>LR990987.1:26335916-35450916 GCA_905163435.1 Mamestra brassicae
TGATGTCTAATTTTCTTGACTGATATGCTTTATCTTAGTTATGCAGTGATGTTTGGTTAATCTAAAATAGTAGAGAATAACAAAATAATAACAGTTCATTTTCATGAACTTTATCTTGATAGTGTGAAATGTGTATGAGTGAATATATGAAGTAGATGGACAAACTTTTAGAAATCATTCAGACCACCAAAATAAGGACATTGGGAAGAGAAACGCATTAGATACTAACAAGAAAATCAAACAGCTTACGATACACTAAAAATGTTGGCAAATTCTTACTTACGTCAAAATAAAATCACTTTAAAATGTTGGCAATTTCTTATTTTAGGTCAAAATAAAATCACTTTAATCAGTGTTTGTTTTTGCTTCTTGGATATCTTTGGTTAGACATACTGAATGCTGTGTTAAAATTTCTCCATCTATTTAAATGGGACCTTATACTTTTGGTCATATTTTGTTCTCATATATTTAAACATTTATTTATTTATTTAGATATGAGAAGATAGTTTATATCATTAAATCATTAGTATACCATTCTAGATTTGGCCAGTCACTTTTTAATTTGTTTAGTTTCCTGGTTCAACTGTAGAAAATGGTCTGATTGGCACTGATGATTAGGGCTGTTGTTTTTGGAGGATTTCCATATTTAGCCAACGCACAGTGTGTTTTTTTGCCTGAAAATCGGGCATGTTATTTTTTTAAAGCCAGGGCATAGAGTATTCCACAGCAAATGCCCGAGTAAAACTCCAGCGTGGATAACTTTATAGTTTTTCATTTAGAGCTATCTGAATTATTGATACCCGAATTTGCAAAAATACAAAAAAAAATATAACTTTGAATAATTACATATGAAACAAAAATATCTTCATCAGCTTGAAAGGCGTAATGCTAAGCTAAATTACAAGCATTTTCTGGATGTCCTACGACCTACCAGTGATGAATAAATTGCGATAAAGTGATTTTGGTTTTTATTTTTTTCTGGCTCTGTTTTTTGATTTGGGTATTTGCAATCAGCACACATCAGTTGATTACTTATATGCGCTAATAACAATAAAAAACTAATTCCCTAATCCGTGGCCACAAGGAGAAAAGCGACTTTTTCAAAGTCGTTTCAGTTGTTCCAGTTATATAGTCTGGTTGATGAAAAACCATGGCTTAACACACCGTTGTAAAATCTCTCAGGTGTACTGGTTTCCTTACGATGTTTTCTTTCACCGTTTTTAGCAAGTGATAATCCAATTGTCCAAATTTTAGGCACTGGCGTATCTCAGTCTTCTGTTCGGGGAGGAATTGTTGAGAGCCGCAAAAAACGCATAACTGAAATAAGGGAACTTTTAGTTAATGTTGTTAGGCCTCATTCTGGGACTACAAACGACGGAAATACGGCCAGGCGGGTATTTTCCACACCAGAAAACCGCACAATATTTTCCGAGATACTTGGAATAGAGTATTGGCTTGTAAATTAATGACATAAATATATAAACCATAGTTCAATGTGACTAATATAGTACATATCGCACAGTGAGAATGAAAGTGACCGAACTCAAAATCTCATAATTTTTGGAAGGTTTTTTTAATGATTATTTTATAAACTCTTAAGCTCTTATTTTTTCTAAACAATATATTGGCATCATAAATATGTAAATAGCTTTCCATTTGAAAAAGTTATGACATATTTTATTGGAAACTCCCTAAAATACGAAGTCAATTTTGTGATTTCCCACAAAATGCAAATTTTGTGTTAGGTCACTTTTATTCTCATGGTGCGATATGTACTATATTAGTCACATTGAACTATGGTTTGTCAATCGATTCCCAAAAATTTGGTGAATTTTGTAAAAACACAGGCTACAAATATGTTGCGGGATCTATAGTGTCACATTACACAAAATCCTCGTACACGGCAAGAAAATCATTGAGATGACGATTTTACCTATAGGAGTGCTCTCAGAACAGGCTGGCGAGTCCAGAAATAAATTTTATAGGTACGACTGAGAGCACCACAGCCGGAAAGATAGCCGCAAAAATACTATGATGGACTTATTTCACAGGGCGCTGGAGTCATCAGACCCCATAGTTTCTTATACTGGCGCCAAAGAAATAGGAAACGGATACCTTTTACATCGAGGTATTAAATTTATTAAAACCATCTAGAAAAAGACGGCTCTCGACAAAATACTCAATATGACCGAAACGAGTAGTTACACATCTGTCGTTACCAACGAAAGCGAGACTTTTGAATAACTTATATCAAGAGCAGGTGAAAAATCTCGGAATCCCGGGACTTTTTCAAAGTCGTTTTTCTCATTGTGCCACGGATTAGGGATTGTTGTGGAATACTCTGGCTTTAAAAAAATAACATGTCCGATTTTCACCGGGTTATTGCAAACACAAGTTTGTTATTACAAACCCGGTGACACTCACCTACAATGAAAAAAAAAAATTGTAAAAAACAGAATAGTTATCATTATGAATGTCCATCCTTTTCTGGATGGCAGCAATGAGTTCTGGTAAAATTTAATCATTGTGATGAACATTTCACAAATTTTATGTAGGTTTACTTTGAATCATGATAATAAATTTTACAAAGATAAGATATAGGTTTTAGTTCCTAAAATACCGGGTCTTCCATACGACGAGAAACGATCGGAATAATCATTATCAAAGATGTAACAATTACCTATATGTTTATATCTATGTTATCACGAATGCGGAATAGAAGGATAAAGTGTTTAAGATGCTTATCGCGTCGGTTAGTCATCAGATGATGCTCGAATAAATTGACCAATCAAGTGAGCTATTACTAGATCAGATGATGGTTGGGTATCTTGGTGCAATCAATTAAAAAACCGGCCAAGTGCGAGTCGGACTCGCGCACGAAGGGTTCCGTACCATCTTATATATACAATTCTCGTGTCACAATGTTAGTTACCATACTCCTCCGAAACAGCTTGACCGATTTTTATGATATATCGTATGCATATTCAGCAAGTCTGAGAATCGGCTACTAGGTATCTATTTTTCATACCCCTAAGTGATAAGGGTTGTCCGACCCTAACATTTTCTTTTAATATTTTGGCCAATTTTTTTTTTTTTTTTTATATATAATTAGGCATTAAAATACATACAGCCCTAAATTTTCACCAACCCCTATTTTTTAACAGCGATATTAGTACTTTAATTGTTTTTTACTCTCGGCGGTCGATAATAATTGATAATTTATCACTCGATCAGTTAGTTATTCTTGACTATTTGTTTGGTAGAACGCGCTCATCCTAGGAAGGCTATAAGCTATATAACATCACGCTACGACCAATAAGAGCCGAGCATTCATGAAAAATCTGACGCAGATGAAGTTGCGTGGGTCAGCTAGTTATCTATAAAAACGTCAAAAAAATGTTGTTGTATGGGAGCCCCTTAAATATTTATTTTATTGTTTTTTAGTATTTGTTGATAGTGGCAACAGAAATACATCATCTGTGAAAAATTAAACTGTCTAACTATCACGGTTCATGTGATAGAGCCTGGTGACAGACCGACAGACGGACGGACAGCAGAGTCTTAGTAATAGGCTCCCGTTAAAGAAACAAAAATAGTTCATTGTCACTGAATTGACATTCAAATTACTAGAAACTACGCGAACTATGAAGTTGGCACAACATTAATACAAATCTTTGGGTTAAGAAAAAGATTTTTTACGTAATCTACACACATTGTAAATTTACGGAACAACTTTTCTTTCTTTAAATAGAATTTTCGAATGTAGGAAACATTCGAAAATTCTATTTTACACAAGTAGGTAGGTACTTTACTAATTGCAACAGACGAATGTAATGTTAATGTTACTGTGTGGTTAGTCACAGTGGTATGATTTTGTTGATTTCTAAACAATCTAAGGGATCTTTGTACCTCTGACGACACAAAATGAATATTTATGACTCAGCCTAAGATAATAGACCGTCAGTTTTAGTATGCTTGTTGTTATTAACTTTACAAAGTATGTTTAAACATGTATTTTGCCAAGTAATTACAATTTCATTGCCTATAAATTGTTTCTAACTCTTAATTTCCTACTGCTATGCGTAAGAAGTACTTACTAGCTACTTTCATATTAATTGACTGGCATTACATAGCTAGAGAAGCTCAAACATCGTGATGGAGTCATATCTGGAAAACTTTGAACAGACTCCACAACAACAATCTTAACAAAAACAAAGTCTAAAACAAAATATTTTCTGAAGAAAAGCAATTCAGTCAGTGTATATTGTTCTAGTAGTAGTACCTACATACTTTTGATTTAAAATTCTTCTATAGGGACGTATTTATTAATGAACCCCGAAACCCGCTAGACAGATTAAATATTTTGTGTGTGTTTGAGTGGGTCTCTGGATGGTTCATAATTAAAATCCGTACCGTACCTCATCCACGAAAGCACGTTATTGTGCAGTCCGAGGCACGGATGTCATTAGGCAGTCGTTTCGGATAGTCAGTAAGGGCCTACGCACACCGGGACGGTATGGCAGAGGATTAAAATGTTTACCAAAGGACATTACAAGTCATCTAGTAGGAATACGACATAAATTCCAATTTGTTAATTTGATTCCGTGGCATCGAAAGAGACCGCGCGGCCACGTACATACATTTTGTTTTGGACTGAATTCGTCTGTTTTACAAAATTTTTGTAGTATTTATTGCTTTCGTTAGTTTTGACAAATTAAGACCTTTCTTCTTGTAACAGTTTTACTGTATGAAGTCTTTAAGCTTTAAAGAAATTATCAACAATAAAGATACAACAAGTGCACGATTGCGCGGCCATAACTTCCAAGGCGTATATACTTCGTAAAATATTGATCTAAAGCTTAAAATTCTTTTTTCGTAAATTTTTGACAAATTCAGTCTTTAATAAAATTTACTAAAAGTATTAGATCTCTAACCCAGGTAGTTCCTGAGATCTCCATGGCCGCGCAATCCTCCACGTTACGTTCGCACGGCCAACTTAAAACCCTTATAATTTATTTATTTCTACTTTGATAAAGTTTTGGTTTGTTCTCTTCGATTTTAGTAAATTTTTCTGGCAAAGTTTTGTTCTGTTTGGATAACTTGGTGGAGCAATCGTAACGTACACGACTTCTTAACACGGCATTGGAGAGCGCGCTAAGGGATACCGCGGCGGGATGCCGCTGCTTACTGCGGTATGTAACGGCACATCGAAGGACGCCGTGACATGCCGCGGGGTGAGGCAGCGCAAGCGGGAGTTCATACACACCACAATTGCGCCGTCCATTTGGCACGTCGTGGAATGTCTTGGTAGGCGGCCGAATGCTACAGTTTCTACGTGGCTAGTTTGCGCTGACCGGTGGCAAAATCCTCTGCAATTCCGTCCCGGTGTGCGTAGGCCTTATATCAGACCCCACTCTTGCCAATGTGGAATCGTGTTGTTGTATAGGTTAGATAGGCAGCAGTTCAATGTAAAATTCTGGTATTGAGTTGCATCCGGTTAGACCGGAAGCAGACCCAACATTTGAGAAAAGGCTAGGCAGATTAATGTTTTGGTGGACACATATAGGTACTTTTCTTTTGAAAATAACAACATAACTTACTTTAAGTAAATAGTTATTTACTTAACTATTTTATCTACTAATTCTAACTATATAGGTACACTAGCGGACGTCACGCGGTTTCACCCGCGTGACGTCCGCTAGAGTAGTGTAGAATTTCGTTCCCGTGGGAGTACGGGGATAAAATATAGCCTGTTACTCGCTGATAATGTAGCTATCCATTGCTGAAAAATTTTTTCAAATCGATCCAGTAGTTTTTAAGTTTATTCGTTACATACAAAAATACAAATCATTCCTCTTTACAATATTAGTAAGTATAGATATGTATATGTCACCGGAAAATTGCAAACGCCGTAAGATTGTAAAATATCGCGTGAAATTGTAAACAATTTTTCTTAATAACACACGGATATATTGGAAACTATTGAATTTGGATGGGATTTATTGTATACAAAACGATTTTTTTATAACATATCGAGAAATTATAATCTAATAAAGATTTGTTTCAATCTTACGGAGTCTGCAATTTTCCGGTGACATATACATAAACAAAATAGGTACACTTAGACGTCGAAGTATTCCTCCGCATCGCTGTCATCCGGAAACGAGACGTCGAAGTATTCCTCCGCATCGCTGTCATCTGGAAACGTGCCGTGCAGAAGACTGCTGCATTGCCATTCAACGTTGCCATTAAAATAATGCTAATTATTTGGGCAAAGAACGAGCCAGCCCTCTGGTCACGCAAAGTGACGATCACTCGTCACTTTGCGTGACCAGAGACATATGTCCTTGAAAAAGAGTCGCGCACTCGGAACCCATGATCCAAGCGTTTCGACCCCAAACCGTTCAAAACTGTAATTACCAATAAGGTTACAGAATTTGCGTTGCTTGAAGGCCTCGGCAGCCGCAGCGAGAGTGCCGGCACAGCCCGCCGTACTTGGAACATGTAATGGCGCAATGGTGTCGACACATGTTGCGTCCCACACGAGAGGCCGTGAACATTGGCACGGCAACAACGTCATACCATCTGGTCTCTTCCCATCGTCACGTTCCAAGACGCTAGGTTCTAATAACGCAGGTACGCCGTGACAAGAGCCCGAAGACTAATATCATTGATGCTGGCGTTCCGTGCTATGCGGCCTGCGATCTTGCAGCAGGAAGGCTGTCAACAGTTACTCCGCAGTGACACCGATGTGAAGCAACACAAGGTGCGCCTAAGCGAAGACAGATAGCGAGCCGAAACTAGTCTTCCATTATACTGCCTGTGGTGGATGACTCCCATTCCCCCACAGCCAGCAGACGTGCGCGCGCACCAGTATTCGTGACGTATGAATCAATCTGGGAGGACAGGTTGTCGGGAAAATTCGTGTTGGGACAAGCCATTTTCCAAGTGTTCAAGGCATCGGTCTATTACGGTACCTCAAAATCAACCAGTGAGGATGATAAAATATTCCTGGTTAATGTATCAGTAGTGTGGACTGTAGGAAGGCCGGTGAACTTATACTTGAAATTTAGTGGACGCGAAAATTACGCATGGTATGCGAATGGGAAGTGTGGCTTGCTGCCATGCGCGGTCGTCCAAGGTCATATTTAGGATTGAAGAAAGTGTGTTTCTAATAATTTGTTCAAATTTTTCCAAAAGATGTGAATGTTTCCATCGATGAGAGGAGCGAAGGTTATTTGTGAATTTTGGTTCTTGCTAATCGAATATTGTCGTTGACTGTACCTATTAGGTATAGACGGTCTTTTGTCGGCTATGTTGTTTTCGATTTCTACCGGTATAAACCAGACTAGGTATGTAGAGGATACAGTTGCGGAATTTTTTCAAAAGAATCATCGTGGCCCTGGAAAGCAAAGGGCGTTAGGAGGAACACGGATGGGTTTTAGTCAGTAAGAGTCTGACACCCTCTCTCATCCACTCAGAGCTGAAGGAGTCATTTGATGATTTTCCATAGTTGAAAAAAAGGGGATATAGGCCCCTAGACATATCAATGCCACATTCTACAATGTCTTCTTATCTTTTTAGCGTTCGATGTCCAAGAATTCAAGCTGTAAAGGTTGAAGAGGTGGTCAATCATAAAAGTGAGCAGTGTACTAGCGCAACTACAATACAAGGTAAGTTCTTTTTTAATTTTTATTATTAGATAGATATATAGATAAAACATTTATTTGGCACAAGAACAGAAAACACAACACACAAAAGCACACTTATTATTGACTACCTTATGCCGCGCCTGAAAAGTATTTCATGGGTTTTAATATTTTTTTGCACGGAACCCTTATCCTTAAGTTACTTCTCATAACATCAGCTATCTGCCAGTAAAAATCCCGTCGAAATCAGTCCAGCTGTTTGTTTCGAAGATCCCAGGTGGAAAGTACTTTCATGGGTTTTAATGTTTAAACACCGAACCCTAATCTTTTCCTACAACAAAAGTAGCATTAGTTGTTATTTTAATACTGCAAACAGACACTTCAATTGTATTTATTTTTATTAATGTATAGCTAGGTTCGTGTTTGATCAAGAATATGTCCTTGTTGTAAAGAGGTGAGAAAAAAAAACTCATTTTTCGACTTCTAAAATTTAGTTGCCATTGTTCTTATATTTGTCATGCGTTAAGCTCAGTAACATTAACCTATGATCATGTACCAGTCTTATCGTTACATAGAGTCACTAGCACAACGTAAATAATTATATAAATACATATATCATATCAGAAAAGTACTAACAATAATGTGTTTGTCAACAGATACGTGAACGATGTTTGGCCTGCTGCTTAGTTTACTGGGCTTAATTGGCCTAAGCCCAGTCCCGTTTCTGTCCGAAGTACTAGGTGCCACGGAGCCAGCACTGAAGCTGCTTATATCTATTCTATTAGGATACCCGCTGGCGGTGATCTATCATAAATATGTCAGGGAACATAAAGAATACAGAAACTTATACTTCGTTGCGACAGGGTGCGACATGGCATTTTATAATTTTGGTATTTCCATGTACCATAATGCCATCCCCGCTCTCGTAATATATCTAAGTACTAAGGTACTTGGACCGGGAAAAAATAACGCAATAGTGACGTTTGCGTTTAACATGACGTACCTCTTGGCGGGTTACGTGGTCACCGAGTCTGAGGACTACGACATCACCTGGACGATGCCGCACTGCGTGTTGACGCTCAAGCTCATCGCACTGTCCTTCGACCTCTGGGATGGCCAAAAAATGCTTAAAGGAAAGGAACTGTCTGCAAACAACAAATTAACAGCCCTGGAGAGCCCGCCTACACTCATGGAGCTATTGGGATTCGTTTACTTCCCAGCGTGCTTTCTAGTGGGACCCATATTCTCGTTCAGGCGGTACAAGGACTTCGCTTCTGACAAGTTCCCCTTGGACAAGGAATCGACTGTTTATGAAGGGCAAGCCATGAAGAGACTCTTCCAGGGAGTGATCTACTTAATCGCTTATCAAGTGGGAGGTAATATACTTTCTAATGTTTTATTTATACATCACATATTTTTGAGGGCTGTTGCAATGTTTTGTTCAATACCAAACGAGTGCCACGTCCAACAGAAAAATCTGGTATATTTTTGTTTGTTCTAGCTAAACATAGAATTATTATTAAATTGGAACATAAAATATTTTCGTGCATATTTTTCTCTTCTGGAATAATCTTCTTGATACATGAATACTAACAATTCGATTCTAATTCAATTTTCATTTGTTTTAGTGACTGTATTTAATATGAAATATATGCTGTCGGACGAGTTCTGGGACACATCGGTATTCTACCGTAACTTCTACTGCGGACTTTGGGCTCATTTTGCTCTCTACAAATACATTTCCTGCTGGCTACTCACAGAAGGTAAACATACTATCATATTCATTTATTATCCTTATCATGTTACATATCTCATTAATGCCAGTACTACTTACAAAATGTTTGTACATTTGACCTAGATTATGTGGGTAAATGATCTATATAATCATGGAACGATGACTATCGTATCAACTGCATAATGATGAACTATGAATCAGTAACATAATTATGAAATTGCTATGATTTCCCAACTATTTTGGGATCGGCTTCCAGACAAACTAAATTCAGCTGAATACCAAATTTTACGTGGAGCGACTGCCTACCTGAACTCCACAGACCACAACCCAGTACCTAACTGGGCACCACGGTACTTCTTGGTGAGACTGATCTCAGAATTTCTGGCTCCTGACAATCCGTAACGACTGCCGAAGTCCTACATATGACAGCTGAGTCCAAACGGTTTTACATGCTTTCCGAGGCAAGTTAAGTTGGTCACCCATCCACAGACCGACCTCAGCAAGCGCTGCTTAACCTTGAAGATCGTTATTATTAAGGCACGAGCTCGAATGAATTCATTCAAACATTTCAATTAAATAAGTGTTTAAACTAAATAACACATAAGCAGTCCTCGTAATCCAATTTCAAAACAATTCATTATATTGTGTGAACAATGGTCGCGACGGTTTGATACTGATTTAATATTCACTTTTACATTTACTTAATATTATAAAGAGGAAGTATTTTATTTGTGTTTGTAATGACTGAAGTCAAGAACTACTGGACCGATTTGAAAAACTATTTCAATAGTTTAATGCTAATTATCTCGGAGTAACATAGACTATATATCATTTTTTTAAATGGCATAGGTACCCACGACAATTCCAGTAATGTATCCCAATGTGTAAAAAAATCCAATAAAATTCCTTACATCGCGTGAGCTGCGAAAACTATTGGTAATGGAACAAAATAAACTACTACAGTTTTAGAGAACACATCAATATCTATAAATAAATTTCTGATACCACCTACCATGATAGTGTCCCAACTGTTGTAGGTACGGGACGGTATGTCACTTGATAACTCTTCGATCAAAAATACACTTTTTATGTTGAAAAGTGATTAGCATCACCGGTAGAAACTAGACCATCATTCGCACATCCATGTCTCATCAGGTCAATTGTACTAGGGCTTTAGCCATCCTTCTTTCAACTGAACCGGTCCAGTAGATTCGGAGCAAATTGACAGCACAGATAAGTTCGAAGCGTAAATCCACACGGACGAAGTCGCGGGCGAAGTGCTAGTGTTTAATGCTCATGAGGCAATCAGTGCACTGAGGTCATTTCACTTTGTATAAATTAGTTTAGTTAAACAAATTGAAATTGTACTTTGTTATAAATGTAGCATGACATACTACTTATACTGGATACTTTATATTCTGTTAAAATACCTGAGTCGATTATCGGTTGTCACCTCATTTTGGGGAGTCTTGTATCTTTTGACTTTTAAAAGGTGCTGATTCTCATCCTGATTTCAATGAATGCTGCTTGATTTGGTTTATCGGTTGTTCCAGCGTCTTGCATCAGGTTCGGACTGTCGTACAACGGCACGACGAAGGCGGAGGGCGCGGGGGTTGCTGACAGCGCGGTGGTGAGCCGCTGGGACGGCTGCAACAACATCAAGCTGCTGCGCTTCGAGAGCGCCACGCGCTTCCAGCACTACATTGACAGCTTCAACTGCAACACCAACCACTTCGCCGCCGAGTACGTGTACAAGCGCCTGCGCTTCCTCGGCAACCGCAACCTGTCGCAGCTCATCACGCTGGCTTTCCTGGCGCTGTGGCATGGCACGCAGTCTGGCTACTACATGACCTTCCTCAACGAGTTCCTCATTATGGTCATGGAGAAGGATCTAGAGTCCATGCTTCTCAAAACGGAATTCTACCACAAAATGTGGAATAACACCATCATCAAATACCTCCTTTACGTTATACTTAAGACTTACACGATAGTATTCATGGGCTGGAGCCTGGTGCCGTTCGACGTCAAGAGCTTCTCAAAGTGGTGGACGGTTTATACTAGTTTATATTTCTCAGGTCTCATACTATTTGTGCCCTGGTCCTTTTTTTACAAGCCTCTCCTTAAGAAAGCCTTAAAAAGTGGCGGAGCTCATCCCAAAGCACAATAATTTAATGTAATTAGGTATTCTGTATTTAGGTAATGCTTACAATCGGCGCATTTAGCATAATAATATTAGAAAGTTTAGTATTTGCATGTCGTACATATCCATGCATAATTTACATAAAAATCGCCTAAGTACAATTTGGAGCTATAACACCGCGCGGTTTGACATGCATTAGGAAAAGTAACACGCTGGCTCGTCGCATATTGTGACGCTAGACGTGAATGAAATATGGTTCTTCTTGTTTTGGTTCATTTTATATTACTATCAATCATGATTACCAATCCGCTTATATTTTATGTTTGCAATTTGGACTAATATTTTGGGCCCGAGTTATTGCATCCTCCTCAGCAGAATTAGGTATTTTAAGTATTTGGAATACAGCCGGTCTATTCTGTCAACATCTCGCCATGAACACTTAGGTGGAGTGAGCATGAAGTGAACTGTCATTCCATCTTGTTCGTATGGGTTGACAACTCACTATTATGTTCATTTCACTTCACTTTGCTTACACGGTGAGATGGTTACAGACTCGCAGTGCTGTATGATAAGACTTACTGGGAATGTAGAGTTAATTTTGGCCACAGACGGGGCCTATCCAGTTTCAATACAAATGGTCGTTGACATGTTATCGAATACATATAAAAACACGTACCTAGGTATGTAAAAAAATAACTGACCCTTTTCTCATTTTGTTTGCATGTTTCATGTCTCTGTGATCAGTAGTTTAGCTCGGACGGTCGATATTATTGACCATTTCAGTCTGGGAATATGATTTTGACAGTTAAATTGTTTGCCCTGTTACGCACATGTCGACTGCTTTTTCAATTATGATCCTTAATGATAAATGATTGTTTCAAGATAATAATTAATTGCATGCAAGAAAATATTATACAGGTTTCGTTTCATATTGCAAAACGAAGGTTCTGCACCACTTAACCGTTGCCACCGCCTAAGAATTAAAAAAAAAATGTTAACAATTATTGACATGATATATTGTTTAATGATTAAGAAGACTCGATACAATACAATACTAATTATTAGCCTGCTAAGAATACAAACGTACATGTAAATATGATCTCCACCACGACACCACGCCGCAATCAATCGCAACTTCACTTTCATACGTACCTACTTTGTTTAAGTCATCGCATACTACAGGAAGGAGGAAGGTGCGCACTTTTGTACTGAAACGCGTTGCGAAGCCCGCCGTGCCTGTTGTGTGCGTTTAGCTTTACAGAACAGTCAGGTTTTGACGGAACCCTAAAATTACCTGGTTCATTTGAAGCACGTAACTACTACAATATTTACAAAAGACCATCCAGAAAGGTGCATTAAGATTCACACTGTTACCCAAGAAACCGGTAAATTCGCTTATATTAAACAATCCTCTTTATTTGCCGCAACCCTCTGTAGTATAGCTGCAAGTCGTGGATACCGTTCAAGGTCCTATAAAAAACGCAATTTGTTTTACTATGGACCGACCATTGATTGTAGAATAATACGAAAAGTCCGCTGTGATATCCGAAATAATAAATGCGTAGGTAGGTGCTACACTAAATCTAAGAATTGCTACGGAAATTTTCATCTTTCGAAACATGGGCTGCACAGTACTGTAAATTTTGACTTCGTGTCTCAGTTTTTCCTGAAGGGAATGCTATTTTTGTTTTTTTCTAATTGCACATAACAAAATGTTTAAAAAATAAGCGTTTTTATTTTGTTGAGTCCAAACAATCAATTCATTTAGAGATCATGAGTGTCAGAGGGTTTATTTGTACCGAATCACCTCTTAAAATATGAAACACTAATTTCGTTATATCATATCGCGTTTTAAAGACCTAAATTTTCTTTTTATTTAAATAAGTATAGTATTTCATACTAATGATAATATTGATCTTGCCGTGAGTCATACCGTTATGACATGAAACATGGCCTTCCCATTTTCACAATTTTTCTATAAATTAAATACTTACTAACTTCTTTCCATATAGGCATAAGTAACTTTCTGCTTAGGTAATTTTCTTCTGACGTTCATCGAATAATAATAAAAGACGGCAGCATTATTGTGTACCTGTCGTTAGAATTAGTAACTATGTATTGATAACTTCTTTAATTTATCCAGTTTATAAATATTTATTTTCTTCGCACTCTATCAATTAAAATGATCAAATTTTTATGTTAATTATCTTTAATATTCATGTTTCCCTGCTAACGAATAACTAAATAGCTAGTAAGTTCCATCCGACGTTGCCTAGCCTACAATTTTATTATTAATAACTTGTGCTCTTATATACTGTATGATGTTAGTTTAGAATATTGGGTTAGATACTAGTCTGATAATACTTATATGTAATTATAATAACTTATAAATAATTCAATTAAATAGTGGAAAAGGGCTGTAATAGTTGTAGCCTTATTTTTACGATTGTTGCTTAGTTAGTAATATATATAATCATACAAACTACAACGCCTATTCAGGCTCAGACCTACGATTATGTCCGTTGTTAGTTTATTATTCCTATTAACAAAATATGAATTATACATGTGGCAATTACATACATATGGTCCAGGAAAATACTTAGGAGAATAGTATTATTTACATAATACGTATTAGACTGACAACCACATGTGGGCATTGTCCTTTCAGAAATTGAAGAAACCGAACTAATCATTATGTGCCTACTGCATTGTCCGCGCCGAATCTAGTGACGTCATACTTTTTCATCTGCATGGGGCCTTCTTAAACGCAGCATTATGCAGTTACACCACTAAAGCCTACCACACAAAACATACATTTCTATTAATTATGTTATGTGCTTTTTAATAAAATGATAAATTTGTTTTAAAGCTCGTGATTGAAGCATTATATGCATTCAGGCGTGGACTATTATCTAAGGCAAACTATTACTACCTACCTGTTAAATTACTTACTGAGCGCAGAGGAAAATCTTGCATAAGTAAATATGACATAATATTTTTTTTATTAATTGTGATTTAAATGTACCTTTTGATTTATATTGAACTAAATAACCGTTTAGATACACACCTAAGACATAAGTGTTAATAATTATTATTTAGAGCAGTGTTTACCACGATATTATTATTAAAAAGTTGTTATAATTTACCTTGAGTTGTTACTTAATAATAATATAAGTAATAAGTATTCGTAAATTTTGCAGCAAATGTTCACAAAACTATCTAAATCGCTATGCTTATGACTCTTCTTACCTTTTTTTAATGTAGTTGTACTTTGGTGCCATGTGGCTGGGTACTTTTCTTGAGAAATTCATATTATGACATGTATGTAAGTAATCTACAGAAACAAAATTGTATTTATCAAAACATGTAACGTCAGCCCATTAAGTTTATAGCTCATTTCAAGATAAACGCGGAGATTGTAAATCTTCTTTATCATTATATTTAAGTCGACAAGATACAAAGAATTTACTTAAAGCGAACACTATAAAACCTGGTTTGTATATTTAAGTTTGTCAATAATAAAGAGGATTAAACTGATACAGAATTTTCATTTAATATTTCACTTTTTAATTGAACATTATTCCCTTATATCTGCTGTCGGCCAAAGCGTTTTTTCTTACTGGTCTCATTTTAGGGTTCCGTACCCAAAGGGTAAAACGGGACCCTATTACTAAGACTTCGCTGTCCGTCTGTCACCAGGCTGTATCTCATGAACCGTGATAGTTAGACAGTTGAAATTTTCACAGATGATGTATTTCTGTTGCCGCTATAACAACAAATACTAAAAAACAGAAATAAATATTTAAGTGGGCTCACATACAACAAACGTGATTTTTTTGCCGTTTTTATAGATAGACCCTTCGTACGCGAGTCCGACTCAAACTTGGCCGATTTTTTTATACGAGTATACGTAAACAGTAGTGAAACAAAATAGGTCAAATAAAAACTAACTTTGTAAAGCAATTTTAGGGTCCCCAACGTCCGTTTGAAAAACGGATCCTTCTATCTATCTGACCGTCTGTTTGTTTGTCCGCCCCGCTGTTCGCCACAGCCAATTTGCTTCGAATCTACTGAACCGTTTCTGATGAAATTTAGTACCTACACATACATGAACTTCCGTGACCCAACCACGGGAGCGTTACGTGAATTTTCCTGCAAAAGTGACCCCATACTTAAAATGTATTATTTTGAAATATGGGGTCACTTTTGGGGGGAAAATAAGAAAATTAACAAAATAAGTTTTTTCAACTTTAACGTCTGACGTATCAAAAGAAAGGACTTATGGAGTAGATGTCGATCTTGTGAAGTTATTTGAGAAATTAGATGAAAATGGACTAAGTATTAAACCCCCCGTGTCTCCAAAAGTAGGTACCCATGCAGATTATAGTTCTTTGCTTTTAGATTAGAATAAAACCAATAAGCACATTTGGTATCTAATATTGAAAAATAGATTTGTTAAAACTAATTTCGTGCCGGATCCCCATAAACATAGGTACCTACCTAACTAACTACAGAAACCTTTACTGAAAAAAGAATAAAAAATACACCTCACAATTAAACGACGGAATTCTTTAGGACTGAGCGCAGTAAAGGGTTCCGTAGCTTGAATGTGTGTTGTCTGCTTACGATATCAAGATAATACAAACTCAAGGTCAAACTTTTACCAACGTAGGTACTACTACTTTTTTGTTTCTGCCTATACTTAGATACTACTTTCAAATCTCATAGTAAGATATCAAATAAAACACCGCTCATTCTTAAAAAAAATAAAATTTATGTCTTTCATATGCTATGCTAAAAATATTCGCAGCTATTTATTTTATTAACTCGAAAACTTTCGAGAACGGGTTTTTATATCATCACCAATTAATGGAGTGATTCATGAGAAAGTTTTTGGTGTATAATTCATTATGTTTTCATAACGGTATTTTCGTAAACGACTATAAATACCTACGATATATGCGTTTTTTTTTTTTAAGTAGGTACCTATGGGAAATCATCAAATGACTTCTTCCGCTCTGGGTAGAGCAGAAGGGCGTGTCAGACTCTTACTGACTATAACCCATCCGTGTTCCTTCTAAAGCCCTATGCGTTCCAGGGCCGCCGTGACTCTTTCGAACAAATTCCGCAACCCTGGCAGATATATGCGTAATACTAATAACACGATGGTAATTGAAATAAACCGGCCAAGTGCGTGTCGGGTCACTCGACAAGGGTTCCGTAGTTGCCCGTCTCGTACACCATGACAAAATAATACCTAAGTAGGTAGCTTTACTACAAGATTACAAAGTTACAAATGCACTTAGTTTTAAGTTATTTTCTATGGAATACCTTTATTGATTTACATGAGCAATATTCATATTGAAGCAAATTAAACCACCAATTTTTCTATGTAATAATATGTTTAAACTTCAAAGCTGTTTGGAAGGAGCAGGCAAAATAAGCGACTAAATAGCGTGTTGTGACGTTTACGCCGTGACGTTTACGGCACAACTATTTGTCTTACGATAAAAACAAATGTTCATATTGTTGTACACACCAGTACATCAAGCTACAACAATCTGTCAAATTTATTTAATAGATTTTCAACTTTATCGCTGAAGCATTAGGTTCAAGGTTAATTGGGAAAATTTTACAGTTTCGGGTAGCTTGATGTGCTGGCGTCTGTACATTAATCTACAGTATTTTTTCCAATCTTTTGACCCAGCCGTTAATGAGGCATTACGGCACTAAAGAGAGGGTAGGCCCTTAAATACAAAAATATACTTAGTACAATCTACAATCCTTAACTTAAGTATTGCAGCCGTATTGTAGCCACCAAGTCGTCAACGTAGCCAACAAAACAACTCATAGTGGCCGTACTACCTTGTACCAGCGTAGCCACGGCGTAGAGGCGCATAGTCGTCTCATAATGAAAGTTAGTTATCTTGTAGGAGCCGCGTAACCACTATGTAGAAGCCGCGTGTAGGCGTATAAAGGGTGGATTTTTGAGACGGGACAGTAAGGGCAGGTACATTAACCGTTATAGTTGCAGGAAAAAGTTCTTAGAAACCTTTTATAACTTTTTGAGATATTCTGAACTGCATTCATGGACCCCTGTATAAGCCTATGCCTACGCAGCTTCTACATAGTGGTTACGCGGCTTCTAGAAGATAACTAAGTTTCGATTATGCGCCTCTACGTCGGGGCTACGCAGCTACTAGGTAGTACGGCCACTATGAGTTGATGACTCGGTGGCCACGTTGATGACGGGGTGGCCACGTTGATGATGGGGTGGCTACGTTGATGAGGTGGTGGCTAGGTTGATGACGTGGTAGCGACGTGGTAACAACCCGGCCACTACGAGGCACTTACGTGCCTCCACTTGGTGACTCCACGGCCTGTACAAAGACTACGGGGCCTCTACTAGATGACTACCTACACTGCGAATATGAGGCGTCTACGCGCCTTTACGTGCTTTCTGGGCTGCCTCCGCTTGGTGACTTCGAGGTAACTAAACTGCCAGTATACTACTACTCTTCATGGTGGTTCCGCGGTATCTACGAGTTGATTACGTAGCCTGTACGAGGTGATAACGTGGCCTCTACGAGGTGACTAGACTGCCACTTTAAGTCGTCAGCGCGCCTCTAAGTGGTGGCTACGCGGCCTTTACAAAATACACCAAATATGAGTTAAGTACACTGCCGCTTTACGGCTCCTACGTGACTCTACGTGGTGGCTACGTAGCCCCTGCGTGTTGGTACGTGGTTTTAGCGGTATGGCTACGAGGTCTCTATGTGATGGCTACGAAGTCTCTACGAGGTGACTATTCTGACCTACGCTTCTTGTATTCAAAAGTCAAGCTAAGCTTCGGAAAGGTGTTTTTTTTTTACTTTTCCTGCTAGATAGAGACATAATAGAGTCAATCAGTAATTTTTCTGCACATCTTGTGCAGAAAAGAATGACAAATATGAGGGCGTTGCGTACGCAGCAAGCTCGAAAACTATGGCACTCCTCCAAACTGCGTTTTATTATTAGCGTGTAGCGTTGAAAAAATTATGAGTATCTTAGGTAGGTACCTACTTTTTTTTCTTTTTTAGGATGGGAAATCATCAAATGACTTCTTCCGCTCTGGGGGGAGCGAAAAGGCGTGTCAGACTCTTAATGACTAAAACCCATCCGTGTTCCTTCTAAAGCCCTTTGCGTTCCAGGGCCGCGTGACTCTTTAGAACTAATTTAGAACGCAACTCACGTACGACTACATAATTATGTACCTACATTCTTTTACCACGACTGTCCAAAAAGGAGTTCATGTAGGTATGTAAATATGAATGTTTGTGAGTTTCTTTATTCCACCATATTGCTACCAACTGAAGGTTTATTTGCATGAAAATATAAAGAGATGAGCACGTTATGACGGGGAAATTAAGCACACAGTCCACACCTATTTGCAACCAGCAATGGACACATTGAGGGAAGAAGCCGGCCGATTCTGTGAACATGTCGAAGTGAAGGCTTGGGTGAAGTGACGATGGGACCAATTCTACAAATTTTTAAGCAACGTTCGCTTACATTCGCATGTCAGTCGAAATCTGTCAAAAATGTAGGGGAATTGAGTGGAGTGCCTTTAGCGCCTGTTATTGCGCATATTGTACCTAATAGTTTTCTGCAAAAAGGAAACTCCCCCGTATAGTGGCAGAATTGGGGGTTGAAGTTATATTTATTTATGATACTAGTGCGGTAAGTTGGTTTTTACAAACGAGTAGACGAATGTAAGCCTGAGACGAAGTCGAGGGCTTTGACGTGTCTTATGAAAATAGCTCGAATTTTCATAATTATGGCGCCACGTGCGTGTGGTGAAAATTAGAACTACATCTTTCGTCTCATTTTCTCTTTTGTATCAAAGGCAGATAATAAACGTATTGAGCAAAAGCGCTTCCAAGGATATTAAATCATTTTTTTTTAGGAAAAATTAAAAAAAATCCGTAAAGGATACGCACGGCGATATACCACGATAAGTGCGGTAAAACAGGTAAGTACTTAGATGAGAACCTATTTTACCGCACGTTCCATTGTGAAAAGTGCAAAGTGCTATGTTTTTTGTGAAATAAATACCTACTTACTTACTTATTGTATGGTGCGTAATTTTTAACTTTCGAACAATGTATAGATACAGGCTTCTTAAACGTATTTTTTGAGCAAATGTGTTGGAAAAAATGGTAAAGATTTTAGTATTTTGCCTATAAAACATAATTCAGAAGGTTTTACATTCATACATTCACAGTAATTGGATTCTCCCCTAAGTCCCCGGGCACTCTACCTACTAACTAAAGATTCCAAATTCTCAGAAGGGGGACTAACCAAGCACAAAGTGTTATTGTCGAGCTTGTACTGTATTAGATTTAAGTATTTATACCCAAATAACGTCGATTTTAATAGGTTAGGTTTTAGGGCGCAGCTCATACCTGTTTCGCTGGTTGTGCTCCATGACCGACGACTATGCACTGAACCGTCGTCGAGTGCGGGTGCGAGCTGGGCGTTCGTTCGCGCCCATCCCGAATATTCCCAGTACCCCATGGATTACCACCGGGTGGCGACAGGGTAGTTATTGCCCCCACTTCATATTGCTGTACACTGCGGCGTGGATCGCCAATCCCCTCAAAGCTTACGGCCGCGATGAGAGGGTTGGCGGTCAGACTTTTCCAATTTGGTTTTAAAAGGAGACTAGCTGACCCGCGCAACCTCGTTTGCGTCACATGTTTTTTTGGATGACGTTTCGGTTCTTCTACGTAATAGCGAAGAAAATGAGCAAGCGTTTCAAATGATTAGAACAAATTCAAATTATGAAAAATTAGTATAGTAAAGGCATTGGATAATGTTGAAAACAATGTCTGTCTGACACTGTCTTTGGGTGATCTTGGATAAAACTACACTTCGGGATTGATTTTTGCCAATATTGTATCTTAAGTGGTAGTCTGGTCCATATCTAACTCAGCAAGCTACACTTTTTTTGATGAGAAGAACAAATTGATCCCGCAGAGAACCACTGTTTTCAAAGAACAGAAAAATGAGAGTCGAGATGAATGACAGGAGATTGGAGACGACAATGATCAGAAATGAACTGCTATAGTCTGACGATGCTGATGAGAGGACGAAACCCAAAAAGGGCTTTGAAATTTTAAAGTGTAATTACTCTGTCAAGTGGTATATGAGAAGACTTCATATTCTCGTTTAAAAACGTTTTGAAAATTCGACGGATTTTCAAAGTTATTTTTTTGTTCGAAAGAAGTTTATTCCGAAATGGTCTCATTTAAATTTCGTAAAGATCTGATGAAGAACTTCGGAGATAGACAATTTGAAAGATAAAAACTTTTTAACAAAAAATACTACCGACATCCAAATAAAACCCCACGACAAAGTACAAAATAACTTTAATTTTAGAAGTCGGTGTCAATAAACGAAGTACAAAATAACTGTTGCTGCAGTTATTTTGTACTTCGTAGTCGTTCTTATTTGTAAAAAACCTTCATTTAACTTCAAGCCACAAGAACGCGCCGGGGCACACCGCCGTCGCCGCGGAAAATTTCACTCCGCGCCGCCGCCGTCAAAAATCGCCACGGCGGCGCTCATATCTATTCCCGATTGTCACCTGGTGGTAATCCATGTGGTGGCGACTGGGAATATTCGGCCCATCCTACGTAGTGTAGTAGGTACGTCTAATTGGCAATAGATGGATGGTCCATGATAGACACGATAAAATTCTATACCATATCGAATCTAATGCTGGGGAATATTCTAGACAAAATAATGTAATAATATCAAATAAAAGATACTTTACGAGTGAAAAGATGTTCATTTTGCAATACTTCATTTTGCATAGAGAAACACGTGTTTAATTCCCACGTTCTAGTTTCCAGCAATTGCCAAGAAATATACGTTAATTGTTACTTCTAGGGGGGGGGGGGGGGAGCTGCCCCTAGCTGGGTACACCCTTGAGCTGGATATGAATAACAATAAAAATAAGTTTGTAACTTTTAACTTCCAACCCTAATAGGAAAATGCGGGTCGGATCTATTTTTTCGGAATTTTTTGACGTCGCGAACTGTCGCGTTTTTGTGTCCCGATTCCTTTAGTAAACACAGAATCACGTGCAGACAGCGAACAAAAATTTCCGTAAGAAATACAGCCCGGTAAAAAAAAATATTCCTTCATAAATAAAGCAAACAAAAACATTTCATATAAATTGGTTGCCAAGACTCGCAAGCTTAAAAGTTTTCAGATCTTGAGACAAAACAGCCCTATCCGAGCACAAAAGAAAAAACACCACCTACCTACATCTCGGTACACAAGTATGACTTCGTAGTTAAATGTTCTCAAATGTCCATCCTCAAACACTTTCAAATTATTTAATTGCCATAATATTATTCATATTATTATACATTTAGGGATATATACGAAATGTCATATTGGGAACGCGTCCAAAAGAATAAATAGTCGTAACTACTATTTCCCATAACAAACTTCGAGAAATTACAACTGCGTCAACAAAACACTTCAGTTCAGACTTTGTCCACATGCAGTGTTACAATGCAACAAATCAATTTAAATTGAAGGCCAATTTAATACGAGTCTACTTACGTAAAAGCGTTTTATTAATTTGTATCCAATGTAAAAGTCGAAAGGTGAACTCATCAATCAGACAACAATGTAGTTTGCAGTTAGGTAGTGTAGCATCTCAATCTTCCCAAGGCTGCCCTCCCGAACCCAAAGTGCAGTAACAGCAAAAAATCGAATATAATAGTTCGATCTATAAAGTAAAGCCTCTAAACTTTTACTGTATATATTAATTCGGAAGGGGAGAAGCTTATATTTAGTAATTACAGTCACCTCAGGGATGTCCTCTAACAGGCGGTACACTGAGCGGGGTTGGGGGGACAGGTCTTTGTAGAGGTAACGGAGCCCCTTTCATGTGCTGATGGTGATCACCGGGGTGGATTTAGTGCGATATAAACCTCACATTACCTGGTTTTCCCCAGAAGACCAGACGCCTTTTGAAAGTTTCCCCTCGAAAACAAAAAAATAGTTAGTATAAGAAATCCACTTGGATAGGCTTTCATATAAGCAGTGCCGGACTGGGACCCGAAATCGGCCCGGGCATTGCCCTCCTCCACTCTCAAGAAAAAGGAAAATTACTAATAAATTAAAATTATATTTTTTTTAATCAGAGATGGGGGTAAAGTTAAAGTTATTTTTTCGGGGAGTGGCTTTTGTTATTTTTTTTTTACGTGAGTCGGATAAACTTAAGTGTATTCGTAACTCCTCGGTTAAAAATTAATAAGAAATTGGGTACACATGTTAGAAATTAAAACAGAACTATTTTTGAAGCGACGAACTTTTTTATTAATCTCAATATTTTTGAGATTCATTAGCTTTTTGGCAAGTTAGAAACCAAGCTAATACGTATGATGTACTCACTTAGGTACCTAGTTACGCGCAGACAAAACAAAACGATGTTTCGTTTAAAGTAAAAACAAGGCTGTTTTTATAGTTTCGTAGTCAATAAGGAACCCTTATAGTTTCACCATGTCTGTCTGACGGTCTGTCTGTCCGTGGGTTAGGTCAGAGTCGCTTAGCACTAGAAAGTTGAAATTTGGTATGGGTATACATATTAATAACGCCGTCAAAGTGGTAAAACAAAATGTAGAAAAAAAATGTTTAGGGTAAAAAATCATCACCACTTTAGTGCACGTAACTACATGTAAAGTGACGATGATTTTTTTAATCGTCTATCCCATGGTGTGGGGTGTCGTTGGATAGGTCGTTTAAAAATACAGAGGGTCTACTGAAATCATTTTTTTATCCAAGTATCTGTTTGCGAAATCTTAAGCTATAAAGTGCAAATTTTTGTTAGAGTCAAGTGTCCCCCTCCCCCCTCTGCCAGCTAAAGGGTTGTTTGTAGAGACAAAAATCATGGTGGAAGCATATTATATTCTGTCAAAAAAGTACCGGGAATTGATCATTTGTTTATGGTTCTAAATTCAATTTATTATTTTTATTTTTGTTGCTAGTTTGGCCCAACTGTTTTCCATTTTGGCGCTGAGTTTTATTTAGATTAAATAGAGTATCGTTTTTTGCTGGATCATCTCTAGTGTGATGCGAATTTTATAATGGACAAAAACATCGAACAAAGAGTTTATTTTGCATAGCAAATGGATATTCGTGTTCGGAGTCGCCGAAAATGTTACAGAAGGCTTACGGTGAATCGACTTTATCAAAAACACGTGCTTATGAGTGGTACAATGCGATCAAAAGCGGTCGAGATGTGATGGAAGATTTGGCTCACTCCGGTAGGCCAACAACATCTTCAACTGAAGTTAACATCGCAAAAGTGAAGGAAATAGTGACTGACAATCCTCATTCAAGTTTGAAAGAGATAGCTGCTGAACTTTCTGTGTCACACGAGTCGATTCGTATCATTTGAAACAATCACTTGGGTAGGTATGATGTTTTCATAAATGTTACTTCTCCACAACTGAGTTTATGGAGCTGACATTTAGCTTATATAATATTACATTTAGATTATTATTATCATTATTCTGACATTGGTAATTGTGTATTGTTAGTATGTAAGTAATTTAGTTATTTTATGTTAAATGTGTTTCTATTGTTTCGACACAACCAATATTATTATTATTTGTATGCTCTCGAGTAAAATGTAGCGAACTGACCATATTACCGTAATATCCTGTTATATTAAAACCTACATTTACGAATAAATTTGGTTGATTGATTGATTGATTGATTGAAACATGTTGCCGCTTGACTAGTCCCAAAAGACCTAAATTTTCTCCAAAAACTCAATCGCATAAGAGTCGCTGAGGACATGCTAGAACGAATCGATTCCGAACCAACATTCATGAAACGCATTGTTACAGAAGACGAGACGTGAGCTTACGAGTTTGACATGCAAACCAGACAACAAGCTTCGGAGTGGCGCCTTCTAACTGAACCGAAACCGAAAAAAATCACTCCAAAGTAGATCAATAGTCAAAGTCATGTTGACTGTTTTCTTTGACTTTTGCGGTGTTGTGCACTCCGAATTCTTGCCGAAAGGTCAAACGGTAAATAAAAAATATTATTTGAGTATTATGCGGCGCTTAAGAGAGAATTTGTGGAAAGAAAATTCTTGGATTTTGCATCACGATAATGCGCCTTCGCACAAGGCCATCATTGTGAACGAATTGTTGACCAAAAACTCAACAAATACCATCGAGCAACCACCTAATTCAACAGATATGGCTCCAGCCGACTTCTTTATATTCTTAAACTAAACTTTCTTTCCTAAACGAATTATAAAATATATGAAAATTTCTTTCGGTAGAAGACATAAAAGAAAATTCGCGGCCAGAATTGAACTCAATTCTGGAAAAAGCGATTAAAAAATGTTTCGATGATTGGATTATTCGTTGGCGTAAGTGTATCATTTCTGGGAAAGACAAGGTGTTCGCCTCAACCGCCGCAAAAGAAATGGCGCCCCGGGCGTCGGGAGACGCAGGGTGATTCCCGGCCACCGTAGGCGCGGGCCTGCGGACAGTGTGGCTCGCTGTCCAATCATCACCAGACCCGGGTCGATGGCGCGTTGTGTTCCACGCGCGCCTCAAAGAGATATTAGCATAGATGGGGCTTACTAGGGCCAGAGCCTGCCAGGGTTGCGGAATTTGTTCGAAAGAGTCACCGCGGTCTTGGAACGCAAAGGGCTTTAGAAGAAATACGGATGACTTTTAGTCAGTAAGAGTCTGACACGCCCTCCGCTCCACCCAGAGCGGAAGAAATCATTTGATGATTTCCCATCCTTAAAAAAAAAGTGTATAATTTCTCTTTGAAGACGATAAAATAAATTTGGAAAAAAAAACTAACATTTTGTGTATTATTGACCTTTTCCCGGTACTTTCTTGACAGAGTTAGTATAACGAATTTAAAAGGAAAACTATCACAGCAAAGTAGGCTTTACAAGTTAACGACTAATAGTCGAACAACCTTTAAAATATACTTCGAGAAAGAAAATTTCGTACAAATTTCTATTCAGTTACCATCGTCCTATATGGGCCCGTTTTTAACCGTTAAACCGTGAACTTAATCATCTAATAAATTCATATCTCATATCAAACAACAACAATCATACAAAAAGCACCATTCAAGTATGCAATTTTGACGTGCAACTACGGAACCCTACACTACGCTTGGCCCGACACGCACTTAGCCGGTTTTCCATTCTGATTAAATGGAATGTATGGAGTACCTTATGTAAAAAAAAATCGAAACTAAAACAATTCTATAGTGACACTGTCCGTCAAACCTGTGCGTGTGATGTGATGAGTCTTGCCTATTAAAAAAATGGCGCTCGCATCGTCAACGTCCTCGACTTGACAGTAGAGGACGTTACTGTAATCGACGTTTTTGTTTTTTTAATAGCAAAAGAAAGTCGATCGCCAATCGACCAGACCGGCCGGGCGGCCCACCGGTTGTCCGGCCTATCGGGCATTTGGAAAGAAAAAAAATAAAAAAAAATGCTTACTTGGGACTCGCACAAGACAAACAAACAATAAAATAAAATTAATAACTTAACAGTAATATAATATAACAAACATGGATAATTATATAATAAAATAATTATCTGTGCGAGGCCCAAATAGCTTATGCTGCTCTAAAAAATAATAATCGCAGCGCTGGTATTCTGATAGGGCCAGTCAGTGGTGCCAAGGATACACTCACGGAGCATATAATATAAAAGAAAAATACAAATAAAATAATAAGTATAAATATGGGTAAATATGCAACAATTACAAATATATACACATTTAAATAATAATTAAAAACCGGTACTACATACATACAATAAATAAGCTGACACCCAATACCCAATTTACCCAATCTTGATTGATTGGGTTAATTGGGTATTGGGTTCAAGCAATCAATTTTATTTGCATAAAACATGGTGTACAAAGTACCTACTTGCCCAATGGCCAGTCCGCGCCTGCATATACGTATATGAAAGCCTATCCAAGTGGATTTCTTATACTAACTATTTTTTCATAGATTCACATGGTACCTAAGTAGGCACCATGTGAATCTGCCCGTAGGACGTAGGTCCATAAGTATGATATTCGTATACTAAGCACTATGACTCCTGGCTATCCAGCAGCGAGGACTAGAGAAGAAACTGAAACTCGACTACGGTTCTGCGAAAAATCAACTGAAACAAAAAACAGCCAAGTGCGATTCGCACTCACGCGTAAAGGGTTTCGAACGAATCATATAAACACATTTACTTTTAATTCATTTTATTAAAAAAATATTGTATACCTTCACAACAAGCCCTTTTATTTGATATAGCACTTCGCCCGCGACTTCGTCCGCGCGGATTTAGTAGGTATTCCACAAATTTCAACGCCCGCTCAACCCCCTTTCAGTTTTGGAAAATTAAGCAAAACGATTTTCATTAATTACCCAGCCATTTCTGCTGCTGATTCTGTGGTCTCTGGATCAGCGCAACTATCCACCCCGTTCACCTCGTCAGGGGTTGATTTTGTAAAAATTGTTAAATCTGTTTAATTTATCTCACTTTTAGTTTGTTCATACCAACTCCCAAGTAAATTAAAGTAAGCAATAATGTGCTCCCCTAAAAACGATTTAAAGAGTTCATTTTTGAAAAATCCAAATATTACTTATTTTTTCCATCCTAATGAATGCCAGTTTCAATTTCATACGATTTTTGAGCATTTTATACCCGTCGTAATTTTGAAACGAAAGGTCAGATTCAGATCAACCTTAATTATCAAACCATTTTAATGGATAAGGATTAATATGTTGATATTCAAATCATCAGTTTTTGTTTCCAACTGGGCTTTGATTGAATAATTTGAACAAAAAGCGGTAATTGTGACTTAACCATAATAGTTAGACATATAGCCTCGCGGACTTTTTTCTAGGTAATAATGAGTACTTTAATTATGTAGTACTTATCTGATTTTTATGTAAATTGATGTTACATAAAAATCAGATAAGTATCAGTATCAGTTTTCGCAGCGCACGCGAAGAAAGACATTAATGTCAATTTTTTTTTCACCTTGGGTTACATAATTCGAGTTTTAGTAGGGATCCCTAATTATTTCTGCCTATGTAACTCGGTAAAGATGTAGCTCTTTGTACCGGTGAAACAAACAAACAAACAAACAAATCTTTCCTCTTTATAATATTAGTATAGATTTGTAAAAAAGAAAACTAATTTGTTCTCCGAAAGTAAACCCCCAATCAAAATCTATTTATTTATTTCACGCGTCGTGTTTCTGTTTAGGTCACAAAAACCAAAATGTCTACCAATTTTTCAAGTGAAGTGGTCTAGTAGATCCGGAGCAAATTGAAAAAAAAAAGAAAGACAGGCAGACGAGAGATCCTATAAAGGTTCCGTTTTACATTCGAACGTATGGAGTCCTAACTAGGATATGTATGTATTTCAGACAAACCTTGTGCATCGTCTCATTATAATCTCCAAAACAGCCCGAGCCACACTTTCGACACAAGCTGATGATTAAATTTTTTCAGCCAATCCACCTACAAAACATTTTAACTAGACCATTAACGCGTGTTTACACAGTACTTTGCACCATTAAAAGACGTTCACATATGAACTCAATCAAAGGCTGGCCTTTAATGGAATATTGATTACCGTGTTGAGCAACGCCAGTGTCACTGCCACGGGGTTTGTTTACATAATCAAACCATACTTACATATTATAATACCTGTCTATTTTAATCTTCTAGAGCAGGGATGGCGAACCTTTTTTGGCTTTCGTGCCATTTTCATTACAAAAATATTTTTTGCCATGAGACGTGCCGCCAAAAATCTTGACTTGGTAACTTCAATGGACAAAAATAACACTAGACGCTATTAACTTAACTCTTTTTTGTAACTATAAATTCATAAAGCAATCTTAATGCCAATCAGCTTTGTGTTTCTTCAAATAAAATTTAAAGTTCAGCATGATTTCTGTTGTTGCTAATCATTCAAGATGCTAAGTAATCTTGTATAGGCGTCCCCAAATTATTTTGCTGCGTGCCACGACTAGCACGCGTGACATAGGTTCGCCATCCCTGTTCTAGAGGAATAAATCTAAAAGGCTATACCTTTGAAGACCAACGTTTTAAAGTACACGCACAATCATAATCGTTTTAAGCCTTCATAGTAGGACCCTCTATCCGATTCCGCTCTAAGAGGGATACGGAGCAATAATTAGCGAATAGCACTATCCTTTTCCACATTCACATCATCGGAATTGAATGGCATTAGCACATATATGTCATAGTCGGGCTACAGGTGTTTTTTTAATTTGATTTTGCTTGGTCGCAGTCTCACAGTCTAAGCCGGTGTACTAGCGAGACACGCGGCGTGGTTCGAGGCCTCTACCCAACGGTATGCAGCACTGGAGTGGTGTGGGAAGACCGTGGGAAAAGACACTTGCAGCCAATCCGCAACTACAGTACATATTGATCGCGTGCCGCCCTAGAGTCAGAGCCGCTTTTCACTCTGACGGATTACACATAAAAAAGTTTTGTTTTTTAATACAATATGTAGAACCTTCGTTATAAAAAGAACTTATGACGCAGCTTATGAAGCTATCCCTAATTAATCTGTTTCCCTGTTAGAAAACATCGTTTTACTTGCCTCTTAATACACGTACCTTTGCAATGAATTCGGATTTTCAGTACGTATGAAACTTTTGTTTCGTGTTAAGTAGAAAGTCTTTGAAGTTTTGCAGGAATACTGGAAGAAATTTCTATAGAAATAAGCATCAACTTTGTACTTTTTTTTATTCTGTTTTAATGTGGGGTTTTTATCCACACGGATACGTCAACCCCATTGTACCCCCCCCCCCCCCCATTATACTCTATTTACACACAACTATAATATTATTCTATATTTCACTTACACACTACTTTACATATACTATGAAATAAGATAAGGAATTACTGCCCAGACTTCTGAGTTAAGCCACAAATTATACGTTTAGTCCTTTCTGATTTACGGTATGCTAATATATTTTGGATAACCAACATCCCACATGTTTAGTTGAAACTTCCTAGCCAAAGATTCCTTTTCATCTTTGCTCTTAACAAAATCCATCAGCGAATGAACTTTGTACTTATTTTTCTGTTCCTTCTTCTTGTATGTTTGTTAGAAGTGTGTAGGTACAGTCAGTTAAAGCAATTAGCTGACCCACCTTTGCATAAATGGTTGATATTTTTTAGAATACGAAACGTATTTTAGAAATCTCTAAAAGATCAGCTAATTGCTATAATGTAATAATAATAATACGAGTATGTTTATTGCTAAAAATTGTATTTGTAGTAAACACGGTATTTCAGAAAATGTGCATAGATGTTACAAATTATTGGGTGAGCTGCTGTTCTCCTTGCTAGATTGCTGAGCAACCTGTATTAAGGAGAAACAGTTGCCTCCCTACATAAGTGTACTATATTATAAAAATATGCTACGTGTTGATTCCTTACAATTTGGTTGTTTACTTTAAAAGCATTGTAAATAACTATCTATTCTTAAAACTAAAAGAAAACATGCAATTAAAAATAAAAATAAAATGTTTTTGTCCGTCTGTGAGTGATTGTGTGTGTAATGAATATGAATTGATGTTATAAAATTGGGCCAATAAAATAATAATAAATAAGCTTTGCTGTGAATGAGAGTTAAGAGAGAATTTTCAATAGTGCCTCAGTCTCATCATAGGTTTTGGAGAGTAGGTAATGTGCATACATTGAGAAATGAATATAGTAGTATATAGTTGAATTTAGACTACACTTCTAGGTCGAAATAATCCGCGTATAAACGTTTCTTTGAACAACCTAATGGCTAACACGTGGCGCGGTCCATGAATAAATAAGGAGTAAGACCTAGACCGGCCTTCAAGGCGACCAATATCAACTTAATAGCGTTTGAATACCTAGGTATTCAAGGCAGGCAGGCAGCCCCTTACTAGACTTTGTGAATAATAAATCGAGTTAAACGTATTTAAGGCGCTTTTGAGGGTGAATTATTGCAATAATTATTTGCTTCTGCTGACTATTGTAAGGGTTTCAGTGTTCCTAGTAGTAGTGTAGAGCGGCTAGGTTCCAGAATAAATAAATAGTTACCTATTTATTTATTCTGGAACCTAGCCGCTCTCTCAGTACCTACTTGTCTAAGTATGGGAGAAATGATGAGCCTGGTAAATTGAACTATTTCGTATATCCCTGAGATCGCGATACACGCAGAAAATTCCATATTTGAAGTTATCTATGTATTCAGGCACCTACTACTCAGTAGGTGCCTGAATACATAGATAACTAGGATACAAGAGCTAGGTACTCACCTAGCTCTTGCCAGCGGCTTCACTCGCGTTGAAGTTTAAAATGATCCCAAGTATTCCCGAGCGAACATATTCCCGGTCCCGGGATGAAAATAGCACCGTGAATACAGGGTGGAACTTTGTAATGCCACCTGAAGGGAAAGTACTCTTAATACTGTAGATAGAAAATTTTACTCAAAAAAAACATTCCTTTGTTTTTGAGTTGAAAAAAAACTGCATTCAAAGATTTTCTTAAATTCGCTTGCCACACCCGGGAATCGAACCGACTAAAATCTGTAAAAAATACAACCTTTACTTTTATTGCATCGATCGTTAGGATCAATTAAAAGGATGAAATCTTTCTAAGAAGCTTGATAAATTAAATGATAGGAAAACCATGAAATCTTAAATTATTTTAATTATTTACAAAAAATGGTAAACCAAGAAATTTTGAAATTATCTGAGTTCTTGCTACGTTTTTATTATTTCGTACTGTGAACACAAAACGTATTTATAATTAAAAGTTTTCCATCACATCTCAGTTTTCAGATAAAGCGCCTGCAAAAAATACGTTTGTTCTACAAACTCTAATCTTTAATGATTTATAGCTAAGTTTTTTCGGACTGACTGGGACTTTTTTTAAACTGATATGAATCATGATTAACATAAAGTGGTTTTGAAGTATTCCTTTAAAAAAATCCGGTCAAATCGGGAATACTTTGGTTTGTACTAAAATTCGTAACAAATTAGAAATGCTCAAAAAGACGCGGAGTATTAAGAATTTTTGATTTTTGATACACGCACGTGATATTTTGATGATCAGCAACACAAATAACGCGACAACAGTATTTAGGTCGTAGCAGTTTTTTTTACTGACCGCATTGTGAACTTGAATTAAAAACCAAAGAAAATAAAATGTTTGCAGATATTTTTCATTAGGCGTCCTGATTACTAAATAATATAAATCAAATCAGATTCTTTTTTAGTGTTGACTAGTGTAATCTTTACGTATTAAAAAAGTGTCGCAGTTCCATTCCGCACCGTCCTTGGCACACAGGTTGTTTCAAACTATGCGTCATGATAATGTATAATATATGTACTAATTTTTTAACTTGTTTAAAGATCTCTCAAGACGCTTAGTTGACACTTCACGTGACCCAAGGGCTGGCTTTTACCTTGGTCAAAGAATAAGCATTGCCATACAACGTGGCAATGCCGCCAGTCTATTGGGTACACTTCCAGTCGACAGCGATGCGGATGAATTTTTTGACGCCATATTTTAGGGTTAATTTAGTTAGGAGTTTTTATTTTTATTTTTAGTTAGTTAAGTATTTATGAAATAAAGATTTTTAATAATTCAAATCTTCATAAATATAATTTTTTTATGAATGTGTAGTAGTCATTGTATAGATTACGTGAGCTGCCGTTGTGAGACGACTAAAATGGTACCGTGTATATATTATGTATGTGACCTATTCCAGGACATGGTCTAGCTGTGTAGCAAGTTTCGACCAAATCTAGAACAGATTTGGTCGAAACCGTTAAGACGTAACAAACTCACTATCGCGTTTATAATATTACCAGCTTTTTATCCAAATCCGACTGGCAGTCCCAGAGATTAGCTCGTTCAAACAAACAAACAAACTCTTCAGCTTTATTATTAGACTAGATTTTGCCCGCGATAACGTACGGCAATATCCCGTTTTTTCCCGTTTCCGTATAGCCAACAGTCTTCCTCCTGAACATTCATGAGGAAGACTGTTGGCTATCGTTTACAAAAAGAATTTTCCAAATCCGACTGGCAGTTCCAGAGATTAGCGCGTTCAAACAAACTCTTCGGCTTTGTTATTATGATATTATTTATATAGTATAGGTATTGATTCATATCTATCAGAATGGTTCAGGTTTCTTCACCTTTATAACTGATATAGTAACTTTCTCCTGTTCTTTTTTAGTAAAGGCTCGTGCGGTCTGGAACATAGCGACATAAGTTCAGGGAAACTATTCTCGAACAGTTTGCATGAAAATAAATCGACTGCCTAACTGCCTCCCGTGCACAATCAAAACTAGCCTAGCCTGTCATTGATCTACCTACCCATTCTACCTACTCGAACTTAACCTTCTTGTTACTAATATTTGTATGAAGCGTTTAAATCAGTATCACCGAATGTGTGTCAATGCCTGAGTAGTACCTATGTGCATGGAGCGTCGCTCGTCGGTCGCCCCTTGGGAACAGGGACACCTGTGAGTGTGTAAACTTCCACAGAAATCCACAATTTTGAAGTATAATAGCTTCCGATCGAATCTGTCAGAAGCAAAATTAAACAAAAAAGAAAAAAATGAACAAAAACCGTAAACTAATAAAAACAACAAACCGTCTAACCGAAAATGATAGGTCGCACTGGGATCACTTCATTCCTAATGCGGACTTCGATGGCAGTTATGTGTGTGGTTTTTGGCGAATATGAAGTAGATAAGTATACAACAACCTACCTTATATTATAATCAACCTTATATCATTCCATAAAGTTCCATGAGCTGAAGGCTTTTCATCGATCTACTAGGTACATATAGAACCTTCGTTTAGCCATAGCAATTAGTCGTTCACAGCTATGTCCCTCACAATCAAATGAGCTACTAATATATTATATGATCAGTCATTTTTAGTACGTAGAAGACCTTGGAGAAAAAAAAACTTTTTTGAGTAATTTTTTATTCTGGGGCAGGTGTACCTACATATTCTTCAAACGGTTATGCGATTGCAATTATGGTGGGCGCCACAAGAATTTGCAATAAAGTTCATTGCCCTCCTTAGTTTCTTTGCGTCTATAAAACGATTCATAAATAATTGTCCGAGTACCCGGACAATAATTAATTAATCGTTTTTCTTTACTAGAAAAAGTAAAGGATGTATAGATGTAGATTCAGGACAACTTTACTTGTCATTATTTCTGTTTTAAGAATTAACTATGTCAATGAAGAATAAGGGTCAATTACAGTTATTGCACGTTTATCTGGTGTCGACCACAGGTCCTTATCTGCAGGGTAAATTTAATTCATTTCCATTGTTTCACGGGGTTATGAATTGAATATGATTTTGTTTTTATAAAGGGCGAACCATAGAAATATGGGCCAACCCTGAAATCGCGAAACTGTTCCCTATATTTTGCCGCATGAAAATGTGTTTTTCTAGATAGGTATTTCAGATTTGGTCTCATAGTATAAGTGATTGTGTTCAAGACTTTCGCTCCCTGTAAGATTGAAGTGAGCGTGGTCTTCGGTTAGATCTTAGTATCATTATTGTTTTAAATGTTAATCTTAATTTAACATAATTTAAGTAGATAGAGATACTAAGTACTAATACTATCGTTTAATAATTTTAGTTGTAAGTTTTGTAATTTGTAGGCATATCAGTTGTGGGACAGTAAATCATTTTCCTTTTTTTCAGTAAATCCCTCTGTAAGTATCGATCGCAGACATCTCGTAGCTTAACTTCAGTGAGCTACGAGCTAAACATGGTGACTTTGGGACTTGTTCTGCTCTGCAGAATAATGTTGCCAGTTTCGTTTGTATATTAGCCCTAATGGCCTGGCTACTCGCTCAATCTTGTTTGCACCAATTCTTGTTTGTGCAAGCAAACATGTGCGTTAAGACGGGTAAACAAATGCAACAAGCACACCGTGCATTTTTGCGCCCATGGTTTGCACAAAGTGTTTGCGCAAGCGAGAGTGAGCGTATAGCCGAAGTAACACACACACCAGACACCTTCTATTTTATTTACCGATCAATGTAACTAAGTTAGGAGGTCAGGATCCAGATGAACAGAAATAACACTAAATGGGAGGTACACCATATTTATTGGAATAAAATATTTACACTGTAGTTTTAGGTAGATATGGTACATAGGTATTCTGAGTTAAAGCTACTTACTTCAAGATTCAATACAGGTAGACAATGACTAGAGTTGAGCTACATGTTTCTGAAAATTACACGGATTTAGATAACTTTGGTCTTGATATACCTCCTTAATACTTAATACTTTAATATTTTATTTATCGTTAAATTTAACCATACAATTACCTAATTGACAAGACATAATAGAAAAGAAGTTCTTTGCAAATATATTAAATTAATGATAACGCAATAACCACAGCGGGTATAGTAAATATAATAATGAGATCAGTTACTATTTTTCGTTCATAGGTAACAATGAGAACGTACGATGTCGTGTTGTGTCGTGACGTGCTTGTGACAACGACAACAGTGTGAAGAAACAACCCACCAATCAATCGGTTCTGCTGGACTACGTCATATCAGAATGAGTTATGATTGCCTAACTCCTGCGCTAACAGCGCGGTGTCTGGCAAGAAATTATAGACGCGTTGCAAATTAGACGCAATCCATGTGCTCACCCATGGTTGTTGAAAATGACTTCAACCAATCACACCAGCTTTGCCACATTCATTAGCGATTATTTTCTTTCCATAAACTGTATCTAAGAGCTTACGCGGACACCACGTTAATCGTGTAATAATCTTGTCTCAGGAATGCAATGTATTAAATAGTAAGGCAGTGCACGCCGTGTCGAAATATTAATCGTAGAGCGTTATTTTTATTACTCCATACATTGCATTTCTACGACAAAACAATCGCATGATTGATAAATCGTGGTCCGCGCTAGCTTTGATACTGCGTCAAAAGCGTCACGACACGACTCGACAAAATAATAGGAATCTGGCTTTCCACACGTGTTTATCTAAGTTCCTCTTTATCGATAACGGTGGGGGTACTTGCGAAGATCCTGGGATCTTCCGGAATCCATATCTTGGCGTGAAGCGTGGAGCCTGGCTGCTTCTCTCCACGTCGAGACCACGACAGTGAGTGTGCTTGCAAGTTGTTGCCTGAAAATAAAAACTCTAATTAAAAAAAGTTTTTAGACTTGGGGATGACGACCACGATGTCGGAACAGGACTAAGATCCCAGAGCTGCCACACCTCCCTTATTTTCTCACTGATACAATGTTTGGGATAGAGAAGTGTTAGTATGTACTTTTAACATACGCATACCTGCTAGCATAGGCCGACTTTACAGAATAATATTTTAACGACCGACTAGTCATTGTAATAGTCTAAGAGCTGGTCGCCACCTCGAGTGAGATCCTATTCACAAGACTGAAATTTGGCATAGTTTATTTAGTAGGTGCAAAAAACTAAAGCCAAAGTCTGCCAGGATTTGGGAGGATGCAAAACTACCTCCTTGACATTAATACGCAACAAAATAAAAATTGGCCGTCGGCCCAAGCTAGCAGGTATTCGTATGTTAAAAGTATCTACATACTAACACTACTCTATCCCACATATTTGATTGTGAGGAAATAAGGGAGGTCTGGCAGCTCAGTCTAAATAGATCTCAGTCTAAATAGCCACTACTTAATGTGTAAATAAAAAAATTGGAAGAAATTTTATTTGAATATATTTGCCAAGTAAGTAAACGGAAAGGTGGTGAGATAGGCCTTATGAGAATTGGTCATCGTTATGATTAGGTTCAGCACTTCTGCAATGTCACACTTTTTTTTTTTAATCATTGGAAATCATCAAATGACTTCTTCCGCTCTGAGTTGAGCGGAAGGGCGTGTCAGACTATTACTGACTAAAACCCATCCGTGTTCCTTCTAAAGCCCTTTGCGTTCCAGGGCCGCGGTGTCTGTTTCGAACTAATTCTGCAAATCTGGCAGGGATGAGTCGTACCTGGATTGTGGAATTGCTCATTTCTATTACACTGCTACTGGCCAATCACCTCAACGTGTAAATCTGGCCAAGACGTTAAGGATTTATGTTATTCGTAGATGACTGGCTGGGTCATCTACGAATTTACCAAAATTTTTTTCATCGATGTTGAACGAAAAAAACACGCGTGACGTCACGTCGCTGGTAAAAAATGTACCATCATAGTGAAGTCACCCGTGTTTTCAACGAACTGTATCGTCTTAATTTTTTGTTTACGTGAAAAAAGAAAAAAATGTGTCCAAATTTTTTTGAAAATCTATCTGAATGACTTTTTAGTTTTTATCAGTGAAGTACCTTATTGATATTTAAGTAGCGAGCATAGCGTTGCATGCATTGTTGCCAAGTTCCATTACGTTTTAACAATCCCGTAATAACAGCCCGCAACAACGATAGAAAATTACTAGCACGTGCATTCAAAGGTAGTTAAGTAGTTATAAGGTTTCAATCAATCGCTAAAAGTACAGACAAGGTATACATTTGTAATTTGCGACTTCAATCATCATTTGCTATGAATGTGTCCTGGTCTGGCATTATCATTTTTAATTATTATGTATTATTTTAGTATGTATTAACTATTAGATTTTAAGATAGCGAAACAATTGTATTGTTGTTATAAATATTGATTTTATTTAAGTTTACCAGAACTGTATTAAATTTAAGCTAGTAAAATGTGGAAACGTAGTGGATTGTACATTGACTTATAGCATACTGTTTCTAGATATTATATACAATGTATGATTGTTTGTTTTCCCAAATAAAATAAAATAAAAATCAGTTACTTGGGGTCGACGCAACACGTTTTTTTCTTACATTCTGTCGTATCAGCCGTCACGCTATCACTAACTCCCTTTACTTTCATATCACTCCTCACACAGTCCATCCATCTTTTCTTTGGCTCCCCTTTCCCTCTCCATCCATTCACATTTATATTTATAACTCTTTTAGTTAACCAAGAACAGCACCAACTACTTATTTCTCACTTTATCCATTCTCGATACTCCACACATCCATCTCAACATTCTCGTCTCCGCTACATGCAATCTTTTCTCATCCGTCTTTTTCACAGCCCAACATTCTGATCCATACAGTACGACAGGTCTTATCACGGACTTGTAGATTTTCTCCTTAAACTTGAGGGGTATCTGTGAGTCGCAAGTTGTTCCAGTGACCTGTTGCCATTTCATTGCAACAGGTCAGTCAGGTCAGACAGTGCCTGTTCCATTCTGAGTTGAGCCGGTGCGTTACGTCTCGGTCTATATCACCGTCCCCCTGGATAATCGACCCGAGGTACCGAAAATCGGAGCAGATCGGTATAAGCGTTCCGGTGAGAGCTATAGGCATAGGACTGGAGAGACTGCCGAAATCGCAGAACAAAAATTCCGTTTTGGTTCTGCTCAATTTCAGGCCAACACTCCTAGTCTAGCACACGACATAATAATGAAGCTACTGTAGGAATTATTAAAGTTGATGGAGTCTGATGCTTTAAGCTGGTTTCACAAAGAGGTAGGCTAACCGAGCTTACCTCGCATAGTTGAGGGTTAAGTAACGTTTCATACTTGTGTGATGAAAAGCTGAGCTAGCCAATTTAACTATGCTCTTATGTTATGAAGAGACTAAAATCTTGAATAATCACTTTAGTATGTAGATAAGTGTTTAGATTGATATTATATGCAAGCACAATAGGTTGATTGATTGTACCTACGTGCCTATCATTTCCACGTGCTTCATTTCAGGTTCATAACATAGGGTTACTTTTAATTCAATTAAAATCTTTTAGATGGATCTCACTAAAATAATCAACATTTATGATGTAGGATCAACTCTATTCAATGAAATACCGGTTGTCTGAATTCCTTCTAAAAACTCTTAAGAGTTTCGTATTCCCAGCTAAGCCAGCTACGAGTAGGTAATTTCAAGTTACGGTCCAACAACGGGTTCCTGGTTCTGTATGCCTATGAATGTAAGTAGGTACCTACGTAGTATCATACAAAAATACAAACATTGCATCAGAATAATATTAACGTTGCCTTACAAACTTCCTCTTAGACAGCAGCATTAATTCCGTCTCTAAAGAAAAGAAGCTGTATGAGTTGTGTGAGTTTATTTTTCCCAAAATGTTAGAGGAAAAACCTTCTTAAATTACAGTCTCCTGTTTTCGGCATCAACTTTGCCGAGACGTCATAAACAACAACCCAATCATTGCATCAACACGAGAAATATTTAAACCGAATTAAAAAAAACACGTTAATAAGTAATCTTCGAACTTTAATTATCCGCACATAATCGTTCCGGAACCCCTAAGCGGTTTATTTATCTACAATTATTTTTGTGAGACGTAAAGAGGGCTAACTAAACAGTTCGCAAATGCGTTAGGGCCCCGTGCGGCCCAGAGGCCCCGTGAACCCGTGACGCGAGGGGGCCGCCACACGAGGGTAGCGCACGTGCGCACTGTTATGGGCCCTTAGTCCCCTCATGCACCACGATAGGGTTGACCTGTCCTTGTCGATTATTTTTTTTCATTGTATTGCGCTTATGATAACAAATTCATTGATACATACTACCGATAATAGGGAGGGTGATGTTTTTAGAACAAAATTGTGGTATTGGTATGAGCAGTGTCATGATATTGACACCTGCATCTTTGACTAAAGAATTGATCAGCTGGGACGTTTATTGTTTACCAAAATTTTATTTTAAAACACCGGCCAAATGTGAAACGAATTCGCGCGCAAACGGTTCCGAACGAATCATATTTTTTAAACATGTCATCTTAGTTTTTCCCATAATTTATAAGTTAAGAACATTTTTAGCTTTAGAGAATGGTCAATTTTCTTAAATATCTTCAAAATGATTAGATTTTTTATTATTACCCTAAAATGCTACAGACACCCATCAAAATACAACCTACTGGAATTTGCTGTTGGCTGCCAACAAGGTAGGGTCACCTTGTTCCCTCGGGCAAGTGATTTTTAGTTTAGCTATTCCCCACCCAATTGTACGAAAGTTAATTTCTAAATTAAAAGTATGGTGTCTTGTCGACAAAACGTTGGAAGGCGAAGTAGAAGCAGTATTAGACGCGCTAAATTTAAAAAAAAAATGAACTCCATTCCATTAGCCTTGATCTCAACCTTTCAAAATGTGAATTAATTTTAGCGGACCATACTCACAAACAACTACTGACACTTTCAAAATTTCCCGCAATGGAATCCAAATTATTGAAAAATCTCTCTTCGTCTCCTTGGTCTTTAGTCGTTTCCCGATTTAATTGCAGCAAAAAAAAAACGATGACGTTTCGGAAAGATTACTCAGGATTACTCCAAATTAGCATGCAGTCGGCTATCACCATAATTCGTTTCTGCTGTTCCGACCCTAAATTGACATATTTTCTACGTGCTCTCCATTTTGATGTACCGTGCTTCACCGATACTATCGATGCCTGGAAACTCGCTTGCCCGAATACTGACCAAAAATATAGTAACCTTATTGGTCACTATATTTTTGAGCCGTTTGGGGTTGAAACCCTCGAGTCGTAGGGCCCTGCCTTGTGCTCACAGCATTTTCAAAGAAATTTCGAAACGGCAGGTTGATACTTCCTGTGAACCAAGAGCTGGCTTTTACTTAGGCCAGAGGCTAAGCATTGCCATTCAACGTCGCAATGCCGCCAGTCTCTTGGGCACATTACCAGCTGACAGCGTTGAGGACGAATTTATTAAGTTAGTTTATTTCTGGACTGAAAATTAAGAAGACAGATTTAAATGTAATAGTTTTAGTATTATTATAGGTAAATATATTCAAGAACCTCACAATAAGCACACCATACACAATACATACACAGCATCATAGAGGTACTATAATACTGGGTCACTGTCAGTTTTTTTTCGCAAATATTACCTACATATCCTTATATTTATTTTTAAGTTACACTTGGATGCAGTTTGTGTCCGTCACTTTACTAACATATTTTGTAATTTTGTGCTTCGAAACTTAGCATCCAGTCCACCCCTCTCGATAACCTACTATAGGTGTGCTATAATAATAGTTTAATGGTTTGTATAATGTTACTTTGAACATAATGAGTGTTTCCGGCAATATGGTTGTTCAAAACGTACCGCATAGTCGGATTTGTGGCGTTAAATATCAATACGAAAGAAGAGAATCTTTCGTCTGTTAGGCACTTGTCTCACAGCCGACGACCAGCGAGAAGCGAGTGTGTAGTTCCGATAGTTATGACACTCGCCTATAAGCGAGTGCTCTTGTGCGACGGACGATTACTTCGCCACTCGCTCCAGCCCGCACTATACGAAGAAATGACCGCTGGTTGGTCTCTCGGCGTGAGGTGTGACTTCTGGTGCTTGTCTCACTGCCGACGATCAGCGAATAGCGAGTAAAACTAGAAACTGGATACGAGTTGGCGAGCAGCGAGTTTGTTGTTCTGATAGTTTTGTCACTCGGCTATAAGCGAGTACTCTTGTGCGACGGTCGATTACTCGCACCTCTCGCTCCGGCGAGCGGCGCACTATAGGTAGTAAAGAAGTCGGTTACTTACCGCTGGATAGTCTCTCAGCGTGAGTTCTGACTTCTGACTGCCAAGCGAGCATTATCTTTGATAGCTCTTGTCGCTGAGACAAACTAATAGTAAGAGAGTTCTCTCCGGCAGTGTGAACAGCCAGCTATCGACTGTAAATGTATGTCTCTTTTACTGACACGGTATCTATTTATTGTGTCCGTTTCCTCAGCGAGAAAATATACGATAGCTTATCGCTTCCTCATCGGCGGTGGGACAAGTGCCTAAAACCGCCAAGGAAGCATCGCTGATCTTTGATAGCTCTTGTAGCTGCAAAAAACTATTAGTAAGAGAGTTCTTGCTGGCAGTGTGAACAGCCAGCTATCGAATGTAAATGTATATCTCTTTTACTCACACGGGATCTATATCTTTTGTCCGTTTCTTCAGCGAGAAAATAATCGATAGCCGACGACGAAGCGTAATCGCTTCCTCGTCGGCGGTGAGACAAGTGCATCAATGTAGTCTTTTTCATTATTTCCTTGTATTGAAAGTCAAGAAGGAAGATCCGTATAAGTATTTTTATTATAAATAAAACATCAATTTAAAACAGCAATATTTTTCAGAGGTTTCCGCGATAGTTCTTGCCTGCGTACTTCGACAGCGCGCCTAACTCCTCCTCTATCCTGAGCACCTGGTTGTACTTGTCCACGCGCTCGCCCCGCACCGGCGCGCCGCACTTCAGCTGCCCTGCAGACAGCCCCACCACCAAGTCAGCCAGGAATAAGTCTGCAGTGTCGCCCCATCTATCCAGGACAACCATACCATACCCAGCGGCTTTACCCATCTTGTAAACTTCAATGACCTCAGTCAAAGTACCCGCTTGATTTAATCGTAATCCAATTGCATTAGCCGCTTTTTTCTCGATGGCCAGGCCCACTCTTCTCAGGTTGGTCTGTGTCAGGTCGTTGCCACACAGTTGCGCCGACGTGCGAGTCGTCAGCAGCGACCACGCCGCCCAGTCATCATATTCGAAAGCATCCTCAATGGAACACACTGGGAACTCTTTAACGTTGTCCAAATAGATTTCGGCGAGTTTGTCAGACGAAATATATTCTTGAGGATTTGAATTTGGGTTTTTGAATTCCAAATCATAAGCTCCATCTTTGTATAAATCCGTTGCAGCCGCGTTGATGCCTATTTCCGCCTTGCCATAATATCCGCATTGCTTGATAGCGTCGGTAAGGAATAGAAGTGCATCTCTGTGGCTCTCGATTGGAATGGAGAAACCGCCGTTATTGGTCACGTATGAAGCCTCCACGGCATATTTGGTCAATATCACGTTTTTAACATACGTATATATTTCTGTACCGATACGCATCGCGTCTGTAAATGATGAGGCTCCAGTTGGCATAATTGTATATTCTTGAAAGGGCAATCCATTGGAGGACAACGTCCCGCCTGCCAAGATGGTGAAATGTGGAACTGGCAATATGATGGTAGTGACTCCTGCCATGTCTGAGATGTGCCTGTACAGAGGCATGCCTTTCTTGGCGGCGCCGGCTTTGGCCGCCACCAGTGACACGGCCATGATAGCGTTGGCGCCGAGCCTCGACCTGTTCTCAGTGCCGTCGAGGGCGATCATGAACTGATCTATTTCTTTTTGCATCGTCACCTCGAGGTTCTGTTTTATGAGCTCTGGGGCGATAATGTTGTTTATATTTTTGACAGCATTCAACACACCCATGCCGTGGTACTCCGCGGGATTCAAATCTCGAAGCTGCAATGATTCTGCAACTTTTTTTAGATCAGTTGATGGAACCGCAATGCGGAATAGTCCCAGTTCAGTTACCATGTCCACCTCGACGGTCGGGATGCCGGTCGTGTCGAATATCTGCCGGGCGAGCAAAAGTTTGATCGGCATTGTTCACTTACTTAAATTTGTTCAAGGAAAAGGTGTAAAACTTAAAATCACGTAAAAAATAATTTTTAAAAACTGTAAACGCTAAGGTCCGAAGTAACAATGAAAACGTCAATGTTAAGTTTTAAATTTGGTTGTTGCTTATTTTAAATTTTACATTTTACTACTGTATGGATGCCAGTTACCGAATATTGAAATAGTTCAAATACTTTTTGGTTCGTGATCAAAAAACAATAGGGGAACCTACAAACACTTGTCGCCGCGCAAGCGCAGTGCGAGTGTGAAAGCGCGCACGTGCGCTCCATAATCTGAATGTAAATCCTACATTACACTTCGATAAGGTGCTTTTTAATAATTGAAAAAGAGATTAACGATAGTGAGGCCATAGTATTGGGTTGCAGCGAAGTTATCTTTAACACGTCGAAATAGAGTATTTTATCAACCCTTGGCTCATGTTTTATTGAGTCCGTGGTTCCTTAAGCCCATGCCTTGTTTCGATAGGTATCGATATGAATATAATGGACTTGTGTTGCAGACAACTGTATGACTACCTTTATTTTATTTTTTTAAAGATGGGAAATCATCAAATGACTTCTTCCGCTCTGGGTGGAGCGGAAGGTCGTGTCAGACTCTTACTGACTAAAACCCATCCGTGTTCCTTCTAGCTTCTAGCCCTTTGCGTTCCAGGGCCGCGGTGACTCTTTCGAACAAATTCCGCAACCCTGGCAAACTGTATGACTACCTAACAAGTGTACTTCAGTCACATTTTATACAAATCCTTCGTATTTTTAAACCTCTTTTGAAAAGTTTAAAAACACGAGGGATGTAAGATATATGTTTGCGTCATTGATGTGGTCAATGTGGTCATAGATAAAGAGACGCGGTATGGAAGAGACTAAGATGGACAATTATATCCTTAAAAAACTCAATTTAACGTGTGACAACACAGTCGATATGTAGTAGGGCCTGGGGACGCGTTAAAGTGGTATGGAGTACTTAATAGCGTTCTAATACACTGTCGAGCCCCGCGACATCGTATTAGCGGGGGGCGCTGGACGATCTTTCAATTTGCTACGGCGTGATTCGCAAATATGCGGTCCACACCCTTGTTTACACTTTTAGAGCATTCAGTTTCGGCACAAGTGCACTTACAATGCTTTTTGTGCACCAAATTAGGGGTGTTTTGTTTTGAATTAATTTAATTCGGCTATAGTTGCTCTATTGTACAAGGGTATATTTGGTGTAGTTATGTGTGTCGTGTGTAGAATTTATCTAGTTCCAGCCGTTTATGTGTATACTTATTGTGAAAATAAAATTTTCTCACCCAGCCCCATGACAATTGAATTTCAAATACAAAAATTTAAATTATAGACAGGGACATTGTTATGTAAATAGGTCGATTTATCTTATTTAAAACTAAAAGTTCTTAGGAAGTATACCATGTCAACAGTGATGTCACTCAGATTCTAACCAAAAACCGGGAACCGTTTACTAAACAAGTATTCAATTAAAACTGTCCGATGTAGCAACACATTGTGGGAGAGTAATTTATCGATAAAATTAAATGACACAGTGGCGGGGTCCCACGGGAGCCGTGTTCAGACCCATCACATTATCACGCGATACTGATGTTACCGTGAGAACAAAGCTACTGGACCACTCGGGTCCGCACTCTCCACGATAATATTCGTATACGACACGCGATGGGACCAATGTGTGACGTAACACTAATTACTACACCCTACCCAGCATGTGCAAACTGCAACTAGGGGCTGTTCACAATGGTGGAGGACAATGATTGTAACATCATGAATAAATTAGTTCGTAAGTAGATGGTGGGAGAACCTAATGAACGGTTATTAAATCAATGTGTTCGATTCTGCCCTACCTGGAGTTGCATATTTTAGTAAGTTAAAGCAGTATTTATAGTGTTTCAAGTTGTAAAATAATTAATTAATTCTACCTTATAATACAGGTACCTCATATTTAATTAATTGGATACTCATATCAACACTAAAGTCGAAAAATTAACTTTTAACTAGCTAAATAAACTTATCCATCTACAGCATTAAAAAAAAGTTCCCCACAATAGGCAGAATGAAAACATATTGTGACAACAGCACCTACAGACTGTAAGCTATCATTTTTATTTTCCTTGATTACAAGTTGGAAGGACATGAACGGCGTGTAATAACAAGGAGACTTGACAACGAACGACGTACTAATTGAATATCGTTTTGTCGTTAAAGAATTTATTTTTCTTCTTATTTTTCATTTACCTTTGTCCATTTGAAAACTAGTTCCGTGGATAACAGAAATTTTAGGCAAGTTACTGTGTTTGTTTACACACACGTACATAAGAAATATGTTAATAAATGTATTTCTTATGTACGTGTGTGTCACTGAACTCTTCCTAAACGGCTGGACCGATGTTGATGATTTTTTTTGTGTTTGTTCAAGGGGATTCGAGAATGGTTTAGATTCACAATTGGACCCGATAGGTGGCGCTGCAATCGATTTCTATAATTTTTCGTCAGACACAAATCAAACGTTCGGACAGTACAACGTCTGTCGGGGCCACTAGTACTAAGTAAACCTACCTACTGTTTTCGATTTAAAACTGTTTTCTTATGCCTAGGTAGAGACTTGACCAACTATCGACATCCAGCTTTACTTAATGCTTATGCTGACATTCTATTGTCATTTTTCATGCTCTCAATTTAATATTCGGAGGATAAAGCGGCGCTCGGAACCAAAACTGACAAATCGCATCGGCCACAAACACGGCTTGTTGAAATTGAAAATGTATAAAGTATTTTCTACTATGGTAGGTGACAGATAAATGTGCGTTATGGCATCATTTATTGACTTTCTTGATATCAAAACTAGAAATTAAGAATAAAGCTGACCTGCATAGACTTCAGTCGTGATCCTTTACGTTTTCTAGTAGGGAATGAAAAACGTTTCATAATATATTGTCCGGGTATCTACGGATATTAGGAGAGGTCATGCAAGTTTATTTGGCGCCTACCATAGTATTTTGCCCGCGACTTTGTCTGCGCAGATTTAGTAGTAGACTTCCCCCTTTTTACCCCCTTAAAGGTTGAATATCCAAAAATCCCTTCTTAGTGCTCACCTACATCATAAAAGGAAGGTCTGTACAACATTTTATGTTCCGAGCTCCAGTCATTTCAGCTAAGCGTTGATAATTATGTCAGTCAGTCAGTTTCCCTTTTACATAATAGAAAGATATGCAATTTTTCTGCTACGTTGTCGAAAATCCGCAAATTTTTGGGTAGTAATTGTGTTTGTAATGAGCCCACATTAGTGGTCGATCGATCATTAAAAGGTGCACAAACACATTGCAGGGGTCGCGCACTCGCGCCCTGGCACCACCACCGCGTGACCCCTGCAATGCTGCTAGGCCTGCATGCTCCATTGGACACAGCGCATCTATATAACTTTATTTGTACAGCACATCAAGTTGTACTGATTATTCTTGTTTTATGAAAAAGTTGAAACGTTTTAGACATCCAGTGTGTATGCATAGTTGAGCCAAAAGGACCTATTTACCTTCAGATTTATCCTTGTCTTTATGTATAAGTGGCGAGTGAGCGTAAGCACTAGATATTATGTAAATAAGCGCATACATGACCGCCTTTACCACTGTAGAAGGAAGGTCGCCAGCAAGAAAAGCGCCCAGTCAACGAAACTCGATCCCCATGGAAGTCTAAGACGAAATTAAATTACATTTTTCGTACCCGAGTTTCAGTCCATTGTAGGCTTACTAAGAAAGAGGTCATCCATTGGCCATCAAGTGCTATGGCAAGCACGTTTGTTACGGAGATTATCACAGTATCCAAGCAATTTAGCAGAGAAAACCACGACATAGCAAAAGTGCTGTCCTGTTTAACGTTTATGCATGGTATGTACCTAAATGGAATAAAAATCATATGATTTCAGCCTAAGGATGCCCACTGATAGACATAATGTCGCCACCGACATCGACGGGTGCTATGCGACTCCCATCCAGCGGATCCAGCAGCCTTTCCAGGCCAGGCCATCGTTCTACCTTGTGGGAAGCCTTCCTATTTACGCAGTGCCTTCCGGTATTAGCTCTCCACTCCAGAACCATACAACCATATCGAGTATTCTTCTGCAAGCAATGTGCCCCGCAGCCACGTCTTGCTAATGAAGTAACAATCGTAAAGTGTCAAATCTCGGACGTGTAAAGTATAATCTTACCTCGAATAATAACTTTCTTCTGCTCCTCTTTGTTGAGGGTGTTGGCTACTCCAGACAGCATGCTTTCTGAGGTGCTGCGGTCCACGCGCACCTGAGTGAGAAGAAAACAATTAAGTTTGTTTTACAAAATAAGTCTTAGGAGGAAAAAAAAATCAGAAATCACATTTGGAAAATAGTCAATCTGTCAAAATAAGCTATACTTTCAGCATTCGAACTGCAGCCAGAATTCCTCAACGGTAGGCAGAGGCGTAGTTACATATAGTACATCCAAATTGACTATTTCACTAATATGGAGCTATTTTCGATCGGACACAAATCCAGATTCCGGGCTGCTACTGGGAAATTATAGATGAAAAAATCCAATGTCACATTCATCACCCGACAAGGAACCGAACCCATACCTGATACTCAAACTCAGAAGTAGCGCTTGCGCCCACTACACAAACCAGGCATGAGGACAATTGCCTGACTAACATTTTACTGACACTAAAATATTCAAAATTTACATGTGTACTGACCAGTTCGCCAAGAAAGCTGATGTATCCGATGGCAAGCTTCAATGTGTCAACTTTAGAGAGCCTCTTCTCATAAGGCAGTGTGGGAATATGTGCCCGTAGCCCTTCGAAGGCATCGTTGATCGACTGCATTCGGCGGCGCTCGCGCAAGTTCGCGGCTTGGCGCTGTTGGATTTGCTGCTGAGGGCACCGCAGTGAAGATCTGCGCCTGTGCATACGACGGAATTCCGACCTGAAAGAAAAGAAAAGAATCAATAAGGTGCACTACAAGGTGCTATCGGCCTAAAATATATGGTCGCTAAAGCAAGAGCGGTAGTTTAAATAATGTGCATGTGCAAAATGTTCACTCCCGAAGCAAACACAAATAAATTGTGGTGACAGCCTTTCATAAGAAATAAAAAAAACAGAAAAGTTGTCCTCTAACTGGTAGAGGTTGTAGTTTCAACAAAGGCGTAGGTACTTACTATTAGGCTAACAATATCATCAACTTTTACCATAGGACAAAAAAAACAGCTGTTTTCGCGATCAAAATGTAGGAAACAGCTGATTTTAATTGTTTCATACCTCAAAAAGAAACCACGGAAACCCTAAACGATCACTTTATTGTCCGTCTGTAAAAACTCAAACCCTTTCTCTCAGGAGTAGATAAAAGTAAAAGTTTAGGAAATAAATAATCGACGTGTCAAAAAAGGTACCGCAAGCTGAAAGATTTGATTGGCTGTTGAACACAAATTGAAGCTAGCTATAATATTTAATGATATTTCAAATTGTTTCTAATATTTACAATTTACATTAGCAGGCAGACATTAAGAATTTAGGAAAAGATCTTAAGTATGATCAACATCCAGCAAGCTGGTTGGTCTTGCGAACAACTTCCTATTTGGTTTAACTTGAAACTTCGTATACTATGATTGGTACCTGAATGACCTGGTTTTTTTTTTTGTTAAACGTTTTCTAAAAATGAAAGCTAGCTAGATCGGTTTATCGCCCCCGAAACCCCCTGCATACTAAATTTCATGAAAATCGTTGGAGCCTTTTCCGAGATTCAGATTATATAAAGTCAGTCATATACATGTATACAAGAATTGCTTGTTATAAGGTATTCTTAGATAGATAGATACTGTCCCTGGTACATACAAGTACCAGGGACAGTATAATCATAAAATATAAAATTTCATCTCCGAACCGAGACGATCTCACTATAGCCAGAAAACTAGGATCATCTCCGAACCAGGAAACTGTGAAAGTAAGGGTATTTAATCTACCTTGCTATAATTTACTCCGTTGATGATCAAGACGAAGCTGAGCGGCATTTTAAAAGAGATGACTTTACTACAGCATGGAATCTAAGATTCCGGACGATAAAATGTATAATCTATATCGATACTTCATACATATTATAAAGAGGAAAGATTTGTATTTTTGTATGAAACGAATAAACTTAAAAACTACTGGACCGATTTGAAAAATTCTTTCAGCAATGGATAGCTACATTATCAGCGAGTAAACAACATAGGCTACATTCATCCCCGTACTGTCACGGATTTGGGAACTACGCTGGTGAAACCGCGTGACGACTGCTAGTTAAATATAAAATAAGTATTGCTTATAGTTTCAATAATAATCAGGATGTTACCACAAAGCGCAATAATATTTGAGTTCTAGTTTAACGTAGAAGTTAGTACCTATCCTCGTAGATTCAAGATTTATTTCTCTAAATCAGACTGACTAGGTAATGAAATATTTACTATCTAGGCAGTTAGAGGATGCATTGCGACATAAACTGTGAACGTTATTAGCTTATCATAGCTAGTCTAAATCGTTTAGTTAAACATAATCAGAAAGAAAAATTTAAGATGGTGCACAGAAAAAGCTTCGCTGAAGTCGCTGGAGCCAAAGATTATATCGATATCTAAGCAAGGAGCAAAAAAATATTATTCTACGATGCATACCGCAATAATACAAAAGATAAAAAATGCCAAGCTATATTTTGGAAAAATTAGGACATGGAAAAACGTACTTAATTTTTGCGATCGACCCGTACCTTCTCCTTGGTGTTGACAGATTTTCCTGATCACTGGCGTACAGACTGCCATCGGACATCGAGGAGTCATCGTACATGTAGTTATCAGAACTATTGGCCGAGGTCGGCGAACCTCCCACGGGCAAGGGCACTACACTCGTAGGATTGTCCAGAGATGAGCACCTGATTCCATTAGGCCCCTCCATCATCACAGAAATAAGTTAATAAAAATATTTGAAATACTTGAATCACTGTAGCATGACTAGAAAAACTGAACGAAACTCGAAAGGACGTCAAGGAGTGATGGACGTCAGAGCAGTAGTGTTGAGTAGTGTTGCCTGTGACAGTTAACGAGATTGTGACGTTGCTCGGCGCGAGGGTCAGAGGGAAGGCTCCGCGCCTAGAAACTCCGCCCTAATCGGAACTCCCCGCCCACGTACTTATCGACCAAAATAATGAGGTCCTCCGGTACTCGAACACGGAGCAGTCATGTTTTTTTCCGTGCGTACAAAAATGTGGGGTAGCAAGGACCTTATTTAACTGGTTTCTAAATAATGTTCTGGAACAAGTCTATGCTTGAGTATTCTAAACCTTATCTTGTTGTGGCTAAAGGCTTTAATTACATAATTTAAGTCTAGACCAGGGGTTCCCAATCTTTTTTATACTGCCTTTGAGTGCTATAATGTTTTACCGACTCCTAAAAAAACATTTTTTATTTTTAGGGTTTCGTACCTCAAACGGTAAAAAAAGGAACCCTTATAAGATCACTCTCTTGTCCGTGTGTCACCACCGGTTTTTTCAGGAACGGGTGGACCTAGCAAGTTGAAATTGATACCAGGTACTGAGGTCTATAGTCCCTATTAGTTGTATAAAAATCAAATGTCGTGAGTCAACACGATAAAAAGATATGGGCAAATTTAGATTTTCGCGAAAACTTGTAAGTACCAAAATTTACCTTAATTTTCAACTTTTTTTATTTTTCGGTGTTTTTCCTTTACTTGTGCTGTAAGACCTTGCTTTTAACCAAAATTAACAATACTAGGTCAACCGGAAGTACTCTATGGGTTTTGAGTCGAAAACCTATACGGTAGTTCCCGTTGAAATTCGTCACGAAATTTGGCAAAAAGCAAGGTTTTACAGAACAAATAAAGTAATAATTCCAAAAAATAAAAAAAACCTTTTTTATTTTACTCTACTTTTTCGTTTATTAATCGATCTTGATGATTTTGCGTTGGCTTTAGTTATAGCTATATTGCATTTGCATTGGATGTTGATCTTCAGAGATAAACCAGTGACCTCAAAATAAAATCAATAAAATCTAGTAGTGACACATTGTTAGAATTATGTCAATCCCAAAGCAAAATATGTAGATATTTAACTATGAGCTGGTCTGGACTTTGAATGCGAAGGCACACATATGTATGCCTTCGCAATCCAAGTCCATTTGTTGCATTATTTCCCGTTAAGTTAACTCATGATGGGAATAATGTCAATTAAGTTGTGGGGTATCATCACAACCAAAAACACCGTCTTCCGAAATACAATTTATTTTATACTTTGTAATGTTTTTTATTTGGGAGCCGGTATTTTTTAAGATACACTGAAAAATATTGATAAAATGTGTGTAAACTTTGCTACAGATCGTAAACAATCTTTTTTTTGCATAAAACTTTAAAAATAGGAAACACAGTCCCCACACACACACAGTCAGTTTCTGTAGGTACTCCATTTCTGAAGCCTCTGTGAAAGCAACGCGACGCCCCGGGGTGTTGCGACGCACAGTTTGGGAACCCCTGGTATAGACGATGTCTAAGCAATTTATTAGCGACACCTTTAATATTCGGTAAGACAATTGCCTTGTTAGTGTGTATTTTACATTCTAATTTAGTTTATATTTAATCTAATAATTATTTTTATTAGAAAGCGGCCTGTAGAGTTATCACCTTTCAACTTGCAATTTGAATCTTATCTTCATAGAATTAAGGGTGGTTATTGTTGCTCAACGTGTGACTACAGTCGTGGGGTTTTCTGTACCCTTGGCTCCATATATGGGTGTAAGGTTGATCGAAGGACATACTTAAAAGGTTAGACTGACTAAATTTACCTAAACTTCGGAGAACAGAGACAGATAGGGAGACTTTCTTACAACGAAATTTTTATTTTCCCGGAGTTCGGGAAAAATCTTAAATAAGTTGAAATAAGCTTTATTTAAGATAAAGTTAAAGGCTATTTTTAACTTAACTTGCAATCAACAAATCTTAGGAATTTTCACTAAAACGAATGTAACTTAAATCATGTATTAGAATTATCCTTAAACTGACCGTTATTGCATCAGATCTTTCAATATATAACATTTGTCAATGTGTAACACCTAAGAAAAACTAATTATGATTGCATAAAAGGGACTTCGATATCTATTTCAAACGTAGGTAGGTACGAAAAATCTTCCGGGATCTTAAAACTATTACATTATAGTTAACTACTCTAGTACTGAAAATTTCTGGCACGAATTTCGTGTCACAATTTGAGACTCAGCAATACAGACACAGGATTGAACTAATTTTTTACAGGTATATATATTAGAAGAAAAGCATTACAAACATGGATAACATACAGATAACAGATTTATACTAGTATCAATCACTTTATCATATATTAAAAATAAGTTAGAATATAGATTTTTAGTTTTACGGTCTTTGAGTGCGTAAATCTGTTTGAAATTTTAATTAAACCATTTCTTTTTTCAAGAATTAAAGGTCTGTTGTTCTTGTTAGCCACGAGGCTAACCACTAGAAGTCGGTTTAAAAGGTATCAGAGCAGGTACAATGTCCCTCGAGCTCATTGGCTACTGCTACTTCATTTTCGTAATACGAGATAAAAAACAAAGTTATCTATCTCCTTTTAGTATTAGCAAGCACAGAGCAAATCATCCATTTCCATTTCATTCTTCTTAGTCTTGGAGTGCGCACGTTTTTAATTTTGAGGATCCTTATTTTTGACCTGGCTTGGAATATCGGACTGTCTTTTTCTTCACCTTGCCTTCGCTTGACTAACGCACTACGTTTTCGCTACGATTGGATTTTGTGGATTATTGGCATTTGCAATCTCACAAGGTATGCTTAAATTCTATTCATTTTTTGATATTATTATTTGAAAACCACTCAATATTTTAGTTTTCATCCTTAATTTATCTTGTAGACTTTAAGCGTGAGGCATATTTTTTGAAACCTTGCATGATATTTAGTTCTTATAATTATTTTCAATGTTTCTTTTTAATCTTGACTTCGCGCACCTAGAAGCGATTTTTTATTCTTAGTTTGGGAAATGGAGAGCAAACAATGTTCATGAGAAAATTGTAAATTGAGAAAGATATTTTTATATTAATAAGAAGCAAAGATACAATTATTCATCCATCATATTCATACCTTATGGCAATGTGATACCCATACTAATATTATAAATTCGAACGAAATTGTGTTTGTTTGTTCATCTTTTACATTGCAACAGAGCGCCACACGGTATGATTTTTTGTTAAAACCGCGGGGCGGCAATCTAGTTGTTCATTCATACATAACATAAAGTTGTTTAACATTAAAAATTGTTTTAGGTTGGTTTATTCCAACTTCAAACTGCTGAGCGGTCACGCTTTCATCATGGCAAATCAAGTAAGACCAGAAGTTGTCGCTAGTTGGAATGTCAATCATCCCGAACTGATCTACGAACCTGCAAGTGGCGTTATACATATTTTGCACAAAATGTGAAACGTAACAACATTTAAAGGAAACGTCGATTGGTACTGGAATTTTTTTTCAAACTAAGATGATTCATGTTTACAACATTATTAGAAATAAAGAAATATAGTTTTCATTGGATGAAACTACCGATTTTTAGGGCGATACGTGGTTCATTCATTGATAATGCCTTTGATTGAAAATATTTCAACTCTACCATATTTGATTGCATGTAAAATGTTGGAGACGGTTAATGGAGAATCGGTGTCTAATTTTGTAACCGAATCTTTACAAACCATGTGGGGTTAAGGATATGAAGAAAAGGTAAATAATGTACTCATGTTATGTACTGATAGCGTAGCATATATGTTGCGAGCTGACCGCCTGTTTAAAGCTGATTTTCCTAACATGATTCATTTTGCGTGTTTAGCTCATGCTTTATACAGAGTCCCAGAACAAGTCCGTTCTAGATTTGAAAATTTTGATGCATTTATAGCCAATGTTAGACAGATCTTTTTAAAATCCCCAAACCGAGTGAAATTGTTAAAAGATATGTACCCTGATATACCGTTACCTCCACAACCAGTGATCACAAGGTGGGCTACGTAATGGAAACATACTACCAGATTTAAGTGATATTAATGAATATTTTACAAGTATACAAATAACGCTTACTGAATTACAAAAATCCGATTTATCAATATCAGAATCCTAACACATCCTAGACAATGTCAGGGCTGTAATAAATTGGAACACTGACGAATTAGTTAAAGAAAAGTTTGAAAAGGTTTTGGACTGAAATCCTGATTATGATGCGGTTAGAGAAATAAGTTACAAAATTGTAAAGTGAAATAAATAACGAAATTCTCTACAAATACGCACCTCTTACATCTGTGGATGTTGAAAGATCCTTCTCATCTTTTAATGGATTTTGAGTGTCAAACGAAATAGATTGACACCGGAAAATATTGAAAATTTCTATTTATTTATTTACTAGTTATTTATTTCAATTCTCTGCAGGCAAGAGTGAATGACGATAAACCTGAGTGATGCATTTTATGCACTAGTTACACCGCACGTTTCATTGTATAGTGCGTCATTTTTAACTTTCGAACAATGTATATGTCACCGGAAAATTGCAGAATCCGTAAGATTGTAATAAATCTTGATTAGATTATAATTTTTCGATATATTATGAAAAAATCGTTTTGTATACAATTAAACCCGTCCAAATTCAATATTTTCCAACATATCCGTGTCTTATTTAGAAAAAAATTGTTTAAAATTTCACGCGATATTTTACAATCTTACGGCGTTTCCTATTTTCCGGTGACATGTACAGGCTTCATAATTGAATTTTTTGAGCAAATGTGTTGAAAAAATATAACATTTCCACCATGGAGTTTCACGTCACTAGGAAAAATAAGCTAAATGATCAAATCTCCTTGGAAGCGCTTTTGCTCAGTTAGTTTGTCTCATTTTAATACTAAAGAGAAAATGAGGTGAAAAATGTAGCGCATGAGCACGTGGCGCCATTTGCAAATTAGCGCTATTTTTATATAAGGAACGTCAAAGATTGTTGCGACTTTCCGACTGATATCTAAAAACCAAAAGTTTGTTTAATTACCTATTATGTACTGTTTTCTCGCAGATGTGTTGAAAATTTTGCATGACACACGTCTGGAAATTGGTTTTTACAAAGTCGTGACTATGGTAAGCCCTAACCAACTTACCGCACTAGTATCATAAATAACTATTATATTCACGTATGTTAAATGGGAGTGAGTTCCAAAATCGGACTGCGAGAAAAGAGGAGTGGGAATAGGAATGAGTTTTATGACATGGGAAGTTTAGATGATTCTTGAGGAAGGATTTTTTCCTATATTTTCGTATATTTTTCATCCCCTGCCTTCCAACTTGATATAACACTAAATAAAATCTATATATAACATTTTACATTACATCAAACCTAAGCGGCTCGAAAATATAATTGCCAACTAGGTTATTATATTTGCGCCGCTTGAGGTTCTCCGCTGCCGCAGCGGCAGCACCAGCAGATCACGACGAGCTAGAAAGATAGGATGGCGGAAAAGTATCGACACAAGTAGCGTCCCACACTAAAGGCCTACCCATCTTCCATGGGAAATAAAGACCTACTGTTCGGTCGCTTGCCATCGTCGCGTGCCAGACCATTGAGTTCTAATACGGCTGGTACGCCGACGACGGCTGGACTATTAACTTATCTTCTTTTTAATCAGGCTTCTTTTCAGGTGTAGTTTAACAGTAAAAATATCCCTTGAAAAATATTGAATTTTGCTGTTTTAAAACAAATTGAAAAAAATCTCACTCCGGTTCACCTACGGACTCACGATTAGTTCCGAACCCGAACTAAGAATTAATGACAATGTCATTCATTGTGTGTTAGTGGTTAGGTGATACGGACTAGAATACACCCGCAACTAAGGCCGAAACAACGGACTTCGGGCTTAGAGAGTAGCCCCCCGTTGTGATCTTATTTTTGATCCTTTTGGACCCTGATCACATGTAGAGGACCCGAACAACGTTATTATTTTTATCCGACTGCGCGACGCTAAGGAGTGTAATGTGATCGGCTTTTATTTGGATGTATGTTTGTGGCACTCTAGAGACCAAACGCGTCGGCCGATTTTAATGCCTCTTACGTCGACGGATTTGTTTTGATTCTGCGAGTATCACCAAAGACGTGTCAGTAATGAAAATTCAATATCGTTGACTAGGTATTTAAAAAAACATTTTTAACTGATTTAAAAAAGGAGGTTTTCAGTTTGACCCGTGATTTTCTCGCGTTTGACTAAACCGATTTTGATGCGATTTTCAGAAAAGTATTTGTTGCATTCTGGAGAAGGTTTTGGTATACAACAAATGGATACCACGTGACGTCGTCCGTATGGATCCGTTTATATTTACAAGCTTTTATTCAGTTTCACTTGTACCGTTGTTTTCGTAATCAATCTTGCAAGTTAAATTTGACGCACTTCCCGGTTTTCGATTGAGGTGAAATTTTGCACGCATATGTATATCGCGTGACAATGCAATATTATGATGACATGGACCTTATCTGATGATGGAACTCGAAGGTGGCTATAGGAAGTCCGGAACAAAACGACACAATCCCATCGGATTTGGAATCGTCTGGACGAGTACTTTGTCTCTAAATGGCCTCCAGGGTCCGATGAGGAAGCTGGAAGGTGTCCATAGGATCTCCGTAATAAAACGACGTAACCGCATCGAGCTGGGGCTCAAAACACCACATATGTGTGCGTATCTACTACGAATTACTACGGGCTATTCATCATTCATCGAGAATCAAATCCTACAAAAAAGTATTTTTTTTTATTACTTGTTACTGGTTAATAAAAATAACTAAAAAGTTAAAAAATAATTTAATTCTGATAAGAAATATACCATTTTAAAGGTACATTATATCACGTTTTTTTGATAATTATGCGTGTTACATGTTGACGGCAAGAGAAAAAAGAAGGCGTCATGTCTCCTGAAAGTCTCCTAGTAATTCATGATATCCTGGTAGATGTTGCACAAATGCAGCCCCCGCATTTTCGATGTTGAATCCCACGGTCGTAAAATTAACCTCCGTTGCTTGATTCTTTCAAAGATTATAGACCGCTTTGTTAATAGAAGATACGAATAAAAAGCGATCACTTCTGAGAATCTGTATTTCTTAAGTTAATTCAATTTTGCCGGTTTCTGAATTTAATATTTGGAGTACAGAATGTCAGTCCTAATTTAATGCCAAAATGTGTCAAGTTTTCATGCTAAAGTAGAATTTTACAAATACTTAACTTGAATTAAAAATGACGATTTCCCCGGGAAAAGTAAAAGATCGTATTACTTCTTTCAGGCTGTTGTTGTCTTCGAGATATTTTAAGATAAGGGCAAGATTGCAGACCGACCGTAATCCGGAACCCTAAGAAAAAGTGGCAGCATCTAGTGATCTATGATATCCTGGTAGATGTCATACCAATCCAGCCCCCGCATCTGGGAGCACGTCTAATTTTATCAGCGGTTGTAATAGTTATTTATGATACTAGTGCGGTAAGTTGGTTTTTACAAACGGGTAGACGAATGTAAACCTGGTACGAAGTCGACGGCTTACCATAGTCACGAGTTTGTAAAAACCAATTTCCGGACGTGTGTCATACAAAGTTTTTCAACACATTTGCGAGAAAAGAGTACAATAGGTAATGAAAGAAACTTTTGTTTTTTATATCAGTCAGAAAGTCGCCGCTATCTTTGAAAGAAAGAAAAGGTATTTAATTGCCACAAAACGACATAACTACCCACATACATAATTTTATTTTTCTTAAACTAAACCCTAAACTATAGTGTACTAACACTATCGTTTAGGGTTTAGTTTAGGGTTTAGGTTAGGTAGATCTTATTTTTTTTTAAGAATGGGAAAGACTTCTTCCGCTGTGGGTGGAGAGGAAGAAGCGTGGAAAAAAAGGTAGTTCTTAAATTATATTAGCAAAGGCACGTTAAAAACTAAATAAGAAAAAAAAACAAAAGTATGAGTAGGTATAAATAAAGTAGATGCATATCGTGGTTGTGGCAAAAGGGCTTCGGCGCTGATTTTCAGTGGTTGCCTAGGACATGACGTACGGAAAACAAGCCCGCTGTTCATGTGGAAATAGATACTAATAAAAAATATAATAAGTGTCTTGATAATAACATAGAAGTTATACCCGCAAACACCGCGCGCCGGCACATTCGATGCGTTGTCTCGCTCCCACACCCACACTCGCGTGGCGCTCAAAAGCCTACCTTTACGTCAAAGGTAAGGCTTTTGTGCGCCACGCGAGTATCCTTATGAAAATGGTGTGAATTTACAAATGGCGCCACGTGCGAGCGGTGAAAATTAGATCTACATCTTTCGTCTCATTTTCTCTTTAGTATTAAAGTGAGACAAACGTATTGAGCAAAAGCGCTTCCAACGAGGTTCAATCATTCAGCTCATTTATTCTAGTAATGTGAAAATCCTTGGTAAAACTCTTATATATTTTTTTGGAAATAAAAAAAAGCCGTAAGGGATACGCACGGCGCTATACAACGAGGAGTGCGGTATAATTGGTACTTGGATGAGAGAACCTATTTTACCGCACGTTCCATTTAACTTTCGAACAAAGTATACTTGGAAATTAATTAATAATTTGCTTGGTAAATTAATTTTTTGGGCACATGTGTTGAAAACTTAATGATTGACTCCTCATAAATGAGTGTTGCATGGCAAGTAAGTTATGCTTGTGCCTCATGTCGTCATATCAAATCAAGAGCACTCTTGGAGATTTATAAAGTCCTGGTTGACATGATACCAAGTCCGCCCCCGCGTCTGGATATACAAATGTTATTTTTACTAACTTGTGTACGATTCCCACCTACTCAACTACATTTTCTATTCGAAACCGATGAATAAGATAAATGAAACTCACGTTTTAAAAGATATGTATTTCGATGGATGCTATGGTCGCGAAGCTAATTAACAGACATATCAGGATTTAAGGATATTAGTTCAAGGGAATCGTCAGTTCATGGAATGAGTATGAGATACAAAGCAGAGGAGTAGTTTACGCGTGGCGGCTCGTAGACCCATTAGAACTGGTAATTCGGAGATCCATTTGTTGCTGCTTTCTAGTCGAGCCATGAGTGCGGCTTTCAGTGTTCGGTGCCAGCGTTCGACGATGCCGTTATTCTGCGGGTGGTAAGCAGTAGTACGGGTTCATTCTACTCCAAGTAATTGTGCGAGGTTTTGGAATAATTGACTTTCGATTGTCGTTCTTGCTTAGTTGTTATTCTTGTAGAATAACCAAAACGAGATATCCAGTTTTCGTACAGTTTTCTTGCAACGATTTCGGCGGTTATCTCATGAACGGGTATCGATGTCCACACAGAGATGTAGGTTACGGTCCAACAATATCGGCGTGAGTGTGTTGTAATTGGACGCTCGGTGGGAATGATGTGACGTCACTGTTATTGTGTCGTTGGACTTTGGATAGTTGACACGAAGTACATGTTTTCGCCCACTCGCCACTGTCAGTATTCATTGCTGGCCAAAAGTATCGATCTTGCATTAGTTTTCGGATAGTTCGTATTCCACGGTGACTAGAGTTGTGCACGGTTGTGCACGACGTTGAATGCGATGCGGCGAAAGTCAGCTGGTAGGTATGGACGATACGCGTGACGTAGACGTTTCACAGAATATTGGCTTGTTGGTACCGGGTATGAAGATATTCTTGAGTTGGATATTTGTTTATTTGTTATAATATTGGAATATTGCTGTCCTTTTCTTGTGCTTATGATAATTCGTCGTAGTTGATTGGTGATGGCAATTGGATGGTTTCTATGCGAGAGAGTGCGTCGGCAACAACGTTGTTTACTCGGCTAACGTGCCAAATGCCCATCGTGAAGTCGCTGATAAATAACAGCTAACGCGTGCGCCGTTGTGTATCGGTGTAAACAATGTGTTCTAGTATTTGATTGCCATGTAATTCTCTGCCAAATGTACTGTATCGCTGTTGAGTTTCGGAGAATTTCTTTGAAAAGTAGCCAAGTGGTATCCATTTCTTGTTTATTTGTAGTTGAAAGGACAGCTCCAGCGCAGGTATTCGATGCGTCGCACATGGCGTCGGTTGGCGATGGAGATGGATGAACGAGTAAAGCTGCGTTTTGTATGCTAACTTTACATAACTCGTAGCTTGTGACGCTTCTGTGTTCCAGTCGATTTTTTCTTGACACCTTTCTTGGAATTGTGCAGGAACGCGTTGAGCGGTGCTTATGTGTGCTGCGTTTGGTCTACTAGCACGGTAGAAGTTTATCATGCTAATAAATCGACGTAGGTCTTGAATTGTCTCAGGTTTGGGGTAAACAGTGATTGCTGTGATTTTGTATTGCGGTGGCTTGATTCCGTTGCTCGACGCTTCATAGCCCAGGAACGTCGTTTTTTTTAAGAACGACATGTAGTGGGTAAGTTGGCTGAACCAAGGACTTTTGCTTGGACGGCAAATCCCTTGCTGCATCATCGACTCGAATTTCTCGAATGATGTGGTGGCAGTGGTCTGCTCTTGCTGTGTACTGGTGGACCGGAGGTTTCGATGTGATGTTCTACATGGTGTTTTGGAGTATCCTTGCATGCATGATGCAAGATGGTAGTAGAATGTCAGGAAACTTGCTGATTAGTTGGTGATATGACTGATCAATGTCGATACTTCTGACTATCGGTTCGGCGAAATAGGTAACTGGTGCCTTGACGACAGTGAGTTTGGTAACATCGTCCGGCTATGTCGACAAGTAGTTGTTGATGTTTCAGGAAGTCGATACCGATGATGGGTTTGCTAACTGCAGCAATGATGACTTTCCATGTGTATGGTCTACTCAGGTTGAGATCCACTTGCAATGTTATCTCCCCGTACGTTGGAATGACCTTGTTGCAGATTGTGGAAGGTGGTTTGTCCACATAATCCGTAGCGCTGAGTCGGAGATATTATCGGTGGCGAGGTTATCATGCGACGTAGTAGCTGTGAAGGCTTCATGTCGCCGAGTTCCATTTCAGATAGTAATCTTTGCACTTGCCTTTGCTCGGATTCCACGTGGACTTGAAGCAATCGACTCTTCAATGCTTCATAACGGTTGTTTTCGGGTGGATGGAGAATGATATCGGAGATTTCGTCGATGAAATCTCCGACATTATTCTCCATCATCATCTAGATCTCGAGATATTGCTGCTCAAGTTGTCCGATGATGAGCTCGAACATAACTTAAACGCCAAATGGGTGAGATGCGCAGCGATGTCGACACACCAGTGAGTTCTTGTTCATCGTAGTTGGCCATGATGAAAGTTTGAATTGTGGAGCTGAAGGCCTCTTCTTAAAATCACGCCGGGGTCACCACTGTGGCGCTGAGGTGGTGTGTACCAATAATACTTCAGATGTAACGATAAAGGTATATAACAGTCAATGAGGAATATGCAAAATGAAATGTCCTTACAAAAAACACACGCACATCGTGTGCACGTCTTATGACTAAACTAAAGGTTGGTAAAGTGGTATATTTAACTTAGAGGAATCTAGTTACAATACAAATATAGGTCACCGTCATCTTATAGGGTCTTGCAGACCGCGTCGACGGCTCAGTGACGGGCGAATTTGCACCGCAAATAAATATTGCAGACTACGTCGTAACTGCGCATTCAGTATTCCTGAAGAGAAACGTTTCAGCATCGACGAAATGATGGTGACCAGAGTCGGCAGTCAAAAACAATATGTTCGAAATAAACCCAGGAAGTGGGGTTTCATATTACCTATTCGTGCTTCTCCATCTGGTCTAGTCCATGATTTCATAATTTACGGAGGAGACGACACTTACCGACACCATACTTTCAATGAAAAAGAAAAAGGAATGAGCTTCGAGGCCAAAGTTGTAATAGCTTTCGCCAAATCTATAAAGCGACAGCCTTGCTCCGTACTATATTTCGACAATTTTTTTTACATATCGGTCGAATTGATGCATCATTTAAGGAAGGAATATAGAAAATTCTCGTTGGCAATTGTCAGGTCAAATCGACTTCGAGGGGCTAAAAAGAAACTACCTAGTGACAAAGAATTAACGATAAAAGTTAGACTATTTTACTTGGTTCCTAAGACTTTGTAAGGAATACTTACATAAATGCTTATTGATAAATGTTTCTTAAGGATCTCAAAACTTGTTGTTATGTTTAATATTTTGAATGATTAGTTAAAACTTTTGTATTAAACGATTTTGTTCATTTCATGTTGTGTTATTTTGTTTGCCTACAACAGGGCAGTGTGTATGTAAATACACATGATCTTTTTATTGTTTCATTCTTGTAACCCTGGCAATGTGAACCTAAACTAAACATATTATATGCTGAAAACTGAATTTCTCAGATTTTTTATTTCATTTTATCTGACATCCAAATAGTCCACATAATATGAAAAAGAAACAAAAACATATTGTTTTTATCATAAAAATCTCTGCCAAGTATAGGGCAGACAGATGTGTTGCTGGGGAGTTTGTTGCGCCACTTCTTCTTCCCAGCTACAACACTGGGAAGTGGTGACGGGCGGGCGTTTTGGGGGACTGACTTTATGTAGAACTTTGACGTTCAAAAAGTGCTGGCACTCAGCTTAATTTGAATAAATGACTTTTGAATTTTGATTTTTTTTGAATTTTGAATTTTGACTACGGACTTCATCAGAGGAAATAGTTTATCTACATCAGCCGGTCTATTCTGTCAACATCTCACGTTGTAAACTTAGTTGGGGTGAGCATGAAATGAACTGTCATTCCATCTTGTTTTAATGGATTTTTACTTTTGAGGTAGGTAGGTAGACCCAATTAAATCGTCTGCTCAATCAAATCAAATCATTTCGTATAAATATTATGTGTAACTTACCTATAATATTTTGACGAGAACCAATACGAGTACATATAATCAACAAACAGACTGAAGCCGTGAGGTATCAATGAACGTAACGTAACATACCTACGTTGACGTTACAACAGTTGATTGAAGAACAGAAATTGCGGGGGCTGCATAAGCTCGGCAAGTACCAGGACATTATAAACTATTTGTAGGTAGTGACATTGAGGTGACAACTTAAAATAACCGCCATTTTTCAACAAGTAGAAGCTGGGTAGACTAACGGAGGAGTATTTTGTCAGCAAGCTTCGGACCGTCGTTCGGACGTCTGAAGAACATTGGACGATATTATTCTAATGCTTAGGTAAGGGCCAATCCCAATCTGAACTATCGAACTGGCCGCTATCACATATCTGGTCGTGTGGTCACAATCAAGCGTCTGTGCGATAAAATAATCTTTCTAGTCCTAACTGTACTTGGTCGAGCTCGAGTTGGGACTTCCAGTCCAACCGGATGCAGCTGGATACCAGTATTTTAAATGGAGCGACAGTCGATCTGATCTCCACAACCCAGTTACTGGGTAACACGATACCCCTTGGCATGTACTGGTAGCAGACCGGTGGCTATAACCCATAACGACTGGCAACGATATATGTAGATACTACAAAAGCCGGGACAAACGGATTAACGTGTTTTCCGAGGCACGGACCAATCTGGATCTTTAACCGACTTCAAAAAAATCCGGATGTATTTTTTAATGTTTGTTACCTCATAAATCCGTCATTTATGAACCGATTTGAAATTCCTTTTTCATGTGAAAGGATATACGTTCCGATTGGTCCCATAGAAATTTCATCAAATCGGTTCAGGAGTTTGGTATTTACTTATCTGTGACTTTCCAGTGGTGTTGTTAAGTGTGGGGGTGGGTCTAAAAAGTGCAAAAATAAAAAACTTAAAAAAAAAACAACCGACTTAACTTTGATTTCGGAAATAACTTGTCGGTGGAAGTCGGTGTTAAAATACGAAGAAACAACCAAAAACACCGACTTCCGAAATTAAAGTTATTTTATACTTTTTATTTGGAAGTCAGTTGTATTTTTGTGATTAATAAAAATATGGGAGCATATTAATATAACCATGTCCCAAGTCTGTACGTCGACAGACGTAAACTGCTTTGGTGGCTGGGACGTGGGAATGCACACAATGCACTAAGGTCATCGAGGGCAGGCGAAGTGTGTGAGTGCGACCGCAATAAAAAAATCAATCATTCTATACTACTGAACTCCTGGTACTAGCTACAACGCGGCAACGCCTGATTTCATTGACAATGCCTTTCTCGTTACTACGAGCGTCCCACGCTTCTCAACGACAACAATACTCATAGATTTTCAGTTGGGTCACAACCACAACAAGTCATAAGCATATAACACAGTCATGGGCGCCGGCAGGAATGTTTTCAGGGGGACGGGTGCATCTTCAAAACCGGGATAGTTGGATGTAACCGGATTAGTGGAATTTGATAGTTTTTTTTTGCCTATTTACACAGAGAAGATAGAACTAAAGAAGACGGGTGGGTGCAAACTGCAAGGCCGGGCGAAGGGTGCTCGAATTGGGCGCGCGTCGAAATTGTTAGGTTCTCTTTTACTTACTACATCCCGCTTGTCTATTCTATGTATATTTTTTTATCTCTTCATGTTTTATACAAAGAAAGCCAGGGGCACTGCCACCTCCTTGCACCTCATTCCCGGCGCCCATGAACACAGTTTAACAGTTATGTGTACTTGTGTAGGCCATATTTTAAACAAACCTGCGATACATACCTACCACAGTATGAAAGCGCTCACTGTCGAAACTATTCCGTCTAAAACGGTCTCACTCAAATCCAACACACTGGCTGTCTGGATTAATTGATACTTCTATATCTACTAATAAACCCTTTTGCAAAAGAAACGGGCACACTTTAGATTTTCAATAGATATTACAAGAAAAGGGTTTTATTGATTTGACGATGTTATAAATTTAGCATGTTATTTGAAGTATTCTGGCTGGAAAGCATACGTTCCAAATCCAGGAATTCAGGAGTTTTATTTCATGGCTCACGCAATCAAACGCCTTTGACAGGTCGCAGCGTACCGATGGCATCTTGCGCCTCTTCCCCCGCATTAAAAACTCTAACAAAAATTAGCTTTAACTTTAAAGCTTCATATTTTGTAAACGGATTCTTGGATGGAAAAATGGTTTCAGCAAACCTACAATATTTTAAACGACCTATCCAACGACACCATTTTAGATGTAGAGGACTTTGTCGGCGTGATTAATAATAGCCATAGGTACCAAATTTCAACTTTCAACGCCAAGCGTCTGTGAGCTTAACCACGGACGGACGGACAGACAGGCAGACAGACGGACATGGCGAAACTTTAAGGATTCGTTGTTAACTACGGAACCCTAAAAACCTCATTTATTCTAATTAGGCTGAGAGTTAGCACTTTTATTTACTTATCTAAGTATTTATTTATCGAGGAACACCAACTACATTTTTACAAAAAAAAATACATTTATTGTACATTGCTCTTTGTTCTGTGTAAATATGTCACTCACAGGTTTACCTACACAACTTATACACTTTGACATTACATTAAACAAAAATCAACATTATTATAGGTAATCCTTTAACATTTGATTTTAAAATTGATGAAAAAAGTTGCTGGTTAAGTTAAAATATTGTAAACTAATTTAAATGAGTTTAAATTAAATTCAAAAGTCAAAGCTTTAGGTACAGACGCCAGCACATCAAGCTACAACAATCTGTCAAATTTCAGTAGATTTTCAACTTTATCGCTATTAGGTTCAAGGTTTATTAGGAAAAATTGACAGTTTCGGGTAGCTCGATGTCGTGGCGTACATAATAACAGTCCCACAAAAAGCACTCCCTAGTTTCTTTTTCTGCAAGAAACATTTGGCACAAAAAAGTCCTTAAGAACACAAACTGTAAAGTTTTAAGAATTTGAATATATACAATAGGAAAATCTTCCTTGTTTACTTAGTTAACTAAAAAAGGTATCTTACTTATGGTCAAAAAAACTTGAAAGTTACGCCATGCAGAATTTTAAAAACTAGAAAGTTTAAATGTTGAAGTTGATTTCACATTATTGGCCGTCATTGGGGTGTGTGTGTCTTTTAGTAAAAAAAAAAACCAGCACTTATTATTACGTAACTCTTTTTATTTATTTTTTAAGGATGGGAAATCATCAATTGACTTCTTCCGCTCTGGGTAGAGCAGAAGGGCGTGTCAGACTCTTACTGACTAAAACCCATCCGTGTTCCTTCTAAAGCCTTTTCCGTTCCAGGGCCGCGGTGACTCTTTCGAACAAATTCCGCAACCCTGGCAGGCTCTGGCCCTAGTAGGCCCCGTCTTCTATGCTGACATCTCGTCGAGGCGTGCGTGGAACACAACGCGCCATCGACCCGGGCCTGGTGGTGATCGGACAGCGAGCTAACCCAACGCTCGCCGTCCGCAGGTCCGCGCCTACCGGGATGCCGTAACTCTTAAAATCGCAAATTTTCACAATAGAAAGGAACCCCAGAGCGCTAATTCTATGAATTTTATGACAACGTTCGCAAAAAATTGTAAAATTAGCTCTTATTCATTGTTTCATTTAAAATTCATGCTCAACAACGTAAACACGCCAGGGAGTCGGTTGCATTGTCAAAAATAAAGCATACATATGTGATCGAATGCATTCGTATTTGTAGGCTGCAGTTTGGACTCCCAGTTATCAGGGTCAATTTTTTACGAATTCCAGTGGTTTTTAGACTGTATTCATCATCATCATATCAGCCGAAAGCCGTCCACTGCTGGACATAGGCCTCCCCCAAGTGTCCACAACAAGCGGTCCTGTGCCTCGCGTCCATCGGCTACCCACGTCCCTCACCAGGTCATCGCGTTGTAGAAGGCCTTCCATCGCTACGTCTTCCGGTACGCGGTACGTAGTAGACTGTAATAGTCGAAGAAAGCTCTCGAATAAAGTTTGCTCTACGCACATGGAAGCCTGAATTTTGGGATTTTTCCCGCTTTTACATAACGGCTTCGTACGTCACAGCGGAAAATACCCAAAATTGGCAACGTGATTTCGAAACGAAACGAATTTACGTAAGTCACTAAAAAAGACTTACGGAAACTTGTGAGGTGGTTACGTAAAATATTAGGGTGCCGGGAGCCTGGAACATTCTATGGTCCCCAAATTGTGAAACATTTTCCTACCGAAATACTTACTTGGCCTTTTCAACTTGTTTTCATTGTTTTATTCTTGTTGTCGAGTAGGTAGGCAAAGTTTTCGACGTTATGACGCAATGGATTTTTTGTATCGTACCTCTACTTAAAGTCCTTTTCTTAGAAATAAGGAGACATCATAACGGGTGTGTTACGCAATAGGCTAGTTGACTTACATTGAGAAACCCACATTGTTATAAACAGTAGCGTAGCAAGGGGGCTACTTGTTATAATTACAGAAGTTTACACAATGAACCTTAATTAAACAACTGAAATATTTGAAATGCACAGGTACTACAGGATCTGTGCAACGCCGCAGCATTTTGTTAATAAAAAAGTAGATACAATGCTTAGGTTTAATTCAAAAGCAAAATGAAGCGCATATTGGGAGTCAAGTTAAATGTTGCATACGTATCTTTACTCCAATTAAAAAAAAAAAATGTGCAAAAGCTCAAATGAAAGAACTTGTTCCAGAGAGTGGTCCTGGACTAGAAATTTTAGTGTGCGATTCGGTATTTACTTTTGGGGTGTGGAAACCTAAAAATTACTTCAAGCTACATACTTTTAATATAACTAGAGGACTCATGCTGCTTCACAGCATCTAAACTAATATTATAGAGAGGAAAGTATTATTTGTTTGTTTGTTACGATTTGGCCCAACCGATTTTAAAATTCTTTCGCCATTTGAAAGAAAAAAATAGAGATCCCTATGAAAATTCGTCATCATAATCATATCAGCCGAAAGACGTCCACTGCTGGACATAGGCCTCCCTCAAAGGGGAGAAAATACGAAAATTGCAATAACGTAACCCACAGTATACAAATTTGATAAAATTGTTGATTATACATATAAATAATAATAATAAAATCTTTATACTTAGCTAAAAATTGTATTTTGTAGTAAACACGGTATTTCAGAAAATGTGCATAGATGTTACAAATTATTGGGTGGGCTGCTGTTCTCCTTGCTAGATTGCTGAGCAACCTGTATTAAGGAAAACAGTTGCCTCCCTACATAAGTGTACTATATTATAAAAATATGCTACGTGTTGATTCCTTACAATTTGGTTGTTTACTTTAACAACATTATAGATAACTATTCTTAAAACTAAAAGAAAACATGCAAATAAAATTAAATGTTTTAGAGAGTCGTGTCTGTCTGTGAGTGATTGTGTGTGTAATGAATATAACCGATGTAATAAAATTGGGCCAATAAATAAGCTTTGCTGTGAATGAGAGTTAAGAGCGAATTTTCAACAGTGCCTCAGTCTCATCATAGGTTGTGGAGATTAGAAACGAGCGAACGGTACTTTTGCATATTAAATATGTTAGGCCATAAATATTGTAGGGTTGCATTGAGTCGGTTGTATAGATATGGGCCGAGATAAAAAAATATACTTTTGGTGAAACTGAATGACGGCCGTGGAATAGTGCATATACTATCCTTACGTCACCTCGAGATTGTTATGAATGGGGTCTGCCTGTGCTGTAAAAGATCAGTTTGCAGAATATAAAGTTGTCTGACGTTAAGTACTTTCCAAATTTTGTAAAGCATTGTTGTTGGGTAAAAAATGGGTTAAAATTTGTTATTTCTAGCGGCTTCAATCTGGTTTTAATGTACTAAATGATTAAAGTACTCATTATTACCTATAAAAAAGTCGCGAGAGTATATGTCTAACTAATAAGGTTTAATAATAAATGGTATCCAATCAAAACCCGGGTGGAATGGAATAGTGGTGATTTTGGTATCATGATATTAATTCTTATCCATTTAAATGGTTTGATAATAATTAAGGTTGATTATGTTAGCGTAAATTATACTTTAAATTATTCAAATCGGACCTTTCGTTAAAAAGTTACGACGGATATAAGCACGCTCTAAGTAAGAAAAATGTTGAGAAAATCGAAACATTTGGTCCGATGAAGTTGAAACATGGCATTAAAGATTTCGGTAAAAAAATAAGAATAGCAAATGTTTGGATTTTTCGAAAATAAACCCCTAAAGGGGCGGAAAGGGGTGATGAAGTTTTTAGGGGAGGACATTATTGCTTTTTTCAATTTACGTGGAAATTGGTATGAACAAACTAAAAGTGGGACGGAAATACCCGCTAATTTGCTCCGAATCTACTGACCCGATTTAGTTGGTAGGTACACATTATTATGTAGGTCAGAAGTACTCATTTCATTAAAAATAGCTTCCAAGAGATTCCAAGATAAATTATTAATTTTCCTAAATTTACTTAAAATTTCCGTATAACTTAGTATAAACCCCATGATTGGGTTCCTAAAATAATAGCCTTTTTAGATAATCTGTCAGCCTCCTCATTACTTAGGGTAATATGTATTTGGGTAATAAGTCCTTCATGAGACGGCCGGCACCCACTGGAAAGCTAAATTATTACCTATTTTAGTATTTTATTTGTTTCAAATTTGTGTATGCTATAGCTAAACCCTTTGAACCGTTACGAACACATCTAGAAATATGTTGCGAAGCACTCTTACTATCCGTGCATTTGACCACTGTATTCACGTTTATTTTCAAAACGTATTTCAAAGCTTCAGAAATAGCAAATAGTTCGGCTGTCATAATGGAAATGTGTTTTATAAATTCTGTGACATTTATTGGCTAAATCACAATATGCTGCCCCGACTTCATCTGATGTTTTGGACCCATCGGTGTCGTACTCCCGCCTCATTTGTCATTTATCCGCAGATCCTGACGACTTCCTTCATTTGTGTCCCACTCATTTTCTGGTCGGTCGCAGCGCCTCGACGCCACAGCTGACTGATGTCCCTGCTCACCGGTTGACACGCTACCAGAGGCTCGAGCAGCTCAGACAACATTTCTGGATTCGATGCTCCAAGGAATATATCACAGAAATGCAAACTAGTACAAAATGGAGACATCATGGGCGTGATCTGCAGCCTAACACTCTGGTCGTCATCAAAGAGAACAAACACTCAGCCACTGAAATGTAGCTTGTGGCGGATCATCTCTTTAATGCCAGAAAAGGTAAGTAATGGGATTTCTCGAGTGACTTACATCCAGACAAAGTCATGAGTCATCAGACGCGCAATTCCCCGATTTTGTCCCCTGTTCGATGATGTGCCGTCATTGTTTTACTATTTATGGCCGCTGTAGGTATGGTATATTTAGTACAGCAAATTAACCATTAATGCTAAATTAATTAAAACCTTACATTCTGTCTTCTCGCAGAACCGCCAACATTCTAAAAATATTTTTCCATTCATCAGCAAACAAGTCCAATCCAGGGTCGGCGGCTCCACGAGCGCATTGAGCGTAGTTAGCACACGCGGTATAGAAGAAGTGGATCGAGCTACCGTGCGATAAAATGGGACATTAAATCATTTTTACTTTCTAGAGCGATTGCAATTATTCCGAACAAGTATTTGACACAGCTCCGCATGCAAGTCCGACGCATCGGTGTTACTGCTTAACTGTGAAGAATTTTACAGGCTGTTGTTACCTACTTGGTTAACAGTCCGCCTAACTTTAAGAGAACACCCTAAAACAAACTGCGTAAGGTACAGATACGGAAAATATCCTAATTGTTTTGCGTTTGAAATATAGCAACCAGAGAAACGCTTTTTGTACTTTTTCCAGTATGAGTGTGTAAGTAACTTGAGAATCCCATACTGAAGCGTTAAACAGGAGTCTTATAACTGCTTGGTTTTTAAAACCTTTGCAGTTGAGTAAAACAAAATCTAAGCGTCTAAATGATGCTTTAGACAATAGGTACATAGGAAGTAGAAGATGGACGAGGATTCTGCCAAGCAACGTTACCACTGTCATCGTGCAATTGAAGCGGCATAAAAGCAAACACAAAGAAATATTGATTAGAGTGGCTTTATTACTCGAGATTTTTTATTTGTACCTTAGCGCTGTAACTGCCATAACAATCCCACTTGCTTGAAGTCTAATTTCTGCGCACGTCCCATCCACAAATAAATCTTCCAAGGAAGGGGGGGGGGAACATTCTGTCTTAGCTTTCCTTGGACTATAAATTGAGAAGAGAGGAGAATTTGCTTGTAGGAGTGTCTTGTGGATTTTTTCACATAATATGCGAAAGCCTTTTCCTTCATTAAACACGTTTGACTGCTGCTTTCACTATCACTAGTGCTACTTTTCATAGTTTTGCATTTTTCGGGACTTTCGTTTGCGTCCCTTATGAAAGCAGCCAAAGTCCGGTGCCCAGACAATCGCGCTGAGAATTCTGCTGCAGTCACTAACTGATTTGTGTCGCGTGTACTTAGCAGATCGTCAACTCCCCTCCTTTTCGTTTTAGCACTGGACTGTTCAAACTCTTTGCTTTGACGTCCACCAGCTGAAACTGAAGAAGGAGATGGCCGTACGTGGCAAACGGACAACTTAAACACGCAGTCTTCCATTCTTCATTTTTTGACAAAAAGACATCGCGGCTCTTTTTGTGAGCCTACCATTTTTTTATTAACTTCGCGCTAAATAAATTAAGTTCTTCAGAGACCTCGAAGAATTCGGTAATAACAGATAGGTCGTATTTTGAAGATAGTAGACCAAACAGTCTGCTATTCCGGTTTCCTTTGCTTAAGCCATTCGTCAAAAAGTTACAACCTTGAGATAGAGAAGGGGCGCCCTGGAAAAAAAAAATTCCACACAAGTCCACTGACTTTTATTACATAATACCCCCTCCTTTCAAATAATAATTGATTATTATTTGAAAAAAGAGGGTTCTAGCTTCCAATATGTAAGTTTGAGGTCTGTGTCACGGTATGACAATGCTTTCCGGGTCCAAAACAGATAAGAAAATAGGGAAAAAATGGCAACATTTGAATTTGATAGTACATAACTTTAAATTCAATATCCATCACTAAATTATACCAAAATCACTTTCGTAGTATTCGCGTGCAATGCAAAATTGCTAATGATAGGTTATCAGCATAGATCGGAATAGGTAGACTATATTTAACTAATGTTCGTGGAAGTAAGTAACATAGAGTTGATAATACCTCCTGTAAAATCCCGGGATCACAAATGGAATCATGACAATTAAAACCAGAGATTATAAAAACATGAACTGGACGTTGAGTGTAGTTACAAATTATTGATTTGAAGAATCAAAATAAGAAAGAGTTGTGCGAAAACAAAGCTATTTAATTAAACAGTTTTAGTTGGTAGGTACGCAATTCTAAAAACATAATAAGATTCTACAATATTCCAATTTTGTTCAAATGTATTCAAAGCGCAATAAGTAATTTGCAATTTCTTAAAGCCCGGGATACAATCGTCATGTGTATGATTCCGGGATTTTAGAGGAGGTATTATCAACTCTATGTTACTTACTTACTTATTCCGATCTCTGAGTTATCAGTCTACTTAACCTATTTCTTTATACTTACTTACTTGCGATGATTAATGAGTACAACTCCAACTCCGCATTTTTTTTTTTAATGCAATATTGCACGAAATCGTCAGCGTACTGACTGACACAAACACTATTTATATTTTGAAAAATATTTGCTGCAATATTATATTAAAGAGAAGGGGGGATAAAGGATCACCCTGAGCTTTGCTTTACCAGTCCTTCTTACATATCTACTGTCTATTACTTTCTTCGTGTATGCAACGTAAGAACAAATATTATCCAACTTTCAAATTTTTCAAATGATATATAAGCCGGTCAATGAGAACGTTCCTCCATATGTTCAGAACTCGTAAACGGCAGTATTTGATAAAAGCACAACGGAAACAAGATATGGTCACCCTAAATGTTTCTATTATATAACAATAAAAAAAAACATTAGTATCTACTTATCTTAATCATGTTGCGTGTTATGGGTTTGCGGTTAGTCTGCATTGCTTACGATCGGCCCAGCATCAGTTTGTCTGACATATCGTTGAAATGGACCTTTGTATTGCAACCGTGAGACACACACTTAGTTTCTGGCATCACTACCTTTTTTTGTTATTTTTATCAAATGAAAGGCCTTACTGAGAATACGAATGCGAGTTTAAAAAAAAATAAGATGCTGAACATAAACTCCGTTGCTCCAATCCGTCTGGAATTTGTGACAAACGTGTCCAGCAATAACTAAAAAGTAAAAAATAAATAAAAAGAAAAAAACCTTTTGAAAAACAAGCTGTTATTTAAATTCACCTTAATGAAAAAACTTTTACTATGAACTTCTAACGTCATTACACAATGTATATGATGTAAAAGCTTGTCGCGAGATTTTCTTACGTAGAAAACAAGTAAATTAAATAACTTGATGTGATTGATTTTAACTATTAAAATTTTCAAACTAAGTACGAGTACGAAGGTAAATCTCGCGACAAGCTTTTATATCATATAAATTGTGTAATGACGTTAGAAGTTGATAGTAAAAGTTTTAAAGTAAAGGGTTATTTTTTTATTTTTAGTGCATTTAAATAAAAGCTTCTTCTTTTTTCATCTGACGGACAAACTCCTGTCTGCCTAAAACCCTTCATTCAGCGCATTCTATACATTGTAGTTAAAGTTGTGGTCTCATCAATATTATCGCAGAAATTATGCAAAGATTATATCTAGCTTGCCTTATAAGCTTTTGACTTTGGGAAACTTTAACATTCAGTAACTCAAAATTTTGGGAAACAGGGTTTTACCTAAAGTTAGTCAAAGTCAAAGTCAAAGCATTTACTTCAAATAAACCATCATCAGGTACTTTTGAATTGTCAAAGTCAGTCCGTCGAAAACATGAAGCTAAGCTAGCATTTGCAGTTTCGAAAGCGTAGATCTCTATGGAGAAGAACGTGCAAGAAACTCCACGGACACTCTTTTAAATCTTTTTATGTTTACAAAAATCTTGGTTACATTAACCTTGTTGCTTCTACATATATATGAGAACAATGTAAAGAAAGAAAAAAATAATTTATAATATCAAATATTAAAATGAGGCAGTGGCAACTAAGGGATAACCAGTCTCCACTGACGGCGCCCGTTCACGAACATGACGCGTGCATCAGCACCATTCAGCTCAACCATTTTGAAGGGAACTGAATGATCCGATACACGCGCCACCATCAGCGAGACATTGGAGTGAGCATGACACACCCTCAACTGCCCCTGCTATTTCATGTCAAACAAGGAAACTATCTATTAACATAATGGTCCATGGTCCTTACATTTACAGAAATTGAAATAAAAATTGCTTCTTCATTACATAAAACTATGAATATTGTATGGCTCAGAGCTAGTTAGTAGAGTTATGGTGATTTGACGGTAAACCACGGTTTAGCACAAGAAATAGTTTATTTCTTAAAGTTACAAGATAGGTATAAGTTGGATGCCAATCCGTGCCAATCGCGATGATTGCAATTTGTCAACTTATGTAAATGATGTGTGAATATTATTATATATAAATTGAGGTTGCATTGTCAGCAACCAAATCGTTGTACGTGAACCGTACATGCTCCCAAGGGAAGAATGGGAGATGGATAGTACACGAAAGGCGAGATGGGCAACCAGTACATAGTAAAAAATAAAGTATATAAATGTAAAACAAACAAAGTTACAAAAGATAGTATAAGTAAAGTAAAAGTAAAACAAGTAAATAAAACACTGTAAATATTAATTTGACGATATGTCATCAAAACTAAATCCGTTTCTGGGTTCCTGTGTCGTCGAGTTACGGATCTCCCGCATCTCAATATTTACTTCTTCTTTGTCTGCTCCTTTCTGTTGTCCCAGTTTAGCGCTTGTCGCAGACATGTGGTTCTTCATTATCCTTCTTTTCTTTATAATAAAGTAGACGCCAACCACAGCAAATCCTCCCAACAACAAAGAAGTCACGGAGTAAAAATACACGTCGTGCGTTGAAATACTTGGAGCTGCAGGTAGCACTTCATGTTGTTTTTGGTAAGAGATATGACGCTCAATTTTTGACAAATCTGCTGCACTGTTCAATTCAGTGATGTTCAGCTGAATGTTCCTCCAACCGAGATCAAACATATTGTTTATCGTCGTATTTATGATCGGTACTTCGATATCCAATCCCGTGTTTACCCTACTTCCTAAGTGATTGTAAGTAAATATCGTGGCGTCTTTTTTCTATAATAAGCACTTAGGTTTCAAGGCTATGACTCCTGTTCCGTCAATGACCGCGGGTGTCACCTGATCGCTGCATATTACGCGCATCAGCTATTTGTCGCACAACGTAAACAACCAAACGTTGGGTTTATGTATTTGATCCAATTCTCTTTACAAGTTATGTCATTAATGACACACGATAGTGAAGTTTGTTGACTAAACACCTTGGTCTCACACGGCGCATCTTTATCATGTAGATTGTATACGGGTTGTCGCGAGATGCACGTATATTCATCTTCTCCGTATGAGGTGCAATGGTGCATGTCTTGTTCTTCCAAAGTTATGTATGAATTTTTAATCAAGTTGATAGCGATGAAGTCCGAAGAAGATTTCACTACTTTCAAGTTTCCTTGTTTCATGAATGGAATTGGAATTACACGATATATTTTGTAGTCTTCGTCGCTCAATAACGGAATGTGTAATTCAAATAGTAAAAAGTTACTTGTAATTCTAGCTTTCAATTGAATTAGTTCATAGATGACTTGAAAATCCCTTTGAATATCCTTAATCGGCAACGAAAGTCCTTGAGGTAGTTTTCCTGATATGATATTCAGTTGCTCAATAAGTTGAGATGCTGAGAATAAGTGTGTGTCTAAATGTCCTCTGTAGATATTGGCCAAGGCATTCATCAGCATTTCTTGAATTCTATGTAAATCACTCAGAATTGACCTAGGGAGTTGGTATCTGTTCTGAAGTCTGGTACAGTAATCAAAAAAATTCTGTCAGATGGGTCAACTCCCATAGTCAGGAGTACAACCTGAAATGTGGTGGCAAAATGTGGCAAGGAGGGTTGACCTCACCGAGTTTGTTTAACCTGTTTGTGAACCAGCTGATTGGCGGGCTCAGCGGAGCAATGGTCGGATGTTCAATAGACGGACAAATGATTAATAATAATAGTTATGCGGACGACATGGTCCTGTTGAGCCCGTCAGTGAGTGCGCTCAGAAGACTTCTGGGCATTTGTGAATCGTATGCCCTGTCACATGGACTAAAATATAATGCTAGTAAGAGTGTTCTCATGCTATGCAAAGGAAACAAGGCTCCCGCGAACGTACCGCCGATAAAGATCGGTGGGTCGGCACTAGTGAGGGTGACTAAAGTAAAATATTTGGGTCACATGCTCAAAGATCGGCTACAGGACGCTGAAGACCTAGAGAGGGAAAGGAGGGCGTTGACAGTCCGCTGTAACATGTTGGCCCGCGGATTCGCACGATGTACCACAAATGTAAAACTGTTACTTTTCAGAGCCTTCTGTCAATCTTTTTGATCAACTTTACGCGGCGGGCTTACAACGCCCTGCGTGTTCAGTACAATGACGCTCTGAGGGCAATGTTGAAGAAACCCAGGTACTGCAGTGCTTCCGCTATGTTTGCGGATGCTTCAATGGATGATTTCTTCTCCATCATTAGGAAAAGTACTGCATCGATGATGAGCAGGGTCCGTGGTAGAATCAACACCGTTCTCAGAACGTTATCGTGCAAAATAATCAGCCCATTTATTGTGTACTGGGCAAGTGTACACCTGCACAAAAATAGGAAATAGTTTTAGCTATAGTGTTTAACTTGTTTTTGTTTACTAACAAATTACTATCACCTTGTTATTTAATTTATTTTATTTTTGTGTGTAGGACCTACTACTAAAAACTCAACTAACACTTTCTTTGTAAAAACATGGACGTATGTCTGAAATAAAGATAAATTATTATTATTAATTATTATTTTTTATTTCGGACGCTTTTATCCTGCACGTCTTTCGACATTGTTCTCACATCTATCCATATATATAAAAGCGAAAGGTCACTCACTCATTCATTCAAGTACCTACTCATTAATCGACCCCTAAACGTGCCCACGTTGCTATTGTCACTACGTAACACGGATGCGTCGCAGCCTAAGCAACAAGCCAAAATAGTGGAAAAAAAGGCTGCTCAACCTGAACCTGCCCTGGCTGTGGCCCGTAGCTCCTTGCCAAAGCCAAGTCTAGTATTGGCCAAGTTGATGGAATGGGTTTCACTAAAGTAGAAAAGAAGAAGCCCTCTTCTCGTGACATGTAAACCAGTACGGTACCGCACCGAGTGGACGCAACACCTGTACCTGCATTTCGCGTCAGTATTACCTACTACACAAGGATTGAGATAGTCGTGCAGTATTTGAAAGTGAAGAACGACTGGACTCTGAGGGTCTAAAGGTTGGAATTGCGCCACAACATCAACTTTAATTCGTTAGTGGTACGAGTTCCAAGTGTTCCAACCCACCATCTACAGACCGTAAAAGAGGACTTTTGACCGAAAGGTGTCATATTTCGCCGTTTCCGAAGACGCAGCAAAACACCACGCCGACAACGGTACGTAGGTATATAGTTATAGTTTTAATAAGTTTTATGTGTTAGTTTATTACTATTTAAGATAATATTGTGTATTGTTATCTATGGGCCTCAGTTGCCTGATAATAAAATGATATTATTATTATTAATCACGAAATCTCGAAAACTACTTAACCTATGAAAATGAAATATTGGCATGGGGGTAGATTATGAGCAAGAAAAGGATTTTTGGAAACTCCCCCCGAAAAGGGGTGAAATAGGGGGTGGAAGTTTGTATAGAAAATCTTATTCCTTAGGCCAATTTACTTGAAACTTGGAACGAACGCTGACCTAAGTGAATGATAAAGTTTGTCATCATTCGTTTTACAGAACTACCCCCGAAATACGATTTAGAGGGATTTCAAGTCTGAATGGTGTCTTATTTTTTGGGTTTATAAACTTGAAACTTGGCACGACTACTGAACTAAATAAATAATATCATAATTCATTTCTCAAAACTAAACCCCAGGGTTTTTATTATATATCTACATACTTTAAAACCCCCTGTGTTAAAGTTTGTATGGAAGAATCTTAACGCTTGAACCGATGAAGTTAAAACTCGGCTTTAAAAATCTTGATAAATAATGAAAAATACTTGTTTTTAGATTTTTCTAAAATCAACCACTGAAGGGCTGAATCGGATCTAACGTTTTTTTCATATTCAACCCGCAACGGGATGTAGGGCGCAACAGTTGTGCTGATCATGTGGCATCAGCAGCAAAAAAGCACGGGTAATTAATTAAAATCATTGTTACTAATTTTTTAAAACTACCTTTTAAAGTGGGCAATCCACGTGGACGAAGTCGCGGGCGAAGTGCTAGTTTATGAATTCAACAATAAAAATGTAACCAAAACTGTTACAATGTTGTGGTTACATTTTTCTTGTTGATTTAAAATTACAAATAGTTGATTTAAAAGAGCGTCCGTGGAGTTTCTTCCACGTTCTGCTCCAAAGAGATCTACGCTTTGGAACTTGCAAATCGCTTCCCCTCTTTGACGGACCGACCTTGACAATTCAAAAGTGCTTGTAAATGTTTTAATTGGAATAGGTAAATAGTTTGAGTTTGATGGAAATGAATTTCTCATAGAAACCTTTTTACCCCCTTTGGAGAGCGTTCCTAAATATACGTGGTTAGACAGTGCCAACATGGGAAGGCAAACGATCATAACAGCCCTCCGGCTTCGCTCCGGACACATACCTTTAAATAATTCGCTTTTTAATGCGTAAAGTTGATTCTCCAAACTGTGTAGAATGCAACTTAATTAAAGATATTTATCATAATATCATGATGGAGTGTATCCATCCGAAAGAGCCGGAAAGACAAGATTTGTTGATGGTGTTTGGTAATCTGTACGAAACAGGGGTATGTAACAGAGTCCTTGCTGTTCCTACTTCAGAAGCAGCCAGGATGATGTACAAACTCGTTAATATTGGGATTAAACGCAGGGGTTTCAAAGTTGATTTGTACCAATGAGGGTGGCATAATCTATCTAGATTAAACACGTTTGTTGTATGGGAGCCCCCCTTAAACATTTGTTTTAATCTGTTTTTTTTTTGTTATAGCGGCAACAGAAATACATAATCCGTGAAAGTTTTAACTGTCTAACTATAACGGTTCATGAAATCCAGTCTGGTGACAGACGGATGGATAGCAGTCTTAGTAATAGGGTCCCGTTTTTGGGTACGGAACCCTAAAAATAACACCCTTAAAAACCCCTTGGGGGAGTAGTTTTGAAATATGTATGCGTGTAATGGCCACATCATTAAGTGATCAATTCTATGATCAGGCCACGACATATTACACGAATAAGTCAAAACGGCTTTTTCTCAACGTTATCAAGTTATCATTGTGTGGATTGGTTCCTACTTGCATAAGTAGGTCCAATTAGTCCCGTGAATAGCCTTTTTTTTAGGGCCGCGGTGACTTTCAAACAAATTCCGTAACCCTGGCACGCTCTGGCCCTAGCGGGCCCCGTGTTTTATGCTGACATCTCTTTGAGGCGCGCGTGAAACAAAACGCGCCATCGACCCGGGCCTGGTGGTGATCGGCCAGCGAGCCACCCAATGCTCGCCGTCCGCAGGCCCGCGCCTACGGTGGCCGGGGATCGCCCTGCGACTCCCGACGCCCGGGGCGTCTTCTCCTGTAGGGGCGGTTGGGGCGAAGGCCTTGCCTTTCCCTCGCGCGGCCCGCCTCCTCCTTCGCTAGCATAACTGCTTCGCAGAAGGAGGTGACCGCTCCCCAAGCCTCCTCGCTCCGGACCATGTATTCAACCAGGGCCGGACGCGAGAGTTCACCGCCGCCGATCGCCTCGACGAGGACATGGCGTTCCGGGCGATCCACACAATGCTGACACCCGGGCGTGTCCCGCTTAATCCGAAACAGGTACCTCCCGAAACAGCCGTGTCCGGTCAGTACCTACCTGCGTCAGGCGGAAGGTGAGGACGCCCGTGAATAGCCTACAATGAAGAAGGATACAAGTAAATCTCGATGGGGACTTGACTCCTTATGACTCAACCTGGCAACACATCTGATCACCATTATTTGGACCAACCAACAGTCATTGGACTGAATACATGATGAGATGAGAGGAGAAGAAAAAAAGTGTCTGATGTTTATAAATAAGTAGTTAATTTATTTATTCCACCGAAATTTTATTTATTCCACCAAAAATAATACATCGAATTACATAATATCCATAGTAGTTTAAATATATTAAACATTCATTAAATGTTGACACTTAGGTTTGAAGGATTTGACACTCAGGTAAATAAGGACAGTAGATCATTTATCATCAAAAAAAGTATGAAATAAGGTTCAACTAATTATAAAAAATATATCTTATCCCACTACGACATATGTATTATGTCATTATGGTGTGACATATATATTATATGCTTACATTTATAAATCCTAGAAATATGATATGACATTATTTTCTAACAAAGTTTACATTTTATGACAGACATTTGCCAGATTGCCAGTAAACACAACATCTATTAATACAACATTGATGTATGGGAATTTGAAAAAAATGTCTGAGAGACTGTCTTACAGTTACCATATAAAAGGCACTAACTGCCTGACAATAATATAATTAATAATTAAATATAAACTGGCCTCGCCACACGCACCCAACATTTTTGCTTCACCACACCTTTTTTTTTCTTTTCTCCCTGCGCCCTCTGCAAAAATAAGTAAAGTTACTTTATAACAATTTAATGACAAAATTTTTAAAAGAAATTTGAATTCGCTGGCTCCTAAACTACCTACCTATTAACTGTATCGTAGGGATTTGGAGGCAAAGGTCTTGTTTGCATTATTATTAAAATAATCTGTTAAAATATAACAAAGTGTTACATAAAAAACCTGACCAAGTGCTTTAAATATGTTGTTTTTAGACTACAGACTTCTCATATGGATTGCTGTAACCTATAGGATAAGAACTATTGTTTTAAATTGTATTAGTAAAAAAATTAAGGGGGATGGTCAATTTCCGTAAAAAAACTTTAAACTTCTTTTTTTTCCTTAGCAAATAACACCGCTCAAGTCATTTTGACTAACTTTACAGTAGAACTAAAACGTGTATTAATTTATAGTATCGCCGTATTGTCCCGAGGCGAGGCGATTACGTCACGATTCCCATAAGTGTGCGTTGCAGTAGGGACATTTATACAAAGAAAATGAAAATGACGATCCCTTTCCGAGGTGATGTGTGCTATGACCTTAAAAAGTACAAACCGTCTTTTTAGACTTGAGCTGTGTTGTTTACTAAGGAAAAATATGCAAGTTCCATGGTAAATACCTCACCTTTTTAGTAGGTAACCTAATTTGAGTCCATGTCCAGCCACCACTCTAAATTGATCGGCATATTTGGGAATTCTTCTGTTTCATCCGTTTGTGATGCGTTTTCTACGTATACCCTTGATCCTTTATCTGGGTCCTCTTCCTCCGAGCTCCATATTCCAGGATTTTCTAACTCGTACAATCGCATCGCCTTCTCCAAAATAGACAGATTGTTTTCATTACCCTTATGTTTTTTTCTCTCTGGCGGCATTTCTTTATCGGTTGCATTTGCGTTACTAGTCGACGCAGTATTTTTATCAGTAGCATTTGCGTTACTAGTCGACGAAGTATTTTTATCATTTGCGTTACTAGTCGACGTAGTATTTTTATCATTTGCGTTACTAGTCGACGCAGTATTTTTATCAGTTGCATTTGCGTTACTAGTCGACGCAGTATTTTTATCAGTAGCATTTGCGTTACTAGTCGACGCAGTATTTTTATCAGTTGCATTTGTGTTACGAGTCGACGCAGTATTTTTATCAGGTGTGTTTGCGTTACTAGTAGACGTAGTATTCTTATCAGTTGCATTTGTGTTACGAGTCGACGCAGTATTTTTATCAGGTGTGTTTGCGTTACTAGTCGACGCAGTATTTTTATCAGTTGCATTTTTGTTACGAGGCGACGCAGTATTTTTATCAGTTGCATGTCCTTTACGAGTCGACGCAGTATTTTTATCAGTTGCATTTGTGTTACGTGTCGACGCAGTATTTTTATCAGTTGCATGTCTTTTACGAGTTGACGCAGTATTTTTATCAGTTGTATTTGCGTTACGAGTCGACGCAGTATTTTTATCAGTTGTATTTGCGTTACGAGTTGACGCAGTATTTTTATCACTTGCATTTGTGTTACGAGTCGACGCAGTATTTTTATCAGTTGTATTTGCGTTACGAGTCGACGCAGTATTTTTATCAGTTGCATTTGTGTTACGAGTCGACGCAGAATTTTTATCAGTTGCATTTGCGTTACTAGTCGACGCAGTATTTTTATCAGTTACATTTGTGTTACGAGTCGACGCAGTATTTTTATCAGTTGCATTTGTGTTACGTGTCGACGCAGTATTTTTATCAGTTGCATGTCTTTTACGAGTCGACGCAGTATTTTTATCAGTTGCATTTGCGTGACTAGTCAACGCAGTATTTTTGTCAGTTGCATTTGTGTTACGTGTCGACGCAGTATTTTTATCAGTTGCATTTGTGTTATGAGCCGACGCAGTATTTTTATCAGTTGCATTTGTGTTACGTGTCGACGCAGTATTTTTATCAGTTGCATGTCTTTTACGAGTCGACTCAGTATTTTTATCAGTTGCATGTCTTTTACGAGTCGACGTAGTATTTTTATCAGTTGTATTTGCGTTACGAGTCGACGCAGTATTTTTATCAGTTGCATTTGTGTTACGAGTCGACGCAGAATTTTTATCAGTTGCATTTGCGTTACTAGTCGACGCAGTATGTTTATCAGTTTCATTTGTGTTACGAATCGACGCAGTATTTTTATCAGTTGCATTTGTGTTACGAGTCGACGCAGTATTTTTATCAGTTGCATTTGTGTTACGTGTCGACGCAGTATTTTTATCAGTTGCATTTGTTTTATGAGTCGACGCAGTATTTTTATCAGTTGCATTTGTGTTACGAGTCGACGCAGTATTTTTATCAGTTGCATTTGTGTTACGAGTCGACGCAGTATTTTTATCAGTTGCATTTGTGTTACGAGTCGACGCAGTATTTTTATCAGTTGCATGTCTTTTACGAGTCGACTCAGTATTTTTATCAGTTGCATTTGTGTTACGTGTCGACGCAGTATTTTTATCAGTTGCATGTCTTTTACGAGTCGACTCAGTATTTTTATCAGTTGCATGTCTTTTACGAGTCGACGCAGTATTTTTATCAGGTGTGTTAGCGTTACTAGTCGACGCAGTATTTTTATCAGTTGCATTTGTGTTACTAGTCGACGCAGTATTTTTATCAGTTGCATTTGTGTTACGAGTCGACTCAGTATTTTTATCAGTTGCATGTCTTTTACGAGTCGACGCAGTATTTTTATCAGTTGCATTTGTGTAACGAGTCGACGCAGTATTTTTATCAGGTGTGTTTGCCTTACTTCTCGACGCAGTATATTTATCAGTTGCATTTGCGTTACGAGTCGACGCAGTATTTATATCAATTACATTTTCTGAGCCGATTGCATTTTCCTTCTCAGGTGCGTTTACTTCATCAAGTGCATTTTGTTTATCAGTTACATTATCTTGAGCCGGTGCATTTTCTTCATTGGGTCCACTTTTTTTATCAGTCGGATTTCTTTCATCAGTCGTATATTCTTTATCAGTCACTTTTTCCTTATCAAACGTATTTCCTTTGCCAGCAATTTCTTCACCAGTCGCTTTATCAATATCAGTCGTATTTTTTTGATCAGTCACATATTTTTTATCAGTCGCATTTTCTATACCGGCCGCCTTTTCACTATCAGTCACTTTATTAAACGCATTAGCCTTATCAGTTGCATTTTCTAAATCAGTTTCCATTTTCTTTTCACTAGTTTTTTTTCCATCTGTCACATTCCCTTTTACAGTTAGATTTTCTTCATCAATTGCCACATTCTTTTTGGATGAAGTTTCTCCACCAGTCACATTTCTTGTAACAGTTGCATTTCTTGCATCTGATGCTTTTTGTTTACCAGTGGCATTTTTATTATCATTCGATTTTTCTTTTTTAGATGCTTTTCCTTTAGCAGCTGCTTTGTTTTTATCAGATTTTTTTATTTTCTTAGGATATAAGGGTCCATCAATGTTAAACTTTCGTTTTCTCACTCTTGTCAGTTCATATTCCGGCGCTGGGTCTGTGATCCTATCCTGCTTCGGAACGTGCGATTTTTTCACAGTCCATGTTCTGAGGTCCATTAAATCCCAAGACGGCTCATCAAACTCAAGTACAGCTTCTATCTCGCTGAAACAACCATCAGACACTTTATTTGAGTACACTTACCTTTTAATCAGCATATTAACACGTAATCATTGAAGTCAATGAATTATATAATATGTTATGGACCAAGAGATTAAAAGGATATGACAAAAATGCCGTTCAGTTTGAAAAATGCCCAATATGAGAGGGCAGTATGATAATTGAAATAATAGAATCGTCCGGGTATTATTTATAATGCTTAACAACCCGGTTTTAATTACTCCCCATATGTTGCATACATATGGGGAGAAATTAAAACCAGGTTTTATGACTGTTATTTTTATTTCAAACGTAGAATCAGTATCTATAAACAAATCTTTCCTTCCCTAGGTACTCTGCCCGCTGCCAGGGTTGCGGAATTTGTTCGAAAGAATCACCGCGGCCCTGGAACGCAAAGGGCTTTAGTAGAAACACGGATGGGTTTTAGTCAGTAAGAATCTGACAAGCCCTTCCGCTCCACCCAGAGCGGAAGAAGTCATTTGATGATTTCCCATCCTTAATAAAAAAAAAGGTACTCTGCCCGAATGATGATAGCAGGTACCTAAAAACTTAATTTCAACATTCTATCCTCGACGACGGAGCCCTGCTGCGCGGGGCTACTATTTCTGTCTGCAGGGTTTAAAAGAACCTAACATGAATGGCATAACGGGAGCTAAGTTGGCTCGCTTCGCTCGCTCACTCTAGCTCCCGTCATGCCATTCGAACCTTACCTATCAGTGTCGGGGCGCCCTAAGCACCCTAATGTTCCGCTACTCGGCTAGGCAAATCATAAAAAGATATTGAACCAAGTCATTAAGTCACTAGCTGTTCGATTAATTGCCGGGATGTCACTTAGGCTGCTGATTAAACGGCGTCGTTATCCCCGCACCCCGTGATTGTACCTGTGTATTATCAGATTGCCCAAAAACCACATGGCAATATTCATAATGTCTATGCAATATATAAGGAAGTTCAAATTATAATGATTAACTTCGCCCTAAGTTGCTTGTCACCAATTTACTACTTGGTCCATAACAAATATAAGGTGACGGGCGGGCGTTTTGGGGGACTGTCTTTATGTAAAATTTGACGTTCAAAAAGTGTTGGCTATTATATTTTGAATACAAAACTTAAAGTTCCGCAATTGTTATAATACTCTTATTACTGTCAACCTTTTCAGTAGGTACCTACTTATTGCAATTAATTAATGTATTTGCAATACGTAGGTAGGTACTGAAATAAGGTTGTGGTCAGGTATTTCATAATAACTGATTTCACCCGAATCCGGTCATTAGCTTAAAACATTATAATGCACACATTAGAAATAAATATTGGCAGTGCAGTGGAAAAATCGCTATTTTTGCCTGTATACCAAATAGCTTTGTTGACTGTACATTCATAGGCAGACTCAAAGTTAATATTTACCGGGATTGATAAACGCTGTGCAGGAATCTCAAGCTTTCTTTATATTTCTTGCCCGGTTCTTCATTTTTGTAATAACTGTCTCTGAGTTCCACCCACTCTTTCTGAAGTACATCAACTGAAAGAACAAAATAGAAACACTAATTAAAAAAAGTATAAAGAGAGTAGGTACAATAAACTTTCGCACTTTATACCTTAGGTTACCTCATGTTAGAAACTAACTTTAAATGTGGGTGCTGACCACTGGTTACGGGGCGTAATGTAACATGTTACAAAGCGAGCATTCGTGCAATCAGTACGTGGCAACGTGCACGAACATGTGTGTTTTGTTTTACACGGATTTTAGGACACGGTGTAACATGACATGCGCTGCGAATGTTACATTACGGCCCGTAACATCGGTCAGTACCCAGCTTAAGAGTTAAAAGATAACTCTGGTTAGCGTACCTACTTGAGCGGGTTTTACAGGGTTAAATTAAATTAACTAGCGAGACTTGGCAGATATGAAGGGGATCGGCAGGGGATTAAGCACGCAAAAACAGCGCGACTTAGCGCGCAAGCTTCTGGTGCGGCGATATTTAACCGGGGACAAAGCTGAGATATCTCGACGTGCAGCTCAGGAACACCAGTTTATTTGGTCGAAAAAACAGCGGAAAAGCGATTTGTCACGGGTTAGCCAAATGTAGTAGGTAACTGCGTGGCGGCCGCGGCCCCTACTTCAGAGCAGGTGCGATCGGTTAACGCGGTCTAACAAGTTGACCGCGCAGCCGCATCGTGGTCGCGTCATGGTGTCATATGCATGAAGTTTTCCTTGCCTTCGGGCTTCGGAAAATCAATATAATTACGAAGCAGTATTCGTTTCTTCTCCAACCACTCAGATACCCATATACCTATCCTGTCTAGGTATACCTATGTGTTATTTTTTGGGACAACCCCGCCACCCTTTTTCCAACTACTGTAACTCTTGTAGGACAGAATCAACAGTGGCGACCGTCAGAAAGCGCGAGTCAATGAAGTTCAACGAGTCCTGGAAAAAGATTCAACTGTCTAGGTACCAAGAACAGCGGATTTACCTAACAAAAACATTTTAAAAATGTATTGTATAGGTGCAAACAAAAACATCAGACAAACAGCCGCGGATAAGATTGAGTTTCATTGTTTAGGTACCTATACATATTGTTCTGTTCTGTTTTGACCACGCCGAGACGTAGAGGAACGCACAATTTGTCGTATAAATATGGCACCAGCTTACCTTTTCTTTTTATTTCATCCCTTTGTTCATTGGTCAGCTCCTGTTCAAGCGGTGGATTTTCCTCGGGCGGTAGCAGCGACCTCCACGCTGCTCTGTACATCCTCCTATTATAATATTCCTCAGATTGCATATCCCATATGCATTTGTGTTCCTTTACCGCCTCGATAAATTTTAAGGTCGGATCTTTTCCTTCTTCTTCTACTTCACGTTTTTCTACGTCTTGGTCGTTGTATTCTTGATCCATATTGTCTAGATCCATGTTTTCTTGTTGAATGTTTTCTTGTGCCATGTTTGCAAAACTCGCGCCGCGATTGCGCTCACTTATGAACTGAGGTGACGCGTAGATTATTGATTTGTACACCCACTTAGACCTGCGCGGCGGATGCGGCGCAGTGCGTACTAAATAAGCGGCATCCACAGAATATAGGTCAACTTCAGGTCACACGCCTAAACTGCACTCTTTTGTTATTATTTGAACTATTATAATATCTAAATACATCAAATAAGTATCTACTTAGTGTACCTACCTAATTGAAATAACTGTAAGAGCGTTTACGCCGTACGCCATTTCATACAAACTTTCAAGACCTTATTTTTCGAAATCCTGCCTATGCGTAGGAAGTTTCATTAAAATCGGTTTATTAATTTCCTAGTCCATCTAATATGGGAACAAACCTAAAATGACGAAAGGAATCTGCCTTTCCGTTTTACTAACGGATGGTAGCTACTAATGTTCTGAGAATGTTTTCCTGTCCAAACAAACTTTTTGAGATTTTTTACAGGGAACTCTTTTAAATCATCAAGCAAACGACCTCAGAAAGAACCACCAGAAAGTGGGAAAAAACTTTTTGGAAGTTGCTGTCTTTAATTGTTATTAGGAACTTAGGTTTGTTTATCTCTTTAAACCGGCTTTCGATATTAATTCCACAGTTAGGTACATACTTGTGCGTTCGGACGGTGAAAGCTGTAGGTAGGTACCGTTCTTCTGGGATCGGGAACAGCATGAAGACCAAGTCCTCTACTGCCGCAACACCCTTCTCCTGAGCTACACGCTCCTTTCTCCGAGTGCCACAGGCAGTATTTTACGTCAGAAGTTATAATAATCAGAAGGCTACTCAGTCACGTTGCAAGGCTGTAGGTATTGTGTTCGAACGACGGTTGTCAAATACATAAGTAAAAGCTGTAACCATCTGATAGCGTAGGTCTAAATCAACCAGGAAATGCCAGAGCTCGCTTCATCTGTTTGACCGGGATCCAACGCAGTAGATGAGGCAAACTGCTTACATCCCAAAAGGCACACTGGCTGTAGTTTAGGTACAACCTAAAGAAGTCGTTGAGGAATTTAAAACAAGCAAAATAAAATGTTATGTGCTTTGTAGTGTTTACTTTGCTAAAAAGGTACCCTCAGCGTGCTCCAGCCCACTCCCAAACGACAATCCTGGATTCGCGCTGCATAGGCATATAAAATCCGCAACAACCATGGCGTGCATCGATAAATGTTAATTTTTATTTATTTTATTTATTTTTAGCCAATTGTGTCCCACTGCAGGGCAAAGGCCTCCCTTTCTTCCTTCCATTCCTCCCGGCTTTGGGCAAGTCTGGACCAATCTGGCCGATAGGCGTCAAGTTCGTCCCGCCATCTTCGCCTGGGTCTCCTGCGATGTCGTCGGGCATTTTCTGGGACCCACATTGTGGTTGCTTTAGCCCATGAACCGTTCGACATCCGGCAAACGTGGCCGGCCCAGTCCCACTTTAGTTTGTCTGCTTTTTGTGTGACGTCGGCGATTTTTGTTTTGGAACGCAGCACTGTGTTCCTAAATATATAAGTAGAATGATAAATGTATAAGTAGGTAAAATCAAATACTACTTTATCGGTATCAACTGTCTTGTTCCCAGCACGTGCTAAAAGTGGACAAAATCATACCTTTAGGTATAAGAAAGCTTATTAAAGTAGACTAGAGAAGTGTTTGCTGCAATTTGTATGATTCTGAAAAGTCAGTCTTACCACATTAAAGCTTCTTGCAGTCAGGTTTACAAACTTATTATTTAACTTTCCTAGCAAGTTAGAATGTATGGTTCAAATCTTGCAACTGAAATTTAAAACAGTACCTAGGTAACCCCTACCGATTGAGCTGAAATTTTGTATAGGTAACACGTTTTAGATGACAATACAACAACTTGAAAGTGTGATATTTTTTATAATGCAAAAATTTACAGATATTTTTACATGATTATAATATATATATAAGCTTTGCAATTTTGTGTGGTATTATAACATCTTCCAAATCTCCACCTTTTTGCTGACTCAAATTAAGATAGCTTTTGGTCGTATTTTTATCAAATTATCGCAATAATTTTTCAGTATCACATTAACATAGTAACAAACATTCTGCTTTTTTGTTATGTTGTTACGACCACTACCAGTCACGTATATGAGTTTGCAGTTTCGAAAGGTCCTAAACTATACGTTTTTGACACAATATTTTTGCTATGTTTTTAGACTAAAATTGCTACAATATGTTCAATACTAATGTTCGATATGACTGGCCTAGTCCTTTTAGATAATTCCATAGAAAAAAAAATCTATAGAATGTGGTAGGTTTGGAGGCCAATTTTAAGGTTTCAATTACTAGAAAAATTTCGCACCAAACTTCCACTTAGGTATCATGATGCTTCATCAAATGATTTCCTCCGCTCTGGGTGAAGGGCGTGTCAGAATCTTACTGACTAAAACCCATCCGTGTTCCTTCTAAAGCCCTATACGTTCCAGGGCCGCAGCGTCTCTTTCGAACTAATTCCGCAACATTATGCTTGGCTTGCCGCGCCGTTTTTATTAGACCCAGAGGTTTTCTTAGCTCTACAGATTAATTTGATGAAGACAAAAAAATGAATTCTCAAAACGGTAGGTAGCGATTACCAGCCACAGTAACAGTCCCTGTCCTGTGGTCTCCTCATAGAAGAAAAGTGGAATTACTCCACCTAATTAGTCAGTCGAAGTGGATTAAGGGATCTTGCGTGGATCAGTAGAAGATGCTCTTCCCTCCAACAGTTTCTTTTTAGAAACTCATTTGCTAAAAAAAAAACAGAACAAACTTGCAACAGGCTTAATAGACGCACCGTGTGAGCCAGGCAAGCCGACATCGCACCAGGCTGCGACATCCATGAGGACCAAGTCACAGCGTCGCGCAATCTCTCTCGTCTTTAAGGGTTCCGAACCTCTTTATGGAAAAACGGAACCCTTATAGGATCACTCGATTGTCTGTCTGCCCGTCTGTCACAGCCGACTTACGAGGAATCTACTGGACCGATTCAGTTGAAATTTGAAACACATATGTATTTCTGTGACCCAAAGACGATAGTTTCACAAAAATAAATAAATTATAAAAATTGGGTCTCTTTTTTGGGATCAAATAAGAAGATAAATAGAAAAAAGTATTCTAAACTGTATCGTGTCGTATCAAATTAAAGGGCTCGTTGTAAGGGTCTAAAAATATAAGTTTTAAATATTCCGTTCCGAAGTTATTCAACAAAATAGATGAAAATTCAATTGACCAACCCACTTATCTCCGAAACTACTAAGCTTAAAATTTTGAAAAAATTTAAGATTATCCTATAAATATATTTTAAAAACATAGATTTCTATAAGAAATCTATGTTTTTAAAATATATTTATTTTATTTGTCCACGCATGATTTTTATACTGCTCTCTAAGAAAACTCAATTTAAGTCGAACATAAAAATATGATTGCTTGTAGTAAAATATAAAGGTGATAAATATGACTTGAGGGTTAAAAAAAGTTCCGCACTTTAATAAGATTTAGAACGTTAAGAAAATGTTTTTATATTTATTTTTTTTGTGCTGTGTTCTTCATCCTATATTGCAGTAAGTCAAGCAAATAAATATGACTGTCATATCCAAACTATGTATATTTTAATGTGAAGTTTATGTTTTCAGTTATTACTGTGTTTTCGGTAAAAGAGCATCTCTCCGACGCTTTGTAGTAGAAGACGGGGCTAAACCGTATGTTATTTCAGTTTGGTTCTGTTTTTATTTTAGCTGTAGTAGATAAACCAGTAACAATAGTTTTTTCCTGTTTAAGAGCAATCTTCGGTTCGTATAGTTACGATCCGGTAAAGCAAATGTTCATTCCGCCGCCTCCCGAGCAGATCAAGAATAACAGTATAGGCGCATCCAACGAATTACAGCATCACACTAAATCTACAGTTCCAGAAGTTAGGGAGGAGCCGATAACCAGCAGTGCAAGTGGAACTGAAGTTGCAAACAAAAGCGTAACAGTTTTAAGGTCACATGAAAAGACGTCAAACATCAAGAAAATTCGTCCAAAAGAGGACAAAAGAAGTAAAAACTCAAGTACGTTGCGTTACGTGAAGTTTTAATTAGTTTTATCAGTATCACACAAGCTTTCTAAGCCAAAAAAAAAATGTACTACATTAAATTGTTTTACACTATTTTCTCATGTTTGTTCCTAGGCAGTTCCATGATTATTGTAAAATAAAGAGTTAACTTTTCAGGAATACATTTAATTTCTCCCATTATTCTTTATTTATTTCTATATTTATTTAAGCTTTCTTTATGTATGTTCATTTATATTATATATTCTCATGTTTATTTATGTAAGTATGTGGTTGCAAAGTTATATAACAACGATAGTTAGTTCAATATGCAGTTATATATTCGCAACTACCGTGTTGAAACGCGCGACAAAAATTTTGTCGCATTTTCTTGAGCCATTTACAAAGAACGAAAGAGGTTAACGTCTAAAAAGGCAGTACTGTATGTCGGCGCGTGATGATTATGGAATACTATCTGCTGAGCCAGTCCAACCGGACGCAAACGAGTACCAGTAATTTTCATGGAACATGTTCCTTTCTTACCCACAGTCCAGACGGGACCAACAGATTAACTTCCTTTTCGAGAGTCGGAAGAATCTCGGTGTGTAACCCATTCACGGACTGTCCGCGGCACGCGTTGCTCAACCTTGAAGATCGCCCCAAGCGGCTGTTATATATAAATATGTGAGGAAATAGATGGTATATTACATCGTTGTTGTACAGGCCGCAACAATATTGTTCCGCTGCAACTGTATTTATTGAACTGATTGCCATTTTTCACTTCAGCTATCGCAGGACATCATACAGTGCAGCATGTGTAAACTTATGGTTTGACTTTTATCTGTCGTACATAAGAAGGTACTTACGTAGGTACTTGTAAATATAAAAGAGTATTTGACAGAGTTGTTTTAATTACATTGCAAGCTCATCAAAAAAGATGTTTAGAAATCTCAAAAAATTAGGAAAATATGAACGTTTTAACCTTTTGAACGCCAGAACATAAACGCATCGGTGTGCCCCCGACGCCAAGCCACAATTTTACCGTAATTTTTGTCACGTATTTGTGACGTTTGGCGTACAGGGCACGCGCTTGCTTGTCGCCTATACGTGACAGTGGCGTTCAAAAAGTGGTTAAAATGTATGATAAACAGAGACATTACTGATTGCGTGTGCCGTCACTCACAAGTTATGCCATAGTGAATTTGCGCCATCCAGAACAAATGACGTTTTACATGACAAGGAAAGAAGAACATCATCAATTGACTTTTCTTTTTTTCCACCGATTATATTTATTTTTTCACAAACCTTACTATTTTAGTTACACATTTTAAATGAATTATTATCATTAATGTAGATTTTTAAAAATTGTTTAAATACCCTATTGTGTGGTTTGTTCTGTGGTGTATCTGCTACGGGTGCTGCCAGAAGAATGAGTAAACCTGGGACAGCGAGCTTTTTGTGTAAATTACGAATTACCTATGTCATTATTTTGCGTAATTATATCTGGTTGTTCTAATTGCGCTCACGAAGAGTACTTCCAGAGGCAACACCATAAAGCCAGGATTATCCATCAGTAACTTGCTTAGAAACGAATAATAGAACAAAAAATACGTCAGTCTTCTGACATTACCCGTAACATGGTGATACCTGTCATAAGTGGTATGGTAACCAATGAAAGTCAGATACAGTCAACAAATACAGTCATACATAATATTCCATGTTGTCTTATGCCAAGTAAGTCCCTTCATAATATTTTTATTTCAATACTACAAAAATAGTTTTTACTTATGTTTGCAAACTGAAAAGTAACAGTACAGCTAGGCCCAGACTATAACAAAAGGGAGATGGAGATGCGAGGCGTGTTGTAAACAACCAATAGAATTTCGTTAAGTCCGCAGCTTCAATGGATACAGTTGAGCGGAGACAGAATCAGAAACTTGGGCAAAACGATTTGGTATATCAATTTATCGATAGTCAATATTTAATCATAAATTAATCTAAATTTAAACCATCGAAATATAAAAATCGCCAAACTGCGTGAATTCGTCACATCCAAGACTCGCCGCATCTACGCACAGCTTAGGTGGATACACCATAGCTCAAAACTAGCAGATCTCGTCTCCGCTTTGCACGAGTATATCCGCTTTGGTAAAGTTTGGGCCTTATGATTCCAGAAGCCCAGAGACTGGGTACATAACAAAAAAGACTGGCTTTTTTGACACTGTAATTTTTGCTGTATTTAAACAAAACTCAGACCCTTATTTTAAATTTCACAACGTTTTCATAAAAGTGTGCGTGATTAAGAGTGACTCTAAAATTATTATAGTTACTCTATTATTTACTACATAACAAATCATCTCTCTTCAATTGGCTACGTGATTTCATTACTATACACAATAACTTATAGTTTTCTATAACAATTCGGTGTTTTTTATCTATTATAAATCTAAAGCTTTATCTTTCTAAATTGGTGTTTCAATTTGCTGTTTCTATAGTTAAAAGGTACTTGTGCTTACTGCAATAAATTATTACTAAACATATAATTTATAGGTAAACTTTGTTGTCAACTATAACCACTGTATACACTGTTACACTCTAAAATATTTCTAAATGAGCACAATGCGAGCCTTATACAAATTGCCGTTTTCTTTACCACCTGAACCTGAACTTAATATGTAATATTAAAATATGATATTCCTTTTGTATTTCATCACTCATCAGCCACATGTGTATGCCCCTTGACCAACTATTCCTACTGTTAAAAAATATTATTGCTACATAAAAGCTTTCTTAAATGTTGTAGTAATTAAATGTAAAATAATATATATAATTACTTAACATTGAATATTGCTTTGGCTAATATTTATTTACCATCTATGTTGTGATGATTAGGGACTGGATTATATGCACTAACTCGCTATACTCGTTGCGGTTTAGCATAGCAATAGCGACTATTGACCCACGGTTCATAATTTAAAACGACTACTTCAATCTATACTAATATCATAGAGAGAGCGAATTTTGTGAGTTTGTTTATATGTGGAGGGTAATCTCCGGAACCATTTGATCCTATTTGAACAATAATTTCACTATTTCAAAGGTACATTATTTCAGATGGACATAGGCTCTATATTATGTAATTACTAGTTGCCCGCCCCGGCTTCGCGCGGGTGTAGGTATCTTTTTTTTTCAAAATTTTCTTTCGTAGGATCGTTCTTCTGACAATAACAAACACAATAAAAAAGAATTAGCGAAATTGGTCCAGCCGTTCACGCGTGATGCTGTGACTAAGAGAATTATTTTTATTATGTAAATGAATTGCTTTCGAAGCGGCGCCAGTAGCTCGCTCATGCAAGGAACGCGATATGTATCTTGGTCGACGCATGAGAATGGCCTGGTCTTGATAGGGTTGTTATAAGTTGTTAATTGTTGATAAGTATCAGACAGTAGGTACTGGCCTAAGTTTACACCGACTTCAAAACGGAGGACTTTCTCAATTTTCATTTCGAGAAATTGTGGACTGACATAAAATGGCGACCAATCAGAGCACAAGTCTACAAATAATCCGTTTTCGTATGAACACACCATCAAAGATCAATGAGGGGCTAAGTTTCCAATTGAACTATCACACAAAAACAGATAAATTGTAGACCAGAGTGCTGAGTGGTCGCCATTTTATGTCAGTCCACAATTTCTCGGAATGACTTCGAGATATTATAGACTATCGAATTTTGATGCGTAAAAAAGTATTCCAAATGATCAGTTGACAGTTTATCGAGAGTTTACAATCTCTCAAGTTATTTTATAATCTTACAGAGTTTGCCATTTTCCGATGACAGATATAAGTCATTCATAAATCATATTTATTAGAAGTCGGGGCGGGTCGCTAGTAAGCCAAAAGCCGCAACATTTTTACTAGAAAACATACATTATTTTTCGGGTTCTAATGAACTGATTAAGGGAAAGGGCAATAATTGCTATAGCCATGAAAAGACACAACAACTATAAACCATTGAACTTCCTAATATAAAATGTTTCAAATACCTACAACTGCATGTTTATCTACATGTAAGTTCAACATGAAATGCCACTCTTTCATTACTTGCATATATTCCGGCCTCTAGCTTATAATAATATCTTAAATCTAATGAATAAATACATATCATAATTTTTCCCTTCGATAGTATAGTATGTACAGTATTTTTGATCACAAGGAAAATGTGTTGGTAGTACCTACTGATGGTGTGCTTGAAAACACCCAAATTAACCTTAATGTTAACTTTAAAAACAACTAATCACTGACAGCGATATGAAAACAATTAGGTTACAGGTACGCTACACACACAACACATTTTTAGAAGTGAAATTATCTAAGAAGTAGTGTTTGAAGTGAATCACTGTTTAATTTTAAGTTTGTTAGTAGGTTAATACAATAACAGGCGGACAACCTGATTCTTATTGGTCACCTTATTAACTACCATATAGTTAGGCAATATCAGAATTATCGCAGATACAAGTCTGGAATGTTTATTGTCGATGTTGCAAACCAAAATACATCAACTCATTGATATTCCAACGATGGGCTCATCACAAAGAGCTATACGCGTCTTTAAAACCCATGTCATAACATTTCAATCACTACTTACTTCTTCTAAAACTAGTAAATTCTAATTTGCTTAGTGTGTCACTGCAATATTATAAATTGTGGTTCTAGAACCAACCTTCCTTGAGTTCAAATATACCCACACATCACATTTATAAAATATTGCTTCATTTCTTACAGACAATATTACTGACTATGTGTCCTATTCCAAAAATGAGAGATAAAAATGCAATGCCAACAATTGCTCTGAAGTACCTGAAACAAAATAATAGATTTAAAAAAACCGTCTAAGTCTGTGTTGGGACGAGGAAAGTGAAAGATTCGGTAGTGCAGATAAATATAATATACACATGCAGCGGCCCGTCGTCGCGTCGTCCCCGGGGAGAAGCTGATAACAGCTGGCAGAGATAACCTGGAGCCGAGGGTAATAATCTTCGGACAAGTGTTTTATACCGCCGACTACAACAAAAAAACACACCCGTTAACGACAGACTGTGTTTTTCGTTCCAGAATCACCCGATACGGGAATACCGATTTTTCAAAAATCCAATAATACAGTTTTAGTTTTCATCAATCAAAATCGGGCTCGAGACTCCTTTCAGTGTTTGTCACTATTCCTCATAGTTTCGGATTTGGCCATCCACAAACACTTGAAAAAATCACCTCGTATAAGAGTGAGTTGCTGGTGAATAATCCCCTGGCGTCAAAGATTGTGTCTATACAAATAGTCTCCGTTAGCTAGACGAGTTGTTCTCGTCAGTCGTTTCAGAGATAATGTCGGATGGATTCCCCTAGCCGGTGCCCGACATATGTCGATCGTATCGTCCTTTATAATGTATTTCCGGTAGTTGGTCGTCATCATAACTTCGTCCATAATTGGACAAACAAAACCATTAGTTCCCCGAAGAGGTTACCAAAGCGCAGCCAGGCTACGAGTGCCATGATCTCTACACCGGATCCCGATAAAAGCTCGTGAAGCTCCTCCTTATTCTGCCATACCTCCCTACAGTCATAAGCATCTAATACTATAGGTTTGCGCCATTTCTCGTCAGTAAAGGAGTAGCAGGTAGGCCCTTTGTCCACCGCCATGGGCGCCGGAAGGGGGGAGCAAGGCTCAAGGGCCCTGAACATAGTCCCGCCGGCGCCCATGTCCACAGCCACCACATCTCGATGCACACCGACGTCGGCTTCTATGAAATATTCTCTAAGGCTGCATACCTCACGGTTGTGCAGGGTCTTAGCATTTAATACTGTGGGTGATGCATTCGATATGTGGTAAGCAGTGCGCGGACTGTCCTATCCAGGGCGTCAAGTTTCGTCTGAGTCCATTTCAGTATGCCGAAAAAGTACATCAAAGCTGGCATGACTCAACCATTGAAGGCCCCCTAGTTTTAGCCTGATAAAAGACTATTCAGCTTATGGAATCTTAGAGTTGGGTTCCCACGGATTCCATAACCTCCCTTTGCTTTACATGCATAATCGCACATTTGTCCACACCAAATTCCATCCTGATGGCGCTACTTAAAGTTTCTGTTACTGCAGTAGCTTCAACAGTAGCTAGTTGTTGGGGGCGAAGTGTTTGACCACCTCTTCTCATCAGGTAGCCTTGCTCCGAACCTTCCAGCATTGTACTGAGAGGCTTAAAGCCTAGGCAGAACCAATGTTGACTCGGGCTTCCGCCCTTAAAAATGCCAAAAATGCGTGATGATTTTATTGGTTCGCTTTTCGCCCGGATTTGTCGACATCCTGGATAGTGAAGGACTGCCCTTCACCTTCTATACATGACAGGAGCTCAACTTCTTACGGGTCCAGCATCTCGCGAGTCCAGCATCTCGCGAGCCATCCATTATGTCGACAGATACCTTCGGGATCGACAAACCAGATGGCTAATGGCAATATCGATGAGCAGCTTCGCTACCGCGAGACTACAACCATTCTGAGAAGCAGACAAAACCTATTATTACATTTAATACACTTACCAAGTAAACTTAGATCTTCTGAGCAATCTTATGATGCATTCTGTCTGTTGCCTGGTATTGGCCAAGCTTCCAGAGTTGTCCACCACGAAATGAGACTTGGCCACTTTATCTTCCAGTGGCATTTGACATTTGATGCGTTTCTTGGCGACAGTCTCAGAGAAATCGTTGCGTTTGCACAGCCTTTCTAGTTGCTGGTGATCTTCACTGAAAATAGTAATTAAACTATTAAGAATTTTGGGGCTAAGCTTGTTTATTTTTATATCAACATAATATGTAACTTCTCTCATTATGGGCCAGTAAAGATACCTAAACTTATTATGCTCCGGTACGAAACCGCTTGCCAGTTATACGTTTAAATGAGGATATCCTCATTTTAAGTCACAACTACGATTCATGTATTTAATCGGGTGCGTGATCGTTTCCAACACACTTAAGCTGGTGTCACAGCTGTCCGGGAGACCCGTACGGGTAGCGCCCGCAGTGTTCTGAAACGAGAGTGCAGTACGATACGATATTATCGGTAAAACCGATGCTATACGGGCTTTACTCGGAGCAAGTCGCGTACGGGCCAATCCGCGTCGCTGTGAAACAATGTTCTAGCGCCTCACATTTGTCTCCGTTCCGGGAGCCCGTAAGGGTCTCCCGCCAGCTGTGAAACCAGCCTTACTCGATAACTGGCTCCAACCCCGCTGCTTTCAGGCCCTTTTGTTTTTAGCACTAGTGCGTTAAAGTCGGCCAGCCAGTCTCCATCTTTTCAATTGATTGTCAGCCCGTACTGGTCGCTGGCCAACCTTCACGAAAATCGACCTCAGCGCACGTCTATTCACCAACATTCAGTCACCATTTCTCACACTAATTTGTTAGTAAATAGTATGCATATTCCTTTTTTTTGGTTTTGGAGTATTTGTGCTGAAAAACGTCGTCCGATACACGTGGGCATTTGCCACTATTTTCTCGGCTCTACAACGGCCTCGCCGCCGGCTAAGGTGTATATTCCGTCTCGGCTGCAATGACAAAGTTTGCGCACATACACGCACACCTACAAGATCGTACCTACTATTCCGATTTCAAACGCCCGGTGTACCCTGGTCAGCTAGCACTCGGTAACGCAGTCTAGCTGACTTATCCTTTCACCACGGTGACTCAAACTCGACAACAAATGGCACTTATCAGCGCCACCTTAACGGCATTTCATCCGCGAGCTCTGAATTCGCAATGACTAAACCAGCTCTAAACGTAATAACGCAGTGCCAGTGTGGAGCCCACACATTATGCTCACAGGATATGCGATTATGCTCACAGGATATGGATATGGATTTTATCGAGGCTAATGATAGGACTACATTGAGTACAGGTTGCTAAACCCTAGTCAGACGAAATTGAAATTGCGTTTCGATGCGCTGTACAACCACACCCCTCACCCCCGCTGTCACATGAATTTGCTACTGCGTTGCGACTCGCTTTATGTTCCGAGCCGCGTACATTTGAATCTACCTGTAAAACGGCAGACCTATTGCCGATCTACATCTTGACTGAACTGTTACTGAGAATGTTTTTATAATATAAAACTCTATTATCATGTTTCCGACCGAGAAGGCTCAGTGCGAGTTTTTAAACGCACTCGATCGCGTTAACGTAAACGTTCGCTTATGACAAATTCTATGAAAAAACAAAGGTTTTCCGTTATTGTCACCAGACGACACTTATTCAGATTCAATACAATTTGACGTTTACGCTAACGCGATTGAGAACGTTTAAAAACTCGCACTAAGGCCTAGGCACGTTCAACAAACGCTCTAAAGACAATAGTATATGTTAACCAGTGGATCGTCCCGGCTTCGTAAGGATGTTAATGTTTTTGAAAATTTTCTTATTGAAAATAAGAACCTTCTCCTGACAATAACAAACGCAACAAAAAAAGAATTAGCGAAATTGGTCCAGCCGTTCTTGAGTTTTGCGCTTAGCAACACATTTAGCGATTCATTTTTGATATGCCTTTGGATAGTCTAAAGGCAAAAACATAGAGCACAGAACCACTACAAATATCCGTAAATAATTACAACTGAACATAAAAAGTGAGACTTACCAAACAACAGTAATAATTTTGTGCATAAATGTTAACATCTTCCCAGTTTCAAACAGCAATGGCACTTCCATGACTATGTAGCTATGGCCGGAGAAGAAGTAGGATATGGCCATCCACATCATTGCACTCTGTATCCTAGGATGAGTTATGGCGTTCAACTTTCGTCTTTTTTCTATGTCATCGAAAACGATTTCACCCAGCCGCGCTCGGTTTACTTTACCATCTGGCAAAAGTACCTCGTCTCCAAAATATTCTCGCAACTCTTTCCACGCCTTCGTCCCAGGCTCCAACACTGAAATTGAAAAAAGATTACTTGTGTTACTTTAGTCGTTAGATTCAGACTTTTCGTTACCCTAAAACAATCAGAACTTTTAAGTGAACGATTTTTGACCGATTAATAAAACCTATTCCTTTTCGAAAACTTTAAGTTTTCAACAAATTTAAATTGTCTATGACAAGAAGCAAGCATCGCAATTAGGGTATCCAATCTCGAATCATAATTTTGATCTCATTGTCCTGCGGGAATAAGAACATCAAAAAAAACTTTTACAAAATTACGTAACATACAAAGTCGGTGTTAAAATACAAAGAAACAATCAAAAACACCACTTCCGAAATTAAAGTTATTTTTACTTAGTGTTTTTTTATTTGAAAGTCGGTTGTATTTTTTTGTAATAAAGTTTTTTATTTTTCACTTTTTAGTGTTACCCCAACCACACCTAACAACACCACTGGAAAGTCACAGGAAAGCAAAATAAGCAATTTCGTTTACTTGGATGACATATTTTTTCCAGCTATTTTGATTTAAAAACCAAACTACTGAACCGATTTTGATGAAATTTCTATGAGACCAATCGGAAAGTATATCCTTTCACAAAACCATTTTTGTTTTAAATTGGTTTATAAATGACGGAGTTATGTGAGGTAACAAACATTAAAAAAAACATACATCCGAATTGAGATTAACTATTAGAGAGAAATCGATTTTTTTTCGCGAAGTTAAAATATATAATTCTTCAAGTCCCGGTTCTTATAAAAGGTGCTTCTACTGCAGAAATACTGTTAAAAAATGTCATGCCAAAAATAAAAAGGATATAGCAATATAGGAATATTATGGAGCCTATTGAGAGACAGACGTTGTTAAATCGCCCATTTTCTTTCAATTTTTTTTTTCATTTTTCCCAAATCCCGCGAATCACGCATTACTAATCCCGCAAAGCATCCCACTCTTGCGAGATTCCGCGTTTCCGGGATTGGACTCCTAATCACAATCCTGATACATAATTACTTATATGTACATAACTATTCCTGCTAGCTGCAGTACGACTTTTAGAATAACTCAAAATGTAACGTTAGTTGATAGACTTCGATAATTTGAAAAGAAAGGCTCATGTACAACCACAAATAGATTAATCGATTCGTTAGTGCCAAACATGACCGGCCAAGCAGCCACACAAATTAAGCCTTTAGGTCCGACCAAGCAGCCCCACGAATAATTGAAATTCACATCATTTAGTTCCTGTCTTTTTACGTTTCGTAAATGCACTTCGAAGCCAGAAGGTAGCCTTAATGATTGTTCTGCACGCGACTGCATTCGTGACTAATGACTGGCACCTGTATGTAGGGTAAGCAAGTTCTCCTTTACCTACTAAAAAGTATTCCAGCCCAACAATAGTGGAATAATTGAATTGGTGTGAATTTGTTGTGAACTATTGTCGACCAGACCGATCCAAACATCTTTAAAATTAGACGTAGTTCTGCTAAAATTTACAGATAGGCAGGCATAGAATCGAATTGTCAAAGTTATCATATTCATATTAAGCCAATCCATTGACATTATAAAATCATTTTGGACTTCTGTTGATGCCACCCTGATTTTGGTGTGACATAGTAAACTCAAATTATAATAATACTTTCTGGCTGTTATCGTATAGGTACTTTAAAGTTAGTATATTGTCAATAATTATATCGACTAATTATATCAAGACTGAATACAAATACCTCGAACGCACGCATTAATATCAGACCAGAGATGATATTCAATTAAATTTATGATTGCTATTAGTAATCAACATACAGAGTCATCAAAATGACATTTGGGAACGCACAGCGAATGAAATACGCGCCTTATCAGTTATCTACAGCCACTGTCGTTAATTAGGTATTACAGATAAGAGAAGGTAGCATTAGCAAGCATAACTCATGGCATTGATTTACTTTTCTTAAAACGGGCAGTGAAACAGTTTCAAATGCATTTAGCTTTGCTTTTGAGCCTAAGGTCAAATGTTGAGAGCGTACCAAATTGGATTTTCTGAATTTAATGAGTCTTGCATTTTTTAATCTTTGCCCACCACTAGAAATTTCTCCTGTATTGTGGGTGCGTTTACAAATATAAAAACTCACATAAGCATCGGCATAAGGGCATCTCGAGCTACAGTAAAAATAGGGGAGTTCACTGGCTCAGAAGAAACAATTTCGTTCGGCGTCGAGCAGGGGAGTGTACTCGGTCCGACATTGTTCCTTATTTATATTAATAACATATGCAATATCAGTATTGATGGTGTCGCATTTTCTCTTACGCGGATGATACCATTATAGTCTTTGCTGATAGAAGTTAGAAAGTCAGCCGATAACGGCCTGTCAAAGATTGCAGATTGGCTCAATCGTAACCCTCTCACACTAAACGCCTCCAAGTCCAACTACATATGCTTCACCAAGTATGCACACACTCAAACACCACTCGAATTCCAAATAAAGATCCACTGCTGTGTCAACCCTCAATTCCCGACTGCTCTTGTACAAAAATTTACAGGTTACGGTATACTAAATACCTGGGCATCATGATTGACCAGCGCCTATCCTTGGCACATGCATACTGATCATGAAAAGGGTTAGGAAATTAATATGGACTTTTAAAACATTGCGACACACTGCTTCAAAGAATCTTCTGCAGAAAGTCTACGTATCACTGGCCAAATCGATTCTTACGTACTGTTTGCCATGCTGGGGTGGGACAACATAAAATATTTTACTCGAACTTGAGTGGAGCGCAGCGATCTCTGCTTAATGTTGTGGTCTTCAAAACCTATAGGTTCCCAACTCAAAACCTTTACCTAGCCTCTGACCCTTCTGTCTGTAAGAAAACTTTACCTACTCCATCTTATCCTGAGATAACACAAATTCACATACTCGACTTTATGCGATCATACGTAAATAGTAGTCGAGTATGAGTAGCAGAAGACACTACTTAGTCGCTCCCACTGTCCCAGTTAGATCTAGTTTTGCTAAGAGGCAGTATACAAGACAATATTCCCACATATACAACCTAGTGAATAAAGAACTACACGTCCATTCTCTGAAACTCCGTGACTGTAAATTAGTTGTGACTGTAAAGACTAAAACCTAGGACAACATTGAGGCCATGGTTACATCGCTTCCATAATCTGTCTAGTAATTAATAGGACCGCAGTAACGAAATCGTTATCTTATTAGATTATTATAATTTCTCGATATATTCTGACAAAATCGTTTTGTATATAATAGATCCCATCCAAATTCAATAGTTTCCAATATATCCGTGTCTTATTAACAGTGACCGGAAAAAGGTGAGCTAATTTACCTAAACTTCAAAGAAGAGAGACAAAAAGTGGAGACTTCTTTACGACAACATTTTTTTTCGGGAAAATTGTCCCGGTTTCAAATACAGAAAACAATTGAATTCGTTTCCTGTTTTTATTTCCCAAAATAAAATTAGTAAACGTTATAGCTAGAAATCCCGATCTTGATGTATTAAGAGACATTCGTGACGATATAGAAAAAAACCGGCCAAGTGCATGTCGGACTCGCGTTTAAAGGGTTCTGAACGAACCTCATCTTTGTGAAATGTTACTTTAAAATATAGGTTTTCCTGTAATCGAGGTAAAGAATCTTCATTTTTTTCAACATATTTGGCTCAGTAGTTAACAATTATTTTCTGTATTAATAACATTCATATTAAATGTACTTTAATAATATCCCGAAATCGGGACTATTTGTGGATAGTGTGGCATACCCATAGACATACCCCTATCCACCAGAAGTGTCACGCATTGATATTTTCTATAGTGGTTGCCTTACAAAACAAAATTCAAAAGCTGTTATCACCAAAAGGATTGATTGAAATTTAATAGGATTACAAACATTGTAATGTCGAGACCATAAATTAAATCATAAGAAAATACTTTGGATTTTGCATGAGTAAAGTATTTATGCTGATGACTATATATGTGTATTATGTTGGTTCCCAGAGTGTTTATAAAACATGAAACATGGATGTTATTTACATTGATAGATAGATAAGATAGATAAAACATTTATTTGGCACAAGATCAGAAAACACAACACACACACACACACAGCACACTTACATAAATCATAATAGTAGAAAATACAAAAAAGAAAAAACATAATAAGAAAAAGGCAGAATTTATAACATTTTTTGTTTTGCTAACAACGGAATCCACAATAAGATATTCAAAGAAGTCAAAATGCCAACAGCTTTCAATGTTGTGAAATGCAATGTCTTATGACTCGAGAACTAATTATTACACTTTTTTAATTTTGTCAAACGCAAGCCTATTTGCTATTGCAAGTCAAACGGAAGAAACGCTAGATCAAAGTGGCCCAGTTCAGCTTCAAATCGCAATTTTACAGGTTAAGACCCAATATAATTATAACTAAACTTTTGCCAGCAGCTCTTCTTTGTATGAATGCTGAAGAATGTTACCATAGGAACTGACCGGGTTAAAAAGTACCAGGCAGCAGTAGTCATGATTGATTGACAAAAATATAGACTTAAACAATACAAAAATATCCCATATGCAAAATAAATGCTTGGATTTAGAGTTGTAGAAACCAACCCGACTAACAGACTTATCCCCTTATTCATAAAAACTTATTAAACATTACATAGTTAAAATACTGTTTAAGGGGTCTAAATTCAAATTCTGCATAGAAAATTTATATCAATCTGCTAATCAGTATTTTAGCTAAGTAATGGTTATAACGTTTTTATGAATAAGGCTGTTAAACAAAAATAAGGACACAGGATTTTATCATTACATTTCTGTTTTCTAGTTTATGGTTAGATAACAGGCTCAGCTGATTGGATAAGAGAGTTCAGTGTGATTAAAAGAAATCAACAAAAGCAGGTAGTTAGCTAAGCAAAGTATTGCTGGGCACAAAACAAAGGTGGCACTTAGCAATAAAGCATGGGCTTTTAATCAATATAATCTTTTCATTTGAGGCAAAAATATTACAAGTAGGGCTAGGCTGGGTCACAAAAGGTAGATGGATAAGTGACTAGTGTGCTTTCTGTCCTTTCCAAACAATTCTGTTTTCTGTTAGGCAAACATTAAAAAGTGGCAGTAAATACCCTTAGTATAATCATGTTCCCACAACTGGCACACAGGTCTCTCCTCAAAAAGAAAGCATTGGTAGTTCATAAGTCAAACTTATATCAATATAGCCATGCAATTGCAGTTGCAGAATTATTAATGAATTCATTGAATGCATAATTATTGTCTTATCAACATTTTTAGTTTGGACTTTTTTTCACATCCCTTTTGGGGTGCCAAAAAAAATAAACTTCAATTGGGACATTGGATATGTGCTAGGCAAATTATAGTCGCGAGGCGTAACAAATTCAACTTCATCAAGTAGGGTATTTAAATTGTAGCAAAAATTATGAAATTCGCACACATCAATATAAATAATACGAGCCAATAACTGCTCTACAGCAGAGCGAAGATCTTGAAATATGACACTCTGACACCTCTCCGAAAACAGTGAAGGTTTAGCGTTTTCAGACATACAAAAATATTAATTATTCCTTACGATGTCAGTGATGTCCAAGATAAACATACATATCAAACTTATAACAACAATTATTTACCTTTTCTCGCGACTTCATCTGCGTCAATTACTGCTATGCCATGTCCTCGAAATATTGAAAGTACTGTACTTTTTCCGGTCGCAAGTCCACCAGTTAAACCTACTATGAACATTTTGTTTCAAGTTTCAATTAAAATTACTTAGTTGACAAGTTAACACCAAGCACGTAAGTAATATACTGGCAAAGTGTAAGTTTTATTCGGTACTCAATCGTAGATTTATAATAAATTTGACGTGTTATTGTATACCCAAAGTACCTATAACAATTCAACAACACTCGAAGAAGCTGCAGCTTCAACCACCAACGATCAAGCTTATCAGAATTTAACAGAACAGCTTGTCTTTTTTTGACAAGGCATGACAACTTTGTAGGCGTCAGTCATGTCATGTGTAGAGATGAGACGTTTTACAATACCAAAGTTTGTAAAACTTGGGCTTTGCTTAGAAGTACGTCGCCCAGCTACGGCAGGAAAAAAATATAATTATGAAAGTATTTCCTATGCTATGCGAGTATTCTCCAGCTCTGAGCTGGAGAATAAGTGCGTAGGAAATCGATCCATGGCATTATATGAATAAGGAATAAGGATATCATGTCGTATATACGCAAATAAAAAAACAATTTTTTTTTCTATGCAAGTATTTTAGTATCTTGCGGCACCGGCAACGCCCCGATCCCCTTGCTGCCCGCGGCCGCGTCTTTAGCGTACGAGTTGAATATATTGCATAGGAAATGTATTCTTGTGACCTTACAAATGAGGAGCATAATTGTATCAGCGAAAACATACTTGGCAGTTTAATGTTCATTTATTTGCAAATATGTTTCTGCTTCTTATTTAAATAAAGAAGACAATATCTCCAACAGAAAAAAAAATAGGAACTAGACGAAACTTTCAAGTATTTTTATACCAGTGCTTCGACCCGTCTATTTTACGTACTCGTACTTGGAAGCCCAAGTATTGAATTTTGTAAGCATATCTCATCCCTATCAAAGCCAAAACTAGAGTTGCTAGCTCGAAATATGAAATTATAGCTACAGATTACAAAATACACTCATGAGATTACTAATGTAGTATATAATCTATGGTCCCACTCTTATTAAATATGGTCAGAGTAAGTTTTTGTGAAATGTTCGTCATAAGAAAATACTAAATAAGCAAAATCGCACTAACAGTGACATTTGTCATTTCGAAAACCTCACGTTACAGTAGCCCTCTGGTGTCGAACTCAACTCATACGAAACTCTATTTGTTTTATTTCCACGAAAAACATGAAATTGTAGAAGAATTTGTGTAAATATTTTGGGAATACTTATTCTGAAAAAGTTTTGATTAGAGGCAAACTATGGATTTATAGACTTCCGTTCCCACAGCGTCGATGTATTTGCCCTTGTTGCTTAAACGCTCCTCTCTTCTTCGCTTTGGACTTCATCACACTGTAACAAATCTCCGCTTGCGTGTAGTTTAAGCCTAAGCACGGGCATCACTCATTCATTTACATTCTACACAAAACCCCACTAATAACTTTCACATAAAAATGCTTTACAAAACAGATTCCCTTTTCATACTTGGTCGAAATCGTTGATAGCGGTTTTACTGACGAAATAATTCTTTATACTGAGAAAGCTATTATGTTCACATCTAAATAAATCACGCTCATCGTTTTTTTTTATACTGAGCATACTGTTTTGTGAAGACAATTACTATATAGTCTGTGGTATCAATATTTCTGCGTGAAATCGAACCAATATTTTGTTTGAGATAATTTAGTACAATAGGCTGTCATTCGTGGTTTATTTTCGTCATTTGTGAAGTGTATAATTTCTTTATTGTTAGGGACTTACAAAATTCTTTGTATCCTTGAACTTATTATTTCAATTTTATAAAAAACAAACGAAACAAAGAAAAAATAAATAGCAACTGTTAGAAATTGCAATAACAAAAATCATTTGCATGAATTTCAAAGTTGATTGTGTTGTTAAATTATTTTTTTCGTTTCTGGGACAAAGTCAAGAATGTCTGGATAGTAAATGGCCTCTGCGTATTGTGTTTAGGCGTAGAAACGTGCAGTTTTATTGTTATTCTTGAAATGAATATGGCACATTTTGGAAAACGCGATGTTACCTACAGCGCACTTGACAACGAATTAACTCCGCCACTGGCGGCACTGGCGGAGACCACGAATGCAGCTCCAACTTTTGTTACCCTGGACCACGAGCATGAGGATGCCAACAATGTTATCATCCATAAAGTGCCCAAAAACAAAGGTAATCAAGCAAAAAACATGGTGTTTCTGTAGAGTCTTTGTTCATTGTCTCATGATCAATATTGTGTTACTAAATAATATTAGGCGTGTTGTTTTTGTACAAGGCCATTTATAATTTTTGCTGTATCATTAAATTAGCTGCATGTTATGTTATGAATATTTTTTCTGCATAACTTTAGACCTAGAAGAAAAATGAAAACTGCTTCATAAACTAAAAATAATATTTTCTTCTTGCAGGAGGATGGACTCATATAGAGGATCTAGACTCATTTTTTACAAGAATGTACAGATACTATGTTCGTGGCGGATTTTACCCAATGATAATGTCTGACTTATTTTATTTGTTGCAATTTATTTTCATAGTGTGGTTTTCCACATTTTTGGTGTATTGCGTAGATTATACAAGATTATTTAGGAATGATCCAAATGCCAACAGAAGTGAAAAACTTAGCTTGAATGATGTTATATTGTCTCCTGCAGTTTGTGTGCAGAGTGTTTCTTGGAAATGGTGAGTAGCTACATTTTTCATGTTAAGTAAAGAAAACCCTATATGACTGCTATGCTGCTATTTTACCAATACAGCTCTAGACTTCTAGATCAGTTACTGACTTAAACCAATCCATTTTATCTGCTTAAATATCATACATCATAAGCAGTGCAGATAAATTCTTGGGATACCCATCATTATATGCACTGGTTTGGTAAGCATATTTATTTTTTCAATTACTTGGGGTATATTCTCTTAGCTGATGCTTGACTTTCCTAAATATTGAATCAGGGAAGTTGATAAAAAACAAAAACATTCTTTATTCTATTGCAAATTCATAAAATGTAGCCTATGCAATCGTCAATAAATTAATGTACTTGTTTTAGGTGGTGTCTCATCACATTGTGTGCAGTTATTTGGCTGATGAGGCTAGTGATATCAATATACCATTTATATTATGCCTATGACACTAAATTATTTTATAGTAATGCATTAAAAATTAAAGAGGTAAGTACACTACTAATTTCTAATTACAACTCATTTTCTGTGGTTCTTGTGGTTTCATTAATAAAATAAAACTTGAATGCTTAATGTACTGACATTTTGGTATAATTAGCTGACCATGTGTTTCAGAGTGACCTGGTATGGATTAATTGGTCAACAATACAGGATAGAGTGAGAGAAGCCCAGCCAGAACACCACATGTGTGTCCATAAGCAAGAGATCAACGAATTAGATATATACCATCGAATACTCAGGTATTTTTGTTATATAGAGTACCTGCTATCTTAAAACACCTACACTTTTGTTGTTGTGACAAAGCCTTGGATCTGGTTGGGAAATCCATCCAATCTTGTGGCTGCTAAGTGCAACCAGAAAAACAATGAAAGAAAGAAAAAGTATTCACTGTCACAGAAACAATATAAATCTTTAACCCAAACAAACTAAAATTACAAAACTATACACATAATTAATAAATAAAATCAATAAGTAAAAGTGGCTTCTCCAAATGCATTAAGAAGCAGTCTTTCAAAATAAAAGTATTGAATTTAAAAATACATAAAATTACAGACTCAAAACTTATGGCTCAGATTGTGCACACTCTTCTGTTGTGATATCAATAATACATAAAGAACAGAACTACTTATAGTGCATCAAGTATGTACCGTTATTTATGCTATGGGGCAATATCCAACCAGTTCTTGAGTTCCGCTTTTATCTGAGTTTATCACTTCAAGAGTTTGTTCACTTCGTAATATACTAGAGAATGTATGAATATAGTATGTTTACATTTATCAAACTTCTGCATTGGTATTACATTCAAGGACTAAACCAATAAAGTATGAGATATCATGCCAGGACAAGTTTGAATCAGAATCATAGGAATGGTCCACACTTACCCCAAGCCAAAGGAATGGAATACGAAAAAAAGGCCTATGCTTTGCAGTGGAACGCAACAAGTTGAAAATAACATAAATAAGGAGGAGGAAAATTATTAATTAAAAACTTAGTAGTCTTAATTTCAATTTAAATCTTACTATCTATTATAAATGCGAAACTTTGGATGAATGGATGTTTGTGACTCAATCACTCCAAAACGGCTGAACATATATAGATGAAATTTGGCACAGAGATGTATTATAGCCCGGGAATAGCACATATGCTACTTTTTTAGTATGGTCCATGGAAGAAGCAAGTGATAACATAATTGATTTCAATGATAATCTTTTGTCTTAAGTATCAATAGACAGAGCATACAGCAAACATTATGTGTAAATAATCTACTGTACTGCTACGGCTTGACATGAAGTTAAGGACGGCAGCAGAATACTCAACTGATTCTATTTTTCTTTCTTACAGATTTACAAATTATATGGTGGCAATGGTCAATAAGAACTTACTGCCTCTTCAAATACACGTGCCTTGTATTGGTGATTTTCACTATTTATCCCGGGGTTTGAAATGGAACATTGAATTTTTGTTATTTTGTAAGTATGACACTTTCTTATCTTAGTAGTTACAGTTTTCGTTGCTTGTCTATTTAAAAGACAAGAAATATCTATAGTAGGCGCCAGATAAATGTGGAATAAAGTATATTGACCTTTCCCTAATAACTGCTCATAGGTACCTGAACAATTAAATATGAATCGTTTTTCATTATTAGACAATGTTAAGGATCACGAGAGATGATGATTCGGGACAGTTTTGTGTCATTAATTCCGTTTTTCAAATTAACAATGTCAATAAATGTAGGTGGGTCAATGACCGATATTCCACGATTATCTGGCGCCTACTATAGTAAGGGTTTCTTTTATATAGTGTTACTTGTATTTCATATATTATACTTGTATATGAAATACAAGTATAATGTGTTTACTGAACATCAAATTATAGACAGTCATCAAAATATCAAATAAAGCAAAACAGATCCTCCTTGTTTTATGATTGTGGTAAAAAGTATAGCGTTTTTGCAATTAATTTGTGGCTTGCATTATATTTTGCTAATATTTATGAGAGATTCAAAAACATTTTATCCCATATGAAATAAATTGCAATTCAATTAAATATTTAAAAGTTTGTTAGCAGTTTGTTAACGACATGTTCAGCGCAGTGGTTGAGCGATTGACTACTGCGCTGCGTGTCGCGGTTTCGATTCCCGCACGGAACAAATATTTGTATGGCCTACATATAGTTGTTCCGGGTCTGGCTGTTTGTGTATGTGAATTTGTATGTTTGTAAACGTACCCATGATACAGGAGAAATTCCAAAGTTTCCCATGGTATTTATAACCAAGGAAAAATGTGTGTGTTCTATCAACAGACAGTCCATGGAGTCCTTGGGAGAACTGCTGGCAGCTGCGAGCATGTTACAAGGATCATTCAAAACGAATGATGCTCGCTCGCCAGCTAGAGAGACAAATACTATGGCTGGCTATTGTTAACTTACTGCTCTCGCCTCTTATACAGGCGTGGCAGATACTCTACTTCTTCTTCAATTATGCCGAGGTATGTTTCCGAATAAACATATTCTGTTATGCCTTTTTAAGTTTATTAAATTATTCTTATTGTATATATATATGACTGACAATCTTGGGAACCTGGGGTCCTGGTTCTTTGGTAGGCGTACGAGGGGCCGAAGCCAACTCGCAGAGGCCCCGTTGGACATTTCAAATGGAATAGGGCACCAACTGACGACTATCCCTGTATGCACTATTAAAGTATACCCAAGGACAATCCCCGGTTGGTGCAGGACTATTGCAGAATATGGAAACACAAGCTGAGAAGCTATGGGTTTGGGTGGTTAAGTGGACTGATTATCGTATTCTATGGAAGAACTATTGGCCCCTGCCTGACCACTGACAATATACACGGGTTTAAACTGGCAGGGGGCGACTTGCACACTCAATAAATGGGCCGGCGAAAGCGGTCGTTAGCACAAAGTGCCGTGGCGCCAAAGGGGCAACAGTATACATATATGTTATCCTTAGATTGCCCTATATTGTCATTCAGTAAAGAACGTTATAAGTATATTAGTTTCTTCAATTCACATTATAAAACAGTCTATACATTTTTATTAAAACGGGTAATTTTATGTTTAACAAAGTAGCAAACTAGTATGTATGATATAAATACGTTGTATTCTAATAATCATAGAAGGAAATGGTTAGAATTATGCAGAAAAGTGGTTTATTAAGCAAACTAAAAAACATAATAATGTATGTAATCAGATCAGTTTCCAACTGTGTCTTCAATTAGTCTAGGATCATATTTAATTGTGTATAAGCACTTGAGTAAAATACTTGCGGTACCTACAGATTTATTTCTAGTTCAGGTAGGCACCAATTATAATACCGATACCTCCAGTTACGTCCATATTATATTATATTAAGATAAAGTAGTTAATTCAATGAACAATCATTCAATTCTTCCTTTCCATGCAAAAGCGACGTTATATTTTTATTCATTCTTTCATTCAACCTGACTATGATTAACGAATTGCGATTGCGAAGTCTTTTAATGTGCCTCAACTACCAGCTCAATGAATTTGCGTCACAAGCTGTTTTCTCATCCTCATCGCGTATGAAGTTCAGTGGTACTGTAGTCTATACTAATATTATACAGAGGAAAGATTTGTATTTTTGTATGTAACGAATAAACTTAAAAACTACTGGACCGATTTGAAAAATTCTTTCAGTAATGGATAGCTACATTATCAGCGAGTAACATAGGCTATATTTTATCCCCGTACTCTTACGGGAACGAGAACTACGCGGGTGAAACTGCGTGACGTCCGCTAGTCGGGAATATTCCCAAATTGTCGCAGGGTTCGCTCCGTTAAAATATGTACTACAGTATTTTTGGACGCATTTTAGGAAAATCATATTCACTAACTGAGCAGACAATAGGGATATAGTTTGTTTTTATTTGAAACTGTTTGGCATGGGGCTATTGAAACATTCAACATTGCATCAAACCCTTTATCTGATATTTCAGTTGATAAAACGTTCGCCCGCGTCTTTGGGTCTCCGAACATGGTCGTTGTACGCCCGCATCACGCTGCGTCACTTCAACGAGCTGGAACACGAACTTCGAGACAGACTCAACCGAGCTCACAAACCAGCTACCAAGTACCTCGGAAGCTTCTCATCGCCTATCACTACTGTTATTGCCAAGTAAGATATTTTCTGATTACGTACCGATCACTGAATGCAAGGACTATAAAACTGAGTAAAAGCTGACAAGTACTTCTGGAATTAAGGTTTATAAACTCTCAAAGAGAAAAAGGTCGCACCGCAGCAGTGAAAACATTGTAAAAAAATGTCTGTTGGAGAAAAATGGTGCGAGGAAAGTTATGGTTATGAGATGTGGATGACTGAGAGTAAAGGCTCGCTACTGAGATGACGACGAAAGTAAATTTTCTTGAGTGCAGTAGATTTCCCACAGTCAGCGTTTTTGTCCATGAAGTATGACTTAAAACTAAACTAACCAAACTAAACTTGAAAGTTTGAGTACTCGAAAACAACCCAATTTGACCCACAAGTGATTGGGGTGATAATCGAAGCAAATTAGCTCTAAAATTCTATTAAAAGGAAGACACTCAACTACTCACACTGTAGAAGACCTACCTACCCCAAAGTGAATTAGTATAAGGGCAAGAGATTGATGAACGGTTGTAAAGGTGCCGAAAATTTTTCTTTTACTTTTGTAGCATATATTTTCATTGTTCTCACATGGCGACTTTACCTCCAAGTATCTCGGCAACGTGACACTTAAGGGCACCATGTTTCAAACATTTTTTGTTTGTTTAAGTGTCCTCTACCCATATAAATGAACGTTAGATCGAAATCGAACTTTGAAAAAAATCAAACTGTCGGCGGGGTCTATGCCAGTTTCCATAGAATAATGTTCGAACCTCTTTCCTTTTCAAAATTTCCGGACTGTCTGTTGTTTCACAAAAAGCGAGTTTTGTGTTTTCCGCAACAAATAAACAAGTAATAAAAGATAAGTCATTGAAAGAAGCTGTCTAGATTGTTTATCATCATGCGTAGTTCGTGTGATTCATAATTCATTGACTCAATGTCTTAACGTCACAGAGTGCAAATAATATTTAGAAGTGTTATCTTGAAATAATACAGTTGCAAGATGCAATTTAGATTTATTTTTGCAGTGTGAAAACAGAAATTGGAATGCATCTAAGGTGCTTCGTAGGTCATACTAAAGACTAATTTTAAACCTACTATGCGGCCATGCAGCCGACCACATAAAATTAAAATATTTACCACATTATACTAGAACTAGCTTTTGCCCGCGACTTCGTACGAGCATATCCCGTTTTTTCCGTAGTTTCGTGAAATCCTCTCTTAGTGCTCCCCTACACTCCCCAAGGAACCTACATGCGAAAGTTCAGCTTTCTACTACCAGTAGTTTCGGCTGTGCATTGTCTGTTAGTCGCTCAGTCAACTGACTGAGCGACTAGTAGTAGTAACGGAAGAATTTTATATATTGGGATAAACACTTACTTCCTAAATATGGAACAAGATAACAACATTTACAACAATTCGCAATAATATACCATTATTCTAATCACGTCATTACAGTAATCGTAAGTACGCCAAAGTATTTATCTAGTAAAAGATATTGCGTAAACAATGTCATACTATTTTTACGTCGCAATGTTTACTTTTGACTAAAATAAAACGAATGCGATTTGGCACTTATTCCGTTACTGATTTGTAACAATGACGAAGAAGTTTTAGTATGTCTATTGCGCATCTAGCTTTTGTCTCTATCGATGACTTGGTGTCTATACTGTTATATATGTAGCTGCATACAATGGTTTTGAAATGGTAAATGATATTTATTTCGCAAATCTATATACATATGTTAAATAATCCCTATTTTTTTAATAAAAAAAAAAAATTAATATGGGTTTGCTCTTGACTCTAGTCTAGGTCATAGATGACAGAGACAAAGTCGATGATGGAGCGAGCTTACCCAGAAGAAGCCTGTTCACTCTAATTTTGAAGAGATTAGGGTTGTATGCGTTCGGAAACACAAACGCAGGCAGAGAGTTCCACTCCTTTGCTGTGCGCATTATAAAAGACGTTTGGAAACGTTTAGTGCGAATTGGTGGAATAGCATATTTCCCTTAGTCACGGCAACACGCGTGAACCGCGGCTGGACCAATTTCGCTAATTATTTTTTTGTTGTATTTGTTATTGTCAGGAGAAAGTAAAAATGAACGAAATTTTTTGAAAAAAAAGTATACATCCGGGCGAAGCCGGGGCGGGCCACTAGTTGGTTATAAATAACGCTTTTACACGTGGTGTTTCCTAGGTGACTACCCTGGAAAGAAACACCGAAACGGTAATCAAAGTCTATTTTAAAATCTGTACAATGGTAAACATATAATTAATAATGTAATGTAATGTAATTAATAATGTAATTATATGAGAACTACATGGTTCTCATATAATTTGACCCTTATAATAATTATTATACGTAATTAATGTCTGAGATGGTCTTTCGAGGCAAGGACAACAACGATTGGAGTGAACCTGGTTGTCCCGTCAGTGCAAGCATTTAAAAATTAAGATTTTTACTTGGTTTTAATTTGCTTAATGTAGTGACTGTATATCTTTCAGCTTGTTTCTGTATTAAAATAATCAAATCAATTATTTTTACTTATGGATGGTACAAACAGGGTTACAAAGATATTTTTAGCCATGACTTCTGAGCTATGTAAAAACCCGCAATCCAGAAGTCGGTGTGTTCTCCGATTATATGCACCTATACCTTTATCAAAATTATCTTAATATCCATACCTATGTATGTTTTTTTCTACTAAACCTGCCTTTTCTATTACTACCAATATGACAGTTATTTCTCTAGTCAAAATTAACAGTACATAATTAAAATCGACACCAAACGGCCCTCTAATAACTGTTGTATTTTTTTTATATATTTTCCCGAAAAACAAAGAATTTATGCAAATTTTAATGTTTCAGAAACGTAGTGTTCCTATCTGCGAGTGTTCTCGGAGTGCTGGTCGTGTTATCAGTGTACGACGAAGATGTGCTCACGGTGGAACATGTGCTCAGCATCATCACCATACTCGGCTGTGTTCTGGCCGGGGCCAGGTCGGTATACCTTGTCACTACTGGTTTCTGCTTCAGTAGACCGCAAGAGCATACTTAGACGAATGAGCATACAACATGTAACAGAATTAACGTAATACCTGAAGAGGTCAGGTCATTTCAGTGTTGGTCCCATAGTAAAAGTTGTTCATAATGATGAGTAAAATTACCCCTTTTGCAGGTATTGCGTTTACCACTGTGTGTAGTGCTTGATTACCACTAACAGTTTGAAATTGTTGTTTTCGAGTCAATGGTTAACCGGTTAGATAATTTGGCCGTGAAAATTATCATATGAAAATTTCTGTGGCGTCCTTTAGTATTAGATTTTGACTGTTTTTCGTAATAGTAATTTGCATTTTCATACATTCAATGTGACTAATGTGTGATCAACTCAACACAATATTCTGTAAGACCTGTGTTCTAGAAAGCTCAAGTTTTTTAATCCAGATACATCAAATCTCGGAATATATTTGTCCTTAACTGATGTCATACTAATTAGTCATTCCAGTCACCATTCTGAAGTTATTTGTGCTCCATTGTAGAAGCTGCAGGGCGTTCCAATGCTAGGGTATACGAATAAAAATAATCGGCTCAGCAGTATTATATCACTCCTTTGAAATCGATACTATCATCAAAACATCGATCAATTAAAATACTTGAGTAACGTTCTAGAATTTAGTTTTGTAAACGAAACGACTGAAATTCGGTGTGCTTGCACTTACAATGATTTTTTTAAATGAAGCCATAACACCGAATTTCTGTCGAATAATTTTCAACAGCCGGTCTATTTTGTCTACATCTCACCGTGAACACTTAGGTGGAGTGAGCATGAAGTGAACTGCCATTCCATCTTGTTTGAATGGATTGACAGCTTACTTCACCTGAGTTTACACGGTGAATTGTGAACAGAATCGCACTGCAGGTGTGTTCCGATCCCTAGCTGCAGTAAAATAGAATAATTGTATTAGCAAATTATGAGTTTATGACATTTATTTTGACGGGTATTTTGGATTTCATTTATTTCCTCGTGTTTGTGGTAGATCTTGGCTTCTCATAGTGTGTATCTTCTCCGTCCGTTCAGCCGCTACAATTTTAGTTGCTTTGATACTTGATAAGTTGCGGATAGATTATAAAGTATCGAATTCTTATGCGTTTTATTATAAAAGAATATTCCTAATTTCGTGTGAGTTTATAATCTCGCGAGGTTTATTGTACACTTGTTTGTTATCCCGTGACTAATATGCACTACTGGCTTTTGCCCGTGACTTAGTACGCGCATATCCCATTTTCCCGGTTCCCGTAGGATTTTTGATACGGATGAAGCACCTAAACCTTCCTCATGAATAACCCCATCCATTGGAGCCCCAACCGCATGAAAATCCGTTCAGTAGTTTTTGAGTTTATCGCGAACATACAGACAGACAGACGTGGCGAGGGCCTTTGTTTTATAATATGTAGTGATAGTGATGGGGATGTAATGCATGCAAGTAAATACAACGTGTTGAGTAATGGATGTTTGGTGTACCTCCTGATCAGCTACTCTTATTTACGTTTTACTTTAAACAATCAGTCCTATGCTTTGTGTCTCCCTTTTCATTTCTGCAATATTATCTACATATGTCGCTTTCTTGTCCTAATCTTTTCGTGGCTTATGGTCGATGTTCACTTGCTTTAAAAAGTTCTCAATTGTCAAATCAATATCCTTCAATTATTTTGTAAGGTACTCCCGACGAAGTTAATGGTCCCGTTTGTTTATCGGCGAGCAACCTCCGTCGGAAACAACTATGTAAGCAATTTACCCCTTTATAAATTGTCCCTTATTTTCCCTTATTTGTAAAAAACCGTAAAATGGCATAATGACAATTTATGATAACTGAAGCCCTACTTTAAACTGGCGGTTTTATATCTTTCTTCGTGTCAAAGGCTGTGATGTGTTCGTTTTGTATGTCGTACGGTCCTGCCGTCTTGTTGCTTGAACTTGGCATCACTCGTCTGTCTATGGCGGATGCACAAACTTCAAAATGCTTTCGCTGCGGTCGCCCAACGTTTCATGTTGTGTCAAGAGCTACTTCCACTTCTTCGCTCCAATCACTATATTTTCGAAGTTGTAGCTGTAATGAGTCATAAGCCTGCCAGGGTTGCGGAATTTGTTAGAAACAGTCACCGCGGCCGCGGCCCTGGAACACAAAGGGCTTTTGGAGGAACACGGATGGGTTTTATTCAGTAAGAGTCTGACACTCCCATCCGCTCTGCCCAGAGTGAAAGGAGTCATTTGATTATATTTCCCATTAGATTGGTAATTCATAAAAAATATTTTTGAAGGCTGTATAAAATTTTGTTTTTATTCGGTTTTGAAAATCTAACACAGGGATTATCACGTGAAATCCTATGAAGTCTCTCTCTCTGGTCTTTTTACATCCCAGCTCTATTATAAGTAATTATTTCTGTCCTCTAGTGTTATAATTAGTTCTTATCACAATTATTAGGTATATTTTATGGTTTGTAAATAAGCCCCGAAACTAGGTTTGTTTACTGTGTCGAATTATTTATCGATCCCTAATGAGGTCAATTTAGGTTTACCGATCTTTGTTATCGTAGTAGCTCGTCACCTTTAGCCAATAATTATAGACGAAATCACATGCTGTCTGCATGATATGGTATCTGCAAACTCGTTTAATTTTACGACGACGTAGATTCTTACTGATTGAATGTGATGAAGGGTAATTAACCCTCCACGATTGACATTCATAATAATCATATAATTTTCTTCACAGTTTCTTGAACTTTTTCTAGGGTTTTCAGTTCTATTCCTCTTAAAGTGGTCTTATTTGTTCCGCATTACATCTCAAAAGCAACGTTGAGAATACATGCCCTCTCTCACTCTAGGTATTTTCATAATTTATATATTTCAAGAATTGAAAATACAAGAATGTATCCAACCAATATGTTTCCAATAACTTTTTTGTCTTTGTCAAAAACATATCTCATATCACAATGGTATTTATAACAAAAGTAATGAGTTGAATCATACAACTGGCAACATGGATTCGTGGCTATTTTGTGATACTCATGCCCATGCCCGGAGCAGGTTGCAAAGTATAGTTTTATAATTGCTTTTAAGAATAGCTAAAAAGCGAATCGTGCTGACACATGTTATTTTACACTCTCTTCTCTAGTGTCTTGTTCACACAACTAGTTCTGGTTTCTGGTTATGGATGTGGCACATGCGTCCCACGTCTGTCATCAAGCTTCCATAGTGATCCATACATAACTCATAGCCGAGCCATAGATTTTTAATGCGATATAATGCACGTATGAAGGGAGAGGCTTTATATCCATATTCCAATTCCTTTTAAAGGAAACTACTTCCGATCGGCTTGACGCAGTCACTATGCGTCGAATGGATCGGAGGAAATTACATTAAAAAAAATCTCTAGACGATTACGACAGTTAATAATACTACTCAATTTGATTGAGGACGGTTAATTCGAGTGAAAATTACTAATATATTATTAAAAAATTATTTCAGAAAAACATTTCCATATAAAAACCGTAAATTAAATTTTTATATAAACAAATAATATATAAAGTCACACTCCGACATAGGAACTTAGTTAAGTGTCGATTCTGATTTGCCTATAACAATGCTTCGATTTCAGGGCTCTCATAGGGGAGGAAGAGCGTCTTGGCGGGGGTTGTACGGGCCCCGCACGGGGGGAGGAATTGTTCGTGCAAGTATTGGGGCACGTGCACTATCTGCCGGCAGCGTGGCGGGGCCGCGCGCACACCAAGGACGTGGCCGCGCACTTTCAGCAACTCTTCCAGTTTCGAGCCGTATGTATTCTGTATACTTCATTACCAAACATGATCTCATTTTTTTTCACGCTAGCGTTCCGTATATGTATTGAAAATCTGAATGTGCAGCGGCAGCTGACTCCGGTACGCCCTTGAGATGGGATCATGTCTGTTGTACAAGTTATATCAACTACAAGTTAAATAATCAATGTCAAAAACTTTTGTATTTATGGATATTTATTTATCGGATAAGATGTATAAGGGATGAAGCTGGAATGCTTTTATCGGAGGATGAAAAGATTAAAGAAGAACTATTTTGATGATGATTATGAAAGACTGATGAATGAGGAAAATATCTGGAGTGGTGTTTTAGAGAGTAAACCAGATAGAGGTCCAGAGCAGATTGGAGATGTGGTGGCATAGACTGGAGAGTGTTGGCCTGAAATTGAGCAGAACAAAAACAGGATACCTGTTCTGCGATTTCGGCGGTCTCTCCAGTCCTTTGCCTATACCTCTCACCGGAACCCTATACCGATCTGCTCCGACTTTCGGTACCTCGGTTCGCTTGTCCAGGAGGACGGCGGTATAGACCGAGACTTAACGTACCGGAACGACTTAGGATGGATGAAATGGCGACAGGTCACTGGAACAACTTGCGACCCACGGATGCCCATCAAGTTACAAGTGCAAAGTCTATAAGTCCGTGATAAGACATGTCGTACTGTATGGATCAGAATGTTGGGCTGTGAAAAAGACGGATGAGAAAAGATTGCATGTAGCGGAGATGAGAATGTTGAGATGGATGTGTCGAGAATGGATAAAGTGAGGAGGAGGTGCCACTTTTAAACTACCTCTAATAAACCCATTATTAGAGGTAGTTTAAAAGTGGCACCAGTGACGGAAAAGACAAAAGGGAACCGCTTATCTTGGTATGGCTAGTGAAGAGCAGGGTTGAAATGCACGTAACTAAAAGAGTTATGAATATAAATGTGGATGGATGGACAGGGAGAGAGGGGCCAAAGAAAAGATGGATGGATTGTGTTAGGAGTGATATGAAAGAAAAGAGAGTGATAGCATGACGGCTGACAGGACAGAATGAAAGAAAAAAACGTGTTTCGCCGACCCCCAGTAACATGGGATAAGGGCAGGAAGATGATGATGACTGATTGACACTGAGTGACTTATAAATAAAATTAATGTAAATAACTTTTGAACACAAGCTTTTTTATTTGTTGTATTCCTCTCAGCAAATTCTTTCATTTGATACCCATATCATACGGGTCCATAATATATAATTGTTCACCATATTAGATTCGGAATAATGTCACTATCACAAGTAAGAGAGAGAGAGAAAGAGATCAAGGACCAACGGCTTAACATGCTTTTCGAGTCACGGGAGTGTCACACCACACATAACAAAATCACCACCAAAACATACTAACTTACAAGACAAACAAGCTTTTAATAATACGCTAATTGCCTGTCAGGCGTACATCATCTTCGAGCTGCTGAGCCCGCTGCTGTGTCCGCTGATCCTGTTCTCACTACGTTCGCGAGCGCTCGATATTGTCGACTTCTACCGCAACTTCACCGTCAGCGTGCTTGGCATCGGAGACGTCTGCTCATTCGCTCAGGTACTCTAATAAAGGCCTGTTTAGATCTATGCGATACATTTCGCTAAGGTTCGTGTGGAGCTCCATAGAAAAATACACAGCGGTATAATTATGCTGTGTAATTTTCTATGAAGCTCCGTGGGTATCGCCATACCGCCCAGGTGGACGGTATCTTTTCGCTTGATTTGTGAAACAGGATTTGTTTCACAAGTTAGTTTCACTACCCATAACGGTAGCGATATCCGCTTTGAATTGGAGGAATCAGAATCAGAATCAGAAACAGTAGCGAATCCCGCATCAATCTGAACAGGTCTTAATTACAATTACCGGTTATATTTAGGAGATTTTAAATTTGCAATGACGATATATTACATCTTTGAGAAAGCTAATCTATTGCTGCAGAGCACGATCCTACGGCTAAATGTTGTATAACATAACACATCTGAACAATATAACATTTTAAAATGTCGTAGAAAAACCATGGTTCAAAAATTAGAATTTGCCTTGTTTACCATGCATTTTACGTGAATTTACATTTTTACTATAATTTTATGACACTTGGTGATTTCAGCTTGACATCCGTCGACATGGCCACCCTGACTGGCACACACCCGGCAAATTGAAAGGTACGTCATGCTCTTTGTAGTTTTGTTTCCTCAAAAAACGGAGTGCACAAATGAAACTAAAAAAGCGGGAGATATTAAATATTTAGTATACACTCTCAAAGTGTATGCGGTGCAACTATTGGAAACGTAATTTTGACAGTATGAATGTAATCAGACCGGTCCATCTACGAATAACCTCACTGACACATTTAGTTTGTGTGGAAAGTTTTGCCAATGCCTTGAAAGCCACTCCAAGGCGTCTCGATGCTCTGTAGTTGAGCTCTAAATTTTTTTTATTCTAAACTAGCAAACCGAGGTGGTTTGCTAGTTTAGTTCGCAGTCGGCATGTATTGTATTCACCTTAACGATCCTCATAAATCACTCCGTTCTTGGTGAAAGCCGAATGAAAATCCGTTTGGTAGTTTTAGAGTTTATCGCGTACAGACAGAGAAACATGGCAGAGGGATTTTGAAATTTTTGAAAATATGAAGTGATTTCAGGTGGAAACGGAAACACCCAGTACGACCAAGGCGAGGGTGGGAAGACAGAGCTGTCTCTGGTGGCGTTCTCCTGTCGCCACCCGGGTTGGCAGCCCACAGAGCCCTCGCAGAGGCAGTTCCTGCGCTCGCTGCGCCAGAGCATGCATCACGCCGTACCCGCCAACAACCACCTCGTAAGTAGTATTTCACGCGCCTCAATGAGATGTCAGCGTAGGACACGGGGCCCGCTAGGGCCAGAGCCTGCCAGGGTACAGGAATTTGTTCGAAAGAGTTGCCGCGGCCCTGGAAAGCAGAGGGCTTTACAAGAAACACGGATGGGTTTTAATCAGTAAGAGTCTGACACGCCCTTCCGCTCCACCCAGAGCGGAAGAAGTCATTGGATGATTTCCCATCCTTAAAAAAAAATAAAAAATATACATATTAGAAAGATTGAAACAGAGTTTATTTGCGCCAAGCGTGACACAGACAAAACACTTGCCTTGGGGCTTGTTGTTTCAAGATTGTGCATGCAATAAGTCTGGCAAGTCATTTCATGACCCACACTGGCCCTGACTAAATAGGAATGGACAGTGTTTCATATCTGGCCGTGAAGTGAAAAATAAAAGTGTAAAAGAGATAGCGATCGTGCGGCGAGTAGTGTGACGTGACAACGTCTAATAAATCGATGAACGCCGGCTGCACGCACAAAAAAGGATGACTCATTGTAACGTTACGCTCATTGTAACGTTACGATGATTTCATCAATGTTTTGTTATGACGTTGTCACGTTAAACTATCGTCCGTAAACCTACTTTACAGACAACCAATTTTTTTGAATTCTGATAAAGTCACATCACGGGCTTGCAGTGTAATTTTTGTCATGGTGCATTAGAAAAGAGATAGGTATTAACCATACAGTAGCTATTCTCTTTCCAAAAAGTGCTCCACTTTGAGACGGTATTGATCACTTAATTATTTGTTTGTTTTTATTTGGTTAGCCAGTAATTGTTATTCATGTAATTGTTTTTAAAATATTGTCATTCAAAGGTTGTCTTGAAAACATCGCTTTTATCGATTAGGCCGCTCATTATGTCACCATGTGTACTGTTTTCCTCATCTATATTTTCATTAACCTATATGGTGTACATAATTAAGAGTATTCTTTTCTATTCTAATTGTTTACTTAATACGTTTACAATTCTGTTTTACCTACAAAAAACACGCAAACAAACTACATTTATAAGTGGTACAATTAATTATAGGCGTTGTGGTTTTACATAAATAAATATTGAAATTAATAAAGCATTATGTATGTCTGTTGCCAAAGCAATGTTCGTCCAAGTGTGGATTTAGAAAATATAGGTGACCCCGACACTCACATGGATTCGCGTACTAATTTCAGAACAAAACGATGCTGGGTTCATATATTCAACAAAGTCTATTTGGTGCTATCACACCGCTTCCAGCAGTTCTCTCATACTACCCACAACAGAAGCAACAATACAGATTACCAGTAAGTACCATTTTATTACAAGTTAGTGACGCATTCAAACAGATTTGTATTAGATTATTTGTGTAGTATGTATTTAGATTTGTGTTTGAAGTTGAGTATTTCTTAAACTTTTATTTTAGCTTAAAAATTTAGGGGCAATTCTTGTATAAAAATGCTAGAATTGCCTCTGAATAAGAAGTGTTCGCATTCGCAAACAGTCAGAAAAACTTAAAATTTTGACAAGTTTTTGATATTATTGGTTGTAATGAGATGATATACGGACTTGAATTTTAACGTTTATAATTAGTACAAGAATTGGTTTTCCTGGCAAATTTTGCCATTCAATTGGGGTTGGTATAGTTTTTACTTAACTCCAAATTCTCAACAAAGGCAAAAAGTAAGTCACATATTTGTAAAGAAGCTTTTCACTACCAAATTTGTTGCAGTTGAGCAACACAAGTGTGAATATTTCCTCAGACCATGGTCACCAGACAGCTTAATAAAAAAATCCGCTTTGCGACTGGCGTTTGAAGTTTGAGGAATTAAAAAGCAATAACTTTCTCAGGACATGGACGAAACAAGCGACGAGGAATCGGCGCCGGCAGCAGGTGGAGCGCACTCGGCGCACAGCGAGGCCGGCGCGCCGCTGGGTCTGGCGGGTGTGAGCTCGGTGCTGGGCGCCAGCGCGCTCAGCGGGGACGCGCCTCCACGCCAGCCTGGCGACGACAATCAGGACATGTCCGTCAGCACACTGCATCTCTACGACCTGCATCTCACACAGGTACCTACTTCTCCTTTTCCAGTCGATGGTTAACATCCATACTTATACTTTGCTGGGCGTCAATAATTGACTGACAAATATATTTATTTCACATTAAAAAATATTCTAATCACAATCAAATATAACCTATGTCACTCAGAAATAATATAGTTTTCTACTGGTGAAAGACTTCATAATCTGTTCAGTAGTTCCAGAGATTACTTGCTATAAACAAACTACCTCTTTATAATATTAGTGTAGATTTTGAATATTTTGAAAAAAAAAATAGTATTTAATTTTGTTAGTAAATAATAACAAAAAAATACTACACCAAGTAAAAACTGATATTTTACCTTTTGTTCTAAATATCTATACTTATATTATAACTAGCTTTAACCCGCGACTTCGTACGCGCATATCCCGCATAAAACGGGATATGCGCGGCGCATATCCCGTTTTTTATACAAATTAGAATGATAGTTCGAGAGATTAGCGAGTATAGTAATAGTAGATATTATAAAGCTGAAGAGTTTGTTTGTTTGGTTGATCGCGCCAATCTCAGGAACAACTGGTTTGAATTGAAAAATTATTTTAGTGTTGGATAGCCCTTTTATCGAGGAAGGCTATATATTTAACATCACGCTACGATCAATAGGAGCGGAGCATTAATGAAAAATGTGACGCACACGAAGTTGCGCGGGTCAACTAGTCTTGCACGCGGGGGAACCGCTGGCAGATGCTGGTAGTTGCTATAATGTTATAAATGCGAAAGTGAGTTTGTTTTTTTACGCTTTTACGCGTAAATGGTCGAGCCGTTTTAGATGAATTTCGATACAGAGATAGATGGTATCCTGGAAACGGTTATAGGCTATTTTTTTTTGCAATATAATGTAATACTAGCGGATGTCACGCGGTTTCACCCGCGTAGTCCCGTACCAGTAAGAGTTCGGGGATAAAATATAGCTTATGTTACTCGCTGATAATGTAGCTATCCATTGCTGAAAGATTTTTTCAAATTGGTCCGGTAGTTTTTAAGTTTATTCATTACATACAAAAATACAAATCTATCCTCTTTATAATATTAGTAAAGAATATAATATTCTGTCTGATTTGAGTGTGATTACCGGTCCAATCTAGTTTAAAATGACTAAAAAAGATTGATTTATAAAATCGTAATTTTTAACTTATTTACCCCTCTAACGCGATGCAAAAGGAGGATTTTGACCGGTATGTATCTATGTGTTGGTTCATCTGTTCCCTCATAGCTTCTTAAATAGTTATCATAATTTGACAAATGAGGTAACTTTGGAAGCGTCTTGGTCGTCCGCTGGTTATAAATCATGCGACATCACATTCAATTGATTATGGCGCCCTCTACAGAATATAAAGTCATGATCTATTTTTTTTACTGATGCCGTGTTGGGTTTCAAATTAAAAGGTCTTAATTAGCACATTTCAAAAATTTATCTATCGTGATCTGTTGGTCGTGGATATGCTTGCTACGAAATAAATATCACCTCTTCACGTCTGAAGGGCTGAACAAATTTCAATGAAACTTGACAAACGGGTCGATGACGGGTGACCATGTCCTAAAATAGGATACTTTTCATTCTGGAAGTATGGTCCCTTGAGATAATTTTTGGGTTTCATGCCGGCGCAATCGCTGGCAGACGCTTGTTTTAGGTATTTGTGCCACTTAGAAGTGGTTGCTACAATTGCAGCGTCAGTAGTATTCATTAAGTCCTCAAAAGTGCTCGGATATGTAGCACTGGGACTCTGAAATATGCAATAGTAGTCTTTTTGTGCTGACCCTGATTAACCTTTTGAAGGACATTGTCACGTACGCCAAAAGTCACAAATATGTGACAAAAAGTACGACGAATTTGTGGCTTTGCGTAGTGGGCACGCAGATGCGTTTATGCTGAAAATTATGAGAATGATGATGCTTATCTTAGTAATACTATGTATGACTATATTCTATGAGCTACTGAAACTTTGTACTACCTTAACTGAACCTGAGTTCAGTTGAAAACTAGCGCCAGCCAATCGCCAAGCCGTCGTCTGGCATTTTGCTGAACTGAACCTATTTGCCGAGGCCATAAGGATATATGACCGGTCAATGTGGCGATTCTTGAGGCAGGTCTAAGTTCAGAAGAAGACGTGTTTCTGCCGAAATGATGATGATTATGTGCCAATGTTTTCTTTCTTTCCAGGCGGGTCAGAACTTATCCTGCTGTACGAACAAGTGCAGCGAGCGACAGCGCGGCGGACGTTGGGGCAGCACGGAAGGCGAAGACACGCCGCTGCTCCACCGACCATAACACCGGTGCCTGCTGTCCCCGCGTGGCGCCAAGTACCCCGTCTGGGTATAGCACACGCTTAGACAGCGCGAACAAACATTTTCCTTCGTGTATGCCAGTGTTCGGACCCCTTCTATAAGTTCCTTGTATATATTTACCGTCAAACAGGCGTATCGATTCATTTCAGAATCTTTTTAATTTAAGCCCTATCAAAACAGAGGGTTGTTTTAAGTTTTTATGTAATCGTATTTCAAAATCGAAGTTACGGTTTTTTTATCGTTCACGCTGACATTTAGTATTGGCTATGTTAATTATTGTTTGTTTCCGACGAGTTTTTCTAACCGCGTGTCATACTCAGACTATATTCGATTCACTGATAATGTTCACCTTGTTAAGATCGAAGTAAAGTGGTATAACATCCATGTGATAGCGAGTACACCCGACGTAATAATAGCCCTTTATGGTTGAGCACTTCACTCAAACGTAAGTGTCAGTGAACTGGGTACCACCAATTGGGAATATGTATACAACGTGATTTTATCGCAGAACACATTGTTTATAGACAATTATTGTACTAGAATCTTAGAACGCACATGTTTTGTTTTTTTTTAATGTCTTTTTATGAGTCTTTGAATAAGAGATATATGTACAGTTATTATTGTACCGACCTTGATCACCGAATTGTAACGACGCGAATGTCCAGTTTGAAAAGTTGGCAGATTAACCAGTCAAGTTTATGGTTAAAAACTTAAGTGAATAGCTTTTTTTCTTATAATTATGTGTCTTGAGCACAGTCTTTGTGGAAATTATTACTATCTGTGCTTGAAAATTGAAGCGCTCTAATGTAATTGATAATTTAATAATCGTTTTCAGTAGACTTATCAAGTTGTAATTACTTGCGTTTTCAATAAAGTGCCGCAGAATACGGGCGTAATTAAACTTGATGCGGTATCCGTGCAATCCGTCGCCTGAAGTAAATTCCCAAAGGCACGAACACTACGCGTGCCCAACGTCCGAAAGAAAAAATACGCTTCAAAAGTAACATATTCATTCAATAAAGCTAGTTTTTTACGTCTTAACTAAGCAATACATAGTTATAGTTGAATAATACATCAAAAAACAAAAAAAAATATTTTTATAATACGCATATCATGTCGAAAAAAATCTAAAAAAAAGGCTTTTACATAAATGACTTATTTATTTACTTAATATTCTTCAATACAATACTTAACAGTGCCTAATGTCTATGCAATCGTATTTCGTAGTTAAATAGTAGGTACAGGAAACTAAGAAAAGTGTTTCCTAGCAAGTTTTCGCAAGTAGAGAGAGAAGCAGTGCACAATGAACGGTCAACAATAGAGAATGGCAACCAGAAATCCAACTTGAAATCAACAAAACAAAATGATGTTATCCAATTTTGTATGTGGGCTCGTAAGCAAATGTTGGTCATACCAAAACTCATTTCGGAAGCAATACTAACAATGATTTTGTAAATGAATTAATTTAATTTAATTAACTAAATAAGTGAATTTCTCGGCTGGTGACTGATCTCTTTTGTTGACTGTACAAGTTCACGTGTGGTTAAATCATAATAATTAGTTTAGGAGTCTTCCGGAGCCGAAACATCAATATAATGTGTAACAATATCTTAAAAACAACCAATAGTTATAATAAACAGATAGTGAGCAGACCTTGCGATTAAAAAGGAGAGAATATTTTTATAAAAATCTTTTTATATTTAGCTAGCTAAACACCCAAGGCCGAGATAGATATACACGATTTCATTAACCAAGCTGCAATACAAGTTTGTCTTCCGAAATGGAACTTATTAGTGAAGATAGTATGTCGAAGCAAAATGAACAATAGTTTAGAATCAGTTATAGTAATAAAGTACAAACCCAGTGACTGAGATTCCTTCCGTACTTCTTGGAAATAGTCGTAATGGTAACCAAGGCCAGTGAGGCTCATTTTGCCTCACTTTCAACGGTATTGCCATATTATTTTTTGTTAAAGTTCAATTACACAGCAGTTCAAATTGCTCAATTTAAATGACGTGGTGGATCCACCGAGCAATTAGCTACAGCAAAGTTTTCCCCTTTGTTGCTAAGAATACTCCTGTCTCAGAATATTGAGTGAGATTTAGCTACAATACGTTAAACATATAATAATAAAGCCGAAACGATTGACGCAATTTTAGGAATAAATCTGTAAAAGCTTATAAATAATTCTGTAAATCCTTCAAACAGTCATTACTGTTTGAAGAATAGTTCTAAGATGATCAGTTCTTCCTTGATGTGTTTTTCTTGAACTACACATGACAATAATAAATCTTCCAACTAAAAATAAAACTACAGTGACGTTTTTAATGAAAACTTTTAATTGGTTATTTATTTCAGAACCGTTTATAATCTTAGCTCCAGTTATAATTTTGATAAAACAAAGTGAAGGAGGCACTCATTCATACTAAAACACATGTTTAAGTGTGTCTGTTTGAATCATTTCACACCTTACTGGCTGAATGCATTCGTATGATATTTTGCTCACGGATAAAACATTACCTGGGTCATACGACATAGTATACTTTTTACCACACTACGGAATCAGATTGGCAATAATACATCAATACGTATCGTTGTAAGAATTTCAAATAAAATAATAACTTAACTTTAGCGTTTTTCTCAACTTGGGGCCTTAGCAGACATGCGAATTTTATGCAAAGAGCTGTGCCCTGTAGACGTTAGAGCCTGATGGTCGAGAGTATGATTTAGTAGCGGCTTCGATGTCAAGGTTGCAACTAAATTGATATGGCTAAAATCATGTGTAGTTTATGGCTCGAGCGCTATATAAAGCTCAAAAACCGGCAAAACTGCCAATCGCAATATTAAAATTATCGTGTCTGCTGCAGCCCTAGCATTAGTTCGGTCAAGTAAGAAAAACGATTGTATAGACATAAAATACCCTCATTAGTCACTCGGATTTAATAAGCTATATATAATTACCCATTGAAAATCGTTAAATATTTTTAATTAATATAGAGATAGATTATAAGTAACATTTACACGAATATAACGACATTAAATTTATATTATGATACGTTTTAAACCATTTTTCACGTAGAAGGTATTTATAAAATATATTATATTAAATTGAAATGTAATGGTCACGGCTGTGGGAGATCCAGTGCTATGCACTCATACTTAGAGCAATATTGTCCACTGAAATTATAGAAAAATACGCTTACTAATGAATATTTCTTTACTTAATACATATGTTAATTAATTGTAGTATCGGCTAAAGAGATGACGGTTTATATTTTAGTGGAATGTGCACACGATCTAATATGAGCTATGTCAGGATAACTTGTACAAAACCATTGGATCTCCCTACGGGATTCAAAATGTTTCGCCACTTTGAATACTTACTTTTATTACTTACAATGAAAACAAGTACCAATATCATTAAAAATACAACAAGGGATTAAAACGGAATTATATCTGTGGACCTTTATAAATAACTAATATATATGTTGATCGACATATTATAATAGCAAAAATAAATTTATCGAGTCTCTTGAGTTGCAGTTCGCGGCCACTTCTCGTTAAATGTTTTCATAATATTAATCCGTTGGTTCATTTTGAGCTAAAAATGGTCATTCACTGAATTTAATATACAATTATTAGCATTATCGTAATAAAAGAATATAATAGAAAACCAGTATTAACTAGTTCTGGGTTCTCGGCAATACCTCCAAAAAATAATGACATTTGTGTGTTTAAGCCCGAGTCGGTATATCTCACCAAGAAGTTTAAAAAACTGTCTACTTAGTCTAAAATTTCTGCGTTGACTGAATTAAAAGGCTCTTCTTAAATAACGGCCAAGTGAGGAAAAGGCGACAACAGTTTGAGGCTGTGATGTCTGTCATAAAAAAACTCGAGTTATTTAATTAAGATTTAGTTTCTTCTTTATGTTGGTGGTTTGTTATGAAATAAAATAAAAACTTCAAAGTTTCCAGTAGTCTGATTCCTTGCAGAAATAGGATTTTCGTAAAAAAGTTAAATTTTACTATCCTACGATTTCCTGTAATTGAAATTGGCCTTTTTCTATGCTTTGGATTAAAGATAGCAAAAATGGAATAACTGTATTCATAGAAGGTTCAAATATATAAAGCACGTAATTTTTCACTTACTTAAAAATAGCTACCAAAAAACGAAATGGCCGCACTCAAATAACGTTGCCACATCAATCTATCAATATTTCAATGCCGAGAAACGAATATTTAATCACACAGAATATACCTACTTGGGTTCAAATACTTTGTCTTAACATACAATTTGACCTGAAGAGATCAAACTGTAAGATCTGGGTTACTGGGAGATGAAATAAAATATAATAAAGTCGTATAAACATTGCATACGTCGCCTGCGCTTCGAGGTCGCAATTTAACAAATTTACTTAATAGCAGTTGCCTTACTTAAAAAAGATATAATATATTAAATAATAATACAGCCGTATCCATTTCCAAAGACATTTATATTTTTTATAAATAAACAGTAATATTACATGAATTCATGTTAAAGTGTAATAATATGATATGTTTATCTATATATTTTCATAATGACGAGTAGGTGTCGCCTTCGCTGGTTGTTTGTATCTGTTGTAGATATGCCTTTCATGAAATAGTACAATTATAAAATATTATACAAAATTATAGTATCTATGAATATATTATGGCCAGTTTTTTTACCCGATCGTACAATTTGGCTATACTTTGACCATTAACTGTTATTGCTTGTCTGTTTAAATTATAAAAAAAAAACTTAATTAATCTAGTTATGAAGGTTGCTGTGATTAAAAATAAACACACGGGAGACTGCCATAATTATAAAGTTCTTGATCATTACGGTCTGTTCATATAAACATACGCCAAAACGAATGGCACCAGATGGCGTATGTGTTGATAATTTAGCGTTTGTCCGTGTGTGAACAGGCCACGCATACATGCGATCTGTTTGACAATATCAAACACGATATTCCCACTGAGATTGTGATGGCGGTCTTCCTGTGTGTACCTGTAAACTTACTGTGACATCTTGTGTTAAAATCATTTATTGGATGAACTATTTTGTGAATTCTAGTTCATGTCTTGAAAAAAAGCAATACCGTAATGAGTTTAAATAATTAACGTATTATAGGCAGAATACACAGTGGTAATGTGAAATGTAATGTACCTGTGTACAAGAAACTCTGCCAGACGACAATGTTGTGGTCATCCGGGGCAGTACGATGAGCGATACCAGTTGTTTTGGCGTCTTCCGCGCTTCACAGTACATGTAGTAGAATAATGCACTTTATCTGAATAAGCAGGGACCTGTAATTGATGTCCGATTTTATACGTTATCGACTATATAAACATAAATATTGAATAATATATTTACAAGAACACCATATTTTTTAATGGTGCTGTTAGAATTCATGAAAATAATAGAAAATATAATAGCTGTTTGTACTTATTCCTTAACGATATTAACAAGCCTTGTGTAAGAGAGAGTTTCCAAAAAAATCGCGAGATATGCATATGTAAATTGACTATGCTGCCTGATTTATTTTATAACCATCCGATTTTTTATCGAATGTACCAACAAAGACTTGATGTATGTGCTTAAAAAAAGAAAAATAAATAATCTGTTCTCCAGAGTTTTGTAGATTTAAGCGAACAAATGTGTACTGAACAGACTGCTGCACACCTGTTTCCTTATTTGCTAAATAACATCATGTTATACATCTAAATAATTGCTGTCTGCCCCTGAGAGAAAGTAGGTACTGCAATGATGTCCTAGCTAAAGCGAGCTCGTGGTTTCTTACTGCAGGCAAGCTGTAATGAGCCGCCTCGCATAAATAACTGAACGAGGTCTCTCATAAACGCTTTCCACTCATAGATTTTTATAAGTAGTTACATATACAATATTGTTTAAATGTTTCACATTGTTTATCTACTATCTGTATATTTGTGCACTTTCATCATATTCATATATTCTGTAATCATTTTTGTGATATGTAAACGATGTGTTAACGTGTTTTTGGTATATGAATAGATTTATAGATAAAATTTGAAATGGCAGGTTTTTCAAGTTGCTTAAGTAAATGTTCGATCTCCAACGTTTTCCATTTCGCTATTACGTACAGTATAAATATATTCGATATAGTTCTAAACCTTCCATTTTATTACATTTTATACGCATAATATAACTCTCCCATTAGATGTAGATGTAGATGTATAAACCCATAATGGTTTTTGCAGATATTAAATTTATGTATAATAATTTTCATACGATTTTATTATCTACTAAATTGTGACCCATAAAGTATCCAGCTCGTAGTCGGTCGTGATAATGTTAAATGTGAAAATAAATGTGAATATGTAAAGTGTATGCGTGATTGTGTCGGTCATAACGCCCCGTCTGATCCTAATATAATGGTGTGAAGTTAACGTTTAAAATGTAGTGTTTTAAACTGTGATTTTATATGTAGGTTCAGACGAGTTACTTGATAATGTGATGTAAGTTGATGTGTCATGTTAGTAAGCGATAAACACACTGGATTTCGGCGATTGGTTTCACTAAATTGCGGACGTCCGAATAAAGGCCAAGGTAGCCTTCAATCAAAACTATATTGGTTTCAACAGGGCAATCGCCATTAATCCAAAATAATGTACTCAATATCTAAATGTTAGGTTTTATTGTAAATTAGCTATTACGATTTAGTGATTTATTGGAATCAACATCGCATAAAATTTAGTTTCCAACAAGAATGTGTGCTCGATAAGAACTTACTTGATTGAAACCAAATCATTCTTCAATGAAAGATGATATTCCTCAACATTTTTGAGGCCTTGTTCTACATTTTTAATTGGATTGGATTTATAAGAGTCTTAGTTTACTACCTGACATTGTAAAAACCGACAGAATTAGTAGATATTACTGTGTGAGAAATATGTAATATTTTAATAAAAAATGGCTTATTTTCGTAAAATCAATTTAAAATTATTTGTATTAAAAACTTTGAAAATTTTAATTATACTTGGTCTTAGCTCGCCTAAACAAAGTATGCATCAGAAAGAAATAAGCAAATTATAATTGTAATAAAGTAATATTTTATTTGGCAATGAAATAGCATTAATAATAAGAAATACGCGCATACGAGAGATATGGAATAATATACTTGGACTTTTAGTCGTAGTCGGTAACTTGACAATGCTGTGTTAAACGTTTCAGGTGACAAAAACGATGAAGTTGAATGACTTATAAAATGTACTTAGTAGTTAGAAAATAATTTAACCATTTAAAGTTAAAAATTAAATCCCATATTTTCACTTACCAATTTTACTTATTACAGAGTATTTATTAGAATATGGTAATATATAATTCAGCTTTGCACTATCAAGCTAATGAAACCGCTAAAAGTCCTTGTATATGCTTCAGTTATCATCGTTTATTACCTTTCAAATAGTTTCGATAAGTTGATGGGCGAACTTTGTGAAAAATATTTGTGACTATTAATATTGGGATAGGCAGCGGCCTTTATATAGTCGCATGTAGTCTGCAGAAATGCTTTGTTAGAATCTGATATAAAAATAGCTATGTTTGTCATGGCGTGCGCTGAGTGATGTCCGTGGCTCCAGCTGGTCTATTCTGTCAACATCTCGCCGTGTAAACTTAGATGGAGTGAGCATAAAGTGAACTGTCATTCCGTCTTGATTGTATGGATTGACAGCTCACTTCACCGAAGCTTACACGGTGAGAGCTTTATAGAATCACACAGTAGCACTCGCATCGATTGGTCAGCGCACACCACTGTAATATCTATATATTATTTACATTAATTATAGCTTTACTTGTACTTACTGCCAAATAGTAACGGTCTGTTCACACATACATCTGTCGTGGCCCTTCCTTAATTAATTTGTTACAACTTGCCGAAATTGTTCTCTGTTTCTGATGACACAAATAACAATAATTTAAAGTTTAAAGAATAAACTCAGAAATAATAATGCGTTTGCAAAATTCACGAGTGTGTTAAACAAGGTCCCATGTGTGTGAATGGACTGCAAATGGAAGTTGATCACAAAATACTCAGTCCCTCAATGTGAAGGTTTGTGTAACGTTGTCTATTTACATACCGTGATGTGTATCAACAAGAAATGGTTTGTGAAATTAATAAGACTATAAATTATACTCACGGTTTGTAATGTAAGCTAAGTTGTAACTAAATACAACGAATGGAACTGTTATAAACTATTACTTTTATTAACTCTTCAGACATGTGGAGCCATACTTCACAGCTATTGAACTTTACTATGGCTGTCATACTGACTGTTTATAGTGAAAGAAAACGCAAATAAAAATGAAATCTTAGAAAACACTAATTGAAGGCATACAATATTTTCAGTTACATTCTAACGTATTTCGTTACTATTAAGGCATTTTAATCTTAACAACTGCACCTCGTTATTCATGAGAACTTGTTACTTTTACACCGGTGAATAGCTGTCCTTATCATATGCTGGTCATTAAGTGAGAGGGCAAGACAATTCGACACCTTAACTGTTACGAGACTTTTATGAATAATGGGCATGTTTGTATAAAAAACTTAAAGCTTATTTGAAACTAAGACAAATATTCGCGTCATAGAATTTATTCTGTTGGATACCCAATTCGATCAGCAAGTTTGTCCATAAAATATTTTTTATACAGTTTGTTATTACTGTTAATACTTTTATTTCAACGATAGAACAAATTGGGCTGTACATGTTAGTCGTTCTTTATAGGAGTAAATCTAGTTGTATTTACCTTTTACTTCTTACCCAAAAACGTGATAAGAAGCCTACTTACTGTTTATCTTGTTAACTAATAAAATATCTTAGTGGTTAGTCTTGTGATGTGTTCAATTAAGTATATCGTGTCATGGTGTCTGGCGGTCCCGAGGGGAGGTCAACAGGTAAACATGACTTGTGGAGACAGTCGTTCTCGGACACATTGGTGTTTCCCCGTTGATCTTGCCTTTCTGATTGGTCCGGCCTAAATGATGCAGGCACTCTAAGTACGTAGAACCTATAGCCTTTCAGTGTATGCTGGCGTCTGGCCTCAACTATTCAAAGTGTACGCATCTTATAATGTTTTTTATATTCAACGCGTTGTGTCATGGTGTATCAGAAGCCGCATAGAACAGGGCTTTATTAACCAAATTTGTAAATATTTAGTTCAATTTATTAACATAAGAATATTGTGATAAATAATTATATATTTTTGTCAACTCGTCTCGTAACATGTTTAGATAGTTATTTTTAAATGAACTCTGCGTTATTAATAATTATTTGTAACATGGATGGACGATAGAGCATGAATATTTCAGTACCAATGTTAGCTATTTTCATTATGCGCATTGTAAATAAAGAATTCAAAATAATTGCAGTGTTTTAATTAGTAACCTTATCTCATCATATGCCTAGCTTTTTTCCAACCAAATTGGGGTCGGCTTCCAGTCAAGACGGATTCAGCTGAATACCAGTATTTTATACGGAGCGGCTGCCTACCAGACCTCCACAACCAGTAACTGGGTAACACTTAGTACTTCTTGGCAAGACTAAGATTCATGAGAAGCAGATTAGCCGAATATTAGATCGTTGATGCATGTATGGTTGGTATATCTAACCTAACCTTGTCTCAAATCAATTACAATAATTCAACAAGAATCTTTTACCGGTTGATTGATGCACGTTAAAACTACAAATCGGATGTTACTTACACGGAACACCCGATTTATAGTTTTAATGTGAACATTAAATATTTGGAACAAATATGCAGTGATGCCGGTCATACCTTGAATTATTTGAGATACCACCTTTAATATAAACTTACCTTTGTTAAATAAGACTAGATTATATATTTTAGCAAGTTAAAACTATGAGCAAAATATCAACTGAAATGTTCAAGATCTATGATTCAGCAAATAAATAATGTTGATTTTGATCTATGGTTCCACGGGAATAGGTCGCAAAAACAAATAACGAAACAATAAAATTAGCAAAAAGTTGAATTATTTGTAACTAGATGGCGTTGAAGCGATCCTGAATCGCGGTATGGTTTCGTTACCGGGTCGAGAGTATACCCTGCGTTTGACTAAGGGTTGTTGAGAACTCATACGTTCAAAACTAACGCAGCAGTTTTTGAACAAATTTTTGAACAGTTCGTTTGCTGTAACAGGCAACTGAACTTATTTGACTTAATAATGGTGGCTCAAGTCACGAAGGGATTATAGCTAACTCCGAAAGATTGTAATAGTTTACAATTTCGTGTGATATTGTAAATTATTTTTTCTTGATAAGAGTCGGAAATATTGAAAACTATTGAATTTGGATGAGATTTATTGTAAACAAAACGATTTGTTCATTATATTACAAGTAGGTATATGGATAAATTATAATGTTATAAAGATTATAACAATCTTACGGAGTCCGCAATTTTCCACATTTAAAATATATGATAGAAGTTTGTTCATTTTAATTTACTAATAATTCATTTGATTATGATTGCAAAGTTTCAACTTAACCGCGTTAAAATGTTTAAATACGAAATAAACTGCAGAGGTTTGTTTCGAAACATTAAAAATGTCTAACTTTTTTACTTATTTCGAAAGTTCATAAACCCTAAGTCCAAACCCAAGCAATAAGATGTTTAATAACAGCGATGACCCAGCCCATCTCAATCTAAGGTAAGTATTATAATTTCTGCAAATCCTTCCTTATTCCAACGAATTGAACTGCAACTACGGATTGTCCCAAATTCAAGTTTCTATCTTTAGCAGTTTTGGCCGTGATAGCGTCTAACGTCTTAATTCTAATCTAGTCTTAAACTTAATTATTTAATCTTTTGTTTATAATGATATGATATGTTTTCAGGAGTACCTGTAGATAACTCTTTAAATGATTCAAATGGTGAAAAAAATCACTGCAAAGAAATCACTTTGCATTCAAGGCTGTTTCATTACTTCCTGGACCAACTTCAATATTTTAAATTTTCACGCCACTGTCTCTCATTTCTCTAATTTGACAATCTAATTTGACGACGCGCGATGGGTGGCTCGGCGTCCGATAAGGACCAGCAGTACTATTCTGTAAACGTCTCACCGACTAGGTTTAGTTGAAATGAACATGTAGTAAGCTGTCAATTCATACAAATAAGATGTACCTAATGACAGGTCACTTCATTCTCACTCCACCTAAGCTTATGCGGTGAAACGTTGACAGAATAGAAAGGCAGGGCCGGGTCTTAATTTTTGCAACCCACCTCGGGCAGGTTTTATTGCGTCACCCGTTTAAGGGTGACACCCGACCGTGACAAAAAAAAACAAGGAATGGACGGATGTTACCCCTAAATAGCTCGAGAATTTAGGAAATTTTCGCACCCGGCCTCGAAAAGGTTTCATTTTCTTTTAATAATTTATACTTGACTAGCGACCCGCCCCGGCTTCGCACGGGTGCAATGCTGATACTTAATAGGTATACTACAGAATGTCGTCCCTGCATTTGAAATCTGTAATATCTTCGAAAATATTAATTTAAATTACATCTATATTAAATGCACAATGTATTAAGGTACTTATTTGGATAAGGATTAATTCTGTACTTATTGCTTAAAATCGCTTCGTAAATAAGCCATTATTTCTCGTAAAAATTAAAGAATACAAAATCCCTAAGAGATAGACATATACCATCGCGGACTTTTTTGTAGACCTTTTTAAGGTGTACAATACTGTGGTACATTATTTTGATCTATCTCGTAGGGTTCAGCCAGCGTTTGCAATGTAAGCGCAAAAAAGTGAGTTTATTTACATCACATTAGAAACCTCTAAAATTATCAGTGTTTCTCTACTATATTATGCATGTATATACATATAAACCTACCTCTTGAATCACTCTATCTATCAAAAACCACCAATATCCGTTGGCTAGTTTTAAAGATCTAAGCATACATAGGGACAGACAGACAGCGGGAAGCGACTTTGTTTTTAACCGACTTCAGGAGGAGGTTCTCAATTCGACTTTATGTTTTTTTTGTATGTTTGTTATGCGATCATTCCATCAATTATGAATGGATTTCGATGATTATTTTTTTTATTCGAAAGCTTATACTCCTGAGGTGGTCCAATTGGCACCAAGCCAGAATTTGATGATGGGATCCCAGGGTAATCGAGGGCCCCCTCAAATTTTAGAGGCACGTACAATGTTTTCATATTCTTTCTAACGCAAATCAGATAATTGTGCCTGGTAATCAACATCTCATCTTGCTGAGCTGATGATGGAAAGTATAAGTCAGGATCTGATGCTGGGATCCCAGGAAAAATGTTTGTTCAGCGATGTTTTCGCCAATTGTCAACAGATTTGGATAATTATTTTTATGTTTGGAAGAATATTTTTCTAAACTGGTACCTACCATTTTAATTTGGTGAAGATCTGATGAATCACTTCGGAGATAGGCAACGGAACTATTTAATAAATAATAGCAAATCTCCCGGGATTGGTGGAATCGCATGTCTGTTGGTTTGTTTTCACCAGTTCATAACATGACATCACGCCGGTACACTGTGAAAGGGTACGCAGATGCAAACAAGTCAATCTGAATTAACATGTTTTTGGGGGTTATCTTTTACAACCACTCATTATGGGAATAATGACACTTAGTACCAACACTAAAAAGTGGAAAACAAAAATCTTTTTACAAAAAAATACAACCGACTTCCAAATAAAAAAACACTACAAAGTATAAAATAACTTAAAATTACGGAAGTCGGTGTCGGAAAACGAAAAAACAACGAAAACACCGACTTCCGTAATTTTAAGTTATTTTATACTTTGTAGTGTTTTTTTATTTGGAAGTCTGTTGTATTTTGTACTATGTCAATTTTCAAAAATTCACAAGAAGTCATTGTGGTGATTTATACAGAAAAACTCAAGAACTAAGAGAGTGCAGAATGCAAGAGCGAGCGAAGCGAGCTTAACATTTTTTATCAGAGCGTCAACAAACTGTCGACCGTCACCACAAAACGGGTGTCACCCGGGACGGGCCGCACCGTGCCAGGGTTGCGGAATTTGTTCGCAAGAGTTACCGCCGCCCTGGGACGCAAAGGGCATTTCGAGGAACACGGGTGGATTTTAGTCAGTAAGAGTCTGACAATCCCTTCCGCTTCGCCCAGAGCAAAAGGAGTCATTTCAATCCATAAAAAAGTAAGGTGGCTGTACTGGAAACTGATATTAAGGCGAGACATTTTGTATAAGGCCGTTTTTCGTTTAAGCGTATCTCGTTAAGGCGGGGTTACCCGAATTAACGTCGTTTTAGATAGTGTTTTATTCGTAGATAACACAGATTTAAATGTTGAAAAAAATATATATCATAATTCAGACTTCGATCTAGATATTTCGGCCGTGCGATACACGATTACTTACACTTCACTGCATCCAATTAAATCGCAAAGACAGGTCTAAATTATGATCTATTTTTGATTTCATTTCAGTTATATGAGGCTTTGAAAAATAAAACTTATACCATAATAAAGGTCATAAAAAATGGGATAGAAAACGGCCAAAATAATGTGAAATATCAAAATATCCATAACACTAATTCCAAAATCCAGTGTTTTTCTGTATTTACGCGCTCGCTCAGTGTCCTCAGTCCCGAGCGGAACGTCATTGAGGTCGGACGCACGCCAATTATTCCAAACCCGCCGCGCGCCGCTCCCGCTAATCTGTTACCGGTCGAGCCAAAAATTGTTTATAAAAATAATAATAAGTACCTTAGTCTTATCTATACTTTACCCTTATTAAAATCTGAGAGTTTAGTTTTAAATACTTTACCTATACTTAGTGGCAATTTTGTGAAACGAAATGGGCAAAACCAAAACATATGAGAAGTTGTCATCGCTGGCACTACGAAGACTGAATAAAAAAAAAGGTAAGGATGCTTTGACAGTATTATTATTTACCTATATTATATTTTTACTTTATTTACTAGGCTTGTACCTACGCGGAATAGATTTACAAACCGCAAATATGTGTAAAACAGTTGAATTTAACCCCTATGACAATATAAACAAAGACGCCACGCACGAAAGTTATAGGTAAGCCGACTTCTGCAACACCGAGAGTTGAAAATCCAGTGCGCGCAAAATACCAAATAGGTACATAGGTCACCCCGTGGCATTGGTGCGGGTGTTTTTGTAGAATAAAACGCGTATTTCTTACGTGTATTGTAATAATATTTAGTTGTTCATTTAGGAGTAAGATAAGTAATATTAGTTCGTTACTGTTTATTTATTTATTACAAATTAGGTACACAGTCAGTACACACATATCACTCTGTACTTTTCCAGTATAAGCTGACCTGTCATTGTACGGAAATTATATTCAGTGCGAGATCAGCTTATACTGGTAGTGTAGCTCGTATGTATCTACCCACAGCAACCATGTTAGTATTTTTATTCTGTGTCACAACACAAACCACAACACAAAAAATAATAACATTTATGGTATCTGCAACGTTTGTGTAGGTCTCGTCTAGATGCCAACACGCAGTTTACTAGTGCCATAATGTAGAAATGTGACAGAATGACTACTTCCTACGAATATAATTATTTTGGTATAATATAATATTTTTTTCTCAAAAAGTACGTGTCTCCGCATGTTGAAACTTTGCGTGCGTACTTATAATAATGTAACTTTTCTGTAAAAAAATATCAAATCCTAACTCGACGGACGTCATTGGAAAACTGAGCCAACCCCTTACTTACAGAAAGCACTGTATCAAACTATGACATGCTCTAAATTCATTAAAAAAACTATAAGTATGTCTAGTTAAGTAGTTAGGCTATACAAACTTTATCCATGGTATGAAAAATGTTTACGTCTGTTTTTAATGTTTTAGAGCAATGCAGTTGCAGGCCAAGAGCAATACGCATGTATCAAGTAATGATACGGTGGATAAAGAGTAAGTTTTTAATTTTATTTTATGGACTAATTTATAAACAGGCTGGTTTAATCGAGATATTTTGTAAAGAAAATTTTAAAAAATAACTTTTTATTACCAACAAGTCATAATCAACTTCTGCGTTACAGGTCAATAGAGCACGCGGAAGGGCGTAACTCCATTGATGACTTTAGAGCCTGTTTATTTGAATAACCCTGGGATTGAGGAGTAAGTAACATAAATATTAAATTATATGAAAATTTTCTTATAACTATGAATATTGAAAGCAGGTAGAGGCTCTGAAATAGAGGTGGGCAGGACACTTGGCTAGACGTAATGATGGCAGGTGGAGCGGAGCCCTAATGGTTGGCATGTTTGCCGAGAAACGGTAGAAGGAGCGTTCGCAGACCAATGACCAAGTGGGTATCTACAGAAGATCGTGTGGAAGACTTGTATGAGACTTGCACAGACTAGGGAAGCTTTGCAGAAAAGGGAGGAGGCCTATACTCAGCAGTTGGTGGAACAATGCTGCCGATGATGATGATGAATATTGAAATTTGAAACTGAACATCATTTATTATATTGTTACAGAACGACTAATAATGCTGCCTATGCCCCTGAAATGCCTTTAGATGAAATGTGCCGTTGGGGGACCCCAATCAGGAAAGAAGTTCCTTTTCACGTATGATTTAAAACAAAACAAAATTTTTGCAGCCACTATCTTGGATTTACATTTTGATCTCACTATTAGCTTTACCACCCTCGAAAACTATGAAAATGACACCCATGACAATCGCAACCGCCATCTTGGATTTACATTTTGAGCTCTCTATCGGCTTTAGCACCTGAAAAAAATTTACTTATTGCAGCTGTCATCTTGGATCTACGTGAGCCTCACGTAGGAAATTCGCACTTTTATTTCGGTATTATTTTAGGACTGGACACTAGTCCAGTCCTAAAATAATACCGAAATAAAAGTGCGAATTTACTACTAAGTAAATAACTAGGTTACCCTACTTAACTGCCCACACTATAAGAATTTATTAATATTGATGAATATTATAAGACTTATACAAAGACTCTTACTTTATTTTTACTAATTATTATATAAAGCAAATAAATTATTTTTATTTCTTAAGTGTTTCATTTATTAGCATATTTTTGACTACAAAATAAAATATTTTATTATTTTTTAACAAAACATGCTTCACATAATGTTTTACACAAAATAACCATTTATACCTGTAAGCCTTACAATATTGACTATTGTAATTCAAGAATTGTAAGACAATTCTAAAGTAATTGTGCCTACCTACGGCCTGATTTTTATACTGTAGCATGAAGATTTCGCACCCTTATGTAGGGTCAAATGGCACGCGGTGGCGCGTGGTTTTGAATCTTATTCTGTATTCATGACATTCACAAAAAAAAAATAAGTATAGGTACCTACCTACTTATTTTCAATTCATTCATTTTTTTTTTCATTCATTTTCAAGTTCATAGAATACGTACCTAACCTATAAACAACCTTAAAAAAGTACATACTAGAAAAATAAAACAAAATAAATTTATAAGTCCATTCAAGTTGATTTACTGCATTTCTCTTTTTTGTGACGCAACTTATTATATATAAAAAAGTTATTCGCCATTGTACTATTATATTCTATGGCCATTGTTTGGTTGCGCCATCTTGGATTTGAAATTTGTCATAGCATATAGTATTCTACTACTCAAGCCCTTTTATTTGATACCTATATTGAGAGAGTTGTGAAAAAATATGTAACTTGTCATTTTGTGGCGTCGGCCATTTTGGACCGATTTCCACCAAATATAGCTAAGAACACTCCCGACTAAATCACCTTTCAAACAAAAAAAAAACAAAATCAAAATCGGTTCGTGCGTTCGGGAGCTACGATGTCACAGACAGACACACACACACACACACGGACACGTCAAACTTATAAAACCCCGTCTTTTTTGCGTCGGGGGTTAAAAATAAAAAAATAAAAAATTATAAATCCATTCGAGTTGATTTACTGCATTTCTCTTTTTTGTGACGCAACTTAGTACCTACTCGAGTTCGTGAACTCATTGAGCGAGCGGTGCGCTGCACGCTGGGCCCGCGCGTCTCCGCGCTTCGTAGTTTGTTTCGTATCGCTACTCGTTGCGGGGGCTGGGGTATGCGTTAAATGCCTACGGCGCTCGGGCTATGCTCGCCTTAAGTATCTGGAACAGGAAATTGAAATTGTGGTAGGTATATGCTTTTTGACTATGACTCCATCCTGGGACCGACCTTAACAAAATTAAATGTAAAATGAAATTAATTAGTTGGATACAGGAATTCAACTACCTTGAAACGGAAAAAAATTTAGCTGTCTCGGTGTAGTTCTTGATTTGTAATTTAATTAAATTATTGATTTAACTGTATAAGTTATTCTTCAATCTTTAATATGTCCTGGAAATAAATAATTATACATCCTCACTCCCTACATAAACACACACTCAACCTACACTACACTTTCCTTCATCCCCACACTATACTAACCATACTAACACTATATAGATATTATAGAAATTAATCTAAAGTTTTTGTTAAATTATTCGCAACCACTGTCTGCTAAATAAATAGACAAGAAAAATATTATGTATTTCCTAAAGGGTGGAGAGCTAGTGTTCCGAAATACAGAACCCAAGCCTAGTTTAGGCACCAGTCTCCCACAATATACTTTTTGTGTACTATTGTTTCTTGGAAAACTTGTATAATCTAATGTGTATTATAACGAGAAATAAAATAAAATAAATATAAATATTCTGGACAGCAAAGGTAGAAAAAGATTCTTGCGAGAAGGATTTACTTTTCGCCAAAGTTATAAAGCAGAGTTCACAATGCTGCACTACCTACCTATTGTAAGGTTTTACAGTGAACGCAAATTATAACAAACGCCGCCGCCAAGGCTTAACGCATGCTATGCCATTTTGCAACCTATGCCCATCTTCGAGAGATCATATTACATAGCTCCGAGCCGGAATGTTACACTGTTATCGGTTTATACTTACTAACTACACGAAAAAGAAAGAAAGATCGTTGAAAGTGTACCCTTATGAACCGCTTAAATTAAGCCTTTCGAAAAGGTTACTCATATCGTATGGGTTTTTGAATAACTGCTTAGAAAAACCCTATCGAAAAACCATTCAATGGGTAACCAAAATTATCAGTAGGGTGACGGCTTGAATTAAGCCCTTCAAAAGTGTTACCCACATCGTATGGGTTTCTGATTAACTGCTTATAAATACCCTATTGACAACCCATTCAATGGGTAACCCGAATGGTCCCTGGTTTTAACTTTTTGCTGCATACATTTTAACATACCACCCTGGCTATATCTTATGAATGATTGCAAAGTTAGCTCAATTTTTGGCGTAATGTCTCCGGAGCCCCGGACTAATATCTATTACCAATAGATAGATACTAAAAAAATGTTGGTATCGATCGATATTTTTACTGATTTAGGTAATAGTGATTTACCCTTTAGTTTGCCATATGTTACTACTTCCCAGAATAGGATCCTTAGTTGGAACACTTTTGGATGGTGTAATAATACAGGGTGTGTTTCATTTCAAAATCAACCGGTTAGATTCCTGGATAGGAATACTGATTTTTCAAAAATCTAATGATGCAATTTTAGTTTTAGCAAACTCACCCTTTGGGGCCTATGTCCAGCAGTGGACGTCTTTCGGGGCTGATGATGATGATGATTCGTGGCAACTCTACTAATTAGTACCAATTGTGTACCTACTAATTATTTATTTACCAAATTTGAAAGCGATTGGCGCTGGTGAGATGGCGGTAGTCACGGACGTCACTGCTACATTGCTACGAAGCATAACTGTCCAACAATACATTTGATAATAGTAATCTTAATATTTTCGAGTTTTGTCAGAGTCCGCACTTCTTCACATTCATTACATTTTAATATGAAATGTCTTAAATAAGATATAACTAAGTCCTGTGGACAGATGAATGCATTATTTTGAAATGTTGAATATTTAAACAGTGCAAGTTTTCAAGGCTATTCATATATCACACACTTGTGACAAACACTGAAATAGAAAAGTTTGTGAAATGCCGTCACATGGCAATGATCACTTGAGGTCATGTATCAGCTGTGTGGACATACTTGTTTCAAAAACAGCCACTATAATAAAATTGCTTTAGCACATATAAAACCTAAATTAGCTGTTTTGCGTGTTTGAATTGTATTAACTTACCAACATATTTATCTTGCAGTATGTAGGTATGTAGGCATTACCTAACCTAGTGAGACGAAAACAAAATAAGAAATAATTCCAATAAAATATCGGTTGTCGAACGGATGTCGGTTCGAAAGAGTTACCGCGGCCCTGGAACGCAAAGGGCATTTGGAGGAACTCGGGTTTAAGTCAGTAAGAGTCTGACACTCCCTTCCGCTCCGCCCAGAGCGAAACCGATCATCATCAAATGACTCAATTACAGGAACCCCACGACCTCATCCCACCGGCCCCCTTCTACATTGGACATCTAGACGCACTGCAAGTTACCATCCCTACCTTGTTGCTATTCCACCAATTCGCACTAAACGTTTCGAAACGTCTTTTATAATGCGCACAGCAAAGGAGTGGAACTCTCTGCCTGCGTCTGTGTTTTTGAACGCATACAACCCTAATCTCTTCAAAATTAGAGTAAAGGCTTCTTCTGGGTAAGCTCGCTCCATCGTCGACTTTGTCTCTGTCATCTATGTCCTAGACTAGAGTCAAGAGCAAACCCATACTAAATAATAAAAAATAAAAAAAATAAAAATTCGGAAATGAAGTTATTTAATGGAACCTTGCGAATTGCAGGACTTAATCATGTAAAATGAAGTTGAGTACATTTAATAAAAAACCGGCCAAGTGCGTGTCGGGCCACGCGCAGTGTAGGGTTCCGTAGCTGCACGTAACTCTTGCCGGCTGAGAATGGTGCATTTTGTTTGTTTGTATGAATATTTTAATTGAGTTTACGGTTTAACGGTTAAAAACCTAAATATAAATAATTCTAGAGTCTGCAGACTATGGTTTAGTTCTGCCGACTCTAGAATTTGTTTTCCCGAAAACTCAATGTGTATTTTGTGAATAAAGCGTACAAGACAAGAGTTTCAAAATTGTTTTATTTATTTGTAGCGATGTAAAAAAACTGTTACCAAACAGAGTTAGTAGCCAAACATAATTAATAGAATATAAAGCGTCAGCTTAATACTAATTTACAAATGTAATTTAACAAAAACTGGAAATCCGATTGTAATAAAAACTTACTTTAACTTCCAACCAGGAATTTCACTCACAATACACTGGAATATTTCACCTACTTAGTTACACTTGGAGGTAAGTGCTAAACAAATCAGCAAATATCTCAAAACGCATCCCTTTCCCATTATAATGCGATTTTAGAAAGAGAAAGCATTATATAAACGACTCTCTCAACGGGTAACATATTTTAACAAACCTATTGCTTATGAATAAACAAAAGATTTATCAATAAAAAACTTTATTTCGAACAAGAGTCCATATGAGTTAGTAGCGAGTACTTAAAGCTATGTAAATAACTTAATTTAACTAATTTAGTTTAATGTAGTCTTTGTTGGATCCATGAAAAAGGTTCCTATTGTTATAATAGGTAAGACAGGTAGCAAAAAGTATCACAAGTGTCACGAGTTAGTGAGATTACAGATAAAGTTATTAAAGTAATCAAAAATGGCGTTATTCATAATGTGTGATTTTTCTGTCTAACTGTACCTTTTTAGGTTATATTTCATAGGGAAATGCCGCAAGGGGCGAATCACTACACCAAAATAATAAAAAACGGGGTGAGTGGAACACTTTCATCGAAAGATCCGAGGGGCGAGCGGAGCCTCAACCCTTTGTACTGCTTTTATTTTGAAGTCAAATATTATTTCATTATTTTTACTTGAGATCATCTTGGAGATAATGTCTATACAATAAAAGAAAATCTTCAAAAACGTTTCATAAACGACAAAGTTATGGCTGTGTAGTTTAATAGATATTAATAACATAATGAGTATATCCTCTTTTAAAGTCGGTCATCATACGACAATCGCAATAAATTGGTGCGAACACCTTACGTTTTCGTAGGCTACCTTACGTCATCAGGACATTCATGGCAGGTTTATACACCCCAAACAGGGCATTAGAGAACTTTGTCCTCTGTTACCGTAACCCATGTCATACCTCATCATCATCATCATCATCATCATCATATCAGCTGAAAGACGTCCACTGCTGGACACAGGCCTCTCCCAAGTGTCGCCACAACAACCGGTCCTGTGCGTCTCGCATCCATCGGCTACCCGCGACCCTCACCAGGTCATCGGTCTGGGCTACCAGCAGGTCTCCATTTATTCATAGTTCAATAATGACTTGCTCAAGCAGGTTCGCACTCATCTAGCTTATTTGGCTGACGAAAAAACTTCATTTACGATAAGTAAAGACAAGGCCGATCTAACAATGGACTCCAGTTTAGCGTTTATCTACTTTAAATGGAAAATAAGATTAAATTCCACAAAATTAAAGTCATTATTTTTAACAAGCAAGAGATAATTCTCAAGAAAATTACAATTTTAACTGGTGTATCAACGAAGAAGATTTAGGACTTTAGGCTAATACTGGAAAATAAAACGAAGTGGGCTAAAAATACCCATAACCATCTTGATGAGTGTACAATATTACGTATTCGCAAATGTTTGAGATAGGTAGGCGCCATAGTCTGAAAAAATATTGAGTAAATATTCAGGTTATTGACGATCAATTCAATATTATTCAAGCTCAAGCAGGCTCAAGCACGCGAAATTGAAAGCATGAAGCTGTGAACGCTCGTAAGAGGGACTTTTAGATTAGTTCGTGCCATCATCACGTGGTAATACCTCCTTACTAAACAATAGGAGACCCACCAGCTAGTCAAAGCATCGTACATGTTGCCAACTAAAAGTAGGACCAGTTTTAGATGAATATCTTCAAGGAAAAGGTGCCGTTGCAAACATAGATGTGGTCAGGGTCACGAACCCAGCATTGGGGAAACGATGCAAGAAGGAGTGTACTTGTAAAGGCAAAGCTGCCTACGTATTCCGTAATCGGCAGGCGCCTGTCTATAATCACAAGTTTGTCATAAAAAGCAATTTTATGGCTATATGCAAATCCAATCAAAGAGGATCAAGAACTAGTTCGCAGCGCTAAATCACCCGTCCTTGACTTTTGAATGCATTCACAGGTCGACAGTGGACGATCAAATATCAATTCTATCGGTAAATATATTAACCGGACACATTAAAGTGAGTATCATCGCGATTTTGACTTTGATACATGGCCATGTCATCTATGAAGATTGGCCTATCGATTTCTTTATGCTTACATGTATAATTGATGCATTATACATTATTGTATGTTCTGACGGTACTTTGATTAACCATTAAATCTAGCAGTAGCTTGGACCAATTCAATGTACCCGACTTTACCCTTGGAACTTTAACCGGTTCACAATCCTTTAACTTTTTGTTTTACTATTGTGTCAGCTGTGCGGACAGTGAACTTGTTAAATGCGTTTATTCTCGAAAACCCGTGCATGGATTATATTCAGTCATTTACCTACACTGTTTCATTATTTAAATAACTCTAGGTAAACGGACAGAAATTGTATTCATTAACAAAAGTTTAAAAGAAGAAGAAAGAAAGAAGAAAAGAAGCTGATTGAACGCGCTAATCTCTGCAACACCAGTCGGATTTGGAAAATATTTTTTACATGATAGCCACATTCAAAGGCTATTTATAGATAGTTTTTTTTTCTATTTTCAGCTTTTATTTTTAGATTATTTAAATACTAGCATTTCGCCTGCGACTTCGTTCGAGCTAATTTAGTAGTTTCCGCTGCAAACTTCGACACCCCCCACCCCGGCTCTCTTTGAAGGGTAAGGGTAATCTTGCAATATTAATCGTTACGATTTATTCTTTACCTAAATGGTTATTTGCACAAAGTTTCTAAATCGAACTAAAGAGCTTTTTCATGCACCCCATTTTTACCCTTTTTATCCCGATGGACGGATTTAACGATAACGAAAAAATATAAGATCCGTTTCAAATATTCCACTTTTGAATTGTGTATAACCAAGACTAAACGTAGGCCAGTTCGCTCAAACAGCAATATTTTTCTTACTTAGAGCATTTAAACGAAACTTTTAAACGAAAGGTCTGATTTGAATAACTTCAAAGTAAAATTTGACTTGAAGTGAAGTGTAATTTACATGTACATAATCAACCTTAATTATTAAACCATTGAAATGGATGATAATTAATATCATGATACCAAAATTACAACTATTTTATTCCACCCCAGTTTTTGGAGGTTCACTTTTTTAGAGGTACCTAATAATGAGTACTTTAAATATGTAGTACATTATTTTGAAGTTGCATCAATAATTTTCACAGCGCACGCCAAATACTGAATTTATTAGGCAAAACTTTGGTACTCTGGGTTACATTATTGCAATTTTGGTAGGAACCTCTATTATTTTAGAAAATAAAATATAGCCTATGTTTAAGTTAATATTGCAGCTTTCTAATGGTGAAAGAATTTAGGTACCTAACTATATATACTGACATATCAACCGACTAATTATATAAAAAGTCGTTTGAGATTTTTTTGGCCAAACAAACAAATAAATCTTTCCTCTTTATATAGTTTAGAAATAATGTGATTATTATAAAAAAAAACGTTTTCGTGATTCCGTTTTCCTTAACAAATAAAGAAGGTGAATACCAATTCACCTAGTTTTAACACGTTTGACACACATCTGAGAAAATACAAGAATATCTTGAAACATATTTTATAAAAAGATGCTCTATAAATAGCTATTGATCCACTACCACTCTCAAATTCACGTGACCACATTAATTGGACGATTTTTAATTCTGCTTTTCTTTTTTTGATTCTTGTTTTTTATCTCGTTTCGCTGGAAGATCAGCAATTATTGTTCGGCTCAGCAATTCGGTCCAAGTTTTTTGGACTCTATTTTACGGATTCGGATCGGCTGCAGTGCGTAACCGCCCTAAACGGTTTCGACTTGGGGAGTATATCGCCTAAATGGAAATAGGTCCGAATCAATGGCTAACAAGAACCTTGACCACGACTAACATCTGAGGAAGCTGTCGTTAAGTAGTTGGATCATTCAAAGACTTGATGTTGATGCAGAAAGTGCTACCTAAGTAAGTGTCCCGGACAGTTGGATACTGGGTGTGACCTAACGCTAGCCGTCCGCAGGCCCGCGTAGGATGAGCTATTGACAGAAAATGTTTGAACTGAGTGCCAATTCCACACACAAAAATGTTTGGAAATAAAGATTTTTTTACAGATTGCAACTGAGATGTGAATGCGAACATTGCTTAAAAATTAGTAAAATTGACCCCACTGGTATCATATAAAATATACATAGGTCGAATATATGAAATGATGTACAAATTGAATAATTTTGGCTGTAGGTAGGTTATGCACACTACCGGTTTAACCGCCTATAAATTTTTACCACAATGTTTCCAGCGAAATCATAATGACATCATCTTTTCTTGCACAGCAATTTAAAATCCAACTGAGTACACCTACACTTGAAGTATTTCTGGCACCGTATTGGAAGTGGTTGTTGTTTCCATGCTAATACCTAACACCAACTTGTTCAAAAGCTGTAAAGCTTAGTCATGGGTACTTACATGAAGCAAAATCCTGATTTTTTTCCTTATTTAGATGAATCGTTGAGTAAATAGCAGCCGTATGGGCTGCGTTATGCCAAACTGTGTATTTACACATACAAGGGTTGCTCTGTGCTCGCAGATAGTTTGCTTTAATGAATGAAGAGCATAGTACATATCGGACCGGTCGAGAGAGCTCCTTCGGCCGGAAAGTTTGAGAGCTCGAGACTTGGGGCACCCCGTCTCGGAGAGGTATGGTTAGTGGTTATATTTTACCTAGAAATAGGAGCCCTCCTAGTTCTGTGTGGTTTCATAAAACTAAAAAGTAATTGTGACTGTCTGTACTCGCATATATTTTGCTCCAATATTCTAAAGCAAAATGTATTTCAACCCAGACATTGTCTGTGCTGAAATACATTTTGTTATTTAGTGTAACAAGCACAAAGTGGACCAGCACAGACTAAGGATGTCTGTGGTAATGTACAGTTTGGCATTACGCGTACGGGCTGATCAACAAATTAAGCAACGCTTGCCGAGGTCGGTCCGTTGATGGGTGATCATCTTATCATATCGAGATTTCATGCCTCGGAAAGCAAGTTACGCTGTTGGTGCCGGCTGTCATTTGTAGATGTTTGACAGTAGTTACGGGTAGACAGAATCCAAGAAATCTGATGCTGGTCTTGCCGAGGGGTTCAAGGGGAGGACTTTTCGTGTTACCCAGTTACTGGGTTGTGGAGGTGAGAATGGCAGTCGCTCCATGTAAAATCCAACATTCTGGTCAGCTGCATCCGGTTAGACCGGAAGCCGACCCCAACATGGTTGGGAAAGGCTCGGCAGATTGATTGAGGTGTAAAAAAAGATTTTCGATTACTTTATACATATTACAGTATTTCATAGTGTACCTATCGAAGTAAATACGGATAAATAAGCACCTACGTAACGAACATTGGACGTTATGTTGAAGCATAAGGATACATCTCCTGCGGCAGATACTAAAACCATTACTTTCCCGGAAAGTCGCCGGATGGATATTTATTGATTTGGTTGTATAAGCATGTGTCACCACTCGTCACTCAGGTAGACTACCTATGCAATGAAGAACTTGTTATCGAATAATCATCACTCGTGACCTGAATAATATATCCCCATCACCACTCTCCACATGAAAGGACCTCAAGAGATGATTTTGATAAACAAGATCGCCAAAATGGGGCCCAAGTTAAAGAGTTTAATAAACCATAGTACTTGGAAGCAGTAGGTGAATAACCCTTTTAAGGGTTCGTTACGTGTTTGTCATCAGCAGAGATCGGAATAGGTAGACTATATTTACCTAATGTTCGTGGAAGTAAGTAACATAGTATTGATAATACCTCCTGTAAAATCCCGGAGTCATAAATCGAATCATGACAATTAAAACCCGGGATTATAAAAACGTGAACTGTACTTTGAGTATAGTCACAAATTATCGTTTTGAAGAATCAAAAGAAGAGTTGTGCGACAACAAAGCTATTTAACTGAACAGTTTTAGTACGTACGGAACTCTAAAAACATAATAAGATTCTTCAGTATAATAATTTTGTTCAAATGTATTTGCAATTACTAAACTAAATAACTAAATGTTTATGATTCCGGGATTTTAGAGGAGGTATTATCAACTCCATGTTACTCACTTCCACGAACATTTGGTAAATATAGTCTATCTATTCCGATCTCTGGTCATCAGGTGAAATTTGTCGTTCTACATGTCGCAATGTTATTGGTTTATTTACTTTCACGATGGGTGAGAATTTATTGGCATTTTAGTTGATAAATGGGATCATATAGCAATGTGTCATCACGGCTATGCCCAAAGGATAGGCTGAGGTGGTACTATATTAAAACAACAATATATTAAAAATAATGGGATTTAACTTTAAGAGATTCACAAAAGTCAAAAAGAGTAGGAAGACACTTACCTTAATAAATTATTATGTCTGATAAACGCAAAACATTATTTAATTTACCGTCACAAACTTCGGCAACGACGTACAGCATTATTTGCTGTACATAATAACTGTCAAGTAGGTACCTAGTTATTCTGTACAAATGTGTATTTAAAACAGCAAAAAGAAAACAGTAGCACAATTTCAAAACAAAACAATTGATACGACCGGCTGCTTCTTTTGTGGCGCCAACGAAAGGAATGTTCGTACGCCTCATAAGGAAAAAGACGCGTGAAGATTAAAAGTATAAATAAATAAAATAACAAGTCAGGGCATACCACACATAGCTAGCATGCATGTATATGCGAGTTCCTTGTTGCCAAACCACATGAACTTTGCGGACATTCAGTTGGCGAGGAGAATCTTCTCGATTTCGTTTACAATGAGCATCTGAAATTTGTATTGTTATTCCAAGCATGCATTGTTGTACTTGCTGTGTAAACAACTTTTAAACTGCATTCTTATTATTGCAGTGTGGAGGTATAAAATGGATATTTATTGGAGAAAATGTGTAATTTTGATAAGTGATTATTATGCTATGTTATGTTGTAAACAGAAAAGCTTTGATGTGCGTTCACGCAAAATTGCTTTATGTTATTGATTTTTCGGTAACTTTTATGATAATCTTGCAAGCTTAAAACCTAACATTGAGAACCTATGTATAGTTGGAATAAACAATGTTCACTGCATCAAAAAAACACTGTATAAAATAAACACTATTTTCGTTACGTTCTCAATGTTTTGGTTCCCTACGAATAATTTTTTTTTCGCGGTTATTCACCCATCACTTCTAGGAACAAAACATCTTCAGACCAATTGCAATTGATTGAAGTGCCGCGATAAAACAGTATTTTTGCTAGTTTAGCCTAATTTATTAACTGCAGGGAAGTTTGTTGCGCCACTTCTTCTTCCCAGCTAAAACACTAGGAAGTGGTGATGGGCGGGCGTTTTGGGGGACTGTATTTATGTAGAACTTTGGCGTTCAAAAAGCGCTGGCAATCAGCCTAATTTGAATAAATGACTTTTGACTTTTTGGCTTTTTAACTTTTTAAGGTTTTGGCCATATTGCTATCTTGCAAGAACGGTAATCAGCAGCTCTCGAGGTATTTAGCTATGCCAGGAATGACAGAATTAACATTCACAGGGTGGAAGATATGCTTATGTATGCATAGCTTAGAAAAGGTTACTTCTAGGCAAGCGATCTCGATCGTCGACAGCATCATCGATTTTCACCAAGTGCGATTGCGGTGAAACGCAAGCTTATCAATGAAAACGAAAAAAAAACAGGATCGTTCTCAAATGAACTTATCATATTGTGATAAATTGGGTTCAATCAGATTATAACATCTAACACATCGTTAACCAATGGTAGACTAGTTTTTGGTCAAGATCTCGACTTTTGGAAATGTCAAGAGATGAGATGAGGTATTGGCTGACTGTCAGCAGCATCTTACGGATGGTTCGAACCTACATGTTTTATTCGTTACATGCCTTAAATGTTAAGGCATGTAACGAATAAAACATGTAGCCTTTAATTCGCGAAGCGTTAGACATTGGTATGCTTCTGTAATAGGTACATCCACGTTTCGCCGGTTATCCTCAAGTCCCATGGAGTGCGAGCGTGGCAATATGCCATCAACCGGGCACACATAGATGAGAAAAATAGTAACTAATGCAAGTTGAAAAAATATGTGTCACGTCCGCGCAAAACGGCCATCGTTCAGCGTAACATTGATATTAAAAAAAATAAAGAATATTTATTATTTATTTTTTTAACATTTTCGGCTGTTTTAATTAAAACTCAACTAAGTATAACAACTAACATTTTAAATTAATATAAAAACTCCTAACTAAAAATCTTAAAATTTGGAGTTTAAAAATTAATCCGACTGGAAGTAAGTGTTGCCACGGTTATGGAAATGCGAATGAAAAACCCTAATAACTCTTTCCCTAACACAGTAATTGACCTGATGTCTTATTAAATATAGAATATGAAAGATATGTACATATAATGCGTTCATTAGTTAAGCTTACAGGTTAGCGATCATAGTAATTATCATTTATTCCGGCAATAAATTTAATGGTGCCTCGTTTAGTGCTAATCTGGCTGAATTAATAAATGCAGAATTAATTAATTATATTGATTACCTAATAAAGATAAGAGGGTTATTAGGAAAAGTAAGAATTAGCGCTGGGACGTATCCCTGATTTCTGATTAAAGAATTTAAAGTTGAGTAATTTTCAAACTATAGCTTGAATACCTGTCAAAATTTGAATTTAAATGAGGGGGCTAAATGTGTTTAAATATTTGGATACCATTAAGTATACATAAGTACAAAAATTTGTCCAAGATTTAGAATTTAGCTGTGATAAAATGTTTTTAGTTAAAATAAAAACCGTTAATATTATCAATGATTTACACCTACTAAGTGCTAAAAACTATTAGGTATCTTATACTTTGGGCCAGCTCAAAGGTGTTAGGTCATTGTTATGTACTTATCCTACATATATTATATAAGAAGTCAAGGATTTGAACTTCTATGCAGTTTACAAGGAAAACTGCTAAAACATTATATTACGCATTGAATACACAAATACCTACTGCGTTTCGGTAGAGGCCTATCATTTCTTGCAATTTATATTTATATCTAGTGATGGCTTGTAGTTATAGCGTTTGTCGCATTTCCGGGATATTGCGTAATATAATAACACGTTGACATCTTTTTTAGATTGACGTTTAAGGGTTATCTAATCACCTGTGTAAAACAATGCCCATCACAAAGAAAAAGTATAAACATAATGACACCTTCTATAAAAAAAAACACATATAAAAAATAAAAGGGTAAAGGTGCATCTTCTAAAATATTGAGTCGAGCGCGTTGAAGTCTTTCGTAGCGTCGCGTAGAAGAGCTACACGAAATTATTTTGATAGTTGAAAATTGTACTTAACTACGTGTGTGACTCGTGTTATGACGATGTTATACAACGATTGTTCATCAAATGTCAAAGTGCCGTGTTTCAAGACAGGGCTTAGAGTCAAGAAGTGTGACGTCTGCGTCCTGAAAGTTTCATGAGCGTTTGTGGAGCTTGGTTGTAGGGTGGCTGAGGTAGTGTGTGTGTGCGAGCGGAGGGTAGTGCGGCGTCGGCGCCGGGGCTGCAGGAGCGCCGAGGGTGAGGCGCACTGGTGGGCGCACGGCTATAAGTAAGAGCTGCGCGCGCGCCGGCGAAGTTAGTCGCCGAACGGCAGCGCGTCGCCAGCGGTGTCACCCGCCCCCCCCCCTCCGGTGCGTTCCACCCCTACCCCTGCCTCCTCCCCACACGCACTCGCCTTTCTCACACGATCTCCGGCGATTCTCACTTGCGCAACACCAGTCGAAACCGAAAGGTCGCCGCTATTGGCATTTAAGCGCTCTCTGACATTAGCGTTGCATTTAAATGTGCGATGCAGCTTCCTCGTTGAGCTTCACTGTCGCAACTTGTGTCGCTTGGGAAAGGCGCGTGTGTTGACGTGACGTCTCTGTTGCAGCAGCCGCCCAGCAGCCGGCCGCCCCGCTCCACCATGACCGCCAGGATAGCGCTGTAAGTACCCTGTCTCATGTACCTCGCTCCACTTCTCTATGGTTGTTATTGTTAATGTGATAATTACTGCTACAATTTACGCATCTCTCTCTGTTTCCGCACGATCACTTTCTAACATCAGAGTCGATAATTGTTGTGTAGACGTGTTTATAAAACTATAAATGGCCGCAGCCGGGTCGTCTCCGTCTGCAGCCGAGTGACTTTCATCTCGTGTGTGCTTGCTAGGATGACTTTCAGTTATAGCCAAGTTTGAAATCATGATATTAGCGATATAATGCATGATTTGACTCATCGATCGATATGACAAAAATTCGATCTGATTTCTCGTGTGGAAATCAGGTTTTCATTGCTCAACGGCAGCCAACTGACATCACGAATGAGGGCGCGTATTTCTCAATGAAGGCTGCGAAACATTGCTTTTAAAATATGCACGACTTTGTGCGCATATTGTCTCCCGGCAGCGCCCGCGCCCGTGCCCGCACCCGCTCCCCGCTCGCGGTCGAACCTCGTTGTTTAGTCTTATTTGCATATCGGCGTATTTCATTTCATAATCTATAAATAACATAATGAACTCCCTATTTCACGTCCTGATACTAGGCGTGTCGCAAATAAACCGCAAATGCTAAATGTCTATTGTGTTTCGCTGTTTCTGCTGCAAAAACAACTCCGCCGGTCGGTAGTGGCGGGCTTGCGGCTGCAACTTTGTTTAGTGAGAAGCTTCGTCACGTTACGCGTCGTTTTCACCGTTTCATGGTTTTCTCCAACTATACACATTTATATAGTAAGGTATATGCGTAGACGCACGAGGCGTGCCCATAAAGCTTTGAACCCGTCCGCAGACGGGGGATCCGCGAGATTCATTACAGAAATGAGTATTAACTATGATAGACTTATTGAATTTAGAAATTAACAAGTCTACTCCGGTGTTTCGCAACGAGCCTTATTACATTCTCTCTTCCACCCGGCGACATTACAGTAAACATGATTTAGGCATCAATAGAATATCGTTGAATTAACAGGTTGTAGTGATGTAAACATCGCTAAGTGGCGATAAAAGTTCTGTAATACTTGTAGACGAGTAACATGACGTGCGATGAGTGTGATCTAACGCCGGCCATTGTCAAAGCTCTCTCTAGTTGCAACACGATGTTAAATGGCGTCGCGGATGCGGCACTTACACACGAAGTCTCCTGCGAACAGTACCCACCTGTCCCCATAGGCAGCCATCGGTCAGCACCATCATATTCAACATACACAATTGCGTGTGATATATGAAAGCGTTACTAATTAGCTTCCCATGATCTTTCGTGGCGTGGTCAAACTTTGAATTGCGTGTTTAGCTATTTCTTTTAATCGATTTGAACTTGAATCAGCGAAATAATGTAATTGCATTCTCAAGAAAGATGTTACAAACATATGAAGCGTGCAAAATAAGTACCAATCTCTTAACGATGATATATGCATTCTTGGGTGAATAAGTAAGGGTTTTTACCGATCAAAATTACCGCGAAATTGATCAAGGTTCAGTCGTTCATTGTAATGATATCGACGAATTTTGTCTGCGGTTCGATTTGACCTTAGTTGTAAATACATTTTGATTAAACGACCGTTTTTATCGCTGTCCTCATGGCAGCTCTAGATTCTAGGAATATCTATGACTTGATCGCTCTATCAAAGTCCGCGTAGTAAATTGCAAGATTTACGTGAGTAGAATTTGAATTTCCTTGTTTCGTTTGGGTTTTTAACGGTTTAGTTCAGAGTTGTTTCTTATATTTTACCTAACAAACGATTAAGATATTGATGATTTTATATTGCTAAAAGGTCACCGTAAATTTATCAAAATACTGTAACAAGGCCTCATTTTAATATCAACTCAATTAACGATGTTAATATTAAATAAGAATCGCAAAAATATAAAAAAAAACTATTGCTGATGATATAAAAACATAATATCAAATATAATCTCCATCTCAAACTTTCGGAGGCATGTGTCAAAAGAGATTGAGTGGAACCAAACATGTTCGGCCGCAAAGGGTCGATCATTGACCCTTTTCCGGGCATTTCATTTGGTACCTGCTCATAAAGAAATATCATTTAAAATTATATGTGCAGGAAAATTTTTAAGTTCTGCTAGTAGAGTCTGGTTTCCAAATTGCAATCGAAATAAATCAATCTTTCCACCATAAATGGAGTTTCGAAAATTTGCTTTTAACTTTGAACATAATTTCTCCAACTAAAAGCAAGGTCGTGTAAGTCGTAAAGTTCTGAATTGCGTTTAAGTGATCACGAAATAACACTTTATAGCGTAGATATCGAAAGTGAAACAAATATGAAACGGTTATGAATACCTAGTTTAAAGTTTTATTGACGTGCTTTAAATAAATAAACTCACAGGTGGGCGATATACGGTACATTAACGCATATTTATTAATATGTGAATGCGGAAAATAACAAAACACACAAGCGGAATTATTCTTGGACACATTTAGAAACATCATTCTGTATATTTAAACATTTAAATGGAGTTCAACACAAGTTCCCACACATTTGCCAACATTAACATTCCTAGTTACGTTTACGAAATTAAAAACTGTACACAACAAACGTCATGTAGATTTTACGCAACAATAAAAAATGGTATATAACGTGCATTTAATGATTTTATATAATAGTGTTTACGTTTAATTGTACAGCAGATAAGTCATTGTTTGAAGGAAAGCCAGTTGAGACTTTGAAACCTATCTGCGTGTCCCATGTTACGTGTGCAGTTAAACAATCGCTTTATTGTATGCCACCACTTCCTAATTAGGTAATATAAAACATTCCTAGATTGCTTTCTCTATTAAAAAACTAACGTAACATATCGTATCCAATGCAAAATTCGTTTAGGCGTTTTCTTGCTGAATACAAATTAGAATGGGAATTTCTCCTTACTAAGAGATTTTCGATACGTCGACGATGTGTTAAAAGAAAGTCCATAAAACGTGACAGTCAGTGTTTACGTCGCGTTCAAGTTATGTCTGTTACATTTCAATAGGTAATCATCGGTTGGATGGTCCGAGTGGAGAGGCGGCGCGGGCGCAGGCGCGGCTCACAAATGAGCTGTTTATTTAGTTCTAGGCACGTTGCCTCCTAACCTCGCATACTTGATTGTCTTGCTATCGATTTCAATTTTGGCAGTTTACTTAAAAACAAAATTTTTCAAAAACTTTAGTGTTGAGAGAGTAAGCAAGGATTGCGTGATATCTCATTAATTATGTATTTTGTTGGCCTTCACATTAGTATGGATTTAGTGAAGATAGTTCGAAGAAGCTTTTGTTTCGATTGACTCATCGACACCCAGGCGTTGCCCACAGACAACCTAGACCTAATTATGAAATTAATTAGTTATTGTTGTTTTAATAAGATACGTTCTAAAATAGATTTGAAATCGAAATTAAAATGTGTATAGTTCATGGTCGCGAAAGCTGCTGAACTCTTTTAAATTCAAGCACACTATTAAACTTGCAGTCACCTTTTTATTGAATAATCAGTTTATCGTTTTTCCTAATGTCGTCTTTGGCAAAATAACAGTATTTTATTTATAACCACTGGAGCTGCGATCTGATCCGAGAATGGGAAACTATTTTTAGTGACCAATTGAAGGTCGTATCGCTAACGTCACTTCTTTAAATAAACTTATTAAAAACTTCATAAGACCTAAACCTGTAGAAGTTCAAAAAAACATAATTAAAAAAATATTAATTATAATATGGTGCACTTCGAGAGGTTACAAGAATGGTATGGCTACCTACTTACCACCTCACTTGCACATCAGTAGATATTTTACCCGATAAGGTGCAATCACTGTTATATATACTACTTATAAAAAGCACTCATATTATGTGGCCAGCCAAGTATAACAAGTATTCTATGTATAATAAATACCCATATACGCGCGAGTAACCCTTTCATCATCCTAGCTGTCAAAATATAGTTTGTAAGGCAACATAGTTCGGTTCAAGCGGTTCCATTGTCTCGGAGCATGCTCTCATTGTCCGGTACATTGCTCAACTCGTAATTTGTCTCTTGTCTATGATTCCAAGCTAGGAGCTATATTGCCTCTGTAGATTTGTTCTGAGTTTCTTACAGTCACACAATTGTCTAGATTTAGCTACGGAAATCAACTAAACGTGTGTTTGTTCCTATGTGTTTTGAAATAAGTAATTGAAGATGTACACAGCTGTTGTTCAGAATTGAACTCTTTTGAGTAATTTTAAGACCCCCTTAAATTATATTATTATGTCTCTCGTTTAAACTATTACAATGTTTAATTTTGCCTTCCGAAATCATGTGTAACATATATTAGTTTATTTATTTAAAAAAAATCCACAACACGAAGTTAAATTGGCGACACATTCTGAATTGCCTGAAAAAAATACTCTTCCTGAAATTAATGAAAACAATTTTCATTTTAATATTTCCTGATGATGAGGACCAACCAATTATTGTATTATGCTAATAAAATAATATTTTTAATTGTCACGTTCAACGAGACATGAAATAGCGATTCATTAACGATAAGACATTTGTTGTACAAGTTTTTTTATTAACTTCCACATTTCACAAAATTTTATGCCTTTGTTGGATTATATCCTTATAAATTTTTTGACAAATTTATTGCGCAATGTTCTCACGACATTATGATCAATGATATTTTGAAACGGTAATTAAGTGCACTTAGTATTAACATCTAATTCTGACAATTTCGCTTTCAGGAACTCATTTACTTATAACTAGCACATTAGGTACTTTCATTTACGAAGAGTAAGAAATCAATGAATTACGTACTCTAACCGGTTTTTCTAGCATTTGATGCATTTGGTTAATTAATAAATATATACCGAAGCTGGTTTAACAAGATATATTGAAGAATTTATTTATGATAGGCTTAGCCGAGTCGGGCCGTACCAGGTTCGGGGATTGGACGAGGTAGGGAACAAATATTTTTCTGAAACAGTTCTTGAACAAAATCTGTTACTGTGTGACTTTTGATCCCATCTGAACTTTTCTATCAGATTTGTGTGTTCAGTTTTATCTCTCCCATAACTAATAGCCTTGCGGTGCTCGCATCTAGTGCGAAGCTTAGCCCTTAGCGCCGACACGGCCGCAGCTCGGACTAGGCTCGGTCTAGCATACATCATCCTCAATTCCACCGGCTCCCCTATTTCGCCACGCTCGCTCTATATGCACATGCGATTGTATGTGTTTAGTGACTGTCTGTTTATGCGCGCGGACGTCCGGGCGTCCGCGTCTGGGCAAGTTTCCCCGGACGCAGCTAAACGTAACATCCGCCAGACACTTGTCGTACGACAAAAAATGACCGCCTAAACCATTTTGAATCACGATTACTGTAGAACTTGGCATGTCGGATACCGGCTTCGCGAACTAATCCGATTATATTCCAAATTTTGTACGCTGCATTAGGTTAAAGGAACTCTCGATACGGATGATAATGATGAACATTCATTGGCTACGTTTACGTCATCTTTTGATATAGTCATTATGATTTATTTTTATAGTTTTTTGTTGATTAAGATGGAATTTATGAAGGAAAAATTGGGCAAACCCTGTTTAATATTAATGTGGATGTTTCAAAACGTTGGTGACAGTTGGTGGCGTGCGCGGGCGCAGGCTCCGTCGCGCGCGCTGCGCGTCTCGTCGCGCCGGCCTTCACTTTCGCTTTTTATGTGTGAATCTCGCTAAAGCCCATCGCACACACCTCGCTTACGTAACTACTGACAATTGCGATTGTTTCACACGATGTCCTTTTGTAAAGTCGGGATAAAAATTGATTGTTTATTGTTGCACCCACTGTTACTAAACTAAGCAAAATTCTGCACGAAACTGACGATTGCCAACTAAGAAATATTTACTTTTGGAGTTATAAAATCATTGAGGAATGTTCGCTACGTTTAATTGCCGCAAGCTGTACTGTAAGTTGTGAACCGGTTAGAAATTAGCAAATTAAATTAGTCGGCTATAATTTTATCTATTAGGCTGGTGGCGCACGTGTCTTAATTATTATTTAAAAAATGTAGAAGATAAAATATAATTTGAATTGAAAATTATAAAAGTGTCGTTTAGCCTATGCATATTTTTATAATAAAGAAATTGATAATATACAACTAGCGGGGATACAAAATTGCTGAAACCATATAGTTTTTTTCATAAAGTAGATTAATAACTATTAGAAGTTCAAGCAATCACGTTTCCGATCAATTTGTCACCAGCCAACGTAATCTGCAGGTGTCACGTTGCTGAGCTGCGCTCGCGCATCTCACATCCGAGTCCGACCACTTTCGCCTTCGCGCTCAAATGAAAACAAAATCTTCGTTCGTTCACATGCTCATGCATCAGATTCAATCGTAGTTCATTGAAGCTTGACTTGAAAAAATAATAACACATGATACTGATGTCGACTAATCAGTGGGGACGCTTGTAGGCGTTCTTTAAAAGTTAAATAATATGATTACACACGCAATTAGCATTTGGTTTAGTATCGTCATTAGTTATTGACTTTCTCTATCGCTAAACAAATGGTTCGTTACATAACAGGCCAAAATATACGCCGCACGAGATGTTCGGTTTGATTTATGTTCTCATCGAACTTTAGGTAATTTTAACTTTTAATCAACAGTCGATTCCTGAAAATTAAAACTGCTTGCATTTTGGCACAAACTTTACATCAATATGGTCAGCTTCATATGACAGCATGGCTTGTATAAGTATTGAGATAACAGTGAAAACCTAAGTAGAAGTCCATTTATAGGTCCAAGAAGGTTTTCAGGGAAACGATGCCCGAATATAAAATCAACATCTGAATTTTGGAATGGGTTTTTTTTTTCATTTTATATAAACAGCCTTCAGTTATTTTAACGAGTATGCAACTGTTTGAAATTCGAACGTTGTACAGAACACACGAAAAGTAAATAACTTCAACATCGATTTGTCTGCGGTCACTTGAGTGAAGTTCAAAATGTACCACAGACTATGACTAAAGTTTTCAAGGTTAAGCTCGTCTCGTGGAATCACCACTAAGTATGTAAAGCTAATGCTCCTTCTTTGGCGGTCGTTACGAGTGACTTTCCGAGATAAAGCAGCTCTAATGAATACCACATAACGATGTAAATGGTGGCCGCCTGCCCGCGTGGGACGTGACATTGACAAACGTAATAAGATTTTCTTGTTAGTAAGGTATTACGGAACCTAACAGACGGTTAATATGGGACATGAAGATAGATAGAATTTGGTTTTGTACGGTGTCGTCGCTGTCAATCAAACATGTGTACTTAGGTCTTTTTCTAAAGATCGATGTGTCATATAAGCAGGCAGCAGGGTGCTGAAAGGATGTGGTGATCTCCTCCCCGTGTAGTATTCCTCATTACCAAGTGTCGTGATTCCTGCGACAAGAGCTCATTTTCTTGAGGATGTTTCGCCATCTGTGCCTATCCCTGGCACTGTGGAGCGCTTTGTGAAATTTGTGTACAGGGATGGAAGAATTTGTCATTAAAGTGGAGATACCTACCTACTGTAATTTCTCCCTGGTTAGCATCAGTGTCAGCGAGCGTCGCTAGTTTTCAATGTCTTGCAAAATGGTTATCTAATGGTTATGGAAAGCGATTTATCGAGGTTTGTAACAATTCCGTTTCTGTTTAATTTCTAGAAAGACATATCCTTGGTCACAGGTTAACTAAGTAACTGACCAAAAGCTTATCCGATCCAGAAACAATGCTTATCCTAACTCAATCAGAAATTCTCAACTTGACCTAAAACTGTTAGCGTGTTAGTGTTAGCCAACATTCCTGTCATTACATTCGAGATATCAACCAGTTTGCAAACAATATCTCGAGTCCGAGCGCTCGTGGCTGATGCTTACACTTTCTATGAGTCGATATGTCAAGGGCAGCTGGTTGGCGGATCTGGTCACGACCTAGCAACCGTGTTGATCCACGCGAAGGGAGACTAAGGATTCACACACGCTTGCGCTCAACAACAACTCAACAACTGTAGTCGTTTGTCGGTCTATTTGGATTCCGAAATTCTCAGTAACTGTCCCAGCAAAATTGTACATCATACACAAGTTTTCAGTCATTTAATCCCTCATGGACATCAACATTTTCTGGTAATGACTGCATCCACAGTATGCGAGTCCTGTCGTAACAAATACCTCTTTCTTTCAGTGTCCAATTTATTGGTTACGGCTAGAGATTGATTTCAATCGGAATGTGTATAAACTTGGCAATGTATGTTGTAATGCTGTTGGTAATAAGTTGCCTGCAGACGTGAATTATGTCTGATTGGTGTGTGCATCGAATTTACTGTGTTACTTTGGTATTTAGTTGTTGATTCGTTTCTTTTGTAACTGCGTTGAAGTTTTAGGAAAATAACTTTCTCTACTCACTACGAAAGGTTTTAGTTGTTTTATTAAAAGAATTATACCTATGCAAATCACAAGTTGACCACGTGCTCTGAAAATACAAGAGACTTACGCTAAACCACTGTTGGCTGCAGAACCGGCTCAGCAACAACATTAGTTCGCGAGTCCATTTGACGCAACGCTTAATTTTAATAGTTTCAACGCGCTGAGGCTTGTAGCGATAAATTGCAGTAGCATTTTTCTCGGCACGTGCGCCTTCCTAACAATCGTTGTTGCGGCTAAAATGATAGAATCAATGGTGTGTGGTAACTGCACGCGGGCTTCGATGCGCCAAAAATGCGGTCAAGTCGATGTCGTGGCGAAAATAACTTGCTTCGCCTGAAGCTGTACATGCGGAGCTTTGACGTTACATAAATGATTTGACGACTTAGGATATTTTACTGTTCAGAAGAAACTGGTTTGATAGCTCTCTTTGAAATATTACTTGCAATATCGTAGTCACTTTTTGAAATTATCTTCAATTTAATTTTGTCTGCATCATCAGTAACTCATGGCCGTATTTATTTGTTCTTCGTGACCAGCAACTATTAGAAAACGAATGTTTTCATATCGACAGCACATTGGACGTCTGCGCCGGATACAGCGAAAGGGAAGCGGTTAATTGCTGAGGAAAATAATACTTAATTGTCTGTTCGTGTTTCATAATGGTTTTAGGGACTGATACGAATCAACTTTTGAGTCATGAAGTTACCATTTAAGTGGAACCAGACACTCGCTTCCGCGCACCTAGTCACGACGACCAAAGAAGCTGTTGCTGAGGAAATATTCACAAAGCCTGATGGGGCACCATCAGGCTTTGTGAATATTTGAACCAACGAGCTATTAAAATACTAATGTTATTAACTATGTGACATTTTGATTTTGAATATCTTATTATTTATTTAGCTGGTTTTAAAAGTTGCTCAATATTTTATTAACACATGGCATGTTCCTAGATGATTTTTTATGCGGCAAACATGTTAAGTGTGTGATATTTCGTGGTAATAAAATACATTATTCATAATTATTACCGGCGATGAGCTGGTAAGCATCTGACTAATATATATATATTTTGCATGTCTAAGCAGGTATTTACTCAGAGTGTAAGTTCAGGCACGCTGGTAATGATTGCTAATAGTATTTGCGCAAATACTTGCACATCTTATATCACTGGTTTAGTCAAATTGGTTTGCGCATCATGTGCGGAGAAAACGCTAAAAGCATGTCATAATAATGTGACATTGGATTAACATGATTGCATCAGTGACATTAAGTGCGGGGTCCGGGTTCGAGCCCCGCGCCGGACAACGCGTCGACGCAAACATAATCGGATATTTATGTGCGTCTTCGAATTTTGTAAGCATCACTTTCGGCTTCAACCAGTTTCACTTTCCTGCCGATGACCTTTCGAGGAATGCGAAGTGAGATAACGGATGAATAAAACATCACGCCGATTAGTTATAGCTACTTATCGGCGTCCCGTAAAATCTACCAGTATGAAGGCGAGGCAGAATGTATATGTGCAGTGCGCACGCACTATTGTTGCTCGAGGCGGATGCAACATCTACACTTTCTAGGCAGATCGCTGTGTGCAACTCGGGGGGTTTAACCTTTATCTATTGCTTAGTATCGTTTCGCAAGATGGTCTGCAGTCGGCGGGAGATTCCCAGTAATGAGTGAGAATGTGGCCTGCTGCGGCCAGTGACGCTGCCGGCTCCACGGAACGATTGGAACGCAGTTTTTTGACCTTGGCTCTTTCTATGCCCCTGATCCGCGGTGGTTACGAAACATGACCACGAGCGGCGCGCTCGATGAAGTGCCCACTGTAACGCCACGAGTGTGACTTATGAGCGCCAGACATGAATGTGCTCGTTTTACTTGACCATTATAATTTATTCTGAACACGTTTGAAACAAAGCTATGATTGCGGTCAGCTGTTGACCCGGCAACGAGCGGTTACGTTCATTATCCGGCGCGTTTGCTCGCGTTATGATTGACAGCCACTATAAGCAGACACTGTTCGAAAGTAATCAGGACTAGGAAGCGAAATGAACCGTGTAAGACTGCGGACTAGTTGCTGTGCGCTGTTCTATTTGAAGATGATTTACATTTAAAATATTCGATAGTTTTTGTGAGGTTTTTAAAGGGTGCGCCATCAGTCACGGTACCTACGCATGAGCGGTTCCTGTTTACGAAACATGTTTTATGTGCCGGCATTGTGGTAAAAGTTGATTTTCTACTTGGGAAGCGTAGGTATTTAGCAAGAAATACTTGGACCTTGATATGCGGTTTTCGAGCCCCCAGTGACGGAGGATAGTCATTGACCTGACGTGTGAGCGTGACAGAGGGCCTTGTGGGCTTATATGGTGAGGTTTTCGTTTTAGCTATATGGGTTGGTTCCGAGAGAGTGCTGTGTGAATCAGAGGATTGTGGATTATTCATTCTTCAGCAGTGTGAGGGCAATATTTCGGTGTCAGCGCGTACGGCGGCGGTGCGTGCCACACTTGCTGATGTCGCGCGCGTGATGCCGATACCCAAGTGCTCGCCGTTCACTGAAGCTTTACAAATAAATCTGTAGGCGTACTTAATTTTAGTGCAAAATTCCACTTCTTAATTTACATTGTTGACATTAATAACGAGCTGCGACTAGTTTTCAAAGCTCGTCTAATTACAGAAACGCAATAAAATTGTAGTTTTCGATCGTTCGTTGCCTTGAAAGTCGTGTCGACTCGTCTAGGACTGAACTAGGGGTATAAGTCTTGACACTAATGACCTACTAACATTTCAATTGCCAAAAGTCTTACATTATGTGACATTTAAGTATGATAGATAATTATATGTACACACACCAAATCTTTAGAATTTCACAAACGGTATATTTTTGCTTGGCAATTAGTTGCAAGTTGCAACGCTACGATTTATGAGTCGAAACAAAAACGCTCTTCAGCATAAATTAACACAGTGACCTAAAGCTAATTTTATTATGAAATTGCCTACATCGTGGATAAAATGCTGTAATATTAGATAAGAACTTTAATTACATCTTCTACTTAATATTCTACAACAACTACCTAACTTTAAACTATGTAGCGTTTGGAAGTGGCATAATAACTGTAACAACTAGAAACAAATTATGATAATTAATGGACGTTTCGCGTCATGTTATGATCTTCAATTTTTAACACATTGTTTTTTCGTTACACCATTGAATCGTCGATCTTCATCGAGATCCTCACTTCCCTTCTGATTAGCCTATCAGTTCAGAAATTACGTTAAAATAACATGTTTGTTCCATTGTGTATAACAATCGTGGTCACATATCTGCGTTCATTGTGTCGATCGATTGTTTGCGCGGTGAATGATCTACGGAGCAAGCCACGGCCGCCACGCCACGCCACGCCACCGCCACGCCCCGGCCACGTCGGCGTCGGTGTTAGCGTTCTATGCACGGCCGACGTGTTAATTTCTACGTGATCGCAATCCGCCGTCGCCTAGGGTTGACGAACCACGGTCCCGTTTAATACAACAGCTACGAGTACGTGCCGCTTAATTGTCATTACACTCGCATCAATCCGTGACAGCCGCGGAATATTACTAGCCATCGACCATCACATTAATTTTATAGCTGAAATAAAGCAGCCGAAATGTCGATTAGATAAAGTATTACTCATATCCAGTTGACCTTTATGTCCTTTGATTCGATGAGTAGAACAGTTTATAATTATCATAGAACCTATTTTATCAAGAAGCCTACTTCAGCTGGTCTATTCTGGAATTCACTGACTGACTTCATAGTATAGACCTGTAACGGTGCCAGGGTTGCGGAATCTGTTCGAAAGAGTCACCGCGGCCCTGGAACGCAAAGGGCTTTAGAAGGAACACGGATGGGTTTTAGTCAGTAAGAGTCTGACACGCCCTTCCGCTCCACCCAGAGCGGAAGAAGTCATTTGATGATTTCCCATCCTTAAAAAAAAAAAAAAAAAAAAAAAAGACCTGTAACGGACCATAACGTTATTTCGCACGTGGCACTGTCTTGGTCGATGCCTGCTATTTTCTCTTCTCCATGTTTATCATTATTACGTTGTCAACTCGAGGCTTGTTCATTGGCATATAAACATCAGCGTTATTTCGTGATTGTCCGATTTGAAAGTAGGTATGCTGAGTAAACTTGTGTTACCCTTTCGTTTTCGTTTTACATTCGCGTATGATCCGTCACGTCCGTCGGTGATGTAGTGCACACGTCTAGCTAATGTTAATGCTTTTAGTTCTGCTGGAGTAAATGTCGAAGACAGGCCGCGAATCGTGATTCATCAAACATTGTATAAGCGGTTGAATTTGTTTTCTTGATAAAATGTCTTGCGTCTCTGTTATTTGTGTGGGGAGTGAAGGAGTGCGCATGAGTAATAAATAGGCGCATGATTACGCGCACATATTTGCCCCCGTGGCTACGTTCACCGGCGACCTCGAGGTGCCGAGCGGAGACCAGACCTTGTGCCGGGACACGCGGGTGCTCGCGAGTGTCGCCGACGACAACCGACTCCGTTCACGTACCGCATTTAGGAAGTTCGTAATGCTCTTGAAATATGAATGCACTCAATGATTCGGATCACTCGCTCCAATTTTCTGTTTGGAAGTTTCACTCTCCGTGTTCCAATTATAAATTTATTATTTTCCTTGAAACCCCTGAATAACTTTTTCTTCTGTTTACTGCAAATTAGAAGCTTTTTCATAACAATCCATAATGAATAAGGCAACGACTAAGCCACAAAACATAACTTTGAAAGAAAATTGGTTTAACATTTTTAATTGTAAAATAATGACAAAACAAATAATAATGGTGCTTCAAATAACTTAATGAGATTCTATTTTTACCTCCGTGAACTGTATTTCAATGTTAAACTTACGAAATTGCTACAATTACTCGAAATTTGCTTTGCATTATGGAACAACGCACAATGCGTAACCGGGCTATAGTAAATGCCGAACGGCAAGGACTTGCGAAATCTACTAAATATTTTGGGCAAGCCTTTCTCAATAATATTTGCGTGTTTGTAACCCTGAGCCCGCGATCAGCCGGTATTAACGACTCATACAATACTTTCTAATAAATAATCGTTACAGAAATTATTCGCCTCTTTGAATTATACCCATGCTAGCGCTTGGCATAGTAGCGTGGTGAGTGGTGGTCACAGTACACAGTACCGACACATTCCGCATCACCTAGTGATAACCTATTAATATCTTCACTACTTTAAATAAAATAAAAATGTATTGCGTGTTTAATGACAAATATTACTCAACTAGTGTTCAATGAGAACCTGTTGGTTACATAAACCTGGCCCGTATCGTGAAAATATTATCATTCAGATCCAGGTTTCTCTGACTCGTTCTTCATTTTATATTTTACGTATAAATGTGTCATATACATATGAGACATTTCGACATTTTAATCGAGCATGGAACACCATGTGGCCATTTCAGATACAAATATCAAAACGTGTTTTAAATGATATAAAGATATTCATTATTTAAACGGACAAATGATAATAATATTACAACATACTTAAACAACGAACAACTATAAAATATGCACGTTCCAAATACTTGATATTATACATCTTAGTTGCCTATTTAAAGGTGTTAATTTTAGTGGATTATAAATGTCACGAGCCCGAGTATTCTCAAAATTAACGCAAAACAGCTGTACCTACTCTAGAGAAAGGAATCAAATTTTGTAAAAAAGTCCACCTTTGGAATTTGAAATAGAAAACCACTTTTCTCAAAAAGGAAACGCTACAAAAATTGCTACGAATCTTCGTAGCGGATTTCGTGCCCAAAATTTGAGGCACGCAATCCTAAATTGGTTGATAAAATTTCGATGTTACAAGGACCACATAATGCCTTGTTACCCAAAATGCCCAGTTCCTAAGTACTGGTACTTCGTTGACACGGTGGAGTGGAATGCTCGAACTGATTCCGGCAGCGCGAGTATTGTTCATATCCGTTTGCACAAGGTATCAGTTTCATCGGCCGGTATTTATTACTCTGGCACAACGCACTGACGAAATGATTTTATTTGTAGACTTGCACATTATAACACAGTTATGAAAAGAGAAAACTGTTTCTTCTTAAGCTTAAGCTTAAGTTCTTTGCGTATGTTATTGTGTTTGCTATTTGATTTTTCTGTAGCATAACGTAGTCCTACGCAATTTTTAAAGTTATTGATAGGCCCGAGTTTGAACACAATCTCCCGTGATGGAAAGCGAAGAAGTGATCGAAGATGGCGCACGCTTGACTTAAAGACCCCCTGTAGCTACCTGAAAACACCTCCGGCAGATAATATGGACTGAATAACCATATTTATTGTATTAAGACTCATGAGTCATGAGGAAGTTACTCATCAGCAATGAAAATAAAATTTACTATAAAAAGAGCTCATGTAACTGAAGAAAACATTGCATTACGAAGAATTTACAATAAAATACTAATTTACGGCCACAAGTCGTAAAAGCGAAGGAATGCGTGGTGAAATCGGGAGAAATAATCATCAATTGACACATGTCACTTATTACGTACTTTTATTTGGATCTTTAACCTATCGCCTGCCTATACCTGATGCCACCAGGCGGGTTATATAACCGAATGTGAGGTAACACCATCTAGTCATGAATTACACCAAAGCAAATAGTCTTGAGATCATCATCGCAGTTTTCAATATAAGCAAACTTATACCAAATACATTACCACCGGATTCCTGATGTTTATTAATTGTCAAACTCGTTTTTATTCTTAAAACTTGTTAAACTCTGGAGTTGACATGTTAACTCGATTTTTTCAACTCCGAATCATGTTCGTTTACGTGTATTCGTTTATGTGTCTTTTCATGGAATAAAAGTAGTCGATTTCCAATGAAAACTTTTCAAGTTAGCTCTCGTGTGTAGACACGGAACCCAAGGACAAACCATAGGTATTCATTTTCGGGGACGGATTAGAATAGTTAGGTCTTTACCATTCTTTATCGTCGTAATCTACGATGGGTGCGCATATCTACGCGTCTCCTTGACAGAATGTCAGCGATGGTACTCGCTTGGTATTCGCTGCGCCCGCGCCGGCACTTAGCCCACGTGACGCCGCTACTTGACAACGTTCTCAGGACCCAACACGTGCTCAGAATTAAACATTTAAACACAGGATTGTATGAATCATTAAATACCACTCACTATTTTATGGTAGTGAATTTAATATGTATTTAATATGGTAGATGGCCAAATGTTATCTTCTTTTAAACCAGTATTTAAATACAGTAAAACCCGTTTCAGACGATTTTATAGAACCCAGACAAAACGCGTCTTAGGCGAGAAAACGTAATAAGTGAGATATGGGAAAATAAAATACGCATTATGTACCTACTTACATATATATAAAGTTATTGTAATGTACGTTTAATCTGGAACAGATCTAAAGCTCCAAGCTCGAGATTGTGCATAATTTGTTACTTTTTTGATGCAACGACGATTTTAGCATTACCCCTTTACTTGCTTAGTCACCCTGACATGTTTCTACCTCTGGTAAGATAACATGCGTATACAGATGAACGTATTAAACGGGATGACAAATCGTATTAAACGTGATAAAATGTATGAACACATGCCTCAAGTTGCAAGGACCGAATTAAAGTGGGTTTTACTGTTGGTAATTGAACCATCAATAATTTGAATACTTCAGCACAAATTCTGACCTTAGTCTTCTCAACTCTTAAATATTACAAGTCCCTCTAAAAATTAGTATTACATTAAATTAGAACAACTTTTGTCAATTCAAGGTGAGCCAAATAGCAGACATAAAACGTATGTACACACAAGAAAATAATGATTCGAGTAAAGAGCGATTATAATACAATTTGGCACGACCTAACGTTACAACTGCTCTTACCTAACTGGTTGCAATCGAAATTGCAGCTAGGAGATGTTCCACTCTTGCGCACCTATGCAAACATCTCGTAATATGTGACTTGTGAGCTAACTGCACACGCTAATGTCAAAGTGACGGATTTTATAATATTATAGACGCGGGGTAAAGTTATTATGTCAATCAAATTCGGTTGGCATAACAACTTACCACTCTACGAATCATCTTCAGGGTGCCTTTTAGTATTGGGTGCAAAAAGGCCAAGTCTTAGAATGGCTGTTAATAAAATGTTTTTTGAAAAATTAATAATAATTAACTTAAAATCTACTTTTACTGTGTTCTACGTACTACGTAGGTGCCTACCTATACTTGGAAAATAAGTGAAATCCTGCTATATTCAAAATTCCGATGAATAAGAAACTACACACAGATTGAGAGAAAAACAGCTTGAAGTTAACTCGATTGCAACTTGAACTAAATCTGTATCCGCAATGCTAGACGCCTCCACCAATATACAGCCTGAACTTTAAGACTAAGCGACTCCAGTGCAATCTTCTAAGTAGAACCTTATCTGATGGGTTAGTTATAGTTCTAGTGACACCGAGTCTCTAATTAAAATATCTATAATTAATAGGAAACATGTACTCACAGTGATGTCCTCTTTAGAAATTGTTTATGCAAATCAAGTGTTGCAAAGCCTGTTTTCGAAACCGGCGGCGGCGTTCCTTCGATGGATAACCTATAGACATTTGATTATGCCTCAAAAGTTAATGATTTCTTGACAGGACAGTCAATTGTTATTAGTTGGTAACATAACATATCACGCGGTATCTCGAATGGTCAAATTTCGCCAGTTATTAAACAGTACCTGGATGACCGGATCTTTTTTTTGGTAAACGTTTTCTAAAAATGAAACCTAGCTAGATTTATCGCTCCCGAAACATCCTGCATACTGAATTGCTCGTTTAAAGGTATTAGATAGATAAGTGCCATGTAATGTTTTTGTATATACATAGTTTAGTAAGTTAGTTATGTACATTTATTTTTATTTGCAAAATAAAAACAATTCACAAGTAATAAGGGCCGGGGCATACTTAAGTAGTTTTTTCTCAAAATCGCGGTTTTTCTCGTATTGTCTAATGCTGTAAGGTCGCTTTTTGTATGGCAAACGTAAGTAAATATTATGAATGTGTGGGAAATATAGTCCGTCCTTGACCCCCTCCCGTTCAGGTGCTGGTCCCACGGATAACAATCACCACTTCTGACCAAATATACCTAAGTACCTGTAGTAGCACACAGGTTTTCCTAGAACCAGTTTTCCACCGGTTTTCTGTCACCTCATTGAATAATATAAACTGCTTCACGACATATTAATGTGACCACTTTTATTTCAGAAATGTGAAACGATTGCTCGTTTACATTATGATGTGGTTATTACATAACCACATCATACACACATATTTGCGGCAGAATGTATATTTAACTCCGGATGTACTCAACATTGTAAATCTTACCGTAAAAAGCTTTTGTTCTCTGTTTCTTGTTTTGAAAGTACCTCTACGGCGACAAGTACAACTGTTACAAGCTCACAAATCCATGAATAACAAACATGCAATAACAATATCAGTGATTTAAATTTCGATATTGATAGGTGTGAACAGGCATTTGGCGTGTTTTACAATATGCATGATATGGCCACGATAACAGTACAATAAAAATATTCAATTTTGTTTGTATAAACGTTTTTCGTCGGTTCCATGGCCAATGCAACAATGGGCAGGTTGCCATTTGGAGGCACTTTACTGTATACTTAACTATACATATTACAAGAAACATAATTAAAATATATGAGCTTCACCTTGCATCTACCATCCATCGCGGTTGGTCAATGTCTATGTGGTGTAAGTTTGTATACAATAACTTGAGTTATGTCAGATATTTGTTATCTTAATGATAAAGTTCACACGATCATTAAAAACCTTCTGGTATGTATGTTTGTAATTATATAGTGACATTGCATATACGATTTGTTAGATATTTTGCGTAACTGTGACCAAGATGCGTATCAGGCGTCAGTTTGTTCCACTGATCTTGAGATTCTTGAGACGTTTTGAAACAGTTTAATACTAGACCTAGAATTGCTAAAGCATGTGAGACGCATCCTTAACAAGGACTTTATCTACAATCCTGTGTGGAAAGCGAAACAATGTAGACGAACAAGTTAGAAACAAGCAGAGGAACATACATAGATATCACGAAACTCGTTTCACCTCGGAGAGAGTTTAACCTTTACCACTGCGGTGCTATTTAATCAAAAGATGGTAATATTGCGCATACGTTTGCTGCGAACAGCGAAAGAACTGGCAATACTTTCTTGTCACGTTCAGATCTCTTAATTTCCCGGGAGATAGTGTCGCGGCTTCCTGTGCGCAGGCGCAGGGGCGATGCTCCACTCGAGGGAGGAAGCGCGGGTTTGCCGAACCCAGATGTAATCAAGTCACGAGCACTGACTTAGACACACACAAATGATAAATACGCCGACGCGACGGCGACGTACACTTACTCGTTACTTACAAACATTTTTAATATGTTTTACTATACATTCTTGCCCACGCGCATACTCCATCTTCATACAATTAAAATTCTTCGGGTATGCTAGTTTGACATGTAGTCTATCGTTTTTACGAAAGACTGTTTTCTATCTAATAAATAACAAAACATTAAAGGCGCACGCGACAATAAGAAATAGTGTGTAAAGTTTTTAGTTAGATCGCCATTTGTCACGCCACTTAGCGAAAGGCCGATTGATCTATTTTAGAACAGCCTTTACGATCTGTTTCGTGGATAAGCTTATTTGTAACACATTATCAGAATAATCTATTTGCTAGAAATATTTAATTGTAAACCCAAAGATAATAGAATATACTGTAAGAGGACATTGTTGCACCGACCCCAAGCAACATGGGATAAACCGTGGATATGTCAAAGCAATGACTTCTCTAGAACTTTATAACAGGATGTTTTTGAAATCATGCAAATCTTGTAAAACCGCAGCTACAAATAACAAACCTGAAAATGTCGGTCTCATGTAATGTTCGACTACATTCTAAAATTACATGATTCACGTGTCTCAAATCCTAATGGTACAAATAAACGGTACCCTGATACGCCTTGAACTCTCTGAACCCTTGGATGCATGTGGCAACACCATCATGTAAAGTTTAAAGAGCATGCATACCTTCGTTATTTGTGCAGAAGATCATTTATCGTCTATAACTTACTTTGAGAGATCAGAAAGCTAAAATTGGTTTAAAAATAAACCTTTTGTAGAGTCATAGAACAAGCAAGCTACATTTTCTTGTTATCTACATTAAAGTATTAACAAAGCATTAAACGCCTCGAAAACGTTCGATTCGCAGTGTGAACAAATCAGTTGGCTGCAGCAGGGACTAACTTAGTACTTGTAGGTATCACGTCTTTGTGTATCGGTCCACGCTCACCTAGCCTTGCGCTCGCGACCTTACATCTAGTGAAATTGAACCGGTACAAACGTAGGTACTGGTCTCGTTACACTCCACTGCGGAATTGAGGCTGCATTCATTATCTCAATATATTTATGTAAGATTAATAATTTAGCTCAACGATGCTGTGTGACGTCAAATGGACATACAGGAAATTACGTATTGTTATTGTGGAAAGCGGATATTCAAGTACAAGTTCTGCTGGAAGCTGCTACACCTCTTTTACCTTTTTATCACTCTGTTTAACTATGTTTTATAGACGACTGTATCCCGTTTTGCTCGAAAGCAATAGTTGAACTACTAATTGATTTGTATTTGGCACCAGTTGCCAAGTCCGTTTTAAGCACCAAATTTATAAAGGTTAGCAACAGTCCGGCTGTTTGAAGAACAATACGTGTCGTTAACATGGCTTTACTGTCCAGTCGGTATTCGCGGTAACCTTCACGTGTAAAGTGGCGCTGCATCGGAACCAGTCACGGTCGGTGCAACGCGAGCGCATTCACTGCCGTGCGTTGTCAAACACTTCCTCGCACGCACTCCAGTGAAGGTGGCCTAATGCGATCGGATGGACTTAATACCAATACAGCGCCATTCGCTTGTTATCCCTCGATCACCTTCCGTGTACCGAGGCTCACAAGAACTTGTACGGAAGCTCATACACTTCCGACACTGATAATTGGATTCGCGACACGATAAAATAGCCGTGATATGATTCATTGCGCTTTTTACACCCATTGCTCCAGCGACAGAGTTCCGAAAAACTAATGTACTTACATGTCATTGTTATTAATGCAAAATGTTTTCTCCGAGTCTGATCTGAACAGCCCGGGTTATTAATGTCTGTAACCGACGGGTTACAAACATTAATAACCCGGGCTGTTAACCGAGGAGTTGAGTAACCGCAAAATCATCTTCGATCGTGAAAAGTTGCAAAATTCTTGTCTCGTCAAACTAGCATAAAACACTCTGTAGGACGCTGCAACACTCATAACAGCTCTTACGTATTGATAATTTTAATGACAGGCTGATCAATTATAAAGTGCCAAAAATACATGTAGTGTAGTATTGTATAAAGTGGCCGCAAGCTCGCCGCGCAGCTTGTGCTCGACTCGTGTGAGAGTCACTCCAGAGGCGAAAGTGATCGTCAACGTCATACAGAATTGCCTCATCGATCGGCTTGCACTTGCGCGGAATCGAAATGCGTAATACACCCACGCTCTGATTTTCGCCGCCATTTCTCACGACCACATCAATCTTGCAACATTGCAATGTTCGACAATGCTTGTTTTGTAGTCATCTAGATGAATTTTCACACAACTTCTTTGTCCCCCATCGTGCAACTGTGCCAGAAATATCGATAGCTATGCAAATCGATAACTGTTATGAAACCAATCAATGTACAAAAAGTGTGCTAATAAAACCCGTACATACACGTGATTATACGTCACTTTAAACATACACTTTAGAAATGCTCATGTAACAGCGACGTTGTGTTGGTAGACAAACAATACCCAGCTCGAGAATGCGGTGATGAAATAAATTGGTGACTCAGAGTTTCCTTGTGCAGGGTCGCAAGCTTTTGACTCGTAGGCGCAGCTGCCAGATGTCATCTTGCTGAGTCACGGAGCACTGACTCCTATTCTGTAATGTAACAAACTTTCGTAACTTACCATGTTGATGGAGATCTCACAAATTCCGTTTCTTTGTTACAGATGTTTGTTAGTGTGCGCGTTCTTCGCGAACGCCGAAGTAGATATCATCACGGAGCCTCGGCCCGGTGAAGAGTACGTGCTGGTCAGTTCAGGACAACAAACTCCATTAAGAAATTTCGAGACTTCACATAAAATTCCAGATAAACACCCTCATCATAGAAATTTCAAGCAAGATGATAGTGAAAAGATCGTGAAAAAGCTCCATAGTGGAAAGGTCAAACACGCCACTGAAGGCATCGTTGCCATCGAAGAGGACAAAAAAGCTTTGTTCAAAAAGGGATTGAAAAGACCAGCTTCAGAATCAATTGAAGTTGATATTCCCGTATCAAAATTAGAAGACATTAAAATCCGGGAGAATTTAAAAGATGTCGAAACCAATCCTAAAATGGCCGTCGCATTGGAAGCAATGTCAGAGTCTGGGAAATTAAGTAAAACTTCAGGCACAACTACCCAGAAGCCTGTCCTTACTACTGCTCCCCCAAGAGCTCCAGTTAACCAGCAGTTCGACTACATCCCTATCAATTTTGATACAATTGACGACATCAACACCGGACTATTATCATCTAATGTCAATTTAGAAACAGCTGGCTCAGAGCAGAAGCCTCAATCAAGGATTCAAATTAAAAAAGGTCCCAACGGACAGGACTACGAATATGAATATATCTATTATTACTATGATGAGGATGAAGAAGGTAACAAAAAGGAAGGAAAAGGAAAAGACAAAGCTTCATCTACTGCCGCTACCCCTGTTCACAATTCTCACGATGGCCCGGAGAAAATAGAAAGTGAGAATCACATTGCTAACGAAAGTAAAACCAAGAACAAGTACAGTTCTATTGAAAGAGCCACTACCACTGTGGCTACTCCAGAAATACAAAACGAAGTTGTTCCAGCGGCGACCAGAGGCCGCGGCCGCAGCCGCACCGTCGCGCCTGCGCCCGTCTCCGAGGAGGAAGAGGACATCAGGTATTTCATTTTCGTTTGTAGTCCTAAACATTTGACACTGAATTATAGGATACACTTTATACTTTTTTATTTATTTATATTAATAACACTTTCTAATATTCAAAGCGTTAGGTTGCCATCAAGCACACGGTTCCCGCCTCGAGGTCGTAACTTAGCGTCAGCTACATCTACAACTTACGTACCCGAAGTATCTTCTGAAACAGTTAGACAACGCGGACGGTCACAAAGCGACAATGTAGCCGATGAGTCGATTGGTCAGACCAGAAGCAGGACCCGTGCGCATATCAGGTAACGTACATACACACCGACCATTCACTCCGAATGCACAACAAAGCTGGAAATTGTTTAATATATAACGACTTTTTATATTTACAGACGTCCAAGCTCAGAACTTGTAGACCTGGATAGCTTCAAGACTCATTCCGGTGACATTCCGTCTCCGTCTCAATACAAAGAGCCACCAAGTAGATATTCCTCAGAAAGCCGAACCACTACTGAAGCTGACGTGCCTGAAACGACACCAATTGCCAAAGAACCAACTTATGCCAAAGAGTCCGCCAGGGAGGGTCACAGCTTATCGTCGGGCATCAGGTTCCAAGAGATCTTAGACGATTCAAAGCTGCCTGCTGACTACAAACAGACCACGCCTTATGACCAGGAGACCACTGAGTACACTACCATGACTGCGATGGAGAAGGTGGCTCTGGACCTGTACGCGTACTTAGCTGGAGAGAACTTGAACAATGACATCAACCCGACGAATGAGATCAATTTCGATGGGACGACGACAGTTGAGGACGATATGTGGACAACGACGGAGTTCATGAGCACTACGGAAGAGGCCACCACGACGCCGACCACGACGACCACCACCACCACGACCACGACGACCACCACTACCACGCCGGCGCCGACCACCACGTCCGCGGCACCTACGCGCCCCTCCAGGTTCAAGGGCCGCGCCGGCGCGCGCACGCGCGTGTCCACGTCCAGCGCCGCCACCGAGGCGCCACTGGAGACGTCCACCAGAGTGCGAGGTAAGCACCGCTCTCCACTTGTGTCACAACACTAACTAATCCAGTTCGAGATTCTCGGCGCGATTGGCGAAAGTCACTGCGTGGTTTAATTGAAGTTAATTATTGATTATATTAGAATCGTGTTTTCTACACAGCATTTTTTATTGGAATCTGAATGTATCGTTTTCGTATTTTTTTTTATATTCAATACGCGTAAGGTATATAAAAATTTACAAATATTTACAAAAAATACTATTGTAAACGAGGTTGATTGGACATACTGCAACTGATACGCGACGGTCACTATATCAATGTGATCAGGCGTTACAAAAATATTTGTTACTTTTAGCTTTGCTCAGGCAAGATTACCTTAGAATACATTAATTAATGAAGTTCAAAAGGTTTAATATTTGACCCAAATATTTTTCATGGACATAACGATACACTGACGACCTCCAAACCAATATTCTCAAAACTTCACCTTAGTTAAACCGTAGTGGGTTGGAATCACCACCGGCAGAAGCCGTTCCCAGCATGCTGCTTGCACTCCCAAGTAATACTTGTATACATATGCCGTAGCGCCGCTACGCCTGCGAAAGTTTTGTTAAATTATTCATTTGTTGCTCTGCGATTGTTTTTGTTGCGAATATGCATTTAAAGCGAATGTCACCCAATGGAGAATATCCATACGGCCTTATCCACATGCTCTTCACGTAATGTGAATAGTTTTTCTCACGAATGTTAAGTGCGTGGAAGGTGTAAAGTTTTGTTTTATGCTTGATGAATGTTTCCATACATCTGCTGGTAACAATGGAGTGGGAAAAGCGGGATGGAGACGAATGGCGTGTCTCAATGTAGGTGACACTTCTATTACATCACGGACATATGTAGTTCACCGTGGTGTTGTTTGTCGGACGATATCAGATAAGCTAGTTTTGTTACAACGATAATGAAGATACTGCTTTATTTTTGGACAGTTTTTAGATGTTGTGAAACAAAAAAATCGGTTGGAAATATTCTTAGTTCATCAACTGTATTTAAATTAGCGAAACTTATCATATATTGAGTGGTCGCGCAAGTATTTTTCGTTGTAGCCGAATGTATAGTCACCTATTGGATACAACCTTAGCTATTCATACTTTAGTCGGTAGTTCCTATTGTTCTTCTCCGGGGTTGTACCAAAATACTTTACACACTCAATACCTTAAAATCCTTAGGATTAAGTACGAAAAATTACTCTCATTCGAAACCTCTGTTAAAATGTTATCATACTTCAAGTAAGTACCTTGAACTTCACCGTGAAGTTTTTGTTATCATATCTACCGCTCTGATAAGAGCCAACTTTATCAATTAAATATCAAAAATAATATAATTTTTCCGCTGCTTGTTGCTGTGGAAGTGTCAAGACAAGATCGCGCTGGTCGTTACCCCGCGTTCAGATTGGTTAGGTCTGATGACCTATATGACTTTTCCTGAAACCTGACGTCACCAGCAGTGCGATTCTATAATCCTCGCACCGTGTTAACTTAGGTGAAGTGAGCTGTCAATCCAAACAAACTAGGTTAAATGACGGTTTACTTCATGCTCACTCCACCTTAGTTTACAAAGTGAAGTTGACAGAATAGACCGGCTGAGTTTCACAGACTATTTTAAAGAATTCGGGATATTTTTTTGCTGTCTTCCCATTCTTATTTCGGTTTTGTCTCGGCTACATTCGACCTCGAAAGGATCTTAGAACTTAAACAACATAGGCGTCAAAACCGCAAAAACATTTACGTCAGTACAAAGAAGTTCGAAAAAAGTTAGAAAGACTACGTAAAAACTATGTTAGGGAGAGTTAGAGAAAAATGATGTGGAGCTAAAGTAAAATTGATGATGAATGATGGCAATAATGTCCAAAATCTATAGGATTGGACAGACAGATTGAGAAATGATGTATGAATGATGTAATTTGGTCACCCGCAGACATTTTTGACTTCCGAGGGGCAATTCTACTAATTTTTAAGCAACATTCGCATTCGTCTCAATCTAAATCTGTCAAAAAATCCTCAACTTCCAAACATTTTTGATATGCAAAAGTGAAAGTTGGGTAAAAATTCGTAGAATTGGCTAATACAATGTCACTTTGCATAAAGCCCTTCGTCCAATTCTTAATAATAACTTCCTGAAATTCTGATATTGGAAAACTACCATGTTGTATGCGCCATTAGGGTAGCTTCATAGTTAAATTACGAAGATAAGGACAGCTCTTATCTGAGGCTCATTATATTTGGCATCATCGCTATCAGATATAGACAAATATTACTTCACCTATAAAAGAATCAATTAAAAAGACAATGATATGATTGTTAATGAACAAATCTTATGCATTGCCTTTGGAAACAACATTGTGAACAAACAGCTCACAATTGTTGTTTCCAAAGGCAATTGTTAATAAACATAACAGCATAGTAACACCCGTTTTCTCAAACTACCGATAGACTGATTGCCATGCTAAATTAGAGGATGACAAACCTATTCATCTACAAATTCTTCAAATAATGGTAATGCCCAAACGCAATCCACGTAATCCTAACATAAGTAGTTAATTTACAAGACATTGACGTAATTTCGTTAGGAATTCTAACAACTAGAGCTAGTTGGCCATGACGCGGCGCCGTCCGTATATATTGACAACTAATAGTATACTTGGCTAACCGACATTGCGATAACATAGCGAGTAGATCTAAAATACTGTATGCTTTTGTCGAAATCGCTTCGTTCAAAATTCAAATAGTAAAAGTTTAGAAAGGAACATTTTGTTGCCAAGCTGAAAAAAATTACCTTACAAAATAAGAAAAACATATCGACCGACCTCTCACGCTTAAAACATTTGTACACTTTTGGGCTACATCCCGCCTTTTCCACTTCAATTAAGAAAATGTTAGCAGCATCAAAATAAGTGTCAGTAACCCTCTTTCACTATGTCGTAGGTATGCATTCAATATGTGTTTGTTCGCCAGGTCGCTTCGGAAAGCCCAGTGTAGGCGGTCGCAAGACTACGGCTGGAAGCAGTTCCACAGCTGCCGACTCCACGACGGCAGCACCAGCAGAGAAACCAGTCACACAACCCAAGGTCTGCATCCATATTCATTGACCCCTTACCGCGCACACTTAGCTTATAACCTAGCTTTAAGAGCGACTGTACTGTTTTGCATTGCGAATTTTGTGTCGGCTAAATACAGTGGTTACGAAACATTTAAATATTTTGATAAGATGTAAATTTTAATTACTGGGTACGAGTGGTTTTATAAGTAGTGGTCTGTACTTTCAAACCGAGTACATGTTCGGTGGCCATTATAGCGGTCATCGTTAGCAAAAACATCCTTGGTTATGGTTGCACAGAGTGGGGATCACTTATTGCAAGTAAGAGATCTAGTGATATCTGTATGGTACCTATGTAATTGAGGGCAGGTAAAAATAGCATTTGTTTAAAACTCAGCTCAATAGAAAAATGCTACATCCATAAAAAGGCCTCTGAAGTTCTGAACCCACTACCGTCACCCGTAAATTTATAAAAAAAAAGTATGGACGTTAATAACAAATATTTGCACCAAAACTAAATCACTAGGTAAGCGCCTGGTGTAAGACCAGTTATCCTATAAACTGCGAGTCAGTTACTTACTAACACTGACCCATTATGTACGAAATATTTGTTATTTAACCTCGTGTTAGCAACTAACTGAGCTAAGTTGCTGGTGCACCTTAGTATATTGAGGCATTTTCAGAGCGCTATTAGTATGACTTATGGTCGTATATCTGATGCTAAGTCCACACGTGCGTACATGCTCGATGCTTTTACTTTTTGTCGAGCAAGATCGAATATGACCGTTATAGCTTAGGACTTATTGCTCGAAATCGAACCAAAATGAGCAACGATGCCACTCGCGCCTTCATTATTGTTTGATGATACTTGTACATCGAACATCAACGTTCGTGTAGAACCGCTATAACGAGGGTGTTCCTTGTTGCAGGCGTTTGGTCGCCGTGGCCTGTTCGCGGGTCGCACCAGGCCCGCCTCCACCACGTCTGCCCCCGTCTCGGTAGACGATGCCGGCAGCGCAGCAGCGTCCAGTGAAGCCCCGGCGGCCCCAGCAGCACCCGCACCCAGGTAAAATCGCACTGATTTTCATTTATTTACCTAAAACTTTTCAGAAACAGAAATGATGTTGTGAAAGTCGACCAAAAATATATGGGTTTGGCATAATCATTATCAACATTTCAACCGAAAGACGTCCTCTGCTAAACAACGACCTCCCCCAAGAGAGCCAGTTCGATCGGTCTTATGACCTGAGGCTCTAGACCAGAGACAGTCGGTCAGCGGTAGCGTGACGAAGGCGCATCCGTTAATACAATGGCATTTTTTCTAGAGCCTGTGAGACTCAAGTGCGATTCTATAAGAGATGGCGATTGTCGAAATGACAAAATATAAGGGAATCAATCCCACGTGAACTTTCGACAGCGTTTATCAATCCCATACATTTTTGACGTTTTGACAGTTGCCTTCGCCACGCTACTGCTGACAAAATGTCACTTGTCTATATCACAATGTTACGTGGTCCATTCTAAACATTTTGGCATTTCAACAATGACATTCTATGTATGTCATTGTTGAAATGCCGAATGAATTTTATCTAGAAAACCCTCATTATAACAATTACGTCATGAAGTAGATTGACGAAGTTCAAATTCTCTGCGCAGTCTTAAATAATGACTAAGATCTCATGTGACTCTTTCAGACCTAGGCTTCGTCCAGGCCTGAGGAGAGGTCCGTCCACCACCAGCACCACCGCCGCAGCCGCCAGCTCCGCTGAGGATAGCACGTCACCCAGCGCAGGATCCGGAGAGGTTTCTGAGACTACCCCCATTCCTTCCAGGACTATTGGGTTAGTTGTACTAGATAATGTGTTCTTATCCTTCTGATTGGCACGATAAATGAGATATCTAGTTTCTTGTTGTGTTAATATTTTAGTAGGTAAGAAAAGAACACAATAATGATGATATGAGCCATAACGAAGCGATTAGTTGTCAGAGGATTTTGACAACTAATCGCTTCGTTATGGATGCAGTACAAACATTTTAGTTGATTGAATTTGACCAAATGGAATTTGACAAAAACCATTTAAAGTTAGCAAAAATATGTTGCTATGAGAGTTGCTAAAAGTTTCATATGCTACAATTATGTCATCACGTAATTATCAGCGGTGTTATACACAGATCAGTAACGTTTTCATAACGAGCTATTTCCTGCTCATTAATATGTCAGTAGGTACTATGTCGAGCAGCAGACTATACTTTCATCAGGTCAGTCAACTCAGCCTATCGCGGTCTCGTAGTTACCAAACAGGCTTAGAACCTTAAATTAATGTACCACGATATGATGTTCCATCTAGCCGTGGCAGACCCGGTGTCAGACCAGCGTCGCTCCGTCCCGGGCCCAGGCTGAACCTGCGCCCCAACCCTCGCCTGAGAGGCGTCAGCACAGCCCCCGAGGCTGCCTCGGAAGCACCTGCCGAGACCTCGGCCCCAGACTCATCTGCTACTGATGCGGATGCAGAGGTAATATAAACACGCGAATATTTAAAACTATATTATGTAGCTATAGATATGTTCGATCGAAATAGACTCTGTTTACAATATATGGTGATATTCGGTTTAAAGAAATTTATTTCTCAGAGGAACTTACTGTCCGCTTATAATGAGATTCAAAGTAGTTAAGTAGTAAGTACTATATTATTTCCTCCAGAGTATTAGAAGTTATAATGTAAAACATGTTCCTTAAGCTTCTTTTTAAATGTATTCACGTTATCGCACTCTTTTATATTGTCTGGTAATCCATTGAACAGCCGTGCTCCTTCAAATAATATGGACTTTCTACGCATAATTAGTGCGTACGCTGATGACTTCAAGTTTGTTTTTATACATTTTTCAGGTTAAATCACATTGTTTTTTTCTTTAGTTGTAGGTTAGTTTGTATTGAGTTTGTAGTTATGTTTTTAATAAGAGTGCATGTGGAGTAAATGTATAGCTATCTAATATTTAATAGTTTCGTTTTTACGTATAAGGTCTGTGTTGGAGTGAGATAATGATAATGGAACAGAGTATTAATTATTTTATTTTGAACTCTTTGAAGTGAATATAAATTAGTTACTGCTGCGGATCCCCATATCTCAATTAAATATTCTATTTTAAATGATTTGACTAACGAGTTATAAATCAAAGTGCGCATTTTATTTGGAATACTTTTCGTAATGCTCCCAATAATGATGTTAATTTACTTCTGGGATGGTCGATGTGTAATTTCCAAGTTAGTTTTTCAGCTACCCTTAATCCAAGATATTTTTCGTTGATTGATCATTTTATTATTTCGTTATTTATTTTAAGTGGCGAGAAGTCCGGTTTACGCTTATTTTTAGTGGTAAAAATCATGAATGAGGTTTTCGACGTACTTATTCATAGTAAGAAGGTTGTAGGTACTTTAATCACTAGTTTAATAGATCAAGGTCATGTTGAGCGTCCTAAATGTTATGAATTGATTTGTCGAAGTAAAAATATTCGATTCGTTACGGTTAAATCATGGCATTTTTAACATCAACAGATGTTTTTGTCTCGGGACATAGTCATCGTATGTTCATCCTATACCTACCTGATGTCTTCAAGCTGACATTTGTACTAATGCCTTTCATTACAACAGGCTTCATCACCCACTCCTGCTCCGGAGGCCCCTCGCAGCGGCCTGAGGGTCCGCACTAGGCTGCAGCTCTCGCCCTCCCCCAAGCCCCGTACCGCAGCCACTCTCCCTGCTCGCCGTGTCAACCCCCTCCTGAAGAGGAAGCTAGCGGCTTCTACAGAGGTAAATTTGGCCTATGAGTTGGTTCCAGTCATAATACTTTTACAATTTCATTAAGTTTTTTTGCCATTACATCTTCATGGGTGTTTTTGTTTATATGTATTTTTCTATATCGCAGGCAACCACAGAGGCGCCTAAGAAGTCAACAGAGGAGACAGAAGAGAGCACTAGTGCAGAGCAGAAGAGTGAAACAGAGACGGAGCCGACGCTGGCGGAGACGACAGCGGCGCCGCTGCGCGGACTGGACGCGCTCATCGCCAAGCGGCGCGCCGCCGGCGGCATCGGTGGCCGGCCCGCCCGGCCCGCCAGGGGCATCTACCATCCCAAATAACCACCACAAAATCCTAATTAACTCTGGTTACATATACAATGACATAATGCTGAAACTTACGCCTCTAACGTAGATTCTCCTTTTCCAGTGACTCCGTCACTCGATAAAATTTTATATTACACTTTTATTTAAAAGTTCGTTTTAAGGTTAAAATTAGAAATACTCAGCTAAGTTCAGCATTTATGATATGTCATTAATCTTAGTCAATTCACCCCAGAAACTACATAGGTGTTAGTGTGTCTCGTCTACGTACCATCTGCCTAATATCAATGTTTCTTCTATTGTAGTTTTAATGTATCTAAATTAGTTTAAGTTTCTAATATTTTTTCATGCCTAGAAACGTGCCTATGGGTACTCTCTATTTAGTAATACCTATCCTTTTTATTTTACAAGTGTTATGTAAATATTAGTAGTAGATATTGTTACAAATAAGTCCGGGAGTCCATGTATAAGGAAAGCGCCCGAAAAATTCAATATAAACCAAATCAATATCACTTTACCGTCTATAAAAATAGTGTTTTCCGATATCAAAAGTGTTATCTTCTTAGATATTTTGCAGTTTCTGCCTCTTGGAAATTATTTCTGTCGAGATGTGTAACGTAGATTTCAAATAAAAAATAAATAAGTATTGTGTAAAACGGTAATTATGTAACTAAAAGAACCATAACAAGATTACTATCAAGCCTTAGTTCAACACGACACCAAAATGTGTCTGTTATCTCCAAAACACTTTAGATATAACTATTCATATTTTGTCTAAATATTGTATTAATTATATTATATTTTTGTCTTTATTCCGACACAAAATTTGTAGATATTGAAATTGAAATTTCGTCCAGCATACTTATTTTCATGTGTTTTCATTATTGATTGGTGATAAAGTTGTACTATAATATGTATGAGGTGACGTCACAATCAACTCGATGTACTGTATCTACACGTCTGCTGAAGCACTGACTGCTAGTGCCATCGTGATATGTTTTTGTATCTTTCGTAAGTGTGATAATAAAATTAATAATTAAGATTATAACGTTTGGATCTTACTGTTTTATTTATCTCTGGTAAAACACGAAGTGCCAGGCACTTCATATTTCCTTTCGTCCCAAAAAAATCACCAGTAACAGCATACAGTTATTCAGGTAACCTTTACAGTTGACATGTTGAAAGGAAAAAACCCAACATGTTGCAGACTCATGGCTAATTGAAGTAAGTATGAGTAAGTATATGAATATCGTACGACGAATACTGGGTATGGGAGGAATTTATGTACCTATAGTCCGGTCAAAATAGGCAGAGGTAAAAATTGGTACGGAACAACACCATCATAAATGCAATGTGGAAAGTCCCCATCGCTCCCCGATTTGCAAAACAAAATATTCAAGGTTGGCAAAAAAGGGTTTTTGTTTTTTGTATTTTTCACATAAAAAAGGTCAGACCTACAGTTTTTACTGTAGGTCATGCAATCCATACTAAAATTTATAAAGGAGAAGTAACTTTATCTGTCCGTTACCTCTACACGTTTAACGGCTGTACGGATTTGAATGAAATTTGGTATAGAAATAGATTCAACCTTGGAGAAGGATATAGGCATCTTTTTTATTTCGAATATTCCGGCAGAAGCTAGTGACCTATAAAAATGGTTCTTACACTTTTTACCCAAAAATCACTATTTCTGAGTAATAGCGATTCAAAAACTTGTGTTCTTCATATATGCACGATTACGCCGCATATACAGGCTGACTGATAACGAGTGCTTTTCTTAAAATGGGTTATACTAGAGCTGATTTGCAATGATTTTGACTACAAAACCATATCTATAATTCCATATTCGGTTATTTTCGAGTAAGCGAAAAAACTGCTTATGATGAGAAATCTATTCCTCTCGGAAAGTCAATAAATACTTTTCGGATACGTCTTGAACGAATTGACCTCCAATCCGTACTGACTGTTTCTGGATCTGGCACTCACTTACAATAAAATTATGAGAAAAACAATTATGGAATCGAAAATGGAACTCTTTGGGAATATGTTCCTTTTTTAATTTGCGAGACTGTCATTTGCTTTTTCATTGTGGCGTTCTTTCGAAATTTGTGTGTCGCTATGAAAATGAATTTAACTCGTGAACATTTTTGTTCAATTAATTTTTATGATTTTCGTGGCTTAGTCAACAAGAGAGTTGCCAGAGACTTTAATTGTCATTTGGTGATGAAGGACCATGTCGCAGCTCTGTGAATTCGTGGTTCGGAGAATTTAGACATGGACGTGATCTTCTCCATGACGAGATACTTGAAAGTCGGCCGGCAGACTGCAGTTACAGAATCTTATATTGATACCAAACGACTTATTGAAACTGACAAAAAAATACTTGTCAGCAAATTCGTACTTTGTTAGGCATTGAAATGAGCCAAGTACAAAACATTTTACATGTGTATCTAAAAGTTCGGAAACTTTGCACTACCGCATGACTTAACGGAGGACCAGAAACGACTGCGTCTCCAGTAGTGCCGTAAAATTGTAAAGAAGTTTAACGGAGGACAGTCAGTGGCTGTCTGTAATACCGTGACAGGTGACGAAACCTGGGTGTACTGCTTTGAAGCCGACAGAAAAAGCCATTACGTTAATAAACATTTTACGAGCCCTGAATCGGCGGTGAATGCGTTCCATGAAGCCATTGAAGAGGTTGGAGGCTAAGGAAGACTGATTTGTACAATGGTTTCAGCGAATGCAAAAATGCGTTTAATTGCGAGGGAATATATTTTGAAAAACTATAATCAGAATCCAGAAACTTTCAGTATGCCCCAAGTATAACCCATTTCATGGAAGGTACTCAATTTATCAGTCAGCTTATAAATGCGGCGTACTTTTGGAATCGCTGTAACTCCGACATGGTGATTCTTAGAAAAAAAGTGTAAGAATTTTTTATACATAATTGCATGACCCACAGTTCCTGTATGAACTTGTTTTATGATACATTTCAACCATACGGTAATAATGGCTGAATAACGCAAAAACACCCATTAGACAAGAGACTTAAAACAAAGTGACATTATATCAGCGATAGTGCTTTTTGCAAAGTCAAAATGTAAGGGATTGCACTCGAGACTTTCCGGTAGCACTCGTCAATCCCATATATTTTTTGTCAATAGCTGTCGCTTGTGTGAATATTACTTGTCTAGAGCTATTAAAGTACTAATTGAGACCTTTATTTTCACTAAATGAAGTCATTGTAAGGAAAATTCCAAAATTACCCACAGCCCTTAAGGCTTTCAACAAAACTATCTCTGTTAACTCTTGAAAAAATAATAAGACTGGCTTTAAGCCGCGGTTTCGCTTCTATGTTCATTCCCACAGAAAGTAAAAGTGCATTTTTCCAGGATTTAGAAAGCAATTTTGAAAAAAAAATGCCAAAAAAAGTAAACAAAACAAAATAATTTTGAGCCGGTGAAACAACAAACTGTCAAGCAAACAAATGAATTAAATAAAGTAAAATGTGTGTGAAGTGTTTGGTTGACTTGAGAACCCACTCCGTCTTATTTTGACGTGAAAACGCAGCTTTCCATCAGTAAAACAATTTTCGAAAAGGAACTAGCACTAAGGCCGCCATCCTACTAGCGTTTTACGAGCGTTGGCATTTCTCCGACGTCACAAGCCTCTAGTTCCTCTAGTCAAACGTTTACGTCGCGTCAACTCGACGTTAACGTTACGTTTTTTGGCATCAGTTTGAGAAACGCCAACGCTCGCAAAACGCCAGTGGGATGGCGGCCCAAGATAAGTCTAAAAGTTAATCCAACGATTATTACCCCACCCTTGTACGCCGGGAAAATCAAAGAAAGCCTTGAGCAATCTTTAATATTGCCAGTAGTTTCAGCTTTGCCTTTATATGTATGTTTCCCTTTTAACCGACTTCAAAAAAGGTGAGGTTCTAAATTCCGTTGTTTTTTTTTGGGTTTTTCCTCACAACTCCGTCATTTGTGAACCGATTTGAAAAATTATTTATTAGAATGTTTGGTTACAGTTTGTCACTTTCAGGTTCTGTTGGTATAAAGGCTTCCGATTGTGTATCTTCAAATAGCGACCGAGAGTAACATATCCAAGTCTGAGGTATCTATCAGTTCGCTGATCTCTTGTGAACAAGAGCGAAGGTGCCGTCATCCATTGTTGCTGCTTGTGTGCTACAGTTGGTGTTTTGGATCCTAAGACCGCCAGATTTATAAGAGACTTTGCTCTGTTTCAAAGGTGTGGTGTTACGCTACCAAAATCTGCGTCCGTCCATCTTGCAATTGTGGTGTGTATAAAGAGAAATTACGTGTTGATTGCGTCAACTCATTATGGCGTATACATACATATATCAATAATTGAAGTAAAATAAAAATTGTCTAGTTTTGTCATTATTCACGGAGAGATACAGCTATTTTAAGGAAATGATTAAATTTGACTATGGAGAAATAGACATTGAGAAACGAAAAATATGTACATTTTAACTAGTAGGTGACCCCTTGCCAATGGTTAATCAAACTACTGTATTTGACTACTGATCAAAAAACCGCCTTAACGGAGATTACCGTTTTAAAGCAAAAAAATTACTTAGGGACAAACAAACACATTATTTTTGTGTATACGAACATTATTTAGTGTGTACGAACAGACAAACAATAAGTTTAAGCCAATGCTAGCGCAGTGCCTCTGGTTGGCTCAAGGTTGTCAATAATGAATGGCTAGCTAATATTAAATGCTAGTGTGTCCGCATTATGTCCTCTACTGGTTAGTGTCTCTACCTACCTTAACACCCGACCGATTACACTATTTATTTTTAGAATTTGCACTCAAACACTGTACCTGAACACGTCAGTTTGGCAAAATCAGTCTTTGAGGGAGTATGCTTGAGCTTCTTCGAGATTTTGGGCAAGTAATACCTAGTATGTTCGTTATTTTATGATTTTTCTTTAAACAATTTAAACAAGCTACCTTAAGGTTATGATTGATCGCTAATGCATTGTTGAATACTTGTAATACAAGTATATGCAGCAAAAGCTAAAATCGAGGCCTATTCGAACTTGCTTGCTTATAAAGATATGACAAAGCATAGAGGAACCTAAGTTGTGCAACCTTGCACCAAATGTTTGTTTATACAGGCTTGTCAACCTTGCAGCTATGTGTGTGGTTGCCCTGTACTGGCTATAGACCTACATAAGTTATTAAAGATGCTATGAGGTTTAGCTTAACTAATCCATCATGCTAGCCTTTTACCAACTATATTGGGGTCGGCTCCCAGCTTCACGTACGTACGTAAAATACTACGTACGTACTGCACAACACATTAACTGATAAAGACGGTACTCCTTCGCAAAACTGGTGGCAGATTTCCTGGCTTCTAACAATCTGTAACGACTGCCAAATATCTACAAATGATAGCCGATAGCAACAGCTTTTTGAGGCACGGAGGAATTTCGATATGTTAAAATGGTTACCCATTCACAGACTGAGCTCGGCAAGTGTTGCTTAGCCTTGAAGATCGATCCGTGCAGCTGTTATTATTTAGCCACGAACTCCTCCCTTATCTTAACTTAAAAGAAGAGGCGAGGGAACATAGCCCTGGTCAACTACAGCTAACATAAAATTGTTACCCGATATGAAGCCGTCGTCAGTCACCTTGCAAGAATATTTCTTGTAAGTGCTCACCAATAAGCGGATCACTATAGACGACAGTTCAACCTCCAGAAGACGGAACCAATTATTGGACTACTTCAACGTATCAAAGGCCTTTTCAAAGTCGTCAACGGTAAGGTAAATCTCCCTTTGCCATTTTGATGCTTGCTCGAGTATGGACCATGAACGGTCGAACGGAAACCAGTCTGCTCCTTGCGTAGTAGGGTTTCCGCATCCTTCCGACAGCCTATCTAGGATTATCTTGCAGACTTTCGAGGGATCGACAGAACACATAACTGTCTCGGTTTAATATTGATGGTCACCCATCCACGAACCGACCTCGGCAAGTGTTGCTTAACCTTGAAGATTAACCTGTACGGCTGTTATTACTTAGCCACGAGCTCCTCCTTATTTATTTATTATTAATTATATTAAACTCAAGTTTAATTTCAGCCAATCTTCCATTCTTGGATAAAAAATGAAGTAATAAAATGCATAACTCAGTCATTTGTAAAGTATAAACAGTGAGTAGTTAATTTTACACAACGCCTTTCGATTTCTGATAAATTATCGTATTACGAAATACCTAATGAGCAATCGAAAGCGGGTTGAATGCGATAAACATGTTTACGCAAACAAAAAAGAACGAGACGCAATACTGCCCTTCTTTGACATCACGAATAAGAACAATGTTGTTTTTGTTACGGACAAACAACAGCTGAACAACTTGAACAACGCTTGTTCAAATAAATAAACATAAGAATCAACTGTGCAGTAGTCTTAGTCAGAGACTAGACCAACAGCTAAAAGAGAGTATAAAAACCGACGTTAACTCATATATCAAAAAGTTGTTATCGTTACCCTAACTAGCAGAAAAAGATAAGCAAATTAAAGTCAATACTTGTTCATCAAGTTTTTTCTGGCCTACACACACGGCCCAAAAAGTAGCCCAGTGATCTCAACAATCCACACGGAGACTGCGGCCGGCGCGGCAGCGGCATGATGCGTCGAGGCGCGTGCCTCGAGGGGCTCCGTGCGAACTTGATTGGGAGCGAGTGCAAACTCAGCCGTACATAACGGCGGAGCAGACGCCGACTGTGACGTTCGCTCATTGGCCGCTAACGAAGATAAGTGGCGCCCGCGCACTCCGCGCTCCTCGCTGTCCCTTACTCCTCAGTTGTTGTCCAGCCGCTCAGCTACAAACACAGGAACCGCATTCTCATAAACGTGAGTCTCATCTGCAAATTTATCTATTGAAATATAGCAAAACACTCTCAAAACATGTTTTTGACCGAACACTGGAACTAATAAATGAATGTTTTCAACGCTCCGAGTTTTAACTAGGCCGAATCATACTTTATTGCTTTGATAAAAATGATTCGCTTCTCCGCGAATTTCGCTTTGCAATATAGAAGTATAACCCATACGTATGTATCATGTAGTTCATTTTTTTAATGGCAAGCGTAGTCGACCTTTTTAGTCTTGTCAAATTAAACTTATTTAGTGGGTATTATACAGTTGTGGTGGTTGGACAGATTGTGCATAATGAATTTCTCCATATTTTTTTTTTTGCTTATACTACTTTTCGTTTAAATTTTTAGATGGTTTTGGAAATCAAGTCAGTCTTCGTGGTGGATGGTGTTGGCGCTAACTGTACCGAGATCCTCAACTCACATGGTATAAGTGTCGTCAACCAGGCGAAGATCTCCAAAGAAGAACTCCTAAAGGAAATACCGGTTAGGGCTTTCACTCAATACATGTTTATGAACCCTTATCTTTATTCGTAATGACATGAGGTTGTTGCACTTTGCATTCGATTAGGGCGTTTTATCTTTTTTATGTGTACCTAAGCGTAGTTTGTATATGAAACAAACAATATGTCGATTTAAATGTTTTCGTGCTGGATTGTACCTATAGGTATAAAATCTTGTTCTTGATACAGTTTTCCTTTTATCTAACGTTTTCCGTCTAAGTTAAGTTTGCTAGTATGTCAGGTAGGTAGGTAATTCTTAACCTCTAAATCAGACACATTGATGAAATGTTTTCCTCTTAGCTGCTGAAAGTACTCTTAACTAATGCCTATTGCGTTCCTTTGTCTTTTAATTTTTTATATTGTTCACGGTGTTCACCATCAATCCACCTGTCTATCCTCACTTGTCGATGGTGAAATGTTATTATTTGAAAAAATTACTCAGGTGTTTAATACGATAGTCATAACAGTTTTAAATCCCGTTTATTCATGGTCCTTTGCTTTGAGTTTTTAAGATACTATTTTCACTTATTTCGTTTCGCAAGGATTTAAAAAGGGTGCTCGATCCAGATGCACATGAAATTCAAATATGCAAACCCGTCGTGTTTTTAAAGTGAGTTCGAATGTACTTCGAGATTTCCCAAATTGGAAGATAAAGTTGATACAATAAGTAAAAATCTCAAAATATGACAACATTTTGGCAATATTTTTACATTTTAATAATATTCAAATATTTGCACAGAAATACGATGCTTTGGTGGTCAGATCGGCATCACAAGTCAGTAAGGAGGTTTTGGAAGCCGGCAAGAACTTGAAGGTGGTTGGTCGCGCCGGCGCTGGTGTCGACAACATCGACGTCAAAGCCGCGGGCGATCTAGGAATAGGAGTCATCAAGTAAGTAGGAATAAGACACTGAAACAAAAGAGAACATAAAGATTTGGAATTTCATACACGGTCCGAGCTCAACTAGCCCAATCGAAACAATTGTTTTTCAATGTCAATGATTCGTTTATCTCTCGCTCTTCTCATTATTTTACATTTGATAGCAATCCTTCTTTGTTTTTTGCTGGCTCTTGTATGACATTTTTTTTCATTTCTGTTGCAGTGCCCCAGGCGCCAATGCGCTCAGCGCCTGCGAGCTGACTTGCAGTCTGATCTTGAACCTCTCGAGACATGTGGTGCCGGCTGCCACTGCGCTGCGTGCCGGCCGCTGGGACCGCGCGCTTTACACCGGCACGGAGCTGAACGGCAAGACGCTCGCCATCCTCGGCCTCGGCAGGGTTGGCAGGGAGGTCGCCGTCCGCATGCACGCCTTCGGAATGAAGGTATATATCTCTCTTATTCTAGGTCTGTGCGAACTCACCAGCGAATAGATCTACCTTCAAGCAAATTTCTATGGCGTGTTTAGCCGTCAAAGCGACATTTTTATTGAAAATAATGTCACTTTGACAGCAAGCCACAACATAGGAAACAAACATCTGTAGACAGCACTAGGATATCGCTATACAGCCGCAGAAGATAATTACATCATGTACAATGTTATAATTTGATTATGGGTTAAGAACCGAATGTCAAATGAAACGCAACTGATTATTATTATTGTATTAAATATGACTTGATTGTGACTCCTGACGGAACCTGATGAAAGAAATGACAGTTTACTAAAATTCCATTGACACAGAAGTCGAGAGACAAATGAGCGATAAGATAAGGAAGCAATAGTTATGGATAAATTACTGGGATATTTCTGATGAAATAATATCTGTTGCAAATTTCAGCTTTTAACCTACTGATAACGTTTCTATTTCCATTTATTTTGTTATTTGTGCCTTTCAGCCATTTGTTTGCGACATGCTTCTGTATGATGCGCTTGCTTGCTGTTATGTGCGAAATAATACTACGAGTATCTTACTCCACTCATTATAAATGCGAAAGTTTGAATGGATGGATGTTTGTTACTCAATTACGCCAGAACGGTTGAATGAATCTGAATTAAATTTTGCACAAAGATAGACTATAGTCTGGAATAGCACACAGGCTATTTTTATACCGAGAGTATGTTAAGCAGCAGAATCTGCTTCCTCCATAACTCGCAATAGCAAAAGAATTTTGTTTTGTCGTCAATTTTATGAGCGACCTGCCTGCACAGATCATCGGCTACGACCCGTTCGTCACTGCTGAGGACTGCGCAACTTTCCACGCCACCAAGATGGAGCTGGACCAGATCTGGCCGCTTGCCGACTACATCACTCTGCACACGCCACTTATTGAATCCACTAAGAGTAAGTACACTAATGTTTTTTGGAATACTATGCCTGTTCGAAATATTTCACTATCATCTCAGACCAATGTAACCATTGCTGGACATAGGCTTCCTCCAAGTTCGTTTGTCATGCTTACTCAAAACTTTGATGACCTCAGCTTGTTCTCCTATTGAAGATTATATTCCCCTTTTTCTTTTACCCTGTGTTTTACGAATTAACAGGATAAAATATTGAACTGTACATAATATGGTGGTGTTAGTCGTTGCGGTTGGCACAAACTAAATTTATCTATGGTAGGATAACACATCAGTGAATACTCGATTACCATATCAATAACGTTATTGATATGGTAATTGATATTAATTTGAGTTTATGTCTAAGATGATTTTGATACTCACACTAAAGATTCTATTAATATTTATAAATATTTTATCATAACTATTCTTTGTTGTTTTCGTTAGTTTATAATTTAGCTCCATGTACGAACAATTTATTCTGCTATCAATATCAAGTAGTGTTAAAAACAATTGATTTCATTTACTTTATTGTATTCTATGAATGTTAATAAGATTAACTATTTAAATAAAGCGACGTGTGTAGACATTGGACAGGTCAATCGATACCTGATTTGTATTTCATTTTGATCAGAATTTTTCCTCTCTTCATATCTACGATGTTGATGTAAAATATTATTTATTTTATGAAATTTATATTGCTAACTAATATTTTTAATGAGAAAGTCTGCACGATTAGGCCAGTCTTTTAAAATATCTTAGGTCGCAATAAATTACTTGTCCTGATTTTGTGGGACGTTATTAGGATAGATGGCAGTAGTGTACATCCAATTTCGCCGAATAATTAATCGAAAGTCCTGTGCTAACAACGTGACGGAAAACTTCAAAATGTTCGGTCATTTATCAGATTTTGGCTTATAAATAACCTGTAAACGATGAATTCTACGTAAAAAGTGAATCCCAAGAGTTTTAAAGTTGTCAGGCTATAATTTGAGCGCAATCGTAGCTCTGCAGGTTTGGTAGCTATACAGGTACAGCAATTCAAACTTGGGCCATTTGTAGCCAGGACTTACGAAAAGGATATGAAGGATAGCTCAGTAGAAAACGGTTCATAAATATCATTTAAAATGAAATCGAGTACAATTAATAAAAAACGTATAAAATCAATATTGAATGTGACAAATATTTCGGTAGTAATCAAGTTTGGAGGATAGTTAAGGGAAATGATTACTGTTACGCGATGGCAGGACCTCAGCTGACTTTTGCGACAGACATACACGACCAAATGTTAATTATTGTTAGTAATTATCAAAGGTAATCGTTATCTAATCATGGGGAGGTATCCTAATGCTCAAAAGCCATAAGATATATTCCTTTGGAAAAAGCTTTTCCTAAAGAAACTTTGCTAGTTCTTCGTAGAACTTCAGCAAATTTTCAGTATGTTCGAAGTTAATGACTTAATGTGGTGACTCATTTTGACAACCTATGTTAAGAATATTTAGCACCCTTACAGTATGGCTGTAAGGGTTAGGAGATATACACCATTGGAAAGAGTTTTAACATAACCCTTTACTACTGACACAGCTATTTCCAATTTAAGTCCGTTCGGTATAAATGACCGAAACAGGACACTCATTGGACACCGAAGTTTAAGTTACTGTTCGGCAAAGAAGAAAGACAAAACGGTTTACAAACAAACATAGTTAGCAAGTACTGCATTTTTTTTAGAAATAGACCTGTCATTTTAAATTTCGTTTGTTGTAAGAAATGCACTGTGCTGATTTTTTGGAATATCGTTAGGATGCAATAATCTGCGTGAGGTGTCGCCACATAAAATAAAATATCTATTGATCAAAAACGCAAACGCTGTAAGATTGTAAAACTTCGAGTGAAATCGTAAACAATTTTTTTCTAAATAAGACACGGATATATTGGAAACTATTGAATTTGGATGGGATTTATTGGAGACAAAACGATTTTTGAAATTTCGAAATTATAATCTAATCAAGTTTTATTACAATCTTACGGAGCCTACAATTTCCCGGTGACATAAATTCTGAAAGTAGATTATTGTACCTTTTCTGCTATTGCACTTAAAGGTACAATCGTGTTCATACGTCATCAATAGGGGAGGAGGTTCAAAAAATTTACTTTACGCGATCTAAGAATTATTGTTACCTAATTTCTCAACAAATCGGTTATATAAGTGATCGCCCTAGCGTTCGCGTATCGCGTTAGAAACATCACCCTGCGCTCCATAACTAAAGTAAAAGACGTTGGGGAAAAAGCAGCCGGGCTGAAGTAGGAGTGGGCTGGCCACGTCACACGAATGCCCCCGGAGAGGTGGACGAAGTTCGTTACTCACTGGAAGCCTAAAAAAGGACGTCGTCATTGAGGTCGACCGCGGCGAAGGTGGTTTGACGATCTCATCATGACTGCGGGGTAAACATGGCCGGCGATCGCCCAAGACAGAGAGATTTAGAAGGAGAAAGGGGAGGCTTTTGCCCGGTAGGGCGCCACAAGTAAGGGTAAAAAAAAAAATGCTTTCGTAATTCGTAAACACCAACGGAAAGTCACGGGAAAGAAAAATACGCAATTTCGTTTACTTGTATGACATATTTCGGAAAGTAGGTATATCCTTTCACATAAAAAGAATTTTCAAATCGTTTCATAAACGACGGAGTTATAAGGTTACATAAAAAAAAAACAAACAAATTAAGAACCTCGTCCTTTTTTTGAAGTCGGTCAAAAATAACAGAAAATTAAATTAATTAAAATTTAATTAAATTAATTAACAGAAATTAAATTAATTAAAACTTAATCAAATTAATTAAGTTTTCCGAGCACCACGCAATTAGGACAAGTCTTTCGAAGTTGAAAAATTGGGTGACCATTACTGACATATCTATCTCAAAAACATCCTAAAAAATCAGGACAGTGCAATAATTGCGACCTAACGCTTTCAATCTATCTACGGTGACTGGCCTAGTTTGTTAATCAATCATGTCTTAATGGGTCTACGGATTCCGATAAAACTTAGCCCACTTTGTCTAATTCAGACGCTTCACAACTCAAAGCGTATCCCATAGGATCATACTCCAGGGATGATGAGTATCCTTTGTCTAATCCAGACCATGGCCTACAAGTTAAAGGATATTTTTTATATTATTTTATATTTTTGTAAGTGGCGTCTCGCAGTTCAACCTATAAGGTTGTCGACTGCTTAACCGGGCTTGCCTGTGGTGGCCTTAATATAATATTAAAGCCAGGGCTTATAAAAAACTTGCAACTACACGCACTAAGCGACTACACGCTAAGGGCACCCCCTGTGGGGTACGGGCCTCGGCTTAGGACGTCGCTGGGGGGAGGACAGCTAGGGACGGGCTGGATCGAACCAGTCAAAGGATACTCATCATCCCTGGAGTATGATCCTGTGGGATACGCTTTGAGTTGTGAAGCCTCCTCGTGAATCTTAAATAAGGGCTAAATGAATCTGTAGTCATTGGATACCTACTTAAATAATTAATTTTTTCAGTTATACGCTTTTGAATTGCCTAATAGTCATAACCATTTTATCCGAAAGAAAACCACTGTTTGACATGGGTTTTAATCAAGCGGCGCCACATGGACCGCTCCTGTCTGTCTGTTTGTCTATCAAAGTCAAATTATATCTATGGTCAAAGCCAATGTTCTCTGAATTTACTGGACAGATTCTGTTGAAATTTGGTACACATATGAACTTTTGTGACCCAAACACGGACGCATTAGGAATAAAAATAAGTAAGTGAGTATGGGGGTCACTTTTTGGGAACAAACTAGAAACAATAGAAAAAAAAGGTTTTTAAACCATGCCGTGTGACATATCAAATGAAAGGGGTTATTATGAAGGTTTTAATTATATTTATTTGATAATTTTGAAATAAATGGTTTGAAGTTATTGATGAAAAATTACCATTCTATATACACACCTCATATCCAAAAGTATGTAGCCTTAAATTTTAAAAAAATGCAGATAATAGTTGTTAACCTAAAGATTACAGGCAAAACCTATAAAAAGTCTATAGAGTTAAAGTATCATGTCACAAATTATATTTCTTCGGAACCTTTTGCACGAGTGTCCGACTCGCACTTGGCTAGTTTTTCTTAGTCCTATTATTTTTTCATAAGTACTTACTCAATTCTTATTTACAGACTTTATCAACGCAAAGGTTCTGGGTCAATGCAGAAAAGGAATCAAGATCGTGAATGTGGGACGCGGAGGTCTCATCCAGGAACGTGACCTGCTGGACGCTCTTAATGCTGGGCAGGTAAGATTATCATGAATGTGTCACCGGATAATTGCAAACACCGTGAGACTATAAAATATCTTGGGAGCTTGTAAATTCTCGATAAATTGTCATCTGAACATTTGGAATACTTTTTTGACGCCATATTTTAGTTAGGAGTTTTTATTTCAATTTTAAGTTTATATAGTTAGATAAGTATTTAAAATTTGAAATGAACATGTTAATTAAACGATAACATCTTAAAGCCTCAGTTCAAAGTTAAAAGATGCAAGAACTATCCTCTATCCAACATAGCTGGTGTCTTTTGAAAAGATTTTTTGTGTTTACACTACTCTTTTATAAATCCAGCTACTGTTATCTTATAGGTTGGTGGAGCAGCCCTGGATGTGTTCGAACAGGAGCCGCCTACTAATCCCCTGACCCTGGAGATCATTCAGCACAAAGCCGTCATTGCGACTCCTCACTTAGGTACGTTCAGTCAGAACTTCCTCGCTAAGTCCTCCACATCCTCCTTGCATTCGATTCTGTTTCGGTTAAGTATGTCTAAATGCAAAATGTGAAATTGTGTCTGAATGGAAATAGAAAAAGAGGTCAAAGGATGGATGAATTGATATGAAAGAAGATATGGTGAGGAATGATATAAATACAAAGGGCGTCTGTGATATCGTGACACTTGAAAGGAAGGAATATAGAAGAAAACTAAGTGAGAAAGAAAACTAAGAGTTTATAACTAAGACTACTGGTTAGCTGCTCTTCTCAATAAACGAGATTTTAAACGTGGAACAAAGACAGGATCATGATGATGTCTGATTGCCAATTAATGGTTACGCAGAGTTTGTATGGTGCAAACTTGTAGGTATTCATCATTAGAAAAATACTTCTGAACTTCTAATCATGGTTTTTGGTCTATCATGGTAAACAATTGCTATTTCTATGTCAGTAAATGACAAAACATGTTAGATCATGATGTTTTAAATGCAAATAAAATATTCCTATTCTTATTCACTATCGTCAAGATCTACAAATCTAAAGACGTAAATAACATCCACGTAGTTAGAAATAATACCTAGCTACTGCACCTAGGTATAATTTCGAACAGAAATAGCTTGTACCTAATTACCACAATCTGTGAATATTTCTATACCTACGACTGCTATGAAAAATAGGTTAGTATGTTATCAAGTTTGTAACATATGAATTACCATTATATATTTCTTATAATATACACTCTACGACCAATTGCAGAAGTTATATAAGGATACCAAAAGTATCCACTTTTGTCAAGATCAGACTTTGTTTAGTTATGCGTGATCGTTATGTATGAATTATTTGGGCAAAAATGTACAAAACCGATGATTTCTTATATATAATGCCTGGAAACCAAATTAGTTAAAGATCAACTAGCCAATTACGATTCGGACTCGCGTGCAAAAAGGTTCCGAACGAATGGTGGTAATTTTTCATCTTATTTCTCGAAAAACTTCATAACCATTATTTTAAAATTATGAAAAAATATAATGAAAACCCTTACAATAATCCCTTCAATTTGATATGACACACGGTACAGTTTGAAAAACTTTTATTATTATTTTTTCTAGTTGTCCGCCAAAAGTGACCGCCATACTCAAAATTTATTTATTTACGCAACGGGTCTGTGTTCGGGTCACAGACGACCATGTGTGTACCAAATTTCAACAGAATCGGTTAAGTAGATTCGGAGAAAATTGGCTGTGGCAGACAGACACCCGAGTGTTCCTATTAGGGTTCCGTTTTTACGTACATATGTTCGGAACCCTGAAAAACACGTCGTGTTATATAAGTATAACACGACGTGATTTTTAGGGTTGAAATCAGATAGGTAAGTATACTTAACTGTCTGCTTTCAACTTATCGAATTTCATGATTTTGTACATTCAACTGTTCTCTTCAGCCTTCCTCAATTACATTAAAATAATAGCTTGTTATTTGACATTAACGTCCTCGTCTTGAGTGTTTTACCGTAGCTATGGCGACAAGCAATTGGAGTGGACGAAATGGCCTTTGGCTCATATTGTGCCAGTTCAAAGCACGACATTGAAATGTAGCTCTTCCATAATGATCAATTTATATTTTTTTTAGAAAAACCTTATCAGCAGAAACTGTGGAATCTGCGTTCAATTCTCTAAACATATTTGCCTATGCGATAACTGACACTTGATAAAATTCGAAATTCCTAGTTTACCATGACATGTTACTTCTAACCTTTTTTACTCTTGCGATTTCCAATTAAAAATAAATCTTCTTAGATTTATTTTTCCACCAGGATTTTCTCAGTAGCAGCCCTGAGTGTGAGTGGCATACACTCTCTTTTGACATCAGTAAAACTTACCTGGCCATATGTGGGTGTACTTTGGATAATTTAACATTAATGTACCGACACATCTTTACTTCTATACTAATATAATAAAGCTGAAGAGTTTGTTTGTTTGAACGCGCTAATCTCCAGAGACTAGCGCGTTCAAACTAACAAACTCTTCAGCTAGCTAAAAATAATTTTCCAAATCCGACTGGTAGTTCCAGAAGTTCCAGTCCGATTTGGAAAATTATTTTTATAAATGATAGCCACATGCATGAGGAAGGCTATGACTATGGCTAGGGAGCGGAAAACACGGGATATGCGCGTACGAAGTCGGGAGCAAAAGCGAGTGTTTATATAATATTGTACTGGCTAATGCTATTGGCTTCGACCGCGCTAATGTCGAAGGTGATTCCAATGAATTATTTTTTCCGATCAGCCGTTAACACGTTAAAAGATAACGTGCAGTCCTGGCTTTAATTTTTATACAGACCGCCACAGGTAATTCCGTTTAATTAGACGATGACGACGACCTCGTAGGCTGACCTGCGAGAGGCCAGTAACAAACAAAAAACAACTAAATCGGTTAAGTAAATTCGGGGAAAATTGGCTCAGACTGACAAACAGCCAGCCAGACATTCCGACACATCAGTGAAAGTATGAGAGTTCCGTTTTTTCATTCAGACATATTGAACCCTTTATCTAACGAATATATTATTGGACCAGGTGCATCGACGAAAGAGGCGCAAGTCCGCGTGGGATCGGAGATCGCGGAGCAGCTGGTCAACCTGGTGAAGCCTGGCACCTACACCACTCCCCTCGCAGAGGTCACCCGTGTCCTGAAGAAGTAGGACTGCGGCATGAAGCGTTTCTCAAGCTTCTCATCACATCATATTCGTCATTCATGTTTTCTTTACTTTTAAGTTACTTTTAATTATATTTGTCTTCTACATATAAGTTTTCGTTCCAGAAGATATTTAATACCTACATGTTATTTTATTGACACTGTAATCCAAGTCCCGAGACCTTGCTTATTTTCTCAGTAACTATATGTGTGGGATAAAGAGTACTGCTAGTATATAATTATGTACTTTAAACGTGCGCATACCTGCTAGCATTGAATTAAAAAAATGGCTATCAGACAAAACTAGCAGATATGTGTATGTTTAACTTCGAAGTACATCCTAACACTACTCTATCCCACACATTTTGTTACTGTGTTATATATTATATACCTATATGTAAGGTCTGGGAGTTCTGGGATCTTACATACGAACCTTCATTAAACTTTAGTGTCTCGAAGTTACTTAATAAAGTTAATTCATTCCAAAATTTAATTGCAACAAGTGCTCGAAATCTTTTTGTTTTGTTCATGTGGGTTTCAAACAGCTGCCAAGTGCCATTTGATCGACGTTATATTTATACTTTGTCGTTCGTTATTTTACCTTGTTTCGAAAATTGTTATCCTTATTTTTAGTGTAAGTATGTTATTTTTTGTATTTGCCAAGTATTTGAAGGTTACAGCAGTTCCTGTATCACTACTATTAATCTTCCAATATGTAAAAGAAATAAAAGACCTTAAAAATCAATTTAAAATTATTTTATTTAAAAATTACTTAGGTACACTTATAATTTACACAAGTATAAAAAATGTATTCTAATCCATCTAATGTGATGAACTTGGAATCTAAAATGGGTCTTTGTTGCGTGTATGCACTGACAGACTATAACCTAGACGATATTACGTAACCACCGATGGATTGGCCTAGCAATTTTATCATAAAATCGAAGTCATTGCATCTAAATTACATTATATGGTCCAAATTATGTCACAATATCACAGGGTGAGTCGCCGCATCGTGTCACGAATACATTCTAGGTTATAGCCCGCACAGAGTGAGTTAAACTTGTTCCCAGATAATATTTTTGATAGGAAGGGATGAGGGGAGCGGAATGGTGGGTAGGGGAGTATTGTGTTGAGGTGGAGGGGGGAGGGGAGTTAGTTGCCTCCTCGTTTGAAATTCCTGGTGGACCTCGCAGGGGCAGCCGCCGCCTCGCTCTGGGGTTCCTCCTCTGTTTCTTGGACTGACCTTGTGGCGGCTGTGGACAGAAAGAAGACTCAAGTCATTAATCTTTGTTCATAAAGATCTAACACCCCATCCCTGTAAGATCTAATCAGTATAATACGATGCTTACAAATTTATCAACCACAGATTAAGCTGTTCTTGTGATTTCAGTGGGCAAAACACACCGATTGTTATTTGATGTCCATGTTTTTAAAGAAACTTAGGAAATATTGAATGAATTTGTGGTTGTACGTTCACCAGAACGCGGATGAAGGGCGAGCATAATTACAAGGCTAAACAATCGATTCACATACCTACATAGTTCAAGTAAAAGTACAGTGATTTATTTAGTGCGTGGCTTAAATGATGGCAATTTTTGGGAACCTTTAGAGGTATTTTGACTATACAAAAATATATTTACTTCTAAAATTGGAAAAGGCACGCAAGGTAGTTTTTTTCTATTAAATGTAGTTATTTTTGTATTTGACTTTAATTGGGATATTACTTAGTTCAAAATAAAAAAAATATGATCATTTTTAGCTTACGTCTGCCAAAGCGTCCTCTGCTAGGCTTGGGTGCCGGTGGCGCTTCATCGTTGGCTACCTCCCTGGTCACTGGAGCATTGTTGAAACGCTTTTTGCTCTTGTTATCTGTAGCAGAAAAAAAATCCTTAGCATTCTGTCCATAAGTTTAACATTTAATGATAATGACGTAATAATATTTATGAAAACCTGTCACCCAAATGAAAATGCCAATGAGAAAAGTGTGCATGATGAAATGTGTGGTTTCAAATGTTTCGATCGGTGAGTATTAAGTAATACTACTAACTGTAGGAAATTTTGGTGGGGTCAAGAGAATCCTGTGCTGACGACGACGTGGTAGTCGACGGGGCGTTCAATTTGGCTGTAAATACAAAGTGTTGTTAATTTTTAACCAATCGTTCCTGACATTATGTTTACTTGCTAAGGTAACCAAAACCTGTTGAAGTGCACGGCGCATTTACAGCTGCGTAGTTTACCGAGTTGTCATAGGTTCCAATACTTACTTCGCCACTTTCTGTTTGTAGGTACTTCCTTAATTATCTATCAGTGAATGATATAAACTTCTGCAGAAGACCAATTCTCGGACTATCATTAATGTCTTAATGTCGGAAAAGTACAGGTGTTTTTGATAGTTTGTGACTGCGATGAAAACGCAAAAATTCCTTAAAAATACGAGAATTGACCCTTTGTTCATACTTTTGTTCGCTAAAGTCTTTATCCTAAAATTTATGGTCGTGTTTTCCAAATTCAAAAGGTGTCTTTATAGACATGTAATCAACAGCGTCGTTATTCCCAATCCTCTTCCAACTGACCTTCAGCAGCCTGAGCCCTCTTTCTCTTGAGGATCTCGAGCAGTTCCGTGTTGCTCCTGAAAGGCCGGACGCCGCTACCCACCAGCTTCTTGCCTTCCGTCGTAGAGGAGGGCGCCTCGGTGGAAGCCTCCTGCTGTTCTCCCTCACCCGGGTAGTCACCATCGTCTTCGTATTCCACTTCGTCCTGAAAAAAATACATCTTTGCTATACTGATCGTTGTCAGAAGCCAGAAAATCTAACTCCAGTCTTGCCAAGAAGTACCGTGTCACCCAGTTAATGGGTTGTGGAGGTCTGGTAGGCAACCGCTCCTTGTGAAATACTGGTATTCAGCTGTATCCGGTTTGACAGGAAGCCAATCAAAATGTAGTTGGGAAAAGGCTTGGCAGATGATGATTTTTTTTTTTTTTTTGACGATGCCCACTCGCAGTTCAGCACACTAAGGCTGGTTACTGCTTAACCGGACTACATATATCAGATGATGATGCTTTAGTGATCGTTTATATACAATACGTTTGTTATGCCCTAACAGGGTTTATAATGACTCTTAGCTTTAAGACCGTCAGTTTCTTTTTTTAATCGTGGAACACGTGTAAACGAATTATAGATATGAAGCTAATGCTCGCCCAGTGGTCGAAATTCAGCCATAATTTATTAATTCTACTTGTAAAAAGGGTTCAAGAGGTATTCCTGTATGGATGGACCACTTTTTAGTAACGTACTCGTAGGTTAGTAAGAAAAATAGCAATAAAAAAAACAACGATGCATCAACAAACTTTTGATAACTTAACTGTAGTGTCTGTACCATGCTAGCATATATTGGAAATCTACATCCTTTTAAACGGTAAATTACAGAGTGAAGAATTCATGATCAAGTTTGATGCTGATCAATTATAATTATTAGTCACTATATGTTACGTCACTAAAGGGAACACGGTTGCTGATTTGCCAACCGAATGACCCGTCATTGACCCAACGAAACAGGTCCAGTAAACGTCTGCCTGAGGGCATTGTAATTTAATGTATTTATAAAGACAGAAACACCGAGGGTCGTTGCTTCTGACAACTTTAGCGCCCATCCCAATCAATGTGGTTTATCTTTAATATTTTGAAGAGATTGTCTGGCTTATATTTTGACTTGGGATAAGACGAGGTTATTTCTAATCTAGACAGAAGTGTGTTTTGGGCACAAAGGCATCAAATTGGACAGAAAAGTGCAAAAATTAAAGCAGTTCCAGATTAGCAAAATGTTGAAGGATGGACACTTATTAAGGTTTAAGACAAAGCCAAAACTATATTTTCGTAGGTTGCCACGTTGAAGTATAAGAAGAATAGGTAGCTGTAGATATTAAAACTGTTCATAATAATCAGAATCATCAAGGTCAGCTCCGTGGTGAATAATTCATCTACATCATCCTTGACCTTTGCAGCCCAACTCCTGTTACAATTAGACAGCCACAGAACCGGACTCAACGCATTCAAGTTTATTAAGAAGAAAAAAATTTTATTAAAGCATGCATTTTCCGCATACGAGCAAAGATCGCGGTTTGCATTGGACGGAAGATTGGACGTCATAAATTTCCTTGGGAAACCTGTTCGGTTTGACAACGGGTGGTGGCCGAATCTTGCAGGTAGAAATTCCTCAAAGGAAAGGGAGGTCTCGCAAAGGTCATTCGAGAAGGTGACCCGATCATCAGACGCTCGCACACTCGCCTTGAACTAGATGGGCCAGCAGCGACAACGACATCCTTTGCGAAACGCGGGTGCATCGTGCGTGACGTCACCGCCCACTATAAGTAATATATATAAGTATCTTTAGATAAGACCTTCGATGGTGTACTGTGTAACATCTTCGTAGCATTCGATTGACGGTGCACAGTTGTTATAAATGGCTGCTTCGACACACAGTTACAAGTCAGTCAAGTTTTTCGATTTCATTAACGTCTTGCAGAATTTTATTAAATTTTAAGTTTCCTCTTTTGCTTATTTCATCAACCATCAAAATATTAGTTTAAGTAGGTTGGTATCAACTTTGTTGGAAGGAGTCATGTTGTTTTTAATTTAACAGAAAAAAATTCAACGTTTTCCTCGTTTTTGATGACTCAAAGACAGGTCAAGGCAAACGTGCACCAAAACAGGACTTAGAGGGCAACAAATGTCAGAGCAATGCACCGTGCTTTAAGCATTGTCTGGCAGTTTTTCTTTGTTTGATAAAATGGAAAAATAATACCTAGTATGTCTCAAACTTATTTGTAGCAAGTATTTTCAACGTATCAGTCAGGATACGATGAAATAAGCTCGAGCATTCAAATGCCAACAGTCAATTAACGCATACCTATTACATTGTATCTACCTACTCTTAGATAAAAGAAACGACACTTCCTCTCATGTCTCGACATAACAAAAAGAAACGCTTTCCAATACATAATTCGGTATTGTTAGATATAATTGAGCGTGAAATACATGAACTTCCACCTTTCGGCGGGGAAAGGCGTCGTCGCGTCAGCGTGTCGTGTCATACAATATAATATAACATGTAGGTAACACATATTTACACAATTATCGCTCACTCTTCGCCAAACAATCTGCATTGACTGATATTCGTTGCGAAACGACACTAAGTGGACTTTCTAAGAGCTTAAATCGTCGCGAGATAATATGGCAATTTCTGTCAATAGACTTGGAGATGTGTGCAATATTGTTGTTTTACATGTTTATCTGTTCGTCTGTAGGTGTGCATGCGAGTCGGTTGTGTAACCGCAGCCTGCGCGGTAACCACGCCGAGGTAATCAAATAACATTTTGTCCAAAATAGACAATCTAGCTAAAGAAACTCACAAGATTATCAACGACAAATGCAAAAAAATCACAAGATCATGACGTACCTATGTTATGTATAGCTCATATTAATATGGTTGCTAATAAAGAAAAATAGTGCTTCCGCCTTTAGTAGGTCACGGACTGTAACATGTTTAACGTGTTAATAATACATGTTAAACGACTTTAGAAAGAATAATGACCAAGACATATAAGAGACAAATGAAAAGGACTAATTTTCTTAAAACGAGAGTCTGAAACCCAAAATAAATTGTGATCAGGACAGGAGGATGACGATGAGAGTAGGTAATTAGTACTAAAGCAGTGTGGTAAGTGAGTATACCTGCGGCGCAGGTGTGGTTGTGGTGGTGGGTTTTCCCTTGGCCAGGCCACCGCGTTTGAGTAGCCCCCGCGCGGGCGCCGCGGGTCTCTCCTCGTCCTGCGCCCGCGCAGAGCACACGACGCACGCCACCAGGATAAATCTGAAACACAAACACGACTCACATGATAACTGTATTTAAATGAAATGAGCTGTTCCACTAGAAACATAAACTACTTAATACTACTACAATTGTTGTGAATATTCAGGTTAACTACTCAATAGTAGTCAATTCGACTCCGCGTCTGCATTCATATTGATTACTATTGAGTAGGTACTTTAACCTGCTGCAGCTCTTGACAAAGACAATTCCAAATACACTACGTTGTTAGGCACTGAGCATTTGTGTTCCACAATAACTCCGTCATACTAGACCCAGTTATTGGTGCTACAGTCGCGTTAACGACCAATAGACCGCCAACCAACAGGCGGTCAGAATTCTATGTCACTGCATAACTAATGCTGACCACCCATACATCTAATACTTATTCATATTTCAACATTCATGTTGATAGACTCCATTTTTCCCACAAGGGGGTGTTATGGTAACACTGAATCAGGACCGTAACAGTTCCACATTTGTGTAACAAACCTGTTATTATATGATACTAGATAGGCACATTCTTTTTTTTCTGACATCATGCACGCTGCAGGCAAATAGCGGTAGAAATATCAATCAATCACAGTTTGTCAGTAATAAAGAATGAATTCATAATAATATCACCGGTGGATTTTCAAATAACCTATCAAAACTTTATTGCAGTCGACTAATTGTTATATTTCGATAGTAATTATAATAACCGGGCCACTAGTCGTGTTACATCCAGTAATGCGCCGCAAAAAATGTAGTTATGACGATGCTTGCATGGCTAATATAAATCAATATTACTCTTGAGTATCATTTTCATGTTGAAACATCTGAGACTTTATGCACCGAAGCGTCTGCGAACGCAATAGTATGAACACAACAATATCGGGGATTGATAATCGTCTACCTAGTGCTGGACCTGGCCACACATTAATGTGGACTAAGTAAGTATGAGCACAGCCAGTCTTCCTGATAGCATTGCTACATACCTACTTGTAGCAATGCTATCAGGAAGACTGGCTTGTTAGAGCACGACTGCCAATAGGAATAAGTATGTAGGTATTAAGCTTTTACTGTCGATACAGCGTAGTATTGTAGGCATTCGAAGTGTACGGTTTTATCTTATTTAATTCTTCAAACGCTACTCAAGTCAAGTTCCAGCCTTGTCAGGCTAAATTAATACAACCCTGACTTTGTTGTTATCTAGTTCGCAAAGTGATCATTTACTAAAATTCAAACCAGACCTATCGCTGCAAGTTGCGTACCAGTAGGTGTATATTAACAAACACTTAATAAACTGCTCAATATTCCGTCAGACATTTACGATACAATCACTGCAAATATTAGTGAGAAATAAATAACTAGTCTTTACGCTGTGTTCTAATTATAATATACCATTGAATTTTGCGATGAATATGATTGTATCATATGTAGTTTACATATTATATGCTATTTATGTTCACTTAATATGCATCGTGCATATTTGAATAAGCTATTAATAAGTAAATTCTGGTCATTAGAAAAAAAAACATAAGTATTAATGATTATTATTAATGAATGATTGCTTAATAGGTTGAGAATCATAAAGCTGTTAATAATAAAGCTAGTCTTGTCACTCTCGACTTTTCTGCTAAGTTATTTAGACGCAAAATGTCAGGGATATCTATTATAGACGCCTGCATACCTGCCACCTATTCATGTAATTGTTTGATATTCGCAATTTATAATACATACCTATCTACTAATTTATAATATTATAATAAAAGACGCACGAATGATTCCTCGAAATTATAATGTCATGTGTCATGCATGATTGTCATGCACTGAGAATTTGTGTTGTCCTTGTGAAATCAATTAAGAGCAATGTTCGTGTGCAACATTATATAAATATTTAACTTTACTTATATCAGAAAATATACTTGAACGATGTAACTAACTGTTGCTATAATTGTCGCAAACATATTTTTGACATAACCGCTGATAGAATATACCTGTCTAATATAAAGTTACGTATATACCAATCACGTAATAGAAAATAAAATTTCAACATGCTAGAAGTGGTCATACCAAAAGGTCAGTTAATTTTAAGTTCAAGGGGGCAACTATCTATCTATTCTATGAAACAACTGTTATCACCGTTATCACATCGTGTCACAACGTCAGAACTATTCATAATTCGGTTGTTTTGAGCACAAAGTTTGAAGGACCATGCTACGGAATGGACACATGTTATCATCATATCAATAACCTGGTAACGTCAAGCGAGAATAACAGGTTGATGAATGAGTTTAGTGAGTACCTACCTAACGTGTGTGTATTAAACATACATAGTTCAAGGCGCTAAATGTCAAATACGAAGAATGGCACGCCGAGGCTGGGTGAATGTCGAGTGTCGTGGAGCAGCATGGAGCACCTCCGGGTCGCTCACTGGAGCCCGCGCCTGCAGCAGCCCGCGCCGCATCGCGCAGAGGTCAACACGTCGCTCCACGCATAGATTGTTGTATAACGGGTCCTCGCACAGGGCCGCCTCAGCCGGACCGCGGTTCAATTCCGTATCCGCTTCCGACAACAGCGCTTCCCTTTGCTTTCTCTGTTTTATGTAATTCACGATCGCACAGCGCCTGGTCGCCACCCGCACGCATTGTGCGACTAATACTATCTCGTATGCGTCATCACGAGCGCTTGCAATACGATCAGCGATCATCACTATTGTTATTTTACTAACATTTTACCGCGCCTCAGTAAACGTGCCGTTGCATTTTGTGAAAGGAAGTGTGCGACTCCGCGCCTTGTAGGTATTTGTCATTTGTGCTGTGAGTAGAAGTCATGTAAGTAATTGCAGTTCCAGTCACGTCGGAAAAAGTGCAGCTTTCTATACTAGGCAATGTAATTTACTATGTCACACGTGTGTGGGCGCACCGAATGTGTAAATTTAACCTCAAATCATGTCAAGGTCAGTCGGCCAGAAACCAGAAGCGGTAAAAAGTAGGCTGACCTCGCAGTGCAATGCGGCAGGCAGCGCTCTGCCCCCCCGGGTGCGCCCGCCGCTCTGCCCAGCCATGACGGAGTTACGCACTTTTGACAGGAATTCCATTTCTATGGTGACCTTCTCTTCTTGCGACCCAAAAATCCAATTGCACCAGTATTCCCACGAATTTCGACAATCAGAGTAACAATAACGCTAAAAATGGTAATTGGAAAAAAAATAATTAATAGGTACACTTTGATGCAGATCTAACGTGAGTCTGATAAATAATAATTGAGAAACAATGAGAGCAGAGCACGAATCTTCCCACAGCTTCATAACTGTTGAGCAATGTGGTCGTGTGTCGTGTTATGCGAATAGCTGCGAAAACTTTCGCTGTCATCAGTTTCAATGAATCTTCATGATTTTTTAATTATGCAAGAGTAGATGCGGGCGGCAAAGACACTGTGATTACTGTGAAACACTGAATGCTTACGAGTCCCTCGATTTAATAGGCAAATGTCAATCGTCTGGTTGGGCAACTTTGTTTTATTACCAAATGTCTTATGTGCGAGTAGCTAATGTCGGCGTTGAGTAAGTGCTGGTGTTGCTGAGTGCAGCTGCATGCAGTCGCGCCTTTGTCTTACAGCTGCTGGGCGCCTATGTCTGTGACCTACGCTCTGGCGTGCACTTCATGCCAGAACTGTGAATCTATTCGATGTGGAATGTGCAATGAAGCTTACGATGTACATGCATTGCACACCATCGCGGTATCGACCCACGCGTTACATTGTCTAAGCAAATAGCGATTGCTAAACTAAAGCCTCCAAAATTCATCATCGGGGTAGAAAACTGCTTTAAAACTGATGCAGAATTTTAATAAATTATAATCTATATTAATTGAGGCCAGCAAGTGGAAGTGGTTGCATTCATTATCAATAGTTACCTACCGACATTGCAAAATGTAGAAACACCAATTCTTAAACCTTGTTTCAATTATCCAGATTTAATATTTTCCGTTTTGCGTTTTGGAGGATTTTTTAATACTAGCTTCGTGTTGCAAAATGTTAATTTCAAATGCAGGCATGTGAAAGTTTGTGATACAATGAATTCTAAAAAGTAAGGCACTTGTTGCAATTCGTAATCGTGATTTTCGAAATATTATACTGATGTTACGACAGTATATGTAAATCTGCATGTTGATAAACTCATTGTTACCAAAAAAGATCCGTGTTCACAGTAAACATTTTGAATTTGTTTTGAAAATACATAATAATATAAACTTAGAATATGTAAACTAAGATCAATATATTCTAAGTTGAGTAAGTATTGCTGAATATTTAGATTATAAAGCAACACACGTGCAGACAGAGTGATTTGTAAACTTTTTTACGACAATTTAATGCAGAGCAAGATATTTTCTGAATACATACCTATGTGAATATGTATTTTGAACTCTAAACATTCCAAAGGCCGACAAAATACGATCAAGGACTTCTACATGCATACTTAGTAACTGCGTTCGTGGTGTCTGTGAATCTAATTTGAAAGAGTTTTCTTGAAATGAAACTATGGTAGACTACTTAAAATTGGTCTGTTTAGGGACAATTCCTAGAAAGATGCAAGGATTGTTTTAGTGTTTAAGAATGTATTTTTTATTATTGATATAGGTATTATTTGATTCTATTATATATTTCTTTTACCATCTCGGGACCCTGGGGGTCCTTTGGTAGGCGTACGAGGGGCCCTCGAAAACGGTCGCTAGCACAAAGTGACGTAGTTCCTAGGGGGCTAACATATCCTGAGGTGCTAGAGGAGTGGAGAAGTATACCACGGCTATCAGGACAATCTCGGAAGCACGGTCAAGATCCCTTCCAGGATCTTACTGGATTATACATCCCTCTCCCGAGCACGTTTGCTCTTGCGAATCTCCACTCAGACCGGCCAATTAAGGCAAGAAAGAGGTGGAAGCTCTGTTCCTCGTCAGTGTTCACTCCGGCCAGCTAATAAAGGCAAGCCAGAGATGGGGAACAAGCCAAGTTTTGATTATTTCTTAATTTCCTATTTGATTTTATTGATAGGTATCAAAATTATTTGTTATGTCTGTAATGTTTTTGTTTAATTTTTAGTTTTTATTATCTATTTTGATTTATTGAGGTCTAACGTAAATTTTGCTACAATTTAATTGTTAATCCGAATTAACATTCAATAATAATATCTGTACCTTTGCAATATCATAGTAATTTATTATAAGATTGTGACTCCTTGCACGTGTTGGTACCTACTGTAAGTGCAGAAAGTAATTGAAGTTAAATAAAAAAAATGAGGGATTGCAGGATACCTCTTGGTAAATTTTAAGAATCTCGTCGAAGATAAACTGTCTGGCTGTCTTAAATATTTTGACGCGATTATAGTCCATTGAAAGTTAACATACATGGAAAAGGGGTGGCAATGAGAAAAAGGCTAATAGAGATGACTGAAAGATAAGCTGCGCCGACCTGATCGATCCGAAATAAATTAGATTAGATGGCAGATCAGTTAATTTTTTTTTTTTTTTCATAAAATCCATGTCACAGCTGGATAGAACCTGCATGAAAGAAGAACTAAGGGCAGCAAGCGATCCTCATGACCACTGAACTGGAGCTACAGAGATCCTGAACTCTCACGTGAATTTTGGATAATGTTTTGACATATTGCCCTCAAAAAAAAACCAGATGCGTTTAGATACACCTACAGGCGCACCTTCTCACGTGCATGTAAGAAGATGCGGAGACGCTTTACATAACAATGATCGCGCCGAGCGGTGAATGCTCCGCCTCCTCTCCGGGAGCTAGGCTCTGGCGCGCGGCTGCGTCTGCCACATCCTACATAACGCTAAATTGCCTAATCGTAGGTCGCGGGACCAACTTTCAACATGGGACCGACTCATTCATACAACCGGTTTTTGGTTTCGCTCAATTAATTTGAAAATTAATTAGTTTGTTACGCCGGGTCGGTCCGCGGTCTCCATAATGAGGTTTATAAGTCAACAATATTATGAAATATTAGTTACGAGCACCCTATTCTAATTTGCAGATAGGACCCTGATGCGAATACTTATTAAAATAATAGAGTACCGCGTTACAACGGTGACTGACTCGTAGGTGGCGTTCATTATAATGTCTCAAGCTGTCAGTAGCAGTAAGTACAAGGGTGCGTTGGTATTACGTTTGACCATTGAGAATGATATTAGAAAGGCAACACACGCCGTAAACATTCCTAAGCTTATATTGTATTTATGATTACGTTTTTATGTTTCGTCATAGGTTATAAAGCAATACTCGGCACTTGGTTAATAACCATATAACAATAAATGGATAACTAACACAATCGTTCACTTAGCGACCTTTCAAATAATAGCGCCGTGCTGAACCCCAACTAAATGTTAATGTTTGTTTTATTGGAGAAGTTTTCTCATAAACTTTACCCTATGAATCACTTAAGAACGGCTTTAGGTAAGTCACTAAATGGTAAGCAAGTTATACAGATACAGACACATCGCAAAAGCAATCGCACAGCTGCAATCGGAGCTTAATAATGGATAAGTACTCCTTAACAAAAGTGAGGTGATACTTTAAGAATACAATCATAATTTGTAAAGGGGCAGCACGACAATATAATTAAAATAAAGTATTTAAGGTTACTCACAGGGGTAGAATCTTCATGTTTGTGCGGTGCAGCTGTGATGTCGCAAGAGGCACTAGAGTCGGTCCTTTCTCCGCGGCACGGCTTTGTGCAGGTCTACAATCGACGGAGGCCACGCTTGATCTGCCGTTCGAAGTCGAACACCTCCGGTACACTCCGAGTGGATGTCGCTGCAGTGGCCGCCCGCGCCGCGCCGCTCCGCCGCCGCGCGTTTCCACCACTAGCCTGATTTATATTCGTGAGGTGCGCGCAACCACATGCCGAACATTGTCTAAATAGCAACTTAAACTCAATTGTTGCCTCTTAAACGAAGTAAATCCTGTTGTGACGTCGGGCCGCGACGCGACGCTGCACCATATCGTGACATGTTTACAAAACTTATTTTGGAAACTTTTCTAACGGTGCTTCAGAAACGGGCTATATCGTAGGTATATGAATATTAAAATGTCGCTATTGACCTTTTTAAAGCACTTCCTGCTCAGCGCATCATGAACTTTTACATTTTAGATAGGTCACCTGCATTTGATAATTAAATAGTAAATGATGACTCTTTTGGGAAAGCAGAAGGATGCTAAAATGATTGGCGATTACATAAGTTAGATAAAAGACAGACTTGTAGGAATACATTGCGCTGTTGTGTGAGAATGATGGGTCGGCGTGATAGGTAATAAATAAGTGCGAACGTCACTGCGCTGGCCACTTTCATTGAGGTCATAGGTGAGATGTTTCTCAGGAATTTTATTAGGTAACAGATAGACGAGATCTGATTGAATGCTGATGCTATAAAATTAAAATTATCTACACACTTTCTTTATTTTTCGGTACTGCCATTCCATTAATTATATTGTACTAGCTTTTGCCCGCAACTTCGTCCGCATGGAATAGTTACTTTGGGCCGCCATTTTTATTTTTAAGATACAATTTTTTCAAAAACACTTGAACATATTTATGTTTATTTATTTTTGATCAATTGCCTAAATACAAAGGTTCATAGTTTTATCTTCAATAATCACGGGATGAAAGTTTGTATGGGAATACAAACTTTCATCCCCATTTCAACCTCTTCAACCCCTTTTCTCGCGACAAAAGGTCGACGCTATGTCCTTCTGTAAGGTCTAATCTATCGCTGTAGGTACCAAATTTCATCTAAATCGGTTCAGCGGTTTAAGCGTGAAGAGGTAACAGATAGACAGACAGACGCACTTTCGTATTTATAATATTAGTATGGATTTTAGCATTTATTTGTACTTTCGCTACTCTTCCATTTTAGACCTGTTTTAAGGGTTTCACTACACAGGAAACATTTCCTGATTTAATAACTGCGTACAAAAATAAAGATTTGTACCAGCCTTGGGTACCTACATACACTACCTACCTACACGACGATTGGGTTTATTTAAAGTTAAATATTGCTTTCCTTCCGAGTTTCTTAGTTAAAAATTTGGTTTTGTCAAAAATGCGATTAATAAAATTTAAACGATTAATAAGCGGGTAACCTACTTTCAATATTTCAGTGAATATGACATCAGTCGCCCTTCATTGCTTAAAACGTTGTTTTGCCGGAAAATATTGCATGCATCGATCGCGGCCCTGTCTTCCGACATACTCAATATAGTCGCCCGTAAACACTGAATTACCTACTTGTTAAATATGAAGTACCTATACACAAAAGGATTGATCAGACAGTCACCTACTTTGAAAAAGACTCTTCCGCGTTTCTTAAGCGTTGGCTGAATGGCAACATGCCAATGTCAGTTAATATTTTTTTAACGCAATATGTAGGGCCTAGACAAGACATGGTCCATTCGTAGGTATTGTAAACACAGATATTTCAAGGCCATTGCTGCCATAGAAACTATGTACGAATATGCTTTGAGCAATCTTTTGGGAGTACGTAGTCCTAGTACAGGTGCATAGATAACACACATAATGTTTATTGCTAACATTTATTGCATCACCACTAGTTTCTACAGGTGTGTCAAAGATTTAACTTCTCTTAGTGGAAACATTTATTTAATTTACAAGTAAATAAATTAATAAGAATCTATCCACAATACACGAAAAAGTCCTTGAAAAAATATTTATAAAATGTGAATATAATTTTATAGCAAGACTTAAGATTTTTAATGTGTTCTTAAAATTGCAACATTAGGTATAATTTAGCATAGTATTGAATAGTAATGAGTTGTATCATTAATTTTACTTAATATAGTATACCCACTATGCATTTGTTGGTTTTAAATGTGAGACGATTTGACCTTTCACATGTAGCGGTTGCATTAACTTAAGTCTGACGAGACTGCGCACTATGCAGGCTCCGCGACTAGCTAGCTCTTACTGCGAATCGTAGTCGTACACATTATTTACAACGTAACACATTACTTCTACTAGTACACCTTGTAGCGTAATAAAACACAGTTCACCATAACAACTAATAATTAATTACATAGTACCTAAATAAAAAAACCAAAAATTAAACAAATAAAAACAAGAGAAGTAAAAAGGCTCTTGATCTTAAATAAAATTAAATAGAAATATCAAAGGTATACGGCACAAAAACTATGACATTACATTTTTTTAGTTATTATTTTTTATTACAATAACGAATAGTAACGCCTGCCACTAACACGGTTGCAACCCGTTTTTAACTAAGCGTTCGGTTAAAAGATTCTGTCCGAGAATATTATTATAAAGAAAACCCTACACAATTAAAGGGTTAATAAGGATGAAATTCTAAAGCAGCTAGAACCAGCTATGTAAGCTATTCCTCGACGATCCGCCGGAAAATGGCCTCCTTCCGGAATACCACAAACCTCGAGCTGTACTGCGGGCAGTGGGATGTCCCAGAGCATAGCGACTCACGAGATAGGAACCCATGCTAAAACCAGATCTAGGATAATTTAGGAAACACGATTGTTTACTGTACTACGGAACCCTAAAAAGAGGACAATTAATATTTTTCAACACATTTGCTCAAAAAATGCATTTAAAAAACCTGTAGATATCCATTGTTCGAAAGTTAAAAATTACGAACCATAGAATGGAACGTGCGGTAAAATAGGTACTCTCGTCTAGGTACCTATTTTACCGCACTCCTCCATATCCTTACGGTTTTCATTTTAATTTCCATAAAAAATAGATATAGGAATTCCACCAAAGAGTTTCACATTACTAGAATAAATAAGCTGAATGATCGAACCTCCTTAGAAGCGATTTTGCTCAATAAGTTTGTCTTACTTTAATACTAAAAAGAAAATGAGACGAAATATGTAGCTCTAATTTACACCACGCGCACGTGGTGCCATTAGGAAATTCGCACTATTTTCATATTAGGAACGTTAAAGATTATTTCGACTTTCCGACTTGTATCTAAAAACAAAAAGTTTGTTTCATTACCTGTTGTACTGTTTTCTCACAAATGTGTTGAAAAACGTTGTACGACACACGTTTGGAAATAGGTTTTTACAAACTAGTGACTATGGTAAGCCCTCTCGTTCTCAACTTACCGCAGTAGTATCATAAATAACTATTATCTTTTTTTTTTAAGGATGGGAAATCATCAAATGACTTCTTCCGCTCTGGGTGGAGCGTAAGGGCGTGTCAGACTCTTACTGACTGAAACCCATCCGTGTTCCTTCTAAAGCCCTTTGCGTTCCGGGGCCGCGGTGACTCTTTCGAACAAGATCCGCAACCCTGGCTGGCTCTGGCCCTGCGGGACCCGACTCCTATGCTGACATCTCTTTGAGGCGCGCGTGGAACATTGCCATCAACCCGGGCCTGGTTGTGACCGGACAGCGAGCCACCCAACGTTCGCCGTCCGCAGGCCCGCGCCTACGGTGGCCGGGGATCGCCCTGTGACTCCCAACGCCCGGGGCCTTCTTCTGTAGCGGCGGTTGGGGCGAAGGCTTTGTTTCTCCCTCACGCGGCCCGCCTCCTCCTCCGCTAGCATAACTGCTTCGCAGAAGGAGGTGACCGCTTCCCAAGCCTCCTCGCTCCGGACCCTGAATTTGACTAGAGCCGGACGCGAGAGGTGGCCGCCGCCGATCGCCTCCACGAGGACACGGCGGTACTCCGCCCAAGCAGGGCAAACCTCCACCGTATGCTTCACTTTGTTCCCCGGGCGATCCTCACAGTGCTGATACCCGGCGTGTCCTCCCGTTTAATCCGAAACAGGTACCTCCCAAAACAGCCGTGTCCGGTGAGTACCTGCGTCAGGCGGAAGGTGAGGACGCCGTGGCGCATCTCCAGCCACTCTCCAAAGAGGGGCCTTACCGCCGCAATTGTGGCGTGCCCAGCGCCGGGTTGCGATAATCCCCGTCTCTATGCCGCCATGGTATCCTGCCGGAGCTCCGTCTGTCGCGCTGCAATTTGCCATGGCGAGTTTCGCCCCGGCGAAGCGCCTCCACGCGCCATTCGTAAACGTGCGCGCTCTCGCCTCCAGATCCCATGGCGGCTCATCAGGCAAGAAGGCTCGCCGCCTCGCCGGAGACCGTGCGGTATCCCCGGGTCAGCCGGATGGCTAAGACCCTTTGGGACGTGTTGAGCTGGCGGGCAGGTCGCCCCTTCACAGTAAGCGCCGACACCGGGGCCCCATAAAGGGCCATGGACCACACGAAATAACTATTATCTTATTTTTTCATATACTTAGACACACAAACATCAAATGTTAGACATTAGGTATTGCAAAAGATATCAACAGGTTATGTGACATTTTGTTATCTATATGTTTCGGTAAGAGACCGAAAACGTTAATTGAGCGAAACTCTTCATTTCCACAACGCGTCGTGGCGCTTAAGTAAACGGCCACAACGCGTTGTGGAAATGAAGAGTTGTGACCGCGTTGTGGCCGTTTTCTTAAGCGCCACGACGCGAAATTAGCATTGTGGCCGTTTGTAAGAAGCCGCAACACGTTGGGACTTGTTTTTTTGGCTCATTCATTCTTTCACTGGATAATCTCGAAAACTTCTTGATCTATGAAGATGAAATTTGACATGGAAGTAGGTTGTGATGCAGTGATGAGGAGACTTTAGCCAAGGATTTTAGGAAACTCCCCCTATAAAGGGGTGAAACGGGGGTTGAAAGTTTGTATGAAAAATCGTATTCCTTGGGTCAATACACTACACCTTCTTGAACCTTGGTACCTACTTAGTGAATTACATAGGTTGTGATCGTTAGTTTTTTTAAAACTACCGAATGCTGACCTAAATAAATAGTAAATGATTTCATAATTCATTTTTGAAACCTTCTCCCCAACAAACTTACTTAAACTTTAAATCTGTAACCACCCTAGGAAGTTGTACCCGATGAAGTTGAAGCTGCCATTAATGATTTTGATAAAGAAATAAGAACATAAGAACAAGGGCGTACCCAGGATTTGAGTTAGGCTCGGCAGCTCATACCTGTTTCGCTGGTGGTTGTGCTTCATGGCCGACGACTATGCACTGAGCCGTCGATGAGTGCGGGTGCGGGCTGGGCGTTTGTTCGCGCCCATCCCAAATATTCCCAGTCGCCCTAGATTATTATTTAGCCACGAGGAGCTCGTGGCTAAATAATAACAGCCGCATGGGTCGATCTTTTAGGTTAAGCAACGCTTGCCGAGGTTGGTCTGTAGATGGGTGATCATCTTAACATACCGAGACTCCTCCGTGCCTCGGAAAGCACGTTAAGCCGTTGGTCCCGGCTGTCATTTGTAGATCTTTGGCAGTCGTTACGGATAGTCAGAAGCCAGATAATCTGACACCAGTCTTGCCAAGGAGTACCGTGTTACCCAGTTAATGAATTGTGGAGGTCTGGTAGGCAGCCGCTCAACGTAAAATACTGGTATTCAGCCGAATCCGGTTTGACTGGAAGCCGACCCCAATATAATTGGGAAAAGGCTAGGCAGGCAGATGTACGTGTAAATTACACTTGTTTACAATTACACGTGTAAACTACAATTTAATCAAATCGGACCTTTCGTTTAAAACTTACGACTGTATGTATTAAAATTCTCTAAGTAAGAAAAATGCTGCGATTTGAGCGAACTCGTAGAATCTTAATGCTTTGATTAAATTGAAACACGACATTCATAATTACGATAAAAAATAATGTAAAATGTTTGGATTTTTCGAAAATAAACTCCAAAAGGCGCGAAAAGGGGTAATGAAGTTTTTTAGGAGAGGACATTATTGCTTGATTGAATTTACATGGAAATTGGTATGAACCAACTAAAAGTGGGATAATTGAAACAGATCTAACCTTTTTTGCATAATCAACCCCTGACGGGGTGAACGGGGTGAATAGTTGCGCTGATCCTGAGACCACAGAATCAGCTGCCAAAATAGCTGGGACGCTGGGTAATTAATGAAAATCGTTGGAATTAATTTTCCAAAACTAACCTTTGAAGTTTGTGGACTCCCCTACTAAATCGCGGACGAAGTCGCAGGCCAAGTGCTAGTTGATCATAAAAACCTGGTGTAAATTCGTATCACAGATAATCAAAATATTTGCAATAATTAAAATACCTAACAAAAGCTAATCATCAGTCACAGTCACCGATAATTAAGTAACATTTTTACAGTCGCCATCCGGTAGCAACTGGGAATTTTTATTCCCGAATGCCACCCTGGTGGCAATCCATGGGCTCTTGAATGCCTTTGATATGCACGATGGAATTCTATACTATATCGAATCGAATGCCGTGGAATATTCTAGATAAAATAATGTAATAAATATCAAATAAAAAATAATCAATGAGTTAAAGATGTTAATTTTCCAACACTTCACTTTGTAAAGAGATACACGTTTTTAATTCTCATGTTCTAGTTTCCAGTAATAGAAATTGCCAAGAAAATTGAAGTTTATTTTTCTCTTCTAGGGGACGCCCTTGAATAAGAACAATGTGCAACAATATAAATTATTGTGTAGGTAGTCATTTTAGCCGACAACGCATGATACATGGTGGGTCATTAATTTTAATTAAAACTTCGATTAAATCAAAGGAAAGAAGGGATATTGTTAAACTGTCGGTTGAGCACACCATTGAATTGTCCTGTGTTGAGCTTGATAAGCATGTTGTGGTATGCGTCTATAGACCTCCGAGTTACCAGAATCTACCTGTGTTTGATACTGTAATGGAAGAAGTGTTAAAAAAAGTAAGTACTAGTAGTAAATCAAAAATTATTTGTGGCGACTTTAATATTAACTTATTAGAAACAAACTCGAATACTATCAGGTTGTTGAGTCTTTTTAATTCATTTAATTTGTCAAATCCACAGACACTCCCCACCACACTTCTACTTCAACTTGTATTGACAATATATTTTGTAATTGTGATTACTTACATAAAGAAATTGTAAATAAGTTACCATCTGATCACAGCGGACAAACAATAACGTTTTGCACTTACATACCTTTACAAAAAATTCTAATAAAATTTAGACCAATTACAGATAAAAATTTGGAGAAACTTAAAAATACTAGTGAACTAGGTGCTCATAGCTTTAATAACATAGACGACCCTAATGAGTTCTATGCCAAGTTTTTTTCTATATTAAACACGCAATTTAATGACACTTTTCCTCTAAAATCTAAAAGTATTTACACTAAGTTCTTATTTAGCGATTGGGCAACTCTAGGCATTCGTATAAGCAGGGAAAAGCTATATGAACTGTATGGCCTGAAGCAGCATATGAATAATATAAGTTTTCATAAGTATGTTGCAAAATATTCAAAAACATATAAAAGTGTATGCAAAACAGCAAAAGCTCTGCATATTAGCAATAAAATAAAATCAGCAGACGACAAAATAAAAACTACTTGGAAAATAATAAATAACGAAACAGGTAGGAAGAAACAGCGTGAAACTAAATTTAATTTAAATACTGTACATGGCCAAATAAACTCGGACGCAGAGGTAGCTCAGGAATTTGATAACTTCTTTGCCAATATTCCTCTTAAAACTACAGAAGCTCTCAACTCGTCATCCACGCTCGCTGCTGACTTACTTAGAAAGAATGTAAAGGTATGCCCATCGGAGTTTAAGTTTCAATATACAAACCCCCAGGCCATTATAAAAGCTTTTAAAGATCTTAAAATTAAATCAACAGAAGATCTTTGGGGAATATCTGTAAAAGTTTGTAGATCTATCATTGAAACTATTGCTCCCTACTTAGCTGTCATATTTAACACTAGTGTAGACAAAGGAGTATTTCCGGATCTCATGAAACACAGTAAAGTCGTTCCATTGTTCAAATCGGGTGATTCTCAAGAACCCAACAATTATCGGCCGGTGTCAATTCTGCCAGTTCTCAGTAAAGTGTTTGAAAAGTTAATGCTTAGTTAGATGTTACGTCACTTTAATAAAAATTCCATCTTTCATGAACACCAGTACGGTTTCACCAAAGGGCGTTGTACAACTGACGCCGGTGTCAACCTAATAAAGAACATTTTTAACGCCTGGGAAGAGTCGCAAGATGCCATTGGAATATTCTGCGACCTCTCGAAAGCGTTCGACTGCGTTAACCATGAGACGCTTTTGTTGAAACTTGAGCACTATGGGATTAGGAATAGAGCCCTTGGTTTACTTAGTTCATACTTGATGGGCAGACAGGTTAAAGTTCAGATAAACGGTGTAAACTCAATAGGGTCGGAAACGACAATGGGCGTTCCTCAGGGTTCAATATTGGGTCCATTCCTTTTTTTAGTTTACATAAATGATTTGCCCCAATTAGTTAAAAATCAACCAAAGATGGTTTTATTTGCGGATGACACATCATTAATATTTAAAATAGACCGACGTCCTCAAAATCTTGACGACGTCAATAGCTCTATTCATCAGGTCCAAAATTGGTTTACGGCAAACAACTTGGTTTTAAATAAAAAAAAAACTAAATGTATTAGATTTTCTTTACCAAATGTTAAAAGTAGCGAATGTGACATCATATTGAATGGAGAAAAACTGGAGTTCATTAATCAGACGGTTTTCCTAGGTATCACATTGGACGAGAAATTACAATGGGGGCCTCATATAACATCTCTTGCGGGTCGTCTAAGCTCAGCCGTGTTTGCTGTTACAAAGATAAGACAGTTAACAGACGTAGAAACCGCACGTTTGGTCTACTTTAGTTACTTTCACAGCATTATGTCGTACGGTATTTTGCTGTGGGGTCGGGCTGCTGACATTGAATCCATATTTATTTTGCAAAAGAGAGCTGTCAGAGCCCTTTATAATCTGCGTCGCCGTGATTCTCTTAGGGAACTTTTTAAAAAGATTAATATTATGACAGTCCCTTGCCAATTCATTTATGAAAATATTATGTATGTGCGGAAAAATCGTCATCTTTTTAGTAAAATTAGTGATAGACATAATTTTAATACTAGAAATAAAGACAAATTACCATTTTTTAGATTAGCTAAAGTCCACACTTCTTTCATGGGGTATTGTGTTAAATGTTACAATAAGATACCTTCTGACATATTAAAACTAAATGTAGGAAAATTTAAAACTTATGTTAAAAGTACACTTTGTAAACAAGCATATTACAAATTAGAAGATTACATTCAGGATAAGAATGCTTGGAAACATGCTGGTCCTGCTCCATAGGACAATCAAGGGTGTAGACAAAATCCAACTGGTTGATTTATGTATTAACTTTATAGATATACTGTTTCTTTTTTTGTGTTTCTATTTTTCTGTTGACTCACACACTGTTTAATTAATGGTTCCAATGTTTGTAAATATGTGAGCACCATTTACTTAAATTTCTTTAGAAAATGAATAAGTTTACCTCTGCTGGTGATACTTTGTTCTTATAAGTAGCATACTCTGGGTGCATCGTCCTCACATAATATTAAATTAATTTTTGTATACCAAATTTTGTAAATCATTATTTGAAAAGAGTAACTATGGAGTTTCTTGTCCGTTCTTCTCCATAAGAATCTACCTTTCTGAATGGACAGTAGAGTCACTTTATTAATGTAATTCTATTATTTTTACTGAACTGTAAACAATGACGTTCAAAAGTGCCGTTTAATGGCCTAATTGAAATAAACGTTTTGACTTTGACTTTGACTAATGTATTTTTATATTTATCGAAAATAAACCCTTAAAGGTATGAAAAGGGGTGCATGAAGTTTTTACAGGAAGATTAGACGGCTTGCTTCAATTTACCTAAATAATCTAAAAAAAACCCAAAAGTGTAATGATTGAAACGAATCCAACGATGTTTTTATTATAATCAACCCCCAAACAAGTGGATGGCTGGGTAATAAATAAAATTGTTACGATTAGTTTTCTAAAACTACCCTATAAAGAACCTTCTTTATGGTTAGTTGTTAGATGAAGTAAACATACATAATGTTTACTTTATCTAACAACATTTGAGCTTTTGAAAATAGAGCAAATATTCTCATACAAAATGAGCGGCACCCCACCGTTTGTTAAAAGCAGTGATCGGAATAGGCTGAGTATATTTACTTACAGTTTGTAGAACAGATGGATTGGGTTTAAAGTAACCTATCATGAATGGTAAGTTCGATCGCTTTGCTCGCTCACTCTAGCACCGAGCCTATTGCCGTCAACCGGGCATAAAATCTGACTGCAAACTGCTACAGAGAAATCGCAGATGAACATATAAAAACCCAATCCTAAATCAAACCACTTTGCCGGAACCGGGAATCGAATCCAAGGCCTCACTACTGCTACTGGACTCATAAAAACAAAGTTACATAAGTATTAGATATGAGTTCAATGACAAGGGGTTGAACTTTATTTTTAATTGAATCGTTAAGTATCTAAACAAAACTTATCTTGTCTTAAAAAAAAATATTTATCACTGTAATAAATATCAGTCGCAAATATAAAACTTTATTTTTCCGTGCACCTCAGGCATCTAATGACGACGAAGCCACGCAGGCGTAGTGTAGGTACAACGACGTATTGAGAGCTATAGTTTTAGAATAATAGAATTTTTCTTTAAGCCAGTTTAGACAGAACTCTTTCCGAAAAGTATCAGGAACTATACCAGATAGTATCAGGCTCTCACCTTTATGCACCTAAAATACTTTTAAAATTTTGGTTTTGGAAAAAATGATCTGCTACCGGAAGTTAGCAGATCATATTTTCATTTCATTTTTTTTCCGAGAAAAACGCCAGAACTATTTCCGAAAAGTATCAGGAACTCTAGAACTATGCTGCATGCCAATAGAACTCACTTTTTTTGTGCTCTGCTGGAATATGATCTGCCAAGTTCACCGGCATTTCTCCACGGTGCAGGCGCGGCGCCACGACGTCAGTGACTCAGAGAGTTTGCACTAACAATACTGCAGTAGCGACACGTTGCTGTGACTCCGACGCCGCACTTTACCGTCGACGCATCGTGTGGCCTCGCTCTTATTGTTCCCAAAAAGGATATTATAAGACTTGGGTAAATCACCAATCTTCTACGCTTTCTTCCAATGCGCTCAGGATGTATATTAACTGCCATATTATAAAGCGCAATAGGTATGATTACTTAGCCACACGTAGAGCATAAATATGCGAAAAAGATAGATCTGTGTCTGACAATGCCATTTTTCAGCGACATAGATAAACAAGATAACAAAAATTTTTTGATTGTCCACGTGCCATTACGGATTAGGTAAATTACATTATCGCTGGTAGAAGGTTACGTTGTCTATGTTTGCCGAGTCACAAGTGGACTGCTTCCACTCAGCTATACGAAAGATCCATCTTGCGCGGCCCCAACGGACGGCATCCTAAGGTATTCGCTCGACTACATTTGGTTCAACCATCAATGTATAGTCCATGTAATAGCAATCGATTTTTAGTGATTCGATAGAAGATGATTATGATAGCTAGTATGATACGTTGTTGATTGAAACAATTTTTGATTTCTTATTCATTTATTTTTACTACTTATACTATTTATGTTTCTACTCAATAACGTAGAAATCTACTTTTTTTAAGCTTATGTTGCTGTTTTCACATCAATTCACAAAAATCAGTTTTTGTTTCCAAAAATGGCGACAGTATATTTTCAAATTCATTCCAAGTACATACTCCTTGATTGCAAATCGCCCGTACCGGTTCTTCGTTCATGTAAAATATAACATTATAATCATTGGTTCCGTTATTGCATCTAGAAACATATTAAAATGAGTTATATCGGAAAAAATGAAAGCTTTGAAGCTTATCAATATTTTCGCTCTGAGTCGAAGTTTACGGAACGCTTTCGATCAGTGGGAAACGAAATGCTCTTTGCTATTTTATTTCAAGTATCGGCCAATTACTTATAATTACTTATTGTGGCAATATAGGACCACTAAATTAAGAATTCAAGGTAATTATTTAATATACTTAATAATAAATAAAATATTTTTCTCACTATCGGTGTGAACATAGCAAAACTAAAACAGCATTGAACATTTTATTTAACCCAGAAATGTACCAACAAATCGATGCAGGAACAGAGAAAAAAAATATTGATACTTACTTGTTGAGAACGACCATTAGATTGGAAGAAAATACTGATAATTTGCTACTCTTCCATTTACGATTGGGGTCTTTGTATGAACCAGTTAAAAGAGCATCGTCCTTGAATAAATCAAGAGCTGTATAAACCATGGCCATCACAGTAGCATGAGTAAGGTAAGTTGTAATCTTTCTGCCTTTCCCTCTTTTAACTTCCTGAAAACTTCTGAGTAAGTCGGTCAGAGTAATCTGGCCAAGTAGCTTGTTCATGGGTGTACCATAACCATTTCTGTAGTAGATACGCAAGTCTTCCACATACTCCATGACTTTAAAGTCTTCTACCGTAAACAGCGCACACCATGGACTGACTTTGCAGGCCTGCCCCGACAAAGTATAGCGACACAAGTCGTACAAAGCAGTAATATTTGTATCAGTCAAAGTAATATTGATGCCCAGACGACTTTGGATCCTAGTTTTTGACTGAAATTCAACATGAAACTTAATTACTGTAATTGCTTATGTTCTACACTTTATCATTTTTAAAGGTTCTTATACAGATTGAATGACTTACAGCAATATATTCTGGGGATCTTCGATATACATCCGTTTCCTTGTACAGTTCTGGGTTGCTCCTCACCTCTCTCAGGTATTTACCGCATGTCTCGTAAGGCTGAAAAATGTGGTGAAAATATAAAATATTTAGAATTACTAGTCTTTGGTTGGGAGTGAGATCGAGGCAGAAAATGTTGCACAGTTTAGGTTCTAGTCTAGGTCTAGCGACACGCAGCACTCGACGGAAATTTGCTCCATGCAGATCAGCATGGTTACGCTTTTTTTTTTCAATCAACTGTGATTGAAAAAAGCGTAACCATGCTGATCTGCATGGAGCATACAACAAATCTGGTGTAAACGACTTACACCGCGCTACCTGAACGCACTGTGAGGATCGCCCGGAGGACACGTTGGAGCATATAGTGGAGGTTTGCCCTGCTTGGGCGGAGCACCGCCGTGTCCTCGTGGATGCGATCGGCGGCGGCGACCTCTCGCGTCCGGCCCTGGTTAAATCTATGGTCCGGAGCGAGGAGGCTTGGGAAGCGGTCACCTCCTTCTGCGAAACAGTAATGTTAGCGAAGGAGGAGGCAGGCCGCGCAAGGGAAAGACAAGGCGTTCGCCCCAACCGTCGCTACAGAAGAAGACGCCCCGGGCGTCGGGAGTCGCAGGCCTGTGGACGTCTAGCGTTGAGTGGCTCGCTGTCCGGTTACAACCAGGCCCGGGTCGATGGCGCGTTGTGTTCCACGCGCGCCTCAAAGAGATGTCAGCCTAGGAGTCGGGGCCCGCTGGGACCAGAGCCTGCCAGGGTTGCGGAATTTGTTCGAAAGAGTCACCGCGGCCCCGGAACGCAAAGGGCTTTAGAAGGAACACGTATGGGTTTTAGTCAGTAAGAGTCTGTCACGCCCTTCCGCTCCACCCAGAGCCGAAGAAGTCATTTGATGATTTGAGATACTTAAAAAAAAAGCATCGAAAGCATCGAGATGGATCGAAGCTAGTGAGAGCTTCGATCCATCAGCGGCGGTCACTAGCCTTGACAAATGCTTAATTTTCTATTAAAGCCAGAAAGTTAACTTACAGCTAAAACGTCAAAATCAGTTTTGGATGGTTGCATAATCAGCTGTTCATTAAGGCCTTCAATGAAACCCCTCGCACTATCTTGAATCCAAGGCCAGTGCGCAGGACGAATCAGATAATCATTGTTTACGAGGTTTCCCAATAATTTTGGAAATGTCTGCTTTAGTCTTTGGCCAATACCTTGAGATTCTTGATAGCCGTCTTTCGTTAGTTTGATTGGTTTATCGAATATATCCATATCAACCTGCCATTTACGCAAATTTTCGACATCTTGAGCGCAAAGTGACGAGTTGCCTTTCTCGTGGCTAGACACGACGTAATCTTTTACAACTATTGCTGATCTCATATGTTCCCCGTACATTTTGCCAGGATTTCGTCCGCCATGTCTAATAACTGCCCAAACACTGACAGGTTCACAACCTAAACACATAGGATCTAATCAGTACCTACTTAAACTAATCATATGGGTATGTCGCCGGATTTATAAGTTCGTTGATATATTTTTTAATGTTTGTATTAGATAGAATGTTTGTTTAAAAATCACGGCCACGTCCCAGATATGTCCCCACATACCCGGGCCGTACCCGGGACGAGACCGTGTACCGACAGGCATAATGCACATGGTACGATTATGTCTGTCGGTCAGTAGTTATGCCACAGGTGCTTATTTCAGGAAATATAAATGATTGGCTGTGAAGCTTATCACTGCCACCTACTGAAAGACAATAATGGACATCTGCAATACCAGACTCAATTCTCTGGTTGACATCGCTCTAATTTCAGAAAAAAATATCTGCAGCATTAAAGGTGGCTAAATAGGTGACTATGAGAATAATATTAGAATTAGACACAACTTACCGTCCAGTTTTACGAGAGAGTCTCTTATATCGCCTCTAACAATTTCATAAGGACATTTACTTGAAAAATACTTGTAACTGCTTCCAGAATTCCAATAGCAATCTAAGGTTCGAACATGTTTTACGTAAAAGCAAACCAGAACTAGGATTGGTATTAAAAACTTCATGTTCCACGACAAGAAAAATAGAGCACGTTACTTATCTACCTACTCTTACGACACAACATTCAATGTTGAATCTTGTGTTCATTTAAACACTGCTGTATTTATTTTATATGATAACTGAAATGATTTCTTATCAATAATGACAAAGGGGAGCCTGGTAAAAAGCACCCCACAATGTTCGAAGAAATTGAACGTTTTTAAGAGATAATATCTTGCTATTTAATCAAATTAGTCACCGTGAATTACTTGTCCACCATGCCACCGACTCATCACCAAACATCACAAACAATACCTACTCGCTCAAAATCAACCGTTTCGATTTCGAAATTAGAATACCGATTTTTTTTTTATCCAATGATGCATTTTTAGTTTTCATCAAAATCGGCAAAATCGAATTTGGCCACCAACGTACATTTGAAAAATTCACCCTGCATACTCCTCTGGAAGACACCTGCAACTGCTAGCAGTTGCAGGTCTTCTAGGGGAAAAAGTATATATGTAACCAGCCAGAATATTCTAGTATATTCTGGCTGGTTACATAAATACTTTTAAAAAAAATGAAAGAACATGCCTTCAAAAGGGAGCAGGTTATGAATAACTATACCGATGACAACTTTGCTATTGTCTGGCACATACTTGCAACCCTCAAAATAGGTTGGCTATTGTTTTTACACTTAAATATAATACAATTATGTAAATTACGACATATTAAAATTGTAGCCTTCTGGGACCAGATTAAAACTCTGGACAAGTGCGAGTTGGACTCGCGCACCGAGGGTTCCGATCGAATCTTGATTTTTTCCGAGTATACATTACCTACGGAAGTTTATAAACTATGAAAGCAAAATATAGCAGGTATAATCGTAGGACAAACTTAACTTTGTTGGTGAAAAAATGTTCTCCCATACATCAATGTACTTACGTCAATTCTTCAACAGAAAATATAAGTTTGTAATCGTAAAAATGTTTTTTTTTTTTATATAATATAACTATATATTCCCAGTTTTCAGACTTTTTCCTGTATTAACTCTAACATCAGTCGTCTTGCCAAATTTCATGAATCTAAGTCAACGGCAAGTACCCTATAAATTTTGATTCCCTAGAGTGTTGAAAGTATTACTAGTAATACTAGTAATACGTTTTTTGCGGCATTAACGGCCGTCTCTTTTTTACGTTACATTACAAGTTTGATTTATTCACAGCTTCTAGGGACAGTTAGGGACTTTAAACTTGAGTATATGGTTTTAATTTCAACTCGATACCTACACGTGTTTCCGAGATAAAGGGTCTTGACAGACAGACAGACGGACGGACGGACAACAAAGTCATCCTATAAGGGTTCCGTTATTTCCTTTTGAGGTACGGAACCCTAAAAAATATATTTTTCGACACTTCCAAAAATGTAAGGGATGATTTGATGACGCAACTGCGAGATGCCTGCTAGAACGGTACCCACTTTCTTAATTGGCCGATTACAACGCAGCAGACAAGTACGCAGATGACAGTTCGGTTTCAGAGAGATACTTGTCCAGCATAAAAACCAGCGGGGAAGAAGTTCATTCCTTGAGAGAGTCCATTGTAGAGCGGAAAAATTGGACCTTAAGCCTTGTCTCCCAGTGGAGTGATGACAATCTGGTCTCCTTTAATGCCACCAAAACACAAGCGTGTCTTTTACTGCCAAAAGGAGTCATTTTGACCTAACTCCTACTTGTCGGGGTACATCTGTTCCTGTAACTGATCGGCTCGAGCTCCTAGGAATGGAGTTGACACCCAGTCTCAACTTCGGCGCCACCATTGAGTACAAAGCTCAAACTGCAACCAAAAAGCTGGGCGTCCTAAATAGAGTGAAGCGATACTTCACGCCTGGACAGCTTTAACCCTTTACAAAGCACAAGTCCAATCCTGCATGGAGTATTGCAGCCAGCTTTGGGATGGCTCAGCTAAATACCAACTTGACACGCTTGACTCGGTGGAGGCTCATTGGCGACGTAAAACTGGTGGGTAACAAGCTTCATTGCTTGGCTCATCGCCGCATAGTTGCCTGCTTGTCGGTCTTCTACAGATTGTACTTCGGGGAGAGTATCTAGAAACTTCACGACCTCATCCCACCGGCCCCCTTCTACCATCGGACATCTAGACGCACTGCAAGTAACCATCCCTACCTTGTTGCTATTCCACCAATTCGCACTAAACGTTTCAAAATGTCTTTTATAATGTGCACAGAAAAGGAGTGGAACTCTCTGCCTGCATCTGTGTTTCCGAACGCATACAACCCTAATCTCTTCAAAATTAGAGTGAACAGGTTTTTTCAGGGTAAGCTCGCTCCATTGTCGACTTTGTCTCTGTCATCTGTGACCTAGACTAGAGTCAAGAGCAAACCCACATAAAATAAAAAAGCTATTTTAAATATTATGTTGAGATATTGTCTAGGTTATTTGTTATCACAGCAGAAATACAGAGATAAAGAAGAACGAAACTAAACGGCGCCACAGCCTTGATGGAGGCACAGAAGATGTGGTTGAGAGCGGGTATCATTATGTCGTAGGTATACGAATATACGTGTAGGTACGAGGGTGCGTTTTTAAGTTCACGGAAAGGCCGACTAGGAGTGGAATAAGCGAGCTCGTTATGGTTGTTGTAACGTGTTCAGTGACTATTAATTAGGTATAAATACGATGTTTTATCATTATTAGATCTTCTGTCGGTATTTGAACTATCGTCGACCAAGCAACCTAACCCAAAAGTTACAGGTGTTATAAGAGGCCTATGCGAAGGCGTTTTGGGATTCAGAAGGAATTCGGTTGGTCGAATACGAAAGTAATTTAAATATCCAGAGAATACTACGCATCAATATTGGAGAAATAAAAAAAAATACAATAAAAAAACTAGACGGGGAAAACTGACGAAAGGTATCCTGCTTTTGTACGACAATGCGCCCGTCCACAAGAGCCGTATTGCGTTGGCTGCCCTGCATAATTCTTAGAACTCAATATTTTTCCTGGCTTCAACATTTTTAATCACCCACCCTTTAGGCTGGTTTCACAGCTGTCCGGCAGACTTGTACAGGCCGCCCGTACACGGTACGCGCTACCCGTACACTTGAACGGGTAGCGCGCACAGTGCTCTGAAACGAGGGTTCATACCGGAAACGGTAATATACCGGTTATACGGGCTCTAACCGGACCGGGCCGCGTACGGACCAATCCCCGTCGCTGTGAAATAATGTTCTAGCGCCTCACGTGTGTCTCCGTTCCGGGAGCCCGTGCGGACGGCCCGTACCTACGGGTTTCCCGGACAGCTGTGAAACCAGTCCGATTCCGGCCCCGACTGATTATCATCGCTTCCCAAAAATGAAAATGACCTCCGTGGTAAATTTTATCAGCGATTATGAGGTTAGGGATGCAATTCCGTCGTGTTTTGAAGACAAAGATCATAATCTATCATGAGGACTTAAATAAGTTATAGTAGGCGCCAGATAATCGTGGAATATCGGTCATTGACCCACCTACATTTATTGACATTGTTAATTTGAAAAACGGAATTAATGACACAAAACTGTCCCGAATCATCATTTCTCGTGATCCTTAACATGGTCTAATAATGAAAAACCATTCCGCGCATTTATAAACGCACCCTCGTAGGTAGATACATAATTTTTGACAAGATCGGCACGTCTAACGTCAATTTATGACAAGCTTTGTTGACAGTTTGATGTTCCAACAGTTTGATTTTGTCAACCACAATTTACTTTTACACAAATGCTATGGGATCCGAGGGATAGTGAATGATTGGATAGCTAGCTATCTTTCTAACCGTCATTCAGCAGAAAGTTGAAATAACCTCAACTAACGAAAATAGCGAGTCCGTATCATACAGTTCCGATTACAATCAAACCAAGTCAGGAGTGCCCCAAGGAAGTATTCTTGGTCCATTACTTTTCCTTATTTACATCAATGATTTACCTACAGCTTTAAAACAACAGTGCATACTTTTTGCTGACGATATATCGGTCATAGTTACGAATGATAATAAATCAGAAATAGGCCACGAAAAAAATATTAATGTAACAATAAACCAAGTCTTAAAATGGCTCGAAAACAATTATCTCTGTGCAAATATAAATAAAACCAAATACATAAACTTTCAAAATTACAACTCTAAACCTAAAACATTTAAAATTACCTGTAACGGACAAGAAATCTTCGAAGTTAATGATTACAAATTTCTTGGCCTTATTCTCGACCAGAATTGTAACTGGAAATTACACATAGAACACGTTTGCAAAAAAATTAATCAATTTGTCTTTGCCCTTAAACGTTTAAGGAGTACAGCGAGCGAAGCAGTTGCTCTAACTGCTTACCACGGATATGTTTCCTCTTTATTAAGATATGGCCTCCTACTGTGGGGAAACTCCACAAATATAAATGATGCCTTTCGAGTACAGAAAAAGTGCCTACGAGCAATCTATGGAATCAGCCCTTTAACATCCTGCAGGCCTATATTCAAAAAATTAAAAATTCTAACCTTAACAGGTCTTTTTATAATGCAAGCTGGTGTTTTTGTTAAGGAGCACTCAAAGTTTTTCACAACGTGTGAATTATACTCAAAATATACCCGTCGAGACCCTACACTACTAAGAATGCCTACACATAAAAGCACATTATGCCATAAAAATAGCTACATCACTTCAATAAAAATTTTCAATAATATACCAAAAGAAATAAGAGAACTGCCTTTGAAACATTTTAAATCCAAACTACATAAATGGCTGGTTGGTAATTGTTTTTATAGTTTTAAAGAATTTACTGACAAAAAAGTAACAGACAAAGGTTACTGATTACCAGTACCTACTGTACCATATTTAGTGTAAGAATACAGATGTACCTGAGAGACTTGCTAGTATAATTGAAATTGAATTTATATAATAACTTATTAATTATTGTATCACATTAGTTTTGTAATTATATAACATTCGTTATTTTTGTGAAAAATTTCTCAAATATTTGTATGCCAGTAAATGGCAAAACATGTTAGATCATGATTATAAAATATAAGACCTTAAATGTACCATGTTTTAAATGCAAATAAAATATTCTTATTCTTATTCCATTGGAGGATTTGGAGTTCGAGTTGAGTTGGAGTACACCTTTTGTAAAATGGACCTTAGTTATTACCTATTGTGAGTTAACTATTTATTTTATTGTTTGACTAGTGCAAGTCGCAAATAATGTTTTTCTTTCTTTGTTTTTTTTTTGCGGCTTCGCTTGCGTTAAGTTCCTATAACTGTCTCCGAGTTCCAAGTGTGACCCCGATGGGAGTTGATTATAAAGTTTTTGGTTGTTTTTTCGTTTTTTGACACCGACTTCCGAAATTAAAGTTATTTTATACTTTGTAGTGTTTTTTTGGAAGTCGGTTGTATTTTTTTGTAAAATGTTTTTATTTTCCACTTTTTAGTGGTGATACTCCACAACTAAATTGACATTATTCCCACAATGTAGCGGTTGCGCTATTTGCCATTAAGGAGTTACTTTGTGTACCTTTGTCCTTCAGTCCAGAGCAGCTCATAGTTAAATATCTACTTTGCTTTGGGATTGACATAAACCTAACAAAATGTCACTTTACTATATTATTGATTTTAAGTTGAAGAGGTCACCTGGTTTAACTTTGAAGTTCACCGTACAGCGCAAATGCAATATAGCTAAGTATAACTAAACCCAATGCAAAAATAATCATCAAGATCGGTTAATAAACAATAAAGTTATGCCCGAATAAATAACCCCAAAAACATGTTAATTCAGGTTGACTTGTTTGCATCTGCGTACCCCTTCACAGCGTACCGGCGTGATGTTATGTTATGAACTGGAATCCCGGGAAATTTTCTATCATTTATTGAAGAGTACCGTTGCCTTTTTCCGAAATCCTTCATCAGATCTTCACCAAATTTAGATAGGGCCAGTTTGGAAAAATACTCTTCCAAACTAAAAAGAATCATCTGAATCGGTTGACAATTGGCGAAAATATCGCTGAACAAACATTTTTCCTAGGATCCCAGCATCAGATCCTGATTTATACCTTCCATCATCAGCTCAGCAAGACGAGATGTTGATTACCAGGCACAATTATCTGAATCGCGTTCGAAAGTATATGAAAAACATTGTATGTGCCTTTAAAATTTGAGGGTTGCCCTCGATTTCCCTAGGATCCCATCATCAGATTCTGACTTGGTGCCAATGGGTCCACCTCAGGAGTATAGGCTTTCGAATAAAAAAAAAACATCAAAATCTATTCATAATTGACGATATGATCGCCAAACACAAAAAAAACAGTCTAATTGAGAATTCCTCCTTTTTGGAAGTCGGTTAAGAAATTATATGCTACCTATACCCAACTCGAAATAAACTAACAATAATGCAATTGCATTATTGTTAGTTTATTTCGAGTTAACTGAAGCAAGGAGTAAATATTCTCCTAAAAACTGCTTAGCTTCTTTTCTCTCCGTCAGGGGCCGATTTTCAAAAAATTCAAATACACATTTTTCTCAATTAAAATCATTAAGTTTCAAGTTCAGCGCACCAAGCGTTAAGATTCTTCCATACAAACTGTAAACCTCCATTTGGGGGGTCGTTTTGGAAACTAATTATGACATTATTCATTATTTTTTAGTTCAGTATTCGTGCCAAATTTTAACTCAAGGGATTAGATTCTTCCATACAAACTTTAACACCCCATAAATCGTTTGTTGGGGGTAGTTGTGAAAACCTAGTAATGACAACCTTTATTTTTTACTTAGGCCAGTATTCGTACAAAGTTTCGAGTATATTGACCCAAGGTATAAGATTTTGCATCCAAACTTCCACAATCCATGATGCAACCCGCACTCATATTCAAACCAATAAAAATAATTATGATCGTTATCATTATTTTTCATAAGCCACCTTACCCAATAGAGGGGTGTTTTTAGTTTATAATGGAAAGTACCTATCTACTAAATCCGTGCGAACGTAGTCACAATATTTTTTCTTTAACATGTGCGTCTTGCCCCGGCTTCCCCTAGCTAGTTCTTTTTTCTACGTTTTGATAACTGGGGCCCCACTATGGAGTCTTAAAACGATCATGATTCCGCTCTAAGAGAGACGGAGCTATACATAGCGAATATCACGATCTATCCCATTTACATCATCGGAATTGGATGGCATTAGCTTGTCATATTAGGTAGGCTGGGCGCTGTTAAGCATTCGTGTAACCCACAGGAAATCGGCTATTGAGTTGGAGTCTTATTCTTCAGATCATATTGCTTACCTACGATGGTGCAATATATTTTGTAGTAATTAGGGTTTTGTATTTATCATAAAGTTTTTACCTACAGGTAGGATCCTTTATCTTTCCGCACGAAAGCACAACGGGGGAAAAGAGCTCGCCCTATATTTTATGTGACTAAAGGTGCGCTTCACCCTAACCTGGAGCGTTCGCCTGTAATGTTACATTATTTTCATGCATCTTCACACGGTTCTGCGCACTGTGTGGCCAAAATTCGAAAGAATATAATAAACATTTGATTTGTTGGATAATTGATAAATCTGTTTTAATATAAAATCATTTGACTAATAAATGTATGAAAAATGGACGGAGATATTTTTCAAATTACGTAATTAAGCAAAATTAAAAAAGAAAAAAATAAAAAGGAAAATCTTTTGGATAACAACAAAGATGATGTATTATATTACAAAATAACAATTAGCAGATCAATTTTTCACTAGAAGTTATAGCATATTTGGGGTATCTCTGAAATCGAAAAAGTTTTGGATGCCTTTACATACTTATTCTAACTGGTACATACGTACGCAAGCAGACTTCAGACTGCGGAAATATTTTCACAAAGCGCATAGGCGATTTTCATGTTTATGTAAAAATACCCAAATTTTTGTAACAAAATTTGTTGGATTATTGTACATCTGTAATCTGTATTACCTACCCAATTCTATCACATGCCAAATTTCATAGGCGGGAGAATTTTTCAGATTTCTCCATACAACAAAATATATCCTCGTTGATTGGATTTTTCATGGATGTTGCTAGAAGAACGGTATCATCAGCATAACGGAGATATGAGTGTCTTTCCACGTATAGAAAAACCCTTCAATCAATTTGTACGTGTATGTTAAAAAGAGCAGGGGACAAGATACAACCCTGTTTCTTCACTCTGTTTTAGGGTTCTGAACATCCGTAAAAAACGGAACCCTTATAGGATCACTCAGGTGTCTGTCTGTCTGTCCGTCTGCCACAGCCAATTTTCTCCAAACCTATAGGACCGATTCTGTTGAAATTTTACGTAAATAAATAAATTTTGAGTGTGGCGGTCACTGTTGGGGGACAAAATAAAAAGATTTAAAATAGTTTTTCTAACTGTACCGTGTGACATATCAAATGAAAGGTGTTATTGCGAGGGTTGATGAAATGTTTGGTACATTTTTTTTACTATAACAACGAATGATATAATCATTTGATATAATTTTCATTTGTTATTATCATCTGTTGTTAAACAACTTGTATACATATACATACATTATATCCAAGATATGTATTTCCAATTATATACATCCAAGAGATATAATTTAATTTCATATAAGCTTCACTATAAATAAAAACCATTCAAGTGTGAGTCGGACTCGCACAACAAATAGGATTAGCCAAAAACCTTTAGGTTACTTGCTATTGACTTCCATCCAAGATTTTTCGGAAAAAGCTTCTCAATGGTTCAGATCCCTGTCCCTTTGAATGCGACTCCGAATCGTTTTATTAGAACGAGAATTGGGAATCAGGTGTCTTTAAGAACTTGGGAGTTATAAAGAAAAGAATAAACATCTTTGAAAATTTTTATTAACATATAAAATTGATCTACAAGAATAGATTAAGGAAAAATACGTACAAAATAGTCATTTCGACATAAGTACTGTTCCATATATATATACATATATATGGGACCTTATTATAAGGTCCCATTAATAGTGTTACCACACCAATCGATCCATCGATCGATTGGTGTGGTAGCACCCTAAAATAGATGGACAAACTTTTCATTCGGACAACCAAAATAAGGCCAATGGTAAAAAAATTAGAGAGAACCAAAAAAAATCTGTTACCGAAAATACACTAAAAAGGGTATGATTTAAGCTATCGCCAATTTGATTGGTTTTGAATTTCTTTAAAATAGGGTTTGGCCGCAAAATAGTATATCGGTCACCAAAATGTAGTTGCCAAACAATATAAAAATAATTCCATTATAAATCAATATTTATAATGGGTTTATCCTGATAACTGTATAATCAAATTCAACTGCTCCGTTGGTCTTGCTGTCGCAAGCGCAACTGCCGAGCGTGGAGTCCTGGGTTCGATTCCCGACAAAAAGTGTCATCGGGTTTTTCCATTCAGTTACAGCCCCGAGTTTAGAAGTTGGCTGTGTGACACCCTCGTGCCTTGGAAAGCCCGATAAGCCGTTGGTCCTCCGCCAGATCTCTATCCGGTCGTGGCGGGTTGCCGACCCATCGGAATATGAGAGTGATGGAAGGAAGAGGGAGTGCACCTCTGTTTGTGCACATACTTGTGTACAGTATATATGTATAGTATATGTCCCGCGCCGATGGCTAGTCTCCGTTGAGATTGGCCGCCATGGCTGAAATCGGTCAGGGTTTATATAATCAAATTAATTGAAACTACGCGGGGCTCTTATTTCTGTCTGCAGGGTTTAAAGGAACCTACCATGCATGGCATGACGGACATTCGAACCAAACCTATCCGTGTCGGGGTGCCCTAAGCTCCCTGTGCCTGTTCTAATATTTGGTGACTGATAAATAGCCTGAGCGAAGCATTATTTAAGGGATAAACCTATTATTTTGAGAACAAAGTTTTGATCCAAGGAATGAACTATGATTTTATTGATAAATAATCCATCTCTTATTTTTTATACATATTGACATTAATTTGGTTATTCATAACTGGCGACAATTTTTTATTTATCTGAGAATGAAAATATTTCGTGGCGATAGATCTAAGTATTAATTAAATTATACAATTTGATGACAAATATAAACTTTGGTGCCAAAAAATATAATTTCCCACAATAAATACACTTCAAATGTTGTCATGTCTTTGTTATCTCATAATGAGGGCTGTCGCGTTTGAATTCGCCGCTAGGGAAGTAAGTGTAGCGTGAGGTCTTCAAAATGTTAAATTTTCTCTGTTGGTTGTCTTTTGGCGCGAGTTTAAGGTAGATTAAGTTACGTTCTACCGACCACTGCATTGAGATTTTTATGTCGGAAACATGTGTATGTATTTTTTTACTACCAAATGTGTCCGCGTAACAACACTACGGCATTACCAATGTTGTATTAAATAGCGAATTTACGGCATTATACATTATTTTAATGTTATGCTTAAGCAGTGGCGCCAACTGGTGAGCATGAAAACGGTAGCCCTCATTCTGCTACTACAAATATGCAGGCGCAAGTGACCACGTCAAGTCCCTACCCATAATGGATGTGTTTATTCTAGTGTGCCGGCAATTTATTATTTTTGGTCAAAATAAAATCACTTGAATGAGTTTTTTTTGCTTGGATATCTTTGGTTAGTGTTAGACGTACACTGTGTTAAAATTTGTCCATCTATTATAATGTGACCTTATATATTTTGACACGGTTCAATAAAATTAGTGTGTAGAAGGGTATTTTATAGTGAAACAATCCAATACGTCCGTCAGATAAATTTCCAAAAAATATTGGACACGTCACGCGATAGTACACTTCTACCAAAACGTGACGTCATCAGCCCCCATTCTTTAAATTTTATGCGCTTTAGCTTTTTCAATTTTATAGTAGATTTGAAATTTCAAAAAATACGTGTCCAATATTTTTTGGAAATCTTACGGAAAGACTAAATGTAAATATTATTTTTCTATCTAGTAAAATACCCTATTGTAGAAAGTGCAGAAGAATGAAACGACGCAATTTTTGCAGACCTCAGACCCTACGACTAGAAGCTGTCACTGCCCGGGCTCGAGGCGTGGTCTGCAACGAACGGCTTGCACATTCCACTACTTTTAATTGCAAGGGAAAGTGGCGCACGTAATCGCGCATCGATCGTGCGGACTTCAGAAAGGATAATTGAAAATCCCAGGACCTTTGCATAATGACATTGACGGATGCGCCGTTTGGATATCAGCAGCATTCAAGCCGTGACCTGATCAACCAGAATAAAGATGATAAGAATTGCCTCTTAGTTTAGCCAATCGTCCTCAACAGACTAGGTTTTTCGCAAAACCCTGATATTACCTAGTATTATTACTACATTCTTACTTAAGTTTGCAATATTCGGTCAGTTTCAATAATCCTTTCCAATTATTTGGCGTCACATCGATAGTCGGCTTTAAAATCAATCGTCGTGTAAATAAAGAGTGTTTGGTGATTCAAGTGCTTCATCGTAATAGTAGGTACATTACAGCAATTACATAAAACTATATCACAAGAATACGTCAATTATTCATAGAATACCCTACCACCGAATATACATAATATTAAAATTTATCTATTTATACATTTTCAAATTTAAAACACCAATACAGTCTCAATTTAGTATTTCGTAAAAATAGCCTCATACTTTGTATATTATTAATTTATATATAATATATTATATATATTCAATTTATCGAAAGCAGCAGGGTGCGGCTAGCGCCGCTCAGGTTCCCTCTGAGCGGCGCTAGCCGTGTGAACCTATACAGGGTGAATTATTAATACATGACGTAGTTTTTAAAAAACAAAAATGCTTTTCCAATACTTGTCATGAATGCCTGGCACTTGCCGCAAACTTCAAACCTCTACAAAAGATTTGGCTAAATTTAGGACTTAAAATATCGCCCTCCACACGCTTTCGCGAGCGCAAGTATTTTCTGGATGCCCAAGCATAACGGAAAACGAGCTAGTGTCGGCTATAAATATGACGGTTTGGCAAGCGTGTGGATCCGGCTTAACACCATTTTCGATTCATTTGACAATTAAGCATAACGTTTTCTTAGATTTTTCCGGTATTTTATTTTCAGATTAGGTCATCTACGCTCTTTTGAAAATTTAGCCTGTGGGCCACCGCTAACAGCAGCAAAGCTTACCTGTAAGATGGCTGATCAACATAAAGCTACTACTTAGCTCAACTTTATCCTGCTCAATTTTTTTCTTCAAGTCACTCGAGGTAAGCTGTGCGACATTGCGACTGACTATTAGTAGTGCAGAGTATTCTTGGCCGCAGTGAAGCCGTTCAATTTATCATTATGTGAACTGCAAGTCATCGACGAGTCAGCACATATTCCTCGAATCCTCAACAAATTTTATTTCTTCATTACCTTCGAATAACCTTAAGTGTCCTATTAAGGTTCGAAGGTAATGAAGAAAAATACACTGATAGCACAGCTTAATGTTGATTAGCAAACTCTCAGACTAAGTTGCAACTAGTTATTAGCACTATATTTACCCATTAACGCTAAGCTATAAACTTATTCCTCCATTTAGACAAGAATAAATTCGGCTATTGCGGGCCTACCGCTTGCCTGAGGTAGCTGTAGCTAGGTGCGGCGCGGGAGGGGTGTTGACGACACCGGGCCAATTACGTTCAAGATGCGACACCATAAAGTCTATGGCATAGACTATACCACTCTCTCCTACACAGCGCAACTACCTCAGGCACCATTTCAGTTACACGATTATAGGCCTAGGAGCTTCTCCACCAAGCTCGATCAGCTTCGATCTGACTACATTAGCCAGAGCTATCATCTGCGAGTCATCTGCACATTTTAACGATCGACCGAACCAATTCATTTGGTGGAGAAGTACCTGTGATTAATATAATTAAAAACATTTACACTCATGTTTTACAATAAAAAATCACAAAATGCATATTATGTTAATTCATTCGCTTCTGGCAGTAAAGCTAAATTAAATTTTAATACTACTATATAATATTTTTGAGCTTTCATAGACATTAATATTATCACACTCGTTCACATTTTCGCAAGATCTTCTAAAACATTTATTTTAATTACGAAAATTATACTTAACAAGAACCAGCGGAAGGACACGCAATTTTAAATTATGACTTTATGACGTCACCATTAGAAATCATCACACACCAGGAGTGGACAAACTATTTCCATTATATTAATAGCATATTATATATATATTAATAGCAATTCGAATGTGCTTTTTTAGTAAATTAAGTTCACAATGCCCATAGACTACTATTAGGAGCTGACGCGTCAGCGCATAGAGCAGAAAAAGTCCTAAGGCAATTTTATTGAAAATGTGCAAATCATATACAAAACAAACTTAAGAATAGCGTGCAAGAAAACAACCCTTTGCAGGAAGTAGTTTGCCCATCCATGATCTTTTAAATGTCCATCCATGAAATTTATTTTTCTAGAAAGGTTTTTCTATTAACACTTAAAAAGACAAGAAAAGTTTCAAAAACGTTTCAATTTATATGATTAACAATTATATCAAATACGTCTGTTATATTTTTTTTTTTGCAAGTATTATTGATCTATGAAATTGATATTAACTAGATATTTATTTTTATTTATTAATAGAATAATGTGGGTAATTAAGTCAGCTACATGCTCCTGAAAATACTGTGAATGTCTACTAACATATGTACCTATATAATCTTTTTATTTGTATACTACCATAATTTTAAAAGTACTAATTTGGTAGTATTTTTTAAATAATTTTATTATGGTATTATTTCCGAAATAAAGAGATTATTATTTTTATTTTTTGAACGTCTTAGATGTTTAAATCTGAAATGATTAAACTGCAAATGTCTTGGTTTGTCCCCGAGAAGTCTGGACGCCTGAATATGTCGCTGTCCTCCTGAAATTTTATTAATATTTATATTAGATTCGGCCATTTTTGGAATAGCAAACTCAACCGTAAATTCAGTAGGTAGTTACAGTTGAACAAAGAAAAGGACAATTCCAGAAAAAATATAACCCTTGTTTTTGACTTTGCCGTTATCAGGTAAAATAGCACTGTCAAAGTCACCATGGACAATTTAATACTAATATTAAGGCCGCCATGCACATTCCTTGATATCAACCGTATTAACAGTTGGCAGCTTCCGCTAGCGGCTTCGGCCGCGGAAATTGTCCCAAAGGAACGCACTCCCGGGATAAAAAGTATCCTTTATGCCATTCCAGACTACAATCTATCTCTGTGTCAAATTTCATCCAGATCCGTTCAAATGTTTTGGCGTGAATGCGTAACAAACATCCATCCTTCCGAACTTAATTTCTCATTAATAATACTACTTCTTGTAAGATATATATATATTGCCTGCTCACTTACACTAGTGACCCACAGACTATAATCTTAAGTATATGTAGTCGACCTTGTGATTACTTTATCACCCCAAGGTTAAATGTCACTTGCGCGTCACAAAACAACAACGTCCTTTTGTCTATGTGACATAATAGATGATTGAGACAATACTAGGGCTAACTTTTCAATTGCCTGATAAGTTTTATGAAGAATAGTGAGTTTTACATTAAGAACTAGCTTAGTTCGTACGCGCATATCCCGTTTTTTTTTCCATTCCCTTATAGCGTATATATAGCCTTCTTCATGAATGTAGCTAGTGACTTGTGCGCTGAATGGTTTTGAATGACTTCGAGAGATGTGTGAATAGGTATTCCAAATGTTCAGTTGACAATTTATCGAGAGTTTATTTTTCTCTCAAGATATTTTGTATTCTTATGGAGTTTGCCATTTGCCGGTGACATATATATTAAGCAGTTATAAGTTATCTGACAATTGAAGTGAGTTTTAAGTTCCTACGATTTTTATCAAAGTGGTGAAGTAATCACAAGATCGATAGTACTTAGTAACATAACAAATTGGAAGAAAAACTTGGTGAATACTGACCCTTGCTGGTTGTGGACCCGATTGAAATGTATCTTGTGGGCGACATAAATTACGATGAACAGGCAGAGACCAACGACGAATGACCCTCCAAGTAGCGTCGGGAACTGAAAAATAAATACTCAATATTACATTTATTGAGTCAGAAGATAGTACCTATACAATGTGGAGACATCGATACGAAAATAAATGAAAACACTGGCCATACTGGATCATAGGAATATTTTGAAACTATTATAAATCCTATCACCGAAATTAAAATATAAATTTTCCAATTGCATAAAACGTTAAAAAAAACTCAAACTAGTCAAGGATAGTGACTACTATTCTGACGAAATATTCCAAGCAGTCTGTTGCAGTTAGTGACATCAAATCTGTGATAAAAGACAACATATTCGTATGAACTAGTATTGCTAGTGTTTTAATTTATTGTCGCATCGTCGTCTCCACCTTGTATATCACTAATCATAAAACACTATATTCACATTTGTTGGCTCAAAAATGTCCTTAAACAACCTCATTTCTAATTTTTATGCTAATCGAAAAACTACTTTACCAGAATCAATCAATTAATTAAAGTTCAAGTTTGGCCTGGTTTTTGTTTTGATAAGAACCGAAATTAACCGAACACACTACACTTACATATCTGACAGAATTGCGTACCTGCATAGGTTTCTTATCAAAGATTTTCATCTACATATATATACTATACAGGGCCCGATCTAGGGGGGGGGGGGGTTGGCAATCGAACCGGGCAAAAGCCTATAACGGCATAATATGGGGCAGAAAAATCGAGGTCGAATGGCACCCACTTATATTGAACAATTCAAGTCCAGTTGTACTTCCAGTGTAACGGGCATTGGGGGCCTTGTCAATCATGAAGTCAAGGGACAAAGACTCTATTAATGAGCTGACGCTGTTGCATAGTAAAATTGTAAAAATTCGCAATCATACGTACCTACGCTTTATTAAGGCTGAGAGCAGATTCATAACATGAGCCACAATAAAGAAAATATTTTGCATAAAAACTATATCGCTCAGTATCTAAGTAAGTTCGTTTTGAAAATAGGTCCAACATTTCATGTAAATTTCAAGAATTTGATAATTTATTGCAAGCCGCCTAAATAAAAGAATCGAAAAGAAGAAAGTATTTCCAAATAACTTTTCGATTTCACATTTTATAACTGGCAGCTGTTTTTCATATCCAAATCCGAACAAGGGTTCAAATTTTCAAGCTAACTTGACCTCTTGCTTGCGGTACTGATTAATTCTGTAAGACCACCTTTAAATAACTTTGTAAATAAAGCATATCATGTTCACTGTACAACGCCTAAGATTTCTTCATCTGTAATGTGGTACATTTATTTGTAAATAAATCACAATAAATAAATGTTATGAAAATTTTAAGTTCCAGAGCGGCTAAATAGCTAGATCGGACCCTGCGTCTATATACTGAACAAATATTATAGGTTAATAGGTATGAAGTTATACCTATATGGATACTTGACGAACCTTCAACACAAACTGAAAAGCATTAAGATTTTAATTAATGGTTTCGATATAATTAGAGCTAACATATGTATAGAGTATCATCTTCTATTTATGCGTTATCTTGGTTCAGTTGCCATAAAATACATTTTTTTTTTGTATCTAATATATAGTCTATGAAGAATTAGGCCACGTTTTAACCTGCAACCGATATCTTGTAGCAAGAAATGCGGCCTTAGAGAAGAAATTATCGATTTGTGTGTAACCTCCGATTTCTGAATTAAGAATCCTAAATTGAGTATCTATTTGTCCATCTCTACTTTAACAAGAACACGTTTTGAAATCTAAACACAAAATTGTTATACTTGGCCGTATGGCTTGTTTTGGTTCCAAGTATTTGTTTCTCTAAGTATTTATTAACACATTACACGTACACAAAAACATTCATACACATTGTTTCAATTATATCTGTTTATTCTTTTATTTACTTTATTTAGGTGATATATATAAATGTATAAATATGATTATATTGGATTGATTGAAATTAACCGCCACTCGTCAATTGAAAGGTTCATTAGAAAACCAGCGTCAGACAGCATCAGTCTGTCTGACATATCGCTGAAATTGACATTTTAGTGCAGCCGTGAGACACACACTTGGTTCTTAGCATACCTACACTTTTTTTAATTTCTATGTACCGTGCGTGTTTCATGTAAGTGCTAAATAAATATTATACTTTGTTAATTTCTTAAAATTCAGAAACGGGCCCTAAAGAATGAGAAGCACCATAATGTGTTGGTATCAGTATGGGTAGTATGTATATAACCTCTTTCTTGCATTCATCGTCCCATTTAACGGAGAGAAGGTTGTCGTACAGCTTCCTGAATCGTTCCACAGGGCAGACTTCTCCACAATACGGTATTTTCAGAACTTGCGGCTCGACGATCTCGACTGTATTCCGGTACGAGATTCTAACATAATTTCCACTTTTGGTTTTGTCTGTAATTAACAAAAGTTACTTACTTTTTTTACAGTTCAATAATCAGTGTTTTAATTGAAATATTAAAGGTACTAGTAGGAGATCTGGTAGCGATTTTTGGGTAGGTGTTTGAGGCAAGCTAAAGACTTGTCTTATACCTCTCGTAGAATACCCTAACACAGAACTGCAGACCTGGCTGGGGAGAAGTGGGGCTAAACCAACCCTTATATTTTTAATTATACGATTTTTTTTTAAATGTCCTTGAGTTAATCTGATTTTTTTATTTTTAACTACTATAAATAACATCCTTGCCTATAATATATGTTTTCGAATTATATGCAAAATAGTTTTGCAAGCGTCTACCAAACTTAAAAACTCGACGAAATGAACTGGCTCATTTATTTTTGTACTCTTTAAATATTATATTTTTAGGTATAAAAATTTCAGATTGCCTCAAGGATATTTTTGTAAAAAAAAGTCGTAACTGAAAATATAAGGGTTTATATTATTTAGCCCCGCTACTCCCCAGCCAAGTATGCAGTTCTATCATGGATTTTATAGGAGAAGTATAGGACAAGTTTTAAACTTGTCTCAAACACCTTCCCAAATATGTCTACCAGCTCTCGGACCATAATTTTTAAATAATTATGAAAATACTTATAGTTTTACGCCAGTGACGACACAAGCTTCAAATCGCAGGTCGCATTATCGCGTTTTCTGAATTAAGAATGTGAAGTTGAGTATTTGTCAAACTCTAGCCCGAAAACCGGTCAAATTCAGCATTTAAGTAAATAACTCCGCATTCTTAATTCACAAAGAAAGTTTATCAGGTGATCTAAAAACAAACCAATTTCAGGATCATACTTACTTCTCACTAGTTCGAAGAGTATCGTAGATGTGTATGATGGGCAGTTTCCATCATACAAGCCCAAAGCGTTGAGCACACTTCCCACGGTCAAGTCATGTCCACTGTAAATTACCACCTTGCGTTTGCTTTTCGAAGTAATAGCCTCCTTCATGCTCGCCATTATGTGCTTGAGTAGGGGACCCACTTTCAGTCGCGCGAGGACGGCTGTACCGGTTTGTGTTACAAAGCTGCCAAGGAAATAACTGTCTAAGTATACCACGTGTAACAGAATAAACGCAATATCCGAAAGGGGGTCATTGTACTCATCATAAAGAATAACTTTTCTATAGGACCAACATTGAAATCGGGAAGAAAAATCGACTACCGACAAAATGTTATATAGCAAAAGTTGTTCATAACGATGAGTACAATGACACCTTTTAAGGTATTTCGTTTATTCTGTTACACGTTGTTTGTAGGTGGTATGTTGGCCACAGTGAGATAGATCAAAGCGCTAGAGTAATTAAAATATATATAAGAAAAAGGTTATTTTATCAATGATTTTATTTATTTTTTAAGGGTGGGAAATCATCAAATGACTTCTTACGCTCTGGGTGAAGCGGAAGGGCGTGTCAGACTCATACTGACTAAAACCCATCCGTGTTCCTTTTAAAGCCCTTTGCGTTCCAGGGTCGCGGTGACTCTTTCGAAGAAATTCCTGTACCCTGGCAGGCTCTGGCCCTAGCGGGCCCCGTCTTCTATGCTGACATCTCATTGAGGCGCGCGTGAAACACAACGCGCATTCGACCCGGGCCTGGTGGTGATCGGACAGCGAGTCACCCAACGCTCGCTGTCCGCAGGCCCGCGCCTACGTTGGCCAGGGATCACATCAATGATCCCTTGCAGTTTTACTATTCAATTTTTTAACAAAATTGTTTCAATTCCAAATGCACCAAAAACTGAACTCCGAATTAGTTGCTAACAGGAGGTTAAATAACAAATATTTAATACATAATGGATTCGTGTTACTCGTAGCAAAAGTGTTGTTCATTACTAACCCGTAACATGCTGGTTCCCGCATTTTAGCCGGGTATACAGAATGCGTCCAATTAGGTAGAGTAAAGTTATACAGTGTTTCAATGTATAAAGTAGAATAGATGTCGCCGATGTCATAGTAGTCCTTTACTTTCATACCGGTATATGCCGAAAGATAGCTGAAAAAGCAATAAGTTAACTAATTTTAATACGTAGCTACACAATCTAAATAAACTTAGTGTAATAGTTCAACTGCGTCAGCTGTCGTCAAAAGTGAGTAACATCAGTGGCATTCCTAGTGGAATGTAGTACACCTTTATTACGGTCGGTGAATGTTGAAAAAAATTATAAATGTTGTTCATTTGATTCCCCACATGACAATTAGTATGTTAAAACATCAAAGACTTACTCCATCAATTGCTGGTACTTATTCAGCCTATCCTTATAAGGTTTTGAGTGCGTTAGCCTCTCGAATTCCTTATCGTAAGCAGGGCAGGGCTTCTTCATAGCAAGCAGTTCATCTTCTATTTCTGGCACAGTGTGTACCGGTATTGGCTGCCACTTTATTTCAGTATTCCATGTACTTTTGTTGCTTGGAGGGTACATTCCTGTTGGTTAAGAATTCGGATTTCTATTAGCAATTAATAGATGTAAGTATTTGTTAATGATTAAACAAAAGCGTAAGTGTCAGGGATACTATTAGTTTCTGCAAATAATATATTATTTCACCTGCTAAATTAGCTTGAGCAGACATAAGAGTGCGGTCCACGTCTGTAGACCGAATGTAAATTTGAGTTGGATCAAAGTCTCCTGACAGCAAATGCTGAAATCACAAATAGAATTTTATAAAACTTCGTTAGATCATAATTAAGCGCACTTTTACCATTTATTACTAGGGATCGGATGTTTGGATTCGGATGCATATTTCCTAAAGTTAAGTTTTGGCTTTAAAACTGGCTAGCTCCTTAAAATATCTTTTTTTTATCAGTCCAAGTGAGCCAGGTTAATTGAGAAAACATAATCGGCACTTGTGGCAGGCAACTTCTAGAAATAAAATTATTCCAAATAATAAAAAAGCTAAGCAGAAGTTTGGCAATAGTGATAGTACTCTGAGTTAAATGTAGGGTTTGCCCTCGGGAATTCTCTAAACTACTAGAAAAACCTATAGACACTAAATCTATGATTAAGTATTAGGATTAAGGAGGATTCTTCTGTCTGTGCGTGGCTTGTGGGAGTAATATTACTATTAAATGTTTTTACACTTCCGTGATTATTAATAGGTAGGTTAGGACTGTTCTGATTGTTAATTCAGAGACTGTTGTAAAGTTATGATCTCAATTACCTAATCACTTAAAATTATAGTTATGATAAGTGAATTACTAAAGTAATTCAGTGTATTACCGTTGATTAAATATTTTTAAAGTAAGTATGTGTGTTGTTTAATTTCGTCTAAGTCACAGATAAACGAGCATTTAAGGTTTTTTTTCTGGAGTAGGTACCGAAAGTATCGGAATTTTTCCGGTATTCCCGGTATGCTCTTGTACTGGGAATTCTAAAATCCAGTTCAGTTCCGGTACTGCAAACCGTAGGGTTACGGCGCAGTGTGCTATATATATACCATGCAAATCGTTGCATGGTATAGCTGATAGCACACTGCGGCGTATCGACCGACACGCGAAGGTCGAAACCTGCAGGCGCGCTACGCCTTTATTTCTTCCCCTGCATGTATCTATCCAACTAATCTTTTTTTTAGGGATGTGGGTTTTTAACCCATTAGAGGTGGGAAGTTGCTTTGATCAGCTCACAACCAATTTACAGGCTTTACCCAACTATGTTGAGTTCGGCTTCCAGTCAACCCGGAAGCAACTGAATATATACCCGTGCACGCAGCCTGTCTGTAAACCCCTAAGCACACACATTGACTGCCCTGAACTCATTGTCGTTTGTGTTGATTATTTGTGCACGAAATCACAAACTAATACATAGGACAACGTCGGAGCGGCCGTCACAGTCTGTTCGCAACACTGCCGTCTATGACTGTCGCCAGAGCTGAACCCCAAGTGTGTCGAACACTAAAGATGATCAATATCCTCTCGATTGCCAGCAAACAATAAACAAAACATCTTATTCAGGTATGATGAGTGTACAATTAAAGGAGTAACAAATACGTGAATATCTGGTTTTCCCTGAGCGTGGGCTAGGGAAGGGTAACCACTGTTCCATGTTTGACTTAATAGTTTTTGTTTTTAATTTCAATTAATATGATGCAAGTTTTAACATTATGTAGGTCCATTTTTATTTGTATTCCCTCATTAGTGAATGCAATTGGTCTTGTATTATTTATCTTTACATAAGAAATACCACTAAAGCAAAAATTATACTTTCGGTAAATAATATGCATCTAATTATCCAATCCCTAATTTATTACTGTGTAGGTACAAAAAAGGTGTATACCCACTTTCTACATTTTATGCAAAAGATAAAAAAGGTCAAACACATCTTTAACTTTAAACAGTTATACAGTCATATTCTTTGCAATTGTTCAGCACTAAAATTAATCAAATAATTCTACCTAAATTTGTGACAAAAAAAACAAATATATCAAAGACTACTTGGGATAAACGGGTTCCATTTTGCTCAGAACAAATATTTGTATACCGGAGCAGCTATTTGTAGGCCAGCTGCTCCGGGTCTTGCTGTTTGTGTATATGAGTTTGTATGTTTACAAACGCACCCACAATACAGCAGAAATTCCTAGTGTGGGGAAACATATTAAAAAACAAGAAAAATAAAATTCAATAGGTCTGAAAAATACCTAAGTACATAAATAAGACAAAAAACTATTTTTTAATATTAAGCTTATGACAATTCTTGTTTTTGGGGCCGTGTATGCCAATTATCAAATTGCCAGAGCAGACATTCATTTTTCATTGGATGAACAAATTTAATTTTGATGTGCCGACTACACTAGTTTTACCCAATTCTGATAACTGAATGAAATACATACAACGGAAAGTCAACATGTGACATAGAAACATAAGTCTCACAAGAAAATTACATTCATCGTTTTTCCTGTGGAGTCTTCCTAAACCCGCAAAATTATTTAAGGACTGATTTTCTTTAGGTAGGTAACTTTTATCTGGGCAATAAAAATAGCATTAGGTCAGTTTTTGTATATAATAACTTAATGAGTAACTATGGAGTTTCTTGTCCGTTCCTCTCCATAAGAATCTACCTTTCCAAATGGACAGTAGAGTCACTTTATTAATGTAATATTATTATTTCACTGAACTGTAAATGATAACATTCAAAAGTGCCGTTTAATGGCCTAATTGAAATAAACGTTTGGACTTTGACTTTAATATAATATAAATATATTAAAATATCTGAACACTAAAAAGTCGGGCAGACAGGTTGTTAAGAAATATTATCTTTTCTTAAATAATAAGATGCATGCAAGTTCATAATGAACAGAATCAGTTTCACCCTAAAAACTATTGTCAGCTGCTGACCATTGTTGGTGGGTGTTATTTTCCACATCAACCAGTCCTCCACACACCCCTTCTTCCAAGGCCCTAACCATGTCATCAGTCTGCCTTATGTAGGCCTTCTAATGCAGCGCATCGTGGGCCTGGGGTTGGGTGGCCATGCTCTAAACAAAATGTGATATTATCAGTGATAGTGATTGTCATAATGGCCGTATATAAGTGATTGATCATGAACACATGACATTTCAATAGCAGCAGCAATCCAATATATTTTTGTAACTAGGTATTTGACAATCGCTATTGCTGATATTTGCCTCAAAATGTGTTACCATTATTTTTTTGCATGAAATGGAGATAAAAATCAATCAAATTGTTCAACTATTCACATTAGCTACTATGTTATTACATGTTTTGAACTTATTGATTTCAGCTCAGCATAAAACAAATGTAATCCAAATGCAAGAATCACACTGTAGCCTAATTAACTTATCTATGAACATATTCTATAATAATGATTTCATTGGACAATGTTGTTTAACCTTTTGAATTCCATTGTCACGTATACATGACAAGCAAGTGCATGCCCTATATGCCAAACGTCACAAATATGTGACAAAAAGTATGGCGAAATGGAGGCTTGGCGTCGGGGGCACGTCAATGCGTTTATGTTCTGGCGTTCAAATGGTTAAAAATGGGCTGAGGTTGTTAATAGTAACTGATTTCATTATTAGGGTGCGCTTTCACGAGAGATGTGCGAGGAGGAGGTCTTCACAGGTTCGGTGAAACCGGTTTAGCAGTGCAAGGTTTTTGTATGTACAAAACAAGCGAAGGATGGGTGCAAGGGATGTTTGTGAGGAATGTGTGCAAGGGATGTGGGCTACGGATGTGTGCGAGAGACTTGTGCGACGGATTTGTGCTAGAGATGGACGCGACGAGAAACTGCTAGCATTGCATCTGAAAAGAGTCCACTACACATCCTCGCACCGGTCTTCTGCGCACCGTTTCACAGCGTTGCTACGCATCCTCGCGCCGCTCAGCTACCTCGCACATCTCTAGTGGAAACGCACCCTATAATGGACCTCCTCAGATTACATTAATGTGTTACCAATGTTATGATGACACGACACAGCAGCGATCAAGGTATCATCTTACCGAATATCTTTGTCTGAGCCATTGCCCTAATTCAAAATGCTGCCTTTTTCCAGTATTGGTGAGTTCTCCGAATCTTACAGGCCACAGAGATTCATTGCGCCAAGGGTCCGTAGGGTAGGTTTCCACAGGTGTCCTATCTCCATGTCTGAATATAATTGCGGCAAATTTAACGCTTTCATCAGCGTAGGTAGTGGCAAATATCACGAATAGTAAAAAAGGAATCATTTTGTTAAGTCTAAAAATATACATCCACTTTAGTTTGGTAAATCTGCATTTAAAAGCACTGAAAATTCAATATGCACTTGCAAAAATAACTAAAAAGTTGCAAATTGAAATCAAATTTTAATAAATAATCGATTATTTCACAAACAGACGTCTGTTACTGTGTTATGTTGTCATGTCCACAGAACACTAATACTGACTAATACCCTCTAAGACTAGTTGACTGATGTTGTCAATCCACGACACTGCACAGAATATAAAATGTACACTATACACTATACCAAGATGTAGGGTCCTTGTTCACTCACCTTCCGTGTGTACTATAAACTACAAGGCAACAAGTACAGACGCCAGCACGTCAAGCTACCCGAAACTGACAATTTTTTTCCAATCAAGCTTGAGCTTTATACTTTCGCATTAATTACCCCGTACTTCTACTGCTATTTCTTAGCAAGGCGGGTAACTTTAGGCACGGCAATAGCTTGCCCCACAATTACTTAATTAAGACCGAAACCAACGAATGTTAGTTTTTGTAATGTTGGATGTTTATCCGACTATTGTTGTCGACCATGTTATTATTTACTTGTCTGTGGTTTTTAGTTGTCAAAAGAAAATGAAGTGTTTCGAGCAGGGGAATATTACAAAACTTAATAATTGCTCGTGAAAATTGTTTGTAAAGAATCGCAGTAATTTACAAAGACTCAATAGTATTTTTTTGTGATGGGACATTTTGTTTTATGAACAAGTGCAGTGTGTGTTATTGATGTGTTTACGGTTTGTTTCGTAATTATTTGGTCACGTCTCCTTCGATTATCCCTCAGTGGATGACTCGCGTAGTCTTGGAAAAAAAAATGCTACTGTGATAATTACGGTGATATTATTTATTCAAACTATAGTAAAGCTGCGAAGGTACTATTTATTTATCCTTTTTTAGTCAAAATTAGTGCGCTAAAAGTATTTCTGTTTCTAAAAGATGTAGGGTAACTAACAAAAGTTATCACATAACAAGATACCAAATGCTTTTTTTCTTTTGATATAAGTACTTTGAAACCGTAAACCATATCTTTTTAAGGTGTACTTTATCATCTATACTTAACTATATTGTTGCTAATTTTAAATCTTAAGCAAATAAAATCTTTAGGTACGTAATTCACTTACTGACAGGCATTGCAAAGCTGCATAAACTTTTGTAAGATAAGGTGAGCCCCCTAAAACACTTAAAATTCCAAGATTTGCATCAAATCATGCTACTATTAAGCCTCATATCCACTAGGCAATGAGTGGATATGAGGCTTAATAGCATGATTTGTTGTAAATGGATCCCCTAGGGTTTTTGAAATTTAACAGTGGGAAATCCCATTGGGATAATGCATTATTGCATATTAAAAGTAATATTTCTGTGACTTTTTGAATAGATATTTGCAGAAGAGTGTTCAATGCACATCAGTGGAATGAATTGCTGTGCATTTTTACAAAACAGCTAACTATAAAACAACATCAAAGTCAAGCATAGGTACTTATGGCAGTAAGATTTGTTTTAATTTGTTATCAACCAATGGATTGAGAAAATAGCCATTGATTTTATCTTCTTTTTTCGAGGAGATATTATTATAAATGAGTTACAGAAAAAAAAAATACCTTCATTCTTCATTTTTGTGTACATGTAGGTAGGTAAAATTTTAATAAATACATACTCATTGTTAGTCAGGAAAATTTTGTCGGAAATGCTTAAATTAATGATTCTGTTTAAACTTCCTTTTATAAGCTTGACAAAAACATAACATACTTTCTGCTAAATAGTTGTTATTACTTATTAAAATTTGAGATCATATAGATATTGATTTAATGGTTGTGTTCTACAGTTAAGAGTGATGAAAATTGTTTTTCTCTGGTCTGTTTCCATCAACAGGAAAAGTTACAATTTGTGACTTTTCTAGAAATGGTCCAACAGTCTTTTTTGACCCTTATTAGAAACAAATTGGCATGAAAAAGATTTTCTGTAAATTGTCAATTTTCTTGCACTGCAGTTTCTTGAGCTACAATAGTTAAGTTACTTGCCCTGTCTCAAAAAACCATCATCATATGTAGGTATGGAAACACCAATAGAGTAGAATACTCTAAATTATATCATAACACCTTATGAATTACAGTAATGTTATTTGAAGAAAACATAACTTGGGTTGACTAAATGGGTGGCCATTGCTAAAAACAATCTTTTAAAGACAATGTTTGAATGGTTTTTTTATATTGCTCATTATTCTTTTGTGTGCATTTATTTAACTACTAGACTTTTTTAAGAACTGTGCACAGTTTTTGTTTTTATAATTTTGATAGCCAACTTAAAAACTTCTGTAATACATTGATGATATGGAGCTGGCTTACTATAAAAGTGTTAATTAGGGATGATAAACAAATTCAGTGCACAATAAGGTATTGTTGGGGGATTATTGATTCATCAAACATCTGGTGCAAGTGTGGTGTGATTGAGACTAGGTATGTCCCATTTGTTGGAGTGTCTCAAATATCCATAAACCTGCAACTTATATGACTTAAATAATGTCTCTATCCAAGTAATAAATGTGGACACCTACTGCACCCACAAAATATAATGTGATAAACAGTTGACACAAAAAGAAGATGGCTTGATATATCCCTTTTTTATAATAAGCATGTTTTAAGTGACATTCAGGAAGTTAAATGACTTTTTTACTCTAGGAAAATAACATTACTGTGCACACCAGGGACGTTAAGGAACATCAGAACCGTAACCAACACTATTGGATAGCAAATAAAAATCTATCCATAACCAAAACCAAATCCGGTATAAAAGTTTTCTCCATAACATCCCTGGTGCATACACACATCTTCATTCTGTCTAGTGAAACAGTGTATTGCCCAAAATGCACTTGGCCTTTCTTTACTAAATATTTTATCATTTCTTCCATTCCTTTCCTTTTAGCATTTTTGTCTATACCTGTAGTGTAAAACCCATTTATACTGGCTTGAGAACTATCACCTTGTGAGCACGACAAACCATTCCACAGACTAGATTTCTGTTACTAGGTACTCAGTATACCATGATATGGTTTAGTAACTTAAATAGTACCATTAAGAGTTTTTACAAATCCTCTTTTGTTCTTTTCACAAAGCATAACAATTCACACTTTACATACCGCGTGATTGTGTCTGAGCATTACGGTTTATTACGACAATAACAATGCGTGTAGCAACTAAATTCATAGCTGTAAACATGAAAGCTGCAAGCAAGTAACGTAATAGCCGTTGTGAAGACCCCTATGACGTCACTGCGTGTGGGCATCACTTGCGATTAGCCGGATCTATAGCACGCGACCTCGCGAAGCGTCTGTTATCGTCTGCGCGAAGCATCGAGTTTTTAATTTGCCTCGCCTTGGCTTTGTTACGATAACTGTGGGTTAGAAGGCGAGGCAGCCCAGAATTCACGATAACTGGCAAAAAGACCATGTTAGTGATTTATAACGAATAAATTCGATGTCGTAGCGGTTTAGGCCGGCGACCGTAGGTAGTAGGTAGGATTTAAGTAGCCGTTCGCAACGTTCTTGCTACTGGATCTAGGACATGTAATCAATGTCAGTCGAGTTGAAATACCAACACTAAGCAAACGTTTACTGCTTCTGCTTGAGGTATTTTTAAAATATTTGGGCGATAAGATAAACTTTGTTCCATTTATATATTTTTTCATAAACCTCTTGAAGAAATGTAGATTATTAATAAGGAAATAGTTGAAGTGATCTAAAAACAAAGACAAGGGCTCTATAGTGAGTCTGATTAGATAAATGCGTATTAATCTGATTTAGAAGAGGCTAGAGAACCATAGAATATATTTGCTACACAACAACGATTGATAACAAGTGCTTATACATAGGAAAACAAGCATATAATATACCGATGAGTATTACTACGATGTCTATGTCGACTCCACTAGTCGCGCCGAATTATTTATATAATCATAGTACTGTGCATAATTACATAGTTTTATTACTTTATGATTACTTATACATATTATTCTTGATTTACAGACACCTCATAAAATCTTGGGTTGTACCTATAGTAACTAGGTACTAAATTATCTCGTAAACTTTCGATAAAATCTGACCATTTATAGGTAGTTAGTGAAGTACCTACCATATCATTGATGAAGGTCACGCTCGAGACCCTTCACCGGGCCGTGGGCTGCAGCGCCTAAGGATGTGCCTCGTCTCACTTACTCTTCAACGACTCACTGGGGAGCTCCTCCGTGCAGGAGTGAGTGAAGTTTCCTATACACGTTTCCTCCAATATCTTGACCTAAGGCCGTTGAAGGATGCATTCTTCGTTACCGCAAATAGATCAACTTAAATTCATCGCTGTTCTCTGCTAGACTATACCAAGGTCTCTGCCAAGTTGATGAAATGTTTTGGTCAAACCTCAAAACACCCTGTTGACCCAGATTCTAATATCGAATAAGTATCGAGATTTCTGATGTATATTTACGAATCAATACCAATGTCAACATGAAGACAAGATTTCTTGCTTGCTTGGATCTTTGCTTTTAAATTGCGAATTTCATTTAAATAAACATGTATTATAATATGGGTACACAACACACTTACCCATATACCTACCTACCTATAGACAAACTTTGTTTTTGTCGTAGTGGGTCGATTGTTATTGTATTCGAACGGTAGGATCAATCTATAAATAGCAGATGATGTTGTTAAGATTTGGCAGTAGCAAAATGTTTTAGGCGCCAGTCATTCCTCATTGTTTGTTACTCTTATTATAGTATTTATAAAATATATTTAGAGATTTAAATACTCCGCAGCAGAAGCGATAAGGAAACTCCCCTGTCTCACCAAAAAGCGAGATGGGTACCCGGGCCACCCCGAAATATAGACTAAATTCTTTAAAGGGGTTCTTTAGGGGTTGTACAACAATAACGTACATACACTCCCAAAATCGTTCGATCGTCGAAATTCCATAATACTCTTTTTATTTCCAGTACATTATTATCGAATTCTAAAAATCGGTCAAGTGCGAGTTGCAGTCGCGAGGGGTTTCTAGTTTCGAATTATAAGCCGAAACAGTCAAGTTTCTTGCATGCACTTTAATAGGTAAATTACATTTTTGTAGCTCCAATAGAAAAGAAATACATAGGTTAAAAAATCAACTGTCAAACTTTTATGCTTCATGACTATTCATGAGGCACAGCTAGCTGACAGACGGACGGACGGGCAGCGGAGGCTTAGTAATAGGATTCCGTTGGTTACTCTTTGGGAACGGAACCCTAAAAAGTGATTTGCGACAAATATGTATTCACCGAAGCTAGCATTTAAAGCATCAATACTTACCCGCGACTATCCAGAGTTGTGAAAAAAAAAACATGATTTTATGAAATAGTCAAACAATCGGTTAATTTTAACATTGAATAGAGCATCTTACATACTTGTTCAATGCATCTTGAAAGAATTAATGCATTAAAAAATCGATTTAGGGGGCGTTCAAGTATTACGTAACGCAATTTGGGGGGTGGGGGGGGTCTTGTAAAACGTTACGATGCGTTACAGGGGCGGGAGGGGTGTTCGAACAACGCGATACGCAACATTGTTATTTTTATTTAACGCTATAGTAGGCGCCAGATAATCGTGGAATAACGGTCATTGACCCACCTACAATTATTGACATTTTTAATTTGAAAAACGGAATTAATGACACAAAGCTGTCCCGAATCATCATCTCTCGTGATCCTTAACATTGTCTAATAATGAAAAACGATTCATATTTAATTGTTCAGGTACCTATGAACAGTTATTAGGGAAAGGTCAATGTACTTTATTCCACATTTATCTGGCGCCTACTATAGCTCACTAAACGTATTTTCGAGTTACATAGTCACTAAACAGTAGTCATTTTGCCAAACAAAAATAAACATCAATATTTTTTTTAAATGACATTTATAAATTAAAAAAATTGGTAACATGGGAGTAGTAGACATAATTGTGACTTTTAGGTAAAAATTGTCACTTTGATGATACGTAACGTTTCGGGAGGGGGAGGGGGTACAGATAAACGTTACGGCGCGTTACATGGGGGGGAGGGAGGGTCAAGAATCTTCAAAAATTGCGTTACGTAATACTTGAACGCTCCCTTACTGGGATCAATGTTATTATACTTTTTATGTTAGCATTAGCAGTTCTATTAAATAAAAACTTGGGTTGCTTTCAAATAGTCTTCAGATTTTTACGCTTTACAAACCCTAATATATGGCTATGCACAGTGCGCAATAAAAACGCCAAAAGATGACATTTTAATGACCACCTCTTAATCGTTTTGTGAGCAAGTGTGTCGCTGCCAGTGATTGAGAAGCGCTACAGAAGCATCTAATCGATTATAATAAAAACCAAGTCATTTCTCATATGGACGAGTATTTTACTCGCTGCGAAAGTAATGCGTCGAGAGTTTTCTTTTGCACACTTTACAGTTTTCTGTTCTTTGGTGTACACTGGTATTAGGTCTAATAGCTCTAAGTGGCCTATAACGGCAGACATTACCTGCTTCCGCTGTCGCATCCAATGTTCCACGCTATCCCATAGGAAACCAGTCATTTACGAAATTGCCTGTCCCCTTTGATTTTAAAAGCCGGTGCATACTTTATATTAGCTGTGCATTATGAATTAATGAACACGTACCTATATTGTTTTATGTAATAATCGACCATGCTTATGAATTCATACTTGGAACTGTGTAGGTACATGCTAATAACATTAGCTCCTGTATTGGTGTTGAAATCTGAATCAGAAAAATTAAACTAGTTCATTCTCGGGATTCGTTCTTCACACAAAAATAATCTTAACTTAATTTTATAAATGCAAAAGTGGGTTTGTTTGTTTGTCGCTTTCACGCCTAAATCGCTGACACGATTTTGATGAATTTTGGTACATTGAGAAAAATTGCCTTTAACCGTCTCCCATCTAGACGGTTAAAGGCTATTTTTTTAGCGAAAATCTATAATTATGCGAGCTAAACCGCGGGAAAAAGCTAGTAACCGAGAACACACACACACACACACACAGAATAATAACCGAGAACTTGACTTTTTATGTATAACCCTAATTCTCTCGAACTCGAAGGGTAACCAACGGAATCCTATTACTAAGCCTCCGCTGTCCATCCGTCCCGCCGCCCGTCTATCTCAGCGGGTTTAATCTCAAGAACCGCAATAGGTAGACAGACAGTTGAAATTTCCACAGATGGTGTATTTCTATTGCCGCTATAACAACAAATAATAAAAATTAAATTTAGAAACGTGTTTTTCAGTTTATGGTACAGAATCCTTCGTGTGAGAGTGACACGCACTTGGCCGTTCTTTTTATAGTAATTTGACCCAAGTGTTCACCTGAGTTTTATACGTGATATTAGTAGAGAATATATAACTCTTTTGCCCTTTTGTTTAGACTTGCTGTTAGCAACAATGAACCCTTTTGGTTCACGGTCGCCGGGCATCGGGTTCTGCCCATTGTCCGTTTCTATTCAGTACTTTGCTTGACAAAATAACCACTACTTTCAACTCGGCTGCTTTCTAGCTGCGCTTATTGCTTTAGCAATATGACAAAAATCATCTGAATAACATAGTAGTTTTCGTAGTTTAGTGTTTTAGTTCTGTAATTAAGTGAAATGGTTATTTTTTTTGCGTTTAGTTGCTTGCAAAGTCTTTCTTTTTCTCTTTCTACTTTTATAACATTGCATCCAGTAGCCATCCTTTGAAGCTGTTTAGTTCCTTCTATTTGCCGTTACCTGGAGCCCACTGTGGGTCAGTAATAATTCCTTTTGCATGCACGAAATGTTACCTGCCCAGCCCCATTAACTCTTGCTAGCCGTGTGGCCTTTACCAGGCACTAGGGGTTTGAACACAAATCCTCTGCAAACAGTCTTCTAGATTACTGCGGGTTCCATAGCTTTCCAACAGACCTCGACTACTGATGCGGCGTTTTTATCTTTGTGAGAGCGGGAGAGATCTCTTCACTATCTTTTTTATCCAGGACTGGTTCTTCAATCAACAATCAATTCAAAATCAACTTGCTCATTGCCAATTCGTTGTCTTATATCTTGCTTGATAGTCTATTTGGCCGAAACCGTAATTGATGTTTCATTAAAATAAACAAACATGAAATACGGATAAATGATTAAAACTATTCTTCCAGTCGTGAAAATACAGCCGTTTTAGTCGTCATTCATTAGTACAGGATGATTAAAAACCGGCCAAGTTCGTATCGGGCCACTCACAGTGTAGGGTTCCGTATTTGCACGTAATGGTGCTTTTGGTTTGAATTTATATTAACTACCTACCTTTTTTACGTAACTAACAACTTTATGAAACAAATTTTCAACGTAATTTGTACGTTTTCCTTCTCTCCTTCGGGGGCGTTCAAGTATTACGTAACGCAATTTGGGGAGAGGCGGGATCTTGTAAAACGTTACGATGCGTTAAAGGGACCGGAGGGGTCGAACAACGCGTTACGTAACATTGTTTTTTTTATTAAACGCTAGCTCACTAAACATATTTTCGAGTTACACAGTCACTAAACAGTCATTTTGCCAAACAAAAATCAACGTCAATATTTTTCTTGAAATGACATTAGGTAATTAATTAAAAAAATTGGTAACATGAGAGTAGTAGAAATTATCGTGACTTTTAGGTAAAAATTGTCACTTGGATGATACGTAACGTTTAGGGAGGGGGAGGGGGGTACAGATATACGTTACAGCGCGTTACATGGGGGTTAGGGAGGGTCAAGAATCTTCAAAAATTGCGTTACTTAATACTTGGACGCTCCCTTCTCCAAGTACAGACGCCAGTATATCAAGCTACAACAATCTGTCAAATTTCTTTAATTGATTTTCAACTTTATTGCTAAAGAAGGTAACTTGGGAAAATTTGTCAATTTTGGGTAGCTCGATGTGCATTTTATAGGTTGGTCGACTCTATTACTCGTTAACTTGTAAAGTCTACTTAGCTGTGATAGTTTTCCTTTTAATTTCGTTAACGATGAATAAATTTTTTCACGTCTACAAAAACATTCGTTTAGCTGGCAGAGAGGGGGACACGGGACACTTGACTCCAACAAAAATTAGCAAAGCTTAATTTTTCGTAAACAAATCTGGAGAAATGGTTTTTGCAAACCCTCAACGGCCTATCCAACGACACCCCACACCACGGGATAGAGTCTATCTCATGGAGGGGTGTCGAGGAGAGACGCTTAGGACTAGAAAATAAAATCTTGAAAAAGAAAAATCCGATAACCGATAAAAAAAATTCGTCGCTACTTTACGTGTAAGGCGGGTGGGTCCCCTAATTTTTCTTTTTCACGAATTTATTTTACCAATTTATCGGCGTGATGAATATGTATACCCATACCAAATTCCAAATTTCTAGTGCTAAGCGTCTTCGAGCTAAACCGCGGACAGACAGACTGACATGGCGAAACTATAAAGGGGCTCCTTGTTGACTACGGAACCCTAAAAACTAGTTTGCGTGTCATACACGCATGAAAAGCCAACTATTGCACAATCTACATTACTTCTGTGCACGCAAAAACTTGATTAATTTAGAACGTTAATTTTATTTTAATAAACGTTTTGTGTAATGAAACTGTAAAATGAGAAATCAAGTCGTCACATATGAGTCACGCATGTAGCTGTTCAAATTGATTGTAAGATAAATAATTAACATAAATGTAATGATGATGTACAAGGTACTTTGGTTTAGGTAGAAACTAGATACTTTTATTCTTCATACGCTGCCTATTGTTATCTGAAATTTCAGAAGGTAACTCTTCACAGTATTTCATAGAAACTTGCAAGACCTCATTCTTGGAAATTAATGCACAGATTTTAGACTTGATACGCATTCGCAAGAAACCTAAAGTGTCCAGGAACTCCACGACCTCATCCCCCTTCTACCATCGGACATCTAGACGCACTGCAAGTTACCATCCCTACCTTGTTGCTATTCCACCAATTCGCACTAAACGTTTCCAAACGTCTTTTGTAATGCGCACAGCAAAGGAGTGGAACTCTCTGCCTGCAGCTGTGTTTCCGAACGCATACAACTCTAATCTCTTCAAAATTAGAGTGAACAGGCTTCTTCTGAGTAAGCTCGCTCCATCGTCGACTTTTTCTGTCATCTATGACCTAGACTAGAGTCAAGAGCAAACCCATATTAAATAAAATAAAAAAAACCTAGTTCTAAAAAGTAGGTAAAGATTTTTTTAAAACCATTTTTACTTCTATGATCTATAAGAAAACAAAATTGCTCTCGTTGTCTCTCTAAACCCGTTGTGTCCGTTAAGGAGTACTCGCTAAATTTAATGTCGTTCAATTCAGAATCGTAGAATTGTTGTATTGTCAGCTTTTAATCCGACAATATGCAGACAATGCAAAATATCATTAAAAAAGTGCTGCGGAACGAAGAAAAGAAGTGTTATCGGGTTCCCACGAGAAACACACATTCCACATTAACCGTGTGGTGATGATGTTTCATATCGCATTCAGTTATATGTCCTTTAGTATAGCAATGATGGATGATAGCAAAATGACGCAATTTCTATCCTTGTTATGTAGGTACTTTACGTATGTTTGTTTGTTTAAAATCTATTGTCTGAAAATTTATTATGGTAGACTATTCCTATGTAGGAAATGTGTTTCTTAGCCAATAGGTAGTCGAGGTTACGTGCTCATTATTTCCAGAATTAATGTTAAACATTTGCACATAATCGCGGAAAGCGCTAGTTTTTAGGATTCCGTACCCAAAGCGGAACTCTATTGCTAAGCCTCCGCTGTCCGTCCGTCCGACCGTCTGTCTCTCAGAAACCGTAATAGGTAGTCAATTGAAATTTTCACATTGAAATTTTCAAATTTTGAATAATACGAATAAAAGGAGGCCCGGATACAAGAAACATGTTTTTTTCGGCTTATAGTTAAAGAACTCTTTGTGTGCAAATCCGACTTCCACTTGGCCGGGTTTTCTCGTCTTGTTTGTTTTCCTGGTTTTCTTTATTTAATTCGTTCATACTTCATTTCTTCAATTCATTTGTACAATAACGATTTTTATATCGTGTTTGAAATTCCATAACTAAATACATAAATAATTATCATCCATGCAATCCATATTTAAATCATTACAAACCCAAATTAAATTAAAATCACAATAATAATAAGAATAAAAAAGAAAAAATTAAAAGATAAAATATCCATTTCAAGTCAATAAAGTTTATAGTAATTCATCAATAGACTAAATACATTTGTTTAACAAGAACCGTTTAAGCTTATTCTGAAACAGCAACACTGGTTTCTGTTGCGATATAAACCATTTCATAATTTTTACGAGGAAAAAGGAATCTAGCAAAATATTCTAAGTACTCATTTTACAAAACTACTATACCTACAGCTAAAACTCCGAACCATGTATAGTAACTGTTTTAAATCTTTCGTATAGTTATTAAAAATCATTGTTTTTACAAAGAACCTCAAGTCTGAGCAAGCACCCTGCATAAAATGATTGCTACAAGTCCAGTGTGACCATTGGCCTCCCAAAATCTGTATAGATTTGTATTTACAATTAATTTAGCTAGGCATTGCAGCGGAGTAGCCTTAGCTTGCTAGTTGTTATGCACTTTGTGACTGCGTCCTTGTGCATTAGCATCGATCGTTCATTAATCTCAACATGGCTTGACTAGTAAAATTAAATAATCGCCTAGAATACGGTTTCAATATTCAGGCACGACTTGTTTATTATATGTATTTGATACCTTTTAGATATTGATCAAATCCTTGACCATATTCAAGTTTTAGATAGCGTCGTCTCGCATAGTGGAAATATCTCAATCCTAAGGTCTTATTAGAATGCAGATTAAAGCTGCTTATTTGCCTCATATATTGTGGTTGCATGCATACAAATAGCAAGATCTGCTGTATCCCATTACAATATACCCATTGGTACTATTAATCGCACGAGAAGTATTATTCTGCTAGTTTGCACACATTGTTCCCCATGCACAGGCGGTTCGCCTAGCAGTATACAATCCATTTATAGCATGAGTCAAGGTTGATAGGATCTCATTCTCAAAATTGAGCCATTCGTAATCCACTGCGCAGTGTAAGAGTATTTTTGGGAGTGTGCGTTAGTTAGCTAGGTCCATACTAATCTCACATGTAAACAAGATCCCATGCGACAACCATTGCTTCACTCTATAACGAGTCGCTACATACATCAGCGGCTAATCTATTAACGAAGATGTTTCAATTATGACAGACAATAGGATTGTTACAACGGAGGTACTTCTGGGCCTATTAATATTCGGTACACGGCCATTCATCGTGCGTCTATTAAAAGTAAGCGTTAAGATGTCATGTGATGAACTGATGACTTCTTGATCTCGTCTAATTACTTTATGGATGCTGTTCGGTTGTATTGTATGCCTGGAGTGTTTGTGTACTTTGTTCTTTGATTTTGATTGACTCTATCGCGGTTGTGAGCTGGCGTGATGTAGACCAACTATTTTAAGCATTCATGAAACTGTTTCCGTAAATATCGATTCAACCGTTAAGATTTTGTGCCTTCTTTGACTATTGCGAAAGTTCTCTCTTTTACAAAGTGATCAAGATAATTTGAGTATCTTGGTCGAGGATCTTGTATGTAAATTGCATATACTCGTACCTATGATTTTATTTCTGCGTTCTGCGAATTGGGGTATATTATATTTTTAAATATGTCTATCCTAGCTCTTTTTGATTGCCTTCTGAACTGGAGGAGGTTCTTAATTTGTCGTAATCTTTTTTACTGATTTCGATGATTCTTTTTGTATTGCAATGCCTCTACCTGCTCTGTCCAATAACAATATAGTAAGTAGGTACTCTTGAAAAAAAAAAACGATTTATTAATAAAAGCCAAAATTACCTAAAGCCACCAACATCCCAAACAATTTTTTTATCTACTTATCAGTGTGAAGTAAGTGTCCTGGGCAGGTTGTTTTTTTTTGCTATTAAAATTTTCATATTTTATTCCTGACTATACTTGTATGCACTTTTCTAAATATGTTCAAAAGATAAAGTATATTGAAATTATCTTGAGATCATCTACAATGGAGATAACATATCGATGACTATATGTAATTTCGTTATGGATGGACACTTGAAAAGAGATTTAACAAATCATGCTCTTTGCTCTTAGTCGTAAACTTCACTCGTTGTTATAACAAATTGTGATTAGATAACAGAGTGAAGTGGCTGCGCGAATGAATTAACCTAGTCTATAAGCCGTACCTTACCATTAAGATCTGAGGATGATTTCGGGAAAAGAAAACATCAAAAATAAATCAAATTAATAAATCATTTATGCCCGGTTGATGGCGCTAAGCCAAGCAAAACCCTATTAAATGTGCCTTAAATATAACCAGTGAATATTGGGTGTACGGTGTACCATAAGTGCACCTGTGCAGGGTTAATGCTGCTTATTTAGGTTTTTTTTGTGAATAAATGATTAGAAACCAGTTCCCTTTACATTCTTAGCAACTTGAGTGTACATAGTTCAAAATATTGTGGAGCAGGGACAGGCACACGCCATTTTATTAAATTCTAAAACGATGCAAACAATATTTATGGAATTTAGGCCTCTACCGCATTTACTTGAACGATCACAGTTCGCACATGTCGTGTTCGACACGCGCCTTTACGCTGTAGGTCGACATAACCCTCCAATCCTCTTCACTTACGGTCGGTTTCAATAACTTATCTTTCAAACATGAAGTTTCAGCTACTGTTGGTAGCTAATTTGACTAGCTACTGAGACCGGACGTTAGTCAGTGGATCTAAGATAATTTGCCACAAGAAAAAAATCTGTTCAGCGTACAGCATTTCCCAGATAACACTATTCAGCATTGAAAATTTATGTTGTTATTTATGTAGCCTTTTCCAAGACTATGCGGCAAGTAGTGAAATAAAGCAGGGAAAATAATGAAGTGACGTGACAATGAAAACATTTTATATTCCAGATTCATAAAATGTTCCGTGGACATAGTTTGGAATCATACAACAGCACCATTCCCTATGTTCGGTGACGGAAGCCACGAAAGTTGTTACGATATTACTTAACTTGTGACATTATATTGTACTATCATGTGACTTTTTGTGAATTAAAACTGTGTAAAGTTAGTAAGTGCCTTAAGTAATTTGCCGCTTTTCTAAATATCTTAGATTTGGCCAAACAACAAAGGCACATGCTGTTCAATGGATACCGAAAAAAAAGCAACCGCAAATGTAAAAGTAAAGAAGAGCGGAAGTAAAAATGAGAAGAAGAAAAAAGCTGAGGCACAAAATACAGACATCACATTAGAAGAAGTATGTCAGCAAATGAGCAAGCTGGCGGACGAGGACGGCGGCGGCAGCGTCTCGACCAGCTCCACCGACAGCGAAGACTTAGTCAATGCTATCAACTACAACACCATCACATCACTAGCCGCTCTTAAGGATATAATACAAGGCGACAATAATGATACACCAGAAACAGATAGTTTCTTTCAGCACTACTTTATGAATCACTGCAACAGTCTTTCAAGTAGAAATTCTAATTCACCTTTTCCATTTCCGGAGCGTCGGAGGTTATCGCAATGCCGCGAGGAAGATGAAGACGATGAGAGGAAAGATGGCGATCTACTAGCCTTATTAGGGGATAGTTGGGATGAAAAAAAAGTTTCTAGAAGCAAAAAACATATTTCTAAAAACTGTAGCACTCCCGAAACGGAAGACCAGAATGCTAATGTTGTTGGTGAACTGACACCAAGCGATGGAAATGAAGCAGCTGATGGGCAGGATCCTCCAAAAAGAACTGTGATGGGGGCTCGCCACAAGTTCCTGGTGACAACGACTCTGCCTCCACCGTCTGCGCCCGTAAAGCGAGCATTGCGTTCGCATGTGAACAACGCGCATACCGTTCATTTTGGGACCAAAGGCGCTGAAGAACAGAGGCGAAATGTTCGTACTTTATTTGCAGGAGAGAATCTCCACCTTGATAAACATTATTTTGATAGTAGTTTAATCGAAATTAGATCTACTGTTGATGGAGTAGCCGCTAGTTCTGAGGACATTTGGGTTAAAAGGAGCGAAGATAAAGTAAGTATTCCTAAGGTTGTAAAACTCAAAGCGACTTAAATATAAACAAACAATAAGTAAATAGCTTGGGATATTTTAATCAATTACAGGTTCTCAAAGAAGAGCCCCCTGCCAAAGCCGAACTATTCAAGATAAATGAAAATGTAGCTGTGGAACCCGGGAAGATAAAACCTAATGCGGCTGTGAAGAATGTGGAGCAAGTGAGAGCGCGCTCTGGAACCTGGGGTGCTGCAACGGGGACCAAACAAAAGGAACCAACCAAAAAGATCCCAGTTAAGAAGGAAAAAGAAGTACGACGCGCCAGTGACGAACGGAGACAGAAACGAGGTGAGTGATGAATATAGCGACGTGACATGATTCGAGTCAAGCGTAGGGCAGGTGGCTTTTTTGAACGACCTTTCTATTATTACTGAATTGCTAGCGCGGTATCTACTTAGTGGCATAGGTCCAGCACGCAACTATCGTAACATCGTTTAAACTTGTGTGACAGTGCTCACTAGGTTAATTTTGTGTTATATTTTAATTTACATTACTTATGTGGGCCTTACCGTCGAGATCTTACAAAATGTTTGGGTATGCTAACTGTGTTGACAAATAAACGGAAAGTTTTGTTATTCGTTTGTAAATATAGATTTATTATCGATGGAAAGTATAATCTCGCAATGTTTGCCAAAGTGCGCCTACATATTTTGAGTCGCACGCCCCGCGCCCGCGCTGGCTCGTTGCCAACCGTCTAGTCGTAAGGGTCGCTGTTAACGCGGGACTTACCGAGATTAGCGTTATATTGTTTGTGGTTATTCATTATCGTAACTTATTGACTACTGCGAATTTCACCTCACAAATTCTACTAAACATCTGGTGATCTGAGCTATCTATTATACATAACCGATGCAAGCTGTTTACGAGTTTATTGAAACCAAACATTTTCCTGAAAGGAGGAAATGTCTGTTCATTGAAGATATTATGAAAATAATTTAGCTTGTCTGCTAGGTGCATAGAGTAAACAAAACGCTCTGCTGTAATTTATTTTTTGTCCGAACTCAGAGGTGCCCGGCGAGTGCAGACACAGGCAAATAATACTCATATAGTCTTTAGTAAGTACACAATTATTAACAAAACGTATAATTTTATCAACAAAACAATAAATTGACTTCATTAGCTGTACATGTAAATTTGTCTAATATTAGAACGCGAACTGCGCGACTACGAGTATTAAGAAAACCTACACTCATCTGCCTAGTCTTTTCCCAACTATGTATATTGGGGTCGGCTTCCAGTCAAACCGGATTCAGCTGAATAACAGTATTTTACGTGGAGCAGCTGCCTACCAGACCTCCACAACCCATTAACTGGGTAACACGGTACTCCTTGAGAAAATCTACATTCCACCTCATTAATACAACATCGTTTTTGAAATTTCTTGGCATTATATAATTTGACGCATACGGTGTGAGAATAGAAAACGAGTCGTGAAAACGTAAAATTAAATTGCACTACGCAGATTCAACAATATATTTAAATCTTTTACACTTACATGCAAAATAGCATTCCTTGCCGGCCTTGAGTTAGCGGTGGTTATAGCGTGTAGTTATAAGTAGCAAACACTATCTTACTGATGTTTGTCTACGCGCGATAAAAAACAATTTTACTTAATTTTAGACATGATTTAGTATCGCTATATGTTAAAGATGAAAGCTAAATGAACGACAGTCCCGGTGCTGATATAATTAACTGCTAGAACTGTTTCAGGTGTTTAAACAGTGATGAATTTTATTAATCTGTTCTACGTTATGAATGTGTCAGTCTCACGGAATATGCCACAGTACGGCGCGCAAAATACATAATGCATAACGTTTCTATGCCCACTTAAATACTTTGGCTCCACTACGGCACTGTCATTAAATATTATGTAGGTAGTTTTAACTTTAAATGCTATAAAAACCCGAATCAAAGGCTTTTTTAACGTCAAATTGTTTAACAAATTCGTATTTGTTTAGGTTCGCCCCCTATATCTACAAGGTTCCTATTGTAAAACATAACTGGTGACTTGTAGTTGTCAGGTACAACTACTCAAATCTCCCGGAAATACGGTCGTGTTATGTTTGACACATCACCTGACTAGGTACATTGTACATACCGATTCGCACTCTGTTCTAATAAAATAAATGTCGGTAAACAATAATGACGCCGTCTGTTTAAGAATCATTGTCGTAATCTTGTTTACGATGTCTGCGTTGCGAAGGGTCGTTTGATAGTTTCAATTGCATCTTCATTCAGTGATACGCTGAGTATTTGTTTGGCCGACATTAGAATTGACATGTTTCGTAACACTATTATTATAGTATGTTTTCCATTCAGTTTATTTTTTGTCCCATTTTCCTTCTCTGTTGAAGAATTATGGTACTTTAATTAGATATTTCTTCAAAGTCATGCTGCATTTGCAATTTGCAACGATCGCAACTCGGCGAGAAGTGCGTACATTCTATAAGTGTAACAACACAAGCCGGTTGCTCTGCTCGTGACCTTCGGTAGGCTTAACGGTACATATTCAATTAGGCGATACTTACTATACCTACTTTATACTCTCCAACTCAGTAAGTATGCAATATCGATCTCTACTCTTTAAGCATTAGTTAAAAAAATCCGGATGAAAATTAGTCAGATTCAGGCATTAGTAGATTCCATAATTATACGAATTGTATGTCAATTAAAGTAAGAGCTATCGCCTGTTTAGGTTAATAGAGGTTTCGGTCACTAAACCAAGTACCTATTGATACTAGGGTATCCTAGATATTTTCAATACAGGAAATTCGACTTGCCTATAAAATTAGCTACTCATAAAATACAACTAAAAAAACTGCGAATTTATTAACCGCTGGTAATTTTTTTGTTTTTTTTTTAAAACCCCTTCAAGTGTAACAAGAACGTGTCCATTCGCTAGCCATGAGAGAAAACAAAATGATTCTTGCATACTTTTCTGTACTTGATACAATTTATAAATTTTCTTCTCCAAATAATGATAAAAACAAGGCCGGGCTGCTCAATATTCTGGTTTAACTAGAATATTGAAGCTAAGTTGATAGACTGTTGTGCACTAGGTGATATTCCAAAAAGATGTGATACAAGACAATGGAAGCTGTCAAGTAGTAGGGTAGTAAGATCGTCTCTAATGTTAATTTGAAAAAGAGCCCTGGTTTTGACAGATCATACATAGCGTGAAAACCTAGTATTCGATCTGTCAGCTTCTATTACACCCTTACGGACTAATAGTGATGCCATGCTAGGATTAATGATGGCAGTGTATAGTTATGATGAGTGACGTGCATCAATGGAAACCGTTTTGTAACATAACTGCGTGTCCGCCGTCGGTATGTAGATTCTGACACAGATACGCACACACTGCTTGAATGTTTCATCGCCTCCCCTTCTTCGGCTGATTATGATTTATTATAACTGCATTTAATTTACTCTGAACAGCAATTTTCCTGCGATTGCCGGTGTAATGGCCACGGAAACATATATACAGTTCCAATACCACCCAACAAGATCTCAGAGGTCACTAAACATATGTACGTAGCTGTCTTTTTATTTGCTGCGTACGTCCTCAGAGGTCACTGCACACAGGTTGCTTTCAGTTCATTCGCTGCTACCGCCCTCAGAGGTTACTTCAGTTCTTTTTATATTAGTCACTGGTATCGTCGCTAACTATAAATACATTCCATTAAGTAAAAAGATGTCTTCATTATGTTATTAGGTTTTCCCAAGATTCTCTCAAAACGATGATGGAAATCGCCCGAGGAAACCGCATTTCCTAGAACAATAATTTGAAGATTGTAAATGTTACAGACTTAAATATGCTTATGCTAATCCTATAATAAAAAAGGCAATAACGAGCTTAACCTTTTCAGCTCCCATCACTTCCTGTCTTAAGAGGCGATTAAGGGATCACCAGAGAATGGGCAGCAGCATTCTCTGTGTATTGCAACAGCTACACTGCGATCGCCAACCCGTCTATCAAGCGTGGCGATTATGGCAAATCCCCCCCTTTGGGGGAGGCCTATGTCCAGTAGTTTTTCAGCTCTCAGCTGCAAATTATCAATTATATATCGGTAAAGTTTTGAAAATTACAGATCGAACGCTCGAATTTAAGAAAAGGCTAGCTCGTTTGGTATTGTGCTGAATCATGCTGATTTTGCTTTTTTCCTTACCTTAACTTACCTTTACCGTAGGTTCATTACGTAATAACGATATGTTGCACAATAGTGTAATTACGTGAAGAGACAATTTGTACTACTATTTAAGCATATTGTGCGCCTCGAAGGAGTCGGATGATCCGGATAGTTGATATTTGCGAAGAAGGGGGCGAAGCATATATTCTCTTTAATTTTATTGACCTTTGGTTCGATCTTATTTCGAGTAGTATAATATTTTCAATGAATTGTGTACGTTTCAGAGCAACGCCTGGATGCAGCGATCACCCGTAGCACACAATCAGTGGGAGAACGAAGGCGCCGAACGTCCAGCGATGACAGCCAAGCGCATCCTATGTACCAACAGACTATACACGGTAACTCAACACTTAAATCACTAATTCAGTATAATATAGTAACTAAGGTACTAAGTGGTAAACTTAATGGGAAAAGTGCTTACATAGCTTGTAACATCACGTTTAGCAGTGTAAGTCCAACGTGGTGAACACATCGAAATTACTAAAATAAAGACCAGCCTGCTCCAACTCGATGTGCACTTGGACCCTATGACCTTAGTGTTACTTTATTAACGACTATTGAATTCAAACAATTTTTTTCCCTTTTCAACCCTTTTAAAGGTTGAATTTCCAAAAATCTCTTCATTTCTGCTTACGATATGTCAGTCAGTGAGTTTCCGTTTTATAATTATATTAGATATCGTTAATGCTTTGATCTAGAATACACTACCTTAAGGATCAGGAACAATACTTGGTCACGTTTGCACGTACACGCATACTATATTAGTCACTATACATTTTAGAAAAAAGCTTAGAAACATCAACAATCTAATTTGATTATAAATCTTAATTCTTGGTCATACATAAAGTTTAATTACAATTACAGTATAATTGTATTTCAGATCTTCTGTCCTCACTTCATCAGATATAAAGTGACTGAAAATAAACAGTAATTTTTATATAACTTTAATTATTTTTTTAAATGTTACTATACGTTAACTAGTAGGTACCTAAGGTATAAAACAACGTTGACAAATTGGAGCTTACATTATTCTAAGAAATACTGTATTTTCGATCGAGGGATTAGTGAGAAATAGAATAAAAAGTGATATTAAGCTGTTTTTATAAAACTCGCTCAGGGAACACTACACTTAGAATACAGTAAATTTGGGAAAGACTGTATTTTCGATCGAGGGATTAGTGAGAAGTAGAATAAAAAGTGATATTAAGCTGTTTTTATAAAACTCGCTCAGGGAACACTACACTTGAATACAGTAAATTTGGGAAAGACTGTATTTTCGATCGAGGGATTAGTGAGAAGTAGAATAAGAAGTGATATTAAGCTGTTTTTATAAAGCTCGCTCAGGGAACACTACACTTAGTATAGGTACAGTAAATTTGGGAAAGACTGTATTTTCGATCGAGGGATTAGTGAGAAGTATAATAAAAAGTGATATAAAGCTGTTTTTATAAAGCTCGTTCAGGGAACACTACACTTAGAACACAGTAAATTTGGGAAAGACTGTATTTTCGATCGAGGTATTAGTGAGAAATAGAATAAAAAATGATATAAAGCTGTTTTTTTTTGTAAAGGTCGTTCAGGGAACACTACACTTCGAACACAGTTAGTATATGGGAAAGACTGTATTTTCGATCGACGGTTTAGTGAGAAGTAGAATAAAAAGTCATATAAAGCTGTTTTTTATAAAGCTCGTTCAGGGAACTTAGCCGCCAAGAAGCGTTGCTGTGTCACGGTTGAGGAACTAGTACTTAGAGTATTTACTCCAAGTCCTATTTCCCATTCATCAGAGATTTCAGCTTTGTCTCAGAGCCAAAGCTCCGGCGGTGCCTCTTTCCATTCACTGTAGATTACAGCCATCAACATTTTACCAGTTTGTTTAATCGCCTAAAAGCTCTAAGTCGCCAGTCCTTACTTATTGTCCCAGTAACAAAATGTTTGGGATAGTGTAGTGTTAGTATGTACTTTAAGTTTAAATCATGGTGGCTTTAATAAAAATAACGAAGGTCTGATTGTCGCGGGCTCTTACTCAACTGGCTTAAGTAAGGTCTCGTGGCTCTGGGATCTTGGAATTTAAGCTACGCGCATATTGCAGCGTTTCCGACCTGATCACGTCGCATTTGCATGTACCTACTTAGGTACAAAATGTACGAAACTACAAGCACACGATTTTCCTGTGCCAGCCTATCCATATTCTACACGCGATGGCAACAGTGTCGTTAATGTGTTCGGGTTGCCACTAATAAATTCTAATCGGGACAAACTGTTTTTAAATTCTATGTTGTTTTTCTAGGAACCACCGGGGTGAGTCGAAGGCCTGCAGTTTTCGACATCCTGAAGTCAAAGCCGCGCGGTGACCTCAAGAAGCAACCGTCTATTATGCAGCAAGTCAAGACTGCTGTGCAGGTCAGTTACAATTTCTTATTCTTAAAGTACACATGACATAATATCACGCTTGTATTTCTCCAAGAGTAAGGCAAAGTTGTGCCCATAGCTTCGCTCGTATGCCCAAGTCCTATGTATGAGAGGGCGAACCGAGTAAATTATAAGGAATCCCATATTCAATCATAATGCGATACGACACTTCCAAGACCTTACAAGAGTAAAGAGTGAAGATAACTGTTTTCTAAGGCCAAAAAAGGGCCCAGACAAAATTTTGTTGGCCTAATGATTGAAGAATTAACAAGATCCTATAATTCCTAATGTCACGAGAGCCACGACAAATCACACATTAACTGTTTTTCTCGCTATTGGTCAACGACGTAACAATGATGTCACCTTAATAAAATCTATTTGAAGTACATAAGTACATACTGATTGCACGGTACTCAATTAAAACATGGTTATCAATACAATAGTTATGTGAATGACACAGCTTTGAACAGTTATTGTATTGAATTGTATTATTACAATCACTGAAACGGTGTAGTTCTCATAAGCGGTAAGTGTAGGTTAGTCAACTTGTACTGGGTTTTTTTGCGTGCTTATAATTAAGCCTGGCTTGCACCGTAATATCACAGCGTGATGTTTACAAATTATGTGTCACTTTTAATTTAAGTACTTGATTAAATCCATTCATTCCTGTATCTAGAAGTACCTATGAAATTTTGTGCACGGGTTCCTTTATATGGCTTTTCGGATTAGCAAAAGCAGCATTTATGATTATAAATGAATAGGGGATAAATTTTGTCGGGATGGCCTTCATAGATAGATTGAACATACTCTTTTATACACCAACAAGGTAAAATTTATACTTTTAAGTTATAAACGTGGGATATGGTACACATACTGTTGTTTTAAGTAAAAGTAAGTTGTATCCTAGAATCAATGTTTTTTTGGAAGGATTTTATTCCTACTCTTGAGAAGAACCCTTCGTTGGGCATGAAGGGTTCTTCCCAAGAGTAGGAAAAAAATATTCTGTTTGTTACAAAATATTTTTGAATGATTTGATCTCTCCAATCACTAGAAACCATTATCTGAAGTCTGTTTCTAATGCTTAAGCTTTCTCCATTCACAAAGAGGTTTTTACAAAGTCCAATGCCTTCTCCATGATTTCAGAACATGACCAAATCAAGCACGCCTACCAAAGATCCTACCAAACTGGAGACGTCGAAGGTGGAACCGGCGGTGACCAGGCCGGTGCTGAAGGCCAGGGATGGATCAGCGCATCCACATCCTGGTAGTGACACGAGGGTAAGCAACATTCCATTATCTACCTTAAGATGTGATGCACAAGTCTGTTTTCTCGCAAACGGCAACAGCTCTGATTTTAAAAGCACAAACAATACATTCTTTGTTTCCTGATTTCATTTAAGCTGTATTTTGCGCGTAGGCCGTAATGCTACAAGTACAAAGCGTTGTCTCTATTTTGTATTGCATATCAACGCGCGGATATAGATATTCGAAGTGCCTTGTTGTGTCAAGTATATGCGCGTGTAACGCCTTATCTGAAATAAAAGAGAGAATAATTTTATTAGGTAAATATTTAATATAGTTGGTGATATTTATGAGCTAAATTTATCTAGGGATGCCAATGGGCAGGAGTAAAATACTTGGTTCGCCTTTTCACTCTTTGGAGAATAAGGACCGCTAGCTTATTACCGCGATTTTGTTCCGGAGGTCTATCTCACAGGAACCGTGTACTATTCGAGATATAAAGTGGCCTATGACACACACATTTCACATTGGTGAAAAAAAAATCGTAATCACATAAATACTTCTTTAGATTACCTTCAAAAAACAAACAATGCTATCCTAATATATAAAATTCTTCCGTTACTGACTGACAGACAACGCACAGCCGAAACCTGAAATTTGGCATGTAGCTGCCATAAACTCCGTAGTCCATCACTAAAAGAGGATTTCCCGAAATTCCTACGGGAACCGGCAAAAACGGGATATGCGCGTGCGAAGTCGCCGGCAAATGCTAGTATACATATATCTGTCTCTGCATGACCTAAAGGTTGACTGGTAGAAAATGCCTAAGACATTAAGCTCTGTACATTAGTGTGCATTAAGTATTAAATTAATTAATAAATAAATGCTACCTCTTTTTAATATTGGTTTAGATACAGCAGTGCTAATAATAAAAATTGTACATATTTACCTTCATAGATATTATATTAATTGTGGCGAACCAATTGATGGTCGTTTCCCGTTAGATATGGGTGTCAATTGAAAGAAATAGGTTAACACGATGCCTGTCAATCTATTTATTTTGTTCTAATGACCGAGGTCGCCATGTCTAATTTGTTAGGACACATGTGATGTAATTTTCAAGTGCTGGATTCATTTTAAAAGTGCTAGAAAATTTTCTATTTCTTATTTTTCTTTTGTAATCTTTATTATCTAATTATCTTTTCGCTCAATATGTTTGTAAGTGTTTCGCATGCACCCAGAGGCTTTAATTACCCTCCCAACACTTAATTTCATTATGTGGTCAGCAGAGTCTAATTTATTGTCTTGAATCGGTGCGAACTATTTGAGTATAGGGAACATGTACGGTTGATTGACATTGATGCTTCTGTACTGCTATCTATAGCTCTTACACGCTCCCTTAATGGCGATATTACACGGTTCACATCTCCATTTCAATTTGGATGTAGCAACCACATTGAATCATGTAATCATAAAAGTGAATCATTCAGTGTCAACGTTCAATCATATTCAACTGTGTTGCAATAATTGAGCATGCTCAATATTTTCACTTATGTTGTTCATCATTTGACGCAACGCAATTGAGTTAGAATTCCCAAGCGTACTATGGTTCAAAGACATCTGAATGAGCAATGTACATTGAATGGTTCACTTTATAATTTAAATAGTTGACTTCAAAGATACGTGTAAACAGCATTACCTTTCATTTCAGCGCCTTTCAACCAAAGTGAATCAATTTGGTTGAACCGTGTAATATCGCCATTTGGGGAACATTCACAGCTTAGACTGGGCCAACTAGTGTTTATATTTTGAACTTTTATCATATTATACTTGACATTGACACTTCTGTGCTGCCACCTATAATTTATGCATTCTCGGTATAGCTCAAATTTTTTTTTCGAAAATATGAGTTGATCAGGAAGTATGGATTGGTCGAGCACCCTTTACTGGCATAACAATTTGGACATTGGTAGGAATTATTAATTATGAAGAAACGAAATTTATTATCCGTGTAGCACCTGTAAAACAATAGAATGCCTACTAGGAACGCAATTTAAAAGGTTTTAGGTCCCCGGCGATTATTTTGAATCACATATTTTCAAAATGACGTTGACAAAGATAAAATATCACCCGTTATCAAGAAAATTAATGTCCTTGAATGTTGTCTTACTTTTTCAGCTTTGCTATCTTATGGGATTTTATGGGATCACTTAATTTGCCTCGTAAAGAGGCAAATTATGTGACCCCATAATATTAAAAATGCCCATTTAATTAATTGTTATTATTTTATTTGGTCCACAGTACTACCACACAATAACTGCATCGTCGAGCCGTCGTCCCAGCGCCATGGCAAAGGTGATGGAGTTGTTCCGCGGTCGTGCTTCCGTGCCGCTCCAGGGCGGGCCGATAGAGGGCGCTGACAAGAGAAAAGCGGTACGTTTTAACTGTAACCCAGTACAAAGCTTCAGCATCGACAGCTTCAAACTAAAATTGAAGTCGTCTTTAATAAATATAGGCAACACACCTATTCTGCCATCTCGATACTAAAGTACAGTACCAGCAAAAAAACTCTAATTTAAAGCCTCTAAAGTCTAAACTTCGGAAGGGCGATATGATGCCCCCGGTATTGCAAATGCCCATAGCCGCTGGAAAGCTTTGGGCATTTGCAATTCCGGGTGCACTACACTCTACAGGTACGTTGCTTATATTTACAACTTACCATTAGGTGGGCAGGTTGCTTACTTGCCATTTTTATGACAAAAAGAAACTAAAGTAACACTACATTTAGACTGGTGTTGGTTGTAAATAAAACCTGTATATAGTTCACCAGGCTTATAACTGAACTTCCAAGAACCCAAAGCCCCCAGACCTTATTTATTTTCTCAGTAACAAAACATGAAGGAAAAAGTGATGTTAGTATGTACTTTAAACGCTAACGTCGTCTCACGCGCGAAACTGCGCTGCGTCTGGAACGTACGACCTGCCAAGGTCTGCGAACGTTCCAGTTACATACTAACATGTCAGGTGGCTCTGGGATCTTGGGTATGATAAACTATTACGTTACTAACCGAGGGATATAATAAAAGCGCGCTGTTATATTTTTGACTTGTGCCGTTAGGCCGAGTTTTGGAAATTTAAATGCGCATTGGTTTAGACTACTCTAGCGTTCATCACTGAAGGCGTTTGCTAATCGTGTTTTGGGCGCCGACGCGTCATGGCGAGGAATGTCGTGTTGTTGTTGAAGGATCTTGGTACCTATTTTGTCTGTAAATGATAATACCAAAGGTGTCATGTTTGTGCGGCACTGGAGAAACGCTAGTTTGGAAGCAATTTTAATTCTTTGGCTGTTAAATATTTTTTATTGCACACCAAAAACAATGAAAGACTCAAATATTCAACTAACCAATCGTCATACGTATGTCACATAGCTGTGATTGGTTGACTGAATTGTTAGCAGCCAATCAGATAACGGTACACGAGTTTTTATTTTTACACGACATTAACGTTTTTTTCGGAAATCGAGCGTTTATTTATTAAGGCACCTAAGAATTGTAAGGTTTAATGGACTGTAGTGAATGAAGTGTGATAGTAGATGAAGCGTTTCTTGGCATTGGTAGAAAAAATATTCGTAAACTCGCTTTGGAGATATTTTTTTCTGTTCATCATCATCATCATCATCCACAGTCCGGCTACCCCTGCTGAACGTGACTCAACTGAGATCCAATCTATACGCTCCTGATATATTTTTTTCTATCTTCCATAGTGCTACCTTTTTACCTGACTTCGCGACGCAAAGGAGGGTAATGTGTTTATCAGCCTATGTATAGAAGAAAAAAGATTAAAAAAATCAAACATTATATTAGGGAACATAAAGATTTCAACAGTCGGGACCCAAAATAAAGGGATTGTTAAAATCGTTATGTGTTAGAATGTTTTCTTTTTTTATGAATCGATCATCAAACTATTTCAATGCTCGGTACTTATAGTTATTCAATAACAAAAGTCTCGACTACTGGACTTACTTGTTTTTTTCTTTTCAGTTTTTAATAAAGCTCATTTTTTATTACATAGTTTGGTTTTACTTTTTACGCAGTCGGGATTGTTTTATTTTTTTTTTCATTTACTCTTTTATGTGTATAAAAAAGTCGGATTAGTTACACCATTTACAACTCGAGAACGGCTGGACCGATTTTGATTTGATTAGATTTGTCTCTGCTCCGAATAGCAGAATAACTATTTTAACATCGGAAAACTCACCGAAAAGAAAAAGAGAGAAAAAGACAATTCATTTTCGTATGCAACGCCATCTCTGATATTATATGAAAGAAACAAAACACGGCAAAAATTAATTCTGAGGCGGTACGCAGTTCGCCAAAAAAATAACAAAAAGAGTTAGAAAGGGGCAGTGACGGTTAGAAGAATCAAATTAGTTGTTTGATGTTTTATTACTTCAAGGTCTTCCCACGCGACACAATCGTTTTGGGCAAACATGCTGTCAGGCACACAGATGAGGAGTAGAATTCCCTACCATGTTCTGTTTATCCTGTTTGCTATAACTTGGTCGTCTTTAAGTTAATAGTAACAGGTGAGATCGATATCAAACGGGAGCCTATAGGCACAACTTAGTACAAGTTATTACCATAACTTATATAGTAGGATATGATCATTATTTTTAGGAAAATAAGATTTACATATACATTATAGGTACATATCTCAATATTATGTATTTATTATTGTATTTCTTTATTTCCTCTTCTGTTTGTATTTCAATTAAGTTGCACCCGTCATATCAACCTACGTATGTATGACATATGTATGTAACATATGTGTGTCTCTACGCCACCCTAAACTCGACTGGTAGAAAATCCAAACACTGTACAAAGGCAGACCCTATGCCTTAGGAAAAACTTTATTAAATAAATGAATAATTCAAAATCAGCCGAATGCTAATTTAGAAAGACATTACTAGGCTGCGTTAAAAATATGGGTAGGTATGTAACCTGATTTTAAACACACAACGGTTAGTCTACGCAGGATGTTGGTACACTGATAAACTGCAGCTTGTGAAAGCGCAAGACCCTTTCAATCTCATAGCAGGCAAATTCACGAAATTATTCTTTTCAACCGAGCTTCTCTTTTATTATCATTTTGTTATTATTAAAAAAAAAAAGAAATGATTAAACATCAGGTTATAATTTGTTTTATGTATCGTGAGAATACAAAATAATAAAATAAATCCTTACTTATTATGAATTGACAAAGAGGAACTCGATTACAAGAATTTATTCAATACGTCGGACTTACTTGAGTTAATACTGTGTTTAAGGTCATCTATTGTATCAGACTCTTTATAAATGGCTCCTGTGCCATGATCTTTTGACTAACAACTTTGATTCGGCCAATTTGAGGGGTACATCTACATAATAACTGGTTTTCTTAAAATGAGGCCATTATAAAGAAACGTGGTTATAAAGACCCTGTACAATGTAAGTAGGGCCCAAGTACAATGTTATTGGAACCCAATAAGTTAAAGTTGGCCTGTTATGTAATTCCTCTTAGGGCTACTCCCCTGGGTCAATTTTATTGAAACTCAATAAAATAAGCTTTAGTTTGCTTTTGGCCGCTGAATGCGAATTGCTTCCCTGTGGAATTATTGTTAGTTTTTTTTATTAGTAGTGGAATTAGTAATCGAGATATACATTAAAACAATTATGAGCTTGTGTGTGTGCTGTCGAAAAGAGGGAGAAGACGCAGACATTGAAGAAATAGACATGGTATTCTAATACTTTATTTCTGTTGAATATTAACGCAATGACTGCGGTAAGTCTAGTTGTTTGTTTACTTGCAAAAGCGAAGTTTGCGCAAAATAGTTATATGGCAAGCTGCGCCTGATCGGATACCTACTAGTTAAAACTTGCCTACCTATTTTATGAAGATGTGGTATCATAATTTCAAAAGGCGTTAGCGTGTAAGCGTCATTTGTTTTATTCGCTACCGCATTTTAAATAACAAGCGCTACACTTATATTTTCAACTGGGCTTTATTTGCGTTGAGAGAGGGCAGTCATTTACCTGTTGACTTGTGTCAATCATCGTAGCTCGCCCGGGCCAACTCGACCTTATAACTAAACTATGAATTCTCGACCCCACAACTCGATTTCGACAATTCAATCCTTCCATTCAAGCACGTGACACCTCGTCGCCTGATTTATAAAAAAAAGTAACTATATGTTTAATTTAGTTTTATAAGATTAGCAGTAGTGTGTTCTAACTTGATGAAAACCAGCCATTTATATTGATTTTAGTATTACTAATATTATTTTTTGTTATTGTTTTTTTTTTTAATGACAATTGTCTTAATGGGAATAAAGATATATAAACTGAAATTCTAATTCTGTTAGTTAATTTGAACTAGTTAGTCCAAAGCGAGCGAAACGAGCTCTAAAACTTGTGAAGATGACTATAATAAATATTGCAATTGTAAGCCTCTCTGTTGAGCGGACAACTTCAATAGCCTGTAGAGAATTTGAACCGTTTATTGTATTAAGTGTATACAGGACACCTAGCTTACTAGATAGAAACAAAGGTAATGGATGAAAAATTGTACAAAACTGTATTTCGGACCAGTCCATTTCATTTGTAGTAACTTTCATATTAATTTATTAGAAATTCTTAAGTATTGTACAACGTGTAACAGAATAAACACAATAACCTGAACAACTTTTACTCTTGGACCGACACTTAAATTGCAAAACAAAAACATCTATCAATCAATTTCCGAACATTTATGTCAATTATTTTTTCACGATTTCAGTGTTGGTCCCGTTGTAAAAGTTTTTTAGAATGTTGAGTACAATAACCCCATTTTAGGTACCGTTTATTCTGTCTTACGTTGTAGTTACAGGATTTTGTCATTCACACAATCCTGTAAACCAGCATCTTTATAGAGCCTGTTACAATAACTCCCACTAGAGCCACATAAATACACTTCTGGACACATCTATTGGCCCACCTTAGAGTTTAGTTTTCGATGGCCCCTACCGAAATATGATTGCTAGATTGAACAAAAACTGTTGATGCAGTTTTAAACCTGATACATTTTACCATCTTTTTCGATCGTATTGTTTTAAATTTGAATTCAGAATACCATACGACATGGAGCTACGCCTAACAAGTCGGATATGCGCCTTGTTAAAGGCAATTGATTTTTGAATAAAAAACATGTTTTATCAAATAAAGGTTTAATTTAATAACGCGTGTTGCCTCCATGGGCATCTACCACAGCTCTCATACGATTAGGCATAAAGTTTATCAACCGCTCTATGCAATTTTGAGGGATCATCTCCCATTCCTCTTCTATGGCAGTTTTCAACTCCTGCATCGTCTGGGCAACTGGCTGACGAGCCCTAACACGTCTTTTTAGCTCGTCCCACATGTGCTCAATGGGGTTCATGTCTGGGCTTCTGGCTGGCCAGTCCATAACTGTGATGTTCACATCCCGAAGATATTCCCTGACGATGCCGGCCGCATGGGCTCTTGCATTATCATGCAAAAAAAGGAAATTTGGGCCCACATAGTCCGCGTATGGTATCACGTGTGGTTCTAAGCACTCACGAATGTACCTTTCAGCATTTAATGTTGGCAGCCGTGGTCCTGTAACAACCTCAAGTTGAGTTTTGCCGCTCGCGGATATACCGCCCCAGACAGTCCATGAGCCACCGCCATAAGCAACCCTCTCTTCAAAGCAGCATTGTGCGAAACGCTCTCCCTTACATCGGTAGACCTTCTTCCTTCCATCATTGCCATGTAACACAATTTTAGACTCATCAGAAAAGAGTACACGGCTCCAATCTTGCTGTGTCCAATTTAAATGACTGCGTGCGAAATGAAGGCGCGCTGTTCGGTGGGCTCGCGTTAGTTTGGGCCCATTAGCTGGCTTGTGTGGTACCATATCGCGTTCTTTTAACCTTCTCCGAACAGTTCGAGCGCTCACAGATACTCCGTGGAAGTCGCGAAGTTGGTTTTGTATCTCAATGGAGGTAAGGTGACGATTTCTCAAGCTGGTCGTCACGATGAATCGATCCTGCCTTTCAGTTGTGACCCGAGATCGTGGCCTTCCTTGGCGACGAACAAAGCCGCCAGTCTCTAGGTACCTCCGATAAACATTTCGGACCGCAGATCGACTTAAATTAAGTTGAGCACTCACGTTTCTTTGGCTGTGTCCGGCCTGAATAAGTGCCACAGCTTGGGCGGCGACTTCAGGTGAAGTATCCATAGATTATTGATAGAACCTCACCTTAATGTTAAGAATAAGTAATGTTTGTTGCAAAACCAAAGATATCAATCACTTTTTCAAGAATTAAATCCAAGTAAACCAATAAAACCAAGTTTTCTTAGTATTCGATTGTTTGATATCAACAAACAGGCTCCAAATTGTCTTTTGTTTCTTTAAATTCTGTGTTCGAAATTCAAAAAAGACTATTGAATGAAATTGTGAATGTGCCAGGTTCAAAACTGCATAAAAACTTTTTGCTCGACCTAATATAAAATTTTAGCTAGGACCAAACGAAACTGAAAATACAAGGTGGGCCAATAGATGTGTCCAGAAGTATATTATCTAAATAATATTTATGCAGATGTTGTACCTTCACACACAAAGTATTTTAATAGTATTTTAATAAGTATTTTAATTAATAATTACAATTGATCATTGGATTACAATTGTCAATGATGATTGGTATCATTCCAAATGTCATAAAAATATATCACATAACACCATAATCTAAAAGTTAAAACATTTTAACTTTTAAATAAAATACCCTTTTTGTCAACTAATGATGACCCTAACCAATAATAAATAGTTTTTTTTTTTTAATATACAGTTAAAAAGGAGCATAATAAAAAATATTAATACCAGTTATATTCCTAAGACAATTTCTGTAAATAGTCAACATTATATACTTCAGTGACTGGGCCACCATTGGTGTTTAGAAGTAGTATTTAAGTAGAAAACGAACTGTATATTGATAAATGATTGTTAAAACATTGTTGTTCAATTTATAAATTAACTCCCACAGACATATTTAAAGAGATTAATATAATTACTGCGCCTTCCTAGTATATGTATGAGACTCACATGCAAATATGAATCTGTTTAAAATATATAGTGATATCTATATAGTAAAAAAGGTAGAAACAAACAATTTAGTGGTTTCTAAAAGCAGGCCTAAGAAAAATCTATACATTGGCATCTAAACATGCCAGTGTGCTTCTTAAAGTTCTGAGTTGAGCTACACGATATCTGACAAATGCTTGCACTGACTGGACAGGCCCACTCAAATCTGTGTGGTTCTTTCCTCAAAAGACCATCTCAGACACTAATCTGCATGGTCCTCAAATGACGAATTAGTCATAGTCGATTCATTTATTTTAAAAGGCAATTTGAAATTTGAGTTGTATAAACATTCTAATAGTCCACCGGATACTCTTTTAATGATATGTGAGGACGATGCACCTAGACTAATACACAAAATACTACTAATGGGAACACAGTATTGCAAGCAAAGGTAAACAAATTCATCACTATCCATATAGGAGCATGGTTTTCACATACTTACAACTGTAATAATTGCAAACCGTTCATTATAGTAGTTCAACAACAATGGAACAGTAACTTAATTTTATAAAAAGAAATTTAAAAACATAAATTAATCAATTTATGTTTTTAATTTATCAAGAAGTTATTTTATATGTGAGGTCTATGTAGGTCGTTATATTACAGGTAGATATTGTGATTGTCTGGCAGTTTGAGTACTTCATGCGGCCTACTCAAATGTCCTTACTTTGGTATTGTTCGTTGGATCGTTGAGTTCCTTAAAGTTCAGAGTGAGCTACACGATATCTAACAAATGCTTGCACTGTATGGACAGGCCCACTCAAACTTGCGTGGTGCTTTCCTCAAAAGACCACCTCAGATATCAACAACCTACATGGTTGTCATTATCATTTTACCATAAAATTAATTGCATGGACTTTAAAAAACGGAGTTTTAGTTCTAAATATGTTTCGGTTTTTCCTCGCGACTAGTCAGCTTGGAAACATCGGCCTCATTTATATTTCAATATTGATTCGAGGTAATTACCAAATTCTGGGACCACAAACTCTATTTCATACACGACGATATCGAAATTACATTGCAACTCATACACTTTTGGATACAACCAAATCAACTTAAAATACACAACCCACACTCGATACTTGAGTTTGTGGCGATGGATTAAAATTATCTCGAATTATAAATTCTAGTAAAGTTTAAATTGTACAAAAACATCGACGTGTTAACGTCAATCTTTTTATTGTTATTTTTAAACAATTCACACAATACCTACATGTAATTTATTGTAACTATTAAGTCGAATGATCGGAGCCGAATTGTCGCGGATGAGTGTGTCAAGTTGTCGTAGATCAGTGGTTGAGGTCAAGTTGTCGTAGAATCACGTCACTACTCCTCCCTCAACGCAAGCCAACTCAGGCACCGCTTCAGCCATAATACCACAGTCAACATTAATGCTCCCTGCATCATGTTTACATTTTCCAAAAAAGCTGCTGAATGCAGGTAAACAAATAACTTTTAAGCATCAGCTTACTTCCTAATATAATTGGCAAATGCCGTCGGCATAGTGCCAGATTTTACTATAATACTTCATGAATGATTTAGTTTTCTTTAATAATGAATTTATTGTGATTAAACTTGCGACACGATGTATTTAGACCAACTGACCAACTTGTCTGTCTTGTTTGGACACACATCTCATCTGGCAATAGCGTTAGTCGAATCCATGGACGTAGGTACGATGCGAGAACGCATGAACGTGAAGCTGGATACAAACTGAGGCGAATCTCGTGCAACACTGCGTTTGTGCGTCCGTCTCGCATCCTGCACGGTATTCGCCTAAGTTTTTAATTTTGACATAACTACGGCTTAGCGAGCTAACGAGACTTCTAGTGACACCAAATGCGAAGGCACCTCATTTATTTATTTTTTGAATAGGATATTTGACTGGACTGTTTTTATTACATTTCTCAAAATCTAAAGAGCAGACAAGACGCAGTTAAAAAAAAATGGCGATGTAGTCAGCGTTTTAAAATCTATAACAAACAGAGACAACACTAATTGCGTGTGACGTCAATCACAAGTCCCGCCATATTTAATGGAAGCCATCCAGTACAAACGACATTTGGTGTGACAAGGATAGGAGAATAACTTCAGAAGCGTATGACTTCTCTGTTTTTCCACCAATTGTATTTATTTTTCACCAATCTATGTTTTAATACCATCTATCAAATAAGTACTCGTAATAGATTCGTCAAAGAAGTCAAATACCTTATTGTATGCAGTACCTACGCGAAATTAGATGCCTTAGGCATGTTCTGCCAGTCAAACTTCGGGTGGTGCAGAGACACAACATGGAATGCATTGCCGTAGTAGATGAATCATACTCATACATTGAACCTTTTTAGTAACTGCATCTAAATGAGATGTGATTAAGCTCTTTGATGTTCAGAGTTCAGCAGTTAGAATCTAATTCTGTCGGCTATAAAGATTAAACAGTACTTATATTTCTAAAATTCCTGATCCTCATAATTAATTATTTAAAAATTCGTTTTCTCGATAGCGCAGAAAAACGCAATGAAATTGAAAATGTAACTTTAAAATGATTGTGTAAACGTGTTTGGCGCAATGACATCGCTGGTTTTTGAAAATAAGTTTTTCATGAAGGTTCAACGTTCAACAAGGTTCTATAAAATGCAGCCTGATTGGCTGAAATGACCGTTTATAAAAGTAAAGGTTTATAATTCATGTATTGAAACGTTTATCCTTAAATTGTTTTGATAACATCACCTACTCTTGTATACAGACTCGTGCACACGTTGTTTACTACTAAGCAATGTACATTCGTGATTACACGGCCAGTCTTAAACGTACAAGTGGCGTGTCTAGCGCAGGATCTAGACCACTGTGCCGTTGTCCTAACTCGTCCTGTCCAGTCGCGACGCAGACACTCCTGCGCAACGCAAAAATAATGAACTCGAGAAGTAAACACGACAATATCGTGCGACCAGTGACTCTTTGTAATTAATTGTTCGTGATAAATCAGGGGTAAACAAACACGGAAAATGTCACATTTACAATTTTATTACACGTTATGCAGAACGCTGAAAATAAACTTTAGTCTAAATTACGCTATCACGAATTCACGACTCCCCAATATAACTAGCTACGTGCAAGTGTTAAGTTGTCAACTATTGTGACAGAGAGCGAGCATTAGGGCAGTGGGTGCGTTCGCGGTTACTGGTGAGCTAGGCGGCGCAGGCGCATCTCCCTCATGAGTCGCTAGTTCCGCTGCGGAACCGGCTTGCCCACAGCGGATATCGGTCGCTTACACGCTCGCGTTGCATAACATAAACGACGTCTCGTGACGGCGACGTTATCTCTCAGTACTTATAGAGATGCCTTCGCGGTCTAACCTCCCCGGTTTTACTAAAATATGTAACTGATATGCGCGTGCCGAACACATTAATTGAAATGTACATATTAGTGTAAGTGTTTCGTGACAGTGAATGGGCCGTCATGGCTAATTATTTTAGATGGAAAAAAGGCAAAAGAGATGAAGATGTGTTTTATTCTGAAAAGCCGCGTAGTCGATCTTTAGATCCTCGGTCCTTGGAGCTGAGTGGTATAAGACTGGTAGCACAGTACCATCAACAGAAACAGTCAGCACAAGAACAACAACAGGTACTTCAATTTTTTTTTTTTTTTAAACTATGCGTTAGTTAAAAACCTGGCAGAATATGGCAGGAGCAAATTAATGGAAAACACACAAAAAAAAACAATAATAACTAGGTACATACTTAAATACATCCATACAAATAAATAATGTTTTGTGTAAATCGAATCCCAAAAATCAGCGCTGTGATGATCCTACAACTTCTTGCGAATGTTGGGCTTTAGAGAGCCGAATTGATTCTAATAATTTCGTGGGAAAGCTAGAAAATATATCATACATAAAAGTTCAAAAACCGCTAAGTGCATTTATCTTCAGCTCTCGCAGTTGATTGAGCCCTCAGGTCATGAGGTTAATTCAATTGTGAGCCCGTTTAGATACCATTTTATTTTAACACTAGCTGACCCGCGCAACTTTGTCTGCGTCACATTTTTCATTAATGCTCCACACCTATTGGTTATAGCGTGATATAATATAGACTTCCTCGATAAATGGGCTCAATCCAACACTAAAATAATTTTTCAATTCGAACCAGTATTTCCTGAGAATAGCGCGTTCAACCAAAGAAACATACAAACAAACTCTTCAGCTTTATAATAATATAGATTTTCACTTGTTTGATATATTGCCAATTCGCTTGTAGACAATTTAAAAATCAAATGTTTGATTGATAAAACATGTCTGTTATCGTAATTGAAACATAAATTATGTCACTTTTATCGCTGTATAATGTTGCTGTGATACATTGCCGAGTGTGTTTTGTTATGTTTTGAATACCTGGAATATAAACTGTGGCATTACTCCAGAGTCCTTGCCGCCTGCCTACGCGCTCCTGTTTAGAAAAAGTCAGTAAGTAATACGACACGGTAGACGAGGCCAGCGTGTTTTGTGATAAGTGCTACCGTTCGAGTAATATAATATTTACGTGATCCTCTACAGCCATTCGTAAATCATTCACTTATTGTGCCTGCCTGCACAATGATGCGCTAAAATTGATAATGCAACATATATCCCGCGTAATTGAGATCTGCAATCTGCTCGTTTTAAATTGAACGTGTCGATAAACTACGACAGGATGCTTCAATTTGGAGTTGATTTATTGCCTCTTCTGTACTTGTAATGTAGCTTAATGCAATCAGCGTTCGCATTGATATAGTATTATTGATTCACAACCTGATGATACCTAAAAAAGTATTTGCTAATAATGAAATAGCGCTGGTCGCCTTTGCACGGTCTTTTGAAAATTAAATATTTATGTATTGTGTCCAATGCATAAACCTTCCGAATAATTATTTTAATGATGATGGTGAAAACCGCATCAAAATCTAATGTCCTGTTTAAAAGAAATTAAGTCGCTTTTTGTGTCTGTGAGGCCGCGTTACCCCCACAGACATGAAAAGCGACTTTATTTTATAATGTAGATCTTGATAGGTATAGAAGATTATGATCTACCTATTTACTTACTTGGGGAACACGGTGAGCGATTGTTTCGCATTGTTCCTGCGACCTCGATTACAAAGCAGGAGGTTTTAACCTGGCGATCCCGAATTCATAACGATGGATTTAGCATACAAACGCCACAAAATTGATATTGAAATATATTCTATTGTCGATTGAGGAAAATGAGGACGCCAACGGGCGTGAAAATTGCAAGGAAGATTAATGAAGAGACGATGCTACGCCCCTGAAACTGAACTGTGAAGAACATGAACCGGAGATTTGTTATACATATATTTATGTGACGGGTGTCTTGTTACGCCTGATTGTTTTAAATCGGTTTTTCTTTCATCTAGAAAAAATAATAATATAACAGATTCGATGATCACGGACTTTATACTTGTACCAGTAGTACCTCCATCTTACTTAGTCATAACTGTGCACACTTTATGAAGCTTAAGAAGACAATGTTTTGACTACTTTTCTGCTGCTGTTGCTGAAACAATAGTACATCACTGTGCTGGTTTACTAACCATTGATTTGTCTTGTTGCTTGAGCAATAATCAAACTAAACAATGTGCCTCGTTTTCGCGACATTGTCTTTAATTAAAACCTATTGTAAATTCTGCTGATGCAAATTCTCGCGGCTCAAAGCCGCAAGAATCCGCATGCGAGATAAACAGGACCGGTTGCCGGAGCTGCCTGTGCGTGAAACCATATCCAGTAGAGGTGGTCTTTCGGATGAATTGATGATGATGATGATGATGATGAATATTACTGTATCAGTAGTCCCCTCAACAAGTTAGTATTAGGTAAGAGCACAGGCACGTAAACTCATACACTCATGCAAATTATATGTTGATAAAGTGTGTTTGTTAGGTACGTAAGGTGTTCGTGACAATCTTTGTTAACGATGCTAATATGTTTTTAATGTACAAGAACCCAGACCGTAAAATGTTCCATATGAGATTCGATTAAACTTATTGGCCGGAAAATACCGACATTATCTCTTGTCCCTTTAGTCTTATCATGATTGACGATCATTTTGTTTGTATTAAGCTGAGCCACTGTTTCTTCCAGCTCGTATTCATTTTTCACCGGTCACTGTGACTGTTTGTTTTCACTTACCAAATAAAATCTGGTTTCCTATTGTTTCGATACGATGTAGTGAGAATTGATAACATATAATTTCATTGTCACTTTCGCTCCAACATATTTATCGGAAAGTAAACTCGTACATACGTCATTTTCTGAATAATGAACGCGGAATATTTGTCGCATACAGCCGATGTTATCATTTCCTATAGCTATCTCATTATTGCTAGTGTCTTGTTTTCATAAACGGTAATTTATATGAAAATTAAATGGTAGGCAAGGAGTCTCTGGGCACGCCACAATTGCGGCGGTAAGGCCCCTCTTTGAGGAGTGGCTGGAGAGGCGCCACGGCGTCCTCACCTTCCGCCTGACGCAGGTACTTACCGGACACGGCTGTTTCGGGAGGTACCTGTTTCGGATTAAGCGGGAGGACACGCCCGGGTGTCAGCACTGTGAGGATCGCCCAGAGGACACGGTGGAGCATACGGTGGAGGTCTGCCCTGCTTGGGCTGAGCACCGCCGTGTCCTCGTCGAGGCGATCGGCGGCGGCAACCTCTCGCGTCCGGCCCTGGTTGAATCCATGGTCCGGAGCGAGGAGGCTTGGGAAGCGGTCACCTCCTTCTGCGAAGCAGTAATGCTAGCGAAGGAGGAGACGTGCCGCGCGAGGGAAAGGCAAGGCCTTCGTCCCAACCGCCGCTACAGGAGAAGACGCCCCGGGCGTCGGGAGTCGCAGGGCGATCCCCGGCCACCGTAGGCGCGGGCCTGCGGACGGCGAGCGTTGGGTGGCTCGCTGTCCGATCACCACCAGGCCCGGGTCGATGGCGCGTTGTGTTTCACGCGCGCCTCAAAGAGATGTCAGCAAAGAGGACGGGGCCCGCTAGGGCCAGAGCCTGCCAGGGTTGCGGAATTTGTTCGAAAGAGTCACCGCGGCCCTGGAAAGCAAAGGGCTTTAGAAGGAACACGGATGGGTTTTAGTCAGTAAGAGTCTGACACGCCCTTCCGCTCCACCCAGAGCGGAAGAAGTCATTTTGATGATTTCCCATCCTTAAAAAAAAAAAAAAAAAAAAAGGCAAGGAGTCTCGCATACTAATGAAACACAAATACTATATGTCAATATTGTCTATTTACACAATTATATCCTTGAATATTTATGAGCCATGTTCATGTTGTAGCAATTAGAGCAAATTATATTTACATCGATTTCGCCATAGATAGATGGATAGGTTATAGACAACATAGCAAAGTGCAGATCATGACGCAATCTGTCCTTAGAAGCAATGCATCTGTTACTTCTTCAAATAGCCACATGCGCACACGTCGATTTATGCATCGATCATATTATGCAGGTCAAGTTTTATTAAAGGGACAAATCAAGCAGATTGCCGGCAGACAGTCCTTGTGTACAATTAGTTAATCAGAAGCTGTGTGAACCGATGGGAACACAAAATGATCAACTTGCCAACAAACTTTCATCCTTTATTAAAATTCTTACTTGGCGCTCACCTTCGTTATGGGAAACTATTTTTCAAAATTGCATCCTTGACCCAGCGGCTACCCTAAACTGCTGTGCGTTGTCTGAAAGTGAATGATTTTTATTACCTAAGTAGACCCAGTACCCCAGTGAATCCAGTACGATTAACGGCCCTCAAATCCAGCCTTGAGCCTAAAAATGTAAAATCTGTTACAAACAGTTTATTGTAATTTGTTATCAGTGTTCGGAATCAAGAGGCTCGTATCTGTGATAATTTTACATTGACACGTTTTTCTTGTCGCACGTAGTGTTAGACTAGGCAACGAGCCCACGATTATCGGTTGTTCACACTGTGTATATTGTCACATAAATTGATTTATGTACATGTTTGTGATTATCTCTATGAAGATCTCAGGCTATTTTCGTGATGTGAAGGAGACTATAATATATATTTTTTTACGACTTTGTAGCGCGTCTACTTTTTTGTAATGGTTAGCGAGTTTTGTGTCACAGACCTATTATGGTGATGTTTATCTGTTAATAGAATTTGTCTTGAAAAAGTGGCGTTTGAATTTAGTTGATTACTATTGGAACTATTTGGTTGGTGCTCTAGTTTATCTGAAACCTTGTTGTGCTTTGACAACTAGTTGAGGTTTTTTCATACTGTTATCATAGTCTACATTGAAACATTGTGTCTAGTTTCCCAGATGACTAAATTCTAGGAGCTGGGAGCAAAACTGACATCCCCTGCCAAATGTATTCTGTTTTATTTATTTCCTTAATTTTCTACAGCAAACAATAATTTTTTGTAGGCCTCGGATAGAAGTATCCTTGTCTCTTCAGCACAAAAGGTATTGTCAATATTCCTTGAAAAAGGAAGCTTTACTTCGCAGATATGTAACTGCCGAGTGTCGATAGCTGTGCCTAGTGTCGTGACCTATATCGTAAGAGCTGCAGTTTATTACTTAGGCCGAGGCGTTGCCAAATGTCCATCCACTTGCATGATCTCAAATGTCAGCCATTATGTACGGTAGCACTGACCAGCCGTCTATTGTATTCGTGCCTTCTACGACTTTACTTTTCAATTTATTTACAAGATGTAGTTGCAAGCCACTTTGAGACTTGACGGTGTAAAACCGCAGGTCAAAATAACATATCATGAGCTCAAATTATGAGAAAATTGAACTAATATTGAATTTGGGTCCTTTCGTTGAAACTTCTCAAGCCTAAACAGCAGCGCAATCATAGAATATGTTCGACGTTTTAGTAGATTTGCAAAATGTCATAAGAGTCCAACGAACTTCTAAAAACTCAGTTCCCACAAAAGTTTTACCTTTAAAGTAAAGCTTATGATGTCTGATTGGAAATTTATTTCAAGAAACTCGCTTTTATGGAAATCCTGCGTGGATTACTCATCTTCGATTTTGAGTCCTCAGTCGAATCAAACAAGTCAGTGTCAAAGTGACATTAATTCGAACCCAATTCGATTGGATCCAACTCAATGGTATTGGAAGTAAGCCTTTATACGTGTAGGTATCGATCAATATAATCAAGGGCATGAGAAAAAATTACCATACGTATGTATAGTACCTACTCGTGTAGGTATAGCAATAATCTCATGTGAGCACTAATCAGTGAGATTGACTACAAAAAATATCAAAAGTACGAGAAAATTCACTTTACTTGCGTTTAATTTATGACCCGTCTATAATTCATATTTCATTGCAGAAACGGGATGCTAGAATAACAGCTGCGATTTGAATACGTAACAATTCGGTTGATATGTAGTCTATTTGCTGTCAATCAAGTTTCCTTACTTCTAAGCTATCTGGGTTCGATTCCCAGGTCTGGAAAAGATCTGTTATTGGTTTTTTCCTTTAGGAACTTCTGGAAATTGGTGGTGTGACTCCTCTGTTCCTCGGAAAGTACGTTAAGCTGTGTATCTTGCGCCAGATCTCTCTCCTGTCGTGTCAGATTGCCGTTCCATCGGATTATGTAAGCGATGGAAAAGGGAGTGCATCTGTTTGCATTTTTCCGGTGGATAGATTGATAACTAGATTCCGCGCGGAATGCTATCCTTCGTTGAAATTGGCAGCCATGACAGAAATAAGTCAGGAGGACTATTATTAGTAATTTCCTATGAAAAAACTCTTGAAAAAAACTTATCATAAATTGTTTTTTGCTTTTATGTACAACTGTGGACACATTATCGTGAGTATGTTCCTCGCTGTCTGGTAAAATGGATTCAGCGACAATAAAGTACATTTTATCTGTAGTTTGAATTTGAGCCGCCTCTTTTTGTTGCATCAATTTTGTTATTTACCTGTTTTTCGTTGCTTAGTAAGCGTTAGAGCATTTTGCATTCTAGCTTTATACTGTGGCATGTCTCCTCTTCAAGTATTTCTATATACAGACCACATAAGATACATTCAATCAGCACGAAAGACATCGTATCAATGAATCACGACTATTTACATGCATAACGACTTAAATACATACATTATGTTAATTGTATTCTAATACTCGTGTGTTATATACACACACGTTGTAAGATTTTGTTTTACGTGCCAAGAAAATAATACACATATTATTGAGCTGTATTATCAGATATGTCAATACAATAATAAAGTATGTCATCTGTCTTGGATGATAATGCAGGTTCAACACCACTTCAAAAAATAAATTCTTGTAAAATTTTCTTTTGTTGTAAAGAAACAAAAACAACCTTGCTTCATTTCTTATATCTTATGTGTTATGGCGCCGATAGGTCGGTGTGAATAAGAAAGTTCACTGGCGAGATGGATTGCCACCGCTACAGTACAAAGTACGATTGGATGGTAGTGCGACGGCTCTAATGGAAACTCGGCTTTGTCTTGTCTTAGGCGACGCAGCTCTATTCTTATCTAGCCTTTGACCAGATAGTCTACCATAGATATAATAAGGCGACGTATATTATTCATATATTCGTTGCCATTTACGTAAGGCCGCTAACCCACTGGCGGTTTATGAGCGTTGGCGTTTCTGAAACTGTTGCCAAAAAAACGCAACGTTAACGTCGTGTTGTCGCGACGTAATCGTTTGCCACTAGAGGCTCGCGACGTCGGAGAAATGCCAACGCTCGTAAAACGCCAGCGGGATAGCGGCCTAACTGTTCTTCGGTGATCTGAACTAAGGACTAAACCACACTCGCATTCAGTAATTTGACTGTTAGGAAAAAAATGGTAAGCCACAACTAACTATTGAGGTAGTGAAGGAATTTGCGAAACGAACGGATATCATGTATTATTTATAGTTGATTTTGAATATTTTTAGTGTAATATTTCAAATAATTATTTGCCAGGTTTAACCTTGAAATATGACAAATAAACACTTAAATTTTGACTTCACGTGGTGGTGGACAAGAAAATACATTTTTAGTTCATTAACCTTTAAAGTCGTGAGATTGGATCATTACTATTGTTTAAGTTACCGAGTATGTTTTAAAAATAAATTTTGTGTTTTAGTTTTTTACAGTTAATGTTCAGTTAAAACTAAGTATATGCAGTATGTACATTGCAAGGTTCATTTAATTTGCTCATTCTTTTTTCTACACCTCACTACTGTTGAGACTGGGTATCCTTTCAATTGTTCAAGTCACTGAATACGATTATAGTTTTGACCTCAGGGAATAACATGGAAATATCAATAAAAAACGGAAAGAGAACTATCCCACATCCTGCAAGCTGTTTACTACCCAAACTTAATATCTTCAGTCCTACATCTACAATAGTTTAAATTGAAGCAATTTCACATAGGTAGAATATTTAAATGAAGTTGTCTAGAAATAAATCGATGTATCAGCTGCCTTCAATCCACGACGTCCATTACTGGGTCTGCCTAGATTGTGTACACTTCACTGGGCTAACCTATTGGGAATGGATGAGTGATTTTCATCCTGTTTGGCGGATTAAGCCCCCTTTTAGCTGTTCCATTTGAAATGGCGCGATGTGTAATCTACTATTTTTGTTATTGAATGAAGCATATATAGGACAGAAAATGACCTTTGAATTTTTACATGCATTCTATTTCGAAAACGACTATGACCATGAAACTCGAACGACACAATGACACCATTAAGGGATATTTGTTTGTATTATAATACGTAGTCATGCGTCAGTTTTTAATGCAGGTGATCAAATAAATAGTACTCAGCAAATATGGACCGGTAATGTATTGACGCTCATCAATCTACTTGCGTCCTTTGTAATAATTATTATTTTATTTACTATCGCCTTTACTTGCGTTAGTTACTTTGTTGATATTGTGACTTGCAAATACTTTTTATTTTATTTATTTAAACTACAGAAAATAAAAGAGACCATAGATTTGCTTTTGTAGTTAAGATTAAATAAAAATCTAACTTTCTTGTTACAATTCTATGGCATGGTAGCTCTGCTTTTATAGATGAAATGTCACATTAAGGCACAGATTATTGAATGAAAATTATCTGTAAATTAATGTGACAAGCTGTAAACGCGAATTAGCTGCTGTGATTGGATGAATGAATTTCAACAGTCAATCGCATATCTTGCTTTGCGTTTAATTTTTGCTGCGTCGTAATTTTTTCGCTGAATCGTAGGTTACGTTTTTACTTATTTACTTAAGTAGGCTTCAGGATCAGCATGTTTTGATAGATTATTTGATTTCACAATGAAATTAATTGGATCATATCACTAATCCACAAAATTGAGGTAATAATTAACTACAGTTGTTGTACTGTAGTTGGTTTGCGGAAGTAGATGTCACCGACAAGTGCTGGTTGGAAACTGCAGCAAACAAAGCTTTCTATTGAGAGATAAATCGGTGCCTTAACGATCTCGTTTGCACTGATAACCCTACCGACTGCTGTATTGTTATCGGGATGTTAAAGTTCACGGGAACGACCATTACCTCATGACCGATCAAGTAATTTCCAATATGAAAAGAGTAAATCACCAATATAAATTATAGGAATGCAAAATTCAAAAAAATCAAGAGCAAACTCATCTCAAATAAAAAAAATAGAATTTCTCGTGTAATAACGATTTGAGATAATGCCAGCTTCATTACAATTTAATTTAAGTATCTATCTATATTTTTAGTCATTTCCCCGACTAGAGTCTATAATATTAATATTTCCTGTCGAATTGACAGATTGCTTGTTGTATTGACAGTAACGTCGGCAATTCGAGAGATTATTTTCGTGTGAAGTGGAGGTAGTTCCCTTCAAAATTATTTGGAAAACACCACGTTTGTGACGCCGTATTAGTTCTATTTATTTTGAATTCGTGAAAACAATCATTGCCAAACACATTCTCCGTCAAAATAGGTTTCGATCTGACATTTCATTGTGGTATCGAATTGTGCTGAATTGCAGTTGATTTTTTCACATAATCATGTGATAGATTTAATTAGTGTCGAAATAGATAACGAGCAATAAAATTAGTTTGCACTATAGTGCATGTGTTAGAAATGCTGTTAGTCATATATTTCTGAAGTGATAATGCAGTTATCGGATAATGGAAACCATTTATAATGGTTTCACAATGTAAAAATATATATATTTAATATATATCCGGCTTTTTAGTTGACAATTTGTCAACTCTACTTTAGAATGTTAGCTTAAAGTAAAGATTGAGAAATTCGTTAAGAATTCACTTCTCAATTCAGAAATCGGGAGCCTTTTGTCGATTTCTTTTTTGTATTTATTTCTGCCAAATATGCTTTAAATTACGCGCTTCAATTGTTATTTTTTTATCTACATTTTAAAATTCTCTTTGTCTATCCAAATAGGTAGTGAATGTACCATTTGCTTTCTTTAGAATTGTAGATACTTTCGCCATATTTTTTAGTTTGATTACGTTTTGTTTTTTTTTTCTAATATTTTGTTTTATTTCTCTTATTCCAGAGGGTGATAGCTCAGCAACAACATGCTGCAGGTAAGTCGTTTGTTTCCGCAATCATCTCCACGCTAGAACGACTATCCATACTCCTCAGAGTAAGCCTACTTCCTACGACGATATTATAATGTGAAAGTCTTAATGTTTATCAATATAATCAACGCCTCGAGGGCTTTACGGATTTAGATGAAATTTTAAATACGAACAGACCATGGTCTGGATTAGGAATGTGTTTAGCTAAGCACATGTTTTTCCCGCTAGTCATTTCTGGAAATTTCCGTAATTTCTGACATTGACGGAATAAAATAAATAAAAAAAATTGTATCTATTAAGGTGACATCCGTAACCGACTCTCGCTGTGGCTATAAGTCGCTATTGGGCAATTACCTTACTAGCTGCAAGCGACTAAAAAATATGCCTTTACTACACACCCCCTATTCACGGAATTACTCATCGTTCTGTAATATTGAGCCATCTGCTCATCTCACAGTGGCCTGTGAGACATATGGCAGGTGTCTAATGGTTAATACTCAGCACAAAATCTTGCTCAGTAAAACTTGAATGTAGTATGAAGTATATGGTGAAAATGAATGACATGGTTGGATTCATGGATTCTAACATATGAGGGACAATTCTACTACATTTTTTGCTTGAAAATTTGTAGAATTGGCACTCTGGAGAAATGAGAGCGTATGTTATTCGATTATTCGTAAAAATATATATCTGCCTACACATTCAGAGAAATATGGCTTCATCGTGATACTACGTTGTTTTGTTGATATTATTGGTAAACATCTTGTTGGCGAACTCCACGGAACCCGAAGACTGATGATAAGTGTACATTATAACTTTCGTAAGCATTCAAACTTAAGATTTATTAATGTATTCAACGAATCTTTTCGAAGAAAAACAGACCGATGCTTACATATCATTAGGTAATTTTGCAGGAACAACAAAGGAACGAGATTCTTCAACAGCTTTCTTGTTTTAGTTTATGTTACATTATATCATACAGTGTTTACAACAATCATTACATTTTGCTCTACCTGAACTCAGTTTTACAGGTAATAAGGTAGCTTAATATAACAGAGCAAAGAAAATATTTAAAAAAATAACACGATTTTTCCACCATGGTCAGCTCAGGATTACCCTTACCTATCACCTACATCCCAGTCCCGTGTCAGTCCCTCAAGAAGGTGTGGTATTATCCGCATGGTGGTGGTATATTATATTAAACTTATGCAGAATAAACAAATAAGTACCTGAAAGTATGTTAAATCTCAGTCGCTGCAGACTGAAAACCAGTCAGACATTCATATTATATTAAACTTACGAAGACTAAAAAAATAAACACCCGTAAGTATATTAGAAGTACTTATAAGTTATATCTAAGTTGCTTCAAATACTGAATACAAACGTGACATTGTGACGCAATCGAAAGAAAAATGGAACTTCTTATTATTGATTGCTTCCAAGTGCTTTCTTCAAGGTAGCTTTACTTCATTCGCATTACCTGTAGGTAGTTCAGTTATGAAAATAAATGAAGAAGATACAAACTTATAGTTGTAGAAAGTTGCTCTGAGTGCAATCAAACATTAATCCAGAGACGATCACTAACTAGGTAGGAGTCGTGCTAGGCTAGCATAAAGAGCGAATTGAAAAGGAAATCCTTTCAATTTTCTTTTTAAAGTTATCGGGAAGGGTGGACTATTGATATTTTTGCTACCGTAAAATGAGTTTATATCTCACGTATCAAAACAAATAAAAGTATAACTATGTATGGTATTAGTGCGAGTCTTTATTTTTACATACTCGAAATGTCTTTTTTTAAACTGGGTAAGCGCTGTCTTGTGATAAAAACGGAAACACTTTCTTTTTTTCAAAATACATAGGGATGTTTCTTGGGTTAAAAAAATATGATTGTATTTAGTCCGTCAGTTAGATTATCGATAAATATTGGATATGTATTTTTTATTCTATGAAATCAATAAACAATTACTAAGATGAAACGCATCAAAGAGGCTTGCAACGTCACTTTCCAGTAAAATGTGTACTGGGCATCTTTATTTTTTGTTAACGTAACAAAAGATAAAATACGTGTCCAATATTTTTTGGAAATCTATCTGACATACCAATTCGATTTTTTTTGTCAAATACCTTATTGGCGTAAGATAACGTTACATCACGAGTACTTTTAAAAACTCACACTAAGTCCTCAGGTACACTTTAGTCTACAACCCCCACCCTACCCTGTCTTACCCTTCAGGGAAAACAGGCGCACCGGTTTGTTACATTAAATCAAAAGAATAAACTGATGTAAAATCACAATCTTCAAACAATATAACCCGAGGGCACAGGAGTTACCATGAAACCGTTATTACTCAAGCACACGAAAACGGATAAATTGTAGACTTGTGCTCTTATTGGTCGCCATTTTATGTCAGTCCACAATTTCTCATACCGGCACGGAGATATTATAGACTACCAAATTTTGAAACGTAAAAAGTATTCCAAAAGTTCAGTTGACAATTTATCGAGCGTTTACAATCTCTCAAGTTATTTTATAATCTTACGGAGTTTTCCATTTTCTGGTGACATTAATAAATAGCACTAAACAAGGGAAAGAAAATGAGGCGTCCGCCATTTCACGGGTAAATTGGATTTGCCTTTCCCTTAGTGCTTTTAAATAACAAAATCGTGTAAAACCAAGTCGCTTTTTGTGCGCTTATTTATAAATAGTTATACGAAGGTTTAATTATTGTATTTTCTATTTGCATACTGTAGGGAAAAGTGGCTCGTTTCACATTGATCATCTGCCTAGCCTTTTCCCAACCATATTGGGATCGGCTTCAAGTCGAGACTGGATTCAGCTGAATACCAATATTTTACTTGGAGCGACTTACCTATCTAAGCACCACAACCCAGGAGCTGGGTAGCACGGTACTTCTTATCAAGACTGCTGTCAGATTTCCTAGCTTCTGACAATCCGTGACTCGGTCACGTTATCAGTGGAGTTTATTGACGTTCTCGATCGCGTCAGTGTAAACGTCAATTTGTGTTGAGGCTGAATAAGTGCCGTCTGGAGGCAATAACGGAAAACCTTTTTTTTTTTCATACAATTTGACATAAGCGAACGTTTACGTTAAAAACTCGTACTAAGCCCTCAGATGGTTTTCGTGCGAAACCGGGGCGGGTCGCTAGTAAATCGTGAGACCCCGAAACAAATAAATGTTAAGTTTATAATATACAACCAAATAAATGTTGTTTCCGCGTTGCTGCTATCGATCACTTAACTCTTTAACTAATAGTTATTTGTCCGCTCTATTGTATTTAGAACACGCGAACAGTTACTAGGTAAGGCGAAGTTATGAAAACAATAAGTCAAAATAAAAATCTTGCTGAAGTTATCAAGTTTGATGATGCAAAAAAGAATTGTTAATATTCAAAATATTCCTGCACCTTTTAGAAAAGAAACTAGAATTTAAAAAAAAACTCGTCGTAAACTTCTACGTTCTATATTCAAACCTGGTTTCTTATTTTAGAATATTTATGTGGAAATCAATAAAATGCTTTATATTATGCAATACGTTCATTAATAAACAAAGTTATCACGCATCTCTTTCTTTTCTTTGTACTTAATCTAACAGTGATTATGCTTTTGGTTTTGTCAGCGTCTTAACGGTAGTAGATAGGTATTATTTATTATGATTTGTTCCGGATTCGCCAACAAAGTTCGCCTATTTTTTATTTTTCCATGATCGCCCCACTTTTCATTCCTTTTTCGTCGCGTTAATCATTTGTTTCATTAAATTATTACATGATATCCCTAAGCCTGTCAGCAGCATTTCTTGTTTTCGTCTACATTCTACATTTATACATTTGGTTCTAGAATAATCTTTTTAAGTATAACGTACCCGAAGGGTAAACAACGAAACACTATAACTAAGCCACCGCTGCCCTTCCGTCCGTCTGTTTGTCAGTGGGTTTTATCTCATGGCCCGTAATAGGTAGAACATTGTCAGTGAAATTTCACTGAGTGTGTATTTCGATTGCCGCAATAACAACAAATAATGATAAAGAAGATTAAACATTGAAGGACCATACAAGACACATGAACGTTTTTGGTTTATGGTACGGAACCCTTCATGTGTTATTTTGGTGATAGGATAATCGGGCGCTTATATACCTATCTTACGGATTCTGCAATTTTCCGGTGACATATACAACTTATCCACAACATTTACATGTCGTCTTAGTAAGTTACAGTAAGTTTGATACCGAGTAGTTGCTAACTTAAATTAATTTTGGAAAGTGAAGATGAAGTAAGTCGAATTTTCTTATTAAGTTAATTTGATGTTGAAATTGTTTCACACGTGAAAGTCTGATGTGTAAGCAAATTTTGTGTCAACACGTATGATTAGATGTGGCTATTTTGGTAAATCAATCACTGCAGCTAACATGAGATTGACCGCTTGTTTAATTTTATAAATCTTAATAAATAAAATAAAGTCGGATTAGTTGCTCCATTTATAACTCAAGAACGGCTGGACCGATTTTGAAGATTTTTGGTTGGTTGGATTTGTCTTTGCCCCGAATAGCAGAATAACTATTAAAATATAAAATTTTTCAATTTCATTTTCGCATACTTTTGATACATGACAAAAACAAACACGGCAAAAATTGATTCTCAGTCTCAGGCGGCACGAAGTTGAAGAAGCCGGGACCACTAGTTACTAATAAAACCATTTCTAAACACAAGCTTTTTATGCCACGTGCTAAAAAGAAGGAAATAATCGTGTCTGATTGTTGATCGTTGAAGAGTTGCTTTGTTGGAACTCAGAATCAGGTCATCAATAAAACTCATCCTTACCATTCTTCCATTACTGAGTGACTGATAGACAACGCGCATCCGAAACTTCTGGTCGTAGACAGCTGAAATTTGGCATGTAGGTTCCTTGGGGAGTGTAGGGGGCACTAAGAGGGTTTTTCAAAATTCGTACGGGAACGGGCAAAAACGGAATATGCACGAAGTTGTGGGCAAAAGCTAGTAGTTACATACAAAGTAATTGTCAATTCAACGAAACATGGAAAATTCAAATTAAGTGGAATAATAAACAGTGTTTAATTCAGCTTGCAAGATTTGACCTAAACAAACATTGCACGTTGAATAAAACCTTGTTAGATGCGCACTTACCAGTACCTACCTAGACTTATATTACTTGTTAAACACTCAAATACACGACAAGCATTTAATTCTTTAAATGATCAAACACTACTAACAAATTACTAGCCGTGCAAAGTATTTAGTTAACAGTATTGTAGGTCATCTTTTGTATAAACAACTAAATTATATTGTTTCGTGCAATTTATCAATGTCTGTAAACATGACTGTCTTGCAATACTGGTATTTGGTTATGTGTGCAATGCATTTTAATGTATGGCACTTGAAACGTAGCCAATATTACACGAACCCTGCACATTGACAGACTTGCGTGGCATGCAAAGTTTCTAAACTTAAGTATATATTTTTGTGCGATTTTCCTTTTTGTGGAACACTGTTGAGAATAATTTAATTGAATAACAATACAGTTCATTCAATTTAATGAATGTAGAATAACGTGATTACCGAATAGCGTTGCGGCACAAAATTCAATAACCTATTACGTCGTGCTTGCGTAGCTTGTCTGTGATGATCAGAAACGTTTCCGAACATTTTTTAATTTTTTTAAATTTGTTTTTCAAATACAAAATTTATATAAAAATCTTACAGACCATGCCCCACAAAACCGTCGAAACGGTTTGCCTGTGGGAACGGAACAATCAGTAATAATTCACCGTTTTAGTAGTGCGGACACTTAATAATATACTTATGTTACCAATAATTATCTTATAAGACTACTTTATCTTTCTCCCCCACAAACCTGTAAACCACTTTCCTAAGAGCAGTCTAAAAATCCCTGAGAAAGAACAGCTTAACTAATTTGGCAAATTTGCCTTTTATTTTCTAACTTATATGTATCTGCACAGGTAATTGATTGGAGATATATTAGTTTTGAATGTAAGTCCATAACAGTCGAGAGCCTAACTTAATATTTGGTCGACTAATTGCTTGTCATTGATAGACTTACATTGGTTTTTGGAATAGAAATAAACCTGTTTTTACCTATAATGACTTACTACTCAGTTCACTCAGTATTAGTTAAAAACTATTACAGTAATATCCCAACAAAAACATAAATGTGAAAAAAGGTAGCAGTTTCATGTGAATAATATGCGTGATTGTCGACTTTAGTGACAAAAGAATAGGGATCTAAATGGCTGCCAAGTTCTGTAGATAACCTGAAATAAGATAAATTAAGGCTCAAGATTCGACTTTGCTAGTTTTCACATACATGTTATCCTATATTTGGCTTAAGTTTTCATCTTTAAGTTATATGCAAGTTACAGTTTTTGCATTGAAAGGTTAAAATATCTTACTCTTCTGAAAATATGATTTGCTGGTAAAAAATCCCGCGCCCGCCCCTATCGTGTTGCGCTCCCCGCACCGTGTGCCTATTTCGTAAAAGTAGATTGTATATGATACATTCATATACAATCTACTTATTCTCTCGTATAACACAAATGTTACAATTGTTCGAAATTATGTCAGACGGCTGTGCCGGCAGCGCTGACAGGAACAGTTTGTGTTATTATCGGTTGTCTAAGTTTTATAAATAATTCTATAAAACAATAAAAACAACCTTTCATCATGAAACTTATGCTCCTGCGAAGATGAAAGTAGACATTTTTGCTCTTATTAATTTTATTAAAATCGATTGATTGCCAAATTTGAACTTTCTAGGTCATCTAGAATGGGTTAGGGTTTTGATTTATAAGTTAGTGAGTCAATGAGTGAGGCAATCAGTCATAAAAATGCGGGTTTTTAAACGTTAATATATCAATTACTGTTTGAGCTACATTTATGAAATTTGGATTGTAGACAAGCTAAGGGGCTTAAATAAATGTTCCAAATTTCATGCATGTAGGTTAAAAAGATTTCGAGTTGTGAAGGGGTCAAAAGTAGCTCCAAATGGTTTGTGTAATCTAACACGGCTACTGTGTCTCCAGTTCCTTTTTCTTTGAACTTGGCTGGACACGCTACCGCACGTCTAGATATTTATAAAAATTTTATTGGAAGAGTCCAGTGAGTGTAATCTCGCTTGAAAATCCAATATTAAACCCGCTGTAATGAAACTTCATGGCCGTTATGGGGTTAAGTAATTAAGATAGCCCGTGATCCCCGTGATGAATAAGGCCATTCCCGAAAAAAATTGGGATCGAGGAGAGAAAATAAAAGTGTGTAAAATGTAATGGCATAAAGAATTTGCTCTTATCTACTGACGTGAAGATAAATCACTTTTACCAATCTTATTAAAATAAGAAATAAAACCGGCCAAGAGCAACTCGTATACGAAGAGTTCCGTACAATGAATTGAAGAAATCACATTTCTTGCATGGGAGTGATTTTTCATGAGGTACTAGTGGCCAGCCCCGGCTTCGGCCGGATGTATAGTTTTTTTTTTTTTCAAAATTCAATTTTTTTTAAAGGTTTAAGTACTTATATGAAAGAATTTCAAATACTTTTTAAAAAAAATGGTCCATCCGTTTACGCGTGATGCTGTGACCAAGGGTACTAGGGATTCATTTGTATATATATATATATACAGACTTGTTGTTTTAGTATCAATAGAAATACACACTGTGAAATTTTCAACAGTCTACCTATTACGGTTAATTAAATACAGCCAGGCGGACGGCCCGCGGAGGTTAAGTAATAGGTTTCCATTAGTTCTCTCCGGGTACGGAACCTTTTAAAATGCATTAGTAAGTACCTATTAGAAAAAGCTCTCCGTCTCAGTTTTCATTTTCTAAACTTCAAATTCTCACTTTAGGTACCTACCCATCTTTGATGGAGTGTGTTCGGGATGGAGCTTTTGGAATTACCGTACTCGGATCCACATATTATAATTACGATGTAGGAGAGTGTAATGCCATCCTGTCTTGTCCTTTATCGGATCAAGCCAGAATCCTGTACAAACTGGCATTTTTTGTTTTAAAATAGATCATTTGAACTGTAGTTAGTAAGTGATTATGTTGAAGTTACAGGGCGACGTTATCGCTTATCGATAAAGTCCAAAAAATAGCTACCTATCGGATCCTACCTATGCGATAGGTAGACTACCTAGCTTCAATTCAATGAAGTTTACATTTATTTCAATTCAATCACAGAGTCGTGTTCCAGATATTCGTTTCCAAGAATACTTCGAAGAAAATAGAGTAATAAATTTTCCCCATTTCTTAATTAATTCTTAGGTAGATTGCAACCGTTGACGGTATTAACATTGCAAGGAAACGACAGAGGATTTATCAAGACGGATTAGCCGACAACTGCGGTATTTAAAAGATTATTATGAATTATTCAAGAAACTAAACGGAGAATTGGATAATTAATCACTAATAATGTCATGCAATTATTAAAAGCTGAGTCTTGAGTATTTTTTACTTTCTTTGGTGCCATAATTGAATTTTAAGTCATAATTATTTATACTGTTTTACAAAGTAGCTTCTTATTTGACGACATTGGTTACCTGACTTGTTGAGAAAAATAGGGTGAGGAAATTTTCATTGATTTAACGTTACCTACGTTTCCGTGCCAGACAAATTGAAATGAGAGGCATCCCGGAAAGAAAGAGATGAGGACCTAAGGTTCCTCAATTTGAGACAGTAAATCCTTAGTTTCGAAGTAAATCATGGTAGGGACAAAATATTAACCTTGCAGAGGGTTAAAATTCGCCGTACGGGCTTCTATTTAAACAGAAGCCTTTTTCACAAATAAATACAAGTTTCTTTTTTCATTTTTTTTTTGTTGTGAAACGAATTACCCGACGTCATTCGAAAAACTAAAACTGGTGGCCAAACTGATTTTTTTTTACGGGGACCAAATGGCCAGTGTACCGCATCGAACAAAAAAAAATCACATAAATCGGATCAGAAACCTCGGAGTAACCGGTGGACATACATAAAAAGAAATATACCCAATAAATTGAGAACCTCCTTCTTTTTTGGAAGTCGGTTGAAAAAGTACTCTGTATTCCCATTTTAAAACACTTCTGTACATTTGAAGAAATATAACAATTATTCGTTGATTTACGTCATGGCGTACTCTGCTGTTTGTAGATTTACCATCGTCTGCCAGCGGCTTCTCCCGTGCAAAATTGGAATATTATCCCAAGGGAACATGTTCCCGTGATAAAAAGTATTCTTTGTCCTATTCCAGGACATGGTCTGCATCATAGATTGCCGCCCCTTTTCACTCTTTAAAGAGTTACATTTCAGAAAATGTCGAAAAAGGTGTTCGATTAGGTACCTGTATATCAAAGAACATTTAGATCGAGTTTCAAGTAAATTTGACCACAAACAATTTGTATTCTATCTTATCACCGCTAGGGGTTGATTTTATTAAATATTCATTCATAGTCCTTGTACGCAAAATATGGAGCTTTCTAGGTCCAGGGTTTAGCCTGGGCGACGATTCGAAAACCTGTATCTATTATTTACGTTGAAAACCGACTAAAACTAAGTAGAATTATTTTGAAAAAACTAAATTTTTTTAGGAGCAGTCTTGTGCAAAGCTTTTTGTTTTTTTACCGAAAGAATACGAACTTTCCAAACAAACTTGGACCCATCGTAAATCGTCTTTTGGGATTGGTTCTGAAAAATGAATAATGATAACTTTTATTATTTAGTTCCATGTATTAGTGCTTAGTTTCAAGTACATTGCCCCAAGGAATAAGATTTTTCATACAAACTTTCATCCCCTGTATCACCCCCTTAAGCGACGAACTTCTAAAAGTCCCTTCTTATCGGATCCGAGCCTATTCTATTAGTAATACGTCCTCAAAATTTCAAGTCCCTACGACTAGCGGTCTAGGCTGTGCGTTGATCCATCAGTCAGGACAAATCATTTTATATAAAGGTACCTAATTACCTATAGAAATAAATGATCAAAAGAAAATACATACAACCTTTCCAAGGTACCTACATATTCGAGTACGAATAGCAAACCTAGGTAGAAGGGCTCGGCGCCCAGGGTGCGCTGTATCTGCGTACTTCAAATAGGTACCTATCGCCACTCGTCGAAATCATTTAATTGAACGCTCTCAAAATAAGGTTGGCTGTTAAGTGGCCTGTGTCAATTAGTAAAACACTCATTCCTACCCATCCAATAATAATTGGCTTGTCACCGAGTACTTACCTAATTAATAACTTTCAGTCCCAACGACATAAATACAACGTGTAAAAAAAATAACGCAATACCTTTTAAGGGGTCATTATACTTATCATTATAAACAACTTTCACTATGGGACCAACAATGAAATCGCGAAAAAAAAATCGACTGCCCCATAGGTACATTTCTGTGCGTATAACTCGACAAAATGTACTGAACAGCTGATAATTATCATTTTTAAGATAAACATATTAAACATTTTGAAAAAACGCCTGTACATAAATGTTTATTTATATTTCAGAAAGTGTCTAAATACAATAGTTCGTGGTTTTATCTTCAAAATGACGGACTCCCATATAAACTTTCATCTCCTATTTCAACCCCTTCAAGCCCTTTTCTAGCGACAAAGTGTAGCCTATGTCCTTCTCCAAGGTCTAATCTATCCCTGTACCAAATTTCATATAAACCGGATCAGCGGATTAAGCGTGAAGAGGTACGGACTGACAGACACACTTTTGAATTTAAAATATTAGTATGGATTTTCGATTCACCCTGCAAACTTCGAATTTTACTATCCCAGAACACGGTATGTAATATGATTCGGAAACAAATCGTTATTTCATTCCAAACTGGCGGTTTATCAAAAACAATTTAATTAAACTTTCTTATTAAAAGCTTACTTGACATAGTTGACACAGGTGTTAGTTTCTTTCGTTAGTGTTTTCAAAATCTAATTACTGCAGTGTAACTGCTGCAGTAATTAGATTTTGAATTAACGTTCGGATATGGAGGCACCTATAGGTAATAATGTTTTCTCTTTCTTCATTAGTATCGAAATTAGAAAAAGGGACAGTTTTCGGATCAGTTCACTTTTGTTCAGCCAGACGTATAATATAAAGGCTGTTGTTGGCTTTCTTACAGGTGGTCAAAATAATGAACATATGAAAACTTTCACTAGCTGATTGACATAGTGAATAAAAAATCTGCTGTTTATTAATTTCCTGTTGTATTGTCTCGAGTTATGAAAAGCAGATTGAATTTCTCATTTATGCCATAGTTGATTCTATACTAAAAAGTGGTTTATATTCACGATGTATCTCTTACGTCCTGAAAGATTGCTATTCAATTAAAAATAATTTCGTATCTGATTCAATGTTCATCCAAAATTATCTATCTAATGTCTATTAGATTGATAATTTTGGATGCACTTATAGGCGTCTGCCTAAAAAGATAAGTATCTGATCCAAGAAACTATTCCAGGGACTCATTAAAAAGTAACACTGTCACAGCACTTTAGTATGAATGTGTGATGCATTCAGTAGATTTAATGAGCACGGCGCGGTGTGAAGCGTCAGTATTATTAATCCAAACCTTTGGAATAGAATAGTGAACTTATTTATATTTTTTTTTGTGAGTTTTAAACGTAGGTACGTAGGTTCTTATTGAAAAAAATAAAACGCCTAAAGCTCGTTGCAAAAATCCGTAAAGAGCTCAACGTTTTGTTACCACTACTGCACACATTCAAAACTCAATTTGTTCCTCCATCTGTATTTTTGAAATACCTTGTGTTAACTTATTTGTCCAGATTTATTTTAATTTCTAGGCACATATTGGCTCGGACCTCCTAACCTAATATAACTATTGCACAACTCCCCCAATTTGTCCCAGTTTTAAATATAATGAGGTCAGTGGGGAACGAACACAGTATGTGATTCATTTTATTTCTTATGAGTAGTTATGAGTAAGACACTGCTATCATGCCATATTTATTTTGTAACCTAAAATGAGGACATACCTTTTCGCATACCAATTTCCATATCAAAAAGTTCAAGGACATTTAATTTGTTTTAGTGCTACCGCCCTAATTAAGACCACTTGGGATTTAGGCCCGTATTGTGACAAGACTGACACAGGTTTAATTCTCATCTGCAGTGGTTTAATTTGTTTTTTGCCTGTATAAAAATAAGTACAGACAGACTTTCTAATGTGTTAATTTAGGGTCGTTAAGTTTTAAAAAGGGCAACACAATCTATCTTCATCGTTGGCCTTTGCCGCCGCTGACTTTATAAGTCAACAGTGCATCAAGCGACATTAGTATTTCCTGACTGTTCGGATATCGCTGTCAGGAAGACATTAACTTCTCACGTTCATTTCCGATATCCTATGACTGTGACCCACACTGTATCACTGAACTCTAGGTTTTTATTTACTAGCCCATATGCGTGAAGACCTTACTCTAAAATCACTTAGCAGTCTTCCTTACTTGGTCATAAGTGGGTATCACATTCTCAATCAATTTCCCACGCAAATAGAGCTAAAGTTTCTAATGCGTTGCTAAGTTCTTATAAGTACCTACTGAGTTTTTTTTAAATTGTACTTTAGACTCGTCGTCATAATTCACGGTTGCAAGACAGATAAAGTTTTGGTAGTAGGTAGGTACAACGCGGCAAAACTACTACCTCAGGAATCGGCCGTCAATATTATTGTATAGTTAAATTGATAATACGACTATAAACGTGGTAGGCCACTGGGTCCAAATGACATCAGCGGCGGGCAAACCAAGGCCAATGTGCATGATGCGCCGGCTAGCGCGGGAGGACGGAGTGCCGATGGCGGCCGGCACTCTGCGAAGCGACGCGCACGGCGGCGGGCACTCGGGCCCGCAGGTCTCGTGCGACGGTGCGAGCCACGCGCTTCGGACCGCTGCTCGACGCCGCGCGTCTTCTCTAATGCCCTCTCGTTCCCACTCTCTTTACTAGCTTATTTTACTAAGTTAGTGTTCCCACGTCTGTCGCGAGTGAGTGACGTGTCGCGCGCGACGTACACAGACACACGATAATAATAACGATACAATGAACTGTGAATATTTATTTACGATGCACATGAGCTGCACATTGTGTTAAATCGTACATGAACGGTGCGGATGTGGTTACTATAGGTTTACTTCCTTTTGTTTGATCTGATCTCGGCGCAGCCGGTGCCACGGCGTGGTGTTTACGTTTTCTGTTGTGGCACATGGTGTGAGCTCGCGTACAACTGCTTTTCGTGTGTTGTTAGCTGGCGCATTGCGACTTGCGACACATGTTTTAAACAACATTGTTTAGTTCCGTAAAAACCGTCCGGAACCAAGACAATTGCCATCATCATTGTTTTTTATATTTTCCCTGACGAGCTGTAAACAAATTTATCAGCACCTTCCGTCTCTATCAGTAAAGAACGGGTTTTGATAGATAAACATATTTCCATATAACAGGTAACTATGAATATTTGTAGAGTCTTAACAATATCAGTAGCTAGATTACTTTTAGACACAGTTTGATAATTTATTACACAATCAATCTGGTCTCTTCAATGTTAACAAAGTTACTTAAGAAGTTTCAAAACTTTAGAACGGTCGATGAAGTAGCAATAGACCCGTTAACATTATTACGTATAATAAACGAAATTTAATTTATTGTTTGTGCAAACTTAATTAATTGCAAAAAATATCAAATAAAGTACAGGCTGTTATTTTTTGACCAGTGGCAAGATGAGAGAATTTTATACTTAAAAAAACTTTTGTATTTGTAAATATAAGTATCAATATATTATATTTGCTCGAAGTTGAATCAACTAAACTACCTACCATGTTTACAGAAAAAACTTACTGTAAAAGAACCATTTTAATCTAACATGCAAGAGAAACACTCCAACATTAAAAATATGCACCAGTAAAAAGACCACATGCGACAAATAGGGACGAAATCTGCAACAAGGTTTTAAAGAAACTTTAAAACTACCGGAATGTCTGAGTAATTACCTACCAGACTAAAGTACTGCTGGAAGGCTACCGAAGTGCCAATATTTCATTGTTGTTTATTCAGCATCTTGACATCAGCTCAAACTAGCGAACAAACATACAAATAAATTAAATACACATAAGCAATGATACAGTAAACACAAAGTATCGTTTGAGTACCATACAAACATATTGCCAATAGAATATTTATTTTTGTTTGTTTTTATGTACGTGCATTGTACATATTTCCGTCATATATCGACGGGATTTGCAAAATTCTGTTTAGTTAGTTTTTGTTCGAAAGATGTTTATTCCGTAATGGTCCCATTTTAATTTCGTAAAGATCTAATGAAGACCGTTGGAATTTTTGGGGGGTACCAGCACTAACAAGTGAAAATCTTTTTTACTAAAAATAAAAACGACTTCTAAAAAAAAACCATTACAAAGTACAAAATACGAAGAAACCACACCAGAAATACCGACTTCCAAAATTAAAGACATTTTGTACTTACGGTGTTGTGGTTTTTTTTTTATTTAGAAGTCGGTTATATTTCTTTTTTTTGGAAAAAAGTTTTTTTATGTCTTGTACACAAAGATTCGCAATAAAGTGGATCTCCGGGTTTGCTGAATTTTCATGTAGGTCAAAAACACTGCGTATTTATTTAACTCTACATGAATACCTAATCATCATATCGTCAATGCAAAGTATTTGCATCGGAAATACTTTGCATTGACGACATGATTATTAGGTTCGCGTTGGGCTTGCAAATTCATCAGTTTTCAGTTACGTAATAGCTTATGTCGCAGGTGTCCATTTTAATACATTAGCTGAAACAATAGTCCTATCGTTTTACTTAGGCAAGTATATTTCTCGAAAACCAATAATGACATTGAATTAAGTTAGCTACTTACTTCGCGTTTGTTATTTTATGTGATTTTTTCATTAATAAGACTCGTTGAATTCTAAATCGATGAACACAATTGTTTTAATTTACATATTTCGAAATAGTTTGTTAAGCAAATACAGCTGAATTAACTCTTTGTAGCGGATGTTTTATAATGTTTAGGTCGTAATCCCTAACGAATCGTTATCGTAGGGAACCAATGATAAGGCTTTATCATAAAATGCGACCAAAACAAGACTTATCTTACCAACTTTTGATGAAATTCTTGATAGCTCTGTAAACTTTGTAACCCGTTTAGAAATGGCGTAACTTTTTACTTGAGACTTTTTTTTATTAAATCCACAAATAAAAATACGCAAGACTGTCATTCTTAATTGCTGATCAATTATCTTGTGAAATTGTTTATACAGGCAGTACGTATACTGTACTATCCTCAAATTAAAAATCTTAACCTTTGGAAAGTAGAAATTTCGGCGCACAATTAGCGGTTTTAATTAAAGTTCCGCATCGATCTCACGCCGAGATTAATCTGCCCTGCGTCGGGCATGTACAACCTTTACATTCCACTTGAGTTAATAATCTAAAATGTCCAAGCCATGGGACCGACACTTTCATAATTTAAACTTGTGCGTTTGTTTTATTATATTTTCTGTTTGCGGCCGTAGTAGTTGACCTCTTGGAGTCTTGTCTGCGTCCTTAGCAAGCCTTTGCAATTGCATAGTCATTGAAAAATATTATATCCTCACATTTATGTAATGTTCAAGTAATCACAATGATGTTTTGTACTTTCAAGCGACTAAACAAGGAAGTTTTGTGATGTTTCGCGGTGCCACAGACCCCAATTTCCCTTGGTCGCGGTCCCGGCATCACGCGTGAACGGCTCGACCAATTTTGCTAATTCTTTTTTGTTGTGTGATGTTATTGTCCGCGGAAGGCTCTTATGAAAGAAAATTATAAAAAATATATACATCCGGGTGAAGCCGGGGCGGGCCACTAGTACTCGAAAAAAGATTTAAAAAATCACTGGTTTAAGTCACACATTATAAGCCGTTTTGTTTTTAATACCTACTAATAAAATATTGTAAATTTGATCACTGCATTTCATGCAAATCGTCGCAACGTGTAAATCTGCTTAGCAAATAACTTCCCTTACTTCAAATAATGTATAAGTACAGTCAGAAGTGCATGGTCTCATGGAAACACAAGAAAAATAAAAATGTAAATAAAAAGAACGACTAAAAAGTTCCAAACAAGTCACTTTCAATCAGTCTGATGCAGTTAACAAATGTGGTGGCACCAATAATACCACTTACTTCTGGAACATCCCGTATAACAACATGTCGAGGTTAATCACTGAACTTGCTCTGTACTTTTTTATTTATAGAAAATATAAGTAAACGATTCAATTGCTCGACCTTGAACATTGTAAAGTTGTGATGACTGATAACGTTTAACTCGTATATATACTTAGTATATTCATTAGTTTTTCCTTGTTTTCTATTTGGTCACGACTACCTGATATTTTAGTACCTACATGTAACTAAGTTGTAGCTTATGTTAACTTATTATGAGTAAATAAAAGACAACATGCTAGGTATTTTATAGCTGTCATTAGATATGAATAAAAACTTAATTGCTGTCCCAAAAATGAAGCACTATGGCATAGGTACCGGAAAAGTTTTTTTAATATAATCACGTTGGTTACGTCAATAATACGTAAACATAGACGTGAACGTAGCTTTGTTTTTCCGTATGAAAAAATGAGCTGAACTTAATCATTTCTGAAAGGTAGTTCTTGTTTTTAATAGACAACATTGTGTGCCAGTAGTCACGTTCGCAATGCAATGATTCGCCATGGTGAATTAACTTGGCACGCATTGAAGGTGACCCCATGTCCCTACGCATGCGTCCCGTCCCCAAGGCCGCGGTAGTCCCGCTTGCCACAGCCATGATCACGATCCCTCTATGTAGGGCGTCGCGACCTTGGTAGTCGTTAAACCTGTTTTATCCCCCTTTCGGCTACGCGGTAGCACAGCTGATGCGTTCTCTCACTCACATTTCGTATTACTTACAAAAAATAATACGTTACCGCTAGACTCTACTTAAAATGATCTTGTAGCTTGACTTTTGCACTCATTTAGGTACACATCACAGTTCGTATTCAATATAACAATGATGATGCCGCACCTCCCGCTAAATAGTTAAAGCTATGCTAATATCCTTTGATGTAACCTAACCTAACCTAGCCCCGAGATCTGATCAATATTCAACGAAGATGAAGGCGTTAAAGTTAGAACTCAGTGAAATTTAAATAGACAGTATTCAAAATGCACGGGCTCACGCATTTCTTTCATAAACACCATCGGGAGTCTACTCCTCCGTTGGAAAAGGATGACAGCAGTGACAGCTGGTATTCTACTCTAAGTTCAACAGATTCACGAAATGTCCTGGCACATGAAGGCGCTGCATCATCTTCAACTGCGCGACCCATTCCTATTAACCCGAGAGGCTCCAGTGGCCAGCGCAGCATGAGAGCAAGTTCTGGGAGCCCCTACGAGTTTGCATCTAGTCCCCGCGACCGCTACCCAAACTTTGCCAGTTACATTCGTGATGTAATGGAAAGAGGCTCCCCTACACAGCAGCACTATTACACTCATCACCCAGACTATAGGCGGCAGCGAAGTGATGGAGATCGCCATCTTGGCGTTAACACATACCACGCACCTCGAAATGACTATAGAAATTTCGTATCACCTCTCTATAATGATGCTATGGACGATATTCAAGAAAACGAGTACAGCAAGTGTGAACGTTATGGTGAAATCTCCAGTTCAAAATTGTCCCATAGAAATCGTCATGATAATAAAAGCTTTGCTCAAAAGTTGACAGAAAGTGTGACTGGCGGTAAAGAGCACTCCAAAGATGAGAAAAAAGAAAAAAATGAAAGGCGAGGTTCAGGGTCAAGCAGCAGCGGACATAGGCACAAGCACCACACGATACAAGAGTTGATTCGAACGTTTGGTAAAAAAGTGGGGCAGTGGCGGCACGAGACTGGGGAAGGTCGGCGAGGCTCTTGCGCTATTCCGGCCGCCAGTACCGACGAGGCTCGTGCTATGGACAGTGATGAGTTTCGCTCACGATCTAAGTCCCTCGATGGTGATCATTCGCATAAAATTCTAAGGCGGCAAGTGCTCGAAGATTGCGGTGCGACGTACCAGATTTACGACGAGATATTAAGAGAAGGTATTGTATCCATTTGTATCTGTTCTTGGCAGTATTCTTTCGCTTCACCGGTATATTTAAAAACGGCTTTGGCTAAGAGTGTCTGATAAAAAACTTGTTATATTACAAACCGCTTTAGTTGAGGTAAAGAATTGTTCTTGCTGTTGTACAACTGCGTAAAACAAACTGGAATCCATTTACTAATATCCATACTTTTATATTGTAAAGGGGAAAGTAACTATCAATCTATCTGTCAGACTTGTTACTTCTTCACGTCATAACGGCTGATAGGACTTTGATCAAACTTGGCACACAGATTCACCATGTCCTGGAATAGGACTTAGCCTATATTTTATATTTCGGAAGTATGTTCCCTTGGGAAAACATCGACTAGCATGCGGACAAAGCCGCTGGCAGAAACCGGTTTCTGCGGTTGATAGTAAAGGGAACGTCCCTTTTAAGACAGCGTGTATAAATTAAGCACTTAATTCTTACACTTGGTTGCCTACGTTTCGCTTTGAGATCATTCGCCTTTACTTAACGTCATATATACCATTACAATTTATAAGGAAACAAATACTTATCAGCTATCTGATTTAGTTGTTAGTAGTTTTAGTTTAATCCTCGCTCTGATTCGCATGGTATAGAGGACTTTCACACAGCACACTTTCTTGCGGTTTTATGTGTGATGCCGTTGTAACATAATAGTTACATACACGCATTCATTTGCTATCTATAGGATTAATATGATATTACTATCGGATCAATGGCTCAGCTATTCAACTTCGAATCATTGATTATGCCTATTCGTTTCCCTAATCTCGTATACGGTATCCTTGGATCCTTTCTTCCACACATAGAGGTAAAATTGTGCCAGAAAGTACATAACCTGTTTATACAAGCAATGGCCTTGACGAGGTCAAACATAAATCCATGGTGCAGTGTTAAATAGGAAATGGTTATCGAAATTTGGGGTTGGAAAACTTGGAAAGTACCATCTCAATCAGTATAATCGAGATGTACAACACTTATGTGTCAACTATGAACACTAAATCTATATTTTAAGAAGAATTACGACTTCCATAGTGAACACTAATTAGCTGTGTGGCCGATTCAGTGACGCTCATTACTAAATAATCTGCAGTTGGCGCAGATGTAGCGTTGCGTTTATTTTAAAATTGGAGCACGATACGCTTTGCCCGTCATCTGTGAATGACCGCGTGCATAGGACTATATATTTAGGAATATATATACTATATACTTAGGAATGTTTTGACACATTTTGATTCATATTAGAAATTAGAACATTAATGACGAGAGACGAGGAGTCAATCGATGGATGTATGTGTCGTATCCATATCATAGAATTGGCCATTTCATGACGTGGCCGAAAGTTTCATGAAATGGTTCTATTTCGTGAAATGGCTAGCGAAAACAAACTGACTAAACGTCAACATTTATCGATATTTCAATCTACGTCTGGCCATATCATGAAATTCCTGGCCAGATTATGAAATGACAACTACAAACGTAACTTAGGCGGTCAGCCCGGTGGACGGAGCCGTCACGCTTCGCGGGGCTCCTAATACTGGGTGGCTTTAAAAAAAAAATAGCCTCGAAAGGAATGGCGGGGTATTTCTAACCTGTCCGAGTCAAGTTGCCCCAAGGCCCGAGCTCGAGCTCGATCTTGCACCCATAGTACTGGCCACCCATAATGTAATTATTTTACGATACGGTCACTAATGTTTGACCATATCATGAAGAAGCCGTGTGTGGCCGTTGCTATCATTAAACGCTGAGTTATCATTGATCTGGCCAGACTATATCTATCGTGATGTGGGCAGCAGATATTTTCCTTTTCATGAAATAGAACCAACGAATTTATAGCGAAATCGTCAATATCGACAAATTATGAGTTTAATACAAAAAGAAATCTATTCTTAATACGAATTAAAAAAAAATAATGGTAACCTTCATCGATCGAGTAAACTGTATGCTTATTAGCATTTATCATCTGTGTACAGACGCCAGCTCAGTTTCTTTGAAATAGTTTTTAGAATAGTTTTTTTTAAATGAATGAAAAAAATCGATCCTGAGCGTACCTAGAGCTATGTAACGCTTAGCTATCATTATTAAAATTTATCAGACGTAGACTTTGGAAACTATTAGTGAAACACTAGTAGGACTTGTGATAGATAACTTAAATTAGCAAAAATATTTCATTTCAACTTTGACACGTTCCAATAAAATTTTCTCCTTGATTGGCACTTCAATATACATAAACTCTGACTGATTGAAAATGCAGCCAGGTGTTAGGCTGTCGCCCAGTCAGCATTTATTATTGCTCATCTGCTGCCTTTGGAAAGCCTCTTATTTTGCATTGTTTATCGGGAAACCAATCTTCTTCTTCTTCGTGTCTCTGGCACGACAGCTTTTTTTTCATTTGTGTGGCAACCCAATTAGGTACTGAGAATCTTTCGCTTTCTCGGTGGTTAGGCCTCAATATTTTGTTAATACAATTGCATTTTTCAGATAGTGTTCTTTCATTGCCTCTTCCACATACTTATATAAATAAAAAGGAATCGCTAAATGTGTTGCTAAGCGCAAAACTCGAGAACGGCTGGGCCAATTTCGCAAATTCTTTTTTTGTTGTGTTCGTTATTGTCAGGAGAAGGTTCTTATGAAAGGAATTCTGAAAAAAAAAATACATCCGGGCGAAGGCGGTGCGGGCCACTAGTACTTATATAAATGTCTCATATCACTTAAGATTCACATTGACATGACATTTAAAATGTGAATTTTGAGTGATTTATTAATATCAAACGGTACTACTACTGTAGGATTCAGATTCATTTATTTGAAATTGTAATTGTAGGTTATCCAGGATTATAACTTTACTGAATTTTGTATGTTAGTAAGTAACTGCAAGTAATCACTATCTAAGTCTTCACTGAATTTATTTCAATAGGTACCTATAATGAATGCAAGTTGTTCAGTAGGACCATTTAATTTGTTCGTGTATTGGCGATAACCTTTACTTCACGTGAACTCTTGTGCTACGGGCCATATCCCGTCTGGATGCAGTCTGCCTCGTTCGCGTGGATGTCGGAAGAAAAATGTGTCGCGTGGATAAGATGTACCGTACAGTCAATACCCTGCACTACCTGACCCCTCTTCGAATTAGAAAAACAAAAAGAAAGGTTATGTAAGGCACTGAATGTATCACCTTACCTCTTCCGTTTTAAATGCCAGCCAGCCAGCCGTTCGTGGTCCGAGGAGTTCGTTGTTTAATAATAACAACTGCATGGATCGATCTTCAAGGTTAAGCAACGCTTGCCGAGGTCGGTTTGTGGATGGGTTACCATCTTAACATACCGAGACTCCTCCGTGAGTCGGAAAGCAAGTTAAGCTGTTAGTCCCGGCTGTCATTTGTAGATCTTGGGCAGTCGTTACGAGTCGTTAGAAGCCAGAAATCTGTCAGCAGAAGAAGCACCGGGTTACCCAGTTACTGGGTTGTGGAGGCCAGATAGGCTGTCGCTCCACGTAAAAAAATGGAATGAATGGAAGCCGACCCCAATATAGTAAAAAAGGCTAGGCAGATAAGATTAAAAAAAATCCTATTAATACCATAGAAAATTACTTATAACCGATTGCTCTGTAACTTTGTAATGTAATAATAGTTAAGTAGGTACATTTTACTATTTTTCTGACATGGTTTACGCGACGAGCAACAACGGAACTCTTCACTGCACGTGGCCCGACATGCACTTGGCCGGTTCTTTTTTTAATTTTCTGTGTACAAAAACGACTTTTCTATAAATTTATTGCATTATTTATTTATTAACACTACACGCACACAAATGTACAGAGGAGGCCTTAATGACATAGGCATTCTCTACCAGTCAACCTTTGGGTGATGCAGAGAATTGTGGTAAGTGCAATATGGAGAGTAAAAGCAAGCAAGTATAGATGATTATGTGTAGTATGTTACATACTACAAAGTGAAGACTGCGTCGGAAACTGGTTTTAGCTTCCTGTGTGAAAGAGAAATATGTTTTTGCCGCGTATTTACCAAACACTTAGTTATTATCAGTTATTTTATTCATAAATATGCTGTTATGTAGTCAATCAATGAATCGAGAAAACACGATTAAATTATTTCAATCATGCTGAAGCCTGAATACGTTTTAGGGAAATGCCTCAAGAAAATACACAGGGTAGTCTTCTCAGAAGCCTGAAGACATTTTCGCGAAATTTCACAAGAAAATACACAGGCGAAAAAGTACTTTGTTAAAAACTGTTTATTTAGAGAAGATATATGAGACTGGAGAGTACAAAGTAGCAACAGTAGCGACCGTACGTAGGTATACTGATTACGTCATCCTAATCAGTTTTCTTGATATCTGTGAAGGCCACGATGACACTGAACATATACCTGGAACTGGTCGTGCTAATGAGAGCAAGACAAGTTCCTTTCGACAAATATTTTGGTAAACCGCGGCAAGAGGATAAAACACTAAAATCCTTATCAATCGGATAAAGATGAATGTGGTGAATGGTGATGCTTCCATGTCATGTCACGTTTTGAGCATGTCAAGTTCTGATTTTATTTTCTCCTACATCTTCAGGTCGTTCAATAACGTGGTAATGATGAAAGTCACTACAAACTAAATAGTGTACTTACCTACCAAGTCGTTAAAAGTTTTATGATGTCTCGTAACAAGCAAGCATAAAAGTCAAGGCTCGTGCTTGATACCTCCTCGCGCTAAGCCGGTAGCTTCAGCAGCGAGAGTGTAAAGTAAGTATTAATTTGTTGAGCTCTTCATGAAAACAGAGTTGAGCTCCAAGGTGTTATGTTGAGAGATCTACTGCTGAATTTGAACGGTTCGGAGAATGAGTTATTACAGGTGCTGATCATACTTGAAGAAATGTTCGACGAGAGTTTTGGGTATTTTAATTCTGGTCGGCTGTCCTTGAATATATGTATAAGTGTTTAATTTTAATAATCAAAACTATTGATGATACATAAAAATAATGTACTACATAATTAAAGTACTCATTATTACCTAGAAAAAAGTCCGCGAGGCTATATGTCTAACTATTATGGTTAAGTCACAATTACCGCTTTTTATTAAAATTATTCAATCAAAGCCCAGTTGGAAAGAAAAAGTGATGATTTTGATATGAAGATGTTAATCCTTATCCATTTAAATGGCTTGATAGTCCGGTCAATTTAGACATTCGAAGTTACATAAAGTCCCAACAAGCTGAAAATCAGTAAAATTGTTCAAAACATAAATATAAACAATTTTTAAAAGTTCCCCATCATTCCCGTGTATGGAAAAAAAATTATTCAAGGTCAAAGGTCAAAAAAATGAGTTTTTCGCGATTTTCAGCAAAACGGTAAGTTTTATCATAAAAGTAGGTACCTCAGACAAAAATTGTAGATCATAAAATTATCTATGAAAAATGGATCAATACTTTTTTCTTACGAGCCACCGTTTCTGAGATATAACGATTAAAAAAGTTATAAAAGTTGTTATCGTCATAATATGCACACGTTTCCACGCCACCTATGAAGTAGTGTACTTAGCGCGTTTTTTTTGAACCTGGTTTCCCCAGTAGGCCTACTCCACGGGTCAGTTGTGATCCTGTTTAATTTGAAACTATTGCAAAATAACGGAAATTTTCAAAGATTGGCAAAGATAAAGCGACGTAAATTAAAAAAAAAAGTGGTAAAGTTCACTCGCCTGATTCGTAACTTTCAAATTCTTGTTCTTCTTCTTGTTTTCTTCTTCTTCTTCTCCCGCTTCTTCTTCATCTTCATTTTGGATGCAACTAAATTGCATCAATAGCGATGTATCGCACGATACTTTGTTGGAATCAAACGAATCCTCCACTGTTTGTGATTCAACATTAGAGCACGATCGGCCTTGACAATTTGTGCATGCCAAAGAACATTTTTGTCTGAGGTACTTTTATGATAAAACTTACCGTTTTGCCGAAAACCGTGAAAAACTCATTTTTCTGACCTTTGACCTCGAATATTTTTTTTTCCATACACGGGAATGATGGGGAACTTTTAAATTTTATTTATAATTATGTTCTGAACAATTTTACTGATTTTCAGCTTGTTGGGACTTTATGTAACTTCACTCTCATTTTTTGGTCTAAATTGACCGGACTATGATGATTAAAGTTGATTATGAACATGTAAATAACACTTTAAATTATTGAAATCGGACCTTTCGTTTAAAAGTTACGACAGATATAAAAATGCTCTAAGTAAGAAAAATGTTGCGGTTTGAACGAACTGGGTAGAAACTTAATGCTTGGTCCGATGAAGTTGACGGATATTTGGATAAAAAATAAGAATAACAAATGTTAATAAACGCTTTAAGGGGCGATAAAGTTTTTAGGCATTATTGCTTACTTCAATTCACGTTGAAATTGGAATGGACAAACTAAGAGTGGGATATTTGCAACAGATCTAACAATTTTTGCATAATCACCCTCTGACGGGGTGAACGGGGTGAATAGTAGGCTGATCCTGAGACCGTTGAATGGATTTCGTAGTGCTTAATTTTCCAAAACTAACCTTTAAAAAGGCTAAGAGGGTAGGTTGAAGTTTGTGGAGTACATTCTAAATCCCCCCGGACGAAGTCGCAAGCGAAGTGCTAGTATTGGTATAAAACTATTAAGACTACTAGTAAACCACTTGAAATCGAGTGACAGCGTAGCACGTTTTTTTTTCTTTTTTTTGGGACAAAGGATTTTACCATAATTTGCTTTTTTTCAGTGAAGATTTTAGATGAGGCTTAAATTTTCTTAGTACCTAGCGTGGCTTGGTTTTTTTGTTATTTCAAAAAATGAGGTCCCTTATTATAAGGGTTCATATTTTATTTCCGTTTAAGCAAATATAGATCACAGGTAGAGTTTTCTTCAGGAAAGTTAATTCTCAATTAGATACCTACTCACATTTTTGTGTGTATTTCGTAAATACAGGATCATTTGGGAAATGGCCGCAAGCTATTTTTACAACGAGTAAAACTAATTACGTTGTCATAGAATTTCGGAGAATCTTTTTTAGAATTTTTAACCAAACAGTAGCGATCGGCAAGTTGTAGGTAGGTAAGTATTTATAAAATTAGGTAGGAGACGGTTGTTTATGTATTCAATACACAAATATTATTAGTTCTCTTAATTTAATGATAAACAACAACTATGTAAAACCTTTGATATTTTTGGGGCGGTACAGAGTGATATTTAATTCACTGGCATTTTTTTAGTGGGTGACATTTTCACTTCAAATGAATATAACAACCTTGTCACAAGCAAGTCTGCTGTTCAATATTATACCTACACGCTCACGTTACTCAACAATTTTGTTGAGTTGAGTAAAGAACACTAAGCAGATCTAAATTTTTTTTGGTCATTCCAAAGGTTGTTTAGAACTAAATTTATCACCAACCCACCTAGAAGTGAGAACTATTATCCCCCTGTAAGATCACACTAATATTATAAAGGCGAAAGTTTGTGAGTGTGTGTGTGTGTGTTTATGTTTGTTCTTCACGCACAAACGGCTGGACTGATTTAGATAAAATTTGGTATAGAGATTGTTTGAGTCCCGGGAAAGGATAATTTTCGACATTCACGCGGGCGGAACCGCGGGCGGCAGCTAGTTGTCAATAAATTAACAGTCACAGTTGTATATTTTTAGTCGAAAATAATGAAGACATTGGTATTCTATTCAAGCAAACTTTTCGTTGTTTCCTCTAATTCGTTACTTGAGTTGGGTAATTTCGTCTAATGAAGACTAAAGGCAAGTAAATGTTTATCTTAATTGGAGGTACCTCCTGCGTAAACGTACATTTAATTTTGTAACATATATTATATAAAAACGCAACAGCATTTACCTACAACCTTCGCTGTAATAGGATGAAATATGAAAGATACTCGAGCTTTTGATGGTTTTACTTTTCTTAACTGTGACCCAAATCTCATTGGTAAATGCCACGGATTCGCTTCTTGTATTTCTGTGTAGGTACGTGTGGTGTCAGCACTGTATTGACTGCAATCCGTATCCTGCTCGGGATAAGCTCGATCCATTGAGCTATGAATATATATCATGTTAGTTTAGCTAAGCCATAGTTGTGACTGATTTAACTACATTTAATGGGAACTTGATCATAGGACTGAGCATATTGATAAGTACTTACGATTAGAGTACTTAATACAACTCCCGATCAATGAAATTGCTACTCTACAATCAAGCATAAGAGGAGGGCTCGTAGCCTTGTATAATCAAAATGCATTAAATGGGTTACTAGGTAGAAAGAATTTATCAGGCGGAACCGGTCCAAGTACCTATAGCGCACGTCCTACTTGGAATGCAGAGCTTCGGCTCCAACAAATATTTTCAGGTGTAATCTCACCGGGATTTTTCAAATACGACGTGACACTCATGATTTGTATAAACAATGGCCACAAGGCTTAAGCGTCTTGATGGTAGGGATTTTTTTAAGTTAAAACTTGTCAAAATCTACTTAATGCGACAAGTTCACTCAGCTCAAAGTTCAAACATACTTGTAACATATTATGTTAAGGGGTAGCTCTTTAGCTACCCCTTAACATAATATGTTACAAGAATAGCCTTAGACTCTTATAGGAAGAATTCACACTAACCACAACCATATCGCAGCGACAACAAGTGGTCAAGCAGTGAATTGTTGCAACCTTTTTTTGTGATAAGTGATAACTGTAAATGAATGCGCAAAACGTCGATGAGCGTTGTCGCTGGTTCGTCGTCGCACACCACACCAATCGATCAAAGTCGATCGATAGCATCATCGGTCATAGCATCGGCGGTCGATCAAATATTTATCGCCTGATATCCGTCGACCAGCCAAAGCTACCACACCAATCGATCAACGTCGATCGATGGCATTGATCGACGATCGATCGTTTTTGTAGTTACACCCTTAGGTATAGTTATAGCTAGTTCACCCTTTTATTTATACCCAGTGTCTTTCACTTGAAATAGCATTATTTATCTAAAATCTAATCCTTTTAAAAATAACTTATCCTTTAATCCTGCGCTTCGATATAAAACGTTTGAATATAACACGTTTTTCGGCACGTGATAATTCTTAATAGGATTTACGGTCAAAGGGGCAAAGTTATTTCGGATAATGTTAAATATACCCGTTTTAATCGAACAGTAGGTATCTTTAAAGTTTTCGATTGTGGAATAATAAACTGATTCATGAGGTTATTATAATTTGTTATCTTTAAGGGTTCGATTGTGGAATAATAAACTGATTCATAAGGTTATTATAATTTGTTATTGATGATGAAACTTTTGATTTATAACTCACTTTATAGTGGGTCCACAGATACAGACTGAGCCTGCTTTAGTCCTTTGTAAAGGAACGAGGTCTGAAGTAATTTGAAACTACGAACTAATTGGTACCTAGAGAAATTATATCTATACTAACTACCTAATATGATAAAGCTGAATAGTTTGTTTGTTTGTTTGAACGCGCTAATCTCTCGAAGTAGGTACCAGTCGGATTTGGTAAATTATTTTTATAAATAATAGCCACATTCATGAGGAAGGCTAAGCCTATTAGAGAAGGGAAAAAACGGGATATGGCCGCGGGCAAAAGCTAATTAGTACCTACTTATAGAAAACTAAATTATGGGTTACCTAATTGATATTGCCGAACAATATCAGAATGTAACTTCATTGGTTCTCGAACGGGTGCCTAATTAACGAGGTTAATAGGTATATTTAGTACTCCATTAGCTGCTGGGGACAAACATAAGTAGATAGATACGGTGGTAGCATTTCGACCGTGGGCTGCACTACCGAAGTACGGAGTTCCAATAGAATAAGAGGCCAGCTTGTACTGGTTCTGTCACCGTTTTTGGTCATCGTGCAGCAAGTAAGTACCTAGCTACGAAGGACGATTCTGTCGACAGATCACAACCGTCAGTCTTAAAAAAATGTAAATAATAAAGAAACACCTTGGTTTTGTTATTATTTTGTAGTAACATTTGTACTTATGTAAGTAAGTATTTAGAATTGTATGGTATCTGGTCAAACCTATCTCCCGAAACTAGTAATATGTATTATCATGCGGAACTGGGAACGACGAACACAGGTATGTAATCACAAACAGTCTCATTCAAAGTGGAAGGTTAATTTAATCAAATTGTGTGTAGGTAGGTAACTACATTATTGTGCCAACTAAACCGCTTTCTCCTATTCATATCCGAGGGCTTTCTTGGTTTAAATCTATACTAATATATTAAAGCTGAAGAGTTTGTTTGTTTGTTTGAACGCGCTAATCTCTGTAACTACCTACCAGTCGGGTTTGAATTTTTGTATATGATAGAACCATTCATGAGGAAGACTATAGACTATACGGGAAACTCATGCATGCCTTAAAATCGAATAATTAGTGACTCATGAGGATTACCTCGTGAGTTTAAACAGCATGATGCATAATATTTATGTGCGTTATTTACACAAAGCTTCTATCTTTTTTATATTTTCGTTACTTAGCTGATGTTTTTCTTATAAGTATCTTATGCATTTGTCTTCATCATCATATCAGCCGAAAGACGTCCACTGCTAGACATAGGCCTCTCCCAAAGGGGGGAGGGGGGTTTCCATGATCGCCACGCTTGGCAGGCGGGTTGGCGATCACAGTGTAGCTGTTGCAATGCACAGATAATGCTGCTGCCCATACTCTGGTGAGTCCCTTAGTCGCCTCTTACGACACCCACGAGAAGTGATGGGATGGTGCTATTCTTTAATGTCCGACACCAATCACGCCCCTTTTTTGGTCGGGGGTTATAAGTACGTATGTAGGTAGGTAAAAGTCTACAGTGTTCAGCTAAATTTTGTGTTGAAATTATGTGATCGAATTCTTCCGAGGTGAAGTGTAATCCGATTGGGTTGTTTGGCCTTAATAATACAAGGTCTTGAACATGGCTATAGTAGGCGCCAGATAAATGTGGAATAAAGTACATTGACCTTTCCCTAATAACTGTTCATAGGTACCTGAACAATTAAATATGAATCGTTTTTCATTATTAGACAATGTTAAGGATCACGAGAGATGATGATTCGGGACAGCTTTGTGTCATTAATTCCGTTATTCCACGATTATCTGGCGCCTACTATAGGGAGTTTATTACATTATTTTTGTGCACGATGCCCTGACGTCGATTCGTACGTAGGCGCAAGTAGGGGGGTAGGCAAACCAACGCTTAAATTCTTTGTTACCAATATAATCCTTAATCTTGCCATGTTATTAACGAAATGTTTATGTTTATTGTTATTTCAATTATATAGCTATTTAGATATAAGATAATAGTTCATTATTGTGTAAAATTAGTCATATAAACGTTTTGTAGTTAATTTAGTAAAGTATAGTCGATATCTTAGTGAAAAAAGTTAGGTACAAGTTATTGTTTACATTAGATTATTGCCTCAGTTTGTATAATTACGATATTCTAAATTATGTAGATATGTGTATTGAGCAATTAAATAATAATTTCCCTATGTTTTTTATTGATCTTACCTCTGTGACGGCCACAAAATCAATAAAACGGTTTGTGGCGCTGCCGTAGGTTTTTATAGTAGTGAAGCGGGGGACGGGGTCATATAAATATGTCCGTCACCCATTTTCCCGCGCCATAGCACAATGAGACGTCACAGAGGTAAGGTCGATAGGTCATTTATTAGGTATTAAGGTTAGGTTTAAGAAAACAAAAGACGCGCCAGCTCATGGCATCTGTATTAAAAAGTAAAATGAATAAAGTGGCAGCGGGGGTGAGGAAGGGATCGCTGGCCAGCAAATGTTTCGAGAAAGGGATCGCTGGCCAGCCAAAAAAGGACCTGTATAAAAGTAGGGCGATTTATCGAGAGCGATCAGTTCAGATATACCAGTGAAACAGATAAGTTCGTAAATAGTGCAAAGCTCCCGTATTAGTCCTCGCCGTCGTTTGCCTCCTATAAAACTAGTACTACGTGTGTTTTATTTACTGAAATAGGGCAGTCCCCAACATTATTGGTCCTTCGTCGTCGGATTCCTATAACCAGTGCTTAAAATATGGTGTTAACACGAAGTAAAGACGGAGAACAAGCGAAGCGCCGGCAGGAAGAGCTGAGCGCAAATAAGGCTACAGAAGAAGCCTCAACTGGGAACTCGTCTGCCAGTGGCGCGTCGAACACCACTACCGAGATATCAGGTACGAGTAGCGGAACTAGCGGTTCGACGGCCACAGAAGCAACCACTTCTACCGAAGAAACTAGCGCTGCGTCCCAGAAGGATCAGACCTCGCAGCGCACGTTAAAGCCTGCTGACGCACGGTCACGTCGTTCCGTAGTCTCCCGCAAGAAACTCCTCGCGGAGTTGGAGGCGAAAGAGCGACTAGCCGAGCTAAAGCTTAAGCAGGCACAGATACAAGCTGAAACAGAGCTACAAAAGCTACGGGTACAACGTCTCCAAGCAGAAGCTGACGCCTCAGAAGATGAAGAAGAAGAGTTAGAAGATGACCTAGCTTCAGTCCGCATCAGCACATGGTTGAAAGACACCGATGCAGACCAACCACAGCCATCAAACAAAGAAACACTTCAAGAAGAGGCCAAGAAGAAGCAAGAAGACACCGTAGAAATGAAGAAAAAACAAGAAGATAGTGTGAAAACAGGTCAGTCAATGATAGATGTGTCAACCTTAGCCGCCGCACTCTCTCAAGCGGTAAGAAGCACGAGGGAACCACCGAAGTACATACAAGAGCTGCCACCCTTCAATGGAAGCAGCACAGACTGGCTCAGTTTCAAAGCAGCATATGAAGAAACATTCAAGTTCTTCACACATAATGAAAATATAGCACGTATACGTCGGAGTCTCCGTGGAACTGCGAAAGAAGCTGTTGGCTGTTTATTATTGAGCCAACCAAACCCAGTGGTCGTCATAGAAGCACTAGAAAGAAGATTCGGAAGACCTGAAGCACTCATTCACGTCGAAATGGAGAAGCTTAAATCTTTGAACCGGGTCACCGATAATCCTCGAGACTTGTGCATCTTCGCTGGACGAATAGCAAACATAGTAGGTACTATAGAAGCACTAAAGAAGGTACAATACCTACACAGCCCTGAGATGTCACGAACAATAACAGAAAAGCTCACTCCTATATTGAAGAGCAAGTGGTACGATTACGCAGCAACCAAGAAAGAAGATACTCCAGAATTAAAGAAGATGTCTACATTCTTAAATGAAGAAGCTGACAAGTGTGGCGCCTACGCTTTGCCAGAGATGGCTAGCGATGAAACCTGGGGAAGAGACCGTAAGAACAGGAGAATAGAACGAACATATGCCACAGGTAAGAGAACCACATCAGATGATCAGTGTCCTCAGTGCAAACAAGACCACAAGTTACCTGACTGCAAGCAATTCTCAAGCCTTGACACCAACGCAAGATGGGAAGTAGCAAAGAAGAATAATATCTGCTACCGCTGCCTTCGAAGCAAACACCGTCGACTTCAATGTAAAGCACCGCCGTGTGGAAGACATGGGTGCACCATGAGGCACCACAAGCTGCTGCACCATGACAAGGAACAGAGCAGCACAAGTGACTCAGAGAAGAAAGAGACAGCAACACCCACAGTTGAAGTCACATCAGCAGCGAAACCAGGCGACCGTCGACGTGCATACTTGAAAATAGCGCCCGTCATACTAAAGGGGCCGCACAATAGCATCGAAACATATGCACTATTAGATGAAGGAAGCACCATCACTCTGTTAGACGCATCAATAGCGGACGTCATTGGGGCAGATGGACCTGAAAACACTATGTGGATTCAGGGAATCGGCAACGAGATGAAGCACGACAACAGCAAGGTCATCAGTCTCAGTATCAAGGGAAAATACGCGGACGAAGAATATCAAATAGAAGCCGCGCGGACTGTCGACAGACTGAGCTTCACACCAGAGTCAGTGTACGATCGTCACTTAGAAGATTGTGAACATCTGATTGACATCAAAGATCAGATCACTTATCAACACGCCTCACCTAAGTTGTTGATTGGTCAAGATAACTGGCATCTCATCGTGTCAAGAAAGCTCCGCACCGGTCGTCGCGATCAACCAGTCGCCTCCTTCACACAACTCGGCTGGGTTCTTCATGGCTGTCACAGTTCGCTCACAGCAAAGATAGCGTTCTGTGGCAGACTCCAACAAAAAGAAGATGAACCATCAATAGAAGATCTGGTCAAGAATCACTTCAGACTCGAATCACTCTGTATCGAGCCAAGACGACCTAAAGAAGATCCTGAACAAAAGGCTATCCAGATACTAGAAGAGACTAGCAAGAGACTACCTGAAGGTAGATTTGAAACCGGCCTGCTATGGAAAGAAAAAGACTTCCAAATACCGAACAACTATAAAGAAGCTGAACGACGCCTGCGTTCCCTAGAGAAGAGACTAGACAAAGATGAAGATCTCAAACAGAAATATGAAGAGAGAATGAATAATCTATTCCAGTCAGGTTATGCAGAGCCAGCACCCACTCCAGCACCAGAAGGGAAAACGTGGTACCTACCCCACTTTCCAGTTGTCAACCCAGCGAAGCCTCACAAGCCGCCACGGTTGGTCCATGACGCATCAGCCAAAGCCGCCGGCGTGTGCCTAAACGACATGCTACATTCGGGACCAGACCTACTCCAATCACTTCCTGGAGTCATCATGAGGTTCCGACAACACGCTTACGCTGTCAGCGGGGACATTAAAGAAATGTTCATGCAAGTGAAAATCAGAAAAGAAGACAGAGACGCACTACGATTCTTTTGGAGAAGATGGGTTCGAGAGTACATGCCTCTACTGCAACACCGGCGGGAGCCCACGAGCATAGGAACCCAGCCCAAGGTCGGTGACCTCGTCATCATCTGCGACGGTAACCTCCCACGCAACACTTGGCCACGAGGACGCATAAGTCAGCTGTATCCAGGTGCCGACGGAGAGGTTCGAGTAGTCGACATCACCATCAGCAGCGGCCATATCCTGAGACGCCCCACCCGGAAAGTCATCGTACTACCAACAGAGTCGCAGCGTAGCGACGGCGGGAGAATGTGCACGATGCCCTGACGTCGATTCGTACGTAGGCGCAAGTAGGGGGGTAGGCAAACCAACGCTTAAATTCTTTGTTACCAATATAATCCTTAATCTTGCCATGTTATTAACGAAATGTTTATGTTTATTGTTATTTCAATTATATAGCTATTTAGATATAAGATAATAGTTCATTATTGTGTAAAATTAGTCATATAAACGTTTTGTAGTTAATTTAGTAAAGTATAGTCGATATCTTAGTGAAAAAAGTTAGGTACAAGTTATTGTTTACATTAGATTATTGCCTCAGTTTGTATAATTACGATATTCTAAATTATGTAGATATGTGTATTGAGCAATTAAATAATAATTTCCCTATGTTTTTTATTGATCTTACCTCTGTGACGGCCACAAAATCAATAAAACGGTTTGTGGCGCTGCCGTAGGTTTTTATAGTAGTGAAGCGGGGGACGGGGTCATATAAATATGTCCGTCACCCATTTTCCCGCGCCATAGCACAATGAGACGTCACAGAGGTAAGGTCGATAGGTCATTTATTAGGTATTAAGGTTAGGTTTAAGAAAACAAAAGACGCGCCAGCTCATGGCATCTGTATTAAAAAGTAAAATGAATAAAGTGGCAGCGGGGGTGAGGAAGGGATCGCTGGCCAGCAAATGTTTCGAGAAAGGGATCGCTGGCCAGCCAAAAAAGGACCTGTATAAAAGTAGGGCGATTTATCGAGAGCGATCAGTTCAGATATACCAGTGAAACAGATAAGTTCGTAAATAGTGCAAAGCTCCCGTATTAGTCCTCGCCGTCGTTTGCCTCCTATAAAACTAGTACTACGTGTGTTTTATTTACTGAAATAGGGCAGTCCCCAACAATTTTTATGTATCATCATAAGTTTTCGCAGCGCATGCAATGAAAGACATTGTTTTACACCTTGGGTTCCATAATTGAAGTTTTAGTAGGGTTCCCTAATTATTTCTGGAATTAAATATAGCCTACGTTTAGTTGGTGATGATGTAGCTTTCTAACGGTGAAAAAAAATTAAAATCGGTTCAGTAGTTTTTGAGCCTAATCGTAACAAATAAACAAACAAATCTTTCCTGTTTATAATATTAGTTTAGATGTACTTAGCTACATGAACAGTATTGCTCCAAAGATCTGCAGTCTTTAAATATTCAAAGAATTTTTTTTTCTTCATTATATCATTAGAAGTAACATATTGGAATTTGAATTCCGAATCACAAACTGGAACATTTTCTTTAGGTAATTTTTCAGCAGGTGATGAATTCAGATGTTTTGTAGTCGATACGGGAAATTTTCAAAACCCCGGCGACTTGCGAGTCTAATTTAATTATAATGTCGTCAATAGAAAGGCTGTAATCACTAATTCGGTTGCAATACTTTCCGGTTTCGCTAATATAATATTCCAAGTCATTGTAATAACATCACTACTATTTTTACCTAGACTGGGCAATTTATCAAACTTTTTTAAATAATTTAGTATAATTCTTAACATATACCTACCTAAATTAAATTCTACTGTATTAATATAAGTCCGTTCTTCAAACAGCTCAATAAGCCGTCCTCTACTCTTATGATGGCCCAGTATTGAAGGAAGTGTTACTACTTATTAACTGAAATGCTTTTGGGAACAAATGTTGTATCAAACTCTGTGCAATACATTTTGAAAAATTCATTATAAGTAATGTTCATTAGGGTCATCATTAGTTGACACATTTTGAAAAATTCATTATAATGTTCATTAGGGTTATCATTAGTTGACAAAGTTGGTCTTTTATTTAAGAGTTTAGTTTTAAATGTTTCTAAGCGATATTTTGATTTTGGGTTAACATAAAAATATAAATATATCAGTTATAGAGATTAATAATTGTCCGTAATGATCAGAAGCAATTAAATTAATATTTTTTTTGTGGGTAGGTACAACATCTGTGTAGATATTATCTAGGCAAGGGGCTACTAGTGGGAGTTATTCTACTAGGCTCTATGAATAGGTTTGCAAGATTGTATGACTTATAATTTTCGTACTTAAACTAGAATTTTCCAACAAATTAAAATTTAAAACAAATACGGATAGACTTGCTTGAACTACAGAGTTTGTTCAAAACTTCATCCATTACTAACACATAGTTGAGTAATGTTTACTTAGTAGTTATAGTTTATTTTCTTTATCAAAAGTAACGAACCGAACAGGATCATCAGCTATGCTAATTTAGAAATGAAAAACAGTGTGCTTTTTCATTTAAAGATTAGTACCTCTGGCAATCAAATTTTCAGATATTAAATTTTTATTTCCAATAGATAGCCGACAGTGGCGGATTCAGGATTGTCGTTTGGGGAGCAAACCCCGCGTAGGGTACCTACCCTACGCGGGGTTTGACCCCTTAAAAGGTATTGCGTTTATTCTGTTACACTTTGTATAGAGAATCTTAATTAAGCCTTTGGAGTAGGTACCTACTTACCTACAATATATTCTAACGTAAAGGAATTCGCACGATTTTATGCCACTATAATGGATGACATTGACCTAACTTAATATCTAGATACCTACTTACGGGTACCTAGACGTTTAGCATTTACGCGTATAAGTACCTATATCAAAAAATGATAAATGCCAGCGACTTAGTCCACGAAGAAATGGTAGGTACCACGTTACAAAGTGTCCCATCGTATTTCAGGACCAACTTTTGTTTTTAAGGATGGGATATCATCAAATGACTCCACGCTCTGGATGGAGCGACAGGGAGTGTCAGACTCACTGACTAAAACCCATCCAAATGCGCTTTGCGTTCCAGGACCGCGGTGACTCTTTCGAACAAATTCCGCAACTCAACTTACTTTAACTTCCTGGACTTAGTAGTTTTGGCTGTGCGTTGATAGTCGGGACAAACGATTTTATAAGTAAAGAACGTGTTTTCTCTCCACCTGGATGGAAGACAATGGATGGATGGGAAATAGCTAGTTATAAATATACCTGAATATAATCCATCGTTATAAATATATCCATTATCGCTGGGGGCAATAAGAATCTTGTGGGACACACAAGATTCTTATTGCCCCCAGCGATAATGTTACTGCAATGTGCGAAAAAATATGCTGTTTGTTACATCATTTTGTGAAGCTATGCGAACCTAATGTACTGAACAGCAATTTTTTTAAATTCCTTACCTCAGTGTTAACTCCGCAGCAAACGATTTTCATAATTAAGAGTAAGTAGTTAAGTAACTATTTTCAAACCCCCTTTTTCCTGATGCTGTTGTCAAATAGGTAGGTACAGCCGGTCGATTCTGTAAACATGTCGAAGTGAAGGCTTGAGTGAAGTGATCAAGAGGCGAGCTGTCAATCCATATAATCAAGATGTCACGTGATTACGAAGTGAGCTGTCATTTCATCTTTATTATATGGATTGACGGCTCACCTCGTGATCACTTCACCCAAGCTTTCACTTCGACATGTTTACAGAATCAACCGGCTATTCGGACATGGCGTTTTATGTAGGTATGTACCTACAGTAGGCAAGTTGCTACATTTTTTATTAAAGGAAACGATGGCGTTGTTCTGACTAAAACACGTAGGTACAAAAATAATAACATAATTCTTCACATAAGGCGAAAGCGCCAGGTTTGCCCTATGAATTCAAAACTAAACCCAATTTTTATTTCGCGGGTTAGACGAGCGCATCCCCAGGTCACCATAGATTAAAACGCGTTATGGTAGGTACCCATACGCAAATAATGTTCCCATTCTGCCTTAATGCGATTTTTATCATGGGTTGTTCGGCATCGCAGCATTTCTTCCTCTTCCAAATCCGTGACAGCCGTCAACACAGTTAGTATTCACTACATTTCTTATCCATTTCTTAAGTAACTACAGCGCAAGTGATCTCAAAATCATATCAGCGATTTCCAGACGCTTGGGTTATAAGCAGGATTGTCGCTGATAACAGGCTAACTACTGATAAGTGACCTAAGTAAACGACATAAAGAACTTCACGTTTAGTGTCAAAGTCGCAACGTGCTACTCGGAACTCAACAATGATGTTATTGAATATTTTATTGTTGCAATTAGTCGTAGTCGAAGGGGCGGCCCGCCCCGGTCGTAGTTCTCGAGCTTTTCTGTATAAATCAACAAAGTCACTCCTATTAAAATATGAATTTTCAAAGAACATCCAAACCTATCTGAGGTGGAGTGCAAAACATTTGACGCTCGCTTAACTCACTATTATATATCATTCTTCTAATAAAATTCTAATATTTTGAATTTTATTAACTGTCTTTTATTTTGTTTTTCTTTTTGTAAATATATTTTCATACAGTGATTTGTTTCTTACCTTACCTTTCCTTTTCCTTACTTACCTTTTCAAATGGCACGGTATCATTCTGCCTACATTTCCAAGAAATTGAGTTATGTGACGTACGTAGATATTTATCATAATAGTTTGTAATAAAATATTCATAAATCAGTTATTTAATCAGTCATGGATTTTTTTCACATTTATTCATGGGCCTTGTTAGGAGCATTAAAAAGCAAATTTAACTTATATTGCTAAAATAGGAAGTATTCAATTAGGCTCTCCTGCCTTTAATAAAATACACTTACTACTGCACTCAAAGACATTTAGCGGTTAGTTAAGCGACTCCTTAGTATAGACTTCGCTTTTGAAATTTATACCTTACGTAAAAGAGTTAAGGTATAATTTTAAAAGCGAAATCTTCATTTAAACGTATCTGAGCGTTACACCTATAACAAACATCAATCTCTATAAAATAAGAAAATAAAAATCTAAAAAGGAAAACAATCAACACTGAACCTAGTTTACTTAAGTATCATTAATACTTTGGCTGCTTATGAGATCTCGTTTCAGTTAAAATAAAAAAAAAATGATTTCTTAATGTACGCCTTGGTGCTATATTCTGCAGCTGCTTTTCGTTGAGACATCTGTCTGCTATTTACTGCTTGAACCGCTTTCGTTAGTTGAGTTTCTGTCCACTCAACACGCGGTTTTTTATTTGGTGGCTCCATGTTGGGCTAGGAACAAATAAAAAATACTAAGCAATCACGACATGCTAAACATGACATGTAGCCAAAAGCACAATGTTAAAAAACAAGTGTATTATAAAACAGTTAAAAATAGAAAATAATAACTGAGTGTAAAAATAAAATATATTTGTTGCAACAGTTGCATGCCAATGTGCGAGCTATTTGTGATAATAGTTTCATGCCCAAGGAAACTTAAAAAATAAGAAAACTGATTTGTTAGTTCACTTGCAATTTAACGTAAGCTTTATTATATTATTCAATAGTCCTAGAAAGGCCCGGGCCATGTTTGGGAAACATGGAGTGTGCCATCATAGGAAACTTTACCCGAGTTCATTGCAATCACGTAAAAATACAAGAAAAGTTATAAAATAATAAAACTTAGCTGTTATTTAATGTAAAACAGATTAAATCAAGGAAATTCGCTTTAATTGTGTTAATTTTTGTTTGCTTGACGGAGGTTAGAATCACGTGCACCTTTTGACAAGGCACTCAAAACTGTCAGCCATACTCAAAATGGCGGCACGCTTGAAGTCAAGTGCAGTTGCAGTTTTGAGTATGGCCACAGAAGAATACACCCCCGAAATTTGAAACGGTTTGGACGACCGTAACTGTGTTTTTTTAAAAGTCGGCTATCTTGAGAGCCGGGCCATCATCGGTCACACTACCTTAGTCCTAAAATAAGACAATAACAAATTGGTAAATTTGGCTAACATGGTAACCCTAAATTTACTCACACATAAATAGTCGCCGCCATTACACAGGGACACAGTTTTGTCTTAGCAGGAGTTCCGCACAACCTTCTTTGTACGTCCATGAAAAACACTAAAACGATCCACTATGCTTGGATCCTTGTCGCTAAATTCATTTTCAATTATTATTCCAATAAATCTGTCAACGAAAACGATCCAGAGTGCTTGCAACTTGATGCCTTTTTATCTAACCAATAAAACCCACCAAGTTGACAGGTAAGTTACGTCAATTAAATTAAATGTTTTAATAAAAAAGATTGGAAATGTGCTACGTAGTAACAGATGAAACATGATCCCATCCGATTACTTCGTATGTCCGGTAGCATTTCTGCAAGTGGGAACGACACACGACGGCATAATTGTTTAAAAACTGACAACTGCAACTAGATGCAAACAGGACGCGCCTCGGCCATTGACGAATTGACAGTTTAACGAATCACGCCATTCCGGCGTGGTTTACACCGCCTCACATTTGAGCACGTTGACGTTTTCTGGTTTGTTCTGTATTCTGAGTCTGAGTTTCAACAGAATCGGTTCAATAGATTCGCAGAAAATTGGCTGTGACAGACGGGCAGACAGATAGATAGACAGACATACGAGTAATCACGTTTTTTACGGGTTTGGAACCCTAAAAATCTGTAGAATATTATATAGGTACTTAGGTATATATTCACTTGACCTTTCTATACCTAGACATTACCTTACTAAAATTGAAATCCTACTAATATTAAAAACGCGAAAGATTGTATGGATGTAGGTATGGATGGATGGATATTTGTTACTCTTTCACGCAAAAACTACTGAATGGATTTTGATGAAATTTGGTACAGTGGTAGATTATAGTCTGAAATAACATATAGGATACTTTTTTCCCGGGAATCTGTTCCCTTGGGATAATTTTCGACAATCACGCGGGCAGAGCCGCGGGCGGCAACAAGTACCTAATATTTCATGATTACCTATTGATAATATTAAAGAAATATGTTCTTATTAATTTACCTACAAACTTTAAGCACAAGTTAAGAACACTATAAATGCGACAACGTACACTAATTGCAAAGCAGCAATTATTTCCTGATGATTTTTATTGCCCTAAAGCAATAAAAAACTCAGAAAATTATTGCTGCTACTTTGTAGCAAAAAAGCAAATGACTTCTCCAGGGCTCCAAAGTCTCGACATAGTTACAGGTAGGGTTGCCAGGTCTTCAAAACGAAAAGCCGGACAGCCAAGCCAGTTTCGCCGGACATTTGCATAAAAAGTCCGGTGTAACTTTTTAGTCTTAGAATAACACGACATTTTTTTTTTTAAGAAAAACGAGGCCTTTTTATCATTTATCATAAAATTTACATTTAATTCTAATGAATCAATAATAAAATTGTATGAATCCGTCTTGTTTATTTTTAATCATTCAATAATCATTTCTTTCATTGCAATGGAAGACGTACTAATACTGTTGCAATTATAGAAATTAGCTAGCGGTACAAGGTGGGAAAGGCGGAGCGAAAAAATAAAAAAAAAATGCTCAAATTCAAAAAGCCTAACAAAAGCCGGACAGGCCGGTCACCGTCTAATTTGGCCGGACACACAACCAAAAAGCCTGACTGTGTTCGGCTTTATTCGGACGCCTGGCAACACTAGTTACAGGTCGCCTACCGACCGAATTCGGTAAGGCCCAAGGGCGTACCCAAGATTTGAGGGGGTAGGGGGAGCAGCTAATACCTGTTTCGCTGGTTGTTGTGCTCCATACTCCATGGCCGAAGACTGCTCTGAGCCGTCTACGAGTGCGGGTGCCGGCGGCGCGGGGCGTTCGTTCGTGCCCATCCCGAATATTCCTAGTCGCCGTCACCACATGTATTGACGCCAGGTGGCTATCGGGACTATAATTCCCAGTTGCCACCGGGTGGCGACTTGGAAGTTATTGCCCCTTCTTCAAAACGCTGTGTAGGGGCGTGGATCGCCAACACCCCCTGGGTTGGCGATTCACACCCCTACACATAGAAAGAAAAAGTATTGTTACGCGCCAGGATTAATGTCGGGTACATTTAGTTACTACTAGCGCCATCTAGTATCGAGTAGCAGAACTAGTAGGGTCAAGTACCTTCTAGATATTTCTTTGCCAGAACATTCCACACTTCTCGGTATCTGGTCAGTCGGCAGCGGTAGTTACGAGTACTTTCCAGATGTTTCGAGAATGGAAGTTTCTAGAATAAACTGACCTATAAAAGGAGCGCGTATTCCGCGACCGAGGCAGTATTGGATTAGCGATACAAGCGAATACTTCGGAAGCGATCTTCAAGTGCGAATAAAGTGATCAGTGGTGAACTTGTGTTTAATAATTAGTGAGTTTAAAAGTTGTAATTAGTGTTTTTAAATTAAAGTGTCATTTTGGTTATTTAATCGGCTGTTTTTATTGTCACGAACCTCAAGCTCGTAACAATTGGTGTCAGAAGAGTGGATATTTAAATCATGCCGATTCTACCAAAGGACGACACGGAGGGTATCCGTACCCGGAGTCAACGTCAGCAGGAGACGGACCATAGGCGTTTTGGAGGTACAACGCCGCAGACGTCGGAGGGCCAGTTGCCGATCATGGAGGCCGGTCCGTCCACAGGAGCTCCAGCATCTGCAGCACCAGACTTTGCTGCACTGATGATGATGCTGCAGGAACAGGCCCGCCGACAAGAGGAACAGGCCCGTCGGCTGGAAGAACAGCTACAGCGAGACAAGGAGGAACAGGCTCGCCGACAGGAGGAACAGGCTCGCCGACAGGAGGAACAGGCCCGGCGGTTGGAAGAACAGCTCCAGCGTGACAAGGAGGAACAGGCTCGCCGACAGGAGGAACAGGCTCGCCGACAGGAGGAACAGGCCCGGCGGCTGGAAGAACAGCTGCAGCGTGACAAGGAGGAGCAGGCGCGCCGCCAGGAAGAACAGATGTTCATTATGAAGGATCTCCACGCCACTTTCGGCAAAGAAATAAAGGTTGTAAAAGATAAGGTGGTCCAGCATGAGAACCGCCTGACGGAAGCCGAAACCCGAATCGACCAAATGAATAATCGGGTTGACAACGTGATTGCTGACGTGAAGAAAACGCTGGACAACCTTAAAGTAGGGGATGGAATTGCATCTTCCGTAGCTACTACACCTTCGCTACGTGGATTCAAAGTGCCGCCGTTTGATGGGACATCTTCCTGGTCAGCCTACAAAAGACAGTTTGAGGCTGTTATGAAGGCGAATGGGTGGAGTAAAAATCATGCCATGACTGCTCTCACCCTAGGCCTGCGCGACCAGGCCTTAACTGTCCTAGAAGCTCTCGATAAGGAAGTGACTTATGAGCAGCTTCTTGAGGCGTTGGAAGCTAGATATGGCGACGCTCATCTGGAACACGTGTTTCGTGCGCAGCTCAAGGATCGCGTGCAACGCAGCGGTGAAAACCTGCAGCAGTGGGCCCTTGAAGTGGAGAAGCTGGTTCGAAAAGCTTACCAGTCCGTACCTGCGCTCATCGAAGGGAACCTGGTGCAGGCATTCACCGATGGAATCCGCGATCTTGAAGTTAGAGCTGCTGTGAGGCTCGGGCACCACGGGACGCTTAAGGACGCTTTGGCTCATGCACTGGAGGTGGAAGCTGTGCGGCAGGATCATCGTTCCCATCGCGTCAGGGAGGTTGCAGCGGCTACAGTTCGCGAACATTCTAAAGGATACAGCCCTAGGTGCTATGGCTGTGGTGAAAGGGGTCACCTTCGATCCAGTTGCCCTAAGCGAACAATAGAAAGGGAAGCTGTGTGTCAGGATAGTCGTTCCCACCGCGGCATGGAGGTTGCAACAGCTGCAGTTCGCGACCGATTTATAAGGTACCGTCCTAGATGCTACGGTTGTGGTGAAAGGGGCCATCTTCGATCCAGTTGCCCAAAGCGAACTGCGGAAAGGAAAGATAGCCGATTTACAGAAGGTAGAGCGGCTAGCAACAGCGCCAAGCGGCCGCAGGAATACGACTTGGTGACGGAGCATCGCAGCGGAAGATTTTATGGCAACTCAGACGCATTGTTAAGAAGACCTTGTTCTGAAGACTGCAAGCATTGTACTAGACAAGAGGGTAAAGAAATCGTACCTGTGAGGATGCTCAAGACAGACCTCAGCAACGAGTGGAAGGAAAGCCTACAACGTGCACAGCAGGAAGATTCGGACATCAAGCCGATTCTGGGGTGGATGAAGGCCAGTGCTCCTAAGCCCACGTGGAGTGACGTCTCAGCGATGAGTTCGATCACAAAAAGTTATTGGGCCCAATGGGACAGCTTAGTGATTCAGGATGGAGTCCTGTGCCGTAAATGGGAAAATGCTCGGGGAGACAGCTGTCATTTGCAAATGGTTGTCCCTAAAGCAAAAGTACCGAATGTCCTACAGCTGTACCATAATGGTTCTTCAGGAGGCCATATGGGAGTAAAACGGACTCTACTGAAGATAAGAGAACGGTTTTACTGGGTCCACTGTCGTGACGATGTCGAGGACTGGTGTCGCAAATGTACAAGTTGTGCGGCTGTAAAAGGACCTCAGACTCGCAGTAGAGGTGCATTAAAATTGTACAACGTCGGTGCACCATGGGAAAGGATAGCCCTAGATGTTGCGGGACCTTTTCCGGAAAGTGAAAGTGGTAACAAGTATTTCATGGTTGTAATGGATTACTTCACTAAGTGGCCGGAAGTCTTCGCCATTCCAAATCAAGAAGCCTCAACAGTTGCAGATAAACTAGTTCATGAAGTCTTCTGTCGTTTTGGAGTACCCTTGGAGATTCACAGCGATCAAGGAAGGAATTTTGAGTCCCAAATATTCCAGGAAACTTGTCGAGTTATGGGTACTCATAAAACGAGAACAACTTCTTACCACCCACAATCGGATGGAATGGTGGAACGATTTAATCAGACATTGGAGAGATACCTGGCAAAAGTCGTGGAAAACCGGCAACGCGATTGGGACAAGCATATACAACCGTTTTTGCTGTCATACCGAAGTGCTGTTCATGAAAGTACATCGGTGACACCAGCCTTCGCAAACTTTGGAAGAGAATTACGGCTGCCCGCAGATCTGATCACTGGAATACCACCTGATGCCCCACGCAGTATAACCGATTATGCGAATGACTTGCGGAACAAAATGAATGACATTTATGAGCACGTCAGACAATCGGGCCAGCAAATGTCTGAAAAGATGAAAACCCGTTATGACCGCAAAATGAACAATAAAGGGTTCGACGAAGGTTCACTAGTGTGGTTGCACAATCCAGTTCGCAGTAAAGGGAAATCTCCTAAGCTTCAAGCTAAATGGGACGGGCCGTACCGGATTGTGACAAAAATTAACGACGTGACCTATCGTATACAGAAAGGTACAAGAAGTGCTCCTAAGATCGTCCATGTGAATCGACTGGCGCGTTATTATGGGACCGATGATGCTCGGGACGAGCATGTCTTAGGAAGGGGCAGTGTTACGCGCCAGGATTAATGTCGGGTACATTTAGTTACTACTAGCGCCATCTAGTATCGAGTAGCAGAACTAGTAGGGTCAAGTACCTTCTAGATATTTCTTTGCCAGAACATTCCACACTTCTCGGTATCTGGTCAGTCGGCAGCGGTAGTTACGAGTACTTTCCAGATGTTTCGAGAATGGAAGTTTCTAGAATAAACTGACCTATAAAAGGAGCGCGTATTCCGCGACCGAGGCAGTATTGGATTAGCGATACAAGCGAATACTTCGGAAGCGATCTTCAAGTGCGAATAAAGTGATCAGTGGTGAACTTGTGTTTAATAATTAGTGAGTTTAAAAGTTGTAATTAGTGTTTTTAAATTAAAGTGTCATTTTGGTTATTTAATCGGCTGTTTTTATTGTCACGAACCTCAAGCTCGTAACAGTATTTAACCTTTTGAACGCCACTGTCACGTATAGGTGACAAGCAAGCGCGTGCCCTGTACGCCAAACGTCACAAATACGTGACAAAAAGTACGGTAAATTTGTGGCTTGGCATCGGGGGCACGCCGATGCGTTTATGCTCTGGCGTTCAAAAGAATTATGTAACTCAAGGTGTACAAAAAAATGTCATAAAATGTCTTTCATCGCATGCGCTGCGAAAACTATTGATAAAGTCAAAGTCAAAGTCAAAACGTTTATTTCAATTAGGCCATTAAACGGCACTTTTGAACGTCATCGTTTACAGTTCAGTAAAAATAATAGAATTACATTAATAAAGTGACTCTACTGTCCATTCGGAAAGGTAGATTCTTATGGAGAAGAACGGACAAGAAACTCCATAGTTACTCTTTTCAAATAATGATTTTACAAAATTTGGTTTACAAAAATCAATTTAATATTATGTGAGGACGATGCATAAAGATAATATTGTACTAAATAATTAAAGTACTCATTATTACCTATAAAAAAGTCCGCCTTGTCTAACTATTACGGTTAAGTCACAATGACTGCTTTTGATTCAAATTATTCAATCAAAACACGGGTGGAATAGAAAAGTGGTGATTTTGATATCATGATATTAAATCCTTATCCATTTAAATGGCTTGATGGTTAAATTTGATTTTGTACATGTTAATTAAGTACACTTTGAAATTAAATATTCAAATCGGACCTTTCGTTCGAAAGTTACGACGGGTAAAAAAATGCTCTAAGTAAGAAAAATCCGGTAAAGTTATAAAAAAAAGAATAACAAATATTTGGATTGGCTCTAAGTAAGTTGCGGTTTGAACGAATTGGGGAGAGTCTTAATGCTTGGTCCGATGAAGGTGAAACACGGAAAACAGATTTCAATAAAATAAAAAAAAACAAATGTTTGGAAATAAACCCTTGAAGGGGCGAAAAGGAGTGATTTCCAAGAAAATTGCCGTATATTTTTTCTTCTAGGAGGAGGCACATGCCCCCCCTACCCCTAACTAGGTACGCTCTTGGTAAGGGCCCCAGATCCACGATCAAAATCAATTATCTGATCCATGGATCGCGTTCGAAATTCACTGTGTATGGGCAGCCTTAGGACTTAACGACAGAATTCGGTTGGTACATAAAAATCCATAGGTACAAAAAACATTAAAACCCTTCTAACTTGCTCGGTCAAGAAGAGCGCAACTCTTATATCGTTACCCTGCAACTAACCAATACAGTGAGCCACCCGCCCAACCCAACCAATCAACCAACTGACAAGTGACAGCACTAGTAACACTTTATGATTTTATTGATTGATGAGCAATCAGACGCCGAGAGTTTTGTTTGAGTTGTCTGGTGTGATATTGAGTGTACTTTTAAAAATAATAAAGATAAGTGAAGTCAGAAAGCTAAACCGACCATGGCGAAATATGTACCATCATTTAGGAACGAGATCAGAGATATGATATACGCCTTTGGTGGCGGACCCAACGCAGACAGAGAAATCACTGACATGATCGAAGCAATAATAAGACGACATCTTAAGTTACTCTTAAAAGAGATTGAGTGGAACTGCGCCGTAAGGCGCAAAGCTGTGACTAATTACGACATAATTTACATTCTTCGACATAATATTATAATGTTAAGACGACTGTACGATTATCAATCTAAGCTCGACCTGATCGACAAATACTGCAACGCGACGAAACCAATAAAACCTCGTACATCTGACAAAACATTAGTGGAAAGCTTAATAATGGATATTGATGATGATCAAAAAACCGTCTTGATGAAGCCTAGAACGCACATAGAATGCATTGGAAGAGTGGAAGTCATGTACAAAGTGATAGCAGTCTGGGATTTCATAGCTGTTGGAAGGCAATTGCTTGCTGATGAAATTACAAAAAAAATGTCAGTTCAAGAATACTTTGAATACAGTCAAGCTAGAGGCTCCTCATTCAGCAGAACAAGAGGTTCTAGAAGGAACTTTGACAAGCTTGAACGCTGGCTGAATCCTTCAAAGAGAAACATGGACAAATCTGCATTAGAAGTAATAAGCTTCGTTGCATTTGAATTGGTCGCTGCAATCGTTGATGGAGTGCTTTTGCTGAGAAAAGAAAGACTAGAAGGTAAAATAAACTAAGATGTTAATACTTTCGGTGCCCAAAACTCAGCATATGGGTCGAACAAAAATTTATTTGTGTGCCCACAACTGGCAGCAGAGTCATCGATATATGGCTGCGAGATGTGGGCACATGAACAAATTATTGGTTTGATCCATATGCTGAGTTCTGGTCACCGAAACTGTTAAACAACTATTGCAATTCTGGTTTATTTTAATTTTATACATCTTATAATTCATGCTTGCTATATTTCATCACAGATAGTACGAGCACATCAAACTCGAACTTTTCTACTCTCTGGTCTGAGGACATTGAACTGATCTCTGATGATGAATCAGTTACTATTGGCACTGCCAACCAGTTAAATAATCCAGTATTAGATAGACAGTGGACAGAGCAGTCGGAGACTCAGGGATCATGGAATGATGTGATACAACCATTAACGGAGGGAGAAATAAATGAGGTTGTTGAAAGATATTTTATAAAGAGAACCATACTCAGTCAAAATTACTATAAACAAATGAAGTTGAATGTGCCCCCCAATGAAAATTGTGGACCACAAGATTTTGCACTTGATTTTTCTGGTAACAGACAGATGATTCTAATACCATAGACATCACTGTCATTGGTGAAGAACACATTCTGAGGAAACCTAAATTCAACTAGCTGAAAGCTTGTGACTTCTCTTATTAAGAAGAAGACTATAATTTGCTGGTATTATAAGTATAATATCTGAAGGTGTTTAATGAAATCATTGGAATTACATGTTAGTTAAACAGTTAGCTGGTATATTCTGGCATTCAGTTTTAGGTTATGCTTATTTTTTCCTAATCACTTGATATGGCCTACTGCTTTTTATGTTTATTTAAGTGGTTCCCAACCTTAATTTGACCCAGGACCACTTTGATTTATTTGTTGCTAAAGAAGAAAATTAATGAGCTTAAAATGTATGTGATGTTATGAAAACTACAACTTTTGAATAATTATCTATGTGAATAACTATTATTTGAAATCAATAGTAAAGGGCATTGTAGTAAACACAACATTTCTCATAGAAACATAGAATCTGTTTGTGTCAAAACTTGAAATTTTAAACCATACTTGACCCATATTTTGGCCCTTGTGAACCAGGTCACAGGTTGGGAACTCTGGTCTATGGTGTAATATTCAATACATATAGGTAGATGTTATCTCTTATGTTAAAAAATGTCATAGATTAATAAGTTAACCATATCTCTTAAACTTATCATATAGATGTCAGTGAAGTGGTGGTGGAGAACAAATAAATATTTTTTTAGAGTTATCTTTGTTGTTCTTGATAACATAATTTTTTGATTACATTTTCTATTCTATAGATCATAATTACAATGTAAGACGTAGTTACTAATTTTATAAGCATTTTATGTTCTCCAGTCCTTATTTTCATGTCATTTAAGTGTCATGGTAATAATTATATTTAAGAGCAAGGAGGGACTTGAGGACTATTAACTTAATTTTTATACATTAAATACTTATAAATAAGACAGCATAAGTTCTAGCTTGTGTGTCAATTAAAACATTATATGTAAGCACAAACAAGTTTAATTCTATATATTGAATATTTTAGGGATTTCTTGTGCTTGATATGATTAGATACAGCAAATGCTTTAGTTATAAGCTTATAATTAACTTTATCAAAATCAAATTTTGTCTATCCTGAACTGGAGTGCTATAATTTTAATGTTTTGGGGTACCTATACCTAATTATTGGGTACATACCTAATTATGATTTTAGCATAGTAAGTGAGTAGGTATTGTAGTAAGTTTATATGCATTTTAATCAAAATCAAATTTTGTCTTGATATCCTAAAATGGAGTGATATTATTTTAACGTTTTGGAATATATAATAATGTAGCATAAGGGTAGTGAGTAGGTGTCGTAGTTGTCAAGTTTATATGCATTACAATCAAAATTAAATTTTGTCTCCATGTCCAAATTCTACAGGGATCTTTGTATAATCTCTAGTATTCAATTTTTTATTGTTTAAGTACCTATGTAGTTTCAAGTTTAACTATATTATGTCATAGTTGTAAGCTTTTGGATGTCTGCTCATTGTGACATTTTTACTTAATATTTATGTAGGAGTAACCTTATGATGTCCATGTACTTACACTTAGTTTATATCACTAAAATAAACTTTTTCAACTTAATTTTGTATTTCATTTTTGATCTTGTACCTATACCTAGGTGAAGTTGGAAAAACTAACTAAACAAAATAGTGTTTTGCACTTTGAATGTAGAAGAAGTACAGAACATTAATTTTTGACATTTTTGTGGGGATAGATCAACAACATAATCAGAACAACATAGTCAGAATTGGATAGAGTAGGGATAGGGATATAATGTGCATGTACATTATATGCCTAGGTACCTGACTTTCCAGAGTGGAATAGATTCTAACCACTTGCAGATTTTAGTTATAAGGCAGAATAATTCAAAAAAAGCTTAAAGCTCGATAGGTAACTTGAAAACAAATATGGTCTCCCAAGTTTTCGGGGTCAAAATCGTTGCAAATGAGCTCTAGTATACCTACCCTAGCTATAATTACCAATTAATTACCAGTCGCCCTGTAACTATCCATATCTATATACACATAATAAACCTGTAGAAAAATCGTTTTTGTACATCGAAAATATTGCGAAAAAAAATAGTCAGTTGTTAACCCTTTAACCGCCAAGATTTGTTACCCATGACTTACCTCCAGCGCCGTCACTTAAGGTGTCAGTTGTATCAGTGTCGGGAATATCTAACATCAATGCATATGTCACCGGAAATTTGCAGACTCCGTAAGATTGTAACAAATCTTGATTAAATTATAATTTCTCGATACCTACCTATATTATGAAAAAATCCCATCGGTATTCAATATTTTCCTATACCTATATGCGTGTCTTATTTAGAAAAAATGGTTTACAATTTCACGCGATATTTTACAATCTTACGGCGTTTGACATTTTCCGGTGACACATACATTATTTATTTATTACCAAACATCGGAACAAAAAGTCGGAAATAATTTAATGTTTTATTTTGTGTTGATTCAGGTAAATTGCGGTTTTCGATTCATGACATTAAAAACTAACTACTTACCTACTAGATCTCGTTCAAACCAATTTTTGGTGGAAGTTTGCATGGTAATGTAGGTACATCATATTTTTTTTTAGTTTTATCATTCTCTTATTTTAGAAGTTTGGAAGTGTCTCGCGCAAACTATTCAATTTAGAAAAAAAATATATTAGAAACCATTTTATAAAACCTATCATAGATACCTACACGTATTGGGTTTGATGAAAAAAAAAATTGAGTTTCAGATCTAAGTAGGTATATCCCAGCCCCCAAAATTTATTTGTTTTTTTTTTCTATTTTTGTGTGAAAATCTTAATGCGGTTCACAGAATACATCTACTTACCAAGTTTCAACAGTATAGTTCTTATAGTTTCGGAAAAAAGTGGCTGTGACATACGGACGGACAGACATGACGAATCAATAAGGAATCTGTTTTTAGCCATTTGGCTACGGAACCCTTAAAATGATTCACCTACTAAGTACATACTTATGTTAAATGATTATAAAGGGTATTCATTTTTATTCATTCATTCGTAGGTACCTTTTATTACTAAGCTAATACATTTAAATTAAATAATTCCTGTCTATGAATGTATTTTATTTTGGTTCCATGATGTAGGTTTAAAAATAACTTCTTGTCGAAATATCGAATTAAATAAATAAAATTAAACTTATGAAATCAACATCAGATTATATCATCATCAATATCAAATATCTGTAGAATTGTCGTCACTTGGTAGGTACTTAATTCATTATTCAATTACAAAATATTTAATAATTCTCCGTCTTCCAGCATTTATTTGCAATTAGTTTTTGATAATCGTAGTAGGTACCTATAGCCCGGTCAAATTATACATTCGAAGGTGCATAAAATCCCAACAAGCTAACAAGCTGAAAATCAGTAAAATTTCTCAAAACATAATTACTTATACTTAAATAAAATTTAAAAGTTCCCCATTATTCCCGTGTGTGGACAAAAAAAATATTCGAGGTCAAAGGTAAAAAAAAATGAGTTTTTCGCGATTTTCAGCAAAACGGAATTTTTAAATTTTATTTATCATTATGTTCTGAACAATTTTACTGATTTTCAGCTTGTTGGGACTTTATGCACCTTCACTCTCATTTTTTAATTCAATACTGAACTTATACTGAACCGACATTATTATTTCTAAACAAGTATTAAAAGATCTGGATCAAATGTGTCGTTCCGTTTTTTTTTTTTTTTTTTGTGTGGCTTCTCACAGTTCAACCTATAAGGTTGTCGACTGCTTGACTGCTTAACCGGGCTTGCCTGTGGTGGCCTTAATATAATATTAAAGCCTCCAGCCAGGGCTTATAAAAAACTTACAAACTAAGCGACTACACGCTAAGGGCACCCCCTGTGGGGTACGGGCCTCGGCTTAGGGCGTCGCTGGGGAGAGGACAGCTAGGGACGGGCTGGATCGAACTGGAATTATTATTAAGGGGCGAATTTAAGACTACAGGCTCAGCGGCGCGGGCTGGCTCGAGCAAGGGTCGGGGCGGATGTGTCGTTCCGGTCAAATGTTCCAGGTCTATGCCCATTTAGGTGGGCACAAGTAGTGGTAGAGTTACCTTTTCTTTACCAATAAAAAATTACCGGACTGAGCTCGATTTTTGATCAACCAATCACAGCCCTCCGCCTCTCAGACAGGTTTCGACAGGTTCGAACAAGTTCAGACTTGTCGAGAGGTGGTCCTGCTCGTGGTTCCTAGCGTATCACACATTACAATAACAAAGTTATAACTAAAAGAATGTTTCTTATATAATGACTATCAATTTGGCTTAAGTATATATAGATCAATATTAGAAGAATCAGTCCTAACTTATGTAAAAACTTACGGGGATCAAAACAAAACATAATGAATCAAAGGTAGGTCAATTAATCGATTCATGGCCAATGACGCCCCAGGCGCGTCATAAGCAAATATCACGGGAGCCCCTTGACGCACCTGGCGCGTCATATCGAACTTACTTAAAAACATATTAAAAAAAATTGAGATGAAGAGAACTACCTCTTTTTATCCTAAATTAAACATTGAAGTTGACAATACCCTTGGCTATTAATTTAGAATACATATTTTATAAGTCAGGGATGGCAAACCTTTGGTAACAGTTTACAAACTTATACGGGGTGATGCTAGCATTATACCCAAGTCATGTTCAAACTGAGCTTAAATTGGAGGTAGTTCGTCTTGTGTATTCAGTACCTACTGTTTTTAAATCTTTTGAGAACAATGCTTTAAAATATTTTTTTTGCTGCACAACAATCGGGGTTTGACTTATTTTTAATGGGCGACTTAGGTTTCTACTTAGATGTTCTTACTTTAAACTTTTTCCACATTCGTCTTCTTCAGAATCCATAATTTCTTCAATGCTAGTGTCTGAATTATAATTTCTATATTGACTATTGGTCATGGTACATGGTCCCATGAATTTAAGCTTCTTTGAAATATGCAAAATCGATTGACCACATTCAGGAAAAACATCATTTTCTTTATCGTTATCTTGTTGGTTATCTTCATGCTTATTAGTAAATAATGCTTGACTACATTCAGGAAAAATTTCGTCTTGCTGATTATCTACAAATAATACGTTTATTATCACAAACAATTGACCTAATACAAATAAATTTACACGAATGTTGACTACCCCCGTCACATTTTACTAAAATAAATAAATCCTACCTTGGGAGGCCATATTTCCTTTGAACACCAACGAATAAGAATTGAAGCCCACACAGAACTTTTTCTCTTAGCGTATTGACGCAAGATAACGGCGAAATACGCATAAAACATCATAGGGTGCCAATGACGCTCAAGGTATGTCATCCTGTATGTAGGCCCATGACGCGCCTGGCGCGTCATCGTCCAATGTTCGGGGCCTGGCTAAAGTATGCATGAAAATGATGGTGGCAATGAGTCGGTTAAAAGATAATACATATTATGTTGGCGTGCGTGGGCGTCTTGCACAAAATATATTATTATAATAGAACTTTGCTTCCATGCAGAGCTATAAAGCTTTCACGTGATTTCACGTTGACGGCGCTGTGGCAATAGACAATATGGCGCGATTTGACTTTGAATCTCTTTTGACCGCACGTTAAACTACGGTGACGACTTTCTCGGATCGCCTGAACTATAACGTTCTGCGATCAGTTGATAATTTAAATTCATTAAATAATTTTATTTGCACGATTTTACAACGCATGTCGCCCCACACTAGGCATTTTTCCTGTATCGTGGGTGCGTTTACAGACATATAAACTCACATGCACAAACAGCCAGACCCGGAACAACTATTTGGATACAAATCCAAATATTTGTTCCGTGTGAGGATCGAACCCGCGACACGAAGCGAAGCAGTCAATCGCTCAACTACTGCACCAACCGTGTCTTCGTTTAGGTAAATAACATGTCTAACGGCTAGCCATTACACTATTTACTTGATTTTCTTAGTGGGTATGTATCTATCTCTTAGTAAGTACCTACTAGTAGGGATTGACTAGGGTAGGATATTTACCTACTGACGGAGCTATAAAGGAACACAGGCCTTTCACCCGCTTTCATACAAATCCGTTCGCTGCTGCGGCATCGTTGGTTAAGGAAGGTCTTAAAAATACATACTTTCACATTATAAGTAGTAGGAGTAAGTATTAAAAATAAAAGTTTCACGAATCTTTAGGTGGTCCTAATTTTTGCGGACCTCCGTTTCCGAATATGAATACTAAGGACCGCAATGCGAGTGAACCAATAAATTTGCTTAGCCTTTTGCAAACTATGTTGGACTGCATCCAGTCTAATCTTACGCAGCTAGGTACCTGAATAATGTTAGCGAATTAAATATATATGATATTGACGTTATGATCGTTTTACAGGAGCTCACTTGCGAAGAGCCACATCCCAGGATGCGGAGAAGCGTCGGTCATCGTTAGGACATGTGCCGACCATCCGACACCGGGCTTCAGACGCCTTCCTCGACCCTCATCATGCTGCCATACTGTTCCGGGATTCACGAGGGGTGAGTATCAAACGAATAGCAAGCGAGCCGAATACCGGCTGTTAATATGCCACGAATGCAGTTCAGTTTTCTCTGTCATGGATTCCTACATGAATGATCCGGAAAAGTTGCACTTGTGCTTTCTGAAAAGCCACGTGGGTATGTAGGTCCTATTTATTTTATTTATTTATTTAAACTTTACGTACAATATGGGCGGACTTATTGCATCAAGGTATTCTTTACCAGTCAAACCAAACAACAAATAAAATTTAAAAGAGATTTTTTTTTCGGAAAGAATATATATTTAAGTGCAAATAAAATTATGCTTGACGAAGAAAATTACCTACCTACAAACTTGCATCAAAGTCATACATTTTGTTGTTTAGTCGACTGCACCTCAGTCGCAAGGCCTTAGCTGACCTAGCATAGTGTGGACTTTTAAATGTAATAAAGACCAACCTATACTGGTTTTGTACGCTGACTTGTAGGTTTCTATACAAATTGATCGTGTTCATTTGATTTCTTTAATTTGCAGTAACGTTTAATCATGGTAAGAAATCTTATAGTTAAATCAAGCAATCTAAAGTAACATAGAACCTAATACAAATTGCCTAATTAGCAGCTCTTAGGTATCCCTTGATTAGCAACTAAGAATATATTTATATTTTAGCTAATTGTGTCCCACTGCATGGCAAAGGCCTCCCTTTCTTCCTTCCATTCCTCCCAGCTTTGGGCAAATCTGGACCAATCTGACCGATAGGCGTCAAGCTCGTCCCGCCATCTTCGCCTGGGTCTCCCGCGATGTCGTCGGACATTTTCTGGGACCCACATTGTGGTTGCTTTAGCCCATGAACCGTTTGACATACGGCAGACGCACACTGTGGAATTTTGCTTCAATTGCGGTCACCTATCTTTTATCCCTTCCTTGTATAGATCTAGCTAAGAACTAAAACTTCTGTCAAGGAACCATGATTTTATTATGTTTGGTTTTAAAGCTGACGTCAGCAAAAAACTGTAGCTGACGTCAGCAAAAAACTGTTTTAGTTTGTAGATTTCAAAATAATAATATGATTTAAATAAATCATTGTTTTATTATAGTACCAATACAAAATCTAACTCTATACAAAGTTTAGGTATTGCATCTCCAATGTACAAAGAGAAATCGTTTTTTTTTTCTATTTTTACTAAATTGCGGTTTTCTTCGTATTCCTATCGATTCCGTATCTGATTTTAATTCTGAGAATGCATAATATAGATATTAATAACACTAAATAAAAAACAAAGAAGTTTACAATGGGACTTCCGAAATATTACATTTCTAAAGTTTCCATAGAATTTCTATGGAAATAGGGTTGACAAATTGCATAAATCTATTTTATTCAAATGGAAAGATGTATTATTAAATAAAATTGCTGTTTCATTTAGTTTATTCTTCGACATCCGATGATAGTAAAACTTCTTCAGATGGTAAAATAACATTTTCATCATCTTTTATTTCTTCAACTAAGTCCTCGTTTTTCAGAAAATTTTCCATTGATGATTTTAAAAGCCAAAGAACTTTTTCAGGTAGAATCAAACGTTTGTTATTTTTTTGGCGACTACCGAGTGACATCATGGATAGAAATGAATCTGAAGACTCGAAAGCTCGGTGAAATAGGTCAAGCACAGTTGTCTTCCGGTTTAGTTTTCTCGTATGGTGTTCTCTATCATAACGCCAGAATTTGTTATGAGCTTCTGAAGATTCTGTTTTAGCAATGCGCTCAGCGCTTGACGAGGGCGGACCCCTTCCCAATATCACATGATGTCCTTCATCGAAGAAAGTATACAAAATATGATTAAAACATCGATGACAATGTGCAACGTATAATTAAAAAGAATATGTAGAATACCCATTTTTTTTATAATATAACATATTATAATATAAAACTATTAATGTTAAAAAGAAATGCGGATACAATGAGACTAACCAAATAAAAAATATTTTTAATTTTTACTTTAAACTTGATTTTTCCTTCTACTTACGATTATTTAATTATTTTTTTCCACTGAACTAGTAGATATAACAGTCGTTTTTAAGACCTCCTCTATGTAACTTGCAAAATCATATACACTTCTGGACACATCTATTGGCCCACCTTAGAGTTTATGTTTCGATGGCCCCTACCGAAAAATGATTGCTAGATTGAACAAAAACTGTTGATGCAGTTTTAAACCTGATACATTTTACCATCTTTTTCGATCGTATTGTTTTAAATTTGAATTCAGAATACCATACGACATGGAGCTACGCCTAACAAGTCGGACATGCGCCTTGTTAAAGGCAATTGATTTTTTAATAAAAAACATGTTTTATCAAATAATGGTTTAATTTAATAACGCGTGTTGCCTCCATGGGTATCTACCACAACTCTCATACGATTAGGCATAGAGTTTATCAACCGCTCTATGCAATTTTGAGGGATCATCTCCCATTCCTCTTCTATGGCAGTTTTCAACTCCTGCATCGTCTGGGCAACTGGCTGACGAGCCCTAACACGTCTTGTTAGCTCGTCCCACATGTGCTCAATGGGGTTCATGTCTGGGCTTCTGGCTGGCCAGTCCATAACTGTGATGTTCACATCCCGAAGATATTCCCTGACGATGCCGGCCGCATGGGCTCTTGCATTATCATGCATAAAAAGGAAATTTGGGCCCACATAGTCCGCGTATGGTATCACGTGAGGTTCTAAGCACTCACGAATGTACCTTTCAGCATTTAATGTTGGCAGCCGTGGTCCTGTAACAACCTCAAGTTGAGTTTTGCCGCTCGCGGATATACCGCCTCAGACAGTCCATGAGCCACCGCCATAAGCAACCCTCTCTTCAAAGCAGCATTGTGCGAAACGCTCTCCCTTACGTCGGTAGACCTTCTTCCTTCCATCATTGCCATGTAACACAATTTTAGACTCATCAGAAAAGAGTACACGGCTCCAATCTTGCTGTGTCCAATTTAAATGACTGCGTGCGAAATGAAGGCGCGCTGTTCGGTGGGCTCGCGTTAGTTTGGGCCCATTAGCTGGCTTGTGTGGTACCATATCGCGTTCTTTTAACCTTCTCCGAAAAGTTCGAGCGCTCACAGATACTCCGTGGAAGTCGCGAAGTTGGTTTTGTATCTCAATGGAGGTAAGGTGACGATTTCTCAAGCTGGTCGTCACGATGAATCGATCCTGCCTTTCAGTTGTGACCCGAGATCGTGGCCTTCCTTGGCGACGAACAAAGCCGCCAGTCTCTAGGTACCTCCGATAAACATTTCGGACCGCAGATCGACTTAAATTAAGTTGAGCACTCACGTTTCTTTGGCTGTGTCCGGCCTGAATAAGTGCCACCCACAGCTTGGGCGGCGACTTCAGGTGAAGTACCCATAGATTATTGATAGAACCTCACCTTAATGTTAAGAATAAGTAATGTTTGTTGCAAAACCAAAGATATCAATCACTTTTTCAAGAATTAAATCCAAGTAAACCAATAAAACCAAGTTTTCTTAGTATTCGATTGTTTGATATCAACAAACAGGCTCCAAATTGTCTTTTGTTTCTTTAAATTCTGTGTTCGAAATTCAAAAAAGACTATTGAATGAAATTGTGAATGTGCCAGGTTCAAAACTGCATAAAAACTTTTTGCTCGACCTAATATAAAATTTTAGCTAGGACCAAACGAAACTGAAAATACAAGGTGGGCCAATAGATGTGTCCAGAAGTATATTTGAGACGAAATAATGCATTTCTATAGTTTCTATGGAGTTTTCTCGAGTTTTCAAATAACTTCAAAACTACACATAAAAAAACATGGTTTCTTCCCAGAAGTTTTAGCTCTTCCCTAGATCTGTGAGGGGATAAAATGTAGGTGACCGCAATTGAAGCAAAATTCCACAGTGTACGGCGCAGTCCCACTTTGGTTTGGCTGCTTTTTGTGTGACGTTGGCAGTTTTGTTTTGGAACGCAGCACTGTGTTCCTAACGCGGTCCTTTAATCCGACTTCCGGAATGTTGCGCTCCATTGCTCGCTGGCAAGCTCAAGCTTGAACCTTTGCTGAACTGTCAAAGACCAGGTTTGAGCACCGTATGTAAGAATAGGGAGAATGCACATGTCCATCAATTTGCGCTTATGACAAATTGGAAGGCCTCCTTTCATGAGTGCCTTCATCGACCAATAGCTCTTCCAGGCGTTTTCGGTGCGGCGAGCAACTTTTTTTTCTTGTCTTGCCTGGAATCTAAGAATAAAATTCATTAATGAAAATACGATTCATTCAATAAATTCAATTAGCCTTCATTTCCTTTTACCCAGAATCTAAGTAGCTAACGATGATAGGTAATACTTATTCATGTTTATTGCGTTGAACTAAGGTTCAAAATAAGAAGGGTGTTAAAGACATGATCTAAAATATTAGAACATGCCCCGAGACCTGGTAGGCATTTATATGTAGGTGTCGAGGCAAGCTAAAAACTTGTCCTATACCTACTACACCTCTCCTATAATACCCTTACACAGAACTGAAGAACTGCAGTAGTGGAGCTAAATAAAATAAACCCTTATATTTTCAAAGTTACGATTTTTTTTACAAAATAAATCCTTGAGGCAATCTGATTTTATTATACCTTAAAAAAGAATATATAAAGATTAAAAAATTTAATGAGACAGGTCATTTAGTCGGGTTTTTAACATTGCCACTTGCCAGACGCTTGCCAATTTATTGCAAAACATTCGAAAAAATATGTTTTAGGCAAGTTGAAATTTTTGCAAGATATTATTTATAATTAAAAATAATTATTTCAGATTGCCTCAAGAAAAATTTATATAAAAAAAATCTTTGAAAATGTAAGGGTTGATTTAAAATTAGCCCCGATTTTCCCCAACCATGTCTGCAGTTCTGTGTTAAGGTATTATAGTATAGGTAGGTATAGGACAAGTTATCAGCTTACCTCAAACGCACCGAAAAATGACGACCAGCTTTCCTACTAACAATGGAAGGCCATCAGCGTTAGGTATTCGTTCGGAAAATATCGATTTAATTCGCGGGCACACGATAAAGCTAACACCTTTAAATGACATGAAGAATTCAGCCAGATTTTTTGATGAGACTATATTTTGCATCCTTAATCTTTATTCCTGTTTTCTCCTAAAACTGTTTTTAGAAAAACGATAAACGTTTTCAAAATAGGTACTAAACCTAACAGCGCAGTGCAACAAGTTCATTCGTCCTCCAGCGGTCTTTTCTGTCAACATCTCTGTCCAAATTTAGAAGGAAGGCGTGAGCATGAAGTGATCTGTCATTACATCTTATTTGTATTAATTGACAGCCCATTTCATGTTCACTTCACCTAAGCTTAAACGATGAGATGTTAACAGAATCGCACCGAAACGTGTATCTAATGCAACCACTGTTTAGTTGTTCAATGGCTGCATAAGTACCTGTTATTTGTAGTTATCATTATCAGTAGGTATCTATGTACTTGCACTAGGCACAATTACTTAGTTACCAGTAAGAACCGTAGGTATTATTATCTGTTGACGTAGCGTATTGTGTTCTTAGCATACAAATGACACGTTTGACAGTTATTATTTTCGTTTGCAAAATGGATGGTGTTTATTTATTAGATTACTAGCTGTGCCCGCGACTTCGTCCGCGTGGAATAGTGTCTTTGGGTAGCATTTTTAATTATTTAGGCTTATTATTTTACAAAGAAGACACATACGTATAAATACTTTAATGAGATATTTACAGTGTTTCACTGCAAAGAGCTTATTAAATTATTTAAGTACTAACACTTCGCCCGCGACTTCGTCCGCGCGGATTTAGTAGGTACTCCACAAACTTCAACGCCCGCTCTACCCCCTGCAGTTTTGAAAAATTAAGCACAGCGATTTTCATTAATTACCCAGCCATTTCTACTGCTGATTCTGTGGTCTCTGGATCACCCCGTTCACCTCGAAGGGGGTTAATTTTGCAAAAATTGTTAGATCTGTTTCAACTATCCCACTTTTAGTTTGTTTACACCAATTCCTAAAACTTCATCACCTCTTTTCGCCCCTTCAGGGGTTTGTTTTCGAAAAATCCAAAAATTTGTTATTCTTTTAAACGAAAGGTCCGATTTGAATTATTTAAAGTGTTATTTACATGTTCATAATCAACTTTAATCAACATTTAAATGGATAAGGACAAAAACAAACAAAATAACAAAATGGATAATCTTGATATCAAAATCATCACTTTTTCTTTCCAATTGCGCTTTGATTGAATATTTTTAACAAAAGCGGTAATTGTGACTTAACCATAATCATAGATGTTTTTTATATTTCTATGATCATAATAGTTAGGCCTAAAGCTTCGCGGACTTTTTTCTAGGTAATAATTATTAGGTACTGTAATTAATAGTAGTCGGTGTTTTTGGTTGTTTTATGCCCGAATAGATAACCCCAAAAACATGTTAATTCAGGTTGACTTGTTTGCATCTGCGTACCCCTTCACAGCGTACGCCGCGTGATGTTATGTTATGAACTGGTGTAATCAATAAACCGACATGCAATCTCAGCAATCCTGGGAGATTTTCTATCATTTATTGAAGAGTTCCGTTGCCTACCTCCGAAATCCTTCATCAGATCTTCACCAAATTGAAACGGGCCAGCTTGAAAAAATCCTCTTCCAAACAATAAAAGAATCATCCAAATCGGTTGACAATTGGAGAAAATATCGCTGATCAAACATAATACCTATGTCCTGGGATCCCAGCATCAGATCCTAACTTATACCTTTCATCATCAACTCAGCAAGATGAGATATGATTACCAGACACAATTATCTGAATTGCGTTAGAAAGAATATGAAAAACATTGTATTGTGCCTTTAAAATTTGAGGGTTGCCCTCGATTTCCCTAGGATCCCATCATCAGATTCTGACTTGCCAATGGGACTACCTCGGGAGTATAGGCTTTCGAATAAAAAAAAAACCATCAAAATCCATTCATAATTGACGGAATGATCGCATAACAAACATACAAAAAAAAACATACAGTCGAATTGATAACCTCCTTCTTTTGGAAGTCGGTTGATAATAAAAAACAAATCAATTTAAGTAAAACAGTTATTGTAATTTTTACTTAGGCGCATTAGTTCGACATGAAGTCACTGCGAACACCGGTCGAACGCGCACCTTCCGTCCTGACACAGTTCTTGGCACAACATAGCATAGTTTATTAGCAAGTTCTAAGCAGTCATATCTGTCATTCTAATATAGAAACATCATTTCAAGGTTCATCGAGACTTTAAGACTAATTAGGTTGTATTGTTTCAATAAATAACTGTAGGTCGGGAAGTTGCGATAACATCGATAATGCATTGACCTGAGAAGTTTGCGTTGTACCTACTTACGTTTTCCAAGTTATCTTTGTATTAATCTTAATAGGGATTCCATACTATACAGCGGCATACTCTAATTGAGATCAAACTATTGATTTATAGTGATGAGTGTACGTACCTACTTGCGCGCTTAAATTCTTTAGTGGACTTCATCACGAAGCCATACATACGATATATTATGAAAAACTCGTTTTGTACAAATAAATCCCATCCATTTCACCTGTCTAGCCTCCAATATATCTGTGTTTTATTAAGAAAAAACTTGTACAAAACAATTTTTATTGAAGAATTAGCCGCAGGGGCAGTTAGTACTTAGTAAGATAATTTCAGCAGACATTACCTAATTTTCTTTGGCAGTATAATTAAAGTTTCGCTGGAAAAACAAACTAGTAATTATTCAAGCTTTAACAGTTTCATCGTTATTAAGATATGTGGCTTGCCGCCGGTAAACAGGGTGTCATTACTAAAATCTACGTATTTTAGCAGATGTCTTTGGTTCATAAAATAATTTCTTATTTTTCATTACAGTTGCCGGTGGCAGACCCGTTTTTGGAGAAAGTCAGCCTTTCCGACCTAGGTAAGTTTATATAAGTACTCTTGCATTATTTTATACTTATAATCACTTGTCGGTTTTTAAGGAAACGATGACTGGAAACGACCATTGGATAAGAAAGTACAGTTTTCTTTGTAGGTACAGTCAACAAAGCTACTTGATATGCAGGCAGCTATCTTGTAACTACTTTTAAACAATGTTGTGAGTGTGCTGAGTAGACAATAATTGTATACCACACTCGTACTTATAAGCTTAAAAAGTTATAATGCACACATTAGAAATAAATATTGGCAGTGCAGTGGAAAAAAATATTATTTTTGCCTGTATACCTAATAGCTTTGTTGACTGTACCTATCTCAAATGGGAATCATGACGATTCACTTATGTGTCACCAGCTCAGATGGTTTACCTATGTATGTGTTGTGAAATAGTAGTTGAGAAAAAGTGAAGTTTAAATTCATCTGAAACGTATACATTTTGTAGTTATTATTTTTCTTTTTATTCGTTTTCCTTACATACTAATTTACATTTATAATATTTCGTTAAATAACACACACACATTAAAAAAATATATATTAAAAAATATTAAAAGTAGTAGTCCGCCAGTGTCAGGAACAGGGTCCAAGCCACCGGTGGTTAGGGCTCCAGAGAAAGGAACCTCCTCACAATCTGAGCCGTATTAAGGAGTACCTACTGACTTTTGTATCAGGCCCTTTACAAACTGCGTAACGCGAGCTTCGACAGATGGTCGTCGAAGCTTTTGGCCATGAGGCCATTGACCGTAACAAGAATCGGCACAATGACAGCCGAGCCCACATTCCACATGTCGACAACCTCGTGTGCTAAGTCCAGATACTTGTAATGCTTCTCTTTCTCAGCCTTCACGAGGTTCCCGTTATGCGGGATGATAACATCGATTATCATTGTGCGGCGCGCTAATCGGTCTATCACCACTATGTTAGGCTTATTGGCAACAATACTCCTATCAGTGATGATATATCGATCCCAGTACAACGTGACATTTTCGAGAACTGGGTCGGGCACATACTTGTGATACGGTACCTCAGAATCCACAAGTTTTTATTTCAAAACAAGTTGCTGATGGATAATCCTGGCCACTTGGTTGTACCTGTGCAAGTACTCGCCGTTAGCCAGACGAGAACAACCAGAGATAATGTGTCTGATGGACTCACCCGGACGGTGGCATGCCCGACACATGTCAACCATTCCGTCCTTCATAATACGTCTCCGGTAGTTATTCGTCAAGATAACTTCGTCCATAATCGCACAGACAAAACCTTCAGTTTTCCCGAAGAGATCACCGAAACGTAGCCAGCCCACGAACGCTGAGGAATCTACATCGGACTCATAAAGAGCCCGATAGAAGCGCCCGTGAAGCTCCTTGACTTTCCATACCTCCTTGCGGTCATCTGTAGTAGGTAAGTATCACGGGTTTGCGCCAGTTCTCTTTAGCCATGGACAACGTGGTGAGTCCCTTGTTCACTGCGACCACATCTCGGTGCATACCCACATCGGCTTTAAGAAAATATTCTCTGAGACTGCACATCTCGCGTTTGTGGAGAGTCTTAGGCATTTAAAAAGCTGTACAGTCTCATCACCGACGATCGTGCGTAATGCATCCGGTTTGCGGTCAGCAGTGTACGGACCCCCCTATCCAGGGCGTCGAGTTCGTTTTGAGTCCATTTGAGTATGCCGAAAGTGTACATTAATACCGGCATGACCCAAAAGTTGAAGGCGCACATCTTATTTCCGACCGACAAAAGACTGTTTTAAACCTTTTTCAGGCGGCCAAAGAAGAGATCCCTCAGCGATTGCTTCATTTCAGTACCGTTAATGCCCAACGCTTCCGACATACCAAAACAAATGTAGGTTTCGGTTAAGCTGGGGGATCGATCTAACCTGTATGGAATCCGAGATTTTAATTCCCTCAGATTCCATAATCCCCCCTTTCTTTATATACATGACTACACATTTGTCCACACCAAATTCCATCCTGATGGCACTACTGAAGGTTTCAGTTATCTTCAGTAGCTTCATCAGTCGTAAATTGTTGGGGGCAAAGAGTTTCAGATCATCCATGTAAAATAGGTGAGATATGGCTTGACCACCTCTTCTCAACCTATAGCCTAGGCCTGAATTCTCCAGTAGTGTGCTAAGAGGATTCAGAGCTAAGCAAAACCAAAGTGAACTCAAACTGTCGCCCTGAAATATTGCCCGTTTAATACATAAAAGCTCATCACTTCTTTGAATCGGTCGACATCCTGGATAGCGAAGGACTGTTTATCCATTGCCTCATATATGACTCAAGGAAGGTGCGTAGAGTTGCATCTATTTTGTACAACTCCAACACTTTCATGAGCCATGTATGTGGCACAGAATCATAGGTCTTCTTGTAATGTATCCAACATGTCGATAGATCCTTGCGGGATCGACGAACCTGTTGGCTTATGTCCATGTCTGTGAGAAGTAGCTCCTTAGTGCCGCGGAACCCCTTCCTACATCCATTCTGAGAGGCGGACATAATAGAATAACTCTCAATGTGCTCATTAATTTTCGCTCTCAGGATGAATGATGAATTGATTGATGTCGGCGGGAAATCCTCATGGATGTCCTACGCCCGGGCGGAGGGGTCTGTCAGACTCTTACTGACTAAAACCACCCCGGTGTTCCATCTCCTACCTTCGCCGGGGATCGCGGGAACGTATGCGACTTCCGTAATCCCCGGCTGGTGCCGGCCCGCCTCGGGCCACTTCGCATCAGTCGGTTCTAGGTCCTGAAACAGAGACAGCATCCTGACACGGTACGCAGTGAGGTTAGTTCCCCCCTCTGTAGACCCGTCATGCGCGCATGACGTTCTCGTTCATGGACTGAGTCCATCTCATGCGCTGCACACAACCACTGGTAGCGGGGACCCGGCTCGGGGCCGGTTGGGCCCTAGGTCTCAAGCCCCTCGCTGGCCGGCCTCTCCCCTGCCTCAGCACAGGTTTTGGCGTCGTCGGTGGATAGAAATACTCGTCGCTCGAGCTCGACGCGACTGCAACACCGCCGGTGACACCGGTAATCGGAATCGTTTCTGCTTCGTTGTTTTTTTCTGCAATATATGTAGATCATGTTTCTCGACGATTTGGGAAAAAAAATATTTTCTTTTCAAGCGTCAGTGGCGTTCCATTAGCTTGTTTTCAGCAATTAGGGCACTCCAGCGCGTCATCGTCTAGACATTTTAGGTCTTATAAGAAGATTCAACAACTAAGATAAATCTATATAGAATGTAACAATCGTCAATGTAACACCAGTTTTTTACAGAAAGCTAGTTGATCTCTCGTATCAAGGTATACATGCGTCAATGTCCATCGCTCCATCAATTTTAATGTTCAGGCAAACAAGCTAATTATATGTCATTTGCAGGGCAGGGCAGGTATCGTTGTGACAATACCTGCCCTTCATTGCAGCTGTAATTTCATTGTTGTATCCATTAATTAGTTACCCTTTATGCGGCTAGGCGTACCTACTGTTTGTATCAACATATTCCACATGCAACATCGGAGCACTCAGTAGGTAATATTACCTTCCATTTCAAGTTAAGTTAATTAGTTTCAATCAGAATTACTGTGATAATGTAGATTGATGATAATGGAAATTAGGTTTGCAGCACCGAATCAGCTATTCGGTATAGAGCCTCGTTCGTCATCTGAACTAATAATAAACTAATAATATAATATTATTAGTTCAGATCAGATGACGATGATAAAGAGGAAATATGTGTATGAATAGAAGAGAATAGAAAACATTTATTCGGCGCAGACACAAATATACAGCAACAAAGACAAAATAACAGAAATAATACAGTAGTTGTAGGTATAGAATTGCGCTGAGCGTGCCGCTCATACCGAAAGGGTTATCATCTCAGCATTTGCTGTATCAGTGGAGTCATCATCACCTACACTTATTATGATTTTTTCCAATACTTCTTCTGTTATGAGGTCCATTTGTTTGTATTTATTTTCCACATTTATTGAGAAAATGAGGTTTTTACTAGTATTTAAGTTTCTTTTCCTGGCAGATTAATGTTCTCTTTTACTACCGTACGGTTAACTAAGCACCATATCAGCTCGATCGGATTGAGATCACAATGGTAAGGTGGCAGTCTCAATAATTCATGGCCATATTGTTTCAAAAGCTTGTTATGTTTATTAACTAAACATAACTTTTCGGCTTTTGTAAGGCAATCCTCGCAATTTATTCTATTGGAATCGAGCCACTCTTGTATTTCAGCTTTTCTTATTCGTGTCGTAGGAACTTTATTCTGTTGTACAGTGTCTATGTTTTTAATTTGGCAGAGTCCTTGAATATCTTCCAAATTATCAAGAAACATAAAGGTATCATCATACTGTAAATATATCAAATAATCATCAACTAGGAGCAAGATCATAAAGAAATACTAACCTAAAAAAGCTGACATCGCAACCAAACATTTACGTTACTTTTTTTTTTGTTTTACCCATATGATAGCAAATGTTTTTGAGAAATAAATGTCTTCACGAAATACTAGCAATAGCAATCACAGACTTTGACGTGCCTTTGACAGCTTAATAATGCCTCAATATTAAAATGTAAAAAAAAACTACAAGTCACGTTTTCTTTTGCCAGACTCTAGTAACAAAATTTTGCCTAATAAATTCATTTGGCGTGCCCTGAGAAAACTATTGATGATACCTACATAAAAATAATGCATGACATGATTCAAGTACACACTCATTATTACCAGGAAAAAAAATTTATTCAATCAAATTCGGGTGGAATAGAATAGTGGTGATTTTGGCTTGATGTTAATCCTTATCCATTAAAATGGTTCGTTAATTAAAGTTGATTATGTACATACTTAAAAAAATCATGAAAATCTTTGTACTTAATTTTCAAAATAAGCTTACAAAGGGGGTAGAGGGGGCGTTGAAGTTGGTGGTTTTTCACCAACTAAGTCCGCGCGGGTGAAGTCGCAGGCGAATTACTAGTGTTTAATAGTAGTTGCACTGTTGCAGCAGCATGTTTCGCCCCAACAATACCCTGTTTAGATAAAATAATACATGTGCATGAAGGTAGCAAGAAAGTGTTTCCACTGCTCTATAATCTGTTACTGCGAAACTAATAAAATTTAAAACATTTGCTGAGCTCGTTAATTGTCCAAAATATGTAGGTGCGGCATCTATTCTAATATAAACTTGTCTTTATCTGCCAAACAACAGAATTTGACAGTTTTAGCCATATAAAATTTAATGATACTTATGATAGCGATAAATTCATTTTTTATCGCCGACACAGCAGTTACTCTCGCGGACTTTCGCCATTTTGATTGTGTTGAAGTGTATTTGAAATAAGTAAAGTGAAAACGTTCAATATTTTGATATGATACACTATTATCAAGGTTGATATTTGATGCACTCGTAGTGTGAGGAATTCGCAAAGTGAAGAAATTAGATATGCTTATTTATTTGCGTCATCGAAAACTTACGTGGCTTGAAGGTACCTTATATTGTAATAAAGTTTATAGCATATTATCGATGTAAGCAGGTAATATGAACGCGTTATTCAAACAAATAAAATTAAAAGGTATTAGAGAAATCGGTTCTGTGCAAGTCACAATCAAATCTTTCTGATGTCACACTATCGTTCCGTTCAGTCTAACGATATCTACAACTTCTTCTAGTACCTAGGACACATCATCATCATCATCATCATATCAGCCGAAAGACGTCCATAAGGCCTCCCCCAAGTGGATCGTCCATAGAAATATAAAAAACAGCGTCACTTCAGTTTGGCGATCTATCGGGCTATGTCGTTAACTCTGGTTCTCTTGCGGATATCATTCCTGGACCTAGGACACAATAAGTCGTAAATAATGAGTTGCATGTACCTACTTCAAATAGAACAATAAACGAGTTACCCTTGAGAAATGTAACTACTGCTTTAGTAAGTCATACATAATGCACAAATTCTTTAAAATTACGGAATAAGGTGGAGTTTTAGCTGCACACAGGCGTTTTTCAATCAATTGACCGGAACTAACTCGACTCTATAAAAGTGTGTATTAGTTCTGGTAAAGATTTACCTACCTCAATATTATTGAGAGGCAAACTATCGATAAAATTGAGGTAGGCGCATTTTAAGTTACGCACCACTGCTCATAATAGGTAAATGAAAGTGAATTGTGATGACTTTTCGCATCATTGAGAACTAAACTTCGTTTATATTTTCGTCATATAATTCCGCAGCATATGGAAATAGAGATCAACGCACGATCCAGTCTTTCGAGTGATAATCAGCATGCTCATTTTTAGGGTTCCGTGGTCAACAAGGAACCCGTTCGCCATGTCCGTCTGTCTGTCTCTCCGTCCGCGGTGTAGGTCAGAGACGCTTAGCGCTAGGTAGTTTAAATTTGGTATGGGTATACTTATATATTAATCTTGAAATACATATTTTTATGGTAGGTAGGAAAAAAAAAGGATAAAATAATCCTCTACCCCATGGTATGTTGTATAAGTCGTTTAAAAATATTGAGCGTTTACTAAAACCATTTTTCCATCGAAGGATTCGTTTGCGAAATATTAAGCTTTAAAGTGCAATTTTTTTAAAGAGTCAAATGACCCCCCCCCCCCCTTACCAGCTAAACGGTAGTTTTTGGAGACGTCAAAAAAATAATGGTAATAGCATATATAATATAACGAATTTAGAAGGGGAACTAGCACCGCTACCTCATCGCGCTGAGTAATAGTCGACCAACTTACAAAATGGAACTGAGGAAGTAAAAAAATCCCAACAATTCCATAGAAAATGACTTAAAACCAAGTGCATTTATTACGTAATCTAATAAGTAATAATGTACAAGGACATTTCACATTTTTTCTGGCATGGTTTAGGAGACGGGTTACTACGGAACCCTACACTGTGCGTGGCCCGACACGCACTTGACCGGTTTTTTAGTTTTCTAAACATAGAGCGCGAGGACCATCGAGAACCGACTTAATACCTTCACACGTTTTAAAACTCCATGAGCGTATTGAAATGAAAACTGAAAGAAAAAGAATATTATTGTAGATAACCATGAAAAATAAGAAGGCCAGTAGGTACTTAATGCAGTTTCCACGCATGCATGCATTATTTAGCTTTTTTCTTATCGGAAACCGTAACTATCGCTTTCATGTCAGTTTAGTTTGCCTCTAATTGTTTTAACGGTTATTAGGTACTAATTAAATTAGAAGGTGGTATACAGTCTACCGTAACCACTTTTCAACCGTATTACTAAGGGCCATAAGAGCCAAAGATTTTCGATAGAAAATGATCGCTGATGGTAATTAGTAATGCCTTTTGCTGTGGGGAATATGGGAAATCATCACCGATAACCTCCATTTGAGGAGAATGGATGATGATGTGTGACTCTTACCGACTAAAACCTCACAGTGACCGCCCTTTCGAATAGGTACATAAAAATCATTAAAATATAATCGATCAATGCTTCAATCAATGCTGCAATCTACTCTTTGAGAGGATCCCCTTGTAAGTGACATAAATAGAGTGAAACAAGCTAAAGATACTACAGTATACAAATGCGTCACCGAAGACGTATAATTGTCTCTGGGAGGTGGTGTGTGATGCATTAGAGTCGCATCTCGCGGGACGGACGGCGCGCGCGCGGGCATGGGCAGGCGGCCAAGCGGCGGCGACGTAGCAGCGGTGCTAGCGGTGTCAAGTTCGGCGCGTCTCCGGCGCGGCCGGCGCGGCGGGCGCGGCGCGCGCGTATAATTAGCAGTGAGCCGTGGGAGGCGCGCGCGGCCGCACCGAGTGGCGGCGGGCGATGCGCCGCCCGGGCCCCGCGCATGCTGCGCTTACATTACTTTTCGGACAACCCCGCGCTCGCCGTCGACGACGACGAAGAGTCCGTCTACTCCATCGACCTCATCAAGGAGTTCGAGGCCGTCGGCCGCGCTTGGAAGGCGTTCCTAGCTGACTGGCTCCTCAAAGGTGCCGGCTTGTTTATGTCACCCACGCTAGCGAGCGCTCTTGCGCAACTCTACCTGTTGATGTTTGCGTTTTGTTTTCGTTGTGCCCGACAGTGATGATTGAGTTGTTATACTCTTGGTGTCTTCAGGCGGTGCCATTGACTTCGCGGATTATCTACTTACATGCAAATGGATTTGAATGCTGAAACTGTTCTATTGTATTTACACATTTAATGTTTTAGATGTTGGTAGGTAAACTATGTGAAACTCGGAAGTAGGTACCTACATGAGATAGTTAAAATTCCCTGGGTGGTCACGCAAACTTAATTTCAAGTGTTTCTCGGAACTATCCGGGTATCCATTCCATGGGAGCTTAATTGCAATTTCCAAAATGTATTCAAATTCAGTTTTACGTATGGCTTCACGAACTCAATCCACTTGAGGTTTCCAATGACGTCACATCCTTAGCGCCGCGTGCGCAACGCACCAGCAATGAACGTAAATAAACAAATAGGTATCCGCAACTAACATCTATTGAAAGTTTTTCGGATAGCAACGGTTTTTTTTTAACTAGACGATATGAGGGGGCGTTACAATTTTTGTATCGGACGGTTTTTTTTGTATAGGTACCTACCACATCGAAGGTGATCGGTCTGTTGCCAAAGCTGTATCTGAAATTCGGAATAAAAACAAAGCTTGATAAACATAATCGAATAAGTAAGCTGAACATTTTGAAGAAACATAAATGTATGTATAAAAGTTAAATTTAGCATTAGTCCCCAAATTTTTTAAAGCAATTTCTCAGTTTTTATTATGAGTGGCCTCTGGTCTGGCTGGTCAATCTAAGAGGTCGTCGTCTGCTTAACTGGACTTGCCTTTATGACTTTTTTAAAAGTCCTGGCTCCTCCAGGCAGGACTGACGGACTTAAAAACTGCGTCTAGACGCAAAGGACATTTCCTGTGGGGTACGGACCTCGGCTTAGCGTCGCTGGGGTGGGAGATGGCTAGGGACCGGCTAAATCGCACAATTTTTTTCCCAGTAAATCTGTTGTCTGATATGACTGTTATTATGACTGGTTGATCCAAGTGCCTAACCTTGACCAATCACATACCAAGATCGGAAGCAAGAAATTAAAAAGTCATTTAGAATACCTTGGTCTAATATGTTGAAGTTTTTATCTAGCCTGTTTTTGTCTCTCTGCTGAAATTTGATCTCCCTTTTCCACAAACTACTGTCCTCAGACTGTGTGACCTGTCCATTGGGTAGCAGTCAAGTCTGGCCCACCTTCTTCGTACCTGTCTTCGTTTTGAGACTAATCCTACCATTAAATAGGTACTAATATCCTAATTGTAAATCGTCTTTCTTGTTCACTTTTCATATTTCTTTTAAGTGTTAATTATTCTTGTTCAGTTAATTTTTTTGCCAGGAATCTCTCTATTTTATATCTACTATTTACTATCGAAGGCTAAGTCTTCTTCATTCCTCGGCTATTTCCGTCCTCTTCATCTAAGCCCCGTTTAGTAACCTAATAGCGATAATTATTCACCGTAATGTCTATCATATTTTCAGTTCTGCTCTACGCTTGCATCCATCATATCAAATGCATGACTCACACGCATCGCAGTTTATCATTGAATGCACTAGTGATAAAATATTTATTGCATTAGATGCACACTACTAATAGACTCCGTCGAGAAGTTAGAGTCATGCAATACGATTTAGAGTGATGCAAGTGTTGATCCAGCAATTTATTAGAGATGTTCCTATTAAATTAAACCAATAGCGCAAAGTGTGATTCTATTCATGGTTTGATCAGTGAAGCTTTGGTGGTTTTACTATAACCAAAGACGTGATCTCATATCACACGAAGTTTTTTAACACCTGGTTTCTGAATTGAGAACTTGTCAAACTACTTCAATACTACCGTTTGTTAAAATTCTAAATTCAGTATTCGTGTGTATCGGCTGTGTCACCCCAAGTCCCAACTTTCAAGGCTGGAAACTTACAAATATAATCACGCAACAGAGTTATCTCTAACTTTGATTCAACGGTGCAACATCTAGACTAAATCTAAACTTCTGCTGTCTCTCACAAAAGTTAGAGTAGAAAGAGACGGAAACAACCAAGTATTGGCAAACTAGGTTGAACAAAACTTCCATTCAAGTTTGGAGGACAGTTCAGAACTAAGCATGTAACAGTGTAAACATACGCTGAAGTTATAGCTTTAAAAAGTCAGACAGCTTTAAAGTGTGACCACCTCTTGTTCGTTGAATGTACCTATTGGTAGAAAATAGGAATACTTTAAGACCTAAGTAAAGCACTGTAATTATTCACGCGGCGTTTACGTAGCGTCAACGCGTCGTCAGCTAACGCCAGTTTAGTTGGTACAAAATTAAGAACTTGCCTTGTTTTGTGAAAGAACTTTTAAACGTACGTATATAGCCACGTTTTATTGTCTCAAACTTAATGTATTTCAGTCACGGCAACTTTCTCACGGGTGCCCTTGAACTAGTTGCATTCATTCAGTAGTTCTGTGCGGATAAGCGTACTAAGTGATCTAAGGTTTCCCGTTCCGGACCACGCACCGTTTAAAAATGCAGCCAGCATTTAACAAAAGAAATGATCCGTATTTTTATACTTACCCAGATTTTTATGCACTTAATTTTTGTACCTTAATTTAATTACAAAGTGTAATAAATAGTTGAAAAATATAAATACGAGTGTCAGCGCACTCTGCGTCGTTCAGCTTATGGGTTTTTATAACGTATGCTGTGCAATATCCCGACGTCATTTACAACGCAATCTTGAATCTATCATGTCAGCGTGAATACTAGCGTAGCGAGCGAATACGCGGCGTAAACCTACGCGGGGGCACACTCAGTCGATTCGACTCTATTTAACTTGACAAGAGCGCAAAAAGGTCTGCACATGGATCATATCAGGTACCAAGGACAAGAGTGTCAACTACCTAATGATGTCGTGAATTCCACACAATAATACAACGACGATTTACAACATCCGTGATGCATTTAGCTCAGCTTACTTTTCGTTTCCGTCAGCTAACCTCTATATACCTATTAGGTATATTGTTTGAAAATGACGAAATCTATTGTTTGATTACCTTCCACGAACATTTTTTGTCACTTGATATTGTCGACGTGACCACACAATGAATGCGACACGGAACAACGGCGCGGCGTTTTGACGTTTCTAAAGACAATAAGGGAACTCAATTGAATGGCGAAAAAATACTCGAAGGCAAATTTGACAATACAATTAGGTACTTATATTTCTTTCATTCATTTTATCTTGAACAATATAATAATGGCCATTTAAATAATATACATTCTACTCGCGTTAACGTAACGTGTTAAAATGAAAATACCTTGAAGATAGAGACATAATGACAGAAATAAATAACTCTTCCTGAAGTCAGATAAACCTGTACGAAGCAATATGAAAATTGATTAAGGAACGTGTTCCATAGAATGAGTTAGGTCCTCGTTATCGTATTGAGATAAAAACTGATATCTTTTTTTAAACGGTAGGTACTTGCACGCCATTCTATTTCAAACCACTGCAAATCCTGAGAACCCGAATCAACAGTGGCGACCACCGGAAAAACGCCGACACTGATAGGTACTAATGTATAAAAAATGACTAGCTTTTGCTCGCGACTTCGTCTGCGCGAAAACGCTTAAACATATTTTATGTTTATTTGTGTTTTATAAAGTGCCTGAATACGAAGGTTCATGGTTTCACCTTCAATAATAACGGACTCCCATACAAACTTCCACCCCACTTTTCACCCCCTTAAAGGATTATTTCTGGGCTAAAAATCCTATGTCCTTTCCCGGGACTCAAACTTTCTTTATACCAAATTTCATCTAAATCGGTTGCGGTTAAATCTTGAAGACACTTAAACCGCTGAATCGAAACTGCGAAAATGTGTCTCTCTGTCTGTTACCTGAAGAGGTAACAGACACATTTCCGCATTTATAAAATTGGTATGGATTTATAGCGCATTAATTAGTCTCTAGTTAACAGGACCAAACCCATGACACGTATTGGCATGCAATACGTGTCATAGATTTGGTCGAGTTTAAATTTCCCTTTCAAAAATATTGACAAGCTACCGTTATTACCTTCCTGAATATAGGTGGCAAGGATACATACACTGAGAAAGTTTATATTTCATTGGCAGAGAGAGAGCTACATTTTTCTTAAATTTGTGACATTTGTGTTTCATGGCAGTTTGAACGATGAAGTCTTAGTTCGATTGTACAGGTGTGCTCTGTGGTATCCAATTAGGCACTGGTATTTTAGCATGCTATGCTCATACCTCTGTAGGTACTGTCAGCAAAGGACTTAGTCATACAGGAAAAATATCTTTCATTTTCATGCCAAATAAGAGTTTTTCCTCATGTGTGCGGCAATAAAACTTCAAAGCTTTCTACGTCATAGCAAAAATACTTTGATCCAGTCCTTATTTGCTTGGTGTTTTTAATTGATTAGCTAGCTACATATGAAGCTTTTATCTTAGGAAATGGTACCTATGTTTCCGAGGTTTATAAACTCGTCTTTTTATGCACATATTTTTCTTACTACTACTATTAATGTTTCCTCTGAGTACAAATATTAAAAAAAAATGTTTGTTATATTTGACGTCGTCATAGGAGCATAATACAACGTCGCATACAATGAAATTTTTCCTTTTGTACTCCTACCCAATAGGTAATGCCGAATTTCCAGCTCTATCCGTACACAGTGTCATATTTTCCTGGTATTACGTTACTGACTTTGAGGTGATTTCTAATGAATACAGCCTATTCACTGGCTTTATTTCGAATTGCTTGTTTTGTTCATACTGGTTAAATTCACTAATTATCTGGATTCGTTGGTACGGTAAAATAAGTAAAATATCTGTAGATGTCCATGGAAAAAGCGGTCGGTGGGCCAGACGTTGATGAATTTTCATTACTCTTCTACGTTTTGTTTCATTTTATTTTTTTCCCCATTCGCCACGCCATAAATAAAGGTGCCTTCACAATTTGAAGAGCCATTACAATGTGGTTAAACAAATTTTATGGTCCATAAAACATCGTTTAAAAACTTTATTATTATTTTTTTATATTGCGTTTTAGTGTCTAATTTATGGGTACTTAGTATCATTGAAATATACGTGTATCATCGATATAATCTAGCCGTAAGGAACTCATCGTTATACCATACCTGCGTATTAGGTCCAATTGTACATTGCTCTGAAAAGTAGAGCGGATCAAACAGTCCAAGCACGGGCGCCCATCTATTATTATTGACGAAGACTGTTGTATTTATTCAGTTTATAATATATGATTTTAGCATCTATGTACATTAGATTGAATTATAAATCCATCCTAAGGTAGGTTCACAATTTTAAGAGCTCAACTAACAGGAAAGGAGCTTAGCCGACAAAGTTTGATGCAAGCTTTTAGTTTACTGCCTCGTGTTCGCTTGTACCATTGTCAAGCGCGGAGTCCGCGGTTCGATTCATAGACCGGTCAAAGAGTGTAACTGGTTTATTCGATTGGGAATTTTGCAGTAGCAGCTCGGAGTTTGGAAGTTAGTGGTGTGTCACCCCCGTCCCTAGATAAGCCGTTGGTCTCGCGCCTGATCGCTCGCCGGTCGTGTGTAATTGCATCTCATCGGAATATAACAAAGGAATATAGAGTGCAACTGTGTTTGCCTACAAACTTGTGCACTGTAAAACCTCCTGGGCATCGTGACTGACCTATTTCGGTCACGGATAATTTATGCTTACCGACGTCCTGTCAATCCAACCTACTGTTGATATATGATATATGGATACGTGTACCGGTGTGTGTTTTCCCAGTACTGTCCATATTTATATAGCTTTGAGTTACAGCTAACGGCCTTCTAAATCCTTTTGATATGCTATCACACGCATCAGTGGTACAGATGATTGACCTAAGCACGCTGGCTTCTGGCAAATCCTATGACGTTATTACGGCTTCGGCGAAATATCTATATTTAAGTTGAAAACCGGCTATTTTCGGAAACTCTGTGTAGGTTCAAACAAACTATTAATGGAATAGATGTCGGGGATCAGAGTATTCTGATTAATTTTAATTAGAAATTTTAGGCAAGCGTGTCAGTCAGGCTATACCTTAAATAAGCCCTTTCATTCAGTGGCTACTAACGATACTTAAACATTAAGCATGTAGAAAAAAAATATATGTGGTTTTCTTTTCTACATTTTAGTGAGTTACATTTTTTGTTTCGAGCCCTTTATTTTATTACCCCACAAAACTATGTCACGAAAGAATACGTCTTCAGCTACCTAACGACAGCCGGCACTTTGGCATCAAAGACGAATCTAATCAAATCTTATTTGTTTAAATCCATCCGTTCGAGTAGGCAACAGACTACAGGAAGTACGAAAAAAAAATAGACATACGAACTCTTCAAATAAAAAAACGGCAATTTTGGTTTTTTATCCTTTCTCATAGATCTCCGTAATCTACTAAACTACATGCCTGCATTTGTTGGCACTTACTAGTCTGCATTAGATATGGCGGCCAAACACGTTAGCTTGTTTATTATTCTTTAGTGTACGCCAACGCGCAATATTGGCTTGATATTAGAGTATGAGACTACTACAAGATGTTATCAACGTCATTCTAAGTGCTACCTCTTGCCCCCAACCCCCCTTCCTTCCTCATCCTATTATGGAACTCAATAAGGTTAGAAATTTTCCTACAAGCTGCAACATTTTATTACCTTTGTTACCAGAGTACCCAATAATATTTTCTCATTTTTGCGTCGACTCGACACAACAAGAAGGTAAAAGTTTTCGTGACTGAATTGTAATTCTTTCAATTACCATAATCTTTATTTTTGAAACCTTATTTCATGTCCAAGGTATTCAGTTCAAAAAGAAAATCACCTAGACTTGCTTAAGTTTTATATTTCACTGACTAAACATCAGGTAAGTCAGTGGCTTATTAAAAAAAAAACACTTGGTGTCTTCTACATTATCAGCCAAGAATTAGAACCGATACACTGAATAGAAGAATAAAAGCATAATTATGCAGCTGCCACACTAAGGCCTTGAGTTCAACATCGAAATTGTTAACGGAACCAGTGACATTACTTCACGGTCATTCGTTTATTATTCGTTTCTAGTTTATTTACTATGGCTTAATCTACGTGTCCGTCTAAGGTTTTACAGCGAACAATAATTTCCAAACAGAGCTAAATTAGCAATATTCCGGTTACCCTCAATGTTGCAGCCACTATTGATACTTCTTCCTGCATTTTTTTGGAGTTGAAGCTGCATGTCTGCATCTTCTATAATATGTCTATCACCCATCATTGTTAGTAGTAAGCCTCTGTCCTCTGTCACACGGTTAATATTTCGTTTCATTCTTTATTTATTTAATACTTGTGGCCCGTCCCGGCTTCGCCCGGATGTAATTTTTATTTCAAAATTTTCTTTCATTAGCACCTTCTTTTGACATAACAAACACAACAAAAACAATTAGCAAAATTGGCCGAGCCGTTTTCGAGTTTTGCGCTGAGCAACACATTTGGCGATTCTTTTTTATTTATATACTCATAGATAATCAGAACGACAATAACATTATAATTTAGACAAATACGGACAAATATTAGACAACTTCAAAACACAGAAACATTAACATAGATAGAAAACGCGATGTTAACTTAATTAATAATACAGCTGAAATTACTGGTCGTAGAAAGCTGCCGTTTGACATGTAGGATTTCCCGATACTTTTACGGGAACGGGAAAACGGGATATGCGCGTTCGAAGTTGCGGGCAAAAGCTGGTTCGTTATAAAGATTTTTACTTAGTCTTCTCGCAAATAGTTAAACATTGTAACAGTATCGACTTCCATTCATCAGCTAACAGATCTATCCCACGCACTTACCGTGTCTCAGGGCTAGATTCAAAGAGCGTTGAGTGTATTGTATTGAGCATTCGCGGAATAGGTGACATACGTCGTGCTGTCGCTCACTATTGCTTGAATGTTCCAGCCGGTCTATTCTATCAACATCACACCGTGGTAACTTAGGTGGAGTGAGCATGAACAGCCGCTTGATTCTGTTACATGTCGAAGTGAAGGCTTGTGTGAAGTAATCACAAAGTGAGCTGTCAACCCATGTAATCAAAATGGAATTACAGAATACTTCGTGATCACTTCACCCAAGCCTTCACTTCGTCATGTTTACAGAATCGACCGGCTGAACTGTCATTCCATATTGTTTGTATGCATTGACAACTCACTTCATGTTCACTTTACCTAAGCTAACACGGTGAGTGGTGTACAGCCCGTCGATTCTGTAAACATGTCGAAGTAAAGGCTTGGGTGTAGTGATCTCGAGGTGAGTTGTCAATCCATATAATCAAGATGTCACATGATCACGAAGAGAGCAGTCATTCCATCTTGATTATTTGGATTGACAGCTCACCTCGTGATCACTTCACCCAAGTCTTCACTTCGACATGTTTACAGAATCGACCGGTAGAATCGCACAGCTGAATTCTTATAGCCAATCTCATTTTAACGCACTTTTTTCACAGAAATCTATACTCGTATCATGTAGCGAAATCCACAGTAGGAATATTAGTTGCTTATACCTGTTGGTTGATTATAAGGAAAACAGCTGTTGGAAAATATACAAAGCAATTTCGTGATGTATGTGCAAGGATAAACTTGGTATTTAACTTCACAATGCCTCCAATTTTGGAACACATGACATCATTATAATGTTTAATCGTGCGTTTGCTTGAAATCATCAAATTGTTGGTATAGGAAGTCTGTTTAGGCTAGTTAAATAAGATGATCCAGCCTGTAGCAGACGAGTTGCTTGGTTCCGAAAACGTGAATGTTCTGAAGCAGAAGCCATGTTGTGGATCTTGTGACTATTTTTGCGAGCGTACTGTTGTCCAATGTTGTATAGGTAAATGGCGTCATACAATATGTAAATTTTGACCCGTTTATTTATCGGATACGACAATATTTTCGCAGCATCTCTACTATGTAGAGTAGCGGGACTCCCAAACAAGTAAACAAGAATAATGAAAGAATTAATCGAAAGCGAATTCAGCATACGAGATTGTATACTAATCGATTAGAATCCAAGGACACGTCATTGTTTGTATTTATTCGTAATTTCCATTTATCAATAAAACTTAACACGATTGATACACTATCTACCTACTCGTATCAAGCCATATCTCGCTATCTTTCGATCAGTTCATATTTTATAGAATATTTTTTCAAATCCTTTTGCGTTATTTACGTCAGCGTCAACACTTTAAACAAATACTTATTTCTCCAAACTGTATCCTCTATGTTTCATTTTTAAGTCAACAACGACTCGTTTACCTTCGTTTTAATCAAATTCCTTTCACAAAATTAAAAACTCACACACAAGGAAAGAATAAAATAATACTTATCATCTCGCTGTTAAAATTATCCAATGGCGTTTCAAATGTGGTAGTGTACACCGAACATATACGTATGTTAGTGTTTGTACAAAGTTTATAAATAGGCATCAAAAATGAGTCATTTCTTATTTTATGTCCGCGTTGCCGTACAACGAGCATGTTACAATGTACGTAAATACTAAGTTTTTTCTTATGATGCTCTTTTCAGAGGAGGATGAGTCCCAGATATTCGTCAAGTTCTTCAAGTTCCACAAGTGTTACGACCTGATACCGACTTCGGCGAAGCTGGTGGTTTTTGACACTCAACTCCTGGTCAAGAAGGCGTTCTTCGCTCTCGTTTATAACGGTCAGTGTGTGTAAAACTGTTTGCGTTTGTTATCATGTTGAGTACTGTATGACAGGTTAGTTTACAACCGCTCAATGTGTTTTTGTTTAGTACGAAATATATATTTTACTCATCATTATAATGCCGCTGTTATCATTAACTTATAATTATGTCCGTGGCTGTTATCTGCTTGTACTTTTTTGTGTTATTCAATGTCATGTTTGTTGTATGTGTTTTAACAACCATAGAATGCGACATTGCGAATCAAGGTATCAGATTTGTTTCTTTATAATATAAGTAGTTCCTATATTTTTGAAACCTTGATCTCTTGTAATGGCCATGTGTTCATCTTATACTATAACTAAAAATCTTACTTATGTCTGAGCGAATGCATTGTTAGAAGCGTTGCGATTTCTTCTTAATTTAGCTAATTGTCTGTAGCGATTTCAATAGCGTTCATAATGCCATGCGAGGGGATTAAAGAAATCTATTGATGATGTAACGTTTTTGATTTATTTATACAGCTGTGGTGTTTGCGATGTTCGGCCGAACCCCATAAGAAACAATACGGCCGTTTGCCATGGAGACTAAGGTGTATATCGTTCCTACATTTATAAACCAACAAATAAGCTTATGATTATATTACCAAGCTCGATTCGCGACTGCTACACCACTGTTTCTTGTTTTGCTAATTTTAATAAGAATTAATAAATAAAAATACTATGTAAAACAGGGAATAATTTCAGTTTTTCCACCAGACTTAAATCCTGATATGTTTTTATCATTGTTATTAGAAGATAAGGATAGACGATAAAAGGTTCATTGAACTTTACGGCTTAGTACGAATATATTTTATTATCCTACCTTGTAAACCAGGCGCTCATTTGCTCGCAGTCTCTACCGCGTGGTTGTATTGTTTCTTAAGGAGGTTAATTAATATAAGTGTCAAACAGAAGGCAGAAAGGCTATGGCGAGAAAAGGACCCTGATTATAAGGATTCATAAACTAGGGAACTGCTTCGTTAGTGTAGTGGTCTCAAACGCTACTGCTGAGTAAAAGGTCCTGGGATGGATTACCGATTCGGGCATAGTGTAATTGAGTTTTTCCATCTGGTATTTCTTAGTAGCGGTCAAGAGTAGGGCATGCAATTATCCATCTCATTTTACTACCCATATAATTCGGATACTTTAAAGTCACTATCCGGGTAAATCGGATAATCCGGATTGTAGGGATATTTCGGATATCACTGTCAAAAAGTAAATAAATCGGTATATCCGTTTGATTTAATTGTAGTATTAAATCAACACAAACTCTCGGTTATGCAATATTAATATAATCTTAAAACTTTACAATATTTATAATATTGTCATTCATCATTATTGTCTTTTGGAAAATACTTAAAACTTTTATAGAAGTAATTTACTGAAAAAGAATAATGAAAACTTACTAACCAGTGATTTCAGTTTGAATTAATTATGAGATCTAATGGTAATGGTTAGTATATACGAATTCTTATTTAATTCAAAGAAAATGTCCAATAACGTTATATTCTGGTATTTTCTCCATTACAATTTATAGAAAATTATTTATTCAAATATTTTACTACGTAACCGGATTATTCGAATAATCCGGATAGCAGTATACACAATATCCAGATTTCAAATTTGACGGATAATCCGGATAATTCATCTACAGACGTGATTATATATAGTAAATAAGCTTACACTAAAAAGGTTCTAAACGCTTCTGCTACAGATTTGCGAGTCTCGTTTTTTTACGACGGGTTGTTCAAAATAATTATATTAACACCGTGCTATTTCGGTATCCCGGAATAAATTCGGACCGTCTGTCGTCTAGGTCAATACGGCCCGACTAAACGACCTATATTAGCCCGTCAATGCTAAGGTAGACCTACATAAAAAGAGGTCAGCATAAATGGCTACCTTTACGTAGTATTCATTATGAAAGTCGTGATTAATTATAATTAGATTTAGAATTATTATTACTCTGATTAATTATTAAAAAGGATATACTTTCCTAACGATCCCGCTCGATAGTAAAGTTATCATGTCGCTTTCTGTCTGACACTTATCTATACATATAATAATAAAACCTAAAGCTTATAGCACATGTCGTTTATCCAGAAATGCGTGTCATTTGTCATGCGTTTGCCTGTTGCATGCCCAATAAGCCCGCTTCCCACCAGTTCTAATAACCATTTACGCTGGCTTTCCACTAAATTTGAGCGAAGACAAAATCCACTATTGTTCCAAATTGAAAAGTAGCTTTTTTTTGGACCTTCATGGCTTATCCGATAATATATATGAATTTCCCGGTATAAAAGTGTAAATCAGTACTTCTTTTTAATATGTATAATTTTTTTTTGTGAGGCCACTGATATTGTACTTCATGTTCTCAAAATCTCTAATTGACAGAAATCAATTGCAGTGTTTCTTACTTGTCGTGTCTACTCAGCAATCAATCATAGAATACTCTTATCAGATATAAGTAATCCTAACAAGTAAAACACATTGATTCATCAATGATTAATACCGGCGCGATGCTCAAAATACGTTTCTGCTTGAATTTCTTTCAATTATTGTTATCGTTAGCTAAGGGTTTAAGTTGAGAAAGATTACATTTACTTGAAATTGTTGTTTGGAGTGACAGAAATTAAAAAAATAAGAAATTGTAAAACGCAATGTATTTTAGGAACTTTGAAAGCGCGAGTAACTGAAAAGTTGAATCGATTTGAGGCACGAAGCGAAATGTGGGTATGTGTACTTAAAGAGTGATTACTATAAATTTCGATGGGTTGAGAGGGAAAGGATGGCCACAGAAAAATGGGATAGACTGTGTGAGGAATGATAAGAAAGATAAGGTATTTAATGATAGCGTGACGGGGAGAACGGAAGAAGAAAAGGTTACACCAGCCCCAAGTAACACGAGCGAGGAGTTGTTCCCTCACTGTTTACACTACTACTTCTAGTGTACAGGGTGCTCCAGATATGCGAAGTCATATTAAAGGTTGGTGTTCAGTATCTGCAGACAGTAAAGAAACAATACCAAAATATTTTATTTTTTACTTTTACAAACTCTCACCTCAGAAAACGACTAAAAGGTTTAAAAAAACAGTTATCAAGCAGTCTGATGCAGTTGGTGACATCGAATCTGTCATTGAACTAATATAAACTCCACAAACTGCACTAAACTGCTTGAAAACTGATTTTTATAAAACTTTTTATAAGAGCTCGGGTTTTAAAAAAAAGTTAAAAAAAATATTTCCATAATGTTTCTTTACTATATAGCAGATACAGAACACCAACCTATATGACCACGCACTTCTGGGACACCCTGTAGATACCTAACGTATGGTTTGATCGAGTTGGCAAACGGTGTCCAAATACAGTGTTTATCAAGACCATGATTGTTTAGGCTGTGGTGGATATTTTCTTCGTTGATGTTGCTATACGGTGAGTCGCACGTAAAGCGGCGTCTAGTAAAGCAACATCAATATCGTGAAATTGCACTTAACTATGTTTCGTAATGTATTTTCTTACTACTTTAAATAATAAGCTGAAACATGGAGGTAAGCAGATACTGTCGACCGCAACTACACTGCTAAGATCTATCAAGCGTTTTCATATTTTCGCCTATCGTACTCGTATCTCGCATTTAGTCCTTCTGGTGAACCATTGTGCGTGGGCCATGTCGTTATTCCAACCAGCGTACCGCCCCCGACAAGCAGATTAGGCCTATTAAGAGAATTCGGTGATCCTATGATTCGTCTCCGTATTTCGGTGACGCATGTGCACCCAGTATGGCGCATCGTATCAGAGTTGCTATGTTGAAAAGGGATCAAAAGTGACTAAAATATCTATGATTATTGTAAATGTGGATGGATGGAGAGAGAGAGAGAGAGAGAGAGAGAGAGGCCAAAGAAACAATCGATCGACGAAGTTCCAAAGAAGAAGAAAGTTAGATTTATTGTATGTATACGGAAGATAGCGTGATGGTTGACAGGATGGAATGGAAGTTGCTCCAACCTCAAGTGACATGAGAAATAGGTTGGAAGACAAGGATGATGTTGGTAATGGCATAAGCTTCATGCATATTATTACAACCAAAGTATTGAAAACTGTTTATTCCTATGGGATAGCGGATCGAACCTTCAAGAGTCAATGATGACTGCAATGCTGTAGCCTATCATGTCGTTTATTCTACTGTGAATGACATTTTACGCTGCCATTAGGTGGTGATATTATAGTCGTTAGCAACATAAATATGACTGCATCAAAGCTACGAAAAATTTGAAGGTAGCACCCCAACAGACCCCTCAGAATTTTCTTAGCAGCGTTTGCCATGGAATCTCTGTGAAATATGTGTACGAATACTTAATAACAATGCTTCGTACCAGAGAAAAAAAAAACAATTCGCTGGTTATAAATATGGCTTAGTAACTATTCAAACGTTGTTGTCTTAACAAATGTATTTGGGAATATTACCCAAATTAAGAAACCTGTGTTAGGCCCCTAACAAATTCCATATCAGTAGTCTCTTGACCATCCAGGCAGCTAGGAAACACCGGCCTCGTCTAGCTTAAAATTACCATTAACAATTGACGTGTAAAAGTGTTATCTTTAACTTACTTGCAAAATAAATATCATTTATCCATTACCTAAAGTACAACCCAACTAATTCCTCATGCTCTCAATACTGATGTTGGCCACCAACATAAGTTTGACGTCCAAACTTGGCCTGTGGTCACCATCAGCCAATACCAATAAGTTTCGTTGCCAACAGGTGTCCGAGCCGCTCCTCTATGGGACTCGCAGCGGCAGAAGTTCGTCGGGATGCTCACTATCACGGACTTCATCAAGATACTGCAGATGTACTACACCAGCCCGAATGTCGCTATGGAAGAGCTAGAAGAGCACAGACTTGAGACTTGGCGTCGTGAGTATGAATACTTTACTACGAAAATAAGCCACCGCTTCACCACTAGGAACACCCCAAAACTAGAGATTAAAATAGGTTTCATGAGTGTCTTTTTTACCCTTGAATCTGTCATTTATTTATTGAAACTTTCGGCTTTTCTGTTGATATCCGCTTTATGGGTACATTTGACCGTAGACGATCTCTTCATGGCTATAAAAATAGCCAGTCTTTGAATTAGGGGAATGGTCCACCATAGGGTTATTCGGGTGTTTACCCACAGCGGCTATCTGCAGCGATTCAGTTTATCGATCATCTTTCAATCATCATCATCATCATCATCCACATCCCGACTTTGCCCACTTCGGGGCATAGGTATTGGCCTGTGCCAATCCTCATTCTCCTGTGCCTCATCCTAGTTCCACCTACGATGGTTATGATGTCGCCCACCGTTTACGTTGCTTGAATAATTGCTGTTGGTGTTTCCATGTACAATTACTATTTTCATAAGCGAGACTGTTGCTGTGTGTTACTGCTCTATGGGTACGAAGGGCACAAGTATCGGATGTCAAAGCCATAGTCAAAACTGTCACAGGTTGTCAATTTCTATGAGTAAACGGTGTCACTCGCTGATACTTTTGTTTTGTATGGAAAGTTTAGGACTGTACCGTATAAAGCAATGACGTTCGAGGAGTCTCAATTCTCTGTGATAGCTGAACTGTAATTATACCTAGCTCGTACTTGCCCACTGGACAAAAGCCTCTCTCCGTTCTTGCCAACGGTCACGGTTTTGTGCCTCTTAAAGAAGACATTCAGGTCGTCCCTCCATCTCCTTCACGGTCAGACGCGGCTCTGTCTCGGTGTTTCAAGGCACCAATTTTATATTTTACGGGCCCATAGCTGAATTTACTATCTACACATGATTTAAAGACTAATAATTCATCATCTGCCTAGTCTTTTTCCCAACATTGGGGTCGGCTTCCAGTCTAACCGGATTCAGCTGAATACCAGTATTTTACGTAGAGCGGCTGCCTACCAGACCTCCACAACACATTAATTGGGAAACTCGGTATTTCCTGGCCAGATCGGTGTTAGACTTTCTGACTTAAAAGACTAATAATTGTATACCATAATATATTTTTCAGATGTGCTGAAAGGCTCCGTGGTTCCGCTGGTGTCCATCGGGCCGGACTGCTCTCTGTTCGACGCCATCCGCATGCTGATCACCAATCGCATCCATCGGCTGCCGGTCATCGAACCCGAGACTGGCAACGTGTTGTACATACTCACACACAAGAGGATACTGCGTTTTCTCTTCTTATACGTTAGTATTGACAGTTCATTTTTGCTTTGTGGTGATTTCTGAGAAAATGTATGATAATTTTTGTTTGATCGCTTAAGCTCTAAAAGTAGCGAGTGCGTTGGTAACCATACGTACCATTGGCAGCCCAAGTTTGAGTTGTGAGCATTAAATGGCAACATATTGCTTTGGTCTTTCAACGTAACAGCAAGCGAACATAACATGTGCTACTAGATCCGATTGCGACTCTCGATTGAAATACCGAAAAACGCTATTTAGAGCACTCTGCGGTAAAACCATGAGAGGAAAACCATCTTATGATAGAATTTATAGATGTTCACCCATCCACAGACCAATCTGGCTAGGGTTGCTTAACTTACGATCGATCCATTCGGCTGTTATAATGATTGCAGTGCATATATGCTGTTCAAACTCCGCAGAACTGGACCTTGCAGATCGCATCGCGTTCGATAGCAAGGTCATGTCCAGGGTCAGGTTATATGTCAAATGCGTAACTACTTTACATAATTTCATTCACTAAGAAGTGACAGACAACGCATTGCCAAAATCGGCGCGTCTAAAATTATGAGTTTGCACTAGTAGTAGTTGTTTTTTTTTGAATCCACGAAAAGGAAATGTCTAAACATAGTCGCGTAATCGCGTCAGTGAAAATATATAGGTACCTAATAAATAATATAAAACAGGCAATATTCATAAGTCCTCCATTTTCATAATAATAATAAGTTTATTTCAGATCATTTGGCTAACATTGCATGTCGAGGAGTCTCTATTTAGGCATGGTGCCTGTAGTTGAAGGCTCCGCTCTTCCCTTACATTGTACATTATAAACTTGTAGTTACATAACAAAAAGAAAATAAATAAGTGTGTGTGTGTGTTTTTCTATGTGTATGTGTATTTGTATGTATGTGTGAGAGAGAGAGACAGATTCGTAGTACACATTTGCACGTGTGAGTCTAAATAAGCGAAAAACATGACTTTATATTATTTATTATTAAGTCACACGTTGCAAAAATAACTCCGTATCTTCATATCTTCGTATTTCATGTTTTTTAATATTATTTTACATATTTTTTAAACAATATTTATATAAATATGCATAGCCGGGTAAGCTACATGCCATTTTTAAATATTGGTGAGTAGCCTGTCCAACCCTAAAAGGTTCAGTAGACCTATGTGCGTATCTTTTAGTTTTATTATCTATCATGGCATGGTCAAACCCAAGACCGATTGAGAAATGGCGGTATTAATCGACGCTTGAGAGGCAAGATATTTTTATTGCCAATGTCGTATGCGAGTTTAAAGTCCAAATAGATACTGACCTTCTCGACACACACATGTCATCACTGTTTGTGCCTACCCAGTAAAAAGAAATTACCAAACAGTTTTGAGAGGATATATGTAGCCGGCAGCAAGCAGGAATGCATTCTTTATGAGGAATTTCTTCACCATGCTCTGAACAAGGTGAAGGTTAAGTTAGAATATAGTGGGGAAACCGGCATACGCTGAAACTAAATTATGTAGATTGGTATGGTTCTGTTCGCAATATCATATTGTTACCATAAAACAATCAAATACTATCCAATGTGGAGACATCGATAAGACAATAAATGAAAACACTGTCAATACAACCAGTATTGACAGTGTTTATAGGAATATTTTGAAACTACTATAAATCTTGTCACCGAAATTAAAAATATACTTTCCAATTACATAAAACGTCAAAAAACTCAAACTAGTCAAGGATAGTTACGACTTTTCTGACGAAATATTCCAAGCAGAAGTAGTTGCAGGTAGTGACATCAAATCTGTGATTAAAGACAAAATATTCCTATGAACTAGTACTGCCTGTGCTTTGATTTATTGTCGTATCGTCGTCTCCACCTTGTGTACTATAACGCTAGGGAATAGTTTTGCCGAAGTACAGTAAGTACTGATTATATTACAAACAAACAATGATGATGAGACATCCATCAAACCGCTCTGAGCTTGTGTGGTAGATTATATTGCTGAGGGCCCTTCTCCCACAAACGAGGCCTCAGTTTTTGCAGTGGAAACATTGTAGACTAATTAGGTTACAAATAAATAACGAAAACGAAAAACTACAGTCAAATCGAGACTTGAGCCAATGTTGGGTGCATTTACGAGTAATATTCAATCCCAGTTACAATTCAAATACAAGCAACCATCCGTACTAAAATTTTAATGCAAAATTAACTGTGTCTGTCTATTTTGTGATTACTTTCTGACTTTAATGCGGGCGAAGCCGCTGACGGAAAGAAATCTGCCATAAACTTTTAACATACTTATAAAAAATCTCAAATTCCAGATAAACGACTTGCCAAAGCCTTCGTACCTGCAGAACAAGCTGCGCGACCTGCGCATAGGTACGCTCAACGACATCGAGACGGCGACGGAAGACACGTCCATCATCGACGCTCTGCGCAAGTTCGTCAACCGCCGCGTGTCTGCGCTGCCGCTCATCGACGCAGATGGACGTCTCAAGGATATTTACGCTAAATTTGACGTCATTGTACGTACAATTTTGTTTTAAAAATATCATCGGCGTCAATGCCGGTACCTTGTAAATGTTTTACCGGCAAAGTATGCTTGCCAGCTAGTCCATTGTTTGATCACTAGACGGAAGGTTACTTCCTCTAATAAAATTACAAAAAAAAAACCAAACACAAAAATTGTACTTGGGGACCTACTCCTGCATTGACGCCGACAATATGTAATTTTTGCCTTGTAAATTTCGAGATAAATGTCAGAATTACTCATAAGACAGAGCACGGAATGCTTCGCCAACAGTGACAAGCATTTGTTCCGTATGAAGTTTGCAAGTCCATTTAGATATTCCATGAATTAGGCGTAGAACCTAAACATATTATCCATAGATATAATAAACAAGGAGATATGCCCGGTAGACGAAAATGTATCGGAACCCTATGTCTCCATACTATCCCCGCCATACGGCAACTACTACACGTGCAATTCAGTAAAAGCAATAGATACGCAGTCGCGCACACGCCCGTATTTCTTAAAACAGAACTTACTACACAATCAATTATAAACCTTACCCCTTCAAACATAAAGTATATTTACCATGCACCGTACAACTTACTCACACAAAAGCAACGGCCGCTTTCGTTGTGCTGTGCAAAAGCAATTTATTTTACATATACGCTAGTGATTGACTAAATCGGAAAGTTATCGAATCTTCTATTAATTATTGTACAAAAAATTTTTTGGGGTCATGGAAACAAAATGCCATGTCCAGAAAATATAAAAATAAACAATATGTAGCTAAATATATATATATATTATTAAGTAAATTAAAAAAAATAAAATCCGGTTACGTCGGTTAGCCTGTTATGGCGTATTGAAACAGTAGGCATTGTTGAAAGCTGCTATGGTGTTTACTCACTAACCTCATATCAAGATCTGAATGATTTTGAAACATATGGCTAATCCATTGTTTCATTTGTTCGAAAAATTGGTCTGCTCAACAAAGTAAATAACGCAATGAATGTTGTTGAACTGTCATAATGAAAGCGATTCCGGCCGTAAGTATATTACGCAATTTCCCCGCAGATAATAGGTTTTTGTTCTAAAAAAACCCTAGTTAGAAAAGAAATTGTTAAATACATGAAAACAAACACACACCCATGCGTAACAAACAAATAGCATGAATATGTTGACTTATTTTAAGCATAAGTCACTAATGTATTATCTGAACCATGCCGATTACTATAACGCATTCGAAGCTTTAACGGAAGTCAATTACAAAACTATAAAAAAGTAAGGAAGTCGCACAAGGATAAGGCATAATATACGATAATTCAAAGCCAAAAACAGTCCACCGATTATTAAACGAAAGAAGTAAAAAACACTATTTCACATCGATCTTCCAACCGGGTTAAAACGGTTGACAAATTGAAAAATAAACTATAATAGCAAATATTTCATTCGTCAATCGACATTGTTGTCGATAGCCTACGTTAGTGGATCTGCACAAGCACATCACTAACTCGTCGCAAGAAGCAGCGGCCGTTCTACGCGATGCATCTGCTTAATAGAATATCGTTTTGTGATTTTTACATTGCTTATCCAGTCACTTAGCGGCAAACTTAGGTAGTGGTTCAGGAGCAATGTATTTATTGCAAAATAGTACAGTCGAAGGGATTTTTGAAAACAAAAATAACATAGTAATATTTTACGATTTGTTGTTTTTCATGATTTTAAAGACAAATATAGTAAAATACTTATATTTAAATATGGTAAGTAATTCCATGATGTACAAAGTTTTGGTTTAGGCTTCGGTTTTTACGAGAAACCACTAAACAACACGGCATTCTTATAATTTGACTCGATCGCGGTCGAAAGCGCGCTAGTTCGCGGAGACGGCCATTTGCCTATGACATGGTCAACTGGACCATGTCGCGCGGACACCGACACGCCCCCTTGCCACTTCTCCTGTTTTTTATATTTCTATGATATCATCTAATGTTTCTTAATTTTCCTAATATTTGACTATAATTCCCAATTTGTCTTTTCTATGGCAGTGTCTCGTTTTCCTTCGAAGGGCCTGCACTCAGTCGTGCTGGTGTCGATGTTTGAGCTGTGGCGGAGGCAAGCGAGGTCCGCTTCTGGCGCGGACTACATTTTTATCACGCAGCCGGCGATCGGATAGAAGACCGTACATAGCGGATACCGCATAATCGGCGACGTAGACTCCTTTGCTTTGTGTGCTCCCCCACAAGCCATTGGGTGCTCCGGACAACTGCACTGGCAGAGGACGTGCCCGAGCTCCAGGCAACGGCACATTATACGATGTGCTCCCAGAACTTGAACACTGACCAACGTCCAACCTAAGCGCATGCGCTTCTCAGACACCAGCTTTTCATCGCTGCCAGTGGTCTACGAACCCAGACGTACCCCAGAGATGATATTGACGAATAATTTCACCTACTTTCACGGTAGCGGACGCAAGGGCTTCTACCTTCTATCCGTAGTGGGCAATTTGACGTCCACCATACCCTCAAATTCTAGCGCTTTAGAACGCCGAAACTGGGCAAGCTAGATCTCTGCACTAGCTAGATTTTCCATAGCCATACTTTCTCCGGATGTCCGAGAGTAGAGTGCCAGCCAGTTCTTTGATTTCCGGTGCCGCGGATCTGTTGGGCATAGGCCTAGTTATTCTTCATCACTGGTTCGTGAACCACCATAGGTCAATATATTCCTCTTCTGTTCGAGTCGATGGTTGGATTGGACTCTTTGTATTGTTTAGTCCCAGTCGGTGGCTACATTTATTGCAGCATCGGTCGCCTTCATTAAATCCTCCAAAGTACAGGTGAATGGGCACTTGGGGCACTCTTACATGTGGCTCATGTTCTTAACTGGGACACAAATAATTAGCCATTGATGGACGGGCAAAAATCCGATTGGGACCTTGAGCGTTTATTGTCCCCCTCAAAAAACGTGGAATTGCCCGAGCTCTGCTCTAGACATTCTGCTAATGCGATGCAGCAGACCCTCTTGGGGTATTTTATTTCTATGACGCGCTACATTGTTATTGCTGAACACAGCTTTTTTTAAAGAACTTGTCTCCCTACTCCTCTCAACAGTCTGCCAGCCTGGTCTGGTTGGCAAAATCACCAACTTCCCAATATGAGGCATGTCATGAGGTGAATGGCACAAACCAAAAACTTCTACTCAGATTCGAGTAATTACTAAGACCACCGATTTCTGCATATTTTTTTGGTAAAATATTGTTTTGCTCACAATTTTTTTTGTAATTGCAGAACTTGGCAGCTGAGAAAACGTACAACAATCTGGACGTGACACTGAAGACGGCCAACGAGCACCGCAACGAATGGTTTGAGGGCGTCCAGAAGTGCACCCTCGATGAAACTCTCTTTGATGTCATGGAGAGGATAGTGCGAGCTGAGGTAACTTTAGCTTTAAATTTATACTGGTAGCTTAAAAACAACAAGTCTTCGGGTGATTACAGTCGCCCGATCGTTCTAAAGGCTGGTAGAAAACCAGTTCTTAAGGCTGTTCATACTCGAGAAAAAACGCCACAGGCTTGGAGCAGAGATGTGTCGGTACTCCACTTTTGCGACAAGGGCCCGGGTAAGAATAGGGATGTTGCTTGGGTTAAAAAATATGATTCTGTTTAGTCCGTCAGTTAGATTATGGAAACATATTGGATACGCAGTTTTTATTTTATCAAATCAATAAAAAATAACGAAAATAATCACATCAATGATAAGGAGTGGGGGCTTGTATCGAAACTTTCCAGTAAAAAGTGTACTGGTAAATGACGTCTCACGAGTTTTCAACGCACTGAATCGTCTTCAATTTTTGTTTACGTGACATAAGAAAAAATACGTGCCCAATATAGGCTCATCTCACTTTAAAACCAGCCCACAAGCTGTTGTCAATAGTCATCACGGACGGTCTGACGTGCGTCTTGGGATTTCCAATCCAACCATCCCGAACAAGCTCTTGGACCACGATAAAGCCTTCGATTCGATTGACACTTGGGAATGCGCGATAGTCGCTCTGACAGTGCCAGAATGACTATCAGTACACCGGGTGCTGGGAGTCTTAGTACGAAAACACCACCATATGTGTCTCAATCTGGGAGCAGACCGCAAAACCCCATCAAATCAAAAGTTTCACTGGACCTGTTCACCGCTGCACTGGGGGATAAGGTTCCGGACTGGAAATGGTTAGGCTTCTAACGCCCCTGCCAGGGTTGCGGAATTGTTAAAAAGAGTTACCGCGGCCCTGGAATGCAAAGGGCATTTGGAGGAACACGAGCGGGTTTTAGTCAGTAAGAGTCTGACACTCTCTTCCGCTCCGCTCAGAGCGCAATGGGTGCCCTGGGCGTGAAAAAAAAATCGCTTCTAACACCAATGGCAACCACATAACTCACCGTCGGTTTGTCGACCATTTAGTTGTCATGACTGAGACTACGGATGACTTCAGAGCAATGCTTTATGACCTCAGTAGAGCTTCAACAGTGGGTTATATTATCTAATATAAGGACCAACGACAAACGTTCATAGTTAGAAAGGTCTAACTTCAAGAAATAAGTTTATCGTCGAATCCGGCTCAAAGGGGCAACGTTTGGGAAGCTGTGCGAAATCTTGTCGTCGCACCGTAGGGTCTCAAGACTTTGACCAGTACGCGTTGCCAGTGTGTAGTGATAACTTATAGCACTGAAACGTGCTCGCTCACAATAGGCCTCATACAAAGGCTTCAAGTTACCAAAAAAGCGGTTTGACAAAATGGCACCTCACAGGTCGTTATGATCCCAAATTCTAAAAAAAAAAAACATAATGACTCTTCATTAAACGAGGACTAGCTACTCCCCTGTAGATGCTGAATATTGTAGCTTTATTTGTAGACATGTATAACGCTTTTTTTATTATTAAATGCAGCACTTATTTTTTTCCTTTCAGGTGCATCGTCTCGTGGTAGTCGATGAGAATGATAAAGTGATCGGCATCATATCTCTGTCCGACCTGCTCATGTACCTCGTGCTGCGCCCGACGGGCGAGTGTGGCGCCGGCGGCACCAGCCTGCGCAACGAGCACTCATCCATCGAAGAGAAAGACGAAAATACGGCGCCGGGCCCCGCCGCCGCTGCGCAAGGGGAAGCAGACGCCGGCCAAGCTGATAGTGGGCGAGAAGACAGCGGCCAGGACGAAGCCGCCGCCTTCAGCGCGCCCGACCCCGGACACGAGAATAAAGATAGCGAGTGCCAACACCCGTAATGTGATTCCTTGATGAGTTCTTAGTGTAGAGCTGGCGTAACGCGAGCGCGGTTTATTTAAGTCTGCATTTCCATTTTGTTAAATGTTTAGCAGTAGCAACTAACCAGTGTAAGGGGCGGTGCAGTTGGTCTGGGTTTGAAATGCGACTGCTGGCTGCGTTGGTACTCAATGATACGACGAAGGTCTCAAGTTTATGCAAAAACTTTGTCATGTTTTTGCTACAAGCCAGACATAAAATACTTTACAACCGAATGGAACGATCATTTTCATGATGGTTGTAATAAAAAACGGAGTTGTTTTTTTTCACCTAAAAGGGTTTTGATATTTATTTATTTTCAATTCCACTTTTAATATGATATTTGTGTATATTCCGTATTCGTTTGTATATTTTTCTGGTTTCACCTGTTGTTTTATATTTTGTTTGTCACTAAACCGGTCAGGTACCTCCTGTTGGGATAAACCGGTCAGGTACCTGACCGGTTCGGATCGGTACTAGACGCAACTATATATAGTTGCGTCTAGTATGTAAACGTATTGTTATGTCTATGCGTGGTGTACGCTACTCCACTTCATAGATACATGTCTCATATCCAGCGTGCGGAGTTTTCATTGCAAGATTTTCTAGTCCTGCGCTATTTTTTTTGTCGCTTTTCAAGCCATCATAATTGATGATACCATCATTCGGGAATTCTCATTTAAAGCCTTTTTTTTTCATAATTATTATGTATGAGAGGTTAAAATATGGAAACACAATAAACGGGATCAGAGGAATCAGACTATTGAAGTAAAATAATCAAATGAAAACTGGTTTAACTATAAAATTAACTGTAATTAAGTTAAAAAATTCGATAGATCCGTAATACATTGTAAAATTGTTCATGAAAATTCCGCTCTCTGCTAATAACCATACTAAGATAGAATTAAGTTGATATTATAATTCTGTGCGTTCTCTCGGTACCTAGCCACAAGCAGGAAGTAACTTCTAGTATATACACATAGAATGTTTCATGTTACTATAGTTATACGACACTACGACGGTACGCGTTCAGTGTTAACCAGACGTCAACAACCGGCCATAACCGGGAACACGATTTTTTGTAGCGGCATTACATGTTTATCAAGTAGACAAAATATGAATACATTACCCATATAAAAATATCCATCGATACAAGTTATCATAAATGTAAGCTGTAGTAGGTATACATTCACACTTGACTGTTTAAATGTATGTAGGAAGCAGAAAGTCGTGTAATGTACGTCTCCTTCTCCTCCACTACAGAAATATCCGCCAAACTAACGCTATTTAGTTATAATCTTTTGTTTGATAGTAATTATTCGAAAAAGTATGTGTTTATGACCAAAAAAAAGCGCGGGTTAGTTAGCATTATGATCAAAATTTTATAAAGATTTCGCGTTTATTTGTTTTTGTTAGACTATTCTGTTATTGGTCTTTAAATGAATCGACAAGACAAGAATGTTAAAATAAATAAAACAGTAACATAGTTTACTTATGAATATAGATTCTTTATTTTGGAGTTATTTTATCGTGGATAGAATTATAGATTCGTTTTATTACTAACAAACAAAATCAATGTGTACCGATGCTTCCCGTAAGTATTATAAAATTGTGTTATTAATTTATGAGTAGAATAACGTTATAGTAAAGAATTTATCTGTTATAAATGTTGTATTAATAAATTCAAATAAAATGTTCTGTAACAACGTCGTCATCCCGTCACTTATAGTTGCCTAGTTCGGATGACTCCTTGATGTTTTAAACCATTATGTTTTTTTCATACGTAGTAGTTCGAAATTAAATGATAGATACATTTCTTCTTATTGTTATTGTGTTCAATGTTTGAGAGAAGAAAACGCACATGCATGATACGGCATTAAGAGGACTTGCAATAAAAATTTGATTCCGTCACCATGTCTGTTTATTTCATTCTAAATTTCACCCAAATGCGTCAGAGAGGAAGGTTTACTTGCTACCTATGTCTCCTAAGACAAGGACAGGCAGAACAAGTAGAACTTCAGTCTGGGCGGCTGCATGCTTGCTTACCCATCGAGTTGGAACATAGGTAAGGTACATCATTATAATGTATCAAGAGACGATCTGAAATAAGTTAGGAAAAAAATAATAATAAGCTTTGAAGTCATTTAATACAGTCCAGGCTTTTGTATTGTCTGCAGAGCCGTGTGTTGGAGGTTTCTATTGAGCAACAATTTTGAAGTTTTAGATCGAAGAACCCTACTTACTTCATCCAGTTAAAGACTACGGATAGAAACTAAAAAAGAAATATCTTAAATTTTCAGTTTTCTCTGGCTATGTTATTGGCAACCTCCTAAATTACTATACTGGCAGAACTTTTTGGAATCCGCTGTTGGCTGTCAACGAGGTGATCAGTAGCCCTACTATGACGTGCTAATGCCATCCAGTTCCGATGATGTTACAGCTCCGTCACCCGCTTAGAGCGGAATCATGATCGTTTTAAGACTTCATAGTAGGGCCTCTGCTCGGACCCGTGATCTTCAGTTTAGCTATTCACTCATTTATTCGACAGAAAAATTCTAAATTTAACGTTTCATATCTCAATGGTGAAACCCTTAGAGGCGATGTAATTTCATACTACATCACCATAAGACAGTTTCATCATGATGTAACCATAACTTTGTAAAAAATATTATTTTTAAAAGAGTGTCCGTGGAGTTTCTCGCACGTTCTTCTCCATAGAGATCTACGCTTTGGAACGTGCGAAGAGCTTCATTTTTTTGACCGACCGACCTTGACAATTCAAAAGTGCGTGTAAATGGTCTAATTAAAATAAAAGCTTTGAGTCTTTGATTCAGAAAATTAAGAGTTTTATTTAATATTGAATGGATAGGTATTATTCGGTCTTTGTAATATTATCTATAGGCACTTCTACTAATATTACAACAGTTTTTTATTTTCAGAAACAATTTTTTATGAAGGAAGAAAAATTCGATCCTCTACACCCTAGATGACCCTAGAAGACTATGTTATATAATTCGTCCATACTAGCAGTGCTCGGTACCTGTATTGGAGTCAGTTTCCAATAAATATGTAAGTATCAAGATTAGGTATTTTTAAATGAAAAATCCAACGTACATGAACAAATGTAAGTTCTGCGTTTCTACACACTTGATCATTCTTGTACAATCCAAAGAAATCGGTATTATTTGAAGAGCAATCCAGATGCTGCTGATTTATGTCGATTAAGACTTCCGACTGCGCATGGTCAGTGCTGCCATTGCTTCACTCCGACCACGCCACATTTACTTCCTGAGACACCAGAAAATAACCAATAAAATCGGATTTAGTCACTTTTAAAATCGAGCGGTTGTCCTGAGATTTTAAAGGACCTATACCATCTTCCACCGCAAACAAATACACACTTACAATCATCGATGAATACTCCAGATTTCCATGTGCGTGTTTATTATTAACACTTAAACTTATAAATGTTTAACGGATTTATTCTCAATATTCGGCATGCCATGTGTTATACACACAGATCAAGGAGCTGTGTTAATGTCCAGAGAACTAAATGATTATTTGAATTTAAAAAGAATCGCTACCAGTCGTTCTGCTCCCTATGACCCACAATAGAGCTTTTGAATGGGATATTATGGCAAACAATACGACTTGGTTTGAAAACAAAAAAAATGCCTATTGAAAAGTGGGAGAATCTAGCGCAAGCCCTACATAGCATTAGATCACTGCTTTGCACTGCAATACATCCAATGAGACTTCACACGAGCGAATGTTTGTGAACCCAAGACGATCATCATGGGGTCAATCACTGCCATTCTGGTTCAAGAATAACAAATTCCTATTAAAGAAACACGTCCGAAACAAATGGACCACTTGTAGAAGAAGTAGAATTGATAAATCCCACTCCAATGAGCAGTAGAGTACATTTCTTAAACGGACGAGAAATAATGGTGTCCAATAGACACTTGACACCAAGAGTCGAATGCGCTGAAGATCCTAACGACGGAGAGTTTTATGATAAGGAGGATTTGCCGCTGACACCTACTTCGCCAGATCCTTCTCGGCGATCGGAAAGAAACCGGTATCCACCGAGTTATCTTCAGGACTACACGACATAGGGGGAAGAATGATGCATACTTACCTACATAAGTAACCGCTTCAGATTTAGCTCCATGCTCATTACTTCATTGACAACGGCTTGTCATGTTATGTGGAATAAACCCTTGATTCTACTAACAGGGACTTTCATTAACTACATTGTCAACAGGCAACAAGGCATTTTGTTAACAGTGTTATCATTTGAATCCATCAAATACAATCAGAAACGATATAATGAATTACTCTGAAAACAATGGTTTACTGACTGTACAAAACAATGATGTGACTGACCAGCTCCTGATCGGCCAAAATGGGCCGATCAGAAGTTGAACTCGCTGGGATTCCGTTCAGTTTGTGTCGGTGAAAACGCTTGCCGAGGTCGGTCTGTGGATGGGTGACACGAATGTGGAAAGGGCACGTAGAGCGTAGGCTGCCCGGTGTAATATGTTGGTCCGCAGATTCACGCCTAGCAGTATTCAACTGAAAGTGACTCATTTTAACCCCCGACGCAAAGAGTGCTGTAGTTGGTAGGTAGTTTAACCGCTGCGTGTCTGTCTGTGGCACCGTAGCTCTTAAACTGGAGAACCGTTTTGGGTGTGGTTTTTTTATTTGAACGCAGGTTTTCTGGCGGTGGTTCTTAGACATGTTTTATCAAGGTTCAGCCATTTGAAAATCATCAGCTCTTTTCTAGTTGATGAAGGGATGTGACCAACTTCCACGGGTCTGTTCGATGCGAAATGGTATTCTAATACTTCAATAGTATCGCAGAATATGATAACCTTGACCTGATGCTGCAGCATGACCTGAGCTCTACAGTATACCCAACTCCTCGCCTAGTTACAGCAGAGATATCATGTAAGGGCTCACTGGAATGGTATTAGCATTTTGAACGCCATTGTCACATATTTGTGACAAACGAAAGTTTAGCCTGTACGCCAAAACTTCACAAATATGAGACAAACATTTCGGTTTTGTGGCTTGGCGTGGGGGATACGCCGATGCTCTGCCGTTCAAAGGTTAATTAACAGATTATAGGAAGATTAGTAACCTTGACCTGATGCTGCAGCACGACGACTCCCTCACTTACGAACGGCAGACGCTTCGTATTTGGACTCATGTAAATGGTGTCCATGAATAGGTTATAAATAGATTGTAATCAGGGTCTGATGATGAAGCAGAAAAGAGAAATTAGTGATTACAATTTCTTGAACTTCGACGTTGGTGTGAGATGCTCAGCTACTTTCACTCGTTCGATCGATATGATACTTTGGTATACGATGTAGTGCCATTTAGGTGTAGAAATAAAATAAAATATACAAATTAAAAAATAATATTTATTGGTTTTCAAATAAATTTAAATACTTAAATAGTGATAGAAAATAAAGTTGTATTAAAAAAAACGCGACGAATAAATTTTGTTATTTTAGTCACTAATTCCACTTTCGGGCTCATTAACGGTGGGTTCAGAAAGCAATTTTAGGACTTCAGGAATAAGAGGACTCCGTTTTCTCCTTATTATAAGCCTTAAGCTGGATATGAAGGAGTCTGATGATATAAGAAGCCTATTAAGTAGGTCGGTATTGTTGTCTATTCGTGACGTTTTTATAGTGAAGAATTCCAACTTTAACTTTTCCGCTCCTGTCTCAATTATATATTTGATATGTATTAGTATATAAATTGGTATTGTATTTATGTATTTTATATTATTATATCTAATTAGTATTGTTTAAAACGTTTGTACACTGACAGCCCTAAATCTATCTCCCTTCGTTCAATCCATCCAAAGGTTGTCTGGAAGAGATTGCCTTGTGCGATAAGACCGCCCATTGTGCACTTATTTTATGTATGATTGTCCTGTTCTTATTATGAGGTGTACAATAAAGTATATAATAAATAAATAAATAAATTCCCTATATCTTCGGTTACCTTTTTTTCTAGCCTCTTGTACCTCTTCTGATAACTGGCCAATCGACAAAATACACGAAGCTATGACATCGCAGCCATGAAAAAAAAACTTTGTGCATACGAACTGGCACGTTATACCATGAGTATTCCATAAGATACAGGTACATACGATAGCAGCAGAGTCCCTTTTCGAAGGTTACATTCACGTGTAATCGTTATTTCTTCAGGGTTAGCCGACGATATTAGATTCTGAACTTGTGCGTTTTTTTGGTTTTATTGATACATTCTACAAAACTTTTGTGTAGTCTTCCTGGTGAATGGCCAGATGTAGATGGTATTTCATGCAATAATTTAATGCAATCATTCAACCAAGATATATTCTTGTTTAAAAAACGTTCACGATGTCTACCGCTTGCTGACCATTTTGGTTAAATTTGTTACATAACCTCTTTAAAAAGAACTTAATTTTATTTATAGCACCTTCCGAAAATTGTACTTGAGGGTAATTACCTATTTTGAAAGCAAAAATAGCATCAATTCGCTCCTTTTTCGCATTTGAGGTCCTAATACCAAACAATTGTTTTTTTTTGTAATTTTGGCGGTCATTCTGGAAACCGAAAAAAATCAATCGTTCTCAAAATTGAAGACTCTAAACTATAAATTAAAACACCGGGATATTCAGGTCATTTTTATATACCTTTTGTTTTGCAATCATCTCTAAAAAATGCTTAATTTAACTGTGCTTTCAAATGATGTTATTCAATCAATGTTTGACTATTACTAAAATAATAAACACTCTAACTTACCTTGAAATATATACACAATACAATAATAAATCAATAAATAAGACTATACGTTAATATGATCAGTAATCTCAAGTGACAATGTTGTTCGTACGATTATTGTCTACCCAGTTCAACATTTTTAATTTCTTTTTTTAACCTATCTACAAGAATTTCTAATATGTAGCAGTGACACAGGGTCTTAGGTATAAATAGGTCTCTAATCGGTAATCAATTAATAAAATTTATATTTTGTTTAAATCCCCTAGATTGCGAGATTCCCACGCTGTGTGATGGCGAGTTTCTACACCATCAACATCTACAGGGCTCTACCAGGCTCCTACAACGCCCCGGCTAAAAAGAAAAAAAAAACTACGCGTTGGAAAAAAGGGGAACCTGCTTTTACTTGAACTGAATTTCGTCTAAAACCAAAAAAAAAACAAATCTATGTTATTTCAGGAGCGATGCTGCTATCAGGCTATGTCTACTTACCAAATTAGCATATGTGAGGAGTGTAATTTACGGACTCGGTTGCGTATAAAGAACTGGTGGTGGCCTAAAGTGGACCGCTCTGGCTTCGCCCGGATGTAAATGTTTTTTAAAAATTATCTTTCATTAGAACCTTCTCCTGACAATAACAAACACAACATAAAAAGAATTAGCGAAATTGGGCCAGAGTTCTCGAGTTTTGCGCTTAGCAACACATTTAGCGATTCATTTTTATTCATATAGATTTGGTAGACGTCTCAGAAGTAAACGGCCCTGTCACTAGGACAAAAGAATGACAGCACAAAAGACACTGAATCCTTGTTCACTTTTAGGTGTTTTATAGTAAGAAGTAAATTATAAATTCTTATTTTCATTAACTATTCATAGTTTCGGTATAATGGTTTCGGTTGTAATTTATGATACATTGTTTGGTTTCGAACGGTTTCGTATGTAACATTTGACAGCTTTCATTTAAAAATAATAAAACCGTAAGCACACTGTCGTAAACGCGAGTGTGCGAATTAAAGAATTGAGAAAAGCGCTTGTGGCTCGTTGCCACCTAAACTTTTTGCGGCCTTCGTAGGTGCATAATTCCTTTGGGCCATGTAATTCTTTTTAACGGTAGTTAGATGGAAATTTGATCAAAAATACCTATTTTATAGATATTACATTATTGCTAACCAAAAATTCATATCATAATCATTATATAAGTCATATTATAACATCAATACATACTTTGCAATGATTTCTTCATCATTTGGAGGATTTAGTCAGTTGTAAAGTTTTTATAGCGCGGTTTTTAAATACCGCACTGCTTTGCTACTCGGTGTGAGAGACCCTAAGTAGGAGTAAACGTCTATTGTTGTTTATTGTCATTTCCAATAATAATTGTAACTTTCCAGCTTTTACAAGAACAACCGTCCTCAAGGTGAATCTATCTATCTATATATTGGGGTATAGTTTCCGAACTTAGTCCTGATGTTGGACCATTGTGCGTAAGCCATGGCGGCCGTCATTCTATCCAGCCCACCTCCCTCCAGAAGCAGAACAGTCCTCCTAATGAGTTCAGGATGTCTGTGAGTGAATTCGGTGTCCCTATTGTTTTTCTCCGTATTTCGGAGACGCTTGTGCACTCAAGGAGTATGTGCAATACCGCTTCCTCCTCCTCCATACATGCTCTGCACAGAGAACTGTCCGTTATACCTATTGTGTGGAAATGTTTGTCCCTCAAGGTGAACATCATAGAAAAGTAAGCATCTTTGTAAAATTTTATATTCTACACTTTTATTGAACAGATTCATACACCAATTCCAATTGCGCCTGTTATGCTAGGTCCATGGAGTAAGAGGCGAGCCTATTGCCTTGCACAGCACGCAGAATGAGGCTTCAGGTTGCTATTAAGAAATGTCTAGTTGCAAAGTTCAATAACACTAGAACGACCTATATATTTTTATTTAGTTTCAAAATCTTTGAATTTTGTTATATATCAACTTCTTTTATCAACAGGAGATGACAACTGAAAGATTTTAGCCAAGAGCCTTAGTCGACACCGCAACAATATAAGCCAGCATTGCCACCAAGAGCAGACAAACCATGCCAATTGCTTACACCACCGTCTACTATAGTAGGCGCCAGATAAATGTGGAACAAAGTATATTGACCTTTCCCTAATAACTGCTCATAGGTACCTGAACAATTAAATATGAATCGTTTTTCATTATTAGACCATGTTAAGGATCACGAGAGATGATGATTCGGGACAGTTTTGTGTCATTAATTCCGTTTTTCAAATTAACAATGTCAATAAATGTAGGTGGGTCAATGACCGATATTCCACGATTATCTGGCGCCTACTATAGTCTGTGACCGAGTTTTTTCAAAGACAACGACAACGGCGGATTGGGGTAATCTTTTGTAACTTCTGACGTTCAAACAAGTGCAAATTTACAGCATATTTGGAATTCATGCTGAAACAAAAACGGCAAAAATTAATTCTGAGGCGGTACAAAGTTCGCCAGACTCGTAGACTCGTAGTTATGAATTTAATAAAAGTTCTGTTTAAATATTAATTTGTCTTTATTTCATCAATGCATTAAATAGATACTAATGGATTTTGTGGTATATATATCTAGATATATCTAGCATAAGCTTTGGCAAGAGCAGCAAAATCATTCCAACCGTATACACCACTCTGTCTACTAGTCTGTGAGTGTGACGCATCTGGCGTAAGCTTAATCAGCACACAAAGTTCCTACTAGTCGGCCACCATCCCTCACGAGCGCCCAGTGAGGTTTAGCTGGATTTCACATGACTTCGAGTCTTGCTTCTAGGTAATAACAGTTTTCTTACAACGCGACGTTTTCCTTCACTGTTTTGAGATTAGCAATGATGAAATGAGTAACACAAAGCGTGCTATTTATTTACTAGCTGTTCCCGCGACTTCGTTCGCACATATCCAGTTTTTTCCCGTTCCCGTATTATTTATGTTCCCGTATTATTAATTTTCCAAGTCAGACTGGTTGTTCCAGAGATTAGCGCGTTCAAACAAACAAACTCTTCAGCTTTATTATTAAGAGATAGGATAGATTAAGTTCGGAAAAACGACCTATGTTAGTTCACGGGCCTAGTCGGGGTCGTTTAGGTACTGGATTACAAATACTCTAAATTTTTTACCCCGCTGCTTTGCTCATGAGGCTATCCCACAAAAACTAAGCATCATAAGTGTAGTTTTCGAGGAGCTCGTGGCTAAATAATAACAGCCGCACGGGTCGATCTACAAGGTTAAGCAACGCTTGCCGAGGTTGGTCTGTGAATGGGCGACCATATTAACATACCGAGACTCTTCCGTGCCCCGGAAATCACGTTAAGCCGTTGGTCCCGGCTGTCATTTGTAGATCTTTGGCAGTCGTTACGGATAGTCAGAAGCCAGAAAATCTGACACCAGTCTTGCCAAGGAGTACCGTGTTACCCAGTTAATGGGTAGTGGAGGTCTCCATGTAAAATACTGGTATTCAGCTGAATCCGGTTTGACTGGAAGCCGACCCCAATATAGTTGGGAAAAGGCTAGGCAGATGATGATTACTGTAGTTTTCTAGCAGTGAAAAAATTATCAGAATTGGACTCTTCGATCACCTAAGTGATCGAAGATCGGACCTAACTTCTAAAAATCACCTTTACAATTTTACCTTTACAAACTACATTTCACAAATTTGAAAAAAAAGAAACATTTTATTTATGTTTATTCAGGTTTTCTTGATGTATTACTTTAAAAATAGAAATGGGTCGAACAAACAAGCCTTTCATTTATTCCAATAGGTAGCGGTACGCAAGTCATGCATACGGGATGATTTTATTAATTATTATTTTCGAAGGAGTGTCTCTCACAGTGTGCTGGCAGTGCGGTTTAACGACAGTTGGTATAATGGCGGTTACGATTCTATCTCATTCCAACTGTGCGTTCGTATGAACCCGTTGCAAAACATGATAGAGCACATAAAAAGAACAAGCTACACACACGTTCATTATATTAGGTGGGTTTATATGTCACCGGAAAATGGCAAAAGCTATGAGATTGTAAAACATAGCGTGAAATTTTAATCAATGTTTTCTAAATAAGACACGGATATATTGGAAACTATTAAATTAAGATGGGATTTATGTTTTACAAAACATAAATCCCATATATTGGAAACTATTAAATTAAGATGGGATTTATGTTTTACAAAACGATTTTTTCATAATTTTATTCTGTTTGTTTTAGCTGTAAGTCATCCATAGTTGGTAAATAAATAAATAAATAAATAATGTATCGAGAAATTATAATCTAATCAAGATTTATTACTTACAATCTTATGGAGTCCGCAATTTTCCGGTGATATTTATTTATTGCACACAATGTACACACAGTTACAAACTCAACTAAACTTTGTGAGTACATAACCTTATTAAGGCACAGCAATCAACTTATAGCTAGTGATAAAATAATTATCTTTAACAAAATAATAATCTTTATATAATAACAATAAAAGGAAAACACAAAACTAACATTATTATTAAGAACTATAGCTGTAAATTTTTGGGTATACGTTTGGTTAGTTTTTACTTAAAAAATAATCAATTCGTTATTTTATAAATATTTGACAAAACTGTTGCTCTGTAGGTAGGTACAAACTGTTATAAATAATAAAATTTGCAAAACACTAAAAATATATAGGTAAAATGCTCTATTTTAAGGTAGTATCATCAATAGGGATATCAGTTAATTGTAACGCTTATCGCGATGTCGCGTGATTGAAACCTCAATTAGTATGGAGCACCAGAAAACAACGAGGAGTTGTGGCAAAAAACGCACAGAAACTAACATCAGGAAAGCGCTGTGTGTGATTCGCATGAATAACACAAAAAAAAATGTTTTTTATGAGAAACTATTCCGTTTGTTACAAAGAAAATGAATATTTTCCCTACCTCGTTTCACATCTTTTCCAAGCCTCTTTATGTATATAGACGACCGGATGATAAATAGACAGCAGGCCTTCCTCTTGTTTTCATGATTAAATTGCATATTCTTGCATTAATTTCAAAATAAATACGGAAAATTGTTTGATGTGAAATGCCTCACGGAGAATATGTGAGTGAGAAAGTTTTGAACGTGACAGTGACCCAGCTAGCGAAAAAGTCGAAACTACGCAACTTCGTGCTACCGATATCCATACATTTAGTTCATTAACGCTACGTTAATGCGTAAAGTCGATACGAAGGTGGTTGTCAAAAACTTGTGCTACCGATTATTTAGTTCCAAATTCGTATGCCGCTGATCTGCCGCACGGGTCGATCTTCAACATTAAGAACCGCTTGCCGAGGTTGGTCTGTGGATGGGACCATCTTTACATACCGAGACTCCTCCGTGCCTCGGAAAGCACGTTAAGCCGTTGGTCCCGGCTGTCATTTGTAGATCTTTGGCAGTCGTTACGGATAGTCAGAAGCCAGAAAATCTGACACCAGTCTTGCCAAGGAGTACCGTGTTACCCAGTTAATGGGTAGTGGAGGTCTCCATGTAAAATACTGGTATTCAGCTGAATCCGGTTCGACTGGAAGCCGACCCCAATATAGTTGGGAAAAGGATAGGCAGATGATGATGACGCATGCCGCTGATCAATTTTGCATACAAAAAATTGTCGAAGGCGATACGTTTACGTTGTCGATGCAATTACGCAGAAGTTATTGCTCAGCCCACTGGTGAGTGAGCGGAATATCCACAGCCCCGCCACGGCCCGGTCACGTCCCAGTAGCGTCCCTGACGTATATTAACATCAAACCCCTGACGGGACACGGATGCACGGTCACGGCCCTGACATGTGTAGATCTATCTTACGTGTTTTCCGATGCACAATGGAGAGCAGGTATGTGTTATGTACATATGTAATGACTGGTCCATGCACGACCAGCCTCGGCAAGCCCTGTTCAGCCTCAAAGTTCAAAATAAAAAAATACAACCGAATTATTTAATTATATTTTTTTATTTTATTTCTCACTTTTTAGTGGTAAGTACCCCACACCTAACAACGCCACTGGAATGTCAGCAAAATACGCAATTACTTTTACTTGGATGACATACATTTTCCAGTTTTTTTTATTTCAAAACCAAAAAACAGAACCGATTTTGATGAAACTTCTATGGGACCAACCGGAATGTATATCCTTTCACATTAAAAATATTAGATTTTTTCAAAGCGGTTCATAAGTGACGGACTTATGAGGTAGCAAACAACAAAAAAACAGAATCGAGAACCTCCACCTTTTTTGGAAGGGGTACCACATAGGGTAGGTGGGGGGCAAAAACTGTAGATTGTCTTGCCACTGGCTACCATTCTCACTCTTTCCTTTTGTTTATTTTACGTTCTCTCAGATACATGTGAGAATTGTGGTCAATCAATGTGGTTATGAGTATCCGGCCGCTTTATTTAAAAGTAAGCGTAAATTTAATATATAAAGTGAAGTTGTCGGACTTTATTGCGAGAACAAAATTATTATTAGAAATTATAGGAATTTTACGCAGTCGATGTCGACCACAGAAACTAATCTACAAAATTAAAATCGGCCAACTGAAAGTCGTATCATTAATGTCATTATAAAGTTCGACGCCCGGGCGTCGAACTATTCAAAAATTAATTGTATATTGTAAATTATGTACCTATAGTAATTAGTTCGACGATAAAATCGTATTTTATATATGGTCTGCTGTGTAACGAAACCATAGCGCGATTCAGAAAACCTTCTTTTCGGACAACGCCATCTAGGGAAGCAGAAATAAGGCAGGCGTCAGTCTACAGAATTTGATAAGTCGGTACTTGTGAATGATATTACACCTCGGGTTCCGACTTCGTAACACAATTGATTATAAGATAAATGGTTAGAATTTCTTTGTTGTTCCAAATAAATAAAGTCAAGAATAAAAGCACTCTAAAATACTTAAATAAAATTGACATTTGTAATATTTTTCCAGAGAAATTACGCTGAATATTACGCTGACTTAGTAATCATTCTTAATCAACGTGTAGGGTCTGACAGTGAAAGTTCCACTAAAATCGCGCGCTTTATAGTCGTCACTAAGTTTTAACTGGACTATAGGTAGTAGACGCTAAAGCACTACTTATTCGGTCTGCACCGGAACACAAAATAAAAAAAAATGCAGATGATCGTTGTTTACTTATTTATTCTTCGTAGCCATACCCTAATATATACTGTGGCAGTCGTGGAACCAGACTGCTCTGGGGTCAGCCTTGGCTCACTAACCAATAGCGGGGTACATGTGCAGACTCATTGCTGTTCTAAGATTTTCCTTATCTAACACTTTGCTCAGCCTGGGAATTGAACCAAGCACAGAGATGTGACGTGGAGTGAGGATTAGAGTTTAGAAATAAAAAAAACCATTGATTTATTAACATTTTATTACGATCGATTACAGTAAAAACTAAGTTTACATATCACATAAACAGTTTCCGGAGCGAAGCAGCGAGTTGGTTATCCTTTGGTCCAAGTCCAATATCTTTGGTTTGTATCTAAGTCTACAATGTAGCATAATTTCGGATTTATTAATTCGTTCAAAAAGCGATTTCTTTTTTATTTATTAATTTACTTTTCTTTAGTTGTATGCTTTCCTCATCGTTTGATTTGAACTATCCATTAGACTGAAAAGTTCTTTTGTTTTGACTTCTTGCATGCATGTGATGCACCAAGATTACAAGATTAAAATTTTCTCATTTTCAAAAATGTCTACCAATTCTCTTACAAGCTCGTTAGCTGCTTTCTCGATTGTTTATAACCAGATGTCGTCCTACTCACCCAGGTGCCTACTGTTTACAACAAATAGTACCTGATATACTCTAATTCCCTTCTTATCATGATAACCAGCGCTGCTGCGGTCCGGAGAGGCGACAGCAGAAACAGACAAACTATATCTAAATTATACTGAAAGTGTGCATCAATACTTCACGACTATGCTTTCAAAGACTCGGCCAGAGAATACAAGAAAAGAAAAACATAAACATATGACGTAAATAAGTCCTTTCGCAAATTTGTTTTTGGAATGCACGTAAAAATATTACAAATGACAATTTTGTTTATTTAACAAAACTTTAAAATCAGTCATAGTCGTGAATAACTTAAATTTAAATTATGACCACATACTTATAAATAATTAATATACTTAAAAACTAAAGAAACCTAAAGAAAGTAGAGATCCATCGTAGGCAAATTAATTAATCTTATTTATTCTAAAATAGGAATGTAAGCATTGCAAGACAGATATATATTATGAAAATGTCTAGCTGAACCATGGGATGCAAAAAATTACAACGATGTCATTTTGTAGATCGGTAGTTAGGCATTGATAATGAGAGTGTACACTTAGGTACACTTTTGCCTTCCCTTCGAGGATTACAATCGTGATGTCATGTGTATTCTATGTACCTGGCATTGTATTCTGGCACATACTGCTCTTGCAAGTTGGTTACAATGATAAAGCTAGACATTGCCATTCTATACCTGGACAACTACGGAGCGGAAATATTATGCGGAGCGGATTGTGTTGTGGAACATTCTCGGCTGTCCTTGAGCCAGAAAGTCAGTGGGAGTACTGCAGAAAGAGTGTGATGTTCTGATAGACTCTTGGCTTTTTCCACATGAAGCCTGGTGGTATACAACCGTTCAACAGTGGACGTCTTTCAACTGATATGATGATGGTGCCATAACAGAGCAGACAGGCAAACACTACGTAAGAACAACCGGAATTTGTTCGGATCCTTATGGACCTACGTCGGGCGGTAGGACGTATACACAATACTCCCTTCAGCCAATACTTCCCCTCGACCCCGTGCCCGTGTTTCATATAATCACGGACAACAGAATCTACACTTAAATATAACAGCTGTGCTTGGATAACTCGGTTAAATATGGGGAACATCGATTCGGCGCTTTAAAATACACCGGGTCGATCTCCACTCAAGGCCAAGGGAAACCAACCTTAAATAACGAAAAGTTTGCGACTAAACTGGTATTAACCATCCCCACTGTCCCCTGCCTTCAATGTAAACCTTTCAATGTATTTTAAAGCTTAGGGCAAACTGTGTGCGTTGCATTGTGGACTACTTAAACCTGCTGATGTTAATTTTGGTTAGATATACTGATGGAGCTAATTTCCCTTCCGCATCTGTATCTAAACTTGCGCGCAGCAGTCAGCGCTTGTTGTTACTGCGCTGGTTGTTACTGCGCTGGTTGTTACTGCGCTAGTTATTACAGTGCTAGTTGTTACTGCGCTAGTTGTTACTACGCGTGTTGTTACTGAGCTTGTTGTTACTGCGCTAGTTGTTACTACGCTAGTTGTTACTGCGGTAGTTGTCACTGCGCTAGTTGTTACTACGCGTGTTGTTACTGTGCTTGTTGTTACTGCGCTAGTTGTTACTGCGCTAGTTATTACTACACGTGTTGTTACTGCGCTCGTTGTTACTGCGCTAGTTGTTGCTACACGTGTTGTTACTGCGCAAGTTGTCACTACGTTTGTTGGTACTGCGCTATTTATTACTGCGCTTGACGTTACTGCACTGGTTGTTACTGCGTGTGTTGTTACTGCTCTTGTTATAACTACGCTTGTTTGTATTGCGCCTGTTGATACTGCGCTTGTCGTTACTGCGCCTGTGATAACTGCGCTTGTTATTACTGTGCTAGTTTGTATTGCGCCTGTTGTTACTGCGCTTGTTATTACGGCACTTGTTTATATTGCGCCTGTTGTTACTGCGCTTGTTATTACGGGCTTGTTTATATTGCGCCAGTTGTTACAGCGCGTGTTGTTACTGCGCTTGTTATTACGGCGCTTGTTTATATTGCGACTGTTGTTTCTGCGCTTGTTATTACGGCACTTGTTTATATTGCGCCTGTTGTTACTGCGCTTGTTATTACGGCACTTGTTTATATTGCGCCTGTTGTTACTGCGCTTGTTATTACGGCGCTTGTTTATATTGCGACTGTTGTTACTGCGCTTGTTATTACGGCACTTGTTTATATTGCGCGTGTTGTTACTGCGCTTGTTATTACGGCACTTGTTTATATTGCGCGTGTTGTTACTGCGCTTGTTATTACGGCGCTTGTTATTACGGCGCTTGTTTATATTGCGACTGTTGTTACTGCGCTTGTTATTATGGCACTTGTTTATATTGCGCCTGTTGTTACTGCGCTTGTTATTACGGTGCTTGTTTATATTGCGCCTGTTGTTACTGCGCTTGTTATTACGGCGCTTGTTTATATTGCGCCTGTTGTTAATGCGCTTGTTATTACGGCGCTTGTTTATATTTATAACAAACACGTCAGCTGTTGATGCGATTACAGATGCCTAATAGGGGATAGATGGTGGTAACTTCTGACATTTCTGTTGTATGTACGATGGTTTAGGATGAGTAATATTCCAAAAAATGTTGTTATGGCTAGATATACTGAGGCATATATCTTTTTAGGAGACACGTGACTGTGTTTCATAAAATAGAATAGAAAATTCATGTTGTTCTTATTTTGACTAACCACAGTCGCACACAGTGTGCCCTACGCTTAACATTTTAATACTTATCTAAATGTATAATAATATACCTTAACGATAAATACCTACTCAATAATATAAATTAAGACTTACAAATACAATCCTTCGTATCAACAATTTATAATTAAAATTTCAAGAACTATCTATGAAATTAATGAAGAGAATAAATTAAAAGTTTGAGCGTCATAATTTTGATAGCAAATCCAAAAGTGTTTATGGAAAAATATATTGTAGTAACTGAAAATAATTTAAATTTGGGCAATTGAACCTGGGGTAGCGAAAATGTTGGTTGTTGGTGGGTTGATCTCAAACACCTCGAATAGAAAATTAGACATGAAGTCCAGGTCACACCATCCAAGTCAACAGCCCTAAATGGTAATTAAAATGTGTCTGATAGAAGGAGCACATTAATACTAACAGTTATTGTTACATAGTGCTTGTTTACACAGAATATACCTAAATACTATTAAATATAAGAGAGTTAAATTAGTATCATCTCTAGTTGAATATGGGACGTGGCTGGTGTAGTCCCGGTTAGAATGCGCGCGGTTTAGAGAAAGTAAACGCAGTTTTTGGCGTCTTAGGTTGGTAGTGACGTTAGTGTGTACCCTCCTCCTTATCAAGTTTGAAAGGTACAGTTTTGTACACTTAACTACGCGTTGCCGGTGCCAAGGAACCGGAGCGTGCGCAAAGGCACGTAAAGTTGTATTCGGTCTTGGATCTTTCGACCTTGCTAGTATGTTGGGTCGTTGTATCTCACGCGCATTCTAAGTAAGCCTTGTGTCCTTAGACGGATGGGGTCACCATTGCCATAAGGACTGGCTGGAATCTCATAGGCTTGTCAATAGTTTAGGTGCCAACTGAGATCATTCATATTGTCAAGTCCATTAGTCGTTTGCAAATTATTCTTCTGAGAGAAGAACGATGAACATAATCATAATTTGTCAGTTTTTAACTCATTATCAGCTGTTAACAATTTAATTACAAATCAATTCATTCCAAGAAGAGGTACACCTCGACTTGAAATAGCCAACAATTACTAGTTATTTATCAACATCAACAAATTTTATTCATTAAGGCCCTACCAATTTTATCTTAAATTTTGTTATCCAAAGAGAATTTTGCCATGAGTTATTCCCTGACAAAATACTTAATCTTAATACATAAGAAATTAATGACTAGTTGCATAATAAATATAACATGTAAGAAAAGAGGCCCGAGATTTGTGTTTTTAAACTTAACTTTAAATTAACCCTGTTTTTGTCACAACTGAAGAGCAAATGTATAAAAAGCAACATATATTAAAGAATATCCGATATATAAGTGTTGTATCTACAGTAGGAAATGTTTGCACGTTCCTTACATGGTCTTGTCTTCGACCAAAGTGTTCGTTCATGGCTGCCTTATTGGATAGCGCAAACATCTGACAATGTACCTAAGTATAATACAGTGAAACTTCCTAACTAACAGTATAGGTGTTTAGCCAAAATAATCCATAAATATATAAATATTACTGAAGAATTCTAATAATATATTATGTTTATAGTTAAAACATTACTTAAAATATCACATTTTTAAGAATAATTTTACATAGAGTTCAAAATAAAATAGGTAAGTAGGAAGAATGAGTATAAATAAATTATACATGGGAAATAAATAAATAGAATGGGTTAATTCGGATAGATAACGACTGAAGTTGCTGAATCGTATACATATTGTTTCGTTTGTTGATCTTGCGATGGGAATATCCGAAGTACCGGATCCAGTTGGTATGGAACCGGGGCCGAATCATCCAGGAGATGTACCTATGTAGATAGGAACATCTCCTGGTTGATTCGGCCCCGTACTTAAAGGAACTCCAATGTAATGCATATTGATGTTAATTTGGTCTTGCTTACTGTTGGTGGAGGGAGCAACTCCAGAAGTGTGACAAATGAATGGGAAGACCTTAAGGTAGTCATTTGTGGTCTGTTTGATGTTTTAATAACTTAGGAGTCGGCAGCGGATTGTGACCGTGCCATTGTTATTTAAATAATATTAAACTGATATAAAATATATAAAAAATGTGAAATATATAGGTAGATAATAATAAATATTAATATTCAACAACAAACAGGTGAAAATGGGTATAAAAATAATGAAGGTCTTTAACTTAAGTGCAATATATGAGTTACAAAATAGGTACAGTTATCTGCAGGTAGGTATATACAAACTCCAAAAAATTTTGATAACAGGAGAAAAAGTTTTGGATAGCAATAAATAAATATCGTAGAAATTCATCATGTGATATGTTTAGATATTATTATTTAAGAAATTTGGAATAAAAAATATAGAGATATTTAGTGCCTCCCGTGCGTCTGGACCAACCATTGATGAAGAATTTGATTGTTGTACACTTTTGCAAATTGTAAAAATGATGAATTGTGATGAACATTTTCATCAGATATGTTTATTCATGTTCTATGTATTGTGATTCTGAATTAAATTGCCGGATCATTCAGTACACGCACGGGGTTTTAGTTAAAATCATTAGAAACAGTTCATATACTACATACTATAAGGATACATGTATATAGATGATATATAATATATAATTATACATTAAATGGCCAAGAAGTATAACAAATCGATAAATATGTAGTTGAGGAAGCGTGAATTTGAAGTGTGTGGCCAGTTTACATCGCTACACCACGAAAATAAATAGGGGACCATATCTTAGGCTGAATTGTTGGGTTTAAGTCAGATGTTAAGTTAAATATGGTTAGCTTAAGCCGTGAAAGGACATTATTAGGCTTTACTGTGTCAAACCCTAAAGATATGATCACAATTTGTTTAAAGGAAATTGTAAAACAAGCATAAATCACCGGTTTCTATTGATTTTGCGAAATTGTATGTCAAATTAGATGCTAAATAAAATTTTGACTGGAAAAATAAAGTTGTAAGAGGCGTACAGAGCGTTTCATCTTAGTCTAAACGATTTAGTATGACAGTCGAAGTCAAAACGAAGAGTTTAGTCCCAGTTGCCGTAGTGGGCATCGGGGTATGCCCAGGGAGGTCGGCTGATCGAGCTCGTCACGGTGGTCGTCTGGTTCGTTGCCGGGTCGTAGCTGAAATTATGAAGTTGACCTATTAGTAAAAGAATTGAGAATAAAAAAAAGACGATTAGTGTGCTAATCAGTCATATACAACTCATCGTATACTGTTTGTATAAATCATTGCAGTTTCTTACATCGGATGTTTATTGAAGTTATTTGGAGAGACTTTAAATTATCATTGTTATGAATATTGATGCTCCAAAAAAATGCAAATAGATTGAACTATCCAGTAGTTCCAATGAACGCAATACTATACATGATTGATCGACTTTGTTTTGAAGCTACCGACTGGTCGACTAGCAATCTAGTTGCACCTTAATCCCGATTTTAAGAACTCGTTACTGAGTATAAAACTTATTGGTCGCACAGGAATACAGGTTTACTTATGAGACAGTGAAAAATTTTACGAACAACTTAACAATGAGATAAGTGAAGCCAATTATTTATTTTCGTGAAATATTTTCTATTAACGATAAAGATTACATGGGAGAGAGATGCACTCTGTCTACGAAGTAACCCTGTATATCAAAATACTTGTGTTCATCTTTTTAAATGCCTACCTAAATAGAAATACCTATCTTATCTAAACTAAGGCTGTGTAAGAAAAGACTAGTCAACTGCAAAACGTGCCAATATTGTTTGAGAATCCAAGACCACGATCATGGTCAGATATTCTGGGATTCTATGGCATTAATATAGACTTCTTTGAAATCATTGGAAATCATTTAACATAAATTCATTAGGTATGGAATATTTTATAAAAAATACGTTTATTGATTAGGTTGTTAGTTTTATGTACTTTGCATTATTGTATAACAACACATAATTTTTTTAAAATTGGTATTTAGAGATGTTCTTTTTTTTTAATCTTTATTTCTTTAGAGTTGTTCTGTTGTTACCTCATAATAACTTCCGCTGCCAATTTACTCGATTTATTCAATCCTTTCTGAGTCAGGAAACAAATTCTATTTTTAGGTATAATGTTTGTAGTATCTTCCCAGGCAACCATTAGTACCCACCTACCAAGAGTTGAAGAGGGTGGCCATTTTATTTATAAATTAAGTAGCTGTATTTTAGTGTTAGTATTGCTGTTTTTGTTTTAAAAAGTAATTATTTGTTACAGATGTTTTTATAAATTTCTACACAATAGTTGTATGTTGTTTCGAAATAAATGACTTTACCTGCTTGTCTTGGCCAAACCGGATTCATACAACTTTAAATTAAGATAATATCATTCCGTTTATTCATTTTTTAACTTATTTGTTACATTTTTAAATATTTCTTAAAAAAACAAAAATAAAAAAAACATTTAAAAATATAAAAATAGTAGCCCACCGGTATCGGGAACAGGGTCCAAGCTACCGGCGGTCAGGGCTCAAGAGAGAGGAACCTCCTAACAATACGAGCCGTGTCCAGAAGTACCGCTTTCTGAATCAGGCCCTTGATCCAGCTGCCTAACGAGAGCCTCCTGAGGTGCTGGTCGAGGCTCGTGGCTATTAAGCCATTGGCTGACACAACTATCGGTACAATGATTGCTGAGTCCACATCCCACATGTCGACAACCTCGCGAGCCAAGTCAATATATTTGATTTGCTTATCTTTCTCGGCTTTCACGAGGTTCTCGTCATGCGGAACGGTTATGTCTACAATCATTGCACGCCTCTCGATTCGGTCCACCACCACTATATCAGGCTTATTGGCAACAATAGTCCTGTCAGTGATGATGGACCGATCCCAGTACAATGTGATATTGCCATTATCGAGAACTGGGTCGGGCACATACCTGTAGTACGGCACCTCCGATTCCACAAGAGAGTATTTCAGAGCAAGTTGCTGATGGATAATCCTGGCTACAAGGTTGTGCCTATGCAAGTATTCTCCGTTAGCTAGACGAGAACAACCAGAGACAATGTGGCGAATCGATTCTCCCGGACGGTGACATGCCCGACATATGTCAACCGTGCCGTCCTTCACAATAAATCTTCGGTAGTTAGATAATATCATTATTATTACCAGATTATTGGTATCATATATTATTGGCTTCGCAATTTTATATGGATAGCAATGGATAGCCACCAAATATTTACTTGTTTGCTAATATGCGTTAGTTTTTTGACGAGATATTCATCAAATGTTCGCATAGTTTAAAATTATTCTGTTTTTATTATTGTTCAAGATTGACTACGATACGTCTCTTAGGTAACACCATGGAAAAAGTCAGGATTCGTTGAATATCGTGAGTTTTTCTCTTGAGGGTTTGGGGGTCAATTGATTCGTTACCCAGAAAATTTAGTTGGTAAAAAAAGTTTTTTTTATTCAAATTAGAACATTATTTTTGAAATTATTGCAGAGAAATTACTGAAAAATTTGGCCTTAGTCGAAATAGTGGCAAAACAAAGTTGTATAGGTACATCTGATTTGGCCAGTCCATGTAAACTTATAGTTCTCAATACTAGCTTCTGTCAGCCTAAAAGCTGATTATTATCCCAGAGGGACATATTACCGAGATGAAAAGTCCTATGACCTAATCCGGGACATGGTCTACTCGTGTGCCAAGTTTCATCTAAATCCCTTCAGCCGTTAAGACGTGAAAAGGTAATAGACAGATAGAGACACTTTTACATTTATAATATTATAAACAAGTATAGATGTTTTCTTTTCTATAATTATTCTAAATTAAAGTACCTACTACCTACAACTAATTATAAACTTTAATTGTATGATAATAAATCTGAAAATTTGACTAAAGGGTGTTTGTCATCGTTTTCATTTCAAAGCGGTACCACCTACTTTTATAAATTGACTGGGTAATGAAGTAGTACTTTTGGTGGTAAATGCCTTGTACCATTAAGTCCGTACATAAAGCTTTAACAAAATAAATGATGTCAAACACCCAATTCGCTATTAATGTCTCGAATTCAGTATTCATTGGATGAATCAATGAATACTGATGGATCTAAAAGTTTTTGGAAATGTCTGTGGACCTTGGGACCACTTTACTGCAATCAGCGAAGCAGGCAGCATGATACACATGTATCATGACGATTATTCTTTAAGTGGTCTAAGGCTTAGCATAAATTACCTACTCGAAAGATCAGAGGCCTTGACTATCAGCGATGTATATTGTCAATCACAAAGATTTTGCCAGGTACACAGATATTTCTTATAGATAGATAGATGCTCAGGGGTCGTATTTTGAAATGTCAAAGCCGTCATGGTTCCGTTTCGAAAAGGTGATGGTCCTATATGTCTTGTATGGCACCATCGCTTACTCTTTTTGTAATGATGTCTCTATCATTTCAAAATGTGACCCTCTCAAGTACTTACCGTGTTTCTACTTGTCTGAACGTGTTCGGATTGTAACCAGAATGCGTTGGCGTTAGATTTTGAGGTTGCATCCGGTTGGTTTCCGAGGATGGGGTTGAAAAACCACTTGACGATCCTACTGGTTGCAAGTTAGATTCATGCCACGTAAGTAAAGCATTGTTATACCTGGAAAATGGTGTTATTTGGTAGAATGGGTGCAAACGAGTTAGAAATCTAAATCTAGGTAGTAAATGTTATTTCTATTGATTCTACTTAATAGTTTATGATACATTTGAAGAGCAATGTGGTGCTAGATGGGTGTTGTGACCATTCGTTGCATTCCAGTAGTCATTCACAAGTTTTAGTCTTCACTGACTTGTGAAGCAGCGTGTACGGCTTTACTCACTTTGGTCAAGTCAAGTACTGTCTGGTGTGATCAAATTCTCTTTCGACAACATCACGTTCACGTGAACAAAGCTTTACACATTCAAAGATGACCATAACCCATGATTCGCTAACATTCCTATGTTACCTACGATATTATCTTTAAAGAAGAAAAGACTGGTTCATTCTGCTTCAAACAGAGATACTTACTCCATATTTCCGTATAATCCTTCATTGCCATCTCCCTCGAAGATGTTGCGGTCACCAGTGGGTCTGAACTGGTTTGGTGATGGCGGTGGGATGGTGGTGCGGTCGAGTGGGTTGGGGGGCGGTGGGGTCTCCGGGGTCTGGCCGGGCGGGTTTGTCTCCAATGTCGAGTTCTTGATGCCGTATTTGAAGTACATGAACATTCCTGAAATATACAGTGAAGTAGAAGTTAGAAACAGTTTTCGTTGAATGAGGAAAATGTCTTGAGAATACAATAATTGAAAAAAAAAATGAGTAAGATTGCGGATGCCTAGACATGCAAGAGTAGGAGAAGTATTGCTTGTATAGCTGAACGCGCTGATGACGACTAACAGAGGAACTACAAAGTATGTACTTAAGAAAAAGACATGTTGGATGGACAAGATAATGATGAGGCAAACGTAAACGTTTACCTAACCTAGGTATAATTTAAGGCTTTGTCCATTAACAGAAATTTCTTCTAAAACAAAATAAACTTTACAATAAGACTGCTAAAAGATCTAAAATTCTTGAGTAAAACTTATCTATTGGGACACGATGAAAAGATTATAGTGAGAGACTACGGGGATACCCTTTTAAGAGAAAAAGGCTTGTACCCGTTAAAAAACTTTAAAGTGTTATCGCTTTTACTTTTGCAAGTCTGTAAAGTTTTCGACATGGCCTCTCGGGTATTTAATACTAAACTTATTGAAAACAGTACTCTCCTGGACATGGCGAGTATGTTAAGGAGTTCCATCTCGGTATTGACTGATAAATTGGACTCTGGTCCCAAAACAGGTGAGGAAGTACGGTAGGCGCCAGATAAACTTGCAATAAAGTACATTTACCTTTCCCTAATATCCCTTCGGGGATACCTACCCGAACAATAAATTATTAACCGTTTTTCTTTATTAGAAAACGTAAAGGATCAATATAGAAGTCGATTCAGGACAGCTTTATGTCTTTATATCCATTTTTGTTTTAATAAATGAGTGTGGGTCAGTGACCGTTATTGCACATTTATCTGGTGTCTACCATAGGAACGTCCATAGGTGTTATAACAATTTCTCCTGATAAGTAGGAACCATGATCTTGGTCAGAACAGCCGACATACAATAGCTACTACGATAGTTAGTACCGGAGCTGCGAGCAAAACCTAGTATATATAAAATTTGTATTGCTGTCTGGACGCCTAGTTGACACTTCTCATGAGCCAAAGATTGGCTGTTATCTTGGACAGGGGTTAAGCATTGCCATACAACGTGGCAATGCCGCCAGTCTAGGTACCAGTGGACAGCGATGCGGAGTAATTATAATTCGACGCCATATTTCAGATTATTATTAGTTTTAGTCACTTAAAAATAAAAGAATTTACATCATACAGTAAAAGTTAGTTTAGCTTTTAAAAAGTATATTTTTTTTAAAAAGGGAAAAAAATTGTATTGAGAAAGAAGAGACTTACCAAGTATCATCCAGATAGTGAATCGGACCAGGGTCAGGATTGAGAGGTTCAGAATCAGGTAGATGTTCACGATGATGGCGATGGTCGGCACGAAGGGTAATCCAGGAGTGGTGTAGATCAAGGCAACACTGAAACATTCAGGCAACACATTTATATACCGGTTCACATTTTTTAAATTTCGTATTTGATTTTAAATTAATCTCTATATTTTAATAGCATTAAACAAACACGCTGTTTTTTTCACCCAAAAAATGGAACACTTATAGGGTACCACTTCGTTGTCCGTTTGTCGACCCCTTTTTCTGAGGAACGTGTCGAGGTATCAATTTGAATGTTGTTGCTCTTACGGACCGTTCATTATATAAAACCAAGAGCGTTTGATTGATAATTTGATTAAAGCAATCAATTTGATAATTTTAAAATTTTTCGCAGGAATGAACTTTCAAGTAGTCAGTCTGCGTTTAAGAATGAAAATTTTACTAAAACGTGGTTAAGAGAAGAGTATGATTCCTTCAAATTACATTTTACACAAATCTACAATCGGAAGTTAAGTGCACGGTTTCAGTTGATCGTTACTTATTAATAACAACCGACAAGAACCTTCTCTTTTAGAAACATTGTGACTCTTTTAGAAACGCAAAAACGACTGCAATGTTATTTTTTTACCATATTTTTATGTTACAGAGTTATTTGATACGAAATGACAGCGTAGGCCTATTGTTGCGGAATTTGTTCGAAAGAGTCACCGCGGCCCCGGAACGCAAAGGGCTTTAGAAGGAACACGGATGGGTTTTTGTCAGTGAGAGTCTGACACACCTTTCCGCTCCACCCAGAGCGGAAGAACTCATTTGATGATTTCCCTTCCTTAAAAAAGGCCTATTAAGAAATAATAGTAATTCAGAAAAACTTAAAAAAAATAGAAAATGGTCAAAAGGTCAAAGTGTGTCCTTTGATCAAAATACCTTATTCTTTGAGTCTATGGTGTTATCTTAAAGTACTCGGTTTCGGAGCTTGAGTTCTGAGTGTGCATAACCAATCATCTTATCTTGAAAAACTCAGCTACTACTAAGGCTAAGGTCTCTCTCACCTATTACACTCAATTCTAATTTATGCTTTAGAGTTAAGAGTTGAGCTCGTCCCTCCATCTATGCCTCGGTCTGCTGCGATGTCGGATGGCGTTTAATGGTGATGGCGGACCCATCACCATCATGAGGTGAACTTTAATTAATTGGTTTGTAAAGTCCATTGAGGGAGGATCCAACCTCCATTGAGGGAGGATCCTCGAACCAGACGGGTAATATGTTTGTTGGGCAACTGCTGTAAAGTTATTGTAGGGTTGTAAATATTCAAATCGCGCTGAGAATTTTGATAGCGTGGTATAGTACTTGTGAGACGTCAGTTATTTTTGTAGTTCGAATCTGGCGATAGAGATGACGCTAAAAAATTAATGATCCTCACCGGTTCTGTGGCTTCCTGGAAATCATCAGCAAGATGGCGAAGATTCCGATTATCAGCAGGAGCATGGTGACGTTGGTGAAGGTGGACGTTCCAGGGTTGCCGTACGCAGCGAACAGGTCGAACACGATGATCATGAGGTACATGATTCCCACCGACTTGATGACGAACATTCCTGTTGGAAGGGAAAATTGAAGCACGATTTTGGAAACGTGACTATTGGCTTGGTTTTGATTTTGATTGATGCAGTATAATATTGAAGCCCGTATTGCTTAAAGGAGTTACCCTTATACCAATTCCAAGTCATGTTTTCCAACTCGACTCCACCTTGAATCATGAAATTGACAGTTATAACTTGTATTTTAATCGAAGGCTTTTCCGTTGTCTTGAGCCAAGTGGAGGTGAAACTGACTTGGTATGTATGTGCCTTAGAGGCAATGGAGTATCTTATAAGCTTCGAATCCATAAGGCAACATTTGACGCGCAACACATGATGCCCAACATGTTCACCAACGTTGCACAAAAACGCACGACGTTGCCAGCAGGCGCGCAACATTGACAATGTTACTAAATAAAAGTTCTTCGTTGCCGTTCAACATGTTGTGCATCATGTCGCGCGTCAAATGTTGCCTAGTAGATACGAGGCTTTATAAGTTACAGTGGCGAACCTATCGTCAAAGGTTACAGTCGATGCACCTTTTGTAACAAGTCAAGTTTTAAAACCTTATTTAAATGCAATCCATAATTTTGTTGTTGAACAAACTAATTACTCCTACAAGCCGTTAAGTCAAAACCAGCAAATACTAAACTAAACGCCATGTCATGAACACCGTTCAAAGTTAGGACGTACACTTAAAATACCATTATAAAATGAGCCATTTCAAAAGTTTTAAACTCGCACTCTCGATCACGAGCGCAAACGCTTACTACTTAGTCTTTTTTATTCAAAACTATTTTAATAAAACGTTGGCAAAGTTGAAACTGAAGCTGAGAATTTACGTAGCGCGGTTTTCAGACGTTTGCAGTTACAGGGAAAAGTTTTGACAGAGAGAGGAGACAATTTTCATCAAACCATGTAGACGGTTACTGAATGTATGAAACTCTGAATAATTCATGGCTCGTTTTCTCGTCGAAACTCGTTTAAAAAATTCAATCATTTGGATAATAATACCCTTATATTATTACCCAAATGATTGAATTTTTTAATTGACTTGATTTTAACGCTTGGTTGCCTGCTGGTTGCTTTAAGATAATTGGCAGAAAAAGCGGTGACGAAAATATAAATCACTCAAGTTTAACGGCACTCATTTGGTACCCGATACAACCTTTATTTGTTTGATGGCTGTAATGGCTAGTTTACACACTGCGAGCGACAGTAGATAGTCACTCGATTCGTCTACTCGTATACCAGTAGCTCGGCTCGCCTTAGCTGCCTACACGGTGATAGTAGCTGCCCAGTCTCTTGCGAGTCGCAGCACACAAAAAAATACAGGTGTCCGCTCGCAACGGCCTAACTGCCTAGCTGTCACAGGCGAGCTACTGCCAAACGCTTCCAAACGATGCAAGTGATGTCCAAGTTGCTGCCATGTAAGAGTTACTGTCGGCGAGCCGGCGAGTGAAATAAAAAAATGTTGGAGTAACTCGGATGCGAGCTACTATCCAACTCGCACGTGCCAGTAACTCGTAAGATACGTCCAAACGATGCGAGTTACTGCACTGCAGTTACTCGGCAGGCTGACTCGCATATTAGCTCGCACTGTGTAAACTAGCCATTCAATTGAACAGGGGCTGCAGGCAAAGTCATAAATTCCATCAGCGAGAAAGATTGACAGAAATACTAAAATGCCAGGGATGGACATAGGCAAGATAATATCTTATAATATCTTTATATCTTGGGACAACTCACACACGGTCATCCGATCCCAAACTAGGCAGAGCCTGTGCTATGGCAACCAGACAACTGATAAACATACTTATATATTTCTAAATACATACATATTATAGACAAATTAGACCCAGACACAGAACAAATGATCATGCTCATCACACAAAGATTTGTCCTGGGTGGGAATCGAACCCACGACCTCCAGTTTAGCAGTCAGGGTCACTAACCACTCGACCAACAGGCCAGTCAAAAGATCAATATGTCACGAGGACAATGCCAAATTACTTCAAGGACTGAAGGCCAATTCTCGGCCCGTTTGGGCGGAGCCAAAAAAGAGTTCAAATTCAAGCCCTACCTAATATCATATCAGCAACCATCAGCGTCAAAAACTGATGCACACAACAGCATGTAAGGTTTGAGACCGGTGCGAGTTTGCGACTGCGATGCGAATATGAAAGCTACTTAACAACCCGAGAATTGTTCCTCTGATAACATACTTTGTCTAAGGACATCCTACATGTCATTGACTAGCTCAAATTCCAAAGGAAACAAAGTTTCAGGCAACCATTGACCATTATACTGATGGTTTCCAGACCATCATGCACAAAAGAGCAGCCCCCCGGCACGTATGCGGGGTAGCAACAACGGTATTCTGAACGAAATAACTAAGTTTTTACAGTCCCTTTCAAAACCAGTGGGTCATGTCTTGTGTAGGTGTGGCGAGTCATGGCAAATAAATATGTGCTAGGTTAAGGTTTCTATGGGTCCATGCCACCCGAAATAACCACTCTCTGCCTGCGTCTGTGTTTCCGAACGCATACAACCCTAATCTCTTCAAAAATAGAGTGAACAAGCTTCTTCTGGGTAAGCTCGCTCCAACGTCGACTTTGTCTCTGTCATCTATGACCTAGACTAGAGTCAAGAGCAAACCCATTTAAAATAAAAAATATATATAATTATTAAACTTACCACTCATTTCCGTAGCCGGTCCGCAGTCGACCCAGGGGAAAAGTCCAGGACACAGGTAGCTCATGGCATGCAGCTGCCGGGACAGAGCTGCGAGGAATCGGCTGCAGTTGCTGTTGTTGCCCGAAGACCCGCCGCCAACTGCACATAGATGGCGCTTCTTTAATACTGCTGGATGCAGCGGAGAAGCCTGTACTTGGAAGTGGTCTTTTCGTAAAAGGATCAGGATTTTTCATGGAGTTTTGAGGATGTGGTTTACTTTTATTTCTGGTGCATTAAACCCGTTCTTTTTCTGAAAGCCCTGAAGCCCCTTAGTTTTATTTTTGTGGTGTTCAAAAAGCGTGAATCCACTTTCTTAAACACCTGAATATAAATCATGTTTCATTTTTCAGGCTCCCATCGACATGTTTGACGCGGCAATTCTCCAAAAATGTAATAATGGGTTTTTTCATAGAAATTGCATTGCCTGTACAGTAATTATAGAACAGTGTATGATGACCGATGTCGCGTTATTGTCACGTCACGCTTGTATGCAAGAGTAGATTCCAGATCAGTTCTAAGTTTTCGGACATCGACACCAATAAAATCACGTAATCGTTAAATTGAATTTGGTTTCCAGAACGATGGTCTTACTAAGCTAAATATTTACTTTAAGATTCTAATCTAAATAACTTGGTCGATTGTTTAAATGTACAGATGACTGACAAGACGTATTCAATCGACGTTTAGTTATAACAAACTATAATTGCTCTATTATAGACGGTGGGCAAACAATTATGATGTGAACACGCAATGCCAAGGGTCAATTATTATCGAAAGGCAATCGAGTTTCCCTTTCTTTTCTTAAAGTACTTTTTCGTAAGTGTTAAAGGAAAAAATACTCATGATTTTTTTTTGATATTGATTAGAAATACTGAAATAACTCTTTGACAGCCGTGAGAAAATCTCACAGTCATCTTGCCAAAGATATTATCCAGTTACTGGGTTGTGGAGCTCGGGTAGGCATCTAGTTTGAATGAAAACCGAGCTCAATATAGATGGGAAAAGGTTAAGCAAACTGTTCATGAGAAAAACTACATGTACAGTCTGTAAAGGTATACCTACCTAATATCAATATATTGGCATATTCAAACACGATTTATTCCGATGGCAAATATCTGTGATCATTTTCTATTATTTTTCATATCGCAAGGGAAATTAAACCGGGGCTCAACGAGAAGTTTATGTTCACAGGAAAGGCCAAAGTATTGTGAGATAAGTGTGGAAGGGAAATACATTATTTTGTTGGGTGAAAATTACATACACATGTTATGGACTTTTTGAAATTAGTATAGTTTTGCGCTTTATCATTTAACGCTTTCGTTTTAATTTAGAGAAATCAGGCTATGGGTGTGCCCTAATGAAGGATAAAGATTGCTGCTTCCTTTTCTAAAAAAGTTAACAAAATCTAAGAAGATATCCCATACCTACGCACTAAGTTTTCATTAACAAGTTCAGCTATTTCTTCATATAACAACACGAGACATGTTGACAACATGTCTCGTCTGACGGCCGGTTTTAATAACGTATCTACCTTTGACCAACTGTCAAATACGCTACCAACAGTAGCTGAAACGTCATGTCTGCCTTTCAAAAATGGCATTTCAGCTACTGCTGTTAGCTAATTTGACAGTTAGTTAAAGATGAGAAGCTACCTACATCATAATAAAATTCTCTCAAAAAACCTTCCACGAATAGTCGAAGAAGGAACCCTCGGGCGTGACTCCAAAAAATCTGTTTGAAATTCCTGGGATTCGAGTACAGATATTAAAATAATAATGAATCGAATAGTTACACAAAGGCGAACCGTAATTTACGAATCGTTTTTTGATTCAAAGCTTTTGTACACTACCGATTCGTGGAAATTGCTGTAACAGAAAATTGTGAAGTGATCGCTTCAAGTATTTCGGAGCGGTATCGTCGGTGAGCAACCAATATTATACAATGGTCATGTCACTGGAAAACCACTAACGCCGTAAGATTGTAAAATATCGCGTGATATTTAAACTATTTTTTTTTTAATAAGACGGATTTATTGGAAACTATTGAATTTGAAATTTGAAAAGTGATTTGTTATTTGCAAAACGATATTTTTCATAATATTTCGAGAAATTATAATCTAATAAAGATTTATTACAATCTTACGGAGTCTGCAATTTTCCGGTGACAGTCACAAGGCAACATTCTATTAAAGAAGTAAAAAAGCTGTAACCAGCATAAATAATGAGATCGCGTGGCAACAAAAACAATTGACAGTCACAGGTTTAAGCAGTTACATTTTGACCTTTATGTGCAGGAGCATATACACTAAGATGGAACAAAATCTTACCGTAGTAATTGTTTTCGTTGGTGGAGCTGACCAGGAAGGTGTCGTCGCGATATTCTTCACTCTCATCGCCAGGCAGGGTGTCATCGGAATCAGGGGAGCTGTAAACATTTATAGTTCAAGAGCAAATGCCTCCAAGCCTCAACTTTGTTCGCATAAATCACTATGAGAAGACGTTACGAAAATTATCACTATTTTTAGACTAAAGTACAATTTCACCGAAATCTGTTTCATTAAATATTAATGTCAATAGTATTTTGACAGACTGTATTTCAAACTTCCAAATGCTTATTGGGACGTTTCAAAACAACCGGTTCTGGTGAAGTGGGCACTGATCGCTTAATGAAAGTTGGACTGGATATTTTAATGAAATAACTGAATCAAGACTGTTAAGAATTACTTAAGTTCTCAATAAGGGAGGCCTAGCTGTAGCCGCAAGCGGACACATAACACTTATTGACATAAGGGTACGGCCGGCCTTTCGCAGGGCACATTCGCAAGAAATTCGCATTTCGCATGTTACCTTCTGGTGACTCGGCGAACCATGACGCGTTGACTCGGAGGCATGATGTGCGTCGACGCGTGTGCCTGGAAAGAATACGAAACATAAGCCATGTTGGACACCATAAAATAAAGATAAAATAGGTATATTTGAAAGAAAGAGAGACCCACACCTGAATTGAATATGTCATATAATCTAATTTCCTTTCACAATAATTGAAAGATAAATTGCTTCATATATTTAACTATCTTTTACCCGTGACTTCGCACGCGGATATCCCGGGTTTTCCCGTTCCCGTAGGAATTTTGGAAAATCCTTATTTATTTATTCTAAGTGCTCCCCTACACTCCCCAAGGAACCTACATGCCAAATTTCAGCTTCATAGGACCAGTACTTTCGGCTGTGCGTTATCTGTCGGTCACTCAGTCAGTAACGGAAGAATTTTATATATTAGGACGATTCTTCTACTTAACAACGTAAAACACGCAATTAATACGGTTGCAACATGAAAGGATATGCGACAGATTGGGACAATTAGGCTGCATAAGTTAAGAACGTGATGTAGTCTTGTCGAAGTATACTTTGACAAGTTCTGATTAATTTGTTGGGAAAAGCAGACAAAGTACAGCTTATCGAGATGATTTTTATTAGTTTTGGGTAATAATAAATGATATTTATCTTGTAAGTTTGTTTAACATAACGCATTAACACATCAATATTTTTTGGTCATTTTTAAATTAGATGAGGCCGGTTTATTTCAAATCATATGAGGCAAACCTAGAGATAAGTACATCCCTTTATCTGAATCCTTATCTATAAACTGAATCTTTCAAATCAGTATGCGTAGTGAACATAATATAGGTATCAAACTACGAAAATCCATTGAAAATTTGTGGCTTCAATGAAACTGGACCTATATTGTTTTGTGAATTTGTATTTTCTTATTAGGATGTTGTAAAACAACTGATAATAAGTTTTAGCGGAGTAAGAATTTATTTTATTATAATTAGAAACAACTTATAAAAACCACCGTAAGTTATTTAATACTTCTTTAACCCTTTAAGCCCGTGAGGAGTATCTACAAGAGCCTCATAATCCGTCTCTACTTAGAATTTATCTTGATTGATTGCGGATCTAAAGGCTTACAAAGATAAACGTTACTCATTATATTTGAACCTATGTAGCGTCAGAGCATTTTTTTATCCTATAAGACAAACAATTAAAAAAAAAACTTAAGAAAAACAGGAGTAGCACTGAAGTGCATTGAAAATGTTGAAAGTGATTTTAATTGAATTTGAATTTTATTTTTTATTATACTTTTGAGTATATTTTGAGTTGTATTTTTGGTAGTCTATGTAAGATCTTTGCGGTAGTAACATCCCATTAGCGTTACAGCTCTTAAGGTGTTTACGTAACCGTAATTTTAAATAAATAAATAAATACGCAATAAATTGAAAATTATCTTGAAAGTTGAATGTAACAATTTAATTTAAGTGTTGAATATACCTTGGGCTCCAGACAACCGACAATCTAATCGAATCTATCGTGGCGAAAACAATTGCCATAAGTCAAAATGGGATAGAAATGCCATTATTTATGGCATTTTGAGAATTGCTATCGCTTGGTAGAATGACATTTTGTTCAACGCCTAGATATTCATCTATATCCTCAACATTCCGTGATAATTAATTAATATTCTTGAAAGTATGTTAGGTATATATTATATACACTATTGTCGTCATCTAATTTAAATATAGGAGGACTTAATAAAAACACGTACACTTTGAGTGAAGGGAAAACTTGGTTACGACAAATGTTGTTGTATCTCACACCTACGACTCGCAGCTTGAAAAATGCGTGTGGAAGGTAACATAAATCACAAGATTTATAAAACGATAGATGAATCATAATCAAGCTTGATGTATTTCCGAGAATGAACTGTCATTATCGTAGCTAATTTCAAAAATCAAGCATAATTAAAATACCCAAGCACTAAAACTATGAAATAATATCACCTGCCTAGCTTTTTGTAACTATATTGGGGTCGACTGCCAGTCTAACCCGATTTAGCTAAATACCTGTGTTTTACGTGAAGCGGCTGCCTACCAGGCTTCGACAACCCATTAATTGGGTAACTCGATACTTTTTTGCCAAGAACTGGTGTCAGATTTTCTAGCTTCGGACGACCCGATACAACTGCCAAAGATCTACAAATGACAGCCCGGACCATATGGTCACCCATCCACAGACCGACCTCGGCAAGCGTTGCTTAACCTAGAGGTTTGACCTATGCGGCTGTTATTATTAAGCCACGAGTTCCTCGTTCCACAATAAAATAAAAACCGAAAAACAACAACAGAAACTCTTCAACTTTAATTAAAAACCACGATTTCACGCCTCCCTTTGATAAAAGCATACCTTATTTACTTTAGCTACCTCAAACACTCGCAAAACGGAAGTTTATCCGTTGCAAATCCATCATTTGTTTCAACCGGGCCAAATACAGGCTCGCAACAAAGGGTGGGTTCAATTAATCCCGCTTTTTCCGACCAACAAAGACTGCAATGTCCACGGAGAGCGGATATTGCGGTACCATATAAATTTGTCTGTTACTTTTGGCGGGACGTATCGACGGCCATCCTGACTATTTAAACAAGGACTTTTGTTTTGCAGATTCGATAGCAATAATAAATAGTGTAAGTACTGTATTCAATTGTATTTTTGATTATTTGTAATTTTATGTCGTAATTCCTTTTGTCAAGATTTTAATAATTAATAATAATTAAGTGTTATTTTACTTACTTAGAATGTTGGTCGACCTTTTATTGGCGACTGTATAAGCCTGATGCTTTTGTTACCATTATTCTTATGTAATGCTGTATACAGAAGCTGTTGGTTTGCCTTTTTTAATAAATAAATAAATAAATTGTAGAAGCTAGCGCGAATTTTTCGAGTGGGAAGGGGTGGCTAAATCCGAATCATTGAGGAAAAATGAAAACTACTCAAAGGATTCTCGGGCCTGATTTTGATGAACATTTAAATGTCATCATTAGATTCTTGATAATAGCGGTGTAGTCTTTTTAATAAAAGTCGCATGAATCGATCTTTATCAATCTTTATGGTTGAGTGGCGGTTGTTAAGGTCGGCCCGCGGATGGGTGCCAATCATTTACATGCTTAGACCCCTAAAAAACACTTTTAATTGATGGTACGGTCGGCGTTTGTGAATCTTTGACCTTCGTTTCGGGTAGTCAGAAGTCCGAAAAACAGATCAAATTTTGTCAATGCGTATTGGCGTATTGGCTGTCGGAAATGTTGGCAAAATTCATTGTTTCGTGCAACAATATTCAACAGTAACGGTATAAACAAACATATCTAAGAGGTTCCACAGTTGTTGCTTTATCCCGTGTTTACTCGTAGTAAAACTATGCATTTAAAGTAGCACTTTTAATTTGACTGAAAGCTGATTCCTTAGTTCGGAAAACATACATAGATGTTGAGAATCATATGTATCTAGCGAACCGCACTGACTTGGCGATGCGGCGACGGTGCTTGAGCGATAGAATATTAATCTAGGTACACCTAAACCTTCCTCCAGTTTCGAAATGTTGATGAAAGCATTCGGTAAAGTCTGGAAAATATTATTATTATAGTTTCGAAGTATTTTTGGACAATTATAGCATTAATGCGGATTTTTTTCAATCGTTTTGTCTTATATTTTTTCATGCTAATAAAAATAAACGAAATGTGTAAATAAAAATTGTCGGCTTACAAAATCCGATTACAGGTAACAAAGGGAGGAAAATACGAAGTTATTTGGAAATTAAATTACGAAATGAAAAATTATATACGGATAGCTAAGAGTCAGACAGTCAATTTATGATTTTTACGAATGATTAGTACATAATTTTATGTATACTTATTTCATATAGTACCTAATAATTCCATGCCGGTGGTAGAGTAGTTCACGCTGCTGAAAGTGAGTAACATTCTACATTATCACGAACTAGTTGCCGCCCGCGGCTCCGCCCGCTTGAAAATTATCTCAAGGGAACATACTCCCGGTATAAAAATCTATGTCTATTCTATGTCCTTTCCCGGGACTCAAACAATGTCTATACCAAATTTCATCTAAATCGGTCCTGCCGTTTGCTCGTGAAGAAGTAACTAACATACACACACTCACAAACTTTCGCCTTAATAACATTAGTGTGATTCGGTTTCTCACCGTGTAGTTCATCACGCTCGACTCAAACATACTGGGGCGTTCTAATGGAAGTGTCAAAATTGTTTATAAATAGGAAGCACAAAATGAATACTACATTTTTGACCCCACATAGTACTCATATCGGGCTACGCAAATTACACTGTGTTTCGCTCGTCCCTTCCCTAACCTACATGCCGCAAACGCCCGAGCTCGGTTATTTCAAGCCATAATTTAATTTAGGTCAGAATGTGATTAATCAGCCGGCCTGCGGATAATCAGGTTGTTGTACATTGTCTTAATTACGGGATTATTGGTGGGGACGCCGTAACTGGTTTACTTCGAGAGTTTGTTCCAATGATGTAGTATAAGAGATGGGGTATGGGTAGCGTAAATCATCGTAATATTGAATATTGTATGATATATTAAATTGGTCCTCTGTCAGAATTATCATTATTGATGTTGTACACAGTGGAAGTTTCCCTCTGTCTGGGTCTGTGTTCCCTACGAAGAGGAAGACGCAAGAATGAACAGGCATCTTCTAGGCACCCTCGTTCCGTCGTAGACCTGAACCATCACTTTCTATCACGCGAGATCAAAATATAGATCAGGCACAGAGTGACAAACGTAATTTAAAAAACCGACTTCAAATTTGTAATTTATTTAATTAATAACTAAAAAGGGTGAAACAAAAGTTTTATCTATTAAAAAGCTGAAGTTAATATGCCAAATATTTTGCTGAGTTCGGTGCCAGCCTTAATATTTGGAATAAGTGTTGTCACTTGGTAGTCGTATATTGTTTGTTGTACCTATCGGTAAACCCCGCCTACCGCAGTTTGGGAAAAAAAATTGTTAGCATATTTACTTTATTTGAGTTATTTGAATTTTTAACTTTATTATTTCTTATTTCTTTTAATTACAGTTGTAATTGTAAAAACTAATTACTTAAAAAGAATAAGTACTTATCCCTGCATCATTATCTTACTATGTATGATACATGAAGTGACGAACTATTCTAATGTTGCCATCTAACGAGTACTCGATTACTTATTAAATTGTTAAGACACTTTTTGAATTTTTTATCGAGATAATATAGCTAGAGTCTAACTGCATGCAAACATTGAAACAATATGCATAATTATATATTTTAGAATTACGCTATTAATTAAGCTAACGATACGTTTTCTTAGTGACTAATATTACACCCTCTCTGTCTCAAAAACGGCTGAACCGATTTTAATGAATCTTGCACTGTTCCCTAAGTTGGACCATACCTAGTCATACAATAAAAAAAATGCAATCCGACTTTTGAGATATAGGTTTAAAAAACTTTGTTCTCATAAGAACTTAAATAACAGTTCGCTTAAAATGAGATACATAGTGCTTACATCTATATATTACTAATGTTTGCCTCTAGGGTGTAGCCGACGTTACATGGTACATACATGTCTTTTCAGCTTTGTTTTGAATATGTTTATACTGTCACACCTCTTTATATCCCCCGGTAGATTATTAAATAGTTGTGCTCCTTCCGTCAATATTGTCTTTCTGCCGTAATTAGTCCGTGCACGTGTAGTCGTTAGTTGAAACTTGTTTTTACTTCTTGTGTTATATGTAGGCGTTTTTTTATGTAGTTTTATGTTTGACTGTAGGGAGTTCGTGGTTATCTTTTTTATGAGAATGCAGGTTTAATATGTGTACAGTTGTGTAAAATTTAGTAGGTTAGTTTCTTCGTATAGTTTTTTTGTTGGATATAGGTAGTGATAATGAAATAGTACTTTGATAATTTTGTTTTGTATTCTTTGCAGAGGGTTTAGGTTAGATGTCGCGGCTGATCCCCATCGTTCAAGTAGGTATTCTAGGTTTGATTTTACTAAAGAATTGTTTATAATTAGACGTACTTTTTTCGGAATACATTTTGTGACTTTTCGTAACGCTCCTAGCAATGATATTAATTTTCTTTTGACATGATCGATGTGTAACTTCCCAGTAAGTTTGTCATCCTCAGATATTTGCGGACAAACAAACATACACTTATGAAATTTGGCAATCAAGTTTAGAAGCTGGTATAGACTAACATATACAAAAAACTGTGCAATTCTCAAAATGTTACATACATACGAGTCGAATTGATAACCTTTTTTTTGAGGTCTGTTAAAAAATACAAACCTATTTCTTAACATTTAGGACAGTTATTTGCGTAGGTATACATTAAATCAAATTCTTAGAACAAGAGAATTGACATTGGAACCGAGAAGATGAAACAATAATAAAGTGATTTGAGTTCAGAATAACAATATTTTCCTTATTACATTGACATACATACGTAGCCTTCCCTTTTGTTTATTTACTAAACCGGTTTTTCAATAAAATAATTGGATCAACTTCACCTAAGAAATAAAAATGGTGGTTATCATTTGAAAACTCCCAAAAGTTTGACAGCTTACAAAATATGTCAAACTACTGAAAAATTTACACAAAATATTAAAAAAAAAACTGTCAGGTCATGTTTAAGGGCCACAGCTGGAGGGGCAACAGCGCGACAACGTGTTTTTAACCGCCTTCAAATAAAGGAGGTTGCCAATTCTTATAGAAAACTTTTTACGAAATAGAGCAATTGTAACGAAAAATTACAGTCACACAGACACACTCTTTGAAAAGAAAGAGACATACACTGGAACGTGTGACAAAGACGACGTTCTATTGAGTATGTTTTTACAGGTAGCTTTAATTACATCTCACAAAAACTGATTTGCATTCAACGTAGTTTCAGTTGAAAACCAGCGTCAGGCAACAACTAGTTGTCTGGCAATTTGTTGAACCGGACCTATTTGGGGCAACCGTGTGGGACACAATGTTATCTCATGTTTTCTATCTTCTCAAAAACTCAGTGTACCACCGCGCGAGTGCTCAACAAACATGCCCAAGTACGTACGAAATTGGTATTTTCTCAATGTTCTTCCGTGAATTGAACAAGTCGGTTAGAAAATGGGCCAGGGGTGCAGGCGTACCGTGGAGGGAATGTAAAGCAATTCTCTTAAGTGGGCTCGGAGATAAATGACTGCACTGGTATTGACTGCTTCTCAATGGCGGAGCTCAAGCATGAACGTCAAACTAATGAACGGAAATATTCATAATATTGCTTTTTTTATTTTGAGTTTATCGGAATATTCAAGTGGTTATTGAGCTGGTTTGGTTTAATCATAGTTTTTGTCAACGTGGAGTGTTTAACTTTTTATAAAAAAAAAAAATACTTTCCAAAAAAAAGTAGTGACGTTTGGTATTTATCTCGGTTGTTTTATTTTTTTATTTTTTTTTATTTAATATGGGTTTGGTCTTGACTCTAGTCTAGGTCATAGATGACAGAGACAAAGTCAACGATGGAACGAGCCTACCCAGAAGAAGCCTGTTCAGTCTCATTTTGAAGAGATTAGGGTTGAATGCGTTCGGATACACAGACGCAGATAAGTTGATACTCATTTGCATCCGATGTTGAATGCACTAAGTTATTTTCCCCCTATATTTTTACCCCAGAACGACAGATTAATATATGTCCTATCGCAATTCAAATTACGCATTATTTACGGAAACAAAACCACAAAAAAAGTTAACTATGAATGATATTTATTTTGCAAGTAGGTTAAACATAACACTTTTACACGTCAATCTTTTTTGGTAATTTTAAGCTAGATGAGGCCGGTGTTTCCTAGCTGACTACCCTGAGAAGAAACACCGAAACAAACTCAGAGGTCAAAGTCTCTTTTAAACTCCATATAATCTGTACTGGTCAAATAAACAAGCCTTTAGAATCTTTGCATTTAAAGTCACTATAAACTTTTCAGTTAGAACAGCAATTCTCTTTAAGATCACCTAAGTGCTCCTTTTGAAGCCATCGCAGCGCGCAGCAGAGTTCTCTCAAGTTTCAGATTCATTGCAGTTGCATCTATTTTTTAAAAGACAGGAAAGAAAACTGCTGTAAAACTAATTGGTATTTTACTAAAAGATAAAGGCAAGATACCTTCAGCAGTTTGCGTGGAAAAATAAGACGCAAGGGAAAAGTGTTAGGAATTTGATACTTCCTAACATTCATTTACGTTTTTTTTTCGCCAGTAAGTACCTAGCCATTATGTTAAGTATGATTGGGTTGATTCATATACAAAATCCAAAAACTCGTTACTTTAATCCTAATCTCTTCTTAGAACCTTCGTTACAAACTATAACTTCTGTACATAATTCAAGGTTCTATCTTCAGCGGTTTTGGGGTTTATAGTCGTGTTATGCCAACTATTTTCTTCTTTTCTATCGCTGTAACGTTTATATTTTATGTATGTCACCGGAAAATTGCAAACGCCGTAAGATTGTAAAATATCGCGTGAAATCGTAAACAATTTTTCTTAATAAGACATGGATGGATATATTGGAAACTATTTAATTTTGAAGGGTATTATTGTATACAAAACAATTTTTTCATAATATATCAAGAAATCAAAATCTAATAAGGATTTATTACAATCTTACGGAGTCTACAATTTTCCGGTGACATGTATATAGATTACTGTAGCATGTCTACTCGCTACCAGTGCGGTGATTCCGGACTTACTTAAAAGATTAACTGTAGGTATTAAGTCTCCAGCGCCTAATATAGGGTCATAAGTTTTGTCTCACCCACGCAACAGGGGGGACCTTTCAGGTAAGCGAGGGCCTGGTACAACTTCGACCTTTACAGGTACATATATCCCTGCCCGGTCCCTGTCATACAGGATGGCTTATTCAAGTAGGCGAAGATGGCCAAATCCGAACTGATGAGGAACTGTCTTCTAGCGGAACTGTATCAATAGATTTTTCAAAATCAATAATCGTGTTACAAGTATTTCAAGCACTTTACCTACTTTAAAATTTGAATCGATGTTTTGAAATTGAACATGTTTCTTCTTACTTCCCAGAGGTATAAGCTACACCATTGGATGGTATAGTAATACAAAAACACTGTTTTATTAAATCAACGGGTCCGATTTCATGCTAGGAATACAGATTTTTTAAGTCCCATGATAAGGTTATTTGTCGCTATTCCATATTCCCCCTGTATACCGAGTTCCTCATATATAATTTATGTACCTACTATTTTAGGGTATCTTTGTTAAAGGTGCTTAATAGAATAGTATGTCTTATGGCCTATAGGTAATGGCCTTATTCAAATTTTAAGTGATTTGTAGGTAGGTGTTACCTACGCATTCACCACGCTTGTTCGGATAAGATGGATCGTTTCATCTACCAATCAATCTCCTGATTAAAGGAAAATCTGCCTTTGAAAATAATCCTGCGGTAATTTAAATGACGAGTAGACAGGGGGAAATTTAAAGGCATTTTTACATGAATATATATTTAAAGAAAAAGTCTTCTATACTCCGCGATGGATTTTGAGTTGGTTCTGACAGTCTGAAATTGTGTAACATATATTATAGGGGTGGGTAACTAGTTAAACAATTAAAAACCTTTTAAAATTGTTATTATCAAATGCTAAACTAACCATTAATAAATCCACATAAGTACCTTTATTTAAATTTGTTTACCCAATGTCCACCCACAATAAAGAATACCATTGTAAAATTAAACGTAGAATCTTTTGTAAATATCTAGTTGGTATTCTGAACAATTAATGAACAATTTCTGTTTAGCAGTGCTTGCTTCAATTGTCGTCATATTATTTGTATAAACAATCTAAAAGTTAAATACGTAATTGAAACGGATTAAATGGTTTTATTATAATCGACCCTTATTGGATAGGAACCGTCGGTAGTCCTGTGCGATAGCTCGTGGAGTTAGTTAAAACTTGTCTAAATTCCGTTTCCCCCTGAATTTCAGAATTCATCTTAATATTGTGCACAATAAACAGTCTAACAGAAGGGCTATTGTTTTATTGTCCACACTATTCCTATAGATACTACATAGTAGGTATGGTACTGTAACTGCTCCGATAGTCTCGCGGTCGCAAGCGCGACAACCGGGCGTGGGTTCTGGGTACGATTCCCAGGTCGGTCAAAAATGTTATTGGGTTTTTCCAATAGGAATTTCTCAGTGATAGCCCGGAGTTAGGAAGTTGGTGATGTGACACCTCAGTTGGTTTGCGCACACACTCACTACGTGCACTGTAATGTGTCCTGAGCCGTTGGCTAGTCTCGGTTGAGATTGGCCGCCATGGCCGAAATCGATCAGGAGGACTATATTTAGTTAGGTATGGTATGTACAATACATTATTAATGCAACACCTAATACATAATATTATTGCCTCCATCGATATGCCGCATAAATTCAACCAGCCTGCTTCGAAGTGACGTAACGTCTATTACGTAGGCATAATGAAAGGTTCATAACAAACGCTGTGTTTGATTTGTATGAACAAAACAAGAGACGACCTTCAAACAGGGGTTTGTTAACGGCTGTCGTGTTCGTACCACAATGAACGGTGGTACAGTCTCTGAGATAGTTATAGAACCTTCCACTTACGCTATATTAAAAATACATCTTTTTGAACGTTGAGAAAAGTGGCTAACTACAATATCGCATTGTCGACATGTTATTAATACTTTATGAGAAAATCGGTATTAAATTTTGTGTAATTGAGACTCTTTTGTTTTCGTAACTGTAACTTTTGTGTTGTCATATTATCTGAAATGTGATTGTTATGATTTCATTGAGACTGAAAAGGAAAAAACAGAAAATGTGTTGTCTTTCATATAAAGCGTTACTACGGGTTTTACAATTATTATCATTTATAAAACCGGATAACAGAAATCTATAGTGTTAGTAACTTTCCTTATATCTAGCGTAAGTACATACATAAAAATCGAATGAAAACAACGGTGGTTGATTTTGGAACTTATAGAAAAAAGAATACTGGACCAGATCTCTCTCCGATCTTGCCGGGTTTCCGTCCAACCGGAATATGAGAGTGATGAAAAAGAGAGTACACCTGTGTTTGCAATTAATTTTTTGAGAGATGAATTGAAACGAGTTTGCGTTCCGATCGCCATTTTTAAAACTGAATATTTTAAACCGGAAGCGTATTGGCGTATCATTTTTAATTGATTAGTTTCCTGTGTGTTCAGTTTTTATTTTGTTAGTGAATTGATCAGTCTATGTGTACTAAAATGAGAAAGGACTTTACCGTTTTTCATAAAATTTTACTGTGCGATCTTTGCATATTTATTGACTTAAATACATTGTAACGATATTATATTAAAGAATACATTGTTCTTTATTCACTTTTCTTATCATTTAAAATACATTTTTAAATATTTCTTTAATAGATTGTAGTCCACCGGTGTCGGGAGCAGGGTCCAAAGTACCGGTGGTTAGGGCTCCAGAGTCCACGTCCTCACAATCACAATACGAGCCTAATCGCGGAAAACTGCTTTCTGTTTCAGACCCTTGATCCAAAAGCCCAAAGCCAGCTTCGACAGATAGTCGTAGAATTTTGGCCATAAAGCCGATGGCAGTAATGTCAATTGGCAGAAAATCAACTTAATTATGTCAACGTCGTGTGCTTAGTCGAGATTTGTAAAAAAAAGGAATATTAACAATATCATGTGAGTTCTGATAAATCTTTTAATTTTTATCAACAATATCATCTGAGTTCTGATAAAACTGTTGCGGTTCTAATATCTCTCGAAATAACTGAAATGAAAAACTCCCAGTGAAAATCCTTTACCTCTATAATAACCGATAACTTTCTTTAATAACCTCTCTATCTCGAGGTGCCAGCCAATAAACGAAAACTACATTTTCTTTCATCAAACATTGGTGTGAGGATTTTATCTGCTCCGGGAGATATTTTTCGAAAAAATGAGAAAAATAGTCGAACAAGAGGTAATATGTACCTACTACTACACGCTCACGCGAACGGCGACGGTCATTTTTTATTTCTTGTTAGTTCTGATAATAAGTCATAAGTTCAATTACACATTCTTCATGTCCTCGTGTTCTAATAGTTCAGCTTAGTATTTTCCCAGTAGGTTCCTAGGTACCTAAGTAGGTTCCTTTTCGTTTTTTGATATCGGGTGGAAATCCTCCACCCTGGGGCGGGTGGAGGGGTCTGTCAGACTCTTACTGACTAAATCCACCCCGGTGTTCCATCTCCCACCTACGCCGGGGATCGCGGGAACGTATGCGACTTCTGCAATCTCCGGCTGACCTAAGTAGGTTCCTAACCTAACCTAGCTTATCTAGTTTAGAAGGTACTCAAAATCACGTGTATGCAACAAAATAATTAAAAAAAAATAACGGGTTGCACTCCGGGAGTGCCGGCAGAAGTGAAAACTTGAAAATTAACGTTGTGAATTTTTGATATTTTGGAATGGTTTAGCGAAAAATTTCGCACGAATTGCTTTAAGTATCAGTATAAAAGTACTAACATTTATGTGGTAAAATACAATATTCATTAATTGCACTATCGTACACAAACATGACATTTTATATTACATTAAAAATTCAACATTCCAGAAATTTCCCTCCGTCTTACGAATTTCCGAGCAGGTCACGTGTCCTGACGCGAGTTTAACATTTTTTACCCATCCCAAAAAGTGCGCAACGCCGCTAAAGAAGTTTTCACTTCAAAAATGAAATTACACGCTTCTAAGAAGCTCAGAATTTTTATAAGTGGTATGTGAAGAGTTTAAAGCAGTTTTTTAATCAAGATAAAAGAAGAAGAAAATAGAGTATTCTCGTAATTTCCGCTAGTTCTTATTAATGTATAAAGAGGTACATAATTATATTTTGCACGACAGTTGCACCAAGCAATCCTCAAAGCAGACAAGCTACAGTTATCACAGTATTTTCTTCCCCGCTCAATAAACAGCGTGTTCCACGATAAATGTTAACAGCCTGTTTATTTCTCCCATTTTCCACGCTTTTTCACTTCCTACGGTATACTTGTTTTGTCTGTGACACAATTTATATGGAAATAACGCCGTCGCTTGATTTCGGACGAACTAAGTGTGTATGAAACCTTTTGTTTTAATGACATTAGAGTTTAGAGCAAACCTTAACGAAAAAAAAAAACTGGATTGCTCATTATTTAGCCGTAGTTTATTATTCTGTGTATACTTATAAATAATTTGTAACTGCATAGGAATCCTAAGAGCTTCCTGTGGGACAGGCCTAGCCTAGTGCAGGAAGTCTTTGAAAATTCTTTTGTGCTTAATTTTTAAAGAAACTAAACACTCTTGTATAACACACAATTTGTAACCTATATTTTCTTTTTAATAAATTTATTCTTATTCTTACCCTTCTCTAATATCTATCTATATATATCTAGGTAAAGCCATCTTCTTGCCAGGGTTGCGGAATTTGTTCGAAAGAGTCACCGCGGCCCCGGAAAGAATAGGCCTTAGAAGGAACACGGATGGGTTTTAGTCAGTAAGAGTCTGACACGCCCATCCGCTCCACCCAGAGCGTAAGAAGTCATTTGATGATTTCCAATCACTAAAAAAAAAAGTAATGCCATCTTTTTATCGGTTTAAGTATACAAATGGATCCCAACTTCTGATCATAGGTCTGAATTTTATATAACTAGTTGCATACTTTAGGAACTGGACCAGTTGAAAGTTTAGGTATAGGTAATGTAAAAGCTAAGAAACTTATCACATAACGAATTGTCCGCCATTGTAAATCTTTCGTTTGTTCTCATCAAAAAATATAAATTACTCGACTGTACGAGCTTTGAGAACAATAAACGTCAAAACTACTCTTCCAGTTACAATTTATCTTCCTCCTACTAATTACTTCGCAATATCTGCGGAAATTCTAACTAATTTTCCTGCAGCTGGGAAAATTTCCTGCAGTACCGAATGAGATTTTTTTCATTACATTTGCGATTTCGTTTAACAACGAACTTTTCAATCGGGAACATAATTTTTAAGTGCTTTGGCAATATACTGAACTTTTTCAGCAAAATTCCGACACTTCGGAATAGTAGTCAAAAGAGTTTTTACGAGCAGTATTTAACTTTTTTTGATGATTTTTTTCTTATGGCGAAGTAGTAATAGTAACAGACTTGCGAAGTTTAGAACTCCTTCTTTAGGAACCTTAAATTATATAACTAGCTATTTATAAAAATACTAGCTTTTGCCCGCGACTTCGTACGCATATACGCCGTTTTCACCGTTCCCGTTTAGCCTATAGCATTCCTCATGAATGTAGCTATCATATACAAAAAGAATTTTTCAAATCCGACTCCTAGTTCCAGAGATTAACGCGTTCAAACAAACAAACTCTTCAGTTTTATTAAATTAGTATAGATAGAATACTTAATAATAGTTATCCTGACCGTTTCGGTCAGATTGCAGGAGATATTATAGTACACAAGTATGTAGGTACATATGAGCGCAAACATAGGTGCACTACCCTTACGTTAATTCAACCAACATATATAGATACCTTATCACTTTCTAATTACGATACGAAATTGCGTCTCGATTAAATCCTTTGAGATAGATACATTACGCTGGAATTAAGCGACGCGATGGTCATTCATAATTAACAGCCATATAATCAGTTTCCAATCATGAGTGTGGGAGGAGCGAGGGACTCCTGATTGCTTTAGTTACTCAAGCTTACATATTATTATGTACGAGGCACGTATGTAACGGTAGATGCCTGTAATAGGAAAATCTAGTGGACCTGGCGAACGACGCACGGCAATTGTTTTTTTTAAAGAAAACAGAAAAAGACTAGGATTTATATGAAACTTGGCAAAGGGCTGTGCGGAAACCTGAAATAGGACACTCTTTTTGAACGTTTTTAGACCGTAATTTCTATTAACTTGTTAACACGTCATGTCCAAGTTGCTACCCACTTGAGCAGCAATATTTCGGAGCAACTGGACTTGGAAAGGCCATGACGAGCAACGGTTCCTTTAGATTGATTTTTATCTGAAATTTCTAAAAACTTACCGTGAACGTAGTCTCGCGGTTGGCGCTCGCAGTCCCTTCAGGGTCTACCGGGGTTCGAAGACTTTGGGGCAGAAGTTCAATTAGGTTCGTGGAGTGCGGCTGGTAGCGCAGCACCAGTACGCAGGTGGAGACCAGGGTGTAAGCCAGAAGAGTACCTGTGGAAGAACAGAAGTTGGTTGGTTATTAAACACTATCATAGAAGATAAGATTTCGGCAGTATGAAGATCTCCACAAGAACTGGGAGTTAAATAGGGATTAAAATTATATATATAAATGGCTGCTGTTGTAAATTTATATTTAGTGGCTTTTAATGTATTGTGGAAAAGTCAGTTATATGATGAAACGTCATGGTTGGCAAGTAAATATGATTATTGTGTACAAGTGAGTATGGAAGCACTGTCGTCTCTCACTCTCATATTCAGATGGGACGGCAATACTTGGTTTTGTCTATCTCGAGGGTATCAATCAACCTAGTTCCAAAGTCATGGGTTTTACTGAGAAATGTATAACGGAGAAACCTAATTATACTTTTACCCGTCTTGGGCATTTCGAGTCCAATGCTCATTCGCGTTTATGAACAAATTACCAATATAACAACCAGGCAATTAAAAAAGGAAAAATAGACCAACAGTATTCAATTACTGTTTCACGAATAAACTTTACGAGTTTCCGTAACTAAATACCTTTTCAAAAGTCTGCTGATAACTTTTACCTGAGTAATAAAAATGGCGTTTTGACAGCTTTTATAGAGAAAATATGTCAAACAGGCATACTAATATTCATCAATTAAAAATATCTGACTATTGAAAAATCAGCCCTTAATGTCAAACATACTTTTGTTCCAATTTCAAACAGTGAATAATATTATTTACCAGAAAGAGCAAAATAAACAAATGAATATCGTTAACTCTTGTGCCAAATAGCATATCATAAAGGTACGAGCCCACCGCCGTGTTTCGAGTTCACCGCACCCAACACTTGGTATCGCCTCAGGCGTCCGCCATGACTGTTTGCCTCGCTAAACTATTTTCATTGTCCCGAGTTTTCCGTCCAATTGAAATAAGCAGCTCATTGTTCTATGAAAAATAAACAAATACTGAAATTATTACGTCGCTTGTATAATTTAACTCCTAAATTAACTGTAGTTGACAACGACGCGGTTGGAAAAAGTTGATGTCTCAATGGTTCTTTTCAATATTTGATGTTTTATGATTGTCTAGAACTTCTTAAAAATGTGACTACCTATCATCATCCTATTATTAACTTGCTATATAAAAGTTGATACTACACCGTGTACAAAAATAAATAGCTGCAGATATTACGTTCGCCTAGGACACCACTCATCTGCCTGACGCAAACCATTGAAACAAGATCTTTATGTTTTTCTTTCTTTCTTTCTTTATTGCCAACACAAAGATTCTGCACTGATTTTCTGAAAGTTGCGTTGCTGATGTTCCATTGTCGAGGCGTAATCCCGGCATGGCTTGCATTAAATAACTATAAGGGGCCAAGATACTCACCCGCCTGGTAGAATTTACTTCGCCTAGAACCTTTTACGGCCTACCGTGCGACCTTCGGAGCGCTAAAATGTTTCAAGCTGTACCGAGTAACGGGGAAGACGTATTTTTGCTCAAATATTTACATGGACGTTCAAAGCTATGGTTTGTTTAAATGAGGAGTACGAGTACCTATGGTGAAACTTTATCATGGATATTTAATTTGTAGTATTCGCGTTCATTTATGGTCTGTGAGAAAGAGAAAGAGTGTCCGTGGAGTTTTTTGCACGTTCTTCTCCATAGAGATCTACGCTTTGGAACGTGTAATTAGCTTCATCTGTTTGGACAGACTGACCTTGACTATTCAAAAGTGCCTGTAATGGTTTAATTGAAATAAATGCTTTGAGTTTGTGTTGTCTGGTAGATATGGCGTGTATATGAAGATCAGCCATCCACAGACCGACCTCGGCAAGCGTTGCTTAATCTTGAAGATCGACCCGTGCGGTTCTTATTATTTAGCCACGAGCTCCTCATGTAGGTACAATTTATAGTTAACAATAAATAATAATCTAATCTACTCTGGTATCAAGTAGTACCTAGTATTGATTTATCTTACAGGCAACAGTAGAGGGAAGTTAAGAGCATATTAAACAGTTAATGAGCATCATCCACGAATACTACAAAGATGCTGACTATAACATTCCCAAAATACATAGGTACCAATACCTTCTCTCAAATCCGCACTACTTCCCATTGCACATCACTAGTTGTCCCTCATTATTAATATAAACCAAGTCTTAATTATTAATCATAATAATTGCCAGTGAAGCATTTTTCGTTGATTCAAAAGGCAATTAATTTCTGTGTTTGCTTGTTGTATCTGTTTCAAATGAATATCGCGATACGAGACTCCATAAACTATAGGACATGTAGGGATTTTATTCATTTTAATAACGTAAACATTTCTAACCAGCCGTTGGATAACTAATAGGTACTGAAAATCATCGACTGTTTAATTGATTTTCAGTATCCGATAGCCTGATGCAGGTATAATATTACTCATTGACATTATTAGTTTAATAGGAGTTAGAGTTACAGTTAATTAGGAGCTCGTGGCTAAATAATAACAGCCGCACGGGTCGATCTTCAAGGTTAAGCAACGCTTGCCGAGGTTGGTCTGTGGATGGGTGACCATCTTAACATATCGAGACTCTTCCGTGCCTCGGAAAGCACGTTAACTCGTTGGTCCCGGCTGTTATTTGTAGGTCTTTGGCAGTCGTTACGGATAGTCAGAAGCCAGAAAATCTGACATCAGTCTTACCAAGGAGTACCGTGTTACCCAGTTAATGGGTTGTGGAGGTCTGGTAGGCAGCCGCTCTACGTAAAATACTGGTATTCAGCTGAATCCGGTTTGACTGGAAGCTGACCTCAATATAATTGGGAAAAGGCTAGGCAGATGATGACATTATTGGTTTATTCTTTGTTAGGTAAACAGGCACGATGAATTGTATCTCCGGGTTGGCAGTACTCATCAGAATTTGTTTCCATATTATCTGTATTTAATTTGCTTTATCAGCCGTTTCATTAAAAGCATTGCATTTTTACTGAACTGTGCCATTTAACCAGCGACATAAGTAAACCTAGTAAGTTAGTTTGCGTTACTTAACCTAGAAGAAATGTGAACCAAATCAATGAACTACACAGAAATATAATGTAGTACCTAAGTCTGTCAGATTAGCCTACTTTAACAGGGAGCTAGCCTATCTAAATCCAAACTGCCACTGAGAAAAACCAGGTAGAAAAATTCAACACGGTGGTTATGTTCAGCTGTATAGCGTTTGCGATCACTATGTATGAGACAATCTGTTGAAAAAAGGTTGGTTAAATATGCTTTACATTAATAATATTGAAAAACTTAACAAAATCATAAAAAAATTAACAGGATTTTATTCAGTAACCATGATATTGGATGACATCATATGTACTTTAAATAAATTTGTTGTCTACCCTTATAAACATACTGTGACAACGCGTTATACAGCGACCTCGATTAGGAGCAGCTGTGATATCTTGTATCATGTTGTGACAAGCAAATGTCGCCCTTATGTACAAACTAACGAATATTAATTTATTGGTAACTAGATTGAAAACATGACTCAACTTTAGATTTAATTAATCGACTCCTGAGTGAGGGTAGGTAGGTAGGTATTCTGGTTTGCCATTTTACTAAAGTATAGAACCCCCTTTTCAAGACTTATTAGTTCCATACCCATTTCGTATTTGTTGAGTAAAATGTTTTGCTATAAAAATTACAGTAATAGAACAATTTTGTTGTTCGTAAAGTGGTTCGTAAATATCTTTAATTGGTGCGTAGTCTGTCTGTGACTTCAGAAATTATTGAAATATGCCAACAAAAATAATCACGATGTAGCATTAACTTAGGGCTGATTTTTAACAGATTATTTTGAACTCAAGAATACATAATGTCTGTTTGACATATTTTCTAAAATAAGCTGTCCTTAATCATTTCGCGTTACAGTATTTAGCGTACACGTAAAGTGCGCTTCGTACTTTCTAAACCGACATTGTTCCTGAGTTTGGGCACAAACCGGCTGTGTCTTTCGACCTCCCCTTCTAAGTAGGTCAAGGGAACGATGTACGCAGTCGGGCCGCGAGTTATCTGAATGAGCTGACGACAAATATCCTGCAGCCAAGAACCGAGGGATATCACTGAGATATACTGTGCTTACCGATATTGGTTTTTACTATTATTTTACCCTAGGTATATAAATCAGGACTTATTGGCATCTTTGTAGAGTTGCGGCGTTAAAACTGGGCGTGTCAAAAGCATGTTGTGTTGTGTGGGAAAACAACGTTGTCTAATAATTATTGTATGTTTGTTCTGTTGGCTTGTCCTTCATATCGGACCTGCCATGTTCTGTTCCAATGTTTTAAGGCTTTAAGTTCATCTTTGTTAGTGTACCTACCTACTTTAGATATTTGTGAGGAAGTTTTAATTAATAAATGATTATTCTCTAAAAATAGAAGTCTGAAAAATCACAAAGAAATCAATCAATCACTTACAGAAATGATGATGATGAATTAATCAAAGTTTTCTTTCACTTTTGTGTCATATTTAAAGGATGTAGATTACTCTTCACATTTGTTTATATTTTAGTATTTACATACTCCGTCAAACGTAGATGGAAAATAACTGCCAGCGTCTGAGGTAACCCAATTTCTTGGGAGCCATTATAAATTGATGCTATGTGAATAACAATGTCAATAGCGGTATGAAAATTATGTTGACAGAATCTTACAAGCCGGCAAAGCATTTTTTAATATCACATTACGAGTTTTACGTAGAATAGATATTCACCAATGTTATTAAGAGGGAAGTTTTCGGATTTTGTATTGAAAAGGAGGATAGAAGAAAGGTATATGACACAAAGGGAGTAGGTATGTTCAGCCTTTGCAATGTGAATCCTTCCTAATGCGGTGTTGAAAAATTCAATTTTCGGGAACCGTTCTCCGCCGCGGTACTTCGTAAAACGAGGCGCCTCTCTCGTTTGTCTTTACTCTTTCATATCGTAATGTACCCGGCTTGAATCACAAAGTAAACCTTCAGTATCGTGAAATTTTCGGCCGTTACTTAGGCTCCTCAATGTTTTAATACCCATTGTTTTCTTAAAAGTTACGCGATCACAAAGTACTTTTTCTTGTCGTTTAATATCTTTATCGTTCTTTTTTTCTTTATTCTTTCTTTTAACTAGATATTCTGCCTCGTTAAATAAGAAAAAAAAAGTATTGTATTCACCTCCATGTGTAAGAAAGGGGCCTAAAATACTTGTCACTTTCAAAACAATTCTTCTTTGGCCTGATTTTCGCGACTGGCCTACAATACAAAGAGGCATATAATTTTTTTTCATTTGAATAAATTTCGCCTTTATATTTCATGAAAGATTCAGTTACGTAAGATCAAAATAGGTCTCTTTTCAGGCGATCCACAGGTTCCTGAGTGCAATGGTTTTCGTTACGGGTGAGTTCAATGACGTGTGAATTAATCTTTAGAATGTTGCGGTTTGTGTATGGTGAGTGTTTAGATCGATATTTGAAGAAAAATCAGGAAGGGGAACATTAAATAAATTAGAAACTCGTCACGAATGTGTATTTAAAACACGAATGTTTGAATTGTATCAATGGAGCGTGTTAATTAGGTTTACAAATAAACGAGTAAATGTACATAATACCATTTAATTTCTGGTTAATTATGCTGTAACGTAAAAAAATCCTCTATAACAACCAATGGATCTATTGAATTTTATACTTAATGATTATCAGCAAGTAATTTCACAAACACCCTCATCAAAGGAAATATAACAGTATTATTTTTAGATGCTTAATTACCGATCTACTCAACAGCTATTAAATTACCTAATTGAACTTTCCTATGGAGCAAAGCCATAAATATTATTACTCAAGCCAAGTTCAAAAGCAACAGCTACCAAGGAACAGTGAAATATGAAACAAAACTGACTTCCAAACTCAATGAATTATTTTCCTGCAGTCTGCCACCGCCATTTTCTAAGTTTATAGGTCTGAGTGTCTAGGCAGCTAGGTGAGATATTGTTTTCAACCACAGAGTAACGAAGCGGTTCAGTGTCCGCTTGTAAACCAATAATATATAAACTACTAGTTGCCGTCAGCGGCTCCGGCCGCGTGATTCTCCAAAATTATCCCAAGGGAACATATTCCCGGGATAAAAAGTATATGTGTTATTCCAGATTATAATCTACCACTGTGCTAAATTTCATCAAAATCCATTCAGTAGTTTTTACGTGAAAGAGTAACACACATCAATCCATCCATCCATACTTACAAACTTTCGCGTTTATAATATTAGTAGGATAGTTGCGTTTTCCGCCCTGGCCTCTGAAATGGCAATACAAAAAGAAGGTAACTGCCGCGACCTTATACCTCGCGCTTGTACCTCGCCCATATAATAATAATAATAATAATAATAATAGTCGTCGTCGTATCGTATAAGTACGTCATTGTTGTCAATAGTTTCCACACTCAAGATTTTTCATTTTCTATCAGCGTGGCAGTGAGTGTCACCGATTACTAATAGAAATTGACGACCCGTTACAATAATTATTGTAACGTTCATTTATTTATTTAGGGACAACAAACAATAATGTAATAATAAGTGAACATAGGTTGGAACTTAACAACAAACGTAAAACGTTGTCTGTGATGTCTGGAACTTGAGATGATACGAAGATCTAAACTAATATTGTTAAGTTACAATTGTTGTTACAAAGTAATACTGTCAAAATAGTTGAATTTGGCTAAGTGACTTTCAAAAACAAAAATAAACGTACAGATACTAATATAGTTCAATCATTTAATTACTTCATCAATCTTTGAACCAATAATTTAACTTTTTGACTGGTAGACTACACTGTCACTGAGTCAGTGTCGTAAATGACGTATCCAAACGTTCCCTGCTCTGTGGTGGCATCTATCGCAAAGCAAATGTACCTGTTCTAACTTGTTGCCGTTATTCAATATTTAACTGTGTCAACTCGGGGGGCCACTTGCACTGGCCTCTTGGAGGAAGTGGGAGGAAGTTCCAACGTTGGGAGGTGTCCAAAATTGTTCGATGTAAATAGTGAAGTGTTGAATTTAAATTAAATCATTTTGAATAGGATTTGCTGAAAGTTTAGTCTTGTTATTCATAACTGGATAGTATTCATTATTTTGGTCTCTTAGTTCATTGATATGCAAAGTACCTAGGTATTTTATTTTAAGGAGTAGAATTGTTTCCTTGTTTGGAAGAGTTAAAGATTTGTAATTTGAAAGTGTTGTTTGTGCATTTGACGGATATCAATTTTCTGGGGGTAAGCTTGTTATTTATTTTAAACCTGCATTTTGAAATAACAAGATTTTACGTGTATGTATGATGGGATTAAATTTCGTCACCCAAGCAAAATAAATCCAAATTTAGGAAAACATGTTCCTCTGACTATGAAATCTGCCTTTTCCTAAGTATTTTGAGGTCGGCTTCCGTTCTAACCGATTGCTGCTGAATACCAGTATTCTACAAAGAGAGATTACCTAGCTATATCTACAACTCAGTAACTGGGTAACACGGTACTCCTTGGCAAAACTGGTGTCAGATTTTCTGACTCCTGACTACCCGTAACGACTGTCAAAAATGATCAATGACAGCCAGACGACTTATTGTGCTTTCCGAGGCACGGAGGAAAGTTGGTTTGAAATAGATGGTCACCCATCCACGGACCGTCCTCGGCAAGCGTAGCTTAACCTTAAAATTCGACCCGTGTGGCTGGTAATATATAGCCACGAGCTCCTTGTTCCACTGACTTTATGCATTTTTCACTTTTCCACATTTTCCGTTGAACCACTTCATAACATGTTGTCTTCACGTCAGTGATGTCACACCCCAATGTGTGTGTCCTTGCGTGATTCAACATGGCGACACGCGACACGCGACCCGACATCAACGAAGTGACATGGTGACGTCGTGACACATCGACGCCATGTATGACGTGACCGGCAGATATTGTTCTTGACAAGTTAGGATACAGTTATCTGTCACTTGGCTTGAGTATGTTATTGCAACAGACGTCATTTTGACAGTTGAAACGTCAAACCGTCGAGGGATTCCTGGAATGGATTAAGCCTCGGGTGGATTATAATCGAGATAATTATATGAATTGGGGATAAGTTTGCGGGCTCTGTTGGGTTAAGACGACGAGTTTGACGTTAATTTTTTCGTCAAAACCGTTTTCTTACCAAACTACGGCAAGAAGGCGTTACATACTGTGGAGGTTTTAATGTCATTTTATGGTATGTTCTGATAATTTTCATTAACAGCCCAATACCTATTGCTTCATAAATTTCGACGCTACCGTGCTCCAACACAGGTTACATTTTTGACATAGCTACATCATCAGCCGGAAAAATGGACGTATATTTCTTTTATGAATAAGCCTGGGAGTTATAACTAAAATTACCCCTATTAAAAATAATCTTATTCCAACGTCGAACAGCGAAAAGCTCGCAATAAATCGTGCTGTACATACAAACAATGCAGGTAACAACAATAAGCTAACCGCTTGACTTTTATTTATGTTAATAAATAGCCTGTCGAGATAGATTAACATTGTCGCTCACGTTTACCGCGAAACACCGTTTTACTGAACAACATTTTTGCCGAATTTTTTAGAGAACGAAGCGTATTTTGTCGGCGTTAGTTTTGTTAAACAGTGAAAACATATAAAGTTACTCAAATCACTATTTTTTTTTGTCCGATTTTCATCTTGAGCGCCGCCGCGGGTGCGGCAATTGACGCTCATATTGCTGATTATAATGGAAGTTATATTCATTTAATCATTTTAAAATTCCAAGAAAAAATACTTACCATATTACCTCCCACACTATAATCGAGTCTCTAATTAGTTTTAAATAGAAATCACTCTAGACCACACCAAATATCTTTGCTTTAGATATACACTAGGGACCCGACCCGAGTTTGCACGGATGCAACTAATATACGCAAATCTTCCGGTTTTATCGGTTTATGAATAAATGTTGTGTGTCGTGTTGTGTTTGCGAAAAATTCTAAGGCTGAGCCTTACACATCACAGCAATATCTTTATTGTCAATAAGATAACTATTTCAAGTTTTATATAAATTAAATTTAAACCACTCACTTCTTAACTTAATCTACTAGACATTCGCTACGTAAGTAGATAGTTATTTCCTATTTAACTTACGAAGCGACAAGACCTATATTATAAACCTGTTGAAAGCCCGACATGAAATGTGATTTAAAATGAGCCGTTGAAGCAATCTTTCCTCGGGATCCTGTAATATTAAATTTGATATCATCATGAACTTTTTCGTAGATTTATAAATTCCGTAGCCAACCGTTTTAGTGCCATCCTGAGTCTAATTACTAAGATACCATCTTGAAATGCTGGTGTTTCGTTGTGCTGTGATAGTTGTTAAATTCTCTTTTCTCTCAATATAGACGCCAAATGTGTTCTTCGCCCATACCTCTCTATTCGATTGTCACGCTTATTGTACCTATATCATCTCACATACAGTTCTTCTAGCGTTATTCTGGACGTCCCCCTATTCAGTCACCCTTTCATACTCAACGCTTTCCTCACGATATTTTCCTCATTCCTCCTCATCATCACACCATGCCCGCACCGATTTCCACACAACTCTTCAGCCATGAGCGCCGCTCTCTTCGTCATTATAGAGGCTCATTTCTTATTCTATCCTTTCGCGTAACATCACATTCCTCTGAGCATTACAGCTAAAAGACGTCCACTGCTGAACATAGGGATTTCTCAAGAGTAGCCAAATCAACCGGTCCAACGCCCTTCCCCCAGCCTTCAGCATGTCATCGGTCCAATTCGTGGGCCTTCGAACGTTGCGTCTTCTGGTACTCGGTCGCCGCTCCATCCATCCCATCGACTATCTGTTCTGCGAGCAATGTGCCCTGCCCACTGCCACTTAAGTTTGGCGATTCTTTGGATCTTTTGCTCACGAACGCCGCACAATCAACTAAGTCTACGTTAATATGGCGCTTTTTTTGTTTACGTAAATCTATATTTGTAACGGGTTTGGACTTTTTTATTCTCATTTGTGTTTATTCAAACCCATTTTACAAAGATAATGCTTGTATTATTTGTAAAATCTCTGTAAGTAATGATTCTATTACGTTTTTTGGAATCGGTCACGGAAGCAAAGCTTCAGGAAAAGTTTGTTTACTGTATATATGTACGTAGAATTTAATTTATTTGAACATTATTAATTTGCAATACCTGCCTATTTGTTTGGTAGTGCAAATTAATAATGTTCAATTTAGTTTAAATAATCACTTCAATTATTTTAAAATGTAAATGGAGCATTTAATACTTATTACACATAATTGAAATTCCAGGCACGTATGCATAGGTAAATTTTAATTACATTAAATAATTATGAATGCTGGTTGCCGTATAAAGCGATGAATTTCGGGCATCACATCAATATTAAATTAAAGGGAAATTAATTATGAAAACTATAGTCGATCATTAAGGTGTCATTGTTTTACGCGCGGGTATTATTTTAGATAATTACTGTGTTTTGGGAGACAACAGAGTGATTTTTTAAAGTGTGGGGGTGGATAGCCAAATTTGAAACTATGAGGAATATCGAAAAACTATATTAGAAAAATATATTAGAAGTCTGTAGTGTGTAACAAATTGACAAACACCAAAGTCATTTGATGATTTCCCATCCTTAAAAACAAAAAAAAGTTTGTAACAAATAACATGTCACAATAATGAAAGTCGGTCGGAACGCTTTGTACGCGAGTCCGACTCGCACTTGGCCAGTTTTTTTATAATAGACACAAAATCTACATATACTTAAAAGTAATTTCTCACCTTAGTACTAGACCTTCGGCGAAACACGCAGTTTTAAAACTGTCATAGGCAAATAAGGCTGCAAAGAGCTTTCATTAATCAGGTGACAGCTAAACTTTTTCTTTTTATTCCACTATGAAGAGCTACCAAATATCAGGGTAGGCGGTAAGGACATTTTCATTTGGATTTTTAATAAGTACCATATGGAACGGTAGGGAGCGGAGTCTAAACGAATGAAGGCAGAATGCATAGCAAAAGAATCACACAGTATTTTCTGGTGCAAAAAATGATAGCTTCGAAAAGTAGTAAGTAGTAGTTTTTATTACTTAACAGACAGATGTGTTGCTGGGGAGTTTGTTGCGCCACTTCTTCTTCCCAGCTAAAACACTAGGAAGTGGTGACAGGCGGGCGTTTTGGGGGACTGTCTTTATGTAGAACTTAGCTAGAATTACTCTATAAACTTTACTAAAATGACTTTTGATTTGATTTGAAAACATAGATTTTTCTTCCTCAAACCTAAAACCTAACGTCCTGATGAACTCTCGATATTAAAATCCTGAAGGTATTTTGGAAACTGGTTCTACCGACAGTTTTCCCTCAACTAAATTATTTATTTTATGTATGCATATGAAAGGAATTTAAGGAATTATTACTGGGCAGCTGAATCCTACTAATATTATAAACGCGAAAGTTTGTATGGATGGATGGATGGATGTTTGTTACTCTTTCACGCAAAAACTTCTGAATGGATTTGGATGAAATTTGAAAAATTGGCACAGTGGTAGATTATAATCTGGAATAACACATAAGATACTTTTTATTCCGGGAATATTTTACCTTGGGATAATTTTCGACAATCACGCGGGCGGCAATTAGTTCAAAATATTTTAGCTATATGAATCATCACCATTTTCTTCAACCAATCATAAAAGCCAACTTGTTTGAAAGCCAGTTAACTGAAGAGAGATTAAATCATAACTTTACCTTCCATTCAATATACCTACGAGGGTCAAATGGAAAAGTCAACAAGATAATCGGTTTTAAATTAGTTAGCCTTCGTAGAACCGTTTTTTTTAAACTGGTAAATAATTAGAAAGTTTTTCACTCAACATATCTGTCGTTAAATTAGAATGAGTAGTAACAACAATTGGGATGATTCCTGAGCTTCCGCGCATATCCCGTTCAACTAGGAATTTCGGAAAATCCTCTCTTCATGGTCCTCTACACTCCCCAAGGAACTTACAAGCCAAATTTTAGCTTTCTATGACCAGTAGCTTCGGCTTTGCGTTGTCTGTCTCTGTAACGCAAAAGTTTTATATATATTGATAAAAAATCGTTTTTTTTTGTTCACTCATAACTTTAATTAATTAATTATTAAGTAGTGCTATGAGCCAATCTCTTTGAATATCGACTTATAAACAATATATATCGTTGAAAGATTTGGTCTGCCGGATTTTATCATAATTCAAAACTGTTAAAAACGCTATTTCATCATTGCGGGTTCACATTTTCCAGATTTATGCGAAAAATTGTTTCAGCAACATGTTGTTGTGTTCAGGGTTGGTGTTCATTGGAAACGAAAACTGAGCACCGTTTTTCTATGTTTTTTATGTTGCGGGTATGAATGTTTTGTTTATGTTGTTCAACTTTGTTTTCCAATGAGTTTCAGGCTTTAGAAATCACTCGCCTTGTCTTATGTTACTCTATTGTGGGTTTGTTTTAGCATGGCAATGTCGTTTTTAGCATAGTCAGCCTTTCACGTTTCCACTATTGGGACACTGGCCTCCTTTTTGTGGGAGGGAGCCTGGGATTGCTAGATGTCACATATCTTCTAATTTAAAGTTCTAGGATATGCCATACTGTTTGCTTTCACCATAGCGGTCTTCAACGTCCATTTTCTTTTCAGTACATGTTGCCGTTCTGAACTGACATTCATCGCAATAGATGTCTACATGTTCGACTTCGACATTTTTACCTGATTAAAACCGATGCATAGCTTATTTTTCGGGTTCTAACGAAGACATCAGGGTGATGTCAATTATACCGCTACTACTACGCTGAAACAAAATAACTATAGCACTCCGCTCTGAATGGTATTGTCATTTAAACATCTCCATTTGGGTTATAGTCATTTTAGATGTCGAATCAAGTGATCGCACGTAAAATCCAATTGAAATCAATCATTGGTGGAACTAGTTAATATTTTTTTAATTAGAAACAAAATGGAAGAAGAAAACAAAACACCATCGCACAAATAGAATTTTAAAGGCTTCGTATTTGTACGTCGGCACAAAAATCCCACTCCCCATTCTAAAGGCAGAGATTGGCAGGATGGATTGCAGGAAGTAATCTAACGCGGCGATAGCATACCAGTAACATATCTCTTCATATTTTTGGTGGATATCGGCGCCCTAGATTATACAAGCCAATGCCCGTGACTTCGCTCGCCTGTTCGATGAACATTATCCTAAGAGCATAATTCCGGGATAAAAAATTATATGTCCTATTCCACGATGTGGTATTCCCGATGCTAATAGGATTCACTATTGTTAGATAATCATGTTACTAAAATTAAGTTTACGAAACAAATTCTAAAGTTCCAAAACATGTATACCTAATTTCACATGTCACGACAATGTGACGGATTATTCGCCGCTGCGGTAATATATAGAAGCATATACTACCGCAGCGGCGAGTAATCTTCTTCAACAGATATATACCTAGTACTTATGTGACGTCTTAGTAGTTCGGTCACTAACTAACGCAAGCCAAACCGCTTAAGTTTCGAGGGTGTAGACGTTAAATATTTATTGAAACTCCGCCCTAGACCGGGTCAAACGGAGGTCAAAGTTTGAAGCCGAGTCAAGCTGCAAGCAACAGCTACTCCACAATGAAAACATGAATCAAGAAAGTAGTTAAGTAAGGCTTATTGCAATAACAAAAGAAAAATGGAGCAACAGATACTGTGTATCCAGAGAGGAATCTTTTTTTCTCGTTTGCTAGTTGCGATTATCTGATTGCGTTGGATATAGGTCAGTCGGTTCCTTTCCGGTTTGTTCTGCCGTCGGCCTTGCTTTCCGGGTCGTCGGCTCATTGGGGACCGGTCCGTTCCGGGACGGAATCGGTATTTATTTTTTAAGGTGTTTCTCTTTCATCATTGGTCAGTAGTGTTAGTTGTATTAGTTTATATATACACATGTGTATTGCAATAAATATAGGGAGATCGAACCAAGGAGAAAATCGATGGATTGTGTGAAATTATATGGAAAGAAAGGTGATGCTTCTTATTCAAATAAACATTTGAGATTTAAGTAGGAACATAGATTATTAAAAAGTTGTGCCATTTAATTATGGTCCTCCACGAATAACTCTAATTCATTAACTATTAAGCAATAGTATAAACTAATACTGTTTGTGTAAGCAAATTAATGTAAAAGGGTACGATGGGGATATCTTTGATAAAAGCCCCTTAGCAAAAATAGAATAAAAAAGTAGGAACATGATGGAGATGATAACGCTAGTTTCTAGTTCTGAAGCCTCTTACCTAGAAAACCCATATTTTTTAAGTATTAAAGATCAATGACCCGTGATTTTGATTCAATGGCCTGAAACTGAACTTCGAGTAACTCCATACATCAAAGGCTCTATAAAGCGGTATAAACTTGAGAGCCGTGCAGTCCGACTTATCACAATATTCACAATATAGCGTATTTTACCCAAGAGACCCGTACCTAATCCTCCGTCGAAGGATCATTACAGCACAGATTAAAAAGAGAAAAAAATACCGAACTAATAATTTAAGAATCTAGAACTAATTAAGTATTATAATTTTCTGTTGTACCTTTTTCAGTTTAATATGCTTGGACGTTTTTAATAAACCTCTTTGTCAAGTCTTTTGTTAATGACTTTGTGCAACTATGTTTGTTGTTCTTTGTCAGTTTCAAGTCTTTTGTTTATGAGTTTGTGCTACTGGTTGTTTCTGAATATCCTTTGCAGGTAAAATCGTGATATGAATATTGTTAGTGGAATAGTTTTTTGTGTGTCTTTCTAAGTTTTATTATACTTTGTTATTCAAACCTACTGAAATATTTAATCCTTTGTTCTATAAAAATTGCATACACTTGAGGGAAAGCTGTTATTATTTACAATATGTAAATCACTACAGGTTGGATTTTTACTCATTTTTGTGGAAAAATAATATCGATGCATCACAAATTAAATGCAAACCAAGTGATGCGGCCATTAGCACATCCATAGTTTGACATATGCCTAATTTTTATTGTTTCTTTCTTTTATTGGTATTTAATATTAAGTCATAATATCACAACAGATAAAACAGTCACATCACGCCACAAAATTATGTAATAATTTATGTTACCCTAAACTGTGCTGTGATAATATTATTTGTTTTCGTGGCCATTGTTGCAGCCACAACAGTAAAGGTATTATTCCGTGCGTCGCGGCCGATCGCAGCCGCGCGCAATCTATCGCGCTGATGCGATAATAGTTAGAGTATGAAAATGTATGGCATCGCTTCCAAAGTCGACCGCGCGCGTCTGTCACAGACCTCGGAAACAGCGCCATACATTCTCATACTTTTACTGTTGTCGCATGCGATAGACCGCGCGCGGCTGCGATTGGCCGCGACGCACGGAATTATACCTTTACAAAAATTTCACGCAGCTCTTTTATCATCTTATTTAAAACCACACGGCGTGCAGACTATAAAATAAATACGATGCAATGCGATGTTCTCATTGCATGTCAGAGGAAATTTAAATCATAGAGGGCGTCGTAAACGACCGAACTGAATTATTCATACATATATTTGAATTCAATGCAACACGCAATATCTGTAGTTGTAGAAGCGTAGCGTTGTGTAGAATTTTATTACAAAAAGAAAACAATTGTTGTGTACCCTGAGGTCCTAAACAAAGTGACTTTCTTTAGCGATATCGATCATTTTCTAACCAATATGTTAGGTACTGATATTCCACTTGAAATTTTGGTAGCGCTTGTCAATCATATATTTTGGACTACAGGACTCTAGGGCTTTGGACAGGTCTTGTGGCCCGCGCAGGCTGAATTTGAGTCGTACTAAAACTAATATTCATTCAACTCTAAACCTCTAAAAAAAAAGGTTTAGAGTTGAATAGCGTATACATATAAAAAAACAAAAAACTATATGTTCCGTCAGTTTCATTACCAAAAAACATTGGACACTTATTTTTTCAGTCAGAAACACAAAAATTTAAAAAAAAGCAGTTCATTGAAATTACGCGCAACGTGTGAACTTTTATCTAGAATAGAGATTTAGAGAGAGTTTCAGTTTTTACCTTTTTAAATAATTTTATAATTTAGTATAAGTATACGAGTTTGTTTTAAATATAATCTGACTGACGGACCAAAACGAATAAATATAGTTTTATTTAGGAAAAAGTCCTATTCGACCCTATACTAATTTCGAAGAATCCTGATCTGCCTAATGGATAAATAGGTCGTTGTAACTATAAAACTTAATACAGGGTTTCCAACTCTTTTGTTTTTCATGGCCGCCGCCGGGATCGCACATTGTGGTCGGGGGGGCCCGTATCGCTGTCGAGTCCACCATGAAGTACCTGGGATTGGTGCTCGACAGCCGGTGGGATTTCGGCCCCCACTTCCGGCGGCTGGCGCCCAAGTTGTTGGGCGCGGCGGGGGCGCTGTCAACGCTGCTTCCCAATCTGGGGGACCCGAGCACCGCCTGTAGGCGGTTGTACGTGGGGATCGTGCGATCGATGGCCCTGTATGGGGCCCCGATCTGGGCGGCTGACCTGACGGCCAGCACCATCACTGTTCTGCGGAGGCCGCAGAGGGTGATGGCCGTCAGAGTCATCAGGGGATATCGCACGATCTCCTACGAGGCGGCTTGCGCACTGGCCGGATCTCCGCCGTGGGACCTGGAGGCGAAAGTGCTCGCGTCACTGCACCGGTGGCGCGAGGACGCGCGGGCGCGCGGCGAGCGACTGACGCAACGACATTTGGAGCTGCTTCGGTCGCAGCTGCGCGAGGTCCTGGTGGCGGAATGGCGGGACAGGCTTTCGAGCCCTACCGCCGGCCTCATCACCATCGAGGCCATCCGGCCAGTGCTCGACCTGTGGCTCGGGAGAAGGCACGGCTCTCTGACGTGACGTGCGACGCAGGTCCTCTCGGGGCATGGCTGCTTCGGGAGGTTCTTGTGTCGCATAGGCAGGGAGCCGGACGCTCGATGCCACCACTGCGTCGACTGTCGGGAGGACACGGCACGGCATACGCTTGCAGAGTGTGCAGCTTGGGAGGAGCCGCGCCGTGCCCTCATCTCTGTTGTAGGCGGTGACCTCTCGCTGCCGGCCGTAGTCCATGCTATGGCCGGCGGTGAGGAGTCCTGGGACGCGGTGGTCTCCTTCTGCGAGACAGTTATCGCGCAGAAGGAGGCTGCGGAAAGGGAGAGGGAGATCACAACCGCTCTCCCTGCCCGCAGCAGGCGCATCGGGCGTCGGAGGAGGGCTTACGCTGCCCTCTTCCGGCCCCCCTAACTGGGTCCAGGGGCGGCGGACTTGGGGATGTCCGTCGCCCCCCATTCATCCGGACCCGAGGTGGCAGCGCGTGGTGTTCCCGTGCGCCCCTCTTTGACGTAGCGAGGGGAGTCAAACACCTCACTCCCCTCGCCGACGCGAGGTGGCCCGCAGAGGCGGGCCGGCACCAGCCGGGGATTGCGGATGTCGCATACGTTCCCGCGATCCCCGGCGTAGGTGGAAGATGGAACACCGGGGTGGTTTTAGTCAGTAAGAGTCTGACAGACCCCTCCACCCGCCCCAGGGTGGAGGATTTCCATGAGGATTTCCCGCCGAGATCAAAAAAAAAAAAGGGTTTCCAACTCGGATGTATGCAAAATATGCTTCAATAAGTTTATTTCTCCTTAAGAAATTGTGTGTAATCGAAATTTTCATGGAACGTTTCTCGTTCCGTGAAAAAAAATAGTCGGTTTTCAATTCGCATAGGAACGTTAAAATTCAATTACTAAAGTTGTACATGATCGCGTTCTGTAAAGCTATCCGAAAGAAAATTGCTAATCTTAAACTGAAAAATGGATATCAAACAAGTTAAAAATTGGCCTCAAATCGAAATTATGAATAACAAAAGCTATTAGCATACTATGTGAAATGTTTAAAGTTTCCTTTATCCCGCAAAAGGTTTAACATCAAAAGACTTGACGGATCACTAGATATTGTAATAAAAACACGCTAAAGGCTCCGACAAAAGGATTCTTGGGATTTGTTCAATTGAATCGTTGTGCTCAGCGGGTTCCATTACTTCAGGCATAGTTTTAGTTTCTGTTCAGAAAAGAAAAACAAATGGAATGATAAATGTTACTTTACTTTTGTTGTAGATAACTTTCACCAAATATTTTTTAGTAAAGTTACTATTATCGTAACGACTAGCTTGTGGCTAAATAAAAACAGCCACACCTGTCCATTTTTAAGTTTAAGCAACGCTTGCCTGTGGATGGGTGACCATCTTAACACACCGAGATTCCTCCGTGCCTCGGAAAGCACGATTAAGCTTTTGGTCTCGGCTGTCATTTGTAGATATTTGGCAGTCGGCACAAATTTGTCAGAAGCTAAAAGATCTGTCACCCAGTCCCTCCAAGCAATACTGTCTTACCCAGTTATTGGGTAGTGTAGGTCAGATAAGCAGTCGCCCCACTTAAAATATTGCCGGTCGATTCTGTAAAACATGTTTGTATGGTATCTGACCCAAATACAAATGGGAAGAGGTTGTTTTTTTTACATTTATCCGAACCGTACATTTTTTTTTTAAATAGAATCCCGAAGCTGAAAAAACAATGTTTCTATTCTATAAAATAACCTAGAAGTGTAAAAGCTTTGCAGTGGACAAGCGGTATTGAACCCCGAGCGGGTAGTGTGTGCGAAACTTATCAGCCGTCTGTGTGCCAAGCGTATAAAGTTTCTTTTTATAAGGACCTACATATAATATGTAAGTAACTATAGAACTGTTTGCAGGCAGTTTAAAAGACCCTTTTCATTTTATCGCCATTGTTTCATTTGGTGGCTTTAGCTTTAAGCTCAAAAATAAAAGATCCGATATGTTTAAGAGCTTCTAATAATATATTCTATGGAATTGTATTATGAGTGTGATAAATGAGGCTGTAGTCTGATTTTTACAAGGATATATATAAACATAAATTAGATATAAAAATCGTGAGTGAGACAGCTCGATTTTTTTACCATTTTTTGCTATTTTTTATCACAAAATATTACACTGGTTCAGGAGCCAAAAAGAGGTAAAACTGCTCCTATTGGGAGCCCCAGTATTTATTTATTCGTAATAAATACTGGACTAAAATTAGTTTCGTAGCACTCGCTATGTTAGTGTAGCACTTGCTACGCCAGTGTAGCACTCGCTACGCCAATGTAGCACTCAATACGCCACAGTTGCACTCGCTACGCCAATATGCTTGTAGCCGTAGCTACACATAAATGGCCGGTCAACCATGCTTGTCTAGTTGGTGTTCTAGCTAACGAAGCAGTTCATACTCAGTCACCTGTATTCGCTGTGGACTTCGTGAATATACGTTGTTAGGTAGGCGTATATATGTATGTATAACTGCATGTTAGTTATGGCAGTTACGAGTACCAATAATGGGAAAGGAAAATTGTAATTTCAATTAAGAAGTTACGTGTGGACGCAAATCTACAAAATTTCCACGAATTTCACATATATACATATTTGTTTTACAATGATTGTCTTTGAGATGATATTGCAACTCAAATTTGAACGCTTTTTTATTACTAGGTTTTCTGATTAATGAACAAGAAGTACTATAGCTGTTGCGCTTTAGTACGGCTGTTGCGGTCATTGACCCACCAAAATCATTCTTTAATTTAAAAACGGAAGTTTGTGTTTGTCCTCAACATTTTTTTATTTATGAAAACTGATACTGTATTGTTTGTTTTTCGGGTTCCAACGAAAACATGTAAGAAAACGGCGATGACCGCTGTTATCATTCTAAAACGAACTGTATTATATGATAACCAGATGACAAGTGGCATCGCGTACCAATTCTAACCTACAACTTATTTGACAAAGAATTCAATCATACTTATCTCTTCTCACATATAAGCCAAGATAATCCTCCCCCATTCAATCCAGCACAGCCATTATCACTGCAACCTCATTGTCACGAGCCCCGACCTCAGCTGCTAGTCTACTAAGTTATGAACTCTAATCTATCTGCTCCAACTTGTGACGTCACCAGATAAGCGCACTTTTCATACTCTTGAATAAGTGCTTTCGAAGTTAGCTATCTTGCTTCCAAAGATGGGCAGTATATATAAGCCATTACCACCGTCTTTATCTTGTTCATGTCTTTGTACGGTGTCAGATTTTAATCTTTTGACGGTCTTTTATAATCCGCTAAGATTTTATTCCCTTTATGACTTGGCTCTCGATTTTTTTATGGCCTGCCATTTTCTTTTGAGCTACATTTTTTTGCAGGTGTTTGCATATTAAACTGTGTATCGTTTTTTTAATTCGAAATCTTGAGAAATCAACACAAATAACGCAAACCTGTTTAGGGTAATTGTAACTACTTATCATAATGAACAACTTTTAGTAAGAGACCAACCATGAAATAGCGAAAAAAAACAGCTGTTAGTCGAATTGCACACGTAAATATATGGGGCAGTAGCAGTAGGTTTAGGCTCACAGTCAAAGTTGTGTTTTTTTTTTACATAATCGCCATAGCAATACTAAAACGAAACCACTATAGCACTCTGAATGCCTTTGTTAGTGAAAAATACCTATTTTGGATATCACTTCAACTGTCAAAACAGGTTATCGCACATAGAATCAAACTGACATCAATCCCCTACTACCATTTTGGAATATATTATTTTCAAAATATAAAGGGTTAATTAAGTCACCTTTCAAATTAAAACAACTAAATCCAAATCGGTTCATCCATTTAGGAGATATTATACCACAAACAAACACACACATCAAACTTACAATACCCTCCTTTATACAGGTCGGGGATTCAAAGTGTGAAGTTAACTGAGGAAGTGAAGTTAACTTTAAACAGTACATAATTGAAATTACCAGAAGATTCATTAATTACCAGGTTTTTATCAATCCATTGCATTCAGCCATGGCAACTGTCTACGCTTTAAAACAAGTAACATGTGGTATTTTTGTGAACTTAATTAACTTAAATGGTACATATTAATGACGCAGCCCGACTTCACACGGGTGCAAATTACATACACAAACGTTCCTCGTATATCGGTCTTTCTTTTAGTGAAAATTGTAATTAAACAAGTTAAATAAATAACCGGAAATTTAGACAGATGCAGACAGCAAGTTTGTTTAATGCAAAATATATAATCTATATTTACAACAAACAAATATATAATATTTAGAGAATAGAGAGATATTTGTTATAGACAGGATGTTGAGGAATCCAAATGATTTAACGTGATTTTGAACCTGCCCAGTGCCAACTTATGTAATACATAAATATAAGGCTATTTATGTATAACAATAATGCAGACTGTAAATAAAAAAGGAATGCATCGTACGGCAATCCACAGCTACGTATTCTTTTATTTTTACCTTTTAAAATGGACTCAGTGGCCTATGTTTTTCTAGCTTCAAAACTTCTATACAGGATGTTCCAGGATGGCCATATTTAAGAGTGTTGCGTAGCTGGTTTACATTAAGGAAAAAATATCAAACCATAAAAAAATACTATTTTAAAACATGCGGGGCAGTCTTAGGGGGCCGCAGATAGAAGTGAAAACTAAGTAATTTTTGAATTGTTTGGTCGAGCTATTAAATTATTATTTTTGAATTTGGAATGCGTTCGGTGACGATGACGCGAGTTCCATGATTTTTGTTCACCCAAAAAGTGCTCAACGCGCCTAAAGAAGTTTTTACTTCAGAAATCGACCTTAACATGACATCAAATCTGTGATTGAACTGAAGTAAATTCCACCAACTGTAACAAACTGCTTGAGAAGTAATTGCTTCGGAACTTTTAGGTCTGGACGAACTAAAAAAAAAAAGTATTGTTTTGCTTTTTTTTCCTTAATGTGTATCAGCTATCCAACATCATCCTTAAATATAACCACGCACTTCTTCAGCATGTATACTCAGAATATACTCGACTTTTGATAATAAATTCTGCATTTGCATCTGTAAATTCGTATAAAATTTTAACTTATATTCCTCTAGTAAAATCGTACGAGCTCGTCTCAGCCAGATGCTAGTTGTAATAAAATAGCATTTTTATGATCCGGTGATAAATATTGCTGGTCCAGACATCGACATAAATATGATATACTTTTTGACTTGTAAACTTTATGTGTAGACGTATTTTCCAGAACGATATGTTGGTCTACTTTTAGTGATAATGTGATAGTAGGTATTCATTATGACAATGCTTAAGAATTTCTTAATCTGTATTTCAGATCTCTAATTAAGATTTAAATCTTCAAAAATTACAAAAGGTTTACTGTAATTTTTCTACTTAAAATCCTAATAACATAAATATTGTGTTTAGCCACAGTGTAATTACATTCACTTTGCATTTTTTATCACTGAGAGTGCTCGGAAAAAGTGACATACAACTTAGTGATAGCGATAGTCAAAATATCCAAAATGTATGTTAATGACAGCATCATCATCATAACCTGCCAATCTTTTTTCCAACTATATTGGGGTCGGCTTCCAGTCAAACCGGATTCAGCTGAATACCAGTATTTTACTTGTTGCGGTTGCCTACCAGACCACCACAACTCCAAAACTGGTGTCAGATTTTCTGGCTTCTGACTATCCGTAACGACTGCCAAATGTATGTACATGCGCCACCGATTTCACGCGGTCCATCCCACAACTTTGATATAATATCAGTCAGTATATAGCACATTTTCATAAAATATAAACCACTTATTTCGTAGCCGCACAATTTTTGTACTGCACAACACTTCTTCATAAATATGCATCGATGTCTACGCGCGTAGCTGATTGCTACGTGCGTGCTACGCCGCTACGCCGCTACGCCGCTACGCCGCTACGCCGCTACGCCGCTACGCCGCTACGCCGCTACGTGACTATTTCTGATTTCCATATCTCAGTGTGGAATTGAAAAATGATAAGTTTGCAATATATTTCTGTATGGAAATTTACATTCTTTTATTTGAAATGTAATAAATATGTGGGAATGAAACTGGCCAAGTCACGTGAGTGATCTTAAGAGTATAAACGGTCCGTTTTTGTCCAGACGCACGATTGCCGAAAAATTTAAGAAACTTTAAATAACTTTTAAAAATAGAAATAGTGTGAAGTCCAAATTTAAAGTATCGTTTATTCACAAAAATTGTTTGACTGCCAAAAATCTCAATAGAGAATATATAAAATCAATTGCCGTATCGTAAAAACTAAAATATTGCTAGACCGGTTCGATTTATTTTGTCGCCTCGCTACTGGTGAAAAGTGTGTCAGTCAAATCAAATTTAAGTGTAACGAAGTTTATCAGATTATGTAGTTATAAATATAATATACGGTCGATTAATGGGCAAGATTGGCCAATTGTTTGCGTCGATGGCGTGAGTGACAAATAGCTCACCTTTTTGTAGACCATTTTAGTGTGCAGTCACCATTAGGTCAGAAGGACCTAGGAGTTAAAATTACTGCTAAAAGGCTCTTCATCAGAATTAACACGATGCGTCGAGGAATATCTCCTGGTCATGACGGGCTCATCATGAAGTATCTCTGATTTGCTGGTCCGAGTGTTGGCAATGCTTTTTACCTTTTGTCTGGGTCATGCTTATATGTGACATGATCAAAACTACAGTGGTGGATATTGTCAAAAATAAGACTGGTGACATGAGCGATAAGAATTTTTGAATTACAGAGCAAGGGTGAGTCAGGGGGGTTATACTCGCCTAAGCTATTCAACCTATACGTGAATGATCTGATTGGCACGCGCTTAGGAACATGTCAGACGTCATATTGGCGTATGTGTTAATAACATAAGCTACGCTGACGACATGGTGTTGCTCAGTGCGTCAATCTGCGGGCTTAGGACACTCGTGGCCACACGTGAGCAATATGCAAGACTACATGGTCTGGCATATAATGTTAAGAAGAGTGTAGTCAAGTACCTTCAGTGAAATTAAATAGTATACCCCTTGTAAGGGTAGACTAATTTAAATATCTGGGTCACTTATTGACCACTGGTCTCAAAGACGATGCGGATATTGACAGGGAGCGGAGGGCGCGGTGTGTGAGTGCTAAAATGATTGCCCGCAGACTCAGGTGTGCCTCTAAAGAGGTCAAGCGCACTATATTAAGTGCTTACTGCACATTTTTTTACTCTTGCAGTCTGTGGGCTCATTCTACTCAGAAATCTGTGAAAGTGCTGATGGGGTTGGCCCGATACTGCAGCGCATCAGGGATGTTTGCTGAAGCTCGCGTTCACAGCGTCTACACTGTGATTTAGAAGCGATGCACGATGTCAGTAGGTAACGGTGCAGCACCAACAGTATCCTGTCCATGGTATAAGCTGGGCCTGTCACCTTTTTTTTTAAGGATGGGAAATCATCAAAAGACTTCTTCCGCTCTGGGTGGAGCGGAAGGTCGTGGCAGACTCTTACTGACTATTACCCATCCGTGTTCCTTCTAAAGCCCTTTGCGATCCAGGACCGCGGTGACTCTTTCAAACAAATTCCGCAACCCTGGCAGCAGTGATGTCGCAAACTGGGTCGGTTTTTGTTAATGTTTTAATAACATAGTTTGTAATTATATTGTTACTAACACTATGAGTCTTGCTACCCGAATTAAATGATTATTATTATTGAACAGTACAGATTATTTTTCTACTAAGACATTTTTTTACAATACAAACGTCAATGGGCAGTAGTTTTCGTTCTAAATCGAATCCGTTTTTTCAATCATCTCGTACAACTGGTCCACGAGTATCGCTAAGTTATAAGTAAGTAACAATTGTGTCGGATTTCAAGCGTGGAGAGCTGCTTAACCCCACTTCGGTAAGTTAAGTGCTTCACTTGAAGGAACTAAGTTGAGGTAAATGCTGCAGTAAATACCTGTGTTTCTAACTTACTGTTTATAACTTTAAACGAGTATTTAATACGAATTATTGATGTTAAGCTCTTGTTTGTAACTTTAAAATTGTAAATCCGCTTCAAAATTAGTTATTGTTACTCTTAGTAATTTTGCCGTCTAATTATGTTTAATGATAAAGAGTTCCCTACGTTAACATAACAAAACATCACGCTAATCCCTAGAAGATTAGTTCTATTGTATAGTACACAATTTTTTTTTTTTTAGTAATTGTAAATCTTCAAGTGACTCGTTCCGCTCTAGGCGGAGAGGAAGGGAGTGACAGACTCTTACTGACTAAAACCAAACCCGTTCGTGTTTCTTCTAATGCCCTTTGCGTTCCAGGGCTGCGGTGACTCTTTCGAACAAATTCTGCAAGTCTGAAGATTTATACAGTTAGTTTTGAGTCTCATGAAAATGACTTTGTAGATAGAAATCTACATAATTGCTGAGTACCATAGGCTAATTTATATATATAAAAAAAATACAACCAAACTGAGAACGTCCTCCTTTTTTTGAAGTCGGTTTAAAAAACTCAGTACCCGTGGTATTGGCCAAAGGATTACCTAAATCGTGAGAAGTAAGTGATTTAAAAATTCTCGTCCAAGTTTTGAAAAAAAGATGTTTTTTATTACAACTTCAGCTCTATCGGCGCGGTGACCATAGTGAAAAGTTTTCCAGTAAAACTGAAACACATTCTTGCATCACTTTATAAGCAGATTGTTTTATATTTCTTGTATAATTTTAAGGAATTGCTCTATTTACAGACGATGTAATTAAACTTCATTTCATCTTAATATGTATAAAGAGTATCTTTCAGCTTAAATATAACAAAATGTCATATCACACGAAAAATTACAGATGCTTTACTAAATCTCTTCACATTCAATGAAACATTTTCATTTCGGGAGTTCACGAAATGAGGATTTAAGCGTATGAAACTGAAACATATTTTATTTAGGAACTTGTATTTACCGAATAAGTTATTTCAATGGAAACTAAAGACTATAGAACGTAATTCACTGAATTTGAAACGGAATTAAGATTTTTCTTTTCATTCACATTTTATTTCTATATAAAGCGTACAAATCTCTTAATTTCCAACCCTGATTGACACAGGCTTATAAGGAGTTATATCTATGATATAACTCCTTATCGCCGTAACAATGCCGTTGAAATGTCTCCTTTTCTGATCTGTAAAAAAAACTGTCTTTAAAACTAGGTGACCTACCTTCGAAACAGAGTCCTCATCTCCATTAAATGCTCCTTAGAATCTTCCAGTCATTTAAAAACCTGTGTAATGAGTAGTACTTACCGATGCTCATCATTTCCACGAGGACCTCGAGCTGGATTACTAGGGCCACAACGGCGGCAGCGATGCCTCCGCAGATGGTCGCGAATGCAGGGGTACCGGTGTTCTCGGAAATCGTGGCCAATTTTCTAAAACAAAAAATCAGGTGTAACTTTTTGTATTTGGTAAACTGCTTACACAAACAATTATTAAACAGGCTCATACTTAAAAAAAAAACATATACCTAGTTTAAATATGTAATAAGTTCAGTTTAGTTTATTTATTTATATATGTGTAAGATAAGGAATAAAGAGTAATTGACGTTTAAATATTGATTAGCATATTCTTTTTTAAATAGTCTACATCTAACTATTACTTGTTGGTAATAAGGTTTAAAAGTTTTTATAAGTATGGCTATTGTTTATACCTTCAATTCTAAACGTAATCATCGTTTTTCTAAGCAACAGACTGAAAACTATTGCAAGTGGGAAGTGAGTGGGAGTGAGTGGGAATTCAGTACCACTTAGGAAGAGAATATGTGTCAGATCCATTTCTTCTTGGAGGATTGCGTTCCAGGGCCGCGGTGACTCATGTGTCGGACCCTATTAAAATACTGGACAGATGTTCAAGCTAAAGTTGAGTTTAACAAATACCCACTCGACTCTATATGCTAAAATTCGGATTAAAGTAAAAAAGCAGCAAAAGGAATTTAACACAAGTTCTTAAAAACCTCACGAAAGAAGACAAGGAATCTCTGTCATTTACTCCGTCCCTCTAAGTTTTCCCGAAATATTTTCACGAACGTTTAAAACCACGCTCAAAGTGCCATTTCTAGTTATATTATCCACATTCTCGTACGTCGTGAGGGGAACTCAAAGTATGTCGGCACTCCTCAAAGAGTCATGTGCTCCCAGCGTTCCGTCGGATTTAAACTACCCACGCAAGTTCTGTGTGAGTCCTTAAACTTTTTCACTTGATTATTAGTGCGAAATAAGAAGCGGTAGAAGTTTGAATAAATTAAGAAGGTAAGAATTTCATTAAAAACACTTTTGCAAAAAAGGGCTTTATACTAAGTTTAATAAGTAATTTATTCTTTTCAGTTTTAATTCCAATATTAAATTTTAATTAATTACGTAATAATCCTATACAGAAGCAAGGAAAATGATTAGAAAAAATATTTGAAAAGATCTAAAACGACCAATCAACAGCGTATAAAAGACGGCCAATTCTCTTCTATGGATTCAATGAATGGGACCCCAATTAAGTTATATAAATACTCAATTTGGAGGCAGTACGGACTTCGTTTTATAACCAAGAAAGGTAAGCGAGCCCCGTAATACTTCCCACTAACGACCGGTATGATCACGGAATTGGGTCACTACCTAAATATTGTGAAATAAATTCAAAATGTTACATAATGTCGCGAGGGTAAGTTTATGGAACTGTATCCATAGTCAATCGAGACCACACTAGTTATGATAAGCCTCTTAAGAATCCCTTTCATAAGAGACCTATCATATGTGAGTCTATGGTCTTAATCGAACCCAGGCTTCGGGCTGCTTTTGAGACATTCGTTCGATTGGAGACATTCGAGTAAAATTACCCCTATTTTGCGTTTATTCTGTTTCATATCTTTTGCATAATTTTCTCAAGCCAGACTACTTTATTACTTAGGCAACCTAGACGTTAGAAAATCCTATTACAATAAGATCTAAGTATTACCATTGCCCTCTTCAGGTAATATTTTGAACTGATCCACTAAGCCGTTTTGTACTAAGAAAATGTACATACGAACAAGATATTCTCCATTGTAGTTGATTTTAGACTAGTCTTCATTTTGAAGTATCAATAAAACTTATCTTCTCAATGAGGTCAAGATTTTTTATTAGTACCAATATTATATTCTTTAAAGTTATCATTAACATTACATCATACATAAATGCAGCTGAATACTGGTATTTTACATACAATCCAGCAACAGAGCCAATCTACCAGTTTTCAAACAACATTCGCATGTCAGTCGCAATTTGTCAACAATGTATGGAAAAAGGCTTGTTTGACAGGTTGCGCCTTAGATGCGAATGCGAACGTTGTTTATGAATACAATTAGCCCTCAGGGTAATACGATACACTTTTGTAAAATTTTCTGATATCTGATAGCTTACTTTAGAAGTTTCTATTCAAAATTCTAATTTTATTTTCAAAAATACCATTTAATATCTCTTATAGAAAACCAGGCACTGAATGTGCGCTTTTTAGGGTTCCGTACCCAAAGGGTAAAACGGGACCCTATTATTAAGACTCCACTGTCCGTCTGTCTGTGTGTCACCAGGCTTTATCCCATGAAGAGTGAGAGCTAGACAGTTGAAATTTTCACATATGATGTATTTCTGTTGCCGCTATAACAACAAATAATAAAATAATTTCTTTTTGTTTTAAAACGGAAACCTTCGTGTGAGAGTCCGACTCACACTTGGCTGGTTTTTTATTATTGACATACTCACGTTAAACCACAATTTCAATAGAGATCAAGCGATGACGTAATCGATGATGAGCACGCTTGCCTATAAGTCACCTATACACTACTCAAAAACCTGCAGCCAATAGCTGTCAGATAATAAGCGTACTGTATTCACTATGATATGACGTTTGACAACAGCCTAGTATATACAGGTTCAATATAGGTTTAAGGGTGACTATGGTTTCAGGGATATTATTTTTAAGTCAAACTTTTTTATCTAATATAATAAAGCTGAAAAGTTTGTTTGTTTGATTGTTTGAACGCGCTCTGGAACTGCCAGTCGGATTTGGAAAATACCCACATATATGATAGCCACATTCATGAGGAAGGCTATTGGCTATACGGGAACGGGAAATCCCTATGGGAATGGGGAAAAACGGGATAAGCGCGTACGAAGTCGCGGGCAACAGCTATCTAATAATAAAGCTGAACAGTTTGTTTGTTTGAACGCGCTAATCTCTGGGTGAGAGTGGGATTCAAAAAAATCTTGTTGTATATGATAGCCACATTCATGATGAATGCTATAGAATACAAAGAAAAAACGGGATATGCGCGTACAAAGTCGCGGGCAAAAGCTAGTAAGTTATATAATAATTGAAAGTCAATATTACTGAATGTCAATATTTGCAAGAAAAAATATAGATAGATTCTAGTTGCCCACTCCTAAAGGTAGTTTTTAGTTTAGAAATAACAACATAACAATTGTGACTGAAGGATATTTATTTCGCTCTATTTTCAAACGCTCAAATGACATAATGTTAATTTCATGTTACATCACTCTCTTTTTTTATATATATGTCTAACAACATAGTTTATAACAACACTTTCTCTAACGTTAATTTAGTATAACGTTTTTTTTTGATCCAATTATCATGTTGTATAATTGGCATTTGATCTAACCGCTGAACTAAGAGCGACCACGCCAATTCGGGAACTTAGGGCACCCCGACACGGTTAGGTTTCCTTAAACCCTGCTCCTGCCATGTTTCCTTGGTCACGACCGTAACTGAAGCCGAACGTACATTCTATAAATTTACTGATCATTAGATCTGTGGCGTTTCTTGGAATGCCACATCTTATTTGAGACGGCAACGCGGGACGCATTTACTAATTCCGTGCAGGTCATGTTGTCGGTTCGAAAGAAATCTTGTACAATATGACCATTATAACTTTTAATCATTAGTTTAAGTGTATGATATGTCAACTGAAGCTTATATTAAATGAAAGTATGTCTCTTGGGTATATTATAATATCATAAGTTGTTATTATAACCATAGATGATTATAACAAATGAAAATTATATCAAACGAAATTATATCGTTCGTTGTTATATTAAAATAGTTATACCTAACATTACAGACCCGAACAACTATCTCAGCCACTGCCAGGGTTGCTGAATTTGTTCGGAAGAGTGAGCGCAGCCCTGGAACGCGAAGGCATTAGGAGGAACACGGATGGGTTTTAGTCAGTAAGAGTCTGACACACCCTTCCGTTCCACCCAGAGCGGAAGGAGTCATTTGATGGTTTCCCAACCAAACAAAAAAAAAATTGTACGCAGTCACGGGACGCCTGGCAGATGTGAAACATCGAAATTATTTTGCATAAGTAATATGCATAAAAGAACAAATTACAACAGGAACTAAATATGGTAAAATGAAAAAAAAAACAATATAAATACATATATACCTAGCATCGCATAGCATGGCGACGCGTCGCCACGGCATGCGTCGCCCCGCCAACAATAGGTTTTACCCACGGCTATAGATGTTTCACATGAAAAATCTCAGCCAATCCCACAATGGTTTTTAGAATAAAAAATATTTTATTTACCAAAATCATACGATTGGTCGGCGTAAAAGGGCGTTACCCGCACAAAATCGTAACGTCGAAGGTGAACTTTTCAGCCAATCACGAGAAACGGAGTTAAATATTGCACTTATTACGTAGACGCTTTTGAAGTTGAGCTTGCAACTTCTAGCTTATTTCTGATTGGCCGAGCGCTGCTGCATTAGCTCGCTTCATAGTCCTAACCGCTAATTATCTCGGGCAACTTGTTACAGAGTTAATCTCGTTATCCGATTAATCAAATTGAGCATATTACGTGATGGTACTTATGAGGGCAGTAGTAATACGGTTTGTGATGGAATCCGATTGACCAATTAATCAGGGCATTCGTGTGTAATATATTTTGTCTATGGTACGCCGAAATAAGAGGAATGGGGGTTCGAAATACAGAGGCTAATCTGCTTGAGTATGTTGAAAATAATGAAGAACTAGTTTATGCCGGCGGCTTCGCATGTGAAGTGCGAAAATTATCCCAAGAGAATATAGCCCCGGGATGAAGAGTCTCCTAAAATTCTAAGTCCTATTCCGGTAATAGGTCTTCCCACGTGCCAATTTCATCCAAATATGCCATGACTTAAAGAGGTTACAAACAGTCAGACAGTGTAACTTTCACATTTATAATATTCGGAAGGATCTCGCCGAATATCAAGCCCCACTAAGAGGTCGGCTTTCCCTACTCGTACCTCACGTCTCGCCAAGACCTTCTGTCATCGGTTGTCGTGTCAGTTAATTTCTGTTTCTTAGAATAGAATAGAATGGAGTAACATTTATTTGCATAAAAACATGGTAAGTATAGAAGATTGTGTAAAAAATTAATAAAGAGCAAACATGTTTTTACTTAGCATTATAAGCGTGCGAATTGTTCGCGTATACAATGTAGTAATTGAAATTTTTGTCAATGTAACTCTTTTACACTATAAAACTATGTATGGTCATACAATAATCTGGTATATAAAATTTAAGGTCTCTCGGTGTCTTATTAAATATTTCTACACACATATACAAACAGCTATTATTATAATTAGCTTGCCTTGGCATGACATCCAGTCATCCCGACCTTCCCCGGGACGCACTTAGCCTTGTTCGCCGACGACACGGCCATTTACCAAGCCAAGCGGTTTTGTTTGACAAAACGCGAGGCCGATTTTCCAGACCAACTCCCAGCCCGATCACCATGTTTGGTAAGCCGATCCCTTGGGAGAAGCGAGCCAAATATCTAGGTGTGATCCTCGACCGATAACTTACGTTCGCTGAGCACGTAAAGAAGGTACGTTCGCGTGCCTCTTTCGCTCTCGGTAGGCTTCACTCCATGCTGAATGCACGCAGCAAGCTGTCCCTAAGATGTAAACTGCGCATCTTTAAGACGTGCATACGCCCCATAATGACGTATGCGTGCGCCACTTTCGCGCACGCAAAGTCGCACCATATCCATAGGATGCAAGTAGTTCAAAATCGATTTCTCCGAAAGGCCACGGGCGCCCCGTGGTTCATTAGGAACGAACGACTTCACGTCGACCTCAAAATCCCGACAGTGAAGCAGTTTATGAAACGACTATCGCAGCGTTTCATCGAAACTGCTTCAAAACACCAAAATCCCCTTATCGCATCGGCTACCCGATACACTCCCTCAAATATCAGTAGGACTCGCCGACCGAGGCATACCCTCGTCGAACCCGACGACCCCATCACCCAGATTCAAGAGAGCAGTAGGGAAACCAGCACTCTTCGAAAACACACACGACACAGACCGCGTTCCGTTTTCCGGCCCCGCCGCCGGGGCCCGTCGCGACGTCCCAGTAATAACCCTCCCCGACCTTTGATTACCGAGCCAGCCCGCGTCGCTGAGCCAGTAGTTTTAAACTCCCCAAATAATGTTACGACCCAGCCTGTCCCTTGCTGTTCCTCCCAAATGACGCCGCTAGCCGAGGTCCTTATCCCACAGGGGATGCCCTAGCGAGCGGTCATTTAGTTTTAGTTTTATCTTAGTTTGTAAGCCCTGGCTGGGGGCCTTAGAGTCTTTTAAGGCCACCACAGGATAGTCCGGTTAAGCAGTAACCAGCCTTAGTGTGCTGAACTGCGAGTGGTCATCGTCAAAAAAAAAAAAAAATGACATCCAGTACGAGCCTGTGAGGGTTTAGAAGCTTCATCAGACTAGTCTCGACCATGTCAAAGGTCTCCCGGCCTGTTTTGCACACAGGTTGGCTCAAAGTCGTCCTCATGCGGATGTCGCATACGTTCCCGTGATCCCCGGCGTAGGTGGGAGATGGAACACCGGGGTGGTTTTAGTCAGTAAGAGTCTGACAGACCCCTCCACCCGCCCCAGGGTGGAGGATTTCCATGAGGATTTCCCCCCGAGATCAAAAAAAAAGAAAAAAGTCGTCCTCATGATTTCAAAAAGTCAACCTTAAGTTAATCAAAATAAATTGAACAATAGTTAAAGTGAATTTGTTACCGCATTGAGTTTTATATCGAAGCATTTTCCTCGCTCGCTCGCTCTTTGTATCTTCGAAATGTAAAATGGATTGGAAAAATTCAGCATCGGTACAGCGATTTCTCTCGTATATTCTCGGTAGTTGATCGCATTATTTTGACAAGCTTAGCGATCTCACTTAATTAGCTTTTGGATTCCACCTCTTTTACTTTCACCTGCTTCATTGGTTTTTATTTTCATTTTACATTCTTCTCCATACTTCCATACACATTGTAACGTTGTTCCGCGAAAATGGGTTTGGTTGTTACGCTTTCAGGTCTAAATTGCTGAATCGATGTTGATGAATTTTAGTAAAGAGATAGGTATATGGGACCCTGAAGACGGTCATAAGCTACTTACGAGCAAAGCCGCGGTCAGAAGCGGTGTGCGGTAATTTAAGTAAGGACTAACAGAATGATACCGCTGCACCACGTTGTCAGCCAACTCCCCTCGGTGTGACAAGTGAGCAAGTGACATTCCATCGATGATAGCAATTAGGGCTACTTATCGCGTTTGAATTCGCCGCTAGAGACGCAAGTTTAGTGTAGCGTGAGGTCTTCAAAATGCTAAATTTCATTATTGGTTGCCCTTTGACGTGAGTGTGTGTACTCATTTATTGTAATACGTATGAATATTTTACTAAAAGCACCTAACTATGGCGGGTTATGTTACCGTTCTACCGACCACAGCATTGAGTTTTTTTTTCTGTCTTAAATTGTGTATGTTCTTTTTTTGATTCCGCGTAACACTGCAGCTCTATTTATGTGTTATTTATTCGCGCGTTTAAGCCATTATTATTTATCCTACTTTTTATTTCACTCACGTGTGCGTAATGAAAACGTTTAATGTTATGCTACAAGACCTTACTCGCCAGTGACGCCAACTGGTGAGCACGAAAACGGTTGCCCTATAAAACAAATGAGTGCGCATTCGAATTGCAAACGGTCACTTCAGTCAAGATTTTACAGGATGACTCTTATAGCCAGAATTAAGAGTCCTTCTGTTTTGAAATAAACCAAACTACTGCAAATTTAAGATCATTAGCACATCAAATTATTCCCACTAAATAGTCTAATTAAGGTTCCACCGCACATAGCATACATAATTCTAGTATTAATAGCGAGTGTAATGCGCGAGTAAGCCAGCGCAACTTAACGTCAATTCAACAGCAGTTAGCGTTAGACAAGATTATTATGAGATTTTATTAGTTCCCTTTAGATAGAGGAACTAAAATGGGAGCAATATTGTGTTTCGATAGCACCAGCTTTTTACTTAGGTATGGATTTTGAAGCTAACAAGAATTGGGGCTCTAGTAATGTGGCAATCTGTCGGCGTGGCGAAGGTGATTACCAAATTGTTATGGAATGGATAAACACTGACGAAATGTAACGTGATCAATCTATACAATACTAATATAATATGTTTATTTGAATGCGCTAATCTCTGGAATACAAGAACATACCTGTGGGATTTGGAAAATTCTTTGTGTAAATGATAGCCCACATTTATAAGGAAGGCTAAAGGCTATATGTGAACGGGAAAAAGTGATATGCGAGTACGAAGTCGCGGGCAAAAGCTAGTACTTTATATTTTGACAATCATATTCGCTAATAAAATGACACTTTTCCTAAATCCTCTGGTTCATGTAACCTGGGACAAAGTGAGTACAGCTGTGACATTTTTTTTTAAATACATCTCGCTGTTTGGGCAAGCACGCTGATCTAAGATATTCTCAATCGTGCTAAGTCCCTTCGGAACTCACTGTCAAAAATGTGTGATTAAACGGGACCTCCTCAAAAACATACTCTTCAAAACAAAAATCATCAAAATCGGTTAACATGCAATAGGCAAAGATATGGCTGAACAAACATTAAAAGAAATCAGTTGATTTGAGAACTTCCTCCTTTTTTAAGTCAGTTAAAAATTGAGCAGGCACTCCACTAACTACGTACGGAATTGCTGTTGGTAGTATTATAGTTTAAGTACCAATAAACACTACCAACTACCATAACAAAAAGCCGGCGGAAACGAAGCCAAACTAATTACCAATACCTCACAAATGAGAACAAACGGGATTTGCCGCCGCTTTCATGAACACGGATCATTTAAAACTTCATTAGGGGCAGACAGACTGTCTGTAGGAGCAGTTCTCGTAAACTGTATTAATTAATGCTGTTGACCGAATGAGAGAAATACGAATAAAACGGGATCGGCGAAATGGGGTTTCAATTTAGTGATATCAGTCGTTGCAGTTAAAGCGAATAGCTTAGAAAAGCCATTACTAAGAGAAAGCTAGAAAAAATGTTTATTCTGGTCAAAGAGACATTAAAGAAATAAAAATATAAAAAAATCGAATAAAATAAAAAAAGTTTGTAGTTCATAGAACGATACAAATGAAATAAAGAGAGGTCAAAGTATTATCTGCCGTTATTATGTCAGAAACGATCTTTAAATGTTTGGGTCACTGTGTAACTTTGTCTAATATTAACAACATTTGTACAAACAAGCAAATGCGCTGGCCACTAGGGTCGGATGTCAAAGCTATAGTAAACACTGACGGACCGACAGTGCCCGGGACACTCATTACACGCTTGACTTATATGAATTGGCAGTGGACTCTGGCAGTGCCCGCCAAGGCACCTCGATGAACGCAATATGAAACGTTCCGAACTCGATGTCAAAGGACAATTTAATACTTTATTAATGGTACACGAAAATGGGTGGTCAAAGGAATATTTGGACGGTTTGCAATAGGAAGGCCTTTGAGGTATTAGGGTCTGATGAAATGGTTTGTATGAACTTCAGTTGGGCCATATTCAATTTGTCGTTGCAACTAGAAACAAGTCGTTTGTGGGCACAAAGTGTAAGCTTGTTCTTTGAGACTTTCAAACTAAATTAGAACTTTTGTGAATGATAATTACATTTTGCAGTACAAGCAATCATAGTTTTCCTATAGTGTCGACAATTTTATACATAAAATTGGATAAAATATTTCCAGAATAATTTGTATTCGTAGATTAAAGTTTTTGAACGGTTTGCAATTGCGCCTTTGAGGTATAAGGGTCTGATGAACTACCTTGTATAAACTTCAGTGGGGCCATATTCAATTTGTCATTTTAACTAGAAACAAGTCGTTAGTGAGTATAAAGAGTAAGTTTGTTCTTTGAGACTGTCGCTACAAATTGGAACCTTTGAAAATGATAATTGCATTTTGCAGTACAAGCAATTTTAATCATAGTTTTCCAATAGTGTTGTCGATTTTATTCAAACAATTGGATAAAATATTTCCAGAATAATTTGTTTTCGTAGATTTAAGTTTTTGAACGGTTTGCAATTAGAAAGCCTTTGAGGTCTGATGAAATACCTTGTTTAAATTTCAGTTGGGCCATATTCACTTTGTCGTTGTAACCAAAAACAAGTCGTTAGTGAGTACAAGGAGTAAGCTTTTCTTTTCTTTGTTTGGGAATTTTGTTACAGATTCAAAGCTTTGAAAGTGATAATTGCGTTTTGAAGTTGTTGCAACATTAATTATGAACCAGTTTTCGAATAATTTAGTCGATTTTACTGTTAAATTGGATAGTATATCCAGAATAATTGTTGCAAAATAATTTGATTACACACCTATCATTTTGTTGTATTTTTTTAATTGTTTGGTTAATCTATGTTAGTTTTATATTCCTCCACGTAATGTTAATTTAAACTTGTTTTTTTTTAATTTTAACTAATAAGACATTAATTTTATAGGTAGTACAGTGCCTAATATGTTTATGGGGCATGCGGTGCTATCCTGTAAGAAATTGTTACACTAACCTTAGATTATAGTAGATAATTACTTTAAATATGTAAACAATTTTTGGTTGGCTAACAAAGGAAAATTTAAAAAAAAACCTTCAAAAAGTAAAATTATCATGGACACAAAAATAAATCTAAGGACAAGTTAACATGCAAAAGTTGTTAACTGAGGTTATAAGCCCTGAGCGAGCTGTGTGAAGTACTTTATAAATTAACCAACTAGGAGCAACTGTTGGCGTAGCGGTGTTGGAGCCACAAAGGGAAAGTGTCGGTAACTATTGACGTTAACGCCGACGTGAGTTCAGGCTCACCTCGGTCGGTCCAGTTACTAGAATATTGTAGCACGCTTCGGTACCTATGTAACTGAAGGGAACTGCACGATAGCTTTTTGTGTTTGGTTTTATTTCCAGGCAGATATTGTTCAGAGTCGGTAAAAGTAAATCATGAGATGTACCTATAAATTAATAACTAAAATTGAAAAACAAACGATACTAAAATAAAAAGAGGGAATAGACAACGTGATCTTCTATGAGCGGTAACTAAGATTTAAAAAAAAAGCGGGATTGACATACGCTAACAAAATGGCACGTGGTCAATCTTTTACACTGGTAGGTTGAGCTTCTTTCTAAACTGCAAACATGCAGTAACGAAATATCTACTAATTTTTAAACAACGTTCGGATCCGTAACTCAGTCGTGATCTGTCAAAACGTTGCTTGAAAATTAATAGAATTGGCACTAAGATCCAAGCACCTGTCAAATCTCTATTTTTTTGCGACACAAATTAAGTTGATGTCAACGACACGTTAACGTCTTGGTCACGTTTACAACGTGTAGGACCTCTCTCTAGTAAATAGGTACAACTGAAGGCGCGAATTTCTAAGCGAATTTTTAAGGTTCTATTTTGACACTCAAATCCAAAATCTTAAATCTGTAATTGGAGGAAGTTACTTTGACTTGAGTCTCATATAAAACTTCATTCGACTTATTCGCCTATAAGTTCAACCTTCCGCACAAAGGAGACTCAAGCAGTCAAGCTGCGACTACTCGTAGTAACATCTCGAAGCATGCTGCACATGTTACTCTTTTATTACTAACGAACGGCTGGACGGAAATGTATGTTGGACTAGTCGCATTGAAATCCACACGACGACTATCACGGATATTACAAACCTGCAAAGGAAATGCGACAATTTCACTGGATCATAGTCACCGAGCCATTCTATTCACTTTACATGCCAACATTTGTTTTTACTTGTCACGAGGGATAGGGGAATATTTAATCAAATGTCAGCTGTTTATTTACCGTTCGCGTGATTTACCTCAATCAACGTGTAATATGGGATTGCTCAATATAAACCCATGCCGTGGAATTGTGTAAAATTTACATGGAGGAAGTTTAGTATCTTGGCACCTTCATTGATTCTAATATTCCGTTCAATAGCAGTTTGGGCGTTTGGAAGCGTTTTGTGAAAATATATTAGGGTTGATTTCTCAATAGTCACATATTTATTACATGAAGAATGACAAATTTCTATGCAAAGGCTGTTAAAACGCCATTTATATTCCTCACGTAAAAGCCATCTGACTATTAAATGTGACGTGACGCCATCCTTAAGCCTGATTAGGTACATCTTTCAGGATTAGTTTCCCCAAACAAAACAATAGAAAAGAAACACTTACTTGAAGATCAGTCCATCAAGAGCCATAGCGTAGACGACACGAGGCATGGGGAACATGGAGCCGAACATGGAAACGGTCAGTCCAGCGAGGGCCCCGATAGCAACGATGTATTTGCAGGTGGGCGCGTTCACGTGGGCGAACATCTGTACCAGGGCCGAGTCGGTGTCCACTTGGTCGTAGGGTACTGGGGACAAAAGAGAAATGTGTTTTAGGTTTTTGGTGCCAATTATTATTTATTAGCTTCCGCCAGCGGCTTCGCCCGCGTGTTTGTCGGAAGTTAGGGAACAAATTCCCGGGAAAAAGTGGTATGTGTGCTATTCCAGACTATAAACTATCTTTGTGCCAAATTTCATCCAGCAGCTACAGAACCTTTAAATATGACCGCGCGTCATATTTAAAGGCTTTTGGAATAAATAAAGTCCTGACCGATTTCAGCCACGGCGGCCAATCTAAACCGAGACTGGCCATCGGTGCAGAACATATTATAGTGCACAAGTATGTACATTGGGAATTCCTATTGAAAAACCCAATTACACTTTTTGCCTGACCTGGGAAGCGAACCTAGAACTCCACGCTCGGCAGTCGCGCTTGCGACCGCGAAAGACTAAGGGAGCAGTTTGGAATACCTTGCATTTGAAGATAACTGAAAAACTACTCAGCGGGCCATTTTTCGTATTTGGATCGATCGCATTCGCTACCAAGTCGCAAACTGTCAAAAGTACCTCTAATTTTTAACATTAATTGTCGCTGAGATAATTGCGACTTCAAAATGAACGCTTTTTAAGAACGAAATTCAGCCTCAGATAAAGTTAAATGCCACATGTAGTTCCTACTTTATCTACTAATAAGAATATGACGTTATAATCACAAAACTCGTCACTAAATATTCAAAAGAAAATTGTATGCATACTTGAATCGAAAAATGTTCGCCGAATGCATTACTAACTTGATTTTTTGAAGTCAGTCTAAAAGTACGCAAACAAAATCAACGTTAGAATGCAAGGCGCGAAATTCGAAGAGTACGTTGATCATTGGATCTACATCACATTGAAGTCCCGTCTGAAAGGGTAGTTTCCGCAATGTACCTATTTATCTAATTTTTTTTTCTCTTAAACCGATGCTGTACGATCATGAAGGCTTGTGCATCAAGTTTGTCTTGATATTGATGTTTTGGCAATTTTTTTATGATTTATAAGCAAACATTAAGGAAAGTCAGAAGCGCTAGAGTCAGACAGCCAATTTACCCTTTAACTGAGTGGAGGTCAGATTGGCAGTCGCTTTATATACAACTCGTTTTTCCCCGCGACTTCGTACGCACGAATGGTGGCTATCATATACAAAAAGAATTTTCCAAATCCGACTGGTAGTTAGAGATTAGCGCGTTCAAACAAACTAGCTCTTCAGCTTTATTAAATTAGTATTGATAGATTATGATTGTAATTTATCTTTATTTGCTATATACTATCTTAAAACTATTTACATTTACTAAACCTAAGTATGTACATATACAAAAATAAAGTACACTCAGGCGTCAAAGTAGTCCTCCGCATCGCTGTCATCCGGAAACGTGCCCAGATGACTGGCAGCATTGCCACGTTGAATGGCAATGCTAATTCTTTGAGCAAAGAACGAGCCAGCCCTCTGGTCACGCAAAGTGTCGATCAGAGATTATTAAGTATAGATACTGGAATTTAGCTGTTTGCAGTCGGACGCCGATCCCAACATACGTGGTACTAGGCAGTTATGATAATTGCGAAAGTGAGTTTGTTACGCTGTCACGCCTGATTCGCTGAATAGATTTTTATGAAATTTGGTACAAGGATAGATGGGACCCTGTAAACGGTTATTGGTTACTTTTTTTTTGGAAAATCCATATTATCACGAGAGAAACCGCTGGCGAAAGCTAGATAATTCATAAGTCGCACCGTATTAGCTTTTGTAACCATAACAACCCCAATTTCATTGATATAGTCGAATGTGTAGTATCTGCTAGGGTAGTGAGTTGTGAAATGCATCGCACTAATGGTCGAGTTAGTCTAATCCTAGCTACGGGCAGGATTATTTTAGAGCAGCGACCTTTAGAGAGACCAACGCCATTTTGTGTATCACTTTAATTTATTTTATTACAATGCATTTAGTTCAGGGAATTTGTAACAACATTAATATACTTCCCATTTTCCGTTGTAAGTCGAATAAAACGGTACCGTATATAGACAGAATATATGATGAAACACGGCTTAACAATCAAAACAAAAAGGCATTACTTATATTATTTTTAATAAAAATATTTTCAACATAAAAGAAATCCCCAGCAGCAACCAAAATATTATTATTATGTAGTATGCCAAAAAATATAAATAATAGTACTATGACCATTTGTAGGGATATTACGGATTTCCTTGCGGTTCCCGAGATAAATTAAATAAATTGTGTCGTGACATCTTCATACAATTTTTTTTATCGTTCGTGTTTATGCTTCATGAACTCGGATGATACATTTATAAGAAATACCGCTAAAAATTTGAAATTCAAGAAGTCCATGACGATCGATTTTCAGTTCACAGTGCGCCTGCTAGATTTTCAAAACAATATTTAAATTGGACACGTTTTTTTGCCTTTTCAATTCAATAAAACTGACAAATATAAAGCGCATCTAAAAGGAGTGGAGGCTGGTGAGGTCACTTGTTGGTAAAAAGTGTACCAGCGCGTGATGTCACAAGAAACGAAGGGTTAGGTTAGTATAACTAAAAATTTATATCAAAAATCTTTTTGAAATAATTACAACCGACTTCCAAAGAACGCAAACACTACAAAGTATAAAATTTAATTTCGGAAGTCGTTTTTAAAAACGACTACAAAAATCGAAATCACCGACTTCCGAAATTAAAGATTTTTGTTTACAGCGGGTACTCACAGTGTCAGCAATTTAGTTACCTTTCAAAAGTGGAGTGCAATATAGCTTTCGTTAGCTTTACACGGACGAGCGCGCCACTTTATTGAGCCGGGGCGTTGCCGCGTTGGACGAAATGTTAAAATAACTGTTTCTCTTTCATATCCCGAAGCAATGACTGCACGGCATAAAAGCGTAATTTATAAGTAGAATAGAGCAGTAATACTCTTTATTATGCACACCATATAAGTTATAGAAAATAAAAATGAGGAAAACAATACATAGGGTTACACAGTGGTTGGCTTCGTATCGCTGAAAGCGAGTACGTAGGGGAGTAAGAGATTATTAGTTAGGTAATTATTTGTAATAATCCCTATAAATAATAATAATAATATCTTGGGACAACTCACACACGGTCATCCGATCCCAAACTAGGCAGAGCCTGTGCTATGGCAACCAGACAACTGATAAACATACTTATATGTTTCTAAATACATACATATTATAGACAAATTACACCCAGACACAGAACAAATGATCATGCTCATCACACAAAGATTTGTCCTGGGTGGGAATTGAACCCACGACCTCCGGTTTAGCAGTCAGGGTCACTAACCACTCGACCAACAGGCCAGTCAGAACAACATAAAACATCTATATTTTTTTTTTTATCAACATGTTTTCAATTAATTTAAGGTACTTATTGACAAAAATATCATAAAAGTATACCTTATCAATCCTTGCAAATTTCTTTGCGACGAAGAAAAATTAATGAATAACTTTTCTATACTTTGATATTCCGGCTGTTGTTATAACATCATAATTTTATGAAATATTATTATAAAGTAAAGAAGAAAATATAATATTAAGAATAAAATTCTCATATACTTTTCATGAAAAGGCTGTGTCAATTTTCCGCGCAAAATGTGTAATAGCGTCTGATTTTAGACTTTAATTTTAGCAAACAAAATTTGGTGAACATTAGGATATTGTGAAATAATAATAACATTCTTTCATTGCGTCTTCAATTTTTAAATGTGAATATTTTGTAATTTTATTGAGTATTTTTATGTTTCCGTTTAATTTGAGCCACTTTTAACTATGGTTTTAACCTTGGTTGGACTTGTAATATTAAATTCATATAAACTTAATCAAAAAAAAATAAATCAAATGCTTTTTTGGAAAAAAAAACGGACCAAAACCTACATATAAAGTGACATTGCATTAGCGATAATGATTGTCGAAAAGTCAAAAGTGTACGTTATTGAAATGTCAATCTCACGCTTTTTGTTAAAGTCTGTTTGATACTTAGAACAGCGTGACTTTTCGACTATCCGTGATAGATGTTGCTTTATTTAGCGAGCCCCTATGTTTCACTTTAATTCCATCTTATTTCAATAAATATGCACCAACGTCTAGTAAAAAAATACGAAAAAATATCGTACAGAAATTAATCCAAAGCTTTTGGACACACTTAGATTCTCGAAACTCACATGAAACTCATATTTCATTCTGAATGAAATTTTTAATTAAAGTGCATGAAAAAATTCGTAATTATTCCTCGCCATTTCTTTGATGTAGACGTTTCTGATCTGTCGTTAGCTCAACATTGGTTGAGTCAAATAATGTAACAAAACGTTGAAATGCGTTTTTTGATCGGTGTTAGGTAATAAGCTAAGTTTTTGAATAATAGTAATTTGTTTGACAAGCCAAATATTGATCGAAAAACGCACGTAAACGAAATTAATGTGCCCATTATTGTTACCCATTGGTGAAAAGTGAAAAATGTTGGCTCAGAAGTACGTACCTACTTCTACTTATGTACTAATTAAAAATAATGAAGCTTTATGTCCACGGTGGCCTTGCTCTAGGCGACATTGTTTGCGTATACCTACTCAAATAAGAGGAAATGTTTATACCTATATCATTTTATTCCAGGGAATTTATTTTATTTATGTAAACGTTACAGATTTATTGCTTACCTTTGTTTTACTATTTACATGGTCGCGTTTGACTATTATCTCTACTGATGGTAAGCGACAATGTGGTCAACGATGAGGCACGAGGCAGCTTGCCTAGAAGTAATTTATTAACTCTGGAGTGAAAGATTTGGTAGCCAGGTTGGTAGCTATCAGGAAACGCAGACTCCGCGAGGGAATTTCTCTCTTCAAATAATACCAAAACTTATTGTGCGTTTGAGTTTACGATTTTAAAATAACGCCTGTTTTCTAGTATTCTTGGCAAGATATCAAGCGAGGCTAGGGATATATCCCAAGCGCATTCCCCGTCTTTTCCCGTTCCCGTAGGAATTTCGGGAAATCCTCTCTTAGTGCTCGCCTACATTTCCCGAGTGGCTAAGTGACTGACAGACAACGCACAGCCGACACTACTGGTCGTAGAAAGCTGAAATTCAGAATGTAACCTACATGCCAAATTTTAGGTTTCTACCACCAGTCACTCAATTACTCAGTACCAGTATATTCTGATGATTTTACAAGGTACCGTCATAATTTTAACCGACTTGTATGTTCACCAGTTAATGAAAACCGCACGAAATAACGAAGTGGCCAGTTAAAGTACGCAGGAAAAAGAGTGGGCCATATTTAAAATCTGAATTTTAAAATGTTAAATCATTTAAGCAGGTATTTCGTATTCGAATTTAACATGATGTCCAATCGAATCGGACGGTTGCCAACTAAGAACAAAGCCTTTTCACTCAGTTCGATACTCGATGAGGAACACAGTTGACAGACGAAAAATAAGCATGATTTTTTGCATTAAAAATGTAGCTTTTATACGCTATGAAGAAGTATTCATTAATTTTAATGAAGGCTGAACGGCACAAACCTTGGTCAGGCGGAATATTAATACCAGTATTAATATTCAGTAAGTAGCAAGGTAATCCATGACTGGCTTCTCAAGGCAGACAGAAGTAGGTATAATAATTAAAGTCTAAGAAATCGTAATATCTTGCTTCTTCAGCGAAAAAAAAAAACAGTTGATCGGAAAACTTTGAAAAACACTCCTTTAGAGTATTTGACTACTATTAAAAATGTACTGGAATGAAAACATGTTATGTATATTTGAAAAAAGGTAGGTACTTAAAATAGTACGATTTTGGAAGAAATTAATCAAATTGTTGGAAAAATAGAGATTTTACCTGCTCTTGGAGTTAATCTTCTATACTTATCACGCAAATGGTAATTTAAACTCGGTAGCACATATTCACTATTGCGTAACTTGCCAGTTTATCACAGAATTTATAACGCTCATAGCTCATTTACACTTATGCCTCGCGGCTCGTCTCGCGTCTCGGCCACAGCTCGTTCGCTCGTCAAGTTAATCAATTTATGTTCGAGTGTGAACATAAATTGATTACCTGACGTGCGACTTGCGGCGCCTTCTGTTGTTTTAGAACTATCCATTATGCAGGACGTCAAACTATTAGTGGCATCAGCTCTATCTTTACTGAGCTTCTTCTACTACTACATTTAAAAACACAAAAAGGTAGAAAAAACATGCATTATTGACTTTTTATGATATTTGTTCTTAGGATCACAAATTATCCGCCCCTTTTCAAATACTTATCAATAAATCAATAAAAATAATCAATAAGCGCGGAGTGATTTTTTTGTAGTGATGTGTTTGAAACATGTATGACAAATCTCAAGTTGAAACGAGTTTTGCCGTAAAAATGCACGCCGTTTAGGTATTTAAAATTAATCTACATTATTATCTTATTTCAGTGTGATGCTAGTCATAAGAACTAATTTAATTAAATAACCAAACATGTTAGTCACGGCAAACTATTGATACTTCTAGTTTTGATGCCATCACGTGCTTCAAACTGCTTGAAAATTGGCATAGTATATGAAAAAAAAACTTTTCTTTATATTTTTCAAATATGGTTCTCGAAAAACGTTAACTTCCTTCTTGGGCAGACGTAGCAAGTACTGACCCCAGTACATGAAGGTACAACCATCTGTCAAATTTATTTAATAGATGTTCAACTTTATCGCTATAGCATTAGGTTCAAGGTTAATTGGGAAAATTTTACAGTTTCGGGTAGCTTGATGTGCTGGCGTCTGTACCTATTTATTTATCTAAACTTCATACACAAAGGTGCAATGGCGGACTGCATGCATTAGGCATTCTCTACGAGCCAACGAACGGTGGTGAAGAGATAACATGGCAGGCCTACGTGCAACTTATTAAAAAAACGACGAAATATTATTATTTAATCATTAAATATCGTATTCTAACACGACGCTACTTACACAAAAGCCCGACACTTGTAACATAAGTTACGCGAACCGTATGTAACAGAACTAAGTTTCCAGCCGCATCTTACGTGTACATCTTGTAAACGTCCAGGGTGCCTGCTATCTATTGTTAGGACTCTGCCAGCATTCCCTCCACGACTTGGAATGTTTCAAGAGTAAAGACATAGGGATGTAGGTATGTTCAAAGTACGTGCTCTGCAAGTCAGCACTAGTTTGTTCCTTTCATGATGTCACACGTTCTACAAGTATCTAGGTGCGTTCTAGGGGAGTAGCATAACTTTCGAAATTAGGTTTTGTTCACCCAAAAGACGTAGCCACTATATATAATATATGATGTGTTAGTAGGATTTTGTAATAATTATATTATTTAAAAAAAAAATTACTTTGGTTGTATTTTTTTGTTAAAAAGATTTTTTTTTACACTTTTAGTGGTATACCCACACTTAACAACACCACTGGAAAGTCACAGGAAAGCAAAACACGCAATTCCGTTTACATGGATGATATATTTTCTATTCCCTCCAGCTATTTTGATTGAGAAATCAAACTACTGAACCGATTTTGATAAAATTTATATAGGACTAATCGGAACGTATATATAAAGAAGAATTTTTCAAATCGGTTCTTAAATGACAGAAATATGAGGTAACAAAAAAAAATACAGCCGAATTGAGAATCATTTTTTGAACTCGGTTAAAAAGAGTGTCCATGCACGTTCTCCATTTCATGTTTTGGAGCGTGCAAGTCATTTTCTGAGCAACTGACCGATTTTGTGAAAATTCAAAAGGGTTGCTGAAAATTTGTGTGTGTCGTCATGATATTAGAAACCAATTATTCAAATAATAAGATAGCCTAATTCTAATTCACAAGAATAAGTTGTTGTGATAGGTGCGGGCAGGTTAAAAAAAACAAGTCCAAGTGTCGGACGCAGCGAAGCAATGGGTTTTCTTACAAGGCGGGCGATAAAACGGGCCATTTTCTTTTATTTTCACACCCAAGGAAGACTAGAGGTATACCAAGATAAATTTAATATGGCGTCTTAAACTTTACCACGGTTTAGTTAGCTACTGGTTCAATTGAAATGTTGATGGAGGCAGTTTTTACTAATTGCTTTATTTCTATCGGGCTGGATATTGTATTGTCTATTGGAATCAATAGATTTTTGTATATCGATTTTCGGTTTTTGTGATGATATGTTGATCTGCTACGCAAAATTGGAGGCTACTCTCTAAGTCCGTAGTTTCAGGCTTAGTTGCGGCCGTATTCTACTCCGTATCACCTGACTTACGATGAGTTCCGAATTACCATGAATTCTTAGCGGTTAGGTGATACGGACTAGAATACGCCCGCAACTAAGCCCGAAAATGCGGACTTCGGAGTCAAATTAGGCTGAGTGCCAGCACTTTTTGAACGTCAAAGTTCTACATAAAGACAGTCCCCCAAAACGCCCGCCCGTCACCACTTCCTAGTGTTTTAGCTGGGAAGAAGAAGTGGCGCAACAAACTCCCCAGCGGACTTAGAGAGTAGCCCCCCTGATTTTAATGATTATTTTATTCTTGTAAAAATGTATACATCGAAGTGCTTTTTGGTTTTGGTATGATTTTTTTAAATTAAATGACAACTAATCTCCTTATGAGGTTTGAAAGTTTGACACATTAGAAATACACGTGTTTGGCCAAAGGGTGATGTTATAGTTTATGTTGTCCGATGGAATATAATAAAAGTCTTTCCTATAAATAAACAAAGATGTAAGAATCTTTTTAAAATCTGGCGAGTTGTAAATCGGAAATATCATATTGTACACAATACAACAAAGCCATTGATTCATAAAGGAAGCACTCGACTGAACGTGGCACGTTGGACATGTGAATAGTATCAGAAAATACCGAGTGCTCCTAGCATGTTTTGTGCAATGAGGAATAACATTGTCAATGTTATTCCAGTGCCAAGTGCCAAGAGATGCGTCTTATGCAATTGAAGATATTCAATTTTAAAGTCGGTTTTGAAGGATTCAGTCTTTTTTTTGAAAATTGTGTGTGATATAAGGGTTAAAGAATTTGTTGTTTTCGTAGATTTCAGTTAGTTAAATTTACATGCTTCTAAAGGGCAATTAAAAAGAATTCATAGAGTACATAACACCACGCTGCGCTCCAAAACAGGTATCATTGACGTGGGCAAAAAAGCTGCCAGGCTGAAATGGGACTGGGCGGGTCACACCAGCCGCATGCATAGTGAGCGCTGGGCAAAAGTCTCCACGCAGTGGGTGCCAGAGGATGGACGGCGTCGCCGAGGCTGGCCCAGAAAGCGGTGGCGAGATGATCTGGATGCACACCGCGAAGGCTAGTTCGAGGTGGCGTAAGAAAAGAATGTCTCGGGCCTGCGGACGGCGAGCGTTGGGTGGCTCGCTGTCCGATCACCACCAGGCCCGGGTCGATGGCGCGTTGTGTTTCACGCGCGCCTCTTGGAGATGTCAACAGAGAAGACGGGGCCCGCTAGGGCCAGAGCCTGCCAGGGTTGCGGAATTTGTTCGAAAGAGTCACCGCGGCCCTGGAACGCAAAGGGTTTAAGAAGAAACACGGATGGGTTTTAGTCAGTAAGAGTCTGACACGCCCTTCCGCTCCACCCAGAGCGGAAGAAGCCATTTTATGATTTCCCATCCTTAAAAAAAAAAAGAAAGGAATGTCTGGAAGGATATGGGGGAGGCCTTTGCCCAGCAGTGGGACACAATAGGCTAAGGAAAAAAAAACATGCTTTTTGAGACAGACGCCAAAACACGATAGCAAACAAAAACGCGTCTTCAAAGAAATTAATATGAGGATTAGTGCTTATCTAGAAAATAAATCCTAAATAAAAAGTTTGTTGCATCGTCGTATCGTGCCTACCTGTGGGCCTTAATGCGAAAAAATATTGGAAATAGTAAAATTAATTTTGGTTGGGTTCGGTGTTCCTCACATTATAAATATTATCTAGCGAAATGGTTTCTTGAGTCGACTTGAGTTAGTATTTTAATAGTTGGCAGTAATTGAACTGCCTTTTCCAATTATGATTATTTAGCCATTACCTCTTCTTTGTGAGGTAACATAAAGAAAACTTAAATGAAAATACCAAAGTAATGTTGCTTCTACGCTTACCTATACAATTTCTTTTACTTAATTTTTCGTTTTAATTTAATATTGTACCAATGAACGCAATGTTCTTACTGACATTGTGCAATGCCCTGTGCTCACATTTTATTTGTTAGTACCTTCAGAGATATTTTCTAAACACTGGAAAGATACGTTTACGTTTACTTGAAGATAAAGTAGTTATTACTTGAGACAAAGATACTATTCAGTTAACACTTTCAGTGCCCAGAACCAAAAGTGTTGTAAAACCTACAAAACTTAACAATGTCAAATTATTTTCGGAACTTTCGTGTTGTCTCAGCGGACTTTTTATTTATATTTTTTTTTGTAATCCAAGTAGATTCCGAAGTCGAAAATCCGAGAAAAACTGCCTTTTAATACTTCCGCAGAAATATTGCACTTATCACCCCTGTAGGTGCTGAAGAGATTCTCTTTCATCGGGACCTCTTTAGAGGTTTAGGTACAGACCAGCACATAAAGCTTCAACAATCTGTCAAATTTCTTTAATATTTTTTCAATTTTATTGCTTAAGTTGATTGGGAAAATTTGACAGTTTCGGGTAGCTTGATATGGTGGCTTCTGTACTTAATGGCACATTATGAAAAAAAACGACATAAACACAAAATTTCAAACATATACAGATAAAAGAAGGGTGGTTTAGTAATTATGTCAAAGTAGGTAATTCAATTAATATGAATTTCTTTATCCTATGGAAATCGAATAAGCTTGTTATATAAAAGCGCTGTCGTTATAGTATCTATATCTCATCTCATATAGCGTACATCCTCGTCAAAATTATGGAAGTCGTATTCAGTTGTAAGTAACATTCTATCCCAAGAACCTACACATTTCCAAACATCATAACCAACTTTACAAACCGATGTACAAAGCCATATATGATGCCGTTTTGCCGTTGAAGTTCTACCATTGCCGCCATTTTCCAAAATACCGACATACATTCGGAAACCGAACAAACATTTCACGTTAAACAATAATATCGGGATAACAGTTCCATATTCGACGAGGCTTTTGGGGATTAAACTGGCTGTTATTTAAATAATCCTCGGTTCCTGCAGGAACGTCGGCCATGCATACACATTGAGTATAGTGCCCATTGCACGCATGGATGACGGGTATTCGGATAAGTGCTGGCCCCGCTACGTTTGGCTGGACGGATGGTTACATTGTTGAAGGGCCACTCTAAAACGTGTTATGCTGTTTTAACTGTATGCGGTACTCTAAAATGATTTTGAATTTCGAACGGCTTCCGAAATTATTTAGTTTGGAAAACAAATAAGTTCGTAGTTATCATTACAGTAGGTATCGTATTCTTTATTTATTGATATTGTATTTGACAGTATTAAAGGTAATATCGCAAAGGCATTGTTTGACTGTAAGAAAAATCGTGAGTCAACAGTTTGAGTTCGGGTTTTTCAATGGTAAAGTAGTTTTCATCGTGGGTACACCAGAGTGGATTTTTCATATCGTTACGTTCCGTTGAGAGTGCATGAAAATGGGATGTTTACTCAGTTGGCCAATATTTCGGTTATTTAATACGATGGATTTCGGAAAAAACAAACAATGTACGTGAAAGCATTGCATGATAGTTTTATGAAAACTTGTTTGTTTGTTTGTTTCAATTACACAGCGTGTGCAACAGAATATATTGCAAATGGACGTTGGTTTCACTGATTAAAATAAAATATTGGTTTCACTGATTAAAATAAAATATTGGTTTCACTGATTAAAATCGTGTGTATCGTCAGATACCTCGTGCTCGTGGCTAAATAATAACAGCCGCACGGGTCGATCTACAAGGTTAAGCAACGCTTGCCGAGGTTGGTCTGTGGATGGGTGACCATATTAACATACCGAGACTCCTCCGTGCCTCGGAGAGCACTATAAGCCGTTGGTCCCGGCTGTCATTTGTACATCTTTGGCAGTCGTTACGGATAGTCAGAAGCCAGAAAATCTGACACCAGTCTTACCAAGGAGTACCGTGTTACCCAGTTAATGGGTAGTAGAGGTCTTATAGGCAGCCGCTCCACGTAAAATACTGGTATTCAGCTGAATCCGGTTTGACTGGAAGCCGACCCCAATATAGTTGGGAAAAGGCTAAGTAGATGATGTATCGTCAGATGCCACAAAGGGACTCATCAGAGAATGGGCAGCAGCATTCTCCGTGTATTGCAACAGCTTTACTGCGATCGCCACCCCGCCTGCCAATCGTGGCGATTATGACAAACCCCCCCTTTGGGTAAGGCCCATATCCAGCAGTGGACGTCATTCGGCTGATGATGATGATTAAAATGGACTACTCATTTAAAAAAAAATCGAAATGGGTGGATTTATTTTGTTGTATTTTTTCGAGGAAATTTGAATATTTAAACGATTTTGGAACACCGAAACAGTATTTTCAATTTGTAAAGTTTATTTAGGATACATCCCTATCATTTATCTAAGTTTTATCTTGTTTAACATTGAAATGGTGGTATTAATCACCATTGTTTCCCGAAAATACCTCATGAAAGTTAGCATAGTCATTCACTCAAACATAGAACAGAACGAACGCAAAAGAAAACAGCAACACTTCATTAATGAAACAATAAAGAATATTGGTGCAAAAATAACGGGTTTACAAAGGTGCAATGCTCTTTAATAACTGGCCCTTTTATAGTACGATGCACTGCAATTGTGCTACACAATAGAGAAAACTATAGAGTTTTTCATTTTCATCGCAGTGTCGTAGCTAATTTCTGTAACCTAGTTTATACGTCGAGGGAATACCGACATTTATTATTTTATAATCTTATATCAGTGTCTGATATAACGAACTTCCAGAGCAATGTACTTATGCTGGTGTTCTGAAAAGTGGTGGGTACGTGCTTTTGTTTGCATTTTTATAAGGATGTTTCTTGATGATCCTATAGGTTTTTGCGTATATAGCATAAGGCTGTCAAATAATATACAAAGTGATTTATTTAAAACTTCATGCACAAAGGAACAATGGCAGACTGGCCACCTTTGGCATTCTCTACTGGTCCACCAGGGGTGGTAAAGAGGTAATATGGCCGGTGCATTGGCTTAATCGTGAAATACAAAAAAAAACTGTTGTCTTGTTACCACGCCAACCGATCAGCGATCGATCGATTGGTATGGTACCACCCTTAGTCTGAGTTTGTTTTTGTTCTACCTTTATCTTATAGGCTCTGATAAATGGTCATCACTATGTTTACTGAGTTTCCTACCTTAAGTCAGTTATGTCTTAAAAGTAGGTTGGGAAGTATGCATATAGTAAAGCAGGTACCAGATTATAACTTTTCCTAATTTGTGTCCGATTCCGAACTCACTAATTTATTTAGCTAAATCTAAATACTCTTAATAAATGTATACAAGGAATTTCCAGTATTAGCTTTCAATGTTAAACACGACTGTAATAGCCAAAATAAGTGAAAATCTCAAATAAACTTGATATTACTACACTCCTTAATTAAAACCATAATTAAACGTCGCCGTTAAATTTCCTAACTTTTCAGGAAAACATAAATGTTGAAAAACGGTTGAAATAACGTGTTTCAACGTTTCCCTGAAAAATTAACAGGAATAAAGTATGAAAAAGAGGTTGAATTCTTCGATGTGTGAAGTGGAACTGTGAACTCATAACCCTTTACACTTCGCATATCTGTGATTTTATTTCGAACAAAATTTTCGCGAAAATGTCTGTGATTTTTACTGCTCGCGCTCGTGTGATTCCCTATTCTTTTTGCCGCGTTGAACAAAATTGGCACTTTCTGAATGGTTACTTTGTTTCTATCTATTACTAACAATTTGCACATGATAGAGGCATAGTTAGCAACACTGGAACTAGTGGTGTAACACCAACTGTCAAGGTGCCAGTTGTCAAGTCAATTAGTAGCCGGCCATGCCCAACGTTTGCCTAAATCAATTAGTTTCTCTTACTTTATTTAATTACTGGGAACTACTTCTAACTCCCGTTTGCTGTCAATTATTATGCTCCATATCAAAAAGGACTCAAACAACGTCATATCTGGCTTTAAGACCTTGTAGTGCTCACGGTACTTACTTGCAAGTCCTAATACTTGGACATCAATCAGCACATCTGTTTTTAAGCTGCCCGGTAGTCGCGGATTACAATTAAGTAGTTCGGAAACCCAGGTACCCTCTGTGAGATAGTTAGTAATACCAAGGCGTTGCTGGCCTTCCTTGGGCAGCTGGGGTGGATCGAATAACACATTTGTCCCACCTGCACGCAAAATACGCGCTTAGTCGTGGAGTTGCGGAAACCAGCTCGATTTACATATATGTACATAGGTACATATACTTGGAAATAAAAAACTGATTTGAATGAAGCTTGATAAATGTAGTCCTGGAACTACTGCCTAGGGGTGGTGAAGTCAAGAGTAAATAGGTTACTTCAAGGCAAGTGCTCCATACACCGCATAATTCTAATCATCAGGTGTGATAGTGATCGAACTCTGAATTATCAATAATTAAACAATCTAAACAAAAAAAAAAAAAATACAAATAAATGTGTCAAAAAACGAAGTAACAAAACCAAAAACACCGACTTCCGAAATTAAAGTTTTTTTTTTCCAATCGGTTAAGGTAACAAACATAAAAAAGAAATACAACCGATTCGAGAACCTCCTTTCTTTTTTTGAAGTCGGTTATAAACAGCTATGTACAAGTACATATAGACCATGACTAAGACTATGAAGCGTGCTGCCTTGAAGTAACCTATTGATATTCTAGGCAAGTGTGCTCAATAGTCGCCCACATTATTGCTAACCATCAGAGAATGTAGGGTAACCGTGTTTAAAAATAAAACCATTTGACTATATATATACACGTTTTGTTATGTTTTACTTCATGATTAACTACACTTATTAATGATACTGAAATAGCTTGAAAAGATCTGTTAAAGCTTGTTAGAAAACAATAATGTAGATACATTGAAGCTACTACACCTGCAGCATGGGTTTAACCCTGACCTATTCAATGTGGGGGAACTTAACACGCGAAATGCATTCAGGTCAAGCAAAGACTACTAGTGACGTCATTACTATGCCACCGTATGTGCGTGGTAGCGGATGCGTTAAAATGCGTGTTGTATTCGAACGATAGTTCCATTGATGTTATAGAAATAACGATAAATAAACACATAAATATAAGATAATAAATAAAGAAGACTGCAGATTTACATCGCGCGAGACCACCCAGAAGTAGCACCACAGCTGCGCGGACTCGCGCAATATGGCCGCCACAGTGATTCCATGTTTAAAAAAGTCAATCTTGACCAATAAATTAGGTATGAGGTTTTTAGTGCGTTTATTTATGTCTTTTCTCAATAGTGATGCAATTAGCAAAGTATCCTCTTCTAGATTTTATTTCATCAGTTTGTCTTTCGATTTTAATTTGCACACGAAATTGTTCTCTATCCCACCTTAAGGTGCCACTGGTCGAAAATACTTTACGCAATAGGTACGCATTTGCATAGATATTTTAACTTGTGCAGTCTTAATTAATAAATTACGTATTTCTTCTCGGACTAAATCATTTCTCGAAGCGTATACCAAGTAGGTAACAACATTGCGAAAGGTAAACCCTTTTTCATACCTTATTTCCTTTCAAAACAGAAAATGTAGCTTGTATATCGAATAAATGTTCAGAATTTACAGATACCCGTTGCGCCAAAAACAATGGTTGACTGAAAACAACATCCCGATAGCCTAATTAATATTGTTTTTCCTGTCTGTTACTTTTCACGATTTTGCACCGCTTCATCCAATTCCTTTAATTAGTATCCGGCTTCTGTTCGCTTCAAACAATGCCCACTGTTCAACCGATTTTACAATACCGTTCGAGAGAAGTGCAGACAGATACTTTAGTTATAGTTCGCTTTTTCATGTTGTAATTTAACCAAAGAACCCGTTTTTTGTTGTATCTTTGTATTTAACGACTTCCGAAATTAAAGTTATTTTATACTTTGTAGTGTTTTTTGTTTATTTTGGAAGTCGGTTGTATTTTTCTGTAATAGATTTTTATTTTTCATTTTTTAGTGTCACCCCACAACTAACAACACCACTGGAAAGTCACAAGAAAGCAAAACACACAATTTCTTTTACTTCGATGATGCATTTTTTATTTTATTTTCATTTAAAAAACCAAACTACTGAACCGATTTTGATGAAATTTCTATGGGACCAATCGGAACGCTACATCCTTGCACATAGAAAATCATTTTTCAAATCAGTTCATAAATGACAGAGTTATGAGGTAACAAACATATAAAAAATACAACCGGATTGAAAACGTCCTCCTTTTTTTGAAGTTTTTAAATAATTGCAGCCGCACGGGTCGATTTTCAGAGCTGAATATTGCTTGCCGAGGTCATTTCACGGATAGGTGATCAATGATCACCTATCCGTGTAATGACCTCGATGGATGATCACTGATCATCCATTACAGACCGAGACTCCTCCATGCACGTATATGAAGCAGCAGAGGGCCTAGCACGAATGTTTTGGCGATGTAACGTAAAATTTTACTATAACTATAATACTCGTTTCGCACTTAATATTTATTTGAATTGGATACTATATTCATATTTTAATATGATACAAATTGTTTATGTCGCACAAAATTAAACCAAAATCCTATTGGGTTGTAGTTTTTAGGGTTCCGTACCCAAAGGGTAAAACGGGACCCTATTACTAAGACTCCGCTGTCCGTCTGTCCGTCTATCACCAGGCTGTATCTCATGAACCGTGATAGTTAGTCAGTTGAAATTTTCACAGATGATGTATTTCTGTTACAGCTATAACAACAAATACTACAAAATAAAATAAATATTTAATAGGGCTCCCATACAACAAACGTGATTTTTTTGCTCGTTTTTGTTCGATATTGATAACGGCAACAGGTAGACACTTGAAATATTCACAGAATATTAGTTATATATTCACTTTTAAAAATAAATAGTTAAATTAAAATAAACAAATATTTAAGGCCAAACAACAAACGTGTTTTTTTTGCCGTTTTTATAGATAATGGTACGAAAACCTTCGTGCGCGAGTCCGACTCGCACTTGGCCGGTTTTTTATATTCAAAATTCACTTACGTTAACGATACTATAACGTTACTATGCGTCAAAAATTCGTGCTAGGCCCACTTGGTCCCGGCATTTATAGATCTTTGACAGTCGTTTCGCGTAAAAGTCTTACAAAATGAATATACTAGTTCTGCAATGTGAAGTCATTTCAAAACAAAGTATCTGACTTTGATATGAAACGACTTCAAATCGCTACGAATTCAGCTACATTCAGTTAGAATGATAGCCGCCCCCGAAATAGTCCGATAAAAGTTAGACAGCAAGCAATAGCTATTAAAATCCCGCAGCTTCATTTTATTAAATCGACGGAAACTAAGACCGACTTTGTCTATTTGTGCAATACCGTTGTATTGTGATATAACCGCAAACTGACAAGGGATATTGAAAATGAAGATTGAAATTGATTTCCACAACGTCGTCTGGCTTAATATATTGATCGGTTTAACGAAGATCTATCTAGATAAATATTCAGAGGAGGATAATTATAGATTTGGAGTAAAATCCCGTTTCAGTCACAGAAATTATATTTAGTTTAATTATGTTATTTAGCTTTCGAGTTGTTCACGTTTAGCAAGTGAACTTGGCAGTGATTTTACATAGTAATAAAACATAACACGGCGGTAAGGTAACGGCACGGATTTAGATAATAATCAATAAAAACAAAATATTTTTTTACGTGAATTTTCAAGAAATATATTTAAATGTAAATAAGTGTGCATAGTTCAATGAATAAAGAGAATACATTAATATTTTACAAACCGGTCCAACTCGAATGAGATGATTCAATTATATAATAGTTTATGTTTTAGAGATAATGCGAGAGTGATTTTTCACTTGCTAGGCCCAGGTGGAGTGGCAGTGACCAAGTGGTGTCAAAGGCCTGATAGAAACTGATGTTCATCCGGCGGCCAGTTGGGTAGATAGACGACATTGTTGTCTTGTGGGTACCTGGTTGAGGTTGGCATAGTAACGCTGGGAGTGGAACGAGAAAAGCGGTGAATAGGATCGACAGTGCGCGAAAGGGGTCTATGAAAGATGATGATAACGATGAATGCAGTACCAACTCGTAAAATGAACTCAGTTGTAGCCATATCACACTTAGTTAGAAGTTTTCTTGTAATTTATAGGAGTTGTAATAAGCTACTAAAAATGTTGAACTTTGTAAAACTAATTGGGAAAGTTTTGATTACTCTTAGTTACGTGACGGCTAGGTTTTAACATTATTGGCCAAAGTACCTACATTTTGTATATATCTAAGACTTTCAGTACTTTTTTTTAACGATGGGAAATCATCAAATGACTTCTTCCGCTCTGGGTGGAGCGGAAGGGCGTGTCAGACTTTTACTGACTAAAACCCATCCGTGTTCCTTCTAAAGCCCTTTGCGTTCCAGGGCCGTGGTGACTCTTTCGAACAAATTCCGCAACCCTGGCAGGCTCTGGCCCTAGCGGGCCCCGTCTTCTATGCTGAAATCTCTTTGAGGCGCGCGTGAAACAAAACGCGCCATCGACCCGGGCCTGGTGGTGATCGGACAGCGAGCCACCCAATGCTCCGCAGGCCCGCGCCTACGGTGGCCGGGGATCGCCCTGCGACTCCCGACGCCCGGGGCGTCTTCTCCTGTTGCGGCGGTTGGGGCGAAGGCCTTGCCTTTCCCTCGCGCGGCCCACCTCCTCCTTCGCTAGCATTACTGCTTCGCAGAAGGAGGTGACCGCTTCCCAAGCCTCCTCGCTCCGGACCATGGATTCAACCAGGGACGCGAGAGGTCGCCGCCGCCGGTCGTCTCGATGAGGACACGGCGGTGCTCCGCCCAAGCAGAGCAGACCTCCACCGTATGCTCCACCGTGTCCTCCGGGCGATCCTCACAGTGCTGACACCCGGGCGTGTCCTCCCGCTTAATCCGAAACAGGTACCTCCCAAAACAGCCGTGTCCGGTAAGTACCTGCGTCAGGTGGAAGGTGAGATCGCCTTGGCGCCTCTCCAGCCACTCCTCAAACCCTTACCTTGGGGTACCCTCACTATTGGGGCCTTACCGCCGCAATAGTGGCGTGCCCAAAGACTTTCAGTACTTACAAAAATCTTTTTGATTGTTTATACACTTCTGGACACATCTATTGGCCCACCTTGTATTTTCAATTTCGTTTGGTCCTAGCTAAAATTTTATATTAGGTCGAGCAAAAAGTTTTTATGCAGTTTTGAACCTGGCACATTCACAATTTCATTCAATAGTCTTTTTTTGAATTTCGAACACAGAATTTAAAGAAACAAAAGACAATTTGGAGCCTGTTTGTTGATATCAAACAATCGAATACTAAGAAAACTTGGTTTTATTGGTTTACTTGGATTTAATTCTTGAAAAAGTGATCTTTGGTTTTGCAACAAACATTACTTATTCTTAACATTAAGGTGAGGTTCTATCAATAATCTATGGATACTTCACCTGAAGTCGCCGCCCAAGCTGTGGCACTTATTCAGGCCGGACACAGCCAAAGAAACGTGAGTGCTCAACTTAATTTAAGTCGATCTGCGGTCCGAAATGTTTATCGGAGGTACCTAGAGACTGGCGGCTTTGTTCGTCGCCAAGGAAGGCCACGATCTCGGGTCTCAACTGAAAGGCAGGATCGATTCATCGTGACGACCAGCTTGAGAAATCGTCACCTTACCTCCATTGAGATACAAAACCAACTTCGCGACTTCCACGGAGTATCTGTGAGCGCTCGAACTGTTCGGAGAAGGTTAAAAGAACGCGATATGGTACCACACAAGCCAGCTAATGGGCCCAAACTAACGCGAGCCCACCGAACAGCGCGCCTTCATTTCGCACGCAGTCATTTAAATTGGACACAGCAAGATTGGAGCCGTGTACTCTTTTCTGATGAGTCTAAAATTGTGTTACATGGCAATGATGGAAGGAAGAAGGTCTACCGACGTAAGGGAGAGCGTTTCGCACAATGCTGCTTTGAAGAGAGGGTTGCTTATGGCGGTGGCTCATGGACTGTCTGGGGCGGTATATCCGCGAGCGGCAAAACTCAACTTGAGGTTGTTACAGGACCACGGCTGCCAACATTAAATGCTGAAAGGTACATTCGTGAATGCTTAGAACCTCACGTGATACCATACGCGGACTATGTGGGCCCAAATTTCCTTTTTATGCATGATAATGCAAGAGCCCATGCGGCCGGCATCGTCAGGGAATATCTTCGGGATGTGAACATCACAGTTATGGACTGGCCAGCCAGAAGCCCAGACATGAACCCCATTGAGCACATGTGGGACGAGCTAAAAAGACGTGTTAGGGCTCGTCAGCCAGTTGCCCAGACGATGCAGGAGTTGAAAACTGCCATAGAAGAGGAATGGGAGATGATCCCTCAAAATTGCACAGAGCGGTTGATAAACTCCATGCCTAATCGTATGAGAGCTGTGGTAGATGCCCATGGAGGCAACACGCGTTATTAAATTAAACCTTTATTTGATAAAACATGTTTTTTATTCAAAAATCAATTGCCTTTAACAAGGCGCATATCCGACTTGTTAGGCGTAGCTCCATGTCGTATGGTATTCTGAATTCAAATTTAAAACAATACGATCGAAAAAGATGGTAAAATGTATCAGGTTTAAAACTGCATCAACAGTTTTTGTTCAATCTAGCAATCATATTTCGGTAGGGGCCATCGAAACCTAAACTCTAAGGTGGGCCAATAGATGTGTCCAGAAGTGTATTTCACTTTTTACTGCATGGTAAATACTACTGTGTCAATTAAACACAGACTACCTATGTATTTTATAAATGTATTGTTTCGCCTTCAAAGTCCCCTTTCGAAATAATACACGAGTCACCCAATCATCAAACAATTTCCTAACGCATTTTTTAAAAATCAATTTCAATCCTTGCTGTGGATTATTGTGTCATCTATCGACTGAAAACGCGTGCCTCGAGGTAGTAATTGAAGTATCGATTATAAATGAAGTATTTTCCAAGCTTATTACGCCAATTTCTGGTAAACATTTATTTCTGTAAGTACCTTAACCAAAATTAACAAATAAAAAACATTGTGAGCCGTCACGGGACGCCTGGCAGATGTCAAATATTGAAATTATTTTGTACCAGTAATATGCATAAAATAACAGATTAGGTAAGACAGGAACTAAATATGGCATAATGAAAAAAATACAAATAGACTGTATATTTTTATACCATCGTATAGTTGTTGGCACCTGACAATCGGTTTTACCCGTGGCCATAGGCGTTTCACATCAAAAACTCAAAAATATTCGACCCCATCGCTGTCAGTTGAATTTGCTGTAAACATGCGACATTTTCACTGTATTTGTATTTATTTATTTATTTTATTTAACAGTTTATGTACACACATTTACCAAATAGATAAGAAGAAGGGAACTTAGCACCTGGTCAAAGTAAAAACCAGCCCTTTCTGTTTACATTACAAAAAAAAACTTCTTTATTGTAACATAGTCCACTTGACTTGACCGCCCATTGTACACTTGTTTTTTTAAACGTTTTTACTATGTTTGTAATGAGGTGTACAATAAAGTATATAATAATAATAGTAAAACAGAATTAAAAGTATACAACCTTTAGACGTTTATAATTATAAAGTAGTGAGGTACTTTATAATAATAAACGTCTTTATTAAATACCAGAAGGCGTTTTTTTTCCTTTCTAATTAGGTATGCAATGTAGGTTAATGGTGTCATCCGTTCTGATTTTCTGAGGCATCATGTTGCAAACTAGCGCACTACCTTAATGCCACAAATGAAGTAACGACCTAAAACTTATGAGAATGGACTGATGCAGCTGCAGGGTTAAGTTTTACTTTGTGGCAGGAAACTGGCCTATGAAAGTGACTAGGTTTGGTTAGCTTTGCCTGCGTAGAAGTCAAATATTCTACGGGAATATAATGTAATAAGGCACAATAAAAGTATCTTATGTTCTAATCATGGCAAAAGGTATTTTGATAATGGATCAAACAAAAAATAAGAATTAATAATTTTTTGTCTGTTGATAGCCACGCTTTGACCACTATCACACCTGATGGTAAGCGATGATGTGGTCGAAGATGGAACACGCTTACCTAGAACTAACCTATTGACTCTTGACTTAAACTGACAGGGAATTCCATTCAACTTCAGCTTACGTAGAAATATCTTTTTTTTTGAATCCCTGTTTTTAATTATACACTTATAAAACAAAATCGTCACAGTACTAATATATTATTTTGTTAACAGCTTTTTCCAACTATTTTGAGGTCGGCCTCAAATCTGGCAAGATAAGTGTCAGATTTTCTGGCTCCTTTTAATATTCATGTAGACCTACAAAGTCAAACAAATCAAAAGTAAAGTGAAACCTAATCACATAAGCATACATATCTCCCAAGAGATAACCAACATAAAATATAATATTAGTTTAATCAGACAAGTGGCTCTTTATTTATTCTATATCAAAGTACACCTTAACTTTGTGTTATTACAATTAATAATTCAAACATTTGAAATGTGTTCTTAATCTTGAAAGTTATCAAGGAGTACCTAATCAACATAAACCGCTTTTATGAATAAAATTAGTGCTTAGTTCACGTACAGTTGGTTCAAGTTTTTGTATCCAAAGAATATTGTTATAAAACTATATTCGTGGTATAATTTTAAACAGTGGTTCTCAGTTCCTGTAGTTTTTCGAATAACTACAATTACCTAGCCTTTTCCCAACAATTTAACCTAATTTATTGAACTGTAAAGGTAAATTCTTGTTTTTCCTAATTTTTATTTTGTTGTTTTTTAACTGAATTTGTTGAATTTTGATCTCAATTAAGTACGTTTTTTTATCCTGATTTACTGTTTTTTTTATATCATTCAATGTATAACCTATTTTTATGGATCTTGTGTGGTCTGCGATAAAGATTTTTGAAGTGAAAACTTCTTTAGCGGCGGTGTGCACTTTTTGGCATGGGTAAAAATGTTAAACTCGCGTCCGGACACGTGACCTGATCGAAAATTCGTAAGACGGAGGGAAAGTTCTGAAGTGTTAAATTTTTAATGTAATATAAATTGTCATTGTCAAATACGATAGCGCAATAAATGAATATTGTATTTTACCACATAAATTTCAAGTTTTCACTTCTGCCGGTTTTTATAATGATAGTACATCTTGGAGACGTTTTTTTTTTTTTTTTTTTTTTTTCGGGGACCACTCGCAGTTCAGCACGCTATAGGGCTGGTTACTGCTTAACCGGAGTATCCTGTGGTGGCCTCAAATGAATTTAAGGCCCCCAGCCAGGGCTTACAAACTAAATTAAACCTACATGACCGCTCGCTAGGGCATCCCCTGTGGGATACGAACCTCGGCTAGCGGCGTCATTTTGGGAGGAACAGCAAGGGACAGGCTGGGTCATAACATTATTTGGGGAGTTTAAAACTACTGGCTCAGCGACGCGGGACGGCTTCCAGTTTTCTATTTATATGAATCAAATGATTATCTCATCTCCAGTAAGGTACTGCTAAACATCCTTTGGTTAGACTGGCTGTCAAAAACTCAGACTTCTTACTCTCGTAATGATTTTAACAGTTCAAAAAAATCTTGCTGAAAGGAAATCTAGAATGTAAAAAGTAAGGTACTCACCCATCAGTGTCAGGATAATGGAAGTCGAGACATAGGCGAGCAGAATGATCCCCAGGCTGTTGACGATCGCCAGGGGGATGGAGCGCTTGGGGTTGTTGGCTTCTTCGCCGGTGGTGGCAATGATGTCGAAGCCGATGAACGCGTAGAAGCAGGTGGCAGCGCCACTGAATACCTGGGTGATGAGGAAATAAATGATTAATAATTTGTTTTAGCTTTATGCCGATCGTCCTCTAGGACGATTGATGTGATTTAACGAGAGTATTTAAGTATGTTTCTATGTGTCGATAGACTTTAACATAATGAGGTATCATTCGATTTGGTTTAAGTGCCGAAGTGGCAAAGTTCTTATCGCAATTTTAAAAACAAACAAGATGGCGGCCGCCGTTTTTTTGAGTAGGTAAGAGTATCGTGGTTTGACTGTGTGGGCTCTTCCTATATGAGTTTCAGCTACACTTTAACACTAAGACGTGGCAGATATTGTTGAACAGCCATCAGTCTAACGAGTTGTAAGGAATTTTGCTTTTAATAAATCGCCTCGAAAAGTGAAATGATGAATGAACAATAGAATGTTTTTATCGGTAAGGCTTCATTGCCAACAGAGAGGATTTAATCACGTCGTGTAGCCAAAAATTTATTTTTTCAGTAAACCTCTTAGAAATTACCTCATCATTTTCCTGCGGTCAAAATTAACCTTTACGGGGAAAACCAGGCTTCCAAGTAAAAGAGGTAAATTTGTGTTAATTAACTGTACCCCTTGCGGTTGTTAAAAGTACAATAACTTTGTTTGAAAACGGACAAAGAATAAAGTTGATAATTATAGATTTACTTAGACTTTTATTCGAAAGCATTTGTTCCTGAGGAGGTCCCATTGCCACCAAGTTAGAATCTGATGATGGGATCCCAGGGAAATCGAGGGCAACCCTCAAATTTTATAGGCAAATACAATTATTTTTCATGAACATTCTAACGCAATTCAGATATTTGTGCTTGGTAATCATCATCTCATATTGTTGAGCTGATGATGGAAGGTATAAGTCATGATCTAATACTGGGATCCCAGGAAAAATGTATGTTCAGCGATATTTTGCCAATTGTCAATCGATTTGGATGATTCGTTTTTTGTTTGAAAGAGTATTTTCCCGGACTGGTCCCATTTCAATTGGATCCCCCTTAAAAAGGCCAAGATCTGATGAAGAATTTCGGAGGTAGGCAACGATCTTTTCAGTAAATGAGAGCAAATCTCCCAGGATTGCTGAAATCACATGTCTGTTTATTGTTTAGATCAGTTCCAAACATAATACTCGTAACATAACATCACGCAGGTACGCTGTGAAGGGGTAAGCAGATGCATACAAGTCAACCTGAATTTCAATGTTTTGGGTTACCTATTTGGGCATAACTCTATTGTTTATTAACCGATCTTGATGATAATTTTTGCGTTCGGGTTAGTTATAGCTATATTGGATTTGCATTCGACGTTGAACTTCAAAGATAAAACAGTGACCTCCGTATTAGGTTTAAGTGAATCCCATGGCAAAGTAGACATTTATCTATGAGCTGGTCTGGACTTGGACTGCGATGGCACACAAAGTAACTCATTAACGGCAAATAGCGCAGCCACTCATTATGGAATCATGTCAATTTAGTTGTGGGGTATCACCACTAAAAAGTGAAAATATACTTACTTTTTTTTTCATAAAATTAAAATAAAACCAAAAACACCAACTTCCGATATAAAGTTATTTGAAACTTTACAGTTTTTTTATTTGGAAGTCGGTTGTATTTTTTACAAAATAAATTTGTTTTCATTTCACAATGTAGTTAAGAGATTTTATTTTTATTTCTAGTGTATATAGTTAGTTAAGTAAAATTAGATTTTTAGGTTAGTAGGTAAGTCAGTTTTTGAGACATAGAAACTATAGTTTTATTCGATGTTTATTTTCGTGCCACTATAAAGTATATTGAAACTATAAAAGCTTATGAGTAAAAATGCGTCATAAAATGTTACTATCAGTCCACATGCAATATTTATTAACATTGTTGTCTAGATACTTCATTCTATAGGTATTCGTAGGTGCATACTAATCATCGGTAACTACTCAAAGGTAAAATTTGGGAGACGAGGCTCTAAATCTGCATTATTTCCTCATACGTCAATGTTTTGAACTTTGCCAGTCGAGTTAGATTAAGTTAGACTTGATTAGTTGCAAATGTGAAATCCTAAAAATATTAAGATTTTATGCACACACTCTCTATAAACACTTCAGAAATTTACTTTATCAGTAGGTTTATTTCGCAGACAAAAATAAACGTGTAAGGGCCAAACTAAAACGAATATTAAAGATCGTATGACTGGTCTTAACGCAAAGGCTATCTCTTCCAGACAGCCTTGGGATGGACTGTAGATGGAAAGAGAAACAGAGCGACCTATTCACACAATACACTATGACATAAGTCGAGCCAGAGACTCCTGCTCCGTTAGAAAAGTCATTGTTATTCCTTATCTTCCAATTGCAATTTCCCATGGTTGAAAAGTCAAAGTTGAAACTAGATCTCGTCCAGCAGTATTGTGGATAGCGGTCGCCAGTCGCGATCACGATAAAACCTTCAGTTACATTCAAACTTCCGACTCGTTCGCGTTGTCTGCTGATTGTGACCGAGATCGAATGAAACTTTGATCCAGTTAGCTCCGTGAAATTGAGGTGACCTATACTCCTAACCCAATCAATTGCAGCTGTCGACGTGGTTTTGACGTAACATCTGCTCCACAGTAAAAGGAATATTTTCTGTCATATGTTCTGTCTTTCTGTGTAAAGTCTTCATTTCAATATGCAAGCTAGCAATGGCAGTAGCTAGTCTATTGAAAATGAAACTTTATCGTCATGCAAGTTGAAATTAAATTTTTGTACTCAGAATTTACCTGCATCATAACCGCTAGCACTTTATTAATACCTTACATGGAATCTGCTGACGCCGTAAATATTTTAGCACCAGAATTATGTACCCTAGAAATATGCAAGCTAGCGATTGCAGTAGCTAGTCTATTGAAAGCTAAACTTTTTCGTGATGAAAGTTGAAATTAAATGTTTGCACTCAATTTTAACCTGCATCAGAACCGCTAGCACTTTATTAACATCTAACACGGCAGCTGGTGACGCCGTAAACATTTTAGCACCAGTAATATGTACACATGACGTTTATTAGTTTCCTAGGATCCAACGTAACATGACACCCGAGTAATTGCCGGTTATAACCGTCTAGTCTGAAACGCATATTTAGATTAAGTTTGGCCTACATTTCTGTGTATAAAAAGGGCCTTCACTGCCTACAAAATACTGTCTGGCTTAATATTCAACCTACTTTTCACGACGTCACATCTTCGATAACGATCGGAAAGGGCGCCTGAACATGTCAATATCTCTGTAATTACATTTTTGCTTTGTCGACTTCGAGCATTGACTACGAGTAGAAAATTGAAATAAAAAGAAAAGTGTGAACAAATTTGAGAATGTATTAGTGCTGGCTGGCTTGAAATCCAAAGATTTATCAAATCGAATCAATTTATGTTTTATTAACAAACGTTGCAGTGTTCTTCTCTGAAATTGAATTTTAAAATTCGAACGGAGAATGCATAATGATTTTGATATCTACTTTTTAAACCAAGTTTTTTTTAGTTGAGTATTTTTAAATTGTCTACCTTGAACTTTACAGAATAGTACGAAACTTATTTACGAAAATTACTGTAAAATAGGTGATGAACTTGACTTCTACTAAAACACTGAGAAAGAGAGAGGAAGAACATTGTCTAACAGCGTGGAACAGCAAGCTAATTCGTTAGACAAGTAAGTTGAAAATACTTACTCCACTCCATCCGTAAGGTAGAAATCCTTTATGCTCAGTCCAATTCGAGACATCTATGTAGAACAAGCCTGCCGCCATGATGAAGACCCAAATGGTGAGGTTGATCGCGTTCAGCAAGTTGTTGAAGAACAGCGATTTCCTCACCCCGGCGACTAGCACCAGCATCATACCTAGTGTGATTGCAAAGGCCATCACATCCGGGGGTTTGCCTGTTGAAGAAAGAAAAATTGGTTTAAATATATATAAAAGAAACTACATGCATATTTAAATAATTATGGAAAGGGGATAGAACCTTTGTAGCCCAAACCTTTGTACCCAAACCTTTGTAGTCCTATGACTACAAAGACTGACTACAAAAAAACTACAAAAAATGACAATGACTACAAAAAAAAAACAAATTGGCGACGGGGGGCTATCCCCCCGTCGCCAATTTGTTTTTTTTTAGTTGCGGCGCTCAATCTGACATGCATGGGTAGAAGACACTTAAACAAACAAAAAATGTTAAAAACATGGTGCCCTAAAGTGTCACGTCGCCGAGATATTTCGAGGTAAAGTCACCATGTAACAATCATGACTACCCTTTAAAATGTCTTTATTATTTGCTTACACGCATTAGATTAAATTAAAATAATAGTTCTTAGTTGATTTATTGGAAGAAAGTAAAAATAAAAACACGTGGAAACCACTTTATGAACGTCGGAAAATAATAGTTGTAATTTTAAATAATATGTTATTTCAACCCGAGAACTATTATTAGAATACAATCTACTGCATAGTTATACTGATACTATAATACTGATACTACTAAGTTCATTTGAATGATTTTCCTTGTTCTCTCATGGCGACTTTGCCTTCAAATAGCCCGGCATCGTGACACTTTTGGCCTATGTTTAAGCGTCCTCTACCCATATAATTATGCAAGTTAGACCGCGCGCCGCAACTTTAAAAAACCCCTTTCCCTATCGCAACGCAGTCAGTCAGACAAGTTTTTGACATTGTTGCGGAGAAAACATTTTGACTGGAATTTCAACGTTTCTTAAATACGAGAATTGCCTTTCGGAAAGGCGGCTGTGTCGAACAAGACATTCTGGGTCCGTTTCATGGGTCGCGCAAAGTGTTGGTGGGGGTGTCCACACGAAATTGAGAAGCAGTTCATTGCAATAGGGTTGCCCCCTATTACATAAGACTTCAACGTAACTGGTGTTTATTTTTATTTTTTTTTAATAATATCTCGAATTCTGATTTCAAATTTTAGAAGCGAAATTGTTGTCAGCAAATCGAGGTTAACCGAAGTAAACACAATCTGAGGTACAGAAAGACCACCAAGTTTACAATACTAGTGCTAATCGAATTCCATTTCACAAAAACATAACTCTATAGGTACGCAAAAGTCTGATCCAGTGATAATTTAATTTGCTATCAGCCGCTCTGATTGATTCATCTCTATAATAAGACCCAATCATTTTAACAGCACCCATTGAAACCGCTTTCAGAATAATCGAGGTTATGTCACCAGGTAGAATAAAGACTCAACAATGGAATATTAAAAACGAACTGAATATTCCAATGCTTTTTATTATTGTCAAGTGACTGAAGAGTACTAGGAGAAGGTATTTCTAAGAAATTATTTAAAAATAACGAGGAAGTCGTTGTGATGGAAGTCCGCAAAGTTAAATACACATTGAATAATGATTTTTAAAATGTACTTCCGGCATTTCTTCGGCAGTACTTTTTTTGTTTCTAACCACTGTGACTACTGAAAGCCAGAGTCAACAGTGGCGTAGTAAGTCCTAAGCCCTGGGGTAGTAAGTTCGTGACGATTGACATAGTGTTTAAGCCAGTCTTTTGTAGTTCACGACTAGATGATAGAAGTCGAAAATGTTACTTTATTATTAAAGTAAATAGACGAATAGAAATCGAAGAATTTATATTGTTCTCTATTGCGCTGTTAAAAATTAAGAATGAAAACAAAAATATTGCAATTACATCAAAACCGAAACGAAGGTGAGTTGAATGTCAAATCGAGGCTCTAATTTTCGTCCTGCGAAGAAAGCAAGTTCGGTAAGTCAATATAACTAGTAAGTAATTAAATGTTTATTACTTAATCGTAATAATCGTTATCATTTCGAATATAGTGAAGCAGCAGTTTTTAGTCGGACATCCGTCATTTATATGAAGGATCCTAAGTTATATGAAACAAATATTTGAAATCATTTATATCAATTTCCGGCTCTTAGCCAAAAAATATTTTGACATCTATAATAGATTCTGATTTCCCCATACTTAAAACAGTCATATAACTTCACTCAGAAAAAAGTAAATACAACAGTGTAATACATCCTAAATATACAAAGAGTCCCTAAAAATAAATAATGAGCGAAGGATCTCTTAAGAAAAGCAGACCTTACGAATAGCCGGAGAAAGTACTAGAATAAAAAATAGATATACATTCTGTCTATACTCCCGGTTCATCCCAAAAGGCAACACGACGTAAATAACTTATGAATGTACCACCTTTTGTAGGAAACTGGCTGCGAACAACATGTATAGGCGTAAAAGTATCACAGCACAGCTGATATTGTGTGTCAGGACTTCTTTGTTTCTAAATCGATTACACACGAAGTCACTCGAGCTGTCGAAGCTTTATCTGTGGCTGCTCGGCCGTATATTGATTGTATTTGGGCGATGTTGCGCGAAACACGCTTGAGTCCTGTGCTTTGTAATTGCGGGGTGTCAAAAGGATTCGCTTAGCTTGTTGGTATTGGAGCGCCAGTCAATTGAAGCTGTTTGTGCGAAGTTCGGAACGTCCTGTTGACTAGTTGTGTTTGTTGACAATTTATTAGCTTAGTGATGACGTTACATCCAGGTTTTAATTAAAGTTTGTGCTCCCCAAATACGTCTAGGTACTGGCAGTTACAGAGCAATTAAATCCTATTCAAAATGACGGTAGGCACGGCACAGCATATGACTGCTACTATAATATTTCAGACCAAGCAGTGCACATGGGATCCACATTTATTATAATGTTTATCCTGAAAGCGCTCAGGGTGAAGCGCTGATCTTTTTTTTTATTTTTTAAGGATGGGAAATCATCAAATGACTTCTTCCGCTCTGGGTCGAGCGAAAGGGCGTGTCAGACTCTTACTGACTAAAACCGATCCGTGTTCCTTCTAAAGCCCTTTGCGTTCCAGGGCCGCGGTGACTCTTGCCTGTATATCTCCTAAGGTGACGAGAGACGCTTCTGATGATTTTGCTAGTCATTTCCGGGATATAGAGCATTCATGCTAGATCCAATCCTTTTAGTTTACTGTTACATAAACTAATTCGCAGTGACGTACAGAAGTGATTGTACTAATAGAGTATTTTATTTCGCTCGAGTAGTGCTAGTCTGCAATTCAGTTTAGTTAAAAGCGGTTAAAATAAATCTCAGAAGTCTATGCTATACATCCAGTTGAAGTGAACTATCAATTCATCCAATCTAGGTGGAATGATGGTTCACTTCAAGCTCACCTCGCTCAAGTTATCACGGTGAGATGTTTATAGAATCGACCGGCTGGTCTTCTTTTCCAATGACAAACTAACTTCTTAGTAGTTGTTCTTAGTATTTCACCCTATCCAGTCCTGTATACAGATGGCAACCAGATTGAGATCGTGAGGTGATCGTGAGGTGACCCACAATAATACAAGTGATTCAGCACATTCATCGTATCCACGAGTCACGAGCAGTGGTCAGAGTGAAACGGAGAAGCAGAAGGAACAAATAGATACTTAACTAACTTATCATTATTAATATTGATTTTACTCTGTTTTTGGTATGCATCAAAGTTCTTACTTTTTTTTCTTACCTACTCTGACTGAATATCAAAAAAGTTCTACTCAATTTATTTGCTACAAAACTCACAAACATAACGGATTAAATTTACTCTACTTGTAACTTACACACATCCTAAGATGTAAAACCTAATCTAACAAAATTAGTTCACATATGGACAGTTTAGTTTTGTAAATGAAGCTGTTAATCGTCTACAGTTCAACATTAGTTTCTGAATGAGAAATTCCCCGTTAAAGTACGTATTGTAAATCCAATCACACAGTGTCATTAATTGTGGTAGAACTATAAAAACTGTGTTTCCAATATTTCTTTGTGAGTAACGGGAGGCAATCACGGGTCCCCCCTGTTGCGGTCCCAGCATTCAGGATCCCATAATTTCGTGAGAAAAATGGTTTCTGTTTATTGTTGAAAATTTACAACAATGTGACATTATTTTATCGAATGTAGAAAAGAAAACTGAAAATAAAAATGATTTTCTTTTTGGAGATAGATATTTCTTTAGAGGTTTTCAGGTTTTACAAATACTCAACTTCAGTAATATTTATTTTAGATATTAGGGGATTGTCCTATCGTTAATGAATTTACGTTTTGATTTGTACTTTGAATGTAATATCAGCTCGGTTACAGTAAATATTTTTTCATTCTTTATTTTTTTCTTTCTAATTAGGTGTTTTTATGACGTTTCAATAAAATAATCCCGGCTACGTCAAATTATTGTAAAACGATAAAAAATAAATGAAAATGAAATGAAAAAGTGTTTATTCACGGAAGTACATTGCTAACAATATAATTATTACCTCTGCCAAACTGCAAAGCAGTTTGTTGGAGAAAAAAAAATAAAAAATAAATATAGGGTCCAAATATATGTAGGTATATGTTCCGAATAGGGGTATTTAAATGTAAAGCACACAATAATAATGCCTTCGGGAGCAATGTACCGCCTTAAAATGTTTTATGGGATTACGTGTATGGTGACAAAGCGCTGTTGTAGCATTTAGGTCACTCAGTATGGAGGGCGGACCGTTGGACAATGCGAGTTGAAAAGTCGAATATGGCTGGTATTAGGCTTTTGATTTGTACACGACACCTGTTTTTGTGGTGCGAAAACGGCTTACAGTGTAGAAAAGGGCCGTTTGAAAAGTTTTCTTGACATTAAAAATCATATTATTCAACATACCATCATATTTCCGATATAAAAAAGTAAAGTCTCATTCTAAAGGCAGAGAAAAACATGAAAGCAACAATTATTTTAATAAAAGGTTGAAAAACCCGTTTTACACTACTCTCACACGGTGTTTCATCCCTAATTTCCCCTTAGAGTGAAAACCCACATGTGGCAGCCTTGCATGCCGATTGGCATAATGGCGCTTAACTTAAGCACTCGCCTCGTACCAAAAATGTTTGCGATACGTTGGGCAAACAATTGACGTTGGCGTTGGCTAGCCAAAACAAGTTGGTCCTGTTGGATATTACATGAGTTTAAAACTTAAGTTAGTGAAACACTAAACGCGGGTCTTCTGTGGGTCGGCTTGCATTAAATATGTCGTCCTTCAAAGTTTCTTGTTTACAACTTGCTGGTGGTGAAAGCATTGCTCTCGCCTCGCTTTCAGTGGCCTGAAGTATTAAGTGGTAAAACATTTGCGTGCGGCTAAGCTGATTACGAAAAACGGTTAAAGGGAAATCAATAGTTTTCGTTTCGATTAGATTTCTTAATGGTACGGTGGTGAATATTTGGATATACTGTTTACCTCTACCTACCTATGTACCTATAGCCTTTCTGCGTTACAGAAGTTGGTTATTTCCGAAGAGCTTCCTTCCTTCCTTCGGCTTTAACCTTCGGCTCTAGACCAAGTGGCTTTCTATGAGCGATAACGGTTCCTAAAAAGTCAAACAGGTGGGATATTCACAACCATCGCTGATATGTTTAATGCCCGCGTGCCAAAAATATGGTAAACATTTGGAATCGTCCCCAGTTAATAGTTGCGCCACAATCAAATTAAAACAACCTTTATTTTACTGTCATCCATGAAATTCCGCGGACCACTGGTTTTGTGTGAACAATAATTGTGATTGTACCGAACACTGACGCAAACGTAGATATGTGTGTGTGTGTTTGTGCGTGTGTTTTATGGAACTGTAGGGCATGGTACAGCATAAAATTAAACCTCAAAAAACACTACATCATAAACATTTTGATGTTAGTATTAGGCTCGCTGGATGGATGCAATTTGACTTTAAATTGGAATTTTAGTTTATGCAAGATTTATAGTAACATCCATGCCACCCAACATGGCGCTAGGTAGGAATGTTTTGCCGCAAAACCGCAAGACCTGAGAGTCGGGGTCGCGTCAGACCACGAAGGAGATAGTGGGAATACTTGGGCGTTTTCGTTTAAGATTGAGGACAAGAAACGACAACATCAAACAGTATGTGCTACTGTTTGCTATTGTCGTTTAATTGTCCGGCTAGCCCTTTTATTGAACAATCCCAGTCAACCACATGCCTAGTTTTGATGGTGTTTAAAACATTCAACATAACGACTGATTTAAAATTCGCCGTAACATTGAATTGGTCGAGCGTTAATACTGAGTGGGAAACAAATTAACCACAACAAACTAATTACTGCAAAAACGAGCGAACAGAGCTCGGAAAATAAGGGCACCTTGACGGAAAGGTTAGTTTCGTAGGGGATAACGCTGCTGAACTAAGCTCTGCCAGGGTTGCGGCCCTGGAACGCAAAGGGCTTTACAAGGAACACGGATGTGTTTTAGTCAGTAAGAGTCTGACACGCCCTTCCGCTCCACCCAGGGCGGAAGAAGTCATTTGATGATTTCCCATCCTTAAAAAAAGGCAAAACTAATAGAACAAAGCGAACTAAGACCCCGTCATCCTCTTCATGCTAGGTTCCTTTAAGTCCTGCAGACAAAAATAATCGGCATATTTTACTTACTACCATCAGGTTTAGGTCATGGGTTCACCCTAGCAAATTGATATCTATTAATCCAGTTAGTTTTGCGTCGTCTAGCTGTACCGTCGATCGTTGCATGCAGCCACTTACCTGATTACTTGTGGTTGCATGGCGTTGTTCAATGAACGGGCTGTACGTGCAATCAAACGGCTGTTCCAACTAGCTGGATGTGACACATACATAGAATGCCGCCAGGCCCTTAGCTTAGGTATAGAACCACAGAGTTTGATCCATCACTATCCTATCTTACATCTAATTAATATTAAAATACTGTATGTGTCTTACTATTTAGATGTTGTGGATTAAAAACAGGTAGACCAAGACCTGGACCACATAAACCGGAATAGAAGTATCCTTGATCATTTTTTATGTATCTCGTAACAAGAGAGATGCTTGCCCGTAACATGATTTTCGACATAAACGCGAGATAAAACCTCTGAAAAAAAAAAAAAACAATAAAAAGGTATAACATCACTCATCCCTTCCTTCTATGAATCAACAAACATATCTATTTTTTCCAGCTATTGGATTTACAAACGAAAGTACTGAATTGATTTTGATTAAAATTCTATGGGACCAATACGAAAGTTATTTAAGTAGTCCATAAATGGCGGAGTTATGAGGTAAAAAACACACAAAAAATATAACGAAAAACCGAATTGAGAACCTTCTCCTTTTTTTGAAGTCGGTGGTTGATGAGGTCCTTCACCAAGTAAATAAAACTAATAATTAATAGCTTTTGCGCAGTCGTAGAGCAGCCGCCCCTGGGTGTAAAAAGCTGCTATAGTTTCAACTTTCAAGTTATATCTTTGTCATTGCTCGTGATATTTTATTTTATAAATTACAGTAGAGCCGGTTTATGACTGCTCTGTGCAGTCAATTATTGTTCCGTTCCGAATTGAAAATAAACGGACAATATTGTATTTTTACAGGAAAATGTAAAGAGCGAAAACAAATCTGGAAAATCGTGAAGTTAGTGGCGAATTATGGTTGCCTTTGGCTTTTAAACCGAGTCCTTCGTATGTATCTCTACTTTTTTTCCTCATCCACTAACTAAAATCACCCAGCAAGCATATCTCCGCTCCAGGGTTGCGGAATTTGTTCGAAAGAGTCAACGCGCTCCTGGAACGCAAAGGGCTTTAGAAGGAACACGGATGGGTTTTAGTCAGTAAGAGTCTGACACGCCCTTCCGCTCCACCCAGAGCGGAAGAAGTCATTTGATGATTTACTACAATTAAAAAAAAAAAAAACCATATCTCCGCAAGATTTAACCTTCCTTGGTCTACTAGGAAGTCCCTGAACCGCTTCAGAGCCCAATGAATAAGAGGTGTACCACCAACTTTGTAAAGTAGGCTACCTATGCGGATTAGCAGTCAGGTCAGTTACCGTGTAGCTCAAACTTATAACTTTAAGGAGCTCAACGATTTGACGAACAATAACAAAATAAGGATATATTTAGGTAGGCCGCAAAAATAACCTAAACTGCCAGACATTGATAAAAATACATTGCCAAAATGAAATAATTCACCAAACACTGTAGAAATGCGAATTTGATTCAAAAATGTATCAGACACCACTCAACGAAACTTAAAATGGAGTAAAGCGATACTGTTGTACAGTTAAAAGCAAAAAGACTTTAAAGTTTAAAACATGTCCAGTCCACATGTATAGCCCATCGAACTATGCGTAAAATGTATGCCTGCATATACGGAAATTAATATCGCTGACCCAGACGCATACCTAAGTATTCATAACAGACGAGGATCATATACACAGGTCCGACCCACATTCAAAGAATGCTCAATAAATAAACACTTAGCCTAGAAACGCCTTGAATTATAGTCATAGACAGGCCGTTCATTCTTTCACTAACGTCTGATGTTATGTACGAGGATAGGGTGTTCATTATTCGATAATTAATTTGCTTAGCATATTCCTAACTATGTTGGTGTGGTGCGGATTGTGGAGGTCTGGTAGGCCGCCGCTCTACGTAAAACACTGGTATTCAGTTGAATCCGGTTTGACTGGGAGCCGACCCCAATATAGTTAGGAAAAGGTTTTTTTATGACTTCTTCCGCTCTGGGTGGAGCGGAGGGGCGTGTCAGACTCTTACTGACTAAAACCCATCCGTGTTCCTTCTAAAGCCCTTTGCGTTCCAGGGCCGCGGTGACTCTTTCTAACAAAGTCCGCAAAATTAGGAAAAGGCTTGGCAGATGATGTTGGAGTCGGCTTCCAATGTATTTGGATGCATCTGAGTATCAATAATTGACGTTAAACGAAACTGGGTGACACGATACCTCTTGACAAGATTAGTGTCTGGCCGTAACTACTGTGTTCTGTATGGTGTCGGACGTAAAATAATAGCACCATCCCATCACTTCTCGTGGGTGACATAAGAGGGCGACTAAGGGAACCAGAAAATGGGTAGCAGCATTCTCTGTGAATTGCAACAGCTACACTGCGATCGCCAACCTGACTGCCAAGCCTTGACGTTTTGCGGCTGATATGATTATGATGATGACGTACTACTGTCAAACATCTACAAATGACAGCTGGGACCAACCGCTTATCATACTTTGAGAGAGACGGTGGTGTCTCGGTAAATAGATAAGTATCGAATGCATGCTCACCATGACCTTGGCAAGCTCTGCCTAACCTTGAAGGTGTACCCATTCAGTTGTTACTACTAAGCCACTCATTCTTCCACACACGTATGAAACAGAGTGTCTTGAACGTGGCCCCACTTGAATTGAGTGCACTTAGCTCAGTGATGGAGCGACGTCACACCATATAATAACAGATTATAAAGCAAGCTTTCTATACAAAGGCTGTTCAAAGGGTGTTTCTGTGACCTTGATCTTTATTGCTTTCTTCACAGTGGCTTTGTTCTCGCAGTGTCTTTTCTATAACTTTAAGCTAGAAAGTAGATGAAAGCTGTTAACATCGTTTGTCTAAATATTAATATTATAAAGAGGAAAGATTTGGCTCAAAAAATATTCAACTAATTATAAAAACGCCAGTGGTGTGTTGGGCACTTTTTCATTGGTCGTCTATAGCCGACCGTGGCGGTCAAAAGGTTAACTTAAAACACCTAGTACCTGCTGTATGGGACACAGGTTTTCTCTCCGTGAGAAGGAATTCGCCGTAATCCACCACGCGCGCCCGGTACGGGTTGGTCTTCGATTTTTTTGGGCTGTAGGACATGTTGATTTCCGTTTAAGTTTTTTCAATTCAACAATAGGTACTGTTTTTAGAAAATGCAACCATCTTCCAGTCTTTGATCGAAAATCAGAAATGAGATAGTCGCAAAATTATAGTAGGTATTCGAATTTCTGCAAAAGCAGGAATAACCAGTCGTATCAACATCGAAACTCGATTTCAGCGATGCACCTGACTGTAACGTTATTTCCCGGCTGACATCACCGACTTCAACTAACACGGATGGATTCTGCATTGCAAGGCATAAAACGCTGTCACTGACGGATTGCATGGAAAAGAAAAAGATGCGTGAAAACACAAGGCTTGCAATTTTTTAGTATCTGCCGAGTGACATGCTTCCTCTTACTTAAATCAGGAACGTGAGGTAATCCGCTATTCGAATCGAAAAAATAACGACCTGTGCCTGAAAGTTCTTTTTTTATTTATTTTTATTTGAGATAAGTTTGCTATTGACTCTAGTCTAGGTCATAGATGACAGAGACAAAGTCGACGATGGAGCAAGCTTACCCAGAAGAAGCCTGTTCACTCTAATTTTGAAGATATTAGGGTTGTATGCGTTCGGAAACACAGCCGCAGGCAGAGAGTTCCACTCCTGTGCTGTGCGCATTATAAAAGACGTTTGGAAACGATTAGTGCGAATTGGTGGAATAGCAACAAGGTAGGGATGGTAACTTGCAATGCGTCTAGATGTCCGGTGGTAGAAGGGGGCCGGTGGGATGAGGTCGTGGAGTTCTTGGACACTCTCCCCGAAGTACAATCTGTAGATCTTCATTCTAAAGCGATGATTTTTGTTAAAATAGTGCTAGATCTCAGTCGTTAAGTATGGCCAGATACGCGAAAGTGGCCAGTCTTACCAAGGAAAAACGTAATACCCAGTAACTGAGTTGCAAAGGTGGGATGGGGATGCAAGGAATGTACAAATCATTCAAAAGTATAAAATGCGTTCTTAAGGTATTAGAGAAGGCTATAAGGCCCCGCGTATCCGAGGCTAGGTGCTGAAATGTTCGTCCTAAGCTTTTCTGCATAAGTTGACAAACTTAGTTCGATCTCCGCATGAATGGGCATAAGAAAACCAATCCTATTCGAGAGAGGAACATGCTCATATTCAGCTGAATCCGCTTAGCTCAACATATTTGGAAAATAAGTGTATCTAAATAAAATAAAAATAAATAAGTTAAAAAATAAATAAGTTATACCTAAGAATAGCAGTAAATATAAAATAATGTTGTCATCATTAGCAAGAAACAAGTAAAAACCAAATCTGATTTGTATCCTCGAATATTTCAGAAATAGGTCACCAATATTATTTGATATGTTTCATCGTGTACCTGAGCTCAGGTACGTACCCTCATTTACCTTCGATAGGTTGGGTACGCTTTCGTCTCGAGCGATTTCTAAGTGACTACACGACGCTCTCTATATGTATTGCAACATAGCTTTCACCAGCGTTTTAGCCCGCGGGACGTTGATTACACCGCTACTGAAATTATGAACGGCAACTGTGATAGCAGACTTATAGCTGTTCTAAGTTCTGACGGCAAAGTTATGTCACATGCCATTCGCATGCGAAACGTCATCATCATCATATCAGCCGAAAGAGGTCCACTGCTAGACATAGGCCTCTCCCTCCAGTGCTGCCACAACGACCGGTCCTATGCGTCTGGCATCCATCGGCTAACCGCGACCCTCACCAGGCCATCGGTCCACCTTATGAGGCCTCGCAACGCTGCGTATTTCGGAACGCGGTCGCCACTCCAGAACTTTTCGGCCCCATCGACTATCTGTTCTGCGAGCAATGTGTTCTGCCCACTGAAACTTCAGTTTGGCGTAGCTCAGGATCTACGGGAAACGTACTACAGGGATAATACATAATGCATCGAGGGGATAAAGTAGTGTCTAATGTCAGGGAGGGCGTCACGGGAATCCCAAGCGTAATGTAGGATTCAAGAGTTAATCTACGAGCGAAGCAATGGACTAGAAATAGGTGCTAGAATCTTGAATGCAATGAGGGATTCAAGTTGGCTCAAGGCCCAAGGCTCAATACCTTTATTCCCGTGGAGCATACTCTACTTTTCACATTTACTGCGAGAAGTAGGTGCGAGAAAATTGAAAGCAAGTCATATGGAGTGGTACCCCGCTGCTAGGTGAAGGTGGCGCGAACTTTATTCGAAGTTCCGTATAAAAATTACTTTCAACACAAACACTTTAAATGTCAGCTCAATGTTATTACCCGGCGACATTCTGACATGAAGGTTTCCGTACCAAAAACCGAAAAGAAACACGTTTCTTGTATAGGAGCCCCCTTTAACTTTTAATTTAATTAATTTTTTATTATTTGTTGTTATAGCGGCAACAGAAATACATCATCTGTGAAAATTTCAACTGTCTATCACGGTTCATGAGATACAGCCCGGTGACAGACAGACAGATGGACAGTGAGTCTTAGTAATAAGGTCCCGTTTTTACCCTTTGGGTACGGAATCCTAAAAACAAACAAGTCCGTACTTTATAGAATTAGCAATTTTAGAGGGTCTCTTTAATAATCTATCTAATAATAAAGGTAGACCCTTTTAAAGCCAATATTTTCTGCCGAGTAATAATGTACGTCTAATTTTAACAAAGAATATAGGTGTAATCTTCTTAGCGCCGCGCCGTGGTTGCGTATTAAGAAGATTAGCTTCGTCTAGACACGGATGGGCTTGTACTTAAGCCGATCAGTGCTTGAATGAGGCACAAGAAGTATGCTAGGATAGCATTCTGTATTCGCCTTACGCGACACAATTTATTTTCTTACTCCAAAATATTCGCACAATTTTTTTAGGTGTATTTCAATTCATATGTACTTTACCGACTTTCAAAGTTTATCTCAGTTATTGTAATCGGTGAAGGGAAATAGCTATTGTGAAGAAATCTGGACTTGGAAAATAGAAAACAGCTGTTCCCTACTTTTTACTTAGTGCCTAGCCAACCAACTATATATCCAACTATATTGGGCTCCAGTCAATCCAGATTCAACTGAATACCAATATTTTACGTGGAGCGGTTGCCTACCAGACCTCCACAACCCATTAACTGGGTAACACGGTACTTCTTGGCCAGACTGGTGTCAGATTTACTGGCTTCTGACTATCCGTAACGACTGCCAAAATTCTACAAATGACAGCAGGGACCAACAGCTTAGCGTGCTTTGCGAGGCACGGAGGAGTCTCGGTATGTTAAGATGGTCACCCATCCACAGACCAACCTCGGCAAGCGTTGCTTATCCTTGAAGATCGACCCGTGCGGCTGTTATTAATGTTGGCTGCTGTTAATTAAAATCTTAGCTTTGGTTGATACAACACTGATAAAATGTAATTTTAACATTGGTAGATTAAATGATCTCTTCATAAATTAAATTTATTTTTTGACGTGACAACGTCTAATAAATCGATGAACGCCGGCTGCACGCACGAGAAAGGTCGCATTGTAACGTTACGCTCATTGTAAAAATACGCTCATTGTAACGTTACGATCATTTCATCAATGTTTTGTTATGTAGTTGTCACGTTAAACTACCGTCCGTGAACCGACTTAACAGAAAACCATTTTTTTTTGTGCCTTATGAATGGGCAACCAGTAGTCGTCAGTGGTTTGAATCAAATTCATGTACAACTGCATCATACTGCTCGAAAAATCAGTTCTTCGGAACTTTTGAGGCGTTTCTTGTGGTCGATATTGTTGAAAAATGACACATTTTTATGTTTTTATATTTTTTCCTTAATATATCAGATACTGAACATCAACCTTAACTATGACCACACACTTCTGCGACACCCTTTATATGCACTGCATTTTTAAAAGAGTTATTTTGAAGTGACACAGTAGGTATCCATCTGGGTATTTATCATGATTATGGTATGGTCGGAGGTATGTCCGTAATTTTCACGTTACATTTACAAAACTACGTAGACACTTACCGAAGGGCGTGTCAGACTCTTACTGACTAAAACTCATCCGTGTTCCTTCTAAAGCCCTTTGCGTTCCAGGGCCGCGGTGACTCTTTCGAACAAATTCCGCAACACTTATAGGTACTGGATATAACAAAACAGCTTTTTATTTTATGTTTCAGTATCAACTATTTCGCAATATTCAACTATTTATATATAGATATTAAGTATTTTTATTACCCTATAGTCTTCAATTTTATGCTCAATTTCAATTAGTAGTTCAGCACTAATTACCTCACAACTCGGTACCTCTAATATTAGTGAAATTTCAAGATAAATGCTCGAAACTGCTGTAAACTTTGCTAAGATAATGTGAACAAATTAAATGAGTTTATTTGACTTATAAATGCGAGCCCGTTCAAATCCTAATATTTGTCTGAACAAAGCAATGAGATCAAATTTTGTTAATTCTTTATTCAACGTGTTAATGAATACTGCGAGAACTACAGTGTTTAGTTAAAATGAAACACTGAATTAATTTTAAATGGTTTTTCTTATAAATTTATACCCTACTATTTATTCGTCTTAGTTATAAAATGGTTTGTTCTTACTGACTGTCAACGCAAAACTATAAAGTCTAGAATGTAAAATATTGGAATACATGTAGGTTCATTTAATTACGTGATTTTATATATTTCGATGTGCCTTTTTGGAACTTCTCTTTGCCACCTGTGTTAAAAAAGTGACACCAACAGTTTTTTCATAATAATTATCTCCTCCGACTCAAATTCGAGAAGAGCACGTCGTAACCTATAAAATCACCAATATTCAAAACTGACGAAAACCTGGTACATCTATCAAATGACTGAAAAACAATAGAACGAAATTTTTGCACCCTCGGTAAAGAAATCAGTGGCAAATTTAGAATTTTACTAAATCCATTAAACATTCCACTCTACAGAATATAAGATTCTGTAGAGTGTTGAGGTTGAGCAATTTAATCTGATGTCGAGCATTGCGGTTCACAAATCGACGTTCAATGTATCTTCGTCACGGCGACAGGTTCATGTATACTTTTACCAAGCATTCGATTTTTTTGTGAAAACTTCAGGAGCAAAAATGAGATGAAGAATAATCGTATAAAAAGTGTTTTGCGGAAAAATTGTGAAATTTTATTGTTGAATTACTTTAGAATGTCTTTATAAGTAGGTACAGATTTAATATCAAGACGTAAACTATGAAAAGGACCCTACGAGTGAAGCCAGGGGCAATTAGCTTTTCAAATCATATTAAATACTGGCTTCTGCCAGCAGCAGTCGGGAAGCCAGCCAGACTCTGAAGGAATTCTTACCACTCAAATTTAACGGAGGTCCGAAACATGAACACGTAGCGATTCGCTGCGCAGTAGCCGATTTATGTGCCAGCGGCGGAGAGGGGAGAGGGGCATAGCGCAGTTTGACGCTTACTGTGGGTGTCCATTCACTGTGCGAATTGTCACAGCGACGCCGATTTACTTTTGTTTTGAGCGTGAAGCGGCGACCACACGTCCATATTCGTTTCCGTGCCTTTGATTCCTTTTCCTTTTATTTACGTAACGTGGACTTTGAAACAAAAGCGCATCCACGACAACTGCAACGATTCACAGCTTGGCGATAACGATTGTCCATTTCAGAAGCGCAGGCCAATCATAGTACATTTTGGGATATTTGGACTTTATCTTGGTGTCTTTTCTCCGTGTATGGAGAGTCTAACGAAAGTGTTTCTTGATATTTTAATAGCCACAATGATATTTTATTAAGTCGTAAACATATTATGTTGAAATAAACATTGACACCGCAGAGATTAAAAAGTTCACCAACCTGTTACCATACAGCTAAATAAAACCTCATTTTAATATCGTGCCGAAACCCTTTGTCCACAATTTTATACGTAACAAAACTAAACAACCAAAAATGTAATTAAAAAACGAAATATTCCGTTTAAAAACGCGTGGTCGAATCAGAAAATTACTTTTTATTTTGCGAATAAGTGTTACTGTTGGTCACAGATGGTCTTTATAACATCAGCTGGGTGTCAAAGGGGTGGAGTGGGGTCATTAAAAGAGAGGGGGAGTGTTGGCCGAGTCCCGACCCTGCCTCAAAAGGTTGATCCTATTTAATATGCCCCAGAATTTATCATCGTTGATAAAAGCTATTTCAACGGTCTAATATGTTTAAAAATATTGTTTACGTTTTGATTTTGAAAAACAACGAAAGAACCACAAAACTTCTCTGAAATAAAATTGTTAACAACTCAATTGTTCTAGTTCCAGAAAATTAGAGCTAAAATTATATCATAAGTACTCGTACTAAAATAAATAAGTATGATTGACAGCTGTAAAAGTTTGACTCAACACTAAAATACGACGTATAAAAGTTGTTCAGCAAAAGTGAAGAATTTTCTATCTTTCAATACTTAGATACTAAATATAAACCGAAGATTGAGCTGACAAGCTAAAATAAACCGTTCATTGAAAACTTGGGAGCGACTTTTACGGTTCAGACTTTCAGCGTTCTTCAACGTAAATACATAGATATAATATATAAGATAAACTTTTAAATTGTATTAAATTAATTTTGTTTTGTACTTTGTATCGGGAATTTATTCACTAAACTTATTACGCGCGTAGTTTTTTTTCTAATTTTCTTTAAATATATTGTTTGTTTTACGTAATAAAAATATTCCGAATGAAACTGTTACTATATTACTATATTAGATAAGTTGATTTCCTTTATTAATATATTGGTAACAGTCAAATTAATGTGTTTCTATTCCATTAATGACATATAAATATCCTTATTCATGTCCGCTTTGCTAAAAGTAATCAAGGTGTTGACTAACACTATTACACAAAGTGTAACAGTAAACGCAAAACGTGAATAGATTATGAACAATTTTTACAATGGAACAAACCCCAAAACATGAATAGATAATGATTTTTTTTTACTATGGGACTATTCCCAAAGCCTGAATAGATTATGTACACATTTTACTACGGGGCTAAACCCCAAAACCGCGAAGAAAAATAAAATGAAAAGTGAACTGAACAGTTGATTTATTTATCGCCATTTAAGGATTGGTCCCAGCGTAAAACTTGTTCATAATGATGAGTACAATTAGACCTATTCAGAATTGCGTTTACTCTTTTACATGTTGTAGGTATAATACAACTTCAAGAGGTCTCCGAATTGTCAAGTAATTAGAGTCAATTCAGAAAAGTCATCAAGACGACTGTTTGCATTAATTTCGTCACGACAGGAGAAGAACCAGAAATTCATATAAGGCTAGACTGTAGAAATAGGGTCTTATGTGTTAAAATCTCTCTTCACTTAGGAACATTATAAATTTTTGGGTATTACTTTAACTTTTGGGGAAACAAGCCATTCTACCAACTCGAGAAATAATAACTGCGTATCATCTTCATGGACGAGTTTCGTCAACTATCTTGTTCTTGATTTCAAATAACTAAAGTTTTGATATGAGCTTAGTATGGCTGCCTGTATTTTTAACAGCATAAAATAGTTATATGTTAATATCGTCAAAGTAAAAGAAAAAATCGCGACTAAACTGACATGACCTAAAATCCCAAACAAAATTGTAATCATGTGATATAATGTGTTTGCCGACTATCTCTCTTTCTCTCTTTCTCTCTCTCTCTCCTGGGAAAAGGCTAGGCAAATTGATATCTTTCTATTGACAAATCTTCCCTTTGCTGTTGCTGTGATATCGATTTTCAATTAACATCAAATTCATCGTCTCAGTTTCGAGTTGTGGTCGTTAATTATTAAGTTATATTGTCTTTGTGAATTCTCGAACAACAAGGAATTAAAACAGTCATGTAGGAGATGAATCATATAGTAATTAGTATTTAGTAAAATTATCGAGCTAATGTTACAAAATTAAATGTGAGGTATTCTTTTATGTGGATGGCCAAAAGTGGGAAGACCAAAAACAATGTATAGAATGTGTGAAAAATGATATCCAAGAAAAGATTCTGAGAAGACATAAATATAATAGAGAAGTATGGAAGAGGAAGACACATGTTGCGCCGACCTAACATAAATTCCGTATGGGCTCTCTCATGCAGCAGCAGAACTCAGCATGATGGTCTTAACCATCATGCTGAGTTTATTTTAAGCTTTTATTTATAGATTTTCTATATGTTTAGGTAGCACAAAATTGGTGCCATGTAGCACAAAATCGAGAGACGGGGCTGCGGCAGATCACGAAAGAGGTGGCGAGACGACCTGCTTGTCTTCTTTAAGAAACACAAAAATAAGCACAGAATCATGACAGTCATGGAGGGAGGCATTTTCAGCAATGGAACAGTTCAGGTTAGATATAACGAAAATAATAATGTCACCGGAAAATTGCCAATGCCGTAAGATTGTAAAATATCGCGCGAAATTGTCAACTATTTTTTTCTTAATAAGACACGGATATGCTGGAAACTATTGAATTTGGATGGGATCTATTGTTTACAAAACGTTTTCTTCATAATATATCGAGAAATTATAATCTAATAAAAATTTATTACAATCTTACGGAGTATGCAATTTTCCGGCGACATACCTACATATTATACAGAGTGAATTTATAAAGTGTGCGTGGATGGCCAAAATCCGAAACTATGAGGAATATAAAAAAAAAACCGAAAGGAGTCTAGAGCCCGGTTTTGATGAAAACTAAAACTGCATTATTGGATTCTTGTAAAATCGGTTTTCCTAGCCAGGAATCGAACCCGTAGGCTTAAAAAAAAAACACACACCCTGTGTTATTACACACTCCGAAAGTGTCGCTAATAAGGATCAAATTCTGGGAAGTAATAACATATGGCAAAGTAAAGGTATGTGCTAATTTATTAATTACTCCAATCCAATATTGCTGTTTTAATATTCATCAAATTGGGCTCGAAACTCCTTTCGGTGTTCCTCATACTTTTGGATTTAGTCATTCACTCACACTGTTTTACTGTGGACTTTGTATAATAGAGTTAGTTCTCCGCCTAGATATCGCAATGCGTTAAACCTGAGTTGTAAACATACAAATGAATTTAGCGAAGTTAAGTGCTCTGAAAGTTAGTTCTCATCCCGTATCCTGGAGTTAGCTTTGCTGAGTGCAAATGAGGAAGTAACTCAGTGCTTATTCGTAGAAACGTATTTTGGTAAGTAGTATTTGAACGAGATGTGATTTACTTGTGGCTGGATTGGCGTATATTTTGTTACTTACATATAAGTTATCTTCGTTCGTAAATCTAATTTTCGGTTTGAAAATTACAGGTAAAAGGAAAATTAAGTGCTAGTATATTGTATAATAAGTGCTTATATATGTACATATATTTGAATAGATGTGTGAATAAATTCATGTATTGGGGTGGATGTTGATGAGATTTTTGGTTGTTTTATCCGAGTATTCCTAGACGAGGGTAATATTCTGAGTTCTTTCGCAAAAACCTTGATATTCGATAAAAATAAAATTTGATTAACATTATTACTTCACTTGTACCGGCTGTCATTTGTAGATCTTTGGCAGTCTTACGGACAGTCAGAAGCTATAAAATCTGACACCAGTCCTGCCAAGGAGTACCATGTTACCCAGTTTATGGGTTGTGGAGGTCTGGTAGGCAGCCGCTCCACGTAAAATACTGGTATTCAGCTGAATCCGGTTTGACTGAAAGCCGACCCCAATATAGTTGGGAAAAGGCTAGGCAGATGATATTACTTCACTCTCAGTAGTACTCAAATCACAGAAATAAAGTAAAGAACATCTTAATAAATGTTCTTACAAATAAAACCGCTGTAATTCAACACACGGGGTATTCTAGGAATAGTTGTGAATAGAACTAACGAACTAATCGTTAGTTCTATTCACAACAACTTAGAATCTCAAATTGAATAATAAGTTACGTACAAATGAATCCATAGATAACTCGGCTGACCCAAATTATATCTACATTTATAGATAATAATATTATTTATTCCGCAACGAGATGGCATTAATATTCTACAAAAGTCCGACCTCAATACAAAATATTTGAGACATTATTTTCTGAAGCGGTTATTTTACTAGTCTAGTCATATAAAAATAGTTTCCACAAAGCAAAATGAGTCGTTGAGGGAAATTAACCTAAAATGTTTATATAAGTATATGTTTCCAGTCTAGAATCCTCTAAGTTTTGGGTAAGATAGTTTGTTCGCAGCAAACATGCCTGTTGCACAAATATTCAGACCTCAGAATGCTCTTAATCATCTCCAATCTACCGAATGCTAGAATTTCGGTTGCGTGTTATCGTTATCGTACATGCAATAACCAGCAGAATAAGTGCGTTGAAATTTTGTTAGAGCAGAGACTTTAGGACAAACAGGTGCGACGCGGCAGTGCAACATCGATGCCACGACACTTCTGCATAGAAGTTGTTCTATCTGTAAAGCAATTTCTTTTTACACGCTTCGTCGCGTCGATGGAGCTATATAAAGTTCCAGGAAAATCAAGCCTATTTAAAAAAAATATGATATATTTAGCTATCTTCAAATTATATAATATATAATTTATATACATATGTCACCGGAAAATGGCAAACGCCGTAAGATTGTAAAATATCGCGTGAAATTGTAAACAATTTTTTCTAAATAAGACACGGAAATATTGGAAACTATTGAATTTCGTAATATATCGAGAAATTATAATTTAATAAAGATTTATTACAATCTCACGGAGTCTTGGCGACCTTTGGGGGAGGCTTACGTTCAGCATTGGACGGCAATTGGCTGATATGATGATGATTACGGAGTCTGCAATTTTCCCGTGACATATATATATATTTTGAGGGGTAGTTTTCTTTATGTGCGTTCACATTCGAATCACCGTGACGAACTGTCAAAAACACCTTCAATTTCCCCATAATACTGAGTTTGATTGCCGCTGAGATGATATTGCAACGAGAATTTAACGTTTTTTTTGGCTTCAGAATTGACCTTCAGATATTCAGACGTTCTACTATTATTTAGGTAACATCAACTGATAACACCCAAGCACTATTTTATTTATTTGTTAATATAGGCCTCCAACGAATAGTTCACAGAAAAAATTGCAGCAAATTAATCTCGTAGTTTATAATAATATTACAATGAACCTTTTACTTAAAGATGTGCACAGCACTTACTCATGGAGTTTGCTATTTCATACAAATTAATTAAATTGATTGATTAATTGAATCGATTAAAGAATATTGTTTATAAATAAGACAAAACAAAAAAATTGTTATGATGGAATAAAACTTAATGCTTAATTTTATTTAGAAGAGCACGAGCTCCGTATATTCTCGGGTAATATGTACATTACGAAAACTATCCAACAAAAGTGGTGCTCAAGATTCTCCCTCCATTATACTATGTATTTTATGTAAGTACATTAGAATGCAATTAATATTAAGCCTTCGGTCTTGCGTGGCAACTGGGAAGGATCTTCGCGGGACCGTGCATAATTAATCAAAGTTTAAACCGAACGCGCAGCATTCCGGACGTTGTAGTTCAGTATTATAACAAAAAGCGGTGTGAAGCAATTAGGAAGTATTTCTTTGGTTAAGTCTCGTTAAATGATGCAGTTTCTACTGCATCATTGATTAAGAGTAGTTTTCCTATTCTTTTTATTGATTTTTCCTATGTTAATTTGATACGTTTCATAATAAAATTAACTTTTGTCTACGACTACGTACGCGCATATCCCGTTTTTCCCGTTCCCATATGAATTTCGGGAAATCCTCTCTTAGTGCTGACTACACTTCCCAAGGAATCTACATGCCAAATTTCAGCTTTCTGCGACCAGCAGTTTCAGCTGTAGGTTGTCTGTCAGTCAACTTTTTTTTTGTGAGTGACCTCTCACTGTTCAACCAAGGAGGTTGTCGACTGCTGCTCGGACTTGCCTGTGGCGGCCTAAATATAGATATTAATGCCTCCAGCCAGGCCTTATTAAAAACTTACAAACTAAACTACTACACGCTAAGGGCATCCTATCACTCAGTAACGGCAGACTTTTATATTTATTGATGTTACAAGTTATTTATGAAAATGTTGGGTAACTTTTCATGATGACCCCTTACTTTAAAGGCCACGCCACGTCCCAAATTCTCGAGGACAACAGCGTGCATGAGACATTGAACATACTTTCCAGACAAGACTAACGTGACTTTTCCAATTCTATGCATCTACTTCCTACGCTTATCTTAGACATCTCTGACATCGGACAACTTGAGGAAACCTGGAATTTTAATACAAGATTTATCTTTTGCGGATAGAGCTATTCGTTCTGCTTAGCTCCGTCTCTCTTTTACTACGTAATCATGATGGCATGGCACGACATGAAGCTTTGTGAAGACAGTATTTTGCCTATAAGTGGGACATATATACGTTCATAAAGGGTGGTATATTATAATATGCAAATGTCGAAATATGTCCCTATAGCTTTAAAATTCAGTATTACGGGTATTGAGCTATGAAAATGGTGAACAATCATTACTGTTTCCGTCGACGTCATTAAGCCTGAATGGGCGAAATTCGTTCCCTATAGAGACAGATTAACCATGATGATTGGATGCACCCGAAAATCGATGACTCACAGTAAACGAGTCTCAAGAGAATTGGGAGCATGTCGATTACAATATAACGCTCAAAGACCGTAGCAGTGGAGTCGCAGAAGTGTAAGTGGTACATGGTACAAACGATGGCGTGGCATTAAACAAAATGCTTTTTTTTTTGTGAAACCGAACAGAATAATTACCCGATCGAAAAAATACACACTCTGCAAAAATAATTATAGCGAGTATATAATTAAAAGTTATTGTCATAAGCGTACTTGATGCCATAAAAATCACAAAAGTTAAAATAACGGATTTATACAACACACATTACATACATTTATACACTGTTTTACAAGCTAAAACATCGTCACACTATTCCACGATTTGAGTCTGTCAAACTAAATATACATATGTGATATAATAACATGAGGACTCGAGAAAAGGGCCCTGAGTAAGGACGTCCATCTGGCATGTAAAGAGGGATTATCTCAAAAGGGACTTACAGAGCTCGCATCGGATTTAGAGATTCACTTTCTAACCAATGATAAACCACGCGAATGGGAAAAGTCATACCGTGGGTGCGTCACGTGACAATGCAACGACGGGGGACAATGCTTTTCATGAAAATTGTAAATTGATCTAAAATCTATTTTTACGAAAACTCGTCGATGTTGGACTAGAATTCGATGGATTAGGCTATCGCAGCTCACGATTTGTAAATTTGTTTCTTAGATATCAGTAGACGACTGGAAATATGAAAACATATTTTGTCTGTCATTTGAAAATGCTTCACAAAGGAGGACCAAACTTTTCATCGTGGTTTTGGTATCAAAACATTTTTGTGCGTATTTTTGGTTGGCAATCCATGTTTATGTTTGGCACATTTTCAGGTTTAATTTGCGGCTTGATATTTCTTTTTCAGTTTCAGTTATTTAAAAAAAAATATAAAATTTTACCATTTGACTTTAATTACCTTCATTACCTTCGAAACTACTAAGCTTTTTATTTTGAAGAATAATAAAACATATAATAATTTTTTACTTATAGATTAGTTACAGGAAAACGTATAAGAGGACCGCACTTGCCTGGTTTTATGATTAAAGTCGCATCCCTACTTAATTCTAACACAACTTCTAAGTATACAGAGCTTTCTTAACTAATCCTATCTTCACAAAGGTCAGGGCCACTCCTCCGACCCTCGACTTCTGTTTGTTCTATTTCACTGAGGCTTTTTCTCAAGCCTCATAATTCAAGGCTAGGGTCTAAAGGTGCGTTTACACGGGCAATTTTTGACCAATTATTTGTTTGGCAACACATGTGGCTCAATCTGAAGCAAAAAGTGGAGCAATCTGCAGCAACTTTAATAAAATGCGACCAATTTTTCGGTAATGTTTTTTTTTAATTGCTCCAAATATTTCATAATGCTCTCTCTGTGCTTTTTTAGTATTTTACTAAATTACTCGTGTATGAAAATATTGCTTAGTTTGATGGAATTACTCCATATCGCTCAATATTGTCATGTTAAAACATTTTGCCAAATTGACGCTCGCTACTGTGGCGTAAATTGCTTGTGACACCATAATCGACAAGCATTGCTTATTATTGATCAATTTTCATTACTAGTGTAAGCGCACCTTAAGCTCTTTGTATTCCAGTTCATTTGCCACAATTTAATTGCTATTAATGGACCTACAGTGTGTGGGTGAGTGGAAAAGAAATCTTACTTCTTCAAAGTGGACATGATTGTCTTGAACTAGATCGACTAATGGAATTGGGCTGCAAATGCTGCTGTAATTTTAATTTTATTAACCTTCTATTTTTACAAATGGGTTTGGGATGTAGGCATCGTTTCTGGAGCGATAATTTTCGTTAAATGATGGTGACGACTGCAGCGATCGGCTGGTGGAATTAATAACAGCGTTTATTCTCTTGCGTGTTATTTGTGACGCTTCGATAATGGCTTTTCAGAAACCGATTGCAGGTGGGTTTTTGATATTTCTGCTTTTGGTGGATTACATTTTCATTTTCAAATCGTCCTCGTTTATCGCTCTTTCTTTTTATGAAAATTAAACCAGAATCCAGTGCGTGGTTTAAAATAAGTAGGTAAGCCGAGAAATGGATGGCGGTAGATAGCGTTTTGTTTCTGATGGAGATCAGCCTTATTCATAAAAATACTGTAACCACATGCTTAGTTTAAATATTAATAAGCAGATTCTTCATTCAATGAGTATTAAAACTATCTCACCATATTTTTTTGCCTGAGAGAGTAAACAATGTATGCGAGAAGAAAATCTCTAATTAATCATTCTTCCTGATATTTGTCTACGTCCATTATACATTCATGTATGCATTTCCATTAGTAGTTCCCAGCTTAATCTTAAATGTTTCTCGTCTGCCAACTGAACATGGTGTTTATGTTACCCAGTTTTCTATAGTTAAAGATCATTTCTGAGACTGGTTATAATGAAGACTGCAAATAGATTAAGTATTTAGCAGGAAGTATTTTTTCTGTCAAGTTTGCTTTAAACTCCTTTTCAAATTTGGTTTCAAATTAAATGGTCATATGAAATTAGCTTCTGCTATAACCGTCTCTAAGGTCCCGTCTATCTCTGTAACAGTATTCATCGAAATTCGTTCAGCGATTTAAGCGTGAAGCCGAACAAACAAATACACTTTCGCATTTATAATATTAAAATTACATTAAAAAAATTGTCTTCCTTTTCCACTAATTCTGACGGATAAAAAGATAGCATAAAATTATTATTTTCCCGGTCAAATGGTTCTTTCGATGCCGCGGAAAAGCCTAGTTAGCGCTAAAGCGACAACATGTAATAATTGACTAACCCATTAAAAATAGCAACGAGACCGGTTTTTACCGTTGCGATCAACCCTATATAATTGTTCCACAACGTTTTACATATGAATGAGGGTAGATTATCACGCTTAGCATAAAGGTACTGCAAACTAGTAAAACGGGTAAAGTCCGGTGTTTTTAGAAAAAAAATCTACGCTATAGTTGTCATGTTAATTTTTAAATACCTTTTTTAACACATTTGCTCAAAAAATGCATTTTCGAAGCCCGTATACATTGTTGGAAAGTTAAAAATTACGCACCATACAATGGAACGTGCGGTAAAATAGTTACTCTCATCTAAGTACCTATTTTACCGCACTTCTCGTTGTATAACGCCGTGCGTATCTTTTACGGTTTCTTTAATTTCCATAACAAACATAAGAATTCCATCAAGGAGTTTCACACTACTAGAATAAATAAGCTGAATGATCGAACCTCCTTGGAAGCGCTTTTGCTCAATACGTTTGTCTCACTTTAAAACAAAAGAGAAAATGAGACGAAAGATGTAGTTCTAATTATCGGGCGCCATTTGCAAATCGCGCTATTTTCATAAGGAACGTCAAAGATTGTTGCGACTTTCCGACTGATATCTGAAAACCTAAAGTTTGTTTCATTAACTCTTGACAAAAACTCATGACTAAAACTCGTGACTTTAGTAAGCCCTCGACTTCGTCTCAGGCTTACATTCGTCTACTCGTTTGTAAAAACCAACTTACCGCTCTAGTATCATAAATAACTACTTTTCTGAATTTCTGTGTGTGTTTAATTAATTTTAGCTGAAAATTATCTTATGGAGCCGTTCGTGGCTAATAACAACCGCATGGTTCAAACGGCTAAGTTGGCGTTGTTGGTATGTAGACGAGTTATCATCGATAAGGCGACTCAGGAAAGCATGACACGCGGACAGTACGGCGCGGTGTCAAATGTCAAAACAATTTACACCGCGCCGTACTGTCCAGTTAAGGCCGTCCCGGTAAACAATTGCCCGGTAAACAATTGCCGATTTTTTTTTTCGGATCTAGTTTCTAATAATAAAACACTGTTTGCTGGACAGTGTTTTAACAATTAATTTGTTGAAACATTATGACAGAGAAAACAAATTCTGTACCTATGTCACAACACATTTTTTACAAATGTTTAATTAACCTCATCATAGCTAAAATTCTATAGTACGTTGCTATAATGTGTAAGTCCCTAGTTTGAAACAATGGGCTTAAAAAGTTAAAACATACCTTGCCATAACTCAATGTCACAGTGAATTTTGGCACAGAATTCGCAGCTTAAATAATTATGCAATTTTCAGCAGTTTCAATCGTTTTCACATTTTTTTTAATGTGATTTTGCCGAAACTATTGGCAGTGATGGAAAGTGTAAAATGTGGTATGATTGTTGAATTATTATTCTGGGATCGTCAATTGTTACTTGCCGTCCTTTGACAGCCGTTGTGTGCAGTAGAGAATAATAGTATGTTCTATAAAAAATAAACTTAATTATAGGGTACAATGACGGTGAGCAGTCCTGCCAAAAAAATATCGTGATATTGACTGAATTGTGGGGATCGGATACTGGTCGTAGAAAGCTCAAATTTGCATCTAGGTTCCTTAGAGAGTATAGGGGAAGAGAGGATTCTCCGAAATTCTTACGGAAACGGGAAGAACGGGATATGCGCGTACGAAGTTGTTAGGGTATTAGATGGGGGCAAATTGTAAAGATTTCTTAATTTTTATGTTGCCTGTGTACTAATCCAAGCTTCCACGCCATATTTCAGCTTTATATGACTTCAGGAAGTACCCTCACATATTTGATGATCATCAGTGAGTCAGGGAGTGTGTGACGAAATCTGGGTATTTTAGATATTCATAATCTATAAAGTATAATAGTTGATAATTGGCACGTTTAATAAGTACTCTAATGACATCATATCCTGCGAATTTGGACTTTCTAGCACTGTTGAGACCGAATCTATAAGGGTACAAAAATACGACAAAACGCTTCGAAAAAAGGTAGGTAGTGCCCTGCGCTTCCGTTGGAAGTACATTCCACAAAATCAGTTAACATTAGATCTGTGGAGTTTTCAAATGCCAAATCTTATTCGAAACGGCAACTTGGCCACATATAGGTACATTACCACAGAAAAAGCTAGGATATAATAAAGATTTTGTATATTTTGCGGTTGACAACACAAAATCATGTAATGGCATGTGATACCACAAGCCACCAGTACCTTTTTTCAAAGCATTAAATAGCTTTGTGGACAAATCAAGCTCGTAAGTTTAACTCGTAAACTGTAATCATCTTCGGTTAAGACGCTCGTATCATACTTCACCTAAGTGACTTCGGTTGATTCTCTATCAATAGGTAATAGTGTACTGAAATCCAAAAATACCAATTTTGCTAAAAAAAAAGTTTTCCAGAGCTTTCTAAAATAATAGTCGCAAGTAAAGTTGTTTCAGTGCATTATAAACAAACACGTTTACTCTTGGTACGGTTCGCAAGAGTTATAGTTGCATAATTTGCATAGTAATATGTACTTAAGTATATATTATCCTCCTTGCAGTGCTTGCTTCCGCGCGGAGCTTAGGAAAATAAAGCTGTTTTTACAGGCTCATGAACCACGGAACAAAGTGATAAATAAGAGCGGTTCCGCACTGCATCCGATCCGAATCCATGAAAGTACTAGATCCGACTTCCGATATCCGATTTCTCTCTGTCATCCGTGAGTCTCCAATTCGGACCGAAGTAGCCGTAGTACTGTTGGTATGAACGCTCTCCTTTTACCTCGGATTCAAATTAGACATATCCGCGCGGCTCGACAGCGAGGCGGGGCGTGGTTGGATTTGGATTAAAGATCGGATTAGTGCAACATCCGAATTCGGTTCGAGTTTTTATATCTATATTTTCAAAGATTCGAATTGGATGCAGTGCGGATCCGCTCTCAAGCTCAAGATTTTATAGAATAATGGGAATTGGTTTCATCAATTTTATTATTAAAAGCAGCTTCATTTATTTACTTTAGGCCCTCTTATGGCCCATTTGCACCAGACTTATATCATTGACTACGAGTTTGTTGCAGTCCATTATGAATAAAATATTTATTAACTTTGAGTTAAGTTTTTGGGCCAATTTGGCCGATTCATCTAACAACTTCGATTTAACCAATTATTGTATTTTTAAATATCCTCCTGTTCCGTATTCTTTGTAGCAAAATTTTACAATACAATAGTGGTACATGGGCTGACTTAATGCATCAAGATATTCTCTACCAGTCAACCTGGGGTTATAAAACTATACTGTGGTAGGTGTACAATAAATATAAATAAAATTTAAAATAGTTTAAAATTTTCTGTTTTCTAGGTACATGGGTTTAAATTGGACATTGATAAATCAGAAATTTTATTATTATATATTTAACTACCTTCTGCCATCCAATTCGTTCGCGTCTATGTCGGAAATTATCCCAAGCTATAATCTATCCCTAGACCATAATCTATCTCTGTACCAAATTGTATCCAGATCAGTGCAGCAGTTCCGTGAATGAGCCCAAACATGATGGCTAAACTAGTGGCCAACTAACAAATCCACCATTCTGGTCTCCATCATCAGATCAAAAGTGCCTATCAGAACGATTCCAATGAGCCCAGACACCGATGATTATGCTAGCGAGAGTGTATATAAATAGCTTTCCTATATATCCCTACTTCGGTAGAACGAACACTCCAAACCATATATTACATTTATGTGTTCGCCAACGAAATCGAAAAAAGAAAAAGTATTTTTATTATATTTCAAACGGTAAGGTGAAAATGTAATAATAACCTGATTCTAGTTCTAATATTATGTTTTAGTTGTAAAAGCGAATATAAGTAAGTGTTTTAAAATATGGACGGTAAAATAATAAATAAAACAAATAATATTAAAGAAAATCGCCGACGTCATGAAAAGGCTATATCGACTGTTTTGATTGACATAATAATTATTTTAAACCCACGCAGGCAAGTCAGGTAAGAAGCTAGTATTTACTCAATACAATTTTAAACACGATTCCATTTCCATCATAAGGCTTGCTGCTTTTGACATTTAAAAACATTCTAGACACATTGACATTTGACGTACATATCAATTTACAAAAATAATCAATCCTAAAATAAAACACTTATTTAGGCACGTTTCTTGAGATAAAACGTGAGATTTACGCTATAAAAACAGACATTCCAAAATAGAAAATAAAATGTTTACCCATTATTGCTTTGTGAGGTGGAAACATTGGAGGATCCTGTACGCGTGAAAGTGGTAAGAAGAAGTCGCTATTTTCGTCAAGCCATTACTATTCATTTCCTGGAAAACGAGTTCATTGTCACCCTCAGATGGGAACTCCCTTCTTTATTTACTTTTGCTCTTTTATTTCGTACCATTTTTATACATAATTCAAAAGTTGGCACGGATATAAACACATTACGTTGTATATTGTTCAAGGCCATAAGAATACACATTCACACGTGCAGACATTTTTATAACACTACATTTAACTTTAAACTGCTGAACTACTAGCATTTACTGCTAAAACAATTATTTAAATTCCGAAAATCTGACAGCTGCAAAAAAGTGACACAGGCCTGGCTGGAAGAGCTCCACGGAGCATCTGAAGCGTTGAACAAACGAGAGAGATGCAAATGCTTTTGGAAAGCAAATTAAGATAGATTATGCCGATAGTAAGAGTGTAGAGCCAAAATAAATTTACGAATTTGATAACATAAAAGTACTACTAAATCAAAATCTGTTCAGTTGAAACCTCGATAATGTTATTTTCATGGGATAAATCTAAAGCGTTGCGTCTTGTAGCTAAAAATATATTTGGAACTTTGTAATTTTTTTCTATACCTAGAGAAAATTTCTGCATATCATGTATTCGTTCAGTATACATATTAGATCATTTAGTCGAAAAGCATATATACCACAATTTCAATTTCTTGTTCCAGGTATTTAACAAGATACGCTTAAACGATAAACGACCTTATACTTAATGTCTCGCTTCTACTAGGGCATCGCATGACCAAGCGGGCAAGTATGGCCCGGCGTGGCAAAGTGCAGAACCATGTAAACCTGGATTTCCATCATATAATATGACCTGGCAATAAATGGCAGAAAAATTAGAATTGACAACCCAGCAAACACACGCCCGGCTAGGAGAAAACAGATATTCAAGGATTCTGTTAAACTAAGAAATAAACCAGATGTTTTATCCAGCGGTAAACGTACGATTTAATTTGTGAGGAAACGCTAGCGTTTTCGCAAACGTCAATGCAAACCATGCCACAGAGGAATCTGTATCGGTATTTTTAAATTTAAGCGTGGAAGTAAAATATTCTTTGTGCTAAGTTTTTAATGGTAAAATATCTACAAGCAGAGTAAGTTTAGAAGAAAAAATACACTGCAAAAAATAAAGCTGTGGTAAGATGAATTTAGTGGTAAATGGGGTCAATGGAAAATCCTTTTTAAAAAATGCAGTTCTAGACAAAAAGAATAACTAAAAATGTTGGGAAATTGAAGTATTTTTGCCAGATTGTGACTGAGATGCGAATGAGAACGTAGCTTAAAAAAAAGTAGATTTGGCTCTCTGAATTCATTTATAAAGAGGTTTAATAAAGTTTGTTCAATGTAATCTCTGGAAGTAATGGCCCGATTAGGAATCCCTTTCACTTTAAATAAACATCTTCACATCACTGAGTGTCATAGACCATTTTTTATCCATATTAATGTACCGCTCCTACATAGAGTAAACCGTGACATGTGAGCGAAGCTGCGGGCATAGGTAAGCCCGTTTAGCGTTTGCCCGTCTTTATTAACGTTAATAAGAACATAAGGTCCCAATAAAATAGATGGACAAATTTTTAGTAATCATTCAGACCACCAAAATAAGGACAATGGTAAAAAATTGTAAGAAAAAACGCATTAGATACTTACAAAAATTCTGCTAACGATAATACACTAAAAATCTTGATTACCCAATGCATAAACACATCCATGTAAAGACGTGGATGTGTTTATGCATTGGTTATCTCATAATTCACAATTGTGCGCGCGGCCGGGCGCGAGTGCAAGTACGTAGCCCATAATGGATGTGTCCATTATGGGCTACGTACTTGTACTCGCGCCTTTATTCTGGTGTGCCGGAAATTTATTATTTTAGGTCTAAATAAAATCACTTTAATTAGTGTTTTTTTTGCTTGAATTTGGATGTTTTCTTTGTTTAGAGTGTAAGACGTTTATAACTAATACTAGTTATTGTTAGCGCCAGATAAATTTGCAATAAAGGTCATTGCCCTTTCCTTAATTTATCTGCGTAGGTACCCGGACAATAAACTATGAATCGTTTTTTATAACTAGAAAAAATAGAGGATCACGATAGATGTCGATTCAGGAGGATTTTATGTCATAATTTCAGTTTTCGGAATTAAGTGTGTTAATAAATGTGTGGGTCAATGACCGTTATTGCACGTTTATCTGGCACCATAGAATATTCTTACTTGTCTAAATCAGTATAATCGTCATACCATCCTACAACTAAGATATTAAAGAGAACAACTGGAAGAGAAGAACTGGTAGACTCTCTTTAAACCCATAATTAAGGTCAAGCTCGAACAACTTCATCATTGTAATTACTTCGTTTTATAGTTTTCCGCCATCTTGTTTTACATTTTACACGTCTCCAGTAAATAATTTTTATTTTTAAATTTCTCCGGTAAAGAATTGGTTAAGTTTAGTTTCAGAAAGTGACGACTCAATTTTTCATAGTGTTTAACCAAACTCGTGTTTTCTGCTTCAATTAATTTAAAGTATTGTTAAAACATTGAAGATAGAAAAACCCTTTGTATTCATGCGATTTCCTAGGACTTGGACAATTTATGAACTGATATTTTTGTATTTTATCATGCCGGATGATATTTAATCATTTCTGTACGTTTTTCAAATAAAAAATAATAAGTATTTAACGAATATTAATCGGCTTAATAAAAATCAGAAATTGAACAAAACACTGACACACATAAATCAAACCTCATATTTTACGTTTTTTTTTTCTCACTTGACACATAAACTGTCATGGACATTTTTGTGTTTCATTGTTTGAAACAATTTCTGTACGAGTATTTGGTCTTGTCTCAGTGAGAAATTGCCAATTGGCTACTCTCACTTATTCAGTTATAGCATGAAAGTTCCTCATTTTTATGGGAAATCCCAGCGCAAAATAGCAGTAATTTATGCAAAAACATTAAAAGCTTTAGAAAGCATAACCTTTTAAAAACCTACATCCTTTTATCCTTCTTAATAAACCCTAAGTGCATAAAAAGCTAATTCCATCACGGAGATAGTGGAACGAATGAAACCGAGCTAGTCTGATGTTTAACGTAATTGCTTGTTATCCTAGCCAGCCATTTAGTTCTTACTTCGGAATTTTATTTCTTGGTTTTATTTATTTGATTAGGGCTGTTTCAATAGTCAGATATTTTTTAAACGAGGAATCAAAATGGTTGTTTGACAGTTTTTTGTACGGGAAATATAACGGCCATATTTATTCTTCTGTTAAAAGTTGTCTAACTATTGAAAAATCAGCCCTAAAGGTATTAGAGATGCATGAGTAGAGATTTCGAAAATAATGTTAATATGACTAACAGTTGCACTTCCAAATTCTAACACTTACTTCAATTTTATTCTTGATTATTCATCGATTTCATTAAGCTGAGTTTTTTCTATAGTGTCGCAAGAAGATACATATAATACGTTTATTAAATAAATAATACATATCGTATTATTGCGACACTATAGGTACGTATGTTACGTACATACCTAATCGTGTAAAGAATTGGAATTACACATATACCAAAATAAAAATTAAAAAAATGAGCGCGAAAAAAAAAAACCTATCGTAACCATACAGCAAATTCAGATCACACCCATTGACCACAGGTAGATAATATAGCTAAAATAAATCGATCAAAACGAATGTGACCAGAAGCTGTGACAATCCAAGTGGAACCCGGTAAAAGTCTCGTCTCAAACGGATATTTCGCCTCAAATGGCAGGATACCCCGCTTTGTGAAGCGTCGGCTGGAATACTAACAGATGAAGATCACGAGGGGACTTCGAAGCACATTTACATGTCACTGAAAAATTACAAAAGCCGTAATATTGTAAAATATTGCGGAAAATTGTAAACATTTTTTTCTTAATAAAACACGAATATATTGGAAACTATTGAAGTGTGAAGTTGAGTGGGATTTATTGAATACAAACGATTTTTTAATAATACATCGAGAAATTATAACCTAATAAAGATTTTTTACAGTCTTACGGAGTCTGCAATTTTCTGGTGACATACACTGCGAACGAATTACAGGATTAGGAAGAAGATGATAATTATCACATTATTTACTATTGACTGGCTCGCGTTTGACCATAGTCTCACCTGCCTAGAAGTAACCTCATTCACTCTTGACTTAAGGAGACCCAGGTTATCTGTTCGTTATTTCAAATTATTTAATAGGCATGCAAAGGTACTGATGACTTTGTTACTATAACCTACTGGACAGCAATATGATTTGAAGTCGGATTCACAACGAAAAATAACGCGACATTTTTTCGAACAAAAAAAATCTAAAATAGTCAGCCAGTCATAAGTAAAGCGTTTTCTTCGAGGGTGACGGTTTTTTTTATCTCGACTGAACTTGCTCCCTCGCTGCACTCAGATTCCTCCCTGAATGAAAGATCCTAAATCCAGTTTCAGAGTGGTCACTATAGTCTGAACCAGTCTACAACATTATTGACATAACGTGGACCTGTGACTGTTCAAGTGGAAAAGGCATGTGGGGCATTTTACCGCAAATAGCAGGATACCTCGCTTTGGGATGCATTGGGTGGAAAACTAAATGTCAAAGAAATTCGTAGGTCTTGGAATCGCAATTGCGAATCAAACATTCGCTTGTAAATAAACTTGAAGATACAATTTACGTAATTAAGAAAACGTGGATGGTTGAATGCATGTTAATGAGAAGCTTCCAATCATCTTTTTCTTTTATTTATATATACAATCGTTATTTTACGGCATTAAGTCCGCTTTTGTGCAAATTGTGTACGTAAACAGTTTAATAAATTGACTGATTTGATTTGATTAATCGATTGACAATCTTTTAAGGCTGAAACTTCTCAAAAATATGTAATCTATAGCAAAAGGATCGACTCAGAAAATTATAAAAATAAACTGCCTTACAGTAAATTAATTATACCCTACTCGCGCAACTCGACATAATGTGGAAAACAGCTGATTTTATTTTCATATTTCAGAGTTAAAAGTTGTTCATCTTCATAAACCGCTTCGCTGCTGTACAGTGTGCACAGTAGTCTTAACTATATCCTGAGAGCTGTGGCGGAGAGCTAAACTACAAATATTAGGGTTTTTGTGCGGAGGTTGATTAGGTTAGAAATATATTTTCCTGCCTGGTCGTCCTTTGTTATGTACTATTTTTATGTTACTAACCCTAGAATATAAGCTGTTTGTAATACTAACAAAATATGGATCACTGCTGTCCGAATTAAATGAAATTTTCAGTCTCTTAAGTAATGCCAATACACTGTTTGAAATATCACTATTATCAACATCACACCTGCCCCCTAGACTATTTAAACAACGACTCCACAGACGCAGAAAACATGCCTACCTACTGGGCACAAAGAAAATACTACGATAACCAGTCGAAACAAAGAAAAAAACACGAGAATATTACTTGCCTTGACGCTTTACCGTTACTATGGCAAAACCGTAACGCGCTTAGTAATTGGTCACACAAATGAATAAATCTACAAGAATATTCTTGGTGAACATAACACGAAGGTGTAAGAATTAAACTATATTGCACGATATCTCGCCCGTAATGGCGGCCGTTCTCCAAGGAACGTCAGGTGCATTGGTAACTGGGTCATATTCTACGGACAAAGGAGAGACTAGATATGAGCCCACACCACGCGACTATTGGGGGTGTTAAGAAAATGAGAGATGGTGAGAAAGGCGAAAGAAAGATGCTTTGCTTCATTTTTTTTTCGTTTTGATTTAGTGTAGAGCGATGGAAGTTGCAGATTGTAAAAAGAGGCCTTTAAAGATACAGGGCGAGGAATTGTTAGTTGTATATTGATAGTGAAAAATCACTCTCATTTTTTCTCTTAATAAATTATTCGAAAAAGTTCACAGCTAAATAACCTTTTAGACTTTGGTATTCTGCGTATGTGTATTAGCATTAATTTAAATCGGTCCAGATTTATGCTGAGTGGCTTTTAATTCTAAGAAAATGTTTCAGGGTTTGAAAGAAGGCAGTAACCTGCTTATAGAAATGAACCAATTCTATATGGTAGAAATATCAGTTTAGTATCTGTTTCCTACATTTTTTTTAACAGTATTTCAATTTAAATATTTTAGAGGTAATTTAATCTTTAAAAAAATCATATTCATGAGTACTTTCACAATCCGAAAGAACTAACGCCTTTGCATTTTGCTTCGGCAAAGTAAAGTTACCAAAGCCTTCCTTAGTGAACGGTCGATCCGAGTAGTCGTTAACGGCTGCTGCTCTGACCTCATGGCTATTAATGCCGGAGTTTCTCAGGGGTCTGTTCTCTCTGCAACTCTTTTCCTGCTGCACATCAATGACCTGCTTCAGCCTGGTATTGTTAGGTATGCAGATGACAGTTCGGTTTCAGAGAGATATTTGTCTAGCGCAAAAACCAGCGGGGCAGAAGTTCGTTTCTTGAGAGAGGCCATGGTAGAGCGGACAAATTTGACCTTAAGTCTTGTCTCCCAGTGGGGTAATGACAATCTGGTCTCTTTTAACGCCACCAAAACACAAGCATGTCTTTTTACCGCAAAAAGGAGTCGTTCCGACCTAACTCCGACTTTTCGGGGTACATCTGTTCCTGTAACCGATCGGCTCGAGCTCCTAGGCATCGAGTTGACACCCAGTCTCAACTTTGGTGCCACCATTGAGCACAAAACCCAAACTGCGGCCAAAAAGCTGGGCATCCTAAATAGAGTGAAGCGATACTTCACGCCTGGACAGCTTTTAACCCTCTACAAAGCACAAGTCCGATTCTGCATGGAGTATTGCAGCCACCTTTGGGATGGCTCAGCTAAATACCAACTTGCCGCGCTTGACTCGGTGGAACGCAGAGCTAAAAGGCTCATTGGCGACGTAAGACTGGTGGATGCCAAGCTTCACAGCTTGCCTCATCGCCGCAAGGTTGCCTGCTTGTCGGTCTTCTACAGATTGTACTTCGGGGAGAGTGTCCAGGAATTCCACGACCTCATCCCACCGGCCCCCTTCTACCATCGGACACCTAGACGCACTGCACGTTACCATCCCTACCTGTTGCTATTCCACCAATTCGCACTAAACGTTTCCAAACGTCTTTTATAATGCGCACAGCAAAGGAGTGGAACTCTCTGCCTGCGTCTGTGTTTCCGAACGCATACAACCCTAATCTCTTCAAAATTAGAGTGAACAGGCTTCTTCTGGGTAAGCTCGCTCCATCGTCAACTTTGTCTACGTCATCTATGACCAAGACTAGAGTCAAGAGCAAACCCATATTAAATTTAAAAAAAAGCCAATTGCAGACTATTAGCGTTCAAATTAAAAAAAAAAAACAAAAAAAGGCCCATTAAACAATTTTATTTTCAAGAATTTTCCGTGGGATTTCACAGTTGCATTACTAAACCGGTCATCAAAGAAATATAATATCTTTGCAATGCAACGTCTGATATATGATCAAATCATTTCTTAGATTGCCCTTAATAGCGATTGTAATTTGAAATAAAGTACGCTTGTATGTAATTTCCCTTACGATATTTCCAAGGATTGGAGAAACTTACTTATTAATTTAATAGCAACGATTTTATAAATATCAAGTATTCTCAATTCCATGTCTTACTGCGAAAATCGTGTTGTTTTTGCGAAATAAAAATTGCAGCTATATTTTAGCAGCATATTTTCACAAAAAAAAACACAATGTCTTTTAAAGTCAACTTAATAAAAACCGTGAATTTTTCGGCCAATTTACGATACGTACCTACCGATTTTATATTTCCATTTCATATCCATATAAAGTCGACCATTTTACTTGTGATTGGTTAAAATTGCAAATTCATGGGATGCAATTGATCGTGTGAAGGGGTCGCTTGATGCGTTCGCTTTTGTCCTATTAATATGCTATCACAGGGGTGGTGTAACAGGGCCTAAATTGATTGATTGAGGTCAGCCTCGATCAATCAATTGGGCCTCATCATATCAGTATGATGAGGCCCAGTTTCGTGAGTTCTCAAATTCGTTTAGTTTCTACCGAATGATGGATGTTAAAAGGGTGGCTTAAGATTACTTGCTTACTCTGTGAATTTGTGAGTGAGTGACTTATTCCTGGTTTCTGGGAATACATTTTCGGGGACTCCCAATCTTGACGGATGTCAAGCGATGCATTTGGGTGTTGAAAATATTTTTTTTTCAAGCAATCATATGATTATCGCAGCTACTAAACCACGTTTGACATTGGTCACGTTAGGTAATTTTCAATACAATTTTCCAGAAATCGGAGTTTAATATTTTCATAAAACACAATTGACTTGAACAATTCTTTAACCAACGTATGCATTCGCATGTCAGCCGCTATCAGGAAATAAATGATTGAATATGTTATGAAATATATGTATATGAATATGAATAGATATGTATAGTATGTATAGTCTTTAAATGAATGAATGAATGTATGGAAATTGAGGCTTTTTTGACAGATTGCTACTGAGATGCGAAATGCGAACGTTGCTTAATAGCTCATTTACACTCACGCCTCGCGCCTAGTCTCGCCGCTCGCGCGAGTGTCTTCATGAGGTACCTATAAAGAATTGGCACTCTGTTTGGTTCACGGTTCGATCTTCGAGGTTAAGCTACACTTGCCGAGGTCGGTCTGTGGTTGTGGTCATACCGAGACTCCTTCGTGCCCGAGGCACGTTAAGCCGTTGATCCTAGTTGTCATTTGAAGACCTTTGAGGCTTTGTCAGTGGTTTTGGGTAATCAGTAGCCAGACATTCTGAAAATTTTCTAAAGAGGATAGTTTTACATGCAATTGTAAAATTTCACACACACACACGTCTTTGTTTCCGGACCGGGCAGAAGTTTTAGTTTTTGTACAAACAAACTGACGTGCAAAGACACGTGAACGTTTTTAATTAAGTTATTCGGTGTGTTCTTTGAGCCAAATCTTTGGTACAAAACATTTCACTATTTGGAGAATCCATGCATAGATGTTCTTAGAGTGATGAAATTTGCTTCGTATTCATCATCATAGATTTAAATAAAATATAAGTCAATGTTGTTATTTATGGCTTTAAGGAAGGTTTAACATGGCTTTCTGTTCCTGTTCGTCATTTAATAGAAAATTAATTAAATTTTTATGAGGTAATTTTACGAAATGTAAGTTTTCGGTTCAAAAAGTATAAGTAAAATAAAAGTAAGTAAGTATAAGTAAGTAAAGTTTATTATTCAACAATTACAGTTTTTATAATGCTGTAAAGCTCACTTCAAACCGTACCCACTAAAATCTGTAAGTACACAGATTTTGAAGGAGATTTGCACTTTTTATTTTTAAATTTGATAATATCAATGCTTCAAACTTTCGAACGGTGTAGATAACCAGTAACATGTCGGCTTATATTTTTTTTTCAATTATTTGTCAAACCTATAACTAGACGAAGTTTTATAAATGGAGTGATATTTTTGAGGCGTCGTATCCCCAGTGGTTTTAAAAATCAATCATGTGTAGCGCAAAGCCAGTCTTTTGAAGGGAAAAATAACTGTTATTAAAAAAAACTTCAGTTCATATTTCAGGGTTTATTTCGTGGCCGCCGTCAATTTTTACAGCGGTATGAAATATTCAGCCAGAACTTTTTCCCTTTCGACTTTGGCTTTTGAAAAATGATCTTCGTTCGTCTATTTCTATTTCGTCTGTGTTACAGACTCTGTCCGAAATATGAAATTGAAAAGTCAAAAATATCAGGAATTTTTGGTTAAAATTTTTTGTGAGCTTTTTTGATTGAATGTACAATAGGAACATTCACGGAATGGTCAGTTAGCGGTTGCTTTTAGGTAAAAACGACCGGTAACAAACCAGGTAGTTTTTTAACATTCCTTAAAGAAATGATTGGGTTTTCATTATTTAATCCTTATCAAATATTATTTTTACTTGTGTCGTACTAGTTACCCGCCCCGGTGTCGAACTGATGCAAACTATTCAGGGTGATCGGTAATTGAGTGCGTTCCTTCAAATGGGATGTTCTAGAGCTAATATGCAACGATTTTGACCCGACAGCTTGGGGCCCGTAAACGTTAAATGTTGATGAGTACATTTACCCCCTTCAACCGTTGCGTTTATATCGGTACACGTTGTATTCTGCGCTGAATTTAGTAGAAATCACTATTAGTATTTCATTAGTAAAAATAAACTTGGTGGTCTCCTTGGTCTGCAATACTGAAATATGGGTATTTGGGCCTCGTATAGTACATACCTACTTCTTTTTTTAGTTCTAACGTACGAGTCACTAAATTATAATAGCTTGGTCCTTTTCATCTAGTCAGCATTTGCTTCCACGTTTCCACCTAGATAAATTTAAAGTACTTACCATACATAGTTCCAAATTTTTCAGTCAGTTTCATTGAGATTGCACCATCAAGGAGGGAGTCGAAACATGCACTTAGAGCTCGGGCACAGGCACTGGAACCGATCTGTCAAATAAAACAAGAATATTAGTATAAACCCAAATCCAAAGAAAACATATTCACGGGACAAAAAGTATACTATGTCTTATTCCAGGATATGGTCCACCAGTGTGCCGATTTCATCTAAATCCGTTCAGCCGTTAAGATGTGAAGAGGTATCAAACAGAAAAGTAGATATATTTTACTTATGAATTTATGAAATTAGAATGGCTATCCAAAATAATACAAATCTATAAAACTAAGTATGAATATCTCGAAAGGAAATTATCGCGAAATAAATGTGAGACACTGTCAAACCCGTGATAGTGGTTGAATTAGTTTTCAACAGCCAATCGCAGCCCACATGACTTGCGTTTTCTTTGCGACGCGTCGATTTATTTTAGCTAGTGTACAGACGCCAGTACATCAAGCTACAACTGTCAAATTTCTTTAATAGATTTTCTACTTTAGCGCTAAGGCATTAGGTTCAAGGTTGATTGGAAAAAAAAATCAGTTTCGGGTAGTTTGATGAGCTGGCGTCTGTACATATAAACTGTAACTGTACTAATTCTTTAAAATTAAACACGTAAATTTAAAAAATCACATTTTGTCTATTATTGGTTGACTATTTGCGCTTATACTGCAATTCTTTATTGTTTATGCTTCGATATAAAGGCCAATTTCATTAATTCCAAGTCGTCAAACTGTATGAATAAACGAGGTACTACTGGGCTGCCACTGGGTTCAACGAAGCTTTACGAAGACAGCGCAATTCAGCCGAAATAAAGACGACCCCAATGTCTTTAACTTTGATCAATATTAATATTAGGACTGGCCTGTTGGTCGAGTGGTTAGTGACCCTGACTGCTAAACCGGAGGTCGTGGGTTCGATTCCCACCCAGGACAAATCTTTGTGTGATGAGCATGATCATTTGTTCTGTGTCTGGGTGTAATTTGTCTATAATATGTATGTATTTAGAAATATACAAGTATGTTTATCAGTTGTCTGGTTGCCATAGCACAGGCTCTGCCTAGTTTTGGGATCGGATGACCGTGTGTGAGTTGTCCCAAGATATTATTATATTATTATTCCGTTTATTCATTTTTTTAAACTTATTGCTTACATTTTTAAATATTTCTTAAAAACTATAAGAATAAAAACATTAAAAAATATAAAAATAGTAGCCCACCGGTATCGGGAACAGGGTCCAAGCTGCCGGCGGTCAGGGCTCAAGAGAGAGGAACCTCCTAACAATACGAGCCGTGTCCAGAAGTACCGCTTTCTGAATCTGGCCCTTGATCCAGCTGCCTAACGAGAGCCTCCTGAGGTGCTGGTCGAGGCTCGTGGCTATTAAGCCATTGGCTGACACAACTATCGATACAATGATTGCTGAGTCCACATCCCACATGTCGACAACCTCGCGAGCCAAGTCAATATATTTGATTTGCTCATCTTTCTCGGCTTTCACGAGGTTCTCGTCATGCGGAACGGTTATGTCTACAATCATTGCACGCCTCTCGATTCGGTCATATTATTATTATTATTATTACACTCAGATGAATCATTTTAAACACCTTGAACTGAAATATTTCTAAATACATTGAGCTTAAGTAAATAGCATTGGATTTTCTATACCTAAACATGCTATACTTATAAATAGTCATATGGCTGTTTAGAACACGTCACCATAGTCTTTCATTAGGAATCGATCGTATTTTTGTATCATTTTAGAATAGCCATAGCGACTTCTTTCTTTTTTTTGAAAATAAAATTATTATTAAGAGCTGTCCTGAAACTATATCATGATCCTCAATATTAAATAATATAATTGAACCGATGAATTGGCTCATGCCTGGTTTCTGAAGCACTTTATAGGTAAAGTAACGATAAAGTATTTCAGAAACCAGGCATAATTCGTAGAAAATAAATATGTAAACCACATCCTTAGTTTAAATATTAATATATTTTTCCTTTAACCAGTATTGAAACTAATAATATTATGTTTCGAATAACTTATTAATAATCCTGATTATTGGTTGGGTTTCTACTCAGAGTTTTTGGGTACACCACAGCAACTTTAGCAATATAATTTCATATTTGTCCCGACATTGCCAAACACAGTGACTTTGGTCACCGCGCACATTGCGTGTCGTAACAATATCAGAAAAGACATCAGAATCTCTAACCCTACAGAACCTACCGTTATTGATCGCTACAAAAAGAACTACCTAGGTAAATAAAGTATTGATTAAAAGTATACTAGGTATATTTACGTGGGTATGCCTAATTAATGAAAACCTACGAGTATTGTGTCACTTCGAAATTCAATCGGTGCGGGGTCATAAACTTTAAAGTAAAATGAGCTCGATTTAAAATTTTATTGTGTTCTGTGTAGTATTCTTACGGGTGGCCCTAGTACTAGTGGTTCCATGGAGTGACTTTGAACTTTGTAGAATTTATTTTATTGGTCTAAAAATAAATATTTGGTTACGCGATGTCTATTTTGTGTCTCTTCACCACATGTAGATAGGCATGCGCAATGCTAGACGCTCTTTGCCAGAAAGACCACCTTCACCACCTTCCCACACCACCTTCTTGGCTCAGATGTTCCTGCGTAAAACTCCTATGGATGAGGTCTACTGTGGGTCAAACCATCGATGGTTTCGATGTAAAGCCATGACTTTTATCAAGCAAGATCGAGGTAAAGAGTATGCTCATTGTCAAATAAATAAACTTAGTTCTGACTTTCTGAAGTAATAATGATTAATTTGACATGACATTTACTTTTTGAACTGGATTAATACACTCGAAGCAAAAACACCATCAACTTAGTTCAGTGGGCTAAAGCCCATGGTAAAATGACAGCAGGATAACATTTCCGAGTTTTATTTTAAACAGTTTGTTGGAAAAACGTTAAGTTACGTGCTTTTACTATGCTAAAAACATGGCCTGAAATATGAGTCACCCAATTTAAACGGTAGTAAAAGCTGAAAGTTGTTTTGTTCTTTTTGGTCGTGATCTAGGTAGGTACTAAATCTATTTTGGCGAGCGCAGCTGTTTCATTAATTCCCGCTTTTAATTGAAGACGACAGAATGAAAAATTGAACCTCTTACTTTATTTTCTTCCAAGGTTAAGTTAATTTTTTTTTCCTTATTGATCGTAGTTTCATAATCAAAATGTATTCATCTATTGTTAGAATTAAAAGGATCCCTCAATGGGAATAATATATGAATAGCCAGGTTTTGTATTTGGGCATCATATCTTTGCACTTGTAAGTGAAGCAGGATGCCGCCCTCTTCTCTTCTTTGTCTACTACCTTATTTATTGTATTAAATAGAGAGTTTCAAATTAAGACAGAGTTGGACGAAGTGAGATTTGAAAAATATGTGTAGCCAAGAACTGTCATAGTAGGTAGTTACTACTTATTTTCAACAGAGAAAACTTTCAAACCGAGTGTGAAATTACACTGTCATCATCAATGACGTATTATTTATAGACGCGTCCGGAATTAACATCGTGACTTTGGAAAACAGCGCAAACACTTTCGGTGCTAATATGTTACAAGATGCTACTAGTAGGTACGTCATACCCACGTGGTAACTACCCTCTTTTTATGTTGCCGTTTTTTAGTACGGGCAACGCATCTACAGGTCATAACGAAGATTATCAACTAAAAGTGGTACCTTATGTTAAAAAAGATAATAATAAAAGATACTTACTAAATACTCTAAAATCATGTTCCAACCGATGATGAACGCAATGAATTCACCAACGGTCACATAGCTGTACATGTAAGCACTTCCTGTCGTATGGGGGACTCGGACTCCGAATTCGGCATAACAAGCTCCTGTTTTGACAAGAAAAATCAATTATATAGATATAAAATATTATTATTTGAAAATATTTAAATAATATAAACATATAAAAATCGTGTGTCATGTGTTACAGAGTATTTACGAAAATATAACCTACTGAGAACCTACCACTCTACCAGGAACTTATAAACACAGAGTTTAATCAAGCAAAACTTCGTAATATACAGAAAATAGTTATTTTCCATTCAACATCAAACGACCCGTAGTCACCGCGTTTTAACTGGCCGATCGGAATGTTAAAACAGTGGCAGAATTTTCCATTCACGATAACGGGCACTACTTCAAATAGGTAAGTAAATATTTTGTACGATTTAAAATTGGCAATTTTATTCCAGTGTAGCACAAATCTATATATACACGCTAATATATAATATATATCTCTACACTAATATTAATAAAGCTGAAGAGTTTGTTTGAACGCGCTAATCTCCGGAACTACCAGTCGGATTTCAAAAATTATTTTTGTATGTGATAGCCACATTCATGACGAAGGTTGTAGGCTATACGAGAAATTCCCACGGGAACGGGAAAAAACCAGATATGCGCGTACAAAGTCGCAATATATTTTTCTATTCTATTCTTTATTAGCAAAAAGACATGACACAATTTTTATAACGAGCATTTAATTATTTCACAGTAAAGTGGGAACCGAGACTACCTGTCCCAAAAATATTTCGTTAAAAAACTATTTTTTTTCCTTTTTGATTCTACATTTAGGCAAGAAGCGTTTTCCTCGATCCACGATAAGTGCTATCAGTTGGTTTGGAAAGGTTCTCTCAAGAAATATGACACAGAAATGGCCGTGGGTAGGCGCTTGTGTATTTGTAAAATATTTCTTCAAATGATGAACCAACTTGAGAAGTAAAAGTTAAATATACGTTATTGGTTATTTTGCCATTTTAAATCTTGTCTTTGAATTGAAAACCTATAAGTTCATCATTTCATAAATTCATTGACTTGTTATTCCCGTGCAACGGATTAAGTTTAAATTATTATGAGTTGCCTTTAGTTTTTTAGTGCAAAAGGACATTTCAACATCATTGGCCTGTACCCAATCATTTTGGGGTTGGCTTTTACTATAAACGGATGCTGCTGGCTACCTGTATTTTCCACCCACCACCCTTTAGTCGCCCAAAAGCTAGAGGCCGAGAGAACATAACAAGCCATTATGACAGTTTTCATGATACATTTTTAAAATCTTGTATAGTGTAAAGATGCATTGGTTTTTGTGTATACTAAAAATAGTGTTGTATACCTAGTGATAATAGGTACACGCGCACTTACCGGAGAAGATAGAGGCAAGGGCGGCGATGATAAAGCTGAAAACCACGCCAGGCCCTGCGAACTTCCGAGCCACCATTCCCGCCACGAGGTACATCCCGGTGCCGACACAAGAGCCGACCCCGAGAGATGTTAGGTCCATAGTCGTTAGGCATCGCTGTGGAAGAACAATGTTATTAGTATTTGTTTAGAGGTTTGTTATAGCAAGAAGAGATGGCTAATAATTTTTGTCTCGGCATCACCCGAAGGTTGGGTTGTGGAATTTGTTCGAACGAGTCGCCGCGGCCCTGGAACGCAAAGGGCTTTAGAAGGAACACGGATGGGTTTTAGTCAGTAAGAGTCTGACACGCTCTGGGTGGAGCGGAAGAAGTCATTTGATGATTTCAAATACTAATAAAAAAAAAACCCGAAGGTTGACTGACTCGTAGAAAATGCCTAAGCCTAAAAAAAGTCCGCCTTGGTGCATTGGTGTGCGTTAAGTATAAAATATATGTATATAGTCCTCGTGACCGATTTCGACCATGGCGGCCAATCTGAACGTAGACTAGCCATCAATTTTGAATTGTATGGGATTGGTAAGGGGTACAGAAATGGTCAATAATCAAAATATATAATCTCATTTTAAAACTTTCACAATCATTTTATCGTTGTTAGAAAGTCACTTTGTCTAAAGGTTCAGGAATTTGCATGTGACTTCAAGTTATTGGCTAAAAAAAACAAACAAAAGGTTGTGCATGCACAGACCTATTCGCGGGTCAGGACTGTCTTCAAATAAGTAGATATGAAAACAATGATGGTGTAAAAAACTGGAATAATTTGATTTGGACCACTAATGTCAAAAAACTTGTCAAAATGTTGAGAAATTTCGAAAAGTATTTCGATTACAGTAGGCGCCAGATAAACTTGCAATAAAGTACATTGACCTTTCCCTAATATGTCTTCGTAGATTCCCGAACAATAAATTATGAACCGTTTCTCATTCCTAGATAACGTAAAGGATCACGATAGAAGTTGATTCAGGACAGCTTTATGTCTTTATTTCGGGTCTTGATATTAAGAAAGTCAATAAATGTACATTTTATTATGTGTGTCAGTGACCGTTATTGGACATCTATCTGGTGTCTACCATAATTGCGACTGCGATGCACTGCTAACGTTTCTTAAAAATACGAGATGTTTACGAACCATATTTCACATTTTCTAAACATAATATTTAAAACCGTAAGAAACTTACGCAGGAAAAGAAAACGCGGGAATGGAATCCTGTAACTCCTTCCATGGGGATTTTATTTCAGATCGGAAAACGGCTTCCCTAAGGCTATCCAACAAGTGTTGGAAGTATTGCAACAATTTATCTTTCATACGAGTATCCTTATTTCCAATATGGCAATAAAACATCTACCATTGTAGAGTAACAACACGTACAGTAACGACACAATTTGTTGGTATTGCTGTGTAGAACGAAGATAAGAGTGAATATAAATTTTAATCGTTCTTTCATAGAAGTTTAGTGTGGAAATTTAAACTTTATTTCTAGAAGGGTTAAAGAAAGCATGAATTTTTTTGTCTAAAGCACACATTTTGACTGAGTGTCAGCCTGTTTTATATCTACTCGCCACTCTATTGATGATTTTTCTTAAGTTATTAGATCATTTGTCTTGACTGACTAATCAACGCATAGCCAAATAAACGAATTCTAGAAAGCCATTTGGAATATAGATTTATTTTATAACGTGTCCGCAAAAACGATTTTTTGAATTTTCAACTTTGACAGCCTTTGTACTTTGTAGCCGACACCTATGCGGACGATGTCGCGAGCATCAGCTAATAAATATTAATATAAAATCCAATTAATAGCCGGCATGAAAAGAGATACAAAATACATATGAAATATCAATATGCAGTACTTTGTCAATTGAGTATAATCACATTCCAACTATCGTTGCATGAGTATTTTCAGAAAATCGCTTTCGAATATCGTATTGTTCTCACGGAATGCTTTTGCAGAAATAGTTTCAATATTTATTATTAACTGGTCCATATTTTGTGTATTACATTCCCAATGCATTATTGCCCATATTTCAGTCACATTCGATAAATGTCACAGCAATATATCGATGTACAAACATTATACGATATAAACTCGTAATACCAGGCTTGTATGCAGATTTCAAGCACCTGTGAGCATTTAAGCTCATTGAAAATAACTCAAATCCAAGTTTTGATGACTATTTAGACAATACTTTTATGAAGTCGAGGCGCGATCGACTTTTTTAACAGAAATATGAGAATATTAAAAACAAATAACCACTTTTTCGAATTGAATGCAGTTATTCTAGAGTGGTCCTATCTAAATTCTCATTGCATTCCACAAAATAGAACTATAAAATTTATCGCAAGAACGCGGTTGTTAAAAATAAATTTCCACAAAAATGCGTTGTGCAACTCACGTAGGTAAATTCATAACCGATTGTAGCCTCAGGGGTAGCCACTGCCATGATTTTAAAACCGGTTCTGTGATAATTACGGATATTTGTTAAAATCGCCTGATGAATATTGATGGAGAGCTTTTCCAATACAGTGCACTCTGATTATAATTAAGAGTTCATATAATCAATCGCGTTAAAATGATATACTGAAAATATTAATTTATTTTGTCCGTTAATTCAATTTGATTTTAATTTAAACCCAGCGATGTAATTATTGGATGAACGCTTTCCGCTTATTTTGTGGTCCTACACTGAGTTATCAGCTGTCAATCAAAATTAAACGAATTTATTGTCCGAGGATGCATCTCAATTACATTTATAATTGCAGTCCGTAGGTATTAATATTTTTAACGTTGATTTAGTTGCGGAATATGTTTGAAAGAGTCACCGCGGCCCCTGGACGCAACGGGTTTTAATAAGAGTCTGTCAGTGTCAGTAAGAGTCTGACACGCCCTTACACTCCAGAAGTCATTTGATGACTACCCATCCTTAAAAAAAACTGTTTGTTTAGAACCTGCAGTTAACGCGTAACGCGTTACAGCATAAAGCTTGTTTTTAATTAGCATGTTTGAAAAATAGTCAGCCAAAATATAGCTCTCTTTTTGCCTTCACACGGAATACTTCAGTTGAAAAGTTCTTGAATGCAAACGTTACACTTTAAATGTAGTTTATTCAATATAACCCGGCAAGTGCTCGACTAAAAGGCAGTTGCATCTGGATTACGCGAATTTATCGTTAAGCGGACTTGTACTATAGAATTTAGTACCGAGCAAATAAAGTGAAATATCCTTTGATAAGGCAATAAGTTGTCCAGGTAAGCTGGTAGTTAGCTTTGAGTCCTTTAGAAATACAAGTCAAAGGAAAATGAACAAAACATTAATCGCATTCAAATGCACAACGTTGTGCTTTTCGCTTACAAGTTACTATTTTAAGTTCAGCAGGAAATTATGCAGCGTTAAAAAAGGTTTTTGTTTTTCTTTTTGAAAAACTTCGCAGAGTCGATTGTTCTAAAAAAAAAAAAAGATATATGAAAGCGTTTTTGCACCATGAGTTTTTAAAGTCGTATTTCCGTTCGTAGCTTGGTCGAGGAAAATGCAATTATTACATTTAAAACACTAATTGGTGCCGTGAGCGAATGCTTTTCAGATGTAATAAGTACCTAATAATAACTTCATACTTTTAAATTGGATTTTGCAGTATACCTACTGAACAGCTGACTTTTTTTCGCGATTTCGTTGTTGGTCCCATAGGAAAAGTTGTTCATAATGATGAGTTGCCCCTTTTCAGGTATTGCGTTTATTCTGTTACACGATGAAGATCTTCGAACCGAATACAATAAATCACTTAGTTTTTTACGACCTACCTTTTAAATAAGAAGATTTATACAATGGATAGGAAACTAACCCGACCGCGAGTCACCAAACTTTTTGGGTGCGAACAGTTTCAATGCGGCTCACGAACGACATTTTGGCAGTGAGTATATGGCCGTAGAAATATTATGTTATGCCGTACCATAATGCACTCAAAATGACTTGTAAAAAAATCAAACAAACTAGTTCTGCAGTGAAATGTAATTGTCAAGCAAAACAGGTTTTTTGTACAATTTTTTTCCTTTTTTTTCGTTCATTTTAATGGTCAGTTTTTTTCACAATCGTGCAACCCAGTTCAAAAGATTTTTAGTCAAAAATAACATATTTTTTTACCGCCAAAAACTTAGTTATTTAGCTAAAAATAAACAACATCAATCAGTTTTTGTATGTGTGGCGAATGTTCGCCTCTTAAAGTCAATATCCCCTTCAGCATCCAACAACACGCGACCACTGTGGAGTTAAAGCAGATATTTGCTTCAGAATAATATTGTACATTTTACAGTAAACAATAGGTGTAACCACCTAAGCGCCGCCGTCGTGGCTGAGCGTAAGAAGATTGGCTGCATCTAGACACGGATGGACTCGTATTTAATCCGATCTGGGCTGAATGAGGTTCAAGTCTGCCATAGATTTGCTTCGTAACAATCCTTTGTTAAAATGTTTATGGCTAGATTTTCATTTGCTACGTTACGATATTCGTTCCCAAGCCTTGAATCTTTATTTTTAATTCAAGCAAGCTGCGTTGCCTTAGCTGTGACCGGGTATTTAAAACCAAATTCGGCGTCGAGAGCCGTTTTGGAGCACACGCTAGGAGCACATGGGGTCGCCTTTGTCAAAATGTCAACAAGTTTGACAATATAATATTCGTACATTTTGCTTTACGTAACTTTTTCAATGCAAATGTATTTTATAAGTTTAACTTGTTTATCACTGTTATCGGTGCAGCATACTAAAAGCCTGAAATCTCAAAAGGAGAGTGTCTTCTTCGTAAAACTTTTTTGTCCCTATGTTATTAAACAACAGAAAGTGTTAGACCATTTTTCAAAGAAGGGTTTATATCCCCAATAGCGTAAATATACATAATTGCGATAGCCGATAGGTTTAAAACGAATAGTCAACGTAGGCAGGGCTATTAGTTTCGTAGTCTGGCTTGACTGGCATCTGAAGATGCTATCGTTTGGCAGTTGGCTCAATAGCTTAATGCAGGAACCGGTGCTCTCAGAGAGGTAGACAGCTGGCAAACTATTTCCCGTACTACACATGTATTCTATATATTTTTTTTTAAATTAAAGAAATCAAATTAGTTAAATAACACTTTGTTGTGTAGCAAAAACGAGATATATATTTACTGTATTTGTTTTTAGGTAATAATATCATTTTTTTTTAACTGAAACATTACATTTCGGCCCTTGAGTTCTAACTAACACTGCGAATGTCAAAATCTGCAACTTATCAGGAGAGTAAAAAACTGTATAGCAGCACGTAACTCAGTTTCGTGAAAAAACTGAGAAATTATATATTTCATATTACATTTTTATTAATCTCGTACCTTTTAATTAACCCTTCTGAAATCCCAAATCTATAAGCACACAATTGTGTCAAGGATCAAAGCGTGAAACGTTTCATCATTCATCTAACACAACGAAAGGTTTCAGCTGAAAGGTGGGAGGAAAGGTATTCTACAGCCATTCTGCAATTTTCGCAGTGCGTGTTGAATGAACACTGGGGTTGAAATTTGCCCCAAATCGTCCGTTTCGTCCCACGCCGCGCCGTCCCACGCAAAGTGGCGGGGGTTCTGCACTCACAGGTAGGTCCCAATACATGAATGATGTTTAAAATAGAACGGCGTGAATGTGGGGGTGGTATTTTTAAATTAATGTAAATGAGCTTAAGCTTTCACACGTAAACATTATAAATTCTGTCTTCAAAGTGACGAAACTAAAAAGTAATTGTTCAGTTATAACTGAATTTTGTTTCGAAATCTAAACTGAAAACTTTGAATTATTTTATTGTTTTCAGACATTTTTATCGAAACTAAAATTAGTTTCGATAAAAATGTTGTCATTATAAAATTATAATGAGGTAAAACAACATTTTAATTGTGGGATATCTCTAGAAGTTCTGATACGTCACAAAATTATTTCAGTAACGTAAATTAGTGAATTTACGTTAAGCCCGTTCAGGGGACCTTAACGGGCTTACTCATAAAAATCTAAACATATGATTAGTTTAAATAGAATTTGTATTTTAAATACAAATTCTGTATTGAAAATTTGAATAAAGATTCTGGTAATTAATTCTTTTTAATGAATAACCCTGTTAATCTTCCATAGATTTAAAACGTTTGTTCCATCGATATACTGCGATGGTAGTTAGGTATGACATGCGGGTATATCACCCCACATAATCTCGTCCCGCACCGCCCTGCAAATTCGCTGCGGATATTGGTGTCCCATAAATATCTTCCTAAACGACCATTTTATGCGCTAAACGTTTTCTTTGGCCGAATCAACATATTCGAACCGTAAACGGTGTTACTTACTTCAACTAGGAATTTATTTATTTTATTTATTTCTTTGGGATAAACAAACAGTTTACACATTGTGTACTATCTAATGAATGACATAAGAGTAATTTGAATGTGAAACTTACACCGTTATCCACAGAATACATAAACGATGAAATACAATTTATTGAAAACTGCTTGCTTGATACTAATTATTAAATGCAGCGTTTAGATCTGTATATCAACATCAAATATTTTCTTAACAAAGCGGTACGGAATCTATTATTGGATATGAAAAACAAATCAATTTCAGTAAAAAAAATATTGTCATTTTTACTTAGGCGACGGAGAGGCGCGCGGACTTCAGCATTAGTTCGACATGAAGTCACTGCGAACACCGGTCGAACGCGCACATTTCTTTCGTCTAGAAATTTATTGATGTAACTAATATGTCTGATTTACCTACTGTTAAAATTGAGAAGGTAAACGACGTTAATGTATTAATTCTATCAGAAAAGGAATATTTAAAAAGGACCTCGTGGCTAAATAATAACAGCCGCGCGACTCGAATTTCAAGGTGAAGCTACACTTGCCGAGGTCGGTCCGCGGATGGATGACCATCCTTTGCATACCGGGTTTCCTCAGTACCTCGGAAAGCACGCTAAGCTGTTGGTCCTGACTGTCATTTGAACACGTTACGAGTTAGAAATCTTAGGGAATCTGACACCAGTATTGCGTATCGTTACCACCCACTACCCAGTTACTGGGTTACGGAGGTCTATGGGTATTCAGCTGCATCTGGGGGGCTACTCTCTAAGCCCGAAGTCCGTAGTTCCGGGCTTAGTTGCGGGCGTATTCTACTTCGTATCATCTAACCACTAAGAATTAATGACAACACGATTTGACAGTTACTGTCAAATCGTGTTGTCATTCATTCTTTGTTCGGGTTCGGAACTAATCGTAATTCCGTAGGTGATACGGAGTAGAATACGACCGCAACTAAGCCCGAAACTACGGACTTCAGGTTTAGAGAGTAGCCCCCCAGGTTAGACTGGAAGCCGATCGAGTGATTGATTGATAGGAATATTATTAAGCTATCAAATTCAATACTAAAATACGTGATACTGGAGAGGCTACGCTATTCAACGCGACGGGAGTAACGAAGACTATGAAGTTATGTGTGATCGTTTTCCAAGGAAAACTCCTTGCATTGGTAAAACTTAAAAGAAGTAAATACCTATTAAATAGTAAAAACTTAACACACTTGCAGTGGGCAGCGATGCGGAGGCTTTTTTTACTGACTTCAAAAAAGGAGGAGGTTCTCAATTCGGTTGTATTTTTTTTTCTGAGTTACCTCATAACTCCGTCATTTATGTAATGATTTGAATATTGTTTTATGTGAAAGATCCGAGAATCCGATTGGTTCCGTAGAAATTTCATCAAAATCGGTTCGGTAGTTTGGTTTTTGAATCAAAGTAGCTGAAATATACAAGTAAACGAAATTAAAATACGAAAAAATAACCACAAACACCGACTTCCGAAATTAAAGTTATTATGTACCTACTTTGTAGTGTTTTTTTTTTATTTGGAAGATTTTATAAGCAAGCAAGAAGTATTTTTTGTATGCAAAGATTTTTTGACGCCATATTTTAAGGCTTAGTATAAGTTTTTATATTAAGTGTATTTAGTTTATAAGTTTTTAAAATAAAAGAATGGTTTGAACACCGAAAAAATGCTCACATATTTATAACACTCCCTATTTTTTGAACTAATGTTCATTCTAATTATAAACTTGTCCACAACAAACTACAGTTATAAATCGTCCTGATATTACCAACAAATATAAATAAATCTATCTTTAACAGATGTCCAACAAGTTAAACCCCAGTTACCTAGCAATTCATTTCAAAGTAACAGTTCAACACTATTGACACTAACATGACTGAAATGTTAGAACAGCATTTTCAACGCGCAAGGCTTATCGCGTTACCCTGTTTACAGACGACGGTAAAGCAAATTAAATAAATACGCAGTTTGTTATTTGAGTAAAAAATAAAGAGTATAAAATTAAACGTTTAGTTCTCGCCAGCCGTCCTTTGGTAATATTACACTTAAACGTTCAATTTCCAGCTAAACGTTTTCCAACGAGACGATTCTTTGGAATGCTCATCTCCACACTACAAGGGTGTAGTTTTCCAACGGATTTCATTAAACTCCTCTAACAAACGGAATCTGATAGTAACAGCAAGCTAAAGAAATTGGACGATATAATACTGAAGAATTTCAATTGCGTCGTGTCCTGCGATAGAATGTCGTAAGATTGTCGAAGCGGCGCACGGTGGTTTGTAAATCGAGCTTTACACTTAAAATACAAAATTGGTATGTCTCTAGTATACCTCCCTTTATTTCATATTACAGTATGAAATAAAAGGAGGTTATATGAGGAGCTCATGGCTAAATAATAACAGCCGCACGGGTCGATCTTCAAGGATACGCAACGCCTGAAGAGGTTGGTCTGTGGATGGGTGACCATCTTAACATACCGAGACTCCTCCGTGCCTCGGAAAGCACGTTAAGCCGTTGGTCCCGGCTGTCATTTGTAGATTTTTGGCAGTTGTTACGGATAGTCAGAAGCCAGAAAATCTGGCACCAGTCTTACCAAGGAGTACCGTGTTACCCAGTTAATGGGTTGTGGAGGTCTGGTAGGCAGCCGCTCCGCGTAAAATACTGGTATTCAGCTGAATCCAGTTTGACTGGAAGCCGACCCCAATATAATTAGGAAAAAGGCTAGGCAGATTATGGTAGTATGAAGGTTATGTGCAGCTACACGTGTGTGAAAAATAAAAGGTTTTTTGAACTATCTGTATTTTGTTAAAATAGTTTGATTCGGTATTTTCGGAGATAAGACTGTGGAAAATTTTCATAATTTTTCTAATTCCTTCAATAAGTTCAAAAACATTTATTTAAAAATGATGTAAAAAATATATTCGAAGCCCTCACAATACACCCTTTCATTTGACTTGCCACGCGGTACAGCTAGGGAGACCGTAATTTTTTTGTATTTAATACGTGTTACTTTATTTAGTAGCGGTCCCTAATGAGATGACGCTGACACATACAGATCAAAGTTCCAGCACCGCACTTTTTGCATCGGGGTTTAAAAAACCTCGTAAACTAGTGTAATCAATCCATCTATTCTAAATTCATAAAAATAGGATCATCGTTCAAAATACCAAATAGATTAAAAGGATGTTTCAGATCATGTGAATATTTTCAATTATTTTTTAGCGATTGAAAATAAATTGTGATTGAAAGGTTTCCAGTTTAAAAAATTGGTATAGCTAGTTCCAATGAAATCCAATATTTTTTCAATGGAGTGCTCCTAAAATTTTTGGTTATCGTTCGCAACGCATCCGATATGTATTCGAGGAAATAGCTGGGATACAATCATGATCTAATTCGAAGATTCATCTTAATCAAAGCGTTGGACTGAGGCATAAATTAAGTTTAAATTGAAATCCTGAGTGTGCAATAATATGCAAAGTAGGCTGTGCAATACGTTGTCGTATGTAGGTATAGTACTTGTGAGAGAAGACTCAGACTGAATTTTGACGTTTTTGTGTCAACTGACGTACGACGTTGCTGATAACATTATTGTGGTTGGTTGTGGTTTGCCTTACTTTGCAAACCAAAAGTTTCTATGACTCCTACAAAAGGCCAATTCTCGTTCTTTAAAATATTCTAATTCAATTTGCAATTTCATCCCAGCGACGTCAAAAACTCAATTTCACAAACTTGTCAATGAGTAGGGAAACTGGAGGTGCATTGAGCAGTGTTCGACTGCAATGCGAAGTAAAGTTTCTTAAAAAAAGAACTAGACTTGGTTCTCTAAATTATAAACCAAAATGACCTATCACTTTTTTGCCCCTTTGAGAATTTCCAATGTTTCTCAAGTAAAAATAAAGTAGTAAGCTCAGAGCTAGATTATAGTCTAGAATAAAATATAGAATATTTTTTATTCCGTGAGTGTGTTACCTTGGAATAATATTCGACATTCACGCGGGTGGAGCCGCGCTAGTCAACATAAAATCGATTCTCAATTAACTGCTTTCATTTTGTAAGTTAAGACATAATATGTCGGCTAGGTTTAGCTGTCAATGTAACAACCAATCACAGTGAATGTCGGCCATTAAGTTGTCACAGCGAGCTATGGAATTAAAAAATTGATATCCATAAGTGCCTTGTGACAACCGTGAAGTCATGAGTTGACAAAACAAGTTTTCTGTGAAATAACAGGTGAAATTTACGACGTTATGGAGTAGAGAATATTTTGTTATTAATTATAAATTACATTTTTAGTTTTCTGCAAGAAAACATGTTCGATTTAACTGCGATCTAAATTGCGCCTACTTTAAAACCTCCTTGATATTTTATATACCCGACTAGCTCCAGCCCGAAGCTTCGCTCGCGTGAAAGTCGGAAATTATCACAAATACCCGGGATAAAATCTCATTCAAATCCAGCAGTACAGCAGTTAAGACAAAAAAAAAGAAAAGGGAAAAAACAGACATACTGATAAACAGACATGAGTTACATCCCCACCTATATTTATTGAAGCAATAGAATGCCCTGATATACAAAACTATTTAAAAAAATACCTGTCAGACCACCAGCATGGCTTTACTGCTGCAAGATCCACTAGTAGTAATCTAGTAAGTTTCGTGGAGGTTATTGCAGCTTCACTTGACTCGAACCATCAAGTCGACGCCATATACACCGACTTCAGCAAGGCTTTTGATAAAGTCTCCCACGAATTACTGATTCAAAAACTCGCTGCGTATGGCTTTGCTGGTTCTCTTCTTAAGTGGCTGCATTCGTACCTCACGGATAGATCCTTTTTTGTCGTGGCCAATGGATATAAATCAGAAACCATGATCATAACCTCTGGTGTTCCGCAGGGTTCCCACCTGGGCCCTGTAATATTTATTATCTTTGTAAACGACCTTCCCTATTGCTTCCTCAACTCCATGCCATTCCTATTCGCCGATGATTTGAAAATAGTCCGTGTTATAGATTCTCAAGCCGATTCGACATTACTTCAGGATGACTTGGACAGACTATTAAACTGGTGTAAGCATAATAACATGCAACTGAATGTAGAAAAATGTTCCCAAATTACGTTTACTCGCAACGCCAACTTCATTGATTTTAGTTACAATATGAATGGTACCTCTCAGAAAAGTTGACGAGATCAGAGACTTAGGAGTCCTTCTAGATTTTAAATTAACGTTTATTCCCCACATGGACAAAATCATTAAAAAAGCTTCAAAGACGCTCGGTTTCGTGTTACGAAATGTTAAATGTTTTCGCAAGCCTAAAACCAAAATTTACCTTATTAATACTCTTGTTCGTACTATTTTGGAATACTGTTCAATTGTGTGGCGTCCTCATTATGCAACACACAGTCTTAGGTTGGAGAGGATCCAAAAAATACTTTTGTACCATCTTGCCTATTCTGCGAGACTAGCCCAAAAAATCCCGAGCTACGCAAAACGTCTTGAGAAATTTGGCATAACTTCACTCGAAAAACGAAGAGACGATAAAGATTTAATTTTTATTATTAAAATACTTCGGAGTAAAATAGACTGCCCCCAGTTGTTAAGTAAGATAAACATTAATCTAGCCTATAATTATCCGCGTCACCAAATTAAACTTTTACGTCCCCCATTCCGCAAAACTGTGTCAGGATCCAACTCCCCTATCCCCAGAATGTGCAGGCTTCTTAATAATTGCTATCATTCAATAGACATTTTTACCACAACACTTCAGAAACTCAAGCGCCAAGCCCATCAAAAGTAATCCACCATAATGTCTTTTTTGATTGTATAGTATCTACTTTTTAGAACTACCCACTAGTTGTTATAACTTTGTAAGCGTTATTTCTGTACTTTTATTGTAACCTACTGATGTTCTAATTTTATTTTTGCATGCTGTGTCTATCGCATCATATTGTACACTATGTTTGAATCATGCTGCTTGTATTTTTAGGATAAAAAGTGTAACAATTGTAGATAGGCCAATAAATAAATAAATAAATAAATAAATAAATAAATAAATAAATAAATAAATAAATAAATAAATAAATAAATAAATAAATAAATAAATAAATAAATAAATAAATAAATAAATAAATAAATAAATAAATAAATAAATAAATAAATAAATAAATAAATAAATAAATATAGGTATCAACATCATAATATCTGATGTCCTCATCGAAGACTAATTATAATATAAGACTATCTGCACCAGCTACAAAATACGTTAAAACGAAGACATAAACATGATCGAATAACAAAAAAGACATCGTCTATAAATCTCCGTTGGAAAATTCCACATAGATATTATGGAGATGAATGCATCTGCCATGCAAACCCGGGCAGGGACGGGAGCACGCGTTCCATTTCTGATCCTCCGTATAGCGACTAATTGGGCACCGTCGGAGCCGTGTTTCAGAAACATGTCACTCAAAATTTTCCGTTACGAAAAGGCATGACGTTGATGCCTATAAACGTCATGCTTTTCGTCTATTAGGCTTCCTTTGGGCTTTCAAAGGGGGCTTAATAGACTTGTTCGAAACATGGATGGTCTGGTAACGAAATTAAAATCGCTTTGTGGGAGCTGGCTAGGATGTACTTATTTTTGCGTTACTTGGATGCCGAGGATGCGACGCTGAAATTCTCTGATGGTGTTCAGTTTATTGGTTTGGACGCTGTAATTACGTTTCTATGTCCTTCCTTCTCAAAGAAGACATATCTACAGGGTAGCATAGGCAATCGTTTACGGGAATAAAGTTTCATGAATGTGAACAAGCATTTGATTTTGGAATATGAAAAATTCAAACTGGTTCCTTTTTTAAAAAAATGGCAAAAAAATTAGTGCAAACTGCTGCTTTTTAATATTTCTTTGTTTGTTTATGACAATTTTTACCCCTTTATGATTGTCAATGGATTACTCACCCTGTAGAAAACAACTTTTCTGTGAGTACTTTTATGTTTGTTCTACAATATAATCAGAAAACATGATTTCAGCTATCGCAGCAAAACATGTTTTTAAGAATGAATTTTGGTCACGTTCTCATTTGTTCGAACTTAAAAAACTTTTTCACAGAAAAATACAACCGACTTCCAAATAAAACACACTATAAAGTTTAAAATAACTTTCATTTTGGAAGTTGGTGTCAAAAACGAATAAACTGTATTTTATGCTTTGTAGAAGTATCTAGACAACAATATTAATACCTAAGTATTGCATGTTGACTGATAGTAACTTTTATGACGCATTTTTGCTCATATGCTTTTATAGTTTCAATATACACTTTAGTGGCACGGAAATAAACATCGAATCAAACTATTAAGTTTCTTTGTCTCAAAAATCACTAACCTAAAATTACACTTTTACTACATTGTGAAATCATAACATAAATTTATTTTAAAAAAAAAATACAACCGATTTCCAAATAAAAAACACTACAATGTTTAAAATAACTTTAATTTCGGAAGTCGGTGTTTTGGTTGTATTTTCATTTTTTGAAAAGGAAAATAGTCATCCACATAACGAAAGTTAAAATACATCTTAAACTAAACTTCAAAACAGATATATTAGTATACGATATAACAAACACAATTATACATTTATATTATAAATTAGTGTGACTATAATCCTAAAATTTATGACTAAACTCACCAATGCGAATTTATTTTTGTAAGCAAAACTTTTCGCCGCAAAGAATAAAACTGTGACGATATCCCACGTACTACGCGATCGAAGCGGAGAGTTCCCGATACGCCGTATCTATGTGTACTTTTTTGTTCCAGTTTAAAAAAAATATTCGAATCTATGTTAGATATCTTGTGGTCTGTTTCAGGCATTTTTCAGCGTCGAATGCTTGCATTCTTCGTTCATGTTTATTGTTTTGTATAGGCAGTCGATTTTTTTTGGCGATTTCGGGTGTGGCACCATATGTAGTTAAAGTTGTTCATAATGTTGAGTACAATGACCCCTTAAGAGGTATTGCGTTTATTCTGTTACATATTGTATAATACTTTATCGTACACCAATTGTAGAATAGATACTATTGTTTGACAATGATCCCTTAATTATCGTAGTTTACCACGACAAAAGAAGTAGGTACTTATAAGTGATTAGTGTATGAATACACCTATTCCTTTGTCTCATTAAATGCTGACTTACTGCAGCAATATTGCAACGGCATCTTAAGAGGCTTCACATCGAAGGTTCTACTGCAAACGTTAACAACTTAGTATTTCATCCTAGCATGAATAACATGCTTATAACAGTAATAAGCATGCTCCAACTTGATTTTCCAGTTGTAAACGTCTTTTTGAGCCAATTAGCGTAGCATCATGCTTGATATGAATGGAAGAAAATTCAATGGTTTCTGAAAATAATGGGACTCGTTGCTTCGCAGTTTCTGATGGTTGCCAATCTTGATTCTTGCTTTCAGACGGGTATTTGAAAACGAATTTATTATACTTACCTACTTATGTTTTAAAAGTGCCTAAATCATAGTCCATTTTATAACTTGACAATTTTCGCATTAAAGTTTTTAGAAGAACACTCAAGTTCTAAAGTGATCGAAAATATAACGCTCAATCAGCGCTGATACTATATACTGTCAAAAACTCCAAAAGGTACGGGAAAAGATAACGTCAGTCCTAGCATTTTGACTTTTTTCATTAGCGCTGATAAAATGTCACTTAATTGAGAGGTTCTGACTCACTCTGTCTCCCTTTCTAGCAAAAGGTGGTACACAATAAAACGTTCTATTAAATCTATTCTTGGACAGGGCAATTCAGAATTTTTGTAGAGCAGACTGTAATGAAACCGTTAAATATTCAGTCATCGGAAGGACTGGCTGTAACCGAAGGGAGCATTAGTGCATACAGCCAGACAGACCACCTTTTGAAATATAAATTTTGTGGGCGGCGCTGGACGAAGGAGGTAACCCGCGAAATAAGCTCAAAACAGAAACTAAGAATGAACCTACATTTATGTGTTTGTGAAAATAGTTACCATAAAAATATGTTTACTTGCTTTATTAAAGTTATTTTTTTATTACCAACAGCGATACATAAAAATACTATACAAAATATGCGTGTAACAGTTATTATGGCCAATTATATATCCCTATATAACTGGGATATATTAGTATAATATATGCGAACGGACTAATGCCAGATATTACCAATTAAACAACAAAATGAAATTACAAAACAATACAAAATTACTTTTAACTTAAATTTGAATTTAGATTACAATTTTGAAAAAAAATAAAACAAAAAAGGTTGAATTATAAAAGATAGTACAAGAAGAAGAAGGTTAGGTTCTTAAAGAATTTATTTCATTTTAACGAAGATGTTTTGTGAGAGTTTGCAGTAAAGATAGATTGACTGAATATAAAATAGAGGAGAGTCAGTGAGATGGAATGGAAGACAAACGTGTTGCGCCCAAGTAACATAAGAAAAGGGGTCAAGATTATAATGATGATTATTTTCCAGTATTTGTTGGAGTTCAAATTGCAACATATCAATGTTGTTTGATGTTGACAGAAATATTTCGACATATTGACTAGATACAATTTCCTCGGGAGAACCAATGTTTTAAGTACTTGACACATTTAGAAACTACGTAGAAAAACTAGTTGAACTTAATTTTCGAAGTGTTGTATGTTTTGATACTTTAGGTGAATTAATTAATTCACATTCAATTATGTGTATTTCAACATTTATGTGCTTATCTTATCTAACCTGCACGGCGCAGTAACTGAGTAACATGATACTCCATGGCAATACTGATGCTAGAATTTATGGTTTCTGACTACCAGTACCATGTTTTTAACAACACCATGGGACATCATCAATGACTCCTTCCACTTAAAAAAAAACATATTATCCTTAAAAAAAAAAACATGTCACTTCGACGGTCAAAATATTGTCGGTAACTCTGGAGTAACCGCGAAGCATGTTAGGAAAGCAAAGTCGAACAATGTTCCATGTTCCCGCAGTTTCCAACTGCCTTCAAGCTAGTAACAACTATGTTGGAGCACCGCACACGACTTGATCATGTTAAATACTTTGCGCAGTCATGGTTTCTGGAGCTTTGCCTCTACTTTGCTGAGGCAAAGTTGCAGCACCATAATCAGGATTTATTATGTAGGTAGCGAACGTGGGCGCTAACAGCAACGTGTTTATTAGTTATTCTATTCTAAGTAAATACCAACCTAGGTGTTTTGGGGTTTACCGGGTAACTTCTTAAGTACGGTAACGCTGAAAATAGGTACGGGATGCACATATAAATGTGTAACAGTTTAATATTATACATTTATATGTGCATGTCTAGTCGAAAAGTTATTCATAATAATGACTTCAATGACCCCTTTTCAGATTTTGCGTTTAATCTTTTACAGGATATTATTAGCATATTTTTTTTTAAATAATTTCTTTAAACCGAAAATAGTGACTCTATTTTAAATAACAATGGCTATAAGTTTAAGTATTTTGTATTGAGCTCAGTAGAATGACTTACATTCGAATCTTTAAAAAAAAATTAAGTATGGTAAATTTTAATCATCAAATGACTCTTTTTGCTCTAGGCGGCGCGGAAGGGAGTGTCAGACTCTTACTGAATAAAACCAATCCGTGTTCCTCTAAATTCCCTTTACGTTCCAGGGCCGCGGTGTCTCTTTCGAACAAATTCCGCAACCTACATTTGAATCCTAAAACGGTAATTTTTAAAACTTCTGCGGGACAAACTCACCTAAAGTCAGTTTCCAAAATAAGATTAAAAACATAATTGAAAAGGTCTTGCAACTTGTCAGGTTTAAAAACAACTCAGTCTTCAAGAAACAACTCCTTAAACCGAGTACCAACCACATTCTAGCAATGAAAATAATTAACGTCTGCAGCAGATGGCACTTTGTAAGGAGTGCCATTTGTTACAATGTCGCTTCTACAACTTTATGTTATTTACTTGGAAAACTTTGTTAGATTCAAGTTTGTTTTCTTAATATATTCAAGTTGTTACCGCAAGAAACGTGGATGTGATTTAGAATTTTCTGGTTTGAATCTGGTTAAAAATACCGAATTTAACTACAGTTAGAAGATTTTACGGGAAAATGGGTGGAGAGGGCAAAACAGTGTTAAAGTGGAAGGGTATGTTAGAGACCTTTGTCCAGCAATGGGAAAAGAGAAGTTGAAAAAAAATACACTGGGTTAAGATATTATTTTACTATTTCGGAAAAATCTGTTTTTTGTATGACTATGCCAAGTACCTAGTGTTCGTCCCTTATTTATATATTATATACTAAACTATACACCGAGACTACATAAAAAGAAAATTACAAACTAAAACACATGTACAATGGTCGGCCTTATCGCATTCCGCGATCTCTTCCAGGCAACCTGGAATGGACAGTAATTGCCCGGACATAAAATGGGGCTTAATTACTATTACTTTCTCTTAATGGGAATTAATTACTTATACCATCAAATATGAAGTTCGATCCCTTTTGTATTAACGAAAAGGGTCGAATCGATGTGATTGCATGACTTCGCTAACTTTTTGCGTTTATTTCCTAATCATAACTTAAACTAGCAAAAAGGTTCAAAAGTGTGTGAATTCACCAAACGGCGGTGGACCACGACGCATAAATGTACGCTTGGATATATTCGGTTACTATGGTAATATTCGTAGTTTTTCCTTGTATGAAAATAGTTTTTTTTTCGGTAGATTTACAGATAGTTGTGAATATGTACGTGCCTTTATTGGTGCATAGAGAAACTCAGGTTTTGCACACAGCGTGAAAAACTATAATAATCGCACTAATAAATCTGAAAATCTAGGTCTCAAGTTGAAAACTAGCGTCTAGCACTAGTAGCAAACTCTTTTTAACGTTTTAGAAAGGGCATGTTTTTTTTTATTTGTTTTGTTTGTCCTGTAAACCTGTGTGCCTTTCATTTTGTTCCTACTTTGTTTATCGTATTACGTATCGCATACGGCCGTCCACTGCGTGGACGACTTCCGCGACGGATGGTCCGCAAGCGATGTTATAAAACTCAAACAGCACCACTGTGTGGAGCGGGAGATCCGTCGAAGTCGCTGTGTATACGGTGATGACCACGGAACGCTATGTATAGCACACCAAAGGCCTTCCTACGGTGCGAGTCAGTCAATATCATACGCCGTGGGCAGCCGCCTTAACCCTAAAGTAATGAGTAGTATCTGTTACGTACCGATAGTCGTTGTCGTCCCGGTAAGGACACCTCATGACTCTGTTCGGAGTCACGAGGGTCCTTGGTCCGGATTAGCTTAGTGAACAGGTTGTGAGTGTCACGTCGCCATCCTCCCCAATCCACTTGACGCAGGGTGGTTAGAAAGCTGCAACAAAAGACATGGATTAAAATCACAGATCGATTATCGAGGGCCGAGCAGGCTTAATCAGGTGTGACGCCATTAATTTACTATTGTGTCTGCTAAAATCAATTTTGACTGCCAGGTGCTAAAGTAAATATAGTTTTCAATAAAGAACTATGTCTATACCAGCGTTTAGCCAGAAATGTTGGGTGTTTTCCATGAATTTGGGGTGAGTCTATTGATCATATAATATATTATCTTAGTTGTAATAGTATCAAAAAATAAAAACCTGACTTGTAAAAAAGGACCTAAATACCCATCAGTCACCTGCTTTAATAAAAAAATCAGCTAAAAGATACCCAAAGCTGAACGTAGGCAGGCATGATCTGTCGATGTGACAACCTTGGGGGAGTCACCACATCGACAGCTTCTTGCGTGCGGGCTGGTGGTCCTCACGAGAAAGGTAGTCAAGAAGCTATTTAATTCATCATGATCTCGATACACAAAAAAAAAATTGTTTCTAAACCAAGATTGGTCATTCCACACTTAAGTCGACTATACTGTCAACGTTCTCATCGTGTAAACTTAGGTGGCGTCAACACGAAATGAACCGCCATTCCATCTTATTTGCATGGATTGACAGCTCACTTCATTTTCACTTCACCTAAGCTTACATGGTGAGACGTTTGTAGAACCGCACTGCTGTTGGTCCCTCCGTGACCGCACAAATCAAATTATTTGTTGCAAAGTTCGGTTTGCAACGAATTGTTGAGGGTTGTGTCCCTGCAATATGATCTCTAACCACGGTTTAATATGCGCAGTGTTAGAGCTCTAATCAAAGTTGTATCGCTAACTAAAGGGGAACAGTCAGTCACAAACTATTTGCCTCGTGCCGCTTAGGTCACAAGTTGTAATACTGGCCAGGGTTATGTAGTTTTTGAAGAGACATGTGGTTCATGAAGTGTTCTGTCTTAATTTAAACTTGAAGGAAAAAAAGAAACAAACGGTCAATGGACTGTTTCAGTCTAAATGGCTAGAACAATTTAGATGACAGCTAATAAAGAAAAATAGATGAAGAAGCAAGTTGGTTCACATCGAATTAAGTAGGCAAGAGAACGATGATGATTTAAATTTTAACCAATTCTAGTACTTAATATGATTTCAAATTTAAGTCGCATTATCATCTCAGCGGCATTCCGACGGAAAGACTTTTAATGGGATTGCATCATAAGTCTTTCTGTACAAACTTTGACATCTTGTAATGTTAGGTGGGCGTTGAATATATTAGCATTGCACATGTACATATAGGTCAAATTGAACGATGCATAATTAAAAGGCAGCTGGCATCAAATGAACAGCATCACAATCATATTGTGAATGTTTGCCTTATTTATGTAAATTGTAAAGATGGTCGGCAGAGCTGTTGAAAAGCTATTAACATAAATATTTAACTTGGTAAAATATTTAGTCAATTTATGATTAAGAAGTGTGTGGGGCTACTACTACTCATACTTAAAACCCAACAATATCAATCAAATCTATTTACATAACAATATTGAGATTATGAACCGGCTGCCTTTTATAGATCTTTGGAAGTCGTTACGGATAGTCAGAAGTCAGATAATCTGACAGATATAAAATCTGACACCAGTCCTGCCAAGGACCCAGGTAATGGGTTGTGGAGGTCTGGTAGGCAGCCGCTCCGCGTAAAATACTGGTATTCAGCTGAATCCGGTTTGACTGGAAGCCGATCCTAATATAGTTGGGAAAAGGCTAGGCAGATGATGATTGAGATTATGAACCGCAATTTTAAATGTAGAGACTAGGAGAACATAATCATGAGGAACCTCCTAAATAAGTCATCTTACGCCAAGTCAGTCAAATCTGCACGGAAAAAATATTCAGTATCTATAAAGTTGATCTAAAATCATATAAAATGTTTTCACTAACAAAGAAAATAGAATTAAAATTGATCAAAAACCAAATGAGATGTACTTAACTATTTTAAAAAAATATATCTGTCCCTCTCGCGAAGACGTGGTTTAGCTATGGCAGTTTTATAGGCGACATGGTATTTGACGTCAGAGTTCGTATCGGACTTCTCTTTCTAATTGACGTCTTTAAAGCTTTATAATTTCATCGCTGTTGAAGGTATTTTAATAATTATTTGATTATTGTTTACTAGAGCCAAAAAGTATTTCATTTTGAAAAAAAAATGCATGCATATTCCCCAATCAGTCTTGAAGTTTCCATTTTGAGCAAGACATAATAATTATAGTTTTTCAGTTACGGCAATGAAACCATAAGAAGGTTCGGAAAGCCACTATAAATTCAGTCCCAAAGCTAAAGTGTTGAATCAATTCTTATTAGCGCTGGAACATGACTAATGCATTAATCATTAAGTTCTGAGTGTCCAAAACGAGGCTAAAAAAGTTGTGCTAATAAGTAAAAATGAGTGACTGACTGGATTATTTGGCTCTGTTGTTACCGAAAGTGCGGCAGGAAAAGAGTACTTTTTAAATTTGATTGACTGGTTATCGGACACAATAATTACATTTTTTTATTTTTATTTTTTATCTGCTTTTTTATTTATTTGTAATGTAAGAAGTCGTCTCGTCGCGGTCCGCTCTTGTCTATTTCTCCGCTCCGCTTACTTCTTCTTAAACACGCAACAGTTTTTAGACAGTTTTCACGGATAGAAATAACAATAAACGAGGCTTGTGTGCAATAAATAAAGCATTTTATGAACTGTGTTTTTTGCAAAAAGTGAGTACCTGCTAATTGAAATCTGATAGAATACACACTAGCAGAACAATAGCTCTGGCTGGATTTGAACACTCATTTGAATTTAGAATCGGTTTAAATAGTAAACTCGTCGATTGTTTTTTCACTGTGCCAGACGATCCTTATTTATTGAAGACTATCAAATCGATCCTGGGCGTTGCCTCAAACATTTACTACAGTATCTACCAAAACAGTTTGAGGTTTCGAAATGTAAAAAAATCTTTTACTACTAAACATTACCCAAACTGTTTTTTATCAACACTGGCCTAGGAACGATTTTCTTGAACCATAACATATAAAACCATACAAACAAGCATTTAAAACCGTTTCAAAACTCTATACCGACATGTGTAATGAAAGGTAGTATAAACAACGGTATAGGTCGTTAAGGCATATAATTATGTTGGTATGCATAGGTACAGAAAAAGGTATACCTACCCACATATGCACGGTACCTATCTTATTGTATGTGGAATGCAAGGACATGTTGAACACAAGTTGTTTGTGAAACAAGTCGCCGAGTGAAACGTGTGCTCGACACTTGAGGGAACTCGGCGAAAGTGGAAATTTATCAGAGAACGGGCTAAAGTCTATGGAGGAAAATGTTCGTTCACTCGGCTAAACAGAATTTCCCTTTAATTAATTAATTAATGCAACGATAACTGCCTAATATTTCTGTCTGTTTAATTGTGTTGGGTAAACTGTGTTGGTAGTTTTTCTATATTGGTGAACCCACCAGATACAACTGTTTTTAAATGTCTAGGTATAAATCTATGTTTTATTTCGCTGTATTTATGTTCTTCATTAGGTACTTCAATGTGTGGTTCCATCTACATCGTCAGATATTTGGCCATTTATTTAAAACCAGATTTGTAAAACACAAACACGAATTGATCGTATTAAAAAAATTGTTGAATAAATTTGTAATTTTCTGATCAATATACAATATCACGCTATTCTTATTTCTAAAAAAATTGCTTATCGTTACTTAATTAAACTAATTATGCTACCTACAGTAATTTAATTAATATTTTCTCATATTTCACTTACTTCAGGAATGAAAGTGTTTCCAACCATGACGCCACGCGAAAGCCTGTTGAAGAAAGAAAACAAAGGTTAATTAAATAAAATTTTCAATAAAACACAACAACTTAATGTTAGTGATAACGGGAACATATTAGGAGTTGAAGTGAAAGGTAAATGACCTACAATAGACCACATAATAAATAACCTGACAGACAACGCACAGCCTTAACCGAAAATTGGCCTAGGAGCATCATATTTTGCACCAATCTTTTATATGACTATAAAATATAATATGCTCAAAAAAAGTATTAATCATCTTAAAGATAATAATAATGATATATAATTTCACCAAAACAATACAACAAATTACATATACAGATATTATTTCAGTTACAGATATAATCAAGATTACTGACACAGCCCGAAGAATAGCCAAGCGTAAGTGGCAGGGGGCAGGGCACATTGCTCACAAGACAGATTCTCGATGTAACCAAAAAGTTCTGGAGTGGCAACCGCAAACCGTAAGACAAGATGGACTGATGGCCTGGTAAGGTCGACGAAGTTCGAAATTTTTCCGATGAGAAAACTCATTTGGCATTTAAATTATTAGTTTAAGATAACTAATTAATAAAGGCACGTGTAGGTTTGAAACCAGAACCTATCCTGATCCTGAAGTGTAATAAAGTTTCTGACGGACAATTTTTTTTATTCACTAAAGTATCCTACTGCATGCCTACATGTTGTACCGGGTAAAACAAATAACTTTTGATAATATCAAGCTGTTCTAACTAATTAAATAAAGCCTACACGGAACCTTAGCCGCATAGCTTAGTTTATAACCTTGCATACAAAACCAAAGTTTAACATACAAAACCAAAGTTTAACAAACACTATACTAAAAGCGGCTTAGATAGCCGATAGCCAAAGCTTAAATAAAGGACATTATTTTCTGTTGCAAGGAAGCCGACAAAACGGCTCCTGACTGAACGGATTGGATACCACTTGGACTTGCCTCTGACAACGGTTTTGTGAAAATACCGTCATAAATGGTCAGATATCTTATTCCTTGCTTTATCGTTCTCTGCACATTCTGCCTCAGAGACCTACTTCATAGTTTGTATTTATCCTTGTTGTACTACTAACACTAGTTATAAGGTATTCTGCTTACAAAATTGACTATTATGTTGTCCGATATTAATAATTAAATTAAATTCTGAAAAACTCTAGTGGGCTAGTACTTGGTTTGTTTTAGGTTTTATCGTTTAGGAGATCAAATAAACCATTCTGAACCTAATTCAACGAACTATATGTAATTTAAAATTAACAGCCGGTCGATTGTGTGAACATGTCGAAGTGAAGACACAGAATCGACCGGCTGGTCCAAAAACGCTGAGTGAGCAAAGAGAGGACGAACATTTTTTGCACCCCGCCTTGAAGAGGTTAGATATTCATTTGTTATTCATGCAGAATTCAGAGAGACTACGGTGCAAGAACGAGCTCCAAAATTCTTACCATCTCGCCTTGGATTGCATTTCTATGGACTCATCATACACGATATTCGATTTTATCAACAGGTGGTATGTCATTTTCTTTTTCCGCCGCCAGCGCGAGACCAATGGCGTTTAGTACTTCTGCAAGCTGGCTAATCCGACCGTGTGTAAGATTAAACCTCTTCAAGCCAAATGACGTAGTCTCTGGACCTAGGTACCTACGTAAAATCCTATTGTACTAGCTAATAGAGAATAAGCACAGTCAATATATACTGTAAAGGCTTACTGCTCGTTTGTTTAGCAATAGCGTGTGACGACGCAATATGGGAATCTATTTGAAACAATGTTGGTGTTAGTGCTCGTTGCAGCTATTTCAAAGTCTAAACTTACTTACTATAAAAAAACTTTACTTTAAAAAATCCATTTTTGTTAGATTTGTTGGAAGAAATTACCTTATAAACAAAATCGAAAATCGGTATTGCTGAAATAAAATCACGATTCCTCTGCTATATTGCTCCAACGCGAAGTAGTGGAAGATGAAAAGCTAGTTTTTTTTAATACATAAAACATGAGGTGAAAGCAAGACATTTTAACGATTCAAAATAAAAATTCTACGTACTTTTCATATCAACAAACACGCGTTTAAAGAATTTGGTAGAAAAAACTAACCAAATTTTAAAATATGTAGTTTTTGTCACCCTGCCTACTATGGCAATACTGACAGATAAATGTATCTTCGTTAAGTTTAAAGTATGGTCACATTACCCGACTTTGCAAAAAAGAAGGATACTGGGTGTTGGTTTTCATAATGGAGCAGTATGGGAAATTGTTGAACGGGAGCGACGACAGGGTTCTCAGACGAAGCGTTAACTGCGTATAATAGTGATCAAAGTAACCCGTAAGTTATACTTATAAACGCCTCTAAAAAAAGATATCGTTGACACGGTCGGACCCGATAGCCCGAGTAGGGTGTTGAATTAAAAAAACAACGAAAACGCTTTGCTGTTTCGAACATTCATTGGACTTGAGTTTGTCGGGCTCGTGCATTCAGAAAAGTTTTTAGCCATGCCCAACCAGAATTGGAATTCGAAAACATTTGTGTGTCATTGATTCTTTTAACTTGATTTTTTAAGTTATACAAACGACACTTTCTACATGAAATTGATTAGCAAAATTGATCAACAACTCAAAGGGTCTCTGGTCCTCTTACTTAGACCAGAGAATAAGAAGCCTACTAACAAAGGTATTTATGCCCTGGGAGGATACTAGCTACACATAGATCTGATTCGTGATGTTCTTGAGAAAGGCCGGGTGCAAAGTTACGGCCAGTTTACACAGTGCGAGCTGCTGACAAGAAAGTAGACAGCTACTCGGATTGCCTACTCGCATGGCCAGTAGCTCGATTCGCCTTAACTGTCTTCACGATGATACTAACTGCCCAGTCTCTTGCGAGGCGCAGCACACAAAAAATATTGGTTCCGCTTGCTGCCTGGCTGACACTGGCGAGCTCCTGCCAAACGCGTCGGAGCCATGTGAGTGATGTCCGAGCTGCTGCCATGTGCGAGTTACTGTCAGGTGAGCATGCCAGTGAAAACAAAACATGTTGTAAAACTCGGATGCGAACTACAATGCTACTCGCATGTGGCTGTAACTCGTACTATATTATGTCCAAACGATGCGAGTTACTGCACTGCAGCTACACGGCAGACTGACTCGCACTGTGTAAACTAGCCGTACTCGCAGCCGATGTGCATGTATGCCCAGCGGCCTAATTGTGTTACGTTTTTCGGATGTATGAATATTTTATCTAGGTTTAGAGAAATGTAATAAAAAAATTGTGAAATATCCTATTGGTTTAACAATAAAAATGTTCGCTAGAGTAACAAATTCCGCATGACTGCATAGCTAAACCCATCGGTATCAAGAGTTCAATTTTACAGATATTTTGTAAAGTTTTAGAGTGTTTTGAATAAGTCTCGCGCTTCTATCATGTTTTTTTGAACCATTTATTTTCTCACTAGTGAATAATGCTTACGCTCGCAGTTTGCATAACGGTTTGTAGTAACTGAATCCTTGTTTGCTTTGTGCGAAAGCGCGCCACTTTATGTTTTGTCACACGTCTATTTGAAATGGTTCAAAGAGTTTTTTTCGGAATTGAGATCCTCTTTTGTTAGATATTTTAATGTGTGAGTAAATTAATGCAATTGGCTGTTTCTGTCTTTCTATTAATCTTTATCTATTTGAATTCTTTGCTTGGATAAATATTTAACTAGATATTAAAGTTCTTACAGATTGAAACACAATCATACCCATGCCAATGTTAGCAATAAATCTGTTTACAAACTGTTCAAGTTACGTACGTAGCGATCGCAAACTCTCGATATATTATAGCAGTGGCGCACTGTCAGAATACCGAACATACCGTCAGAATATCGAAAGTTTTGAGTGTCGCAGTCCTGTGTTACGGTTGTGTAAGTATATTATTTAAGGACTTTGACAGCCGATATTGCAAATTGAACATTTCCTGTTTAACTTGTCTTTCCTTTATTTCATCATCTGCCTAGCCTTTTCCCAATTATATTAGGGTCAGCTTCCAGTCAAACCGAATTCAGCTTAATACCAGTATTTTACGTTGAGCGGCTGCCTACCAGACCTCCACAACTCATTAACTGGGTAACACGGTACTCCTTGGCAAGACTGGTGTCAGATTATCTGGCTTCTGACTATCCGTAATGACTGCCAAAGATTTTCAAATGACAGCTGGGACCAACGGCTTAGCGTGCTTTCCGAGGCACGGAGGAGTCTCGGTATGTTAAGATGGTCACCCATCCACAGACCAACCTCGGCAAGCGTTGCTTAACCTTAAAGATCGACCCATGCGGCTGTTATTATTTTCTTTTATAAACATTAAATTGACACTTAATTTTTCGATCACTAAATCTAAAAACTCTTCAGTGAATTGTAAAATTATTTAGGTTATGTGCCTGAAGTTGACTTTGCTAATTTATTGGCTATTACAAATTACTTAAGATAGTTATATTCTCTTATGTAAAACCGTGAAGAGTAAACTATCTTAAGTAATTTTTTATTTAGTTATTAGCCAATAAGCTGAAATTAAACTTTATACTCATACGAAAGATACCTAGATCTAAAAAGTTATTTAAGAGCTTTATCGAATAATTTTATAGGACAAGAGACAGTAAAGTTAAGTTTTTATAGAAACTCTCTGTTTCATGTAATATATCAATATGTAACTTAGTGTATACACGCAGAGTACCAATTCTGTTTTATATTCAGCTGAGGACTAAACCAATTTGTCCTGTGCCAAAACCCTCAAACTATGGAATCGTTTGAACTGCATAAGTTTTCAACTAGAGAACAATGATTGTGTCGAGTATATGTCGTAGCCAAAAAGCTTAATCAGCCATTTAATTGGTTGCCTAGCCTTTCCATTTAACTGCGCCGATTTTTCAGCGACCTAAGTGACATCTTCGGTTCAATATCGTTTAATGACTTGCCCATACCACTTATGTCACTGATTAAGCGACGTAGTTATATAAAAAAATAGTATCGTTCGAATTTCACCTTGAAGGTTTTCATAATCCACATAATTAAAACGGGAAAATGATCTAGCCATATAAATAATGATTAAGGTATCTGATGTATTGTATTATATATTATGTTTAATATGTACCTAAGTTATAACATCGCCTTGGATGTATCTGTAAAGTTGTTATAATAATGAATGAATAAATAAATAAATAATAGTAAATAATAAATAATGAAGTTTTTCTGCGGAACGCAAAAGTGACGTAGCCGCTAATAAACTACAGTGGTACAACTAAACGTGGATTGTTGTCAATCAACTGACAACGTTATCTATAAATAAGTACGACATTTCAGTTTATTCCTTGTATGGAAATAAAATGATATTTAACGCAGATTTTTCCATTGTAGTATGTTTTTCCCTTTTAATTTACGACTTACTTTCTTGTACATAAAGGTTGTTTGTTAATTTTCTATGCCTATTATTTTAGATTTTACGAATTCATAATTTGTCAACTCTTACGAATTGTAAGAAGCCAGAAAATCTGAGCAGTCTTGCCAAGAAGTACCGTGTTACCCAGTTAATGGGTTGTGGAGGTCTGGTAGGTAGTCGCTCCCAGTGAAATACTGGTATTCTGCTGAAACCGGTTTGACTGGAGTTAGTAAAAGGCTAGGCAGATGTTATTTTACATGTTTATGTTTCCCACCCACCGGTATCAAGAACAGGTATAATCATCAGCCGAAAGACGTCCGCTGCTGGAATAGGCCTCTCGCAAAGGGGGGGTTTGCCATAATCGCCACGCTTGGCAGGCGAGTTGGTGATCGCAGTGTAGCTGTTGTAATGCACAGAGATTGCTGTAGCACATTCTCTGGTGAGTCCCTTAGTCGCCTCTTACGACACCCACGGGAAGTGATGGGATGGTGATATTATTTTACGTCCAACGCCATACAGAATGAAACAGATATATAATTTTATTATTAGCTTGTGGAGAGATATGTTATAGCCCTCTACACAATAGTGTTATGCCATTAGTTTGGCCAAACAAAAGCTGATTACATCGTGCTGTTAATTTTCGGCCCAAAGAATAATTAATTAGGCAGATGTGCAGGTTAACCATTGTTTCCATTTCTGCATTGTCGACTTACCTGTGCGAGTGCGTACATAATAACAGAACCAAACAGTCTACCTACTATTGTGTGAGGTTACATTTTAACTTTGTCCCAGGTGTATCCCTGAAGTGTAGGGACGTGTGTTCTGTTATGTAATTGTATCAACTACCAGTAACTCAATTTACTCTAATTTGAATAGGCCATTCAGAATACCCTTCTGTTAATTCGAGACGAATAGTTAGCAGTTAGGTACAGACAGGGACATGTTACTTAGGGAAAGGGGGGCTCGTGTTCTCAGCCAGGGTTGATCTTCAAGGTTAAGAGCGTTTACGCCGTACGGCATTTCATACAATCTTTCTAGTCCTTATTTAGTCGAAATGAATGAACCGATTTTAATAAAACTTGGTATGCATACGCTAGATATCCAGGTCTAAATAGGTAGTAGAGAATATTCTCGAAAAATCGTTCAGGGAGAAAGATAGAGTGATTTTTTCACGTTCTATGGGAAACTTAAAATCGTTTTCTCTCCCCCTCTTCATGTTCTCTACTAACTAATTACACCTTCATTTCGAAAAATGAGGACTTAAAAGTTTGTTGAAATGCCGTACGGCGTAAACGCTCTTAAGCGATTTTTGCCGATGTCTCAACATAGTCCACAGTTGGTTTCGGTTCTCATTCGTTAACCTTTAACAGTCGTTACACTATTCCCGGACAATAAAACTCTTGAAAGGCAAAATTAACAGTGGTGTGAAATGAAATTAATTAGAAACGAGCAGTGGAGGAGTAAGAGCTGATTTTCCAATAATCCTCATCATATCAGCCGAAAGACGTCCACTGCTGGACACAGGCCTCCCCCAAAGGGAGGGTTTGCCATAATCGCCACGTTTGGCAGGCGCGTTGGCGATCGCAGTGTAGCCGATGCTATCCACCGAGAATGCTGCTGCCCATTCTCCGGTGAGTCCCTTAGTCGTCTCTTGCGGCACCCACGGGAAGAGATGGGATGGTGCTATTCTTTTACGTCCGAGTAGAGGTTTAATAGTTTGTACGACTATTGACTGTATGGACAGTCAATAGTCGTACAAACTACTAAAACCTCTACTACCTCTTCCCCCAAGTAGGCAGTTTAGCAGTACTGACAAAAGATAACTTCTAAAATGCCTATACTTTTGGTCTCGCTATCAAAAAACAGATTGAAATTTTTAAGTACGGTCTAAAAAAAAAGGTAAAATTAATCAAACTATTGGAAGACAAGAATCACTTCCCAATTGAAACTTGTTTTTTTTTCCCTATATAATCTAGAGATATTTTCAGGCAAACCGACTGTATATTTTAGGGCCACAGTGCTCACACTAAGGCTCCTTAAATTTCACTTAATAACTCACAGACTACATGCAAACTGAAACATTTTCATTTACTTCGTATTAAAACCACTTTGTAGGTACTAGGTTTGGTCGCTGAGTCGATAAAAACAATTATGGATTGTTTATAACATGAATTTAAAAGATATTTAGCATCTAGTAAGTAGTAGAAACTTAAGTTTTTTAGAACTTATAATATTTGTGTTATTTATATAAATTATTATTTTCTGCAATAACTCCAATGCTTCAAATACATTTAATATTAAGAAAATGTATTATTAAGGAAATAACCGTTCATACTAAGATAATATTACTCATCCGGCAATATGTGATATAATATTTGTACGGGTTCTATGAAAAAGCGTTTCACTACAGAATCTTAAGCTCCTTCCGAGCTACGGCGCTACGAGATTCCACGAGCTTCTACGAAACCGCTACGACGCTACGCCGCTACGGCATTCGTAGCACACTTTATTGAAATCACCCGGCGAGAACATTTTAAGCACAGTATAACAGAATTAAATTATACGGGCTAAAATTAGATGTAGTCGACCACCGAATTGGAAATTATTGAAAAAGCGCCAAATTCTGTGGCTCAGACATCGCACGAGGCCAAATTGAATTCTTTAAGCCGAATTCTAATTTGCTACGTGTTTTATCTACTTAACATATTTTACTTGTTATTTTATTGACTTCTTGTCAAAAGGGCCTTAAAATAGCAAAGGCAATAAAACAGAAAAATGTTCATTATTTCTAAGAAAGCATTGATACGTTGTTAACAAACGCTCACTCCAAAAGTGGTGTTAATTGAAGTAGGTAGAATGTTATTAACAGTGATAATGCTAATAAACATACACATTAACAAATTTTATTATATTTCCCATTTAATCTGACCGTTCAAACCAAGACCAATTACGAACCGCTATCAATATAAATTCCAACTAAAATCCCTCGCTCAGCGAATTATACCCGTTTCGCTGTGGTTGTCGTTAATCAATTATGTCCAATCCCAGCTAAATAGCGAACATATACGATAAGCGTAATGTTGATTATATATTGGTACAAATATACATGTCACCGGAAAATTGCAAACAATATTTTACAATCTTACGAGATTGTAAAATATCGCGTGAAATTGTAAACTTTTATTTCTTAATAAGACACAAATATATCGGAAGCTATTGAATGTATTGTATACAAAAGGATTTTCTCATATATAAATTATAATAGAATAAAGATTTAATACAATCTTACAGAGATGCAATTGCCCGGTGACATATAGGTACAAAGTATTCATTTAGCCAGCACTATCTCTTTGATGAGCTAAGGCCTCCATCAAAATCTAAGAGGTATTATTTTCCTGAAGTATGGAGTGTCTCAATCATCAACCGATTGACAAAAGTGATATAATTCCATACAAAGTGAGTTAGTACCTCCTGGCGTGAGTAAAAAGTTTTATTGGATTTTACCATAACCAATTCTTCTGTTGCAATTCGGACGTTGAAGTTGGTGGTATATTGGTTGGTCCTGCGCCTGATCTTTCCCAGGTCGTGATAACCGTCCCATCACACTGTGAGAATTAAAGAAAGGGAATATAACTGAGTTTGCGTTTTTAATAGCTTCTGCGTACTAAGCAAGTCTCCGTTGAGATGGGTCACCGAAATTCGGTCAAGATGATCCCTTACCTAAATACCTAAAAAGTCTGCGGTCTCACAAAATCTTGGTTACCTGACTTTGATATGTGGATACTGGAAATAGTTTCAGGAAAGACCTTTTTATTTCAACCTTGGCATAAAGATGAGGCCCATGAAATTCTAATATTGCGGCCACAAGGGTACAGTGTGACGTCGGTCAAAGGTAAGGCTTTTTTGTGATTGGTACCTATACATTTTTATCTACTGTGGTTTCAACATATTTTGTTAAAACGAATTTGAGGTAGCGAATATCATGTAAAGGTTCCGTGCATCGCGGCCGTTTGCATCTGTCGCGTGCGGCTGTGGCGCGCGACTGATGCGACAATAGCCAGTGTTTGAAACGGTAAGTCACCGCTTCCGCGCGCGTCTGACGCAGACCTCAGAAACGGTGCCATACATTCTCATACTCTGACTATTTTCGCACGCGATAGATCGCGCGCGGCTGCGATCGGCCGCGATGCTCGGAATTCTTCCTTAAGACTATAACGAATAAAAACGACCTACAAATCAAATTAAAACTAAAACAAAAGAACAGAGGAACGAATATCGAATCGCCAGTCAGTTTCGAAATCCTCGACGAGTAACTATTATTTGCATAATTTTATTTCGCGTGACGAACTGGCGGTGTCAACATCTATATGGTTGAGTGTCTGAAGTTTTTAAAAATCAAGCATTTCATTGGTAGGAATTGAGTCATTCACTAGATTTCAGCTGTCAATTCTGTGGATTGGATTTTAAACGGACCGCGGATAGACGGGCGGATGTAGGGCGAACTTTTTAGTACGATTTAATTCTTTTTGTTACGGCTTGATACTAACCATATAATGTTCTGGCGAAGAATCTAGTTCCTAGTTTTGATTTTATAGTGTATTTCAGGAAGGAGGGTTAAAAGGTGGAGTACCCTTACTCCACCTTTTGACCTAGTACAGGTTATACACCCTTATACAGGTTATTCTTTAACCTAGCTGAGAATGCAGCACCTCACCACCATTTCAGTTGTAGTTTTAGTACACATAATAATTTGTCAACCCTATAAACTACCATGTACTACAATGCTGTTATGATGAATAAACAATTTATTATTATTACCTTTTGACCTAGTGACCTAGTGGCGACCACTGGAAAAAGCAGTGATAGGTGTCCGGCGGCGAGATGGGCAGATGACATCAATGCCTTCGCGGGGCACCTAGATATGGTTAGCAAAGAAGTGCGGAGGAGACTGGCACACGAAAAGAGAGGCCTATGCAATTGGCAAAGTCGGACGGTGGATGATTATGATGAGTGCTAATGGGAGTTTTGCTTTCATGTTATTTATTATTTTTACGCTTATAGCGACTTTTGTAAGCTTAAACATACCTAGTAATTATTATTTTAATCTAGTCTATAATTATTTACGCAATAAATAAATAATTATTTACGTGGAAATAGTCTGTTCAATTCATTCTGTATCTAAAATATTAATTTAACATGTTGTTGAACTCTGAATCCACTCCATATTACTTAATGTTTATTAAATTTGAATGTTATAGATATGTTCAGCAATAATTGTATTAATAGTCATTATGAGATAGAATTTAAACAGCGATTTTGTTTCATAGTATGTAAATATTGATGATATTTACTTCCTATGAAACTAAATCTCTTTTTCTGTAGTTATGGAACATGTTTTTAGCAGTGGTAGTATTTTAACAACGTCGAGATGAGTCCAAACCTGACCTTATCATGCAAGACAAAATGGAGTCTCAGAGAATTAGTAAGAAAAAAAAAACGAATTTGATAAGCAGAAAGGTGATCCTGCAATAAATCACTTCTGCTACAACGATCTCTGTGTTGACGAAGATGAAAGGTCCAATCTCAGGCATAACAAACTCTTTTAGAAGGGGGTATCTACAAAATGATAATGTGTTCAATTCAACTGTTCAGAGGCTCTAGACTAAGAGCCATCGTATCTGCGAAAGCGATTTTCGAAATGCCAAGATAGAAGGAAGATAACGTGGCATTCCGGCTGCGTTTGGCAATCCCATCCATTTTAGATGTTTTGTCACTCGCTTTCGCCACGCTACCGCCGGCAGTGTCACTTGCCTCAGGTTTCATTCACAGCTCGACTTCGCCCACTGCTGAGCATAGGCCTCTCTTCTCTAGTGCCATCCCCACGTTATTATACAGCTATTATCAAGCTACATTTGTATTAATTCCTCAAGAACTCGTGCTGACACCAGAATGTCGATAAATCATGTCTTAGTGTCGCGAGTAAGTTTAATTGAATGACAGATCTTTCTTTGAAACTTTCTCCTTGAAGACAGGCTCTCGGTCCGTATATTATCGGACTCATTACATTCATGATTTTATGAAAAACTTTTCTGCTACCAATTGCACCTTATTATTATCTACACTTCTACTACCTACAGATAAATTCTCCTGAACGTTGTATACTTAAATGTTTTTCGAGCTTGTATGTATGTACCTACATATAACAATGAATATAATTATATTTTAAACTGATTTCCAATTAATTTGAAAACATAATAATCCGAAAAAAATTACCTTCTCCTTATAGTATCTGTAGGTACTGTCTATAAGCACGTAAAATGTATTAGACCCTCTTCTAACACGCCTCGATAACTTAATTGATCATCAAGATTTGACACGCGGCACAGAAACAGGCTACTTTTAGGGTTCCATACGTCCAAATAAAAAACAAACAGAATCTTCTGGACAGATTCAGTTGAAATTTTGGTGCAAGTATGACCTTCTGTGACTCAAACTCGGCTGACAACGTAAAAATAAAAAAAATAAAAGGACAGAAGTGAAAAGTTTAACTAATCTAAGTTGAACTATTTAATATGGGAAGCGTCTATCCGAAATACGACTAGCGTTACAGTAAGAGAGCCTGCCTACCGAGAGAAAGGGAAGCCAGACAGACTGGCGCCGTAACGCGTTACGTTTAGGCTCCCATAAGAAGTTATCACTTCAAAAGTTTAATATACTGCGTGACGTGAAATCTAATGTAGTTATATATTGTGTTTCATCGTTGATCACATCATTGCTCTCTATCAGGTGAGCGTGGTCAGGTGGCTATCAATATAACATTAGAAAGTAATGGACTGAGATCCCATAGCTGCCAGACCTCCCTTATTTCTTCACGAACAAAATATGTGGGATAGAGTAGTGTTAGTATGTACTTTCAACATACGCATACCTGGTAGCTTGGGCCTACGGCCGATTACCAGAAGGACCAGGTGCTTAAGCCATAAATTCACTTGTTTTAAGTCTGGGTGCTGATTTTTATGTATTATCCAAAGAAAATTGTAAAATGATTAGTAATTACATAATATTTTAACGACTGATTAGTTAATGTAATAGTCTAAGAACCAGTCGATTCTATAAACATGTCGAGGTGAAGGCTTGGCTGAAGTGATCACAAGGTGAGCTGTCAATCCATACAATCAAGACGACACGTGATCACGGAGTGAGCTGTCATTTCATATTGATTATATGGATTGACAGCTCACCTCGTGATCACTTCACCCAGGCCTTCACTTTGATATGTTTACAGAATCGACGGGCTGGTCACTACCTCGAGTGAGATCCTATTCACAAGACTAAAATTTGGGAAAAGTTTATTAACTAGGTGCAAATACCTAGCGAACGCTAAAGTCTGCCAGGATTTAAAAGAATGCAAAACTACCTCCTTGACTATTGAAATACCTTCACAACGGAGATATCAGTCAATAACTGTTTTTTGTTTTTAATTTCCATACGATAACCTACAAAATCCAACTTCTCAATAAGCAAATCAGCTGCCAAAGAAAACACAAGCCGATGTATAATTTTCTCAAAAGAAGACATGAAAGAGAATATAATATTCCAAGCTGATGTTTATAACAAAGGCTTAACGCACCTCGTTATTTAAATTCAGAATGAATTTGCCTCTTGGTAAGGATTAGGTCTTATAACATCTAACTCGTGAATATTTCAACTACTATTACAAAACAGAATTGTTGTACTGAATTAAATAATAGGATAGGCACCTACTTATTTTACCGCAGAGCCTCTACACTAGCAATTAGCACGAACATTATGCGTTTATTTGATAGTGAATTAGTTGGAATATACAGGGTGAATTTTTCAAGTGGATGCGGATGGAAAAATCTGAAACTATGAGGAATATCTATAATACTCAAAGAAGTCTCGAGCCGATTTTGATAAAATCTAAATCTGCATCATTGGATTTTAAAAGTTATCGGGTATCTTGTTAAAAATGAGCTCTTGCCTTAATAACTTCACAGAATTTGATCCTTAATAGCTTACTTAAAAGTATACTGTGATCAGTCAACACGACCTTAGTAAATTAATGAAAATAGGACACTATGAAGATTTCAAATACCTAAGGATTACCAAAAGATCGCAAGTTAAAACTGTATTTAGATTTCATTTATTAGCTCACTTCGTAACATAAGTCAACATGAAAACTTCACACAAGGCATTGGTAATTTAGTCGAGATAATTAATAGTGCCGTCAATACTGCTGTCATAAGAAAAAAGGACGTATCTACACAAAACGAAGTAACCGATTTTCGATATTAAAACTAACTTAACTTAAGGTTGGAAATCGGTTACTTCGTTTCGTTTCGATACGTTCTGTTTTCTTACGATGGTAGAATAGCAATCTATTGACGGCATTTTTTATTTTCAGTTGTCTTCTTTGCCTTCAAACTAAACTGTTCAGTTGCTCGCTACTAACCATCTGTATCGTTCTTTACAGCACGAACTCTCGAAAACTAGCAAATCGAATCAACTGTCGGATCCGCTTCCATCACCAAATAAAAATCATTTGGTAGCGAAAGTTAACTGAAGTTCGCTTTCCTGTAAACTCTACTGCTCTAGTTTAAAGCCGTTCCTGTTAATGTAATTGGATTTGTTTGAAAAACTGGCCAAATGACAAATTAGGAGTGGGACTTGTTCCTTCATGGTTTCGTTTTAAAACAGGTCCTGGCTGCCCTCGCCCACTCAAGTGGCACCGTCCATGATTTTTTAATTACACTTTGTTGGAAAAATATGTTAATAAGAACGGCTTTATTATTTGCACTGTAGAATCACATGCTGATTTGTGAAAAAGTGCCATTGAAAATGTCAAATTTATTTAAAAACTTTCTTCTAAACAGCCAATCTGAGTATAATCCGGCTGTTGCATCTAAAGAGGCTCTTATAAAAATGAGTGTTGACCTATTTACAGAATTATACCCACGCTCTAAGCCTGCACTAAACGTGGCTGCACCAACGCGATAGGACCGTGTTACAGCTAACGTTAACGGTCCGTATTAATCCAATATAATATTACTTATAATGTCAAGATTTTCAATAAAACGTTCGACGAACCAAGTTGCTCTGAGACAGTTTTTAATTCGTTTCGTGCTAACGTTCTGGGGGATAATAACCATTATGAAAGTTTATAAAGTTGAAACTTTTTTTATAAATTATTTTGGTTTTCATACAGAATGTGTAGATAAATTTGTGATGGGTCTTATGCTTCGTTTTATATATCAAATGAAAGAAATTGCTACTTTTCATATTTCGTGATTTAGTAGTACAAACTTCCTTTGATTTTATAAATTAGATTAATATTCCTTTGTAGTCATTGATACAATTGTTTGATAACAATCGTTAAGAATAATAATTATAGTATTTTTTTACAAATCAGAGTATTAGGGATAGATTATTGGCTCGAAAATCGAAGCCATGGTTTCTTGTTCTACTACCATAACTTTCAGATTGCGCAATCAAGGCCCTTCTCAAAAATCACTTTATGTGAACTGCTTCATCACATTATTCGACAACACATTATTTCGTATCTTATTTACAAAGTTTCATAAGTGCTGCCAAGAAATAAAAAGCAGCATCCCTCCACACATTTTAGTCACCAGTTTTTTTATTAAATCTTGCTACTAACAGCAAAATGATTAAATATCTCTTACATCGAGTTTTTCATTGCGGCTGTATTAAAGTCTGCCGCAGACGTAGGCGCCGGTAGTGAGCCGTCGAGCCTAAGTAGGACGCGACTGAATCTTCCTTAATAAGATGTTTAAATTAAATTGGAGACTGGTTATTCATTTTGCTTTTCTGCTCAATCTTTTTTCGCAGTTATAATATTTGTTTTTCAAGAAACAAATATTATTTTTTCGACTTACACTCGTATTTGTTGAGATTTGTGTATGATTAAATGTATGAATATGAACCAAGCAAATGGTGTATGTTATAGTTGAGACTTTTAGAGCAATATTTGCTGAGTTTTGGTATCAAGCCTAACGAGGCAGTACGCACTTATTCCATGTGAGCATTTTGGGAGTATGATCGGTCTCTCTAGACACTCTACAATTGGACTCTCGATACTAGCCGGGGTGGCGCTTGAATTTAATTAGACATAACACTTTGTTCTTCCTGGACAGAGAGTTTAGAGTAAATGTGTCTAATGTTCTAACCCAAAAGCTCTGGTACGGATTTAAATAATAAAAGTGTTTTCTATAGCTGCCTTACTTATGATTTCTATGATTTAAAAAAGTTGACCGGGTTTACTCTGCTCTTAACTCTATACTTTGGCTACCATTCTCCAATACTAACGTTATTTTTCAAAAACAAAATGGCGAGAGAAATGCGTTATCTAATTCTTCATTCCACAATGAACGTTCTTACATCAACGTAACAAGACGGACACCACCGCTGGTGTTCCTCAAACAAATGGACAGTGCTTTATGAATTCAGTATTATCATAAATGCCAGTAAACGGAGAATAAAAACGTTCTACAGTGGATAAAATGGTAGAATTTTTGAATATGCATGAAGGGTTCCAGTGAATGTTTGCTGAAACTGGACCGTTTTTCATTTATCTCAGCTCTCATTACCTAATAACTGTTCGTGTGTAGGAGGTAGTCTGACCGAGGTACTCTGACCGAGCTGAACCGATTAATTTTTTTTTACATAAAGAGAACTTTAAGTGTTGAGTCTATTTTTCACCCCGGGAGTGTGCAAGATTTTACGTTATGTTTTTTTGGTGCAGGACACATTTCGCCTTAGTTAGGTACTATGATAAGCAGGACTTTACCAAGTATCCCATCTCGGTTTCTACTAAAAACCTTTTGATCATAATTAAAAAATCATTCAAATTTGAGCTTATTTTCCACTTGGGAGATTTGTGTGGTGTCACTCGACTGATATTTAAAATGAAATTAAAAATCACTTCTGAACTTGTAATATAGTTCGAAATAACAAAAGCAACTAAAATATGTTCAGAGTTTAGTATAGTATAACCTCTTAAAATAAAGCTTTCCCTACTTAATTTTGCTTGGCGTAAATTAAATGCGGTTTTCCTTCGACACGGCGGCTGGAAATAGTTCTGCATCGTTTGGTGAACCACCAGTTACCGTGTTTTTATCGCGCACTTAAATACTATTAAAATTAAACACGCTTCGTTCATTCGAGGTTTTAAATCTGATTTAGAGCTCCTGAAACTGCAGTACGTACCGTGGGAATAACGTGCCTTGAGATAACTAGACGCGCGTTATTTTAGTCCCCTTGAATTATTTACCTTATCATCGTCTTAATCTACCCCATATACCACTAGTTATTTAAATACCGATTTTGAAACAGTTTTCACAAATAGAAGGAGACATAAATAAACAAGGAAGATTTTTGTTGATGTAATTATCAAATATTTTTTTACAAAATGGCTTAACTGCTCGTATGATGATGACTGCACGCGTGTGAAGCCGGCGCAGGTCGCTAGTAGAGATTACATCAAAGTAAGGAGGTTACCTATCGCTAAAAATATAAAAAATTCAAGTCATTGAGAAAAACTTGATGGAAATCAGAACGGAAATGAAATGTTAAATATTTCTCTATTTGCAAACAAACTTGTTTTCACATCATTTGCAATACTTTTTCACGAAAAAATACTAAAATATTTATTCCGAGCGAGGGAGAAGCACTATCTTAAAAGTCAGAATATTAAATCTTGTAAATACTTGAAAAGGACCGAAACGAAAAATATAAATTGTTTCAAGAGCCTTGCCGTGCCTTTCTACCGAAGTCGCTCATAGAATTTCGCTAACCAAGTATGTACAGTAATTTCGGAGGAGCTCGTGGCTAAATAATAACAGCCGCGTGGGTCAATATTCGAGGTTAAGCAAAGATTGCCGAGGTCGGTCTGTGGATGGGTGACCATCTTAATATATTGAGATTCCTCCGTCCGTTCTCCGTCCCGGCTATCATTTGTAGATCTCTGGCAGTCGTTACGCATTGTCAGAAGCCAGAAAATCTGACACCAGTCTAGCCAATCAATGGGTTATCGAGGTCTGGTAGGCAGCCGTACCACGTAAAATACTGGTATTCAGATGAATCCGGTTTGACTGGAAGCCGACCCCAATATAATTGGGAAAAGGCTAGGCAGATGATTGAAGTGCGTACTATTGATTTGATTCCATAATAGTTGAAAGAGAACCTTTTGACAAAAAATGCGAATGATTGATATTAATATCTAAATATGTCTGTGGAAACTTGAATCATTTCAACTCAAATGTAAAGATGTAACGAGGTAATATTTGTCATTGCAAAAGTTTTTTTTTATGTGGTTTCTCTGCTGAGGTTTATGATTCCTGATAGGTACAACCTGGGGGTATTTAAATCAACAGTCAATATGTTACTTCTAGATAAGCTTGAATCATCGATTATATCATCGCTTTTCATCCAGGGAGATTGTGGTAAAACATCTATGAAGATTTGCTTTTAGTGCTGAAATAAGTTATTTAATTTTCAATTCAATACGTTGCTGCTTTAACTGATTATGCTGTAAGAAGATCGTATAGTAATCCATTTCTATTTTCAAAAACCTTAAAAACATATTTCTTGTGTGTATGTATATATGCAATCTAAATCTCAGAAACGGCTCCAACGATTTTCATAAAATTTAGTAGGCAGGCCAGGCATTTTTAGAAAACGTTAACCAAAAAAAAAACGAGCAAAGCTCGGTCATCCAGGTACTAAAATATTATAGAACTTGAGGAGAGCGCAACCTTATCTTTTTTTGACTGGTACCGCGAACTTGAGCCTCAGAAGTTGTTAGCTTATCGGCCAGTACAATGAATTTATTTATTTATTGAACAAAAGCACACCAACGACTTACTTAGAAATTAATATTTTGAAACAACATTTTCGAGAGAATCCTCTGTAAACAAGTCACACAAGGCATGCACATAATTTATTTATTGAAATGAGTAGGTATATAAAATGAACAAACATTGAAAAAAAAAAAAAAATTAAGATGTCCTGTGAATTCATGAAAAGAAATATTCAGTAACGAACAAAATGGTAGAGGAACGTGCCAGGCATTTTGCGTATTTCTTTTTTTTTTAAACACCGCAAAGTAACCCCCGCTACAATATCCTCTAATATTTTCTTTAAACATTTTAGCCAACTTTCCGACACTCCAAAAAAAGGGGGAGGCTCGCGATTCGACTGAAAGGATTTGTTTGAAGTTTGTTCAGCGATGTCTTCCTCAATGGTCAACCGATTTTGATCATGCTGTTTTTGTTTAGTTTTCCCGAAGTCCCGTTAATTTTTTGATGTTTCAATTCTAAAAAAAATAAACAACGTTTCCGCAGTCGCATCTCAGTCGCAAACTGTCAAAAATGTATGGAAATTGAATAAAATTTGTAGAATTGGCAGTGTATAACTGGATGTTAATGTTTTTTTTTATATTATACCCTACTTGCTTCTGCCCGGGTCTTTTTCCTTACACTCTTTTTTATAGGTAAAAGAGATTTCGTGATTAGATTAGTGAGTACTAACTATTCCGAGCATGGGGTTGCTAACAAAAAAATTAAACCGCGTGGCTAAAATAATAACTGATATCGGATCGATCTTCGTCGTTACGCGTTGTGAGAAGCCAGAAAATTTGGCACTAATCATGCCCAGGAGTATCGTGTTACCAGTTTACTGGGTATTGGATTTCAGAAAGCTCCATAAATACCAGTACTCAGTTGCAACCAGTTAGACTGGAAGTCGACACTAACATAGCTGGGAAAAGTTTTGGCACATTGACTCGATTAATATTTCCAGAGATAACCTTAGATTTAAAACACTAGGTCAAAAATTTACGGTTTTTAACCGACTTTAAAAAAAGTAAGATACGGTTTTTAATGTTTGTTAAGTACCTCATAACTCCGTCATTTTTAACCTTTTGAAAAGTTATTTTTTAATGTGAAAGGATATACTTGGTTCCATAGGAATTTCATCAAAATCGGTTCAGTAATTTGGTTTTAAATCGAAATAACTGGAAAAATATGTGATGTTGCTTTCCTGTAACCGTCCAGTAGTCCACTATTAACAAAGTAACACTAAAAAGTGAAAAATAAAAAACGTTTTTAGTTCAAAAACCAATATAAACAAGACCGTAATTTTATTATACTTATACAGAAATCCTTTTCCAGTATATTTGCTGGAACAAGCAAACCTACTCCAGGATGGGTAAGTCAGGAAATCCGGGTATAAATAATTTAAAGCGATACATATTCTAGTGGCGTTCGAGCGGGACTATATAGGGATGGCCGATAGCTGTACTTTAAAAACGGCACGATACTAATGAGTTAGAAAATATTTACTATGTGAACGTATAAAATATATGAAGATCTTATGTGTAATAAAACATGGATTGTATCGTTAGTTTAAAAAAATATCTTTTTTTTAAAATTTAATATGGGTTTGCTCTTGACTCTAGTCTAGGTCATAGATGACAGAGACAAAGTCGACGATGGAGCAAGCTTACCCAGAAGAAGCCTGTTCACTCTAATTTTGAAGAGATTAGGGTTGTATGCGTTCGAAAACACAGACGCAGGCAGAGAGTTCCACTCATTTGCTGTGCGCATTGTGAAAGACGTTTGGAAACGTTTAGTGCGAATTGGTGGAATAGCTAATCTTCGAGAGTACTAGGCTGACTTTACGGACTTTCACTGTATAAGATAATTACGAAACTTTTCTTTGCATAAAACAATCTAAGGAACATATAGGATGTGGTTTTCATTGAACAATACAGGTTATTATAATAGCCCATTGATAGAACCCCTTCAATAATAAGACGAATAATTAATCCAGTTTATAGGATATTGGATTAATTATTCGCCCTCCCGACCTTTGCTAATTAGTACCTAAGTTTCTGATACTCGAACTACAAATTGATCCGTTGCATAGTGTTCAATCTCCATGTTCTCAACAACAACTGAAGCCTTTGACATGATTAGTATTCATTAGTACAATTTGAACAGAGACGGAAGATCACACATTATAGGTACTCCTTTGACTAACATTAAGATTCAGTTATTCCTGCTATAGTTAAATCCCTGTATTAACAAGGGTAATGCTTAAGACTTTGCGACATTCGTATTCAAAGGATCAAAACAATATGTGACTTAAACGTCTAGCATAAATGCAATGTATTCACCTCTGGTATGCAATTTTACCAAGTCAGTTTATCGTATTGTTACGCGCCAGGATTAATGTCGGGTACATTTAGTTACTACTAGCGCCATCTAGTATCGAGTAGCAGAACTAGTAGGGTCAAGTACCTTCTAGATATTTCTTTGCCAGAACATTCCACACTTCTCGGTATCTGGTCAGTCGGCAGCGGTAGTTACGAGTACTTTCCAGATGTTTCGAGAATGGAAGTTTCTAGAATAAACTGACCTATAAAAGGAGCGCGTATTCCGCGACCGAGGCAGTATTGGATTAGCGATACAAGCGAATACTTCGGAAGCGATCTTCAAGTGCGAATAAAGTGATCAGTGGTGAACTTGTGTTTAATAATTAGTGAGTTTAAAAGTTGTAATTAGTGTTTTTAAATTAAAGTGTCATTTTGGTTATTTAATCGGCTGTTTTTATTGTCACGAACCTCAAGCTCGTAACAATTGGTGTCAGAAGAGTGGATATTTAAATCATGCCGATTCTACCAAAGGACGACACGGAGGGTATCCGTACCCGGAGTCAACGTCAGCAGGAGACGGACCATAGGCGTTTTGGAGGTACAACGCCGCAGACGTCGGAGGGCCAGTTGCCGATCATGGAGGCCGGTCCGTCCACAGGAGCTCCAGCATCTGCAGCACCAGACTTTGCTGCACTGATGATGATGCTGCAGGAACAGGCCCGCCGACAAGAGGAACAGGCCCGTCGGCTGGAAGAACAGCTACAGCGAGACAAGGAGGAACAGGCTCGCCGACAGGAGGAACAGGCTCGCCGACAGGAGGAACAGGCCCGGCGGTTGGAAGAACAGCTCCAGCGTGACAAGGAGGAACAGGCTCGCCGACAGGAGGAACAGGCTCGCCGACAGGAGGAACAGGCTCGCCGACAGGAGGAACAGGCCCGGCGGTTGGAAGAACAGCTCCAGCGTGACAAGGAGGAGCAGGCGCGCCGCCAGGAAGAACAGATGTTCGTTATGAAGGATCTACACGCTACTTTCGGCAAAGAAATAAGTGTGGTAAAAGAAAAGGTGGTCCAGCATGAGAACCGCCTGGCGGAAGCCGAAACGCGAATCGACCAAATGAATGATCGAGTTGACAACGTGATTGCTGACGTGAAGAAAACGCTGGACAACCTTAAAGTAGGGGATGGAATTGCCACTTCCGTAGCTTCTACACCTTCGCTACGTGGATTCAAAGTGCCACCGTTCGATGGGACATCTTCCTGGTCGGCCTACAAAATACAGTTTGAGGCTGTTGTGAAGGCGAATGGGTGGACTAAAGATCAGGCCATGACTGCTCTCACCCTCGGCCTGCGCGACCAGGCCTTAACTGTCCTGGAAGCTCTCGGTAAAGAAGTGACGTACGAGCAACTCCTTGAGGCGTTGGAAGCTAGGTATGGCGACGCTCATCTGGAACATGTGTTTCGTGCGAAGCTCAAGGATCGCGTGCAACGCAGCAGTGAAAACCTGCAGCAGTGGGCCCTCGAAGTGGAAAAGCTGGTACGAAAAGCATACCAGTCCGTACCTGCGCTCATTGAAGGGAACCTGGTGCAGGCATTCATCGATGGCATCCGCGACCTTGAAGTTAGAGCTGCTGTGAGGCTCGGGCACCACGGAACGCTTAAGGACGCCTTGGCTCATGCACTGGAGGTGGAAGCTGTGCGACAGGATCATCGTTCCCATCGCATCAGGGAGGTTGCAGCGCCTACAGTTCGCGACCGTTTAAAAGGATACAGCCCTAGGTGCTACGGCTGTGGGGAAAGGGGCCACCTTCGATCCAGTTGCCCTAAGCGGACTGCAGAAAGGGAAGGTAGCCAATCTCCAGAGGGTAGGGCGGCTAACAGCACCGCCCAGCAACAGCAGGGAAACGAGTGAAAGCCAGGACTGCGGGGCGGGTGCTGGCTGATGTTCAAAGAGCCCCAAGGATTTCGATCTCACAAACCCATGACGGGAATAGCCTAATCATCAAGGGCGAGGTCAACGGAATGCCTTGTAAGCTGACTATAGACACTGGAGCTTCTCGCACGGTTGTCAGTTCCCAACTTGTAAGTCGGTTCCTTGGGGACTCCGTACACAACCGAGACCGCATAAATTTGGTAACAGCCACTGGTCAGCGTATACCCGTCCGAGGAGAGAGAGAGATGGAGTTGAAGCTAGGCAACGGAATCTACCTGCATAATGTTGTCGTGGCTGATATAATGGACGATTGCATCCTGGGCTTAGACTTTATGAGGAAGAATTGTTGTGAGATCGACGTTAATCAAGGAGTTATGAAATGTGGACAAGAGGAACTTTTCATGGAAGGAGCGTTACCAGGAAATGTGTACAGCCTAAAGAAGATTGTTCTTCCTCCGAGATCGGAAACGATTGTGCCGGTTAGTCTTCCTCGGAATCCTGGGCAGAATCATCGTTGTGTACTCGTGGAAAAGGTAGACAATGACCTTCCATGGAAAGTGGCACGAACTTTGGTCAGAGCCACCGACATCTCAGGGGTACGTGTGCTGAACCTTAGTGATAAGGAACAGATGATAGAAAAAGGCACTCTGATTGGTACTTGCGAGGAAGTGGATTGGTTGCGTCGATGCCAATATCTTTCGACCGGGACCCTCAGCAAGGACGCACAAACGAAAGTGACCACACTTTTAGACGACTGTCGCAGCGCTCTGTCTCAAAATGAACTGGTCAAGGCAAAGAAAATGTTACAGAAGTACGCCAGTGTTTTCTCTTCAAACGATGGTGATATCGGGAAGACTGGCTTAGTTCAACACAAAATAAACACAGGAGAAGAATTGCCTATCCGTCAGCGGCCAAGAAGATTGCCGGTAGCACGTGAAAAGGAAGTGGAAACCATGATTGAAGGAATGGTGAAGGATGGTGTTATAGAACCTTCATCCAGTCCATGGTGTTCACCAGTAGTGCTGGTAAGAAAGAAGGATGGCAGCATGCGGTTTTGTGTTGACTATCGTCGTCTAAACGACGTCACGAAGAAGGACAGCTATCCTTTGCCAAGAATTGATGACACGCTGGACATGCTTACTGGAGTGAAGTGGTTTAGCACGCTAGACCTAAAAAGTGGTTACTGGCAAGTTGAAATTGACCCTAAGGACAAGGAGAAAACTGCATTCTCGACAGGAAAGGGCCTGTGGCAATTTAAAGTTATGCCGTTTGGATTGTGCAATGCTCCGGCAACGTTTGAAAGGTTGATGGAACTTGTACTAACCGGGTTAATTGGCGATGCCTGCCTGGTCTACTTGGATGACATCATCATCGTAGGCCGTACGTTTGAAGAACATCTTCAAAACCTGGAACGCGTGCTCATGAAGATCCAGAGTGCAAATCTCAAGTTGAGTCCAAAGAAGTGTTCACTTTTCAAACGTCAAGTCAGCTTTTTGGGATACGTAGTGTCGGAAGAAGGCATCCGCACAGATCCAGAGAAAATCGCCGCTGTCAAGGATTGGCCAATTCCAAAAGACAAGACACAGGTCAGAGCATTTTTGGGTTTGTGCTCCTATTATAGGCGATTCGTCAAGAACTTTGCGGACATAGCCAAACCCCTCCACAAACTAACCGAGGAAAAGCGACATTTCTACTGGGATGAAAGTTGCGACGTCGCATTCCAGGAGCTAAAGGAACGTCTGTGCAGAACACCTATTCTGGGGTATCCTGATACGAACAAGGAATTTATAGTTGACACAGACGCAAGTGATATCGGACTTGGCGGTGTGTTATCTCAACGCAATGGCGATCAAGAGGTTGTGATAGCATACTTCAGCAAGTCATTATCGAAACCAGAAAGGAACTATTGTGTCACGAGACGGGAATTGCTTGCTGTGGTAAAGTCTTTGCAGCATTTTAGCAAATATCTGCTGGGACGGAAATTCCATTTACGTACTGACCATGCTGCGCTGAAATGGCTATTGCAGTTCAAAACTCCAGAAGGACAAGTTGCGAGATGGATTGAACTACTGCAGGAATACGACTTTGTGATTGAACATCGCAGCGGAAGATCTCATGGCAACGCCGACGCATTGTCAAGAAGACCTTGCCCTGAAGACTGCAAGCATTGTACTAGGCAAGAGGGTAAAGAAGTCGTGCCTGTGAGAATGGTCAAGACAGACCTCAGCAGCGAGTGGAAGGAAAGCCTACAATGTGCACAGCAGGAAGATTCGGACATCAAGCCGATTCTGGGGTGGATGAAGGCCAGTGCTCCTAAGCCCACGTGGAGTGACGTCTCAGCGATGAGTTCGATCACAAAAAGTTATTGGGCCCAATGGGACAGCTTAGTGATTCAGGATGGAGTCCTGTGCCGTAAATGGGAAAATGCTCGGGGAGACAGCTGTCATTTGCAAATGGTTGTCCCTAAAGCAAAAGTACCGAATGTCCTACAGCTGTACCATAATGGTTCTTCAGGAGGCCATATGGGAGTAAAACGGACTCTACTGAAGATAAGAGAACGGTTTTACTGGGTCCACTGTCGTGACGATGTCGAGGACTGGTGTCGCAAATGTACAAGTTGTGCGGCTGTAAAAGGACCTCAGACTCGCAGTAGAGGTGCATTAAAATTGTACAACGTCGGTGCACCATGGGAAAGGATAGCCCTAGATGTTGCGGGACCTTTTCCGGAAAGTGAAAGTGGTAACAAGTATTTCATGGTTGTAATGGATTACTTCACTAAGTGGCCGGAAGTCTTCGCCATTCCAAATCAAGAAGCCTCAACAGTTGCAGATAAACTAGTTCATGAAGTCTTCTGTCGTTTTGGAGTACCCTTGGAGATTCACAGCGATCAAGGAAGGAATTTTGAGTCCCAAATATTCCAGGAAACTTGTCGAGTTATGGGTACTCATAAAACGAGAACAACTTCTTACCACCCACAATCGGATGGAATGGTGGAAAGATTTAATCAGACATTGGAGAGATACCTGGCAAAAGTCGTGGAAAACCGGCAACGCGATTGGGACAAGCATATACAACCGTTTTTGCTGTCATACCGAAGTGCTGTTCATGAAAGTACATCGGTGACACCAGCCTTCGCAAACTTTGGAACAGAATTACGGCTGCCCGCAGATCTGATCACTGGAATACCACCTGATGCCCCACGCAGTATAACCGATTATGCGAATGACTTGCGGAACAAAATGAATGACATTTATGAGCACGTCAGACAATCGGGCCAGCAAATGTCTGAAAAGATGAAAACCCGTTATGACCGCAAAATGAACAATAAAGGGTTCGACGAAGGTTCACTAGTGTGGTTGCACAATCCAGTTCGCAGTAAAGGGAAATCTCCTAAGCTTCAAGCTAAATGGGACGGGCCGTACCGGATTGTGACAAAAATTAACGACGTGACCTATCGTATACAGAAAGGTACAAGAAGTGCTCCTAAGATCGTCCATGTGAATCGACTGGCGCCTTATTATGGGACCGATGATGCTCGGGACGAGCATGTCTTAGGAGGGGGCAGTGTTACGCGCCAGGATTAATGTCGGGTACATTTAGTTACTACTAGCGCCATCTAGTATCGAGTAGCAGAACTAGTAGGGTCAAGTACCTTCTAGATATTTCTTTGCCAGAACATTCCACACTTCTCGGTATCTGGTCAGTCGGCAGCGGTAGTTACGAGTACTTTCCAGATGTTTCGAGAATGGAAGTTTCTAGAATAAACTGACCTATAAAAGGAGCGCGTATTCCGCGACCGAGGCAGTATTGGATTAGCGATACAAGCGAATACTTCGGAAGCGATCTTCAAGTGCGAATAAAGTGATCAGTGGTGAACTTGTGTTTAATAATTAGTGAGTTTAAAAGTTGTAATTAGTGTTTTTAAATTAAAGTGTCATTTTGGTTATTTAATCGGCTGTTTTTATTGTCACGAACCTCAAGCTCGTAACAGTATTTACTTGGCGTGTACCGTCCATCAACAGAGAAACAAAGAGCTGATATCAAAGGAAACAAAATTGTTTAGGAAATTCGGCTAGTGAGTTGTGAAACTGTGATCAACACGACTGGTGACAACATGGGCAGACGTCAATGGTAAAATGGCTATAGATGAGGTGACTGCTCAAACTGCGACTAAGGCCACTTGAGCTTCATCCGGTTACACTAAAAGCTGACCACAACGGTCAACATGGTAAGGAAACATTAGCTAGACAAAATTATGTACGTAGCTCTATTATTCACGTTTTGCTATTCCCAATCTACTTGGAATCGCTTCTACTTCACTATAAGGTGCTATCCCACTGACGTTTTACGAGCATTGGCGTTTCTAAAACTGTTCCAACTATGCCAAAAAACGCAAACGTTAACGTCGTGTTGACGCGACGTTACGTTTTGCCACAAGAGACTCGCGATGTCGGAGAAACGCCAACGCTCGTACAACGCCACTACTTTTATATTTGTCTTATTCCAAAAACTACTTCATTTATACTTCTTAGGTACTCAGAATCTTCAGAAATAATCAAAAATTAATATCCAAGCTTCCTAACTCCCCGCTCGTGTATGTTAATCTCGTCTGACGGATTAAAGTGCTCTCTCGAAGCAAGCAGCGTTTGATTGACAGCAGCTTAACTCCCTGATCGAAGGCGCCTATACCTCCCTATCTATCAGACATGCATTGTGTACCCCATAAGCAGTTTCCGATATCAGGATTCGCTACCTACCGACAATTTGTGTTCAAATGTAATTACAGCAACAATGCCCGATAAGCTTCGAGCGGGACAGAGATGACCGGAGGTGACCGCAAATTACTGCTAAAGATCATCAGTACCTACTTATAATGGAGCTAATCGCGAAACTGATTTCTGTATACATCTATGTCTATTTAACTAACCTTTAAAGGGGGTGGAAGGGGCGTTGAAGTTTGTGGAGTACCTACTAAATACGCGCGGACGAAGTCTCGTGCGGAGTGCTAGTGCAGTCATTTATTATTCGATAATCTAACTGACGGACTAAATAGAATCATATTTTTTTAACACAGGCAACATCCGTATTGGATATAATATTGGTGTTTAGAGTGACGTAGGGACGTTGTTAACGTCGAGTTTCTCTTTGGCAGGTTCACAAAAAACAAAACAAAGGCGTTTAAAAATCGAACTAGAGTGATTGTGCAAACACATCGACGACCTTAATGATTCTATCAGTACTCAATCAATCTTTCAATTAAGGGTTTCTATTAAATTGGTGTCAACATAAAAAAACATTTACACGCTGCTAACATTTTACAACGACATTTATTCTCTGAAAGCCAAACTGAAAAAAAAGGCTTTTGGGTATTATCTTTTACTGGCAGGCATGAATCAAAAGAATCGGGCGAAACCATTGAGGCAGAAAGTTTCTACAATACAAAATAGCAATTACGCTCAATTTAAATGAAGATCTCTGCTGATCTTACCTAAGGACGAAACGACAACGTGTCAAGAATTATGGTCAACTGTTAAAATGCTCGAGCACTTTTGTATTGATAATACAATTAACTTAATGGCTACTGTTATAAAGTTCAAAATAAAAGTATCATTTTCTTGTGGCCCAGTTTGTTACACGTAAGTATGTATGCTTTTCATGCTCTATTGAAGTTTTCATTATCAATGAATTACTGCTGGAGCAGTTTGCAATTCTGAAGTCACGCCATATGCTGATAAACGACCTATTCTGTCTCAGATGCGATGCACAACTTGTGTTTTTTATTATTATTATCAATTATTTGACATTTATTTATTTAACATTTCATTGGTGAATGCGTTTATTGTTGTCGTAATGCCATAGAAAATACCATTGTGTGTTCTGTCTATAGTATGACCACAAAGACGGAGTAACTAAAAATGTTCGGCACTGACACGTACTGACCGTTTTATAGTTCAGTTTAATTTATATTTTTATAAGTTTTATTTTTTATTTTGGGCGTCTTTTCTGGTGGAATAGAAACAGTATTTCTTTCTTCAGTTTTATCTGCGCCGACGTAACAGTCACACATTACTGGGAAGGAAGGTTCCCATTAGTCGAACTGATGTTCAAGAATCGTTCATTTCTAATTCCATTTCAAATCAGTACGCATATAGCTGCAATAAAGAACATGAGAACTGTTCAGGTTGTACTTGAGTCGGAACATTCATTGACACTCGATTAAGTATCGCTCCCCATAATCCCCATAGCATGCGTTACTAAGGAACATCACATGCCGGGGATTAGTTTGCAGTGGATTAGCCATTGAATTAGGTGACGGGGTGTCGCTATATTTTTAATTTTCCGGGTGGATGTACGTGCGGTGCGTTCGGGGAGCTCGATGTTAAGACACGCCTTTCGAACTATCAGAAATTATTAACATACGCTCTTAAGTTTATAAACGTAAAAACTTAGGTAACACGAACAATACAATAGAAAGATAGACTCGATATTTCATTTTTCTTCAATTGTATAACCGTTAGTCATCGTTAACGTACGTCCTTAACAGACTGTCGACTTAGACAAAACTAATTGCCATTATTATACCTTGACGATCCTCGATAATGACAGAATAATTGGAAAAACCCTTTGTTTACTCACGTAAGTGCCTTGCACACCGACAACATAAACACTGAATGAATTAAAGATTCGAACATTGCTATTGCTACTTTGTTATTCAGCGATCGTGTCGCGTGCATCGAGTTGAAGTTGCATGCATTTCTAATGCCTCCGTGTTTCTATTGACTCGAGAACACGTTAGTACTTTGTTTTCAAATTCTTTGTTAGGTATATTTTTTTTTGTTTCATCTTTGTTGTGTTACGACTTTATTTGATTTTTATTCGCGGTTATGGAACCTTTTGTAGCTGAACGTGGGATTGACTGCAAGGATATCTTATTAGGCTTCATCCGACCGTGGATATACTGAATGAATTATGTATTTTAAAATGGAAATAATATTCGAATTGAAAGAGCGATGTGGTCTCTTTTTCCGGGTGATATTATATGCGATACATTTCTTCTCGTGTAACTTATATTTTTTCTCCTATATTATGTACAGGTAACCTAAAGTTACTACTAAATATTATGAGACAACTAGACTAATCAATTCGTGAAATTATTCACAAACGCAAGTAAAAACAAAATAAAACATTGGGTATAAAAAACATGCGGGGCAGTCTTAGGGGACTGCCGATCGAAGTGAAAACTAAGCGAAAGCTAAAGCGCTCGGTGACGATGGCGCGAGTTTCATGATTTTTATTCACCCAAAAAGTGCTCAACGCGACTAAAGAAGTTTACACTTCAAAAATCATCTACATGGCTGTCAATGAGAAAAGTTCCCCAGAACACTGGCAGCATTCCCGCGTTGAAAGGCATGTTGGCTTTGGTTGATGTGCATTTTAACTCGTTTGGCAGCAGGTTCCACAGAGTTAACATTAACAATGTTTAGCATTTGTATGATGTTTTTTTCTTTTAAATTTTGTAATTTTTGTTTTGATATATTAGGTTTGTAATTTTATTTTATTTTTCTACTTATCCTTCTTTTATTTATTTTAAGCGAAATGTAAATTTAGTTTTATCTTTTATGGGGCATTGTAATACTAACCTTAGTAAATAGAAAATCATTATTTAAACATTAAACAGTATTAACAGTTGTTGGTTAGCCAATTACAAATAAATATTATTCTTTGGCTGCTGAAAGGCCCACTGGGCTACTTTATACTTTACTTGACTGTAGATATTTCCCGAAAGGATAGTCAGAGGAATAGCTAATAATTCTATCACATTTCGCCAAGTCCTACGTCCTAAGTCCCGTGCGAGCTTGTTTCCATCAATCGGGCTCAATTCAAACTCTACAGAGATATTCCGGGACTCGTCGAACTTCATTGATGATTGACGCGCCGTTTTCTTATTAGTCGCCACTGTTGTTCCGAGCTCTCAAGCCTCTCTTTCCTCAACCACTGCAACAGTAGTTGGAAATAGTGCGGCGGGCTTATCTACTGAGGACCACAAATTCTAAACCAGAGTTATTTTTTAACTACGAGTTAGTTCTTGGAACTCCGGGTTAAAAAGTTACCGGGTGTAAGCGGGCCTAAGATATTGTAGATGGGTAACCCCAATAAAACTTTGACCGACCCTTTATTCATCCCAGAAACTAGATCTGCTAAATCGATGGTCTAGTGGTCTACTTCATATTATTTAAGACACGTAACGCTTCAAAAGAAAGGCTGCATCGATCTCTCACTGCGGAGTCATCACGTTTGTGCCCTGATAAAATCTTCGTGACCAAATCGAGATCATCTCACCGATTTTAAAATTAGGTATTTGGTTCACTACCGGCCGTTGCCCTCATTTTTTGTTTTGACAAAATTAACAAAACAAAATGTGATCACGATTAAATTAAGTTTCATGAGATCAGGCAACAGATTATTTACGTTCATTGCTTTCAGGTAGGAGGTAGAAGGAGCTCGTGGCTAGGGAATAACAGCCGAACGGGTCGATCTCGAAGGTTAAGCAACACTTGCCAAGGTTGGTGTGTGGATGGGTGACCATCTTAACATACCGAGACTCTTCCGTGCCACGGAAAGCACGTTAAGCCGTTGGTCCCGGCTGTCATTTGTAGATATTTGGCAGTCGTTACGGATTTTCAGAAGCCAGTAAATCTGGCACCAGTCTTACCAAGGAGTACAGTGCTACCCAGTTAATGGGTTGTGGAGGTCTGGTAGGCAGCCGCTCCACGTAAAATACTGGTATTCAGCTGAATCCGGTTTGACTGGAAGTATATAGTTGGAAAAAGGCTAGGTAGATGATGACGCTTTCAGGTATTAGGAAAGTGACACCGGTGAAAGAAGAGTCCTAGATTGTTGGTTTTTGTAATAATGAATCTTTGATATTATCGTAAATGTAAATCATGGTCATCGATTAATGATAAAGGAGATTTTAAAAAATGTTCTCTCCACCCACTGTACCAACAGCGTGGCTAACCTCATCTTAATTCATTACAACTAAAATATGCGGAGGCATCACATTCTATGTGGCGACCACGACTAATTGCACTTAAAACTGATGTGGATGCATTAGCTGTTACACTATAATTTTAGTAATTTTAGACTGCTACTAAAATCATGTGGTCATTGGCCACAGAGTTCTAACAGCAGGGAAATTTAATATGTATAAGCTGAAAATTATCCCTTTTTAAACTTGCATATTTCGTTCCAAATTGTGCCCGCAAAATTGATGTACTTAATTTCGTAAATTTTTGCCATAAACATGCTACTTTTAATTATTCTTAGCTATATATTGCGTATATAAACGTATTCATTTGTAGTATAATATCTGTTATTTGTTTTGCAAATATTTGTACATATACTTATTAGGAATTTTTCTTCGTTATTACTGCCGACGGAGAAGTGAATTTCTTCTCTCATTTTTCATACCTATTGATTCCTTGAGTTGTTTTAATCTTCAATATTGTAGTATAAAAAGCAAAAAAAATCGTAAACAAAGTTCAGTTTTTAAGCCATAAATTGTTTTTTTTTTCTAAAATTTAAACCTAACGCCACCTTATTGACGCTTTTAGCCAAAATTTTACATAAACACTTCTAATACTACGAGTACGTATCATCGATTGATAGTAGGTACAGGAATCTTAAAATTGTAAAAACATTTTTTTCACTTTATCCTTCTTACAGCCAGATAGTGTGCGTTCTCGTATATTTTTTATTATTATTATTTTCAAGCATAAAATTACCTTTGGTTCTTTATTGAATGCGGTTTTTCCATAATTTTTAAATTCTTATTTCTTTATTTTTCGTACCACAACGTACTGAAAAGATGGTCACAAAGCCCTTAGTAACAAACTATACACAGTCTTATTCATAAATATTTGACCTTAATTTGATAAGTCCTACTAATTAGCGGGTTCTAATTTTAAAATGTCTTCTGATTTGAATAAAGAATCTGCTTATCTGTATTGTATAAACGAATCATGTAGTTCATTTCTTTTTTTGAATAAGGTTGTTTATGTCAAACGAGACCCATTGCAAGTGAAAAGCTGTGACAAAGGACTCGTTAGTTTACCGAGTGTTTAATTTGTTCCAGAGTGGGATAACTCCGCAGGATGCCTGAAGCAGAGAGGTGCTTGACAAAGGGGTAATTTTCCGAAAACAAAGACGATTTTTGTTTATTCCCCTTAGTAAAATGAAGTTACTGTTGAACCGCTTTTGACAACGTTTTCTAGTAGATAAATTGAAATTTAATTAATGGTAAAACTATCTAACGATAATCTAGATATAAAACGAAAGTTCTAGACAAAGCGACATTCGATTATTGATAGAGATTGTAGAAAAGTGAATAAAGTACATGATTGACAAGTGCTAATGAAAAATGCCTCGTGGTCAATCAATTGCATTTTTCACTTATTGACAACCGCTATCACTTATAAGTTGAATTTCACCAGCGCCTCTTGACATTTTATGACGTACTAGTGATATCAACGTTAATTTGGTCTGTCTACATCCAATTAATTTCCCAAACTTTACGCTGTAGTTTATTACAATACAACCTGTTTTAACTCTGACATCTTATTAATTCTCAATTAATTTTTAATATGAACTGTCATTGGCTTGAACGTCCGGGTAAGTTATTTAATTATTTTGTTTACCCAGACCAGTCTGTAAAGTCAATTCAACGCCAAATTATTTTTTACGTGATAAAACTGTAAACTGGTTTCATAAAATCCACAGTAGCTGCTTAAGGCTAATAAAATATGATAGAATCTATAAGTTTCAAGTCTTCAACACTTTGAGAAAATTCCAACATTTTTAACTCAAGCGTATAGTATGTAAAAGTTGTAGACTCGATGTTGTGACAATCAGATGCTATCGTACGTAAATTCCGTCTAGAAGATATCCGGAAAAACAAAATTTAAATAGAAATTCAAAGCGCACTCGTGTGTACAAGATGGAAATTTTAAAGTTACGCAGCTGTATCGTGATATTTTAGATTCTGTGCGGATCAGTGAATCATTTTTAACTCTTCGTTGGACAGCAGTAATGATGTCCAGACTTCAAGTGGACAGTATTTTGTAGGAGTTGCTTAAGATGAACTTTATTTGTTTACATGGGCGAAGTAAATGTAAAAAGGCATTCTATACCAGTCAACCTTTGAGATAAAAAGACTACACTGACTGCTTTATAGTAATTCAGGTAGACTAGGCCCATTCTTAAAATAAGAAAAACGCCATTCTTTAACAACAGTATTCTTTAAATTAGATCGACAATAAGGAAAAACGAAGTAATCCACCTTGTTATGAATTTATTCTTAATTTTTACTTAGGCAAGCGTGCTTCATTGCCGACCACGTTCGACGTTCACTGCTGGACATAGGCCTCCCCCAAGAGTCGCCACAACAACCGGTCCTGTGCGTCTCGCATCCATCGGCTACCCGCGACCCTCACCAGGTCATCGGCCCACTTTGTGGGAGGCCTTTTAACGCTGCGTCTTCCGGTACGCGGTCGCCACTCCAGAACTTTGATGACACCACGTCATCGGTTGTCATAAAATGAGATATTTATACGCATCTCTATCGCCTATAAATCCAAAAAAAAATACACCATAAGACAACATAATGGACCATGTGTGTAATAGTATATTTTAAAATACAGCCAAATTCATTTCGAGATTAAAAACTGCCCAGCGAGTGTCACTTGATATTAAAATCAGTTTTTTTTTTAATTGAGATGAGTTTGTTTTTGACTCGAGTCGAGGTCATAGCTGACAGAGACAAAGTCGACGATGGAGCGAGCTTACCCAGAAGAAGCCTGTTCACTCTCATTTTGAAGAGATTAGGGTTGTATGCGCTAGGGCCGCAGTAATAATTATTTATCAGCCAAACTGATAACTTATCAAGGATTAGGTGCAATAGATATTCTACCTGTTCCACTAAAAATGAGAAATATCTCTATCAACTATACAATACAAAAAACAATTGCAGGAAAAAATATAATTCCCATGAAAAATTATGAAGAAACAAAATCAATGCAATTTATTCAAATTTTTATATAAAAAAGAAAGTAATTAATATAATTATTTAATTCATAATTAAATAATTTTAGAAAGTAAATCTGAAAAAAAATTGTTAAATACTTAGTCCTTTCACCACTAAAGACTTAACACCGGATTAAATAATTCAATTTGTTTTTATTGGTAGCACCCATTGGCATCGGAGTTAAGTGATACAAAATAAAACAATCGACTTATTCGTTAGCTTTGGAAAATACGCTATTTGATTTGTCTTCGACTACGTAGAATAAAACAAAAATTGGTTTCCTAGCTTCTTTTCAGTAATGGAATAGAATACTTATATTCTATTCCATTACTGAAAATCTTTCTTGAGTCTAAGGAGTGTTTATTTTAATAAAAACTCACGTTTTTCGGATTTCTCTTGAAATATTATGTATTGCGTGCCTCGTCTATGTCTAATAAAATGTCTTAAGATTTTTTGTTGAAGCATAGATAGATATGGTCACCTAAAATATTTTTAACATACCAACATAATTTCAAAAAGTGAGACAAAGTCTTGCTAAATGGACCCATTGAATTTAACGAGATCCTCAAATTTTTAAATCGAAAACTATCCGTAGTTTATTCAGATACCTATAAAAAAATTACGAAAAGAACAATTACCGAATGAGACATGCTAATTCGAAACAATTTAATTCAGATAAACAGTTAAATACTAGTAAAATTGATAATAACCTTCCAACGAAGTACAAACAATGATATTTATAGTAAAAAGATGTTACGCAAACAAGCAAAATCACAGCATGAATTCTTATAGCCCATTATGCAAATGTCCTGGAATATAAAACGTAAATGGTAGCCGTATCTTCACGCGGCTACAAAGAGAGATGAGTACGTTTAAATACATTGTAATTATATTACACATGTAATATGAAAACTTTGTGTTGAAATCTGAAAAACGAAATGGAAGATTTGCCCCTAAAATATTGAGGAGGTTGTGAAGGTTTGCTTTCAAATTGTAAGAGACATTTTTTATTTGAAAAATGGTATATAAATATACTCGTAGCATAACGTTTTACTGAATCCATCCAACCAGGGATGAGAATATAACTGGCCAAAGTCAAACACAGTTATTTTGATCACAGATCATATGACTTTGAATTGGTAACTAGTGAGATAAAACCACGCTGTATGGAAAACAAAACATGATGCGCCGACCAAGTACTTTTGCAAATTCATATTGATAAATTTGCGTTATGATAGAACGCAATGATATGGTCGACGATGGAACACGCTTACTTAGAAGTAAATTATTGACTCTGGACTTAAAGACCAGTAATTTGCAGCTATTAGGAGATGCAGACTCTGGCGGGGAATTCCATTCCTTAGCTGTGCGCACAAGGAAAGTATTCCCAAAACCTTTTGTGGATATTAAGACAAGAATAGGAGAAAGAGAATGTTCCTTAATCACCAGTAGACCACATCCATGCATTACAGACATAGGCATTCACAAATGCATGATATCTAAACTGCCTTGCGGAGATCGTCGATTACGATGACCATTCGTCCTTTCAACACGCTTCGCAGTTAAATTATGCCGACACAAGAGGAGACGCTGTACAAACCTCCCTCCTTCTGCCACAACAATGAAGGAGGACGTTATTAATGAATACATCCCTTCGAGACGATACCAAGAGCAATTGACAGGCCATCTGTTGGTGGCGCGACCATATGACCGATTGAAGCACTTGTGATTAATAGGTCGCTCGTGCGGTATTTACCTCATTGGTCTGTGTAACTTGGACAGTATTTTTGATAATGGTTAAGTACAAAACATGACGTAACATTGTGCCTTTGCAACCTAAACGATAAGGACGAGATGTACCTCTTTTCTACGCTAGGTACATTCACATTTCCTTAGTTATGTTTAAGCTTGTGTAGTACAAAAATAATAGTGCCAAAAATAATACAGCTGGAATTATACGTTTTTACGGTGTCTTTGTAGAATTATGTGTTTTGAACATTATATTTTTTAGCACTTTCATGTTTAAAGTAGGTACTGCATTTTTTGTGATCAAAATATTTTAAAGGATAAAAATAATAATTACCAGTGACTTGTTTCTGAATCTTACTATAAATTAATATATTTGTTTTTAAATGCTCTATTTTTATAATCTCAAAAAGTCTATGATGTGGTCGACGATGGAATACGCTTGCCTAGAAGTTACCTATTTAAAAAAATAACAAAATGTATCCAAATTTTTCTTCGTTTAACATACTGATACAAAATCCAAAGATAATATTATTGTTACCAACATAAAGGTTTGCTACACATAAATATATTCTAGGCTAGCCGCAAATATTGAGAGCCACGCCCACGCTGCCCAAATAATCTACTCCACGTTTCAACACGTCCAAGCAAAAGGGTACATACATGAAAAGGCAATACCTAAATAATGATTGATTGTGATAATAATATTTCTGTGTTACCACCTACAATATCTTTATGAGAATGGTAGGTAATCAGTTTTTTTGTGTTATTTCTGTGGGGCTACAAAAACCTGCTAGGGTTGCGGAATCTGTTTGAAAGAGTCACCGCGGCCGTGGAACGCATAGGGCATTAGGATGAACACGGGTGGGTTTAAGTCAGTAAGAGTCTGACACTTTCCCTCCGCCCAGAGCGGAAGGAGTCATTTGATGATATCCAATCTTAAAAAAGGGGGTTACCAAACCGCACTGGCTCCGTGTGTTGGATCATGTCACTTCCTCTCACAGAGAGGAAGCCCTGTTTCAGCAGTGGGACCGTCATATGCTAACTATGCTACTTAATCCGTAGACTCGTAGGTATATGTAGATCAAAAAGTAAGAGAAAATTAGAATGTCATTTAATTAGTCTCATTTAGGCGGTCAGAAAAGTCTTATTTTGAGGTAAGTCATACCTAATAATAAATTAATGTTCGAAAATTAAACATTAACCCTTTAGTAAGTACTTTTTATCTTTGTAGCTAAAACTTACTGAAGATAGCATAATTAAGCCCAAAATGAACAAATGCATGGAAATTGAGGCTTTTTTGACAGATTGCGACTAAGATGAGAATGCGAACGCTGCTTTTAAATTAGTAGACTTATCCCTGTCATCAATGGATATCATTCATTTAGGACTTAATTATGCTATCTTCAGTAAGTTTTAGAAACAAAGACAGTTATAAAGAATAATAATAACATAATTATAGCAATAGCGTTCACGCCAGTAAATATCACAGCTATCGTGGGTCAAATAAGAAAGAAAAATGATTTTTTGAATTTCTGTGATTTGCCGGAGAATAACTCACAGATTTGGCCCCAAAGTAAAAAGTGTAGAAAAAGTATATTCTTGCAGAATTGAACTTTTTTTTGTGTGTCCGGTACTTTTATATTTTAAGTCCAAAAATGTATGGACGATGAATGGTTACCTTTTACCGACCTTTCTGACACTTTGTACTACGACAACTTCTAAATTCATCGACATAACCGAACTAAGTAAAGTTCGCTGCATAATCCTCAAAAAGAATTATGTTACTCCAAAAATAATTTTCCAGAATCTAGAAAAAGAAACGTAGTTTCATTATTTTGTTCCGACTTGGTGACAAGTCTATTTTCGGAATGTCAACTTTAATCTTTTAGGAATATTATAAAATCATTTTATTTAGGTTGTCTGGCAGATAACCCCGGAAATTGAGCCACGGAAGCGCCACATTTCCCTGCCATACCGTGACGTCATACCTAGGTTCTAACTCTGGCTTGCTTGAGATTATCAATAGCTGTACTAGCCGGATTTGAACTACATTTAAATAATATTCTAGTAAAATTATTGCTATTTTTAGGTGTGTGATTAGTATTTCTAGTGCGCCGTGTAGGCCAATAAAAATGTAGTTACTGCGTAGGAATGGTATCAATTTTTCTTCCTTTAAATTGAAAAAAGGTTTTGATATAATAAAAAACAGTTTTTTTTTTTCTTAAAATTTGCGTAACCTAAAACATTGCTAACCATTTTTTTCATCTTTTATAATCCATGCTTACATATAAAGACAGCATTTTCATCACCGGACGTCATAAGTCAGAAACGCCGAAAAGTGACGAAGCCAAATGTCTGGTAAAATAACGGATATAGTTTTTTTTCCATACTATTTGCCATAAATGGTGACATCAATGAACGTTTAAGACAACGCGATTGAGATACTATAAAAACTCGAAGTGGGCCATGCTGCACAAGACAAGTTTTTCGTGAAAAATATTGAAAAGTAACTTCAAAATCGTGTAGGTTACTTCCTTATTTTTCCACCGATTTTATTTATTTATTGACATTTTTTTTTTTAGCTACATCTTTAAAATAAGTGTAAGTAGTATTTGAGGTAGTACACTTAAGTGAACATACATTTATGAATACTTATAAAATACAAGTCGGTAGGTAGTCTAAAACCCTGTTGTTTTAAAATTTATTTTATCATTTCAAGTTTCAGCAGCATTCATAATGCTTAAAAAGTCGTAGGCATAAGGAAAATGACTTTGCTACGTTAGAACCAAGAGTGGACATTAAGGGAGCAGTAGATCATTTCCGGTTCCGATTATCTCGGGACAAAGGAAAAATTACGAGTTCACCTACCAAACGCCCAAGTGAAAATAGAATTTTAAAACGTCGAAATAAAGTTATTAAGATTTCATCACATGAATTAAAATTTTGGTTTTAAAACCGATCGTGAAATCCACTGAAAAATTTTAGCAAGAAAGCATCGTGAGGAAACCTGGACTGTATCCTGGATCTTCAATGTTTATTCATTGCGTTTGTCCCTGTCATAAAATTAGTAAATAACTTATTATTTTATCTAAAACTTAATTTTTAATTTAATTTTCCAAGTTATATGACTCGCCAAACCTAGCAGTTTATTCGCGAAAATCGCTCGTTAAACATTCATACAAATTTATTTACATACGTATTTACTTCCCTACTATCTTCCGATATCTACTGCATTTATGTAAACTTGAACAATATTAACTTCACATTCATTTGAATTCTTAATCGCAGATAATCTACAATGTGTAACTGCGTAATCAACTATACCTAAAGCGTATTTTCATAAGTCTTTATGAATTTGCAAATGTCGTCTGTTCCTGCCATTATTTTTATTTCTTTCGTAATCATAATTTAAAGAATGTTTCCTTCTACCCTTGTCAAATTGCTTGTGGTGCAAAACAAAGTGAAATGCTAATTCATTAACTACAGGATTTCTAAGGCTGTATCAAACGTACTTACTTAGTGAAAAGACGCCTTAACTGACTAACAAAGTAATATTACTTAAACTAGTACATATTATACCAGCCTTTTTTTTTTGTTTTTGGATGTCATTGTTTTAAACGCCAATCCTTGTACTTAAAAACCGTTAAAATTCAAGTCGCAATTTTATTTCATCGACAATGTCTAAAACTTGTCAAAATTAAGGGAAATTGCGCTGCGAATGCGACGATAAAAAGCGAGGTTTCAAAATGAACCCCTCAGCTTACAAACATTTTTTTACGAACTAACTAAACTCATTAAAACTAAAGAAAACTTAAATATGGCGTCTAAAAATTCCTCCGCATCGCTGGTCACTGGTAATGTGCCCAAATAGCTGGCAGCATTGCCACGTTGTATGGCAATGCTTATCCTTTATCTGAGGTAAAAGCCAGCCCTTGGGCTATATCAAATTAAAGCAAAATTGTACGTACTGTTTTTCGGTTGCCCACCGATTTTTGTTCCGGTTTTCATAATGTTACGGTTACTTTATAAAGACTACTGTACCAAAGTGCTTTTTAAATAAAGTGCTTTAAAGAAAAGATTGTGATCGAAAATCATAAAAAGCCCTGTCTTTGTCATCATAATCAAGTTATGTTGCAGCAGCATTTACAGCAAGAGCTGTCTTTATTGACGTCCTTTTGAAATATTACAAAACATTTTGCAATTTTCAAGCAAAGCACTTTACGCTATAATTCGTCTATCCTTTGATAGGTAGTTTTTTAGTCTTTTTGAGGAGCAAGTCAAAAGGCTTTGGGACCAAATGGATTATCCCATCCCATGCTACAGTGAATCAGTCAAAGCTCCGTTCCGTTTCACGTAGAATGTGAAAACAACAGCATAAAGATACTTTGTTAGTTTAATTTTCCATATTGTCTTGGTCTTTGTTCAGTCGCAATTTTTCTAAAAGGTTACAAAATGAACAATCAGTTTGTTGGGTCCTTTGACAAATATTTTTCAGTTTTGTATTGTGTGAATTTTTGTGTCTGTGTAGCTGACCAATAGAATTCATTTCTACCCTCTCGAGTCAAGCACTCAACATGATTGTCTTATCAACTGGCACATGAACTAGCTGATCTGAAAGTAAGATTTAACAGCGGTCTTCGAGAAAAAGAGGAATTTTAGTGAAGTAGATTTTATCTGCTGAAGGTTTGTAAGAGCTTCCAAATAGAAAAGATCAAAAAGGGACGCTTGACTATGTTGAAATGTGCCGATAAAATTAATTAAGAGTACCGATAATATAAATAATAATAATATACTATCTTGGGACAACTCACACACGGTCCGATCCCAAATGGGATCGGATGACCTAATTAAGAGTACCGATTGTTCTATTGAAATAATGTAAACCTGAATATTCCCAAAACCACAGTATTAATGAAGGAAAATCCAGGACTATATGTACATGCACCCGTTTTCATTGGTCTAAGTTCTGTTTTTGGAACTCTCGATCGAATTGAATAGTAAATAATTTTATTGAAAAAAAGAGTTTAAAGTTCTAGCAAGTATTTTTATTGTTCAAAAGGTCTTATAAACTAGGTTTAAAATATTATTTAAGATCCGACTAAGTGTGAAAAACTGCAACCTGAATACGAGTAGGTACGTGAAAATTACGATTTTTTTGCAGAAGCCGTATTGTCAATGTCATTGTCATTGCTCAAATTTAGATAGTAAGTTATCAAATGACTAAAACATTTTCTAAATTAAAACTCCCAATAATTTCCGTTACCAATAAAAAACGGGGAAAAAATGCCAGGAAAACTTGGCCGGAAAACTCTTCATAAACGTTCTTCGAAGTTTAATTGATTTTGTTTAGGTATATTTGAAGTGGCGACCCTGAGCTTACATTCGTGTGAATGGTACGCAGATCAATAACATGATTAAATAATTCCATACGAATGTCACCGTACCTACGCTGCGGGGCGGAACTCGTGACGAGGGTACATCTGGTGACGGTGGTGGGGAGATGCAACAATTGTTTAATAACAAGATAACTTTTTTAATTACTATGTGTGTGGACTGAATTCGTTTTGGCTTCGTATCTTACATTTAAAAGTTTTTTTTTCATTTCTACCGATCTTTTCCATGTTCCGCATTAAAATAATATTTTAGCATATACTAAAAAAATACTACGGGTTGTATTTTTAAACTGGAATCGTTAACAATCCAAAAGCTTTATTTTGATAAACGGTTTTTACATAATTACCAAAGTGCGTGTTAACACATGACCCCACAAAACTGAGGAATTTCTAACCAAATGGTTTCATTGTGTTCCAAAAATTAACATATATTTCTTCGTATTATTACGTATTCGTATGTAATGAGTCAATATTAAGTCGCGTCTACCATAATTACTGTTTTATTATAGGTGTTTAAGTACCCATAGTAATTTTCCATCGGAAAAAATTACGAACTTTTTCTTTTATCCCTGTAAGGAGATTAATTTTAAAAATTCCTTCCTTATTCCAATGTCTCTTGTATGTCTGTTGTATAAGTAAATCAAGTGCAAAATTTCTAGCTGTTCAGGCTGTGCTATATTCGTCGCGTTGTACCTAGCCTTAGTGCTCATAAACATATATTAGATTTTTTATGAATAAGCCTGTAACAAGAGAGCATCGCATTGAAATAAACGATGAAATTACTGTTTTTTTTGGTTTTTGTGTTAGGTTGTTAGATTAGATTAGATTTTTTTGTTCGAGTAAATAAATAACCGTTTATTTAAATAATTCATCAATTCAATAAAAAAATACAAGAAGGAAATATTTTTAAATGCGACTATTTTTTATTTTTAAAAAAGTTAAGGAATGGAATAATGTTTCTTTATACTTTTAATGACTTAAACAAATATTGAGAAGTTAACTGATAGCCCGCCCGTAAGCTAGGTGTAAGTAAATAATTATGCTGTTTAGTTTACTGAGGGGATTGAATTTTAAAATGTGATTGTGTTTCTTAAATTATAAAAGAGATTCCGGACAAGTCTAAGGAAGTAAACAAACCATTTGTCGAATCATTTACATTTTGTTAAAAGGCTGGTTGGTGCCAACATCTTCCTACGCAACTCCCTTATTCTCCCATTCACCCATTTGATAAGTTGTTACCGTAGCAAAAAATGATATAGGTACGTAATGTTATCGTTTTCGTCAGTCAGATTCGCAAGGAATATAAAAAGCGCCAATATCGTGGCCAAGTTCGAGTCGGAACTCGGAGACTAAGCATAATGAATTTCGTTTTCCGTTCCCATTGCAATAACGCGTGGATGAGCATTCTTCGAATGAAATAGATGGAACGAAATAAATAACAGAATATTAACGAGATTCATTATTTCCGTGAGCATTTTTATTTATATTTGTATAGAGCTTCTTTTCTCGAATCGGCACCGATTTTTTTTTTTTTACTTTTGCCCTATAGCCGCCCCAAGAACAGGCTGGTCACCATTTTGGCGTGTTTTCTGCCCTGCCTTTCTGTAGTAGAATAAATCCGAAAATAAAATATCCAAGGTTTTAGCACAAGACCGGTTGAAGTAGTGACTCTGGTGGGGCGTATGTCCAGTTGTGGACATCTTTTGGCTGAAGTAAACTAGCTATCGAACTAACAGTTGGCTGTTTAATCAAATGGGCACAAAGCCTTGGATATCACTAATCTTCTAGGGTTTTTTCCCATAGGCTTTGATCGAATGAGAGAGTGAAATTGTATTAGCCTGTCGACGGTATGACAAAGGGGCTGGGTGCTCAGGGGGCGGACTACGTACAAGTAAGTACCATCGCTAGTGATAAAATCATCTGCCTAGCCGTTTCCTAACTACGTTGGTATCAGCTTCCAGTCTTACCCGCTGCGTCTCAATATGAGTATTTTACAGGGAGCGATAGATAGAGGGTATTATTTGTTACTGGTGATCCGTGACTCATGGTATCCTAGTACTAAATTTTATTTGGGCACACATAAAGTGGCGATGATTTTTTTTTATCGTCTTTCCCATGGTGTGGGTTGTCATTGGATAGGTATTTTAAAAATAACGAGTTAATGAGTAATAGTCGACCAACGTATAAAATGCAACTGGGTAAGTAAAAAAATCCTGATAATTCCATAAAAAATGACTTTAAAAAAGTACATTTGTAACTTTGTAATGTAATAATAGTTTACTATTTTTCTAGCATAGTTTAGGAGACCGGTAATTACGGAACCCTACACTGTGCGTGTACACGCACTAGGCCGTTTTTTAAATTTTATGTTTAGTTTTTAGTTAAGTTATTTTGTATATTAAGTTAAGTAATTTTATATTAAGATTGAAATGTGTTTCTTTTCTGGCGGAATAAATAGTTTTATTCTTTCTTCTTCTTTATGCCAACGCCAACCTTTAGCTTATATATTTTTTACAGATAAAGGCAACCATGCGAAGACCTAACTGTTGCTTCCCAGCTGCTATCCTAAGTCCATCTCATGGTATTCGTATTTGGATGAGACCCTTTACAAGAAATATAAAACAGATCCATTTTTATTGGATTGACAACTAACACCTAAGCTATACTTTTTCTTTTTTTATCTTCAGTAATTTATACTGTGAGCTCTCTATCAGAAATTTAAGAATGAGTCATGATATTTTTATAATACATCATTGGTAGTATTTGTACCACCAACTGCTGAGTTAGGCCTTTTTTATTTGTCACGTTTCGCTGGTACTTGCGAGTGTGTCAATCAGAAGACCAATTTCCAATTTTTTAAGGGACGTCAGAATTCTGATTGAAGCCTAAATTTTTTTAGAAACCCCTTTTTTCCCTTTATTTCTTACTTTGATTGGTGCTGGTTTTTATGTTTAGGCCAATAGGCTTTTAGGTCTTGGCTGCAATATTTTGAATGCCTTCTCGACATCTGGCTATTTATTTGTCTACTGTTACTAATTACAACGTCTCTCGGTAACCTCGATATTTTTTTTGTATTTATATAGACGGAAGTAAATTCTCTATCATTTTCGTCAAGTTATCCTTAACTGCCACGTATAGGACCTTAGAATTCGACTACATGTCGGACAAAGGTTTCATTGATTAAATTGTATGAACCGCGTCTCTATTGTTAGGTGGTCTTATACGTTCATTCTTTCTTTAAATATAAACGGTTACGATTTCCGTCCAAAAATAGATATCAGAACTTTACTTATAACAGTTTGGATACGTTTTTCTTCTGTTTTGCAACTGTTACTTACTAAATAATATTTTTAAAAGCCGTTTTTAAACGACTTTATAAAAAGCTCCGAAAAAGCAATCATAATTTATTTTACTCGCCGTAACATAAATTCAGTAATTTATATTGCGGCTGGCTACGAATATTGCTTTTAGAAGCAAACAAAGCTCCGTCGTAATTTTACTTAAACGCCTTTTTTACTCTTTAGAATTAAATCGTGGTTCTAAGATACGTTTTACGTAACCTGCTTTCGAATTTTTGTACATACCACCTCTAGCAAAGGCTAGAACCGATATTTTTATCCGCAAAAATAATAAAGAGTCCACCATTTCGATTTTTTTACATGTACAAGGTACAATCAATACCGCAATTATGAGTAAAATGTAAACTGAAGATTGTGAAGCTTCCTCGAATGGTGTCGCTGCACACAGCCGAGTTTAAACAAAGACCTAAGTCAACAGAAGTAAAAGTGAACCAAACAACAGCGCGACCCAAAACCAAGCCCGTACAAAATAAATTAGAGCCCTGAATTTCAGACACGGGTTAAAACAATCACATTATTATAATATGCCTGGCCCATATTGATTCCGTTAAAACACATTCAAGACCAAAGTCACGTACTAAACGAAGATTTATACCGATTGCCAAAAAGCATTTCCAAAGTAATATTAAAGTGCCACAGTTTATTACTGGCACGTTAACAGCCACTAATGTTTTAGTGTGCCGTTGAGGCTTTGTTTTTCTCATAAATAAATTATTTTGAGAACCAGAAGACCGGGATACGGATGAGCGGCTCCAGCAGCGTCTAAAAAATATATTTCGTAAAAATAATCCTGTAAAAATACTAAGAAAAATATGGAGAACGTTGCGGCGACCCACAGGTAGGCTGAAAATGGTACTTACGTTATCTAACTTGTGGTAAGGCGCGAAACGCGCGAGTCTGGAGGGCGCGTACAACAAGCGACGTGAAGTTGCGAGCGGCGAGAACTAGCGGGCAACGCTAACGTGCGAGCGACGCGGGAGCGGAATGAACTGAGTTGAGCTGGGTGAGAGAGCGTAACGAGAGTGCTGGGGGCGAGGAGCGACCGTCTGCCTCGAGCGACCGAGCCTCACTGCCTCGCTGCTTATCGACCTCCCCTCGCGCACCCTCCGGGCCCGCCCGCCTTTACGCCACCGCGCCCGCCTAACGAAAAGCGTTGCCCAAAAGTGAGGAGGCTTTGACTATTCATCTCTCATTATTCTCTACGATGCCGCGATCGATGTCCACGTGACGAAAATTCACTTCAGAAAAACTCCTTCATCTTTGAAAATCAAAAAAGAAAATCTTCCCGCCATTTGCGCATCCGGAATCCTGCGGGTAGAGGAAATCAGGAAATTGCTAAGACAGAATTTAGGAGCGAGGAACAAGTAGCGGTAAATTGGCCGAATCTCACGATGTAACGGACGAACCGCGTCGTTGCTTGTTATTACATGCCCTGCATGAAGTCCCTATTGTTTAATGAAACAACGCAGGATCTTGTCTGAGGTTAATTTTGTATTATATTAATTTGTCTTAATTGCGGACGCGGTTTTTACGCGTTGTTCATAAAAGATTCATACAGACAGAAAATATACTTACATAAACTCTAGTTAAGTCTCTAATTAATGGAAGCTCCTTTTGCAGCCTGAAAAGGCACTTGAGCAAATTTTCTGCTAATTTCTACTGCTATTATGATATCCGTAAATGAGCTGTTAGCAAGCTTTCTCAGAATTATATATAATATTGTAGATAATTTAATAAATAAACGCAAGTTTCCAAACATCAGAAAAAAACACTTTTTGGAACAATGTAAAGTTCCTGAGTACCTTTTTAATTACACTGGAAGTTATTTTATTTTGTAATTTTTGAAATATTTTTGAATGGATAAACTATCCCTTACTATAATTATAGATATGACTATGAAAGTGATATCTATAAGTAGATGTAAAACAATAAGAAGGGTAGAACTCGCATTGCAACTCTGGCCTGGCAACGTTCGTCGTATTTTTTGTCAACCCTCAAACTCCATGGTAGAGCCACGACAAACTAAGACATCTCACATACAAATTATATGCTCACATACGCGAGATAGTTTGTCTACATTATATATGTCATGTTAGTATTTATTATGTAGGCCGCAGGCCTATCACGTATTTCTCGTGAAGCCTTAATGCTGAAACGTACGAAATGAATTGTTGTTAGTTTTGTGTTAATTACAAATAATATTAGGCCAAGTTGCGTCACTGAAAATTGTATATCCGATATACAATAAATTTTCAGTGAAACTGAAAATTCACACTTATCATGTGATTAGTTAGATGGTATCAAAACACGAAATAACGTTGTTCCCCAACGTTCGTATTTGTAGTTAATGCTCCGAATAATGCTAGTCAAAAACTACTTATGAATTTTCAAACAAATTTTTTTTGGGTGGTTTGTGATCTATCTCCTTGCCTTTGGTATGACTGAACGATCCCACTTAAGTGGTGGTAGGCTCCGCAACACCATCCCACCGGAGTCCAGCGCCAAGCAGCTTGCTGAGTTTCGTCGGTGAGTGGGAGTGCCAGTGCCTATGGGGAAGAAGGAAGGTGCCTTTGGTCTCTGGGCGAGTCTTGCTGGGTAATTCATCTTTTCATGGTTGGCCGACCGCAGTCAGTAGGGGACCTAAGTAGCACGCCAGCCACGTGCCAAAGGCTGCCCCGCCAACTCGCGAAAAATCCTAGTATGCTCCACCGTGCCAGCCGACGACTGGACGGGAGGACCCGGTGGCCATATCCGGGGGGGTTCGGGCGTCCCCGCAGTCTCCAAATGAGTTCCCCATAGGTTGGATTAGCTCTAGTGTTCCACTTGGTTCACTGAACAGCGCCTCGACAGTTCGACTTTTTCCCCCGACTACTCATAAGAACTAAAATGACTAAAGCAATAAAGAAGAATAAGGTTAAACAACGGCTGCACTTCCTTCCACTTCAAGTGCACCTCACTAGCATCAGGGGGTTGCACCCCAATCTCGATCCGGGTCATCATCACCTTGAGGCCGAGAAGCCACACCTGTTTTTCCTGACGGATACGAAGATAACAACCCCGTTGGACGTGGCGTACCTCAACTACCCGGGTTACTCTCTTGAACACAAGTTCAAGAAGCAGGCTGGGGTCTGCGTTTACGTTCGCGATGACATTTGTCACGTCGTCTCCGTTGCTTTGAGAGATCGGGTTTTTCTGCCATATATTTATGTTATAATATTTATATACTTGTGGACACTGGCGTGGATAAATTTCTTTACATCGGCGTTTACCGATCGCACATTGGTGACCAAGAGACAACAGCGCAGTTCAATCTCCTCGCGGAGTCGACTGACGTAGTACCCAGCAACGGTACCCAACGGCGAAACTCATTTTTCTGGGGGACTTCAACGCTGACCACAAAAATGGTTGTTCCAGTACCAGAAAACTGGCCATGCCGGGTTAGAGGCGCGCAAGTTTACTTTAACGCTAGATCTAACCCAGCTGGTGAATGTGGCATCGCAGGTACCGGATGTTGACGGCCATACACCCAATTGCTTGGACCTTATGCTGACAACTGATCCGGACAGTCATTCAGTATTGGTCTAAGCCCCGCTGCGAACGTCTGATCACTGCCTGGTAAAATCTGTGTCGACCTGCTCTCCTCCAGATTAGAGCCCTAGAGGCACGAGACGAATATGGCGATACGAGTCAGCAGATTGGGATGAAATGCGGCACTACTTTGCGTCTTATCCATGGCGACAAGTGTGCTTCTCCTCGGGTGACCCGTCGTGTTATGCTGATGTGATTATGGACGTGTTTCGACAGGGGATGGAATATTTTATCCCATTCTCCGACATCCCGCTCGGTCACACACAAATCCTGGCCTTGGTGTAATGCAGAATGCGCCCACGCTGAGGCCCAATAAGAGTCTACCTACCAAGCCTGGGTCAAGGCCCGCGACCGAAAAGTTAGAGCACGCAGGGTTCGCGCGAGGAAAAAGCTTTTAATTCTGCCGCCAAGTTCCTTGAGAGAGGGCATGGTAGAGCGGCCAAATTTGACCTTAAGCCTTGTCTCCCAGTGGGGTGATGACAATCACCAGATTTTCATCAAACGCACACAGAAAAGAGACCACTCTTTTAACGCCACCAAAACACAAGCGTGTCTTTTTACCGCAAAAAGCAGTCATTTCCACCAAACTCCTACTTTTCGGGGTACATCTATACCTGTAGCTGATCGGCTCGAGCTCCTAGGCATGGAGTTGACACCCAGTCTCAACTTCGGCGCCACCATTGAGAACAAAGCCCAAACTGCGGCCAAAAAGCTGGGCATCCTAAATAGAGTGAAGCGATACTTCACGCCTGGACAGCTTTTAACCCTTTACAAAGCACAAGTCCGATCCTGCATGGAGTATTGCAGCCACCTTTGGGATGGCTCAGCTAAATACCAACTTGCCGCGCTTGACTCAGTGGAACGCAGAGCTAAGAGGCTCATTGTGCGACGTAAAACTGGTGGATGCCAAGCTTCACAGTTTGGCTCATCGCCGCAAGGTTGCCTGCTTGTCGGTCTTCTACAGATTGTACTTCGGGGAGAGTGTCCAAGAACTCCACGACCTCATCCCACTGGTCCCCTTCTGCCATCGGACATCTAGACGCACTGCAAGTACCATCCCTACCTTCTTGCTATTCCACTAATTCGCACTAAATGTTTCCAAACGTCTTTTATAATGCGCACAGCAAAGGAGTGGAACTCTCTGCCTGCGGCTGTGTTTCCGAACGCATACAACCCTAATCTCTTCAAAATTAGAGTGAACAAGCTTCTTCTGGGTAAGTTCGCTCCATCGTCGACTTTGTCTCTGTCATCTATGACCTAGACTAGAGTCAATAGCAAACTCATCTCAAATAAAAAAAAAATAAAAAAACACATGTACCAGAGGATTAATTGTAGACTTTCGCTGTAGTAGAGAAAAATGTTAAGGAGGATATTTTCTGAAACTGAGTGTATTTTTGCTGACTAGCCGCCACTCTCATTTTTGGCTAAAAATTCCTCCTAATTCTTAAGACCTCTTAATTCTTAAGAACATAATCTTTCGGTCAAAATCCCAATTTATTTCTGGTCCACGCTGCATGTTTTGTTCTTCATACTATTTCAACCATCGTGTCTAGCCACATTGAAATAAACCATACATCGTTTCTTTCATCTTCCTATACCCGGTCACCATCCACATCTACACTCGTATTTTTAATATCTGATTAGCCTTTCCCCAACGTTTTGAACCCGGGGTACAGTTTAATAGGATGCAGCTGAGTATGAATTTATTACATGGAGCCTATACATGTACATATATCTGATCTCCACAACCTTTATCCCTGAGGTGCATACTCCACTTTTCACACCTACTGCGAGAAAATTGTGCTTTCACCATGACTCTATGTGGCTGTTCAGCGCGAGCGACGCGCGTCGTCCTCCACTGCAAGGAACAGGTCGCGTGTCGGAAGCTGCGAAGTCCGTCTACCAAAACAATATTGTACTAAGCAATAATATTAATATAAGGCTGAATTTAATGTTAGCCCGGGCAATAATGTGCTTTGAATTTGAAACCTTATTTTGACCTGCACCTAGCACCGAAGGCCGACGGGCGCCGCTCGCGGGCTATAATGATGTAATTAGGTTCGGTTTGCATAGCATATAATTTGACGTTTTCGTGCAGGTGGTGTGAAAAATAAATTGTAGCGTTTAATTTTTAATTTATCTATACAAAAACGCTTTCTTTCGGGTTATGGACCTACCAGTCCAACTTGCAAGTTGCCTGCTTTTTTTAGACCGATTTGAGTTCATTCTGCAAATCACACTTGATATCTTCAAGCTTAGACTAACGCTAAGTCTAAGGTGTAACCGAGCTACAAAGACACCACAAGCCGGAGCAATATAGTGATAATATGACTGCTTGGCTTTGTCCCCGGATCATTGCAAATACCATAATATTGTAATAAATTGTTATTAGATGCTATAAACCCTCGACAAATTGTAACTGATAATTTAAAATAAAATAAATCTAAAACAAAATTTAATGGGATAAAAAAAACTCATTAAAATTTTTATGGTTTACAATATATGCCTTATTGACCACGGTAGTTTACGATCTTACGCGATTTGTTATAAACTTACGGCGAGGCGGCGTTTACAATAATCCGGTAACATCTTCATGCTTTATTGCAAATTGCTCCGTGTCGACGCCCTTTGTTTTAAGTCAAGCGTTTCTCGATTGACTTTCAAGAAGCATTCTGCATAACGGAGACTGCTTTTAGATTATTTATAGGTGGTAGGGTATATTTATAGCATCGGTATTAGGTTATTGACATCGCTTTTATTTGTGAAAAGAAGTTTAGATCTAGTATGTATTGTATATTACATGTTACCGGAAAATTGCAGACTCCGTATGATTGTAATAAATCTTTATTAGATTATAATTTCTCGGAGAGAGATTTATATAATGAAAAAAAAAACGTTTTGTAACAATAAAGCCTATCCAAATTCAATATGTTCCAATACATGCGTGTCTTATGAAGAAAAAACTGTTTACAATTCCACGCGACATTTTTAAATCTTACGGCGTTTGCAATTTTCCGGTGACGTATGCATTTAAAATGTACGTAACGAAATATCAATCAATCTGCCTAGTTTTCTACTAATTGAACTTTTTGATTGGCTGATGTTGAAAACATATATGCTGTGTTTTAAATAAAATATTTGTACACTTATATATCTTTCAGAAATTGGGAAATTTTGAATTTTTTTTCAAACATTGAAAAAATTTAATAAGTACGTTTAATAGGACTAGCCTTTTCCCAATTATATTGGGGTCGGCTTCCAGTCAAACCGGATTCAGCTGAATACCAATATTTTACGTGGACCAGACCACCACAACCCATTAACTGGGTAACACGGTAGTTCTTAGCAAGACTGGTGTCAGATTTACTGGCTTCTGACAATCCGTAACGACTGCCAAAGATCTACAAATGACAGCCGGGACCAACGGCTTAACGTGCTTTCCGAGGCACGTAGGAAACTCGGTATTTTGTGTCTCCTGTTTCCCAAAGGATAACCAACGGAACCCTATTACTATGCCTCCGCTGTCCGTCCATCTATGCATCCGTCTGTCTGTCTGTCAGCGGGCTGTATCCCATGAGCCGTAATAGGTAGACAGTTGAAATTTTCACAGAGTGTGTATATTGTTGCTGCTTAAAGGGGGGCCCATAGAAGAAACATGTTTTATTGGCTTATATTTCAGAACCCTTCGTGCTTAAGTCCGAGTCGCACTTGACCGGTTTTTCATTTTAGTTATCAAATTCCTTTTTTTATCAAATCAGGGCAAATACATAAGTTACGGCTCTGAGCAAAAATATTTCAATTTCTTGAAAACAATGATCATATTACCATACAATTTTATTGTCACCTATTTCTTGCAGATCAAACTAAAAAATTTTAACTAACCATTCATAAAATAAATCAAACCTGGTAATTCAATTGTCAGTGTCACATTAGTAAATAAGACATTCTGCGACATTGATTTTATGACAGGTTATAAAAGCAGATTCTATCACAAACAAAAATACTATAACTACACGACGAACCTATTTTGATCATAACTGTACCTACATGCAGAATAGTGTCAGTCTTAATGTTACAGGAACAATTGTGTAAACCAGTAACTGTGTTGCAAAATCCGGCCAACTAGGAATCGGACTCGTACACGAAGGGTTCCGTACCATAAGCCGAAAACATCACGTTTCTTGTGTGGGGCCTTTATTTTTGTAATTTTCACGTTTTTTTTTTGTTTTAGCAATACTGACACACGCTGTGAACATTACAACAATCTGCCGATTACAGTTAATGAAATCCGTTAGTTACCTTTCGGGTACAGTACCCTAAAGTCAGTAGTCTTATGTAGTCGCTGTAATTCAGGTATGTAGCTACATCCGGTTAGGCCGGAGCTGACCTAATAAAGGTTTATTAGGTCAGCTCCCAGCCTCCATTATCATCTGCCTAGCCTTAATTAGGTAATAAAGGCTAGGTAGATGATAATTGCAAAAGAACTTTATGAAGGCTGGAGGATTCATATTAATATTGATTAAAACTGTGTATTTAGGTTAGTGGTTGCAAGCTACTTCTGGGCATGAGTTTTGTGGTTTGTTTCTAAGATTCCTGTGAAGAGCAAAAGAGATTTTTTAGTATCAGTCCGGGGATCTTTACACAGTTGACAGCAATAGATGCTATGCCTAAGCCTTAAGGGGGCAACCCTTAAGGCTTAGACATAGCGAGTTAAACATAACTAGCAGTAGGTGCACCTCTGCCAAAGCCTTCGGGATTACAAAAGCGATGTTATGTTGGCTGGGCTTATACGTTACGGTACGAGCCGATCTGGACCGATTCGATCCGATCCGAACAGATTGTTAGCGGATCAGAATTGAAATCGTGTTGATCACCTCACATTGGCGGTCCCATTCTTATTTTCCAGTCGTAGCTAGCCGCTGCACGTCGTCGCGAGCAATTGCATAGGACACGTAGTATCTAGTTTTGGTGGGACGTTATTAATCGGGCCAGGTGTGCGGCGATCAGAACATTTACATTATATCACTAGGAAGTGGTGACGGGGATGCGTTTTGGGGGACTGTCTTTATGTAGAACTTTGACGTTCAAAAAGTGCTGGCACTCAGCCTAATTTGAATAAATGACTTTTGATTTTGTATGGGATTCTGGTCTCCACGTCACTTGATACAATCGGCCCGTACCGTAAGGTGTAAAAGCTCAGCCGAATGCGCATTAAATCAAAGCAATTCACAACAATAATTATAATTTATAGCAGATTGATAATATATTCACGTGTTATGTCAAGAACCGTCGTGTTGTGTTCCTGATTTGTCATTTCGAATGTTTGACATGTCATTCAAGGGACTTTGTCGTGACACACCACGCCATATTGAATCCAACGTACCTACGTCATTAGAGGACAGCTGAGACATGAGATATTACGGTTATCCTATTGAAGGCTTATTCTGGGATATCTCGCTAATGTTCAAGCTTCAAGGCTCAATCAGCTTCAAGCCAGGGCACAACTGACGTACGGTCAGGGAAATGTTTTTTTTTTATATTGAGCTCACTCAGATTTGACCACTGTACTGTCCAGTCGGTTGATTCCAGGAAAACTCACCGTATAGGTGCAATTCCGTGCGTCGCGGCCAATCGCAGCCGCGCGCGATCAATCGCGTGCGACTGTCGACGACTGAAATAAGCATGAAGTCAGCTGTCATTCACCTAAGCTACCACGGATAAATTATTGACATGATGATTTGTGGGGGTAGTGTTAGTAAATTCAATAAAAAAACTTAAAAATATTCCGCTTTCCGGAGTGTAGAAAGCTTCTAAATTTTTGACGCCAATAAACACATTAAAAAAACATGCGGGGCAGTCTTTGGAGACTGCCGATAGAAGTGAAAACTAAGCGGAAGCTAAAGTGTTCGGTGACGATGACGCGAGTTCCATGATTTTTGTTCACCCAAAGCATTCGGTGACAATGACGCGAGTTCCATAATTTTTGTTCACCCAAAAAATACACATATATAGATAGTAGGTATACAAATAGCTCATGGAAAGCGGTTCTTACCCAGAAAGGACATAGAATAGTTTTAGATTTAGAGTTTTATACCGGTTGCAGCTAGATCTAGTAGTTTTGAGACCCCACGCTGCTGTCCTAAAGCTAAAATGCAACTTTCTAACATTTGACTTATAGCACGGTATTTATAATAGGTATACAAACACAAGTCTTTATTCTTGGAAATGAATAAATTTAAATGTAACAAATTTTCAAGATCCCTAGTCTAATAGAGTTTAGAGACAAAAAACTTTTTTCACGTTCTATAAAAAACAAAATAGCCTTTATTGTCTCTCTATACTATTTTTAAATATACCTAGTTTTTGACAAACTTGTTATTATAAATTTTGGTCAAGTTAAATGAAAATAAAGCGATTAATCAGGCAGATTTCTTTGTTTCATAAGTTAAAAAAAAAAGAAAAAAAAGCTATTTTTGATGACATTAAGAAAGTCGTTGATATAAAAGAAACATGTTCCGGTTTGAAAGCGCGAAATTTGATCAATAATATCGCACCAGAATCTCTCGCGTATAATAAACTGCAATCACTTTTAAATCTTTTGCGGATTTTTTTAGGTTTACTACATGTAAAATAAAAAGATAAATATAGGATGTGTTATATGTATATGATTACCGGTATTTAGGTGTGTATGAAGAAACAAATACGCATTGTACACGTTAATCCGGGGCTCTCGACTGCCAATCGATTTTATGTCAGTTCGTTGTGGTTGGTCGAACGCGCACGGTAGGTTTGACGGTGATAGGTGGTATACCATGAGAACAATGACATAATGCATTACAGCAAATAAAAATCTGTAAACTTCGGGAGTCACCGAAATGGTTATGTTGAATAAGGACGAGTTATGTATCAGTAGTTATGGTTCAGACCATGCAATGGTTGACAATCATAGGCACCTAAATTGCGTTAATAAGCGTTTTTAGATCAATATTTAAAGTGACAAATTGATTGAGTAAGTTAGAAACTATTTGTTTGTAACGAACTATTGATCTATTAATATCATTGGTTGAGTAGACTACACCAAAATACTCTCCCTAAGAGTTACATTCCGTTGTAATATATACTTCTCATCAAAAAAATCGAAACACCTCGCAGTTTATGATTTGATAAGGATTATCAGAAAAATGTGTATATTTAGGAATAAATGTAAAATGTCATTTAATAGTGAGTAGTATGAGGTTTTTAAATCCTAATGTTAATGTTCTAAATTCAAATTAAGTCTTCATAGGTTTCGTATTTTGTATAATGAGTAATTTTTACCCTGTATGGAATATGAAGGAAATGGGTAAAACAACACGCGTAAATGAAAAAAAATGTAAGAAACGTTTATTTAATAACTTGTATTCCCTCCGCGAGCTCTTATTACTGCTTCCATACGGTTCTTCATCGATCGGATGAGAGTCACGATCACATGTTGTGGTATATTATCCCATTCCTCTTGGATTGCATTTTGCAGCTGGCTAAGTGTTTCTGGGGCTGGATCTCTTGCTCGAATTCGTCTCTTTAATTCATCCCATAGATGTTCAATGGGATTCATGTCCGGGCTTCTTGCTGGCCATACCATAATGGAGATACCGACTTCGGTAAGATAATCTCGTACGACGCCCGCGGTGTGAGCTCTAGCATTGTCGTGCATGAATATGAAGTCGTTGCCAATAAAATGTGCATAGGGCATCACATGAGGTTCAAGACACTGTTCGATGTACCGATGAGAGTTTAGTGCAGGCAGCCGTGGCCCAGATACAAAGGCAAGTTCTGTCTTACCGTCGGCGCTGATTCCTCCCCAAACCGTCCACGAACCGCCACCATAGCTGACCTTTTCTTCAATGCAGCATTGTGCAAAGCGTTCTCCATCTCTTCTGTAGACCTTGTTCCTTCCGTCGTTACCATACAGCATAATTTTACACTCATCAGAAAACAGTACTTTGCTCCACTGAAGGTATGACCAAGTTAGGTGCTCGCGAGCAAAGTTAAGGCGCGCTCTTCGATGGTCTGCAGTTAATTTCGGCCCATTCGCTGGCTTATGCGGTGCCAATCCGCGTTCCTTCAACCTTCTTCTTATTGTAGAGTCACTTACAGCTACTCTTCGTACAACGCGAAGCTGCTGCTGCAGTTGAAAAGCGTTAAGGCGTCGATTTCGTAAAGAGGTTGTTACAATAAATCGATCATCTCGCTCAGAAGTGACCCGATTCCTGCCAGATCCTGAACGGCGCGTGAACGAACCAGTCTCCCGATAGCGTTTGTAGACTCTATGAACAGATGATAAGCTTAGATGCAATCTTGCAGCCACAACACGCTGACTAAGTCCAGAATCCAGCAATGCCACCACTTGGGCGGCTTCTGCGGGCGAAGTATCCATATGTTTTAGAAAAAAAAGTTTTTTCAGACGTCCCAAAGTCACAGTAAATGAAATAAGAAACAAAAAGTTTAAAGACAAGCGCTAATTTTAGTTTTTAAACGAGAAACGTACTCCAACCCTAAATACACATTTGTCTCAAAACAGTGATTAATTTCATTTATAGGATAAACAAATGAAATTCTAATTTCGAATTTTGATTTTTTTCTTCTTACTGTAATGACCAAACTGCCAGCTACACAATAATGTTTTTTTTTCATGGAATTAATTCTCTTTTGTAAAAAATTAGGACAAAAACAATAAAAACGAAAGTGTTTCGATTTTTTTGATGAGAAGTGTATTTTTCAACCATTTGCTCAAAAAATGCATTGTTCGAAAGTTAAAAATTACGAACCAAACAATGGAACGTGCGGTAATAGTTATTTATGTTACTAGTGCGGTAAGTTGGTTTTTACTAACGAGTATACCTAGACGATTTTGACACGTGTGTCATACAGAGTTTTTCAACACATTTGCGAGAAAACAGTGCAATAGTTAATAAAACAATCTTTTGTTTTAGATATCAGTCGGAAATCCCAACCATAAAATCTTTGACGACCGTTTGACGTTTGAAAATAACGCGAATTTGCAAATGGCGCCACGTGCGCGTGATGAAAATTAGAACTATGTACTTCTTTCGTCTTTTGTTTTTGCCACGCATTATCTCAGAGAAAAATGAAGTGTATTATACTTTAAAAATGTATTCTTTCATTTTGTCTTGCATGATCTCAGAAAAAAAATGTTAAGTTACAGTTTTAAAATGTACTTAGTTTTTAGTAGTTGTTGTCTTTTTTTTTTTCGGATTCTGAAAATGAGTAAGCAAAATATAATTTTAACTTAAGAGCATTATGTACCATATTTTACGCAAAATAAATATTCTATTCTATTCTACTCATCTCATTTTCTCTTTAGTATTAATAAACTGAGAAAACGTTTTGAGCAAAAGCGCTTCCAATCAGCTTACTTATTCTAGTAATTTGAAACTCCTTGGTGGAATTCTCATTTTTTTCGAAATCGAAATTTAAAATAAAAACCGTAAAGGATACGCACGGTGCTATACAACGAGGAGTCCGGTAAAATATGTACTTAGATAAGAGTACCTATTTTACCGCATGTTCCGTTGTATGGTGCGTAATTTTTAATTTTAGTGGTGTGGTGAGGTATGGTGTGCTGTGGTGTATGATAGAGGAGAGGGGAGTTTACCGCACTAGTCTTTGTATAGAGCCGTGTGTATCCTTAATTGTTCTTTTTTTAAATTACAATAAAAAAAATATAAAAATCCTACCAAGGAGTTTCACAGTACTGGAAAAAATAAGCCGAATGATCAAGCCTCCTTGAAAACGCTTTTGCTCAATACGTTTGTCTCGTTTTAATATTGGTCCTTACATATGAAATATGAAATTGGCGTTTTGTATGAGATGAACATAAAGACGTTTTTGAAATACAATATATTTAATTAATCAAAGTATGTACCATCGCTTTCTATGCACTTTTGCCAACTCATGGGTAGTTAATTGATCCCTTTCCTAAAAAAACCATTCGGACGGGAATAAATAAAATCTTTGAAAGTGGTTTGAACTGCACCATCAGAGTTGGATTTTTTCCGGTCCGGAGAGTACGGTGGATGTCTAAGACATTCCTATTGAAGCTCCTCTAATTTGGTAGCCGTCTGCTGTACTGTGTGTGGTCTAGCGTTGTCCTGGAGCATTAGTGGCCTAGAGCGATTGACCAGCCTTGGTTGTTTAGCAGCTAGCTTTTCCATCATGGTTGGCAGTTGCTGACAATAGACATCTGCCGTATTCGTCTGGCCAGATTTAAGAAAGCTGTAGTAAATGACACCGGAACTGATCCACCAAACGCTCACAAGTAACTTTTTTTGAGTCAATTTTCGCTTTGGGCATGATTTGGCTGGTTTTCCAAGGTTAACCTATTGCGATGAGCGCTTCCGATTATCGTACAGGATCCACTTTTCATCACAGGTAGTGATTCGATTTAAAAGCCCTTCATTATTGAGCCGGTTAAGTAATGTAACGCAGCAGTCGACGCGCGTTTGCCATTTGCTTCACTCAATTCGTGAGGCTTTCTTTCTCCTTGCTGATTCCTTTGAAGCTTTTTCACCTTTCCAATTTGCTTCAAGTGGATTATAACAGTTTTATCACTAACACCGCAGCCTGCAGCTAAGTAGGACGTGGTTTGCGATGGATCCGCTTCCACAATAGCCTTCCATTCTTCATTATCAACTTTGGTCTCCGGCCGTCCATGGGGCTTGTTCTGCAGTCGAAATTTCCAGAACGAAAACGTTGGAACCAAAACCGCACTGTGTTTTCTTTTACGACACCGCCGCCATACACATCATTAATCCTTCGAGCCGTTTCTGCAGCACTGGTGCCACGGTGGAACTCTTACTCGTAAATAACGCGATATTTCAAATATTCCATTTTGTAAACAGAGAGAAAAAATACAAAAGAGGAAAAAACAAAAGAATTATGGTTTTCGAAACAAAAATGCATGAGTAAATAGCAGTATAAACTAAGAAATTCCAATAATGAAAAACGATTCATATTTAATTGTTCAGGTACCTATGAGCAGTTATTAGGGAAAGGTCAATATACTTTATTCCACATTTATCTGGCGCCTACTATAAGCGTCGATGACGAGTAGCGTTGTTCAATGAACACGACAACGTTTTACTTGGTATGTAAGTAAAACGTTTTTGTATTTTTTGGAATGGACATGCTTATGTTGCATACCGAGACAAAAAGAGTTGATTTGAGCCAAGCGGATCAAATAAACTCTTTTTGTTTCTTTCTTTCAATGGAAGAGCTAGCCGAGCCATGAATGGCTATATCAAACAACTTGTGGTGACATGTCCACGGTGATTTAATTTTATGTAAGTAAATAGCAAAAATGAGTTCGTGTTTGATTTAAGTGAATTTAACGGGAAAAATGTTATTCAATCAAAAGTATTTACTTGGTTGGTAATGATTTTTTTTACTTAACTAATTAATTTAAGTTATTTTTTGACGACATTTTACAATTACAAGATCTACAAATAGTTTGTAAATCTAGTCTACTCTTCGTGTCCTAGTGCTGAACATAGGCTCCGTAAAATTAAACATAGTAGAGCAAAAGGAAGGGTAATAGCTAATTGCTCCTCTAAAGAAGTGACAGGACATACAAAAATCAATTTTTCCTATTATAAACGGAAAAGTATGTTTATTTATCCCCGGTTACTGAATTCATTCAACATTTCAAGTTTAATAGGTACCTATTTGTCAATCTCTACTTGCACTGAAAACCTATCATTTAGGTTTTCAGTGCAGCATTAAAGTTTCAAATCAAAACCTTCCCATATTCGCATCTGTACATACCTAACACAATTAGTACATAAATTAATATACATACGGCGAAAGTTCTCAAAGTTCGCAAAGTTTACTTACGAAACACAAATACGGGCAAATAAATATACGTATGATAGCAAAATATTAAATTAGTGAGAATTTGTTAACGTTTACGTACATAAGGAGTTTTAATGACGTGTATATTTACATTAATTACAGAATACTCATTAATAGAATCATTAAAAGAGTTTGATATTTAGTGAATATATTTTTCAGAGGGTGAAAGTACCTTAAGTTCATGAAAGCACACACAGAGTGTGATAAAAATAAATCTTTCACGATTTACTAACACAAATGGGTCCTACTTAGCTCACAGACTATGTGAGAAATGTATTTTTTTATTCACGTCTGCTGTTATCTACATTTTGTCGAGTTTTGCGAACCTTAATAATATTTCTACAATACAGCACTTTTGTCATATTTCGGAGTTGATCCCATTATATAAGTTTTCTATGCTTAGTCCACCCCAACATAAAATAACAACACAAAATAACCCTCACTCAAATAGTATGAAAACATCGTCTGCTTAACTCAGTACAACTGAACCTTGAATCAACAAGTTATTTTTAATGATGGCATGAAAATCTCTCGAAGATAATTTTAAAGAGTATTTTGTGGCAACTCTCAAAATATGCATGCACTTAAAATTCCTTAATATATGTAAGTTCTGGCGTCGGACGTAAAGGATGCTGCTGCCCATTCTCTGGTGAATCCCTTAGTTGCCTCTTACGACACCCACGGAAAGTGATGGGATGGTGCTATTCTGTTACGTCCGACACCATACAGAACCCCTCTTAGGGGAGACCTATGTCCAGCAGTGGACGTCTTTCGGCTGGTATGATGATGATGATGAACGAGTGTAATGTATGTACTTAGTGTGGGTATGGAACGGGTGGTTAGTTGACACGCACTGTTCGACACACGCGTTACTAAAGGTCATATTTTCAATCCAAGATAACTATTACATGAATATTTTTAATGTTACTTTGAATTGAAGGAGTAATTTCTAATGAGGTATTATAAAGATGTGAAAGGATGTTTCGGCTTAGGTTTGAAAGTATACATCGTGTTCCTTATGATATCCCAGAACTTTTAAGTTTACATTCTATGAATAGAAATAATGTAAAATTTCCAAGAAACATGGATTCCGAAACGCATAGTTACGCAGCTTACACCAAACTTAACTAACATAATTCAAAATTTGTCACCAGGTCAACAAGTGTTTTAGTACCTTAATGTCATTGATATGTAAGGTCAGTGATCCATTAAGGTAAAAATACGACGTAGTCGTTTGTCAGGTTAAGTCGCTTCACAACACACAAACTTTACGACTGTTGCAGTTTTGTCGAATCTATTTGTAGGAGAAATGAAAAAGAAAAAATATTGAATTGTAAAATATTTACTTTGTTATTTGATTCTCTTAGGTGGTCTGATTAATACCCTAGAGTTCTATTCTATTTTTATTTATGGTAATATGGGATGTCAAAAGGAACACGTTCTTTAAGTCAGAATTCGAATATATAATTTTGGAATTGAAACTGTACAACGTCATACAGAAGGCTGTCTTAATTCAATTGTAACCCATAGCTTTTGGGTGTATGGCCTTTTTAATCAAAATAATTAGGTAAGTATTAATAAGAACGCAACGAAAATGTCGAAACTTGAGTTGGTGGCAAAGGATTGAAAGTATCTTGAAATATAAATTCAAGTATAATATTGCCTAGAAGAGAATCAATATCCAATACTTGTCAATTATAGGGAAACTAAGTGTGTGACACATTGAGACCGTGGTTAGGATAAATACGAGAGTAGTCCCTCATAGTCTTCAGTGGCATGTCTGCACACAGCTTAATACCTACGTAAGTTTGCTCAAGGGTCTTAAGAGCCAATTACTCTAATTTTCAAGCAACGGTCGTATTTGCATCTCCGTCGCAACCTGTACAAACTAAATGGAATTGGCTCTCTTATAGACGTGGAGACGACGATACGACAGTAAATCGAAACATCCGTAATACTAGTTCATACGAATATGTTGTCTTTTATCACAGATTTGATGTCACTAACTGCAACAGACTGCTTGGAATATTTCGTTAGAATAGTAGTCACTACCCTTGACTAGTTAGAGTTTTTTGACGTTTTGTGCAATCAGAAAGTTTATTTTTAATTTCGGTGACAATCCATATTCCTATGAAACAGTATTGCCATTGTTTTCATTTATTGTTTGATCGGTGTCTCCACATTATATGTGCGTAACACAAGCATACCTGCACGCACCAACAACTTATTCAAGCGATCCACGTTTGAATTAGATTGTGCAACGCCCCGTAAGCCAATCTAAACACAGAACGCCTGGTGTCTTAGGTACGACCTGCCCTGAACTTTGGCAGTAGGTAGGTACTGTTAGGTCGTACCGATGAAACATTAAATATAAACTTTTTTTCAATTTGAAATCGCATATAACAAAACGGAATAACAGTTCACATCAAGCTTCCTTCACCTAAGTTTATACGGTGAGATATTGTCAGAATAGACCGGCTGTTAACTACGATTAAATAAACTTGCGTCTTGGCGAGGAGAGCATTATGATGACGCGCAGAAGCGAAGGGAAGTGTCGTTATATTGACATGTGTCATATATCACGCATTTTCGCTCCTGTTCCCTTGTTCCTGTCCCGCAGGAACCGTGCGTTTTAATCAATATATATGTCACCGGATAATTGCAAACTACGTTAGATTACAAAATATCTTGAGAGCTTGTAAACTCTCGATAAATTGTCAAATGAACATTTGTTCTGCAATTACACGAATCAAAATCTTCCGATTACATAATATCTCCGTGTGTTCCGAGAAATTGTCGACTGACATATACTTGTGACGAATCAGCTCTCTGGTTTATAATTTATCTGTTTTGGTGTGATAGTTAAATTGGAAACTTAGCCTATTATTGGTCTTTGTTTTCTCTGAACAGACCAATAAGAGCTTTGTTTCTAGGTTTACTATTACACAAAAACTGATAAATTGTAGAATTGTGCTCTGATTGGTCGCCATTTTATATCAGTCCACAAATTTTCGTGACGACTTTCAAGTAAGTGATGTAATAAGAAGTATATCAAATGTTCAGTTGACAATTTATCGAGAGTTCCCGATCTCTCAAGATATTTTATATTCTTACGGAGTTTGCCATTTTCCGGTGACATATAAAATTCTTCCGTGACTGAGTGTCCAACAGACAACGCACACCCGAAACTACCTACTGGTCGTAGAAAGATGAAATTTGGCATGTAGGTACCTTGAGGAGTGTAGGGGAGCACTAAGAGAGGAGTACGAAGTCGCGGGCAAGAGCGAGTGGGATATAAATGAACCTATGACACTCAGAGATACCTACTGTGGCTTTGTATCAGTGAAGTAATTAACATATTCGGATTAGAACTTTCATACGTTTACTTCTACAAATGACAGCATTTAACCTCTTTATAAGATTAGTGCCAATTCTACAAATTTTTATCTACATCTCAGTCGCAATATGTCATAAAAGCTTAATTTTTCATACATTTTTGATAGAGGCACACAGTCACAACTGAGATGCGAATGCGAACTTTCCTTAAAATTGGTAGTATTCGTTGAAAGCCGACTAAGCCCGAAGATTTGAGTTTGGGAAAAGACTAGGCAGCGGCATTTCATAGCTTCCGGTAGAAAAGAAAAAGAAAAATAATCGTAATACTTTTTCTTCCTTTCCAAATATGTAGATGTAGGCAATGTGATTGATTAAACCCTCACACTTTATCGGCTTAAACGTTTGAAATTTGATATTGCGCTTTATGTTGGTTTACGTGCAATCTTCTTTTGTCTGCATTGGTTTCCCTTGTGAAACCGTGCACTATTTGTATTGAAGATATTTTGGTTGACACAAAACGAACACGTTCTCAGGTTTAGATCAGTGATAATTAATCATAGACTAATAAACAAATATGACCACGCACTTCTAGAACACCCTCTGTTCTAGAAGTGCGTGGTCATATTTGTTTTTTGTGTCTTTACTCTATAGTAGCTACTGAACACCACCCTTAAATTTGATTACGCCATTCTGGAACACCGTGTTAATGATGATAACACGACGGCTTAGAAGTCAGGGTTTTGCCTCTAATTCGTGAAGGTCGTTCCAATCTGGGCAAATACAAGTGGGACATTTCTTTCACGTTTATCTTGGACAACATCGGTGATGTCAAGATAGTGAGGAACCCAGTCGAAACCTAAAATCGCCAACCCATTTGTGGAAGGCTAGGGCATTTAAATATTCTCTATTTGAAACAAGGGTTTTGGTCTAAAATGGGACAGTAAAAGCCACGTGTTCGAACTTACGATTAGCGGTGTGCTAAAACTTACCAACCAATAATACAGTTACCTACAGTTTATCGAAAACTCGCAGTAAACATGAGAACTTACAAATTATACGGGAAACTTAATAATAACACGATTGTACCATTACCCACAGCTAACAGGGCTTCGAATGAACTACAGCTGAACTAGCTGCTGCACACTTAAAAGTTGGGTTGTGTTACCTAATATATATGTACTAACTGGTCCGTTTAGCCGAACATCAAGTTTCTCTTTCATATTTCGGCAACCAACTATAACTTGCCAGTATTTCGAGAGAACTTTGAAATTCAAATGGCGCCAAAGAGAGAAGAATACTCGATGATGAGAGAGAGTAACGCTTCTCCGTTGTCTACCGATTCCATTTTTTTTTTGTATCATATATCATCAAAACATATTTCATTGTAGATTTTCCGAGCACACGCAGTTAGGGCAGGTTTTTTCGAAGCTGCAAACTTGGGTTTACACAATTCGAATCTATTATAGCAACATCCCAAAAACACAATAAAGTGCAATTAATCGTGACCTAAGATGATTCAAATGACTGGCCTATTAGAAAAGGCCTAAAAGAACAATTTCCTTACAATAAATTTTGTTGGGTTTTGAGTAAACCTCTTTAGTTTCCCCAAAATAGCTACTACAGAATAATCAAGTTGAGCCCTACGACACCTTAGGTCACCGTAGATTGACTGGCTGATTGAGTTTAATAGACAGCCGACCCGGAAAATATAGCCTACATAGGTTCATAGTATAGCCCGGTGCTAAATAACATTTATATCAAACTAATTTGGAGATTACCTCTTTGGTCAAACGGGCGCAAGCTCTACTTCTGAGTCTGGTCCTGGCAACGATTCGTAGGTCGGGCAAAGCTTTATTGTTTTTTTTTTCTGACCGACTGATAATAATAATAATAATAAAGATGTAGCTCGTGCAGTCCGTCCGTTGCCTAACTGGAAATCTCCAGGGCCGGACGGGCTGCACAATTTTTGGATCAAATGGTTTAAAAGATCGCACGCTCGCTTGGCATCTCAATTCCAGTCTGCCTTAGAGTCAGGGTCGCTGCCCCAGTTCCTAACTACAGGAATAACCCACCTGCTCCATAAATCAGGAAGTACCGCGGAGCCTAAAAATTATAGACCGATCACGTGTTTACCGACGGTCTATAAAGTTCTTACATCCATTTTGAGAGCAAAGATTAACCAACACATTGAAACTAATTCGATAATGTCTGCCTCTCAGAATGGATGTAGGAACCGGTCCCGCGGTACTAAGGAGCTGCTCCTCATCGATGTTGCCATTAGCCAACAGGTTCGTCGTTCCCGAAGGGATCTGTCGACATGCTGGATAGACTACAAGAAGGCCTATGACTCGGTGCCACATACATGGCTCATGAGGGTGCTGGAGCTGTATAAAGTTGACGCAGTTCTACGCACCTTCCTGATGTCGTGTATGGGGCAGTGGAGGACGGTCCTTCGCTATCCAGGATGTCGACAGATCCAGGCGAACAACGACCCGATAAGGATCGAGCGTGGTATATTTCAGGGCGACAGCCTGAGTCCACTGTGGTTTTGTCTGGCCCTCAACCCTCTCAGTACACTGCTGGAAGGTTCGGGCCAAGGCTATCGGTTGAGAAGAGGTGGAGAGGTCATATCTCACCTCCTTTACATGGATAACCTGAAACTCTTTGCCCCCAACAACTTGCAACTGATGAAGCTACTGAAGGTAACAGAAACCTTCAGTAGCGCCATCAGTATGGAATTTGGTGTGGACAAATGTGCGGTCATGCATGTGAAGCGAGGGGAGATTATGGAATCCGTGGGAACCCAACTCTCGGATTCCATACACCTTAGATCCCTCAGCTCAACCGAAACTTACAAGTATTTGGGTATGTCGGAAGCGTTGGGCATCAATGCTAATGACGTGAAACAATCGTTGAAGGAGCGCTTCTTTGGCCGCCTGAACAAAGTACTAAATAGTCTTTTATCAGGCGGAAACAAGGTGCGCGCCTTTAACGGTTGGGTCATGCCGGTATTGATGTACTCCTTCGGCATACTCAAATGGACTCAGACGGAACTTGACGCCCTGGATAGGAGGGTCCGCTCACTGCTTACCGCAAATCGGATGCATCACCCACGGTTATCGGTGATGAGGCTGTATATCCCGCGGAAGTGCGGGGGTCGTGGCTTCTTAAATGCTAAGACCCTGCACAACCGTGAGATATGCAGCCTTAGGGAGTTTTTCCTAGAGGCCGACGTGGGTATGCATCGGGATGTGGTAGCAGTGGACAAAGGCCTTACTGCGCTCTCCTTGGCTAACGAGAACTGGCGCAAACCTGTGGTATTAGATACTAATGACCGCAGGGAGGTATGGCAGAGCAAGGAGCTTCACGGACGCTTTTACCGGGTCCTACATGGGCCCGATGTAGACTTTCTAGCGTCCGTAGCCTGGCTGCGTTTTGGTGACCTCTTCGGGGAAACCGAAGGTTTTGTCTGTGCGATTATGGACGAAGTTATGATGACGAACAACTACCGGAAATACATTGTGAAGGACGGTACGGTTGACATATGTCGGGCATGTCACCGGCCCGGGGAATCCATCCGCCACATTATTTCCGGTTGTTCTAGTCTGGCTAACGGAGACTATTTGCACAGGCACAACCTTGTAGCCAGGATTATACACCAGCAACTTGCTCTTAAATACAATCTTGTGGAATCGGAGGTACCGTACTATAGGTATGTGCCCGACCCAGTTCTCGAAAATGGCAATTGCACGTTGTATTGGGATCGGTCTATCATCACTGACAGGACTATTATTGCCAATAAGCCTGATATAGTGGTGATAGATCGACTAGAGCGTCGCGCAATGATTGTTGATATAGCAGTCCCTCATGACGTGAACCTCGTGAAGACTGAGAAAGATAAAAAAACGAAGTATCTTGACTTGGCTCGCGAGGTTGTCGACATGTGGGATGTGAACACAGCAGTCATTGTGCCGATAGTCGTGACGGCCAATGGCATAATTGCCAAGAGCCTCGACCAACATCTAAAGAGGCTCTCGTTGGGCAGCTGGATCAAGGGCTTGATCCAGAAAGCAGTACTCCTGGACACGGCACGCATAGTTAGGAGGTTCCTCTCTCAGGGGCCCTGACCACCGGTAGCTTGGACCCAGTTCCCGATACCGGTGGGCTACTATTTTTTATATTTTTAAATATTTTTATATCTCTGTATTTTAATATTTAAAAATGTAATTTATATGTATATACAAATGAATAAAGGAAATAATAATAATATCTTGGGACAACTCACATACGGCCATCCGATCCCAAACTAGGCAGAGCCTGTGCTATGGCAACCAGACAACTGATAAACATACTTATATATTTCTAAATACATACATATTATAGACAAATTACACCCAGACACAGAACAAATGATCATGCTCATCACAGAAACATTTGTCCTGGATGGGAATCGAACCCATAACTCCTGCCTGTTGCCATGTCTGTCATATGGAGCACAAACTTGGATTTTTCAAGAGAGACCATCATATAAAATTCGTTCATGCCAGCATGCTATAGAAAGAAGTATGTGAGGCATTAACTTAGCGATAAAATCAAGAGTGAAGATATTCGCAACAAAACAAAATTAATAGACGAAGAAAGTCACACACAACAGCTAAAATGGAGATGGGCTGGCACAGCACCCGTAGTACAGACAAGAGATGGACAAAACGAGTCACTAAATGTAAGGGACCTTGTGGCAAAAGGAACAGAGGTAGACCTAAAGATCGATGGGTCGATGAAATTAAAAACACAGCCGGCGAAGACTGGAGATGATGAAGGCGGCAAATCGAAAACAATGGAAACAGTTGGAGGAGGCCTATGTCCGGAGAGGTGCCATGCCCTAAACACACCTTTCTAATATTTTTATATTATTGTGGTATTACGTTAGTCTAAATTCAATGTAAAAAATATAAAATGTATAAAAATGGTAACAAAAGGCTTTATTATTATTAATTATTATTTTAGAAACCCTTGTGTCATTGCGAACCAGAAAATTGATGACAGCCTATCAAGAGGCTGCCACAGAACTGTATTTTTTTAGCTGTCATCTTTGGCGGGCGGTTACAAGACTTACAAAAGGTTTATGCCTTTCAGAAGGATTTTTATTGTATCCTAGCGTGAACTGAGAGAAGCCACGTCAAAAAAACCCAAGGAAACTCAAACATTGTTTTGGAGTTTCTCAGTACCTCGCTGTCCGGAGGCGCAGGCATTTGATATTAATAGCCTGAAATCTGAGTCTGTGCCCGGTTGATGGCAATAGGCTTGCCTCCTGTAACACCTAAATTAAATAGATCATCATCTGCCTAGCCTTTTCCCAATTATATTGGGGTCGGCTTCCAGTCAAACCGGATTCAGCTGAATACTAGTACTTTGCGTGGAGCGGCTGCCTACCAGACCTCCACAACCCATTAACTGGGTAACACGGTACTCCTAGACAAGACTGGTGTCATTATCTGGCTTCTGACTATCCGTAACGACGGCCAAAGATCTACAAATGACAGCCGGGACCTACGGCTTAACGTGCTTTCTGAGGCACGGAGGAGTCTCGGAATGTTAAGATGGTCACCCATCCACAGACCAACCTCGGCAAGCGTTGCTTAACCTTAAAGATCGACCCGTGCGGCTGTTATTATTTAGCCACGACACGAGCTCCTCCACCTAAATTAAATAGATATTAACAGCTAAATGAAGAATGGAGAGAGCTCGTGGCTAGAGAATAACAGCCGCATGAGTCGATCAAGGTTAAGCAACACTTGCCAAGGTTGCTCTGTGGATAGGTGACCATCTTAAATTACCGAGTTTCCTCCGTGCCTCAGAAACTAAGCTTAAGCCGTTGGTCCCAGCTGTTATTTGTGGGATCCAGCCGTTTTGCCGAAAAGATTTTGACAAAATTTCATTACCCAAACAAATTTTAGCAACCTTTTTTTATACCTATGCAATATTTCGAATGATTTTAGTACGCATATTTTTATGTGGTCAAATTTTTACTTGGCAAAATATTACCAAGTATAATGTAAATTATTTGTTACAGCAAACAATATTCAGACAATAAACGTTTGGTGAAATGATTAAGATATTGTTTTTAGTACCTAGATTACCCGGAACTGAACTATTTAAATTAGGATAATTACTTATTTAAAAAAAATAAAACTGTTATTCCAACTGAAATATTTGACAAAATAAAAAATGTTAAAAGTACTAGTTGGTAAACAAGTTATAGTTTAAACTTTCATTTCCCAAACATTAGGTTTGCGTTACAATTTTTTGTAAATAGATTTTTTGCTAAGTAATAATTTGGCAAAAGAAATTATGCGAAAATTTTTTTGAGAAGTGAAAATTTGTCAAATTCCTTTCGGTCAAACAAGGGAGACCCGTCATTTGTAGATCTTTGGCAGCCGTTACGGATTGTCAGAAGCCAATAAATCTGACTCCAGACTTGCCAAGTAGTACCGTGTTACCCAGTTAATGGGTTGTGGAGGTGTGGTAGGCAGCCACTCCACGTAACATACTGGTATTCAGCTAAATCCGGTTTGACTGACAGCCGACCCCAATGTAGTTGGGCAAAAGGCTAGGCAGATGATGAAACAGCGAAATGAAAATGTACAGTCAGCGTCAATAATATCGGGACGAATAGACCGTTCAAAATGATCTAAACAACCATGGAAATTAAATATTAACTCAATGACACACGGAATGTTCTAGAATAAAGAGAGTACATGACACCTGTCATTCTGACAAGAACTTAATTCAAATGAGATATAGTTTAATGTTCTTGGTAGTAGAGATAATTTTGAACAGTCTGTTCGGCCCGATATTTTGAACACTGACTGTACTACAGATACACCTCTTCCTTATCCTTTGGGGTATACAAACATACTGTAATAATATGTGATACATAGTTTCGATCATGTTTAGGTACCCTATCATCGAAGGGGTTTTGGGTTATTATTGATAAATAACTATCTCGACATCGCTAGTAACGTAGCGTTAATTTGAAAGCCAAGAACCCTTTCATCGTTATGTAGCGTTTATTTATGGCTTGGGACTTAGCACTACACAGCTAGTTCGCAAAACAATAAAACTTGTTGTCTGGGTTCAATTTAATTAAAACGTCAGGCGACAGGTGACAATCCGAAAAGTTTTTTTTCGTGTATTTTCCGTTATTTTAACAGACACCTGTTGCTAAAATGTGGCATTACATAATTGTCATTTTTGACAAAAATATGAGGCACTGTCAGTTATATTAAAAAAATAAATTAACAAAGCCTCATGTTTTGGAAGGCCAATGCTAGTACTTAAAGCAATTCATTTTATGTCGCAATATCATCTCAGCGACAATCAATGTCGAAATGTAGGGAAAATAGAGGTGATTTGGACAATTGGCGACTAGGTTTAGAAAAATTGGAAACAAATACAAATACCTCTACTTTGTATTTTACGTTTGTACACTTATTTGAAAAGCTACTAGTCACTCTTTTACTACGGTTATGATTTGTAGTCAGACTAAGCATTACTTTAAGAAAATATTATGTTACTAATAATACAGGCAGTAATTGTCTGTGATTAAGATAATTTCAATATTATGTTTCAGTTGTTATTTAAAATAACTAAATAATAAATTAATAAAGAAATGGTTATGATAAATATGACCAAATAAGTGGGTCCTTTTTCACATTAAAATACTATTTTTAATTGCTCTAAGTCACTAGTACACTACGCTTTTAATTTGTAGTCGGAGTGATAGCGTTTGCTAGTAGAAAGCGCAGTAACTCCAAACTAACTGCTCTTATAGCTTGCAATACTGGATTTAGTCATGAAGACCCTGCTAAGCATAGATAGTTTTTTTGTTTTAAAATGGTTGTATTAAACTTATAGAGAATTGGGTTAGTTCTTAAGAAACAAAGCATATTCAGCTACATATATATGTATGTGGGTCAAAACATATTTGCAAAACTTCAAAATTAGACCTAAAACAACCAAATAAAAGTAATTTTTTTTAGGCGCTTTTTACTAGAAATTACTAAACTAGCTAATTAGAAGTGCAGTAAGCACTTCTAATTAGCGCGGCAGATGTCACTTTATTAGATTTTATTGTTTTTTTTTAAGTTGAAGAGGTCACTGGTTTATCTTTGAAATTCACCGTGCAGTGCAAATGCAATTTAGCTTTAACTTATGCCAAAGCAAAAAAATATGATCATCAAGATCGGTTAACACAAAAAAATAAAAAAAATGCCGGAATAGCCCCAAAAACATGTTAATTTAGGTTGACTTGTTTGCATCTGCGTACCCCTTCACAGTATTACGGCGTGATGTTATGTTATGAACTGTTATGTTCAATAAACAAACATGCAATTTCAGCAATCCCGGGAGATTTGCTATCATTTATTGAAGAGTTCCGTTGCCTACTTCCAAAATCCTTCATCAGATCATCACCAAATTGAAATGGGGCCAGTTTGGAAAAATACTCTTCCAAATAAAAAAAGAATCATCCAAATCGTTTTACAATTGGAGAAAATATCGCTGAACAAAATTTTTTCCTGGGATCCCAGCATCAGATTCTGACTTGGAGGTGGCTGGTTTGAGGTGGTCCCATTGGCACCATTGGCTTTCGAATAAAAAAAAATCATCAAAATCAATTCATAATTAACGGAATGATCACATAACAAAAATACAAAAAAAAAACATACTGACGATTTGAAAACTCCTTCTTTTGGAAAGCGGTTTAAAATAGTTTGTTCATTTAGATGCCAATGTGTTCGCTTTTATAATAAACTCCCTGGCCATGTTCAAGACCTTAGTATTAATACATTCAAATTATTTGTGTAACGTAAGCTATGCCAGAAAGCTTTTTACACAGTTAAAGACTGACTTGAAGAAAAAAAGGCTTGGGTTTGAGCTGCTTCAATCATGTATCGTACTGTAAATCTCATCACGTAATGCTTTTATACCTATTAATTTTAATTTTTGTTAAGTACTCAAATATTAATGTTTAATAATAGTTCAGTGCTTGTGGCACATCTTATTTGTTTATGGGGCATGCGGTGCTAACCTGTAATTAATTGTTACACTAACCTTGGATATTATATACTTACTTTAAATGTTATCAGTGTAAACAATTGTTGGTTGGCCAATAAAGGAAAATAAATAAATAAATTATACTTTTCTCACTTTTAGACATTGACATTTTATATTCTCTGGTTTGTATAGTTATATACTGTTGACATGAGTGATTCCTTTGTTAAGTATTCTATTTTTATTTTTTTACTTGAATATTTTTTTGTAAAGTAATATATTTTTATTTTATTTTAATTTATTATGTTAGACATGAATACTTACTTTTTATTATTAAATTCATTTTTGTAAATATGAGGACTATATGGGTTATTATTATTATTATCTTTTTTCTTTCAAGTATTTTTAACGATGTCTGGCAGTTTGAGTACTTTTTAGCCGACACAAAAGTCCTTTCTTTGGCATTTGTTCGTCGGGTCGTTGAGCTCCTTAATGTTTCTAAGTTGAGCTTCTCGACTACTGACTGGACAGGTCCACTGAAATCTGTGTGGCTTGAAATGATCAATTGAAGAGAGCCTCAAAAGATCATTTCAGACACTGGTCTGCATGGTTCTCATATAACGTACTGTAAATGTGAGGACTATGTAGATCGCCATATTAGGGTTTCATTTCAGTTTGTCTGGCAGTTTGAGTTATTTATGCGGCCTACCCAAATGGCCTTACTTTGGTATTGTTCGGCAAATCGGTGAGCTCCTTAAAGTTCTAAGTTTGAGCTGCACGATAACTGACAAATTCTTGCACTGTCTGGACAGGTCCACTCAAATCTGTGTGGCACTTTCCTCAAAAAGCCACCTCAGACATTAACCTACATGGTTCTCATATGATTTGACCAGTACTGATTGTATGGACTTAAAAGAGACTTTGACCTCTGAGTTTGTTTCGGTGTTTCGTCTCAGACAGGGTTGTCAGCTAGGAAACACCGGCCTCATCTAGTTTAAAATGAAAACCAAAAAAGATTCACGTGTAAAAGTGTTATGTTTAACCTACCTACTTGCAAAATAAAAATCATTTATCATTTTAGTTTGCTATTAGATAATAACTTTGAATTATTGAGTGGGGTTTGCACGCGAAGGTTTTTTTTTTTTGTGGGAGTAGAAAAAACATTTTGACTTTGACTTTACAGTTCATGTGATACCGGAGGATCCGTTGATAACCCTTCGGGTCTAGCCCTAAAAAGACCATGTACCGGAAGACAGCGTTCGAAGAGAAGACCTTTCCACAGGTGGATCGATTTCGATGACCCGGTGATGGCCAAAGACGCCTTACCGGTCGATGTGGCGATGTTTGAGGGAGGCCATGTTTTTCAGCCGAAATGATTAAAACTGATAAGAGCCTTTAGTGAAGATCTACCTGTGTGTACACTGTGGTCCGCATCGGGCACAGCAAGTGGCGGAGACAACATATTACATATATAGCTTGTTTCGTGACGTTAAAAAGGATACCGGGAAGAGTTTGCTTAGGCGTTTTCCCTGGCTCAAGGTTTTCATACAAACTCCAAGGGGCCCTGGACCGGCGTAATTGACATTAATATCAAATTGATATCTTCACGTGTTCAAGCAAAAATGGGCCTTGATCGCTTGACAGACGGACGGACGGATAACTAAGTGATCCTATAAGAGTTTAGTTTTTCCTTTTAAGGTGAGAGTACACTAATGGGGACCCTTAAAAATACATTATAATAAGGATGACAAGACAATTAAAAGTTTAAGTTGTCCTTAGCGAAACAACCTGCGTGGAATAGAATGTTACTCGGTAACACGGCAGTTTTTTTACGATTTTACATCACTACGACGACGGCTAAGGAATAAATTTGCATCTTTTACCTGTAATTAAACATTGTACGTAGGTTGGTATAGCCCCTGTATTAAAGTTATAGCTCACGCAGGGTGTTTTAAACCGACTTCAAAAAAAGGAGGAGGTTCTCAATTCGGTTGTGTTTTTTTGTTTGTTACCTCATAACTCTCTCCGTCATTTATGAACTGATTTGAAAAATTAATTATTATTTTTTCATGTGAAAGTAGGTATATTCTTTCCGATTGGTTCCTAGAAATTTCATCCATATCGGTTTAATAGTTTGGTTTAAAATCAAAATATCTGGAAAAAATTGAAAATATTAGGTCCTTAAATATGAAATTGGCGTTTTGTCGCACTGACCACTTTGATCTCAAATGACTCCCCTCTGGTTAGGAATTTCTTAGTTTATACTGCTATTTACTCATGCATTTTTGTTTCGAAAACTATAATTCATTTCTTTTTTCCTCTTTTGTATTTTTTATTTGCGTCACTCTGTTTACAAAATGGAATACTTGAAATATAGCGTTATTTACGAGTACGAGTTCCACCGCGGCACCAGTGCTGAAGAAAAGGCTCGAAGGATTAATGATGTGTATGGCGGCGGTGTCGTAAAAGAAAGCACAGTGCGTTTTTGGTTCCTACGTTTCGTTCTGGAAATTTCGACCTGCAGAACAAGCCCCGTGTACGGCCGAAGACCAAAGTTGAAAATGAAGAATTGAAGGCTATTGTGGAAGCGGATCCATCGCAAACCATGCCCGACTTAGCTGCAGGCTGCGATGTTACTGATAAAACTATTTTAATCCACTTGAAGCAAATTGGGAAGGTGAAAAAGCAGCTTCAATGATGGGTACCTCACGAATTGAGTGAAGCAAATCGACAAACGCGCGTCGACTGCTGCGTTATATTACTTAACCGGCTCAATAATGAAGGGATTTTAAATCGAATCTTTTCCTGTGATGAAAAGTGGATCCTGTACAATAATCGGAAGCGATCACCCCAATAGCTGAACCCTGGCGAACCAGCCAAATCATGCCCCAAGCAAAAATTTCTCAAAAAAATTTACTTGTGAGCGTTTGGTGGACCAGTGCCGGTGTCGTTCACTATAGCTTTCTTAAATCTGGCCAGACGATTACGGTAGATGTCTATTGTCAGCAACTGCTAACCATGATGGAAAAGCTAGGTGCTAAACAACCGAGGCTGGTCAATTGCTCTAGGCCACTGCTGCTTCAGGACAACGCTAGACCACACACTGCACAACAGACGGCTACTAAATTAGAGGAGCTGTCTGTGAATTAAAATGTCTCAGACATCCACCGTACTCTCCGGACCTTGCTCCAACAGATTACCATTTTTTTCTAAATTTGGATAACTTCTTGCAAGGGAAAAAAATCAACTCTGATGAGGTCGTCCAAACCGCCTTCAAAGATTTTATTGATTCCCATACGAATGGTTTTTTTAGTAAAGGGATTAATGGACTACCTAACAGATGGCAAAAGTGCATAGATAGCGACGATACATACTTTGGTTAATTAAATATATAAGTATGTCAAAAAAAACTACTTTCTCAAAACGGCAATTTCATATGTAAAGGCCATAATACATCATACAAGTAACCAAAATTGCGTGTTTTGCTTTCCTGTGAAGTTTCCTAGTGGTGTTGCTAGGTGTGAGTACAACTTAAAAGTGATTGCAGTTTTTTTATTTGGAAGTCGGTTGTATTTTTTTGTAAAAAAAGTTTTCTATTTCTCACTTTTAAGTGATGGTGGTATTTTTAACAAAAAAATAATGTTTTAGTGAAGTACTCTTATATCTTATAATGAACGTTCTAAAACATATTATCTGAGTCCTTTTGAAAGAAACTTCCTTCACTCCGATCGACTCAGTCGGAAAAATCCTTGGAATAGGGTAAAAAAATACCAAGCTGTATATAACAATTTTCTGAGTCGAGTGAAGGAAAAGGCTCAGAAAACTCAGAAAACTTATCGCGAGTCTATCAATCCTAATTACATAGTGAATGTTCTACAATACCTACCCCTAAGATTACTCTTTCTACGTAACCAGGTTTGATATTTGTGACGTTTTTTCTTGAAATATCTTTTGAATGGCATGGTAACACCTTGTTAGATGAGACTTACATAACGTCTAACAGAATAAACGCTATTCTTGAAAAGGGGTAAAAAATTAGCTATTCGATACATTTCTTCGAGTTATACTTACTAAAACTATCAATCCTTACTTATTCTTTCTTGTTTGGCAGCGATATCGAACTAATTATTAAACAAGCGCAGCAAGATTTAGACACTGTCTCTAAATGGTTCTAAGGCAATTTATTGAATACTTTTTGGGTGAACAAAAATCATGGAACTCGCGTCATCATCACCGAACGCTTTCCATGAGCTATATGTATAATAGAGGAAAGTAACCAAACATGGAATAGTATCCTAATATGGAATCCCATGATTTCTCCGAAGATTAATCTTGTATACGAAATACATGACTATCTTCTATTTCAGTAGCACATCTTACTATCGCACACCCACCACCGTAGCAGTGACTGGAAAGGTTTGCTTGTGACAGGCGTGTTTTGTTTTGTCTTCACCGAATAACTTTGGGTATGGTAAAAAACACAAGTCTTTATGGTGCTACCTATGTATTTCCATGTGTTACACTATAAATCATGTCGTTTAAATATTTGTTTTTATAATTAGGAAAATCTTACTATTGATGTAATTGTTGTTTGCAAAATATGAGCAAATTATGGAACCGGTGCGAAAATCCAAATATGGACCAAGTTTGGAATTTGAAGATAATACCCTGAAGAGGGGATGCTATCCAGCTTAGCACTGACAGTGAACTTGATTAATTTCATGGAGCGAGAATCTTTAGACTCGGATGATGCTGAATGTATGTTTTGACAAAAACTACATTTTCCGAGGGTATTTGGAGATAAATTTAAATCAAGTGTTGAATGTGCGGGGTTCAACATATTCTAAGTTTGTTATGTTGAAAAACAAGTAATTTATATTATTGACCAATTTATCAGATTCTCAAGCCCATATTTCATTTTTGGTACCCTATTCCATATTCGGTTCCTCATTTGTTACTTTGGTAAAATGGAGATATTACTTTGTTAATTAACATATTTAACATGCAAATATCAATTACTGACTTCGAATAGATAGATAACTGATTAGGATTTCAATCAGACGCTTCTGATTTGTGATTGGTTTTTTTTTGTCCATAAAACAAAATGGTATTCCATATTTGGTTACTTTCCTCTAATAATAACACAACCCTCACACAGACTAACCATACTCACAGACACAATCAGGTGGCAAACATCATTCACCAAAAACCAGCAAACAAACATAAACTCATACTAGAGACAAACACTCCTTACTACAAATACGTTCCTCAAACTGTTCTAGAAAACACCACTCATAAACTCTGCTACGACCGCGCTATTCTAACCGACAGGACCGTTCACTTCAGAAGACCCGATATCACTCTCCAAGATAAAGTTAATAAAGTTACTTACCTAATCGATATTGCAGTCCCTAATACGCATAATTTAATTCCCTAATACGCATAGAATACCAGCGCTGCGTTATTTATTTTTTAGATATCGCAGCATATTGCTGAGATAGGGACCATTTTGGCCTCGCACAGATAATTATTTTATTATACTGTTTAGTTTTTAATTTTATTATACTGGTTTGTTAGTCTTGTGCGAGTCCCAAATAAAAATTTTTCTTTCTTTTTTTTTTCTTTCTTAATTTACTAAAGACAATAGGAGGGAAAATAAGTAAATACGCAGAAGTTAAAGAAGAAGTGACCAGAATTTGGAGGCAAGATAAAGTATACGTCGTACCCATAGCTGTCTCTACTACAGGGATTATACCCAACCATCTGCACCATAGCCTCAAATTATTAGACCTCAAAGATTCAGTTTACGTAACACTTCAAAAAGCTGCAATTTTGAATACCTGCAGAATAGTGAGAGAGTTCATGCAGATAGAGGAAAATAAAATTTCTCCTCAAAACCAACATTCTACATCTTAAAATGCTCACTACACGCTACATTGACTTGGCTTGGCCCGTTAATGTGGCTTAAAACTAGCCAAAAAGCTAGGAAAATGCCCATGTTTTTGCTAAATTATAATAATATCATGGGACAACTCACACACGGTCATCCGATCCCAAACTAGGCAGAGCCTGTGCTTTACTGTGTATATATGTATGTGTACTTTTTGAGTGAACAAAAATCATGGTCGCGTCATCGTCACCGAACGCTTTCCAAATTCAAAAAATAATAATCTAATAGCTTGACGATACAATTCACAAGTTACTTAGATTTCACTCCTATAGGCAGTCCTCAAAGCCTGCCCCGCATGTTTTTTTTTTGTTTTGGTACCAGCCCTCCACATATTCCCAACCACTGCAACTCCTGCAAGCCAGAATCAACAGTGTCGACCACCAGAAAACCTCGCAGTCAATAAAAATTGACGCGTCCCGGTGAAACAATTTAACTGGCTTGGATCCTGCAACGAAATTAATCAGAAAAGCAAAGCGAAGGAGTAGGAAAAATATAATTTTCACTTCCCTCCATTCCAAAATTACTTAAAAAGGCTGTGGTCACACCTGTATTTAAATCTGGAGATAAAACTTGTGTGAATAACTACAGACCCATTTCAGTGTTAACAGGCCTCTCAAAAATTTTAGAAAAAATAATTAACAGTAGATTGATAAAATATCTAGAAGATAACAGACTACTATCAGATAGTCAATTTGGTTTTAGGGCCAAAAGATCAACTAGCCAAGCAGTCCACGAATTAACTAACTATATTGCTACCAACTTAGATAGGGGTATGCACACAATAGGGATCTTTCTAGACCTTGCCAAAGCCTTCGACACTATTTCTTGTTCGTTACTTTTGCACAAGCTTGAAACACTTGGGATAAGAGGAGAACAACTTCTACTATTTTCTGATTATCTCAGCGATCGTCAGCAATGTGTAAAAATAGGTCAGTATACAAGCTCTGAACTTAAAAATAGTTGTTTTGGAATTCCACAAGGTAGCATTTTGGGCCCTACTTTATTTTTAATCTATATAAATGAACTATGCAGCCTGTCGCTCCAAAATGGTGTTATAATGTCATATGCGGACGACACTGCTCTATTATTTTCAGCTAAGTCCAGAGCTGAGGTGTATGAATATGCCCAAAATGGTTTTAACATTGTTTCTAATTGGCTTCGTAATAATCTCCTAACATTAAATGCAGATAAAACAAATTATATTTTATTTACAATGAGAAATACTAACATACCGCTTACTAATCTAAACATTCACGCACATAATTGTTGCACGTATGCTGACACTGTATGTTCCTGCCCCACTTTAGCTAAAGCTGACCATTTAAAATATCTAGGTGTCACCATTGACTCAAATCTAAATTTCCGTAAACATATCGAATTACTGTGTACAAGAGTGCGCAAATTAATATATGTTTTTAAGAATTTACGGAACATAGCCGACTATAAATTAATTAAACAGGTCTATTTAGCTTTGGGTCAATCCATTATTACATATTGCATAACTTCTTGGGGTGGTGCAGCAAAAACAATTTTACTCCCGCTAGAGCGCGCTCAAAGAGCAATTCTAAAGGTTGCTACCTTTCGCCCTTTTAGATTTCCTACGCACGAGCTCTATATAGCATGTAATGTGCTTACAGTGCGGCAATTATTTATTTTAAACATAGTGCTACACCAGCACACTGCACTTCCTTTTGACCCTGTACCTTCGGACAAGAGAAGGAAGGACTTGGTTTGCATAAAGCCTCAAACTAGACATGCGTTTGCAAATCGTTTTTATGTATTCTTGGGACCTTTTCTATATAATAGGCTCAACAAGGTACTAAACTTTTATAGTGTAAGGTTTACAAAATGTAGCAAGATGTTGTCGGAATATTTAATGTTACTCAATTACACGGACACAGAACAACTTCTAGAAATATTGGCATGATGATATTTAATCCCCTCGTAAGTGTTTACTTTTGTATAATTACATAGGCTTAGTTTTAGTTATTAATGTACCATTAAGCTTTTTCTCGTAGTTGCTTAGAATAGATTATTTTTTATTTTTTATTTATGTATTCATAGTTTAACTTTAAATTGTATTGTCCCAATGTAATTTGATCGTAGAGTGATGGCCTGAAACACAGGTTTAAAGTAACCTAGATCGGGCGGATCGCTGTTTAACAATGCAATTCCGAACCACCGTTAATTGCATGTTTAATAAAAATATCTTAGTTTAGTTTATTTTTAGGCACTATTATTGTATGGAAAATATTATTACTGCTGACTAAATGTACATTTTTGTAGACGTTTTATTTGAATTAATTATTATTATTATTATTATAATTATTATTCAAGCAGGAGACAGAATTGAGCTAGGCCAATAGGCACCAAGGGACATATATAACTGGGTTAAGCCCAGTTGCCAAGCACCACAGATTAAATATTAACACTAATACTAATGGGTCCTAAATTGTGAGCTACTTTTGATATAAATACTTAATACACTTACTTACTTTTGATTTGCGCTTAAATGCAGACAATTTACGAACTTCTAATACATCTAAAACTAACTACATTATTTCAGTGCTAAGAACAAAACCATAGGAAATCAGTAACTCCATATAATTAACAAACCCATAACCGAAGTCAGTTCTGAATATCTTGGACTCCATCTAGATAAGCATTTGACGTGGCAACCAACCTTTAAGGTGTATAGTTACGTCAATAACCTTGAGCATCTGAGCGGAGCTAAACGCACACTTTCATATCTGTCTAAACTTTTCTCTGTCACGGGAGAGCTTCGAGGTGTCGTTCGCTGCTTGCCAAAATATGTAAGGAATCTAAATTATATACATCTCCAAGGTAAAACCTCATGTTGATTACCTAATAGAGGTGTGGGGCACTGCAGCTAAAAGAAATTTAAATCAAATCGAAACATATCAAAATAAAATAATTGAACTACTATTCAATTACCACTACTAAACTCCCACAGAAAAGATTTACAAAGAAACTAAATTAAGGACAATATCGCACATTTACAAATATAACACAAGCTCATTAGCTTACCTATGTTATTTGTTCAAAGCTTACCTACCATTGGTATGTAAGCTTTGAACAAAGAAATACACTCGACGAACGAAATTTCGTTTACAAAAAAAGGACAAACACAAAATCGCATCACTAGACGGAAAAACAACATCTACGGAAGAAAAAAACATCCTATATGAGGGAACATGAGGGAACAGAGTTAAATAACAAATTGCTTAATGACCAAAGATCGGAATACGTAAACTATATTTACCTAATGTTCGTGGAAGTAAGTAACATACATTGATAATACCTCCTCAAAAATCATAAACATGACGATTGTATCCCGGGATTTAAGAAATGGCAAATTACTTATTGCGCTTTGGATACATTTTAGCAAAATTAGTATATCGAAGAGGTATTATCAATGTATGTTACTTACTGTAACATACATTGATAATACCTCCTCAAAAATCATAAACATGACGATTGTATCCCGGGATTTAAGAAATGGCAAATTACTTATTGCGCTTTGGATACATTTTAGCAAAATTAGTATATCGAAGAACCTTCTAAAACTGTTAAATTAAATAGCTTTGTTTTCGAACAACTCTTTCTTCTTTTGATCCTGCAAATCAATAATTTGTAACTATACTCAAAGTCCAGTTCATGTTTTCATAATCCTGGGTTTTAATTGTCATGATTCCATTTATGATTCCGGGATTTTACAGGAGGTATTATTAACTCTTTGTTACTTACTTCCACGAACATTAGGCAAATAGGTATAATCTACCAATTCCGATCACAACTAATGACATAAAAGAGACCCAATTCTACACGTTATACAAAAAAAAAAAAACCTTAAAACATCACGTCTTGAAAGATTTTCTCGGTTTTAATGAAATTATCTGTAAAAAACAATTAATGTAAATTTCCATTAATTAAAATAATTTGCTCTTTTCACATTCAAATATACCTACTTAACAAGATCATTCAAATAATTCAATTATAAGTAAAGCCCAGCACTCAATATAAAATTAAATTCACAATCAAATTATATTTGTTTCTGTATACCCTACCCTATTAGTGAAATTAATAAGCTTAATTAACAAATCATAAATAAAACAAGTTTGCTACAATGAACAATGTGAAATTGTTATAGACTCGCCTTCAAGAAATATGTGCTTTTCTCTTGATACCCCTAACATTGTAAAAGTATTGTGCATCTACTACTAACTAGTTTATTTGAGTAGGTACCTACATTTATTATGATAACATATTTTATATTTAGGAATAACTTGTATTTCTCATAATAAGTGAATTGTTGGGCAAAAGTCACCACGCAATGGGTGCCAGAGGATGGACGGCGTCGCCGAGGCCGGCCCAGAAAGCGGTGGCGAGATGATTTGTATGCACACCGCCAAGGCTGGTTCGAGGTGGCGCAAGAAAAGAATGTCGGGAAGGATATGGGGGAGGCCTTTGCCCAGCCGTGGGACACAATAGGATAAGAAAAAAAAAAGAAAAAAAAAGTGAATTGTATTCTTTCTGAGGAATAAATGTCTTAAACCGTAAAAAACCGCCAACTGCACCATGCTGCTTGAAAAGTGACTTCCTGCTTGTTTATTGCGGTCGGCTTTTTATCATACAGGTCTTTTTTATATTGTGTATGTTAGACTTTGCCCCCGCTAAGCACAGAGCCCACAACGCATCCTCGCAGTTCTACGATTTAGTGGGAAATGACACAACACTTCACAGCTTCATTTCGTTTCCTCGTAAATCTTTAGTCGGGTCGGGTCCACACCTTGAGGCCCTGCTGAGATCCTGTAGCTACTCATATGAACAAACAATCCAAAATAAAAGTCTGTAAGTACCTAATTCGTAATCACCAATCAAAGTTTATTTATACCAAGACTCGTGTCGGGAAACGTTATAAAAAAAAGAAAGTTACCTACGTTAGAAACGTTTTAAAGAAAAGAAAGTCAAGTTAGAAACGTTATAAAGAAAAGAAAGTTACGTTAGAAACGTTATAAAGAAAAGAAAGTCAAGTTAGAAACGTTATAAAGAAAAGAAAGTTACGTTAGAAACGTTATAAAGATCAATTGCCAAGAAGAACTTTGATTTTCCATTTCAAAAATTGAAATTTAAATAGCTATTCTTGTTTTTAGAGAACGGTACCAAAATAGCCACCGGATTAGGAAACAGAGCCCTGTAAAATGCTCTCGGCATTGGCGCAGGTTTCGTACCTTTCTGCAACATTGAGGAGCTCTAGAAAAAGTGAAATTCTATCAGCGATAACTATAGTAAATTTATCAAAATATAAGGTCCCAAGGGAGATTTTCTCGCTACATTTCCCATATTCTTTTGCATCATGTAATACCTTGACTAAAGATTTTTGTCAACTTTACCGGCACAAAGCTACAAAACGTATTAAACATAATTCACGAGCATACAAAAGCGGAAAACATTCCGCTGTAGATGTCTTTGTAAGAGAAATATTTTTTCAATAAGTATTTCTAAAATGATTTTTCTTGCTTCATATACCTTACAAAACATCATTTTAGTAAGCTGTTGGCGCAGGCTAGTTTTTTTTTTTAAATGCAAGCAAATTTAGAACTTAAGGTGCTCGTATATAGTTTGTTTAGATTTTGAAAAAAAAATACAAGACCCTCGCAATAAGACCGTAGTTTTTAAGTCGAATCTACCTTCAAACGAGCAATTCTTGTATATATACATATATTCTGAATCTCGGAAATGGCTCCAACGATTTTCATGAAATTTAGCATGCAGGGGGTTTACTATGGCGGTATGGAGACTGAGACTATCGCGGCCCAGCGCTGGGCACGCCACAATTGCGGCGGTAAGGCCCCTCTTTGAGGAGTGGCTGGAGAGGCGCCACGGCGTCCTCACCTTCCGCCTGACGCAGGTACTTACCGGACACGGCTGTTTCGGGAGGTACCTGTTTCGGATTAAGCGGGAAGACACGCCCGGGTGTCAGCACTGTGAGGATCGCCCGGAGGACACGGTGGAGCATACGGTGGAGGTCTGCCCTGCTTGGGCGGAGCACCGCCGTGTCCTCGTCGAGGCGATCGGCGGCGGCAACCTCTCGCGTCCGGCCCTGGTTGAATCCATGGTCCGGAGCGAGGAGGCTTGGGAAGCGGTCACCTCCTTCTGCGAAGCAGTAATGCTAGCGAAGGAGGAGGCGGGCCGCGCGAGGGAAAGGCAAGGCCTTCGCCCCAACCGCCGCAACAGGAGAAGACGCCCCGGGCGTCGGGAGTCGCAGGGCGATCCCCGGCCACCGTAGGCGCGGGCCTGCGGACGGCGAGCGTTGGGTGGCTCGCTGTCCGATCACCACCAGGCCCGGGTCGATGGCGCGTTGTGTTTCACGCGCGCCTCAAAGAGATGTCAGCATAAAAGACGGGGTCCGCTAGGGCCAGAGCCTGCCAGGGTTGCGGAATTTGTTCGAAAGAGTCACCGCGGCCCTGGAACGCAAAGGGCTTCAGAAGGAACACGGATGGGTTTTAGTCAGTAAGAGTCTGACACGCCGCTCCACCCAGAGCGGAAGAAGTAATTTGATGATTTCCCATCCTTAAAAAAAAAAAGGGGGTTTTGGGGGCAATAAATCGATATAGCTAGGTTTATTTTTTAGAAAACGTTTACAAACAAAAAAGACCGATCGGTCATCCAGGTACTATTTATTCATTTACAAAATTGTCAGCAAATTGTTACTGTTCATAATATTGTTTTTATATTATTTTTATGTTGTTAGAGAGTTGTTTAATCCTCTTTTCCATTTTTATATATTTCAATCAAAAAATTATAATCTATTACCAAACATTCACCCACCGGTATTGAGAGCATGGTCCAAGTTACACGGCGGTCAGGGCTCTACGGAGAGGAGCCTCCAAACAATGTGAGCCGTATCCAGAAGTACAACTTTCTGAATCAAGCTCTTGATCCAGCTGCCTTACGAGAGCCACCTAAGTTGTTGGTCGAGCCTCGTCATTAGTCGATTGCTGCGCCCTAACAGGGTAATGTAGTCATGTAGTTAGGCATTTTCTGTAACTGTGTTTATATTGTGCAATCTAAACTAATATTATAAAGAGGAAAGATTTGTTTGTTTGTTACGATTTGGCTCAAAAACTACTGAACCGATCTTAAAAATTCTCTGACTGTTAGAAAGCTACATCTTCACTGAGTAACATAGGCAAAATTTTATTCCCAAGGTGTAAAACAAATTGTCATAAAATGTCTTTCATCGCATGCGCTGCGAAGACATGATACATAAAAATAATGTCTACATTATTAAAGTACTCATTATTCCCTAGAAAAAAGTCCGCGAGGCTATATTTCTAACTATTATGGTTAAGTCACAATGACCGCTTTTTATTATAATTATTCAATCAAAGCTCAGTTGGAAAGAAAAAGTGATTTTGATATCAAGATATTAATCCTTATCCATTTAAATGGTTTGATAATTAAGGTTGATTATGTACGTGCAAGTTACTCTTTAAATTATTACAAACGTTCAAAGTTACGACGCGTATAAAAATGTTCTAAGTAAGAAAAATCCGATGAAGTTGAAACACGGCATTAATGATTTGGATCAACAAAATAAGAATAACAAATATTTGGATTTTCCGAAAATAAACCCCTTAAGGGACGAAAAAGGGTGAAGAAGATTTAGATTGAAGTTAGCAATAATGTCCTCCCCACATTATTGCTTACTTCAATTTACGTGGGAATTGGTATGAACAAACTAAAAGTGGGATAATTGAAACAGATCTAACAGTTTTTGCAAAATCAACCCCTGACGAGGTGAACGGGGTGGACAATTGCGCTTATCCAGAGACCACAGATTCAGCAGCAGAAATAGCTGAGTAATTAATGAAAATCGTTTTGCTTAATTTTCCAAAACTAAAGGGGGTAGAGCCGGCATTGAAGTTTGTGGTACTACTAAATCCGCGCGGACGTGGACGAAGTCGCGGGCGAAGTGCTAGAAGCTAGATGCGCGTTCAAACAAACAAACTCTTCAGCTTTATTATATTAGTATATGTAGAAGTTCCACGGCACAATTAAAAGAACCATTATTTTTTTCATTCGGAGAAAATTGGCTGTGACAGACGGACAGACAGACAAACGAGTAATCCTTGAAGTGTTCCTTTTGTTCCTTTTTATGAATGGGAAATCATCAAATTACTCCTTCCGCGCTGGGCGATGCAGAAGGAAGTGTCAGACTATTACCTACTGACTAAAAATCATACCTGTTCCACCTAATGCCCTTTGCGTTCCAGGGCCGCGGTGACTCTTTCGAACAATATCCGTTACAAGGACGAAACTCTACAAACCGAATGTGGAACAAATTGTTGCACAACGAGAAGGTCAATCATTCAGCTCCCTCCAAGCCCAACTTTTTTTCCCCTTCATAATTTTTAACAACGTTTTCTCAAAAGCGAACATAACAGTTCTATTTCAGAATCATTCAACACTTCGACAAATACAATATTCTGGCTTCTTATTCATATTTATTTTATGACGCAGTTACGCCTACTTACGTACAACTTTGTTACGGTTTAATGGATGTATTAAACATAACGTCATACTATATTTTTCAAACGCCCTTCGTTTCTGTAAGGAAACGAAAACCTGTAAACTTTGTCGAACCATAGACTAGGTATATATGTCACCGGAAAATTGCAAACACCGTAAGATTTGAAAATATGGCGTGAAATTGTAAATTATTTTATCTTAACGGATATATCACACAACACGGATAAATTGGAAACTGTTGAATTTGGATGGGATGGTTTACAAAACGATTTTTTCATAATATATCGAGAAATTCTAATCTAATAAAGATTTATTGCAATATTACCAATTCTGCAACCACCGCTTACGCTTACGTCACCGCGGCCCTGGAACGCAAAGGGCTTTAGAAGGAACACGGATGGGTTTTAGTCAGTAAGAGTCTGACACGCCCTTCCGCTCCACCCAGAGCGGAAGAAGTCATTTGATGATTACCCATCCTTAAAAAAAAAATCATAGGTATACTACTCAGTACTCAATACCTTTATTGCATTCCACATGTAGTAAAATAATAAATTGGTTCATATGGACCCTGTCGGGCACAGCAAGATAAGTATCTAGGTTAGGAGAGAGGAAGCATTTTGTGATATGTAAAATTACTAAGGAAACTTTAACAAATCAAATAAAATTTAAAGACTTGAATAGGTACTTAAGTTATGAGTTACGACTTTATTAGTCTATCACTTAGAAATTCATTTACCGAGTAGTAGCTTTTATTGAGTAAAAATTGTCTAAGTTTTCTTAAAAATATGTTATTTTCTCTTCTTTTTTTATGAATGCGGGTAGTTTATTATATAATTTAATGGACATTACATTGGGTTAAAGTGCATTTTTAATCGAGAACTTGGTAAGTTTAGCCTAGATTGGTGTCTGAGTAGATAGCGTGTCTGAGTGTCTCCACGTTTTGAATAAAATTCCTGATGTTTCCGTACAAATTTGTATGTCTCTAAAATATATAGGTATACAGGGAAGGGTCAGTATATTATGTTTTTGAGAGAAAGGTTTGCAACTGTCAGTTTGCTCAATATTTACCAGGATTCTAACCAATTTATTTTGAAGGGTGAATAGTGTTTGTGCATCTGTATTGTTTCCCCAAAGGATGACACCAAAGCTAAGCCATGTATCGGCATAAGCATAATAGGTCGTAAGAGTTGTTTGCAAATTGGTGGTTTTTTTATTTCACGTAGGGCGTAAGAGAATTTAGAAATTTTAGAGTGAGTTTTCTGGATGTGTGATTTCCAGTTTATATGTGTGTCTATAGTCCAAGTAAGGTAAATTCGTTGACGGTTTCTAATGTTGAGTCATTGAAAATCCTACTAATATTATAAACGCGAAAGTTTGTAAGTCTGGATGGATGGATGGATGGATGTTTGTTACTCTTTCACGGATTTTGATGAAATAATTTCCTATGTGTTATTCCAGACTATAATCTACCACAGTGCCAGTGGTAGATTATAGTCTGGAATAACACATAGGAAATTATTTTTATCCCGGGAATATGTTCCCTTGTGATAATATTAGACAATCACGCTGACGGAGCCGCGGGCGGCAACTAGTAAAATCTAAAGTTAAAGAGTGTTTTGGTAAGCGTGGAAAGTTATTAATTTGGTTTTGGAGTAGTTTATCTCGAGGTTATGTTCGTTCATACAGTTGCATGTTTTAGTCAGTATGGAAGTATTCAGTTCAAAATAAATTACTCAAACAATTGATACCGAATTTTTGGTTTCGTATGCTTCTTGTTGATCATGGCTGTCATTTGTAGATCTTTGGCAGTCGTCAGAAGCCAGAAAAATCTGACACCAGTCTTGTCAAGGGGTACCGAGTTACCTAGTAATTGGGTTGTGAAGGTCAGACACAGTCGCTTCACGTAAGATGCTGGAATACAGTTGGAAAATTATAGCTGGGAAGAGGCTAGGCAGACGATCTATGTTTCATGAGTTCAAAATCATAACAAACGTGTCAATATCTTTCCACGTTACTTGCTAATATCACGATAAATCTCTTACGTAATTCGGTATTTTTTTAGATAAATTTGCAAAAAACCATTGAACGCGTAACTTTTTTTTTGCGTGATTTTTTTTTTCTCAAATGTCGCTCGCACGTTCGTAAGAAACGTCACGCCGACTCAGGCCATTGGACGTTCCTTTTTTACGTTTATTTGCACTTACAACCAGATCTGGCTGTATTATGCGTCAAATCAATTTTCGCCCATCCATTGATTTGACGAATGATATACATACAGCCAGTGAGTTCTAGAGTGCCGCGTACCGGAAGACGTAGCCTTGGAAGGCGGGAGGCCTTGACAAGGTGCACCGATGACCTGGTGAGGGTAGGGGATTTCGTATCCATTGGCTAGGATGCGAGACGCACAAGACCGGTTGTTGTGGCGACATTTCGGAGAAGCCAATGTCCAGCAGTGGACGTCTTTCGGATGATATGATGATGATGATAAATATGTAAGTGAATAAGTGACGCAAGTTTGCACTTATTTTGCTCCTGCGGGTTATATTTTGATGATAAATATTCATGAATAGTGTTTGTAATACACATTAGTAGCTAGTTTAATTTAAAGACATAATTTAGCTTAAAGCTACCGTTAATATTGCGATTCGACGTCCTAATCGTATTTCCAAAAGGCTAATTGGCGATTTGATAAGGCATTAATTTGAGTTTTTTGACATTGTATAAGTTATTAATTGGAATTTATGGCATTGTATAATTTTAATGATACATTTTGCATGCCTGAATTGGTACAACACAGTGGACTGCGCATTCACTTGACATCTGGAAATGTATTGATTATGTACTGTGTTAAGCAATAAACATTTGAAATGAATTGATTCATTTCTAATTGGAATGAATGTTTCTAAGTGGATTTAGGTATATTGTGCGTCTTAATAAAGTGTTTTTGTTTTGAATGTGTGGGTAATTTCGATATATTGTGATAATGTTTTGGGTGTATGCGAGAGAGTATTTGCCAATTGGAAAATATCACATCAGGGCGAAACAAGGTCAGAATGTAAATGTATTTCTTTTCTATACTATTATGGAAAATAAAACAATATATTAATTCTGACTTTGATACGTACAAGTGAGTTAATGGCATGGCATTTTACATTTTACCGAAGACTTAAAGACCGTTCACCATAAGATGTCCCCCTGCCTTGGGAATTGGCAGCATTGCCTGAATTGGCGGTGTTGCCAGCAATATATTAAGTACTTTTTACCTCCCAATATCTAAACTTGTATGTACCCACCTCAGATTAATATGTTTTACTTGTATATTTTTAAATAATTTACAGTTGTAAGACTGTATACTATTAGTGCCAACATCACGGCAGGGGACATGTTATGGTGAACGGTCTGTACTCACAAAATTAAAAATATCTGTGATTGCGTGGCCTTTTGCGGGTTATTATGTAAACAGAGGCCCAATGTCCGAGGGGAAACAGTGCGTTGAAAGCTCGCGTGACGTCACATTTTAGCAAACTTTCAACTAAAACGTGACGTCACCAGCCCTCAATGTTTTACTTTTTTGCGCTGTATCTTTATCGATTTGAAATGGCAACAAATACGATTTAACATATTTTGGAAACGTAACGGACGGACTAAGAGAATAATTATTTTTCGGTTTACGAAAGAGCCACTTCTGTGCGCCTTGTAATTAGTACTGGGGGCGGGATACGTAATTTATGTACTCCGTGGTATAAAAGTTATAAAGTGTAATTATCTTATCTATGTTTCTAAATATATGTTAACGCCGAATAATAATTAAATAATTTAGGTCTGGCTGGTCAAATCCGATTTCATCAAATTCAGTTTCGGCGTTGGACTGTCCGAATTATTCTCTCCTAGAATTAAGCAAAAGTTCGTTAGTCGAAGGTAGAAAAGCGCTATTCGCTTTGACTTTAACTAAGACGTTATGTCAGATTTGAGGTTTGACTAGCCAAACCTAGGAGCTTCGATGTCAAGTCAAAGTCTTATTACTGCATTATTATAAAAAATGTCCCCCGCTGCGTCTGTATGTCATTTCGCGATAAACTCAAAAACTATTGAACGGATTTTCATGTGGTTTTCACCAATTGATGGGGTTATTTATGAGGAAGGTGTTTAATTCGTCCCGAATTCCTACGAGAACGGGAAAAATGGGATACGCGCGTACGAAGTCACGGGCAAAATCTAGTTTTCAAGAAAAGCAAAAGGTCTCTTCGCTCTCTCATTCATTCACTCACTCTCTCTCACTGATTAATTACGAAATCTCGAAAACTACTGCTGGTCTATTCTGTAAACATGTCGAAGTGTATGAAGGCTTGGATGAAAGGATCACGAGGTGAGCTGTCAATCCATATAATCAAGATGCCACGTAATCACGAAGTGAGCTGTCATTCCATCTTGATTAGGTATATGGATTGACAGCTCACTTTGTAATCACTTCACGCAAGCCAAGCAAATGTTTACAGAATCGACCGGCGCAGAACTATCGAGATGAAATTTAGGAAGGAGGTAGATTAAAAGCAAAAAACGTTACCATGGAAGGGTTTTAGAAAACTCCCCTTATAAATAGGTGAAATAGGGGGGTGGAAGTTGGTATGAAATATATTATTTCTTGGGCCTTGTAACTTGAAACTTGGTACGAATACCGGCCTAAGTGAATTATAAATTTAGTCAATAGTAGTTTTTTAGAACAACCCTCTAAAGATGATTCAGAGAGTGTTAAAGTTTGTATGGAAGAATTTCTTTCTTAGGATTATAAACTTGAAACAAATGATAGCCTAAATAAACAATCAATAATGTCACTATTAGTTCGTCAAAACTATTTTCCAGTGGGGGTTTAGGGGGTGTTAACATTTGTATGGAAGAATCTTAACCCTCAGCGTAACCTTAACCTTTGATAAGAACAAGAGATTCACGGTTTTAGATTTTTCGAAAATAAAGGACATGATTTTGCGGCTTGCTTTAATTAACTTGAAATTTGAAATAAAACAGTCTAAAAGTGTAATAGTGGTAAAATAGCATACGATTTTTTCATAATTAACCCCCAACGCTTCATAATCAACCACACAATGATAGTTTTGAGAAAAAGCCGTTTTTGTCTAAAATTTTGCTTGAAATCTTGGAAAAAAAATATTAACAATATTGTACAAAATTCTTTCTTAAGTATATAAATATAATAATGATAAAAATTATTTAACATTAAATACCTAGTTATCAAAGTTAAAACTCAGTGGTTCCTTTTTGCAATACTATTTGTGTGTGGGTTGGTCCCTTGTTAATTTATTACCTTGGAATGATTTTAGACTGACAACAAGATGCTTAGTCAGATGTTACGTCACTTTAATAAAAATTCCATCTTTCATGAAGACCAGTACGGTTTCACCAAAGGGCGTTGTACAACTGACGCCGGTGTCACCCTAATAAAGAACATTTTTAACGCCTAGGAAGAGTCGCAAGATGCCATTGGAATATTCTGCGACCTCTCGAAAGCGTTCGACTGCGTTAACCATGAGACGCTTTTGTTGAAACTTGAGCACTATGGGATTAGGAATAGAGCCCTTTGTTTACTTAGTTCATACTTGATGGGCAGACAGGTTAAAGTTCAGATAAACGGTGTAAACTCAATAGGGTTGGAAACGACAATGGGCGTTCCTCAGGGTTCAATATTGGGTCCATTCCTTTTTTTAGTTTACATTAATGATTTGCCCCAATTACAACCAAAGATGGTGTTATTTGCGGATGACACATCATTAATATTTAAAATAGACCGACGTTCACAAAATCTTGACGACGTCAATAGCTCTATTCATCAGGTCCAAAATTGGTTTACGGCAAACAACTTGGTTTTAAATAAAAAAAAAACTAAATGTATTAGATTTTCTTTACCAAATGTTAAAAGTAGCGAATGTGACATCATATTGAATGGAGAAAAACTGGAGTTCATTAATCAGACGGTTTTCCTAGGTATCACATTGGACGGAAAATTACAATGGGGGCCTCATATAACATCTCTTGCGGGTCGTCTAAGCTCAGCCGTGTATGCTGTTAGAAAGATAAGACAGTTAACAGACGTAGAAACCGCACGTTTGGTCTACTTTAGTTACTTTCACAGCATTATGTCGTACGGTATTTTGCTGTGGGGTCGGGCTGCTGACATTGAATCCATATTTATTTTACAAAAGAGAGCTGTCAGAGCCCTTTATAATCTGCGTCGCCGTGATTCTCTTAGGGAACTTTTTAAAAAGATTAATATTATGACAGTCCCTTGCCAATTCATTTATGAAAATATTATGTATGTGCGGAAAAACCGACATCTTTTTAGTAAAATTAGTGATAGACATAATTTTAATACTAGAAATAAAGACAAATTAGATCAACCATTTTTTAGATTAGCTAAAGTCCACACTTCTTTCATGGGGTATTGTGTTAAATGTTACAACAAAATACCTTCTGACATATTAGAACTAAATGAAAGAAAATTTAAAACTCATGTTAAAAGTACACTTTGTGAACAAGCATATTACAAATTAGAAGATTACATTCAGGATAAGAATGCTTGGAAACATGCTGGTCCTGCTCCATAGGACGATCAAGGGTGAAGGTCAAACTGGTTGATTTATGTATTAACTTTATAGATATACTGTTTCTTTTTTTGTGTTTTTATTTTTCTGTTGACTCACACACTGTTGTTTAATTAATGGTTCCAATGTTTGTAAATATGTGAGTACCATTTACCTAAATTTCTTTAGGAAATTAATAAGTTTACCTCTGCTGGTGATACTTTGTTCTAATAAGTAGCATACTCTGGGTGCATCGTCCTCACATAATATTAAATTAATTTTTGTAAACCAAATTTTGTAAAATCATTATTTGAAGAGTTACTCTACTATGGAGTTTCTTGTCCGTTCTTCTCCATAAGAATCTACCTTTCCGAATGGACAGTAGAGTCACTTTATTAATGTAATTCTATTATTTTTACTGACTGTAAACGATGACGTTCAAAAGTGCCGTTTAATGGCCTAATTGAAATAAACGTTTTGACTTTGACTTTGACTTTGAAGAATAAAACGTTATTTCACGATGATTAAAATATATCCAAATATGATGTTTTAAGGTGAAAAATAACTTTGTTTTATTTTGCTTGAAAAAATACTCAAGGAAGACCGTATATTTTTGTATTTTTTCACTTCAGACGTAAAAGAAACAAGGATAGGTATGTTGGATTTTAGTCGCGATTTGGTCAATTTTGTGAGGGTCCTGACCATTCTTCTTACTTACTATTCAGTTTAGAAAAAAGTGTGTGTATTTTCATATCATTACAAAATGACATCACAAAATGTTTCCATCATATGAAAAAAATAATCGAATTTAGAAAAAAAAAAATAATAGGTACCTATTTGTAGTATCACTGACTCAAATATTTATATTGGATAGATCATTTTATAAAGAAGTTAATTTCACAACGTGACAGCACAGATTCGAAGTAGATGTAATAAATAGAAATATAAACAAGGAACCAAGTAAAGCCAGTATTTGTAAAAATTTAGGATTTTTTCATGTTATCTAATGTGCAAACAAGAACGGACCCGCATGGTTCTATACGATTGACATGAAAATAACAAAAAATACAAGCGGCCATTTGGGTATATGGCTCTTTATAAAAAAAGCAATTTTGTAGGTTTTTTGGATTGTCTGGTTACCGTGGGGCATGGTTCTTTTTAGGTTCAATAACCTAAAAATGTTTTGTGGATTGGTGAACTTGTAATGAAAACGTTTTGTTCAGCTAAATTGTCAGATTATTATGATCTTTACAGGGTCCGTAGAAGGTGCATTTTTAAAGCGCACTTAACTCGATTTTGACATGTGTGTGGTTTGGTTGTGTTTGCATAAGTTGGTCCAGATATCATTTATGAAAAGTAATAATCCTTTTAATTTTGTCAATGTGTCAACAATTCCACATTATTTTTCACTTTTATAATTTATTTTCTTTTTTTTGTGTTTTGCTTTGTCAATGCCGTAAAACTCTATTATTGGCTTAAGAGATAATTGTTATCATCTCGCCATCAATGTTCATTGTATGCAGGCTCTAAGATGCCAGTAACTGTGTACAAATGCATTTGGCTGTTCATTGATGGGGAGGTGAACTGAACATTCATAACTCATGTATGTTAATAATAAGCTGTTGATTTGACTTGACTTGTTCCAAATAAATAAAAAAAAAGAACAAGGTTTACGTTCGTAGCAAAATGTAATACCCTTGCTTAACGAAGATTGATTTCGAGTTGGTAACCTTTTGTACTGTATGCACAAGGCAGGATATGATATGGAATGTTCAGTTGTCAATGAAGCGGCCTCGATCCGCACATCATCATTCATCATCAATATCATCATCCAAAGCCCGCCCACTCGCCCACTGCTGAGCATAGGTCTCTCATTTCTAAACGCGATGATGATTCGAACAATTTCGATGTCACCGGAAAATTGCAGATTCCGTAAGATTGTAATAAATCTTGATTAGTTAATAATTTCTCGATAAATTATGAAACAATCGTTTTGTATACGATAAATCCCATTCAAATTCAATAGTATCCCATATATCCGTGCCTTATTTAGTAATAATAGTTAAAATTGCGATATTTTACAATCTTACGGCATTTGCCATTTTCCTGTGACACCGATATCATAATTAGTTTCACTCCATCACACGGCTCTGCGTACGCTAAGTTTTTATACACCCTCTAAAAATATCTAACGGAGTCAGGTCAGGGAACCTCAGAGGCCTCGCTTCTGCTACCGCGCCCTATATACCGAGAAAAGCGTGCATCTAAATAAGTACATACCTGTAATACGTCTATAAGCGCCGGTGCACCATCGAGGCAGCAGTTGACGCTCACGCGGTCTGAGCTCGACAATTGGTCGATGGACATGAAGATGCAGTTCTCTTGGAACTCGCAGACTAACATCCCGTGGTTCGAGACACAAAACCATCTCGTAGTATTCGCTGCGACAGTTTTAGGCACTACATTACAAGTCATTTAATCACAAGCACCGAAACGGATGAAGACGATATTACACCACACGAGTTAACTACTTGACGACTCACGAACGACTGATGAACAAAAATGCAAAATTCTTCTAGTCTTCTATTAAAAAATATTCTTGAACTGTTTTTAAAATGATTCTACCACCCAATACTTATTATTATGATACCATGTAATGTTACCAAAAATTCCGATAAATATACGTGATGTGTACACCGAAGACACAGATTATTTAAACAGTACAGGTACGGTTTAAACAAAAATTTGATCGTGTTCTGATGTCTCCCCGTTCCTCCCACCTGTCTCACTAACACAAAATCAAAAACTTATAGAATGGCATACGAGCTAATGTTTCACACGCACTCAAAGATACTTACGGCCACACAAATAGAACACTTGTGAAGAAGGGGTGGAGCATCTACCTGTAACCACGGACTTTAGAATACACCCACATATGCGAATTATGCAACTAACTAGTGATGTTAAGTAGTAATTATAGAAAAATATCGATGAAATCAGTTTCCTTTAATTTTCTCTCTTTCCTAAAGATAAAATAAAACTATAGATTTTGTTTTCAGAGGTGTTTCCCTCAAACAAACTTTAAACAAACGAAGTTTGATCATAATTGAAATGTTAACCCGTGAAAATTATTTTTCCGCTTGGATACGACTTAGCGTCTAATATCTAATATCTGTAAACAGTAGTAAAAACTACCTTGTATAAATAGTCTAAATCTAGTCTAATATATACTTCCCGAATCTATGTAGATTAAGAAAAGACAGTTAACTTCACGATTAACGGCTATTTATTTTACTAACCCGTTGGATGTAAGTGTAAATACCGAAAACACTCATTGAGCTTAAAAACAGCTCACTACTCGTGTCTCTTTTCAAACTTCTCGTCGTGGCACATAAGAAATCTTCCACAACGCGCTGTCGAAATGAAAAATGCCATGACGCGTTTTGAGCCCTAAGGCTAAGATCTCACGAAGCGGTTGTCACCCGCGCCCGCCGCGGTTGAGGAACAGCCGCTTTATTAACAAACTCATGAGACCGGAGTTCTGTGTGGTTACACAGCTGTCGCGTTTGCGATTTTACCGGTGACCGTGACCCGCGCGATTCTACTAGTTGCCCGCCGGTGCAGCGGGATCTGTAAACAATCGCGCACGCCGCTAACGTAAACGTGTCGTGAAATTAGCTTTTATTTTTTTTCCATACATAATTATCTGCATTCTACAGAAGCTGCGGGCCCGCAATTGTGGCGGGCGTGGCTGAAAACCGCTACGTAGGTTTTTCTGATCCAACCACATCGCATGTATCCAATCTTATTTTATGTTTGGATCCTTCTGTTAGCTACAAATTTATATAAATAAAAATGAATCGCTAAATGTGTTGCAAAGGGCAAAACTCGAGAATGCTGGACGTTTTTGCCAATTCTTTTTTTGTTGAGTTTGTTATTGTCAGGAGAAGGTTTTTATGAAAGAAATCTTTGAAAAAATATTAACATCCGGTTGAAACCGGGGCGGTCCACTAATTTAAAATATATGTAATTGTATTTTTTCTGCATTTACAACATTTAAAAAAAAATTGAATTGTAAATCTATAAAACCTAATCTGTACATGTTCTTCTTTTTAAGTAGTATTACGATGGAAAAAAAAATTGTTTTTGTTGTTTAGACTCAATCTTTTGTGGTTATTTTAAACCAAATATTATGTTGTTTTTGTACGCCATAAATGGCAAAACATGCAGATCTAACCATTATTATAAGACCTTGCACATGTTATGATGTATACTCATGTTTTACAATAAAAATATACTCTATTCTATTCTATTCTATTCTATGAAAGATGATGGTGTTATCATATGTATGTCGCAGCCAAATAGTTTAATCAGCCGTTAAATGGTTGCCTAGCCTTTTCATTTAACTGCGCCAATTTTTCAACGACCTAAGTGACATCTTTGGTTCCATATCGTTTAATGACTTGCCTTTGTCACGTAGGTCGCCACGATAAATAAAAGCCGAAACTTTTATTTACTTTAAGAAAATATTTTAGGTATATTACTACTACTGTGTAGCTGAAAAACAAGAAATTATATTAATCAACTACCTAATCATTAAATACCAAGTAGGAACGTATAAACATCGACTACCAACACAACATCACATCTCGTAACTGACAAAAGACGACAGTGACCGCCTCACCAAAAAAGTGGGAGTGTCAATAAAACACTTACCCGTTGCACTATTGGACCATCTGATTTATTTCACGATTTGTATGACACATTCGACTAATGACTGAAACGGCAACAAGACGCTTTGAGGCGAGAAGCGTTCGCAAGCGCCACGCCCCCTACCCATATCTCTAGTGATTTATTTATCTATGATCGAAGCACACGAGAGGTTTTGGACAAAGCGTCAACGGTTGTTGAAATGCCAAAATGGATGAAGGATTGACCACGTGACATTTCGGCTACGCATATCAACTTCATACAGTTTTTACTTATCGACCGTCGTTATTGTTGATAGGTACATAATAGGATACTATGTATAGACATATCTAGTACTATGTATAACCTATAGAAGCTCAGGACATAAAGAGGAGATTCGCCAAGTCAGTACCTAGTTATTTACGTGATGCGTTAGAATCGGAACCCATGAATGGAGTTCACAAATGTAATCGATAAGATTCCTACCTACATAAGTCCATAGTATTTATTTGTAAGTACAGATTAATTAAAATTACAATGAATAGTTGAGTAGGTATTATTTGAATTCATTCGAATTAATATTGATCAAAAGATATAGGTTATATATTTGTGATATATTAAAGAGGATCAAAATAAAAAGTTGTATTAACCAGGAGTTAATCACATAGGCAGTTAAAGTATTGGTTAATCACACTAATATTATGTAGGCGAAAGTTTGTGAGTCGTGTATGTTTGTTACTTTTTCACGCGCAAACGGCTGGACCGATTTAGATGAAATTTGGTATACTTAGAGATTGTTTGAGTCCCGAGAAAGGTCATAGGATAGTTTTTATCCCAGGATTATGTTCCTTGGGATAATTTTCGACATTAACGCGGGCGGAGCCGCGGGCGCTATCTAGTTTATTATAAATATCATTGTGTGGGTAACGATGGACGAAAGAATCTTTAACTTGCCGTAACAGTCTTTTAACTGCATACCGCTAATATTAGTTTATCTTTCCTTAACATAGTTCTAAGATCAGTTTTATTTGTTTAGTTGGAAGTTCAAACAAAAGCGCATCATTTAAGCGTACGAAATGATTAATTAATTTGTAAGAATGTTTGTTTTGTGAACTTATAGTAAGTACCTACATATTTTTATTATTACTTAGTCTTAAGTTGTGGTATACGATGTAACACTTACGTTGGAAACAAATTTCATTTTATTATATTATAATTCAGCAATCTCGGTACTCATGAGGTTCTAGTTATTTTATTCATTGGTTTCGATAGTTGGATGTAGTTTTGCGAATTACTTTGTTTATTTTACTATAAATAAAGAACTAAACGTGCTCAAGCCATTAAAACATATGTCTCGCTCACACGGCAGCCCGCGCCGGGCCCGGGCCGACGGCCGGCGACAATATAATACTTCTAAAACTTCTTCAAATAGTTAGAGCTTTCAGCTTAGATATATGTACCTATATATTTCTATGACGCACGCGTAATTATTACACAACTCAGTTTTGAGTGCGAGCATTATTTTGTAATTATGATACAACTGACAACTTCTTATTACTTTCTTCTAATACCTTTAAACGAGCAATTCTCAGAAACGGCTTGATTTTCATGAAATTTAGTATGCAGAGGGTTTCGAGGGCGATAAATCGATCTAGATAGATGTCATTTTTAGAAAACGTTTACCAAAAAAACCGAGCCAAGCTCGGTCATCCAGGTACTAAAGTTGAAGAACGGAACCCACTGGGATTTCATTTGTACTAGGAAAGACATAAGTAGCTTAGAAATTGTGTTTTGGGTTCATTTGTACAAAAAATATTAGGTATGTAAGAAAATAGGGTTACTTAAGGAAATTCACAGGAATACTTTTATTAAATTAGGTATTTCTGGTGTAGTAAGTACCAGATTTTGTTGTAAAAGATTACTGGTATACGAAGTTATACACTTGTTTGTTTGTTTTTTTTTAAATTATTTTATGTAGGTATTTTTTTTTTGATGGAAAATCATCAAATGATTCCTTCCACTCTGGCTGAGCAGGATGGAGGGCGACTCTTACTGACTTTAAGCCTCCCGTGTTCCTCCAAATGCTCTTTGCGTTCCAAGGCCGCGGTAACTCTTTTGAACAATTATGTAATCCTGGCAGGCTCTGGCCCTAGAAGCACACGCGTACCTTAAACATATTCCGTAGTTCTTAAGTTAATGCCCTTTTAGAGAATTCAAATATATTTCCAATGTACAAATTAATTGTAATTTAGATTGGACACAAAAATGGTTATAGGAAAAAATCAGTAATATTATTTTGTAAAGAATGATTAACATAATGTTAGGATATTGTTTACAAGCTAATAGACAAGTTCAACTTTTTTTTTACATACCATTTTATTGTCTTGGTAAAACAATGATACTTATGTAAAAATAAAAAATCTTACATTTTTTTACAAAAAATACAAATAAGTAAGATAAAAAAATCGAACTTTATTTGATGCTATTGTTAGAACCAAAAACAGCAACAACATACCATTTACAAAAAAAAAAATACAACATTCAAACAAACAAAATATTAAACTTTAAGAAACTTTCATCGCGTGATCCTGTTAAGTATAATATTATATAAGAAGGGCTCCACGAAGCCAACCATTTATAGGTATAATAGATTATTTTTAAACTTTTATATGTCATTTATGAAAATGAGAATTAAACAAAATGGTTAATTAACAATAGTATAACTTTTTGAAAAATTTACTTAAAAATGTTAACAACGGGGATTTATTTTTTTCAAGTGTTAAACAAGCAAGCAAGCCCGCGCCGCTGAGCCTGTAGTTTTAAACACGTCCCAAAATAATAATATATTTTTGATCCAGTCCTTTCCTACCTGTCCTCCTCCCCGCGATGCTCTAAGCCGAGGTCCATACCCCACAGTAGGTAGTCGCTTAGTTTGTACGTTTTTAATAAGCCCTGGCTAGAAGCTTTAATATTTATATTAAGGCCGCTACAGGCAAGTCCGGTTAAGCAGTCGACAACCTCGTAGGTTGAACTGCGAGAGGCCACTCATCATTTATTTTTTATGAGTGACTGGAACTGGAGTGACGAAAAATGTTTAAAACACTCTTGAATTTTTATCCAAGAGTGTTATAAACAATTTTCGTTTGACTATGCTGTTTTTGGCTTGAACAATAGTTTATTTTTATTAATTTATGTGTGGTCCCAGTCGCCGGAAGAAAAATATTAAAACTAAATGGGTCCGGCAACTGGGACCGCAGTCTCAGTTAATTGCGGTCCCAGTCGCCGGAAGACTCCTTTGTTTTAGATACCTATACAGAAGGTGTCCCAAAAGGGCTTTTTTAGGTTAATCCTCCTGATGTAATGCCGGTACAGCAATGATACGCATATTGATTTGTTCCTAATCATCTCTAGATTACAGTAGCAGTGATATGAATTCCTTGCCTACTTCGAAGATTTTATGATAGATTGTCATAGAGTATGTTTGTCACTACTTATCTGTTATTTTCTCATGCTGTATTTTAATATTGAATAAAACCATATTAAATATTCCATATTGAATATTCCATATGGTTTTGTCTTTTGGCATGTTTCAATTGCCTGTCTAATATGCCTACTACCAAAAAAGATAAATCTTCATCGATGTTGCGGTACCTAAGGCCCGAACGTTTTGACATAGAACCTTCCATAGCTGGCTTTCCATGGCTGGGTCGGACCTCAAGTGGGCTCACTGGAAGTATTCGTTCGAGAACTTGATCGCGCTAGTAGCTTCCTCGGCAGACGATTTCCTCAAGTAGAAACTTATTGTCAACCATATATCGCCATCAATATTCAACTATATCCGCGCCTACGCTACGTACCACGATGCAATTACTACTCTGAGTACCGCCTACGAAGAGAGGCGAAATATTATTTTTGCTCGCCACCGCTTAAATACCAGAATACAAGTCTGGCGAATCGTTGGCGGAGTACCTACTCGAGACCTTTTAATATAATCGCTCGTGACTGCCTCTTTAAGAACGTAACTGCCGATGGGCACCAAAATGAAAATGTACGCGATGTATTTATTCCCGGAATATCGTCGAAAAAAATTAAAGGAAGACTTTTAGAGAAATCCACTATGACTCTCGAAGAAACCTTGGACTTGGCTATATCTTTAGAAACTGCTGAAAATACCTCGCAACGATTAACAACGCCAATGTCATTTGCTCCTGTTAATGCAGTCTCTGAACATCAAGAGACGTCAATGCGGCCTCCAGAACTCAAAACAATTTTCAACATAGCCCTATACTAATAGCCGTCGATGCTTTTTCTGCGGCGGTAATATCCATCAAAGACTTAAATGTGTTGCTGGAAATGCTGACAGTCAGCTTTGCTCAAAAAAAGGTAATTTTTCGCCAACGTATATATGCCGTAGCATCTGCCAAAGCCAACGCACCGCAAATGCTATTAGTACGAACGACAATAACTCTTAATCTGAAGCTCCTGGCTCTCTGTCGACTACCTCTGCTGCTCCTTCAACAAGCCCGCCAAAAGCGACTATCAATATCACTTTAAATAACTAACGTGTGGATGCAATACTCGACACTACAAGCTTTCTCAGCTTTATCGATATAATCTTGCTCAAACTATGAATCTAAAACGCAAGCCCTGCAAACAAGCAATAACTCTAGCATGTCTAAGCAACATTTCATACGTAGAAGGGTTATGTTTCGTTAACATTAAAATTTGTGAGCACAAATATCAACGTCGACCTCTACTCATTATTGCTAATCTGTGTGCTGACGTAATTATCGGGCATGATATACTGAAAATACACTCGTCAGTGGATCTCCAGTTCGGGAGAGATAAACAATCCATGAAAATCTGCAATGTAATGTAAGCATCTGTCCCGCTAGCATCAGTTTTACTAACCTTGCGCCAAATATCAGGCCTATAGCGATCCGCTCGAGAAGGCATTCTCAAGAACACCAAGAATTCATTTATAAATGAATTCTTAATAATACAGATAAATGTTTTACTAAAAGACAAAGTCATAGATTTCAGTGTTTCAGCTTGGCGAGGTCAAGTACCTTCTGCCGGTAGGGGCCATCATCGGAAGTGCCGTGTAATCGCTTATTCACGAACAATAAACAGATTATCTAGACGCATATTGCATATCATATAAGCATTGACTCTATCATAACACAAGTCGCTAAATATAACGTCTTTAGCGAAATCGACCTCAAAAGCGCATATCATCAAGTTCCGATTATCTCTGAAGAACAAGAGATACACCTTTGAAGTATGCAGTGACAGAAAGGACGTCCTGTATCATCTTTTTCACGATCTCGTAACGATTCTGAAAAGCGACAACCCACAATTTTGAAAAGGAGGCTAGCGCAATTGGCGAAGCTTTACGAAAATGGAGACATTTCCGGAATACATTATCGGAAGACACTAGTAATTATTGGCCAACAGTCAGTTGCGTTTATGTTCAACCAAACGCATTCAAAAAAAAGAAAATAGAAAGATTGCACCAAAAATTGTCATGTTTTAGATACGATATTGATTATCGACCTGGTACCTAAAAAGAACTTAGCTGCTGACGCACTCTCACGGGTCAATATGCACATAGACACTGCGACCTCTCACTCCAGACTCGTCGAGCTCCATCATTCTCTCTGCCACCCAGGTATCATTCGTATGTTTCACTGGGTCGGATCAAATCGGATTTTTTTTTGTTCAATTCTCGATTGAAGAAGTAAAGAAATTACGACAGCATGCCCAATCTGTGCCGAAATAAACCACGTTATGTCGATCATCAAGGACACCTCATAAAAGCAACTGCAGCATTTAAAAGATTGAACTGAGACTTCAAGGGGCCAATCCCTTCTAACACTCAAAACCGATATATCCTCACGATCATCGATGAATATACCTCCGAAACAGTTATTAGACGTCCGAAAGACCTATTCTCTATGTTCGGCACTCCAGCTTACGTTCATTCGGACAGAGGAACCTCGTTCTTATCTGACGAATTAAGACAATTTTTAACTTCACTGGGTACATCTTGTAGTCGCACAACGCCCTACAATCTTCAAGGAAATGGCTTGGTAGAACACTTAAATGGTACACTGTGGCGCACAATCCAACTACATCTCAGATCCAATAACGAGGATATCACCAAGCGGGAAAAGCTATACTACCGGTGCTACACTCCATTAGATCTCTTGTACATGCGACCCCGCATGAACGTATGTTCAATCATCCACACCGCTCAATAAATCTCTAATCTTTACCATCTTGTGTTCATTCGCCCGGACCTGTTTGTATGAAGAAAAACGTAAGGACCTCTAAATACGACCCAGCTGTAGAAGAAGTACTATAGCTACTACACACAATCTTAAATACTCCTTTGTTCGTTTACTAGATGGGCGTGAAACGACGGTCACTAACAGTTCTCTAGCACTGTTAGTACTGCCAAGGACCTTAAACGATGATCTGTCAGATGAGCCTGAGCAGCCTATGGCGGATACAGACCCGCCTGATAACCCAGAAGCGAGTGGTTCTCAAGAACGCCGCTCTGCACGCGAACGTAGACCTCCAGGTTTATAGCTCCTTCCCCACTTAGAAGATTTTATGATAAATTGTTATACTTTATGTTTGTCACTGTCTGTTATTTTCTCAAGCTGTATTTTAGTGTTGAATAAAGCCAATATACCATATGGTTTTGTCTTTTAGCATGTGTCAGACAGTAATAAATATTACCCTTCTAACGTGAAAAAAAAGTCTCCACGCGTTCAAAACTTCATACCAAATCGCAACATTAACCGCCGTCACTGGCATCGTTATTGTTGAAATATGGCTTTACAGTTTACACCACACCTTTCTGGGTTAAATGTTTTCCTTGAAAATGCCATAATATATTCACTTAAAGGATTAAGTCCTTTAAATAAACACAGAAACATCGAAATATCTAACAATTTCAAGCAAATTTCGGCTGTCATTATTTAGTTAGATTGACACATAATGTCCGTCTATCAGTGTCAGATAGGGATGGGCTTGAGTGATTACTTAATCGATACCTATTGTTTAAATCAATTATTATCTCCATTCTAGAGTAATTAATGTTAATTATTGGTGTTTCAAAAGTGGGTTTAAAAAGCAGCATGTAGGATGTGTGATACTACGCGTCATCATGAGGAAGTGGAAAATTCACTCAAGTCAACGCATTATTATAAAATAATAACAAATAACACATTGATTTACATACGTCTCTATTGAATAACATTTATTGTATAACATAATAAATATAAGTTAACGTAAACACTTGCGGTATTAACAAGTAAAACGATCGATTGCCTATCCGATTTACAAACCAGGATAATCAAGTGCCTAACTTTTAGTTACTGTACAACACTAGAGTCTAGATGATAAGCACAGACTACAAATAATTGGGAAGTAATAAAAAACGACATTTCATTTCACGTTAATTTTTAATATTTTACAAAAACACCTTTAAAATTTGTAGTAATAGTTGTAAACCTACTACAGTACCAAAGCTATTTTTGATTTCTTGTTAAAACTTATTTAGTTACCACCCCGAACTGTAGTTGTAGTTATATTTTTTTGAATATAACCGTTAAATGCCCTTCAATACATGCAGCAACATTGACTGATGATTCCATAACTGGAAGTGTGGTGTCATTTAGAAATGTGTGTTCATTCACTGGATTTTATAAGCAATTAAATGAACATACCTGTCCCCATACTGGCCAAGAGATTAGAAATATTTTTAACCATATAGCATTAAAATAAATAGTATTTTTCATCAAAAATATGATATTGACGATTACCCAATGAACGACCGCTTTTAGTTCCAATACTGGAACACTCAATAGTCAAATGTTACTGATTAAAATCCCAATTAAATTTTATTGAAATACATTCTTGAACTACCAATGCTTTTATAATTATAAACAAAAACTAAACAAAAATACTATTATATAGATTACAATGACGTATCATTGATACCTTAATAATGAATTAACCTAATTCCTTAATTCTGGCTCGAACAACATACAGTTTCACTGTAACCGACCACTTTAGACGCTCGTCATTTTGTAATGAACACTGACATTGAGACATTTTTTTTTCATTAAGATAGGCATACACAATGTGGAGACATCGATACGACAATAAATTAAAACACTGGCAATACTGGTTCATAGAAATATTTTAAAACTATTATAAATCCTGTCACCGATAATAAAAATTAACTTTCCAATTACATAAAAATAAAACGTCAAAAATTCTCAAACTAGTCAAGGATAGTGACTACTTTTCCGACGAAATACTTATTCCAAGCAGTTAGTGACATGAAATCTATGATGAAATACAACATATTCATATGGACTAGTATTGCCAGTGTTTTGATTTATTGTTGTATCGTCGTCTCCACCTCGTATTGTTGCAATTATGAAAAAAAAAATACTAAGGCTTGTAGAAACGTACCAATTCTTATTTTTTAGGTTAAGTTGCGTTTTTTTTATTCACTGGAGCCATAACCCTACCTACACGACAATGTTCTCCAACTGATGCGTTTGAGTCTAGCTTTGTAGTTGTATCTGCATTGATAAGCAAGTTTAATTGAAACAGCGGGGCTGAGGACTAGACAGGTACTTTACTATTGTTGTTTTCAAAATCAAAAGTCATTTATTGAGTGCCAGCACTTTTTGAACGTTAAAGTTCTACATAAAGACAGTCTCCCAAATTGCTCGCCCGTCACCACTTCCTAATGTTTAAGCTGGAAATAAGAAGTGGTGCAACAAACTCCCCAGCAACACATCTGTCTGTTAAGTTTTAAAAACTTGAATTTATACAGAAGAATGCAAAGTAAGTTTACAACACATGACACATAAAAATAATATGTCTAATATTTACATCAAATTTATTGACACATGTTAGCTAGCACACTCCATTATGCTATCATAAACAAACAAACTCAAGCATTAACAAGTAAATCAAACTAAAAAGGCCTCCAGGCATAAATTGTGTGCGTACGCCTTTTTTAAGGCTATAACCGATCATTTTAAAAGATTTCTAACTTCTAACACAATTGGATATTTTTTACGAGATTCGGCGAGCAATATTGCGCATCTTGGTTGATGTCATACTGGGGCACGCGTAGCACCTATTCTATAAATAACTGCCAGCGTTTTCACCCCCTTCTCAAGGGAACATATTCCCAGGATCATCATATCACCATCATACCAGCTGAAAGACGTCCACTGCTGGACATAGGCCTGCCCCAAGGGACGGTTTGCCATAACCGTCACGCTTGGTAGGCGGGTTGGCGATCGCATTGTAGCTTTTGCAATGCACAGAAAATCCCGGGATAAAAAGTTCTAATCCAGGATTTGGTTTTCCCATGTACCAAGTTTAATTTTAATTCATTATTACTATGACGTGAAAAAACAACAAATAGACTGACAGAGAGAGTTACATTCGTTTTAATAATATTATAGTGTATAAGACTTACGGATTATGAGCCTGTGCTATCCCAAAGCCTGAGCAGAGTTTCCTTTGTTCTTTGCACTTTATTCCATTTTCTGCTATTTATTTATTTTGCGCCAGTGCTTTGAGAAGAAGCTCAGCACCTCCCACCATCTTATTTTGGATTGTCGTTTTCTGGCGTTTAGGATCCACTGAGTGATGCACTTATTTGTAGCACTGGGCTTCAGTATCAACAACAACAAAATAAATATAACTTCTGCTTGATGTAACTAAAGTATATGATAAAGTAAATTTTGAAATATTATTAAATAAACTATACATATAGTATAGGACTCCCCGGCAAAAGTTATGACTGGTTTGTATCTTATTTGAAACATAGGGAACAAATAGTTGAAATCAAACATTACAACAACAGCAACAATGAAATATAATTAATCAGATCACAAAATCACCGCCTCAATTCCGCAAGGAAGCGTTTCTTATTTCTTGTTTACGTAAACGACCTTCCCAATAATATAAATGAGCCTCTATAAGTACTTACCTCATGCGAAAATAACACCAATTTAAATGATAAATTAAATTCCATACCAAATTCTACAATAAATTGGATGACTGAACACAAAATAGAAATTAACTGCTTAAAACTCAAATAATTTAATTCTAACCTTGCCAAAAATACCAATAAAAACACAGTTTACTTATAAAAATAATAAATTAGAAGTAGTTGATAAATTCACCCTACTAGGCCCAATCACTGATACACACATGCACATTCAGAAAGTAAGAACAAAAATATCTAAATATTCGTACGCCCTCTACGAGATCAAACAAACAACAGACCTTAAAATAAATCTCTATATCACTAGTAACGTTCTACGCGTACGCCTAAGTATGGCTCAAATACGGTGTCGTCTTATGGGGCAACATCACTGACGCGCCCACGCTATTTACTCTACAAAAAAAAACTAATTAGAATCTAAGTAAATATTGAAGTCACCGATAGCTGTAAACCCCACTTTCAGGAACTAAAGATTTTACCCCTACCCTGTCTCTAAATATTTTAAGTTTTTTAAGTTCGTACGTAAGTACCCAGAATTATTTACAAAAAGAGAGGACATACAAACGAGAATTATATACAGACACAAAAATAGACTAAACTTAGCAACATCGCGACTAAAATACACTCAAAGAATTTAAGTAAACATAATATCTATATCAATAATTGAAGCTTTTCCTTGTAAGCAAATGCTACTATACTGTAAGTGATAATAATAAGTTACTTTAATAATATAATATACACTAACTTATTCATTATAAAAGACAACGGCAGCAAATCAGGCGGTGTCTTTGCTCAATACACTGACTGCTCAGCATCCGGATGTGAACATATTCCACTCCGATGTGCGTATATCACTTTAATATTTGATTCTATTGATTGTTATTTAAATTATTTGTTATTTGTATTTTTTTAATATCCGTGTTGTTGTTATTGAATTTTAATGTAAATTGTACTATAATTTAATACCAAGCATCGTCAGGCCCCGCTATCGTCCTGGGTTTTAATACTACTTTAGATACTTTCCAGTTCTTCCTTGTTGTATTATTTTCTAATATGTATTTCGACATTGTAATAGAAGAAGGTCGATAGATACATTGTAATAGAGGAAGGTCGATAGATACTGTTCGTATTAAAATTTTATCAAGTCATTCTACGAAGCTCGCTTGAAAGGCTACTATTACGAAATTATAGCTTAAATTTAATACCTTATCCGAAAGGTTTATATTTTATAAATCTCATAAACATAGTATAATATAGACTATACATTGTATTACATGTATTTCAATACCAATAAAATCATCATGCATTATTGAAATTATGTAAATAATTGAAAGAATACTGAGACAGCGCCATCTGTCTCATGGAAGGAAGTACTTGGGTTCAAGCTGGACCAAAACTTTGCAAACTGTTAAATGTGAATAACTATTGAACCCAATTCAATATAGCATAGGTTCTCAAAGACATGACGTGTTTTTATTCGCTTCAGGTTTTGAACTCTTATCGCCATCTGTCTAAACCGGGTTTGGTAATACTCGCAAAGAGGAAGAAGAAAGATATCTGCAGTCCGTGTCACCCTGTATTCACCCTTTCCTATGCTTGCATAGCAACATTAGCAACAAAGGGCTGACAACGCCATCTTTGGGATGAACTCAAAACTATCTATCAAGTCTGTGGAATGATCGTCTGCTTTGGCAAAAGAGGTGGAGGCTACAATACTACCTCGAATATTTCATAGGTGGCGCTATGTACAAGATTACAATTATATTTTTGTGAAACATATTTTTTAATGTAATTAAGTAAGTATTTTTTTGTTTTAGTAGAAATAAAAGTTTCTCAAAGACTCTCAGGATAGCGTAGTAGCATACCTAGATATATATCTACTACCTACTAAATAGAATAGAATATCAGAAAAGATAAATCAGAATTGAATTAGGTACCTATCTACCTACCTATGATTTGATAAGATACTGTACATAAAAATAAATTAAGTAATTACTATCTCACCAAAACATACTTACATGTTAATTAGTTGCCAAGATCCGCAAGCTCACAACGGCAACGCTTTCGCTGTCAAAAAGATATCAGATTTCGAGTCGAGCCCCATATCTAACTCTAGAAGTCCTAGCTCCATCTCGGTAAAAATAAAGGTTGACCGTTAATTGTCCTTCATGTTAGTGGTCAATGATAACAATTAGTTAAACGAATAATTGTTATCATTGACCACTAAATAATGTGTCTAGTCTATATACTAATACAATGAAGCTCAAGAGTTTGTTTGAACGCGCTAATCTCTGGAACTACGGATTTGGAAAATATTTTTTTATATGATAGCCACATTCATGCGGAAAGCTATAGGATATACGGGAGCGAGGAATTCCTACGGGAACGAGATAAGTGCATACGAAGTCGCGGGCGAAAAGCTAGTTTATTTAATATACCTAATAGTAAGTAATAAAAACCTTTTGAATAACTCACCTAAGTTAGTTACCAAATTCAATCATTTGATATTTTTATTTCAAACTATCGACTCTCGTCGCCTTCGAACGGGGGTTTAATTTCCGGTGGTTTTAAAAAATAATATTTAACTGTTACAAACAGAGCGTGGCAAAATACATGCTTTGCTTTAATTAAAATACAAATAACAAAATACTATCTTGCATGTATCTAAAATACGAAATCCAAAATATCTTTAAATTGTGTAAGTATATTTGAAATGTAAAATACAAAATCAGTATTTCAACTATTTTAATTTATCTAAATTACAAAATACAGTCAGGTGTTAGGTGATGTAAATAGAATAGAACTAATCCAGCCCAACCTATTGATCAGTAAAATAATGAAAATGACAATTAACAAGATACTTGACTATTTGACGTACCTACAGTAGGTAGGTACAGGTGCAGTGTTGCCAACTAAATAATTGTTAAGATTGACATATTTAGCGGTAGCCATTTTGCTTTCGAAAGCTATCGAGCGCTTTTTTCTACAGAACGCAGCCATTAATAAGATCGCTAAATGTATTTATGTTGAAATATATTTCGAAACCATTAGTATTTCAAACTAGTTGCCGCCCGCGGCTCCGCCCGCGTGATTGTCGAAAACTATCCTAAGGGAACATATTCCCGGGATAAAAAGTATCCTATGTGTTATTCCAGACTATAATCTACCTCTGTGCCAAATTTCATCAAAATCCATTCAGTAGTTTTTACGTGAAAGAGTAACAAACATCCATACATACATCCATACTTACAAACTTTCGCCTTTATAATAGTAGTAGGATACTAACTACAAAATAACTCAGCATCAGGTATTTGGAATACCAATTACAAATTACATTTTAAGAAATAATTAAACAACAAATACCAAAGTATTTGTATTATTTATAAGTATTTGTATTTCAATTACAAGTACCTGCCTAATTCAAATACTGCCCAACCCTGGATATAAACCTTATCCTGACAGCAAAAAAAAATGCAAATCGATCGAACCATTCTCAAGTGTTGATCTAATACATGTGGCTTTTATTTATTTATCTTATATTATTATTAGAAGTTTTACCTAAAGATGAACTTACCTACCTATTCACGTAGGTTTCTATATTTAGTAATGTTTTGCTCCTTGGATTCATTTTATAAATCTACAAAAATTATAGGTACCTATAGGTGATCCCACCTATGTACATCGTGTAACAGAATTAACAATGACCTGAAAAGGGGTCATTGTACTCATCATAATGAACAACTTTATCTATGAGACCAACTCGAAATCGCGAAACAAAGATCAGCTGGTCAGTACATTTTATCGAGGTATCCGCACAGAAATGTATGGGACAGTAGATTTTTCTATTGCCTGTTTTAATTATATTGGTCGACACTTACCTAAATGAATGTTTAAATACAAAGCGCGCTGTCCGATTTTCAACTTTTAGCGCTGAGCCGAGTGTTGAAAATACAACAACTTATTTTTATACAGATATTCATTTAGGTGTCATCTAGTTTCGAGAAAACGAACATTACTATATAATATGTAGTTATCTTATCATCTCTGTATCTACTAAACTTACCTAGTTTACTTAGGTAGGTACTCTAGACAGGCTGCATACGAGTAATGTATCTTAGATGCGAAATGATACTAGGACTCAATAGATAACTATAATAAGAGTTTCCTAAGTAATTTTACATATCAATAAAATGCTTCCTCTCTCCTAACCTAGATACTTATCTTGCTGTGCCCGACAGTGTCCATATGAACCAATTTATTATTTGACCACCTAAGAATACATGTGGAATGCAATAAAAGTATTGAGTATTGACATCTCACATTATCCTAATATCGATATTGATAAGATCAAGTCACTTATTTTTTCATTTTTTTGGTTTAATCAAACAAACGGGGACAGATTTAGAAGCAATAAAAAAATGTACCAAATAACATTAAAAGTGAAGCCCACGACGTTGTCCACACCTTAAATACGATACGATTTTGTTCTTCATCCTTCATCGGAATACAAGACGTAGGTACTGCGATGCGCCACCGGAGACACCCATGCGCACAAACGTTCTGGGAATACTTCTAATGTGCGAATAGCTATACTAAGGAGTGGATTTCCTTACCGGAGACTGTGTTACCTGATGATAGCTTCAACCTGGGGGTTTCAAGTCAAAAGTGAATAGGTTATTTCTAGGCAAGCGTGCTCCATCGTTGACCATACCATCACTTCTCATCAGGAGAGATTAAGGTAAACGCGAGCCTTTCAACAATAAAAATGTTTAAACTCAAAATTAAGGTTCTAACAATCTAAGACATGCCAATTGTCTAAGATAATTTAAAACTGCACTTGCTTATTAAAAGTAAAACGTTTTAATATCTCTTTATAGGTTGTCAGAACATTTTTTGCCTGGAGGCTAATCGGAGGGTACGCTACAGTAATGGCAAGTAGAAGATGTTTAATTTGTCCAAATCTACGAACTCCAACTATAGTATTTATAGTATACAGGCACCAAGCTTGGGCGATGGCCGACACGACGAGAGGGGTGGAGTAGACTTTGGTGTAACATTTTTACGTAATTTTTTGAAATCTTAAAATTAAGTGATTGTATTTATCCATTCGTATGTATCATTTACATTGTTTCAACGAGGTCATGGCAACCCTATATTGAACAAAAAATATTTTTATTCTTAACATTTTATTCCAGATCTTGCAACTTCAAAAAATTAAAACGATGTTTTACTCGAAGCACCCACTTGAATAAAACTAATTGATTTTACGGTCTACTATCAACTCGCTAAAAAATAGAAGATTATGTTAGAAAAAGTATATAGCTTTTAGTTTCGAAAGTAGAACGCGTTCTCCGTCAAATTACTGTTATAGACTGTCATCGACGCCAAGTCGCCACCCTTTCTGTTTTCTACCGGTTACACTTCGGGGAGAGTGCGTCGGAATTGCACAATTTACCAAGAATGCCTATGGCATTAAGTCCGCCTCTGTACATTTGTATGCGTAAAGTGTTTATATAAATAAATAAATTTACTTCTGCCTATCCCGTTCCATCAGTGGACTACGAAACGTACGGCGATACGCCACCGATAGCTGGACATCTCACTATTCCCGTTCCAAAGTTTGGGAATACTTTCATGGTGCGTACAGCTATGGAGTAGAATTCCCTTCCCGAGTCTGTTTCCTGGTAGCTACAACCTTGGGGCCTTTAAGTCAAGAGTGAACAGGTTACTTCTAGGCAAGCGTACTCCATCGTCGACCACATCATCGTTTCCATCAGGTAAGATTGTTATCAAACTCGTGTCTATCAATAATAATAATAAATTAAAAAAAAAATCTTTGTAGTTATCTCCACTCTAGTTAAATTATCTGCATAAAAAAAAAATACAATATGACTTGACAATTTCATATTTCAACATATGAAATCTAACATTACCTTTTAATATTTCACAAAATAAGAAACTCAACGAAGGCAGCTCCACGGTTTTCCCTCACGGAATACTAAAATATAAATGATAGAAGATGCGCCAAACATCTATATTGAAAAATTCTTCGCTGTCCGATCATTGGAAAAGTTCGATATAAGACCCGTCCTCGTTTAAAACAAGACTTTGCTTTTCTTGTACAATTCCACTTTTCGAATACTTAACCTTTTGCGTGTCTTAAGTTACACAGTTCGACATAAGAAAAAATGCTCCAAATGTCTTAAGTCGGACAGTTACACATAAGGGCTTGGTCAGGATTGGACGATAAAAATCTGTTAAGACACGCAAAAGGTTAATGTAGACATACCCCTTTTCATCTTTTCCGAGAAGTTTTGGGCTCTTTTAAGATTCGTCCAGTGGAAATTATGCTCTGTTGGGAGTTTGGACGATATAGCACGGGTCAGTACCGCGTGATGCCAGGTAAATTGAACGACTACAATGGAACGGGTTGGACGACTTATTTTAAAAGACTCAAGGAAAAATATTTTATTTAAAACTCAATCACTCTATTGATGCGGTGTGCTGGAGTGAATTTTGTCTTTTTTTGAAGCTTTGATTGATAAAGCTGTGAAGAAACCAATGTTTTAAAATACTTAACTCGAATTTAAAAGTAAATTCTCCTTAACGACTAGCACCGGACGATAAGACAATAATATATGTAGGCGGACGCCGGTCCATTGTCGCATTTGGCGTAGCGTAACAAATTGCGAACAATATTTCAAGGCTTAGTTGTTAGTGAAACTTAATCGCCTCTCGCAGGACACTCTCAAATTAAGTTTAATCGCACCAAGTGAGGGGGTCAGTTAAAAAAGAGGCCCCCTAATCAGGTCCGCGCGAGCACGCGTTAGGTACGCACTTACATAATGAAAGGGGGAAGCGAGGGGGTTAGGGAGCCGCTGGGGGCCGTCATCTGCGTACACCCTGTCCGGCCGCCCGCGATCGATACCTATACGTGTGGACTTTATGTAAAAAGCCTCCTGCACACCCGGAGGACGCCGACCATAAGTGTCGAGGAACGAGTCGCCCCCAGGGAGAAGGCACGAAATATCTTCAATTTTCGAGAGAAAATTTTCCAATGCGGGGGCGAGTGCCCGCGGCGGAAGGGCTGCGTGGCTCGCTCCGGACGCCTGTGTCCGAAAAATGCTCGAACCTTAATTGAATTTACAGATTTGCCTTTCGGAACGCACGCCCGACGCCGACGTAGGTACCTCGCTGTTTATTGCGGCCGCTCGTTATGGCTCTTTACGAGCCAAGCCGATGTGCCCGATAACTTTTTATTTATTTATAAACTTTTTTATTTATTTAAATATAAGTACGATGAAACAATAACGAGATGCTTCAAGGACTGCACTGATTTAGTGTGACTTGGGTGTTCTACACTTTTCCGGTTACGACTAATCAATAAGAAGTTAGTTATGAGTTCTCTGAATTGTCCTGATCCTCGTGAGACTCATTTGGTTCAGTTTGCAACTGAGGCGTAGCCTTTACTGCTAATGAAAATAATTTAATAGAACCTTTACTACTTTACTACGGTGATAGCTATAAACCGTACTCAACTTTTGGGTATCAACCAAAAATAATTACTTGTTAAGTACGTAAATTATTGTCTTTTTTCAAAAGGTCAGGTTTAATGTTCATTGATAGTACCTGAAATAACACAAAATTTTCAAATGTCATTTTAATATCTATGCTGATATTTCCTTAAATAGTTCTGGAAAGAAAACCTGAAAAAAACAACATTTTCTTTGAAGAAAAACTATTATACTTTACAAGAAAATCAAAAACGGCAAAGTAAAACAATATTTTGTTAAGTTTTACGACCGCCCTTTGCAAAGGGTACAAGGGGCGAAAAAAGACTAGTGATATCCACGCTGCCCCACTTATTAGTGGCCCTCGGGTCGCTTTCATTTGGTGACGTCACTACGCCAGTCCATTCAATACTTTTTTGATAACCAGACGGGGTAAATATTCTGAGTAGAACTTAGGAGACCGTGCATATCCTACTTGATACTTTATATCTCCATTAGATGTGCAAATAATATTAAACAAAAAGTGAATGTTTGTGAAAATTTTATACTTACTACAAATGTATGAAAGTACTGATTTTCACATTCTCACTATCAACACTTTTCAGGAACGAAAAAGTATTCGTAGTCCAATTTATTTCGAGAATAGAAATAATAATGATAGCTTTATTTATTCCTTAAGGTGAAAACGCCAGGGAAGCCCGCGAAATTCAAATTGTCATACGTTTTTTGCATTTTGCAGGTCAGTGTCTGTTAATAAAAATACGATTGGCGACCGTAACAAATATAGCTTTACTGAGTTATAATCATTAAAATCATGAATACAGGTTGTATCATTCATGTAACTCGATTGAATGACTTTTTATGAAATAACCATTCAATCGATTTAAATGAACTTCGAGGGTTGTATTGATGATTTTAATGATTATAATTCTGTAAATAAATACGTGTTACGGTCGCGAATCATATTTTGTTCAACATACAGCCTGACACTGACTTGAAAATTGCAAAAAAACATAAGAAAATTTGAATTTCGCGGGCTACCCTGGCGCTTCCACCTTAAACAATTTTACATTTCTATACAAATTATTGGTTGTTTTAGTATTTTGCTCAATCTAGTTTGTTACTATAACTTATTAATTAATTAGTGTGTGTTTGTTTTAAGGAACGCTCTGGGGGTGAAAGCCTCCTCCATTTCGTTCTATCTCTTGCCAGTCTGTCCCAGGTGGTTCCAGCCGTGGCAACTATGTGATCACTCCATCTTTTGAATGGCCTTCCTTTTCGTCTAATCTGGAACATGGGGTACCAATTCGTGACGACTTTGGACCATTTGTTCCATGGTGATCTTTGGACATGCCCAGCCCATTTCGATTTTTGGGTCATTATGGTTTTTGCTATGTCCTTTAACTTGGTGATTTTCCTAATATCTTTATTTCTCACTTTAACCTTAGACTCCTTTCCATGCTATTTTGGCACACTTTAACCTTGTGAGTCTGTTTTGTTGAAAACGGCCATGTTTGGAAAGCGTAAGTGAGAAAAGGTATTAAACACGTCTGCAAGGATTCAGTGTGACTGGGAGACTCTTGAATACCTCTTTCATTGCCCAATACTTGTTCCAAGTTATTTTGATTATTCGCTCTACTTCTTTATCGTACTCTCGACTGCACTCGACTGGAAAAATAGAGGCATAAATATATTGCAACCGTCTCTCACACTTAAGATTCGCAGATGACATAATACTATCTTCGGAGGAGCCAAAAGAAATGAAATACATGATAGGTCACTCGGCAAAGAGACCAGAAAAGTAGGTTTAGAAATTAAGCGGGAGAAAACTAAAGTAATGACAAATGGTCAACTTATACCGCTAAAGTCAGAATTAATAGAAATTGGAAACGTCGAAGTCTACACTTACTTGGGACATTATCTTTCAAGTCAAGCGAAAATAGAGATAACTTACCTTAACTCCATTACGTAACTAATATTAAAGAAAAGTATTGTTGTAAAGATTAGAACTCAACGAATCTTCAATATTGAGATTTCAAGCTAAAAAAAGACATAAGTAATTCTAATACATTAAAACGATTCCTAATTTTTACAACGGTTTTCCAAATTACTTTTGCATTAAACTAATTTCAGTAACCTGATTCTTCAGTCAAGACTAATCTTAAACAAAAAACAGACAAACGCCACCAATTTTGACCAATTTATAATGGCATGTCTCCTTATCTGGAAGTGAGTGAGATCACTATTTAAATGGAAAGGCAGACCAAGAAACGTGATCAAACTATCCTAAAGTCAATGAAATAAAACTGTCACCATGCAACGATGTTAAACAATTCAGAAAAAAAAACCGGTTATGTGCTTGTCGGATAATACTCAGTGGTTCCGTAGACAGGAGGAATAATATGTATGGATGTATGCGCAATATTGATTTCGCCATCAAAAACAATTTTGTGTTTCATAATGAACTGTGAAAAGCAAATAAATGAATCTGATTCTGAATCATTTAGCTACATTTGCAAACAAAAACTTTATGTGTCAAATACATTATGACATATACTAACTACTACCCAGAATGTGATCCTTGGTAGCGACATTTTCAAATGGTATAAATACAGGGTGTGTTTGTTTTTAAGAATCAACCGGTTCGATACCCGGCTAGGAATATCGATTTTTAAAAATCCTAGATGCAGTTTTAGTTTTGATCAAAACACTTTTCCTCATAGTTTAGGATTTGGTCCCACGCACACTTTAATAATTCACCCTGAACCTACTCGTATTTATATTTTATTTTACAATTTATGTAAACACAGAGAAAGTATCAGATATAACATTATAATTATTAGCACAAAGGGACTGCTTATTTGTAAAGAAATTTCTTCCAGCAGACCTGCGAAAGGAGAAATGTAAAAGAAATGTAGACAATAATGTGTAAGAAAGAACAAGAAAAGGGTATGTGAAGCCTTAAACTAAAGTATGAAATAAACCTACATAAATATTGTTATTATTAATTTATGATTACATATATAAAAACATTCCTAATAAAATAATATATATTTAAAGACACAATATTTATATTTATGTCTATGAAAAGAAAACGTATGTGTCGCTAGCAAAGAGGTTACATTTTCGTAACCAATTTTTATTCACATTTTATTTTGTTTCTACTGAAAAATTTTGTTAATAATAATTCAGGCAAAAAGTTATTTGACATACACACTACCAATATTTTATCGAATCGACACTATTTTGTCCATACGAAGAATCAACAATTTTATTCTTGTATCTAAAGATAAAGGAGGATAATTATCAGTATAATACCAAGTGCACCTAAGTCACAATATTTTTTTCTGAATTATAATCTAACTCACATGATAATCAACTTTAATTTATTTTTGTACAACTAACCTATGTATTATTATATATACAATTAAATTAAAAAAAAGTATATATAATTGAAATCAATCATTTGAATTTCTTTTACTTTTGACGGTTTTCTATGGGCCTTTACGAAGCCCTAAAAACAAACTGTGCATTTGAAATTGACAATGTTGACAAGTTCTGATCTCAAAAAACATAATATAATTATCCGAATGCCACCCTAATTCTTTCAAAAAGAATTGTAACACATTTCCCCATATTACTTCTATTTAGCAAAGTATTCCCAAAAAAGTGCTAAGTTCAGTTATTCCCTGCGACATTCCGCTGTAACCTTGTCCTCGATGGTCAACGAAAGTGCAATCCGTATGTACCTACTCGTACGAAATGCATGAATGTGGTGAAAGGGAAAGTTGTCTGCGACTGTGGCCTTCAATAGTATCCCCATCCCCCTTTCTGGGTGGTTGGAAAGAGGGAATGGTGCAAGTTCATTGAATGCAATCCAGTAGGACGATGGGGTGCATTGGAGCCTCCTCAAGTGGAGACAGTTGTGTTTACGTTTGCACAACCAGGTCAGTCAACTCCGTTGTACCTTGCTGACTAGCTAATTTTATCTGCTATAATAAAGAGGTTTGTTTTTTTTATGTTTCTACAGGTATAATGATAGGATTGCGAAAATTCTTTCACGGCTACAAGCCTCAAAAGGCAAGTAGAGAGGTGTAACTCCTACCTTGCAAAGTGGGAAAACTTTGACGGCAGTAGTTTTGATGGAGAGGACGTCAAGGAAAAAGAAAGAGAGGAAGACCCTCCGATGGGACAATGAGATCAAAGAAGTTGCTGGCTCAAACTTTTGGCAAATAAATAGCACAGGATAGAGTGAAGCGGGCATCTTTAGAAGAGACCTTTACCCAACCTGGGGATCTTGCTTAATGCATATTTATGAGATAACTAGAAATAAGTAATTTAGTATCCGTAGTTAAGTATGTATACCTAGCAATTTTAAGTAATTAAGTTAGTTACTAAGATAAAATGTAGCTTGATCAAATAAATGATTTTTTATTTTATTTTTATTTTAGTTTCGATGTGGAGCCGAGTCGCAAGCTATGCTTAACCTTCTATCCTGCCATCTGTATCCCACATTTTAGGTTATAGACGGCAGGATAGGCTGTGCCCAAAACATGAAACTTATGTAACCTTTGTGCTATCAAGTGACAAAGTTTTGGACCAATAACAGTTCAACCATTTTCGTACCAGCTACACAAAGAAGAAAGAAGCGAAGGTTAAAAGAAAGTGTTATTTTCTATCATAATCATGCTAATACAAGTTAGTAGTATAAAATTAGGATTCATGCAGATTATATTCATTTGATAAAACTTTGAAAACACATTTTCATCTTGCTTGTGAAAACTATTGAGTCCTTGATGGACGCCAGGATTTCGTTCAGCTGAGCAAAACGCTGATATTGTTAATCTTTTCTAGCTTTTATAAACTTGCTAAACAACACAAAAAAATGTTTTTAAGTTTGTCTCAAGGCGTTCGGCAATGGTAAGTAGCTTTCAAGGAGGTTGATCTCGGGTTTTTGTCGTCCACGTGAAACCTAAGTTTTTGTTTCAGTAAAACCTTAAAAATATCTTTTGATAATAATTTGCTTTCTCAAGAAAAGTTGTTAACTTGAAGGTCAAAATGGAGAAAATGTAAAGTTTAGAAAATACTTAATAGGCACAATATTTTCCATCAGTGTTTTTCAAAATAGGTAATGTGAGAATTCGGCATGAAATTGAAATTTACTTTTGCGACGATACTGTCAAACCGGTATTTTTATACCTCAGATAAAGGTTCTATTTGACTATTGTAAAATCGATTCTAGTGAACCAAGAACCAAAAATTTAGAGTATATGGATTTACAACCAAAAAGACATTAAGTTAGAAAAACATCACTTTTGAATTTAAAATTTCCCAAAAAAATGCATATTGACAGGATACATTCTCCTTTTATCCTTTGCAAGTGAAATCTTCAAAAATTATATTTATTGATCAAACAATGAAGGGGAAGGTATCACCGTATTAATATTTATAAAAAATCAACGGAGAGCCGTCCAATACCCGAGGGATGTATCCGGTCCGTCATTGTACCCCTTTAGAGCGTACTACATGTTTCTAAAATTGTCTATTTTTCCAACTGATTTTGGTTTCCTTTTATTTTTTGTTTCGTGTATGCGAACTTTTTTGCACACAAAAATAGAGTGGTACCGTACGTACTTATCGATTTTCTTTTTAGTGGTTGCATAATAAAAGCGAGTGAGTTTTTTGAATGGACTTCTTGAATTTGTACAATAAGTTACTTAGGCTTACTTGCGCTACTCCGCTTAGCGCTGGGCTAACAGTTTATCCAAGACTAACTTTGTAAATTTGCAGAATGGTCTTGACGAGTAATTAGTATTCGTCGATTTACTCTTTTTAGTATGTTTTTTAGGGTGAAACTTATAAACATTAACACTAAAACAAAAATAACGTAAAAAAAGAGGAACAGTTTTGCACAATTCACGTGAAAACCATTTTTATAGATATGATTTTTTTCTATAAGTCGAAAAATAGCTACCAAAAATTTTCAAAATTATAATAATACTAGTTGCCGCCCGCGGCTCCGCCCGCGTGATTGTCGAAAACTATCCTAAGGGAACATATTCCCGGGATAAAAAGTATCCTATGTGTTATTCCAGACTATAATCTACCTCTGTGCCAAATTTCATCAAAATCCATTCAGTAGTTTTTACGTGAAAGAGTAACAAACATCCATACATACATCCATACTTACAAACTTTCGCCTTTATAATAGTAGTAGGATAGGATATCGCAACTCGCAACCTATAACGCACCTTAAATCAGAGGCAATGACAACCCGTCCGTTTTAATCACCTGCGTTTGGGGAAAAAAAGAAAAAGCTTTCAAAAATCGAACGCGATTGAAGAAAACCGGGTCAAATCGCGAGAGACCGGGTCAAAACCGACGCACCGGGTTTTAGACCACATGGAAAATACTGAATACAGAATATATTCAGTTCTGAGTCGCTGGGATGGCATTGAGACTGCCAGTACCTACCGATAGGGCGACGGCTATAGGCTGCGCACATGTAAAATAGCTACGACTGGCGCGAAAGGTACTCTACTTTGATGTATAATTCATTTTATTGATTTTATGTTTCGGTGAAGAAAAAATATTGTTTTATAAAATACACAAGTCGATTTAAAAAACGAGTCTAACTCTTTTTGCTTCATTGGCTTCCGTAGTAAAAAGAGCATAAAATAAGTTTGGACGCCATATAACGCCCTAAATTCGACTCATTTTTTGTAAAATTATTAATTGGGGTGGTCAAAAATGTCTGTCAGCTTTCAGTCCTCTGATGGACTACATGGCATGGCATACTCTCATTTAGCTGCCACATCCCTATTCTACAAAGATTGGTGCTCGTCTATGAGAGAGTCTTCTCAAGGAGTCCATAATAGAAGACCAAGAAGAAAAGTAATCAATTTTAAGGGCAAGTTCTATGACCAACCCGTTCCCTTTAAGTTTTATAAGTAATTTCATAAGTGAGTCTCCAGGTATTGTACTTATCCCCATAATTAAATACCATATTCTACTTGGTATAGTAAAGATAAGGTGCAATCCAACTGCGCTAGACCTAGCCCGCTCCACTATTCCCAACCACCGCAACTTGTGAAAGCCAGAACCAACAGGGCTTACCACCAGAAATCAACAAAAAACAGAATACTCAACGTTTCCTGGAGATACGAATAAACTTGGAAAAGAACAGCGGAGGAGTTAGTTAAAACATAATTTACTTCAGTCGACCAGTCAATTTTGATCGCCTTAAAACCTATTTGATATTCCTTATCGATTAAGTAACTATTGATGATGACATATATTATTATTGGAGTCCGTACCAAAACTCGAAACATTTTTCTTTGGCCGCCCCTCCTCCCCATCCATGTAATTCATAATTACTAGACTATTAGTTAAGTGCCTACCTTTTTCATTAGTTAGGTAAGTCTCCTCAGCCCAAGCGTATACCAGGACAAACTTGAATCTCAAGATCCCCTAAACCCAGAAATCTTCTGGTATTATAATATTAGTCCAGTTGTTAAGTGACAAAATACGATACTATAAAAAATAAAATAAATCATTTACATGCACTTTTGAATGGTCAAGGTTTGGTCAGTCAAAATGATGAAGCAACTAAACTCATCAAACACTGTGATTCTTCCCGCCAAAATGCTATTACAATACTTAACACTCACTCGAAAACAAACCATACTTAAAACCACTTTCAATTTTTAAAAGTTAAAGTAGAGCATACCTCCCAGCGTTCGATTAGAAGCTTGGTACTGGGGGCTACTTCTCTGTTATATCTGCTCGTCCAAGATACATGCCTCGCATAGGCGCACTCGTGTTACCGTCCGCGTTCTGGCCAGCGGGGGGCGAGGAGCGAGAGGGGACCACCCCCGCCCGCACCCCTTGCGACCCCCGAATTGCTCGCCGCCCCCCCCAGCGGCCCCCTTGGCCACCCTGCGTCATCTAGTACGGCGACTAGCCCGCTAGGGTTAATTCGAACTATTCAAGACTATTTGAATATTTAAAAATAATAGATTTTAAACTTTTTCGTGATTCGTACTCTTTGGGAAGTAGGATTTGTTTTGTTAGCGGAATATTGAATAAACTTGACGAATTTTTACTTTTAAATTGTCGGTTTTCTTTGGTTATTAAAGATTTTTTAGCTAAAGGTATAAAGTATTACGATATCTAGACCCCTTACCAGATTATATGCCAATTTTAGATAACCTAAACCAACACCTAAGAAATAATTACATAGTTTTCATAAACAACATAGAAGCCCCATTACCTTTCAGCCGAGTTTAGGTGAAAACTTTCACATAATGTGCAACCTAAATATCTATTTAGTAGTTCATCTCACAGTTTCACTAAACTTTTCAATGATAACACTACAAAAAACAATAAGAATGTCGATCTTCGTTTTCTATTTACCGAACGAGCATTTAAACTGCTGCTGGTAAGGAACTGGCAGGATGGAGTTTCAGTTTTTCTTTTTTCAAAAAATCGATTAAGAATTTAAGAATAAGAATGTTTAAAATAAGTATTAGTTGGCAGCCCTGGGTGTCCGGCGCGCAGCCCTGATTCTGTAGAACAGAGAGCGGCGTGCGTGCCCGGTTCGTTGTAAACAGGCTACCCTCGTACGTAGGTACGTACGTATGTAGGGCGGATGGACGGGCCGGACCCCCCAGAGAAAGGGGTGCCCCCGCGTCTTCCTTGTTCCTCCTTGTGCAAATTCCCTTGACGATGGAAATGTGCTCAGCCACATTTTATACAATTTCTAGTCCACGCGTCGAACGCTGTCCACACATGTTTATGTTTTCTCATTAGTGGCAGCCCCGAGATGTGTTGAGAATGTAGATAACGGGAGCCTGAAAATCTCACCTAGAAACCTAGATTCTGTTTCACTTTCTAGGTGACTCTTGACTGGCTTGTCTTAAATTTTCCTTTCACTATGCATATAAAATAATGAAAATTTTGTAGTCAGCTACTTTATAATCATATGGCATCATTATCGACAACTTATGTTTAAGAAAAACCTAAGTCAGTGTTCACTTATAAACATCAATGTATCGTTTATTTTTACTTCCATTGGTGGCTAACTATCTACTTTAGTTTGACGCTTGACTACAGAGAGGGCGATGGAAACCATTTAGGATCCGAAAAAATATTTTTTATGATTATTATCAACACAGAACTGATTTAATTAAGGTATATAGGTACTAAGAAGAAATCTGAAAAAACTGTACGCCATAATTTTTTTATCATTTATAACGAGTTTTTATCATTGTCCGACCCGAAAAATAATTAACATAAAACAAATTTTAGAATTTTAACGGAAAACCCAAAAACGTGTTCAATAAAAGGAAAGAATGACTTAAATATTTTCTCCGATTACTCTATGCACCATTCTATCTCTGGCACGCACAATATTGATTCCTTAAAAGATACGGTAGCCCAACGCATAAGGGGTCAGCTGTGAATCGATCGCATCCGAGTTCGGATTCTACCCCGTTTGAACTGCAGCGTCGACTTGCATAATCATACGGTTAGGGGAGATGGTCTAATGAATATTACAACTGGCACGTGTTTATTTTTACAAAATTGCACTTGTTTTTTACTAAAAAAACACAATATTGTTTCGTTTATTAATCTTTGATTACTACGGTTGTACTAAAGTTCTAATAAAAAAGAAAATTAGTCACGACAAAAAAACAAAATTTTAGTATTTAATTAATACTTTTTTTGCAACGTATCTGCCACTATATTTAATTACAGGTTACTTTCACATTACTTTAAATAATATGTATTAATCAAATCTTATTCCAAGAAAACTGAATTCCAGCAAAAATCGCTACCCACAAGTAGTGACGGCCCGCCCGCATACCGTCATAAAAAATATAGACAAATAGAGTTGCGCCATTCACACATAATCGACTAATTCCGTCTCAAGACGAAGGTCGGTATGAATGGGCCAAGTTATTAAGTCTGTTGTTCGGAACAAATCGCTGCGGCCGTTGACTTTCGGTTTCATTCATTTTCGCGCGAACTCTCTCGCGACTCAACTAAGTATTTGTGTACTTTCTTGGATAATTTCTCCCTTTTATTTCGTAACTTGTGTCAGTATTTTGAAGTGAGAAGTTGTAATACTGGTACTAGTTTTCCGTTAAATTGAACAAGAGTGGCTTTGTGTTAACTACACGTAATATAACTTTTGTGTTACAGTTTCATGTTTATTATTGTTTACGGACTTATTCAATCGTTCTGATTAGAACCGCGACTGGTGACCTTGTCGGTTCGCGGAAAAGGAGAGTCCTTATGAGTCCGCAATAAGAAGGTCAATACCAGAATTTTCACGAGAGTATTACTGCACGAGAGTGATACTTGTGTAGATAATCATGAATATATAATATAGAAAATACATTGTGAAATTTTATGAAGTCTAGGGCCGGTTTCTGTATCGAAAATTTGTATTAAGAACGTATCAAACCTACTTTTTTGTTACACCTTTACAGGTTTTTAAAGATAAAGTAAACATTGATTAACAAGCAACTTCAAATTATTAATTCAGAAATCGTGGGTTAGGCAGTCATTTAAAACATCTCAGATCTCAATAAATTATACTGCCGGGAAAGGCACCCAAGTAGCAAGGTAAATATGAAAGACCGATGTCAAACTTGATGAAATTGCATCCTAAATACATTGCATTTGTGCTAAACGTTTGTAGTAAGTAATATACGAAGCGGTTTTGATCCTTTGAACATAATTGTAGCAAAACTAAAGCTAGGAATTTAACTATTGCCGGAATATCTGAAACTTAATGAATGTTATGCATGTACAACGTAAGATCTTCCGTCTCTGTTCAAATAGTACTAATGAACACTATACTACTAATAATGGCAAAGGCTTCAGTTATTGTTGGGAGCAGAAAGCTCCTCAACTATGCTGCGCTGCAGTGGATCAATTTGTAGTTCGAGTTTCAGAATCTTAGGAACTAATTCAAGTCAAAGGATATTGGATTAAATTATTCCTAGATATTCTGTTACTGAGTAATTTATATAAACTGTAGGTATTGTTCTACGAAGCTTGAAAACCAGGAAGATGATACTTGGTTTGATTATAATAATAATTTATTTGTCTGAATGTGGTACATAATTAAGGTCAGTAAAGTGGTATCATCACATTCTACCGGTGTGGCGTGCAAATATTTGGTACATACAAAAAATAAAGGAATACATTAAAATTAGGTATTGATTGCATACATTACATATTAAAGCAACAGTAATTCAGATGTGTCAGTTAAAAATAAATCGTAGCACACAATCAGGTTATCAAGGATGACAAAGTAAGATTTAATGACAATTATATCAATGACCGACCGAGTCGGGTAAATAGTAAGAATAGATGTCACAGTTAATATTACAATTGAATTAGGATGTCAAATAAGATTCGAATTAGGATGTCAAATTATCATTGATGGTAACACCACATCAAACAGGAAATGTCAACATCAAAAATGAAAGATTGCCAGTGTTTGGTGTGCTGTCGCTTAAGACCTGTTAAATCTACAGTTTCATAAAGTTGTACCAATTTTTTTCTGTGAAACGCGCCATTTAGAAGTTATAAACCCTAAATCTGAAAAAAATACTGAAAGTTTTTAATGCTTTTCGAGCACCACGCAGATAGCACAAGTATTCCAAAGCTGCATATAGTTATAGTTTTACACTATTGTTATCTGACCCAACAAAATCCCGAAAAATCACTACACTGCAATGTATACGCCCTAAACTGTTTAATACGTCTACAGTGTCTGGCCTAGGTAATCTTGGGCAGCATCTTGTTACAGGTTTACAAAATTGCACTCTCAGGGTTGCGGAATTTGTTTAAAGAGTCACGGCTTTAGAAAGAACACGGATGGGTTTTAGTCAGTAAGAGTCTGACACGCCCTTCCGCTCCACCCAGAGCGGAAGAAGTCATTTGATGATTTTCCATCCTTAAAAAACAATATCGCTCGAAACAAGCAGATGGAGACAATTTGTCCTTACCGGACATACTCTTACTACTTCAGATATGGAGGACCGACATGAGACACTGGTAGGCTCACCTGTCGTACACCACAAATTATATAAAGTAGATGCATTTAACGCTAAACGCAATAAATAAAACCATTCTTCAGTGTCACCTGCAAACGCTGGAAGAAAGTAGAACAATGTTACATTTTCGTTTAGCGCTAAATTGCATTATTTAGTCCTTCTTGGTGCAACTGGGCTACAGAAAATGAAGTCTTATGGGATATTAAACATTTTCTTGAGCTAGATTCTCAGCTGTTCCAATTAGCTGTCATAAGCTCCTCTTATTAGTTTTGTAATAAGCGAGGATGGAAGTAGCTTAATGACAAAGCATAATCTTAAACGAGAATTTATTCAGCCGTCTATGGCAAAACCAACCGCAACATAACGTAACATGGTTTCATAAGGTTGATTTTTCCCCAACAGCGCTTTTCGATGCATTTTCTTTGCATGTTTTTGAAGGGCAATCTTTGATACAGGAAAAACTGAAGGATGATAAGTTTATCACTAATAAAGTGTTCATAGAATGACGATACTTAAGAACGTCTGGCGCAGTCAAGGCAATTAATCTTACTACTAAGATTGCGAATTTGTAATTATCACCATAGCTTAGGTACTATGGCAAAAGATAATTAAAATTTTCCTAACTTTCTAAACCTAAGTTATCTATTATTTATTCCAACAAAGGAGTAGTTTGTCTTCAATATCCATGAAAAAACGACACATTATAGATATTCAATTATTGTCAAAAAAATGTCGCACTGCGACCGGTCTCGTGTCTTTTTCATCCAGCCACCACGTCGTCTCCCGTGACCCTCATCACATCATAGGACCTTGTTTCTGTAGTCCTTCTAGCGCTGCTTTTTACGATACGTAAAAGTCCTAATTAATAAATAGAAACTCCCATCCGTACGTAACTTTTAAAGGCACTTCGCACTTCACTCATTTTGTTCAGGTTATTAACTACTCCCAAAAGATGGCGTTAGCACACAAATATTGTCATTTAAATTTCTGCTTGAAGATGTAAATCGAAGAAAAAAATTGAGAAATGGTTTTAAACATTACTAACTAATTAAACAGGGGAACGAAATTTGAGTGGAATAATTTGTTTGGTTTTTTTTTTTACTTTTTGTCATTTTATCACCTACAAAGTTCGCGAAAGTTCGTGAACCATCCCGTCGAAGATTATGTGGGATATTAAATGTGCTCTCAAGGTAATCACCGAGGTTATCCGTATTAAGTGTGTGACCAGCATTAACGACTGCGCTAAAAATAAAATTGAATTTTACATATGGGTTCCAAGTACACGTGAAGCTTAATAGTCACGATACTTAATGTAATTACAATAAGGCCACGAAACCCTGACCAAAAATTAAAATAGGATTGCTTCAACGTAGTTTTTAGACATATGTACATATATCTAGTGAGAAGGAGGCTCTGAAAAATTGTACATCTATAAATAATGAATCATTTGTGTCCAGGTTTAGGTAGCTCTTTTGTTTTGCTGAAGTAGCCTTGGATACTAAATTTCGTCTTCCAATAGCCGTAGTGGACACGCGCCATAAGATAAATATAAATAAATGTGTTGTTGGTCCTGAATGGACACTTAAATGTAGGATCAGCCTGGTTACCCCTTTATTGAAGTATTAGATGTGTAAGGTAAGATTCAAATAGGCACCATCTTTGAGGGTCTCTATGTCTACACCTTGCTATCTTATTAATATTTGACGGCTGAGGCTCTTCTGATATACCTACCTAGTACATGCTAAAACAGCTTTGTACTTTTTATTTAATAATGATAATTTTTAACCGACTTCAAAAAACAGGAGGAGGTTCTCAATTCGGCTGTATTTTTTTTGTAGTACTCCGCCATTCATGAGCCGATTGGAAAATTTATTTTAATGTTAAAATATATACTTTCCTATTGGTCCCATTGAAATTTCATCAAAATCGGTTCAGTAGTTTGGTTTTAAATCAAAATAGCTGGAAAACATTTATACTTTTAGACCTAAGTCTTAACTTATCTAGCTCCCAAAGTTTTGAAAAGTTACAGACGTCGCCAAAGTCCATAAAATTATCATCCGAACGAAACTCGGTTTCAAACAATAATAGATTTATTTCATGATCATTAAATCTTTGTTTTCTTTTCTCAATAAAAGATTTACGGATTCAGTCTCAGAATTAATTTAAGTAGTTTGGTAAACTTTAAATCAATGAATGCATTAGTTATTTTGGATTAATCATTTGTTTTTCGAATGTGAGATGTCGATTATATCCACGTATTTTGCTCCAGTTCGAATAAAATACCTATTTCAAATAATCGATTCTGAAGTTATTGACGAAAACAACCTTTTTTACAAAAAAAAAAATACATCCGTAAATATTTTTTTCCTAAAAAGTTTATTATTTTTCACTTTTTAGTGGTAACTACTAACAACACCACTGAAAAATATTTTGCTTTCCTGAGAAGCAAAATACGCGATTTAGTTTACTTGGATGACATACTTTTTCCGGCTATTTTGATTTAAAAACCAAACTACTGAACCGATTTTGATGAAATTTCTATGGGACCAATCGGAAAGTATATCCTTTCACATATTTTCTTTTTTTCAAATGACGGAATTATGAAGTAACAAAGAAACAAAACAAAATATTGAGAAACTCCTCCTTTTTTTGAAGTCGGTATTAAATCCTCTAATAAAAAAAAACAAATAATAGCTCTTCGTCCACTAATTACAGGAAATACCTAGTATATAATATAAGAAGTTTAAGGGACTAAAGTAACAGTTATAAAATATTATTTGGTCGAAACCCTTTGCACGCGAGTCCGACTCGCACTTGGCTGGTTTTTATTGTACAACTAGCTGTGCCCGCGACTTCGTTCGCGTGGATGTAAATACCCTGCATTGCCTGACCCCTCTTAGAATTAAGAAAATAAAAATAAGGTTTTGCAGGGCACGGGCTGTATGACCTCATGTTTAAAATGTTTAATATTTAAAAAGTCCTCCGGAGACCAGAGGTCGATAGCTGGATGCGTCGTCCGTACATCATGTGATGCTTGCCATGCCAGTGGAAGGCTGGTCCCAGTGAAAATGAATCCGCATAGTTCACGGTGAGTAGGAACTGCATGGTATCCCAGTAGGTCTAAATTATGTCCTAGAAAGTCGGGATGATTCTACAGAATTCAGTGAGACGGAGTGGTGCAGCTGGCTGTAGCGGCTGCTGGCGTTAACCAGAAGAGGTCAAGGTCACTGATGAAGTTGGGGGTAGAGGTTGTGGATGCTGACCAGGAAAGCGCGACCGCAGCTTGCTGGTGGTTAGGATACCCGTAGAATCCGTGGGTACTGGCTGACTGTATAACTCGCTTCTCGAGAGCTTTTGGAAATGATGGTGATGACGTTATGATGCGAGGTGGTAGTCAAGGGTCACCAGTACAGGGTGTAAAGTCCGGCAAATCTCCATATATACCCAATTTTATATATATTTCGCATATTAAATTTAGTGGAAACGTATACAGCCTACAAGATGCCGCGCGCGGCTCCGCCCGCGTGAATGTCTAAAATTATCCCAAGGGAACATACTCCCGGGATAACAAGAATGATTTGTGTTATCTACCTCTGTGCCAAATTACATCAAGATCCGTTGAGCCGTTCTGACGTGATTAACAAACATCCATCCATCCACCCAAACATCTAGACTTTGGCACTTATAATATTAGTATTTTACGAATCTATTGAAACCTCATTCATCAAAAACGGTTCAGTAGTTCAGGCACTAGAGTGGAACATACGTACGTACATATATACACAGCTAAAATCATAACCCTTCCTTTTGGCTTTACCGTAGTCGGGAAAAATAATGAACTAGCCTAAACAACCAGTCTTACCATGTTGTGAATTTCAACCGTCTGAATAGAAAGCTATGTAAAGGTTTCATTGTTTCCAGTTTTGGGCTAACATTTTGAATAATAATAGGGTATTCTACTAGATAGAAAAATATAATTCTATTTAGTCCGTCCGTTTCATTTTCAAAAAATATTAGACACGTATTTTTGACATTTCAAATCGCCAAAAAATTATCGACGTAAAGCGCATCAAAGATCAAAAAAGGGGTCTGGTGACGTCAAGTCGCTAATAAAATTGTCCTATCGTAGTGACGTCATGCGAGTTTTCGCGCACTATATCTTCGTAATTTTTTGTTTACGTGAAAAAATACGATTTTTTTTTTTAATTTAACTGACGGAATAATAAGATTTTTTGAGTAGAATTTCTATTGATGTAGGGTCGTTTTCTGAATTGAATATTTAGAGCTCAAACCCTAATTTTCTGACCAAGGTTTTCATTCTAAAATAATCGATTCCGTGAAAAATGTTTAAAACAGTTTGACAAGCACCCAACTTCTAATACTTAATTCAGAAATAGGGGGTAAGTCCTAGTTTCAACTGTTTTAATAGCCGTACAAATTATGTTAATTTTCTTACGACATCCTTAACCAAATTACTCGCTGCTACCAGTTAATTGCCACACTACGAGAATGTAATGGGTGCTTGATCTTGAAACCATCTTGCAAAGGAACTAATAAGAAACTATTAGCCGCCTAAAATCTAAACTTATATCTAATATCTTATATTATATTTTCTTGGTTTCAGTGTTATGCGCCTGACTGTACATAATGGTAGCTATTCTACCGACATAAGAAACAGAAAATCTTATTTTCAAAGTACTTCTCAAAAATCTAGATACAACACTATCAAAAAAAATTTAGTAGTTTCTTTAGGTACCTTGTAAGTACATATTATAGTTTGTTAAATGTAAATAAATTAAGTAGTTAATAAAATATTTTACGAACTTAAAACATAAGTAAAGCCAAGTGTGCCAGCCAAACTGAAACGACACGAACTCCTAAATTAAAATTAAATTAAAGTAGTAAAATTGAAAGAACAAAGTTATAAAGCAATAGTGTCGGCTAAATGGCAAACACTTTGCCAAATTATTTGAGATCTAATCGCTCACGGTAAACTCTGCCCACCCTTTCTGGTTGTTCTCGTGACATGAGAAAATAGATACAAATCTTGTCTCCAATTTGTCAAAAAGTGTTATTCTTCAAATAAAATAAACAATTAAAAGTGAAATTCTAAAAGTCGTTAATGTAACTGGACTCAGCCTTCAGCTCTCAAATAGACGTTTTTAAATTGTAATAAATCGAGGATTTTTTATTGTCATGGCAACTGAGTGGAGTGTAGTAGAGAAAGTTCCTTTCGAAATGACAAGATTATATATAATTATAAACCTCGTCCTCTGAAAGAGTATATTGGACGGACATCTTGACGTAACATTCAATTTAATCAGTAAATTTAATTCCTACTCGTCTTCACGGTTCCATTATCCTAAAAGAAAACAGAATAGAAAACATTAATTATGACACCACTGCGCCTTAAAACAAAACAAAGGATTTAAAATAAAATTACTAGAAAAAGCACTCCATTTCCGTACTTCAACCATCACCCGTTCAACAAATCAGTTATTTCAAAACTAAGTTCTAGTATACTCAAAAATATCTAGTTATCGTACTACATACTCACTAGAAGTAGGCGTAGGCCGCTCGGAATACTTGTCATGAACAGAATGCTATGCTTTTAATTAAAGCTGAAGTAATTTAGAGGGGCAGGGTACGTTCCACCACGCGTGGCCATGTATTAGGCGAAATCTTCTGCATACTCATTTGGAAATGTTTAAACAGTGAGGCAGGGGTAGCGGGTGGGGGCCCGAAGGCTATGGTTAGTTCTACGCTACAGATAAATTAATAAAGCGGCTACCTAGGTGTGCATAGATATAGCACGCATGTCCGTGAGTACCGTGTTAGAGGGTGTCCCAATTTTTGGTTCATTTTATTGAGCGTTTATGTTAAGTGTTTTGGTTTCAGGTTTGTTTTATGGTCTGATGGGAAATGTTATGTGATTGAGTGTGATTACGTTCTCACTTAGTATGTGTCTAAGTGAGACCGGAAGTTTGGTGCAGAGAACGAGTGACCCGGTTTCTGGTAAAAATATCGCCCCTCTCGTGGTCGTTAAAATCTCAATCAACAAATCACAGCCAAATCACGCGCTTTTGACAATTTTGTGATCATTTTTACAAACTTGCCATAATAGCAGTAAGTAAATATTAAACTATAATGAGTAAGTGAATCACCAACCTTTGGTGTCATTGTAGCAAGAAGTCCACTGACTAACAATGATTTAAAAAATTACATACAGTTACAACAAATTTCGATAGCAACTCTTACGTAACCAACAATGCCCAAAAATAAATCAAAAACCAATTCCGAAGCACCCTGTACGCATGAGATGTGAGATGTAAAATTTGAGCCGAGCACGACGCCACACCTATTATGAAATTTGTGCACACATACAAGGATGGACACACACACACACAAGCCCCGAGAAAGGTACCTATTCGGACTTAGGTGGCTATCGGGGGGTAGGAGCTTTGTACTTGCGACGACGTTCGGGCCGGCTTAAATTTTCGTATTAATATGTATCTCTTATACTCGCGGATTTACCAGCCGATGCTTGCCGTAATTATGTGGCCGGCAAGGGGAGCTTTTAATAGCCCCACGGTAAAAATATAGAAGGAGACTTCACTTGGGTAATGTACTTTGTTTGAATTTTTTAATGTGAATGCCGAAAGTGTTGAATTTTCTTTTGATGTTTGTTTATATTTATAGTTTATAAGTGCACTATTTAGTTTTACAAACAGTGATGCGTTTATAATCAATACCTTTTATCATCTTACTAAGTCATAGATATTATTTCTCAAAATACTTATTTTATAGTTAAAGTTTCAAAAACTTGAAAGAAACCGAGATAATACCTGCAAAATTCAATTCCCTACCTAAAGTACAAACGCGTACCTATTCTACATTTCGTATCCCTAAAGGTACCTCGGGTACTGGACATAATATCGATTTATCGTAAGTTCAAACTACGTGACGTATACGACACGTAACTACGCATACACTGTGAGAAACAGACGAAGTTTAGAATGTCCGCACTCGACATCGAGAATTAATTTTAATGAACCATTAGTTTTAGAATAATTGCTAGGGAAGGTTAAAGTTAGTTAAACTTAGACTTTAAAATGAAGACTTGTGTTTAATTGTTACTAGCTGACTCGACGTTGTGCTGTCCAAAAGAATTGGTCCTAAGTTCACACAAAATCCCTTACTTAGAGCAGTTTTTCTATATTTTCCAACGTTCCATCCGTTCTCAAGTGATGTGCTAACAAAAGAGCAAAGTTTTTTTTAGATTTAATGTAGACTGTTGGCAATGATGTGGAACAGGAACAAATTATAACAATTTTAATATTTGGAGACATCAACCGCGAAATCGCGAAAAAAAAAATCAGCTGTTAAGAACATTTTTTCAAATTATGCTCATATAAATGTATGGGGCAGTCCATTTTTTTTTACGATTTCAGTGTTGGTCCCATGGTAAAAGTTGTTCATAATGATGAATTCAATGACCCCTTAACAGGTATTGCGTTTATTCTGTTACACGTTGTATACTAATACATGTAAAATATAAACTAAGACATGAAGTGACGGCTTCAAGTTGCGCAGCGCGGTGTCACGTAACCCGCCACAAAAACGTCAGTACACTTTGGCCAAAACAAGAGTTTTGGCCAAAGTGTACAGACGTTTTGTGGCGTGTGTGTACACGTTCCTAAAGGAAGACCTTTAGGAACGTGTCGAGATACTGTGTCGGAACCTGCACCACAAACGACTTGAACTTGGTGTTGTGATGCGGCTCCAACTTTTCAACCGTCAAGGTCTAGCTGGTCTTCACCTTCATGTACTCCACAATCTCCTCAACCTTCGTGAAGTGATGCAGTAAGAACACATATAGCAACTTCGTAGGTATCACTAGACGCATATTTGGTCCTGTCAGTCCTGCACTTCATTGATTGCGACAACTAGGTGTAGCGGCATCAATGCCGCCACATGAAAAATAAAGAAGCGAAATTTGTACGGCAACAAAAAGAATCGCAGTGCCATCTCGACGAACTAACAACGAAATCCTGCATCGCGCAAACAAAGTTCTTCATGCGATTTGAATATATACAACAGTCCGAATATCAACTATAGGGCAGTTGCCCACCAGACACAATAACCGTCTGGCAGGAGGATCCTCCCATTTTCAGTGGAAGTGTGCGGGACTTTACTCTCTGTACCGCATACCCTCTATACTGGTGACCCTCGATGAAGAACATCAGCGTAGCCTTCGTGCAGCCATCTTATCATGACGTCGTCATCACTCCTCATCCTGACCTCAAGCTCTCGAGCAGCGAGTCATACAGCCAGCCAGTACCCACAGCTTTTACAGGTATCCTGATCACCAGCATGCAGTGGACGCGCATTCCTGGTCAGCATCCTCAGCCTCTCATCATCCTCAACCTCATTAGCGACCTTGTCAAGCACACTGCACCTTGTCAAGCAGTCACGTCACCACGTCGCACAGCTCCAACCCACTGGAGCCAGCAGCACCACTCCAACTCACTGGAGCCTGCAGCATTACCCGACTCACTGGGATGACATCACTCCGGCTCACTGGGGCACCGCAGACAGTTCCGACTCACCGAGAACTCTGCGACTTCCGGTTCCGACTTACTGGAACCAACCTTCCACTGGCCTGGCAAGAATCTCAAGATGTACGGACGACCATCCACTATCGACCTCCGGTCTCCGGAGGAGAGTGATGTAGCGGCATCAATGCCACCACATGAAAAAACTAAGAAGCGAAATTTGTACGGCATCGAAAAGAACCGCAGCGCCATCTCGACGAACAAACAACGAAATCTTTGCATCGCGCAAGCATAGTTCTCCGTGCGATTTTAACATATACAACGGTCCGAATATCAACTATCGGGCAGTTGCCCACCAGACACAATAACCGTCTGGTTGGAGGATCCTCCCATTTCCAGTGGAGGTATGCGGGACTTCACTCTCTGTACCGCATACCTCTATATAAGCTTCTCTTTCTTCTTCTGAACTGTGGTGAAGCCATCCTCATCACACTCTCTTGCTTCGCTGGATAGCGCTGTATCGGAGTCCTCGGAAGGGATTCTCAGCGACGGTTCTACTTTCCCCCTTTCTGCTGCTTAGGTTGTGACGCAGCTGGTTTGTTTGCGGCAGTAATTCCATTGAAAACCTAAACTTTTTAGGGCATTTTTAATAAGAATTGTCACTTAAAAACAAACTTAAAGTAAATAACACTAAAGTCGATACTTAAGTTGGTGGCAATCAACGAAATGGGCTCGAATTATAAGATCCAAGTTTAGTGCAGCTATCGTTTCAGGCTTATATGAAGTTTTATCTATGTCGACTTATAGTGTCAAAAAAGTGTCGGGAATTGATAATTTTGTTTATGGTTCTAAATTCAATTCATTATTTTTGTTGCTAATTTGGCACAACTGTTTTCCATTGTGGCGCGTAGATAAAAGAAACATTGTGCCGTTTTTTGTTAGATCATCTAGAGATGATCCAAATTCGCAACAGACTGTCTGTTGCGAATTTCATAATGGACAAATACATCGAACGTCTTGAGACAAACTCTTTACATTGTCTCAAATTTTGTATCGCAGTTCGAACTTAGTGTTCGGAGTCGCTTAAAATGTTAACATCGCAAAAATGAAGGAAATAGTTACTAAAAATCCTCATTTAAGTTTAAGAGAGATAGTTGCTGAACTTTCTGTGTGTGTGGGTATGAAACATGTTGCCGCTTGACTACTCCTAAAAGACCTGAATTTTCTCCAAAAACTCAATCGCATAAGAGTCGCCGAGGACATGCTAGAACGAGTCGATGCCGACCCAACATTCATGAATCGCATTTTTACTAATGACAAGACGTGGGTTTACGAGTTTGACATGCAAACCAGTCAACAAGCTTTGGAATGGTGCCTTCCAACGGTACATAATAAATATTATTTAAGCATTATGCGGCGTTTAAGAGAAATTTGACGAAATAGGCCAGATTAGTGAAAAGATTTTTTTTGGATTTTGCACCACGATAATGCCCAAATTTTTTACCAAAATACCATCGACCAACCACCTTATTCACCAGATATGGCTTCAGCCGACTTCTTTATTTTTCCTATATTCAAATTACCACTTCTTGGCACCCGTTTTCATTCGATAGAAGACGTAAAAGAGAATTCGCGGCGAGAACTGAACTCAATTCCGGAAAAAGCGTTTAGAAATGTTTTGATGACTGATTGATAATTCGTTGGCGAAAGTGTATAATTTCTGAAGGAGCACACTTTGAAGGCAATAAAAATAAATTTGGAAGAATAACCAACACTTTGTGTTTTTGTCACTCTTTTTTAATTGCATAAAGTTGTTGTTTTTTATCACTATACAGTAGAGTAGTATTGAGTAGATTTTCTTTGTATTGTACACCGAAATAGTAACACAATACTAGTTTACAAAAAATCTCAAGTTAAGGAGGTATCTAAAACAAAAAAACCGGACTAGCGAGTTAGACTCGCGCACCGAGGGTTCCGTTCGAGTCTTGTTTTTTTTCGAGTATACATTACCTACGGATACGTCACGGTCATTTCTTCAACCATACCATAACATGTACTTATACTGTAAGATATATCTTCTTGGCAAATTTCAGGACTGTGGGTCTATGGGAAGTACCCTATAGGTTTTGATTCCCTTGCGAGCGTCAAATAATGCGCCTTAAACAGCCTTATCTTTAGAGTGCGTTGGCTTAGAAGTTTGTTTTTTTCACTGGTATACCAAGAAGTAGCTGTTCTGAATACGTGGAGTTAATTTCAGCTTGATTTATTTACGCGTTCCTGAGAAAAAAGGCCTTGACTGACAGACAGATAGACAACGGACAACAAAGTAATCCTATAAGGGTTCCGTTTTTGCCGACTGAGGTACGGAACCCTAAAAACATGTTTCTTGTATGGGTAATATTATTTGTTGTTATAGCGGCAACAGAAATACACACTCTAAAAATTAAAATTTCAACTGTCCACCTATTACAGTTCATGACATACAGCCCGCTGATAGACAGCCGAACGGAAGTACGGACGGACAGCGGAGGCTTAGTAATTGAAATAAAAAGATAATAATGTGAACTCTTCACTTCTTGTGAGTAGAGATGATATAGCGCAGTATAATGACCAACATTAATTTATTGAAATACTAAACGCTATACTAGATACACTTTTGTTCGCGACGGGGTACGCGCATATCCTGTATTTCCAATTTTCGTTTAGCTTATAGCCTTTCTCACGATTGTGGCTATCATATTCAAAAGTATTTTTTCAAATCCGACTGGTAGTTCTAGACATCAGCGCGTAAATAAAAGCGTGAATTTTCATTAAGATCTTTTACAACTTATACTAATGAAAATCGATGCATACTTTCATGATCAGTTTTAGCAGAGTAAGGGGAATGGTACTGAGCTTTATTGCCATGCTAAAAAAAAACTTTTGACGATGATTCCCGAACCGCATACTTTTATTGGTATATCTGTAGTATAGTTTTAACCCGTGATATCCGCATGAAGTATTTTTGTAGCATTCCCATGGGCAAGCAACCGTAATGTACCGCCATCAAAACTATTTCCAGTAAACATTTCAGGATCAATTTATTATATACTTTCCACTAGTTTAGTATTCCAACTACTTTATAAGTTTCACCAGTTAATTCACGGAGCAATACACAAACAATGTAAGCATAACAATATCTTTCATTAAACACATATGAGTGTTAATATATTTTCGAGAAATAATATAAAGATTTTTTTTCATCGAACTAGACTAGACTTACTTCAAATCAGGAACCATTATTTATTCATGTAGGCATTAAAGTTAAAAATTAGTTTTATTCGATGTCATACTACTATTACAATTGAAAAACCGTAGTGAACCTGTGCTACGCAGCTGCTACGCACGGCTCTATTTCGTAGCTAGTTCGTAGGCGACCTAGCTACGCGGCTACGGAGTGCCTACGCCGTAGCGAACTTATTGTGTAACTTGACTAAAAACTGTGTATTGTAAGGCAAAATGATTGTAAAACATATTTTCTTGAGTATTTCATTATTAAATTTTTTAATTCTTAAATAAATATCATACCATTAATAAATCATAGTGGCCTTAACAATGCGGTCTCGTTCTGCGGTCTGAACCAATCCCTTTCACGTGTAAACATAAAACCAACTTAAAATCATTAGCCCAAGTCTCAGATTAACTTTAATCACGGAGATAATTCGACCGTTCAAAATATATAGTCAACTATAATCATGACCCTTCCTTTTGGCTTTGCCGTAGTCCGGTAAAAACGAATTATTTTTAAACCGACTACCCATACCCATGCATCACAAATCTGCACTTAAGGTTGTAAAAAGCGCTTTCAGCGCTCACGTCTAAATTAAGAAATTTCCTTTAATAATTAAACAACGCAAAAAGGATTGTCACCCGAGGTTGGACAGTGAAGCAACCCCATTTTCGATGGGTAATTGAAAAGGGTACGTGATGGTTAAAAATTCAGTTGGCAGCTTAACTCCCGGCGTCACGGCTGTTAGTGGTGACAACTTGGCGGCCGTCCGATGTGTGAACAAACAAACATTTATTTTACATACAACACCGATTACAAAGAAGTCTCATCACAAAAAGATATCTAGTCAGATACAGAACGATGACAATACCATTGGTCCGAGAGCTGCAAGACATTTTGGGGAAGATGTTTGAGGCAAGCTAAAAACTTGTCCTAATTCCTAATCCTCTCCTATAATACCCTAAACACAAAACTGCAGACCTGGCTGGGAAGTAGCGGGGCTAAGTAAAATAAACCCTTATATTTTCTAAATTATGATTTTTTACACAAAAAATATTCTTGAGGCAATTTGAAATCTTTATACCTTAAAATAAAATATCTAAAGAGTAAACAATAAATGAGCCAGATCATTATCACAACTTGAATTTTTACATGATATTATTTATAGTGAAAAAAACAAAATTTCTAGAAATTTACTGTTGTTTTGGTTCTGTGAAAAACTATGTCTGTCAGTTTTCATTTGGTGTTACTCATAGGTTTACAGGATGCAGCAGAGAGACGCTACGCGTTGTGACTACGCCTGTTTCTCATAGAAATTGCGCTATGGATATCATTAGATTTCTTTTAACGCTAATACGAATAAGATATGACGAAGCGCATTGCATCGTAGTTGTGCTTTCGCATCCAAGCTTTTACTTACAAACTACCATCATCTGCCTTGCCTTTTCCCAAATATATTGGGGTCAGCTTCCAGTCAAACCGGATTCGGCTGAATACCAATATTTTACGTAACGCGGCTCTCTACCAAACCTCCACAAGCCATTCACTGTGTAACACGGTAGTTCTTGGCAAGTCTTGAGTCAGATTTACTGGCTATTGACTATTCGTAACGACTGCCAAAGATCTACAAATGACAGCCGCGACCAACGGCTTAACGTGCTTTCCGAGGCACGGAGGAAGACCAACCTTTCTTAACCTTGAAGATCGACCCATGCGGCTGTTACTATTTAGCCACGAGCTCCTCGTACTAACAGACTACCAAACATATTTAATTACATGCTGTTTTAAAAAAAAAACACTGAAAACTGAATAGGTTGATTCTAGGCAAGCGTGCTCCATCGTCGACCACATCATCGCTTTTCACCGGGTAAGATTTTGGTCTAAAGCAAGCAATCAATACTAAGAAATAGTCTGGTCTGGTGTGATTGAATACAACGATCAACATTAAACGTTACTTATTATAATCGACTCAAGTGATCATACCATCGATCGATGCTAATCATATGACTTCGTTAACACCCCAAGCAATCATTTTACGATGCAATCCATGACCTATGACAACTTAAGTCACAACCCATACGACCACCAGTTAAAGTCAAGTTAGCTAAAATAATTTACAATGTTCAACAATGTAACTGGAACTGTGGACAGAAAGTTTTAATTCTGTTTCAAGTACACTCGTAAACAGTGGCTGCTTTGTTACACAGTTAGCGGCAGGGGCAACTTTATTGTGTGCAATGTTGAATGTGTTTGCAATGGGCGCATTTTTATAAACTTGCTTCGTTCGTATGTGTGTGCGGTTATAAATTAGAAATCCCTGCTTCAAGAGTTACCAAGCATGAAAATTAAGATTAAACATTGCAAACTTACTTTACTTGGTTCTGTATGGTGTCGGACGTAAAAGAATAGCACTATCCCATCACTTCCCATGAGTTTCGTAAGAGTCGACAGAGGGACTCACCCGAGAATGGGTAGCAGCATTCTCTGTGCATTGCAACAGCTACACTGCGATTGCCAACCCGCCTGCCAGGCGTGGCCATTAAGGCACTCCCCCCCCTTTTGGGGGAGGCCTATGCCCAGCAGGGACCTCTTTCGGCTGTTAAGATGACGATTATGTGATGCAAACTTATGTAACTTTGGAAATAATATGGTACTGTGAAACTGGGCTGATGATGCATCCGAAAGATGACCGATGGGTGACCATCTTGACATACCGACATTCCTCCGTGGCTTGACCGTGATCTTTGACATAATGGCTGTCATCGGATACCAGTCTTGCCAAGGCGGATACCTCTAAAACGATACCCCTTTGTTCTCCTGAGGATATCTTCATCCCTGTTTAGATCACGCAAGTAAACGCCGAGCGTAACAGCTTGGTTGGAAGTTATTTGTAAATTTTAATAAACCTGGTCCTAGCGCGACACCTACGATGGCGTCAACAAACGTGATTATTTTCAGTCGCCGTATTCCAATAAACAAAATTGCGCCTGAGGGAAGCTGTGAGAAATATTCAATATCCTTGCTGCACTACATGAGGCAATAAATATATGGAATAACTGCTACGGTGCAGTTTCCAATATAAATTCCACGCAGTGAAAATCAGAGGATCTACGCCAGATACCAGACAGTCAATCTCAAATAACTTCAATGACATGCGTAATAAGATTAGGATGGATCGTCGGTCGACACAATTACTATCGTCCGATATAGGCCTGACTAGACCGAACTCGCCACGTCGACTATCTTCGAGAACGGTCGTTTGCGCGGAACATTAAAAGTGCCTTAGTACTACTTACTAGTGTTTCTTGTTAAACGCGTATAAGCAGAAACTCGGGTTGCCCTAGTTGTACCTGCTATTTAAATATATGCTATTAGTACGAGGAGTACTCGTCCTGTGAATTATTATAGGGCATTCGTATATCCGGTACGTTCCATATACATCTCACCATGAAATCTTAGGTAAAGTGAGCTGTCAATTGTTGGTATTGCTAATGTCGGGACTCGAACGCGAGCGACGGTCAAAACGTTACATCAAGTGGGCTGTCAGTTTTTTTGACACCCAATATCATAACCTCAAACTAAATGCACTTATTTGAAGTAAACCACACTGGCACACTTGAACTATCGAGGAGTCGGTCAGTCAGAAAGGCGTTACCCATTACAAAGCGTAAGATAGGACAGAAGCCAATAACTTGGCAAGGCTGGTATCAGAGTTTGTCACTTAAAAATATCAACTTAAAAAAAAGCAATTACCTATAACGTCGATATCGATGCTTGTGTTGGTGGCGATGAAGATTATCACAAATTATACATTCAGGAATGTAGCCTACTTTCATAACAAAACACTACCGTTTCAATAAAAACAGAACAAAAAACTAACGACTCCAATGCATCTCTCATTGTAACACGTTCTCACGCGCACTCGAATTAGAAGGACCTCGGACACGCGGCACATTTTTATTGCTGATTATACGTGGATCCTGCCCTAAAAAAGGCATTTTATTTTCCGACAGAAAACTTTCTTCTTTGCTATCAAAGCTAGGTCCGGGCTGTTTGTGTTGAAACTGCATACATGGACACATGTTGTGTGTGTTGTTCAACTTGCACGACTAAAGTGCATAGTCCGGGTCTCGGGCTTGGTTTTGAGATTAGTTTTGCGATATGAGTAAAGTTTATAGTGACATATTAAAATATGGCTTTAGTACTGTGGTAGTTGTGGTATCTTACCTACTGGGTTTTTTCAATAGGAATTTCTCAGTGACAGCCCGGAGTTTGGAAGTTGGTGGTGTGACACCCCCGTGCCTCGGAAAGTACGTTAAGCCGTTGGTCCTGCGCCAGATCTCTAATATGAGAGTGATGGAAGAGGGAGTGCACCTGTGTTTGCGCACACACTTGTGCACTATATGTCCCGCGCCGATGGCTAGTCTCGGTTGAGATTGGCCGCTATGGCCGAAATCAGGAGGACTATATAGTTGCAGTCTAAATAATAACCCGCATGGGTCGATCACGGAGGTTAAGCAATGCTTGCTGACGTCGCTCTTTGGATGGGTGACCTTCCATGGGCGACCTTCCATGGGCGACCTTCCATGGGCAGGTACTATATGAACATATTTGACAGTCGTGCTGGCTAAGCTAGATATTCTGATAGGAGTACTTGCCTAAGAGCATAAGGCTGTGTTTCCACCAGAGATGAGCGAGGATGCGTAGCGAGGGATGCGCTGAGCGAGGCTAGGTAAATGCAGCGATTCTATTGGTTCTGGACAAACACATCTGGTGGAAACGCATCCTTTCATTTTATGGACGGGAAATCATCAAATGACTTCTTCCGCTCTGGGTGGGGCGGAAGGGCGTGTCGGTCTCTTAGTGACTAAAAACCATCCTTGTTCCTCCTAATGCCCTTTGCGTTCCAGGGCCGCGGTGACTCATTCGCACAAATTTCGCAACCCTGGCAGAAACGCAGCCTTAATGCGGTAATGCGTGTCGTTAATGCGTTGTGGGGTTCAGATGGCGCGGACTCCGTTATGTTTACGTTTTAGCCGTGTTATATTATTAGTGACTACCCTTTTTATTTATTTTTTTTTAAGGTTGGGAAATCATCAAATGACTTCTTCCGCTCTGGGTGGAGCAGAAGGGCGTGTCAGACTCTTACTGACTAAAACCCATCCGTGTTCCTTCAAAAGCCCTTTGCGTTCCAGGGCCGCGGTGAATCTTTCGAACAGATTCCGCAACCCTGACAGGATTAGTGACTACCCTACACTTATGAAATATTTATTGTAAGTTATAATTTTTGCCACAACTATTGTTAGGTGCTGTGCGTAAGTTTTAAGTGATATGCAATAATGTATGAATGCTAATTTTTAAAATTTCTCATGTAAATGAAGTAATTCTTATGGGAAATAAAGATATCTCAAACCACAGATAGACAGCAGCTCCATGTAAAAGCTGCATCCGGTAAGATTGCAAGCCGACTCCAACTAAGTTGGGAAAAGGCTGACTTGATTGAATGCGGTAGTTGTAAAATAACATTATACAGGGTGTCCCAAAACTCAACGTCAAGCCGAAACGGGGTGACAGGATTGATCATAACCATCACGAGAAAAATCTGAAAAAAAATCTATCCCATGCAGTTTGAAAATTATGGGCATTTTAAGAAAAACCTAGAAATTTGATCAAACTGTACCATTTTTCGGTTATTGTGGTTATTCTTTTTTATTTTTGTTCATTTGAACTTTAGAAACGTAATCCTAAATAACATTTCTAGAATCCCAATAAAAAATAATGACACAATTGCCTCAAGTTCCCGAGAATTGAGACTATTTGTTAAACTACGAATTTAAAATTTTCAAGATTCGTCGACTTTGACAGGCCCTCCTATAAAAAAAATGTACTAGAGTGCCTTGGCAAGTGGCATTAAAAGTTGGCGCATTTAATCAGAATTCTAAAATGGTACAATACTTGTTAGTTCCATACAATAGAAAAGAGTAAAAAAATTAAAACCTCAAGTAACCCGATTTTTGCTATCAGATTTTACTCAGTTAAAATGTTTTTAATTCGCACAAGCTCTAGGTAGGTTCTTAATTTTAAGGCAAAATGATGAGAGAGATGGATAATGGGTATGTTTGCCATGAGTGAGCGAGACAGATAGTGACGCCACGCATTGAGACGGAGATGCGTCGTTTAAACGAGTGCGAGATCTTTTTTAAGAAGATGTAGGGCTTGTATTGAGGCTGATGGTAAACAATTTGAACATTTATTGTAATAAAAAACGTTATTTCTCTATCATCTGACTTTTATTCCAACAAACCTAATTATTTTACTAATTTTACTAACTTTTTTTCACTTTGGTAAAAGTGGCGTCACTATCTGTCTCGCTCACTCATGGCGAACATACCCATTATCCATCTCTCTCATCATTTTGTCTTAAAATTAAGAACCTACCTAGAGCTTGTGTGAATTAAAAACATTTTAACTGAGTAAAATGAGATAGCAAAAATCGGGTTACTTGAGGTTTTAATTTTTTTACTCTTTTCTATTGTATGGAACTAACAAGTATTGTACCATTTTAGAATTCTGATTAAATGCGCCAACTTTTAATGCCACTTGCCAAGGCACTCTAGTACATTTTTTTTATAGGAGGGCCTGTCAAAGTCGACGAATCTTGAAAATTTTAAATTCGTAGTTTAACAAATAGTCTCAATTCTCGGAAACTTGAGGCAATTGTATCATTATTTTTTATTGGGATTCTAGAAATGTTATTTAGGATTACGTTTCCAAAGTTCAAATGAACAAAAATAAAAAAGAATAACCACAATAACCGAAAAATGGTACAGTTTGATCAAATTTCTAGGTTTTTCTTAAAATGCCCATAATTTTTAAACTGCATGGGATAGATTTTTTTTCAGATTTTTCTCGTGATGGTTATGATCAATCCTGTCACCCCGTTTCGGCTTGACGTTGAGTTTTGGGACACCCTGTATTAAATTAAAGGTTCTCACTCACCTGGAGCGTTCGCCTGTAACGTAACTTTTCAGATTCGATTTTGAGCATTACATTACAGTACTGCCGGGATGGTTTGACGTGCATTCGCCTGTAATGTCAGATTTGATTTTATACATTTTAGGTACTGCTCGACTCTGTTACGTTACATTACAGTCGAATGCTTCAAGTGAGGGAGTACCTTTACAGAAATAGAAAAGATAGTGCTTCCACAGACAAGCTTTGGCTAAAGAAAATTATATTAATCGGGGATTCTGTCTGAATATACTTTCGAATTTCAAACCCTCCCAAAATCCATAGTGTGAAGAAAATATTCGTCCCTTTTTCCCTCACCAAAGTCCGAGGTATGTTTCTATTATTTTTTATTAATCGTTTGACTTTACGGGTATGAAGCCTATTCAGCTGTGATGTATCATCAAAGGCTTTCAATAACTAATACGATGAAAAAACATCGGACGGACGAGATGAAAATATTATGTCTAAGACCAAAAACATTACTTACTCGTATTATCATTAACTGACAAACATGTCACTATAAGGTTTTTAAGTTGAATAACTTTGCTTTGAAATTCAGTTTTGAGGATAATAAGTCACCTAGTAGATTTTTAATATTCTATTGAGTAGGTATGTTATGATTAAAGATCGGATATTCGGATGCATATTTGCGTAAAGTTAAGATGTTTGCTATTATGGAAAGCACTTTTTTGCGGCGGCCGAAGTGATGATACGCGGGGTTCCGAGTCCGAAGCCTTGTGATTTCATGCTTCGTGAAGCATGAAAGCACAAGGCTTCGGAACAGGCTACCAACGGGATCCCAAGTAACGGTAGGAGTGGTTCACATCAGCGTTGGGTCGACGATCAGGTACCCAGGGCTGGTTCTCGACAGCCGGTGGAACTTCGAGGAGCACTTCCGACGTTTGGCTCCCAGACTGGAGCGGGCCGGGGCTGCCTTCAAGCGGCTCCACGCGTCCCAAAGGGTCATGGCCATCCGGTTGGCCCGGGGATTTCGGGAGGTACGTATTTCGGATTCAGCGGGAAGACACGCCCGGGTGTCAGCACTGTGAGGATCGCCCGGAGGAGCATACGGATCTGCCCTGCTTGGTAGGATCACTGCCGTGTCCTAGTCGAGGCGATCGGCGGCGGTGACCTCTCGTGTCCGGCCCTGGTTAAATCCATGGTCCGGGGCTTGAGAAGCGGTCATCTCCTTCTGCGAAGCAGTACTGCTAGCGAAGGAGGATGCGCGAGCGTTGGTTGACTCGCTGACCGATCACCACCAGGCCCGGGTCGATGGCGCGTTGTGTTCCACGCGCGCCTCAAAGAGATATCAGCATAGGAGACTGGGCCCGCTAGAGGCAGAGCCTGCCAGGTTTGCGGAGTTTGTTCGAAAGAGTCACCGCGGCCCTGGAACGCAAAGGAACACGGATGGGTTTTAGTTTGGCTGTTATGGAAGCACTTTTTGACGAAAAAATCCCGTGATTCCGGGATCAACAAAAAAATGTGTATACTCTGTGCGATGTAATAAACCCAATTGGACACAAATGACAGTTGCCTTGTTACAACGTAATATGGTTGCTTTTCCCTAATGTTAATGACAGGACTAATTTAGTCCCTGCAACTTGAGGCTAAGTTGCAGGGACTGACTTAAAGTGGCGGTTTGTGCGAGAAATCGTGTTAAGCGTGGCAGTATTAAACGAGTTGCATTTTATTTTTTATTTGTGATTAGTAACAAGCTACCGCCCGTGGCTCTGCCCGCGTTTATGTCGAAAATTATCCCAAGAAAACATATTCGCGGGATGAAAAGTCCTATGAGTTCCTATCCTATGTGTTATTCCAGACTATAATCTACCTCTGTGCCAAATTTCATCGAGATCCGTTCAGCCGTTCTGACGTGAAAGAGTAACAAACATCCATCCATCCATACTCACAAATTTTCGTGTTTATAATATTAGTAGGATACTCCGGGATACTGGTATTGCATATAATACCAGAAGCCCGGGATATTACTTTCAATAAAATATATTCTTCGAAAGCGCCTCCATAATAATTATGTTAGCCAAAAAATAACTTTAGGTAAATATGCATCCGATTATCCGAGCTCTAGTTATGATGGATGAGTTTGGTGAGGAACGATATTATGAAAGAAAAGGTCAGTGATAGTGAAATTCCTGAGCAATTGCTATAAGCGGTCAAAAACTAGTCTGCGTAAAAAACGCAATGAATACTGTTAAATAGTCGAAATTGCGTTCTCTTCTCAAAACCCTAATGCCTTTCGTGGTGCGCTTGAATGTGTGTAACGCATCTGCCCTGCATTTAATTAGATACTACCCTTACTTAACTAAAAGTCCATATACACCTATCGGTACTACGTTTCAGCTCTATTGCTGTTTATTTTAATGACTTTCGTAGTGACTTGAAAATATCCACATTTTGTTTAAGCAAAGAAAAGTACACCTTTTGCCATGGAGATAGACTTTGTATTACCAGAGTTTTTCTAAACGAAAGTTTTAATAATATGTTTATTTTGTAATATTATTTTTATGACGTAACTACAGGATGCTCCACAACGAAGAACAGGTACTAAAATGAGTAAATACTTAGTCAAATTAATTCTGACCCCTGCGTTCTTGAATAAAATCTAGGCAAGTTTATTATCAGTACGTTAGGGGTAGTCACAAGCCCGACACTTACTACGTAAAGCAGATCTTAAAGACTGTTAAGATCTGCCTTACCTAGTTACTAGATTGTTGATAACGGCTCACAGAGGATTCCAACCGAAGTCACTCAGAGAGCAATCTGCCAATGGAATCACTTTATTTTCCTAGCCTCGCTTAGAACACCTCTGATAGAAAAGGGATAGTGGAGTAAGTATTTAAAAATACAATAAGTGTAGTGTAGTATGTGTGTGTGTTGTAATGTGTGTCGAGCTAGGAGGTGTGAAAAAAGCAAATGAGTCCGCTAAGCATACCACCAGGACCACTCAGGTTAACATCATTTCACATCTCCGCTTCACGTCCTCGCACCGCGCAGGGTCCTCGCACATGTTAGGTGGAAACAAGCACACATTTCCACAGCTCCGCCAGACATCCTCGCACCGCTTAGCAACCTCATACATCTCAGACAGAAAAGTATACTGGCCCCAAAAGTCTCTTGCGAATTAATGAGACAGTTTTTTGGAAACAGATTTTTATTTTACCTGTTTCCGTATAGTCTATAACCTTCCTCATAAATGTGGCAATCATATTCAAAAAGAGTTTTACAAATTAGACTGGTAGTTCCAGAGATTAACGCGTTTAAACAAACAACTTAACTCTCCAGCTTTATTTTATAAGTATAGATTAACATTTTTTCTTTAAAGTTATTCCGGGAAATTAAATTGAAACGAAGCTGTTTTTTGCTTCACTATTTATAAAAATATGTATATTATGACAGCGTTTGTTGGCAGTGTTCCAGAAACTGGATACCACATGGAATAGCAATGGCGAAATCTGAAGTAACTGCCGACTTTCAACGCGTTCCGATTTTCCGACAGATGTTTTTAAAGAAAATGTTTTTTGTTCTGATATTGCTGAAAGGGCAACGCTAAGCAACAAAATATTTGGTAGCTCTACTACCCATCTATTTAGTTTTATCCTGTGTGTTGTTGTATGAAAAAGGTATCATAACTTTGTAGGTTTTGTGCATAGTTCAATAAATTTAGATGACCGAATACTTAAACATAGTAAAAATGTTGGCTTAAATGGTAAATGTGTATTTATCTTTTCATGACTAACAATATATTTTTCTGTCCGCAGTACATAGCGTGAAAATGGTGCTCATTGCAGTTTTTATTTAGGAGACGATGACTTCTGAAGACAGACTGACGTTATATTGATTTATGGATGGCTAAAACAAATTTATCTTTGACCATTATATGATATACTCTGTTGTAATAATATCAAAAAGTAATGACCACAAAACTTTGTCTTTGTATTGATAGAATCGCATTTGACTATAATCTTAGCTGCTGGAAAGCGTTGCTGTGGTCGACGAAGAGCTCGTTTGCGTGAAGTAACCAATTTACTCTTCACTTGAACAGCTGCAGGTTCTAGATATCAGGAAACACAGACTCCGACAAGGTATAACACAAAATATATTTATGATACTCGTGCGGTTATCTTACCATAGTCACGTTTGTATAAACCAATTTCCGGACGTGTGTCTTACAATGTTTTTCAACACATTTGCGAGAAAACAGTACAATAGGTAATGAAACAAAATTTTTGCTTTTAGATATCAGTCGGAAAGTCGCAACAATGTTTAACGTTCCTTTTATGAAAATAACGCGAATTTGCAAATGGCGCCACGTGCGCGTGGTGAAAATTAGAACTACTTATTTCTTCTCATTTTCTATTTATTATTAAACAGAGACAAACTTATTGAGCGAAACCGCTTCCAAGGAGGTTCGATCATTCAGCTTATGTAATGTGAAACTCCTTGGTGGAATTCTTAAATTTTTTGATGGAAATTAAAAAAAAATCCGTAACGGATACGCACGGCGCTATACAACGAGGAGTGCGGTAAAATAGGTACTTAGATAAGATTACGTATTTTACCTCACTTTCCAGTGTATGGTGTGTAATTTTTAACTTTCGAACAATGTAAACAGGCTTCTTAAATGCATTTTATGAGCAAATGTGTTTAAAAATATATTTCATTTTATTCTAGTACATTACACATGGAAACATTTTGTAATGAAGCGAGCGGCTCGGAACACATGTCGCTTAAGAAATCGTTTATCATGTCGGCAAATGGTGTGATTTTCCAATATTGGAAATGATAAGATTGTACCTTAAATTTTGGGTATTTTCAGGCATAAATAGTTAGCGAAGTTTTTCTTTTCAGGCAAAATTGGTCACCTGAGTTCCGTTATTCAAATTATAATTACACTAAAACACATTTTATAGATTCGATAGTGGGCCGTGCATTGTAACAATAATTTTCTGTGAATTGAAACTTCACTAAGGTTGAAACTCCCACTGTCATATAGACAAATAAACTTTGACGTTTTATGATGTGCAAGCGACATTCACCCTTAAGGTGACAATCATTTATTTCCTTGCTTACCTGACATTCCGGAATGGGGTGGACTAGGTGCATGGTAACTTGTCTTTGCTGTTATCTTAGAACTGGTCTCCCTGAACTGAAAATATATTACACTTTCTTCTGCCAGCGGCTTCACCTGCGTGATGATTGAAAATTAGGGATGGGAAAAAGATGAGAAGAAGAGAATCATATGTCCTTATCCAGTGTCCAACCTATATTTTTTCATTATTCCAATATCTACACTAATATTATAAAGTGGAAAAAAAATAATTGTGTGTGTATGTTTGTAACAAATAAACTCAAAAACTACTGTGCCGATTTCAAAAATTCTTTCACCATTGGAAAGCTGCATTACCAGCGAGTAACATAAGCTATATTTTATTTCCGTATTCCCACGGGAACGGGAACTACGCGGGTGAAACCGCGTGACGTCCGCTAGTTCATCATAATTGGTTAAGCGGTTTAGGCGCGAAAGCGTAACAAATAGATAGAAATTTACTTTCGCATTTATAAAATTAAGTATGGATACCTACTTAAATTGTTGGTCACTCATCAAAAACACTACATTTTAGATACCCGTCCTGACAACTCCGGATTTTGAATATAATTGTGTCAACGATACCCTAATTTTTTTAATTAACTTTATTAAAAAAAGCCTTCCAAGAAAACTTTCGGTTGGTTTGAAACATTTTTCCCGCGGTTCTTAAATGTTATTGTAAGGCTCGCTTTTCACCATTACCTCACCCGATGGTAAGCGATAACGTGGTCAGCGATAGGCCACGTTTATCTTGAACAAACCTGACCACACTTAACTAAAATACCCTCAGATTGGAGCTATCAGCAAACACAGGCTCTGGCAAGGAACTCCACAGTACACTTATATTTAAGCCAGCTAGGCTAAAATAAAACAAGCAACTTATTTCAACATTAAGTTTTAAAGTAGGAAATTTCAATCCCTACAATTTCGATTGAAAGGGTTGAACATTCTTTGAAATCGATCAATAAGGGGACCTTGATTTTGTCATCTTCAAATATTTCTTCCCGCTTAATGCCCAAACAGAAAAAAATCTATATTAAAAAAGTATATCTATCTATGCCTATAGCGTCACACGCAGATCGGCACGTTCTCTTCTTTGCAACGCCAACCCCTTTTTACGAACAACACTTGACCAGCGTTAGTTGAACTGCTCTAATTACCGGACTGCGCGGTCCCCATGGACCAAGTTAAGTCCCTTAAGAACATTATTTTTTCATGTGATTTTACTTTTGTTTTGGAAACCCGCTGGGGTGATTAAACTTGTATGTTTTAGTGTCTGCCGATTTACAACACTAAATTTGTCAAGAAAAGCATTTGTTTTGTTTAGAACTTTACTGTTTAGTTTCCTAAAAATTTTAAAAGATTGTAATTTTACAGTTAGACAATTGAAAATGTTCAAAGTTTTACCGATCCTATTTGGCCGTGAAGCAAGTAGATAGGTAAGTACGTAGGTTGAGCAAATAAACTGAACAAAGTGCGTCGAATCCCATGCGAGAAAGTCCAAGTAGTTTCAAAGGTTACAAAAAACTTATTTTTTCCAAGGACCACTTTAAAGCAAAGTTTTTGGAAACCCTTTTAATTTTTATATCAGTGCTAAAAAACGTGATCGATTATTCTGTAAAGATTATGCTAGCATAAAATGAATTTTGTATTAGAAAAAAATTGTTTAATTGCTTTGGTAAAGGTTTTTCTGTTACGTAATTTCAGATGTTTGAAAACTGAAAATTATGAAGTTTTACTAAGTCGAAACGAAGTGACATCAGTGCACAAAACCTCGAGGGTAATGTCTCACATGATCGACGCATTACTCTCTCCGATATATGTAGCTACCTATGCTGCGTGGATACTGTTCGAATCCATTTACTTCTCTAAATTATGCGTAAAACGTCCATTTGACGATCTCCCCTCTTCCCTCTTATCGCTTGGACAGACCGGGAGCCGCGGGCGGGGGCGCCGGACTAGGGCAAATTGGGGGGTTTACAAACCCCCCCAAGTGAGGGTGTCCGAAGTCCAACCTCACCCTTTAGCTACCCTGAAGTTCCATCTCTCACACCTATAAATTCGGCACACACATTTCACCCCTAGGGAAGGGGGGAGGTCTATAACGCACCAATCCTTTCGTTTGGTGTGTCACACTTGGCAAGCTACGGTGACCTCCACTACAAATTAATATTCACAAACGTTTCCGTTACTATCGTTAATCATTGCCGTTTCTGCTAGTGATCTCGCTTATGTACAACACCTTCGCTTTAGGTAGTGCCTATGTACCGCTTTGTGTTATTACTTTTGAGGATTATTCTGAAATATCTAGCTTTTGATTGGAGCTGAAAGTCTTTTAATGTTATTTAACCCTATAGGGTCTCTCTTAGGCTTAATAATTGGTATGATAGCTACTAAAGTTTTAGAAGAAGTTAGATTCTGTCCTCATTACATTACACCAAATCAGAAGTTAATAATACATGAAAAACAAAAAAAAAAACAGAGACGGAAACCAACACATTTAACCTTATTGTTTAATCAACCAACTTGTAATAATTAAATATTTATTTTTATAGAAAAGTTAAGTAAGTATTTTTTTTGTTATTAAAAAATATTTTTAACTCAGTCATGACAATAAGTTATGAGGAAACGGATCCAAACAATGAGTCATGCTTACCCCCTTCCAACGTGTGCACCTTTTATGTCCTTGTTTTACATATTAGTACTACCTCATTACTATTCAGTCTAGCCTTTGCTCATTTATTTCTAATTATTGGGGTCGGCTTCCACTCTAACCGGAAGAAGCTGAATACCAGTATTTTTACGTAGAGTGACTGCCAATCTGAGTACCAAGTCGACTAATTTTAGGGTTCCGAACATCCGAAAGAAACGGAACCCTTATAGGATCACTTGGGAGGCTGTCGGTTTGTCTGCCTGTCCGTCCATCTGTGACAGCTAATTTTCTCCGAATGTACTGGACCGATTCTATTGAAATTTGGTTAACATATGAAAAAAAAAGTCAGTTTTTGAAAGTCAAAGTTCTACATAAAGACAGTCCCCCAAAACGCCCGCCCGTCACCACTTCCTAGTGTTTTAGCTGGGAAGAAGAAGTGGCGCAACAAACTCCCTAGCAATAAACTGATGAACTTTTGTGACCCAAATACGTTACGTAAATTAATACATTTTGAGTAGGGGTTCACTTTTGGGAGACAAACTAGAAAATTTCAAAAAACCTTTTTCAAACTGTACCTTGTGACATATCAAATGAAAGGGCTTATTTTGAGGGTTTTAATTATATTTTTTCATAATTTTTAAATTAATTGTTTTGAATTTTATTCAAGAAATTAGACTAGAAAGAAAACAAGAAACTACTGAACCTAAAATTTAGAAAAAAATGCACATAATTGTTCTTTAAAATCTAAAAAGAAATATCTTGTCGCGTGGTTTTGCCGCGCGCCTCTCACAAATGATGAAAGGGTCAGGAGCCGCTCCGTCCTCCGCTTACCAGATATGGAGTTTCCAAACTGTCACAGCCGAGGTGATTATGAAGAATGCAAATATGTCCTCGGCCAAGCAATAAGGGACGTGGAGAAACACCGTGTGGTTTTAGTCAGCAGGAGTCTGACAGACCCAAAAAACTGACATGTATCTGGAATTTTCTAGAATAAACTCTTAAAGGGGTGACGAAGATTTTAAGGGATGACATTATTGCTTGCTTCAATTTACTTGGAAAGTGGTATAAACAATCTGAAAGTGGTATAATTGAAGCGGATCTTACGATTTTTTCAGCAGCAAAAATGACTGGCTAATTAATTATTATGAATTGTTTCGATTAATTTTCAAAAACTTCCTGTTAAAGTCTATCCCCCTTAACGGGACGTTGAAGTTTCTGGAGTACCTACTAAATTCGCGTATGAAGTCGCGGGCGAAGTGCTAGTCTGTAAATAAAATGTTTTAGCTACACACACAGTGAATTGATTTTGTCCTTTCCTACAAGATACCTTCTCAATAATTTACTGGCATTTTGTTAAAAATATCTGTCTTATTTTGTAAAAACTAAAAGATTGATTACAGAACGTTTTGTATTTTTTTTATGTCGGTCCATCGTTATAGATTAAACGACTGTTTTTTTTTTTAATCACGCATCGTTTCTCTAAATCAAGGCGCTCGTGAAAACTATACGTTACGATATTTTTTCTGCGTAAGAGACTGTGATTGTCAAAGTTACACGCTCTTTTGGAGTCCTATTCAGAATGCGCGTGACATCACGTCGCTGGTAAAAATTATACCATCATAGTGACGTCACGCGTGTTTTCAACGCACTGTATCGTCTTCATTATTTGTATACGTGTAAAAAGGTAAAATACGTGTCCAATATTTTTTGGAAATCTATCTGACGGACTCATTACATTTTTTCAGTGAAATACCCGATTGTGAATAAATGTTAATTTTCAAGTACCTGTCCACAAGTACACAAATGGAGCGATTTCCTAAGTAATAAATTTTAACCGGAGATGAACTAATTAGTGCATCGTCCAAAGGAATTCCAAATCTAATGTTTAATCAGACAGTTCGGTTTGTGTTCGGTATTTGTAAGGAGGGTTGCAAGTTTATAGATACGAATGTCGGTAACATTATCGATAGTTTGATAATATTATGAATCGAGGCAGTTATCAATTTTATCAAATATCGACTTATTCACAAATTCAAACTCTCGCTTATCCCAATAACTGTTAAATTTGCAACGTTTCCAACACCTTCGCATTTTTTCTCCAAGTATTTATTTAAAGTTTCAAAATTAAATATTGCAATACCAATACCCCATTTTTGTTTCGATCGGCTAAAAAAGAAGAAACTAACACACTATAAAACTTTGACAGCCGCTGGTCAAAGTAAGGGTGGCGCCAGTAAGCCGGCAGGTTTGCGAGCAGGTACACCATTCACCGACACCGCGGTGTCGCCGGTGACGTACATTAAAAGTATCTTTATTACGTGTATACGTGTTTTGTTCAAACTATTTGCTGTGACTTAATTCGAAATAAATGATAATAATATCACAGTTACCTACCGCTTGGTTGATTTCACGCAATTTTAATCGAAATGATTAGTTTTGGCGATGAGATAAGTTGGATATCTATAATAAGTGGACGTGGTTCAACAAAAGTGGACATGTTTAATTAAAAGTAATTGTACGCAGTTCAACTATGAAGCACCAATCACGATAACCATGTTTCCATCATTTCAAGTAACATACTTTTTCTGAGCCTTAAAAAAACATACATATATTTAAAAAACAATAAAAAATGGTAGGTACATATTTCTTGACTATAATATGTTAATTATTATGTTCATGTTCCAGATCATCAACAGAGCCATTCTAGCCATTCGCAGTTCACTATAGCCGGACATAGGTAGACGTCTCCTAAGTTGTCACAACACAACATCCGGTTCTCCACTCTCCGTGTCCAGTCTATCCCAAACACCCCTTAGGGTTGTCTGTTTATCAAGCAGGAGGTCGATACGCTTGTACAAAGCAGATGTAGGTTCGATTACCTAGTTGCGTAAATTAATTATTTTGATTAATTTTAGCAAAATTTTATTAATTCTAATGTTGAGCTATAAGGCACGGGGGGTAAAGGTAGACAAAAAAATGTTAAATTACGAAAGATGTTTTTGTGACACACGCTGCTATAAACTTTTTGACTTAGACGCTAGATCGAAATTTCATTAGTATTCGAGTGGCTAGATCGAAAAGTAGTCCATCGAAATCTTTGCATGATTGTAGCACGATGAAGCCAACATTTTGAACCGGCGAACGTGACATAAATAGGTTTAGTATGTAACTAAACCTATTAATGTCACGTCAGTAATAGCATTAAAACAAAAAAGAGCTGCTTCCTTTGTCTTTCCTTAGGTTTCTATGTGCTCTTTCATTATACATAAATATTAACATATTATGTACTTAAACTTTAAAACCCCAAGTGGTGTCATATCTCAAGAATTTGTTGCCGATGATTCCGCCAAACCGATACCAGATGGCGTTGGTGACAGCTGAGAACTGAAATCATAGCATACAGAAGGGATGAATTCAAAAAGTAGGACACTATTTTAAAGATTTATTTATTAAGGATTTTAATATAACAATGGAAGATTAAATCAGCATGCTTAAATTTGTTTTAATAAACTTAAAGAGAAAAGTTTCCCGGTCCACGGTACAAGAAAGGCCAAGTCTGCTTAGCATAGAAATTCTAGTAGACTATTTCATGATCCTTGATTTTATTACTTTTCATTTTGTAGGTCTTCTTGTTCTTCAATGTTCTAAACTTCTTTTCTTTTTCCGGTTTCTCAGTAATATTGCGATCAGATAACTTGAAGGTTTTACAGAGAAGCGTCACTTTTGAACCCCCTGATAGATTCTCGTCTACGGACTTTACTGAATTCGTCAAAAGGTATTTGGATGCCAAATGATTACTATACCTATTTGCGAATATATCTTTCTTGATAATAGCATTTTCTCTAAACGCTTCCGACCTATCTGTGAGACTTTCTTTTTTATTATCTTCATAGTCGGATGATGAGCTGTTGGTGTAATTACAAACAACATCGACTCTAATTACTTGGACTGTCTCAGGGCTTTGAGCTCGAGATATCGTAAGACTTTTCCTTTTTCCAGTTTTTTTATAAGTAATTTTCGTGTTTTCTATAGTTTCAGAGGCGTCTCTAATTTCGTCCTTCATTTGTCTCTTAGGTATCTTTTTTTCGTTATTCTTAATTTTAGTTTCAGTTTTCCACGACTTTTTCGTTTCGTCTGAGTTAGTTTCGACTTGAGTTGGTTTATTGTCCTCTTTTTTGTCCTTATCTTTGCTAAATCCTCTCAAGAATATGCTAGAATTTCGTGAGGCTGGTCTTGATCTGTCGGTGCTATATAAATATTTGATGTACTCGTCGAAGTAATAGTATGTGAGCTGTGACGACCTGTCATCATCACTTAGTTCGTTTTCGCTGACAGCTTGTTTGACGAACATTCTGTGTTTGTTCCCATCTGTGTGTTTTTTATATTTGAAGCTTGTTCTAGGCCGGCAGATTTGGTCGACGTCACCTTGGAACTTGAGGGTCTGCACCGTAAGGACCATGTCCTGCGCATCTTGTTGAGCTCTGACGCTGTCGAGGGCATCAGTGAGTTCAGCACTGTTCATGTTGCAATGAAATCTAAGAAGAAAAAATAACATGCATTTATGCAGAAACATGCAACAACACTTTTATAATTTGTGTATATTATAAAGTGTGAATTGGTTACAATTAGCGCTGTTAGTTTTTAAAATCTTAAGTCAAGTCAAATCTTTTGATTTGGAGTACTTTCATTTCTTTTGATTGCGTGAGTAAAGTCAGGTGGAAAAAGTACCTACAAATAAAGAAATCATGCTGAGAATAGTAAAAAAATGCCTTGTTTAGCTTTGACCTTCACCCATATTTTGGGTTATTCAGTAACAGAAAAGGTTTGAGCAGAAAAGGTTGCATTCGAGCGCAAGTTCGGGACAGAGTAAATTAGTTAGGTACTCGGTTTGAGACAAATCAAAATCATAGACTATTCTGATGTGGTTCTGATGCTAGTAATATACCTAGATTATTAAAGTAAACAAAAAACGATAGGTAATGTCTAAATAAAGCCAGTGTTTATTGTCCTACTGCAAGGTAAAAAGCCTCTTCTCATTCAAAGAAGGCACGAGTGTAAATTACCACGCTTGCTACTTGCGGGTTCGGGATTTTAGACTTTTATAAACTAAAAGTCCACTTTTCCTCATGATGTTTTTGCAGAAGCAATGAGGTTCAAGATTAACTTAGATGTACAGGCTGTTACGGTAACGTGTGTGTGGTATAATATTTTAAAAACTGCTTCTGCCCATGTAAATTATCAACTTTCTTCAAGAAAGTCATATTCAATTCCCAAAATAAAAATAAAATATCTGCCATACTAATTTTGATCAGTTGTTGATGACTTTGCAAGGACAGATATTTTTTTTAACGTGAATTGACTATGACTTCCTTGAAGATAGCTGTTCATACACATGAGTAGAAGCAGATTTTAAAATGTGTCTACGCTTTAAATTACCGTGACAACCTGTAGATACGTTTTGATATACACAGGATCTTTACCTGTCAAAAATATCAATCCATCGAGGATCCTCTTCATGCTGAGGGTTTACCAGCCTCTTCTGACAATATCTTCTTGGTTTATCTTGTACAGCTGAGTTCTCTCTTTTTGTCTTGCTTTTGGCCCTCTGCTGTAGGTGTAGTCGAGCACATTTCATTTGTTTTTTTGTCTGAAACAAATATCATAATGTTACTAACTAGCCTCTGCCAGCCAATTTGCTTGCTTGGACGTGGAAAGTTATCCCAAAGTAACGTACTCCTTGGATGAAAACGATTTTATGCCCTTTCGAGGAGATGGTTTACTCGTATGTCAAGTTTCATTTAAATCCCTCCTACTGTTAAGAAGTGAAGGGGTGTCAAACAAATAGAGTTACTTTCGCATTTATAATCAGGTTAGAACCACCTGAAGATAATCCAAACAAACGCATAGATTTCTGGTGAGTGGATGGAGAATTGACAGTTTTCCGAAATTGATAATTAATTTAATTTAATTTTTTTATAAAGCCGACAGCCTTCACAAAGTCTTCTTCCTCAAAATAAGTTGCTAGATATATCTTACTGAATTTATTTTCCCAAACTCTCGAATTTGAACATCAGCATAATGGATTTCACAACACATTTTTACAATACCAGAGAACTTATATTTTTTCCAGTCCAAGATTGAAGATATAAAACCCGATAAATTTAAGTAAACTGAAGCATTTCCATGTACCTGCATTCTCATTAAAATCGTTCCGATAGCTCTATGGGCACCTAGGTATCCATAGAGCTACCAACCCATAGTAATTTAACTTTCGTTCCTCAGCATTTTAACTCCAGTAAGTTCAGTACCTCCTCATGTTTTCAAGTAATAAGTTAACATTCAAAATAGCTGCACAATAACCCACTGAATCATACATTAACTAACTTAAAGATAACAACTGGAAGGTTCAACACTCCAAACTTCGATTAACTGCAGTTTACAGGTAACTCAAGGTCAAATGGAATCGTTTGACTTAATTCGGCTTTCGTGATTAAGTATCTACTGTTGGATATTTTATTGTGTTTATGATATTTAGTATTGTTTATTATTGTGGCTCTCAAGTTCTATGTTTCAAGGACAGGCACGGAATGGCTGCGCCCCTACAGTATACCATGGGGTTTATTAGCTACATATTTGGTAACACAGTAATTCGTATGTAAGCAATATTATATTTTGGCCTCACTATTTCGGTACTACGTGTAATGTCGTTCAAGCTAGCTTCGGTTATAGATAAGTGAAATACGAGTTTTGTTTCTGTTTGTAGTATGTATTTGTTTTTTTGTGTTTGTGAAATACATATATTTTATATATATATATATATATATATATATATATATATATATATATATATATATATATATATATATATATATGTGTGTATAGGGTGATTTTTCACTGGATATATTTCAAGGGATGAATGTTATCATACCAAATACATATAAGAAACAGAGCTTTTTTATTATTAACAAGTTGCCGCCCGCGGCTCCGCCCGCGTGATTGTCGAAACTTATACCAAGGGAACATATTCCCGGAATAAAAAGTTAATCTTATCGTAAAATCCTATGTGTTATTCCAGACTATAATCTACCACTGTGCCAAATTTCATCAAAATCCATTCAGTAGTTTTTGCGTGAAAGAGTAACAAACATCCATCCATCCATACTTAGGTACAAAGTTTCGCGTTTACAAGATAGGTCCGCGTTTGACCACTGTCTGTGGAAGAAGCCGATTTCTGGAAATACAGACCCCGGCAAGGAATTCTCAACACTTATAAACTCCTTAGTTGTACGCACAATGAAAGTATTCCCTAAATGTTTTGTTTGTAAGGGTGGGATGTCCACCATGTTCAGTGGAGGTGGTGCATCACCGTTAAGGTTATTCCTAGGCAAGCGTGCTCCTTCGCGACCTCATCATCGCTTGCGGTGAGATCGTGGTCAATGGAGAGCCTACCATCTTTCTATATTAATAATAAAGCAGAAAAGTTTGTTTGTTTGCTTGTTTGAACGCGCTAATCTCTGAAACTTCCAATCGGATTTGAAAATTTACTCTGTAGTAGGTAGTGGGAAACACAGTACTGACAGTATTTATCTACCGCTATCGTTTACCCTAGATACGAAAAAAAGTTTTGCCATACCTTTTATTAACTAACTTATTCATACAAATAAAATATTAAATTAACATTGAACCCTAAAAGGTCATGAATACTAAGTATTGAAAAAGTTTAGGAGCATTTTTAGTCATTATAACACTTTTAAGTATGTTCATCATGTTTTTTAGTTGAAATATGTCATTAAAATTATTTTCACACAAGTAACAAATTGACTCCCTTTAAAATAATCACGACGAGAAACATTTAGTAATACTTTTTGCTCATAATTTAAAGAATAAAAGTGTATAGTCTAAAAATAAATAAAATAAATGAAGTGTTAAGCTCAAATTGGCAATTGTACCATCAGGAGACATCGCCCGACGTTTTGTCATTCTTTCTTAAGACTATTGTCTAACATCTATTCATTTTCTAAGCAATTATCTTGAAGATGTTCCTCTATACCCATCCTCTTCACACCTCTGCACTTTAAACGGCAAATTAAAGTGAGACAGATGCTATACAGGTTTTTTTTGGAAAGTATTGATAAAGGAACTACAATGTCGGCAGGATGGTGTATTTGATCTAGCAACGTAGCGGTCCACATGTTCTTGGGAATGGCTGTGCCAACGATGCAAAAAAAACGTTTCTTTCTATTTTTGTTGTGCACTCAAATAGTTTTGATCGTTGCGAACCGCATAGTGCATACTTAAAGTGATTTATTAAAGCAACGTTAGTGCACAACTATGCGTGAGTTTTACTCAAAGTTGAATGCAGTGTATATCCTGACCCAGTTCGGTAAAAATTAACAAGTTCGTTACATCCATAAACAATAATGCGGAAAAAGTTTCCTGAAAAATTCAAATATGGCTTAATCGTGACTTGACAGAGTCATTATCATCGCTTTGCATAATTACAAAACAGAATATAAACACATTTGGCCCTAACTTGCCGGCTGCCATAAACTATTCTTTTTAAGTCGAATGTCAACCTGTCACGCGAGCGTGTACAACATAATCAGGCTTGTGAATGTTCTGCGTTTTGCGTAGCGTCATTTTTTTTTTACTTCGTATTGTAGGAAACGCCACGAGAGACGTCTGACGTAAAATGTCAAGACGGCTTTATCAGATATCGACTACAGTTTATAATACCGATTTGAATAATTCGAACTGTAGCGTATCTTAAGTAATCCTTGAGAACCTTGGTAACATAATATATGCATATTGATAGTTTTGTACACATTTGAATAAACCTAGATGTGCAATAGAAGCACACAATGGTGCACCGAGTTCGGCTACAACGTATCAAATTCACAAAGTCGCACTATTAAAGTCGCGCACACAACGCCAAAATAATAGGCACAGCTGCTAGACAAGACGCACACACAGGCAGAAATCGGTGCATCGCACACGGACATCTTGGATAACAAAAAATGCATTATTATTATCCTGGCACAAGGACACGACAATACACTGAAACATCGACCCTAAACTTAAAACGTTAATGGTGAGATTAGAGCAGCACCCGCATGTAAAACGATTAACTTAGATTTCATCCAGAACCCGAAAATTTTTGGGAGACTTTATTCTTTGTAGTAAGGAACATAAAGTTGAATTTTGTGTGTGGTACGTTGAGGAATTTAAGTTTCATAATAATTATTGAAAAAAAAGCTACGTATCTCATAGGCGCCAAATGCACGTTGTTGCATGGCCTACGATTTCTGTTGAATTTTGTGAGCAAACCCGCGCGCGTGACTCTGTCCTGCACATCAGTTATTAGCTGCGATTTTATGTTGGAATTATGCACATTCGGAATATTTATGGGTACAAGCTTAAAATGCTGGGCACGTAAATAGGGCCACATTTTTGTCTCACTATGTGTCCGGATCGTGCGAGGCGCAGTTTATTTGTATTTTTAGTTTATTTATAAATACAGAGGGCATTTGTTGAGACTTTATTCTTGTGTTGGCTTTTATTTTGGCTAACCATTTTAAATGTAACTCTGCATATTGCATCATTTCATCTTCCTTGAGTTCCGGAATTTAAAACTCTTTTACTCGACAAAGGTATCGATAAGATCACCTCAGTAATCAAGAACTACGTCCAAATTCCTATCTTCTTGGTTAAAACCGATTACTTCTAATCGTGTTACTGTTAGATGACTTTTGGAGAAGCTCAAAACTTTTGTGAAAAGCTCAAAAACTTGAACAATGGAATTGACCAAACTGTAGATGTTTCGATTTAACAATTTGAACTAAAGCTCGTTTTGTTTGGAAGGAAAAATATTAAAGAAACAATGGAGGCTTAGTTCTTAGGCAGATTCATTGTTGTTTGTACAAAATGTACTGTTGGAGCTTAGAGCTTTTTATGAATGATTTTATTACTTGGTAATTTATTGGTATTGTATATTCATCATGTCAGTCATGGACGATTATAGATGGCAGTACTTCAATGATATACAGCTGTCTCACTGACAGAGCCTATGAAGGTAGATAGACCCTGGTGTTGGTGGTCTACGGTGTAACCACCGTTTGAAAAGGAAATAATATATTAAAACGTTTGTATAAAATCAATTTGCACATCTAAACAGTTCACACCACACACAATACTTTACACTTGAACTTGTAAACAACCCACAGAATCCCTGTTCAACTGACATAAACCTGTTCCTCTAAACTGACCTTATTCTGTACACTTGCGAACCCCTGTCCGAAGTTGACCATACAATTCAACCTGTCACGGGGTTAGCCCACAAAAGCAGGTCAAAAATGTATTGATTACTACCGCATCCTAATCTTTGGTCCTTCACGATTATCATGACAATGGGCTACCCCCCGGAGTCTCAAGGAACAAGGTACACGCCTACCTTCTTGTATTGTATTAACTAGTGTCCTTGATTTATGAGTGATGCAATTTTGGGACAAGTGTGGAGAAATTATGCCTCGTCTTGAGTTGAAGAAATGGGTCACATAGATGAGCCTTTCACAACGGGATGACTTACTTACGCGAATAGCTAGTCATAAGTACAGAAAGACCAGCACATTAAGCTACATCAATATGGCCAATTTGCTTAATAGATTTTCAACTTTATTGCTGAAGTTTTAGGTCCAAGGTTGATTGGGAAAATTCGTCAGTTTCGGGTGGCTTGATGTGATGGCGTCTGTACATCAATAAACATGATAAAACCATGATGAATAGATTATTAGGTAAGACTCAATGTGGCCAATTAACTGAGCCTATATCACTGAGGAGTTCAAATGATAATTCAAATTAGGACGATGGTGATTAGCAGAATTAAAAAACTCAACGATCTATAAACGAAAATTCTAAGACATGTTGGCTATTCTTTAAGTGCATGTAACATATACACATCAATAATTACCCAACCTTGCGAAAAAAGTATTATTATTAAAAAGAGTTCCCATACCCCATAATGAACCAGTTGTCTTTCAAGATCATTTATTCTGACGTTGCATGAGACGTGCATCAATGGTGATTATTTCTATTGAAAATACACCGGCACTGGGACCCCTTGCCCTAAAATATATCGGCGAGCAGACAAAGCCGGCTGCGCGAATATGTAGCGACGCACAGTAAATAAAGGGATGATATATTGTGAAGATTGATGTGATTAAAAAAACCATTTCCCTTAGTGCTGTCAAGGTGCATTCTTAGTAGGGAAGTTAAGTGCCAGCTCGTGAAAAGTATCGATACTCGCCAAGAGTGTCAATGGTTTTTGACATGTCGATAGTTCTCTTCGTACTGCCGAAGTTCAGTTTGTTTAAACTGAACTTCGGCAGTACGAAGAGATATGAGTAGAAAATGTTGCCACATAATAAAGAGTACTTCAACGATCATCGCCATTACTATAACTTATATTAAATCTTATAGCTCTATATGGTAAAACACTGTGCAACACATCACACCAAAACGAGTACATTATTCAGTAAATATCAGCACTGTCTAGCCTGAAGCACAGGTTCATCCTAGTTCAGGCAAATTAGCAACTGTGATCTTTAGAGAAATTATGATATTTTATTGTAAATGTGCCCCTTTTTATAAATAAATGATATTATTATACATACATATAATTATTCTATACTCCATTCTATATTACTGTCTGTTGTTAATACATTTGACAATCTATCGTGTCTTACCGATGCAGGTAAGACATAGTTGACTGATCATATTTGCTCCGGCAAAGCCAACTTATGTATAGCATTAGTAAAAATAACAAATCTAGTAGAAATGTAAATATGGTGATACCCAGATTGCAACATATTATGTTGTATGCGTATTTGCAAATACGGTTTTGAATTAAAAACCATTTTATAAAGACACTATCGATATCGATACTACCCCGTCCTTCCGTAACATCCCCATCAAATCTCAGGTGAAGGTAATCGTTGTGGGAATTATAACTGCTGTCTCAGATGACTGGCTAGCGCTATCCCTGTCACAAATTGTTCTCTAGATCCATGATCCAGCTAGCGAGTTCGAGTTGAATGCGTCTGCGCCGTTTCAATGGCGTTTCTGGTGCATATGTATTTGATACAAATAATAATTGAGGGACGACTTGTGTATGGACAAATTTGCTATAGATTTTTTATTGTATGATGTCTGCTTGATAAAAATCATGCTGTCTTTTTAGTTGGTGTTGTGCGAGTTGAAATTGTTGAAGATTTTTGCAAATGGCTTTAGTAATTCTGTTACGGTAATTAAATAGACCTACTCGTAAAAAAAATTCTAAAAAGGTTTGCAGGACACTTTCACCACTGATAGAACATATCCTGGTAATATGTATTAGTTTATTATTGTTTAAGATTATTTTGTGTGTTGTGTCTATGGGCCGCAGTAGCCTGATAATAAAATGATTATTAAGGCATAGAAGAGGCTTATCCCAGTAATGTGTATCCGTGATATTTCCGATTTTGAAGCGGGAAAAGACGATGGCAAATGCCAATATCTGATACTTACAAAGCAGTAGAAAATACAACCGAATGTCATTATATTAAAATTATTACAACTGAATAAGCAAATAAGGAGACCCCTGATTACCGGTGGACATTGACGGGTCGACAAAATCGTGACAAAACTAATGATCAATTTTTCTCACTCAATAGAAGATGGTCAGTCATTCAATGTTACTTGTTGAACCGAAAACCTCGTGAAATAGTCTACTGACATAAGTATTATGAGTCAATTGACCATCTTAATTAGGGTTGACCGAAATACTTATTTTACGGGACACAAGATCTCAATGCGTTATAAATTCAAGTGGTGACCAAACTCAAAACGCTGGGACCGTCAGGAAATGTTGGCTCCTTGACTTTGTAATACATTGCTGTTTCATTTTATATCTCACTTTTATGTTGTTAGGTTTTGAAAAATTTTGTAATAAAAATAATTGTACTCGTATTACGTTCTCTTTGGGGGCCACCGTGACCTTTGTGAATCGACCGACAGTGATTTTATCTCAAAGTTCAAAGTACTAAGGGCCTGCTTCACGACCTCCGAATAGCCACTAATCACCGAATAAATTCGAAAATAGAACATAAACACGTCAAACGAATGAAGTACATTTTTAAATGTAAAAAAATATCCAATTAATATTTATCAAATCTAGTGTTCCAGCCTGGCTTTTTTACTTTAATGCCTATGTTTAAGTTAGCAACTTATCCCTAAGTTTTGTAAAAATTAAGATAAATTGCAATTTTTGCAAATTGTGGGAAATTAAATTAAGTTAATGTCTTCAATTAAATGGCAAAAAAGGCTAAAATGAGGATTTCGAAAAAAAATTGTAAAGATAAAAATAATATAATCTGTGTTTCAACCATTGACACAAATCACACAAGCACAGTGATTTGGCATGCTTAAAATCAATTCATCAAAATCACTTTGAGGAATGGCCGCTCACGTTCTTTCTATCTAGTCAAATAGTTGTTGTGGGGTATGCAAGGCATCCATACTCGGCAGAGCTCTTCTTTGGAGTATATCCCATGCGTGCTCAATTGGGTTGAGGTGTGGCCAAGGCAGAACGTTGATATGCGAGCATCGGAAAAAGTGCGTGTGACTACTCTAGCCGTGTGTGGACGTGTATTGTCATGCATTAGTCGAAACGAATCACCCAACCGGCTTCGCAAAGCCATCACGTCTGAAACAATCCTCTCCGTATAAATCTGAGCATTGAGGTTGGCCCTGATCCAAACGAGATCGGTTCTTCCACCGATCCAAATACCGGCCCAAACCATTATTGTTGAACGTTTAAAATTTTGGCATAGAGTTCATTTTCCGGGCCATATGAGTGAACTTTCAGCCAAAATTTCAATCGTTCTCGGCGTCCAGAGATCCTCCAAACTAGAGTACGTCTTGTAGGCCTCATACCTAGGCCTTTGTAAATGGGCCCTACGATTGCAGGGTGATATAGGTGGAACTCTCAGCGGCCTTCGGAAACGCAGACCCACTTCACGTAAACGAATTCGAATTGTTTGGTCGCTTATCAGGAAGCCTGAAGAGCTGTGGAGCCTCATAGCCAACATCTTGGCGGTCATGTTACGATTCCGTCGAGCAGTATTTTGGATGTACCGGTCCTGACTACGAGTGAGCTGCCCGTGATACGATAGCGTGTCCAGAGGCGGCTTATGACGCTCTGTGTAGTGCCAAGAGCGACAGCCAAGACACGTTGCCTGGAACCAGCTTGTAACATTCCGACGGCTCTCATCATTTCTTCTCGTGTCAAATGATATCGTCGCTCCATATCGATGCAATTTTTTTCAGTTCCGTTGCAGAAATTGTAATGGTTTTGTAAATACGCTAAATACACAATTTTATAGGAATCCTGATTTGCAGTTGATTTTCTATTTTTAATCAAAATTCACTCAAATCCATTTTTTAATCAAGATCCAAAAAAGTTAAAATAATAATCCTTAATTGCGGCGATACTCTAAAACGTACTTGATCCCTAGACACTTTTGATGTGTGTGTAATTTGTATTGTATCTACCAAGTAAATTAACGGGAACTTAATCGTAGGTAGTGAAACAGACCATAAACTTTGTAAATTGGTCTGATTAGGTATTTTGCTTTACCCTTGACGTCCTATTTGTTGAGACTCCTACTTTCCACTAATATAAAACATGTAAAACTTTATGTTTGGACTTTAGCTGCCTCTACAACTAAAAAGATTAGGTTGAACGTCCACACACGGGTAAACTACGGGTACAAATATCATTGTACAAAAATTAATGCAATCGGTCGTATATGCTCTCATTTTTACATTTCAATTGCAACCGTATTGATTGCGTGCTTCACGTTGTCGAGCAGACGCATTTTTAAACAAATGAAGCAATAAAGTGCCTTCTGATGGTGAAAAAATATGCGATTTTATGAGTTACGTAAGTGGGGTGTAATTGTGAGGACGACTTTTATCCTTGTATTGGGATCCGACCGCGGGCAAACCCGCTGGAAAAAGCTAGTTTGTAACATAAAACCTCGATTGCTATTATAAACAATTCTCCTGTTCTTAGTTAAGACAAAACAAATAATGATTAATCTCGTTATTTGTCATCTAGACAAACGTCTAAAAATAGCGGGAATGTTCCTAGCCCTTCGGGGCACGCTAGCAGTTTAGCAAAAACATTAATTTGATAGTTGTACAGGTAATAGATTTATACGAGTACGTACGTAGGTCGTTTACTTTTTAAGGGTTCCGTACCCAAAGGGTAACCAAAGGATAGGGAGGGTAACCTTATTACTAAGCCTCCGCTGTCCATCCGTCCCTCCGTCCGTCCGTCCGACCATCCGACCATCCGTTCGTCTGTCTGTCTGTCAGCGGGCTGTATCTCATGAACCGTAATAGATAGACAGTTGAAATTTTCACTGAGTGTGCCGCTATAAACAAATAATAAAAATTAAATAAAAATAAAAGGGCCATACAAGAAATAAGTTTTTTGGCTTGTGGTACGGAACCCTTCGTGTGCAAGTCCGACTTACTTGGCCAGTTTTTTTTTTGTAGGTATCATCAAATTACTTCTCTCGCTCTGGGCGAAATCGGAGGGAGTGTCACACTCTGAAGGACCACGGGTGGGTTTTAGCCAGTAAAACCCACCCGTGGTCCTTCAGATGCCCTTTGCGATCCAGGGCCGTGGTTACTCTTCGAAAAATTACTATTTACTTTTAGATCGTGGTGTCATCCTACCCCGGTTGCAGACGACTAAGCTAATTTAGTTAATCTTACTCTAATTAAAAGTTTTATTATAATACAAATTGAGTGCGGACCGTCGTTTAATCAGGTGTGAAAAATAATCACAGCCATGTGACCTAAGCTATGTGAATAGACATTTAGCTTTTGATCGACCAGTGCCTGGAACGGGGTTATTGTAACCACTTTTATGTACTTTGGGATAGATTTCAGTTTTTTCGATTACACCTTGTATTTGTGTCACCGGATTATTGCAACTGCCGTAATTTTATAATTAATAGCGTGAGATCGTAAACTCTTTCTGTTCAATAAGAAGCGGTTGTACTATTGGAAACTATTGAATTTGACTAGAATTTATTGTATTTAAAATTATTATTATCAAGCTATTTCACGATAACCGGGTGATTCATGGGTCCCTAACACGAAACCTAATTCAGACCATATGCAGTGTTGACATCCTTTCGTGATTGTGGAGTCAAGCTATTCATTTCAGTCGATGTATTTTTAGTTCAATCGGGTATGAATTAGTTCACAATAATATACCCCGGTTTATAATCATATTCCGATTGATTACAATCGTTTTAATTCCCTGTCTGACCACAAAACTGAATGAATGGAGTTGAATAAAAATGGCGTACATGAAAACGCAGCTGAAGTAGAGTGAACCGGCAACTCTGGTGAAGATTGCGAGAATCCGCTGTATCTTAGAAACGTTGATTCTGAGGAGCTCGTAGCATAAACAATACCAACCGCTCGGGTCTATCTTCATGGTTCAGCAACCGTTTGTAACCATCGTAACAACGTTAATCCGTTATTGTCGGCTGCTATTTTGTAACTCCCTGGCAGTCGTTATGGTGAGTCGGTATCGTGTTACCCAGTTACTGGGATCAAAAGAGCAGAGAAGAGGTGGTCAGGCCATATCTCACCTTCTATAGGTACATGGGTGATGCACTATATGAATATACCTAGAGATAATAATAATGAATTTACCATCTCCTTTTTTATGAGGCATTCTCTTTGCATCACCCAAAGGTTGGCTTTCTTTGGATGATGCATAGACGAACAGTTGTAGATTCATATGAATGTTGAAAATCTTTGCTCATGTGACTAAAGTTATGTATTAAGTAAACTTTTTCCTTCGTCATATTTACGTATACTAAGTGAACATTTTCCTCATAAATGTCGATACGCGTATCACAGATGCTATTTCACGATAACTGGGTGATTCATGGGTCCCTAACACGAAACCTACTTCAGACCATATGCAGTGATGACCCTTTCGTGATTGGGGAGTCAAGCTATTCATTTCAGTCGATGTATATTTAGTTCAATCGGGTATCAATTAGTAACTTTTTGTTTTAAAAATATAACACTACACCTACCGAAATCTCTTAACGTGTTTTATTTGGGAGGTATGTACCTACCTACTTTTAATCTGGCCATACAAATTGATTTGTTATTCAAATGGGTTCCTATCCATTTATTTAAACAGAACTACATATATAATATTCATATGGATAATCGAATACATGAACGAAGAATTCGCAATTCGACGGAATTTCAGTATTCAATTCTGTTCGATGATTCAATTTCTAAAGTCTTCAAATTAATCTTTTCTTTTAGCATAGTTCTATGCATGATAAAATGATTCTGATGAATTCTATTCTACTAAGATATCATGCCGGATTTCATAAAATCGTTTGAAATTTTTATAACGTTTTGAAGTGTTGTACAACATCACATAAATGTCTAAACATTTTAGAGAAAGTAAATGTAAAAAAGTATATTTTCTGCTTTTTAGACGTCATTTAGAAATCGTAGTTTTACACCTATTTAGAGGGCTATGTTAAAATGAAGCTCAAACAAAAGTTATATTTGCTCTAACTAGAGTTCTGCGAAACTGCAAACACTACTTAAACAATTAACAAATTACTATGTATGAAGCTAAACTGCCGCTCGGTGCAGTAAAGTTAATTCTAACAATAGACTAGATGTTCGGCACCTTTGTCGGTCGCCTTTGTTGACATCAAAGGGCCCGCTCGATACGCATGTTTACCTTGGAGGCATTAAAATCGATTTCTATGTGAAATATATTAGTCGCAAATTGATCGGCAAATGGTTTGTGACGTCGTGGGGGTGTTAAACGTTTTATGAGGTCAAGAAAGGATTCATGGGGTTACTATTTCTGCCAGGAAGCATCGTGTAACGACACACGAGGACTGTATTATGGACGAGGGGTTTGATAATTTGTTATTTAGTAAATATATAGTAAAGAACAAAGCCGCTGTGTGCCTCTATCTGTTTTTTCGCTTACTTCTTCTAAACCACGCCATGGAATTTGATACGGTTTGACAAATAGAAAGAGCGATTAACGTGAAAACTGGGAGGGGTCACTAATAACATGTAGGTATTCTAAAATATTTTGATCTAATTCTTACCGATTGGGACTACGCCTTAAGTCTAAGTGTACCTAAGTAGGTACACTTCGATTTGATCGTTAGAGCATGGGAGTTTTGTAAAAACCTGTAAAAGGCACTAAGAAGATATCGTCTAGCTATAAAGAACAGAATATTTTCAAATTGTGAAAAAATGTTGTTGAAAAAAAAATGTCACGCGATACCAACAGTTGTTTTTTTTTCTTATTGGACCCCCAAAAAGTGAGCCAATTTACTAAATTTATTTATTTTAGAATACGGTCGTCTATGGGTCATAGAAATAAATATGTTTACCAAATCTCAACTGAATCGGTCCAGTAGATTCGGCGAAAATCGGCTGGCTGTGACAGGCGGACAGACAGACAACCGAGTGATGCTATAAATAAGGTTTCCGTCTTTCCATACAGAGGTTCAAAACCCTAAAAAGGCAGCAATGGAAACATTATCAAAATTAAAGCTATTTAAGTTGAAAGAAAAACAAGGGGAAGAGAAAAAGATTTTGCTAGAAGTGATATTAATTTACAGGCGGAAGTAAATCTACATGAAACACACACAATCAAATACAAATCTATTTATAAATAACAAGCAACAATATTCAAATTACAAGTATCACTAACTAATTCACAATAGCAACACCAAACATTAAAATCACAGCCTTTGTTTCCTTTCAAATCGACCGCTACAAAATAACGAAACTTCAAAATTGACAGGTGATTATCCTGTCAGCTCTAAGCACCTTAATTACAGATATCCAATCAACAATCAACGCATGCACAGAACTAATAATGCAAATAAAAATAAGATAAAAACATGATCATAAAACAAAAACATCGCATTGCATTTCTGAAAGAAGGACTACAAACATCGCACTCGTAACTCGAAAACTTGAAGAGAACTCGGGAACTTGAATTGCACATTTACAAAATAGGGATGGACGGTGACCTTCAAAATAGACATTTTGCTCCATGTTGGGGTCAGAGTTGAGACACATGAAGTTACGGGATTGAACACAATGATTGCAAAAGAAAAAGCACAATTACATCTAATATAAAAAATCAAAACACTTAATGCATAAATTGGAACTTGAAATAAAGCAGTCTATAAAAAGTAGTATCAAATAAAATGTGTGAAGTATTTACTCGTATGTTATTAGTTGATAAATAAACGTTTACCCGTCTTCCGTCAGGGGGAACGTTTTCAGTGTGCCGCGTCGCGAAGCCTTCTACCGCGAAACACGGCGCGAACATCCAATCATAATAGCATGATACAGTTAAGGCACGTTCATAGTTTCGAGCAGATGAAGTCAGGGACATAAATTGTTTACCATATTTGATCACGATTCCGTGTAAAATCAAAATCAAAAGTCATTTATTCAAATAAAGCTGTGAGCCAGCCTAGCACCTTTTGAATGACAAAGTTTTACATAAAGACTGTCCCTCAAAACAGATATAAAAGCAAAAAACTAACAGACTATCTTATTTTGATTCGTTAAAATGTATTCCGAATGACAATTTATCGAGAATTTACAGTCTCTCAAGATATTTTATAATTTGCGGAATTTGAAATTATCCGATGACACATACCACATGTAACATAATAAACGCAATACCTCTTAAGGGGTTATTGTACTCATTATTATGAACATTATTACTATGGGACCAAACCCGAAATCGCGAAAACAAAACTGTTCAGTACATTTTGTCGAGTTATACACACATAAATGTATGGGGCAGTTGATTTTTTCGCGATTTCGATGATGGTCCCATAGTGAAAGTTGTTCATAATGATGAGTACAATGACCCCTTAAGAGGTATTGCGGGTTTATTCCGTTGTATGTGGTATAATATATGGTGCAAGACACTTGGGATGTAATTTAGATTTGTATAGGCAATTTTGCCAAGCTTTGTAGTACCACATATGATCGTGATAGTCATCAGTGCGCTACGAGTTTATCGTATTATAGCAACAATGTAATGTAAAACTTCGTTGCAAATAACAATCGATCGTAGTATTTTATTATTATTTGGAATAATGTCACCATAGATTACTTAATTATGATGAATCAGGAAGTATGACGAAAAATAGTAGGTTGTAACAGGTCGCATGTCAAGCTTTTCGTCTTTAATTATTAAGTTTTATTTAAAATGAACAAAGATTTATGTAACCGAAAATAAATCCCCTGCCCAAACATAATTACCTACCCTAGAAATCACAACTTACAAACGTCAGCCCACATTATGAACCGGCCCTTATAGCAAGCCAACGCTCATAATTCTTACACAAGGTGTCCCACTTCTAGTTTACGCGACTTTTTATGATCCAGACCCATGCTAGACTGCTTGAACTCGCTACCTAAGTGTCACATGGCGCTCTTATGACGCATATCGTTCTTATTTATAGGGAACATTAACATGCTACCTTCAAGTCTTTAAGGCAAGTTTTTCGATCTATATTTGACTTGACTAATGCTCAAATAAATAACTAATAGTTCATCATCATCTGCCGAGCCTTTTCCCAACTATATTGGGGTCGGCATCCAGTCAAACCGGATTCAGCTGAATACCAGTATTTTACGTGGAGCGGCTGCCTAACAGACCTCCACAACCCATTAACGCGGTAACACTGTCCTCCTTGGCAAGACTGGTGTCAGATTTTCTGACTTCTACTATCCGAAACGACTGTCAAAGATCTACAAATGACAGCCAGGACCAACGGCTTAAAGTGCTTTCCGAGTCACGGAGGAGTCTCGTTATGGTAAAATGGTCACCCATCCACAGACCAATAAATAACTAATAGTCAATAACTAAAAATTTGTTGAAAAAGTAATTATAACGGTCGTATTTTTTTATCATATGGGTAACTACGGTTGGGAAACTCGACATTTGGGAGGCAAAAGTGCTGCTTAAAGGTCAATTACCTTTCATTCTCCTAATTTGTTTTGTGGCATTTGTTTTCCTGAATAAAAACACTTTTTATTAACCACAAAAGGTATTGAAAAGGTCTGAATTAGCTTCATTATAACGCTTTGAATTACGGTGTATTATAAGTTTCTTAGTTGGTATTTTGTTTATGGGGTAAAAACACAATAGTACCCAGTCGTAACAGGTATCTACTGAGTATCGATTGGTATCATAACTATTCATAATTGGCACGCGGTGTACAATTTATTGTTTTGGCATTGTAATTAATTAATATTTTCTTCGCTGTTTCATACAGGCAAGAGGACACGCTATGCATTACTGGGTATCGTACTGCAGCGAGAGGAAGCACTGGAATGGAAAGCCCGCATTACTGTGGACTGCACTGAGACGAAATGCGAGGTAGCCGAAATAAGCTAATTTATGAATAAAATTTAGAAGAAACCTTTTGTTTTCGCCGGAAGATCTAAAGGTTTTGAACTCTTAAAATAGCAAACCAATCGCCGATTTATATCATAGCCAGAAAAAAACTGAAATAAAACAATTTATTGAACAATTTACATTTATCGTTTTATCGTGTTTCAAAAGGTATTTTAAAGAAGAATAACTATTCGTTTATTTTTCAACGTTAAGTCAATTCTCTGCAGTCATTTACATAATTATATTTTGGTATTGTGAGCTTCTTCAGTTTTCAGAAGCATTCGTTCATAGCTGGTTATAGCTAAGTTGAAATATCTATAGGAAGTATTTTCGCCATTAAAAGTACTTCAAACCTCACGTTAGTGAACGGCGTTGACCATTCAAAATTACACTCACTTTAATAAATTGCCAATAGGTTAATCGTTGAGGAATCACCAAGTTTTTTACAGTTCTAGGCTAAAAGAAAACCACATAGAATCAGTCTGAACGGTTGTCGATAGTTCAAAATAATAATTACGGGCATTTGACGTTGCGATGTTATAGTAACGCATGTCCATCCCATAGGTACATGTTGTACTTTTTGACAAAGTTATCACTGATATTATAATCATCATATCAGCCGAAAAACGTCCCCTGCTGGACATAGGCCTCCCCCAAGACCCCGGGTTTGCCATAATCGCCACGCTTGGTAGGCAGGTTGGCGAACGCAGTGTAGCTGTTGCATGCACAGAGAATGCTGCGGCCCATTCTCTGGTGAGTCCCTTATTCGCCTCTTGCGACACCCACGGGAAGTGATGGTGCTATTCTTTTATGTCCGACACCATACAGAAAGACTGATATGCCACTTTATATAAGCCTTCTGGATAGTGACCAGTCTCATATTGTTACGTAACCTTTGATTACGTATATTTGTATTTAAAATTCAAAAGCTATAAAAGCTATAATTCTAAATAAAACTAAGCTTCCACTTTCAAATTGATAGAAACCTTAAACCAACTTCAAAAAGTTTGTTACAAACATAAATTGCAATGAAAAAATGTTCGACCACCCATATTGTAGCTAAGATCTTCTGACTCTCTCACACCTCTTTCTTTTCTTATATTGTCGTCTCTATCTTTGTCGTTTCAAAAACATTTGTTTGTCTATTATTAACATTGCTGTTTTGGGGTGGTCTTCTTTTTACTTTTTTATGCATTGCATTAATTTACAAAACGACTTTGTTCAGTGATAACTTTGTGAGTAATTTATATATTTTTTAAAAATGTTATTATGTTTGTATTAGCCATTGATATCAGATACCTATTATGAAAGCGTTTAGGTTGTATTTGTATCTCGACAGTCACCACCAATTTTCACTCTTATGTTCTAAGCAGGAAGGTTGCTAATTAGGAACTTTCACAGGTATACCTAGGTATCGCTAAGCCTGATGATGACTTATGAGTTATGTATGACTGACAGATATAACAGTCAACCATCTTCTTTCTTACTAATTTCAAATATTAGTTTTACAATATTTTGTATATATTAATCAATTTATTATATGTGAGGACGACGAACCCAAAAAACCACTAATATACTACTAATGGATACAACAAAGCAATACCAAGAGAGGTAAAATTAATAAGTTTGCTAGTTATGGGGCCATAGTACTCAAATATTAACAGTATATTAAGGACACGCTATGGTACGCGCCCGATAAATTTGCAATAAAGTTCCTTTCTCTTATTTTTTTTTGCGTAGGTAGGGTCAATTACCGTTATTGAACGTTTATCTGGTGTCGACCATAATACGACAAAACAACAGCAAATCAAACTGCAATGATTTCACTGAAAAACAAAAAGCTTTCGCTTTAAAATGAACAATTCCAAACAAAATATCTTTCGCCTACTGCAGTAACACTTAAACATTCTGCAAAACTTTTTCTAGCAATAATTTCGTCAAACTTTTGCTATTTGTAACGCTGAAGTGCAATTTTTACGGTGCATTTTCTTTGTGTTGTGGCGTTTTCTTTATCGTGTAAAATGGCTAGGGGTTGCTAAGTCAGCAAAACGGCTTGCGGTCTAGATAATAACAGGGGTAGCACGAACAGGTAGGGGCGGTGGTACAATGAGCGCAGTACGTAATTTTATTCTTCAATTACTTATATAACATGACTGCAGATATCATAATTGTACTATGACGTACTATGACTGATTGCAGTCAAAAGATATCATAATTTTATTCTACTTTTTGTAACCTACTATTGTAAACACGATTTTTTTGTGAGGGTGGGTGGACATTTTCTTCACGCAAAAAGTACCGAATGGATTTTGATGAAATTTTACAGTAATATAGTAGACATCAGAAAAATACAGGATAATTTATAAAATAGGACATATTATTAATTACAGACATATTCAGGAGCTTGTGGCTAAATAAAAACAGCCGTTCGGGTCGATCAAGGTTAAGCAACGCTTGCCGAGGTTGGTCTGTAGATGGGTGACCATCTTAACATACCGAAACTCCTTCGTGCCTCGGAAAGCACGTTAAACCGTTGGTCCCGGCTGTCATTTGTAGATCTTTGGTAGTCGTTACGGATAGTCAGAAGCCAGAAAATCTGAAACCAGTCTTGCCAAGGAGTACCGTGTTACCCATTTAATGGGTTGTGGAGAGCTGGTAGACAGCCGCTCCACGTAAAATACTGGTATTCAAGCTGAATCCAGTTTGACTGGAAGCCGACTCCAATATATGTAGCTGGGAAAAGGTTAAGCAGATGATGATTAATTACACGGGTGTAAAGCCGCGGGAAACAGTTATTTGTATTTTGTTATTGCCATATTTGGTTATGCTGGAACTACTTTTATATTGGTTTTCAGGCATTGAATACTCGTAACGACTGTCATAGAATTACGAATGGCAGCCACGACCACCAGCTTACTGTGCTTCCGCCGCATACAGTCAACTCCAAATTACCAGGCTGGGCTGTCTCTGGGAATTGAACCTGGAATTCCACGCTTAGCTGCTAAGCATGGTGTTCCGGGTTCAATTCTCTTCTTAAAACTGTTTTATGGCAGGGTTTGGGCAGTATTTGAATTACTTGTAATAAAAATACGTAATTGAAATACAAATACGTTTTTGGTATTTGTATTTAAATTACTTCTTAAAAATGTAATTGGTACCTATTTGAAATAGACGACGCTGAAGTATTTTGTAGTTGGTATTTCAAACACTTATGACTTCAAATTACATTTGAACATAAATACATTTAGCAATCTGGGTGCGTTCTGAAGAAAACAGCGCTCGATAGCTTTCGTGAGCAAAGCTGAAGAGTTAAAATTTACTAGGCGTTAGGTTAGGCCAGCCTTTTTTGCTAACCTAACCTTACACCTGACAGTATTTTGTAATTAGTATTTTGCATTTCAAATAAAAATAATTAAAATACTTCATTTTACATTTTAAACACACGACTTACTAGCATTTTGTATTTCGTATTTTATATACATACATGCGAGATAGTATTTTGTAATTTGTTGATCAGTTTGATGGTATCGCGGTTATCACTGCAACCGCAATATCAACAAAGCAGTTTCATCATAGTGATTTCTCATAACGTCTCGGTGTAGCCCATAGCTTAGACTGTGGTTGGCACGGCGAGCGCTAGCCCTACAAAGGAGCAGGCGCGATGCGGCGCGATCGCTCCAGAAATACACCAGTGCGTAGTATTTTCTATTGTTCATTCAGGCGAATTTTGTGTGTTTACTTTCTTAATGGGTATTTTTATAGCTAACTTAAATAGGCTGGTTAATATAGGGATGTAGGTTAATGATATTCTTGATTCATTCTTAACCGTAACTTCAAAGAAAACAAGGTTTTTTGGAGTGCGTCCCCATTATATTCAATTCTCAATTCTTTATTGCGTACCATAATGTATCAAGCTGTTAGGAAATAATAATCATTATTATTATTATTTTATTCAGTTTACTTTAAGGCCTAATACTTTACCTTCCAATACTGATGTATAAGCTGAATAGTTATAGAACCTTCTAGGGTAATAATTATGTTTACTACCTATTCAGTACATGAAATAGATTTCGAATCGTATTAAGGACTCCAGTACTCAACGTTGCTACCTCGTAAATTTAAGAATTAAACCTGAGTTTAAACCGCCGTAAATCCGCAATATTTCAGAGCATCACTCATTAGCATAGCTCGTGTATCTATCTTTCGAGCTATCGCTATAAACTGTGCGGCGTTCCTAATAACCGTGCAGACTACACCGTACCGGGTACGCGTTGTAATAATAGATCTATAGGTATATGTCATCGGCGTGATGTGTACTGGTACAGATTTTAAACCGCATATGTATGCTTCATTTACGTCACTGACATAATAAAATTGCTTAGAGGTATCTACCTCTAAGCAATTTTATTATGTCAGTGTAAAAAACCAGGTACGGACAAATATGAGTATATCTATACTCATACTTGTCCGTACCTGGTTTTTTTTGACCTTTTGTACACGAACCAATCAAATATGAGTTATAATTCATATGTTAGGTAGGCTCTTCTCATTAAAGTGGAGATTTACTCACCGATTTATTAATTACTAGCTTAAAAACGGGATATGCACGCACGCGCATATCCCATTTTTTCCCGTTCCCGTCTAGCATTCCACATGAATGTGGCTATCATATACAAACATAATTTTCCAAATCCGACTGGTAGTTCCAGAGATTAGCGCGTTCAAACAATCAAACAAACTCTTCAGCTTAATTATATTAGTATAGATTTTTATTGTAAGGGAGTAATGCTGTAAAAATCGATTAATCCCTCTATGCTCGACTCAAAAAATACCTACTCAAAAGTTTCGATATGTAATTCTTCGATTCTACGTAAACAATGGAAGGTACAGTTGGAAAGAAAAGTGTTTGTATTCAAGTTAAAAAAAAATATAGCGTATTATGCGTAAGCATCTGCAAGTTAAAATTTGTTTTGTCTCGTTCTGACAATAAAAAAAAACAAAATAACAGATAAGAACAGACGAATTTCAGAGCAAGTTAAGAAATGTTTATGAATATAGCTGTAAGTCAATACTGAGCCAACAAGATTAAACGAAGTCTGTTAGACTTCCTTACAAATCCTATCTTACTAATATTACATATTCCTAGATGTTTGAATGTTTGTACGCACTCATGGTTCAACGACTGGACGGATCGGGATGAAATATATATAATATAAAATATTACACTTTAACAGTTTTGTTCATCACTACCCGCAAATGTGATTTCGTGCATAGCTAAACTTTTTAGTAGGTAGATTACGAGTCGAGCATAGCGGGACTAGACCCTACGGGTAAAAATTACTACTAATATAAATGCAAAAGTTTCGATGGATGGATATTTTTTTTACTCAATCACGCCAGAAAGGCTGAACTGATCTGGATGTATTTTGGCACAAAGATATACATATTACAGTCTGGAATATCTCATAGGTTTTTTATCACGGGACTGTTTCCTTGAGATGATTTCCAACGGTATTTTTTTTTAATCCTGCCGGTCGATTCTATAAACATGTCGAAGTGAAGGCTTGGGTGAAGTGATCACGAGGTGAGCTGTCAATGCATATAATCAACATGGAATGACCGCTCAGTCCGTGATCACGTGACATCTTGAGCTCACCTCGCCCAAGATCACTTCACCCAAGCCTTCACTTCGACATGTTCACAAAGCGACCGGCAGGATCGTCTTAGGAACGTGCTAAGATAATTTAGGTACCTATGTTGAGTGTACGTTTGTCATGGTATGGGCAATTGGGCATGCAACAGCCGGAGTCTGGTCCTCATTCCTCCGCATCCTATGACAGGCTATTGCCAATGTATCATGATTGCTTTGTGAGAATGAGACGGATCTGTACAAGATGAATAGAACTATCTCTTTTTCACAATGGATTCATAATGGCTAGTCGTAGTAGGGCAGGTCGTAAGTAAAATTTTGAGTTTGGGTTTGTTTGGGCTATGGGTCTGTCCAGGGTTAGAAAAAATCCATAGAAACGGTTTTGTGAAAGATGAAATGACTTGACCGGAATAGACGATTGAAAAATGGCGAAATATACATATATATATATATGAAATAAAAGACATGCTGAGTAGATTAATGGGCGGGCATAAGAGTTGCACCAAAATTTAAAAAAATAGAAAAGAAAAAGAATAAATTGCTGAAATAATTGATTCAAAATTCATAAAATTCAAAATTCATTTTATTTTGTGAACACGGGGTACAATGGTCTTATGTATATGTCGTAGGATAATTTGATACTTCGAATCTTCGCGAAAATCCTAGGGGTTTTGCGAAAACGCGGATAATTAGACATAGGCGAAAAATTATCAAATCTTACTGGACAAAGTCAGGATTTTTGCGAAAATACTCGTTATTATAGCAATATTGCGAAACGAAACGCTGGCTGTTATGAAATAAGAACGCTGATTGGTCGGTCAGCGCGTTCAATAAGAGATCGTCTCTGATTGGTTGACGTCTTAAATGTCAATCATTTGTTGCCGCACGTTATTAACTAGGAACCAATTAGAAGTCAGCCAGCAAAATTTTAGCCAATCAGTGTTGAGCACATCAAATCTTACTATAGTAACGAGTATTTTCGCAAAAATCCTGACTTTGTCCAGTAAGATTTGATAATTTTTCGCCTATGTCTAATTATCCGCGTTTTCGCAAAACCCCTAGGATTTTCGCGAAGATTCGAAGTATCAAATTATCCTACGACATATATAAAGTGATTGGTCCAACCTATGTTCCGCCGACAGGCATACAAAATAGTGATGCTGTGGTCAAAATTAAATTAATTCTATAAATCCCACAATGTCAACAAATAAAAATTGTCAAAAGTTAAATAAAATAGTAAAGAATGATAAAACAGAAATTGGTCGCAATTTGTTAGCAAGCATTATTAATTAAAGCGAAGCGTGCGGCCGCTGTCCGGAGGCAACAATTATTATTGCATCGCTGCAGCGCGAGCGCAGTCGCAACCTATCAGAAATGTATGAAAAATTAGGTTTGTTTGCCAGATTGCGACTGAGATGCGAATGCAAACGTTGCTTTTTCTTCATTTATTTAAAGGAAATGTATTCAATGAATTTGTAGTCCTATTGTATATAAAATAATAATATACATCAATTTCAGTTTGAGTTTCATAAACTTTTTTGCTAATTCTGAGTTGGAAGCAGCTAAATAGAAAATAGACCAATGTTTTGATCCTTTTCCAAAATTTGTCTAGCCTGCCAATTTTCGGATAACATTGCATCAAATAGTTTTGGACATCTCTGGGCTTTATTGCCGTAATAATCAATGAATCATAAATGTATTTGTTTTCCTAAAATTGAACATTAGTCCTATTCAAGTTTTTATAAGATTTCAATAAAAAAGTTTGCACCTGAAAGCAGTACTAGTGTTCCAAATGATTGGATAATTTTATCCAAAGTAATTTGATCAAGTTAACTTTGTATTATCCAGTATAATCCGACTTTAAGATGTTTGCCGCAAACTTTCAAGCCTTGAACTTTATCTTGCAACTTATTTCACATCAAAACGGCGTGAAAATCCGTCGCACTGCTGACAAACTTTGAATATCGTTGCTAAATATTTTACCTTGTATTTGAAAAGTTAAATTAACATTGAATTATTTCGTAGTTTGATGATTTTGATCAATAAAATATGCCCACAAAACTTACATCGCGTCATGAGCCATGAGTTGTGACATTGTGCAAACTATTCGCATGTCTTATTCTTGTCATGATTAGATTTCAAAGTTGGCTCATAACTTCGTCAGTTCCAAGCCGTCGTCGGTGGCGGCGTCGTGGCCAAAGGGACTACTATACAAGCGCCACTGTGATAAATGATATTTATTTTGTACTGTTACACGTCAATCTTTTTTGGTCATTTTTAAACTAGATGAGGCCGGTGTTTCCTAGCCTACCCTGAGAAGAAACTCCGAAACAAACTCAGAGGTCAAAGTCTCTTTTATAGTCCATACGATAGTTCTGGTCAAATCATATGAGAACCATGTAGGTTAATGTCTGAAGTGGTCTTTTGAGGAAAGTACCACACATATTTGAGAGGACCTGTCCAGTCAGTGCAAACCTTCTTTTCGAGGTAGGACTTACATTTCCCCACTTGGGCTCGGAGACGTTTGGATTTCCAAGAAGACCTTAAAAGGTGACAAAAGGTGCTTGCTTGATCTGATGATGAATGGGGCAAGTTTGCAAAGGAGTCAGTTGGGTTTGTAGCTGCTGGTTTTAAGAAGCTGTGCCTAATTAAAATCAGTTTTGCAGCAAATTGAGACATATGAATTAGGCACTCACACGTTCTGAATCACCATAATAAATCCATTACTCATCGGAAATTCAGAATCCAATACCTTCTTAAACACTTAAAATAAAAGTAAACGAAATAAAAATTTCAGGAAATCCTAATAACGTCTAAGCACGTGGTTACCCTAATAACAGCTTTGATTCAACTAAATTGGTTCAAATGTATCTCAAACGGGTCTTTAAACATGAATCTGAATCGGTGCAACGTGACGGCAAGGAAAAAACAACAAGAATCGCTTTTAAAGTATTTAATTTTTCCCTGACTGTACAGTCAGGGAACTAAGGATATTGTAACCCAGTTATCAGGTTATGGAAAGTCAGGTAGGCAGACTCCATGGAATCTAAAAGTCAACTGCATCCGGTTACACAAGAAGTCGACCCCAACAATATTGGGAAAATAAATGTTCGTCACCTTAAGGGTGACTATCGCTTGCACATCATAAAACAATAAGATCTAATTGTCTATGTGACAGCTGAACATTTTCAACCTTAGTGAAGTTCCAATATCTTTCTAATTGTTATCGAAGTGGTTAACAATTAATTCCCCAGACTTCACATACGATATACGAATTTAAATTTAAAGCACGTAATAAATATGTTTTGGGAAACCTTAATTCTTTGTTAAGCAAAAAAACTTTTACACGTACTGATTGGGAGACCGAAACTGATAAGGACTTCTTTATCTCACTGTAATTCTTCAAATCAGTTTTAATACCTAATTTCACATATAACATCACGCCAGTGTGGGTATTTCCCAAAGGGTTGGGCAGAATTGTACCTATAATACAAATTAGTAGAATTGACATAGTGGTGAAATGTGAATCATACCAGCCTTAAGACGTCCACTGCTGGACATTGGCCCCCGCATAACGAAACATAGGTTGCCATAATCGCCACGCTGGGCAGGCGGTTTGTCGATCGCAGTGTTGCACTGCCCAGACAATGCTGTTGCTTATTCTCTGGTGAGTCCCTAAAAACAAGTGTGGAAGTACCTATGATAACAGTTAGTATAGTAATAGTCCCTCTGTAATGTCTAAGTCCTATATAATAGTAACCAGGCGTAAGACTCTCCCTCCCTATAGTACGAGTGCAGAGCGCGGTTTTGAGTTCAATGCCCGGTTCGGTCAAAAATGTTTTTGGGTTTTTCATTAGGATTTTTTAGCTGCGGCTTTGGACTGGATAGATGTCAATAGCTTGCTATTATTGGACTTTCAAAATGTGGTTTTTATAAAACACCCGTGCTAAGTGCTTACATATGGCAGACATAATGCATGATCGAGTTTGCTGCACACCAACAAATTCACTTTCGCATTGTTATTTTTTAACCCCTGTGAAAATACTTCTCGAGAATCTGGAACGCTGTCGTCTCCCTCTTGGAGGTGAGCGTTAATAGCTGCGACACAGTTTTGTAACTAATGTAGCTATTTACGTACGCAAACAATTTGTAAAGTGTGTTTTTGTTCCAATAATGATTTATCATTATTATTATTTATAATATTACAGATTTCAGACTGTTCTCCCTCACTGCAGGGAAAAGGCCTCCCTTTCTTCTTCCCATTCCTCCTGGCTTAGGGCATGTGTAGACCAATCCTGCCGACAGTATTACTGCCGTAATTGTGACATATACAGTAAGTGCCTTGGAGACACTTTTGAGAAAAAGGCGTTCATAATAAATAGGTTGCCTTGCGCAACGTGTCTTACTCTGCCTTACTATGCTACTATGCGTTAAGCTTATTTGATTTTCTTTGCCACATTTTTAAATTTGACAACAGAATTTGACAAAGAAACACAGAAATGTAGATCTCAATTCTCTCTTTCCAAATACATATGTACTTAACTCAATATCGACTTACTGTAATTAATTATCATAAGCGCGGCAGATAATTATTAAATGTAGCAAATTTGAATAAAAATGATTTCTGAGCCAAATCGTAACAAACAAATAAATCTTTCCTCTTTATAATATTAGTAGAGATGTATAATGAAAAGAATAACCTAAAATTCCCACAAGTAATGATTGCATTGATCTCATTCTGACCTCTAAACAAATTATATTTCTAATTACGTACACCAGTCTTGTCTGGTCGAGCTGCACGGAAAACAAGCGGCTAAAGTTATCTGAAGGTGATGCATCAAATGTGCCGCAGACCACCGGCGCTGACTGTGTGTAACCTCTTAATAATGCAGTTAGACAAAATAAAAAAATATACGCGGACGTGAGAATTTACCTATAGGGTGTGGAATAATTAGCAAGCAATAGTCTCGTTACTATTAACGAAAGACGCCAAATTCGTAAAGAGAGACCAGAGCCTTGATCTATACTTTTAGTACCTATAGCCTATATACCTATATACCTTTTAGTACCTGTTAGATCTACACTTTTAGGAGACAGCTACTAAAAGTAAAAGACTTGAACGGTTAGAAAACCGTTTTCGAAATCAATGCGGATGATTTTATCCAACGTAGGTATTCCTTTCGATATCCCATAACTTTAAGGTTATATTCTATTCGTAAAAGTAATAAGAAAACCCAAGAACAAATTATAAAAAAATACGTAGTTTCGAATATAATACTAACACTAGACTCTCGATGTGTGTATCTAAGTTCATTGAAAAGTCCGAGAAAATCATTTCAATCAAATCAATCATTCGGATTTAAGCTAAGAAAATGTGACTTTGTCATATTTCACGTATAATAATAATCGTGACTGTTGAATTATTTTGTATAAAAAGTTAAAACGAGAAAATAATAATTGAATAATAATTCAAGTGACAGGTGATTTTTTGACATGGTCTCATTTATGCCCTAGAGTTATAACAATATATCAAAAGGAACTCGTTGTATAATGTGATGGGGCGAGCCTCTTGCCATCAACAGACACTAATGCACACTTGTTTTTCGTTAAAGGGAGAACATAGACAAGGCGCCTGAAAGTATATTTATGAAGACCAGAGAGTGTGGGTTTGACCTCACAAGTAACAGTGATCCCCAGAGTGGTTTTTTATCATTTTCAGACCCAGCAATCGAACTCAGGTACTCATGCTTAGAAATAACTTTTGGCAACACTAGACCAAAGAGTCAGATATATCTCTTAGAAGGTATTCCACATTAATTTATGACCAGCTCGCCACGCTTTGGTACTCGCGGCGTGATGGCTATTTCTTTTGGTAATACATCTTCAACTTAAATGGTTACCAAACCTCTACAAACCATAGCCTGTGTCTAACCCATCATATGAAATGCACGTGTATTTGCAAAATGTTTTTTCTAGTCAAGGCTTAGTAATACATTTCGGAAGCTTCTTGCGGAAGTTCACTTCTCCCTTTTCTTCTCTTTTTGATCTCACGCATAATTTTGTATCGAACGAGAGGTCCTATTCTTGAATGAAAGGTCCTTGGGTAATATTGTGTCACCATTTGCTTGGCCTCTTGAAACTTAAATTACAAATAGTTATTGTGCATTTATTTTTCGTTTTTCCTTTCGAAGGTCTGCTGGTAGAAATTTCTAAAGAAATAAGCAGTCAATTGTTATGTTGTCTTTATTCTTTGTTTTATTATGTTCGTTTATTAAATGTAAAATAAAGTAGCACGTACTAATTATAAGGAAGGTATATAGAATTATGTATACCAACAAAATCATATCCCAGAATGTCTAGGAGGTCAATCATAAGCCACACTAACAATGTTCCACTATTTTGACCATCTATTATTTTGCACCACCTGTATCTGCATTGTGCATGTTTATTATGCATTTAATAATCCTTAGAAACGATATTCGTGATATATGATTGATCTGTTATAATTATGCATGTGCTTAGTTTCGGTACATTATAATTATTATTTGAAGTTGAATGATGCATCTTAAATGTATTATTAATTGTTAATAATACTCATACGGTAAAGATGCATTTTTTTCCATAATGAATACGTACCTAAATATGTAAGTACCTATACATTTTAATTTCAAGCAAAAGAAATATTAAAGTTTCGATGGTAGGTACATGGCATTGTTACACTGTAGAAACCTAACCTAATGAATGATCCGATTACAAAGAATCTTTCAGTGGCTTTGGATTATTAAGTTACCGACATCATCTGCCTAGCCTTTTCCCATCTATTTTGGAGTCGGCTTTCAGTCAAACCGGATTCAGCTGAATACCAGTATTTCACTATCCACAACCCATTAACTGAGGAACACGGTATTGCTTAGCAAAACTGGAAACATCAAAGGAGTGAAGTAAATACATCAAAACAATATCCTTCTAATATTATAAACGCGAAAGTTTGTAAGGATGGATGGATGGATGGATGTTTGTTACTCTTTCACGTCAGAACGGCTGAACGGATCTTGATGAAATTTGGCACAGAGGGAGATTATAGTCTGGAATAACACATATGATACTTTTCATCCCGGGAATATGGTCCCATGGGATAATTTTTGACATAAACGCGGGCGGAGCCGCGGGCGGTAGCTTGTTCGAAATAATTACAACTTCTTACAGTCCGATATGCTAACACGAACAATAAATAGGAAACAGAATGCACTTCGAAATCGAGGGCTATTATAATTTTATTAACACATGAATTGTGGGTTCAATAATTCTTGTCATTGAGCCACAATACATACCAATAAAACAAAGATTTATGTTCATTGTCAATACATATAAATTATGTTAAAAAAACTAACAGAAATACATTGGCCTCGCACCGCTGACCTATGAGTAAGCGACACGTTTTTTACAACAAAGCGAAAAATACTGCGAAACTAAAGTTGCCATACGTTTTGGAAGAGTGAGATAAGTCTTGAAGTATTGACTTCTTAAAGATACTCTGCTAAAGATTGGACTGTGAACTTCTGAGATCTTTAATCTGCTTCTTAACTTTAACAGAAACTTGCATCATCATCTGCCTCGCCTTTTCCCAACTATATTGGGGTCGGCTTCCAGTCAAACCGGATTCAGCTGAATACCAGTATTTTACGTGGAGCGGCTGCCTACCAGACATCCACAACCCATTAACTGGGTAACACGGTACTCCTTGGTAAGACTGGTGTCAGATTATCTGGCTTCTATCAGAAACTTGCATAACATACCTATTGGTTGTTAGGCAGAGGTGTACTTTCGGAATATCTATATTTTGTCAGTTATTTTCAAAAAGTTCCATGTAACTAAGAAGGCGTGCATATTGCCACGAACCAGGCACAAATTCGAACTAAACACGGTCAGAAGTCTATCAGAACTAAAAGTACGTACCTGTGTAAAAAGCACAGCAATATAATATTTTTCATGTGAAACCAACATACACTAGGGTAAAATCTATTAAAAACCTACAGGAATCTTCGCCCAACAAGTGTGTTAATTTACAACACTTGTGGTCACCCCCGTCTCAATCCCGAGAAACAGCTCAACGCACTTTCGTGGTGACCACACATTGCCGGAAATTATCGAATACTTATCACTAATAATCCAATAAAGTATCTCCTTGTATATATAATTAAAAGGCCTACAGAATGATCGAAAGCACTATTTTCGGAATCCGGACGCTTTATACATAATTTTCATACGTTAAATTATCTTATCTTGGACAGAATCGGGTATATTACTAATGCATGATAAATAAAATCTTTTAAGAGATATCGAATACCAAAAAAAAAATGAAATATATTGGTAGATACATAAAAAACGAGAACACAGTTTTTAAGGCTCGCTCTAATTCAAAATCGCTCTAATTTAATTTAAAAAGATGTATATAAATCTGCTTTATTTAACCAAGAAAATTCTAAATCCTCTCATAGCTTACTTTCCATTCATATTCACCTTACCCACTCCTAACAGCAATAATATTCGAAACATTCTACATTAAAAAATGCGAATCGAAACTCAGAACAAAAATGACAAGCTCGGCGAAGCACACCACTAGTAGTGCCAAAAACAAGTCCAGTTTAAAAACAAAGGAACCATCCCAGACGCTTCAACCTTGTTCCCATTAAGCGCGGCTATCAACAGTTAGTCTGCTGTCGTTTTCTATAATGTCCTCTGGTCGGAAACAGGCGCGTTTCGGCACCGTGACGTCACCTGAAGACCTGGCCAACCAGTTTTTGCTCCCAGCTCCAATTTAGTATTTGATTCTTTATGCATAACTCGCGTCCTAAGGTCGTCGGAGTTTCAAGGACAGCGATACTAATTGCTATAGAATGTATAGCTTTATAATTATATGCTGGTACTTAATTATATGCCATCGGTGTGTATGGTCACGTTCGTTTACCCTATGTGAGTGTTATACGGTGCATTGATGCCGCTTTGTCTTGTAAAGGGCAACATCTTATTGATCTTTATAAGATGTGGTTCAACCTGTTTTTTTTTATTTTTCGACTTTAGAACGCGGCTGTTGATTGTCTATTATTTTCTATTAAAAATGATATCTCTCTGATTGACTACTTTGAGGACAGAAGAAGTTTGCTTGCGGACTTGAGTGCAGTTCTAATATTTTATAGAACCACATTATGAGCTTCAATGGCTTGGTATTTACTGCGAATTGGTTCATCATTAACAAGATTGCCTTACAGATAAAAGCTTTGTTCTCTCTGACTTATTGTTTTAATTTATTTGTAACTTTTCATTGCTTCTTTTATGTTCCTGATTTACACTTATAAATGTATTTACCTCTATGCCACACATACATATAATAAATGAGGCAAATTGCGCAGCAGCAGATGCGAGAATAACATAATTTTATTTTTTTACCTTTTAACTTAGAGTGGCGCAATAAAGCAATGTACCTTCAGGGTCATAAGTTCGAATTCCTCAATGGTTTTTTTTTACTTTTTACTGTTTGTACTTAAACAAACAGCCAAACCGGATGCCAGTTACCTGGAGTAAAAACTATGAACTTTCATACAAAATCTCATCGTTTAGTAGGTAATTAGTTTTCAAAAACTCTTCCTCAACGCTCACCGCCAGAGTCAAAATCAAAGCGTTTACTGCAAACTTTATAGTTGTTCGTTAAATGTTTGCGCTTCTAGATTAAGGATGTGCCTTGTCTGCTAGTGAATTAATGTATTTAAGAAGTTTGTCTGTCCCATTCATTATTTTGTATAATTAATATTTACTTTATATTTGTTTGTCTATGCTTATGAAATTGTTTGACCTGACTGACAATTCAATCAACGCACATCCCTAACTACTAAGCCTAGAAAGCAAAAAAAAAATATGTAGATTTATTTCATAATGTAAGCATCTGCTAAGAAAATTATTTGTAAATTATCACTTAAAGGAGGAGAAATAAATGTATTTGTTCTCTAGCTGGGTACTGACCGGTGTTACGGGCCATAATGTAACATTCGCAGCGAGCATGTTATGTTACACCGTGTCCTTAAATCCGTGTAAAACAAAACATACGCGTCATGTCCGTGCTCGTTTCCACGTACTGACTGCACGAATTCTTGCTTCGTAACATGTTACATTACGACCCGTAACACCGGTCAGTAGGTACCCTTGGAAGCCGACATCTACATGGACAGTTAGTTGAATATTTGTTCATTTAACGAATGGGGATCGAACTTTACTTCTCGCAGATTAACTAGGTATTAAACTACTGCCTCTTAATTTAATTCTACATTTATCAGAAGCAGTCAATTGAATCGCCAAACGGAAATTCATTGCCGCTCCAAACCCCCTACCCGGTAACAGGGGAGAGTTTCCAAAGATTTATCCAGAATAATAGGACGACTGGTCATCGTTTCCGGTAGACACTGATAACGCCAGCTTGCAGTTTGGGGTGCTGCTGACTACTGTCTTGAAACCGCTTTAATCCGTCCAACTAATCTTACAAATCTGAAAATATGTATTTTGGATGTTTTTTAATGAATTATGCCTCAACGGATGAACTTTTTTGGACGAGCCACCATGATTTAGGTGACTTTGTATCCCGGTAACCGATATCTTCCGAAATTTTATTTTTAAAGTAAGGGAAAATGCGAGCAAAAGGTAGGAAAGTTTTCACTGACCTTTTCGTTTGTTTGTTTCAATCAGGATTTTTTCAGAAGTAGCCCGAAGTCTCGATTTTAGCCCAGTTGGTTGCAAAAGAATCGCCCCCTAATACATTAGACTAGACACTGGCAAAAAAGGGACGTGCTTTAAGTAGACCACTGCTTAACAATTTAAAATGACGTAATTAAATGTATTAAGTAAAATGATCGACCCTACCACCTTTAGTATCTAGCTTATTGTTTTTATGACGTCCTTTTCGCCCTGCCATTTTCAGCACCTTTTGTATTAAAACTAATCCGTATACGGAACACCTAGCCTCTATTTCCTGAAGATTTTTGCAGAACTGTTAAATGAGTACACCCATATTTGCTCGACTGCGGCGGAGACCAAAAGTAGGATTGCGTTTTTGTTTTCCAACAACAAAATATTGCCGTTACATCATCTGCCTAGCCTTCTCCCAACTATATTGGGGTCGGCTTTCAGTCAAACTGGATTCAGCTGAATACCAGTATTTTACGGGGAGCAGATACCTACCAGACATCCACAACCCATTAACTAGGTAACACGGTTCTCCTTGGCAAGAGTGGAAAATATTGCCGTTACATAATCAGGCAAAAATCCGGACATCAACCTACAGGATTTCATACGGGAAAAATCCATTTGCCTGCCACGTGGGTCTAAACCAGGACCCGATAAGACCCAGGATCCTCAGGTTACTTTCATTTTCGGGCGCTGTGTGGTCAAACCTGTTCCTTCGCGAATAAAAAAGAATAAACCTCTGTTTCTCGTGGGTATTCGGACCAAGAAATTGTCGTCTTCTTCAAGTTAATTATCCTCTGCTAATTTGCTCGTCTCTACTAGCGCTTCTGAAAAAGCTGGTTACTTACATTTTTTTTTTCAGTTTTTTTTTTCATTATTTTAACGGCTTTTACGGTATGCGTCAAGCTTGGCGCAAATTAACTTTTCCTCTTTCATTCTTTCTTCTATTTATTTATACTATAAACTATCAGGTTAAGGTTGGTGTCAACGCTACTTAAGTGTCTGTGAGTGTATAACACCCATGGATGCATTAAAACAGAGTTGAGAAAAAATAAAATGAGGCAGCAGACATCACACCTACAGAGAAAACATCACTCCTACAAAGAAGGTAGGTATTTGTATTCATTTGATAAATTACTGCGCACCCTGCATTAAGTCGCCGCAACATAAATAATAAGTAGGTACAACACGGAGATATTTCCATGTGGCTGATGGCTCAGTGCATCGACACCTAGCCAAACGTAGGTCGGTAGGTACCTATAATATTTTCTCATATCTGTGAGTATTTAAAGTTGGCGGAGATCTATATAACTGCAGTGCTAAACAGCAGAGCAAATAAGTGCGTGAGATGTGAGATGCGCATGAGACTCAAAACTCAATATAGGTCGAGGACCCCTTCCCCTTGCATCCTCCTTGAAACCACACGGCCAATCACCACGCCACACCAACTTCTTTTTTTTTACCGAATCAAATCATTTTTATTTACGTAGGTATTACTTGACCGGGGTTATCTGGTCATCAGCAAGGACAAATTTAAATATTACAAATTTGAATAAGGAAGGGCCTGATATCGAATGTTTTGTACATTTTCAACAATCTTGCGCATACAAACAAAGTCGGTGTGCTCTTGCGTCGGAATTTTAAGTGTTTGTTTGGCTAAATGTAAGTGCTCCTCCGGGATTCAAAAGATGCGATCAAACTGCTAAGGTTTACTGAATGGTATCTTCACGGTCACCTCCTTTACGGTATAAGCAGACTCTATCAGCCAATTTCATTTTGAGTATTTCTTCCGCAAACATAGCACTTTAAATTACACATTATTAACACCATTACGACCATTAAGGGTATGTTGTTGTTGTCAATTTGTTAGCGCAATTGCAGAGCGCACGCAAGCCCTTAATTGACATGTGAATATAGTGTCAACATTGCAACAGTCGTCAATTTGCCATTACCCCACGCAGCAATGGCCACTGGTCAATTTAACAACTAATAGGTATGGTCACGAATCCTAACTCAATAATGTTCAGTAGCTTTAAGATTTTCCTTCGTCACAATCTGACTGCGAAATTATTTGCTTTTGAAGTCAATTACCGTGGATTTGGTGAACGTGGTTTTCTGTACCGGTGTTCTGTATGGTGTCGGACGTAAAAGAATAGCACCATCGCATTGCTTCCCGTGGGAGTCGTAAGAGGCGACTATGGGACTCAACAGTGAATGGGTAGCAGCATTATTTGTGCATTGCAACAGCTACACTGCGATCGCCAACCCACCTGCCAAGCGTGGCGATTATGGCAACCTCCCCTTGGGGGAGACCTATGTCCAGCTGGCTTCCTGCTGGTATGATGACGTGTTTGAAGTTGAAAGAACCGTTTCAGTCGTAAAAACAGTCAGTTTCACTACTGTTTGTCGACAGCTTGTCTAGTTTTAATAGTGGATACAGTTACAAATAGGGAATTGTCCGTACTTTTAAAAACCTGCGCGTTCTAATCTGAAGTTTGTTATTGCTGAGATCAGATTTTGACTTGTTTTTGAACATTTTTAATTATAGTGTTACGGGATATTTGTTAAATAGGATCTAGAATTATTTTTAAAGAATCGGATTATTAGAAGCAGTTAATTATTTTCGTAATCATACGAGTTATTATTTCTCTTAGGTTTTTAAAAAAAAATCCTATTCAACCAATGCTCCGCTACTTAAAACTACAAGGCCATAGTAATAAATATATATTGCACAGTGAACTCTGTCAGAGCGATGCATTTCTGAAGCAAATAACTTAACTACATAGCACCTATGTGCTAGAGTTCCTTCACTTCTTTATATACCTACGTTTATTTTGTTTTGTATAATGACGTCAATCATAACTTTAGCTGTAGTAATATGCAGAGAATCGTTGAATATTTTTATCTTATTTACTTATGCACTTATATGGAATCCATGTTTAACTACATACGAAACGAACATTTTGGCAGCCTCGTTGATCGCAAAAGCTACTATTGAGCCTGAGGTCTTGGGTTCGATTCCCCGTTCGGACAAAGTGTAATTGGGATTTCGTCCTATCTGGAATATCTCACAGTTCGGATTTGTGCCCTGTTGATGGTACTTCGTTTGCACCCAATAAGGTTATGCTATGTTTCATACCTAATCATATAGGTTTGAAACGTAACGGGTTGAGACAGTCATTGAAAGGATCCGGCAATTAGGTCTCATGGTGGCCCTTCACAAGTCCGAAGCCATGTGCTTTCAGGCTCTCGGAACGCACCACCATCGGAATACCAAATAACGGTAGGTGGGGTTCAATTCAGCGTCGGGGCGACGCTGAAGTACCTTGAACTTGTCCTCGACAGCCGATGGAACTTCGTGGAGCTCCGGCAAGATCTCATGGCAGTATGGAAAAGCAACTGTCACAACCCAGCGCTGTGCACGCCAGTCCCCTCTTTGAGGAGTGGGTAGAGAGGCACCACGGCGTCCTCGCCTTTTTCGCCGGATTCGGCGGGAGGAGACGCCTAGGTGTCAACACATTGTGGATCGCCCGGAGGACACTGTGGAGCATACGGTGGAGGTCTGCCCTGCTTGGGTGGAGCACCGCCGTGTCCTTGTCGAGGCGATCGGCGGCGGCGATGATTCAATCCATGGTCCGGAGCAAAGTTCTTCTGCGTAGCAGTAATCGGCGCAGGCCTGCGGACGGTGAGCGATTGCTGGCTCGCCGTCCTACAAGGACGAAGCCCAGATCGACGGCGCGTTGTGTTCCACGCGCCCCTCAAATAGCTGTCATCAAAAGTTGCAAATTTGTTCGAAAGAGTCACCGCGGCCCTGGAACGCAAAGGGCATTAGAAGGAACACGGATGGGTTTCAAATCCTATTCTAAATTAGCACGAACCTTTACAAGTAGATAGCAACCTACGTTACAGTGCTATAGGTACAACTCTGCATAACCCTTCAGAGAGAGTAGGCGTGATGTCGCCCTGAAAGCTGTTTAAATAAACTTTGTTTTATGACCCAATACACCAAACCAAATCTATAATTATCTTTTCTCAAAACATTCATAAAAATTGATTTAGTATTATTAATGTCCGTATTGCCTTGTCCAATAGTATCTTCCCTTAACATTATTTCGCCCATAGCGTTCATGACTAGATACTCCAGAATATTATATGGATTGAATCGTATAATATCGTATAATATTGCAAAGAAAACAAAATGAATTGTCAGAAACATTCATCTATTCAAACAGCACCTGACTGCGGTAAATTTCTGTTAATTAACGTTCGTATAACTTAACTGAAGTAAGTAGATATATAAATATGGCCTTTTGAATTTTTGAAATAATTAAATATCACGTGGTGCTCCGAGGGTTTAGAGAGACGTAGGTGCACGCGTATATTAGATACATTTCGCCAGTTAACTACCATGTGCCTACAATTGATTATTTCTAGGCCATACCCCTAGGTCCAAAATTCCTAAAATCAACCAAAATCAGTCTCGGAATTACCAAAAATTTCTGACGAGAAAAAAACCCAATAAATGGGTCATTGCCTGACCGGGTAATCGAACCCAGAACCCCAAGCAAGACTACTAGATCAGAGCAGTCGGCAAAGTAATAAAGAATGTAAAACTATAATAAAATCAAATTCAATTAACTATAACAAAGCACAGCCAGCATTGTCACACCGAAAGACTCAATCATCAATATCAATTTGAGTACTGATTCCAAATCAATGCTTGACGTTTTCACTTTCGCAAATGGAATCCTTGAACAACTCCAGTAAGTTTGAGAGAGAAATCGATTCCTCCGGGGCCATGAACTACGTACAGTCGGCCAAGGAGATAAGTATGCAGGGCTGAATTAGTTGCATTCAGCCCTACTTAAAATTCAGGTCGTGCGAATGCGTTTTGAATGATATTCAGAATGTTCTTCCTGGTCTTGCATCGTTGAGGAGGGCGTGTTTGCACGCCCACGTTAGCTCTAGCGTTAGGATTTTCCCTACGTTCTTTATGTCACGTGGAAAACAAACACACTATCAGGTTACCAATAACAATCAACATTGCTAACGTCGATGTTTATTTCTCGGAAGTAAATAAATTGTGATCCAAAATAACCGCTAGAAGAGATCCCATTACAGCCAATTCACGCGTAAGACTGTGGGACGAGTTTCATAAAATAAATCAACAAAAGCACTAACCGACTATCGATATTATCTGGTATTTCAATTCTGGTCTTTCCCCAGCAGTTGGGAGATGCAGGCTACGAGAAAAACAACGCTCGATTTTTCAAGGAACGTCCGTATTCTAACATAATATTGACAAGTTTTTGATGGTCACCGAGATAAGACTGTGACTTGAATTTAAACGTTTTTAAAGTACGAGATATAAACTGCCAGCCACCACACCAATCTCTTGAACCGAGTGTACCCGCATCGTGTCCATGTATCGCCTCGTTCGCGATCACGTCCATTCTCATCTAAGTTATAATTGCGAACACAATGTCGTCAGCGTGGCACTGACCTCTCTCGTTTCAAGTGCGAACGGTCATTAACATCGCTGTGATACCATATTGAAACGCATTCGACAAAACGAATAAAACTGCACGTTTATTTTACCTAACGATTTCTTTATTAAGTATTTCGATAGGAACCATCTGGGTTCAAGGTAAAATAGTAGAAGTTTTTCTGTGGAATATTTCGGGATCAGGGTTTATGTAATTTTTGAGATGATAAAACAGGCCAATGTTGGTAATAAGTTAAATATAAAGAAAGTAAGAAAAAGTTTAAGTTATTGTTAGTACAGTTTTTGGGTAGCTAACCAACGTTCTTATCCATTGCAAAAGATTCAGAAATTTTATCAATTGGTTTGTTTTGGCTATTTGTCTAACTGCTAAGGTGTTTCGATTAACGAATACAGGAAAATTAAACACAGAGACACAAAAGTGTCTCATTGAAAGTCTTTTATTGGTGTTTGTATAGTCAGAACAGTTAGTCAAATTGATTATATCTCCTCCTCTTGTTCTCCTCTTACAGGGAGTCTCGTTGGTGTAGTAGTGGCAAGCACGACTACTGAACATGAGGACTTATAAACCCGGATCGGGCAAAGTTTTGTATTGTTATCCCAACTCCAGCTTCCGGGAACAAACACAGACTCAGGGCTGCTTTTGAGTACAGTTAAGCAGCAGACTGGAGTCTGGATTTGTGCAGGGTTTAGGCTGCCTGTCCATTGACGCGGAGCGATGCAGCAGAGCGGAGAGCGGGAGTAATGCGGAGTGGACTTGCGGACTGTATCAGTCCATTGATGCGGAGCTAGGTAATGAACTGCGGGCGGAGAGGAGCTAGTTAGCGAGTTCACGAGACAAATAATTTGAGTTGGCGGCCGGTTTTTTACCGATTCCTCGCTCTGCTTCTCTGTTCTGCTGCCTCGCTCCGCCTCCCGGTTTTGTATGAATTTTTAAACTAGTTTGCAAATTCCTGTCCACTGAAGCGGAGCGGATATTTTATGTAATTCTATTGGTTAATATGGTCATAGATCCAGTGGACAGTCAGCTTAAAACTCGTATCCTGGGACCTAAACATAAGTAGTGAAATATTATAAGATCTTATTTATATTAGATACATCTCTGTCTACCCGTTATTGGAATACAGATTTACCTATTGTCATGTTTCTTTCAGAATAGAATAAATATTCAAACACGAAACAAAAACATTCTTAAAAAATCCCTTTGCCGCCTGATTCAACATTAGTCACCAATAAAAAAATATGTATTTGTTTAACCTATCGATCAACGTACCAGGGTGTAATGACCACACACCTGGCAAAAAACAAAATAATGCACTTTATTTAGTCATTGACTGTCATTGTAACCTTGATTTTAATGACGATGCCGCTTGTGATGATAAACAATTCGTATGTGCTAAGCAGCAGGGATTTATTTAATATATCTGCAACTCATATGGAAAGAGAACTTGCTAAACGCTTAGTTAACACTTCGCGTGACCCAAGGGCTGGCTTTTACCTCGGAAAGAGGATAAGCATTGCCATACAACGTGGCAATGCCGCCAGTCTTTTTTTGACGCCATATTATAGTTAGGAATTTTTATTTTAAGTGTATATTTAGATTAGTATTTAAAACATGAAATAAAAAGGTACCTAAAGGTTAAATAAAATATGAAAAATCAATATCAGCCTTTTCCAACTTTGTTTAGGTCAGCTTCCAGTCTAAGCGGATACAGCTGAATACCAGTATTTTATGCTCAGCGACTACCCATCTGACCACCACAACCCAGCCACTGGGTAATACGATAAGAATTGGCAAGACTGGTGTTAGATTTTCTGCATTCTGACTACCCCTAATGGCAGTCAAAGATGTTCAAATGACATCCGGGACCAGGGGCTTAACGTGCTTTCTAATGCACGGAGGCAACTCTGTATGTACCTAATGCATGGGCACCGATCCACGGCTGTTATTATTTAGTAACGAGCTCTTCTATGACATAGCAGTGAAAATTAAAGATAATCATCCCATTACGTTCCCACAGCTAGAACAGGCCTCTCCGTGAGAGTAGGCCATCATGGGGGCCAGTTAGGAACACTGGATGTCTTTGATTTCACATCGTTAGGACATGCGCCATAACGATGTTTTCCTTCACAATTTAGAAGAAATAGAGACACGACTTTTCCCGTGAATATAGGCAGAAATTGCGATGTCGTTTGTTAAAATAACAAACTGTCATTTCTCGTTCATTCATCTTTCGCCTGATATGATGATGATGATGATGATGATTTCTCGTTACAGTGGCAGATAATCTATTAGAGTACAAAGGTATGCAAGTTACTTTTGTAACCGTTTTGTAATTTCTGCCTTCCAAGGAAAGTGCGCGTGAGTTTATGTAATTATTGACGATGGTCTTAGTCAAAATTAATTCGCATAGCCTTTAGCCCTTCCTATATTGGGGTCGGCTTCCAGGCCAATCGGATACAGCTGAGTACCAGTATTTTACAAGGAACTCCACAACCCACTAATTGGGTAGTACGGTACCACTGTGGTGTCAAATTTCTGGCTTCTGACTGTCCATAACGAGGTGCTACTTTGTATTTTGTTTAAAAAAACTGTGAGGAAATACGAGTAAGTACAACATTAATACTTAAATTAGTTCAGCACAGTACATGCCTTTAGAAAAAACTATCCTCATTCTTCACTCAAAAAACATAATAGTTTTCAAGTTACCAAGGTAACCGAAGTCAACATTTTAAAATCTCATCGTGTGTAACCGCATCAAAGCCTCCGGCCGCCCTCGGCGAATAATTTATGTTATGAACGCACTTGAGCGCGTGAGACCGGATATTAATTGAATACCGAATAAATTACTACATCTCTACTCTAGTGATCGAGTTTGAATCGAATTAACGAATTGTATTTCGGAAGTACGAGTATTTGAGGTATAGACAAATAACACTTTGTCAGTGATTGGTTGACCACGTGGCATTTCGGTGATTTGTCAATTACTTTTTTAATTTTTTTACTATGTTTATAGCGGAGGTTTTATTTTTCTCTTTGTTTAGGTCATATTATTCATCATAATGCCTAGGATGATATAAAACTTGAAGTCCCTTGGCTCATGACAGAATTCAATGGAAACAGCTAAAGGACGCCATTGCCACGAGGTATGCGGGGTTGTGCTCATTCTATAACAAAATACATTACCATCAGAGAAAATAATTCTAATAAGAAGGCTTTGTCATGGTAATAGCTACCTACAAAAAAAAAAATTCCAGAAAAATACAATACCATAAGGTACCTCGGGACCAAATAGCAAGTATACCGCATCAAACTAAAAAAGAATCTCAGAAATACCAACCGAATTGAGAACCTCCTCCTTTTTGGAAGTCGGTTAAAAACATTCATTGAACATTTCGCTAGTTGTATTGTATCACAGACTCAGGTCGTGAGTGCGGATTTTTTTGAAATTTACTGCGGCACCTTTACTCTCAAAATGGGACGGAAAACATCATGAGGACACAAATGTTTAAAAACTCTCTACTTTAACGTGCTAGTGCCACTGTTGTGAGAAAGCTACGGAGCTATGCAGGACGAATAGCACTGTCTCTTTTTGACAATGACCCCGTATTGTTAGAGGTACTAACACCTATCAACACACTCTTGGTCTGCTAAGTGGTTTGAAGCCCGTAGATAAGACCTGTGTCCCAGCAGAATATAGATTATAATTAAGCTGGTTAAGTAGACTCTTGGATGCTACTAAAAAACCTCTAGCTGCATTGTCTGCAGTAACATTTCTTGACTTGGGTAACGAACCCAGGACATCACATGGTCAGTTGCGCGGTTAACATATCTTAGCGGGAGGAATATCTCTTGAACTCCACAGTCATGGGGATTTACACAAAAGTATGAAAATTTGATTAAATTCATAACATTCTTTATGTAAATAAACCTAAAAATACATGAGAAATAATTTATTTTTAGCTTTACAATACAATTAAGCGTCTAAAAATTTTATGTCAAATAATGTGTAAGAAATCCCCAATTTTGATAAGAATAAAACTAATTATGCCATGGATTATAACCGGCCGAGGGTTGACGTTTATCAGACTTTAATTTACATACATTGAGTTGTAAAAACTTTTAATGGCCACGTTCAAACGCCTTCGGCAGATCGTAAACACCAATTTATTTGTCTTAAGCAACGATTATTATTGCTTAGCTTTTTTCCTTATTTGCAAAATATATATTAACTTGAAACAAATGCATTGGCGACAAATCCTACGTACGGGCGACCCACATCAACGGAAACTATTATTTAGCATTGACAGCGCATTTATTTCAAAGCATTAATGGCGATTTTCGTAGTGCCACCGAACCGAACCGATCAGTTAAACATTTTGTCACGTGCAGGAATCAAACCTCCATACCACAGCAGAAAATCGCTCAGCCACTGCGCCAAACGCTTTCAAACTCATTATTTGAATTTGAACTTGAGCTTTGTATTACAACTGCTATGTATTTGCAAACAACTGAGGTCTTTCACCTCAAGTGACCAAATGCGTTCCAACAGAGATTTAATGCAAAATCAAGGTGTTATTTTTTGTGGAAATTCTTAAGAGACTCGAAAACCGAATCTACACCTAAACTGAACAAGTTCGGTGAGATTTCTAAATACGTTCTTTTTTAATACTTCCACTGTGTATACCTACAGCATCATCTTTGGCAGTCGTTACGGATAGTCAGTTGCCAGATAATCAGACACCAGTCTTGCCAAGGAGTACCATATTACCCAGTTATTGGGTTGTGGAGGTCTGGTAGGCAGCCGCTCCACGTAAAATACTGGTATTCAGCTAAATCCGGTTTGACTGGAAGCCGACCCCAATATAGTTGGGAAATGGCTAGGCAGATGATGACTGCGTGTACCTACAGCTTAAGTATTGAATTCCCTGTCTTCACATCAAGAGTTCATGGGATAATTCTAGACCAGCGTATTTCTTCGTAGACCACTTCAAGTGGGACAGTGGTAAGACACGAGCCAATTGACAGCTAAAAAACCTAAATGCACTTAGATTGACTGCGACTATTTCATTTTTACTATTCGTCATCATCTAAATGTAACTACAAAAATAATATTGGCTGGTCTGAGTGGAGATTCGCAAGAGCAAACTTGCTCGGGTGAAGGATGTATAATCCAGTAAGATGCTGGTAGGGATCTTGACCGTACTTCCGGGATTGTCCTGATAGCCGTGGTATACCTCTCCACTCCTCTAGCACCTCAGTATATGTTGTTGCTTTGGCGCTACGTCACTTTGTACAAGAGACCGTCTTCGGGGGTCCATTTATTAAGTGTACAAGTCACCCCCTGCCATTTTAAAGCCGTTTACATTGTCAGTGGTCAGACAGGGACCAATAGTTCTGCCATAGTATACGATAATCAGTCCACTAAACTACTCAAATCCATAGCCTCCCATCGTGTGTTTCTATAACTGCAATAGTCTCGCACCAACCGGGGATTGTCCTTGGGTATACGTTCATAGTGCAAACAAGGATAATCGTTGGTTGGTGCCCCATTCCATTTGAAATGTCTAACGGGGCCTCTGCGAGTTGGCTTCAGCCCTTCATACGCCTACCAAAGGACCGGGACCCTGGGGTCCCGTGATTTTTAAAGACATAAAATATAATATATAATAATCTAAACTAATATTATAAAGAGGAAGGATTTGTTTGTTTGTAATATTGTAAAGAGGAAAGATTTGTTTGTTAGTTACGATTTTACTCAAAAACTACTGGACCGATTTAAAAAATTCTACCACCGTTAGAAAGCTACCTCTTCACCGAGTAACATAGGCTATATTTATTACCACAAATAATTAGGGATCCTTACTAAAACTTGAATAACGTAACCCAAGGTGACAAAAAAAAAATCATCGCATGCGCCGCGAACACCATTGATGATAGAACAAAAGATAAAAAAATCCGCTATAGCAAATGCCTATCTCCGAAGGATAACTCACAACAACTGCTTTTACTATTAACATTTAGATAAAAAACAATTAATATTTACGAAGCTTATTTAACCCATATGGTATTAATCTATATCTAAATAAATGTGTTTGTAAGAACGGAAATTAAATATAGAATATGTGTGCCCTAAACTCTATATAATTTATACAAATATCTTAGAAAATATCGCGAAATAAAAATATTCGCGCGACAAAATAATTACGCGCGGCAGTCATTCGGTCCGGCCGTCGCATCGTAATGTAGGTAGGTACGTGGGGATTCTGGCCTCCAGGAAATTCAAATTCAAAATATTTATTGCACCATAATGTTTACAAGTACAAGGTCTTATTGTTTTTTTTAACATTAAGAGATACCTATAGTAATTCTCACTTTAGTATAATCTAAACTAATAATAATTCCTTAACGGGGCGTTGAAGTTTTTGGAGTACCTACTAAATCCGCGCGGACGAAGTCGTGGGCGAAGTGCTAGTACATCATAATTTACGGAGGAACAAATAAAATTTCATCATAATTTTAATGTTCATCATTCAACAACACAAAGTACCTATAGCTAAATCTCCGAGATATTAATATAAAACAAGACATAAAGTTCTCACCGAAACTATGTGACATTATATAAAAACGTCCGGGTTATCACGTAACCTAATCCAGTTACAGCTAATATAAAGACTTCGATAAATAAGAAACGCAATATGCCTCGACAAATATGTACTGAGTTTGTCGCGAGCATGTGTTCAATTAAATAATGTTGTTATTACAACAACGAATCTCGACGTTATTGGTAGCTAGTGATGTGCCGACCAAACTCATGTGTCGATGATATTGTAAAGAGGATGAGGAGGAAGCGTCTGGCGAAAACTAAAAGAATTTGAAATAGGTATGTGAAAATATGTTTTGTTTTATCTGTGACTCCGGTACCAACGTTCTTTGAAGGCAGACGCCTAATATATTTTAAAGTTTAAATCTCCAATATAGTTTTATTTATAATAATATCAATAAGTAACACTAGCGGGAGCCGCTGGTGTCACAAATATATCGAGCGATAAAAAATAGAGGAAAAATACTTAACAAAAAAGTAAACTCAACTATAAATATTGGTTTTGAATTTTTTTCATTAGGTAGGTACGCACTTAAGATCTATGATTTAATAACCTCTGCTTTATTTCCTAAAGGAATACACAAGTGCAAAAATCCCTTATATTTCAGACACACTATTACTCCTATTCAACCTCAGGCTTATTTAATGGTAAAAACCACTATAGAGGTACATGCACAAATCTACGATTTTATTTTTGACACTAATCTAAAAAGCAACATCGTTAACCTCATACCCTTTACTTATACAATCTTGAGACACATTTACACACCATCAAACACGTCGACAAAACTAAAAATCCAACATATCGATACCGCAGTCCAAGCAGTCCCCTCCCTCCTCCGCTCTGATTCAGTTGTGACCTTCGAACGAAAGCGAAACCGGTGTAGGTCATCGAGCCGGCTGGCTGTCCGACATCGGCAGCCCGGTACGACTCGCACGCGTTCCCTTTCAGACATGCACCGCGATTTGAAACTGAGCTTGTGTGACCAGCTCAGTAAGTCAATACTACTTTACTCTCGATTTCTGGCTGTTTTTTGTGAGAAGTTCAACATGTATGGTTTGGTTTAGTGGGAATAAGTAGTAACAACAGGGTCGATCTTCCTGGTAAAGTAATGTTCGCCGAAGTTGATTCGTGTACCCATACACGAATCAACTTCGGCGAACATTACTTTGTCCAACCATTACATATCGAGATTCCTCCATACCTCGAAAAGGACGTTAAGCCGTCAGTCCCAGCTGCCATTGACAGTTGTGACGGGTAGTTACTGGATTTTGAGGAGGTCAGAAAGGATATGGCCCCAAGTAATGTACTGGGATCCAGTTGCTGCCGGTTAGACTGGAAGCCACACTCAACATAGTTGGAAAAAAACTAGGCAGATTTAGTTGTACCACGACTAGGACATGCTATCCGGATATACGAATTATCCAGATATACGTAAAATTTAGTATCCGGATAGTAGTAGCATCTTTAGTTCCAAAACTTGAAAGTGGTATTTGATAGCAAATTGCTTTGGAAAACACAATCGTACTTTAACAATGCATCAAATGTTAGACAAAACATGGGGTCTCTCCCTAAAGATTACGTTATGGCCACACAGCCGCGATCAGGCCAATGCTGACCTATTTCGCTTTAATTTGGTGCTCGAGGACGGCACACTCGACCACCAGAGTTCCAAAGACTAGCCTGCTCCGATTTCACTGGCTGCTTGAGAATGCAAATATCTCCCCTTTACTTATACAGTCAGGCTAATGCACCTAGGCATATGGGGCAAGAACTAGGTATAGCTCTTACCACGACATGGTCTTCGTGAGTAGCTAGAATTTGTCCTGGTCTTGGGACTGGTTTCCTCTCGATTTTTAGATTTTTTGTTGGAAGTTCAACAAGTTGCAGCTCGATATCAAACTGAGCTTGTGTGACTTGTTTTAGTAATTACACTCGATTTCTATAAGTTTTTTGTAGGAAGTTCAACACACACGCTTTGATTTAGTTGCAGTACGATATTATAATTTTTTTATAACACTTACATAACTCACAATGTACAGAGGTATATTAAAAGCTAGTAGGTACTAATCTTTTATATTAGTCTTGGGATTAGTTTACTCTCGAGGTGACTATTTCAGTAATTGTTCCTAGTTTATTTCGATTACGAAGTTTTTTTACTGCCTCGTTTTGAAGTTCAACATCAGCTTTGATTTCGTTGCACCACGGTTTTTACTGAGCTTGAATGGTAGGCGCCAGATAAATGTGCGATAACGGTCATTGACCCACACATTGAAATTTATTGTCTTTCGTAATATCAATAACAGAAATAAAGACAAGGCTGTCCTGAATAGATCGTCTATCGTGATCCTTTACGTTTTCTAGTAAAGACAAACGGTTCTTATTTTTTTTTGGATATTTATGAAGGGATATTAGGGAACTTATTACAAGTTTATCTGGTGCCAGCCATAGCTTCGGTATATCTCTTAGTCCTGTAACTAGTTTGATCATAATTCTCATCATCCACAGTCCGACTACACCCACTGTTGAGCATAGGCATCTCTTCTCTTGTTCCAATCCCTACGTTCCTGTGCCAGCCTCATTCAGGTTCTACCCGCGATGGCAGCAATGTCGTCCGCTCACCTAGTTTACTGTAGTAAATTCACTAATGTACTTTTAGTACTATTTCTTTGTTTCTTACAGCGTTGTTACCATTCTTTAAAATGATATATAAAAATCAGGCATCAAATAAGTGTATCTGATTACAAATTTGACTGCCTTACCAATAATCGCTCCCTTACCAGTAGTTGTGGTTATTTTTAAGGCTCCTGACAACTTGCCCTATGTGTTTGTTGCTATTTCAGAACTCATATGCATAAAAGGATGCCATAGTCCGCATGCCCCAACATTTAACATTGAGTAGTTCCGATACTAAAACTATTATATTAGGTACTGTCTACTCGAGTTATAGTAGGGTGATTAATATTTTCTTCTGAACTGTAGGTATGTAAATTTGCCTGGATATAGAATTGTAAGAATGTCAAAGCTATTTCTGGGTTAACTTTTTCTTTTCACTGTAACCTTTTAAGTTTAATTATAGTTTTGTAATAATATTCCATACTTATTCTTTCACAGGTTATTAATTCAAGCCTCGGACCCAGACAGGTCCCAACTCGCTGATCGTGCGCTGATACCACTAAATAACTACTTGAAGCAGTTTTATTTAACGTGATCCCTTTATCTTATTAGCGTCATCACTAATTTAATTTAATTATAATGAAGTTTAGCTCATTAAAAGTGACAGGTGGACTGGTTTATGAGTATTTGTTTTGTGCAAAATTCACATTTGTGTGAGTTTTGTTTCTGCAATAGTTGGATCATCATGGAATCATCAACATTTACAAAGCCGTGGTGGCCCAGTGGTAACTGCCTTGACTTAGGTACGTGTAGTGGGTTTGAACCCAGATAGGAATTTTAAGTTATTTAGTCTATAATTTAATATTAATGAGAGAGAGTGTGAATTTTGTTAGTTTCCAAGAGTAATCTCCGAAATCACTACACCTTTCTAATCTATAATTTGTAATAATATAAAGCTGACAAGTTTGTTTGTTTGTTTGGTTGAACGCGCTAATCTCAGAAACTACTGGTTGGAATTGATACAATCTTTAAGTTTTGGATAGCCCATTCATCAAGGAAGGCTTTATGCTTTATAACATCTCGCTACGACCAAAAAGAACGGAGTATTAATCAAAAATGTGACACAGACGAAGTTGCGCGGGTCAGTTAGTTTGAAATATTGTACTTGCACTTACAAAGGTAAATTATTCCAAAATTACAGATTTTGGCTGTTTATACATATAAGTACCTATGTATTAACCGGGAAAAGATTGGGCGTGCCGCTAGTGCACCACCGCTGGCTCTCCAGCAATTACGGATAGCCATCACGTGCATTGAGAGAAAATATTGTTGAACCAAAAAATCGAATACATGTGACTTCCAACTACGTGCATGTGGAACATGGCCCACTCCATCTCGTAGAGAGTGGGGCTATGTCCCATCAGTGAAAATTATAGGTATGCGCTGGTAGTCAAATTAAGGTAAACTGACATCTGAAAAGTTCTGGAGTGGCGACCGCGTACCGGAAGACGTAACTTTGTAAGGCCTCCCACAAGGTGGACCGATGACCGGGTGAGGGTCGCGGGTAGCCGATGGATGCGATGATGATTTTGCAACTACACTTGGGGGAAGCCTATGTCCAGCAGTGGACGTCTCTCGGCTGATATGATGATAATGATGACATATGAAGTTTACTTCCTAAAGGAAGAATTAAAGGTTGTTTTCAGCTTTTCTAACATTATTCTCTGATTTATTTCCTTGTGAGATTAAATCTTGTATTGTAGGTAGTTGAATCATATTTCTGAGAAACGATTACGTTCATTCTTCATTTCAGGTTATTCGCCAATGTGAAGGCTTTCGCAGACAGGCGCGATGCTTCTTTACAGCATCGCTGTGATGACGGTTTTTTGTATGAATCATTCAAATAAAATGTTTGCTATTCTATTCTAAAAATCAGAACATTAATTTCTATGAGGAAGCGTTGTCGCATTGTCGCTTCGCGCCTGTCTGACTTACAGAAGTGGCAGTGGTTGCATAAAATAAACATCTGACTAACCTCCCTTTCCCTCCTTTTTCTTAGAATGAAAGTGACCTTCTGATTTGGCTATAAAATGACCTAAAAAGCCTTTGGTAAATAACAGTACTTATAAGTACGAAAGGGCCAGACTATATATTCGCCTCGGGAGAGACTTTTGAATTTACTCAACACTATGGTTTTCTGAAGATGTTACGTTTCTAACTCAATTCCCAAAAAACAAATTTTTAGGACGTTCACTTTCATTGCCAGTGTGATTGACAAACATCTTGGAAGTATTCCTTGACGAATAGGCAGACTAGTATTGGTCGTAGAACCTACTCCTAAACAGTTTCTATTCCATGTAGAAGTGCATATATCCCACGTACGACTGACTAAATTCTGAAGATGAAACTCAATTTTATTGTACTGCCTGAGGATTGATCCCTTGAGCTAAGAACGCGCTGGAACTCGCTCAGTAGCGGCGCTTGTGCTTATGAGGCCAACAAGGCAGTCAGTGACCTGCATTTGGTTCTTTAAATTCGGTACTAAGATGGTAAAGTAACCCTATAGAGGTATGCGGAACAGAGAGTAAAGTCCCGCACACCTCCACTGAAATGAGAGGATCCTCCGACCAGACGGTTGTTGTGTCTGGTGGGCAACTGCCCTATAGTTGATATTCGGACTTTTGTATATGTTCAAATCGCACAGAGAACTTTGCTTGCGCGATGCAGGATTCGGTTGGCAGTTACAGGATAGATGGTGTTGCGGTTCCTTTTTGTTGCCGTACAAATTTCGCTTTTTGTTTTTCATATGGCGTTGTACGACATTGATGCCGCTACAACCCTTTTGTTATCCAACGAGTTTATTAACCTGTTTATTTTGAAATGGAAGTTACTTATGGCTCGTTACACTCCACACACTTGAGAGAATGAGTCGGACCAGTCAATTCAATTCAATTTAAATGTTTATTGCTCAACACAGTACTTAATCAGTACATTTCCAGATGTCAAGTGAATGCGCAGTCCACTGTGTTGTACCAATTCAGGCATGCAAAATGTATCATTAAAATTATACAATGTCATAAATTTAGTAACGACAGTTTTGTGAGGCTGTTCGTTTTTAGGTTTCCGTATGCAAAGAGTTACCAACGGAACCCTGCTACTAAGCCTCCACTATCCATCCGTCCCTCTGTCCGTCTGTCCGTCCCTCTGTCCGTCTGTCCTTCCGTCTGTCTGTAAGCAGGCTGTATCTCAAGAACCGTAATAGGTAGGCAGTTGAAATTTTCACCGTTTGTGTATTTTTATTGCCATTAATACAACAAATAATAAATTAAATTGAAAATTAAAGGGCCATATCATAAACCGAAAAAAACACGTTTCTTGTATGGCAAGAAACGTGTTTTTTTCGTTTATGGTACGGAACCCTTCGTGTGAAAGTCCAACTCGCACTTGACCTTATCTCACACTTTTTTATTGTCGTTTAAAAATATTGAGGATTTGCAAAAACAATTTTTCCATCCAAGGATCCGTTCCGTTTCCGATCCGTTTGCGAAATATTAAGCTATAAAGAATTATTTTTTGTTAGAGTCATATGCATCCCCCCCTCTACCAGCTAAACGGTTGTTTTTGGAGACGTGAAAAAATTGATGGTAGTAGCATATATTATGAATTTAAAAGGAAAACTATCACAGCTAAGTAGGCTTATAAGCTAACGAGTGATAGTCGACCAGCTTAAAAAATGCAACTCGGTAAGAAAAAAAATCCTAATTATTCCATAGAAAATTATATATAAACTTTGTTATCTAATAATAGTGAAGTACATTTTACTATTTTTCTGACATGGTTTAGGAGACGGGTAACTACGGAACCCTACACTGCGTGGGTCGACACGCACTTGGCTGATTTTTTGTTCAAATTTATGAAATGTTTCAAATATGAGTATTTTGTTTTTAACTTTTTAAGGTACAAGAAAAAAACAACCGACTACAGAAAAACACTACAAAGTGCAAAATGAATTCAGTTCCGGAAGTTGGTGTTTTTGGTTTTCGTTTTTTGACACCTACTTCCGAAATGAAAATAAATAATTTTATAATTTCACACATTTTGTTTTTTTTTTAATTTCTATTTGTGACGTTTGTTTTACATTAAGAAACATTAAATATGACTGAATATCGATACAAAAAAGACATTAAATTCGGTGAAAGTGATATTCTATTGCTTTTTGAAGTCGGTATATAAAAAACGAGATGTTTTATTGACCTTAAAATTACTATTTTTTGAAATCAGTATCATAATTAAGTAATATCAAGAAAGAAACAAGTATTTGTAGTAAAATAAATCATTGAGAGAAATTCATTTTTAATCAAATTAGGCTGAGTTGAGAGTCGTAGAGGGTTGGCCCGTTGAAGTCTTTTGTATGAGCGGCCGAGCCGCTACGCGCGCCACAACCTCCTCATATTCATAAACTTTATTCATTTTAAAATTCTATATTTTATACTACTTAATTGTTTTGTGAAATTATGATTACCTAGTATGCACAAAGTATTTTTGTAGGTGCAATTTAATCAATATAACAGAAGAAAATATTGTATTTTTGTTAAGATTACTTGTCTAGACAAATACCTACCAGCCTATTGTCATAGTTCTCGTTTCCTATTAAGGGCTTCAGTAAATTATTAAATTTATATACGCAGTGAAAAATAATTTGACGTCGGAAAAGTACTTCCAGAGATAACCTACAATTCCTACCTATTACAAACAAAATTGTACCTCTTCATTATTTTGGCCTACTGAGTCTACTCTAGTAAAATATCCTAAATAATCTTAATATCCATTGATTTATGAATTAGTTCTACAATCATTTCAGAATACTTACTACTCGTAGACCTACTTTAGCCTTTTTATTTTATACTTAGCCCTCTGCTTCGCCTTTTTAGTGCTTGCTACGCAGCACAGTTGGTAGCTGCGCAGCGTAGCGCAGCTCAGCTCCGCTCCAGTCAAGTTGTGGTATTACTAGAGATCGAATATTGGGATGCATATTTGCCTAAAGTTACGATGTTGGCTACTATAGAAAGCAATTTTTTGTCGAAAAAACCACTCAATTACGATCAACAAATTTATGTAAACCTTCGTGCGATGTTATAAGCCTGATTTGACTCAAATGACAGTTGCTGTCGCAACATGGTTGCTTTCACTAATTTGATTCTCAGCAAAAGTTGCAGGGACTGACTCAAAATGGTGGTTTGTTCGGGAAATTGTATTAAGTGTGATATATATAACAAGCGGGTTCTACTGTACCAATAAATGTTTTTTTACGATACCAATTCCGCAATCCCGTAACCCCGGTGTTTTATTTTTATTATTTAAAAATAAAATTGCCTCCATAATATGCTAGCCAAAAAGTAACTTTAGGCATATGTATCTGTTTACCCGCTCTCTAGTTATTACTTAGGCCAAAGATAAAAACGAGCGAAGTTCATTTTATTTTTGGCCAAAACTTTGTTATTGTGGTTTGTTTTTCTGTGTTGATGTTTGCTTTGTGTTTAACTTAGCCTCAAATTAAAGAATTTATTGCACTGTCATGGTGCACTTAAAATTACATTTATAAAGTTTAGCTAAATTATGATTATTTCTCCAATTCGAGGCTAGGGTCTAATCATATGTAAGTACCAGTTTTAGGTAGTTTAGGATTGGGATTTAGGAAATTATGGCATTTTTTATGAATCACAATTATTTTAATCATTGCGTTAGCTAATTGCTTATATTTTGTCAGTGTGAATGTGTTGCTCGTCACATATAAAATGGGCCACCATTATTGAAATTATTTCCAGTTAACAGAGAGTACGAATGTTGTCTATTACTGTTTCTCTGTGAGCACATAATAATAAATTATGCAAGTAGATTAAATGCAAACCTATCAAGGTGACAAAGTTGGTTTTTGTTGTAAAGACAAAAAATAACTTTGGAAATTATTTTATTTGACCCATTTTTGTGATTGCAATCATAAACATGTTATCACAGCCACATTTTAGCTCAGTGACTTGAGAACTCTTTCAAATATGGAAAATGCAAACAGAAATATTCTTGATCTTAGTATAGATCAATTTCAAGAAATAAAATAAATTGCTCAGCATAAAAAATCGCACATGGCAGGGGTATAGGGAAATGAAACAAGAATAATTTCACATTAAATTTATATTAACTCACAGATCTGAAACGAATACTACTGCTACAGCGACTTCGGCGACATTGCAAACATTACCAGTACAACACAGTTACCTATGTTCCCGTCCAATATTCTGGGAAATGAAATACATAAAAATAAAAAAATCGCTTTGCTGTTTACATACAAATAGTTCGCATCGGAATTTTTCTGTGGCTCGCTCACGCTTGAGAATCTCGTACTATCAAGAAATACGTAAAATGAGATCTGACGTAGCAAGATACGTGTGGAACGATAAGTTCGGAGGAGTGTCGTCAAGCGCGAGCGAGCGGCGCAGAGCAGAGCCTTCGCCGTAGCGGTGTGACAGATCTGTCGCCTTACACTACATATATCTATAATCAAGACTTATCTCTAGACTTAGACAACATTCGAGTGGAAACTCCTGAAGAAAACTTCAGATCATGAGAGCTGTTTACTGGTAACCCTGCTACAGTGGCTAGTGGTTGTTTCCACCCGAACGTGGCCTACAGATGTTAAACTTTGTCGCTACGCTAACAAATGTCAATAATAAAAATGAAATACATGCAATATCTGTCACTTCAGATATACACACGACTGGACGAGGGAACAAGATATAAAGAAAACAACGTCTTATCGTATTTAACTCTTCCGACTTTACTCAACTCAATGTAACAGAAATCCTCTGGTAACTGATTATTAAATTAATACATTATACACAAATATTCATCACAAAAATCTTACATTTTATCGTCCTTAATGCTAATGTTATAAACTTGAAATCGCTACGTTAAACTTATTTAAAAATAAGTCTATCGATGAGTACGATAATAGAATATGATAAATAACAAATTTATCGTTATTATATATTTACATAAGTTAATATCTAATTGATACTACTAGTGTGTGCTTTAAACAGTATGAAGGGAGACATACATGCCTTCTAATATATATATATATATATGGGAGAGGGGCTGCAGCGCGGCTGAGGCGCCGGTGGTGCTGTATAACGTATTGAATCACTCTACAACGTAACATGGAAGGCAAGATGAGGTATATAGAAGTCCGGCCCTCCAGCCGCGCGTCAACCCTCACAACACTAACCCTATTACTCGTTACTTGAGGTAGTTAAGTTTCGTATATTGTTTCACACATTATTATTGCTATAGGAAAAAAACTGTTATACAATATTCTCAACAATATAACACTTTAATGTATTACTTTTCACAAACAGCTCATATAATTTATAAGAAAAATTGTATATATTGATATTGTGCGATGCATGAAGCCTGTAGTCGTTTCACGTTTTATATTGGCAAGTATATGAACGATCTCAGGCGTCAATTGAAGATGTGATCTGAAGATCGCACTAGTCTTACGTTTCATTAAAATTTAATTAATTCTTAAGAGGTAGGCCATATCGGTCCGAGCTGTCAACAGTTATTGGTCACTGGAATGCGCTAACAGAATCGCTTCTCTGTACAATATGTTCTCGGATTGCAATTATTATATAACGTATAATTATGCGCTGATGAGGTAGATCAACGTTGTTAGTGTAATTCTATGTGTATAAAAATATTTCTGCAATATAATCAACATTCAAATACAAACATTATCAAAAATTAAGTCGTTATAATGTTCATATTGCACATTTTTGTTTAATGATAAACGAATAGTAGCTATTAGATTTGCGTATCGACCGATGATATGGACGCGGCAGCGTGGCGAGTCAATATATCGTCTGGTGCGTCAGTGAGCTGAGTGCGATGGTATGAGCAAAACGAGTGACTCCGGGTCAACTAAACAAACTTGCAGCGACATTGACGCGCGGCGAGTATATTGACACGCCAGCGCACGCGCATATATATGGCCTTGATATGTCCTTCGTTCTGTGATTTTACCGTTTTTCACAATTCTATATACAAATAACTCATGATTTCCTTATAAATTGTTCGGTACATAAATCAATAAATCGTGACCATTTCATTTTAAGACTATACAAAAAACATTTACATTATTACGTTAAATTATTGCTAGAGAATTTCATTATCATTAGGCTAAAAATTATTAAAAATTAAACGTTTCGCAACAGACAGTTGGCGGAATCAATTTGGCAACGTTTAGGAAGACTACTTTCCTACCACTAACGAAACAGGAATGTATAACTAAATTCGTTCAAATAACGTATTGGTAACTTACTTGGACATAAATTAGTATCATTTTAGGAAAAAAACAGAATTTTAAACAAAGAAGTCAACTAGCTTACAATATTAAAACAAATGTTAACAGACAAAATAATAATAGGAAGCACCGGGAAAATATCAATACGTAATAATATAATCAATAGAAGATTTTACACCTAGAACAAAACCGCTAAATAGCTACGTAGCAGGGCGCGCGGGCCGCTCGAGCGCAGGCGCAGCCGGGGCGCCACACTACTCACCCTATCATCATTACGAACGTTTGCATTAAACCTATATTTTGGCAATTCATCTAAACCGTTTGAAATTTCAATTTGTACCCATCGTATAATTAAAGCATAACACTTATCTCCGGCGTACGATTTGTATTTTTCCAGTTCCTACTTAAAACAAATGTCTGGCAATCGTGTCCCAATATTTACAAAAAATACTCTAAATAGTTTTTAAAAATACACATAGGTACCTATCGTTCGTAAACTTCAACAATCATAAGAAAACATAGAATTTTAACTAAAGTTAAAAAAAAAACTTCTTATAGTTTATAATAATATTTTACAATAAAATAAGATATGTGATGTACGTCGCGTCTGATATTTCCGAAATAAAACGACGTTTTTTATTATTTTTATCTAATTATTCCTACGTATCTTTCCGTATTCAATATGTAAAAATGATATGGTTCGATCTAAATGATATCGTAGAATTACTCTAACGTCATGTAATTATATGTTTAGCGCCCAGACAGCCAGGCATGTAAAGTCACCTTGTGCCGCCCGGACGCAAGGTTAGCTTGAATGAACAACAAAAAACGAGCCGCGAACGGAACGCGTGCGCCGGAGTCGCCGGCCGCGGTGAGACGCGCTCGAAACAAATACATCCCGGCGGATCAGCGGGGTTCGAATCTCTACAGAATCTAGGGAGAAGAAATGCCGTAACGAGCTATCTGCAAGTATGAAATGATATGTGAATGCGACGCGTTCCCTCAGTTATAGACAACGTGCATTGCGCGCGCTCCCGTGGGCGACACTAACGTCGACGTCACCGACGACGTTGACGTCGGCGACGACGATGAGCGTATCTTCTTCTTGTGAGTGCCGAAGTGCTTAACCATGTGGTCTTTCCTGATGAAACCTTTGCCGCAGTGGTCGCAAGTGAACGGCTTGCAGTCCGAGTGTAGGCACATATGCCGGCGCAGGTCGGACTTATGGTTGAACGACTTCGGACACTCGTTACATTTGAATGGCTTATTGTCAGAGTGCTTGACGCAATGCCACTCGTACGACGCGTCGTCTGAGAAACGCTTGCCGCACCGTATGCACTTGAATGGCTTAGCGCCCGAGTGGAACGTCTTGTTGTGCTGCGTAAGGTAGCAGCCCTTGTTGAACAACTTGTCACACTCGTAGCACTTATGCACGGTGGTGGCGGCCGCCTTTTTCATCTGGTTTCTCTCGGCAAGCGGCGTGCTGGGCACGGTGGAAGACACTGCGGGCGAGGACCGGCTCTCGTTCTCCGCCTTCGCGCTCTCCGGACTAGCCGGGGACTTCATCTGAGTCCCGTAATTTTCCTTATTCGCATAGTCCATGATGTCCTCTATCTTCAATATCTGAAGTTCGCCCGAATCTGTTTGTAACATATCGACTTCGCGCTTTATAGTTTTTCCTTCGACGGCGTAACCGTACGGATAAACTTTCGTCTGTTCTGGATCGTAATCGATCACGTCCTCGTCCTTGACTTTTCTCGGTGAGAAGTTATAATCGTACTCTATACTTTGTATTTCGGGACTGCCATAATGTAACGCTGAGTGGACCGGGTCGACGATAATGTAGCCGGCGGTCGACTCATCAGAAACAACTTGACCCCCCACGTTAGGCTGCGTGATATAGTTAGAAACATAAACGTTGAAGCTCTGCGTCTGGAGCTGCGAGAAGCTCGGCAGGCGTACGCCCGCTGTCGCGCTCGACGTTTCTTGTTCCATAACTTCGACCTCTTCCGGTGTGGATTCACCAAAAGTAGCCGGATTGGCTATAGGCAGATTGTTGATAGCCATATCCATAACGTGGGGGGCCATCCCGTTTGGGTAACTCGGTGCTATAGTCTGCTGAAAATTCTGACCCAAATATAAAGGGGTGTGCGTGGGGTCCGGAACCGAAGGCCCCAAAGGATCCGTAGACCTCGGGCTGTACGGGTTGACACCCAAATGACTGAACGGAGGCAGCGTGTGCGCCGTAAGCGCCGGCGTACTCTGCGTTAGAACTGGAGTTGAAATATTGCTGGTTGACACTGATAGCAGGCCCCTCATATGGTGGTTTTGAGAAACAGAGGGACCTGCTTCCCCGTTTGGGGGATTCCCTGCCGTTGATATTGCTACACCTTTAGATGACTGGTGATTACTATCGTTTGGGTTCCCTATGCCCGGCGGCTGACTACCTATATTGAGCGGATGCGACCCGACCTGATGCTGTAAAGGGTGATTAGCTAAAGGATTATTACTGAAATTATTATCTAAGTTACCCTGTTGAAGATGCGAGTACGGTGACTTGGACTGCATGGCGGCGACCCGGTGCGATCGTTCGAAGCTCTGCGAGGCGTAGGGCGACTGCAGCGCGTCGTCCACGCTGCGCGCGTCCTCGGACGGCGCCGGGCTCTGCGTGTTGGAGTCTGCAGCTTGCTGCTGCGCGCGCGACATCTCGCGGCTGGGGTGGTGGTGGTTGGAGATGGGCAGCGTGGCCGGGTCGGGCTGCCCCGACGACCGCACCGCGTTCTTGTGCAGAGTCGTGTTGTAATGTCTTTTTAGATGACCGGAACTAGTGAACCATTTATTGCAAGCGGTGCAGTTGTACGTCTTCGGCCTTCGCGCTTCATTTGATTTCCAATTAGCGCCTTTACCTCCGATGGTGGGAAGTGTTGAAGATGTAGGATTTGCAGGTTGTGTGCTAGTTATCTGTGGCGCCGCCGGGGAGTCGTATGGTCGGTACGGTGGTTTCATATCTGGATTTGAAGATGCTACCGGCCCCGAATAGTCAGTAAGAGGAGGCATTTGAACGCCTGGGTATATTTTTTGTTCAACATGCATGAAGGGTTTTTGATCATGATGTACGCCAAGAAACTTGTCTTGGGTGTAGGCAAACTTTTGTTCGGGGTGGAACATTTTTGCTTCCGATTGATACGCCTTTTGTTCAGCAAACATCTTTTGTTCTTTGAATAGAGATACATCTCCGTTAAGCTGTGGATTACTGTATAATTTCTGCGCCTCCCAGGGCATCATGGGGACTGTCCGCGTGTTAATTTCTCGGCCTTGAGGCGGCGCGTCTTCAAAGGTCGCAGTCGGCTGGTCGCCCTCATTTCCTTGGTAAACAACTTTTTGGGAATCTAGATCTAGAATATCTGAAGATTCTTCATGCTCTTCCTTTACCTTAGGGTTTTCATTTTGATAGCCTGAGTTGTTGTACTGCTTTCCTTGATACTGTTGGAATGGCATGGACGCTGACGTGGGCGCAGTGCTGGCACCCGCGTGAGCTGAGTTGCAGTGCTCGTTGAGCTGGACGGCGGAGTCACACACGAAGCCGCACTTGTCGCACTGGTTGGGCGACGGCGAGGGCGTAGGCTGGTTAAGTGGCTGGCCGTATAGCGGGCTCGACGACGACACCTGCGACACTCGCTCCTGCATGTTGTACGGGTGGAACCGGTTCGACTTGTGATACTCTTGGTTATATTGGGACTGCTCCCAGTTGATCTGTTCAGAGTGCTGATTTTGCGAGAAGCCAGAATGAGAGTAGTTGTTACCGAACTGTGGTCCAGGCGAGAAGTTGGTCTGGTCGGGGTTCTGGTAGGGCGAGGGCGCGCTGTGGTAGCTCTGCGGGGTGGCGGGGTGCGGGAACTGCGCCGACGTCTCTGGCGTGGCGCGCTGCTGGAACTCCGGGCTGGGCTTGGTGATCATGTTGTCACTGGAGTCGGCCGGCGCCGACACCGTACTCTCGATTTTCACTTTCGCACCGTTATTGTTGTCGGTATCATTCTGTGAGTTTTGCGTACCCCACTTCACGTATAAGTTCTCTTTGTGATATTGCAAATGCACTTCTAATGAATCGACAGTGTCCAAGTAGAGATCGCAAATCTTACAATGATAGTCCCTCGACGGTAGAGTCGACGAAACGGCGTTGCTGTTAGCCATTTAATTCATTAATCCAAAGGAGAGCACCGTCTCCTCCAACGAAAAAAAAATAATAAAAAAACGGCACTTCTCGTGTCGACGTACATGTAGTCGTGCTGGTCAGGCGCTACAGGTGAGAGTCATGTCGCGCGCGTGCTCGCAATTCAGACAGCGGCTACGTTCCCGAAGAAAGTTTTTGGCGGCATTTCTTGCGCGGCTGAGCGGCGCGACCACGTGCGCGCGTGTAAACACTGCGAGCGCGGCTCTTGGGCCATCAACAACACGGCGCTGCACCGCGACCGACACTCGCGTCACAAGCTCAAAGTTTCATCGTAGCGAAGCGATAACTTATTGTCACTCGGAAAAGTCTAATAATAATTAACAATGTCTATAATAAACTAAAATCACAGAGGAAGTAGTGGATAACAACTTGGCACTTGTTTGTAAACCCGGTGGCGCGCTACGTTATAGTTTGTAGTGGAAGGTGCGTCGCGGCGAAGCGGTCACCCGGGTACGGACGCTGCGAACGTTTACTAGCAACTGACAGCCTTCCCGAAGTCGCCTTCGGGGGCATGACTTCAATAACAATTCGCAACGTCGTCCCCCACCGTGGCGTGTGTGCGAGCGAGACCGTCGCGCGGTGATGAAGTTATCGCTCCTTCGTCCTTTTGTGTGTCCTTAGTGCGAGCGAGAAAGGCGAGCGGGGCTGGCCGCGGCGCGCGGGGGCCGGGGCTGGTCCTACTCTTTCTCAAAATTGAAATGCCCGGTCGAAATGTCCGGTGAAGCTGCGTCCGAGTAGGACAGCGATAGCACCCACCCTTACAATGCGGGCGGACAGAGCCCTGCGACGAAATTCTCTAAATTTTAAATCTCCTTTTATTATGTTGTACGTAAAAAAAAATGCCTCCAAATTCTAACAATAATTTAAAACTTTGTAAAGTGCATTGTTTACAATTGATTCTGCGTTTGAACGATGTGGGTCACCTTGGTATCGAAATAATTTCAACCTTTTTATCGACCAGTTGATCAGAAAACAAAACAAATAGTGGCACATACGTGTCTCTGATCATTATTATTAACTCGTAATAGATGACAAGCAAATGTCATTTCCTTATTCGAAGTCAATAACCGAAAAAGATCTGCAAGATTATGATAAAAATAATAAAAACTGAATTGTTCGAGGTCATGTTTTCAAAGATATTAGTAACTTGAAGTGGGTAGATAAGGGGAATCATAATTAAAAGAAAACTTCCAACATCGGTAGCGGTATTCTTCTGTGTGATTCATACTCTGATTATGTGTCTATGACGATAAAACGGAAAACTATCAAATTATTTAAGATTCTTGTTATAAGCCAATTTGTGAATTTCAAATTCCAAATACAACCAACATGCATATGAAAACATAATTACGAAAAGAAACGAGCGAAACCATGGTAGAAGCTAGTATTATCAGAATGGCCGAGCCGTGCGCAGGGCACTGAAAATTTTGCATCGTGGACGAGCGAGGGGCGCGGGAGGCCAAGAGGAGGGGAGGGGGCGCGGTTCCTTAATTTTTTTCTAAACACGTCGAAAGCACTACCCCTTACGTCCAGCCATATAATATTAATATTTTAATAAAAAATTCACAGATGTAGGTCGGTAGTGTTCGCATGGAGTCTGTTAGCTTGGCGGCCGCGAAGTGCCGGACCGTCCATGCAAACTATGAGGGGAGCCGACATCGATTTTCTCGGACTGTGCCGATAGCTTCCTTCACGGACATCAAGAGGCTTCCTTGTTCCGAACACCTCTGTGCGTAGCAGGCTCCGTTACGTTCTATTGCGTTCTATTTAGAATGATTTTGCTTAAGTTTTTACATTGTTTACAAAGAAATTTCTATAAAAATAATATAGGTGTATAAAAACTACCAACGTTGCTAACTGTTCCCATAATATTTAGATTAACCACGTGTCTTTTACGTACTATCCCAGCCTTAATAAATGCGGAACATAAAATTAGCTTAAACATTCAAAACATAACAAGAAACTTCGCAATGGAACAATGTTTCGGAAAGTACGTAAACTTGTTTACAAACTGGGTAATACCTTTGCGTCATAACTTAATAGGGAGTCGACTGAGTAACAACAAAAATCAAATTAATCGAGATGACCACAAAACTAAGCATTTGGAAAGCTAGCGATCAAGGTCTTAAGACTATAACTAAAATAACGATGCTAGATAGGCACACAAAGTTATTAAAAACAAAAACAAAGCGCAAAACTCCATCGAAGTAAAAATCTCAGCAGAGCGGTACTAAAACAAAGCACAACAACATTTATGTGAACCTTTGTTTTGCTGTTCAAAAGTGCTCGGGACACCCGTCATATAAATATAGCTGAAAATATTCAACACAAAAAGGTCTGGAAAAGGCCGAACTAAACGTATAATGGTTACGAAACGTAGCTACTAAACGGTTAATCCCTGCCTCGCGAACTGTATCATTCATAACATTTTATGAGGGACGGAGGCAATAAACACACAGGCTGACAAACAAAGTTGAGCTTCGACAACTTTGCGCGGCCCGGGGTCGCAGCGCCAGCGGGAGGTTCTGCAGACGATTATTCTATAATATTTTTATGAAATACATCTGAGTTGAGCCACTTGTTTCAGCTTTGTTCTCAGAACAGTCGCTGGCCGGAAATAACGTTTCACTCCACCTCATCTACTTTTGAAATGTATTCTTTTTATTTGACATGTTATTTTGCTTTGTGGAGTACAAAGCAAAGTAACATGTCAAATAAAAGTTTAAAGAAATAAATAACTTTTTTCATAGAAAGCGATTTATTTGTAAAAACAATGACAAACAAACTGATCACAAAACTATTACCTATTTTTGTTATGACACTGTGTTTTCGGAAACAATCAATTGTGTTGATTCTTAAAATATGATATATATCGCAGTTGTGTCGTATCTGATTGATTATGATTTGAAAATCAAATTCTGTGAAAAGATAATTCTTATAAACATCAGTCACTAACGTACCAATTATCCTCAAGTCGTTGACTTATGATTGACAACAAGATAATTATACCAAAATAAATACAAGCGTAGACTAAATTATATCAAAATAAATTGCCAAAATTATATTGCTTTCAGTTATACATAAAATATGCACGCCACACAAGGTTATGGTGACGTTCTGACTACCAAAATTCATTTCTTTTTGTTCTGCAGCGTGGTACGCCGCGTGGCCGCCGCATGGACGCCGCGCACCGCTCACACTGTGACGTAGCCCAACCTCGGCGAGCGTCTAGCCGCGGACTTATTCCGATGGTTATCACTATCAATCTTATTAGCGGTATTGTACTGAGTCATCTGCTTCACGGTCGCTTTCATAATTAATTTACTAGCTCGCTTCTTCATTGAAAACTTCTTGCTAGATCGTCGCAGCTTTTAGGCTGACCCATTTATTTTCTGTTCGTAAAATAATATTCATGATTGGAAGCTAGAACATAATCTACTTACAAAGAAACCTATTCTATGAAGAAGGCATTAAACGTTTCTAGAATCAGCGACTTAAAAAACAGTACAAAAGATTACTTCAAACAAAAGAACAAAAATTTAAGCCATTACTTAATTATCTTTCACATAAGTAAGCAACTTCGCTAAAACTAACACCTGGACAACAAAAGGTAATTATTATTACCGGAGAAATATAACACAATGGTATTGTAAAAATGTCTTATCTTTGGAAAGAAAGTAATAAATATTTCTGAGTAAATCCAAAGTCGTCGGAACAAAAGGTAGGTGTATCGTTATCTCTTAGAAAAGTTTCTAGTTCTCGGCTTCGGCTACGTTTCGTTTGTAACAAGTCGTTGGGGAGATTAATTTTGTTTTTATTACTTACACATTGACATGGTGAACGGATCGCTGATGGGGCGAATGGTTCCGGACTGATGACCGCGTACCCGTTTTAAGGTGGACCAATGATCTAAGTTCCAATTCTAAATACTTGTTCCAAATTTGAGTTACAATTCTATGTGTGACAGATTAGAATACGAACGAAGCGTAAAAATTTGTAGAATTGTCTCTCTGGTGAGGGCCTAGGAAGTTCGACACGACGCAGAAATCATAGTACCAGTCGATGAATGAGGACTGCTTGGAAGCTCATGTCTAGCAATGGATAGCTTCCAGCTGAAATGAGCATGATAAAAAACTTTTTTTTTCCCAAAAAAATACAACCACCTTATAAAAAAAAACACTACAAAATATAAGATAACTTTAATTTCGGAAGTCGGTTTTTTATTTTTCTCTTTTTAGTGGTACACCTAACAACAGTCACAGCACAAGAAATTCACAGAAAAGCAAAATACGTAATTTCGGATGACATATTTTTCCAGCTATTTTGTTTTTAAAACCAAACTACTGATTTTGATGAAATTACTATGGGACCAATCGGAAGGTGTATCCTTAGATTTTTTCAAATCTGTGTTTAAATGACGGAGTTATGAGTAACAAATACACATTAAAAAACATACGCCCTAATTGAGAACTTCCTTCCTTTTTTTGAAGTCGGCTAAAAAATGGCAATGACTTTAGGGATTGTACTAATCATGTTGGTTAATATTAGTCGATTAGCAGTTTTAGGCGAAATTACCATATCGTTATGTCTTTTACAGTAGGATTAAGCAGAAATGTATCAGCGCTAAGTAGGGGCAGCAATAAAATAATTTATGATATAATAATAAGAAATCAGGCTTATTTTTTTCTATACATAGATTTATTTTTGATCAAAAGTAAAGAAGAATAAGTTTGCGATTAGCAACTGCAACTGTTTAAGTAGTATTTATGTTATTTATTATTTTCGGCCACCAACAAATTGCTAAAGTTTCGGTATTTTATGCTTGGATATTTGAACGAATCATTCTCAAAGATTGAGCGGATTTTGATGAAACTTGGCTTATGTATAGGTAGACTATGACCTGGATGAGAACGAAGGATTTATGATCCCGATTCCCTTGAGAAAATAAAACACTAAAGTCAAACGTGAGTAGAAGCTAATCTTACTACCATTATAAATGTGGAAGGATGGATGGATGTTTGTTACTTAACCACGCCGGAACGGGTTAACGGATCTGGATGAAATTTGGCATAGAGATAAATTATATGGTCTGAAATACTTTTTACCCAGGATAATTCCCTTGGGGTAATTTCTGACAACCATGAACGCGAAGCTGTTAGCAGGAGCTATTTTATTTAGTCATATTTCCTAATTTTAACAGAAATGGTTGTTGCTATGAGCATCTGTGCTAATATCTGAAACTAAATCAAAATTGTAGTCGTGTCGTGATGCTTATAATTCCTTATTGTAAATATATAGCCTGCACGTTTGTCCTTTACTGGCTAAACGTAGCCCCAGGCCACGAGCCACCTCAGCTGACTTTGCCATTAGCTAGAACTCTTTATACATTAAACATAATAGTTTTATGATCTTTACTGAGAATAGACCAATATATCGAAGCCACTTTAGCCTTTTTATGTAGAAATTAATTTGCAGTAGATTCATTTGTTTATTAGCAAGTAGTTTTTTTTTCAGTGACTTTGATCCTTTTTTAAGGATGGGAAATTATCAAATGACTACTTCCGCTCTGGGCGGAGCAGACTAAAACCCTTCCGTGTTCCTTCTAATGCTTTCCAGGGCCGCGGTAACTCTTTCGAACGAATTCCGCAATCCTGGGTGACTTTGATCCTGTGGCCAATACCGAAGGGCCCAGTTTTTTTTTTGTTTTCACAATGAAATTACCCATCAAACCTTTATCTTCCAGATGCACAATCATGAACCAATCAACAAACAATGCGATGGTTTTGTAATTATTGGAGTCAAAAGTGAGAAGTGTCCCACTTAAGGACCCTTATTTCCAGATTTAAGATGATACCTATTACTTTAGTTGATCTTAAGAGATTTTACTTGGTATTGACCATATTCATACCATATTCAAATTAAGTTTAACAGGATAATGGATTCAATTTGAGAACACGATTACGAAGTCGAGGAAGTAATCTACGTTGTACTACATTATTTATCCGTCATTAAAATAACGATTTAAAACAACAAATGAGCAGTGACATTTTTGTTCATCATAACGATGATGATAACTTCAGTAAATTAAGTGAAAAGGACAGGACCATAATATAAAATAACAGGGACAAGAATTTTTAAGAAGGTCAAGATGATTTTGTAGTGAAACTGATTTCAAAATAATGAGTAGGTAACGACGTATCAGAGATAACGACGTATAAAGACAGACCTAGAAGGACTAAGTTACACGTGTCCCCTAATTTGGGTTAATAGCGAATAATAATACAAATGATAATGAAACTTGTTTTGCAGCTGCAAATCATATTATAATTAGACTTGATAGGCAGGCGGTAAATCCCAATCGTCACCAGACAGACAGCATTATACTAAAACATTATGAGACAAGTATTATTCGGCAAATCTCTCGCTGTACAAAGACGGCCGCCTGATGAACACTTACCGACAGCGAAGGCCACTTGATCACACAAAAACTAATGCACATATCCCTACATGTTCGTACGTATATAAAAATTAATTATTACTCTTAGTCACCTCACCGATTTGACTTTAGCTAAGGTCACATTCGAGTTGATTCTACGAACGCTCCCGTTTTTAGTTAGCGAACGCCAGACATGTTATTATTTAGCGATTACTAAACTTCATTTTTATGTCTGAGATGTCAGAAGTCTTCGAACTGACCCGCATAGGTTATGAAAAAGTTTGCGAGCACGAAGGCCCGTTATACTGCAGTCTGCAACGCGGCCGAGCCGGCGTTTTTTGTTTGTTTTGTTTCTAGGCTGTTTGTGATCTAGCGGTAACCTATGTAGGGATTATGGATCTTTATGAATCAGCGTAGTGTTCAAAACTACCATTTGTTGAAATTAAGATTTATTGAGGCTGATGAAACAGCGTTATAAGTATTTGGTTAGAAGACTGATAAAATGAGTATCATACTCTCACTCCTCCCCAGAGGCGGGAGGAGAGATATGACTGAAGATAAAAAGCTACGTCAATTTGCTTCAAAATCAAAGTTATAAAATAATGTATTATGGCAGTATGTTAAAAGACATGCGGAAACAATCGGAAACAGTCTAAACCCACATCAAGTTTCTAGAAACGGATTTTATTTTTCAACTAGCTTTTGCCCGCGACTTCGTACGCGCAAATCCCGTTCTTCCTCGTTCCCGTATAGCCTATAGCATTTCTCATGAATGTGGCTATCATATACAAAAATAGTTTTCCAAATCCGACTGGTATTTCCAGAGATTAGCGTTTTCAAACAAACAAACCCTTCAGCTTTATTATATTAGTAAAGATATAGTATAGATAGGTTAGCATGAAGCATATAATCAGACTGCAATCGTTAACCTTTACAAATTATCTCTATAGCAAATTATACTTCAAGTATTAAGTGCATTTACCTTGGTTACTGACATTTCATTAACAACTTCTCCTGAACGAATGACAGTTGGCTTAAGTGTAATGAACTAATGATACATGCACTTTGACAGGGTAACAATAATCGTATTGTTACCCCAGCAATCGTGCTATGCCCGGTTTCACAAGCACTAAGCGACACCTAAATGAATGCGATAAAGCACGTTGTTTGATTTTCAACGCTCGGTGCAACGCTTAAAGTTGAAATGTTGTTTGTCTTTTATTTATTCACTAGATTCTACGAGCGGCTCCGCCCGGGTGTTAGTTGAAATGTATCCCAAGGGAACATACTCCCGGGATGAAAAGTATCCTACGTCTTATTCCAAGACATGGTCTACCCGTATTTCAAGTTTTATCCAAATTCGTTCAGTCGTTAAAGCGTGAAGAGGTTACTAACAGAAAGAAAGACGTACGAAAGTGCATTAAAATTTTTGGAATTGATGGATTCGTTGTAGCACAGTGTAAGTGGAAACGGACACAAGACTTGATTCATCTTAATACTTGGGCAGGTATTTTTAAGTATTCGTCATCTTTTCTCACACGCACGAACGGCAACTATATTATTAGCTTGAATAACTGTCTATGGTATTGTTATTATAACAGAACGAGAATACATCTGAAAACGCATACAACCCTAATCTCTTCAAAATTAGAGTGAACAGGCTTCTTCTGGATAAGCTCGCTCCATCGTCGACTTTGTCTCTGTCATCTATGACCTAGACTAGAGTCAAAAGTAAACCCATGTGAAATAAAATAAAAAAACTTAGATGGCAGATAAAAAGGAGGCAGAACTAAGTTTAATTGTAGCCCTAGAATAGACTTTCCTCTTACCGCAGCCTGCCAGAAAAAGTAACTTATGTGTGTACCTAAACATCTGTAGTAAACTAAATGAAAATACGGTAATTACCGATTCTGTGCTCCAAAATAAATAAAACCAAAAAAATATTATCCTCAAAAAAGGTAGGTAATCTTTTGATAACAGTTTCAATTTTAAACCAAATCGTAATACTTAAACTAACTTCAACAGAAACCACAAACAACCCCGGTCCGGAAAGTGGTGGTGTATCTAAATTGCGCGACGTTGTCAAATTTACATCAGTGCACCAAACATGCATCTAGCAACATCGCATTTACCCCCACGAATGAAAAAACTACGCACACAGGCGCGTCTGAAACAGGTGTAAACGCACTTGGAACCCACACAGGGGCACTGCGCACGATTCTCACGGAGAGGTTTCTGAGAAATGCCACGCACACATAGACCCTAATGCGTTTATGTGATACAGAAAAAATCTAAGTCGCACCCACACACCGCGAGAAAACAATGATGCGCCCGCGTCGCTCATCGGCCCTTCAGATTTCTCTGCAATTTTGAGGATAATACGCACGAGAATTACTCTTTGTTCCGCCAGTTCGCCACCTGTATCTAGAAATCAGTTCCTAAAACATTTAAGATTTGCTTGCTGTATGTTTTATGCACTAGTTATAATGCCGAAATACTACTTAATTTAGTTATGTTGATTGAGGATACTTTAACCTTTGCGATTGTTTTTTTACAATTTTTGTTGTGCACGTGGTGTTAAATGTCAATCTCTGAACGTTGCGGTAGGTCTGAATAGTAAAATGACGTTTTAAATCTATAATCATATATAACAGTACTAACTAACAAAATAAGTAGGTAATATTTGTAGTAAAATTAGTTGAATCATTGTGATACCCGTGGGCGAAGTTTGTCATTGCAGCCGAAGCGGGGTTGAGGGATACGAGATCAAACGCAGTGCATTATCAGCCTAAAAGACACGTAGTAAGAGCCAGTTTTCAAGTAAGTGTGTTGAAAAATTCTTATCAGGAACAAAAAGCAAAGTATACAAGAATATAGAAAAAAATAAAAAGACTGGTTGGGAGATAGAAAATCAAGTCTATAAATAAACAATTTGTACTAATCCAGTTTAAGGTTTTTAAACAAATTGATATTCAAGCTGACCCAATATTTTTTATTCATTCGCATTTTGTGTGTAATAATAATTGTAGAACCAGTAAGTTGCTTCGAAAATCAGAAACACAGCTGAATCAAAATTTATCTCCAACAGGGGTGATACTGGATATAATAAAAAAAACTTCGATTTCCGAAGCGGTGCACGCATTGTAGGAGATGATAGGGGTGCATTGGAATGCAGCGGAGTGGTAAAAAGCTATAAAATACCGTTAGATGCGAGGGTGGCTGAGTCAGAACCGGTTTCTAGGGAACCAACCACCACTGTTATTGCGTATGGATAAATAGGCTACTTTTGGATTCGTAATTTGGGCGAAAAAGTTTGGGAATGCTTGGATTGTTCTTGGAGTAGGTACTACTTTATTGTTTTATGATTAACTAGTTCAGCCAGAAGCTTTGCCCGATTTTCGAAAATGATCCCAAGGGAATATATTTCCGGAATTACAATTTTTTTGTTCTAGTTATAACTGTTGTTTTAATAATCACTGTCACTGCACTACAATAAATGTGAATTATTGTATCTAGTTCAAGTTTTTTTTCAATATTTTTTTTAAAAAAACGTCTTGTTTATATTTTTAAATCTCGTACCTATGTATCGGACGCTAGTCAGCTGTTACCGACGTCCGTATCGTCACTCCATAAACTTTTTTAAACAATCAAATTACAATCTTGTTGCTTTCAAATCAATCAAAAACAATGTTTAAACAATCAATTACCCAATTTATGAAATATTCTTTCATTTTCCTTGTACACACCACAAAGGAAATCTCTGGGTTAAATTGTAGCTCCCTAGGTCGTAAAACCTTTATTTTTAACAAAGATGCTAAATTTCACGTTTTTAATCCAAGGAATACGAATCCTCCCCACAAACTTTAACCGTTAAATCGTTATTTTTTAGTAGTTGCGAAAAACTAATATTATGGTTATCTATCATTATTAGTTTTACTCCTACTACTTTGTAACTAACATAGCTAATAATGGTGCCAATTAGTTTCCAGTTTAACCCGAAAAATACAAATCTTCCATAGAAACGGTAACACCATTTACTTCGAATAATAAAAAGCTACTATTTACTTTGGCCTGTATTTGTACCAAGTTTCAAGAACATTGGCCAAAGGAATAGGATTCTTCCATACAAACTTTAATACCACCTTAATCGTCTTTTGGGGGTAGTTGTGAAAAACGAATTATGACAACTTCTATTATTTACTTCGGTCAGTATTACTAGGTACTAAGGTTCCTGTACATTGCCCCAAGGATTAAGATTCTTCCATACAAACTTTAGCATCCTCTAAATCGTCTTTTGGAGGTAGTTGTTAAAAACGAATACAAATAACAATCTTTATTATTTACTTTGGCCAGTATTTGTACCAAGTTTTAAGTATTTTGGCCCAAAGAATAAGATTTTTCATACTAACTATCATCTCATATTTCACCCCTTAAGAGACGATTTTCCGAAAATCCTTTCTTATCGGACGCCTATTATCATTGATAAGGAATACGTCCTCCAAATTTTAAGTTCCTACGACCAGCGATTTAGGTCGTGCGTTGCTCCATCTGTATAAATATAAAATCAAATAAAGTATAAATGTAAAATCAAATAAAGAATAAATATAAAATCGAATAAATGTACCTATGAAGTTTTATTGTCGTTGTGTCGTTTTGCCCTGTGTGTTGATTTTCGCTGCTTGAAGTAGGTACGTTGAATGTAAGGGTGCCAACTGTACGAAGACCTATTTAAAATGCATTTAAACGACAGAGGTGGACAAATTTATTTTTCAAGCAACTTGCAAGTAAAAGTACTTATAAAATAAATGTATGAAATTAAGGAATCGTGATTACAATAAAAACTGTCCAAGTGCAAGTTGGACTTGCACACGAAACGTTCCGTACCTACCATAAGCCGAAAAAAACATGTTTATTGGATTTATCCCCTTTAATTTTCAACTTTTTTATTTTTTAGAGATTTTCCTTTATTTGTGTTGTAAAACCTTGTTTTTTGCCAAATTTCCTGATTCTAGGTCAACGGGAACTACGATATAGGTTTTCGACCCAAAACCTATAGGGCACTTCCGGTTGACCTAGAATTGTCAATTTTGGTTAAAAGCAAGGTCTTACAGCACAGGTAAACGGAAAATGGGTAAAAAAAAACAAAAAGGTAAGAAAAATAAAAACCTTGAAAATTATGGAAAATTTTGGTATGTACAAGTTTTCGCGAAAATCAAAATTTGCCCATATCTTTTTATCGTGTTGACTCAGGGCCTTGATTTTCATACACCTAATAGGGACTACAGACCTGAGTATCTGGTATAAATGTCAACTTGCTAGGTCCTTCCGTTTCTGAGAAAATCGGTGGTGACTCACGGACAGATAGACGGACAGACGGACAAGAGAGGGTTCCTTTTTACCTATTGAGGGACTGAAAAATGAGCTTTTTTACGGATAGAATTTTTTTAATATTTTTTTTGTATAATTCGAATATTGTCACCAAGTTTAGCAAAAATGATTATTGCTTCAATGTCAACGAAATCTTGGAATTAGTTTTAGGTTCCTGTTTCAGCAATTATGTGATTACTAAGAATTATGTACCCATTCTTGGCTGACAATACTAAAAGTCTTCCGTAAAGTTCCATAAGCAATTATTTAATTTACCCTAAAGTTCTTTGACCAGGGAAATTATTAGAATGCGGGTCTTACAAGTAGGTACTCGTTGGAAATTAAAAATAAAATCGGCACGAAGTATGCTAACAATTTGCAAGGGAATATTAATGAGGGAAGATAAGGTTCCGAACCGTTTTACTTTTAAATACGATATGTGTTAAATTTGAACAGATCGCCCTGTGGGTGGCTGGTCATCAATTTGGCGAGTGGCGGGGCAGGTGGGGGGTGCGCGGGGCGAGGCGAGCTCAGCCTCGTCTAACCCCTTATTTTACATTTCACACTCCGGGAAAATCGTTAGAGAAATCTGCGTAGCGTGCATGTCCGAGACATACGCACACCGACGCACAGCGACGCACACGGAGCACGGCGCGGCGTGTGAGCGTCCGAGCCACCCACCCTGCCTCCCCGCTATATCGACGAAACTTCAAGAAATCCTCTTATACGCACATGTGTACCCAGTCACATATGTAAATCAAAATTACACATTCAATTTCTTCTGATCCAGTTGATCGGACGGCACACATCTATGTCGGTACTAGCACGCCTAGCCTAGCCATGATTGTTAAGTTTCTCATTTTTCTCAGAACTTACTGAACTGGGTATTTTAGCGTTGTTTTTATAATACTTTCAGCTTTAAATTTCCTGATCATCTTCAAATTCAAATACCTAGGTATCTAAGTACCTTAGTACCTTCATAGTTGCTAACACGAGCACGTATAGAAAATCAAATAATGTATTATAGTAGATGTATTTTAATTAGAAAGCGGCTCGGGAGATGCTGCGGGGCGCGGGGCGCGCGGAGGTAGGCATCGGGAGGCACAGAACAAGCGGCGAGGCGATCTATTGAAAGATGTCGCCGTGGGGCGGCGAGCCGAGTGGTCACATACATTATTACCGAACAATGTCACTATGCAAATGTATGTGGGAAGGCTTTGTGTGAACGCACTTACGCATACGGGGGAGGCGCCTCCACATAATCCGAGCTCACCCCGCCGGCCTGCGCCCGCCGGCGCTCGCCAAAGATGGTTGTACGCATGTGAGTGTACACACGCGGCACTTTCTCTTGAAGCTCGCCACTGGCTTTTAAAGAGGGTGGCGGGCGGCGGGGGCGCGTTCCGAGCGGGTAACCACGGGGAGGCCGCGCGCCGGACAGCGCCACCTAGCGGCACGCAGCGGCGTCATAGCCTGCACGCATCACGCAAGCCACCTATGCAACAGGTCCAGACAACTGGTCTAGACGCTGATAGCGCGGGATCCGCCAACCGACCGTCCACATCAAACCTATCCTCATAACTCATCGGAACCCCTGCCGCAAGAACCCGCAAGACGCTAAAAGGTACTCTGCATATGAAATGTGTGCAGAGCAGTGCAGTGTTAGCACGGCCACAGCGGTAGGGTGCTCCAGCTGGCCGAGGCGCGAGGCGGGGGCGGCCTCGTTTAATTGAGTGTACTCAGCGCCCTCGCCAAATGATACTCCTCTGTTCCCGAAATACCTGTAATAGATGTTAATTAGAGCGCCGGCCCGCGCACGCTGCAAAGAAAAAATAATAATTTGAACAGGTCGTAATTAGAGATGTTTACATAACTGTAAAACAAATATTTTCTTAATTTTTAATATTTTTTCCTCTTTTCCCGGCTCAGGGTCGGGTTTAAGCATATTTATTTTTCCTCGGGACTTTCTCGAGGCTAAAGAGAAAAATCTGAAATTACATCTGAGAAACGTTCTCTGCAGTGGGTACCTACGTGAGGAGTAAGGCGATGCTGGCAGGTGGGTAGAGTGGTAGTATAGTGCGGTGCGTACGAGGCGTGCGTGGAGCGTGGCATGCCTGCGTGTGCAGCATGCGGTGGACGCACGCAGCGCACGCTCTCGCACGGCACGATAACGTGGCGCTCGGCAGAACGGGGGCGGCCACGGCTCGTTTGAATCGAACGCACGTCCGGGCCCCGCCACCCTCGGGGTGTGTAGTGGACTTTTCGCTCGGCTTGATATATATTTTCCATTCCTCCCGATGTCGGCTACTGCGGCTGTAGGTTCCGGCCCGTGACTCGTGGCTCGGGCTCGGGCTCGTGGCCGGTGCGTCTCTCGCATTTACATGCGCTGCTCGGACGCCCCTCGGCTTCAGATGAGTGCTTGCTCGCATATCAACATCTGGATCGAACTTAATTAAATTTTCCATCACTTCTCATTAGACTTAGGGCTTTGTTTAAGATCCTTGTATGATGATTGGATGGAGGGGCTGTGGCTTCGTTATGAGTCTGAGGCGAAGCTGTTGCTATGAATTTGTGTAGGTATATTCTGCTTCATTACGTGAGCACACCAAAGACTAGAACGGTCCTACAAATAAAAGGTCATCAGAACAATAAAACATCATCAAAAGTTTCGTCAAAAAATTGACACTTGCGGCACTTCTTATCGTCGCTATATACTACTAGGCTTCTAGTACCGACTCTTTTTGTCAGGTCTTTTGATTTAAACGACTCTTACAAAAATTTTATGCGAAATGTTCATCCCATGAACATACAGTAGATATCGCACGCTTATTTTTTGGCTGTGTAATGTTTGGTACTAGTATACATATTTTTAATATAACAACGAATGATATAATTATCAAATATCATTTATTATAATCATCTTTTGCACTAACATCTTATGACATACCTCCACGAGATATAATTTATTTTCATATAAGCTTCAGTCGATATACACTTGAACTAATGATGAAAAGTCCAAATATTCATTTTTATAAGATTGCTTTGATCTAATGATCCCTTTATATAATTAAATCGAAGTCAACGGAGCCCCGCTGCGCAGGGCTTTTATTTCTGCCTGAAGCGTTTAAAAGAACCTAACATGAATTTCACGGGAGCTAAGTTTGCTCGCTTTGCTCAGTGCCCTTTAGCTCCCATACCCTCATCCGAACGTAACCTATCCGTGTCGTAATGCCCTAAGTTCCCAGGCTGGGCCCGCTCGCACTTTGTTTAGAGGTTAGATCAAATGTTAGTTCACAAAATGATAATTATATCAAAAGAACTTTAAACTAATAAAAAAATTACTAAACGTACGTTAGAGAAAGTGTTGTTATACCATATGTTGTTATACAAACTGAACGATAAGTGTATCAAATGAAAATTATAAAAAGGGTTGTTTTTCTGCCATTGTACCCGTACTAAAAACCCGTACAAAACACGGCGTTTCAAAAAAATAAAATAATTTCTCGCTAGAAAGAATCTGAATCTTCGCAATTTCAAACGATAAAGTTTCACGCATAATTTTTAGACTCGAGAAAATATACTAGTGGGCAATTCAAATGTTTTCTATAAACCGCTATACGCATCAATGCCAAAACCGACCATAGACCCTTACACACTGTTCAATTAGAAGACTCCTATTTACTAGAAACTAACATGTATTGCCACACCGAACCCATTAATAATATTTATACTAAAAAAGGGCTTATTTATTTGAGATATCAGAGAGTGACAAAGGAGCGAGCTCAGCAAAATGTGAAGCAGTGTACAGAATAGGCACAATGCTGGCCAACGCTGATGAACAGTCACAGCTAGTCTAACTCGAACATTAAATATGTTCATGAGCATAGACAGTACTTAGCCTCTCTGCTCTTGACGAGTCTATCGGTCAAGGGCGAGTGTTCGTTAAGGTCCCCTTTTTATTGTTTTGGGTTCACAATCAGATACACAATCACCTCGTACAACCTTGTTTGGGTCAAACACCCTGTATGTTTGTTATAAAATGTAAATAATTCCTGAAAAACGCATGTTTTATTTTTGTTGTCCAGTGTTTGCAGTTTTTATTGCGAGACGACAGATGGTCGTTTGAGTTGTGTTGTGTTGTGCATAGTGAAGCTGCTTGTCTATTCTGTTCAAATTTTAGCGTGAAAACTTGGGTATGTGAACGTGAAGCAAACTGTAATTCCACCTAACGCTATGATTTGACAGCTCTCTTCAAGTTCAGTTCACCTAAGATTACATATTAGATATCTTCTACATACTAAAAGTACAGTTCAAAACCACGTCTACGTTTTTTTTGTATGTATATTACTTTATTGGTATTGTATATTATGTAATGAATCGCACTATTAAATGTCACTTTTAAATATGAAATAAAGAAAACTCCTACTAAGTTTGGGGAAGTATGAATTTACCTTTATTTAAAAGATCAGTGAGGATAGTAGGAAAAACCATACTTGGAAGGAAAAGGAACGCATTTTGCTCCATCGTAGCCGAGCAAAAAACTACAATGTTCAAAACGCAATACCATGTTTCCTTGACCGACCATTGACAAGGAGGGGCTATACACAATCAAAATTACAAATAAGCCCACCTATTGCATACCAAAACATTAAAAAACCTACCGACATACGACATCTTTATTTTTGCATATAACCCTTTCAACGCAAAAGGATAATGCTTAACAAAATTGGACCCTAAAGCTGGAGAATAAGGTGCTATGAGACATTAGGTAGATCCCCTACCGTTTGTCTTTTACGAGCACTTTCAGCGGGCATCGCGTTAGATCGAAAGTCCTAAGATTTACCTATTTTTATGGTAAAGTTTTCAGTGACAACATATTTGCCTACAGAACTTAGGTTATCTGCCCTAGAGAGAAACGTATTATTCATTTTTCATCTACCCTTTGTTAAACCTCGATTACCCTAACCTTGGTTGTACAATACCTACTCCAACAGTTTTCTGAAAACCTGAACGCACCAAAAGGCTAAACGCTGTAAACACGCTAAGTTATGGTGATAATATTTTGAAGGATGCTTGAAGGCGAGTCTGACCACTACCAAGGATTCGCCAGAATTAATCGCCATTGAACGCAAAAATGATGCATCTAAATATCGTGGTATTTCTGCAACCGACACTCAATTAAGTATTAGCGGACGCCATCGTAAAGAAATGAATTCAAACCTGCGACTACGTGGTTGTTATTAGGTCAACGAGGCCGTGAAAATTGCAGCAGTATGCTTTCAGTAGCTGCCTAAATGTATTTATACAGAACTGGTTACATAGGTATCTATGCCGTGGGTAAACTAGAACTTTAGTGCAGTATGAAAGGTATCGCAGCTATTTTGATTAGCTATTACTTTGCGAAGCTGAAAAATAAATATGTCTACCCTCAGTGTTTATTTATAACAAACGCGCTACCGTTCAAACAACACTAGCAGCCTCCATAGATTATAACGTGACCATCATGCAATGAGAATTCAAATCAATATTACAAACTAGAACGATGTTACGTCCAATAGATGTAAGCAAATTTCGCAGCGTCCCTTTCCCAACCTGTTCCATTTCCTATGTCTGCATAATAGATAAACTTATATACGTATGTAAATAAGTACTCCACAGGCTATAGTATGGACCCCCGATATATAGTTTAAAGCTATAGTTATACATTGGCTTGACAATACTAGCCTCCCCCATACCAGGATATTTTACTTTCTCTGGACGAGGCCCCTCAGGCGCGTCCTGAGCGCCCCCCGCCGCCCCGAGCCGCCCGCTTACCCACCCCAGCCCCCCCTCACGCATAGTACACACCATACAGAGAGAGAACTAACTCTGCTGCCAACCTCTATAAACTCGTTCATACGTGTTCCTGTATAGATAGGTACTTATTTAAATACGCAATTTGGAGCCCACCTATACATACTACATTTGTACGTGTGCCTACTGAGCTTTAAATCAATTTGGCGTGTAATTTTATTTGGTTTAAGCTGATTTAATTTGAACGGACGTTGGCTGTTGAGTTTGTAATTGTTTCATTTGGTTACAATATTACTTGCTAACACTAGGTACCTAGGCTTGGGTTCTAGGAGCTCTCTGTTAGTTTTCCTAACAGCAGTGAAGACCGTTCAGTATTTTATTTTTTATAAAACTTTTTTACTTGCAGCGTATTTTCAAACGGGTAAACGGGCTTCCTACTTATTCCTCTTCTGCAAACGGGTTTCGTACGTATTCCTCCACTACAATTTCGAAAAATAAAGTTTGATTAAAAAACTGAGAATTCTACGCGTGAATCACGTAATGTGAAGAGGGGATGAAATAGGGGTCAAGCGTGAGTCGTCCCTTCCGTCCCGACTACGGGTGCTTCGTGCGTAGTTGTGATTTTAGCCATTTTGTTTTGGCTAGATGATTTCAGTGAATATTGATGACTTTAACTTTAGGGTAGGAAGATGTTAAACTCGGACGAATATTATGGTACCCCATGGGATGCGTGGGATGGACAAAGCTTAAAGTTTGAAGTTGTACCATGACCCACAAAAGTTTTAAGAATTTCTCGATATCGAATTGTTTTATCGCTTATCTATCAATAAAAAATAATTCACTCTGAACGATCTTCGAGATAAAGCAGCGCTTGCCGGGGTCGATTCGTGGATGGGTGACCGTCCACTTGACACGTCCGTGACACGTCCCGGCTGTTATTTGTAGATCTTTGACAAGATTAGTCAGAAGCCAGAAAAACTAAACTATCTATTTGAAATGGATATTATAATTATATTTTTGTATGATATAAATTGTGTGTGTCGCATAAAATTAAACTATAATACTATGGGGTTGCAGTTTTTATATAGGCAGTCGCTCCAATTGCATCGTCTGCATCCGATTACACTTGACGCTGACCATAATATAAGTAGATGGGAAAAGGCTAGGCAGATAGATTCGTACAATAATTATTCTCTATTATTTTCTTTTCTTAGAACCTTAACATTGAAAGTACTGCGTTACGCTTGAGAAAAGGTCAGAGTCATGATTAGATACAATTACGTCAACTGTTTTCTCCCGTATTTTCGTTTTACGCAACACGTGAACGCTATGGGCATAAGCGACCTTTGACCGCTAATTAGTAGTAACTGAAATCAGTGAATTTACGTAAGTATTTGGTGACCTTAAATGGGTACCTATCTAAGAAATTACAAAAAAAAATAAGTTCAATATTTTTCGGAGTTCTAGTTTTTAAAATTTGTTCATCGTAGAAAGATATTAATTACAGAAACCGAGATTCAACCAAGGTATTAAATAGGAATTCGTACTTCTCATACAACTAAATAATCACAGCACATCATCTTCCTGACCTGGTCCACATGACATGGATTTGGTGCTACACGTTTATTTGTGATCTTCCATTCTGTCCTGTCACGCTATCTCTCTTTTCTTTAATAATAACATTAGCACTTGCTACGCGGCATTCGATGCTACGCTACGTTTAGTTGATGTGCTACGGGCTATCAAGTCGCTTTAGAAAGTCCTTAAAACTACCAAAACTACGAAAAATCACAGGGTTGTTTATGAACCAGCCGTTTAAGAATTTCTACTTAAAGTGCTTGATATTACAACTTCAAGCCTATGCTTGAAGTTGGATAACAATAGGTAGGTACAGCTATATGTACCTACCTATTGTTATGTGAAAAGGTAGTTCTTCTCGCTTTACAATGCACTATGTAAAGGTATGCCATGATTTTGCATTCGTTACCCATGTCAAAACATGGCATATCTTTGATCGACCACTATAAATCGAATGTCAAATGTTCATCGCATCGCATATTCATCGTATCGAATTGCTTAAATATTAGAGTGTAAACATATTCGAGAAAATGTAGATAGTCCTCCGCTTGCTTTGGCTCGTCTTGGCGTGGTACCTACTAGTAAATTCTGTATTTCTCTTGGATAATATGGCAATTATACTTATGTACTAATTTGTCGTAGCAGCGTCGTAGCGTTATCGTAGAGGCTTGGTACGTGTACCAGCGTCGTAGCATTATCGAAGTAGCGTCGTAGCTTTATCGAAAAGTCTGTGGAGCAGCACCTGTAGAGTTATCGCAGCGACTTTGTAGCGTTGTTATGGCGGCTTCAAAAAATCGAGTGTAAAATTTAATTTAAATACATAGATATAATTAACGATTCGATAAAATAACCGTTTACCTGTCTAAAGTATGGGTTCCCAAGGGGCATAGATTTACTAAAGTAGAAGAGTGTCGAATGGTGCCACTGATCTAGATATTCGATTAATAATGATCTATCAATTGATGTTCGATGACTTGGCATCCATATGGCATATTACTTACACCCCGAGATCCTACTTCTTTCTGGATTATAGTCTCGAGGGTTTAGACAAAGTGGCATCTATGAGCGGTTACGAAGGTCCAAAATGTATGGGATTGAGATGCATCACCGGAACGTCGTGTGATTTATTACACGAGAAGCTACCTATTGTTACAAACCTACTTGATGCGTTATCGAAAATGAAACTTTTAGCTACGTTAGTGTCACGTTGTATGTAACATTATCTACTACTTACTTACACTTTTAAAATCATTATGATAAGTTTGAATTTCTATATGTATTTTATGCTTTCGTACGTAGGTACGTGTGGTACCAATGTGCATGTCGTGTATCCGTCCGACCGCTGCACCGCGCCCGGTAAAGCGGGGTGATGACAGAAAAGAGCATGGGTTTAGTGGTTTAGTTTATAATATTTTATAGAGACATAACTTCATAAATTTTCTAGGAAATATATTTTATATGCTTTATAAGTTAAAAAGTAAGTAAGCACTTACGTTTTTATTAAAATATTCGTATTCTTTCAATTTAAGTTTATACTCATTGTAGATGATGAATATAATTCAAATGTGGGTGGTAGGTACCTACGTCGGTATGACGGTCTTGATATCACGAGATAACGCGCGACCCATCTTTGAATATTTATCTCATGTGCGTCTGACTTTTGTCCGGTTTCTGAAGTTGATGTTCTTGTGATGTTCACTAAGCTGAGTAGTTAGATAATTCCAAAAGAAAAATAGTGAAGAGTTTATCCTTCAGGCTCATAAAGTGTACCTAGTTTTTCACATTTGAGATTTTCAGGAGTTGTTAGTGAGTTTGCAGGTTTGGTCAGTGGGTGGTCTTAGGGGCGGACTTGCAGGAGATGGAGTATACGCTAAGGGACACTAAGAGCAGCAAAGAAACCAAATGAAAATTATGCGACTCAATACTTCCGATTTTTTTTTCTTTCTGAAATGTACTTACCAATTTTATTGCAGTATCGGGTTGACCTTGGCCATAGAAACCATCTTAGTTCTGAGAAGTATGGCCATAAAATTCGAAAATTTGTCTAAGTCCTACAAAAGCTGAGATAAACCGACTAACATGAAATTGTATTTTTTTTGTCAATATTTCGGGTTTTTTTACGTTATCTCATGGTTTTCGACTAGAACAACAATTAATTGACTGATAAGATTTCCATCCGAACTACCAAATTGAAAATATAGAGCGAATAAACTAAAAAATAAATTGAGGGCCCATAACTCGGAAACGGTGCGTCGTAGGGCCATGCATTTCGGAACCTAAATGATTTCTATGGTCAAGGTCAACCTGATACTGCTATGAAATTGGTACATTTTCGAAAAAATAAGTCATCGCTTCATAGCGCCCCCAAGATTACACTCCAACCTCAGTATCAACCGTTTCTTGCGGGAACGTCACCCCTTTGATTACGAGGTACGCCCAACAGCGTATAGATGGCGTTAAAACACAAAATTATAACTACTGGGGCTAGGCACTTAGGCATAGGTACCTACTTAATCTATTCGATTTATATAAAACAAAAAAAATTGAAACCATTTTATATAATTCCTAGGTGCCGCCTGCGTCTCCGCTAGCTTGAAATTAGTGCTTCTTTCCTTGTTATGTGTTATGGTATTTATATGTACCTACGTAGGTATACCTACCTAATCTATATTAGGTCCTGCAATGTTTCATCATATTTCTATACAGTCATTTTTACGTGAAATAGTAACAAACATCCATCCATCCCTCTACTCGTTTATAATAAATACTAGCACTTCGCCCGCGACTTCATCCGTGCCTATTTAGTAGGTAGGTACTCCACAAACTTCAACGCCCCCTCTACCCTTTTAAAAGTCAATCTTGGAAAATTAGCTCAACGATTTTAGCCATTTCTGCTGCTGATTCTGTGGTCTCAGGATCCGGCATTTGGCCACTAATCTTGAACAGTGAAGACGTCGTCGCAAGTTGTCATTCAAGTAGGTAATGACTGAAACTGGCATCAAGGCTCTTTTAGACCAGATGCGTTTGCAAGCGCTACGGCCCCTTGCCATAGTGTTTTGTTTGTCTTTGGTATCGAATAACCTGTATTAAAACGGAAATCAAAGGTACCTTCAACCTATTAAAATATCGGAACTATTCAGTAAGTTTGCAAAACGATCCACCTGCCTACTTCGTCTTTGTAAGGAAAACAAAACCTCGGTTGGCACATTGATTCGACTGTCAAGATTTTTGTAAATAAAAGCATTAGATGCTAATGAATGCGGGTGTTAGTGGAGAAAAATGCAATGAAATAAGTATACATAATAATATTGAGGAAGACGGTAAATGCAGAGTTTAGTAGAAAATTGAAAATAACTAAAATTCTTGTGTTAAGTGTTTTATACTTGGGTAGTATTAGAGTCAAAGAATTTGGATTACCAAGAAAATTAAGTCAATTTTACATAATTAGTTTATTTGAACACCAAACAAGATTACAATAAATTTTATATAGATACATTTTATAATATTAAAGACAGCATTATAAACGTTTAGCCGAGACGTTAAGGACAAGATTATTAAAAGGTTAGAAAATGAAACGTCATTTGAGAGGAGAAAGATTTAATAAATAGATATAATAATTTTAATCTAAAACAGAGTATCAGAGCTAGAAGGTCAATTGTAAAGAAAATGATGTTAGGAATCACAAATTGACTACACAGAACAATGATTGTCAAGACAAATGTATTCGTTTAAGTATACAAGCAACGTTTGCGTTAGAGCCAAATATTCATAGTTAAATTCGACGTCATACTCAACGTTATGTTGACTTACGGTACAATCGTCAAGGAGCAGGGTGCTATTAGTGAATCAAATATGTTTATTTTAAATGCCGATCTCAGTGGAATTGTTCAAGAAGCCGACATGTGTACTCAAAGTGTGTGAGCCCAACACTGAGAACATGCTGTTTCAAGCGATTGATATGTAATGTAATGCACAATTAAGAGGTCGGCGATAATACACCTACGAACAAGATGTCGCAATAAATGCCGACTGTCAAGGTACCTTTCGTTACGATTTAGGTACTACCACTCTTGTACATATTGGTCCTTGAAGAATTTCGCGAGCTGTTGACACGAAAGGCTTCGCGCGTGTGTCAAGGGTCTGAGCTCGGCGGGATCGACAGCCACTACCGCTTGCAGTTTATATCAAGCTTTAGGTAAACATACGCGTGTGCAAATTACGTCTCGGTGACTGTATGACAGTACCCATTGGATTTACTACTAATCAGTTTCCTTAAGTTTGCAAGATAAAACGAGTAACAATCGATCGCCGCCGCTCAACACTTCTCGAGTCAATGCTATAGCACCCTGAGTTTAGATAATAATTATAATCTCTAAGTTACGATACATCTTTACGTATTAAATAATAAGTTCGTATGCTAAACACAGTAGGTTATTGATACTTACAAAAAAGTAAAATATTTAGACTTGTAGCTTTAGTTTAGTGCAAGATTATGAAATATTAGGTTAAGCTTTGTACCTACATCTGAGTATGCCAATGTTATACGTCACTGGTCTTAATATTCATAACTTTCGTTTTTCCATTGCATGATTATCTGTGCAATGCATAGTGGAGAACGATTTTAGTTAAGTTATGTATTATCAAGCGTAAAACAGATTTGTTTGGTCATGCAAAAGCTTTCAGATCCAAAACTTAATGTCAGCCAATACATTCACTTATCATGAATAAGTTTATTAAAATACCAGTATCTTTAGCTTCATTTGGGTACATCTCACAGCTAAACTATCGCTACACATAATCATAACAATCCTTTAATCTCAGAGGACATTTTATGCACCACAGATTACAAGTGATATTATATCATAGAGTGAATAACTCAAAAAGTCGATAAATATACTTGGGGAAGAGCAACAACGTGTCTAATTAGATGTTGGGAAGAAATTGTATTTTTATAATACATAAAACCGCTATAGCGCCGCTAAAATAAACTAAATAATGTTTCAAAGCATTCTAGATCGTAATGTATGTAAAAATTAGCACCCATTTAATGCTAGCAATAAACTAGAGCGGTGCTAAGTCATCTAAGTCGGTTTGTTTACTATCAGGAATAAAACCTGAACTAAACCATTTATTTATGTAAATTGAAGAACTACGTAAGTACGTCAGAAAATTCAGTCATCTACTGCTTAAAATACTGGAAGACAGTAAAATAATCGTCTGCGGAATTCAGAAAAACCAGCTACCATGACTAGGTCGCGGGGCATATAGCGTTTTAAACGGAACCCTATCTAATATTGGGTATACAATCTATCTATCTAAGGTTATTTAATAAGGTGATTCGCTTACATAGCACGTTTGTAGTAAACACTGCGGTACGCTATGATTAAGCGAAACTATATCGCAAATGAATGCTTCTAAACACAATTTCTGGTCTGCTTGAGACACAGCGAGTGTAAATCTTAGAAGTGCACGTGGAGAGATCGATTGCGAAGTTGCCGCTTCGAGCAGTCGGATGGCACGCGACGTTGCCGCACTGTGCATCATGTTACAATACATTTTAGAAAGACAAAAAATTCAAAGGTAGTCGCACGTATTTGCACGCTTAGAATTTGGTGAGGAAGTCGGGTATGTTAGCAAATCACCTCACCGCCTATGTTAAAGCAATTTCAGACTGAATATATGAAACTGATTATAGAATCAACTGCACAGTCAGGAAAGATATATAGAAAAGACAAAAATGCATAGAAACATCTGGTGTCGGATAGAGAAGTAAGGAATATTATAAATAACTCTTATAAACATCTATTTGCTAAATCTAATTCAAAATACAACGTTAATTCCTTTTTAAACACTTAGAATAAAAGGCTTCATTCAGGATGATGTTCATGTTTAGAATTAATTTATCTTATTACCAAAAATGACACAGATATAAAATTCGACCGAACTCCTAATAATCTGTACACAATCAAAAAATTATATATTAAAAATATTCATCTTTCTTTTTTATTTGTCCAGGTTCGATATATTTTACGGAATTTATTCTACGACACTTAATTGAACATCAATTTTATATAACAGATATGTAAACTTACTGAGAATATAAATGTACACGACATCGTAATATTTTGTAAAGTTTCAGACACTATTGAATATAATATTAGAAGACTTCTGGATATAATGTTTCTCTGTTGGTGTTGTAACGTTACTATAGATATTTTGTAAAAAAACAACACTAATATTATTGCTCAACGACAAATACTATATTGTATATAGAATATATATAGTTCACGTGTATATCATAAGCACTGGCGGATTGGTGTGAATAACGAGGAGAGGTATGACCACTAGAACACACATAAGGTTCAGCAATCAGCATACCATCAATTCCACAATAAATACACGTTAATAAAATATTGACACGTACATTATTCTGTTGTTGTGCGAAAAACAAAATAATTGTGCATTTGATTCGATATTCCGTTCAACGAACTAGCTAGCCAAAGAAGCAAAATAAAATGTGGATCAATCAAAATTCGCATCGTATAATGTTTATATAATGAGAATGCATCCATAATACATCTATGTAAAGCTACTAAATAAATAAAAATAAAGCGTGCTTAAAACATTACTGTTAGTCAAAGAGTTAAGTGAAAACAAAAATAATACAGTTGCGTTAGTAAAATGGCGATACATTGCAAAATCAGATTATTATCAAATCAAAAATACTATACATTGTGTTTGTGTAACTAACTTACTAGATGTAGTTATTATAATAAACAAAATGAGACACGCTTACTGATACACTTGGGATACAACTTGAACTTCGTATTAAGATTTGAGCCATCGATTTCTAGACTCCTTACTAAAATGTTTATTTTGAAGTGTTATAACAACTACATAATTAATTATTAAACAAAACTCATACAATACAATAGATCATCTCAACTAACGTGACACAAGGGCAGAGAACAAGCGCTAATCTATCCAATATTTAACTGTAGATATATAAACACTTGTGGTGTGTTTTACTGTAAATAAATATTCAAATGTAGTCGAACATGTTACCTATTATAATATTACAGAGTCAATAACTACCAATTAAATGTATACCAATAATGCTTTAATTTAGGGCATTTTCAGACGAACTGCTCCACCGCTGCGATTAGACTCGCTACTACATAAGATAGCGAGTCTGACTGGAAGACGGGGTTACACATTCAGTAAGATATCTACACATTCGGCAGATACGCGAGCGGCGCATGTTATCACAATGGGTTGCTTTCAGCATGAAACGAATGAATAAAGTTGCATGAACAATATCCATTTATAAATTCAGTCTGTTATATTGCTTTAGACAAGTCCATACTCAATATTCACTATTACTTCTACATTTACACAACATTTAACATAAAGGCGGTATCGCAGCGGCGCGGCGTTTGTCTGGCGATGCCCTGTCTGCGCAAACCAATTAGTTATTTCAGTCGAAGCGTCACCGAGCGTCTGGTTCAGGGCTTTCGTAGAAAGACCACAAGTACGAGGGGCGGGCTCTCTAACTATATATCTATTATACATCATAACAATTAATAGCAGTCTTGCCACAATACCTTCAATAGAACTTCTTGTACACACCAATACTATATTATAATGTAGACATATTGTGATAGCTACAAACTTTCAAAGTCATAATTACGCATCTTTATCAATTTCATTCAACGAAATCGAATGGGTGGTCCCCCTGCGGCTGCCCTAAAGCCGAATATTATGCGGATTGCAACGATACTTAGTCACCGCAAAACTCAACATTCTACTACTGTCAATAGATTGTTACTTTTTATACTAACCATATTTTTAAAATCCTTACTCATCATTTTGCAACAAGTTAATTGAATAATAATACTTAGGCTGACTCGGGACAATCATAATGAATTTACATTTTCCATCATTCATTAAAACTAAACCTTAATAATATCAGCTACGCGAATAAATCAGCATGAATATTTATTATAATATAAATTAATAATAACTGTATATTATCGTATTTGTCTGTGTCGTTTGTTGCGTAAATGTCTTCCTAAATTGTGCTATAAAACGTTGTCTTTTCAGTGCTAGCACGGTTGTATACTACAAAAGGAAGGGTTAATATTTAGAATATAATATTAAGGCATGCATGTAACTGCACAAACAGGTGCAAAAATGAGAAAATATACTCAAAAGGTTCCCCCTTTTCTTGGGGGAAATCGAGTTGTTGTGTGACTTATTTGTGACGAACGTTATCGTGATTTCTTAGTATATGTTCTCAAATCGGCAACTGACTTTACCAATGCACCACACAATTAATACGGGTCATGATCAGCGTCATCATAGTCGCTAGCAGTGAGAAGACAGCCGTACAACCTTATTGCCGAACCATATGCGACGCAACAGCGCACGCGAAGTGCCGGCCGCCCCGTAACGAGCAGCGACATCTATGCTCAAATCATATGAACTAGATCCGTTTAACTAACGTCACCTTTGTGACTTTGGGCATTCAACTTATAATCACTGGGCACAAAAAACCGCTCTTATGTACTTAACTCATATTCGAATTGGACCGTTCATAATCATTAATCGTTCATAGAGGCACCGCGCGCATGCAGTTACACCCCCATCTTTTTTCAAGGCTTGACTTAAAATCTTTAAATTATTTTAAACAAATACCTGTTATTTACATCATATTTAAACTATATAGGTAAATTGTCTGTCAAATAAGACTTTAGAATATCGTTTGTCAGATGTATTTAAAGACACATTTATAATTTCAAATATAAAGTCAACGATGGCATTAAAAGTTATATTGAATCATTAAGATCTATAAACTCCGAAAATGTCATATTACACCCACGTAGTGATTGTTGGAACATTCAATATTTGTAGATCTAATAAATTATGTTCGATAATATAGGTAGATAGTTGGATAAAAATTTAGACGCGATATAAGCGGGCAAGTGAGATGTAGATACGCGCTTTTTGCAATATATTAATATCGATGACGACAGAATGGACATACACTACTATTTCGATTAAATAGACACCGTGGAACCTATGATACCAGGGTAAAAGGTTACCTTGGATACAATCTTGGATAGCGGGGATAAAGATAAAGTACATTACTTATTTTATTGCAAATATTTTTAAATACATGAAAATGGAAGGCTATCTTATCTTAGCCACCAGCTTTACCGAGCTGAGCATGTTCGGCACGTCGTAGAGCCGACACTCGAGAGCGTGCAGTACCCGACGGTGCGGATCACTCGCGAGCCCGCTTATACGAAAAGCCGCAAAACGTTTGTGGGCGAGAATGTGTATTAACCTAACTAGTATAATGGGAAAAATCTTTGAACACTATACACATTACAGTCGCACATAATTTGTCCTGCTGTTTGGTTGTTACAGTAGTTTGGCATTGTTTACAGAAATTTAAATCCATCAAGGTCAACTAACTTTGCTGCCTTTGTATCTAACTGTCGTATTGTTGTCTGCAGCTGCATTGTTTCCTTGCCTCCTCAAAAGTCACAGGTATACTCGTAAATAGAAGACAACAAGAAGTTCGTTACCCTACTACATCTCATATCAAAATATTCATGTTTTCTTTATAGACCTATCTTACCGTAAATACGCCACTATCTTTGGAATTATTGCTGCATTTTCGTCACTTTGTAATATTTTTACTAGCATCTTTTCTTTTTTCTGCAGATACCATATAAATAATGTATAATATAAGTATTTGAACTCTATGTTATACTAATGTTTGTACTAATTTTCTACCTTGATTTTATGTTGTAAATATTCACATCTCATTTAATAAGTCGTATTATTTTCTGTTAACTTCTTGTCACAACCATGCATAGGGTTATTGAGGAGCTCTGTCTTATGTATACATCCCCAAACTCATTGTCACGATCGGTTCGTCAGCTTTTGTTACCGTGTTGTATCGTATGCGAAAAAGACTCACAGAGCATAAATCTATTATATGTATATCTTTATATTTTTTACAAATCCTAATATTCTTATTATATTTATGGAAAACCATAGAATCGGCGAAAAAGTAGCAAACAGCCAAGCAACAGGACAACAAACTGAGTTAATGTGTAATCAACGCTTTACGACGCGCACTAGCTCTTACAAGCATTGTAATAAGGGTGATATTTTACAACAGTTTTATATAAGTGTGGATAAACTGAGTGGTACTCATGGAGTACTAAGATTTAATAAGTAAGGTATCACTGTGACTGCGGGTCGCATTGCAGCAGGCGCACGATGGACGGGTCGCTCTTGGCGCCCTCGATGAACTCCTCGAGGGACAGTTTCCCGTCTTTGTTTCTGTCCATTTGTCGGAATATTTTGTCGGTTCGCTTCTCTGGCGTCGACTCGTCCTCGGGCATCTTCATCACGGACCCGACCATTTTGTAAATAGCCTGGAATTGTTAATAAGTACTTACATTATAATTATTAAGACGCACCGAAAAGCCAGACTGGCTTCTGGCATAAACGATTTCGGCCAATAGACATTGGACATGCCATTTGTCGAATCAGCAGAAGTCACCTTCCAATAAGTAGTTTGAGCAACCGCGCCCAACTTGTGAAGCAGAACAAGAACCAAGTAGTTACAAGAAAGTGTAATGAATATTTCTGAGAATCAATCTTTGACAACACACAATTTTTGACAAATCAATACTCACAGTCTCTTCAAATGTTTACCCGTGAGTGGCCATCTAGTACTAATTGTGAACTAGGAATTTAAATTAGCGTAGGTATATTATAGTAAGCTTGTCATCAAGTCAAGGGTAAAGAAGTGTACTCACGGTGACAATTTCGAGCATCTCCTGCCGCGAGATGTACCCGTTGCCGTCGAGGTCGTACATGGAGAAGGCCCACTTGAGCTTCTGCTCCAGTTTGCCGCGCGACGTCACGCTGAGCGCGCACAAGAACTCCCGGAAATCTATCGTACCGTCGCCGTTCGCATCGAATGTCCGGAACACGTGCTCAGCAAACTGAAAATTGTTATCGTAATTTTGTGAGATACCACATAAAATCTTTTTCATCGTGTACCATTTTAATGCCAAACAGACAAAGGCAATCGAAATTAGAAGATATACGGTAAATATATTAACCTTTTGAACGCCATTGTCACGTATGCATGACAAGCAAGCGCGTGCCCTGTACGCCAAACGTCACAAATATGTGACAAAAAGTACGGCGAATTTGTGACTTGGCGTGGGGGGCACGCCGATGCGTTCATAGTCTTGCGTTCAAAAGGTTAAGTCACAGCTATTTTCGTATTAGAATAATATCGCTCAACGCCTATCGAAGTTGGAAAAAAAACGATGAGGATCTAAATCACGTAACAGAGTTGGGCGTTGACGTTAAAAAAAAACAGTTGGAATCAAGTAATACCCATATTATTAGGCCAAGTTCAACAGTCAATCGAATCTTTTGACGTGCTAAGTGCACGTTTGTGACGCATTGATACTTCCCAAAACCAAATGTCTTGAACGTTAAAGGTCATAACAAAAAAAATGGAAGAGTAAGAAATTGAGCAGAGTTATCTAAATGAATCTTTACCTTGCTTGCGTCGCCATACGGAAAAAAGTTTCCGTATATTTTCTTAAATTCTTCTACGGACAAATGTCCACTGGGGCAATCTTTTAGAAAACCTTTGTACCATTCTTGTATCTCCGCGTCTGAAATAATACATAACGTATTTACTAAGTACTATAATAACTATTTCACAACAGCAGACCAGCCAACTAAACTAAACTAAAATTGGAATTCAGCTGCATCCAGTTAGACCGGAAGGTGACCCGAATCTAGTTCGAATAAGGCTAGGCTACTAAACATTAGAAAAAATATAAAAATGTCATAAGTCTTTTCGTCATTAGATAAAACACAGTTTAATGGAAACTGTTTAACTATGGCATTGGCTTTGCCACCTTGCATTGGTCGAAAGAGTTGTGTTCACTTCTGTAAATAAAAGTACATGATAATACAGTTGTTTCGTTTCGGCATAGCAATAGCTGCCATATGCCGATGATACTGCTCTAATTTTCTCCGGGGATACATGGGATCTGGTGTTTCAATATGCACAGTCTGGACTTGGCATTGTGACCAGCTGGTTGGCACGGAACCTGCTCACACTGAACGTTGATAAAACAAATTATCTCGCCTTCTCACTTTCAGCCGCTGGAAAGCCTCATTCCTCTTCTTTTGCTTTAATCGCTCACTCCTGTATTTCAACTCACCATATGGGTTGCGTTTGCCCCCACCTAAATCGGGTAAGTTACATAAAGTATCTAGGAGTGCAGATTGACGACTGTTTAACCTTTAGTTCTCACATTGAAACACTTTCTTCACGGTTGCGCAGGTTAATCTATGTTTTTAAGAACCTCCGTTACGTTGCTGACTCGAAGGTGATTAAACTTGTGTATCTAGCACTCTGCCAATCCCTCATCCAATACTGTATAGTTACTTGGGGTGGTGCGGGAAGGTCCCACATGTTGAAAGTAGAACGCGCCCAAAGGGCACTGTTGAAGGTTGGTTGGCTGTTACCCTATCGCTTTCCTACCACAGACCTTTACAAAACTTGTAAGGTTCTAACTGTTCGTAAATTATATATATTAAATCTTTTAATGACAACTCACGGCCACACTCCCTACGATCCTTCTTTGATCTCCCAACGACGTAAGCATTCGGTCTGTCCCTCGATTCGTACAAATTGTGCCTCGACCCAACGCTTCTTCCGCTTCCTTAGCAGTCATGTGTACAATAACACTAACAAAATTTTAAACATATACCCCTTGTGCAAATCCAAATGTAAAGCAAAAATAATAAATTGGCTTCTCGATTTGGATTATTCTGAGACAGAAAATATTTTAACTGTTTTAAAATAAATAAGATAGTAAATTAGTAGACTTCATTTTAATACACACACCTACACTCACTCTAACAAATATACTTTCACACACACAAACGCAACACGCACAATACACTACACACTCACAGACACACCATTTTTAGTTTTAACATTTTCTCTATTTTAGTTTTTAAATATTCCTCTATGTACGTGAAGGCTTGGATGTTTACAAATTAGTGCTTAATAGTATTGTTTTAAGAGGGTGAGAGCCTGGAGATCTGTCATACAGGTCCCGAACCCACTACAGACTCCAGCTCTCACAAAGGTTACAAATTTGATTGAAATCATATGTCACAAACCAATGTCGGTACCTTTTGAGAGAAATAAATCAAATTATTGACCCTTATATCTCTTCAATGGAGTCCGAGCGACGAAGTATGTCCTAGTACTATGTTTTAGTTAAAATTGTTGAGGTAAACGACGGAAATAGGCAATAACAATTGAACGCTCAAAACATGTTGAATTGAATTTTCACTACCACATATTGGTAATTAAAAGTCAATTCAACATTGTTTTTAAAATATAAAAAATATAGGAAGGTATATCATTTAAATTACGTGATTTGAGGTAGAGTTCAAACTGAAAATCTTTTTCTTTTGACTTGCCAATGTCCTATGAACTTAAAGGTCAAAGACTTTTTTTAATGTCGTAGCAGCTTGGGTTGAAATATTATTGCTTATTTGCGTCCAAGTTTTAAAAAGTTCTATTTTATTTTTTCCGATTGAAGGGTTCCGTATTGAAGGAAAGAATTAAAAAAAAATGAATTTGAGACAATGGCTGCTAGTAACATTATAAAACACAACAACTATGTATAGTTGCAATAGTATACCTGAGAACTCAGTATTCTGCTTCAGATCCTCCAGGACCTCTGGCTTTAATTTACTATTTTGTTTGCCCATTTTTACTGTTTTCTTATCTTTTTGAAAGGACGTTAAAATATTTACACAACCTGCTTGCTTTTAGTTAGTCAAATCTTGTGCCCTAAAACATAATAAGTATGTAGTGCAGCTGAAAACATAAATTTGTAATCATAGTGTTGCAAGAAAACTGCATAATTAAAAAAAAAACGATAGAATGTATTTGAATTTAATGCCACTAGTCAAATCACGTTGTATACTTAGATAGTGTGTTACGTTGGTGGAGGTAGGTATTTATGATAACTGAGAGAAGAGAAAAACGAGATTCCCTGTTCATCATCAAGTGTATCAATCCGCGGATCGCAGACCATAGCGGGACAAAGTCCAACTGCTAATCCTACTACTAAGCTATACCAATTCACGAAATTCAAGTAGACTCAGGTAACTTGTAAGAAGTTGGAATCCAATTAGAAGTTCTTGAGAGCTGAGCGTGTTTGAAAGTCGACTGGTGATAGAGAACCAATTCAATAGTCGAAACTTTAAAATTATAAAGTCCGAGCGTGATCATATTGCATCTAAGTTGTTATTGCTCACATGATAGAAAATAATAAAATTGAAATTACAATAGAGAATTACAAAAAAATAATGTCTTTTCTCTATCATTCTGATTAAAATTGTTGAAGAATCATTTATCCCAAGATTTTGTTGTATTTGTCTTACTTGGAAGATCTAATATGGTAAACAAAGTCATAGTGACATGCTATTTTAACGCCGGTATGCGGTAACACATTATCTGTATCAGCGCCTCAGTGTTTGAATTTATTGATTGGAATTATTTTCCGAACGCGTTCCGTAAAGTCGATAATATTGATAGGACTGTTACGTAGTAAGTGGCTGCAGTTTTCTTACAAATCCAATAAATATTGTAATATCAAATAATCTAAAAACAACCATAACTTCATTTGCAAACGTTAAGCAAATATCATTTCCTAACATTACATAGAAATGTATTTCAAGTACAATTTTGAACTAATTATTCAATAAGTCCTATAACGTTTGTAAATAAAGTCTACAGAGTTAAAGAGAAAAATCTGACCTTATGTAGCCTTCGCAATTACGCTATTATATTTTCGAGCAGTGAATTCAAAAGCAAAAATAAAAACAAATAAAACATGGCGAATGTGCACGAAGTAATAGTTTAACTAATAAGTCTAAATCATGTACCAGTCTTAGATGGAGAGCCTACTTTATTAGTACGGAAAGCTCTGTTTGTTCGTTAGAATAATTACGATTACTGGGAAAACTCTGGAAATCTCTGGGAAAAACTACAAACGAGAGATCAAACGGGATGCCGCTGATGTTGTACGAACACATGCATATTGTATCAGCAGTCTTGAATGTTTGCGTGGATACTGCAGCTGGGATGGAAAGTAAAGCGTATGTAAGTGGGGCTGGTATGGGTTAAGGGGAGTGAAATACTACACCAGAAGGTGGTACGGAGGAGGTACTAGGGCGTAACTATCTATCAGGTCAACATAATATCTATAGTCCAGCAAATGAATTTCCATTTTCACTTAATTGGCAGGCGGAGCTTAGCGTACAGTGGGCGGGACAGCCCTGCGTTAGCGCCAGTTCCACGAATGCAGCTGTAATTCTCTCAAAAGTTTCCATGGCAACTCAGCTTTTATAGAAGTAGTGGGTGTACCCAATGTTGTTTTGTTTGTATTTCACACCTACACAAATACATAAATGGGGGGATTAAAGAATTCCAGGAAAAAATCTGAAAAACGTATCAAAGGTATGATTGCCACGGTTATTGCAAAGAATTTAGTATGGAGTAGTGACTTTTACATTTCACGCACACAAATGAATATCAGTTTCAGGGAGCCAGCGCCAGAGGGAGGGCGTCGCTTACAGTGCGCCTGCGTCAGGATATAAATATATCAGGTATTTTTCGTCTGAGGGCTTTCAACCATGGTTACCTGGATTGTTATAGGTAATTGTAGTGTGTTATTTGTTTGTACATTTAACAACACACAGACTTAGAATATCGACCATTTTCATGTAGAGGGAAGAGGGGGTCGAGAGGAGGGCTCAGTCGTACTGCGCCTGCGCCAATTCCAGGAATTTATCTGAAATATTGGTCAAAGGTTCGTATGCCAGAGATATTTTTAATTGTGTTACTGTAGTGTTTTATGAATGCGTTTGTTATTACCGAAATAGGATTTAAATTCATTGGGTACTGAATGTGGGTATCAAAATTAATCCTAATGAGCCCATTCCAAGAAGTTATCGAGATCGGCTTTTTATGCTTGTTTTGAACGAAGTTGGTGCAGCAGAGAGATTTGTGCGATCTGTCATGTCTTAACGCCACACAAGACTGAGTGGAAAGGTGTAGCGCACGGTTCAATACCAATTAAAATAACGTTGATACGAGATTCGTTGAGATTTAACCATTTTTGCGCTTTCTCGATCTGGGCTCATAATGCGAAATATGGATGGTGCCATTAATTTGAACTGGGACTGTTATGTAGCGAGACTACGTTTTCATATTGTGCATTGTCATCGTTCAGTGTTAAAAGCTCATATAAATTGGTTCGACTTTCTAGGTCAAGAAAATCGAAATGACAAAGCCCAGTCAATTCACACCGTCCATTAAAACAAAACAAAAAATGAAATAAAAATTGGGTGATTAAATTAAGTAAGGTTTTTTTCTATAGTTTTATTAGAAGGAAATCCCAACCCCAATTACAATATAGGACAGACTGACTAGTACATGATTTGGACATAAATATGTTAGATACTAAAACTATGACGTGCACACTACAGTAATGAGACGAATAATTATGAACTATTTGTTTTATCTTGTATTTTAATTTTTACATAATATGAATAGGCAAAATGTGAATTCATAAAAACTAGGTATTCTTAGAAATACAACAAATTGAAAAGGGACACATTGTGGAATACTTTTATCGAATACATAATGCAGAGTGAATGTAATTTGTCTGAAACGACTTTACACAATAAAATAATCACGAAGCTTCAAGTTTGAATATAAATGAAGATTACATATGGGCTGTAAATACTTTACTCATACTTCAAGAAGTAAAGCGGGGTCCACACAGTAGGTATCTGGAAATTACTTGGTTTATCTGAATGTGAAGTGAACAGATTACGCAGCTCTACCGACCTCTCACAAGTACTAATCAGTTCGATGTTACACACTGAAGTTCGCGAGACTATCCACCGCGTGAAACCACCGCCTCGGTACAGTTTTGTCAAGACAAAATTCAATAGAGATCTAACAACATAGATTTCGAACTGCTCAAATTTTCACAGATGGTATATAAACTAAATGCAATTAATTTTGTTTAATATTATGAATTTGTATTTTCAAAAATAAGTAAACTAAGTAGGTATCTGATTTGTGCGACTATCGCAGCTAGTTACAATAATATCTTAAATTATAGACTATAACTATGTAATACATGTATTATAGAAAAAAATAATATGGCGTGAGCCAACAAAGTGTTTGAAGCTTACTACTAAGAGTACGTTTATAAAATATAAATTGATTAAATCAAAGGTAACTACTCTGTTATTTCATTTTAAAGTATGAAAAATGGGAGATGCCATTTGCAAGTCGGTAATCGATGAGAAAAGAACAGGCAGTGTGCAGTGAACTCGTCACCTGTACGGATTCGTTAGTGTTAATTAAAAAATGACATTTCCCAAAACAAATATACACTTAACATAACACTCATTACATGAAACATTAATGTTTATAACATTTTTAATTACCTTAATAATTAATTTATAAAATGAATAAAAATAGGCTAAATGATTCCTAATTAACATTCATTCATTGTAATTTCAGCTAAATATAAAAATCACAAGTTAATTACAGGTTATCTATGTAAAATGCCACGCCGAGTTAGAACAGAGTAGTTCCTTAGTTTCACAGATTGAGATTTCATTTTTGAGACCAAGAAGAAAGTATTCACTTATGTCCTAACCAATATTTAAGTATAAAAATGGGCGATGATGCGCAACGAGAATGAATGTCTCACTACGAGATTTAAAACGAACAGCAAGCCGCCAGTGGCGCCGTCTTGCGCGGGTGTTGCATTTACTTGCCAATTTTCGCCCTAGATTTTAAATATGATGAGAAATACATGGCACGAAACGTAAGAACTGAAACCACAAGCGAACATAATTTAATCCACATTGATTTACGACTCTATACTTGAGATTTAAAAATCTATTAATAAAGTTAGTATACGTGGTGCGGTTAACGTGCATACATTATTAAGCTTTCTTTCGAAGTGAAGTGATCGAGTCAAGTAGTTAGATTGAATTTATGGTTTGGATAAAAAGGTAGTTGTAAAGACTGCCAATGAGCGGCAATGCCTTACTAACAATAATGTAAAGATCAGTAGCAACTGACTCGTAGGCCTGGGTCGCGTAGTAATAAACTATCATAAATATTATAATTGACTACATATTATGAAATTGTACGTTGCCATTGTTTTGTATGAGATATGTACACGGGCATTTTTGAAGCCGTAGCTAAGTAATTGATTGTTAGTGAGACAAAGTACGTTACGCCTAGGGCGATTTTTTCTACGAAATTGGTAATTTTAAAAATTAAAAGTTATTTAAATTTTAATATTTTTCCAATCGAAAATCCTTTTTCTGATATGTCACACAACACCCTGTCTGCGAAGCTTCCTTCAGGTCCAAGTTGAGTTATTGATCCCTCTTCTATGTTTGTATAAAATTCAGTCGATTTATGATCGTGTTAACACTGTTCTACTAATGTGACGTACTTAGTCGTGGCAACAAGGAGAATTGAATTATAATAATATTACAATTTATTCGTCCGATGACTGTCATCGGACGTGTAGTAACTAAATGAATACAATTCAACTGAACTATTTTAAGGTATTGTAAATGAATAATAAAATAAATTAACTTTAATTTACAACAAACTCAATACAATAAATATGTAGTTTACAAGTGAAATAATCATACACTAAAAATTAAGTAAACACTTAAATGACTATACTGCAATGCGTTACCATATGGAATGTTTTAACGACAAATTAATGCAAGGATTTAGCTTCCAGTGCACTTGTTTATGGAAAATGATATTATATGTGCCTAATGACCTATAGCCACATTCTACCGGCCTTGCTCTCCAATTTTGAGGTTTGTGTTTTGGCACTCATTGGTGAGTATTCCTCCCGCTCAAATACGTGGTTCAAAAGTCTGCAACGTAAGTGGCTCGTATGACCGAGACGTAGATAGCTCGTATGGTTGAAATGAGCTTGGTCGTGATTTAAAAGAGCATGTTGTTGGGGGCTCGGTAGTTGGCTCAAACTGCTGCTCATAGCTTTATCACTAAAGTAATTGTGCATTGTGACGTATGCGCTTAATTCAAGCAAACGGCAACTGAGTGCGTCTGACTCGACTACGATATTGTGCGTTATTTCTGCGCTGTCTAATTCACTTAAAAATACATTAAAGTAATCTTGCGTTGGTGAAAACTAATAGACAAAACAACACAGCTTAAACATTAATATAATTTAAATTAATTAATAATATCGCGACCCTTTCGACTGTGTGCGGCCAGTAGCTAATGGAGAAGTTGCGACGGAATATAATAAGAATGCTAAAATTAAAATTAACTATAACACGAAATGGGACTAGGGCACACTAAAATTTGGTTTAAGTTAAAGATCCAAAGTTTTGGCCACCTTTGGCAAAGTTGACGGGGATAACCAATAAACTTAGATGGTAGGTTAAATAAATAATGCTGAATCGGTAAAATATTTACAACGGGAACTAGAAGGCACAGTAGTGGGAAATTAACTGGGAAATACATATAAATACTCCAATTAACTAGAATTAGTAGGAAGGTAATTTATTAGAACGCGAAGTAACTGATAAATAGTAGGTATCAAGAACCGAGAGTATACCAAAGCGTTGAAACAATACAGAGATATAGAAGCGTGGGCCCTGCCCGGGCAGCCGGGCGCGGGTCATCCTGACGAACGTTACGAATACACCAATAATAAACAACACCGATACTAGAAACGATAATATAAAGTTTACTCATGTAGGATATTACGGTTATTTTAACTTACATAAATCGAAGTTCACGCCGACAGAAGTGATCAGATTGTTAGTGTTGTTTGTGATAGTAATGCCGCGTCGTGCCGCTCGCGCCCTGTGCGGCCTACCTACCTATCGCGTGCAATAGCCCGAGTTCATCCAATCTGACCGATTCTGTACATACATAGCTACACTAATTTTGCCTTAATATTAGAATGTAAGATTTATACTGTGCAGTATTATAGTAATCCGACATCGGATTGAATATAGCGTTGAACCAGATAGACCGAGAGTCACATAGGAATAGAGACACTACGAAGTGAATGGTTCGGACACAATCTTATACTATTAGCGAAGTGGACAATCCGACAGCGACATTCTCCACATACATTATTTTATCATTCATACATTATCATTAGGAATGGACAATTTTTAACTCGAGGATTTATTGACGTCAATTTCGTTACATCAATAATAGCTTAAATTTTACAATACTTTTTTTTTACAATCGACAAAAATCACATGTGTCGTGAGAAAGCAAATTGTGAAGCGTACATCCGCGCCGAAACGTGTCGGGCCTAAAATACCTCACCGAGTAACAACGCTACGATACATTGTTGGATTGCATCTGTTTTTAGCTGCGTGGTGGAGCGAAGAGTACCTACAGACGCACGCGGATGCAATCAATAGTATCCTTCTGGGTTTACTCGGCGGGTATGACATTTAGCTCGACTTGTGGTTCATATTAAACGTTGAGCAGATGTTAGACAGCCACCGGCTGCACTGGAGGCAGCGGGATGCGCAAACACAATGTGAGTTACACAGACACACGCTACGTACTCATGCCATGTCAACACGACAGCAACACCACAACCGCACCGTTTACCGTGTTAGATCCGACTCGATGATAAAAGCTGACCCGGTTTACTACCTCCACTTACACCGCAACGATATTAATTTTCTCCAAATGTTAAAAATGCTCGGTTTCGATACAAAAATTTTGTACAGAATAGTAACTACTGAAATGCGCGGTGAGTTTAAATTTTCGAAAATATATTTACAGTGAGAATGTACGTTAATGATCGAATGGTTGACTGAAAGTTTATTCATTTAGTTGTGAAAATGATCATTCTTATAATGCTGCCGTGTGGACAAGACGACGCCGTCGGGTTATCGTGAGGCATACAATGGGGTGGGTATGTGAGAACGGATCGCAGGGTTAAAAGAAACTGTACGCCAATTTAAGGCGCCAGCATTTTCGAGAGCTCCTCGTCCTGCAGGCATCCCTTGAGGAACTCGTCCTGCGTCAGCTGACCGTCGTTGTTCTCATCCATCTTTGCGAAGATGTTCTTAGCGCGCTCTTCGGCGGAATCAGCTGGTCGGTTGCTCGAGCAAGCACCAAGCATGTCATAAATGGCCTGGAATGTGGAGAAAAGCACATATTTGTACGATGTTAAAAATTCTATGAATGAAAAGCAAAAATATTGAAGTTCCCGGAGCAAAATCAGTGTTAAGGTCAGTTAAGTTACAGTCAAGACAAATTATGCTTTATCAAAAGATTTTGATCACTCTTTGTCAAACGCCTGTGCCTAACACTGCTTCAGTATCTCAGTGTTTCATTTTTCAAACCTCGCTGTCCTAATTGCTTGCTGGGTGATAAGGCTACAGCAGTAACACTACAACACTAACAGCATTATCTCCGAGTGTGGTTCTTGTTCGGTCAATTTGAGCCGGAGTCCCGAATAATCACAACTACTTTACACTGTCTCCCCTATATACGTACGTTTACCATTTGTTTTGCTGTTCCACTTCGGAACCTTAACGGTATGCTACTGATCTAGTGACAGCATTATTAACTTCAACTATTTAAAACTTGCATCCTTTGTATTCTCGCTTTCAGTCAAAGTTGTATAATATAAATGCGCTCAAAGCACTTTGAAAATAAACTCAATTGAAGTTAAACGAAGGCCTTGAAGTGGCCTGGGCAATAATACCGCAGCCAGAGCCGAGCTATGATCCAGTAATCCAAGGCTCAATAGGTACCCAACAGTTCGTGAAAATTCGATGCAACTACAGAAACGCCAATGTATTTTCAAGGCCGGGGTTATTTTTATTTTCGTTCGGCTTAAAATACCTTGGGCGACCACTTCGGAATCGGACTGGCATGACAAAACAAAACAGTGGCACGTCTAGCTAAACATTTTAGGGCAAGTCAACTGATTACAACAATTATTGCACGAAAAAATAACTGCTTTTAACACTGTTAGTTGAATTCGACGAAGCAATAAAATTATGATAGCTATCTTTACGATTGGCTTAAAACTAGTGGTTATTAAGTCTAATAAAATCACATAAATCCGGAGCACAATGAATCATTAGGCAAAAACGTGCCTGTCATATACCTACTGGTCCTAACTGCCGCGGACATGTTAATGCTAACTACGTATCAATGTTGAATGACAATAGTTACAAAGAACTACTGAAGTCTCGAGCCTATACTTGTAAAACGGAATATGAAAATACGTGAATTCGTAATAGCCTCACTAACCAATGGTTAGCGATGACAAAGGGACAAAGATCTCTCATTAAAAAAAAACCGTTTTTTCTATAAATAAATGATTGACAGAAGCTTTTGACGATAGGACTGAATATAATGTACGGGGTCGTAATGACCACGCGATGCCCACAGGCAGCACGAAGACGATCAAATAGTTATAGCACTGTGAGAATCAGCAGTATTGCTGGGCAATAATCAATTGTTAAATGAATTATATAGGGGACTATTCATTTGCTTGCAATTTCTCAAGCTATTATGACTTGAAAGAAAGAATGCAATTTAAGACGATTATCAAATCGATGAATTACAGTAAAAGGTTTTCATTTTATCCATATTACATTATGGATAAAATGAAAACCTTTTACTGTAATTCATCGATTATATGTCTTCGGCAATTATTTAATACATTGCAGGTGATGAGAGATCGAATACCGCAGATCGTAGTGTGCGTATTAATATTGGATCTGTGCGATATGCAGACAGGTGGGAGATAATGCGTTTGTGGTCTCGCGCTCTAAGAGCGAGTCAAAGTGAGGTCGTATTTGCCGTCCGGGCGTCAGCTACCTAAATACATTAACAGTTCGATGTGTAATGTGTCCGGCTTGGTTGTCACACACACCTAAAGCGATTAACTGAGTTACTGATGTTGCCGCCCTGACTGTGATTCCGATAACATATTTATCTCGAAGCTCTCTCGAAGTGCTAATTCCCGGGTGGTGTTCAAAGTGTTTCCGTCTGAATTTGCGTTTTCCGTCCAGTAGATGCAAGCAAAGGGAAAACTTACGACTGTATTAGACGGTACAAGCCTGGGGAAAAATATCTTATTTCTGACGGTATTTTGAAGATTTTGTTACAGGTAGCTCTGCATCCATCGATATTCCAATATTAATCAATTAACGGCACATATTCATCACGGCAAGTTAATGAACATATTAATTAAAATGGCTCTTCCACTTCAATGAAATGTTATTAACGTGAAATATCAATTAAAATGATAAGCGTATCTATAATAGGACGGGGCGCAGGAATCTATCAACTCACGCTCAGAAATTCTACTGTTCATAGGAATTGTGGTTGCCTACCACTCCGAGAGCTGCTACTGCATTACCCGTCGACGGTAAATGATTTAGCTTGAATCCTTGGAGGTTGAAAAAGCTTTTAAAGAAATATGTATTCTTTTCTACTACCGCTGAATTCAGCAAAAAACAGTCCCCGTTTTGAGCGGGATGTTAGACACTGTAATTCTATCCGGACGTGTGTTCTATCGTGTTGTTTTGCAGACAATGATTACAGCCCTGTACACAACACGCTGCTCTGTAATTAATGCCTGTGAATGAAGTTTCAGGTTTGACACATTTCAAATATCAAAGTAAATGACATCCTGTGACAGCGCACTATGATGGGGCATTGTTTCATTGAAATGGACAGCCAGAATGTTTTGTTTTAAAAGCTGGTTTAAATGTAAGTACCAAATTGATCAAATTGGTTTGGAGCTGCTCGTCTGTTAAAGCTTTACGTTCATAAAACTAGTAAAACAATTATTAAGATAAAATACGTTCACCTGAGACTAAACAAAGCTGCTTCTTAGATAAAAATATAGGTGCTGTGAAACGTAAAAATGGCTATCATGACTCATCCATAAGACTCATCAATCCGGGAACATTCAATAGCCGCACACTTTTGTAAAATCTCACAATCGAAAGGGTTCATTATCACCCCCCAGATCGCGTATACACGTAACCTGCAGACGTGGCGTTGGAAGGACATTCCTCCGCATCTGCAATATGTTCAGTATGTAACAAACCTGCACGATTTTCGTCATCTCTTGAATGTCGATGACACCGTTGCCATCCACATCATACATGCGGAACGCCCACTTCAGCTTCTCTTCAGGCGTCCCACTTGAGGTGACGTGGATGGCCTGCAGAAACTCCTACAACAAAGTAGTTCTTGGTACACCACGCGAGTCGGGGCCAATACAAACAAGAGCTCGGTAATCTCTTGTTCGATGCATTTAAATAAGGTTTACTGCTGACAGTAAGAAATTATCAATTAAGAGCGCAAGCAAGAAAGTTATCCAATCATTCGCTAGTTTAAAATTGGACTTGAGCAAGCCGTTCGCATTGCTGCTTTGCGACAAATCGCAATTAATTCAGTCAATACGTTTATGGTGAATGAGATAGCTAGTGTTACTGACGCAAATGATCGCATTGCTCTTACAACTATACCAAAAGTGTTACCTTGAAGTCGATGTATCCGTTCTTGTCCATGTCGAATGTGCGGAACACATGGTCGCAGAACTCGACGGCATTGCCGGATGGGAAGAACATCTTGTACATGTCCACGAACTTTGCAGGAGTCAGTCTGCCATTGGGGCAATCTTGCTGCAGGAAGACAAGAAAGAAACCTCTTAGGACGAAGTCAAAGTTTCAGAGTTTGTGTGTTTTGTTTTGGTAGATAGAGTTAATGGGAATACGCATGTGTTGCACGCATGTGGGTGTATGCAGATGTGCATGGTGAACCGCTGCCCTCAAGTAAACATTGCATGTGGGCCGAATGCGGTCGGTACAATCGTGTAACTTCGTGCAAATGCAAATTTGTCAATTCACCGATGTTTGCGTGTTAGTTTATGTAAACAGAGGGCTGTGCCGATGAACGCAGCGGTGGCTAGGCTCGGTAATATCACGATATAATGATTAATACCGTTTTAGCAAGCCTATAATATCACTGAGCATTCTTTAATGAGTTGAGTTATGTATTAAAGGTCGCGATAGTTTTCGTGATCAGCTCATAAATTAAGGCTTGAGGCATAATTATTCCGTCTGAATATTATTGAGCTACGACCAGCTTGCAATACCACATCATAATAATATGCTTAGTGTTGAATTAGAATTACAAAATTCCAATTCAACACTAAGCCTAAGCCAAGCTACCTAGTCATTAAAGAAACGTACTCAAAAACTTTAGTAGCCATTAATTCGAGTGCTGGGATTCGAGCCAAGGGCATTCCTATCTACATCAGCATCGTTTATGAGAAAATAATCATCGTTGCATTTAAGCTGCAGTTTACTAGAAAAATTACGTCGTTAAAAGGCGACCATAGCATGGCCGCTTCAAATGAGAATATAACTTTTATTTATCGTGTAATGAAAATAAAGCTGCCTTTATTATTTCAGTGCTAGCACTTTATACCTAAATTATACCTACGAGTTAGGTATTATTGCGAGCGTTTTGTTGTGGACAACACAAGAAAGACAATATAATTCATTGGATGTTGTTTTCAGGAAGAAAAGAACACAAGAAAGATTAGCTACTGATATTAATATCATTAATATTATATATATCATCGCTTGGTCTAAATTATACATGTTAGTAAATAAAATATTTGACAGAGAATCGAATAGACTAGAGCCATCCGGTTGGACTGGAAGCCGAACTTAATTTAGTTGGGAAAACGCAGAATTAAATAAAGAATCGAATAAAACACACAGTTAGACTTGTACGAAATCTGATTATTAAGATATTAAGTATGAGAGAGACAGTTTTCAATGGGAAACTATTCAAATTAAACCTCACCATTTGCAAGAATCTCAAGAATCGAATTCAATTTTACTGTCTCAATAAACAGCCATATATTTCCAAGCTAACCGAGCCAAGACGCAGTTTCCACTCACTTCCGGCTGACTACATTTTCACATAATATATCAAGACAATACAAACAACTATTCCATGTTACCATTCAAATATAATTTAACAGAATACAGAGAACGAGCTCCGCTTCCGGGATTTGTAAATACTGGAAGTCCGTTGCAATCATTTATAGTGCACAATATAAAATGTTAGACTGGACCAGTATCCCAATTCTATAAGTCTCTATTTTTATCTACTTATCTGGGAATAATGTGGACAAAGCGACGAAAGATGTTGGAAAATCGATAATTGTCGATTTCGAATTCAGTTTCAGGAATAATGGCGTGTTTCTGACCTACGGATTCTTGAAATTCCGTTCCGTTTATTAATTAATCTTGTAGATACTGTAGATATATCTTAAATCCGTTTTTGAGTGTATGTATGACAAGTCCTACGTGATGTGTAAAAGTCCTACAGTAAATTTTTGTTTGATGGTTTGTCGAGACGTTTATGAATGATCGTGATGCCATATCTATGGTGTTCGCTGTGGAGATGGATTCATATCGTTTAAAGCCTTACCTTAAAGCCTTTGTACCATTCCTTAATGGTAGTCTCATCGTAGGAGGTATGCGTTTTCAAGAAATCCATGTCCTCCTTGGTCAGCTTGTCCTTGCTGACGAAGCAACCCATCTTGGATTCTAGAACAAAGAGAAAATATTGATTAGTATTGGTGACACTTAATAGTAAATTGGTCATTATCATTATAGAAAAATGATTGAGATATTTTCCTAAAGTCAAATACCGTGATTTTGAAGAAGAATAACTAAGAAGCTCTTTATTTTTTATTCAAAAGAGATCTGAGCTGTCCATTCCGTTAGGTATCAAAGCTCGCTGTAGGCAAACTTCAGTAAAGTATTCTGATATCGTTAAAGTATTGTGCACAGCCTCCTGATGATATAAATTTACGCGATAAGAAAGTTAGCCGGCGGTAGTCTCGCTCGAGTCTAGACTACGCCGCCGATACGCTAAACGGATGCACCTAGCTACCTATGTGTACCTAGTCCTCACAGACACGTTACATCAACTTTCGCAGCAATCATATTTTAAAACGTGTAATAGAATACAAAATATGGAATCGCGTTTAACCAGATCGGCGTTTTATTCGGTTACAGATTGCATTTGAAAACCTTGATCGAAAGTCTAGACGATATTTTTAAGTTGAAAATCAAGAAAAGTAACATTCAAGATGGATTAAATTAAATATGTGCTATCGCTATCTTCAGTTGAAGAAAAAGCCAATACCTAATAAGAGGCACGTTCATTCATACGTACATTCAATAGGTAGATAATTGTCACAACACACATCGAGTCGTTGCATTATTAAATCGATTCAAAGAAGATATGACAAGAAAATTGACGGGCTAGCTTTCCTGCGACCTGCTATTAGAAGGCGACAACTTGTCGACTCAGGTCGGGCTTCTTTCCAATATTGTGAATATTGTGATACACCATTCAGAAATGCGATTTGAATTTACGATCTATGATTTCAATAAGCGAATCCAATATTGAAAGTGATCTGCGATGTCATTTTAAGACTTCAGTTATTAGGATTAATTCACACGTAATACAACCACACCACACCGTTGTGACAAAAGGTGGTCAAGCTGTGGTTACGTGTGAATAATGTCACCTTCAAAATGTGGTTGTGTTTGCGATGTGGCCGGCCGCTAGTTCGCGGTGTCGGTGGTGGTTGCGTTGTGGTTTCATGGTTGTCGGTATCACATACGCGGTTGATAATGACGGCAAAATGTGGTCCGTGTGAATTAAACTATATTTTTCATACAAATTAGCGCCCGCCCACGTGTTTTGGTTGTGGTACGTCAGATGTGTGAATAAAGTCATATACTGGTCAAACGAACTGTGCTGTTGATTAAATTGCTTTTTCGCTATTTTTGCAACGAACCACCTACATAATATTTTGAATAGGTGGGTGTATCATATTTACGCAGGAATCTCGCAAAATGTTAAAGTTGAGTATTTTTAATTTTCACTACCCTAAGTGAATCATATTGCTAACTCACTACCACACTAACTACACAAAGGGAATATTAAAAATAATCTAATTGAGTTTAGCATCCACACACGCCCGACCCCAATGTAACATCAAAATGTAAACACAATTTATATGGTTTTCTAACGTGTTAAAGGGGTAAAAACAGAAGTCACAACGCACCTGTTCGTTTCCCCTACTTCAATTAACACACGCTTTAATATGTTTTTTACTTCGGGTTGAGAAATCCTTATTTTCCACCACCTTTATACGATTAAATATGCATAGCATGCAACTAGGCACGCGACAACAGGCCAATTGCCCTGTCTTACTTAAATGATAGGTTAAAGGTTTTGTAAAGATAGTCGAAGAAACCGATTCGATCTATTTACAGGTTTATTTAAGTCTAGACTTGGTTTAACATTCGTTATTCTGGCATGGTTATTGTATCAGTGAGTAAAGGATGGTATTTGATGCGACAGAGGGCCCAGGGCGTGGAAATGTCACGGACACAGCGATAAAGATAAAGCGCGCCTACCGCCTCGCGCCGGCGTCGGGGAGCCTCCCGATACTCACAATGTTTGATTTCATAATGTTTGTCCTAAAAGCTACAGCCGAAGCTACTGCCGATACTGTGCACCACATGGCACGGCCAGTTTAATGCAATAAAGAGTTGCTGAATATTCAGGAGCACGAATTTGCAATTTGATTAACATTGAAAAATATTTGGACAATCTGAAAAGTACCTAAAACGTACATGTACATTCAAACTTCAGCAAAAAAATTAATACGACTAGAACTAGAACAAATCTATAGCCGCTATTAAATTCATAATAGCGATGGAAGCGAAAGCTATTGTGAAACTCATTAAGCGATACGGAAATGAAGCTCAAAGTTCCCGCCGTACATTTCGCAACACGTGACAAAAATAACTTAAAACGATTTGCATGTTACAAGTGACAGCCTACACTCGGATAGCTCGCGAACCGCGGAAACAAGGGGCATCACGGCTTCCGTACAGACTGAACGTATTATACGAAAGCTATGAACTTAGATATAGTCGGCAGTTCCTAACGGTAAATATTGCAAGTAGTTTTTAGGTAAAATTTCCCCTTTGACCATTTCTTCGCTAGTACTTCTATGATAGCCTATTTCTAAAGCTCGATATGACTTATTAACGCCCGGTACTGTAGCTTCATTAATTTGGGCCGGTGAAACCACTAGAAACGCGAAGGTAAATACTTATTATTTTCATTATATAAAACTGGGTAACCTTTTAACTGAGTTACTGTTCAGTGCGGGCGGCTATGACGGAAAAAATAATAGCTGCCACATTATTTCATTATTTAGGAGCTTTTTTATTATTCTCAATTATTGTAAGGGTATTGTTTTGAGTTCTTAATTCACTTGGTTACAGGTGAAATTGTTTTATACGGTGGATAGTGTTCAAGAAAGCGGTCAAGTTGTTTTGAAACGCTCGGATGTAAATCAATCAGCGCTGTAATGAGCTGAAGGCGGTAGCTCCAGATTGCTTCAAACTTCAAGTTATAAATTAGATTCTGACAAAACACGGTCTTAACTTGCTTTCCTTTACTGAAGACGCGGTTAACTCAAGCAGTTAAAGCAACTGCTTAACCAACTTGTCAGGGTATCTGCACAGGACATAAGTATTTATCCAAACTGCTAAGAGAAGCCACGAGTTTTGTTAGCGTAACAGAAATAATTACTAAACTTCTGTCTTGTAAAATGCAAACAACATTCACCTATCTGCCACCTGTGAAAATCATTATTAAGTCCCTTCAATTTAGTCAATGGTTAAATATTATAAAAAGAATATCAGACAAATCTAATGAAAGTTAGCCGCGGGCGTCGCGGTCGCCTTATTTAATGAAGGTAGCTTTCAGTCGGCATTGAAGGGAAATTCGATAATATAAAGGCACAAAAACTGCAGCGTCACTGCGCAAATCCATCATAAGGGTTATTTAGACATCGGCGATCACCTGTCATGGGGAAGCCTGCCCCAAATAGAGCTGCAGGCGAGACTCGAGTAAGCGCTCACCTTGATTGGATAATTTCTACTTAATGTTATCGATTTCTGATTACTAAGCCGTAGTACGTTGGCTTAAATGTTGGGTTCGGAAACGCGAGTGCGGTAATCGTAGTTTTAGAAGAATTTTTGAAGTCTCGCAGACTGGCAGAAACTTTTTGTAAATCCTTAAACATGCAGCAAACTTGTGTTTTACATGGATTGAAAAGTTTCGCAGATTGTTCTGAACCCTTGCACTCTGAAAATTGTTCTGGGTTTGGAAAAGCGTTTGCATAAAAACTTTTCCAAATTATGATCATTTCTGAAAATAGCAAAGGATCATGGCAGTGCTAATGGTAATTGTTAAGGTATTAATAGTCAGAGTGTTGCTATATGTGAGCTCGTACAATCAGTAAGACCACTGAGCGCAGTGTGTCGGCACATAAAAGTTCTAAACTTGTGTCGAGACCTATGCCGATAAAATGTTGTCCCCACTATGGACATTGTTTTAAATGCTATCTATTTCTAACTTTCATGAAGCACGATTAATTTTGCTGGCATGCAACAGGTCTATGATATTGTATTTTTTTAAATTTATTTAAACTTTATGTACAATAGTGGTACATGGGCGGACTTATTGCATCAAGGCATTCTCTACCAGTAAACCGTTTTGTCATCAAACGTTTTGTGCTCGCAGAACGTAGCTGAAACAGTGTTCTAGTCATGCATGTGAGCTGTCACTCGATCGACAGGGCGCTTAGCTAGAAACAACAGCGTGTGTAACGAGGAAAGTGTAACTAGCGTCGGAACCTAGAGTCAAATTGGATGAGTACGGTAACAATCGTAACCCTGGCGCTGGCAGGTCAGACAAATCGATTATGAAACATGTTTTGGTCACCAATCTCTTAGATCCAAACGAGATATTACGGAGAGTGCCGTGCAATTCCGTATCACGTCCGCCGGTGCCCCACGGCAGAGTTACGTCATAAAAAGCCATACCTACGTGAATTGCTATTTTGAGATGTTTCTAAACGCTATGGAAAAAATAGCCTAAGTGATTTACGCGCACTCTACAGTCGATACACGAAAATAGTTTTACGATAATCCGAAAGCAAGACCAATTGTTTCATTCAATGTAGGTTTGACGAAACAATTGGACGTGTCCATGCATACGACATCAGAAATTTCGGCATTGAATATATGAGGGCGACGCGTTTTATAGACATTGAAATGAAGCGCGATCACGAACTGTGTCGTGTCACCTCGCGTCCTGTTGACTTCTTTGGCTTGCTCTCATTTTGCAACCATAACACGCAGGCTGCCGCTCGATAAATCTTTAACAAGTCTGTAAAAATGTTAATGTAGGAGAAAAAAAACCGGCCAAGTGCGAGTCGGACTCGCGCATCAAGGAACCCGTACCATCGCCATTACTATAATCTACTATTATGCCGTCAAAAACGAGCAAAACAAAATTTAAAAACACGTTTCTTGTATGGGGAGCCACCTTTTAACTTTTTTTTATTATTTGTTTATAGCGGAAACAGAAATACACACTCTGTGAAAATTGCAACTGTCTATCTATATATTACGGTTCATGAGATATAGCCCGCTGACAGACAGACAGACGGACGGACGGACGTTCGGATGGACAGAAGAGGCTTAGTAATAGAGTCCCGTTGACCTTTAGGTACAGAACCCTTAGGTTAGAAATCTAAAAGAATTTAGTTTTTTATAAACAACTGTTAATTGCGGATACATTTCACCGCATCCGGGAGGAATTAGTCGAGGCGAAACTCCTGAATTCCCCTCTGGTTCGTCCATAAATGATGTGCCCGCCGTAGTTTATAAATTCCCGATCCGCATTCATACCGAGTTAGTGCAGCTGATGCATACCGATGTATCAGCGTATTATCGCATCATACTCCGACAAAGAGTATTGGAATCATCCGTTCATAAATTGGAGCTGAGTTTATTGTTATATTTCACTAGACAGTGATGACGATAACGCAATGGAGAGCCAATTGCACCATGCTCTAATAATTTTACGTACACAATATTGTTTGCTTTATTACCTACAAGTTGAGCTCCCATTTGACTGATTAATGTTTTCATTATACAAATCCAAGATCTGCGATTGCTAATAATATCTTGAATGTGAGTATTTCTAATTATAAAGCGTGACGTAAAATTAATTTTTTCATACGTAAATGATGTACTGTAGAATGTACACAGATAGCTTTTTAACTCACTGGCCTGTAAAAAAGTAATAGCTGCAGTTTGAATGCAATGGCTATTACCATTTACCTAGAAGAAACTTTTGCATTTTCTTCACAAAAAAATATGCAGTGAGCTTCAATGAATATTATCTGACCGGAAGCCTCTTGAAATGCGTCGATAACGTGAAGCACTAGACGCCGGACGCCGGGACAGTGTTAATCCAGCACGGTCAAGGCAAGCGCTCGAGAACATCGAGATAACTACGTTAGATCTGTTGTGGCGCCAAGAATTGTGGCGAAACCACGCCGCCCGCACTTCTCATAATGTGCTGTTATTGAGGAGTATTATCTAAACACACGCCTTCATTTATCATTGCTAAGAAACGCCGGCTATTTCATATGTTTATGCTCGGAATTGTTGCAAAGAAACAAATAGTATATTTTGATCCATTTTACGGAAATTAACCTAAGTTTTATGAGTAATATATTAGACGGGGCATTCAAATTGTTCACTAATGTGACTAAGATTGATATTACTTTCCGAATTAGCCACACAATCAGGCTACTTACGTCATGACGAAAGAAAACGTATAGGTTCCCGAATGGGTTCGCAAGTCTTAATACGCGTGTACAACAATAGTGTGGTTTGCAAGCCGTGCATGTGTTAAGTAAAGGTTGCAGCCGCGGCGCTTGCTATTGGAGGGATGCTTAATGCGCACGGCAGGCATGCCGGTCACGTCGGCGCTGCGGCCGTGCGGCGTTTCACAATTTCATGAATGCCCGCCTGCCGCCTGACATTATTACCGCAATTAAGTGACCATTACAACCTCACGAAGACGCTGTATTATAATAAAACTGGCAGTTAAAAATATCAATACATCTCAGAAAACATCGCTATACACTCCATTTCTTACATGTCGAGTACCAAGGGTACGGGGATAATGAAGGCAATATAAAGTCCGGCAGCGGCTAAAGGCTTACCACGCCACTGAAGTAATAAATTATAAAAATAAAAACATTCCGCTATTCGTGTTACTTGAAGGTCTTGAATTGTTAGACAAAGTAAAAGAAAGCCGCGGAAAGGGGACTGGCCGTCCTATGGGGAACTAACCGCGCTTTTATATTTAACGTGATGGAGTGTCTTAGGCGAGCAAAGATACTATCGCCATAGTAGGTCACAGAGCGAAAGGGTTCTCGTTATACGTGCTCGTCTGCGCTGCACAGGCTGGAGAATATCTCGTTATAGCGAAATTATATTGTTTGGTTTGCGGCACTGCAATTAAGCTTTGATTGTTTGTTTGTTGTAAAGTCATAGGTGTGAAGAGAAGATGCACTTGGCAACGCATCCTCGCGCCAGACGGACTGGCCTTCGGCCACAATGCTGCCTAAATTATATAAAGCATTCAGGTCGCGCTCTCCGAGAGGGACACACACTTATTGTTATTCTGTTCGTCCCTTGACTGTTGTGGAGCACACTCAAGTTCTATCCTTTCAGTATCTACCGCTTAAATTGCACAGTAGACTTAATTCTACGAGATACTCTCATGCGGGCGAGCTTGTTAGTGAAACTAAAATATGAGAATAATATTATCACATAAAGAGTTTAAAATTGGACAAAAAATATTTGGTTTCGGTACAAAAGCAGAACTAGAAGTTGGACATGTTGAATTTCAGACTCTAAAATGCTGAAATAATACAAAACTCGACGTAATAGCGCCGCCGCTACCCGCCGCAGTTACAAGGGAAAACTTTTTGGCTATTAGAATACTCTCTGCAACAAAAACCTTGCTCTCATGAGCCACAAATGGAAAATAACTTAGTTACGGATAAAACCGAAAGAAATTTAATCGAAAACGGTTTCAAAGTTTTTATCAGTACGATAGCAATTTTTCATAGCTCTTTCATAATAGAGTCCAGTATTTAACAGTATTGGAAATTCAGTACATTTACATGAAAAAATAAGTAGTTTTTTGAGTAAGTAATACTTCTACTTACGCGTTGTACGGAACAGTGCACCGACAATTAGATTTAATACAAAGCAAGGCAAGCCGGTAAACCGCGAGGGACAAAATAATTAATTTAAAAGCATGTTAATATCCTGCGGCTCATGAGAGTATACACCACAAAGAAGTTATCAAATTAGCTAGATGCGTTGCCTTCCAACCTTATTAGTACATCTATCTGACGTGTAAAGCCTTTGTGAACCTAGACCACGCTTTTAAACTGACACAACTCGAGCCCGATCCAATCTCATTTTTCTTCGTCGTTGAACAATGTTGCTCGATTTTAAGGGTGGCTTTATTCCAGCGATTCTTACTGTAATAGTCTGCCATATTGTGTTCCGAAAACGTCAAACATGTTAGATAAAATAAGTATTTCGTAGAAAATGGTACAGTTCCCAGAATCATAAGGTGACATTTTGATAATGGTGAAACAAAAGAAATAGAAGGGACAAAAGGTAGAGTAGTCAAAGCTAGCATCGATACAATAGTTGTCAGACGTACGGCAGCACGGAAATGTGGAGGGGCTTTCACGAGCGTATAATAGAGCGACACCTGTAAATCTAACACTACATATATATAGAAAAAAAGGCAATTTTCTGTCTCTATGAAAGCTAGTTATGTGGGTTTGTTGAATTGACGCTGAAAGTCACGATCATCGTAGCAATAGTAAGCCCTTTCCGCATGCACGGAACATAAATCCAGCCTGTGACCCAGAGACTTACAAAGAGCGAGTGTAAAAACATAGATGAAAGAGCCCGCGGTAATGAGCACTGACATCCAACGTTTTTATAATTGATGCTACTACCTGCACTGGTTCAAAGTTTGCCGAATTATTAGAATATTAACAAGTTTCTAGTGAATCTATTTAGGTAATGTTTGACACTCTTCCGTTACACAAAATTAATGAGATAATTCGAACGCAACTCAATCTAAATGATAAATATGCTGTATCGATAGCCGACGGCACAATCATTGGAATCATAGACCGGCTAATATATTCTGTGTTTGATCGAATAGGGTGGAGGAGGCAGATCCGAGCAATATTGATAACTGTACAACACTTTGCGATATTTTCTTCTTGCTTTCTGTTTGCTTTAAACTGACGGTCTTTGAAACTCAAAAGGCCGTTTTTCCGTTGAATTCTACCAAAAAAGGTAGAATTCAACGGATCTCTAACGAATTGCGTAAACCAAAAGAACATTTATGCTGTAAAGTAAATAACGTATTGATTTTCGTTTTACTGCTTCTGGTTTGTAGTGATTATTTTTGGCAAAAAAAAATAATTAAAAGAGCAACGGTAATAAACAGTTGAGACTTTTTAACCTTTCATAACAAACTGAGCAGTGAAAGCTCATCAGAACCACAGTCAGAAAAATGAATGAGCATTAAGCTAATATAGCGGCATATTCGTACGATTTCCTTGGAAACCTACATGGCTCAAACTTGAAGGTAGTCCTTCAAATAGAGATTGACTGAATGTGATAGTTAATCAAGAAAGTAAGCAGGTAGCATGCTATGCGAGGGTGGTAAGCGAATCTCCTTTGCAACGGCACCCGACTTGTAATTGAAACTGTAAGCGGTAGACACTGGCTGCCGTGATAGACTTGGTATTAATCAAGAAATGCACTTTGCAAGTAATTAATGTTAAGTAACGGTATTGCATGTAGGGAACTTCAATGTGGTTATTGTTAGGGAGTGTTGTACATTAACAAAGACTATTTGCGACCCAGAAATAGAGAGTAATAATTATTTATAAAATTAATTTTATTAAGTTGCCATTTACATTGATTCCGAGCTTGATAATGCAACGCCTTTCTGGCTAGGAACAAGTTTTCTGATTACAATGTCTTTTTGTTTTTTTTTAAACCGGTATTATAATTAAGTTGATATACCTACCATGACTAGAGCGCAACCAGGCACCGCTAGCTGTGAATAAACTAGCTTAGCCTCTCAAACAATTCGTCTTCACCGAGCCGCAAAAATTCTGTTGTTTTGCCGTTTTATTACATATTGATATGAATATCCGAATCGATCTAAAAAATATTTCTCTTTTTCGACATAAACTTTGACCATTTGAATGGTTTTGTTCTGATTTCCCAAGGGCTCTAAAATTCCTATTGCTGAAAATCTTAAAATATATTTTCTCTTGTCTGCGCTAAAACCTTTTGTATGACTCAAACCGTTTAGTTTATTTTTTAACTTTGTTGAACCAACAAGTTTGTAAAGATGAGATGATATTTAATTCATTTTGTTATTTTCCAACGCTTTAAAGAGACAGTTCCAAATTATTTTTTTCGATTAAATCCAAAAGAAATTTAAATTCTATTTTTTTTTTCAATTTAAAAAAAACTTACGCCGTTTTTAGATTTTCACTTAATGCTTTAGAATTTCTAAACGAAAAAAGTAGCGGTGCAAAATAATCGTTAAAAAATGTCTTTACGTGTATGCAAAATTTCAGCTCAACCGTTTGATGATAGCATTGTTTAGACAATGCTATCATCAAACGGTTGAGCTGAAATTTGCAATTATTCAGTTGCAAGATTTTACCAGACATACTGAAAATGATACAAGCCAAGACATAAAGCTTGTAATAACAAAGTCACGCTCTACCTGCTCTCTGTATCTCAGTTCGGGTCCTTTTCTTAACCTCGATACGCACTACACTAACAGAAAGAACGAACGAGGAAAATTTGTAAGTAATTTGCACCCGTGCGAATCCGGAGCGAGTTACTAGTAAAACAAAAAAAAACGGAACAACCCGACGCATTAAGTTTACGTTTTAAAAATATGTAACAATTCATTTATAAATTTAAACGGTTTCAATTCAAATCCGACAATACGGCAGTATTGTTGAGCGAAAATGCTTCAGCTCGAACAATGTTTTATTTCGTAGGCGAAGCGATCTTCGTTAAAAATCTAAAAACGGGAATAAAAAATGGAAAGCATTTTAAGTACAATGAAGCGAAAAAATTATGAGCAAATAAAAATAACGCGGGTCACAAACAATATATTGGAGCATTCAATAGAATTCAAACAAACAAAATCGAAATAATAAATTCTATTAAATAAAACGTTATATTTCAAAGAAAAAATACAAGGAACGAACCAAACAAAAAGAAATATCTATTGTAGAACTAATTACAATACATACTGAGACACAGGCACTGAATTTACAAATTAATATAATTTTTCGCGATACTGTCTTGTGACAAAGTTACGCACCGAGACTTAGTGATTCTCGCAACGGTTTAGAAGTATCGGGAGCGGCGGCAGCGGCGGGAGCGGTGCACGAGAAGCTAGACGACTAACAGCGGCCGAACTCAGAATGCGTTTGGCTGCAATGCTGGACACTTGTAGCGTCCAAGCGGAGAGAGGAGGCGCTTAGCTGGCCAGGGGGCTGCGCGCGCATCGTGCTCGCAACTCTCCCCGACTACCCGCTCCCGCGCCCGCCTGCAAGCCCGCCTCCAACTTCCAAGAACTACTTTACCGTATGCAATCCTATTCAACATTTTGTATCTCTATTTAATTATATTTAGGAGGTAAAGGTAAACTTCAAGTATCTCAGAGATCATAATATGGGGAGAGTACATTGCGGATGCACTCCCAGTATTTACCTGAAACTCTAAAAGCTATATTCTAATGTGAATCACAACTTCGAGAGTAACGAAGGGGGTACCTGTAGCATTCGCACTAGTCTAACTTTACTGCTTTGACATTCTGTGTGGAGGTAGACTAATTAATTAATATGATTAGTTTCAGGCTCAAAACTTGCCTTTTCCAAAAACTACGCTGTTTTGCTAGCTTTCGGTATAGTCCTTTCACCGGAGACATAACTTAGTTCGTGAAATCTGAGGATGAAGCAAGATTTTCGTATTTAGTATCCCTTTTAAATCAGAAAATGTAAGAAGTTAAAAAAAACTAATTGAATTAGTCTAAGTACTTTTCATAAAACAACGTCAGGTTACTTCGAGATGCACTCCTGAACTTGGAAGCAAAATATTTAAAAGTTACAATTTAAGGACCTCTTAGCTGTCTATTATAATATGTTAATTTGAAACAACAGTAGCAGTAAACTACCAGTAATACCCATGAGTCGATAGCAAAAATCAAATCATATATGTACCGTATGTTTTCTGTTTTACGTGATTCATTATCTCTTTTATAAAGTTTTGTTTTCTCTCAGCGTAGTAGTAGTTTTGGTTTTAGTAAGTAGTGACGGAAACAGGAAGCTCCCAGTCTAATGCAAATTTGATGGGCGGACAAATAAATCGGTAGGAAGTTTAGTCCGCCCAACAGTGTGTGATTGGTACGTTTAAAGGTCACAAAGTTCTATACCTACTACGAATTCACTATCCTAAGACCTACTATGGATTCACTATCCTAACACCAACAATGTAGACACATTAATTTCGAGACAAATCCTTCCAAAAAAAAAATACTGGGCAACGCTCAAAAAGCAGGTGAAATAACCTTAAAAGTTAATTTTTCTCCTGACAAATATTTCAAAAATATTGACATTTAAAATAAATATATATATTGTTTTTAAATTAATAATTAGTGAAGTTTTAGTTGTTAGTTAACGGTAGCATATACCTAACTTCACCATTGCCCAAGGAATTCCTTCCAAATAATCATAAGAAATCACTGCGGTTAGAGTTTCTAGTACAAAAAGACAAATAAACCCTTCAGTGTATGAAATATTATTATGAATCTAAGCCGGCGATAGCTGGTGGCGAACAAAAGAACTCCAATCTCTGTTATAAAGCTGCGCCGCCACTGGCGTTGCGTTCGCTGTCTAAGGCTTTGTACACAACTAGCGCACACATCCGACGTTCGTTGGGACGCAACCTGAGATATTTTATAGGCATTGACCACCGCTAACTGTGACGCAACAATAAACTTCGTATCGGATTGTTATTAATTCAAAATAAGCAGCACAAACTCTTCATGCTAATTATCTGAAAGAGGCATCCATTCGATAGCAGTAATCCAAAACAATATTACTCTGTCCACAAATAAAGTTAACAGACTGCACTCAAAAATGAAGGGCTTGGAATTTGATAATGCCCACTATTAATCCTGCTGCTGGAACATTTTCAAGTACCTAACTAGTACCTACCTGTCTACAATAATATTGCAGACATATACTCGAAAAAGTACCACTCGAAAATAATATGTTTCCAAATAACCTGCAGGAATTTAATCAACATGTAACGAGGGGCTTACGTAAAAATGGGGTGATTATTAATATGCGCGTTGCCGAATTTTCCGATCGGAGCTCTTAATAACTCTTTATTATGAACTCCGCTCCGACTGCAGCGAGATGAGTAGATAGTATATTATGTAGAAAGATGGTGATGATCTAAGCGGCCATGGTGGATTTTTCAAGGCATTTCATAAAACTAATTTACATCCTGAAACATTCGGCAATCATGACTAATCCCAAATGGATTAGTCATAGGATTTCGCCAGGTCAATTTGAGATGTTCTTTCGAATGTTCTTATTCTACGTATTTGTAGGCCAAAACTGTTTCGTTTGTACAGGATAGAAACCGATATTTAATGTGTGGAGAACTAGGTTCATTAGAGCATGAAACTCATGGAAAAAAGCCGCCTACAACCAGATTGAAGGCTGCATTCGATCTGACCACGGCACCTATCTAATTAGTAATCTGCGGAGTCACTAGATCGCTATCCGAGCACAATATAACACACCCTGTGGCTTTGCACCGACCGTCCGAATTCTGCTTTTTTTCCACCCGAACTCGAGTCTCATTGCACGGGTTTTAATTATTATTCGTTTGCACAGGTTTTAATTACTATTCGAAAAATGATTTCTGATATTCGTTGTCCGAATGGCATGCATTTCACTATGAAATGCAAAAATAAATCGTGCTTTGTTTTTTCAGATACGGCAGCTGTATTTTTCGGCTTCAGGTATTTTTTTTATTTATTTAATATCGTACAAACTGGCTTTGTTTACTTCGTACGTCCGGGATATCTACCTATTAGTATACCTCTATAGTGAGGCAGAACTCATTACATTATGCTTTATCCGTTGCTTGCATTTTCCAATTACTATCAGTAAAGAGAAATAAATATAAGCAGTTATCGCAGATATGTTCGTTTGAGAGGGATCAGGGAAGTCTTATTAATACCAGAAATTTTATTACTTGTAACTTGCAGCGGATTTTTATTAACATTTACTAACATCTAATTAATTAATAGTATCTGCTTCTCAGTAAGCACATTTATTTTGTAAGTCTGTGATCAGCCGCCCACTGCTCCCTTCTCCGTAGTATGATTAGTTTGTGTTTTGCAAGTCTAATTAAACTTGAAAGTTTGCGTAGGTGTGATAAAATCAGTACCTATGATAAATAAAGCTGTGTACATAACCACAGTAACCACCCAGTACCTCTACTTTTAAACTTTCCACTTTTTAGTTTAAAAAAACAACGTTTATTTCGTATCTGACTACTGAAGTAAAAAGCAAGGCTAATTATTACTATTAAAATTAAGTAATTTTCCCAATTTTACTTTTAGATAGTTACATAAAAAAACATTCGTAACTCTATTGAATTAAGTTTAGAAAAGTGCAAAATGATTATTATTGATAATTTTGTCATCTCATGCAATCTAAGACGAAATAGTTATAACTAGTGAGCGCCCAGTGGTCGAAATTCGACCATATTTTTTTTTGTTATTTCAAAATTTATTAGCTTTCAGCACTCCCTCCCCATATAAACTTTAACTGTGCCAAATTTCATACTCCTTCGTCCGCACAATTTTCGTAAAAAGACGTAAAATTTGTTGCTTCGTGTACTAACATATAGATATGTACCTATGTATATGCGGTAAAGACGTATATATTCGGCGTTAAGTGCCACATCAAACAAGTTAGAACTTATCACAATAAATTGGGCTCATAGCAACGGCAGCGTTCAGGTAACGCGGTGAATAGTTAATAGTTAAAAGTCAATGACAGACAGTCCCTGTTTACAGAAGTATACCAAGCAGGTTCAATATCAATTATATATTTAACGAAAGGATGCAATGAATGCGAGCCATACACGTTCAAATAATATAATTTGATCAAACAGGCTGGATCATACAGTTTTATAAAATTGGCATGAATGTCTGTGGGAACATTTGATCAAAAATTAGTCGTCAAATGGCATGTAGTAATACGAAATTTCGTATTTCTATTTGATCAAACAGTTGAACCAGTCTGTTTGATCAAATTACTTGAACGTGTATGGCCCTCATAGGTGCGCTCGAACGAAGACTGCACGAGTGCACAACAGCTCATACTTTAATTATTATTAACTATAACTTCAATCGCTATTGTCGACATTTTATATTAATGACCATTTTCGCAAGCTATAAAAATGTAGAAAAAATTCATAGTATTTGCTCCTCACATCCGCTCATTATAAATAATCGCTAGACTTCGCAAAATTTCGCTGTAAAAGTAACTTTATTGTACCTACATAGTGTCACTTGACTTAGTGGCACTTGACAGTAACGAAAGTCAGTAGTCACTAGGCCCACTAGTCAATTTATGGCTGAGAGCAGGTCGCGCCCTCCGTGTTTTTCGAGCCCAAACTTTCAAAGCAAAATGTTCGGCCAGCAGACCGTTTCATATTGGGTCCTATCTGTCCCATAGGTACATACCTACCTACAAATATGGCTACAGATATGATATTGACATGAATGGATCGTTAATTTAACGCGAGGGGAGTGATTTTTATGTTGTTGTTTGAGCATTGTACTAACATCAGAAAGTTTTGTATTAAGATATATTTTGTAAATTATTGAACCGAATACCATCGTCTATGTTATGTGTCGAAGCGCTATTCGGCTTTATAATTTAAATAGTAATGCCAATATTCTTATTTTTAGTAAAAGTTTGTAAAGTAACAATGCTTCCGTCACTAACCCATTCAATTATGATACCTAGAAACTGTGACGGATGACGGCAAGAAATCTTCAAAATGTATGTAGTGAAAAGGCTTGGGTGATAGAAATATACACGTACCCGTACCGGCACGGGTGAAGCCTACTGTGCCTATATGTAGCTCTTAAGGATGTACCTACTACAGATGTACCAATATAATAAATGATTTTCCCTTAACATAGTAGTTTTCATAAATAATGAGAAGAAACCGAACTTCCTGTTCAAGAAAAGCTATTGTCGAATACACACAATATCACAGCAGATGTTTTGCACATTATCTACGTATGAGACGCCAGCAAAGTGGAACTATAAATATCATACCTATCTATTTTAAAACAGTAATAATTTCATCGAAGCATCTAATGATTCAATCGCGAGCCTAAAAATGTAAAAGTCCAGCTGCTGAACGTGAGACCAATATAGCTCACTGCTGGACATCACTTATAAATGTTTGCCATTCATTATTATTTCAGGTGGGCCAGCAGCCCAGTCTATTTCCATGTTATGCTGCCCAAAATAAACGTTAAGTGCTATGTATTTATTGAACTATGTTGGTCAACATCATAAAACCATCGCGAATCGCATACTTTTTATAGGTTGCAAGAATAAATCCGGTTGGGGAGCTAGTGTTATTGTAGGTAATTGATATTGAATCAGTACCATTTGTACGTTTACAAATTAATTATAAATCAACCAGGGCAGGTGCATTCAATTACGAAGACAATATTGACAATCGGCCATGCGAATAATATTGTACTGAATTCTGGACATCTAAATTAACTCCTGGGTTTGATGTTGCAAGTTCAATTGTGTCTCAATTTGTACGTATGATTGTATCCGGCGTGTAGGTATCTGATTCGGGATTACAGCGTGCATTTGACAGCGCAATACATATTGCATATATCTACTGATGGTAGATAACCTAATTGCTCAGACGATACGCTAAAATCATGTTCCGGAGGAAAGGGACGGAGTCCTATTGTATTAATCTAATTACAGTTATCATTATACGGCTTTTTTTATCTAGATTGTCTTATCATGTAATTTATGATAAATATCTGATTTGTTTATCGACGGTGAGACAACTAAGAGTGCTGTCCTTGAGGTCACATCATAAACAAGTGACACTTCAAAACTTCAGATGATATTTTTTTGGAATAATATTTTTAACTGGATGTTTTTCTTCAACATTTTGTTTCGTAAGAACCTTCTCCTGACAATAACAAATACAACAAAAAAAAAAGAATTAGCGAAATTAGTCCAGCCGTTCACGCGTGATGCCGTGACCAAGGGAAATAGGGATTCCTTTTTATAAATATAAGATAGATAACCAATACCTTCTTAGTTTATTTCTTCTAATTGCGTTACAAGAATAGCTCAATATCCTTGTTATAAGGATAATTTCTTTATCATACTACCTACTTACACGTTTTTCCATTTCCGTTCCGGAAAGACGATAATGATGTCTAAGAACAATGACAAATAAAACATTAACTTATTATAGATAATTTTTCTAGACAATATATTGAGTTCAAGAAACAAGAAAATAGGTGTCAAATTTTATTTTCTTGGTGATATTAGTGTTGCTACAATAAAATAAATGTAGGTATATAACTTTTCTTGCACATTAATAGCCTTTTTCTTTGTTATCAGCTATCACGAAAGTATAGAACTAACATAAAACTCAATTAGGTACTTTAAGCTTCTCATGTATTTGATATAATATTTCGATAATATGAAACTACAATTTATGAAAAACGCCAGATGTGTTTATAGAGTTCTATAATTCCCTATGGCATTTTTTCATATATTTTAATTTACAACAGGACTTCAATAAATGTAAGATCCGATTCAGTAAAGCTACTTCATCATAAAAATAAATCACTGTCTATTGTGTCAACGAATCCATAACAGACGAACGATGTATGACAGTCTATCCGATTTAATATAATAAATGTACTTGAGTAGGTGCTTACGAAACCATTAATAACTAACGCTTAGTGGTGTCCGAATGGTGTAGGTATTTGTTTAAACATTTTTCTTTTTATAGAAACACTATGTATTTACGTCAACATTTCAAGTAAATGATCTCTCTTCTTTGTGTTACTTAAAAATTGGAAACTTTGTCTTCAATCTGATAATCAAATACCTAAATATATGAGCGAAGTCTAAATCCAGTAACGATGCACACTCAAAATACGTTTTATTTCGTTCCTATAAAATTCAATAGACGTCTCCAGCTAGAAAAGATAAGCAAATCTTACTGAAGATTAATTCAAGAACTCGAGGAGGCGAACGTCATTTTATTAATTCTGAAAAAGGTTTAAAATATTCCGATATTTTAGAGAGACGACCTGCTATTTGCGTAAAATTACTTAATTTAGTTAAATTCGGTTAGGAGAATAGCATGATACCTATCTAAAAACAGAATTTATGAAAATGTTGTGATTATAATGATAAAAGTATTAAAGAAGGGCCATTGCAACGTTTTTATTTTAGTTTATATTGATTTTTAACAATAATTTTGGCTTTAAATTAAAGCGTTTTAATTTTTTTAATTTATATATGGTCTATTACTGTACATGGAATTCTTTAAAATAAAAGCAAGAAGAACATATTGCATGTTCCCTATTGTATGCTTAGGTACCTACGCAGCTACCGGAAGATTCCTTGTATTTATAAAACCTCTACATAACGACGTATGTATATTCAAAGAGACGCTGTCGCGTCGGTAACAAGGAGCTATTCTTGCGGAGTTCTGGAACTTATGTCGCTGGCGTTCTCGTAGAAAACTTTGGACCATTAGTACCTAACAGTGGTAAATTTATTTTTGGAAAAAAATAATAGTCTACTATTCAAACAACGAATATAGATATAATTTCTTATTTTAAGTTTTGACTCTCATTAAAGTATTTTTCTGAAGAATGAAAATATCTACTAGGTACTTATATTAGTTTCCTACCAGAGCAAGTCTTCAGTGTATTTAATGTGGAACCTACCAAGTGCATTATGATTTTAACACGTTGAGGTAACTTAGATTCAATAGTTAAGTCTCAAAGTTTTAACCAGCTACGAGCAGGAGTTTCAAACTACCTCCTATTATGCTTTACCAAACTATATTAATTAAATAATGAAATCGGCGTACAGTGGCTTAATGATTGCTGTGATTAGCGCGGCTTTACGTATCGTCGCGTCGCTGTAAATACTACGCAGATACGTGTTATAGTGATGTAGGTAGTATTATGTGGGTAGTTACGTGACGACAGGTGACATACGTGTTCGTAATTACGTGATTCATGTTAACAGAAATCCACGGTGATCGTTTTACAGAGGGCTTGTTTGAAGACAGATTAAATTATGCAAAAGTACTAGGCCAAGATACTCAGGGGATGCGCTGAGCAAGAAGGCGACGCGCGACGTGCGAACGCAGCTTTTATAAAGTAATTGTTTCGTACCAGCTAGCATTCATTTCCAAACAACTTTCTATCAAATAAGTGTTAAAGCATAATGCCGAGTACAACCGCACTCAAATCTGGTCTTACATCTTCCAGTGTCGAGTACAGGATTTAAACACTCTTTATGAAATTGTTCCCAAGCACAATAGATTTCAAATAGATAGATCAGGAAGCTATTGCGAATATCTGAAGTGCAGCTAATGATTCTTTGAACTCATTAACATTAAATTAAACAATTTCAAAGAAAATTAGTTTTAGGGAAACGAGGCGTATCAGATTCTTAGAAGTTATTATAACGAAATGTAAACGACTTTGAAAAAATAGGCTTTAGAGCGATATAAAGTTGTTCAACAATGAGGTAAATACATTTTATCATATTTCCTTTCAGATCGTTGACTAGTTTTAAGCATGCGATTTGTTATAAAATTGTCAGATCCTTTATGCCATGAGAAAATATGATAAAATTGAATGTCTTAATCCCTAGAAAGCAACGTTGAATAGAAAAGGAAAACGTTTTCTTTTTCCTAAGAAAATTTTCTGATTTAACATTTATTTCAATAAATGTTGCAATTCCACTAGACAGATTAAGTTTAGCAGAAGCAGTTATAACTATTTATCGATTATTGTCACACAAGGGTAATTTATCAAGCTAGGTTTTTTTTTAAAGTATGGGATATTATCAAATGACTTCTTCCGCTCTGGGTGGAGCGGAAGGGCGTGGCAGACTCTTACTGACTAAAACCAATCCGAGTTCCTTCTAAAGCCCTTTGCGTTCCAGGGCCGCGGTGACTCTTTCGAACAAATTCCGCAACCCCAGGGTTGCGGAATGGGAAGCTGCAGCAAATGGGAAGCTGCCAGCAGCTTCCCATTTGATAGCGAACAAATAATGTCATGGCAGGTATGACACGAGGCCAGAAGGACTCTTGCTAGATATCGCTCAAGACGTGTAACCTAGAACCTAGACCAAAGCCTCCTTACCTATTACGAATACTTTAGCATGTAGGTACATTGGGTTACGAACAAAACAAATACACATAACCTACAAAAGTAGGTATCTACACTTAGGTACCGAAATTCAAAACCTACTTTGAGAGAGAATCATCGCTGTTGTTTATACACGCAAAGGGTAAGTTATGAATTGCCAATCTCCGCTACGGCTAAAACACAAGTAGTATTAGAGTAGTCCGTTTTCATTTGTTCCGAACTTGATTGATTTCTAAAGGGGAGCTTTGTCTGCCGGCCCGCCAATTAACAAGTGCACAAGAGAGTCCGCTGGGCTTGAACAACCGAGCTTTGAAGTATTGAGATTTTTATCCGCTCCGCAGTTTTGTATGCCTGTTTTTGCTCACAAAATGAAGATTCAAACGTTTGATTGTCATAAGCATAAAGGTAGAAAGAGGTTCTTATTAAAAACATTTGCTCTAGGTGCACGAGCTTAATTAGCTGCGTTCAATGCGGAAAGTTTGAGATCAATCAAGTTTTCCTAAAAATGGGTTGGAAAAGCTAATTTATAGCTTCCGAATTGAAAAGTAGCCAATATCTATACTACCTACCTGATTGTTCACGGCCACAATCAAAAAATATCTATGCTAACCAGAAATCGGCAAAGTATTGAAGACAATCATTATTTTCGCAGCTCGGTAAATAGTCTCCATTATGCGGCATTACCAGTTTGTGGTACGAACATGTGAGCTATATTGTACGTTCGTAATAGGAGCAAGTAAAACCTCATTTGCTCGACTGTGGCGTACGTTTTCACAATTTCTACTAATAAGACTAGACTCTGACAGTGTAGTAATGCGATACTTAGCTGTGATTACACGCAGGAACGTGAGATTTAAAACAACTACAAATAAGTAGTTGTTTTTTTACGATTGCTATCGGATTATTGTTTTTCTAGGGTTACCTCAGTCTGCAAAAAACGGCACTGCTTTAATAGTTTATAAACTTCCGTAGGTAAAGTTTACTCGGAAAAAATGAAGACTCGATCGGAACCCTCGGTGCGCGAGTCAGATCCCACTGTTGTTAGCGAAAAAGATGAACGAAATGAAGCTATAGTGGTGTCTGCATTAACCTCAAGGCTTGTATCGCTAGTTTTAACAAAACGCTTCACTTTTACTGTACAGTTTCCTAGAATCTGTCACAAAAGTGTGACAGCAATTATGGTTTGCCATTCTGCTGGTGTTTTCACTTGCACCGCGTCGCCACGTACCAAATTCCATCAGCGGGCCATCAACTGCCACAGCCATGGCCCGGTAAAGCTATTAGTGGCAACACTCCACGGTTTCCCAGCAGCCGGCTCGCTTTTTTGTGCTGTTTTTACTAGTTTTCAGTTGAAATACAACGCTATGAGGTGAAATGCCAATTTCAATGCAACAGCCGTTCATAGTTATTTCGCAGAGAATTTTGAGAAACCACGAGCAGTTTAAATGAAAAGAGGCAGCAGGGCTGCAAGCCGGCTGCATAAAGAGAAGTTGTCGTTCCCAAATCCGACGAGAAGAGATGAAGCGGCGCTTTTGCGTTCGTCTACCGAAATAGACAAAACAGTCACCCCATAGAAATATTAATCAAGCAACACACAGCAGTATTTACTATAATAATAACTTGGACCTCTTTGAGCGACGAGGCGGACTTTTAGTCACAAAGGGTAAATCGGAGTAAGCCGAAACATTTCTATAGGACTTCACCGGTGCATAGCCAAATAGCTCGACCAAATCTCGTCTTTGAAGCAAAGTTCATGAATGGTTTATTGAAACCCGGATGCCTAGTACTGGGAAATATATTGTGCACTTTGATTGGATGTTCCTACCTGCCCTTACCATCTGGGCTTTGAAATCGTGTTTGACATGCCAGACAAAACTTCTATATACAAGGTATGTAAGCAGGTATATAAAACCTATTTACGGCTTATTTTTATAACAGAAAACCGTTGCGTCGTAAATCTGGAATTTCCTTGCTATCAAACTTTATCACCTGATTGACGTCCAAATAGTGGTGCGTAATGCCAAAAAGTTTAGAGGTTACGTCTCTATAATCTTGTTGGCAGCTATACGACCACAAAGGACCTCAATGAGCCACTAACACCGCAATATTTAGGCGTGTCTTCTTACTACACTTAAATAATTAACATGAAAACCATGGGTAGTTAGGAAGCTTGATTGTTGTGCAGATTGGCTCCTACATACCGCGTTAGGTGTAGCCATATCAAGCGACTGGCAATAATAATCGAGTCGATAGTCCATTTACACGATAAAAGAAGAACCACTATACCAGTACTAATACCATTCAATTTAAAAGCTTCCATTTATAATTCGAGACCAAATAATAAAAGCGAGAATTGGTTTAGGGGAGGCTCCACCTAGCCGGCGCCGTGGAAATGCGAGTGGCTTTTAGCTGTGAGTTCGCAGTTCGCACCCAATAGGTACTAATCACACTAGCGCACAGGACCACGCAGTAAGTAACAAGCCGACTGTGTGCGGTCGAGTGTGTATGACTGAAAGTTATGTGTCACAGGGCGAGAATTTGTTTGGCACGGACTCTGCTGAATTAACGATGCCGACGTACATTTAGTTAGCTAGTCAGATTAAAAGATACGAGGAAAAAGATATGAGAATTTAGTCCTCAAAAAGAGTGTTTTGAAAAAACCTCATGACGACGTATTTAAATTGAAGTGCTTGCATGAGCATTTCCACTAAGCGTGTAACTGATAACTACTCTCTTATTAAGACCCCTTTGACCGGAGCTAGAAATAATAACAGAATTTGTCTTGATTTCTGAATTAGTTTTTTAAACTCAAGCCCGAAAAACTGCCATGATATGATAGGAGGGTTGACACTTTCTATACAGAAACAGGAAACGAGAACAGTTTTTATATGTTAAGTTAAAAGAGCAATATTGTTGGTTTACTCTATGTCCAACTGGGTTTATTAGTCTGAAACAGCCTCCTGTTCACATAATTAATAGCGCTCTTTGCATCGTCTGCCACCAACTGATTGCATACTGAAGCTAAGACCTACAAAGCTTAGCTTAACCCAACACAGTTTAGCATAATGCTTTTTGTGGAAAACATTTATGTGCGATCATAGCAAAAGCATTTAACTTTCAGATTTGTGTTTTATTATAAAAGGAATAGATTGGTAACAAATTACCGAAGATTTATATGATGAACTGTGTGTGACATTTTTGGTGAACTGATGATGCAATATTTTACATTTCATTTTATTTATTATAAAGTATATTTTTAATTAATAACAGTGGAAATAATAGGGTTCTATTATTCTTCACCGTAATAACTATTCTATTTAAAAAGAATTGAATAAGTCCGTCAGAAAGATTTCCAAAAAATATTGGACACGTTATTTTTCTTTTTTAACAAAAACAAATGCAAAGATAAAGTGCGTTCAAAACTTCGCGTGACTTCACTACGATAGTACAATTTTTGTTAGCGACGTGACGTCACCAGCCCCCTCTCTTGAACTTTGATGCGCTTTATCTTTATCATTTTTTAGCGATTTGAAATGGCCAAAAATACGTGTCCATTAATTGATTTTGAAAATCTAACGGTAACAAAACATAATTATATTTTATCTACCTAGTAGAATACCCTTTTAACCGTAAATGCAACAAAAGGAAACTAAATTGCCAATTTTCCCAGAATTCTTGCAACTGGCAGTTTTCATAGTTATATCACACGATATAACTATGAAAACTGCGGGAACGGGAGCAGATTAACGTTAAAATCTCATACCTTGGGGACAAAGGGTTCCAGAAACCATTCAAATATCTTTTGTATAAAATGTATAGTCTCTTTGATTATTTCCCTGCACTTAGGAACTCAAGTTAATAAGATCGCCAAAAACACTACTATAGGGCATAAAATACTTTAGACTGGTCTAGATCGTATTAGATCCAATAAAAGTTCATTAGGTCGATGTAAACATTCCTGCTGGTAAATATCTATCTTGTTATTGACCTGGTAGACGTAATAGGGAACCGTATTCTCAATTCAATTTTATTCGAGTTACCGGTATTTGTATTTATAATAGGGAACAACCTACCTGTACTGATTCGATGCAATTGCTTTCAAAATAGTTGCACGATTAGTTTAACCGACCTCAAAAACTAAGCCTTTAGAACCCGTGTAGCTCTATATTTTCCTGATGCCGTAACACGCAAAACTTTTTACAACTGCCATACTATGTCTAGTACAAAGCGCGAAGCAAATCGTGTGCCAGTTAACCAACACTTCCTTCGTTTTCTAGTTAAGAAAATACCCATTTTATGGCTACCCTCGTACCCCATTTTCTTCTGCTATCACAAACACAATAGACGCAAAGTGAACCAACGGAATAAGGAATAGGTTACACGAATGAAATATGACGAACATAAAGCTGCTCCAGAGACATTGCGTATTCGTCAGACTCATTGAAAATGGTGGTTTTCTGCGAGAGAAAATATTGCACTCATAATAAGAGCAGCTTTTAGACTCATTACGGCCCTAGGGGGTAATATTGTGTGAACCCATAACATTTTTCTAGAGCTGTAAGCCCAGCGCAGTCAAAAGATCTTAACTTAAGAAGACACTACGTTTTAGTGGCGTCTGGAGGCACGTTCTACGAGTGCAGAAATATACTACAGCTACACAATAAAAATCCACAAATTCATCGGGTTTGGTTTGTCTTTTTCCGTCAGCAAAATGCTACTGAGAGTCTGCTATAAATATGATTGTAGAGATTGTCTGACATAGATATCGGACCTTGAAATGGCAATGAAAGCGATTTGTGTAAGTCCAATATCGGCAGATGAGAGATAGAAGCGGATAAGTTGGATGGTACACCCAGTCATGTAATTATCATTTGTTCGAGATCTCTCTCATAATATAATAGTACCTGGATGACCGAGCTTTGCTCGTTTAACCCAGCTAGATCGATTTATCGCCCCCGAAACCGAGCCGTTTCCGAGATTCAGATTAAGTATATACAAGAATTGCTCGTTTAAAGGTATTAGATAGATACATAGATATGAAATTATTTTTAGTCTATGTTGTCCTATTGCGAGTCTCTCTCTCTTCTAGTCATACCTAATGCAATAAGCATTTTAAAAATACAAAACGTATCTTATTTCTGAAGAATGGAGATAGATTTATGTTTGTGTCCGATGGCGATAAACCTAGAAATATTATTTTGATTGGGTGTAAACTGGGAATTGGTCCATGCATGTGTCATAGGTCACAGTCTCATTTTGGCAGCGATTCTATCGATTCTCAATAAAACAGCGGACAAATGTTTGCTCTGTCGTTGTATCTCCTGGCTGTTGTTTTTTTATTTATCGTATTTGGTTTGTCGTACCAAACAATGGTTACATAAGCGTATCGAGTATCAAAGCCATGGTTTTGTTGCTTTAATACAGATACGATTAGCTCGCCTCTGGTCAGGCCAGACAAAGCAAAATCCCCCAAGTATTGGTTGTTCATTATGTATATTACTACCTATACTATACCTTTGAATCAATGCACGCAGCATAGATCACGTTACACGTCGTTTGAGCCTGGCTGGCTTTGTACCGTCTATTTGCTTAATTCAATACTGGGATTGGGAACTACGAACAGAATATTGTTGGGATACTAATTAATAACGGGCGGCGTTTACATTGATAATTATGAATGGTGAATAGCGATGCTTGTGCGGAGGAAGATGCAGATTGGTTCCTCGTCATTAGTTTAAAATAATTTCTCATTAGCTAAGCTGTATTAGTTTTGATTTGTTTAGGCTGTTTTGTTGATTGATCACTCCTTTCGGGAAGTGCCCACTGTAAGGAAATTTGAGTAAAAACTTTAAGTACTGTTTCTGGATGTTTTAAAATAACTAGTACTTTTGTTTCGATGTTTGCTTAGTACGATATTTAGAATGATCAAACACAGCATCGGACGAGAAGTATCAGAAGATAACAACGATATGAAAAATCATCGATATCAAAACGATCGAAAAAAAAATACCGCATCAATGGTCAAAATATTACCGCCTAGCGATTGGCTTGTGATCGACTATGCGGTTTTTAATTATCAGGATGGAAAACAAATAGACATGCTGAATATTTGTGCATTTTCATGCGATATTCAGCCTGTGTAGGTATTTGTTTGTGTTGTGTGTTCTGTATATTTACTTCACAAAGGTATGTAGGAAACTACATGCCTTTCTACCAAATTAATAAAAGCTAAAGTTAAAAATAACTGATGAAAATTCTGAAAATAACAACTCTCTCATATTAAGCTGGTGTAGGTACGGTCAACATCAAAATTAAATGATGAAATGAGTTTTATGTTTCAATCTATTAAGTCTTGCATGTCTATTATTTTGTTTATCTTAAAATAATAAACATGGCTATTATTACAAGTATTTTGTACGTCTATGTCTTTTATTTACATTTAACTTATATATTATTACTAATATGACCTATAAAATCTCTAAAGTTCTAAATTGAGCATTGCTTGACTCCTTTCACATTTAATATCGTATTTTTTAGGTTTTTAATTTTTTTTATTTATAATATTACAATATTGAAAAGAATTGAGAGACGATTTCTTGTTTAGCTGTACCGCTTTTCAATTACTTATGGCTTATTGGTTCAAATGAAAATGGATGTTACAAAGGACTGAGGATAAAACAAAAATATAAAAAACCCGTGTTCCTTTGTTGTACACGATGCATTCTATTCGATTGCCGCGAGCGTGAAAACTTCGAAACATGTCGCTTTTACAGTAAAATAAATCAAACACACTTTCATTCCACTTTAATGAATCCAGTTAAAGTAGTTTGTTTTCATAAAAACTCAGTTTGTGGATAGTTTTTATTAGTCCTTTTACTAGCTAACCGTCCGTTTGAGCGATGTTTTAATGTTACAGATTTATAAATGCAAAACATGATTCTTTGTTCTAAAAAGAAAATTAAGTTTGATGGAGATTATACCTACCATGGAAATAAAACGTTTTTGTAAAGTTATTAAAACAAGGTTTTGCAATGAGTTTTCCAATGTAAATTTAATTTCAAGGCTCTAACATAATTGCCTGTTTCTTACATTGATAAAAAATTTGAATATGGGGTCGCCTGACTTTTTTACTTTTAGACATAATTCAACCTCAGAAAATCTTGTAAACCAAAAAAAGGACCTAAGCAGCGAATTTCACCTTTCCTAATTCGTTATTTTAATCAAAATAGTTAGTCTCTGCCTGTACGAGAAGCGAAAAACAGAGAAAAACGTTAATTATTTCGGACTGATAAAAATAAGGCAATAAACAAAAGGAACAAAAAACCGGCCAAGTGCGAGTCGGATTCGCACACGAAGAGTTCTGGACCATAAATCGAAAAGGAACACTTTTCTTGTTCGGGCGACGCTTTCAATATTTGTTGCTTTTTATTTGTTGATATAGCGATAATAGAAATACACATCCTGGGAAAATTTCAACTATCTACCTATCACGGTACGTAGACGGATGGATGAACAACGGAGACTAAGTAATAGGTTTTCGTTTGTTACCCTTCGGTTGGTAACCCTAAAAATAATCTCGGCTCTATGACGTTATTGGGGTCTATATCGGAACTTATATCGAACCAATGTATTTTCTGTTGAAAAATATTAAAATCCACTGCATTTATAATGAGAATCGGATGTTTTATTCTTAGCCGACCAAATCGTGATAAATGCTAAAGTTGAATCTGCATTGGGAACTCATTCTTAGCGTGTCGATGACAAACTTGATTGTGGCAACACAGGTTTTTCTTTCGTGTTCGTTTTTATAGGTAAGAAGGCGATATTTTCTGATGCAACACTTGCACTTTTATTACAGGAAGAACACACGGTGGTGGTGAAGAATTACAATACTAGACGTTATAACTAGCTCGGTACAACCTAAGTTCAAGTGTAGGTGCACCGCGAGACGTCAACAAAGTTCATACTTCATAGTTATCGTGACTTTGACCGTCTGAAGCCGGCCAGTCCATAAGTTATTTATACTCGTTTCTAAGTCACGGACGAAGAAACAATGTTTGCCATTCTAAGGTGCATATTTTTTGCATATTTCTGTATCGTCGCTGTAAGGAATATGCCAGATATTGTTACAGGGATAGGTATTGCTGTAGTTTACGTGACGTCATGGTACAACGTTACGTGACAAGTACGTAAAGTGGGGGTATCGTTTGTAATTATTATTGTAATTCATATTCAACGAGTTCTGCAAGAGCGCCATTGGTGGTTATATGCGATGATTTTATTGGCTTGAAAATGTTGGACTGGGTGTTATATTAGGATAAATCAAAAAGTATGAAGACTGGTCATTATTTAAACAATGTAACTAAAGTTTAAGATGTTCTTTTATTATAAAGTTTACATAATAAAAATAACCATTAGAAGCCCAGATGTTTTCATGCGCGTTTACCTAAAGTTTAGGTAAACGCGCATATGAAAACTTCTCGTCATCTGTATCTACTTATAAAAATCGAGCCCGCAGATAGTAGCTGAGTTATTTTGAGATATAGTTATATTATAAAAACTTTAAATTTTCACGAAAAAAAACAAGCTTTATAGTTACAATCAGCGATCAAAAAGAAGGCTGGTTTGGTGTGAATACACCTGGTGTGCGACTAACCCAGTTTTTGTTTTTTAATATCAATGACAGTCATCCCACCAAACGACACGTGGCCATAGTGGTGGATTGTGGTACACTCACACACGGGCCCCGTCTCTGAGGGACATAGAACCGGTGTCCCAGCTGTGAGAATTACGGAATAATGCTAATATCAGTGTATCTCTTACAAGAACACCTTGTATTGTAGCGACAGGAAAAATAATTCGGGAGCAAAAATAGTTTTCTTTATAGGCAAACGTCCTTGGTCTTATACATATTCTAGAACTGTCGAATCCGTTTATATTCGGTTTGAGGTCTTGTCCTACATGCTGATGTCAAGTGGGACATTGGTTTTCTTTTGACTTAAAATAAATTACTCAATACTGAGTTGCAAACGTTCATTGCAACTGCGAACGGAAAACATTACGGAGATAAGGTACTATGTATAAGTTACTATATCGGGCACGGACGTAATACTCACGCCCGTGCCCGATGTCTTTGCTAATCACTACAGGATTGATAAGTAGAAATACGAGTACGATCATAAAGAATCTCACAATAAAAAAAGAAAAATTCCAATTCCACCCGAGAACAAAGGAATGGATTCTCAATTAAATCGCGTGTGTTTGTTTTCTTGTGTAACATCGGTTATTTACTTTCGACCATTCTTTATTGTGCACACATAATTAAAATAAAAACATTTTTATATTAATATAGCATGCACAAAGGCGACTGAATTGAGTTTTGTAACAAGTGGAAACGTTGAGCCATAAAAACAGAATGGCAGCAGTTGTGCTTGATTTATTATTAGAATAAATTTTTCAAACATAAAAACAAGTTACGTACCTATTATATCATTACAGAAGAAAATGTTCCGTATTTTCTTCTTGATGACTCGAAGAAGGATGATATTAACAAGCGCCTAAATCACCCATGTGCAAACCAAACTAATAATAAATCTGTCCTTTTTCACACGTTTGTAGGTTGGAAATGTGCACGAATTCCTACAAAACTACAATTAATTGTATTATTCTGTAACTGTTGTTATCTTTCATGTAGTTCGTCTGCTGAGATTAGATAAAAAAAAGATTTTGTATGGGACAAGGACGATCTTGAAGTCATAATCAGCCAATAGCAGACCGATACTGGAGTTAGACCTGCTTGATAGAGCGACTTGAAGATCTGGATGGGTCCAGAAATCTTTCGTTTCTTCATTTGATATGGATAAAAGCTGATGCAATCCACAATAAACACATACCTAATATTGATTCCTCTTATAAATACGACTATTTGTGTTTTACGTTTTGACAGGTAAAATATTGAACTGATTTTTATATAAAATTAGTAGGATAGACCTTGGTCTAAGTGGAATTGCATAGGTGCTTAGAAAAACTTGAGTAAAATAGTAAAAAAGATGTTGAAATAGTTAAAATACGAAATTCAGCTGATCGAAGCCTTGGGATAAGTGCAAAAACTTATTTTATAGCACAAAAACTTGGAAAGGTTGACTATGAATACGTCGGAATTAACTTGTAAATGAAGTAACTTTATTTTTTTCCTGAAAGGTCAACCGTTTTTTCTTGTTATTTTTCTTCGCGGTAGTGCCGTAAGTATAACCTTTAATTAAAGAAATTTAACAAACGCCCTCAACATCAGGCTATTTTACCTAAGTTAATTACTGTTTCATACATCAGCAGCGGGGCATAAGTGAGTACCTTGGCTACGTCACGCTTTTTACAAATACATAGCATTATTAATTGTGCTAATGAATAGCGAATATACTGAACGGCTCGATACCCTCAGGTACCTTTGCTATACTAATACAAGGTTTCTGAGGTAGATAAGTAACGATTGATTCGAATAAAGATCTTACTGAGTATTCAGAAACTTGTCAAGATATCAAGCTAATATTACTTATTATATTATTCTCTTGTCCTTATGTCAATTTTTTAGGGAAAGGCGCTACATGTCTTCTCGTTCTTTACTTTAATATTAATCGATTATTAGTAATAACTCCTTTTCTGGACACATCATTTTTCACACAATCCAACCATCCTTCATTTGTCTTCCGATTATTAAAAGTATCCACACACATACTCAAAGCATTTGATTCGGAGGAGCGAGGAAAATTTTTCCTCACTCTTCCGCATCAAATGTCAATTGGCCTTACCATGTAAAACTATTTTCTACACAGCTTTTCAGTAACCGACGCCACTTTTAGTCTTCCGCTTATAAAGCCATTTCTTATTTTATTTATTTGCGCAAGGCAAGACTTTACTCTTCAGTTGCATGCAACTTTAAAAAGATAAATCGTTTGAACTTTTCATAACCATTATCTTCTTGCCCTTACCCCATGTTACTTTGGGTCGGTACAACACAATTTCTTCCTCCGTTCTGTCCTGTCAGCCATCACGCTATCACTGACTGCCTTCTTAGAACCACACCCATCATCACCATTATCTTCTTGCTCTTACCCCATGTTACTTTGGGTCGGTACAACACAATTTCTTCCTCCGTTCTGTCCTGTCAGCCATCACGCTATCACTGACTGCCTTCTTAGAACCACACCCATCATCACCATTATCTTCTTGCTCTTACTCCATGTTACTTTGGGTCGGTACAACACAATTTCTTCCTCCGTTCTGTCCTGTCAGCCATCACGCTATCACTGAATGCCTTCTTAGAACCACACCCATCATCACCATTATCTTCTTCCCCTTACCCCATGTTACTTTGAGTCGGAACAACACAATTTCTTCCTCCGTTCTGTCCTGTCAGCCATCACGCTATCACTGACTGCCTTCTTAATACCACACCCATCATCACCATCATCTTGTCCTTACCCCATGTTACTTTCGGTCGGTACAACATAATTTCTTCCTCCGTTCTGTCCTGTCTGCCTTCACGCTATCACTGACTGCCTTCTTAGTACCACACCCATCATCACCATTATCTTCTTGCCCTTACCCCATGTTACTTTGGGTCGGTACAACACAATTTCTTCCTCCGTTCTGTCCTGTCAGCCGTCACGCTATCACTGACTGCCTTTTCTTAGAACCACACCCAAAGGTTTTTTATAGGCTCGCGTTTACTAACCTTGGTGTACCTAAGTATTTTTATAGAGCAATTTGTTTGCATGTGCGATATTAGGAAGCAGTTTGGTTAACTTTTAATTTCCCGTTAAAATGTTAATATTTCGAGGATAAAGTGAATGTAAGTTGCACAGTTGTTATAGAAACATATCCTCATACTCTTGGGAAATAACAGTTGCACAACAGTGTTGTGTATGAAACATGTTATCTGCCAGCAACATGCAACGATGTTGCTGTAACTGCTTACTACAAGTTTTGTCAGTAGGTATGTATGTGAAACCTGTACTCGGAAACACAAAATGCAGCAAGGTACCACGAATTTCTTTACCATGAATCCGTGAGCTTCTCAGATGTTAACGAATTTGATCTGTACTAGATTTAAAGTATTTATTTAGGCGAACGAAAATAAAATATTTTATTGAATGACTAGCTGGGATCATTCACGGGAACTAGAGCAAACTGGTCCAAAACTGTAAAGGTCGACATCGAAGATAGTTTTAACCGAATTTTTTGACACGCCACGAATATCGCGGATAGAGGTGTAAAGCTGTTCAATTCACGCGAAGTTCCGAGTTTAGCCGATAGCTAACTTAATCATTTTTTTCATGACAACCTGCAGTATTTACTTTTATGCCGCCAGGTGAATTCATGCAGGAATGCCAAAAACATCCAATTTGTTTGATGACTGATTTTTTCGCAGCCTGCAGATTCACTTTGGCACTCTTTTTTATCTGAATGTAAGCTTTTCATATTAAATTGATTCGGCTTATATCAGTATCAGCCGGTTATATCGGTAATTGGTGCCATTGAATGAATTGGTTTAACAGCTGCCTAAGTATTTTTAGAGACGTTATGATACGTTTGGATTCAACTATGCAATTCTATTGATTTACCCAATATTTAGTAAAACATAAACTTAATAGGTGTACACTGCCAATATACCTTGCTAATCGCAATCCGCCAAATCCCAAAACACTAATTGATTGCCTATAGGTATATACTGTTAAGACGTCGATTGAGGAAAGCTATTTTGCTTAGTCTGCTACAGAGAGTCGAATATAAACATTTTTGAAAGTTAAGAGTCGTTTGAGGATACGAGAGTAAGTTTGGTATTTCATCAAATCTATGCATAAAACTAATATATTCATTTACTGTACAAGGTATATTGAAAGTTACATAAAAATACTGTAGGGCAACATTACATTTCGGGTCCCGAACCCAAGTCTACACCTTTTGTTAACAGATATCATCACACATCCCTTCGGCCTTATTTCCATAGAAATGTAGTCCACGCAATTTTCTAAGAACATTTCAGTATAGAAAAGACTGTCAATATGCAGTGGCGAGACAGTTTTTGTCGCCGTTTTTATAGCGATAATGACGCATGCGCAGCGTTGAACAGATTGTGATGGTGACTATAGGGTTAGCAAAACATTTGTATTATGCTATACATTTTTACCTATATCGGTTAAGTAGATAATGTTAAGTAACTAAAGGTACGAGTGGAAAAGTGATAATTGGAACATCACGGATAGACTTTAAATAGGTACACACTTTTATCTATATATTTACAACAATAATAGTCAAGACAACGTGACCTGGGGACGACTAAACCTCGTATGATCTGTGTTTGAAACGTCAAGAATGCTGCAAAGATTTCAACAATATTGTTTGTTCGTTAACTAGTACTTTTTCTTTTTCTTGCCCTCGCTGTAACAATGTCGCTAAACAGCCTCTGCGGGTAAAGAGGCTCCGTGTACTTTAAAGAGGGTTTTCAGTATAGGGAGGCACTCCATTCCACCGCTGAGCCATTCAACACGTACGGTTCGATTTCCAGAAGATCCTGCTCTAATTTAGATTGAAAAGTATACTCTCCATTGATAGTAGCTCCGAGAAAACCACCACCTATTACCGATTTTAGAAATTCCATTGTACAGATGTATGACAAATAAACTTGAAAGACATGCGCAGTATGAATAAGAAATATCTCACGTGTATTAAAGCCCTTTCAAATATTTCTGAGTGTATTTTTAGCGTAGCATTTCTCAAAATACAAGTAGTTATACGAATAGGATTATTAATACAAAAACCGAAACCATTTTGTTCAGCACGGTTTGGAATGAAGTGCGTTCAACAAACCGCTCTCTCTGTTAATACCTATGTACCGATGATTCCCTGTGGTTTACGATTTTACAATCTAACTTTAGAATATAAACCAGATGGCCGGCTAAAACACTCAATAGAAATATTTGAACACACTTTCAACACAGGTTATATACGTAGGACGATGGAACAAAATAAAAAAAAAACAAATAAAACAGCAACTAAAAACCTAACGAACTGAACGTTTAGTGTTAAAACTTTTCAAACATTCGCACCAAACGCTAAAAAATAAAATGCAATAATAAAGTAAAGTTCAGGCACGCTAGAACACTAAAAACTCGACTTACCGAAAGTTTCGCGGTTCGGGGATTGATCAAGTACGTCGATGGAGCTCGGTGCGGCTCACAGATGCGCTCGCGGATGCGTGTGTCGCGTTATCAATTAGCTCCGGTGAGCATGATCGCGCGGATGAAATAAATATACAGTGTGCGTAAACAGTGCAGCAAGGCCGGCGCCGACGGCGACCACTGGGCGAATATCCCGAGAGAACGTCGCGTCGTGCACGAGCGGGCACACGAAACTCAGATCGATACCGGCGTTACCGCGCGCTCCCTTCCCAGCTCCCAACTAGCCACGGCGGGACCGGAGCGGCTACAGCACGACGACGGCACGGCGGGCGCTGCGATAACAATTGGAACGCTCGTATCAGCCACAATTCCGACTGTGACGACGTACAGATAGAATGTACGCTACTTTGCACCGCATATCATTTTAAATCATGACGTAGTGGGGACGCAGGAGGACCGCGTTGAGCATGCGCAATGAGAGGTAGGCGCGGCGTCGCGATACGAAGCGACGGAGGCGGTGGAGGCAATGGTGGCGGCGACGGGCGGCGTGGAACAAAGAGAAACCACGTCACGGCGCTCTACCGGTGCTGGATGAGGGTCGCGCGGAGCGAGCCAGCGGGCCCGCGACCTCACGGCGCTCAGCACACGCAACACCATCGATCATAGGCACGCATAGCCTGCGACCTCCACACCACATTGCTAACCAACCTACTTTGCATATCGATTTCCGCTGCTCCTTACACGAATCCAATCACCAAAAAATATTGGCGAAACCTTTACGAAAACTAGGAACAATACCATTCACTTCCAAAGTTCTAAAACTTTACGTTCAACTTTAAGTTTTAAAAGATGTTGGAACTACCCGCCAGTAGCTCGATCGTTTTCACGGATAAAGCGGAGATTTTCTAACAATATCAAAAGTTATAGGAAATAAGGAAGATATAACTTCATAACTGCTTAATTAAGATGAGTGACATCTCGCGACACAAAAATAAGTACCTGCTTTAGAACAGGTAGTTATGAGTAGAAAGCCGGAGGGGAGAGTCACAAACGGCCATTGATCAATCTAGTCCGAGAGAATTAACACGGAGGGTACACAATGTGGCGCCGTGTCGGGTGAGCTCAATTAATGCACCAAACAACATGGCTATTTTATCTATTGATTAGCATACGAGGGTGACTAGCTATACAGCTATATTTTATCCGCGACTTCGTACGCGCATATCCCGTTTTTTCCCCCATCCCGTATCCCTTAGCCTTCAACATAAATGTGGTTATTATGTACAAAAAGTATTTTCCAAATCCGACGAGTAGTTCCAGAGATAAGCGCGTTCAAACAGACAAACTCTTCAGCTTTATTATAAAAGCAACGCAAAAGATTAATGTAGATTTTAGTGTGTACACGCTGAAATATTAATGGTTGTTTTCCAACGGTTGAACGATTAGCCACCAGTAGTATTATCGAAACATAAAGTTAAACTTAAAAATAAAAATGTTTTTGTTTTCTAATCATTAAAAAAAATACTCAAAAACGAAGGCGTGAGAAGCAATAGTAACTCACTGGACGTGACGTAGGTACTACTCAACACACGCACTAGCCACCGTTCGCTCTTTTCACTTCGTCGGCAAAGCGGTGGCGCGCCGACAAAGTGAAAAACGATTCATAAATGTTTAGAGAAAATAAGCTCTCGCGCGTAGTAATACGGCATTAACTTGCCTGCAAGCGCGCAGCGAGTGAGGCCCTGCGCATCGCGCGCGACATTTTTTTATATTAACTAATTCGGTACCTATTGTGTTTCATTAAATCAGGAGTACCTATCAGCTGGTTGATACGCGAAGGGCAACGACCGCGGCCGCTTTGTGCGAAACTATCGCGATGTAAAACTATTGGTTCGAAGTCGCTTTCGAGTTTTGTTTATCACAATTATTGTTATTCTGCTATTTCTTGATTTAAAATTTATTTTATTTTTCATAAATCGATTGTAATTCCAAGACAAACTCATTTCGCTGCGGGAAAACAACCATTTAAACTTCACGATGTATAGATAGATTCCAAATATGTATCATCATCTTCCTGCCCTTATCCCATGTTACTTGGGGTCGGCGCAACACGTTTTTTTTCTTCCATTCTGTCCTGTCAACCGTTACGCTATCACTAACTCCCTTTTCTTTCATATCACTCCTAACACAATCCATCCATTTTTCTTTGGCCTCCTTCTCCCTGTCCATCCATCCACGTTTATATTCATAACTCTTTTAGTTACGTGCATTTCATTCCTCCGCTTCACATGACTATACCAAGATAAGCGGTTCCCTTTTAAGTTTTCAGTTTCTTGCGCCACTTTTAAACTACCTCTAATGAACTCATTCCTCACTTTATCCATTCTCGATACTCCACACATCCATCTCAACATTCTCCGCTACATGCAATCTTTTCTCATCCGTCTATTACACAGCCCAACATTCTGATCCATACAGTACGACAGGTCTTATCACGGACTTCAAATATGTATGTCTATACAATTTCACATTTCATTCAATTTCTGAGTTTGCAGAGTCGCACGTGCCACCATCTTCATAATAAGGCGGGTCGGAGCCAATAACCTCGGATACATTTCAATGTCAATACATATACATGGTGTATCATTATTATATGCGAATATTTTAAGGGTTTCTTTACTATCTTTATTCAGTTTGAAAAGAACCTGGGAACGTTTTAAAGAAAAATGCGGCAAACGTCATGTTTGAAAGGCAAAAAAGTTTCAGCTACTGTTGGTAGCTAATTTGACAGTTAGTTAAAGGTAGATACGTTATTGAAACCAGCCGTTGTTTGTTATGTGCATGAATAACACCGCTTTCTATTAGGCACCCCTCGATTTAAGACTGGTTTTTACTTAAAATTATTCCCACCCCATTATTGAAAAGTATCAAGCAAGTAAAAATAAAAGCTATTCTTCCATTGAATCATTTTGTACGGATATGTATAACAAAACGTATAGGGTCGGGTGTGGACTTTAAGACTATCTAAGATTACTCATCTGTCACAATAAAGATAAATCAATATAATATAGGCAGGAAGCAGATCGTATCTTTATACCCAGTCACACTCATAAGAAACCAAGTGTTTTTCTAGAGTAAATAAATAAAGATAAATGCACAGTAATAATAAGATATCATCAGAAAAGTGACGCAAATAAAACCAACTGTTATCCAACTGCAAGATCGTTATCAAATTCAACTGTGATAATAACACAGTCGGCACCAAAGGCTTAATACACTTCTGGACACATCTATTGGCCCACCTTAGAGTTTAGGTTTCGATGGCCCCTACCGAAATATGATTGCTAGATTGAACAAAAACTGTTGATGCAGTTTTAAACCTGATACATTTTACCATCTTTTTCGATCGTATTGTTTTAAATTTGAATTCAGAATACCATACGACATGGAGCTACGCCTAACAAGTTGGATATGCGCCTTGTTAAAGGCAATTGATTTTTGAATAAAAAACATGTTTTATCAAATAAAGGTTTAATTTAATAACGCGTGTTGCCTCCATGGGCATCTACCATAGCTCTCATACGATTAGGCATAGAGTTTATCAACCGCTCTATGCAATTTTGAGGGATCATCTCCCATTCCTCTTCTATGGCAGTTTTCAACTTCTGCATCGTCTGGGCAACTGGCTGACGAGCCCTAACACGTTTTTTTAGCTCGTCCCACATGTGCTCAATGGGGTTCATGTCTGGGCTTCTGGCTGGCCAGTCCATAACTGTGATGTTCACATCCCGAAGATATTCCCTGACGATGCCGGCCGCATGGGCTCTTGCATTATCATGCATAAAAAGGAAATTTGGGCCCACATAGTCCGCGTATCACGTGAGGTTCTAAGCACTCACGAATGTACCTTTCAGCATTTAATGTTGGCAGCCGTGGTCCTGTAACAACCTCAAGTTGAGTTTTGCCGCTCGCGGATATACCGCCCCAGACAGTCCATGAGCCACCGCCATAAGCAACCCTCTCTTCAAAGCAGCATTGTGCGAAACGCTCTCCCTTACGTCGGTAGACCTTCTTCCTTCCATCATTGCCATGTAACACAATTTTGGACTCATCAGAAAAGAGTACACGGCTCCAATCTTGCTGTGTCCAATTTAAATGACTGCGTGCGAAATGAAGGCGCGCTGTTCGGTGGGCTCGCGTTAGTTTGGGCCCATTAGCTGGCTTGTGTGGTACCATATCGCGTTCTTTTAACCTTCTCCGAACAGTTCGAGCGCTCACAGATACTCCGTGGAAGTCGCGAAATTGGTTTTGTATCTCAATGGAGGTAAGGTGACGATTTCTCAAGCTGGTCGTCACGATGAATCGATCCTGCCTTTCAGTTGTGACCCGAGATTGTGGCCTTCCTTGGCGACGAACAAAGCCGCCAGTCTCTAGGTACCTCCGATAAACATTTCGGACCGCAGATCGACTTAAATTAAGTTGAGCACTCACGTTTCTTTGGCTGTGTCCGGCCTGAATAAGTGCCACAGCTTGGGCGGCGACTTCAGGTGAAGTATCCATAGATTATTGATAGAACCTCACCTTAATGTTAAGAATAAGTAATGTTTGTTGCAAAACCAAAGATATCAATCACTTTTTCAAGAATTAAATCCAAGTAAACCAATAAAACCAAGTTTTCTTAGTATTCGATTGTTTGATATCAACAAACAGGCTCCAAATTGTCTTTTGTTTCTTTAAATTCTGTGTTCGAAATTCAAAAAAAGACTATTGAATGAAATTGTGAATGTGCCAGGTTCAAAACTGCATAAAAACTTTTTGCTCGACCTAATATAAAATTTTAGCTAGGACCAAACGAAACTGAAAATACAAGGTGGGCCAATAGATGTGTCCAGAAGTATATAAATAATAATAGATCCTATATTTCAGGCAAATAAGGCCCATAAAACACAATACATAGGTATTTAAGTATAAAAACAATAACTATGAACTAATACATATTTGATAAACAAAACTTAAAAACTACTGCACACAAAGTGACGGCGTCGTGTTACGCTGCGAGGTAGCGCAAATCCGGCCGCGGAAAAGCAGATACAGCACACCTTTCGGCCAAAACTCTTCCTTGAGGAAGAATAATGAATGATGAATGTGTGCTTTGAGACACACGAAGCAGTGTCGGTATGCTATGTTTCGGCACTTACCCATGGACCAGGCTCGGCAAGAGTTGCTCAACTCTGAAAATCCACCGTGCACCCCCAACGGCAACGGAACAATTCGACTATGATGATGCGAATATGTATCACTTATTTTTCCAGTGTGGAGAGTTCCATAGAATATCATAAGATAATAAAATCTGAAATGACATATACTAAATATATATATGCCACCGGAAAATAGCAAACGCCGTAACATTGTAAAATATCGCGTGAAATTGTAAACTATATTTTCTAAATAAGACACGGATATTTTGGAAACTATTGAATTTGGATGGGATTTATTGTATACAATACGTTTTTTATTTTTTATTTCATAATTTATCGAGAAATTGCAACTAATAAAGATTTATTACAATCTTACGGAGTCTGCAATTTTCCGGTGACATATACACCGAATTGAGAACCTTCTCCTTTTTTGGAAGTCGGTTAATAATATGTAATCAAAATCCTACTGCTAAGTAAGATAGTCGTCTAATGGTAGATACTATAGCACGAATAACGAAGGTGACCAGACTAGTGATACCCTTCGACCCGCGACGTACTGCTTCGACAAAGTGACCGATCGAATGATGACACTGCGATACCCACGTCACCTACTTTTTCTTCGCCTAAACTCGGTGGGGACGGTCACTGGAATATAAAACCTTAACTTATGAGTTAACTATGTGATTTTTATATTTTTATTTGATACGGAAGCGGTTCCGTTTTTTGACTCTCGTGCACAGCTTTAACATGGGGTTTTTTAACTTAAAAACCTATCCACTGTTGACTTGAAAATTTTAAGTCAAAAGTGAATAGGTTACTTCTAACCCTTCTTAGCAAGCGTCAACCTCGTCATCGCAGGAGAGGTAGTTATCAAGCGTGAGCCTACCAAAAATATAATTTAAAAAACCTGTATTATCAAGAAGACAAGCCCGCAAGTCAAGCTCCAAGTCTACCTGCCAGGGTTGCGGAATTGCTCGAAAGTGTAACCGCGGCCCTGGAACGCAAAGGGCATTTGAAGGAACACGGATAGGGTTAATTCAGTAAGAGTCGGCCCTTCCCTTCCGCCCAGAGTGGAAATCATTTGATGATTTCACATACAAAAAACAGGGTCAAGTCTATAAGTTCTCTTTAAAGGTGTGTCAAGTGCATCAATGGCCTACTTAGAATTCTGCTACCCTTATCCAAATATATTTAGGATTGGCGCTACATGAGTTCTGCTTCAATCCCTCTTTCACTATTAACCGTAAACGCAGTTGTCACCCCATTTTAGACATATCACCTTCCACAGTTCATCGTTAGTTTAGATTTTTAACTACTCTTATTGTAATCTGCACTCACGCTGCCTAGCCTTTACTCTAATATAGTGGAATCGACACCTCGTCTAACGGACTGCAACTGAATACCAGTATTTAACTTTTTCTGACCTCTACTACCCGTAGCAGCTGGTAATCACGATACCTCTTGGCAAGATTGGTGTCAAATTTTCTGTCTTCTGACTATCCGTAACAAAAATCAAAGATCAAAAGACAGCCGGGATCAACTTTTCGAGGCACGGAAGAGTCTTGATTTGTAATAAATGGTCACCCATCCACGGAGTGGCCTCGGCAAGCGTCGCTTAACCTTGAAGATCGCCCCTGCACCTTAACTATTTAGCTATGAGCTCCTGTTATTCTCATCTACATTAACTTAACAATTTCTTAATCCTATAGATACATGCAAAACTAAACTACAAAATCACATGTCTTAAATAACTGGTAAGCTAAAAAGGACTATTCCGTGGAGAGTTTCCCGACACATTAATCTGCATGATAAAAACAACAAACGCAAGAGTAAATGTGAACGGAACGTTCATTCCGTTCGATTACAATTCATCTTCGACGAGAGATGAACTTCCAGTACAGAACGTGTTATGGAATATAAATGACGCAGGTTTGTCTTTGATCCGAAAGTCTAGTGGAAATGCGGGCAAATCGATGAATTTTCCATTTCTATTCCCTTTTTATATACCTATCTACTGAGAAAATGGTTAAACATTACCCAAACGCAAATTGGTTTCCTGTGAATTCTTTGAGTTCAGTAAGTTTTCTTTCTAGTCTGTAAGCCCGCATGTCTCAAAGAGCAATATTTAAAGTTAAAATCTACTAATTCAAAAACCTGCTAGGTAGGTATAAAACCTACATAATATGTATAATATATTGTTTACTATAAGGTTTGTATTAACGCAGCGAGCGCACGCTAGGTACCGAACCGGTCCACTTGCAGCTCCATATTCGCAGATCAAGTTATTGAGCCAACAACACGATATTGTGCAAAACTTGTCCACAGCAAACATGGAAAGCGATTTAGCCGCTTTGAGTCAAGTAGACACTTATCAGCTGCAACTAAAAGGCAATTAAAGTCGATTTATATAATGAGAGCTCCGCTTTTAATCCAAATAGAAAGTACATACATTGTTACTCCGTGCTACCTGTTTAATATTAAAATCGAAACAAGAACAAATAAGAAGTTTCATTGTAAACATGTCAAAGAAAATTCATAACGGTACTCGCGTAAGATAATACAATGGAAATATTAAAAACTGTAGCAGCATGAAGGCTAGAATAAATTAATAAAGGCTTTACGGATTCATTATTCATTTTATTACCTGCTTCCGAGACGGAGTTTAATGAGACAATAGAAAAATAAAAACCAGTGTTGTCTCTCGTCTCACGGAACTCATAGAAGCATTGAGGGGGATAAAAATTGTCAGCAGTATAAAGTCCCTTTTCAATCCTTGCAGCTCCTGATGCGACTGCGGCAGGCCACATTTTCTTATACAAAAAGCCTTCTTTTTGTATAAAAAAGACACTTGTACACTTTTCTATAAGAATTGAGTACTACATTAAGCATTAAAGGATACTCCACTTGAGGCTCTGCTGTCATAATACCTTTATTACACAAGACAAGTGTAATTGATGCCACGGGTTATTCAATATTTATAAGATGAATAATAAATTAAGATTCTCCTTGCTTTCTAGGGTACTACAGCTGTGTTGCTGTTAAACCAGCGGAATTTGAACGTTTTGGAACTAGTAGTGGATATTATAAACTTCGTACAGCTATAGGTATCTTTTAATTATTAAATATATGTACGACGTTTTCATGAAGTATGCGATCACCTAACTGCTCGCGCGACCACGTAAATGGCGGAAATACCAATAATAAGTGTTCTATATTAGAGTCACATTCGGTCGAATTGAGGGACAATGAATTGAGGCATGTCGCATGAAGCGCGGTGCATCAAAGGCAGATCTCACAACGCTTTGTCAAATAGGATATGGTACGATTGAACGACCATTGCAAGGCATTCTACTTTGACAAAACCGAATCATCCAGTTAAAGCCGTTACAGGGGATGAGATCAAGTCTACAACACCGGATTATCGGTTATTCGGTATGTCTCCGTAGTGGGAGGTTGGGGCGGGCGTTCGAGGAGCGTTCCACTATTTTATGACTAAAACTATCTAGCATTGAAGGTTTATCCTAAATCAATTCAAACATTCCGGAGATACCGTTTTTTTATCCCTTTTCGGGATGAAGCCCAAATAAATGTTGTACCTAATATTTTTGAAACGCAAGTCCACTAGTTTTTATTCGTATGTATTCAAATATGTTTGACCATTTTAGAGAATTTAACTGGAATTTAGTAATAGTTTGTGTACTTGCAATAAGACAATATAATTTAAATCGTATTTCAAATGAAATATCAAAGAGATTTAAATTGGCTTCACTGAATTCATAGCATTGAGAGCGCACCATAATATTTCCCGCATTACCGACATGTGAAATTTGATTTTCCTATTCGCCGAAAATGAAACAATACCAGCTCAAACATAAACGTATGCAAACAATTTTCTGCGAATATTATAGTTTGTAATTATACTGACGTTTGTATTCATACTAAAATTAAATGATATTTGGTAAGTACAATCATGCAGAATTAATAACGTTGCATGATGATGCTGAAATTAATTATACTTCAAGCTAGAAATGCTGGAATATAATATGTTTGCATGGAATAAACACCCACATTCAGGTCGACCCTATTATAAAAGCTCGACATTTGAGTTTGATTTAGCGTTTTTTAGTTGAGGTCAACCTTTAGGCAGTTCAAAAGGAAACGACCGAGCCAACTGAAGACGTGTGGAAGCGTTCTCATTTACAATTGCATAGCCAAAAATATAGAGCAAGAAATTAGGGAAAGAACTTCTTTAGAACATCAATCTTATACAGAATAATAAAGAGCATGTCCATCACAGTCTTTTACAAGTATTTTAAGTGTTTTACATTAGGTTTTTCCTCATTGAAATTTGTTTGTAAAAAAAAAAATTAAAGTTTTTTTACAAACATACTGATAGAGACTGATTGCAATTTTTACAGGCGCAACATCCGTCACGTTGGCCATGTTTTCCGCTAAGTAGATAAATCGAACGTCAGGCTTTCACTGCATCGGTGGCCGACGGACACTTGATTGAGTGCCTGAATGTTTACAGAGCGCGGAAAGCACATGAAAATATTATGATGCACCCGTAAACACGCTAGCGTGAGCTTTGTACTGCATGAATATTTAACTAAGTATAGTTCCTCGATCGCGTGACTAAATTGAGAGATTTGCTGTGGAAATCTTTATTTATATGCCCACTTTACAATCAAGCGTTTAAACAAACGACAGTTTAATTCCTTCATTTGTTTTAAAGTCTGGGTAGTTAATATGCCTACCCTAGTTCTCTAATAACTCTCATAAATGAGACGTTTGTATTTTTAATCACCCATTATAGCATTGTACGCATTTTTGCTGTATGTGTAGTCAACGTTATAAAGTTCAAAGGCTGCACAAAATGTGTTTTATAAAGAGTCATTTTAATTTTTATCTGAGCGCATCTAGCCGGGAAGACAAAACTTATCGTACTTCAACGATCGCGATAGTGCACAAGTTGTCACAGATTTCTAACTCATAGCCTATTTCCGCAACCTATTTCCCTCAGTGGACGCGCCACGACGTTGCGAGTTGCGACATATCTACTGATACCCTATTTTTTACAATACAATACAATACAGTACTAGTACAATACTGCACAAAGATACGAAGCATTATCAGTTTTGCAGCTACCCTTCACATACCTATGTGTAGTATTTTTACATAATAATGTAGGAAAATCTTTTTCAAACACCTTTCAAAATCACACGAGTAAACTTACTGACGCTTGAAGACAAAACGTGCCCCTCGGCTCGCGCTTTGCCTCGGTCACAGTTTTAACAAAAGAGAAAATGTTAGACTACACATTACACATCATTAAACTTTCCAATAAAACTCTAGATAACAAATATAAAAAAAACTTTCGAGTCGGTATTTTGAAAGCCACTGAAATCTAATTTATTTGTTCTCTTGTTATTTTATAAATTGATTCAATAAAAAGTAACTGATTAGTTGTGATTACCGCAACATTTAACCTAATTATGGTTCATTACGATGTCGGATATCAAAGACCTCAACCGAAAATTTTGTGGTTTATTGAATTCATTGATATCATTTTCAAACAAGTCAATATAACATTACGACCACATAAGCCGAATTAACTTATAAAATGATTTACTCAATGGTACCCTCGCATTACATCATGCTTTAAATATTTAAAAGCGTAATGTAGGTCACGCAGATATTTTTTTAAACCGTATTGGACAATATCATGTACAAGATAGTGTCATGTCGGCCACTGTTCAGGCTCTGGGTGACATAGGACAGGCATGCACAAAGGCTTGTAGTATATAACAGGTATTATAACCGCCGTAAACTCTGCGAAGCTTTGAATAGGGTATCGTCCTAAGTTTCACGAGATATCGATTTTCGAGTGCGATTCGTTCGTCCACGCTCTACGCAGGGAATTTTCTTACGACTTTACATACTGGGAGAAGTTTTAAAATATAAGCTTAGCATAACATGTTTATAATTTTCTCTTTAACAATTACCTTACAGGTAAACGTAAAAGATTGTTTATGTTAAGTGGTAAGAGTTCTTATTGGTATAGTGAGCACTTAGGCAGCTCACAGCGGATGATCTCCTCAAAGCTAGGAGGAACCGTCACAGTGCCTTCTCGGTGTTTTCTCGTCTACTTTATGACGGCATAAAGATGTGGTCCGTTAATTTAAAGGTCAATGTTCTGCTGTGCTCCAACCATTTTATTTAAGACCCCATAAAACTTTTCATGATTATACCTAAACGGAATCAACGCTTAGGCATGTAAAACAATCTTCTTGTTATTTTAAAATAATAAGCAAGCTTAGCAGGGTTACAGCTACAACAAATAAACAAGGCTGAAGAAGTCACAAGATAATGGACCGGAAATGAAAAAAATATTTGCGTTGCCGCTAAAATATCACGCTTCAGTGATAACAAACACTTCAAGATATTTTATCCTATATCGTTATTGAGTGATTCTATGTGGAAACGTTACGTTCGGAAATACGACAGATCATTCAAAAAAGAATTTAGAGAGGCAATTCTCGTATTTTTAAGGAGCGTTCACATTCGCAGTTGTAAATTGTCGCAAACACCTCGTACTTCCCTGCATTTCGACAAATTTTTGCCATCTATTGTCGCTGAAATGGTATTGCTACTTCAATTTGAACGTTTTATAATTAGGAGAATTGACTTTCAGCTGAAAATTAACGGGAACGGAAATCTACTTGCTTTTACCGAGGTGCAGATAGGAAGAGAAGAATCCGACAACGCTCCATTTGATTGATTCGAGCAGAGAGTTTTAAAAATGCATCTTATATTTACATAGTACATTTCTTATCTTTACTCCTGTTTCACCAATTAGGTACTGATTTTTAAGTTCATACGAAAACGCTATTTTCTTCCAATGAGAATTCTGTAGTGACGAAAAATTATACAATTCTATTGTCGCTCATTGTTTCCGTGTCTTTGTAAATAAATTTAATTAAATATCTTATTTATGATATTGTGAGAGGTGTTTGTTTTGAGTGACTAAGCGCCGTGCAGTGCTGCCTTTGTTCTTGGGAGCTTCTATTCAGAGTGACCTGCCTTTTGTGTAACTTTTCACCTTTATTTCTCTTGAATATCAAACAAAGTCAGCAAATGTTAGTATTCATTGGTTTTGTTTTGAACTGAACTCCTGCAGCTATTACGTTTTAATTAAATGTTCTATTTTATTCCGGCCCACGTCAGGATTAAAATTGTAGAACTGCGGTCTGTTGCTTACTTTTTTCCAAGTAGTCTCGACTTATTACGTAGATTTATGTACTGACTATGCTGATGAGACTTGCACTTGCTGAAGTCACATTTTTTTCTCTTACGTCCGATAAGATTTAATGAGACAGCTATATACTAAAATTGGGTGGGCTCGCATTTTCCCTCCCAGATGAAATAGAGTGCGCCTAGCGCTGCACAGGAGTATTTCGTATCCATCATTCAATCAACCACACAGCCACTCATTCAATTAGATGGACAGTGTGGCTAAAAAGCTTTTTGGAACGACTGCGGCGCTAATTTTACAAGTCGTGAACATGGGCAAAAAGCTAACTATAAATCATCATTCATTATGATCCTTTAGATTCTGTTTCGACTGTTTCATTTACACAGCTAACAAGATAAGACTATATTCCCCCTTTAATGAAGCAAGTAAATGGGCTTTTTGGACCGCTGACTTTGTTTACTATAACTACTTCCTTGATCGTGATGAGATTAGTGTCAAATTAGTGCTCCAGTGATTTTAATTTTATTGTGCTTTTGACATCCGTTGTTCAGACAGTGAGTGACGTAGACGAGAGCTCATTATGGCACATTACCTTATAAACGTTGACCAGACAATTGAACTAATACGTGCCTTTTGTATATACGAGCGCCTGCAATTACATAGGTAGTACGAGTCCTTACAAAGCAAATGTCAAATTAATGCATTCTGTTGTCGACAGGTACTTATGTGATGTTGTTGGCACTAAGTAATAGAGTGATAGTAGGAGTTACGACTAAAATCTACTCGTGAAGATAGGTACTGAAAATGGTGCTGGAGTTAATCCTTGCCGAAGCTTGGATGAGCAAGTTAGCTTTAGCGTAAGTTAGTAGTTAGAGTAAACCTTAGTGAATATTTTCACGTGAATTGTAAGGTTTTACGCAATACCATTAAGAGCGGGGGTAGTGTGGGTGCAAGCAAATATATAAAGCAGCAATCTCAGTGCGAGTCTCGTTTTCATTTGTATGCACTGCGATGTACGTTGCACACATCTTGTGCAAACATGGGTCCTCGAACTCTTTCTGAACTTATTTTTATCTTCTTTGGGTTACGACTGCGTTTAGTTGCTTTTCCTGCCTCAATATTTAAATTGTAGATATTACTTAGTTTCCTTTTCCTATCTAATATTTTAATTATTCGACATCTGGTAGCTGCCATTTAACTACAGTTTAGCTACATCAAAATTTGGCATTGCATTCATTTGTGGCTCCACAGAATATACCGTCGAAATTCCCTAGCGAATTGCAAATTGGGATGAGAATTAGGACGAGTAGTTCAATAATTGAGCTCTAGGAATAATCTGCTATGTAGGTTGTACCTAACTAGTACGTTTCTGTAAACGTAGTATTTAGTGGTAGATAGTGCATCTCTAATATCCGGCATTCAGTACAACGTAGGCAAAAAGTTACAGGATCCCGTAACCCCGTAAATACCTTAAAGGTTAGGGGATTCTGTAACTACGCAATTACTAGTAATTTGGTACTTACTTTTTTGCCTACGTTTTACTGAATGCCGGATAAAAGAGATGCACTACCTACCACTAACCTACTGGCGAAAGATAATAGTATTGGGAGAATTATTCACTACATAGTTTAAAACAAAGTCGCTTCCCTCCGTCTACCGACGGACCCTTCCCTCCGTCTGTAGGTACGTACCTACAGACGGAGGGAAGCGACTTTGTTTTACTTGCCTACGCTTAGATCTTTTAAACTTCGCAGCGGTATTTAATGCGGTTTTCACTATCATTTAGAGAAAATCTTCTGGAATGTTTATATAGGTACAGTATAACACATTATAATTAAAATTATAAATAGTGTAGAAAAGTCGATGTTGTGCCAAGCGTCCAAAAAAGCCATTGTCGGACGCCCACCAGTAAATTTTACCCGCGAAGCCGGGGCAGGTCGCTAATAGTCAATAATCTAATCAAATTATTCTTATTACTAATGGATTATATTTGCAACGCTGAAAGTGGAAAGCACTACACAACGCATGGTCATTAGGATTAAAATAAAACCAACGCAGAAAAAACTGGTATGCAGTGGAAAATTATTTTGTACCTACAATACCTACGTACTACAGATTAATAATGTATACCTACTTGTTTAGTTCATGTCGGTGACTGACGAGTATGTAAAACAAACACCCACAAAAAATAGCAATAATTCAAAAATTACGGAGTGACGAGTGAGCTGGGCAGATCGATATTCTGTGACGGTATTATGTCGCCCAAATAATTCTGCGAGTAGAATCAACCATGTTTCAATACATCTATACGTATGGATATGCAGCAAGGGTGTTCGTCAAGCGCTGAACGCGGGATAAAGCTTAGTTAAGGGGAGTTTCATAATGTTTGTGGGTGATTACGTGCAATCAGGTAATTTCATTTGCCGCCGCCAACCATGTTCCCCTGAGCACGTATAGGTAGTGGCTTCAACGACGCGCGACGTTGTTTTATATATAACAAAGTCAACTTAAACGACCCAAGTTTATAATTAAAGCCCAAGGCTATCCCCCAGTCGATAAGTCAGCGATTTCCAAGGGGTGAACGTGTCTTACAACTTAACGTAAATACATATTTAAGGCGCTTATTTATTATAGTATTACGTTGGAGGCGTTGCGAACTCGTTTGGATAAAAATATGGGTTACAGTTTCCTGATTTGTAGATAAAATAATTTAGGGCTAAAACTGGGGTGGCGCGGCTAGATAATGTTTTATCTTAGGTGTCTTTAGTGCGATTTGTATCCTTAAGGAACGTCGCTGTGATGAAGAGCCTAAATAATTTATGCGGAGAGAGTAAAGACCCAGATGCGAAGATCTCTAACCTACTTTGCATGCTTCTAGATAACTATTTTTGAACGAACCCACTGCGTTCGTAAAATCTAGTTTTAAAAGCCACTGCTCTTATACATTCATACGTTTCAGTATTGTTAGAGTGACCTTCAACCTTCAGCGAAACAACATTGGTATGGTAAGGAGTAAGTCAAATACAAACTCACGAACAAAGTTAAATTAATGCATTTTGTTTAGGGTCTACGCCTACAAATTACGGTGGGGGCACCGAGACCGACTTTAATATGATAAACATGTTCTATTCATAAGGATTGCGTACGGGTCGGCTCTATACTAGGGCCATATCAAAACTGGTACAATCCGCTTCCCTTTCTTTATACTCAGACATAAAGCGTAACAAATGTTTATTTGAAGCAGTGTGCAGGCGAAAATTCACTAAACTCGACATGGAAACAAAGCCTCCGATCTAAAAGGTAAAGTAAATACATCTGTATGTATTGTTAAATTGATGTGTCAACACCCAATTACCTACTAGCACAGGAATGAAGTTTAGTGAAAAGTAAACGGAGTTTAGAGATCCCTTTCATTTGTTTAGATATGAATAACATATTGATTTTAGGCTTCCGTACCAGAAGGTTCCGTCGCTGGCTTAGGTAATAGGATCGGACCTCATCAAAGATTTACCTAGTACCTACCTTAAATAGGAACAGACTGTAGTTTGTTACAACAACCTATATCACAAGCCTATATCTCGAGGAATCTTATATAGATTATTATATCTTCACACATGTATAAGTATATTATTAATTAAATTAATTAATGATAATAATAATGTGTAAAATAACAAAAATATGAAATAGTAAAAGTGTGACAGCGCGTGAAGTCCTTTTAAAGTGACGAAACATATTTTAAAACTAGTTTAAATGACCATTTACTGCAGTAAGGGAAAAAGAAGGCGGCGACCATGCTCGGTGACTTTGCAAACACTTTAGCCTACGCGGCGTAGCAACGACCTACGCAGCGTAGCAAAGACCTACGCGGCGTAGCTGTAGCCTAAACTGTAGCCTTTGCGGCGTAGCAGCGGCCTACGCAGCATAGCAGTGGCCCATTTAGAGCAGCAGTGGCGTACTTGGCGTAGCAGTACCCCCTAAGCTACTTCAGTCTTGCCGCACGGTAAGGTAGGAACCTATTTCTATTGATACTTTATTCCTGAGGAAATACGACAAAATCGTTACCATTATAAGTTTTATGCACAGGACGCAGTTTTAAAGCAAAATCGTGTTCGACCTAATAAAAGGGGAAGAGTTTTAATATCCTTGTTAATTAATCATTATTACCCAATTCTGTGACAATAAAATTTAAAACAGTCGTGTCCACGATTGCTATTTATGCAGGCACTTAAATAGTGCCACACGCGTTTTATAAGTTAGCGGCATGCGAGGTTAATGCTTGGCCTTCCCTACTGCATAGTTTTATGGAAAATAAACGCGGTTTGCATTTATCGCCATTTGATACATTTTGTATCGACTGGAGTTAATGGGCTTATAGAGAAAAGCGCTAGCGGAGCCAACGTCTATAATAGCTTGCCAACCTAGGTTAAAACCGCGAAAGAAAAATCTAACAAGTGGAGCCCCAGCGGAGAACAGTTCCTATAAAAATCACGACAAGCAAGTCAAAGACTCAGTTCAATTAGGAGGAGACAAACATGTTTTCAATATAATTGGCTATCGTTATGAACATGATCTTTTAATTAACCATCTATCTTATAACTTCCACGATGAATAGTTGCTTGATTTCATTTTAGAGAAACTGTTCAAGATACTGTAACTAAATATGTCGAGTACAACTAAAATTTAGGTGCTGTTTAAAAACCAGTCCAATTTTTATATTGGTGTTGTTTACCGTTTATTTCACCGTCACGTATAAATCAAAACATTCAGTCACTGTCACAGACAGATCCGTTGCCAACGAATTAACGCTGAAAACCTCACATTAACAATGAAGTAACACCTACTTTTAAGAACTACATATTATGATATAAATTCCAGAAACTAATTAATTGGGCAAGACAGGCAATATTCTGACAACTATATTGTACTATAGGGGGAACATTTAACACAAAAAGCGCGAATCAAATTTACTCGTTCAATACACGCGAATTCCCATTCCAAGCCAGGCGAACACGATGTATTGTTTCGTGTGATATTGATAGCGAGTGAGCCACATCAAAGCCACCATATAAAATACCAGAACTACAATAGAGCATCATTCCATACACACAAAACAAATTCCAATAATTCTGGATTTGTGTTCTTTATTGTGTTCATCACATATTTCCGTATTGTCGATAAATATGTGAATATTGTGCTGTTTGTCTTCACACATTTTGTTTTGCTATCGATCAATGTTTTTGTAATTGAATTCCCATTAAGTTACAGCCGCTGTTTTAATTTCCGTTGCTATACGTGAAAACCTGTAATTGGCTTTATATTGATATATAGACGCCGAGTGTAATTATTATGAACTTTGTGTTGGGTTTGACTGTATTGTAGCATGTGCCTTCTCCAGGTCGACCGGTGTTTGGTCTGCGTGTCGGGAAAAAGCCGCAAATGGAAAAACCGACATAATAATATGCACATTCCTTTACCTCAATCCATACAAACGCAAATTCTATATCTATCAATATTGTATTGTAATTCCGCCGAAAATAACAGTCGCAAGAATTTGGACTTGCCTGCTTCCGTCGAGTTGTTACCATGTCGCTATTCATCATACTCGATTACGTCGTAGTCTTGTGTACGTACCTGCAACAACAAAAAACACAGATTAGGGGAAATCAAACTACAGGGCTATGTTACTTCAAATCCATGAAAATTCATCGCCGATGTACAAGCTCAAATTCGTTTTGACTAGTCGTGAACCGCCTCGAACAGTACCTACGAGGTCGATGCATGTTCGATATTATGCAATGTAAGCATCAATTTCGGTGAAAACCGAAACTTGATAATTTTGAACGAGAAACTTCGCTAATTAGAAATCCCAAGAACACGTTAAAAGCTCTGGAATATCCTATTCAGCAAGCACAACAAGCTCTTTATTGAGGTGTACATCTAGACATCCTCGTCTTGCATATTTGAAGAGTATGACGTATATGGAACATAATCTGAAGAACTTTGTCTATGTTCCGTAACAGGCGTTGGACAGAGGGGGTTCCGGGGTGGTCTTTTAAGAGGTAACGGGGCCCCTTCTATGTGCGGATGGTGATCACCGGAGTGGTTTGAGTGAGGTGGAAATCCCACACTCCCTGGTCTTTACCCCAAAAGTCCAGGCGCCTTTGGAAGGTTTCCCCTCGAAAAAAAAGGTACATTAGTGTAGCGGCCAAAAGAAACATTTCTCGCTTACAGTTTTGTTAAACAACAGCGTTAAAGGACATCATGTCATGTGCACTGAGCGGGCGCCAGTGTCGCAAAGGGCGGTACCTACCTATTTAAAACGAAAACCTATTAATGTTTCAGGGAAATTACTTAATTGCTGTATATTATGCAGTACTTAGGGAAAAACACCTTAATTAGTTTACTTTTTCTTTCGTCTTTATACAGCATCGATTTCAATTAGTAGGTACCTGTTTTAGTGCATTACCTTCATAATCGAGTTTCGTAATTAAACAAGCGAAAAACTACTGAAACCCGAACTACGTAAAAACAGTGATTTACTCTTCAGTTTTTGTAGTAGCAATTAATTATTTTTCTTCTAATTAAGGAAGGAAGTGCCTGCAGGAAGTGTCGTACAGGAATCACCTTAGCGGCAACGGTGCCGACGTCCGCCTTTTCCACAAAAATAAATTGATGACCCTAACAATAGCTAAGCAACCTGCTAGTTGCTTCATAAAATAATAATTCGATATTTCACGAAACAGATAAAAACGGTAGCAAGTCACCTAATCACGCGAGACAAAATATTGCGCGAAATGGGCTCAATGACAACCAGCCTAAATAAGACGAAACTGGATAAGGTGAAATAAGGTTCAATTTCGACGTTTCAAGTGTCGATGTAACTGAGTCGAATAATAAAGTAACAAGTCAAGCGGCAGCGACAGGCATGCTCAATTGCATATTTGTTGATATTCGCGTTCAAGGGAGCGCAAAGATAGTAATTGTTTGGTTTGATGTTCCAAACCAAACAGGGGTGCATTAAAATAGCCTTCACGAGTTGTTATAATTATGTAGGTAGATACGTTCGGCGAGATTAGGATACTCAATCCAGATGCCAATTTCTGGCTGACCTTATCACCTGTCCATTCAGCAACGATACTAGAGAAGATAACCAACCAGCGTCCGTTTCTCTCTCGCTGAAACCGTCTATTCATGCTCGAAGCACGACATAACATAATCCTTTCCTTTACGTAAGTCGTATTAAGTATAATAATTGAAGCGACCAATAAGAACTTAGGAAAATTTCTAGAAAAGAAAGTAGTTACGCCGCAAGGGAACGCTTTTAAAGCTCCTTTGCAATAAACGCTTGACGGGTTTCTTAAGCATGGTGAACAGTGGAAAATTCCACGATAAAAAATAGGTATTGTTAAGTACATAAAACAATAGGAAAAACTTAACAAAAGACTTGTTAGTTTTCTTTTTCTCAACTTTGCAGTTCGTCTTTGTAAGGCATCTGGAACAAGGTAATAGCGACCGTGATTTTTTCATACCTCTATTTTTCTGTTAATATTGTGTAACGCTTGCTTACTGGACATCTGGGGTTATTTAGAGGACAGAAGGTTAATGCTAAGATTCATTTATGATCTAGACTAGACAAAGGCTATGTCTCATCAAAAGACATTAGTCGGCGCCGACATTGAGTACTACGAACATTGAACAGTACCTACCTAACTTCAGGTACGGTGGATTATTATACTATCTCGTTTAAAAGTGTAATCATTATTAATTGGTTTCATTTCTTAATTATAGCTTCCTCATCCATTTAAAGTTACTTCTTGAATATTGATTGAGCAGAAAAGCTTTTAACCTTAACAACTTTTTTTTAAGTTTCAGCTTCATTCAGCTTTAGGCCAGTCAAATAAGCTTTGAACCTTGCAAAAATCCCCTAACTCTGTTTTTTTTTCTCGAATCGTGTATGATTTGATCTTAGCTTTTCAAATAAATATAAAAAAAACATAGTCTGATTCTGAAAAAAAAAACAAAAACGCGACAAAATTCTTTGAAAAATTATAAATGTGTTTTATGGCCTGTAAATTAAAATTAAAATAAATTCAGTTACATTTTGCATTACAAAAATACTGAAATAAATAACTTGCGGTAACAGATCATATTCAATTTTGTTGGTTAGCGAATTAAGATATTTAATTAAGTAATGTTATAAAAATAAAGTATTTGAAGTACAACATCAAAAAATAACATTCTGTAATAAAATAGAATAGTAACACGGATTAAAAGGTTTAAATTTACTGACCTACTTGTAAAACTCGATCTCTTCTACAAATGCTCCAAACAAACATGCCAGTTACTATTATTTCCCATCGAGTTATTAATTGAAATTAGATGCTTTATTAAAAAAAAACGAACATGGGGGGTTAACTTTTTGCGAGATAGGTATATTTTAACATACTTAACGGCAAAAAATCAGAATTAAGAATTATTGCAAGGTTAGTTAATTTTCGGCGTAATTTGCCAGGACAGAATTCAAGTTGCTCTTCAAAGCATTCTTACATACCTATTTTTATTTATTCTGTGATGATATAATTTGTGCCCGTAGTATAAAACGGTAAATTAATTTATTTGGGCCTAACGAAGCAGGACCTCTAATTTCCAGATTTATCTGCAAAGACGAAATTGTAAGTAGGTAGTTTATTAAGAATTTAGTTCGTAACTTTGTTTTAATTTGTTTATTATATCCTCTATTCAAATTGTAGGTTTGTTTCAAAATTGCAATTATGTCGTATGTTATGTGTAGCTGGATATGCTGGTGTGTAGTTAGGTAGTAAATATTTAAGTCTTGTACGAAACAATCGTAATAGAAATCACACTTAGGTAATACTGTGAAAGACGTTCAATGTCGTAGCTTGAATTCTCAGGTCATCAGCACCATTCGTCATTGAAAATGTATTGTTCTAAGAATATTTTATTAATGCTTGTGCTACATAGAAACAGCGATAGTTAAAAAGTAACGAATACTTTTCCACGTATCTAAAGTGGGTTACATTTTGCCTACACGTGGCACTGTTTTTTCATAAGATCTCTTTTTCATACATACACTACTAACATAATATTTACCTTCTGCCCCCGGCAAAAACCGTACTCATTTGACAAGTAGGTATATAAAAAACTAACTAAGACCATTAACGGTCATCCACAGTATTAGGTTTGCCAGTCAATACGGTATTTAAAAACCATAAATTATTTTTAGGAGTACTAGTTAATTAAACTCTTACAGTCTGCAGTTTACAAACCAAACTACTCAAAGTTAGCCAACTCATAACTCGTTAACTAATAGAGATTACTTGTCTGTGATACTTTTCCATTCAAATTAATTACAAATGCCGTAATTGTGAGTACTTTTCAGACATTCAATAGGGGTGTAGACTGTAGTATAGGGTGAGGGGAAAACTCGTATTAAATAACTGAAGTAATGACCTGCTACGAGTAAAACTGATATATAATCGTTTACGAGTGTAGCCCCTAAATTCTTAGTCAGGTTGAAGGGCCTCAACTAGACTCAGCCGTCGTGGTGACAAAACAAACCAGCTGTAACTGTCAAGTTGATGACTAGGCGGAGTCGACTTAAAGGATATTACTGAGTATGAACCGTCTACTTAGAGTATGGACTTTAAATAAAAACTAGACTGAACATTTATAAACAGCGGGAATAAAGCTAAAAGATCCGCGCTCGTACCCGTCGCCTGACATTGAACAGAAAAATTATTATTTTTGTTGCATTTATATCTGACGCCCTAGAAGGACTTACACAGATCCTATTGGAGATGTCCTACAGAAAGTCTGAGTGCGCAGTACGTACTCGCAACGGGCGTGGGTGTATGACCAGAGCCTGGCACGAATGTTTTAACGTATAGTAATGTTATAGTACCGTTAACGTTAGTGAATTTGGAATATAAAAAACTACAAATCCTTAGTACCTATTTTGGATAAATTTTATACGACATACGCAATTTCTTTAAAACAAAAAATTGAATCTAGTACCCAATTCAAATAAATATAGAAATAAAGAAAGAAAAAAGAAAAGAAAGAATAATATATAGTTAGTACTTACATGAAACACGCACGGTACATAGACATAAAAAATAATAAAATAATTTAGGTATGCTAAGAACTAAGTGTCTCACGGCTGCACTAAAAAGGTCCACTTCAGCGATATGTCAGACAGACTGTCTGACGCTGGTTTTCTAATGAACCTTTCAATGGACGAGTGGCGGTTCATTTGAATCAATCTCATATCATGTGCGAAACGAGTAAAATTTTACCTTACGTTACTAGGTATATGTCAAAACATTCGTGCTAGGCCCTCAGATGTAAAAACGTAGGAAGCAAAAGACTCGTAGCAGGTGCGCTTAGTATAGTTTCGGTCAATTCCTAAGGGAAAAAGAAGTGTCTATCCATGTTTCGAAAAAGTGCTCGACTTTATTGCGATTTACGTGTTTACACTTTGCCTACAGTTCGATTTAAATTTGTTTTTAAAATGGCAAACCCACGAGACACATTAATATTGTTGATATCGGACACGCAAATCACTGTCTAAATATAACAGCACTCATTCAAAACAAATAACTTTTCTGTCGGTGCGATAATCTTTATTGATTGAAATACTACAAAAGCTTAAGGGTTCATAATTACCTATTATCGTGAGAGGTCCGAGTCATTAATTATTTCAATAGATATTTGAAAGTAGGTCATCTCCTTTAATAAAGAAATTATACTTTTTTGTTCCCCGATGATTTAGCAGCGATATTATTTATCTATCAAAGTCAAAAGACATTTATTCAAGTTAGGCTGAGTGCCATCACTTTTTGAACGTCAAAGTTCTACGTAAAGACAGTCCGCCAAAACGCGCCCGTCACCACTTCCTTGTGTTTGAACTATGAAGAAGTGGCGCAACTCCCCACGGGTGAGAAGTACATTAAAGGTCAAATAATACATTAAGTGTTTTCAATCATTAACAAGCAAATGGAATTCGTAAATTGGTATTTCAAAATGGACAGCAAATAGAATTTCGAAGAGAAAATTGAATTTCTGCATTCGCTTTTGCTACTATTTTAATTCCGTATTGACAACATCCGAACGGCGAGAAAATACCAATTATGTTAATTGGTGCTTAACACCAAATGGTTTCAAATTAAAATGCGCTCAATTATTGAAGTTATTTTAAGACGCCCGCATAGTTGTATTTCAATAAATAACTTTGTCGAATCGGGAAGTCCGTGTTACTTATGAATGTTCAATTACGCTTGTCTTTATGGCTAAACTAATTATGAAATAGCGAAATGAAGTCGTGCCTCTAAATTGGTGGAGATATGGACCAATCTTTGTAAGCCAACCATTGCTCTAGAATCAAAGATGTACCTAGTAGTTATTAGCGATTGAAATCTTACGTTTTCCGCCAGAAATATTGAACTTAATGAAATACGACAAAAAAGGCTGTTTTGAGGTTTTTTTTTCTTTTTAAGTACCTGTAATAGAGATTTGATATTTTGGTATATGATTTGTGACTTTTTGATCTACCTAAATTCTAAAGGAATACACGAGGAGAAGAAATTTTCTCGATGGAAAAAAAATGCAAAGTTCGGTCCATCCTTTACCAATTTAAGTATTTCCACTGTGTGAGTATGTATTATTGTGACCGCAACAATAGATATATATTCATAAACATTTTTCTATTCGTGCCAACCTTGAAATCCTAATAATGTATAAAATTCTTCCGTTACGGACTGAGTGACTGATAGATAACGCACAGCCGAAATTACTAGTCGTAGAAAGCTGAAATTTGGCATGTAGCTTTCTTGGGGAGTGTAAGGGAGCACTGAAAGAGGATTTCCCGAAATTCCTACGGGAACGCAAAAACGCGTACGAAGTCGCGTAATGGTATGAAATAAAAGACTAAAACTGAATAAAGTACAACGTTTGGAGGACCTACCTGAAGACAACAATGAAATCATATCACAGGAAATTAATAGTGGCTAATAACACCGGCAAATGATAAAAGCGACCCCAAATCACCACCTTCACTTCTGTAGGTATAGAAAAACCACAAACATTATTTTTCCTCCTCGTAAAGTATCTAATATTCTTAAAGCATTTGTTTTCTAGACTGGAGTGTCTGTTTTTATAGCATTTATTTCACATTTTATCTCAAGAAACAGGCTATAATTAATTATTAATGAAATACGTCAAACATCAATATGTCACATCAATAGTAGTTAAACTTCCTAACGAAAATAATTATTGAAAATAATTGAGTTTCGATACTAGTTTCTGCCCCCAAATTCATCTGCGTGATTTCAGAATCGGGTCAAGAGGGAGACACCGACCGCTTGTACATTTATATACAACGTGTAACAGAATAAACGCAATACCTCTTAAGGGGTCATTGTACTCATCATTATGAACAACTTTTACTATGGGACCAAACAAGAAATCTCGAAATGGTTCTACCCCCGAAAATACTTCTTCGTGATTCTATTAGACATTGACGCCTTTGTTTTGATGATTATATGTCTTTTATTTTATTTAAAATTTTATTGCGGTATCCCACTGACTAATTTTAGTAGAATTAAAATATTAACTATCGAAACCAGTCGATTGGTATTGACAAAGCTTGCCATAACAAAGCCTCGGGTTTAATTAGGTAAGTACTGCATCAAACTCTTTGAATGGGGCATCAAAATCATTTAAAGTAGGGAAAAAGAAGGATGAAATGGAAGAAAAAGTATTCTCGGAATGTGTAACCGTAAGTTGAACATAAGTAAATTACAGAACAAAACTCAGGTGGGTATTGTCAAAGATAACCCGATGACCGATGTGTAAAGAAGAATCAAGTAGGCCGTCCAGCTTCTGCTACAAGTCTGCGATGTCATCTGCTTATTTCAATTGTGAAATTGTGAAAACCTACTCGCCATTTAAGTATGTCAAAACCGCGTCCATCCCGTTGCCTCCAAACCAGTCTGTTCACTGTACAAGTCTCAACATAGTCGAAAGCCTTCTCATACCGTCAGCGATGAATGTGTTGCATAAACAGCTAACGAATTTTTACCGGTTTGCTGCCTAGAACTGATTTATCTTTTTTATTGTAATTTTTATCAAATTTTCGTGATAAAGTAACAAATTATTCTGCTTTTAGTGTTCAAGATTGAACAGAGTGAACAGGCTTCTTCTGGGTAAGCTCGCTCCATCGTCGACTTTGTCTTTGTCATCTACGACCTAGACTAGAGTCAAGATCAAACCAATATTATTATTTTTTTTTAAATTAGAAATTTCCACCCAAAATTGGCTTCGTAGAATCTTGTGAATTTGGGGGAAATTCGTTACCCAAAAACTTCTGGTGTTTTTGAATTCTAGGTAAGTATTAGATTAGATCTTCTTCAATTGTATTAGAACTTTCGAATACAATTAACGAAGTTAATGCGATGATCAATGTCTTGAAAACTGTCCAAAACAAAATGGCGGCTTTGAAGCTGCAAACCTTAGCCTTACATCGAAATGGTGGCAAAACAAAGTAGTAAATACATCTGATTTGGCCACCTACAACACGAATAATTTTATTATTTGTCTACTTTGAATATTTATTTTGTTCTATTTAAAAAAAAATGGTTTTTATGAGTAGGTACCAATATATGATGCTAAGACATGCCTATTTGACATGCGCTCTTCGGTCTATACCATTACACCGGACGAAAGGCGTTTTTACTACGAGTTATTAACAGATACCAAATATTTGAAAGAATTCGCCGGACCTTATTTATATTTTAATTGGGTCTGTTTCTCGAATAAGATTTGAATCCGCTGTATTAAAAGTGGGCTCTCAATCTTCTCGCTAAATGCAGAATTTGCTTAAGCCCTAGACTTATAGACGGCAAATTGGTCCCCTTTTAGCAAAGCGCATTTTAAAAACTTAGCACGTGTCAGTGAAGTAGGTCAAGTAGTTCTTAAATTAAAGCGGAATATAAACTAATATTCGTGTTATGTTCGATAGGTACCCAAACCATCACAGATTGTTGTTTTCTTTAAAAATACAAAGGTGCAGCACAACCTATTTTTAGTCTACCTTTTAGTGACATGATTAAAGCAGATAGAACCCTTCTGGCATAGCTACCCGGCCGCCATTTTGTTTTTTATTCAAAATTGCGGCGCGTGATGAAACGGGTATTTAGGTATGGGTAGAGGATACTTAAATAAACTAAAAATCAACATGGTGACCTAAAGTATCACGTTGTCGAGATATTTAGATGTAAAGTCGCCATTTGCGAACTACTATCATGAAAAGATAATTAATTTCGCGCTTAGGTATATGCATAAGATTATATTTAAACAATAGTTCCCAGGTTAATTCAAGCACTTATTGGAAGAGAGTAAAAATAAGAGCACGTGAATGAAAACCACTTTATTAAGAACTTCACTGCTTTCTCGCATCGCAATCGCAAAAAAATGTGCTTTGATTATATAAATGACTAGCACTTCGCCCGCGACTTTGTCTGCGAGATTAAGTAGCTACTCCCCCTCGACGCCCTTTGAAGCGTACCTACTTTTGAAATAAAATAAAAACATTTTTTTTCATTACCCAGTCATTTTTGCTGCTTCGACCACAGTAGGTATCAGAGCAACTATAGCACCCCATTGGGTGTTGATTACATTGAATTATTCCACTTCTAAATTGTGTATACCAATTTCCCCTTAAAACTTATCTTTCGGGGAAAGATTTTATAAAAATCCAAAAACACGTTTTTCATATTTTTGTATAGACTGTTAAAACCGAGTCGTCATCGGACTAAGCGTTAAGATTCTTCCATTACCAAAATCGTCTTTTGGGGTTGGATTAAATTGGGGTCAATTTTTATAATTCAATTTTATTATTCGTACTAAGTTCAAAGTAAATTGGCCCAAGAAATAAGATTTTTCCAACAAACTTCCACCCCCTATTTCACCCCTTTACGGAAAAAAAAAACTACAGCCAGATGAACAGTCAACAGGAACCCATAAACGCAAATCTGATGGGAACGAATCCCAGAACAAAATATTACCCTTCTCATCGAAAGTGTACCAGACAGGCTCAGAGTGCATGCAGGCGAGGTCCCACTCGCCACTAACTATAACATTTCTCATAAATTGGTTGCAAAAAATGGTGCGAGAGAAAGTTTAGTTTTTCCCATTACTTATTTTAATAGTTTTTTTTTGTACCTTCAACTACGTTCACACAATTTCTAAATGTCTTGTCCAAATAAATCTATCCATGAATACCAGGTTTCCATTTATACAGTAAATTAGTCAGAGAACTAATAAGTAGGTTATTGAATTTGAATAGGTACAATTAACTGCATATAAGCACGTGTTTGGTTCATTACAAGCTTTTATGTCGTTTCACTTGTGGTACTTCTCACTTGGCGACTTAACCTCCAAATATCTCAGCAACGTTTTTCATTGTTTAAGTGTTCTCTAACCTTATAAACCTGTTTTAAAGCGCAATTGATAAATAACCCGTTTATTAGCCGATGCAGTATACGCGAACAATAGCATAAAAGTGTGGCCTAACCGTGTGATAACGACGTAGAAAATACAACCAGTAATTATCACTCGAGTACTTTGATCGGACTAGATAACGCAGAGTGTGACAGATAACGCGGTTGTGACACGATTGATTGAGATGACAACTAGGTACTAATGCTTGGTTCCTAATGACTAAGCGATCGTTGTTGGTTCAAGTTAAAACTAATGCTCGGTAACTATTTCCGCTGATAACAATAGCTTAGGTAGTTGCTTTTAATCCAGCATACGGCCCTTTCATCTTTCAGAATGAACACCAAAATTCAAGAACATTTGTAATTGAAAAGAAGCGCTGTCATTCGTATCAAAAAACGTTCCGTGTCTAAATGTAGAAACCGGCTATGAGTCAAGAGTCTGTTTTAATAAATGGCTAGTATGTTATGCATATTTATTTGGATCCCCAAGAAAATATACAAAGCCATAACGAAAACCACCATTATAGATAGGGCTGTTTTACGGTGTGCTCCTTCAGTTATAGGACACCCCAGCAAACATTTAACTATAGGTGAACATCATGAGTTTTTTGGTAATTTGTCTCGTATGGCCAACAAACCCTCAAGTTTCAAAGTGTGAAATGAATAATAGCGCCGCATCTGGCCCCACGTGCTCAGTCACTAGGTACGTATTCTAAATGGAAGATCGAATCATACGACGAGAAATCGGAAAGTTAAATTAATTCAGGAAATCTTCCTATGATCTGAGACGTGAAAGCTTTATTCGAGCTCATTGAATTTTATAGCTAATAGCGTAGCGTATTGAGGAATTTTAAATTGAGAGCGCTATCCACGTTCATTTATTCTACATTTGTTAAACAATTTTATAGATGTTACCCAGGAACGATTTTATTTGAATTTAACCGTTCAACACCAGTTATAAGAATAGAAAGGGACGAGGATATTGACAACAGATTAAAGAAATATAGGTATCTACTTCCCAAGTGTCCCGGGAGGCGATGGTCGCTTTCCGAAAATGTTTGTTCAGGAAAAGTTTTCTTAGCCCTCCCGAGGGTTTTCCAGGGCATAAAAACAAGAATTAATGAGCAACCCAAAGAAATATATTATAATAATATATGAATGTTTACGATACCTACATATTTAAGAACTACAACACTGAACAGGTAGGTAACGTAGGAGCTTAAGTAGATAAATACACATTTCTCTTTTAACTAACTGCCCGCGTCTTCTCTCAACGATGTTCAAGTATAAAAGCCTTTAAAAGTAAATAAACGAATTCTCCTGGTTTGTAAGCGTCGTAACTTGAAAATGGCAACTTTGCGGCTTGCTGCAATTTTCCACTCGACGTCGTTAATATTAGATATTAAGGTTTCCCATTTACCTACATCATTCCGTCGCTTCCGACGCAAAAATGGCCTTTCTGTACTTACAAGAAAACGAAGACTGTAGTTTTTGCTTTCCGTTGTTATGTATTTGGTTATTAAATAATGAATGCGAAGTCAAATTCAACACTCTCTGACAAGCTAACCTGAAACTTTTCAAATCTGTGGTGGCTCCCGGATCCGAAAAGTTTTAGGCAAAACAAACGAGTCTAATCAAGTAATCATACATGTGCTGAGAATAAGCAATTTCGAACACAAATATGAATAAATAGCTTGGAGTTGTATATACTACATTTAAAACAAGCCTACGTACTGGCTACCTACTGAGATAGCAGTAACAAATCGATGGTAACATATTGCCCAGCCAAATGATATTCCGTTTTCACCTATCTGTAAGTTGATGATGGCGTGAATGCGTGATACTTGCTTAAAACTAAACTAAGTTTAGACATAAATCTTTCACCTTATAAAATATTACCTGTGCTTGCTGCTGTTTACATTAGATACCTTAACTTTAACAAAACCGAGAATATCTACATAATCGTTTCACTACCATGGCAAAACAGAAACACGATACCAATATTATAAACTTTGAAAGGTGATTTTTTGCAGCTAAGCGTTGAAAGAATAAGAGTTTTTTTCAATAATCACACCTTTAAAAAGAAGTTTTTAAATGATTCTTACAAGTTTTTTATGAGTAAAAGTTAAACTGTTGATATAATAAACTAGGCTGATAGTAATTACCAAGACGGGTCGGGGCATAAAGAGGTCGGTGTGGATACTTTGAACCGGCGGTACCGAAACTAACGTAAATTGACGTAATTACTTAGCGACCTAACTCTAGTTAGCTGAGTAAGTGAGCGCCGGTATACGTCAGAGTCGGTAGTCAAGTTATTTCGTATCGGAAGCCGAATAATTATTGCTTGTCTTTGATGCGACATTGAGTGGCGTACAACAAGGAAACTTAAGTAATATAGAGAAGAATAAGCGTAATACCTGAAAAGGGGTCATTGTGAAAAACTTTTACTATGGGACCAAACCCGAAATTTTATCGCGAAAAAAAAACAGCTGTTCAGTACATGATGTAATTTTTTCGTTATGCGCACATCGTAACACTCGGTTTTTTTTTGTATTAATTATTTTACACATTGTATATAAGGTGACTTTTAATTCAGTGACAATACTTTCAAGGTGTGCCAGTATTTATGAATGCGACTTATAAACAACTTTTACCATGGGACTATTCTTGAAATAAAATAGCTATTTTCTACATTTTGTAGAATTATGTCGTATGTACCTAAATATAGCAAACAGCAGATCTGCTCAGATTAATAAATATTTCCAATGAAAGATACCCTGTACCTATATATTTAAGTAGATGGGTACCTACTATTATTTTGTAACCATGGAAAAAATTAATTCAGCAAACCGATATCAAGCACATGCGTTTCAGACCCATTTTTTTATTCACATAAAATCGCGCTTCAAACATTAACAATTATATTTGACATGTTTCCATTAATAGCATAAAGCTTCCAAAATTGCACCTGTTATGAATTCTTTATCGAAAGGTGCGGCCGATGCCCAAAGTTAATAATTCAGCGTGAATTTCAGATTTTTATATTTAGAAACTACAATTTATACCAACTATAAAAATGATTTTAAAGCATAACTTAACCAGAGAAACATGGAACGCAATTTACATAACTTTAAATCATGTGCTTAGGTACTGATGATATTGTTAATATAACGGACCTTTTTGTAATATTGTCCTAATCTCCTGGCATTATTTAGGTACAACTTTATTAACTTTGACATTCGTATTAGAATAAGTAGGTAATACAAACCGAATGACAGCATGACGTAATTATGTAAAAGTCTGTAATCTATGTCAGTTGAAGTATCTACTTAAGCCAAGTGTTCCTTCAGATGGTAATGTTCGACGGGTCGTTGAGCTCCCTAACTTACGAGTCGAGCTCAACGATGACTGGCTCATGCATGCGTGCCAACAGTAAGGGAACTGGCAGAGCAAGTGCACCCCAAACCTGTATGGCAAGTTCGTCAAAGGACCATTTCCGACTGGTTGGCCCCTTCGTCAAAGGAATATTTCAGACTTAGGTATGTACCCTTCATGGTTCTGTGACACTTCGATAAAATAAAGAAAGCCAGGAATTTAAAATAGACCGTGACCTTTCAGTGTTTCTTCTTAAAAGTAATCAGATAGAAAAGAATATTGACCTTCTCTATCTTTAGAAAGGTTTTCTGCTACCAATCGAGTCGAGTAAAAACTAGTCAAGTCAAAGTCAAAGTCAAAGTCAAAACGTTTATTTCAATTAGGCCATTAAACGGCACTTTTGAACGTCATCGTTTACAGTTCAGTAAAAATAATAGAATTACATTAATAAAGTGACTCTACTGTCCATTCGGAAAGGTAGATTCTTATGGAGAAGAACGGACAAGAAACTCCATAGTTACTCTTTTCAAATAATGATTTTACAAAATTTGGTTTACAAAAATTAATTTAATATTATGTGAGGACGATGCACCCAGAGTATGCTACTTATAAGAACAAAGTATCACCAGCAGAGGTAAACTTATTAATTTCCTAAAGAAATTTAGGTAAATGGTACTCACATATTTACAAACATTGGAACCATTAATTAAACAACAGTGTGTGAGTCAACAGAAAAATACACTAGACTTCAGGATTCATGAACAAATTGATTTTTACTAAAAACGTGCAGCTGGGCTAACAGTAACGACGTACTCGTACATTTATTAGGTCCAAATTATTTCCAAGATTTGCAGGTAGAATCTTTGTTCGTCAATATTAATAAAATTCGCCATAATATATTTTTCCGATATACCGCCGCCAAGTAAACATAAACACATCAACTTTATTCCTCTATATCAGTGTATTTCATTCCTTGATTAATACTATTGTCAACAACATCAATATATCTATTTGTCTATTTAATCTCCACATTAAATAGCTTTTTGTCCAGTAAATCGACATGTCTGATCGTAATTTCATTAATAGAATGTCTGTCGAATATCCTGCTGAGACAGACTCGAGACTTAAAGTACAAAATAACAATATCTTTGTACAATATTTCTAAAGCGAGCAGTCATGGCAAAAGTGGATGGCGAACAGATCAATAAAGTCTCTAAAGGGGCTTCATCCGGCACAGTTCTGAGGCTAAAAACTCAACTCGATAGTATGTACCAGAGCACAAACACTGAAGTACATACTTATTTATTTCTAGCACTTCTTACTCCGACTGTATCCAGTTTTCATAACTAAAACTAATTAACAACTTGATTTGGAAACTTGGAAAGTTGAGTGTTGCTGAAATATTGATAAACTACAGACGGATGCAAAGTTGAAGTGTCTTTAACTGGTTACAGTCGACTCATGAGCAACAAGTGCATCTTCAATAAACCTAGGGCAGAATCGTTCAAAGTTAATTAAATCTTTGTTCCTAATAATTTAGTGGGTGTATAAAATTTTCTTATTTAATGTAGGTATCAAAAATAAGATAAATAAAATTATAGTTCACATTATTTGATAGGTATAGACGGTACCACAGTACCAAAGCATAGCATTGAAAACATTAATCTCCAAAGACGTCGGCTTTTTTCTTGCTGTTCAGTAATGCGATCAATAATGAGATCTGAATTTTTGAAGTTTTCAGGAAAATGCGCTTGTATCAATTACGCTTGATTATAATTTCCTTACCGCAATTAGTAGAACTGACAATTTTCAAACAGAATGGTCCGAATTGACAGTTGGACATTGTACATGGATGACGGGGCTTTGTTCACTACAAAGCCCCGTCATCCATGTACAATTGTACATCCCCAGAAATACGAGCCCTGCGAAGCGGAATTCCGTCGACTCAAAATTGAACAGATGCATTCGGGAAATTGTCCATTCTGGAAACTGTACATTCGGTTTATAATACCAGAGAATCTGTTCGTTTGGTAAATCGTTGTTGGGAAATTGTATTCGAAATATTGACATTCGAGCAATTGTTTTTCGAGGTATTTTCCGTAAAGCGAAAATGTAAACACCGCCTCTTATGAAGTTCGCTTCAATCTGCGCCGCGCCAATACGCGTGTCAGCCTATTTTACTTACACGCATGAGAGGGCACGGGAGATACTTACACGGCAAAATTTTATCAGCCACCGCCGTAACATCTGAAGGCCAAACAGCTTTTCCGAATGAATAAATGGAGATGAAATTAAACCATGAATAAAATATATCATCTCCCTCGGTGTTTTAATAGAACTGTTAGGTTTGTAGGGAGGCGACAGACATCGGAGACGACATAAACGCCTGCCGGACTCGGTACCAAAGTCCAACACATAAATCTTAGCGTCCTCGTCTTCTGTTTCTTTTCACCTTGTCGTTATTTACGACTGTGGATATTAATTTATTGAAGGTAGATTTAAACGCGGGAGGAGAGACATAAAATACCTTTAGCTTTATCCAGGTACTTAGGTCGACAGCATAGGGCGAATAGACGAACATTTCACGTTGACAACTATATGAGTTCCATTTAAGTGCCTGATATAGGCAAAAGTGCGTTTTATGTTACACTACAAACATATTTTGAAACAATAAATATGATGGTCTTATGGTCCACTTACTTTATACACCGAAATGGTTGCAGTCTAGTGTTTGGCTTTAGTGCTTACTTTTGTTGGCAACGATTATCTTCTATGCGAATGGAGTGACGTCATAAATGCGGTGACATTATTTTAATTACATGAAAACTTCTTTACGATGTTTTTCCATTGAACTTCATCATACCACAAGATTTATCAATACTTTAAAAATCTTTGTGGTGATCTAACTAAAATTCTTTCATTATCAACACACAACGGGCTGCAACATTATGAAAATCCCTAACTACTAAGTTCTAATATTTTCACATAATTAGACCAACTGAAATCTAGGCCACGATAGTGAACATCCTGTCTGTTTCATGCGCTTTGTTAAAAAACAGAACGAATTCACGTTAGTCTTGCATCCAAATACAAACAAACGACCCAACGAAACCTTTCTCGCATAATGAATATCTGACTTTGTGCGGAAAATAATACCTGCTGGGATATTGGAAAATTGATTAAAAAGGCATTAATTATGGAAAAGAAAAGCTGCTGGCGAAGTTTTATTTTTGTTTCTTGTTCTTATGCTTTACTGGGCTACTTTTAAGTCACGCGAGTCGGTTATTCGAAGTACGTACCTGGTGTACCAAATATGTGTAGAAAGCACTGTTCTGCACGAAAATATTCGTAATAGGTATCCAAGCCAACTAAAATAAAGTAAAAAGCTGGACCCGCCTCATAAACTATTTCAAATTTTACTTCATGAGCTTATCGCGAGATACACAATATTTGCCATAATTAATGATGAAATTGTCCACCCCCAGTACCCTGATCAATAAGTTCAGGTGAAATTGGAAACGAGACCACCCATGCTGGAGTCGAGCGAAGCGAGCGATTTAACATCGAAATTGTTCGCTATTACGAAATAAGAGCTACCCCGACCAAACGGGTTAAGTTCACAAGTGTGACCAACCTCGAGCGGGCCGCGCGAACAAAGCGAGTGGTGGCGCGGTACCAGACAGAGCCCGCTAATCCGAAAGTTTTTAAGCCTTCTAAAAATAGTTTTTATTGTATTTCGAATATTAAAGATGTTGTAATGATGTATCATATTTAATATAATACCCGTAAAAAATAATTCCCTATCTACAAAATAATTGATAACGAACTTCACAGGGACCTTGCCAGCTTTTGACAGTGACCTGAGCCAGCCATACCAATACATAATTAATAGCTTCTACGGTCCAGCTCCAATAATATTTCAAGAAACGCCAAAAATACTGAGCACGTTCTAGTAGGGCGAGTTAATTAAAAATGGACATTTTTATTACACGTATTCGATTTCGATAACCTTTTATACACAGAAAAATAGCTTTACCAAAAGGGAAGTAGGTCATCAGAGAAAATTAAAATTTCAAGGGATCATTATTTTCATATTGCATTCTCTATATCGTCCGCACGTGTAGGGTCTTTGCGTACTGGGTATGGAATGTACCTACTTCTATAGATTCTGCATTCCCGCAAATATGAGTCGCCCTCGTTTTAATTTCAACATAATTAAATTTTAATTTCTTGATCTATTCGAGTGAATGTGGAAGGTCAGCGGGGTGCTGTAGACTGTAGACAGCAGAAACAAAAACAGCGCAGTAACGAACCAGCGAACAATCAGTTATAATACAAACTGTTGGGTTAATCTCCGCTTACGAAAGCTTTGCTGTTCCGAAATATATTTAGCTTTTTCAAAACGTTGATTTTTAACAAAGTCAAATTGGGTCGCTGTTTGGGTTTAAGAAGGTACCTAGTGTTAAAATAATTTAAACTCATTGGGTTTAGGTAAACGGAGTCATACTTAATAGCAGAGATGAGTAACCTTGTGCAGCAAACTAATGATCAGACAGACATCTGTTGCATTCTACTTATATTTAGTAAAAAAAGTGAAATACAATTTGGTTGGCAAGAATTTCATAAAAGACTCGAGTTAACGTCGTTAGACGGTAAGTAGCAAGCCTTAGTCCACGGCGACGTAAACGAGGCTCATATTAACTTAGCTTGTAAGTAAATTGATTAACGTACATAACGTGCAATCAGACAACCCGCTCAAGCTAATAAAGTAACTAGCTGCAGTCAGTTTAACTGCCAGCAGTTTCATTAGGGTAAACTCCAATTTAAATACTGTTATCTACCGTTTCGTATTGCTTCTGAAGTTAAATTACTACTAAACGCAACATTTAGTGAATAACGAGCCGAAATTCTAAAGCGAGCACATCTGCTCAGGTGCAGGAATACTCACATGAAGATTAGATACTGGACTGTCCAGAAACAGCCAATAATAAGCTGATAGCTGTTTGAACATTAATCTTGCCAGAATTATTCTCAATATTGGAGGATAACAAAGATTAATTAGGGCAATTTAAAGCCACCCATGAGCCATTTATTTATCTAGCTCAGCAATCTCTGCGTTAAAATTGAATAGTTTAGAAAAAACACTAACTGCGGGCAGTTAAGAAAAATATGTCAGGGTCAAAAGCGGCAGCTAAAAATTTCTTTTCGAACCCGGATGATAAATATGTACCGAGTATCTAATGTGCGAGGTAAAGTAAAACGTACGGACCCTTCATGAGAATTGAAACTGAAAACAGCCCTGTAGGTAGCAGCTATTCAGTATCTTGGAATATGGAATAAAAACTTCTTTAAATAAAAAATCTTTACCTTTTTCTTTTCGAGTACCTCTCGACCTAATTTCAGAAGTCGAAGGTGAAGAATAAAGTAAGAAGTGTTAAAAATTTCTTATTTCGAATACTAAGTCGCTTGGTGCTATGACTACCTTTATCTTTCTTCCACGTTTGTCTGTTAGTAACTTGACTTTATGTTTGAACTGAGTTGCCGTATCTTTTTAACCGACTTCAAAAAAAAGGAGGAGGGTCTCAAATCGGTTGTATGTTTTTTTTGTGTGTTTGTTACTTTATAACTCCGTAATTTTTTAACCGATTTGAAAAATTCTTCTTTTTATGTGAAAGGATATACTTTCCGATCGATACAAAATCGGTTCAGCAATTTAGTTTTAAATTAAAATAGCTAGAAAAAATATGTCACCTAATAAATGAAATTGCGATTTTTGCTTTCCTGTGACTTTCCAGTGGTGTTGTTACACCCACACCCACCCACACTAAAAAGTGAAAGATAAAAACTTTTTGACAAAAAAATACAACTGACTTCCAAAACAAAGTTATATTGGAAGTCGGTTGTATTTTTTATAAAAAAGTATTTTTATCGTGTCCAATTGATTTATTTTTTGTAAACACCAATTAGTAAATTAATCAACTTGGATGCTGCTTTTGGCACAGGCCTTCAATAGGTACCACGGGCAAAACACATAACGACTTTATAACGTCTACGCTTATTTCAACAGATTTTTAGCTAACTTGAGCCAAATAAAAAGTAGAACAGAAGCACGAATAAATGGCGACATCCGAATAATATGTAAAACTACCGTGCAACCTTTGCCAAGCGTGTAACTAATATAGGCATTCAAAATAATGACATACATTAGTATGGATTTTCGCCGACACCATGGCTCCAAGTAGGTGCCTAAAATACTTAGGCTACGGGACTGAGGAACGGAGAAATTGTAAAACACTATGAAAATAATAATTATTCATACTAATGTTATAAATGTGAAAGTAGCTCTACCTTTGTCTGTTTGTGTGTTATCTTTTCACGTCTTAACGGCTGTACGGATTTCGATGAAACTTGGTAACCATGTCCTGAATTAGGAAGACGTATACGTACACTATACCTGTTTAATTCCAAGTGTATATTCCCTTTTGATAACTTCGGACTTTCATACTGGCGGTGTTATTAAATATTGACTTGTACGTAAAACATATTAGGCACCTATTTATAAAGATGTACGTTGGTTAAAAAAGAGATACATTTATTTTAAAAGCTCTTTTAATCGAAATTAGGATAAAATGGGTTATTAAAACCGGAAATTTCGTATTAAGCGATCAGCCAGAAACGCCCTGATAACCAAATTAATTGATGCTATACAACGTGTAACAGAATAAACGAATTATGAATAACTTTTAGTATGGAACCAATACTGAAATCACGAAAAAAAAATCGACTCCCCGGTTTATGTTATAGATCATTGTTTTGAAAAAGTCTTTATCTGTTTTTATGTCATCTTATAAGTGAGTTGGCGTTGGTTGGCTTATCCTAAAGTTTTTCTAAGAAGAAACGCCAAAAGAAAGTCCCTTACCTCAGGTTATCGGTGTTTTCAATACTATGTCAATGTCACCGGAAAATGGCACTCTTCCTCCACTCAGACCGGCCGATTCAGGCAAGAAAGAGATGGGAGCTCTCTTACCCGTCAGTGTTCACCCCGGCCAGCCAATAAAGGCAAGCCGGAAATGAGAAACAAGACTTCTCCCGGGAGATCAGGTCCGTGGGGTCGCTACTGCCCAACAGTTCGTCACAAAACTGCCTTGCGGATTGTATCTCTCTTTGTCTGGCCCCTCACCCTAGGTCTAAGGTTTAGTGGAGCACGCAAGCCCCACCACGACGTCAACGTAGAGATACGGCGGTGGGGCTATTATTATTATTATTATCATATGGCAGAAGGAGCTTGGGGCTCCCCGACCGACACGAATAGGGTAAGTTCCTTTAAACCCTGACATAAGATACAAACAGAAATAAGAGCCACGCGCAGTGGGGCTCCGTCGTCGAGGTTAGAATGTTGAAATTGTATATTCCACAATTCTTAAAATGACTTCGAGAGATTATTATAGACTATCAAAATTCGATGCGTAAAAAAGGATTCCAAATGTTCAGTTGACAATTTATCAAGATATTATTTTATAATCTTGCGAGGTTTGCAAGTATCCGGTGACAATAATAAGTCATGATGTTGGCACTTATAACAAGAACAAATACGGGCCGCAATATTTATCAAACAGACATTATCGGATTCCTTGAGATTTACGGCTTCATCTAGCTTAAAATGACCAAAAAAGATTGACGTGTAAAAGTGTTATGTTTAACCTACTTGCAAAATAAATATCAGTTATCATTTACTATTTACAGGTTGATGACGAGAACATTGAGCTAGTGGTGTTACTCAGGCTAGACTACAAATATTCTGCCTAGCCTTTTCCTAACTAAATAAGGGTCAGCTTCTAGTCTAACGTGCTTTCCGAAGCACGGAAGAGTCTCGGTATGTAATGGATGATCACCCATCCACAGACTAACCTCGGCAAGTGCTGATTAACCTCGATGATGAAACCATGCAGCTGTTTTATTTATCACGAGCTCCTTAACTAGGTACACACTCGAGTAGAATATCGGCTAAAATGTATCATGCACATCATAGGCATGCACGTTTCACTTTCCTTTGACCAGCACTTGGCTTTCATATAATTATATTCCACCCATATGTAGTGTCTATCTATGCACAATGTAATCTTATCAAATGTTAGCTACATAGGCTAGCTACCTTATGTATGTACATAAGGTAACGAAGTCTGTTTGTAACATCATATTATCAACAGTAGGTACCTATCTAGATTATGTTCTTGTTATTAAATGTGTAAGTATCTAAATTGTTTCATCACGTTCAAAACTTTCTTTGTAACGGCTCTAAAACGGAGTAGGAACAGGAAAAATACATGTACGCGGCCATTTCGGACCAATTGAAGACAACTGTACGAAAGCAATGCCTACCCTTAAATATTGAATTTGAATACGGATTTGAATCAAATTAACGCATTAATTGCGACGCACGAGAACTTTCCCTTGAATAATAATGTCCAAGATTTTAACAGATTGAAACTACTAGCGCCATCTGTCCGCATTTTCCAGAACTAAACTCGGCTACGAAGTTCCACGCGGCGTACACAGATGGCGCGCTGTAAGGTTTTCTAGTATTTATAGTGTAGTGGATGGAAACTGAAACTATGCAACTTCACGAACCGAGGGACGATTTAGGTCGCGCATCCGCCCCTAGAGGGTGCAATATTCAACTTCAACATCAAACTCGACACGTAGATTTTATTAAAAGTTGATGTAATTCGTTGAAATAGGTACAATACAACCAACATTTAGGTACATTTGTTATTTTCTCAATAAATTTTAAGAAGAAAACACTGGCACTAAAATATGTTGTACAGGTGTTAGACTGCGTAATCACTGCGGTCGCAATTGTTTATTCGCCTAATACAAGGCATTGCGTTTGAATGCGGTCCCAACTTCCAACCGACCTTGCGTTTGTTACAAAATAAAAGTATAATGTGTATCGATTAGCTGGCGCGTAGCCCGCGCCATTTCCACTTTCCACAAAATTTATTAAGTAAATACACAAACTACAACCATTGTGATACCTACGTTTGCATCTATTATTTAGACTAATACTATTAGAGATGACCGTGATTCATAGATAGTATCTTTATTTCAAAAGAACAACATCGCATAGCAAAATGATGAGTAAGCATGCAAATTATTAAGAACTAATGCAACTTAACATTTCTGGGCTGGTTTCTAAATTACCTCGAAACAACTTTGAACAAAAAGGATCAATATTTAAAAAGACGCGTGGAAGTACCAATTTATATACTGCCTACTTAATTTAGGTTAAACAGAGTAAGAGGTTCCTAAGAATGAGTAATAGTAACCCTTTTAAGAAAACGAAAAGATCTTTACGAATCAGCAATCTTTTTCCAGCAGAGTCATGGAAAAATCAACAATCATATCTCAGTAGGTAACAAGCTTCCTGTATGGTAACAAGTTCTAGGTATATGGTGTCGGACGTAAAAGAATAGCACCATCTCATCACTTCTCGTGGGTGTCGTAAGAGGCGACTAAGGGACTCACCAGAGAAAGGGCAGCAGCATTATCTGTGCATTGCAACAGCTACACTGCGATCGCCAACAGGCCTGCCAAGCGTGGCGATTATGGCAAACCTTCTTTTGGGGGAGGCCTATGTCCAGCAGTGAACGTCATTCGGCTAATGATGAACTTTGTTATGTTTGTCCAAAACTTCCTATGTCCAAAACTAAGCCATGAACGACAAATTGAACAATGATTTGGACGTAATTTCGTCAAAATCCGAGCAGCTGTTGAGGCTGCGTGATTCAATAACATTCAAACATACAGACAATGACATTTATAATATTAATAAGTAAGGTTACGACATATTTAGTTTGACATGATAATTCTGGTTCTTATCAAATACGTCGAAAAATTGAAAATTACTAATTTCTAACTAAACATTCAAAGAACTCGTTTACAATCCGCTGATCAGAAACACAAACATGTTTAATGATTCTAAGTATCGTCCTTACTTCTGAATGACAGGTATAATTAATTCACTGATACCCATTCCTCCAAACTAAACAGTAAACCACTGCATCCGACACCACATACCATTACGTCACATGATGCCATTCGGAAAAAATGCAAATTCTCGGAATGAATCCAACCAACTCGGCATCTCTTTTACATCGTCGTTACCGAAAGGTACCTAACGAGAGACTGAGTGAGATAAATTATGCATTGTCATGCTTATGCATGATGAAACTATCTTTTAATAGTGAGGCATACCTACTTGATCATAGGTATCAACTGAAATCATAGACGAAGGTTAGGTTAGGGAATAAGATAAATGGGTCAGCAGGCCTACATGACATGCTAATGCCATCCAATTTCGATGATGTAAATGGGATAGTGCTATTTGCTATGTATAGCTCCGTCTCCCTCATAAGGAATCATGACCGTTTTATGACTTCATAGAAGGGCCCCAGGTTGATTGGGTTGACGGTAAATTGATTATGAAATATGTTGATTAATATAATGATGATCCGGATTAGTGACCGTTTAAAACTGTTTAAACATTGTCCGCCAATCTCAATTAGTCGTTAAATTAATAGCGTTCTCTCCATCTTATATTTTGGTTCGTGTAGTTGTGATCAATACGTCAATTCAAACGTAGACGTTGGTTTATAATTCGACAAGAGATTAAATTGAATATCTCTTCAGAGAGGAAGCTCTTTCGGGGGCAAGGGGCTCTTGGCTTTTCAAACGAATCGAGAACAGCATACTGAAAAGAACCAAGTACGTAAATCTTTGTGGACCTACTTGCTTTTCCCGATACTCGATGCTTTCAGAGACAAAGAGACGCAACGTTTAGCGGATTTAAGTTTCCTGTCAATATAGGAATATATGTATCTGGAAAGTACGGCATTAAACGTTTTTTACTACTGTTACTTATGATGTAGGTTCTATAACTATGTTTTACACATAAAGAGCTCGAGGCTTGCCGGTTCAGCCCGGAAACCTGCAAACATAAGTGGGCGTCGCGTCGTACCCTATTCAAAAGCTAGCGAACTACTTAACATACTTTTTACAATTATAATTACACATTTCAAGACCAGTACGAGCCTGAAATTAATGTTTCCCAACCCAATTAAATTCACTAATTCACAAGGTCGAAGACCTATAAATGCAATATTGTTATTTCAATAATGACATGGTTTTTTTAGACTTAACCTGAGTTGTATGATTTATATCCTTAGGTACACGCTGCGAATCCTAGGTACCAGGTATTTGTGCTAATAAAGAAGGTGATTTTCAGCAGAACCATTTAGTACTTTTCCTCAGAGCATGGGTTGGGTACATGGGGTTTACAATCAAAGGCAAGATCTTTCGCCTCGCTAGCCAGACGCCTGAACCGCTGGGCTATTTTCGCTCCAATTTATCAGATGTTTCAGCTTAATCGATCACAATTTAAACTTGGCTCAGAGTTCGGTTCATTCATCGAATTTAGATTGTAACAGGAACTTATAAACGATTAACAGACTACCAGAAGTTCGCAAAATCAGGATAATTTACTAAAATAACCCCAAAGTTCCGTACATTATCTCGAGAAGATAATAGGCAAGTACGTAGATGTATTGCTTTAAGGTTGAATTAAGTAAGAGGAAACGCTAGAAACTAGCAAATACCAGTATAATAAGTTTTAGTCGCACTTTCCGAAACACTGCAGCAAAATGACAATATATCGTATGCATCGTACCTATCCTACTGAAATTGGAGAATCTAATACCCAATTTCAGTAACACTACGCGACATATTACTAAATAGACGCATGCTTTTTGCAACAAAACGAGCATTACTTTTTCGTTGAAAACTCGATTTACATTTTTTTTTTAAATATGTTCTTAAACATAAATCTGCGCGTTCTATTGCGAAAAAAACATGACCTTAATGGTTTTGGAGAATGTTGACAAAGTTGACTGCAATCCCATGGGAGTTTATTGGAGAAATATTGAAATGCACGCCTGCACGGTATTAACTGTCGTGAAAACATTAAAATCTATCTCAGCTGTAGGTGGTAAAATCTGTACAAAATAAACAAAATCGAAAGGAAATGTAGACCATTGGCGATTTTTATTTCCGGTATTATTTACACTCCGTTGTATGATTTTAAATTCAGATATAAAATCTCGTTAAAGTTTAACTATAGCTACATTTGAAATACCTAGCTTCCTCGTTAGCAGTTTGTGACTAGTTAACGCAACAATCGCAACTCAAGAACTCAACAACTAAATATTATACTAACTCAATCTGGGAAATTCTGCAGGAAAGTTAGGTACCTTGTTAGTAAAGAATTAATTAATACTTAGTAAAGATAGACCCGAGCGAACGTATGTTTATATGCGTTCACCCTACAACAAAGACGGCATTTTTATGTCTTACGCAGGCGACAACCTCCTAAGACAGCCGCGTTCGAGTTCACTTCGGCCTAGTCATGTAAAATTCTGTCCATGTTCTTACAATGTATGTTATTCAATGACTGTTAGTGTTTACTGACTTCAACGGAATACGGTAAACAAAACTGTGATGTGTTTGTGCAAGCACAAGTGCACTAACGATCGACGACGAGGAATCAATAAAAACAATCGCCATTTTATCACAACTGTTTTTGTAACGAGACGTTTCTGTATATTTTCTGTATATTACCATCAACTTATAAGGAAGGGATATTGAGACGACGAAATATGTACGTATGTAATATTTTAGAATTATTTATTGAAAGGATTTAGGCAACCTAAGCTCGGTATGGCTGGCTTTTTATGTGATATCTTGATATTAAGTTTAATGCATAACAAAAGCCAGAACCTTGCCCCTCGCAATTTAATAGTAAAGGAGCAAAAGCATGTTGGAAAATACGAACATGCTTCTCTAAAGGTAGATGTTGGGAAAACGACCTGCTCCAACAAAGCATAATAAAATTTCAGCGAATTCATAAAATTTAACTTTCATGTTCCCTTTTCCGTGCAGCAGATTTAATCATAAAATTGCAATGTGCAGTGTTGTGTGCACCTGTAATGATGACAGTGCATTGAAACTAGTAATTGGACCTGTGTTTATACCTACCAGTAAATAAATCGATGGCGAGTTCCCCGTGGAGCAAACAATAGCAACATACTAACGTTATTTATACGTACGATGTTATAAAAGCAAACTACCGTGATCTCCTCATTCATTCGGCACATTAATTCGTCTTGCATCATTCATCACGTCTTCCAATCTCGATTTGTAATGAAACCAGAATGACTAGAATTATTGCTGCTCGCGAACCAGTACAAATCATCTGGGAATAATATACGACTGCATTCACATTTGCGACAAGACTCGCCAAAAATAAACGTATAAACGAAAAGATGGAACAGTTTATTCAAATTGCTGTAAATAAACAAAGTTTGCTGTTCGTACCACCGACCAGCGGCGCACTTATCATTATTTAATAAAAAAAAAACATGGATGTGTACTTTTCTGAATATGAACAGTTGTAATTAAAGCCTGGCACTTAAGTTTGTATCAATCCACTATGTAAACCGAAAGCGTTGGAAACGTCAATAAAATATTGGTATAAATAATATTAGTATTGAAATTGGTAGGTAGGTAATTTTATTAGCTTCAGTGAATGCAGCGAATACTTTTTATTTATTTTTTGACGATGACCACTCGCAGTTCAGCACACTAAGGCTGGTTACTGCTTAACCGGACTGGCGAATACTTTTAGATTGAGGTTATTAAATATGTAGGTGCGTTGGGTGGCTCGCTATCCGATCCCCACCAGGTCCGGGTCGATGCGTTATGTTCCACGCGCGCCTCAAAGAGATGTCAGCATAGGAGACAGGGCCCCGTCTCCTATGCTGAATTCCGCAACCCTGGCAGGCTCGGCACGGCCCTGGAACGCAGAGGATTTTAGAAGGAACTCGGATGGGTTTTAGTCAGTAAGAGTCTGACACGGCCTTCCGCTCCACCCAGAGCGGAAGAAGTCATTTAATGATTTCCCATCCTTGAAAAAAAAGGTGGTTCGCAAGAGTTAAGATCCGTTTTGTGTAACACTAGGAATTAATGCCAAAATATTGTTTGCACTTTTGGATTTTAAACTCTCGGTACTGTGTATGAAATTTTGCATTATAACTTGTTTCTTTTATAACGAAGTTGAGAAGGAATGATCTTGGATATTCGTCCTCTAAAGGAACGTTGGTATGGAAGTCTATAACATTGGCTTATAAAAAAAGTAGTCCTTGCTGTAAATCATGTATTTTGAATAAGTTGCAATAACTCAATGCAAACATGGATATGTTTTTCATCACGACACATAAAAAGTATCAGCACATTTTAGTTCCGACTGTACAAGTTTGTTCGGAAATAATTATTACATTATGTTATGGTCTACATTTCATTCGATAAATCTGTTTTTAAAAGGTCAATAAAGGTTGTTGTGTGCATTCTGACGGTTTTTGGTGAACTTATTGTATCTAGGAAAGAATATTCCGTAAGAAAACACTACAAGAAACCTATTTTTGTTGAAAACTCCGGTCTCTAACCTAGATAAAAGTGTTTCCTTGTTCTGTGAAAGATTTAGAAGAACGACAAGCTGCTGGGTTGCAGGTGAAATAGATCTTTAAATTTTTGAATACCAATGATAAAGATTGAACCACACAACCACGAAACTGTTACTCTTGTCTATCAAAAGTATTTGGCTTTAATCATAAAACCTAGGGTACAATTATACACGTCCGAATGTTAGGTTAGTATTATTTTTAATATTGAAAATGCTGCTTAGAATTAACCACGACTGGTTATCCAAGAGTTCCTAGGAAACGGTTTTTAAATTATTTCCAACAATTAGTTGCTGGTTGTTGGTGCTGATTACAAAACATTAAAGGGAGTCGTATCAAAATTACCCTGAACAATAATTTCCTGCACTCACACCTCTTCTTCCTTCCTGAAACCACTGAAACTTCAGCGACGAGCACAGTGAGCGTTTTCACCAGGACTTGGAACTATATTAGCAAAATTATCAGAGATTCTGGAACACAGTATTTTGAGGGTCGAGAAGTTGGAGACGCGTCACAACACAAACTTCAAGTCGTTTGTGGTGCGGGTTCCAACTCATCAGCTCGAAATGTTCCTCAAAGAAGAGTTTTGAACGAAAGGTGTCGTGTATCAACGTTTCCGCTTCCAGCTGCGCGACACCAGTCAGCGAAACACGACGCCGTCATTTTGTGTGCAATAGTTTCCATTTATTGTAATATGTATTAATTTTATGCATAGTTAATGTTTTAAGTTTGTGTATTTTATTGTATGGGCCCTAGATCCCTGAAAGAAAGGATTTTACTTATTAAATTAAATACTATGCTCGGCGAATATTTCTGGTATATTGTAAAACAGACACAATTTTACTCTTTTTAGTTGTTAGGTCTTTGTAAATGAAATAATACAAATTATTTTGATATTTTCGAAATGTGACGTGTTGGATTTTTTTCGCAATTTGACTAAACTTGCTCACTAAATTTATTAAAAATAAAGTGTTTTTCATTCCAGGACAAAAACCTTGTAAACTATAATTGTACTCGTAATTTTTGATGATGGAAGCTCCATTGGCCACACGACTTGTGACTTAATTCTTATCGTCTGAGTTAAAATGCACTGTTTTTGCACAGCGCAATGGCATTAGGCATTTTATAGGTACATTTAGTGAAACGGGCATTACTGTTAATTAATATTATTATGGTCAGCAACAGCCCAGAACGCCGATCAAAATTGCACAACGAGAAAGTATGGCTATACCCACAGATTATAATTATGGTTTTATGATGGAACTGTACGTATGTGCCAGTAAGAGCCCTTACAGCTGCAACATTGAGGACCTAATCAATAACCCTGATGACTGAGAATGAATACTGGGCACAAAATGTTTAAGGATCACCAAAATCGCCACCGGTACATGGTGGACATCCCACCCACACGCACTAAACGTTTTGGGAACACATTCATTATGCGTACATCTAAGGAGTGGAATTCCGTAACAGAGTCTGTGTTTCCTGATAACTACAACATAAGAGTCTTTAAGTCAAGAATGAATCCGTTACTTCTAAGCAAGCGTGCTTCATCTTCGACCACATCATCGCTTACCATCAGGTGAGATAGTGGTCAAACGCATGCCTATCCATAGTAAAAAGTAGAAGATGGAACTGTGCGCTTTTACGAAAAGAAGAAAATGGAATAAAGTTAAAGTTATGTCAGCAATAAAACGTTTTCTATCAGTAAAATAATATCGTGAATGAGACGCTACTCGTAGCCAGCAAGAAAACAATATTGATTTGCAAATGTCATGTTGGGTAGCTCTTTATTGATTACATAGCTAATTACATATATCTGCAGCAATATTAGTAATGTATAGGCAAATCGTGCGTCAGATTAAAGGCGCTATGTACCTTGTCGAGCAAGTCTTTTACATTCACTATGTATCTTTAGTCCGGTATCCAAAATTTCCAAAGATTGGGTTGTGTCTCGCAAAAAATACCCAAAAACGTAGCTATTCCATTTTCATATTAAAAACGGTTTTGTTTTTTCTAAAAATCTAAGAAAGCCGTGCGTTTCTCCATAAGACATTAATACTTACATGTATTCCGAATTGTTCTACAAAACAGGTACAGGTAAAAGGAGAAAAACTAATCGAAAATTCAAGTTTTGGGGTCTAGGGTACCCCAAATTCTGGATTTCGGTCCTAATAAAATTTAATCAAGCTGTGAGATTGCGCGAAAGGTCACAGTTCCATCCAAACCTAAGCGATTTAGTCAGAAATTGCGACTAATTTTGATGTTGCGCTCTACGCCCGTTACTGCGAAAACTCTCGGTTTGCTAGCCGTAATCGTACATAACATTATATGATGCTAACATAGTAATTATTTTGCGAATATTTTGGTGAGCTGTATATGTAATAAAGCTCACCAAATAGAGATAGATATTATTGGCTGCTAATAAGCCTGTTGAAATATTTTTAATGTCGACAAAAACCGCTCTGCGTCAAAATTACAGAATGCATGATTTTTCTTATTAAGCCAATGTTAAAATGGCGGCCATGACCTCATTTTGGACGTAGGGATAATAATGGGTAATTTAGCGCGATGAGTTAACACTGCATAGAAGCAATTATCGACGTATGTATATATATCTCACCCAAGAGCTTTGAAAAACGAATAAATGCAGTTAAGTTGTTATGTTTCATTCAAAATATTATCTATATAAGTTATAAGTTCTACATAGTTTTTCACAGAGATATAGAATTATTGCACATAGTGCAGTATTCTTAATAGGTAGTCAGAATTCAAATTACTACTTTTAGGTAGGTACACGGTATGTAGGCAAGATAAGAAATTTGAAACGTTTTCCCGGAAATGTTGGAAAATTCGGCCGAAACTTAGATATTTATAATAGGCATGTTTTTTGTTACCAGGAATAAACTCCGCGGAACTAGAAGAATTTAAAAATAAGAAAAGCACAAGGGATTCGGTGCCGTCATAAATTAGAGGCATTTGAAAGGTGGCCGTTATAGAACAAAAGACGTTTAGTAATAACAGGAAAGCAATGAAAACGTACATGCAGCTGTCGCTCCTAACAGATCAATAAAATATTTTTAAATGTCAGAGCTAATTGAGATTTTCACTGATTCCGACACATTTATGATCAGTGAGTTATGTAGCTAGAAGTAAAACAAATGAATGCCCACTGAGATTGTCAAGAAACAGCAACGGATATTTATTAGTTAGTCTTTGTGCTTATTGATATTCTGCGCATAAATCCGATCAGAACTCAGAATGGACTTCATTCTTTGATGCAACATTTTAATAGCAAAAGCGTGACTTTGTTAAAAAGGGTATGATTTGAATGTGATTGTCACAAAAATCGCAATAATGCGCCTAAAGCAATCATTAATCTCTCATTAAAAGGTACATGTCGTTAATTCAATCCATCAGATATCGAACGGGGATACGTACTGTCGAGCACGTCTGCCAACAAAACATCACGGAGAATGCCAATTGGTATTGCTGCTTGCTACTTCCGAGACTGTCATTGTTAGTAAAAATATGGCCACTACATTAGGTCACAAGATGAATCCATTGTCATGGAGTGATGTACAAATTTAGATGAAATGTTGCTCGTGGTACATACAAGACAATGCCAGAAACTGATTCGAACATACATACATATACGTATGTCATCGTCAGGGTGTTCATAATAGTTTGATGTGAGATAGTTCCGGAGACATGAATGCTTAAAATATTTCGTTCCTCCAACTGCCCATCGATATGCTAAAAATAACTATTGCTAACATTTTTGTAATGCAATTTGTCACACATAGTAGATTAGGCAGACAAGTCGTTAATAACCGGATACATTACTACCAAAAGGTAAATCGTTCGAATTGCCAATGACAATAGAAAGCAGTAACTCCGTGCGGACGATAAAGTAACATTTAATTAGCATGCGACACTCGAAGCAAAAAGAGTTATCTGGCACAAGTACGTGCACTACTAGTTAGTCGGCTAGGATCACCGAGTTAATTAATAAAATCTCATCCTTTCTAATGAAAGCAAGAGAACGGATCGGGGCTACGTAAGGATTATTAATTTTAAATTAACCGGATTACAAAAAGATTGCATTTAATATCTGAATAATTAAACTTCTTCCGCTTGGTCGCAGGGATTACAATTTGTATTGTTGGCAACCACATACAGATTAATTATGTCATCGTTGAAAACATTACCGGTACTTTGACATTTGTAACATGTATTTTACAATTAGGTTATTAGTACGTGCAATGTGCCCGAAGGTGTCTCATCACACGGCATTGCGGTTTAAGTACTGTCTGTCTGTTTCGATCTTTTATCAAGAATAACTAGGCTAAATATTCCGTAAACCGATATGCAGGTGTACTATTCGCTTGCTCCTTCGTCTTCCTACTCCGATCACTAGAATGATGTCGACGTGGTCCGCGATTATTCGCTAGAAGCATAGACACTTCGCGTAAATAGCTGCTCTTGCCAAATCTATGTTAGTGAACTTTACATTTGGCACTCGAGAGTGTGTCTGCGCTGTTTGTTACGTTAAAAATATGCGGCGTCATGAACGAGTCACAGTAGTTCTGAGTGTCTGAGTGGGCTGGCCCAAGTCCAGGCTAGACACACACCAGCATCTTTCGGTGACTATGATTATCCCGATTATCGTGGGTCGCGTGTAGCATGAACGCCAGTTAACTAGAACAGTTAACCTTCAAACGTCAGTAGCAGAGCCCGCATGGCGCGAGCGTATGTTGCCGAACTGGCACCGAGTGCAGGCCGCTCGAGTGCCGCAGAATTACATGCACGTAGACACTTAGAGCCGCGAGTGACGCATTCCGCGACGTAACACCCAATGAAAACAATGCCATGTTGAGGACAACATTGACAGGCCATCCGCTGTTTGTGTGGGCGTTGTTGGAACATAAATATTTTGAGTATGAGCTAAAATTAGGTAAAGATATAGTAATAGTTTCATAAACAAAAATAAACAACATGCAAACTACAGTATGAAGGCGATACCGTCTATGAATAATGTAGCGCATTGAATAAGGTGACTACATCATCGGGAAGCTACGACTAGCATTTAAATAGGAGCATTAAAATGTAAAAGAGCGATGTTGTAAGTACCAACTAGAAAATAATTATAATAACGACCAGCCCCAGGGCGTACACCGTTATTAATCTTCCCTTGACCAAATAACGTTATTTAAGCCACAATAATTGGAGCCAAAAACAGTAGTTAGACGACTTTATACCAGATATAATTAGCCAGCGTAGCAGAAACATAACCATTTTGTCTGTCCTTTAACGTTTTGTGGTTTTTATCTGAGAACAAGGGCCGGACCCGACCGCTAATTAGGTATCAACTTCGATACTGGGTAAGCTAACCTACATTGTGTAAAATCCATTTAATCGTAGCTCTTGAAAAAAACACAGTGAATCACAAATGGTGGGAACTGTGATAATAATTCAACGGGCGAACAGATGATCGTGGCGAGGAGGACTGATGTCATACTCGGATGCGTGTTGGATAGGTACGTAACACTTTTCATGACATCACACTGCCGATTTATTTTTAGTGTTCGCTCAAGCATTTAAATAATTATTTCGACTCGTCACTTCGTAAGACTGTCTTCATTTATTTCGCACGCACGTGTTATACCCGGCAAACATTTCTCTTTCTCTGGTGTCCCAATTACCAAGGAATTAATTACAGGTACTACAGTTGACTTTATTACCCTGCGTCGTAATCGTCTGGTAATGACCGTATGACTTAACTTTTTTAATGTATCGTTTGAATGCCAATAAATTTTTGAAAACTATCTGTGACGATTTTCTCAAGAGGTTTAATTATGACTGCTCAAAATTCACTTAAACGACGACGAATTTCCAAAAAAAAAATATCACATCAAAAACCATTGACATAACCCGTACTTACTTATTTCAGGCGGCTGTATCGATCGTGCATTACGATAACTGACGCCTCGACGCAACGTGTAGTGTGTAGCGTTGCTCTCAACCATTTCCGTGATGCGGTAATCGATAGTCATACACGTAAATAAAATTGGAGCGTATGTCCACTGTGAGAAACACTTTAATTTTGTTTATGTGTGCTCCAATTTTACGTGTGTGATCTGCGTTTAGCAATGAAACAGGGCACACAAACAATTTCTTTCAGTTAATACCTCGAAGATATTGTGAGCTGAGCTATAAATGATTAACTAACTGACTACGGTAAAGGAAGGGGAATGAATTTGACATAATATTTAAAGTTACGTAATGCAAATTAGCTCTCTCGGTGCACGTGACATTGTACACAAGCTGCAGGGGAGGCACCTGTAATCGACACCTCGATAGTCGACCACGTTTTACAATAAACTCATTAAATTGTTGCCTTGCTTCTAAAGGAAAAGTGAAGAACAGTTTACCGCATAACCTAGTTCTTGAGACATGATGCAGCTGCTCGAAAAGGCGAAGAAACTGAAAATGAATAAGTAATTCGTCTAGCACTAAAGTATTTTTAACGCTTGCTATTTTGCAACCCTCTAGGCAAACTGAATCTATGAGGAACATCGAAAAACATTGAAAGGAGTCACGAGCCCGATTTTGATGAAAACTAAAATTGCATCATTGGATTTATGAAAAAATACCAGTTATGGTTTAAGATAGCAAGGTTTTGTCAGAAAACAGTATCAACATTTAAAAATGCCCAAGGTGAGAGGCAGTCTGATAACAACTATTGAAATAATCAAATCGTCCGGGCAGAGAAATTAAAGCCAAGTTTTATTATTATTATTTCAAAAGTAGAATCAATTTTTAACAACAAAAAAACTGTCTTGTCATAGCCTATGATAATAAAAACTTAATTTAACTGGACTTTTCCATATCAATAACCAAACACATAATGTATAATAGCTGGCAGATGCTTAGAACCAATGATAGAATAGTAAGGAAACCGTGTGACGAAAATATATGAAATTTTTAGACCTAACCTATCCCTGTCGAGGTGGCCTAAGCTCCCTGTGCCCTATTTTCCGCTTCTTGACTAGGAAAATTATTAAACGATATTGAATCGAGTCATTTGCCTAGCTGTTCAATTAAATGCCGAGATGTCACTTAGGCCGCTGATTAAACAGCGCCGTTCTCCCCGTACCCAGTGCAAGGTACCTGTGTATTATCAGATTGCCCGAAAATCACATGGCAATATTCATGATTTCTAGACAATAAGGTAGTCCAAATTATTAAAATTTACTTTGCCCTTAGTAACTTGTGGGTCACGTAATGGTATTTTGATTTTTTAAACACTTGTATTGTACCATTTTTGTGTAACGTTTGTTTCCCGAAGTAAATAAATAAATACTTAGCTTAGATCATAACATAAGGCTCAAAAGAGTTCCTGGCGTAATACTTTTTAAATTTCAATCGTAACGTCGAGCCATCGAGGTCAGCGCATCGACTAACAACGACAGTTTGCATAACAGGCACAGCAGTCGCTAACAAGCAATCAAAACTTTCTGAAATCGTTTGTTGAAGGTTTACCTTACTATTTTTTGTGAATATCTAATCGGAACTTACTGTAGAAACGTTCCAAAGAGCAAATGGATGTTTAAAAAAATCGCCTGGTTGGTAAGCTAACTATAAAAGCAATAACAGTTTCATTACAGGGCCGTTTGGACTTCAGCCTTAGGTACTGAAAAATGAAGTGCACTTCAAAGCAATCATCGTCAATTCGCAACGATTTGTTATAACAAGCCCGAGCAACAAGAACAAACACACTGAAACAATCAGCGAGTCTGGAGAACCGATTGTCGACCACAACACAATACGCAATCTTAGTACACACCGCAGACGTATCGGCACAATATTATACGACACGAGGCGATGGGGTCCGTTAGTAACCGAGGTCACACGACAATCAAAACCAATTGTGGCAAGGGGGTTCATATTCATGATACAATCTTCGATTTTGAATATAAACGAATACTAAGATTAAAGATGACTAAACTTTAAGATGAACAGACACTTCATAAGTTTTCTGTGAAGCTTCTTTGTTTGAAACAGTGAATGCTTTGATAATGAGGATTTCCAGTTCGTCATCAGCGCCATCCTTATTTTGCACAAACTGAAATTCGCCTTCCACTATTCCTATTGGATGCCGATGATAATCTTGTTGCTATTAAAGTTAGCGAAACGGATTTTGTATTACATAACAAAGCGTTTATAAATGCAGAGTCCAATCCAAATGGGGTTACATTTATCACGGAAATTACAACGAAGGTTAAATGAGGCATGGACACGCTAACTCCACCTGCCTGAGAAAATACTTAATTAATATAGTGAAAAAACGCGATGGACAAAAGTGCTGTTCTGCATAGATTTTTTCGTTTAGAATTAGGACGTTTATCTCAATAAAATCGTGGCAAGTCTAGAAAATATTAGTAAATTAAAGTTGGTAGTTATATTTTCGAGCCGTTTAGAGTTGAAACCTTTAGGTCGTGGGGTTCGAGTGCTCCTAACTTGTTTAAAGATCTCTCAAGACGCTTAGTTGACACTTCGCACGACACAAGGGCTGGCTTTTACCTTGGACAAAGGGTATGGCCACACAACGTGGCAATGCTGCCGCCAGTCTTTTGGACACACTTCCAGTCATGAATTTTTGACGCCACATTTTAGGGTTAACTTAGTAAGGAGTTTTATTTTATTTCTTGTGTATTATAATATACATTGTTAATACGGTATTTATTAAACCATACAAAAAAAGACCAGGCAAACATAGTTTGCCTCAAACAAGATGCAATTATGGCAATCGAATCAGCCTGTTGAATTTAAAATGCGTTTTTCCATAAAAGTATTTACGGAAAACGCATTTTTATTCAACAGGCTGGCTGTCGGGCTTTGTTTCTATCAAGCCTAACTGTCTGCAAATTAAAGCCGAGTCTTTTTCATGCGTCACATGCGACAAAACGCAATTATAAAACTGCAGCACAAAATATTGTTTTCAACACACTCACTCGGAAAATGGCTTTTATTCCACTGCTTTTAGGTTTACAATGCAGTGTGTCTCACCCACAAGTATTTTATTTGACATACTAGCTTTTACCCGCGACTTCGTACGCGCAAATCGTTTTCAGTTTCCGCCCGACACAGGTACTCACCGGACACGGTTGTTTCGGGAGGAACCTGTTTCGCATTCGGCGGGAGCGATACGTCCGGGTGTTACCACTGTGAGGATTGCCCGGAGGACACGGTGGAAGTCTGCCCTGCTTGGACGGAGCACCGCCGTGTCCTCGTTGAGGCGATCGACGGCGGCGACCTCCCGCTTCCGGCCCTGGTTCAATCCATGGTCCGTAACGAAGAGGCATGGGAAGAAGTCACCTCCTTCAGCGAAGCAGTAACGAAAGCGATGGATAAGGCGGGACGCGTGAGGGAGTGGTAAACCTCACGCCCCAGCCGCCGCAACAGAAGACACCCCGGGCGTCGGGAGTCGAAGGGCGATTTAGTGGCTCGCCGACCGATGAGGACCAGGCCCGGGTCGACGGCGCATTGCGCCTCCTTCCAAGTGCGCTTCAAAGAGATGCCAGCATAATTTACGAGGCCCGCTAGTGCCAGTGCCAGCTAGGGTTGCGGAATTTGTTCGAAAGAGTTACCGCGTCTTTGGAACGCAAAGGGCATTTGAAGGAACACGGGTTTTAGTCAGTAAGAGTCGGACACTCCCTTCCGAGTTCCGCTCCGCCCAGAGCGGAAGGACTCATTTGTTGATTCCCCATATATAAAAAAAGGAACGAATAGATGTTAGAATATAATTTCACTTGTGATACAGACGAGATAAACTTATTTCCTTCTACTTTAATAAAACTGCTTTCCATACATAATGCAAACATAAAAAAATTATTGATCCTTTAATAGAATAACATTTGCGAGAGAGTATGTCATTTACTGTGGGAGCGCGAGCGGTAAGAAAAGTTGTCCTTTAACATATTCAGCTACATTTATATTGTACACTAGCGGACGTCACGCGGTTTCACCCGCGTAGTTCCCGTTCCCGTGGGAGTACATGGATTAAAATATCGCCTATGTTACTCGCTGTTAATGTCCATGTACGGTCCAGTAGTTATTAAGTTTATTCGTTACATATAAACATTGAAAACTTAGCCTATAAAAAAACAAGTTTTAAATAATCAAACGTTAGAAGAATACTTAATTCCTTGGTGTTAGTTCGTAAAGAAACAGATCATTGGAACTACATTTTTCTTACGCTGAGAACTCTTGTCTAAAACGGGAAATCAACGTTTGCCTTAAGAAGCGACGACGGTCCCACCACATTGTTCTTTATTCAGTTAGAATAACCACTTAACGTGTTTCACCCGAGTATCGAAATATTTCCGAATGCCTCAAACATAAATATTGGATGAATGGAAAACAACCGACCCAAGTGCTAAACCGCTGAACAAATTGCAAATACAGAAATCAATTACACTTTTCAATCTGGGGCTCAAGCTGAGCAAGCCGATAGACTAGCTGTGCACGGGCCTACATTCGCGTGGATGTCGGAAAAAAATTGTCCTACGGATAAAATGTACGCACAGTTAATACCTTGCTGACCCCTGAACCTGATCCCTCTCAGAATATAGTAAATAGGAAGACGGTAATGCAGGACACTAACTGTATCACCTCTTCCGTTTGAAACCCAGCCGACCAGTCCAGGTAACTCCTGGTAACTAACTCAAATCAAAAAATCTACAAAACAGACTATCGAACGAATGGTGGCATTGGCTTATTCGTAGGAATAGCGATCTTAAATCGATTAATCGAAGAATCGATTTATTGGGCAAGAATAAAAGATTAAGATTTTAATGGAGGACTGAATGAATGGAGAGTTCGTAGCTAAATAATAACAGTCGCATGGTTCGATATTCATGGTTAAGTAACTCTTGCCGAGGTCGGTCTGTGGATGGGAACCACCTTACTTAACATATCGAGACTCCTCCGTGCCTCGGAAAGTACGTTAAGCCGTACATTTCGGCTGTCATTTGTAGATCTTTGGCAGTCATAACCGGATTTTCAGGCACTAGTCTTGCCAAGAAGTAAAATAGTCTAAGGATTCACTAAACAACTCTTTCAAGTGAACGCAATAAGCAAATAAAAAAGTATCGATTATTTTTCATATGAATTTTTTTTAAACAATTTGTAACGCCGAGTCCAAGCAATACAGGTGAAAATTTTATTCGAATATATTTACCTGTTATTTTTTTTTTTCTCTTCTAAGTCGGTAATAATTATTATTATTATGTAGTTGAACTGTCAATATAAGATATTAAAATGTTCACTTTTCTTTCGCTACATATTAAGTTTCACAAATAATTCAACAATTTGTTTGATGTATTAATTACTAGATACTATTTTCTTCAATTGATGGCGCTGCAACTAATTTCTTCTTGAACTTTTTTTTTTTCTTTTTACGGAGTGAGCTGATTGCGACAAAACAAAAACTATGTTGTACTCAGAATACAATTTCTGATGTATAAAAGTTATTTATATTGGTTTTGTAGTTTTTTAACAGACTTCAAAAAAAGGTGGAGGGTCTCAATTCGACTGTTTTTTTTTACTTGCTGTGTACAATACTAAATCAGCGCAACGCTGCGCTTTATTAAGTTTCTTACTAACTTAAAAATTCAATATCTTTTGATGTTGTTGGTAATTTTGATGAAATAAACGCTAAATGTTACTCGGGATAACATTTAATATTTTTCACCAAGATATCGAATCCAATCAGTGGTTTTTGCATGGTGCTTCCCCAAACATACTAACAAACAGATAAACAGACAAATATTTCAAAAATTGCATTTTGGTATTCTATGTTCTTTTCGTAACGTTTCTCAGTTATTTTTATGCAAAAATATTCAATGTACAGAACACGGCAAGCCTGCGATATTATTATATGTAAAGATTAGATATAGATTTCAGCTATGCCTGTTTTTCTTAAATTAGTGACGTTTTATTTAGGAATAGAGTAAACGATGATTGGTCCAATACAGCACGAATGTTGGTTCTATGTTATTAGATTCTTCTATCAATCAAACTCCATTTTAAATAGGCTCAAATTGCTGTTATTACAACCGTATGTTTATAAAAGCTCTTGTGTTGAACCTATGCTGTCACCATGTCATCATCAGAAACACTTTTCTGTCGCATATTCGCATTATAAAGGTTCCCAGTAAACAGTTGCTCTCAAGTATGGAAAAAAATGAGAACACAAGTTAATAAACAATGCAAGTAAATATAATTATTGCAGAATTTCTTTCTCCGAGCGTATTGGGTAAACGGGCGACCTATTTATCGAAGGCTTAGCATACTTGGGAAGAAATTTAGAGAAAGGCATCTGACGGGCGTTGCATGCGCTGACAATAGCTCGCTAGTCTACCTTCGTAATAAGATACTGAAGGTACCGAAAGCACGCGACAACGTATAATAATGCCCAAAGGAAAAGTTGCCGGAGAAAACATGGACCAGAATTTTATTTTCTTTGAGAGACAAGAGATACAAGTTCTCCGCCTCATTTTATGGGACATTAAAATAAAGAATAAAACGAGCGGGTATATTATTTTTATATGACTCGTATAATATGCAAACAATAAACGCTCATTACATCCATACGTGCAGCTGAAAACAGTAAAACCATCAAAGCCATTAATAATAAGGCCAGGTGATTACTTGTATTTATTACACTTTATAATAACCGATAATAGTTAATTCAAAACTGTCAGTTACTGTGATAAAATAACTTTGAGCGGTAACTTTGTAAATTTTCACAAAATCTAGGGTAGAACCAGGATAGTTGCCCCAGGGGTATAGTTGCCTACACGGTGCGGCATACGCTTGCAGAGTGTGCAGCTTGGGAGGAGCCGCGCCGTGCCCTCATCTCTGTTGTAGGCGGTGACCTCTCGCTGCCGGCCGTAGTCCATGCTATGGTCGGCGGTGAGGAGTCCTGGGACGCGGTGGTCTCCTTCTGCGAGACAGTTATCGCGCAGAAGGAGGCTGCGGAAAGGGAGAGGGAGATCACAACCGCTCTCCCTGCCCGCAGCAGGCGCATCGGGCGTCGGAGGAGGGCATACGCTGCCCTCTTCCGGCCCCCCTAACTGGGTCCAGGGGCGGCGGACTTGGGGATGTCCGTCGCCCCCCATTCATCCGGACCCGAGGTGGCGGCGCGTGGTGTTCCCATGCGCCCCTCTTTGACGTAGCGAGGGGAGTCAAACACCTCACTCCCCTTGCCGACGCGAGGTGGCCCGCAGAGGCGGGCCGGCACCAGCCGGGGATTGCGGAAGTCGCATACGTTCCCGCGATCCCCGGCGTAGGTGGAAGATGGAACACCGGGGTGGTTTTAGTCAGTAAGAGTCTGACAGACCCCTCCACCCGCCCCAGGGTGGAGGATTTCCATGAGGATTTCCCCCCGAGATCAAAAAAAAAAAAAAAAGGGGTATAGTTGCCTCGATTTTAATTACTCTAGCTTCGCGGATGAATCACATGTTATTTTATTTATCAATCGAGAGACTTTACAACGACAACTAAGTAGACCATGTTGCATGTGTCTGTGCGATTGCATGGGAAGGCAAGGTGCGATCAAAGTTTTTGCGCGATAAATCTTCTTTCTCGGCGGGGCACCTATACTAAACGTAATTTACATGGATTAGGCAAATAACCCCCATATGGGATAGTGGGATAGATGTCACAAAATTTAGAGGTCGACAAAAATCGCCAATATTCTGGAAATATCAAAAATAATGTACCTACCCGTTTTATGAATAAAGTCACAACTAACTTAATATATAATAATTATATATTTTTATAAAAAGTATGGCAACTATCCGGCTTTTACCCTATACTTTAAAATGATATTTTTTTAGACAGTGCTTCCGCCGTATAAGCTTGCAATTAAGTTAATCGCCGTTGTTGGTTGTCCTATATCATACCTACAACGGGTTTCAAAATAATTTTATTATGGAAACTGAATGCTAGTTGCTTGAAAGGCGAACAGAAATTATTTTGAGACTATTCATTCACAAAACCCAAACCCATGTATGTATGAACTTAGACCTAGGCAGAAAATGGTATAAATCAGTAATCAGACACAAGAGCGAGCAAAGACCCTCGGTAATTAGGTCATCAAGACCAGAATATGTTAGGTTCGAAGGGGATGGCGGGGGCTAGCGAAAAAGAAAAATAAATTAACAGCCGCTGCCGTGACAGCGTGCTAGGTTTTGTTAAAGATTGCAGAAATGGCAGGCGCGCGGAGCGGGGTTCCGCTGATCTGATAAAGAAAGCAGTAGACGTAGTTCGAGTCCATACTACTTATAAAATATGTTTTGGTGGAAACGTTTCATCACATAACTGTAACCAAAGTTAACCTAGCAAGAAGAGTTCCCTAAACAATGTAATCGGTTCCTTATAATTAAACTCTGGTTTACCTTTATTCGACGTTACAAATCCCAAAAAAAGGATGGACGCAAACTCAACAAGTCAGCATACTTATCGTCTCTCAAGTGGCAACCGACAGTAAACATATCAAAACAACAACTTTCGACTTCTTGTATCAAAATGTTCGTGGATTGAAGACCAAGCTCACAATGTGGAGAACAAGCTTAATACTACTGAGGCATGAAATGATTGCTGTAACTGACTGTTTGTCGATCACTCAGTTGAAGACTCACTTATTGACTTACTGAAGTTTCGAGTAATATGGTTACAACGGCATGCGACGAGACCGTTGCAATCCGTGCGGCGATGTTATGCTACTGTCGCGAGCGGGTCTTCTCATGACCCGTCGCCAGGATCTAGAAACGGATAACGGCGAAGAAATCTGGGTTACATGTAACCTTAATGGTCGATTGATATTTTTGTGTAAAACCCAGCGCTAGTGAGACCAGTAGTAGTACCTAGTACACTACATGTCGTGGTTTTGTAAAATAGAAAGTTTTATTTACACCATAAGGGTAAGGGTTGTTTATTTGTGGTGATTTAAATTTAAATAGTGCTTCGGTTAATAGTAACAATAATTTCTGTTATTTTTGTCTTTTTGTGGTTTGGCTGAGAGGAACGTTGTAAAGAATCTGCATGGAGGTATGCTAGATGTAATGTTGGTCGACGAGAGCGTCGAGCGTCCATTACTATAGCAATAAGTCTCGTAGTTATTAGCAATTAATGTCTAATAAAAAATATCGGTTTTTTTTATTTTAATTTTATATATTATGTACATCAAGCTACAACAATCTGTCACATTTCTTCAATAGATTTTCAACTTTATCATTTAGGCATTACGTTCAAGGTTGATTGGGAAAATTTGACAGTTTCGGCCGTTTCGGGTAGCTTGATGTGCTAGCGTCTGTACACACATAGAAACAGAAGCAAAAATAACATAATAATTATTAGTACAAAGGTACTGCTTATTTCTAAAGTTTTTTTTTCCAGAAGACCTGCGAAAGGAGAAATGAAAAAATATATACTCGTTAACCACTGCTAGTACTCTGAGCGAAATACGTTTTTACGACAAAGATGCGTTGTCTGAATAAAATGCGCTGTGAAATGCACATGTTTGTGCAAAACTTGTCATATTACTAAGTTTAATTTTACCAACCTTATAAAGATATTATTAGTGAAAACCGGTTAAAGCGATACTTTTTCATATGGTTTTATTATTATTCAACGAGTTATTACAAGCGTATTTATCGTTTTGACAATAGCACTTATATGTCATGAATGAGCGTGAAATCCGCATTACCTCTAACCTCTTCAATTTCTTGAAGTACAACGACAGGCTTTTCCATCCTATATTTTAAATTAAGTGCTTCGTTAAAAGTGGATGATTTTGAAAATATTGCATTTTTTACCATCCTAGCTCATATCAGTGCATGCTGCTATGAGCACGAGATGTATGGATTGTGTAAGGAATGACATGAAAGAAAGGGGAGTGAATGATCACATGACGGTTGACAGGGGTGAATGAATGAAGAAAACGTGTTGCACCTACCCCTAGTAACATTGGATACGGGTAGGAATGACATTTGATAATGGTTCCGGCTGCACTGACATACAACATAGACATCGGCAAATTCCTCCCGACTCTTCCGCAAGTTCAAGCCAATCAAAAAAGTTTTTCTTGGTCGAGACCCAACTAGCAAAATTGAGCACCACTTTTTTATTGAGACTGTACTTGCCAACTTGTTGTTTTTAATCAATGGAAAAAGGAAGTGCTGGGTTAAACCACATTAAATTGGAAGAAAGGATGATAATGAACCGATCTTTTCAAATTCTACCAGTTGCCGCGGAATTCTCACCCAAAGCATTCATCATCTTGGCTTTGTTTTCCGATAGCGGATCGGCTGCGCAAAACGGCAACCGCAACTCTGTTGCGGCTAAAATCCGGCTGTGATCGGGTTTATACGAGAATGTACGAGTTTTCGGACGAACGTAGTTGCAGCCTCTGGAATTCACGCAGATGCTCTAAGAAGCTCTGGTCTTTGTTGCTGTAACGACAATTATCAACCAAGTATTGGGAACAGCGAAGTATTCGCAAAATTTACTTGAGCAAGCGACTGATGCCTGATATTTCAATATTCTAAATCTTTGGGCAGCCGTTTCTCTAGAGTTTGTGCCATAAACAATAATCTTGGCGCGGTGGCAATTTAATTGTTATAAAATCATTATTGCAAACAATACATACAGTACTTACGTTATTTATGTTTATACAGTTTGTATTTAAGAGTACTAGGAATGTTTATGAGGCGTAAATTTCATAAATAGTTTCAGAGCGAGTAGCGTTTTAAAATGAAAGAGAGGTAATAAAACTGCGCAAAACGTTGGTTCGTTTTATTTTTGTGAGGATTGCTGTCGCCCCTCGACCGCTAAGCACCATATAATAAGGGGTCTTTCTCCATAGACCTGTTCTGCCCTGCCCGTATTATTTTAATTCCAAGTATCGTTGAAATCCGTTTAACTGTTTTAACGAGAAGAATTAACCAACCGATAGAAGGACAGGCAGACGGATTCTGAGAATTATTGATTCGTGCTATGCAACATTTTGTGATGGAGTCTTTAATGCATCTCCGCCCATATCCGCTGGGAGACGAATGGCGGTATGATTAAATTTCTCCGTCCGTGACATAGATATTTGTAAAGCCATAGCTATTGCACGGATATTGGACTTCAAATGTACGTCGCACTATCTGAAATATGATTTACTAGCACTTCATCCGCGCGGATTTAGTAGGTATTCCAGAAACTTCAACAACCCGTTAAGGGATAGACTTCAACGGGTAGTTTTTGAAAATAAATTGAAACAATTTATAATAACTCTCTAAGTCTCAGGATTAGCACAACTGTTGTGCCCTTCACCCCGTTGAGGGTCGATTACGAAACATCGTTAGATCCACTTCAATTATACCATTTTAAGATGGTTCGACCCCATTTTCAAGTAAATTGAAGCAAGCAATAATGTCATCCCTTAAAAACTTCATCACACCTTTTTACCCCTTTGGAAGTTTTTCGAAGAATCCAACATGTTACTCTTACTTTTATCGAAATCATTAATGCCGTGTTTCAACTTCATCGGACCAAGCATTAAGATCCTTCCATACAATTTTAAACAGCATCTAAACCGTGGGGGTTTAGATGGTGTGGTTATGGGAGATAGTTTTGAAAAAAAAAAATCAAAACTAATTACATATTATTATTTTATCAACACATTTGCTCAAAAAATGCATTTACGAAACCTGTATGCATTGTTCGAAAGTTAAAAATTACGCACCATACCTCATCTAAGTACCTATTTTACAGCAATCCTCGTTGTAAAGCGCCGTGCGTATACTTTACGGTTTTTTTTATAATTTCCATTAAAAAAATGTTATACATTACTAGAATAAATAAGCTGAATGATCGAACCTCCTTCGAAGCGCTTTTGCTTAATACATTTGTCTCATTTTAATACTAAAGAGAAAATGAGACGAAAGTTTCATTTTCACCACGCGCACGTGGCGCTCATAAGAAACGTCAAAGATTGTTGCGACTTTTCGACTCATATCTAAAAACAAAAAGTTTTTTTCATTACCTATAATTGTACTGTTTTCTCGCAAATGTGTTGAAAAACGGTGTATGACACACTAACTGTTTTTACAAACTCGTGACTATGGTAAGCTCTCGACTTCGTCTCGGTCTTATATTGATCTACTCGTTTGTAAAAACCAACTTACCGCACTGGTGTCATAACTATTTATTTATTTAGCTCAATATTTGTACCAAGTTTCAAGTTTATAAATCTAAAAAATAAGACTCTTCCATACAGATTTGAAACCCCCTAAATCGAGTTTAGAGAGTAGTTCTGAAAAAATAATACTGGCAACCTTTTTAATTCACTTAGGCCAGTATTCACCAAGTACCAAGTTTCAAGTATATTCGCCCAAGGAATAAGTGTTTTCATACAAACTTCCACCCCCTATTTCACCCCTATACGAGGAGTAGCCTAAAATCCTTTCGTATCTCCTATTCATAATCTACCTCGGTGCCAAATTTCATCTTCATAGATGCAGTAGTTTCTGAGATTTCGTGAATAAAATCAGTGACCTTTCACTATTTATACACAACTGTAAAATTTGGTACTTCTTACCAATAAAGTATGTAGAAAAGGTTTTTTTTTTATTATCTGTGGCGATTGGATTACACTGAAAAACAAATAAAACATACAATGACTTAAATTGTATACTTAGTAATAATAATTTATTAAACCACATAAAACGGATTACGAGGAAAAACGCATGTTTGTACTTTATAGTAGGTAACATACACGACGCTAAATCTGCAATTCACTATCTAGCGCGTTCAGCTTTTAGCGGTTAGCTTGGAAACTGATCATCAAGTTAAAGGCTTTAGTTCAAGCTTTAAGTTTAAAAATGTAAGAGAGCTCAGTGACGAAATTATAATTGAGTTTAATAACTGCTCTCAAGTCATATCTTTTTCCGAACTTTACGAAGTTCAAACAAAAAATGACGCCTTCGATAGACTAGATAATATGATTACCCATTTCTAAAATCTATGCTTTCCTTTAGTTAAAGTCAAAAATACTTTTAAACAAGTGAAAAACGGAGGTCTAACCAAGGGTACGAAAAGATGCTGAGTTAAAAAACGAACTTTATATTTAAAATACCATCTCTACAAACGTACTAAAAAAAAATATGACGAATACACTCAAATAATGGAAAAATACATACACAAAGCTCAGCAGATGAAAAGCTTAGACTACATTAATAAGGCCAAAAATACAAGCAAAGCGGCCTGGAAAAAGATTTAAACAAACAAGTAACTCTGAAATTGACGCTATTAATGCTAATAGTAAAGTTTATGACAATCCAAACCAATAATGCTCATAAAAACATCCAATATGACATGAAAATAACCTATAAAAAATGAGATAGTAAGGAAAATGCTTTTAGCGTTTTGAGGAGTCTCAAAACGCTAAAAGCATTTTCCTTACATCAGTAGATGAACCAGACGTGTATAAAATAATTCGTAGTCTAAGAAACACTAACTCGACTGGATATGACGACCTGAGCACTGAAGTGTTAAAAATATGTGCAATGAGATTAGTGTCTCCCTTGATAGGTTAAGGGAGACACTAAACTATTCAAGACATGTTTATAATGTGGGCGTTATAAACGTGTCTCTAACAGAAGGAGTATTCCCAACACGTCTGAAAAGGTCAATTGTCAAACCTCTTTATAAGAAAGCAATTAAAAACTTAGAAAATTAAATCGAAGTTTTGACAGTTTAATGCTCAAAAAAAATTATCCGAGCAATTTGTGGAGCTCACTTTTTAGATAGCTTAAAAACTTAAAATTTTACCTTTGCCATGTCTATATATTTTTGAAATATGTACTTTTGTAAGAAGAAACTATAATTTATTTGAAACTAGCACTAACAGGCCAAATAGCCGAAAACTAAAATAATTAAAGAAAAATGTATACGGCATGCCAAATATTATTTACAATAATCTACAAAATAATTTTCAAGACTTACCGCTGACAATGTTTAATAAAATACTTTTCAAATTATTATTATTTAACATATTACACCATTAAGGATTATTTAGAAGACAAGTCAATAGAGTCTGCAATTTACAAGTTACACACAGTCGTCTGTGTACCGTGGGTCCGGGACAAGTTTTTCAGATAACACCAACCACTCAACGCTCGTAATCCTAGAGATTTTCTGGACCCTAGTACGCGAGCGCGTGTTTTACATCTACGTATAAATATCAAGTCCTGCATTCAATTTAATTTTTGCGTCCGATTCAGTGCTGAACAAAGGTTAACTTTGTTGGCATATTCATTTAACTTGGAGGTAAACTAACGGTAACTGTTAGAGGGGAATATGTTCTGGACAGGTTTAAATTGCATTGTTGTTTTTTTTTGTTTTCTCTTTGTAACGGGGCGATTTTTCAATAGTTTAATAGTGATAACTTTTAACTGAAGAATTAATATGGCCGTTTGACATATTTCCTGTATAAAAACTGTCAAACCTCCATTTTTATTCGCAGGATAAAAGTTATCTGATTATTGAAAAATCAGCCCTAAGACTTTTTAAAGATTTCCATACTTTTTCTTTAAACAACACTTTCCTTGTATAGGAGCCCCCTTAATTTTTAATTTAATCTTTGTTAGTTGTTGTTATTGCGGCAAATACACTCTCTGTGAAAATTTCAACTGTCTACCTATAACTGTCCGTCCGTCTGTTTGTCAGCGGTATCTCAAGAACCGTACTTAAGATACAGCCCTGACCCTAAGGTCTCATTGGTACCTTTCGGGTACGGAACCCTCAAAAGTGACACTAACTAAACAAAACCGATTTTAATATACATTTTTCATAATATGGCTAGTCTCATTAAAGGATTTAGTTTGATGTCAATTAGACATTGAAAGGTTTAACTGATTGTGACTTTTGATTTTCAATTGATTAAATAAGTCGGAATAGTTCTGCACAATGTAGAGCAAAAAAAGATATTATATACTAAATAGAGATTTTGTAAACTGACGAAGGCATAAACGAGTCTGCGGTACGACGACGGCCGGGTTTTCGCATTTACAGACTGCGTCCGGTAGGTCGGCGTATCGGCAAATGTGAAAAGCGCTGTAGGCTGTAGCGTATTTGTTGCCCCGGGTAACGGAGCTCAAACTGATAAATGGATCGTTGAACTAATACCGAGATTATGACGTAATTTCGTAATATGCACGCGCGATAAGCGCAAATGCTCACTATAATGATAATGGTAGCACTGTACCCACATTGTCATATATATAAGAAGAATAAGATATCTTTAGGTGAAAAGCTGGAGGATTGGAACTTGCAAAGGTTAAGCCCGGCAAACGTCATTGCTAGTCATAGCGATTTCATTATTTTATTTATTAGTATGGGTATTTTCACTTATTTCAAAGGTTTTAAAGAACGTTGAGATAAATATACGTTATGGGTACATAGGTATTATCATGTTATTAGGGTGTGCAGCCTTTGAGGGGCATCAACCTAGCGTATTAAAACTAGTGATGTGCGCTGGGATTTTTTTATAGATGTTTGTTTTATTACATCAAAGAGCATTACGATCGAATTTCAAGTAAATCTGACTACAAACAAAAATGTTCTAAACAAACTCTGCCACTCCATTTCACCATAAGCCCCTTTAGAGTTGAATTAAGAAAAACACGCACACATCATAAATAAGGGAACCTCTGTGAAAAATTTCAGAGAAGAGCAGAGCAGAGAAATTGAATAGAGGTCGAGGAGACTTTTCTTTTTTGTAATGATTATATAGAAATATAGATACTTACTTAGATAGATTGTATCAATAAGCAATTTGATGACTGATTTCATAATTAATTCTTTGTTTCTTGTTTTATAAAAAGGGTTAAGATTGTGGAATTTAAAGAGTGATTTTACTATCTTGAAAATTAACCTGTTGCCATACCTATATTTGTGAGGTGCCTCAGAAAAATCAATTTACTTGGAAACATTGGCTGAAACAAATATTCGAATGTTCGATATTCGAATATTCGAATGGGAATATTCCCATTTTTTTGAGAATAATTATTTATTGGTAAGTCTTACAGGATTCAAATTTTCTTAATTTCTAATACATGGTGTTTAAAATTGTAAATTATATCCGATGTAATTCAACTTATAAAATAAACAATAGCTTACTATAGTCACGAGTTTGTATAAACAAATTTCCGGACGTGTGTCGAAAAACGTTGTAGTTTTTCAAAATATTTGCAAGAAAACAGTACCTACAATAAGTAATCAAACAAACTTTTTGTTTTTAGTTATCAGTCGGAAAGTTACAACAATCTTTGACATTCGTTTGACGTTCGAAAATAGCGCGAATTTGCAAATGGAACCACGTGCGCGTGGTGAAAATTAGAACTACATATTTCGTCTTTCTTTTGTTTTAACTATGCATAATCAAAGAAAAAAACTGAAGTGTAAAACAAACAAACAACAAAACACAACAAACAAAATTAAATTGTTTATTTTAGTTTTGTCTTGCATGATCTTAGAAAAAAGAATATGTGTAGAATATAATAGAATACTTACTCTTTATTATGTACCTACACCATATAAGTTTCAGAAAATAAAGATGAGGAAAACGTTACAAAGGGTGACACAATGGGCGACCTTATCGCTATAAGCGATCTTTTCAAGACAACCATCACAGTACACAGTACAGTCTTTTCTTTTCTCTCTAAAACCCATCCAGTTTTAGAGAGAAAAGGAAAGACTATAGGTACTGTAGGTAAATAATAGTTGTAAAATGATCTCTGTACCCAGATTTTAGTAGTCGTTATCTTAATTTTAAGTTTTTTTTTTGCATGCTACACATGAGTAAGCAAAATATGATTTTAACTGAAAAGAGCATAATGTACCATATTTTACGCAAAATAAATATTCTATTTTATTCTGTTCTATTCGTCTCATTTTCTCTTTAGTATTAAAGTGAGACAAACGTATTAAGCAAAAGCGCTTCCAAGGAGGTTTGATCATTCAGTTTATTTATTTTGTAATTTGAAACTCCTTGGTAGAATTCTCATATATCTTTTAAATGGAAATTAAATCAAAACCGTAAAGGCACCGCACACCGCAAGGCGCTATACAACAAAATTACGCACCATACAATGGAACGTGCGGTAAAATGGGTACTCAGATGAGAGTACCTATTTTACCGCACGTTCCATTGTATGGTGCATAATTTTAAACTTTCGAATACAGTATATTATAGGCTTCGTTTGCGAAAATGCGTTTTTTGAGCAAATGTGTTGAAAAGTATATAATACACTATGAGTCTTGTTACTCGAAATAAATGTTTTTTATTATTATAACCACAATTCCTAGTTTGGGAATGTTCCCGGCCGCGCACGAGTCATCATCACCAATTGAAATGTAGGGCAAGAAAAGAATAGCGACAAGTATCGATGTAAAGGTTTGGCAATAGCTTCCGTTGGCACACGGACGCCGTGACCCCTAGGGGGGAAAAAGTAAAGTTTCTTTGTTTTTCAAATCTTTTTAGGAATCCGTATTCAACAAAAAAGTCTGTCTGCGGTTTAGCTCAGAGACGCTTCGCACTCGAAAGTTGGAATTTGGTATGGGTATAGATATTGCTATTTTTTGTCATGGTCCCCTAGACGGGTAACTACGGAACCCTACACTGTGCGTGGCACTCTGCCGGTTTTTTTAGCTTTTCTCACTTTTTACGTTTTTTACAAATAACTTAGACACCTCATCACGTTGCTAAGATACTATAAACAGAAATCTTTCAGCGTTCGATTAGTTATTGATGAATTGATTAAATTTCGTGTTGGTTACGAAATAAAGAAGAAAATTCAACATTATGTGGGTAGTTTGTTTTCACGAACAGTACCTTTTATTTTACGAATGTAGGTATATTTCAGATGAACGGATAAATAAGTACAATAATAAACTGTTTACTCTGGACCTGCCTGTCAGTTGCCGTCTATCACTCATAATCTCGAGCTGTTTGATTCAATTGTCATTATTCAGTTTAATTCTGTTACATCTTATGTTAGAAATCTTTCTGGGTCGAACAAAAAGATGTTTCGTTCTGATATTTAAATGTACAGATGTACACGTGTTTGTGACAGCCATCAACTATGAACTACAACAAACGGGGAAAAACGAGAATTCTGTGTTCTTAGAAACCTATTTATGACTTTCCTTAGTTCTTTCAAAACCACGAAAGTTAAATGTTTGGATCTTTATGATTTTTGCGTTGTTCTGGGAAATTGAACTATGTTTCTTTAAACTAAGGGTTGTTTTTCGTGTGACTCATTAAGGACATAGAGCAAACTACGGTGTTCTTTGGAGCGGGGGTGCACCATGTGGCTAATTAAAACGCCACAAACACGTGTCGTTTTACTGGCATTAATAAGTTTTTTTTATTACATGCAACGGTACTACAGACAAAGTTTAATGAAGGTTTTGCATGGTTGCAGTTAATTGTGTATTATGCATAAATAATAGGTTAAGCAAATATAAATATTAAATCTATATTTAAATAAACACTTTAATATTGTCACCTCATTTTTAGGACTTGTGTCTATTTTAGGTAGCAATATTTTTTTCGAAATATGTACTTCCATACATTCGATTTTTAATTATCATTGATGTTCCAGAAAGCATTGAATTCACCCGCATACACGTATTTAATCAACGCAAGGGTGGTGTGGCAAGTTGGTGATCTAGAGACAACTTAGTAAATTTCTCGGGTCGATAGAAGTGGACTAATATTCAAAGATCTTTTACAAGTTTAAGATTTATTCGAGCGGATCCCCACACTTAGAACACGTTCGAAACTACTAAACTTCACTCCAAAATGAAAACCTTTGATGTGGTTAAAAAGGTTGTCTAATTGAAATGGGACTGGGCAGGACATGTCAGCAAGCTGTAGGCCCGTAATAAAACAGGATTGGCAGGATTGAAACTGCGACGCCGTGCCGCGGCAGAACAAAGAAGGCGGGTTAACCTGGATGTCTTCTATAAGGATTGGAAAAAAGACGAGCAAAATCCTGACCTATAAAATAATGGAGGGAGGCCTTTCCCCGCGATGGGACAGTCGGGGCTAGTAATAATATAATTATAATCCCCAAACCAGGTTAGAACCGAAGAGGGTCAGTTAATCAACTTAGCCTACCGCAATCCCTGCGTCTTAACTGGATGCAGAGGGTGAAAAAGGGGGTGCCCCTTTCCACCCTCCGCATCCAGTCCGTGAAGGTCAACTTCTTAAGGTCGTGGGTTCATCTGCTTGGAGTTGTCCTACACTTCATCTACTTGTTAAATCAGTAACTTTGAAGTTCTTTATCGGAAAGAGAAAAACCCCAAGTGGAGCGGAGCTGCGCTCCAGCCCTCAGCGATCTTAGAATTGTAGACCAGCACATCTATCAGTGTCGAGGATCATCATCGCGTGTCATAACGATCAGGGCGCTGTTGTGTGTGGAAGGAAGACTTCTTTCTCGAAATATCACAATTCAAGCGATGAGAAACATCTTTTTTGTGGGCACCTTTCCCAAAGTTGTGCCTACTGAGCTCGATGTCTTGTCCCAGATAGATAAACCTACACAAAGGAGGTGACGGGGGTTTCGTCCGCTCGCTTTGCTCGCTCACTTCAATCCCCAAACCAAATAAATCTTATGCCTACCTGGGTAGAGACCCCTTTGATGCGGATTGGTCTTGTGCAAATTCATGACAAAGCTGGCCCACCGCCTGCTTAGTTTGGTTTATGCCGAGCGTATGTACGTTTAGCCAAGAAATTTCTTGTAGCAGTTTGCGTTGATATTTCAATGTAACAATACATTTGACGCATTGAGTTTCTAAAGATTGTCTTACATAAATTAAAAACAAACTATTACATATGTATATAAAAAAAAACCGGACAAGTGCGAGTCAGACTCGCGCACCGTGGTATCCAATCGAGTCTTGATTTTTTCCGAGTATGCATTACCTACGGAAGTTTATAAACTATAAAGCAAAATATAGCAGGTAAAATCGAAGTACAAACTTAACTTTGTTGGTGAAAAAATGTTCTCCCATACATCAATTTACGTCACGGTCAATTCTTCAACCGAAAATGAAATTTGTAATTGTAAAAAGGTACAATTGTAATTTACATGATATTTTAATACGACTTTTTCCTGTACTTTCCTTTTTTTTCTTTCCTTCTTGCCAAATTTCATGAATCTAGGTCAACCCTATAAACTTTGATTCCCTTGAGAGTGTCGAAATATACATTTTTGCGGCATAAATGGCCGTATCTTTTTTACGTCAACTTAGAAGTTTGATTTTTTCACAGCTTCAAGGGACTTGAATTTATGGTTTTAATTTCACTCGATACCTCCACGCGTTTCCGAGATAAAAGTTCTTGACAGACAGACAGACGGACGGACGGTCAACAAAGTGATGCTATAAGGGTTCCGTTTTTTCCTTTTGAGGTACGGAACCCTAAAAACGGCATTTTATTGCGATTTCGATGCAGCGGTGGCTCAGAGGTAACTATCGCGACTTAGATGTTGTAAGTCGCGGGTTCGAACCCAGACAGGCAACTTTGTGTAAATTACTATTAGAACCGAAGACATGGGACAAAAAGCAACCCGCAATGGGCCCGAATGGTGGATCACAGCCCATCATTCCCTCTCAGAGAGGAAGCCTGTATCCCAGCTGTGGAACCATTATGTATGCTTACTATGCTTATACCAAATAACAGCATTAAAATTAATCATAAGTTACTTGGAACAGCCACCAAAACAGTTGATATCTGCTTTTATTTTGTTTTAATCCAAACTACCTAATATTTTAAATGCGAAACTAACTCTGTCGGTCTGATTTTTTACATTTTAACGGGTTAACCGCTGCACCAGCGATGAATTTTGGTATAGGGATGGATTGGACCCTGAACGAGATCGAATACTTTTTATACCGGGAGCACGTTAATGCGGCTTAGCTTTCGAATATCACTCGCTCGCGCTGGCAGCGCATAGTATTTAGTATTTGATTTTTACTCTGGTTTGTGCGCACAGATAACAGAACTTTGTGCGCGCCACTTTTTTGTCGGCTACGTTCCATCGTCTACGCAACAAACTGTTGCCGTTTTCTAGACGTTATATTTATTATATTTTCAACCATATTATATTTACTTTTTGTTTATTTCGTTTTAATTACTTTTTATGCAGCCCCAATCGACGTCATTCTTTCAATGCCGGTTGTCGCTGAAAACCAGCGCTGTGGCTCTGCCTCGCACACGAGTCCGAGCATTATGCTGAGCGATGGCCGTTTTGCGCGAATGTGACGCATAATATATCTTCCCAACTTGCATAACTTTTATAATTTAGTTTATTTTATTTTAATGCATGTCGCAAATAAACTCTTTTTCTTTTCTTCTTAAATCAATGTTTATTCTTATTTTATACAAATGCGATAAACCTTGAGTCAACTTATTGCTGGCAATTACGAAAAACGCGAAGGTTTAGGCGTAGTATATATTTCGTTTTTTCTGCAGCAGCAATGCGCTGGGTACCTAGATAGATTTGATAAAAAAAGTGATAATTGATAAATGATTCATTTCATACTGCTGAAGCAGTGACAAGTAAAATATTTGTGAATTGTTGATTTTATTATCACAAGTAGGTACCTAGCGTATATTTTGGACGACAAATTTCTGGCCTCTATTGTATTTTAATATCAAGTAAAATCAGTTGCAGTGAGACAAACAATTATCTTATATAAAATGGAATAGTTGAGTACTGTTTGAAAATTTCGAATACTTGAAAGAATTAAGCTAATATTCCATGACCAACTTTTTATGCTCAGACACACTGTGGAGGAATATGAATGAACTACTTCTATGATAGAGGCCCCATGGGTCCCAGCAAAGCTGTTTATTTTATTTTTTTAGCTTAATCATAGTTGATATTTTTAATTTAATCCCTTATTGGCATATTTAACTTGACCTCAAGATATGTTGATTGTCTGATGTTAGATATAGCAACACTTATATCAATAGCAATTATTTAATGCGGGCTGAATTGAGATATATACCTACAAGTTATGCACCCACTATTTGATACTGCACCAGAATTAAAGCAGGTAATTTAATTGGTTTCTGGCTATCTAAAGTAATAGAACCTTTATGAACATGGACATTTCGATTATAATTATCAACAACTTCTCAATCTAGAGAAAGAAGGAGTCATGGTTTTGCTGGCAAGCTGATTGGAAAATGTAATATATCTAGAATGCATCCTCAAAAGTAAAGGATGTTTGATTAATTTGAGCAAAATTCTTTGCTAAAATAGTTTAAATGAAACCTATTAAAAAAAATGTTTCTTTTAGTTGTTGTTGTGATGTTTCGTTAGTAAGTTCTCTTTTATACGTATGTGGTTAAATTTTTCTAGAAGAATTGCAAGCTTTGCATTGTTGTGTCCAATACTTAATGCTTCCTGATTACATTCATAATGGAAGATAATTGTCTTGCCTTTTGTTCGATGTATAACTGATGCCGCATTTACATAACAATCATGAGGACAAATGACCAGCTCAATTAGAGGTCCAATTGAACATGTTGTTGTGAAGAAATCATCTATTTTATACTATATTTAGAACAAGAAATAAGAATCAAAGTTGGACTTTGTTAAAAGGTTTTAAATGATTGATTATGAGGCGCCTGGACTATGAACAGTTTCATAATGTCAACATTTTACTTTTACATGTTGTCATACAAGAAAGGTTGTGGATTATTTTGTCTTTTTACAAGTGTAAGGCTGGTGGTTATTTAATTAGGCATATTGATGACAGCAGCACACTAGGAATCTCTTAAATGCAGCTGTCTACTGTACCCATTCAAATATTATAGCTCTTAAAATTTAAGGCAACAGAAAGACACTTACCTTTAAATGTGGCTGCATTTTAAACACGATCAGGTGTCTCCTTTTTTTCATCTCCTTCATTTTCATAACTTATAGTCCATAACACATACTTAAAACTACATAATAAACATATTTAAATGTTAACTTACACGTTAAAAATTATCAAAATAAAAAGAAAATTTAAGATACCAAGTATAATAAAACATTACAACACAAAAATGGAATAAAATAACGTTTGATAGTCCCTAGCAGATTGTAATCAAAAACCTGTCTTGACAAAACTGCACCAAAATTATACAAACAATGGGCTAACGGTCGCGAGACAAAAGATAAACTGCAATACGTAAACAAAAGATCGTTTTACTAAAAACAAACGACAAAACGGCGTAGCGATAAGGCGACAAATTCCTAACTTATTTTCAAATTAGAATATTATCTCGTAAGTGTACCTACATTGCGTAAAATTCACATTTCACTGTTAATACTCGTCTAGCACACTATACTCGATTGAAAAAGTCTTATCCTAGATACATGTCTTTTTATTAAAATTCTGAATTGACAAGTTTATCAAATATCTCCCACTGCATTTTGTACAACTCTACGCCATATTTGCAAAGTAGGTGACGGTGTTGCCGCGGTCACAAAAAAAACTACCATGCATTAATTCAAACAAACTCGCACCTTTTCCTCAAAGTAACAAGCTGAAAGAGCTAAAACGTTGTCAAAACTATCGTATACTTAATTTTTCACACTATCATTCAGAGTTCTACCGAATTATATTTTACAGCGAACCCACAACCTACTTCAGTACTTCCTACTAAAGCAATGCCGCCATCCAAGGACTGCAGGGTATAAGTACTTTGGACAATACCTACTATGGATGTATTTCTTGCAACGCTCATACAAACCTACATACATAAACTCCCGCTGTTTTCAGATCAGAAGGGTGTAAGTAACAGCTACAGAACTACCTACCTTGTAAGTTAGCTTTCATTCAGCCTCTCAATATTATGAGGGTGCCTTTTAAGAAAGAAGAATCCTTTATACATTCACTTATAATTAATTAGAATGTTGACAAAACATTACATAGTAAAAAATACTAGTGCTCAGCAGATGCAACTGCATCCGGCTAGACCAGGACGCCGACTTCAACATGATTAGGAAGAAGCTGAGCAGATTTATAAATTACTAGACACCACTCGCGGCTCCGCCCGCGTTAGTGTCGAAAATTATCTCAAGGGAACCGCTCCCGGGATGAAAAGTATGTATATGTTAGGTACTCCAGATAATCTACCCCTGTGCCAAATTTCATCAAGATCCGTTCAGCCGTTCTAACGTGAAGGAGTTACAAACATCCATACATCTATATATACAAACTTTCGTGTTAATATTATAAGTCTCGATGATGCGTTCACAGAATGCATGTCAAAAACTAGTTAATTTTGAATTATGTAGGGTGCCTGTTCAATCTATAAGAATTAAAAAGACGATAGATTTATTCTTTTTTATTTATTCGTTTTCGTATTCGTTTGACTTGAAATATATTGCTATGAATATTGTAAATATAGCCCTCATTACTTTTTGGTATCGTGGTTTCTTAATAATTGCTAAAAATTACACTGTCACTTACGACCGGTCTCAATAACGTATCTACCTTTGACCAACTGTCAAATTAGCTACCAACAGTAGCTGAAACGTCATGTTTACCTTTAAAATATGACGTTTACTACTGGTAGTAGTTGATTTGACTGTTGGTTACAGGTGGATAAGTTATTGAGACCGGTCGTTAGACATGTTTACAGAGTTACTGTGTAAAGATTAAGAAAAAGAATACCTACTTTTAAATCGTTAATTATTACAAAAGTTACCTTACAGCTGTTACATCATTGTCATGTTGTAAAATCGGTTAGGCTAACTAAACTATCGTTAAAAAATTTGACCTTTTTTAGGGTCGGATTGTACAATTTGACCATAAAATCATAGTCCGCGACACCAAGCCCCGATCTCACAAAACTTCAGACGGATTAAAATAGTAAATTTTTTTTTTTGTTTTCCACCATTTAGATATTTTTCACCACAGTTAGAACTTGCCCAGGGTTAAAGTCGATATTAGTTTAGACACGACCCCGCTAAGTCTTACCGTTTAGACGGCTACTGCCCGTCTATACTCTATCCGTTTAGGTAGTTAACTAAAGGTAAACAATCTTGATGTAACTTTTTACTTAAGAACTCAGTTTAAAAATAAAATGCAAGTAAAAACCAAAGTAAATACAACAGTAACGAATACTAAATCAATTGAACCATAAGTTTGAAAAGTAGTTTATTTGTTTAATATGAATTTGTGTAAAAAGACACATCAAGATTGTTTACCTTTAGTTAACTACCTAAACGGATAGAGTATAATCAGTATCATCCAAACTAAACTTGTCATGAAACATTTCAGCTCAATAGGTTGAGGGTAACTGCTTTATAATTCAGTTGCCAGATTTAAACCAAATAAACATTTAAACATTGCAATTTAAATAAAAGGTTGTAAAAAGCGAAACTGACTGACGTACATACGCCATCACATCAAGCTACTCGAAACTGTCAAATTTTCCCAATCAACCTTGAACCTAATGCTTTGGCGATAAAGTTGAAAATCTATTAAAGAAATTAATTGACAGATTGTTGTAGCTTGATGTGCTGGAGTCTGTATGTATGCGCAGCCGAAACTACTGAGACTAGGAACATAAAAAAACTGCAAAAGGCTTCCTTTTATGATATGGCCACCGTGATGTGGCAATTATTATGGTCATATTTGAAACAACACCTAGGTTTAGCCATGACTTATGCCATATTTTTTCAATGTCAATCAATATGGCATATGGCGGTAGGCTCCATCATGTGGTGGTTTCACATATCAAAGACGATCACCGCAGTAAACTGTAGTTGGTTTAGAAAACATGCGCAGACGAAGTCGTGGTCGAAGTGCTAGTATGAGATTAAAATAGCAGTGTAAAATTTGATTCACAAACTGACAAACGGATTGGACGAAATTTGATGGACCACGAATTCCTAAATATGAAGTTAGTATTTCTTACTCAGTCTTCGCATAAAACTTCCCTTTTAGTAGCTATTTCTGAAAGTAGCCACCCTGTTTTAACAGCTGTCACAGGGAGCGCAGTGGGGAACCAAACTAAAAATGCCAAAAATCGTCTAACAAAGTTGGCATCAATTGACTAAAATTTTAAAAATTGGCGAGTAAATTTTTTTTTTTAATTCGCTTTATTTGACTAAAGTTGCCTATTATTTTGTCTATTCGCTACTTTTAATAATAGTTTACAAGTAGTCTTTATTTTGTTCGTTACCATCTCCAGTCATACTTTTAAAAGTTGTAAAAGCGTTTCATACCAACCCGATCCACAAGCTACTTATCCAAGACAGTTATGTAAAAAAGGGAACGAATACATTGGTACATAATAATTTCGTATTATTTCCGTTATGAATGCCAATATGTCTAGCTTTTGTCATCGGCTTCGCCCGCGTGAAAGTCGATTAACATTTACAGGGATTTGGATGTGGCTTTGACTTCCTGATTTAGAAAAATGTGCTCGTAATATCTACTTTTTATTCTAAAAAGATAGGATTTTTGTCATAAAAAAAATAATATAAGTTAAAGGAAGAGAGCGAAACATTTAGTCGATTTCTTGTGATATTTGATCGGTGTGAACTAGGAATCGATTCAAATATTTGAGTGGTCTCGATCTCGACTGACGTGCGTGATTGATTAAAAAAGTTTATTTGTGTTGGGCCCAATACGTGAAGTTGTATTGTTTGCACATTTCTTATTTTTTTATTTTATTTTTAATGAAAGCAGTGTATCTAGCATTATTTTAGTTTCTTCTGTGGTATTATGGGTAAACAGTGCAAACATAATAATCAGTTTAAGTTATAATACCATAGTTTTATATAAAATACAATTTTTGTTTGGGGATTTCTTGTTTCCAGAGTCCACAACTGTTGAAGACCGTGAAAATTTAAATGATTTTTTGGAAGAAGCAGAACTTCTACAGTATTATGAATTGTTTAGGTAAATATAAGCAACTTTGTGCCAGCTTTGTTTATAAATTCTCTATTTTTCTTTGATAAATTATGAATTAAGTACCTTTTACTGATTTGGTTGTGGTTGTTTTCGAAAAAGTTAAGTTTTAGCTGTATTTATCTACGTGTTTGCGTTTGCGATTTTTTGTCAAGTTTAGTGTTAGTGCTTAGCATGTTAATGTAAAACATAAGCCATATGCTCTATTCTTTGGCTGATGCGAATTTTCATTACACTAGACTACATTTAAAAATATCAGATGTTTAAGTATAAGCTATTCTACAAATATGCCACTTACTGCCTTAGGATCATTATTATTATTATTATATATACTTTATTGTACACCTCATTATAAGAACAGGACAATCAAACATAAAATAAGTGTACAATGGGCAATGGGAAGTTAAGGGATACTTATGTTAATATACTTATTTGATACATGATAGTAAGTAACAATAATAATAATAACAATAATATTTATAAAGTATACTTTGTTTGTTTCAGAGACATATTAAAAGTGACTAAAGTTTCACAACTTAAGTTTGTATTGACTGAAGACTTAGCTCAAATTGGTCTGTCGAGGCCAGAACAGAGACGTTACAAGAAGATATACTCAAAATACTTTCCTAACCCATATATTTCAAAGATCCGCAAAATGCTGAAATCAAATAAAAAGAGGGACCAGGTTAGTACAAAATATTACTGTGGAAGTTGTCCATACAATTAATCTTATGTTCTGAACAACCATAAAAATATACTTGAGTTACATGAAATAATAAGTAGGCATCCATATTTGGGATGGGTGTCATCTTATTGGTAAAAGGCTCTTTGTGCTGCTTCTTATTCTTCAGCTAGATGAATACTAAGAACAGCTTGGATATGAACATCTTAAGTGCCAGCTGTCATGCTTATTAAATATACATCAGTAAGCCAATATTCATTTTGATTTGAAATATCTATAGCCACGGGTAAAACCAATTGTTGGTGTAGCAATGCAAAATATACAATGATATATGTAAATACAGTCTACATTTATTTTGTCATTCAACAATAAAAATTAGTTGTATTTTCAGCTAAAACACTAAGAAGTGGTGACAGGCAGGCGTTTTGGAGGACTGTCTTTATGTAGAACTTTGATGGTCAAAAAGTGCTGGCACTCAGCCTAATTTAATTAATGACTTTTGATTTTGATTTTGATTATGCCATATTTAGTTCCTGTCGTAATCAATTCTTTTATGCATTTTACTTGTACAAAATAATTTTGATGTTTCATATCTGCCAGGCATCCCGTGACTGCTCACAATTTTTTATTATATAATAATATAATATAATAATATCTTGGGACAACTCACACACGTTCATCTGATCCCAAACTAGGTAGAGCCTGTGCTATGGCAACCAGACAACTGATAAACATACTTATATATTTTTAAATACACACATATTATAGACAACCGGACCGCTCAGGACCGGGATGGTTGGCGATCTTTGGGGGAGGCTTACGTTCAGCAGTGGACGGCAATTGGCTGATATGAATAGACAAATTACACCCAGACACAGAACATATGATCATGCTCATCACACAAAGATTTGTCCTGAGTGGGAATCGAACCCACTACCTCCGGTTTAGCAGTCAGGGTCACTAACCACTTGACCAACAGGCCAGTCCATTATAGTATGAGCAATTGCTTAAATTATGTTATTGTTAATAATCCAAGTTATCTTTACCATAAGACTTGTTAGATAGCCAACTGGTAAGGGGAAATCTGGCTAAAATGTTAAAATTAGATCTCGCTCTCCTCTACTTTTATCAGACTTCAATCCTGCATTGCTTAGTTAGATAGAAGTACAGCATGACTTTAGTGTTCTGTATCTCAAAAGGTAAACATGGAACCCTAAGTATAGCTATGCAAGCTATGCTTACATAACTTAGCTTATTTCTGATGAGATTATAAAGGCACTTTTTGATGCATTACAACCTAGAATTGCTGTTTAAGAACTTATTGTATATTAATGTGAAAGTTTAGGTTTGGATATTTGTTAGTTAATAATGCCTCAACATCTGATATGGATCAATTTTGGAACCCTTGTGGAACATTTCTGAATTAGCATGTACTTGTATACTTACATTATGTTCTACCTTACATTGTGATTGGAAAGCAGGTACTTAATTTATAAAATCAGATACTTGCGATCCTGGTATTACATTCCACCTCACATTATACTGGGAAACCTAAGTTACATCAATTAAAATCTTATACCTTTAAACAAGTTTCTTGTAAATATATATATTTATATATAATCTGAATCATGGAAACAGCTCCAACTATTTTCATGAAATTTAGTACGCAGTGGGTTTTTCGGGGGCGATCGATCTAGCTAGGTTTCATTTTTAGAAAACGTTTACCAAAAAAGAAAAAATGAACAAAGCTCAGTTATCCAGGTACTAAACGTAATTCAAGAGTCTGTTTGCTATGCCAAAATAACAGCTTTTACTTATACATAAGCATTACATTTTCCCATTTTAGTCTATGTGACTAGAGTTTTACTGGCAGATAGCTGATTTTATAATGAGGAACAGGTTTTTATTTTAGACTAGCTGCCCTTGCTTCTCAAGTGTGCAGTTAATATACACAAACCTTTCTCATTCATCACTCATTCTATTTATGAAAACTGATCCAAAATCACACAATCAACGGACTTAGGCAGGCAGCAGCAAGTATAACATGATTTTAAATCTTTCAGAATTTTCATGGTCACTCATCCATAGCATTTGACACTCAACCGGTTTTTGAGAACAATGTGAAAGTACCAACCAAGCACATCATTTCCATAGAAGATATAACAATCAACAAAGAACTGGGAATGGGTCAGTTTGGAGTGGTGCAGCTGGGAACATGGACTACAGGGAATCAAAGAGTAAGGACCATTTATTGTCTCTATCTAAAAAAATATAATGAATAGGTAAAACTGTTTGTTCAATAGCGAAAATTCTTTCAGTAATAGAAAGCTACCCTATCGCTGAGAGTGATAGAGACCACTTTTTACACAGGAACTAGCTTTTGCCCTCGACTTCGTACGCGCATATCCAGTTTTTTTCCCGTTCCCGTAGGAATTTCGGGAAATCCTCTCTTAGTGTTCCCCTACACTCCCCAAGGAACCCACATGCCAAATTTCAGGTTTCTACGACCAGTAGTTTCGACCGTGCATTGTCTGTCAGTCAATCACCAGTAATGGAAGAATTTTATAAATTAGGATATTGCATCATGGGTCCTGTGGAGAGGAAAGAGAAGCCGCGGGAAAGGATAATTATAGATAATGCATTATTGCTAATAAAGGTACTTCCATTGAATACGATGTTTGCTTGGTACCTATTCTTATTATGTGTGTAAACGTTGGCAGTAGGTATGTTGTTGCAAAAATAATGTCTTATGTATTAACAGTGGCCCACAAGATGAATGATGAACCTTTTCATACCCTCACAATGTTCAATCTTCAGTGATCACGGAAAATTGCCGACTCCGTAAGATTGTCATAAATCCCATCCAAATTCATAGGTTTCCAAAATATACGTGTCTTATTAAGAAAAAATAGTTTACAATTTTACGCGATATTTTACAATCTTACGAGATTTGCAATTTTCCGGTGACATATACATTTTTAAATAAATAAAGTTAGTTTTTGCATTCACTGCAAATGCTATCAGTTAGGCGAAGCGTATGACATTCATGTATGTAGATGCAAGGTGCCGTGTCTATGTCTGTGGTTATTTATCAATGCAAATATGTCTAAGGTCGTGTTTAGGACAGGGCTAATGCTTATTTTCATGAATGCACTTAGGATTATGTTGCAATGAAGGTGCAACTTAGAAAAAACTATTTTTATAGTACCTAGTAGTAAATCAGTCTCTACCTACTGCTTGTTGATTCTGGTTTGAAGAAGTATTGCTATTTGCCAATGAAATTGCTGGCACATGAGCCATTTCACTACAACCACCAATCTACACTATTCTTGTGTGTTACAACCCAATCCCAATATAAGGAGCCTATGTTCAAGCTGAGAACTACTATCGGCAATACCACATACAAAATTCCAAATTTTCCCACCTATGTTGTGGTTGGCTTGCAAGCAAGCCAACCACAACATAGGTGGGAAAATTTGGAATTCGGTGTTCATCTGCATCCAAGGATGCAGATGAACACCAGACCTTGAGATGGAGTGACTGTATAATACCCTTAAAATAATACCTTTTGGCAAGACAAGTCTTTTAGCTTCTAACTACTCGTAACGACTTTCAAAGATCGATAAATGACAGCACAGAGGAGTCTAGGTGTGTTGTGATGGTAATTTATCAACGGACAGACCTTGTCAAGCTAAACCTTGAAGTTTCTCGAATGTTCCCTCGTTATATGGTGATTGGTGTTTGAGCTATTACAGCGTTGTCTCTAGAATGATATATGATAATGGATATGGGTTCCCTCTAGTGTTGCATAGTTTTTTAGCGTTCCGTACCCAAAGGGTAACAGAACCAACGGAACCCTATTACTAAGTCACCGCTTTCCGTCCGTCTGTCTGTCAGCGGGCTGTATCTCATGAACCGTAATAGGTAGACAGTTGAAATTTTCACATAATGTGCCTATTGCCGCTATAACAAAAAATAATTAAATTCAAGGGGTCTCCATACAAGAAACGTGTTTTTTTTTCGGTTTATGTTACGGAACCCTTCGTGTGAGAGTCCGTCTCGCACTTGGCCGGTTTCCATTCCATTTACCATTCGTTAATATATTCCTGCTTTTTCCATTAGTAACAAAGAAAACTTATAAAGCCTTCTTTCCTATTACAGCTGCAAGTAGCAATTAAATGTCTGGGACATGAGCGGATGACATCAAACTCAACAGAATTCTTGAAGGAGGCAGCCGTGATGCATAGCATTGAGCACCCCAACATAGTGCGTTTATACGGTGTTGTACTACATCTGGACTCCTTGATGCTGGTATGTATACATGTACAACTTCGATGGAGATGAGAGGGCTTTTAAAGGAGGGTTTAAACCATTGGTTCATGTGTCATTCCAACTCAATAATGAAGAAACAACGCTCGGATCAATAGCGTATTTATCTCCGACAAAACGATTTTCAAATAAGTAAGCATCGTATCAGTTTTACTTTTAAATATACAAGAAACCTACATAAGCTCAGGGCTTTTTCCTATACGGGTAGGTGGGTATTACATAAAACGTATATCTTGAAAGGTTACTTTGAAAAAAATACTCTTAAATAAATATATCCTATGATTATTCAACTAACAGTTAAAAAAATACAATGCTGTGAAACCCTTGGAACGTTACTAAACAAAACTCGAAAAAAGAAGTCGTATTTATTCCTTTTGTTTTTTTCTTCAGCATTGTTCCTTGAACGGTATTTTAAGAACAGATGGTACTCGCTCCCCCACTGAGCTATTACGCAATTGAATTTATTAATGTCACTGTGAACCTTGTCATAGTATGTCGAGAAACTAGCCGTGTCGTTTTTCGCCTTATAATATAATAAATTGTAAAAGGTATTTTATATATACCAGGACCAGGAGTCAAGTTTATAGCAGCATCAAACATTTCTTAACGCTTATATTGCGGTGTATCGAAATGCTTCCACAACGAGCGACAAAAATATGTCCGAATGTGTAAACAACGCGGGCAAAGTCTAGGGCGAAGTGCTAGTCATATATGTTTTTATTACTCACTAAAGCGACCCGAAGCGAGATGTTGACCAAATATTTGTGAAAATGGCCTCGAATGTCATCACATAGGAAAGAAAGTTTTTATTTAAACATTAGAGGTGTAGGTCTTGCTAAGGTGTTAGTTGACGGGTCCCGCTAGAACTTGGCTTGCCATGTTGCGGAATTGTTCGGAAAACTAGCGGCCCTGGAACGAAAAGAACATTTGAAGGAACACGAGTGGGTTTCTGACACTCCCATCTGGTACCGCCCAAAGCGGGACTAGAAATTTTGTTGAATTAGAAATACTCGAAAGTAGTTTCGAGCCCGATTTAGTTTTCCCGATTTAATTGGGCTCGAGACTACTTTCAGCGTTTTTCGTTATTCCTCAAAGTTTCGGATTTGCCATCCACGCACACTTCAAAATCAGCCTGTATACCTACTAATTGTGTGTAACTTTCATGTATCCAAAAACAACGGTTTAATTTTAGAGGGAGGGAAACATCTCGAACAAAAAACCGGCCAAATGCGAGTCGGACTCGCGTGCAAAGGGGACGAATAATATTTATTTAAATGTTACTTTAAAATCATAAGCTTATAGGTATTTTTTAATACATCCCTATAGATTACAGGAAAATCTATAAGCTTAAAGACCAATTACATGTATTAAAAAAAATAGTCTCAGTAGTTTTAGAGGTAAGGGGGGACAATGGTCAATATTCATCTATTTTCTTTAATATCTTCGGAATGGATTCTTAAAAAAATAAGAAATAAAGGTTTTTGGACCCTTACGATGAGCCCTTTCATTCGCTATATCACACGGTACAGTTACGCGTACGTGTTTGGGTAATATAAGATTATAATAAATGTACTAAATTTCAGCGGAATCGGTCCAATGGATTCGGAGAAAATCGGCTGTGACAGATGGACAGACATATAGACAGACAACCGAATGATCCTATAAAAGTTCCGATTTTCCATACAGAAACCCTAAAAATACCACTTCAAAGGTTATCGCAAATGGTTCTCTGAATAAAAAAACCAAATTCTAATATTACCCAACACACGATGGAATAGACTATAATAAAAAATCATCCCCCTTTACCTGCATGGGAAAAAATACTTAACAACTTTGTCGGGGTGATTAATAACCATGCCAAATTATAGCTTCGTACCATCAATAGTCATTGAGTAAGGGTTCCTTATTTTACTACGGAACCTCAATAAAAACCTACCAAACTATAGAATTTGCGTACGTCGCGCACACCTTAGCAACATATCTGAGTTAAATAATCAAGCATCTGTTACAAAAAAACTGAATTCTACAAGAAGTTTGATTATGTAACGATATATTTATCAATGAGAAGTTGATTGATAATGTCACATTATAAGGAATTCTGAGAAGTGGACCGGATTTAAATATGCTGGTCTGGTTAAGCTTATTGACACGGCAGCGAAACCGATACACAGACCTTAGGCCATAGGCCTTACAAAGTCAGACGGACAACGAAGTGATCCTATAAGGGTTCCGTTTTTCCTTTTGGGGTACTGATACCTAAAAAGAGAAGAATAATATAACATAACAAGGAAACAGTAAAATTGCGCAGAGCGTGGGGCATACCGAAAGGGTTACCATCTCAGCGTTTAGGTTTCAGGTTTTTACAGCAAAGGACGAATAAAAGGAAAGGAACAGGACACAATAAACATTCTACTTGCGATATGTTTCAGGTGACAGAGCTAGCGCCTCTTCGCTCGCTCCTCGAGTGCCTTCGGGAAGTGTCTTTCCGGCTCAACTTCCCCGTGCCGAATCTCTGCGAGTTTGCGGAACAGATCTGTGATGGGATGACTTATCTAGAAAGCAAAAGACTGATTCATAGGTATGTAGAATGTACTAGAAAGTTTTGTGCAGACGAGACATCTGTAAAAAGAAGAGTGGTTCTCACAGATAACGTTTGTGCATATAAAAAGTGAACATTTTCTCTCAGCTGTCATCTTGGCTCTTCCATTCTCTGGATATTCCATTGATATAAATAAATATATATATATATAAGTATTATAATATATTTATATTATTATCATTATAATAAACAACCTACAGCTTATTTACCAACTCTATGTGCGTAGACTAACATAAAACAATACTAATAACCTTCCGTCAATTGAATAATAATATAACCGATCCTCGAATTATAAGCTCTCTAATTTAAAACGCTTTAATTAACCTTTACTACTGATTAGCAGATACTAAACTTAAATTCTCTAAAGAAGATGCATTGTTAGTTGTTTTTTTAAACATATTAGAGGCAGGAATAATTTGTAACGGAAGGTTTGTAATAGCAGTTTATTTGAAGAAAACTCCGTATCTTCTTTCTTGATGAAATTACACTTAATGTTCAAAAATGAACATCAATTATAGGGGCGATGTTTGGGATAGGTTTATTTCCTGATGCTGATGAAGTTGAGGTAATTATTACATTTCGATATGCCACACAAGACAAAGTACAAATTCGATTACACCCAATTTTTCATACAAATGGTCCCTAATAAATTAATTTAAATATACATGCTGCTTAAACATTATAAAATTACAAATTCGTGTATAAAGGAAAACATTTCGTTTCCCACACAATTAATGTTCAGCATATAACTCTTACACTTTACATGCTTCTGTATATTTTTTTTTTTAAAGTAACATGCAATCAATCTAGAATTTTTTACATTCAAAAGCTAATATTTTCTGCAACAAACTGGATAAATATTTACTTTACGTCTAAAGCTACAATACGATAGTATAACGTTACAATTATCAATTTCCAGGGACCTTGCTGCAAGGAATATTTTAGTATTCAGTAAGGACAGAGTGAAAATCTCCGATTTTGGGCTGTCGCGTGCCTTGGGCGTCGGGAAGGACTACTATCAAACAAATTACAACGTGAACCTAAAGCTACCAGTTGCATGGTAAGTAAAATGACATAAGATTTTTATAGCGACTAATAGTTGTGTGTTACATGTGTATTTTAACTGACTGCAGTGAAATTAGAGGGCCAATCTCGTACTTAAAAAGCGTTTAAATTCAAGTCGCAGTACATTTTAACTAGTTTTTAACACTGATTGCAGTGTTGTTTCTGTCACCACTTTTTCCCCTACATTTTGACATACGTTTGACATTGATTGTCACTGAGATGTTATTGCGACTTGAATTTGAATGCTTTTTACAAGCTTTTATTTAACTTGCACTGTTCGTATGTATGTAAGTTGTCCGTCAAAATTTGCAAACCATTTTTCGACCATTTGTTGGTATCCGATTGTGCTGAAATTTTGCATAAACCTGTAGTTCTGGTGACAATACAATGTGCACGTGTCAATATTACAATAATTTCGATTTGGCTGCCGCTCCAAGATAGCGGATTACATATTTTTTCTCAACCCCCTTAATGTGGGTATCAAATGAAAGGGTTTGAAGAGTAGAAAAGGATAAAGTTAGTAACATCACACCCAATTCCTTGTGGCCGCCGCTTGAGAAGACTGCGGATAACATTTTTCTTCAACCCTAGTAGTAGGAAACAATTAAAAGCTTGTTTAAAAAAAAATAAGTACGAGTATTGGCCTTTATTACAATCACATTTCGGACTCATGTTCAAATGTGAATGTATGCTTATTGGGGAGTAAAGTTGTGACGGTAACTTGCATATTATGTTTGAGAATGATGTCCTATTCAGTTATACTATGCAGATAATGGCAAAATGAAAGCTGCGTTTGACTTCCTCAATTTAAAAAAAAAACATCATACGAATTTGTAAATATAGCAATGCTGTTGCGATATTTTATGTCTATTTTAATGACTGCGGCGAAGCGCAAACGAGGGTAATTCTTTTCTTAATTTCAAAGCTAGTGCTTTAAAAATAGCAGACTTGACTTGAGACCAATAAAACATGGTTGCATAACAAACACTAGGCATTTAGTAAAACATACAAATCGAAATAACGTGCTACAAAATCAGTGGCGTAACCATCAAGGATGTCATTATTACAGTCCACTCAAGGTAACCGGCAGTCTGACTGATTAGCTCGTTAGTTGCATGTGCTGCTCTTACCGCATAGGCAAGATTGATGGTGATGTATATTTAATAAATGCATGCGCTGGTGTTATTCCTTAATAAATTGGTCACTTAACACTATTTCCACGTGCCTGATACCTGCACGTCATAGAAACTAATAGGTTTTGCATGTGTTAAATTTATACAAATAGCTTCCTCGTTTGTCGCTGGAGCTATTAGTGCAAACCGGATCGAAATCCGTTGCGTGGTTTAGGACATGTAAGCGAAGAAACAGACACGGGCAGACGACTTTGTTTTATACCGCTTAGTTAGAGTAATTCCAGCTGTATTATAGAACTGAAATAAAACAACAAATACATTGTCATTTCAGTAACCATACACATTATTATTGACTGGCCTGTTGGTCGAGTGGTTAATGACCCTGACTGCTTAACCGGAGGTCGTGGGTTCTATTCCCACCCAGGACAAATGTTTGTGTGATGAGCATAATCATTTGTTCTGTGTCTGGGTGTAATTTGTCTATAATATGTATGTATTTAGAAATATATAAGTAAGTTTATCAGTTGTCTGGTTGCAGTACAGGCTCTGCCTAGTTTGGGATTGGATGGCCGTGTGTGAGTTGTCCCAAGATATATTTATGTGACTAGCTTCTGCCAGCATCTTTGCCCGCTCGTCCCAAGGCAAACATTTTTTGTTCATATAAAACTTTGCCATCCAGTTTCAACACTTTAATTTACAAAATATTCTTTAATAGTCCTTGTCCACATTATAAACGAAAACTCTGTGTAGAATTTTCGCTCTCTAGGTCCAAGGTTTTAGCCTGGGTTGGTATGATAACCTTTGTAAAATTACTTCGATGCAAGGTTTCAAGTTTATAAACCCAAGGAATACGAATCTTCCACACATACTTGAATACCCTCTAAATCTTCTCAAAGATGTCTAATTTGAAACTTTAATAATAATCGAAACTCTACAGAAGCTGGGTAATCTGTCTCGATTAACCTCTCATAACACAGGCAAGGCATTGCCATACTTTTGAGTTGTTTTATGGATTACCGCTTCTGTCAGCGTTTTGCCCGCGTGAAAGTCGTACATTATCCCAAGGGAACATACTCCCGAGATAAAATGTATCCTATGTCAAATTCAGGATATTTTTTACTGTGGTAGGCGCCGGTAAAACTTGCAATAAAGAACATTGACATTTCCCTAGTATTCCTTCGTAGATATCCGAGCAATAAATTATAAACCGTTTTTCATTACTAGAGAACTTAAAGGATCACGATAGAAGTCGATTCAGGACAGCTTTATGTCTTTATTTCCTGTTTTTGAATGACCGTTATTGCACATTTATCTGGTGTCTACCATAGCTGGGATGCATCACCACTGGTCATTCTTACAACCGGCCTATACCTTTATTTTTCGGCAGGGGAGTTCGCATGCCCAGTGTGGCATCATTCCACGCTCTCTAAAGACGTGATATAGCGCTAGACCATTCCACTGTCGCATCGTAACTGGGTGCCTAAATCTTAGCCCCTCATGATGTTGTACGTCCTAGGGTGTATAGCTTTACCAGACGTTCGCCCTGAAATATAGTCGCATTGAGAAGGGGAAACAGGAACGAGACGGTCGTCAACGGTCATGGGCATTAACTAATATACCTGCACTTTTAAAGAGTCGTAAAAGCCTTGAGATGTTTGACCTCAACGGGGGACAATGCAGCTGACGAGAGATGCGCGCTGTGGAGGCTCAAACACCCCACCCCTGCATACTTCATCACCCCGCAGGGTGGATTGCGCGGAGAATATTTACCCCTTGGATTCGAACTGCAGTGGCCTGAATCAGTAGTCTAGCTTAGTTGATCTGGTAGTTTTATGTTTCCTTTACAAAACAGTATGTATTGCATCATCCCGGTAAAGCGTCAGCCGTGCACCTAAATTGTGCAACACACTATCTATTACAATCCGAAGGCATTGAATAAAATATACTGTAATATCGTAATTGTCTTTGAATGGTGAAAATGGACACCGTAATATTTGTTTTCATTTTCGCCATTCAGCAACACAAAAACGTTGCTCAATTCCCGGACGGTGTGGCAAGTGTTAGGCGTTTTCTTCGCTCAAAAAAAAGAAAAGTATCCCCCAACTCAGTGGGTAGCTGTAGATGATCACAACAAATAGAGTTATGGTTCTTTCCAAGATCAGTCAATGTTTTTGTCAGCAACCCATTTATTTCAAATACTTCGTTTCAAATTACCATCGTATATTAATAAACTATTTTCACATTGCAGGTGTGCTCCAGAGTGCATCTTGTTCCTCCGGTTCACTTCAGCGAGCGACGTGTGGGCGTTCGGCGTCTGCCTTTGGGAGATGTTCACGTACGGCTTCCAACCCTGGGCTGCCTTCTCGGGACAACAGATACTGGAGGCTATAGATGCTCCTAACTTCCAGGTTAGTTGACTGTTACCGACTTGTAAAAGGGCTGATTAACGAATGCTAAATGACAGCCGCACGAGTCTATCTTATAGGTTAAGCAACCTCGGCACCGAGGTTGCTCCGTTAATGACCATCTTAACATACCGAAGTTGGTCCTGGCTGTTATTTGTAAATCTTTGACAGTTGTTACGGATAGACAGAAACTAAGAATTTGAACCAATCTTGCAAGGGGTGTCGTGTTACCCAGTTAGGTACATATGAACTAGGTTTGAAGGGTTTTGGAGGTCTGTAAGACAGTCGCTAAATGTAAAATATTGGTACTCAGCTGCATCAGATAATTACAAGCCGAACCCAGCACAGTTGGGAAAACGCTAGGATGATTGATTGAGTTAAGAACGTGTAATGCCTTACTTTAATACCAGAGTTAGGCAGATTATCAGGCTAAGCGTGTGCTTGAAATTGAATATTACAATTTCAAATTATCTACACTATAATATATAATTAATACTAGCTGTCCCGGCGAACTTCGTACTGCATCATAATTAATTTTTGCCGTGATTCGTTTCGGTCATGTATCAAAAAAGCCGTTGGGTACGAATTATTGTGTGCGATAATATAATTTTTTGTGATTTTTTCCGATGTTTTAATAGTTATACTGCTATTCGGAGCAGAGACAAATCCAACAAACTAATGATCTTCAAAATCGGTTCAGTCGTTCCTGAGTTATAAATGGTGTTACTAGCCCGATTTTGTTTAATGTCGCTATTAAAAAATAGGGGTTGGTGGTAGAAGGATTAAAATTTAAGGGTTGTATGTATTTTTGAATACGGAATCATAAAAAAATGTCCAAAAAATAAAGTTTTGGGATGGACCACCATTATCACTTAGGGTATGAAATATAGTTTACGTCCTATTCTCAGACCTACTGAATATGCACACAAAATTTCATCGATCAAGCCGTTTCAGAATAGTTTGGTTACAAACACTGTGAGAAGAGAATTTTATATACATAGTAGTTATAGATAGATTATAAACACGTAATGTTTGTGAGTTTGTGAGGTTGTAGGGGGTCATTTCTGGATCTGCTGAACTGATTTTGAAAATTCTTTTTGTATATGATAGCCACATTCATGAGGAATGCTATGGGCTATAAGGAAATGTGAACGTGAAAAAACGGGATATGCGCGTACGAAGTCGCGGGCAACAGCTAGTAAATTCATAAATGTGGGGAAGACACGTTAGTAATTTGTGGGCCCATGCCTCCGAAAATTAGGCCGCCAAAACAGGTTGACTAAAGACACAAGTAAGTAAATGGAAAATACCTTTTTTTGTAGTTATTGTAAACAAAGCTTGCCAAGTAAGATTAAAGCTTGTATTGAGACTTGTCATCATTATTCTCTCAATTTATTTAGTGGCAGCACAAGCCTCATTCTTCCATACTTGTCTAATAGTCGTGATCGTAACACTTCTTTCTACTAATTACTTACCACCTTATTAGGCACATCGTTCACACAGTTCATCCATCGATATTTCCTAGTGTCGGACCGAAACAGGATTTTCAGCCGATACTGAAACCGAACCTTCGTTTCTGATCTCAGTTTCGGGCGAAACCGACGCTTAATAACTGTAGCCATCCACATTCATCTTTACATAGTAAAAAACATAGTCGCTTTCGTTGTCTGTACGCTTATATGTATATTTTAAACTACGCAAGGATTTTAATGCAGTTTTCATCAATAGACAGTGACTCAAGCGGAAGGTTTATATCATTATATTTATAATTCGTTCCGAAATTCCTACGGGAACGGGAAAATAGGATAGTGCATCATAGGATATGTGTGTATCTAGTATTATATAAGTAGGTATTTCAACTAGTCTTACTGCACTAATCGTACTAACGTTTCACCAATGTTTGTGTTTAAATAGGGGATACTTATACATGTTCAAGTATCAAAACCTTGCAACACAGCTGCAATAAGAGAAAAAAAAAACTCAAGTTTTGTCTAATTTGATTGGTTTAGTTTAATTTGATTGACTGGGCTTGACATTTTTTGTTGGAGGCATGCCTGAAGCAGTGTGATGTCTTTGGTAGCCTGTAGAAGTAAATATCCAGTTATATGCAATTAAAAATGGTATATACTGACAAGATATACCCCAGGTTATGCAATAAAATGGCAATCTATACCTGGTTTGGTGAATATACTCGTACTTAGAAACTGATTATTAAGTTGATTTCTGACGTAATTAATTCTTATCGCATTAATTCTTTAAAGGACAATGAACACGTTGCCCAGAGCTGTGTCAAGTTCTGGCATAAGTACGTAATTTTTGAGAGGCCATATTAATAGCTTTATTTATTGTATGCCACCAACAGTTGGACTTAAGAAAGTTGAGACTCTTAAACTCTTTTGTATTTGTAGAATATTGACTGTATGAATGATGATCAACGTGGGTTTGCTCTTGAATCTAGTCTAGGTCATAGATGACAGAGACAAAGTCGACGATGGAGCGAGCTTACCCAGAAGAAGCCTGTTCACTCTAATTTTAAAGGGATTAAGGTTGTATGCGTTCAGAAACACAGACGCAGGCAGAGAGTTCCACACCTTTGCTGTGCGCATTATTAAAGACGTTTGTGTTTTAATTCCATAATTACTCCTAAATTAACAGGAGTTGTAACAACGCCCGTAGAGTTAGCCGTTTAGACCATTGTCGCACCTGATTTTTTACATTCAATGATGAACGGAGCCTTCGCTTTTTTGCTGAGCTCTGTCTATAGTGAACGTAGGGTAAAGTTACCTGGGTGGGGATTAAGAATGAATGATCTGTTTGACCGCACTTGAAATTATTAATCTAGTATTAGTAGGATATAAGTAGGATTATTGTTTAATTCAATTAATACCAATTTAATCTTATAAAATCTTTTCTATACAAGCAACCCAAAAGATGGTAAGGAAGGACTTTTGACTTTGGCACCTGCTTTTATGTTTTAGCTTCCACATGCTTTATCCATTATTAATAGATTTTTACCTGGCTTATTACACCGTATATCCCGAGTAGAGTAGAGTAGAGTAGAGTAGAATAGAATAGAGTAGAGTATGGACTCCTTTTTCCGCACTTAGGCTCTCATTCGGTCCGTCGTGTAAGTATTCTGGCTAAGTTAGCCAGCCTAGCTCCACCTAGAAGCACAGAAGTTTCCTGGGAGCTTAACACGCTTCGCAGAGCTTCCCAGCATTCCGAGAATTTATTCACGTTGGGTAGCCACGGCTTCGCATTCCAGGCTGATTCTTCGGCCAAAGCAGCCCCTGCAGAGTGGGCTGTTCGTGGCGCCTATGTTAAAGAGATGTTTCTTTAAGTGGCAATGGCCCGTAATTGACCCTATTATTGTTCTGAGGTTTTATCTATAGCTATTATCCACTGTGCCCCTTGATCCATTGGAGGGTGATTCTGTAAGACAGTTATTTTCTCTCCACGGCGAGGTGATACTCAAAAATTAGTTTCCTGTTAGCTTGTTCTCTAGGGCTTTGAGTTCAGCCAAGCTATCAGATACGAATCTAATTGTGTAGTTGTGTATCGCTAGAGATTTATGGCTGTTACGACTTGTGTTAAGGCGACACACTCGCATTGGAATATCGAGCTGTGTTCGCCTAGTGGTAGGTGAAAGTTGAAGTTGAGGTCTAGGGAGTGTACGCCAGCCCCTGAAACCTTTGGGGTTTTTGAGCCATCTGTGTAAATGCGTACTTCATTGACTCATGACTGATCCCTTTTTTCCTCTGTTGTTTGTATGATATAGCTGTTGTTGAACATATGTTTATTTCGTGTCCTATCACACGGGGCAGCGATGAGAGGTTGGTACTCAATTGCTTGGTCCAGGATGCCAGCGTGAGGACTAGTATGGTTCTTGCCCCCATATGCCCAAGTGCATAAGCCTGATGGCTGCTAGTGCTGCCTCCTGCTGTATGTACAACTCAAGGGGAGTTAATTGAAGGGCTATTTCCATTGCTGTAGTTGGTGTTGTCCTCATGCAGCCAGTGATAGCGGATCAGTCTAGCCTTTGGAAACGCTGGAGCCTTGAGACGGTGGTTTCTTCCTCATTCATTCCTCGTCCACCAAATTAGGGCGCCATAGGTCAGCATTGGTCTGATCACAGCTGTCTAAAGCCACTTCGTGATCTTTGGAGACAGCTCCCAAGTTTTTCCTAACATTTTTTTGCATTGATAAAGTGCGATAGTGCGTTCTGATTTGTGTGTTCTGTATGGTGTCGGTCGTAAAAGAATAGCACCATCCCGTCACTTCCTCTGGGTGTCGTAAGAGGCGACTAAGGGACTCACCAGAGAATGGGCAGCAGCGTGCTCTGTGCATTGCAATTCCGAAGAAATAAGCGAAATTATTGCTCACACTTTGCCAGTTACATTCATCAATTCCTAGCGAGCTAGTTTATTGCTAACAATGTATGGACATTGGGACTCCAACAAGTAGAAGTAGGTCATATCCTGACAGGTGCACCGCACTCACATTTCTAATCTAACGGATTTGTAAAACCTTATTTTGCCAAGTTGTATTTGCAGCGGCCTACCTGTGTGCGCAAATTCCATATAGGCCACTGCAGTTCATGTCCTGGTATTCCTGAGGCTTCATGAAGTTAGGTGGCTCGTACTGAGAAATTCGTAACCGAATAACAGTCGGCCAGACTTGAAAATCAAACTCGAGGCTTCACTTGCTTGCGACTGTTAGACCGACGAGTCAAATTACCTATAGCTGAAGCACTATGTCCAGTATCTTTCTCAAATGAGTCTTAATATTCTTTGATTGTTACATAAATGGGTACATGTAGCTAGTTAACTTGATTTCACTGTTCGTACGCAAGCATTGCTATTTTAAAGTTGATATTGTCTAAGTTCAAGAGTAAAAACCTAAACCCTAAAACTTTAAAGATTATCCTTTCTGCTTTCTTGAAACTTACGCTAGGTTTAGTGTAAGTTTCAAGAAAGAAGAAAGGATAATCTTTAAAGTTTAATCCACACATATCAGGGCTGTGCCCGGGACTCATACTCACACGTCTGTGTCCGGCACGTGCCCGAGACGTTTTGGACCACGTAGTGACAGGTCAACCATGGCCAGGTTTTGGCACGGCTGGGAAATGGGTGGATCAACCTTTATGATGGAGAAGTTCAAGGATGTGTGCGAATGACCATCATGAATTCTGAAGAAAGAGTTGATAAACCTTTTTTGGCTTTTTAAAGGCCTCTCCCAATCATAGTCACAAGATCCGGTCCTGTGCTCCTCGCAGCGTATTTCTGTGACCGTTACCAGTTTCTCGCTCATCGTCGTGAGGTCAAAGTCAAAGTCTCACGGCGGGCCAGCATAGAGTGTGCAGTCAGTGCAGCGACCGCATCCCCACCACCGCTCGTCCCACCAGTGAGGCATGTCGGTATTTATTTATACACTACAGCAACGTTCGGAAGGCCCCCCCGATCATATATATAATTAGAACCCCGACCCCAATATAATTGGGAAAAGGCTAGGCAGATGATGATGAAAAACTAAAAAAATGTGGTCATCGTGCAGGGCTTGTAAACGACGACTCAGGCCTCGTTCACACGCCCGGCGGGGCAACTCGCGGCGCGTCGGTTGTATTTTCCGTTTACAGACAGTGGCGCGTGCAGCGGCTCGCATCATCACACGCGAAAACACAAACATATGGCAATACACGCCGCGGGCCCCGCCGCTGATGGCGCTACGTTTTACCGTGAACGGAGAATTGCAGGAATAGCTGGTCGCAACGCTGCGTACGCCGCTGCGATAAACGCCGCGTACGACGCGGCGGTGCCATCCGCGGGCTCCGCCTGCATGTCAAGCAAACGCGTGTAAAATCGCTTCTCCGTAAACGCTCTCATACAACGCCAAATGTTTGAATTTAGTGCGGTTCGCGATGCTCCGCGTTTCCATAAACCTAGCCTAGGGCTTTACCACAAAGGCGTTGTAAACCAAGAATGAAAGTCAAGTTCAAGGAATGAAAACAGCTTCCACATAGATGTTATTGTACCAGAATTATATCATTATATCATTTATCTGACTGTTGGTGTCGTACATTAAAGGAAGCTATTACTATTTATTTCTTTAAAATGACGTATGGCATAACTTGATACAGACTTAGGTCCAAAACGCTTATTCTCTTTTTAACTGTTAGTGGCAAAACAAATAGTAGTAGTGCCTATGCACATTTTTTCGATAAGAAATTGAACTTGATAACGTTTGAGATTAAGCAACTGCTGCTAAGACCACAGGATACTTCTGCGCGGGGAATCCTGGGTGCGAAAACCTATTCAAAAAACAGAAAAAATCTCACGTTCTATTTTAGATTTTATATTGCAGCTTGATTGTAATTTGATTTTAAAATTATTCTACAAACCGTTTTCCCCCGCCTTTTTTCATCACCCCTTTTCACCCCTTTAGAGGCCGATATTATATCTTCCTTCAATCTTTTTATCATGATTGGGGGCACTATTAGGGGGTAGTTTCAACTAAATCAGTTGAAACTACCCCCTAATAGTGCCCACTGTCTAATAGAACAAGCGAAACATATGTAGTAGCAACGGATTGCCTGATTTGATCGACCAGAACCCAGAGTCCCTGTAAGATAAAAAGCTACCATCACACATATTAAGAAAATCCGCAACAAGCAATATGGTGTGCATCCATAAAAATGCTACCAAGTGCCATCAAAATACTTCCTTGTACAACTGAGTTTAATCAATGAAGTGTTTCATTGTAATTTGTAGTATGTCAAGGGCCATTCATTAATTTCAAGTAAACTGCATCAATAACCAAACGAAATTGCAAGATATTTTCATAGATTAAAAAGGTAAAAAAGGTACGAGTATACGATACGACGGGTGTACGATATTAATTATCATTTGATGGATTTCTTCGTTCATGAACTAACAGAAAAGTCTCAGTTATTTTTCAAAAGTGGAGTAAATTTCTCATTATTTGCAGTTTTTGCTGGTGAAGCAGAAAATTTACAAAACATCTCAAAAACTTCAATAACTCAAAAATAACCCAATTCGCAAAAAAAGTGTTCGGCGTCAAAATCTTTGCTAATCAGCTCTAGTAGGAACATTTCAAAGTACGCACTCAATGACTTGTCAGCCTGTATATACCATACATCATACATCTATTTACCCTCCGTCTACCGACCGTCTCGAAATGTATATAAACTTATAGTATAATTTTCAACACATTTGCTCAAAAAATGCATTTACGAAGCCTGTAAACATTGTTCGAAAGTTAAAAGTTACGAATCTTACAATGGAACGTGCGGTAGAATAGGTACTCTTATCTAAGTACCTATTTTACCACACTCCTCGTTGTATAGCGCTGTGCGCATCCTTTATGGTTTTTTTTTAATTTCCATAAAAAGAATATGAGAAGGGGTTTCAAATTACTAGAATAAATAAGCTGAATGATCAAACCTCGTTGGAAGCGCTTTTGCTTAATACGTTTGTCTCACTTTATTACTAAAGAGAAAATGAGACGAATAGAATAGAATATAATATTTTTTTTTGCGTAAAATGTATCATAATGCTCTTAAGTTAAAATCATATTTTGTTTACTCATTTTCAGCACGAAAATAAATAAATAATTAAGATAACAACTAGTAAAAACTAGGTACAGAGATCATTTTCAAACTATACTTACAATTTTTTTTTCTGAAATCATGCAAAACAAAATGAAAAGATTATTTTAAACTATAATACACTTAATTTTTTTCTGAGATTGTGCATGGCAAAAACAAAAGAAACACGAAAGATGTAGTTCTAATCGTCTACTCATTTGTAAAAACCAACTTACCGCACTAGTATCATAAATAACTATTGTAATACACAGTGTAATATGTAGGACAGGGGGGTTGTGAAGGAAAAATGGAATGCTTTATAAACTACAAACCGGTTCAGAGAATGAACACGCAAATATTTGAAAATGGTCCACTCTACTCTTCGGCACATGATAAGCAATGATTTAAATGGTTTTGCAAGTCGTAATTTACAAACCTGGACAACCATTTGACCGTTAACAAGTTTCCAATGTGATGCAATTCGTACAATACACGTTTTATGAAGGTCCACAGACAGCTGGCGCTTCATGTACAAAACTGACATTCATCCACATTTCAGTTATTCTCCAAACCGGTTCATTGAAAGAACACACACATGTAATCAAATAGTGGTCCATTGAAAGCTCTGCTCAATGGTTTTGCAAGTCTTTATTTGCTTTTAAAGGGAGATCAATAAATGAATAATAAAATGAATGTTTCCTCAGTGAAATGAATGCGCTCAAACCATGAATATCCCCTTATCTGTAACGGAGAGCAAGTTAAACTGCTATCTCACCCTCCATCCAACAATAATTCAATGCGAAACTGGACATCCATTGTTAAAAAACATGTTTGCAATACGATTCAATTTGTTAAATACATCATTATTGTTCGATAAAAAAAGGGTATGCGGACAGACGGCGCTTCTTTTATGGACTACCCACTTTATCTGCGTTAATCCGCTAACCGGCTCAATGAATGGCACTCATTGTTATAGCTTGCCTTTTATATACTACTATTGTGTATTAGATACAGTTGTATGTATAGTCCAATTCCTCATCTGGCATGCGGTAGACACGTCCGAACGGATTCCACTTAAGCTTAGCTGCTTTCTGAGCCGCATGAAAAAGACATGGAAAAGAACCACCGCATGGTGAAAAACTAAACGCTAAACGACTTCGTAGCACACCAAAACGAAGATGGCTGACTCGACTTCTTAGTACTACCGCAACGACTAGCGGAAAACAAAATTATTTATTTAGACTTCATGCACATCGGTACAAAGGTGGCTTTAATGCCCTAGGCATTCTCTACCAGTCAACCAGAGTGGCCAAAAGACCACATGGCATGTGCATTGTTAAATCAGTTGGCACAAAAAATATATCTTCTGATGATCTTTTATTGATAGATAAGTTTGTGCAAAGTTATATGTAAACACATTAAATTTCAATAAGGAGACAATGGCTACAACTGATCACCGTTTTGCTTACAAGATCCAATATTATTATTATTATTGCCCAGGAAAATAAGACGTTGCCGACGAATAAAACTAGTGTTTTTCACCGGGACTGTCTCTAGAAATACTCGGTTACAAGCAGTGATCGGATAATCGGGCGCTAATATACCTAAACTTCACTTTTATTCCCACGAAAGTATAATAAGGACATGCTTTTCAGAATCCCGGATCCCTCGTTCGAAATTGCTGAGATTGCTAAAAGTATAGTTAGAACTCGTTGTGAATTCTCATTGTATTTTTTTTTAAATTTAAGAAGCCGATTCTAATGGAGCTTTTAATTTACAATGAAAGTTTTTATGAGAACTGGTTTAGTAACATGCCAGCAGCCTTGACTACTTAGGGAATTAAAACGTAAACGTAACAATTGTAATTTTTTGTGTAGCTCCATTTATTGTTCAATCGGGAACCCATATTAATTCATTCAGAAACTACTTATTCAGAAAAGAATGTCCATATTATTCTTACACGGGAAAAAGTTTAGGTGCCAGTGTGTGCCAAATAAACTTATTTTCTTTCGTTCTTTCTTTGTATATATAAGCGCCCGATTATCCGATTACTGGTTACAAGTCATCGTTCCGAAAATCAGTTTCTTGCTCATATTTTTTGTTAATTTGTGACACGTTTATTTTTTAGTTGAACTAGCACGAATTTTTTTGTCGTATAGCAACGTAATGTAAAATTTTACTAAAAATATAATACTCGTTTCGCACATATTATTAATTTGAATTGAATACTATATTCATATTTTTTATATGACAAATTTAAACCAAAATAGTATGGGGTTTTAGGTTTTGATATTCAAAGTCCACTTACGCTAACGATACTGTAACGTCAAAACATTTGTGCTAGGCCCTTTTGATTGTATGAAACTATGTGCGACTTCTCACAATAATAGTCGCCTGGCACAGTTCTTTTTTTTTATATTTCATCCCCCACAGGCTAAATTTTATTTATTTAATAATCAGTTGACTAGATCAGGAGCAAATAGGCTTTTATTTGTTTTGACCCAAAGACACAAGGAAAGACAGAAGTCCCGACAGACTCACTAGAGACCCTATAAGGATTCCGTTTTTAAATCGGACGTAGTGAATCCCGGCCTTTGTTGATAGATAGATACAGTACCTAGTGGCTTCATTCTCGTACGACCTTAGAACACCTCAGCTATATTGCTTGATTGTGAAATTACAATGACGGTCTACTTAAACAAATTTTTAATATCGTTTTCAGAGATTAGAGCGGCCAGAATGTTGTCCCGAAGCCTACTACGCCACGATGCTGGAGTGCTGGGCTCACGACTTCAATAATAGACCTAAGTTCAAAGACTTAGGGCCTAAATTACGCAGCATTCGACCGGAGCAGGTGTGTATTATTTATGTTAATAATAATGAAATATAGATCGTTGGTAAGCGTAACAGTTGAGAACAGCTGGACCGATTTGGTAATTTTTTGTTGTGAGTGAGATTAAAAAAGAAGGAAACATTTTAAAATCTGATAAATGCTTTTTCTATAGGAATTCGTATGATTTACATATTTGGACAGCACAGCGTCTGTCGGGGCAGCTGGTGTGTTTATGTAAATTAAAGTGTAGAAATCGATTGTCTTGTCCTATTTCTTACTACTCCACTGTGCTTTTCTGATTAATTTAGTTGCGGAATCCAAGGCATTTGAATCGTTTCTCCGCGACTCGTCGAGCATTATTGACTCGGCGCTTTTTCTGTTGACCGCCACTGCTGATCCTGGCGCTATTTAAATCATGAACTGAGTTGATCGTTTCCAAAGTTTGCAGGATGTAGTAACATGTCATGTTTAATGCTATTTCCTTGTTTAAACTAGTACTTAGGTGGTAAAAGACAGATTGAATGATGTTAACCCTTTAACCGCCAAGATTTGCCACCCATGACTTACCTCCAGCGCCGTCACTTTAGGTGTCAGCGTCTAACATCGATGCAGGTCTACCAAATATAAAAGTCGGAAACATAATTGATGTTTCACTATTATTAATCTTACAATATTTAAATCTGTCTTCAAGCAATCAACTACGTGAACAGGCATTATTATAAAATGATTTACTACATACATACTTAATACTTATCTAAATCTTGAATACCCTTTATAATCATAAAGTGTATTCATTTACAAAATAGGTACTTACTAATGTACCTTTTATTACTGAGCCAAGATATTTAAATTAAATAATTCCTGTCTATGAATGTTTTTTTTTATGTTGGTTCTGATGTATATTAAACATAACTTCTTGTTCGAAATATCGAAATAAAAATACATAAAATTAAACTTATTAAATCAGAATAAAATGTCTGTAAAATTGTCGTCATTTAGTAATTCATTATTTAATTCCAAAATATTATAACTATTCGTCTTCCAGCATTTTTAGTTTTCGATAATCGTAGTAGGTACCTACAACACTAGTTATGCAGAGCTATAAAGCTTTAACGTGATTTCACGTTGACGGCGCTGTGGCAACTGACAATAAGGCGCGATTTAACCTTGAATCTCTTTGAACCGCACGTAAAATTACGGTGACGGCGTTCTCGGATCGCCTGCACTAGTGACGTTCTGGGATTAGTCGATAATTTATATTCTTTTTTTGATTTCTACATATTATTTCATAGCTTTTTAACGATATAATTATTTATTTAAAACCAATAAGATTTTAAATAAATAATTATTTCGTTAAAAAGCTATGAAATTTGAATGAATGTTTAGTTGATGGTTTAATAAAAAACATCCTAATTTTTTAATAATTTAGCATCAGGAGTTTCCTATGCGATACAATACTAGTCTGCGTGAAATCACGGGTTCGGCGAAGTAGGCAGATATTTAGACGTATCACGAACTGATAAACATTAACAATTTAGTTCAAATACCTAAAATATGTTTCTAGTATTGTTAAAAATAAAGTATAAGCTCAATACGCTAAGATTTAGTAATCAAAGTCAACGTATTGTATTTTCTTTTAATGACAGGAGCACTACGCAATATTACGTTCGTGGCGCGTAGTGTATTATTCTTATATATTATGGCGATAATATTACGGCGATGGCGGTTAAAGGGTAAATTATATTTATGGATGAACAGGGAAAGAAAGAAAGAAATATTAAAATTTATTTCACTTAGTTGAGATACGATACACAAATAATAAAGCAGTACAATTGCATCAATCCATCTAAAGTAAAGTGTTCTTCAGGATACAGGATTTTCCCAGGTTTCAAACTCATTCGGTTACACGGACAGGGTTTTCATTCATGAATAGTCATACCTAGTCATTCTAGTAGTCACAACATTGATGTAACGTGCTAAATAAATGGTTGCTTTCTCGCCTGCAAACTAATAAAAAAGACACAGTTCAGCAGTCTGGAATAGGCACGGCTCGTATTGTTAAGAGGTTCCTCTCTCTTGAGCCCTGACCGCCGGTAGCTTGCACCCTGTTCCCGATATCAGTGGGCTACTATTTTTATATGTTTTTTTTTTGGTTTTTGTACTTTTAAAGAAATATTTAAAAATTTAAGAAATAAGTAAAAACAAAATGAATAAACGGAAAAAGACACAGTACAGCAGTCTGGAATCCATTTATCATTCAAATTAAAAGCGAAATCCAACGATGTCCTTGAACTTTCATTTAGTAATTCCCCATACGCCGTACTTAAAATAAGCAATAATTAAGTTTTACTTTTGTTCTTAGGTGCAAGCAACAGCAAACTTCCAGAAGCCAGAGGATGGTCGAAGAAACAGTTTCCTAGAGTACAAATCTGGACAGATCATAACTATATTGGGAAAAGAGTAAGTTTTGTTCAATTATTATTTCAGATAGTTGCGATAATATGTAATATGGCGCTTTGAATATTAGTCTAACCCACCCACCGGCAACCCTATTGGTATATGTTCAGAAACATATTTTATTTGATAAAATATTATTTTTCTCCGGTAAGCAAGTGGGTGAAGGTTGTTCTTACTTGGGATCCTCTACAATGCCACCATCAAATTTTCCTTCAATTAGTGAATTGACTTACTGCCGCCCGTGGCTGCTTAGGTACTCGTGCTTCTCCCTTTCTAAATGATAACCTACTAGTTGCCGCCCGCAGCACCGCCCGCGGCACCGCCCGCGTGATTGTCGAAAATTATCCCAAGGGAACATATTCCCGGGATAAAAAGTATCCTATGTGTTATTCCAGACTATAATCTACCACTGTGCCAAATTTCATCAAAATCCATTAGTAGTTTTTGCGTGAAAGAGTAACAAACATCCATCCATCCATCCATCCATCCATCCATCCATCCATCCATCCATACAAACTTTCGCGTTTATAATATTAATAGGAAGTGTTATTCTGTTAACTGTAAAGGATCATGATCAGACATCGGAATAGGTAGAGTACCTATATTTACCTAAAGTTCGATGAAGTACCTAAGTAACATAGAGTAGATAATACCACATCTAAACCATGATAATTAACCTTTTGAACGCCAGAACATAAACGCATCGGCGTGCCCCCGACGCCAAGCCACAAATTTACCGTACTTTTTGTCACGTATTCGTGACGTTTGGCGTACATGGCACGCGCTTGCTTGTCACCTATACGGGACAATGGCGTTCAAAAGGTTAAAACCGGGATTATAAAAGGTATATAATAGAAGAACTTTCAAGAATTGATTTTGTATGTAAAACAAAGCTCTTTAACGTAAATCCATCCATCCGTACGAAGTTTCACATTTATAAGATTATAAAATTATAGTGACATGATCGTCCAGACGCCAGCATATCAAGCTACTACAATCTGTCAAATCTCTTGAATAGATTTTCAACTTTATCGCTAAAACATTAGATTCAAGTTTGATTGAAAATAAAATACAGTTTCGGATAGCTTAAAGTACTGGCGTCTATACTTTTTTACTTAGCATGATTAGACCATAACATTCCCAGTTCGGAGATGCAAGCCTCCACTTTTTGATAGGGAATGGTGGGCCATAATCCGCCACACGGGCCAGGCAAGTTTGATAGAGGCTTTGGTCAAAAATGCATAAACATTCATATATTAAATGAACTTGTCGTACTATAACTCTGCCCCTCTGAGCTGGCAGTTGTTCGATCATCAAATTAATCTTCTTCGTATTGTTTCCTAGTATCCACAAGCAACATTACCACAATAGACTGCTGGAGTTCCAATAAGTTAGTTAATAAATAAATTCCTAGACTTTTCTGGTATCACCTAACCGCCAGCCGGAACGAGGGTAATGGGTTGAATTGTTGTTTTAAGGTTCTGCGCGAAAGTAATACGGCTATGAGAATTTTGCTGATTGTGATAACATTACGATTCAGTACAAGCCAATATAAACTCGAAGTGCGATGGCAATCTACACTGCCTTTCAATGTACTGCATGAAGTGATGATTGCGAGACATGTACTTTAAGCGCAGAAGGGGCTATTGTAGTCGTGGTGCCCACGTCGATTTACACATGTTTTGCACTCGTCAGAAAACAATACGATAGCCTGTTGTTTGAAAGCTACCCTGTACTTGATACAGTATCTTTGAAATTCTGTGCATATTTCCCAAAACTTAGGTACGAGTTTAGCGCCTTTAGTAGAATTCTACAGTCTCTGGCATACAGGCATGTGAGCTCGCAGGACACGATATATTTTGCGGAACAGCATAAACCTTGAAGCGGAAGGGCGTGTCAGACTCCTACTGATTAACCTTTTGAACGCCATTGTCACGTATACATGACAAGCAAGCGCGTGCCCTGTACGCCAAACGCCTCAAATATGTGACAAAAAGTACGGTGAATTTGTGACTTGGCGTCGGGGGTACGCCGATGCGTTTATGCTCTGGCGTTCAAAATGTTCCTTCTAAAGCCCTTTCGTTCCAGGGCCGCGGTGACTCTTTCGAACAAATTCCTGTACCCTGGCAGGCTCTGGCCCTAGCGGGCCCCGTCCTCTATGCTGACATCTTTTTGAGGCGCGCGTGAAACACAACGCGCCATCGACCCGGACCTGGTAGTGATCAGACAGCGAGCCACCTAACGCTCGCCGTCCGCAGGTCCGCGAACAGCATAAATCTGCACCTAAGAAAAAAATCCTTTCAAATTACAGAGTTGCTCATCTTACTGCAATATCTTAATTACATAGGTTTCGGTTGTAAATTGAACGTAAGACATAGGACCTTAATTAATTAGCTTACAGAAACCTATTGATCGGTCTCACACAAACTAAGCTTATATTTATTTGTTTCTTAATATCTCCCTTACAACCATCACAATAGATTGTTACCCAATACCCAGCCAGTGCAAATGTAAGTTTGTAATTACAAAAAAATGTGTTTTTATGTGATAAAACTCAACTACAAAATATAAATTTTCAGACTTTTTGTATTACTTACATTACTTTACTAAATACGCAATAAGTATAAATTAAAATACTGGACTCGTCTTTTGTCTTTTTCTTCGTGAACAAAAAATGAAGACGACACAATGCATTAAAAACTCGCGTGACGTCACGGAATTGTACACTTTTAACTAAATAAGTGACGTCAAAAGCCCCCGCTCTTGAACTTTGATGCGCTGCATCTTTATGGGCGCACGAAGGGTTTTGTACCATTATCTATAATCCCTAAAATATTTATTTTATTCCTTATTTAGTATTTGTTGTTACAGCGGCAACAGAAATATTAGATCCTAAAATATGAAATTTGCGTTTTGTATGAGAACATAAAGTCGTTTTTTTTAAATATAATATATTTAATTAATCAAAGTATGAACCATGGCTATCTATGCACTTTTGCTATCTCATAGGTGGTTTGTTGATCCCTTTACTAAAACAACCATTCATAAGTTATAATCTCACTATTATAACTACATTACTCACGAATGAGCGCGGTTATTTTCTGCACAAAAGGATGAAGAATACTTGAATTTGAATGGAATTGAACCCTTATTTCTTTATACAATTGTATTTACTTATATTAGTTTTGAACATAGAGGCCCCTATAACAACAGATGTATTGAATAATAGAAACGTTAAGTGGTTTCTCCTTTCATCATTTACATTGTGTATCCCAATTTTTAGATTCATTCAAAAATGTTCAGTAAGTCCCAGTGGAATTGAAACCAGTTGGAGATTCGCATCTGTCGTAGGGCTATTCAAAATCAGGGTTTCATTATGGGGGTTTGCGACAGTGCATTTGTAATATGGCATGTATAAAAAAAACTGCTTGAGGCCATCGCTTGGCTCGTTGTGTTCTTCAGTGTACCTCTGGTAATCGATACGTGAGGTACTGACGAGTACGCGCGTGTTTTTCGTGATTAAGTGCGAAATATAGTAGTAAATTTCTCTTAAGTGTGTGTTTGTTTATAACCGGAAAATAAATGTTGATACCGGCCGTTCGCCTTGCACTTACGTGCGATGTGTCATCGATCATGCGACATGTAAGTCATTGTACTAATGGCGAATTTCAGAAATATGACGAAAGCTCCACTTTGGTACGGCGTGCTACCCGGGGGAGCGTGTGGCCTGCTGGACCCCACACATACGAAGCCATATACTCCAGAGGTGAGTACTTCCGCTAATCTGAAACAATTATTGTGTTCCCAGTCACTACTTACATAATCCGTTCTCAGTGTGTTTTCTGTCCTTATATCTCACCTGATCTATCTTTTTCACCTTTTTGGTTTGCGCTACACGCGTTTTACACTGCTGGAAAAACATTTAAAATTTATGTAATACCCTCACCCCCGGTCTCTGAGTTAAGAGTTTGAAGTTTACTTCCCTGCTTTAGACTTGAAACCTGACAAACTTCGGCATTGAAGAAAGGTTTGAAACATTTTAACTTCAAATTCAGAATTCAACACCGACCATCATACAGTTTTTCTAGCACTAAAAACGCAATATTGTGTGTAAACATTGTTCCTATTCACTCACAAAAACATCATGGGAGCAGCCATTAAAGCTAAATGCCATTAAAGTTACACTTGTCCCATTCAACCAACATTAAGCTTCCATCACCCCCATTCAGAGAAATGTATGTTACGCGGCGGGTTCGTTATCGCCGAATCCGATCCGGCAGTCCGCGCGGACGATCCGCTCGTCGCTGACGCGGACGGACGTCAAACGTCACACGTACACCGGCAAGCGCACGATACAGCGCAGCATGATATCAAGCCCGCAAGGAGACGTCAAGCACACGGGACACGTCGGCCTAGACGGCGCTTACTTCGGAGATATCTCCTTCTTGGATCCCGCTGGCTGTGTAAGTACTGGAATGGTGCGGTTAAACCTGCGTGGATTGTGAAAAGTTCTGCCACAAAACCTGTGTCATCAACCTGTGTTGTCACCGTGGGATAATGAAAATTAGTCAGTTTATAATAACACACTTTTATTTTAAGATTTTTCTAAAGCAACAACTTGAGGTAATTGTTACGCTAAAACGATGTAACTAAGCTGAAATCGGATAATTGCTAAGCCGGGCTATTGTCGGTTCAGACAAACTACCGAGCATTGTTGTTGCAACCACATATTAGAAAAGAAAACATTAATTCGACACAGCACAATACACACATAGTAAAATAGGAGAATAATGTTACAGAATAACAATACAAAATATTACGCTGAGCGTGCCCCTATACCGAAAGGGTTGCAATCTCTGTGTTTACTGGGCGTCAGGTGTTCAATTGGCACCCCGCAGTGACACACGGACGTGGGTAAATCAACTGGACACATAGTTGAATATGATAATATGTTACTAGTAACTATTACTTTATTGGAGTAACCAAGATATTTAGAATATATTTATAATATCTTGTTTCGCTAATCCACGCAGGCACTGTAACCGATCTATTCCGCAATTCATTAATATGCATTTCATTATTATAGATAAACATTTTCCTTTTTTTTTCGCTTTTGTGTAACTTGGTGGATGGAAACTAACTTAGTCATCCAATTTTAATGTGGTATTGATGTTATTTTAATTATTATAACTCATCATAAAGGTAAGAGTTCGTAGCCGACCGCAGACAGCAGCAGCAGACGACGTGTCGTTGCGCCACTACTGGTTTCTATGTATTTCTATGAAATACGTTTCGTAGCTAGCGACACGTCGCTAGACTGCAGACGACGTGTCGTCCGACCGCAGATCAGTATGCCACAACGACACGTAAAATCTTTCTAAAAAAATTAGTTCTTCCATTTCCGAGGAAAAAAAAATGATGAACCAAGTAGCCCAATATCCTGCACTGAAAAAACGAAAAGAAAAAACGAAAAACGTCCAATGCACGTAGCATTGGACGTTTTTCGTTTTTTCTCTCTATACTCGCATTAGAAAAACAAGTCATCATCGTCTTCTTCCTCTTCAAAAAAAAGATACAAAAGTAAATCGCGATCGCTAATCACAAACAGGTCAGACATCTTGTCTCACGGAGCATTTAAAACTAACTGGAATACGGCGCTGCAGTCTGCTGCATCCATGTACGGTTGTGTTTGGAATGATCACCGCAGCGACATGTGGCTGCGACGTGTCACAACGACACGTCGTCTGCTGCTGCTGTCTGCGGTCGGCTACGAACTCGTACCTTAAGACAAAAAAATGTTGGATTAGCTTCACTTTTAAGTAGCAGGTTTTAAATAAATCTACGTCTTACTCTTAGATTCCTTAAACAGCAAATCTTACTTACTTTGCTCGTTCAACTTCCGCCAGTGCATCAACCAATTCCGAACTGAAGTCCAATTAGGAAAGGCCTGTCTTTAGTTAAAACTTGAATACTTCCCAATTAAAACTTGAATAAATACATACGTATTAATAATTGCAGTATGCTTATAACTTGGTTCAAACTCGGCCTTCTCTCTATGAGAGTCTTAAGACTGCGTTTCCACCAGAGATGTGAGAGGATGCGTAGCGAGGGATGTGTTTGTTAAGAACCAATCTAATCTCTTCATTTGCCTAGCCTCGCTCAGGATTCCATTGGTTCTTAACAAACACATCCCTCGCTAAGCATCCTCGCACATCTGTCGTGGAAACGCACCCTAATGCGGGTTGGGAGAAACATTGCATGAAGATGTGCTGGCCATTTATATAATTGAATTTCGATTTGCTTTACCGCCTTAAGGTTTAATGTCATTAATGCTACTCATAAAACTCAAGAAAAATTATGCCTTAAGACCAATGTATAATGGATAGTTTGAACCTCAGTTTGAATTATCAAGTTATTGGGGAGTTTATTTAAAAACTAGAAATGTAAACGAAGCAAAAGTATAGGGATAGCCGTAGCAGGGGGCGTTTTGTGATGAGCGTAGGTATGTACTCGTATGTAGGTATATCAAAAGTGAGGTTGATTATATGTACACAGGGTGTTGCAGAAGTGCTTGGTCATTTTAAGACTTGACAAGCTTGCCTAGACTTGTTAGGACCTTTTTATTCGTTTTTTGCAGTCGTGTCTGAAAACTGGCAATATTTTTTCTTTTGCTATTCTTAAATGTGACCACGTAATTCTATTATTCCCTGTACTAATGACTCGAAAACGATTTTATTTTCTCCCCACAGCCGCCTCGCCAGATCGTGACGCCATACAAACCTTCCGAGGACCTGGAACAAGTGCCTCTCATCAACCCGAACTCGCCGTCGCACCTCACCGGCGCTTCGGGCACCACTCCGTACCCCATGCTGGCTTCCAACAAACCAGACAACAGGCCTGACTTCGAAGAAGTTGAATTATCTTGTACGTAAAGAACTTTTATCTATCGACTATAATAATGCCTTATTGACAGACTTGATTGACCGACAGTTCTAATTAAATTCGTTATTTAATAAGTTATTTTATAACTCACCTTTCTTAACAAAATAATAATACTTTAAAATTACCTTTTTTATGTCTATTATGAGTTTTCAAACAAAAGGCTTTAGATCACGTTTCAAGAAAAATTGCAATTTAATAGCGTCACTTTAGTTTAAAACTAGGTAAAAACAATGTGTTAAATTTTCGGTAAATTTGAAGACAATCATTTATCAATCCGCCATCTTTATTCGCTGTAGAGCAGCGCGGAAGGCCTCTATATAGTATAAACATTCGCATCTTGGTCACTAAGCTTTTGAGATTACGACCAGTCGTTATCGTGACAGCTTATTATACCAGCAGCCCTACTATGATGTGCTAATGCCATCCAATTGCGATGATGTAAAAGGGATAGTGCTCAAAGTCAAAGTCAAAGTCAAAACGTTTATTTCAATTAGGCCATTAAACGGCACTTTTGAACGTCATCGTTTACAGTTCAGTAAAATAATAATGTTACATTAATAAAGTGACTCTACTGTCCATTCGGAAAGGTAGATTCTTATGGAGAAGAACGGACAAGAAACTCCATAGTTACTCTTTTCAAATAATGATTTTACAAAATTTGGTATACAAAAATTAATTTAATATTATGTGAGGACGATGCACCCAGAGTATGCTACTTATAAGAACAAAGTATCACCAGCAGAGGTAAACTTATTAATTTCCTAAAGAAATTTAGGTAAATGGTACTCACATATTTACAAGAATTGGAACCATTAATTAAACAACAGTGTGTGAGTCAACAGAAAAATAAAAACACAAAAAAAGAAACAGTATATCTATAAAGTTAATACATAAATCAACCAGTTTGACCTTCACCCTTGATTGTCCTATGGAGCAGGACCAGCATGTTTCCAAGCATTCTTATCCTGAATGTAATCTTCTAATTTGTAATATGCTTGTGCTATTCGCTATGTACAGCTCCGTCTCCCTCTTCGAGCGGAATCATGATTGTTTTAAGACTTCATAGTAGGGCCCCAGGTTCTTAAGAGCTTACAGAGGTTACACGAAGAGTTCAATTTCTCTGGGACACTGTAGCGGTGCAACGGTGATTGCTAGCCAAAAAAATGTACACGTCTTTAAGATGTGTATTGTATAATTTTGTACTGTTCGATGGTACTATTCCATAACATTCTCAAGGTGACAACGTAGGTGAAGTGACCTGACAACCCATCCAATCAAGGTGGAGTGACAGCTCACTTCAAGCTCACACCGCCTTTTTTTTTCACCGTGAGATGTTAATAGCATTGACCGGCTGTTGGTCAAGGGACCGCTGCGTGGGTTATTCTCCTGGGAGATCATGTCTAATTTTGTAGACAAAATATCTTAAACTAGTTGCTGCCCGCGACTCTGTTTGCGTCAAAGTTCAATATTAACCAAAGGGTAGTAATTAAAAGTATCCTATATCGTATTCCAGGACAAGGTCTACCCGTGTGTCAAATTTCATCCGAATCCGTACACCGTACATTAATACGTGAAGAGGGAACAATAAAAAAATCTCACTTTCGCATTTATAATACTTATTAGATAGGGTAGGATGATATCTGGTACGGGATCGCCCTGCTAAACTGCACTCAGAAGGGTTAAAATATTCACTCAGCCGTACTTTAATTTGTTTACAAGTTCTGACATAAATCTGAAACGTGGGGTCGTATTTTGCTTATTACGGGATTAAAAGTCCCCTGCATTTTAACATTTCATTTAGCCTGGCCCTGGGGACAGGGGAGCGCACACGTGCGAGCAGCGAGCGTGGCGTGGGGTTTCATATAATTACGTATCGACATAAAGATAGGGTTCACCTGTGCTACATTAAGCAAATAACGAAGTACGAATAGCTTTTTTTGCCAAGGATTTTTATAACATTTGTTTATTTATTTATGTATACTTTATGGTACACCAAATAAAAATGACATACAGAAAATCTTAAACTAAAAATCATACAATTGATAGAGGATTGAGGGTTAAAAACTGCTGAATGGATTTTGATTAAACTTACAGTAATCTAACTAATACATCAGACTAACACATGCTATTATTTATTTAGGAGGGAAGTGCTAATTACACACGGGTGGAGGCCAATAAGCAAATAACTTCAAAGTTATTAAAAATGCCCTGGAAATGTAAAGTTTTTTTTATTTTCTAGTTTGCCCCCAAAACTGACCCCATTTTTATAGTTTATTTATTTGCTAAACATATAGGCTGTGTAAACATACAGGTGGTTACTAAATAAAAAAAAATCGTTTGTACTGAATGGCTTCAATGTAGCGGGACTTGTGAGTTGCGTCACACGTAATTAGTGCTGTCTCTGTTTATCACAGATTTGAAAACGCTGACAACACCGCCATTATTGAGATTATTAACCAAAATTTTTAAACTGTCTTGTCTGCTCTCTAGGTTTTGATAAATGCAAAAAATAAATCCAATCAAATAACCTATAGAAAAATGCAAATAAGTGTTATACTTCCAAAGTAATAACAGACCGGACCTAAATTTCTACTGACTCTTTCACATGAAAACTTGTCGCTGTGGCCAACATTTTGATTATATGTCGTTCACAATCCAGCCCTATTATTTGACGCGTGATGCCAGCCTTCATTATTTAGCATGAAGAACCATGCAGCACGCAGCACGCGCGCACGTGTCTGTCGGACGCACCCTCAAAAGTTTTGCAAACAATAGGGAATATGCATGCAATTCTTTTATTCGCAAAATGAAATGCTTATTAGCAAAAGTAAACAATTATGAGAGATTTTTGTAAATATCTTCATCAGCGACGAAGTAATATAGCTTCAAAGATGACAATTAGAAAGAGAAGTCCAATACGAAGTCTGACGTCAAATACTATGACGCCTATACAGCTGCCATAAAAAACGGCGTCTTCGCGAGAGGGGTATTTGTTTAAAATAGTTATATCTCGTTTGTTTTTCGATCAATTTCGATTCTATTTTCACTGTTAGTATGATATTTTTAGATTAACGGTAAAGATAGTACATATTTTTTTATGCATATACTACGCATGTAATCTAAATTAATATTATAGAGAAGAAAGATTTATTTGTTTCTTTGTTTGTTATGATTTGGCTCAAAAACTATTGCACTATTGGAAAGCTACATTTTAACTTAAAACATAGGCTATGTTTTATATTCGAAAAAAGACATCCCTACGAAAATTACAATAATGTAACCCAAAGTAGCAAAATTTTGCCTATTAAATTCATAATTTGGCGTGAGCTGAAAAAACCATTGATGACACATAAAAATATTGTACTACATGATTAAAGTACTCATAATTACCCATCAAAAAGTCCATGAGGGTATATATCTAACAATTTATGGTCTCAATTACCGCATTTTGTTCAAACTCTAATTGGAATCATTGAAACAGATTTAACATTTTTTTTGTAATCAACCCTCAACTGGATGGTGATTAATAAAGGGGTATCGGGGGTGTTTACGTAGGTGGAGTACATAATAATTCCGTGGGGATGAAGTCGCGGGCGAAGTGCTAGTATCAAATTAACAAATAATTCCACCTAAGGGACCCAACACGGTAACTATTTTGTTTAAATACACGGTCGCGTAACTATTTTGTTTTTGCCAGCCTAGCTTGTGTCCCACGGCTCCTGAGCAATCTTTGGCCCAGTGTCACTCGCAAACTCGGACTATTCTTGGGGCACGTTTTTATACTTTATTCTGACAGTAAAATTAGGGAAAAGCAAGCATATTAGCATATTACGTTTTAACAAGGCATTATTGTGATTTGGGTCAAATCGGGCTTATTACATCTCACGGAGTATCTATACCTACTCTTTGTTGTCAAGTTATCAAATTTGTTAAATATGTATCCGAATATTCGATCACTACTTATGACATATACAATTAAAGGGCTCATTGTGAGGGTCTCAAAAATATTTATCAACGAAACTACTGAGCCCAAAATTGTAAAAACAAAAATTTATTTCAATTTTGTTTTTCACAATTTTGTCGTTCTTTACTTTTAGATTACAGGAAAACCAGAAACTAAAACTTTAAATCCTTACACGTCCTATGGATTTAAAATACTTAGCATATAAAAAAATAAGAATTACCAGTTTATTTATTTAAGTATTTAAGAGTAGAGTTGTTAGGGAAAAGAATACAAATACAAATTAGAAGAGCACAAAGTTGTTTCAAAAGATTTTTTTCCGGCAGCAGAGAGAGAGATATTTAGCCCTCAAATTCAGTCACGCCTTTCAAAGCCCCTCAGCATACTTCGTGTGTGTTTGTGTAAAGGGTGACCCGCTTTGTTTGGTTGCTAAGTGTTGATAATGCCTCCTCTGTGCGTTATTAGGGAGGATTTTCTACTTGCAATAACAAAGTCGTGTGTACAACACGACTTTATTATTTTAAGTAGAGAACGACGTTAGCCCCATTTCCATGCTATCACATTTTTTTTCGTTTTCTTACTGTAGAAACTTCAACCCGAACGTGAGCCGTTTGAAAAGATAAGTATTACTTTTTGGTTTCTTTAAACGCGTAATTAAATTTTTAAAAAAACTCGTGTGCGCTAATAAAAGGATAGGTAATCAAAAAGTAATTTGCTCTTATTTTAATGAAAGAATTTGCATAGCAATAAAATACCCACCGGGTATAGCTATCACGACGACTTCGGTTGGGACTTCCATTCCTTAGCTTTACGATCAATTAAAATATTCCCATAAAGTTATCAAAAACGCAAACCATCATATCCTTCAAACCGACTTATTTGCAATCAAATGACATAAAATGTTACTTAAAACAACATTGCTGTATGCCACTGAATCGCATTTTATCTTTTCAATCAGCAATCTTTGTTGCTTATTTGTTCCTAAGTTATTATCTTTACGAACTTAAATAAACCTAAGTATATTTTATATATCCTAGAAAATTATGATCGACTAAAGTTTGACCATAAGCCTACTTATGGTCAAACTTTTGTCGATCATAATTTTCTACATATCATAGTTTTGTTACTTCTGCCTACCCCGATTGAATCCTTATAATAGCAGGAAGGAAAGATTGCAGATACATGATAAGAATTCAATTATGTCTTTCATTGAACATTATTTATACCGTTTTCCATTTTAGTTATTACCATACTATGACAAGGTTGCTTGAAGCCTACTCATAATTTAAGAAGTAATTTCCTGTAATTCAAACCGTTTTAAAATCAGTGTTCATAACGAGCGAGAGCATAAAAATGGTGTCGCGTACAATAAGTGTTTTGTGAAGATAATACAGTGTTCTGTTACCGGGTTGAACGTGACACACTAAACCTGTCATGTAGGTCATGGCTGAGTTTTAACAATACCCGCCATTAATATGGTAGTCCCGACTGTAAATGTATTTGTTTCATTCTTTTTTCGTTACATATAAGTAAGTAAGGAGATGAAGTTCTAATCTAAAATTGACGTGTTTTTCTGTTTTCTTTTTGTTATAAGGTGAACACCCTACAAGGAGTCTGAGGAGGAATAACCACAGGACTTTATCGGAGCCAACGACCAGCAAAAGTATTCTTAGTAAGGTAAAAATACACATTTTTATTTTTTTTGGAGTCCCGCCAAGTGTATAAGATTTCAGTATTAAAAAATATTTATATATATAAATATTGAACTTTATCTGTTTCTGACTTATGCTTAACCTATCTTACCTATTTCTGACTTTTGCTTAAATTCTGCTTTGAAGTTATAATTCAATTTTAGAGATACCACAAAACACAACATCAAATCAGTTCACTGAGTTCTACCAATATAGGCACACAAAATTACAAATTACACAAAAAAAAACGTGAAATAAGTTATGTTGTACGCTAATACAGTTAACATATGAACAACAAATAAAGCAATAATAATAAAAATAAAATAAATGAAACTCAGCAATCAAATAGCTATCACTTTTAAAATGCTACAATACGTAATAGTTACACGGGTACAATACACAACATAATAATACAAATCATAAACACCATCTTCATAATCACCATCATCCTCCTGTCCTTGCCTCAATTCATTTGCGATGAGTCAAAGTCAAATATAATATCAACATCTACCTGTCCCTGCCCCAACTTACTTGGTCAGCACAACAAATTTTCTTCCATTCACGTGTCAGGCTTTTATTCAATCCCTTTTTATTTCAACCGACTTCACAAAACGAAGGAGGTTCTCAATTCGGCTGGATGTTTTTTAAGGTCATTCCTCATACAATCCATTCATTTTGTTTGGTTTATCTCTACTTGCATTTATTAATATTCATATGATATTCTTCAAACATTATTATTTCACAATAACAATTGTAGGATTTGTTCTTATATATGATCATAATCATACATATCATTTAATAAAAACAAATGTTTTCAAAATGATGTCTAGTATCAAATAAAAATATAGCAGAACCGTGAAATAAAATATAAACTAGGTATTTTGTGAATAAGTTAACTTACCGTAGTCATAATTTTTTCGCTTACCAATACACTTTTTCATTCAGAAAACCACAAAAACTTATCACTATAAAGTTTTAACGAAAGGCAACGTAAGCAAGCAACTTATGTAAAAGTATTTTGCTGTCAGGTCCGCAGCGCGACACTCGGCAGGTCGCACAAGGGGGACAACGGCGCCGTGCCCAAGACCGACGAGGTGCATGAGTACCATGAGATTTCAGACACCGACACGGTAAGATAACACTAAAATATTAATTAAAACACAAATAATACGCCCCTGGCGATATGTTGCAGATGCCAACGCCCCGCCGGACTGGTGGCGCCTTCGTGCTGCCACCTCTCGATTCAACCCTTACATAACTTTAATTTAACTATTATTTATAATTTATTTTATTTTTATTATTTGCTTTTTTACTTCACGCTGGTAAATACATTCGTGAAGTAAATTTTGCGACGGATAAACTTAATCGTAACTTTTTAGAAGACGACACGCGAGTGTAGCAGCGCGCTCAAGATTCAATCAATATCTAAAGTCACTTGTACTTACTTCGCACATGTTGAGACCGAAATGTACGTTTTTTTCTTGTCGTCCAGAGCACAGTGCGTCTGCAGTTAATTTATTTGGTAAAAACAAACACCTTTTAATTCATAACTTGTTTCAAAAGTTTTCTGTTCTGTTTTGTGTCGTGTGTTTTTCGTGTATTTATTTACTTTTTAATGTTTGTAATAAGCATGAGACGTATTGATTACATCAAGAGAAGAGAGCAGCTGAAGCAAACATAAGAACGACAACATTTTTGACAAAAATAAAGAAAACTTCTGCAGAAACAATTATTTCTTTCACCTACATTTATGTACCCACCGCTTTTTAAATCTAAATTAATTTCATACCTATACACATTTGTAGGTCTTCTATTATGTCCAATTTAATATAAAAGATGTTAGATGACTGTAGGAGAAACTACATAAGAAACAAAAAATCTACAGCCTGAATTTCACGTCGCGGTACTTGCGTTTCTATATACGCTAACTTACATTGCATCAAGGTCGGGTCTTACATTGCAGGAATGACCTGCGCAGTTAGAACTGAACACTGTAAGTAATAGGTTTAGTGAAGAAATAGGCACTTAAAATAATGTTTAAATGATTAATATGATAGCATAGGGCGCAACATTTAATTGGTCATAACTTCGGTGACTTACATTATCTTTCCATTTTTCCATCCCGGTGACAACTTATTCGGAGGCTATTGTACCCTGTTCATTCAGTGTTAGTACAGCGTCAATAGCGGACTACTCGAGACAAAGATCGGCCAATCCGTAAGAATTTATTGAAAATCCATCTCTGTTTGCAAGAAACATCTCAGTAAGTATTATATTTTACAGATATTCTGTTATTTATTGCACGTCCTTAATATTTTTGATTTTGTCACACAATAGTGTAATGCGCATTACGCAACGGAGTCTTATTCTGATATATTCCTGTACCAAAAGTAGTTTTTTTTTAATCTTTATAGTCGTTTAACCATGAAAAAAAGAAGAAATTGTAATCCTTATCGTCTACGTTTAATTTAAAACGAAAAGGGCGTGTCTAACGGTTGTGACGGGCGCGTGTTCTAAGAATACCCATCAATGGCCGCGGTTATTTTTGGATTCTTTTATAATATCTGGTATATGATTAGTGATACAGGGAGGCGACTTTCTTATTTGTATGCTTAGTAATAATCACCGAAAAAACGAATATGGGATATCGATTAGGTTTTACATCGGGGCGTACTCAGTAATGACCTGGGCTACTGCGCAGTGATATTGCGTTTTAATAAGCGTGCAACCGCCGAAGCTGCACGTTAGTTTTCGTCGGCCGTGTGTTAAAGTTATAGTGACACGCAATAAGTGATTAGTAATGTGATATTCTATCCAATTATTAATCTTGTGTATTTCTCTTGTCTTTTCTTTGTTCCCCTAGGTTTTTTTTGTTTTCGTATTTGTGTTCCTATTATTGTTTTATTTCTTGTGATATCGTGTACTTGCAAAATTGTGTAAAAGTGAAAAAAGTGTGACTTACATCGACACACCCACACTTACCTACACTTGCTAGAAATCTAAAACACAGTTTATTGATTTCCACTTAAATATTATTTGAGTAAAAAGTTACCCGCCCCACAACTTCGATTTTACAATCAATTCAATAAAGACATGGCCGGTGGGTCTTACTCTCATTTTTTACCCAGTGAAATGTGTGCGAGCGTTTTGGTCGTGATGTGGTCGGTTTTTCTTTATCTTTCGCTTCTACTTGCGAATGTTCCGTGAGGAACATAACCCTTTGCATCACACACATTACACACTATTTCACCATCACTTGAAGTTTATAACTTACCCAACCATAAGATTAGTTTACAGTTTCCTGACAGTTTTCTCAGGTCTTCTCAAAAAAAGGTTAATATTTTTGTATTTTTAGTATTTTTTCTTGACTTTATATCAGATACAAAACGTAATCCTGAAATATGACCTCGCACTTCTGAAATACTCTGTATACAAGTTTCACCGTGTTGTACTCCGAACGTTTTAAAAAACAAAATGTTGGCCAGGTAGCCATGCCACAAAGGTTCTGTCCCCTTCCAGCCTTGTGAATAGGATCTTACTCGAGGTGGCGACCAGCTCTTAGACTATTACAATGACTGATCGTTTTTTTCCCGTTCCCGTATAACCTATAGGCCTCCTCATGAATGTGGCTTGATGGCCACATTCAGGAAAGAGCCTATTATATATAAATATACTCAAACTCAAAAACAATAAAATACAATTAAAATTAAAAAAAATGGTAGTCCACCGGTATCGGGAACGAGTCCAAGCTACCGGTGGTCAGGGCTCTTGAGAGAAGAACCTCGCTAACTTTGCGCGCCGTGTCCTGCTTTCTGGATCAAGCCCTTGATCCAGCTGCCCAACGAGAGCCTCCTCAGATGTTGGTCGAGGCTCTTGGCAATTATGCCATTTGCCGTCACGATTATCGGCAATGACTGCTGTGGTTCAGATCCCACATGTCGACAACCTCGCGAGCCAAGTCAAGATACTTTTGTTTATTTTTCTCAGTCTTCACGAGGTTCTTGTCACGCGGAACTGCTATATCAGCAATCATTGTGCGACGCTCTAGTAGGTCTATCACCACTATGTCGGGCTTGTTGGCAACAAAAGTTCTGTCACTGATGATAGACCGATCCAATACAATGTGCAATCGGCCATTTTCGAAAATTGGGTCGGGCACATACCTATAGTACGGTATTTCCGTTTCTACAAGATTGTATTTAAGAGCAAGTTGCTGGTGGATAATCTTGGCTACTAGGATGTGCCTGTGCTAATAGTCTCCTTTAACCAGACTAGAACAACCGGAAATAATATGGCGGATGGATTTCCCGGGCCGGTGACATGCCGGCGACATGCATATCAATCTTACCGTCCTTCACAATGTATTTCCGGTAGTTGTTCGTCATCATAACTTCGTCCATAATCGCACAGACAAAACCTTTGGTTTCCCTGAAGAGGTCATCAAAACGCAGCTAGGCTAGGCGCTTTTATCGGACCCGTGTAGGATCCGATAAAAACGCCCGTGAAGCTCCTTGCTCTGCCATACCTAGCAGAGATCATTAGTATCTAATACCACAGGGTTGCGCCAGTTCCCGTTAACCAACGAGAGCGGGGTGAGGCCCTTGTCCAACGCGACCACATCTCGGTGCATACCTACGTTGGCTAGAAAGTAGTCACTAAGGCTGCATTCCTCGCGGTTGTACAGGGTCTTAGTATTTAAGAAGCCACGACCCCCGCACTTCCGCGGGATATACAGCCTCATCACCGATGAACCTGGGTCATGCATCCTATTTGCGGTCAGCTGTGAACGGACTCTCCTATCCAGGGCGTCCAGTTCTGTCTGAGTCCATTTGAGTATGCCAAAAGAGTACATCAATACTACTAATGACCCAACCGTTAAAGGCGCGCACCTTGTTTCCGCCTGATAAAAGACTTTAGTACCTACTTTCTTCAGGCGGCCAAATAAGCGCTCCTTTAACGATTGTTTCACGTCAGCAGCATTGACGCCCAACGCTTCCGACATACAAATACTTGTAAGTTTCGGTTGAGCAAAGGAATCTAAGGTGTAGGTATGGAATTTGATTGGATTAAGTGGGAAGACACGCCCGGGTGTCAGCACTGTGAGGATCGCCCGGAGGACACGGTGGAGCATACAGTGGAGGTCTGCCCTGCTTGGGCTGAGCAACGCCGTGTCCTCGTCGAGGCGATCGGCGGCGGTGACCTCTCGCGTCCGCCCTGGTTGAATACATGGTCCGGAGCGAGGAGGCTTGGGGAGCGGTCACCTCCTTCTGCGAAGCAGTAATGCTAGCGAAGAAGGAGGCGGGTCGCGCGAGGGGAAGGCAAGGCCTTCGCCCCAACTGCCGCTACAGAAGACGCCCCGGGTGTCAGGATTCGCAGGGCGATCCCCGGCCACCGTAGGCGCAGGCCTGCGGACGGCGAGCGTTGGGTGGCTCGCTGTCCGGTCACAACCAGGCCCGGGTCGATGGCGCGTTGTATTCCACGCGCGCCTCAAAGAGATGTCAGCATAGGAGACGGAGCCCGGTAGGGCCAGAGCCTGCCAGGGTTGCAGAATTTGTTCGAAAGAGTCACCGCGGCCTTGGAACGCAAAGGGCTTTAGAAGGAACACGGATGGGTTTTAGTCAGTAAGAGTCTGACACGCCCTTCCGCTCCACTCAGAGCGGAAGAAGTCATTTGATGATTTGCCATCCTTAAAAAAAAATGTATGGAATCTGAGAGTTGGGTTCCCACGGATTCCATAATGCCCCCTCGCTTCACATGCTTGACCGCACATTTGTCCACACCAAATGCCATCTTGATGGCGCTACTGAAGGTTTTTGTTACCTTCAGTAGCTACATCAGTTACAAGTTTTGGGGGAAAAGAGTTTGAAGTATTTCATGTAAAAGAAGTGAGATATAACCTGACCACCTTTTCTCAACCGGTAGCCTTGGCCCGAACCCTCTATATGTGGACTGAGAGGGCTGATGGCCAGACAAAACCACAATGGGCTCAGACTGTCGTCCTAAAATATGCCACACCGCCTGAGCTTAGACCTCGGCTACCTCATGCATAAGAAAAATAGGCGCTAGTGTGTGCTCTAGATTCGCAACTAGCAAGTTGTTTTGATAGCAGCGAAGACCACGCCGATACTCACTTCATCTTGTACTGTGCGGCTGCAGCGGCCTGTCCTGTAGCTCATGTCAAATTTCCTAACAGTGACTGAGCTATACGACCAGCTGTACCAGCTTGGCCGCCGAGTGAAGCGATACACTCAGAATCGCATATTCCAAAGCAATGAGAGGTGGGTTTAGAGGGCTTGGGAGCGACCGGACCAAGGGGGCCTTATATTCGTGGTATTTTTCGACTATTTGATTGATGGTGTGTTAGTGATCGGTGGTGGAAAGTCCCCGACGGAAGCCTGCTTGTTCTGGGGTCTGTTTCTGATCTACTTGGCTAGCGTTTTTCAACATTTTAATAAAGGTTTTATAAATGAGAGATTAATTGTAATATAATTATATAACAATTAGCCACACACACTGGTCTACACCAAAATTGCATTTTCCATGAAAGTGTACTATATCGATAGTATTTCACTCGCTGAATCTGACTATACCACTTAAAATTTATAGTTGGCTCTTATTGGTGAAATTTTTAAGATAATAGAGGATAGCTCGATAGATCTAGATTCATGTTAATGATGAAAGTTCAAAATATTAAGTGGGTACCTACCCGCGTAACTTTTGTTATTACTTATTTGTTTTTTATGCCTAATGCTACCTGTGATTTGTTTTCCAACTGGAATATAAAATTATCATAGTTTCTTATACATTTTTGACATTTTTTTTGGTGAAAAATATACGTTTATACTACACCTGCTTGGAAAGTACCTTGATACTTTATCAAATTTACGGTAGAAAGTACGTCATTGCATATCGAACAAATATGCGGGGAGAAAACGCATCTGAGCGGGAGAGAAAAGTGTATGAAAATCCATTTCTTACGTGGTTTTTCTTTTTTAATTTTGGGTAAGACTATGCGCCGGTAACCTAAATATCAAAAGCCAAAAAGTTTTTACAGTGAGTTTTTATCTCCAAGTTCGCAAAATGACACTGGCCACTAGCTGTGTGTTGGATGGTGTCGGGCTGGCAGTGCGACCCTGCGGCGGCAGGATAAACAATTTGAAAAAAGAACATGTGAAAATTGCAGACGCCATTGGCGCCATTTCCAATTTGTGTGTTGTTTGAGGATTCAGTTTTAACTGCAACAATTTCAATATAAATTTCAATTAGTAAAGATTTCGTTTTTTATTTTCCTTCTAGGTGTAGTATAAAGCACTATGTATCACTCGAGAGAAACTGCGATTCCCGATCTTGGGTGTTTTAAAGCCCTCGCCTACGGCTCGGGCTTCAAACGACACCCTCGACGGTAATCGGTCACTTTCTCCTCTCGGTGAACAATGTACTATTTCATCATGCCACGTAATTGGCTTAACAGGGCTATCAATTTTGCTAAATATGTTAAAACGCGGCCCTTAGTAGCCACAGATGCCCAATAACTAAGCATTTAGAAACTGCTTAATTGGATTATTTCGAAATTCAAGTTAAAAACCAAGACGAAGGGGGTACATTTTAGTTTCTCTTAACATAAAACACCAGTAAATCCTAAAGAAAAGGGAGGGGTCTGTCAGACTCTTACTGACTAAAACCACCCCGGTGTTCCGTCGCCCACCTACGCCGGGGATCGCGGGAACGTATGCGACTTCCGCAAACCCCGGCTGGTGCCGGCCCGCCTCTGCGGGCCACCTCGCGTCGGCGAGGGGAGTGAGGTGTTTGACTCCCCTCGCTACGTCAAAGAGGGGCGCACGGGAACACCACGCGCCGCCACCTCGGGTCCGGATGAATGGGGGGCGACGGACATCCCCAAGTCCGCCGCCCCTGGACCCAGTTAGGGGGGCCGGAAGAGGGCAGCGTATGCCCTCCTCCGACGCCCGATGCGCCTGCTGCGGGCCGGGAGAGCGGTTGTGATCTCCCTCTCTCTTTCCGCAGCCTCCTTCTGCGCGATAACTGTCTCGCAGAAGGAGACCACCGCGTCCCAGGACTCCTCACCGCCGACCATAGCATGAACTACGGCCGGCAGCGAGAGGCCACCTGTGTAGTGACGCGAGCACTTTCGCCTCCAGGTCCCACGGCGGAGATCCGGCCAGTGCGCAAGCCGCCTCGTAGGAGATCGTGCGATATCCCCTGATGACTCTGACGGCCATCACCCTCTGCGGCTTCCGCAGAACTGCGATGGTGCCGGCCGTCAGGTCAGCCGCCCAGATCGGGGCCCCATAAAGGGCCATCGATCGCACGATACCCACGTACAACCGCCTGCAGGCGGTGCTCGGGTCCCCCAGATTGGGAAGCAGCGTTGACAGCGCCCCCAGCAACATGGGCGCCAGCCGCCGGAAGTGGGGGCCGAAATCCCACCGGCTGTCGAGCAACAATCCCAGGTACTTCATGGTGGACTCGACAGCGATACGGGCCCCCCCGACCACGATGTGCGATCTCGGCGGCGGCGCTCGCCGGGGGCCATGAAAATCAATGGCCTCCGACTTGTTGAGGGCCACCTCCAGGCCGAGGCGCCGTATGCGGCTCACCACCTGTGAGACCGCAGCCGTCGCCAGCAACGCTGCCTCCCTGTGCGAGCTCCCCCGGGCAGTGACCAGTGTGTCGTCAGCGTAACACACCAGCTGCACTCCCTGCCTGAGCTAACCCCTCAGCACCCAGTCGTACCCGATGTTCCACAGGAGCGGGCCCAAGACCGAACCCTGCGGAACACCGCACGACATGGGGCGCTGGTATCTGCCATCGCATCCCAGATAGGTGACACACCTTTCCGCCAAGTAAGCCCCGACGACACGGTGGAGGTAGGAAAGCACTCGATGATATCGTAGTGCCTCCCGAATACAACTCCAGGGCAGGGTGTTGAAGGCGTTGGAGATGTCCAAGGACACCGCCAACAACACACCGCCCTGCGACACCGACATAGCCTTCCCTACCCCAAGGATCTTTGTTGGTTCTGATAAAAGAAAAATCTAAAGCACCAAAACTTAGATTCAGCTACCCTATTCAGTTACCCCTGAAAGTGGCTCCCAATATACCAGCAAAGAAGAAGAGAGAACATTTGTTTAATAGCTTTAATTTTTTGTAAATATTGCAAAATTCTCATTTTCATGGAAAAAGTAAAAAAAATAGAATAAACAAACAACATTTTCTTAACCGAATTCAAAAAAAGAGGATGTTCTCAATTCGACTGTTTTTTTTGTGTTTGTTATACGATCATTCCGCCATATATAAATGGATTTTGATGATTATTTTTTTATTCGAAAGCCTATACTCCTGAAGTGGTCCCATTGGCACCAAGTCAGAATCTGATGATGGGATCCCAGGGATATCGAAGGCAACCCTCAAGTTTAAAGGCACATACAATGTTTTTCATATACTTTCTAACGTAATTCAGATGTGTCTGGTAATCAACATCTCATCTTGCTGAGCTGACGGAATGGTATAAGTTAGGATCTGATGCTGGGATCCCAGGAAAATGTTTGTTTAGCGATATTTTCTCCAATTGGCAACCGATTTGGATGATTCTTTTTTTGTTTGAAGAGTATTTTTCCTGTGAAGATCGAATGAAGGATTTCGGAGGTAGGCAACGGAACTCTTCAATAAATGATAGAAAATCTCTCGGGATTGCTGAAATCGCATGTCTGTTTATTGTTTTCACCAGTTCAAAACATAACATCAAGCCGGTACGCTGTAAAATGGTGGTACGCAGATGCAAACAAGTCAATCTGAATTAACATGTTTTTGGGGGTTAAGGTTATCTATTCAGGCATAACTTTATTGTTTATTTACCGATCTTGATATTATTATTGCGTTGGGTATAGTTAGAGCTAAATTGCATTTGCATTGGATAGTGAATTTCAAAGATAAATCAGTGACCTCCTCAGCTTAAAATCAATCAAATCTTGTACCAAAGCAAAGTAGATTGAGCTCGTCTGGACTTCGACTACGAAAGCACACAAAGTAATTTTTCAACGGCAAATAGTACAACTATTATGGGAATAATGTCACTTAGTTTTGGTGTATCACCACTAAAAAGTGGAAAATAAAAACTTAAAAAAAATACAACCGACTTCTAAATAAAAAAAACACTACAAAGTATAAAATTACTTTAATTTCGGAAAAATCCAAAAAAACAACCAAAAACATCGACTTCCGAAATTAAAGTTATTTTATACTTAGTAGTGTTTTAACTGAAAGTCGGTTGTATTTAAAAAAATGTTTTTATTTTGTATTGTATAATCTTATGTCTTTTCTAATGCTGCGCTTAACTTATTTATCTTTCAATCTATACTCTAAATCTCTGTTTATTTTATTTAGGGCTTGTCTATTCTCTATTAGTTTCTTAGTTTCTCCAGACAATTTTTGGTTCTGTTTTTATTTTGTTTTACTGTTTTAATAGCTTTTGTTAAATTATTCAATATTTATTTACATTGCAGATCGACAGTTTTTTCTTCAATTTCTTCATTTAATAGATCAAAACTGTTTCTTAATTCTAAATCAAATTCTTGCGTGCATGTCATTAAGGTGTCTTTATTTGAGTATGAAATTTTGTTTTTGAATTGGTTTTTGCGTTGAATTTTAGTGTTTAATTTTATAATTGTGCAAACGGGCCTATAATCGGAACTAAATTGAAACTGGTTTAAAACTTGAAAATTATTTGTTATTTGTTTGTTTCACGAGAGAATCTAATCGATTTCATTTGTCCAACGTCGTTGTTGTTTTTTTATAGTAGAAGCTGTTACTTGTACATAGGCATTGTCCAAAGGCAAACTGGGTAAGTCGAGAACGGCGATCGTTACGGTGTCCAGAGTCATGCGGATCAATGATTGCCTCATTGTCCTTTTGCCTTTGTCCTATTTTCGCATTAAAGTCACCTAGAACAATGTAAGTGTTCGTCGCATGTTTTATTGAATAAGTCATAGAACTCTTCTACTTCGTCGTCGGGGTGAGATGACGTGGGGGCGTAAACTTGGACAATGGATAATGCTTTGTTGTACAATATTTTGAAACTGCTATTCTCTCTGAATATAAAATAAACTCTAAGATGTTATTTTCCCATTTCTTCGCTACCAAGAAACCTACTCCGTAGTCCTTCAGTCTGTCCATAGTAATATAGAATACTATTTTCTCTTTCTATTGTTTCTTGACCGCTTCTGCTTACTTCTGAAAGTCCTACTATATCCGATCCGCTGTTTTTAAAGTCCGAGTATTATAGGTTAAAACGTGAAGTGTTTAATTGTATCCATTTTTTGTTTAGTCTAAGTCTTATAACGGGAGGTCCACTTCACCCGGAGATAGCACCCCTGGCGCCAGGGCGAGCATGGCCACCGTCATTAGCAGAATCACCACTTGAGCCGCCGGGCATTGGGGCCTATTGTTCTTCTTCTTCATCATCATTTTTATGGACGGGATTAGACATTTAACTTAACCCATCACGCTTGTCTTATGCGTGTTGAAATGATAATTTAAGCTAGTAAAATGTGGAAACGTAGTGGATTGTACATTGACTTATAGCATAATGTTTCTAGACATTATATACAATGTACGATTGTTTGTTTTCCCAAATAAAATAAAATTATATAAAAAGAATTTTCCAAATCTGACGGGTAGTTCCAGAGATTAGCGCGTTCAAACAAACTTTTCATCTGTATTAAATTAGTATAGCTTACTAATTATTTATCAGAATTTCTTTGAACAAAGATAAATACGTATCAGCACTCAGACTTTATAAAAGTGAGTTAATGGTTATAGACTGGGATCCCAGAGCTTTCAGACCTCCCTTACTTTGTCATTAACAAAATAATACGTGGGATACCTGCTAGCTTGCGCCGACGGCCCGTTATTTCAGTAGTCAAGGAGGTAATTTCGCAACCTCCCTTATTATCTTCGTTATTTTCACTTACTAAATAAATTATGCCCAAATTTCAGCCTTGTGAAAAGGATCTCAATCGAGGTGGCGACCAATTCTAAGACTATTAGGTACTGTAATGACCAATCAATCGTTAAAATTACTACATATTTAACAATGTTCTGAAAACATACATACAAATCAGCACCCAGACTTAAAAAAAATAGATTTAATGATACCTGTAAATTGGCCGTCGGCCCAAGCGTATATTAAAAGTAAGTACATACCAACGCTATTCTATCCCACACATTTTTTTGTGAGAGATAGAAAAGTCTGGCGGCTCTTAGTCCTTATAGGATTAAATCGAATCATCAACTCTTCAGTAAACAATTTTAAAAAAAGTAAATCTTTGTTCGCATAATAGCGAACAAAGATGTATTTCCTTTTTGAATGTTTTGCTTATTCCCACATTATAAATTGTTTATATTCATGAGTTTAACTGACTTTTACCTCTCGAAAACTTGCTTGTCTATGGAAGTAAGTTAAATTACTTCAAACTGTTGTTTTAATACATTGTGTTCATGAAGTTACCCATGGCAGGTCATTTGGTCAGCGCACTCCGATGAAGCAATCAATAAGCACATTTTCCTTAGACTGCCAAATATGCTAATAACAATAATTTCCTTTCACTTAACTTTTTGAACTTTCTATCAATGAGTGATTCGGATCACTACTTCCAGAGTTGACATTTTTCAAACGTTAAAATATTTTTTTTTAGATTCTGATGACTGACCACTAAACTGAACTATAGGGGCTCATGAAGCCATGCTTTCCGTTCCACTAGAATGGTGACCGGTTGCCGGTCGGTTGGTTGGATCCGACCAACAAAAGCCAGGGACATTATTGGGCGAGGACCGCGATTGGTTCGCACGTGCGTCCAGGCGTGGCAAGGTTTGATGGATCCTGTGATAGGATAATGTGACCCCATTATTATATTTGGTTTGCACTACAGATTTGTCTAGAGCGTAAGCGTATTTTAATAAAAGTTTCAATAAAAGCACAGGGCCAGAAATAAAGTTCCGGTTCACTTCAACCAAAAGCGACTAAGTGTTATTATGGTCTGTCAAAAGCTTTTTAATGGAATATAATTCAAACCGTTAGCAGTTAGTCTTAAATCGATATGGGAAAAAGATTTAACTTAAAATAGACAACTATTCAGTTCGCGGTATTAAGTTATAGAATAGAAAGAATAGAACGCCATAAATAGGTATTTTTCGTCTCTTATTTCGGTATTGACCTATAACATCCTACATAATAATACGTGTTTACATAATAGGACTTCAGTGAACTTGTTCAGAAATAGATCGCAAATAATACAGAGTTTAGATTCTAGAAATCATACAGTCTTGCCTCCGAGAACTCGGTTCCATGGATGTGGGCCTTAATAACGATACCTTTGAAGAGATTACGTGGGCCGTTCGAACTAGTGGGCTAATAATTTGTTGGATTTTATTTATCATAATTGGAAAAAAAATAACAAATTATTAGACATCGAAATTATATTTTTATTTACAAACTAATATTATAATGATTGGGCTCTGTTCTTTCCAAGCATCAAAACACTTTCCAAGCATCAAAACACTTCCCAAGCATCTATTTGTATAATCTGCGTTACTTTTACTTGCAGTTAAAAATTACTTTTGCCGCCGACAAAGTGAAGAGCTATTCTTAAATGTTCAGTTCAAAATAAGCTCTCGAGCGTTGTAATACGGTATTAACTTGCCTGCAACTACGCGGCCAGCGGCGAGGCTTAACTTATTCGGTACCTATTGTGTTTCATTAAATCAGGACCTACCTATCAGCTGGTTGATACGCGAAGGGCAACGACCGCGGCTGCTCTGCGCGAAACTATCGCGATGTATAACTATTGGTTCGAAGTCGCTTTCGAGTTTTGTTTATCACAATTGTTATTCTGCCATTTCTTGATTTAAAATTTATTATTTGTCATTAATCGATTTTACTACCAAGACAAACTCATTTCGCTGCGGGAAAAAAACCATTAAAATTTCACGCTGTACATCTAAATAGCATTAAAGTAGCGCCTCATTATAGCAGTTCACGGCTGAACTCCATTGGACACCATTTTGCTGATTTCATCCATATTTGTATACCTAATAGTAAAAGACATTAAATTATGTATGTTTATGTTATTTCTCTTGTTGCAGGAGGGTACCGCAACTTCGTGCAGCCGGTCCGACCGCTTAGTGTCGAAAGCCGAGACTTTAGACGTTCTGGTGAGTGGCACTTCTCTTAACTTTTATTAGTATATAAATATCTTAGTTATTATCCCATTAGGCTGGCCCCATTTGTACGATTTCCCGAACAGGTTTTCCGATAAGGAATTCAGATCCGAAATTCCGTGAGACTAGTGTAGACGTTCGAATTTCCGTTTTTCTGACTCCCGAAAGCGGTTTTTTTTTTAAAGAACTTCAGATTATTTCCTATTCTGAAAATATACAAACGTGTGCGCCTAGTTGAACATTTTGCATTCAGGTCTCCGAATGTGAATTCGTCATCAGAAAACCGCACGTAGGTATGCAGCCAGTCTTATTTTAGTGAGAAGGTTGAAGTTTGCTACTCAGTCACCTTTTATCGGCTGAACGAATTTGACACACAGGTAGGTAATGAACCAAATGAAGTCACTTTTGCCCGAAAAAGCATGTCGCGGTAATCCAGCTAATTTAAAGTCGCCGCGGAAAAGTAACAACCTAATAATGAGTAAATCTACACTTAAAGTAAAGTTTCCTGAATATATTCTTATTGTAAGTAAATGAAGGTTGAACGTTTTCCTCGTATCATTTAATGAAAAGAGTCTTGATTTATTTGGATATAATAATACCTTTCAACATTGGTGGGTCGCGCGTGGGACTCAACTGTCTGCCGTTCAATGAGATCTAACGCGTTCAGTACGACTTCTTCACTTGTGTGCGTTGGTTTCTCCGGGTGATAAACAACGCTTTGATTTGATAACGATAACATACAGTTTTGTACCGTACGACACAATAGTCGCTACTTTTCTGATTTATACTGTTGTTACAGAAAAGCTCTACCGACTTCAGTCAGAGTTTACTCGAAGAAATCGAAACAATGTTTCGCAATCTCGACACGAAGCGAAAAGATGAGCTGGTGAGTAATTAACTGATTTAAATTTTACTTTCTATCCGTCTTTTCTGTTTCTTGTAATTTTAGTGTTGTCAACATTTTAAAGACGGAACGCTTAGGGTTTGTGTTTTCGAGTCTCCGTCCGTGTGTTCTGCGCGATTTATGCTACAGCTAACCGTTTTTATTTAAACTTGTGCACTGCGATGGCGTGATTATTCATTAAAGTTAACTTTAGGGCTGATTTCGATTCAGTTTTGAGTATTTTTGAAGAACATACACAAATGATAATATTCCTACTTTTGACAAAACATTTTTAAACATGGAATTAAAGATTAAGATATTTTAGGAACATCTTAGTGGACAACTAATAAGAAATTTAAACCATGACAGTTGAACATTTAGAAAAAAATATTGATTTGAAACAAGAACACTTGATTATATTTCGTTTTTTAAATAATTATTGAAGTGTCGTAAATAAAAAAATCTTAAACAAACTGAAGTGCCAATTTTAATATTATCCGATAGTTATAACAAAAAGTTGTGGACCCGCTTATACATTGGCTCTGACGTGGCTTGCTTATAATAACTTTGTGTGTTTTAAAAAGAGAAGGAAACAAGCTGCTGGTTCCCTTTTATTTATTTATTTAAACTTTATGTACAATAGTGGTACATGGGCGGACTTAATGCATCAAGGCATTCTCTACCTGTCAACCTTTGGGTTATAAAGACTATACTGTGTGTGTGTTTGTGTGTGTGTGTGTGTACTGTGTGTGTGTGTGTGTGTGTGTGTGTGTAGTACTAAGTTTTATTTTATCTTATAAAATAACGGATTTTAGTATTTTGGCACTTAGAACCTTGAGATTTACAATGCCTCAATTTATCATTACAATTATGGAAAAAACTAGCTCTTCGCCCGCGACTTCTATCATATACAAAATGCATTTTCCAAATCCGACTGGTAGTTCCAGAGATTATCGTATTCAAACAAACTTTTCAGCTTTATTATTGGTATAAATTTATCAGTCAGTTTTTAAAACGATCTGCAATGTTCTTATTTTTTTGTTTAAATTATCAGTTTTAAGATAAGTAGGACTAAAAATATAATGAAAATGAAAGTATTTATTACTAATTAAATTATTGTGTTTCAATTGCTATTCAGTTATTAAATTATACTACTTAGGTGCTACCACTCCGTTTTAGCTATTTTTACAAACTTCTATTTGGTTTCATCGATTACATTTTTTTTTTAATATCCCGCACAATACAAAAATGTGACAAAAAGTTCCTATCTCCAACATGACCGTATAAAAATGATGAAAAACACTCGAAAAATTGTTTTCCTAAAAATGTGATTCTCTATAAATAGGAAAAGGAAAACCATGAAATTTAACATTTCATTAAAATTTTGTTCCGAAAAAAGAATAGCCTTTTGTCTGACTATTTCGTGCTTAAAACAACTGACTTTATGTAACTGCTTTCTTATTTATGTTACAAAATGAACTTAGAAATATTATTTTAAACATTCACCTTGCAAAAAATAAAGAAATGAACGGGAAGCGAAATTATTAAGAGTTACAAATTGTATACCAACAGTAACATTTTGAGCAATTAAAAATTGATCGAAAGTTGAAGTTGAACGTACTTTAATATTTTAAATTAAATATATTTAACCCATAATAGGTATCATGTTTCACACAATTCATCGATCCTTTCTTGCTCTGGTCTTCCCAGCTTTCTTTACTTAAATATTTTATTACACTTTGATCGGAATTCCATCCAAATTTAGACGGTAATCTGCTAAACATTTGTATTTTTCATTCGCAAAGTTTTTCTCTTTCTTCTTTTCTAAGATTTCCAATGTCTGAGAAAGGGGATATAGAACCTTTGTGGTAAAGCCGCCCGCGTCCATTTCGATTTTATTTCAACGTTGCGACGCACGATCTGACATGCATAATTATATAGATAGAGGACACTTCAACAAACAAAAAATGTTTCGAACATGGTGCCCTAAAGCGTCACGTTGCCGAGATATTTCGAGGTAAAGTCACCATGTGAAAATCAGGACTATCATAAAAAAACGACTTTATTAATTGCTTAAATGCGTTAGATTAAATTCAAATAGTTCCCAGCTCGATTTAATCATTTATTGGAATAAAGTAAACGTAAGAACACGTGAAACCACTTTATTAGGAACTTGCCTACTAACCCGCATCGCAATCGCAAAATTTTAAATGATATAATGTATAATTTAATTTATATTAATGATTAAATCAAGCCGAAAACTCATATTTGAATACAATTTACTGCACATAAGCACGTGATTAGTTAATTTTTGATGATTTTCATTTCTCCAAATATCTCAGCAACGTGACACTATGGGGTACCATGTTCCTACCAGTTTTTGTTTGTTTAAGTGTCCTCTACTCATATATGAATGTTTCACAGGGCGCCACGATTTTGAAAAAAAAAACAAAATCGGCGACTGGGGGCTATGCCACAAATATTCTATCCCCTTTATAATATGGCTATCCATAGAAAAATATTCGAACCCCTTTACCGACTGCTTTTCCTTTAAAACTTAACCTAATACGCCTCTATTTGCGTTGAGAAACCTTACTTAACACTTTCAGCTGAGCATCTGGGTATTCAAATGTTTGTTGCGCGGCGCACTATTTTCTCATACAAAATAAATGACGATTAGTGACGTTCAGTTTTAGAATGTATGTGTGCGAGTAGGCTTATAAAGTGCACAAAAAAACTAACCTGGAGTGGCACTAGCAGTCCCAAAATTTAAAGTGAGTCGGCGCGATGACGTAGCTTGAAGGAATTTGCCGTTTATACACGTTCTTTGAAGAACGACATATTTTTTACTGTCGTGATTAAACGTTGTGTCAAATAGCGTTTATCAAATTTTACGTATTATAACGTTGCTCAGCTCAAAGTGTTAATTATTTTGCCTTTTAAAATTTAATCCAAAACGGACTATATTAAATCAAACACAAATCGGTAGATTTGTGTTTGATCTTATAAGTTCTTATTCTTTATTATCTACACAAAACCATACAATAGCGTACAGCTTGCGGACAAAGGCGAGCTTAACTCAGAATCGGGTTCACAAACAGCAAACCTAAGTGCGATTTAAATCTTTACATATTAGCGAAAACGCTAACTGCACAACCACAACTTAAAAAAAAATATTAATATTTTATCCAACTAAAAATAAACTAAAACAAAAATGTTTACAGCACACAATATTTCCTATAAAATGTTTTCTTATTTATTTATTTATTTATTTAAACTTTATGTACAATAGTGGTACATGGGCGGACTTAATGCATCAAGGCATTCTCTACCAGTCAACCTTAGGGTTATAAAGACTATACTGTAGTAGGTGTACAATAAATAAAAATAAGATTCAAAATTGAATTTTAACAATTCGGAAAGAATATACAGATAATATATATATAATACTTATATATATATAATAAAATACATATATATGTTAAAATAATAAACTAATAAATATGATATATAATAATCATACCGATTAAGAGAATTCATAGTAATCATGACGTTTTCTTCCCTTAATAAAATTACAGAAAGAAAAATTTATTTTCTTATTAGTTGTCCAAATGCTGCGATGGAATTTAATTGTATCAGTGGGAATAGATATCTAATTTTAAAACTAACACACGTAAGCACTTTGACATCAAAACAATCTAGACATCACAATAGAACAACAATATTGAAAAGCCGTGTTTTATATTTAGAAAGTCCTTCTTACCTATGTAAGATCAGATCGGCAAAGAACTCGAATATTTTTACGAATACTCATTGTAACAACATATCAACATGTCATTATAATAGTCATTGTCAACATTATAATAGAAGCGAGTTCTAATGATGTCGCTTTTACATTTTATCGATTGCCTGTAATATGGGAGGTAATTCTCCTAACAATCCTAACTAATATTTTAAATGCGAACGTGAGAATCTTTTTTACGCTTTCGCTTTGATAAATTTTTGTACAGAGACGTAGCCCATAATAACCGTCGTCGTCACCCCGGCGACGACGGTTATTATGGGCTACGTTTTTTGCCAAAATAAAATTGAACGCGAGCGAAGCCTCGGGCATAGGTTTTTCATATATAAAAACTGAAGTGATGTCGACTTTCTTTGCTGACTGTTTTTTCTAGTACAACCTGAATTAGTCTACTCTTCCCCACCTAGCAACCCCACTAGTGGGATAAAATAGACAGGCCACATTTTCAAAGTGTAATCTTCCCCACTGGGGCTGGCACTGTTGGAATCAATAATAAAATATTATGTTGGACAAAATTTTGGTATTCGTTAAGTATGGGTTATTATAGTTTGTTGAGTTTGTTTTTTTATGTTTCAATCACGCCAAAACATTATTGAGGTTAATTTTTTCACACGAATAGTTTATAACCTGGATTAACACAGAATTAGTACTTTTTATTTCGGTAAATGGCTTAACAGAGACCGTGGAGGAAGCAGAAACTCGGAATAGAAAGTATTCTATGTGTCCAGGTCCAACCAACCCAGGGTATCAACTATCTGTGTGCAAAATTCATCCAAATTAATTCAACCGCTTTTGCGTGATTGAAACATAAAAAAACAAACTTTAATTTGTAATATTACAGACTTTACGAATAATAAATTAAGTGTTAACGAGGTTTCCTTTGACAATGACTATTGAGCCTGATTTGGTACCATTGGTGCTAACTCAGGTTCAATAGTTAACATTAACGTTAATTTATAGGTAAATAATTTTTTAAACTGCATTTTTTTCCAACATAATATTATATTGTTCCAGCCCTAGTGGGGAAAAATATACTAAGACTTCATGTGAGTTTATTCTGCCGCACTAATTCATTCCAGTGGGGCAGAATATACTCCAAAAATGTGGTATGTCTATTTTACCCCACTAGTCGGTTAGTGGGGCAAAGTATATTAAAACTTAACAATAGCCAATTGCGCAATTGCGTTTGACACTCGGGCTAGCTTCTTTAAGATCTAAATATTGTTTTTTTAGCTTAAATAGAACTTACAAAAAAACTGCTACTGCATTAACATTCAAAATATTTACAAGATGTCTGAATGTTTTCTTCTTCTTTCTGCGTTATTTTACATTTATGATGCGTACGCTATGGCGATTGAGCAAAATTATCCTGGTAAGTTCTAACACATAATTCTACCTCTAGTGTTGGCTTCGGTAGCTGAATAATACCTGTATTCAGGGTACCGAAGACAACACAGTTGGCGAGGTGAATAATCGAATTGGACATCTTGAATAAGCTTCGTGAAAAGACGTATTAACCATAAAAATGTGATTTCATGTTTTTTAGTAATCAAGTTCTATTAGGCGTAAAGAGCACTGTTAAATATTATCTTTCAATAAACTAAAATGATTTTAGGCGTCTGCCTAATAGGCATACACTTGTTTCAGATTCCTAGCAAAAATACATGCAATAATATTTTTACAAAACTGAAAATTGAGATTGATTATTAATTTAAATGACACGTTATCGTACCAATAAGAAATAAACTAGGAAATGAAATAAGAGTAAAAACGTCATCTTTATTTAGCCAGTAGTATTTCGAAAACGGCTGTGTTACTGCAATATTATTATGCTGACTATGCCTTACAGTTTATTTGTATTATTACTTCAAGAGTTGTAACACTGCTAATTTCATTAGCAATTGTTTCCAAGACTTTTGCCTGCAGGGTGGAAATGTATCGATTAATATTATAAGTAGCCGACAAATTGCTAAGATATGAACTTCTCAGTTGTATTCTGTAGCAAGTTGGTCTGATGGCAAAGGTATCTGATAATATTGCGGTAAAGACATGCTCCGTTTAGACGAGTCGTATCCGTGTACACACTAGCGATTTAGTTTCCAGTACGTGTCAAGGGATATTGGCGGCCATATTGAATTGAAATCTCACATTGTATTGTAAGTTTATTTTCTGCGCGCTAGAAATAGCATTCTCATGAAAGTTGTTTATTGTAACGAGTAGAATCATCCACTAACCGCGTACTGGTGACTTAATCGCCATCCCTTACAGAACAATTTCTTATCAAATATTCGATTAAATAATAGAGTTATCTTTACACAGCAATTGGGGACGCAACTTTATAGGTAGGTGTCAGTGATTAACACATGATATTGTATTATGCCCACTTGTATCGGGGCACATTTTTGATAATATTTTTAAAAGGTTTGTAGCCTTTGCTCGCCATTAAGCTTATGGCTTCATGCACCTAAGCTCTTAAAAAAGATGAACCGATTTTGATTTTTTTGCGAACAATCTGGGCATAAGTTGTTTTTAAAGGAAATCGGTTCAACGGTTTCCCAGAGACTTAGATTTGTATTTACATTGACATTACACTCTTTATTATATACTCGTACATACATATACACTGCCCACCAAAAGTGAGTTTCAAATTCTTTTGCATTTAAAAATTAAACACGAATAAAAATAAGGCCTCAATTAAAACATGTGAACCCAATGTTTTTAAATAATGTACACCTTAAACTAACTTTTGCAGGGCACTGTACGGATAATAATCTCTCTTATGCACCATTTTATTCAGTATTCAGGGTAATTTAGCAATTGCAGGTAAGCCTTGAAATGACCCTCTTCAATATTAAGCTTAACGATATTTGGCTTTTTTTTTCTGGGAACATTTAGATACCTATAATAGGTCATCTGAGGGCTACGTGCTGTAGGCGAATCTCTAACTAACCAGCTTCTGTGGCCTCATTGCGAGTTTATTAACGTAAAACTCAATTTATATTGAAACTGAATAGGCGCCGTCTGGTGACACTCACGGAAAACCTTTTTTTTCCATACAATTTGACAAAAGCGAACGTTTACGCTAACGCGATCGAGAACGTTAAAAAACTCGCACTCAGGCCACTGGCGATAAATAAATATTTTATTGGTATAGTAAATTAGCGATAAGTATTGTGTAGTATTATAAAGGACTTACTTTTCACGCAAATAATGTATTATTTTTGTCTGTGTCATGTTTTAAGAGATTTCTAAATTCTTTGCCTTTGTACAGGGTGTAGACATAATTATATTAGTTACTGACATAGTATAAGTTTTTTTTTTTACTAACAAATGAGTCATGTTTACTTGATAAAATAAATTGAATTGAAATTTGTAACATTAACTGTAACAGAAACTTACATTTGACTGTTCATAAATTGCCTTTGGCTGATAAGATTTTCGTTTCTCCCTGCCTTTAAAAAAAATGTCAAATACCCTATTCAAGAGATGAAGGTCGTGGACACTTATAAAAATAATGGATTATTATTTTAGGAGTTGTTTATGCACGTGTACTTCCCCCATGGAATAAATTTCCAATCAACTAAAATCACCCTGTAGAATAAGCAGAGACTACTCGTAGGCGTAATTGAAATACTTATATATGTAAAATAAGCTGCTGGTCTGAAATGAAATTTATAATAATAATTTTTTACCTATAGCTAATTAGTCATCAATTTAATCAAGCTTCGATACCAATTAAGTATTGTATTTGAGATGCTAGGCGCTTGACTTAGAAATTAGATCGTTATTTACACCGTTCATTAACTCTTAGGCATCGTCCAGAATCAAATTCGTGGCTGATATCTAAACCTGCCCAGTTATAATTATATGCAAGTGCTCGCCATTGGCAAGTTGCATATCGAGAGATGTTTATCATTCTAGGTAGATTGGCCAGTGCTGGGAAGGGGGCTTGGGTGGGGCAGAAGTAAGGAAACTCCATAATTAGTAATAATAAAAAATAAAAAATGCCAAAAATACAGATTAGATACTAAATTTAGACCCTAGACCCCACACTAGGATTCCCTGTATCGTGGGATCTAGTCTCTTTCAGTCCAGGAGACAGAATAGACAATAATTATTCCTACAAAAGTTGTAATTAAAATGCGTAACGCGTAGTTACACAAAAAAGAAAATAAATTAGTTAGTTTTTAAAGTAGTAGTAGTAAGGATTTATGTAGTGGACTGAGCCTAGCCTGGCCCGTAGCGACCACCAAACCAAATCGACCCCCACCCCAGTGTGCAGAAAAGCTTAAGAGATTGTAAAATGCATGGCGAAGCGAGCTCGAAAAATGTTAGTACTCCATGTTGTGATAATTTTTTTTCCAGTTGCACATAAACATTAGTCCCGTTGTTTGCAGAATTAATAAACAATATTAATTACTTAATTATAAGTCAAGAGTCAGGCAGCATCCGAAGATGCCAATGGTGGTAGTACAGTGTGACAGTGGCTTGATCGATATTTCCAGTCCGTCATACGTACCTATTTAGGTCATACAGAGCCGTTTATAAAACTACGCAGGCGTGTTGTGTTTCATCGATATCTTACAACAATATCAAAAGCGAAATTGCGATGTGATTTCATTATTTTTTTCTTTCACCAATATACCTATAACCGACCGAGATGGGAAACTTGGGTAGAGACGGTATTAAAATCTATGTAATATTATATAGGAGCAGAAATATACCCAAAGCTACCTTTGAACAATTTTTATCCTATTGTTATGTTTGCCTGGGCTGCCACAAAGGCTCTTGCGAAGGTCGCTTATGCCTAATTAGACAATTATTTTTATCTTTGGAACCTATTTGTTTTTTTAGTGTCCCGATGATTTGGATATTTTATAGGTGAGGCTTAGTAGAGCTTGGTTTTGTTCGTTTGTATAATAGTTCAACTAGTAACAGAACAAGCGTGTGACCTCAGGAACTGAAATAATTGTGATATTTTTGTAAGGCAGGACTCTTGTCAAAATAATTTTCTTGCTTATACGTGTAAACAATTTCTTCAATATTAAATCAATACACAAGTTGCTAATTACACAGTTACATTTTATTCGTTCAGTACATATTAAATGATTTCAGTATCTAACAGTCAACGCTGACCAAACAGTTCATTGGAAATGGCTTATTCTGTCACATGGTGATAATTCAGGTTTAATAATAATGTATTGTGAAATATTTAAAGGCGTGATTACGGTATGATATTTTTTATATGACTGCCACAGCAACGCTCGGCTCTCATTGAATAAAACGTTCCGTTTGCGTCGCAGGTCTATATTAAGCGCAAGTACTTGCAATTATAGTTTATTATGAATTATTTTAAATATCGTTATTCACATTTTGGGACAATTTTAAACAAAAACTGAACCCAAACAACACGTCTGAATCGCTTTCAGGAGCTAAAGTTAGTTCGAGCTACTACTCTTGAATGCGGTTCAGAGATATGGATCATGTTCATCGCCTCTGGCCAAATTCGGCCTTAATGTTTTGTATGTATTTTTTTGTCGAATATATATAAAAAAAAAGACTGAAGACCAACTATCTCCCTTTAAGGGTGGCCAACTCAGATGATAAAACTTATACCTAAAGCTTTTAATTCAACAAAAATGTCTCCATATTTTTCTATGATTGATTGTAATACATTTTACATCTACCAAATCTCCTTTATGCTGCCTAAAATGGAATGGTTTTTATGGGTCCGTACCCAAAGGCCTACGGGATCCCGGACTAAGCCTCCGCTTTCTGTCCGTCTGTCTATCAGCGGGCTGTATCTCATAAACCGTTAGACAGTTAAAATTTACACAGAGTGTGTATTTCTGTTGCCGCTATAACAACAAATATTAAAAATTTAAAATGAAAAGGGGGGGGGGGCTATTAGAAACGTGTTTTTTTGGCTTATTTTTCTCAAAGAGTTTGTATTGCTATATTCACAAAAAAAAACTATTGTGTTAAATAAAAGAGGGTCGCATACAAGAGATGGTGATGGTACGGAGCCCGACTCCTGCTTTGCCGATTCTTTTCGTGTTTTTCCATCGACGTCCGCACACTTTTTTAGGTACCTCACTTACAAAATAACAAATGTTGTACTCTTAGTGTTCAAGATTGACCAGAGTACGATCATTTAGTAACTTTACAGAAAATATCTCTCGAACCTGGTGAGTATGTTGTCAATTTATGCTTTTAATTAATTGTCTAGATAACGTTCTAATCAAAATTCTACGTGTTTTCAAAGCAACACATATTTATTTTGTCTCATAATTTCACGCATACAAATGCACACAGGCGGACATAATGACATACGATAGACAAAAATAATACCCGCAAATTAATTTGATAAAGCCGAAAAGTTAAATTCTTCGTCACAGGGGACATGCGTGGGTCAACAAGGGATTCTCGTGCCCCCAAAGCAGTTTTTTTTGTTAACAAATATTATGTGATCAAAGGGGATTCCATTCTCGAAATAAAGATGACAATTTGGCTGTCTTTCAATCAAATAAGCAATTTTATTACACTAGACTAAGGATGGAACCTTATCGTAAGAGAGGTAGTATACATTTTAGTTAAGTAGTAACCCTTACACACCCTTACTGCAGTTTGGGCTAGGGAGTAGCGGGGCTTTATAAAATAAACCCTTAAATTATCAAAGATGCGATTTTTTTTACAATACTTATCACCCAGGCAATCTGAATTTTTTATAGCTTGAAATAGAATATTTAAAGAGAAAAAAAAAAAAAATGAGCTAGATCATTTAGTCGGTTTTTTAACTTTGCCAGATGCTTGCAAAACTATTTTGCAAAAATATGGAAAACATATATTTTAGACTAGTTGAAATTTGTTCAGGATATTATTCATAGTTAAAAATAAATCTTTCAGATTACCTCAAGGATATTTTTTTGGAAAAAAGAAATCGTATCTTTGAAAATATAAGGGTTCATTTAGCTCGGTTTTTCCCCAGCCACGTCTGCAGTTCTGTGTTAGGGTATTATAGGAGAGGTATAGGACAAATTTTCAGCTTACCTCAAACATATAAACTATCATATATTACATATATTACTATCATATAAACATTTATCATTTAAACGGTCAGCTATTGAAAGAAGTTTTGGTAACTCCAAAATGTAATTTGTCAGCAAACAAAAATTGAGCTGCTTCTAGTGGTCGACAAGAACGGGTTAGCAGTGGGTCCCAAATTAGGCACACACAGCCTGTATCTTGGTGACTCAATATTATGAAATACACTTCTGGACACATCTATTGGCCCACCTTGTATTTTCAGTTTCGTTTGGTCCTAGCTAAAATTTTATATTAGGTCGAGCAAAAAGTTTTTATGCAGTTTTGAACCTGGCACATTCACAATTTCATTCAATAGTCTTTTTTTGAATTTCGAACACAGAATTTAAAGAAACAAAAGACAATTTGGAGCCTGTTTGTTGATATTAAACAATCGAATACTAAGAAAACTTGGTTTTATTGGTTTACTTGGATTTAATTCTTGAAAAAGTGATCTTTGGTTTTGCAACAAACATTACTTATTCTTAACATTAAGGTGAGGTTCTATCAATAATCTATGGATACTTCACCTGAAGTCGCCGCCCAAGCTGTGGCACTTATTCAGGCCGGACACAGCCAAAGAAACGTGAGTGCTCAACTTAATTTAAGTCGATCTGCGGTCCGAAATGTTTATCGGACCTAGAGACTGGCGGCTTTGTTCGTCGCCAAGGAAGGCCACGATCTCAGGTCACAACTGAAAGGCAGGATCGATTCATCGTGACGACCAGCTTGAGAAATCGTCACCTTACCTCCATTGAGATACAAAACCAACTTCGCGACTTCCACGGAGTATCTGTGAGCGCTCGAACTGTTCGGAGAAGGTTAAAAGAACGCGATATGGTACCACACAAGCCAGCTAATGGGCCCAAACTAACGCGAGCCCACCGAACAGCGCGCCTTCATTTCGCACGCAGTCATTTAAATTGGACACAGCAAGATTGGAGCCGTGTACTCTTTTCTGATGAGTCTAAAATTGTGTTACACGGCAATGATGGAAGGAAGGTCTACAGACGTAAGGGAGAGCGTTTCGCACAATGCTGCTTTGAAGAGAGGGTTGCTTATGGCGGTGGCTCATGGACTGTCTGGGGCGGTATATCCGCGAGCGGCAAAACTCAACTTGAGGTTGTTACAGGAACACGGCTGCCAACATTAAATGCTGAAAGGTACATTCGTGAGTGCTTAGAACCTCACGTGATACCATACGCGGACTATGTGGGCCCAAATTTCCTTTTTATGCATGATAATGCAAGAGCCCATGCGGCTGGCATCGTCAGGGAATATCTTCGGGATGTGAACATCACAGTTATGGACTGGCCAGCCAGAAGCCCAGACATGAACCCCATTGAGCACATGTGGGACGAGCTAAAAAGACGTGTTAGGGCTCGTCAGCCAGTTGCCCAGACGATGCAGGAGTTGAAAACTGCCATAGAAGAGGAATGGGAGATGATCCCTCAAAATTGCATAGAGCGGTTGATAAACTCTATGTCTAATCGTATGAGAGCTGTGGCAACACGCGTTATTAAATTAAACCTTTATTTGATAAAACATGTTTTTTATTCAAAAATCAATTGCCTTTAACAAGGCGCATATCCGACTTGTTAGGCGTAGCTCCATGTCGTATGGTATTCTGAATTCAAATTTAAAACAATACGATCGAAAAAGATGGTAAAATGTATCAGGTTTAAAACTGCATCAACAGTTTTTGTTCAATCTAGCAATCATATTTCGGTAGGGGCCATCGAAACCTAAACTCTAAGGTGGGCCAATAGATGTGTCCAGCAGTATATTATTTATTCTGTACTTGACCTAGGTATTCTATACAATGCCGAATGTGCAGCCGGCAATTTACTGACGACTGTCTTAAGTAAGATGAGCCGACGGAGCCCAGCCGCGGGGCTCATTTCTGTCTGCATTGTTTGAAGGAACTTATCATGAAGGGGATGACCCCTTCAAACCTGTCCGTGTCGGAGTTGATCTAAGTTCCCGTATTATATATACCTACTGGCCAAATAATAATTTTGTATTAGTAATATTTTCTTTACATCATAACATTATCGAGCTGACCAAACGTTTAATTAATTTGAAACGTTTGGTCAGTAATTTAACTCTTTTGCTGATTTTTCTTGCTTTCCGAATGTTGAAATAATGTACAAAATATAAAGTGTTTTGATTAGAAAGCACGTGGCCCTAATAAGACGGCTCGCGAAGTCACAAATATGCATCACGATACACAAGTGGAGTAATTGATTAGAACGTTTTCAACGTTTTCTAGACAATCACAAGCATACAAAATTGATCCATTAATTCACCAAATCCGACAGCTGTTTTCTTTAAAGTTATCTGTGGACAGTCTGGTTCGTCTTGACTGTTAGGAGTTGGATATTTGTTACTTTGTTAGTGAGATACCTACCTAAAAAAATCAGTTCAATCGGATACCAACAAATGGTCGAAAATTGTTTTGCAAATATTGACGGACAACTTACAAACATAATTTAGATAAACATGAAAAAATTCTATCCCATTTTAGGCAAATCTGTACCTTTTCAGTTACAGAATTAGTAATGTAATTGGTTTTTACGGTCGTCAAAAACTTTAGCTGATTTTTCAAGCTGACCGAATATTAAAAAAGCTACCATTTAATCACTTCTCAAATAAAAGTGGTTTACATCCTATTTGGCCACTATATTTCACTATAACTATTATTATTTGACCTGCACAGCCTGCTGATTTATGCTATTAAGTACAAAAAGATTTCTTTGCCTTTTTTTATTATTCCTCCTTCGCGTGATTAAATCCTTTTCATTACCACCACTATAAATAGCCTTAGCCTTACGTATTGTAATGACTTAATATACATATATATAATTTAATATATAAAGCAGAAATACGAGTATTATAGTGCTATTTATGAAAAGTGTAACAGAAAGAGTCTCTAGTGCGGACGCAGATTGCCACAGAAATACTGCGTACCAAACCTATAACTATAAGATTCAGTTTATTATGTTAACGCCTGCATACCCTTTCTGTTACACCTTGGACAAAAAAAATGTTAATTCAGCTACTTGTTACATATGTAGTTTCTAAAAAGGAGAATGAAAAAAGTTCGAGTCTGAGCGATAATACTCTACATGACTTAAATAAAAAGAGACTTTTAATAATTATATTCCGTCAGAGTGGGATTAAAAAATAATATTAATAAAACATTAATATGCAATATTAGGCATAAAATCATTGGTCGGTGAAGTGTCATGTGTGGTGCATTAATCAATATTTGTATCCACAAAAACGTCCAGCAAATGATAAATGACATAAATGACCTCCATGTCTGTTGTATTGAGAAGTAGGTACCGCTCGGTGCGCAGTGTATCGATCGGGTGAGTGCGGTTGTCCCCTCCCCCCGTCGTCAGCCGGGCATACACAGGTACTAACCCCAGACAATAGTGCTAGACACTTTACACTGGGGTGGGACTCGTGAGATTGGGTGTCGGCTAATGCACGAGTAATCCTACACGCCCCACCAAACAATAGTTAGTTGTAAAACTAACTTGGAATGTTAAGTAAAATCCAAAATATTCAACAGTTAAATCGCTTGTTATCTCACTTTCTATAAGTATATAAAAGAGAGTATCATTTTTCATTTTCCTTTAGTTAGCCTAGAATTCAATATGCATTTTTAGTTAGTAGAACAGAATAAGGTAAACAATTATCTAAAAAAAATATACCATAAATACTCGAGGTTTATACTCTAGCTTGGACGATAGGTTTTGCTGTCAGTTTAGCCACAATAATTGCAAAGACGGGCGAAAGATTCACGAAGCTTAACCTACCTTCTAATGCAATTTGCATCTATGTAGCAATCATTCGGAACTCTTGAGTGATGGACTGGATTGAAGAATGAATTAAGCGTGTGATAAATGCCTTAGAAATAGTTAGATAATTACACACGAACTGGCTCGTGCAGCGTGAAAATAATCTAATTTTGTTTATTTCTTGTGTTTACAGAATTTGCCGCCAAGACAGGGCGAAGTTGGACCCAGGTAAGCTATCTTTATTTTCTTTACTAACACTTCAAAAAAACAAGTACTAACAATTTACAAATATACTGACATGTGGTCCACTGTTTACACCCTAAAGCGTAACACTATATATTTTATTTCCAATGTTTAGCAGCCCGCCTCGCAGCAGATCCTTGGATGATCTGGACAGCCCGTAAGTGAAAATCCTGATATCAGGTTCACTCTACGGTTAGGCACAGTGGGCTGATTTTCCATCGTCTAATGTCTGATGAATAAGGAATAATTTGACGTTTGACAGGTTCTGTTTAGAAGAACTGCATACAAAAAATATTTGCCAGATCAAAGGGGATATAACCTTTGTGGCATAGCTACCCGGCCGCTATTTTGATTTTGTTTTTCAAAGTCGCTGCGCGTGTTGAGTCGAGTATATATTGGTGGAGGACACTTGAAACGAACTAAAAATGTTCGCAATATGGTGCTCTAAAGTGTCACGTTGTCGATATATTTGGAGGTAAAGTCGCAATTTGGGAACAATGACTATAATTAAAAACCCCTCAGTAGTTCGGTTGGTTTGTTCGGGGCCGGACTACTGAGACTAATTTTGTTTCATTAGTTCGTTTATGACGTCAAACCGAACTGTTGAGACTGGTTCTGTAGTTCGGTTACTGATGTAAAATGCAACTTTCTTTTTTAATGTATCAGCTATAATTATGTTTTCTGTTTAATGTTATGTATTCTCCTTATGTTTTACGCAATTTTAGTGCGAAAATTCTAAAAAATGGAGCGATTTTACTGTCGAAAAGGAATATAGATGTTGAGCGTGATAATTTATACAAAATTTGCAACTCGGTAACAAGTCAAATTTCCCCAGAAATATATTAACATAAAATCGCTGTGTATATTCCATCATAAATTCGCAAACAAAGGTCCTATATTAAAAGAAGAAAATATATTCTGTTTTTGCAACGAAAATATGATTCAGTATTCCCGGTCAGTATTCTTATGAAAGTGCCTATTAATTAATAACTACCAAACTATGGTTTACAGACAATATGTATCTTTGATTCTTTTATTTTATAATAAAAGCATTGTATGTTTACATCCCCAACCGGACTACTGGTATCTTTTTTAGTATCAACAGTTCGGTTTGACGTCATAACCGAACTAGTGAGTCAAAATTAGTCTCAGTACTCCGGTCCCGAACAAAACAACCGAACTACTGAGATTAGAGTATTAAAAATGAATTAATAACGTGCTTATGTCTCCTCTACACAATTAAAATTTCGTAGTAAGTTTTCATAGTTCCCGAATTGGCCATCCACGCACACTTTAAATATACACCCCGTATACACCAGATAATCCGGGGGCCGCGATTTTGAAAAAATAAATGGCGGTGGGATGGCTATACCAGCTCCCATACAAAAATGTTCGAGCCCCTTAGGTATCAGACGATTGAAACATCTACCGTAAATAAATGAAATACATATCTAAATGTGATTGAACCTGGCTTCGGGTCTAAGATAGGTGTTGTGTAGCAGCTTTTGTGTTGCTTTTAGTATTTAATTTATTATTTAGAAAATGGTATCTACTTATATTTTTGTATTGGCTACTTAGGTTGGTAGCGGCAGACCTATTTTGATGATATCGTCTAAAATAATTGAATTCATAATTCTAGATAAATTCAATCTATCGCCACCAACTCAAGCATCAACTTTAACAATGTGAATTTCAAGTGACCATTTGTATTAAAAAAGGCTCTTTCAAAGTACGGGCAATAATAGTGTTCAATGGCATTTGAACGATTTCTTGCATGACATTGAGTTTATTATTACTAAATAATTGAATTCTTTTTTTTAGTTTAGGATTTTTAGTAAAACTTGTAAAAAAGGTTGCTATTATTGTATCATTACTCAGAGATAATTAATTAGCGAAACACAAACAAACAAATGTTATCCATTGAGAGAGAGTCCTAAGCCAGTGGCGTGCGGTGGGTCTCAAGAAAAAAAAAACTCACCAGATTCTACAAAGTTCAAATCACGATATTCTGACGATGCAAATTATGAAAGATTCGGCCACCCCAAATATCTTATCCAAGTGGGTGATAGTTAGAACACGTCACTTGCAAGATATCCGATGTGGCCTTTAAGGGCCCTCATTCATGTGATTCGCTGATATATAAATATATATAATAAGTTAACTATGGGTTTTACAGCAGTGAAAAAGTTAAATTAAACTAACTCATTTATAAATTAAATCCACGCGCCTATCTTTTTTTAAATATGATTTTAAGACCTGATCATAAAAAGTAGGCTTGCGTCGTAGTTCGACCATTAATTCTTTTTCGATAGAAATTAAAGATAGATTTGTGAGTCGTTGCTGACTCTGTGTGTTTCTTAAATAGGTGTGGATACGTTTAAAGGACGAAAATGAACGTTCTGCCGATGCGCTGCTCGCTGGGATAGTAAACTATAAACTTCGCCAACCTCAGAAAAACTTAATCTAAATTATTTTTATTCAAATTTTGAATGATACTATATATGCTACAATTAGCAAATTCAGGCGATTTATAAATACAGCGCAATTCATTTTTTAATCTATCAAAATTGAAATTAGCCTGATAAGTATTAGTGAACTCTCTGATTTCCTTTTCAGAGCATTGATCACTATATTTAATAAAATTCTCACAAGAAAGTAACTCAAAGAATTTCAAAATTTTAGTATTCATGTAACGATCTCTTAATTCGCTGAGTACATTATCAATTATTTCCATAAAAATTCGCCGATCATTTATTTTTACATCATCGACATTGCGCTTTCTTTTGGACGGTCCGGTAATGCGAACAGTTGCATCATAATTGATCTCGAACCTATCTCTGTAACGAGCTAAAAATGACTCGAATTCTTTTATCTTTTTTACACAATATGCGATGTCACAAGTTTTTTTTTTTTTGTATACCTAATATCGTATAAAATATCGGTTTCAGCTAAAATTTCCGCGAATGTTTTTAAAAATAAATTATACTCGAATTCTTTCATGTTAAATAAAAATGAAGTGACTTGTGACAATGTATCACCATCCCAGTGTTCTGTATTTTCATTCATTTCCTCAAACAACTGAAGGAGGTGAGAAGATTCGTTATTAATTATATTTAACGTGCGCAAGTGATATGTCCACCTAGTTTCGGCGACACGAGGCAGCTTTTTCATAACGGCAAATTCGTTATAATACGCCATTCGTTTCGTACTAGTGTGAAAAAAAACCGCAATTGATTTTTATTATATTAAAAAAGCCTTTTGTTTCAGGAACCCGTTCAAAAGATTTCGATAAAACTAAATTTAATACATGTGCTGAACACCATACGTACATAGCTTGCGGACATTTTTGCCTCACCAAAACCTACACCGTTAATTTGAGAGGATAAAACTGCTGCCCCGTCATAAGTTTGAGCAATTAATTTAGAATGACAATATAAATCTGCTAAAGTTTCCAAAATTATAGAACTTAAGGTTACAGCGGTCCGATCCGCGCTGACATCTACGTATTTAATAAATCGATCCACTACTTCGGAATCACGAAAATATCTTAAAATCGGACTGTTTAATTTCGTCTTTAATGTGATCAGTCATCACAGATGCAACGCTCGAGATCATATCATTTTGCGTTCTGTTCGACATGCCTGTGAATGAGGTACTTGCATTTTGTAAGTGGGTTTCTAAAACTCCGTCATATTTTGCTAATAAATCTACTGTTTCTAAATAATTACCTCTATTCAGTGATGATAATGATTCATCGTGGCCGCGAAAAGCTAATTCTTGTTTTCCCAGAAAGCATACAACATCGATCAGTCTCTGAAAAATATTTATATTTCTATCTACTTTGAAATTATGCCTTTCTTTATCTTATCTTAACTGGCTATTAATACTAGTTTCAATACGTGATTTACCAAATGTATTTAACTTTAAGCAAGCCTCTAGATGTTTTTCTGATAGGTCATGCTTTTTTGCAGAGGAATGGAAGTTATGCAAATCTATATATCCCTCACTCCACTTACTAGAAGTATTAAACAAAATGCACGGAAAACAAAATAATTTATTTGTGTGGATACATCCACACAGCCATTTATATGTTGCATAATTTTGAAGATTAAAATGTTGAGTTCGAGATGATGAATTACCATGTTTTTGGATTAATTCTCGTAATTCGGGTAAACATCGACCTCTAGACACAATTAGAATCTTATCATCATACGCTAATTGCGAAAACTTATTGCTTTTAATTTCTAATAAACACACATCGTCAGCACAGATTTCACATTCGAATACCATTTTTAACTAAATAAACTTTTATATTAGCACTGCAGCAAGTTTCAAAATGAATTATTTATAACTCAATAACATATTATAAAAGGTAAACAGTTGAGATCGCGATCACATGAAACAATATGGTTTCTTAAACACTACCAAATAAAATAGCATTATTTTAGTTTAACGAAAGCTCTAAAATGGCAGATTTCTAATTTTGCCGCATTATATATTGCCGCAACCAATCACTGCCTAGCAGTGTGGCCGTAACATAGAAATATTAACCCAAAAATCTAAGCAAAATTTCCCACATTCGGAGAAAAAATGTAATTCATGCCGTTTTTAATTATTTTTATAGGGCTTTTGCTATTCCTTACAGTTTAAAATTTTTGGAAAGTATAAATTTAACAATACCACCATGTTTTTTTAATTGTGTTTAGTAGTCTTATAGGAAACTATCATGTGTGTGTGTAGTCTGTTTCTCGAATTACCAGCAATTCCTCAAGTCATCACAACTTGGCAACCCCACATAATTCATTCAATTTTAACTAGCCAATCAGATCAACTACTGTGGTCGGAGTTGAAGCATAAGTTCAGTCATAATCTAAACATGTGTGCCGTTCATACACACGAAATTATGCAGCTGTGTGCTACACAAGCGTAAATTTATGAATGGAAATAAGGCCGATAGCGCGTTTGCCTAACCACGTAGTATAGTGAGTTACGCGAGCGCCTAGCGCTCCGCGCTGCTACATGTTTTGCTCTAAACATTTTAGCAGGAGTTTTAACTTTTTTAATATTGTTTTTGTTGTATTATTTTATTACATGTTGTTTTATTAATGCGTTCTTGGTAGGGCAGGCATGGTCTTATATCGTCCTTTGTGGGCACGCCACTGCTAAGCTCTAAGGTTCAAACAATCATGAGGTTTATACCATTATCCACGTAATCCAGACATTTAATGATATTTAAATTAAACAAATTGTTAAAACTTCACCAGGCGTAAGACTATTTATCAGCGTATAGACATCTAATGATAATAAAAAAATTTTTTCTTGCACACATAATTGAAAAGATATAATTAAATTTTACAATGATAACTTTTTACAAAGGCCTAACAATTTTCCTATGTTGTGATATCAACATTACTTAAAGATTAATTTAGTCGCAATAACATCATTTGTTTGTGAGTCCGTGAAGCTTGATGTCGATCGTTGGGAAAATATGCCTAATGTCGCTAGACCTCAAGAACAATCTTTGTTCAATTTATCATAAAAGCGTAAAAATACGTGTATATACCTACTGAAAGACATTTCAAATTTTATTTTATTTTAATGATTGGTTGATGAAACATTGATATAATTCAGATCAAAATAAATGAAGGGTAAAATCAGATAATGTGCTCGTACGTCGTAACGACCCTAAACTCTCCCCTCCGATTAGTAGAAACCATTCCGCGTCGCTTTGGTGGTTTGCTTTTTATACAGTCTGTTCATCTCCATTCAGCAATAATAACGTTGTTTTTTTTTATAAACCATTTTAGGAACATCTGAATTCATAAGATATACCTAAGTACGTCAAAGTCAAAGTCAAAATCAATTCATATATTTAAACTAGTATATATTTACTAGTACCTATAATATTAGTGACTCTAGTTGTCCATTCGCAAAAAGTAGATTCTTATGGAGAAGAACGGACAAGAAACCCCATAGTTACTCTTTTACTCCATAGTAACGGTGAAATCAATGAAGGCAACATTATTTTTTCCTCTCGGTCTTGGAAAGTAGGTTATGCAGTTAGTTCCGGCTGTACTTTGTAGATCTTTGACGGGAGTCGAGTTTTACCAAAAGGTTTCGTATTACCCAGTAACTAAGTTGACGAGATAAAATAGTTACCGCCACATGTAAAATAGAGGAATTCATCTGCATTCGGTTACACTATCTCCTCGACGTAGTCTGGATATGGCTACATAGATTGAATGACCTAGATTCAGCTATAGGTAAGTTAAGGTATAACTAGCGTTCCGTAACATTGCAGATATGTATGCAAGTATAGGTGACATCGTGTATCTCTTTCCTACCGATTGTAAATCCGGCTTAGCCCAGTTTATATCTCTCCCCTTCACTCTTGCTTTGACGTCAGCATCCGTATCGACAAAATTTTATGCTGCAGGCTACATCTACCTTGTATGGTCTACTAATGAGTCGCGATACTAAAAGTGTTGAGTTTTTGATGAATAATGGTAAAGTTATATAATGATTTCTTTGTCTTTTTTGTATTAGGTTATGAAATAGTGTTTTTTTAGGGACGAAACAATAAATTAGGTTGTACTTGAACTTAGGCTATGAAAAAGTGTTTATTAAGGGACACTTAGAAACAATAAATTTGTTTGGACTTGAATTAAGGCTATGAAATAGTGTTTATTTAGGGACATCTAGAAACAATAAATTTAATTGGACTTGAATTAAGGCTATGAAATAGTGTTTATTTAGGGACTCCTAGAAACAATAAATTAGGTTGGACTTCAACTTAGGCTATGAAAAAGTGTTTATTAAGGGACACTTAGAAACAATAAATTTGGTTGGACTTGAATTAAGGCTATGAAATAGTGTTTATTTAGGGAAATCTAGAAACAATAAATTTGATTGGACTTGAATTAAGGCTATGAAATAGTGTTTATTTAGGGACTCCTAGAAACAATAAATTAGGTTGGACTTGAATTTAGGCTACGAATATTGAATATTGATTATTTAGGGACACTTAGAAACAATATATTTGGTTCGACTTAGATTTATTATATTTTAAATAAACTTGATATTTAATGCATGTTACTCCTTTTTAAGAAATCAAATAAGTGTTTCCACTTTTCTGTGGGTTTTGGGGCTTTTGTTTTTCTTTAATATTGCCATATAACCATATGGAGATGCTCTTGGTTAAGTATAAGTAAACCTTGTCTAAGTCATTCTGTGGGTGACCATTTCAACATGCCAAGACTCCTCCGTGCCTCGGAAATCATGTTAAGCGGTTGGTCCCGCCTGTCATTTGTAGATGTTTGGCAGTATTTATGGATTTATTTTTATTTTATTTTATTTATTTGGCTCACCAACAATTGAGTACACTCATACAATTATGGGTTACATACAATCAAATTCGGGTCTAGTGTATCAATCCCTTACAGGTAAGCACATCATGCATTACATACTGGTTAAATTGAAATTATATAAAGGCTACTAACAATTAGAGGGTATTTAAATACATAGAGAACAATCAGGCTCCTCAAGTCAAATTGAAAACTAAAAATTGAAATAAAACATTAAAAATCATAGGCAGAAACAAAATTAAGAAATAAATAAAATTCAAATCGAATTAAAATCATAATAAAATTAAATAAATTCAAAATAATTAAAACATAACAAAATTAAAATTCAACAGAAACATAATCAAAATGAATTAAACGGAATCATAATTAAAAACAAACAAAAATAAATAATCGAAAAACAATGCGCAATGGATTGTCAGAAGCCAGAAAATCTGACACCAGTCTTGCCTAGAAGTAACGTGTTACCCAGTTACTAGTTTGTGAATAATTGGGACGATTGTAAACATGAAATCAAATAATATTAAAAAAAAAACAATCCCAACATGGAAACCATGCTTCCCAAGCAGCACGCAATTCAGTGACGTATCTGGCCTTCAGTGACGTATTTGGCCTTTAATATTGCCATTTAAAACGCATAGTTTCCACGTTGGAACTCATACTCAAAAGTCACACGATTTTTTTTAGATTTCATACAAAAAGGGTTTTAATATTGCAATATTATTACCTAAGTAATAATATATCAATAATATAGCATACTGAATTTTCCGGATTCTGATAAATAAGACTAGATATAGAGACTCACGATACATTTATCGTTTTTCAAAGTAAATTCCCTCGCAATTAATGCATTTTTGCAATCGCTGAACCATTGTACAAAACTGGTGGTCCGGTCTTCCTTACGTACCTCTTCAATGGCTTCATGGAATGCATTCACCGCCGATTCAGTCCTCGTAAATTGTGTGCCTCTAAATTTGTCTTTAATTTTTAGAAACAAAAAGAGGTCGTAGGGTGTGAGGTCCGGGCTGTAAGGTGGATGCGTCATCAGTTCCACATTTGAATCCTTGAAATACGCTTGCGTAATCTTAGCGGAATGTGAGGATGCGTTATCGTGGTGAAGGAGGACATTGCTTCGAGGACGCTTTTCGCGAAAAAATTTCTTAGACTCTGGGCTAGCAAGTGTTGACGTACCAATCTGCAGTCACTGTCCTTTAATCTACAAGCTATACTGTAGTGTAATATCCTTGCTTGCCGAAAAAAGAAAAAGAAAAACATTTTTCTACCAATGCTTCGACTTTTCTTAACTTTCGTCAAAAATCTTCAAAAAGAAAGACTCAATCTGCCGACTGGACCATTCAGGTTTTGTTTCGTATATTGTATATAGCCAATGACTGTCCTCCGTTAACATTAACTTAAAACATGGGCTATTATATATTTACGAAAAATTACAGATAAAATTGCAATAATGTTACCTAAAGAAGCAAAATTTTGCCTAATAAGTTCAGTATTTGGCGTGCGCTGCGAAAATATTGATGATACATAAAAATAATGTACCACATAATTAAAGTACTCATTATTACCTATAACAAACTACATGAGCGTATATGTCTAACTATTGTAGTTAAGACACAATGACCGCGTTTTGTTCAAATTACTCAAAACCAGGGTAGATTAGAAAAGTGGTAATTTTGGCATCATGATATTAACCCTTATCCAATTAAATGGTTCGATAATTAAGGTTGATTAACATGTAAATTATACTTTAAAATTATTTAAATCGAACGTTTCGTTTAAAAGTTACAGTTATGTGTATACATATAAATAGCGAAAGGTCATTCTCTGATTTTGTTCACGAAATCTCAGAAACTGATGGTGATCCTATAAGGGTTCCGTTTCTTACGGATGTTCATAACCCTTAAATAAAGCTGCTAATACCAATGCTAGTACCAAGGACCTACACACATGCAGACAACGAAAAAGCTACTTACATTAAAGTAATGATTGAAACAAACACATCGCGATGTTGTATCAGTTTTCATCTCACCGATGTGAGACAATTGTCCTTAAATTTTATCGATGTTATGGATTTGCTAAAAATAAATTAAAAACACGGCATTTTCCTCGTAGGGGTATGGGGAGACCACCCTCCTCCCTATTAATTAAATCGTTCATAGCAAAGTCAATTGTAATATTGCGATGAATCCCAGTTAGTACTTTCTAAAAAATCAATATAGGCACTGCGCCGTGACCATCGTGCATCCAGTAAATTGCAACATCATATTCAATGCACGTACTTATATACATATGATGCATAAATACATATTTCATAATTGGACGTATAAAAGTGAATTATAGCTAGTAGTACCATAATGCTAAAGAGTTTGTTTATTTGAATGCGCTAATTTGCAAAATTCTTTTTGTATATGATAGCCACGTTCATGAAACAGGCTATACGGGAACGGGAAGAACAGAATAAGCGCGTACGTAGTCGCGGACAAAAGCTAGTATTATTATAACTTTACATCACGCCTGTATTGTATGAAGGTTTAGGCAGAGTTGTACCTAAAGCACGTACACCCTCATTTCGTCCCTATATTAAAGTCATGTTGCCTCAAATCCAGTCGTGTGTCTTGTCACACACACTGTCTGTAATTATGAGTAGTTCAATTCTAAAGTCCTTGCAAATCCCGAGTGTCGAAATACAACAAAGAATCATGATTACAGGGGTTAACGTTTGATCTGCAACCACGTCGTCAAAATCACTTAGCACGGCAGTTTTTATCAAATAATAAGCCTGCTAAAAAACTCAAAGCATTTATTACAATTAGACCATTTACAGGCACTTTTGAATTGTCAAGGTCGATCGGTCAAAAATATGAAGCTATTTGCTAAAAAAAATATGTGGAAGGTGCAATCTATTTTTTTGAAATTTACTTTGGCCTTGCATTAAAAATGAGAAATCTAGATTGGAACGGTCTGCAAAAGTGATGTCATTAACAACAACTAGGCTTTTGACAAATTTCAAGTGCTTAGCCTACAAGCGTCCCGCATTCGAAACTGCATAGGTATTAAAATTTATCGGATTATTCGTTGTTGCATAGCACCGTTCTATTGCGATCGCTTGCCGGAGTATTACAAGCCAGCGGTATCAGTGCTAGACTACGGTGATGTAGACTTCGTTAACAAAGGTTTCTTAGCTAATGAAAAGAAATAGTTTCACCAAGTTCATAGAGGTACAGGGATTTCAATAGAATGTTATTATGTTACCACGGCTCTTACGACAAATTTAAAGATACCTCATTTGTTAATAAAATCTATGTCCCATTTAGGCTACAGGAGGACATTATCCATTCTGGTTCAAATTCGAAGTGTCGGATAAAAAGGCATTTATCATTTCGTGTCGTTACATGTCCCGACCAGCAGACGGATGATCTCTCAGGAAGTTTACAATCTTATCACACAGTCGAGTCGGTAGACCGAAGGAAGGAAAAACACCAATAAGGCTTGTGGCATATTGTGTTGAAGGCCTGTGAGATGTCGAAGAAGTCACCCAAGTGCTTCCCCGTATTCCTCGCTGGCCTCATTAACGTTGACTGAATTTGTTGGAGCCCGTATGGAAGGTCACTAAGGATGTCTCTAGCACCTAGTTATGCCAGGAACTTATTGTTGAGCTTACCAGTATGGTAAGCTCAAAAGTAAGTTCCAAAGAAAAACGTCGAACGTTTCCGACATGGGAAGTTTATTTTCTAGTCTCAAACGTAAGGGGAAATAGGCTTGTCAAAATCGGAGACGTCGAGCCCATTAGCTTAGTTCACGTCAAGGTTACGCAGTCCCCTACGGACATCCTTCTGATAAATGCGAAAGTCCGACATATTCGTCTCGGTTTTACCAGGAGAAGCAGAGGGACGCGAGAAACAAGTTTGCTTTCTCATCAGTGGAGTGGGCCGGGTAGCTGGCCCACTTCGACAGGTTTCAGCAGTGGTGGTAGTGAGGGATAGCAAATGTTCGTTTCAACTGAGTTAGCCAGGGGCCAGAAAGCTTTACTACCTACCAGCTGCTGCAACGATTAATGTGGTGAAACCGAGCGCCCGCATCACGCAAGACGTGCCAGCCCAGTAGAACGCTCTCTTCTTCTAACTTACGTCATTTGGTAGACGACTTTTCTTCCTGCTTACTTGCTATCAGCGTTTTCCTTGTGGTATTCGAGAAAAGGTCAAGTCGAGTTTCAAGATTATTACTTTCAATATTGTTCGCACCTATTGTACCAACTGCTCCGTTGGTCTCACGGTCGCAAGTGCGACTGCCGAGCGTGGAGTCCTGGGTTCGATTCCCAGGTCGGGCAAAAAATGTTATTGGGCTTTTCCAATAGGAATTTCTCATTGACAGCCCGGAGTTTGGTAGTTGGTGGTGTGACACCCACGGGGGTCGGAAAACACGTTAAGCCGTTGTTCCTGCGCCAGATCTCTCTCCGGTCGTGTCGGTTTGCCGTCCTATCGGAATATGACAGTGATGGAAGAGGCACTTGTGTTTGCGCAAACACTGGTGCACTATAATATGTCCCGCGCCGATGGCTGGTCTCGGTTGAGATTAGCCGCCATCGCCGAAATCGGTCAGGAGGATTATATATTTTCTAGGGTTCCGTACCTCAAAAGGAAAAAACCGTATATATGCCTATGTCTGATAGTCTGTCACGGCACTTTTTACTTTTTAGAAAGGAGGAGGTATCATGTTAAAATTAATTTCAAATACAAAGGTCTATCAGCTACAAAGTTAGGTTTGTCCTTCAATCCTACTTATCTTTTCGCTAGAGTAATGAGTGCTTTCATAATTTATAAACTTCGGTACGTTATGTGTGTATCGGAAAAACGAGACTTGATTCCCGTAATAGGCGAACTATCATAATTACATACAAAAATAAATATGTATAAATATAAAAATTACATAAAAGCTTAAAAAGGGTGATTCAACAAAAAGCTAAAAGCAATATTTTACAGAAAACCTATGGATGGATTTGACAGGGAAGGAGAAAAAAAAGGTTTTCCTCATGAATGCAATATCTGTCTTTAAGTTCTAGGTAACTTGATTTAGTTCAATAAGTTTAGTTAAATTAAATTGTGCTTTAATTTAATTTTAGCTTCGCGTTTGTGACTTTTATGTTTGTAGATCGCAAAAGTTACTGTAGCGATTTAACTGTAGCGATTTATATTTCAGTTTATAAGTTTAGTAAGTAAATTTGGTTAAATTGGCTAACAGCATGCCTTTGTTCTGCCTTAGAAGACTTGTTAACATAATATAATTAATATTTACGCTTTTTTTTCCATGCAGTATCGAAATCGTTCAGGTTAGCGACAGTGACTCCTCAAGAACCTCAGAGGAGACAGAGCGGTTTGTTGAATTTTTATGATTCAAATCAATGTTTTCACTATCAACATTTTAATATCTTAGAGTAGAACTAGAAGTATTATCTGCTTCTCTTAAACACATTTATTTGTATTGCTAGTATTTACCTGCATAATGTTTACTAAAAAGACGGTAAAACAAAATATACCTACGTAAATTTTATCAAAATATGTTCGCATGTCAATATTCAGACGCTACCTTCTAATCCATTACATCTAGCATGTTATTTCAGCCTTAAAAACGTAGTACATTAGCATTAATCTTGAATTAAGTATTAACTTAATAATTAAATGAGATTGACTTTCTCAGTTCCATTTATTTAGTATTTTTTTCATACAAACGTAGTACGATGATAAACTACTCTTCTGATTGACGGCGTAAGTTAAAGAAATATATTTATCGAACCCTGTAATTAAACAAAACAGTCAAGAAAATATTGAAATACCTGAACAAGTTATTAGCGTCGAAACTTGCAAATATAACGCAATTTAGGCTTAAATAAATAAATTATGTAGTACGAAAATGCCAGAATGGTAACCGTAAAGATATTAATTATTTCCTAAAAAAATATTTTATTTTAAACAGATGCATTCAGCACTTTTTTCATAATACCCTTGCTCATAAATTTTACGCACTCGTTTTTGTTACAAATCATCGTATATGTAAAGGAAGTGTTATTTTGCTCATCACAGCGTTTTGTCAGCGAAGTTGTACCAATGCTTAAGTCATATTTGGCAGGTTTTCACATTTTCAATGCCATTCGATGAAAATAGTTCCCGCACTTTCATTCGACCAATCAGAAAGGAGATGGCTGACTTGAATGATTTTAAGAGCGGTTACGCACTGCATCCGAATTCGTGACAATACGGATCTAGAGTCTAAACAACGTAGATCGAATTCGAATATTGCTTACGAACTAATCCGCTCTCTGATCCAAATCCAAGCTATCTAGGGGCGCTCTTTGGATATGCTCGAATTGAATCCGAGGTAATGCGAAAGCGTTTATACAAATACATGGAGTTTATACTACTGCTGCTCAGGTCCTTCAATATTTCTTCCGAATTTGAGACTCACGGATGGCAGAGAAAAACAGAAAAAGTCGGATCTAGTGCGTAAACTACCATATAAATAGTTAGATCAGATGCAGCGCTTAACCGCGCTAAATCATTTTTCCAAATAAGTTCACATCAAGGGTTGCTAAAGAATATTTTATAGTTCACTTTTCTGACTTACGCACTGTTACAATTTCACTGACGGTTTACTCTTTCGCAAATGTTGCTGAATGAGATAGCATGCATGTAACCGCACCCGTCAACGATCGACTAGCATGGCAAGGCTGTTTTACCATCTACGATTAGCACCCGTTTACTTCGCAGATAATCATATCATATCATATATGTGTGTGTCATATCATTTGTATTCATTTTTATGGTTCTGTAGTAGAAGTCCGTCAGTCCGTGATTATGGACTGACGGACTATTCAGGGACTATTGTCCCTGAGTATACTGCAATTCGGCATGGTTATAGATATCACGCCTACAAAGTTAGAAAGGTAAAAAGGGTATGTTTTTTTAGTCCCCTTTTCCATAATGTGGGATATCGTTGGATAGGCATTTAAAAATATTTGTGGTTTCGTTTGACCATTTTCCATCCAGAGATCCGTTTGCAAAAAATAAGTCTCTTAGAAAATAAAAAAAAAAATTTTAAAACTATAACCGCTGAATTATTATGAGTAAAAATATCATAATAATTCCAAAGGAAAACGACTCGAAACTAAGTGTCGTAGTTGACGGGACGGGTAACTACTCAATGCTCAATATATTTATTGCTTCCACATGTGAACTTAGGTTGAAGGTTTTACAAAAATATGATCATTGTGGACCCTGTCGGGCACAGCAAAGCACAGTAACAACGCAACGCAACTACGGAACGTTAAGGCGGCTCCACACGCTTTTGCAATCAAACGGCAAACAGCGAACGTGTGGATGGGTGTTCGCCTGTTATGTTTATGTTTGCCAGTGATCGGCGTCGGTGTCGGCTCAATTTAAAGGGTGTTTGAAAAACGTGTTTGCAATGTATCCAAACACTCGTTTAGCAATCAGTAGTAAATTGTATTACTAGGTATACTGTACTTACCTTGTACACCGTACAAGGTAAGTACAGTATACCTAGTAATTCTGTGAATTTTGATCATCCACCATCGTCTTCGCTTCCTTCTTTTTCGTTTAATTTCATTTGGTTAAAAATTAGTTTAGTTAAATTATGCTAAAAATAGGTCAACCCGAAAGTAATCGCTGCCACAAGCTCGACGTCCGCCATGTTTGCCAATTCGGAAAATACTATCACGTTCGCCAAGCATGGGGATGCCGTGTTTGTGTTGGGTGATTGTGTTAAGATGAGCAACTTTTGTTTGTCTAAGATTTTTGTTAATATAATCCATCCATGATGAATATTAAACCAGTTCCTGTTTTATATATTAAAAATATATTGTAACTTAGTATTATTAAAAGGAAAATAATCTTAATGTTTTGAATATTCGGACGCAGCACCCCCTTACCCAAGAAAAAGAAAAAGAAAAAGAGGTTTTTATCTCTCTCAATGCCTTGGTAAGTATGTAATTTAGCACAGTTATTACTGTACTTAAGTTGTTCTATATTTGGTATTTTTAAGGTAAATTTAAGTCTATTTCCTCATCAAATATCGACAACATCGACGTGTTATCTAACAAATTACATTATTATTATTATTTTTCTTCGTTTAATGCCTATCCATTATCTTATTTCGTGGACAAATGGTTGGGTTACACGTGTTTTCGCTTTTAATTCAACTAGTATTTCTAAATGCTGTAATGAATAACTGTTATTTGTCCCAAATAAGTAAGTATAATAGATTAACTTCGGGAAAATACATAATAGTATGCTTTCAAATATCCTAATGCTCGTCATTCAATTTCAGTCAAAGGTTAATAAGAAAATCATTTTTGAATAATGAGTTCGTTTTAATCAAGTATTGTTTTAAACTCACTAAAATGCCTGATTCAGCTGAGTGCTTGTTTCCCTTTATGAATTTATTCAAAGTAATGTTTATTCAGAAAGATGAGATAAGTATACTCGTAATAAGTTAGAACGATTAAATCTTGATTACTCGCACCTTAAGGTTCATTGGATGCGGGCCGTTACGTCGCCATGGAGAAGACGACGCGAAGCCGTATGTAACTTAAATATTATAAATAAACTGATCCAAAAAACACCACTATCAAAAAACAGCATCAAGTTTAAATACAGATTTAAGATGTTTTTCTTTTGGTTTAGCTGAATCTGTTACTTGGTGGGCAAAAGCCCAAGCAAGTTTCCAAGATTTATAAAAAAAATCTTGAGGCATATTAAAGTGTATTAATTTGCTGAATGTGTGATCTTAAATACAACGTGTAACAGAATTAAAACAATGCGTCTTAAGGGGTCATGTCACTCATCAGTATGAACAACTTTTACTATGGGATCAAACCCGAAATCGCGAAAATATCAGCTTTACAGTACATTTTGTCGAGTTATGCGCACAGAAATGTATGGGGGAGTAGATTTCTTTTTCGCGATTTCAGTGTTGGTCCCATAGTAAAAGTTGTTTATAATGATGAGTAGGTATAATTACCCCTTAGAGGTATTGCGTTTATTCTGTTACTCGTTATATACAGGGTGTGTGCCGGTTGATTTTGAAAAATAAATTTACCCTTTATACACCATCCGAAAGCGTCGCAACAAAGGATCAAATTCTGGGAAGTAATAACACTGGCAAACTAAAGGAAAGTGCTCTTTTTCAACCAATCGGTTCGATTCCTGACTAGGAAAACCGATTTTTCAAAAATCCAGTAATGCAGTTTTAGTTTTTATCAAAATCGGGCTCCATACAACTTTCAGTGTTTTTCGATATTCCTCATAGTTTCAGATTTGGCCATCCTCGCACACTTTAAAAATTCATCCTTATATTTATATAAAAACGGAAGGTCACTCATTCATTCACGTACTGATTAATCACGAAACTCGGAAACTGACCTATGAAAATTAAATTTAGCACGAAGGTAAATTATGAATAGGAGACATCGACTAAGATAGTTTTTTTGTAAACATATAAAATAACTTTGGAGAAATATTTACACCTGAAAAGCATATTTTGGTCCCCCTTTTATGCCTCAATTTGTAATATTGGAATTAATGTTTGTTTTAATGATAAACTAGCACTTTTCCAGCGACTTCGTCCGCGCGGAGGTACTCCAGAACTTCAACACCCCCTCTACCCCCTTTAACGGGTAATTTTGGAAAATTATCACAATAATTTCTCTTAATTAGGCAACCATTTCAGCCGCTTAAAACTCAGGATCAGCGAAACTTTTGCCCTCTTCACCCTGTTGGGGTTGACAATGAAAAAATCGTTAGATCCACTTCAATTATTGCACTTCTAGATTGCGTGTACCAGTTTTCAAGTAAATTGAAGCAAGCAGTAATTAATGTCCGTCCCTAAAAACTTTAACACCCCTTTCATACCTTTAGTGGCTGATTTAAGAAAAAAAAAACAATTATTTCTTATTTTTTTATCAAGATTGTTAATAATCAAGTTTCAACTTGATCGGACCGAGCGTTAAGATTCTGCCATACAAACTTTTACACCCACTGAAACCCAATGGGGGGTAATTTTGAAAATTTAATGATGGCATTCTTTATTATTCCTTTAGGTCAGTATTTGAGTCAAGTTTCAAGTTTATATTTAGGGCATTCTGAAAGTTTCTGGATTCTGATAAATAAGACTAGATATACATAAGTCTGTATTATTGTTTTTCAAATTATATTCCCGCCTTATTAATGCATTTTTGCATTTGCTGAAACCATTGTACAAAGCTGGTGGTCCGGTCTTCCTTACGGACCTCTTCAATGGCTTCATGGAACGCATTCACCGCCGATTCAGTCCTCGTAAAATGTGTGCCTCTAAATTTTTCTTTAATTTTTAGAAACAAAAAGAGATCGTAGGGTGTGAGGTCCGGGCTGTAAGATGTATGCGTCATCAGTTCTACATTTGAATCCTTGAAATACGCTTGCGTAATCTTAGCGGAATGTGAGGATGCGTTATCGTGTTGAAGGAAAACATTGCTTCGAGGACGCTTATCGCGAACTTTTTCTAAGACTCTGGGCAAGCAAGTGTTGACGTACCAATCTGCAATCACTGTCCTTTGATCTTCAAGTGATACTGTACTGTAATGTAATTTTTCTACCAATGCGTCGACTTTTCTTATTATATTAGATTCTGTAACCGCAGTCGCCGGCAACCTTCCCGTACCTCGTCAGGGAGATGATCGTTCACGTCTAAATTCTCCAAACTGCGAAGTTAAATTCATTTTGATCGCGACACACAATTTTCGAAAGGGCGCCACAATGTGAAAACAAATGACAGTCTCGCAAATTAAAAAGTAATATGATCCCAGAAGTGGAAGTGGCCAGATCCAGAAAAATTCAGAATGCCCCACGTAAACCCGAGGAATAAGATTCTTCCATACAAACTTGAACCCCTAAATTGTCTTTTGGGGGTAGTTATGAAAAACGAATGATGAAATTTCAAGTAAATTGGTCTAAGGAATAAGATTTTCCATACAAAATTCCACCCCTATTTCATCCGTTTTCGGGTTGAGTTTCCAAAAATGCTTTCTTAGCCGACGTCTCCTACTCAAAATTTACCTCTGTGCTAATTTTGATCTTCATAGATCAAGCAGTTTTCGAGATTTTTTGATTAATCAGTGGGTGAATGAATGAATGAATGAGTAACCTTTCGCTTTTAAACTTGTAGATTGTCTTAAATGTATCTTAACGGTATGTTGTCTTTTGCAACATCAAGGATGTTATCAGACCAGTCCTATCGCCGATTGGAGGACGACTTTCCTGAAGAACTTAACCAGCAGCTGCTGTAAGATTTAATCTTGTTACTGGTTAAGAAAAGTACTGCACCACTGCCAAACATGAATTATCAAATTTGATTTGAGATTATTCTTCAGACTTAAAACTAACGCAAATGCGTACATTTTAAACGCTAAAAAATATTGTAGTGCAAGACTGTTTTTGATCAGTGTAGTTAATCAATGTTGTTGTGCTTTATTTTTGTATTCAAAATCAAAACGACTTATTTATATTTTTTATTAATACGGCCCGATGTTGATTATAATTTTCTTATCAATGTAAGGCTTATTTGGGTTTGGTTATATACTTTTCTTTAAATTGTAAATTAGCTATTCTAGTGCAAAACCGTATTTTGCTTTTTTCTCTATAAATGTTGATGTCCTTGTACTTTAATTTGGTATTCAAAATAAAAAAAGACATATGTTTTGCAAATTTTATCATTTTATGTTTTTTGTTTATGTTACGATTTAAATTATAATTTTATTAACAAATTAAGGCTTTTTTTGGTTTAGTTTTATACTTTTCTTTTTATTATAAATAAAATTTAATTTAATTTAATTTTTTTTAAAAATTGTTCTAGTGCAAAACTTTTTTTTACCATCATTGTTGTTGTAGGTACTTAATTTTTGTATTCAAAATAAAAAAAGACTTACATTTTCTGTATATTTCATCATTTAAATTGTTCGTTGATTATAATTTTCTTAGCAACTTAGCGCTTCTTTGGTTTTCTTTAAACTGGCGCTGGATTTCAACACTGTACTGGCATAATATTTTTTTTTCTAAAATGTTTGTTTGCTAAAATGACCTTCGGCATCTTTGCCACTCTATGTAACGAAATATTCAAATAATGTTTTTTTTTTTATTAATCAAGTCTATAACAACTTTTTACACCGTTGCATCTGGTTTAATACTATAACAACATAAATAAATGTTAACAGACAGACACGTCTTTTTGTGTCGCCACGCCCCGGCAAAGACATTAATTAACTGACTGAAGTAAAAAAAGCTAATGAGATCACTTAACAGGCTGTTGAGAAACCAGAATCTATGCTTCTCTGTTATTTTTTCCCGAACCTTCTTCATTTGATCCTGAGTCGCTATAGTTTTAATACATAAACAGTGGCTTCGAATGAAGCGTTTGGTCTTTGGTTCTTAATTGATATTGTTCTGTTCCAGGTCCCAGACTCTATCGAAGGCTGAGCGCAAAAAAGCCGCGGCTTCTACAATGAAGCCTATGTCGGCTGCTGACGAAAAGACCCTCAACACTGCCGTGGCCATGGCCAATGAGATCACATCTCGGTAGGCACTTTTATAAATGTTTAAAATCAAACCAAGAACATAAAAAGCTTGCAAATTACCATGCTCTCTAAACCGGCTTTTATTATAAAATAAGTGAGGTGTAATACATAGCAAGTCCTCTTAAAGATCCTAATATCATAGCTCCTATCGTGTACAATGTTCTCAGTGGCTTTAAAAGAAATGTTGTTATTTTCTTTACTACTCAATAGCGCGACTGCTCGACAGGGACTATGATTTAACGAACTTCGAGAGAATTTAGAATACAGTTCAGTAGAGACCAACTTGGCTGACACACAGCCGTGTCTCAAGATACTTATGTTTTACTAACTGCCGCCTGCGGCTCCGCCCCGTGTATGTCGAAAATTATCCACAGTGAACATAATCCTGGTATAAAAAGTATCCTATGTATTCCAGACTAATCCAGACTATAATCTACCTCTGTGCTAAATTTAATCAAGATCCGTTCAGCCGTTCTGACGTGATTGTGTAACAAACCATCCACCCATCCGAACATCCAAACTTTCGCATTTATAATGTGAGTAGGTTAGGTATGGAGTATAAATTAAACTTTTTAACTATAGGTCCGTTAAGAAGATACTAGATGACCTTTGTTCGTTATGAAAATAAGTTAAAAAGAAACAATGTAATTTGTCCGTTTTGTCTTATAAAAGTTTACATCTATTTCCAGTTCAATGAGCGACCTGGATGGCGACAAGAAGATCCTTCACTGCTGTGGTGATCGATCGAAATTTCACTTTAAATTTCCAATGTCATTGCACCATGGCAGCGCCAATGAGGCTGGCGACAAAGAACACTCCGCCGGTAAAACTTTATTTTCTGATTCTAACTAATACACAATACAATACATTAGGTACACTAAACTTTGGGTTTCCTAAGATAATATTGGCAGGCACTAATTGAGTAATTGACAAGCATCTTAAAAACAGCGACATCTGTCTAGCAGACTGCAATGACAGACCGTCGTATTTTATTATGACTTCAATAATTATTTTCACTATACACAATACGATACATACACTAAACTTTGGATTTGCCAAGATAATATTGGCCGACACTAATTGACAAGCATCTTGAATACAGACCGTCGTATTTTATTATGACTTCAATCAATTATTTTCATTTTGTTTTTGAATAATCGTAGCTCTTTTTTGCATGGAGGAACTTTTTTCGCTCCAAAACAAAAAGTTATGCTCTTTCAATAAGCTTTCAGAGAATATAGGCTTTATTCACCGACGTCACTAAAAAAATATTAAGAAAACAGAAAGAAGCAACTAACAAATACCGGCCAAGAGCGAGTTGAACTCGCGAGCAAAGGGTTCGGAACAATTTAAAAAAAAAAATGTTTTTAAATCATAGACTTCTCATAGGTTTTCCTGTTATCTATGCTCTTTAGAAAAGTTTTGAGTATGAATGTAAGTGGGTATAATTTATTTTTACTTTTATATAATACGTTGGCCCACACTAGGAATTTCTCCTGTATCGTGGGTGCGTTTACAAACATACGAACTCTCACACACAAACAGCCAGACCCGGAACAAGTAGCTGTAGGTCATACAAATATTTGTTCGGTACGGGAATCGCACCCGCGACACGCAGTGCAGCAGCCAATCGCTCAAACACTGCGCCAACCGTGTCGTCAAGGTTGTAAATTGTAGAATTGTGATAGTAAAAAAGCCATGGGTGGACTATGAGAAAGATGAAATGCCAAAGAATAGGACGACTTCTAGAACCCAAAATAAAAATTGAATACGGTCAAGTAAATTATCATGAGCAGTAAAAGTTTAAAAAGAAAACATTGATGGATACTATAGTTGTCGTTGAAGCTGAAACTGATGTTCTAAGACCCAATCAAGATAACCGCAATAGTAGTCCTGCTACAGGAACAACTCATAGACACAAAACAGAGACCGCAAGACCAATTTCCAGCCAGGTAGTGTGCGTTTGCCATGCAGCCAGGCTTGTCGAACTATGTTACCCAATTCAGCTGCCATAGTTTGGTTGTAACGTAACGGCCAATTAGGTGTGTCTATGCAACGTCAGATAGACCAAACTTTGGTACTGGTTAGTCCCTCTGTCTCTTGTTAGTCGCCTATATAAAATTATTGAGTAAGATTTTAAAATGTTCATCAAGATAACTAATAAACATACAATTCTCTTAAATACAGGTCTTGAATAAATTCTTCATCAGTTAATTTTTCTCTTGTAATTATGGACTCCGACATATTTCGAGTGCTCAATGCTGAGCCCATCATGACCTGGAGACTTGCTTCTGCTCATTCCCTGTATGACTCTGTTGACTTGTTTGGCAGAGAAATACGTAAATATCTCCTTTACTTGACAACAATACTCGGCATATGCAAAAGGAACTGAGGTACCAAGAGGAGATTGCAACTGGAAATGTTTCATTTTCAACAGTTTTGCAATATCCCTGTGATCACTCGTCCCCTCTACACTCACCGCAAGGCCAGGCTAAACGTTTAATTTACCTTTGGATTTCCATAATTTGCCAAAGTCCTTAGAAGCTCGTTGTTCTGCTAATATGTCCATTTTAATATGTTCGTGATTATTTGGCACTATTTCAAGCGACTTGAGATTTTTTCTCGCATTTGTTCATAAACATAACCATAAGTTGGTCGATTATGTTCTTTCCAGGTTTTAAATTTAAGTCTAACCTCGCTATGAGTATCCCGTACATGTTTATTCCAGCAACACAGAGATCGATATTTTCTGTGTGGCCTATAGTCACTGGTCTCTTTAGATTGCATAGCTGCCTCACTAAGAACATTCACAATCCGATCACACTAAGCATTTAATATAATTTTATGTTCAGCCAAACCGCACGACCCATGTCTGCACTCCGTAAATTCTTGGGGGATATCAATATCTCGCAATTTATCATCGCATAAAAACCTGTATCTGTCAATTTCAGAACAGTTTCTTTCACCCTATATAAATGCGCTACGGGGCACAGTCTGATTCATCAGTTTTGACCTTACTATATTCAAATCACATCAGAGTTATAAACTTCCTTTTTAATACCTACATCTAAAACAGTGCCAAGCTGATAAAAATACCACGCAGTGATCGAGCCATCTCCTACACCCATGCGCATCACTAATAAATGTTAAGTGATTTTGCTCAGCACTTAGAAATTCAATAACGGCACACAGCCATGACTGGCACAAAAGTTCGATTTTACATTGATACATTCACAGTAATTGGATCCCGAGGTCAAATTCCGCGGGCACTCCACTTATAACAAAATATCTCAAAAGTTCGCCGCCATCAAGATTTTTAGTTAGATAGTTATAAGTATCGTCCGTATTCGATTATCCTCAAACTAACGTCTAGATTGGAGTTGTTAGTGTTTGTTTGACACAAAGTTCACAATTTGTCACACAAAAGCAAATTACACTTGATTGTACAAACGGCGGTTTACTTATACAAAATATGTGATCAAAGCCCCTGCTAAGACAAACCAATCTTTTCCGAAGACGTTATTTCTTAGATGTACTCGTTGCCTTTCAGTCGGAAAGCGTCTTAAGAAAGGCCTGAAGAAACTAGTGTGTGGTAAGTGCTTAGCACACGATGATGAAAAGTTGTAGGACCTAGATGTGAAATAACGTTGTGACCATGTAAGAGAGCATCCATTCATTACGGGCGATGTTTTTCTTTTAAATTCGACTCCTCCCTCCCTCTTAGTGAGATCTAGACTTCAAAAAAAGAGCTTTTTTATTAGGCTCTTATTCTTTTAGTCTTCCACTTTGAGCTCACATAATTAATGGATGCACCCTAATGTCATGTCAAGATGACATAATATGACCAAATCGTTTACAGCAGGCGCATAAAGAGCGATTCTAACTGTGAAACGATAAATTTTCCACGTGGACCTTCAATTGATCGAACTAGGTTTCGTGGATTTTCTTGGATATCTAAATTCCCAAGAGAAAATTGAATCATAGGTAGAAAAACTCTTTGAATGAAGCACTCGATGTACTCGTCTTCTTCCTCGCTTTTATTTTGATCCTTGGTTTTTTTAGGTTGTAGGAATTGTTTTTTGGTCATCATTTTAGTTTGGTTGTTTCCATTTTGCATAGGCATGCGTTTTTTTTTCACCAGAAATTTTATTTTTCCCTTTTAGCTTTTTGATAATCCGTTGTAATCGGTAATATTTTCGCATCTTTATTATTATTCATTATTATTTTTCGTTCCACATTTTAACGATTTCTTTTAGTTTTGAGATCGATTGATCGAGTACTTGCTTTCTGTCCCTACCTCGCAGCTATTGTCGTAAATTCGCTGCTTGAAGAAAGTTCATAAAATAATCATGGTCATGAAATCGTGTGTCGTCGATGTAAAGAATGTTGCCTACTGTATCTATATAATGTATGTCTTTCCAGGCTCCTCTTTGTCCAATTGCCTTAAATGTTACCTTCCTCAGGGTCCGATTTAAGAAAAAGCTTGTGGCGTGCTTCAGGCGACGCGCACACGTGGCTTTTTACCAAAAATAATTCGGTTTAATAAAATAGTCAGGTGATTGGCACACAAACAAAATTTAAGGAAATTATGCATGTACAGCAAGTATATGTGTTATGGATTGCTGATATCAGCATTAGGCTCAGTTCCCATGAAATGCGCGTAAATTGTTAATAACTCATCATAACTATACACCTACCTGTATTACATAGTAACTGGGCCTTAAAATATTCTTCAAAATTCTCCAAAAAAAAAACCAAATCGAACCCTGTAAATGTGCCTACCACCGTAGTTTGTGCTTCCCCTCAATGGTTTGTTTGTAAGCCTCAATGTGAACGTACTCGTCGATACGAATCGCCGCATCTCATTTAACTACTTACTCACCAGTGGCCTTAGTACGAGTTTTTTAACGTTCTCGATCAAGTTAGCGTAAACGTTCGCTTATGTCAAATTGTATGAAAAAAAAAAGGTTTTCCGTGAGTGTCACCAGAGGGCGCTTATTTAGTTTCAATACAAATTGACGCTTCCGCGATCGAGGTCGTTAAAAAACTCGCACTAAGCACACAGTAGTAATTGAGACGCGCATCGTAAGTATATACCTATTTCTGTTACTTAAAGTAATTTTGATCAAAATGTAACTGTCAAATTCCACACTGTTGTAAATGCTATTCTTCTTTCAATAACTCTTAAGATTCAATGGGCCATATTGCTTTAAAATAAATAAAAAATCGATATATGTTACTGTTAACGGTGTCTTATTATGACTACCTAGTTTAACCCATCAGCTCATGTCCCATCAGCCTCCAAAGACCTTCGACCTCGCTATAAATCGAGATCAAGTTCGAGAGCTGGCACATTGTGAAATATATAAAAAAAAATAACATAATTATAACTTTGATAAAAGTCCCTGGTTTTTAATTTATTACAATAGGTAATAATTTGCTTATAACTGTTTTTAGGAATCCGGGAACCTCGCCGTAACTTCAGTGAGGAAGCTCAGAGTGTTCCAGATATCCAGGTATAATTGAAACTTTGTCAAAGGGCTGAGTTTTCACTAGTCACATAACGTTTAACGGAAGAATAAGTATACGTAGTCATACCGTATATACCATACATTTTATATACCTCAATTAAATGTTATCTGTCGATTGAAAAATCGGCCCTAATTTAACAGTCTAAACGCACGCTGACAGGTGCCAAGTAGTCCCGAGATTTTAATGAATCTACTGAAATCTCGGGACTGCTTGGCACCTGTTATACAAACGTATAACAGAATAAACGCAATACCTTTAAGGAGTCATTGAACTCATCATTTTGAAACGCTTTTACTATGGGCCCATCCTCGAAATCGGGAATTAAAAAAATCTGCTGTTCAGTACATTTTGTCGAGTTATGCGCGCATAAGTGTACGGGCAGTCGTTTTTTTTTTCGCGATTTTAATGTAGGTTCCATGGTAAAAGTTGTTCATAATGATGAGTACCATAGCCCTTTGGGTGGTAGTGCGTTGATTCTGTTACACGTTACATAAGCTACAGATACAGAATCTTTTGCTAGTCAGTTGCTTACCAGGTGATACATTGTTCAGAAATGTTCACGAATAAGATATTAATTAGCATACTGGCATGACATGAAACTTGATAAATCATTTTATTAAGTGACCGTTGCGTTCACATATTCTTTCGTGTCTAGAAAAGGTAACACAATTAAAAGAAAATTTTATTCATAAAGGTAATGCTATACTGTAGTTTAACACTACAAAGCACATTTTTAATGCTTTAATTCTAACAGTTTCATGGACCCCTTCCATTGATCTCTGACGATCGAAGCTTTCTGGCTGTGTCACATGCGTGACACAACTTCGCGCCAGACAACGAATACGAGTAGTCACAAGGTCAATTCTTTACATTTCGCCAGCCACTATCGCTTATAGAATGGGATGTCTAGAGCCTCTGGACTGAAATATCAAGAATTATAGGGGAAGGCGTAGAACAAATTGAATTCTATACCACTCTTTTGTAACTTATTTATACCGCAGTTTTGTAAATTTTTAAGTACCGTTGATGTGTCTTGTGCTTACGTCCAGCAGTGGACCTTTTTCGACTGACATGATGACGATGATCTAACGTATCACCCATTGTTTTCCAGTCAACGATCACTGAAGAATCCAAGATGGCGTATACGAGTCTCATCGAGGAGCCGACTCCCTCCACTTCGCTGATGTCTCATATTGCCCAGGAGTCCAGCGTTGCTCTGCCGGCTACCATCCCGATGCCATCTCGGATGACCACTAACGCGCAGTTACACACGCTGCAGAACGCGCCAGCCAAAGTTCGGTAGGTATAATATTTAAGTGGATTTAAATCCTGGTTTTCAATTGACGCTATTGCAGTCATCCGTAAGATTATGTGATAGGTAAACAGCTTTTTTATTAAATTAATTATAGCGTTTGTAGCTTTCAGTACAATGAGAGTTCAGTTATACTGAAGATGTTGATATTTAATAATAATAATAATCTTTATTCATTCAAACGTTAGTACAAAACATATTATACACATATAACATCCGTTGACTTAGATACTAAAAAATACAGTATATCTCTGGACCCCATACTAGGATACCCTGTGTCGTGAGGTCCAGTCCCTTCCGTAAGTTTCGAAAAAAAATTATAAATAAACCAATGCATTTACTGTGTATATTTTTGCTATAATATATGATATGCTAAATGAAAAAGAAATAGAAGATAGTGCTTGCATGTGTGTGTGTGTGTGTGTGTGTGTGTGTGCGTGCGTGTGTGGGTATGTGTGTGCGTGTGTGCAATGGTGAGTTTGTATGTATAACTTCGTTATTATATTTACATATCAATGTTTAAGAGGTTCTCGGTATGAGCATAGTCTTATATTAGCCATTTCTGGATGGTGTTTTTAAGGCGGAATAATGTTAGTTATTGTTATATTTGGTCGTGAGTATTATTGTGTTTCTAAATAAAATCTGTACTCGAGCGAAAGTGTTTATTACATTTTCGTACGAGTACAGATATCTAGTGTATCAGCATCAGAAGGGAAATCGTTGATTTTTTAAATTTCTTGTTTTATCCCTCATATTTTCAAGCAACTCTTTTCTTGCGCCACCTCGAAACAGCCGAAATCGTTGATTTATAAAATGAATATTAATTGGTTTTAAAAGTGAAACCTCTATATAGACGGGGGTATTAGGGTTTTTTCTGTCACGAAAAAGCGTTAAAGCTGCATGGAGGGGGTAGACGATATATCGCGTGGTGAGAGGCGGCAGTGGCGGAAGGAGAGTTCCACTTGTCCGTTGAAGTTTCACTTCTACTATGTGTCCCAGCACATATTTCGTTTTTTTTATCAACACTTCAATATATAAACGTCATTGCTGCCCTAACTTTAGTACTAGGAGTCTAACTCCGGCGGCCAAATCTATTGCATAAGTTGTGGCTGGGTATTTAAAACGAAATTTGGTTTGGCGAGCCATATTAGGTCACTGTTGTCGAAATCAACAACGACAATGAGGACTAAAGAAGGACAGCCAGTGCCACTAGAGCCATGAATGAAACTATTTGATACTAATTTATTTAACATTATGCGTTTCAGGAGATATATCGTGGAACCTACTCACGAGGAGGTCTATTTCGTAAGTATCTAACATAAAATCTAATAGCTACAATAAAATCCAATAACATTTGAAACATTTTTTAATAACGAGTACACCTAACATGGGATATTGAACTTCTATTACAGAATGTACTTCCGTTGCCACCAAGAACAACTAAGCCAAAGCTGGTTGACAAACCGCGTCACATCCGAAAATATCCTCTTAAGCTTCTTGAGGAACCGAAACCATCTACCAGCTATCAGCTAGAGCAGGTTGAGGAAACACAACCCAATATTTACCAAAACACAAAGAATGCTGATCGCGAGAAAGATAGCGACTCTAGCACGGCTGATCAGGCTCAAGGCGAAAATGATGATGAAGTGGATTCAGCTTCGAAGGTCGACACCAATCCCTTCAACAGTGTGGCTGAGCCCACCGTCAATCCGTTTGGCGATTTCTTCCAACACGAGAGCGTCGGCGTGCAGACCGACATCGAAATCGGCGATGAAAGCAGTAAAACTCTTGTGAAAGGTAATTTATTGTTTAAATTTAGGAATTCCTAAAACTGTTGTGTGTGTGTTGTCTTTGCTATCCGTTCGGCTCGGACTATCTTGAGCCTAAAACAAACTGTTATACTGTTAACCGGACACAAAACCATGATATACTACACTAACTTTTGCCCGCGACTTGGTACGCGCATATCCCGTTTTTTTCGTTCCCGTAGGAATTTCGGGAAATCCTCTTAGTGCTCCCCAGCACTCCCCAAGGAATCTACATGCCAAATTTCAGCTTTCTACGACCAGTAGTTTCGGCTGTGCGGACGAATTATCTACATATTATATAATATATGTATATTGATTTCTTAACAAAACTTTATTTTTAAAATTACTATTATGCAGAAAATATATTAGGAAGGTGGTTTAAAAAACTCGAAATAAAGTCATGGCAAACTTAACCCTCGAAAAAGGGAGTCAAGTTACTTCGGGATAATAAAAGGTAGATTTTCATTCAGAATTAGACATAAGTTCCAGATTTTGCAACCAACTATGCCATATAAAATATGACTGAGTTAAAATTCCATTGCAACTTAGATGAGTTATTTTTTTAAATATTTTTTTAATACAAATGCAAAAACCGTTAAAAAATGAACTTAAAATACTTAAGTCGACCCTTAACCTTTTCAACGCCAGGGGCCCCCAACGCCCAGCCACAATTTCGCCATACCTTTTGTCACATATTTGTGACGTTTGGCATACAGGGCACACGCTTGTCATGTATACGTGACATTAGTGTTGAAAAGGTTAAACTGGTGGTGATGGATGGTAATAATTACCATCCACCAGTTGTTTATTTTTTTATGCGAATTCTTCATAATTAAATATATTTATTATCTTTAATAATGAAGAATTCGCATAAACATTTTATACATAATATAAGTAATAAAAAAACAATAAATCAATTAACCGACTTCGCGTGACCCAAGAATGGTTTTTACCTTGTACAGAGGATAGCATTGACATACAAAGTATCAATGTCGCCAGTTTTTTGGGCACACTTCTAGTCGACAGCGATATGGTGGATTTTTTGGGCACACTTCCAGTCGACAGCGATATTGTGGATTTTTGGGCACATTTCCAGTCGACAGCGATACCTTTTGGGCACACTTCCAGTCGACAGCGATACGGTGAACTTTTGGGCACACTTCTAGTCGACAGCGATGCGGTGGAGTTTTTTGACATCATATTTTTAGGGTTATTTAGTAATATTTTTTTTAAATTTTATTTTAAGTGTACAGTTAAGTATTAAAAAGATAAAAAAACAGTGTGAGCACTAGCTCTTTGGCGCATTTACAAACTTCGTACTTACAAAGTTGTTTTAAACCCTTTCAGAACGCAAAGATCACGTGTCTGTAGAAGACCTGCTCGAATTCGCTGACCAGAAGCCATGCGGCCGTCAGCGTGGTGAGGAATCTGACGAGGTGCGCATAATGGTGAAAGTACTTAAAGAACAGGTATTTGTTTTTTTTTTTTTTAAATCGTTTGACCGCTATCTCACCTGATAGAAAACCATAATGTGGTCGACGATGGAGTACGTTAGCCTAGAAGTAACCTATTACTAATGCTATCAGGAAACACTGACGCCGACTGGGAATACCTCTTCTTACTGTACGCACAAAAAAACCTTGAAACTTTTTGTTCTTATGGGGTTATCCACCATGTACCGGTGGCGCATTCCAGACCGTTCCATCATAGACATCATAGAATTCTGCCTAGACCGAACGGTCTAGGCAGAATTAAGTTGTGCAATCAAGACAGAACCGACACGGCACGGCACGGCACCGACTCAGCGTCGATGTTCAAGGCTTTGGAGCTTTGACTCGACCAGTGTATCATTGTCGTTCATCAAGCGTCCTCGCTTGTTTAGAACCATACATAAGTATACTATGATTAACTAATATAAAGGGATTGTGGAACTAAGGCCAGTTACGTAGCGTCGATGGGTATCTAAGAGTTTTTCTAACGACAGCGCCATCTAGCTTTTTGCTTCTGACTTTGAAGCCATCTTGTGTGTTGGTCGTGATGGTAAAAGAGTTTTTTGCTTTGAAATTTACTGTTGAGCTCGAGCTTTCGGATGGATGGGGAAAATTCACGTCACCAGTTGGCACCACTTCAGCAAGAGGTCCGCAACTTTGAAAACGTAATTCATGACATTGACGTCAATATAAAGCCACGTATCAACTAAGCAACATTTGACGCGCAACACGTGATGCCCATCATGCATCAACAGTGCACAACAACGCGCGACGTTGCCAGCTGGCGCGAAACATTGACAATGGTACTAAAAAAAGTTACTCTTTGCCGTTCAACATGATGAGCAACATGGGGTGCATCATGCCGCGCGTCAAATGTTGCCTGGTGGATACGAGGTTTAACTAGTGTAATAAACGTTTTGAATGGTTCCTGGACCTGATGCCTGAGTACTTGCCAAGTGCTGGACGTCATTTCAACAACTCAACTTTCGTGATGTATTTCGTTTATTATTTTTGGATTTAACTAATTCTTTTGATTGTTAATTTTCTTTTTTTTTCTAATCAGTGGTAGCTTTTCAATAAGATAAAGTCATTGATTTTAGTTACTTTAGTTTTGTTTCATATAACTTTAGGTTTTTGAGTATTTGGAGTTAAGAACGTGTCAATCCTTAGTATAATGCTAAAGTTTGACAGTTTTTCAGGCTCTAGTTTAACAAATATTTAAATTCAGAGATGGGGGATTTAGGAGTCATTTGTTATAGTAAGTTGTGTTTCTATTATACCGTCAACACTACATAAATAACTAAAGCTGATATAAGTGATACCTTGCTTTACTTACTGTATGTTCACTTCAGGCTGAACACAGACAGAAAAACAAAAACAATTTACTCTCTTTAGGCGTCGCGAACTCGTTTTCTTACGTGCGAATTTGTATCGCATGAAGACACACACAAACGATATCAGTGATAAATTGATAAAAATGTGTTTCAGTGTTCGTATTTTGTGATGGAGCTCCGTCACTGGCATTTCTAAAGTTATTGTTTGGTTGCTCTTCAAGAGTCTGATTGTCATAGAGGAGATCCGACACAGAAAGAACGCAGAACCCCACGCAGTGGTCGACATATCAAGTTGATTTGATAATAGACCCGCCATGTTAGCCGTGACACGGCGGACCGTTTAATTAAGTAGACGTGTTCTTGAGTGAAGACTGTGAAACGGAGAACGTAGGTTACGACGCCCTTAGGCTAGGTAGAACGACGATCTACGTCAGGCGGCCACTAACAGCTGTGTCAGAGGACCATGTCCAGTGATGGAGTTCTATCGGATGATGGTCATGTGAATGCACTAACAATTCTACTAACCAAGGTTTGGGTACTTCTTAATGATCGTAAGTTGCAAACTATGACTTACGTACTTACGTACTTACGTAGATATTGCAAAAGGTGACCCACAAGAAAGTTGAATTGAATTATTCAATATACATAGGGAAATTCAACATTTTATGTTTATATACAAAGGTATACCAATTAAAAGGAAACGCCTTCTAAAAAGAAAAGGCACATTGACTTGTCGATTATTTTTGGTTGGGGTCTGAATTCTGATATTCATCAAAGCGTTATTTTTACGACAAACTGGACTGATGCGTCTCCGGCTCTCAACCTACAGCGCAGAATAAATAAAATCAATTAGGTAGGTATTCACTTTGACGTTGACTGTCACTTACAAGTCTTTGAAGATTTATTTGCGAATGTGACAGTTGTAAAGAAAGAAAGAAAAACAGTCAGAGTGCTTCAACCTTGCTGATGTTTCAGTTTACTGGGAATCGGCGTCTAAAGTGGTTATCACTCGATTTCCGTGGCTTTGCGTGCACCCTGAACCAGCAAATTTGTTTTCCATTGAAATAGACGTTCTTTTGGGTCATCTCAAAGAATCAATGTTGTACCATAAACTTTTAGTTGTTTTAAGTTATTTTATTTGTCCTAGCTGGCATGTTTTTATTTTCGCTAGAAGTTAATCTTAGCCTTAGCTCGGCTAGCGAGCTAGTTTATCAAGGAGTAACACAACAGCACTCTGAAGTTAATTTGTTACATCGAGTTTTAGATAACAATAGTCACACATTAAGAGTGATCGAAACGATTCTCTACAAACCAACTTTTTCCAAAATGTGTCATTTAAATGGACGTGTACTGTACGCCGAAACTATTTTAGTTTAGTAAACCTCCTTCTGTCTGTACCACCTTAATGTTACTTTTTACGTTGCAAGTGAGAAGGTCTATTTGTCTGTAGATATTAAAGTTTTTGGGTATTCAGTGCAATGCCAAAAGTGGTAAAGCAAATACGAGGTCGACTACGCATAATATGTATTATTATATTAGTTTCCACTGTCTTTTCATTTATAAACCTACAATGATATTCGAATTTCTGCAATATTCCCGCATGATTGGATTAAATATTGTTTTATTTTTTTGTTAAATGCGCTTTCTGTGATATGCTTTCGTCGTCTGATATTAATACTTACCTATATGTAACTAAAACATGGTTTTTGTATTTTTCAGGCGAATCAGGCGCAGTGTCTAGAAGCCTTGGAGTTGAGCGGCTGGAACGTTCACAACGCCATCAAGTTAGTGCGCGTCAAGGTGTCCGTGCCGACAGAGGTCACTTTCGACCAGTGCCACGAACAACTACAAAAAACGAACGGAGACATCGTCAAAGCCGTGGCCATGCTTGTTTCGATGGACTAAACAGGAGTTAAACAAATCAAATCGTGCAAATTTTTATAAAATAAATTAATTTAGCGATAAGAAAATATGTATTTTTTGTTTGTAATATTCATGTTCCTCTAATGTAAACTATATTATAAAGAAGTAAACTGTGTTTTTTATATGCAAGGTGAATTTTTAAGAGGGCGTGTGGATAGCCAAATCTGAAAATGTGAGGAATAGCGAAAAGTACTCAAAGGGCCAGAGTGCCATATTTTGATGTAAACTAAAACTGCATAATTGGATTTTTTTAAATCGCGAGGAACCTAGCGAGGAATCGAAACTGTTGATTTTGGAAAAAAACGTACACATAATTATCATTACACCATTCAATATTGTCGCTAATGAGGATCAAATTGTGGGAAGTAATTACATATGGCATATAAATAAAAGAAAAGAGTTCATTTTTAATAAAATACTTTTTAACATACTTCAAAAAAGGAGGAGGTTCCCAATGGGAGGTTTTGACTGGCCTGTTGGTCGAGTGGTTAGTGACCCTGACTGCTAAACCGGAGGTCGTGGGTTCGATCCCCACTCAGGACAAATCTTTGTGTGATATGCATGATCATTTGTTGTGTCTGGGTGTAATTTGTCTATAATATGTATGTATTTAGAAATATATAAGTATGTTTATCAGTTGTCTGGTTGCCATAGCACAGGCTCTGCCTAGTTTGGGATCGGATGACCGTGTGTGAGTTGTCCCAAGATTATTATTATTGTTATTAATATGACAGTTTTTCAGTCCAGACTGGGTCGCATTTCAATTTGGTGAAATATCTGATGAAGGAAATAGGCAACGGAACTCTTTAATAAATTATAAAAAAATCGTTCGGGATTGCTGAAATCGCATGTCTATTTATTGTTTACACCAGTTTATAAAAACATCACGCCAGTACGTTGTGAAGGGGTACGCAGATGTGTACAAGTCAACTATGTTTTTGGGATTGTCTATTCGGGCGTAACTATTTTTATGAACCGGCCTTGATGATTGTTTTTGCGTTGGGTTTAGTTATTTATTTATATTGGACGTTGAACTCCACTAAAAATCAATAAAATCTAGTAAAGTGCATTATTGTTCATTTTAAGCAAATCCCAAAGCAAAGTAGATATTTAACTATGAGCTAATCTGGACTTGGACTACGAAGGCACACAAAGTAACTCCATAACGTAAAATAGCGCAACCACTCATTATGCAAATAATGTCAATTTAGTTGTCACCATCACCACTAAAAAGTGTTTTTGGTTGTTTCTTTGTTTTTGGACACCAACCTCCGAAATTAAAGTTATTTTAAACTTTGTACTTAGTGTTTTTATTTGGAAGTCGGTTATATTTTTTTGTAAAAAAGTTTTTTTAATATTAATACCGTCATAAAAAAAAGAAAAAAAAAATCCGCTTAGTTTTAATACTTATTTATTTTGCTAAAACATTCCAATGATGTAGTTCTAGATTTCATCAAAGTCAGGGCCGTAACTCATTTAAGTATTTTTCGCTATTCCTCGTAGTTTCGGATTTAGCCATCCACCACTTGGAAAATTTACCCCTTCAGTGTAAATGGTAAATCTCTTAAAGAAATTTTCGTTCCCAAAAGAACAGAATGCCAAAATGTAATAATTTCTATGCTACCATTATTTTAATGCGTATTATAATTTACAAGATACTAACAGGTATCAAACGTAGGTATTATGATACAGTTAACTATTTGGTGCGAGTTAAATATGAGCATCTTTTGTGCTTGACTCTAAACGCAAAAAAATATACGCCTATTTCCCGTGACACCACCAAATGCGACACCACAGTGGTGCTCTGCATAGGTTATAATAATTAGGGTGAAGATCTTCTTTAGACCCTTAAATATTTTTTTCCCAGTAGGTGGCCACGTTTATAGTGGCATCATTGGCAATCATTAGGTCCTCAATGGATGCAGATGTTAGGGCACTTGCGGCACTCCTACAAATGCACCACAGTTTGGCCGGAGGCTCCGCACTCACACTTAGTGTCAAGCGGGTCAGTGAAACCCCATTTTGTAAATGCTACAAAATAAAGTTGCTGCCAATTTCGAAAGAAACGGACCATGTTCAGTTACAGTTCAGCTTAAACTACAGAACCGATTTGCTTGGATCTGTTTTGATCATATACATAAGTATCCTTGGATATGAAATAGAGGAGTTCGTGGCTAAATAACAGCAGCCGCACGGGTCAATCTTCATGGTTAAGCAAGGCTGGCTAAAGTCGGTCTGTTGATGGTTAACCATCTTAACAAACCGTAATTCTCCGTGAATCGGAAAGCACGTTAAGCTCCAGGTCCCGGCTGTCATTTGTAAACCTTTGGAAGTCGTTGCGGATTCTCAGAAGCCAGAAAATCTTGCCAAGAAGTTCCGTGGTACCCGGGGAGAACCCAGGTGAGTTGTGGTGTTCAGATACCTAGTTATTCAGCTGAATCCGGTTAAGCTCGAAGTCGACACCAATATTGTTGGAAAAAAGCTGGGCAGATGATGATGATCCCAGGATATGAAATAACATCAAGCCTGTATTCATCGAAGGGATATGCAAAGCAACTGTATAGCTATCAGTAGGTATGTGCCCAAATTTATAGTCAGCGAAGCCCCTCTTGAGAAAATGTGGTCAGATTATCCAGGACACTGACACCTACACTATGTTTGTCATTCTGTTTATCGTGTAATAAGGGGCACAAAGGAACACAAAGCAGGCTGCACCTGGGAATAAAAAAATCATGATCCAGGAATTCCATCGCACACTAGTCGAACTGTCGAACTATGTTCAAAAGAGCAACGTAGGGTAACTACTTACTTATTTTTTTTTGGTATTTTTTATTGAATGTACAGTCAACGGCTAGAAGTGCATAAGCATGCTAACGTTTGTATTGCTGTGAACGCGTGGTTCAGGCCGTATATGTATCTGTGTGTGTAAGAGATGTATGAACACAGAACGCACACACACAGAATTCACACTGGTGTCGAACGAATCAAAAAACATCTAGATAGTCGCTTTTTCACACACGCAGAGTATGCAATTACGTATGACCTTGGTCGGTTCATAGCAATGCTAAAGTTCACAGCTTAGTTCTGATAGTTAGTAACGTATCGAATAGGCTTAAGGAACATATAAGTAATCCGATTTGCTTAAAGTATTCAATTTCTCGAAAAAATAAAATACCGAAACTCCGGTGTCATGTCCACATTAATATAAACATTTGAGTCACAAAAAAAGGCTCTATCTACTCCGATCATTGATATACATAACAATTCAATTCAATTGATACAACATTCTCTTTTTCTATTTAGATTGCAGAGGAAGAGCCTTCTCTTCCTTCTACTTCAATTAACGAGGTGCCGCTGCCACCGCGCGGACTGAAGACTTTGTGGGGCATTCCCTCGCGCCCTACGGAGCCCAAGCCGAAGTGTAAGTTCTTACTATAATAGTAGATTATGCACCAGTGTGTCACGGGGCCATATTTAATCCCGAATGCAACCAAGGATTACCTCACGAGCAAAGCGAGGAAGTTACCTAATGCAAGAACCTGAATGCAGTGAGGGATTCAAGCTAGCTCAAGACAAAGGCACCTTTATCCCTGAGGAGTATACTCTACTTTTCACACCTACTGCAAGAAATTAGTGCTCGCACCATGACTGTAAGTGACTGCTAAGCGCGAGCGGCGCGCGTCAGCCTCCACTGCTAGGAGCAGGTCGCGCGTCCGAAAATAATATTGCTGAATTTCGTTATACTCCGCTGGGTATTAATGTGATAAAGGAGATAAAGAGAGAGATGCACAATCTCCGACAAATACCTAGATAAACATGTTTTTAGATAAAACCTACTCTAGTTTCTTCTTCTTTATGTTTTATATAAATCTTTTATCTTTCTAGATATCGACGAGCAGGTCGAAGTAGCGCAGTCAGAGGTCGAAGTAGCGGCGTCAGAGCTGGAAGAAGAGATCGAAGTAGCGGCGTCAGAGCTGGAAGAAGAGATCGAAGTAGCGGCGTCAGAGCTGGAAGAAGAGATCGAAGTAGCGGCGTCAGACCTGGAAGAAGAGATCGAAGAAACGGATTCCTATGAGCCGGTTGATTACACCGGAAGTGATACTTCAGAATATACGCCAGATGTCTAAATTCTCTATTTTGTAAAAAAATCTAGCTAGTTACTTATTTAGAAATTTATGCATCGACTAGGACTAGTCCCACAACAGTTTTATATATATTGTTTGTATATAACAAAAAAAAAAAAACTAGAGTTAACTCTTCGCAAAGATAAAATTCTTTATGCATGACCATCGAGAAAAAAAACAGGTACCTATTGGTCACAATGAATTTCTAAATTATCTCTTTGTAATTTTATTCTAAAAGATTCGTGAGCTGTGAAGTATTCGTACAGGGTGGAGACGGTGCAAGTCGCTAAAGTTATGAGGAGTGGCCAAGTCACCCTGCGACGAATGTGATAAATATTGATACAGGTTTATAAGTAGTTTAAAAAAAAAATAACAACCGACGTTTCTCGTTATTGTTGACGTTGTGGTGCGGCTTGCGCACTTCAATGAACGCTAGGTACCCGTTATTATGATTATGCCGTAACATTGCTAGGGATGTATAGATTCTCAGGCCAGATCATTGAAGTCTTGTTCCTCATTTCTGGCTTGCCTTTATTGGCCGGCCTGATCGAACACTGACGAGGAACAGATCTCCCACCTTTCTGAGTGGAGAGTCGCAAGTGTTAAGCTAGGAGGAAGGAAGTATTCATGGAAGGGCTAGTAAGGTTTTGATAGCCGTGGAATACCTCTGGACTCCTTAAACACCTCAGGATAAGTTGCCTCCTTGGCGCGCTTCATCACAAAAGTGATAGCGACCGTTTTTGAGAGCCGATTTATTGAGTGTGCAAGTCACCCCGAGCTTTTTCTTGCCAAGAAGTAGGTTCCGTTTTACCCAGTTAATGGGTTGTGGAGGTCTGATAGGCGGCCACTCCACGTAAAATACTGGTATTCAGTTGAATCTGGTTTGACTGGAAGCCGTCCAGGACCTGATGATAAAGCTCAAAAGTTGGTATAGAAACTCCTCAACTAGACAATATAGTCCCGTTGTGCTAAGCCTCGTTGTTTTTGTCTTGACAAAAAGTTTAGATGATCCAAGACATCGTCTAGGGTATGATGATGGATCCGGAAATCTTCCGGCTGACCACCTGCCCATCTCGTCATACCTAGCAAGTTGACTAAACAATATAGCACCATCATGTTTGGTTCATTGGATTCTGATAATGTAGCTGGAAGGTAACCAGAATTCGATCTTAATCCTTTGAATAGGTACATTTGTCAAATTATTTATTATAATTAGACCATTAGTTACGGTGGATCTAACTCCGAATGTGCTATGTTTTGGAGGCTTATGAATAGTTGTAGCGATATAATAATAATAATATATAATAACTTGGGACAACTCACACACGGTCATCCGATCCCAAACTAGGCAGAGCCTGTATTATGAAAAAATGGCACGACAAACAATAAAGGTTTAAACTGATCAAATTAAAAATGAATTGATTGTATAGCATGTATAGTTTAGTTGTAGCTATCTATTAATTAACATATTTACTATAGTACATTCAATTTGATGTTTACCTTTAAGAACCTAATTGTTATAGTATATAAAGTTTTAAACACATGTTTTATTTTGTAAGATATAAACGTAAACAATTGTTCTAAGAACATTAAAGAAATAAATGATTTAAAATCCTTTTCTTATATTTGAAAAAAAAAAATATAATAAGTGACTTGTAATAAAACGCATGTGACGAATGAATGGTGAGAACAAATTCGGAAAGCAGAAAAAAGGGAGCGAAGCCACAGAAGAAAAGAAAGAAAATGATAGCGTGACGTTGACAGGGGAAATGGAAGTAGGACATGTTGCATTCACACCCCAAGTAACAAGGGACAAGGGCACGAAGATTATTTTGTGAGTGGCCTCTCGCAGTTCAACCTAGGAGCTTGTCGACTGCATAACCGGACTTGCCTGTGGCGGCCTTAGATGCGGGAGGGTACCTACGTATCGGGCAGCCGATGCGACAAGGGGGTTGCGGTGGTTAACAGCAGTGTCGAGGAAACGTTTGATAATTAATGTGTTTCATGAACTGCTGTATGGTGGGCAATTTGAGGTCAACGTGTAGAGATTAATTGCGGACATAGTAAGAGGCTCCCGTGATCTTACGGAGGAAACGGTTTTGGAGTGTCTGCATCCTATGGAGGTCACGAGGTTTTGCGTGTAAAGACAGCGCTAGCGTACGTCATGATGGGACGGATGACCGCGGTGTAAAGTCGCAATTCGGTCGTTAAAGAGTGAAGCCTTCCCTGAGATAAGGCGGCGCGAGAACGAGCTTGCTAGCTTCTCCCAGGGGATCGGCTTGCCATACATGGTGATCGCACGAGGGATAGGGGGGGCCTGGCTCTTATCAGGGTTTACGATTCTCCATTTCCTGAACCATCTGTCCAAGATGTTTGCAGTGTTTTGGAGAGTACGAGCGATAGAGTCATGGTCAACTGGGCCATTTTACTTTTAGGGATATCGCTGGTAAAGATTAGGGAGAATATGATATGGGGGGGGGGGCAGTGCAGGCCTATCGTTCTGTCAGTTCGCCGTCAACGCTCACGGAAAGAAGAAACCCGAAGATTATCTGATTCATTAGAGACGTTCTTATTTTAGTCCAAGTACCTATTTATTATTCTGGGAGTACGATCAATGGACCGCGTTAGGAACACAGTGCTGCGTTCCAAAACAAAACAAAACCCACTAAAGTGGGACTGGGCCGGCGACATCTGCCGTATGTCGAACGGTTCATGGGCTAAAGCAACCACAATGTGGGTCCCAGAAAATGCCCGACGACGTCGCGGGAGATCCAGGTGAAGATGGCGGGACGAGCTTAACGCCTGTCGGCCAGATTGGTCCAGACTTGCCCAAAGCCGGGAGGAATGGAAAGAAGAAAGGGTGGCCTTTGCCCTGCAGTAGGACACAATTGGCTAAAATATAATATAACATACCTGTCTTATTTGAACAGTTGTTGTATTTTCCATAAAACGATATTATCAGTTAGCAACTTAGGATCGTGTATTTGTGTCTAAAGTTGCTAATTTTGTGTTAAAGGTTCTGTTTCAAGAAAACTTGATTAGAACTCAGTTTAATTTTTGTAGGCAGTTGACCTCGACAAAAATTAAGTAGGTAGGATCGTTACTTTTTACAGGTGTTGATAAATTTTATATTGGTTTTATACATCTATATAAATACACCCTAGTTACCTACTACGCAATGTTTCGTCTACAAGACAGCTGTTAGTTAGCCAGAAATCGAATGCCCAATTTGTCTCAAACTGCAATAAAATAAAGGCGTTTATTTAGATGTTTCCTACCTAAATAAGAGCCTTTATTTTATTGCACGCAAAGTTTTAATTACTATTCTTGAGTGTTGAAAATCCGACTGTGCGATCTTTATTTAGGTGTTACCTAATTCAACAAATCGAGGATCATTTAAACAGTTAAAATGGCTTAGTTGGACCTTTGCTATTTTTGTTTTGTCTGTTATTGAATAGTTATCTAACCAAGAAATAAATTCTAAACTCGTTACCTAATCATTGTCAGTAGTTACATAATCCAACACGTTTCCTCCCATTCTTCCGCCATCCCACAAACACTCACACAGTTTTTATCATAAGTAGGTTCCTTGCAAAATCATAAACTCATTTTATGACAAATTATATTTTGGCGTTCCTATTCCTCCATCTATTAGCATTTATATTCATCGCTCTTTTAATCACATGCGTTTCATCAATAGGTACCTACTCATTAGGGACCATACCATACCCATATCAAGATAAACGATCTCCTTTTAGTTTTTCTCTCAATAGCTCCATAATCAAATTTTATTGTTTGTTTTCTACCCATGTTCAATTTACTTCTCAACACACATGTATCACAACATTCTCATCTCCACTATTTGCAATCTTTTATTAATCTCTTTTAAATGAGTTGATGCAATACTTTAATAAGTGCGTACCTATAACTAAAGGTCCTTACACAACTTTACAGTATAAAAATCTGTAGCTACCTACCAACCTATTCATAGCTAAACAGTGTCGCCCCTTCGTTATTTAAAACTTACAAAAGCAGCGGCCCTGTTACCTACATTTTGGATTAAAAGATATGGGTCACCGCTATCGAGCGGAGACCGGAGCGCCCGAGCGACGATTTTAATGACTTGATTCCCGCGACGACGCTGCGCCTCCTTCACTTGCGAGCTATGTAGCTCATCCGTCATTTGATAACCATTGACCTACTTCCTAGAGATTGCTACTCGGTTTTAGACCACTCTTGCAAGATTCACTCGAATGGTCCAAGGTTTTAATGTTTTAGATAAGTATTTAGTTTTTGGTTGAAACAATATGTACGTACTTAGGTACGTACATATTACCAACACACACACATTAAACAATATGTACGTACTTGGGTACGTACATATTGGTTCAGGGAACATTTAGCTTTTAATTTGAGCTTGGTTACGCTGAAATGATGCTAACCAATAAGCAATCATTGAATTATTTCAAATTGCCTTCCAATGAAATCATAATATGCTGACAATATTGATAAATCAGCGTTATTATATACTTTCCAAAAATTAATACCTTCCTAAGAATTTCAGGAAATTGAAGTAAGTAATATTGATTTTGTACCGGTTGTTTAAATGTTTTACCAGAATAAATAGGAATTTGTCTGAAATACTTGCTCATCCTAAAAAGGTACCTAGCCTACTTATCTACTCAGTGCCTACCCTCATTAATCTTTATCAATGGCCGTTTGATGATTTTGTATGAGAGTTTAACCTAGAATGAACATACATTGTTCTATTTCCAGCCAAAAGCCTAATTTGTTACTAAGCATTCAAAGTTATTTAATATTTAAATACCAGTGAAGTATGGAGGAGCTCGTGGCTAAATAATAACAGCCGCACGGTACGATCTTCAAGGTTAAGCAACGCTTGCCTAGGTTGGTCTGTGGATGGGTGACCATCTTAACATACTAAGACTTCTCCGTGCCTCGAAAAGCACGTTAAGCCGTTGGTCCCGGCTGTCATTTGTAGATCGTTGGCAGTCGTTACGGAGTCAGAAGCCAGAAAATCTGACACCAGTCTTGCCAACGAGTACCGTGTTACCCAGTTAATGGGTTGTGGAGATCTGGTAGGCAGCCGCTCCACGTGAAATACTGGTATTCAGCTGAATCCGATTTGACTGGAAGTCGACCCCAATGTAGTCGGGAAAAGGCTAGGCAGATGATGACCGTGAAGTATAGAAGTATTAATTTCTAATGAATAAAAAATACATACATTAGAAATAATACCTAACACTTCTGTGATGTCTTACAGACTCGTAATTAATTCAGTATTTCACATTTTCTCCTATATTCTGAATAAGTTGGAACAGAAAGGTTAGCATATAAGGCTCTGCTATATACACGACTGAAGTAACCCGAATACATTGCATGGTACATAAGAGTACATCGGAGCTCCATCGCACGTTGGTAACAAACCGGGGTCACTGATATAGAGCACATGAGAAGCAAGGAATTGGGTCAGTGGAAGTGGATAGTAGGCCGGCGAACCCGGCACCCCGCGCCTCATGCCGTCCCCTTTTAGAGGCCCGTTCCGAGGGTTAGAACGTGATACGTTCTAACCCTCGTCCCTTAGGGGGACAAGTTTTAATAACGCTGAAAAAAATAGCTGAAAATATCACGAAGAAAATTTGTTTTACTATGAGATGTTGTGTGTTTCACATAATTGACAAAAAATATTTCTTATAGTATCTATGGAAAACTTGTGAAAATCAGATAAATAGAAGATAAGGAGAATTAGAATTTGGATATTTCTATACAACGAATATGCGATTCATTGAATTCTCTAGTCTCATCACATCGACTGTTTAACATATCAAATGTAAGTATGTTTCTACTTACATTTGATATATTCAACAGTCGATTTGATGACACATGACGACGCTATGGCTATTCTACGACACAGGTACGTACGACACCTCTACGGCACTGCTACGTCGCTGCTACGGTTTTGCTACTACGCTGCTACGGATCTGCTACAGCTCTACGACGCTGCTACGGAACTGCTACGACACCGCTACGACTTTGCTACGGAAGTGTTCTGATGCGGCCAAGTCAATAAAATTATGCCGCTGTGGCAATTCTTCGATTTTGCTATGAAAAAGCTAGGATGTTACAATGTCCACCCAAAACACAGAACTTAGGTACTACTGGATTCCATTTAAATGTCCCTTAGCACTTCATCATCTGCCTACCCTTTTCCCAATTGTATTGGGGTTGCTTCCAGTCAAACCGGATTCAAATGAATACCAGTATTTTACGCCTTTCTGTAACTGTAACTGATAGTAACTGGGTAAAACGGCACTTTTCTTGGTAAGATTGACAGTTTTTCTGACTTCTGACAATCCGTAACGATTATCAAACATCTACATATGGCAGCCGAGATCACAGCTTAACGTGCTTTCCGAGGCACGGAGGAGTTTCGGTAAGTTAAGATGGTCACCCATCCACAGACCGACCTCGGCAAGTGTTGCTTGACTAAAATACAATAAATATTTTGAACGTCAATATGTAAATAATTCGATCCAATTAATCTGTGATGCGTTTTACGCTCGATAAACAAACATATTTGAAATTCGTCGATATTATACAGGGTGTCCCAAAACTCAACGTCAAGCCGAAACGGGGTGACAGGATTGATCATAACCATCACGAGAAAAATCTGAAAAAAAATCTATCCCATGCAGTTTGAAAATTATGGGCATTTTAAGAAAAACCTAGAAATTTGATCAAACTGTACCATTTTTCGGTTATTGTGGTTATTATTTTTTATTTTTGTTCATTTGAACTTTAGAAACGTAATCCTAAATAACATTTCTAGAATCCCAATAAAAAATAATGACACAATTGCCTCAAGTTCCCGAGAATTGAGACTATTTGTTAAACTACGAATTTAAAATTTTCAAGATTCGTCGACTTTGACAGGCCCTCCTATAAAAAAAATGTACTAGAGTGCCTTGGCAAGTGGCATTAAAAGTTGGCGCATTTAATCAGAATTCTAAAATGGTACAATACTTGTTAGTTCCATACAATAGAAAAGAGTAAAAAAATTAAAACCTCAAGTAACCCGATTTTTGCTATCAGATTTTACTCAGTTAAAATGTTTTTAATTCGCACAAGCTCTAGGTAGGTTCTTAATTTTAAGGCAAAATGATGAGAGAGATGGATAATGGGTATGTTTGCCATGAGTGACCGAGACAGATAGTGACGCCACGCATTGAGACGGAGATGCGTCGTTTAAACGAGTGCGAATGAAACAGATAGATGCTATGGCATCTATCTGTTTCATTCGCACTAGTTTCAGCCAAGCAAATGGCTACGCTACCAGTCCGACACCAACCAGTTAGTACGTTTCGCTCATTCGTCTACTGCGCACGTTCGTATTCGTAATAATTATTTTACTAATTTTACTAACTTTTTTTCACTTTGGTAAAAGTGGCGTCACTATCTGTCTCGCTCACTCATGGCGAACATACCCATTATCCATCTCTCTCATCATTTTGTCTTAAAATTAAGAACCTACCTAGAGCTTGTGTGAATTAAAAACATTTTAACTGAGTAAAATGAGATAGCAAAAATCGGGTTACTTGAGGTTTTAATTTTTTTACTCTTTTCTATTGTATGGAACTAACAAGTATTGTACCATTTTAGAATTCTGATTAAATGCGCCAACTTTTAATGCCACTTGCCAAGGCACTCTAGTACATTTTTTTTATAGGAGGGCCTGTCAAAGTCGACGAATCTTGAAAATTTTAAATTCGTAGTTTAACAAATAGTCTCAATTCTCGGAAACTTGAGGCAATTGTGTCATTATTTTTTATTGGGATTCTAGAAATGTTATTTAGGATTACGTTTCCAAAGTTCAAATGAACAAAAATAAAAAAGAATAACCACAATAACCGAAAAATGGTACAGTTTGATCAAATTTCTAGGTTTTTCTTAAAATGCCCATAATTTTTAAACTGCATGGGATAGATTTTTTTTCAGATTTTTCTCGTGATGGTTATGATCAATCCTGTCACCCCGTTTCGGCTTGACGTTGAGTTTTGGGACACCCTGTATATTGTGATTGTTATTATTATTATTATTATATACTTTATTGTACACCTCATAATAAGAACAGGACAATCATACATAAAATAAGTGCACAATGGGCGGTCTTATCGCACAAGGCAATCTCTTCCAGACAACCTTTGGATGGATTGAACGAAGGGAGGACGGACGGGAGGAGGGGGAGGGACGTTTCCCTTCGATACTAGTGGTCGATCAATCAAGATTCAATAATGCATTCTAAGTATTTGTGATTTTCCATCGGAAATCGATGGTTTTTGAGGGAAATTCCCAATTCATTGCTTTAAATAGGTATTTAAAAAACTAGAGGACGTCAGCATCTCCGTCCGCGAGTAATTTTTATTTTTTTATGCTCTCTGTCGTTATGAACACTGATTTTAAAATGCTTTGAATTACAGGAAATTATTTCTAAAATAATGAGTAGGCTTCAAACAAATGAGCAACCTTGCCACAGTATGGTCAAAATTAAAAAAAAAACAAAATTCAAAAGTCATTTATTCAAATTAGGCTGAGTGCCAGCACTGTTTGAACGTCAAAGTTTTACATAAAGACAGTCCCCCAAAACGCCCGCCCGTCACCACTTCCTAGTGGTGTAGCTGGGAAGAAGAAGTGGCGCAACAAACTCCCCAGCAACACATCTGTCTGTTAAGCTTTTAAAAACTTGAATTTATACAATAGTATGCATGCAAAGTATTTTACAATACATGACGACGTAATAACACGGTACTTCTTGGCAAGACTGGCTTGCCAAGAAGTACCGTGTTACCCAGTTAATGGGTTGTGGAGGTCTGGTAGGCAGCCGCTCCACGTAAAATACTGGTATTCAGCTGAATCCGGTTTGACTGAAAGCCGACATATATGGGAAAAGGCTAGGCAGATGATGATGACTCTTGCAAAGGTCCTTACTTGTATTTTGGGATTTCATAGCTGTCCTTTTACGGCCGGTCTCAATAAAGTATCTACCTTTGACCAACTGTCAAATTAGCTACAAACAGTAGCTGAAACGTCACGTAGTTATTGAGACCGGCCGTTAATAAAACATTGGTAGGTAAGTATACAAACATGTTCCCGTACATTGTCTCATGATCGTAGCAAAAAAATTGTATCCTAATATTTTCAGTATTAGGTATTCGCTCGTGTGTTGGAACCACGGCTTAACTAATCTGGGCCACCTCTGAAAATCCTCAACCCAATCCGTTTAAGTGGGTTTGTCGCTATAACTTTTGCTTATACACAGCTCTTGTTTTAAATGCGACCGTTTTTCTTTTACTTATAATATAAGCGGAGGCAGGTACTTACCTAAGTATTCAGAACTTTACATTGATCGATATACTGCAAGATAGTAGGAAGATACTTTCTCACTAATAATATAATAGAACGGTAGTTTTAAGTACATTTGCCAATCAAATACAATAATTATTCTTAGTATTCTGTCATAGTTCTATGTATCTGTAAGTACCTACCTACGCCCAAGTAGGTAGCTATAAGTTTAGTCATATAAAACGCCTATATATATCTTAAATAACATTATAACACACTTAAAGCAGTGTCTCTTGATCAAGATACCTAGCCTAGGTAAAGTACCTTAACTATAAGAGTATTAAGACTTTTATGTTCTATATTTACCCAAATATAGAAGTTTAAAGTAACGAGAAGCAAAGTGAATAACGTTCTCCCTTAGACTGTCGATCATAATGGTGATGAAAACCTACGATAGGTACAACTGATACTACTGAACTGATGTGAGTGAACTGATCTGAGTGTTACATAACATTTATCCCGTTTTTGTTCTTTCTTAGGTACACACTATTGTCTACATTTCTCCTTTCGCAGGTCTGCTGGAAGAAATTTCTTTAGTAATAAGCAGTACCTTTGTACTAATAATTATCATGTATTCTCTATTATAATGTAGTCGGATACTTTTTTTGTGTGTACATAAATTGTAAAATAAATAAATAAATAAAAAATATGGATCATCCATGAGGAAACGCTTTTACCCACCAAAGCTTGTAAACAAACATATTAAAACATCGCTAAAGGTACTTTCCTATAACCAATGGTGGCTCACTTTCAAGACATGGTAGGTGCTAACCTATTCGACGCCTACACAGGTGACGCAACAACTGCGTCGTGTCGTAATATGGAAAGCGCCGTGTTGCTAATAAAAAATAAACAAAACTTACCTATCGCAATAGAAACTAATGGGAGCGTAGAAAGTGCAGACCTGCTGTTTAGAATAACTTTTAAGCTTTAACAGACGAATAAATATTATTCGTCAAAGCTATTATGCAGCTTCAAACTTATTATTTATAAAGGTTTGCTGGTCAACTCAACTTCGAATTAAGCTCGCTTTTGTAACTACTTACATGAACTGCAAATTTCAATTGTAGGTAGGCACTTACTCATATGGTGTATGGTGTCGGACGTAAAAGAATAGCACCATCCCATCACTTCTCGAGGATGTCGTAAGAGGCGACTAAGGGACTCACCAGAGAATGGGCAGGAGCATTCTCTGTGCATTCCAACAGCTACTCTGCGATTTCCAACCCGTCTGCCAAGCATGGCGATTATGGAAAATCTCCCTCTTTGGGGGAGGCCTATGCGCAGCAGTGGACGTCTTTCGGCTGATGATGACGATGATGACCAACTCAAAGTAGCCTTTGTTCCAAATCCTAGGCCTCATCCTTATACTGGAAGTCTCTTTCCCCTTTGGCAGCCATTGAGTTGTTTTATTTAATTTTGAACAGAAACAAAACTAAGATATTAAATTAAACTTAAAATTAAAATACCTACTCGACATCTCAAAATAGTAATGATTTTATAAAGTTTGCTGTAGCGAAAGAATTAAGAATGTTTGGACTGTATATTGTTGAGGACTGGCAGCGATGCTTCCTCGAGTCATCCAGTAGTGAACCATTGACCACTGAAATGATGATGACAGTTTTCAGTTGAGTCGCAGATATCCAGGTCAACCAGCTTAGGGAGCGTTCAAGTATTACGTAACGCAATTTTTTTATTACGTAACGTTACGTATCATCCAAGTGACAATTTTTTACCTAAAAGTCACAATTATGTCTACTACTCTCATGTTACCAAATTTTTTAATTAACAAATGTAATTTCCAGGAAAATATTGATGTTTATTTTTGTTTGGCAAAATTACTACTGTTTAGTGACTGTGTAACTCGAAAATATGTTTAGTGAGCTAGCGTTAAATAAAAAAACAATGTTACGTAACGCGTTGTTCGAACGCTCCTCCCGCCACCGTAACGCATCGTAACGTTTTACAAGACCCCCCCTCCCCCCAAATTTCAGAGGGAAACCTTCAAAAGGCCTGTTTCAGGAAAGGATAATTTAGGGTATAACTAAAATAAAAGACAGTAATTTGTATGCATCGTTTAATACAGTAGAGACATTCTTAATACATGACATACATTTTTTACGAGATTCTAGATATGACATATCTATCGTTATAATAAGTAAAATGTAATTCGGTTTCATCCTTATACATAATTAGGTAATAATAATTCTCTTCTAGAGAGTGACCTTAAGCACTACCTTTTAAATTTCTCCGCGTTTTTTTGCCTTTTATTGTCACTTTTCCCAGAACTGACGTGCTACAGGTAGGCTTTTATCCTAGTAATTTTTTCAGTCGTTTTAAACTTTTTAAAAGTAGTGAAGTTTGTTACAAATAAACCCGCAAAGACTCACAAAAGCCATGTCATGGCGATATGTTGATTTACATTGACAAATAGAATACAATTTTGGCCTACACACTACCTGCGACATATTCCATCACATTAATTTCCTCGGATCACAATTCCTGAGAAGTCTTCGTTTCTCTACTGTAGGTATACCTAGAGGCGTAGCCTATTTTTGCGCCATCTTCAGGATGAGATGTTAGAGCTCCTGATGAGAACCTAATGATCAAAATGATAGATCGTGGCTACGCCAATGCAGTACCAACGATTACATACAAACTTATTCTTAATAATACTGATAAGTTACTAATACAAAGTTACACAGTAAAATTTAGCGCCACTACCTTTTGATTAAAAGTGTTTATTCAAAGGTGTGAGCTGCTTTATCATAGACATTCAAATCACATTAAAAAGTTAAAATTCCTACTTTCTATATTAATAAGAAAAACACAATTATTCATCCATCTTAGCCCTTTTTTATTTCGGACATTTTCACGACCCTGAGCCTTCCCCAGATAAGTAAATATCATGTTTGGCGATCAGTCTCTCCGTAAGTAGTAGTAGTCCAGTCTTACCATGACGGCTGCAAAAATACTCTTGACAAAGCCAATATTCACTTTTACTTTCCTTTGATGATTTTATGTATTAAAGTATTAAAAGTTTAATTTTTCTTTGAAGTTATTATTAAGTTTTTTAATGGTATAATTAATCACCTAAAGCTGTGCCGCGGCATGCACTTAAATTAACAATGTTTTTTTGTGCGATATGCTTTGCTGGTTTTTTAAACACCAAAATAAATGTTGTTTCCCAGCAATCATTTTTGTAAGTAGGTAAGTATAATAATTTAACTTAGAACAGAGTGCTTGATTAGCTTTGTGATGGGCGTTTTTACACCTAAGAACTACTTTGTTTTCCTAATTACTATTTTGATGATTTTTCCCCTCGCCATTCCATACGTATACGGATAAAAAGTATCCTCTTCCTAAATGCAAGTTAGATGGTCTGCCAAATTCACTTCAGTGAAATATAATAGATATATATTTCACATTTATAAATATTTGGACAGTGCGTTTACGTATAGTTAAAAGCATTATTAAACTTATATAGTATCTAGTAGTAGAGTTATTGTAAAAACATTAGAATAGTCTTAACTAGATGTGTATATGTATAATTCTAAAAAAAACACAAGTGCGAAAAGTTGCGCTCCTCTACTCAATATCAATTTTATTGATCAAAGTATACATTTAGATGTCCATAATTTATCAGTAGGAACAGCGCTAAGTAAACATCTAATTACCACAATCAATAATAATGTTTTTCAGGCCGAAATAAAAAGTAAAATAGACAACCGTGAACGACGTCTGCTCTTAGGTATCTACCAGTTCGAGCCTCTGTCTCCACCTCCGCGGAGTGCCGCTCACACGGTGTATAATTATTTGGTTGCGCGACTTACTTTAATTTTGAGATACCTCCTACGATATTCATCCAAATTTTACACATTTATTAAGATAAGGATTTAAACTATATTGGTAAAAACACCTATGCAAATAAAGCAGTATTTTATACCAAATCAGAATTTCATAAAAATGGTTAGTCAACCATAAAAGATAGACATAAGCTATCGAGAAATTTTGATAAGTGCTCTAAAACATTGTTTTGTTATATCATATTATGTAATCGTTTTTGCAGCTCACGCGATGTAAGGAATTTTCTACCGATCTTTTCAATAACAATCGTCATATTTCAGCCAAATTACACAAAACTTTGACAAGTTATATACCTTAACTTTCTAAATTATTTCTATAAATCACTCTATGTATAATGGTGATTACGGCATGAACAGGGACACAGGAACTGTTAAATTTCAAATAAGTAGGTACTGCGTCCTAATTAGTGTAAACACGCATATGTACCTGAGAGTTAGCTACCAACTATGTAATACAATAATAGATATACAATGTAATATAATATAAATGATCCTAATTCGGATTTTTATATGTAGGTACACTTATTCTCTAAGGATAGAATTAATTTTAGGTAATAATTTATAAGTTAGAAAGATAAACTATTGATCAAATATGTGTATGCCAGTGAATGGAGAAACAAGTCTGATCATAATTACATCGTTTTATAATAAGACCTTAAATACCATGTTTGACACAAATATCATATTCTTATACTTAACCTATGAAACGTTACTGAAATGAGTTTTAAGTATTACTTAAGTAAAAATTTATAAGGAATTTTTTTTTAACTTCGTCGACACAAAGACCTCAAAATACTTACTTATTTTGATAAACGCTAGTTAATAAAATTACGCTTTATTTTTAAAAGTTACACATGTATAGGTAATCATATTGACGCCCGTATGGGGTTTCATTAATTCTATGACCCATATAATGGCGCGATTGCGCAAGCCTGGTGAATCTACCTTAAATAACATGGATCGCAAATAACTATCTCTAAAATTATTCGACATATTATGATGTTGAAACAAATAGTGATGGCTGGGTAATGAACATAGGCTAATTTCAAAAGGAAGTTCCTGGCCCCGAAACGGTTCAATTCACAAAAGAATACTTGTGAAGATGCTTAGCAAATTAATTTCCTCATAATTTCAATCAATGCGGAGGAAGTCATTGATGAATTTCACAAAATTTTCACGTTGGCTAGGTATATACATATTTTAATGGAAAATCTTTACTCATTCACTGACTGACTCACAACGCCCAGGCTAAACAGTTGAACCTAGAAAGTAACTAGTAATCATAGGTTGTCCATACGATAGTTATAGTTATAACCCCCGAAATAACGCTTTTGTTTCGATATCGTTGGTCGGGTGAAGTCGCTGGCCAGCCAGCCAGCCCTATTCCGACTCAACAAGAGTCGGAATAGGGCTGGGCAGTGCAGTTGTGTAGAATGTTCCAAAATCGACACTGTAAATGAGTAGGTATAATATGTGGTTGTGAGCGCATGCGCGAGTTTTTCGGCCTAGTTAGGTCGCGCGGGTGTGTGCGTGCCGGTGCGCGCGCTTGTGTGCGCCCGTGTGCGCTTGGCACTAGGACGCGCTGCGCGACCCAGATCGCGTGAGTAGGTAATACCCGGACAGCGGACTCACCGACGTCCAGAATGAGCAACTACAATATTTGATTAGACGTCGACGTCGATTAACTCCATTTGCACGCAGCCTTTTCGTTGTGGCGCTGTTACCGTACCGCAACAAAGATTTAAAAAAGAATGGTATCTGGTACATTTCGCAGCCGTATTAAATAGGCAACTATTTAGGAACGAGACTCTTTGTTACACAAGTATGTGAGCGATTATGATAAATTAGTATTTTATTAAATTGTGCTTTTTTTATATTTAGGCTTGTAGGTACTTCATAAGTTCCTGAATTATTATTTCAATAATTAATAGATTTGTAAATAATATAATTATAACCTAAAAGTTTAGGGCTGGGCCTTAATATTTAATAATAAAATCCAGAAATAGTTTACGTGATGAAAAACTGATTTTAAATATAACTACCTACATAAAAAGTCAGCTCTCGGAAAATCATAACTTTGAAATTTAAAACAAATAAATAACTCGATTTTTATTTGTACGCCCGTACGTACTGTTTGTTTTATGAAAAAATTTAGTTGATTGAGTGAACAGCTGCTTAGAGTGGGGCTTTAGCATATAAAACGCATTGTAAGGCTAACTTGCGCTGCTCCGCTTAGCACTGGATTAACGGTCTAGTCCAAGGCACTGGCTAACTACCATGGCAAATGGCATTTTTAGTTATTTCAGTAGCCTTTAAAAAACAGTTAAATGTCAAATTAACATAACTTGTTTTGGTTTAAGGTCCCAGAGGCCCAAGTCCTCACTTATTTTCTCAGTAACAAAATGTGTGGTACATAGAGCAGTGTTAGTATGACAAATGCGTAGACGAAATGGTAAATAGTACCAACTTTATTGTTACGGACAATAAGTAACGGTAATAAGTAGTATCACCTATTATAAATAATAGTTATTTATGATACTAGTGCGGTAAGTTGGTTTTTACAAACGAGTAGATAAGTCTCGGGCTTACCATAGTCACGAGTTTGTATAAACCAATTTCAGCACGTGTGTCATACAACGTTTTTCAACATATTTGCGAGAAAACATTACAATAGGTATTGAACAAACTTTTTGTTTTAGATATCAGTCGGAAAGTCACAACAATCTTTGACGTTCGTATGACGTTTGAAAATAGCGCGAATTTGCAAATGGCACCACATGCGCGTTGTGAAAATTAGAACTAAGTACATCTTTCGTGTTTCTTTTGTTTTTGCCATGCATAATCTGAGAAAAAAACTGAAGTGTATTATAGTTTTAAAAAAATCTTTTAATTTTGTTTTGCATGTACCTACTTCGAAAAATATTCAGTGTAATTATAGTTTTAAAATTATCTCTGTACTTACCTATTTTTTGGTAGAACAGTTGTTATCTTATTATTTTTGCATGTTGAAAGTGAGTAAGCAAAATATGATTTTAACTTGAGCATTATATACCATATTCTACGCAAAATATAATAAATATTCGATTCTGTTCATCTCACTTTCTCTTTAGTATTAAAATGAGAGAAACGTATTGAGCAAAAGCGCGTCCAACGGGGTTCGATCATTCAGTTTATTTATTCTCGTAATTTTAAAGTCCTTGGTGGAATTCTCATATTTTTTATGGAAATTAAAAAAAACCGTAAAGGATACGCACGGCGCTATACAAGGAGAAGTGCAGTTAAGTAGGTACTTTGATGAGAGTACCGAAAGTTCCATTTTACCGAAAGTTCCATTGTATGCTGCATAATTTTTAACTTTCGAACAATGTATACAGTCTTCGTAAATGAGTTTTTTGAACAAATGCGAAGAAAATAAATGTTTCAATAAGTACATATGTTCAAAAAACGCATTTACGAAGCCCGTATACTATCAAATTTTGATGCGTAAACAAGTATTCCAAGGGTTCAGTTGACAATTTATCAAGAGTTTACAATCTCTCAAGTTATTTTATAATATTACGGAGCTTGCCATTTTCCGGTGACATATACAAACTCGTGACTATGGTACATAAGCTTTCGACTACGTCTCGGGCTTCCATACGTATACTATTTTTTTAAAAAACAACTTACCGCACTAGTATCATAAATAACTATTACACTTTGAGACTGCAACCCGGGCAGTTAACTTATTACTTGTGTCATATTATAAACCGAGGCACAAAACATTTATAGCTGCTTAGTATCAGACATTTATAAAGATCCCCGATAGTGCAGAACTAACTAGCTCTTCTACTGATTATATTAAATTCGGATACATAAATAAAAAAAGAGTTTTAACATTAAATTTTGGTTTACTAGCCTATACAAATCTTGGCTAACTAGACAGTTGACAAGTTTTTTAGTTTATTTTTGCGCAAGACGTCCTAAGGGTTTTGACTGTAACACATATATAACTAAGTAATCTTTGACAGAATAATCATCTCGATTTTCGGCAGTGACCTCTATGTAAGGAACATTTGCTAGTTTTAATAGGAACTTAATTTTAATGGATCCGTAACCGAAGGCTGCAAACGGAATCCTATCACTTCCCCTGTCCGTCTGACGGACTATCTTTTCGTCTTTTTGTCACAGCGCTGCATCAGCCACAGATAAAATAGTTTTACTTTTTATTGTCACGGAACGTTTAGTGAGCAAGACTGACATGCACTTGGCCGGGGCGCTCACAACAATTAAGCAATTTCAAACAAAAACATCATTAAAATTGCAATACCTAGCCAGCGGAAAATTCTCCCTTCTATTCGTCATTACGGAACGCCTGCCTCACAGCTTCAGTCTGGAGCGACCAGAGATATTCCCGCTGTCGTACGCTGCAGTTTGTGATGTAGGTGCTCAGCTCGATGCACTGCCGCACGAATGGCTCATCGGACAGTATTTTGACCAGCCGGTAAATAATGGAGAGCAGTCTTCCTTCCGGAAAATTTAATTGGGAGTTGCATATATCAATTTTTTGCAAATTTTTTTCACTTACTCTCTCTGTAAAAAGATTAAAATTAAATTTTTTCTTTGTCATTTTAGCATTTATGCCGTCGTTGTAAAATATAGTAAAATTTGCCTGGTTAAAATCAGGACTTAAAAAGAAGATCACCCCAGCCACCACTATTCCCGTGTGAGTACGGCGTACTATACTTTTTAATCGATATACTAAGTTGCGCTTCTCAGTAACGCAAATTCCGCCGCAAAAGGGCTTTGACGCGTAAATAATTGAATTTGAATGTTTAAAATCTTCACTTCGATGCTCTTCTTCACGCCAGACTATATAATTTACATTATGAGTGCAAAAATAATAATGGAAATCCTTGCGTTGTTCGCCATCAAGGATTTGGTTAAACCACCCAGTATGTGGTTTTTTTTGGTCTTCCATAATAGTAACAATTTTACCTACATGATAACCGGGATCAGCGATCAATACCCCTCTTCTACCATTGAATGAGATCTGCACCCCCACCATGACGTGCTCCTTGTCTGGCGCGATGAGTTCGTATGGCCCTTGCGTCATGTACGTGTCGCGCAGCACGTGGGACGCCGTCTCCTCACACGACAGCATGCCCGAGGCGGCGCCCAGCCCTGGGAACCACTTCTCCAGGCACTGCCAGCGGCGCATCAGCTCGAGCGCTAGGCCGACGCATGTGTACTCGTGCGGACGACACACCGGCACGAAGTTACGATACACTTCTCGCAGCGAGACTCCCTGCGGCGCCTTCTCGTAAGCGACATAAAGTGACATAAAATTGCTTATCGAATCATAATTCTCTGTTACGAGCAGGCGCCTGACTATATTCTCCGTGGCGATGATGAGCTGGGCGTAAGAGTGGTCGTTCAGGAGCAGCGGGGGGGGCGCCTGGCCCCAGTGGCAACGGGGCAGCGCCGGTCGGTGGATGACGGGGCGGGGCTCGGCGATAGCGGCGGCAGGAGCGGGCCTCACAGCCGGGGCTAGTCAGGAGTCCTCCCCTGTAGAGTCGTCACCGCGGCACTGGAACGCAAAGGGCATTAGGAGAAAGGCAAAGGGCATTAGGAGAAACGCAAAGGGCATTAGGAGGATCACGTATGAGTTGATGATTTAGAATCCATAAAAAATAGGAGTGGTCGTCCAGATAAATCGTTGGGCTTGAGGGGAAACGCAACGGGGGCATCGTTGGCCCCGGGGGAAAACGCGTAGGCACCAGTATTGTTGGGCCAAACGTGTAGGTTTCGGCATTGTTGGACCCAGGGGCAAACGCGGCGGCGGCATCATTAGGCTCGAGGGCAAACGCGGAGGTGCCGGCATCGTTGACCTCGTGGGCCAATGCGGGGGCCACGGCATCATTGAGCCCGGGGGAAAACGCGGAGGCGCCAGTATCGTAGAGCCCGAGAGCAAACACGGCGGCAGCATCATTGGGCCCGAAGGCAAACGCGGAGGCATTGGCATCGTTAGCCCCGGGGGTAAACGCGTAGGTACCGGCATCATTGGCCCTGGGGGCAAACGCGGTTGCGTTATCATTAGGCTCGAGGGCAAACGCGTAGGCGTCGCATCATTGGGCCCGAAAGCAAACGCGGAGGGGAAGGCATCGTTGGGCTCTGAGGCAAACGCGGAACAAATAATTACGTTAAGTTACACTGAAGATTCACTTCCGTCTTTCGCTTTTTTTAAATATAAATGAATTTACCTACAAAGAAAATAAATTACTTAGGTATGGTGAATTGGTGATGTTATGTATTTCATTGCTGTCACCGATTATACGGTATGTTATCTCAACCAAGTCGTGTTATTATATTGCTATAGTAGGCGCCAGATAATCGTGGAATAACGGTCATTGACCCACCTACAATTATTGACATTTTTAATTTGAAAAACGGAATTAATGACACAAAGCTGTCCCGAATCATCATCTCTCGTGATCCTTAACATTGTCTAATAATGAAAAACGATTCATATTTAATTGTTCAGGTACCTATGAACAGTTATTAGGGAAAGGTCAATATACTTTATTCCACATTTATCTGGCGCCTACTATAGTGAAGAACGGTCAGTCTACATAACGCCAAAAATGATGCTACCGATTGAAACAGTGTGTAATAGGTATATCGATAGTAATTAACCAATTTAGGGGTTTTAACACAGAGTAAAAAAATACAGCATTGAAAATTTATGTTACATGTAGTTGCTCATCGATGGTATTATTGTGACGTAGTAGAAATGTTTTAATAAAAGAACCGATTATAATCAAACCTGATGATATGATATGTGGCAGACGGTACCTCTAAGTACATCTAATTGAGTTTGAGTTTTGAGTTTATTATCCCAAAGTTAAATGAGAAGGCTTATTAAACGAAGCAGTGCGCGCAAGCTATACATGAGCAATGTTTAAAACTATTTAATGTAGCACATAATCACGAGACATATTTACTAAGTTATTATTTAATTCAGCCAGCAATGGGACAGTCGCATAGTCGTGAAGAACTACAGTCGTTTCCAAGATACTTAGGTTAGGCCGCGGTCGTAGCGTGTGTCTACACCGTTTACATTGATCCAGTATCGATCCAGAGTTACTGGATCTAGGAGCTGGAAATACTTGACCAATGTAAATCAGCCATCCGTATAGCACACATTATTCCAGAACAGTACCATCAAAGCGTATACAATGTAGCAGGGTATCAGCATCCTGAAACAATTGCTGTGCGGGACATGTAAGATGGTGCAAACTATGTCTGGAACCGTCATGGTCACTGTTTTGCAACTACATGCTAACCGTCAGTACCTTACGTTCTCTTTCTGTGTTAAAATCTCTTTGATTCTCCGGAACTAGGTACGTGATCTTGATATTTAAATCTTTCTTTAGTCTTGAGGACCTGTAAGAACTTACGGACATACAAATCAAACGCTCGATCGAATTTATTCCATTTTTAAAACTAATAGCTCGTCCTTTTTCATCTTTGTATTTGAAATGAAAAGATGTTCAAAGATAAAACCCTGACCTACCGTGACTTCAACTACCTCCCACAACGTTGACATGGCCTGATCCTGTAAAATAAAACACTTAGGACTAAGTAAAATCTATTACTAGACATCGTTTACAACATGATCCCAGAATAGAGCAATGAATGATTCTAAATCTAAATTGGTAGAGACTAGTGGCCCGCCCCGGCTTCGCCCGGATGTGTATTTTTTTTCAATTTTTTTTTTCATAAGGACCTTCTCCTGACAGTAACAAACACAACAAAAAAAGAATTAGCGAAATTGAACCAGCCTTTTAAGCGTGATGCCGTGACCAAGGAAAATAGGGATTCATTTTTATATATATAGATATATAGAAGATAGATGAAAATGTTTGTTTGCTTGAGTATGGAAGTAAGTATTTATTCGATTAGGATTTTTTTTTCATTGGTAGAAAGAAACACTTAGTGCGAGATTCTACTTTTTATCGTTTTTTTTTCAAGATGTGTCTATACTTTGTACAATTATGTATGTACACAATGTTAAGTTCCGAATAGCATTGTCATGGATAAGATACTGTCCATTTAAATGGTACAAGTATGAGCGCAGCTTAACAAACCAATAGTAAAAATCTAAGTGTAAGCTGCAGCTGCGCCTGCGCTGCTGAACAGATTCTTCAACTTTCAAACCTACTCCCACTATCTAGGTAAGTATGATCAGTTTCTGGAGTCGTCAGATAGTCTCAATACTTAAGTTTCGAAAACGTTGTGGTTTATTTTGGTATAATTCTTGCACAACTAAATTTTTAGAAATGCATTGAGAATAGAAATCCAGTATGGCAGTTATTAATGTATCATCTCCTGCTAAAAAATACTCCGAAACTGGGCGAAACTCAGATTACCAACTAAAGCCTTCACCTAGCACCTACCTTTTGCTGATTTCGTAGTTCTGGAGGATGCTAGCACGAGCAGACAGCACAGCTAGTTTCCTGTATCAACGAAGAACTGGAACTGGATGTGGAAGTACAACAACAAAAGAGTTATGAGTCGAAATCTTAGCGGCACACTAATGACACAAAAATAATAAATTCGCCAAAGTTCTGTTATACATTCCGCGTGGGCAATAGTCGCCAGCTTGACTGGGTACCTGATCGTTACGACCGGTTCAGGGCTGCTTGTGAAGGCCATGGTGACTGTCACCGTCCAGACTGATCGTCAAGCAGGCAAACCCCACGTTCCACACCCCAAGCCAACCCCTCAAGTGACGGCTGTCAGAATCACGAATCAAGGTGATCCCACGCCTCTCCAACGCCAGTGCCTTTCCAATTCTTCTCGATTCTGCCATTCTGCTAAGAGCTGTATGTCCAACAATGTACTCCACCCAGCAGGCACCTGTTTAAAGGCGTACGTAACTCTTTTATCTGGATCATATTCGGTTAAATCTTCAATTGTTGCCTTTTTCTCACAGATTGACGGGCACTGGTAGTTTTCCTGCTACAAATTAGTATCTTCACGACCATGAAACAATGCTGTTTTATATTACTCAAAGTGATAACCATCCTTCATATTATCATACCTTCTGGGGTGGCAAATTCATCAAAATGACTAAGAGACCAGGGTTAGGAGCGTCATCTACCTTAGAACTGATATCCTCATTGCTGTCACAACCCTGTCGTCAACAGTGGTGATTATTACATGTGATGATAGTGCAAATCCAACTAGGTGCAGAGAACTTTGGATTTTGGAAAAAAAAATATGTAATATGTCTACTGACTTAAGTGTAAGTCCAAGCCTAGGATAATCTTACTCCTTTGAAAACTTAAGATTTTAATAATGGCGAGCTCTAAAAATGACGACGAATGAATTATGCTATATTATAATTATACATAATTATTATGATGATCCCACCAATCATTTTATAATAAATCGCGTGAGATTGTAATCTTTTTCTTCTCGGTAAGAGTAAACTTTAGAATGAAATATAGCGGATATCACGTACATATTACATATATGTTTTACGAGTAAGTATAGGTACCTATTTTGTATCGAATTTCGATGAGATTTATTATAAATGAAATTATCTGTTCAAAATATTATTGGGTATCGAGAGTTTAGGATTTCACAGGATATTTTGCAAACACAATGTACAATAGACAGACGTAAATAAGTAGGTAGGTTATCTATTGCCTTCAACAGAGTTCAGTACCAATAACGAGCCTCATTCCTACTTATATCAAACTTAGCTTATAATACTGCCTTGAACTTTAGTCACATAGGTATAAACAGTTACATCGATTTATTTTTAAAAACAATTGCATGCGATAAATTGCAGCAATTAAACGAAAATAAGTTATTCTATACTTAAATAAATTGTTAGCTGATATTGTCTTATCTTATTATTTTTTATAATAATAATATTAGTATCAAGTTTCTCAGGTAATAAATGAACAAATCGTAATTTACAATTATCTCTGTAAACAACAAACACATGAGATTGATTCTTATTTTTAATTCTATTTAAAAAAAAATGAACTTAATATTAAGTTTAAAGTAACAATTACTAAGTGCTTCATCTTAAAAGAGATCATCTTAAAACTACGTATATCACAATTTAATTTTACTGATACATATGGTGACAAAACCAGGAAAATTTTAAAAAAAAAGGTTGCGATGAATTGAGATCCTCCTCTTTTTTTTGAAGTCGGTTAAAAAGGAAGTTTTACAGTTCAATTATCTTTATTATTATTTTACAACTGATATTTTTAAGTTTAGTAATAATGAAATAATAAATATTTCTTCAATGCTTGCAACTTTAAAAAAAATATTTGTAGTGTAGCAAGCATTGTTATAAAGCCATAGCTTAAGTTTATTTTTGAAATAAATTAATGGTAGCAGTAGCTTATTTATTTTGGAATTTGGTTATAAATTTTGATACACATAAATATAAAGGTTCTCAATGAAAAGTTTAAGTATTCCCTGCTCAGACAAAGTTTTTTGTGCTCTTTTACAAGATAAACTAAACCAGTTATCCTGGTAGGTACCTCATTCTTTTTCAGTTACTCTGATCGGAAATATTTCCAGTGTTTCCTGTATTGACTGAAAGGCACATATTATTTTTGTGCAGAAGGCGAAATGGGCCCCATTCATAGTATTTCATTGTGGGTGCCGCTCATTTAGTATAAGATTATTTGCTGGATTTTCAAAAGCTATAACGCTCAAATGACATAAAGTTTACCTCATCTAACAACATTTAAATTTTCACTTAATATAACGTTCAGTTTGTATAACAACATATGTTATAACAACACTTTCTCTTACGTTCGTTAAGTAAATTTTTATTTAGTATTACGTTCGTTTGATCAAAGTTTTATTTTATATGTACTCGTATAATTAACATTTGATCTAACCGATGAACAAAGAGCGAGCGGGGCCAGCTCGGGTACTAAGAGCACCCCGACACGGATAGGTTAGGTTCGAATGAATCCTAGTTAGGCTATTAATCTTCATGTTAGGTTATATCAACCCCTGCAGACAGTAATAGGAGCCCTGCGCAGCGGGGCTTCACCGACTATCCTTGGTCACGACCGTAATTTAAGCCAATTTTACAGTCGATTAAATTATATAAAATGATCATTAGCTCAAAGAAACCTTACACAAAATTTATTATAACTTTTAATCATTAGTTTAAGTGTATGTTATATCTACGGAAGCTAATATGAAATGAAATTATATCTCGTGGAAGTATATTATAAGATGTTATAACATGTGAAAATTATATAAATAGAAATTATATAATTCGTTGGTATATTAAGAATACTTATATCAAACATTACACACCCATTCATAGTGCACTAGATTCGCAAACGTGTCAAGGGGCCCTTATCTATAGACACACGTGTGCGACTCACCTATTTTTAATCCAAAGAGGTCTTTCTGCTACGATTGAAGCTGATTTTTTTTTGTAGACATGAATGTAATGAGGGGAGACTTTTAAATAAAAGTGTTTTCTATTTTTAGGAAATTATTATTATAACGGGTTACGATGCGAATGATGCACGTGGTAGGTATCTACCGATACAAAAACTAAATTCTTAAGAAAAAGTTTTCTTTATAATCCCTTAATTAACAGGCACAATGAATACTTCAGTAGATATTACAGTATCTACAGTAAAAATATGTAGCTTTACAACGTTTATAAATAAAAAGTAACGAATTATGGCGGGTGTTTCGATTCCCCAAAGTTTACCTAAATAACTGACTACGTTGGAGTTTACCAACAGAGGAGAAGAGAACCTGCAAATCTAATGAAAAAGGTCACTGGACTCACTTTCAACCGAAAGTTATAGGACATGGACTATCTTACCGTAGGTAATTAGGTCTGTAAATGATTGCGACTGCAACATTAGTCGTTACGTACGAGAGGAATGTGCACGTCACACGATGTGTGAGCCCACTGGTGACGTATTGCAGCAGTCCGAGTAGCTAGCAACGGCTTTCGAATATCAAGACTAAATAGATAGAAATACTGCTTATTATATACTACAAAATTGTAGATAATCTAAATTAAGAACTCTGTCATGAAAATTTCATTAATAGGTAGATAACCTTTCACATTATTCGGCATTTTCTGTCGCTCATTTTCCCAAATGACAATACATTTAGGAAAATGAGCGACCCTGAAGCTTTATATAGAACAACAAAATTATAGCCGCAGTTCGCGTGCCGCGGGCGGGATCCTCAAATAATTCATTTACAGCGCTGTGCCCTCGATGAAACACCGCTGTGCAGCGGAGCGGGCGCCGTGAACATGTAGGCCACCTAGTTCGGCAGCCCCTATGGGCCCCAAGCTCCTGCCCCCCCGTCCCCCTGCGCGGAACATCATGTAGCCACCCCAGGGGACCTGTGCCCCCGCGACCTATTTATTTCCTGCTGTACGTGTTCAGGTGCCTTACTTTGTAGGCAACATTCGTTAGCGACCCACTGTTCCTCTCTAGATCTTAATAGGCGAGTGTACATTGACGTATTTCGTAGTTTACAAAAAAAAACACGTATTTTCGTCAGTAAGTTACGTCGACGCTGAAAATGGGCCTTGAACTATATTCTGGTATATAATAACGTCCCGCGGCGATCGTCGAAATAGTATTTATGGTTGAGGCAACAGAATCAAGAGCAGGGGAAAGTGAAATAGATAAACTTTGGAATTCCGTCTAAACATAGGAACTTTCTCTTTCATACGATCGCCGGAGATTACAAGTATCTATTAGTATTGACCTCCTTGGCAAATTAGGAACAATGATGAATGACCGGTGGTTTTGTTTCGTCGTCTATTCTGCACAGTTTAGTACAGAGAATAGGATTGCATTAAAATTGGAATCACATTGAAAGCATTTGTATTATGTGCGTAGGCGACTGCAAGGCAGGGAACAATTTCAGAGAATCCCCCTTTAACGTGCGCATGTCGCGAACGGCTTCTCCGTGCGGTGAGCAAATTTTCGTTCGTATTTATTACAGGTTCAGAGGTACCCTCGGTCCCAGGAATGAGACTAATTGGATCAGGATTCATTATCAGTTTTGCAATTTTATAGTAAAATTAGCTTTACGACACGGGTAACTAGGAAACCCTTCACTGTGCGTGGGCCGACACGCACTTGGTCGGTTAACAAAAAAACGAATTGTAAGTATTTTGGTGTAGGAGACATGAAATGTCTGAAATACTAACCTTATCGGTATCGGCTGGCGCTGGCGCGCTGGCTTGATCCTTAACCTCGTTGGCTCGCTCATACATCTCCGCAATGCGCGCGGCTTTCTCTTCAGCATCGATAGCCTCTTGAGCAGTTTGTGCGGCGTACTGGTCGAAGCGCACTGCTTCTCGAGCCAGCTGAGCCGCACGCCGCCGGGTGCCGGTTGTTCTAGCGGCATCTGCTCGGCGACGAGCTTTTGCTGCATTGTTTGCGGCTTGCTCCGACCTGGCAGCGGCGTCCCGGGCATTATCCTTAGCCATATCAACATCCCATTCATCTATGAGCTGAATAAAATACATCATTGTAAAGTAATCATTTTACCTTTTGATTCGTTTTCAGAAGTGGTGTATGTAGGGTTACTTCCCGTCTAATTGAACTAAGTGATATGCTAAGTCGTGTCAAGGTATTTGTTGCCTTACCTCAGACTCGGTTGAGGAGTCATCCAACGCTGACGCACTGGCGACGGCCTCTTCGAGTACAAGTGCGCTAGCAATCGGGATATTTTCAGCTAGCGAATCAGGATCTTCGTCAGCTGCCGCAAAGGCGGCGGCCTCATCCAACAAGGCTGGGTGGTCGGACTCATCCGCAGTGTGGCGGTAAACATAATCGAAGATACTTTCATTTACCTCTCCGGTGTACGTTACCTGAGCAAGAAACATAATCATTAACCCAATATTTCAAAAAAAAAATAAAATAAACAAAAAAAATACAGAAAATTATAAAGTTATGTAAGAAGATGAAGAATGTCGTGAACGAAAGATGTCATGCTTTTTCCGTGGTGTTGTGAATGGTTCATTTAACAAAAGTATTTTAGGGCAAATAATGGCGACGCGACTGTCTTTAGACTGCGAATCTAATATACCAAAATCATAAGCAAAGGTGGCAAAAATATGGAAAAAAAAACAACATTTTTCTGTGGTATGATATAGCGAGAAAAAAATGATTCTCTTTAATTATCTGTGCTATATGAACTTATCCGATTTCCTGCCTTGGAAACAGTGAGTCAATCACTCGGAAAATTTATTTCCACCCGTAACTCATAGTCATCGTATCGTATCGTCTAAACTCTTAGTTAGGTACTTAAAGTACTTAGTTACTGTTCAATAAATTCTCTTAACGCTAATGGTTTTATTCAAATAAATACACAACTAACTATTACTATATATACGAACTCTTAAAAAAAAACTTTTAAATGGCTAGAACTAAAAATAATCTAAAACATTGCGTCGAAAATTTTCTCCGCACCGCTGGCCACTGGTAATGTGCCCAAAAGCCAGCCCTTTAATCACGCAAAGTGACAACTAAACGTCTTGACAGATCTTTAAACAAATAATTAGCTCTCAGACCCAAGACCCGAGAGGTTCAACCCCAAACAGCTCGTTAATATGAAGTTATTATATTTCCGTCGCTTGAGGTTCTCCGCAGGCGCAGCGGCAGCGCCAGCACAGCGTGAAGAGGAAGATGGGATGTATCGACACAAGTAGCATCCTATACTAATGGCCTACGCATCTTCCGTTGAAATAACGACATGCCGTCCGGTCTCGTGCCGTCATTGCCAACGCTTAGTTCGCGCGTTCAACAGAAAGCTTCTAAAAACGAGAAGACGACGAAAGATATAATTTTGAATTTCTAGCGATCCGCCCCGGCTTCGCACGGGTAATATTTACTTTTGTGCGCCCGAAAATCGCGTTTTTTGGACACTTTGACATCGACTTTTCTACACTAATGATTATGTATCTCTAATTTTGCGAAATTAATAACAATAATAATACGAAATTCTCTATAGTGAAAACCGCATTGAAAACCGTCGCGTTGTTTATAAGATCTAAGCGTGCAGACGGACAGACGCCGGGCGGCGACTTTGTTAAACTATGCAGAGATAAATTCAGTACAGTCTTGTCCTTTGGGTTACGATTTTTATTCCTTTTCGTTTTCATATGATGATTCCAAATATGATTTTACCTAATACTTATAAACTATCTTTGCCACGACCTATTAAATTATTATTTAAAAATAACGTAGGTACTAAACTTACGTAGGTATTAAATAACCAACTTATTTTCATTTATTTTTTAATTATTTTAAGCCTCTGGTGCCGTTTATCAGTCTTGGACAAAATGAGAGATATCAATAGAAAATCGTTTATTTTTTTTGTTCAGACGCCAGCACGTCAAGCTAAAACAGTCTGTCACATTTTTTAAATAGATTTTATCAACTTTATCGCGAAAGCTTTAGGTTCAAGGTTGATTGGGAAAATTTTACAGTTTCGGGTAGCTTGATGTGCTTAAGATTTTTTTTCTTATTCAAAATATTAAAAAAAACCATTATGATTACGATCCACATTCGGTTGGTTTTGTTTTAAGCCATGGAATTGATGGAATTTAAAACCACCTCAAGCATACCTACATTATATTTCTATCAACTAGACAAGCCTACATTTCAAGAATCTAATCAATTTAAAGTTAATTCTGTTTCTTTCAAAGAATTTAAATGCATCAATTGTACGTTCCCAGGGAACTGCATTCATTTAAGAAAATGCAATCAGTGGCGACCTGGATTCTTGCTAAGCTTTTAATCCGCTTTTTCAAATTAAAATTGATTTAACTCTTAGTCTTCTTAGTTTCAATTAAAGCTTTTTTCAAGCAATTCACTGCCGTGGGATTGCTTGATTAACTATTTGATCTGTTTAACTAATGTTAATTGAAAAATCTTAGTACCTACTGCAAAGGGATAATTAATTAAATGTGAATCTTTTTTTGGTAGGTAGGTAACCTACCGAATGGATTAAAACCTGTAGAGAACTGACATAATCTAGCGACAGTTCTTGAGACCAGAATAGCAAACCTAATAATACTTTACCTTCCGAGGGATACAAAAATCGTCTTGACGTAGCAGGAGAGAAAACATATGTCGTGCGATACTAAATAATCCGTTTATGAAAATTCTTCAGTAGGTACAGCACATCAAGCTACCCAAAATTGACAAATTTTCATAATCAATCTTGGACCTAATGCTGTACCGATAAAGTTGAAAATCTATTAAAGAAATTTGACAGTTTATTGTAGGTTGATGTGCTGGCGTCTGTACTACATACAATGCGAACAAAAAAAAAATAAGATACGTTGTGCTTATTATTTAATTTTACTATTAAGCTAATTATATAATTATGTTTTTTACTATAAGCTAATTATATACATATTTTTTTTACTATTAAGCTAATTATATACATATATTTTTTACTATTAAGCTAATCATATACATATATTTTTTACTATTAAGCTAATTATATACATATATTTTTTAAAATTCATTTCAAATTTTTTGATAGTATTTCAATGTTTTTTAATTGCGTCCTATGGTATTGACTTAGATATTTACCCATTCTCCGGATACGTCATATTCTGACAAGGGAATAGGTTCCTCTTGTTCGCAGGGACACACTGGTTTCTGTGAAGTGAAAAACATGTTAACCTTTCTTATTATATCTCTATTTTAAATAATGTTTATGTCCCTGGTAAATGCAAACGCCATAAGATTATAAAATATCGCGTGAAATTGTAAACTATTTTTTCTTAATAACACACGGATGTATTGGAAACTATTGAATTTGGGTGGGATTTATTGTATCATACAAAACGATTTTTTCATACCATATCGAGAAATTAAAATCTTATAAAGAAATACAATCTTACGGAGTCTGCAATTTGCCGGTGACTTATATAATTAGTTAATTTTGTTACATTTTATTGTATTTTTTTTTTAAATATATATATATATATTAAGTATGTAAATAAATAATCAATAGTCTTATAAAAATACCATTAATTATAAATATATAGGTAATGAATTAATTTATACTTTTGTTAAAACATAATTTTAGTAGGGTTACCTGTTGTTACCATATTACTAAATATTTCTAAAATAAGATGAAGAAGTGAAAAAATGTTAATGATTTAAAATATAATAATAATAAAATTGCCAAAACATTGCCTATACTGAGGCTGCCACGCCTGTGCGAGCGTTCCCATCGGAGACCCAGAAGTAGTTGTAGTAACACCATGAGGATTTTGTCATGTGGATAAAAAACTAAAAAATAAATAAACAAAACTTTAAAACAAAGAACAAAAATCAAATAAAATACCTACGTAAGAAAATGAAAAAAAAAAAACAAAAATAATAACAAAAAAAAGCAAGAAGACACTTATTATTGTTATCATCATTGTTTGATCCACTTCAACGTTTAAAACATAAAATTAAATTTTAGGTCACAGTTTAAGATTATTTTTTGTTTTAAATTCTTCATTAAATTACGTATTTATAGGTACCTAACAATTTTTTTCTTCATATCCACTGAGCGCGTTTAGTGTACGTTCCCAAAGAAAGCCTGAAAAACTTGGTTTAAAGTTATGTCAATGAAAATTGTTGAAGTTCAAAATTATGTTTCGACCTACATTTGAACAAAATGAAAAGTAAATAAAGGTAAGTAAACCCTCATGCAGTAGTATTTTCCAGGAATTCAATATATTCATAATACTCCCTTGGAAGCTACCTAATAATTACCGAAGGACTATTTCGCACTATAAAGGCAAGTCAGTAGTTACATTTATATGAGTTCATGAGTAAAGTGACGAAAAAACACTAATTTGATAAAATTTGAATATCGAATTAATTAGGTCCGCTTTGTATGCTATAAGCTTTGTATGCTTAAGTGTGTCGCATGATAACATGACCCCTCTGACTCGCGCTAGCTTGACTGTTTTTCGGCGCGTTCACAGTTTCGTTGCGAGCGAGTTATCGACGACTTCTGGCAACGTAGCGGACAAATGCCGCATAAACCATTGCAGCGTTGCCATAGAGATACGGACCTACCATTTCTTTCAGGCCCATTGGGGCTTGAAGAGATTATTTTCCATATGGCGTGTTCAGTGGCGGTTAAGTCGTTTCGTCGCCGAGCGCGGAGGCGGAGTAGTGCTGGCGCGGGGAGGGACTCCTGGGCGCGCATACGTATACAGTATAGAGCACAATGCGGCACCGCTCTGCGTCGACGTGGTCTGCGCGCCAGCGTACTAGCCGCCGCCGCTGTCATAAATATACTTAACATGGCAGTCGCTGGTGGCACAACATCACCGAGCGAAGCACGAGCAGCCGTCCCCAGGTGAGTCGCTGCGCGCTCGCATACAACGCGTACTTTTTATCGGCGATTTTTTTAATTTTGGCGTACTTTTTTTTGCTTGCGAAATTTCAGTTACTAGTCTACGTTATCGGGCTCTTATCAAACGCCGCGTTTATACTGCGTTTTTTTTAATTTCCATAATTTTGTACTGAACTCGGTTGTTTTTTTAATTAAATCGTACGATTTGGGTGACTCTAGATTTAGGGAGTTATCGGATACTTTAGTACGAGGGACATCTGACACGTGTGCTGTGACAAGTAGAGTACGTTCTCTTTCTAACCTTCTGTTTACTATCATGTTATGGGTAGCGCCGCGACGAAGTACTAAGTGAAACGTTCGGCGCTGGATCATGTCGGCGCGGCATGTGTGTGCTCTAGGTCTTATCAGTGTGTTCCGCGTATCGTTACACCGTTATCACTGACGGCGTGGTGGCGTGTTCAAGGCATTTTCAGTGCCTACAATGCCGCCTATCTAATATTTAGTTAACTTGATTTATATTTATACTGTGCCCAACAAACGTGTTAAAAACGTGTAAAATCATAACATCTAATGTTGCTTCAACAAAAGTTGTTGAACACAAATTGTTTTTCTCTGATTGATCGGAAGTGTTGGTTTTTACTGATTGGATATAAGTTGTCTATAGACAAGTAGAAGGCAAAATTTCTTAACTATGTAAATATTTCTGACTGGTCCTACTGAAAACAATTTTATCATACGCCTGCCTTATTGTAGGGACAAATACATCTTCTTTTATAGGCAATGCCTTAATGAATGGTTAAGTAAAATCACGCTATTGTATTTTCAACTTCCGGTCGTTGATAAATCCAAGTGTGCTTTTGTGAATGTAATAATATATAATTATAACAAGTTACATTCATTGTAAGTCCGAGTGTCGAAGGACAATGATTAGTTTTTATATTTAAATTTGTTCTCATGTAAGTGAAATGTAAATTTCTTTATGAGAATATAAGACTATTAATTAAAGTTCTTTAAAGAAACGACGAAAATAAACATGTGTTGCTCTGTAAATAACAAAGATTTATTTTAGCATAAGTTTACACCATTAAACTACTAATTACAATTTATCTGCAGTGACTGCATTACACTAACTTACCTGTAAATAACAAAGAAACGACATTAAAAGTTTATTATTCATGGAGTCGATTCCTTATTACATTTATCTTAAAATATTATCAACTTATGTCGCCGTCTTGACATAACAGCCTCTGCTTTAACGACATGATACCTGTCATAAGTAACGCCATCTTTAGAGAAAATAAATAAACAAAACCTGCTTTATCAATGAGCCTAACACATAACTTAAAGAAAACTATTTCTTTACATCTCCCCCCCTAGGAAAAGAAATCTAAAAACAATCTTCTTTAGATTCCTTTGAATCCTCATGATGTAGCTGGAATAAGTTTGGTGATATGAAACAGATTTGATTCCAACTTTTTATGACCTGTATTAATTCTGTAAATTGAATTAGAAATTTTTTCTTCTATTTTAAATGGACCAATTTTAAGTTCATCCAACTTTTTTCTATTTAACTTGTGTCCATTTTCAACATACACCATATCACCTGTATTAAATTTGTGATGTATTCTATTTTTATCCAATAACATTTTGTTATAGCTATGTGACTTCATTGAATTTTTAAACGCTATTTTTCTGTCTTGAGTCCAGTCATCTACTACTACCTTTTGTTTTAGTTCATTTGGCATTACAGAAACATCTGAACCATCTAATAAATATCTCGGTGCGAAGCCAGTGACTGTGTGTTCTGTCGCATTATATTTATCTACACAGTTGTGAGCTATTGTTGTCCATGCAATTTTATTTTCTTTTTCATTCATTTTACATCTAATTTTGTTAACAAGCGTTTGATTCAGCCTCTCGTTAAGACCATTAGAGAATGGTGCATTAACTGCTGTGAAAACCAACGGAATAGATTTTTCTTTTAAATAGGTTTTAAATTCCTTTGAATTTATTCCTGGATACTGATCGGAAAAAATCATACCAATTTGATTAGAATTGGTTACTTTTTCTATTAATTTTATAAAATCCTTTGCGCTCTGCGTCTTGGAGGTTATTATATATGCATATCGAGTAAAATGATCCACTAATAAGTGCAAGTATTTTTTTGTCGATCGTGAGCCTCCGAAGCCTCCAATTGTATCTATAGAAACAATTTCAAATGGTTTTGTGGCTGGGCCTAAATGTGACATCAAACCATACTTAACTAGTCCTCTTGTTTTATTTTTTATACATATTTCGCATGTTTTACAAAGATTATTTATATTAACTGTTAAATTCTTTGCTGTATATATTTTCCCAATCTTCTTTTGCATCTGTTTTATTCCTATATGACACATATTTTCATGTATTTGTTTCATAATTTTTATGCTAAATTCTTCTGATATCACGATTTTTTCACATTTATTAATTTTTTTATAATATATGTTGTGTTTGTGTATTAAATTATTTTTATGTTTTTGTATATTCTCATTGTTTCTTTGATCCATTAGAACATCTTGTAATTTTATTAAGTTCACTATTTTTAATTGCTCATCTCTATTTTCATTTTCATTTAATACTGGATTCCTACTTAAGCAATCCGCTTCTAGATTTTCTCTTCCAGGGGCATATTTTATTTTGAAATCATACTGTGATAGATAGTACATCAAATCACCTAATTCCTCATCGGTTCTTGATTTAATAGACATATTTTCCAATGGCTTATGATCCGAGTATACTGTAAATGATTTTCCTATGAGCCAGTATTGCCAGTACCTTATTGCTTCTTTAATAGCTAAACATTCTAGATATATGGCTTTTTTTCTCTTTTGCATTTCATTTAATTTTTTTGAGAAATATGCTACTGGTTTTTCTTTCCCATTTGGTTGGATTTGCTTGAATACTGCTCCAATTCCCTCTAATGATGCATCTGTGTGAATATTTATGGGTAGATTTTGATCAAAAATCTCCAAAATGGGCTGTGAACATAGTAATCTCTTTATTTCTTCAAACGAACTTTGACATTCTGATGACCATATAAATTTTTGATTTTTCCGTAGTAAATTATGGAGTGGTTCTAAGATAATTGAACTTTTAGGTATATATTCATGGTAAAAATTTATTTTGCCTAAAAATTGCCTTATGTTTTTCTGAGTTTTAGGTGGTGGGAAGTCCTGTATTGAAATTAAGTTATCTTTCACTGGTCGAACCGTGTTGTCTTGTATTATATGTCCAAGATACTTTACAGATTCCGAAGCAAATGTACATTTTTGAAATTTAAGTCTGAATCCTTCTTTCTTAATAGCTTCCAATAATTGGGTCAAGTGGTTAATATGTTCAGTATATGATTTTGAGAATACCAAAATGTCATCGATATAGTTAACTGTAAAATCTGTTAGGTTATGCTTTCTTAGTATGTTACTTAATATTCTTTGAAATATTGCTGGCGAGGTTTTTAAGCCAAAAGGTAAGCATGTCCACTGAAAATGACCTTGCTGTGTGACAAAAGCAGTTTTCTGTCTATCTTCAATACGTAGCGGAATAGACCAGAATGCCGAGTTTATGTCTAATGTTGAAAAATACTTACAGTTTCTGGTTTTTATTACGAGGTCCTCAATCAATGGAAACGGTTGAGCCTGTGGTACCACTATTTTATTTAAATCTCTGAAATCAATGCATAATCTGGTTTTCCTATTATCTTCTTTTTTGAAAGCTAAGGTCACTGGTGCTGCAAATGGGCTGTATGATTCTTCTATAAGATTTTCTTGTAATAATTTCCCTACTTGTTCTTCAATTTCTTTTTTATCTTCTATCGAACATCTATACGGCCTTTTGCAGCAATATTTGTCCACAACAAGATCAATTCGTGCTTCATAATCTCTTATTTTCCCAATATCATACTTATCTTTTGCGAAGTTTGATTTATACTTGTCTACCAGTTTATTTATTGTACATTTTTGTTCAACACTTAAATTATTCATATTCATCGTAAAGTCTTTTTCTTTTACATGTTCATTGAAGTTGATGGAGTAACAATTTGTTTCCCTTTGTGCTTCCGTAGAGTTGTTTTCTATTTTTTGAGTCACTTCCAAATTATCATTCTGTATCAGCTTATACTCTTTTATCATATCTAGTCCTATCAGGAAATCATATTGAAACTCTTTTCCATCTACAATATAAACATCAATTTTCCTTTCTGTTTCAAATATTTTAATGTTAAGTTTGGTCAAACCTCTTGTTCTTTTAACACCATTAATTGTTATTAAATTTGCACTATTCGGATCACTTTCTGTTTCTCCTTTAAGTTTTATCAATTTTGAATTGACAAGAGAAACATTAGAACCTGAATCGTATATACCAAATATTTCTAATTGGTTATTTAATGTAAGTTTGACCTTAATCAATGGTGTTATTATTCGTTTTTTTGGTCATTGTCACTTAATTCAACATCTAACACGGTGTTATTCACATTTTTTCTTTGATTTTTTTTATTGTCGTAATCATCAGTTTGTCTAAACCAGCATTTATCCTCAGGGTGGAAACGAGTACCTTTATTTAATTTCTCACATATCTGGCATGGTTTGACTTTTTCATTTTTTCCTTTGTTGTCGAATGTGTTTCTTCTTACCTTGTTAATATATATCTTTTTATTTGTTGTATGTTCATGTTTACCAATTTCATTGAAGAGGCTTGTAATTGATGATACTGATGTTTTGTCGATCTTATCAATTATATAATCTGGTAGTCCCATTACAATAAGGTTTATCATTGTTTGGGGATCAATTTTTTTGTTAACTTCTAACAACAGTCTTTCTTTCTTGGTAGCATATTCTATTAAAGAACCTGCTTGGTATCTGAATGTAAACGCGTATTTTACTTGGGACCAACCTTTATTTCCATAAGTCTCACAAAAATGTTCTTTCCATAGCGTCCATTCTGATTTTACCGTAAATTTTATTAGCATACTGGTGTACCAATCAAGACATTGTTTTTCTAATAAATACTTTAAAATCTCAATTTTTTCTTCATCTTGTAATATTTCAAATCGTGCACATTCAGTTTCAAATTCTTTAATCCACTGGTGGACATTTGATGTTTTTCCGGAAAATTTTTCTAATAGAAATCTCTCAGCTGTTTTGCCTAGATTTTTGCTTTCTGACTCTGTATTATTCTTACTATCATGCAGCGATTTGCTTTCATATATAGTTTCATCAAGGTATTGTTCACCGAATTGCACATTTTCACCTTCATCCAAGTAGATTTTACTCAATTCGTTAGTTAACGGGATCCATAATTTTCGTGTCTGATGTCGTTTTTTAAGCGAGTTTTTTATTTTTGTGTATACATCCGTATTTGTTATGCCAGTATGTTTATTGGCAGGTTTCAGTTCATCCGGCAGATCATAAACACGTCCGTCGGGTGTCTCAATTGAGGTTATACAGATCAAATTTGATTTTCCATCACTTGTCGCTAAGACCGCGAATGTAAATCTTAATTTTTCCATAGTTCTTGAATTTAACCAGTAATGTCGTTTTATAAGACTATTAATTAAAGTTCTTTAAAGAAACGACGAAAATAAACATGTGTTGCTCTGTAAATAACAAAGATTTATTTTAGCATAAGTTTACACCATTAAACTACTAATTACAATTTATCTGCAGTGACTGCATTACACTAACTTACCTGTAAATAACAAAGAAACGACATTAAAAGTTTATTATTCATGGAGTCGATTCCTTATTACATTTATCTTAAAATATTATCAACTTATGTCGCCGTCTTGACATAACAGCCTCTGCTTTAACGACATGATACCTGTCATAAGTAACGCCATCTTTAGAGAAAATAAATAAACAAAACCTGCTTTATCAATGAGCCTAACACATAACTTAAAGAAAACTATTTCTTTACAAGAATTAAACGTCTTTAACCAGAATGTGTGAATTAAGGTGTCGCCTACTGTTAGATGCCATGGGCGTGAGTTGGTACAAAATAGACAGGAATTATGAAAAATTACCATCATTTAGTACTTTGTTAGCACCTACTAACATGATGGTAAAAATATTTTTTTGTTAATAATGTAACTGTTTGACTTATAAGCAACTACATAATGTAGTTAAACATGTTACATTTCCCTATTTGGTAAATTATCAATTTTAATAGAAGTTACTGACACATTGTTTTTATGAGGTATTTCTCTTTATTGTTGAATTATATACTATATATTATTATTATTTATACCTTTTTAAAACAGAAATTTCACAAACTAATGGGTCAACCTCATTTTCAATTCTTAAATATTTTACTAACTCAAAAACTGTTATTCTTTGGACACAGTCAAAGCCATTTATTTCAAATACAACATGATGAAATATTGGGATGTTAGTTACCCAATTAGGAAGTTTTCAAGGTATTTATTTCGTTTTTGTCTACTGTAATTTACAATTCCCCCTTAAGACATAGCCATAGTACCTATACATCATGGAAAAGCCAACACAAAACTTAATTTCTATTTTTACAGATAACTGGATCTATTAAGTACTAAAATATATTGCTTTTTAATATCTTTATGTATTTCTCAGGCCATAAAGTTTACTTTTTCTTGATTTTTGTAGGTAGGTATACTTATATTTTAAAAAACAACCGCATAAGGTACAAATTCAGAAAGTAACGTTCAAAAACATTTTAGTTCTTTTGTTTTTCTCTTTAAAGCATAGGAGCTAGAAAATAAGGTTTTAAGTTAGGTAACATTTAGGTGTGTGTCTAGTATTACAATGATGTTTTTTTTGTTGATAGAGTGGGTAAAGCGTCGTTTAATTACTTATACTTATATGAAAATTTCCTCAAATTTCTTTCACTATAAAGGCGTCTTTACACTGTAGCTTAGAACTTAAAGCCATATTAGGTACCTACCTACTTGCAAAGTCAACACTTTAAACCAAGTTTTAAAAATGCCTGCTCTATGAAACGGACTAATTTGAGATAGGAGAATACGCTGATAGGTACTGCTGGTCTCGAGGCTCATCTTGGAGAATCACTGCATTCTTTTAAACTAAGAGTAAAAAAAAATCTGAAATTAGTAATAGTTATTAATAATGCTTACGCTGTAAAACTCATTCTCTGCAGCTATCTGTTCTGGACTCTTGACCGGTGGATCAGCCCTACGCGGTCTGCCTCGCGCGTCAAGGGGTACTCCACTCGAGCCATGTGCCGTCGGGTCCGACATCTTGCGTTCTTCTAAATTCAGCAAAATCTAGCTTATTCCTTTTGCTCGAGGTTGTTCACCAACTCCATGTATCAGAAGCACGCAGTGTTGTTCGTGTTCGACTCACACCACCTATGAACAATGAATACAAAATGGAGTCCGTGCCGTACGCGACGCTCAAAATTATCGATTTTCTTTGTGTCGCCTATGTTCCGCTAGCTAGAGTCTAAGCAATGATCGCGAACACAAAACGAAAACCGTCAATCACACCGGAACAGTTTGCAGATTAGAATTCCCCCAATTACGATAAAATGCGCGTTACCATAAATTTTTGGCGATATTAGAGAGCGGATGAAAGTGCCGTGCGGAGGTCGATTTTGGGAACTGAAGTCACAGTGGCGCAGCGTTCCCCCCGCCGCTGCGCGCACACTCCCCGCGCCTCGCTATATAGCGCCGCGACGTCCCCTCGCGGCGATTTAGGGTTTTGGACGAATCTTACCGGCTTTGAGTTGCGTTAGCAGCTGCGCAATTACGGTGCCCCAGTTATTTCGGGTACCGTCCTAGATACAACGAGGCCGTAATGCTGTTTTCATCATCAGCAGCGAGTTTTATTCGATGAGGCCGCGTGGGGCTCGAACTCGCGGACGCGTCTTGCTGATACTGACTCGGATCGATAAAACTGCGTCATTTCCACCGCGCAGCTTCTTGTGACATGCGCACTACTGCCCTCATTATGGCGAATTATTACATTAACATTAATTATCAAAAAAAGTATGCAAAACACTTTAATTTTGAGGCACTTATAGGCCCGGACTAGTTCCTATTAGAAAAAAATATATTATGTGGCGTTCGTTAGAAGGAGGAGCATGCCACGCCCTTTGTCCTGGCGGCCCCGCTGTGTCTCATCCCCAAGACAAAGGTTTTTCTATTTTGAAGATTTCATCTTATCATATTGTCGCCCAATAACGTATCAATAATTAGGTAGGTAACTACTTACTAAATAGGTAAGTACCCACTCCTAAGTCTTTGGAACATCTAAATAAATGCCTAAATAAATCACACTGTTGGAATTTCAACGGTCGGCGCTGCGCCGAGAGTTGAAAATCCAACGGTGTAAAATTTAAGTCATTAATTTAGATTTTCCTAAGACTTAGTTAAAATGATACCCATTTTAACTAAGTCGTAAGTAGTACCCAATTATTGTTACGTTATTGGGCGAACGAACGGGCATAAAATAAGTTATGAATAGGGAAATATTTAAAAATAATGTCTGATGCCATCATCATAGTCGTAGTTAACCGGAGTACAAAGGGCAGGTACATCACAACCATGACCTGGTGGGAAGTGAGTACAGTTGGCGGACTACGGGCTCGCGGTACCCAAGGAGAAGGGGAGGTGATAATTATGCTATTTAGCCCTAAGTAAGCCAAGGCCGGTCTGGTGGGGATAACGCTTACACGTGTGACCTACATAGAAGCCGAGGGGCTACGAAAACGCACGACGAAGCACGACGAGCGCGCGCCCCGTCACCATCACCAACTACCAGCCTACTGATCAATAGGTAGTAACTGGTACCAGCACTATCTCGACCACCTATTAGCTCGAAGCCGTTCTAACACGATCACGTTGTTCCCAAAATGCCCGAAATGACGACGGCACGGTTACATTTCCAAAATCACCTCGCGTTCCTACGGATTGCCTTTGTTACTACACGTGAACTACAGCACGTGTCTATACTACGGTCACTGACCTCGTAATTTATTTGCATAGGAGCCGCCGGATCCGCCGGATCCGCTACCCGTACTCCCACGGCCGCAGAAGTCAGCAATCTTCCACTTTATCACTATTTAATACGTCACAAGGTGCTTCCACCGTAGGCATAAAGTTAGTGCTCCGCCAGTCCGCAACGTACCTAGGAGGACAGCGAGTCGATAAAGGTGTGCGTGCCTCTGCAGCAGGTAGTTACTCGAAGTTGATCAAAGGTGGCGCACGGCAGCATGGAGTGCATCGATCGCGATTACATCACCACTCGCGTCCTTTCTCTGCGCGCGCAGCCCGCCCCGCGGCCCCCTCCCCGCTCGCCGCCGTGCCCCTCCCGCACCAAACGCCATGGCCCGTCGCTTCGTGCCGCCATTCGCACTTTGGTCGTCGCCTGCTTCAGTCGTGCTCTTGGAACTCTAGTACCCATAGTGCAAGTCAAACTTCAGTTGAACATTTTCTAACTTAGTTTTTGGCCGTGCGGTGTTAGGCGCGTTAAAGTTAACTGGAAATAGGGACTAGTAGTGATCATAAATCAACTTTAAAGTGAATAAAAATAACTTTAGCTTGGATTTAAAAACTGTGAGATGTTCGCGACCTACTTTTACAACTTCCGTAAAGTTGTTTCCACTTCGCGTTTTTGATACGTTTAAAAATTTAAATATTAGCAAATTCGGTCCGCGGTTAGTTGTGCGCTTTTATAGAACCATTAGTAATATTTTTCCTTTTGCTTCGTCATGTGACTCACGTTCCGCTGTAGCAGTTCGCGCACGTGTCGCGTTTACGTTTAATATTTTACTTACAGTTGGAGCTGAAGCCTGCTGAACTATGAAGACTTCAAAGAAGAAATTTCAAAATGTCAGCCGTGTCGGGGGGAGGAATCGACTTGACTTTAATATATACTAGTCAGTCTTTTTCTCTCTCCTATATGGTTGGCATGTAACCATCGAAATCATCCACATGCTGCCCCGAAGTCGTCGCTCGTCAACTATCAGCATGGCTAAGTCTGCAGTGACGTCAGAGATTACGCAAGCTGTTATTTGATTCGGCTGCGAAATCACTGAATTTTCTGCTTGAGACAAGGCTGTTTTTAAGATTTTCATCGTGGACTCTCCATTTTTTGTAACTGTACCTACCATTATTCTTGTGTACTTAACTATTTCTGTGTGATGTTTTTAATATCTGTTTCGTAACAGTTGGATTTGAGTCGTTGCGCTGAATGACGAAATGGAAATAATCGTCGGCGCGGCACGCTGTGGCGGGAATTGGGCAATCAGCGAGCGAGCGGATGTCTTACCCGTGCCCGCGCCTCTCCGCGCCTCCCCCGCTGCCTAAATTTTAAACTTGGTCGAAGACGCGCGAACTCAACGGACAGTCTACCAAATTTCAAGCTTGTTCAATTTTCCTTTTTGTTCCAGCCAACATCACTGTGTGCCGTCACGCCGTGGCCTCTGCGTATAACCTGCGCGCTCATTGCGATTGATGTTTAGCATAATTAATTATTACTGCGTCTACTATGTATACTATGCAAAGCGATTTAATAATAAAACTGTTTTATTGAAGATCTACTTGTTTTTACTGTTACTTATTTTTATTTTACAACATTTTACTATTTTGTTTAAACCCCTGTACACTAAACATGATAAGTTGTTTTGACAACAGAGTTTATTGAAGTACACCACACTTAAAGTTACACTATACAACTTCGAAGTTAGTGGGTGGCACCCCCGACCCGCCCTCAGCGGAAAGGTCCAATAGTAACAAGCCATAATAATATCCTTGTCTTTGATAACCTTCGAGGTTTCCATGAAACCTTACAACGACAACTTAGAAAAAACACAAAGGCTTAGCGAAAGAATAGTTTCATAAATAATGCTTCTATTATCGCTAAAGAACAAATAACTATTTACAATGACAATATCAAATTAACAACTATATAGATAAAATGCTCCAAGCGAATTTAATTTGCCATTAGATTCAAAGTCGTAAACAATTTGACAAAAGCAAATATAAGGTTTGACTTATATAACATAGGTATCTATGAAAACAAAACCAAATACCTAACAAAGGGGAAAGGACCGATGGTGACAGTAATAAAGCTAAAATGTAGGAAAGAAGTTTGATAACATCTTATAAAAGATCCATTTTAACAATCTGAACTGTTTTAAAAACAGTTGTAACTTGAAATGAAAATAAATCGATCATTGAACTAAGGCACCAGTCACAGATAACGGTAGGTAATGCCGTTTTTTAGACTCATGATAACGTAAAACAGACTCAAAGAAAATCATCATACCACGAGGAAATGAAAGAATTAATACGTTGCTGCACCTTTTTGATAATTTTACAATAAAGTTGTGAAATTGTAATAATAGGATAATCATAAAAATAGATACTGAAACCGGAAGAAATAATATACAAATGTTACATAGGCCCAAAGAGGAATCTTAATTACAATGTGATAGGATTTTTTCAATTTATGTAGGTATATGCAACCTAAGTACAATAAATATTTGAAGAACAAATAATTATACAACAGCAAAGACCGAAATAAGAAGACATAACTTTTAAAGACGTCGCACAAAGAGTATTCATTGATAGAGCAATAAATAAAATAACTTAGAAAAAATACCTAATGTTTTGCCTATTATGTAAATTGATAAACATAGATACAAGGACAGGAAAATAATAATCGTAGAAATGGAAATCTTAACAATATGGTAGCGTAAAACATTCCAGAAACTGAATACATAGACTATAAATTAAGTTTAAAAAGTCCCAATTCAGAAGACTTCTACGAACCGGCTCGGATTAAAATCCAAATATATTGCACATAAAAAGAGGGTTCGGTAAAAGAACAATAAAAAAAACTTAAAAAAAGAAATCTTGATACTTTTTCTATTGAGAAAATTCATTGAATAATTATTATCATGCAAATTACAATTTTAACAAAATTCAGGATGGTAGAGCAATATATAACAGAGTCTGTCTACACAGAACACAACAACCTAGAATTTCAATAAAAGAATAAAATTAAAAAATCCCAAAAAAGAAGACACGAAGTTCTATGGACCGACTCTGAACCAGACTACAAATATATTGCTCATCGACAAAAGCGAATTCTGCAAAAGATCAACAAACAAAAAAACTTGGACGAAAATAATTCCTAATGCTTTGCCTATTCACAAAATTGATTGACGGATACAGGATCAGGACAATAATTATCTTGGCAATTATTTTTTTATAATTGTAGAGCAGAGAGAATAATAATAAATGATGGAAATAATTATCATAAAAATGAAGTTTTCGTTAGAAAAAGAAGATTCAGGATGGTAGAGCGATAAATAACCAGAGACAATCCACACCAAACATCACGATAGTAATGTCACATAGTCTCCGAGCAGTTAGATAAAGAAAAAAATAGCAATTTAAAAATCTGGAGACAGTATTTTAAACTGGGTTGCATTAATGAACAATGGTGAAATTAGACTTGAAAAGATTTCAAATAACGAATGCAAAATCTAAGAGAAAATCTTCGCTATAGGGCACAGAAAAGGAAATAGAAAAAAAGAACAGAATCGCTGGGTACTAATCACTTCAGGATTAAAAACGAAAGATACCGAAGAATTCAATTAGCGTCCATCGATTTATTACACAAAGGAATGGGGATAGACTTGAGCCAATTTACACTATCGTCAGGCGACATCTAAATGGAGTACCTAAATATTTTTGAAGGGTTGTTTCACAGTACAAAAACGGTTCGCTTTTATTGTGGCATTACATTTAGGTATCTTCTAGTCTTAATGAAAACGGGCAATACATCCGTTTTTACGGTTCCTTACCCAAAGGGTAAAAACGGGACTAAGAGTCCACTGTCCGTCTGTCTGTCTGTCACTAGGCTGTACCTTATGAATCGTGATAGCTGGACAGTTGATTTTTTTGCTATAACAATAAATAATAAAAATTAAATAAAATTAAAAATAAAAGAGGCCATACAAGAAACATGTTTTCTTTCGGCTTTTGGTACGGAAACCTTCGTGTGCAAGTCCAACTTGCTCTTGTTCAGTTTTTTAGAGAATCTGTGTAGATATGCGTTGAAAAACCGATAAACATAATAGGTACCTACCACCACTTGTACAACATACAAAATTAAATACCGACAGGGATATTTTATTTTGTTTCCTTTTCAGTTTTTTTATGTCTGTGGCCCTAAAACAATGTTATGCATTTTTCCTTGCATCAGGTGAGGTAAGGAGGAGCAGAGATCTTCTAAACAGATGCAGTTTTTTGTTAGTGAAAAATAAAATGATAATTTATGGAAACAGGAAGAAACAAAAAAAAACTCAAGGCAGTATGGTGAGAAGTGAAAAAGAATTTCGAGAAAATAAAACTTTGCCTGCCCAAAATAAAATAAAATTAATGTCGTCTCACATTAATATACTTACTGCATTCATAAAATGATTGCGTAATTAGTGAAATGTTCAGTTTTCGATGTTTAAACTGAAAATAATGATGTGTTTGAATTCAGTGATTTACTCATGGCGGTGGAAATAATTAAAAGTTAGATAAGTTGGTGGAAAGAAACGTGAAAACCTGCGGTGAGGTTGGAATACTAACATATTGAAAAATGTATGAGTAGCTCAGTTTATTGTTATCTAAGGAGAAGGGCATGGAATCAGGATGGCATTAAAACAATAATGTGTGTACAAGATATTTCCATGCATTTTGTCAAAAATTTTGACGTTTTTAAAACACTTCTTCGAAGGTCTTCAAAGAAGTGTTTTTAAGACGTCAAAATTTTAAGAAGAAGCACAAGAACGAAATGGAAATGAGTTGTCGCCTGAGTTCGTTTTCTTTATCTCTTGAGGTGTCGTGGCTGGTTTTAAGGTACTTTTTTGTTTTAATAAACACTAAAATATACTGCAATTGAATAGTGAATGTAGCATTGTTGAAGACAAACATTTTATGAATGGTAGTTAAAATTAGTGCAGACAAAGATCTGACGTCAAAGGGTCATTACCAAAATTTACGAATGTTCTAGAACATGGTACACAATGACAAAGGAAACCGGGTTCAAAGGTTCAAAGACGATCCTTACAAACGATTACAGTCAGGATGATTCAACGAGGCCATTGTGATTGTCACTATTGTCAGAGAGGAGGATGAAGCTTTATAGTTCACTTCTGCCAGTGTTACGAACGTCTACTGTTAATATTATAATATTATGACCCAGAAGGTCAACTCTCGTACTTACAAGCGTTCAAAATCAAGTCGCAAGATCCTATTAGCTACAATCAATGACAATAACTTATCAAAATCGATGGAAGTCGATTTTTGACACAATTTCTTTTTTAATCGTCACTTATTTATGATCCAATAAACTGGCCGATCATCAAAAATAACAATTGTTCTTTTTTATAGTAGGTAATCTCTGAAAATACTGATCAGATTCCGACAATATCCATCTTTGAAAATTAATTTATGAACAAAAGACTCTACATCTGTAATAATAGGTACTTTTCAAGTAATTTTTCTACAATTTCTTATCCTTTCTTATTTATCTGATATATTGCTTCTATATAACCGGAATCTAAATACTGAGCCTGAAATGGTATATGTACACAATTTGGTGGATGAAAACGAAACACTCTCAGGTAGCTTTGATTTTAACTGACACACAATGCGCGGAATTAAGCTTGTGCCTGCCAAAATGATGTGTCACATGAAATTGGCCATCAGAGATATCGGGAGAGTTATAAATCCCAATAGCTTAAAGCCCCTCGCTTTACCAATGCGTTATTCTATCTCGGAATTGCATTCTGGTCTCGAGTAGCGCACTCAGCATTTATATGGATCTGCGCTAAGCATTAATGGTCAGTCAGCCAGAAACATGAAGCTATTTTCACGTTCGAAGGCTATGGAGAAGAACGTACAAGAAACTCCACGGACACTCTTAAATAATGTTATGTATTACAAAAACATCTTTTACGGTTACATTATCCTTGCTGCTACTATATAATGTAAGGACAATGCAAATAAAACAACAAGAAATTAAAAAACAATTTAAAATATAAAAATTAAATAAGCCAGTGGCTGTTGAGAGATGAGCACACAAGTTCACGAACATGACGCGTGTATCGGCACCATTCAGCTCAACCATTTTGAAGGGAAATGAATGATCCGACACACGAGTTAAAACATAAAAAACTGTTCTGACTGTCAGAATGTAAAAGAAATACTGTTATACAAATTCCTGATGGATAACTTGTATCTTTAAAATATGTATATTTACTTATCTTAGCGGGTGAAAGATTAATTTAAACAACGAAAATTTATTTCAAGTAAATCATTTATAAGCACTTTTGAATTGTTTAAGTATCGGTTAGTTAATCGGAAAGTTGAGAGAACTAAATGTTTATTATTATAAGCAATTACACTTAATTAGTTGTTGAAAACACAGAGAGTGATAAATTGCTGACAAACTCATCTTAATTATCAATTAACATAAATATAAAAACAAAGGAACCGCGAACATCAAGTAATGTGCAGCTACGAATATAAACTCATGCATTATCGGTGCAGATGTTACGCAATCGAATTATAATTAAGTATTAATAACCGAAGTAATAAATCAGTTTCCACAAATTATACTGTTATAATGGAATAGCTTCTTCGAGCGTAAATAGTTATTTACAAGCTTTAATTTGTTTTTTTTTTCTGTCAATTTTCTGTTTCAAGTGATACATGTGGAAACTTGTAATTGGGCATATTTTATTTAAACTTTTACTTACTGTATTTATGTTATGTTTATGTGTGTTCAACTATAAGTTTTCCTAAAATAAATAAAAGAAAAATAAATTAATAAAATAATGAAATAATTAATGATTTTATAAAATGTACTTTGTTTTGTACTTTTGGGACTAGGTACATCCTTTTTAACAGAATCGAATGAAATTTGACATTGATCAACCCTGAATTTCATATGTAGGTCAGATGGATGCAGCACAGAACTCGTTGATGTTTATCTTAGGGGAGGCATATTATGTCCAGCAGTTAGAAGAAGTCTATCGGCTGAAGTTATGAAACGAAACAATCTGTAAAAATAATAAAGTTGAAGAGTTTGTTTGTTTATTTGTTTGCGGGAACAGAAAAAAAACAGGGTAAGCGCGTACAAAGCCGCGGGACAAAAGCTAGTAAAAAATATGTCGATTACTTTTTATCCGGGAGGTGAGTGACGTCAATCAATAGTGAAATTTTTTCACGAAAATGTCAGACGATGTGATATCCAATTATGATGGAGATGGATTTCAATCATCATTTTCGGCTAGTGAGAGGATGTTTTCAATTACTGACTGATCTGCCAACGCAAACGAGCCGTCAGTGGGTGATTGTTCGTTATCGGAACTAATCGGATGCATGCAGTGGAATCACACAGCACAGTTTTTTTAAATCAATTTGCCGAATATTAGTTCGAAATACGAACGCTGTCAACGAGTGCATTCGTCCACGTTGATTGGCTGACTTTTAATAAACGAGTGTGATTTTTTGGATTTTTTTTGCAGTCACTTGAGTGAATACTACTCTAATTGGGCAGACGCTTTTAAGGCTAGTAGTAGAACCACGCAAAGTTTGGGTAGATAATAAACATTAAAGAATTGTGTTCATCAACAATATTTTTCAATAGCTGTTACCCTAAAAAGCTGGTAAACTAAATTTTTTTTATTAGACCAATGCAGAATATGCAGACTAACTGTCAAATTAGCTACCGACAGTACTTAGCTAATTTAACAGTTGGTCAAAGGTATACGTAATTTAGACCGGCCGTGAGTGCGGTGGTAAGTAAGTAGTTATACCTACTTACTTATTGTTAGTATAAGCGTCAGAATTAAGGTGTTTGCGGAGTTTAGTGGGGAATTTACAAGCACTTGTATGGTAGCCGCTATCCAAGGCTTACGTAGTGTTACGATGTTCTACTGAGTGTATTTTAGCTATTGACGTTCAACGAAAAAATAAATTAGTATTGAAATAAAAATAATGGCCAGAGAAGGCAAAACAAAGAACGTTGGATGGCCATGGGGGAGACCTTTGCCCAGCAGTAGGATAAAACAGGTAAAAAAATAAAAGATGGAAGATTTTTTTCCATGGAAGTGGAACTGTCCATCTGCGACAGTGTTCCTCCCACCACCGTCTTCAAAACAACAGTTCACAGGAAAGAAACAAGAAAGAAAGAAAAGATTGTCGTTGTTGTCCATCATTCGATCAAGGTCAAGAGCTGGCTCGTCACAAAAACCCTTTTCTTTAAAATTGTGAAACAAATATACTTATTTCAGACCCTCACAATAAGCTCATCTTTTTATATTTCTCTCGGTACAGTTGTGTTTGTTCACCAATAATGGCTTCACATTCACACTATCTTTATTTCAGTGACATGCTCATAGAGGTTCATATGTGAACTACATAATAACTAGATCAGTTTAGTAGATTCGTAACATAATGGCTTTCACAGACGCAAACACAGTCACAGGTGTGGTCCTATAAAGGTTCCTCTTTTTATTCATTCAAAATGTCTTTGTAGGGTTCGAGCCACTGTCAATGCTCATACCTACGTTCACTGTGCTCATCGCTTAGAAATATGTCAGAATAAGCAAAAAAAATATGTTCAAACCGTGCATTGGCATATTGATTCACCACGCTGTTATGAATCTTAAAGTTCTCACAGATCTGCATCCTACTGCGCATATTAGCCATTATCGCCTCGAGTAATCTTCCAATTTGCAGCAAATGCTCCGTCCGTCATTGTAACGAACAGTTACCTACTTCAGACACTCGACTAACAAGCAAGGAGCAATCTGGAGTTAGCATTCAATTGATTGACATTTCCGATGAATAATTTTATGGGAAACAGAAATGAAGACGTCATATTTATTAAAGATAGCTGATATTTAATCAAGGAAAACACTATGTTTTATGTTATTTGTCAGTTTTATTTTCGTTTATTTTATGTGTGTGTATCTTATGTGATGGACTCATTTAAAAATGGAGTTACCTGCACGTTCTTTTCATTAGGATCTACTCTTTGGAACGTGCAACTGCCGCGCTGGAGATAGGGTCGGTGAGCGTTTTGCTGCAAAACAACTTGCTGCTCTTGTCGCTAGCGCAGAACTAGCTTCATCTAATTGACTGATAGACCTTGACAATTCAAAAGTGCCTGTAAATAGTCTATTTGAAGTAAAGGATTTGGACTGACGTTAAGTAAATGTTCTCTCTTACTTTTTTCTAAACCGTTTGTCTCTGTTGACACTTGACAGTGGTAGGTCTGAAAAGTGTCATCATATCAGCGGAAACACGTCCACTAGGCTTCCCCCAAAGGGGGCTGCCATAATCGCCACGCTTGGCAGGCGGGTTGCCGATCGCAGTGTAGCTGTTGCAATGCACAGAGAATGCTGCTGCCCATACTCTGGTGCAGTGCTGGTGCTCTGAAAAGAGTGCATCAACCCAGAAAAAAAGTCCCTTGCTTGTCAACAATTTATTGATGAATTGTTGATGCGTTCGACGAAGGTTTTCTTTGATAATGAGGGCCAGTTGTTCCAAGGTAATTGATTCCTTGTATATGAATATTTGATGACCACGATCGATATTCCACGGATGACAACACGATGTCTATCTAGTGGTTTATCACATTGGCTTTTTTAAAGTAAATTGCATTCAGCTATACTCGATGTAGGTAACATAGTTCAGAGGATGTACAAGCAAAAAAATGAGATACAGCCCGCTAACAGACGGACAGCGGAGGTTTAGTAATAGGGTCCCGTTGACCTTTGAACCCTTTGAACCCTTATAAGCTTTAAAGGAACTTATCATATAAAATTTAGCTTTTGAGAAGTCGCTAGAAATGCCACATTTTTAACAATTGCGTGTCCAAAAAAGTAAGCAGTAAAGTATGTAAAAATCTTATCATTTACACCTTGTCCTTAAATACCTACATATTTATGGATGTTATTTACTTATTGAATGTCTGTTCGAACGTCACCATCGTGGGTGTCGTCTTCATTTTGTAAGAATTATCGACAAAAGGCCAGATGCGTCTGCTGCTCAACTTTTATCAAGTCCATATCCAAACTTTGGAGAATTTCAGCACATAGAATTGTTATTTCTAAAAGGTTGTTAATCTGTGGTATCAACTAATTTGTGCTGAATGCTGCTGCTATTAAGTACATTAATGTACCTCGTTTTAAATTCTGCCATTCTTACGATTGCATTAGTATAAAAAGGTATTAAGCCAGTTCTTAAACTTAAAAAAAGTACGAGTTTTATCATGAGTTTTAGAACCATGTTAACTTTGAGTACCTACCTAACTACATAAAACACTTGTCAAATTCCTTTCTAAATATACCTACTCGTTTCGAAAACAATCATATAAAGTAGAGAGAAGCCGAGTATCTGCATCATCTTTGAATATGGTTATTGAGAACACAGTACATTTCAAATCCAGTGGAAGGTAGGTATAGTTTGCGGACACAAGTAGGTAAATTGAATTCAAACATTATTCATGATGAATTTCATCGAATTTAAATGAAAACGTGGCCCTCGTTGCGGATGGGAGGGAAATAGAACTCAAAAGGAATTTTCCAGCTCGACCATGCTACTGCTTTTCACCTAGCGACACAGTGTCTGCTGAGTCATGGAAAATTGCTTATGTGCCTGGCACAGAACTCAGTGGCAACACATGTGTGGTGCTGCTGTGTCCGAATCCATCCGCGTGTATGTACATAGTTCTGTTCTTATTGTGTGTACTGCTGCGTTCCCTCCGGGGATTTGTCCGTTTTTAAAAAACTATTCGATTACCGTTTAAACAGTAGAATGTCTGGGCCAGACATCGTTGTATATCTACGTTATACTGTTCTCCTATAATAGTTGTATGATGAAATTGCTAACAGTAATCGTAAAAACTGATACCGTTTTACGTTCCTTCCTTATCACTGTTACTAACACTATACTTTATCTTGAAAGAATAACAGCGAGGTTATGATAAGTGCGTGCCTGTTTGTGTTTGTGTAGGAAAGCAGTTAATAGAAATAAAATTCAGTGCCGCAGTAGACGACAAAATGGAATTTATTTAACCTTATTTACATTTTTCAGATTTTTGCGATCGTCGTTATAATGCGAGCGCCATTTATACGTATCATGATATTTATAAAGTACTAGCTAAAAACTACTAGCTGAGGCAACTGAAGTCTTATCATGGTCCCATATACAACATGAACTGTTACAAGACTTGGTTCATAGTTTGTGTCATCATTAATATAAAAGAAGAAAATAAAGAAAAAGTATTTAATTGCCACAAAACGAGTGTTTGTCTCGTGAAGTATCGAATTAACATAGTTTTTTTCGTCACGCGTCATAATCCTTCGATAAGATTTTTATCACTTACGGTACATGTAAGCAGAAATACTATGAATTATAATATGAGTCCCGCTTGCCGTATTAGGTGTAGCTTCATCTATTTTTCAGTGCCTGTTTGTTTGTATTTTCACTGCGTTTTTTCAGTTTTCAGCAGAGCAATGTACTTAGATACAGGGAAGTGCGTGCTTTTATTTTTTGTGGTAATGAGGCTTTGGTCACAGAATATATAATAGTACTACGTCTTTGGTTGTCTTGCTTTCAATTAAGAGAGGCAGTGATATTTCAGGATATGACCCTTGTATTTTTTTTTGTATTGTTTAAGTAAGTGTTTAGATGTGCATCACAATCGCAGTGCGATATATTTCAATAATTACCTCGACGTACATATTATTAGAAGTCAGTCGTAGTCCAACTGTAGCTTGTAGTGCAGCTTTCTGACAGTAAAGTAAAACAAAAATAATACCTATTTATAGCTAAGTAATATTAGTATTAGTTTATATCTATATCTATTAGTAATAATAAAGCTGAAAAGTTTGTTTGTTTATTTATTTGTTTGAACGCGCTAATCTCTGGAACTACCAGCCACATTTATGATGAATGCTATAGGCCAAATGGGAACGGGAAATACTTAGGGGAACGGGAAAAAATGGGATATCCGCGTACGAAGTTGCGGGCAAAAGCTAGTCACTTTATATAGCGTCACTGTCAATCACTAGGTACTTTTACTCGACAGTTCAAGAATATTTCTCAAAACTGTTAAGACCCTTTTTCCTTTTTAGGCCGCACTTTTCCAATATAACTCGTGACAGTTAGGTGGCGTTTCCCAATAAAATCGAATAACTACCCTTCGATACCTACCGGAATGCGTGAAATTCCAGACAAGCGGGTGGTATGTGGCCGGCATGCGGTCGAGTTAGTCGGCTATGTGGCCCGGGCGGTATGCAGAGCTTGCAGAATGCTTGCTTGAATGTACTGCAGTCTAGGGTTGGATGGGCAGGAGCGCTGGCAGCTGCTTACCTGAATCTATACATAGGATAAGACTCAGCAGCCATTTCTCGTACTCAAAAAGCGTCCAAACTCATTTTGCAATATCATCATTGACAGATGACAATAATTGTAAAATTTAGGGAAATTAGGGGTGTTTTTGACAGTTTCCGACTGCGATGCGAATGCAAACGCTCTTTAAAAACACGACATATTCCCCTAACATGACACGCCCTTTTACTGATAATACTGTCTCCTGCTTGATATGTCAGCTATCGGAATTTTAACTTTTGCGGTTTCAGAAGGCAAGGTCATATACTTGTTGTGTATATATATGTTTTTATTTTTTCAGGGATGCCAAGATTTTCTGGATTTGGAATTCTGGAGAATTTATTTAGGAGTCGTAATCGTCATTATCTCGAAGTTCTTTGGAGCGTGTCACAATAGCAGCATAGCACCGAATTTTCTGTATTTGGAAATAACTGGTTCGAAAAAGCATTCAAAATAAATAACAAATTACACTGCACCACAAAATATGAGAAGCAAATAAAACGAAACTTTTGGAAACATAACATTACACAGCAATTAAATTAGCTACTCCAAATATCCGCCCAGGTTAGAACAAACAAGTGCGGTCTTCTACATTTTGTTTGCTTAAATGTGCAACTAACATTTTGGTTTCCTTTGCCTTTACCTACTAAAATGGTGTTGTGGCCGCCAGGTTAGCAAACATGTCCAAATATTTTGGAAACTACTCGTATTTAGCACTAGTTGAATTATTTAGTGAATGTTTGTTAAAGTTAGAGCTAGCTCAGCAAGGAAAATTATGAACATCATTCCTGGAAAACTATCAGTTTTGTTAACAGTTAATTTTTATAGAAAAGCTTTTCCGGAAACTCATAATTTGATAAATCTGAAGGGACAACATACCGCTTTATCTAATCTATCTAATGGCTTTAAACGAGAAATTCTTGTACATATATATGTATATATAATCTGAATCTCGGAAACGGCTCCAACGATTTTCATGAAATTTAGTATGCAGGAGGTTTCCGGGGCGATAAATCGATCTAGCTAGGTTTCATTTTTAGAAAACGGATACGAAAAAAAACCGAGGAAAGCTCGGTCATCCAGGTACTTATACTTAATAAATAAAATAAACTTTAAATTCTGATTCCAGCCCAGAATCACGAAAACCTTTGCTTGACAGTTTAAAGTTGCCCCACGGCAGATTTATGTAAAAGGGTAAAATTAAAATGTAACAACAGCTCACGTGACACAATGTTCTCATGAGGAGTTAAATGAAATAGGCTAGGATTGGTGTAGTAGAAGCTATCGATCGACGTCGACTTATCCAGTGTACTATCGATCGATCGATTGGTTTGGTAACACCCTTTGGGTTTTGCCACCGGTTCGGTAAAGAAATTAGGCATTTGACAAGGCACAATGTAAACGCAAGTCAAATACTGCGATTGGCTGTTGTAAAAGTGTTTGTCGAGGATTTTGTGATAAACTTTGTTTCAGAAACTGGACCTAGAAGGACATAACATTCAGCATAATTTGTTTTGTGATCATCAAAAGTCCATCCATGATCCATATCAAACAGCAACGTTATCATCAAAAACTGTGATCATTAATTCCTGATGTTCGATAGTGGTCTTATCCTTTGTCAAAATCTTATGAATTCTGCTAGCGATCTACTCACTAGATCGATAAACTTTACCGGTACTATTGATACATAACAATTTCTTCGTCGTTAATATTGATGGCTAAAAATTATTCGTTTAAATCATTGTTTTCATTAGGCATAAAGTGAAAACGAACACTGGTATACTCCGGCCACTGCCCACCACTTGACATGCCAGAGAAAGGAACATCGCATAAATCGTATAACCGTCAGCCGCCAAAACACTTCACTTCACAATGGCGGCTCTCATGCTTCCAATTCCAAGTTTGTAGAAGTTTAGACAGAGTCTGCGTGTCGGAGTATCCAAGTGGTATGTCCAATTAGTCTCGAAGCATTTGAACAGCTATCTGCCTCAATATAAATAAATAAATATAATTTCCCAAAAACACAATTTTACATTCAATTCCAAGTTTCTATTAGTTGAGACAGAGTTTGCATGTCGGAGTATCTAATTGACATGTCCAATTAGTCATGAAACATTTGAACAGCTTTCTGCCACAATATAAATAAAAGAACATAATACTAGCTTTTGCCCGCGACTTCGTACGTGCATATCACGTTTTTTCCCGTTCCCGTAGGCATTTCCCGTTTTCGTATAGCATTTAGCATTCTTCACGAATGTGAATAGCCACATTCATGAGAAATGCTAAAGGAAAATTTATTTTGTAGGTATATGATAGCATATACAAAAATAATTTTCCTAATTCGACTGATAGTTCCAGAGATTAGCGCGTTCAAACAAACAAACTCTTCAGCTTTATTATTATATATAGATTCCGAATTAGCAACCGTAACTTTGGCAGTGCTCTAATCCTGTCTGCAGGCTCACTTGATATGCGAATAATCCTTTTGAACACTGGCCCAGACGAGATTAATGACCACGTCGAGGCAGCATCATATTTCATAAATCGGAAGACTGTAATACGTCATTTTGGAGTCTGCGGCATTTAATGCTTGGGATGATTTTAAATATTTATGTATTTGCTTATTCGTTGTCTAACCATTGATTAATTTAGATTACCTAATACATTACGACCCAAATTAATGATAATTAACCAATTCGACCTATATTTTGGATCCACAATTACCCGCTTTTAATAAGGTTCCTCAGAAAGGCGTGTGTTCACATGTGGAATCCAAATGCAGTTAAGGTGACATTAGGGGAGCGGCCAGGCTGTTTTTTAGTAGTAATGTGCTGGCACCTTACTCTCCAGATACTATTTACACAACTCTGGAGAGAAAAATCCAGCGCCTGCGGATGACCTCTCCTTCCCTGGACTTTCCTCCCCCACGACACCCCCAATTCGAATTTATCTTTCTACCAAATATCTCAGTGTATGGCAGCTGTGACCTCCTTCAGAAGCGGCTCCGCCGGCGGCCTCCACGGTTTGACTCCTCAGCACTTGAAGGGATATTTCAATAAATATGTTTCCCCTTTTTCCCTTGTTATTAGGGCTGCAATCTATTTTTACAAGGAAAGATAAGTATTTTAATAAATAAAACGCTTACAGAATCGTACAAAATATATCAATGAATCATATTCAAAGTACCTTTGACATGCATCAAATATTACCTACGCTACGAGCAGCATGCAAATAGAGTGAATTACAGTGAATCGTGGTTGTTACCGATCTGAATAACAGATTGACAGCGTTAGTAGGAACGAGCTCATATCGACCTATCGGACGTCAACGGCCGACACGAATCCTATTTCTTTTATTCAATTTTGAAAATATGTTACCATAGCAAGCAAGCACAGTCAAACACTCGGTTCTCAGCTTTGTATAAATCTTGTCGATAATGCAAATTGTTACTAATAGATTTGGAAGTAGAAGTGGCAGCCTGTCACAACGATAGTGTACACTGTTGCATTAATGTCGCCCCAATATCAAAATAGCTACAATATTTGAGTGGCCTGACTGACTGTAAAGGACTTGCTCCTCCGAAACTTAAGGCTAAGCTGTAAAGTTAGCTATTCTTTGTGTGAAAACGTGGGTGGGATCTTCGGCCACCGGAGGGCCAATTCTTCTCATTTTTAAGCTACGTTCGCATTCGCATCTGATAGGCCTTCAAGAATGTGTGATTGGCTTACAAACAAATGAACCGCGCAGCTAACGTGGCAAATTCTCCGTGATACCACGCAGCAGTGGACGGTCGACTTTATAAACACTATCGATGATTCATGATACCACTTTGTTGTAGCCCCAGCTTTTAGCACATTGGGGGACAAGTGTAACAGTCAGAAAGCCGCAGATATTACGTTGCAGTAGCATCCATTAAAGAAAGGACATCAATCACATGGATCCATGTCGCTGGGATCGCAATTACTGATCTGTTGATTAGTTTTTGAATATTATTCCTATGACTTTTTTCCGCTGCTGAGTTGTTTGGAAAGAAAATACTTATGCGAATGAAAACTTATAATTAATGTTTGGAAAAATACGAGTTCAAGTTGAAAGATGAAGAAATAATGGCGGGAGATGAATTATAAAACCCACATGAACTCACCACAGTGTAGGCCACAAAATATTAAACCAATTTAAAAAGACCAAGTTAAAAAACGCTCGCTCGAAGCGTGTAACGCCACTATCGAATCAACGCATTAATGAATAGTAATTTTATGATCCGCTCGATTGCGTAGTGTACGTAATCACTTAATTTTATATGTAATTACAAAGTTTATTAAGACGGTAGTTCGGCTGACAGTAGTACTAGCGCTAGTCGAGCCGTGCTAAATCGGCAACAATTCGAACGTACCACCTGAAATAATTTGACATCGACATTGAAAGCGCCATTTTATAGTTGTTTGTGCGTTTGGCTGTACAGTATCGAGCAAAAATATGGACAGCACACTTGAAAATGGAGTCATTGGACAGTATCTAGTTGACTGTTTGCATGTTAAAAAATAATGTGATACAAAACGGTTCGGAATATCTATGACCGGTCTCCGACAAGATACTTAGCTATAGTAGGCGCCAGATAATCGTGGAATAACGGTCATTGACCCACCTATAATTATTGACATTTTTAATTTGAAAAACGGAATTAATGACACAAAGCTGTCCCGAATCATCATCTCTCGTGATCCTTAACATTGTCTAATAATGAAAAACGATTCATATTTAATTGTTCAGGTACCTATGAACAGTTATTAGGGAAAGGTCAATATACTTTATTCCACATTTATCTGGCGCCTACTATAGTTTACTTGTCTAGGCTGTAGCGTAATTGTTCATTATCATTATAAATAGTTGTACTATTCATTTGTTGTGTATATAGATACAGTAGTAGTATATGCGACGCATTTAAAACTACAGTATTCAAAGAGGTCTTGATTATGCCTTTATTAAAGTCAGAGTGGTAATGGTTGGAGTTGGTCAAATTACCTTAGAATAATTGTAATTCTTCACTTCACTTCACTTCTTCAAGAGAAAATCGTTCTTGAATTTCACACCGTTAATATATTTTTATCCCTGACTGCACCCGCGTACCGCAACAATTTTTTTTTTTCGGAAAGTGCGACGCAGGTAGAAAACTATTTCGGTTGAATTTAATTAAATTTCAAGATTCGACTGGTGACTGGCAGTTTAGTTCGTCGATGGGCATAAATTGAGTATCATTATAAAACATTGTATCGTTTTAAATGTTTTTAGTGAGCCCTATGGTGGTTGAAGTTGAGATAATTTTGTTTAAGGCCTGTGTTCCTAAAAGTTAATCATTGAAATACTTAGGTTTAACTATGTATTTATTCAATATATTAACCAAATCAATGGCCATTTTACCAGGGTAACCAACGGAACCCTCATACTAAGCCTCCACTATCCTTCCGTCCGACTGCCTGTCAGCGGGCTGTATCTCCAAAACCGTAATAGGTAGACAGTTGACATTTTTACAGAGTGTATATTTCTGTTGCCGCTATAACAACAAATAATAATAAAAAAAATTAAAAAAACAAGGGGCTCCCATACAAGAAACGTGTGTTTTTCGTTTTATTGTATGGAACCCTTCGTGTGAGAGTCCGACTCGTACTTACCCGGTTTTTAAAAGCGAACTCTCAAATACACCTTGATCTTTTTACGGCATGACGTGAAAAAATAAATATAGAACAAAAACCCCAAAACATTTCTCCACGAACACACAAAGTGTTCCCAATGAGGGCAAGCCTCCTCTAATCCATGGCAACAGCTCGTGTTTGTCTTAGTAGGCAACAATGCCGAGCTTCCGCCGTGACGTCACCGTCCGACGCCAGGGAGACGCGACAAGGCGACGCGACGTCGACGTCGATCAATTAATAATAAGGATATAGGCAAGCGATTTACTTGGAACGCTTTTCCATGTGAGATTTTCCTTTAAACTCCAATTGGATTTGATAAGAAGTGCATATTGTACCTATAGTGTTTATGTCAACGTATTTAGTATTTAAAAATAACTTGTTTTTCTCTTATGAAGTGAATTGTATTCTTTATTGTTTGTAGGAGCCCTGAAGGTTGGCTGCTGAATGAAACCTATCAGCATTTCGGCTGACACAAATTGCTTTGAATGGATTTGAACATTCATTCTAATTCGGAAGCGAAAATAATAATAGGTAACGAATTAGAGGAAAGACAAAACCCATCCTATTCTAGGTTAAGCTCACCTTTATACATGTCACCGGAAAATCCCAGACTCCGTAGGATTGTAATAAATCTTTATTAGATTATAATTTTTCGAAATATTATGAAGAAATCTTTTTTTTTTTACAATAAATCCCATCCAAATTCAATAGTTTCCAATACATACCCGTATCTTATTTAGAAAAAAATGTTAACGCGATATTTTCAATCTTACGGCGTTTGCAATTTTCCGGTGACATACATAAGCTGTGCAATAAAGAATAAGAAGAAAGACGGCCGTTGGCTGACAGGCAGTTTCATATGATAAAAAGCCCTACGAATAAAAATAACTGTGAGATTTAACGTATACTGATTTAATTTCATAATGTTAGATGCCAACTTTCAGATTACAACAGTATTTTGGCAATTGAAGACCATGGCGAAAATACGAATATTTTAACGACAAAACTGTGTTCGTAAAAATACGCTTCAATTTTGATGAAGAGTCAATAAGCTCAGTACATGTTTCCCACGTACATGTCTACGTGAACATTCACATTGATGTCTCAGAGCTACGCGTATGTTTGCGTTTGATTAATTAACTCTCTTTGCAGCGCACTCAAAACAAAGTAAAAGTTTATCCTTTGATAGCAACATATCCTTTGAGGATTTCCATTTTGTCCTTTTCTGAATACCCTCAGTTACACACATCAGGACTTTTTCCCCCGGCTTCCGTTATGGTGGCTTATGGCAGCTATTGAGTAATTAATTCTCTTTGAATCGCTATTCCGGTAGACTTCGGACGTCTGTCTGTATTTAGCTTTTCTTTTTGCAAATGGGGACTGTTTGGTTTTGAATATTTAATATTCAAAAGTTTATCAGAGATAGAATGAAGATGATCTATATATATGCTCAGGTATTTTTCTCACAAAACATGAAAGAAACATTACTTTGTGATTTCTGAAAATGAGTATTATTGAGCAAAGAGTATAATAAGTATTGTTATCAACAATAAGCGTGAACCAAATCTAACTAATCGGCATATACTGGTAACAGGCAAAGCCGTGCATAATCATCTTATCTAGCCTGCGAGGGACGCCAACACTTTCAATATACATACCTGCCTTATTAGAAAGTAATTTGATTGACACAGCTGTAGGTACTTTCTTATGTAATAGTTTCTTTCTTTATTAGCCTGGACATAATTTTATTTGATCGGTTTTAGTAATTAATGGTGGCTCTGGTGTATCATTGAATTTGAGCAACACGGTAGCTTAATAAGTGCTAACACTGTCTGGACACGTCCACTCAAATCTGTGTGGTGCTTTCCTCAAAAGCCCAACTAAGACATTAACCTACATGGTTGTCATATGATTAGATCAGAACGAATTGTATGGAGGTTAAAAGACACTTTAACCTCTGAGTTTCAATTGGCCAAAAAAATATATTGTGATTGTATAATATGACGAAGTTTGGTAGATTTTTTTCCTGGGTTTAAACATATGATTATATTTGGTCAGTAAGTTAGATTATCGAATATTGGACACGTATTTTTTATTTAATCAAATCAAACAAAAATACGAAGATAAAACGCATCAACCAAAGATAAGGAGTGAGGGCTTGTTACGTCACTTTCCAGTAAAAAGTGTACTGGTAAGTGACGTCACACGAGTTTTCAACGCACTGTTTCGTTTTTAATTTTTGTTTACGAGACAAAAGAAAAAATATATTTGTCCAATATTATTTGGAAATCTATCTGACGGACTAATTAGATTTTTTTAGTCACATACCTTAATGGACCAGAGATAAAAAACATGAATAAGCTATATAATCGTGGAATATCGGTCATTGACCCACCTACATTTATTGACATTTTTAATTTGAAAAACGGAATTAATGACACAAAACTGTCCCGAATCATCATCTCTCGTGATCCTTAACATTGTCTAATAATGAAAAACGATTCATATTTAATTGTTCAGGTACCTATGAGCAGTTATTAGGGAAAGGTCAATACCTTTCCCTAAACTATAACTATAACTATAACTTTATTCCACATTTATCTGGCGCCTACTATAGGACATGTTTTCGCCGGATTAGGTATTTCCAGTAAATTATTTTCGCGAGTGAAGTTAGTTTGCGAAGGATTTTCTTCAGCAACCACGCCTCGGAGTACCTATAAGTGGAGTCAAATTCAATTAAACTTCGTCATAACATTATTAGAGTAAGGGACATTGGTGCTCGCAAGGAGGCGTGCCCTTTCAATATCAACAACAGCATGATTTTGTTTACGTAGGTACGGAGAATACATGCATGACTGAAAGTTTACATATTTAACGCAAGAATGCATCGCGTATGGTTATAAAAGTTAAATAATAGCATCGTCAAGGAGCTTGCGGGTTTTGACAGTAATTACGAATAGTCAGTTTTACCCATTGGAAAAGGCTGGGCTTACGACACATGCGACACATAACTTCACTAGTACATTTAAATACTTATAAAGAGTTTTATAGTTATCTTAAGTGACTCGTTTTGTCATTTTCTTCTAGTTGTAAAGTTTTTTAAGGAAGTTATTTGGAACTTCATTAGAATTGAGGAGTGTTTTAGAAAAAGAAAACATAGGTAAGTAGTTATCAGCAAACGTAAAAAAATATGAATGCACTTTAAATACTGAGAAGTAAAAGTAAAAAATTATAGGTACCTAGGAAACACAAAAAACACGTTTCTTATATGGAAGCGTCCTTTAATTTTTGATTTCACTATTTGTTGTTATAGCGGCAATTGAAATACATACCTACTCTATAAAAATTTCTATTGTCTACTTATTACGGTTCTTGAGATACAGCCCGCTGACAGACAGACAGACAGCGGGGGTTTAGGAATAGGGTTCCGTATCCTTAACAGTCGTGAAGAGGCAACAAACAGACATACTGACTCCACAGTTTCTAAAGTAGGTACGATATCCTGATAAAGTTTATTTTTTATTTTCTGTTAATCTACCATGGCTTGGTTTACCTTGACTCGACCACCCCTGGTTGTACTCCATAATGCAGCTAATTACTATGTGGCAGCCCGAGGGAGCTGAATCAATACCGCACTGATTGGTTTCATGCTCAGCTCTCTGTATTTACATTGTACACAATAATGCCACGGTGTTTATTTACCTATCCAAACCTTCTTACAATACAATGTTAATCTACCAAATGCAGTTGTGACAAAATAAAGTTATCGTGGGCCTAAGAATCTTGTAGATTTCATACATTTTAGGTAAATTATTTTTCTTCTTTGAGTAGTGCACATTCACAAATGAATATTCCTTATTCGCTGCTTACTGAATAAAACAATTGAAATTGGGAATTTGTCAAATGCAACTTTAGCCTGAAAATCTATGAAATTTAAACGTAGTGTTCACACACACAACACATAAATAGGGTACAACTCTAAGGATACTCAATTCCTAAATAAGCCTTCGTAAATAATTCTGAAATAGGTTTCTCCCCGGTCTCTTTTAAGCTTGACATTTAAAGGAAGTTTACTCTATAAAATAAAATAAATGAAAACACTGGCAATACGAATATTTGAAACTGTTACATTATTCTTGTCACCGAAATTAGAAATAAACTTTCCAATTGCATAAAACGTCAAAAAACTCGAACTAGACAAGGATAATGACTTATATTCTGACGAAATATTCCAAGCAGAAAGGACATCAAATCTGTGATAAAAGAGAACATATTTGTATGAACTAGTATTGCCAGTGTTTCCATTTATTTTCGTATCGTTGTCTCCGCCTTGTATCTTTACATCAGGCTAAGTGCACCTAGTATATTTACATTTTTGCCAGTTATAATTAAGTCCCACCAGTAAACTAAGGAGGCAACTCTAGACGAATTAGGCAGCTACATATATAATCACAACAGCTTTATAGAATGCTCTCTGGGGTGGGGGGACTTAAGTCCCTTAGCCCCCCTGGATCCGCAAATGAATGGTCTAATATCAATGTGCCGATAGCTCTTCTCTGCAAATTGTTTGTACCTACAAACTATTAAAACTTGACTAAATTGGCAATTAATTTAACTCTCGCAGCCGCGGTTTGAACAAGGCTTCCTCATCCCTCCCCGACTGACCGCTAACCAAATTGCTTGCCGAGCGAACTAAACCACAGATAACTATATTATCGCTTGTCCACATTTACCATGTACCTAGTAGGTACATAGGCGTCTGACATTCTGCATGTACATACATATGTTTACTCAACCGTATGGTTCATGTTTCAATTAAAATTTGGCAGTGCCCTTATTTTGTGGCGGCGTTGCAGGTATTGCGTAGCGTATGCACCTGTGCGATAGTCTTTTTCCAATATGCGATGTACTGGTATTTTCCGAATTTTCAATTTTGTCTGCCGCTTTTTTTTATTTAGATTACGTTTCGGGACCGGACTTTGTTTTTAAGCTTCCGCTGTCCGTCCATCCGTCCGTACCCCGCGGACTATCACAAAAAAAAAAGAAATAAAACAAATAAATCCAGCCGTCCAAATGACAGGCTTGCCAACGAACTGCATTTATCTTTATACAGGTAGGTATAGTTACATACCTATCAGTAGGTATCGCGGAGTTTACAGTAGTGTACTGTTTGCTATCTGATACTTGTCCTCGCGATATTTGCGGGATAGATTTTAATTATTTCGACGGGAGGTTAAGTGGTACCAGTGTGTAATGCCACTAGTCAGTCGGAATAATGGAACTGTGACTTTGGCGTAGTACAACGGTACGAATGTCCATATGAGATTAAATTAAGAATTAGACCTTAATTGCTAACATATCCGATGTTATTATACAATGTGTTACAGAATAAACGTAAAACCTGAAAAGCCGTCATTGTACTCATCGTTATAAACAACTTTTACAGAACCATGAAACCTAAAAAAAAAAACCGATCTTCAGCACATGTTTTCGAGTTATCTACATAGACATATATAGACTATATCTACATAGTAAAAGTTGGTCATAATGAAGAATATAATGAACTCTTTTCAGTTTTTGAGTTTATTCTGTTACACGTTGTATTGTGATTTCGAGTGTGTTTTTCACAGTTTTCTTAATGACACGTCGGGTGTACTTCCGTTCAGATTGCCCATTCTCAAAAATGATGAAACGGAAGTAGATTTACCAAAAATCCTTCCTCAGTGCTCACCGTTGATATTGATTTACTCTCCTCAGCTTTCAGCGATCGAACCCACCGATTGAGGCTGCAAATTGTTTGCCAGTGACTGAATGAACAGTCATTTTAAATTAAGTAGAATAGTCCCACGACTCAACTGAATCTTATCTGAAGACGATGAAACAGATGAAATCCCTCAAAACATGTCTGTTACCAACTAAGTACCTTTCACAATGGATCGCTACAGTTCCATTAGCATAAAGGCTAAAATCGATGGCGTCTCTATCCGAGCAACAATCGAAACAAAATTTCTTGTCAAGCTGAATCCGACGACAAAACACTTCTACTTCAACGCTTCGCCGAGTGTTAAGGTAACAAGACCAAAAGAGTTTGCATCGCAATCAAACTGCATAAAAGGCTTCGGGAACATTCGGAAGTGTTCGAAAAGTGCTTCTGTCAAGTGCCTCGGCGCCAGCGGACATCAAAATGGTATTTTATTCGACGACTCTTCGAGTGTCGAAACTGAGTGTCCCAGTGTGTCGCTGCTCATCGAGTTTAAATAAGTGGCAGTGGTGTTGCGATTTTTCACTTTATTTGTATTTGGAATATCAGGCCATTTTCAACTTCACATTTCTTACTTGTTTTCCGTAGTCTAATGAAATGTCTCTTTGATTTGACAAAATATTTTGTTTTGTGTCACATACAACACTGCTTCAACACAATATATCAAATTCAAGTTCAATTTATTTGCATACGTCATCATAATCATTAAAAACTTCCACTGCTAGACCAATGCGTCCTTCATGCTATGCCCCATCTGTATTTAATGTTGACTCACAAATTACTTGTGTTCAGAGAGGCAATTGCCGTATTTTTAAAGAGCTTTTTACGTTTGCAGCAAGTTGCAAACTGTCAAAAACTCCTCTTATTTCCATTCATTTGGACACGTTTTTGACATTGATTATCGACGAAATGACATGGCGACGTAAACGATTTTTAAGTACGGGAATTGGCCCTCTTGAACTGTCTTCAAGAAGGCCAATTTAATAAGCTTGCATGAAGATAATGAGCTCCAGAAAAAAATACTTTCAAAATAGTCCAAAGTTTAAACACATAACATTTCGCCAGCGCTTTCAATCCTATCGTGTCGAAATTTAAGCCTTTACTGTCTAGGCGCTAATGTTGACTTACAGAATGTCAATTAGTCAGTTTCTCCAAGTTCTAATGTTGATTAGTGTCTCAAAATCAGTGTTGCTATGCAACCTTAGCTTTAACCCTTCGACCGCAGCGCGTGACAGTTCCCGCGGTAACCGTCAACCCCCCCCTACCCCCATCGAACGGGTTCTGTAGTAAACCCGTCGGCATCGTACTCCCAGTAGTGCGACTCCAAATTGACGTTTGCACACGTACCAAGTAATTTACGCTAACGTCATAGAATATCAAACGAGGTTTACTGTCTCTTGGTTTACTCTGCTGAGAGATAAGCAAGTTGTGTCTTATCTTTATTGCGTAATGTCGTGTTATAATAGAAATTAATCTATTCCTGTTTTATGGTCTTTAGAAAACTGTGCTCCACATAACCGCTTGAGATAGTGGCTAAACGCGAAAAAAAACCGGCCAAGTGCGAGTCGGACTCGCGCACGTAGGGTTCCGTACCATTATCTATAAAAACGGCAAAAAAAATCACGCTTGTTGTATGGGAGCCCCCTTGAATATTTGTTTTATTCTGTTTTTTTTTTTAGTATTCGTGTTATAGTGGTAACAGAAATACATCATCTGTGAAAATTTCAACTGTCTAACTATCACGGTTCATAAGATACAGCTTGGTGACAGACGGACAGACGGACGGACGGCGGAGTCTTAGTAATAGGGTCCCGTTTTACCCTTTGGGTACGGAACCCTAAAAATCAGCTAATATCCAACCATATCCAAATGTGTTTATGTTTCTTTCAGTCACCTTCATCTAGTAGAAAACTGCTATAAAAGCAGTTTTCTACTAGATACTACTACGTCTAAACATGTCTGTTATTTCTTGGTGACGCTCTTCAGTCTCTTCCAGCCAGCCAACTGAGACCCTGAATCATCTTAGCCTGAGGACGTCCATTTTTTCTTCCCTCGTAGGCCAGTCATTGAAAACATCTTAGGTCGCAATAAATTGCCCTGTCTAGATTTCTTGGGAGTACCCTAATAATGGCGACTAATTTATTGCGACCTACCTAACGCGTTTTATCTATCTACGGTGACTGGCATATTACGCCTATTCTACTTAGTAAAATCTTAAATTCACTGAGAGTCAACATAAATGCTAAACAACTAGGTCTAGAAGTAAGAAATGTTGCAAGAGATTTCCCTACATACAAGAGGTTTTAGAAACTTTGGTCCTTAATGAGTTTAAATCTAATATTTAAACACATTAAAGACCAAAGTTGCCTAATGCACACCAGAATTTCAGGAAGTCCGTCAACGTTGCTGATGGAAAATCCCAGCACAAAGGGATTGCATTAAGATAAGAGATTAACTTGATAAAAGCCAATATTCAATCATGAACATGATTCACTCAGCCGAAATATCGACGTTACGAAGTGCACATTTAGGCTGGCCGCTGTTTTCAATCATGAGCCAATCAAGTCATCAAATTGACGCGGCGACCTGCTAGTGCTGCGATAAATTGAACTCGCGTTTCGGCACTGATTGCCATTAGTGAGTGCGGCCCGAGCCTGCTCATAATAACAGGCAGCCATTTTGGAAAATTATCTGAAATACTCGACAGTATTTGAGCGTTCGACAACGCAGGCATGTCTTCAAAAGGAGTCCGTTTCAGTTATCTCCTACTTTCCGAGGTACGTCTGTACCTGTTACCGACCGCCTGGAGCTTTGGGGCAAGGAGCTGACGTCTAATCTCAACTTCGGCTCAACTATCGAGTCAAGAAGCTGAACATCCTAATTAGAATGAGGCGATACTTCACATCTGGACAGCTTCGGAACCTGCAAAAAGCACAAGTCTTTCCTGTAAGGAGTAGACGTGATCGAGGTCATGAGCAAATTGGCTTGCTCTAAATACAAAAAAAAAAAAATACCAAGTATAACATATTTCCCGAATGCCCCCCAGTGAGAAACCCACCTTTTCTCTTTTTAACGGCTTATTTTTAAGCCCATGGGGACTTTCAGACTCCAGAAGGCTAATTCTTGCACTTAAAAAGCGTTTAAATTTAAATCGTAAAATCATTTCCGCGAGAATAAATGCCACTAACTTGTCAAAATGTAATTAGAGGTGATTTGACAGATTGGTATTAAAAAATAAAGGAATTGTCCCTCAGGCTGCTATTAAGAAATACTTAAGTAGGTACTCGCATATGTAGTTCGGAAATCACAGTCCTGCCAACTTCTAAAAGCTCATGAACGTTTCTCTGCTTTGTGACAACATGCGAATGTTGTTTCGTATCTTTTCGTCGAATACGTGTCACTAATCTCACGGATGTGTCTGATATTGAGACATGTGTTTACGTCTGGAGGCTTATCACATTAGTAGGAGGGCTAAAGAGCCCACTAAAGTTGGCAGGTCGTGTCCTTCCAAGGTGCAAAAATCTGCTTAGAAAGGACATTACAAAAGTCCACGACAAAGGCGATCAAACCTAATCAGGTTTAATGCTCAACCTAATTAAGATACAATCAGACCTCGGGTCTTCCTATTGGCTCTCTGCGATAGAAAACTAGTTAAATCCGGGATGTCTAACTTTATGTCGGTGTATAGTTAGGGTGGAAGCGAGCCAGCGGACCGGAAGCGGACGCCCGCTGATTAACATATTAGTTAACATGGCAACAACTAGATACCGTCGAAGCCTTTATTAAACACTGCGTTGTCAGCTGGAAATAATATGGGTTTTGTTTGCTGTGAATCTTAAGCCTATGTTATTTAAATGCTCTCTAATTTATTAAAATGACAGAGAATAATTATAACAATGTGTGTTAATTTTTCGCGGCGTCTGATATACCATTTAAAATTTGTTTGATGTCGTGTCTTCTAGTTTTATGCCTACCTAGTAATTTAATATTGTTGGTAAGTGTTATTATTAAACATACGCGTTATGAGTGCATTGTAACTATACTATAAAGTGTTGTGTAAGTATTTTTGATGTACTTATAAACAATTATATTATTTCAGTCTCGAATTTTGAATCCTAATAGACGAAATCCTATAAAATATATGTCACCGGAAAATTGCAGACTCCGTAAGATTGAATATTTTTTTATAATAAAATATTTCGATATATTATGAAAAAATCATTTTGTGTACACTAAATTCCAGCCAAATTCCATAGTTTCCAATTTATTATTATTTTCCAATTTATATTTATTCATATTACGGCATTTGCAATTTTCCGGTGATATAGAAGGAACCTAAATACGTACAAAAAAAAAAAACAAAAATCTTTTCTAGGTATCTACTTACTTAATTAGGTACATCATAATTAAAAATTTTAGCACTGCAATCTCAAATGTTCTGCACTGCGGTCTTAAAACTACGAAACTGCAGCGCAGCGTCTGTACCAGACTGGTAAATAAACGCTTTGGCGCATAGACTCAACTTCTTCTACTTTGTCTAAGTCACCTCAGACCTAAACTAGAGTCAAGAGTAAATACAACTCGAATAAAAATAAAAAGCGCGTCTATGCGAGTCATGTCGGCATGATGGCGATTTATTTTTGACAAAAGCCTACACTGGGATTGTCACGTCAATTCCACATTCGGTCCTTACTTACGTATTTATTCAAGGATTACCAACGAGTAAGTACAGACGCCAGCACATCAAACTACACGAAACTGTTAATTTTTCTCAATCAACCTTGAACCTAATACTTTCGCGATAAAGTTGAAAATTTGTTACAGAAATTTGACATATTGTTGTAGCGTGATGTGCTGGCGTCTGTACACTACAACAAATATTCTGCTAAACACAAACTTGTAACACTATACGTTATCGTGTGATGCACACTCAATTACAGCTAACCACAACCTACACATTAATGAGTCTACATGCTCCGACTGGATATTACAATAACATACTTAACTATTACAACAATTTAAGATTACAAATAAAAGCGATTGACATACTAATTCTAAGATTAAGATGGCAAATTACTAAAAAAAAACAAAGTAATTTTATATAAGTAATATTTATTTATAATATTGATTTTATATAATATTAAGTTAAAATAATTATATATATTTATGAAAGTATCTTTGTCAACATTTAAAAGTATTATTTTAATTTTAAAATGGTTTAAATATTATATATAAAATAATCAGGATTCATAAAAAAAAAATAGGGATTAACTGAAGATTAAAAATTTACGTGTATGGATTGATAAATCAAATGTCTTAGAAATTATATAATTTCTTACTTCTCCATTGTGCTTTTATGATTTCGTTGCGTGATTCAAGACGTTTGAATCGTATCTCTGGGACTCGTCGAACTTCATTGAGTGGTCACCACTGTTAATTTTGGGTTTCAGGAGGTGCAGAGATTGGGAATAGTGCGGCGCATGCGCCTGTCCCAATCGTGACCGCCACTATATCTGTCGCGGTTTAGCTCAAAGAAGCTTAGCCATTTTTCCATCCAAGGATCCGTTTGCGAAATAATAAGCTTTAAGGTTCTCAGTTTTGTTAGAGTCAAGTGCCGACATGAAAACATTCATGGTAGTAGTAACATTTAATATGTACCTATATTGGATTTAAAAGGAAAACTATCACAATGATCTAGGCTTAAAAAGTTAATCAGTAATGGTCGACCAATTTTTAAAATGAAACTGGATACGCGAAAACTTCGTAATCCATAGACAAAGACTTAAAACTACATGTGCATATAACTTTGTATTCTTACACTGAAATCCGTACTGATTAATTATTCGGTCATGGTTTACGGGACAAGCAACTACGGAACTCTTCACTGCGCGTGGCCCGACACGCACGTGGCCGGTTTTAATTCATACACAAATAGCAGACAATCTAAAATAGAGAGTCGATTAAGACCTTTATTTTAGACCCAAGATTTTTATTTTTTTTAAATAATGGATTAATGATATGTTTCTTGCTAAGGTAACGTACACCGGGAAAGTAAATGAAAGTATCTTCGAATAAATGATAAAGAATTCTTCGAAGAATGAGACGCCACGCTGAGAATGAGTCCGACCGCATATTAACCTCCTCGGATGAGACCGCCGCCGCGCCGCCATTACGCCAGCTGAAGAAATTCCCAGCCCTTATCCGCCAGCTGAAGAAATTCCCAGTCATGATTCGCTAGCTGAAGACATTCCTAGCCCTGATGCGCTAGCTGAAAACATCCCGTTTTTACTTATCACAGATAGGTATCTAGAAAGTAGACAGTTTTTTTCAGTTGCAAAAAGAAGTTATTGTGAAATGATAAAATCTTGAGGAGCAACGTCATAAGTCACGTCTGTCTTAATCAAGACTGTACCTACCTACCTGATTCCAAGGCGATTTTACAGACTTTGTGAAGTATATCGCAAAGTTGATTCCATAACCGTGTCGCCCTCGGGTGGCCGTAGCCTCAAAGCAAGCAAATAAAGTTTATTCCTTTGATAGCTGAAGTTACAGAGTTAATTTAATTTTTCTCTTCATTTTATGAACGTTGATAAAGTTACATTTGTGCTTATTAAAAGACAACCTTCAAAGACATCAAAGGCTAGAAAAAGAAATGATTGCCATCTCATTTTAACGAATGTTTTATATGATCTACTACCTACGTATAGATTCTTGGTGGTTGATAAAGCAGCTTTTTAATTTGAGACGATGTCACATTTCATTTATTATTTTTTTCTTATTCTTTTCAATGTTATGGAAATATTTGTACGCCGATACCTACGGCTAAACGTGATTGGACTTAAACTGACTGCGATGTAATTAATATCTTGCATGCTCTTGTATGTATACAATGTTTAAACAAATAAAGAAATCTTATCACAAATTGCTTCTTGCAACTGAAATTCACAATCTCAGGTTCCATGTCACTATGCATTTTAGTTAAAAGAAGAAAAATGTGAGTGACAAAAAAGAGAAACAGTTCCGACTTCTTGTAATGGACGATTTTTTCCATGCATGCTTCTTTTGTTACAACAATATTGTAATAACATTTTATGATTTCTCATCGTATATCCATAAGTTTGCCAAACATGTGGTAAAAATATTAAGTAACAAAAAAACATCAACATCATTTCAGCCGGAAGCCGTCCACTGCTGGACTTAGGCCTTCGTCAAGTGTCGCCAAATCGACCGTTCATTTGCGTCTCGCACCCTACGGTTTCCCGCAGGATAAAAAAATGAGAACGCTCAACTTAACAGTACAAAGTTACAAAATAAACTTACAAAGCAATTTTTTTGAAGAGAAGACCTAAACGACATAAATTCAGAGCTTGACTTATTTCCACATAAATCTGTCTTAGAATATCTTAGCATGCAAATACAACATACACGCGAATGTATTACTTAAATTAAACTTTAGTTGTTGTCGTCCACACTTTCATTCCTTGGTAAATTCTTCATGTTCCCAGTTTAATATTAAGCAAATACTTACTCAGATCTAGTTGAGAAGCCTCATATTTACAAAAAATATCATTTAGAGAGTTTGTTTCCTAAAAATAGGTCTTCCTGAAGGCGCTGAGTGCCGTTTTCATACATTAATTAAGATAAATCTAATTCATAACGATAAACCTAAAGTTTATCATAATAACTACGTTGGCTCTAGTTCATCACTTGTGGTTCCAGTCACAATCCTGTTGTTAGATTATACCATTGCACGTGTAAGTGGGCACACCATTTATGCCTAGAGGCTTTATTAGTTTGATTTACTTGTTAATGCTTGAGTTTGTTTTGTTTTTGATGGCATAATGGAGTGTGCTAGCTAACAAGTGTCAATTAAGTTCATAAAATTTGATTTACATATTAGACATATAATTTTATGTGTCATGTTTTGTAAACTTTGCATACTGCTGTATAAATTCAAGTTTTTATAACTTAACAGTCAGATGTGTTGCTGGGGAGTTTGTTGCGCACTTCTTCTTCCCAGCTAAAACACTAGGAAGTGGTGACGGGCGGGCGTTTTGGGGGACTGTCTTTATGTAGAACTTTGACGTTCAAAAAGTGCCTAGAACAACGAAGTAACTGGGTAACACGATACTTATTGGCAATACTGGTGTAACACATTCTGTCAAAGATATATGTCACTGGAATATTGCAAACGCAGTGAGATTGTAAAACCACGCGTGAAATTGTAAAATTGTCTTTCAATAAGACACGGATAAATTGAAAACTATTGAAATTGGATGGGATTTATTCTATGCAAAACGATTTTTTCATAATACATCGAGAAATTATAATCTAATAAAGATTTATTTTACGGGGTCTGCAATTTTCCCCCATATACAAATGGTAGCCGGAACCGACGGCTTAACGTGCCTTCCGACCCCAAAATTATTGGAAAAAGACAGATATAACTGGGGGTCTAGTACGAATGTTTTTGACGCATAGTAACGTAACGTAACATTTTACTGTAACCATAATACTCGTTTCGCACTTAATATTTATTTGAGTTGGATACTATATTCATATTTTCGTATGATACAAATTTTGTATGTCCCATAAAATTAAACCAAAATACTACCTATGGGGTTAAATTCACTTATGTTATGGATACCGTAACGTTACTATAAGTACGTCATAACATTCGTGCTAGGCCTTCAGCACAAGTCTCCACCCACTATAAAAGGAGCAAAATGTATGTTCATAAAAGGTCACTCATCAGGCTAAATTTTAAGATACATAACTAAAAGTTGAAGCAGCCGGTCGATTCTGTAAACATGTTGAAGTGAAGGCTTGGGTGAAGTGATCACGAGGTGAGCTGTCAATCCATTTAATCAAGATGTCATGTGAGCACAAAGTGATCTGTCATTCCATCATGATTATATGAATTGACAGCTCACCTCGTGATCACTTCACCCAAGCCTTCACTTCGACATATTTACAGAATCGACCAGCAGGTTCGATGGATCGATTTGTGTCTTCTCTCGCCCGACTTGTCTCGAGAAATTTATTTCGATTTGTATGGGATTTAGCAAACGACTCGTGAGCGAGCATGTTAAAAGCCATGTGTGATTAGCTGTTGGATATTTTATACAGGGAAAATAAAATAAAATAGGAGTACATAATTGAACACAATAAAAATGAACTAAGTACAAATTAGATAGAAAGCAATGAAACATATTCTAGTAAAAATATTAAAATGGCAATTTACACATGAATGCGTGCCTTCGTACTAATCCAATTAAAACACACCGTATGAAATATTTTTAATGCCATAATAATATGGCATACTCAGTAATATTTCCAACTGCAAAGCCGCATGCACGGATATAAAGTTGGCAGTAAACGCACCGACATTCATGCCTTGTCTCTACTTGAGGTGAAATGCCATTACTCCACATTCCTTTTTTTTGCCTTTTCTTAGTAATTCTATTAACAGTACAATTACTTAATCAACTGAGTGATCTACATTTAAATGGAAACCTTCTCAGAAGTAACCACTTTTTATTCAACCATCACCTCACCTCGAGTATTTTCTATCATTGTTCCCTAAACCGCCGTAAAATACAAGAATTTTACCTCAATGAATGACATACATATTCAAACATACATCGGTTAGCCGAGAAAAACCGTTATTCTTATCTAATTAGTTGTTGCTAACAGGAAATTTTCAAAAAAATAACACAATAAAATACACAATAATTGAATAACAACGCAACTTATCTATACAGGGCTTCGTTGAAAAAACAATATCCGAAGACATCGCACGCAACGAGCATGTGTGGCCGTATAATATGAGATAGTAAACTGCGAACTGAACCGAACACACGGTCAAACAATTAAGTTAGATACGCCGCTTTGGACCATAGGCTATTCTCAAAAAATCGGCCATTTCCGCTATTTTTAGAAACCTGTCCAACAAGTTCGGCCCTGTCTGGAGCCGAATAGCATTTTAGAGGTGAAACGTGTCAGAACGAGATGACCGCCTGTTTTTAATAAGCAGAAATAGGACGGAGGATCCGCGAAATTCTTTCGTGGCCACGGCAGGCCAGTAGCACCCGCGAGATCCAACATCACCATCAATACTTAACGAACTATTGATTGTCTACGTCATCGACGCCGTGTGAGCTGCTCATAGGAAGGTTTGTATGAACCACGAGTCCACGACCGTTGGAACAATGTCAGTGAACATGCAATACCTAAATTACGAACGCTTTAGCGCCGACCTTAATATGTAATGGTACAACATTATTATTTCGTGTAATTTGCGACCTAACTTGTGCTGGCTACATTTTTTCATTCAAAATTAATTCATTCAAGTTTGTTAAAACTTTAAACTGAATCAATCTGACGTAGGTTTCCAACTATTAATAAATCTATGTTCTTTAAACCATCAACGTCAATATTTATTTTTCTACTTCGTCTTTTCGAGTCGTTGGTTAACTCCTTAGACTTGTTGGGCCTAGTAGGTTGAATATATTGTAACCACGTCAGCACTCTCCTTGCACATCAATCAAAACACAGCAAAGCCCATTTAGAAGGCTTCAATAATTAACTACAATCATTCAAATCAAAAATAGTAATCAGATACTGGAAAAAAGAAACCCAGTTGGAGCATACCTCCGGCTGTTGCTAAGAGGCCGCCATTCTAAACCATGTTATTTGGCAATGCCAAAAAAGGCCCGTTCACTGACTTTCACTCCATAGTCACTTGTGAAAAAATGTGCCGACCTTTCTAGAGACAGAGGCTATAGACCAGTTTATATCGAAGATAGGCATCTTCGTTTATGTGACACCTCGGATTCTGGTGGTATTTGTGCTAAATAACTCTTTATTAAACCATATTTCTGGAAAAAATCTGACATTGATTATGCTTTTGACGTGGCCGAATGTTTTTGGGTATTTTGTATACTTCTTATACAGAACTTAACTCAGAACAATTTCGTAAGTAGTTAAAAACAATGTACGTAGTCTCTATCATAATTTAAATAAATGGTTCGTATTTTTTTTTGTTTTATTGTCTAAGTTCCAAGGAACTCAAAGTCAAAAGTCAAAGTCAAAGCATTTATTTCAAATAAAACATTATAACCAGGTACTTTTGAATTGTCAAAGTCAGTCCGTCGAAAACATGAATCTATTTGCACGTTCGAAAGCGTAGATCTCTATGGAGAACGTGCAAGAAACTCCACGGACACTCTACCACAACTATAAATTGCCTACCACTATTATCCTCTTAATCTTTTTATAACCTAAATAGATACAAATTAAGATTATAGAAACCACTAAATTCAAAATGTTGCCTCTGGCTAACATCCTTTACACAACTTGGAAAACCCCAGACCGTTACAATGAGCGGATAAAATGGAATTTGCCGTAATCACTTATTTTGGCAGAAGGCATCGGCAGGCGTATTCGTCATCGCAGTTGTGTTTTAGCAGACTTTAGGACTGCAAACAATGAAAAATACTAAAAGCTTTTTAACTGATAGTTAGCCAGTTTAAAATATATTTTTTCCCCTTTTTTAAGGGCTTGGGTGTCGCTGAGCGATATCGTCGCCGTATAAGCAAGATCCAATAAAGGACAAGCCAAATAAAAAATGTATTAAAATTTCACACCTTTAGCTTTATAATCGTATTTCCATTAAAACGTTAATGTTAACGATATTTATTTGCAGTTTTCGCTGCTATTATAATTATTATTTGAAACTAAAATACTAATTCAAATGGTATTTTAAAGCCCTCTGGAATATGAACGTTGAACATGCATATCATATCGGACGTTAAAGTTTTCAATTGTGAATTTAGAAATGGAATTTGTATATAAATTATATGTTCGAACTCTAATGGAATGTTGAATGAGTAACTTTATTTGTTACTAGTTGTCAATTCGGAACATTATTCAATATATCAGAATAAAATAAACTTTCTTAATTTGATTGGAATGCTTAATTAATAAGCTCACGAGTTCATGACATTCCGAACAATTCGTTTATATTTTTAAAGTGCAGGTAACGCCAGATATACTTAGGCATCACTTTTAGAGGCTCTTATCACTCTATATCTTTTTGCCACCATGAATTCACGGAGAAGTCTTTCAGCAATTTCTGTAAAAATTCTTATACCTTCGCTGTTCTTTTCTGATTAATTTCGTTGCTGAATCGGAGCCAGACTCATCGAACCCATAATTCATAGTTGTTTGTTTTTTAAGCTACTTTCTTCTAAGCAATGTCACCCTAGACAACGTGACATTCGATAGCCGTGGCAACGTCAAAAATGTCCGGGTTTGACATGCACTACCAGTGTCAAATGGTCAAAACAAGCATTTTGCCATTTCGACAACCGCTATCGCCAAAAGAATATCACGTTGTTGAAATCCCAGTAGTATCTGAACAGAAGAAAAAGGGACTGGAGCATAAACCAAACGAGTGCCCCATCTGTCATTATAAATAACCGTACTCTATGCGTATCTGTGCTGTGCGACTATTGTGTCGCAAGCGCAACTCAGGCGGGTTTCTAATGACGCGCGGCGGTTCCGCTGCTCACGAGTAACGGGTCGCTAAGGCTGGTAACCATCTCTTGTGCCTCACATACTTACTTACCGAGCCGTCGAGTACTTGCTGCGTCATATGTCATTGAGGGCACTTTTGTACTTGTGTTGAAGGTATGAAGTTTTGAGGATAGGTTAACTATGGTTTTGCTATGTTTTTTTTAGATGCTTGGTAAATGTGAGTATAGTAAGTTGGTTGTATTGTATCAAAGAGCTAATTAAAGTCAGGCAATGTCGAACTTCTTCTAGGCAAGCGTGTTCCATCGGCGACCACATCATCGCTTTCCGTCAGGTGAGATTGTGATCAAACTCGAGAATACCAGTATCAATAAAAAAATGCCATATAGAAACCACAGTCTAAGTCAAAAAATAAATCCTTCCAACTTAGTGATCTAGATCTATCAATGATCCGTCTTTAGAACCACTCACAGCAGCATAAAATCAACAAATATTTGCCTCCAAAGCTTCGCTATTTACTCGTAGGTTTCATCACAATAATATGCAGTCAAGACGGCGGAGATATCTGACAGAATATCCACCATTGTGTCAATTTACGTCAAAAATCCTCTCGTAGAAGATATTTCCTGACTCCTAGATAGCTTAGGATACACGTTTGACTAAGTGTGGGCGTCGTGAGAATTGGAAAATCATCTGTAAACGCTGCCATTTTCAACTGAAGTAACTTGGTTTCCAAAACTGTCCGTGTATTATTTTTCCTGTCAAGAGGCTCTAGACAAATGTAATTCTGTCAGCGATAGCGCGGCGAAAGCGATTACAAAACGTCAAAAATGCGTGGAATGAGGGCGTTAAATATCGCGTTTGAATTCGCCGCTAGAGGCGCTAGTGTAGCGTGAGGTCTTCGAAATGACAAATTTCACTATTGCTTGGCCTTTGACGCGAGTTTATGTACTCATTTGTTGTGCCTTTTGTGAATATGTTACAGCGAAAGTAATACATCCGGATATTATATATACTTTCCAGCCTTTTATATATACTAAATTTGGAAAAATAAATAATTAACACAGAATTCATTCAATTATCTAGCTGTTTTATATTATTTCTTGTAAGACTTAGTTATAGTATTAAGTAGCCTTTCTTATGCCGTAATTAGCAGACACAATAATAAAACAATGGCGAATTGACTGTTTTTATCAATCGGACGGCTGAGTGGATAACCTATGTTACTACTGTTACTTTGAGAACTTAGGATGCAAGAGCGAGCTTGGGACTTGGGGCACCCCGCGACTCGTACAGGTTAGGTTAGAAGGGGATGGTGGGGGCCCCGCAAAGCAGGGCTCCTACTACGCCTTTTTAAGCAAATTTCAGAAACGGTGCGTTAACTTTTTGTGGGAGTGGTGCCAGGGGAGAGGGGACACACCCCCTCCCTCCCTCCTCCTCCTGCCAAACGATACTTAATTTTAACCTACAGTTTTATTTCAATTTTCTAACCTAACTTATCCTCGACGACAGAGCCCCATTTACAGCTGCAGAATTTAAAGGAACCTAACCTATCCGTGTCGAGGTGCCCTAAAGCTCACGCAGCTAAGCACTACTTGGCTATGCAAGTCATTAAACGAGACTGTATTTATTATTTTGGCTACTTTTGACAAGCTGTTATCAACAATATCCAGAGAAAGTGATTAATTTATCATATTGTCTACACAATTTAGTCATTATTATATATTACGATCAGTTATTATGTAAATAGTTATATAATCAAATTAATCACTATGACTGTAATAAATATTTGACTAAAACCGCCTAACTATGACGGATTACGGTTCTACCGACCACAACATTGAGATATTTTTCGGTCGGAAATATGTGTATGTCCTTATTGTTTACTAACAAATGTGTTCGCGTAACAACACTACGGCATTATCAATGTTGTATTAAATCGCGAATTTACGGCATTGTATATTATTTTACTTCTAACTTAGCCCACGTGCGCGTTATAACCACTTTTAATGTTATGCTTAAGGACCCCGCCAGTGGCGCCAACTGGTAAACATGAAAACGGTCTCCTCATTGTCAAACGCTGTCGAAAGGTCAAGTGATCAATCCCTTATATTTTGGATTTTTCTACAATCGCATTCGCTAATAGAATGGCATATTGTGCAGAGGTTCTAGACAAGTGGTATTCTTCTGTCAACAATAGCTTCGGACTACAGCTAGTTTGACAAAAAGTCAAAGCAACAAATTTTTAACTTTTTGTCAAACTAGCTGTTTTACAAGCGCTATCGATAAATCACTTTATCAGCCGGTCGATTCTGTAAACATGTCGAAGTGAAGGCATGGGTGAAGTGATCACAAGGTGAGCTGTCAATCCATATAATCAAGATGGAATGATAGCTCACTTCGTGGTCACGTGACATCTTGATTACATGGATTGACAGCTTACTTCGTGATCACATGACATCTTGATTATATGGATTGACAGTCACTTCACCCAAGCCTTCACTTCGACATGTTTACAGAATCGACCGGCAGTTCCTTACATTTCTGCAGTTCGACAATCGCCAGCGTTAATTGTCTAGCGCTTCAGAGCCTCTGATCATTATAAGTTTTGTATTTTATATTTCGTCACACATTTCTCATGACACGTGCTTCGAGACAAATGGAATAAAGTTTTAATACGATCTTCGTAGTTTGATTTTTGGGAGCCATTTTTGGTGGCGTGTTTCGGAGAACAATCTAACTTCTAAGATCTTTCGAGAATTCTTTTCCGTTTGCTTGAGTTATCTTGTGAAGTTGTTGTGTCTTCATTTCTTTTGATCAATGTCAAGCAAATGTTAGAAGCGTGGGTACTTGTCGATTGCCAATGCTACGCCAAGCACATAGACATAACAGTGTTGAAAATGTACCTAGCTTATCTAGATCTTTAAAATCCTTAAAATGATAAATGATATTTATTTTGTAAGTAGGTTAAACATAACACTTTTACACGTCAATCTTTTTGGTCTTATGTCAACTAGATGAGGCCAGTCTTTCCTAGCTGACTACCCTGAGAAGAAACACCGAAACAAACTCAGAGGTCAAAGTCTCTTTTAAAGTCCATACAATCGTACTGGTCAAATCATATGAGAACCATGTAGGTTAATGTCTGAAATGGTCTTTTGAGGAAAGAACCACACAGATTTGAGTGGACCTGTCCAGTCAGTAGTCGAGTAGCTCAACTTGAACCAATAAAGAGCTCAACGAATCGACGAACAATGCCTTTGTCCTGACTGACTATCAATGCATAGCCAAGTCTACTAATTTATAGAAAGCTGGGAATATAGGTTTATTTTATAACCGAAGCAACCTCTAAGAAAGGTTATTAGGAGTATACCTACAATTTCCTGGATTAGTAGGTACCTAAGATATTTTTTATCCTGCGGGCGAGGCCGCTGGTAAAAGTTAGTGTTATTTATGCGACAGCAATATATCGCCTTAAACTTATTATGCCTGAAACTGTTAACCTGCTCCAAAACTGCTTAACATCAACATGCGTAAAAGGATTTTACAATGCAACTGGAAACCCCAATTTTCCATCAATTTGTTTACCTACTTACGCTTAAAAAGTTAAACGATCGAGTTTTAATGTGTTTTCCGTAATAAAACATTATCTGGATACACGGTAATGTGGTGCTGTGTTGCGATCTGGCCACTCAGCGAAAAACCGGACTGGCAACGTCACGCAGACTAAATACATTACCGCGAGTAATCAAATTAAATAGCACTTAATTATATTTTCACGTGTATTCGGCAGGCGGTAGCGAAGCCTTATACGGTTGTTGTGGAGGTCGGTGGATGTTGTATAATTAAACGGTGTCCTGTCGTTAAGCCACATGGTAGGAGAAAACAGAATCTCCATGTTTCCCCGATTTTTTAATTAAGTGTTTTGGAATTGAGTATTTGTTGGACTCTACTCCTAAGAACCTATCAAACTTTGACATTCAATTAGGGTTTCACATGTTCATATCTCCAAATATTCAATTCAGAAAACGGAAGTTTGTTCATTCTTTGAATCACTTGCTTGTAGATGATTTTCATCCTTGCATAAGCCAAATGAGCCATACAATTATTTTTTAATTTGCGGCCGAAGGGTCGTAAGATTTCTGAGCCCTAGTCCAGGTTATGGTGTACCTAAATACTAAGTCTTAACCAAATTCGTTAAGCCTTTTAACCATAATAGATAAATAAACACACAAACTTTTTACAATAATTGTAATTTTAGTACTTTTAGTGAAAACTAATTTCAGCAACTTCAATATTTTCAAAATGCAGGTTCTGACCCTGCTGCTGACCTAATTAGTCTCGTATGATATGAATAATATAATTTATCCTAAGTACCTAAACAATGTAAATAATCATAGCCACTTCCTGTACAACTAAGGATTGCTGATAAGCTGCTGATATCGAAACTTTTATATTATTTATAAACTTCTTTTCAAAATAATTAAATTTCTTGTTGCCTATTTCGCATTCAGGTTGAAGCAACCAAATGCGACGACCATTCAAAAATATACGGTATCATTGTTGTATTGTCGTATTCCACTTATTTTGTACGCTCTGTTTCTGTGCTTGACGTAGAATGATGTTGAAATTAAGTTGTCTTCGAGTTTTCCTTTCGGTTACTTTCTGTTTATTTTCGTAGACTATTGAATCGCCGAGCTGAGCTCGTAGAGGATGAATCGTCAATCGTCAATGGATCCTGGCTAACGGTCGCCTGCTAAATTCTCTTTCAGTTTTTCTTCTCAAACTCGAATTATCTAAACTTCTAAACTAAGATTACAAAGAGGAAAGATTTGTTTGTTTGCTACGATTTAACACAAAAAATACTGGAACGATTTTAAAATTCTTTCAAAGTTAAAAAGCTACATCTTTACCGAGTAACATAGGTTATATTTATTTTCAGAAATAATTGGGGATCCCTACTAAAACTTGAATAATGTACCCAAGGTGTAAAAAAAAATGTCATAAAATGTCTTTGATCGCATGCACTACGAAAAATATAGCGAACTGGGGAGATTCTTAATGCCTGCTTGGCTCCAAATCAGTAATATACGGCATTAATGTTTTGGATAACAAAATACGAAACAACAAATATTTGAATTTATCGAAAATAAACACCTTAAGGGGCGAAAAGGGGTGATGAAGTTTTTAGGGGAGGACATTATTGCTTACTTCAATTTACGTGGAAATCGGAATAAACAAAATAAAAGTAGGATATTTGAAACAGATCTAACAATTTCTACATAATCAACCCCTGACGGGGTGAGAGGGGAGAATGGTAGGCTAGTCCTGATACCGTTGGATGGATATGGTAGGTAGTGCAGTAATTTTCCAAAACTTACCTTTAAAAGGGTTACAGGGGGCGTTAAAGTTTGTGGAGTACCTACTAAATCCGCGCGGACGAAATCGCGGGCGAAGTGCTAGTCTTTAATGTTTATCTAACGTGCCATTAAATACCAAAATCTGTATCACGTACCTATTGTACAGATTCTCTATATTTCATCTAAAAGATGACCTAGAACAAATATTTTGTCGTATAAGTAGTTATACGTATTACGTTACGGCATCGTTAACTTGAGTGAGTTTTGAATATAAAAAACCAACACTATAGTATTTTGATTTAATTTTATGCGTCGTACACAATTCGTATCATACAAAAGTATGAATATACAACGTGTACCTCTTAAGGGGTAAAATATCAGCTGTTCAGTATATTTTGTCGAGTTACGCGCACGTAAATGTATGGGGGAGTCGATTATTTTTTCGCAATTTCGGTATTGGTCTCATAGTGAAAGTTGTTCATAATGATAAGTACAATGACTCTTTAAGAGGTATTGCGTTTATTCTGTAACACTTTTTAGTATCCAATTCAAATAAATATGTATCATATTATGCGAAACGAGAATTACAATAATAGTAAAATGGTACGTTACGTTACGATACGTCAAAAAAATTCATTATACATTAATTATGAACTATGATGCACAATCTACGAATTTTCTCTAAGGCTTTAGTAAACTTTGCCAAGCAAAAAGAAGGTCTATTACTTTCTGACAAATTATAGACCCCCAAGACTAGATACAGACTATACGACTCATTCAGTCATCATCATCATCATATCAGCCGAAAGACGTCCACTGCTGGACATAGGCCTCCCCCAAAGGATTGCCATAATTGCCACGCTTGGCAGGCGCTAGAGCGTAGCGGAGTATAGCTGTTGCAATGCACGAAGAATGCTGCTGCCCATTCTTTGGTGAGTCCCATAGTCGCCTCATACAGCACCCACGGGAAGGGATGTTCCATACAGTAATGTCAGGTAATTAGGCAAAAATACACATACTAAATCTAAGAGGAAACTGCGTATAACATCAACAGGATAAGATCATGATACTTCAACATTATTAAAGCTACACATCTAACCACTTTGCTCACATGCTCGCCTATACTCTTCTCGCCGTGTTATTTTCCACTCTGGTTTCCAAGTACTTGCACTAATACGTTAAAATACTTTGTTATACCATGGGAATATTCCCTCAGTTTCCTTCGTAAATTGACTCAATGATAAACTCCTCAGTCTGGCTCCAAAATCAAAGTACCAGCTTAAAACATTACCATGGAAACGAAATTAATATTGCTTCATTTAATAAGTAGGTACCACTTTATCAGGAATTTATTCCTCAAGTAGAATTTGAACAGAATAAGTGGCATTAAGTTATAAGAACGTTTGGAAAATCATATTTCATTAGCAGAGAAAATACTTGAGCAGGTGGCCCGGGCCTCACTTGTATCAGTTTAGCTGTACGTTCACATGCAGTGCAGAGTGTAGATTACACTTGGGCACATTAAACGAGTTACATATTCTAGTATTTAGGACAGAAATCCGCAGCGAGTAGTTGTTAGTTGCGTTCAATACGAATTATCAAAGTATTACGATTATGCACAGAACAGAGTCGGAGTAACACTCATTTTTTATTAATGCGAGATTCTTATCTGCACTAATAACTACATGGATATTTATGTGAAATGGCCGCATCACACAACGACGCATTATCTGCGCAGCTAGCAGGTATCACAGCTCAGTTGCCTTCGAGCTAAACTAGCACAACATAAACTCATACAACTAAACTATGTTCACTATGGCACAATTCGAATGTTTCAAAATCTCCTTCATAAAATGTCAGTGGCTACTAGTTCGTTTAAATATAAAACTGGAGTTTAGCCAAACAGCGGAGCACACGCGACGTCCCTGTTCCCGTGAAAATTATAATTAGGAAATTTATATTTACCGTCTTACTCAATTCGGGTATGGTATCATTATGTTGTATTGCGCCCCCGCCGCGACGCTGGCTGGAGACTGTCGGCTTCAATACATTGATTCTATTCGACAATTTACTCTTTTCATTTGCATGAAAAGTAACCTCTCGAATAGAGTCAATCCAGTCGAATTGAGTGTGTAATTGAAATGTTTCTGAAAGGATTGATTGCGGGCATAGTATTAGGTAAATAAACTATTCATTGGGAGGCAATCATGACCCTTCACTCAGCTGAGTGGCGGGTGCTGTGCGTATTGCACACGTCTACCTACTCAGTAGATATAGATGTATATTTCTTTAACGCTGGTATCATTCACGAGTGTGAAAACCGTCTGTTAAGTAGCATTATAAAAGGTTTCCTGCGACACTATTCACATGTAATAAGAGTGACAGTGAGGGCACTATAATGGCGGGCGGTAATGCCGGTCTCGCGTGCATCCTCAGTAATTGGTCACCACTTACGCATCATTGTGATCTTCGCACATTTTCGCTTCACAATTGCCGCTTGCAGTGCTCGGTCGACGACACTGACATTCAAATTAAAGTTTAGTTCACTTAGGCCCACTTGCGCAAACTAGGGTTGTCTCTTGACTCAGATTTAGTTGTTAACACGAGGTTAAATAACAAATATGTCGTACATTATGTCCCCGGACTTAGCAACTAATCGAGTTTATAAAAATCTCTGGTTTGTGCAAGGGCCTTAGTCGTAAAACAAATACGGCGTACTGAGATTTAAAATAGTGATAAAAAAAGGTTATTCAAATCCAGTCAGTCATACCCAACTAATACTCTTCCATATTTTCATACCATGTCTTTACGACAAGCAAGGAGAAACAAAGCATAGATACCTACCTAGTAAAACATGCAGTAGGAAGAGAGCACTCGTATTCGACCTTGGCGAATGAATCAGTAACTGCGTCAGTAATGAGGCAACACTTAGACCTGTTGTGGAGCACATAGCTACCCACGCGGCTACAGTACCTACTGCTGTGCTATTGTAAGTAGCTGACGCGTCAGGAAATGGCCGATGTTTATGAAAAGCGCATTAAATCGAATCGCTGCCAAAACATTCAAGGAGAATCCTTTGTTTTGATTTACTGTGTTAAATTAGAAAAGGCTGACAATTAAGACAAACTTTATACTGATCCCAAGATTGTTTTTCCGTAGAATTTCTTCTGTTCTCGACAACGAAATTATGAAGTTTTTTCTCACCATTAATCACGCTCAATCACTTGAGAGACAGCGATGAGCTATTTTATGAGTAGAGACCAATATCTCTACTCATAAAATAGCTCATCGCTGTCTCCCATAATCCAGATTACGACCTCGTATGAATCCCTGGAGGCCAATTGAGCATGCACGTAGGCTACGTACAGATAGCCTGAGCTAACTCAATAATGACGGCAAGGCGTTGCGCCGAGCAATTTAGTAGCCCGAGCATTATTTCATTACTGCACCGAAGTAAATGGGCTGCATGTCTTCAAACGTGAGACTTGCTGCACTGATCCTGTCACACCGTAATATTGCTAGGTACATGGGCATTATAATCAATATTATCTCGCTTTACTCACACAGATTTCCGCAATGGCTTATAGAGCTGTTGGCCGATTAGGCTGAAAGGAAGGCTGAGTTTATTGAAACGCTATAAAATTTCGCCTTAAAACACAGCAGGAACTTGAATCGATATTTTGTTCTGATGTCTGAAATCACATGTCATTACAAAAATATAATTAGTATTGTTATTTTGACAGTAATTTGCCTTATCACCTTCTGGTATTTTCAGGAAATGTGATTCAACCTCTTCGCTTGAGTAACATTGTTCATTATTATGTGATGACTCCATAGGTAATGAACGGGAACCAGGGGTTCCCTACAGTAGACGCATCACATTTCCTGTTTGTCTTAGTTTCCTCTGCCTCTGAGTCGAGCGATGAAATAGGACAATCAAACATAACATTTAAACATTATTTATAACATTTAAATGACATGAAATGACTATTTTTCTCTCTGTCCTTCAAAATGTAATAATTAATTGTCTTCAAACAAATGACTGAATGAAGAGATAAGTCGTTAGTTGAAATCGTCAGTCGCTCTAACGATGTGAACCAGTCCAATTTACATTTATGTGAAATCCACTCTATAATCATGTAGGTAAAAAATATTACTTTCATATGACGTACCTTTGCTCTGAAAAATATTGTCTGTAAATAAATTCAGCACCAACAAAAACATGTCATGGACACTCGAGCCTGCATACCTCTGTGGCATATTGATTTCGAAACATGAAAAGTATTTCGCCCAATTTTAAACATTGTTAAGCGCGATATGTGGTTTTATTTTTTTGAGCCGGATAAAAAACTAAAACTGATAGAGAGTCTGGAGCGAATGTAGTACCTACTAACAAAGTACCCTCCACAATTTTAAACATAAAAATAGTAGAAGCTACAAAAACTGAAGGGGTAGTGGATCCCTCTTTTTATTTAGTTTTATATAGTAATTCAATAGTTTAAATCCAAAGTGAGCGTTGGGGTTAAGATTATTTTTGCGCAAAAACTAAAGCAAAGGACAATAATTGGCTAATGAGATGTTTTTTTGTCATTTAGTCATGCAGCGGGTCATATGAAAGAGTTGGAGTCTTTCTAAGGTAAATTAAAAAGTATATTATAGGCTGATAAATATAACGAAATATATGTATCTATGTTCATTTCGCTTTGTTCTGTCTCCTGCTTGATAAGGGGGAAGTGGAAACTATATTTATTTTGGTTCTCCGCCCCTGTTCTTTACTGTTAATTTTCGTAAGGGGATACAAGAGCATTTAATCGTTTGTCCCGAACTCGTCGAGTTTCTTCGGCACTTTTCGGGTGGTGGCCACCATTGATACTGGCTTCAAGGAGTAGTTGGAAATAGTGTGGGCTGGCCACAAAATGCACAAATTGTTTCAACTAATCCTAAGTAAGTTAAGAACTGCATACCTAACAATAATGTAACAAACAACCAGGAACACATTTATCCTGTTAGTTACCAGTATCTTTCATTAAGTTTCCACTTATTAAAGCCTAAAGCAGTGTATACCAGTTTCCTGCTGTTCGAGATCAGGGAAAATACGCAAACTACATATTTCAAACCGCTATTCGATAAGCATATAGCTATATCCCTTTTCGATAAGAAAATGTTCCATGACCAATGGATATCATACCTAGCTAATACCTCATTATTATTATTTATCAAAATTCAGCCAAACAAGCAAGGTACCTAACCTGTAACCAGTGCTGGCTGGGAGTCTGTCGCTCAGGAAGTGGTGAGATGGTAACTCATGGTGGTATGGTGATGGTATGGGCACGCTCAGCGCAATTCTTTACAATTATTTTTTTACTTTATATTTGTTGCAGTTGTGTTGTGTCCTTGTTGAATTTTTTTTTTACTCTTGTAAAAGTGCCTCCACCCCCACTTCTTCTTTGTCTAGAGCAAAAAACTCCACTTGACTCCATAATAAACACAATAAATACAATTAGCTTGTTATTCATCGACATTAATCGTGGGCTTTTCTGCCCTCTTAGGTACTGAGTCGAGATATGGTCCTGAAAAATTGACCTGAATGATTCTTTAGAGTTAAAATAACATGACATTATATGTGTGAGTGTGTGTGTATTCTTTAGAGTGTGTATTTCTGTTGCCGCTACAAATAATAAAAATTAAGTTAATTTAAAAATGTAAGGGGTTCCTCCCATACAAGATATGTTTTTTTTTTCGGTTTATGGTACGGAACCCGTCGTGAGAGAGTCCGACTCGCACTTGTTGTTATGATACGCTCGCATAATGATCTCGTTATGGCAAAGATGTGATCGAGGATGGAGCACGATTGCAATGAAGTAACCTATGATTTTCAACAATCGCTGCCAGTGATGTAATGACAGTTTGTCGATAGAGCTACTTATAAAAGAAGTCAAGCTGAACCCTCGTGTCCATCTGGGCCTGCACTTTACGATCCACGAAGGAAAACATCACGACTCTTGACCTTCACCACGAAGCATTATACGCGGTAGACAGAGGTTAACATAACACTAGTAGTACAAAAACATTAGCAAGTAAGTATAATCAATATGTCATTAAAATAACCTAAACCTCGATAGCGACTAGCTGCAAACCAATGCGATGCTGCATTTTCCGAGTCAGAATACGGAAAACGTTCCCAACAAATATTGTTCTTCAATTTCAAGCATTTTCCGATGAAAGCTAGGAAAGAAAGTACTTTCTGCAACTCAGTTGCAAAAGTAAGTAGGTAAGCGTGTACTGTCATGAAGAAACAAAATAATGTATGCACGGTTATACGGAAACCGGTCATTTTCAAAGTTAGAATAGAATAGAATACTAGAAAGCATGAAATTCAATATACAAGCTTCTGGTTACAAATAAATATATGTATTAATATGTATTTCAGCGTTTTGGAAAATCTAACCTTTAAGAGGGTGAAATAGGGATTTTTAATATGAGGAGTCCGTCATTTTTAAAGTAAGTAGAATGAAATTTAATATTAAAGCTTCGGAGTGAAACAAACTGCACACAGGTTTCATAATTTTTAGAAATTCAACCCCAAACGGGAGAAATGGGGTGGAAACACTAGAATAAAATGAAATAAAACATTTAAAAACTGCTTGACTTATGAAGATGAAATTTTTACACAGAGGTAGTAGGAGACGTCAGTCACGAAAGGATTTTAGGAACCACCCCTCGTAAAGGGGTCAAATAGGGGGTGGTAGTTTGTATGCAAAATCTTGTTCCTTTTGCCACTAGGTATTACCTATAAGGGGTTTTGAAGTTTGAGTAGAAGATTATACTGGTTTCTTCAAATACGAATTAGAAAATTCATATAAACAAACTCAAAGTATAATAATGGAAAAGTAACATACGATTTCTTTATGATCAACCCCCATCGGGGTGAAAGGGGAAAAACGTTGTCTTTGAAAAATCCCATTAGATCAATTTAAAAGCCTGAAACTTAGAACAGAACTAATATTTTAGGCCAGTGACCGTACACTGATTAAACGCGTTATATTGGGTTAGTTACACGCAATTAGTTCAGTTAGCTTTCGAAATTGAAAATTGGGTGTACTGTTGTACACTACTTGCATCTAACCTGACAACATCCCAAAAAATAAATACCAAAAATTAAACTACTGACTTACGTATAGTAAATAATGAAGATTGTTATAATGAATATTCTAAAATAACCTTTAAAACAGGCGAAGAGTCTATGAATATGGAAGAATCTAATGACGTTCATGTATTTATGATGAAAATGCAACCTCATGTACTCATTATCAAAGCAATAAAAATAAGTATGATCGGGAACAATTTTTTTATTTTTCATAAACTACCTACCTATAGAGGAGTCGTAGGTTGTGTTCAAGTTTGTGCAGGAAAGTACTTAAATCCACGCGGACGAAGTGCAGGTGTCAAATATAATTTATGTTTCTGTTCACGCATTCCCAGTTTACATTATCATAAATGACGTAAGCAACGAGAGGAAAATTTTCTTATTTATTCACGTAACGTTACCCCTACAGCCCTTGAAACTCCCTGCCCACGACTTAATGTTTGATAACTTCGTCTCTCTGAAATATTAAATCTTCAACCCTCCGTAAGCCCACTTTGTTGTCTTCAAATATACATATTTATATTTCACCACCTACCTCATTTGTTAAATGTACTGAGTTATGTATAATCGCCCACATAAGTGTTTCATAACCCTATGAATTATTACCACGTAAATTCTCATTTTATTCATATTTTCAACTTGAAGCCGGTTACGGCTTCACCTACACAGTTATACTTCTAAAGTTCTTCGAAACTATAGAAATTAAGTATGTCATAAGAACAAGCCCACCAAACTATTAATCAATATGCCTTCAATTTTCCACTGATTTTTGTCGGCGCTAGCAATGTTTTTTTCTTTTTATTCTTCTACCTGCTTTTGCCCGCGACTTCGTGCGCGCATATCCCGTATTTTCCCGATCAAGTAGAAGTTTCCCGTTTCCGTATAGCCTATAGCATAATGCTATATGGACGAAATTATTTTTGTTTATAATAGCCATTATAAACAAAAATAATTTTCCAAATCCGATGGTAGTTCGAGAGATTAGCGCGTTCAAACATACGAACAAACTCTGCAGCTTTATTATTAGTAGGTTTAGATTAATTATACCGTACCTAAAAAGTAATATTTTCTGTTCAACATGCAGACCTCCACAACCCATTAACTGGGTAACACGGTACTCCTTGGTAAGACTGGTGTCAGATTTTCTGGGTTCTGACTATCCGTAACGACTGCCAAAGACCTACAAATAACAGCCGGGACCAACGACTTAACGTGCTTTCCGAGGCACGGAACAGTCTCGATATGTTAAGATGGTCACCCTCCCATCTACAGACCAACCTCGGCAAACGGCGCTTAACCTTGAAGATCGACCCGTGGGGCTGTTATTATTTAGCCACGAGCTCCTCTAAGGAATCTCATATAAAAACGATGGAAAGTTTCCTAAATGAAAGTATTCCAGTTAATAAGGGAATGCGCACCAGTTGTTAATAGTCTGCCCCGACAAACAAAAGCATTAAGCAAAGGTCAGACAATACATTCAAAGAGTGGAGACAAGGTTAAATCCGTCCTTTGTCGTGGCTAAGTACCTTTAGAGGAGCTACTCAGTTATTCATAATATTAATATGGTTATCTTGACAGCATGACTGATCAACGTACTTAGATAATGTTAGGTAAAACTATCTATGTTTCAAAGCAGGTTTTCGTTTGAGTAACGTCAAATGGCATTAGAATGTTTAACCCCGGTTGGGTTAAAAAATATTCTCCGTAATGTCTTGAGGGTTTTTTTTTCTATAATCACCAGAAAAGCTTAGTAACCGGATAGAATCGCAATAAGTAGGTACTTTCAAAACGTAGAGTCATTTTGCGGTCCGACCTGGCTATGTTTCTATACAATAAATTACTTTAAATTATTTCTATACTAATCTAATCAAGCTGTAGAGTTTGTTTGTATTTTTGAACGCGCTAATCTCAGTCGGATTTGGAAAATTCTTTTTGTATATGATAGCCACATATATGAGGAAGGCTAAAGGCTATATAACATAACGCTACAACCAAATAGGAGATAAGAATGAATGAAAAATGTGACGCAGACGAAGTTGCGCGGGTCAGTTAGTAGTTTATAATTTCTCGGTGTTGAGCCGTGAAATTATAACCGGGCATAAATTGGTGATCAAACAGTGCGCAGGTTTTTTTCCAATTTATCTTTTTTGGTGAGGTGTATATTGCGTCCACTTCACATTTCCACAAGGAGACGGCGCAGGCAGAAGCTATTATTCCTTAATTAAACAACAAACGAAAACTAAACCAAATCCCTTCATACTCATTTCACAAGGTAAGCACACAAAAGCAAATATTCGATAATCCTCATATTTCAGCCAACTATTCGACGTAATCATTTTTTGTGTTCCCCAGGTGCTTTCGAAACCCTCGGGAGCTTTCAGTCTGAAAATAAATCTTATGTTTCTCGACATAGGAGTCTTGGAATCAAATTTTAACTAAGTGGCCAATTATTTAAACAAATAAGTGGATCACGATCCAAATACGAGGTTGGAGAGTACCTACTTCAGTTTGTTGAGGGTATCTACGTTTTACGTTCGGCTCATGTTGCTGTTTCGTCTAGTGGGGTTTAATTAGTGCCTGTAGAGGTGTACTGTGCGAGGTGGAGGTGTCTGTGTGTATGTACACTTAGTAACCGAATAAGTAGCACTATTTCCCTTCAAGGTCTTTCAAACTAAAATGAAATGAAAATCTATTAAGTACATATAAAATTAATACTGAGAATGCTAAATTAGTATTTAAACTAAGGATGCGGTCATTTTATAATATTACGAATAAAGTTTGGCAAATTTTTGAATTGCCACTTTTGAAACACTGCTTTTAAAGAGTTTTCATATGGTAGGAAAGCTCCAAACACATGAAAACAAATTTCAATAAAAATAATGAGAGCAATTTATTTATTGTTGTCATTATTTGTATCCATACAATTTCGTCTCTCGATGCCAACAGTATTACAACACGAGTAATACTGTTCTCGTATTCACTATAATTGGTTTTGAACACACATGTTATGTGAGATGCGCTTTTATTCCATTCATTTCTCCTTTCATGCGTTTTTATTTCAAAAATCAACAATCTGTTATTGAGTTTGTATCCGATTGATTTGAGAGCAGATTTTGAAACAAAAACAAATAGAGAAACCTGCAAACCTCTCGTAAAAGGTAATTTTAAGCATAATGTGTGCGTTACAGATTTTCTGTTTTCATCCAATTTTAATTATACCTAATGGCAAGCCTCTTCAGATGAATTTAAGCCTGCTTCAGAAAATCAAGAGAACGGGGAATATGAAAGTTTGTCTGAGTTGGGATTAAACTTTGAAGGGTTGGGAGCTTATATTCAGAGTGTGTAGTTTCACTTGTTTTGTTGATTTACACTTTGGCTGCAAACTATAGAGAAACGACTGTTAACTCATACTTATTAATGCTGATGATGAAGCTCAACGATGTGACGAGTGACGAGTGACGAGTGACGAGTGACGAGTGATGACGCGTGTTTATGGAAATAAACAACTGTCAACGTCTGTAGAGCAACTTTAGAATCATTTCTATGAAAACGCTTTTTCGGATTGTCGCGTTACGACCAGGGTGCGGAATACTTTCGTGGCAAGCAAATGTTTGGACAAGAACCACTTCTCATGACACTATCTTTATTTTATTTAGATAAGGACCCATAAAAATATATGGATAAGCTTTTAGAAATGATTCAGACCACCAAAATAAGGACAATGGTAAAAAAAATATAAGAAAAACGCAAAAATAATAAGAAAAAAAAAATAAGCGAACAAAAATACAGTAAAATTTTTGACAATTTATTATTATTTTAGGTCAAAATAAAATGACTTTAATGAGTTTTGGTATTTTGCTTGGATAATTTGTCCATCCATTTTAATGGGACCTTATATTTTGTTTATGAGGCATTTAGACATGAGACAATTCTCAAATTCTAAAGATCAAATGCATTCGCATCGCAGTTGCATACTTTCAAAAGAAATTCCAATTTCCTTACATTTTAATAAGATGCTGACGTGATTGTGTCACTGCGAAGATTTTAAGACTTGAATTTGTAAGTTTTATAATTTTATTAGTAGAATTGGCCGTAAGATGTTACCAAGAATCGTCTCCGCAAGAAGGCATGTTTAAACTGTTATTGTTGAGAGACTCCCGGAGAGACAATCAAGCCCACAACAAAATAAAATTGCCAGCCGTTCTGAAGTGATAATAAATACGGTATTCGATTTGATTTAAAAGTATGTAAAGAAGCTTCATTTGAATTCTAAAAATAAACTACACTTTTTACTAGTTAGGTCGTGTGTCAAAGGTGCATATAATTATTCTAACACTTCCTAACATGTCCACATGTTTAGAAAGATGGACGCAAGAAATTGCATTCTGCAACACGTGGAGTGCCTCACAATGAAATTATTTGCATACATTACAATAATTATTTGTCATCATTAGCGTATGCAGATCAGTATTGCACATCTCAATACTTGTATCCATCTTTTCTAAGTTTATAGAGTTCAAAACGTCCGCTTTTCACTTAATCTTTTTGCTATTTACTTAACTTATTTAGATAGTTTAAACGCACAGAGCAGCGACACTAATGGAGAAAATCGATCAAATTATTATTTTAAAAATCTCGTTTTGTCTGCCCATAATAATATCACTTACACAATACATATATTGATAGAACAACTACAGTCCTCACGTAAAACGGTTTTAAACAGAATTCGAGACGGTTAAAAAAAATTGGATTCCTCTGGAATTCTCTACTTTTTTGGGCCATTTTACTACAAATTCTGCACAACGCCAAAGCCGATACTTGAGTTAATGGCGATGGATTGAAATTATCTCAAAATACACGTTAACATCTACAACGTGTAACTGAATAAGCGCAATACCTCTTAAGGGGTCGATGTACTCATCATTATAAACAACTTTTACTGTGGGACCAACTCAGAAATCGCGAAAAAAACAGCTGTTCAGTACATTTTGTCAAGTTAAGAGCGCACTGAATGAATCGATTATTTTTTGGCTATTTCATTGTTGGTCCCATAGCGAAAGTTGTTCATAATGATGAGTACCTACAATAACCCCTTAAGAGGTATTACGTTTCTTCTGTTACACGTTGTAAATAAAGCACACAACAATGCCTGTCTACAATGCCTGTCATTAACAGAGCATCACGTCAATAACCACGAGGTCTGTGTAATTAGATCAGTCATCAAAATAACATACTATTAATTAAATTACATATACAATGTACACACCATAGCGAATGATAGGTAATCACGGCATATTGTAGTTGACGTGTGACGTGGTATTAAATTCAATTGTACATTATCAACATTCATAACGGGTTTCAGAAAACATTGAGTACAATTTCATCAAACCTTGGTGATACGGTATGAGTTTATACAATAATCTCATAGAAAGGATCGCTGATTATCCTAAATTCCCCCAGGACTTTTCCCAACTTTTTTGTCTTTAAAACATTATTTGGCGATAAGATTTTTAAACCACGATTTGTCCATCATTAATTATCTTGCCCTTACCAAAATGTATTGGGATCGGCAAGATAAGTCTTCTACTTCTATACATTGAATCTCTATTGAAGTAATGTGAATAGTCACTTTTATTGCAAGTTCTTACAATCCATCCCAAAGTTTTCTGGTAGATAAGTATCAAAGACGGCCACAGTATCATGCTGACTTTACAAAAGTCAGATAGTTTTTAACTGCATCGAATAAATTAAATACAGGGTAGAAAATATTGAATATGAATGTCGGTGGTTCGGATCTGTTTGTCGCATGAGTGCTTAAAACCACTGATCCGATTTACATTTTCTTTTTCCACTTCAGGTGCATTGTTTGTTGGATGTTAAATGCATAATCCGACACACGAGATGAAATGGCACGGCCGGACGTTTGGAAAGCCTATTGAAAGGGCTTAAATCAGATTTCATTTCGGTATGAAATATTTTACCTGCCTGTTAAAACATTGTAACATTGTGAAATACAACACGTGCGAAATGAAAAACCGGGTTGTTGTATTTACCAAAAATGGATTGTACCGTCTACCTATACCTACGCTGTTTTACCTGTGTGGTTTGAAACAAGTAAATTGGCGAGCTGTGATTGTTTAAATAACAATATATGTATATATAAAAGTACCTAGGTAGCTTAAAATGTAACTAACTATTTACCTTTACTAAACCTAACTAGGTAGGTAGCATTTGTATAAAAAATACTCTTACGCGTCGAAGTACTCCTCGCCATCGCTCATCCAGAAACGTGGCCAGAAAACTGTTAGCATCGTCAAGTTGAATGAAAGGCAATGCTTCTTTGGTCAAATAACAATACTTAATTATTGTTTTAGTTACAACCAAACCAATAGAAGTAGAAATCAAGAGTAGGAAATAAAGTTTCGAATGTAAAAAAAAAAGTTTATACGTGTTAGGACCCTAAAGTATTTCTTTTACGAAATTATATATGTCACCGGAAAATGGCAAACTCCGTGAGAAATTGTAAACTCTCGATAATTTGTCAACTGAACATTTGGAATACTTTTTAAGCAAAAAACTCTCGAAGTCATTGTGAACAATATCATCTAATCTCAATTATATAATCTTACGAAGTTTGCAATTATCAGGTGTCGTATACAAATTAATTCAAATCCAAGTAGGGACTAGGGACCAATGGGTCCCTAAGAAGGAAGCTGTTTGAACGTTATAATGAAATTATTCTGAATCAAGGTAGGACAATTTTAAATCTGCACATTCTGCTTTAATTAGGGTTCCGTAACTAAAGGGTAAAACGGGACCTTATTACTAAGACTCCACTGTCCGTCCGTCTGTCTGTCTGTCCGTCTGTCACCAGGTTGTATCTCATGAACCGTGATAGACAGTTGAAATTTTAACACAAATTACATTTTAACACATTAACAAAAAATAGTAAAAAATAGAATAATATAAATATTTAAGGGGGCTCTCATATAACAGACATGATTATTTTGCCGTTTTTATATATTTTAGTTACTCATTAAATTAATTAGTTTTGAAGTCAGCTTAATTTTTATTAAAAATCTCATCAGTTTTAGGTATTTTATGATAGGTTTTATGATACCTAGTAAGCACTAAACAACTTAAACAATGCACCCAAGCATAATGGTCAATGTTTCCAATCAGTTACTACACTCAATAGTTACCCAATAGTCCTGAGTTATCAATGCTGGTCCTAATGGGCAGTTTTCACTCCGAGGGAGACAATGACATGCGATATGAATTGTCTGCAAGGGACGCCCGTATTCAGTAATGAACAATCAAATCCTGCCGCCTTACTATATTATGAACTAGAGGAGGTATATACGTATGTCACAGTCATTACTGCTAATCAGTTAAAACCACTTTTGGCTGCACATATTCATTAAAGTTACTTTTCACCAGAGGCAAAAGAGCGTTCGCATTCGTTTGTATAGCAAACTGTCAATAATACCTTTAATTCCCTCCATTTTGATAATGATGAGCGTGCGAATTGCGACTTAAAATTGAACGATTTTTATTACGAGAATTGACCTTCAGTAAGTACTACTTTAAAATATCGAACGTTTAATAAGAGGCGGTAGGCTGGAAGCTGTTGTTGTTGTGACCGTCTTAAAACATTTCTTTTACCTAATGATATGATGTAATAAAGGGCCGGTTTCTGAATTGAGACCTTGGTGCTAAGAACGTTTCTTTCTCCTTTTAATTCCAAAAGTTATGATAAGACAGCTTTTCAGACGGACTTTAAGTTTAACAAATAATAGATACACTTTTTAAATCAGTCATCGGAGTTATGACGCATAAACCTTTAAGTATAACGGTTTTGACAGAATCACATGAAAACACACTACACAGACAGTGATGCAACCTCAGGCTGCGTCTGCCTCTCTGGAGGTAACTGAGGTAGACCTGAGAGTGGCGGTAAACAGGTTGAAGGCCAAAAATACCGCCCCAGGACCCGACGGCTTACCTGGGAAAGCCTGGGTCCTGGCCTTGGAGGCTCTCGGGCCTCGACTAAGGGGGTTCTTAAGCGCATGCTTGGAGAGAGGCCAGTTCCCACTTCGTTGGAAGACGGGGAAACTGGTCCTCATTAAGAAGCCTGGGCGCCCTGCGGACTCTCCGTCCGCTTACCGGCCCATCGTGCTGCTCGACGAGGTGGGCAAGCTCTTTGAAAGAGTCATAGCAAACCGCCTCGTCGGGCACCTGATGAGGGTGGGGCCGAATCTGGCGGAGAACCAGTTTGGTTTCCGCACGGGGCGCTCAACGGTGGATGCCATCATGCGCGTGAGAGCCCTCACGACGGGGGATGCGGTGTCCCGGGGCAGGGTCGTCTTGGCGGTGTCTCTTGACATCGCCAATGCCTTCAACTCCCTGCCCTGGAGTTGCATCAGGGAGGCACTCCGGTATCACCGGATGCCAACCTACCTCCGTCGCGTGGTCGAGGCCTATCTGACGGACAGGGCCGTCATCTACCCCGGTCACCGGGGAGAATGGAACCGGCGAGAGATGTCGTGCGGTGTTCCACAGAGTTCGGTTCTGGGGCCGCTCCTGTGGGACATCGGCTACGACTGGGTGCTGCGCGCCGACCTCCCTAGCGGCGTCAACGTAGTCTGCTACGCTGACGACACGCTAGTCTTGGCACAGGGGGGGTCGCACCAGGCGGCGGCCGAAGTGATGACACGCGGGGTTGCGACAGTCGTTGAGAGGATCCGGCAACTGGGTCTCGAGGTGGCCCTGCACAAGTCCGAAGCCATGTGTTTTTATGGTTCTCGGAACAGGCCACCAATGGGATCCCAAATAACGGTAGGAGGGGTTCACATCGGCGTCGGGTCGACGATCAGGTACCTCGGGCTCGTTCTCGACAGCCGATGGAACTTCGAGGAGCACTTCCGACGTTTGGCTCCAAGACTGGAGCGGGCCGGGGCTGCCTTCAAGCGGCTCCTGCCCAATCTAGGGGGTCCAAACGCCTCCTGCCGGAGGCTCTATGCGGGGATCGTGCGGTCCATGGCCCTTTATGGGGCCCCAGTGTGGGCACTGACGTTGAAGGGGCGACCTGCCCGCCAGCTCAACGCATCCCAAAGGGTCATGGCCATCCGGCTGGCCCGGGGATACCGCTCGGTCTCCGGCGAGGCGGCGAGCCTCCTTGCCGGATTAACGCCATGGGATCTGGAGGCGAGAGCCCTCGCGCACGTTTACGCGTGGCGCTTGGAGGCGCTTCGCCGGGGCGAAACTCCGCTGCCACGGCAAATTGCTACGCGGCGGACAGAGCTCCAGCAGGATACCATGGCGATATGGAAACGGCGACTGTCGCAACCCAGCGCTGGGCACGCCACAATTGCGGCGATAAGACCCCTCTTTGAGGAGTGGCTGGAGAGGCGCTACGGCGTCCTCACCTTCCGCCTGACGCAGGTACTAACCGGACACGGCTGTTTCGGGAGGTACCTCTTTCGGATTAAGCGGGAGGACACGCCCGGGTGTCAGCACTGTGAGGATCGCCTGGAGGACACGGTGGAGCATACGGTGGAGGTCTGCCCTGCTTGGGCTGAGCACCGCCGTGTCCTCGTCGAGGCGATCGGCGGCGGCAACCTCTCGCGTCCGGCCCTGGTTGAATCCATGGTCCGGAGCGAGGAGGCTTGGGAAGCGGTCACCTCCTTCTGCGAAGCAGTAATGCTAGCGAAGGAGGAGGCGGGCCGCGCGAGGGAAAGGCAAGGCCTTCGTCCCAACCGCCGCTACAGGAGAAGACGCCCCGGGCGTCGGGAGTCGCAGGGCGATCCCCGGCCACCGTAGGCGCGGCCTGCGGCCTGCGAGCGTTGGGTGGCTCGCTGTCCGATCACCACCAGGCCCGGGTCGATGGCGCGTTGTGTTTCACGCGCGCCTCAAAGAGATGTCAGCATAGAGGACGGGGCCCGCTAGGGCCAGAGCCTGCCAGGGTTGCGGAATTTGTTCGAAAGAGTCACCGCGGCCCTGGAAAGCAAAGGGCTTAAGAAGGAACACGGATGGGTTTTAGTCAGTAAGAGTCTGACACGCCCTTCCGCTCCACCCAGAGCGGAAGAAGTCATTTGATGATTTCCCATCCTAAAAAAAAAAAAAAAAAAAAAAAAAAAAAAAAAAAAAAAAAAAAAAAAAAAAAAAAGGCTGCGTCTGCCTGCCAGGGAGCTTCGCAATGCATTGTTAATGTTTCAAGGAGGGCTGTAGGGTTTCAAATTCCCAATTATAATAGTTTTCAAGTGATCTTTTCGCTAGTCTAACAAATAATTGGTGAGTCAACATTGATAACGGTATTTTTTAGCACTGGATTTACCCCCATAAATAATGAATATGAAACTAAATGTAACAAAAAATAAAATTAATAGTTTTTCTGTTACATAAAATAGCATTTCCAAACACTTTGATCACTTCGCCGCATTGGATGAACGCTGCACACGACGTAGATATTTGATAGTCCAGGAACACAATAGTTCTGCGTAGAGGGTTTGACAATTGTATTGGCTCTCAAAGGATTTCTACCCGCCTGCAGGGGATGCAAGTATTGCAGATTCAATTTCCTGTATGTCTATATGTCCTGTAGTTTTGAACGAGGAAATACCCAAATATAAACTACGTAGGTTCAATTTACAAACGTAGGAACCTACGTAGCTTTTCATTTTAATCAAATGAAAAGGTGTTCGTTGATAAATGCATCACTTGAAAACGGCTGCACCGATTTGCTTAATTTATTGTTTTAATTATTTTTTGGTTAGTCTGAACAAAAATGTAAGTGGAAAAAATGGAAAAGATTCGCAGAAAATAGATAAAACGGAAAAAACTGGGAGTGCTTTTTTCTCTGGGATTTTTGTAAGAACTCCGAAAAATTTTCATGACAATGTCTTTCGAGTCAGCTAGTCTAACAAGAAATAAATCACAAAATCTAATAGGTAGGTTATGTCTGTACTGTAACAAAGTAGGTACATATCTGCTATCTGTTTGTCCCAGACAACTACTGTCGTGGCAGAAAGCACCGCTTACGACCAACTTGCCGTTCTGTTGCACACTCCAAGTCACCTAATCATCGGATATTAGCCGCTATTAACGCTCTCCTGAACTCAAACACAGATCTTGATATGTATGCTTAATTGCGAATGGATGGAATGCAAATGGATAATAATGTCACAATGTTTGTATTTTTGTGAGAAGAATGCATGACTGTGTTAAATAAATATGTTAAAATAGTGGGCTTCGGCCGTTCTATTTAAATAAATAAATAAAATTACCAAACACGTGAACAGTTAGGTAGGTACACAATTTCCAAAGGTAGACCCTTTATTGGTAGCAAAGTACTGGGCAATAAGTGAAGCCTTTGTGGCCGGCGTCACGTTTGCGTTTGCTTGGCACCGACCTCGCGTCGAACCCATGAACTCAAGGTTCCCAATTGTCCTCGTCTCCATTCGACCAACAAGGCGATTTCTATCGTGAACTTCTAAAAAGAACCGAATGTGAAAGTCTACAGTCCCACGCTAGAGGCTCCGGTCACAGAGAACGTTAGAATTTTGATTATTTGGAACTCAATGACACACAAAATTCTTAAATCCATTTATAATTTGCAACGTTTTATGATTTGTCACACTTTTCTGCTCGATAACCTTGGGAACGGACCAATTTGGTTTCGAATACTGCTCGAGTATGCTTTCGGGTGAGAAAGTCTAATCAATCACCTTGTTCGTTTCTTAATTTTAAGATCGTTTAATAAACTTGTTACCATTGGATACTAAAGATTCTCACTTAAACAGAGTTACAATGAAGACGTTGCGATCTGGTAGATCCGAGTTTCATAGCATCAGTAGCAGTAATCTAAAGTTATACAATGAAGAGATAAGTGTTAGCACCTAGATCTAGTAACAAAAAGTTGTCCCAAATAATCCACGGGTCCTGCAAGGTAGCCTAAGAGAGCAAAGCCGCGAGGAAAGCTGGTAGACAATATGAACTTCGAAAATAAACTCTCATAACAGTTCAAAGTCTACTGCATCATAACAAAACCTAAATGCTGCAGAGCAATAAGCGATGAGTGACAAAGTTCAAGAGTTCGCACTAATAAAGCTCGGTACAGAATTGAGAGAGATGAATTTGCCGAGCCCCGCCTGGACCATCACAACAATCAGTTACAATTAGTGCACTCACGCAAGTAGGGACCTATTTAAAGATAAATTTTGTACCTATTTTAGACTGGTTGTACTTTTTAACAGGATGACATCGGGCATATCTTATTCATTTGTTTTATAGAATAACCGACAGATAACCAATTTCCGAGATAGACTACTATCTGGAATTTTCTATATAAATCTACTAGTAGGTAAGTAGGTCCTATTTTCAAAAAGTCCATCTCAATAGTTGTCGAAGTCGCTGTCCAATTTTTGCCGGCCTGAAAGTGGCTGTAAATTGGAAAATATTTTCCAACGGCTTCTCCAAATATTTCACAACAATCTTTTCATCAGAGGAAATGGAAATGTCACGTTCTGCAACTACATATTAATATTTCACTGGCCACTTCGGCTTCTCGTTCCGGCTTGAGAGGCATTCAGGTTACGTCTTGGCCGTCGGAGCACTTCGAACTCTGCAGTATTATTGAAAATGGGACACTATATTTGGAAGACGTATAATTTAGTGCTAAAGTGTCGCGACCTCACCATCGGTTCCAGATGGAGGTTTCTCACTTATACTGGTCCCACTTAACGAATTTAGTTCGAGTGCATCTAAGGTAAGGTCATCTGACGTCACATTGACTGCGGGACAAAGCCACTAACCTCGACCTGAGATAACAAAGCGACACCAAAATACAAGTTCTTTTCAAATGTATCTACTCTACTTATTCATAGCACACCTAAAGATTTTTGATCATAATATAGTTCACCGTCACCCTTCAAAATATCACCATAACCATGGACGTCGAACAAAGAATTATCTTTTAAGTAATAAAACTACTAACATAAAAACAAAAGATCATCCATTACAAAGCGAGTACATTCTAGCTACCTCATGCCAGCTAACAGAACGAGTTGACGTGCAAACGGTACCACACGAGAATAAATTTATTTTTAAATTTATAATACGTATTCGTAATAACTGTCCAAATTCGCGTTGGCAGTGGGAGGAAACGTTGGTGGCCACTTCTATCGAAATATCGTCGTAACTGGGCTACTCCAGTGCGATGACACCGACGAATTTCGACGCAAGCGGTGCGCGAGCGCACGCTCCCAGCGCGATAACGCTCAGTATAACGTCGCCCCGCGGTGCCACGCCGCCGCCAGCCGGCAGCGATCCACTGCGGTGTCGAAACAATGGTGAATTGAACACAATGGCACATGGTTACATGCTCGTGTTTGACAACGGAAACTGCTCAACTATTGAATTTTAAACTGTCCAATACCATAATTTTGAAAAGTCCATCACTTGTTTCTTGATAGAAATTATCGGCGCATCACAAATGAAATGCATAAGTGACGTCATTGGCTGATAAATCATTTAACCAACGTCAGCTTATGCCCGTTTCAGACTTTGTCACATTCACGCTGCGGTAATTATCGTTGCAGAATCTCTACTCCTAACATCAATGGCAAACTAAACAGTAACCCATTCACTAGTTGCTGACCCGTCTCGTCTTGTGAAAGGTATCTAAATTCAGCTGAACGTAAAGGGATCAGTAATTACGGAGTCTCGTTGGACAGTATCGCTTATGCGCACCGCATACGAATTAAGCACGAAACAGGATAAACAAAGGTTTAGTCATGAGCTCACGGCATGTGATGTACTGGGTTGACTTGAAACGGAGAGAATCACGATGAGATAAGAGTCCCATAAATTTAGGTACTTACTTTTCCTTAAGGTCTAGGCTAAGTGTCACTGTACCAGTGAAGTATGCAATAATCGCCGCACGTCCAAAATGTTGAATATCGACGAAGAGCCAAATTCTTGTAAGTACTAAAATATACAACCAATGTCAAAAATTTGTCAATATGTAGGGAAATTAGAGTGTTCTTTAACAAGGTCAATTCTACAAATTTTCAACAACGTTCGCATTCGTATCTACTGAAATGCGAATGCGAACGTTGCTTGAAAATTTCAAATTAGCAATCTGTCAAAATTTTATGAAAAATGAGGTTTTTTTGAACGGGAAGAAACAAATTCGAATGGGACCTTGCTCAAAAATGAGTAGAATTAACCTTCAGTTGGCGACTGCGCTGCGATGCGATAGCTTCTTAAAAATTCGAGAATAGCCCGTCATTCAGTTCGAAATTTTGAAGCTTGACCACGTGATATATTGCTGTCACAACTTTTTGAACTTTTTGACAATCGTTATCGTTGATAAAATGTCACTTGGTGTAGTTTAAACCCTCATGTTTTTAATTTTCTCAAATTCAACTTTTTTGTCTTCAATTTTTTTAAACGAATTTAGCGTTTCTTAGTTTTATTGGAATTTTAGTAGGTAAGAACATCAAGTCCATCTGTTTTGGAGGCAGAGGTATTTCAAGTATGCGGAATGACTACCTACGTACAACATACATAGATGTAACTCGTTTTGGAAGGTGTCATCGACTTGCGAATTCTTTTTTTAATAGATTATATCTTTGTCAGCTTGTCCGTTAACGTTAAATTGCCAACAGTAGCTGAAATGTCATATTTGTAAGGAAAAATGACGTTTCAGCTTCTGTTGGTAGCTAATTTTAACCCTGGAACGCACGCAAAGGGCTTTAGAAGGAACACGGATGGGTTTAGTCAGTAAAAGACTGACACGCTCTTCCGCTCCACCCAGAGCGGAGGAGTCATTTGCTGATTTCCCATCCTTAAAAAAAAAGGTAATTTTATAGTTGGTGGGTAAGCGGTTGATAGTGAAGAATCCATTTAGCCAGAGGAATGAAATACAGAACAATTCATACTAAGTAACAAGAGTGAGTCTAATGCTTAACTGATTGGAAAAGGAAAACTAGCTTTCAGCGGTTTGTACATACCTACTAGCGATACCTACGTACGTACTAGCGATAAAAAAGCCATGTTTTAATCCACCTGTGTACCATTTTTTAACCAAATTCATACAGCCGTCGACGCGTGATTAATTTAAACCCATTCCAAATTCCCATAAACTCTCGCATTTATATTATTTTGTGTAGGATATGACACAACATGAAGGATTGACACTTATCATACGTTTTCATATCTATTGTAAATGACTGCAGCATCTGTTCCCCCATTATCTACCTAGTTAGATAATGAGCTGAACGCTTATTGGGTTAGCCGTGATCCGATTAATTAGAATTATCTTGCCAACTAGTGCCTGTTATACAAATTGTTGAAAATACATTACCGGCCTGACAGCCAGGGAGAAGACCAATCATAATAAGTTAGTACCTCAAATATTAAACGAAATTGTCTAAATAAAAAAAAATAGAGTTTATTTGCGCCAAGCATGTTACATACCATAAAATACAATAAAAAAAATTACAATAGTTATGCAAGTTGGGAAGATATGAGTCACATTCGCGCCAAACGGCCATCACTCCGCATAATGCTGTCCAACTACAAATTAAAGCGTGTTTTGAGTAGGTAGTCAAAGAAATCTTTAAAACATAATTTGTTTGCCTAGCAAGGTACGCATAGCGAAACAATATATTATAAATAACAATATGCAGGTCCACAATTTACCTATGTGTCATAAATAAATACTTATATTTTGAATATTACAATAAATAGTTCCAATGTAGAAATGTAGCATCGACATCAAACAACATTGCAAAATCACAAGTCGAAGATTTACGAGTTTATTCACTTGAACACCTCTCAAAGATGTTCAATATTTTCAAAGAAGTCCAATACCGTTTATATTATACACTTTGAGACGGAAAACATGCGCGAGGTGTTCACGAGAGCATATGACAATATATTACGAAATGAAGTGTAAATTTTACACTTCATTTCGTCACAATTGGTACTCGTATCGCCGATGCGTTCAAGTTCATCTGAATGAGCACCTAAACGATGACAATCGAATACTTTTCTTTGCCGTTTTTTCTTTTTCGAAAGGTATTTCTATGTACCAACTACTTATACTAATCCTAACTTATATCAGGTATAATACAAAACTGTTTCTTTGTTTGTTACACTTTGACGCCTGAAACGCCGTTGATTAAATTTGATGAATTTTGGTTCAGGAATAAATGGGAGCCTAGAGACGGCTACTTTAACGCGAGCGAGGCCGCGGGCATAAGCAAGTAAAACAATAACGGAAGTCCGGCTTTAATCACGATTCGTTAAACTATAATCATCTGGAAAAAAATGCCCAGTTTTCTTTGAAAATTGGGTCCGTTCCGTCGCCATACAAGGATCTAGCGTCTGTCTACTTGTAGGTTTCGGGTCTCTTGCAACCACGTTACGATACCGATCAATACGCACGTCAGCAAAATGAGTACCAAAACAAAATCCCCGGATCCAAGCAACTGTCACCATTATACCAACAAGCATAGTGTCCAGAATAGCATCCGTTGTTTGGCCGAATTTGTAAAACGCGTGAACAGTCGCATTGTTTCATTCGTTGAGCTGGATAAAGTGAGGCCCGAATTCCAGTCAAATAGATAAAGTGTCTTTGTTAAATGAACTACGACTACGAAGCAGGCGCAGTCATCACTCAAATAATTTTCTACTAAGGCCTGATTTTTCAGTAGTTCCTTAGGTACATAATTTTTACCTGAGGAATAAAAATGGGTTTTTTCATAGGAAATATATCAAATAGCTATATTTATTCCTCAGTAATAATTAATTATCTAACTACTGAAAAAAATGTCTTCATTACAATTTAATATATCCATAATAGCTATTAGTATTTAGAATAAAACATAGTTACTATCGCAATATCCTCAATGATAACGCCCGCATTTCCTTTCTATTGTTAATTCAAAGTTTCGATCGTTAGGAATTTCCAAATATGCCAGAGAGAGTGCCAAAAGCAGACATATTAGAACGATTTGACTAAGAACAGGCCTTGACCAAGTTTTTACTCCTCCACAAGTCAGCAGCCTTGAGCAACTTCTAACTACTTATCAGCGAACCAACATTGTTTGTAGGTACGTACCTACGTACAACATTACCCAGCCAACTGACTAAACACCTTATTGTATGAACGGCAGAGTCTATTTTTGTCGGCTAGAATTAAAATGTGGCATGGCAAATGTATTCAGACTTGGGCAGTACATATGAGCGAGCGTGTACAATCTTATATCAAACTTTCAAAATTTTCCGTTACAAATTGTCGTATTAAAATCTTTAACACCGGTTTTTAGGTTTATTGAAATATATAAATATAAATTGGTGATATATTCGGTGTGGGTACTTTTTTTTTGTGTGTGATATCAATAAATAACTTCTTCCGTGTCAGACTCTGACTGACTAAAACCCATCCGTGTTCCTTCTAAAGCCCTTTGCGTTACAGGGCCGCGGTGACTCTTTCGAACAAATTCCGCCACTCCAGCAGTTCCGCAACCCTGGCAGGTGTGGGTACCTAGTATTTTCATTCATGCACTGATGTTTACTACACTTCTTATAACTTTAACATAGATATCTATCTAAAGAAAAATAATAAGAGTAATAGAAAAATAGAAGAATAGAATAAAAAGAAAAATAGTAAAAGTAATAGAAAATAATAAGTTAAAACCGTTGTCTCATGTATCTACATGAGACAACGGTTTTAACTTATTATTTTCTTAAGTAATAAATCTAATACTATAAGAATCAAAGTCCTAACTTAGGTACTGACTGACGGACTGACTGACAACGCTAAACCGCTGGTTGTAGAAACTTCAAGATCCATAGTATAAATTGATGTAAATATGTCTTTAGTACGTAAGTAACACATCTATTCACTGTTAATAATATTATGTTGACACTGATTTAAAACGCCCGTGGCATATTATAGAATTGGGAAGTTAAAAACTACAAAATCCTCATTTATTAACAAGTTCTGCAGCAGTACTATGACGTGCTAATGTCATCCAATTCCGATGATGTAGGTATACGGGATAGTGCTATTCGTTATGAATAGCTCCGTCTCCCTCTTAGAGCGTCTGTAGGGCCTCAGAAGTAAAAATTGAGCAGTAAACTAAATAGCTGCTGATGCTAAGTTCGCTTGCTCCGCCCGCTCACTCTATAGCTCCCATCGTTAGTCAGACTATTCGAACATAATCTATCCGTGTCGGGGTGCCCTAAGCTCCCTGTGCTCAATGCACCATTCCATTATTTTCCTAGCTATTCATTTATTACACTGCTTGAATAATTTTTGAACCAGAATTGTAGGATGATATAAACGGCACATTTTCTTTCTATTACCTACTGTTCATGTTTTACTACTGCAGTAATTTACTAACCTCCAGAAAATAAAATATCTACCCATGTTTTTTTTCAACGGGTCATAATTACATCCCTAATGTTTAAATAGCAATTGTAAAAGTTATTACTTCTGTATATATTCATACTAATTGCTGAGCTCATAGAGTAAAATAATTTCACGAAAGAGAGTATGTAAGTGCACCGTAATTGCTAGACTGAAATTAATTGCAGGCTGTTTATTATACAAACCATTTCTGTGCTAAGTTAAAAAAGATAATACTTTGTAGAGAAATAAACTTAAATATTTGAAACCAAAATGTAAAAGGTGTTGTGGAGAATATGGAAGGGGTGAAGGCATTCATTAAAAAACTTACTGTCAACGTAAAATAATCATCATCAGGCGAAAGATGTCCACTCCTGGGCATAGGTCTCCCTCAAAAGGGGGGGGGGGGGTGATTTGCCATAATCGCCACGCCTGGCAGGCGGGTTGGCATTGCAGTGTAGCTGTTGCAAAGCACAGAGAATGCTGCTGCCCAATCTCTGGTGAGTCCGTTAGTCGCCTCTTACGACACCCACAGGAAGTGATGGTAAAATAATAATTCGACGAAGTCAGTTAAGGATAAATTGTACTATGTATTACTTAATAGACTGTATGATTTTTAATGACTCCTCAGTTCCCAAAAAAATCAGCAGGACGTAGATGTAGAGCGGCGATAATAATCGCACGGGCGACAAGATACGCCACACCTAACTGTTACCATTATCGTTCGAACATCACAACTTATCAGACCCAATTTTTCTACTAAGTACCTTCTTGTAGCGTCCTTATCAAATAATTTAATCGTTATCTAAGGTGTTTGACCCTAGAACTCGTGCAGAACGTTTTAGTACAAAGAAAAACTTTTTTTCCCATTTTCGTGAAAATCGGCAAAAGGTTCCCTTGAGAACAAAGTTTTATATTTGGTACGAAAACTGTTCTAAATCGTCGGAGCCCTACAAAATATAGGATCGTTGGAATCTTTTTGTATGTTTTTGGCGAGGCCTGCTCACACACACACACACACACTGAACGATTCCATTGATTGTATGATTAGGCCACAGCAAGTGACGGCAGTTGAGCGGCACGTACTGTGTACTAGTTACTACACAAGTACATACGAACATAATACTCGTGAATGTTTAGAGGACGAATTGCTGGCGGTTGGCGACCTAGCTGTGCGAGTACTTACCGACTACGAAGAATATGAACTGAGCTAATTTTTGTCAAGGTTATTTCATAGCCAGTCAAAATTAAGCAGACTTACGCTTTTTAGAAAAGAAGTCATATAAACGTAAAACGATTTAGGAATTGTTGAAGTATCCAGTCGTCTGTTAGTAATCTTAATTTATTTTTCCTCAACAGTTATTAACAATGATGGATGTCATATCGCCGTTGTAGACTAAACTAATCAATAGTGATAAATTATTCTGGTGCCAATATCGATGGCATTGGAAACACAAGAAAATTTTGTAGTGTAATATGCGATTATCTGTGTTTATCATTCAATAATGTATCTGATTGGTCTTAAAACGGGGAAGGAGAATAATATATCGTGAGAATGGCAAGAATATCGCTACAGGAAAAAATTCTAGACGATCTCAACGCGTGGTGAATTACCGCTCTCTTGATCTACCGGTCTATTCTGACAATATCTCACCTACACTTAGGTGGAAAGAGCACGAAATGAGCTGTCATTCCATCTTCTTTGTATGGATTGTCAGCTCACTTCATGTACACTTCACCTTAGCTTACACGGTGAGATATTTACAGAATTTTAACTGTTGTGTTGTTGTTGTGAATTCAACAAGGTTATATTACTGTAAGGTGATTGAAACAAATATCATTCTTGTTTTCCGTTCAATGACGAAAATATTGATTCCAACAAATTTCACAATTTTGGCTTTCCTGTTTAGATTCCAGGAATTACATATTTACCTGTTTTTTTCATAATTTATTCGAGGATTATTTGTGGTAACACGCAGTATTTTCATAAATAAACAGTTGTTTTCCGTTTCCTTGTAATATTTCGATGAATTTTTTTTTCTGTAGTAGATATGTCAAAGGTATTACGAAACTATAAGCTGCATAAAACAGTATTTGAGTGATGCTACTCCGTGATTATAAGTGTTTTACGCACTGAAGTGTTGGATATCGCAATCGCATTTTTGAGTCACAAAACTGAAGTAAAACTTCCCTCTATATATTTTGCTATAATAATATAAAATTAGAAAATGTAAATGAACACAAAACAATTTACAAAAAAAAAGAAATATAAAATACTTACCTAACTGTACGACAATGAGTATTAATACAAACTAATAGTAGATTGTTGCATCGAGCGCAAAGTGAGTTATTAATGCACGAGTGTTATGTTGGTGGCGAGCGCATGCGAGGGCACTAAATTAACACGAGTGCGTTAATTACTCACTTTAACAAGGTGTGTAATCTACTTTTCTTTTAACTACCAATCTACCTACCGTGATAAAATATACCTACTCAAAATAAAATAAAACTCAAGTTGATGAAAAAAAAGTTAAACCCGCGACTTTAAAAAAAAGGCAAAAGGATTTTAACAATTTCATTTGCAGTTTTTTTATACTTTCTGGATTTGAATTCGTATCGCTATCACTGTCTTTTTCCATTTTTTAAACTTTTCTCGCTAAACATGAAGTATCAAAGTTTTACAATCGTACAAAATGCGCGCTATTTGTGTTTCTTTTTTCACCAAGTCGGTTTTATTCAGCCAATTTTTATTTTCAGCCAGTATCTTTTTGATCTAATGCGTAGATCAGATTTTATATTTAACTTAATAGGAGACATTATTCCTTTGTGGTAAATTTATATCTAAATAAAAACAGTGCATTAATTTAACATTTCTGCACTGTTTTGGTTCTAAGCAAAAAATACGTCCTTTGTGATCGGTTTTGTAGTGATTAATGATTTGATAACATTACTACGTAGTTGAAAGAAAATATATAAACTAGTTACTATATAAATAACAAGGTCTGTTATCGGATTATGAGTGTTCCCACACTTCACCATTAAGTACCTACTTATTAACTTGTCTTTGTCATCAATCATCAGGCCCCAACCCCTTGAATAGTGTTAATTTTAACGACATACAAAAAAAAAACACTATTTGTATTATTTTACCAGTCACACAATTCAGCGCAAGTGACCCCAATTAGAATATTAAGTTGTGCCTAATAATAATAAGCATAATTAGCACTTTTTATTATTTATTTGTAATAAAACGTCGGGATTTTAAATAAAACTTAATTAATTTCTATATTAGTTAGCCTTTTGCCTAAGCTGACAGGGAAAGGACGAGTTGCTGGGGACTGTCTCGTCATTTGTTCTTCCAATCACTACGAAGTTGTGAAGGTTGGGCGTCCATGGTAAGTACAGTGGTCACTAGTAGTTCAGGTATAAACATATCACAGTAAAAATTTAGATGGAGTGAGCCAGAAGTGAACTGTCATTCCAACTTGATTTAATGGGTTGACAGCTCATATTCAGTTCACACTTCATATTCAGTTCGTCTAGGTTTTCACCGTGATAATGTTAAGAGAATGTCACGACTTATTTAGCCACGTGTCTATTGTTGGTTGTCTACGTGGTAAACCAATATTTGTCACATCCGTGGAGAGGTACTTCACGCAAATTTGTGCTTAGTCCACTCTATCGGTGGTGAGCCCAGTGACCTCGTAAACACTCGCGCATAGCTAAACGCTGTCAAGTCAACCAGCCTCACTTGTACCAATTCAATATCATTTAATACAACTGCTCCTATTAAACCATTTACAAGTACAAGGTAGAAATGATAACGAATAGGGAATGTTGGCGTTTTATAGACGAATACATACAAAAGTAGAATGATACTTAAAACTTTAAAAGAAAAACAATAGGTAAAGATAAAGATTTTATTTCACTCAAAGCAGACGCGCATCCGTAGAAATGATGAACCTAAGTTTATCATTTCTACGGATGCGCGTCTGCTTTGAGTGGAATTATGTTTTTGTCTTTATTTTTTCTAGACATATTTTATAGCTTAACATTAAGTTTCTAATTAGGTATACTGTTGTTGTCTTTTCGTGAAAAAATAATCTGCAGTTAAAGCAATCCACACATTCAGAAAATAATGCGACGAGAAAGATCAAACAAATCAGTTTAAATATCAAAAATTAAAACCAGAGACCGATAGAAACGCTATAAATAATTTCCGTGACTTTGTTCAAGCTTCGTGTCAAAACAAACAACATGTATAATTTACAGAACAATATGCTAATGAAAAAGAGAAAGCAAAAAATGTACTGCATTCTTAAAACGTCCATTTTATTTAGTAGGTCACTGTTCTAGTGTCCATTTACATGCAACGGCTATGGGGACTGTACACTCATTCATGTTATCTAATCTAGTATTTAAATTCATAGCTAGTATAAATATATACTGTGTAGTAAGTACCTGGTAAACTGACTTGATATTATGTTGCATACTAATTATCATGTTCAGGGTTTCTAGATACGGTCTTATCTTTTATTTAACTCTTGGTTTTACCAGTGGCTTCGCCTGTGTGATAACTGTAAATTACGTCCGTAACAAGAAGGTGGCGGCTCGTGAGAAGACGTCAGGCTTTTGGTCAGGAACCCGGCCTTTATAAATGACAGGATTTACAATCAAATAGTCATAGCCAGAGGGCTGGGCTTTTTACGGTCAAAGAATCAGTATTACCTCATCTAGTTTAAAAAATGACCAAAAAAGATTGACGTGTAAAAGTGTTATGTTTAACCTACTTACAAAATAAATATTATTTATTATTAACGCGGCAATGTTGCCAATGTTCTGGGCATTTTTGCCATTAACAGCGATGTGGATGAATGTAATGATGCCCAATGATTAATTTTGTTTTTATACGCGGTTGTGCATAATTTCGCGAAAATTTCTTACTTTATGGTTCATTAAATGTAAATTTAAAAAAATGTCATAGATATATGAAAATCGCTCGCAACCTAAATTTCAACTTTCTTTAAAGTCAGGCTTTCTGGCAGGACTTTTTAATTAGGTTTTCCTGAAATGACGAGCATCAGGTAGTAGCACTGAGGCGTCAGAACTCCAGGCACCTGTCAAAACTCTGATGTTTAGTGACATTTGTTAAATTTACATCAACATCATGCTTACGTCTAAGTCACTTTTTCAATGAAGAGGATCTCTCGCCCATGTGGCGCCAACTGGTGGCGTAAATTTTCCTGAAAACCCTCATTTTCCATTTGAGATATACTAACATATATTTGAGAAAATTATGTTTAAGTTGAGGAGAAATTAATTAACAAACATATAGACTATAAATGTATAAAAAAATCAAGGTGGACAATTGATAGGATATTTAGTGAAGATGTTAAGACTCTGCCAATTAATATTAATCACTCCACTCACTATCATAATCATGCGAGATGCAAGAGTGCTACGTTTTACATCCCTGTGTTTTTAGTTTCTGAGTTTAGATTTCCCAAGAAATAACAATGATGGTCTCAAAAAGAATACCACCGTTTCGAAAAACATTAATTTCAACGATTATTATAATTGTCCGGATTTTGCCAATGCGAACATGATTTTAGATAGGACCCTACTTATCATAAAAAGAAAAACATGTGGACGCCAAAAAATCCTTATTTCCTGAGTTTTCCTCCAAATTATTCCCTCCTCTATCTACCGACACTCGATCAAGGAAATGTTCTGCATTAAGAGTAACTCATCAGACATTTAAGAAAACTGTAACGAAAAAAGTCAAACAGTGTTCTATTTTTCCTTAGCCAAACCAAGTAGCACGCTACACCGGTATGATTCATAACAAATCGATAAAGACTCAGCAATTATTAACATCGATCTAGTTTCCAACGCTACTGGGAACAACAAGGCCTGCCGGTTGATTCTGTAAACATGTCGAAGTGAAGGCTTGGGTGAAGTGATCACGAGGTGAGCTGTCAATCCATATAATCAAGATGTCATTTATGATATGGATTGATAGCTCACCTCCTGATCACTTCACCCAAGCCTTCACTTCGACATGTTTACATAATCGACCGCTGTGGTTTTACACGCATAGAGTTTTTAAATGTCACCCCTTTTTTATATGTAGCACGTGGGAACAAAGACCATTTATTGTAATTTATTGCTACGCTGTTCAACCTTATCAACACTGTTTAATAGAGACCCTGCTCAGTATTAGTTCGTGTAGGACGAAGTCATGTACGTATTACAAAAAATAAAAATTGTAACAAATAAAGGGAATTGAAAATCCTCCCTTGCGGCGCTCCGACACAAAAATCATTCGTTTGATGCGGCGACAAAGCTACCAAACACTGACAATTTTAGAATGGATTGACTGCCGCGTTAACAAAAAAGAGCAAATATTCAGAGGCTTTGTTTCTGCTGAAAGTTGACTAACGGTTTTCTGTTTATATCAGCAATTTTCCTGACATTCTCCAATTCTGTTTGTCTTTTTTGAAGCACGGTTGAAGTAATTAAATATATCAAAGAGATGAAATTCGAGATGTTTAGTTACCTGAGAACTTTTAACTGAGCTCGTCTTGAATTGCCATTTCTATTTTTTTTCAGATTTTTTCCTTGAAAAGACCAGTTTTACTAAGGGCTCTGTTTTTGTATAAAATACGTTTCTCTATTTTAACGAAAATACTACACCGCAAAATTGTAGGATAGCTAAACCAATTACGGTTCCCGACTTAGTAAACAACAACAATTTCGCCAGGCATTGGTCGATGAACCAAAATGGCGGACAAACAGCATTTCCCTTCTATCCTGTGGCGCGTAAACAGCTCAAGATTTCCTCCAAGACTGTGCGCTATATCTGAAATGCTCCGCTCTCAAGCAACCCCTCGTTATAAATGCACGGCACTGCTCCGCAGTTAGAATTCACTTTACAGCTGCCTTACACGAGCAATAGAGCTTTTCATTTTTTATAATGCACTCGGAAATTCGATTCAATTCGAAATGCTGTGTTGTTCAGCTCAATGCTTCGTGAATGCATGAATTGAAAATTTCAAATAGCTCAAACGTGCTTCGGTCCCGTGGTTAGTCGTAAGAATTTAACTAATAAAAATAACTGTACGTATCTAATATTTAGCTACTGTTTTATTACTGCAGCATTTTGTTGGCTTTCTACAAAACTGTTTCAATATAAAATGCCTTGGCAACAGCTGTGTCGCTTCTGACGCGAATTTCATGACAAAGTACATATGATGTAGCTCATCAAGTCTAATGTCGTTGGCTTAAGCTTTACGATGGCGTGTTTCGGCGGTAAGATAGCGTTGTTAAACGTAACCAGCAAATTATTAATCTTCTCCTGCCCGCACCGCCCCTCTGAAATTGGGAGGTAGAGGGTGGTGGGAGTATGTTTTCGGGGGTCTGAAACTCCGTTCGTATTCACAGCGTGGAGCTTCTCGGTCCTTCGCTTTGGAATAAAAAATACACGAAATTATGTTTTATGTCGAACAGATTACGTTGATTTTAAATAAACAAAGGAATTTTCGCAAAACTCACTTATGTTACACAGATTAGGTTAAGTATTGCTCTAACAGTGGTTTATTAATATGCTTGCTAAAACGTTATTACATGGATAATACTTCGCATTCGTCTTTTATTCAATTCTGCAGTACTATGACTCAATCAAATACTTTTCAGCACCTATCGCGTTTTAAAATAAGAAAAAAGGCTCTTGGTAACCTTTGTCCCCAAGTCCTTCCAAGAAAACTCTGTGTAACTTAGACTTGCAAAACGATTTTTCCATTATAACTCAAAACTTTGAAACTGCTAACTCCAAGAAAGTAAGTAAGTTACAGTGTAGGGTTGAAGTTATTTTAGAAATGACGCCCTCTCCCAGGGAGGGAAGCTATCCCGGCAATGGGAACGTTATAACCTGATAACGTGTTAAGATTACTAAAAAGGATCACCGTTACTGCAAACAAGAACGTTGCTCACGCAATACGAACTATTGGAGTTTTTCCCACCGAATCGATTAAGGTTAGAAGTTAGGTACAACTAACTAGGGATCGATAAAAAAAACTCAAAACTTACATCTATGAATAATTCATTTATAAATGAAAATCACCCTATCAGTACGAAACTATAGATAGAGTTAATTTGACTAAATACTTAGACTACTTATTTTTTAAATGAAAATTTCCTACACATTTAAAACTGGACTGTTTTTCGTTTCTTCGAGATGTTCCCTCACAGTTTTCAATGAAGTTGAGAAGAATCCGCCGAAACGCTTGGGTCATGCATGAGGTCCGAGAGCGCGTCTCGTTTTCAAAGGCATATCTCGCCGACTGATCGACACGTGACCAGAGGACTGGTTGGCTCGTTCTTTACTCAAAGAATTAGCATAGCCATTCAACGTGGCACGTGAACGTGGACCTTTGGGCACGTTTCCGGATGAAAGCGATGCGGAGGAATAGGTACTTCGACGCCCAAGTGTATTTTGTTTTTGTATATTTAATAAATATGTATATTGTTAGGTTTAGTAGATACAAATAGTTTAAGTAAATAGTTTTAAGTTAGTTATGTACATTTATTGTAATTTATAAAAATCAACAGTAGAATCCGTTGAACTTAGTTTCAATGTTAAAACAGTAAAAGACATAGCTTTGACCGTATTACGTAACTTTATGAGTCACCGCTACTTATAAGTCGGTATTCAATAGACCTAATGACCTATCGAGAAATAACGACAAGTTCTTGGTTCACCTACACCTACCTATTACCATTCCTAGTACGACTGTCCTGCTGGCCATTAATTACTGCAGCTGTTTTAATATGTGCATTTCATTATAAAAGGACTACTAAAGACAAAAGAAAAACACAGCATAAAATCTTACACTGACCGGTTTTTCCCCATTAGGTGTTTTGCTAGATAGAAAAATAAAATAGTACATTGTTCACCGAGAGGAGAAAGTGACCGATTACCGTCGAGGGTGTCGTTTGAAGCCCGAGCCGTAGGCGAGGGCTTTAAAACACCCAAGATCGGGAATCGCAGTTTCTCTCGAGTGATACATAGTGCTTTATACTACACCTAGAAGGAAAATAAAAAACGAAATCTTTACTAATTGAAATTTATATTGAAATTGTTGCAGTTAAAACTGAATCCTCAAACAACACACAAATTGGAAATGGCGCCAATGGCGTCTGCAATTTTCACATGTTCTTTTTTCAAATTGTTTATCCTGCCGCCGCAGGGTCGCACTGCCAGCCCGACACCATCCAACACACAGCTAGTGGCCAGTGTCATTTTGCGAACTTGGAGATAAAAACTCACTGTAAAAACTTTTTGGCTTTTGATATTTAGGTTACCGGCGCATAGTCTTACCCAAAATTAAAAAAGAAAAACCACGTAAGAAATGGATTTTCATACACTTTTCTCTCCCGCTCAGATGCGTTTTCTCCCCGCATATTTGTTCGATATGCAATGACGTACTTTCTACCGTAAATTTGATAAAGTATCAAGGTACTTTCCAAGCAGGTGTAGTATAAAATCATTTTTAGTCCCTCCGTTAGTTTTTCAATCAAAATAAAGCACATCAAATTCAACCGGGGGCTGATGACGTTACGCTTTAGTAAAAAGTTTACTAAAATGTGACGTCACGCGAGATTGAACGCACTGAATCGACTTATTTTGTCCAGTATTTTTTAAAAATCTATCTGCAGAATTATTTGCTTTTTTCTGAAAAATGCCCAATAGAAATATCGAGTTGAGAACGTGTCAAACCGTAAGTAATTAAACCCAAAGTTTGTCCGTTTTCCGGAGTATGAAGAGTTTAACAAATAATCAACTTCTAATTTCAGACCCCATTCAGACCCCAGACTTGGTGATTTGAATTTCCTAAAAAGTTTAAATAAGATAAAGACCGTTTTACCGTGGAGGATACAGCTACTTTAACACGAGTGAAGCCGCGAGCAGAAACTACAAATGATATAAAACCTATTTAGACCTTTTTACAAGGTTAAAGTTACCTACATCGATTTCGATTCTTATGTCACGATTGTAAAACTAGCATTTAGCAACTGTCATATTAATCAACCTAAAACGAACACAGTATAGCCACCAATTGGTGGCAACTGGCACGCCAAACAAATCTATTGCCAAACTATCATTCGTAGTTAACAAATAGTTTACGACAGCTCGTGGGTAGTGGGTAGGTAGATGCATAAGTAGGTAGGTACTTCGAATTTGTTCATCGCGTCTCCAAGCTTCCGTATAGTTGGCTGCGTGAGACGTCGATCAAGGTAATACGAGCAAGTCGTGAGGTATCTTCGTGTAAACTGAAGTACGTCAGCTGTGAAAACGATCGGGACAAGAAAATTGAAAATTATCTGTGGCAGCGCTTTAAGTAGAAAAATTGAAAACATACGTAAATAATGTCAATTTTCTTTATGAGTAGGTAGGTACTGTCATACCATTGATGCAACATGCAACCTTCGTGCATGATGGCATGAAACAGAGGACCAATTCGACAATTTTAAGTAACATTCGTATTTGCACCTCAGTCACAATCTGTCTGGTGGACTCTGTTCGGTTCATCCGAACGGATTCGGATTTGATTGGGATCACCGAATGTAAGAATTAATTATTTATCAATTCTGTGAGTTCTATTATAAATAAATAAAAATGCACACAAACGCACCTATGTCACCGTAAAATCGCAAACGCCGTAAGATTGTAAAATATCGCGTGAAATTGTAAACTATGTATTCTTAATGAGACAGAGATATATTGGAAACTATTGAATTTGGATGAGATTTATTGTATAGAAAACGATTTTTCGTAATATTTCGACAAATTATAATCTAATAAAGATTTGTATCAACCAAGAATCTGCAATTTTCCGGTGACACCCGTAAAACACAGCATTGTATCTAATATTAAACAAAATTATGTTACAGACAGAAGAAACCTTTTCCAGTCTCAACCAAAAAGTCGCGTCGCTCACGCACGCCATAAAAATAGAGTTAGGATGAATAGAAATGTGTCACGAACTCGGTTTTCGGATCAACTCCAGCAGTTTAGTGTTCTTGGCTAAGAGCCAGGAGCGGGAGACGGCACCGACACAGACCGGCGGCGGCCGTGCGAGATATACGCATCATTCCTGCGTTATTGCTTCATCAATTATAATGTATTCCAACGACTCCACGGCTGTAGGAGCCGGCAAATCGAATTCTTTCTTTATTTATTTCTCATATTCACAAACATAGTACCATTCTGGATGGACAAACTGAGTTAAATATGATTGGGGAGTTCTCGAAGAAAAAGTTTCGTGACTTGGGGCTCTAGACAAAGTGTTCTATCGGCAAAAGCGATTGTGAAAATTCAAAAATGTTTGACGTGACCGCACATGTCAAACTCATTACTTTTGAAGTTTCGATATTCGAAAAGGTAAACAACTGTCACTTTGGTCCGTTAAAAAAATAATATTTCGTACTTGTTTATCCGAACAAGGAAAACAAACAACAGAGTGTGTTTCGAAAAATATAATTGACCAAGGTTCATCCGCAATCACGCCCACAAAAAAACTAGTGGTCTAACTGACAAGGGCACCAATAGTTGTTTACGATAATAAGGGCCACACCATGCTTCATGACCATGCTTGGCCATCTGCCATGCATGACCACTGTCGACCCGTAATTTTGGTTGAACGATTGGTGGGTTCATTAAATAGAATGGAACTAATTAGGCCCTTGAGGCCTCTACTGACAAAAGCATTGCCATAGAAAAGCGTCTACGGCTTGATAATGTAAAATATGATAAAGGAATATTCTGTATTGCGGAGCCAATTAGTGACATGAACATATGTCAATATTATTATAACGTAGGATGATAATTATCAATTACTAACCCTTTAATTACTTTGAAGTTATTGAAATGAAATAGCTATCTGTAGGATCTAGCGAACGGGACGGGCGATGTGTACAAGTATTCGGCTTCCAGTCTCACAAGCTGCAGCTGAATACTAGTATTTTATTAGGAGGGATTCCCTATCTAACATTCAAAACCCAGTAACTGAGTTACCCGATACCCACACTCGGTTATATGTTCTGTCGATGTCCCTTAACCACACACGGAATAGAAGCTGTTGTATGTACTGAACATATTAGGTAAATCAGTCGTCATATCATGTCGGCTGCTCGCCAGTGTATTCTACAATGGCGGCCACTAAAACGTCAAATAAAATTCGTAGTGTGTGGGCTAAGCAGGCCAAGGCTGCCGATAAGCGGTGAGTTACACTTATTTATCAAGCGATTACAAGTACACTGTGTTGCCACAAAACTGTGACCGAACTTGACGCCCTAAACATTTTTGAACAATTTATCTGCTTAGGATACGACCTAAATTCTATTAAGATTAGAAGGTTGTGAAATTGAATTAAATTGTTGTTTTACTTTTACGGATGTATGAGCCCTGTTCAGTGTTCATACTAAATTAGTTTACTGATATTTTTCCAAATTATATGAGTACATATTAGACTTTATTATAATATACGAACACCTAGAAAAGTACATACAATGCTTTTGTCCCTAATGTATATCTCCTAACTGCAGATGGTTATGAATCATGCTATGTATGTACCTGTATGTACCCCACTCAGTCTACTTGTACTATATTATGCTTTACGGAGACTTTTTAATATTAAATTCATCCGAGCGTATAAAATATTAGCGGCGCCAAGAACGTGACTGATAGGGGGAACTCGGCACGGTCTCCTTGGGAGTGACCTTCGATAAATCAATAAGTGTAAGGCTTCCGAAGAACTTACGAAGCCTGAAACAACCTTCATAATTTCTCCTAAGAACAGAGCGAATCATAACATAAATTAAACGCGGATTAAATTTCATTGATTAAACACCGGTATAATTTTGTTCCAATAAAACTCTGTATTTATTAAAATAATAAAATGCTTGGTTTCAAGGTGCGGTTTCCTTGAGAGATTCTATTTTCAATATACGCTGAAATCAAACGATGGTACCTATTGACTAAAATATTTCAACTAATGAATTTAATTGAATGTCGAATAGGTGATTGACAATACTATTTAAATACGATTTAATTACCAAATATCGCTGGATATAAATCACGCTGTTTTCATGAAACATTTTGCAGAACCTATGAAAATGTCAACTGATGAGATGAGACATTTGACTTCACAATCGTACTTCAATTCAAGTACCTACTTGCAAATATAACGTTTGGTACTTAATTACATAGATAACCATCCTCTTCATTCCCGCCATGCTCTACTCTCGAATGACAAACGTATCATACCCAACAGTCTTCCTTCCAAGACAATAAGGTTTAAAGTATCTTTAGCAAAAATTGTGCCAGAATGTGATCCGTTTAGTGGTGATTGGGTAGTAAATTGGGTCTGATTGAAATGCTCCAGATTTGTAGCGATAGGTACATGTCAGTGGCGTGTGTCGTGTCCTCTAGAACGTTCTATCTCCGAGCCTCGTGCCTGTGCCCCGTTGATTGGAGAAGAGTCAATCACGTGGAGGACGCGCCTTCAATGAGGACCCATTTGGGTCGGGTGAACCGCTCGAGAGGATATTGTGTCGTGTCGACGGAAATTGTCGTCGGCAACCTCTGTTTCCGTAGCTATAGGTATGCTAGCAGTTTTGTATATTGGTTTCAAGTCACTCTGTAATAAGAAGGTCTCGTACTAAATCCTGAAAATATAAATATCTATTATAGACTTGTTTTTCTACACCTGCTCCAACAATATGTACCTACGAAGCAATTTAAGAAGTTAATGAATATACATTTTTTAATTTACTATTTAGGTATACCATGATGGATAACAAACAAAGACCAATGATATTTCATAAATATAAAATAAACCACACTATGAAATAAAAGAAATTGAACACAAGTTTATGGAAAGGTTTCAAGGAAAAACAATGTCGAAATGAAAATGATATCTATTCCAACAAAGAAAACGATCTGTTTAGTTAACGTAAATATCAGATATTCAGATTTGATCTTTATAGACCTGTGTGAGGAAATAAAACAAGGAATTATTTAATATATTTACTTTAATAGCGTCAATTCGTCGGTTTAAATCATGTTCAACAACAACAAACGGTGTTTTCCATACAGCAAAATGTATCTAAATTGCTTCTGCTCGCGACCTCGTACGCGCATATCCCGTTATTTCCCGTTCCCGTAGGATTTCCGGGAAATCGTCTCTTGTATTTGTGTTTGTGTTCCCTTACATTCCCTAAGGAACCTACATATTAAATTTCAGCTTTCTACGACCAGTACTTTCGGCTGTGCGTTGTCTGTCAGTCAATCATTCAGTAACAGAGGAACTTTATATATTAGGATATTGAAAACTTAGGTAGGTTACTACCTAAATATTCTTATCACAGATCATTCTATAGTATTATTCATCATCAAAAACAGTAATAAAACGTAGCCTATGATATACACTGAGCTCTCGTGCAACTGTACAAGCAAGGACAAATGATCTAACAGAGTAATAACTTCAGAGCAAGTCATTAGCAACCACTACACAAAGAAAAACCTCATACAAATCGTTTATAAGCCGCTACGGAAAATAAAAAGCAATTTAGATATAATCGATCTAACGCTGTTAACGAACGCGATCGTATCTAAGTAGATACGATGGTATGTACATTGTAAGTAGGTCAAGATGATTTTAGAATCAATACGAAGCGCCGCTCTGGGTAAACAACGGAGGTACCAGGCTGCCAGAAAATCGGCCCACTTGTTAAACAGGATTAAGGCAACGTGTTAAAGAATTAGAACGCACTTCTACAGCTTCCTGCATGTTTGGTACTTAGATTTACTGGTGTTATCGGCAATGATAACCGTTTTTGTGACCTACTCAGTGAGGGTCATCTAATATCTAGCACATAAGTGTCGCGCAGATATATAATTAATCTGTAGCGTTCGTTGCTTTGCTCGTCTTACTGAGTGCGTCTTTAATAACCTATAAATAAAAATCGTCATTGATATTGTTTTTGACCACGTCACTTGTATATCTGAGTCATACAGAACCAGTCATCACTTCATGCATTACGTTACTATAGGTATAAATTCATTCTACAGAAATACTAGCAGAGTTGTATGACGAAAAAATATATTTCAGAACTTGACTCATTTCAACATACTCGTAGCACACTTTTAACTATGATTACGACAGTAACTACTTAGATATAACAATAAATATGTTAGAGTCTTCTATTTTAAGTAACAACCGGTTCTACGTAGCAACGCGTTTCGCAATTCGAAGCAAGCTTGTTCACGAATCTATAATCATCTATGAAATGCTGCTAAGAGGGATCCCAAATGTGGAGTGTGGAATCTGCGTTGCAAAAAAGCTGTTAAAAAATTGGCAAGTTCGAAGTGTACACTTATTGAGGGTTCCGTACATTTTTTATACATACGTAATATGCAATATCCAGGATGTCGCAGGTGGGAGAGAAAGTTGCAGTTGCCTGTTGCAGTCATAGCTACTAAAAATCGTCTGACGAAAGACTCATCGAAATCGGATCATCATCGGAATCGTAGAATGGTCTCTAGAGCGCCACAAAGGAACAAACATATAGAATGTATATATGATGGGGTTACGTACACGTAACACCATCTCATCAACACGTAGCACAATCGTATAAAAAGACGAAAACTCGGAAAAATCCCTCATACAACGCCTCATTCCTACTCAATAATAATCAATAATCAAACTTATTAAAGCATCGAAACCAAACAGCAGTGTCAAAAGAAAAATAAAATATATCCTCATTAAATTTAAATATGGCGTATTCAAAAGAACTGGCGGTTCATTAAATAGAGGAATATTTTCTGCTAAAATCGTTCAGAGCTTGCTCAAAGGATTTATTCACTGCTACGGATAAAAAGAAAAAAAAGCCGTTTCGAGTTAAAACGAGCTGGGAGACGAACCGTGAAATATTATCAATTGAAGTACGAACCATTTCATATTTTTCTCTTTCTAAAAGTTGTTTTCATGATTCTGATGTTTGCTTTCAAATAAGAATTTCCACTGAAGCGATTAAACATAATGATATTGGGATTAAAATGGAAGAGTGAGCGCTCGTTATCGTGCAACCAATATTCTCAGAAAATGTTTGAAGACGGAGATTTTATGAAATGTGAAAGTTTTGTTATTCTGATCCCGTATTGGAAACGCTGAGTTGTGTTAAGTAGTTATCGAAAATATAAGTACAAAAAGTATTTTCCCGATAACATCTAATTGCTTATTCATTCGCAAAATATTTTTCTGTTGCCGCCCTTGTCTGTCTGTGCAACATGTGTTATGCTGGGTACAGATTTCTCCACAAGATTTTGGTATGAAGCTAAAGTAGACTTGAGATTTTTCCTTAGTCCGAACAAAGCTCCATCCAGACTTCGATTTACAGCTATGAGTTCAGAATGGAGCGAAAATTTAATTACTTATTCATTCGCTCTTCTTTTCCGAATAATTTCGTTGCGGGGTCCAACACAATCGAATCGTGTGTGCGAGACTTAAGCTTCAGTGCTTCGAATCTTTTTGTGGTGGTCGCAATTGTTGATTCTGACTTTCAGGAGTTGTAAGTAGGTATTAAGAGTTATGGAGTACAAAAATTACTAGGCCAAAATCGGCTTTGGAGAATTACCGGTTTAATGAAACTCCAGTGGAACCCTAAACTGCAGCGTGCTAGTTCGGCGCGCTGGCTGATAGAATGCGCGGGCTCGGCCTTATGACATCAGCCTCTTACGTCACCGCACATGTGCGACTGTGCGAGTAGTACGACGCCATCGTATAATTAACCACAGGGTTATACTCGAGAGCTCGGATAAATTATGGACAACACGCCGCCACAACGAAGGTCTTTGTGTGACGTCCGCGTTCTTAACTTCCTGCTTTAGCTGTTGCTACTCCTAAACATCTCTCGTTTATTCGAATTTGATAACTGTATTTCATTGCTCAATGGGAGTTGCGTTCTTACTAAATCACAGTTGCCAAGGTTGCGCAAGAGCCGGAAAATTTATGAAATGGTTGTCGTTTCGACGCCCAATCATGTTACTTCTCTTTTGTTATTCGGATGTATTAACTTTGATTATGTATGTCTGAGGCTTATTAGAAATACTTTTAATGATTTTTAAAGTCAAACAAAGACCTGAGTTCTAAGAGTTCTTCAAATTTTAAGCAACGTTTGCATTCGTATCTCAGTCACAATCTGTCAAAAATGTATGCGAACGTTGTTAAAATTAGATCAGCCCTGACTAAATTGATTCCAAAAGACTTTAAAATTATTACTTATTTTTATTTAATCAGTCAAATCACTATTTACGAAGGAGATTTTACTCCTACCTACAAAAAACAAAGCTTACAGAAGTATCTTATACATACAAGAAACTAAAATGGAAATGGGCAGGACATCATCAGAAGCAGAAGAGACAAATGGGCGAAATCGGTGGCCGAATACCCTAGTGAGGGCAAAAGGAAAAGAGGACGACCACCAAAAAGATGGGACCATGACCTGAGAGCGACTGCAAGTGCAATGTGGAGAAGAATAACTCGCAATCGGGACCTGTGGAAGGATTTGGGAAGGCCTGTGCTGTGGTAAAACAAATATTTGTAAATATTATAAAAACTTTATTACTATATATTATTACCATCTCTTATACAATTCTATTTTCCAAAGTAAAAGGAGAACAACAAACACTCCTGCAGTCCTGCCTGGTGGCGAACCACCAGCGTCCTTGCGCGGTTTCCTTATTCCATTTACTCCGTCTCAATATTACCAATTATTAGAAAAATGCTTAAGTTTTAATGAGACATGGTATGTGATAAAATATTAGTTAAAAAAATACTCTTTTTGTGTGTGTGTGTGTGTTTCAGTGTGGCCATTAGGCAGCATTTAGCGCACGGTGGCGCAATCTAGCGGCGAGAAGTAGCGACACGCCCAAGGTTGTTCAGCATTACAAGAGAGGCCCGCGGCACCGCTTGTCCTCTTTTTACAATTAACACACTCCATTCAGATAGCAGCGGAATATGGCGTTGCTACGCCGTCTGCAGTTTAGAGTTTTTTTAATAACATTTCGGGCGCGGGCCGTTACTAATGAAACTATTTTTTGCTGCATTTATAATTACTTCATGCCTTGTTTAAATGAACGCGGTCGTTTGTTTCAGACATTTGCAGAGATTTACAAGACTCTATCTGGACAAGTCTATATTCTAAACCTTCCTCAATGTTATCAGTAAAGATATTTTTTTGGATTCACAAGGCCCACTTGCACAAATCAGTAATGTTGTAACTCCAAGTTAGTGCTAACCCGGAGCCACAATGTCTGAAATATTGTTAGGAACCTCGTGTTGGAGTTACCTAACTCGTAGGTTTAAAGATGACTCTGCTTTGCGCAAATGGTATGGTAAGTTTTCCTTTATAATTCTACAATATAAGGCATTCTGTCAAAATCAATGACGGTACACGCGAATCATTCTTCTAATTGTATAGTCTCCAAGAAAATGTTCCTGTCCACAGACTCTCTTTATCAGAGAAGACCGTTTCCAAAGATGTAGGTATTTATGATCGACACCAGATACATATGCAAAAACGGTCATTGATTGACCCATATACATTTATTGAGAAACTTAATTCCGAAAACAGAAAAAAAGATATAAAAGCTGTCCCGAATCGACATCCATCGTAATCCTTTACATTTTCTAGTAATGAGAAACGATTCATAATCCATGATCCAGGATTGTCCAAGTCCCTACGAAGAGATATCAAGGAAAGGTCAATGACCGTTATTGCAAGTTTATCTGGCGTCGACCAAACTACTACAAAAACTACTAAACTACACTACTCTAAACTACTAGACTTACCCCCGGATTCTGGAAAGAAATTATCGACTAGTTGCAAACTAAATGCAAATCAAGCGATGGCTTGGCTGTTATATATTCATTCAACCAAACACATAGCTAACGCGCGTTTAAAAATTGATAACATTCATTTTGCGATCATTTTCGTTCCTGAAACTGGGCAACGCAAATACTACGTTAAAAAGTTTCCTTGCTGCTGGACGTTGTCGACCGAACAATTTGGAATAAAGCGAAACAATTTGCTGAAAGTTGTTTGTTTTTAGGGTTCCGTACAACAAAAAGTAAAAAAGAAATCCTTATAGGATCACTCTTTTATCCGTCTATCTGTCTGTCCGTGTGTCACCATCGATTTTCTCAGGCACGGGTGGACCTAGCAAGTTGAAATTTATATCAGAGACTGAGGTAGTCAACACGATAAAAATATATGGGCAAATTTAGATAGAAATTTAGAGTACCAAACATTACCTTAATTTTCATCTTTTTTATGTTTCGGAATTTTCCCTTTACTTACATACATAGTAGACGCCTAGACCAGTAAAAATGATACCAATTTTATCATGGCGGTATAATGGGTAGGTATGGAACCCTCGGCGCACGAGTTCGACGCGCACTTGACTGGTGTTTTTACTGTGGAAGCTGGAACTCAGCTTTTTGAAATAAGACTGGTGAGCTCAACTTATTTATTGCAGTCATTCGTCAGAAGTTGGTGGGAAAAACATTTTTCATTTATGAAATAATCTACATATAGTGGAGCGCCTGGGGGTTTTCACCTCGAACTTTTGTTACAGTGAATGAAATTTAAAAATTCAAAATGTGTATAAAATATGTATAAAAGTTTACCTTTTAAAAAAGTCTTTGATTTGAAACATAAAAAAAAAACTATTTTTCAATAATTCAAATAGTAGATAAGTATCCACATGTTAGGTTGTAGAATATATTTGTATATGTCACCGAAATTTAAAACGACGTAAGATTGAATATCACGTAAAGTATTTTTTCTTAATAAGACACGGATATTTTGGAAACTATTGAATTTGATGCGATTTTTGACAAAACGATTTTTTCATAATATATGACATATACCTACAAAAATTAAGGCAGCGTATATTTATATAGGCGTGTTGGGCCACGCACAGTGTTAAGGTTCCGAAGAAATTTGAATATATTTTTTTTTGAAAATTTAGTTATTTCTGGCTCATTTTCGTTATGAGCTACACTGAATACCATGACAATGTACAAACACCTAGAAATTATTAACATTACCTACTAAAACTATGAAAGCACTGGACAATTGGGCAATACTCCGAAGGAAAGACAGATAATAATATGACTGAAGGAAAAACTTAGCTTTTCTTAGTTGAAACAAACATCGATATACGTCACAGTCGATTCCCCAACTGCAAATGTAAGTTTGGAATAAATAATCGCAAAAACAAATATTAATATGATAATGTTGGGTATATTTGTGGAATGAGTTTTTATGTGATAAAACTACAAATTAACAATTTTCCTTTACTTGTGTTATAAGACCTTGCTTCTTGCCAAATTTTGTGATTCTGGGTCAACGGGAAGCACCGTGTAGGTTTTGATATACTTGCTACTATCAAAATAACTTGCATAAATAGCCTTATTTTTTATTGCGTTGACTTGGAAGCTAGTTTTTTAGAGATTCATGGGACCACCAACCTACGTATTTGATATTAATTTCAACTCCACTCATTCCTGAGAAAAAAGGTCGTGACAGACCAACAAACGGACAACGAAGTGATCCTATAAAAGTTACGGTTTTTCCTTTTGAGGTACGGAACCCTAAAAAGTGTAACGGAGGCATATTTCTGCCACTATGTCATATGTGTAATTTTCTATCATAGTTTAGAGAAAGCAAACTTCGAACCCTAAACATTCGTGGCCCGACACGCACTTGGTAAATTTTTAAATTTAATTTACTGTAACCAAAATACGAGGTTTAACGCAACAGGCACTCCACTAATAATTCTAACACGTATACTATAGTATAGGTAGGCTTCTGGGTAAAAATATAATTGTACCAAGTACTTTAAGTACTAATAAGTAGCACCTACCTTCTACTCTACAAGGTAATTTATTTACCTGGAATTTTTAATATTATATATTTCACGCATAATGATAGTCCGCATGATATTAAAAATTATACTTGGTATGTCGACGCCAGATGAATTTGCAATAACGGTCATTGCCCTTTCCTGAATACCTCTTCGTAGGTACCTGGACAATAAATTATGACTGAATACTTAATGTATAGGACTACGATGGATTTTGATGCAGGACAGCGTTACACGTAGATATGTCTTAATTTCCGTTTTTGAAACTGATGACACGTATTGCAATTTTATTTGGCGCCTACCGTGGCTACTTTTAACAATTTTGTTGTAACTATGAGTTTACAGAAAATACTAATAGCCAGAGAATAATATCTTCATTACGTATTCCCTGAAATCTTAGTTTTTCAGGTAGGTACCTACCTAGAACAATTGAAAAAACGTTTCGAAGTGCCTGCTGGTGATTCAAAAAAAATCTTTTCAGTGTTGCAGAAGCATTATTTTCACTTTAGTACAAAGCAATATTGATTTCGAGTTCATTTTAAACATATTTTGGTTACCCAGCACTGCAGGACAGTATTAGGCATGGGTATTAAAACGCACATCAAACAAAAGACGCACGCATTATCAAAAACACATACAATTAAAAAAAAAACACATCTAACGGTCACTTCAAATAAGGCATTCAAATGAATTATTGAGGCAAGCAAAATTTTATGGGCAAATCCACCGGGCATAGCGATCGATGACCTAATTCCGCCCGGGCGCAATATTTGCAAATTATACGGACTTTTATGCCCTACTTGACGGATCCGCGAGAGGGGACGAGGGTTGGTAGGGGTGGTACAGCGTGGCACAGAGCAGCGATGGCCGACGAACCGCAGTTGTACCAGCGGCAGCGCCGGAATATTTAAAGAGATAGGTATGTGAATTGTATTATAGCGTGCGCAATACAAGTCTGGCATGCGATCAGTCGGCCCTTTGTCTAGCTTTTGAACTCACAAATTATGTATTTTATTTAGAAGAGTAGTCTAGGTATAAAGCTATAAGCAAGAAAAAAAGAAACCTGCAATAAAACCTACCAAAGAACACAAAAGTGATTAGCATCAATTAGGAGATAATCTGTGGCATCAAATACAATAATTATTTTCAAAATTATCACATGTCTTAGCTCAAACATAAAGTAATGCTTAAGATACCTGTGCTTTTTCCATAAGATGGTTTAGTCTTTTGCGGAACTCTTTCCAGTAAAATATACGTTACGCACCTACTTTTTACACAGAGAAACGGTCCAAAGAACGTTTGCTGCGAATACGAGAGTATACCTACGTACCTACTAATATCTTTTATCCTTCTCGGGGTTATGCCCGTTTCTTTCACTTTTCGTGAAGGGGACTTTTACGGTGTGTATTGATCAGAAAAGCGACACTCCCGCCTTCCCATTTCGTGTATTTTTTATAAAACACCTACCTATTGGACAACACTATAATACACTTTTCATTGCAGTAAGTCTAATAAACAAGATGATGGTGGGTGCCTATTTGAGAATGAAAATAATAAACGATTTTATGATTGAATCCTAGCTCCTTCAAGTTAAATTGAGCTATACGATAACTGAGAAATGATTATACTAGCTGATGGTTACTACCACGGTCCTACTCTTTTATGTTTTGACCAATGCAAACTCATCATCATCATATCAGCCGAAAGACGTCCACTGCTGGACATAGGCCTCCCCCAAGTGTCACCACAGTAACCGGTCCTGTGCGTCTCGCATCCATCGGGTACCCGCGACCCTCACCAGGTCATCGGTCCAACTTCTCCAACAACTGGGAGGCCTACGAACGCTGCATCTTCCGGAACGCGGTCGCCACTCCAGAACTTTTCGACACCATCGACCATCTGTTCTGCGAGCAATGTGCCCTGCCCACTGCCACTTCAGTTTGGCGATCCTTCCGGCTACATCGGTTCTCTTGCGCATTTCGTCATTCTTGATTCGATCACGCAAGGAAACTCCGATCATTGCCCTTTCTCCATTGGTCTTAGGGTGACCACGCGAACTATTCATTACTTATTTGTTATAAGAGACTGAGGACTGAGTTTGTTTCGACGTAAAAGAACTCATATATCTTAATATATATATTTCTTGTGTACGTGTGTATGCCACTTAACTCCTCCTAAACGGCTGGAACGATGTTGATTTTTTGTGTGTGTTCAAGGGGATTCGAGAATGGTTTAGATTCACAATTGGACCCGGTAGGTGGCGCTGCAATCGATTTCTATAATTTTTCGTCAGACACAAAGCAAACGCTCGGACAGGACAACGTCTGTCGGGACCAGTAGTTTAATATAATTAGCTAGAATTTAAGTACATTAAGTCTTTAAAATTAAATTTATAATTACAAAGAGCATTTTGCATTTGGTGTTTGCCTGTAATTGGTTGTGCAGTTAGATTTAAGACACAATTACTTATATGTTCCTATCTGTATAACATCTGTATCAACTGTTGGTGAACCAACAAATAAATAAAAAAATTAAATGAAATATGTTTCTTCTAATTCATTTATAACAGGTAAATTTGACAAAAAAAAATGATATTAAATCTAATTAAATTAAATATTATAATTATTTAATTCATAGGTTATTTGTTATTTTATCTTTGTGTTTGGATGTTTGAGACGCTTTAGCAGCTGATCGGATTTGCATGAAGTACAAAGGTAGACCGTGGCCTGGATTAAGACATGTATGTATGTATGTATGTATGTAACTCGGGCTGGTTTCCGCAACTCCACGACTAAGCGCGTATTTTGCGTGCAGGTGGGACAAATGTGTCATTCGATCCACCCCAGCTCCCCAAGGAAGGCCAGCAACGCCTTGGTGTTACTAACTATCTCACAAAGGGTACCTGGGTTACCGAAGTACTTAGCCCTGTAATCAGCGACTACCGGGCAGCTTAGTAGCAGGTGTGCTGCTGTCTCGTCCTCCTCCATGCAGGCTCTGCAAAGTGGGCTGTCGGTGACTCCTATGACATAGACGTGTTTATTAAAAGACCCATGGCCAGTTGTGACGGCTGTGACTGTACGCAACTGCGTTTAGTAAGTCTTAGGGCTTTTTTCGTGAAACGGCCATCAATAGAGGGAAGTGCCTCTTTGGCCTGCCTGCACTTACTATGGTCAACCCATAGCTTGTGATGTTTATCATTAGTGCGTTTTCTTACCAGATTGCGTAGGTGACCGAAGGGGAGTGGTACAATAGGTTCAGGTCCTATCGTTGTCATACTCGACCCCCTTCTGGCGAGTTCGTCCGCTGCATCGTTGCCTCGGGATTCGCTGTGTCCTTTGATCCATTGAATGGTTACCTTGTTGTATCTACCAACCTGGTTGAGACGTTGGTGACACTCGAGAATCAGACCAGAGTTAACTGTGTGACTGTTCAGAGCTTGCAGGACGGCCATGCTGTCCGAGAGTATGCGTATTGAGTGGTCCTTAACTTCCCTGTTTATGATGGCTGAAGTCGCCAGGGAAATGCCCATGCACTCAGCTTGAAACACTGTGTTGTGGACCCCCAATGGTGTGGCTATATGAATGTTGAGATCCTCTGAGAAGATTCCCGCACCCGTGCCAGTACCTGTTTTTGATCCATCGGTGAAGACCCGCAGCTCTGTGGGGCACAGCCCTTCGCAGCGGTGATCTTCATGCAATTGGATTTTGTATTTTTTATCAAAGATAAATTGCTTGGGTATCCGGTCATTGATTGCTTTTGTTATGGGGAGTTCATTGTTGAGCTCCTCGAGCAGAGCGGTGTGTTGTGTTTCTCTCTTACCCCAGAGATCCAGTGTTTTAAGACGGACTGCTGCCATCGTCGCTTCCTGTTGTATGAACAGGTGGAGCGGAGGGAGTCCCAGTATGGCTTCCAGCGCCGCAGTCGGAGTAGTCCTCATGCAGCCCGTCGTTGCCATGCAGGCTAGCCTTTGCATGCGCTGAAGTTTGTTTACGGCTGTACCTAGCTTTGTGCGGGTCCACCACACCACGGCCCCGTAGGTGATCATGGGCCGAATTATTGCGCTGTATAGCCATAGTATTATTTTGGGAGATAGGCCCCACTTCTTACCTATCATTTTCCTGCATTGCCAGAAGGTGATGCATGCCCTGTTTAGTTTGTAGTCTAGATGATTGCTCCAGTTTAACTTACTGTCTAGGATGACCCCCAGGTACTTAACCTCGTTAGATAACTGGAGTTCAGTGTTAAAGAGTTTGGGTAGGCGGTAGTGGCCTAGAACTCGCTTTTGTGTGAACTTGACTAATTCAGTTTTAGTGGGGTTTACTGATAGATCAAATTCTCCGCACCAACTCTCCACGATGCGTAGTGCTTGCTGCGTTAGGTTGCAAATCGTACCAGTCACCTTCCCAGGCACAAGGATTGCGAGGTCATCTGCATAGCCTATTGTATAGTACCGATGTGCGTTGAGTTTGGTGATAAGGTCATTTATCACCAGATTCCACAGAAGAGGGGAGAGCACTCCTCCCTGCGGGCAGCCTCTGGCTATTAAGGCCAACTGCTGCTCTTCCTCAAGTCGAACTACTCGCTTACTTAGCATATTAGTTATCCAGTCATTTAATACCTGTTCTACTCCGTGCTTGGAGAGGGCGGCACTAATGCTGGAGAAGTTTGTTTTGTCGAAGGCTCCTTCGATGTCTATGAAAGTGCCCAGACAGGAGCCTTTCTGGTAGATCATGTCCTCTATTTGGCTCACCACCAGGTGAAGAGCAGACTCTGTCGACTTACCTGAGCTGTATGCGTGTTGGTTACCATGCAGTGGTAATGTTTTTAAAACGCCATCTCGTAGTTCTCTTTCGCACAGTCTTTCCATGGTCTTTAGCAAGAAGGAGGTCAGACTGATTGGTCGATAGGATTTGGCGTTTGTATAGTCACTCTTACCTGGCTTTGGAATGAAAATGACTTTCACTTCCCTCCATCCTTTAGGCACGTATCTAAAAGCTAGGCACGCTCTCATTAAAGGCACCAGTCTTGTTGCAACAGAAGTCCCGCCTCACTGCAGTAAGGCAGGAAACACTCCATCAGGACCTGGTGCCTTGAAAGGTTGGAAGCTTCTGATGGCCCACTGGATTTTTTCCAGCGTGATCATCCTCTCTGCATAATACCAATCAACTTCTGCTGGTGCTTGTATAACGTCTAGCCATTCGGTTACCTGCGCGAATACGCTTCCTGGGAAGTGAGTTTCTATTAGGACACGTTTCGCTTCTTCAGGTGACGTGGTCAGCGTGTTATCGGGTTTCCGGAGCGTGGCGACCTCGGGTGTGTTCTGTTGCGCCAGTATTTTCCTTACCCTGTTTGCTTGTTGGCACGATTCAATGTTACCACAGAATTTTCGCCATCCAGTAGTACTTCTGGATCTGATGCATTTCTTATAGCTGGATTTGGCCGCGTAGTAAGCGTCCCAGTCCTCATCTCTATATGTATTCATGGCTCTGTTTAGAGCCTTTCTTACCTTACCGCGTTTGCGCTCAAGTTCCGCGCCCCACCAGGGTTGTTTTCCCGGTGTTTCGCGCGGAAACGTTTCCGGGCACGCGGTCTGGTAGCTGTTTATCAGTGATTCGGTGAGCTGTGTTACTCTCGCGTCGATCTGTGTCGTGTCCGCAAGAGTCATCGTATCGCTTAGTGGCGCAAGTCTTGAATCAAGGCCGCGTTTGTATGCCGCTAAATCCGTATTGCGCGGATTCCGCCGAGGTTGTTTAGGTGGTATACTGACCTGGATGTCGAAGCGGATCCACCTGTGGTCTGAGCAGGAAGTCTCATCAGAGACCTGCCACCCAGTGATAATTTCTGAAGCGCCTTCCGTTGCGAGAGTGAGGTCAATAATAGTACGACTGCGTCTCGTTACGAAAGTTGGTTCAGAGCCTGTATTTAGTAGGGATAGGTTAGTTGTGAAAAGGTATTCAACCAATGCCTTACCCCTTTCATTTTGCGTGTCCATCCCCCACAGCGGGTGGTGTGCATTGGCGTCGGTCCCGATGACAACCTCATCTCCGCTGCTTTCACACTGGGTGACAAGACGGACAAGGTCGTGAGGGGGCGGTTCGTCCGCCTCAGGCATATAGACCGAGGCGAAGACGATCGCAATGACTTTGTCGCCACGCTGTATGTTCAGCCTAGCTGCAGAGACATCTCTGCAACAGAAGTCGTTTAAGAGCTGTGCTTTAAGGTTACCTGTGACATAGATACACGATCTAGGGTGATCCTGGTCCGTAGTAACAAGGAGCTTACCGTTAAGGTTGGATAGTCCTCGTATTTGGCCATCCCTAATCCACGGCTCTTGGATGAGGGCAATGGCCGTGTGTTGCACCTCCAGCCACTTCCTCAATTGAGCCGTCGCAGTCTGGCTGTGGTGGAGGTTTGCCTGCACGACTCTACAGGCCGACGAAAGGGACGCCATCGCAGGCGAGGCCCTCCTCGTCACCCTCTAGCCGCAGCCCGGCAAACATGTCGCCCTCGTCGAAGCCATCCTCCAGCAGGCCAGAAGCCGGGGACAACGTAACGTCGTCCAACTCCCCATCCGATGAAGGGACGGCACCCACGGCGGCGGCAGGGGCAGCCGACACTGCTATTTCAGCAGGGTCAGCCACTGTTGCTTCCGGGTTGTTTGGTTGGGGGATGGTCTCCCCTGCTTCCTGCTGCTGTCCCGTAGTCGGATCCCAACCCCGAGGGACGTCGACGAACCTGCCATTCGGACCCTGGAACTTCACGTACACCGATCCCAGACCAATTGAGAGTCGGCGTTCGGAGCTCAACAGGGTCGGAACCTGGTCCTCGGGGATACCCAGCACCACGAACCAGCATGCCGTCTGCTTCTCGGCGTGCAGCACCACCCACCTTTTGACGTCGATCCATGGGTTCTGGTAACAGAGGGCTCGTCCAATAAAAGTCGAGTCCTCGTAGACTCCTTGGTCGTCCGGGATGGCGATGCCGCAACGCACCCGCTTCTGAATCTCCGACTGACTCTTCACGATTAACGAGGTGTTAGCCGGGAGAGCCAGGCCGGAGACTGTTTTTTTCAGCCACTGTGGTCGTTTCCGCACCACAGTTTGAGGACACCTCCAGCGAACAGCGGCTTCGCATTGAAGGTCGGCCCCGGTGTGTCCTGCATAGGGGAGCAGGCCTCCGTGATGATCTGCCTCTGTATGGCAGCCACGACCTGGTCCGATACTCCCTGGCTGATGATGCCCCTCCGGTCGCAGGTTATCGCGACGTTCAGGGACGCACTCGCAGCTTGGGCGTAGCTTTTGTTGGCAACCCGCTGGGACTGGTCAAGCCGCGGCCGCTTGTGCTCTCCACGAGGTGATAAAGTCTCGTTGAGAGCCCGCTTGGCCGCAGCCTGATCGTTCCCGTCGGGTTGCTGTGTCGTGGTTGCCACCTCGGCCGGAACTCCTGCGGATTTGGTTGGCGGTTGACAGGGCGTTGGTCGGCTAGTGCCGGCCTCAGCCTGCGACCGCTTCCCTTCTGAGAAGCTCAGCTTACCTTTCTTGGTCGTGTTGACCTTGCTAGTGGCGGTACCCTGCTTGCGTTGGGAGGCCTTTCCTTTGCCTCCCCGTCTGCGTTCATGACGCCGCTCCTTGCGCGTCTGCCTTTCCCTCCTTTTACCCTGGCTAGTAGGAGCGTTTTGACCTGACGGGTCAAGTTAAGCCGGGTTAAGTTTTTACCCTTCCCTTTTTTTCCTTTACGGATTGGCACCTGCCAGGCGCTTGCAAAAACGTCCTCGGTGCTGCAGACCGCTCCCGTTTGCCCGGTTGCGGTTGCCTCGTGGGATGTGGCTTGAGGAGCCACAGGAGGAGGAGGAGGGTGCTTGGGAAGGCTACTTCCGGCAGTGGTGTTAGCCATGGCCGTTTTCGCCTTGTGTTTGAAGGGATCGGTACTGGTCCCAGGCAGCGCCGATACCCTTTGCATATTAAGGGACTTTTTGGTCTTAGCTGCGGTTTTCGCCACAGCCGGACCGGCACCCGCGCTGGAGCCTGCGGCGTTAGCTGCAGGGCCTCCAGGGGCGAGCGAAGTGCCAGGGGCACCTCGCTTGGGAGTTTTGCCAGCTTTCGCCGACTCCACTCCTACGGTTGAAGAAGTAGGCCTCAATTTGTCCATACTTGTTTGAATCTTTTATTTCATCTCCCTGGCTCCCACCCTCCATGGAGCCCGCACCTGGGAACGTCGCACTACTGTGAGTACGAACGTTAGGATTACCAGAGAGATATAGGTGCGCAAGGCTGGTTTACAGCGCGACATCGGGTGCTTGATCGGGTTGGCGCGGAAGGTCGAAAGGCCTAGCCCCACGAACTGATCAACCCTCACTTACACCTTCAGCATGGCCTTTACCTACCGCTTCGGCCTCTCGAGGGCGACCTCAACGGACCCCACGCACCTCGCCTGTGACCCTCTGACGGGACACTGTGGCCATTTCCCTACCCCTGGCTAGAGGGTAAGGCCACCGTTTCGCTTGAAATCCAGACCAAAGGGGGCGTGTTGCCACACGGACACATTACCACCAGTGCCGATTAGCTCAACCCCCCAGGACTCCTTCATCCCCGCTTACGGCGCTCGACTGCGCAGGTCCTAGCGCAGGTGACTCTGTTCTCCTACTCGCCATCAGCTTATTTAGTGACGGCCGAGTCCGCAACCCCCTCGTCACAGGGGGGTTGTGGTTCGGAGAGGAAAACCGCCCGGTGGTTTCAGTTACGTCTATTTCATATGGAATTAGACCAAAAACGGGGTGGCAACCTCGGGAAGGTGTATCCACCGGACTTGCCTTGAGGATCTGCACGACCGTTGCGCTCTCCCTCAAGAACACGCCTCCTTCCCATCTCTGAAGGAGACGGGAAGGCAGGCCTGCATCTATACTACCAAGCAAAGCAAAGCAAAGCATGTCGTTGTACAACCGCAAAAGCATACATACAGACCCCCCCCTTATGGATTAAGACATATGTATGTAGGACTTTTTATCCCGGTTGTACGTTCTCGTCGGACAATTCAACTTCACGCGAGCAAAGGCGCTGGCAACAGATCGTTGCTTATAAAGAGGTAAGTTCATTCCAAGCAAGCACACACTTCAGAACCCAACGTGACTGTCATAGGAAAAATAATTGACTAAAGTTCAATTTTATTTACGGAGAAAAGCCGTGAAAGCCTTTCTCTGTAAATGTATATTAAAAATTCACTCCCGAATGAACAAAGGGTGAAAACGAAATAATTTTAAGATTGACCTAACTAACTTCCGTGGCATGTGTCTGGAAAACCATGAATATTATTTTTTTAAATATATATATTTAATATTAATTATTTATATTAAAAATGTAGCAAAGTATCAGCACCTTAAACGTGCAATGCCACCATAAAACGGTTGTGAGAAAAGACGGAGCTATGCAGGACCAATAGCACTATCCCTTTCTCGCAACGAATTCACGATCCCAATGACACATCATAGTGGTCAGATAATACTACATCTTCCAGACACAAAATTAATGTAACCTTTTTATAAATTTAGTTTATATTTTCAAACCATTTTCCTCAAGAATTTGTCTAACATGTGTTGTGTCGACGAATATAATCATCGTCGATTCACAAAGAATCTAATGACGTCATATGATTTCCGAAAACGGCATCTATGGGTGGTATCAGAACGGGATGCATTGAGGATTAACATGAGAAGGGTTTTTTTGATGTTTTTAAAAATATGTTTTAATTACAATGTACGTCAAACGTAACAGATTTTTTTTTTCAAACTTTCAGGAATACGTATTATGATGAAATGAGTTTTACCTGCATACTGAGAGGTTTCCACTGTACATTTTATATACAAAACTTCCTTCTTTATAGCTCTTGGCTATTTGTGAAAACTATATCAAATTCTGTCTCGTGATTTAGAAGAAGTACTAAGCGGAAGAACAGAGGGAAACAACGAATTTGTTTCATACGATTTAGAGTTTAGAGGGCCAAATCTCATTTTTAACTATTTGAACGCCATTGTCACGTAAACATGACAAGCAAGCGCGTGCCCTGTACGCCAAACGTCACAAATATGTAAAAATAGGGCCTAAAGGGCATAAATCGTGGATTGAACTGGACTTCAGTACAAGACACTAGTTGAAAAAAGGCCTTTTAGGTTACTTCTCAGGATTTTTCCAACTTTGAAATAGGGTCGCTTTGCTTGTAGGCGTGGTCTCCTAATGAGTGCGCAGCCATCCATGCGTGACCATGATCACAGATCCACCAGCTGAACATATTACAGACAAAGGTATCCTTCATATCACATGAACGATCAAGCCAGCATTAACTACGTTCCTTTTACATTATCTATCAAAGGAACTAATGTCAAAACCGCTCGATTTTCATCTTGTTTATTATCAATAAAAACATGGAATTGAAATTAAGTGCACACGATAACGATAATAGTATTTTATGACATGTTTTTTTAAAGTTCAGTATGCGCATGATACTTGCGTATAACGCTATATATTATATATGTATGTCGCTGACACGCCATCGTTTGGCCACCTGCCTCCACACACCTTACCAAACTAATAATATACTATAATTAAGTAACAGCAATTAAAAGTAGCTTGCGTTAAAATACAGGCAGGTGCCAATAAACTGATTTTACGAGTTTTATACACGAATAAAAACCAGCCAAGTGCGAGTCGGACTCGCGCACGAAGGGTTCCGTACCATTATTTATAAAATTAGCAAAAACATCACGTTTGCTGTATGGGAGCCCCCTTAAATATTAATTTTTATTTTATTTAAATATAAATATATTTCAAACGTCTACCTGTTGCCGTTATCAATATAGAGCAAAAACGGCCAAACAATTACGTTTGCTATAAGCCCCCTTAAATATTTGTTTTATTTTAATTTAATTATGTCTTTTTAAAGTGAAGATATAACTAAATTTTCTGTTAATTTTTAAAGCGTATACCTGTTGCCTTTATCAATATCAAGCAAAAACGAGCAAAAAAAACACGTTTGTTGTATGGGAGCTTAAATATTTATTTTATTCTGTTTTTTAGTATTTCTTTGTTGTAGCGGAAACAGAAATACATCATTTGTGAAAATTTCCTGCCTGGTGACAGACGGACAGACAGACGGACGGAGAGCGGAGTCTTTGTAATAGGGTCCCGTTTTACGCTTTGGGTACGGAACCCTTAAAAAAACTGTATTTAAAGTTAACTTCATAAGACCACCTAGTTACAAGCTTTGAAGTTAAGTTAAGACCAAACATTTTAGGGGGGACGGCACTTTCTACTGGGATTGCCTTGCCCATGGCTATACCCTTCCCCGAAGCTAGACCTGAATCTATGACTATATGTAGGTATATAAAAAGACCTGATTCAGGTTCTTACTGGCTGATGGTAAGTGTAGTTACAGGTGCGAGGTGTGTTCACAGTGCGTTACAGAGTACGGGAGAGGAATGAGACACTGACTCGAAATAGGATCTTAATCAACTATTATACAGAAAAGAAAATTATGTTTTTTTCTTTAAATGATTTAATGCCTCTATGAACATACGAATATATTGTAGAAATTAAAATTAAAATTTAAAGATTTAAGATTAAGATTTAAATTGCCTGAGTCCAGCAAGTTAGGGTCAGCCCACACAGTGAAGCGACGCTACACGAGTCTTTTAAGATAGCTATACACTGCTAACATATATGACGGTATAGATACCGCCACATATGTATGTTGTATATATACTATAAATAAGAAAAAAATATATAGACTACAAAAATAGACCTTTCTTTTCTTTGGTTGGGAAATCATCAAATGACTCCTTCCGCTCTGGGCGGTGCAGAAGGGAGTATCAGATTCTCTCTCTCTCGGTAGTGTTCCTCCAAATGCCCTTTGCGTTCCAGAGCTGCGGTGACTCTGTCGAACAAATTCCGCAACTATGGCAGGCACTGGCCCCAGCGGGCCCCGTCTTCTATGCTGACATCTCTTTGAGATGCGCGTGGAACACAACGCGCCGTCGACCTGGGCCTGGTTTATATCGGATTGCGAGCCACCCAACGCTCGCCGTCCGCAGGCCCGCGCCCACGGTGGCATGGAATCGCCTTGCGACTCCCAACGCCCAGGGTGTCTTCTTCGTTGCGGCGGCTGGGGCGTGAGGTTTGCCTCTCCCTTTCGCGGCCCGCCTCCTCCTTCACTAGCGTTACTGCTTCGCAGAAGGAGGTGACTGCTTCCCATGCCTCCTCGCTCCGGACCATGGATTTAACTAAGACCGGACGCGACAGGTTGCCCCCACCGATCGCCTCTACGACCGATCGTGCTCCGGTCAAGCAGGGCAGACCTCCACGGTGATGACACCCGGGCGTGTCTTCCGGACTAAAATAGGCCAGACGTAAATAAAAACATTCATCGCGCAATCAAAGTTCTCCGAGCGAATTAAACATTTAAATCAATCTGATCACAACCATCGGGCGATTGCCCGCCAGACACAAAATACGACCGGTCGAAAGATCGTCCCTTTTCACTGGAGGATGTGAGACTTGACAGGCAGTACTGTATACTTCTATACTTTGTTTCCTACACAAAAAGGTTTACATTTCAGTGTGAGAATCCGAATACACCCCGCTGTGCCGCTGCATCTCATCGCTGATAGGCGCGCCCGCTGAGCCCGTGCTAGGGCCATGCTTTCACGATGCGCCTCGCGTCGCTGGGCAAAATAACTAGCCTCTTCAAGCATAGCGTTGCATCGTATGGCATTTCTTTGCGATCTGACCCTAACTCCGGCACGCTATCACATTAGTCCGGCACGTGCCCGGCCCTAACGTGTCCCGGACGCTTTCATATCCAAAAGGACACACGAAAAGTACCTACCTGCATGTGCCGTCCAGTGCAGATGGTGCGGTGCTCATTATTCTACGGAATGATGGCTATAGTGCGTTGGATTTCAATGTCCTTGCATGGTTAAATGTAGAAGCAATGTGGCTTTGGCTGGATTTTCGATATTGGGCTTAGAAAGTGAGGTCCTAGGTATAAAGTGCGCTTTTGTAAGGATTTTTTCTTTTACTTTACTTATTTACGCAACAGTAATCAAGTTTGAATAAACACAAGTGTTTAGTTTTTAAAGGTAAATATAGTAGGTACGTTTAATACATTCTAGCAAGTATGGCCTTTAATATTATTTTCAACACATTTGCTCAAAAATGCATTTACGACGCCTGTTTAAGTTAAAAATTATTAAGTTAATAATTAATAATTTTTAACTTTCGAACAATGTTATATATTATATTAGTTTTAATTATATGAGAATTTCTCCAAGGAGTTTCAAATTCCTCGTTAGAAGCGCTTTTGCTCAATACGTTTGTCTCACTTTAATACTAAAGAGAAAACGAGACGAATAGAATAGAATAAGTATTTATTTTGCGAAAATATGGTACATAATGCTCTTAGGTAAAAATCATATTTTGCTTACTTAGTTTGAGCATGCAAAAAAGAAAAAAAAATATGAAAATAAGTACTAAAACTAGGTACAGAGATAATTTTAAAACTTTAATTACACATAATTTTGTCTGAGACAAAATTAAAAGATTTTTTTTTAAACTATAACTGTCACTATAGTTGTAACTATAGTTGTAACTACAGTTGTAACTACAGTTGTCACCATGCGCACGTGTCGCCATTTGCAAATTCGCGCTATTTTCATATATGGAACGTCAAAGATTGCAGCGACTTTCCGACAGATATCTGAAAACTAAGTTTGTTTAATTACCGAAAATGTATTGTTTTCTCGCTACTGACGTGTTGAAAAACGTTGTATGGCGCACATGTGGAAATTGGTTTTTACAATCTCGTGACTATGGTAAGCCCTCGACTTCGTCTCAGTCTTACATTCGTCTACTCGTTTGTAAAAACCAACTTACCGCACTAGCATCATAAATAACTATTCTCAGTTGCTAAGGTATATAACATACCAATTTACCATGACAATATATCTATCAATAACTTACTAAAAAGTTGAAAACGGAAAGGGAAAAGCAGTACCTAATAGTTCGGTCTGTTTGAAATTAATTAAACTGACGGCTCTATTGACAGACTATAGTAGGCGCCAGATAATCGTGGAATATCAAATGTCATTGACCCACCTACATTTATTGACATTGTTAATTTGAAAAACGGAATTAATGACACAAAACTGTCCCGAATCATCATCTCTCGTGATCCTTAACATTGTCTAATAATGAAAAACGATTCATATTTAATTGTTCAGGTACCTATGAGCAGTTATTAGGGAAAGGTCAATGTACTTTATTCCATATTTATCTGGCGCCTACTATAGGTTGTGGACTATTCGAGCCCTTACCGCCAACATAATATCTTAAGCGACATGTTTTTGAAAAACTCGTTTTGAAGTTTAAACTATACAATTTAAGATATAAAAACGCATTTTCGGCTAAATGTGGCTTACGATAAATCGGTGGCAAGGCTCGTATTCATCATTAGTACACAATAATCCATGCCAGCCCTCGAGCGAGTAATCAGAGAGCAATACAGCTCGAATGATCGCATCATTTATTTATTGTTTACCTACCACGCGAAAGCTTATTTGTTTGGCTGCTATTAAACTGCTATTATTAGTGTTGGAAATGAAGGAGGGCTTCATACTGAACCCACAACGCGGGCCCAGCACGGCTGTGTAGATGTCACCTAGTTATCTCCGGTAATTTGGTTCTAGGACATGCTCGTTCCTTCACGATGTATTCCTTCATGGTTTTGATAGACTTGATTTGAACCGAGGTTCCACATTGTCGTCCTATGCTGAGATAGGAACCTTTCTGGCTTCGCACAAATTAATTTCATGTTGTTTGCCTTATTAATTGATTACATCCCAAATAAACATTTTTTCTTTTCTTTTCTATTCTTTTCTATTCTTTTCTTTTCTTTTCTTTTCTTTTCTTTTCTTTTCTTTTCTTTTCTTTTCTTTTCTTTTCTTTTCTTTTCTTTTCTTTTCTTTTCTTTTCTTTTCTTTTCTTTTCTTTTCTTTTCTTTTCTTTTCTTTTCTTTTCTTTTCTTTTCTTTTCTTTTCTTTTCTTTTCTTTTCTTTTCTTTTCTTTTCTTTTCTTTTCTTTTCTTTTCTTTTCTTTTCTCTTCTTTTCTTTTCTTTTCTCTTCTTTTCTTTTTTTTTCTTTTTTTTTTCTTTGCTTTTCTTTTCTTTTATTTTTCAATTCGTTTACCGAGGCCACTATCACCACCACTGCTCTCAGGACTAAATAAAATTGAACACAATCAAAAAGGTGCCCAAACTAGGAATTTATTATTTATCGCAGAATTTACACTATAAGTAGTAGACATATAATAATATAAGCATAGGAGGCACTTAAAACCTAACCGAAATTAACCCTCCATTCGTGAATTATAAGCATTTCATGTCGAGAAGATATTTCTCTAACTAACTTCTCTACTAACTCTATTTTAGCCTGAAAATGTATTCGTGCAAATGGTTACATCTAGCTAGCTGCGACATAGATTTAATATAATTTCCACCAGCGCGAAGCCGGAGCGGGTTCTAATTTAAAATATTAGCTGGAAGCAGGATAGGAATGAAAATCAAATCAAATGCTCTTCCTGGAACGTAGGTCCTTGGTAATTAAAATTTCTGCGCAAACAGCGCGATTCTGAGTTCAATTTAAAAGTGATATGGTGCCTCTGCACGCACAGCTGGAAGACACATTCACACCTGGGTCTCTATGTGTCAGCAGTACACTTGCGAATTGTTTGTAAGGCGTGGCAATCTCTCAAGTTTTCTGTAAAATCTCCAAAGTATACATTTTCCTTCATCATTCCAGCAGCTACCTACTAATTTAAATAAATTATGTGCGTATGTTTGAAAAACAATCGCATTGAAAACAATAGTGTTTCTATCCGATACGGCTGCCACAATGCTATCATTGCTACAACAGAGCATAGTTGAAACATTTCTATCAACCCATTCACATGTTGCTATTTAATTAATGCGAAAACATAGTTTTGAATGTAAACTAAAGAAGAAAATCAAACATTTTTGCGTGTCTTTGGGTGCCCTTGAACATGAAACAAGTCACTTTATAACTTTCAGGCCAGTTTAAGCAGAAAAACAGCTATTTGTGAAGAAGCTTCTTTGACGTCGTACCTAGATATTTGTGGCTCAGGCTTTGATAAGTGTGAGAAACTGGTGAGTTTCTCATCGAAATGAGAACTTGCTCTTCGTTTTCATCAGGCACTTATATAAATACGGACTCAAAAAGGTTTTGTGTCTACTATGATTTCTTAGTAGCTGTAACACGGCCAGAATTTTATTCACAATGACAATAGGCTTGCCCGTATCACGTGGGACTTACCTTAACCGGCCAGATGTGGACTGTCTGCCACCTTGATGATTATATGTCATGTTGGGCAGCTTAGAGCTGGATCGCGCTGTTATTTTACAATCGCCCAACTGTCTCATAAATGGTATTTTTTACAAACCATATCAATTTCCTAATGACGATGTGGAAAAGAAAAGTCATACCATTATTTTAATTGCAATAGATAGCCAATAAAATGAGTATTATTTTTACTAGTACCTATCGAAAACATAACTATGGTGAGCAGTATAACAGCAGTCCTATTCCATGAAAACTTACTAACGAGCTGACTTCTGCGTCCCTCGTGAAATCAGCGGTCTGAAATTGTAACCGACAACTTATAGTTCGGAAACGGAAATGAGTTCGTTAGAAAGTTTTTACAGAAAAAACTGACTTAACTCTTTGTTCCAATCCTGGGGTTCTCTACTAAAAAAAAAAAACTATCATCAATAACGATTGCCGAACATTCAAAATGTACCCAGTAATCGAAAATACAAGGCTTCCTTCCCTACAACCAGCCTCGCAAGGTAATTGCATTACACTGCGTGTTACCGAGGAACAATGTGATCAATTGCTCGGTCATGCCCCGCAATGTAATTAAACATGCAGGTGGGAAAGCGACCGCGCGCGGCGAGGCAGTGATTTTTCGCTTGTACTTTTAATCACATTTCCAATCGCGTTTAGAGCTTTTGACATTTTTTGTTAATTAGCCTGATACCTAGTGATAGCCTAGAAATATACTGTCCCAGTACTTGGCAAATCAAGTCCTTCCAATAACTCTACTCCCAGACAACTATTTTCGCTGATAAAATACTTATAATTTTAAAAAGTACACTTAGTTTGTAAGCTAAAGAGCACCTACTGTAATTTCAATAATGGAGGAACTACATTTTCTATCAAAAGAAATGTTTCAAATTACGTATTTCCAACATATAGCGGTGAAATATTACCAGCGCACACATACACACACACACATTTACATTTCACTTTGGAACCATGAACCTCATATTCCTATTTATCCTCTATTTCCAACTCAGAATGCGTTCAAAAGATTACCTAATGATCTCTAGCAATCAGCCGTAAAAGCTTGGAATCTTCATAGCATCAGATATTATTATATTAGGATGTTTGCCATCTCGTTAGTGGAGGCCACAGAGCTCGCATCGCCGCGTTTGCACGAACTACAGGCGCCGTGGTATGGTATTCATGGATGTGTAATTTTGTTCAGTACAATTTTCAGCTGTCATATTCAGATTAAGGTATTTGATTGTATTTCTTCATTAAATTTCTTAAAACCTAGAGAAAATACAAGTTGCAGTAGAAGTAATGTTTTAAAATGTAAAATAAACTATATAATATGGAGAATTTGCACCAACCACGGTTTGCGTGACCATTATTATAACTTCAAAAGCGTGTATCTTTTCTATTTTTCTACCGATTTATCTTTTACAAATCTTCTTCTACTATTTTAGTATATAATATAGCTTTCAAATATTATTTATGTGGATTTTGATAGTAGATACCCATGGACGTATAAATAGATACCTAGTCAAATAGCCTAATGTCACGAGCAGTGAGTTTCTATCTGATCTTCTTTTGTCTGTTTGAAAAAATGCTTTCTATTCTTTGTTGTAACAGGATCACCACACTCGGACTGTAATCTGCCTCCTCGCTTTGCTGTTTGATGGATCGATAATCCCCCATTTCGTAAAACATTATTTGCGCAGGCCGGAGGCCTACTTGGTACGCAATTGATTCAGTTTTCCACTTGGCCACTGCGATTGATTACTGAGAAGGCAAGTGTTCTCTGAGCCAGTGGCGGTGCTTGGCCCAAAGTAGATATCGGTGACATCAGCTTTGCGAAGCTCCTTTGATTTCCCACACAGAGAGAGATAAAAAAAATTGCTGCGAAAAAGACACTGCGTGTTTTTTTTGCAATATTAATAACGTAGCAAACACGAGTCGCTTCAATTTATAGGAAACTGAGAAAGCAGATATAAAAATTCTCTTGACTAATCGTGCTTCTCAAGTAGGTCTGTAAATTCACTTTGATAATTTTCTCTCTGAAGACTGGAACTGTGAGCATGATTCTGATTGTATACTTCTTTCAAATAGTTATGTGCGGTTCTTGGGTTTTATTAAGTAAGTTGAACAACTTTCTTGCGAGACCCCCTTAGGGGCGAAGCCTCCTTTTAATTCAATTCAATTCTATTTATTCATTAACTGTTCACATTGTGTTTGAAATAATTAAAACTATAAACACAAGGAAAACACACTGTACAAAGGCGCACTTAACGCTTAAGGCATTTTATACCAGGTCCTATGTCAGGTGCAACTTAAAGAAAAGACTGCCTTCAACTTAAAGGAGAATCGACTGGTAGCGGTCCTGAGGAGTGATGTTCTAAGAGAGAAGTTGGATCGCCTATGTAGATGGATAGTAAAAAGCTCTTGCTAGTCCTGGAGACAGAGAAGGTGACACTCACTGACATGAAAAGTGAGAAAAGCATGCAAAGTTTTGACAATGCCGTGTCTGCCAAGTCGTTTCGTAACTCTGTGGTGGAAATTGACGTAGAGGCAGGCAGACATAACCACATTACCCTCCAGGGTAGTCTGAGAGTAACATTGTTACGTATTAGTCCATTCTAGGTCGACTGGCAACTCGACAATTAAGACGACTTGACGCAGCAGGCAGCGAGATGAGAAATATTTACTTAGAGCTGATTGTTAGGTGCAGATAAACCTACCTACCTATGTGTCTGTTTGTGATGGAAGGCGAGACAAAATTAGGCTCCTACTATGATTTGGATGTAGGTGCTGTAAGAGCTGGCCTCTTTAATTGGATCTCGTTCCATGTTTAGAATAACAAAAAGAGGTCAATGCGATAGGCGGATCGAAATAATGATGTAAAAGTATTCAATAAAAAGGATAATATCCTAGTTGCAATCAAAACTTATTTATTATATAATAATACCCGGTTATGCCTTTGACAGTACTTTATTGTTCTAAGTGTGACATCAAAATATTCGACCTGAAACTAAATTTAACCGTTACTTCACTAACTAACCAAAATCCTTTCAAAAGCGAACCTGGATCAGCCAAAAATGTTATTCCGGTCACGAAATTTGGACGTTAATAGCAACGTTTTGATCGACACCAAATTACCAAAGCGCCGGTTAAAGCTTATGTCCTTTCTCGCTCTTCCTAGTTGACTCTCCTAAAAGAGTGAAAGGGTCGAAAGACCCGTAAGGCTGACACGTACTTTTGCCAAAGCCGTAGCTGTGAAGGGAGCATTAGAAAATAATTGGCAATAGCTACAAATCATGACGGCCTCAGTCATTAAGTTTTTCTAAAACTGGAGAAATGCCCACGAATTATGTCGCTAAATCAGGTGAGTTTCGTGATGTTAAGCAGGGTTTTGGTCCTAAGTAAGAAGGTGACGCTTAAAGCTTCTACTATTGTGAAAAGAGGAAAATAAATTCCAAAATGATGACATTATTATTATAACTGTGTAAGAACCACCCTTCAAGTTGTAAACGGGTACTATTGATATAGAGAAAAGAAAGCCTAATTGAATAATACTTCGATGGAAAGCTGAAAACCGGAGATAAAGACTTCTTTTGTTAAAAATAAATCCAAATTCACCGAGCCTAGAGTGAACAAAAGTGATTTTGCTATTCGAAAAACTTTACTGGTAAACTTAATTAACTTAGGTACGAATTATACGAATAGCATTTAATAATAAAATGGGTTTATATTTCTTAAAACAATGATAATTTTGAAACACAATGGAAATGAGCTGAAAGGAAATCACACAGCGCCGCGTCGGCCGCTGAAAATGGTATCACGGGTCCGTACATCCAATACAAAGGAATTAAAATTAATATTTTAATACAATCGGCCGTATTCGGCTGTAAAGTACACGTAGGTAGTTACGAATCTCATTAATGAATATTTTGACAGAAAAATACGAATAGTTTTGAATTTTCGACGTCGATTTTCGGTTTTAATCCTACGTCATTACCACTCAGTCGGGCTTAAACGATTAAATTTCGATTTTATGTACTATGTGAGTTTTATTTTGTCCTTAATACTCTTTTGTTCATTAATATTTCATTTGTGTTGCAGGTTTGTTATTCTGTTTTCATTTATAAAGATTCGAACACTTTATTTCCTTAAGGTAAGTAGATATATTTACTTTATCTATCTATAAGTAGATACTACTTATAATAAAGCTGAAGAGTTTGTTTGTTTGTTTGAACGCGCTAATCTCCGGAACTGCCATTTGGATTTGGAAAACTATTTTTGTATATGATTGCCACATTCATGAGGAATGCTATAGGCTACACGGGAACGGGAAAGTTTTTATGAAAAATCTTATTTTTAATACACTTGAAACTTGGGTCAAATACTAGCCAAAGTAAATAATAAAGATCTGCATTATTAGTTTTTCACAACTATCCTCAAAAACAATTTCGGGGTGGTTAAAGTTTTATGGAAGGATCCTATTCTTTGGGCCAATGTACATGAAACTTGAATAACCTGTGTAAATAATCAAGGTTTTTATTATTAGTTTTTCTCAACTATCCCCAAAAGACGATTTGGGGGGTATTAAAGTTTGTATGGAAGAATCTTATTCCTTAGTAAGACCAATGTAACTGTACTTGAAACTTGGTACGAAAACTCTGAAGTGGAAGATTCATTTCCCTTGTGTTAAAAAACTTCAAACTTTGCACCTAAGTAAATAACAAAGGTTTTCATATCAAGGCTCAGGTTAAAACCTTTCACCTTCGGAGCGACAATTTTAAACAGAGATTTCCTTTATGATGTATTTAAGGACTTTTAAAGAACATTTAGTATTTTTTTCTAAAAATTAAGTGGTTAAAATGGAACGTTATACGTTCCTTTGGGGTAAAATTTGCAGGCGTGGGCAAAACCGCTGGCAGAAGATAGTTTAAACTATAACTATTTGTTTGTTTGTTATGATTTGATTCAAAAAGTTCTTGAGCGATTTTTAACCAATTATACCAATTATTTAATCAAAACCCGGGTGGAATGGAAAAGTGGTGATTTTGGTATGATGATAGTAATCCTTATCCATTAAAATGAAATGACGATTAATTACGGTTGAAAGTTTCAAAGTTACGATGGGTATAAAAATTCTCTAAGTAAGAAAAATGTTGCGGTTTGAGCGAATTGCGGAGAATAATGTAAAATAATAATGCTTGGTCAAATTAAGTTGATTTCTATAATAATAAAAAGTACAATTGTTTGTATTTTTCGAAAATAAACCCTTAAAGGGGCAAAAAGGGGTGATGAAGTTTTGAGGGGAGGACATTGCTTGCTTAAATTTACGTGTAAATTGGTATGAACAAAGTAAAAGTGGAATAGTTAAAACAGGCCTAACAATTTTGGCATAATCAACCCCTGACTCCCCTAGGATGAACGGGGTGAATTTTTGCACTGATCCTGAGATCACAGAATCAGCAGCAGAAATGACTATGTAATTAATAAAAATCGTTGTGCTTAATTTTCCAAAACTAACCTTTAAAAGCCCAAGCCCTAGCGTTGAAGTTTGTGAAGCACCTACTAAATCCGCGCAGACGAAAACGCGGGTGAAGTGCTAGTCATTTATAAAATTCAATGCGTGTAGGATTTGCATCATGTGGCAGCGACCTACTGCGATTACAAAACCTAAGAATCTTTCTATTAGTATCAATAGCTAAACGTGGCCTGTTCCCAAAACTGTTCTACAGCCTAAAGCAGTTTCAATTATTGTTATTGTCATAGTTATTACGAATGCGAAGACTGTGCAAAGACTAACATATTTTAAACTAATTTAATAATATTTATTATTATAATATTATTTATGCGGCCTACCTAATTGATAATTTGTCTGAATATTTTAAATTCGAAGTATAGTTTAATTATATTTTTGCAAAACATTAGGTTTAACAGTATGACTAGAGAAACGTGTTACTTACCTACTTATACAAATGTGTATCTATTATGGTATCTAACAGGTTCAAACGGATATTTTATTTTCCAAGTTACGTTTTGACTTAGGTAGATACTGTGCTTGAAAATAATTCTGAAAGTACGAAAACATTTGAGCCAAGAAAACATTTGTTCCATGAATTATTAATCCATGTACCTAAGCAATTAGATTTCAGTGTTTTTCAGAGTTGACGAAATAACATGTAGGCATATTTTAGGATAGTTCCTAACATAAAGATTGGCCTTATTTACCTGATTATGTTATGTCGTGACGTAAACCAGATAATTTTGAGATAAGAAGCCATTACCTACAGCAGAAAATAAAAATAACTGATTAGTGATTGTAGCCGCAAAAGTCTATCATTACTACTTACTACAATATCTTATCGAATTTATTCTACAGGAAACATTGGATAAAAATATTTTCGTATGAGAATACTTTCGGTAATCTAATATTTGACCCAATTAAAACGTTATTTTTTACATCTTTCATAATCAACTTCAAGGTTTCTTCTTCGATAGTATTATTTTATATACTTAAGAGTAGTATCCCTAACTAAACCATACAAAATTCTAGGAAATAAGTAAATATAAGACACCTACTCCGGGCGGGCACGAACAACAAAAATTAGGGGGAAACAAAGCCACGGCGAAGTAGGCCACCGTCCCACGTTGAAGACAACTTGGGGGATCGATAGCAACATGGGGCGGTTACCATGGTGATAATGCCTTGGTGGCCCACTTTTGGGAACCCGTAAATCTACAACCCGCAGTACGAAGAGTGACCATGTTTTAATCCCGTTTCTCGTTTCCATAGGGCCCATATTCGAAGTGAATGCTTTGAACTTTTGAAGTTTCAGATAAGCTGTTTTCGTTTCGTTAAAGTTTATGGATTTTGATCGGAAGGACCTTTCTTTGTGGGCGCGCTTTGTGTAGATAAATAAGCCACACGTTTTGTTGGAAATAATACTTCAAGACAAGAGTAAGTGAAGGTAGTAAGTAACCATATTATAGTTGATAGGTACTTTATCTATTAGTACATAATGATATAATAAAGATTGAGTGTCAGTGTGTGTATTATGTGGAAGGGAATATTCGGAACAACACACACCTTTTTGAAAATAATTAATACCATTTAAAATTATTCCAAGTGGACATGAGCTACCTTACCTACGTATGCGAGTATAACTTATCTGTACATATTGTAAGTACTATAGCTGCGATGATTTTACCCGCCCGTACAATTACCTCGTTTTCACTTGGCGTTCTTTCTGACTTTGTCATTTTTCAGTTTAAAAAAATCCGTCGATATATTAAGAATAGAAGTTTATCAACACGCACAAAGCCGGGGTGAGTTGCAAGTTAGTAAAATTACTAAAAGTTTTTGAATAAGCCTTTATTAAGCCTTCGCTCTTCACCAAAAGATTTTGAAGAAGCACCCCTTTTATACCTATATTTCTTTAAAACAAAGGTTTTCATTAGTTAGGAATTTAATAATACTTAGGTTCTAAAGACGTCGTGTTGTGAGGACTTGAGGTACCTACTCCGTTTGACTTGGCTCTCTTTAATTAATTTACCTTATTATATTTTAATTTAAAATTTTAATTAGTTTTATGTTAAAAAGTAATTGTTAAGTAAGTTAAGTATTGTTAAGTACTTAGTTGTTGTTATTGTGATATTAAACAGATTGTAAATTTTAATTGTAGGTACTTTTGTCTTTTTTACGGGTTTATTGCATTTATTAAATTATTTTTGCTGTACAGGGTATGAGTCTAAAGACAACAACTTTATGAAGGCTTTTGTCATTTAGAAGTTTCGTTAAAATGGGCTTTCAATGTGAGCAAACAGAGCTATATTTCTTTGTTGCTCGGGGAGTAAATTTTATATTACGTAGGTACTGCAGAACCATATAAGTTATTTTGATGTCGGTACTTGCTACCTACATAATTAAACCTAGATATTTATAATTTCAATGAATTTCAAGCCATTACCAGTGCCACTCAATACAGAAGGGAGATTTTTTTTTTAATGTGGGTCGTCTTTGTTTCAGTCCTTTTTTGCTATTCTTAACAATCATTCAATTAGTGCTTTTCTATAATTTGTATTATATACTGTAGTGTATTGTTGTCAGAATATTTTATTCTACTATTAGTTTACACATCACCTCAAATCACCTCAGATGAATACCTAAGAAACACATTATTTCCTTTATAATGTTCAACTATCATCAAATTATTTCGGAACGATACACATACACTGATTCATCTCTCTTTTCAGTATGTCGAGTGCTTCTCTCACAGAGAGAGAGACAGAGACAAATGAGTGAGAGAGACGGAAATTTCGGTTAGTAGGTTTATTGATCCCCTGCAAGCTGATCTGAAAATGTGGAAATGAGTGGAAATAAGTCGTTGGTACCTACACGGCGTAGGGAAAGCCGCCAGAGGAAATAAATAATATCCGAACGTACCTATTTGTTATTTACGGGACTAGAGAAAAGTTATTTAAACTAAAATTAAATAAAAAAACAGATAGAGTGCCTTTTACTTTTTGATTCCAGATAAAAAAAGACTCGGTGCCCAGTTTTGTTGGAAAGCAAGGAATAAGCTTTAGGGCACTATCAACCTATTCATGCTACTTCACTAGCTTCGGAACTTAGCGCAGCGCAGCAGGCGTGTAGCTTTATCCGCATTCGCTCTAATTTTTCGCCCAGTTTTTTTACTAGTATGAATAAACATAGAATAGAAAACATTTATTCGACACAGATGCAACACAACAGTGACAAACACTTGTGAAAAAAATAAATAAATAACATACAGTCGAATTTAGAACCTCCTCCTGGAGTCGTAAAAAGAGAACATTATGAAACATAACAGTGATATAGTAAAGTTGTGCTGAGTGTGCCCATACCGAAAGGGTTACCAGTTGCTAGTCAAAATTTATCTAAATCTATTTGCCGCGTAGCAGACTCGCTCATCTACATATGTCCCGTCGCCAACTCGTAGACTACGTAGCTGGCTCATAGTTAACGCGTAGCAAAGTCATAGTAGATCTATGCTTCGTTGCCAAATCGTACCTAAAAGCCTCGTAGAAACTGCTTAGCAGACGTATAGCAGACTCATAAGAGTTTTATATAAGTCACACTGTAAAATGCCGCCTGTGGATTTCGCGAACCTATTTGATGGATCACAACATTATAAGTAAGGGAACAGCAAATCGTACGTTTTATGATGCAAGCTATATAAAGGGCCAACGTCATGGTGTTTCCATGGTTCCCATTGATTACTTAATTAGGTTTTATGTACATGGGTATTACTTAATTGTTGCTATTACCTATAGTCTTAATGGTCATTGTTTCGTACATTATACGTACTATCAAAAGAAAATTATGACTGATTTCACGGCAACTGGTTTAGAAAATAAAAAGATAGATGTAACATTCCTAGTCAGTTTAGACAGCAGTCTTGCCAAGAAGCAGTGGCGGCCTTAGGGGGTGGCGAGCGGGGCAACCGCTCGGGGCCTCGCTCTTACAGGGGCCTCGCGCTATCCGAGTTCAAAAAACCTTACATTTGAAATGTTTTAAACTTTTAGCAATAAAATGAAATTAGGTATTTCACAGTAAATTATTTAATAATATTAATAGTAATAAGTGCCATCGAATTTGAGGAATTTGATGACACAAGACCGGTTTTTAGTTTTGCAATTTCTTTAATAATTTCATTCTGATTTTATATTAAATTGTCTAAGTAACTAGTCTTAAGAAACGCCGCAAACATAATCAGAAATACCTACTTTCATATGAATTTCATAAAGAACTCGCAAAACATCTACCGCCCGGGGCCTCGCCAAGTACTGCCGCCCGGGGCCTCGCAGCGGTAAATGACGCCGCTGCCAAGAAGTATCGTGTTACCCAGTTACTGGGTTGTGGAGGTCAGATAGGCAGATGACTAACATCACGTTTGTTTGCCTCGAAGTTTTAGGCGCACAGAGTGGTTATATAGTAATTGGTTAGGCTGAAGGAGGTAGGTACCCATCCAATTTCCATGAAGTTCCAGGATGTACCAAACAGGGGTATTTTTAATAGTTTTTTTCAACACATTTGCTCAAAAAATGCATTTTCAAAGCCTGTAGCTATACGTTAATCGAAAATTAAAAATTACGAACCAAACAATGGAACGTGTGGTAAAATTGGTACTCTTATCTAAGTACCTATTTTTCTGCACTCCTCTTTGTATAGCGCCGTGCTTTTCCTTTACGATATTTTTTAGTTACAATTAAAAAAATAATATAAAAATTCTACCAAGGAATTTCAATTACTGGAAGAAATAAGCTGAATGATCAAACCTCCTTGAAAGCGCTTTTGCTCATCTCATATTAATATTAAAGAGAACACGAAGCGAAAGATGTAGTTCTTATTTTCACCACGCGCACTCGTCAAAGATTGTTGTGACTTTCCGACTGAAATCTAAAACAACAAGTTTGTTTCATTATCTTTTGTACTGTTTTCTCGCAAATGTGTTGAAAAACGTTGTATGACACACGTGCTGAAATTGGTTATACAAACTCGTAACTATGGTAAGCCCTCGACCTCGTTTGTAAAAACCAACGTATAACCACTATGTATTTATAATATTTTTCACTATTTTATTTCGTTAAAAATTCGTTTACTAATGCTATTATTCTAGAATTTGATTTTAGATTCTGTTGGTGGTTTGGGTTCGAAACGTGGATCGGGCAAAGTGAGTTTTTCCACTTGGAATTTGTTAGAAACAACTAACAAGTCAGGATTCGTGCTCAGTATCAACTGGGCGCTACTAGATTGCCCCTTATTACATGGGCCTTAAATATTACTGGCAATATGTGGGTGTACCTCTGCTTAACCTTAGGTTATGCATGCAAGATGGTGGAGACATCTACAATGAGTACGTACCCATCTAGAAATTACTTTTGTTCTATGTTAACTTTATATTTGCACCAAGTGCAACCCCATTTCGTGTCCAGGCTATCTCTATCCATTCCAGGTTGCCTTGAAGAGATTGCGGAATAGGTACGATAAGGCCGCCAATGGCATGTTTTTTTAGGTTAAGGTTTGCTATACTTAAGTATTTTTAAATTTAGTGTACAAAATGTAAAGTATTCAAAAATAAATAAAAACTAACGTCATCAGGTTCATTCAAGGTTGGCAACACTAGTCTCTAAGGGCATCTAGAATGAGCGTGCTAGCCAGCCTACATATACCTACATACTTATCATATTAAAAAATGTACCTAAGTGATACATCATATCGTCAGTACTATCGCAAAATTTACTGTATTTGCTTTAACTTAGGGTCTATTTAAGCTTACTGCTAGTTAACAGGAACTTGGATCTAATAATAGTCTACCCTTGATAAAGTTTTAAAATATGGCATTTATTAATTTATTATTCCTGCATATGCCTGCGGTAATTTATAGAATTGTTTACCAACTTTGTTAGTTTTACTTATTTTAAATCGGTAGGTTTATTTGTTATACTTACCTTACCTTACTTATAAAAACAACTTTTTTACAAAAAAAAATACAATCGACTTCAAAATAAAAAAAAAAACACCAAGTACTGACTTACTTAGTTAAGTTCAGTTATTTTAAGTGTATTTCTTAGTAAAAAGTTTTTTTTTTCACCTTCACAGCGTACCGGCGTGATGTTAAATTATGAACTGGTGTAAACAATAGACAGACATGAGATTTAAGCAATCCCAGTCCATTTACTATCATTTACTATCATTTATTGAGGAGTTCCGTTGCATTTCTCCGAAGTTCTTCATCAGATCTTCACCAAATTGAAATGGGGCCACTTCAGCTTCTTCTTCTATTTCTCCGGGATCCCATCATCAGATCCTGACTTGATGATTATGGGACCACCTGGGAAGTACCTTTCAAACAAAAAAAAATCCAAATCGGCCCAGTCATCTTCGAGTACCTAATCGGGGAAAATACATAAAAAAAGTTTCCGAGGAATTGAGTACCCCTCCTTTTTTTGAAGTAAAAAATGAAATAGGATGGTAGGTACTTTATTCTTCTTTCTTAAAGTAAGGTTTTTCTTTTCTTTTTCTGTCGTGCTGGCAATTCAATTGGCGTATTTTTCAAAATATTGGCGTTAGACCGTCAATACAAAATTAACCTTAACTTGAACATCATAAGATAGGTTTTGCATATACTTATAACACAAGTGACACGAATATTCTGACAAATACGCCAACTGAAGTGCTAACATTACTTTCAAAGATTGGCAGGCTAAGATGGAGTTTAACAATTAAGTAAGTACCTACTTAACAATACATTTTTAATTATGAAACTAACTGCCAAATATCTACGTAATAACAGCCGGCACCAACGGCTAACGTGCTTTTGCGAGCCTGGGTGGAGTCTTGACATGTTAAAATGGTCACCCACCCACAGACCGACCGAACGTTATGTGACCATCTTGAAAAATGGTTTAGTTCAATAAAATTAACATTTACCTATCTATTCAGTAAAAACTAACCAAATAGCTATTTCAACATCTGAAAAATCAATTTATAAAGTTTAATAGGTAGGTAATTATAGGATTCCTTCCATATTTGTATTCCTTAAATTCAATACGATATTGCAATGAAATAACTCAATCTTAGCGTATTTCATCGAACGGTTGTCGTAAAATATTCCGATCGCGAATCTTCGAAAGTTCGCGACTCGCCAAACTTTATTAGAACCTGCACTGTACAGCAGCGTCGCTAGCTCCATCTATGGGGGAGCTTAGTAGCTTTAGCTTATTAAAGTTCTGTTGTCAAGGATACTAGATGGCGTTAGAGAGCGGCCAAGCCTCACCCAATCCTTCACCCCTACTTCACCCCCGTTGTCCTGTTTTACCGACATGAAATCCAATGCAGAAAAGGGGAGTTGGGAGGTTTGGGTGGGGCACGTTGTAGAAGGGGGAGTACGTTTCGTTCCTTTCTGTCAGAAAATTTATTCATAATATTGTCAGATTAGTAAAAAATTACACAAAAGTCTTTCAGTTATGTAAAACTACCTATTTAAAAATATGAATAAATTAAAATAGAGTAAGTAAACAACAGCGCTTATTCTAAATTAAAGATACCTACCTAAATGTGTTATTGTTGTGGTTACCATATATGGTAGTCTGGACCATAACCAACCGCGCTAGTCCCTTGTGGCAAAGTGGTAGAAAGCAGGGTGCACCTACCTACGAGCAAGTGAGTTTGGCTTGAGTCATGGGTGCCTAGGCTGGTATTGGAAACCCATTAGACCCTAGGTGACACTTCTAGGACGCATCACGCAAAGTCGGTGCCTTTAGGATGGCGATGTGAGCGAAGCGCGTTAGTGTGACGATTACCTAACTAAACTCATTCGTATGTTCATATTCGTCAATAGATTGGCTAAGACAAAATATAGGAAAAGGAAATTGTAAAGTATAGGGGAGACCTTTGCCCAGCAGTTGAACGATATAGGTTAATAATAAAATATTAAAATCATGTCCTAAGCAACGATGTCGACAGTTGTTTTATGGAATATAAAATTAACAATTATTATCAACAGCGTTATTTACAGAAAACAGGAAAAATATTAATTACGCGCTGCGAAGAAAATTTAAAAGTTACAATAAAATAATTCAAATAAATTAAGTAAATCACCCATAAATAAATCAGTAAGTAGGTACCTGGATGACCGAGCTTGGCTCGTTTTTTTTGTATATTTTGGTACCTAAACATTTTCTAAAAATTAAACCTAGCTAGACCGATTTATCGCCCCCGAAACTCCCTGCATACTTACTGGGTAAATTTCATGAAAATCGTTGGATTCTTTTCCGAGATTCAGATTAAGTACCTACCTATTTATATATAAATTATATTTAAAAGTAAGTATTACATATATACAAGAATTGCTCGTTTACAGTTATAAGATATACTTTTAAGTAGGTACAAGTTAAAATTTGTTTGATTTTATTACTTATTGTAAAAAAAAACAAAAAAACCAATCAATCAATGCATTAAAACTTAAAACATCAGAATACGACCTAAAATCTAATGACCAGGATGAGCTGTCTAGTTCTTCGATTGCTTTCCAAATTAGGATTTCGGAATCGTCCGGCAGTAGTGTAGGTAGGTATAATAAATTAGAACCGAGAAATACATAGTACCTATCTATTTTGTTTTTTTTTTGTCAATTCTCGGTTAGATGTCGCAGTGGTGCGAGCACCAGCATTTGTTCGACATGCTCTTAGTGCAAACAGTGATTACTTAGGTACTCATTGCACGCATACCTACGTGCTCTTCTGGGAACCAAATAAAAAATTGCAAAGCTCGTAAAGCAGAATGGTTTCAAGAAATGTTCGCGGATTACCAAGGCTTAGAAGATTGTAATTCCTCAGCTGATCAACGTAAATTCATAGATCTTAAGAATTTCTTTTGTAGACATTTAGAATATTAATGATCTAATTAAGGCTTTGAGAAGTAGGTCTGGGGGCGCACAAATTTAGTTGCTGACCGCATAACGAAACCGTAAATACGTCAGGCCTTTTCAACGATTGCGTTGTTGTGTGTAGGTATCCAGATGGAGCTTTTCATCAATTACTATACCTAAGTCACGTACCTACCATGCGAACTTTATTTAATAAGGTATCATTCAGGGGGAACAATAGGTACCTAACTTAGGCGTTTGTATTTTTGGTACTTATCACTAAGTTTATTACGCACGCAATATCTAGATATAATATTATTTAAATTACTTATATATCTACATATATTTAAATCTGATTGCAAAACAGTATCTACTTAATTATTTAGTACAAGCTGTGCCCGCGGCTTCGCTCCCTTCACCAACAACCATTAACCGTTACCTACCCTACTCTACCTACCCTACAAACCTACCCTACATACCTACCCTACATACCTACCCTACATACCTACCCTACATACCTACCCTACATACCTACCCTACATAGCTACCCTACATACCTACCCTACATACCTACTCTACATACCTACCCTACATACCTACCCTACTCTACCTACCCTACATACCTACCATACATACCTACCCTACATACCTACCCTACATACCTACCCTACATACCTACCCTACAAACCTACCCTACATACCTACCCTACATACCTACCCTACATACCTACCCTACATACCTACCATACATACCTTCCCTACATACCTACCCTACTTCCCTTTTTTTTGTTTTAAAACCTTCCCTGTAATCTGGCGACCAAAACAAAAAAAGATTTAGCCAAATCCGTCAAGCCGTTCTCGAGTTTTAGCGAGACTAACGAACAGCAATTGATTTTTATATATATAGATTTTTAATTAGCTCAAATATTTTTAAATCATCTGATAAAAGATATTTTGAATTTATAAAACATGTTCCTACACAGACATTTTCGAAGTTACTCTGCTCACAATTGCATTTTGCATTCTCGTAACCAATAAGTCAACAAAGTATAAAAAGTTTTCGATATTTCTGGGTCTAAAAAAACCTTAAATTTTCTTTCAAGCTTTCTACGAACCAGTGTGGGGGGTCGTTTTATTTTGTCGCTACGGGCCCCTGACGAGCTTTGTCCCGCACTGCTAATAAGGAGTAATGACTTGGAAGTAACAATCACAGGGGAAAATTAATTGCAAGATGCTTTGATGACACATTTGGGATGTAGGTCATCGCATTGCGGCAAATATCGATTTTACATGATTAATGATATTGAGACCTAGAAAGGTACCTAATCGTCTGTCATAACTACAGGTACTTACTCCTATTTTAAATACAGTAACTGGACAGACCCAGCTGTACGAATACGAGTAAATAACAAAATGAAAGTGGCGAATTTAAGTGACTAATATCCCAGAGCTCCCAGACCTTAGGTAGGTACCTACTTCTTTTCTCAGAAAAAAATGTGTGGGAGTACTTAGTGTTAGTATGTACCTACTTTTAACATAGGGACTCACGCTAGCTTTGGCCGACGGCCGACGGACGGACGGATGTAAAGCGGTAAACTTATCCTGGTGCGATATGGTAAAAAACGTTATTCTACGTAATTTTAGGTAGGTATTTTACGGTATAACATGGTAATTTTCGGTAAAAAACATATAAAACGTACCCTAGTCATAAGAAAAATGTTTAATTCACAAAATCTTTATTCAGTTCTCACTCATAATCAACATTATGGATAAAATTGATAATTAATATATCAAAAGAAACGTTTTATTTTGTTGATTATTCAAAAAAAAACAATTTTTAATCATGAACTGCACTAATCGACATTATCGCATAATGGTTTACATACTTTACGCGCGCGGGATTTAAAACAAATTAAAACTTCATAAGTCGCCGGTAATTTATATATATGACAGTAAAATAACCGTATTTTACCAGCATTTTCAGTAAAATTGTTTACGTAATTTTGCAACCCGACGGCCAATTAACATAAGTACTTATAGGTTTTTTTGTTTTTGAGTATGATTTACAGAATGATGTTAAGTAATATTAGATACTTAGTTAAATATTTTAATTAGACTTTGTAATAGTCTAAAGACTAAGAGCTGGTTGCCACCTCAGGAGTCAGGTGAGATCCTATTCACAAGGCTGTTTGCTCGTAGTTATTATTCACTACAGTAGGCGCCAGATAAATGTGGAATAAAGTATATTGACCTTTCCCTAATAACTGCTCATAGGTACCTGAACAATTAAATATGAATCGTTTTTCATTATTAGACCATGTTAAGGATCACGAGAGATGATGATTCGGGACAGTTTTGTGTCATTAATTCCGTTTTTCAAATTAACAATGTCAATAAATGTAGGTGGGTCAATGACCGATATTCCACGATTATCTGGCGCCTACTATAGGTTGGTATAAATAACAACAATGACAAAAAAAAATTGGCCGTCGGCCCAGCTAGCAGGTATGCGTACGTTCAAAGTGACGAATTATATTTATGTAGACGCGTCATGCACCAACATCAGTTTTATAAAACAGCGCAAGCGATATCGGTAGTCGGTACTAATCGGTAGCAAGATAACTGTGTTTTTGGTTGCTAATTTAGAGAGTGGGTAACGCATCTGTAGGTAGTATATGTATCTGTGAATATGTATGAGAAAATAAGTAAGGTCTGGGGCCACTCCCTGCCTCTGCCAGACGTGCCGCACGCCCGTGACGGACGTGCCACTCTCCGCCGCCGTGACGTCATCAGTGGTCGCCGACTACAACACTGATCTGAAGCCGCCTTTTTCAAAGCAGCTGACGATTATCTATTTCTTTAAAGGAAAAACGTCAAAAACGTAGACCCCTTCATGGAAAAACCACAGTTTCGTGATCTTTGGTGGGAAATCTTACGGTGCCAATGAAACCAAGAACATGTTGACCCAACACACCCGCTGATCTCCATCAGGGTGAAGCAGTCAATTGACGTCATGAGCTAGTGTTGTTGCCTTGGGGGATATCTTAGTCAACCTAGTCTTCGAGTTCTTTTCACACCTACACACATCCCCGACCTTATCGTCTCAGTCGCTGACACGACGGTGGCGATCGACTCGCTTACGGATCACGTACCTACAATCCGTTCTGAACAAATGTTCAAGGGAAGGTCCCAGTGGCGGAAGACCACAGCTGGAAACTCCCGGACGATGTACGGAATCTGATAACCGAGAAGAACGCAGCCATTCGTACGTATAGGGCTTTTCCCTGCGACGCGAACCACGAGGCCACAAGGCCACAATGCCCCCTCTCATTCGCCCCGACAAGAGTGTCGCCTTCGCCAACTCTGACAAAGCGGAATGTCTAGCCGACAGTCTAGAGTCCCAATGCTCTCCCAGCTCTCAACCAGTAGACCAAGTTCTCACCTCGACATGGTGGATGCTGAAGTCGAACGTAGAGCTTCCCTCCCACCAGTCGAAGATCTTGATGATCATCTGCCCCCCGTCACTCCCGACGAGATGCAGGATATTGTTATGAGCTTGGGGTTCGTGACAATAAAAACAGCCACTTAAATGAAAAAAAAATACACTTTAATTTAACAACACTAATCATAACTTTAAACTCACTAATTATAAAACACAACTTCACTACTGATCGCCTTAATCGCACTTAAAGATCGCTTCCGAAGAATTCGCTTGAATAGCAAATCCAATACTAATTCGGTCGCGGGCTATGCGGCCCTTATATAGGTCAATTAATTCCAGAACCTTCTACTGTAGAAGCATCTGGAAAGAACTCGTAAGTAACGGTGCTGACTGATCAGATATCGAGAACTATAGAATATATATATAATGTTCTGGCATAGAAAAGTATAGAAGGTACTTAAGACTCTACTAGTTCTGCTACTCGTTACTAGATGGCGCTAGTAGTAACTAATGTCGTTATATGTACGCGGCATTAATTCTGGCGCGTAACACTGCCCTTCTAAGGCATGCTCGTCCCGAGCATTATCGGTCCCATAATAACGCGCCAGTCAAACCACGTTTACGATCTTAGGAGCACTTCTTGTACCTTTCTGTACCTATACGGTAGGTCACGTCATTGATTTTTATAACAATCCGGTACGGCCGGTCCCATTTAGCTTGAAACTTAGGAGATTTCCCTTTACTGCGAGCTGGATTGTGCAGCCACACTAGTGAACCTTCGTCAAGCCCTTTATTGTTAATTTTTCGGTCATAACGAGTTTTCATCTTTTCAGACATTTGCTCATAAACGTCATTAACTTTGTTCCGGAAGTCATTCGCATAATCGGTTATACTGCGAGGGGCATCAGGTGATATTCCGGTGATCAGATCTGCAGGCAGCCGCTATTCTCTTCCAAAGTTTGCGAAAGCTGGTGTCACCTATGTACCGAAAGTACATCGGTGACACCAGCAGAACGGCACTTCGGTATGACAGCAAAAACGGTTGTTTATGTTAATTTCAACCGCGTTGCTGGTTTTCCACGACTTTTGCCAGGTATCTATCCAGTGTCCGATTAAATCGTTCTACCATTTCATCCGACTGTGAGTGGTTAAAAGTTGTTCTCGTTTTATGAGTACCATAACTCGACAAGTTTCCTGAAATAATTGGGACTCAAAATTCCTTCCTTGATCGCTGTGAATCTCCGAGGGTACTCCAAAACGACAGAAGACTTCATGAACAAGTTTATCTGCAACTGTTGAAGCTTCTTGATTTGGAATGGCGAAGACTTCCGGCCACTTGCAGAAGTACCTAATCCATTACAACCATGAAATACTTGTTACCACTTTCAATTTCCGGAAAAGGTCCCGCAACATCTAGGGCTATTCTTTCCCATGGTGCACCAACATATACAATTTCAATGCGCCTCTACTACGAGTCTGAGGTCCTTTTACAGCCGCACAACTTGTACACTTGCGACACTAGTCCTCGACATCATCACAACAGTGGACCCAGAAAAACCGTTCTCTTATCTTCAGTAGAGTCCCTTTTACTCCCATATGGCCTCCTGAAGAAACATTATGATATAGCTGCAGGACACTTTAGTAGGTACACTTGCTATAGAGACAACCATTTGCAAATGACAGCTGTCTCCCCGAGAATTTTCCCATTTACGGCACATGACTCCATCCTGAATCACTAAGCAGTCCCATTGGGCCCAATAACTTTTTGTGATCGAACTCATCGCTGAGACGTCACTCCTGGACACTAGCCTTCATCCACTCCAGAATCAGCTTGATGTCCGAATCTTCCTGCTGCGCACATTGTAGGCTTTCCTTCCACTCGTTGCTGAGGCCAGTCTTGAGCATCCTCACAGGCACGACTTCTTTATCCTCTGTTGCCTGGTACAATGCTTGCAGTCTTCAGGGTCTTCTTGATAATGCGGCTGCGTTGCCATGAGATCTTCCGCTGCGATGTTCAATCACAAAGTCGTATTCCTGCAGTAGTTCAATTCATCTCGCAGTTTGTCCTTCTGGATTTTTGAACAGCAATAGCCATTTCAGTGCAGCATGGTCAGTACGTAAGTGGAATTTCCGTATCAGCATATATTTGCTAAAATCCTGCAATGACTTTACCATAGCAAGCAATTCTCGTCTCGTGACACAATAGTTTCTTTCTGGTTTTGATAACGACTTGCTGAAGTACGCTATCACAACCTCTTGATCGCCATTCCGTTGAGATAACACACCGCCAAGTCCGATATCACCTACGTCTTTTTTTTTTTTTTTTGATCTCGGGGGGAAATCCTCATGGAAATCCTCCACCCTGGGGCGGGTGGAGGGGTCTGTCAGACTCTTACTGACTAAAACCACCCCGGTGTTCCATCTGCCACCTACGCCGGGTATCGCGGGAACGTATGCGACTTCCGCAATCCCCGGCTGGTGCCGGCCCGCCTCTGCGGGCCACCTCGCGTCGGCGAGGGGAGTGAGGTGTTTAACTCCCCTCGCTACGTCAAAGAGGGGCGCACGGGAACACCACGCGCCGCCACCTCGGGTCCGGATGAGTGGGGGGCGACGGACATCCCCAAGTCCGCCGCCCCTGGACCCAGTTAGGGGGGCCGGAAGAGGGCAGCGTATGCCCTCCTCCGACGCCCGATGCGCCTGCTGCGGGCAGGGAGAGCGGTTGTGATCTCCCTCTCCCTTTCCGCAGCCTCCTTCTGCGCGATAACTGTCTCGCAGAAGGAGACCACCGCGTCCCAGGACCCCTCACCGCCGACCATAGCATGGACTACGGCCGGCAGCGAGAGGTCACCGCCTACAACAGAGATGAGGGCACGGCGCGGCTCCTCCCAAGCTGCACACTCTGCAAGCGTATGCCGCGCCGTGTCCTCCCGACAGTCGACGATCACCTACGTCTGCGTCAACTATGAAATCCTTGTTCGTTTCAGAATACCCCAAAATAGGTGTTTTGCACAGACGTTCTTTTAGCTCCTGGAATGCGATGTCGCAGCTTTCATTCCAGCAGAAATGTCGCTTCTCCTCGGTTGGTTTGTGAAGGGCTATGTCCGCAAAGTTCTTGATGAATCGCCGATAATAGGAGCAAAAACCCAAAAATGCTCTGACCTGCGACTTGTCTTTTGGAATTGGCCAATCCTTGTCAGCAGCGATTTTCTATGGATCAGTGCGTGCATGCCCTGTTCCGACACTGCATATCCCAAAAAGCTGGCTTGACGTTTGAAATGTGAACACTTCTTTGGACTCAACTTTAGCTTTGCACTCTGTATCTTCATGAGCACGCGATTCAGGTTTTGAAGAAGTTCTTCAAACGTACGGCCTACGATGATGATGTCATCCAAGTAGAACAGATAGGCATCGCCAATTAACCCGGTTAGTACAAGTTCCATCAATCTTTCAAACGTTGCCGGAGCAAACTCAAACTCAAAGCATTTATTTCAATTAAACCATTACAGGCACTTTTGAATAGTCAAGGTCGGTCTGTCCAAAGAGATGAAGCTAATTACACGTTCCAAAGCGTAGATCTCTATGGAGAAGAACGTGCAAGAAACTCCACGGACACTCTTTTAAATCAATGTTTTTTACAATGATTTGGTTACATCATTCGTGTGAAAATTATATAAACATATATATACATATATGTGAGAACGATGTAGAAAGACTTGCACGATCAAGCGTCCGAAGAGACAGAGGATGCAGACGTTCCAAAACCGTTTCCTCGGTTAGATCAGGGGAGCCCCCTACTATGTCCGCAATGGGACACATAGAATTCAAATTGCCCACCATACAACAGTTTATTACCAAGCGTTTCTTCGAAACTGTTGTCAAACACCGAAACCCCCTTATCGCATCGGCCGCCTGATACGAACCCTCCCGCAGCTCCCAGATCCTACGACCAAGGCACACCCTAGTTACCCTCGATGACTCCACCACCGTCCTCCAAGAGACTTATAGAGAGACAAGAACACTGCGCAAATCAAGACTGCCGTCCTTCCGTCCTCGCCGCCGAGGTCCGTCATTAGTCCGCCCCGATCCTTGCTCGAGCCAGCCCGCCCCTAAATAACAATAATCCTAGTTCGATCCAGCCCGTCCTTAGCTGCCCTCCTCCCAGCGACGACCTAAGCCGAGGCGGTTGCCTTAGCGTGTAGTCGCTTGGTTTGTAAGTTTTAATAAGCCCTGGCTGGAGGCTTTAGTATTTATATAAACGCCGCCACAGGCAAGTCCGGTTAAGAATTCGACAACCACCTAGGCTGAAATGCGGAAGGCTCATTAAAAAAAACTCCAAGAGAATTAACGTACCTAATTATACTGTGACACATCTTCCATCCCAACCAGCGTGCCATAACAAGTTCTGACTGGTGCATGTTGCTGCTACGCAAACTTTCTACTTGCATACTTTTGTGCAAGTTACAGGCATGTGTAGGTACTAATAATCTAATAAGTAATACATAGATATTATTGTTGTATTTTGATTAAGTAGGTAGATATGTATGAGGAGAGGAAGTTCAGATTTTAGGAAGAGTTATAATAAGAATATAAATATTTAATATACGAATTTATTAAAAAAATAATACAATTTTTAAATATTTCTTATAAAATATAAAAAGTTATTCAATGCTCACTTTACTAATACTGTTGACTCGTTATCATTTACAATTATTGCATAAGTTCTATCCATTAGACATAATTCAACAAAAACAGGAATCAGAGACTAATGCCCTTTTCTCAAAAGGTGACAGCTAAATGAATGTCTAAAAATTTATTGCACTGTTTGATTTGATAAACCACTATTTAGGCATTAATTTAGGTTTCACCAAGTGATAAGGAAAGCAGTTTCAAATCTAATATATTCCATACGAAATTTCAAAAAATACATTTTTCAATATTAATTATTCAGAAAAATCATCCGTGAAAGCATTCAACAATATCCTCTCAGTCCATCGTAAACCTGAATGAGCATGATTATCATCCAGGGTTTCTAATACTTCCTTGGCTTTTGTTTTTAAGCCCCAGATCGTATCTATTATACTTTCCACATAATTATTAGACGGTAACTCAACCTGTTTTAAGGACACCCTTTGCAACACATCTAATACTGTAGTATATAAAATTGACTGTCGTGTTGCTGGTTTGCAAATTGACAAATGGTCCAGAGGTAGCTGATAAAATTCTCCGCGGCCCAAATCTGCCGAATATGACTCAACAAGGTGTATAGGAACTTTGAATGCCGTTACTAATGTTGGCATGGTTTCTACAAAACTTATAGTTTCCCAGCTATAGGCATCTGCAAACTCTATGAATGCTTTATGTAGGTTTAACAAAACTGGTGAGTTCTCCTGTAACTGTCTCACATCATTTGAAGGCCACAGCACAGCAGCTGCTGCTCGAGGCATTGCAGCCATTGAACTTCCCTTATGGGGAGTACTGAAGAACAAAAGTGCTTTAGTGTTGTCAGCAATTTTTTTTAAAGCCTGCTGGTCGCTTTGTGAGGCTTCAACTAATACTTGTTTGACAATTAATCCTCCCATGGAATGAGCCAACCACACTACTGGAGTGTCTTTGTGGCCAACACCAGCATCTATAAGGGCAGGTACTAGTTCTGAGGCTCGAGTTGCAATGTCTGCAGTTTGCATTGGGCAGCGTTCAAGCCACTCGGATAGTGAACTCCAATAATTGACACCAAGTATTCTTAAGTTACTGACATCTTTTGGCAGCCAGTCTTTAGGCCAACACACTGTGTAATTACATTTATCTTCTTCTTCCTGAATGAGTGCATGACGTTTATGATTAGCAGTAAGTATTTTACTTGACGCTGGATCTCTCTTTGCTCCAATAGGAATATCATGAAGAACTACCTCTATTTCTGATAATAGCACCTCTTCTCCGATTTCTATCAAATCATCCATTACCTGTCTCATCTCTGGGTCAAGATATTTTTTTACTGGTTGTTGTTCTATAGTCTCACAAGGGTCACAATCATTTTCTGATCCAGTTACATCTATGATACCAATGGGCTGAGCACATTTTTTATCACGTTGTCTCCATGTGACAAAAACTCCTCCTCTTAGTCCATGTACAAGCAAGGTATCACAAGCAGTAGCAGCCGTGGTCCTATACAGAGGATGTAACAGAAACAAACCAGGTCTATAACAATACTCTCCAGACAAGTTTGCAAGACATACGGCAGCCGAGCTAGATAAGCGTATGTCCCTTGACCGAATAAGTCTTGATAATTCACCAAGGAGACCATTTTGAAAAAACTCTGATAGTAACTTGCAATGAACACTCAAAACTGTGAGGATTTTGAGTACCGCTAGATCACAGTCTGGATCATTACGATGTCTTAACAAAGCTTCCGCTAATAGTGATACACCACCCATGTCAACAAATTTTTTTACAGAATGATCCTTGTCATATTCTGCAACATTGAAATGACTAACATGGTGATACAGAGCATCCATACACAATATACATAAATCTCTTTCACTTATATTGTCAGGTTTGGCTGGAATACTATCTGACTCTATTGCTTCCTCATGTACATTGGCAAAGTATTTCGCGAGGAAGAGTTCAATACAACAATGTGGGTTTATACTCTGTAGTGCCATTATAAGATCTCGAAATTTGTATGAAATGAGTTCCGATGACAGTGCTGCTCTTCTAACATGAATTGGAGGAGGAAGGAAATATCTGAGGTCAACATTACGAGTCCACGCCAGCAGGACTGCTGTCTTTTCATCTATAGCTTGAGCCAGTTTACAGCAGTCCCAAGTTTTATTATTTTTAAAAGCAGCAAGTTGTTCCAAGGCTATATTCCGCTGATCTTTATTTCCATGTCGGCATAACCACAACAGTCTCCACGCTAGCGAATGCTTTAAGCTTTTCCAAATGCGACCGAATCCCACAGACTGTCTCGACGCTTTATCATATTCAAGATTGAACGTTCGATTGTAGGAGGGGTCATCGACATAAATATATTCGGCTACATGTTTCTTTTCCCTATCAAATACACGTGTGTTTACCACATTATCTACTGTTTTGCATGTTTGCACAATATTGTAATAAATTATAAAACAACCACTGCCCGCTGCCGCCACAAATTTCAAATATTTTAAGGTGGCTTTAAGTTTATCCTGAATGCTCATTATAAACGAATTTTCATAGGTTCACTGCATATGGTTGCTTAGATTTTAAGCTATACTGCTTATTTTTTTTTATTACGAAATAAAAAAGATACTTTATTTTTTAAGAAAATCTACGAAATTATTACTATTTTGATTTTTTTGGTGACAGTGACAGCAGAACAAAATTGGTGACAGTTTAACTCTTTCTTTATTTAATTTCTTGACTTGGCTACTTAGGCCTTGCGGACCTGCCGTTTTTATGTAAACGTTTTCAAGAAAAAGTTGTTTTATATAAATGGGTTAGAATGCAAGTTCGTCACATTACTTATTTCGTCCCTATCCCTAATACGTCTGATTCACTGATAAACCACTTTGTATATTTAGTCGCTTTACTAACTAGTCTCAAGCTTTATTTCATTTACGTTTGCCCCGCCATGCAATGTTCTCGCCTGTAGGACTATTTGTACTTGTTTCTTTTTCCGTGTATCTCATGTTATTACGAATTCACAATATCTGTTGAGACACATAACTTTTTAATACGCTATAATTATATTTTTCAAGTTACACGGGAGCCGTGCTAAAAACGTTTGGCTGGCACGCCCCCCTTTTTTTTGCATGTTTCTTCAAAAGTAGAGGTAAATTGAAAAATAAACAGGTACATTACTCCTACAGACGAGTACATTGCATTGGTGCACACCTGAAACGCAAATTCTGGGGGCCTTGCGGGGCAAGCGTACATCTTCCGGCCCGCCTTAATGGGTCCAGACAGGACTCGGGGCATCTGCGACCGGCATCATATAAGACCGAGGTGGTGGCGCGAATTTTTCCACACGAAGACATCGCGGGGAATGTTAAAACCCCGCTCCTTCCACTTGACCAGTCAGGGTCAGCAGAGTGGCGGGCACAAGTCGGAGGCTCCGTTGAAGATTTCTAAGTGCTCTCGTATTCACCGGTGCAAGTGTGCGAGGGAACACGAAGTGGTTTTAGTCAGTAGAAGTCTGAAAGACCTTTACTTATAGTGCACAAGTTTGGTGTTTGACTAACATCTAGAAGTCCAAGCTAAGTCTGCCAACGGGCGAAGAAACGCAACATAGGTACTTAATGTTAAACTGTCTGACCGCATACGAAACACCACGCTGAGCTCCAGAACGGAAATTGCCGACGTAATGAATGAATGATAGGTATATTTATTTGCAATGATATATTTATTTGCAAAAACTAAGTTAGGTAGCTACATAAGTTCTTAAGATACATATATATGGATTGACTATATTCGGCATTTCAGCCGTGCCTACAATTTTTTATATTTAACATCTTGGTTATAGTTATTAAATAGCATGCAGTAGGTACGCATTTAATACCATTAAAATAATAATAATTCCTTATTTTGTATATTTTAAATGTAGATTAAAATACAATTCATAAAATTAAAAACTATTCTATTTATTTAAAATAATAAGACATCTAATCTATACTTTGAACAAGTAGGTATATTGTAAACAAACATGTCAAATTTAAAAATATATAGGTTACCTACTATAAAGGGCCGTGCTGAATTAACTAAAATTGGTTTATTTTTCAAATTTAGCAAGTTGTATGAGAAACCAATGCGTTACATCTGTTACTTGCCAAACATCAATTATTTTTAAATAGTTCGTCTTTTTCAGATATTTTTTTATTCCAGCACGGCCCCCTATCCACATCTAAATATTATTTGTTATTACGAATTCACAATATCTGTTACGGTACATATAACGTGTTAAAAGAGTACATCCCTTGAGTTTAAAAAACTTTTTAATACGCTATATATTTTTCAAGTTACACGGGGGCCGTGCTGAAAACGTTTGGCTGGCACAGCCCCCTTTTTTTTGCATTATTCTCCAAGAGTACAGAGGTACATTGAAAAATAAACAGGTAGGTACATATATCCTACAGACAAGTACATTGCATTGGTGCACACCTAAAACGCAAATTCTGGGGGCCTTGCGGGGCAAAAGTACCTCTTCCGGCCCCCCTAAATGGGTCCAGACAGGACTCGGGGCATCTGCGACCGGCATCATACGAGTATAAGACCGAGGTGGTGGCGCGTATTTTTCCACGCGCGCTCCTCTTAAGACGTCGCGGGGAAAGTTAAACACCTCGCTCCCTCTGCTTGACCAGTCAGGGTCTGCAGAGTGGCGGGCACAAGTCGGAGGCTACGTTGATAATTTCTTAAGTGCTCTCGTATTCACCGGTGCAAGTGTGCGAGGGAACACGAAGTGGTTTTAGTCAGTAGAAGTATGAAAGTCCTTTCCGTCCGCGTATTCTCCCCATGTTTACTTATGGTGCACAAGTTTGGTGTTTGACTAACATATAGAAGTCCAAGCTAAAAGTCTGCCAACGGGCGAAGAAATGCAACATACGTCTAACCGCATACGAAACACCACGCTGCGTTCCAGAACGGAAATTGCCGACGTATGGATGAATGATGGTTCTATTTATTTGCAATGATATATTTATTTGCAAGAATGGTAGCTAAATAAGTTCTTAAGATACATATAAATATGGGTTTAACTATATTCGGCATTTCAGCCTTACCCACATACAATATTTAGATTTTACATCTTGGTTATACTTAATAAATAGCATGCAGTAGGTACACATTTAGTACCATAATAAGAATAATAATAATTTCTTATGTTAAATTTAGATTTAGATTACAATACAATTAATAAAATTAAATACTATTCTATTTATTTAAAATAATAATTTATATTAATTACATCAATACTTTGAACTAGTTGACTATCCCGCTTTTCTCAAAACAAAAACCTCTTCAATCATCATCTAGATTTTTAAGCTGTTATAAATAAATGCGAAGAGATAATTTTATATATAATAAAACAAATAGGTATTTAAAAGGGGCTCACATACAACAAACGTGATTTTTTTGCCGTTTTATAGATAATGGTACGGAACCCTTTGTGCGCGAGTCCGACTCGCACTTGGCCGGTTTTTTTCCCCCGTTTTAAAAAACTGCCAAAGTAATTATCTCGATGTACCTAGGGCCTCCAAAAGGTAAACGACACGGCCCTGAATAGAGATAAGCAAGTTTAGGTGATGGGAATCAAATTAATATCTAGCAGTGTGGACATTAGTATACTCAGGGCCCGAGCTAGGGGGAGGGAGGGCGGAGCCGAGCAAATGCTCAAGGCGAAAAATGAGGACCGCAAAATCGATGGCGGTTAGCACCTGTTAAAAACAGATTTTATTAATTGAAGGGTGGCGAAGATTGTGTATGCACGGAGCTGCTAAATGGTTAAGATCGAGCCCAAAGCATACCCTGTCATTGCACGGATCTTAACAAGCCACTTATCCTACTATTGGTGTCAGCTTTGAATTGTGCTGTACTATAACTTATAGTAGAGGATCCCAAGTAAGATTGACCTTCAATCACTTGCTTAGGTACTGGATGAAAATTATATTTTATCAAATATTTAAGTAAGTCATGGCTATGTCATTTTAAAAAGTGTAAAAAAAAAGTAATTTTTAAAATTCCACTGACTTGCTTTCCAAACAAACGAAATTCTAATAGAAAGCTTACAACATACATAATATGTAATAGCTAGGTTAATAATAATAAATAATAAAATAGTTTATTTTTCATAGGTTGTATAAAAACACTAATCTACAACTATGCAGTTTTACAAGAACAATAAGTGTTTTCGTTGAACTCCATTACCCAGTATAAGATTATACTTGTGTTTAGGGTACCGGCGTTCTCACATACAGTTTGAACATATAGCAAAAGTTTTATGACGAGCAAAGTATATTAATAAAAAAATGATAAAAATAAAAAAAGATCACTTATGTTAAGTACCTATTTACTAAGATGTAGCCTCATGTGTGATAGGATGTGTGTGTGTTTGTTATGTAAGTAAGTACAAGATGTAAACCGACTTCAAAAAAAGGAGGAGTTTATTTAACTTAACGGTTGTCTACCTTTTTTGTTCCTATTACCTGGTTGCTGTGTACAAAACAGGTAAGTAGTTCAAGTAGTACATTGTAGTTGCATTCACATGCCACTTAAAAAATTTATCAAAACGAAGGCAATTTTATTGTGAATACAGTAGTCGGTGAAATTTTAATATAAATATATTTTTTAATTATAGCGATGAGCGTCTTTTTTACGGCAACCCTATTGGTATATGTTCAGAAACATATATTTTATTTGATAAAATATAATTTTCATCCGCTAAGCAGGTGAGTGAAGGTTGATCTTACTTGGGATCTTAAGACTATTTTACATCCATTACAGTTCCAACTTATTATTTTAAGAGGTCTATATTTGTAAAAACTTCCAACATGTCAGGCAAATCTCCACTGCTCTTTAAATTATTAAATACTGTTTTTAATTCCTTGACTTTCAACTTTATATTTTTGTACTTATCCACTAAATCTTTTGTTACATAATATGAGCTGTTTTCAGGTATCATTTGGCTGTCATCTGTCATTTGTTCGTTTAATTTTTTCCATGTCTCATACACACTTTCTACATTATATGCATCTAAATAGGCTTCTAATGTCGTATAAATAGTGTAAACCAGGTGATATAGGCGGGAATGGTGTGCCGATTTGTTTATATCTTTTTTGTTGAACTTAGCATATTCAATTTTTTCCTCACTCTCACTAGTCGTGCATTCTTTGAATTCATTTATAATAAAATTGATCATGTTCTTAACTTTCTTGGGTTTAGGAAATAATTTCTTTGGGATTACTATTTCAGTATCATCTGGTGCATACAACAGCCACTGTGATTCTTTGAAAAAGTCTTTTAAAATGCTTATAATGCAATCATTGTTTGTTTTGGTTATCTTCCGGATGTGTAACATACCAATGAGATGTCTCATAAACGCTGGCTCAATCCTCTCCAAAATCCTGTTGATGGAGTCACGCGGCATTTCTGAAAATTATTTGTTTTAGCTTAGATAGTTGATCTTTCAATTGCTGCCCCCCAGTCTAGGAACTCAGAAAATATTTCTTGCTAGGCCACTGTGCTTAAACTGATACAGAACCAAAATATGCTTTTTAAATACCTGTAAAAGATATTTTGAATTGCAAAGGATTGTTGTTCCACCATGTGCAAAGCAAATAATACTTAGATTAGGGTTCGAACATACTTAATACGGGCCCATGTACATAAATACAAAGAGTGGACTATGATTGGTTGAAACAATGTATCATTGTAATGTCATCATCATATCAGCTAAAAGACATACGCTGCTGAACATTAGCCTCCGCCGAACAAAGTGTCGTCAAATCGAACAGTCCTGCGTCTCGCATCCTGCGGATTTCCGCGGCCTTGAACAGGTCATTGGTCCACCATTTGGGAGACCTCCCACAATGTATCTGTTGCTCCCCTTATAAAACACTTCAACCTTATCAATAATAATCTGTTTTGCGTGAAATGTGCCCTCCCACTTTCATTTACTCAGAGCATAGCTCTATCAAAGTCAAAGTCAAACCATTTATTTAAAATAAACCATTATCAGGTACTTATGAATTAATTGTCAAAGTCAAAAACATGAACCTATTTGCATGTTCCAAACCATAGATCTCTATGTAGAAGAATATGCAAGAAACTCCATGGACACTCTACTTTTAAATCATTTTATGTTTACAAAAATCCTGGTTACATTAACCTTGTTGCTTCTATACATGAGAACAATGTAAAGAAAGAAAAAACAATTTATAGTATCAAATATTAAAAAGTCAAAAGTCAAAACGTTTATTTCAATTAGGCCATTAAACGGCACTTTTGAACGTCAGCATTTACAGTTCAGTAAAATAATAATATTACATTAATAAAGTGACTCTACTGTCCATTCGGAAAGGTATATTCTTATGGAGAAGAACGGACAAGAAACTCCATCCTTAAAATGAGGCAGTGGCAACTAAGGGATGACCAGTCTCCACTGACGGTGCCCGTTCACGAACATGACGCGTGCATCGGCACCAATCAGCTCAACCATCTTGAAGGGAACTGAATGATCCGATACACGCACCACCATCAGCGAGACATTGGAGTGAGCATGACACACCCTCAACTGCCCCTGCTATTTCACGTCATATCCATTGTAAATATTGTACTGTAGAGTAAAACATACCTGAGATTATTTTGTAGAATACATTTGCAAATGTTGTGCAACATTTTGAAGTATTTGGATAATCGCTGTTTGAGTTTTGCTCACAGATATAAAATGTTTGAATCATTATATTTAGCCAAGTCTAAAACAAACAAAAAAAAAAGTTTTAGTTAATTCGCCATTATAACTTCTGAATACTTTCAATATAGCCGATGGCAGTGGGTATACAAAGCTATTTGAGTTTTGATGTAATCTAGTCTCTGTAACCTAATAAGAAAATAGCTTCAAGAATTCAAATAAATATTTATTTACTCATGGACTTACCGTAATAATTTTAATCATGGACTCTGGGTACCGTAGATGTATTAGATGCACAAACAACCTCATTATTTGCCTACTGTTGACACTAACACTACCCATGACTTTCTCATTGTCTGACCACAACAGAAATGCCATTAGAGGTTTGTGCGACCTCTTGGTATTTTTTGTTAAATCAATTGTGTACCTAGAAAATAAAAAAAATAATGACATTTCAGATTGCAGTAGTTCATTGAGGTACGTATTACTCACAACATTGTTTCTTGCTTTGAAAAAAAAAAAATGAGTAGCCATTCCATTTTGAAAGGGGCTAAATATGTTCAAAAGTCAAGTAAGTGCTAAATCCTAATTATTAACAAATGGGTTATGTATGTATCCAATCTTCAAAAGTATTGAACAGAATTTTTGCTTGTAAAGGTATAGACCACTACAAAGAATTTCGCAGACTTAGAACCCTTTTTTTTTTTTTTTTTTTTTTTTTTTTTTTTAAGGATGGGAAATCATCAAATGACTTCTTCCGCTCTGGGTGGAGCGGAAGGGCGTGTCAGACTCTTACTGACTAAAACCCATCCGTGTTTCTTCTAAAGCCCTTTGCGTTCCAGGGCCGCGGTGACTCTTTCGAACAGATTCCGTAACCCTGGCAGGCTTTGGCCCTAGCGGGCCCCGTCTTTTATGCTGACATCTCTTTGAGGCGCGCGTGAAACACAACGCGCCATCGACCCAGACTTAGAACCCTGGAATGTAGTTAATGTTTTGAAAGGAGGAACACTATTTCAGACTTGGATAATGTGTTAGGTTAGGTTAGATTACTTTCACAGATAAGGTTACAGTTACCAGTAAACTGACAAGATTTTTACAGAAAATTGTGATTTACCACTTAGCCCCAATTATAATTATCATGATACTTAGCCCTTTTGAATGGTAAAAATATTCTACAGTTTGATTGATTTTACAAGTTAATTTTATCTGATAATAATTGTTCTAAAGTTTATAAATGTATGTCTACAAAGCTTCTATTAAACTGTTTTGTAATATGTCTAAATATGGTTTTTTAAAAAGCTATAAGTTTTTATTTAATATCTCATGATTTATTTTATTTTCTTATGTATTGTCATTTACCTTGAATGTCAAATGGCCATATCAAACTGTAATAGTTCTACAATACTTTCTAGAACTGCCATCAATCTTTCTATTCTGTCAGGCCTGTTTAGTACTTCAAATATTTCAAATTTCTCTTTTTGCCAATGTTTACCTTGCAGGCTTTGTTTCATTTCTTCTGGAGTATTCTCACTTTTATTAATTAAAGGCCCATCTTGGCTGTCTGAACTGATTTCATCCTCCAATCTATTCATGCAATATTTTACAATGCCACTCTTGTAATCATATTCATTTCTGTTGGTGAATGTATTTTCCTTAGGATTCATGGGTGATGTTAGGAAATTTATGTAGCAAGTCTTTAAACTTTTGACACATGGCGGGTGAGTGCTAAAGATTTGTGCTAGTATCAGTTGGCTCTTGTCTACGATATCGGGTGGTAAGTATTCAGACACGTCATCCTCATTGACATTCTGGAATGTAACAATATTTACATTAACTTATACCTCATAAAGGGGAGAAAAAAAAACTTGTACCTATTAAAGCGGTTCAAATATTTTTATTCGTTCAGTTAGACTGAAAGCCAATTCCAAAAAATTTGAGAATAGCTAAGCGGTTTGATTTGTAGTCTCTATAAGAAGAAACATTATGGGTAAAGTAGGTAAGTATATTTACCAAAATAATCTCCACAATCTCTTTGAGTATATTTGCAGATAAATACTGGTCAGGAGTTAAGCACATTTGGCAAAGTTCTAAAGCTTGATACCACATATTAGACTTTATTTCTATATTGAATAACTCTTCGGCATAATCTGGCAATTCAATTATTTGTTCCTGAAACATAACAAAAAATCAAAATCAAAAATCAAAAGTCATTTATTCAAATTAGGCTGAGTGCCAGCACTTTTTGAACGTCAAAGTTCTACATAAAGACAGTCCCCCAAAGAAGAAGAAGTTAAGTAGGTACAAACTCCCCAGCAACACATCTGTCTATTAAGTTTTAAAAACTTGAATTTATACCGTAGTATGCAAAGTCTTTTACAATACATGACACAGAAAATAAATAATTCAGTCTGTAAATCAAAGTAAATGAAATTAATTGCCACTTGTTAGCTAGCACACTCCATTAAGCCATCAGAAATAGACAAACTCAAGCATTAACCGGTAAACCAAACTAATTATGCCTCCGGGCATAAATAGTGTGCCCGCTTACACATGCAATAGTATAGTCTAACAATAGGATTGTGACTGGAGCCACAAGTGATGAACTAGAGCCAACATAATACTAATAATAAACAGTAGTTTAACGTTATAACAACAATAATAATAAAAAAATACTATGACCAGCAAGACGACCAGTCACCAGAAGCAGCACTCGTTCACGAGCATAACACAAAGATCAGCCATTACCGCCCTCGCCATGTTTGAGGATGGTGAGGATGGTGAGGGGGCATTGAAGTTTATGGAGCACCTACTAAATCCACGTAAATGAAGTCGTGGGCGAAGTGCTAGATTTATATAAATATCATCATAATAAAGAAAATAAAAGAGTAAACAGATAAAACTGAACATGGATCAAATTATACCAAAAAATAAAAACAAAGTCTGGAAGATATTTTAAGAATGTGCTTGTGAAGGTATGTGTAATGATGTGTTAGCAAATACTTAAAATAGTTTACCACTGTTATAAACAAACAAGCTATGACCTATTTCTACTACCAATTTATTATCTAGATACTTTAAGTTCTCGTTTAATCTGGTATTTTTATAACTTAAAACATTTTTTGGGAGTGATTTGAGATATGTTTTATCTCATCAAACAGTTTTTAGGGTTCTGTACCCAAAGGGTAAAAACGGGATTACTAAGACTCCACTGTCCGTCTGTCTGTCAGTCACCAGACTTCATCGTATGGGACCCAGGTATGGAACCCTTTGTGTGCAAGTTCAACATGCACTTAGCCAGTTTTTATTATTAATATATGAAACTGTGAAATCACTATGGTCATGCGTAGTCTTGTAGTTCACGAACAAACTAGCTCTGTAGCTTGTTAGTTTCTTCGATATTGACCTAGTATCTAGCGAGACTGAGTGGAATGGTGGAGCTGCTCTACCTAGTAGCGACACCGCTTACTTACTGATGCGCTTCTCATGGTTACAAGTTTAGAATAAACATATAAGCAAGTTTCAACAAATACAAGAATGCCACAATGCACTAGAACGCGTCACGGTGACAAACCGCAACACTGTGACGCTGCAGTGGATAAAAGTTCACAGCGGATCACTAGGTAGGCAATGACACGGCTGATGAGCTGACCAGAAAGAGATCTGGTACAATGGCTGTTGGACCCATTACCCAGCTGCGTGGGTGGCGTACGTAGCAACGAGGACACTGCTCACTGAATAAGCATTTCCACACAATAGGTATAACAGACAGTCCTCTGTGCAGAGCATGCATGGAGGAGGAGGAAACGGTGTTGCACGTGCTCCTTGAGTGCACAGGCGTCGCCGATATACGTAGACAAACAATAGGGACACCGAATTCACTCACAGACACCCTGAACTCTTTAGGACTGATCTGCTTCTGGAGGGAGGTTGGCTGGTTGGAATGACGGCCGCCATGGCCCACGCACAATGGTCCAACACCAGGACTAAGTGCGGAAACCATACCCCAATAGATAGATAGATAGATAGATAAGCAAGTTTCACTAATAAATGAATTAAAATAGGTACCATGAGCCGCGAACTAAAATGAGCGCCCCGGTCGCGAACTACTAAGCGCAAGTCTAATGCTCAGTAGATTCTGTGGCATGACACTAGCCTCTTATTACAATAGGTCCTATTTGTTTAGGTAGGTACTTACTCCATTCTTATGTATGCAAACTTTGTTCTTCGAACAAGACGGAAGATAAACTAACAAAAATCTTGCACGGTTATCTGTATAGGCACTGCAGGAGACCTGTCTGCAAGCTTCGATGAAGTTTTTCTTTTTTCTAGTTCTCTGCTCATTTTCTTCGCTTTTTTCGGCTTTTGCTCGTTTGGAAGATACCTCTTCAGAATTACTTTCCCGCTTTAAATTTATCTTTGAAGACCGTTTCATTTTTTTTCTTTTAGGAGTCATGGCTTAAATTTGTGGGTGTTTTAAGATTGGTGTTAAGTTGGTATTGTATGTATTGATAAATCAGTCGAACAACTGTCGACCGACAGCATAAGCTGCGCACAGTAGGTAGTACTCGACCAATTAATACTATGAATATTGAAAACAACAAACAACAATCACTAGTCAGGTCGATTCGCTACACAGAACAGTCGTCACTCGCCGGCTCGCCGCATAGAGAATCATAGTGGTTTTTCCTTATGGCAACCACAGAACATTTATACACCTGTAGAGGGGATGCTACTAAGCCGGATCCGACTATTTTGCCAGTGTTAGTGTAGACGTCAAAGGATTGATTCGCACCCCCGGTGCGTCACTGTCACTTATGCGAAAATTGCAATAATGAGTTAAATATGTAATAACTGTCCTAAAGCACCCCTTTTCTTGGTGCGATAACGTTACTTTCGTGGTACACATAGTTTGACGTTGTACTAAAAGCTATTTATTCATCTTGTCTAAATCTTGAAATATCGTTATTTTTTGAGATGTCAAAGTTTTAAATGCTTCTCCTGAAAAATTGCAATTTTGCATAAGTGACAGTGTCGCACCGGGGGAGCGGATTGTTTAAGTAGCAGGAGAAGAAGATAATATGATCTAAAGTACCTTCCACACAGGAACGGTTACCGTTACCAAAAAAATACCGGTCAAACTACCAAAACATTTCGTTCTGTTACGTTAAATATATAACGATTAAAATATCGATAAATCACAGGATTTAACGGTATTTAAATACCAATACTAATAGCGTTATTTTGGTAAAATCAAAAGGTCTGTTGCGACGTAGCCAAACTGATAAGTACGCGTGCTGCGCGCCGTGCATTCGCCAGGGCTTCTAAGCGGAGCGGCAACAAAAACACGAATACAAGACGGTTCGCGCTCGCGCGCTTCATTTTAAAATTATACATACGGCGCACAAACATCAACAACATACTTCTTCTGTCTTTATTTATTAACTTTGTGTAAAATATTATTATGGACCGAAATAAGTTTAACAAAGTGTAGGTACTATTATATTATGAAGCAACAAAACTTTAATATATAAAAGGTATATTTTGTAAGAAGACTAGTGGTTCAATGAGTATTTATTTCGTGTTCGTGTTTTAGGATTCATATATGAACTGAATAGTGACACATTAAAATGCCATTAAATCCTGTAGGTATGTTTTTTTCTAAAGACAGGTGCTTTCTTGAATTAGTATTCTTCTAATTTCAGTAGGGTCAGTGTAGATCCAGAATAATTTAATAATTAAAACAATTTCCGCCCGCTAGGTCCATTAAATTTACCTCCTTGGCCTATATGTCTTAGATAACCTGAACACCCGCTGTTTCCTTTTTCGCAACCTCTACAGCCTCCTCGTATTTACACTGGTTATTTAATGTGAACTTATTACATGCTGGGTAAGAGTAATTTTGTCTTGAAGCTGCTCTTTTCATGTCATGGTCATTTCAAATCAAGAAAGTTTGTTTCCAAACTTGCAAAATTTAACGTTATTGTCAATGTCAAGTTTAGTTTTTCGGTTTTTTTTTGGACATGACCACTCGCAGTTCAGCACGCTTGGGCTGGTAACTGCTTAACCGGACTATCCTGTGGTGTTAACTAATCTAAGGCCCCCAGCCAGGGCTAACAAATTAAGTTATTAAATGACCGCTCGCTAGGGGATACGGATCTCGGCTAGCGGCGTCATTTTGGGAGGAACAGCAAGGGACAGGCTGGGTCATAACATTAATTGGGGAGTTTAAAACTGAGCGACACGGGCTGGCTCGGTAATCAAAGGTCGGGCAGGGTCTTTACGGGGGCATCGCGACGGGCCTGAAAGCGGAACGCGGTTTGTTTTTGTGTATTCTGAGCGTGCTGGTCTCCCTACAGCTTTCCTGAACCAGAGTGATGGCGTCGTCAGGTTCGACGAGGGTATGTCGTGGACGGCGAATCCTACTGATCTGCGATGGATTGTATCGGGTCGCCGATACGATAAGGGGAAAGTTTTTCGGTCTAAAATAGCTACCTACCTATATAGTGTTTCAATCGGCGGTCAGAGTTGCCAATTTAGCTACTTTATAGATAAAAAAAAAATTAAAAAAAAAACAAGTTAGAGCTGGGGAGAGGCTACTTTGCACATAGAACATTTTTATTTTCTATAGAAACTACGACAACTTCCCAAAGGATGACGCTGGAGTAGGTTTTCGTTCGGAATTGCACGATTTTGATTAAATTTAAAAATCAACTTGATGATAATCTGAATTTTCTGTACATGTATTTTTACAACAGATTAATTAGCAGTTAATCTTGTCTTATTCATCGGAAACTGGATGGCAATTGGTAATATTTAATTTCTGAACGGACTTGCTGTCATATTTTTTTTTGTTTAGAAATTGACACTGACATTTTGCTGGCGTAGGTAGGTAGGTATATATCTAGCAAATTTATTATATTCTGTGGAGTGTGGTAGATACCTAGAGTTTAATACTGTGACCCGCGCACTTTAGAAGGGCTCGGATTATCTTTCCTCTGGACATAGGTTCCTACTCTTGTTTCATCATGTCAGCAGAAAAAACTTGCTGTGCTCCAGGATGTACTAAAAGCCGTGAGTAATAAATCTTACTTTTCAAAAGTTGTAGCAGTCATTCTTTAATCCTTCGAACCTTTCCTTTGCACTTGCAGCCTAGTTACTCTCCACCTTTACGCGAATTTTTTTTCGGTTGATGCAAGCAAAATATTTTTTTCACCTTTTGACCGACAGATTGTAAACGCATCGGCGTCCCCTCCCACGTCAAGCCGAAAATTCAGCGCAAAACCTCCAAAAAATATGGTTCCCAACATCTCATTGATAACCAATTATTCATTGCTTTTAGTCCCATATTTTTAAATAAATATAATTTGTAACATATTTTTTTTTTATGTTGCCCCACACTAGGGATTTTCCTGTATCGTGGGTGTGTTTACAAACATATAAATTAACATACACAAACAGCCAGACCCGGGACAACTATTTGTGCCATTCGGGCTCGAACCCGAGGCAGAGCAGCAGTCAATCGCTCAACCACTGCACCAACCGTGTCGTCAAAAATTGACATTATTTCGTATTATAATATCATTAGTTACATAGTTTTAACAGACATTAGAACAACAAACAAATTAATCAAACAATAATAAGGTACCTACATCACAATTTGACGTTTCTTCCCAACTGTGGTGCACAAGTTACTGTTTACACGCTGTTGCATACAGTGAAATTTGGCATATAATTTTACTTACTTACCCAGCTGATGTGTCTGGCCGACTGTGGTGTGGGGAAGCACACCTTTTTATGGATTTCGATAAGCATTTTTTGATGATTGTTTTTGCTAGTGAAATGGATAATAACTTCGTGACCTTTTTTCAATTTTTCATTTATTTTTTATAATAGGAAGAAAAGACACAGAAAACTTAATTTACTACTTATGTTTATTTTGTACTTAAAAAATATTGTATTCTAGTCAACTTTAGCCCACGGTGGCGTTTTGGGCGTGTTTTAATTTGTCACACCTTTGTACAAAATGAAGATTGTGTGTTCTCGTAATAAGAAAAAATTAAATAGACAAAAACTCTTTTGTTCTTTCTCTATAAAATAGCCCGTAGCCCCACAGTAATACATCATTCTCTAAATAAACCTTATAGGGATGGTAACATTTTAGATTAATGGTGATATTATTGCATCTTATTCTTTATTAGGTATATACTTTATTGTACACCTCATAATAAGAACAGAACAATCAAATATAAAATAAGTGTACAATGGGTGGTCTTATCGCACAAGGCAATCTCTTCCAGACAACCTTTGGATGGATTGAATGAAGGGATATAGATTTAGGGCTGTCAGTGTTCATCTGGTCTAATAATTTAGGTTTTAATAATATAAATATTTATACATTATCAAAAACATATATACAATCAGTAAAGCAAAAATCCAATTGGAAGCTTTGGGCAAAGAATTCTGGATCAAGCCAGGAGTTAGACAGAGAGACCCAATATCCCCAAACTTTTTAGAGAATGTCTTTCGCAACCTTGATTGGGAACGTCTAGGCCTCAACATAGACGGAAGAAAACTAAACCACTTAAGATTTGCAGAGGACCTGGTTCCACTAGAAGAAAATCCAAAGGCACTCGAGAAGATGATGCAAACTCTAAATACTGAGAGCTCTTAAGTGGGTTTTAAAATGAACATAACAAAAACAAAACTGATGACCAACTCAGAAATGGAATCCATTGAAATTGAAGGACAACAAATAGAATATGTTGATGAATATTGCTACTTGGACCAGATCATCTCCCCTAAAGACCAAACAACCAAGGAAATAAATAAGAGGATTGCCAATGGGTGGAAAAGATTACTGGTCTCTCAAGGAAATTGTAAAATCTGAAGACCACAATATAGCAACAAAAAGAAAAGTATACAATGCTTGTATTCTTCCATGCATCACCTACGGCTGCGAAACATGGTCCCTTTCAAAATACCATAGAGACAAACTAGGAAAGTGCCAGACAGAAAAAGAAGGCAAGATAGAATTAGCAATGTGCAATTAAGAACAAAAACCAAATTAACCAATGTCCTGTTAAAAATAGACCTCCAAAAATAGAAATGGACCAGCCATATGTTGAGATCTATCCAAAAAAAGTTGAACCAAATAACAACGAATTGGTATCCAAGAGATGGCAAGAGATATCGAGGATGACAACAAATCGCTGGGAAGATGAGCTGAAACTTACTGCGGGACCTAAATGAAGGAGAGTTGCTTAAGACAGGAAACAATGGAAACTACCGGAGGAGGCCTTTGCCAAAAGGCACACTAAGTTGAGAGACATCCTATAGCCAAAAAAATTTATCAATTTAGTCATAAAGATAAATCTCACCCAGTTACCCGTTTAACTGGGTGAGATTTATCTTTATGACTAAATTGATAAATTTTTAAATAAATAGTATAATTATTATTATTATTTATTGGAATATAAATGGAAAATTCCTACCAGATTCCTGGCTTCAAAAATGAATTTTAGATAATTAACAGGAAGCGATGATTAGTGAAGGAGTCCTCATTGCCAAAATGGTCAGAAAATTAATTTCCGAAAAGTTGGAAATAAAAAAAAAACGCCGAATAATTAGGCTGTATCAAAAATTTTAAATATTAAACAGACGTTAATATTGAAACATGAGGACGCGTGTTTTTTCGACCAAAAACTTAGGTACCGCTTTTCCTTTCCAAAAAAATACAACTATGTATGTGCGCTAGCGCAATTCCAATAAAGCGTGCGATAATCACGATACAGAGGAAAATACAAATTCAACATCATAAGAACCCTATTCGAAATCGAGACTGACATAATGTCCAGAGGAATTTTATCTTACCGAAAGTTGAGGGGAATCCTTCTTATTTCATCGTCCTTTGTTGGTTTTGTCAACAATTCACCATTATTAGACCGAAATTATCCGAGAGTACTACGGATTTATTAAAATATTGACGACAGTAAAAATTATGTTTGTATCATCTTTTTGTAACGTAGACAGAGAAGTAAGGAAAGGATCGCATTCGCAAAGTGTCCTGCGCAGCGGCTACCACAGATAACAAAACGGAACCAAGTGTCGTTCAGAAATCGACTAAAACCATAAACGTAGATAAACTATATCCATGTTGTTTAGAAATTGCCTGAAAAACCAAATCACATGCGACGAGATTAAAAACACGTTACACTATCTCACAGAGGGTATCTGGGTTTCCGAAGTACTTTATTTTTTAAGAATGCGAAATCATCAAGTGTCATCTTCGCATTATTGCCTTTCTGAGGAAACCGGTTTGGGGCACATCCGATGGATAGTTTCAAAGTCTATGGCGGACATAGATAGAATCAATTTTTGAGTTTTATGTAAGTATGTATGTCACCAGAAACTCCGAAAGATAATGTAATAAATCATTATAGATTATAATTTCTCGATATACATTATGAGGTGATCCTGATCGTTTAGTGTCCAATAAATCCCATCAAAATTCTTTAGTTTCCAATATATCCGTGTCTTATTAAGAAAACATAAGATTACAATTTCACGCGATATTTTTTACAATCTTACGGCGTTTGCAATTTTTCGGTGACATAGATTACTATTAGGACTAATAAATTATTATTTTTTAGGTGAAGATAATGTCGTCTTGCATAAGTTTCCTAACCCCGAAAAGGATGCACTACGGTTTAGAAAATGGGTGCAAGCAGTTGGAACAAACCTAAGGGGGTTGGATGACAGTTACGTGTTTAAGTATAGAAGAATATGCAGGACACATTTCGAGTCCAAGTACTGGACCAGAAGTAAATTTTTGAGCCACATCGCAATACCAACATTGAAAATGAAAGGTGAGTAATTATTTGCAACACCATCATTCTAATAGCCTGTCCTTCTTAAAATAAAAAATGTGAAAGTTTGTCTTTTATTATTGAGCACAATTATTACAAGGGCATGAATCTCGGAATATCGGAATCTCGGAACGAAAATTCCGATACTGAGTGATCCAATATCGTAAAATCGGAATCAGAAAAAATACAATTTAGTTTTGAAGTGTCATAGAACCCGCTGTAACCTTGATAAGTACTTTAATAAAATAATGTTTAGATATTTCATGATTATTTTAAGAGGGCTATTTATTTACAAGCGATATCTAAGAAGTATAGTTCGGATCTCGACGTTTGGAACTCAGTCTGTACATAGCCTACTTGACCGTCCATATCTCAGCACGCTCACGAAGGAGGGTTCCTTCGTGGGCGTGCATGTCTCAGCATCTCAGCACCGTAGTTCACCATGCTTCATAATGGGCAAACACACTTATTATAGAGGCGGCTGTTCAGGCATTGTGGAATTTGGCGGGTTTCAAAATAAAGAAATTCAAAATGAATAGCCCTCTTAAAATATGAAGAAGAATCGAAACATTATTCAACTAAAGAATCATGGTTGAAAATATAGTCCAATTCGCTAAATGCGGCCAACTCGAGTTGTATTCTTTTTGATATCACTGTTTGCTGATACTCTGTGTCAAACGAAAGAACAAACAAGGACCCGTGTTAAAATTTCTGTCTTTATAACGGGTTTCATGCTTGGATACTTCAGTAAATTCAATATTTACGAGTATGTTAAACTAGGCGCCAGATAGAGTTTAGTGTGCAAAATGTGAGGACCGCATTCTGCCAATGGATTTGTCATAAGAATGGGTAAAATATAGAGGATATCGATATCCTCTTATTTGGCCCATTGTTACGTGCCAAACTAAATAATATCTCCGATTTAAATATGTTTTTGTATTGTATTAAACCCAAACTCATAACAAAATTGGGCAAATGATAAAGAAAATATGCAACTTCAACGAATATCTGCAATTTAGATATTTATGTCGGACTTCCGATATTGAGACTTATAGCGGAAATCAGTATCGAAATTGAAAACCTTCCGATATTACATGCCCTTACAAGATCCCATTAATTCTGCAACGAGATACATGAAGCTAGTCAGAAATATGATGATCTTGTGATAACTTAAGATGGGTGGTATTTCATTCTTCCACTGTTAGAAAGCTACATCTTTACCGAGTAACATAGGCTATATTAATTTCCATAAATAATTAGGGATCCCTACTAAAACATGTAGAATTACTTTTTTTTTTTTTTTTTTTTTTTCTTTTAAAAAACGTTGCCCCACACTAGGAATTTCTCCTGTATTGTGGGTGCGTTTACAAACATACAAAGTCACATACACAAACAGCCAGACCCGGAACAACTATCTGTAGGCCATACAAATATCTGTTCCGTGCGGGAATCGAACCCACGACACGCAGCGCAGCAGTCAATCGCTCAACCTCTGCGCCAACCGTGTCGTCAGAATGTAACCCAAGGTGTAAAAAAATTGTCATAAAATGTCTTGTCTCGTCGATGATACATAAAAATAATGTACTGCATAATTTAAGTACCTAGGTATTCATTATTATCTAGAAAAAAGTCCGCGCGGCTGTAAGTCACAAAAACCGCTTTTTGTTAAAATTATTCAATCAAAGCCCTTGGAAAGAAAAAGTGATGATTTTGATATCAAGATATTAATCCTTATCCATTTAAATTACTTATTTAATAATTAAGGTTAATTATGTACTGTTCATGTGAATTACACTTTAAAATTATTTAAGTAAATCGGATCTTTCGTTTAAAAGTTACGACGGGTATGAAAATGGCCTAATTAAAAAAAATGTTGCGGTTTGAACGAACTAGGGACAATCTTAATGCTTGGTTCGATGAAGTTGAATTTGAAGTTGAATATGAACATTAATGATTTCAATAAAAAAAATAAGAATAACAAATATTTGGATTAATAAACCCCTTAAGGGGTGATACAGTTTTTAGGGGAGGACATTATTGAGTACTTTAATTTACGTGGAAATTGGAATGAATACACTAAAAGTGGGATATTTGAAACAGATCTAACAATTTTCAAAAACTTACCTATAATAAAAAGGGTTAGGGGCGTTGAAGTTTGTTGAGTACCTACTAAATCCTCGCGGACGAAGTGCTAGTTGATAAATGAAAACAAAATTAAAAAAAAAAACAATAATAAAAAGTAAAACTTATAAAATATATAAAATTAATAACATAGGTAAAAATTTAAAAAACGTATAAATTTGATCAATATAAAAATGTATAGGTATAGGTATAATTGAAAACAATGCTAAAATTTAAAAAATGCATAAGGTTGTAACAATGACTTACTCAATTTACCTACCTTATTTCAAATGGCTGACATGTCAGCACGCACATCTTGAAATTCATTTTGATGATTTAATAAAAACAACTTTAATTTTTATATGAATGTCTAATGTATAATGTACTCTGTGCATTATATTTTCTCGCCCCTTGTTCACAGATTTCTGGTGTTTTAAGGATTCCTTTTGTGGTTTGAGCGTTATTTTATAAGACTAGAACTTTAAATTCACAAAAAGAGGCGATTGGCCGCGCTGAGGTTCGAGCCGTCGAACAATTGTTTAGAGACGAAGTGTCGCCGTCTATGCTGTCGATCCAAGTGAACATGATTATATTAATTATTTACAAGATGAAATTCTGCCTCGCATTGATGAATTCCAGTATTTGAACGAAACAAAAACGGTTGAAGTGACTCATCCGATTGGATTTTTATTTAATGGAGTTCAAAATTTTGTATGAATCACTTTTGAACTTTTTTCTATGTTGTTATTGTTTTTTTTTACACCTTATTATTAATTTAATCACAGAATCTTTTAATTGTTAATAGTGGATTGTCAGTTATGTTGTTATTGAGTTATGGGACGGCTTATTAATTGAGAAATTTAGTTATAACTTCACTATTTGTGTAAACTCGTAAATAACACTGTGACAAAGTTATTAGTTGATGTTTTATGTGTACACTTGACAAATTGACGTTTTACGCTAAAACAATCGAGCACGTTAAAAAACTCGCACTAAGGGCACAGTCCATCGAGAATCGCGATTTTGAAAAAAATAAACATAATAACCGCGGCTGGCTTTGCCAGCTCCCATACAAAATTGTTCGAACACCTTTATTAAGTACCAAAAAAGAACAAAAATGTAAGAGATGGCGGAACCTCTCAGATGTGTCAAATAAATCAACACTTGAGCTATCGCTGAAGGCGTATAGTTGCCTCAATAACCTTGAGTATCTGGGCGCACACTTTCATATCTAAACCGAACACATAAACATTTCCGTAACGCACGCGCTACCTCAAAACTAATATCAAGGATTACGCTGGGACGCAGACAAGCGCGCCAAGCCGGCATTTTTGCCTATTACCCCAGAAGAGAACGTCGAATTTTTTACGTTACGCACACTTTTCTTACTGGTCTCATATTTTTATACGAGTATAGGTAAACACTATTGATCAAAATAGGTCAAATAAAAACTAACTTTGTAAAGTAGTTTTAGGGTACCCAACGTCCGTTTAAAAAACGGATCCTTTCATCTATCTGACCGTCTGATTGTCTGTCCGCCCTGCTGCTCGTCACAGCCAATTTGCTCCGAATCTACTGAACCGTTTCTGATGAAATTTAGTACACATACATGAACTTCCGTGACCCAAATTGTAATATTTTTTTTTTTAAGTTATAATAATATTTTTTTTTTTATTATTAACAAATATAATGTAATATAAACTTAATCAGTAGGCTCATTAAATATATTTACCGTAGTTTCGGCTGTGCGTTGTCTGTCAGTCACTCAGTCAGTAACGGAAGAATTTTAAAATTAAAAACTACCGAGTTAGTTAGGTATGGTCACATCTCTGTTATCTTCTTAACTTAATGAGAATCTTACAATATTGTATTAAAAACTTAACTACCGAGTTAGTTAGGTATGGTCACATCTCTGTTATCTTCTTAACTTAATGTGAATCTTACAATATTGTATTAAAAACTTAACTACCTAGTTGGATATGGTCACATCTCGCAGTTATCGCCAACTGAGCTGAAATGTTGCATACACACGTTTGGTGTGAATGACAATGCAGTTAGCTTGTCACATAATTTTAAATCCTATAGTGAACTCCCAAAGTTGGCGGGAAAATTAAATTATTTTTATAGGGTTGTCTGACAGCCCTAAATATATCTCCTATCCTTCAGTCCATGCAAAGGTTGTGGGTAAGGCTCCGCGCATAAACGGTAGGTACCGATACTACATGAGCAACTTTTTGTGGCTCTTGTACTTTTTCCATTTCCTCACCGACCTCATCTAGTTTAATTAGAGGAGAAATAAAAAATCAACACATAAAATAAATATTTCCTATTAATGTATGTTAAAATATAGTTTTATTATTGTCTTTACATAAATTTAAAGTACCTAATTAATTTTAAAATACACAACCACACAGATCAGATTTCGAACATAGGTTAAAGTCACACAAAAAATAAAGGTACGCGATACTGATTATTAACTGTTGAAAAACAAATCCCAGGTACATATTGTTACTATCTTATCACAATCCTTTTCATGCCAATCCAATCCAGTTTGTAGTTTTTTACAAAGTTATTTTCACCATCTGAAAAGACATAATAAATTACTACATCTAATTTTGTGTTTGGTGGATAATTTGTCGTGTCTCAGGAAGTAAATGTGGCGTGGTCGAAGTGAAGCCATGGCAGCACTGAACTTGTGCAGTCGAAGGGCTAGATGTGACTTGTCCAATAGTGACTATGCTGCGTAGAAACGCAGATCATATTTTTTTATGAACATTGGTACTTACACGTAATTTAAAAAATATATAAGTAGGTATATACGCGTCGACTTGAGAACATCCTCCGTTTTTTCGTCGGTTAAAAAGAACATCTTTTGGTACTTACTTTTTTGTAGGTAATTCTATTTTATTTCCAATACAGATAGAACTTTTAGTACCTAGGTACAGACGAAATTTTGATCGAAGTATTCGTCCCGTCTCAGAAGACAATTCCTGCAATTTTATATAACGTGTTGGAATGAATCACAATAAATGACGGCAAATTAGCTGATTATCCGAATGCGGTTCTTTTTGGTTTTATTTTGTATTAAATATCAACTTTTACATTCAATTTCTTCTCAACAGAAATTTCTTTGAACCGTCAACTTGACATGGCAAAAAACAACCGGCCATGCCTGAAACTGATGCATGGTAATAGTTAGTGCATCCTGTATTTTTATAGCGATGTTGCCATCTCAACATACCTTACATATGAAATAATCGTTTGGGAACGTCGCAGTCGTTTTAAAACCAAGAAATCACTGCACTTAATTATTTTTCAATGTTCCTATGTCGACAATGTTGAAATAAAAGGCGGATTTTCATTCAAAATCGTTTATTGACTAATACCAGTTGTCTATGACAGTTGTTATCTCGTCCATGCCGCAAACTTCGGCGTAGCCATACATAACAAAAGCCCGGAGAGCCCTGATGACGTATCCGCACGTCCGTGCGTCGGCCCGGGCACGGAAGCTCCGTCGCCTGCCCGGACACGGATGTGTGTGAACGAGTTCATATAATATAATATCTTGGGACAACTCACACACGGTCATCCGATCCCAAACTAGGCAGAGCCTGTGCTATGGCAACAATATATAAAATGTATGCAAGAATATTTTGACGGAGCACTGACAGACCACGGTACTGACACTGCACGGCCACGTCCCTGATAAGTGGGAATCAACCTTTACTGTATGTTTTAATGTGTATGAATTTAAATCTCGAATTTTTAGTTGTTTGTGAACTTTTTTGTAAATGTGTCCCCTTAAAGTATAAGCGAAATAATATTTAGCGAAAGTAGTTTTGTGCTGAGTACCCGGGATAACACAATGTTCGCTTGTTTGGGTCGGACTTAGGAAGAATGTTGTGTGTTCTGAGAATTGATTTAAGCACAAAGAGTTGACGAACCGAAAGGACCTTGCATTCGAGAGTAGAGTTCAGTAGTAGGGTAATAGGGCGTTTTCGTCATGACTTTATTTACTGCTACAAAGCCCTAAGAATTACCTATAATATTCCTTACGCGTGTTAAATCCCTTTGCGTGCGCTGCGAAAACTAATTGATGAAGTCCATAAGATGTAGGTACTAATTGATGAAATCCACGAGGACCCATCAATATCCACAAACAAAAAAGGTGATACTTACCATATGTTCAACTACTAAGGTGATGTAACTATAACAACTTTTAAACGTTTAAAAATAAATAGAAACGTCGACACAAAGTGGACCGCGTTATTCGCTATCAGTTCTTATGCCTAACGCACCTCGCGCGATGCCGAACACGCACCGCGTCGTATCGTAGCGATTCGCGTAGCGATCGACGGAGTAGGCGAAAAAATAGCGTATTGTGAAATATTTTTTTACGGCAAAACATTTTGTCTTATGATAAAAACAAATGTTCATATTGTTGTACAGGAATCTACATTTTTTTTCCAATCTTTTGACCCAGCTGTCAATGAGGAGTAGGCTTTAGAAAGTTACCTTTTTATAACGGCTCTAAAGCGGTGGTAGGCCATGTTATTAGTAAAGCCGCTAGTAAATTGACGCGTTAAAACCTTGCGCACATCTTGATAATGTCGTACTTGTAACATGTGGAATACTCTTTTTTAAATACATTTTCTGTTGTCATTTCAGCAGGATATTGATTTCAATTTGCTCCATAATACTTTACAAATTTGTTCCCCTACCCTTTTTCCAAGACAGTATCCATAATGCGAATCTGCCAAGGAGTAGTCTATGGCCAAGTATCTGTCAAAATAAAAATAGTTATTTGTTTATTTTCAGGTAATAAACTTACGGAAAAACGGGAAAGCATTCGGGAAAATGATCTGAGAAAGAGTCAAGAAAAGCCTACATCTGGATCTGGATCTTCCAATCTTAAGACATATAGTAGGTTTTAGAAAGTTACGTTTTTATAACGGCTCTAAAGCGGTGGTAGGCCATGTCATTAGTAAAGCCGCTAGTAAATTAACGCGTTAAAACCTTGCGCACATCTTGATAATGTCGTACTTGTAACATGTGGAATACTCTTTATGAAATACCTTTTCTGTTGTCATTTCAGCAGGAAATTGATTTCAATTTGCTCCATAATACTCTACAAATTTGTTCCCCTACCCTTTTTCCAAGACAGTATCCGTAATGCGAATCTGCCAAGGAGCAGTCTATGGCCAAGTATCTGTCAAAATAAAAATAGTTATTTGTTTATTTTCAGGTAATAAACTTACGGAAAAACGGGAAAGCATTCGGGAAAATGATCTGAGAAAGAGTCAAGAAAAGCCTACATCTGGATCTGGATCTTCCAATCTTAAGACATATAGTAGGTTTTAGAAAGTTACGTTTTTATAACGGCTCTAAAGCGGTGGTAGGCCATGTCATTAGTAAAGCCGCTAGTAAATTAACGCGTTAAAACCTTGCGCACATCTTGATAATGTCGTACTTGTAACATGTGGAATAGTCTTTATTACCTAAATACCTTTTCTGTTGTCATTTCAGCAGGATATTGATTTCAATTTGCTCCATAATACTTTACAAATTTGTTCCCCTACCCTTATAATTGTTGATTTTCCAAGACAGTAGGTATCCATAATGCGAATCTGCCAAGGAGTAGCCTATGGCCAAGTACCTGTCAAAATAAAAATAGTATTTTTTTATTTTCAGGTACTAAACCTACGGAAAAACGGGAAAGCATTCGGGAAAATGATCTGAGGAAGAGGCATGAAAAGCCTACATCTGGATCTGGATCCTCCAAAATTAAGACATATGTGAACAACAGGCGAGTTCTTGCGAGTTCTACGGCAAATAACGACACGGATAGCAATTACGAATCCTCTGATTCAACTGATTTCGACGTAATATGTAGTGCACTTCCCAAAGTAGAAGTAAAACGAGTAATTATTTTAGAGAAAAGTTTAAGCACGCCCAATTCAGATGTACCTCAAAAAGATGATGAAGAAATTGTATGTCTCGATATAAAGATGTACAGGTTCAGAAAAAATTGAATTGCTCAAACTCATTAAAGCTGCACATAATTGTTTTAAAAAATAACCTCTACAAAGTAATCAACACCAATACACATGTTCTACACCAGCTAATTCTGGTACCACTGCTAGACTCCCAACACAAGAGTGGACTACGACAATGCCAACACCACCATCGCTGCAGCTGTTATCGTGGTCGCCTTTACCTTCCAGTCCAGATTCAGAAAACTTCGATTTATTTATAAAACGCCGTGCTAAGCGCGCTATATGTACGCTACCAAAACGCGAGTTTGTACCAATGACAGCGCGCGTCTGACGCTCGCTTCATCAAAAGCGCGCGCTTGCATGTGTACACTCTCTATATACCCCTAGTTCTCAAAACGCGCGTTACCAAAGCGCGCACTTTAAAACGCCTAACGCGTAATCGCTCTTACTTTTTCGTGGTGTTTTCCTCTAGGATAGAATCAATTGTCATTTTTGAAATGGGAACTTTATATCAATATCAACTACTGTAACGGTTTCCAGCCCGTCGATTAACATGTCGAAGTGAAGGCTTGGGTGAAGTGATCACGAAGTGAGCTACCATTTCATCTTGATTACGTGGATTGACAGCTCACTTCGTGATCACTTCACCCAAGCCTTCATTCCGGCAAGTTTACAGAATCGCACTGCAGGGCCACCTTACAAATCTGCAGAATGGTCTTGCACAAATACGAAAACGTAGTTGGCCCTGGCTAAAACTGTATTTTTAGTTAGATATTTCACTAGCCTCTCTAAAACAGTTACCTATGTCATAGTGTTAGTTGGTATGTACTTGTATAAGAGTAGTGTTTGTGTGTATGTTTGTACGTACCCATACCTGCTAGCTTGAGCCGATGGCCTTAGGTATAAACATAAACAGTAAGTTGTGTAATTTTCCAGCGTAGGTACAATTAATTTTATTCAGAGGTATGTGGAATCCATAAGAAAACGTAGACTAAATGCTTAATAGTAGGTACCTACTCGATTGTTACGGACAGTAAGTAGTGTCACCTATAAATGATAATGATAATTTGATAAATGATATTTATTTTGTAAGAAGGTTAAACATAACAATATCTGATGTGGTCTTTTGAGGAAAGTACCACTCAGATTTTTGTGGACCTGTCCAGGTAGTGCCAGCATTTGTCAGTTATCGTGTAGCTCGAACTTAAAACTTTAAGGAGCTCAACAATTTGACGAACAATACCAAAGTAAGGGCATTTGGGTAGGCCGCATAAAGAACTCAAACTACCAGACTTACATGAAATGAAATGAATCGCACTGTCAATAATATATAAATCAGGTATTTTGCACTTTGAGATTCTATGCAACGGGTAGTTAACTTATTACTTGTGAAGACGTAGGTAATTGGTGTTCATGAGTTAATATAAACACGCCCCGGTCATCAGCCAGTCATTAATAAATATAAGCCTTTTGACCACCAGGAGGGTGGTCGCAAAACCAAGTAAAGAAGTAATCGTATGTATCCCTTCCTATATTCTCAGAAAGTGTAACGACATTTTTCAAGATTGTGACCTCGACATATTTTCAGGCAGCATCTCAAAATTTAAAAGAGCTGTGCTCAATAATATTGTTACGCGCCAGAATTAATGTCGGGTACATTAAGTTCCTTCTAGCGCCATCTAGTATCGAGTAGCAGAACTGGTAGAGTCAAGTACCTTCTAGACATTTCTTTGCCAGAACATTCTACACTTCTCGATATCTGGTCAGTCGGCAGCGGTAGTTACGAGTACTTTCCAGATGTTTCGAGAATAGAAGTTTCTAGAATTAACTGACCTAAGTATATAAGGAGTAATTAGTGTTGTTATATTAAAGTGTAATTTTTGTTATTTAATCGGCTGTTTTTATTGTCCCGAACCGAAGCTCGTAACAATATGTAATTTTTGCTTAATAATTTTTCTTCCTTTTTTAAGGAAAATGAAATGAATTTAACTTATTTGCCAGAATGAAGGTACTTATTATAACATGGTAAAATAATTTTAGTCTCACTATATTCGACTTATCAATCGTGCAAATATTTCTAATAGGTACATCAGTACATGCATAATAATATCATGAAATTAAATTCATGTCATTTGTAATACACATAATCATAATAAAATTTAGTCTTACTTCGTTAATATTAACTAGGCACATAACATTATAAAATAGGTATATTAAATTAGTTATTAGATAATATTGTCTCATAGGACAGTTCATCAATTTATTGATTAATAATATAAGATTTAGATTCATAATAATTTAAATAAGTGCTCGTTTTGTATCATGTCTGTCTAAAATTTAAATAATCATCAATTGAACTTTGTGTTTGTATGTGTGTTTTTATTATTATTTATTTTTTTTGGACGGGGACCACTCGCAGTTCAGCACACTAAGGCTGGTTACTGCTTAACCGGACTATCCTGTGGTGGCCTCAAATGAATTTAAGTCCCCCAGCCAGGGCTTACAAACTAGCTAAATTATACTAAAGGACCGCTCGCCAGATCATCCCCTGCGGGATTCGGACCTCGGCTTAGCGGCGTCATTTCAGGAGGACAGCAAGGGACAGGCTGGGTCATATCATTATTATTTTGGGGATTTAAAACTACTGGATCAGCGACGCGGGCTGGCTCGGTAATTAAAGGTCGGAGAGGGTTTTTATTGGGACGTCGCCATGGGCCTCGGCGGCGAGGCCGGAAAACGGAAAGCTGTCTGTTTTTGTACTTACTAAGTGCTAGTTTCCCTACGGCTCTCTTGTATCTGGGTGATGGCGTCGTCGGGTTCGACGAGGATATGCCGCGGACGGCGAATCCTACTAATCTGTGAGGGAGCGTATCGGGTAGCCGATGCTATAGGTAAGGGGATTTTGATGTTTTGATGCAGTTTCGATGAAACGTTGGGATAGACGTTTCATGAACTGCTTCACTGTCGGGATTTTGAGGTCGACATGGAGTCGCTCGTTCCTAATGAACCACGGGGCACCCGCGACCTTAATGGATATGGTGCTACTTTGCGTGCGTGAAGGTGACACACGCATACGTCATAATAGGGCGTATGCACGTCGTGTAGATGCGCAGTTTACATCTTAGGGACAGTTTGCTGCGTGCATTCAGCATAGAGCATAGCGGAGCCTACCGAGAGCAAAAGCGGCACGCGAACGTACTGTCTTTATGAGCTCACCGATAAGGTATCGGTCGAGGATCACGCCTAGATATTTGGCTTGCTTCTCCCAGGGGATCGGCTTACCAAACATGGTGATCGGGCTGGGAATGGGTCTGGGACAACGAGACCGCGATTTGTAGAACAAAACCGCCTGGCTTTTCTCAGGATTAACTTCGATCCTCCATTTCCGGAACCAAACGCCTAGGGCGTCGGCAGGCCGTTGGAGGGCTCGAGCTATGTACTGTTCGCTGCTGCCGGAGCGGGATATGGCCGTGTCGTTGGCGAACAGGGCTAAGTGCGTCCCGGAGGTGGTCGGGATGTCGCTGGTGTATAGCGTGAACGCTAAGGGCGAGAGCACACCACCCTGGGGCACTCCGGCGCGAACGGGGCGGGGGGCTGAAAGCGCACCTTCGTTACGACGCCAAAAGATGCGGTTCGACAAATAGTCTCGTAAGATGAGCACGAGACGATCTGGCACACCGAGTTGATATAACTTGTATATCAGACCGTTGTGCCAGACCTTGTCGAAAGCTTTCGCCACGTCGAAGAACAGGGCTCCCGTCACTAGGCTGCGCTGGTAGGGGTCGCTGATGTGCTCAACGATGCGGAAGACCTGTTGGGCGCAAGAATGGTTGGCTCTGAAGTCGAACTGCTCGGGGGGAATTAGGCTCTTGGCTTCGACATAATGCTTGATTCGTTTATAAATAAGTCTCGTAGATTTTGCCTAGGCCGCTGAGCAGACTTCCCTGGTTTAGGAATACCGATAACGGTAGCTCCTTTCCACGATTGTGGAAACATGCTGTTGGACAGAGCGCCATTGAAGATGGCGGTCATCAACATCATCAGGGAGGCGGGGAAGAGACGGATCACCCTGTTGGTGATGCCATCGGACCCAGGGACTTTCCTGGGTTTGACTCTGCCGATAATCTCCTTTACCTCGTCTGAAGTGACGGGGGGCAGGAGTCTTCGGGGTCCTGAACGGGAGGGATGGAAGCTCTACGTTCGACTTCAGCACCCACCATGCGAAGGTGAGCTTGGTCTACTGGTATAGAGCTGGGAGAGCATTGTGACTCTAGGCTGTCGGCTAGGCATTCGGCTTTCTTGTCGTCATCGAAGGCGACGGTGATATCTGGGCGTGTGAGGGGTGGCATGTTAGAGACTTCAGCAGATCGTAATTTCTTCTGAAGATTCCAGAATGCCTGGTGGTTGGTTCGAGGTCACCCAGCATCTTATCCGTGCCGTGTAGGTTCCTACGTGGCCAAATTGGGCGAAGACAGAGGCGTAATCGCCTCTGCACACCTCTAGGGCCCGGGACCATTGCCAGGGCTCTAGGAGAGTAGAAAGCATTAAACGTGACCAGGATGATGTTCCTGGTAACTTCCCCACCGGCGGCTGCCTTAGGAGTAGATGGGGGGGGGGGCAGTGCCTGGGGCAAGGGGTGCCCTCCCAAGGTAGCCCGGGTTGCCGTTGGTGGGAAAAAGGGCAGAATGTCCACGTCCAACTTTAGGTCCATAAGGGTCGGAATGGCCCTTGTGGCCGGGGCGAGTGGAGTCGCAGTGGTGGCCTGAGGGGTCTGGCGAGCGGCAGTCCTTAGGGCCGGAAAATGGGCCCTATGGTTCCGTTCCATGGGTTTGGGCGTTGGGAACCTAAGGTCCCCGGAGGATTCCCCGCTAGAGTGGGGCACTCCCTTTGCTGGCGCGCGTGAGCACGCTTCGCCCAAACTGGCGAAGCGTGCTCACGCGCGAGGATGACTTGGGGGCGTTGGGGCAGCCCCGGTAGTTAGTTAGTCTGTTTTTATTGTGTTTTTTATTATGTTTTATAGTTTTTTATTTTATGTAATCTTATTTAATTTAATTTAACTTTATTTAAAGTACTTATAAAATATTATTGATATTAGTCTGAATTCGAATTGTTATCCATCTTTACATTTATTATTGGACCTACTTATAGTGAGATCTAAATTAAAAGATGTGCTTACCTACTTTTAATTTAGATGCATGCAATGCTTTTGTATTTCTAAATGAAATGTACAATGAATGTCTTTGTACGTATTTAGTTTGCCTAAATAAATAAATAAAAATAATAATTTTACGAATATAAATAAAAAAAATTGAATATTTCCGTATTTCTATTATAACACAGTATCCCTAGTAAAAAACCAGGATAAATTATAAGTATCAAAGAAACAAATACCTACATACTTAACTCAATTAGAGCTATAAGAAATGAGGTAGGTAGTGTACCTACATCTCTATTTGTTTCATTACATCATTCTTTGACTTCACTTCAAGTCCTTTGTTCTCAAAGAACGTCAAATTCAATTCTGATTAAGGAAGTGGTCTATTGTTTCAGTGTGGTATCTCTTGTTTATGATAATCTCCTCAATCTGTAAGGAACCATTACAATTTTGTTAAATTCGCATTCAGAAATCAAAAGTCAAATTAGGCCGACGGCCAGCACTTTTTTAACGTCAAAGTTCTACATGCAGACAGTCTCCCAAAACGCCCGCCCCTCATCACTGCCTAGGTGTTTTAGCTGGGAAGAAGTGGCGCAACAAACACCCCAGCAACATATCTGTCTGTTAAGATTTAAAAACTTGAATTTACACAGTAGTAGGTACATATGCAAAGTAGTTTACAATACATGACAGAAAAATAATATACCTAGGTAGGTAATCAATATGTAAATCAAATTAAATGAAATTAATTGACACTTGTTAGCTAGCACTATAGATATAATAAACAAGGAGAAATGCCCGGTAGACGAAAATATATCGGAAACCAGTGTCGCTATTTCACCCCTTCCACACGGCAACTACTACAGATGCAGTTCAATAAAAGCAATAGATACGCAGTCGCGCACACAACCGCATTTCTTAAAACAGAACGTACTACACAATTAATTATAAACCTTATCCCATGAAACATAGCGTGTATTTATCCGTAGGTGTGACTTACACAAAAGCAACGGACGCTTTCGTTGTGCTGCGCCAAAGCAATTTATTTTACATATACGCTAGTGATTGACTAAATCGGAAAGTTATCGAATCTTCTATTTATTATTGTACAATTTTTTTTTGAGGTCAAACCAAGTGCCATGTCCAGAAATTATTATAATAAAAAAAAACTTTTTTACAATTTTTTTTTTATTTTCTACTTTGTGGTGGTGATACCCAACTAAGTGACATTATTCCCATAATGAGTGGTTGTACTATTTGCTGTTAAGGAGTTTCTTTGTGTACCTTCGCAGTCCAAGTTCACACCAGCTCATAGTTAAATATCTACTTTGCCTTGATACTAGTTTTTATTGATTTTAGGTGAGGAGGTCACTTGTTTATCTTTGAAGTTCACAGTACAATAAATAAATAAATAAAATAATCTTTATTTCGGACAAGTAAAAAGATATCTTAAAAAACTATGTTAGTATTTTATAACGTTACAAGCCTATTGTTGGAGATATCTACATCTTTGCACAATATCATACAATATAGGTGAATCGTATCTCCCTGCAATGGTTTTCAGGATGGAGTTGGAACTGGCCCGCACTCTGCAGAGCAGCGAGGCAGACTTCTGTCTAATGATGGCATGGAAGTCATTAACGTGTGCTTGTGCGGACATGCCAGAAGCACTAGGTACAGAACCGGGGCAGTCCCATCAACATCCTGAACCCATTATTATATTGGACTAGCAGGGCGCTGATAGTCCGCAAAGTATAATTGGTCCACAGGCTGCACGTGTAAAACACTTGACAATACGCTTTAAAAAGCGTTACCTTAACTTGTTTGCTACAACGTGCAAACCTGCGTGCCAACATGTTCAAGTAATGTCCCAGATATTTGAACTGGTAAACACGATTTAGTTCATTACCGTTAAGCCTAATTGCAGGTACAGAATCTGGACATTTACCACTCACCGCCTTAAAGACCATGAATTCGCTCTTAGCAACATTGTACAGTAGGCCATGTGCCTGAACATAGGACTCACAACACGCAAGTAGCTCCCTGAGCGACCTGACCGTTGGGCTCAGCAGCACCATGTCGTCAGCATAACTAATGTTGTTGATACTGCAGTCATCGATGCGACAGCCGATTTTCTTACTACTGAGCTCAACGATCAAGTCGTTAATATAGAAGTTAAAGAGTTTTGGTGAGGTTATTCCTCCCTGTCTTACGCCACATTCCAAGCCATACGGCACAGATAGCTTGTCGGCCCATCTCACATTATTTATCTGATTATAGTACCTACCAGTACTGAAGAATACGTAACAGCTCAGCCGGTACTTTTCTCTCTCGCAGCTTATCCCACATGACATCATATGAGACAAGGTCAAAGGCACGGGAAAGGTCTAGAAAACACGCATAGACTGGAGTTCGACGCCTTGTGTAATATTGCACGGTATGTTTTAGAGCAAGAATTGCTCTTTCGGTGCATAGATTATTGCGGAAACCGAACTGAGCATCGTGCAGTTGCAATAAATTATCCAATCTTGCGTCCAGCTGACTGTCAAGCACCTTCGCTATAATAGTAGCTAGGGAGATGGGTCGATAGTTGCACTTATCTGATATGTCACCCGTTTTGTTTTTTTTTTATAATAGGCACAACAATAGTCCGCATGAGATCATGAGGGAGGTACGAATGAGACATGCACAAAGAGTAAAACATAGCCAACACTCTAGCTATATGTGGTCCGGCATGCTGCAGGTGCTCAATGCTCAGACCGTCATGACCCGGGGACTTTCCTCTCGTCATTTTATTAATTGTGTTGGACACTTGTTTCGCTGAGAAACGGATTAGATCCGAGTCAGAACACTGTCCGTCATCAAGCACCCGCAACGATGCCCCCAGCGGAGACTCCACTTTGAAGTGATCTACAAACATATCGGCAATGCTGTCCGGCTGATCAGCACCCCCAACACTCACAGGAAGGCCAGGCTTAACATCTAACTTTTTGGTTGCCTTCCAAAATTTTTGAAAATTGTTAGCTTTACGGTGAGAAGCTATTACTTATATCGAGCTTGATCTGTTCTTGATGGTTCTGACACCATCTAAGTTTGCTTTTAAATATCTTGCGAGTAAGACACATGTCATTGTAAACCTCACCGGTCATTGGTTTATTATACCACAACCACCGCTGACAATGAAGCCTGGCCATTGCGTGGGCGTCACGTACATGCCTGTTCCACCCGACAACACGACCGGTATGTCTACTCGACCTAGTATTAACTAGACTCTGAACAGCAGCATCTGACAGAATAGAAACTATATTCGCATACATCTTGTCGAGAGTAAGTCTATGTGCAATATTGCTACAGTGCGTATTACTACATAAGCCAAACTCCTGAGGATAATCAATCAGTCTTAATTTACTGTTACACATGTTATAATGTGCACTACTTTGCTCACAGTCTCTCTCTCCCCATATAACCTTGGAACGAGGTGTTTTAATATCTACAGCCTTTGGTTTAATTTTGTCTAAACGACATTCAATAAATATGGGAAAGTGATCGGACCAGAAGACATCGTGAATAACACCTACATTATTAACTGTACGCCAGGCCGATTGCGTAACGACACAGTGATCAGTCAGTGAATTCCGCCAAGTTATCACTAGAGTCACAATGCAAATGCAATAAAGCTATAACTAAACCCAATGCTAAAAGAATCATCACGATCGGTTAATGAAGAATAAAGTTATGCCCGAATAGATAACCCCAAAAACATGTTAATTCAGGTTGACTTGTTTGCATCTGCGTACCCCTTCAAAGCCTACCGGCGTGATGTTATGTTAATAACTGGTGTAATCAATAAACAGACATGCAATTTCAGCATTCCCGGGAGATTTGCTATCATTTTTTGAAAAGTTCCGTTGCCTACCTCCGAAATCCTTCATCAGATCTTCACCAAATTGCAATGGAGCAAGTTTGGAAACATACTCTTTCAAACAAAAAAATAATCATCCAAATCGGTTGACAATGGCGAAAATATCGCTGATCAAACAAATGTCCTGGGATCCCAACATCAGATCCTAACTTATATCATTTCATCATCAGCTCAGCAAGATGAGATGTTGATTACCAGGCACAATTATCTGAATTGCGTTAGAAAATATATGAAAAACAATGTATGTGTCTTTAAAATTTGAGGGTTGCCCTCGATTTCCCTAGGATCCCATCATCAGATTACGACTTGGTGCCGATGGGACCACCTCAGGAGTATAGGCTTTCGAATAAAAAAAGAATCATCAAAATCCATTCAAAATTGACGGAATGATCGCATAACAAACATACAAAAAAAAATATAGGTACAGTCAAATTGATAACCTTCTTCTTTTGAAAGACAATAAAAATCCGGTAACGTCGGTTAGGCTGTCATAGCACATGAGTAGATACATGTGGTCATAGCGTACCTATTGATACAGTAGGCATTGTTGAAACCTGCTATGGTGTTTAATCACTAGCCTCACCATATATTAAGCTGCACCCTAAAATTGCGTAACACATTATCAATCAAGATCTGAATGATTTTGAAACATATTGCTTATCCATTGCTTCATTTGTTTGAAATATGGTCTGCTCAACAAAGTAAATAACGCAATGAATGTTGTTCACTGAAAGCGATTCCTACTGTAAGTATATCACGCAATTTCCCCGCAGGTAAGGTTTTTGTTCTAAAAAAACCCCTAGTTAGTAAAGAAAAGTTAAATACCTACATAAAAACAAACACACACCCATAAATAGCATGAATATATTGACTTATTTTAAGCAAAAGTCACTAAAATATTATCTGAACCATGCACCACGAAAGTAAATTACAAAACTATAAAAAGTAAGGAAGTCGCACGAGGATAAGCCATAATATACGATAATTCAAAGCCAAAAACACTCCACTTATTATTAAACGACAGAAGTAAAAAACACTCTTTCACATCAACCTGGTTAAAACGGTTGACAAATTGAAAAATAAACTATAATAATAATAAAGAGCGTAAATAAGGAGCGCTTCTTTGGCCGCCTGAACAAAGTACTAAATAGTCTTTTATCAGGCGGAAACAAGGTGCGCGCCTTTAACGGTTGGGTCATGTCGGTGCTGATGTACTCTTTCGGCATACTCAAATGGACTCAGACGGAACTTGACGCCCTGGATAGGAGGGCACGCTCACTGCTTACCGCAAATCGGATGCATCACCCACGGTCATCGGTGATGAGGCTGTATATCCCGCGGAAGTGCGGTGGTCGTGGCTTCTTAAATGCACGTTCTCTTCTGAGGCCGACGTGGGTATGTATCGGGATGTGGTAGCAGTGGACAAAGGCCTCACTGCGCTCTCCTTGGCTAACGAGAACTGGCGCAAACCTGTGGTATTAGATACTAATGACCGCAGGGAGGTATGGCAGAGCAAGGAGCTTCACGGACGCTTTTACCGGGTCCTACATGGGCCCGATGTAGACTTTTTAGCGTCCGTAGCCTGGCTGCTTTTTGGTGACCTCTTCGGGGAAACTGAAGGTTTTGTCTGTGCGATTATGATGACGAATAACTACCGGTAATACATTGTGAAGGATGGTACGGATGACATATGTCGGGCATGTCACCGGCCCGGGGAATCCATCCGCCACATTATTTCCGGTTGTTCTAGTCTGGCTAACGGAGACTATTTGCACAGACACAACCTTGTAGCCAGGATTGCTAGGATTGGACCAGCAACTTGCTCTTAAATACAATCTTGTGGAATCGGAAGTACCGTACTATAGGTATGTGCCCGACCCAGTTCTCGAAAATGGCAACTGCACGTTGTATTGGGATCGGTCTATCATCACTGACAGGACTATTGTTGCCAATAAGCCTGACATAGTGGTGATAGATCGACTAGAGCGTCGCGCAATGATTGTTGATATAGCAGTCCCTCATGACGAGAACCTCGTGAAGACTGAGAAAGATAAACAAACGAAGTAGGTATCTTGACTTGGCTCGCGAGGTTGTCGACATGTGGGATGTGAACACAGCAGTCATTGTGCCGATAGTCGTGACGGCCAATGGCATAATTGCCAAGAGCCTCGACCAACATCTAAAGAGGCTCTCGTTGGGCAGCTGGATCAAGGGCTTGATCCAGAAAGCAGTACTCCTGGACACGGCGCGCGTAGTGAGGAAGTTCTTCTCTCAGGGGCCCTGACCACCGGTAGCTTGGACCCTGTTCCTGATACTGGTGGGCTACTATTTTTTATATTTTTAAATATTTTTATATCTTTGTATTATAATATTTAAAAATCTAATTTATATGTATTTACAACGAATAAAGAGAATAATAATAAATCATTTATTTCAGATTCATCCTAAGATTACATAGTGTTAGTAATAATTAATTGATTTACAAACAATAACAAGTGGCAGGTCCGGGTGGACTTCCCGATGATGTCGGCAAACAACTATACGACTGCGTGCAGCCGTATCCAGCGAGCCAGCATCGGAGAGTCCCACCGGTCTGCCAGCACGCGAAGGATGGTGTTGGGACTGTCGCGCGTGCGGCGCATGATAGATGCGCACCGCAAAGTCGTCTGTGTCAGCCGCCGCGAACATTGCGGAGGCGCTGCAGTGGCGCGGCAGCCCCATCAGCACCCGATAATAGCAAATATTTCATTCGTCAATCGACATTGTTGTCGATAGCCTACGTTAGTGGATCTACACAAGCACATCACTAACTCGTCGCAAGAAGCAGCGGCCGTACTAAACGATGCATCCGCTTAATAGAGTATCGCTTTGTAATTTTTACTTTGCTTGTCCAGTCACTTAGCGGCAAACTTAGGTACCTAGTGGTTAAGGAGCAATGTATTTATTGCAAAAATAGTACAGTCGCTGTGATATTTGAAAACAAGAATAATATAAAAGAGCAAGAAATATTTTACTATTTGTTGTTTTTCATGATTTTCAAGACAAATATGGTAGGTAATATACTTGTATTTATACATGGTAAGTGATTCCATAATTTACAAAGTTTTGGTTTAGGCTTTGTTTTTAACAAGAAACCACCAAACAACACGGCATTCTTATAAGTTCTCTCGATCGCGGTCGAAAGCGCACTAGTTCGCGGAGACGGCCATTTGTCTATGACATGGTCAACTAGACCATGTCGCACGGACACCGACACTTCTCCTGTTTTTTATATTTCTGTGGCTAGCACACTCCATTAAGCCCTCAAAAATAGACAACAAGCATTAACGTAAACCAAACTAATTATGCCTCCAGACATAAATTGTGTTCCCGCTTACACGTGCAATGGTAATATAAATTACTTGGCAAGTGTAATTTAAATTACTTGGTTGCTGGGGAGTTTCACTTCATCCCAGCTAAAACACTATTGGTGATTGATAGGAAGTGTTGACGGGCGAGCGTTTTGGGGGACTGTCTTTATGTAGAACTTTGACGTTCAAAAAGTGCTGGCACTCAGCCTAATTTGAATAAATGACTTTTTGATTTAGATTTAATTTTTTTAACTATATTTCCACGGGCCTCTTCTGACATATGTCTAGAAAATAGATAATTTATATAATAAAATTAAATATAAATGTGAATATAGGTCTAATTAGGTACTCTTCTTAAGATAAGCGTAAGACGTATAAGTCTTATTTCACACTGTGGTTTTAATGTAAATGTTATGAATTGTTTTAGAGTAGATACCTTCTAACCTAAGCCGTATCAAGATGGTTGTTATAATGGATGTCGACTGCTTCTTTAACCGACTTCAAATAAAAGAGGAGGTACTCAATTCGGTTGTATTTTTTTTTGTTAACTCATAACTTCGTCATTTATGAAGCGATTTAAAAAAATATTTTTAAATCGCTAAAAATTAAAGTGTTTTTTAATTAACTTTAATTTCGGAAGTCGGTGTTAAAATACGAAGAAAAAACCCTTTTTTTATTTAAAAGGCGGTTGTATTTTTCTGTAAAAATATTTTTTGATAAGAAAAAAATCCAAATGCTTAAAAAAGAAAGTGGCCTATATGATCTGATAAATTAAGGTATCGCTAGAGGAAATGGTTACAACATACAACGCCGTCGTCTCTCAAAAACCATCTCATTTCATAGTGGCTCAAAAAAAACAATTATTAATTGCATTCAAAGGAAACCATTTTTGGTCCCTAGAAAAGAGTAGGTAGCTACTAAAATAATATACCGTCACCATCGCTATAACTAGTGGCTAACATGCTTTTTTGCTTTAGTGTGTGTACAGGGTTTCTTTGCCTGGGCACATCACGGTTGTGGCGATAAGTCCCCTCTTTGAGGAGTGGCTAGCTAGGCGCCAAGGCGTGTCACCTTCCGCCTGACGCAGGTGCTCACCGGATACGGCTGTTTCAGGAGGTACCTGTTTTGGATTTGGCGGGAGGACACGCCCAGGCGTCATCAATGTGAGGATCGCACGGAGCATAGGGTGGAGGTTTTTTTCACTACCGTGTCCTCGTCGTGGCGATCGGCGGCAGAGACCTCTCGCCGGCCTTGTTCAATCCATGGTGCGGAGCGAGGAGGCATAGGAAGCAATCTCCTCCTTCTGCAAAGCAATGGAGGCACGCAGGCCGCGTGATGGAGAGACTAACCTCACGCCCCAGCTGCCGCAGCAGAAGGAGACGCCCCGGGCGTCCGGAGATGTCAGCATATTAAACGGGGCACGCTAGGGTCAAAGCCTGCCAGGGTTGCGGAATTTTTTTACCACATACACCCACCACAACAACACAACACAAAACTCTAAAACAATTAATAACATTTACATTGAAACCACATTGTAGACATGGATATATTTGCTAACCTAATAACCTAGGTAGGTACTCTTACTAAAACGTGTGATTTGTTATTTCTTATGGAACCCTAAAATGATAAATACGGCCACGGTCAAATTGCCTTGTGTTTAACAGGAGCGGAAGGCTTAAAATTCACTTAACAAGTGTGAAATAAGAATATACGTCTTACGCTTATCTTAAAGAAGAGTAATTAGACTTATATTCACATTTATATTTCAAAAATAATTATATAAATTATCAATATTCAAGAAATATTTCAGAAGAGGCCTGTAGAAATATAGTTAATAAAATCTAAATCAAACAGTCATTTATTCAAATTAGGCTAAGTGCCAGCATTTTTTGAACGTTAAAGTTCTACATAAAGACACTAGACAGTACCCCAAAACGCTCGCCCGTCAACACTTCCTATCAATCACCTATAGTGTTTAGCTGGGAAGAAGTGGTGCAACGAACTCCCCAGCAACCAAGTAATTTATGAAAATAAATTTTTGGTTGCTGAAATGTACCTACTCCGCAGGTTGTCCATCCATATAATAGCAAGATACACTGTCAAACATATACAAGTAGGTAGTATTAAAATGTATGAAAATAAACCATACCTAGGATGCAAAAATTCGGGTACATAAATATATTTCTTTTTTGACAAGTTGTTATAATACGCTTACAATGACATCACAGAGAGTAATACAAGGAGAATTACTCTTATAATGGAATTAGTAAGACCACTCAAAAGGCTTATTGACCTTACAGCATGAAGACACTTATAATCATTTGTTCTTACAGCAGCATTATTTACAGCATGAAGACACTTATAATTCATTTGTTCTTACAGCAGCATTATTTACAGCATGAAGACACTTATAATTAATTTGTTCTTACAGCAGCATTATTTACAGCATGAAGACACTTATAATTATTTCTTTCTTACAGCAGCATTATTTACAGCATGAAGACACTTATAATTCATTTGTTCTTACAGCAGCATTATTTACAGCATGAAGACACTTATAATTAATTTGTTCTTACAGCAGCATTATTTACAGCATGAAGACACTTATAATTATTTCTTTCTTACAGCAGCATTATTTACAGCATGAAGACACTTATAATCATTTGTTCTTACAGCAGCATTATTTACAGCATGAAGACACTTATAATTCATTTGTTCTTACAGCAGCATTATTTACAGCATGAAGACACTTATAATTAATTTGTTCTTACAGCAGCATTATTTACAGCATGAAGACACTTACAATTCATTTGTTCTTACAGCAGTATTATTTACAGCATGAAGACACTTATAATTCATTTGTTCTTACAGCAGCATTATTAAGATGAAAATACTGAAGAATAAAAATACACTTAATGAGACCATGGTACAACAACTAAAAGGGCAATTACTCTTACAAAGGCCAATTCCACACTTATAGACGTTGGTTAAGTCTTATAAGAGTAAAAAATATATATGGTCTTAGGACACTTGTAATAGCAAATTTTGCTAGCTGAACTATTTCCGGAGTTGTAGGTACTATATATGAGCGGTAAAAATTCACAAACTACCAGGTGACCAGAATCATGAATACTTACCTAAGTATTTCCGGGGCTGGAACTATCATAAGTGGTGAAGACTCACAAACCACCACGAGTTCAGAATCATAGAGAAAAATTTTCGGATGGCGTCGTCGCTGGCAAGATAAAATTTTTTTTAAATGCACTCTAAATATCCAAGTGTGTGTGAAGTCGCGGACAGAAGCAAGTATTGAATAAAGTCTTTACGTATTGATCACGACAGATACAAAAAAATCAGAATAATTTACAAATGTTATTTTATGTGTGGTATGACTTTTCTTTTCCCATTTTCTTGTTTTTAGGAAGTTCTGCTAATAGAACGATTGACGAATAAGATGATTTAAGAATACCTAGGAGGTTTTGATACGGAGGCTTTAGGTGTACCTCTGCATTACTTTCCAATGCTACACCTACTTAATAACTTATAATTATAAATAACCATTTGCTTAGTTTAAATATACCTACTGTGCTCTAAGCCCTAGAAAACAAACAAAATAACAGAAAATTAATCTTTGACTGTCAATCCGCCCTGGCGTGTATATCTCTGTTTAACAGAATCACCCTCCAGTGGATCAAGGGGCACAATTCCCTAGGCAATGAAGCCGGAGACGAACTTGCAAAGAGAGATCAAAGATGGCATTTCCCCCTAAACAAACATCTCCTTGGCATAAGCGCCACGGACAGCCCACTCTGCAGGGGCTACTTTGACGCCGAAGAATCAGCCGTCCACGTCATGCTTGGAACGGTGAGGTCGCTCCGCTAAGCTTGAGAAGCTCCCAGGAAACTTTAGTGCTTCTGGGCGGAGCCAGGCTGGCTAACTTAGCCAGGACTTAGACATCGTTAACTTGTACGATCGTTAGCCAATTAGGACGACGCCTAACAGCTTGGTTTATAGCTTTATTTTTTTAATATAAATATAAATTTTATTTATTGTCAATTTCAGTAAACAATGAAAGCAACTTTGAAAGTTTTGTAAGCCAAGTACTTTTTTGTTCAACGCTTTTCAGCTGTCTCGAAAAAATATGAATGAGATGTATTCGGAAGAATTGCGCGAAGAAATTTTAGAAAAAAAAATACGTTGCGCTCGAATAAATTGCAAAACTTATAGTTGTTGACTAAACAATGGCGGCTTTTTTAGTTTTCCATCCCTTGCGATACGCTTGAATCTCAGTTTTCTGATGTAGGTACCTAAGAGTTTGATTGTAGTCCATATAAATACCCAAAGAATTCCGGCAGTTTACTTTGGCACGCTAGCTAACTATAATATCCAATCCATGCTATCTTTGTTTCAAAATCTTGGCTAAAACTGTGTCTCCCTTCAACTTTTTTAGTCCTTGCCATTTACCAGGTTTTCAACTAATAAGAAATTATCGCGCTCTTGGTAGCGGAGGCGGTGTTGCCATATACCTTCGTCTACATATGCCATCATCAAATGTCGATAGTTATGTTAGCACACCTCTCCCCACAGAACGCGAGCGAGCATCTCTTTTTGGAAGTAAACCAGCCGGTCTATTCTGTCGACATCTCACCGTTTATACTTAGGTGGAGTGAACGATAAGTGAGCTGTCATTCCATCTTGTTTGTATGGTTTGACAGCTCACGTCTTGTCGTTCACTTCGCCTAAGTTTTCTGCCGGTTGATTCTGTAAACATGTCGTAGTGATGGCTTGGGTGAAGTGATCACGAGTTGAGCTGTCAATCCATATAATCATGATGTCATGTGATCACGAAGTGAGCTGTCATTCCATCTTGATTATATGGATTGACAGCTCAACTCGTGATCACTTCACCCAAGCCTTCACTTCTTCTAGGTGTTTATTCATCTTGTGTAAATTTATTTTCCTCCTTTGAAAAGATCCTTGAACCTATAGAAATACGTTGAAGGTTTTGCAGCGTGATTCGGTACAAGACTTTTTGAGTTGTCAGTCTGGCCGGTTTGGAATAGATTTTTTCTTAAACTTTTAAAGTTCGAAAGACAAAAAACACGGAAAAATTGACATCATAGAAATAGGTAATCTTTTAGGCCAAATTATCGAGTAATGTTAAAAATCGGTTTAGTAGTTTTTGAGTCAAATTGTAACAAACAAACAAATAAATATTTGCTCTTTATAAATATATGTAAGTAGGTATTTGTAATCCTTTACTGAAGTAAAGGTAATTTTGTTAGCTTTCAACCTCTTTCAATATCATAACCAAAGATTATTCACCTTATGTCATGAAACGTAAAATCAAAAGACATCAATTTTTAAAATAGAACACGGTATTGTTTCATAAAAAGTGAGCGTTCATGAAAATTGGTCATCAGTCCAAACCACACCTATAAAAACCGCTGAAGTCGTCATCCTAATCCAGCAAGGGTTGCCTCAGCGTACTATCGCTCGACAGCTTCGTCTGAGCCTGTCTTGTGCCTCGAAGATATACAAGAGATCTAGGAGACTGGAAACTTAGTCCGGAGACCAAGATCTGGATGATAGTGGTGCACGTCGGTGAGAGATGATCGATTTACTGTCACTTCTTCTTTCCGAAATCGACACCTGACTACGTGGACGTCCCCCACGTTGCACTGAGTTTCGATAGAACTTCCCACACTATAATTCTCGTAATGAATGAACATTTCAAAATCTTTTAACCAATGCCCAGTGAAAAAAATATGTCAAACATTGTTTTTAGGGTTCCGAACATCCGTAAGAAACGGAACCCTTATAGGATCACTTCGGTGTCTGTCTGGCTTTCTGTGGGTCTGTCTGTTTGTCACAGCCAATTTTCTCCGATTCTACTGGACCGATTCTGTTGAAATTTCGTACAAATATTAACTTCTGTGGTCTGAACACGGACGCGTTACGTAAATCAATACATTTTGAGTACGGGGTTCACTTTGGGGAACAAACTAGAAAATAAAAAAAAGTTTTTCAAAAACGGTAGGTACACGTGTGATATTTCAAATTAAAGGGTTTATTGTGAGGGTTTTAATTATATGTTTTATTTATAATTTTACAATAAATTGTTTTGAAGTTATTCAAGAAAATAAACGAAAAATTACCATTCCGAAATTCCAGTTTTCCCTTACCTCCAAAACTACTGGGCCTAAAATTTTGAAAAAATGCAGATAATTGTTCTTTACCTACTGATTCAAGGAAAATAAAAAAAAAAAGTATCTTTTAAAAATAAAGTAATCATGCCAACTATTTTTTTGAGGTTTGTGCCAGCCTTTAACATTTAGAATTAACGTTGTCACTTGGAGGTCGTACATATATCGGTTTACCTTGCCTATATGCTGGCACCAACCTCAAAAAATAGTTATCTTATTACTTTAGATTTTTAAACGATCAAATTTTTATTTCTCCCTACTTCGTTACAATTTTTAAAATCTATTTATGAATTATAACTTTGAATTGTGTTTGACTTTAATGTTTTAAGTATATATGCTTGTATGTAGGTACCTACCTATTCAGTTAACATGAATAACCTAAACTAATATTATAAAGAGGAACGATTTGTTAGTTTGTTTGTTACGATTTGGCTCAAAAACTACTGAACCGATTTTAATTGTTTCGCCATTGGAAAGCTACATTATTGACATAAAACATAGGCTTTATTTTATTTTAGATAAAAAGAGAGACCCTAAGAAAATTACAATAATGTAACCCAAAGTACCAAAATTATGCCTAATAAATTCATTATTTGGCGTGCTGCGCAGTGAAAACTATTGATGAAACATAAAAATAATGTACATAATTACAATAAAGTACATTATTAAAGTACTCATTGTTTTCTATAAAAAAGTTCGCGAGACCATAATAGTTACACATATGTCTAACTATTATGGTCACAATGACCGCTGATTTTGGTATCATGATATTAATCCTTATCCATTTAAATTGTTAGTTAATGAAGGTTGATTATGTACACGTAAATTACACTTTAATTTATTCAAATCGGACCTTTCGTTAAAAAGTAACGACGGGTATAAAAATGTTCTAAGTAAGAAAAAAATTGTGGTTTGAGCGAACTGGGGAGAATCTTAATGCTTGGTCCGATGAATTGTAAACACGGAATTTATGATTTTGATAAAGAAATAAGAATAACAAATGTTTGGATTTTTCGGAAAATAACAAAGTGTGTTGATAATGAAGTTTTTAGGGATGGACATAATTGCTTGCTTCAATTTACGTGGGAATAAGCACGAACAAACTAAAAGTTGAATACTTAATTGAAACAGATCTAAAAATATTTGCATAATCAACTCATGACGGGGTGAACGGGGTGAATCGTTGCGCTGGTCCTGAGACCACAGAATCAGCAGCAGAAATGGCTGGGTAATTAATGAAAATCGTTTTGCTTATTTTCCAAAACTAAAGGAGGTAGAGCGAGCGTTGAAGTTTCAGGAGTACCTATCTACTTAATCCGCGCGGACGATGTCGCGGGCGAAGTGCTATTATGAATATTTATTCCGAAATTTGTTTTTGTGAAGAACGCCAAACAAACTTGTTCGGGTAAAACAAATATGTTTGCCACCGATAGACAGATAGTGGTAAGTAGTACATTCTATTACTAGGGGAGAGCGGGGCTAAACGTGCCGCGGGGAAGTTGTTCCGATTGTGGAATAGGCTATATGAAAAAAATATATAAACATATCAAGTAAATTCGTCATAAAACGGAACGCTGCAGCGCACCGATGGCAACTATCTTAGTTTGGCCAGGAACGTCCGGTACATTGTTAAATTACATCGGAACAACTTCCCCGCGGCGCGTTTAGCCCCGCTTTCCCCTACTCTTCCTACTCTACAATCTGAGACATCACTACATAGTAGGTATAAAACAAAGTCGCTTCCGGCTGTCCGTCTGTCCCAATGTATGCTTTGATCTTTAAAACTACACAACGGATTTTGATGCGGTTTTATTTTATACATAGAATGATTCGAGAGGAAGGTTTATATTTATTGTTTTTGTTTTTTTAAAGCGTTGCCCCACCCTAGGAATTTCTCCTGTATCATGGGTGCGTTTACAAACATACAAATTCACATACACAAACAGCCCGACCCGGAACAACTATCTGTAGGTCATACAAATAGATATTTGTTCCGTGCGGGAACCGAACCCGCGACACACACCGCAGCAGTCAATTGCTCAATCACTGCGCCAATCGTGTCGTCATATGTATAATACATGCATATGTAGTAGAGAAACACTGATTATTTTAGAGATTTCTAATATGATGTCGTAAATAAAAACATTTTTTTGCGCTTACATTGCAATCGCTGGCTCAACCCTACGAGATAGATCAAAATAATGTTCTACATTATTGTACACCTTGCAAAGTTCTACAAAAAAAATCCAGGATGGTATATGTCTATCTCTTAGGGATAACGCACAATAACCATTTTTATCCTTTACTATTTAAAAAAATAATGACATATTTACGAAGCGATTTTAAGCATTAATACTTATCCAATAAAGTACCTGAAATACATTCAGTATGGCCCTTTACAGCATGTAATTTAAATGAATATTTTGTAAGATATTACAGTTTAAAAATGCAGGGACATAGCAGTTGCGGCGGTACCGGTCGGGGGGCCGGCGGCGCGTGGCTATAAATAGCGTTCAATTTATGTGCTCAAGATGATTTCGCGAGTTACTATACATGGAACCAGAGTTCTAAAACCGTAGTATATTTAGTATCAGCACTGCACCCGTGCGAAGCCGGGGCGGTTCGCTAGTAAATCATAAGCGCTGGAGCTGGGTTACTCTTTGCACTGAGTTTTTTTTTTTGTCATCTATTACATCGTATTGGTCTCGATGAGGGACAAAGGAGTTATCCACTCCTTTTCAGCGTGTTCACCGAGCTCACAATGCGCATAAGCCTTGAGAACTGGACAGGCGGTGTTGTTGTTGGCGGCTACAGAATTCCAAACTTACCTAGATGAAACCACCCTAATCGCTACTAGTTATCATCGAATGGAGGAGTTGCTTCGAGAGATGAAACGTGGCAGCCTCGAATTCGGATTAAAAATCAATGGCAGAAACACAAAAATAATAGTTGTGGACCGCGCTAACAATAACTCGCCCAAAGAGACAAAAATTGCGAATTGAGGTCCATACATAAGTATTGTTCGGCCAAGGTATATCTACATATAGGTACCTCTTTAATTTCGAACAATGGCGGATGCATCGATGAAATAAAAAGTCGTATGGCTATAAAACCGCATCAGATAAGATGAGGAAAATATGGAGGGATCGAAACCTCGCCAAGGCACTAAGATCCGGCTCGTCCGAATACTCGTGGAGACGCGGACTCTGCGACACATAGAAAGGAAGAAGACAGACGCTGGAGAAGGATGCTCGGGGTATCGTTTAACGAGTTCCGCACAAATGTATCCATTCTCAAAGAATTAGCCATAAAACAGCGCCTATCGGCCCAACTGCAAACTGGCATCCTCAAGTTCTTCGGACACATACGTATGTGTAGTAGTTATATGAATAAATAAAATAAAATAATATGTGAATTGCAATTCCAATAATATTACATACATAGGTACTAATGGTATTAAGGTGCACCCAATAATGTAGGTCGAGTACAAGATAGTTGTGAAAGCGCCGGGAACATTTTGTGTAGGTAGGTAATATTGATCGCAGTCGCAAATAGCATTGTGAACCGTGTGCCCCTCCCTTGCGCGCGCCGCAGCCGCTTCGAGGAAATCGAAAGGTCAAAAGACTACCAGCAAATGCGAATAGCGGCGCAGCGAGCGGTGCAAACCATCATACTATAAATACATATAAAGAACTCTTAGAAGAATTTGTCCCAAGGGAACGTATGAAAATTCATCAACATTGGTTTAGGGATTTGGGCGTGAAAGCATGTAAACAGTTAATTTAAAATATTACCTAAGTATGCATGCCAAATGGACACGACGGAAACTTTACGGACGAATAGGCGGATTTCCCAGATGTTTCATTTTTGCTGCCACTACCTCGACTATTGTCAGGTTCTAGATTATTTTGTAATCCAACATATGGTTGGAATCGCACTAGCAATGGTTTTTGGTATGCTATATTTCTGAGCGAATCAAAGCTCAATCATACGACTAGTAAGGCGGGCTTATGTAGGTATAGCGCACACGTTATATTTTTTATTCAGATCTACACAACCAATACCAAATATCAAAAGGGTGGATTGACTTTTCCTCTTCATTTTCATTGCAGATTTAACGGTAATGCCAACTTCTTTGTTCTACTGTAAAACCCCCAATTAGTACTTACTCGGACTTTTTGAGTGGAGTAGCTTGCTAATAGTTTTGCCGCCCCGGGCCAAATGGTGTGCTGCCCCGTAGTTACCTACCAAAAAAGTCTTTGCTGCGTCATCTAGTAGGTAATCAGTGTCAATTTAGGCAGAAGAGCTCAAAACACCCCGGAAAGGTTCGACTTTTTGATGTGAAACATTTATAGCCGCGAGTAAAACCGATTGTTGGCGTGGCGACGCGTCGCCACGGCATGCGTCGCCACGCCGCTATGCTATGGTATACATAAAGTCTACTAGCTGACCCACGCAACTTCGTCTGCGTCACATTTTTCATGAATGCTCGGCTCTTATTGGTCGTAGCGTGATGTTATATAGCCTATAGCCTTCCTCAATAAATAGACTTCCTAGGATTAGCGCGTTCTACCAAACAAATAGTCAAGAATAACTAACTGATCGAGTTCATTATCGACTGCCGAGAGGAGAAAATAGTTAAAGCCCTAATATCGCTATGAAAAATTAGGGGTTGGTGATAGAAGGGTGAAAATTTAGGGTTGAATGTGTTTTTAAATGCCACATTATAAAAAGTAAAAATTTTGTCAAAAAAAAAGAATGTTAGGGTTGGACAACCCTTATCACTTAGGAGTAAGTATGTAAAATAGATAAAGTCAAAGTCAAAGCATTTATTTCAAATAAACCATTATCAGGTACTTTTGAATTGTCAAAGTCAGTCTGTCAAAAACATGAAGCTATTTGCGCGTTTGAAAGCGTAGATCTCTATGGAGAAGAACGTACAAGAAACTCCACGGACACTCTTTTAAATCATTTTATGTTTACAAAAATCCTGGTTACATTAACCTTGTTGCTTCTATATATGAGAACAATGTAAAGAAAGAAAAAACAATTCATAGTGTCAAATTTTAAAATGAGGCAGTGGCACCTAAGGGATGACCAGTCTCCACTGACGGTGCCCATTTTGAAGGGAACTGAATGAGCATGACACACCCTCAACTACCCCTGCTATTTCATGCCAAACAAGGAAACTACCTATCTATTAACATAATTGTCCTCACATTTACAGAACTGGAAATAAAAATTGCTTCTACATTATATAAAACTATGAATATCAATCTGAAAAGACAGAAGAAGAAAAGTTTATTCTAAACATAATATAAGATTATGTGGAATAGTATTATTATTAGACATAAAAGAGGGTGAGCATCTCACCAAATATAAAACCTAACTAGTGGAACCAAGCGGCTGAGGCTGTGGAGCAGGACCGGCATTTAGCCAAGCATTTTTATCAAGGATATAAATCTTCCAGTTTATAATATGCCTGTCTACATAGAGTGCGTTTTATGCATGTTTTAAATTTTTTCTCATTCAGTTCGAGAATCTCACGTGGTATTTTATTATAAAATTTAACACAATATCCCATAAAAGAAGTGTGTCAATCTGAATGGGGGTTGATCTAATTTATTCCTATTTCTAGTATTAAGATTATGCCTATCACTAATCTTACTAAAAAGATGAAGATTTTTCCGAACATACATAATGTTTTCGTATTATGTATTGACAAGGTACCGTCATGATGTTAATATCCTTAAACAGTTCCCTTAGGGAACCGCGCCGACCAAGATGGTATCTAGCTCTGATGGCTCTTTTCTGCAGAATAAATATAGACTCGATGTCTGCAGCTCGTTCCCATAATAATATACCGTAAGACATTATACTATTTAAGTAACTAAAATAAACCAGCCTCGCGGTATCTATATCTTGATCTATATGTTGATTACATAAAAAGCAAAACAAACGTTGAAATCACATTACAGAAGATCGAACCAAAGCAACAGAAACAATACAACTCATATAAAATGTACGTTCCTAAGGAAAAACTAAGTTTGTTTTTGGACTGCAGCTTATGGCCTGATGGTATAACCTTCCGCCGTTTTGTGAATTTCAGCAGACGAGACTTAGACAGACGTAAACAATCTGATACTAGTGCGAAAATAAATCTAAATGGGTAGTACAACAAACAATGAAAGTCTCAAATTCATCAGTTTCAATTGTAAGTCTTTTAAAAGATCCTCAGGGTGTGTAAAACGGCTTTGCCTAACTGCTGATATTATTGCACTGCAAGTGACTTGGCTCTTGCCACACGAGATACCCGAGCTCGGTAAAATAAACAACGACTTTGGATTCTGCGGCAAATCTGCAGTAGACCTAACAAGCGGTATACTGCGCGGCCGTATGGGGGCGTAGCGCTTCTATGGAGAAACAGTAAGTGTAATTATGTGTCTGTGATTCCGTGTGAAAGTGACAGAATAAGTGCAATTAAGATGTGTGTGTCGGAACGAATAATACTCGTTTTTTCTACCTATATGCCTACCGACTCTTTTGACAATCTCTTGGAATTTGTTCAATGTTTAAGTGAAATTACGTCAATAGTTGAGAGTAATAATATTGAAAATGTATTTATCATTGGGGATTTTAACGCTCATCGAGGGGAATTGTTTGGCAAAGAACTCCAAAATTTTTGTTGTGAACAAAACTGGACGTGTGTCGACCTAAAAATGTTGGGCTCGAATTCAAATACCTACACTTTTGTGAGTGAAGCGCACGGCAGCCACAGGTGGTTGGATCACTGTGTTGTTACTGATGCTGCATTAAGGACGGTTTCATCAGTAAAGATATGCTACGACATTTTCTGGTCTGATCACTATCCAGTTGAGATTCAGTGTAACTTAAAATCAGTTTGTCAAACCATTATGCCACCGCTCTTTGAAACAAATAAAGTTCTATGGGGAGACAGGGATGTAAGCCAAATAGAGATATACACTAAATGTTGTAATGATAAACTAAGGGAATTTGGCTTCCCTCTTGAATTCCAACAATGTTGTGATAGTATGTGTAGTAATAGTGGCAAAGATCACTTGGCAGCGATAGACGCGCTTTATGGTGACAGTGTAATAGCGTTACGGGAGGCTGCTGTTGACAGCTATGTCAGGGTGGTTGCGAACGGCACCTGGGGCGTCATATTGTCGGCTGGAACAAGTAAGTTCATGACGCTCACAGGGAGGCTAGGCAGAAATTTTTAACCTGGGTGTGTTATGGTCGACCTAACCGTGGTAACTTTTATAATGAAATGTATGAATTTAGGAAAAAAAACAAAAGCTAACTACGTTACTGTCAGAATAATCAGGAATTAATAAAAATATCATTTTAGCTACCAAACATAAGAATAAAGATTTTAATATTTTTTTTGATTTTGGCAACAAACAAAAAAGTTAAACCCAAAGCCTAGCGTTCCTGTGAGTATCAACGGCATCAGCGAACCAAAAGACATTGCTAATTTGTTTAAATGTCACTTTCAAGTGGAGTCTCCGCTAAAAGGTGAGCAGACCAGAGATGCGGGGGTCGTCGTGTCACCGGTATCTGAGCGTGTCACAGCAAAACTAGTTGCTCTGATAATAAAGGGCATGACTCGAGGGAAGTCGCCCGGACACGACGGCCTCAGCATTGCACATTTTCAGCATGCGGGGCCACACCTCCCGAGGCTCTTGGGACTGCTATTTACGCTTTGTATTAGGCATTCCTATCTGCCAAATAAGCTGATGAAGACGGTGGTAGTGCCTATAATTAAAAAAAAGACTGGAGATAATTCCGATAAGTGCAACTACCGCCCGATATCATTAGCTACAACCACAGCTAAAGTGCTTGATGGCCTGCTTGAGCGACAGCTTAAAGAATACTTAAATTTAAACGACGCACAGTTCGGTTTTAGACCAGGACTTTCGACAGAATGTGCGGTTATGTCTCTCAAGCAGACTGTCAGGTATTACACTGATAGGAGCACGCCTGTGTCTGCAGCCTTTCTTGATCTCTCCAGGGCTTTTGACCTGGTTAGGTATGATATTCTTTGGCGTAAATTGAAGTATACAGGTGTACCGGGTGAGTTAATTAATATTTTTAAATATTGGTACGACCATCAAACTAACCGGGTCAAATGGCTTGGTGATCTTTCTGACGAGTAAGGGTTGGAGTACGGAGTGAGGCAGGGGGGGGTTAACATCTCCTTCGCTCTTCAACTTGTACGTGAACGGGCTGATTGTTGAGCTGAGCGACACCGGAGTAGGATGCTCGATTGATGGTCACTGTATCAACAGTATTAGTTATGCAGATGATATGGTGTTACTCAGCCCATCAATAGCTGCGCTCAGAAAGCTGTTAGGCGTATGTGAGGAGTACGCGAGGGTACACGGTCTCCTGTACAATGTTCAGAAGAGCGAGCTCCTGGTATTTCAAGCCAGGGGTCGTAAACTGGGGGAGGTGGCACCTGTGCTGGTTAATGCTGTCGCTCTTCGAAGAGTGAGTGAATTTAAATACCTCGGCCATGTGGTCAACGAGGATTTAAAAGATGATGGAGACATTGAAAGGGAGAGGAGGGCGATGGCGGTCCACTGTAACATGTTGGCACGCATATTTGCGAGGTGTAGTTTTGAGGTAAAAATCACTCTGTTTAAAGCATTCTGCCAAACTCTCTAGACCTGCAATCTGTGGGTCAACTACACGCAGCGGGCCATCCACGCTCTCCGAATACAATATAATAACGCGTTCAGGGTGCTGGTGGGGCTCCCGCGCTACTGTAGTGCGTCTGCGATGTTTGCGCACGCGCACACAGATGGCTTTCACACTGTGCTGCGACTCCGCATCGCTTCGCTGATGTTCGTGGGAGCGCCAACACCATCCTGAACGTTCTCAGCCACAAGCTCGACAGCCCCCTTCTGTGGCACTGGGTTCAAGCTCAAGTGCGTGTGCCCGGGGCCCCAGAAGGTGGTAAATACTTAAATAAATTTTAAATTTAACTAACATAGTTTTTTAAGTTGTACTACTAACAATATTATGAGCCTAAAAATGTCTGAGATAAATAAATATTTTTTTTTTTAATTTATTTATTTTTTATATCAGTAAATTGAAGGATTTTTCTGACAGCATATGCTGCTGAACTTAGGCGTCCTGCTAGAGATAACCGTGTCTTCGATGAATTCAAGTTTCTCTTTGTTCAATACTATGTCGCAAGTAGGTATTACTTTTGACATTCGGTAAAGCAAATCTGATACACTTAGTTTTTTCCCATTTAATACTAAATTATTCGCAGTGAACCAATTTTGGACCTGCTGTAGCGCATTATTTACGTCGTCAAGACTTGTAAAACGTCTATCTATCTTAAAAATTAATGACGTGTCGTCAGCAAATAACACCATTTCTGGTTGATTTCTTAAAAGATGGAGTACTAAATCATTAATGTATAAAAAGAGGAAAGGACCCAATATTGAGCCTTGTGGTACCCCCATTTTGACTTTTAAACCCCTTGAATTAAAACCGTTTATTTGAACTTGCTGCTGTCTGTCATTTTACTTCGGAACACTGACAGATGATTGAAACGTCTATATTTAAAATGCATTATAATATAAAACAATGTTATTACTTTAAACATATAAAATAATGCATTTTATATTACGTATAAAATGTTAATGCAAGGTAAATAAAGATATCTACAAAATTTGGTCAGAAAGGAGAATACTATGATGTTTAAATTTTAATTAAATATCCTTAAAAGCATGGTGTTGATGGGAATGCCGTGTTTTTGTATCGTGTTAATGTTTGCCGACGCGGACGTTGATAGTTTTTCGGCCATCATGTAAAAGAGATGCCCTTCTCTACTTCGCTGTGTTCGCGCTAGCCCCAACACCATTCTTAGAACGTTAGCTGATAGGTGGGACTCTCCGATATACGATGACTGCATGCAGTCAAGTTGTAAAGACATTCCCCAGGATCGGCGTGCCTCACGCAGCTTAGAATAAATGTTACTAACTCTAGTTTGTAAGTTTTTATTGTTACTAACAAATATGGAATCTCTTTTAAAATAAATGTTTATTATTATTATAACTGGAGATTATTATCTTAGTTTGTTCGATATTAAATTAAATGGGTTCTTCATATTATAGCACATAAACGGATATCTGGCAGAATTTTTTTTCTACGTCAAAATTTTTACTGAGTTCAAAAAGACATCTACATTATTTCAGAATTAAACTTACTAGCGATTAAATCAGTTATGCAATCAAAGCAGTAGGTTATTTTAAAGCTTAATCGAAAATTTCATGTTAATCGGTTCATTACTGTCAAAAAATAGCACTAGCGGCAAGCTTAAACTGGTGACTATTTCTTGAGTCACCTAAACGACGCCTTGAAGAAAGCTCAAGTATAAAAGAAATCCAATTCGTGATCGTTCATTGCGATCTAAACACATGCACACGTATATATTCGCAATGACGCAGTCAGCAAGCCACTAATGCCTAGTTACAGTGAGCCGTACAGAAGTATTTTTTTTTAAATACTTCTAGTTAAACATATCAATAGATAGATTGAAGTCCGCCTACTACCTGAACGCATATAAAGAACAAGAAGAAATACCGACATATGCTGACGTCACGAGATCGGGCAGAACTTCAAAACCACCTGTACGTGTCGCTGGCGGAGAGTAATGTAGCAACCTACAATCGTGTAGGCCGCTACATCACTCCCCGCCTAGTTAACCTTAGTAAAGAGAAAAAATATAAAATGTCATTGTCATTCTGATACTAAATATATTTTATCTGATGAAACGTGATTAGAGTTTTATTGGAATATTGAACCAATAAACTCTGAAGTAGTTTGAAAGAGAAAGAGTTAATTGCGCGAATTATACCATTAGACCCGTATCAGAAAAAAAAATTGTAACGTATACAGGTTGCGAAAATTTGCGTCACACCCGCGCAAAACGGCTATCGCTCAGTATGAGGACGTAGGACTCGTGTGTGGAACAAAGCCATGGCTTTGTTTTTTTGGCGACATATTTTTGTAAGTCCAAGCGCGGGGCTCCCCAATGCCCACGCCTTTAGCATTTGCTACTCTTGCTACGTGGCTAATCCGGCACTGCCTATGGCCACTTTCCATATCCATTATTTGACCCTTATAGAGCACAAAACACTTCTAAGAGAAAATCATATTTTATACGGAGAGAAGAACATAGAGGTATTACTAATTTCAATAGAAAGGGCTATACTATACACAAAAATTGTGCCTTTTTATGGCACACTAACGCCACTTTGTTACATCTGTAGATTACTTCCAAACAAAAAAAACAGTTAAGTACCATAGCAGCTCAGCTCTAAAGTACATCCGCCTCGAGTTAAGAGTAATTTACCAATATGGACACTCACAGCAAATAAGCCAAACACGATTGAGATATTTTGTTTGGTTCAGGAGTGGCTATGGCCACCTTCCAGTTTCATCATAAGACCCTGGGCACTACCTACAGTAACATTGTTGTTGGACACACAGCAAATTAATTCAAACACGATGGTGCTATCTTGTTTGGTTGCTAGACTGGCGGCAGAAGAGTAATTAACAAATATGGGCAATCACAGCAAATGCCAAACACGATGGTGTTATTTTGTTTGGTTCAGTAGTGGCTATTGCCACCTGTTGGCTTCATCATAAGACCCTGGGCACTACCTTAGTAACATCGGTGTCGGACACACAGCAAATGATCCCAAACACGATGGTGCTATCTTGTTTGGTTGCTAGACTGGCGGCAGAAGAGTAATTAACAAATATGGGCACTCACAGCAAATAAGCCAAACACGATGGTGTTATTTTGTTTGGTTCAGTAGTGGCTGTTGCCACCTGTTGGCTTCATCATAAGACCCTGGGCACTACCTCAGTAACATCGGTGTCGGACACACAGCAAATGAACCCAAACACGATAGTGCTATCTTGTTTGGTACAGGAGTTGCTATGGCCACCTTCCGGCTTCAACATAAGACCCTGAGCACTACCAACAGTGACATTAGTGTCGGACACACAGCAAATAAACCCAAACACGAAGGTGCTATCTTCTTTTGTTGAGGAGTTGCTATGGCCACCTTCCAGCCTCATCATAGGACCCTGGGCACTACCTACAGTGACATCGGTGTCGGACACATAGCAAATGAGCCCAAACACGATAACACCTTAGCTTCAGTCAGTATGTTCCTGGCAGCTTCATCAGCAGCCAAAGTGTTATTAAACGATTTCAAAAAAGGAGTTTCTGTATTCGTCCCGGATATAATATATGTGTATGACCGCGATTTTGTTTATATTATTATTGAAACACTACATTTTATAAAAACATTTAATTCACAAATTTAAACACGTAGATGTTTTATTGAAAGTTCGCAAACAATTCATTATTTACATTCTAAAAAAGACCAAATAAAATATTAACAGTATTATAAACTTATTGACAGTGGAATCAAACGTTTCAAAATTAACAATATGTATTTGCAAAATAAAGCAGTAAGAGATCAAAAATCATTAAACTTATCATACCTTTTATACTTCGTCATACTCTTATACTTATTACTACAGAACTGGCATAATCCGCACAGTCTTGCACCTTAGAGCATAAGTTAATTTTATGCTCTAAGCCCTGTATCAAAATTCCCTACATACCTAATAAATACCCTTCTCCACTATCAAAATATTGAGACCAATATTTGGCACTCTTAATATTTAAAAAAATCACAGACATCTTATAAAAACTAATAAGGCAAGCATACATATTATATATAGATACACGCTTATCGCAATAGAGATAGTTCCAATAATGGTAGATATACCAGTTTGTTAAGTTAAAAATAAAAATAATTGTTCACTAGATGAATACATATACAAATATTTGGTAAATTACCTTTAAAGTTAAAAAACAATACCCATATAAACAAATAACTATTAATAGTTGATTTTGGAAAAGCATGCCTTCAATATAAAGTTTTTTAATAAATTAACAATTCAAGTACAATCGAGCTGTCATAGTTTAATCTGGCTTGATAAATAACGGCAATTTCATAGGTAAAGACTTAATACCAACCTAAGCGTATGCGTACAAAAGGTCAAGAAAACCAAACCATGATCCAGGATCCCTTTACCCAAATAAATATCCAATGAGTAAGAAATTTGTTGGAATGTGAAAATATAAGAAGCCGTTAACGTTTAATTCAATTGAATGTGAAACAATACAATAATATAAATAGCTTAGCTGTCTAGCCAATAAATTAGCTGCAGTCAAGAGTGTCCCTAAGGGACGTAGAACTAACATTTGAGTATATTTAATTGTAGTACATAGTACAATTATTATTATTTATGATATTCTTATATTCTTATTTCTAATAAAAGATACAGTCAATAAATTCTACTTGAGACAGTAAAGCTCAATAACATCGATATGAAAGTGCGCTAGACTTTTTGCCTATACATATGTAAAATTCATCGAAGTTTATATAATATTGGACACCAAACAGTGGACGGGTGGGGAACAGTTACTGGGATATAACGCGGTGTGGACACTTTGCTACGAAACACACAGTCACATTTTATTGTCGGAGTATCTGATCGACCAATAAAGGCAAGCCAGAGACAAGGGACCCGACTATGTGTTAAAATCAGCTGATTAGGCCTTCTAAAGTCAAGGTGTACAACACTGCAGGAGAGGGAGAATATAGTTACTGGCACTTTTCATGGTGTGGTCACTTCACGACAATGCATCTAGTCGCGCAATGCTGTCGGAGTTTCTGATCGGCCAATTAAGGCAAGCCAGAGACGAGGGGAACCCACTTAAGCCTAAAATTAAGCTTAATAGGCCCTCTAAGTGAAGGCGCTCAACACTGCAGGAGTAGGGGAATACTAACATTATTAAATATCTCGATTTGGACACTAACAAGCATAACGATGTCGGAGTTTCTGATCGGCCAATAAAGGCAAGCCAGGGACAAAGGAAAAATGCATCTGGTTTGGCCTTTTGAACTGAAGGAGACACTGCAGACATAATATTTCTCCTCCACTCTTTACTAACAAGCTTATAGGCTTGTCGGAGTTTCTGATCGGCCAATTAAGGCAAGCCAGGACGAGGGGAACGGACTTGGTCTAAAATTGATATAATAGGCCTTCTGAATTGAAGGTGCACAACACTGCAAGTTTAGGGGAACACTTACTGGGACAGGTCATAAATCGGACTAGCCGCTACCAAGCATTATAGAGCTGTCGGAGTTCTGATCGGCCAATTAAGGCAAGCCAGGACGAGGGGACCCGACTTAGTCAAAAATTGAGATAAATAGGCCTTCTGAAGTAAAGGCGCTCAACACTTCAAGAGTGGAGGAACATTTATTGTGACTTATTACGAAGTTGACACTCGACTACCAAGTATACACTACTTAACAAAATCTCTGGTCGGCCAGGTAATGCAAGCCAGTGACGAAAGGAACTGATCAAGCTACTGGGATCCGATTTTCGGCGTTTTAAGATAACATCTGTGAATAGTTTATAATTATAATATTTTTTTTTTACATTATATTTGTAACACGTATATAATATAATTATGTACTTGAGTAATAACAAGGTATAGGAACAAGCAACTGTTTACTTTCCAAATTTATCATTTTATTCTGTTAATATTTTTTTTTCTTTACCAATCTTTTTTTTTATAAGTAAGTAGGTGTAAAATATAATTGAAAAGTTAAAATATGAAACCTAATATAGGTAGTATAAATATCATTCGTAAGTGATAAGTAAATATATCAGATACCTACCTACTTATTTGTAAATCCCAAATTGAATTTAGGTATTTTTTCTTCTATCTAGTTATTCCAAATTTACTTTAAATTCTTTTCTTAATTTCAAAGAAAAAAATTGTTCGCAAAACAAGATTGGATTACTTTTGAAGTATAGCAACATTTGCTATATTTAGGAATGACTAATACTTAAATAGACGAAGGTATATTAACTTATCGGTTTGGCTGCTACTACAGGAAGTCTTATTCTCAAATACACTAATACAAAAATATTATTAGGATTACGTAAAACAACATCCATAGATATAACATTAACTGGTGGTTATATGTTTGTATAATTAAGAATACTGACAAGTTAGATAATGACCTAAAGGTATCCTATACACCAAAAATGCCTAAAATTACCATCGTTAGTGACATACATCGGGGTCACCTTGGAAATCTGTCAAATTTTGGCGCTAAAGATTCGTTCTTTACTCAAAATTCTCGATTCAGAGTAGGCGGTCTGGAATGTCTTTCCGAAAATGACTGATCAAAGACAAGAGTCCGTTTATCCCTTTATTTAATACCCCAAGTAGATTTCATTAGGTACGGAGTTTTTATGATTATTGCGGACTTCGAAATTATTGTGAGATCATTACAAGACTTGGGACCTATTGTAACTTGGGTCGTTAAGTACCCAGTAGGTAAGAGTCATTATTCTGTACATATCGTTTTAAACTCGTGAACGCTATGTGTATATAACTGCCAACCTAAAACTACTAGAAAAAAAAATTGAATGAAATAATTCTCTGAAACAATTTTTAGATATATAGGTAAGTACCAGATTTCCAAGGGTGAATTTTTATAAAGGGTGTTTGATGCGGCCAATAAGTTGTTGTTTTTTTTTTACGGAAATACATATACGGTAAACACAGAGCACGAAATCAACCCAACAGCTCTTCCACGAATAAAATATAGTTGCTAATAATATTCCTTGTCGCGCAATTTCGCTAGCGATGTTTGCAATTGTCGACTTTGACTTTGTCACAGGCATAGTTAGAATAGTTAGCCGTCAGTTTCTATCAGTGACAGTGACAGCCATTGACATAGGTTTGTATTTGATGTTTTGACAATTATGTCATTAATAGCGGCTGATGAGGTGTCTCCGTGCTCTGTCAATACACCAACATCTAAATAATAAATATATAGAACATTTAATTTACGGCTGCGCTTCCCGATTATAATACTTTAAAAACATTGTTCCAATGAATAAGATACTCGCTTCTGTATTAAGCTCTCGCTTGCATTGCTATACTTTTGATATACGATTAACGCACAGACAAAATTGTACACACCGATATTGACAAGTTCGCGAAGCAGAGAAGCGCAGCATGCTTAAAACATTTCTTTGGCCAAACAACTGAAATTGTTCACAGAACCTAGGATAAAAAAGGTTAACGTATGTTAGTACTCATCAGCATGAGGGTGTGTTCTCTAATCCCGGGAAGTTCCTGGAGCATTTAAGTCGAGTTCTTCAATCTTTGCAATTTCAGAAATCATAGGTCGAGTGGACCTTGGAGGAGTTTTCGGCACAAAATCGTGCGTAAAATTGATCACACTTATCTTCGAGGGCAGTGCAATAATTACAGTATGCCCGTCGTTGCCTTCCATAACATCGACATTCAATATTGGACATAGGGCGTTGGCGGATTCCTTCGAATTTATGAAGATGTACTGTTTTACTGGTCGGCTGTTGAAAATATCAAATTCTTCTTCAGTATATGGAGCATAGTATATACGTAAAATACCCCAATGGGATCCAACAAAGAAGACGTCACCATGTTGTTTAATGCTTGCTAAATCTCCCAAAGGCCCGTCCGGCATCGCTTGATTCCACAAATACATCCATTGAAAGTATTTTTGCCAATCCATGTTTTCCAATAAACTGTACTTTTGTAGTTGGTGGAGTAAATTTGTATCTGCGTCCATTATTTCCTGAACGACTAAGGACTTATTCTCTTCATCAACAGAATATATTTCACGTTCAAAAGTGAGCACATTCAGGTGGCCATTATTGTGTCCGATTGTCATGACTGCTCGGAAACTTCTGAGCAAAAAATTTGCACGTAATTTACTGCAGCGCAAATATATCACAAATATATCATTGTTTACGTCCACAAAGTATAGTTCTTCTCCAGTCAGAGTGAACTGTTTGACATTTTTATAGTTGGCAACCGACTGGTCGTCATCGTGCCTTATTACTTTTCGTATGACGAATAGATGTGCATTAAAACTCAATACGACAATGATAGTGTCAGTTTCGGTGTAATTTGAATAGTCTCCCTTGATGGGTGGTCGTTGAGACAGTGTTAAGCTCTGAACGTCATAATAAATAATAGACCCTTTTTTCAAGACACCTAGGACACCATCCTTCAGCAATTTGAAGTTGGTTATTTCTTGATTTGATTTGGAAGCTATGACGAAATCCTCCCTCTTTTCTGTGGCTTTTGCCAACGACCTCCATATATACATAGACCGGTACAATTGGTACCAGGACAGCCCCGGCCTCGCTTTCTCACGCGCGGTCTGATATGTATCGGGGAAGTCGTCCTTACAATGTCGTAGCCACAAGTTTTTGTTCTTGGATAGGCTGTCTATTATTGATTTCCAAGTTGGACTCACCCTGCGGCAGCGAACCAGGTCTTTGGCAGGTAAATAAATAAAAATATTGCAGAATATCTCTGGTGGTAGATAGTATTTGAGGCTGGCAGAATCCCAGCCTTCTGCCATTTTTTCAGTTTTTCACAGCACTGTATAATGTGATTTTACTAATGATAATGATCACTGTCCTCAAAAATTATTTTTAACACTTGTTTTGCTCCGCACTTGTCACGATGCCGCTGCTGCGAACACTAACTATTTGAACCAAACGACGGTGTTGCCAGGTACAGACTGAAGGTTTTAGTACAAATTCATTCCCCTGAAACTTTCAAATAAAAATCAGAAACGTACAAAATCTAAAAATCTGTGTAAACTTGAATTTATTAATGTGCGTGTTTAAAATCCTATGTTCACCGCAAATAAACAAAATGTGAAGTACTATAGTAAACCTTTGAACATTGTGACTCTATATGTGCGAATTGGAAACCGAACTTGTTAAGAAGTCTAGCCTTCTTATTGCAATCATACAATAAATTGATACTCTGCTTAGTTGTCTATCTACCATGGACGACGGTCCGCAGTTACCGTACTTGATTATTAGTTGTCTTGAGTATAAATTGTCACAGATTTATATAGATATTGCTGGAATCACAAGCTGAGCCTTGGCCCAGGACCTGTTTCGAGTAGATACTTTCGTGCATATTCTCTACTTATTTGGAAGCAACGTTTGCATTCGAAATTGAGGCTTTTTTGACAGATTGCGAATGAGTTGCGAACGTTTAGGCAGCTATGGATTGTTGAAGAATCGAGGGTGCAGAAAGGACACCAACGTCATGAAAATATAGAATATTAGTTGTAATAAAATTAATATTAGTTGTAAAAAACCTCGTCACGGCGAAAGCTGAGCTTTGCTGTTGCGGCGGTTGCTTGTGATCTACATAGCCCATTTTCGATAATGTCTAGCTTTTATAAAATATTAATTGCATGCTGCCTTAGTTCTAATTTCGACAAATATGAGAAATGAAATTCTTAAGGTACGCGCAGCACTGGTTTCTTTTTATTTCTATGAAAAAGCGGCGAAAATGCGACGTATCGCTAGCTAGGGTATTTCATAGAAATACATAGAAACCACTTGTGTCGCCACGAAACGTCGTCTGCTGATGATGTCTGCAGTTGACTACTAACTCGTATCTTTAATCACGTCATGCATCTGACAAGTTCACAAGAGGTATGGGAAGAATTAATTAGACTTTATGAAGGAAATTGTTAAGATAAAATCAATGCATGATTTCTGCATTGCAAAATTTCTGGCACGATTGAAGCGGCCAGTTTGATGTATAGCAGGCATGCTACTGATTTGCTAGATTTAGATACGACAAGCAGAATTCACTGCTTTTAAAACAAGTTCTCCTTAATAACAAGGATAGACAGAACCGTAGGAAATCTTTCTGCTCAACTCTGTGCCCAAGGAAAAATTTGACTAAAAAGAACCGAGCATGTCAGCACCAAAGACTAACCTTCGTGTAAGCTGCAGACGGCAAAAAGGAGAAAGTAAAAGAGGTCAAATAAAATCTGTTGCCGACTAGCAGGAAATCGAGTACTGGCGAGAACCGTTCTGCATAATGCCATGTATCATACTAGCCCTTTGTCTCCGCAGACTTAGTACAAACATTTAAGCCCTTAAAATGAATTTCCACAAATTATTTCTTACTGCTCACCTGAAAAGTAAAAAAAAAACCGGCCAAGAGCGTGTCGCACGCCCCGTGTAGGGTTCAGTAGATACCCGTCTCCTAAACCATGCCAGAAAAGTAGTAGAATGTATATGTACGTAACTATTATTAGATTATAAAGTTACAAATGCACTTGGTTTTAAGTAATTTTCCATGGTATTACAAGGATTTTTTAAATTAATCCAGTTATATTTTTTGGCCGACTATTACTCATTAACTCGTTAAGCCTAGGTAGAGGTGAAAGTCTTACTTCCAAAGTCAAGCCGTGAAAAAAATCCTGGTTACTACCAGGATTTTTTTCACGGCTCCAAAAACAACCGTTTAGCTGGCAGGGCGAGGGACACCTGACTCTAACCAAAAAATCCACTTTAAAGCTTAATATTTCGCAAACGGATCCTTGGACGGACAAATGGTTGTAGCAAACCCTCTATATTTTTAAATTACCTATCCAACGACACCCCACACCATGGGATAGACGATAAAAAAGTCATCGCCACTTTACTTGAAGTAACTTTTTTATTTTCAAGATTTAATTTCACCACTTTGTGCCGTGTTTAATATGTATATCCTTACAAAAAAAAGCTATAGGTACTGCAAACGTAGACAGACAGCGAAACTATAAGGGTTCCTTGTTGACTACAGAAACCCAAAAAGGACGCTTTCCGGAGGATTCTCGGTATGTTAAGATGGTCACCCATCCACAGACTGTCCTCGGCAAGCGTTGCTTCACCTTGAACATCGAAAATATAATGACAGCACGTGTACCTAGGTTTTCAAAATTAGTACAAATACTATTTTATTCCTAGTGCTGGCCACACTGTGATAGAAAGAGTAAGCGAATAAGTATTGATCCAAAACAAATTGCGAAGGCCCGGGAGCCCGGGCCCGGGCCGGGAGCTCAGGGGCCGCCTACATTGTGTTTCTGGGAATTGACAGTTCCCACATTCCGTTGCACGTGAGAATTGTCTATTTTATCGGTACGAAAACTAGGTTTTCGTTTTCAATATTGTAATTTAATACACGATTTTTTTTAAAATTAACTCCCTAAAAGTATTTTTAATTGGTAAGTATGGGATGGACTAGGGATGTAACGTGGGCCATCTTAGTAACAGTGACAGTGGCTTGACTTTCGTGGTCGCGGAAGTTAACTGTGGCAGTGACGGGGTGAACAAAGCGGATTTTTTAAATAAAAAAAAGAGTGTGTGTACTTATGTACACGCGTTAGAAGTTAACTTCTTTGGCGTATGGAAAAAAAAAACATTCACAACTAAAAAAATATAAAAGTTTTAAAATATTTGTATTGTTTTCAGCTTCAATTTGTTGCGTTCGAACGATCGCCAATTAAGTCTATAACGCTAAATAACTGATACGTTTCATAGTTTTAAAACTGTTTGTTCATAAAATAGGGCAGATAGCATGCAATTCTTTTTTTTTATTCGAATTTTTTGTTAGTAGTATTTGAAATTAATACCAACTTTCTATTCTGGATGGTGTGTACCTGAGAAGTTTATGGGTACCTACTTACAATGACATATAAGTTACGAGACTCCTTTTTTCAAAATAATCAATACTAATAATTATTATAAACGGTAAAATTCTTTGTTCCGTTCTACTGTAGATACAAATCCGATTAAGAAAACTCATTCATAGACTGTTCAGAGGCTGTTTTTTGTCTTCGAAAAATCATCATATTCCAATAAAATCTTCTAGGATAGAATAAAAGGAGCTGAGCTACTAGAATTTACAACTTGAACATAGTTATCGATTTTCATGCCACCTAGAACTAACTTCACGATGTAGAATTCAGATGTCGGTGTGCGCGCGCATCGTAAAAATTCACTCTCATCAGTTTTCCTCCATCTCTCCATCGCGCCATAAGAAGTATAACTTCAAAAAAAAAACCGGGCCAGTACGCGTCTACAAAGACAAGTAGGATTGAAGGACAAATTTAACATGGAGTTGTCAAAGTGGTCTCTCTTACATCGACAATAATTGTCGATGTAAGAACTATAATGAACTATAATCATGAAGTCTTGCAAGAAGCAAGGTCTCACAGCACAAGTAAAGTTTTTTTTTTACGATTAAAAATTACATTTGTATATGTACAATTTATCGAGACGTAATAACTACAAATGTATTTTTTTAATGGTATAAAATTACTAGTTAAATGAATAGTTCATGGGTTTCTTGTAGATTTTGATTTATTTACAAGTATCAAAATCTGTCTCTTAAATGGCCGTATTTTCTTATTTCAGTGTCTTGGGCTGATTGTCCACTGATGCAGCGAAAGGAGCGGAGCAGAGCTGTGCCAATATTAACCATTGGAATGACATAAAATCTCCGTTCCGCTTCTGTGAACAGGGATATGAGAACTAGTTTTAAAATTCATACAAAACCGGAAAGCGGAGCGGGGAAGCGTAGTTGGGAAGCGGAAAATACCGGCTGCCCGGTCAAATGTCATCGTGTGTACATACTCAACGTAGCAACTCCGCAACTCCACTTCGCAATACCCCGCTCCACATCAATGAACAGACACAGCACGCAAATCCGCTACGCATTACTCCCACACTCCGCTACGCCGCCTCGCTCCGCGTCAATGGACAGGCAGCCTTAGAAGCCTGTTTTTTGACATCGTATTTGATTAATTTCTACTGGTACGTCCACGCGTTCCTGTGAATAGTGGTCTTGATAGATTGACGGACAGATAGACAACGAAGTGATCCTAGAGATACATATTAAGGGTTCTATTTTCAAACGGTTTTTTTTAAAGCTCGCCCTGTTTGTTTTTTGTTTGAGTCAAATTTAGTAGATGAGATTTTACCCCCTTTTGGTACACACCTTTAGTTCTGCCTTTAGTTCGTGAAAATACAAGTTATTAGCATTATAGGTTAGTTAATTAGCATTGTAGGTAAATCAAAGATGGCCACCGTTACAAAATTACATACCTAATTATTTTTTCACAACTCCCTCAATATGGGTATCAAATGAAAGAGCTTGAATGGTAGAATAGAGTAAACTATGAAAAAAAATGTAAATTCTGATATCGCCGCCAATTAAATGGCGGATTACATACTTTTTCACAACTTCCTCAATATGGGTATCAAATAAAAGGGCTTGACTAGAAGACACTATGACATGACCATGTGGTTTTTAGTGTTAGAAATCTTTGGAAAGATTATGTATTGAGGAGTTAGATTGTAAGAAATTGTCAGGAAAGAAACCTTGTAATAATAATGAGGCACTAAATGAACTAAGTAGGTAAATAGAATGAGAAATATTTAGTAGCGAAATAAAACTAAAACTTGAAATAGCTTATATCCATTCCCGCCATTAGCCTATCGCATTCCTCATGAATGTGGCTATCATAAACAAAAAGAATTTCCCAAATCCGACTAGTAGTTCCAGAGATTAGCGCGTTCAAACAAACAAACAAAGTTCAGCTTTATTATATTGGTATAGATAGATGAGCGGTTGACTGTTAATATAAATTTCACGCGCCCCAAAATTTTATTTTTTTGTCTGATCAATGCCCTCAATTGATGAGGAGAGTGGTGTGATGTGATGACTGGTACTAATGAATATATTGAATAGCAATTGGTCAGTAAGTGTGGATTAAGAAATCTTACGCAAAGGATATTCTTGCCTCCAAACTTATTTTTAGGGTTCCCCAACCAAAGGGTAGCGGAACGCAACGGAACCCCATTACTAAGCCTCAGCTGTCCGTCCGTCACTCCGTCTGTCCTTCTGTCTGTCTGTCAGCGGGTCTCAAGAACCGTAATAGGTAGACAGTTTAAATTTTCACAAAGTGTGTATTTCTATTGCCGCTATAACAAATAATAATAAAATTTAATTTATTTAAAAATTAAAGGGGGCGGGAGACACAAGAAACGTGTTTTTTTTCGGAACCCTTCATGTGAGAGTCCGACACGCACTTGGCCGGGATTTTTTAAACAAATTTCAATTCGATTACCGGAACGAAAATCGTTACTCGAAGATATGGTTATATAAAAAAAACGACTTCCACAACTAAGTGACAATATTCCCATAATGAGTGGTTGTACTATTTGCCGTTAAGGAGTTTCTTTGTGTGCCTTCGCAGTCCAAGTCCACACGAGCTCATAGTTAAATATCTACTTTGCTTTGGTACCAGTTTTTACTGATTTTAAGGTGAAGAGGTCACTGGTTTATATTTGAAGTACACAGTACAATGCAAATGCAATATTTAACTAAACCCAATGCAAAAATAATCATCAAGATCGGTTAATAAAAAAAAAAGTTATGCCTGAATGGATAACCTAAAAAACATGTTAATTCAGGTTGACATGTTTGCATCTGCGTACCCCTTCACAGCGTACCGGCGTTTTGTTATGTTATGAACTGGTGTAATGCAATTTCAGCAATCCCGGAAGATTTGCTATCATTTATTGAAGAGTTCGCGTTGCCTACCTCCGAAATCCTTCATCAGATCTTCACCAAATTGAAATGGAGCCAGTTTGGAAAAATATTCTTCCAAACAAAAAAAGAATCATCCAAATCGGTTGACAATTGGCGAAAATATAGCTGAACAAACATTGTTCCTGGAATCCCAGCATCAGATCCTGACTTATACCTTCTGTTACGCGCCAGGATTAATGTCGGGTACATTTAGTTACTACTAGCGCCATCTAGTATCGAGTAGCAGAACTAGTAGGGTCAAGTACCTTCTAGATATTTCTTTGCCAGAACATTCTAGACTTCTCGGTATCTGGTCAGTCGGCAGCGGTAGTTACGAGTACTTTCCAGATGTTTCGAGAATGGAAGTTTCTAGAATAAACTGACCTATAAAAGGAGCGCGTATTCCGCGACCGGGGCAGTATTGGATTAGCGATACAAGCGAATACTTCGGAAGCGATCTTCAAGTGCGAATAAAGTGATCAGTGGTGAACTTGTGTTTAATAATTAGTGAGTTTAAAAGTTGTAATTCTTGTTTTTAAATTAAAGTGTCATTTTGGTTATTTAATCGGCTGTTTTTATTGTCACGAACCTCAAGCTCGTAACAATTGGTGTCAGAAGAGTGGATATTTAAATCATGCCGATTCTACCAAAGGACGACACGGAGGGTATCCGTACCCGGAGTCAACGTCAGCAGGAGACGGACCATAGGCGTTTTGGAGGTACAACGCCGCAGACGTCGGAGGGCCAGTTGCCGATCATGGAGGCCGGTCCGTCCACAGGAGCTCCAGCATCTGCAGCACCAGACTTTGCTGCACTGATGATGATGCTGCAGGAACAGGCCCGCCGACAAGAGGAACAGGCCCGTCGGCTGGAAGAACAGCTACAGCGAGACAAGGAGGAACAGGCTCGCCGACAGGAGGAACAGGCTCGCCGACAGGAGGAACAGGCTCGCCGACAGGAGGAACAGGCCCGGCGGTTGGAAGAACAGCTCCAGCGTGACAAGGAGGAACAGGCTCGCCGACAGGAGGAACAGGCTCGCCGACAGGAGGAACAGGCTCGCCGACAGGAGGAACAGGCCCGGCGGTTGGAAGAACAGCTCCAGCGTGACAAGGAGGAGCAGGCGCGCCGCCAGGAAGAACAGATGTTCGTTATGAAGGATCTACACGCTACTTTCGGCAAAGAAATAAGTGTGGTAAAAGAAAAGGTGGTCCAGCATGAGAACCGCCTGGCGGAAGCCGAAACGCGAATCGACCAAATGAATGATCGAGTTGACAACGTGATTGCTGACGTGAAGAAAACGCTGGACAACCTTAAAGTAGGGGATGGAATTGCCACTTCCGTAGCTTCTACACCTTCGCTACGTGGATTCAAAGTGCCACCGTTCGATGGGACATCTTCCTGGTCGGCCTACAAAATACAGTTTGAGGCTGTTGTGAAGGCGAATGGGTGGACTAAAGATCAGGCCATGACTGCTCTCACCCTCGGCCTGCGCGACCAGGCCTTAACTGTCCTGGAAGCTCTCGGTAAAGAAGTGACGTACGAGCAACTCCTTGAGGCGTTGGAAGCTAGGTATGGCGACGCTCATCTGGAACATGTGTTTCGTGCGAAGCTCAAGGATCGCGTGCAACGCAGCAGTGAAAACCTGCAGCAGTGGGCCCTCGAAGTGGAAAAGCTGGTACGAAAAGCATACCAGTCCGTACCTGCGCTCATTGAAGGGAACCTGGTGCAGGCATTCATCGATGGCATCCGCGACCTTGAAGTTAGAGCTGCTGTGAGGCTCGGGCACCACGGGACGTTTAAGGACGCCTTGGCTCATGCACTGGAGGTGGAAGCTGTGCGACAGGATCATCGTTCCCATCGCATCAGGGAGGTTGCTGCGGTTACAGCTAGCGACCGTTTTGAAGGATACAGCCTTAGGTGCTACGGCTGTGGTGAAAGGGGCCACCTTCGATCTAGTTGCCGTAAGAGAACAATGGAAAGGGAAGCTGTGTGTCAGAATAGTCGTTCCCACGGCGGCAGGGAGGTTGCAGCCGCTGCAGTTCGCGACAGATTTAAAGGGTACCGTCCTAGATGCTACGGTTGTGGTGAAAGGGGCCACGTTCAATCTAGTTGCCCTAAGCGAACTGCGGAAAGGAAAGATAGCCGATCTCCAGAAGGTAGAGCGGTTAACAACAGCGCCAAGCGGCCGCAGGAATACGACTTGGTGACGGAACATCGCAGCCGAAGATCTCATGGCAACCCAGACGCATTGTCAAGAAGACCTTGCCCTGAAGCCTGCAAGCATTGTACTAGGCAAGAGGGTAAAGAAGACGTACCTGTGAGAATGGTCAAGACAGACCTCAGCAGCGAGTGGAAGGAAAGCCTACAATGTGCACAGCAGGAAGATTCGGACATCAAGCCGATTCTGGGGTGGATGAAGGCCAGTGCTCCTAAGCCCACGTGGAGTGACGTCTCAGCGATGAGTTCGATCACAAAAAGTTATTGGGCCCAATGGGACAGCTTAGTGATTCAGGATGGAGTCCTGTGCCGTAAATGGGAAAATGCTCGGGGAGACAGCTGTCATTTGCAAATGGTTGTCCCTAAAGCAAAAGTACCGAATGTCCTACAGCTGTACCATAATGGTTCTTCAGGAGGCCATATGGGAGTAAAACGGACTCTACTGAAGATAAGAGAACGGTTTTACTGGGTCCACTGTCGTGACGATGTCGAGGACTGGTGTCGCAAATGTACAAGTTGTGCGGCTGTAAAAGGACCTCAGACTCGCAGTAGAGGTGCATTAAAATTGTACAACGTCGGTGCACCATGGGAAAGGATAGCCCTAGATGTTGCGGGACCTTTTCCGGAAAGTGAAAGTGGTAACAAGTATTTCATGGTTGTAATGGATTACTTCACTAAGTGGCCGGAAGTCTTCGCCATTCCAAATCAAGAAGCCTCAACAGTTGCAGATAAACTAGTTCATGAAGTCTTCTGTCGTTTTGGAGTACCCTTGGAGATTCACAGCGATCAAGGAAGGAATTTTGAGTCCCAAATATTCCAGGAAACTTGTCGAGTTATGGGTACTCATAAAACGAGAACAACTTCTTACCACCCACAATCGGATGGAATGGTGGAAAGATTTAATCAGACATTGGAGAGATACCTGGCAAAAGTCGTGGAAAACCGGCAACGCGATTGGGACAAGCATATACAACCGTTTTTGCTGTCATACCGAAGTGCTGTTCATGAAAGTACATCGGTGACACCAGCCTTCGCAAACTTTGGAAGAGAATTACGGCTGCCCGCAGATCTGATCACTGGAATACCACCTGATGCCCCACGCAGTATAACCGATTATGCGAATGACTTGCGGAACAAAATGAATGACATTTATGAGCACGTCAGACAATCGGGCCAGCAAATGTCTGAAAAGATGAAAACCCGTTATGACCGCAAAATGAACAATAAAGGGTTCGACGAAGGTTCACTAGTGTGGTTGCACAATCCAGTTCGCAGTAAAGGGAAATCTCCTAAGCTTCAAGCTAAATGGGACGGGCCGTACCGGATTGTGACAAAAATTAACGACGTGACCTATCGTATACAGAAAGGTACAAGAAGTGCTCCTAAGATCGTCCATGTGAATCGACTGGCGCGTTATTATGGGACCGATGATGCTCGGGACGAGCATGTCTTAGGAGGGGGCAGTGTTACGCGCCAGGATTAATGTCGGGTACATTTAGTTACTACTAGCGCCATCTAGTATCGAGTAGCAGAACTAGTAGGGTCAAGTACCTTCTAGATATTTCTTTGCCAGAACATTCTAGACTTCTCGGTATCTGGTCAGTCGGCAGCGGTAGTTACGAGTACTTTCCAGATGTTTCGAGAATGGAAGTTTCTAGAATAAACTGACCTATAAAAGGAGCGCGTATTCCGCGACCGGGGCAGTATTGGATTAGCGATACAAGCGAATACTTCGGAAGCGATCTTCAAGTGCGAATAAAGTGATCAGTGGTGAACTTGTGTTTAATAATTAGTGAGTTTAAAAGTTGTAATTCTTGTTTTTAAATTAAAGTGTCATTTTGGTTATTTAATCGGCTGTTTTTATTGTCACGAACCTCAAGCTCGTAACACTTCCATCATCAGCTCAGCAAGATGAGATGTTGATTACCAGGCACAATTTTCTGATTTGCTTTAGAAAGTATATGAAAAACATTGTATGTGCCTTTAAAATTTGAGGGTTGCCCTCGATTTCCCTAGGATCCCATCATTAGATTCTGACTTGGTGCCAATGGGACATCGAAAAAGAATCATCAAAATCCATTCATAATTGACGGAATGATCGCATAACAAACATACAAAAAAGAAAAAAAATAACCTCCTTCTTTTGGAAGTCGGTTGAAAATTTTGGTCACGGCCTTAAAAAATATTTAAAGCAAACTGCGCCTCGATAACTATAAAATGGATACCAAAAATTTGCAAAATTTTGGATTGAACGGGGAATATTTCCTAGCTCTGAATCCCTTAGGCACACTGCCAGGAGATTCAGGCCTAGGCTATCGGATGAAGAGAAGAGGTGGTCAGACTATTTCTCAGCTTCTTTACAGGGATGATCTGAAACTCTTTGCCCCCAAAAAATTGCGACGGATAAAAATTTGGTGTGGACTAATGTGTAATCATACTAATCATGCATGTAAAGAATGAGGAGATTATGGAATCTGAGGGAATTCAACTCTCGGATTCCATATACCTCAGACCCCTCTCCTCGACAGGAACTCATAAGTATTTGGGCATGCCGAAAGCGTGGAGCAATTATGTTGCTGACATGAAGCAATCGCTGACGGAGCGATTCTTTGGCCATCTGATAAAAGTATTAAGTAGCCCTTTGTCGAGCGGAAATAAGGTGCGCTTTTGTAAATGGATGGATCGTGCCGGTTTGAATTTACTCTTTCGGCATACTCAAACGGACTCAGACCAAACTCGACGCCCTGGATAGGTGAGTTAACCTATTTTAACACCCTCAAACCGGATGTATCACCCACGATTATCAGCGATGAGACTGTACATCCCGTGGATGTGGTGGTCGAGGTTTTTTAAATGCTAAGACCGCGAGATTTGCATTCTCAAAGTCGATTTGGGTATGCACCGACATGTGGTTGTAGTGGACAAGGGAAACACCTCGTTGTCCGACGGGCGAACTTGTGATACTTAGATACTAGCGATGACCTCAAAGAGGAATGGAAAGTCGGGGAACTTCACAGGCGCTTCAATCGGGCTGTTAATGGGTTCGAAGAAGATTTCCCAGCCTCCGTCAACTGGCTACGCTTCTGTGATATCTTAGAGGAAATTGATGGTTTTGTTTGTGTGATTGTGAACAAAGTCATCTTCACGAATAACTACCGCAGGTATATTTTGAAGGATGGGACGGTTGACGTGTGTCGGGCATGCCACTGTCCGAGTAAGTCCATCAGACATATTATATCTTGTTGTGTTTGTCTGGTTAACGTTGAGTGCTTGCACAGGCATAACCAAGTGGCCAGGATTATTCACCAGCAACTTGTTTTGAAATACAAACTTGTGGATTCTGAGGTACCGTATTACAAGCATGTGCCCGACCTAGTTCTCAAAAATGACCCTGTTCCGTTGTACTGGGATCGATCTATCAACACTGATAGACACTATTATTGTCAATAAGCTGGATATAGTGGTGATAGGCTGATAATCCATGTTACCATCCCACATGACGAGAAATTCCTGAAAGCTGGGAAAACAAAACAAATTAAGTATCTCTACTTAACACATGAGGACATCTAAATGTGGAATATGGACTCGGCTGTCATTGTGACGATTGTCGCTACGGTCATAGCCTGATGGCCAAAAGCTTCGACGGCCATCTGTCGAAACTGGCGTTATGCGGTTGGATAAAGACGGCAGTACTCCTCGATACGGTCCGTATAGTGAGGTTTATTTCTCTGAAGCCACCGGTAGCATGGACCTAGCTCGCGACACCGGCGAACTACATTTTTTTAATATTCTAAATGTGTTTTTTAAAGAAAAACTGCGATTGGCTAAACGAGTTTTTTAATAGAAAAACTGGACTTTTTTAAATTATGTTTCTAGAAACTGTGGCTTTAATTTTACATGGAATTAGAACGTACCTACTCTATTATTAGCACTTGCACTGTGGCTGTACATTTAAGGTAAGACCGCACTGGGCGCAGCTGCGCTGCAGCGGAGCGACGCGACACTACACTTCAAAATATTGTTTCTATGTAAACGTATTAGACATACCGCACTACGCGGCAGTGGAACTGCGCTGAACGACACTGTGCGATAAAGTTGGGCAACTAAGCAACAGACGCACAGTGTCGCGACACGCGACACGCAGTTGCGCTGTCGCTAGGTGCGATATAGTCAGCAGTGCAACTGCGACGCGTCACCGCATATTGAATGCAAGTCGTAACATAATAACTATCATCTTTAAAAAAATATTTTTTTGTTTTTCCCTACACGTAAAGTGCCGATGTTTTTTGAAGTGAAAGCTTCTTTAGGTGCGTTGAGCACTTTTTGGGTAAACAAAAATCATGGAACTCGTGTCAACGTCACCGAACGCTTTTGGTGAACAAAAATCATGGAACTCGCGTTATCGTCACCGAACGCTTTTGGTGAACAAAAATCATGGAACTCGCGTTATCGTCACCGAACGCTTTTGGTGAACAAAAATCATGGAACTCGCGTCATCGTCACCGAACGCTTTAGCTTTCGCTTAGTTTTCACTTCTATCGGCAGTCCCCAAATACTGTATTTTATCGTCTGTCCCATGGTGTGGGATTAGGGAATGCTTAAATGCTATCTCTTTTTAGCGAGATTGATCTTGGATGAAAAAAGGTCGAGTTCTCGTGAGTTTAACGAGATTGAAATCTTTCATTTGATTGGTATATTTTGTAAATTAATCTGTAATTTCTAATACCTAGTCTGACTAACTGGTATATTTTTTTTTATTAATCTGTAATATCTAATGGATGTACTGAGTAGATAAAGTTTTATTTAATTGATAATAATATCTCAGTTTAATAGTCAACTCAACTTAGATAATATCTAAGTTTTTTTTTTTTACTTCTCGTTGTTTTGTTTGTTATAAAAGACCTGTTTTATTACTAAAAGATAACAAATATTAGAAGACAAGTCCGGTTGTTTCTTTCATTTGTTATTTGATTTATGCGTATGTCAAAGTTTACTACTAGAAGTTTACTAAAAATTTATAGACAGATACGTCAAACAATGTTTGTCTATTGAAAAAAATTGTGAAAATAAAATAATGTTTCTCTTATAATACTTACTTAGGTATAATTTTTATTGTTTTTTTCCTAATTTATTCATATATTGTGATTATTTGCTAAAAAAACACAAAACTCTCATACTTGCGAGATCTCGTAATTGGCGAGATCTCGCAGTATTGTTATTCATAAACTCGCGGGATCTCGCTGGCGCCCCAATCTCGCGAGATTTGCATTCCCTACGTGGGATGTCGTTGGGGTAGATCGTTTAAAAATATTGAGGGTGTGCGAAAACCATTTTCCATCCAAGGATCCGTTTGCGAAATTTTAAGCTTAAAAGCTAAGGCTCCGCTCCGCTTCGCTCCCGCCTTAGCCTTCTAACCTAACCTATCCGAGTCGGGGTACTCTGGAGTCGGGGTGTTTAACATAATGACGTTTTTTTATATATATTAAACGTTAGACCAAATGATTTTCGATTACATAAACGTTATATCAAACAACGTTATACTAAATAAGTTTTAGAAGAAATAAATGTTATATGTAAAGAAATTATATCAACAGTTGGTATAACTCACGTTGATTATATCTTATGAACGATAATAAAATGATTTTAAACGAAATGAGTTTATAGGTTATGAAACGCACTCGGACATTGATATTTTTTGTCATGGCTTACGGGACGGGTAACTACGGAACTCTACACTGTGCGTGGCTCGACACGCACTTGGTCGGTGTTTTTCTTGATTGCATTTCTCAAAGTAGTGATATATATACACTAAGATCACGTCCTGAGAAATTTCATCCATCGCGTTTAGAGGTTGCCGACCAACTTACGGGCAACTAACTGTCGCAACGTTGCAGTTCTAGTGCGTGGAATATACCGAACTTCATGAAATACTGACGCGTCGCTCCGCTGCTGCGCAGTTCTGCCTAGTGCGGTCGTACCTTTAAGTGGCATCACAGAGTACATTATTCACGATGACATCACGTCAGAAATTGTCACAAAGACAAAGATGGAATATATTTTTGTTTTTCTATAAAGTATTATATTTCCAGGACTTTTACCTGTTAAGACCTTGTTTCTCGCTTGTGCACTGGTGAAAAATCTGCAAGAACAATGCATGCGTTATCTAAAAAGCATTATTATGATGTAATAAAGAGTGGTCAGGAAGATACGATACTAGAATCTGACTTATCTAAGGTAGATTGTCAACTAGTAGACACGACTACTTCAGACGTGGGTTGCTACGCCAGGCCACACTTGAAGTCGAATGCAGTTCAAACTCATTGGAGTCGGATCAACAAAAACTTTCGTAATGAATATACATTTACCTGCGACGTAGACAGTGGTATGACACTGGACCCACTGGACAGCGCCAACCTCAGAGCACAGAGCTCAATTCATTCTAGCCGAAGCTATGAAGACGTCACTGCCATCCGCAAGTGCAGCTTTCAATTCACAAGTGCTAGGAATCATCAGAATCCATTGTTAAAAAGTGAGATGAAAACCCCAACCTTTCTGGTCAATAGAGCTGTTGAATGTGTTCAATATTTCGGGATGAAGCAAAAAGGGGAGTCAAAGGTTACGGAAACCGAAAATCTGTGTGATGATGTGTGTATTCAGTGTGCACCTAACATGACCATTTGTAAGTGTGATAGCGAACAGTATATTTCTTACAAGAGGGGTCTGGCTGCTTGTCGAACCTTCACTCTAGGGACACCAGAGTCCCGTCGCTCTCAGAATGAACTATGTAAGACCAAGCTCATTGGGGGCTGTCGCGTACCAGTGTGCAAGAATTATAAGATTAGGTTTTGATTGTTTACATTTTGTTGTTGATCTTTGCTTTTTTGGATAATAAACTTTTTTGCGAAAGGCTGTGGTTGACCATGCTATGTTGCTATTTACACAACGCCGAGTACCTAGCTAAAGGTTTGTCAGATGCCACCACAACACCTTAAAATTTCAATAATAATTCAGGAGTCGGGCACTGATTCTTGTCGGCGGTGTATTGTAGTATAATCCAGTGGCGGAGCAAGACTAAAATTTGATGTGGGCAAGTTGCCATTTTGCGAGGCCCTCTTTTTTATTATCGGGGCGAAATCCTCTAAGGGGTCTGTCAGACGCTTACTGACTAATACTACCCTGGTATTCCATTTCTCACCTACACCAGGGATCGCGGGAACGTTTGCGACTTTTGTGATCCCCGGCTGGTGCCGGGCCGCCTCTGCGGGCCACGACAAAGAGGGGCGCACGGGAACACCACGTGCCGCCACCTCGGGTCCAAATGAATGGGGGACGACGGACATCCCTAAGTCCGCCGCCCCTGGACTCAGTTAGGGGGGCCGGAAGAGGGCAGCGTATGATCTCCTCCGACGCCCGATGCGCCTGCTGCGGGCTGGATTCCCTCTCCCTTTCCCTCTCCCTTTCCGCAGCCTTCTTCTGCGCGATAACTGTCTCACAGAAGGAGACCACCGCGTCCCAGGATTCCTCGCCGCCGACCATAGAACGGACTACGGCCGGCAGTGAGAGGTCTCTGCCTACCCCAGAGATGACGACACGGCGCGGCTCCTCCCAAGCGGCACACTCTGGCAGCGTATGCCGCGCCATGTCCTCCCGACAGTCGACGCAGTGGTGACACCGAGCGTCCGGCTCCCTGCCTATCCGCCACAGGAATCTCCCGAAGCAGCCATGCCCCGAGAGGACCTACGTCGCACGAAACGACAGGGAGACCCTGTCCCGCCATTCCGCCACCAGGACCTCGCGCAGATGCGACCGACGCAGCTCCATGTATCGCTGCATCATTCGCTCGCCACGCGCCTATGCTTCCTCGCACGACCGGTGCAGTGACGCGAGGATTTGCGAGGCCCTCTAGGTCTACCTAAGTATGCAATGATTTTTTGAGGTTAGATTCTACAATTGATAGTGGGATGCAGCGAACTCAATCGCACCCGACTAGTGTCGGACTGGGCCGGATGGGACTCTATTTTTTATTGAAAAATAATGCTTATTATGTTGGTTGTCACTTTACTATTATTGATTTTACTTGTCTATTAATCATTTATATAGAGTAGAAAAGCTGAAGAACTCATTGAAGAATGCAAGAGCGAGCGAAGTGAGATCGCAAACCTTCGCAACTCTTCTCCCATTTCATCTCGGATAGGTTTGATTTTCTTTTAGCCATTCGTAGATTACTAGAAGTGTCTTTTTGACTCACACAGGAAAAGACAAGAACTGAGGGAATGTAGATTTCAATAGCGAGCGTAGCGAGCTCGAAAATTTGTATACCATACCACCCATGGATTAAGTATTTAAAGGTCTTAAGCAAGTCTTCGGTAAGAGCCGGGCCCTAGGCCGCGCGGGCCCCTACCCTATGTACTAATCACCTGACTTGCGGTAAGCTCCAGGATCGTGGAGGCCAGCGTATGCTTGGGCCCAGCTGGCAAGCCACCTCGAATGTATGTCCAGTCCGACCCCGCGCCCCGGCACGAATAGGTTTGATAAATATAAATAATTCAGATAGCAAGAGCGACCAAAGCGAGCTCAAAAAAATTTGCAAATGGACTCGGATAAGTTGGTTTTTATTTTGCATCAAGGCTTAGCTACAATTTTCCGGAGTTGAAGAAGAAAGCCAAAGTTGCGAGGCCCTTAGCACCGCGAGGCCGTAGGCGGTGGCCCACGTCGCCAACGCCTAGCGCCGCTTTTGGTATAATCTATAAATGCCACTGCAAGACACAGCATAGAGTAAAGAGTTTATTGCACTAGGCATGACGACGCCATACCATGGAAAAAACCTGCAATTTGCTAGTGGGGATCGCGCGCAACGGGATCCGAACTACTCATATTTTTAACATATTACTTAAAAACCTTTGACTTCTAACAGGTTTTCATGGGTTCTATGAATAAACAACTATAATCTGTATTTTTTTTTCAAAATATCGGGCTCTGTAGTTTCTAAGATAAGGTGAAAGGTTATTCTTCATCTATTTTTCTTAAATAACTACAAAGTTTATTTAGGTACTTTGCAAAGTTGAAAAATAAATATTTGAAAACCTCAAAATACTCCCTTTCATTTGATACTAGCACACTGGCCGCGACTTCGTCCGCGGTGATTTAGTAGGTAGGGACCACAAACTTTTGTTTGGGAAAATTAAGCAAAACGATTTTCATAAATTTCAAAATTAGTAAGTATATAATTTTGAAATTTATGAAAATCGTTTTGCTTAATTTGGTTTTGGTCGCAAAAAAAGTTGGTTCAACTTCACAAAAATGCGTTGAATAAATAACATTGTTAGTTATTACCTCGTAAGACCCAATGTACAATGTATTGAACAAAGTAACATTTAGCATTCCAGCCCAAAAACAAAATCTTCTCCTAAACGCCCAATGTACATTACAATGTACGTTTAGTTTAAATGCATTTTGCTTTTAAAATTTCGCGCCCACTTTCATTTGGCGTGAATTATATGATTGGTTGTTACTTGGAGAGGAATTTTGGCAGCTGACATTTGGGAGTAATTCTGAAGCAATCTGTCAAAATCTGCCATTTTTGCCACTAAGTCGCCGCGCCGATTCAGGAAACACGTGAGTAAAAATCTTAATTTATTAATTAAATATTTGCTAATTTTATTCAGAAAGTTAGATAAGTATGCATTTATTTTAGTTCGATAACACTTATTTGTATTTTTATACTTCGTCGTAAAATTATGTTCATTGTGTTGCACATTGGGCGTTAATGATTAGTAATACGTTACTAAGAATTTTAAAAATTGTAGGTCTCAGGAGAGTCAAGAGTGATCAAATTGAGTATTTGTTTCACGATTCCGCTATTGAAGACTTCTTGTCTTCAGATGAAGATATCGGGGACCCAGAGTATCGACCCGAACCTTCGGAATCTGTCTGTTTGCAGAATCAGTCGGTCACGGAAGTGATGAGAGTACAGAAGAAGGTGGTGAGAAGTTGAAGTGGAACGTGTTAGAAGTGGAAGTGAGCGCGGAAGAGTACATGGAAGGGGTCGAAGAACAAGAAATGCTATAAATGGACGTGGTCGAGGTGGTGGAGCGAGAAGAGGTAGTGTAAGAAGGGATCAGGAAACAGAAACCAGTGAAACTGAAATGTCAGTTTTTATTGAAATTATGAAGAATGCTAGTTTGTGAAAAAACTAAACTCAAAACTTTACGTTCAAATTGTGATTTTTTCTGTTATAAATAAATAAACACTAATTAAAATAACTTCTTTTATTAAAAATAAAGACCAAATTAACGCCCAATGTGCATTTAAATGAACACGAGATTTCAACTTAAATCTGGCTGTAATAATTATATTCCTTTCCTACTTAGAGTACCTACGCAGAAAAACCTTTAAAAAATCTTGGGTGAGTTTTCCCTAAAAGTTAGCTAGTTTTATATGCTTGGGCTGGAACCATGTGACAACCAGGCGATATTTTTCATTGTACTGTACATTGGGCGTTAAGCTCGTCTTGCGAAATTTAGCTTGGGCCTTACAAGGATAAACTAATAGTTGTTCACCAATAATTACTTGTACTACTAGTAAAGCTGACAATTGATCGAAGAACGCATTTAAACGAAATTTACCCAACATTTTTGATGCAGTTTGGAGTTCATTTAAAAAACAAATCCTTGTCTTTTGGCTGAGTTAACTACGTAAAAATCTCGCCCTCAGATATAGATATAATTTAGTTTGTAAGTAGGTATACCTAAGTAGTAAAATAAAAGAAGGTTCGTAAAATAGGTTAATGAACCAGTCAATCGCTTACCAATGAGCTTCCACTTTACCTAGTATTGTATTTAAGACTCACCACTCACACGCATTGGAAACTTAAACCTACAAAAAAAAATGATAGCGGCAGCTGTTGCTCCATTCTGATATATTATAAACACAAAAAGAAATGAAATCATATCGAAGAGCTTGCTTTTTGCACATACTGTACACCTTTGAAAGAAACAGTCTCAAGATTTCCGGTGTTTCTGTTATTAATCCCTTTAAGTAAAAGAACGCCTGACTCTCTTATGTTAGCAATATTATTGAGTATTATTTTGCTAACACAAAAGTTTGAGGCGTTCGGTATGAGTAGGCGTCGATTCAGCGCTTTATATATAGAAGACCCCATCAGTTATATTCTTACTATCAGTTAAAAAAAATATAAAGGCAGGTGTATACCTGACGATTGTTTTTATTTTTAACACCCAGGTAAACACCTATGTAAAATCTTTAACAGTACTACAATCTTAAATACTTGACTCTAACAATTTTTTTGTTAGTCAAGTGTTATTATTATTTAAAGCTTAATATTTTGCGAACGGATCCTTGAAAGGAAAAACTGGCCAAGTGCAAGTTGCACACCAAGGGTTCTGTACCATAAGCCGCAAAAAAACATGTTTCTTGTTTGGATGTATGCAACAAACGTGTTTAATTTTTAATTTTATTTCATATTTATTATTTTTTATTGTAGCGGCAACAGAAATACATCTTTTGTGAAAATTTCAACTGCCTAGCTATCACGGTTTATGAGATACAGCCTGGTGACAGACAGACAGACGGACAGTGGAGTCTTCGTAATAAGGTCCCGTTTTTACCCTTTGGGTTCGGAACCCTAAAAATGGTTTTCGCACACCCTCAATATTAACTAATATAGACTATAAAATATGAACGACCTATCCAACAATAATCCTCACCGTGGGATAGGCGATAAAAAACAACATCGCCACTTTACGGTAATTAACGGTATTAAAAAAATTACCACTTTGTCGGCGTGATTCATACATATTATGTGTAGGTACCAAATTCTAACTTTCTAGAGCTAAGCGTTTCTGAGCTAAACGCGAACAGACAGACGGACATGGCGAAACTATTGGTAAGGATTCCTTGTTGACTACAGAACGCTAAAAAGGTAAAAGGTATCCATCTACAGGGTCCGAGTTAGATTTTCAATCAATGGCAATCTTTTAGAAGGTGCAAGAACTCGCAAATGCCAACCACTTTTACTATGGGATCAATCCTTAGTCAAAGAAAAAATATAATAATCCAGTAGGTGCATTTCTGTAGCATAAATGTAGTGGTCATAATTATGTCTTTTTAGTTTTAAAAGTCATTATTTTGCGTGCAGTGCGAAAACTATTGATGATATATAAGATAGTGTTCTATATCATAATAGCACTCATGATTGCTCATAAAAAAGTCCGCGATGGCATATGTCTAACTATTACAGTTACGCCACAATAACAGTATTTTTTGTAGTAAGTTCAAATACGGGTGGAATCAAATAGTGTTGATATTAGTATCTATCATGATATTAATCCTTATCCATTTAAATGGTTTGATATTAAGGTTGATTATGTACCTACCTACATGTAAATTACACGTTGAACTATTCAAATCGGGCCTTTCATTTCAAAGTTACGAGGCTTATAAAAATGCTCTAAGTAAGATAAATGTTGCGGTTAGCGCGAACGAAGTCGCGGGCGAAGTGCTAGTCTAATTATAAATTAGATATTCCAAAAATGTAAAAGTAACACAGTATCTCACGGAGTATACACTTGAATTTGTTGATCCCAGAGTCGCGGTATTTTTTCTACAAAAAAAAGCTTTCCATTATAGGTATAAACATCTTAACAAAATGCATCCGAATTTCTGATCTTTAGCTTATGAGTTGAGCAGTCTATGCAATATGTTTATCAGATTTCGACAAATGAGGTGTCATTGTATTTATCATTCGTGCTTAATCACAGCTGCCATGGAAAAATCACATTCGACCTACCCCAAATAAATCGGGTTAAGGGCAAGAGTCTGGTGATGAGTTATTACCGTACCTATCCGAAGCTGGATGAAAGGAGTCTTGTAAAATCTTATTAGAACCAAATATCTGATAGGAACCTACACCGAGCAACAGTTATAATAGGCAAGTAAGGCAAGGATACTTAGGTACAGTCAGCGACGAACATCTATAATTTAAGCAAAATATTTTCTTAAAATCCGAACAGAAGTAACCTTAAAAAAATATAAACATTTTCACTACGATACGAAGTGCCAAAAAATCAGATTATAGGACAATTTAGATGACGTGTAAAAGTAGCAGTTTTAATCGATTTTTAATCGCAGAAAGCGTCGTTTATTAAATATGTAAACAGCAACGCGGTTTAGTAAACTAGTCTATTTATTTATTTATTTTTTAATTATTTACCAACTATGGATGACTTACAGCTATAACAAACAGAGTAAAAAAAAATAGCATGTGAGACTGACAGCCAATTAAAAGTCATCACTTCTATAAAACAGATTGGAAAGAAAGAGTGTGAAAAACACAACACAGGTACCAAAAAAGGAAAAACATTAAAACATTCAACCTTAAAGTAAATTCACATGTCATATTCACTACAAGGATAGAAACCCGAACAACCAAAATCTTATTTAAAAAAGCTAAGGCTCAGACACTTTCTGGCTGAGGATACACCCGTTAAGAAAGGATCAAAATCATGCTGTTTACACATGTCATTAAAGTTTCTACTTGCACTCACCACAAATGAATTTTGCCTGTAATTCGTAGAGCTAAATGGAACACGCAACGGTGCGTACCATCGCTTCGACCTTCCGGGAACGTTAAAATAAAATTTGGATAGAATATCGGAGTTGTTAATAGAATTATTGCAAATTTTAAGTAATGCAATACAGTCAGAGATTGCTCGCCGGTTAATTAGGGGTAATATATGATACATCTGACAGAGGTTGAGGTAATCTTCAGACCGGTAGGGCACTTTCTGATGATAACACAAATACTTGATGAACCTCCTCTGGATGCTCTCTATGCGATTAATGTACTTGTGATAACATGGATTCCAGATTTCAGACGCGTATTCCAAGTGGCTTCTAACAAAAGTACAGTACTTATAGAATTTTTAAAGTTTTAGCTTGTGTGAAGCACTTGGATAGCCGCATTATGAAACCTAGTGCTTTAGATGCTTTAGCGACTACGGCATCGACATGAAGTTCAAACGTAAGCTTAGAATCGTGATAAACCCCCAGATCACGGATGCAATTCGTTCTAGGTAGTACTTGATCACCGAAGATATACGATGAAGGTATAATTGAGCGCTTTCGAGAACATGTTAGAACCGAACACTTAGCAGGGTTAAGATCAAGCTTACTCCCATGACAGTTAGCCTCAAGACGATGTAAATCATCCTGAAGTGCAATCACGTCCACATGTGATGATATTTTGGCATAGATTTTCAAATCGTCAGCAAAACACAACAGCCTGGATGAAATCAAGCAAGAGTTGATGTCGTTTATATAGATAATGAAAAGTAAGGGGCCGAGCAAAGAACCCTGGGGGACTCCACTGGGGACCCCAACCAGACATATAATTGCTTAACACTAATGCTTGGGACCTGTTCTCCAGATAAGAATAATAATAAGAAAAATATCGTTTATTTGCATGAAATATGGTGCTTACAGATCTTAAAATACATTATATATAGTACTGCATATTCCGCCTACTAAATTCAGCATGCAAATTTAGATTGTGACATAATTGTTATGAATCCAATAATAATCGTAATAATTCAAATATGTCACGATAGGAAAATGTCAAGAATTCAAATACAAATGTCAAACTATGAATATTAAAAATGTCAAACTATGAAAATTACTAATGTCAACTCCAAAAAATACTAATGTTAGAACTACAAAGGTTACAATGTTCAATCAAAATAAGCATACAGGAATGTCAAAGATAATTCAATTACATTATTCATGTCTGTAATAAATTCCTCTTCGTATTATAATTCATAAATTCATTAATCGAATAGAAACAGTTTTCAATAAGCCATGTTCGGAGTCTTTTTTTAAATAGATTTGTAGGCAGTTCTCTAATTATCTTAGGTATCTTATTATATATCTTTATTGCCATTCGACTGGTGTTTTTATGGCAAAATGCTGTTCTACACCTAGGCATAGCCAATCTAGTTGGATCCCTTGAGTGTTTACCTATTTTATATATGTTTACACTATCGGCTTTACAAAATAGGTTAGGGTGTTTTTTTACAAACACTCCCATTTCCAATATATATAAGCATGCCAGTGATAATAATTTATGCTCTTTTAATATAGGTCTGCATGATTCCAATGGGCCTGCACCAAATACAGCTCGTAAGCACTTTTTTTGAACAATAAAAGCCCTATCGCTGTCCGTAGAATTGCCCCATATTATTAAGCCGTATCTTAGCACAGAGGTGGTAAGCCAGTAGAGCGGCCTTTACTCCAACAGTTTTCCTAAGATTTCTAAGTGCAAATGCAAAGCTATTTAGCCTGTTGCATATGTTATCTATATGTTTTTTGCAATTGAAATTTCTATCAATTAATATGCCTAAGAATTTTGTATCATTAACTTATTCAATGTCAATATCACGGCCACTATTTTCATTGTTTTATTTGTCATCTTGTAATTACAGAAATTAATGTATTTTGTTTTAGAAATATTTACGCTTAAATTATTTTGTTCGAACCAATCTAGTATGCATTCTATCGCAGTATTTATTTTGTCCTCATGCTGTTCATTTTTATTTTCGTTATTTATTCCTAAAGCAATGTCATCTGCAAATAACACGCATTTATCCTGTGTTACATTAGGCAAATCGTTCACATACAGAAGAAAGAGCACTGGCCCCAAAATGCTACCTTGAGGCACGCCATATGTATTGGTCCTAAACTGAGATTTATAATTTAACTCTTCTCTTTCTTTGTTCATACTTAGAACTTCCACACGTTGCTGTCTGTTACTTAGGTAGTCTTTAAGCCAATTTAACGCTTTACCTCTTATTCCGCAACTCTCACATTTTCTTAGCAGTATGTCATGTTTTACAGAGTCAAACGCTTTGCTCATGTCAAAAAATATAGCAGTGACCGGTATTTTCTTATCTATATTCAAGAAAACCATCTAAATAAATCGCCACATATTCCCATACCATATAACTTTGATAGTAAGATCTCATGGTCGATCCGATCAAAAGCTTTACTGTAATCAGTATAAACGACATCAACCTGCTTACCGTTATCCATTGCTTCAATAATAAAATCATTGAGCAGAATTAAGTTGGACACGGTAGATCTCCCTTTCAAAAAAACATGTTGAAAGGAACTAAACGAATTTCTACAAGAATAAGTACTATACACCTGGTTATAGATGATCCTTTCGAAGATTTTTGCCACAATACAGAGCTTGGATATTGGCCTGTAGTTTACAATTTCGGTTTTGACTACTTTTTTGTGAATAGGCGTTATGAAAGCCGATTTCCAAAGTTCGGGTACAACACAAGTATCCAAGGATTTCCTGGAGAGAAGTGATATAGGTTGGGCAATCGAAGTCGATTTCATCCAAATTTCTTGTATCGTACAAATGTGAAATATTATCCGGGCCAGCCGCTTTAGAAGTATCCAACTTGCAAAGCAAGTTCAAAAACCTCCTCAACGTTCACTACAATAAGAGAGAGAGAATACATATATCAGATAAGCTGGCAGATTCAGTAAAAAGAGGGGGTGAAGAAATTCCATGACTAGGGCTTGTATCTAGAAATGTAGAATGAAAGTAAGTTGAGAACGCCTCGCATATTGATCTTGTCTAACAGGAATAACATATATATTTTTAATATCTTTCGTTATAATACGAGTATGTAGGTATGATCATTAATTATAATGGTAAATGCAAAATGACTTGCATTTACCCCCATTATAGCCAAATATGGTATCATTCTCCGACTTCAAACTTGATTCATACTATGACGACTTCCAAAACAAACACCTCACATTACTGATGAAAATCGATGCATTCTGACTCATCATTGTTTAGCGAAAATTTTCCAGTTACCTATAGTGCGCAAAACGGAAACGTCGAAAATGTGCAATCTCGAACGTAATCCACGATCAAAATCAAAGTTCAAACGACAAACACGATCAAAGTTTGTTATACCTAATACAATATTTTTAAGTTTTATTACTCACAGATATGTTGTCATGAAGTCTATGTATTTCTTATTGAGGAAGAAAAAATCTTTAACAATCAATCAATGATCTGATCCGTGGAACGCGTTCGAGATTGACTATGTACGGGCGGCCTTAGGACTTAACTACGGTCGGTAGGGGATCGGTAACTATGTCAGGATTTCCCGCCCTGGTAGGTATTTTTGTACATGACATGTGCTATGTATAAGACGGGTATTTTATATTAAATGAAGTAGTAATACAGAAGTAATTATCTATTACAACAAATTTTTTTCTTAGGCTCGAAACGTACTGTGTGTGGACCGGTAGATCATCATCTTGATAGTTATTAAACACAAAGTCTAGCTATATCTAAACCTCTGACATTATCCATATCAAAAACTGGCCAAGTGCGAGTCGGACTCGCGTGTAAAAGGTTCCGAACTAATTTCGTTTTTGTAACATGTTATTAAAACATTACCTAAGTATAGACTTCTTATATTGATTTTCCTGTAATCTATAAGTAATCAAAATTTTAGGCCCAGAGTAATATCGGAGATATCAGAGATAAGCGAAAGGTACCTTATTTATCTATTCCGTAGTCAATTTTCGTCTAATTTTTTGAATAACTTCAAAGCTTTTTATTTTAAAATTATTAAAAAAATATAAGGAATACTTACACTAATAATAAGCCCTTTAATTTGATATGTCACTCAGTACAATCTGAAGCCTTATTTTAAAAAAAAAACTTGCTTGTCCCCCAATAGTGATCCCCCGTACTCTTAATTAATTTATTTACGTAATGCGTTTGTGTTTAGGTCACAGAAGTTCATATTATGTGTACGAAATTTAAACAGAATCGATCGAGTACAGTCGGAGAAAGTTGGCTGTGACAGACGGACTAACAGACAGACAGACAGACACCCGAGTGATCCTATAAGGGTTCCGTTGCTTTCGGATATTCGGAACCCTAAAAAAATAAACAAACTGACGGGTAAAGGTTTATTTACAACCAATTTACTGAGTAATAAACAACATTTATCATTTAACCTTTTCCAATCCATTCTGCCAGCAATCGTTGGCATTGATCGACTATATATGGCTCGATCGGTCGATTGGTGGGGTAGCCACCCGTGGCAAAGGCCAGAGTCAAAGGAGCGCTATACCCAATTATCGGCTACCACTCCAAGACAAGCGTTGACATCAAGCTGCTAGTCATTCAAGCATGTTTACTACCAGTAATAGACCACGGAGTAATACAACTACTACAGAGGTACATCAAATCAAACCTGCTCAAAATTGAGAGGTAGTATAAAATGGCATTGAAGAGTGCCGCACGGTAACCCAGACACACCGATACTGATCTATTCTGGGAAATACTGCAAAAAGACCCGTGGTACGTTCGTGCGCTTTCTTTCTTTTCTTTCTTAAAGTAGGTGAAATTCCATAATTATATCAATAATAAAGATAGGGACAACCCGCTCTGCAAATGACTGACCCCCTTCCGACAGCGTAGGCTATGACCGTAACGTCACTCCTAAGTAATAAGCGGCTAATCCCCGTTGCTTCATCGTTATCCTCACCTAGATTTATATAAACAAGTGTAATACGAGGGAATGACTAAGGTAGCTTTTAAAAGCTTTGCGTACAAAATGAAACACGTACCTACATGAAAATGAGATTCGTTATTTACTTAAACCAGCGGACGTCACGTGGTTTCACCCGCGTAGTTCCCGTTCCCGTGGGAGTACAGGGATAAAATATAGCCTATGTTACTCGCTGAAAATGTAGCTATCCATTGCTGAAAGAATTTTTCAAATCCGTCTAGTACTTTTTGAGTTTATACAACTACAAATAAAAAAAATACAAACATACACACACTAAAATACAAATGTTTGCTCTTTATAATATTATATAGTGTAGATGACATGTTATAAGTATTTTACCTAGAGAAATAAAAGCATTCTGATTCTGATTCTAGTGTAAAGAAACTAAGAAACTTGTGCTCAGCATTCATTGCAGGGGCTCGAAAACTCTTCATGCGACTCCGTGCTGCGTGAAAATCGTTACAAAAAATACTTATTAATAGTGACATTATCACATAACGTAACTGTACAAAAAAAAAGTAAACAAGCATCTTAATGATCGTTTACATGCAAATCAACAAAAACAAGTTCTGGGTTATATTTTAAACAAAAAAAAAAAGTGAAAAAAAATACGAAAAAAAAATCTACGGGAACCTGTACTTATTGCTGTCTGCTTAGTTTTTGTGTCGATTATTTACGACACACACGTCAAGCGGCACTTATCGGGAGGTACTCGACAAGCTTCTTGTCGAGTAGCTGTCATCAACAGCCACTGTACAACGCCAGATAAGCTTAAAATGGCCTGTTCCATTTTTTCTGAACTAATCTATACTTAACTCGTTTCTACTCGTGACTACGTCCGTGTGGAACTCACGAATGGGACATATTCTATGGCACTCTGCAATAGTTTAGCTTTATGTGAGCCATTTTGTTTGTTAATAAATAAGCACAATATGCCTACTTCCAGATTAGATTAGCAGCTTGTAAGGATTTGTTTTTTAAAATAACCGCAAAAAAGTTGGTTAAATTTCGCAAAAATGCGTTGAATCAATAAAATTGTTAGTTATTATAAACTAATAGTTGTAAACCAATAATAACTTATACCACTAGTAAAGCTGACAATTGATCGAAGAACATCATTTAAACGAAATTTACCCAACATTTTTGATGCAGTTTGGAGTTAATTTAAAAAACAAATCCTTGTCTTTTGGCTGAGTTAACTACGTATCAAAAACTCGCCCTCAGATATTATATAATTTAGTATTTGTAAATATTAGTAGTAAAATAAAAGTAGGTTCCTAATTTAACAGTCAATCGCTTACGGAAGAGCCTCCACTTTAATATTGTTTGTGACACTCACCAGCTATCGGAAACTTATACCTACAAATAAAGTGAAAGCGGCAGTTGCTCCATTCTGATATATTATAAACATAAAAAGGAATGAAATCATATCAAAAAGATTTTTGCACATACTGTACATCTTTGAAAGAAACAGTCTCAAGATTTCCGGTGTTTCTGTTATTAATCCCTTTAAGTAAAAGAACGCCTGACTCTCTTATGTTAGCAATATTATTTAGTATTATTTTGCTAACACGAAAGTTAAAGGCGTTCAGCATGAGTAGGCGTCGATTCAGCGCTTTTTATATAGTAGATCCCTTGGAATTCAGTGCGATTCTGTAAACATGTCGGAGTGAAAACTTAGGCGAAGTGAACCACAATCGAACCGACTGATTTTGAAGAAAAAACACTCCATTATTACACCATCCGAAAGTGTCGCTATTAAGGATCAAATTACGGGAAGTAATAAATAAAACATGGCAAACTAAAGGAAACTGCTCATTTTTAACAAAATAATACAATAATGCAGTTTTAGTTTTCATTAAAATGGGGCTCGAGACTCCTTTCACTGTTTTTCGCTAATCCTCATAGTTTGGGATATGGCCATCCACGCACACTTTAAAAAATCACCCGAAGCGGGCCGGTAATATCCATAGTGAAAAATTAAATGGGTTTCATCTACATAGCTTTGCGTTTTAACTTTGTTTATTATGTACCTATGCCACCGAAAAATTACAAACACCGTAAGAATGTTAAATTTCGCGTGAAATTGAAAACTAGTTTTTCTGAATATTAAAAAACGGATATATTGAAAACTATTGAATTTCATTGGGATTTATTGTATACAAAACGACTTTTTCATAATACCTATATCGAGAAATTATAATGTAATAAAGATTTATTATAATCTTACGGAGTCTGCAATTTTCCGGTGACATCTTTTTCTTTTTTTTTTAAGGAAATCAAATGATTCTCCAGCGCTGGGTGGAGCGGGAGGGCGTGTCAGACTCTTACTGACTAAAACCCATCCGTGTTCCTTCTAAAGCCCTTTGCGTTCCAGGGCCGCAGTGACTCTTTCGCACAAATTTCGCAACCATGGCAGGCTATGGCCCTAGCGGGCCCCGTCTTCTATGCTGGCATCTCTTTGATGCGCGCGTGGAACACAACCCACCATCGACCCGGGCCTGGTGGTGATCGGACAGCTAGCCACCCAGCGCTCGCCGTCCGCAGGCCCGCGCTTATATACGGTGGCCTGGGATCTCCCTGCGACTCCCGACGCCTCCACCTGGGGCGTCTTCTTCTGTTGCGGCGGTATGTCCCTCGCTCCTTGTCTTTCCCTCGCACGGCCCGCCTTCTCCTTTGCTAGCATTACTGCTTCGCAGAAGGAGGTGACCGGTCCGGTTCCGGTTACATCTACAGTCTGTAATGTAGTCAGAATCTCAGAAACCCCACCAATCTTATCAAGAGGTATTGTTTTATGCATTTACTAACTTGTAGGTGTTTGTGTAGGCGCTCCATGTAAAATACTGGTATGTAGGCGGCTGCAGCCGGTCACACTTGATGGCAGATTGATTTATTACAATTTCAATGGTAAAGAACAGTCATTGAAAACATGGTAGTCACACTTCGCTGGAGTGAGCATCCTCCTCAGAGAGAGAGTCCTCACTGTGTGTTGCGTGCTGCTTACATTTTGTTGATTTAATCTTTCCTAATATTATAAAGCTGAAGAGCTTGTTTGTTAGTTTTAACGCGCTAATCTCTGGAACTACCAGTCGGATTTGGAAAATGATATTTTGTATATGATAGCCACAATCCTGAGGAATGCTATAGGCTATACGGAAACGGGAAATTTCTACTTGGTCGGGAAAATACGGGATATGCGCGCACGAAGTCGCGGGCAAAAGCTAGTGATACTCGTAGATAAACGTCAATTAATGAGTTTAAAATCGTTAGTGATTTATTTATTAATTGATACGGATTGTCAATAATGCAACCACTGTATATCTAAGTAATGAAAGGATTGTGAAAATTAATAACAAAAAAAAATTATAAAGAGTTTATTTAAAAAAAAAAGAAACAGCTTACAACTAATAAAATAAATCGTGTCCATTAGAGACACGTTGTTCCTAAATAATACATACATAAAACAATGTGAATATGACAATATTAACATAATACTTTTGTGCCGCTTACAATATTCTAGCAATTCACTAATGACTTTGATAAACATATCCTACTGGTTTACATTTACTATAATTATAAGTACCTACTTAATGATCACTGCGATTATATTAAGTAATTAAGATTTTGTGTGATTTAATCTACTCTCTGTATGCCATTTTTTGTGTTAAAGGTCGGTTTCTCCTATATCCGATTTTTTCAGAATAGTACCTACTTTATTCACAGTAATTCCATGTCTGAAAAAGGCTGGTCTGCGAGTGTAGCTGCATTCGTTGATTCAGCAAGTCGACTCCAACATACGAGTAGCGGTTAAAAAGCTTGCTAGATTTATTTAGATAAAGTGTTTAGTGAAATACCTACCGACCGTTATCACAAAACTGCCATAAAAACCTAAGCACAAGCTTGTTTTGTTCAGGCACATAATAATAATTGCACAAGCTTAGAAGAAATGGGAACATACCCAATCTTTTGTTATAACTTAAGAATCGTTTTCACGAAGACTAGTCGCGTCCAAAACAATGACTGCTCTAAACTTAAGTCGACACAATCATCTTTGTGTAAACGGTTCTTTAGTAACTTCATAAAGTAACTGAAACTACCAAGGATCAGGGAAACTATGCAAACGTAATTATACAAAAAACCCTTGATTCTGAATGTAGAATTTGCACTTACTTGCCTGCTTGTGTGATCTGACTCGTATTAGGATTCAAATTCTCAATTCAACTGGGATGTAAACCAAATGAAAATTTTCAATATTAATTATAATAATAATTCCTCAGATTTAAATGAATCAATGCAGGTGTAATCGATAGATATAAATATTATAAATATATGTTTTCTTCTACACTACAAATTACAGCTAAGTATGATAAGTCTAAGCACGCTAATTACGTATTCATCTACATGAAAACATCACTAAAGTGGGGTTTATATTAAGAAATAATGTAGCGTCGGGAAAACAAGTATGATTGCTCACAAATGATTCGGTTTTGGACTTATTCCCGCTACAAAACCCTCACCAAACTTAAACTAAATCTTTGGGACAATATTTTTGTGAAATAAACATCGGTTTGAAGATAATATCTGTTTCGCACGAATACAATATTTTGCCATAAAATACTCATGTTTTTTAAGGAAAACTCTGAACAAGTACATATCAAGCGTTTGGTCTTGACTTTGGCATTGTGGTTTGTTGTTTGGCATAGGGGTTGCGCGACCTCCAAGCCGTTTCTGACCTCTTAGTACAAAACGACGACTCTTAAAGCGACGGATTGAGTATTGCTACGGATCGTCTTAGAGTTTTGATTAGTGTCGGATCGTTCTTTGAGTCTTATAAGTCGTTATAATCACCAAGCATAGTGACAGTCATATTATTGGTGTTCGACTACTATCAATTATCTACATGAATGATTTGTTATTTGAAAAATGTTACATAAATAAAAAGATTTGTGTTAAAATAAGTTAAATCGGAATTGATAAATGGAGAAAGTACACGCTTTGAATTTATCCTCCTACACTTCTCACGCATTTTTTTCTTGTCACTATTTTAACACGCGACTGACTGATTTTTTGTATGATACAAATTGTGTATGTCGCATAAATTGAATAGGTACGTAAAATTTTTCTATGAGTATTTTGGATTTGTAGACAATTATTATCGCTGATAGAATGTCATTTGTTCTCGCTCAGAAATTCGAATGGTTATGAGAAGCCATAGTTCTCAAAATATACATGTTACCGTAAAATTATAAACGCCGTAAGATTGTAAAATACATATCGCGTGAAATCGGAAACTATTGATGTATTGGAAACTATTGAATTTCGATGGGATTTATTGTATACAAAACGATTTTTTCATAATACAAGAGATTTATTACAATCTTACGGAGTCCACAATTTTCCGGTGACATATACATAGATGATTATTATAGAAACACAGTCTAATAATAAATACCTAGTTACTATTAATCACTGAAGGTGGTTTGACTTTTACCAGCACAACAGTATTAAATCAAAGTTGAGTTTCAGTGGCAAGCGCCAAATAATTGGTGTGCCAACGCCAATTTGATTTTAGAATTGTGTAAACTCGATGTAATGGACTGGAATGACATTGATCATTGGTGGCGGCTACTGGCGCCGACGCGACGTATATGTATCTGTATTTAATTTACAGGGTGTTTTTTTGTGTGCGTGGGGGGCCAAATCCGAAACTAAGAGGAATATCGAAAAATACTAAAAGGAGTCTCGAGACCGATTTTACTGAAAACTAAAATTGCTTCATTGGATTTTTGAAAAAATCGGTATTCCTGGCCATAAATCGAAATAGTTGATTTAAAAAAAAACACATCCTGTATAAAGTGTCTCTAATAAGGATCGATTTCCGGGAAGTAAACATGGCAAATATAAAGAAAAGAGCTCATTTTTATCCAATGATGCAGTTTTAGTGTTCATCAAAATCGGGCCCGAGACTCCTTTTGCTAATCCTCATAGTTTCGGATTTGGCCATCCACGCACACTTTAAAAAATCATCCTGTATATAGGTAGGCACGAATTTTGAATACAGATTCTCCGTGTAACATTTTACCTGTAAAGTCCGCAGACGGTTACGACGAGACAGTGCGACAAAAATGTGACAACGCTTTTCCATAAAATTAACGCAATTTCGCCTCGTACCAGTCTGTGGTCACCTAATGCGAATTAAAAATGTGGTAGAATTTCCCGTTTGTAAATTAATTACCTGTAGGTAAGTACTGTGTGTAGGTAATCCTTTTATTTTTTCTGTCAGCCGGCCAAGTACGTAGGTAGTCTAATTAGTTCGACTAACAATGAAATCACGGTATCGGATACGTACCTATATGAAGTACTTTTCAAAATTAATTACTTCCAAATTACATTAGGGAATGAGACAAAAATTAAGGGCTTAATAATATTGTGATATTACGCGGCTACGGCGGCGTAGCAAAGTGCTACGAACTTTTAGTGACAAGTTAATGTTTGATAACACTTCTTAAAACAAGTTTTATTTCAACTCAACATAATTATATTGTTAGACCATATTATGTACCCATTTATGTACTGTATTGTATTTTAGCCGGATGTCACGATCAATTTTGCAATAATTTAGTTCACAATGATGATTATGATGTATCGAGTTTTCCTTTGTCAAATAACTGTATTCCATATTTTCGGTTAAGTAATCGAGTTTTTAATATCTATTATGTAAATATTGATTACATTTCAAATCAACTTCTAATAGATATAAATATGCAAATGTGGTTCTAATAAGACAAGCTTATAACATTGTTATAGACACGGCTTGGGATTTCAGCAAAAAATCATGATTTTAATTTCAATAATACTAAATCTCTTTGGCTTAAGGCTCGCTTGCTCCAAAAATCACAATAAATTTGCAATTACTTGCATGGCAAACGGCGTTTTTCAACACACTTGCGAGGAAAACTAAATAGCATGACAATAATATTCTGTGGCATATATTTGCGAAAAATGGCCGTGCACTGAACGATGCTTATTTAATAGATTTGTAATGTTTTATTTACACAATTATTATAATCACAAACATTTTAAGCATAACAAGTGTGTTGAAAACCTACCTATTCAGCACAACTAAAGTATCTTACCTTCTCAACATTAAGCGAAAAATAGAAATAGAACAACGTTTTAAGCTACGTTTAGTTTCAACCTAGTGATGTTGCTAGCGAGCCTCACAGTAGCAGTCAACCACTTCATTGGTAGTAAGAGTGCACGGAACTGGACGAAGACGGCGGCGGGCCAGGCGTAGGGGCGGACGCCGGCGACGGCAGCGTCGGCAGCGGCGTGGGGGGCGGCGACGAGTACACCTTGCGGTCAGGCAGCGCCGGCAGCGGCGACGGCAGCGCGAAGCCTCCCAGGCCACTGATCGAGGAGCCTCCCGAGAGCATCTGGCCGTGCACCCCCCGCATCCCGGCGAACATGGGCGCTGAGCCTGCATACAAGATACAACAATATTATCGTACCAGCATATGGAAGACGTTGTTGTTTCACGCTGAGCATGATGTCATACATATATTTTAGTTATGTTTTCATGAAATATTGTGGCCAGTGCGCTTTATATACCTAGGGTTTAAAGAGTAAAGTTTCTGAATAGACTATTTGGAGTTTAGAATGGGTCCAGCCCTACTTTAATGCCAAAGTTTGACAAATTGTCAGGCTAAAAAAGATTTTGACAAATGTTCAACTTATCTTTAATTCAGAAACTGGATGTTATTTTTATACTTTATCAATAATATAATTAATAGGTATGCGTAATACGTAAGTCCCCAATACAAAAGAGGTAAGTCCCATGGGTCAGCGCAGATGCAACTGTGAACAACTATGACACGTTCACTGATAAAACTGACAAAGATTTCACACATGTCATCGGACTTAATTCTTGTTTTTTTAAGGAGTGATCGCATACGCATCGCAGTACTGATGTAATGTTGCAAACAATCAAAAGCACATCTAAATCCTTACATTTCAAGATTTTTAAATTGTTTGTCGTTTTATAATAAGAATTGCCGTCATAAAATTATATAAAATTCTTCGATGTGTTTCTGAATTAAGACTGCTTAGTACGTGCTAAACAGTTCAGGGGCAAACCGACGTTAACATTAAATCTAGGACATTGAGGAAAAACGAAAATCTGATCGGAGTACATTCTGTTTTTTTTTTATTACTTTATTCTGTACGAGTGACAGATACGCACTACACTCTATGATACTGATCTCATAACCTGAGGGTGTAATAAGCTTTCGTTATGAACAACAGTAACAGTGGGATTATGCGAATGTCTAAATATTGTGATAAAAAACAACTGTTCAATACAATATTCATATATTGTTATTTAGACAAAGATATTTATTTTATTTGTTTGCCTTTTGTACTAAATAAATGTAAATAAATAAACTACACTAAACTTACAACAAACTAGAATATAGCATCAAAAAATTCCTCCTCAACGCTGTCAGCTGGTAATGTGCCCAAGAGACTGGCGGCATTGCCACGTTGAATGGCAATACTTAGCCTCTGGCCAAAGCCAGCTCTTGGGTCACGGGAAGTGTAAACCAGCCGTTTCGAAATTACTTTGAAAAGGCTGTGAGCACAAGGGCCCCACGGCCCGAGGGTTTCAACCCCATTAGACAAATAATATGGAGCAGCTGGTTATCGCGATTTCAGTGTTGGTCTCATATTACATATCTCGATGTTGTTGAATGACTGGTCTCTACAATTAAAGCATTCGCGAAAGAAAATGCATGAAGGTTATGCAAAATACCAATCAGCCTCATTTATAAAAAACTTATCATAAAATAAGAATATGTTAATCAGTGTTTACACTAATCGTATGGTTACATTTTTTAATGAAGAAGGGCCCATTATTTGTCACAATTTTGTTTATGAAGCCTCCAGCAGGGGCAGCAAATATATTATGACAGTTATCATGACTTACGTTTCATGACGGTATAAAATTCAGACTAGGGTGTTACCACACCAGTTGATCGATGCCATCGATCAATGGTAGAATGGATTAGTCGACGTCGATTGATAGTTTCTACTACACAAATCTATCGATCGATGGAAAAATGAATTAGTCAACGTCGTTCGGTAGTTTCTACTTCTTTCTTCGATCAGCGATCGATGTCGACCGATGGCATCAATCGACGATCGATTGATTGGTGTAATTATAACACTCACGCACTTTTGAACTCCCTGTCTAATTGTCTTCAACAAAAAGTGAGAATCCGAATACATTATGTTTTTCTTAACAACCTGTTTTACTTGTCTCAGAATGTAATGTGATGTTACTGTTCACCGAAGGCATAAAGCAGTGTCTATGGTACGAGTGACATATTGATTTATTCGGATAATTTGGTAACTCTCGAGTGGAGCAAGGGAGATTTAATACTAGACACCTTAATGTAGCGAGAAAGAAAGAAAGAAAATACTTTTTTTTTCCGCCAGAAATGACGCACAAAAACAAAACATTAAAATAAAATAACTAAAAATTAAATAAAATCTATTTCACTGTAAAATTATGTCTGGACCCGATATTAACTACCAGCGGGAGAGATTCAAGCAAGCTCAAGGCAGAGATACCTTTATCCTTTTAACATCTTTTTTGTGAATCGAAAATCATCAAGTATTTTTCCGGCTCTGGGCGGAGCCGCAGTATCAGACTCTTACTGACTAAAACCCACTTCAAATGCCCTTTGCGTATATACAATAACTCTTTCGAAAAATTCCGCAACCAATCCTTTTCACACCTTCTCTGAGATTATAGAAAGCAAGCCACGAGTGGTGGCTGACCACCGCGAGCAATGGTAGTCGGCTACCAATACTACGTCTTCATACGAATGTTTAGTTGAGGTTCCAAATTCCCATCATCTGCCTAGCTTTTTCCTAACTATATTGGTCTCGACTTCCAGTCAAACCGGATTCAGCGGAATACCAGTATTTTAAGTGGAGCGGCTGCTTACCAGACCTCCACAACCCATTAACTGAGTAACACGGTAGGTACTCCTTGGCAAGACTGGTGTCAGATTTTCTGCCTTTGACTGTCCGTAACGACTGCCGAAGATCTACAAATAACAGCTGGAACTAACGCGCAATGGCACGGAGGAGTCTCGGTATGTTAAGATGATTACCCATCCACACACTAACCTCGGCAAGCGTTGCTTAACCTTAAAGATGGACTCGTGCGGCTGTTATTATTTAGCCATTGGCTTTCAAATTATAATGTAATCCGAGTATCCGACAGGCAATAATGTCTTCCTTTAAGTTAGATTAGTCTGATTATATGATATGTGAAGTCCCTGCATTAATTTCTATCTATTTAGGCACCTACCTAAAAATCTCCCAAAACCTAACGACATTTAGATAGACTAGTCGCGACTAGCTTATTATAAGGGTGGAATTCTGAAGAGTAGGCTCTGCCAAGTAACCGAATGGGTGAAACTGCTATCATGAATCATTTCAGATCCATCCTAAGTTCTAAAAACTATAACTAGGTAACAGGTGGTTCCTAATATGTTGGTGCATGAGTCAGCCAGGCACCATTTAAGCGACCTTTAATATTATAGTCCTAGTTTGTGATTGTGACTGCCCAAAGAAAGAAAGAAAGAACAATATTTATTTAGGCTACTTTTTTTTGCGATTACTTGGTGAACTTTATTACTTTTCTAGAAAACGTAGCTTGCAGCCAGCTTTTACAAAACAAACAATATCTGTGTATGTGTGTCTGACTGAATCAATCATCAATTTTGTTTAAACACTCTAATTTATTACGAAATAATTCAGTAAAAGAATATTCACGAGACAACTCTACGGTTTTCGGAAACCACAAACTCTGTGGAAAAAATAAGCAGTGCACCGCTGACAACGCGTTGATATAATAAATGTGAAGCCGGCGTAAACCTCGAGTACAGCGGCGCGCTCACATAAAATATGTGGATGTTAGGCTATAATTGCACACTACGAGTTCCCATCGATCGCGGCCGCCTGCTGCTCGTCTGTTGGCGGCCACGTGCACGCCTCTGGTACCTAATCGCCATAATTTAAACAAACCTAGCAACAGCTCCCAATTGGCCGCTTTTAGGAATAAAATTTTACTCCGACTTAAAATTTTCCAAGAATTTTGTTCATCTAGTTATGTTTGTACATTACAAGTGTATCCCAATTTCTCGATCCAAACGATTCCCAGAACTACATGGAGAGCTGAATATAAATTCCGAAATGAAATTGTTTGATTACGACATTCATCATTTCACTTTGTTGAGTGAGACAGCAGAACATTATCAATATATTTCATCAGTTTGCTTTCATAATAAATATATTGTAGCCACTGTTTCGCTTTCTAAGAATGCTAAAACTATTTTTTATTTAATTGTTTATAATGAAAAATAAAAGTGTTGGTTACTCTGCGGCCTTTTCATAAGCTAACATTCCGGTGCTTGTCATCGCTTTTTAAAGGCCATAGATCACGCCAGGGAGAGGGCCTCGTCGATGGGATAAATTGCTCTCAAGTTGGCAGGCGACGAGAGACGTGCGCCGGCGCAGCGCGCCCGCCCGTTACCGAATTACATTACTTTAACAGTTTAACTATAGATTTATTGGGATTTAAGTGGCACATACAGGTACGCGGGGCTTCGCCTGAAATATTATTCCTGGAGCAGATGTAAAAGAATTCGCATAAGTCGCACAGCTATTACACATAAAATTCAATTTACAAAATGTAATATGTTCGCCAGCGAATTATGTGAATCCTGAATGCCGGAAATTTATGATAGTAATCAAAATATGTTTTTATGTCATTGAAGCAATAAAACTGGATAATTCGTTTTATATTAGTCCGTGCATGTTTCTCTAATTACGAGGCGTCGGGTGTGTGAATGCGCGGATGGGTTACAGTTAGTGATGGATTCAGTTTCGTGAGTTTCGCAGGCATTAAGGATTCACGAAGACGCAATATTCCAGAAACACGAAGAGCAAAGCAATCCGTGTGTTGTTATTTATTTGTTTGATATCGCTATGCTATATCGTTAAAGGTACGATTCCGTGCATCGCGGACGATCGCAGCTGCGCGCGATCTATCGCATGCGACTGTCGCTTTCGGCTGATGCGACAATAGATGTAGTATGAAAATGTATGGTACCGTTTCCGAAGTCAGCCGTGCGCGTCTGTCGCAGACCACGGAAACGGCGCCATACATTCTCATACTCTGACTATTGTCGCATGCGATTGATCGCGCGCGGTGCGATCGGCCGCGATGCAAGGAATTGTATTATACCTTAAAGCAAAGAAGTAAGGGATTCGATACACACAACACATGGGTTACTAAACTTTAAAGCTTCATGATCAATTTCAGGTAGGTAGTCTTAAATCATACAGCGGATTACTTTGAACACAAAAGAAACAATTCGCGGTGACTTTGCAGCAACTTGGAACTTTCATAATACCTGATTATTAATCATCGATGACCATTATCTTTCATCTCACAAACGTTGAGAAGTATTCTGGTATTGCGCCAACGATCCTCCCTAAATCAAGGAAAATGTTTTTTTTTTAATAATCCCTCTGTCAATAACGGTGATGTTAACACGCCGGCCGAACCGAAACGATTCGAGAATTACATGAAATTACAAAATAATGAAACGACTGTTAGTTCCGTTTTCATTACCTAATGTAATAAAACACAGGAAAATGATACCTATTTTATTTACTAAGGAAATTATTACCTAAGGAAAAAAATAGAGCAGCAAGTCATTAAAAAAAAACGGGAAGAGAACAGTTAAAATGATATCTTTGGAACTGTCAAGGATCTGGGTTACGTTCGGAAGAAGTCTGCAAAGTTTTTTTGCCTCAAAAATATCTGGCGGTTGTAAAAAGTTACCCATTTTTTTATGTAAACAAGGGTCAAGGTTGCCATATGAAAGGGTTAACTTTTTATATGTTGGTAGGAGCAGAAGGGATGATCTGTTTTTTAGTTGTTTTTGTATGTATTTATTGCGTGTTTATGGTGGAGCAAGCTAAATCTGTTCGTATCGGGTGAGGGACCACCCATAAACCATGTTATACTTATTGAAACGATTTTTCATTTTGTGCAGTTATTGTTTCTCTTTCTTATTTTCCCGTCCATATATTGTTTTTTTAATCTTCCCTTGGATATCCTGATATAACCACATTTTTAATGTGTTTTACCTTATTTTTTTGGTAACTAATAGTTGATTCAACCTAGGTTATATTACTAACTGACAACTAGGTTACCTAGGTGAGCCTAGGTTCTCCACTAATTAGTAACACTAACTTGAAAATCAATTAAGTAATAATATAGAAAATATAATTGGACAAAAAATACAAAACGCCTAGCCAGCTTAAAATTGTAGAAAGAAAGTAACTTCAAGAAATATCAGATAGAATAAAATACAAAACATTTGGACTTTTCACTGCCTCCACACATCTACAAGTGATATATTCCATCCATCACGTGGTTTCAGGATGCACCTTCTTTCGTCAAGATGTCGGGAGATCGATTTCGGATCGGGACCGCACACAGCGACTGAAATGCATCGAACTGTGTCAATTACTCGAGTTATTTATATCGAACGCAAATAGAACAATACCGAAGATGTGTTATTTAAAGATACAACTGTTTTAACAGTCACCGGAAAACGATTGTTATCGGGAAATGTGAAGAAAGAATTCTATATTTTATGTGGGTACAGTTGTATCTATGGGTTTGGCTTCCGCACTTAGTCCTTATGGTGGACCATTCTGCATGGGCTATAGCGCCCGTCACTCTATTTACCTACAGTTAATAACGTCTTTTTAGTGATGGTTGGCAGAACCAACTGACCCAGCATTTATCTGTTTTAACGCAAAAATCTAAACTATTTAATATCTTCTCTTCCGAAGCCGAGAGAAGTCTAGTCCACAATATGATGGATAAGTAAACCCCTGGCTACGACGAATAACGAAAAAGGCGCTCACTCAGTTACCGAGAAAAAAGTTTTTAATTTTTTTTAATTTCAATAACTCTGAACAATATTATCTTCTCTGTAGCTATTCCACATTGTTTGAGTCCTAGGTATCAAAGGCCTCGGTGTGAGTTTTTAAACGTACTAAATCACGCTATCGTGTTTTTTACTTAAACTGGACTAGCGTTGTCTAATGACGAACAATGTTTCCTTACTTTTTTCCATACGATTTATCATAATCGAACGTTAACACGATTGAATAAGTAAAATAAACTTGCACTAGGCCTTCTGAACAGAACTTTCAAGTCAAAGATCGGAAGAATCATCCTAACAGATAATAGAAATAAAAGATGGATCAAGGATTTGAGTAGTTGGGCCCATTCTTTACATAATTTTCACTATAGACCTTTCTAAAGTTGATAGTACGATTGCGCTGTAACGCGCGTCTCATTCTCTTCTCTAATGTCCTTTAATGTGTTAAAATCTAGGCTTGTTAATATTAATTAACAAGCCTTCTCAGAATCAAGGCTTATTAAAGCCTTGATTTTTTAAAGTTATTAAAATTGTGTCGTTTGTTTATATATATAACTGAATCACAACCCTCGTTGTCAGTAGGTTCCAATACAAAGACGAATTCGTGGTAATATGGTCACGACTAACCACTTGAACTTTTTGATTAAAATGTTCCGAATAGCTTCGCAAACTCTGTCAAGACCAAGATTCCAATTTGTAGTAATCAAATCAATCATAATATGATTCTTAGTAGATGTGATAGAGCTTCAAATACGAAATAAAGTTTAATTAAACACCGGAAATCGAGTCCATTATCATGATCCGAAGTGACTAATGCAAAGTTAGTTACTTCGCAGAATAACAAAAGTAATCGCACAAATAAACCCCAGCCGTCAGTCGTAATCGTAAATTAAAACACACCTCATCTTTTGTGAAATTTGAGGCTTACTCACGCCAAGGAAGGCCAATAACATGCCACATGGCACACGGCACAAGGTGGGAGCCATGGAGGTAAGCTACGTACTGAAATACAATTTTCAAACAGACGTCAGTTTGTTAAATCAAGAAATGCTCATAAACTGAGCACCCATAGTCGAGCATAAACAGAGTATCAAGGTTGTCGTTCTTAAAAATCATTCTCAGTTTTTTTATTAAAGCGAGCGTTAGAGTTCCGCCGACGGCGATATTTTTGAAATACCTATTGCATTTATAAAGATCAAACGGTTTGAACAAACGGGCGTTCATGTAAACACATCATACTCGCAGCGCTGACTACGGCCGCGTCGGGGCGGCGCGTACGCAGCCCAGTGCGCCATTATCCACACGTAAACTAAAATACATCACACCACGCTCTCTCAGTCAACTTTTATGTTTTCATGATCGTCTTGTATTCAAGTAAATTGTATTCAGCGACAGCGGCCTCTCTGATCAAATTAGGTATGCTATGGTTACTTCGTTTCAGAGATTTTTTCAGGTTAGGTAAAGAAAGTTTAAAAATGATACAGCTGACTGCTCCAAATAACGCAATCGTACTTGTTGACATTTGTAGTAGGCCCCATATAGAGTAAAATGCAATTTTACTCCAAAACAATAAATCGCTACCTACCTACTTGTTCAGCTACACGAAGAACTTATGAAACCATAGATTACAAAATGCAGCTTACCGACTTTATAGTACGCAAGCACCAAATTAGTAATTAAGTAAAGAAGGAAAATAAAGGGGAAAATTAAATTACAGATTGCTGGGGTTGCAAAACAGACTCAATGTTTACAATTTCTATAATTATGAAAGATTCTCCAGTAGGTAACTAATTTGTTGAACTTATCGTGTGTTTCAAATACTTTCAAAATTAGATACTTACATTGATTAATTAATAACCTTATTACTCCCGTTACGTCCGAGAAAAGTAAATGCCAACTTTTAGAAGAAAATACGAAGCTAAGTTAGGAGATCAAACGAGTATGTTGAATATACGAAGCGTGTCAGTGTATTTTGTATTGACCCTCATCTATTTATGACTTTTTTAGTTTTACGTCTTTTATTGTTTGTCTAGGTCAATTTTGGTGTCGTTTTCCCAGCCTCCAACTGTAACCTTTTAGCTATAAAAATTCTGTGTAAACCAGTAAAGTTTTGAGAATAATAAAATTTAATATGACATCATAAACTTGGGTAACTGATTTGAGGTATTAGAAGGCTGATGGTTCGTTGAAAATCCTATTGCCCAGAAAAGTTAACCTACCGTTCGAAGAGATTACCACACAAGACTTTTCCAAAGCGTAATTTTGGATTTATGATATTGCAGAATGTACGCACAGTTACGAAGTTAGTATTTTGAGTGACGAGAGCGTGTCAAACCCTACTTTGTGGAGCCAAATTTTGTCAGGTGTTCGGGCTGATACTCAACATATTTTCAGAAATCGGGGGCTAGTCTTAACTAATGGAAGTACATGACCCGGATAGAGTGCAGCAATTTATCATTAACATTATTGTCCGCAAACTTTCGACAGAACTTATTCCAACAATCGCTGAACAGTAACTAACAACAATGATACACACGAAATCACATAAACGCATACACTGGCACTAAATCGCGACCTTAAAAGACGTAGCATCAGGAGATCAGAGTCCGTGATGCAGGCACTGCCATCGCACATGTTATACCGCATCTTTTACGACCGTCGTAAGGGAGTGCTGCACGTTCTCAGAACCGGGCCGCACTGCACATGGGCGGTCGTAAACCCGCGATTATCCGGCCCTGTTCCGAACGGAGTATTTATTGGCCATCTATGTGCACTGCGCCTTAATCTTTAGGTGTTATATTTGCAGTTTAGCGCTGATTTTTGTTTGTGTATTTTAATTTGGCGCTGGTGTTAGATGTTGTTGTGTTGGTAACTTTGGGTACCCGTTTAGCCAAAGAATTTATGCCGTTCTACCTAATAATATGTAGATGTCACCGGAAAATTGCAGACTTCGTATGATTGTAATAAATCTTTTTTAACCTACTTCCAAAAGGAGGAGGTTCTCAATTCGTTTGTATGTTTTATTTTTTGTATGTGTGTTATGCGATCATTCCGTCAATTATGAATTGATTTTGATGATTTTTTTTATATTCAAAAGCCTATACTCCTGAGGTGGTCCCATTGGCACCAAGTCAGAATCTGATGATGGGATCCTAGGGAAATCGAGCGCAACCCTCAAATTTTAAAGGCACTTACAATGTTTTTCATATACTTTCTAAAGCAAATCAGAAAATTGTGCCTGGTAATCAAACATCTCATCTTGCTGAGCTGATGATGGAAGGTATAAGTCAGAATCTGATGCTGGGATCCCAGGAAAAATGTTTGTTCAGCGATATTTTCGTCAATTGTCAACCGATTTGGATGATTCTTTTTTTGTTTGAAAGAATATTTTTCCAAACTGGCCCCATTTTAATTTGGTGAAGATCTGATGAAGGGTTTCGGAGGTAGGCAACGGAACTCTTCAATAAATAATAGCAAATCTCCCGGGATTGCTGAAATTGCATGTCTGTTTATTGATTACACCAGTTATTAACATAACATCACGCCGTTTCGCTGTCAAGGGGTACGCACATGTTTTTGGGGTTTTCTATTCGGGCATAACTTTATTGTTCATTACCGATCTTGATGATTCTTTTTGCATTGGCTTTAGTTATAGCTATATTGCATTTGCACTGTACGGTGAACTTCAACGATAAACCAACCTCCTTAACTAAAAATCAATAAAATCTAGTAAAGTGACATATTGTTAGGTTTATGTCAATCCCAAAGCAAAGTAGATATACTATGAGCTGGTCTGGACTTGGACTGAACGACGAAGTCACACAAAGTAACTGCTTATCGGCAAATAGCGCAATCACTCACTATGGGAATAATGTGAATTTAGTTGTGGTGTGTCACCACTAAAAAGTGGATAATTAAAACCTTTCATAAAAAATACAACCGACTTCCAAATAAAAAACACTACAAAGTATAAAATTACTTTAATTTCGGAAGTCGGTGTCAAAAACGAAAAAGAAACAAAACACCAACTGCCCAAATTAAAGTAAAGTTGTTTTATACATTGTAGTGTTTTTTCTTTGGAAGTCGGTTGTATTTTTTTACACTATGATTTCTCGATATAGATTATAAGAAAATCGTTTTGTGTACAATAAATCCCAGCCAAATTCAATAGTTTCCAGTATATCCGTGTCTTTAACAATATTACGGCGTTTGCAATTTTCCGGTGACAAAGACATAGCATACTGCATTTTTCCGGAATGAAAAGTTTTGATAAAGCTATGACACTAATCGATATTGATGATAATGAACTTCTCTGAAACAAACACGTTCGCTTTGAGCTTTGAGGGAGGAACACATCTATCTTAATAATAAAGCTGAAGAGTTTGTTTGTTTGTTTGAACGCGCTAATCTCTAGAACTTCCAGTCGGATTTGAAAAAATATTTTTGTATGTGATAGTCACCTTTATTTTAATTGATAAGATTGTAGTTGTTATAATAAACAACCACATAATTACCCACATATGAAAGGAAAACAAACCCTCACTATACTAAATTATTCACCTGCTTTAACTATGTTTTTTTTCCTAGGCTTGTTGTTGTGTTGTTGTTTCTAGGGCCGGGGCGCCCGCCCTAGAAACACCACCCACACCCTGCTCTAGTTACTAAGGAAAAGAAAATCAATTTCACAACGAACATACAGCACTTCCCAACACAAGGGAAATTATTGTGAGAACATTTATTACAGAATCGAAAAGAAAATGAGAATTGATGATCGCCTGGAAAAACTGGAGTTTCCATCGATTCCTGTGATTGACATTCTGCGATGGAAACTACCGTTTTTCAATCAGCCATCAAACACCTCCGTTTCCAGGGTCTGCCACCTTCAAAAGATGGACTTTCAGCACCATGCGCTACCAGGATCGCAGAAACACGAAGGAGGTTGCTTTATAAATTGCAGTGCATAGAATTCAACCCGTTCCCCAGCTCGGGGTAGGCAGTATCTATCCATCTACTCATTGAATTGAAAAACGAAACAAACAGTATTTCCAAATAATTAAATCTATACTCGTAAAACTATTTATTTAACTTGCGTAATTTCATATTTTCCATTTCAAATATGAAATTACGCAACTGAGCCTATCAACGGTGAAAAATTTGTACTAGGGACACATGAACGGGAAGAGAAAAGTTGACGAAGTGAAACTGCACACAACTACATTTTCCTGACGTCACACTACGTACACATTCTGCACACAGCACCACGGCCTGTCTACACGGAAATGCTTTTAATTTTCCATCATATTCCTTGAGTTTTGCTGGACTAACTGAATTTATTAGTTTACTAACTGATAAATTAAAGTGATTTTCAATGTATCTGTCGTGAAAATGGAAAATGAAATGGCAACAACTTGCCCCATTTTCTTGTGATTGAATGTGAATTTTGCACTAGGGTTTAAACTTTTAGCAGCGATTAGTTCTTTGCATGATAAATTCATTGTTTTAAACTGATTAACTGGTTACTATTTCGGTTTATTTTTTCAATAATCAACTTATGAAACGCTACGCTGCGTTTTAAAACGGGAATAACTGTCGAGGCTGTCAGCCTCAAATTGGATTGGACCGGTCAGCTGCATGCACTATGACCGTAGGCTAAGTCTCTACAAAATGGGTAAAACCCAAAGACGGACGGCACCGCCAAGGTGCCGCACAGAAAGAGGTGTCGAGACAATCTGGACGCGTGTCGTGAGGGCTGGTTCGAGGTGGCCCGAACAAAACAATCCTGGAAAAAAAGCTAATAGGTATCAATAGGTTTACGCGACGAGCAGAGTTTATCACAGAAGGAAAATGCAGTACCTGTAGGATAAGGTATGGTAGCGAAGACCGCGGGACGAAGCCAGTGTAAAAGATACAATAAATAATAACACCAGCGGCATCTTTAGTCATTTGAACGGTTGAAATCATAATTGGTTGATTGGTGAGATCTTGATAGACGGTACTTGAAACTTGAGCTTTTAACTTCGTAAGTACCGAGGTGTTAATTGTTCAACATTGCTAAGCGGCACGTAAGTGGGGTTATCGTTTTAAGAGCTTATTAACTTCCTGAGAATAAGTCGGTAAGATTTCGTTTGAGATGAATGGATCAAACTGTGGGACACAAATTTTTGTTAACGATGTAGGTGGTCGTTTAAATTCATAAGTGTAAGTTGGTATATTAATATAATATTTTGCAAGTTCTATTATGTGGAGAATATTTCATATATTTGAAAATATGTGGCACGATAAGGAATTGATTAGAACGGAATCCTTTAAAATCACTTTAGCACTTGAAATAGTCTTAAGAATAAAAATAAATAAATAAATGAAAACTGGTGATCATAAAAAATCCGAACAAACTAAATAATGGCACACATCATGTTAGAATCTCCTGCCACACCATACAGTCCTGGTAACCTCATTTTGTTTCCAAGAAGACGGATCAATACATGGCAGTGGGCAGGACAGGCAGCGCCACCCTCAGTTTGCCGGCAATAATAGTTATTGATTCGAAGCCTCTGGTCGGAATCAGGTCAAAAAGGCACCAGCGAGACAGAGATAGATTTATTGTCGATGTGTGTTTCATTGCAATACGTCATCGCTGTTATACAGGACTGCCGCATCTATGTGTGGGAAAGGGGATGCAACCTTCACACAAGTGCAAGTCGAAAGCTTTTCATACATTCACGCACACTCGCATAGGGAAGCGAGATGCCAATATCGGATGGCGGGCGACTGAATTTTGTAAATTAAAACGACAAAAATTAGGTTCACTCCAACTATTTAATTCGCGAACCGTAGATTTTATTAAGTCATGCATGACAGAGGTGCTAGTTCTTCAAAACTTTTTGGTAACTATTGCGTTGTCGGTCATTGAACCTAATGCCAACATGCACAACCTAAACCGATGTAGGTACCAAATGGCGGCTGGATTTTTAAAGTTCATTTATTTTTCATGTAAGATTGATACTTGTTACTATAAAAAAAAATTATATAATTAAGAGTTAGGTAATTACAGTTTTTTCAAAATCATCCCCTAAGGCAGATGCGAGTTTTGTAGCTATATAAAGTAGATACAAGCACATGTTGCCAGTTACTGTTTATGACAGTACCTATTCTATTTTGTATATTATAGGGTATGAGTAGGCCCCACCATTTTTACCTATGTAACATTTCTTTTTACTGTATGGTGTCGGACGTAAAAGAATAGCACCATCCCATTTTTTCCCGTGGCCGTGGGTGTTGTAAGAGGCGACTAAGGGACTCACCAGAGAATGGGCAGCAGCATTCTATGTGCATTGCAACAGCTAGACTGCGATCGCCAACCCGCCTGCCAAGCGTGGCGATTATGGCAAAGCCCCCTTTTGAGGGAGGCCTATGTCCAGCAATGGACGTCTTTCGGCTGAACCAATTCAGAGTATTTTTTTGGATACACATGGATTCCTTATAAGGAACAAAACTCCCACAAAATAATTGCAAGCTTGCAGCTGTGTGTTCCCCTGTACAATAAATCGTGTCAATAAAGATACATAACATAGGTAAGGTTTATCCTAACTAATCCATATATAACCATACTACATGATTATATCCACTAATTTATACATGCGAACGAAGAAGAACTTTTTTTTACTATTTGTAGGGGTAGTTCTATAAACTAAGGAATTTTCGGTTTTGGGAATACTGGAAAAACAAAAAATAATCATCCAAATCGGTTAACAATTGGAGAAAATATCGCTCAACAAACATTTTTCCTGAGATCCCAGCATCAGATCCAGATCCTGTCTTATATCATTCCATCATCAGCTCAGCAAGATGAGATGTTGATTACCAGGCACAAATATCAGAATTGCGTTAGAAAGTATATGAAAAACATTGTATGTGCCTTTAAAATTTGAGGGTTGCCCTCGATTTCCGTAGGATTCCATAGTCAGATTCTGACTTCGTGCCAATGGGACCACCTAAGGAGTATAGGCTTTCGAATTAAAAAGAATCTTCAAAATCAATTCATAATTGACGGAATGATCGCATAACAAACATACAAAAAAAACATGCAGTCGAATTGAGAACCTCCTCTTTTTTTGGAAGTCGGTTAAAATGTAATGTGATTCATTTAGATCACAGATTTCACCAAAATAAAGAAGTATATAATATTTTTTCTTGCCTGGGAAACATATTATTATTTAATTGTCTCAAAAATATTATAAAATCCTTTTCCAAACTTTTTCTCAGGATCCTGTTCAATGTTAAATAAGCGAATATATTCAATATCCTATTCAACGAGCGACGATGGACTTCTTCTGATTCAATACGTATGAGAGAGATTGAGAATACCTCCTAACTTTGTGCACCTAGCGTGTCGTTTAGATCCCAGCACCATCTGCTGAGGAAATCGTATCGTAGTAATCAGTAATATTCTCAGAATTCTTGATAGATATTTAGTAACGAAATAATTATAGTCATATGGTAATTTTAGCGTCTTGATATATAAGTGAAACCTTGACTTTGGAGATACTTGGACTATTACAAATTTAGGGTTAGAAGTATTTTTTAATTGTCAAAACAATAAACGTTGATTTCGGTTGATTTACGATTTTTTCGTCACTGGTACCTGGTCTCAGTTTCCTGCCGATGGATTTCCTTGATATTACCATAAATCTAAAAAAAAATGTTTTCACTGTTCCGCTTGTACATTCCGCTTGTTCAACATTGTATTCTTGATAATAGGTTAAGTTTCACAACTAGATTCTCCAAAACAAATCGGTCCGAAATACGACTTAGTTTCGTCCTTAGTTTGTTTACCCTAAAATAATAGTAATAAAAAATAATAGACTTTCTAACTACAATTCTATGTATACACTAGCTTTTGCCCGGGACTTCGTACGCGCATTCCCGTTCCCGTAAGAATTTCGGGAAATCCTCTCTTTGGAGCACTAAGAGAGGATTTCTCGAAATTCCTATACGCTATACTCCCTAAGGAACCTACATGCCAAATTTTGTTTGTCAGTCACTTAGTCACTCAGTCAGTCAGCAACGGAAGAATTTTATATTTTAGGATATTATACCACTATAGAAGCTATAATAATAAAAATGTAAAATTGTTTGTTGGCTTGTGATAGCTTCCTCTATCTCTAGCTGAGCACTGATAAAGCTTCAACATCGCTGACTGTCATACGGTACATACATTGTAGCCGCGGGCAAATTCAAGCTTTACTGTGTGTGGTTTTTTCCTATCTCGTCGAGATTTTCTTCTTAGAAAGCCAGAGACGTGCAATTAATTTAATTAATTTTTCACACAACCAGCACCGCCCGAGGGTGGCCACGCCTTACTTTAAATTTTCTCGCAGTAGGTGTGAAAAGTAGGAGCATACTTCCTCAGGGATAAAAATGTCTATGCAATAGCTTGAATCCCTCGCTGCATTCGTCATATTAAATTTTCTCGCAGTAGGTGTGAAGATTAGGAGCATACTTCCTCAGGGATAAAAATGTCTTTGCAATGGCTTGAATCCCTCGCTGCATTCGTAATATTAACTCCTTTGCTTCGCTTGTAAGTTAAACTCGTTATACTTTCTCACTACGCTCGAGAGTTATCTCCGAAATCTTTCATTACGTTCGACATTCAATATGACGTCATAAGACACTGCTTTATCCTCTCGATGCATATCTACTATTAGGGGCCCTTTTCAATTAGCACAAACATTTCAAATTGCCTCTCATGCACAATACTACAAGTAATCTAACCGAATGTAGCTGAATAGCAGTCTTTGAAATGTTGCCAGGGTTGCGGAATTTGTTCGAAAGAGTCACCGCGACACTGGAACGCAAAGTGCTTTAGAAGGAACACGGATGGGTTTTAGTCAGTAAGAGTCTGACACGCCCTCCCGCTCCACCCAGAGCGAAAGAAGTCATTTGATGATTCCCCATCCTTAAAAAAAGAAAAGTCTTTGAAATGTAGCGACTATCTGAACTCTACAACTCGCCACCTGGTAAACACTCCGTGGTAAATCAGAAGCTAGAAATTCTGTCATGTCTATAGACAATCTGGCTTCTGTCTAGCACGGACGACCCAGTTTGTAATGAATGATGGTCATCCATGGATCGAGCTCGGCAAGTAACAATACTACCTTCGAAGTAATATATACTAAACTCGCATGCTATCATCTGGCTCCATTGAACTTACCTCATTACGTTTAGGTCTTAGTATGACAGTAGGTCTCGCGGTTGCAAGTGCTACTGCCGTGCGTGGAGTCCTGGGTTCAATTCCCAGATGGGCAAAAAGTTTAATTGGGTTTATCTAATCCTTCCTCTGTCTTTTCTCCTTCCCGATTATGCTGGCATAATGGGGTGTGCTAGCTTACAAGTAGCGAATTATTTCGTTTTAGGTTTTTACATGTTACCTTTGTTGTATTGTTTTCTTTGTAAGAATACTTAGCATACCTTTGTATAAATGCTAGTTCTTCTAACTCAACAGGCAGATGTGTTGCTGGGGAGTTTGTTGCGCCAATTCTTCTTCCCAGCTAAAGGCTAGGAAGTGGTAACCGGCGGGCGTTTTGTGGGACTGTCTGTATGTAGAACTTTGACGTTCAAAAAGTGCTGGCACTCAGTCTACTTTGAATAAATGACTTTTGACTTTTTACTTGTATAATAGGAATTTTCCAGTAATAGTAATTTGGAAGTTGGTGATGGTCACCCCCGTGCCTCGGAAAGCACGTGTCCTGCGCCAGATCTCTCTCCGAACGTGTCGAGTTGCCGTCCCATCGCAATATGAGAGTGATGGAAGAGGGAGTGCACCTGTATTTGCGCACGCACTTGTGCACTATTATATGTCCCGCGCCGATGGCTAGTCTCGGTTGAGTTTGGCCGCCATGGCGGAAATCGGTCAGGAGTACTTTATTTATTTAATATGACAATGGATAAATTGTTGTTGGCAGCTCTAGGATGATTCCAAATGTAAATTGGTCACAGCTTCCCCAAGTACAATTTAACGGAACTAATATTCCAATATTTGAGAAGGTAAAAGAACTTTGGGGCTTGGATCGACAATATGTCTTTGGGTCCGAAGCTCCAGGACATAAGCCGCAAAATTTTTGCATCTGCCAGGTTCCTCAGACGATTGCGGAACTTTTTTCCCTCTGCCACTAAAACTGCGCTTGCACAGTTTTTTCTGCTTCCAGTCCTTGACTATGCTGATGTCAGTTATCTCGATTTCTCCCAGGCACAACTAGATAAACTTGAGCGTCTTCAAAACCTTCGCATAAGATTTATATTTGGCTTGCACAAATATGATCTCATTTCTGAATTTTGCACACAGCTCAAGTGGCTTCCTATACGTCTTCATCATTCTCATATTTTATTTCTGCTCTACAGTATTCTGTTCAATCCTACAACCCCTTCTTATCTTAAATAACGTTTCAAGTCCATTCATCATGCATGACACACATAGCAGATATCTGAGGTCATTGGAAAACTTGAAACTAGAAATGGCCGATGCATTCCACCAGCTTTTACGGAAAATCTTTTACGGTTCAAGCAGTACGGTAAAGTACGGTTATGGAATGCCTTGCCCGTGTCGGTAAGTGGTGCACAAACTTTGTCCACTTTTAAAACAATGCATGGTCAAACCTCTAATATATTTTATACCATTCAATAGTTTTTACTTGGGTTCTATGCTTTTTGTTTCATAATTATTATTGTTTATATTTATCTATTATGTATTTATTGTATATATAGTACACCTAAGACTACCTTCAGTAGGTACTGTCTTTCATTTTTTTAATAAAATTCATCCAAAGTGATATTTTCAAGACAACTTGAAAAGATCGCTTTTAGCGATAAGGGCGCCCTTGTGTCACTCTATGACTCTATGTAATGTTTTCTACATCTATACTTTCCGTAACTTAATTGTATCTGTTGTTAACAGATGCAATTAGACAATTAATTAGACGGTTGATATTTTTACCAAGTGTATGTATAACTGTCTACGTATTACTAAAATAACGTTGCAAAAACGAATCCATTGCGTAAATACTACTGTTATAAAGTAAATGATTAAAACCTATTTTTTTTTCCAGATAAAAACGAGACACATTCGCTAAAACACCGCCACACAGCAAGTCGGACTCGCACACGTTCCGGTCACACACAGTCGGTTCCGATGTGTCTGTTAGAGAAATTGTTTTATATTCCTGGTTATTAATATTTATATAAATAAACCCACACCATAAATTAATTTCTCATATTTTTCGCTTTGCTTCGGTAAAAGGGTTGGATTAAAACGATTTCTTTTCATCACTTGTCTGCTAATCTATATAAATAAAAATACTAATAACACTTACTTGTTAAAACTTAAAAAATATCGTATCAGGTATAACAAACTTTGATACTTAAACTAAATAAATATATAATTAAATAGATTATTATTTTGTTAAAGATAATTATTTTATGATTAGCTATAAGTTGATTGCTGCGCCCTAACAGGGTAATTTATTCACAAAGTTTAGTTAAGTCTGTAACTGTGTGTACATTGTGTGCAATAAATAAATAAATAAACTAAGCAGCTATTGTTTTTCTTTACAAAAAAAATGATTTATGTACGCAATAATATTATATTTCATACTCAAATTACAAACACAAAGACTTAAGAATTTGAAATGTCTAACCTAATGCCTACCAAAGGACCGGGACCTCAGACCTCCTAACATTGAGATCAATTTGACAGTATAATTCGTACTTTATTAAGGAAATAAAAAAAACTGTCTCACAATACAGTGTTATACTTTAACAAAATTTTAAGTATTATATTCAAATAAAAAATAAAAAAAAACTGAATAATCAACAAAAAAATATTTATAAGAAGTGTTCAAAGGTACAAAATCAGTCTTGATTTTCGAATTCTTAGAAAATGTTATGCAGCTGTACGGTGGGCATTTTGAGGTTTTCCCGTGATTTTACGGAAGAAACGGTTTTGGAGCGTCTGCAATCCTATAGAGTTGACCAGTGCGTACGTCATGATGGGACGGATAACCGCAGTGAAAGTCGTAATTTGCACCTGAGTAACAATTTGCTTCCTGTCGTGATGAAGTGGAGCCTTCCCTGTGCGAAGGCAGCACACGAACGGGCCTGCCTTATGTGCTCAGTGAAGGTGTGGTGGCTGTCCAGGGTGACCCCCAGGTATTTGGCTTGCATCTCCCAAGTAATCGGCTTGTCATACATCGTGCTCGGACGGGATAGAACACAACCGGGCCTTTTACTGTTAGGGATATCGTTGGTGAACAGCATAAAGACTAGGGGGATAGCACTGAGCCCTTGGGGACTCCTCGGATGGGGTGAGGGGACGAGAGCGCACCCTCGATACGAAAGCGGAAAGTGTGGTTCGACAAAGTCTCGCTAGATGAGCACGAGACCGTCTGTTACGCCGAGTTAGTATAGCTTATAAATAAATTCAGTGTGGCAGACTTTGTTGAATGCTTTCGCTACGTCGAAGAATAAGGCGCCTGTCGTCGAGACACGCTGGAAACCAGCGCATAGGTGCTCGATTATGCGGTGGACCTGTTGGATGCACTAGTGTTCGGATCGAAACCGAACTGCTCGTCGGAAATAATACTTTGCTTCAGCATAATCTTTGAGCCGATTGATAAGTCTCTCATAGACTTTACCTAGTTCGTTTAGTAGACTGATGGGACAGTAACTAGCGGGATCAGACTTGGGCTTGTCTGGTTTGGGGATGCCGATAACGGTGGCCTGTTTCCATGCTTGGGGGGACATGTTGTGCTTAATGTGCCATTGAAGATAGCAGTTATTAGCACGATAAGTTGGGTGGGAAAGAGTGTTGGTAATACCGTCGGAGCTAGGGGCTTTCCCAGGCCTGAAGCCTTTGAAGCCTTTTGGTGATATCCTGTACCTCGCTCTACGTTCTACTTCAGCATCCACCATATCGAGGTGAACTTGGTTTACTGGTTGAGAGCTGGGGGATCATTGGGACTGTCGGCTAGACATTCCACTTTGTCAGAGTTGTCGAAGGCGACACTCTTTCAGGATAAAGGAGAGAGGGCATTGTGGCTTTGGATCATAACTTTGTAAGTTTTCAAGGTGCCAAAAGGCTAGGTGGGTGGGCTCGACCTTGCTAAGCGTCTTGTCCCAGCGCTGGACGCAGCTCAGCAGTGTTCAGCTCAGCAGTCCCTCACAGCATGCGCAATTTTGTTCGCGTTGCAGGCAGAAGCGCTGTTCGCACGGTTGGCTGCGTTCTTCTCGGTTATTATATTCCGTAAATCGTTCAGGAGTTTCCAGCGGCGATCTTCCGCCACTGGAGCTTTCCTTGAACATTTGTTCAGGACGAATTGTACGTGATATGAGGCACTGTACCTCCGGCGCGCTATTCATAAGATCGCTCCGCCGTGCGCCACGTCATCGAAAGTGTAGCGGCAAAACAAAGTAACTCCGTACATACAGTAAAATGCAAATTAATTTATCGGGTATTTATCTGTATAATCACTTAAAATATTACCTATCCTTTAGAATGTTTCCCAGACATACATTATAATACAATTTCGAAACTCTGACGTAAAGTTGTTTTTTTTTGTAACAGTATTATGGCTTTGTAGAGAAGGACACATACAATAGGATAGTGTAAAAAACTAAAAAAAAAAAGGATAAAAAGTAAGAATCGAGCAATTAAGTTGAAATTCACAGAAGCTGTACGTTAAACATGACTGCGTCTCATGATCTTGTTGGACGGGACGTTGCTAAAAAGTTATTATACATTCCTATGTATTTCTGTTATTTTCAATTTTAATTTGGATTATATTGATAAATGTTGTTTTCTATTACAGAAATAATTTGATAAAGATATCTAAAAGGATGCACATGATGATAATATTGCGGCGTCTTTACCAGAAGAAAATGTCACTTAGACAGAAGTGGAGACCTTCCTTCTTGGCAGTGACTACTACTAAATTATGTATAAAGAGGTTCCAGGTCAGCCACGAAAGGAACCAAGGAGGTTTAAAGATTTTCTTTTTGTCCTAGGAATAAAGATAAGAAGGCACTTAACGGTTGCTTCAAATGTGATGTTGCAATATGTAAAGAAATCCAATGTGGCAAAATTTTACTGATTTGGATAACGAATGATCTCCCTAGAATAAGCAAAGTTAGTAATTCCTATGTTTTTTCATGAAGCCAAATATTGCTAGTTTTAATAATAATATAGTTTTAATATTATAATATTAACTTAATTAATACATAATGTTTCCATAAAAATAACGTCCTATCGTATTTTTTTAGATTTCCAGAAAATTCGTTAATATTTAGATATAGTTGTTTTATTTCAAGTTTAAGTTTAATTATTATAGTTTTATTCAAATATATTATTAAGTTATATAATTGTTTTGTTGATAATTTACTTGACAAAAAACCTTATCTAAGCCCTTATATTTGAATGTAATATTCTAATTAGGTAGATATTTCCTGAAGGTTAATTTTTACCCCACGGTGAGGATTTTTTTTCATCTTGTATGTGGCTGGAAGGTTAAGACACAGGACGTAGGTAATTTGTTATATTCTAAGAAATCATAATATAATGATAAGTTATTGAAATTTTGGTACGGAACTCTAAAGAACTCAGGTTATTCCTATCGCCTATTAATAACACACGAGGTTAAATCCACAGTGCAAAAATTGCTCAACACCGGCGAGGTATCCCACACGCGTGGCTGTCTTTTGTCAAATAACGGGGTTAACCATCCGTCAAGACGTATGGAGAAATATGAACCACTTGAGAAGTAGGTGTTGACAGCGCCAGCCCTAGGCCACGGCAGCTTCTCAAGTGGTTTCGAGTGGTTGGGGATCTTACTCATTCATAAGGTTTTTAATTGCTGTATTCAATTATTGAAAAAATTAATTCTCCTGACAGAATTTCGGCAACGTTGGCCAATCTCAACGGAAATTGAGTACGCAGGAGAGGAGAGGACTAGTGCACACACAAAAGCTCTGCTCCATTACTCTTGGCTGTAGTCCTAACCTATTTACTTATTAAAAAAACCTCGGAGTAATCGGTGTACTACATGCATAAAAAAAAACAAAAAAAAAATACCCATGGAATTGAGAACTTCCTCCTTTTTCGGAAGTCGGTTAAAAAATCCGGCCGTTTTGTCCAACCTATTAGTTTTTTTAATGAATGTTGTTGATGCATTGGTCATCCAGCTTTGGAATCACCTTCCCCATTCTCAAATTATACTCAAAAGCAATTTTTCTTCCGTTCATTTCTTACGTCTTAAAAGTTTTCCTTCTCTATTTCTCCGGATCAAATTGTGGCATCATTCGTTTTGTTTTAAGAACACTCACTGATACAAGATCGTTCATTTGAGCTTTTGGACACTTAAATTGGTTGAGTTGTGGGGGAAGCAAGGCATTTGCTGCGTTTCAAATTAGAAGCTAAGTTTACAATTTATTAGGTACCTACTCATCATATGAGAGCATTCGTTTTTAGTTAGTACCTATCTATGTATATTCAACACTATATATAGAATGAAAAAAACGCGCAATAAAGCAGGTAACAACAAAGTGTAAAGACAGTTCTAAATTTAATATGTTTCAGCTATCAATACCAATCGTTTTTTGGGTTTTATTTTTCCATAATATCGCCATATTAAGGACCACCGAAAATAAAGTTGCACCCATACGAAGGTAATAACAAAGTATAAGTAAAGACAGTTCTAAATTTAATATGTTGCATCGAACAATACAAATCGTTTAAGTATATGGGTTTTAATTTTCCATAATAACGTCTTATATACCACCGAAAATTAAGTTGCACCCATACGAAGCCGGAGCTAGTAAATAATATTTCGTACGAGCTTAATATGTTTAAACAGGCCACCTATAAAATTACCCGTTTACCTACTCAATTCTTTTAGATACGAACTAATTGCACAATAATTTTAATACTCGTATAAATCGATCATGTATGGACATGTAAATAAGATAGGAATGTAATATTCCAGTCTACAGTGGACTCAAGGTTTACACCTCGATGCCACTGATTCCTATTCATGAGATAGATTCTACCTATCTCATGGATAAGTGGAGTGTCATTGGATTTTGGGGCCGCATTTAATGCGGCCAACAAAAAGTGCAGAAACAATAACACGTAGACAATCGGAATATATGCTAACTTACATCCTAAGTTTAATCCTAACTATATTCCTAGGTATAAAAGTATAAAAATATATCTCTGAAAACTGCATGTTTCGTTGTGCCAGGTCATCCCTTTGCGGTAACGTAACCATAGCGCGATCTAATTCGATCCCAACACCATCTAGGGAACTAGGTGGGAGTATTGTGCAGCGGGTTGCATTGCGAAAGCCAGTATAACTAGTTTTACGGTAAAACGTGGGAACCACAGTAAAATGTACTGAACTGAAGCTATGTCCCGAAGCGAGTGGCGCCGTCGACAACGGATCAGGTTGTATTGGCCATGGCAAACCAAAACTTATTTATTCGTTTTCTCATTAAATGCGACAAAGAATTGCCACGTAATGCATTAAAATTAAAATATATTTACGGCGTGTCTATTTTATGAAAAAAAGTCAACAATCGCGAGTTTTTGCAAAGTTATTAACGTTTTACGAACGCTCAAAATGATTGGTTATTTTGTTCAAGTTATAAGACTGGAATGGCTCCTGAATCGACAATTTACTATAAATTAGGTCTAGCTAGACATTTTATGAAACGTAATATACTTCTGGACACATCTATTGGCCCACCTTGTATTTTCAGTTTCGTTTGGTCCTAGCTAAAATTTTATATTAGGTCGAGCAAAAAGTTTTTACACAGTTTTGAACCTGGCACATTCACAATTTCATTCAATAGTCTTTTTTTGAATTTCGAACACAGAATTTAAAGAAACAAAAGACAATTTGGAGCCTGTTTGTTGATATCAAACAATCGAATACTAAGAAAACTTGGTTTTATTGGTTTACTTGGATTTAATTCTTGAAAAAGTGATTGATATCTTTGGTTTTGCAACAAACATTACTTATTCTTAACATTAAGGTGAGGTTCTATCAATAATCTATGGATACTTCACCTGAAGTCGCCGCCCAAGCTGTGGCACTTATTCAGGCCGGACACAGCCAAAGAAACGTGAGTGCTCAACTTAATTTAAGTCGATCTGCGGTCCGAAATGTTTATCGGAGGTACCTAGAGACTGGCGGCTTTGTTCGCCGCCAAGGAAGGCCACGATCTCGGGTCACAACTGAAAGGCAGGATCGATTCATCGTGACGACCAGCTTGAGAAATCGTCACCTTACCTCCATTGAGATACAAAACCAACTTCGCGACTTCCACGGAGTATCTGTGAGCGCTCAAACTGTTCGGAGAAGGTTAAAAGAACGCGATATGGTACCACACAAGCCAGCTAATGGGCCCAAACTAACGCGAGCCCACCGAACAGCGCGCCTTCATTTCGCACGCAGTCATTTAAATTGGACACAGCAAGATTGGAGCCGTGTACTCTTTTCTGATGAGTCTAAAATTGTGTTACATGGCAATGATGGAAGGAAGAAGGTCTACCAACGTAAGGGAGAGCGTTTCGCACAATGCTGCTTTGAAGAGAGGGTTGCGTATGGCGGTGGCTCATGGACTGTCTGGGGCGGTATATCCGCGAGCGGCAAAACTCAACTTGAGGTTGTTACAGGACCACGGCTGCCAACATTAAATGCTGAAAGGTACATTCGTGAGTGCTTAGAACCTCACGTGATACCATACGCGGACTATGTGGGCCCAAATTTCCTTTTTATGCATGATAATGCAAGAGCTCATGCGGCCGGCATCGTCAGGGAATATCTTCGGGATGTGAACATCACAGTTATGGACTGGCCAGCCAGAAGCCCAGACATGAACCCCATTGAGCACATGTGGGACGAGCTAAAAAGACGTGTTAGGGCTCGTCAGCCAGTTGCCCAGACGATGCAGGAGTTGAAAACTGCCATAGAAGAGGAATGGGAGATGATCCCTCAAAATTGCATAGAGCGGTTGATAAACTCTATGCCTAATCGTATGAGAGCTGTGGTAGATGCCCATGGAGGCAACACGCGTTATTAAATTAAACCTTTATTTGATAAAACATGTTTTTTATTCAAAAATCAATTGCCTTTAACAAGGCGCATATCCGACTTGTTAGGCGTAGCTCCATATCGTATGGTATTCTGAATTCAAATTTAAAACAATACGATCGAAAAAGATGGTAAAATGTATCAGGTTTAAAACTGCATCAACAGTTTTTGTTCAATCTAGCAATCATATTTCGGTAGGGGCCATCGAAACCTAAACTCTAAGGTGGGCCAATAGATGTGTCCAGAAGTGTATATGAAACAGCAGTTAATTTGATTTTGAAAAGTGAACAAAGTGTCAGCTGTGAACGTCCACCAGTGGTACTTGGTCCACGACATTACGCTTTTATCCATTGTAGGTTTAGGCAGAGAGGTCAGTACACCCGTCTTTTCAATTATGGAATATGTCTATATTATAGAGACCCAGCTTAAAGAATACCACTAGCATCCTAGTGGTATTCTTTAAGCAGAGTTTAATTGAGTTTCTTAAGAGTATTCTTTAAGTGAGTGGAAAAACAGTTCAGGGGGAAAGATTATATTAGTTATTTTTCACTTTCTATAGAACTTTTTTTTTTAATCACTCTCTCACTCTCGCTCTAAACGTTTATGGAAAATGTTCTCAACTAATTATTAAGACCTGGATATGTTTGCGTCTTTAATTAAAATCAGATCATTCATTTCTCAGCATAAGGACTTGTAAGTTTGTATGAAACACCGTGACGAGTAAACGTTCCTAAAGTAGATATTTCCGAAAATTCCCTTTCTTAGCTGAAGTTAACGTTATAATATAAACCTATATTCCCAATTTCGGCTTTCTAGACTTGGTTGTTTTGGTTGTGCTTTGGCAAACGGACGTTGTTACAGGACAAACAATTTTAAAAGTATTAGCTGAAATTATTGAACTGTTTCGTTCTTTGCATTTGTAACTTTATTACGTTCGATTTTTTGTACAATTTTATTAAGAAACTAGCCAAGCGTTCAGCATAGTTTGCAATATTAGAAAACTGCATGGCTGTCCAAGGACCATTAGCCGGTGGAATAAAGAAGTCCTGGAGTGGAGGCTAAGTATCGGCAGCCGAAGCGGGGCACGCTTTCCAGCTATATGGACAAAGGCGTTTTCAAAGGTGGCTGGTACTGACTGGCTGGAATTTGCTCTTTCAGTATAAAATATTAAAAAGCGACGCTTCGTCAAATGGACCGCCTCGTGACGCCTATACAAGTAGGTACTGTTGTTTATCCATCCTAATGAGAGTAAACGGTAAGGGGTGGCAAAATATGTATTAGGTAGATGTTGTACTAACCTAGGACTTTAGACTACGTTATATTCTGTGAGAGGTGACGATTGCCAAAAGTCTGTGATGACTGAGGTTCTGCAGATTCCTGTCATATGGGAATAGGTTAAATGAGAATTTATATTGTAATAAATTCATCTTATGCCAATTCATTTATGAAAATATTATGTATAGTACGTACAGTAAGGAAAAGGCGACATCTATTTAGTAAAATTAGTGATAGACATCATTTTAATATTAGAAATAAAGAAACATTAAATCAGCCATTTTAAAGATTATCTAAAGGGTACTGTGTTAAATGTTACAACAAGATACCTTGTGACATAATTAGTAATCTAAATAAAAGAAAATTTTACACACTTTGTAGACAAGCATATTACAAATTAGAAGAATACATTCAGGGAAAGAATTCTTGCAAACATTGCGGTCCTGCTCCATAGGACAATCAGATTAAATCAAACTGGTGGGTTTATGTATTAACTATAATGTAGATGTCGATACTGCTTTTTAAAAAAAAACTCTAAGTACCCCACACACTGTTAAATATATTTTTGTTAAGTTTGCAATATTTGTTAATATGTGATTACCATGTCCCTATTTAGAAAATTAATTGTTTATCTCTGCTGGGTGCATCGTCCTCACAAGAGAGCTGTAGAATCGACTAAGGACGCACTTTTCGATCTGGACAAACAAAACTGAATAAGACCAGAATCAGTTATATATTATATTCTTTTAACTCTTAAAATTTGACGTTCAAAGGTGCCTTTTAATGATCCAATTTAAATAAACGCTCTGAATTTAACTTTGAATTACTCAAAATAGAAAACATGTTTTACTTCGAATATACTGCTTTCGTTTAGGGAGAATGCTACATTTTCGCTTGAACCTTTGGGAAATAATCAAATGACTCCTTCCGCTCTGGGCGGTGCGGACGGCAGTCCCTTACTGACTAAAACCCATCTCTTTGAGTTCCACGGCCGTGGTTACTCTTTCAAAAAAAATCCGCAACCCTGTCAGGTTTTTAAGGGTGGGAAATCATCAAATGACTTCTTCCGCTCTGGGTGGAGCGGAAGGGCGTGTCAGACTCTTTCTGACTAAAACCCATCCGTGTTCCTTCTAAAGCCCTTTGCTAACTCTTTCGAACAAATTTCGCTAGAACCTTACAAAATCATTAGTTTCGTAATGGAATCGAATGATTGTGACGTGACATTTTGGTAGCGCATGTTTATTCAAAAAGTGGTAAAGCTAGGGAGCCAGTGGAGAGCTGCGACGAGGAAGGCCTAAGAAACGTTGACGACTAGAGGTGTTCATGATGGATTGGTCGGATAAGGCAACACACCGAGCAGGGTGGAATGCTCTAGAGGAGAACTTTGCCCAGCAGTGGCACAATTTAGGTCGTTAAATGAAAAAATATATATTCAATACATTTCGAACTTGTGACGATCTTGGAGACGTTTATTGCTCTTGAAACATAACTTCAACTTGTAACACTATTAATGTTTTTAGCTGTTATGTATGTATATCTTACATTTAAAAGTGTGTAGCTATTCATTTTTTCTTAGCCTAACTATTACCGATTCAGGTATGTTTTATGGATATTGAATGATAAATATTTAGCAGCCGTAGTTTCTAAATTCTTATAATTCTAGCGAATTATAAGAATTTAGAAACTAGGGCTGAGTGATAGGACCGGTTTTGTATGAACCATAGATATAATAAACAAGATAATACCGTAAAATTATTTTAAAAGTAGGTGACATTTTTACGTTGTTGTGAGGTTTTAATAAAGATTTTTTTTCGAATCTAAGAAAATGCCTAATCGTTGTACTAACAAATTAAAAGCTGTACGTCGTGCAGTATAAACTATGGATAAAGAGTAGGTATAAGTAGTAAGTAGTAGGTAAATATGTCGGTATAAGTACCTTATGAATTTGTTAAATATGTTTGAGCTGTAGAATCGACTAAGGACGCACTTTTCGATCTGGACAAACAAAACTGAATAAGACCAGAATCAGATAAAAGGATTTTCTTAGACATCAAACATTGATTTCATAGGAAATACATTCAATTTTCTTTTGTAAGTTACAAAAGAATACAATTTACAATTTTCTTTTAATATTTGAAATATTCAAGACCGTCAACTTCAGCATTTAAAACAAATTCCCTGTCCTGGAAACAGAATCACAGAATTTGAATACGTTTTTCCTCGTAAGTAAGCAATGTCCGGTTAGAAGGCGACTTAAAGTTTCTTTGCTATGTAATAAGTATTTTCTGAGAACCAACATTGCTATACAAGAAAATGACGACAAAATGCACGTGAATATGATGTTTCATGAATATAAAGAGGTTTAAGATGGGTTGGTGTCACTCAAGTGACAGCAGTATAAACATTTCGCCTTTAACAAGAGTTGAGAGGCGAAACGAATTTATAAGGGTCCTTATAACATCCACAAGCCCCAGGTCCGGGCTTAACTGGTGATCAAAACGAGGAAAACAAATAGATAGCAGTGTCAGACTCACCATGTTCATTGGCCACAGCATACTGGTAGTTGGGGATGAGATCGGGCAGCTCGTGGTGCGGCGGCGGCGAGGCGGGCGGCGGTCGGTAGCCCGCGTCCACGCCACCGTACAGCGGCCACTCGCGCTCGTTGATGGCGCCGTACGCGCAGTACTCGCCGCCGTACGCTAGCTGCTGGCTCGAGCCCCCATGCGAATACGCGCAAGCGCCGTAGTCTATGGCACCACCACCACCGCCGCCGGCGCCGCTACCGCCAGCCAGCTCGTAGCCCGTCGGCTGCGACGGCGGAAGCGTTGGCACGCCACTCCCGCAGAGATAGCTTCCGCTCCCGAACTGAGGCTTCAACGCTTGACACTTCCGACGGAAACCGCGCGGTCTTCTTCTAAACGAACCCTCTTCGAACATGAACTCTGACGACGGGTCGATCGTCCAGTAGTGACCCTTTCCCGGCCTGCCCAGCCCCTTCGGCAACTTCACGAAACATTCGTTTAAACTTAAGTTATGGCGAACGGAGTTCTTCCAGCCCTGGTAGGAGCTGCGGAAGAACGGGAACTGTTGTTGGAGGAACGCATAAATTTCGCTGAGCGTCAGCCTTTTGTTGGGCGAGTGTCGTATGGCCATAACTATGAGCGCGATGTAGGAGAAGGGTGGCTTCTCCTGGCGCCGGGTGGCGGGCGCGCGGCGCGCCGCCTCCTCCGTGCTGTGCTCCTCGGTCTTCATGCGTGCACGTGCGTGTGCGGGCGCGTGCGAGCTCGCTCTGCGCGCGCGCCGCCTCGAGCGCGCCGCCCACCGCCCCACCACACCACTCCCACGCCCGCCTCTACACTTCACACTCCGGCCGAGTCCAGCGTATTTGCACACCGATCACTCCGATAACCGCATTCGATGCAGCACAGGACCGAGTCGAGCAAAACCTGAAACCTGACTGAAACTAATATGCATAACGGAACCTACATGGTTTGCACAGAAAATGTTCTCGACAAGCTTTCTCGGAAAAGCCCTTTGTGGAGTTCAAGATGGTATTTTTAATAAGATTTATGCGAAGCGAGTTTCCGTTTGTAAGCTTTCTAGGGGAGGTAATCATAGGTAAATATAAGATGTTTTGTTTGTGAGTGGATGCTCTGACTGGCTTCTATCCGGATGTGTGGTCATGCAGTCGAGTGCGGTCATTGCACCGGCGGATCCCCGTCTGTATCATCCACAAACTCATACAAACACCCAAACAGCGGAAAGCCCGCTTAGACAATAATATTTACCCGTCGCAAGGACGGCTGTCGAACGCCCGCTCTTGACCTAGCACAATTAAACCAAACATTTTACTAGAACTATAAAACAGTTATACGACGTACACCAAATATTTACCATAAAGCGTAAACCAAAAGTTTTGCATTAAACTTGCCGGATTTATTTACTCGCACACGTGTAAACTAAGAAGCGCAATCGAAAACTATCTTTATTTCGATGGCATAAGAGTTAGTTTAGAAACCGGAAAGTGGGAAATCAATGGCGTTTGGCAGTTCTTCCCACCATTGAAGAGGATGAAAAGGAAGACATTGTAACGAGCTTTATTAAACAACCATCAACTTTATTACTTTATACTTAGTTAGCATGGAAATCACTTTTCATTGATAAAAAAATATATATACGTATAGATAAAAGTCCCAATAACTAGATTAGGAAACAGAGTACGCAGAAGTGTCAACGTTAGGTTATTCTCCACTACTTAAGAACAAGCAATGTATACGTTTGTTTTTAGAATTTTTAGGCTAGTGTCAAAAGTAAACAAAATTTGCTTACCTTAGAAGCTCTAAAAACCTGTGTCACGACAAATTATATAAAAAAAGGAACAAAATACTGCACCATCAAAATCTTTCAGTTCCTCGGCTACCTTTTTGCCGCTTAATGTATACTAAAGTGACGTAACTGGAATGTCGTGATAAATAAATAAATCATCATTATCGAATGCCGCTATAAATACGAGGCACACGGACGCGCGGGTTGCTGATCTCTGCCATAAACTAGCACTGCCTCTGTAGTAAACATTAATACTACCAGTATTTGAACTATTATTTTTGTTTTACGATTAAACTTACACCAAAATCATCTGGTGTCAAGTCTCCTTTAACCTATATACTATGCAAAATTGAATAAAATATATGAACAACAAAGCTGTTGTCTTTTAAAAGTCACCACACCAATATTCTAAGAATCTATAAATCTAGGGATATCAGCAGACATCGTAAATACCTACCTACCTATCTCAAAAATAGTCCATCAGGTACGCCAGTGATGACAAACACACCACCCATACAAATTTGTTCAGTATTTCAAAGCTACTTTTCTCTTTCCAACGCAGTGTTTTCAGGGAATACGGAGTTAAAAGGAAGAGGCGCCAAGCCCCGCCCACAAGATGGCGCGGGCGCTCGCAGAGGCGCGCGCGCAGCCGGCGGAGCATTGCCTGATCTTGAACCCTCCATTCATCACCTTTTACGATCTACTGATGTTTGCTTTGAGGTTTTTACGGTTTCGCCTTAATTTTTGGTGTGCAATTAGACATTTTATTGCTGAAGTTTAATTGATTTTCCAACCATTATTACAAACCGAAAAATTCGAGAAATCACATTCGGAGCGACATATAACGATTTATAAGACATGTTACACATGTTGCTATAGTAAACGTCGGCGTTTATTAGATTACTATGTAATGTAAGCCCGGCGCATACGCATGCTATTGAGATAAGCACATCCTCGGCTTAGCGCGGATGACCGTGGCCTCTAAGAATTTGTAGTTTTGTCTTTGTCAGCGGATTTGTGATTGTGACTCATAGTCCGAACCAAGTGCGAAATAAGATAAGGACTTCATTAAGGAAATAACAATATTCTATATGTTTTAATTTTTGTTTTTGTACTCATGTGTGTCGTGTACTCAAGTGTTACTACTAACATAGTTTGTAAGTTATTTTTTGGTAATACTAACACGTTATGGGCCGCCGACACCTGAAAATAAACGATTCTTATTATTTTTATTTTATAATATGCCTTATGTTACATTTTCAAGATTGTACGGACCACTAACTGAAAATAAGTTAATTGATTTATTGAATACCTAATCAAATCAACAATAAGCAGTAAGTATCAATAATATTTTATTATTTAAAACTTTTCCGTACCAATGCGTAGTCTTTGCTACGAAAACCGTAGCGGCGTAGCACTTCCGTAACCTTGCGTTGTTGTCAAAGGTAGGTATATATTATAATCCCACTCGGCTGACTCGGCTCAGACGGAAGATCTTAGAAGTAAAAACCTAAGTGTGAATTTGTGATCTTTTCAATTTTATTCTATATTCCAAAAGTATGGGCTGATATATACGATAAAAACTATTTGGTAATACCAAATAGTTTTTATTTCATTTTAATTTTACCATAATTATTATCTTATGTTTAATTGATTTTAAGAAATATTTATTAATTTTATCATTGATTTACAATTCATCTCAATATTAGTTATTGAGTAGGTACCTATATATTTTTTTACAATTGTTATTGGATATACAAACTAGTGACCCGCCCCGGCTCCGCCCTGATGTAAATGTATTTTCAAAATTTTCCTTCATAGAACCTTCTGACAATAACAAACACAACAAAAAAAGAATTAGCGAAATTGGTCCAGCCGTTCCCGCGTGATGGCGTAACCAAGGGAAATAGGGATTCATTTTTATATATATAGATGCTGTGCACGTCTGTAATTGACATAAAACCTAGTATAAGACCTCACTCAATGTTATATGTCCATGTTTTGTGTTGTTGATGTGCCTGAAATAAATTTAAAAAAAATATATAAGTTTTGTGTTTAGAAGACGATCATTTATTCATAACAACAAGTCTTTTTTCAACATGAGTGAGTATAAATATGTAGTAGTACCCTAATTAAATTAATTTGGCTCCAACCACTGTGTTTTTTACCCCTTGGCCTATTCAGATGTTTAACTTGGTTACTTACTCATTAATTTCCGACGAACGCCGTTCATTTTAACAAAAAAAATGTTTTATCTTTTTGGGGTTCATGACTTCATGTACCTAGTCACGTAGGCGTGTGTGAGATGCTATTTCTTTTTCTTACTGATTTACATACTAGGGATTGTAGAAAATGGCCAGAGGTCAGACACTTCAATTAACAAAATATGTGTTCTTAATTATTCTAATTTTCTATTGAGAATTTGATTTAACAATCTCTAACAATGCGTAAAGTTTAGGTACTTCAAACCTGCCACAGATATTGTTCCTCGCTATCTTTGTTGACATATAATAGTAACACTAGTGTTAAAATGACCGGATAATAAACTTTGTAGCGACCATGGCCAGACACATCGCATTCGACGGCTTGTTTGATACCCGAGGCGCGCCGTTCTTTGAAACTCGACTACAATCACATAGCGCTATTAATCTTGTGTAAACAAAAGAAGCAATTAGAGAAATGATCATAGTTTTTATATATAAATATATGCATATATCACCGGAAAACTGCAAACTCCGTAAAATTGTAATAAATCTTTATTAGATTGCTGGTGGACCGCCCCGGCTTCACCCGGATATTAATGTTTTTTTCGAAATTTTCTTTCATAAGAACCTTTTCCTGACAATAACAAACACAACATAAAAAGAATTAGCGAAATTGGTCCAGCCGTTCTCGAGTTTTGCGCTTAGCAACACATTTAGCGATTCATTTTTATTACATAGAAGAAAACCATTTCCATTTTGGATGGAATTAATTGTATATAAAACGATTTTTTCATAATATAATGAAAAAAACGTTTTATATACAATTGATTCCATCCAAATTCTTAGTCTTATTCTTATTAAGAAAAAATAGTTTACAATTTCACGCGATATTTTACAATCTTACGGGGTTTGCAATTTTCCGGTGACACATAAATACAAAACTTCGTGAGTCTTTTTACAGGCAAAAGCCTCCAGTAAAAGTAACTTTTTAATAGTGACTGGTAACTCAATTTGAATTTGCAATTAAAATTGTCGTTTATGATCAACGCCATAAAACGCACGCGAACACGTAAAAAGTACTTAGTCCTAACATTTCTTTTGAGATGTGTTTTGTTGTCTCCTGTGAAAAAACCGTTAAAGCGTATAACAAATTTTGTTTATTTAATGTTTAGATTCTAATTGTTATGGTGTACATTAAAGAGTTTTTTTTGTAGTACTTATCAAAAGTTAGTCAATTAGGTACCTATTGATCAATGGGGGGTGGGATTTTTTATGTTTGATGCTCTGAAAATATTTTGGAGGAGCTTTAGTAAGAATGCCGCGAGAATAAACTCAGATATGCATTCGTCCTTGATAAGCACTAACTTGAATGTAACTTTTGAAATTACCTGCTCCCATAAATGATTTTTACGGTAAGCACTAAGGTACTTAATGGTAACAACTGATTAAAACCTCTTTTGATTATTAAATCAAGAAACTACCTTACATGAAAACAATGATAACAAACTCATCTTGAAGTCGTTTCGTATCATGGTTTAGGTTCACAAATACCCGTTGAAATACCACAGTTACGAGTATTTACTTCTATTGGAAATAAGAACAATTTGACAACAGATTGTTGCAATTATGTAAGTAGGTACTTTAACCGGGTCGGGTCGGGATGGAAGGCTTTCTTTCCTTCAGTGTTGTTGGGGCTTCCACGTTACAGCAGTGCATCAGGAATGTTTACCGAAGCACATACTGATGGGTTCAACTTCGATACCATCCTGCGATAGAGGATGGCGTCCTCGCAAAAAACAAACATGTATTGCTTATATAGTTTAATTATTAAGACAATTGGTGGACGTACAATTTTCAAACCGATATTGGATTGATTTTGGATGGCAATTTCACAATTTGTGTTACATTGGTGCTAGTCACTTCTTTAGTACTTTTGTTTTCTTCTTGTGTAAATATCTTGCGACAAAGGCAAATCATCTAAATTGCTGGAAGCAGAAGGCATCAAATAACTCATGTACATCGTTGTGGTTCGGTTTAAATGCCATCAAGTTTCAGTACGTTTTGATATCAAAATCATGTTTGAGCGTGCTTCTTAACCTGGAATAGATGCCCCACAGGGAGCGGGGCTCGTATGTATTGGCGAGTTCAGAGAAATTCGCCAAAAATACGTTTTCAGAAAATGACTGGGTTTTTTCCTTTTCCATTGTAGGAAACTATCGAAGACAGCTAAGTACTTTTCTATATATTTTGCGGGGATTAAGCTATCGTTTGCATTTTGTGCTTCATTTAGTATTTCTGGCGGGGTTAACTCTATCAATTGTTCATCTTCTGCACTAAAACTTGACATTTAAAATAATTGACATTTAAACATTTAAAATAAAGCGACAAATACGATAAAACGCAAATATGAAAATTGTGGGAAATGGCGCGCAAGTTTTTTGTTTTCACGCGCCAAGTGCAAATTGAACATACAGCCTACTTCAAAATCATAATTTTAAGTGATACAATGCAAAAATTTTAATATTTTACAACTAAGTATTGTGAATTTCGAATAATTTGAAAATAATAAATGTTTGTTTGACTTAATTAAGGACGTACCTACACATTTATTTATTCCAAAAATGTATATGGATTTTCAGCGGCAAAAAACCTTTTTGTTGTTTCTAAAAAAAATACTGTATTACCCGATTACATTGTAAATGCTCTGCTTACTCACATATAACTAGCAGTAAGGTACTAATTTAACTTTGTAGGGACAATTCTATTAGGAACTAGTGTGTAATGTTATTATGCACGTGTGTGTTATAGCTCGGTTTATGGTCCTAAAAGCGATGTAATAAGGCTCACTTTACGAGCAAGTGTGTTGAAAAAAAAATTGTTTTACCCACAGAACAGATAAAGGAGGTTTTACCTACATTTGTTACTTACTAACACAGTTTAGAAGTGTGTATTACTAACATCATAAGGAGCTCGTGGATAAAGAATAACAGCCGCATGGGTCGATCTTCAAGGTCAAGCAACGCTTGCCACGGTCGGTCTGTGGATGGGTGACCATCTTAACATACCGAGATTCCTCCGTGCCTCGGAAAGCACGTTAAGCAGTTGGTCCCGACTGTCATTTGTACATCTTTGGTAGTCTTTCCGAATTGTCGGAAGCCAGAAAATCTGACTCCAGTCTTGCCAAGAAGTACCGTGTTACCCAGTTAATGGGTTGTGCAGGTCTGGTAGGTAGCCGCTCCACGTAAAATACTGGTATTCAGCTGAATCCGGTTTGACTGGAAGCCGAACCAAATACAGTTGGGAAAAGGCTAGGCAGATGATGACTAACATCATATGGATCTAGGTCAGAAGTAGGTAAAGTTTTTTTTTTGTTTGTTTTTTAAGACTGGCTTCTGCTAGTGGCTTCGCTCGCGTGAATTTCGGAAATTATTCCATGGGAAAATACTCCCTGGATAAAAAGTAGCATATATGCTATTCTAGAATATAATCTATATCTGCGCCAAATTTGAGTGGCAAGATTAAGTACACACTAACAAGTAAACATCCATCTAAACATAAAAACTTTATGATTAATATAGTAGTAAGATTATTTTCGAAAAATTGCGTATGCCCATCAAATCTGATTAATTATTTTCAACGTAGTTTGTTGTTACAACTTCGCTAATCAGATATTAGAGCTTCTTCCTCTTTTCGTCGATGGTGTGACCCTTTAATATTTTGTGCCCCGTAGATGGCCACGTTTATAGCGGCATCACTTGCATTAATTAGGTCCTCAATGGTGCAGGTGTAAGGGCATGTGGAACACTTCAATAAGTGCGCCATATTTTGGGCGGAGGCACCGCACTCACATGTTGTGTCAAGCGAGTCAGTGAAACCAAATTACACCTACTTGTATTTGGTAGTGGCCTACTTGACAACAGATTAACCGCTTTCCATATAGACCACAGCAGTTCACGTCCAGGTGGCGATTTTCCTGAGGTTTCGAGAAGTTGGGTGGTGAAAGGTGTCATTCTTCTGGCTCCGTTTCTGGGGCCGTTCTATGTTCGTAGAGGGAATCAGGAATCGGATCCGAAGTTATATTTCTCAACCGCGCATGCAACATCCCTTAGAACAGCTGGAGGTGCACCAGTTCACGAGTAAAGTTTGTTGAGCGGAGTCGGCTCTAAGCATCCCGATATTATTCAAAACGACTCTTAAGCGCGATGTCAACTTGCTTCGCATGCACGGATCAGTGCCACACTGGACACGCGAATTCGCCGGCAGAAAGATATGGGGACATGTCGGTTGTGCGAAGGACATCGGGTGCTGCTCCTCAGTTGGTAGAAACAAGGCGATGTAGCAGGTTATTTCGGGACAAGACCTTCTGTTTCGTGTTAAGACAGTGTACAATATAAGTAAATATTCTGTCAAAAGTAGGTAACACCTAGGCACTTGGGGTACTTGCAGTGCTCTACCTTAGTTCCTCGCCACGTGATGTCAAGTTTCCTGTTTGAGAATCTATTGCAGAGATGGAAAGCGTATGATTGAGTTTTGGACGGATTCGGGCGAAGATCATTACTGCGTAGTACCTTCCCAGTGACGGGAGTGCTATTTCCAGTTTATTTTCAACCTCTGTGAATGCAGCTGATTGCGCCAAAACTCTACGTCGTCCGCGTACAAGAAACATTAATTGTGCTGCGTGCTATGCTGGTCCTTGGTGTATATTGTGACCATGTCATAGAATTGGCTATTTCTTGATGTGGCCGAAAATTTCATGAAATGGCCAATTTAAATTTCAACGTTTGATGATACTCGTATATCAATCAATGTTTGGTCATATCATGAAATGCCTGGCCACATTATGGAATAAAAACTTCAAACATAACTTGGGTGACGGAGCCCCGCTGGGCGGAGCTCTTATTTCTATATCGACAAAAGCTGAGTTATTCATTAATCAGGCCACGTCATGATATGGTCTAGCCTGATGAATAATATTATTAATGTTTAAAGTTTTCAAGAATTTATTGAAGAACGTGAGGAGCCACGTTACAACTACAGGTCCTAGACGTTGTAGTTGTTCCACTGTTAAATTATCGGTGTATATCGATAGATATATATTTACACATCGTAAGATCGTAAGCTTGAGGTTGTTAGTTCGTGTCCAATTTTGAGTGAAATAATCCGTTTTCTCTTGAAAAATATGACTTCGTAGGCAGATCTGTGTAAACGACCACTACCTTTTAATATTGTCATCAAAAACAAAGAAAAAGGTCAGCAACATTCGAAACGAACCTAATTAGCACCGGTCTAATTAGCCAGTCTTTTGGGCTCACATTCAGTCGATAGCGATGCGGACGAATTTTTTGGCGCCATATTATAGTTAGGAGTTTTTATTTTAAGTGTATATAGTTTATTAGCTTGACCTTGTGGGATAAATAGTTTATTAGCTTGACCTTGTGGAATAAATCTTGCAAAAAGAATATAATATTGGGTGCCCAATATCGTGTGAAAGTCTTGCGTTGAATATACAACGTGTAACAGAATAAACGCAATACCTACCCCTTAAGGGGTCATTGTACTCATAATTATGAACAACTTTCACTATGGGAACAACACTGAAATCGCGAAGAAAAGTCGACTGCCCCTTACATTTATGTGTACCTACATAACTCGACAAAATGTACTGATTAGCTGATTTTTTTCTTGCGATTTCGGAGTTTGTCCCATAGTAAAAGTTGTTCATAATGATCAGCACAATTACCTGTTAAAAGGTATTGCGTTTATTCTGTTACACGTTGTATAAGATACTGAAGGATGACGCTAAAGGCTTACATTTTGACTGCCAATAATATGAACTTAGCTATTATGTAATAAGTACCGTGTTACCCAGTTAATGGGTTGTGGAGGTCGGGTAGGCAGCCGCTCCACGTAAAATACTGGTATCTAGATGGTATGCGGTTTGACTGGAAACCGACCCTAATATAGTTGGGAAAAGGCTAGGCAGATGATGATGAGCTAGTATGACATACATTTCCAGCAATCACAATTTGATTCAACAATCGATGGGGAAATCCGAATCCTAAAACAGCGAAGTTATAAATCATGGTATCTCCAGATTCAATTGGAATCATGGCTAAGCTTTATACCAGCCAACATTATTTTTCGGAAAAACCCGAATACCCAAAAAAATCGCTAAAGTTGTTCTGTCAAGTTTCATGTACACGTACTTATGTGCAAACTAGGCGTTAAATTGGATGTACATAGCCATTAAGACGAATATTCCCGGTCAGTCTGAACGATAACTGTGAGGAGTTGAGGACCAAGGAGAACCGCTCCACCAGGGCATTCGAACAGTGCGGGAAAGATACCTAGTCCGATGGGACTACCATATGATGGTAGACTGTTGCCGTGGACTTTAGTGGGATTTCTCTGAGCATAGACGCGGTGATGAAGCCTACGGATTTTGGATTTCTGATATTTTTTAAATTTTTCGGTGTAAGCAAGTGGTGTAAGTAATTAATTATGTTTTTAGTTTTATAGAATTATTCGTCATTTTTTTTAATGCACTATCTTCTTCATTAGGACCTTATTCAGGCAAAGCTTAATGGTATTTATCTCATAAACCAGAGTAAATTTGACAAATATGATATTCCTGTATGCTAAATACACTGAACTATGGATATACTGAACACATTCAAAATTTACTTCTATGTACCATGCCGCAGACTGTTCCCACGTGTTCTCGTTCCACCTTGGTCGGATGGCTTGGCAGCTCACCTCATGTTCACTTTACCTTAGCTTAGACGGTGAGATTTTTATAGAATAGGACTACTAAATCACCCGCCTTACATTTGTTTCCTACTCCTTACTTTTTGTCGAATTCTTTTTTATTTTTTTCCTTGGCCTTTTGTGTCCCACTGCTGGGCAAAGGCCTCCCCCATATCCTTCCAGACATTCTTTTCTTGCGCCACCTCGAACCAGCCTTCGCGGTGTGCAGGAAAAATCGTCCTGCATGGCTGATTTAAAAAAAATCTTTCTTGAGATCTAATTTTTCATCAACCGTGTCTATGATTGATAGCTACCGCCAGGTAATGCCCGGAAAAATGACAATCTAGATGTATTTAGCCTCCAAGTCTGTAAACTGGCTCTAGAAATTGGCTTGCCACCTCCGGTCTGATAGTAATTGATCTGTACAGTTTGCCTATAAATTCACAGTGATTAGAATTCATGTTTAGTAACAAACAAATATCAAATAATAAGATTAAACCGGAAAATCACAGGTGAATGCAAAGCTAGTCGAGTTTTTCCCTCAAGCTTTGTGTGTTTACAATTCCACTTGTTGCTTGCCTTGCAAGCCAACTTGTTCGTCGAGCGACACTGTGCATACGAGTTGATCACGACTATGTGTGCGTGTGTAAATGTGTTGTAGTTTTTTGAAAATTCTCCCAAGTAGAAATAAAACAAGTACATTTTGAAGCCAACTCAAACGAAACAATGTTACTGGACGCTGGGAAACGATGTCGATTTTGATTGATGACTAGGAGTGCATACTATCATTGGAGGATTCAAATAGGATGGCTAGAGAGCAGCTCGTACTGCGCAGTTCGCTTAGGTCCTGGTACAGGAGTCTAGGATGGCGCGCTATTGGCGTCTGGATGCTGTGCGCATGTCTGCAGCCAGGTGGCGGCGACAGTCTCTGTATCTGCTATTTCATTTATCCACCCCTCTCGCTAATTACGGTGCATTTGTATGTGTGGACAGTCTGTAACTTTTGTAAAATGCATGTGTAGTAGTGACTCTTATCGATTGGGAATTTGTAACACTGGCTTGATTACGATCGAGAGCGCGAGATATTTTACAACGGGGCATAACTGTTATGGCCGTTTTGTCATAATTAAACGATACGAGTCTGGTTGCTAAAGAAGCCAGTTCTTTAATAACTGGCTTCTTTAGCAACCAGACTCGTTTAGATTAATTATTCAAATTTTTAAAGTGTGCGTGGATGGCAAATTCGTAACTATGAGGGTTAGCGAAAAACTCTGAGAGGAGTCTCGAGCCCGATTTCGATGTAAACTAAAACTACTTAATTGGAACCGGTTGATTTTGGACACAAACACACCCTGTATTATTACACCATTCGAAAGTATCGCTAATAAGGATTAAATTCTGAGAAGTGACAAACTAAAGGAAAGAGCTCTTACGCTTTAAAAAATCATTCTGTATTATTATTATTTATTTCACGAAACATACACCGACGGACACGTCAACAACACCATACTCGTAGTACTGTACAGGGTAACCTTCCAACATCTTTATTTCGTCATTCCTTTTTAACATAATTGCTAAAAACTTTATTCAAACTTCCAAATAAAAAAACACTCTATGTATCCAATAACTTGGTGTTTCCCGGTTTTGTTTCTTCGATTTTTACATCGACTTCCGAAATTACAGGTTCTTTTTTTATACTTTCTAGTGTTTTTTATTTGGCATCCTGATCGGACATTAGATGAGGTAGTTTGAGCCAAAAAAAACTTAGATATTGTATTTGCGTGTTACCTGATATGGTAATCTGAGGCAGACCAAGCATTAGATTCCATCCCGAAATCATTAGAATGATTGTGAAAAGCTATGCAGATTATTTTACACTAGCTTTTGCCCGCGACATTGTACGCGCCATATCCCGTTTTTTCCCGTTTCCGTAGGAATTTTCCGTTCCCGTTTAGCCTATAGCATTCCTCATCAATGTGCCTAGCATTTTATACAAAAAGAATTTTCCTAATCCAACTGGTAGTTCCAGAGATTAGCGCGTTTATACAAACAAACTCTTCAGCTTTATTATTAATATAGATAACTATAACGTTAACGATTAAGGTACCTACAGGATGTTTCAGAAATGCGTTTTCAAGAAAAGATTGCAATTTTTTTTTTCGTACAGGCTGACCGCGAAAAACGATCAACGAAATGAAATCAACGTGCTATTTTATCAGGCAGATATTTTTTCTCCTCGCTGGCACTAACCTGCAGGAAGTTACTGCTTTCACTGTCTAAAATCATAAGTAAACATACAACTGGGTAGAAACAGATCTTGCCTGAGCTTAGTGCAGTAAGTCAAAGAGCTGTCATCACAAACCGGTATAAAGAAAATCCGCAACAAGCAAGGCGTGCATCGAAAAATCCATATTACCATCAAAATATTAGCTCGTGGCTAAAGAATAACTGCCGCACAGGTCGATCTTCAAGGTTAAGTAACGCTTGCCAAGGTTGGTCTGTGGATTGGTGACCATCTCAACATACCGGGTTTCCTCCGTGCCTCGGAAAGCACTTTTGTAGATCTTTGGTAGTCGTAACGGATTATCAGAAGCCAGTTAATCTGACTTCAGTCTTGCCAAGGAGTACCGTGTTACCCAGTTAATGGGTTGTGGAGGTCTGGTAGGCAGCCGCTCCACGTAAAATACTGATATCCAGCTGAATCCAGTTTGACTGGAAAGCCGACCTCAATATAGTTGGGAAAAGGCTAGGCAGATGATGAGGGTGACTGGTAACTCAGTGCATTCTGTGAGATTTTTATCCAAAGTTTTTGTAGAGCTGAGTAACGATTAAGACCCTAATTTATGCGAGGATGGAGAATCGAGTTAGGGTAAATAATGTGTTGTCGAGATTAATGAAGTCAGAGAGTGGAGTAATCTATGAATGTATTCTGTCACCCTTCAGTAGGTACATGGGCGCCGGCAGGGCTATTTTCAGGGGGTGCATCTTCAAAACCTCGCCTTGAATGTGAAAGGTTTTCTGCTCATTCGCACAGAGATAGAACTAAAGAAGTCCAAGGTGCAAGGCCGAACAAAGGGAGCTCGAAGTATCTACCTCACCTCGGATTCGCTTGGTTCTCTTTTACTAGATGCCGCTTGTCTAATTTTTTTTTTTTTATTTCTTTATGTTCACGTGTGTTTTATTGAAAGCCAGTGGCAAGTGAATATTTCAAACCATCTTCTATGGCAAACCGACGGGCAGTTCTGGTTGTTGTTGCAATGTTGGGGTCAGCTTCAAGTCCACACGCAGCTGTGTACCAGCGTTTTACATGGAGCGACTACCCATCAGATCTCCATTACCCAGTAACTGGGTAACACGGTAACTAGTATCATTGGTCAATTCATAAAATATTGAACCATTTGAGATGTGTTGTTGGAGGAAAATGTTGTGTTATGGACAGTCAAACGCACTACAAGGCTGAACATCGCAACTGATTCTCCACGATTTGCTACCAACGTGACTTTATTACTAAGTTATATCGCCCGGTTACTACCAGATAACCTGGAAAAGTGCAATACTATTCTGTTCACATCCATACCTTGAAAACTTAGGTGAAGTGAGCTTGAAATGAGCTTATTGGATAGCTTCTGGGTCTAATGACAGTTCAATTCACGCTCACTTCATCTAAGGCTTCACTGTGACAGTATCAGAATAGATTGGTTGATTTTAGTGGGACAAAACAGAAAAATACTTTGTGGGCGTTTACTTACTCGCTGGCAGATCAGCCAGTATATTCGTTATACATTGCACCGTGAAAAATTAGGTGGAGCGTACTGTCATCTAACCTTGATGACCGGTCATTTAATTTTCACCGCACTTAGGTTTTCAGGGTGAGTTTTGAAGTGAAAACTTCTTTAGACGCGTTGAGCACTTTTTGGGTGAAAAAAAATCATGGAACTCGCAACATCGGCACCGAACGCTTCAGCTTTCGCCTAGTTTTCACTTCAATCGGCAGTCCCCAAAGACTGCCCCGCATGATTTTTTACTGAATAGCACTACAGATCAAGACGATACTGGCTCACTATGTCCACTGTCCTTAGAAGAGCCGGCACAGGCCTATTCATCAAAACTGAGAGGCGATAAGTGACAGTCCAGTCAATTAGGGCCCTGTTTAATAAAACTGGCAATGCGACATATTTGACAAAAACTGTCATAATTGTCACTATTTTGCGACAGATGTTGAAAGCAGAAAATGTGTGAAATAAACATACAAAAATTGTCGAATTGTCAGATTGTCACTTGTCACTAGTCAGTTTTATTCAAATAGACCTAGTTGTTTATGTTTAGCACCTGTCGCAAAAAATCTGACAAATATGTAAGATTTTAAAGAATATGGGCTCCTTAGTTCAGGTCGATTGTCAGTGTCAACAGTTTTAAGGACGACCCAACATTTAAATATGAATGTAAATGGTTAAAAGAAACAACTATTATCGTTTTACAACCATATATTTAAATCATAGAAAGTAAACGGACATTAAAACATTACTCTACAAGGGTAAATTCGGTTTATACAGTACAGAGAGACTTGAACTAAACGACATTACTTTCGAGTTAAAAATATATGCGAATTTAGGAAAACACGGATAATTTAAGCATGTTAGAAAAAATATCTACGACAACATACATAGGTACACAGATACAGTCGATAGAGGCCTACAAATATTTTTGTCGGTGACTTCACATTCTTTTTTGTTCAACACACATTTAATTTTTCAATTGTTTACACTTTAAAAATTAATAGAACAAAGCTAAAATATATAGTAGCTTATTTTCAAAGTTTACGCAATAACCAGGTATTTATGTTTGATCCAGATGCCAAAACCTTTACACATAAAAATAAACATACAGTAGTATACATAAAAACAAATATACATATGTATATTGTTGTTCTTTGAGGTTTAAATAGGCAGCTTATGGCGATGAAGACCGAATTTTAAGAAACTTTGTCACAGAGAACTGTCACGAAATAGAACATTATGTAGATTGAATAGCAATAGAGTCACACTAATAGGAAACACAAGTTGTAATAACGATGACACACTGACAAGACGATACACATACCTACGCGACACTTAACATCTATTACGAAATAAAGATAGCCTAATTAATTTGGTAACAATGGTAAAACCAAAACGCTTCCAATTAAATGACGCATAAAAAAACACTAATTTTGTAAAATCCGACACTTGTACTGCTTTCATGAGTATAAAGAAATCCATTTTTTTTTGCACACAACACAATATTTTTTTGTTAAACACAAACACGTTAACAACACTTAATTTTTCGAAGCTTTTTCTTCCGAAACAAAAACTGCAACATAATTTTTCGAAGCTCTTGCTTTTTTTTTTCCTTTCAAGGAAGAGGATTTGACTTAATTGATTATTTAGTCAACTTTCATGTAGTACAGTAAGGGCAGCAGGTGGTCAAGCATGAGCACCAGGTCTCCGTCGTCCTCGAATATCCATTGCAGTATGTTGAAGATGTCGTAGAAGATTTCCCAAAACAGAGCGGTAATGATCTTTAAGAACAGCCGCGCTAAATTCACGACCGTCAGTATCATAAAAGCATAGAGGCAGACGAAGAGCAATATCTTGAAGTTCTTTTCATCGTAGTTACAGAAGTTGATCACTGACGACATCTTCGTTGTTACGTTTGAATCAATTTTGGTAATGAGGCTTGCTTTTCCACTTTTTTGTTATAAATTTTCAGCGACGTACAATATACCGGTGACGCCACATGCAGTTGCAGTTCAAGTAACAGTACGCATGCGTCAATTTCTCGCACCTAGGTTCAGAGTAGTTGCTGGTCCTGTCTGCGTTTATGATGCCCTGGTATACAATATTTCAATTATTGTTAATAACAAGTTGATCATCGGTAAAACGTGTAGTTAAAGAAAATAATAGTATCTTTTAATTTAATCTTTTGTACAATAAATCAACCGACTTCCAAAAAAACACTAAAGTAGGTATAAAATAACTTTAATTTCGGAAGTCGGTGTTTTTCCTCGTTTTTACCCGACTACGGCAAAGCCAAAAGGTCTAAATTACTGAACCAATTTTGATGAATGAGATATTAATACATTTGTAATAATGGCCATTTGATATAGGCTGTATGAATTATCCGATGGGATTTAAATTTTGCACTTCTTTTCCGTATAAACTTACTGTGCCAAACATACTCCCCGAAACAACGAAATTTTCGTAAAAAGGGGTGTAAAGTTTTTGCTTCAGGTATTAATAGGTATATAGATTAATGAGACCACAGATGGCTCATAAGTTTCTTGTAATATTCTATTAGCTTGTAGCACATTACTATGATCAATTAAATTTGTTCGTAACTATAACTACTACATAAGTACTACTAAACTCACTACTACAGCGACACCAAAAATCATTTCATCATCATCATTTCAGCAAAAAGACGTCCACAAACCCACTGCTGTCCCGCAAGCGTCGGTACATTAATCGGTTACGAATAATATCATATTATTTAAATCAACATAAACCCATCAAAAAGGAAAGAAAAAATAGAGAGTCCTTCATAATTCAAAACCACACTGACTATGGGAAAAAGCCTGGCAACGCTGGGGAAATTTTAACTTTCATGAGTTTCACTTGATGTCGCCACTGTCGAATGTCTCGAAACAGAAAAGAAAATTTGTTACTAGGACTACAATGCAAGGGGTATGCGACCAAAAATCGTTGACCCTTCAGAGTGGTGCTGTTACGGTGGCTTTGCCAGGTGCAAATTACCCTTGAGGATTACTTAAAATAAATTTATTTTCGACATTCACACGTTTTAGTGTCGAAAAATCACACAAACAAATATAATTTGCGGTCGTTGATGTGACATAACTTTGTGTGAAAGCATAACTTGTTTCAAAAATCCCTTTCGCGCCCTTTTTAATAAAGGCGCGATGTCTTGTCTCTACGAAGTGTCGTCGACCAAGGGTCGGGACGTGCTGCCGTGGACAATTTCATACCCTATAACCAACGCAAAGAGTATTAAATTGCATGCACTGTGAATGAATGCAGAAGTGTTGCAGTGTTGTGCCATAGTGACGAAAATTTAGAGAGTCCCTTACGCAAACACAGTTTCAGATAGGTCAAATGAAATAGCATGATGATCAACTCCCCCTGTATGACCTATGAGTATCTAGACTTAGGTACCTACATTACTTTCCTCACCCCCTAGATATTTCAGTTGACGCATGCGTAAAAGTCATTTCAAGAACGGACCGCAACCCGAATGCTGCTTTAGCTCTAGCAGAATTTTTATGTTTTGTCAGTCGCCCCAATAGATCGATGGTTTGAAGAAGGTGGCTGGCAGCGGATGGATGCGGACTGCTCAAGACCGGGATGGTTGGCGCTCTTTGGGGGAAGGCTTACGATGATCAGTCACTGGTGTGCTTGCAAAGTGCTGACGTGGGATTGGATTTTGATTCGTTGGGATTCAGATCGATGTGCTAAATCTTAGGGTGGCCTATGTGCAGCATTGAACGTCTTCCATAGCAATGATGAAACTCAGGCTGCTGTGAACATAGGTTCAAGGGATTCATAGTAATTCATAGGACCTATTGGAAGTAACAAAACTTTGAGCATAAAATTCAAACAAACCGCTCAAAATGTATGTATTTGATTAAATAATGGAAATAATAAGTGAATTTTGTAACAGCTAGCACTTCACCCAAGCCTCCGTCCGTGATATTTTCGTACTTAGGTACTTTACGAAATTAACATTTTTCATACACACCGGCTTTCGCATGTTCATTCACCCCACCCCTTGATTTTGCAAGAACATGATTATTTTTTGTTACGGTTATGATTGCCGTGTTTACCTTTAGCGTCTTCTTACTCATTTTCGACTCTTGTTGACTTTGTGACATATTTAGTATGACTACGTATATGTTCTGTATCATTAATCTGTATATTTCACCGGAAAATTGCAAACTCAGAGTAAGATATAATAGTTTTGACTGGCCTGTTGGTCGAGTGGTTAGCGACCCTGACTGCTAAACCGGAGGTCGTGGGTTCGATTCCCACCCAGGACAAATCTTTGTGTTATGAGCATGATCATTTGTTCTGTGTCTGGGTGTAATTTGTCTATAATATGCATGTATTTAGAAATATATAAGTATGTTTATCAGTTGTCTGGTTGCCATAGCACAGGCTCTGCCTAGTTTGGGATCAGATGACCGTGTGTGAGTTGTCCAAAAAAAAAAAGATAGTAATAAATCTTTATAAGATTATGATGTCTCAATATATTATGAAAGAATCGTTTTGAATACCATAAATCCAATCCAAATTCAATAGTTTCCAATATATCCATGTCTTATTAAGAAAATTTCGGAGTATCCCGAACTATTATTTGTGACAACTCAACTATATTTTTTAACGACATCAAAAAAACTTTTTTGTTACCTCATAAAGTCATAACTCCGTCATTTATATAATAATAATTTATTTCAGATTTCTCCATATAAATTGTTAGTAATACAAAATACTTAAGAGCTAGTGTTAGTAAAAAATCACATGACACAAAAATAAAATCACAGATTTTATGATAATCCGACATCAGAACGCATGTATGCTATTTGACTGCGTGCAGTCGTATCCAGCGCTCAAGCATCGGAGAATCCCACCGGTCAGTCAATACGCTCAAGATGCTGTTGGAACTAGCTCGCATGCGAGTTAGGGTCGACGTGCAACGTTTACGCACGATTGTCACAAAGCTGTCGACGTTGGCCTCGGCAAACATACCGGAGGCACTGCAATACCGCGGCAGCCCCATCAGCATCCTGAACGCATTGTTATACTGCACCCGCAGGTCACTGTATGCCCTCTGCAAATAGCTAACCTGTAAAAGGATTGACAATATGCCTTAAATAGCGTTACCTTTACTTGTGTTGTACCGCGTGCAAACCTGCGAGCCAGCATATTACATCGAACAGACAACGACCTGCGCTCTCTCTCAATGTCAGTACTGTCCTTTAAATCATCAGTGACCCAATGACCTAAATACTTAAATTTAGTAACCCTTTTTAAAGGAGTACTATTCAGGACTATCTCAGGTACATTTTCATAGTTTTTAGTGCCCGATTTAAATATCATAAGCTCAGATTTAGTTGAGTTGTATTTTAGGCCATGAGTGTTCGCGTAAGTTTCACAAATCTTTATGAGCTCCCTCAACGCACAGATCGAGGGGCTCAGCAGCACCATATCGTCAGCATAGCTTATATTATTAATACATACACTATCTATATGACAGCCGATTCTGGTGCTTCTGAGCTCCTCGATCAGCTCGTTCACATAGAAGTTAAAGAGAAGAGGGGAGGAGAGTCCCCCTTGCCTTACTCCGCACTCCAACTTGTACTCGTCTGAGAGAGTGCCAGCCCATCTTACCTGATTTTTCTGTGTACTATACCAATGCCTTAGTACATAAACAATCTCCCTGGGTACACTAGTATCCTGTAGCTTGTCCCATAGCTTGTCGTAAGACACAAGGTCAAAAGCTTTTGACAAGTCTAAAAAGCAGGCATAGACAGGAGTCTTTCTAGCTGTATAGTAGTGGACCGTCTGCTTGAGCGACAAAATAGCACTTTCTGTTGAGAGTCCTGACCTAAAACCAAACTGTGCATCGTTCAACTTCAGGTGTGACTCTAAGTGCCGCTCAATCAAACCGTCCAGTACCTTGGCTATAGTAGTAGCCAGAGAGATCGGTCTGTAATTTGTGACATCTGAAGAGTCACCTGTTTTATTTTTAATAACAGGGACTACGATGATATGCATCATTTTATCCGGTAAATAGGAATGTGACAGACATATATTAAAAAATAAAGACAACACCCTCGGAAGGTGAACTCCAGCATACCTCAGATGCTCGATGCTGAGGCTGTCATGCCCTGGAGACTTTCCTCTCACCATTTTCTTTATCACGGAAGCTACTTCACTTGCGGTAAACCTAGTACTCAGCTCTGAGGCATGACCCCCAGCATCGAGCATCTTCGGCGAGGCTGGCCCCAGTGGCGAATTTATGAACCGATTTGAAAAAATATTTTTTCATGTGAAAGAAGTAAGTGTCTCTGGTTTTTGATTCCGTTGTGATCTCAAGCAGGTACAGTAACGTTGTGATCTCAGGTAGATCCAGTAACGTCAGGATTTAGGTGCCAAATTAAATAGACTTTTTTACTAAATCCACTCAGTTTTACTACTCTATCCATATGCTACAAATCCGAACAAACTTACTACTAAATGTTTTTGGAGTGGATTATAAATTGACCAATAAGTTTCATGGAAATTCACGCTCTTAGGTACCTATAGATTGAGGAGCCACATTAAATGTATTGTATATTCTTGAAAATCAACAGTACTGGAATTCGATTTTCAATAAGCACTATACACTACTAAATGATACAATTTTTCTTTAAATATTCATTAAGTACTTTCCGTGTTCCAGGTGGCTCCTCAATTCAGATGTTTAGATCGACGAGCCACTTTTACATTGATATAACTTCGGATATATTTTACTACAAATTTTAGAATTTGGCCTACAAAATTGTTTGCTTTCGTACTAAATAATGGGTTGACTTTCCTTGTAAAATCGGAAGTGGCTCCTCAATTTGTATAAATTGAGTGATTGAGTGATTGAATTGATAGCCAAACGATTACATCCGTATGGATGTAATCGTTTGGCTATCACTCTCAACGTGGATGACACTGGATGGTAACGAAACTTCTTCAGATCCTCTGAAGCGTATTATTTTTCGGAGAAGCTTGCTTCTCGCTTTATTAAATGTCGTGTGACCAGGGTCTTCTCTAGGACCACATATGTCCTCCAAGACTGTGATATGTCCATTTGGGACAACATCACATAAAGGATATCCATAAATAAACATTTCTTTAATATTTTAATATTTCGTCCTTTTTGATGTGATAACTTCTTATGGAAGGGTAAACCGCTTCGTAACGTAACGCGTTACGGCGCCAGTCTGTCTGGCTTCCCTTCTCTCACGCATACGGCAGCAGCAGGCAGGCTCTTCCTCTCTCACTGTAACCCACAGCGCTAGTCGTATTTCGGACAGACGCTTCCCATATTAAATAGTTCAACTTAGATTAGTTTAAGTTATCACTTCTGTCGGGCGTCTTTTTTTTTAAGGATGGGAATCATAAAATGACTTCTTCCGCTCTGAGTGAAACGGAAGGGCGTGTCAGACTTTTACTGACTAAGACACATCCGTGTTCCTTCTAAATCCCTTTGCGTTCCAGGGCCGCGGTGACTATTTTGACTTAAGTTCATTTAATTTTCACTGCCCCTTGGTTTTTATTGTAAGTGTTTTAACAAAATAGCACTACAGATCAAGACGATACTGATTCACTATGTCCACTGCTCAGTTTACTTATATTTAGCATGCTAGTTCACTGCCCTTAGAAGAGCCGGCACAGGCCTATTTATCAAAACTGACAGGCGACAGGTGATAGTCCAGTCAGTCAATGGTTTATGTTTTGCACCTGTCGCAAAAAATCTGACAAATATGTAAGATTTTAAAGAATATGGGCTCCTTAGTTCAGGTCGATTGTCAGTGTCAACAGTTTTAAGGACCGTCACAACATTTAAATATGAATGTAAATGGTTAAAAGAAACAACTATTATCGTTTTACAACCATATATTTAAATCATAGAAAGTAAACGGACATTAAAACATTACTCTACAAGGGTAAATTCGGTTTATACAGTACAGAGAGACTTGAACTAAACGACATTACTTTCGAGTTAAAAATATATGCGAATTTAGGAAAACACGGATAATTGAAGCATGTTACAAAAAATATCTACGACAACATACATAGGTACACAGATACAGTCGAAAGAGGCCTACAAATATTTTTGTCGGTGACTTCACATTCTTTTTTGTTCAACACACGTTTCATTTTTCAATTGTTTACACTTTAAAAATTAATAGAACAAAGCTAAAATATATAGTAGCTTATTTTCAAAGTTTACGCAATAACCAGGTATTTATGTTTGATCCAGATGCCAAAACCTTTACACATAAAAATAAACATACAGTAGTACACATAAAAACAAATATATGTGTATTGTTGTTCTTTGAGGTTTAAATAGGCAGCTTATGGCGATGAAGACGGAATTTTAAGAAACTTTGTCACAGAGAACTGTCACGAAATAGAACATTATGTAGATTGAATAGCAATAGAGTCACACTAATAGGAAACACAAGTTGTAATAACGATGACACACTGACAAGACGATACACATACCTACGCGACACTTAACATCTATTACGAAATAAAGATAGCCTAATTAATTTGGTAACAATGGTAAAACCAGAGCGCTTCCAATTAAATGACGCGTAAAAAACACTAATTTTGTAAAATCCGACACTTGTACTGCTTTCATGAGTATAAAGTAATCCATTTTTTTTTCCACACAACACAATATTTTTTTGTTAAACACAAACACGTTAACAACACTTAATTTTTCGAAGCTTTTTCTTCCGAAACAAAAACTGCAACATAATTTTTCGAAGCTCTTGCATTTTTTTCCCTTCAAAGAAGAGGATTTGACTTGATGGATGACTTAGTCAACTTTCATGTAGTACAGGTAGGGAAACACGTAGTCCAGCATGAGCATCAGTTCTCCGTCTTCCTCGAATATCTTGTCCAGCGCGATGAAGACGCCGTCGACTATGTCCCAGATCAGAGTGTAAAGGATCCTGACGATCAGCAGCCCTATTTCCAAGACCATCAGGATTAGAACAGGAATGATCACGAGCAGTTCCTTGAAGCTGTTATCCTCGTAGTCACAGCAGTTGACTATTGACGTCATCTTCGTTACTTTTAGGACGCACACGATTGAATAAATTTGGTAATGAGATTGCTTTACCCCTTTACTGAATTATTTTTCCGCGACAAACAATATTCCGGGCGTCGCCACATGCAGTTGCAGTTCAATTACTAGTACGCATGCGTCAACTTTCCGTTCCCTAGCTTTAGATTTGTTGCTAGTCCTGTCTGCGTTTATGATGCCCTGGTACAAAATGTTTCAAATAGTTTTCAAATCGTTCAATGGTTAATTATTAGGAATTGTTAATACCAATATAGGTAGGTAGAGTGGGTGGTAGCTCGGTTTATGGTTGAAAAAGTTATTCATTGAAAAAAGTTTTATAGTAAAAATAAAATATAATAATAAAGCTAATCGTATTTCGGACAGACGCTTCCCATATTAAATAGTTCAACTTAGATTAGTTCAAGTTATCACTTATGTCGGGCGTCCCGAGACGCACACGTTTTTATTTTTTTGTTCATTACAGCGTTGTTACATATTTTATTGTAGGTTTTGATAAAAATCAAAGATTACGTACTGGTTGTACAAGGTACTTCTATAGTGCATTGATCCTGTTTTAGTGTTTTCGATACTGCTTGCTAAGTGATTTTTACGCTATAGTGCAAATAAATACAAACATGTTTCAGTAAAGTCGTCTATAGTACTAAATATTACCGCTATATACCGCATAATCGCTTTTTGCATATCTATTTATTTATTTATTTATTTATTTATTTAAACTTTATGTACAAAAGTGGTGCAACACTTTACAGCTTCTTTTGTATGGTCCTGTAAGCGTTCTAAGAGCTAAATTATAGAACTTAAATGCTATTAAAATTTAATCTTCATCGGCCTAGCCTTTTCCCAACTATATTGGGGTCGGCTTCCAGTCAAACCGGATTCAGCTGAATACCAGTATTTTAAGTGGAGCGGCAGCCTACCAGACCTCCAGAACCCATTAACTGGGTGACACTGTACTTCTTGGCAAGACTGGAGTCAGATTAACTGGCTTCTGACAATCTGTAACGGCTTAACGTGCTTTCCGAGGCATGGAGAAAACTCGGTATGTTAAGGTGACCCATCCACAGACCAACCTTGGCAAGCGTTACTTAACCTTGAAGATCGGCTAGTGCGGCTATTTTTTAGCAACGAGCTCCTCGAATGAAAAAAATGCTTTTTAATCTTATAGAACCATAACACTGTTAAAAAACTTTATCGTACTAGCAGTCACAATGGTTACCATATCATAGAATGTTTGGTGATAAAAGTTTTTGTAACTTGGGATGTTCCTTATAAGTGTTATCAGTGGACTATACTTTCTTTACATGCAATAAGAAACTAATCAAATTTTAATAGAAATAAAAAATAATAAAAAAGCGCAACCAGAAAGCTTCGAAGAAAACGAAACTATAGTAAAACTGTGTAAGTCAGCGTAGTACCACAATTCCACTAGTGGGAAAAGGACGACCTTTACTTCAGTCCTGGCATTGGCACTATTCGTTGCTTTTTAATTCAATACTTTAGAAAAACCCTATAAAGAGTCCCTAATATGGTATTATTGGATTTATTTTAAATATAAGTTAAGCCTTTTAAAGCTTCCTTTCTACTACATAAATTTGTTTTTTGATGTGCCCGACAGGGTCCATAATGATCACAATTTCTTTTTTTTTAATTTACCACCTAAGTACACATTGTGGAATGCAAATAAAGTATTGAGTATTGAAAACATATCTGTTCTGTAATCGCACAGAAATCCAAAGTCGGCCGATAAAACTATTTTCAAGAGATTATTTATCATAGGTGGCTTTAACCGCAGCACAAACCTCGATTCATATGATTTAGGCGGACAAAATTCAAATTTCAATAGTGACTTTAACAATACCAAAAATTCCCATACATAGGTATGTCATGAGCAGGTCATGCCTCAAAACTAACCTCACGTTCACACTGAGAAAATTCTTCTTCAGCTGTAGTGGGAGGATCCTTCTACCAGACGGTTGTTGTGTCTGATGGGCAACTGCCCGATGATTGATATTCGGACTGTTGTATATGTTCAAAATCGGACGGAGAACTTTGCTTGCGCGATGCAGGATTTCGTTGTTAGTTCGTCGTAGATGGCGCTGTGGTTCTTTTTGTTGCCGTACAAAATTCACTTCTTAGTTTTTTCACGTGGCATTGATGCCGCTACATCACCCTCTTCCGGAGACCGGAGGTCGATAGTGGATGGGTCGTCCCTATATCTTGAGATGCTTGCCAGGCCAGTGGAAGGTTGGTTCCAGTGAGTCGGAACCGGAAGTCACAGAGTTCTCGGTGAGTCGGAACTATCTGCGGTGCCCCAGTGAGTCGGGGTGATGTATTCCAGTGAGTCGGGATAAATCTGCAGGCTCCAGTGGGTCGGAGTGATGCTGGCTGGCTTCCGTGGGTCGGCGCTGTGTGACGTGGTGATGTGACTGCTTGGGGTCGACCTGGAGAGGTTCTTCGTGGCTCTTCATGTGACTGGCCGAAGGTGCAGTGTGCTTGCCAAGGTCGCTGATGAGGTTGAGGATGATGAGAGGCTGAGGATGCTGACATACGCGTCAGCTGCATGTTGGTGGTCAGAATACCCGTAGAAGCCATGGGTACTGGCTGGTTGTATGACTTGCTGCTCGAGAGCTTGAGGTCAGGATGAGGAGTGATGACGACGTCATGATGAGATGGCTGCCCGAAGGCTGCGCTGACGTTCTTTGTCGAGGGTCACCAATGTAGAGGTATGCGGAACAGAGAGTAAAGTCTCACACACCTCCGCTGTAGTGGGATGATCCTCCTAACAGACGGTTGTTGTGTCTGGTGGGCAACTGCCCGATACTTGATTTTCGGACTGTTGTATATGTACAAATCGCACGGAGAACTTTGCTTGCGCGATGCAGGATTTTGTTTTTAGTTCGTCGTAGATGGCGGTTATTTTTGATGCTGTACAAATAACGCTTCTTAGTTTTTTATGTGGTGGCATTGATGTCGCTACATTTTCAGCTTTAATAATTGAGGAGGTTCTGTATTCGACTATGTGCAAAAAGCTAGTTTAGAGATAACCGAATTTTAAAGTCTTTTTGTTCTTAAAATCGGTATAAAACATAAACGCTTATACAAAAACGCTTTTTGTGAACAAAATATTGATAGTTTTACCCTGCATTCTAATATTCAGTAAATTATGAAAATATTTTTGCCGTTACTGATAAATATAATAAAAAGTAAGATATGTAATTCTAGCATACTATGGTATGTATGGTGTCAGACGTAAAAGAATAGCACCATCCCATCACTTTCCGTAGCTGTCGTAAGAGGCGACTAAGGGTCTCACTAGAGAATGGGCAGCAGCATTCTCTGTGCATTGCAACAGCTACACTGCGATCGCCAACCCGCGTGCTAAGCGTGGCGATTATGGCCTAGGGGAGGCCTATGTCCAGCTGTGGACGTCTTTCAGCTAACAAATAAAAACAATAACTTTACTATCTGAAGCATTTATTTTATTTGATATGGGTTTGTTCTTCGCTCTAGTCTATATCTATATATCTGGTCATAGATGACAGAGACAAAGTCGAAGATGGAGCGACCTTACCCAAAAGAAGCCTGATCACTCTATTTTAATATTTGGTAATAATAGGAAAGCAAGATATTGTTACGCGCCAGAATTAATGTCGGGTACATTAAGTTACTACCAGCGCCATCTAGTATCGAGTAGCAGAACTAGTAGAGTCAAGTACCTTCTAGACATTTCTTTGCCAGAACATTCTACACTTCACGATGTCTGGTCAGTCGCCAGCGGTAGTTACGAGTACTTTCCAGATGTTTCGAGAATGGAAGTTTCTAGAATAAACTGACCTTTATAAAGAGCGCATATTCCGCGACCGAGTCAGCCAACTATATGGACACTCCCAGCACAATTGCTATGCGACGCCCAGATGCGTTAAGTGTCTGGGCGAGCATAGCACTAGCGAGTGCGAGCGTCCCAAAGACCGCTCACAATGCGCAGAACCTCCCAGCTGCGTATTATGCGGCCAGTCCGGTCACCCGGCAAACTACAGGGGATGCCCTAAGGCCCCCAAAATCGCCCCCAAACTGGCTAAGCGCCACAACGCCCGCCAGCAACGCGAATCTCCACCCGAGAGGATTCTCTCCTCGGAAATGCCCGAACGGCTCGCTCCACAGAGACCCTCTCCATGGAACCGGCTGAACCACCAGAAAGCGTTCCCAGCTTTGGTGGCCACCACTTCCCAGCCCATACCAACGCTAATGGACACGCCCGTCCCAGCGCCGATCCCCGCGCCCATGACCCCAGTGGTCCCGGCTGCTCCCCTGCCTGCGCCCCAACACACTGCTGCGCCCGCAGCAGTGCAAGAGCGCTTCACACTCCCCCTCACCAAGAACAACTGGCCTAACGTGGGTGAAACAATCACCGAAGCGTACGGGTTGTTCATGACCCGCGCGGCAAGGTCCATGAGTGCTGAACTTAACAAGTTCAGAGGAAACGATGGACTTTTACATCTATCTCCAGTTCAGGCGAATAAGATCTTCAACGCGTACAGGTCCATCTTGGACCAATTAGACGCAATGGCTGCGATTGGTGACTAATCAATGGATAAGCCACGCACTAATTTTAACAGGCCCCGATCCCTAAAACTAGGGTTCTTTAATGCCAATGGCATTAACAACCAAAGAGATGAGATCGCCAACTTCCTCCGCGACCATCAACTAGACGTCCTCCTCATCCAGGAAACCTTCCTAAAACCCCATCGCAACGACCCTAGAATTGCCAACTACCGTATAGTTCGCAACGATAGGACGCGTTGTCACGGCGGAGGTACCCTGATCTATTATAAAAAGGAGCTGTACTGCATCCCCTTGATTCCTCCTGCCCCCCGCTCGTTACTCGAGTACTCAGCCTGTCGGCTAGGTATGACTGGTCATCAACCGATCACCATTATCTCCGCCTATTACCCACCGCCCTCGACCTCGTCTCCCACGCCTGACGACCCCATCGCACTCAGTAGCGACTTCACCACCCTCTTTGGCTTGAGTGATTCCGTTATCATAGCGGAAGATCTCAACGCCAAACATGCCGCGTGGAATTGCAACACAACCAATGCAAGAGGCAGGGTGGTGTTTAACCTAGGTGCAACCCTCAACTATGACGTCATCGCTCCGATGACGCCAACTCACTTCCCACACGATCCCAACCAAAGGCCCGATGTTCTCGATGTGGCGTTGCTAAAGAACGTAAACCTCCGTTTGCTATCTATAGAAACGACACACGAGCTCAACTCTGACCACCGTCCAGTGATCATGCACCTGGGCCCTCGCTCGGGTCAGCCCGACCCCGACCAACCTCCCCCGTCTCAAGTGATCACCGACTGGAGGAAAGTAAGCGAAAGGCTGAAATCCACTACGTCGCCTCACCTAGACAACATCCCCGACCACATCGTCTCAGTCGCTGACACGACGGCGGCAATCGACTCGCTTACGCATGACGTACATTCCGGCCTGAACGAATGCTCAAGGGAGGTTCCAGTGGTGGAAGACCACCGCTGGAAAATGCCGGACGATGTACGGAATCTGATAACCGAGAAGAACGCAGCCATTCGTGCGTACAGCGCTTTTCCCTGCGACGCGAACAAAGCTCACATGCGCAACTTACAGCGAGCTGTGAGAAAACGCACTGCTGAGCTGCGTACCGCACGCTGGGACAAGACGCTTAGCGAGCTCGAGCCCACCCATCTCGCCTTTTGGCACCTTCAGAGGAAGTTACGATCCAAAGAAGAGGCCACAATGCCCCCTCTCATCCGCCCCGACAAGAGTGTCGCCTTTGACAACTCTGACAAAGCGGAATGTCTAGCCGACAGTCTAGAGGCCCAATGCTCTCCTAGCTCTCAACCAGTAGACCAAGCTCACCTCGACATGGTGAATGCTGAAGTCGAACGTAGAGCTTCCCTCCCACCAGTCGAAGATCCTGATGATCCTCTGCCCGCCGTCACGCCCGACGAGGTACAGGAGATCATCAAAAGGCTTCAACCTAGGAAAGCCCCAGGCTCCGACGACATCACCAACAAGGTGTTTAAACTCATCCCCACCCAACTAATAGTGCTAATGACTGCCATCTTCAATGGCGCATTAAGCAATAACATGTTCCCCCGAGCATGGAAACAGGCCACCGTTATCGGTATTCCCAAACCAGGCAAGCCCAAGTCTGATCCCGCCAGTTACCGTCCCATCAGTCTACTCAACGTTCTCGGTAAAATCTACGAGAGGCTTATTTATAAGCGGCTCAAAGATTATGCCGAAGCAAAGAGCCTTATCCCCGACGAGCAGTTTGGTTTTCGAACCGAACACTCGTGCATCCAACAAGTTCACCGCATCATCGAGCATCTAAGCGCTGGTTTCCAGCGTGGCTCGATGACGGGCGCCTTGTTCTTCGACATAGCGAAAGCATTCGACAAAGTCTGGCACAATGGCTTAATTTACAAGCTCTACCAACTTGGCGTGCCAGACCGTCTCGTGCTCATCTTGCGAGATTTTTTGTCGAACCGCACCTTTCGCTACCGCATCGAGGGTGCACTCTCGTCCCCTCACCCCATCCGAGCAGGAGTCCCCCAGGGCTCAGTGCTATCCCCCCTAGTCTTTACGCTGTTCACCAGCGATATCCCTAAAAGTAAAAAGGCGCAGTTGGCCCTATTCGCCGACGACACCGCCATTTACTACACCGGTCGCGAACCTGACACTATCGCTCGCACTCTCCAAACAACTGCAAACATCTTGGGCAGATGGTTCAGGAAATGGAGAATCGAGGTTAACCCCGACAAGAGTCAGACGGTTCTCTTTACGAAACCGCGGCACAAACCCCCTCCCCCACGTCCGATCACCATGTATGGCAAGCCGATCCCCTGGTAGAAGCAAGCCAAATACCTGCGGGTCATCCTGGACAGCCACCTCACCTGTGCTGAGCACATAAGGCAGGCCCGTTCTCGCACCGCCTTCGCTCAGGGAAGGCTTCATTATATCACGACCGCCCGTAGCAAATTGTCACTGAAGTGCAAATTGCGACTCTTCACCGCGGTCATCCGTCCCATCATGACGTACGCTTGCGCCGTCTTTGCACACGCAAAGCCACGTCATCTCCACAGGATGCAGACGCTCCAAAACCGTTTCCTGCGCAAAATCACGAGTGCCCCCTTCTACGTCCGAAATGAGACTCTACATGTAGATCTCAAATTGCCCACCATACAGCAGTTCATGAAACGCATAGCCAAACGTTTCTTCGACACTGCTGTAAAACACCGTAACCCCCTTATCGCATCGGCCGCCCGATACGAACCCTCCCGCATCTCCAAGGTACGCCGACCGAGGCATACCCTCGTCACGCCTGACGACGACTCTACCACTCTCCTCCAAGAGAGTCGCAAAGAGACCAGCACTCTTCGCAAACCACGACCGCCGTCCTTCCGCCCTCGCCGCCGAGGTCCGCCGCGACGTCCCCGTCAAAATCCACCCCGACCCTGTCTCGAGCCAGGCCGCGCCGCTGAGCCTGTAGTCTTAAATTTGCCACTTAATAATTATTCCAGTTCGATCCAGCCCGTCCCTAGCTGTCCTCTCCCCAGCGACGCCCTGAGCCGAGGCCCGTACCCCACAGGGGGTGCCCTTAGCGTGTAGTCGCTTAGTTTGTAAGTTTTTTATAAGCCCTGGCTGGAGGCTTTAATATTATATTAAGGCCACCACAGGCAAGCCCGGTTAAGCAGTCGACAACCTTATAGTTTGAACTGCGAGAAGCCACTCATAAAAAAAAAGAAAAAAAGCGGCCGATATTGGATTTGCGATACAAGCGAATACTTCGGAAGCGATCTTCAAGTGCGAATAAAGTGATCAGTGGTGAACTTGTGTTTAATAATAATTAGTGAGTTTAAAGTTGTAATTAGTGTTTTTAAATTAAAGTGTCATTTTGGTTATTTAATCGGATGTTTTTACTGTCATGAACCCCAAGCTCGTAACAATATCTTTGCATTGATTCATTATCTAATCTGTATCTTCTCCGTCAGTTCCTTTGGAGGTGTCAGGTTCTGGTAGCCTATCTGATTGATTGTGAACGGGCAAAGATTGAAACCATGAATGGAATTCAACCGGTATGATGGTTTGATTGGGTAATTGACGTATACGCTTTAGGCACAATCATCTCACCAGCCGGAGTAATCTTGCAGCGAATTCTTTGATGTCGATGATGTCGTGTCGCGTTTTTTTGTCCATTATGAAAAAAAAGCACTTTATTAACGAGGTTTTAAATGATGTAGGTATGTCTCATTCACCGACGCTCATTGTAACTCTAGCATGCGATGACTTTATTTCTGGCAAAACACATTGATTGTATTTTTTTTCTCTATAGGCTAATTTTTCGTATCCATAAGGAAAAATAACACTTTTAACAAGCTTAAAAATGATGTAGGTATGTCTCATTCACCGACCGACGCTCCTTATAACTTTTGCATTCGACGGCTTTATTTCTCGCAAGTCACATTTATGGCGTTATCTCCATAGGCTGATTTTCTGTGTCGATACTGAAAAACAACACACTTGCAATAAGGTTTAAATCGAGATCAGTTTTATTATCCGACTTTACCTATAATGCATCCAATCATTGTTTCGGTTTGATTTTTAATGATCGATAACTTTTTTCCATGGACGATATGTTTTATACCATAACAAAAAATGATGCTCTTTCAATTGGCTTTCTGATAATATAGGCCTTATTATCTGATGCCACTTCAACCGGTTCCTCCCCATATCTTTTAGTATTATAAAATTAAGTTACAATACGAGTAGTTTTGCTTTTATTAAGGTAGGTACTTTAGTTAGATTTTTAGATCGTTAAGACCGAAAAACGCGCGATTACCTTGATTTATAAATTACTTAAGCTCTGTTGGTGACTTTACCAGAGAGCAGAATTGCATTTCATTCCCAGATTTTCGTCGAAAATATTGTACGCTAAAATAAAATAAGTACCTAACATTAATGAGCAGTGCAGCTTCAGGAATTGAGAAAACGTAAAAACATTGTCATAATAACTCAAACACCGTTACTTAATTTTTGTAGACTGCTTTACAACAACAACAACTCCCAAAAACCTTAACAAGTAGTTATGCACTTCTTCGCCCCAGCAGTGCGTGTCATACACAAGAAGATCGCCAGTTGACCGTACCCGGCAAAAGACATATTTATGGTCAATGGGAAGTTCATTGTCTTCAAGGTAGGTCAGCAAATTACCGTTCAGTACCCTTTCACAGAATGAAGGTAATAGCGATCGGTCGGTAATGAGCAGGGTCTGCACGGTCGTCCTTTTAGACATTTCAATGAGGATTGATGACAAAATGAGATTATTTTTAGGATCTCGATCGTCCGTATTAAGTACCCAGCATCTGGGTAACACAGTAGTTCTTGTTCTTGCCAAAACTGGTGTCACCTGGAGCTAAACATAAGGAAAAGAAGTTTGGCATCATCCTGGAAAAATACTCAAATACGGTCCCTGCTGTTTTTTATATTTCTATGGGTCCCTGTGAGATGAGCCACGGGACCCAAACCAGAAAATGCTGATGAAAAATATATTCGATTAGCTTTTTCCCCACAGCTTCGCTCCTTTCGCCTGTCACCCAGTAATGAAAATAAACTCCTGAAACGATCCGCAGCAAATTGGAACATCGCCAAAAGAGTCGTCGTTTTGTACTAGGGACGAAGAAAAATGCACGTGAAGGGTGGCGCTGCTTGTGAACAATGATGTCGAAAATCTGCCAAATACAGTACATTTTCCGTTAGTACCCAGTTTTGCCGCGTTCATTTATATTCTTGTGGAACTGAGACAAGACAGGGCGGGAAAGCTAGACTGAAACACTACACACATTTAGGGTTTGCAGTAGTAAGTGATGACATTAGACTGAATCCATAACACATTAGAATTACGGCTTGATAAGAGTGAGATAGCACTATGTTTATCAATACCGTCCTCTGGAAAGCAATGCGATCTAACCTTCGCACAGGTATTCTGCAGTTGTAGTGTGAGAGCCTCATTCTCGAGCTGCTCCGTGGGGTGGCGCATGCGTTAAACGCAGTCCATCTATTTCTGCACCGCACGTTCATTTCACAAACTAGGAGTCCAGCTAATGGTGGCACACTTGGAGCACCCGCGACTTGGAATGAACGTCACAGATGCTCCCAGTGTCAACGAATGACTTATACTTATATTTGAAGTCCTTTTGAAGGAAACTTAATTCATTGCACTTGACTCTGTCACCATGACTTTGGAAAAAGGAGCCTCGAATAAAGTCAATATGTTACAGCCAGTAATTTTCAGGGGCACCTGATTTTTCACCACTTTGGGGGTGGTTCCAAAGTAATAGAATTTAATTTCATTAATGTGGGTGTGTGTTTCTATATTAATTAATCTAAAATGGTGTGGATAATAGAGTTTTAAGGACCTTATGACTGAGACAGCGGACGGCATTGCCTAAGCCGAATACTAGGGCAGGCATGGAATTTAATTAAGAAGAAACTTTTTTGTCATCGTCCCGCTAAGAAGATTCTACTCCATACGGACCTATATATGTATTAGTCTGCGAGTCTGACTCGCTCATAATCTTTTTTTGTGCTTGGTTTTCGGGGACCAACCAAACGGCGAGGTTGATCCCCGACCGAGCACTGCCTGATCTGGGATGAGCGCCTCCTTTTATACACCGGCTCCACAAGGACGTCTGCTGGTGGGACAGGGATGAAACTATGTAGTTTCCCTCTTTGTTCCTCTCAAATATTTCCTGCAATTTAGTTTAGCCTGTATTGTTATGCGATATGATATTTATGTTAGATAGACGTAGTAATTAACGTTTTGCGAGCATCTATTAACGTTTTCCTCCAGTTTTCGTTGCAACCCCCCATTTTTATATTTCTCTGTGTCAATTACACAAAGTTCAATGAAGATGAACTTTTCGAACATTCGTCTTTTTTATCACTAGCTAACTCGACAGATCTTGTCTCTGAGATATGGAAAAACTGTAAAGACAAAATCTCTGAGTTTTTCCCTAATTTTCCAATTTTCCGAGCAACTTTTCCAATGTTTTCTTTCCTTAATAATCAATTTCGGGCGTTCGTAAAACAATACAGTGAGTACGGCTGCTCAAAAGGTTGCACGCTACACAAAATCTAGATATAAATGTCGTTAGCTCGAAAAACCAAATCTCAAAAATGTTAGTTCGAATGTAGGTACACGTAAGTTAACAATAGTCATTGGTCCTCTCCTTTCTTAAACTTTCTCCTAAACAGACATGTACCTAAATAACACCCAGCCAATGCGGCTAATACAACATTTAATGAACGGGCTGGGAAATGCTTAGGCCGTTCATAGAATAGGGTAGCCGTGTGACGAATATACTTATATATAATATGAGGTAGATAAATTAAATTCAAACAACAATAAATTTCAACATTTTAATCTCGACGACGGAGCACCGTTGCGCACGGCACCTGTTTAAACTATATACAAACCATAGAATGAAATAAATAATGAAAGTGACCATTTTGTTGCACTAAGTCTAGTGGTACAATTGATTTTAGTGTTAATATTATTTCAGTCAATCAAACGCAGCAGCTGAAGCGCGTTTGTAAATTTTACAAAGTTTTGCGATAATTTTCGATTCTGAAACTGTGGATAACTTGTTGATTTACTAGAAACACTGTTGATTTACTTTATAGAAATCACGTTGGATAAAGGCTAGGTACGTACTAACAATAATCTTTTACCGATTAGCAACTTTCTTTAGGTAATATATTAACTGTTTAACCATACATAGGTATACAAAATATTCAAAATTCCGCATGTATGTATGTATCTATAAGTACGACCCAACGCTAAAACTTTGTTACAAAAAACTGTAGGTACCTACACCAAAATATTCTGAATATCATAATATAAACTATGACCTAACGATATATACAACTACCTGCCGCCCGCGGCTCCACCGACGTAAATGTCGCAAATTTAAAAATAAAAAAGTAAAAAATATCCTAAAAAAAGTATCCTGTGTGAATATATATCCTATCCACAGACAATAATCTACCTGTGTGCCAAATTTCATCGAGATCCGTTGAGCCGTTCTGACGTGAAAGAGTAATATAAACATCTATCCATCCATCCTCACAAACTTTCGCATTTAATATATATATATATATATAGTAGGAATACGATGTCACAAAACTTTGACACAGAACAATGATTGGCTAGCTAAATTGTTGTCAAATGTTGTATAAACATGACGATTACTTAAACCAATGGGTATATAGATGGTTAGAATAAAGTTTAGAATTTTATTATAATCTCCCCCAACTTTAAGTTAAAACTTTCAACTTTCCAAGTAAAGTATACACTTACCTACCTTTTTCTGTACGAATGACCCAACAATACAAGCGCTGTCGCAATACTTTTTCAAGTTTAATTGATTTCTTCCCGAATCTCAATATTGCATAATTAGTTAAACTTTCCGACACAATTAACTCAATTAAATTAGTTAATTGTTTTAGATAAGCGATAACTTTAAACACCGTCATATATGTATGTGTGTAGGTCTGGATAGATATAAATTTAAGTGTTGCGTTTGGTATGTTGTTAAGGCATATTTTTTTTATAATCTTCCTTAAGTAACTTAAGTACCTATCCACTTACCTTTGTCTATAGATAACGAAGTTGAAACCTCCATTTAGAAAGCTGAAAACATTGAAAACATTCGCATCCATTCATATTGTCGCCATGAACTTTGTAGGCTATTCTAGACAATTCAGTACCAAGGGTAAAAAAAAAATGTTATAAAAACTTCAGCCAACACGCATGCGTCAATATCTAGATCGCCTGAAGTTAGACCTAAGTTCTCTGATGCAAACATGTTTTCCTGGTACCTGGTTTCAGCCAAGGCTAGTCGGATCAATACGTGCAGACAGGGCGTGGTCGGAGGCTTGTCGATTTTTAGAGCTGGTAACACATTGATAACATGCTAATATTAAATGCCTGGCCCTCCACAATTCAAAACACAAAAATAGCTTATGCTTACAACGTGCGTGCAAGCATGTCAAACGTATATTTGAAAATATTTTTAGAGAATATCGCTTTTTTGGTGTAGTTTTTTTTAGTTGGCAACCCCAAACGCTTTTCTTTTTTAATAAATTCTAAAGTATATTATAATTAAATCTACGATTTATTCATGGCAATAGCGACACTTTTAATTTACAATTATCTAGATGTTTAATATATGAATTTTAATGTTTGTTTCCGAACATATAATTTTTAATTTATTCTTCTGGCAAGGTCTACAACCTTTCACGCATGCGCTTAAAGTCTTTTTGTGCCCAATATAACTTGGCCGGTGACAAACGGTAGAACCAAGTGTTATTGTACTGATTTTTACACATTTTCCAGTGAAAACAACGCCATCTCGGAGTTCCAAGTTAAGTTGGCACTCTAAATGATATATAAACCTTCTAAAATGGCAAATAGGCTCCAAAGTAGGTATACCATAAACATGATTCTAACTTGTATGCTTAAGATTTTTAAAGTAGCAAGATAATTCATAAGAAGAGTCTTTGTAGCACCCGAATAAGTGAAGAAAATCGCCCAGCTAAGTCAACTCGCACTCAACTACTACGCAATGATTGATTTTTAAGGAGCATAATCTAATTCCACTGGGAAAGACATAAATGAAGTAGAGAGACAAAAACGCAAAATTTATTTATTTAGTAACAACAATATAGCATTATAATCACACGCAAGCTGACAGAGAAATCGTTCAGGTAGACATTGACATGTCAACAATTTTCGCAGTGCTGGATAGCAAAATGAGCTCAGCACTTAACAAATTACACACAGGAAACCTCCCCGAACTATCTTCATTTTAATTTTGACGGTCGTGTTTTGTTTCGCTCACTCTCGGTCACTGCTTTGGCACAAGCATTTGAGTTAGATGTATCATCATGGGGCACATACTCGTACCAATCGATGAAATATATAATAATGTGCTAACTCTGTCTCTGGGCATTTTCAGAACTGGTAATGCGTCGAGTACTCTAAGCATTTGCCAGTGTGAAAAATGGCAGATCAGAGGATTTCTTTTAGTGAATTGTTAGCCAGGCGATGGTACCAAAAAGTTTTATTTTTGGCATGATTTTGCGCAGATTTGTAGTTTGAGGTTTTTTCATTGTGATTAGGTACGCCGAAGCCGCGCAGTTACATCTGCATAGTACAAGTCACCTTTGGATTATGTGATGCCTAGTCAAATTCTGCATAGTCGTAGTTAGCTGTTGGTAAATGTCAAAGTCGAACACTATTTTTAGCATAGAAGCGGTAAAGTTGATGAAACAAACATGTCTTGTCTATGACTCGAAAGAATTCCCGCCTTTTACTAAGTACCTACATTAACGGGACAAGTTTGCTAGCTGTGTTGATTTCAGCCGCTCGCTGAAACTTAATGTTCTTTGGTTTAGTTGCTCAAATGGAACCCTAAACAAGAATTACTTCTACTCTCTTTTTGGCCAAAACTCATTGATCATCTTTCTACAGACTCGAGAGACTCCCTTTCATTTGTGTCGATTGACTAACAACAGACAACAGAAAAAATTGATATGACACTTTTTTTTCTTTGTTGTAAATCACTTAAATAAAATATCAAATGAGTTCCTAAATACCTAATCCTGGCTGTTATTGTAGTTAGAAGCATAGTTGTTTTAAAAAAATGAAGGCTGCGACAGTGACGCGACTGTATTCACTGTCATGTCAGTTCAAATTGCTGTCAATAGGGTAAACTGTAGAGTTATTGCCATTCATATAGTTTTGTAAGGGCCGATTTTTCAATCGTCAGAAAACTTGTAACCTACGGAATTAAAGGAGTGTAACCTACGGACTTGGTGACTTGTAACCTACGGAGTTTTGATATAAAAAATATGTCAAACATATTTATTCTTCAGTTCTTCAATCTGACCTTTCAAAAATCAACCCTTAGGAAACTACAAAAATACAGGTTCGATTTTAAGACAGATATTCTTCTTTTTTTCGAGTCGATGGTTAACTCTTTATATTCTTTGAGCCAAGTTGGTGGCTACATTAATTGCAGCATCGATGGCATTAATTAAATCCTCCGAAGTACAGGTGAATGGACACTCTAACATGTGGCTCATGTTTTGAACAGGGGCACCGCACTCATATTCGGTATCCGACGGATCCATAAAACCCCATTTCGCCAAGTTGTGCTTGCAGCGGCTTACCTGGGTGCGCAAACGATTCAGTGCTTTCCAAATAGGCCATTGCAATTCACGACCTGGAGGCAACTGCTCTTTGGGTTTTATAAAGTCTTGAGGTGGTGGTTACCTCTTCCCACAGTTTGCCCTTAAGGTTACATATCCGGGATCGCCTGTGTAGATCGAAGGAAGCTCTTGCGACTTTTTAGTCTTCCCGGGGTTGACACGAGGCCATACAGGGAATGTCGGGAATCGGTTTCCTGGTCCTTTCTTTGTTTCGCGCATGCGACAACCCTTTGTACGATAGATAGTTGAAAGCTAAAGAGCCTCTCTGCAGGTACGGAACAACCTCTTGAAAACTTCGACCAATAAATAGTAGGTATCTATGGGTCGACGTTTGTTAGAGCAGCAGTACTGCTGCTCTTGCTCGCCTGCTGACTTTGAGTGAGTGTCAGTCAGACCTCTGGCTACAGCTACTACCATCACCCAATATTGTAGGTACTAAGCTGAAATTACCTTTCGGATCGCTTTAAGTCTGCGACTGAGTGCTCCTAGCCGTTCTCCATATCGCTGCCAATGTGTTGACCAGTCGATCGCCTTGGATATCACGCTACGGCCTATCCTGGAATAGGATGGCGGGTCGGATAGCACAGCACGCCATCATTTAGGTATTACACCATTAATCGGGCTCTTGTCAAAGCTGGGTTACCGGTTGTTTAAGAAACCCAATTTCTTGGCACTTGACGTCGGCAAAAGGCTAAACGGGATGACCATAATACCTTGGAAGTTGGCTGAGCCTTTGATAAGGGATCCAAAATTTGTCGACATACATGCACCATCCTGTTTTGTGAGCTTGGCTGTCTGTGCCGGGGCCGCTACTACAAGTGCAGAAAAACATAAACGTTTGGGGTAGAAACACGGTGCTCATCGAGTTTTTGTGACATCTGCATTGCACAACGTGGCGATTGTGTCGGAACTGAACGAAATAAATAAAAATCAATCATTGTTGAGACATGCTATCTAAATTATTTTGATTCATCTATTAATTACAATGTTTTACATGCCAATAATTGGGTACCTTACCCTAATTTTATTAGTTTACAATTTTCAGCAGCTCCAATTTATTGGTCACTCACATCGAAACATTCTTCCACTAAAGTCATTATTATTCAAGAGTTGAAGTTGAGTTGAATACAGCATGAACTTAATAGACCCAGCTGTGTTAGACCGAATCTTAGAACCAAGAAGTGTGAGAATTCATTTGAAATATTTTATGTTTACATGGTTAATGCTTTTTGGTCTTTAACCGTAATAAAATTACCTATGTTTTAATTTAGATGGTGAGCACGGACCAAACGTTGGCCATCCTCGACTACATGAAGGATAATCCGCAGCTGGCTCACAGCCGTTTCAGCAGAACCAAGGAGGGACGAAATCTGTTGAAACGGCATTGGGCTGCATGTGCCGATTTGGCGAATAACATTTCGACGGATTGCGCCCAAAGAACACCGGACCAATGGAGGGCGGTAAGAAAAAAATATTTCTAACCCATTAAAATTAAAAGTCACTTGTTTCTCGCCTATCGCATTTGTGCATTATTTCAGGATAATAGGCCTTTGACACTCAACGACTATAGGCTTCCAATGACAGAAAGATTTATTCGTAATCGGGTCAACACAACTCTTAGAGTCACTCTCAAAGTTGATAATATGATGGTGCGCACTGCATACATTGGGTTGCTTAGAAGAACTGTGCACGTACATACAGAGACACGAAAAGCGACTTTTAACTAGTTATGAATCAGATATTTGTACATATTTATCCAAAATTACTGTAGATAACCTGGTGTTCATATTAATAAATAAAATGTTCTTTTTTTAGTACTATAATGCATATAAGAGCAAGCTTAAAAAGAAAATCAAAGAAATGAAGGCCGAATCAGAAACTTCAGGTACTATTTATTTCCAATTTTTTTCTCGAAGTAACACTAAACTTACTCAAGTTTTGCAATAAGTAATACCTACCACGGAACGTCTCAATGAAAGTATGTAGGTATAGACAATGCGGACAATAAATCTACTAGGCTGAAGTGAGATCGGGGGGTCACACCGCCAAATTTTAAACTCCGGGCTGTCACAGAGAAATTCCTATTGGAAAAACCTAATAACACTTTTTGCCAGACCTGGGAATCGAACCCAGATCTTCTTTTGGACGGAGCAGTTAAAATTTTTCTTTTTTTCTGCCAAGTAGTATAACTATGTAGTTAAATATTAATTCTGTGATTCATATCAAGCAGGAGGTCCTGCCAAAAAAAGACTGTCGGATATAGAGAACAGGCTGTATTCAATTTTAGGGCCCGACCTTGGGGAAGATTTGCCAAGAGTTTGCGACACTCCAGTTTCTGTAAGTAAACCTTTTGTAAAAATATTGCTATAGTACCCATGATTTGAAGGCAGACACTCTCCGACAGTAAATATAGACCAAACCGTAAATGCGAGTTTGCGAACAACATATTCAATGTTTTTTTTTTAATTCAGAGGCTCCAAGTGATATGACTGTGGCAATTATAGCAAGACAGCACGTAGATAAAAAATAGAGAAATATTAATAAATATATTCGCGCGGACTTGGATCACTAACAAAAACCGTACTTCGTTGAGTATTGCATAATCTTATGGATTTGATTTGTTTTTTCTTTGCTTATGCATGTTTACAGCGCTTTGAAACTGAGCATCAGCCCTCGTCCAGCACCGCTGAAGTTATGGAGCAAGATGACAATATCAGTCTAGGGTAAATTATATTTATTCTATAATCTAAAATTAACAGATGGATGTTTTTTTTTTTAACAAAGTTAATGTCTTCAGATCAGAATCTTCGGGAGTGGAGCTATACTACCCTGAGGATCTCTCAGGACATGCTAGCGATCCTGTAAAGCATACTTTTCAGCTTGCCTCAGTGGTTCGCACAGAGCAACAGATCAAGCCTGTAGTTAACACTGACCGTCAACTAAAGCCTGTGGTCCATTCAGGCCAGCGGACAGAGGCTGGGCAGCGTTCCGAACCTGTGATGCATTCGGGCCAGAGGCCAGAGTCTTTGGTCTATTCGGGCCAGCAACGAGAGCCTCCGGTCCACTTAGACCAGCGACTAGAGCATGTGACTCATTCTGCCCAGCGGGCAGAGCCTGTGAACCATACATGCCGTCGACCAGAGCCTTTGGGACATTGTGCCCAGGGGCCAGAGCCTGTGCACCATTCAGGCCAACGGCCAAAGTCTTTGGGACATTCTTCCCAGCGGCCGGAGCCTGCGGTGCGTTCAACCGAGCAGCTAAAGCCTGCAGCCCATAAACGGCAGCACGGAGAGCCTGTGATCTTATCAAGCCAGCGGCCAGAGCCTGTCGTGCGTTCAGCCCAGCAACTAAAGCCTGTAGTCCTTTCGGGCCAGCATAGAGAGCATATGATCCATTCGGAGCGACGGCCAGAGCCTGTGGTGCCTTCACGCCAGCGTTCTGAGTCTGTGGGGCCTTCACGCCAGCGACCTGAGCCTGAGTTCCCTTCACGTCAACAGCCAGAGCCTATGGTACCTTTGTGCCAGCAGACGGAGCCGGTAGTTCCTTCACGCCAGCAAACAGAGCCATTGATGCATTCAGATCAGCAGCAGGAGCCAATGATCCCCAGTGGCCAATTTAAAAGAGAGACCCAAGCGGAGTCACCTCGGCAACTACGCCGTCGTCCTAGTTTCGAGCTAAACAGTGGTAGGTTTATGCCATTTTCGTTACTACCTACTGGTGCATTCATATACGTGTAGATAGCGTAGCTGCTGCTGGTTTGCCTAAACGTACCAGCATAATTCAACGCCAAACAAATCAATTTCAAGCTCGTCATCACTTGCAAGCGTTTTTGGACACTTGTTCTTAAAACTGCTTACGCCGACCAGCCTGATATCACTTGCTGGTATACGCTGGTAAACCTGGAAATAGCAACCAGCTTTATACGTGAATCCACTTCATGATCATAAACATTATTATTTCTTTGAAAAGCGTTTATTTATTTGCTTTGTTCGCATGTGTCTGATTGGAAATTGGTAAAAAAAAATTTATTATTTACGTAGGTCCTATACCACTCCTTGAGGCTACGCAAGCTCTGCTCAGTATAGAGCGAATGAAGACCGAAGCCAAGCGGGATGCTACTGCAGCCGTCAACAGACTGGCCGGGGCCTTGCAGGCTATCGCAGATAGACTGGGGGGCCCATAGGGCTCCAAATGTCTAGTCCACTGCGAGCCAGAGTATGTAAATCGTTCTTTCTTAAGAGTAATTTTAGTTTGTAGGTATTTTGTTCGCTTGCTGAGCAACTTTCTTTCCTTTCAGAAAAGATGCGCCAGAATCTCCAGCTCAGAAAGTGACTGAAGGATTACAACTTAAAATTTATATTAAAAATGAAACGGATATCCGGCGACTATCCAGTTTTTGGACATAATTTTCCATCCAGCCGGATACTAGTTATCTGGATAGTCTTCACGCAGTGTCAAGCTTTTCAATAAATTACGAATGGTTTATAAAATCTACTTTCATTATTTAATATCTTGCTGATTTTTGTATGCAATGTAGGAATTCCTCACAAACAATAAAAAACAAAAAAAACCTTAATTTCAACCCTACAACGTCTTCTAGGGGCAGTACGGATCTGCCTTTTTTTTAAGGATGCGTTATCATCAAATGAATTCTTTGCTCAGGGTGAGTAGGTACAGATCTACCTACAGAGCTACTTAAGTCCAGGAAATCTGAAATTTGGTAAGGAGGCTAGGATTAATTTATTATTTTTCATAAGTAACGATTTAAATAAGAAATGAAATATAAGTAATTTTACTCTCCAAAGCATATAAATATAGGAAGATGCAAGTCAGCGCAGTTTTTAATGACATTTTTGTCTATTATTGTTCTATTATCTGTCAATTATTCTTCAACGCATAATTGAACTCGCAATTATGTGTTCGTAGTTCAATACTGATTGAATAAAACAGCCAGACCCTGGCTGAGATTTAGGCCTTTTAGTGATATGGGGCTTGACTCGACTCGAGATCTGATAACTTTTTAACAGCTAAAGCAAAGGCCTGGCATCCAATTTAAAGGAAATGTTTTTGTGTAGGATTAAATCGACATTTAAACCTATTATTTCAAGTATCTAACTAGAAATTCAACTGTCTGTGCCATCTGTGTGTTTCTTATTTTATAATGTAATCGATGTAGGTAATTTATCTCAGGGATAAGATGCGTGTGAATGAGAGTCCGCATTTAATACGGCCAAACAAAAGTTATGATGGCAATAACATGAATAATAGTAACGAATTGTATTTTCTTTTATAAGGTCTCGAATCATAAACTACCAGACGGGTCAAGAAGTCTACAATACATGAGCTAGATTCTACCTTATCCCATGGATAAGTGGAGTGTCAATGGATTTTGGGGCCGCATTTGATGCGGCCAACAAAAAAGGATGGAAATAAGATTGATAAAGACTCTTATTCTAACTTACATCCTAAGTATAAAAGTACAAAAATATATCTCTGAAAACTGCATGTTTCGTAGTGCCAAGTCATACGTCGGCTGGCGCCATTTAATTCGATCCCAACGCCATCTAGAGACCTGGGTGGGGGGGGGGGGGTACTATAGTGCAAGGTTGCATTGTGATAGCCAGCCGGTCGATTCTGTAAACATGTCGAAGTGAAGGCTTGGGTGAAGTGATCACGAGGTGAGCTGTCAATCCATATAATCAAGATGGAATGATAGCACACTTTGTGATCACGTGACATCTTAATTGTATGGATTGACCGCTCACCTCGTGATCACTTCACCCAAGCCTTCACTTCGACATGTTTACAGAAACGACCAGCAGGAACTACAACAAAATTTACTGAATATTTCAAACATTAAAGCTCTGTACCGTTGCGAGTGGCACCGCCGTGAATGGTTGAAGTTACGCTAGGGATGAAAATCGAATTCTTGTTTCGTCTTTTCGCAGTGAAATGAGACGAAAATTAAGGTATTTCAGTGGAGAATCTATTTTATAACCAAACCGACTTTGACCACGTCACTTCGGCCTACCTGACGTGGCCTACCATGTCAGGTAGGCCACTGCAGGCACAGCCCAGTCAGATGGGGTACTCCAATCACAAACGGGGCACCGTTTGAGATGTGGCTAAAACTTCTTTGTGCACTAAAAACCTTCACCATGGGGACCAACACTAACGCTGTCTCCGTGTTTGAGTTCAATCATCATTATATATAAAATTCTTCCGTTTCTGAGTGACTGTTAGACAATGCACTGCCGAAACTATTGGTCGTAGAAAGCTGAAATTTGGCATGTAGGTTCATTGGGGAGTGTAGAAGAGCACTGTATAGCTAATGGATAGTATATATACGTATAGACGCCAGTTTCATGCATAGCATAAGGGAGTTGTGCAACACCTGTGATCTAATTACTTTGCAAGAACATGGCTACTGCCGTCGGATATACCATTTCTAAGTATGATTGACAGCGGCTTTACAAACGCGGGTACGTCTGCGGTCGACACGGCCGGAGGAATACTGCGCGAGAGTGTTCCTCCCGCGCAGTATTCCGCCGGGAGTGTTTTTCAGCAAGAGTCAGTGGTGACAATGCGCGTATCTGTGCGATTTAAATAGTAACGAGTGATCGACCATTTATTATGATGAGTATTTACATGTCTACGAACTCGGTGGAAAACCTGCCGGATTTTACGGACTGTCTGGTGAGCGCTATTGCACATGAATATGGTATTGAATCAGTTTTTATGTTAAGTGTTTACAATGCCGATTTATTTGAATTGTTTTATGACGACCGTATGCATTTCATTGGGGCTCAGTGTTGGTCGTGTGTAGATGTTGATCTGCTGGGTACTGATTTGGGTCACCGCGGCCCTGGAACGCAAAGGGCTTTTAAGAAGGAACACGGATGGGTTTTAGTCAGTAAGAGTTTGACACGCCCTCCCGCTCCACCCAGAGCGGAAGAAGTCATTTGATGATTCCCCATCCTTAAAAAAAAAGGGTACTGATTTGGGTGCTAATACTTTCATTAGTGAAGCTCACGAGTCTTGTAGCTGGTTAGATCACTGTATAGTTACGCAAGCGACAAAAAAAGCTGTTATTAACGTTTATATTGAATATGACAGTGGTTGGTCTGATCATTTTCCTTTAATCCTTGAGTGTAATTTAAGTGTCTTAACTACAAAATTTCCTCACAAAACAAGTCTCAGCTCACCTCGTGATCACTACACCCAAGCCTTCACTTTGACATGTTTACAGAATCAACCGACTGGTTGCGTTGTGTGCATTTAAGTAGTTATACTCTTTAGTTCATTCGAGATGGACGATCAACAATGCAAGGAAGTTGTAAATTCTATCTTATTATTAGGGAAATAACAATACCTAAAAGACTGTAGGTGAGAAATTAGATAAAATAAGAGATCAATTTGGCGCCAGAGCCACTTTGTTTCACGAGCTAGCACATGAAGATAAAAACGAGTATTTTAATATCTATTTTTTTTTTTTTGATTCAATTTCCTTCACCCCAAAATTAGTGATCGGTATAGCTGACATTATATCGACACTCGCTTGTTCTTTGTTGTTGTGAACTTGTTTGTGAATTATCGTGCTTCTTGTATAATTCCACAGACATTATTTCTCTAAAAATATTCTTCAACAAACCTTAAGTGTAGTATTGTCCACTTCGACATTTTTAAAATTGAAAAACACGAATAACAAATTGAACCCGGGCTTTTTTCAGTAGGTGACATAAGGACACTTTCTTCGTTTTCTTTTTTTGTGGCGAACTGTTGGGCAGTAGCGATCCCACGAACCTGATCTCCCGGGAGAAGTATCGTTCCTCATCTCCGGCTTGCTTTAATTGGCTGGCCGGATTGAACACTGACGAGGAACAGAGCTCCCACCTCTTTTTTTTCATGCTGATCTGAGTGGAGATTCGCAATAGCAAACGTAGGTACTCGGGAGAAGGATGCATAATCCAGTAAGATGCTGGAAGGGATCTTGACCGTACTTTCGAGATTGTCCTGATAGACCTATGTGGTATACCTTTCCACTCCTCTAGCACCTCAGGATATGTTGACCGTTTCCGGGGGCCCATTTATTGAGTTTATTCTAAGCTGTCAATGCTTTTTAGACTAGAGTAGTAGATTACTTTTCTACTACTCTAGTCTGGATGTTCTGTACGTACTTCTAGATGTACTAGTATCCTTTTCTAGGGCTTATCTGAAACATAGGAACTGCTATGTTCACTTTCAAATATGCGAAACTTTTCAATTAAATTCCGAGCGTGTTTACTCTCAATTTCCATCCTCCGGGGCAATTCTGTATCCTGCTTTTACCTGTAGCACAACTAATAAGGAGGTATAAAACCTACACAGAAGCAGAAGCGTGGGTAATGATAAGGCCATAGATAATTGCGTTTATTGCTTGCTTGCTGTCAGTGACAGTCAGAATCACAATTTTATTGACAAAAGGAAAAATATCCAACACACGTATTTGTAGAACAAACATATTTTAACTATCTTTAATTTTAAAACTATTTTAATAAGCGCCATACCTAGGCTTTATTGAGAAATCTTAACCTTCATATGTTGTATTTTAGCTCTAGTTCTAGTTTTTGGGTTGATCAGACGGCTCGGCTTATTGTTATAAAATGGTAAGTTGGCTTGATTTATTTATTAAGCTAGCAACAGCAGCGCTACAGTAAATGCCTTTACATTCTTGAGAATGAAGCTACTGCCTATACTCGTCGTCTTATATCTTTCTTATTTTATTATATTTAACATATCTGAGCCCATGGCGGTTGGCCACGGCAGGGGCTATTCGAAGGGTCATACAATCGATGTCCACAAACAGACACTGTCAATTTTACACTATAAAATTCGAAACGAAACCTTGTTTCAGGTTTACGACTACTTTGACAAAAACACGTTTTTGTGTGAATTATATGACGATGGCGCCGACAGTATGGTGGAGTTAGTACTTAATTTTTTCCCATACGATAATTCATGTCAAGTAATAGACACGAAAAAAGGCAAAAATCTACTTAAAAGAGTTCATACGCCATTCCTTAAACCATCAATGCTACAAGTTGGCAATATTATCAACGTGTTTTCAAGACTATTGCTCATAAAAGACTGTGCTCCAGCCACCATGAGGACTTTATTTTCTCACAGTGAAAGGTAAGGTGCATAATTAGTAAAAAAAAACAAATCATTAACAGATTTAAAATTTAACACGTTCGTTGCATTACGAGATCTATCAGATCTCTTGCAGGACTTTTGTATTGTGCGTTGAACATAATCGTGTTGTTTCACTCCTTGCGGGAGGATCTAACTTGTAAAGTTCTTTAGGTATGAGTAGGACAAATATACATATTTGCTTCCTACTTAAAGCTGAATTCAAGGACATTAAAAAAGAAATTAGAGATGGATTAGGTCCCTAACGCACAGTACTGTAATTATTTTCATTCCTTGCGTTAGGAGATATGTCGGTACTCGTGGAATCGTACGCCTCGTAGACGCAAGAGAGGGAAGGTGGGCGGCGCGGGCGCTGCGTGACTCGTTTTAGTGTTGTCCTAGCATCGACGTGGAAGGTCGCGCGCACGTTTGCGAAATAACACTCGCGTATATACCTACGTGTTGATTATCATTTTTGTTATACAATGAGTGCTTTTAAAAGAAAAAAGTGTAAAAAATCTATTTATTTTGGTGAGATTTCTAACAAAAAATCAACGCCGGATTATACTGCTGCATGATTACACTTTGCATAATTAATAAAACTTTTTCAATCGACAACTGAGATATTATTTTATTCCCATCACTACTTACTACACATATTGCACTATCTTCGGTTGCGGTACGAGATACAATCGTTTTTTTTTTTTTGGTATTTGTAGTTTATTCAAATGTCATAACTGCGTGCGAACCTAGCAAAATATAAAGCAATAGGCTACCTTTCACCCACAAAAACTTCAAAATATATTTGATTGTTTTTTTGGAAGATATAAATTATTTTCAAAACTGTATCTTTAGGAGACTGATTAGGTCTCAAACGCACCAAAAGGTAGGTTAGTTTCGAGATCTTTTAGGTCTCCAAAGCACCAGCTGAAAGTTCTTTGAAAGTGATGGCGCAGGGAACGTGTTAAATTCTCCATAGAAAATTTATGGAGCGAACAAAACTAGCCTTTGCATCGTCTTAGAAGACAAACACAAAATCGCTGCATTTTTTTCTTTACTAGCACTTCGTCCGCGAGGACTCCGATAAGGACCAGGCCCGGGTCGACGGCGCGTTGCCTGTGGCCCTCTTTACCAAACTACTATTCTTCTAAAGAGTTGTTATATAGTCGCCTAAAACTAAAACGGGTAAATCTCCTAATTGTTTTCAGTACATTTGCATTAATAAAACCTGTACCACCGAGTGAACATGGAAAAATATTAACATTTATTTCGAAGAGGGGGTTCCGCATCGTCCGCATGAAGAACGGCAGACTTGATAAGGATTTTGCAATGGATCTATACAGTCATTTGGGTGGAAGCAACCTGCTCCCGTAAGTGAAACTCTATTTGGTCCTTCTCTATCTTCGCCGACGTTTTAAACTAAGGCCGTTACACTTATGTTGTATCTGACATCATTCTAGGTAATAACTTTAGTTGCCTGCCCAACTCCATTTGAGTTCCATAACCCATTTCCCGATATTAAAGACTTTCGTACCTTTTCGGATCTCGACTTATGAAACTTGGTCTTACTAGACCAATTAGTTAAGGCCTTGTGCCAAATATAGATGCTCTATGTCTTTCTGTGCCACTGTCAGCCTATACAGCCTCCTGCCTCCGCCCATGTGTCAGTATTTCAAGAGTATTTCAAAATTAAACTTCTTTCTACAGTATTATAATCGACTATGTGACTAGTGGTGACGTTATCGGCCTAGAACTGGTAGCACCTTACGCAGTTAAGGAATGGAGGCGTGTATTGGGTGCCACAGAGCCGGCCGAAGCGGCTCCTGGAACTCTCCGAAATATTTACGGAGAAAATATTCTGAGAAACGTCGCGCATGGGACGAACACGAGGAGGGAAGCTATGCAAGTAGGTATTAGTACCTAATATGAGCTTTGTACGGAGTGTCAAACGTCAAATAGCAACTCAAAAATGAATAATAGATGAGAGGAAATATACTGCCTACTGGAAGCCGAACTATTTCTTTCTTTATTCCTTAATAACGGTTGCATATTGTATATTGCATGTTACGTAAATGAGCATTTCAATGTTGACAGCTTGGTGAAGTGCTAGACTCTTGTCAACTAGACCATTGTCAACATGTTGTTACAGACCAACTGTCATCTTGTGGTTGCATCTTTACCACCACATACGAACTAAAGTTCTAAGGTTACTCAAATCCAGGAACAACATTCCTGGTATCGCTGTACGACTTTTTCCGCTTGATTCAACTTAACTAACTTTTGGTCTAGTCTTGCATCGTCTCTCAATCCTTTAACAAAATAGAAATGTTCTCAATAGTCATTAATTTGGCTAAGTTTCAATAATATACTTGTAAATTTTTAAAATAAGTGATTATTTTACATTAACGTCTCAGAGTGCGTCAATTAGGCTTTACTCTCAAGAACTTTGATATTTTTCTCTTTCAGGCACTTGATAACTTTTTTGGTGAAGTAAATGGAAAGCCACGGATACCACTCAGAGCCACATTTAAAAACTGCACTTGTTGTGTGATCCAACCGCATGTGATTATAGATGGCAACGTCGGCTGCATTATCGAACATATCGCTACTTCAGAGAAGTTTTACATCTCAGCCATGGCTATGTTCTCTATGAACCTAACGAATGCTAAGGAATTCTACGAAGTTTACAATGAAGTTCTGCTTGCCTATGAGGTTAATATTTCTTTGCTACGAGTATCTTCTATTATTAAGCTGTAATAATGGGAGCCTAGCGCGGTTGATTGTAAACCGCTGCACCAACGCGGTGTCAGTGAAGCCAGAGCCGTTTAAATGACAGTAAAACGTTTCGAGCTGGATTCGTTTAGTAACTCTTCAATGAAGGCTTAACCAATCCCAACCATAATTATTATTCTTGTTCTTTCTTCCTCACTTCGCTCGCTCTTAAATGTCAAACGTAACCAATCCCTGCTCCAACCAAACCAAAGCTTGCTTTTCAATAAATGTTTGACCTAATCGAGTCAGGCTGCTTCAGTTTTCTATGTGATTTTATTATTATTGTACTTTGCTCACTTTTTTTCTTGTAGCTCATAATTAAGGTTTCAGTTATTTAAGTCAAGAATCCTGACTCGGGTAGCGTAAGCTTTAGTAGTACTATTTTTTAGTCATTAGGTGATGGACTTATGCTTTGGACTTTGCTGTAGTATAGTAGGGTTAAGTTTCAATCGAATATTTATCAATACACCGATTTATTTCAGGCCATGTGCATACAACTGGCTGAAGGAAAATGTATAGCATTAGAAGTTAAATGTAAGGATCCTACTTTGAACGCTGTTTGGGAATTCAGGAAATTGTGTGGTCCTCGAGACCCGGTAAGTTTGAGTCGTTATTTTTTGTTTTGTATCTTTTCCAACTAAGGGCTATTAACAAGTCATCATCTAGTTGCCCTTGTCTTGTTACTTGGGGTCGTCACAATACGTTTTCCTCTTCCATTCCGTCCTGTTAACCGTCAAGCTATCATTGCCTTCCTTTTCTTTCATTTCATTCCCCATCTATTCATCTTTTCTTCGGCCTCCTTCCGCCACTTCATTTATTTTCATAAGTTTTCAAAATAAAGTGCTCCAGCTTTAATATAATTAGTAGGTATTTATTAATTAGTAGCTGTTATACACGAAACCAAGTTTTGGATAACGGCTTCGCTGATGAAAAGAAGTGAGATTTAACTTTATACCAAGTTATCGAAGTTCCTTTAACCATAGCTCATGTCATGTGCAACGTACTTCACTTGCTTTAAAAGAAGTATAGCCGTGACTCGTAATTTTTTTACAAACCAACAATATACTTTGAGTTTCAGTATGTTTAATTTAGTCAAGAATGTGTCAATTTGCCAAGTTGCACTATTACGTAACAAAGAACATTTCAAAATTTCATAAGTTTCAAATTACAGGATTTATGCCGCCAACTGTATCCAGAATCCATAAGGGCTTTGTATGGGAAGACAGCGGTGCAGAATGCTGTACATTGCACAGATTTGCCTGAAGATGGAGAAGCGGAAGTCGAATACTTCTTCAAAATTCTGGCTAATGAGAAATAATAATTATGGCAAGAAATATTTAGATATACCTAATATTAGAACGTAAATACATTATATTTTTAATTACTTAATTCGTTTTTTTATTTCGATTGTGCGTTCTGGGATTTGTTCCTTTTGAGCATAAAAGTGGCTTGCTCTTCATTACAGTGATTCAACGCGGTTATTAGTAAGTAGCATCTACCTAACCTTCGCGTGATTTGCTGTTATGTACCAGTGATAAGTGTTGCCTGATAGGAAATCGTGGGACATCCTATCGGGTCACTATCGGAAAGATTCTTCCTCTAAAATGGTTTAAATAATAAGTTTAAAAGTTTATCTTCTCAAAGATTAAGGCGGTGCGATGTTTGTCAGTGAATGCCCTCATTCTTCCTAAAAGTACATCCTAATTTCTTATTGGCTGATAATTGTACAACAGTCAAATAACATTTATTTAAATAGTAAACATGGCGGTTTGACATAATTATTTTTTAAACAAAAGCTACTCTCATTATTATCGTAACCTATCTCAAAAGATTATTATTTTAATGATTACGAAATTAGTGAAGCCTTCACTGATTTACCTGGTACACTAGGTGAGAAGCCCCCCCCCCCTCCCTAACAGGTTAAGGTGGCAATAATGAACTAAGCGGAAACTTACAACAGTTCATAAGAGTTACTAACATTGCTCTTTTAAGTTTCTTTAGCAACAAGGTCAGGTTTTCCCTCCCGCTGAACACTAGCTGGCGAAAACATCTGCAGGCAAGACCGAGATCTGAATAACTGGCAAACCTTTGTAAGCCAGCTAGGTATACTAGGTAACAGTTCTAGTCCTTTGGGGATGGAAGTTGAGTACTGAATGGAAGCAAGAGGATGGGACAGGGAGGGTGGTTAGAATCATATTTTACGTAGACAATATACACTGTGGTCAGTAATGGGCCACGGTTGGCAAATACTAATCCTAATTTCCTATCCTACTAATATTATAAACTAGCACTTCGTTTGCGTGGATTTAGTCGGTACTCCACAAACTTCAACGCCCCGTTCTACCCCCATGTAAAGGTTTGTTTTGGAAAATTAAGCACAACGATTTTCATTCAATATCCAGCAATTTCTGCTGCGGATTAAGTGGTCTAAGGATCAGCGCAACTGTTCACCCCGTCAGAGGTTGATTATGCAAAAATTCTAAGATCTGTTTCAATTATCCCATTTTTAGTTTGTTCGTACCAATTTCCACGTAAATTGAAGCAAGCAATAATGTCCTCCCCTAAAAACTTCATCACCCCTTTTAGGGGACTATTTTCGAAAAATCTATTCCAATTTTTTTATCGAAATCATTAATGCCGTGTTTCAACTTCATCGGATCGAGCATTAAGATTCTCCCTAAAGTCAGAATTTTAATTCGATTCCAGATTTGACATTAGCTACCTACTGTCATTTTGTGAAATAATGATACCTCATATAATAGTGTAGTGATGAACACAAAAATCGATAAACAATCAGTGTGTGTGCCATCAGTGTGCCAATTAAAGACTAAATTATTGATTTTTATTTAAATAAATACATAATTATTCATAATAATTATTTATTAATTAGTAATCGCTGGTCTATTTTATAAAAAGTTAATATTTTTGTTTTTATATTAAAAAAAAACTTATAATAAAAGAGCCTAGATAGTTTTCAGTATTGGCAACCCGTGCGCGCTCGTGCAGCTATCGCCATTTTGTTTATCGTGTCATTCGGCTTCGTTCTCCCAGTCTGACTGCACGAATATCTTACTTCATTGCGAATCGATATTTTGTTATTTTGTTGGGTTTTTGTTAAAGTGTTGTTACGTTGTGTTTGTTGTTACGTTTATAGTTTTTTGTGAACTTTGAGTGAATCTATTTGTTTTGGTTTTCCATCAAAATGGATCCTCAGCCAAGTACATCACAAAAAGACGTGGATGTTTTCTTGTCCCCAAGAAAAAAACGTCCACAAAAAGCTTTCACTGTTACTGAAAAAGTAATGATCCGCAACGCCTACAAATACGTGAAAAATGAAATTTCTGCGCAATTGGAGGCCTTTGAAGTTGTGGAAGAAAATGAATGTATGAGCAAAGTTGCTGACGTATTGGGAATAACCTCACGCTCTGTTTGTAACGTTTTGAAGGAAGTAAATAAAGGTGCGCCGCCAACTCCTCCTAAAAAAAACTGGACCAAAGCGAAGTATCAAAGATAAAATTGAAGAATTTACATTCTCTGCAGTACGAAGAATTATTCATCAGTTCTTTTACCGAAATGAACCTCCAACCATTGCAAAGGTTAGTCAATCAGTCAGACAGTATTATTTTATACCTACATCTTTTATATGTAAGTACCTAATGATTCCAAGCTATTATAAAATTTACTATTTTAGATTTTACAAGTGATGAACGATGATTCAGAAATGCCCAAGATTTCCAAAGACACCCTCAGAAAAATTTTGAAGCATCTTAATTTTAAATTTGTTGCACGGTCACGCAAGAGCACACTTATTGATCGAAATGATATAATAACATGGCGCCAGCGTTACTTGCGATCTATATGTCAGTTTCGACGAGAAGGGAGACATACCTATATATTATCAAGGTGAAACTTGGGGTAACGCAGGTAAGGCTAACATTTATACACAAAATGAATTTATAAAATATACATTTGCATTAAATTTAATAGTAATATTGAATGTTCATGTACTATATTTATTTTAAGGTCATACTGTAAAAAAAACTTGGGTGGACAAGAAAGTCACATCATCTCGACAAGCGTTTTTGGAGGGATTGACCACTGGATTAAAAAATCCATCTGGAAAAGGCAAACGTCTCATAATTAGCCATATAGGTAGTGAAGAAGGCTTCCTGGAAGAGGGGCTCATGATTTTTGAAGCAAAGAAAAATTGTGAAGATTACCATGATGAGATGAATGCAGTTTGTTTTGAGGAGTGGTTCGCTGGAGTCTTACCAAAATTAAGACCAAACTCAATTGTGGTGATGGATAATGCACCTTACCACTCCCGAAAATTGGAAACGGCACCAAAAATGAGCTGGAAAAAAGCTGCCATTCAAGATTGGCTTTTAAATAAAAATATTCATTACGAACCAGATATGGTTAAAGCTACGCTTTTAGAACTGATTCCACAAAAAGAGTCTTTTAATAAGTACGCTGTAGACGAAATGGCAGCACAACATGGGATCACGGTTTTAAGACTGCCCCCTTACCATTGCGAGCTAAACCCTATCGAATTGATATGGGCGCAGGTAAAGGGGCATGTAGCTCAAAATAATAAAACCTTCAAATACAGACGTGAGAAATTTATTTCAGGAAGGCATTCAAAAAATTACGGCTACCGAATGGTCTAAATGCGTATCCCATGTTGTCAAAGAAGGGGAAAAAATGAGTAGGCTAGATATGTTAATTGACAGTATCACAGACACATTTATAATAAATGTTACAGAAAGTGACAGCGATAGCGATAGCGATGACGGCGACAATTTATAAAATAAATTATTACCATAATACATCTATCTGTTTTATTTGTCATGTTCCTTCATGATCACATTTTTTTATTTATTTCACACACAATTATAAAAGAAAAGTCTCAGATCGTTAATTAATCGTCAAAACTAATTTATCGGTTCAGAAATATTTGATTTCCTGATATACTTAGTTTACGAGAGTAAAATTATAAACGAGAAGAATCGATCCGGAAATATTCCATTTCCATTTCGAATAATTTCGCAACGTCACTATTTAGTACTTGTCATAACGTTGCAACACTGAAATTGTCAAATCTGGAATCGAATTAAAATTCCGAGTTTAGATTTCTCCCTAAATGCAACATATTTCTTACTTTGAGCATTATTATACCCGTCGTAACTTTTAAACGAAAGGTCCGATTTGAATCATTTAGATAAATTGTAATTTACATGTAAGTACATAATCAACTTTATTTATCAAATCATTTTAATGAATAAGGATTCATTTTAATATCATGATACCAAATCACCACTTTTCCATTCCACCCTGGTTTTTTATTGAATAATTTGAACAAGCGGTCATTGTGACTTAACCGTAATAGTTACGACATTACTCTCGCGGTCTTTTTTATAGGTAATAATGAGTGCCTACTTCAATCATGTAGTAGGTACATTATTTTTATTTATCATCAATAGTTTTCTCAGCGCACGCCAAATAATTAATTTATTAGGCTAATTTTTGCTACTTTGGGTTACATTATTGTAATTTTCGTGCGGATCGTTTTCAAAAATTAAATATTGCCTATGTGTGTTAATTATGTGGCTTTCTAATGGCGAAAGATGTTTTAAATCGGTTCAGTACTTTTCAAGCCAAATCGTAACAAACAAACGAACAAATAAATATTTCCTCTTTATAATATTAGTTTAGATGTGAAAGTTTGTGAAGATATCCATCTTCACAAACTTTCTTTCTTCGATGTTTGTTTAGTATTCTTTCACGTCAGAACGGCTGAACGGATCTTGATGAAATTTGGCACATAGGTAGATTATAGTCTGGAATAACACATAAAATATTTACTTTTTTTAGGATTTTTAAAAAACTTTTTTTAGGATTATTTAGGTACGCGGGCGGCAGCTAGTATATTATAAATACGAAAGTAAGTTTGTTTGTCTAAATCGCTGAACATACCGACTCTTAGAAAAGGGCGGGGCAAAACTAGTTCTTTGTATAGATTAAATATGTTAGGTACTAACCTTTGGAAGTTGGAAGCGGCATTACCGCCTGGAAGTCGGTAAAACAAAATAAAAAAGGATCTTATGTCCCATGTCCATCCAAGTCATAGCTTCATCAATCCGTTAAGCCGGTGAAGCGTGATTCCACATTTATAAGTACCATTGTATGGATTTTAAAAGTGACTGACCTCTGAGTTTGTTTCGGAATTTGATCTCAGGGTAGTCAGCTAGGAGACACCGGTCGCATCTCGTTTAAAGTGTTATTTATAACCAATTTGCAAAATAAAATTATCATTGACTAAAAATTATGAGTAGGATTTGATTTAACTTATAACATACTAGCTTTTGCCCGCAACTTCGTCCGCGTGGTACGTCCAGTTACTTTGGGCAACCATTTTTATTTTACAAAAACGCTTCAACTTATGCTTATTTATTTTTATTAAGTGCCTTAATACGAAGGTTCATGGTTTTATCTTCAAAAATGACTGACTCCCATACAAACTTCTTAACCCCTTTTCACCCCCTTAAAGGATGATTTCTGGGATAAAACTATACTATGTCCTTTCCCGGGACTCGGTCCTGCGGTTTAAGCGTGAAGAGGTTACAGACAGACAGACACATTTTCGCATTTATAATATTACTAGCTGCGCCCCCGGTGTTACCCGCGGTAAAAAGTAGGCTAAGCTTCCTGCATACCAAATTTTATCAAAATTGGTGCAGCCGTTTGCGCGTGAAGAAGTAACAAACATACACACACACTCACTCACAAACTTTCGCCTTTATAATATTAGTGTGATAGGTAGTATGGATTATTTAATAGTCATATTAATCACAAAAAAACATTGAAAAGGGTTTAGTAAAAGAACTAAAAACATAGTAGGTACTAATTTGTTACATACCTGCCTAGGTACTTATTTATTTTTATCTTCACAAAGCCCAATTAGAAAACAAAACTCGGATAACATCAAAAACGAAAGCAATAACACTACTACTAAACATAATCCAACAAATACATGAAAGCCATTCGAAATTCGAACTAAAGCCGTGTGCGCATGAACACGGTTGTAAATTACAGTTTATGACGCGCAGGCCATGTGTGTAGCGTCCATCATCGCCGGGAAGCTTCGGGCAGACAAATTTGCGCGACGAAGGCGCTTCTGTGAACACTCCCAGCACGTCTGTAGAGATACATGTACACACGTGGAATGAGAAACAGACTCTCGGAGCTGCAACGTTTCCATCATGTTTTATGATACAGAGTTTTAGGCAGCAGACGTGACGGGCTGTTCATAAGTGTCGAGGTGATGGATTGCGTGTTGAATGTCTTCGCAATACTTTTTCAGTTATTTAGGTTTTGTTTGTCCTATTAGATTAAACGGGGTCTGTTTAAAAAGAGTGGAACAGTTTAAATATCTCGGGCATATCGTGACCTCTGACCTGGGGGACGATGTAGACATTGATAGGGAGCGGAGAGCGTTGTCTGTGAGGGCTAATATGATTTCCCGCAGGTTTGCACGTTGCTCGGGAGCCGTCAAAATAACTCTTTTTAGAGCGTTTTGTACGTCCCTGTACACGGCCAGCCTGTGGGTGTCATATACTCAAAAGCGGTACAACGCTCTCCGTGTACAGTATAATAATGCATTCAGGATGTTGTTGGGGTTGCCCCGGCACTGCAGCGCGTCGGGGATGTTCGCCGACGCCCGTGTCGACTGTTTCTACACGACGATGCGAAAGCGGTGTGCATCTCTGGGGCGCAGGCTCCGGGCCACCTCTAATGGCATCCTGAGTGCATTGGCGAACAGGTTTGATTGTCATTACATTAATCATTGTTATATGATTAATGTAATGACAAACAGACAAATGACTCAGGCTTTTGTCTAATTATGTATATTGTTTTTGTGTTCGTGTGATCTTGTGAAATTTAATTTATATATAAATGTGATTTTAATTTAATTTAATTTTATGACTTGTTTCCAACATTGTATTTTAAATTGTATTGAGTAATTCATTCGATTGTTTTTATGTATATTTATTTTAATTGAAATTTAATGTGAATGTTATGATCTAAAATTGATTGAAATAAATGAATTTGAATTTGAATTTGAATTTGAATAGCGGAGCCGTCGGTGATTCAGGCATCGATCCATCCATCTACAAATAATGTTGTTGGAACACAATCCGCGCTGATTTCGGCTGCGGTGACAGATTTCTGTCGACTGTGGCAGGGTTGCGAGCATGTGTTCTAATTATGGCTAAAATAGCATAAAAGTATTAATTTTGGATGGCAGCTTATTCTGAGTGAGCTCTCGCTTGGTGTCGAAATCATTCTTCCGCTGGTCTTCAAAGGTTGTTTCGAGTTTTTTTTTGTTTCGTAGACAATTTGTCGCACAAAACGCCTCCAAGCATTTCTATCCTTTGCCTATTCCTCCCAGCAAGAAGAGTTCGCTTCATATGTCTTTTCATTACAACATTTACGTTCCTAACACGGTCGAACCACTTGATGTTAAAAATATCACAGAGGCACATAAGGTGGAAACGGTCTAATGCACGGATGCGTCTTCTGTACACGCAACACGTCTCAAAAGAGCAAAGAACGTTCGGTATGACGATGATTATGTACACGTTAACTTTAGTCTGTAATTTAGGGTCATGTTGGGGAAATACCTTTTCCCGAAGCCTTTCAAACACTACTGAAGCGGCATCAATCCTGCTGTTAATTTCCGGGTCCATCACCTTTGCTGGTTAGGGTACTGCCCAGGTATTTGAATGTGGCCACCTGCTTGAGGATCGCGTCAAGTCGTACCTCAAGTGGGCCATGGTTAATGGTATCTAAAGCCATCCTGAAGTCATGGTCTTCGAGATGCTAATTTTAAGACCGAACGCAAGGCATGACTTATTAAGTATCCCCATCATCGCCTGCAGGTCTTCTGGGGATTTCGCCACGAAACACAAATTATAAATTATCAGCGTAGGTTTCAGTGATATTTAGTGTAGGTACCTACTACTCACCTAATATTATACGAGGATGCTAAGACAAAGCTACGACGATGCACGATACTACGAAAATGCCACTATCACAACACGAAAACACTAAAACACAGTCATGACGCCGCTACTTCAACGCTACGATGAAACTACGAATTACTTTTCTACAATTAACATATTTTACGTTAACAATTTAGTTCTAACAAACTTTTACCGGGTTTTTTTTTCACTTTAAATATAACCTACTTACTTATTTGGTGTATTCTCGGACCGTAGAGGCTGGATCCGAGCCAGAGAGTTATGGTTTCAATTGTTTTGCTGTCATTGTCAGAAGGGATTTCTTATGACATTGTTACATTTGTAGAACGAACATATTAATACCATTTTATAATAAGCGGTATACCTAAGTTTTAATAAGAAATATTTGAATAAGTATTGTGGAATATAGATTATATTTGCACTGACTTATCGCCCTACATTTTTATCCAAAATGGTATGTTATATTTAAAACCTTGTTTTGATCACTAGTCACCACTAGGCCAGCATGCGCTTCAATATTTTTTTTTGCTGATACAAGCCACGACGTTTCGTTCGGTAACGGCTGTGATTGTATGAGCATTTGTCTTCGTTGTTTGAAATCATTAACCTTGTATTTTAGTTATCTTTCACACACTCACTGCTCGTCAAAAAACTCGTTTAATGAATCTTGAAAAGAAAGAAAAACAATAAAAAGAATCGTCAAACTGCGAAGCTGTGGACGGCGGGAGCATTTTATTTTATTAGATAAATTCTGTGCAAATTGGATGTGACAAACGGACGTACGGACACACGAGTGATCCTGTAATAAGGGTTCCGTTCTTTCATTCAGACGTTAGGAATCTAATTCTAAGTAAACACTTAGACTTTGGCTCTGTCATCTATAACCTCGACTAGAGTCATGAGCAAATCCATCTCAAATAAAAATAAAACATGAATATAACATAAATGATAATTATGTTTCTTGTTTCAGGTTTATGATTATTTTGATAGGTATACGTTTACATGCGAAATGTATGACAAAGACTCCGACACTATTTTCGAATTATTACTTCATTATTTTCCATTTGATAACTCATGTCAAATAATAAACACAAATAAAGGAAAATTGCTATTAAGACGAATACAAGTGCCAAACCTGAAACCAGCAATGCTTCAAGTTGGAAATGTTATTAATATATTTTCAAAACTACTTCTTATAACAAACTGCGCCCCAGCAACTATGAGGACTTTGTTCAGTCATTCTGAAAGGTAACATTTAAATAAAAAGAGAATGAACCGATGCGGTATAGTCTCTTTTTATTTACCACAGGGTAAAACTAAACACTCCTGTGTAATTTATTGGATTTCTGCGTACCCACCGACTGAAATTGTTCTTGTTTTCAGTACTTTTGCAATGATTAAACCTGTATCACCAAGTGCACACGGAAAAATATTAACATTTATTTCGAAGAATGGGTTCCGCATCGTCCGCATGAAGAACGGAAAACTTAGCAAAGATTTTGCAATGGATCTATACAAACATTTGGGCGGAAGCAACATGCTCCCGTAAGTGTATATCTGTTAGGTACTGCCGCACACGTTTTAAAGTACGCGAGTAATAGCTTTAATTCACACCATCTCCGTACTTTTTACAGTATTATTATCGACTATATAACTAGTGGTGAAGTTATTGGCCTGGAACTAGTGGCACCTGACGCAGTTACAAAATGGAGGCGCGCACTGGGCGCCACAAACCCGGCCGAAGCGGCCCCTGGCACTCTCCGATACTTGTACGGAGAAAATACACTGAAAAACGTCGCGCATGGGGTGAACTCCAGGAGTGAAGCTATCAAAGTTAGTATTATGTGGGCACCTATACCTAATATAGGTTATGCACGAAATGGAGTGTTAAACGTAGAAGCCATACAGGTATGAATAGCAGATAAGAGAAGCCGCACTAGACTGACTTAAAGCCGAACAATTTATTTCTTTGTGGCTTAAGAACAACCGTTAATAACCCGCCAAAAGCAACAGTAGGGACTACTGACTTTCTACTGTTGCTTTTGGTGGGTTAAACAACTTACTGTTTCCATTAATCAGACCATTGATTAATGGAAACAGTAAGTTGTTATTCTTCCTCATTTACAGACATTGGAGGCCTTTTTTGGTGAAGAAAATGGCAAGCCACGGATACCATTCAGAGCCACATTCAAAAACTGCACTTGTTGTGTGATAAAACCGCATGCGAAAATAGATGGCAACGTAGGCGCCATTATAGAACATATTGCTACTTCAGAGAAATTCTATTTATCAGCAATGGCTTTGTTCTCTTTGAGCATAACTAATGCTAAAGAGTTTTATGAAGTTTATAATGGAGTTCTGCCTGCCTATAAGGTTGATTTGTTTTAGTTACCTAATAGATTTTTTTATTCTGCAGGGTTTGGAAGAGAGCCTATAACAGTTAGAAATCTCCGTTAGCATCCATTTTGTCTACAGAGGATTTCAAATCTGTTTGATGCTCACGCCACTTGGCGATTGCGTCGTCTGTCAGGCTGCAGTCGCAGCTAAACACGGTAGATCTCAGAGCCACAGTTTTAAACTTTAATACTATGGCTCGGCTCTGAGATCTACCTACTACGAATTTTTGCTTTAAAATTTAAAGCAAAAAGTCATAAAATGGTATTTGCAAGACAGGCCCTCTCATTCATCAGTTAGTCATTTATGGTTAAAGATAAAATATGAAATTAAACTAATATTATTTGTTTGGCTTTAAAACCTATCCGAATTAGGATCCCCAATTTCCTAGAAAGCTTCGATCGGTCTAAAATTCTCTTAGTAAAATCACTGTGAAAACTTTAACCTATCGCAGTAAAACGGCTCTAGTTTTCATGTTGGCTTCTCGTACTGTTCAATGAAGGATTGAACTATCCGTGTGAGGATGCTGTTTCTTTTTGGCCTGCATCGCTTGCTGTCCAATGATTTTTTAAACTAATTTAGTCGGGAAATTTGAATTTTCTCGCTTTCTATGCTTCTGAAGCTATCTCTAGGAATCCTGACTCACGTAGCTTTCATACAATTAAATTTATATTGTAAACATTTCGACCGAATATCTATCAATAAACCTATTTATTTCAGGCAATGTGTATACAACTAGCTGAAGGAAAATGTATAGCATTAGAAGTTAAATGTAAAGATCCTAGTCTGAATGTTGTTTCTGAATTCAGGAAATTGTGTGGTCCTAGAGACCCTGTAAGTTCGACTCCTTATCATTTATTTTGCTATCTTTCTCTAGTAATAACCGTAACCAAGTCATCACATTCCTGCCCCTGTCATTTTATTTGAGATTGCCGCAACACGTATTTCTCATGTCAGCCGTCAAGCTATCGCTGACTTCCTTCTATTTCATGTCATTTCCCACACAATCCATCCTTATTTTCGACAGCCTCCTTATGCCTCTTCATCTATCCACATTCATATTTCAGTGTCCGAGTAATAATTTGTCTCTAAATTTCTATATATATATATCTATCTATTTTTATATTTTTTTTCCGAGTAGGTATGTACCCAAGTAATAGGTACTATAAAAGTCTTGAGAACGTTTTAGAACGTGCTAATCAGTGTTCATGATTAGAACTATAATGGTGTTATATAAACGTTTAAAGAACCCCAAATGGGCCCTAGACTATCACTGATTTATTCTATAAACATTAACTACATAAAGGCTTTCACGGTGACAATTCAGCTCGATAGAAGATATTCCGATACTCATCGGATTACCAACTCTTCTGCAGATTGAAGGCTTCAGTATCGCTGTGTCCTCATAACTCATAGCACTCATTCTCGTAGCCTACTTGTTTTCCTTGAAAAAAACACCATCCCTGTTCTGTTTCTTGATAGAGAAGTGAAACCGCATGGAATAGCTAGTATTTAATCAAATTAAAAAAGTATTTCACAACTAAAAAAATATAAATGTTTAAAAATATTTGTATTGTTTTCAGCTTCAATTTGTTGCGTTCGAACGATCGCCAATTAAGTCTATTACGCTAAATAACTGATACCTACGTTTCATAGTTTTAAAACTGTTTGTTCATAAAATAGGGCAAATATCATGCAATTTTTTTTTTTTTGATTCGAATGTTTCGTTTGTAGTATTTGAAATTAATACCAACTTTCTATTCTGGATGGTGTGTACCTGAGATGTTTTTGGGTACCTACTTACAATGACATATAAGTTACGAGACTCCTTTTTTCAAAATAGTCAATGCTAATTATTATAAACTGCAAAATTCTTTGTTCCGTTCTACTGTAGATACAGATCCGATTAAGAAAACTGATTCATGAAGAGGCTGTTTTTTGTCTTCGAAAAATCATCATATTCCAATAAAATCTTCTAGGATAGAATAAAAGGAGCTGAGCCGCGGGAAAAATTAGTGTCTAATCAATTACTCTTATCAAAATATTTGTATCTTATATTTTGTCGCATTATTTCGAAATTAAAACCACATTCTTCTTCGAAATTCAAACATAAAAGAAAAAAAAGACAATCAAAAAAGTGTCGTTACAACTTTTCGTATGAATTTTTTCCGTCTAGCCCCCTTTCACAACGCGCGATAAGGAACTTCGTTCCAATAAATCGGTAAATTATACTCATTATATGTCATTTGCCATTGTTGCTTAACGCAACATGTAATAAAAAGGACACACTACAAAACATTCATGGACTAGGCTAGGGCTGCTATAGTACACACTGGCTTTAGCCGTGCTGCTAATGTGCTATCATGGCAGAAAACAGCAGCTATATTCTCAACAAAAACAGCTAAGTCTCGTAGCACCAACACATCCTTATAGAGCTATTTAAAATTTAAGTTATTTAGCAACTGCACCAGGAGTCGTATAGAAGAGTTTTCAGCACTTTTACAGAACTATCTCTATAGCAGGGATGGCCAACCGGTCGATCGCGATCGACCGGTCGATCGCGGCTATAAGTCCAGTCGATCGCGGCATAGCAAAAAATATAAATTCGTATAACAGACTGCGCAACTGTATAAATAGGTAAGGTTAATAAAACTACAAAATGGTATACTGAACTATGCTGTTTTATTTAAAATATTAATTGAAAAAAAAATGTGTAATTGGTAGATCGCACAGGGTTTCGTCAGTAAAAAGTAGATCATGGGTCGAATCAAAATGGCCACCCCTGCTCTATAGCAAGGTTGAGGGAGCTTTTAAGAAGCTAAACGGTTATGTAATGGTTGTGCAAGGTACTTCTATAGTGCAGATTGATCCTGTAATAGTGTTTTCGATATTGCTTCAATAATAGTACTGTAATAGTTATTTTTAACACATTTTCTCAAAAAATACATTAACGAAGCCTGTATATATCGTTCAAAAGTAAAAAATTACGTACCATATAGTGGAATTATCTATTGTACTGTTTTCTCGCAAATGTGTTGAAAAACGTTGTATGGCACACGTGCGGAAATTGGTTTTTAAAAACTGGTTACTATGGCTTACCATAGTCACGACTTTGTAAAAACCATCTTACCGCACTAGTATCATAAATATTTTGTAATAGGTACTAGTGCGGTACTTTACAGATTCTTTTTATGGTACTGTAAGCGTTCTAAGAACTAAATTATAGAACTTAAAAGCTCTTTAATTTTATAAAACTAAAACGCTCTGTTAAAAACTTTTATAGTACAAGCAGTCACAATGGTTACCATTATAGGCCTACTATATCACTGTTTGGTGATAAAAACGCCTTGGTTATGGAAGCTTTTGACCCTTGGGAAATTAATATATGTTAAAAAGCGGTTTAAAGTCGCCATTACAGCCTCGCCCACAGTTCGGGCGACGATTCCACCCGGGCTACAATGTCAAAAAAAACACTTAAGTACATCAAAATACATACCAACATTTCAAATTACAGGATGTATGCCGCCAACTATACCCTGAATCCATAAGGGCCTTGTATGGGAAAACAGCGGTGCAAAATGCTGTACATTGCACAGATTTGCCTGAAGATGGAGAATTGGAAGTTGAATACTTCTTCAAACTTGTAGCTAATGAGCCTTTAAGCATTACCTAGTTAAAACACAATTATTAAACAAATAGGTATTTTAGTATAGCATTTATACTTTTTAATTTAATATAAGATATTTTATTTAAAGGTTGTTTTTTTTTTAATTTTCCTATTCGATTCCTGGATCTATTCCATTTTGTCAACAAATTTGCCCTCCCTTTTGCAGTAAAAAATTACTGCAAAAGGGAGGGCAACATAGTTATTATGAATTGCAGAGTTTCACAGACCTACTCGTCACGTGTTCACGTGCGATGAGAAGCAGATTCCCGAGGCTGGAACATTTCTATCATGTTTATGTATGATACAGAATTTTAGGAAAAATACGTGATATTCGTAAGAGTCGAGATGATTGACCTTGATGCATTAAGTCCGCCCATGTACCACTATTGTACATAGTTTAAATAAATAATAAATAACATTCTGAAATAGGTGAAGTGAGCGTGAAGTAACTGTCAATCCACCTAAAAAACCGGACAAGTGCGAGTCAGACTCAAGCACCGAGGGTTCCGATCGAATCTTGATTTTTTTCCGAGTATACATTACCTACGGAAGTTTAAAAACTATGAAAGCAAAATATAGCAGGTAAAATCGAAGAACAAACTTTCTTGGTGAGAAAATGTTCTCCCATACATCAAATGTACGTCACGGTCAATTCTTCAACCGAAAATATACGGTTTTAGACGTGTATTCCTCAAAAAGAATACAATTCACTTAGTATGAGTTATTCTTAAATACTAAACACGTTGACATAAGAAATGTAGGTAGGTACTCAAATAAGCTAGTGACGCACAATACTTGCGTTGGGTGGCTCGCTGTCCGATCACCACCAAGCCCGGGTCGATGGCGCGTTGTGTTTCACGCGCGCCTCAAAGAGACGTCAGCATAGAAGACGGGGCCCGCTAGGGCCGGAGCCTGCCAGGGTTGCGGAATTTGTTGAAAGAGTCACCGCAGCCCTGGAACACAAAAGGCTTTAGAAGGAACACGGATGGGTTTTCGTCAGTAAGAGTCTGACACGCCCTTCCGCTCCACCCAGAGCGGAAGAAGTCATTTGATGATTTCCCATCTTTAAAAAAAAATATAATAAAAACGCACAATACTTTATAATGTTGTGGGTATCAGGAAAAAAGTACATATTTGTTGTTTTAGTGAACCCACTGCGTATCGTTTCTTGAAGGCTAAAGCAATTTCACATTATTCATTGTTTTTTTTAAATTTTAATTTAAAATATAGGTAAGTTTATAATCGTTAATTTTTTTATTATATGATAAAACTATAAATTCCTGATTGTCAGACTTTTTCTGTACTTTTACTCTTAGATCTATCTTCTTGCCAAATTTCATGAATCCAGGTCAACGGGAAGTACCCTATAAATTTTGATTCCCTTGAGAGTCGAAATATACGTTTTTTGCAGCATAAACGGCCGCATCTTTTTTACTTAACTAACTTAGAAATTTGATTTTTCACAGCTTCAAAGAACTGTAGACTGGAATACATGGTTTTAAGTTCAACTCGATACATCCACGCTTTTCCGATACAAAGGGTCTTGACAGACAGACAGACGGACGGACGGATGAACGGACAATAAAGTGATCCTATAAGGGCTCCGTTTTTTTCCTTTTGAGGTACGGAACCCTAAAAAGGATTGCAGGTTACATCAAGCTCACTTCACCTACATTTTCAAGGTGACATTTTAACAGAATGGACTTGATGTTAAACGCCATGTAGAAAAAAACGTATTAATAATATTAATAGAAAATAAATCCACAATATATTTTGAGGTATTCCGAAAAACAGCGGGAATTTCGTCCAATTCTCGGCGTTATACATCCTATTCTCAAAACCTCCTATTAGCAAAATAACCTATTTGCTGATCGTCCTATAAGCAGATCCTCCTATAAGCAGATACTCCTAAGAGCAAATCGTCCTATAAGCAGATTGTCATCAAGGTACAAAAATTACTTACGGTTTTTCGTCATGGCTCATTATTTAGTTTACCTTAAATTAAAACGAAATGGAGAAATTATACCCCCGGTGTGGACACAGCCTGTGTCGACACTATTTTACAACAATCTCATGTCCCAAGTACAGAGGCTTACGGAGATACTGTGGTGGAAGCAGAAGTTTGGAGACGGGCTGGACTCTAGAGCGGCAAGGATTCACAAACTACCAGGAGACAAGAATCATGAAAAGTATTTCTGGGGCTGGAATCATCATGAGTAGTAAAGACACACAAACCACCACGAGATCAGAACCAAGAAAAATAATTTCCGGATGGAGCCGCGGACAAGATACATTTTATTAATGTCGCTCCACCCAACCCAACCCAACAACCCAATTCTAAAGAAACCTGTATTAAATAATCTAGTATTGAATAACGTCCCTTTTTGATTGATCGCGAAAAAATCCTGTCGATATTTACTTGTAAAAGGGGTTCGGACATTTTTTTATGGGAGCTGACCATAGCCACAAGGCGCCTTTTATTCAAAATCGCGGTGCACGGTGGAACTTGTAAACATGGGTAGAGGACACTTAACAAACAGAAAATGTTAGCAGCATGGTGCCCAAAAATGTCACGTTGCATAGATAAAATGTTGTTTAAAAATGAACGTATCACGTTCGTCTATCCAGTAATTAATAGAATGTATTCAAATAATAGTGCTAGGCTTGATTTGGCTTGTATTTTTTTTTATTTTTTGGCGATTGCGAAGCGAGTTAGTAGGCAAGTTCTTAATAGGCGATTGCGAAGCGAGTTAGTAGGCAAGTTCTTAATAAGCAGTTTGAACGTGTTCTTATTTTTACTTTCTTCCCATAAATGATTACGAGCTACGAACTAAAATTTGAATGCAAACACTACACGATCTCAGATATCATTTAAAAAGAAAATAATATACAAATATAACACAAGAAGTATTTAATTTAATAATCTAGAGGACTCTAGTGCCAGAACTAACTACGGTAGGCATAACATAACATTTGAAGGAACAAGACAACATCATAACTTCCCAACTGAATTAAAAATGACAAAATCTATTAAATGTATTTAAAGTAAAGCTAAGAAAGTATATATTTTTTTACATTAAACTGTTGTTATGATTAGTGGTAGCAGTGATGTGGCAGAAGGTAGTACAAGTCAACCTTCGCTAAGCTTCCTGGAGAGGTGTCCTCTCTGCACCCAGGCACGATTTTTCAAAGGTAAGCGGGGTCTGAATGTGCATATTGGAAAGGTACACAAACCCCAACATGCACTCGCTTCAGACCCTGACATTACGCTTACACCTCCTACACCAGCTACATCCAATTTTGACTTGTTTTGGAAAACCCTGTCAAAATTCAAAAACTCTGTACCCGTTTTAAAGCGAGTTCCCCGCGGCGCAAGACCTCTGGTAGCACAACATCTAGCAGGATGTGTTCGCCGTGCCGCCCGAGAGAACTCGCTAAGTGCCTGGGAAGATCTACTCACCTTCCCATATAGAGTTTTACATGTAAATAAGAATTTGGCTACCAAAAAAACTTTAACTGCACAAATTAAAGAAAACTGTAACGTCTCGGCCCACAATTTGGACACAAAATTATCAACACAGAAGTGCCCTTCAAAAGGCATTTCCAATCTGGTCGAAGCTAAGTTAAGGGAAGGTGACATCAGCGGAGCAGCCAGGATACTTTTTAGTAGCGATGTGGTGGCACCATGTTCTCCAGATACTCTCGCAGCTCTGGAGACCAAGCACCCTGCCCCAGCGGATGACCTTTCTTTTCCCGACCCCCCTAATCCGGACATTCACACCCTCACCGTTACAGGTCGTGAGGTGTGGCTCTGCTGGCGGCCTCGACGGCCTAAGTCCTCAGCATCTTAAAGACCTTGTTTGTTCAGGCGCCGGGGAAGCAGGTGAGTTGCTTTTGAAGGAGCTAACGGCTCTGGTCAACCTTATGCTCTCCGGTAAACGAAGCCGTCATCGACGTCTTGTACGGGGCAAATTTATGTGCCCTGCGCAAGAGGGATGGCGGCATTCGTCCCATTGCCGTGGGAACTACTTACCGTCGTATAGCAGCCAAGATTTGTTGTAAATTTTATGGTGAGGTTCTTTCGAAAAAATTCCAGCCCCTGCAGCTTGGTTACGGCTCCAAAGCGGGCTGTGAGGCTGCCGTACACGCACTGTCGACCTATCTAAATTCTGGCAAAGGAGAGGTCATCCTGAAGGTTGACATCAAAAATGCATTTAATTCGGTAAACAGGGACACCTTGCTGGCAGAAGCTAAAAAAGAAATACCTCAAATCTTCAGTTTCCTCTGGCAATGTTATAGACAACCATCTAAATTACTATATCGGGACAACCTTTTGATCCAATCTGCAGTTGGCTGTCAACAAGGTGATCCCCTCGGGCCAGTGATCTTTAGTTTAGCTATTCACCCAATTATTCGACAGCTATTCTAAATTTAACGTTTGGTATCTTGATGATGGAACCCTTGGAGGCGATGTAGATACTGTCTTAAATGACCTACAATTTTTAAAAAATCAATTCCATTGCATAGGACTTGATCTGAACTTTTCCAAATGCGAATTTTTTTTATCGGACAACACTGACAGACTACTTACACTTCCAAAATTCAACACAATAGCCCCTGAAATCAAATTTATGGACAAAAGCTCTCTTCGTCTCCTTGGGTGCCCAATCTTTGAGAATTCTTTTCCAGTTTTTGGCTTCACGCACTACCGTCGTTGAACATTGGCACCATGTTCGACGATACTACTTTCCGCCTCGCTGCCTGCCTGCGTCTTGGCGCTCCTCATCGCTGCCACTGTGGCGAAGTTTTCAACAGCCTCGGACACCACGGCCTGTCATGCAGCCGTAGCGCGGGTCGCATTGCGCGGCACGCGAATCATAACGACATCATCCGACGAGCTCTGGTCACCGTCGGCGTTCCGGCTGTGTTAGAACCCAATGGCCTGGCACGCGACGATGGCAAGAGACCGGACGGCATGTCGTTATTTCCATGGAAGATGGGTAGGCCATTAGTGTGGGACGCTACTTGTGTCGATACTCTTGCGCCATCCCATCTTCCTAGCTCTTCGTGCTGTGCTGGCGCTGCCGCTGCGGCTGCAGAGAACCTCAAGCGGCGGAAATATAATAAACTTGTTGGTAATTTTTTTTATTTTTATTTAATATAGGTTTGCTCTTGACTCTTAGTCTAGGTCATAGATGACAGAGACAAAGTCGACGATGGAGCGAGCTTACCCAGAAGAAGCCTGTTCACTCTAATTTTGAAGAGATAAGGGTTGTATGCGTTCGGAAACACAGACGCAGGCAGAGAGTTAGTAGTTATATTTTCGAGCCGTTTGGGGTTGAAACTCTCGGGTCTTGGGGTCCGAGTGCACATAACTTATTTAAAGATCTCTCAAGGCGTTTAGTTGACACTTCACGTGACCCAAGGGCTGGCTTTTACCTTGGTCAAAGAATAAGCATTGCCATACAACGTGGCAATGCCGCCATAAACAGCCGTATATAGTTAGTTAAGTATTTATGGAATAAACAGTTTTAATTTGTCTGTTGTAAAAAAAAAATGAAAGTATATAGCACAGTCTTTATTGTAACATGCACACACTTGAACACTTCTTTATACTAGCTGATGTTATACTTACATTTAAGATATTTATTTTGCTGTTTCTCTAAAAATGAATAATAACTGTAATATTCTTAGAGAAATAAAATTCTTAAAACTGACATGTGTGAGTGATCAAAAACAAAATCAATAATCATTTAAACAATTCAACTTAATTAAATAATTTTAAAATACAACGTTGCGAACGAAGATGCTACATCGACGACGCTACAACACAGCAACTACGCCTCTATTGCCATGCTACAAGGGCGCTAAGACGAAACAACGACGAGGCTTGCTTTTATAAAAAGATTGACAATATTTCCCAGAAAAATAACACACACACAGTATTTGATATCTTTAACACAGTATATTATACTTGTGTGTATTTCACTTGAAATAAAAACCTACTTATTTGACAGAGTCAGGGTCCGCAGAGGTTCCATCTGGGCCAGAGAGTATTTTTTTCAGATGTTTTTTTATGTCATTGTTTTTCATTACTTTTTGTAACCTTTGGAAGAACGAGCGTTTTTTTAATAAGCTATTTACCTAAGTTTTATTAAGAAATATTTACATTACTTTAGTGGAATCTTTATTTATAGTTTTTGTGTTTACTTGACGCTCTATATTTATTTTTAAAATGGTAAATATGTTTGGTTTAAGTATTGTAGCTACTGCGAGAAGATCGCGATCATTCGCGTCACATCTTGTCGTGCAAACCTAAATCTAAGTTGCAAAATACACTCAGGCGTCGCAGTATCTATCTATTCCTCCGCATCGCTCTCAGCCGGAAACATGCCCGGAAGACTGGCACTACTTCGACGCCCGAGTTTAGGTATTTTGTGTGTGTACATAAATGTGTACAGTTAGGTTTAGTAGATATAAATAGTTTAGTCATGGACGTATAAAAAAGATACGTTCATGAGTTTAGTAAATACTTTTAATTCAGTTATGTAAATTTATTGTTTTAAGCAAAAGCTTTAGTTACTCAGCTTACCTTTTTTTCGCTATTTGATCCATAAATTTACCAAACTGTGTTTGTTTTTACGAATGAATGAAAGTCGCATTGCAAAATCTCACGAACGCTTTGATATTTCTTAAAAATAAATTGTGTCTGTGATCGATTCCTCATGCATATAAAAGTAGATGGTGAAACAAAATATTGCAATGTAATTGATTTACAACAATACTATGTACTTTCTGTTTCAGGTCTATGATTATTTTGATAAATACACATTTAAGTGCGAAATGTATGATAAAGACTCCGACACTATTTTGGAATTAATACTCAATTATTTTCCATTCGATAATTCATGTCAAGTATTAAACACAAATAAAGGAACATATCTATTAAAGCGATTTCAAGTCCCGCACTTCAAACCGGCAATGCTACAAGTTGGAAATATTGTTAACATATTTTCAAAACTTCTTCTTATAACAGACTGCGCTCCAGCCACTATGAAGACTTTATTCAATAACGTTGAAAGGTAATATTAAAAACATAACCCATCTTCTGGCGTAGTCGGGTAAAAATAGAGAACGATCGCCAAGTATGGTATTTATCGCACGGTAAATAGCATAGTTTTAGATATATACCGATGAAAAGAGCTTTTCAAGAAGAACCTTTGCACATAGTCCGTAAAAGTTCTGATTACAACCGCTAGTGTGGCGTGCAAAATTTGGCCACACTTTTCTCCGAAATATAATAGCGAGCCTCCTTCACGAGCGAGTGAATCGCCACGAGTCCGCTATCGACCGGTGATCTCCACGAGACGATTATATATTCTTTCATATCTACGTAACGTCGCGACTTGCTACAGGATCGTTGCGTGACCGCAGCGACTCTTTTCTTTCAACTACAATTTATGACTATATTGTTGAAAAAGTTTTGCAGCGAGTGCGCAAGTTGCATGTCGCTTCTCGTGTCTTAAGGCAGGTAAGTAGTGAGTCTTTAACGTTTTGCACCACAATAACACTTGTTTTATGGCCGCGACACAAACATGTCGCCGTGTGGCGACACGTTTCAGTTATTATAGAATGAAGTTGCAGCACGATTATATTATTCATTGCGACGCGCTGAAATACACTTACGAAACGCCTAGGCATATCCTCTGCTGGATAAAGTATAGTGTTTTTCGGACTCGCGGACTGAAACTTAACTTGTTTTTAGTACTTTTGCAATGATCAAACCTGTATCACCAAGTGAACATGGCAAAATATTAACATTTATTTCGAAGAGGGGGTTCCGCATCGTCCGCATGAAGAACGGAAAAGTTGATAAAGAATTTGCAATGGATCTATACAGACATTTGGCCGGAAGCAACATTCTCCCGTAAGTGAAACCTTCGGTCTTCAACACTTCAAAACACTGCGATTAAGCTTGTCACCGTTGCTAATAGTTACGTACCGAAAAGAAATTAAATTATGCTCAAAGACTTTTAGGTACGGAGTATACATCCACACCACATTTCTTTCCGCAGTATTATAATTGACTACATAACTAGTGGCGAAGTTATCGGCCTGGAACTGGAAGCACCTAACGCAGTCAAAGAATGGAAGCTCGCAATGGGAGCTTCAGACCCTGCGCTTGCGGCACCTGGCACCCTACGACGACTGTACGGGGAAAATATACTCAAAAACGTCGTGCATGGAACGCACACGAGAACAGATACCATGAATGTAGGTGATAGGTTCCTACAGCTTATGTGGCATAAATTGTGTGCGTATGTTAAACGTAAAATACCAAGAGAGGAATGAATGATAGACCAGGACCACCAACCAGGGGTCTATACAGACAAGCACTCTGGGGGTCTGAACTGAAGGACTGCATATATGTTGTAAATGCGGTTTACATCTAGCGTGGATCTCATTTTTAACCGACTTCAAAAAATGAGGGGTTCTCAATTCGTCGGAACCTTTTTTTTGTTTTAGTGGAATTTTTCGTATGTACTGAGAATTTTCTTTTCGCTTTTTTACAGGTATTGGAAGCATTTTTTGGTGATAAAAATGGCAAGCCGCGGATACCACTCAGAGCCACATTCAAAAACTGCACTTGCTGTGTGATCAAACCACATGCGAATATAGACGGGAACGTAGGCGCCATTATTGAACATATTGTTACTTCAGAAAAGTTTTATTTATCAGCCATGGCGATGTTCTCCTTGAACATAACCAATGCTAAAGAGTTCTATGAAGTTTATAAGGGAGTTCTATCTTCCTATGAGGTTAGTATTTCTTAGTTACGGGACTGCAGTGTTCACAATAAGAGCCTAGCGTGGTTGTCCGTTTGCGTCCATAGCGAGTAGGCACCAGCGGCATAGCTACATTCTAGCTCGCTTCGCTCGCTCTTGAATTCTGTTAGAAGATAGCAATGAAAGCTAAAAGCTATTTTTGACAGTCGAAATTATTTTCTTCGACCAAATATAGCGATTTGTTTCAGCCAATGTGCAGACAACTAGCTGAAGGAAAATGTATAGCATTAGAAGTTAAATGTAAGGATCCTAGTGTGAACGTTGTTTGTGAATTCAGGAAATTGTGTGGTCCTCGAGACCCGGTAAGTTTGAATCGTTTTTATTTTATTTCCATATCATCTTTCTATCGCCTCCCTTCTCATTCCAGCGATATTTCAGCTATTTGCAATTTAGTTCTACCAAGTAAAACTTCAGTTTGAATCCGATGTTAGTGTTTATATTTTAATACGAAGATTTATAAAATTACAGACTGTTTGCCGCCAACTATACCCAAACTCCATAAGAGCCTTGTATGGAAAGACAGTCGTGCATAATGCTGTACATTGTACAGATTTGCCTGAAGACGGAGAATTGGAAATTGAATACTTCTTCAAACTTTTACCTAATGAGTCTAAATAGATTAACTAGCATTACCTAGCAATTAAATCATTGTGACAAGTGGTTCGGTATAACTAATATTAGTTTGTGATTATACTTTTTATTTTAATAGTAATAAGAATTTTATTTCAATTAAGTAAACAGGTTTGCTCTCCATCAAAGTGATTTTACGCAGATGTCACAAAGTAAGTGAAGGGTTTGGAAGCGCTTCTCCTGTACCTCCTCCGCTGGCGCAAATACTTTGATAAAGTAGTGGACATACTGGGGTTTGATTTTGAGGAGTATTTTTAGAGTAATAGATCTGAATGTCTGCCTCTTGTAGATCATCCTTTTGAGCGATGAATATCTAAAATGACCTAAACTATTTATTTATTTGTTTCAAAAGGTCAAAGTCAAAACGTTTATTTCAATTAAGCCATTAAACGGCACTTTTGAACGTCATCATTTACAGTTCAGTGACTCTACTGTCCATTCGGAAAGGTACATAGATTCTTATGGAGAAGAACGGACAAGAAACTCCATAGTTTTATTTTTTTAGCTATTTGCACGTTCCAAAGCATAGATCTCTATGGAGAAGAATGTGCAAGAAACTCCACGGATTTTTTTACAAAGTTATGGTAACATAATTCATGTTGATATTATACATATACGTGAAAACGATGTAAAAGACGTTCAGTATAAAAGCGGCCGGAGTGAAAGAAACAATTAAAATAAACCGTGGCAGCCGAAACATGAACAGTCTCAGCTCCCATGTGACGGCGCCCGTTCACGAACATGATGCATGCACTAGCACCATTCGGCTCAACCATTTTGAAGGGAGCCAAATGATCCAACGCATGCACCACCATCAGCCGTTCATTTAAGTCGAAAAAACTCAAAACTGATAGTTATAGTTTAAGTTTCACGTAAAACTGTACATAGTACTCACGCGTGTGGCGTTAATGCATAAAATTATACAATGCTAAATAAATTGAGTCTATACAAAGAAATATTGCGTTGCGTAGTGTGTTATTGTGTTCATATTGCGTTGGTATCTTCAGCCGGTCCAACAATATTTTCAAATGCTAACATCTGTTACTAATCTAAGTTTGAGGCTCTGGTGGCTGTGGAGCAGGACCAGCATTAAGCCAAGCATTTTATTTGTAATGACTTTGATGGTTTTCTGCAAAATAAAAAAAGACTTGATGTCTGCAGCCCGTCCCCATAGTAAAATACCGTAAGACATGATACTATGAAAGTTACTAAAGTAGACTAGTCTCGCGGTATCAACATCGGTAAATTGGTGGATTTTTCTAACAGCATATGCTGCTGAACTTAGCCGTCCTGCAAAAGAAGCTAAATGAGGACCCCATTGTAGCCTAGAGTAGAGCGTAATCCCCAGGAAAACCGTTCTATCGACGAATTCGAGTTTCTCACCGTTTCAATACTATGTCATAATCACTACTTTTAACGTTTGGTAAGGCAAATCTTATGCCATTCGTTTTTTTCCATTTAAAACCAAATTATTAGCAGGGAACCACTTATGGACCTGCAGAAGGGCGTTATTTACGTCGTCATGATTATTACTACGTCTATTTATCTTAAAAATCAAATAAGTATCATCGGCAAACAAGACCATGTTTAGTTTGTTTTGCAATCAATAGGGCGAATCATTAAAATATGCCAATTTTTTTTTAAAAAGACCTAAAATCGAGCCATGGGGGACGCCCATTTTCACGTTTAATCCCGTCGAATGGACACCTTATATTTGAACTAATTACTGTATATTATTCAAATAGAATTTTACTAAGTTTAACGCTGTTTTGCCTTGACCGTAATGCCCTACCTTCCGGAGTAATGTTTCGTGATCAACACAATCAAACGCCTTAGATAGATCACAAAAGATACCTATGACATCGTGTGCCTCTTCCCACGCATTAAAGATGTTAAATAAGGAAACACCAGCTTCAGTAGTACCCACAACGTTCTTTGTTGCATCTGATTTTTACTTTTTCAAATACTTTGCTGAACACTGGCAACGCGGATACTGGTCTTTACTACCCCCTGATTTAAAAAGCGGCGTAACATAACATGCTCGCTGCAAATGTCAGCTTCAAGTGTGCTTAGTGCTTAAATTTCGGGGGAAGAAAAACACAATCACTTGCTAGTGCAAGTGCTTGTGTCGTCTCGACATTATTCCAAAGAAAACAGCGGGATATCGATGTTTTGTGCCAACTAGACTAGAATACGTAGCTGAAGATATTATAAAACAATTATCGATGCTGTCAAACAGCATTAGAGTTTGAAAACTATTCAATTCAATTAAAAAAAAATATTTGCAAAAAAGTCAAACTTTTAAATCTTTTAAATTACATAGTTTTTGCAGGTTAATAAAAATCTTAAAGGGGGAGGGGGAAAATTCGTTCACATCGCTGTCAATCGGAAAAGCTTAAAACGCCGTTGTCACATTGAATGGCAATGCTAATTCTTAAGCCGAAAAACAGGGCCAGCCTTCTGGTCACGTGAGGAGTCGTCTAACTGCTTGCTCATGTCATGTGAACCCATGATCCTATTGCTTCATCCCCAAATGGCTCAAACATATAATTTCTATTCAGAGTTTTGCTTCACTTGAGGTTTACGTGATTTTATTTCAAAGTTTAACGAATTTTAAATAAATAAATTATTTTTATCTGCTTTCTTGATTCTGTTCTTAGAAAAGGTTTATTCTAGGGGTACCATCAGTTAAAAATAAAATGTCAGTTAAAGTTAAAGATCGTTTATCCAATCCATTCACCAGAAATGTAAATGCAGTGGCCTTAGTGTGAGTTTTATAACGTTCTCGATCGCGTTAGCGTAAACAATTGGCGCAAAAACTGCATGGTGTGCTAGCCATTTGTACGGTATACCGTTTTGCCGTCTTAACGCACATGTTTGCTTGCACAAACAAGAATTGGTGCAAATAAGATTGAGCGTGTTGCCAAGGCTTAAGCGCCGTCTGGTGACAATAACGGAAGACCTTTTTTTCATACAATTTGACATAAGCGAACGTTGAGGCTAAACTTAAAAACTCGCACTAAGGCCACTGGACACTTGACGAGTTACTAACTCGCAAGCTCAAGTAAGACGACTTTCGGTGCGGTCCATGGCCCTTTATGAAGCCAAGGTTGCCAACCGTACTATAATATAAGTATAGTACTGTATTTCGGGTCTGCGTACTTTAAACTGTTGAAGAAACGTATAGATATTACGCAAAAATACTACATTTTCAACAGCGAAATCTAACAAACAAATCTTTCAAGTTAAATATTTATGAATGTACCTTTGCATTAACTTTTGACTGATGCTGTAGCGTGTATAGTCGAACTGAAGAAAGAGGCGTCGTTCACAGAAAGGATATTTTTGGCTAAGAATTCGAAGAGACGAGAAGAAAGAAACAGACGTATGTAGTATCTCATTAGTCTAAACTATATTAAGTATATATTATAATTTTATAAATGCGAAAGTTTGGATGATTGTTACTCAATCACGTCAGAACGGCTTTACGGATATTGATGAAATTTGGCACAGAGGTAGATATAGTCTGGAATAACACATAGGATACGAGGACTTTTTATCCCGGGAGTATGTTCCCTTGGGACAATTTTAGACATACACGCGCGCGGAGTCGCGGGCGGCAGCTAGTAAAAAATAAGCTTTTGATTTAAGTATATGAATTTAAAATTGAATGTATTAAGCATATAATAAATTTTGTGACACTTTAATTTTAGACAAAAAACTTTTTTACAAAAAATTACAACCGTTTTCCGAAGTACAAAATAACTTCAATTTTGGAAGTCGGTGTTGCTCGTGTGGTTTATTCGTTTTTTGACACCGACTTCCAAAATTGAAGTTATTTTCTACTATGTAGTTGTTTTTATTTGGAAGTTGATTGAATTTTTTGGTAAAAAGTTTCTTATTATTACTTTCACTTTTTATTGCTAACTATCCCCCAAAAATTCCAACCAGCTCAAATCTATTTAGCTGTATATCTTCATTCACCAAGTTCATCATTAGATATTTACGAAATTTAATGGGACCATTTCGGAATAAACCTCTTTCGAATAAAAAATAATTGTGCAAATCCGTTTAGGTATATACGACGAAGTTATACCGAAAATACATAAAAATATATAAACATCCGAATTGATAACCTCCTCCTTTTTGAAGTCGGTTAAAAATGTAAAAAAAGCAAGTGCAAACAAAACTAGCTTTGATAAAAATAAAAAAGTAACAAATATATCTTTAAGTATAATTTTTTTTGCTTTTTCCATTAAATAAGTACTATTTTTTTATAAGTGTTAAGTACACTGACAAAAAAATTTACTATAGGTATTTTTATAGCTTAGTTTGAAAAATACTGTATTCTGTCGAAGAAATGTTGGCAACCCTAGTGTGGGCGCTTAGGTACGTTGAGGCGGTAGGTGTTTCGGGGACCTACCTGTTTCGGATTCAGCGGGAGGTTAAGGTTCACCCAGGTGTCATCACTGTGAGGATCGCCCGAAGGCCACGGTGGAGCATACAGTGGTCTGCCCTCCTTGGGCGGAGCACCGCCGCGCCATGTCCGCGATCGGCGGTGGCGACCTCTCGCGTCCGGCCCTGGTTCTATCCATGGTCCAGAGCGAAGAGGCATGGGAAGCAGTCACCTCCTTCTGCGAAGAATTAATGCTAGCGAAGGAGGAGGTGGGCCACGTGAGGGAGAGGCAAACCACATAATGAAGACAGCTCTCTTCGTGATCACGTGACATCTTGATTATATGGACTGACAGCTCACCTCGTGATCACTTCAACCAAGCCTTTACCTTGACATGTCGACATAATCGACCGGCAGGTCTGGATTTACGGCCTGTTGAGTTCCACGCGCGCCTCAAAGTGATGTTAGCAAACTTAGAAGTTGCGGAATTTGTTCGAAGGAGTCACGGCGGTCCCGGGAACGCAAAGGGGATTGGGAGGAACACTTTAATCAGTAAGAGTCTGAAATTCCCTTCCGCTCCGCCCAGAACGAAACGAGCCATTTGATGATTTCCCATCCTTAAAAAAAAGGCGTATTTTCGACCGATTGCGGTTGGATTGGCTCCCACAGTCAGGTGCGACTTGACAATGCGACAACCATGTGACACGGTTTTGCAAACTTCAATAAACAACGCGATCGCGTATATGCTTCAATTTGTATTGAAACTGGATAAGCGCCGTCTTGAAGCACTAACGCAAAATCTTTTTTGCGCTTTACAAAGTGACGTAGGTGAACGTTTACGACTAGATACGTTTCAAAACTCGCACTAAGAGCCTTGTGCGAGTTGCAGAGGATTCAGAGGCCTTAGTATAACGCCTCTAAATCCTCTGATGCAACTAATTCTATGCTAATAGGCGTCATATTGTGGTGATGCGCCTATCTGCACCACATCATCATCATATCAGCCGAAAGACGTCCACTGCTGGACATAGGCCTCCCCCAAGTGTCGCCACAACAACTGGTCCTGTGCGTCTCGCATCCATTGGCTACTCGCGACCCTCACCAGGACATAGGTCCAGGTACCTATCTGTACCTACAGAGATGAAATTAGATCGCAAAAATGCACCATCATCAAGTGGAACTAATTATACCAACCAATCTAAACATTAAAAATCCCCGCGTGTGTACTCGTATAATGGGCCCGACTCGGCCCGAGTAATATTAGACGTAGGTACTTCTATCAGTACGCCTACATTTGCATGGAACTGAATCCATTAACGGCCCGTAAATGTAAACAACACCATCGGCCGACGGCAACTTGAAAGGAGTTAGGGGGAATTTAAATCTCGTATGCTTTTTGTTCACGCCGCCCAAGAAGACAATGTAGGTACTCTAAGTAGTTGCGTTAGTCGTTCAAACTACTGTCATCGTTTAATATCAAGTTTATTACTAAAAGGAATGTGAGTTTGATGGATATGTTTTGGCGTCTTGTGGGCTATTTGTTAACGTACCCAATATACAAATGAATACAGTCGATCACATAATCTTCTATTTTGTTATTGGAAATGTACAGTCCTTTCAAGTCAGCTCATTTAATTGCGCTAAGGTTACAATAATTCGCATAGAGCTAAGAATTGATACGGATAATAAATCGTGGTATACGGTAAAAACCTTCTGGGGTAGTCGGGTAAAACTGTCTGCTGGATGCTGGACAAAGTATACCTAACTGCAATGAATATATGGTCCGGTCAAAATAGACATTCAAGGTTACTATAATTCGCATATAGGTAAAAATTGGTACAGATGTTGGGGACACCATTATAAATGGAATGTGAAAAGTCCCCATCGATCAACCAACTGCAAAAAAAAAAACAAAACCAAAGTTCGCAAAAATGAATTAAGCTTAGCGATTCAAAAACTTGTGTTCTTCATAATATACTTACACGAGTACGCCGCCTATGGGTGTGTAACGTTTGAAATAATAACAAAAGTGCTAATGATCACAATTATGACATAATTTCATTTTTTTTTAAATATAACGATTAAATGATATAATTTCATTTTACCAAATTTTATACGGTATTATGAACATTTCATATAATGCACATTTGAAATAATATTCAGTTACTATAATATTGGTAACGTTTAATATAATTTAGAAGCGTCTACTTTGTTTTGTATAATTATGTCGAATCAGTTCCAAAATCGAATCTTAGTAAATTTTTACGTAAGGGCGAAGGGGTTGCTCTTCCCGAAGCGCCGGAGATGAATGCAGAAGCAACTTTAGTGTTTTGAGGTTAGGTTACAATACTGAGTTTTTCTCAAGACGGTGCGTTACCTTAGAAAATAAGTTAATTTGAACATTTGGTCAAAGAGAAAATTAATTTTAGAGAATTAATATTAGAGCAAATTAAGGTTTTATGAAATATAACATTAGATCACATGAAATTAAGTTACTTATTTTTTTGAAATGAGGTTAGATTAGATTTGAAATAAGGTTGCTTGTCAACGTTATTTCATGTGACTATCCGTAACTTATTATACCATAAATTATACAGGCTGGCTGCTAATTGAGTGCTTTCTCGGTCTGTTTTACGATTCTGACCCCAAAAAACATAAGTATCTAGATTGGGCTATTTTCGAGTTAGCGAAACTTTGAAGATATTATATTTTCTCAAAATAGCTAAAATTTTCTTAAGTATATAAATCCGCAATAAGTAAGGCGAGAATCGAAAAATGTTCCAAGTACAGCAAAGTACTTACTAGCTTTTCGGGGGCAAATGTGTTTTTTTCCTACACGTGCCAAAATTGAGCCATATTATAATATCATTTTAGAAAGCTTAAATCTATTATACTAAGTATAATATCAACATTTTTTTTACCGAACTACCCCAGAAGGAGAGTAGGTACCTAATATTTTTCTATATATAGCTAGGTATGTATGTGGCAATGGATCTAGAATTTTATTTCTTTTGATTTTCAATAGGTAATATAATATACGATTGTATGGGTACAACTATACCTGTGTTTTTTAGGTCCTCTTTATAATACTTATAATATTCAGCGTAAAATCACAATTCAGCGAAATTCATTTTTAAGTAGCTTTCATCCACAACTGTTTTATTATTTTACACACATTTGGAAGTCAACTCTTACAACAGTCATAGGTAACGTTTAACCCTCGGACAGCGGATGTAAACAAATGTAAATCACGGGCGGCGTTGCCGTCACATGTGCTCTGTTTGAGGTTAAAAAACTTACTAATTGCTATCCGATTTTGACAAGTAAAAAATAAAAAAACTAAACGTTTTACAAGTCTGGTAACAGATGGTAAGGTCGGGAGAATATTGGGTTCGAAAACAGAAAAGGCAAATGTTTTTTGTGCGAGCAATGGATATGTTATGAGATTATGAGTTTTTGCATTATTTGTAGTAGGTAAGGTTTTTACCTAGGTATCTAAAAAATGAATGTCTTCCGAAATCTGAGTGCCAATAATTCTATTATTTTCTAAACAACGACGTTCGCATGTCAGCCGCAAACTGCCAAAAATGTTTGGAAATTGAGGCTTTTATGACAAATTGCGACTGAGATGCGAATACGAACGTTGTTTAAAAATTAGAAAAATTGGCACTCTTTAAAAGAACTAGAGAAACATACTGTCAGGATGACCTCCTTGGCTGCAGGTTTCTGGCAGAGAAAGTAGATCTTTGGAAGCGTCTAGTAAAAGTAAAAGAGTATTTGAATTAGGAATATGAAAATATGTTTTGTTATAGGACTCCTGTATCAGCGCTCGTAAGGCAGATGCCAAATATATTACCTACGAATTGTAAATCTCAAATCTTGTTTTATGTACATAAAAATATTAAGTAGCACTAGCGTGAGTCCAGTAATGTTACAATACATACCTACGCACATGCGCTTAGTCATATAGTTTACGATATTCTAAGGGAGCTAATTTTTTTCCCGTTATTTTCTAATGAAAGACCCAATTATAGATAAACCACATCATGAGTACGGGCGTCCACGTGTACAAAGTATAAATAACTAGTGGCCCGCCCCGGATTCGCCCGAATGTATATATATATTTTTTTTTTTTGTATAAGAACCTTCTCCTGACAATAATAAACACAACAAAAAAAGAATTAGCGCAATTGGTCCAGCCGTTCACGCACATATTATATACCTAGTATAATTTTTCACAAAAAGGTAGTCTGCCACTCTCCAGGGTACCAGATATCCATTTATCAAAATTCATGAAAATCGGTTCAACGATTTAAACAAGAAAGCATAACAAACAAACTCACTTTTTGCATCTATAATATTACCTACATAAGATTATCTTTCAATTTCTATTTCTAAAGAAATTAAAAATTGTATCGACTGCGCTTAGTTAAAAAACTAAATACATACTTACCGACTTCATAAAAATGTTTTACAACACAAAAATATTGAAAACCAAGTAGACGATGCCATTGCAAAGGTCAGTGCAACATCAAAACAAAAGGGTTTCACGTCGGTCAGGATGCAGCCATCAGTCGGATCCCTTTGTTTTCGTGGCGTGCCATACGCGGTTCTAAGAAAATATACAAGAGACCAAAATGTAACCAACATGCCGTGCCCACACGCCGCTCCAGTGTTTTGACGCCGCATCATCGCTCCAATACCTTTTGTCTAAACGGATAGTGCGCATATATCATAACAAACTACGCTACGCTACAACTAATATACCTACGTTTCCGCAATTTATATTCTGCAGATTTGTAGTTTGACTGTTCACTGTTCGGATTATCTAATTAATTTCGTCGGAGGAAGCTCGTTGCGTTATCAAAACATATTTCAGATACCAACGGTTAGGTAATGTTCCTGTTTTGATGTTGAGCTATGTACCTATGTGTGGTGAATTCTTCTCTACCGAAACTTCAATAGGGATTATTGTGAACTCATGCTCTATAAACGTACCTACATCAGCGACTGATAGCGACATCTCGACGCAAGAAACAAGCTACACGTCATACTAATCTCTCGATCGTCATTGGTTTTATTTAAAACTAGCTTCTGCCAGTGACTTTGCCCGTGTGAATTCTGAAGTTATCCCAACACACTCCCGGGATAAAAAGTATTCTATGTGATATTGTATACCTACCAGAATTCATTCTGATTCTTTCAGCCGTTCCGGCGTAATTGAGGACAAACATCCATTCCTCCATCCATCCTTCTAAACTTTCTTCTATTTTTTTTTCATAACTAGTTATGTTATGAGATAGGTAATATTCCCAACCTTCTCCTTAAATGATATAGTAACGTAATTAGATGGTGAATACAGAATTTTCTTGTAAAACGGGACCCTATTAAGTACTAACTGCCCGTCTACCCCACTGTCCGTCTGTCTGTCTGTCACCAGGCTGTGTCTCATGAACCGTGATAGCTAGACAGTTGAAATTTTCACAGATGATGTATTTCTATTGCTATTTAAAAATGAAATAAAATTAAAAAATATAAGTAAGTTTTTTTTTTCGCCTTATGGTATGAAACCCTTCGTGTGCAAGTCTAACTTGCACTTGGCCTTCCAAAACTTCCTCAATACAAGCTAAAACACCTGATCTTTCACCAAACCCTGCCGCTGCTGTGACAATAGGTACCTATTGTTAATTGGTCACTCTTGTATTAGGTCATCAAAAATTCTTGCGTAAACTGCACCCTGCACAATACACAAATCACAGTTTCAACTACAGTCGAATGTAATTCCTGATCTATTGCTTCATTTGCTTCATATTATATCTTAAAATTATTGAACAATTTTGTAACACACAATTTATTAGGCTACCGGTCACAGATCTTTCTAATTTGTAATGGTACCTACAAACACAGCCAACTTCCACTAGATAGGGATAAGTTCTTCTTGACACAACTATAGACTATAATTATTATCTACATCTTCAAAAACCAACCGATTCAGGTATATATAACAAATCGAATACTTAGGTATTGTTAAATTCGTTTACAGTTATCCAGGCAGTACCTACCCAAAAAACTAAACTACGATTTATAATACAGATTTCAATTTTATAAATGATTGTATCCGAACCCGAAATCAAGGACAATAAACAGTATTATCTTAATATATATATTTCTTGTCTACGTATGCTACGTGTGTATGTCACTGAACTCTTATTTTATTTTTATTTTTTAAATTGCACCTGCCATGTTGTCTCTGCACCACCCTAAGGTCGACTGGTAGAAAATGCCTAAGGCATTAAGTCCGCCTTTGTACAGTGATTTTACTTGTGCATAAAGTTTTAATAAATAAATAAATAAATAAAACTCCTCCTAAACAGCTGGACCGATGTTGATGAAATTTTTTGTGTGTGTTCAAGGGAATTCGAGAATGATTTAGATTCACAATTGGACCCGGTAGGTGGCGCTGCAATCGATTTCTATAACTTTTCGTCATACACAAAGCAAACGTTCGGACAGGACGTCTGTCGGGACCGCTAGTCTATTATAAATTTGTAATTTTTTAGCAATTCTGGCCTAATACGCGGTGATAAGAGCTACATGAATAATGTACGTTGATGCTGGGGTGCCGTGCTATGCGGCCTGCGCTCCGAGCTACGTATGGTTTTCCGAAATACCGCTCACCGAAAGGACGGTTTTCCGATAACACTCTACTCCGACGGTTAGTTGAACGAAAAAATAATTGGCCGATGAAACGTTTCGCCGATAATATTATTCATCGACGGTTGGTAGTCCGAATGAATCCTTCTCCGATGTAACGGTTCACCGAAAACACTCTTCAACGACGATTGGTTAAAGGAACGAATCTTTCGCCGATAGCACTCGTTGTAGGGGAATTCTTTTGCCAAGTGGATAGTTTTTCTTTCAGCTTGTCAACACCCTTAGGTCTTGTAGAAGTCATGTTAAAAATACAGGTAATAATAAAATAATACATGGAAGAGTGGCAATAGAAAAAAAAAAAACAAAGTTTTTATTTAACAATAAGAAATTTAATCAAAAAGGAAAATTTATATTGTTTTTTACAATAAACAATATGATTATGATTTCTCTATAGAACTGCGACAATAGAAAAAAAAAATAAACTGTGCGAAAAGCAAAAAACAAATAAAAGTAACACAACGTGATACATTTTTGAAGTTATAGTAAATTGTGAGTTATTATTATTATTTGTACTTATAATTATTATAATTCTTTAAGTTTATAAAAAAAATATTTATTTCTTGTTTTTCAGGTATGAATATGAATATGGGCCAATCCACCTAAGAAAGATTCAATATTCATTTCACTCTTTTGTGATAAGTGTGTGTTGTATCCTAGCATCATATTCAACCTGTGCATTACGTCTACGCTTTGGCATGGGTTCCGAGGAGTTGATTCGTTCAATGACACATTGTGTATGCTTCTGCTCTTTAGCAAATTCAATAATTGTTTTATGAATGTTCCATTTTTTTCTATGGAGAAGCGTGTTCCATCGTTCATGCCACGATTCTAATGCATTTTGTGTCCTTGGAACAGAAAGTGTGCGATCGTAAACTGACCACATAGCTGGTGGAAATAATGCCTGATTTCTTTTTATTATCAAACCCGTGTTAGTTCTTTGCTGCGTGTGATGTGATCCAACATAATATTTCTTAAACCACTGGGCAATTTCAGCTGCTTCTGTCGGCAAATATTTTATTTTGGATGATTTCGAAGGCTTAGGATATCACAGCGGGCTCAAGAATAGCGAGGGCAACTAAGTGTCTGATTTTGTGCGCAAATGTGAAATCTTCAGCATATCGCCTTGCGAGACCCTCTGACTGGACATGACGCCAAATACTTTGGGTCAAAATATAGAATAAGCATAGCCTGTGGGCGCAGTCTGGAAACTGTCGTTTGACTGCATTGATCACTGCTACTTCAAAATCAGTTAATATATATCATCATAAAAATGTATCACGTTGTGTTACTTTTATTTGTTTTTTGCTTTGTTCGCACTGTTTATTTATTTTTTTTCTATTGTCGCAGTTCTAATAGAGAAATCATAATAATCATAATCATATTGTTTATTGTAAAAAACAATATAAATTTTCCTTTTTGATTAATTTTCTTATTGTTAAATAAAAACTTTGTTTTTTTTTTTCTATTGCCACTCTTCCATGTATTATTTTATTATTACCTGTATTTTTAACATGACTTCTACAAGACCTAAGGGTGTTGACAAGCTGAAAGAAAAACTATCCACTTGGCAAAAGAATTCCCCTACAACGAGTGCTATCGGCGAAAGATTCGTTCCTTTAACCAATCGTCGTTGAAGAGTGTTTTCGGTGAACCGTTACATCGGCGAAGGATTCATTCGGACTACCAACCGTCGATGAATAATATTATCGGCGAAACGTTTCATCGGCCAATTATTTTTTCGTTCAAGTAACCGTCGGAGTAGAGTGTTATCGGAAAACCGTCCTTTCGGTGAGCGGTATTTCGGAATACCATACGTAGCTCCTGCGCTCCTGCAGTAGGTTTAGGTATAGGTGCCCGAGGCTGTTATTTTAATTTGTTCTTCTTGTTCAAAAAGATGTAGGTAAGTACTTATTGTTATTTTTGTGTTATGTTTGTAGGTACTTACCCATACCTACTTTGCTTTTTATATTGTTTTGCCCCTACTTGCAGGAAATACATTCTGCATTCAACTGTACTTATGGTAGGTATAATGAGATACTTGAGAATCTGGTATTTTGTGAATCTGGTATTTTGCGAATCTGGTACCTATTATGTGTCCATACAACGCACAGCCTAATTTAGACGAAGAATGTTGTTTTTCACGAGTCCCTTTTCATTACGAACATACGACGGTGAGCACTAAGGAAGGAATCTCGAAAATACATGACCTATTAGCCTATTACTGAGTTTGGATCCCTATCCCTATACACTGTAATTGTAGTTCGTTTATTTTGCCAATGAAAAATCTGATTGAGAGCACAGAATTCAGCCGAATTATTCTCATACATTCGAGACACTAAAAATACTTAGAATATCTAACTAACAATCTTCTTATCTATGTTTTTAGGATTGTGTAGACAACATTCCAAGAAAATCCGCATTTCCAACTGAGATCGCAGCGCTCTTCAGGTCACAGGTACAAGTACTGGAATTACCTGCGTTGTGTGCTAAAAATAGAATAAAAACCTTCTACTACGCATCCCCCCAAGTACCTACAATGCACGTGCAATGCACGTTACACACGTACGTGGAAGAAAGAAGGAAGCAAACTGAAGCAAACTAAATTCCGACGTACGAGTAGGAAAGGGCCTGCATACGGTTCCGTTTTCAGTGCACCACGTCTGTTTTATTTCTTAGAATTCTTAGATCGTCATGTTCGCCTAATACTTTCAATGCATTAAGTGCACTCTTCTGGGAAAATCGCGCTTCTTAATACTGCGGTGCGGTCGGTTACCTAGCTGTTCCTTGAACTTTAGTTCCTAGAATTTTTGTTTGAGTGAAAGCTTGTCTTGTTTGCAAAAACATAAGGAAATCAAAACAATGTGGGTCTGAACTTCTGTATTTTATATTGTTACGCGACAGAATAATGTCGGGTACATAACGACATTAGTTACTACTAGCGCCATCTAGTATCGAGTAGCAGAACTAGTAGAGTCAAGTATCTTCTAGACATTTCTATGCCAGAACATTCTACCATTCTCGATATCTTTAGTCGGCACCGGTAGTTATGAGTACTTTCCAGATGCTTCTACAGTAGAAGGTCCTGGAATAAATTGACCTACAGCCCGCGACCGGGGGAGTATTGGATTTGCGAAACAAGCGAATATTTCGGAAGCGATCTTCAATGCGTTTAAAGTTGTAATTAGTGTCTTAAATTAAAGTGTAATTTGGGTTATTTAATCGACTGTTTTTATTGTCACGAACCCCAAGCTCGTAACAATATGGAAAGACTTAACAGTGCACTACTTGAGAAGTAATGTTGATGTGGTTTCGTATTGTTGACCACTTTGCCTAAAGGTGCTCCCCTCACCTGGATCGTTCGATTTATCACATTGTATCATCAAGTTGCGCACTATAATGCTCGGTTCTCCTCCCTCCAGTGCCGGATTAGCCATATAGCAAGAGTAGCAAATGCTACGGGCCCCGCGCATTGAGGGGGCCTGCGCTTGGATTTACAAAAACATGTCTCTGAAAATCAGCGCCATAATTACATATAAATACCGAGCCATAGCCGTTTTGCGATGTGACCCCTATTTCCCAACCTGTTTACCTAAGTCTTTAATTTTGTTTATTTATTTATGGTAGATAAGTATGGGTCATACTTCGAGCAAATAAAATTCTTTTTCTTTTCTTTCATCCTAGCATACCGTAAGAAATCATAGTAGCCCCAGTTCCGGTCCATACTTAAATTGGAAAATTTACGAAGAAATGGTGGGCCCAAATCTGACGAACCTCTGACTAAAACGATGTTCATGGTGAATTCAAATTTCTTTTACGCAAAAGATTCATGTCCTGGTAGTCAATTTATCTGATGGGATAATGAAGCCTAATGAAGGCAAGTTTAGGGGCCCCTTAGTAAAATTTGCTACGGGCCCCGCACCGGCTTAATCCGACACTGCCTCCCTCAATGATGTAATGTAGACTCTGTAACGTTTCATTACAGGTGAATGCTCCAAGTGAGGGAGCACCTTTAAGTAATGATTCGGTAACGTGTAAATAAAAAGGTAAGGCGATAAATAAACTGTCCATTCACTTTTGGATATGATTTTTATGAAACCATTGTTTTGTAAATTATAATTGCATTACCCATGTACTTACACTGAACCTAAGTAAATAGGTATAAAAGAATATTAGGAGAGAGACGAAAATAAAATGCGATTTATGCTTACAATATTTTCTAGTTCATTCAAACTTCAGTAAAACGTGAATCAAACCAATAATTATAATTATTGAGATTACATACTATGTTTTGACAAAGATTTTAAATTTTATTAAAATTATCGAATCCTTAACATAATGCTCATTTTGTCCTAGGAACAAAAATATTTACAATGAAAGTACATTTTCAGGTACAATAACTTGTGGCTGATAGGAAAATGTGTTTTGATTAGCAGGTGGGCCCACTGCCAGCTCTGTCGTGTAATACAAAGTGTCTCCGTCTTGGACAGGCTGCAAATTGGCCAAGTCAAAAAACTCCATCTGACCGTCTTGCCCTTCCCCTGGCACGTAATTTTCCACGGCTAGGTTAGAGTCACCGACGTGCGAGCGCATATGGAAGTTCAAATGACTGCTTTGTTTGAATCTTCGTCCACATACAGAACACTCAAACGGCTGTATATTGGTGTGAGTTCGCATGTGCTGGCGAAGGTGCACCGACTGCGAAAAACATTTGCTGCATATCACACACTTGAACGGCTTCACCTTGGTGTGAGTCCGGAGATGCTGGTCCAGCCCTGCCTTCTGCGTAAAAGCTTTCGGGCAAAATGTGCAAACAAAGGGACGAACGCCCGTGTGCATCCGCATGTGCTGCTGTAAGCCGCCTTGCTGAGTGAATCGTTTGGCACAAATTGAGCACTGATGCGGTTTCATCTTAGCGTGTACGATACGATTATGTTCGTCGTACTCGGCGCTATCCAGGAATATTTGACTGCAAATGCGACAAGAGAAGGTAAACCGATTGGTGGTATGAAGCTGAGCAGCGATCGTGTCAGAGGGGTAGAAATCCCGATCGAGGCGTTTCTCGCACACCTGACAGCGCAGCGCGGCCTTGCGCCTTTTAGTGTGCTCTTCCCGGTAGTGTAACGAATAGTCACAGCAGTTGAAGAATATCTGCCGGCACTGCAGGTCCGGCCGCAGGGTCGAAGGAAAAGTGCAAGTAAAGGGCCCCCTGGTTGAAACAAATTAAAAATAAGACCCCAGGTTCGTTTAATGCCTGCACTAGGTTCCTATCGTTATACATTTTCCTCTCTATTAGTTTAATACACAGGAAAAATGTTAATACTTGTTGTTAACTGTACCTATGTATAAATACTCGTATTACAGATATACCTAAGCTATAAGGCATAGGTAGTGCAGCACTTTTCGGGTTTTCAGTATCATTGCCTGAGATTAAATCACTGTAAAGGCCAACCAACCATGCATCCTACTAGCAGGCTAAAATCTACAGTAACACATCTGCAACTAAATTTAATAACTAGACATTATAGATACCTCAGATCGATGGGCAGCTTGGGTTTCATCTGTGCCCTTTTGACGACACCATCGAGTCGTGATCGCTTAACGGCGTCAGCATCCATCTCGTTCCTCTCAATTTTAATTATCAGGTATGAGGTATCTTCAGTGAAAGTGCGTGTAATGAAACCATCGCGTCCAATAACTTGTTCATCGTTGGTATCTTTGTGTAGCGGTATGAACTTGAAACCGCAGAGCCCGTTTATGTTCTACGCAAAAGTAATACGAAATTAGAATCTACGTATTAGGTATTACGATTTAATTTTTTTCGTAGTTTGGTTCATTGCTACTGACTAAGCCTAAGCTTTTTGTTAAAAGAATGGAAAAAAACCGGCCAAGTGCTTGTCGGGCACGCGCAGTGTAGGGTTCCGTAGAATTGAATTTAAATTTACTACATTTTATACGTGACAATTTTATCTAACTAATTTTCAATGGAATTTGTACGGTATTTTCACTGTCCAAGTACATTTTATAGGTTGGTCAACTATAACTCGTTAACTTGTAAAGCCTAATTAGCTGTGATAGTTTTCCTTTTAAATTCGTTATACAGGGTGATCCAGAAGTGCGTGGTCATATTTAAGGGTGCTGTTCTGTAGGTGCTACACAGTGAAGACAATATCAAAATAACAAAATACCGACTTTTATCAAAAAACCCGACCACAAAAACGATTACAAAGTTCAAAAATTTCACTTTTCAAGCAGCCTGACGCAGTTGGTGGCGTATATAGTTCAATCACAGATTCGATGCAACCAACATGCAACCAACTACATCAGATTCCAGATTCAGTATTACCAGTTCAGTTTTCGAAAAAAGTTTTTTTTTTAAATTTGGTATTGTTATTTTACTGTAGGTACAGAACACCACCTTTAATAATTAAAAACAATCACATCAAGTTATTTAATTTACTTGTTTATCAACACAAGTAAATCTCGCGACAAACTTTTATATCATATTTAAAAGCTAGTCTCATAATAGGGAAAGTAAAAAACCTTTCAATTTTTTAGTTTTAGTTATCGCTGGACACAGTGGACACGTATCTCAGTCTGTTCATCTCATTCAACGCATCATTCTTGCAAGGTCGTTTGCCGACTAATTTTGAATACTTAGTCTGGCTCTTCAATAAGGAGACCATCCAATGTTTGGACGGAGTTTATGTTCATCATCTTACTTTTTAAACTCGCATTAATATTCTCGGTAAGTCCTTTCAGTTGATACCCATATTGTAGGCAAGCATTAAAAAACTTAGTCGACTTATTAGAGTTTTTCTTAGCAAGCCCTTTCATTTAATACCCATATTGGTGGAGTGCATTAAAAATAATTAGTCCGCCACCGTGAGTGTGCCGCCATGTTGGATTTAGAATGACGTCACATAGTTAACCATGCATTGTCATCCAAACTGAACAATTATACAAAATTTCAGCTCAATCGGTTGAAGATATCTGCTTCAATAATGAGTACTATACATACATTGCAAGTTAAATAAAAACTTGTAAAAAAGCAAGCGCTCATGGATTTCTTACTTGGTCATTCAATGGTAAATGTTTCTGATGAAACTCTCCATCACTACCGTCGTCGTCATGTTGTGCCTTTTTATGATTTTGTAAAGCCTTTTTGTTGTAAAACGTTTTCATGCATAATCGACATGTAAAGTCGGCCGTCGATTCCCGCCATACTATGGGATACTGTAACTGAAAATAACTATTATGTAAGTATGTCTAACTTTCAAAGAATTATGGATAGGAAATTTGTATTTATTACATATCTAACTAGTTTATATGTCGTCAAAAAATAAAATCAAAATGAAAATTGAAAACAGAATTAAAATTAACCGAAAAACAAACCAGATATTTCTAATAAACGGCGTTTTCACGAGAGGGATAACTTAATAATTTACTTTAAAAAAATATTTATCCCTCTCGTGAAAACGCCGTCTTCTATGGCGGCCATAGATATAATAAACAAGGTGGCGGCCGTAGGGCGTCATGAACCGTGAAGTCAGAGTCCATGTCGGGCTTCTCCTTCTTTTTTCAACTTTGAAGCTAGCTATATAACTTCATCGCTGATAAAGTTATTTGAAAAATTAATACCTAATATTTGAAAAAGTATTCCAATAGAGCATATAAAAAAATCATGCATAATCTCTTTTGATGTGCTCCTAAGATTACAGCTGGAATATGAATTTGAATTGTTCAAAAAACTTTTATGAAAATAGCGCGAATTTGCAAATGGCGCCACGTGCGCGTGGTTAAAATTAGAACCACATACCTATTTCGTCTCATTTCTTATTTATTATTAACTAGCTTTTGCCCGCGACTTCGTACGCGCACATCCCGTTTACCTTTTCCCGTTCCCGTAGGAATTTCGGTACGATCATTCAGCTTATTTATTCTAGTAATTTGAAACTCGTTGGTGTAATTGTCATATTTTTGTTATGGCAATTAAAAAAAACCGTAAAGGATACGCAGAATATTAATGATCGTATAGGGCGTTCTTTAGTTCTTGAACACTTGAATAGTCCAGAACAAATTTAATAGATTATGAAGTATGCTAGGATGGTAGCAGGTGCTTCTGTAGTTTTACCCCAGGGACCATGGGCATATAGGTAAGTAGGTATTTAATTATGTACAAAGGTTAAATTATGGTTTGCTTGTTCCATCATCAAACACAATCTTTGCTATAACATCAGGTAAAACACGTACCTACCTAGGGGATCAAACGAACTAATAAATGAACAAATGAAAATAATAAATTTTATTCTTTTTTTTCCCTCCTTTCATAATGTCGTAAAGAACGTTTTGAAATTGAATTTGAATGGCTATAAGGCCAAAGTTCCAACCAATCCAACGTGTGAAATCAACGTGACTGTGAAATATATCTAAATGACCATGCCAGCATGAATGTTAGGAATGATCTCAAGGAAACATTTTTCGGGATAAAAAGTAAGTAGCCTAATGTGGTAGTGCCATCTATATAATAAACAAAAAAAACGGTTTTTTATATTTCTATGGGTAGTGCAGACTTCAATCAATCTCTGTGCCATCCAGATTTCAACTTTCAGCCGTTCTGGCGTGATTGAGTAACCAACATCCATCCAAACTTTCGCATTTATAATTTGTACCTAACCTACCAATATGTTACCTACCATTATTCTAGGATCGTGCCGCTTGATATAAGGTATCAAGAAGCTGTGGTACACCCCAGTAGGTACCCGATAGACGAAGAAGTATAAGTAGGTACCTACCTAATTTAAGTACCTAATACCCAAGGGTATACCTACTTGGTATACCCCATCTTGGCTGGTTGATTAGGTACTTTCGAACATTGGAAGACCAAAGTTTTTCTTTATCTAGTTAGGCAGGATGATACTTATGCAATACTTACAGGATTTCCAGGCAGTAGCATAAATGGCTCTGATGATGTCACATTTTCTCCAACTTGTTCCATGATTGGGCACTATTTGAACGAGTATCGCGTCACCGTATTTTTTTCTTTACTACAAACTCAATTTGAAAAAATCCTTGTTAAGTATACTTTTCACTTTGAAAGCTATTCAAAATCTAGAAATAATAAATAAGTAACATAATCAGCATAGATACCTATCTACCTAAAATACTTACCTACCTAAGTATTCAAAAAATCATAACAATAATTTAGATGAAGTAGGTACCTAACTAAAATAAATAATAGAGGTCATCATCCGTATATTGCACATTTTTGTAAAGAAAAAAGCAACATTCTGGCCATCATTCTCTATTCACTGATCTCGTGTGTGAAAAACCAGAACATGTGCTTAGTACCTATGTAGGTATGGTAGGTACCAACTAAGGCATGTGCATGTTGCACTAGAACTCTGATCCGAGAGCGCCAAGCGAAGAAGGTAGCCACCAACAATATTAAAAACCTTGTTTACGAGACAACGGTAGCCGATCCATGTAAAATACTGGTCAGTATTCAGCTGCGTCCTGTTAGAAAGACCCTGACTGCAACAAAGTTGGGTTCCCTAACTTGGGAAAAGGGTTAGAGGGCCGTATCAGAACACTTGGGTAGATGATGATGGATTCGGAACAATGTTTGGTTTACAAAATTCAATGATTTTTCATGGAAACTCAACTCAAGTCCCAGTAAGATACAAATCTTATATTGTTTAATACATACTAATACCTACTATAATGTTCAGCGGATGTCTCTCATCTTCTAACGTACTGTATCTTTTAATAATGCATGCAGATCAAGGACAGTTAAAAAGTAATTGATAGCAAACACACAAATAAATAAAATAGAAATTTAAAAAAAGACCGCTTTTCTTTTTGCTAACCACAGACCATCAAAATCAGAGATGCCGTTGACAATGTTCAATTTTGAAGCTCGATCTAAATAAAGCAAGGTCAACACACAGCCGCTCCATGCTAGAAAGTTTAAATTTCAAAAATGGTATAATATATGGCCCGCGATTTAAGTCCTTGGAAATTGAATAGTATTATCGGTTGCATAGCATCAAGTGTAGGTTAAGAACTCTTTAGAGATTAATAATACATTGTAGGTACTGATAGGTAGTAACTTTTTGAAGAAAAAAAAGTGAACATGTAAAAACGTGAGTTCGTGTTGTACTAAAATAAAAAAGATATAATTAATAATATCACCTCAAACTAAATCATGCTAAATACCTAAAACTTACAAAAGGACCCATGCTGATAGGCTTAAAATAGATCGTTTATTACGTCTTGTAAATTGTTTGTCAGTGCAAATCATCTGTTACTAATAAAACGCAACCGAACGGAACAAAATCGACTTCAAAGTCAATCTCAAAAGAAAATGTGTAACGGAAAGGGTGCTACACACATACACACACACAAGTGTGCCAGCACAATCGATTCGTCAGTGCTTGTTGAACGACAAAGCCAGCCCTAATCAATTACTAAACATGTTTTATTTTAACTAGTGTCAATCGGGTTGTCCATTAAATAACAACTGAACTAATATTGATTGCCAAAACCCAACTGGTATAGACGGGTGGCCTTTTTCCCGAGCAATAATCTACCTACATATTATATTCGTTTTTGCCACCCGGCTGTGCCTATTAAAGCCTTAAGTGTATAGCACTCCTTACTTACAAAACTGTTTTAAAAAAGGGAAAACATCTCATTAGTCAGCTGGATCATGGGCTTGATTCAGAAAGTAGTACTTGTGGACACGGCTCGTATTGTTAGGAGGTTCCTCTCTCAGGAGCTCTGACCGCCGAAGCTTGGGCTTGGACCCTGTTCCCGAAACCGGTGGGCTACTACTATTTCTATATTTTTCAATGTTAAATTTGGTATTTATTTAAAGAAAAAATTATAAATGTATATATTTTTTTGTAAGCCTATGTTGTCCCGTTGCTGACCAAAGGCATATTTTTCCTGCTAACTTTATCTGTTGCTTTCTCCGGCCAAACCGTCAGGAATGAGTCCAATTCGTCACGCTAGCGCTTTCTAGGCCTGCCTCGGTTGCGACGTCCTTCTTCAGGCACCCATCGCGTGATAATGTTGGCCCATCTGTCCTCGTGCATCCTATAAATGTGGCCCGCCCACTTCCACTTTACCCTCGCCGATTTATCTCCAACATCGGCGATGCCTGTCTTGGAGCGTATAATATATGTGTTGCGGATTCTATCGGTCCGTTTGATCTGCAGAATGCTACGCTCCATCGCTCTTTGGCAAACCTTAAGTTTAGAAAAAAGAAAGATAAGGAGGTTTTTTGCACCATGCAAAAGTTTCGACTTCTGAACCGCAGTCAAACATCATGTCTGAGACCAAAGTCATGACTAATGCCCCAAAACAAAGGATCAAGGTTGATGGACAGGAAACTGGTTATACAATACGTCGACGAGTACAGTTATCTAGGCCAGCTAGTTTCCGTCCAGAACAGACAGGACAAAGAAAACAACTGTCGAGTCGAAAACGCCTGGAGGAGCCCGCGTCAGCGGGGGGAGTGAGGTGTTTGACTCCCCCCGCCGCCACCTCGGGTTCGGATGAATTAATGGGGGGCGACAGACATCCCCAAGTCCGCCGCCCCTGGACTCAGTTAGGGGGGCCGGAAGTGGGCAGCGTATGCCTTCCTCCGACGCCCGATGCGCCTGCTGCCGGCCGGGAGAGCGGTCGAGATTTCCCTCTCCTTTTCCGCAGCTTTTTGCAGAAGGAGACCTCCGCGTCCCAGGACTACTTCCCGCCGACCATAGAATGGACTACGGCTGGCAGCGAGAGGTCACCGCCTACCACAGAGATGAGGGCACGGCGCGGCTCCTCCCAAGCGGCACACTCTGCCAGCGTATGCCGCGCCGTGTCTTCCCGACAGTCGAATGTGTATTCTGCCTTTTTTTTTTTGATGTCGGGGGGAATTCCTTATGGATGTCCTCCCTCGTGGAGGGGTCTGTCAGACTCTTACTGACTAAAACCACCCCGGTGTTCCATCTTCCACCTACGCCGGGGATCGTGGGAACGTATGCGACTTCCGCAATCCCCGGCTAGTGCCGGCCCGCCTCTGCGGGCCACCTCGTGTCGGCGGGGGGAGTGAGGTGTTTGACTCCCCCCGCTACGTCAAAGACGGGCGCACGAGAACACCACGCGCCGCCACCTCGGGGCCGAATGAATGGGGGGGGGGAAGGACATCCTCAAGTCCGCCGCCCCTGGACCCAGTAAGAGGGGCCGGAAGAGGGCAGGCCCCTCTAACTGGCCCTATATGCCCTCCTCTGACGCCCGATGCGCCTGCTGCGGGCTGGGACAGCGGTTGAGATTTCCCTCTACCTGTCCGCGGCCTCCTTCTGCGCCAGAACAGTTTCACAGAAGGAGATCACCGCGTCCCAGGACTCCTCACCGCCGACCATACCATGAACTACGGCCGGCAGCGAGAGGTCTCTGCCTACCACAGAGATGAGGGCAGGGCTCGGCTCCTCCCAAGCTGCACACTCTGCCAGCGTATGCCGTACCGTGACTTCCCGACAGTCGACGCAGTGGTGGCATCGAGCGTCCGGCTCCCTGCCTATGCGACACAAGAACCTCCCGAAGTAGCCATGCCCCGAGAGGACCTGCGTCGCACGAAACGACAGAGAGCCGTGCCTTCTCCCGAGCCAGAGGTCGAGCACTGGCCGGATGGCCTCGATGGTGATGAGGTCGGCGGAAGGGCTCGAAAGCCAGTCCCGCCATTCCGCCACCAGGACCTCGCGCAATGTGTATCCTGCCTATCCTAACCTATGGCGCTCAAACGTGGTCTTTAAGTAAGGCTCAGAAAATGTATTAAATAAGTAAAGAAAAATTAATAATCAAGATAATATCAAAAAGAGATATTTCAATTAACTGACAACAGAACACTGCAGCGGACGCATGCGTTTGCGAATTCGCAGCCCGTTGCGGCACAGTGGCATGTTCGTACCAGGGTTGTTGCGGATTCAAAGTTTTCATTTCAGGGTTGTTGCGGATTCAAAGTTTTGATTATAATATTTACATTTTTTTTAAGTATTTTATTTTTATCTTACTAATTTAAAATATGGCGGGGGAAAGTTATTCCGCATCGCTGTCTGCTGAGCAAATTAAACTCGAATCTGAACTCTGAAAAACCTGAGGTTTTAATGAAATTATAATAAATGAATAATAAGTAAATAAAAATTCTAGACGCTATGAACGAGCCGTCAGCCCGTTAGTCAGTAACGACCTGCGGCACTCCGGCTCGCCGGGCGCAAAAGGCGAAGAGAACTCGTGAAAAAAGTAAAAAAACTTTGTGGTCGCGTCGTATCGATCGCTCGACCCTTTCAAACTACAAGATTAGTGGGTGAGGTCATTCGCGGGATTGTTTGTTGATATTTGTGTGTTTCGCTATTGAATTGACTCTGTAATTTGACTTGTTATTGATTCTTAAATTACTTCGGTACGCACTTAACGGAAAAGGTAAATATTTAATCTATTATTCGTAACAGTGCCATAACCATTGAAGGCTACAATTAAAAAAATAACTATTACCCATATACCGCGGTTTCGCTTCCGTGATATAACGCGCAAAAAAACGAAATTTGCGGGATAAAAAGTAGTCGGTAAAATAATTTTCTTAATAGTATGAGTTCTTCCAGAAATTGGTCTTCTCAAAATAGGTACCTATAGGTAGGCATCAGCGTTGCCAGATTATTTTTTTGGCAAGTCGGGACTTCGAAACTTTTTTAATGGCAAAAAGCGGGATTCTTTCGTCGAAATTGGTACATAATAAAAAACGTAATTATTATATTCAGAAGTTATTAAATATTTATCTTTGTATTCTTGTTTTCCATAATCTAATTTGTACTATTATTGTTTTCTATAATCCCTCCTCATAATATTTACTTGCACTTTTATCATTTATACAAAGAAGCGAAGCGAGCGTGTCGTGGCAACGGCCGCCGAGCTCCAGTTTTCTTCTTTTGCAAAGCAAGCATGCATAGTAGATGAGATTTATTTTTCGATTTCCTTATAAATAAAAAATCTATACCGTATAATCATATATTTACCAGTATAATTCAAGTACTATAACATTATTATTTTCATGAAAAACAATATGATTTAAATTTTTATATTGGATGCACTGTTTTACCCACATACGACAGTATTAAACTGTGAATATGTTAAAAGCAAAATTATTCATTTTAACATGATCATAACATCAAAATTGCAGGCGCTTGTACTAAACTAGCATTGTTGTGCTAGTATGGGCAAATTAATATTATGGTGAATAAATTTTATGGAAAACGACATTATTGAAAATAAAAAATGTAGCAAATAAATTTATGGATTAAAATTATTCACCAAATTTTTTTTAAATATGTACCAATAAAATTAGAAAAAAATATTTTATGTAGGTAGATAATTTCACGATTATGGCAACTGAAGCGTTACTTCTAATGCAATTTTATGGCATAAAAAGTATGGTATATAAATATATTGCATTTTAAGTTATGGCAAACATCAGTAAACCGTCTGTGCTACCCGGCCGCGCTTAGCACGCTGCACGCACGGTCGAGTTATCTCCGAAAAGCGGGACATCTCGCTAAAATTGGGACGTCTGGCAACGCTGGTAGGCATGTAAAAATGTATAAAAAGTAATTGTGACAGAATAATCGATATTTTCTTTTCTATTCACAATTACTTCGGCTAAATCGCAATGAATTTTACGGAGAATGGGAAACGATTCACATATCTAATTAATTTCAATTTTTAAATAAAAAAAAGGTATGCTGGTAGCGAGGGATGTGTTTGTAAGCACCAATAGAATCGCTTCATTTACCTAGCCTCGCTCAGCGCTAGGACCTATATGAAGTGATTCTATTGGTCACATCCCTCGCTACGCATCCTCGCACATCTCAATCGCTTCATTTACATCGAGACTATGTTAATATAAATCTATATATAATAAGATTTATTATTATTATCGGTTTATTTTCCAACATAATTTTTTACTTACTAAAGTATAGATATACTTACTTATTTTCAATGGTTAAAACACCATCTTGAATATTATTTTCGTACATTTTATTAATAGTGGATTAATTTTCTCCAAATTTCAGGCAAACATGACAGCTAACAAACCAATATCGCACCAGCGTTCAGCTGCACCTAGGGAGCGGTTGAGGTACTAACATAAATCATAAGCATTACATTTTCTCAATACACCTTTCTGAGTAGTGTTAGAGTTTTGTATGTACACTGTTACTAGGCCATCAGTCTGCATCTTGGTCTAAAGTCTGGAATCCTTTATTTTTTAATAAGCCAAAAATAATAATAATAATGGGTAACCTGGAGATTTATTATTATTAAAGGTTTATTTTTCAACACCTTTTTACTTTCCAAAGTACATATTTAGGATCAATTGTTTGATTCCTTTGCAAAGTTTGGTCTCCTACAGATAAAATCGTTCTCTTCATCCATTGTTTTTTATTTGTGGCTATATTCACCCAGCTTTTTCGTCCTGCTGCTACAATATCATCAGCCTATCTTTATTTTTGGCTGCCTATGCTTTTTTGGCCTATTAAACCCAGCCATTTAGCTATTCGTGAGGTAGTGGACCTACCTTCTGTCTTAATTTCTTGCTGAAGGACACTTTTCCCATTTAAATTTTTCCCTCAGACCAAACAGGACTTTTCTGCTACCCCTGCAGTTCTTGGCAAAATAGACTGGTCTGCTACCCCAGTTTTTTTGTAGATATCTGTATTTTTTTTTTTGTCTTAGTACTAGTAGTACTCAAGATACTTTCCATTACATGTTGGCATGACAGTATTTTATTTTTACTTATTCAGTGCACATGTGCACCCCGTTTTCCTTTCCTTCTGTTTCCAGAATTTCCTCTTTGTTATGCTATGTCCCTTCTTCTGTCAACCCTTTTTTTTCGTAACTATTTGCATGAAAAGAAATAAGCTTGCCTAGAAACACACATACTCATCAACTTAATCAATCGCCTGTTTCTCTATTATGATATTCTAGCGGCTGTTTATTATTTATTTTGTTGTGTTCATAATATATACCTAGCCCTGCTTCTTTGCTTTCTAGGTCCAGGCTTTGTACCTAACATATACAGTTATACACTTAGGTATAATTTAGAGGCGGCTTTAACTAAAAGAACGACTTCATCTGAGAACCTTAATTGTGATAACTTGTTTTTATATTTATAAGTATGCCTTAATTTTCCACCTGGAGATAATATGAGTAGATAATCTTTTATAATCAAAACTGATAATCGGGCAAAACCACTTTTGTCTGGTTGCAGTCAAACTCAAAACCAAAGTTAAATCAGTTATTTCATTAGGTAAGTATAACTTACTAATCATTAACAAAAAGTTTTCAGAATGGTTACAATAAAAGACACCCACTACCACTTTTATAGGTATATAGTAGTTTTGACTGATTTTTGCAACCAACAGTCATGACTGGAAGTAATAATAAAAATCGCGTTGTTCAACAGATCAAGAATGTGAAGCAGCGTCAGATTTGAGATTTCCTTTTAAGAAAATTATTTGTTGCAGGCTTAGAGATGTCATCAGACGTCGGTTGGTTGCATGTGGGTGGTGCAAGCAAGTCCAAATACTATGCGTGGAAATTCTCAAGGAGAATGAAGGCCGTAACGTCTCATTAGATACGTTAATTACAAAGGTTCTTCCTCATGCCCGAGAAATGGTTCCACTATCTTTTAATCAGGAACTGCAAGAGGAACTCAGAACAACTGAACTGGCTGAGGATTATGAAGATGAAGAGGAGGATCTCATAATAATTAATATTCCTCGTCTTGGCCTCGGTAATTTTTATCGACAGGAAAATGTTGTAAATCAAGAGGAAAATGCTTCTAATCCACCAGAAAATGCTGCTAATCCACCAGAAAATGCTGCTAATCCACCAGAAAATGCTTCAAATCAACAAGGAAATCCTTGAATTTCTTGAATTAAGGCGTTGACCTTAATTCAAGGATGTCCTTTTTGATTCGGCGAAGACTTCATTAAAAATTTAATGCATTAGGCATTTTCTGCTTTTTCTATAATATATACATATATAGGCAAGTTTGATTAAATTAGGTGATCAAATATTTAGCGGACCATTAAAAAACCGGCAAAATTGCTTTATAGATATCGATTTATTAAAAACAAACACGAATTTTGTAAAAATGGCTAAGCAGACGGACTTTACTACCACGTCGGATAAGACGGTCTGTCTACCTACTGGGAAAAACCCTATTAATAGTCGGTTTACTCGAATAAAGACATTGTATAGGTACCTACGCGTTTGTGTTTCAACAGCATTTCAATGTGTACTGTCGTTTTTCATATTAAAGGCTCCAATCGGCATAATTTGCAAAAATAATCGTTTGTCGGGTAAGTCCGGTATGATCTCCAGTCAGGGGTTAGGTACAAACAGTTTTCATTTCACTATTTTTGGTACTTAGGTATATCAACTTTTATTTAAAGGAATTGCCTTGAAGAAGAAATTTATAGAGAGATACTTTTCATAACAAACACTTAACATAAAATAAGTAAACAAAATATAATCTTTACAAAAGTAATGGCAGTAATGCTTACTTGTTAACGATAGATGTTAGTGATAGAATACCTAACGATGTATCAACTTACTTTATCCAAGTATGTACTAAAATAGACCTCTTTCTAAATTTATAACACATTAGGTTCCTACCTATACCTACTTAATTATGTATAGGTATCTAAACTAATGCTAATCCTTTTACTGAGTATCCTGTAGGTCGTGGACGCCACTTGACTCATTTAACGTGCAAGATTTAGAACTGCAATACCTACATTTTAAATTAACACACAATTTGACTTAAATTAAGATTTTTTACAAATTTGTCGGAAGTGAGATAAAAAATTAAAAGTAGGTAAACAAAATCTCCATCAAGATGCGTAAAAGAGTAATTTAATGTAACGGGACCTTGTTTCAAATCAACTTGTTTTACTATAAGTGTCACAGGAACATCATCGCGATCGATTTTTTTATCATTTTACATGTTAATTTTGGTTTCTTAAATACTGGTTGTTGGAGATAAACGTCTTCTATATCTGGCTTTGCACAGTCCCGATGGTCCGGGTTTGGGATTCTCGTAAATTTTTTGATGGTCCAGGTTTAGAATGACATCTGGAAATGGCGAAGATCGGCATGCCGATCTTTCCCTCCAAGTACTAGACGGACTTCTCCACTATTGCACTTTGAGGTTAGATTTTTGTCACTAGATGTAACTTCGTAAAAAGTATGATTCATTGTATTATTTTATAATCATTAGGTAAAGATAAGATAAGGTATATTATACATAATATATAACTGGATTTTCATGAATGGTCAATATAGGACTACCCGACCAGCACCACGCTGGCAAAAGAGATGTTTTAAGTGCTTTTAAATATGTAAAGAAAAAGCACAAAACATTTTTTTTGTAGTTATTCAGAATTCGTCGTATGATATCTTCTGACCTTAATTACCATTGACCCTTGTCAGTATTATGAATAATTACATTTTAAGATTATTTTGTAGTTGCGCATTTAATTCATAAGGCTCTCAAATTTATTTTACCTTGTCTCAAATATAGAATAGATAGTAGATACTTATAAAATCACACTTTTTACTTATAAAAATACCTAGGTACCAACATAATATAATCATCATCCTATTTTCTTGTTTCTACTTCTAAATACATGTACTTTGTGATTAAATAGCAATTAAAACTGATCTCAAATAATATTACATTTTATTTTATTTAGAAACTAACCCTCCTACAGACAATGGTCTATGTTCATATTTTTTATATGTTGTAATTGAAAAACCATTTCGAGGAATAGCGTTACTGATCGTTAAGGAAAATTAGTCCGTAACGATCAGTAACGCTATTCCTCGAATACACATGAAAATACTAATTCATATTTTATTGATATTTTTGATAAAATACGTTTACCTCTGCCCTTCAAATTACGTCAGCTTTGGCCGTACAGTTTTGTATCGTTGCCTCAGAGAATAAAAAGTAAGTGGCAAGTATTGTCTACAATCTGGTTTTTGGCGGGGATATAATATGTAGTAGTAAGTTTAGCGGCTGTTTAAAATATTCTTAAATTGATTCCTTGTGTATATTGTGATGTAAATAGGTGTAGTTTGAGTCTCAAGTGTGCACGCCCCTGGAAAATATGTGGAATAATTGAAACAGGCGCGATCTCGGTTAAGTGGAGTGTGAATTTTATTGTAGTTATGACTGTTACTCGAAACTTGCCGAGAAGGCCGATTCGATATATTTGTTACCAGATACTCCAAAACCCATTAGGATGTGTTACATCCGCATTCCAATGCAAAACAAAAAAATAAGGACGTAAGACCAATTTGGTCTAAAGCCTTCGCTTCGGGGTAAACAAAAAAAAATTAAAAAGCTGTCAAGTGTCAAATTGTAATATAAAAGTCAAAAACAAAAATAATATTGTTTACTTAGTTTTTACAATTATAATTCCTGCAACTTACCTCATAATCTCGTATAAATGTCATTAAATTATCTCAACAATCGACAAAATTTAATTGGAAGAGTTATGGAATATAGGAAGTGCTTTGTTCCAACTTGCAGCAATAATAGTAATATAAGTCCAAACAAAATCTTCTCTAATAGAAGATTTTCGAGAAAACTGGTGTCGTGATGTAGGCGTGGAATATTAAGGTTTATACAATGTATTGTTGCAAAGATCACTTTGATGTAAGTATTTCAGAAGCATTAGATTTCTTTGTATGGTCTGTATCTAATGGCCACCCCTATATACCACCTTTTGCCTTTTGTTACAGCCTAAAAAGGATTTATAGAATTATTAGCAACAAGTTAATGAATCAAGAGACATTTGTCTTAAACATACAGCTTCCCTCTGCTATATTGTACCTAATAAAAATGGACTTTCAACAGAATGAACTAAGCTGTTATTGCAAAATTCTGCCACCCGCAAACCAGTAAAAAGGAGATTTATGAGAATACAATCATGCCTAATACATCTTTGTATAATACCAGTATCAGCAGGTAGGTTCATGTTACTTAGGGCTGGTCTCAATAAGGTGTCTACATTTAACCAACTGCCAAATTAGCTACCATAAGTAGCTGAAACGTCATGTTTGTGTTTCAATAACACATGATAGATAGGAATTTCTATTTTACTTTTGATCCACCTTTGGGAGAGATTTGCAGTGACCATAGATAGGTAAAGTCATAGAAAAGAACTAGAGTGATTCAATAACATAGGTACCTATGTATGTATGTAACTCGGGCTGGTTTCCGCAACTCCACGACTAAGTGCATATTTTGCGTGCAGGCGGGACAAATGTGTCATTCGATCCACCCCAGCTCCCCAAGGAAGGCCAGCAACGCCTTGGTGTTGCTAACTATCTCGCAAAGGGTACCTGGGTTACCAAAGTACTTAGCCCTGTAATCAGCGACTACCGGGCAGCTTAGTAGCAGGTGTGCTGCTGTCTCGTCCTCCTCCATGCAGGCTCTGCAAAGTGGGCTGTCAGTGACTCCTATGACATAGAGGTGTTTATTAAAAGACCCATGGCCACTTGTGACGGCTGTGACTGTATGCAACTGCTGTTTAGTAAGTCTTAGGGCGTTTCCGTGAAACGGCCATCAATAGAGGGAAGTGCCTCTTTGGCCTGCCTTCACTCACTATGGTCAACCCATAGCTTGTGATGTTTATCACTAGTGCGTTTCCTTACCAGATTGCGTAGGTAACCGAAGGGGAGTGGTACAATAGGTTCAGGTCCTATCGTTGTCATACTCAACCCCCTTCTGGCGAGTTCGTCTGCTGCATTGTTGCCTCGGGATTCGCTGTGTCCTTTGATCCATTGAATGGTTACCTTGTTGTATCTACCAACATGGTTGAGACGTTGGTGACACTCGAGAATCAAACCAGAGTTAACTGTGTGAATATCATAGGTACCAGTTGATTGTTTAAAATACTATCTGTCAAAAATTTGCCATCCCTCAAAAGGGCAATTGATTGATAAAAAAATTCAAAAAAAAAAAAAAAACTTTTTTGCGATGAAGTGATAATGCGATGCATGAGGCCGGTATTGATTCTGCTGCGAATACAGAATCTGTAGAACGCTGAGAGAAAAATTATATTTAACATACATAGTCATAGTTTGTGTTAGCTTTGATGTATTTTGGAAGTTGTCATAAAATTTCTTTTGGTGTATCACCACAACATAATTGCATCAATAGTTGCTCAAATTATATGCATTGGTCACCACAATGCTAGCAAGTTTCTTTTGCAGACTTCATTAGAGTTTCAAAAGCTACAGCTAACAGAATTGTGTTTGATGAAACGCAAACATGACGTTTCAGCTACTTATGGTAGGTAGCTAATTTAATAATTAGTAAAATGTAGATAGGTTCGTTATTGAAACCGGCCGTAAGTAACACAACAATCAGCAAACCTTGACTTGAAACTGGTTCATGAATAGGTGAAATATAGTTCAATCATACACTTTTTATCACTATTCTATCCACTATTTCTATTTTTCTTATAACCTGTATCTGATTTTAGTTGATTAACATAACTAGCATCATTCTGTAAGGTCAGCTGTACATTGTAAACAAGTTAAAAATCAATAATTTCTCCAAATCCTGAGTATAAACTATTTAATAAGAAGATAGCGTGTATAGTGACAAAAATCTATGATTGTATTATACTTCACAAATACCCAACAACCTGTTACTCAGTTAGGTACCTACTTAGTTTTGTTGGTTACTGGAAAAAAAAATAGGTAGGTACCTACTCATACTTTTTGCTTTTAGATTGATGCCTCAACCCAGTGTGAAGTAAAGATGGTAGACAAGAGCACAAACTATAAAGTAAGAAAAGCTACTAGTGTTGTTTCACTGGAAGTGCCATCTTCACAAGAAACTTCTTCTGCAGCAACTCTATCTCATTTGGATGTGCCTACATCAGAAACAGAAGAATCATCAGTGCTTGAACCAAATATGAAAGAATTGCAGCATAGAAAAAAAATATTAGACATCATATCAGATAAACCAACAATGTATTTAGGATTGCCAAAACAGTACTTATGGCTTTTAGATGAAATTTTACAAAAAAGCTTAAGTAATAAAAATTGACTGTATTTATCTTTATTTTTAATTTTATTTATTGTTCACATCCAAAACAGATCAAAGTAAACCAACCATTACTTTTTTAATAAGGTATTCTGATGTACCTACAGATAATAATAGATTGTTTTGAAATACAGATTGCAAAACCTTCAAATCCAGTAAAGCAAGCACAGACATGTCTAGTCTCAATACAAAAATTGCAATACTGTAAAGTATTTGATAGTACTAATGATTTTGTAAGCTTCATTTTCTGACAAAGCCATGTTGATAAAAGTAACTTATTAAATGTTTTGCAACGAAATGCTGTTGTATTAGCTGATAGAGGATTAAGAAAATGATTCTGTATTTAGTTCGGGGTTCTTTTACAGACGAGCGGCACAGCGTCGACGGCAGCCGTCCATAGATGGTGACGGCTGCAGTTTACTAAGTGCCGCACGTCTGTAAGAACCCTCACATGCTATTAAACTCTTAAGGCCACCGTGTCTACTCAGGTAGGTACCAAACAAACTGCTATCGAAGCATACAAAGCAAAGTAATAGCAAACTTCAAGAGTCCATGTTGAAAGAGTTATAAGACGTATTAGAGAATTTTCCATACTCAAACCTATATATTTAAGGCCTATTTGAAACCAATTAATCTAATCCGTTTAAAATGAAAAGTAACCGTTTAAAACCGAAATAATCCAAATGTTGGGTTCCGTACCCTAAAAGGTAAAAAAAGGAACCCATATAAGATCACTCTTGTCCGTCTGGCTGTCCGGGTATCACCACCGATTTTCTCAGGAACGGGTGGACCTAGCAAGTTGAAATGTATACCAGATACTGAGGTCTACAGGCCCTATTAGGTGTATAACAATTAAGGTCTGGAGTCAACACGATAAAAAGATTTGGGCAAATTTAGATTTTCGCGAAAACTTGTAAGTACCAAAATTTACCTTAATAAATTTTAAACCAAAGTCAATTCATTTATTTCAACTAGACCATTTAAAGGCACTTTAGAACGTCAAATACCTGTGGTTATTGTATCATCAATAGCACTTATCAAATGATAGTTTTCCTTTTAAATTCGTTATTAGGTACCTTTGTGCTACTATGATTTTTTACACGTCTCCAAAAACAACCGTTTAGCTGGCAGGGGGGGGGGGGGGGCACTTGACTCTAACAAAAAATATTTCGCAAACGGATTTAGTTTGAAATTTGGTTTTCGCACATCTTCAATATTTTTAAACGACTCATTCAACGACACCCCACTCCATGGGATAGACTATAATCACCGCCACTTTACCACCTAAAAAAAAATAATTACCTATATTTTATCATTTTGTCGGCGTGATTAATATCTACCTATACCCCATATCTACCATATTCCAACTTTCTAGTGCTACTAAGCGTCTGTGAACTAAACCGCGGACAGGAGGACATGGCGAACTATGGTTAACTACTAAAAATACATGGGTACAGACAGCTCATAACCAAAATCATTAAGCCTTCCTTTCGGCTTAGCCGTAGTCGTGTAAAAATATAATTATATCACCTACCTATTCATACAAGTCTTATTATTATGATACATAATACCTATCTACTGCCTTATGATTCCATTTAATAGGGTTGACACAGAGTGGTGGGAAGTGTCATTTTATTTTAAATGAAAGAGCGTACCTTGAGCAATCCTAAACATTTATTTGTTTCATTTATTCATTTACATATTATTAAGTAGGTACCTATTTTAAAATATTTCTTAAAATTTAAATCACAAAAAAATCATTTAAAATATAAAAAAACTAGTTTCTGCCAGCGGCTTCGCCCGCGTGTATATCGAAAATTATCCCAAAGGACTACTCTACTCCAGATTATAACCTATAGGTAATCTGTTCATCCGTTCTGGCGTGATTGAGTACAAACATTCATCCTTATAATAGTAGTAAGATAGTAGTCCGCTGGTGTCGGGAGCAGGGTGCAAGCTACCGGCAGTTAGGGCTCCAGAAAAAGGAATCTTATTTATTTATTAAAGGTTCACGAATAGCTTCTGTACACAGCGTTTCTTAGGTATAAATTACAAAAACCTCAGACTTGCACAGTCGCCAATATAGGTCAACCAACATTCACAAAGTAATACATATAAGTATAGTCTATAGTTAAGTCAATAGCCAAGCCACATATTTTGACTAAGGTGTAAAGTTTGTGAAGTTAGGCCTAGTAGAATTAGAAGCTCGGCTCTACATGATATCTGATAACTTTTTGACAGTGCGTGTCTTATGGTCTCGTCTTGGCAACATTTTACATGAAAATGTTTTTGGTGAGATTAATTTTTCATCTTATTAAATATGTCGCTTACTGAGTAGACATTCTTTTCCAATAACCATAATTTAAGACTTTGAAAATAGATTAACTGGTAAGATTTTAAGTATCAGGTTTAGCATTAAAGATGCGACCACACATTTTTACTATGTATATACCTAGTGCTGTCTTAGGAATTATGGGCTAAACTATTCTATTCTTGTGCTTATGTACGTCTTTTTAAATAGGTATGTCACCGGAATTTACAAACTCTAATATTATAAAATAACTTGAGAGATGATTGTAAACTCTCGTTAAATTGTCATCTGAACATTTGGGTATTCCAAATGTTCAGATGACAATTTAACGAGTTTTTTACGTATCAAAAATTGATAGTCTATAATATCTCGAAGTCATTCCGAGAAATTGTGGACTGATATCAACAATGAGACCAATCAGAGCACAGGTCTACAATTATCCATTTTCGTGTTATAATAAAACTAGAAACAAGTCTCATTGGTCTGTTCAAATGTGAGCTCACATCAACAAAGGGGCCAAGTTTCCAATTTAACTATCACACTAAAATAGATGAATTGTAGACCAGAGTGCTGGTTGGTCGCCAGTTTATGTCAGTCCACAATTTCTCGGAATGACTTCGAGATATTATAGACTATTAAATTTAATAAGCTACATAAGTTTTTAAGATACATATACATGGGTTTGGCTATATTCGGCATTTCAGTCATATCTACAAATATTTAGATTAACATGTTGGTTATACTTATTAAATATCATGCAGTACACATTTAATACCATAAAAATAATAATAATAATTTCTTATTTTAAATTTAGATTACAATACAATTATTAATATCAAATACTATCTAGATTTTTAAGTAGTTATTAATAAATGTGAAGAGATAATATTGTAATAATATTTTCACTTATTTTATTTGACTTTATGAACAGTTTTTTCCCCCCAATTTTAAAAAACTGCCAAAGTAATTATCTTGATGTACCCAGGGCCTCCAATGGATAAACGACACGGCCCTGAATAGAGATAAGCAAGTTTAGGTGATGGGAATCAAATTAACTAAGCAAGTCATTGGGTTTATTAACTGTTAAGTCTGATATGATATATAAAACTAAATCAAGAATGCTGCCGTGAGCATAAGACTATTATTACACTGATAGAATTCACTGACATGAAGTCTTCCAGTGAGTAACTCAGTTCATTTCCATAGTTTGATGGTGAGAGATGCAAGTAAATCGTATTTCCTGTTCCAATCAATAAGTTGAAGTCCCAAAGAATCATAACATCGTAGACATTATTTTTATCATCTTTTGGCAAAAAGTACCTACTGTGTCCAGTTTGACAGGTGGAAGTATAAGAAAAAAAGTGCATGAGTCTTCTAAATCACTCACTAACAACAATTTAAAAAATCCATACTTATTTCTCGGCATCACGCACAGATACTTCCGTTTAATGCCATAACTATTAAAAACAAATTTTCACATGCATACAAATCACATATTTGTGACAATGGCGTTTCAAAGGTTAACCCAGCAGTGTGGACATTAATACTAATGTCCACACTGCTAGGTGAAGATTATAGCCATGGCCATATTTTTTACGGCAACCCTATTGGTATATGTTGAAATATATTTTATTTGATAAAATATAATTTTCATTCGGTGAGCAAGTGGGTGAATGTCAATCTTACTTGGGATCTTAGACTATTTTACATCCATCACAGGTCCAACTTATAAAGCTAAGAGGTCTATTTTTAGAAAAACTTCCAACATGTCAGGCAATTCTCCACTGCTCTTTAAATTATCAAAAACCATATACAATTCCGATAATCTCACCACTAAATTATTGTACTTATCCACAAAATTTTTTGTTAAATAATATGAGCTGTTTTCAGGTATCATTTCGCTGTCATCTAAGATTTGGTATGTTATTATATAAAATGTCTCATACAGACTTACAACATTATATGCATCTAAATAGGCTTCTAATGTCTTATAAAGAGTGTGAACCAGGTGATATAGGCTGGAATGGTATGCCGACTTATTCAATTTTTTTTTGTCGAACTTCGCATATTCTATTTTATCCTCACTCTCACTAGTCATGCATTCTTCGAATTCATTTATTATGTCCTTTATTCTCTTAAGTTGGGGAAATATTTTCTTTGGGATTACAATTTCAGTATCATCTGGTGCATACAACAGCCACTGTGATTCTTTGAAAAAGTCTATTAAAATGCTTAAAATGCAATCATTGTTTATTTTGGTTATCTTCCGGATGTGTAACATACCAATGAGATGTCTCATAAATGCTGGCTCAATCCTGTCCAAAATCCTGTTGATGGAGTCACGCGGCATTTCTGAAAATTATTTGTTTTAGCTTATAGTTGATCTTTCAATTTCTGCCCCTGGTCTGCCACTGCCCTTAAACTAAGTGATACAGAACCGAAATATGCTTTTTAAATACCGTAAAAGATATTTTGATTTGCAAAAGATTGTTGTTCCACCATGTGCAAAGCAATTGATACTTAGCTTAGGGTTTGTACACACTTAGTACGGGCCCATGTTATAAATGCAAAGCGTGGACTTTGGATGAAATAATGTACGAGTTATGTCATCATCACCTCAGCGAAAAAACATACGCTGTTGGACATAGGCCTCCGCCAAACCAAGTGTCGCCAAAGCGAACAGTCCTGCGTCTCGCATCCTGCGGATTTCCGCGGCCTTGAACAGGCCATTGGTCCACCATTTGGGAGACCTCCCACAGTGTATCTGTTGCTCCCCGTTATAAAACACTTCAACTGCAATGGGAGGCTCCCACTTTCATTCACTCAAAACATAGCTCTATCCATTATAAATATTATACTGTAGAGAACAACATACCTGAGATTATTTTGTAGAACACCTTAGCAAATGTTGTGCAACATTTTGAAGTATTTGGATAATCGCTGTTTGAGTTTAGCTCACAGATATAAAATGTTTGAATCATTATATTTAGCCAAGTCTGAAACAAAAAAAAACAGTTTTAGTTCATTCACCATTATAATTACTTTTGAAAATTTTCAATATTGCCGATGGCAGTAGATATACAATTCCATTTGAGTTTTGATGTAATCTAGTCTCTGTAACCTAATCAGAAAATAGCTTCACAAATTCAAACAATTATTTGTTTATTTATAGACTTACCGTAATAATTTTAATTATGGACTCCGGGTACCGTAGATGTATTAGATGCACAAACAGCCTCATTATTTGCTTACTGTTGACAGTAACACTACCCATGACCTTCACTTTGTCTGACCACAACAGAAATGCCATTAGTGGCTTGTGCAACCTCTTAGTATGTTTTGTTAAATTATTAGTGTGCCTAGAAAATAAAAAAGTTAATGACCATTTAAGATTTCAGAAGCTCATTGAGGTACATATTACTCACAACAATATTTTTTGGAAATGTTTTGCCAAAAAAAAATTGAGTAGCCATTCCATTTCAAAGGTTCTAAATATATTTACTGTAATACTAATATGATTCTGCTAGTTTTCTAATTTAATCAAAGGTCAAGTGCTAAATTCTATTAACAAATGGGTTATGTATGTAACCAATCTTCAAAAATATTGAACAGAATGTTTGCTTGTTAAGGAACATAGACCACTTCAAAGAATTTCGCAGACTTAGAACCCTGGAATGTAGTTAATGTTTTGCAAGGAGGAACACTATTTCAGACTTGGATAATGTGTTAGGTTAGGTTAGGTTATGGTTACCAGTAATCTGACAAAATTTTTACAGAAAATTGTGTTATACTACTTGCCCCTTTTTTTTTTGACGATGACCACTCGCAGTTCAGCACACTAAGGCTGGTTACTGCTTGTTAGCCCCAATTATAATGATCATGATATGTAGCCCTTATTTAATCTGATCATAATTGTTCTAAAGTTAATAAATGTATGTCTACAAAGTAGCTCTGAAACTGGTTTTTTATTTTTTAGGTATATTATTTTAATGTTTGAATTGGCTTGATTTGATAAACTATTACAAACATTTGTACACCCTCTGGCATAACACAGCGCTCAATTTGTTACAACCATTATTATTTGTACCTATGTTAAACGAATTAATAAACGCCTTATGGTTTGTAATATGTCTAAATGTATGTTTTTTAAAAAGCTAACCCTTTTATTTAATATCTCATGAAAAATCTTTGGTACTTCGTCCATTTGTAACTTCCATGACTCAATTTAGTATGTATTGTCATTTACTTACTTTGAATGTCAGATGGCCATATCAATCTGTAATAGTTCTACAATACTTTCTAGAACTGCCATCAATCTTTCTATTCTGTCAGGCCGGTTTAGTACTTCAAATATTTCAAATTTCTCTTTTTGCCAATGTTTACCTTGCAGGATTTGTTTCATTTCTCCTGGAGTATTCTCACTCTTATTAATTAAAGGCCCATCTTGGCTGTCTGAACTGATTTCATCCTCCAATCTATTCATGCAATATTTTACAATGCCACTCTTGTATTTATATTGTTTTCTGTTGGTTAATGTCCTTTCCTTAGGATTCATGGGTGATGTTAGGAAAGTTATGTAGCAAGTCTTTAAACTTTTGACACATGGCGGGTGAGTTCTAAAGATTTGTGTCAGTATCTGCTGGCTCTTGTTTATGATTTCGGGTGGTGAGTAACCAGACACTTCATCCTCATTGAAATTCTGTAATGTAACAATATTTACAGTAACTTATACCTCATAAAGGGGAAAAAAAACTTATACCTATTCAAACGGTGTAAATATATTTATTCGTCCAGTTAGACTGAAAGCCAATTCCACCAAATTTGAGAATAGCTAGGCAGTTTGATTTGTAGTAAGTATCTATAAGTGGTAACATTACAGGTAAAGTAGGTAAGTATATTTACCAACATAATCTCCACAACCTCTTTGAGTACATTTGCAGATAAATACTGGTCAGGAGTTATGCACATTTGGCAAACTTCTAAAGCTTCATACCACATATTAGACTTTATTTTTATATTGAATAACTCTTCGACATGACCTGGCACTTCAGTGATTTGTTCCTGAAACATAACATTTCCCAATTCAAGTACAGATAACAAGAGCATTGTCAGATTGTATGCAATGTTTTCTAAATAATTATGTAAAATAATTTAGTTTTAAAGATAGCTGAATTGCTTGAAGTGCAAATAATCGAATACACATCAACTTGTAGATATTAAAATTATTGTTCTAAACTAACAAGTTTATATGTTACTAGAAGTATTTATAATTTAAGATTTAATTCAAACTCTTACTTAAGACAAATGCGGAAATTGGTAAAACAATTAATAACTTAAAACAGAACCACTGTATATCATACAAAAAAAAACATAGCCCTTTTCACCCGGAGTATTTTTAAAGAATCTTTTGATACCCCATTTTTCAAAATTGGTTCAGTAGTTTAATCGCTACGGTGGAACATACAAACATACATACATACATAGACAGCTTAAATCATAACCCTTCCTTTTGGCTTTGCCGTCGTCGGTTAAAAATATGAATTAGCCAAATAAACACATAAATGTTTTGGCGAATGCTATTTCTCAGAAACAGTTAACATTGCGGAAGTTAAAATAGCTCCCATATTTATGAAAGCAAGAAAAAGAAAGCGAATGAAATGTATTTCGCACTTACATGAAACACGCACGGTACGTAGAAATAAAAAAGGTAGGTAAGTATGCCAAAAATTAAGTGTATGTCTCACGGCTGCACTAAAAAGGTCAATTTCAGTGATGATAAGTCAGATAGACACTGGTTTTCTAATGAACCGTTCAAAGGACGAGTGGCGGTTCATTTGAATCAATATATCTAAACTAATATTATAAAGAGGAAATATTTATTTGTTTGTTTGTTACGATTTGACTCAAAACTACTAAACCGATTTTAAAAATTCTTTCGCCATTATAAAGAAAAGAAAAAAAATATAGCCTGTTTTAAGTTAAGAATGTAGAACTTAATACATTTTTTTTTTCGAAAAAATAGAGATCCTTACGAAAATTGCAATAATGTAATGAAACCCAAAGTAGCAAAATTTTGCCTAATAAATTCATTATTTGGCAGGAGCTGAGAAAAATATTGATGTAAATAAAAATAATGTAGGTAATACATGATTAAAGTATTACATTATTTTATAAAAAGTCCGCGAGGGTATATATCTAAGTATTATGGTAAACTCACAATGACTGATTTTTGTTCAAGTTATTCAATAAAAACACAGGTGGAATGGATGTGATGATTTTGGCATCATGATATTAATACTTATCCATTAATATGATTTGATAATTAAGGTTGATTATGTCGACTTCTAATTAAGGTTGATTATATTGTTATGAAAAGAAAAGATCTAATTGCACAAATTCCCCATACAAAAAACTGTCTTCGCCGGGAGACAATACAATAAGAGATCAGGTATGCTTTATATTAAAATCAACCGGAAAATTTACATAAAAAAATACTACAATTGTAAAAAAACATTAATTAAACTGTATAAAATAACTAACTTATAATGATATGGAGGCACTCTTGGAGCACATTAAATAAATACTAAATGAGTAGTAGTAATCACAAACCACACCACAAGTATACCCTTAATATCAAATGTGCATCATGACCTAATCACATGCATATAAGCAAGTAAAATAATACTAAACAAATAAACTAACTAACAACACACACAACACACGCAACATAACACTACTATACTTCATACACAACACACTACTATACATAACACTGAAAACACACCTGCAGCAAGATTTTCTTGAAAAAAAAAAATATAGTTCAAGTTTTTATTTTTTTTTAAGGATGGGAAATCATCAAATGAGTTCTTCCGCTCTGGGTGGAGCGGAAGGGCGTGTCAGACTCTTACTGACTAAAACCCATCCGTGTTCCTTCTAAAGCCCTTTGCGATCCAGGGCCGCGGTGACTCTTTCGAACAAATTCCGCAACCCTGGCTGGCTTTGACCCTAGCGGGCCCCGTCTTTTATGCTGACATCTCTTTTAGGCGCGCGTGAAACACAACGCGCCATCGACCCGGGCCTGGTGGTGATCGGACAGCGAGCCACCCAATGCTCACCGTCCGCAGGCCCGCGCCTACGGTGGCTGGGGATCGCCCTGCGACTTCCGACGCCCGCGGCGTCTTCTCCTGTTGCGGCGGTTGAGGCGAAGGCCTTTCCCTCGCGCGGCCCGCCTCCTCCTTCGCTAGCATTACTGCTTCGCAGAAGGAGGTGACCGCTTCCCAAGCCTCCTCGCTCCAGAACATAGTTCAAAGTTACTATTTAAATTTATTTTAAATAGCAACTTGAACTACATATTTTTTTATCTTTGTGTATATGCCTAAATTTGCTTTGTATTTCATTACTATGGAAGAGCGGGGCTTCCCAACATAGGCAATACTTGCTTAAAGGGAAGCTCCAAACACTAAAAACATTTTTATGTAAACTTATGAAGCAATAAAATATTTTGTATTTTATATTTTTGTATTTGTATTTATGTACATCTAAATAACACTTAAAATTATTCAAATCGGACCTTTCGTTTAAAAGTTGCAACAAGTATAAAAACACTAAGTAAGAAAAATGGTTGAGCGAACAGGGGAGAATCTTAATGCTTGGTCCGATGGAAGTTGAATGATTTCAATAAAGAAATATGAACAACAAATGTTTGGATTTTTCGAAAATAAACCCCTAATGGGGCGAGAAGAGGTGATGAACTTTTAGGGGAGGACATTATTGCTTGCTTCAATTTATGTGGAAATCGGTATGAACAAACTAAAAGTGGGATAATTGAAGCAGATCTAACAATTTTGCATAATTAATCCCTAACAGGGTAAACGGGGTGAACAGTTGATCTGATCTTGTGACCACAGAATCAGTAAACCTAACCTTTAAAAGTAGTAGGTAGTAGGTGCTCCACAAACGTTACATATATACATATATGTCTCATCAAATGGTTTTTAGGGTTGTGTACCCAAAGGGTAAAAATGGGACCCTATTACTAAAACTCCACTGTCCATCTGACTGTCACCAAGCTGTATCTCATGAACCGTGATAGCAAGACAGTTGAAAATTTCACAGATGGTGTATTTCTGATGCCGCTATAACAACAAATAATAAAAATGAAATATAATTAAAATAAAATGTTTTTATTTTGCTTATGGTATGGAACCCTTCGTATGCAAGTCCAACTTGCACTTGGCCAGTTTTTATTATTATTTTATTAAACTGTGAACTCACTATGGTCATGCATGCTCAGTAGTCTTGTGTAGTTCACGAACGAACTAGCTCTTTAGTTTGTTAGTTCCTTCGATATGACTGATCTAATATCTAGCGAGACAGTGAAATGGTGGAGCTGCTCTACCTAGTTGCGACGCCGCTTACTTACTAACTAATGCGCTACATGGTTCAATGCAATACAATATCCAAGCTACTACTTACAAATTTAGAATCAACATATAAGCAAGTTTCTTTACTGAACTAATAAATGAATTAAAATACTATGAGCCGCGAACTAAAATGAGCGCTCCCGGTCGCAAACTAGAAAGTCGAATGCTCAGTAGATTTAGGGGCATGACACTAGCCTCTTATTAGACTAGGTTTATTTGTTTAGGTAGGTACTTACTCCATTCTTATGTATGCAAACTTTTTTCTTCCAACAAGACGGAAGATTTACTAACAAAAATCTTGCACGGTAATCTAAATAGGCTCTGCAGGAGACCCGTCTGTAAGTTTCGATTAAGTTTTTCTTTCTTCTAGCCTTCTCTGCATTTTCTTCGCTTTTTTCGGTTTTTGCTCGTTTGGAAGATACCTCTTCAGAATTACTTTCCCGCTTTAAATTTATCTTTGAAGACCGTTTCGTTTTTTTTCGTTTAGGACTCATGGCTTAAATTTGTGGGTGTTTAAGATTGGTGTTAAGTTGGTATAAAATCAGTCGAACAACTGTCGACCGACGGCTTAATGCATTGCTGCGCACAAACTCGACCAATATTATGAATACTGTTAACAACAAAAATCAGTCAACTGTCAAGTAAATTCGATACTCGGAACCATCTCTGAACAGTCGCCGGCAAGGGCAAAGGTATATTATAGTGTATTACTGTATTATCTATGGGCAAAGATTGTGAGGTAGGTACCTAATGTAGAGTATGTAAGTCGCTGGCTCGCCGCAAAGAGAACCATAGTTTTTTTTTTCTTTATGGCAAATGAGCTGCTCCGACTATTTTGCTAGTGTCAGGTTGTGACGGCGGTTGTGATGCGTGGCGGCACCGCTGAAAGGCGGGCCGTCGAACTTAGTATATAAGTACTTCGCGGTACATGTTAATCTAGGCAATTAAGTAAAATATCAAATCATTTTCGTTTAAAAATTTTGCCAAAATGTGGACTAACTGAGAACTGGGCGAGAAGGGAATAGAAGTTTGGGAAAGGAATGTTTAAATAGAATTTTTCGGTAGAGGTTTCCGTCTCTATCTAAAGTACCTTCCGCAAGACCACACTCGCACAGGGAACTATCCCGGACATGGGTCTTGTTCAGGAACACTAGGCTAAAACAAAGTCGGATTCTTATTCCACAGAGGGACGAAACAGTTCTCTTCGACATTAAGGGCATTTGAAAAACCCATGTTTCAGTCCACATGTTAAATAACTTGGGTTTGGCTCCATTCCGCAAATCGTAATTATTAACTATGTAGTGCTTTCGATCAACCAGATTCGATATGGCTTACTTTGCTAACGATTCAGAGCACTCATTACCAACAATACCCGAGTGACTGGGGATCCAGGCTATCTCGATGTCCAAGCGTTTTGGGAACAATCAAATAGCAAGTTCTTTATATCTTATGATTTGCCTATTAAATTTACTGTGAAGTTGATTTTGTTTTAGGGCCTAGATAATACTACGGGAATCGGAAAAAAATACTGATCTTGTTACTTGACGTGATATAGTGTATGGCTTCTAAAATACCAATACACTCTCCTGTAAAGTCTGATGCTCCTGGGCATTGAAAAAGTGAAGCTATTTTAGAATTTGAAAATAAACTGCTACACCAGTACCTACCTACTTTCGGTTCTAGACAATTTAGAAGCATCTGTGAAGAATAGGTTCCATCCTTCCCAATAACGCTTGACAGCTGACTCAGTCATCACTAGCGTCATGGAAATTCCTCGGTATACATAGTCCCAAAACGGCTTTTGGTTCGAAATGCGGCGGAGAAGACCGTTAGAGTAGGATATAGACAAATAAGCGAGGAGAGTTTTTTGAGCTCTCTGTACCTATTTATCAATAGGGGAACTATTTTACGATTCCAATAGGAATAATTATTGAAGGAGAGGTAATTTTTTCTAAAATTGGGAGTAAAGGATGGGTTGAAAGGAAGAATTTGCCAAATACTGAATCCAGAGTTACTTCCAGAAACCTAACTATATCTTAACCTGAATGAATTATCCGTCAATATTGATATCTATAAGGGGTACAGAACGCTTGCAATAGCTGTACTCTTTGGCGCACTTAAAGACAAACCGTGGTCAAGTAGCCATTGATTTAGTGAGGATAGAGAGACATTCATTGATAAAGCGGCATCCTAAATGGAACTGCCACAGACCATTAATGCAATATCGTTAGCATACTGAAGGATTTTGCAGTCGAAGTTAATTTTGCTGTATATATATGTATTTAAATTGTAAAATGGGGGATTAAGAACTGATCCGTGGTAAACCTCTCCAGACCGTTCTTTGTTCGGTATTATTAAATGAATGGTGCTATTGGTGAAAATGCTGCCAATGATGCGAAAAATTCTTGCCAATTCTCAGCTCGTGCAGCTGTTGCCTAAGATTAGGGAGGAGGACCGAATCGTAGGCAGCTGATATGTCCAGAAAGACAGCAACCAGTAACCACAGACTCATTCCTGCTGAGGGCCAGCCGGACCTCTGACGTCAGGATACCCACACTATCAGCAGTGCCCAGACCTTGCCTAAAGCCGAACTGAATTGGTGGAAGCAGCTCCAGTTCTCTATCAACTACACTAAACAGTTTTTAACTAAATGTTCCAAAAGTTTTATGAGTATGGATGATAATGCAATAGGCCTGTATGAGCAGTGATCATTAGGATCTTTGCCTGGTTTTAGTATCGGAATGTCACCTTGAACCGGCCACAAGTAAGCCTATGCCAAAGTTATCGCAAGTATCCGACCCCCAACAATACGGGCGACAATTAAATCACCCATGACAAGTATTGGACCGCTACGACTGCATAATAAAATTTTAATTATTGAAAGATATTCTAATTGTGGGTGTGCAATATAAAAAGAAAAAAATTTGCATGCCTTCAGCCTTCACAGCAACAACGTATGTCATCGCCAACAAAGGTTAGAGGAATCTGGGTGAATTATACCTTGCTATTGATGAGCAAGGCACATCCTTCGTATCACCACCATGTGGTATACACAAATAAATGTATGGCTCAGCTAAGTGATGGCACAATCATATATCGTAGAACGCCGTGCAGGCTGGACGTGCAAAACACTGAGTGTTGAGCGTACTTACTGAATTTGGTTGCTTAACTTAAAATCCTAAGCCCTAAACTAGTGATAGTAGTGATCACAGTGAACACTACATTTTGGCAGTATAGAAGCGTCTATGTCAAGTATTCTAAATGTCAAAGTTTGGAATATGCAACACCCAGATGGCAACCATACACGTTCCGTATGTCCGATTAATCAAAGCCCACGTCGCGATTTCACCAGGTTTTATGACAAATAATATACCTATAGACATATTATAGTGCGCAAACACAGGTGCACTCCCTCTTCCATCACTCTCATATTCCGATGGGCCGGAAACCCGACACGACCGGAGAGAGATCTGGCGCAAGACCAACAGCGTGCTTTCCAGGGCACGGGGGTGTCACACCACCAATTTCCAAACTCCGGGCTATCACTGAGAAATTCCTATTGGAAAAAATGAAAAACACTTTTTGTCCAACCTGCGAATCGAACCCAGGACAACACGCTCAGCAGTCGCGCTCGCGACCGCGAGACCATAGTAGCGGTTGATAAATAATAAATCAACTACGATCGATCCACGCCACAGTGCGTTGCACCCCCACCCCCTTAGTTTAAAGCCTGGGTACGCCCGTGAACATAACAAAAAGAGAAAATTATGAAACCATGAAGTCAGTCAGGAACTCCATCATTGGGGTAATGGAGCAAGGAGGGACCAGTTATCTACCATCCTTGGTTGACTGCTAAAGAATGCCTCGGGCATTAAGTTATTACTGCATTTTCATGATTCCTAACTGTTTCTTCTATTTCTAAAACATGGACTCGAAGAGTTTTTGGCCTTTTGACATATTCTGGCTGGAACCCATTAACGTACTAAAAAAGATACAAATATAATGTAAACATTCACGGCAACACGATGATAGGACTGAAAAGTTTCTTTTTTTTTAACCACACAGTGGGTCTCCTGTCGATTTGTGCTGCCAGCTATAGTTTGTGCACGTTCCCTATCCACTGGCATTAAGTGCAACGCGTCCATTTTCTGTCTGTGCTGCAGTAAATGAACGAGACAGTCAATCATAAATGTCATAAATTTTGACAGTGCCAAATGTCATATTACTTTATACTTTGCAGTTTGCACAGTTTGCACTTTTGTGACAGAATCATTGACAGCATAGCGGAATAGTGAACGATTTGGCGAAATTTTAGATTCAATGAATTCATTAATTTTATTGTAGTGACTGCTTCTTATAAATCATGGCCGGTTCAGCACTAAGACGGCTTATGGCTGAATATAAACGTAAGTACAACTACAACTAGCGTTCTCAATAGTACAATTTGAATGTAAACTTTCACAATAATTATATAAATCGCTATGCTAATTGTTTTAATCAGAATGGCTAATTTCATCTGGTCTCAATAATTTTTAATGGTGATTTTCGTTCAACTTTATTTTTTTATCGTAGGTGAAATAGTCAAGTGCTTAGACAATATTTATGTAGGTTCAAGGTTTAAACATATTATAATAGTAAAAAATGCATACGCGGTATGACTATAATATTCATGAACAGCATAATCTGTACGATAGGCATTAAAACTGAACTGTTATTCAATTTTGTTGAAAAACAAGCCAGGTCAAAGATCTATTTACTATTAATCCTTTACCTCAAATTATTGAATACTGCTTTGCCTTCACATCAGTGTTGGTCTGGTTCACACTTTCTTCTGTTCTGTTATTTCAAAATTATTTTAGTTCAGACTATAAATTTTTCTGTAAATCCTGACTAATGTTATAAAAGGAAACGAGTTTGTTATTCTTTCACCTCTAAATCACTGAACCAAAATTCATCAAAATTAGTACAAAGATAGATGGGACTCTGGAAGAAGGATATAGGCACAAAAGCCCACACCGCCTTATCCTTCTAGACACTCTTACGTATGTATGTAACTCGGGCTGGTTTATGCAACTCCACGACTAAGCGCATATTTTGCATGCAGGTGGGACAAATGTGTCATTCGATCCACCCCAGCTCCCCAATGAAGGCCAGCAACGCCTTGGTGTTACCAACTATCTCACAGAGGGTACCTGGGTTTCCGAAGTACTTAGCCCTGTAATCAGCAACTACAGGGCAGCTTAGTAGCAGGTGTGCTGCTATCTCGTCCTCCTCCATGCAGGCTCTGCAGAGTAGGCTGTCAGTGACTCCTATGACATAATGGTGTTTATTATAAGACCCTGACACTCGAGAATCAGACCGGAGTTAACTGTGTGACTTTTCAGAGCTTGCAGGACGGCCATGCTGTCCGAGAGTATGCGTATTGAGTGGTCCCTAACTTCCCTGTTTATGATGGCTGAAGTCACCAGCGAAATGCCCATGCATATAGCTTGCTGCTGCCATCGTTGCTTCCTGTTGTGTGAACAGGTGGAGCGGAGGGAGTCCCAGTATGGCTTCCAGCGCCGCAGTCGGAGTAGTCCTCATGCAGGCCGTCGTTGCCATGCAGGCTAGCCTTTGCATGCGCTGTAGTTTGTTTACGGCTGTAACTAGCTTTGTGCGGGTCCACCACAACACGGCCCCGTAGGTGATCATTGGCCGAATTATTGCGCTGTATAGCCATAGTATTATTTTGGGAGATAGGCCCCACTTCTTACCTATCATTTTCCTACATTGCCAGAAGGTGATGCATGCCCTGTTTAGTTTGTAGTCTAGATGATTACTCCAGTAACCTCGTTAGACAACTGGAGTTCTGTGGTAAAGAGCTTAGGTAGGTGGTAGTGGCCTAGAGCTCGCTTTTGTGTGAACATGACTAATTCAGTTTGAGTTTACTGACAGATCATATTCTCTGCACCATCTCTCCACGATGCGCAGTGCTTGCTGCGTTAGGTTGCAAATCGTTCCAGTCACCTTCCCAGGCACAAGGATTGCAAGGTCGTCTGCATAGCCTATTGTATAGTAACAATGTGCATTGAGTTTGGTGATAAGGTCATTTATCACCAGATTCCACAGAAGAGGAGAGAGCACTCATCCCTGCGGGCAGCCTCTGGCTATTAAGACCAACTGCTGCTCTTCCTCAACTTGAATCACTTGCTTACTTAACATATTAGTAATTCAGTCATTTAATACCTAGACACTCTTACGCCACTTAATCAAGTATATTTTTTGTTTCTAGAGCTAACTCTCAACCCCCCAGAAGGCATAATTGCAGGACCAATCAATGAAGAGAACTTCTTTGAATGGGAGGCACTAATAACGTAAGATTTGATTTGAAATAACTTCTTTTTATTATTGTTGCACTATTATGTAAAACTCTTGTTCTCATTGCTGCTATATACTTCTGATCTTAATGTGCAAAGGAACCAGGACCTGAATTTCTTAAAGGCAAAATAACAAAATAATATGCCTGTTACTTGCACAAAAGTATGCAAGTAGCTTGCATGCCATAGAAACATTCACCAATCAGACCTTAACTAATATGACCACTGCTTTCATTTTAACAATAATGCGGAGTTCATTGCCTCATAGATTGAAAAATTGCTCTGATCGAGAACTCGTCTGACAGGATGTATATTGTTGAAGGGATAAAATGAAAGTGATTTTCACTATGTGTAGCTCAATAAGGTGGAACTATTGCTTGCCAACTTTTATTATTTGATTGGCACTCAATAAAGTACTATTATATAGAATGGGGCTGACGGGCCATTATATCCAACTCCATCCTGAAAACCATTGCAGGGAGATACGATTCACCTATATTGTATGATATTGTGCAAAGATGTATCTCCAACAATAGGCTTGTAACGTTATAAAATACTAACATAGTTTTTTTTTTTTTAAGATATTTTTTTTACTAACCCCTATGGATGTACTTGTCCGAAATAAAGATTATTTTATTTTATTTTTTTAATATTAACTGTAAAAGCCAGTGCTAAACATGAAATATGTTATTTCATGACTTACCTGTGTTCAGCATACTTTGAATAGACAGGCATCATTTCCACTCCTTGGTTTCAATAGCCAGCTAGCATGCAGCTTACATAATCCACCAACCACATAAAATTATCTGGTAACTGAAAATGAAATACAATAAGTATTTGTTATGGGTGTCTAATGTTTGGTATAAGTATTTTTAGTATAACAAAGAATTTTATAATTTTCATTTGTTACAATCATTTATTGCTATAACATTTTATGATGTACCTCCATGAGATATAATTTCATTTCATGTAAGCTTCAGTGTTTCATATTGTATAAAACTTCTTTGATCTAATGTTAATTTTATATATTTTATCGAATGTAAATTCGGCTTAAATTACGGGCGTGTGACCTAGGGAAGTCAACGAAGCCCCGCTGCGCGGGTTTCCTATTTCTGTCTGCAGGGTTTAAAGGAAACTAACATTAATGGGATCACGCGAGCTAGGTTCACTTGCTTTACTCGCTCACTCAAGCTTCTGTCACCCCATTCGATCCTAACCTATCCGTATCGGGGTGCACTAATTTCCCGAGCTAGCCGTGCTCGCTCTTTGTTCAGCGATTAGATCAAATGTTAGTGATACAAAATTATACTTATATTAAAAGAACGTTATACTAAATGAAAATATACCAAACGAACGTTAATGAAAGTGTTGTTATAATAAATGTTGTTAACAAACTGAACATTATATAATTATGTAAAAATTATGTAAGATGAAGTAAACGTTGTCGTTGAGCGTTATAGCTTTTGAAAATAGAGCAAATATTCTTATACAAAATTAGCGGCACCCATTTGCTTTAATAGTACAGTTTAACAGACAGTTTACATCAAAAAGATATTCTTTTTGTATTGGTCCACGAAAAGTATACGGTCATATATATTTAACGTTCATGAATCGTCTTTACAGTGGTCCTGAAGGAACGTGTTTCGAAGGTGGCATCTTTCCAGCGAAATTAGTCTTCCCGCCAGACTATCCTCTGAGCCCGCCAAAAATGCAGTTCATTTGTGAAATGTTTCATCCAAACAGTAAGTTACAAGTTCGTTCTATTAACTAGCCTAGTATTTACAATTCACTTATTCGTGCAAAGGGCATTTAACTACTACTATTTGCTTACTATTGTTTGTTTATTTTTAGAAAATGTAGCCCTCACTTCCTCAGACTGTTTAATGATAGAGGGTAGGGTTCAAATGAAACAATATTAGCCTTCGCGAGAATACATAATGTGTATGCCCAGCGCGCCCGCTACCACCTTGCTGTATATATCAAGTATTTATTAAGTAGCGACTCGCTCCGGCTTCGCACGGGTGCAATTAATATTCAAAAGACTTCTACGGTTATCGCTCTTTTCATTACGTGTCTAAATGCGGAGAAAAAGAAGGAGGCGACTTTGTTTTATGCTATTAAGAGGGTGCATCGTCGTTTTTTACAATTTTGGTTTACCAAATATTGTAAAACCATTTTTTGAAAAGAGTAACTATGGAGTTTCTTGTCCGTTCTTCTCCATAAGAATCTACCTTTCCGAATGGACAGTAGAGTCACTTTATTAATTTAAACTATTATTTTAATTCCGACATGATGACGTTCAAAAGTGCCGTTTAATGGCCTAATTGAAATAAACGCTTTGACTTGTTACAAAATGTAATAAATTATTACTTACAATTACTATTATTACACAATTATATGATAAATACGATGAATTGTTCGAGGTCCTATTTAGAGACAATTTGTTGGGCCGTTATTGCTATGCTAAAACGAAAGTAAAGTATGTAAAACTAAGTAATTTCACATTTCATAAAGTGCTTCCTCTCTCCTAACCTAGATACTTATCTTGCTGTGCCCGACAGGGTCCATATGAACCTATTTGTTATTTTACCACCTAAGAATACATGTGGAATGCATTAAAAGTATTGAGTATTGAAACCACTCTAGCATGGGCTAGCCTTAAATTGGCCGGATATTTTTTTTATTTATATCTTACTAGCTGACCCGACAGAAGTGGGTTTGCCTTGTTAGAGGTTGCAAACCTATAAGTTTAATATAAACTACATCTTGTCTACTGCTTGATGTGTCCTAGCAACCGTGGTAACATTAGTCTGAAAAATATAGTTTTCTGTTGCACTACAAATAAGTATTTTACTCCTGCAATCGTATCCCATTCTCTAATATGGTAGCAGAGCGTGAGGAAGCAGAACGCGTTTGATATAATTAATTACATTATCACGTAATAATTACGAAATCGCGAAAATGAGTAACCAATCCATCGCAATTGAAAAACTCTCCGGAGTAAATAATTACACCTCCTGGAAATTTCAAATGAAGATGTTGCTTATTCATGAAGACTTGTTTGAATGTGTCAACGAGGTCGATAAGAAAAATAAACCAGAATGCGAAGACAAGAAGAAACAGGAAAAAGCGCTAGCACGAATCTGCCTCAGTGTTCAGCCATCTGTTTACTCCGTTGTCAGGAATTGCAATACTGCGTTTGACGCCTGGAAGAATATACAGAATTCGTTCGAGGACAAAGGTCTGTGTAGAAGATTAGGTCTCCTCAGAATGCTATTTAGCTTAAAATTAGAGCAGTTTGAGAGTATGGAGGTGTATGTTACAAAAATTCTAGATACAGCCCAACAACTGCAAGACATAAATGCTTCTCTGGAAGACGAGTTCGTTGCTATAATAATGCTCAGTGGGCTCCCCAAGAAGTTTGACCCACTCATTATGACGTTAGAGCATAGTAGCCTTTCTCTCTCAAGTGAACTGGTGAAAACTAAACTACTCCAGGAGGCTCAGAGACGAGGTGATGCAGAGGGTACGGAACAGAATGCCCTAACGACTTCGACTTCGATCTCGAAGCGTCCCAAGTGCTTTCGATGCAAAAAATTAGGTCATTACGCTAGAGATTGCAGACAGAAAGCTACGCATAAGGATAAGCCATCTAGTTCCAGTTGTCAAGAGGAGGAGAAGGTTCAGAAAACTCCTGGTAGGACGACTATGTTGTCATCTCTGATGGTAAAGCTGGATCGAAATGTGTGGTACGTCGACAGTGGTGCAACTTGCCACATGACCAATAATAGAGACATTTTGCATGATTTTGTGTGTGATACGCCAAAAGAAATAAGCGTTGCGAACGGTGAAAAACTTTTTACAATGGGTCGTGGTAATGTGAAACTCTTTTTACAAAACCAATGGATAACTGTCAGTAATGTAGTTTTTATACCGAACTTGTCATGTAATCTGTTATCTGTCACTATTTTGACACAAAAATGTTTTGAAGTAAAATTTATATCGATTTTTTGTAAAATTTACGAAAACGGAAAGGTAGTAGCTGTAGCAAAACGGGATGCATGCGGTCTTTATAAATTAGAAACCGGGGATGCATCTATAAATTCCGTTTCGAGTGAACACAGTATGCCAGTAAGTGTCTCCTTGAGTACCCAGGTAGAGGTTCAATCTCAGGGTTTATGGCATCGTCGGCTTGGACATCTGAATAGTCGCAGCATGAACCTACTCAAAAATGGTATGGCGACTGGTATCGACTATGATGTATCCACATACGAGCAATGTATCGCTTGTATTGAAGGTAAGGTTACTAATTTTCCTTTCCCTAAGAAATCTTTTTCACGTGCAAGTGAGGTGTTAGGACTGGTTCACACGGACGTGTGCGGCCCTATGCCAGTGAAATCTATAGGCGGTGCGAGATATTTGCTAACATTTATTGACGATTTTTCTAGGAAGACATTTTGTTATTCAATAGAATCGAAAGACAAAGTTTTTGAGTGTTTTTTGATTTTCAAAGCTCTTGTAGAGAACGAGACTAATAAAAAGATTAAAATCCTGAGAAGCGACAATGGTGGCGAGTACATCAATACGAGATTTAAGCAGTATTTGAGTCAGTGTGGAATCCGGCATCATACTACAGTTCCTCATTGTCCACAGCAAAATGCAGTTGCCGAACGCGCGAACCGAACGATTATGGAGGCGGTGCGCTGTATGCTTCTGGAAGCAGGTTTGGATCAACGTTTTTGGGCTGAGGCTGCGAACACTGCAGTGTACATTAAAAATCGCTCACCTACAAAGGCAGTTAGAGGTGCAACTCCAGAAGAAATTTACACTGGACGTAAGGTAAACTTAGATAACTTACGTGTGTTTGGTTGTTTAGCATATGCTGTACAAAATAATCGTAATAAACTGGATCGCAAATCTAAACCTTACATATTCGCGGGATATTGTGAGAACACAAAAGGATACAGGCTCTTGGATGTTGAGAGCTATAAGTTAACAATAGCGAGAAATGTTAAGTTCATTGAGAATCAATTACTCAAGCATCTGAACTTCACTAAAGTAGAATCAGATGTGATTATAGAACTTAAGACTCCTTGTGTATCCGAGAATAGAACAGAGTCAGAACAAACTTCTGTGACTACTGATGATGCTAATGATAGCGAAGCTTCGACCAGTAGCTTGGTCACAGATCATCACTCGGATGCTACTTATGTTCCAGATGTTTCATTTGAGACAGATGACTCGAGAGCAGAATACGTGGAAGCTGATGAGAACTTCTTCCTGTGTGGTTTTTTGACGGGGGAAGCGTGTGGCAGTGATGATCCAAGAACAGTTGAAGAAGCGTTGAATAGTCCTGAAGCCAGGCAGTGGCGAGCTGCTATGAAAGACGAGTATCAGTCCTTTTTGGACAATAAGTGCTTTACCTTAACCGATTTGCCGAAAGGTACAAAACCAATAAAGACCAAGTGGATATTTAAGAAGAAAAGAGGGCTTAACGGTGAACTATTACAATACAAAGCACGTCTAGTGGCAAAAGGATTTACACAAAAGTATGGAGTGGATTATTTTGAAACTTTTTCACCTGTAGTGAGATACGAAACCATAAGAATGTTATTAGCTTTGGCTGTGGAGTACGACATGGAGATTGACCACATGGACGTAAAAACAGCCTTTCTAAACGGTGATTTAAAAGAAACCATTTTCATGGAAATACCAGAAGGTTTTGAAAAAGGTAGAGGCAATAATAAGGTGTATCAACTACGCAAAGCTGTGTATGGTCTAAAACAAGCGCCTAAATCATGGAATGAAAAGATCAATCATATTCTTGTCAACAAACTCAACTTTAAGAGATTGGTCTCCGAACCATGTGTATACATAAACCGAAATGGCGACAAGTTTGTAATTATCGCATTGTATGTTGATGATTTAGTAATTTTTAGCAATTGTAATGCGGAAAAAACTAAAACTAAATCATTGCTGATGAAAGAATTCGTGATGAAAGATCTTGGTCCTGTAGAAAAAGTTCTAGGATTAAGAATCAGGAAAGAGAATGGCAAGATCACTCTAGATCAAAGTGCCTATATTAAAAAGATATTAGAGAAATACAAAATGCAAGACTGCAAATCTGTTGAAACTCCAATGCAGTGTCAAAAATTGAACAAAGCTGAAGAAAAGGATGACAGTTTGGAGTATCGAGAATTGATCGGATGTCTTATGTATGTAGCGGTCTGTTCGCGTCCTGATATATGTCATGCTGTAAGCGTATTAAGCCAATTCAATAACTGTTTTTCCGATGTTCACTGGAAAACAGCTAAACGTGTGTTGCGTTATCTTAAAGGTACAGTAGATTACTGCATTACCTATAAGAAAACTGGTTTATCTGTGACGGGTTTTGCTGATGCAGACTGGGCTTCTAATGAAATTGATAGACGTTCTTATACGGGATATGTTTTCAAAATTGGGAATTCGATTACTTGTTGGGAAAGTAGGAAACAGCGTACCGTTGCGTTATCGAGTACTGAGGCGGAGTACATGTCGCTCTCCGATGCTTGTAAACAAGCACTGTTTATAAAAACTTTCTTGCACGAATGTATAGGTAGTAACATTGAAATAACTATTTTCAATGATAATCAGTCGGCCTTGAAATTGACTGAAAGTAGTATGTTTCATGGTAGGTCAAAACATATAGACATACGTCATCATTTCGTCCGGGAGGCGGTCAGCAATGGTGCAGTAAAAATAAATTACATGCCAACGTCCAAAATGACGGCGGATGTCTTAACAAAACCTTTGTCGGTAGAGAAACATAAGTATTTTGTTAACGAGTTAGGTTTGGCTACTGATGTGTGTTTACAAGATAAGTTTAAGGGGCGGTGTTAGAGGTTGCAAACCTATAAGTTTAATATAAACTACATCTTGTCTACTGCTTGATGTGTCCTAGCAACCGTGGTAACATTAGTCTGAAAAATATAGTTTTCTGTTGCACTACAAATAAGTATTTTACTCCTGCAATCGTATCCCATTCTCTAATATGCCTGTCCAGACACAGTACATTTACATACAAACGGCCTATAGAAAAAAACTTAAATTTTCTGTGCAAGTTTTTAAATTTTTAGTTTCCTTGGTAACTTAATCGGACCATTAAGAAACATAATATAAGGAACATTAAGATACAGTTTTTCATTTGGTCGTACAATACGTACACGCGTCAATCCAGTCCCACCGTTTTTAATTATTTACTAAAATAGGTAAAGTTAAGCAATTGCGATGATAATACTATATGTTAACGAATTATGCTTGCACATTTATTCTGTTTCGCTCTTGATTTCCTGTAACTATCGATGTTTATTTAGAGGGCTTGGGAATAAATGCTCAATTATTGAAAGTGTTCAGACTTTTTTGGTGTTTGCATAATAGATATTGTAATAGCAGAATTCATTTATTTCATGTTATTTTATATACTTGTTTGTGCTCTTGTTTTCCTATAATTTTAGCTTTTGCCAATGTTTTTTTAAGCCTTTAGCAATTAAGTTCTCATTTGCACATGTGGTCAAACGTTTCTGATCTTCGCCATAGCAGAATTAATTTAGCAGACTACGCGAAGATTACAAAAAACAACCGACTTCCAAAGAAAAATAAAACACTACAAAATTATGTAATAACTTTTGGGAAGTCGTTGTTCAAATACAAAGAAATAACCAAAAACACCGACTTCCGAAATTAAAGTAATTTTATACTTGTAGTGTTTTTTTTTATATGGAAGTCGATTGTATTTTTTTTTTTAAAGTTTTGATTAGTCTAACATAACATCGCGTAGGTATAAAAGTGACTGTAGCATGCAGTGACTGTTTATAATTCAGCATCACTGATATTTGTAAAAAAAACAATCAATGCATCGTTGAAAGAAACGGAGTTTTATAAAATAAAAAAAATAATTCTGTAAATTTCAAAAATAAAATGAAACCAGTCCGAGAGTGGACCTGTGAACGTAGATAACCCAATCAAATCTTGCCGATTGGTGTTCTTTATCAACCTTAAGTATGTGTAATCTAAATATTACTACGTGAAACTAAACGTTGTATCCCTTTTTACGAAAATTACGCGGACGGAGGAGTATGAAATTTGGAACAGTTAAAATTTGTATATGGAGTGCAGAAAGCTAAATTTAGCTTTCTGCACTATATCTATAAACTTTCACTCAACTTTTCTTTTTTTCTTTTGTTTTCTTTCAACTTTTAATTAATAAAAACATGACATACACGAATATAGTTTATGGTTAAAATATGTAGTCAAACTCAAATATGTATGCTATAGGTAAAATTTAATTGAATTATGGTCGAGTTAATATTATCTTACCATTAGCTTGGCTCTTCTATCTTTGTTATTATTAAGTACTTTTCTCTTGTTATTATTCTTTATTCCGTTTTTTTATGTTTGGTCGCTAAAATTAGCTCTTTATCTGTTCCATTCTGGTAAAAGAAACTAGGATCCCCTCAGACATGTTTCTTTTTTCTAATGACAGAAAGCTTAAGGCGTGTAACGCTGGTATTTTTAGGATACATTCTACATATTTTGGGATTACAATTTTATTTTTGTTGTCTGTCTTGTACTGACTTTTGGCTGTTAAAATGCAAACTGCGAAGTTTGCCGCACTCGCAGAGGATAACCGTGACAGTCCGACATGATCACAAGAGTACAGGACCGAAGAGAACTTCGGTCCTGTACAAATGCAAGCATCAAGATACACGAATTTTACTTAGTACGCGTTTTACTATAAAAAAATAAATAAGCCTTTTTCTCCCATTTCCAGTTTATGCCGATGGTCGTGTGTGCATATCAATCCTGCACGCGCCTGGCGACGACCCCATGGGCTACGAGAGCAGTGCTGAGCGATGGTCACCCGTGCAAAGCGTAGAGAAAATATTGCTTTCCGTTGTCAGCATGCTGGCTGGTAAGACACAAAATATGACATAATTGTCCAGTTTTATGATTGATCTCTCTCAAGCAGGCGGTGGCGGCTTTAAATATTAAAGCCTTTAGCCAAGGCAAAAATTAAAAGATGAATACACGAGGCCAGTTTCTCAAACCATGATACTAAACTAGTGTTAGTAAACTACCAAGCTGGCTAAATGTAAGTGTTTAAGTCGGGCTGGTGTCTGCAACTCCCCGTCAAAACGCAACGTCCACGCGCGTATTTTGCGTAAGGTTGGGACAAATATATCATTGGATTCACCCCAGCTGCATAAAGGCCAGCAACGCCCTGATGTTACTGAAGCGACCCCAGCAGTTACGTCACTAGGTCGCGCCGCTTCGACTCACTGGAGCCAGTCGCATCACTCCGACTCACTGGACCTTGCTGCATCATCCCAATTCACGGAAATATCATCCACCCCGACTCACTGGGGAACCGCAGACAGTTCCGACTCACTGGAACCAACCTTTTACTGGCCTGGCAAGCATTTCAAGATGTATGGACGACTCATCTACTATCGACCTCCGGTCTCCGGAGGGGAGTGATGGGCGGCATCAAAGCAGTCACAAGAAAAACTAACGGAGCCAAATTTGTACGGCAATAAAAACACCGGAACGCCATTTATCCCACCAGCAGCGAATTACTATCGAAAGCCTGTATCGCGATATCAGAGTTTTCGATTTGAATATATACAACAGTCCGAATAACAACTATCTGGTCTGGTCGGAGGATCTTCCCCTTTTAATGGAAGTTTGCGGGACTTCACTCTCTGTTCCGCATACCTCTATGATGGTTCTTTACCAATAAATTACAGGAAAACTTATAAGTTTAAAAGTAACATGTTACAAGAATGAGATTCGTTCGGAACCCTTTTCACGCGAGTCCGACTCACACTTGGCCGCTTTTTTCTATCAGTTGAATGAATTTTCAATATGCAATGACGTCACAAATTAACGCAAGTGAGACTAGCGTTAATTTGTGACGCGCTGATCATTTTGATCTTCTCAGGCTAATGGAATGGTTTGTTTTTCAAAAACTGACACATGTATATTTAGTTGCCTATGTACCTTTGCTTATATGGCGTCGATCCACTGTGCGCCGGGGCGAAACTCCGCTGCCGCAGCTAATTGCAGCACGGCGGACAGAGCTCCGGCAGGATACCATGGCGGTATGGACACTATCGCGGCCCAGTGCTGGGCACGCCACAATTGCGGCGGTAAGGCCCCTCTTTGGGGAGTGGCTGGAGAGGCGCCACGGCGTCCTCACCTTCCGCCTGACACAGATACTCACCGGACACGGCTGTTTCGGGAGGTACCTGTTTAGGATTCAGCGGGAGGACACGCCCGGGTTTCAGCACTGTGAGGATCTCCCGGAGGACACGGTGGAGCATACGGTTGAGGTCTGCCCTATTTCGGCGATCGATCCCCGGTCACCCTAGGCTCCCCTAGGCCCTGGAACGCAAAGAGCTTGAGAAGGAACACGGATGGGTTTTTTGTCAGTAAGAGTCTGAGACGCCCTTCCGCTCCACCCAGAGCCGAAGAAGTCATTTGGCGATTTCCAATCCTTAAAAAAAAATGTAGCAAACAAGGCGCGGGCTACTTGCGTCTCCCTTCACATAAACAAACTTTAAACAAAACAACAATACCCGCGCGCATCTCAGATCTCGCTGGTTATTTGCGCGAGTAACTCGCCTACACCTAACCTTTCCACGAAGCATGTAACTTGCGCCAATGCCTCCACATGTGCAAGCTACATGCACCGTGTACAAGCACCATAAGTAACTTTTTAAAAGTACGGAAAATCACTACTAAAAAAATCGGTTAATTACTTTCCAAGAATAAGGCTGACTGTCCACTAGAGCGAAGAGGAGATGAGCGGAGTGGAGCTGTACCAATATTAACTAATGAAATGGCATAAACTCTCCGCTCCGCTGCGGTGGACAGGGATTTACGAACTAGTTTAAATATTCACACAAAACCGGAAAGCAGAGCGAGGCAACGGAGCGAGGAAGCAGAGCGGGGAAAGGCAGTAGGGAGCAGAAAAAAACGGCCGCCCGCTCAAATAACTCGTTGCGTGACCTCCGCACCGTCCGCAACTCCGCTACGCATCAATGGACAGACACAGTCCGCAACTCCGCTCCGCATTACTTCGTTACTCCGCTTCGCTCCCTCGCTCCGCTTCAATTAAAACAAGCAGCCTTAGCGAGTTTGCATGAAATACTGTTAGGAGTAAACACTCAAGTTGAGACAATTTAAATGTTGTTGATCTTATTCTAAGACAAAGTTATAAAATTTTCAGAGCCAAACGACGAGAGCGGTGCTAACGTCGACGCTGCAAAAATGTGGAGGGAAGACCGCGATCAGTTCAATAAAATTGCTGAGCGACTTGTTAGAAAAACCCTAGGTTTGCCTCCGCCGTAATATTATAGCCGTAAGGTCCAATTTACCCTGTATTTTCTGGGAGATGGCGTTTTTTACCTCATTCATTATATCTTCGTATAATCATGGCTATAATGTATGTTTATAACCTTTCGCATACGAACTAGTTAGCTAGATGTAAGTTAGCTGCGTGACAATGACTGTTTTATGGAAAATGATAAGTCAGCTATACATTTGTTATACGTCGTTACGAACATATTATTATTGACTGGTTTCTGATAGCCTGTGAAACAACGTCTGCTGTAAAATCGTATGGCTGGTGCCTTCGATCAATATTTTGTTATTATTTTATAAATTGTTAAATCACACCATGATGTGGACTCATATCGTCCAATAAGTCTTCTGTCTTTTGCAAACTTTTCGAGAAGGAACTTATAAATATTAGAAGGAAACCGTAAATAGATTATGCCAAATTACCAATTCGCGCAAACCCAAACCCAAAGGTTGACTGGTAAAGAATGCCTTGATGCATTAAGTCCGCCCATGTACCACTATTGTACATAAAGTTTTAATAAATAAATAAATAAATAAACCATGGCACAGTTCAACAACAATATTGACCAACAGATTGAATAATATTGACCTTCGGCAAAATGTTGTTCAAAATAGTGCTTTATTTAAACTATAAGTATAGTAAATACATGTCATTCTCTAACAGTCAAATAATGGGCTAAACAACTACACTGATTAGTACGCAAAAGTAATTAAACAATATTCTAAATCGAAATTAATATCGCAAAGAAAACATATGTAAGTAGGTACTAATAAATATTACTCCGAAAGATTGTAGGTAATAAATGTTTATTAGGTTATGATTTCTCGATATATTATGAAAAAATCGTTTGGTATACAATAAATCCCATCCATATTCAATAGCTTCCAATATATCCGTGTCTTATAAAAAAAAATAGTTTACTATTTCACGCGAGATTTTACAAGCTTACGGCGTTTTCAATTTTCCGGTGACAAATATGTTATTTAAACGAATAAATATTGTATTATGATCAATACTAAACATTATAATTGAGAGATTTATGACGAACAACAAAATAAGTGCTTTAAAGTTAAACTCGTAAATGAGAGACATAGGCCTCTGAATTTGTTTCGATCTCTGAGGAGGAAACATAAACCTCTTCTCGGTCAAAATTACAAAAACCTAATAATGTGTGAGCCTTAAAGTTTTATTTTTAACCAACCGTAAAAAAGTATGTTATATAATAACATACTTTTTTGTTTACTATGTGCTAACCAGTCTTTCAGAAACCACAGTTAATATTTTTAAAATACATTCCGTGTGCCAAATTTCACGAATATTGTTTTAGGGATGAACAAATATAACCATTCTTAAAAATGCAATACGCATAGAATATAAAAAAAAAACTAAAGTCATCATCATATTTCTCATGAATTTATGAGAATTTCGAGATAAACCTAACTTATATTCAAGTGTATCTTGAAACTAAAATGTTGTCTTCCTAATAAATAGTTAGTTATTACAGTTGGCCCCCCTAAGCCAGTAAGGGCGGCAAAGACCATATGGACAGCTAAGTGGTTTGACCATTTTCAATGGAAGCTGGCCCAGTGATTTTGCTTTTTTTAAATAGTCACGATGATACTAGAACAGGGGTCACCAATTAGTTTCATTTGGGGTCCGTTTTATAAATTATATGTCTGCCGCGGTCCGTTTCTACTTTATAATACACCAGAGCAGTTTCTAGCCTAAGATGGGAGGGATGGCGGATCTTTACATCATCATTTATTTAGTTAAAACTCCAAAAATTACGTACATAATTATACAGTTCTGTTGTACAACGTGTGAACGTAATACCTGAAAAGGGTCATTGCACTCATCATTATGAACAACTTTTACCATGGGACAAACCGCGATATCGCCAAAAAAAACAGCTGTTCAGTACATTGTGTCGAGTTATCAGCACATAAATGTATGGAGCAGTTGATTTCTTTTCGCGATTTCAGTGTAGGTCCCATAGTAAAAGTTGTACTGTTCACTTAAGGTTCGCACAACATCGTTCGGGTGACCCTTGGTAACCCCTGTATTAGAATATATGGGGTGGAGGACAAATAAACAAACAAAAAATGTCCTGTGATATGCTGCAAATGTTGTTTCGGAGATTTGGGAAGATGTAAAATTCTGATATACCTTCCTACATATCGATCTATGTCCTCTACCTATTTGATGACGACCTTTTTGGAGTTGTGTGAAGTTTCTTCTGACTTGCCCTTACCTAAGTTACAGTTGTATCGACTAGAAATGCATCATGGCATTGCGTTTATAATACCCATGAGGGATGATTTTTAGGTTGACCAACTGGAAAAACTCAAATGAAGGCCTAATACAAACAATTATACATGACAGGGAAGAAAAGATAAAAAAAACATATATCATATATTAGCCGCCTTATTTATAAAAACTCGTTAACCCTAGGACTAGGTTAAACTGATTTTCAGATTCTAAAAATTCAATTTATCCATTGATAAATATATTACTTATTAGTTTTTTTTTTTTAATGAGGCCCTAATTTTAATTCCTAACCTGAGCAATATTAAACAAAAATGTTATTATAAAATAATAAGAAGCAATATAAAATGGAAATACATGTAGTAAGTAGTAGATAGGAGCACTATACCGATGTAGTGTTGTAGTTTTTTCAAGTCTTCCATAAATAAGTGCGGTTGTAATTGTGCTGGTTTCGTAAACGAAGCTTTCAACTTATTGATGCTTCCATGTCGCTAGCTGGCTACTGTCATGAACCTTGCTGTACACTCAGAGAACTTAATCGTTAAACAGATTGTCACATAGGTAACTGTCGTGTTATAAACCACATCATGCTTCTGACAAATAATGAAAGTTGTGATTAGAATAAGAAGAACATTTATTTTGATATAGTCTTGCAAGACATACAAGTTCCCTGATTGTACATTCACAGATATGGGCATATAATCAGCCCACGATACTCCCAAAGCTGGGACTACCTAGCTAAATGTACTAAACTCCCAAAGCTACCTCTCTATACGAGTAAGTGGTCCCTTGTCAACCACATTAACCCTATAGATACTTAACATAAATCTACACTATATAATAAAAAAATAATATTCGAGTATCGAAAACTCATAAAATCACTTATAATTTTCCATAAAACAAACTGATTTATTTAATGGTGACACAGGATTTTATTATAATTGTATTTGGGACGCCTATTAAACTTGACCTCACCTCACTGTGACTTATAGCAGGCTTATAATGCCTTAGTTTGACCACAGCCTTACAAGCAGTAGTCCATCTAGAGTATTCTAGAGCGCAGATCAATCATTAGTAGATTATACGACTTCTTGGACATGTTTTAGAGAAGAGAGGAGGTTGACGGTTTTAGATTATATATATATATATATATATGTATATTATTTACTGTGAAAGGTCCCGCAACAAGCAGAGTATTTTCCTGACTAAATCTATATGGTTCGATTACAAAAAAAATTGGATTCTTATTTTTACACTTTTGTCACGTAAACAAAAAATTAAGACATACAGTGGGATGAAATTTTCCGTGTCGTCACACGTTGGTACACATGAGCAAAAAGTGACGTCTCCACCCCCACTCCTGAATGTGTTGCGCTTCTTCGACAATTTTTGTTGATTTGAAAAGGCAAAAAATACATGTCCAATATTTTTTGATAATCTAACTGACCAAATAGAATTTATTATTGTTCTTTTCAGGAAAATACCATATACGATATTATTATTTCACAAAACCCTTTCAATTTTAGAAACTAAGAACTCCCGTATAGAGTTTAATGTAGTATCACTGGTAATAATGATGAATACATCTTCGCAGCAGTTTCAATAAAAACATATGTAGACTTTTAACCTTTTATGCCAATTTTAACTTTAGTAGCAAAGTAGGGTACAGGTGCTCATCCATATGCTACTTCACTACGAGTCGCCACTCTTCGGTGGTAACACTTCCTAGAGTTGGCCTAGCGTAATACCAAATTACAATAGAAAACGAGGTCAGCATGTACTGGTTTTGTTAACATTGACGGGCCGACTGTACGAATACAATAACAATGTGTGTAAAATTGTATTTATTGTTTCAACAGAATCGACTTCCTTCGTACCTATAAGACAAGATAATAAGACACAATTTAATAATCTATTTTAAAATTATTTTCAATAAAATATTTAATTGACTACTTTTGTTTCATTTTATTTACAAAACCCTTATGAATAAATTCCGCAGATTTCATATGTAATGGATAGCTTGCAGAATGAAACGGTCTACTAACAATCTGTTCTAGCCATGTGATAAAGGCAAAAATTAACAAAATCTTTATTCTTTCAGAGTTCAATTTAAATTTCTATTTAACAGTAGATAAATAGATTTTATTTTGATAGATTTTATTGGCCATTAGTGTGGGACGCTACTTGTGTCGATACTCTTGCGCCATCCCATCTTCCTAGCTCTTCGTGCTGTGCTGGCGCTGCCGCTGCGGCTGCAGAGAACCTCAAGCGGCGGAAATATAATAAACTTGTTGGTAGTTATATTTTCGAGCCGTTTGGGGTTGAAACTCTCGGGTCTTGGGGTCCGAGTGCACATAACTTGTTTAAAGATCTCTCAAGACGCTTAGTTGACACTTCACGTGACCCAAGGGCTGGCTTTTACCTTGCTCAAAGAATAAGCATTGCCATACAACGTGGCAATGCCGCCAGTCTTTTGGGTACACTTCCAGTCGATAGCGATGCGGATGAATTTTTTGACGCCATATTTTAGGGTTAATTTAGTTAGGAGTTGTTATTTTTATTTCTAGTGTATATATAGTTAGTTAAGTACTGTAAACATTTTGTACCTATACAGTAAATAAACAGTGAAAATTAACACTTAGCTCTATGTACCTATCAAGGAGATGACAACCACAAACATTGTGTACTATCGTCATGCATCTAAGATGATTTATCTCATTACATTACGTTACCATGGCTATTTAATATGAGTGATAATGGGCCATGTAAAAAGGCCTGATTTACAAAGCAGAAATAGTATAAAAGAAAACTACAAAATAATTGGAATGTCACCTGTATGTAGGTAACTGGTCGTGGTCGGTTACATAAAATTGGCTCTTGCTGATTGCGTAATACTATTCTACTTTTGGGCAGGCGGGTAGAAATAAATGCATTCGGTCGCATATTCTTTCAATTTAAACGGTTTTATTTAGCTTGCCCTGTTTGTTGTTAGTTTTTTGGGTCAAAATAAGTAATTGAAATTTTACCCCTCCCTGTTGACAGATTGATCTAGTATTTGGTACACACAAAAAATATTAACTTTTTGCACACCATATAAACTTAAACGGTGCCAAACATACCCTACCGTCCGCGTAATTTTCGTAAAAAAGGGGTATAAAGCTTTTGCTTCACGTAGGTATTAATAAGTTTATAGATTAATGAGACCACAGATACTTATTAGGTTTCTTGTAATCTTCTATTAGCTAGTAGCACATTACCTACTATGATTTATTAAATTATTTCGTAAGTATAACTAGTAGATACCTAAACTCACTACTACAGCGACATCATTTCAGCAGAAAGACGTCCACTAGTCCACTGCTGTCCCCCAAGCGTCGCTACATCAACCGATAATACATTAAACGGTTACGAATAATAATCTTATTATTTGGATCAGTATAAATAAACCCGTCAAAAAGGAAAGAAAAAGCTGAGAGTCCTACATAATTCAAAACCACCCAGAGTACGGGAAAAAGCCTGGCAGCACTGGGGAAATTTTGAATTTCGCGGGCTTTTTAGAGTTTCACCAGATGCTGTACCAGTTCCACCTCCAGTTGAACCTTGAGTAGGTTATCTACCTACCCAAGTAGATTTTTCAGATTCTGTTTCAGTAGGTTCAATAGTTGAGGCATTCTCGAACAAATAGCTTACCTTACACGTTAACTTTGTAAAATTACTAGCCTGATAGTTTAACCTCCACCCTCCGGTTTAACCGAACATGATCGATCGAACATACTGTCCATCATGAATACTTAATCGCACTGCACCTGTCTGTTCACAGAAACACCGCCGTTGTACCTATTAGATGGATTTAAGACCGTGATAATGATTTCATTATTATTTATTTATGTTATTTTTATATCATGGGTCCATGGCCATATTCTCATTGAGCCTTTGATGCTTTTACAACATTTTCATACCTACTCCTTCTGTGAGCCCGGGCTTAGGGCATCCGGTACCAGTCACCGTAAGTGGTTTATCTATCTATCTATGTATATATATACATATGTCTAGATAAATAAAAATGAATCGCCGAAATGTATGTACGCGCATAACTTGAGAACGACTTAAATAATTCCTTTTTTGTTGTAGCCAGGGTGGGTCACTGGTCATAAATACAAATTTAATTCTTATAAGAAATTGACCAAAGATACACTTCAACTAAACTAGATATTTATCTATTGGGTATGGCTTTCGCAATTAGTCATGATGTTGGACCATTGTGCGTGAGCCATGGCGGCCGTCATTCTAACCAGCCAACCTCCCTCCAGAAGCAGATCAGTCCTAATGTGTTCAGGATGTCTGTGAGTGAATTCGGTGTCCCTATTGTTTGTCTCCGTATTTCAGCGACGCCTGTGCACTCAAGGAGCACGTGCGATACCGTTTCTTCCTCCTCCATGCATGGTCTGCACAGAGGACTGTTCGTTATACCTATCGTGTGAAAACATTTTTTCAGTGAGTAGTGTCCGGTGATGGTCCCCGCCGCCATTCGTAGGCTGTCCCTATCCAGTCGCAGAAGGCGCTTGGTAAGTTTGCTGTCTAGGGATGGCATAGTCCGTGGACTGCCTGCAGTCTGGTGCCGAGGCCCACCAGAGTTCTGCTTGTGTGTGGGTATGTTCCTGTAGCCACGTGCGCAGCTGGGTGAAAGGGAGTGGCACTATGGGTTCGGGTCCAACAGCCATCGTACCAGATCCCCTCCTGGCCAGCTCATCGGCCGCGTCATTCACCGTGACGCGTCCTAGTGCATTGTGGCATTCTTGTATTTGTTTCGATGTTCAGGGCCGTCTTAAGCATACCTTTTCGGCGCCGGGGTGCGAAAGTCAGCGTACGCCCCGCTCGTCAACGAAAAAAAGCTATATTAAGGTTCCGTAGTCAACAAGGGACCCTTATAGTTTTGCCATGTCCAGCTGTCAGTCTGTCCGTCCGCAGTGTAGCTCAGAGACGCTTAGCGCTAGAAAGTTGAAATTTGGTATGGGTAGGGTATACATAATAATTAATCACGCCGACAAAGTGGTACAATTAAATCTTGAAATACATTTTTTTGGGTGGCCTACATGTAAAGTGGCAATGATTTTTTTTTTAACCCTAGCCCATGGTGTGGGTCATCGTAGGATAGGTTCCCCCCCTCTGCCAGATAAACAGTTGTTATTGGAGACGTGAATAAATTCATGGTAGTAGCATTAATAATGAATTTAAATAAAACTATCACAGCTAAGTAGGCTTTACAAGTTAACGAGTAATAGTCGACCAACTTAAAAATGGAACTGGTTAAGTAAAACAAAATTATAAATGAATATGCATAAGAAAATGAAAAAAAATACCTTAAAACCAACTGCATTTGCAATGTAATATTAGGTAACTTTGTAATGTAATAATAGTTAAGTACTTTTTACGATTTTTCTGGCATGGTTTAGGAGACGGGTTACTACGGAACCCTACACTGTGCGTAGTCCGACACGCACTTTGCCTGTTTTATTTATTATATACATACTTTATTGTACACCTCAGATAAGAACAGGACAATCAAACATAAAATAAGTGTACAATGGGCGGTCTTATCGTACAAGGCAATCTCTTCCAGACAACCTTTGGATGGATTGAACGAAAGGAGATAGATTTAGGGCTGTCAGTGTACAAACGTTTTAAACAATACTAATAATTAGATATAATGATATAAAATACATAATTAATTTTATTTATTTATTGCTCTGAAATCACATTACTTATACAAATAAAAATCGACTTATTTTTTGCAAATTCAAAAGCCTAAGAAGATACTACCTACGTAAATATTTTTTAATAAAAAACGTTGTTTTGCCATACAAATTATTTCTACTAATAATTAAAGTACTAATATAGCTATTAAAAAATAGGGGTTGGTGGTAGAAGGGTAAAAATTAGGGTTGTATGTATTTTTTAATGCCAAATTAAAAAAAAAACTAAAATAAAAAGAAATTGTCCAAATAATAAAAAAATGTGGTGCTACTCTTATCACTTGTAGTATGAAATATAGATTACGTACTATTCTCAAACCAACAATTTCATAAGAATCGGTCAAGCCGTTTCGGAGGAGTTTTGCTACAAACACTGTGACATGAGGACTTTATATAATAGATTTATTTTATTATTTTGTAGTATGGATAATAATTATTATAATTCGAACTCATTTTTTTGGGCTTTTGAGTTGACAAAAAACAATTTCACATTGTTATGGCCTGCGCATACTGGCGGACGGGACGGCAGAGGATTTTTAATTTATCCATTGAATTTAATAGTAGGTAATCGAAATATTTTGCTCGGTGATCCGCCTTGGAGCAAAGCAGCGCAGTTTTCGCGGCCTTATTTCGGACAACTATTAAATTCTGCTTCGTGTCGCTGGCACGATATTGTGTTGCCCAAAATATGGCCACTTCCACGACATCGTTGGTGGCAGCACACAGGTCACTTCGGCTGCATATTTTGGGGCACAGAGAGCATGATAGGAGGTGGAGCGTGGTTTTATCACGATAGCCCCACTTTGCGATTTTCAATTGATAAATTAAAAATCTTCTGCCGTATTCCGCCAATCTGCGCAGGCCATTAAACAAAATCAAATTTCAGAGTGAAGCATTAAGACTTAATTTTCATAGTTCGTCTGTAAACATCAATCAGTGACCGACAATCACTGGGCGCCCACCGCGCCTGTACCTTTGAAACGTCAACCTGTCAAATTCAAACGAAGTTGCACCTAATTGTGGAGACTAAAGCCCACTTGCGCTGCTCCGCTTAGTACTGGGCTAAAGGTCTAGTCCAGGGCTAACTTAACAAATTTGCAGAATGGTCTTTTTGAGAGGCTAGTGAAATAACTAAAAATATAGTTTTAGCCAGGGCTACTACGTTTTTGTATTTGTACAAGACCATTCTCCAGGCCATTTTGTTTCTAGTGCGGGCTATGTTAAGGGCGCACCGCGCTCTTTGAACTGGAAATTTTGCCGCGTAGGTACGTGTTGAATGAATTTAAATTCTATAATAAGAGTGATATCTTGCACATCACGAACGGTGTGACACGTGCCGAAAGCGGCATGTGTCTTTAGTAAAACAATAGCTGAACTCCTGTGCCCGCGGCTCCGCTTTCGTGGTCTCAGTGTAGTAGATGCCTATTGAAATTAATGGCGGTCGGGTTGCGCTCCTTATGACACGGGTGCACCCGGGTAAAGACGGCCCTGTGAAGGTGGTGAAACTTTTCTCCAGAGATTGGAGAACTGAGGTGCTGTCGGATAGTATACGAATAGGAGTATCCGTGACTCCCCTGGCTTCTACGGCGCTTGGATAATGCCCACGCATTCCGCTTAACAGACGGTGTTGAGCTTTCCCAGCAGTCTGGATATTTTGATGTTGAGGTCGCTGGAGTAAACTCCTCAACTCCTCCACTCAAAGGCGCCCTCGATGTCAATGAAGACAGCTAGTGAGGAGCATTTATGTTGTATAGCGCTTTCGATCTTTGAGACCACGCTGCGCAGCGCAGAATCTGTTGATTTCCCCGCGGACAGAAAAAAGCGGACAGAAAAAAGAAAAAGATTTTAGGCTTATTGGTCTATATGCTTTGGGTACTAGATATACTGATCCCGTCATGTTTGGTCTCGTTTGATTTGTTTTGACAAGCAAAAACTAAGTAGTAAATCCAAGGTGGAGTCGAAGATCTGATGATGGATCCCGAAGAATGTAGCGTATGTACCTACCATAGAAATATAAAAAAACACTTTGCTATTAATTAATGGATGTTTATTATATCTATGGTACTACCTATCCTTCGACCAAGACGGCACACTGCGACCTATGACGGGGGCGCAAGCCGCACTCACTAACCTGCCGTTTTCCAAGCACTTCTATGCTCTTCTAGCTGCCCGATAATTTATTACAAATCTCCCAAAAAACAATGTCCTTGCTATCCAGTAATCCTATATTTTCTCCATAACAAAATTTGTGGAATAGAGTAGGGATCTTTTTGCGTCGACGTGTGGCACAAAAAGGACTTTAGTATGAAACCGAATACAACGTAAATTCAGCTACTCATTTTACGCGGCTCACAAAGTCAAAGTCAAAGCATTTATTTCAAATAAACCATTATCAGGAACCTACTTTTGAATTGTCAAAGTCAGTCCGTCAAAAACATGAAGCTGTTTGCTCGTTAAAGCGTAGATCTCTATGGAGAAGAACGTGCAAGAAACTCCACGGACACTCACTTTTAAATCATTTTATGTTTACAAAAATCCTGGTTACATTAACCTTGTTGCTTCTATATATGAGAACAATGTTTAGAAAGAAAAAAACAATTTATAGTATCAAATATTAAAATGAGCAGTGGCAACTAAGGGATGACCGGGCGCCGTCAGTGGAGTCTCCACTGACGGCGCCCGTTCACGAACATGACGCGTGCATCAGCACTCATTCAGCTCAACCATTTTGAAGGGAACTGAATGATCCGATACACGCGCCACCATCAGCGAGCATGACACACCCTCAACTGCCCCTGCTATTTCATGTCAACAAGGAAACAACTCATCCATATCCGAGCCGGTGTGCTAAAGTTTTAGAGTTCGCACTGTGTGTAAATATACCCAAAGGGTAGGTATTATTATTATTAATATTTTTTTAGTTCTACACTCGTTTACTTTACGTATGTGGGTAATAAACGAGCGTGTAGAACTCAAAAATAAAGTTTTACATAAGTAGGTAACTACATGCAAGCAATCATGCAACCGATTCTAGACCCTACCTACCTATTTAACTTCGAATCGAATCTGGAACAGTGTTTTACTATTCTGATTGATACAGTGCTGGATTAAGCCAGCGCGTGGCCCGTAGCAAATTTTACTAAGGGGCCCCCAAAACCTAAACCTACGTAAAAATCAAATGAAAATATGAAAATATCAAATTCTTTGTTTTATAGAAGGGCACGGTGTTTGAGCAACCATTTACAGGGCGAAAAGGGTTACCTATCATAAGTTCGAAAAATATTTGAACGAGTGTCATTTCACCTAAAACAACTATTATTGTTTCGTTTTTATTTTACTTCATCTATGTCACGTCTCCCACTGTATCAGTTGACCTATTAAATTTATAAATTCGTTTTTTTTCGTTACTCCGACGGTTCATTTGGTCGGAAAACTTTATACCAAAGTAACACTTAGCCGAAAAAGCATTTGTTATTAAATTGAGAGGCTCATTAAATACTGCCAGCGCTCTAGGCAACCACCTCATGAGCGCCCCAAAGGTGGTCACGAGCAAGCGTGAAGCGGGAAGTTATTGAATGCGGCTTGACAATTTACCTATACGTGTCTAAGAAAATGATAGTGAGCGAAGCGAGCTCGAAATTTTTAAGCTTTCGTAGGTATAGCTTAGGATTAACTACCATGAGCACAGAAACCGGATTGAGTTTATCGACTTATTCGGAACGGCTACAAAAACCTAGAAAATTTCAGATGCAAGGGCGATCGAAGTGAGCTCAATAACTTTAGTAGGTATGTACCACGCTTCGGATCAGATTAGATTTTCTCTTAACCATTCATACTTCTATTGAAGTTTCTTTCTCAACCTATGCCTAGAACAATGATAAAAGAACGAGCGGAGCGAGCTAGAAAAAACCTTGAGTATATTCGAGAAATGACTAATAGAAAAACAGCATGACACTTTTCCCAACCCGGGATAAGTAGTAGTCACAAGTATTTATAACCGATTTAAAAAAAAGGAGTCGGTTGTATATTTATTTATTTTTTATATTTGTTACCTCATAATAACTCCGTCATTTGGGTTTTTGGGATCGGGCCATGTAGGAGTAATCAAGTAGTAATAGGGGCATGCTTCGGAAGCTCTATACAAAGTATCATTTTCTAATTTATGTTAGCAAGTAGGTACGCACTTTTTTTTTGTTTAAGGCTTTCGTGCACCGCTTTGTAATCTAGCGCCCCTAGGCACGTGCCTAGTTTGCTTTAAGGATAATCCGCCTCTGTAAGGACCGGGGCTGCTTGCTTGAAATTATGTTAGTTTGAAAGAAAAATACTTTATTTGCACGAACTATGACGCATATCTTAAAAAATTAGACAACTTACACAGGTTGGGAAAATATGCGTCGCATCTTCCCAAAACGGCTATCGTTCAGTCAGTATGGAAGGAGCATAGTTATAATAAAAGAGTTGGGACTCGCCATGGCGCAGGTTTTCAGCGACATGTTTTTGTAAATCCAAGCGCGGGGCCACCCACTGCTCGGGGCCCGTAGCTTTTGCTGACTCTTGCTACGTGGCTAATCCGGCACTGGCTTAATGGTTGGTAGTCGATCTAATTACGTAGTCCAACCTAGATTCGTTTCTAGTTTTCAATTAAATATTAATTAAAAATAGCAAGCGGGTTGGAAGAGACTGTTTGTTTCGGATACCTATGCTCAGATATTAATGTAGTACTTAATGTTCAGTAATTATTGGTAACTTGTAGTGTATGGAAATTATTGACATTTAAAATTGTTCAGAAGTAGGTATTTAGTCACCTTGTTATCTGACGGCAACTGTATTCAATTTGTAAGCGTCTGACGTCTCCATCGTTACATTTTGTAAAGATGAAAAACCAAAGCTTGAAAAATAGAAGATGAAAAGTGATTGTTGGTTCAGACAGGCTTGTAATGGTAGGTTTGGTAGATATGTATGTAAGTACCTAACTAATGGTAAAGTTCGGCATTGATTTTAGTTTAATTTTATTGGTCACATTTTTTGCTGGTATCACGTCAAGAAAGAGCACTGACTTTCTTGGTATCCATCTAATTTAAATTTAAGTCCTATACTAGGTAAGTTCTCGATCACCAACAGGGTAGTACCTATAACCAAAGTACCTATGTATGACTGTATATTGTCCTTCTATCAAAGAAACCTTTGTTCTTCAACATATGTACTACATGAACATTTTAAACTGCTAAGAAGTACCTATATGTAATAACATCTAAAGACCTACCTAGGGTCCTAGATGTCGAACGGGAGAGTAGGTAACTGAAGAAGTTGCCAGTCGCCACCACCGCCTCAACAAGCCGGCATCGGCACCGCGTCGCAACACAGACTGACACGGACGCCAACTGATCACCAACCAGTTGTGTTGGTGTGGCACCAACTTGGGCAGTGCATGGCCAGTATTGTATGTGTAGCATGTTGGTTTTTATTTTTAATTTGTATTTCAATCTTGATTATGATTTTGATCATGATTGTGTTTGATTTGATTTTTGATTCTGTTTCTGACTAATTTTAATCTCGATCGTGATTTTAATTCAATTTGGTTATGTTATCCGTCTAAATTTAGTTCGGTTATGTTTTTCGGTTATTTATTTTTTTTGTTTTTAATTATGATTCTGTTTAATTCATTTTGATTATGTTTCTGTTGGATTTAATTTTGTTATGTTTTAATTATTTTGAATTTATTTAATTTTATTATGATTTTAATTTAATTTGAATTTTATTTATTTCTTAATTTTGTTTCTGCCTATGATTTTTAATGTTTTATTTCAATTCTTAGTTTTCAATTTGACTTGATTCGAGGAGCCTGATTGTTCTTTGTGTATTTAAATACCCTCTAATTGTTAGTAGCCTTTATATAATTTCAATTTAACCAGTATGTAATGCATGATGTGCTTACCTGTAAGGGATTGATACACTAGACCCGAATTTGATTGTATGTAACCCATAATTGTATGAGTGTACTCAATTGTTGGTGAGCCAAATAAATAAAATAAAATAAAATAAAAAATATTGGCTAGTGTCGTGATCGTGAACTCGTTTCGGTAGTTGGTGCTATAGGTAACCGGAGTAACGTATTGCTCCTAGATATGCTGGATGCTGATGTTATAGTCAAGAAGAAGCATTCTAAGATCAAATCAATCAATCAATGCCACCACTTCACTAAGTTTATTGGAAAGCAGCGATGCAGATGGAGTATTTACTTATAATTCAAATAAAATTACATTTAAAATCGGCATTTCAGTAACCATGCAAATGACAGCTAGATATGCATGACATTGAACATAATGAATATTAGAGACAAAAAGAAAAATTAAAAAGTGTATCCAGTAACCTACCTAAATCCTGAACACTATAAAAACAAAACAATTTGAGCCATTAAGACGTAGGTACATTGTTCGCACTGTTTGAGAGGGAAGAGGGAACGTCTGTATGAAGCAAAACTCATAACGAAAACTTCGACAGGGTAATCCGTCAAATTGGACCTTTCATTATATAGCCTGGCCATACTTGTTATAGGGGGCTATTAAATGTGGTATTTAAGGTAAAGATAGGCAATTGAAAAATGCGATGATGTCGCTTGCTACGTTGGCTAGTCCTAAAGTTAAAATAGTTAATCAATTGCGCATCTATGCAACCATTTACAATTCTGTGAAGTATAAGTAAGTCAGAATGGATCCGCCTTTCTTTTATAAACTAATCATCTTATAGTTCTTTAACCTATCATTGTAATCAGGTATAACTTTGCGGATCCCATTCTTCATACATAGTTACCTAACAAAACGGTTGGTCGACTATTACCTACTCGTAAACTTGTAAATATAGTTTCCTTTTAAATTCGATATATATATATATGCTTCTACCATGATTTTTGTCACGTCTCCACAAACAACCGTTTAGCTGGTAGAAAGGGGTTACTTCACTTTAACAAAATATTAATATTTCGCAAACGGATTTATGGCTTCTTGGAGGGAAAAATGGTTTTGGCACATCCTCGATATTTTTAAAAGACCTAGCCAACGAGACCCCACACCACAGCATAGACTATAAAAAAACAATCATAGCCACTACGTGTGAACTTACCAACTCTAAAAAAAATGTTTTAAGATTTTATTTTATCACTTTGTCGGCGTGATTAATATGTAATTATGTATACCGCTAAGCATCTCTGAGCTAAACCGCGGACAGATAGACAAACAGACGGACATGGCGAAACTATTAGGGTTGTTGACTACGGCACCCTAAAAAGCTCAGTCTATCGCAGTTGTTACAGTGCTGGACATAGGCCTGTCCTACGTAGCATCACATCAACGGATCCTCCGACTTCCGTACCTAGTCGGTCCCAGTCTTTTGAAGGCCGTTGGTTGGCCTCCTGCGAGGAATGATAGTGGAGGCCAAGTGAAGCGATTGCGGCTTCTCTCCCAACCACGCTCCCAACCCAACTTTTAGCAGACATACTAGGCAAAGATCCTTCTTACAAAAACGTATCCACGTTGAGAATCGAGGTGTTAAATGATCGGACGCTTCTTATTTTTACTATTTTAACTACGTAACTTGGCTCAATTAGGGACACATTTTTTTTAATATAAGTGCATAAAAATAATCAGGGAAAAAGAAATTGCCTTAAAATTAAAGTTGGATGGCCTGTCCCAGCTCCATTTTTCGATATAATTGCATTCACTAAAGGCGTATAAAAACAAAATAAATCATTGGGCATCAAAAAAATCATCCACATTGCTGGCAATGGCAAAAGTGCCTAGAACACTGGCAGCATTGCCGCGTTGAATGGCAATGCTGATTCTTTGGCCAAAGAAAAGACCAGCCCTCTGGTCACGTTATCAGTCGACGAGTTGTTTACTGCTCGTTTTCAATTTTGTTGACATTGTGGTGACGTGAAAACAACACCAAAATTGAAAACGAGCAACCAAATTTTTTATTATGTACCTACGTGTAGTTTTTACGTTGCAAGACAGTTTGATTAGCAAACAAATAAATGTTATGTACTTGGCAGTAAGTAAAACCTACATGTTATTATAAGGATAAGGATATACTAGTGATCAAGTTTCTTATTCTTTTTTTTATTTTGTTGCTTTTTAGAATGCCAAAACAGACCAGCGAGGAGAGGCTGTTTAAAAAGAGAATGGCAGAAAGAAGAAAAGCAAGAATAAAAACATAATTTCTACAATCATGTAAAACTTATGATTGTAACCATTCTGTGTAACAATTGCAGTCAAGTTCCTATTAGATGTTATTATTATAAAAAAAAAGATTAATGTTTTCATGTTTTTGTGCAATAAATAATAATAAATATTTTTAAATAATACTTTTATTAACTGATCATTTATAATTCCCGGGCATTTCTAAGATTAGTGAGATTGAGCTTTATAATTGAGATTGAGGTTTGAGGTTTGTGTCAAAGAAATCCAATTTTGGTGCCAGTAATTTCCATTTTTGGTAGCACTTTCAATTTTTGTGAGCGATTATCAATTTTGGTGGCCACACTAGACTTTGAACTAAAATATCTCGAAAAGTTATCGAGACATTCTCAGACCTCTAGAAGAGCTTGGACTGTCTATTCTTATCCTTATTTTACATCGCCACCTTAAACGTATATATTTTGATATGAGCGCCGCCCGTGGCGATTTTTGACGGCAGTGGCGCCGCCAAGTGCGTGTTGGGCCACGCAGTGTAGGGAGGGTTCCTTAGTACTATGACATTACAAAGTTAATCAAGTCACACACATACATTTAGCTTAAAGTCATTTTCTATGGGGTTACTTTGTACAAATCATTATGAACGAGTTTCACTATGGGACCAAAACATAAATCGCAAAAAAAGTACTGAACAGCTGATTTTTTTTTTCTACTTCTATAAATTTTTTCATGTCTCCAAAAACAACAGTTTGGCTTTTTAACCTCTCGCATGATTAATTCGCATGCAAACATATTTGTACGCTTCTTGGCATAACATAGCGACCTAATAACTTTAATTTAAGAACTGTATTCACTACCTATGTTACACAAATAAAAAAATGATTATTATAAATCCTTATCCTTTTAAATATGTAGGTAGTTTGATAATTAAGGTTGATTACGTACATGTTAATTAGGTACACTTTTAATTATTTAAATCGGACCTTTCGTTTAAAAGTTACGACGGGTATTAAAATGCTCTAAGTAGGTAAGAAAAATTTGGAACACATAAAAGTTGGAACACGACATTCATGATATCGAATAAAAAAAGAATAAAAATAATTGGAGTTTTCGAAAAAAAAACCCTAAAAGGGGCGAAAAGGGGAATGAAGTTTTTAGGGGAGGACATTATTGCTTGCCTCAATGTACGTGGAAATTAGTATGAACCAACTAAAAGTGAGATAATTGAAACAGATCCACTTTTGCATAATCAACTCCTGACGGGGTGAACGGGGTGAATAGTTGCGCTGATCCTGAGACCACAGAATCAGCAGTAGGTAGAAATGGCTGGGGAATTAATGAAAATCGTTGTGCTTAATTTTCCAAAACTAACCTTTGAAGTTTGTGGACTACCTACTAAATCGCTGACGAAGTCGCAGGCGAAGTGCCAGTTGATCATAAAACGTGGTGTTAATTCGTATCACAGATAATCAAAGTACTTGCAATAATGAAAATACCTAACAAAAGCTAATCATCAGTCACAGTTGCAGATAATTAAGTAACATTTTTACAGTCGATCTTCTGTAGCAACTGGGAATTTTATTCCCGAATGCTACCGTTTGGCAATCCATGTGAGGGCGACTGGGAATATTCGGGCCATCCTACGTGGTGTAGTAAAACGATAAATTTATTAGGCAATAGATGGATGGCTAGATAAGATAATATATAGATAGATACATAAAATAATATAATATATATCAAATAAAAAGTAATTAACGTGTGGAAAGATGTTAGTTTTCCAACACTTCATTTTGCATAGAGATAAGTACATGTTTTTTATTCTCATGTTCTAGTTTGCAGTAATAGAAATTGCCAAGAAATTTTAAGTTAAAATTTAAGCTCTAGGGGGTCTAGCTTTCGAGGAGCACTTTCGACGTTTGGCTCCCAGACTGGAGCGGGCCAGAGCTTCCTTCAAGCGGCTCCTGCCCAATCTAGGGGCTCCAAACGCCTCCTGCCGGAGGCTCTATGCGGGGATCGTGCGGTCCATGGCCCTTTATGGGGCCCTTGTGTGGGCCCTAACGCTGAAGGGGCGAAGGGTGGCCATCCGGCTGGCTCGGGGATACCGCACGGTCTCCGGCGAGGCGGCAAGCCTCCTTGCCGGATTACCGCCATGGGATCTGGAGGCGAGAGCCCTCGCGCACGTCTACGCGTGGCGCGTGGAGGCGCTTCGCCGGGGCGAAACTCCGCAAGCCTGCCAGGGTTGCGGAATTTGTTCTAAAGAGTCAGTCTGGAACGCAAAGGGCTTTAGAAGGAATACGGATGGGTTGAGTCAGTAAGAGTCTGACACGCCCTTCCGCTCCACCCAGAGCGGAAGAAGTCATTTGATGATTTCCCAACGGAAAAAAAGTGGGTCTAGCTGGGTACGCCCTTGTGACCGAGTAATTACAGTTTAATATTTAAAAGCACATTTGGGTTCTGTCCTCTTATCATCATCGTCAGTCTACAGCAGTCCATTGCCTATTCATTTCTGAACATTGGCGACTCCAATCTCCTGTCATTCATCTTGACTTTCATCTTGCTTGTGCATCGCAATCTCAACTCAAAAAACACGTACTTAGGTCATTATTCCAAAACCATCATCGATTCTCCGCACTGGGCCCGTCCATTATCTATCTACCACTTTCGCTTGCTTACACTGTGAGCTATGTAGAAAACATTGTTTTCTGCGGGTCTCTTTGTTGCTACCATAAAAAAAAACCTTAAAAAAAGCGTTACATTTTCTATGACTTGCTCGACTACCGAGACCTGTTGGCCCCCTAAGCTACAACATTGGAAAAAGTCAATCCCGAAGTGTAGTTTTATCCAAGATCATATTTTTTCTGTAAATACCGATGAGTACAGAAAAATCATGATTCGGTCAAGTCATGCAGCAATTTAGCTATTACGGCGCTGTCATCTTTCTTAATAGTAGGTAATCTCAAGTGTGAGATGTACTCGCCGTTTAGCGAGCGCCTCTTTGAAGATAAGCCTCATATCAGGCGTTAATAATGGCATTGCGAAATGTCCCACTCGAAGGGCACAGGATGACCGAGTTATATAACATCAAACATCGCTAAATAGGTATAACTCCTATTTAGCGATGTTCATGAATGCAGGCATTGCAGTTTGCGCGTTAGTATAATTATGTATAGCATTGCATGCTCAAATCACAGTTTATACACTCATAATCACAGACATATTACCTACTCATCTGGGCCCTACCTTACCTATATTTTGTGCCAGTACTTTTAACAGTTGTGCTGTGTTATGGAACGCGCGGTTTCGATTCCAGCACGTCCCTCGCGTTTTTCATTCATAAAAATACCTAATGTGGACCAAAAACTTTGTATTGCACAATGTCGATTCTATGATAGATAGATATATAAAGTAACTAACTTCTGCCCGCGGCTTCGCCCGCGTGAAGATGGTTTTTTTTTTGTTCTTTTTTTTTTTTAATGGTAATCTCTAATGCTGTGCTAATGTTTAATATCATCGGACAAAGCATTAAGATTCTCCCCAGTTCGCTCAAACCGCAGTTAATAATGTAGCTTTCCGATGGTGAAAGAATTTTTGAAATCGGTTGAGTAGTTTTTGAGCCAAATTATAACAAATAAACAAATCTTTCCGCTTTATTATATTACTTAAGAAGTTTAGATTTAGACTAGCACTTCACCCGCGGCTTCGTAGGAGGTACTTACTCCACAAACTTCAACGCCCCCTCTACCGCCTTTCAGAGGTTAAGCATTTCTGCTGCTGAATATGTGGTCTTAGGACCAGCGCAATCATTCACCCCGTTCACCCCGTCCGTGGTTGATAATGCTGAAATTGTTAGATCTGTTTCACTTATACCACTTTTAGTTTGTTCATACCAATTTCCACGTAAATTGAAGCAAGCAATAATGTCCTCCCCTAAAACTTCATCACCTCTATTCGCCCCTTTAGGGGTTGTCGTGTTTCAACTTCATCGGATTCTCCCCAGTTCGCTCAAACCGCAACATTTTTCTTTCTTAGAGCATTATATACCCGTCGTAACTTTTAAGCGAAAGGTCCGATTTGAATAATTTAAAGTGTAATTTACATGTACATAAGCAGCCTTAATAATTTTAATGGATTAGGATTAATATCGTGATACCGAAATCACCACTTTTCCATTCCACCCGGCTTTTGATTGAATAATTAGAGCAAAAATCAGTCATTGCCTAACTGTTATGGTTAAGAAACCACAATCGTTAGACATAACGGTGACGGGCAGGCGTATTTGGGGGCCTGTCTTTATGTAGAACTTTGACGTTCAAAAAGTGCTGGCACTCAGCCTAATTTCAATAAATGACTTTTGTTTTTGATTTTGATAAACCCTTCGGATTTTTTTATAGGCTCTAATCATGTAGGTAGGTAGTAAGTACATTGTTTTTTATGTATCATCAATATTTTTCTCAGCGCACGCCAAACAATTAATTTAGTAGGCGAAATTTTGCTACTTTGGGTAGGTACATATTGCAATAATCGTAGGCATCTTCATATTTTTCGAAAATAAAATAATGCCTGTGTTTAAAAATCAGTTGAGTTTTGAGCCAAATCCTAACAAACAAATAAATCTTGCCTCTTTACAATATTTTTTTTTTTTTTAATTTAATATGTGTTTCCTCTTGACTCTAGTCTAGGTCATAGATGACAGAGACAAAGTCGACGATGGAGCGAGCTTACCCAGAAGAAGCCTGTTCACTCTAATTTTGAAGAGATTAGTTTAGATTTAGATATTCCTCAGCATTCGATTCGATATATAATATAGAATTCTATCGTGTCTATTAAGGGCCATTCATCTAGTGCCACGTAGACGTACTACACTATGTAGGATGGGCCGAAAATTTCCAGTCCCAGCCCCCACATGGATTACCGGCAACGGGTAGGTAATAGTAGCTGTACACTGCAGCTTGGATCGCCAAATTCGCCAAGCTCACCCATCGCTGTCTGTCTTACGGCCGCGATGAGGGGGTTGGTGGCGGTCAGACTTTTCCAATGTGGTTTTCAGTCATTTTATTGTTAAGACATAATTTATTATAAAAATAAGTATAATTTGATTATCTGTGCCTGATGACTAGCTTTTTAACCCCCGACGCAAAAACGACGGGGTTCCCTTAATTACGGCAGACGTATCGTGCTTGGGATCGTTTAAATCAATCAAGTTACAAAAATATTGTGATCAGGGTCTGATGATGAAGCAGAAAAGAGAAATTATTGAAGACATTGGTGAGAGATCATAATCTACTTTCACTCGATCAATTGATATTATATTTTGGTATACGATGTTGATCCGTTACAGTGAGCGTAGGTCGTAGGGTTTCGGGTTAGTGTAAAAAATATTTATAAAAAGCATAAAATTAAAAACTAAATTAAAAAAAAACTCTAAAAAGTAGGTAAAAATAATATTGATATTTGATGCCTTTATTTTTGTTATTTAGATTGCTGCTAATAAATAAAATAATAGATAAGTACCTAGGTACCAAAAAAAAGAAAATAGGTACCTACGTCAAAAACATTCGTGCTAGGCTACACTTCAGAAAACCCTAACAGAAATGAAGTTAAGTAGGTACCTACCTACCTAAAGGAACAAAAAGTTTAAGGAACAATTACCTAACAATTAATTATGAAAGCTTATCCCCCTTATCTCGGTTGTTGTCATCGCATGTTTTAGACACGTCTGAGGGTGCAGGGAGCGGAATGGACAAGGTAGGTACGACGTAGCTTGTACACTTGAACTTAGTACATTTATTTATGAACCTATTTCAAGTCTGCGTAGTTAGAACAGCCCCATTGCGCAAGTCGCGATATGTTCGATTACTTGCAGTCTCGGATACCAGGGGAACAGAATTCAGTAGTAGCTTAATAGAATAGCTCTAACATAAGCCCTAGGTTCACTTGTCCATACGAGTCGCGGCGGCGCGGCAGTGCTATACTAAGTTAACTCACTCGAGTTGTAAATATTTTGACGAAAGGTTCTGTGTTAGTTAACTTGTGTATGCTTTGTAATGGGTAAGTTTGTTTGTGGATTATGTTACTATTTTTATTTGAATGACCTAAAGTATTCGTGCGAAGTGTGTCTAATATTACCGGTTCAAAATAAATTCCAAAACATTGCAAATTGTGAGTGTTTAGGCCTTTGAGATAAAATAATACCTCCTAAGTTTTGGCAACCAAAATTCGCGCGCGAAAATCGAGTGCGCGCATCGGATATTGGTCCAAAGGTTGGTGACACAGACACAGCGCTGTGTGAATAGGAACTACATTAATTTTGTGGTCCAATGTATTAATTGTGTGAAAAGAAGGTAAACTGAACTGGAAAGAGATGAAAAAACCGAAAATTTCAGTGCAATAAATAAAAGACTAAGGTGTAGTTTTTTACCAAAAGATTTTATTCATTGGAACAAACTAGTAAATTTTAGATTTTTGCATGTAACGAAACGAAGGCGAAATCAATTGACAGGCCGCTGTCCAATAAAACACAGCTTGCAATAGACTTCGGCCAATGAGAAATTATGGTTAATCGGTGTGTGACAAATGGGACTTATAGGATCTCAACAAAGTTTCTGTGATATGGTTTTTTTTTATAGTATGGTGGCGTTTTCGTATCTACTTTGCGTTTCATAGTTTCATCTTCTCTTTAGTCAAAATTGAGATTAAACTTGAAAAAACTAATGCTGTTTTATAAAATTGCTGTGAACTATTAATTCGGTGTAACAAATCCACAGTGCTGTTTGGTTAAGATGTTACTTTACGGCCGAGGAGTTGTTTTTTCTGACGCTGCGTAAATGATTGAAATAACATGAAATTGTTGCTTTAGCTGTAATAAATAATAAGAAAATGGCATCTTCTAACGCGGAGTTGCAAGAGCGATGCAAACTGTACTACAAGTTCACGAAGGTGTTGACCCTGAAGGTGGCGCAGATTGTGGTGCAGAGCAGGCAAGGGAAGAAAATAACACACGAGTGTAACGCCAAGCTCCCGGACAACGGAGTGGACTCCTCACCGCAATGGGTGAGCTATATTTTTCTGTTTCGAAAGGAAAATGCATGCTTACTATGTTGTCTTTTATGTCAACTAGCTACACACATGAAACAAATCTATTGCAATAACATTGTTCAGCTATTTGGATACTCATACTTGTTGCATACGATCGTTTTTCCCTAATTTATGTAATTCATTACTTTTAATACACGTATTTCTTATATTCATGTTGGTGTCAATTTTCACATTGGAACCATCATACTTCAATACAACCAGGTCCTAGTACACAGTTTGTTGTTTGAATAACACCACTTTATTTTAAAACAAATACTAATTGAATCACTTACTAGCTTTGGTGAAACAATGATAATTGTATTTTTTATTGATTTAGTTACATGTTATTGACAATATCACAACTACACTAACTGCTTAGACTTGCAATACATAATGTTGATGTTGCTGTGCAATATGATAAAATATATTATTAAAAGCAAACAGAATTACCTATATGAGCTGTGATCCTTATGCAGTAAAATCCGTTTTATAAGACAATTTCATATAAGACCATTTCAAAGGGACCCAGCTGAACCACCGTGGTTAGTCATGGAGTTGTGGAAACCAGCCCGATTTCCATAATACATATAGGGACCCAGTCAAAAACATGTCTTAGGTGAAAGCATATTATGCAGGATAGGGAAAATAAAACATATAAGTAATGTACAATAGTACAAAAAAATATTTAATCAGAGCTTTTAACCAGTTAATCAAATGAATGCATCCAGTCATCCAAGCTCTTTAGTTTTTGAAACAATATGTGTTTTTTTTTTTGTTTTTAGGGTTTTACTGATCTTGCAAATGATATTAATTACTTTTTTTTTGTTGCCACACTCGCTAAATGCGAACTGTATCTTTTTAAACTTACTAAATGAGTTAATGAAAATATGCTAAGCTAACCTTAAATAATGAAGACAAAAGGCAAATTACTATGCAATCCCAATTATATATAGCTATTTTTGTAAATAAAAACATGTATTTTGTAAATGGGCAGTAAAAATTTGGCTCCCTAAGAATCAATAATCCCAAATACTTATGAACATAAATATTTTTTGTAGTCACCATTGCTATACTTATAGGGAAATATATGGGTTTAGTCCGTACTCCACCAAATAAAGGCCTTATCTGTAAAGCTAAATGCAAAATAAATAAAATGCTAATTCTGATTATCTATATTAAAATGCGAAAGTAACTCTATCTTTCCTCATGCGCGGCTCCTGGCAAAAACTAATAATTTTATAAAAGCGAAAATGTCTCTTTGTTTGTTATGTTTTCTCTCCAAATCCAATCAATCAATTTTAATTAATTTTGCCGTAGAAAATAGATTGGACCTTGAAAAAGAACTTCTAGAAAAATATCCACTTGAGGCTAGATCTTTCCATCTCCGCTATGCTAAACCAAGCTTCTACTTTTAAGCATCAAACCTATTATCTTATGGGATTTGGTTTCCTCACTAACGGTTGGTTTCAATAACGTATCTAGCTAGCTACCAGCAGTAGCTGAAACGTCATGTTAAAAAGGCAAACATGAGGTTTCAGCTACTGTTGATAGCTAATTTGACAGTTGGTTAAAGGTAGATATATGGTAGGGTCTGTCCAAAGTCCATATGGTACCATTATGCACTGTATACTATAAGTCTATAACATATACAACCATGTTGTTGGCTTTTTTATTAAACACATGCATGGCTGGCTATTTGAAAACAAAGAGCTCTTTTTTATTGATTTAATAATTAAGCTGTCTGCAACCTGAACTTTTACAAAGTGAATAAATTTTAAATGACTGTTGAGGCTTAGCGACTGTGCTGCATTGGTTTCTATATAAAAATATACTAGACTGTTTTTCTAGGTAGCTGCCTCTGTTTAGAAATCAATAAAATTACTTTGCTGTGCTTCTTTTCTTTATTGTCTGAAAACTTCGAAATGAGGTTAACTTTAAAAGCAATGCACTGCTGTAGCAGGCCAATGCCTTTGGAAATGTACCGTCTTATCTGATTTTCTTCTCTTTCTGTACTGTCTTGTCTGTCTGTCTTGTCAAAAGTTGTTTGCAACAAGACATTCTAATAATAGGTATCCAATTCAATTCCGATATTACCTGGTCTACCTGGTAACTCAACGGATTAGGCGCACAATGCCACACTAGCAAAATGTCACACAATCAAAATGACACATTCTCAAAAAGTCATATCACATAATGTGCGATTTACTTTAATGACAATAAAATATTCTTATAGTATCTTAGTGACTTCTTGCAGTAGGCCGATGATTTATGAATTAAAAATAATACTAATTTTTATTTTTAGTTACACAGGGATCAGCTGTTTGTTTGAATCATTTTTTGGTTTTAACATTATGCGAAAATGGCATTTTGCGAAAAGGCATTTTGGGAATAAGCATTTTGCGAAAATGGCATTTAAGGTTAATGGCATGTGACCTTTTGCGATGTGGCGTTTTCAGACTATGACAATTTGAGAATGTGACATTTTGATAAATTCCAATATGTAATTTTGCGAATGTGGCATTGTGCGCCTAATCCAACTCAACTACAGCAGAAAGGGTAATGTAGAAGACGTGGTGTTTATAAAAACGGAACCTTTACAGGATCACTTGTGTGGCTGTCTGTCTCAATTATTCCTACAAAAACAACAAAGTTACAAATGAAAACTTTTAAATTTACTCATAATACCTAAAAGTTGTAAATATCTGGCCCCCTAAGGAGGTGACAGATCGGAATAATTCGTCTGTCAGCCCGTCTGTCAGAGCTAGTTTTCTCCGAATCTCCCGGACCAATTCAATTCTGTGCCCCAAAAAGGAAAAGAAACAAAAATAATATTTTTTTAAATAGGATCACTCTATATTAAATATATTCCTTTCTGAAGGTATTAGAGAAAATTATCGAAAATGATACCGATTATCATTTTCTCTTGGAAGGAAGGGAGACAATGTGACCAACATTCTCTCCATTACCTTCAAAACTACTTAAAAACCTAAAATTTTGAAAAAACATGCATATCGTCCCTTTCCTATAGATAACAGTTAAACCTATAACAAGTATATGGTTTCAAACGACTCGCACTTAGCCGGTTTTTGTGTTCATCATAATGCAACTTAAGTGATTGAAGATAATACTCAATGATGTAATGTATCTACCTACATTTTAAATCCGTTTCGTCCGTCTTGCTAAACATTTACTCTAATACTATAGTTTTTATAAGTTGTTTGCAATCCATAATATTGATTGATACGCGATGCATGTTTACCTAGCTGTATCATGAAATAATATTTACTGCTGTGCAAATAAGTCTGATGCAGTTTTCTTGGGAAATAATTATGTGTTCAACACTTGTGTTTATGTGTTCAACATTATGTTTATGTATTTCATCATTTGATTTTTGCTTTTAAACGACATTTTAAGGTGAATCTGTTAGTTTGATAATGCTAAGTGCCGTTTGTTAATATTATCGAGTTCTGGTGATCATGTAAAATTGGGTTTAAATATTTATTATACCCATATTGGTATGGCCGGGTATTATGAAAATAAAAACCCAATTTCCCATTTTGGTTTTTTCGTTTAAGGATGGGAAATCATCAAATGACTTCTTCTGCTCAAGGTGGAGTGGAAGGGCGTGTCAGACTCCTACTGACTAAAACCCATCCGTGTTCCTTCTACAGCCCTTTGCGTTCCAGGGCCGCGGTGACTCTTTTGAACAAATTCCGCAGCCACCTTGGCAGCCTCAGGCCCTAGCGGGCCCCGTCTTCTATGATGACCAATCATTGAGGCGCGCATGGAACACAACGCGCCATCGACCCGGGTATGGTGGTGATCGGACAGCGAGCAACCCAAAGCTCGCCGTTCGCAGGCACGCGCCGACAGTCGCCGGGAATCGCCCTGCGACTTTCGACGCCCGGGGCGTCTTCTTCTGTTGCGGTGGCTGGAGCGTCTAGCCACCCATCGTGGCTAGCCGTCCGATAAGGAACAGCCTCGTGTCGACGGCGCACGCGCGCCTCAAAGAGATGTCAGCATAAGTGACGGGGCCCGCTAGGGCCAGTGCCTGCCAGGGTTGCGAATTGTTCGTAAGAGTTACTGTGGCCCTGGAACGCAAAGGGCATTTGTAGGAACACGGGTGGTGACACTCCCTTCCGCTTCGCCCAGAGCGGAACGAATCATTTGATGATTTTCCATCCAAAAAAGACCCTTATTTTTTCTTTAGATGACTATTTCCCGTACTAGTTGTGGTAACAGGTGTATCTAAAGATATTTATAGATATAGTAGGGGTTATCGCAGGGGTGAAAAAATAAGAATCTCCCACATTTACCAAAAAAAAAAAAAACATGCGGGCCGTCTTTGGGGACTGCCGATACAAGTGAAAACTAAGCGAAAGCTAAAGTGGGTGACAATGACGCGAGTTCCATGATTTTTGTTCATCCAAATAGTGCTCAACGCGCCTAAAGAAGTTATCACTTCAAAAATAAATAGCAGGTTAAATTTTAGCAAAAAAGCGGGCCTTTTTGTGAAACCAAAATTAACTTCAGGAAATGAAAGTCACAAAACAAACACTATGAAACAATCAGACATTGTCACTCCCATCAACGGGTGTGGCTGGGATTTCTTGCGTGTTTTCGCCATCTCAAAAGGCTTCGATTGGTTGATAACGCCCAGCTTCTGAGAGTGGTGGCGCATAAACATCATATTTGGATGAAATACAACGGTTTTAGTAACTGGGTGGGATTGACAGACCCTAAAATATATTAAAAACATAAAATTGTCTGTAATTCCAATATAATATAATATTCAATATCTTGTTTCAGTTCAACTTATCGATTCCCGACGAACCCGGTGTGACGGAGGACACGAAGCGCGTGTTGAACGGAGAGGTGGTGGATGCGCTTACAAAGGTCCTTTGTATCGAGATATCCTTACACACGGTAGACGGAGACGACATGGTCTTGGAGCTCTGGACCGTCAAGCTGTCCCCAGGATCCGAAGTCTGCTCCCCTTCGACTGTGTACTACCGCATGAGCGTGATGCTCAAGTCCACGCTGACCATCTCCAGGATAACCCCGGCTTACAAGCTGTCCCGCTCCCAGCACAACGAGTCTTACAAGATCTCGCATAAAATATATGGTGGAGAGCCGAATTATGATGTTTTAGGTGAGAATATTATCATCTTATCCCATTTAATGATCTCAAGGTGAGTGCAGCTAGTATAATAGCCGGAAGACATTCTGAACATGCGTCATAAACGATAATACGGTGTCATTAGATGAATGGATGTTTTCCATACAAGTCGGTGGTGCTACTTCATGTCAAGATGTCTGCTTATTTAATTATACCCATCAGATAATTTACTTTATGGTTTTTTTTTCTACGATTTCTGATTTTTAAAAACAAGATTTCAATACTGATTGAAAATTAGATATCCATTTTAGATTAACTTTTTAGTATTCCAAAATTGCGGTTAATTATACTTGCAAATTAATGAAAACGTGTAAACAACTTATGATGGTCTCAGATTGCACTGATAAAATCAAACAGAAGATACAAAATTATAAGAAGGTATATCAGAATAGGCATTTGCTAATTTTAATGCCTAAGTAATAAATGATATCCTGAACACAGATAAAATAAATTAACATAGCCACGTTTCGATGCCGTATTAACATATACGTGTAGTTAAATATCTTCAAGTGCGTTCATTAATCAGGCATGCATACTTCATTATGTTAAGTCATAGACTAACATTCTGTGCCACTTCCTCTCAGCGACAGACGGCCTACTCAAAAGGTAGGTTTTCTGTGTGCCTTATCGCGACCGGCTTGTATAGATCTGTGTGTGACTGCACCAAGGGCATATAAGTAGATGCGGTCTTTATTGACTGAGACCCGGCCGATGTTTTCTCTGGGAAATCTATGCATTTCGTCCATGATCTAATGAGGGCCATGGGATTGGCAAAGGATTGGTCAATTAGGCGACGCTTGGGATATGCCAAGTTGTGTCAAACAGTGACTAAAATGATGATAATGATTCCGTCCGTGTACATCTAAGAGTTCTTTTATAAGCCTGAGAGAGCATCGATCGATCAGCTACAAATGGAGCGATTCAGGTATCTCCTGATGCCTATGATCATCAGCGTCGTTACGCTTACGGAATCTAACTATACCCGTGTATTATCAGAATAATAATAATTCATCTACCAAATGTAATTTAGTGTCAGTCTTTTTTTTTAATTCTTGTCATCGATGTCGCTTGAACCATCAGCGATAGATGAGGTCTACGATTGAGAAGCTCGTGGCTAAATAACAGCCTCACGGTCGATCTTCGTCCGTGACAGGGTGACCATCTTAACATATCGAGATTCCTCCGTGCCTCGGAAAGCACGTTGAGCTGTTAGTTGCGGCTGTCATTTGAAGATATGACAGTCTTTACGCGTAGTCAGTAGTCAAGAAATCTACCCAGAAAAAACGCCAGCCAAAAATTATTTGTGGAGTTCAAATACGCAGTCGCTACACGTAAAATACTGGTACTCAACTACTCAGTTGCATCCGATTGGACTGGAACCTGACCTCGACATAGGAAATGGCTAGGCAGTTTGATTGATGGATGGTGGTCTTTTGAAATTCCAAAAACATGCTTTGATTTATAGAGTTATAAGCAATTATACTGTTCTAATTGGTATGACTTAAATACAACCTTATCGATCTTTCAGGAGAAAAGCGGAAGACTGTGAAAGTGAGCGAGCTACACACGCCCATCGGGACGTTGATGATCGAGGTGGTGTACAGGACGAAGATGACTATCATGCCCGAAGCCCGGCAGAAGTTTGATTACGAAGCCTCCCCCGCCACCACTGGCATTATGGTCAAGAGCGACCATTTCTATACGGAGAGTCCCAAGTAAGTTGTATTAACAGACAGCTGTGTTGCTGGGGTGCTTGTCGCTCCACTTCTACCCAACTAAAACACTAGGATGTTGGTGACGGGCGGGCGTTTTGGGGGCTGCTTTAAAGTAAATGTCGACGTTCATCTAACAGTGCTGGCATTCAGCCTAATTTGAATAAAGTACTTATTCTTGATTTTATCAAGAGTGTACTATAGGGCGCTTTTATGGCGAAGTATTGGGCCAATAAAATTTAGCTGTATCATCGATACGAAGACAGCTGTGCATTGTAAATGAACTTAAAAACATTTCAAATAAATTTGGAAATATCATTTCTCTAAATAGTATTTAAAATACAACGCGCCTGTCTGCTTCAATCTATTTTTCCGCTTACTTCATCTAAACCACGCAACGGATTTTGATATATGGTGTTCATTAAAATAATCGATAAACGAGGCGTTCGCGCGAAGTAGGGGAGGGTCGCTAGTGAGATGTTCGACGCAGCCCGAGCTGATGATGATGCTGCTAGTGATGCCCGGGCAGTTGTTACTCTGACTGACTGCGCTAGCTCTCAGTCGATCATCTACTTTATTAGATGTCGCAGACCATTATGTGAACCAACTAAAGTTGACAATTAATCTGCATTTTAGAAAAAACCGCAACGAGAAGAAAGAGCTTGACCTGTCCAAGCCCTTAACGGCTGGAGCATTTGTTGACCAGAAGAAGATCCAAGAGTTACACAAGACGCTCAGCGAGCAGCTGCCTCCAGAGCCTCCCATGGCTTGGCTACTGGCTGAGAAAGAGAAAATGGAAACGGTAAGCGGATTTTAGTTGTAAACGTCCTTTGATGCCTATTGCCCTAGTCATACTCTCCTATTTGATATAAAAACCGGCCAAGTACGTGTCGGACCACGCACAGTGTAGGGTTCCGTAGTTACCAGTCTCCTAAACCATGCCAGATAAATAGTAAAAAGTTAGAAATGCACTTGGTTTTAAGCCATTTTCTTTGGCATTATTAGGATTTTTTTACCATTTTTTAAGTTGGTCGACTATTACTCATAAACTCGTTAGGCCAAGATAGCGGTGATAGTTTTCCTTTTGAATTCGTTGTATATGCTACTATGTACTATGATTTTTTAACGTCTCCAAAAACAACCGTTTAGCTGGCAGCCCTCTGCCACTTGACTAACAAAAGTTAGCACTTTAATGCTTAACGTTTCGCAAATGGATCCTTGGATGGAAGAGTAGTTTGAAGTACTTACCAAACCCTCAATACTTTTTAAATGACCTATCCAACGACACCCCACATCATAGGGTAGACAATAAAGAGAAGAGAAGATTTTTTTTATCGCCACCCTAAAAAAGACTATGACTTCAGACTATAGTATTTCAAGATTTTATTTTACCACTTTGGCGGCGTGATTAATATGTGTTACCTATACCAAATTTCAACTTTCTAGCGCTAAGCGTCTCTGAGCTAAACCGCGGACGGACAAACAGACAGGCGGACATGGCGAAACTATAAAGGTTCCTTGTTGACTACGGAACCCTAAAAAGAAACAGACATCGTTTTTCTTATTACTCCGCTGATTATTTTTTAATAGTTTCGCTATACAGTTAAATCGTTTCTCTGGGACTTGTCGAGCCACTAGCGGACGTCACGCGGTTTCACCCGCGTAGTTCCCGTTCCCGTGAAGTACGGGGATAAAATATAGCCTATGTTGGATGACTGGCTGATAATGTAGCTATCCATTGCTGAATGAATTTTTCAAATCGGTCCAGTAGTTTTTAAGTTTATTCGTTACATACAAAAATAAAAATCTTCCCTCTTTATAATATTAGTACAGACGAGTAGTTAGAGTCGGTCAAAGTGCATTACCACGCTTCCTCATACCTCGGACACTCGAAACAATAATGGAAACAAGACTAAACGTAGGCGTCTTACTTGAGGTTGAATGTTCGACAGCTGGCACTCAAGGACTCAGCCCTCATGCTGGTAAGTGATTATATAGCCGCCAATTTAAGGCATCTGGAACAACACGTGCGCCGCACATGTTTTGTTATTCACATCATTGAAAAGTCAAATGTGGTTTTCGATATCCATACGATAATAAGCAGCGTTGTTGTATAGGTACCGAAAACCACATTCGACTTTGGCGGGTCAAACGTATAATAAATAATTGCACTTGCAAAGCACATACAGGATCAATCGTCAGTTATCTCGTTATATTCCACTTATGGTCTCTGGTACGCCTGGTGTCTCAAGATTTGTTAAATGGTAATTTATCGTTCCGAATCTATGTTGCAATATTACTAGCTTTTGCCCGCGACTTCGTACGCGCAAATCCCGTTTTTTCCCGTTCCCGTAGGAATTTCGAAAATCCTCTCTCAGTATACCTACACTTCCCAAGCAAGTACATGCCAAGTTTCAGCGTCCTAAGATCAGTAGTTTTGGTTGTGCGTTGTCTGCCAGTCACTCAGACACTCACTTAGACAGTCAGTAACGGAGGAATTTTATATATTAGGATTTATTCATTCAGAAATTGTTGAACTTAACCGTTGTAGAGACAGTAGAGTCACTTTATAAATTTTATACTATTATTTTACTTAACTGTAAATGATGACGTTCAAAAGTGCAGTTTAATGGCCTAATTGAAATAAATGCTTTGACTTTGACTTCCAAAAACAAAAGTAAATATTAAAATTTAAACAGTTACAGAAAATGAAGGCGTTAACGATATCGGACCACGAGAACGCTAACAAGCCGAGCTGCAGTAGCAGCGTGCCGACTTCGTCGCAGCACGCCGTCAGCCGCGCCATCGAGGTGCCCAAGCCCAAGAACGGAGACAAGTACTCGGGACTCATGGTAAACTATAAACTTTATAAAACTATAAGTACACAATAATAATCTGTTTAACTTTATAACTAAGCCTTACAAATGCAAACCCGGCTGGGGTGTTTGCAAGCAGTAGCATCAATCCGGACACATAACGACCAATGAAAAACGTGATGATGAGTTTGGAGTTTGTCAGTGTAGTGAAAGGATTAGTCAGGTACACCGTGCGTTACCCAGTTGTGCCTTAAGCAAGCATCTCATCGGTGCCCCTAAGGTGGTCATGAGCAGGTGCGGATCCAATATTCGCTCGGGGGGGGGGGGGGGGGATATTTGTCTCCGTGTGAGGAGAGGGAGGGAGTTATTGACAATTTATACGTAAGAAAATTAAAGCATGCGTAGCGAGGATAACATTAGAATCTCGTAGGTATAGCGTAGGATTTTTGACCATCCATCCCAAAAGTGGCTGCAATACTCCATGCAGGATAAGACTTGTGCTTTGTAAAGGGTTAAAAGCTGTCCAGGCGTGAAGTATCGCTTCACTCTATTTAGGATGCCCAGCTTTTTGGCCGCAGTTTGTGCTCAATGGTAGCGCCGAAGTTGAGACTGGGTGTCAACTCTATGCCTAGGAGCTCGAGCCGATCGATTACAGGGACAGATGTACCCCGAAGAGTAGGAGTTAGGTCGAAACGACTCCTTTTTGCGGTAAAAAGACATGCTTGTGTTTTGGTGGCGTTCTAAGAGACCAGATTATCATCACCACACTGGGAGACAAGACTTAAGGTCAAATTTGTCCGCTTTACCATGGCCTCTCTCAAGTAACGAACTTCTTCCCCGCTGGTTTTTTGTGCTAAACAAGTATCTTTCTGAAACCGAACTGTCATCTGCATACCCTAACAATACCAGGCTGAAGCAGGTCATTGATGTGTAGCAGAAAAAAAGTTGGAGACAAAACAGCCCCCTGAGGAACTCCAGCATCAATAGCCATGAGGTCAGAAGAGCAGCCGTCAACATCTACTCGGATCGACCGTTCACTAAGGAAGTCTGATATCCTGCTACAAAAATCAGCTGGTATGCCATAAGCAGGAAGCTTGCTGAGTAGACTTGCGTGTCAGACCTTGTCATATCCCTTCGAGATATCAAGCGATACAGCAAGTGCTTCGCCGTGTTGCTCGATGGCTTCGCCCCAGCAGTGCGTGACTTACACGAGAAGATCGCCAGGTGACCGTTCCCGGCGAACTGAGGAGATCATTGTCTTCAGGGAAGGTCAGCAACTTACTGATAACCTTGCACAAAATGGAGGTAATGGCAATCGGTCGATAATGAGCAGGGTCTGCACGGTCGCCCTTTTTCGGCACAGGTTGTACATTCGCAAGCTGCCAGGATTTTGGCACCGTTCTTTTTTCAAGAAAGAGGCGGAACTAGCGTGTCAACACAGGAGACAGTTCAACACTCTCGCTGGAATGTTGTCAGGCCCGCTGGCCTTGTTTACGTCTAGACTGCACAATAGTCTTCGGACCTCTGGTTTGATCACATCATCTTATTGGAGATCTGCCCCTCAACCTTTGCTTGCCACTTATAAGCGCTCCATTGAGTCGTTGTTGCAACGGTACACTACACTACACAATGGTGTTGACATGTGTGTCAAAAGAAAGTGAGCATCACTGCTTGAACGATGGAGAACATACGGTCATACATTCAGCTCTTTTAGAACAGATACGGTGTTGTGAGAAACTCTTTCTAAATTATTTAAAAAGATTTGTGCTACTGCTAAATCTAAATTTTTAAGTGACACAATTAAAAATTCAAAAAATAAAGTAAAAGCGACTTGGAAAATTATTAACAATGAAACGGGCAAGTCGGTTAAACAAGAAAATCAAGTAGAGATTATTGTTGACAACAAATTAATAAGTAAAGCAACTGACGTAGCTCAGGCATTTAATGATTTTTTTGCTAATATACCTATAACTACGACTCGCTCCTTAAGTTCGTCCTCGTCTAATGCTGAAAACCTTTTACATAGTAGTGTGCCTAAATGTAGTCAATTATTTAGTTTCGAGCACGTAACACCAAGTGATGTAGTTAATGTTTTCAACACACTTAAGTCAAAAAACACAGGTGATTATTGGGGCATTTCCATTAAACTTTTGAGTAACATAATAGACATCGTAGCCCCTTACCTTGCTGTTACTTTTAATAAATGCGTGGATTTAGGAACTTTTCCTGATCTCATGAAAAGTAGTAAAGTCATACCTTTAGTTAAATCTGGTAATAAAAATGATATAGGAAACTTCCGGCCTATTTCTATCTTACCTGCATTTAGCAAAATATTTGAAAAGTTAATACTCAAGCAATTGCTAAGACATTTTAATCTAAATAGCCTCCTCCATAATGAACAGTATGGATTTACAAAAGGTCGTTCAACCACAGATGCAGGTGTTGCTCTCCTGAAACACATATTTAACGCATGGGAGAACTCGCAAAATGCAATTGGAGTTTTCTGTGATCTCTCCAAGGCCTTTGATTGCGTACACCATGATACGCTTTTGCGTAAACTGCGTCATTATGGTCTCCAAAAGGAAGCTCTTAACGTAGTTGATTCATATTTGCATAATAGGTTTCAATGTGTAGATATCAATGGTGTGAAGTCCTCCGGGCTACCAGTTCATTTAGGGGTGCCTCAAGGTTCTATACTGGGTCCATTCTTGTTTCTGGTGTATATAAATGATTTACCATTTTTCTTAAAGGGTATCTGTGATGTAGTTCTCTTTGCAGATGATACCTCTCTTGTCTTTAAAGTAGATAGAAATAGACAAGATTTTGATGACGTAAACAGTGCTCTCTCCATGGTTACGTATTGGTTTACGACAAATAACCTAGTTCTCAATGCTAAGAAAACAAAATGTATCAAGTTTGCCTTACCTAATGTTAATAATCTAGGACCGAATATCGTCTTAAACAAAGAGACTCAGCAGTATTCTTGGGAATAACTGTTGATTCCAAACTACAATGGGGCCCGCATTTATCAAGCCTGTCAGGAAGGCTCAGCTCGGCTGCCTACGCCGTCAGGAAAGTAAGACAATACACTGACGTTTACACAGCTCGGTTAGTCTATTTTAGTTATTTCCATAGCGTTATGTCTTACGGTATCCTATTATGGGGAAGAGCTGCAGACATACAAAATATATTTGTGTTACAAAAACGGGCTGTTCGAGCAATATATCAGCTGGGGTCAAGAGTTTCCTTAAGAGAACTTTTCAAAGATATTGGAATTCTCACGGTAGCATCTCAATTTATTTTTTATATATTAGGCAAAATATACATTTATACACTAAAACCAGTGATATCCATAACTTTAACACTAGAAACAAGCACAAATTACATGCACCATCCCATCGTCTTCGAAGGGTCCAAGGCTCATTTGTGGGGCTCGGTATCCATTTTTACAATAAGCTACCTCTTTCTTATCTTGAGCTGCCTTTTAACTCGTTTAAAGCTAAAGTTAAATCTAACCTTTGTTCGAAGGCATACTATTCAATCAATGATTATTTAGACGATAATAATAGTTGGTCGCAGTGTTGAACGCAAGACATACTTCGTTTTTAATGTTCTTTCATAGTTAGCTTATGACATATGAGTTCATATACACTTCTCATCAAAAAAATCGAAACACTTTCGTTTTTATTGTTTTTGTCCTAATTTTTTACAAAAGAGAATTAATTCCATGAAAAAAAAAACATTATTGTGTAGCTGGCAGTTTGGTCATTACAGTAAGAAGAAAAAAATCAAAATTCGAAATTAGAATTTCATTTGTTTATCCTATAAATGAAATTAATCACTGTTTTGAGACAAATGTGTATTTAGGGTTGGAGTACGTTTCTCGTTTAAAAACTAAAATTAGCGCTTGTCTTTAAACTTTTTGTTTCTTATTTCATTTACTGTGACTTTGGGACGTCTGAAAAAACTTTTTTTTCTAAAACATATGGATACTTCGCCCGCAGAAGCCGCCCAAGTGGTGGCATTGCTGGATTCTGGACTTAGTCAGCGTGTTGTGGCTGCAAGATTGCATCTAAGCTTATCATCTGTTCATAGAGTCTACAAACGCTATCGGGAGACTGGTTCGTTCACGCGCCGTTCAGGATCTGGCAGGAATCGGGTCACTTCTGAGCGAGATGATCGATTTATTGTAACAACCTCTTTACGAAATCGACGCCTTAACGCTTTTCAACTGCAGCAGCAGCTTCGCGTTGTACGAAGAGTAGCTGTAAGTGACTCTACAATAAGAAGAAGGTTGAAGGAACGCGGATTGGCACCGCATAAGCCAGCGAATGGGCCGAAATTAACTGCAGACCATCGAAGAGCGCGCCTTAACTTTGCACGCGAGCACCTAACTTGGTCATACCTTCAGTGGAGCAAAGTACTGTTTTCTGATGAGTGTAAAATTATGCTGTATGGTAACGACGGAAGGAACAAGGTCTACAGAAGAGATGGAGAACGCTTTGCACAATGCTGCATTGAAGAAAAGGTCAGCTATGGTGGCGGTTCGTGGACGGTTTGGGGAGGAATCAGCGCCGACGGTAAGACAGAACTTGCCTTTGTATCTGGGCCACGGCTGCCTGCACTAAACTCTCATCGGTACATCGAACAGTGTCTTGAACCTCATGTGATGCCCTATGCACATTTTATTGGCAACGACTTCATATTCATGCACGACAATGCTAGAGCTCACACCGCGGGCGTCGTACGAGATTATCTTACCGAAGTCGGTATCTCCATTATGGTATGGCCAGCAAGAAGCCCGGACATGAATCCCATTGAACATCTATGGGATGAATTAAAGAGACGAATTCGAGCAAGAGATCCAGCCCCAGAAACACTTAGCCAGCTGCAAAATGCAATCCAAGAGGAATGGGATAATATACCACAACATGTGATCGTGACTCTCATCCGATCGATGAAGAACCGTATGGAAGCAGTAATAAGAGCTCGCGGAGGGAATACAAGTTATTAAATAAACGTTTCTTACATTTTTTTTCATTTACGCGTGTTGTTTTACCCATTTCCTTCATATTCCATACAGGGTAAAAATTACTCATTATACAAAATACGAAACCTATGAAGACTTAATTTGAATTTAGAACATTAACATTAGGATTTAAAAACCTCATACTACTCACTATTAAATGACATTTTACATTTATTCCTAAATATACACATTTTTCTGATAATCCTTATCAAATCATAAACTGCGAGGTGTTTCGATTTTTTTGATGAGAAGTGTATTTGTTAATTTATATGTCCGTAGAGGTCAATTATTTGTTATTTTTTTTTTTTGTATTTACTTAATACTCTCATAACAATGTTTTATAATGAGTGTATTGCAACATGTGATTAACTAGTGACTTCGACAGTTGTATGATTTTATTCTATCCTGAGCAACCGGCAGCAAGTTCGTCATGCTCCCTTAGATTTTACTGCTTGCGGTAGCGTCGGGGGTCGGGTTACCTCTTTCCCTCAAATACGGCGAGGGGGGTAATGGCTGATCTTTGCGTTATGCTCGTGAACGGGTGCTGCTTGTGGTCAAAGGTCGTCTTGTTAGCCATGGATTTTACTATTGTTATAACGATTATATGCTTAATGTTTAATTTTGATGGCCCTGGTTTATCACTTGTGACGTCGAGTCACAGATCTTTTTATTAAATTCTACCCTCTGCACGTGTAAGCGGGCACACCCTTCATGTCTGGAGGCTTATTTAGTTTGATTTGATATTGTTTTTATGCTTGAGTTTGTCTGTTTATGCTGGCATAATGGAGTGTGCTAGCTTACAAGTAGCGAATTATTAAGTTTTATGTTTTTACGTGTTACCTTTGCTGTATTGTTTTCTTTGTAAGAATACTGACTACTTACATACCTTTGTATAAGTGATAGTTCTTATAACTCAACAGACAGATGTGTTGCTGGGGAGTTTGTTGCGCCACTTCTTCTTCCCAGCTAAAACACTAGGAAATGGTGACGGGCGGGCGTTTTGGGGGACTGTCTTATGTAGAACTTTGACGTTCAAAAAGTGCTGGCACTCAGCCTAATTTGAATAAATGACTTTTGAATTTTGAATTTTTCTTACCATGATATTTCCAGCATCTTTCTACAGCACCACATTTCAGGGTTTCTGACATAGAATTTGGAAAAAAATATGGGAAACATTAGAGCTCTTACTAGCCGGATCTTAGTAGCTTTTATGATATATTTTTTATTTCCTGTAGGTAGCTTTCTGTTGTTGCTGCCTATCCCCGTTGGAAACAGGCCAGATTTGTGTGCATTTTTTATTTTTCATCTTGCTCTTAGACCTTGTATTGGCTGTCGCTGCTTGATCCTAATCCCAAAACACGCAGCCATCGAGATAAATGTTATTGGACAAGCTCGCAATTCCCTTATCATCATCATTTCAGCCTGAAGATGTCCACTGCTGGACATAGGCCTTCCTCAAGTGACGCCACATCTCGCGGTCATCTCGCAGGTTGATCCCGCGGTCTTCACCAGGTGCAAGCTCCACCTTGTGCCTTGTTGGAGCCCTTCCAACGCTACGTCTTCCGGTACGCGGTCGCCACTGCAGAACCCTTCGGCCCCATCGACCATCTTTTCTGCGAGCAATATTATACCACTGCCGCTTCAGTTTGACGATTCTACCGGCTTTGTCGATAACCTTGGTTCTCCAGCACTAATGTCCTGATGGCTTGCTAATGATGATAATAGCTTCCGGAACATGCTCCGGCAAGGAATTCCGCTTCATAGCTGTACTTACGAACACACGTGAAAGCACCTGATATTTTGCAAAACGACTTCTCACACTCATCATCCTTATCATCATCATATAGCTGAAAGGTACCACTGCTGGACATAGACCTTCCCAAGTGCGTGGTGATTTCCGTCGCAGTAGTTGGAATATAGGGTATTCAGATCACAAATCGTGATCTGAAAAACCCTATATTCCACAGTTTAACCATTCGAGTATTCCTATATTTCACTATTCGAAATGAGACTTTGACTAAATACATTGAAAGTAGTTTCATGTGAATGAAAAGAGCAGTCACTTCATATCAATCAATGGATCATTCAGTAGGAATGGTCTATTCAGAATGAAAAGAGCAGTCACTTCATACCTATCAATGGATCATTCAGTAGGAATAGTCTATTCAGACATCAACGAGTTTGGAGTGGAATGTGCACAGATGTGTTCCTCCGACACCTTATATAGGGTAGCATCTAGTTACCTGTGTAAAATGCAGGCTTCATGTATAGTTATTGTGTAGATAAAATTATATTGTGTTCGAATTAACACACACTTCGTTGTGAAATGGCTCTTGTTCTCAAATCTTATTCGTGATCTGAATAACCCTATATTCCACAGTTAAACCATTCGAGTATCAGATTATTCCTCTGTAACCCCATAATATACTTAATTATTCAAAATTTTCGTTCAGTTTATACCTCTGTTTTTCAATCCAAGCCACTTGTAACCATTCTTTCTTCGTCAAGTCATAAAATGGTCTACTAATAACATTTATAGTTTTCTATTCAAACATATTTTTTTTTTTTAATTAAAGTCCTGTATAGTAGTCGCATACTCATCAGTAGCATCTGTTCGAGTGTGTAAATAAACAGAGCAGTTCAATATGAACTGCTGATTATAAGAAGCGGTTCAGTATGATCAGCTCATTATAACAAGCTGTTCAGTATGAACTGCTCATTACCTTTAACAAGCTGTTCAGTATGAACTGCTCATTACCTTTAACAAGCTGTTCAGTATGAACTGCTCATTATAACAAGCTGTTTTTGCTTTCGATGTCGAACTATAATATGTGGTTGGCAGGTGGTTAACTATATTAATATTTTTAGTGTTAAAGAAATAAAACTCGCAAGTAGGTCAAGTTTAAATATTTATTTCTATATTATTCAAATATTGTTTTATAAGCAATGATACATTTCTTACATTACTATTACTTACATTTTCACTAACCTAAATAATAGAATATGTGTAAGTAAGTTTGTAGGTTTAACATTCTATAATCATTTATTCGTAAAACTAAGATCGTTCTTATTTTATCTTACTGACAAAACACTTGATTTTCTTTACACCATTTATTTAAGCAAAACACATTTTTTAAGGCACATATATTGGTATGATACATACAACTTATAATGTCAGATGAATCTGAATAATTGTTATATAATGTCAACAAACTCGGGCAGTTCTTACTTTCTAAATTGTATACATTATTAATTCGGAATATATCTTTTATCCATAACACTTTTTCGTTTCCTTTCGTAAATATAGATTTATTTTTTAAAAAATCCCCAAAGATTACTTGATAATTAAAATATGGTACAAAGCCTTCGTTCCAGTTTATTCCTCTGTTTTTTTCAATCCAAGCCACTTGTAACCGTTCTTTCCTCGTCAAGTCATAAAATGGTCGTGGTGGTTTTATCAACAGTACTTGTACGTGTCCTTTGTACATTATTGCTATTTCTTTTGGAATAAACTCATTTTCTTCACTCTTAAACCCTTGAACATCTACGATGACATTCATGATAGTTTTCTCACAATATTACTCAACGGCTTGTATTCGAACAGTCGATCGTTTATTATTAAACAATAGGCAGATGTATTATTTTGAATATCTTCAGAGCATTCAATTTCTAATCGCACGTCAACTGGTCCAGTTTTAAGTGAATCGTTTTGTCTTGAACAGTCAATCACAAAAAGTGGAGCAATTTCTTTAAATTGGTCTAAGCTAAGCAATGGATCAATGCCTAAGTTGTAATACGACTGACGAAAATTAGCATACATTTCATATAATATACTGTATTTACCTTCATCAAATTTCAGATTAAGTGAGTCATACGGATAGTATTGAGAATTCAAATATAATTTAATATTGCTTACATTGCAGTGATCAAATATAGAAGAACTTCTAGTTTTATTATTTTTTCGAGCTGTTTGCAAACCAAATATTACAAACCTCGGTTTTTCTAGCTGGGAAGTTGTCTTTACTGACCAGGAATGTTTTGTTGTTCTTGGAAGTAATGGATATTCATACAAATCCCAATTTCTAAATGCTATCTGTATAGAACGATCTCTCTCCAAGCTTTTGAGCAATAACAATTTATTACGATCAGAAACTTTAATATGCGGCACACGCCATTGTATTTTTTGTATATCTATTTCTACGTTATCATTTTTGTCTATAAGCACACAGTTCAATGCTGAGCTGCTTCGTTGTAAAATAAGTTCATGTTTACAATTGATTATTATTTTGTTGTAATCTTCTGCAAATCCCAGTATTCTGTTCAATGGCACGATAACACTAAAATATTCGTTTCTTAATTTCGTACCACCTAAGTTCCATCCCCAGACTGCTGCAGCTTTACTTTCACCTTCATTCATTGAGATATACGATTTTAAGGTGGTTGTAATACCAACATTTTTAATCCGATCGATTTCAACACCATTTATTTCGTATCTAATATCTTGAAACAAATATGAAATGGGATTATTTATAAAATCAACATCTTTTTTTACTAATTTTCCCGCTGCATCTTTAGTTGACACATTTACATATCCTTCTATGTAAATGGAACTACCTGACGGCAATACATATAAATCTTGCTGTTGTATGGGTATTCTAATTTCATCATTTTCTTTAAAGCTATTATTGTATGGATTGTAACTGTGGATCTCATAACCCTCAATAGAGGTATCATATTGTGGTAAATCTGTAATTTGAAGCATATTATATTTTAAAACCGATATCTTGAAGAAATCTTTTGTTTTCCTTTGAAACTTTATTAATTCTCACTGCACTGACACGTCTCACTTCTTTGGATATTGGCAGTCTTATGTTATATTTCCCTCTCTCATTAGGAGTTTTATTAAGAACAAGCATGATGTTGGTATGAATAAAACGAAGGAGGTTACTTTAAATAGGTAATAAAAAATCCTTTTTCAACACTAGTGACTTTTATCACCAACAACGAAAGAATGTATGCGTATGAACTAGCAATGTCATTTATATTTTTATAGTTTAACGAAATTTGGAGACGTAAGAAATAAAAATCACTCACTTAATTAATAAATTCCTTTATTACTTTTCCAAAATAATTTAAGAAATTTTAAACATAAGTGTCCACAATTATACAAGTGATCATGTTGTACATTTTCATAATTGTACTGAATATTTTTTCCTAAATATTTTATTAATTCTTTAGGTGGTTTTAAGTTACCATAACTGTCAAAGTATTCAATGTGATCGTATATTTTGGTATAGGCTACCCAATGAGTGCCAGAGTTTTGAGAAATATCAAGATTAATCACTCCACATTCTAATGGTAATGGGTTACCTGGTAATTCATCTCTCATAAATACACCTCGAAAGAATGGGATACTATTTGAATGCTTCAATATATCAATATTAGTTAAAGCTCTATTGGGTAGCCGACCATTTAGTTTTTTTTCTTTGTAACAAAAATTCCTAAACCTTCTTTGTAAGGCTTAAGATGTAATCCTTTTCCAATAATTAAAGCTTCTATTTGCTTGTTGTGACGTTCCGATTCAAGCAACTGTTTCTTAGCTGTTTTATATGAATTAATAGCTTTCGCAATCCCAGCAGCACCCCCAGCCAAACTTCCAGCGGCAGATAAACCAGCAAATATTGGTACTAAAGGAAGAAATCCTCCAGTTTTAGGTACTGGTATAATTCTGGGTAATTTTATGGGTAAATCAGATGCAAATTCATGAGCTGCAGCGCAGGCTAATTCCATTAACGCTTTCTTACAGGTGGGTTTTAGTTTCTTGATGTGTTTTTTGGTATGTGATACAATATTTTTAAGGGTTTTTCTAAACCCCGCTCCAGATCTTACTTTATCCATTTTGAAAGATGATAAACCAGCCATTTCTTTATTGCTTGTACATAGTCCTCGTGCTTTTTTCATTGTTATTATATTTTTTAATTATTTTACATAAACCTGAATTATAAAGTATGTCTTTATTGCATTAAGAATAAAGTGGAAGTGAATAGATAATTGTTTGTAAAATGCTTAAATATTGTTCAGGAGTTATAATACATTTGATTTATCAATCCAGCTATTTTCACTGGTCGGCAGCCCCAACCATTTAACATATACTCGCTTTCCTTCTCGTTTCAAAACTTTTTCAACGAGGTATATGTCGGGATGATTGGTTTTCTGAAGTTCTTGTGCATAAAATGCGCCTAGTATTGGTCGACATCTACCATCTTCTATTAAATAAGTTGTTGGATTTGTTCCTTGAATTTTTGTTATTTTAAATATTTCAGTGGACCAGTTGGGATAATAACCTTTATCAAAACATCCTTTATATTTACTTACTCTCACAAAATCTCCTACACTAAATTTCTTACATTTCACTTTTTTTCGAGACTGAGCTGCGTCTAAGTATCTTTGAAGTATATTTGTTTTATTCCTTTGATTTATTGAAGCAGGTGACTGACCGACAGTTCTATGAACATCATTGTTGTACTCATGTAACTTTTTTTCTAACATACCGTTAAACCATTTATAATTTCCATTCAAACTAAATTCCTTGTATAGTTTATTCTTTAACGTTCTTATTAATCTTTCAACAATTGAGGCCTTTTTAGTAGAATAAGTAGAATAATGATTAATTTTATACTTATTAACAACACTTTTAAATTGATCATTGTAAAACTCTTTCCCAAGATCGGTTTGCAAATTTTTTGGAACTCGTCCTGTTTCTATTACCGTTTTAAACGCCTCTGATACCTGTTGCTTATTTTTTTGTTTAAGTGGAATCGCCCAAGCATATTTTGAAAAAGTGTCTATAATCACCAGTATGTATTTATAACCTGCATTCACTTTTGATATTGCTTGCATATCCATCAAATCTGCTTGCCAAAGGTCATCTATATCTTTAAGTATTACACTTCTTCTTGGGAAATTAACTCTAGCGTTTTTATGGATTTCATTTATGACGTCTATTTTGCTCATAATGCTTGCTTAACTTCCCTGCTATTTCTTTTAAATCAATGGTCTGTTCAATGTTATTTAATCTGCTATTTAAACCACTAATTAATTTGTTCAATTGTTCTATTTTAATTAATATTTCAACTTTGTATTTATTAATATCTTTGCAGCATTCAGTTTCGGTTGATTTGTCTAAGATCTCAATATGCTCAGAGCTTATTTCATTAAAAGACAGCGACGTTTGTTTTGTATGAACCTTCATGGTTCAGACTCTCTTAATAACTAAATATAAAATTAGATACAATGCTTTTTATTATTTTATTATACCGGCTTCTTTTAACTCTTCAACAATTGATATAATTTCATTGTCATGATTAGTATTACCAGCGTTTTTTGAAGCCATTAATAGTCTTAATCTATCGATTAATTCATTAGGGTCATCCCAATAAACATAATCTGTATTACTCTTATACTTTTTTTTCAATTTAGGTAAGTAGCCACCACTTTTTGACTTAATGACTTGTTCTGCATGTTGAATGTAATTTTGTTCAGAAAACAAAGGTTTTATGATTTGACGGTATTTCAAACCTTTATCACCTTTTAATTGGCCGTTTGGATTAAAGTCACGTTTGTGAGCATTTGTATTATGGAGCATATCTTTGTAAACAATTTTATCAGTTTCAGTTACCAGACTGAGGTCAGGTCTATTACGTAGTAAAAGTTCTTTAAGTCCAGGAGTTATTTCATAATGTTTGTCATTAACTGTGGCTATAATTGATTTTAGGGAATTGTTAACGTTGTTTGTAAAAGAAAATGATACTTTAGAGTTACCCATCATCAAATTTTTGTTTTCACTTCGAATCCCGAAAGGTACATTCATGTTATTATCATAGATTTCAATCATATCTTCTTTATTAAGTGACATAAATGTATCGTTCTCGCTATCATCACCTGTGCAGCTAAAGGATGCAGAACCATCATTTGAATGTTTCTCTATAAATCCTTTGAAATTTTCAAAATCTACGGGTGAGCTACATCTTCTCATTATATTATTATCACCTTCACTCGTATCCAATATAGTTCTATTCTTATCATTAACTTTAATTAAAGTCTCTAGAGGATCTGTTATTGGCTTAAAAAGCTTCTTAAATTTCAAATTATCGACATCTTCTGCATTTTGTATTGTTTTAATTTTATTTTTTATACTATCTACGGATTTTATCAATTGTTCTTTTATATTGACCTCCATAATGATTCCCGACAATATCCAACCGTTATTTACAGATTGTAGACTACGATTGATATTTTTTTTACAGTATTATGGTTTTTATTATGTTTGCTCAAAAGTTACGAATATGTCAAACCCCTGTCTATATCTACCTTCATTTAGAGAACAATCTTTATTTATCAATACAAAGTCAAACCGATCTTGCCATATAGTAGAGCAAAGTTTTTTAAATTGAAGCCACTCCATATCCGTATTTACATGTTCATTATAAATATGTTTTAAGTTTATGTCGTCTTGTTTAAAGATTAACAAAAGATTAACATTATCTCGTATTAGTTGTTTAGGTATTTTGGAATAGGTTTGTGATAAGTAAAAACAATCTATCTGTTTGTGTCTCCCCATTGCGAAGTAGTTACGAATATTTATTTGATTTTCACATGCGACATCGTCGAAAATCATTATTGAATTGGTTAAGGCGTCATTAGGATGTATAACTTCTTTATTATCATGGAAGATAAATAACTTTGCATTGGGTATGCACCGGATGACCTGTTTTAAAAAACAATATTTTGGCTGGAAAGCTGTCTTCGAGTATAAATAAATATGCTTGAATTTTACTCCATTTTCATGTAATAGTAAATTAAGCATTATATTAGTTTTTCCACAGTTAGATGGACCGCATATAATACATCTTATAGTGTTAGGTAAGAGTGTGCTATGTCTCACTTTTTGTGAATGATTTTCTAATTTTATATTATTTATTTTAAAAGTATGTGATTGCTTAACGAAATTCATTGTGAAATGTGAGGTAATAAGACATGCCCCGAGTATATATACTTCTTATTTTACTAAAAGGTGCTATGTTTTATTTTTAACTAATTCTTAACTTGTAAGTAAAGTATGAAGAATATTGTACTAAATCTTTAATTAGACAGTAGTGTCCGATAGAATTTTTTTCGATATAAAGTAAATTAAAATGATTTTTTCTTCTATTTTGCGTTGCATAAAGAGGTCCGGTCACAGTATTATTTTGTAGGCCATATATATTTAAACTGATGTTGGGATTATTTTTTTCTAACGTTTTAATATCATTAATCGTAGGAGGAAATGACATTCCCTCAATATTTAAAACAGAGGTATAATGGGGGTATGAACTTGTTCTGCATACATTAATTTTAGCTGGGTATAATCCAGCAACTATACTCCATAATAAACAACAATTATCTTTATTTTTAATATTTATACAACTTTTAGACTGCTTAATAGCTGACGGCAGTTGTATATAAGACCCACCTCTCATAGGGGAATACTTGTTTACATTAATTTCGAGATGACTCATAGAAACAAATGTCCAACCAGATTGACAGTGCTGGAACTCGGTTAATTTATTATTTAGTTTATTTATTACTTTGATTAATAATTCATTCAAATCAGTGTTCTTATAAATAATTTCATATTTGGTATTAAACGACTTTAATTGTTGTTCGTCTGATTTTGATAACATAAAATAGGCAAACAATTCGAAATTCAATTTTATGCAATTGTGTTCATTAAGTGACATTTTTATCAATTCTGTTATATTTATTAGATGATCACCCAGGAACGCCTCTAAACCGAGGTACTCGTCTTCCTGAGTGACATTCAATCTGTATGTCATTAATCTGTTTTTGAATGCTGTTGCAATAATATGAATATCTGTGAACTTGGTATTCAATAAACAGTTTGCTTTGTGTATATTCGTTCTCATATGATAGGAATACTGATTTTCTGGTATTTCAATTTTACATTTATGACAGGTTATTGACTTTCTAGGGCTCGGAGCGTTGATTCCTTGCAGACAGGTTTCGTTCCAGAGAGGAATTGTGCCGGAGACTAATTTGCGAAGCGTTTTTATAGGCCTAAAATCACGTCATTCAGTCCAAATTTGTAAAACTGCATACTTGCAAAAATTGTCAATTGCGTACACGAGCGTATTTATCGTAGCGGTTAAGGTTTTAAGTTTACAGCGTTTTATATAAGACAAATAAAAAAGCGATTTTTAATCTTGTGTAGGTACTCACTTAAATCAACAATAGGGGAAGCTCATACCTACTTACAATTATAAAAAATGTTTGTAGGTTGTTGTTTTTTTGCTGAATGTTTTCGACGTCGATGACGGCGACGGTACAAACGCTGCGGTTTGCACGCTCGCATGCAACTCCTAGACATGTGGAGAAGTGGAGATATGACGAGTCAGAATCTCATATTTCGGTATACAAGAATAATCTTGTTTTTATCTTATAATTTTGAACCTTATTACAAAAATCAAATAAATCTGAACAAGTATAAAATCAGTACAATCTCGAAAAAAATAATCACATCATCGCTAGCGTTTCTTCACCAATAATGTCGGTAAGTAAATTAGCGACACTTTTATTAAATTAATTATTTTTTCGCAATTTCTATGATAACTGCGCCCGTTTGCGCACGCTGTAGGAGTTGTAACGTCCTGTACCTATTTACTTTGCGTCTATGTTGCTATTTTGTTTTGATCGGTCTCCTTATAAAGAATTACTTACATTGCAAAACTCATGATTAATGGTAAACTACTAACATACGATGACTTTGCCTGCCATATCTTCTCAATAAAATTTGTGGGACAAGGACAGTGAATAAACTTCAATGACAATTTACAATGGATGCGTTTACATATGGGATGAGCATTAAAGCCCGAGTTACTTATAAATAGCTTACAATCAGTTAAGACGACATTACATTCTTACAATTCGTAGTGTGAAGGTTCTCGCGAAAAAATATTAACATTACAATGTTTAATCCATTAAAATCTGATTTAGAAGGCATTCGTAAAATTATTTGCAAGAATGCTAACGGTGAAATTATATTTACTCAAGATATGCAGACTGACCTGAAAATACCGAATGTAAGCTCATCTAATCACAAGGATAGTGATACAAGCCAGACAAAAGAGTTATTTGACCTAGAGATGATTCAGTATCTTATAGTCAAGACTGAGGGCCATCATGAAGATGTTCGTACATTTGTTCGAGTTAGCGACATACAGACTGATCGTGGAAAATGTAATGCAAGCTCACCAAAACCTAGTGAAAGTAGTAAAACAGAAACAGCAGACACAGCTCTACCTGATTTAGAAGATGTTTTATGCTACCAGATTCAACCAGGAAATGAACTTTTTTTCTTTTAAACCGTTTTATCTTCACTGTAACAGTGTAACAGAAAGACAAAAAACCTGATGCCAGCTGTCAAAGATAGGCTAAATGTTGTGTAGTGCGTTCTGCAAATTGACCAAAACAATGTAAATATCCTCTAATAAATTATGTTCTACGATATTTATTGTTTCATTTACACAAAATACCTACCTCGATTTGGTCTGCATGATCTTAATATACTTCTTATACCAAAACTAGGACGCAATCTAGTATGTTATATAAACAAATAAGATTTGAGAACAAGAGCCATTTCACAACGAAGTGTGTGTTAATTCGAACACAATATAATTTTATCTACACAATAACTATACATGAAGCCTGCATTTTACACAGGTAACTAGATGCTACCCTATATAAGGTGTCGGAGGAACACATCTGTGCACATTCCACTCCAAACTCGTTGATGTCTGAATAGACTATTCCTACTGAATGATCCATTGATAGGTATGAAGTGACTGCTCTTTTCATTCTGAATAGACCATTCCTACTGAATGATCCATTGATTGATATGAAGTGACTGCTCTTTTCATTCACATGAAACTACTTTCAATGTATTTAGTCAAAGTCTCATTTCGAATAGTGAAATATAGGAATACTCGAATGGTTAAACTGTGGAATATAGGGTTTTTCAGATCACGATTTGTGATCTGAATACCCTATATTCCAACTACTCGTCGCATCCAGCGGATTCCCGCGGGTGGCCTTCACCTGGTCATCGTTCAGTTCTCACACTATTCCTTGTAATTTCCAGGAGTTCCCATTCGCTGACGGCAGCCCGATAGCAGAGCTGGCTAACTTCTACCAGGAATGTTTGCAAGCTCGCTCCATCAGCGACGAGTGGACCGACATCGTCATCGAGGCCTCGGGCTCGACGGACTCTGAGTCGCTCTCCAAGCAACTGAAGATGTTCGAAGACGCCGTGCCCGAGTTCGACAACATGGTCGCCTCAATGTTCAGCAACTCGGAAGGCTCCGACCGCTCCTAAACTGGACTGGATGTAAGAGTTATTAGAGTAAGGTTTTTCTAGCTATGCGCAGTGCGAATAAATATCTTGAAATATGACAGATTTTAACTTTGTTGCAAATAGGGTATTTGACTGATTTTTTTTTATATTTCTCAAAACTTACAACAACAACTTAGAGCAGACGTAGTTAAAAAATATTGCTTAAAAATCTCAAAAAATGGCTGTTGTTAGCATTTAATAACAAATCTGTAATAAACAGAGACAGCACTAATTGCGTGTGACGTCACTCACAAGTCCTGCCATACTGAATTGAAGCCATCCAGTACAAATTACATTTTGTGTGACAAGGATAGAACTTCAAAAGTGTATAACTTCTCTATTGTTCGACCATTTTTATTTATTATTTCACAAATCTTAATGTTTTAATATCATAAAGTATTCATTTAGATTTATCAAACTAGTCAAATACCCTATTAACGAAAACTGTAGGAGGTGATGAGGAAATCGCATTTATGTTGACAATACAAAAAAAAATCGTTTGATAAACGAGGGCATTTGTCATTGCAGTCTCACGGCTCCATTCCGCCTCGGCTACAATACCAAATATTCCATGCCCTTGTAGCAAAATGTACAATTTCATGTGCCCAAAAGCGTAATTTGACAATATTACTACTTATAGTTTTCATAAACTCTCAGGCTTAATCGACTTATACATGTTTACATCTTTAATGACAACCATAAAATTAATAATCACATGTATGTATCTTCGTACAAACTAGCCGTCTAAATATACTGATTCTGATTACTTTTCGCCAATTTCAAATTCGCACTGTTTTATTTCAAGACACGAAAGTACTAAAGCGATTGTAGATAAATTTAAAATATAATCATGTTATTGACAATTTAATTGCACCACAAAGTGTGAAGCGCCATCTTTTTGTCTGGCTAGAAACAAAGCATTGTTAAGTATTCTCTAATTATATCTGAATAGTTCAAATACTTGAGTATTGTTACGAAACATATAACCGAGAAATAAAATTATAAGACAAAAAATACCCGCGCGTTTTTGAGACGTGCTATATACAAAGCATTCAAATCTATAAGAGAAAGTCAAAAACACTGAAATATTACATTTTCTCTCAATAATAATATGGGATTAACAATTCATTCAACGCTCGTCTAGCACAGTCGTACTTGTTACTGTAAAATCAGTGCGATTGAGGCAGACGAAGGTCGCAACAATAATGCAAGCACTTAAAGGTGCATCGCTGTTTGGATTCATACATTCATAGTGGAAATTCACGCTACAATGCTCATACTAAGATGACTGATGCTTCTTAGGCTAGTTTTGTATCGTAGATAGTATAAATAAATTTCGAGCGACAATTTTCTTAGTGCAAGTTTCAATAACACATCCCAAATCAAAGAGTTATTAAGAAAAGTAAAATTTATTATCGCTTTTTAAATGTAATGGTATAGACAAGTCTTTATACTAAAAGATATAGTAGAAAGGGTATGTGATGTAATCGATATTCATGTTATAAACGTAAGACTGGACTTACGAGACAAGACTTTGAATGACGTATGACTGACTTGATAAGGTAGTGATAAGGCCCCGCACCGCGGCCGACGATAGCTTCACTCATTAAAATGTTTCACTCATTAATAATATACAATAATTATGATCGTTCCCGATAAGTGTCGGTGTCATAGTTTATAATGCGTTCGTTTTAATCAAAATTTTATTCAATTTAAATTATATTATGTAAAAAATATAATACTGTTTCTTGCTTTAGAATGTAAAATTATATCTAATGATGTGGTATTTTATATGTACAATAATTGAATGAGCAATGTAAATATTTATATGAAAGAAAAAACATAATTTATTCGATGGGTCACTGTAGGGTGGACTAGTTTTCAACATGATAACCCGTAGCTTGTAAGTAAGACCTTGTGTAGAACTTTGTGTCAAGTAGTTTTTAAGAAAATTATCTTAGATTTTACACATTCTATACGCGGTTATTTTAAACTCGTTTTCCTCTTATACTTGTGTACAATAATAATTTATTATGCCAAGATCTTTACAAATCATTTTAATAACAGACACATTGAAACAAAGTCCTAAGTTGTTCAGAATAAACAATAGCCGTAATATTTAGCTACGTGAGGTTTCTATAATCATTATATATACGATATTTAATATTTAATTATAACAGAATGGCATCAACAGCGGCCTTTTGCAACTGTAAAAATAAAGTAGTTCAGATTATAAATAAATAGATGATCATATGTAAGTGGAGTGCCTTTGGAGCAACTATTGAGACCCCGTCTCAAGTAACGTGCCAACCCTCGTTTTGATACACTTTACCGAATTTTAAACTAGTTTATCGATTGTTTAAATTATTTGAGTGTCTTCGCACTAAGCGTATGTCCAGTGTAGGCGTTTACGCCGCTTACACGCTGCGTATCCGTGCTGGAATCATGATACGTGATTGTATTAAAAAATACGCTCGTTCACGCGTAACTACCGCTTTCACGCGGCGTCAACGCAGCGTATGAGTTAAAGTAACGCCTAGACCGGACCAAACCCAACTGCGAAGGCACCCTATATAATGTTTTAAATCTAAATTATTATTTTATGGTGTTCCATTGTAATTGATTTGCATAATCATGTCAAATATATCGTTTTGATGTTAGTTTTAACACTTGTAACCATTCGTTTCGCTAGTCAGTCGTTAATGGTTAAATATTTAGTGTAATTCCATTTTTATCAGGGACATTAAAATAAGCTTTTGATATTGCGCCTCGTGCTTTACGATCCATATCATTTCTGGATTATTACTTTGTCTTTCTGAAAATATATAAAGCGATCAACGGACGAATACGCGAGGGCGCGTCCATTTGTACGCCGAACAGAATCGTGTCGTAGTACCGACAGATTTTCTACCCTAGTCTACCAGTTTTTGCGGAACAAATGAACGCAACGATCGCGTATCCGCGCGATGATCGGGCGCAAGAAGAAACAAATTTAAATTTTTGTGACAGGCTAACAGTTCCTTTTTCAGTTTTCCTTTCAAGGTACTGAAACTTAAAATGATTTAATCTACATTTCCACACGACCACCAGCGCGAGGCACTTAGCCAGTAAGATTGCATTTCACTCATTGGTTTAGGTAGGTATTACTTAGTTAGGCTTGATATTATAATTAAAACAATATTCTATTAATCATAAATTATATTAGCCATCAAATTAATAAAAGCAGCGACTAAAGATCATTATTATTGAAAATTAAATAAATTTGTTCGGAATCAAGAAAGTTATGTGATTCACCAATCCCTTTTTTTTTGAGTTTATTAGGAAATGTTTAGAAGTGAAAGTATGACAATTATTTTAGGACTTTAAAATCGTGGCCACAAACTTTTTAAGGGTCACCGTAGACTCTAAAAGAAAAACACGTTAAAAAAAGGTTCACTTTTAAGGAGTTAGTCTTGTGAGGCGTTTGTCTCACGCTACGATAGCGTCCGTATAATGTAGAAGCTCTGTAAACGCAGCGCTAACACAACGGCAACGCCACGTTCACGCCGCGCCAACGCATAAGCATCCGTATGGCAACAATTTGAATGAATGTAGTTTCTAAACATAGATTTGTAGGGTCAGCGCATTTTTTATATATTTTTTTCAGACTTAAAATGAATGAAATGTATCTACGTCACTGGAATAATTTTACTTTACTATTGAGACTTTGTGATCCGTCCTCAAGTAAACTCTCTCAAGTGTCAAAATTGAATAAGACAGCGAAACGTGATGAGAAAATCTAAATGTATACAGCCGTGTTTATAATTAAAAACTAACCAATGATTAGAATACACACTGATTAACAGATTCTTAATTTATCTTTTCCATAGAGAATTCCATTCTTAATTCAATTTTTCTGTTGAGATATTTATTATTAATTCAATTATTCCATTGAGATATTTATTATTAATTAAATTTTTCCATTGAGATATTTATTATTAATTAAATTTTTCCATTGAGATATTTATTATTGATTCCATTTTTCTATTCATAATTTGTATTTAGAATCTGCTTCAATCAGTATTTAAACTAATCTTAATGGTTAAAAAGTTTTTTTTTAATAAAAAAATACCATTATTTGAAGTATGTAATTTCTCAACCAGAGACTGTGAAGTCTGTCAACTGTATTTGATATTACAAATATAGAGTTCAACATTCTTATCAACGGCTGTGGAGTGTGGCGTTTCGCTTGCTGATTTAATTTGACGGTTTACTGCCATCAATCTCGTACTATATCTATCTTCGTCCATAGTTAAAACTAATTGTGGTCAGTTTAATAAGTACGCAACTAACTATATAAAGTACGATTTTCTAGCCACAAGTTTTGGTCTTCTGTATACTCCAGACTACTGCAGATACAATCTGCCAACAAATAATAAAATAAGGATCTAATTCGCAGAAGAAACCTTATCAAAAATAAAATATTTTTCCCCTAAGGGGCAAGCAGAAAAGTAGGTTCTTACAAGTTTTTAGATAACAGGGATTAATAGAAAGTTTAAGAAAGCAGCCTTTTACGTCTCATTGTGTTGGGTTCTATACTCTTCAAATTATAATTCTTAAGTTTTTTTGCTCATGTATTTAAGATTTTCATATTATCTTAACTGTTAAGAAGATATCCGTGTTCAATACTTTTAAATCAAACTATAGTGTAGTAGCCAGATCTTAGAATTATTTATTTCACGTTTTAATCACGCAGATGCATAATATTCCAGAGGAGCCAAAAAATCTGACACCAACCTTGCCAAGGAGAACCGTGTCTTCCAGTTACTGGGTTGTGGAGGATAGATACGCACACTTCTTGTAAAATACTGGTAATCGGCTGCAACCAGGAAGATAGAAAGTCGATCCCAACTGTGTTGCGAAAAGTCTTGGCAGATCTCAGATTAACCTTTTGAACGCCATTGTCACGTATACATGACCAGCAAGCGCGTGCCCTGTACGCCAAACGTAACAAATATGTGACTAAAAGTACGGCGAATTTGTGGCTCGGCTCTAGCGTTCAAATAGTGAATGACATGATAAAATGCAAAAATATTTCATAAAATGCCATCACTTCACGAAATGGACTATGTCCCCGATCTAACTACGACATATATGTATATTGTTTTGCCACAGTAGGCTAAAGATGTCTATTCATATCTTTTAGAACTAGTTTTAAATATTCAATCATCAGAATAATACTGTAGACTTGGAAATAAGTTAACTGCATGTAAGTAATCGCCATATAAATAAGTAAGGCATGCACATTAAGATATAAACTTATCATTATTGTAAGGCACATTAGATCAAAAGTTCATGTGTATATTTATTATATGACCGTATTTGATTACACTAAAATGCCATTGCTATACACAAGCAGAGGTGCAGATTCGATTGCGCACCAATTAAACAAGAATTTGAGTATTACTATCTTAACAACATACAACGCGGCGACGCTTTTGAACTGAAACGTGTTTTTAGTTTGCTAGCAATTTCTGTCGTCTATTTACTTCCATTTCTTCCATTTTTATTAGTACGGTGTAGATATATTACCTCTATCAACTATTCTTGGGGTTCAGTGATCCAGTCCTTTAAGAAAAGAAAGCATTATCTCAAATTAAGTCTAATAGGTGAACACCAGAATTGAAAACCTATCAAAAAGAATCTTTGTCATTTTCTGGACACAAAAATAATAGTCATCCATTAAGCCGGTCTAACCATAAACGTAATATAGAAGAGAAACAATTTGTGGTTTTTATTACCCAACTAATCATAATTTATAGTAGGTACCATAAAACAATAGGAACTACGACTCTGTACTGAATAACGGCCGGTATCAATAACGTATCCACCTTTGACCAACGGTCAAATTAGCTACCAACAGTAGCTGAAACGTCATGTTTGCCTTACAAACGTGACGTTTCAGCTACTGTTGGTATATAACATACGCACCATTTATATCAGTAAATTACATGTTTTTAGTGCAAACATATACCGGCATACTTTATTATTCCTTTGCCGCACTGTTGTCGTATAAAAAGGTTTATATTACTAGTTCTGTATCGTTTTAAGTGTTGCATACTTTTGACAATAGTTTTAATGATTTTTAAAACACTGTTAATGCAGATGAGATATTTTAAGGGGAGAGGGGGAAAGTTTTATCAGATTATTATCTGCTTTCATCGTGAACACGAAGTAAAAGAAGTGCAAAAAGTTTCATATACTACAATATATACTTAGCATATGCCCCCTTTTCCTTCGACAGCAAAGGTATTAAAAAAGTGGACAATATTTATATTCTGACACATCGAAATACATAGTACTATAAAAGCATCAAAGTATAGTTATTTACAACCATTTTCTTATTGACTCATAGTAAGAGCATTATGATATTATATATGTATGTAAAATTAAACTAATTTGTAAAGGTGCTTATTAATATGGAAGCGTAATCTAATATACCTGGGCTCAATGCGATTGGTAGAGGTTTTTTCAGAACTGTGCAAGCTTACGTTCATTCACAGACGCAGAGTTCAACACTCTTGCGCATCCGAAATTAAGCTAGACCTTACTTACCTTTATTACAGGTTGGTAAAGGCACACGCACATCGCCTCTTTCCGCTACAAAAGGAGTCAAGTCCAACATTAACATTAAACAAAGGCTTCCCACACAAAGTGTCGCCACATCGTTCAGTCCTGTGCGTAAAGACCATTTTCGCTCTTTCGATCTGCATGTTCAAAATTGCGCGAATCATGAGGTTTGGAGTTACGCCCTTTGTAGCTGAAAGCTAGCAAGCTCTTCGATCCAATTGCTATTTTTTAAGTGACTAAAATAAACTGTAAGATGTTTTTTGTATGTTCATCATTATTTATAAATTATCATTTTAACATAAACACAATTATACGTAAAATATAATTGAATTTTACCTTCTATAGAATAAAGACAATATGTTTTACAGTAACGTAACATAATTTATTGCATTTGTATATTTCATTTCACAAAATTATTACTCATATTACTTTAAATGTAATAAGCGAATGATTTAGACGCATAATTCATACATGGGTGTATATTTCATATTTTATAGAAATTTAGAGGTAGTTAGGCATTTAAATGAATGTAAAAAAATATCCTGAACGTGTATTCTATACGTGGGGCGGTATAGTGAAATGTGGAAGCCATGATTGTTACAATGCTAAAAAGAGATGGCGCTATTGAAACTGTATAGCTCCATCCTTTACTCGCCACGAAGCATTGATAGCTTTAACATTGCCCTATAAGGAAGCGTTTCTACCAGGCATGTGTGAGGATGCTAGGTAAATGAACCAATAGAATTCTTCAAAGTCAAAGTGTTTATTTCAAATATACTATTAACAGGTACTTTTGAATTGTCAAAGTCAGTCCGTCAAAAACATTAAGCTATTTACACATTTCAAAGTGTAGATCTCTATGGAGAAGAACGTGCAAGAAACTCCACGGACACTTTTTTAAAACATTTTATATTTACAAAGATCCTGGTTACATTAGCCTTGTTGCTTTTATATATGGGAACAATGTAAAGATAGAAAAAGGAATTCGCAGTATCAAAAATTAAAATGAGCCAGTGGCAACTAAGGGATGACCAGTCTCCACTGACGGCACCCATTCACGAACATGACGCTCTTCTACTTCTTCGTTTACCTAACCTCGATCAGCGCAAGCTATTCTATTGGTTCTTAACAAACATCCCTCGTTACGCATCCTCGCACATCTCAGGTGGAAACGCACTTTAAGGCCCCTGTAGCAGTTTGTATACCTACCTATTAGATAAGTCGTGTCATTATCATTGTATTCCTAAGTGAGTGTGGCGGATACCATATTTTGTTGTGACGAATGTAGCTTCATAATGTATGTAACATATGTTTACACATTGTCATTAACGGCTTCTGAAATAAAATACAGATGTTTTACAAACAAGTTTTATTTCGTTTTCATTTCGAATCAAAATTTTAGCATTTGTCATTAAACCAAGTATGTAAAGTTTAAACTTTACACATTTTAGGACATCGTGTTATTGCTGCAGTTTCGTTTTGAAATCGCAAATAGAGAAGTAAGTACGTTATAAATGAATTATATATTAATAATTAATGTTAATAATATTATAAGTAATAACGAAACTGATCCAAAGGGCCTAGCAAGAGTGTTTTGACGTATAGTAATGTTACAGTACAGTATCGTTAACGTAGGTAAGTGAATTTTGAAAATAAAAACTACAACCCCGTAGTATTTTGGTTTGATTTTATTTGACTTGTATCATACAAAAATATGATTATAGTATCCAATTCAAATCAAAACCTTTAAACGAGCAATTCCTGCATATATGTAATCTGAATCTCGGAAACGGCTCCAACGAATTTCATGAAATTTAGTATGCAGGGGGTTTCGGGGGCGATAAATCGATATAGCTAGGTTTCATTTTTAGAAAACGTTTACCATTAAAAAAACATTAAGGTAATCCAGGTACTTAAATATTATGTGCGAAACGAGTACTTATTATAGTTGTAGTAAAATTTTACGTTACGTTACTATATGTCAAAAAAACATAGTAAGGAACGCTTAACACAGGAAAACAATGAACACAGGATAAGGTAGTAAAGTAAATATTTCATCACAGCACATCCAATGCTGCATTCTTGTATTAACATGAACGAACAGGTCTATTCAGACTTAATGACGGCTCTGAAGTTTGGTTTCCGCTTTGCAGTATCCTATCCCCCACCCTTGCTGTCATATGAATGTATTACTGTGCAGCAATTCGCCTCCTGTTCCGACCTACCATTTAATTGTACCTAGTATAGGTAGGTAGATTTAAGAGGTTCTCTCTTAAATATAATATATATTTTTCAACACATTTGCTTAAAAAATGCATTTACGAAGCCTGCATAAATTGTTCGAAAGTAAAAAATTACTCACCATACAATGGAACGTGCGGTAAAATAGGTACTCTCATCTAAGTACCTTTATTTTATAAATTAACCCACCCAAAAACCTGTATTTTACCGCACTCGTTGTTTAGCGCCGTGTCTATCCTTAACGGTTTTTTCTTCTAATTTCCATAATAAAGTATAAGAATTCCACCTAGGAGTTTCACATTACACAAAGAGAAAATAAGACGAATGATGTAGTTCTAATTTTCATAAGGAACGTCAAAGATTGTTGCGACTTTCCGACTGATATCTAAAAACAAAATGTTTGTTTCATAACCTACCTATTGTACTGTTTTCTCGCAAATGTGTTGAAAAACGTTGTATGACACACGTGCGGAAATTGGTTTTTACAAACTCGTGACTATGGTAAGCATTCGTCTACTCGTTTGTAAAAAAACAACTTACCGCACTAGTATCATAAATAACTATAAGAGCACCAGACTAGACCAGAGAACTGGAACACTAATGAAGTCCTTAGGTTTGTTTTGTTTTATAATATCACCAATGTCTGTCCTGCATGGCTTCACAAGCAATCAGTTCAAAAGAAGATAAGAAGCTCGTCACTAAATATTAAGCTTGAGCCCTGTACGCCAAACGTCACAAATATTTGTCAAGAAGTACCTACTGCGAATTTGTGGCTTGGCGTCGGGAGCACGCCAATGCGTTTATGCTCTGGCGTTGACGGCGTCTGACGGAAACAAGAGCTTAGCGAAAGCACGCTAAGCTCTTGGTTCCGGCTGTCATTTGAACATCTTTGACAGGCGTGACGGGTCGTCAGAATCCAGACAATCTGAAACCAGTCTTGCAATGGGTATCGTGTTACCCAGTTACTGCATCGTGGAGGTCGGATAGGAAGTCGCTTCATCTAAAACACTGCTATTCAACTGCATTCGGTTCAACTGGAAGCCGACCCCATCATCATTTATTAATCGTCCCGTCCAACGCATCCTGGTCATCTTGCTGAATAGTTTTATTTTTTCACGGCATGGTCCACCAGTGCCTTATACTGAGCCGTGCTACCATAATAAGAAAAAAGGACGTGTGGGCACAAAACGAAGTAACCGATTTCAGACATTAAGAAAATACCTTAAGGCCGGAAACATGATTTCTATGGTCGGAAATCGGTTACTTCATTTTCTGTCCATACGTCCTTTTTTCTTATGGCCGCAGAGCGAGTGATTCAATGCCAATATTATGAAAATTTAACACAATTAGATCGCGTTTAGTATAGAGAGAAGAACTGAAGGTAAACAAATACCCGCGTTAATAACCGAAGAAAAGGATAACTAGTCACTCGGTCTCTTGATAACGCGTGACGTCATATGATAGTTGATATTGACTTTAAACTCAGCACATCCACACTCGCAGCCAGTCTCTCGATCGTCCTTGTCCGACACGTACGGCTCGTTGGTGCCCGTGGACTGGATGCTGCTCACCTTCACGTTTTGGCCTGTTATATTCTGCAATAAAGAAGAAGCAGGTTAATGTGGTTGAAGAAGTATGACGGTCATAAAGTCAAGAGTTATTTATGAGTTACAAGCGAATCAAATCCTTTTATGTTGGGTACTGACCGGTGTTACGGGCCGTAATGTAACAATTCGCAGCGAGCATGTTATGTTGCCCCGTCTCCTAAAATCCGGGTAAAACAAAACACAATCGCACATGTTCGAATTCGTCTCCACGTACTGACTGCACGAATGCTCGCTTTGTCACATGTTACATTACGCCCCGTAACACCGGTCAGTACCACTCACCTTTAAACGTCAAGAAATGACTAGACAGTCTCCAAATACACCAGCACGTCACCGGTGTTTTAGCTAGGAATAAGTGGCGTTCCCTACACAACATCCACTTCATCAATATTAATTGTACCTAATTTTCGATTAGGTAAACTGAGGAGCGTCGGAACAAAAACCGATAAATCACATTTTGTAATTTTTTTTTTATGATGCCAATTGGTTGTTCTCGTACATATCTTGCTCTATGGTTAATGTAACCCGGTCAAAAACTGATAAATCCGCTCTAAATTCGTCCGCAAAATACACGGATCTGAACATAAACCGATAAATACATCAATCGTACTAATCAACGATGATGATCGGAACAGATACCGATAAATCCCTAACATTTTCCTAACAAAAACCGATATATCCTACTTTGTTTTATCAAAAACCGATAAATCCAGTTGGTTTGGTCAATAACCGTATATCCATTTTCATTTTTTTTATAACTCAACAGGTACCACAGTGACGAATACAGTATTTAGGTTTCCAAACAGTGATGCTAACACCAATAAATTGATAGATTTTGTTTAACTCTAAATTAGAAAACCATGAACTTGGCCATATTTTTACACTTTTTCACAAAAAACAACAATGTGATTTATCGGTTTTTGTTCCGACGCTCCTCAACTGTGTCTTATACGTTCATAAAATGATTCAAATCCATTGTCAAATATTATTTTAAGCAAATATGAGCTATGAGCTACAACAAGCGCCTTCGCCCGCAAGGAAGTCGGAAAACATCCCAAGGGAACTTACTTCCGAGGTAAAAAGTATCTTATGTCCTAATCCTCGGCATAGTCTACCAAAAAAAAAAAATATATATACATAAGTGCCAAGTTTCAGCCAAATCCGTTCAGCCGTTGTTATGTGAAAAGGCAACAAACAAACGGACAGTCAGAGTTACTTACGATTTAATAATATTAGGATGGATATGGATTCACTGAAGAAGAAGTGAGGTAGAATACCTGATCATCCAAAGGAGGTTTATAAGTCCGCAACAGTGTTGCATTGTTCTTGTCTGCAAAGACGGTGCGGCGGTGATGTGCGAACACCGCATCGTGCAGTAAGGTGTGCCTGATGCGGTTATGGTCCGTCGAGCGCGCCACGCACCGCACCGACCGCAGCGCATCCAGCGCGATGTTCAGACGGATGCGGCCCAAGAAGGCGTACAGGGAAGATTCTTCTTCACGTTGCTGTGACACCGTGAAAGGAAGTTAAGTTTTATTATTGTAATACTTTTGGTCCCGGCGAACTTCGTACCGCCTTAGAATATTTTTTTGTCGTGTTTTGTTTTCGTCATGTATCAGAAATTGACGTTATATAGGTACGTCTAAGATTTTTTTTTTGTCGTGAATTTATGCGTTGTTTTAATAGTTATTCTGCTATCCGGGGCTAAGACAAATCCAACAAACTAAAGATCTTCAAAATCGGTCCAGCGGTTCTTGACCTATGAATGGTGTACTTAACCCGACTTTGTTTTATATACCTAGATACATACTAGCTGACCCGCGCAACTTCGTCTGCGTCACATTTTTCAGCTCCGCTCCTATTAGTAAGCGTGGTATTATATAGCCTATAACTTTCCTCAACAAACGTTCTATCTAACACTAAAAGAATTTTGGTTCTTTCAAATTCGAATCAGTAGTTCCAGAGATAAGCACGTTAAACCAAACAAACAAAAAAACTCTTCAGCTTACACTCTATTCCGCATACTTTTAAATTGATACTTGTGAATCTTCACGATTCACGTTCACAATTCCAGCCCCGGAAATACTTCGATATGTCTCTGCTTTCCTGGTACTTGTGAATCTTTATCGCTCACAATTCCAGCCCCAGACAAACTTCGACAGGTTATTTATTTATTATTTATTTACTTTACTGTACACCAAAAGTAAAACAAAAAGGAAAACTAAAACACATACAATGGGCAGCCTTATCGTACTCCGCGATCTCTTCCAGTCAACTAGGGATAGACAGTAATTGTCTGGACATGAAATTGGTGTGACAAAAACCAATTCAATTATAATATAACATAATACATACATACATAATAAGCTCTATAGACTCCTCCGTGCCTCTGACAGCACTAAGCCGTTAGTCCCGGCTGTCATTTGTAGATCTTAACCAGTCGTTACGGATTGTCAGAAGCCAGAATATCTGACAGCAGTCTTGTGTGTTACCCAGCTACTGGGTTATAAAGGTCAGATAGACAGTCGCTCCACATAAAATACTGGTATTTAGCCAAATTCGGTTTGATTGGAAGCCCAACAATATAGTTGGTAAAAAGGTTAGGTAGATGATAATTTTACGATTAGTATGCCTGATTCTCTTAGCGATCGATGGCAAAAAAATCGACTTAAGTAAATCCGCCACTGATTCGCTGATAACAGTTAACACCCTTTCAACCAATCATGAAGTCTCATTTATTTACCCAGTGCTAAAACCAACACTGACGAACAACGTCATCGCAGCAAGTAGGTATTTTAGGTACGTCAGAATGTCCTAAGATACTGACACTATCTGTACGCGGGCCCAGGCCCAGAACTAATTACTTAAGCATAAAGACCGCGAAAATTTGACGCTATAAATATTGCTCCCCGAACGGTGCAGACTTGGACAGCCCTGCCCTTTTCAGTTTTAAACTATAGGTTTGAACTTATTTAAAATCTCTTATGTGTAAAAGTAGCTTTTCGAGAAAAAAAAAAACTTCTTGTAAAAATTAGGCTGCAACTTGAGATTTTTTAATAATGATACGTGCTTTATCGATATAAGTTCTCACAGTTGCATGGAAGTTTTTGCTAAGTATGGGTATTCAAAATCGCTTTTCCAATATCTGCAAAACTCATTTTCGACAAAAAAGTCACATAGAAGATTTTAAATTTGCAATGACGATATAATGTAACACGCTGTCCAGTAAAATTTAAAGTTAATCAGGAGTACACTATTAGTTAAGAGAATTGTATCGTTGAGATTCCTGAATTTTTCCTTTGTGAAAAACAGTTATCTACTTAGTAACGTATCAAGTGCAGGACGAATGAGACACAATAATTGAAATTACTTTTGCGTGGCGTTCTTGGTAGCCGACGGCTTTCGGAAAGTGGAAATGAATAAGCTAACGTTGTATTTATGAATTAAAGTGGATGAGTTTGGATACGTGACGAAATCTTTGTAACCCAAATCCTAGAAGATTTATAATACAGTGACAGTGCACTTCCACAAGTTGGTCAGCTAGATATAATTAAAGCGAGATTTTGCGGAAAAAAGGCCTCATGAATTTGAAATGATATGAAAACTAATACAATTAACTAATTTGAGAAATCTAATTAGACGCAAACATAATACGGATACTCTTTTCACGAATGTGACTTGGTATTATGGTCGTAAACCATTCTTCATGGAGAAACTAAAATGATTGCTGTTCCAAAGACAGTATTTTTTTTCATGTACCAAATGCAAATTATAAAATTAAAATCAGTGGGTACCTCCTTTTCCTTCAGTCGTTTGCTCAGTGCTAAGCGTCGAGAGTTGTGTCCGTTTGTTTGTGTTAGACGTATGTAGGTACGTCTAAAGATTTTACATTCTCTCTCTTTTAGTGTTTGGACCAGTTGCAGTATCTTTACAGTGCGTAGAAGATCTTAGAATTCTTAGCTAGTCAAAAATAAGTCTCTGTCTTAAATCGCACTGGCCTGGCCTTTAATCCGAAAAAAACCCGGTATCACTTTTTTAACCTTTTGCGGAACGCCAGAGCATAAACGCTTCCATCGGCGTGCCACCGACGCTAAGCCGTTACGTATTCGCCGTACTTTTTGTCTCAAATTTGTGACGTTTGGCGTACAGGGCACGCGCTTGCTTGTCAGGATGCGTGATTATGGCGTTCATAAAGTTAATCCGGTAGCTCTGAGTAGCGTGGCGAATCTGATTGTGAAAACGTCAAAAATGTATGGGATTGGTAAACGCTGTCGAAATGTCACGTGATCAATCACTTATATTTTTGCATTTCGTTAATCACATTCGCTAATACAAAGGCACTTTGTCTCGGGCCTCAGGTGGTACAAATTTTAGTCAGATCAAAGGGATCTGAAGATAGAAGCGTATCTTTATTCTACGGTAGAATGTAGTATGTTGTAGTGTTATTTGTGCTAAACGGAGCAAATCAACGTCGTGGGTAGGGGACGTCAGTGCAAGAGAACTACCGTGACCCACGAGGGGACGTCAATCATGCATTGACTAACTTCACTACTACATATTTACCTATACATATATCTGACTGTCTGTGTAGTGGAATAGTGGATAGAAAAACTTGTATAACTATAGAAAAAATTACACTCATCAAAAGTAGGGATTTGCATCAGGAGGTCACGGAACTTTGCTTAACAATAGAAATACTTTAAAAATTGAGTTATTGAGTACTGTTTAACCGGGTTGAATGACAGTTTTGTTTTTAAGGCTTCGAGCCGAGGAAAACATTTAGCTGCTATGCAATAGCGCTCGGCCACCCACAAACGGGGAGAGAGCCTGGGTGTGAGTCTGGACATGCGCAGTACGTCAATTGAGAGGGCAGAGTGGGGAGGGAATGCCTATTTAAGCCGGCCGCCGTGGCTCGAGAGCTCACAACCTGGGGCCAGCTTGGAGCTGGAACTACCTAGCTTGCCCCAGGTTGACCCCAAAAACTTATGACAAATCTCTACTCATAACCCCTGTTATGAGTAGAGATCGAATTAACGGATGCATATTTACCTAAAGTTAATTTTTGGCTAACATATTATGGGCCTCCATAATAATTATGTTAGTTAAAAATTATTATAATATTTTTATTTACTTAAATAAAATCGCATTTTATAACAAATCGTAAATAAAAAAAAATTAATACAACAGAACTCGTTACTATGATCAAATGATCATGCTTATTACAATTTCCCGCACAAACCGCCATTTTAAGCAACTCTTCGTGCTTTTTTCTGACAATATAATTAGGGAAAAGCAATGATGGGAAAAGCTAGCACATTACGGTGCAACAAGGCAACTGTCATATGTCAAATTCGGTTTACCTATTACATCTTACGGAGTATATACTTCAATTTGTTATTCCCGGAGTCGCGATATTTGCTTTCCATAATAGGTATACAACATCGTAACAAAATGCATCCGAATATCTGATCTTTAGTTATGAGTTGAGCAGTCTATGCAATATGTTTATCAGATTTCGATTGCTTAATCTCAGCTGCCATGGAAAAATCACATTCGACCTACCCTAAATTTATCGGGTTAAGGGCAAGAGTCTGGTGATGAGTTATTATCGTACCGGATGCTGGATGAAAGAAATCTTGTAACATCTTATTAGAACCAAATATCTGATAGGTACCTACACCGAGCAACAGTTATAGGAAAGCGACGAAACTATATTTTAAGCAAAATCCGAACAGAAGTAACGTTTAAAAAATATAAACATTGTCGCTACGATACGAAGTGCCAAAAAATCTGATAATATTTAATATTAACCCGAATTTATACACGAGTAACTATACCAGGAATAATCTATTCCACGATTTTATTCTCGAGTAAATCAACAGTCGTTTTTCCACGCAATCTAACGTATAGCTCTACTTGGAATAGCTATGCGCAATTAACAGAGTGAATGTGAAATGTAATACCCGGCACAGCCGTCACAACTGGCCATGGGTCTTTTAATAAACAGCTCTATGTCATAGGAGTCACCGACAGCCCACTTTGCAGAGCCTGCATGGAGGAGGACGAGACAGCAGCACACCTGCTACTAAGCTGCCCGGTAGTCGCTGATTACAGGGCTAAGTACTTCGGTAACCCAGGTACCCTTTGCGAGATAGTTGGTAACACCAAGGCGTTGCTGGCCTTCCTTGGGGAGCTGGGGTGGATCGAATGACACATTTGTCCCACCTGCACGCAAAATACGCGCTTAGTCGTGGAGTTGCGGAAACCAGCCCGAGTTACATACATACATACATACATACAATACCCGGCTAAATAACGTTGTTCTACAAACGGGACTCATTTGTCGTATTATGGCGTGGTAAAGTAGCTGTCAATAATGTCAGCGCGAGCGCCATGTTCTGCGAGGGCCGCGCGCCCGGCTGGCCGGCCCTGCTGAGGAGCCGCTCAGCCGCCACACGCTCCGCCATACATCGCTCCGCTAACTCCTTGGTGGCCGCGGTGCGAGACTGGGACAACAGCCCTCTTCATCAAAGATGGCTGTCCTATCATACGCCGATAACATGATTCGCGACGTATAAATTTCAACTTATTTTTATTATTTATTGTTTATTATTTATTATTTATTGTTATTTGTGTATTATTATTTGGATATTAATCTGGCAATAAACAATTTCATTTCATTTCATTTCAATAAAGTTGTTTAGTTTGTCGGTCGGTTCGGTTTGGTTCATATGGTGTTTACTTTTCGGCTTTGCAAGTTTATTACATTACTAGCACTTCCTTATCACTATCACTATCTTGAATCAAATCGTTTAGACGTTGCATTTTATTTATTTGAAGCAAAAAAATCCTTGTGTTGTCTGTTATTCTTGGAATAACTCCGTATTCCATGCATATCGGTGGTATAGTGAGTATTCCCGAAAAATCTCGCTATTCCTCGGATTGTAGTTGGACAAACGTGAAATTGGTTTACTATCGCGTAAGTAGCGATTTATTCCGGGAATAAAATATAAAACAGGCAAAGCATATTATTTCTTTCGTTTTAAACTGGTCTTCTGGTACTTGTGAATTTTTAGCGTTCACAGTTTTAATTTTAATCAAAAGCATAAGGAGTATTGTGATATCAACTTCGAAGCAAATCACCGCCAAAATAACTTCCTACCCCTTTTTAATCCCGTTAGGGAGGATGAATTCCAATAAAATGATACGAAAGATGTCTTCCATCAATTCTGTTAAAAAAGGTGCATGCAAAATTTGAAGTAGATTGGACCACCGAATCACGTTGTCCCCATACAAACTTTGCCCCCTTTTTCAACCCCTTAGGGATAGAATTTCGGAAAATCCTTTCTTATCGGATGCTTACGTCATACAAAGAACACACCCTCCAAGTTTCAGGTCTCTACGATCAGCGGTTTAGGCTGTGCGTTGATCCGTCAGTCAGTCATTCAGGACAAAGCATTTTATATGTATAGATAATTAAATACTATAGTAGGCGCCAGATAATCGTGGAATATCGGTCATTGACCCACCTACATTTATTGACATTGTTAATTTGAAAAACGGAATTAATGACACAAAACTGTCCCGAATCATCATCTCTCGTGATCCTTAACATGGTCTAATAATGAAAAACGATTCATATTTAATTGTTCAGGTACCTATGAGCAGTTATTAGGGAAAGGTCAATATACTTTATTCCACATTTATCTGGCGCCTACTATAGTGGTCCACAACTTCGTACCGCCTCAAAATAAGTTTTTGCCTTGTTTTGTTTTTGTCATGTATCAGAAATGGCTTTGTATTCGAAAATGATTTTTTTACCTTTTTTTCTTCTTTATTTTTTAATAGTTACTCTGTTAACCGGGGCAAAGACAAATCCAACAAACTAAAGATCTTCAAAATCGGTCTAGCCGTTTTTGAATTTATATAAATGGTGTAACTAACCCGACTTTGTTCTAAAGATATATATATATATATATATAATAATTCTAAAGGTATATATATATAAAAGATAATAGATTTAGATGATAAAAAATACTATTTGCTTTAGCCTATGTTGACTTACTGCTGGGCAAAGGCCCTATATTATTCCAGCTAACTTTATCTGCTGCCTTCTCCAGCCAATCCATCAGACGAGTCCAAACCGTTTTTTAGGCCTGCCCGGTCACGACGTCCGTCTGTACATATTATACGGGTAGTTGACTGGATTTTTTGTTTATTCAGACAAGTCTGGATAGCCCCAAACTTATTCATAGATGAATCTGTCTAACCTTTTCCAGTCCAGTCTAACCGGACACAACTGAGGAGATAGTACCAGTAGGTATTTTGCGTCAAAGTCACGGTAGATATCTAATAATTACCTTTTTCCGATCAATCGCAATGACATCTTCTTGTTGACGTTTCACTTCTTTAGCCCAGCCTCTGAAATAACGACAAGCAGATCCACTATACACCTGCTCGAAAGGATCTGAGAATCTAATTAGGTCAAAGTAGATTAAGAACTCACTTGCCAACATTGACGAAGTCTTCAAGAATAGCGGTGTCCCTCACGAACAGTGGAACGTTCTGGATCTGGGTTTCGCTCCACACTTCGTTTAGCTTTAGGGTTAGGTAATGCGAGCAGAGAACCAAAATTGCCTGGTAACAGAACTTTGTATTTTTTATTTAGGTAAGTAGGTACATTACGTTCCTAAAGTGGTTAGGTACCTACATAATATAGGTGTACTGATTTTTTAACCACCAGCCAAATTTTTTTCAGCCATTTGTGGTGTCAATCAAAGACGATTTATGTAAAAATCTCCTCTTCAAGAAGAAAAAAAACGTGTGCGTCTCGGGACGCCCGACAGAAGTGATAACTTAAACTAATCTAAGTTGAAATATTTAACATGGGAAGCGTCTGTCCGAAATACGAGTAGCGCTGTGGGTTAGAGTGAGAGAGCAAGAGCCTGTCTACCGCTACCGTATGCGTGGGAGAGAGGGAGCCAGACAGACTGGCGCCGTAACGCGTTACGTTACGAAACGTTTTACTCTCCCATAAGAAGTTATCACTTCAAAAAATCAGCTTTTAATATACCTACCTAGTTCTATTCACAAAACTTGTCAAAATGTAAAGAACAGCTGAGTCGTGTGGCCGCAAAAGGCGGGTACCTAATATGACCAACCTATATGAATGTGACTGTATGTGACTATCTAATTAGGCAGTGTCTAAAACTACTATTTAATAATGTCTCACGTTAAGATAGTAGGTATCAAACAGACATGCTTGCTGCTTTTAGCATCGGCGATTTTCTTTAAATTAATAATTACATACCTTCTGATGCCAGGGTTTATTTAGTTAGGAGTTCTTATTTTTACTTCTAGTTAAGTATTTATTAAAACGGTTGTAAATATATATGTAAATAAATAAAAATAGTCAATGACATCTGTTGAAAATTGTTAAAAATAGCCGATCTTATTTACGTCATGGTTTGCGCCGCTTAGCTCCCCGAAAGTATCGCCTGATGCTAGAAAAACATACAGTGCCAGGTTTGAGCATGGAAGTTGAGTATTAAAGATGAAGACTTGAGTATGAATATGGATGATCAAAGGAACGATTGATGGACTGAGTGGAGATTGTTGAGATGACAACATTATAGAGAACTATGAAAAAAAAAGGCATTAGGCAAAACTGGTTTAGGCAAAATAATTATGGTTTGAGCTCATTGGCTGTTTCTGCTTCCGTTGAGCAATTAAACTGCTAATCGTTGCCGATGCCAAAAGTAGCATGTCTGATAACGCCGTAAGGAACATGATACCTCGTCTTCCGTCGCCAACTGTATGTTCTTGTACAAGTTGTATGCTTCATCAGCCAGAGAAACCTTGTGCTCCAGGTCTTCAGACAGCATTTGTAATAGTGCAAAGGCCTGTAAGAATTTTAAAGTTCTAAAGTTTATACCTATACAATCAACAAAACAATACTTTATATAAGATAATTGTTATGCAGCAGATAGTGAGTGGAGTGGCTTTTTTGGAAATCTATCTGAAGGACTACCTAATTCGATTTTTTTTTGTAAAATACCCATCTTTCACCTTCCAAAAAGCATTCAAAATCAAGTGCCAACATCTCAGCAACAGTCTACTCTAAACTAGTCAAGATGGAGGGAAGTTACAGGTGTTTTTTTCAGTTTAAGTCTGCGAAGGAAATGCCAACGCTATATATAAAATACGAGAATTGCCCCTCTGGTTTATCAATTAATATCTACAAGTCTGAAATAGCTATCCTGGCTTGAGCAAGCGTAGCGATTCATGCTCGTTATGCTCGTGCCTTCTTTGTAAGATGAGAAGCTTGTACTATTACTAGTTAATTCAAATTTTCAAATATTCTTAGTATCGCTTGCTGCTTACCTACGTTATAGAATAAATCCACATTTCAAATATCAGCTTTTCAGACTTGGTAGTTTTGCCTTTGTCTTGATAGCTAGTCAAGAAAACGAGTTTATAGATTTAGGATGGGATATCATCAAATGACTTCTTCCGCTCTGTATAGAGCAGAAGGGCGTGTCAGACTCTTATTGACTAAAACACATGCGTGTTCCTTCTAAAGCCCTTTGTGTTCCAGGGCCGCGATGACTCTTTCGAACAAATTCCGCAACCCTGGCAGGATTCTTCTTACCTTGGACATACATGATCCTGCAAGGTCTGCAGCGGCTAAGCAGATCGGTGTTCTATGACCTTCGTCGCGCTTAGCTTTAGTGTTGTACAACTCGCGTCGGACATCCGATGACATGATGGGAAAGTCCAAGTCTGTTGAAGGATGCTTTGTGAAAATACAGGGTTGGGCAGTGAAGCCAGTGACCTAGATATATAGACCTCATTCATGCCTGATGTAAAGCGGTGGATGAGGTCACCGATGGATCGAGCGAACCCAGAAGTATTCAGAAGATGACTCTGACTGCCCTACAATTGATGGTGGTAGGAAAACAGTTATTAGGGGCGAATCCTGGTTTCAGGAAGCCTAATATGTTGATAACATCTCATTATTTAGACGAGGTGTAACAGATTAAGAGTAGACAGTTGATTTTTTGCATATATTCTGTAATACATTATAGGTACATAAATATTTATTTCAGAAATAAAGCCCAACCTACCAAGCAAATTCACATCCATCATTGTAATAATTATGAATATTTTGAACCTTGTAGTACTCCGTCTGGGCTTAGCTCAACTCCAGAAGACAGGCATCCTTCCCGAAACAATGCTGCCAGCAGGGTCGCTATTGTGGCACCACGACTCACAACTTTCGGGTTCTGAAATTAAAAACATGACTATTTCCTACTGTGGTGTAACGACAGACTTCGTAGGTACCGAAAGAATACGAATTAATGAAATCATGGATGAGGAATAGTTGGTTGTGTGATACCCTTGCGCTTTGGAAAGCTCGTAAAATCGTTGGTCCTCCGGTTGCTTCCTGCCCAGTCGAATTGTCCACTGACTACGTGAGTAAAGAAAAACAGAATCCTGCGTTTGCGAACACACTCTGTAAATTATCTCCTGCCCAGGAGATAATACAGGGCACAAGTGTGTGAGGAGTTTAGTCAAGTAGGTACAAGCTTGACTAAACTCCGTTGTGATTACGACGGCAGACGCCCAACGATAGAATATTGTAAAGACACAAAGGGGATGATTACTCACGTCTTCTTCTGTAAGTACTTCTCTATTAGGTGCCTCTCAACAACTAACCCCTTTCCAGATAGGGACCATTTTCGCCTCGCACAGATAATTATTTTATTATACTGTTTAGTTATTAATTTTATTTTACTGGTTTGTTTGTCTTGTGCGAGTCCCAAATAAACATTTTTCTTTCTTTCTTTCTTTCCAGCTTTATCAGCCCTCACACACTCCATCCATAGTTGCCTAGATCTTCCACTCTCATTGTCACCACAATCATTTTCAAAACTTGCATTACAGTTAACGAATGGACTGTTCAGTCAAATTCATCATCCCAATAGATATTTAAAGGTATCGTACACGTTGCAGGGGGATAGTAGATAAATCTATGCGAAAGCACTGCTTTCACCCAGTGTTTGTTGAAAACTAATCGTTTGCAGCACGATTACCATTGATACAATCATCTCACATAACAAGGAGTAGGTAGGTCCGAACTCCGGACAGAGCCGGACAGTACTGGACGGCGGTCAAAAATAATAATTATATATTGTGTATGGACTTGGACTGAATACTGGATAGTATATTTTATTCAAGACATTTTTTGGGACAATCCCGCCACACTCTTCCCAATCCCAGGCCACCAGAAAAATGTCGAGCTGAGAGACGATGAAGCTTGACGAGTCCCGGAGTTTGAATGAAAAGGGATTAATTGATACCGTGACGGTTGACAAGAGCAAGCAGATGATGTAGATTCTCTGGCTTCAGTGGGTTTCTATCCCAACCACTTCAACTCCTGACTGATCCCTCCTGTTTGAGTTTTACCTGCTCCGTCGTAAAACTCAACGATTGAACTGTTCGTAATTTCGTAATCTATTAAATAAGCAGTAGAAACAGTCCACTTCACGTAGCCGTCATGTAAAACTAGGAGAAAATATTAACTAAAAATCACATTAAGCAAACATTTCATCATAAATCATATCAGCCGAAAGACGTCCACTAATGGACAATATGGACATAGATCTCCCCCAAGTGCCGCTGCAACAACCGGTCCTGTGCAAGCAAACATTTACCAAAGCCCAAATCATTGAAACAGCTCTTATACCATTCTGAACACGCTAGTATCTTTTGCTCAACTAATTGGCATAAAACCTTTACTCGGCGACCAGTACCCTACACTAAGTTCCTGATCAGATTCGAGGGTTAGGTATACGTGGACTGTGTAATTGCAGTAAGGCTTTCTGAAATTTCACTAAGGTCGAAATATATCGTCACATTGGTTCCCACAAGGCCTCCCACAGGTTGAACTGATAACCTGTAATGCAAGTCTGTGAAATCTCACCGTGTAAATTTAGGTGAAGTGAACATGAAATGTACTGTTAAACCATACAAACAAGCTGGAATGACAGCCGGTTGAATGTGTAAAATTATCACAGTGAAAACTTTGTGACTATGAAGTGAGCTGTCATTTTATTTGATGCTAAATTCATGAAAATCTAAAGTTGGATTTGACAGCTGAATAGAGAGGGATAGGAGATCGCTTTACCACTAAGTGCGAAAGGGAATTATTTCATGTCTCTTTCATACTTACTAGTGAAGCAGTGATCTTGCTGTCAAATCCGACTTCTTAGATTGTCACAAATATAGGGTTTGATAGCTCACTTCACCAACGTTTTCAGGGTAATAAAATAGCACTACAGCCGATCTATTCTGTCAATGTCTCACCGTGACCGCATGAAGTGAACTGTCACTCCATCTTGTTTGTATGGATTGATGGCTCACTTCATGTTCACTTCAACTAAGTTGTTGGTGACATTTTTACAGAATAGACTGCCTGGTGAAGGCCGCGGCAATCCGCTGGATGCGACGAGAAATACGACAAAAACGATCATGATTCCGCTCTTAGAGGGAGACGGAGCTATACATAGCGAATAGCACTATCCCGTTTTCATCATCGGTATTGGATGGCATTAGCACGTCATAGTAGGGCTGCAGGACCGGCCGATGTGGCGACTCGTGGCGACACACACGACGTCTTTTAAAAAGATGATGATGATGACATTGATCTCAAGATAGACCTTGATGTTTTATGAAGAGATAATTTATCTTATGGAGGCTAAGCGAGGTTGACTATAAGAAGGTACGAACCGCATTGGTAGCTCCGAGATTGGCTCGCCAAGTTACCAGCTGGCCCACCGCGTCCCCGGCGCGGGCGATGTCGCAGACCAGCGCTAGTGCGATGCACTGGACTGAGGACCGCGTCATCTACAAAGAAAGTCGGCACTTGTGATGATATCTTAATGAAAACGATATTTATAAATTGACCACTGTCAAGTGGTTTTTATATTAACTTAATAATTAAAATCCAATAAATGAGTTTTTATAATCAATAAAAACAGACTTCCAGGTTTTGAAGGTTCTGTGCCTACTTTGATAACACAAATCGTAGGAAAATGCTTGGCTGACCGCACGTTGATTATATAATGTGAATCTAGAATTTAATTGAGTCATTAAAAGAAAGTAGAAAACTGAATCACATCTGAATTTATCTGCAAATGAGATATTGGTATAATGAAACTGTTTCCTTAGCAAGATTAGAACAAAAATAAATGTTGGACACGATAGCCAACCGTTACCTACGTACGTTGAGAGCAAAGTTAAATAAATAAATTAATACACGAACGTATCACGCCGTCCGGTCCAACGGTTTTCTTACATCCTCTTGTTATCCATCCGACCCATATAAACAGTCATAGACAGCGGATCTCAAACCATCTTATCTAATAGCCCAGAAAATCATAAATCAAGCGTGGACCTTTTCAAAATATTATGATTGCAACAAAAAATACTTATGCACGAATTTAAAGTCGATCGCTGCTTATCAACTGTGCTACTGCGATGTTCGGGTTACCAAAACGTTTAGAACCACATCCCGAGATAGTAAAAGAAACAGTCGTTAACTACCAGCGTTTACTTCAATTGAATAGTCCAAGTAGGAAGTCACGACTCCCCTAGCGAATGCACGAGACTCTTTCACGGCGATATTAATGGCACTGTCCGTTGGTACGGGCTACACTAAACGAATTGCCACAAGTGCTACAAGGCCCAAGTGCCCCTCGTCCAGACTAACCGTGATTGCATCCCGTAATTACAAGATATAGTGAATTGATATTAGTTTGTGCATAAATCAACGACGTTGTGAAAGTGGTGTCTCGAACAGTTGAACCTATCCTTAGAATGTGCAATGAATATGCTTGTGAAATCCATTCACTATTTCAGATTAAGTGGTCAAACACCCGCCGGCTGTGGGAAACAATGATTTTAGGGGTATTATGTAGAATAATGCTCCAAGTATCATAAATTAATGATTCACTCAATATGATAGATAACATTTTTGTTATTATTTCCTACATATACAAACTGGCAGTAACTCGCAGTTTTCAAACCGAATTCAGCCTATGTAACAAATCCATGCTCAGACTTTTTCCTTCCTGGACCACAAAGCGTTCCACTTTTGTCGTAATGGCCGCTAAAAGAATCGGATTTTTGAATTTGTTACAATTGTAAAATTTTAGTTTTGAAAGCGGGTAAATAGTATCAGCACATCGTCGAGGAGTAATAGAAATGTGCTGTTTAGAACTCTATTGTGCTAGGCTACAAGGCCGCAGGTTCAGTGTAGATGATCTAATATCTATCGTGGTGTATTCTATTGTATTAACCTATCACCTCAGCAGAGGCTCAGCACTATGAAATCGTTCTGCACCTAGCAAACAAGATGCTAAGCGAAACGACAGCTGATAACTGAGTGCCTGATTGGCAGTGTGGGTTCGACATTTTAATAAGAAAAACTCGTAAAATTATATTATTTATTTTATTTATTTGGCTCACCAACAACTGAATACACGTGTACAAGGATGAGATACATCAAATAAACTGATAGAGCAGTGTACCAATTTATTACAGGTAAGCACATATACATATATATTATAGCTAGCAAGATAGTTATTAGTCAGTCAGAAAAACGGCAGCCGAGTGTCCAGGGCGCAAGTGATGTATAATTAAGTAGTAATTTAATAAAATATGCTGCATCATATTCATAATCACCTTCGCAGTTACTTACATCAACTCTCAAGGGAATATAAAAAAAAAATGCATCTCAGAACAACGCGGTACGAGATTCATAATAATTTCTCCAACTTACCGTAATTATATCCAAGAGTTTGTAAATGCCATCTTCAGAAACAAAATGCTCTCTATAGTCTACGTTCCATACAATCGTCTCCCATATGAAATTCAATAGCGATATTAACCACCTATAATGACATAGGAAATAAATGTTAAACCACTTCATTATTATTGACCAATGAAAATAAATACAGCAACAGTAATTTTGAAATTTTAATCATTATCTTTATGTCCAGATTTAACCGACAAGGTAACTCGTATTAAGAGAAACGTCGAAGCTTTAATGTAAGCACCATGGGGTCTGAAGCTCAACACCTTTGCCCTCCCATAGGACACTGGGACAGCATGAGTTAAATCTTTGAGTGTACCTTAGGATTTAGTGCGGTGGCTACTGAACTAAACACTTCTAAACAAGATAAGGTAAGTAGCGCATTGTGTATTTCCAAAATGATTAGCTCTAAAACATTTTAAATTACACATACCCTGCAGTTGTCAGAACAACTTACAAGTGCCAGGATTTGGCTGGCTTCAGAAAGTCAATGCAGATTTTTTTTATTAAAACTTTATGCACTAGTAAAACCACTGTACAAAGGCGGACTTAATGCCTTAGGCATTTTCTACTAGTTGACCTTAGGGTGGTGTAGACAACATGACAGGTGCAACTTAAAGGAAAGACAAACAGAGAGAAGAAAATAAATCATAAATACATATACATAGAGCTGGGCAAAATACATTCTTTGCTTTAAATTAAAATACAATTTACAAAATATTATCTCGCATGTATTTAAAATACGAAATACAAAATACTTTTAAGTCGTGTATACAAAATACAGTACTATACTATTATTTTTTAATGCAAAATACTGTCAGGTGTTAGGTTAGGCTAGCCTTATTGCTTACGAAAGCTATCGAGCGCTGTTTTCTGCAGAATGCATCCATTAATAAGATTGCTAAATGCATTTTGAAGTCATAAGTATTTGAAATACTAACTACAAAATAACTCAGCGTCATGTATTTCAAATATCAATTACAAATTACATTTTAAATACAAATACCAAATACGTATTTGTATTTTAATTACAAGTAATTCAAATACTGCCCAACCATGCATACATTATGACAACGTTATTAAGAAAAAACGAATCCAACGAATTAACGCTGTGATGATTCTACCAACTTCTTCCGAATGTGCTCACGTGAACAAAAAGGTACTTATATTTTTTAATTTATTATTATTACCAATTAATTAATACCAGCTTCCGTCCGCGGCTTCGCTCGGAACGTAAAATCGGGATAAGAAGTATCGCATATCCTAGTCCAAGACAATGGCATAGTGTACCATGATAAGTTTCAACCAAATCCTTTGAGCCTTGGTTACAAACATCAAAACATCGAGGCCTTAACATTTATAATATAAGTAGAAAGTGTTCCTTTCTCTCACCTGTCACTGATAATAAACTGCCTATCAAGCGAAATAAGGACAACGTCCAGCATTTTCCTCGCCAGCCTGATGACGGAAATCGGCCACTTGAGGCCCGGGTAGACCACGCAGGTCACACGTTGGTTCTGGATGGTGCCACTGGTCAGCAAACGCAGGCTCAGGGCTAAGATCGCCTGGCTCTTCTCCACAGGGGGCGTTTTATGTTTCATCAGGATATAACAGAGATCTAAGCAACATTAAGAGTCGTAATTTCACTAGTATGTAGCACTAAAGCCCATAGAGTTACAGCATAGGGTAGCTAAATGGAGTTGGCAGGACCCCGCCATGTGTAGGATGTCAGTTTGCAAGTCGCGGGTGTCACAGTTACGGAGGTCTGGGTCTTTTGGGTAAGTGTTAGGTATTTTTGACAGACCATGCTCTAAACCGAATCATTGGCATGGTGGGCGTGAAGCCTGTACCTATATAGCCCGACCTTCGACATCCTGGGACTTGAAAGGTCCATTAACTATAACTACATTTTGGATATCGCGGTGACGAATAACTGAAATAACAGCTTCAAGGGGTGCCCACAATTCCACCTTCAGGGAGTGAGACTATCAATACCTGAATACGTTTCTGTTAGTTATTTGCATTTCCAGAAAATCTTACTCATAATTATAATGATGCCGTGAGTTTCAAACAAGTCTTGCATGACCTTCTCACGTTCAAGATTGTCCCTGTGAAGAGTTGCGACCTGCAGCAGTCTAACGCACCAATACAGAACTGGAATTTCGTACGGACTCTCCGAATACCACTCAGTGTACCACAATAATCTGAAAAGAAATATATAACACCAATGTAAACTTAATGTGATGATTAAACTTAACTATACCGATAAAAAAAACCTTAAACATAACTCAGATTAAATGAAAACCTCATAATATAAACCTAATAATAAAAACGCTTCACGATTGTAGCTGATGTTCCAATATTTTTTTTATAATATTTTTTTTATTATGATTCAAAACCTGACAATTGGAGTACAGAGAACGAGAGATTAAGGCTTTGTGCCGTTTTATTTTATCATAACTTATTTCAGAAAATATCTAACTCACAAAAGTAGAACTTTACCTTCTAATCAATCCATACTTCTTGACCAACGTCGGATCACTTATAGGTATAGTGCAGACCAACGCTTGAAGAGCTGTTTTACGGAGCTCTGCAAAGAGAGCTGGTGACCAACGTGACCTTAGGCTACAGAGACCTGGATCCAATAGGTACATGATGCCTAGGAGCCAATACCGGGCCTCAATCATCTAAAAATAAGATACATAAGATTTGGTAACTGTCTGTTTTTCTCGTGGCTAAGTAATTCGATCTTCAATGTTAATTGACGCTTGCTGAGGTCGGTTCATGGATGGGTGATCATCCATTACATACAGAGATTTCTCCGTGCCTCGGAAAACTCAATAAGAAGTGGGTCCCGTTTGTCATTAAAAGATCTTCGTCGGCCGAAGCCAGAAAATCTGACAGCATTCTTGCCAATGAGTATCGCGTTACACAGTTACTGGGTTGTGAAGGTCTGATAAGCAGTCGCTCCATTGAAAATACTGGTACACAGTCGCTCTGGTTAGACTAGAAGGCAAGACCAACAAAGTTGGGAAAAGGCTAGCCAGATTGGTACTGATTAACAATACCTAAAACTGCTGAAACGTCATGTTTGAAACATGACGTCTCAGTAGTTTATTTGACAGTTGGTTAAAGGTAGATACGTTATTGAAACCGGCCGTGAGGGTATGTATCACAATTTAAGGAAGCATGACTATCATATTCCATAGCCCAAGTTAGGCCACAGCTGGCCGTAAGCTTCTGAAATCTTATGCCATTTCCCACGCTGCACTGCTGTGTCAAGTACCGCGGCGATGGCAACGACGTTATCTGCTCATACAGCTATCGGGCGTCCAACACCCGACCCAGTTGCACCAAGTAAATTAAACATTTTAGATGACGGAAACATGGCCGGAAGTGTTTTCGAAAAACAGTTTTCATTATTAAAGATAGAGAGTATAAATTTCTTACGAATTTATTGTAAGGGAACACTTTAAGCAGATCAACAACGAAATGAATCAACGTCTTCTTGAACTGGACGTCCTGTTGCGAAGTACTGAAGTTAACAGTCGAAATCCAGTCCTTCCTCGGGGGTAGTTCAGTCAGAACTGACAGTGACATAATATCTGCGAACATAAAAAGCTGAAACAAGCTGACAACGATCTTTTGGCAATTAGATTTTATGCCCACATTTTGTTTTTCATGGGTACATTTTTGTAGGAAAATGCTCAAATATTTACTAACAACTGACGAGAAAACTTATGGACATTCTGCCTATCCCCATTTATCGGCCCAGTCATATAGATACCTACTAACCAAGCGTCAAAAAATCACTCGATGTAACTTTGCAAGCGAGCTGCATTGGCACGCAGTATCCAAGGAGATAATCATTGATCGCATAGGTAAGAAAGTCGATACTGCGTTCCAAAACTAAAATTGCTAATTATTAAGGATTAACGGCTGCCAAACTAAAATAAAACCGGTCTGAGCTATGGGCCTTAATAACCAAACAGCAGTAACCGAAAACGTGGCAGCTTCAGTAGGAGATGGCGGGATCCTTTCGTTTTTAAAAGATTCACACCGCGAAAGCGGGCAGCTGGAAGGTTAGCTTTCATCGTACAATGAGACGACCCAGGTTGAAAATTATGATAAATAAGCAACAGCGCCCCTGACTGTGTTAATCAAACACTAAAAGATCCTTGTACCACGAATGTTATCGTGACGTAATTCTGGATGAACCAGATTTCGTCAGTTTCGAGGGTACACGGTTGAATGACGTCCATTCTTCGAGCAGCGCAATTATTTCCGTCGGAAGTGAAAGTGCTCAAATTATGGTTGCTGAGCCCACTAATGGAACTGATTCCGAATTCAATATCCCCATTGATACAATAACGTATTATGTGTAATGTCTCAAGATATTCTTTTTAGGGGAAATCGTTGACTATCGGATTTGGATACTAGGGACCCTCTAGTATCTAGAAATGAAGATAATGTATCTATTGACTTTTACTGCAGCTATACGAAAATTATTTAGCGGTCACTGGTCACTAGTTCTGTTATAAATGTGTGTTCTATTTATGATGACCTTTGAAATGAGTTTTCCTTTAAGAATGCTCAGAACAATTTCGTTTGGGTTTGTGATGCGAGTGCGGTGCCCTGTTCAGAACATTAGCCACACGTTGGAGTGCCCCAAGTGCCCATAAACCTGTACTTTGGAGATTTAATGAACGCCACCTATGCTGCACGCAAATTTTGGGCCCAAATAATCTAAAGAACAGACCATCGACTGGAAAAGAAGAATGTACCTAATCTGGCACCGCAGTGCCTGAGTCGATATAATCGGTAAAACCCTGCCTTGCATTGAATCAATGAGATGGTTACTTGATACCTGGCATCAATATAGAAGAGAAGAGAAGTAGCCGGTCTCCGTAGCACTTGGTCATTATCGCTGCTATCACAGTGAGTGTTATTCTTTCGTGGTGATGCGCCCGAGCTCGGCACTCATAGCGATATGCCCAGATGAAACATCTGCCAACATAGACATAGTAAGTACTAAACAGTAACAGTAGAGTAGTAGTATATGGGACTAGATTTTGCCCACGGCTCCACCCGCGTGAATGTCAAAAATTCTCCCAAGGGATACATACTCCCGGGATAAAATCTAGCCTATGTACTTTCCCGGGACTCAAACTATATCTAAACCAAATTTCATTTAAATCGGTTCAGCGGTTTAAGCGTGAAGAGGTAACAGAAAGACACACTTTCGCATTTATGATATTAGTATGAAAGTATGGATAAGAACAAAGAAAATGTGTTGCGCAAACACCAAGCAGCATATCGTCGAGAGGCAGACGATGAAACTACCTCATTATATAATATTGTATAAATAAGGTTTCACTGGCTTTGATCCGTCACTTCAACGTAGGGTTCAGTTGAAAACCAGCGTCAGGCAGCCCCTAGTGTATGGCATTTTGCTAAACTGGACCTATTTGGCGCAGCCACGGCGAAAACACAATATACATAATTGTTATAAAATTAAGCTTCCTTTTATTTGTACCGATATTGTGTATATCTGTGTGTGCCAACTAAACTAGTTTTCTTTCTTCTTTTCTTTATTACTAACTAACCCTTGCTGAGAGCTGAAACTTACCTACTAATAAAACTTGGTAAGATTCAGCACTGGTTATGGGCATCGCAACATAAATTTCAATTAATTATAGTTTCTAGTCGATTGTAAGTTAAAAATAAGTCCGTAAAAATCACGTCATGCATTTGTTCACCAAAATATGGGAGTTAAGGCTTTTTGCACTGCATCTCTTATGCGCCCAAAAGTTAGTAGGATAGAAACCTACGACTGTATAATTAAACAATACATACAGATACCGGAGTAGTAAAACATTCGTAAACTTAATTTGTGATTTAACAAGTTGTATTATCAGCAGCAAGCTACCAACGTTGTAAACTGCTCCCTGCCAATCTTTTCAACATTAACCTTTTAGTCGCCTTTCACGGCGGCCACGGGAGAGAGTGGACAAATAGTGGATTCGATAGTGTCGCGGAGATAGTGCCCGTTCGCACTCAGACGGACCGTCTGTTTTTCCGGTCCGTCTAAACTTTAGACGTATATCCGTCTCTTTAGACTCTAAAGAGACGAATATACCAGTGGCAGAACAATTTATAGGACACAGTTAAAATTTACACGGATCCGAGAAAAAAGACGGAGGTTTGGCCACTCCAAAGAGCCGCCTAAACGCCTGGATCGAATGTAGTGTGAACGAATCTGCCGATCGTCGGCCGTCGTCTGCCGTTTAACCAGACGAGACAGTCCGTTTAAATGTGAACACGCACGTCCGTCCGCCGTCTTCCGTTTAAACAGACGGTCCGTCTGAACGGGAACGGGTCCATACTGTTGGATTGGACAACAACTAAAAGTTTAACTAAAAGGTTACGATGTAGGTATGACTTATAGATTTATCATACCGGCCCTTCGTCCGGACCGACTTTGAGTCACTGTAGCCAATCTTAACGAACATCAGCCAAGTACGCAGGATTATTATAGATCACAAAGTGTGAGGGCAATGACATTCAGTGCACTCGCTGCTCCTTTACACTCATAGTCCGATGGGACAGCCACCTGGCACGACCGGGAAGATATTAGGCGCAGTAACCAACGGCTTGACATTTTCTGGCACTAGGATATTACACCACCAACTTTCAAACTCCGTGCTGCGCCTAAGAATTTCTTAGTGGAAAAATCCAAAAGCCATTTGCCTAACCTGGGGACATGGGAATCGAAACCAGAACCCCACGCTCAGCACAATGGTTAAAGTCATTACCACACGGAAGGCCTATATCATCATCATCATCATCCACAGCCAGATTTCGCCTACTACAGAGCTTAGGCCTTTGTTGTCTTGTGCCAATCCCCGCGTTCCTGCGGCATCCTCAACCAAGCTCTACCCGAATGCCTTCATTCGTTAGTAGTTAGCAGATTTCTGAGCCCGCCAATAGGGCTCAAAAATCAATAGCTTACCTTTGTGCATAACAGTCCGGCGCTGGAAGGAGTTTCCTAAACCCAGGGTTTTCATCTAAATACTTCATAGTAGTCTTCAGAAGGACCAGCAGCAGCGACAGGGTCGTGGTCATGTTCTTGCTGCTCTCTCCTGCGATCACGTAATATTACAGTATTGCTGGTGAGGTCTGAGCTATAATTACTTCCAATGATCTACGGACATTAAGGCTAATTGATTCGGAACTGGTTTGCACAACCGTCACTGTTTCTCTGTTTAAATAATGTTAAACAAATTATAAAATGAGGAAAATTTGAGGAAAGTTTTGAGCGTGATGTGAATTAATTCTATAACCAGGAGACAAACAACAATGGATGAATATTGAACAATTTTAAAGCATGTGTGGACTGCTGAGATGGGGACTAATAGATTTTGGCAGTTATGTTACATATTCCTGCCGCCAAAGAACACTATAACGGTTGTCCCAGTGCCAGGGGATGACGGATGTCAATGCCACTGGCGATGCCTCTGATGTAGAAGATGTGTATGTGTAGAGATAGTGACGCTAAGGGTAGCTAAGATACTGGGAAGGCCAACTGCTGAAAGGAAAATATAGTATTTTTTGAAAATCACTGCAAAATAGTAAAAAATAAAATAGTACTTATGTAAAAATTCAGAAAAAAAAATTACTAATTTTTTTATTAATAATTTAGACTTCATTTTTCGTAATTTTTTTTTTTAACATTCTCTTCTCCTTTTTTTGTTACTTTTTGTATAAGTCCAGCTGTGGGCGTCTTTCGGCTGATATGATGATGATGATGATATACAATAGCACAATTGACAAATTTATTTACAATACTATGTACGGGTGGCAACCCTACTCACAGCTAGCAGCAGGCTTGCAGAAAAATAGTTTTGGCTGGATTTGAACACTCAATCGGATTTAGAAGAAGTGATTTATGACCCAGACAACCGTTCAACAGATGGTGGGTTACGGGTTTCTGAACTGATTATTTTTTGAGATAAAAACGTGGCCCTACTTTAATTCCAATTTTTTTCAGGTTTTCAGGGTAAAATACAATTTGAAAAATAATTACCTTCAGAATTCGGGACAGAGAGACGAAACCCGAGGGCTCTTGCAGTAAATATTTGAAAAATATAGGCTTTCATCGGCTTACCCAATCTAACATTGGCGTCCAGGCAATCCATAGGGTTTACATCGTAATGCTGCAGTATTCCTTTAGGAAAGTAAGGGTTGAACCGGTAGAGGACGATCTCTATGATGTTTTCTTTCATCATTTCTATGCCTGCAAAAACGAGTTTGATTTTTATTCTTTCGGCGACATTGGATATTTTTACAGTTTGTTGGGTTTTGTGTTCTAAAACCCTCAATGGTTATTTTTTTTACACTTTATTTGATATCATTAAAAAGGTACTGAAGTAAACTTTCAATAAGTGTATGATTCTTTTCAATAGTTATAACTTGAGTTAAGGTTATAAACTATGTGGGTATATCTCTGCCAAATTTAAACATTCAATGGAATGAGGAAAATTATATTAATAAGCGGATCCTCATGATTCCTACAAAATGCCAGCTTGTCACTGAGTCAGAAAGGATCACACATCTTGTCTGAAACTTAGTTGAAAAATGCAGTTTTGAGCGGAGACTTTCAAAAAGATCTACAAAAGGTCATATTCAATTTATGTGGTGTGTCATTTTGATCAATAAACACACTTCAGCCTTGTAACAATACGTCCTATTATTTGATTTTCCGGATCAAACATCAACCCAGAAAACGTAGAAAGTTAACAATAAAGGAGGCGATCAAGAACAGGACGGTTCGAAATTTATCATACTCTGTGCGGCCATTGTCAGGCGGTGAACCAGCAAACCGACAATAATTGACTAAAGCTATTTTATTTTCTAGTCCAAGAAGAAAATGGTACAGTTTATGACATTGAGATGACAATAATATTCGAAGTAGCCGTGGACTAGTTTACGCTTCTAGTTTATATTACGAACCCATTATTGTTTAACCTGGATCAGTTATTCAGTATGGTTAACGTTATGTTCGAATGTAAACCTTATGGACTCTTGGTAGATCAATATTTCATAGATATCATAATCCTGAGTTTAGATACATCCTGGAAAGTAGCTGAAAGAGTGCGCTCACGTCCATACTATGAAAGCATCACTACCATCACTCTATTCGCATTGTTTTAGTATAATTTTTAGTGAGCTATATTATGATATCCTATTGGTGGGCAAAGGCCTCCTCCATATTTTTCCAGTTTACTTTGTCTGTTGCCTTCTCCGTCCAATCTGGAATCCGTCAGGAATGAGTCCAAATCGACATTTTTAGGCCTGCCTTGGTTGCGTAGTACGTCTTCAGGTATTTACCGCGTGACGATCCTGGCGCTTATTTATATCTGTTTAGTGTATACCCATGAATATGATAAATATTAAAACTTCCATAACAATGATTAACATACAATTTTCCACCGTATCCATCGCGAGCAGGAGCACTATGTCTAAAAATGTTTGGAATTTATGGTTATCGGCGACAGCAACCATTCTGGCGATGGTGACTCTCAGGACCGGGGCTGCGGCAGTCAGGGCGTGGCGTTGATGCACTGTCCCTGGACCTCGGACACTGTCGGGAGCGGACAGGTGGAAGATTATCGCTTTGGCCACCATGTCGAACTGATCCTGGTCGTCCAGTTTAATTAGGAGGTAAGCTGAAACAAAGTTATTTGATTTAGGTTGTATTGAGATAAGAAAACTTACTGATGGAGTTATCGAAATTTTACATGTAGTTTTATATCCGTTATTCTCGATAAAAACCTGTTGCCCATAATTTACGCTTTAGAACTTATAACCTATCCGAACTAGTTCCCGTTCCAAAACTCATGCTTTGAAACGCATTGTCCTGTACAAATGATATGTATTTATTTGAAACTAAATTTTGTTAATGGTTTCGCCCTCGTGATCTACGTTAATCATCTTGTGATGATTAAAGTCGATCACGAGGATCGAGGGATCGTATTCCTGGAAAAAAATATCAAATGTACTCGTCCAATCTCCAATGCTCTCTTAACCAAAGTCATCAAATTGGTTCAGAGGTTTAAGTGCGAAAATATGACAATGTTTTGATATAAAATAAAAACTGGCCAAGTGCGAGTCGAACTAGCGAGCAGAGGTTTTCTAACGAATTTCATTTTTGGAACATGTTGTTTTAACACTATAGACGTCTTATATGTATTTTTATTCTTATTTTCCAAGATCTTTTATCTGCATATTTTTTTCCAAATTTTAGGCTCAGTTGTTTCGGAGATAAGCTGTGGAATAGTAATTTTTCGTCTAATTACTTGAATAATTTCAAAATGATTTATTTGAAAATGAGAAAAATATAATTAAAGCCCTCGTAATAAGCCCTTCTTTTGGTATGTCACACGGTATAGTTTAAGATAGTTTTTTTTTTAGTTTTTCTAGTTTGTCCCCCAAAAGTGACCCTCGAACTCAAATTTTTTTTATTTACGTAACGCGTCCGTGTTTAGGTCACAGAAGTTCTTAATATATGTATATGTCACCGGAAAAATGCATACATCGCGCGCCGTAAGATTGTAAAATATCGCGTGAAATTATAAACTATTTTTTCTTAATAAATCACGGATGTATTGGATGGGATTAATTGTATACAAAACGATTTTTTCATTATATATTTAGATGTATAAATTATTATCTAATAAAGATTTATTATAATCTTTCGGAGTCTAAAATTACGGAGTCATATATACAAAATTTCAACAGAATCGGTCCAGTAAATTTGGAGAAAATTAGATGTGACAGACGGACACACAATCTGTCTGTGTGATCCTATAAGGATTCTGTTTTTTACGGATGCTCGGAACCCTAAATAAAGCTAGTTTCACCAGACTTCAACCATTCCAGCCTACAAAGGTAAGGTGGGTGCCTACTGTGGGTAGTAAAGTAATTATAGTAAATGACAACAGCTCAATAAAATGTAACTGAGTCCAAGTCTCAAAGGCTGAAGATACAAAACCTAGGGTTTAGCACTAGGCAGTATTTCGTGGCTGCGGTATCTCGTTTCAGTTAAGTGTTGCGGCGAACTGCGGCGAACCCATTTCGAATATAATCGCCTTTATGGCTGGGAGAAAGGGGGCCTGACACCAAGAAATTGCTCATGGTTTTATATTACGTAAAGCTTATGTATTTTAGGTAGACATTCGATTTTACCGAATGTAAATAACTTTATCGAAGGCATTTGAGAAAGTGATCAAACCTTTACAGTGTTTAATGTAATTTTAAGACTCCTAGGGCCCTACTGTAAGTCTTCAAACGATCATGATTCCGCTCTAAGAGGGAGACGGAGCTATAGATAGCAAATAGCACTATCCCGTTTACATCATCGGAATTGGATGGCATTAGCACGTCATAATAGGGCTGCTGGCCTCCTAATCTTCTAGAATAGATGTCCCCTTAGTTCGAGTATCCTTTAGGGCAGTGGTCCCCAACCTGTGGTCCTATGACAATGCTCTTTACTTTTGATTACAAACACCGTTTAACTTTTTTCTTAATTTCTGGTCCCTACTAGCAACAAATAGATCAAAGTGGTCCCGGCTCAAATAAAGGCTGGGAACCATTGCTTTAGGGAGATTGGGGTAAGAAGTTTTATAAATTCTAACTCCGCCATTAACAAAGATGTATGGAAGTTCGTTGCTTTTGCCGACGGCAAATCCCATCGGGGCACACAGCTAATCTTTGTCTAAATTTCTATTAGTAAACAAAACGGCCTCAAGCAACCAACACTTCTTAACTCATCTGCTTCAAAGTTCAATGAATCCATCAATGAAAAGTCATTAAATCATTCACTCACCCATTCCGTATTGATTTATCTCTTTTACTTTCGGATAGTATTTGTATTTTTTGTTTTGCTTTCATCTCGAGCAAGGTGGAAATGTTTATTGTCATTCAGAAAGTAAACAATGCGGGTATTGTAATTAAACTGGTTTGTTTTGACATTCAAACAATCGTTCATAGTATTGATGAATGATGATGAAGTTTGGTTACTCATGATTGAGTGAGTTGTGTAATTTTGATATAATATCACTGTTCAACAAAGATTATGCATATTCAGCTTCTTTCTTAGAGTCAGAAATTCACACAGGTATAAAAAGATTAATCGGAATAAGTAGGTACTAGGTACTTCATCATCAGCAATATTATGATTTCAACTGCATCTTATTGCTGAACGCTGACCTTCTAGCTAACAGTGATTGGTCAAGTAGGTTTGGGGTTACCGTCAATGTCAGTAAATGTCAGGCTATCCTTATTAGTAGTTCATATTTTCTGCGTAAGTTAGACAATACCATAATCACTCTCTCGCCACACGTTAAAGTCTTAGGTATATTCATTGACGACCGGTTAAGTTGGAATAAGCAGATTTCTCAGGTTAACCAGAGAGTAACATTCGCACTGCGATCTCTCTATAGATTCAAGCATTTTCTTCCTTCAAGCACTAAAACCACTTCGGTCCAATAACATGTGCTTTCTATAATTGGTTATGCTGATGTTTGCTACTCTGACCTATCCCATGAACTTCTCAACAAACTGGATCGACTTCTTTGAACAACTATTGTAATCGTTTAATTTTTGACCTTCGTAAACATTGTTTCCTTCTCTTCTCAGTTTAAATGGTTGCCTATCCATCAAAGGAGATCCCTCAGATCCCACAGCATGCTCTTCACTATTATGAACGATCCTTGTGCTCCTGATTATTTAAAACAATATTTTAAAGCGTTGGGCAGTTCTCACAATCTCAACCTTCGAGTATCCAAAAACTTACTTCTTCATCCCTTCTCACCGCACCGGGTTTTTGTCTAATTCCTACGCTATTTGTACCATTAATATGACACAAGAAGATCAAGTCTAAATTTTCCATAAAGTGTAAAAACCGAAAACACTACTTAAAAGCCTGACATTCTTAGTTGTTCTTCGTCTTGATTATTATGAAGTTTCTTAATAGGTAAGATTATATATCATATTTATTAGTTTATTATTTTAGTAAATATGTAATTTATAAGTCATACATATAATATTTGTAATATTTATCTTTCCAAAACAAAATTCTATTTTAAATTTTATTTTAATTTGTTGTAGTACACTAATATAATAGTATAATTTTTATAACTCAAAGGTTGACTGGTAGGGAATTTTCTTGATGCATTAAGTCCGCCCACTGTACCACTATTGTACATAGTTTAAATAAATAAGATTTCGGCATGACGAAGCCCGCTTTTGGCCACACTCGATAAATTCAGAAATTGGCGCCAAATCAAAATTAACATTTATTCAAAGTAGGCCAGCACTTTTTGAACATCAGTTTACATTAACAGCCCAACAAAACGTCCCCCGTCACCACTTCCTAGTGTTTTGCTAAAGAAGAAGTATCGCAACAAACTCCCCAGCAGCAAAGAGGATTGGTATCACGTAGGTATCTTCTACTACTTCACACTATATCTGACCTACTATTGACCGTTTTAGACGACAGAGTCTAAACAATTGATATGTGAAACACGCTCATGCGCCATAAATCATATCACCTCAAAAGGAGTAAAATCCCCTCGGGTGACAACGACATTGTCCTCTTTAACGGCTACCACTAAGTGGCGTGGCGATATTGACTTGGCCTCAATCATACTAATATTATGAACACGAAAGTCTACGTAATACCCGTTCGGTTTCAATTAATTCCCAAGATATTGTGCAGTTTCTTTCATTCAGTAAAAGTTAATTGTTTTTTTTCTAGTGTGCCACAATGACGTGAGATATTTTATGAATCAAGTTAAGGTTGTTGGTAGGAATGGTAGAGCAACATGTGGTATATTATATATAATCGGGGGCTCGGGCTGGTGTCCAATCTCGCTGTTCCAATTCATCAAGTAAGAAACTAAAATCTTATTGCAAGTCTTATCCAAAACTTGGGCGGAACGTGTCGATCCTGGGGATCACCACAGGTTAAACGGAGCTAAAAAATAATCTCGGTACCAATGGAATGTAACGTGCAATCAACTAATCGTCTTGTAACTTACCAAAAAACCCCATAAAATACATGATGGGTTCAAAATACGTCACGATGTCACTAGCGTGTACCAATAAAATTGGTTTCTGTAAGTTTTTGAGCAGCAGCATAATCCCTTCGTTCAGAACAGGAAAGCGGTTCACTGTCTCCAACAAGAAGTCCATTACAATGCAGTAACTCTCCAAGACATCCACTCTCTGAAGGTTATTTAAGGGAACTATCATCCTAACCGAATTTCCAACGGAGATTAGCAAAGAACGCAGGAACTATTATAGTGCACAAATGTGTGCACAAACTTAGTTGTTCTCTCTGTGCCTTTACTCTCATAATTCGATGGTATGGCAATCCGTCACGATCGACGACTGGGGAGAGATCAGACGCAGAACCAACGGCTTTATGTTTTCCGAGGCACGGGGGTGTCATACCACTGACTTCCAAACTCAGGAATACTGTGAAACTCCTAATGGAAAACCCAACAACACTTTGCCCGACCCACGTATCAAACCCAGGCTCTCACGCTCAGCTGTCGCGGTTTGCGAACACTAGACCAACGACGCAAGTTAAAGCGAACTACATACGTCTAATAATAAGGCAAGCGAACTATAATAAATTAGTATCACATTGGATGACAAACGAGCAGGCAGTCCAAATGTTCGTCAGTGGTCAGTGTCAGGCAAAATTGAGATATGTCATGACTATTCATGACCATGTGGAAACTCTTCAGACTACACAGCACTGCTTGGTGGTAGTATTAAGAAGGATGGTAATACTTTGCCTGACCAGTAGTGTAGTCTTCGCAAAGATATCTGCTATAACTAAACTTATAAACTTTTAAAGAAAAGGATACGTATCCATTGCTACTAGTCCTGGCGAAGTCCCGCAGATGTGTTGTGAAGCGATCTAACTGATGTTCCACCGTGGGACTTTCAACCATTGTCTCGAGAATCTTGGCCATGTCCCAACCAAATGTAGGTGGACACTCGTCGTTCCATTTGCGATCTGAAAGATGGTGTGAGCAGATTTGACCAATAATTATAATGATAGAATGTACATACAGAAGATGATAATGATATAGCTAATAAAAAGGATGTAAATACTGAGATAACGGCTGAAAAACAATACATATTAAATGTTAAAGGAAATCGAAATAATTTAGAAAGAGGATAACGTCATGATGTTATCCTCTGGTTTTAAATTGGTAAATTGATCATCATAAATATATCACATAAACAAAAACATTGGGCAAGATGGCTTCTTGGATAAGTATCAATCAGGTACTAAGACACAGATCTTTCAGTAACAGACAAACTGTCTAAAATCGATAATAAAATATAACATGCAGCATAATTTGACGCTTTCTTGTAAATTAAACGGTAAAATCTGCATTCAATTAATCAAAAGGAAATCTAAAGATGAACCACTAACGATATTAAGTCAGTCACGATTTTATAGACAATAAACATGCAACAGTTATTCCGATTAGATTTAACTACCGATTTAATTCTCGTGTCCTCAACTCGAGTAGAAATCATGAATAATTACACAGCCTGGAGTCGACTAAAAATATATATCGTTGGTAGTATAACTATAAATAAATGTCAAAGAGCTGTATTTCCTTGGAACCACATTATAATTGAGTTTATTTTTAGATGATCGTGGTGGTATCCGCCATCCGGACATGAATGGTAACACAGACAAACAGAGACACAAAACAAAAATAGATCCTTCTGTAGTCTTCAAGCGATATGGAAAAAATACCCATATAATTAAGTAAATTACTACTTATATCACAAATAGAACGATAAATAGCTTAGTTGCTCTACTCACGAAGTTAAGACTAATGGTGAAGCGCCAGCGCAGACCACAATGAATGACTGCTGAATATGCTCGCGATTAGTCGTGATGCATACTTGATTGTATTGAAACGTCTGACGCTTTAGATGTAATTACCATTGCTATGCAGCGATGGGATCAATGTGCAATGTATTTTTTTATTTGTCACGAACATTTTCAGGCTAAAGTAGCCGTAGTATTCGATAACGAAGTATTTACTTCGTGTATTTGATACTGATAGTATAACAATAAACTGGTTTTATCAGCGTTAAGGCAAATTAAATTACAAATGAAACAATAGAATTGTTTTCAGGTCAGGTCAGCGTTGCTGCACAAGAAATTATTATGATAGCTGATTAAAAGGGTAAGTGGGCGAGGGAAAGCGCACTTTAATTTAATAAAAGGACAATCGTCCTATTTGTTTACGTGCACTTTCATAAATTCTGTGTCGTTTGCTATTTGGAGCCATCGCGACTTAAATAGTTTAAATATAATGCGGGTACTGCTAACATGCTGATAGAAACTAACTGACATAATGATTTTGTAGGTGATGATGACGCTGATACTTACCAAAATTTTATTCGTATGTGAAGGAATGAATTCTGATTTACAACTAATTGTTCTTATTGTAAAACTTCCTTTTTAGCAGTTACTACACATATTCTAAAAACCGACCGAAGGCTCAGTTTCGGCCAGTTTCGGCCCATAAATCTATTTTCGGCCACAATTTCAGTTTCGGCCCGCCGAAACTCAGTGTTCGTCAACACACTACATTAACATCTACATCTACAATACATTAGATATATAATTTATATTATATTTGTATATAAATTTCCGTTTTGGTGTCAGTATCGGCTGAAAATCGGTTTCGGTCGGATACTAATATATTATAATATTCACGAATAAAAATTGTACACGTTTATTCTTTAATATTTATATCAATAACAGCGCACTACAGAATTTAAAATTGTCAAAATTTAAATCAAAGTCTTACCTAAAGGAATAGGATCCAAATTCCTCACGAGATTCCTCTTCAGTAAGCCCTGCGGTGAGTATTTTTTGCTTTCGGCTTCATGGGTGCAGCTGAACGTGTCAGCTGATCCGGACATCGACTCTGATATGCTGAGATATCCATCCCGAGTTACTTGTTCGAACTCAGCCAAACGCCTAGGCCTTTTCATAAACTTGGTATGTGAGGCTTGCCCAGACACGTCTTTCCAAATCTTCTTTGACCTCTTCTTCTCTTCTGGCTTTGGTATCTCTGGCACTGATTCCTCTGACGAATCCTGCTTCAATGCAGCTTTATTTTTAGTTTTAATTGAAGTGACGCTTTGCAGACTTCCTTTTCTTTCTCTGAGATTTGTCCGCGAGTCCATGTTTTTTTTCGAGCTCAAACGGAGGTCAAACCGAAAGGTGAATAGTAAAACGCTCAATGTGTTCTATTTCTTTGGCAACTTGTTCCGTTTTAGACAATATTAAAAATGTCACACTGACGGTACATAAATATTTTGGTTTTAAAAACTGTTAAGTTTGAAGTGATATTTTTTTCTACTGTATCTACTAAAATAGGTTTAATTCAATTTAGTCTCGTCAATGTTTTCGCAATGGATATTGAAATTGGGTAAAATGTTCTGATTGAGTGATGCAATGGATTTCAAAGTATTAGTGACATCTCGTTGTTTGAGTGGCCAGCAGCGGGCGAGGCAAATCGGTCAGCGCCGGCGCAGCTTTGCAGCGCGGGTTCCGAATGGGGGGACCAACGGACAGGCGGTGTGCGCGCTGGCTCAGTCGCTCCTACACGCTGGAGCACGTCGGTCGTGTGCATTTGCACGTTCGCGCTCGTACGTACTCTACGATACTTCATTAGTTTTCCCCTCGAGAAAACCAAGTGAAATAAAACAATTTAACCGCGTCAGTGGACGAGTAGTGAGTGGATTTGTCGCTAGTGTTTATTTACAACTGTATCTACGCACGGTGAGTGATGCCTATCTACAAGATTTTCCTCAAATCGCGGCCAAACGTTTGTTTTGTTGACATTATTGTTACGTAGCTATGATAATGGAAATACTGCGAGCGGCAAATGCCAAAGCCTGCTTTATTAGATATTAGTTAATCGTGTTGCATGGTTCAGTACAATGCAGAAGTAGTTGGTAAACGGCAAGAAGAAAACATATCTACGCATTGTTTACTTTCCAATGTTAAATAAGACCCAACAAGAACGTAATTAGATTAAAAAGCGGATAATTGAGCAAGTTTCAATAATTTGCCTACTAGTCGTAAAAATAAGTAAGGAAATAATGAAGTGTATTATCAACGTTACAGCAATGCAGCTTGAATGTCAGGTATATGAATAGGGGGCTGTGACGCAAAGAGGTGCCACTAGCCACTACCTACTAATTTCATATTACCAAATGAAGCAGACACTTCGTCACTGTAATTTCCTTAATTTGTCATAAATATTGACGCTGAAACAATGTGTTCTTTGCACACAGCATACATACTGTTGTACTTATGTCATCCAATTTCAAATTTTAATGTATATTTAAACACAGTGTGCCTGCTGGAAAACGATATCTCGCTGTGTATAACACACCACACCTGTGTTCTAGTCAACTAACTAGTGGTAGGTAATAATAACATATATCAAAGTAATTACTGTTGCGTTACGTAAAACTCAAGGTATTTCTATCAGTTTACTAACAAACAAACTGACAGCAACGCATCTGTTGACTGACTTTTTTGCGGGTAGTTACCAAGAGTTAGATTCCACATTCATTTTATCGAGGTTAGGCATTCGAATAACTAATTAATTAAAAAAGTTATGTAAATTATCTTTAAGGCCGAACTAGACCACTGTGTTTGCTATTTAAATAATAAAAACATAGTTTTGATAAAGTTTTACGCAAGTCTAGTTATAATTTTGCTACTATTAGTAATTATAATAAGGATATTTTAAATGTTACTTATATTATCATTTTGGAATATAGCTTATATAAGCTATTAATCGACCTATTTTAGTAACGTAATCAACAAATGACCTATAATAAATATTGCAACTAAACATTTATGTCAACATTTATATTTAGTCACAATTAGAACTAAGAATCAAGAGCTTTGACTAGAATAATCAGAACATGACATTACTTAAGTTTTACAAAACTTTCTCATTTGTTACTCAATGGTGGTAGAAAACATCGCTTGCTGCGACAAGTGATTAAGAATTGAACATCATGGACAAGATAAAAAATATAATAAACAGTAAAAGGGAAATTAACGCCGTTAGGTATCCCTAATTGCAGTTATCTAATTAAAGTTTTCTCCCAACCGTCTTCTCTCAGGGTGCTAATTGCCTCAAGGTTAAGGAAGCAAAGAAAATGCCGTCAAAATCGTATATAAACAGTTGCCTAATTTAAAAAGAGAGATATGTCTCCGGACCCTGAAGTGTTCACAGAAATATAAGGTTTGAAAAATAAATACAACTTGACTCAACTCCATTCGCCGTTGGTATTTGAGAGTATTGGGACATCTTAAAATAGGCGGTAAAAACACACGAGCTGTTGAAACACGAAGATGATACTAAACTATTTTGTAGTATACCTCACATTGCAGCTTAAAATGAAAACGACTGTCATGATCAGCCGACCTACTATGACGTGCTAATGCCATCCAATTCCGATGATGTAAAAGGGATAGTGCTATTCGCTATGTATATCTCCGTCTCTCTCTTAGAGCGGAATCATGATCGTTTTAAGACTTCAAAGTACGGCCCCAGCAAAAAATACTTATCTTCTTTTTGTTCCGATAGACTACTCAACTTTGTTTGAGCAAGAAGGAAAAAAATACAATCTAAAACTTTGTATTTCTTTCTTTGTAACTCTGTTAAGACTAGAAGCACTTCAGTCACGTTCGCTTCTAGAGAAGCATTTGCACTGTAATCCTTAAATCTGTGGTTGGAGCTAAGCTAAAGCCAAACAGAAGGGTTACTGGCCGAGCAATATAAGGATAAGTCGAAATTAATGTATGCATATCGGATAAAGCAGTGACGAACGCAGAATAATTTTAAAACAACAAATCAGACAAATTATATAATGCTGGTGAGCAAACCCGTGGTGTGAATTCTCCGGTATTGTCAAGACCTTTAACCTACCTTTAACTTTGACCGCACGGATCCTAATGTTGGAGAATTCAGTTCAAGAAAAGTCGATGTCAATCAAAGCATCGCCATTCATTACATGATTTCCTTTGATATTCCTCCTGACATGATGCTGTAATAAATTCAATATTCACCCCACATGAGTCTATCCGACATCCCTCCAAGTCTAATATGATTGCATACTGTAAATGACCACATATGCCAGTGTGTCTGCCCGTTAGCGCCATAGATATTTTACTTAGTGTACCTTATGACTCTTAGAGTTATCTACTACGTGGTTGTATTTTTAATTTACAGATTTATTTATAAGCTATTCTTTGGCTTGGTATGAATACATATTGTTAACAGACACACGTGATCTTGTTTATTATCCAAAGCAAAAGTTTTTCTAAATATCTGTCAGATGCGGAACCACAGTGATCTCTCACTTTTTTGCATGGCGAGGGTTTTAGGGAAATGAGTTGTGTTCTTAAAAAATGAGCTTCAACACATCATCATTATTCTCTAGGTCTTGTTCTATTTTATTTGAGGTCGGCGCAACATCTTTTACTTCTTTATTAATCGAGGTCTCGGTATTCGACCCCTTTCTAGTCTTTATATATTTCACACATTTCACCCCTCGTAACTCTGGTCTTCCCCTACTCTTATGGCAATCCTATTCATATTCAAAACTTTCTTCATTTTACTTATTTTTATCCGAGTACGGCAAAGCCAAAAGGAAGACGAGCTTCAACACATAATGGTTTGTTAGTTGATCCATGAAATTGTCATAATTATAGTCGTCCAAGGTTCTTCAAACAAGCTTTTTGAAGCCCTGAGACCCGTAGTCCAGGATTTCAGATACAGTGTTGACATTTACATCAGAAACTGAACCATGACTCGGTAATCACTCCTCAAGATATTACGTATTATCTCACAGAATGTGGGCCCCGGAGCGGTGCGTGACATATCTTGGACTCGTATTTCTAATGAATACTGCTAACGACTATGGTTTAATAGCTTCTGCACTGTATGACTCATCATGATCATGACTTACAGTACAATTGACTGAGTTCTCATAATCTACTATCAAGTTGTCATCATCATAATTTGAAGAATCATGTCCTCCGTGGTCTGGCTAGCTCAATGAATTTCTAAATAATTTAATCGAGCAAAACAACAGAGAACTCTCATAATCTAGGTATTATGGATTTCTTATCATTATATTTTCAAAAACCAAGTTTTCCGTTGTCTGTCTCAATAAATTTACTTCAAAATTCATCCTTTCAACTCTTGTGTACTCTTTTGTGTAGTACTTTTGTCTCGTATCAATACGAACTGGTATAAGAATAGCCCTTGCTCTTATAAAAACATTAAACCACAAAGTAGTTTCAGGGCTGAATGCCAAGGGTGTGCTGGACTTTGGTGCATTGAAGATTTGATATTATACTTATTGCTTACTTGTGGATCCCCCTTCACAATCCCGAAGTTGCAATAAAAAGGGAGCCGGTTTATTTACTGGAAGTTTAAAAGAAACACCTGGTCTCGAAGAGGGGTCTGAAGCAAAGATTATGCTTTTATTCTTACTATCTTAAATAATGCAGCTTATATCTTTCGGTGCCTCTTGTTTCTCAGTGCAATGAAAAATCAATGACACATGAAAGTTATTCATTATTTGTAATCTTAAGGCTTCTGTAGAGGAAAACTGAAACAATAATAGCTACGCTAATACCAAGGTATCTACTACGTATTTACATAATTTGTTCAATGGAACTAACGTGGCAATACCGCCAGTCTTTTAGGCTCACTTCCAGTCGACAGCGATGCGGATGAATATTTTTGGCGCCATATTTTAATTTGGAGTTTTTATTTTCATTTAAAGTGAATACAAAAAAAATTAAACCGACTGTGTTTTTGGTTGTTTTTTTTTGTTTTTTGACACCGACCAATGGGACCACCTCAGGAGTATAGGCTTTCTTATAGAAAAGAGTCATTAAAATCCATTAATAATTGACGGAATGATCGCATTTCAAACACAAAAAAAACCCAGTCGTATTGAGAACCTCCTCCTTTTTTGAAGTCGATTAAAAATGTAAAAAAAAAAGTTTTAAAGTTATTTAAGAAGACATTCTTAAATAACTTTAAAACTTTTTAATACAGGGCCAGTTGAAATTATTTTTCAATTTTCCTGTGTTGCCAATGTTGAAATAAAAGATGGAACTAACTACGTTATAGGTGAGGTGCCTGAGTGATCTATGTCTTCTTTTAACTTGAATATTTTTACTCTATTTTACTGTCTTATTTACTCTGCTTTTCGGCTAAACCACTGACAAAACTGTTAAGGAAATTGTTCGTGAGGAAAACTAGACTCGTTTCAAGTCACTGAGCAAATGTCACAATGGTAAATGGTGATCTAGGCTGCTTCCTTCCCGTAGAAAACCCTTTATCCTACAGTGAAGCTAATTATTAATGGCTGGTTCTTATTATAACAAGTACCGGCCAGAAATATATGTTTTATTAATAAATAATAAAAATAGTGCTTATTTATTAGATTTGTAACTTCTAAGGTGTACATAATAAAGAGTATAATATTCTACTTCTATCAAATTAGGGCAAATTTTTCAATATTCAAATATATTTTAACTGAAGAAATAATATTGCTGGTTGACATATTTTCTATACAAAAGCTGTCCAATCGCAATTAGGTAAAAGTTATCTGTCTATTGAAAACTTTTCACCAGTTTTGTTGACGAATCGGGAGTAACACATTCTACAGATTGTTTTCAGAAGTGCTTGGTTATATTTCAAGGTTACGCTCTGTATCTGATATAAGGAATCAATGACAGAAATAAAAACTATAGTTTATTTTTAAATTCACACTTCAAAAAGTTCCATGCAGTTGGTGGCATTTATTTTAGTTCAATAACATATTTGATAACACGTTCGTTCGTTAAACAGCGATCTACTACGACCAATCTTATGATTTTTACTAACTTTATTTTTGAAAATATGGACATGAGAGTCCAAGTGGATGCTGTGTACACTGATTTTCGGAAGGCTTTTGACAAGGTGGATCACAAAATTCTTTTGGAAAGCTCGCTTTCAACGGAATCCGAGGCAACTTGATTCGATGGTTTGCGTCATACATTTATAACATAACACAAAGGGTCGTGGTTAATGGGTTTGAATCTGAGATTGTGGTTGTTAAGTCCGGTGTTCCCCAAGGGTCTATTTTGGGGCCCTTGCTTTTCATTATATTTATAAATGATATAGAACATTGTTTTGTTAATACGAAATTCCTACTATATGCGGATGACATGAAAATCTATAAAGATTGCCATAAAATTGACGACTGCGTACTGCTTCAAGAAGATCTTCATACCCTTAATACCTACTGTATAGACAACAAACTCTTTCTTAGTCTTCCAAAATGTCACAGTATATCGTTTACTAAAAACAAATATAAACTAATTTTTAAGTAGATATGCTTTGAATGGCCAACAATTGAATAAAGTAGAATCCGTTCGCGACCTCGGTGTAACTATTGATTCCTGTCTGCATTTTGACTTGCATATTGAAAACATAATAAATAAAGCCTTTCAAATGTATGGTTTTGTAATGAGATCCTCTAAAGACGTTGTGCGACCCTCTACTTTTTTGGTATTATATAAAACTTTAATAAGGTCTCAATTAGAATACGCAATTTCTATCTGGAAACCGTTCTACCTCAAATATGACACCAAGATAGAATTAGTGCAAAAAAAGTTTCTACGTACAATCAACTATAAATGTTATCGTTCAATGATTCCTTACAAACAATTATTGCAGCAGTATAATGTTTTAAGTTTAGAGTCTCGACGCTTACTTCTGGTAGCCATGATGCTACATGGTCTGTGTAACAATAGATTTGATTGTATTGAAATCACAAACAAGTTACGCTACACAGTACCCCCAAAATGTTATAAGACGGGCGGCCCGCGTGCCCCGGTTGTTCCATGTGGATTCATGTAGGACAAACGCCGGGGCGCGTGTGCCTCTTCGACAGCTTGTGGAAACCTATAACACACACTTCATGAACATAGATATCTTCTCTCTCTCTAGTAGAAAATTTAAATATTTAGCTATAAAAACTTTATCACAATAATCAAATAATCGAAGCACGAGTAACGCGATGAACAATCTCGCCAACTCTTCCGTTTCCTATTTTTAATATATTAATCCGTGGACATTGGTGTGGGTTATATGTTTACCAATTCATTATTTTACTCATAGTTTTTTTTTTAAACCTTAACATGTAACTGTTTTCTTGTCCCTTAAATAAATAAATAAACACCAACTGTATCAGACTGCTTGAAGAGTTTATTTTTTAGTTTAATTCGATTTGTATGGAGGAGCTCGTGGCTAAATAATAACAGCCGCATGGGTCGATCTGTAAGGTTAAGCAACGCTTGCCGAGGTTGGTCTGTGGATGGGTGTCCATCTTAACATACCGAGACTCCTCCGTGCCTCGGAAAGCACGTTAAGCCGTTGGTCCCGGCTGTCATTTGTAGATCTTTGGCAGTCGTTACGGATAGTCAGAAGCCAGATAATCTAACACCAGTCTTGCCAAGGAGTACCGTGTTACCCAGTTAATGGGTTGTGGAGGTCTGGTAGGCAGCCGCTCAACGTAAAATACTGGTATTCAGCTGAATCCGGTTTGACTGGAAGCCGACCCCAATATAATTGGGAAAAGGCTAGGCAGATGAATTCGATTTGTAAACTATACATTTTTATCTTTGTACGTTATACAGAACGTCAACCTTAAATATGACCACGCACTTCTGAAACACCCTGTATAGACTAGGAAATTAAAGGTGTGGAACCTCGCTAGAAACTCTTTAACAGTTGAAGCACAACAGCTTTCAATAAAACAAGCACAACTAGTAACTGAAACAAACGGTGTCCATGGCCCTCATCAATACAAACAAATTTTTTATGAAGTGGAGTGACGCGCATAGGTGGGAGGATAAAAAATGTTTACTACAATAGTGCGCAGGTCACAAATGCATTGACCGTGCCGCAATGAACAAAACAATTGTCATGAAAATTGTTATTGATCCATTAAATTACACTTAATTGTAAACAGGTAAGTAATAAAACGTTGCTGGTGTGTTTAGAATATTTAGATTCTGCAGATTTGTGATTTGGAGCGCATTCTCGAGGTGTTCCATTTATTTTAAATTGCAGCGCCATTTTTCCATTTGTCGAATGCATTGATTTGATTGGTAGATAATGCGCATGTCAAGAAGGGCCAACTAAGCTGGTTATAAAAGCCTGGAGCCGCAGATTATCTTCAGTGGTGGGTACCGCCTCAGCCCTGACGGACGGGGCTGAGGTTATATCCACCTATTAAAGAACTAGATAGACTCAAAGCTAGGCTTTTTAGTTTAAGTCTCAAAAAGGCTTGGTCAAGAGTAATAATGGAGTTTCTAATTATCTGAGAGACGATTTTCTCTTTGTGAAAATAAAAATGGAAATATATTTGTAGAAATATAGGCGCCTATAGGAAAAATAGGAAATTTTGTAATGGAAATACCCAATTAAATTAAAGTGTTTCTGATTCGAACCTACGTCAAGTATGGTTAAGTATAATATAATGTAGGTTCTGGTTTAAATTAAATATACTAGTTACCTATTTATTGGTTGCGGTTATGGCCGTTATACAAAAGTACTTCCCTTACGTATTGGCTCAAAAACTACTCAACCGATTTTAAAAATTAAAACATAAGCCATAATGCATTTTTGAAAAATAAGAGATCCAATGAAGTAGCAAAATTTTGCGTAATAAATTCAGTATTTGGCGTGCGCTACGAAAACTATTGATGATACATAAAACACTGTACTACCTACATGATTAAATTAATCATTATTACCTATAAGAAAGTCCGCGAGTTTGTATGTGTAAAGTTAAGTCACAATGACCGCTTTTTGTTCAAATTATTCAATCAAAACCAGGGTATAATGAAAAGTGGTGATTTTGGTATCATGATAAACTTGTGCCTTTCACCCTTTGGGGTTTGATAGGCACAACAGTTTTGCTAATCCTGAAACCACAGGATCAGCAGCAAAAATGGCTGACTAATTAATTATTATAAATTGTTTCGATTAATTTTTAAAAACTACCCGTAAGCGTCTATCCCATAACGGGCCGTTGAAGTTTCTGGAGTGCCTACTAAATCCGCGCAGACGAAATCGCGGGCGAAGTGCTATCATATTATAAATGTGAAAGTGATTTTGTTTGTTTTCACGCCTAAATTGCCTTACCAATTTTGATGAATTTCGGTACAGAGATCGATGGGCCGCTGGAGATACGGTTAAAGGCTATTTTAACGCAAGCGAAGTCGCAGGAAAAAGCGAATAGTTTCTAAAGTAAACTGCTGGAAAGGCGCCAGCAAATACAAATGTTTTTGTTACGTAAACTATAATTACTACTTCTAAGCGAATCAAATACACGTTTATACTTGGTTTGAACTAACAAAGTGTACACAGTGACTGTTGTCATTGTTTTTACACGATTCTTATCTTTTTCTTGTTCCATTCCATTCCATTTTACGTTGCTTGAAATCATTTTATGTTGCTTAGTTGCAACTATTTTAAACCGTTTTTCTGGGGAATGCGAGAATTAAACACTGATTCAGTAGATTTGGCGACGTTGAGCAGATTTATGTCCAGCTGTGGACGTCTTTCTGCTGAAATAATGATGATACAAAGTTTGTGGTTATCATTATTAAAAAGGTATAACCTTATCTTTACCAGTTTACCAGTTGCACGTTCTAGTTTAATTTTCGCAAAATATCCTACTACGAGTACTATCTATCACTGTAACAGAAAGCGTAATGATAGGTAATAAACAAACAAAGTCACTTCGAGATTATTTTTTTAAATTATTCATTTTTGGTGCAACCCTCAAACACTAATTCAATAAAAAGTAGAAGTCAAATTTAAGTTCTAGTTAGTTAAATTAGACTGCAGAAAATCTAGATAGAACCACGTTTTTCCAATGGCTCACACACAAGTCATTGGCCACTGCACTGTTTGCCTTCAAACTCTTGGCGCCAAAGCTATATAATAACTCGCCAGCGTTCTATAATAATTCATAGAACGCTGGCGATTTATTGATGTAGTCTGTTCACTGCTTACCTAGATCCAACAGAGTATTTCAATATCTACAGCACTTATCTATATTTAGAAAACTATCCAAACACATCCCGTTTAACTCCTGGATAAAATATATGGGGTCAGTTGTTATGACTGAGGTAAATGCAGTAAGGTTTACGTTGCCTGTTGAAATTGTAAAGACTCCCTCAGACAGAGACGCGATAATGCGACAACGCTGCTACGACCACTTCGGAATGGGCTGATGTGGTCCTACAGAAATACCTAATACCCATACAACAATTTCGATAAAAAAAGATCACATCAAAAACATTTTTGCTCCACCGCATTTGGTGCTCTTCAAGGAAAAAATATATGTGAGTGCAATCAAATTACGTTCATAATCGTCAAAACTGGAGTTAAATTGTAAGCATTGCATACGTTTGTACAAATAACATTGCTCTGACCTTCTGTCAGGGCCAGTCGAAGGTACGAGCAAAAAATGCCTCAGTTATCTATTAGCTAGCTATTCAAAATATTAGGGAAATAAAAGGGAAATAACTAGATTAATTACCAGGTAATTGAATACTAAATAAATTCCTAATCTATTGAATTTTTATTGACCTTGTTTCCTTGTTGATATAATTTGAAACGTGTAATCATGAAAAAATTGCCCTTGATTTCAGTATAAGTCGAATGAAAATTAAATTGAGGAGTCGATTCCTAAAAATGATGAAATAAGATTTGCTCTTCGGACATAGGATATAATATAAGGTTGAAGCTAACAAAGTATTGATTCCTAGCAAATTATCCCCCGACCTTCGCCATGATAGACTACGTCAACGACTAATCTAACGTAATTTAACGTAAAAAGTGCTAAGGGTCCCCCGCAGATAGACGCGACGCGACAATAAAACAGGTCTTCATAGAAATAGTTCTGATTCGCGGAACAATTATAAAAGATTTGGTACAGACGCCAGCAGATCAAGCTACAACAATCTGTCAAATTCCTTTAATTGATTTTTTACTTTATCGCTAAAGCATTAGGTACAAGGTTGATTGGGAAAAATTTACAGTTCCGGGTAGCGTGATGTGCTGGCGTCTGTACATCGCTGTTGGAATGACTTCGGAGTTCCATCCTTCTTCTTAGCGTGTCGATTATAAACATAGTTTCTTCTTATTATTCCTTGCCTGGTCTGGCTGTCACAGTCATTAGGTCCTCACGTGAACAGGTGACAGAGGCATGCGGTGCAAGATGAATGGTGGCCCGGAAAGACGCCGCACAAACACTTAAGATCGGAACCATTCAAGAACCCTGTGTGGAGATCATCTTTGCTGCGGCCCGACCTGAGTTCGGAGTCTGTTTAAAGTTTCATTCTATTGACCATAAGTGCTCGTTTACGGAGATTGGTCCGCACTAAATTCAAACATATGGAATCTTATGAGATCGTTTACGGAGAAGCGATTTTACACGCGTTTGCTTGAAATGCAGGCGGAGCCCGCGGATGGCACCGCCGCGACGTCGCCGGCAGCAAGACAAACATCTGGCAATATCCGCCTCCGTGGACGAAGCGGTGTCTGCGGAGGATCCTTCTGCCAGTTTTTGACAACACGGTTGGCGCAGTGGTTAAGCGATTGGCTGCTGGGCCGCGTGTCGTGGGCTCGATTCCTGCACGGAACAAATATTTGAATGGCCTACAGTTACTTATTCCGGGTCTGGCTGTTTATGTACGTGAAGTACGTGTATGTGAGTTTATATGTTTGTAAACGCAACCATGGTACAGGAGAAATTCCTAGTGTGGGGAAACGTTTTTTACAAGAAAAGAAAAAGAAAAGAATGTCTTGTTTGGAAAAAAAATATTGAATATAAGAAGTGGCCCAGTGATGACTATAACCGAAATGAGAAGTTTAGGCGCTCCCAATGACCGCCGCGTCCACCGCACCGCTACTCTTCACGCCCCGCACCACGCGCCGCGTTACGCCCCGCGTCTTTATAAACAACATCGTACATTGCCATAATGTTTGTGTTTGCGCGTGTGATGATGCGGACCGCTGCACGCGCCGCCCGCCTGTCTGTAAACGGAAAAACGCCCGACGCACTGCGAGAAGCCACGCCGCCGCTCCGCACGCGACTCGCAACGCCCCGCGTCTCCGTAAACGAGGCCTTATGCCTAATAATAAAATAATCGCACATTGCAAGCACCCATCAAAGGTGATTAAACGTCAAGCAAGGTATCATCACTAATTGTGAAGAAGTCTTTGACTATCAGTTCAGCCCAGATTCTATTGTCTTTTTATAGTACTTATTACCAAGTCAGGTGCATTGTCTTGCATTTAATATAATTTTTCATCTGCTACATGGAGCAGTTGGAAGACAAAAGATACAATAGATAGGTTTATTCCACAACTAGAGGCGTTACACTTGACATGCCATAAGAAAGCGCAGAAGGAATGTTTGTTAGAGCAGTTCAACTACTGAATGTTTCTGAATTGAGAATTCGAAGTTGAATTCGAAGTTTCTTTCTAAGTTGTCAAGCACTTACTCTTAGCGTTGAAGTCAAACATTAAAATTTACAAGTTCTTCGAATCAAATTCAGAAATCTATGAAAATTTTTACCTTTACATTTTTTTGTTATTTGTTGTTGTACGGGCAATAGAAATACACACTCTGAAAAGTCTTGTTACGGCTAAATGGGATAAAGCTCGCTAATAAGATAGATTTAGGGACGGGCAGCGGAGGCTTAGTAATAAGGTTCCGGTAGTAGCTTCGGGTACCGAACTCAAACAAATCTTCCCAAATGATCGTCAAGCGGTTGTGTGTGTTCTGACCTTCTGTCTATTTCCTCCATGGTTTGTATCAGAAGAGCGGGAGATAAGTGGCATGACTGCATGATTGACATGTTGTTCCAAGATTATACCTCTGATAACCGTTGAGAATAACTCGATCTGTCATGATAGCACCTTCTCGTAGATAGTGAGCCATCGTTATGGACTGAGGACGGCTTGTGTGTGCTTAGTGCTAACTTTCATCAAATATTTGTTGTTTTAAGTTTTTAATGCGAGTGGCCATGGCGAATTTGTTGAAAAGGTAATATTTGTGTTTATTATTTTGAAGGATTGTGTGTAATTTTTTAATGTTTGTGTGTCATTGCATTTTAAAAAGCATTCAGACTAAGGTACGATAGTGATTCGAAGAACATTTTTAAAAAATCGAAAAGGTCGTTCTAAGGATGGTCATCTTACCGTTGTCGCATTGTCAAATCGCGCTCGTGTGCGCAGGCCTTTTTCAAATTAGAGGACTGAAATAGGAATATCATGTAGGTGTAGGTATGTGTCTATTGTCATATTAGTGCATCTACAGATAAAAAATTAGGTCAACTTGCGCTCTACATTTTTATACCTAGATACCTACTACCTTAACATTTTTAGACCATACCCTATTATTCAAAATTACTGAAAAATTTAATAATTTACAAGTGTATTTAAAATGATTCAAATACATATTCTAACGTTTTATTCTTAAAACTGGTTTGTTATGTTTATGTTGCATTAGGAATTAGCATCGCCTGCTCTTCAGGTATGTTAAAACTAAATTAAAACAACTTGTTGAATATTATCTGGTTGATTCGAATCCACTTGGCTTTGCTAGTATCGGACATACTAGCAAAGCCAAGTGGATTCGAACCTAATTGCGATTATTAAAACCATTTAAGTATGTTGGTATGAATAATACAGTTCCGTATGGATATTCTGTCTGTATTGAAATGTTTAAGGAAAACCGTTAACTTACCACCATATTTAATTGGTTTTTCTAGAGTATGATTAATCAAAATTATTACGTAAAGGTATTTGCGTAATTAGTTTTAAACCTACGTAATTTGTGAAATATTGAAGACTTCCAAGAAAAGATGTAGGCATTACCTACTAGTAAAGCAAAATACTCATTTAACAACACGTAGATACATACAAGTATAAAAATAAAATAACCGAGAGAATAATATTATAACGTAACATTAGATTGATCAAAATAAGTGTCCACACTTGCTCAGCAGTGTTATTTTAACACATCGGTCACACGCCACAGCGACGCGTGGGCAGGCCAGTATTAATAACTTGCCAAAGAAATAACACTCACTAATTAATTACGAAATAACCGACTTACCTTCGCAGAGGTCGCTAATGTAGGCAGACATTGTACTGAGGGCTGCCAAGCTAATAAAAAAAAACATTTTATACCTCTATAAGATAACCATAGACAGTACACTACTGTCTCAAAGTCTCAAGTAGGTATATTTAAAAAAAATATATAATTTGCATTATTATTCCATTTTCAAATTTATTTGTAATCGGTATTCTCTGGAATAGAGAGGACTGATGTTAAATCAATCTGTCATCTAAAAATATTATCTTGAGAAAATAGGAAAACTTAATTTTATCATTGCATCGCTATACTTATTCGATCTATTTATAGCATTAGACGAATAACTGTGTACTAACGATGGTTACTGTTATATATTGCACAAATCACTGCATTTATAGTTACTATAATAAAGTAACGCAACGTTTGAGACGTTTATATTGACGGTTATTGTAATAAAAAGAGTATCCCTTCGCTTTTGTGTATTGAGATTTTTTATTAAGAATTTGTCTATCCCGACTTTGGTGCTACAGTTTGAATTCGAGCAAGTTCGATAATTAAGTCGAGTTTAGCAAGTTCTCAACTTCGAACTCTCAATTTAGAAACCGGGGGTTGATCTAGTTACTGTTATGGTTGAATAGAGTGCATTATAGTCGATAACCCTACCCTGTTAGCTTCGTTCATATCTTAGACTTACTAATTAACTTTTTAATGTTGTATGTAATAATTTTATTTGATAAGTTTCTCCAAAGTGAAACTTGAAAGTAATCGTTAAGGTTCACGTTACGCAATTGTTAATAAATCGTCTAAAAATATTCATAAAATGTCTTCTACACTTACAATCTTAGGGTCCATAACGACTGCTCATGTACGTATACAGGTTCCCACAGATGATCGAGACGCGACAATGCGACAGCCGTTTTTCATAGAAATCTGTAGACCTATTTCCAGAAATGATGGCGTACAGACGCAAGCACATCTATAACAATCAGTCAAATTTCTATAATAGATTTTCAACTTTATCGCTGAAGCATGAAGGTTCGAGGTTGATTGGAAAAATTTGACAGTTTCGGGTAGCTTGATGTGCAGGCGTCTGTAGCTTATGACGTCGGCTGCTTCTACGTATGTGTTGTGATATCTTGGTAACCTGCGACGATTAACGTAGGTAAGAGAACCTACTTTCTAGCTAGACTATCTATATCTACTATACATAATATATACTCTATACTTATTATAATCTATCTATCTATGACTATACCAATAACAAATTTTGCGCTAATCTCTGGAACTCTCAGTAGGATTTGGAAAATTCTTTTTGTATATAATAGCTACATTCATGAGGAATGCTAAAGGCTATACGGGAACGGGAAAAAACAGGATATGCCCGTACGAAGTCGCGGGCAAAGGTCTTTAATATTTGGGTTTTCTTATTTTTATCTTTCGCACGAGAATATATCAGCCTCTTGAGAGCCCAATAAAGTTAGCATTAAAGGAAATCATGCCGACTCACGAGAACAAAGCATTTTTTATATCTTGTCATACGCCATTCTCAGTATCTAAATATACTAAGGTATTGCAACTGCTAACATCTACACGGAAAATCCAAGATAATGTAATATCATTATCTTTATCTGAATCTTGTAAACCAATTTGTACCAAAATGCCTTTTAAACGTCTTGCAATTATTTCAATGATTACAAAATACTCTGACAACATACCTCGATAGTGTCGCGTTTCGTCTGTAATATCGAGTTGCTTGTCCAAGTATAGAGGGACCAGTTTGACTTGGCACTTAGGACCACATTGGGCCTAAAGTGTCTTAGTACCGCCGATATTGAGCTCAAAACATTTTAATCTGATTGGTTGGCCATGTTGTCGAGTATCAAGAAGCAATGGTCGCTCTGTAAACGAAGCTGCAAGGTGGTTGAGTGATATTTGGAACATTCGACAAATGGAGAATACGCATGTACCAACCTACAATTTATAATTAATTTCCGATATTTAATCCTGACGTGAGTGTACCCAACCTTGATTTCGATTTACAAGGAAATTGCTTCATTTGTTTATTGCTCAAATTGAACACCGGATTGTCCGAAGAGTTATTTAAATTGGCACTGCAGGCTAGTACTACCTCACTCACTCGAAAACCAATAAAATTATTCGTCATAATCGAATTAATTGTTCACTTTCAATAATAACAGAATATATAAATTTCCTTGATTCATCTCAGTAGGAACCAATAGACCTTCTTGCTATGGACCCAAGCATAGAAATATAAAAAACAGATCTATGGACCCAAGTATCAAGATTGCTTGTAAATAAACATTAGTCTTGTAGGTTCTGTCATCAAATTCAAAATTAATTAACAATTTCAAAATGTCTTCTTGTTAGCTGCACGAGCTCTGTGAAAGGATGTCCGTTGCACAAGAGTTACTCAATTACTCTGAATACTTTGAAATAGTTCACATTAAACGAAATGTTTGCATCCAAATCTTACCTAACTATTATCCTGAAGAGGTAAAATGCTTGTTTATACGTATGAAAAAGGTAATCACTGAAAGTTCTAATCCGATTTCGAAAATTATTTTACTGATTGAAAGCTAACGTAGCAACGTAATCTTTTTTTCACATACAACTTAAAAAAATAAAAATCAGCTGTTCAGTACCAGACATTTTTCTCGCATAACTCGACAAAATGTAGGGAACAACTGATATATTTTTTCTTTATTGAGAGTTTATTTTTGCACACCTACCTAAATCGTGTCTATGTTTGATACCTCATTCCTTGAAAATTGTGAAGGTGATAAAAAAATCTTGTTGACACAATGAAACACACTATCGCTGCGTTTGGGCTATGTATCCCAGTGAAAATGTACACGACGTATAGATTTACGGCCCGATTCAATAACCTTTAACCAACTGTCAAATTAGCTACCAACAGTAGCTGAAACGTCATGTTACAAAGGCAAAAATGACGTTTCAGCTACTGCTGGTAGCTAATTTGACAGTTGGTTAAGGTAGAAACGTTATTGAAACGGGCCGTTAGCGAGCGAAACCGCGGCTCTTCAGCTAGCGGTGATTATTTCGATGAGAACTGACAAATCTTATGCAATTACTTACACCAACATACGTATTGCTTTCACCGTCCAAGTATTCTGTTTCAAAAGACTGCGTTAAACTTAGTTTATTACTACGAATGCCGTTAACTTTACTCATTTCTCAAACACCGGTTTAAAAGATGTAGGTAATGGTGGTGTGTTGTGTGTTTTTCTCTGACTGTTTTTGTTGGTACTTTTTGTTTGATGTCATTATTTATTTTTACGGTTGGTTCCGCACGTTACGAATCAAATCAATCTGCAACTGGGTCAGCTTCTAGTCTAAACGGATTCAGCTGAGTCCTAAACTAGTATTTAACATCAAGCGACTGAATATCTGACCACACAGTAACTGGGTGACACGATGTGCCTAGGCAAGACTGGTGTCAGTTTTTATGGGATCTGACTATCCGTAACGTCTGTCGAAGATCTAGAAAAGACAGCCTTGACCAACAGCTTCACGTTCACACCATATGCATTATAATCAAGATAAAAAAGAAATATTCTCTACTTTAGCATACGAACTTACCAAACTTTAGCTTTAGAGTTTGACAAATTCGCTACCTAATCAGAAACCGGGGGTTAGTTGCCTAACAGCAATATACAAATAAGCCAAAGAATTCTTAGAGCAAACATTACGTAAAACAGTGCCGGTAGTAAGACAATAGAAACTATTTGAAAAGGGCACTTGTATAAATTTCGTTGACCCGATAGCCCAGCCCGGAGCAGTGTGGTATCAGAAATGCATACCTGCTGTGCGTCACTTCTCTCCTTGTACATATTTAGGGCATTTTTGTGATTAAGTGTTTCTTTATGTTTTTTTTTATATAGATAGGGTTTCTGTTTGGATTTTTTCAAACCTAGAAAAATGAGAAGACGCAATTGCTATAATAGTTTAACCTATTGAACGCCAGAGCATAAGCGCATTGGCGTGTCCCTGACGCTAAGTTGACAAATTCGCCGTACATTTTGTCACATATCTGCGACGTTTGGCGTACAAGGCACGCGCTTGCTTGTCATGTATACGTGACAATCTCAATAATAGATGGAGTTTTGACCGCAAGTTGTCACTGTAAGACGCGTGCCCAAAGCAGACTAATAATAACTTTTTTACAAAAAAATACAACCGATTTCCAAATAAAACTTCGACTTCCGAAATTAAAGTTATTTTAGACGTAGTGTTTTTATTTGGAAGTCGGTTTTTTTGTAAAAAAGTTTATTTAATTTTAGTTTTACGTATACCGCTTTGAATTAAAAAATAATCATATAAATCGGATCAGAAACCTCGGAGTAATCGGTGTAAAATTGTAGATATATACATAAAAAATACTCACCTAACTCCGCCTTTTTTGGTAGACGTTTAGAAATAAGTTCAGGTTTTCCTAAGATGTTTTACTTTTAAATAGTTTATTTTTGGAAATCTATTAAACTATCATGTGGGCCTATATGGCTGTTTTATTCCGGTCAATCGGGCTTTTTTTTTAATATTAGCCTATGTTCGACTGCTAGGCAATGGTCTCCTCCTTCACGCTTCCATATGTCTCTGAGCTAAGATGCCAGATAATATCATACAAATGTTGTTCCATTATAAGTACTAACTTATCTAGTCAATGGAGCCTATCAAAGCATACCATTATTTAGTTTAAATTGAATACAAAACCCACTAAAAAGTGATAGTCCATTCCATCTGGATCTCAACCACAAACCGAAAGTTCACTATCCAATGATATTTACTTATATTTGCAAGTTAAACCAACAATCTCGCCATCTCAATAAGTATAAATCTCGACAAGGCTTGGAAATTATAATGCAATTTGAATAGAAATCGAGCGAATCTGTTGTGCCGGTTAATGGCGCAGTGGTCCATGATGGGCGCATACTTGGAAGCTGGTGGACCATGGAGGATGCTGGTTCTCATGTGATACTACATGTTTATGATGTTGATTCTTAGATGAGAAGTAGTGTTGTTTAGAGTATCTTTTCAATATAATTTCTGTATGGTGTCGGACGTAAAATAATAGCACCATCCCATCACTTCCCGTGGGTTTTGTAAGAGGTGACTAAGGGATTCACCAGAGAATGGGCAGAAGCATTATCTGTGCATTGTAACAGCTACACTACGATCGCCAACCCGGCTGCCATGCGTGGCGATTATGGCAAACGCCTTCCTTTGGGGGAGGCCTGTGTCCAGCAGTGAACGTCTTTCGGCTGGTATGATGATGATGATCAAAATAATCATCATCATTATCTTGCAGTCTTGTTCTTATAAAAAAATATTTATATGTTTATTTCATACATAAACCTTCCTCGTTTATCGTTCTTTCTATTAGTAAAAACCGCAAATCAAAATCCTTTGCGTGGTATAGAACAATCAAGCGGAGAATCTGACGGAGGCATAAAATGATTTTGTTTTAATAAAATGGCGTGTCATTTCTTCCTCTTTATATTTTCATCATTATTTCAGTACCTAGTCTTTCTAGTCAAAACGGCTTTAAAACGTAGTCCAGACAGCGCTTCTTTGATCTTTCCTTACTCTTAAAATCCATCCACATTCATGATCAAAACTTTTCTCACGTCGTTTTTTATATACTATAGCTCCCGTGATCCCATTCATGTTAGGTACCTTTAAGCTCGAAGCATTAACAAGCATGCAAAACGTGCACGCATGGAAAACACGTTCGTCATTTTCACTATAATATACCGACTACTATGAGATGTTATTTTAAAACCACTTTCAGAAAGCAGAATTACGAAGTGACAGATTTGGAGATCTTTGATACTTGTGGAGTTTCAAAAACATATCTTAATTTCATGTAGAACTCATTTATGATAGATATCATTACAGCCATATCTTAATTAATGACGTCTAGATAGTCAAGCAATGATAATATAATGTTCTTATTCTCACAAAAACAAGAATTCAAAGAAACGAAAAACTGTGGTTGAAATTGGCCAGTCTAAAACGTGTACTGACTGCCCCAGTGCACCAGAAGTACATTTAGCTATCGTAGAAGCTATTTCCATGTATCATGGTGATAATGTATAATACATAACATTACTGAGACAGTTATAATGTAACTGAGAATAACTGACTCGAGCAGAGGCCATGGACAACGGCGCTTTATGCACTATTCAAATATTTCAAAGAAATGTTATTGTTGTACCTCCAGCTATGCATAGCTGAATGTGTTACGGACGTTGGTATTAGTTATTACTCGAAACTTAACTTCTAAAAATACTTTTTTTTTTTAGAATACGAGTTAAATAAGAAGTTTTCGAAGTTTAAGTGGTAGTTCATTTGCAAGCCTAGCACTATTTAAGAAATCGCTAAGCTGATGAAATTGATGCTGACATAAATATCGAGTATTTGAACTACCTATATCTACTTAGTTGAACTAGGTACCTTCTGTCTCACTTCCGGCGGCTGGCGCCCAAGTTGTTGGGCGCGGCGGGGGCGCTGTCAACGCTGCTTCCCAATCTGGGGGACACGAGCACCGCCTGTAGGCGGTTGTACGTGGGGATCGTGCGATCGATGGCCCTTTATGGGGCCCCGATCTGGGCGGCTGACCTGACGGCCAGCACCATTACTGTTCTGCGGAGGCCGCAGATGGTGATGGCCGTCAGAGTCATCAGGGGATATCGCACGATCTCCTACGAGGCGGCTTGCGCACTGGCCGGATCTCCACCGTGGGACCTGGAGGCGAAAGTGCTCGCGTCACTGCATAGGTGGCGCGAGGACGCGCGGGCGCGCGGCGAAAGACTGACGCAGCAACACTTGGAGCTGCGTCGGTCGCAGCTGCGCGAGGTCCTGGTGGCGGAATGGCGGGACAGGCTTTCGAGCCCTACCGCCGGCCTCATCACCATCGAGGCCATCCGGCCAGTGCTCGACCTGTGGCTCGGGAGAAGGCACGGCTCTTTGACGTTTCGTGCGACGCAGGTCCTCTCGGGGCATGGCTGCTTCGGGAGGTTCTTGTGTCGCATAGGCAGGGAGCCGGACGCTCGATGCCACCACTGCGTCGACTGTCGGGAGGACACGGCACGGCATACGCTTGCAGAGTGTGCAGCTTGGGAGGAGCCGCGCCGTGCCCTCATCTCTGTTGTAGGCGGCGGACCTCTCGCTGCCGGCCGTAGTCCATGCTATGGTCGGCGGTGAGGAGTCCTGGGACGCGGTGGTCTCCTTCTGCGAGACAGTTATCGCGCAGAAGGAGGCTGTGGAAAGGAAGAGGGAGATCACAACCGCTCTCCCTGCCCGCAGCAGGCGCATCGGGCGTCGGAGGAGGGCATACGCTGCCCTCTTCCGGCCCCCCTAACTGGGTCCAGGGGCGACGGACTTGGGGATGTCCGTCGCCCCCCATTCATCCGGACCCGAGGTGGCGGCGCGTGGTGTTCCCGTGCGCCCCTCTTTGACGTAGCGAGGGGAGTCAAACACCTCACTCCCCTCGCCGACGCGAGGTGGCCCGCAGAGGCGGGCCGGCACCAGCCGGGGATTGCGGATGTCGCATACGTTCCCGCGATCCCCGGCGTAGGTGGGAGATGGAACACCGGGGTGGTTTTAGTCAGTAAGAGTCTGACAGACCCCTCCACCCACCCCAGGGTGGAGGATTTCCATGAGGATTTCCCCCCGAGAACAAAAAAAAAAAAAAGGTACCTTCTGTCTGACGGCGGCAAAATGTAAGCCTTAGGCTTCCCATTGATTGTTCGCCAAATGACAGGATCTTTAAAGTGTAAAATTGTTCTCTGCCCTAGTAATCTAATAATTGGCGGCAAATGTCCGTTGTATTTTGTACAGATATTAAGATATGTTAAGTTCACGACCATAATGTGCTTGATACCAATCTGATGTTTCCAATATAACCCAATCAACTTCAATAACCCAAAACGGTGTCTGTGTGTAGAATTGTAGATCCTGCATATTGTTTGCAGCCGCACTAAGCTGTGACGGAGCGCGGCCCTTAGTCCAATTAGCTTCAAACTAGGTAAAGAAGTCAACGTGAATGTCCTATAATCCGCCCATAGAAAGGGTGACAATCAATTATCGAGACGTTGGCCTGTCCCACTGGCCTCGGATTACGTAAATTACATAACGTCCGAATATTATCGGCTCTCACAAACCGATTGATTACTGGAACATTAATGCAAAACTTTAAATTTATAGCCAGTGATCTATGTTGTGTAATAAAATGTAAATTTAAATAGTGTTAAATCATAACTTCGCTAAAATAAATCATTTTTGTGTTACTAGCGGATATTTGTGAGCTTCCTCTATATTTGATTAATCGTGTTTGGTATCGTTTGGGTTATTTTGACTTAATATGTGATGGGTTTCCGAAAGAAATTAACATGTTGCCGCTTTTAAAGTAGGAAGTGGAATTTTAAGCGGTTTTAAAGTTTTATTCCGACGAGGTTTTTACGTGTCGTATGCATGAGCATGAGTAACTACTTAATAACCTCTGCATGATAATGAATTTCACGCACTATCTTCGTGACAATGTTTGCGCAGTAAAAAAATCTGAGAGCGTAATGGCCGCGCCGTTCGTCGTCATGTGGTCCCCGTCACTAATTGGTACCGGGTAGTAAAGAAACAGTATGACGTGACTTTTACGAAGAATAGTTTCAACATTCGTATGTTGTTTTCAAACATTATGCTGTTGTTTATTATTATGTAGTTACGTTACGTGTTTATTAGCTGTTACCTATATTATATTCTTTTAAGATTCAGCACTTTTATTTAGTATATTGACGTTATAAATTCAAGGCTGCCAATAACGGGTACCTAATGTCCGGATACGGATATCCGAAAACACACAATTCTTCATAAAACTGTACACTTTTAATTATTTACCGTATATTATAATAATGAAACTGCTACGTTTTCCCTATGTTGTTACTAGGTATGTTAATATGAAAACTTGCAACGTACGATGCGCAGTTTTAAATATCACAAATATTTAGAGCCAGACGGTATAAAAAAGTTCTATAAATATTCCTAGTGCTTCGGGATAGCTCATACGTCTGGCCTAGACTAGCTATTTGTTAGTTTTCTGGATAATCTCGATAATCCAATTTGTATATCGTTGTACTATTATAAGACGTAGGTAGTACGCTATAAGCGTGGAAATGTTTAAATAGTCAGGTACCTACATACTTCCACTTTTGTATTTGGGACATACCTACGATACACATTTTTTTGGAAAATGTTCAAAAACGGCATAAAATACTCTACTTATTCGAAAAATATTCAATCATCATTCTCTTCCTTTTTTAGGCATCATCTTAGTCCTTTAAATACCTCCTTTCTAGAGATATCATCTTTCACAGTGTTCCATCCGTCGTTTCCTTGGCCGTTGACAGCCCATCTCGTGCTTTAGGACTTGCTTTGAAAACAAAAAACCTCACCCTTATTTAACAAAAGTAAAACCAATTATGAACTTAGGTAGCATTGTAGTAATGATCCGCATCGTTCAGGTAATTTTCGTAGACCTACTTTTCCATAAGCAATAGTTCTATTAAATTCATTAATTCGCCCGACACATAATCGACACACAATCCTTAATGACATACATTCATCACCAGAGAAAACAAATTCATACACAGACACGAGTTTTCCCTAGGAAACTAAAGTCAGATGTAATAAACATTTTCTGTAATAAGATTATAAGTGACTTCGTCACGTTGGGCGAATATAGGCGTAATCTGTGCGGCAAAGTGCTCGGAGTGATATAAGGATGTGTACATATAATTACTTTCTGCTCTGTAAAGCTGCTGGAAATGATTCCGGATGCAGCGCAGCTTCCCGCATGTTCAACACGCAGGTATCGCCAACCATTGCCTCTAGAGATAGACGGTAGTTCACAGCTTTTTGTGCTGACATTAGAATATTGGTTCAAGGGTTTGGCACACTAGCATCTTCGCTAGCGTGAATGTCGGAAACATACTCCTGGGAAGCCAATGTGCTATTCCAGATTAAATCTATCTCCGTGCCAAACTTCATCGATATCCGTTCAGCCAGTCTAGTGTAATTGATTATTATTAAACATTTGTAAGATTTAGAGTGTTGAGAGGCTGATTGTACAGTCGCTTCATCGAAGAGATAGTAATATTCTTATCCAAATTATCTTTTATCTTCTTATGTCTCAATGTGTACCTCCATATTGAGAAACGTTTGTCAGCTTTGTTCCCTGAGTTATTTGAGAACGAAGGGCCAGTTGGACCACAATCACTAACTCAAATTTAACTGAACTTATTTAGAAACATCATTTTGTTTGGTATTTATTTATTTAGTACTTTATGATCAGAGATCGGAATAGGTAGACTATATTTACCTAATGTTTTTGGAAGTAAGTAACATAGAGTTGATAATACCACCTGTAAAATCCCGGTATAAAAAAGTACAGAGCCGGACTTAATAGGCATTATCAGTAACATTTGTTGGGTGGTACAGAAGCTAATAGCGGTTGTTGCCTAATACTTAGAAAAAATTAACAAAGCCATCATTCTGTCATTGCCATCTTAAACAAGTTACTTCTTAGTCTCATTTAGTTCGTATTCAGCAGTTCAGTTAAGTTATGAAAGTCTCAACAGCTTCAGAATAACGAACTTCGTATTACGCACCACTTTAAAATAACCATATTTATAACCGCAGCGATATCCGTACTGCCGACGAATTAAATTCATATTACTGTCGAAGCTTATTTCTCGAATGTTTATCACTATGTATTAGATATGAGTGCAGTGGCGATTTTTGACGGCGGCGGCGCGGAATGAAATTTTTGCGGCGGCGGCGGCGCGTTCATGTGGCGTAAAGTTAAAAAAAAGAACCCAAAAATACTTTTTTACAAATAAAAACCACTGCAAAGTACGACATAACTGTTTCTGATGTGGTTTCTACGTTTTTCGACACCGACTGTACTGGTTTTTATTTGGAAGTCGACTTTTTTTGTAAAAAGAGTTTTATTTTTCACTTTTTAGTGCTGGTGCCCCCCAAAAATGGACCAAATCCTGTCCTCTCATTAGCATCATCAGCCTACAGCAGTCCATTGCTGGACATTGGCGTCTCCAATCTCCTCTCATTCATCTCGACTCTCATTTTGCAGTGCTTCGAAAACAGCTTGCTGAGTTAGGCATGGATCAGACTACCGAGACTTGGCCCCTTAAGCTACAATATTGGAATCAATCCCGAAGTGTAGTTTTATCGAAAATCATGCCTCGGCCTAATCATGCAGCGGCGCTACGCATTACGGCGCTGTCATCTTTTTTTTAATCTCAAGGGTTAGATGTACTCGCCGTGTATGATAATGCCGTGTCCGTCCCATTTTGTTTTGTTTTCAACATTAACCAATGCGTTTGTCAACCATTTCGAGTAACTTACGTCCAGCTGACTCACTGCTCGACGCAGTATGTGATGCTATGTTCTGCCTGATGATGGAATGACAGCTAACTTCGTGATCACGTGACATCTTGATTTTATGGATTGACAGCTCATCTCGTAATCCTTCGACATGTTAACAGAATTGACCTGCAGTATTGTTAATATTGCTGATCCTTGCGACAGTTAACTACCAATAGTTAACTGTCACCTATTCAATTAAATTAGAATGTATGGTCAATCGATTTGGCATCGCGGCTGAGACTTCAAAACAAACCGACCTGGGTTCAAATTCGTTTGGAACGCTTGCTTGTCTTTTCGCTATTACGTAGAAGCACCTTAACGTCACAAAAAAAAAATGCTTGACGGCGGCGCGCCGCTTCTTTCTAGAGGCGGCGGCGCGCCATTCACGACGACGACGGCGCGCCGGCGCGGCCCTCATATCTACTATGTATCGCACTCGGTTTCACTCGACTTTCCATTCAATCGCGCGGTGGGCGTGTTCGTTGAATTATCGTATTTCATTTAGGTATCTGTATTAAGATTCATTTATCAGATACACTAACAAGCGTAACGTGTTTACTCGTCAGGAGTACTTTAAAAGCCCCTGTGTGAGAAACTCGTTGCAAAATTATAACAATCGCACCAGTTGATCTCCAAGGTCTTCAACGCTTGCCGCGGTTAGTCCGTGGATGGGTGATCATCTAAACATACTGCAAAACCTCCGTGCCTCGGAAGCACGTTAAGCTGTTGGTCCTGACTTCCTGAGTGTCAATTCTACAACGTTCGCATTCGCGTGTCATTCGCGATCTGACAAAATTGAATGGAAATTGAGACTTTTGTGATAGACTGCGAATGAGATGACTTGGCACTCTGGCTATCATTTGTAGATATTTGACAGTCGTTACCTGTCAAAGATCTACAGCCGTCACTAGACGCCAAGAAAGTCGCCTCTTACGACACCCACGGGAAGTGATGGCATGGTGCTATTCTTTTACGTCCGACACCATACCTACAGATTGTCTTCTATCGTTTGTGAATCTGTTTGTTGAATACGATAGTTCGCACGCATACTGCTACGTGAAAACATTGTAAGTATGAAGAACCACAAAAGCGTCGTCCAAAGTCGGCACTTACCTTCTTTTGACCCCAATGACCGTTACGTACAAGTCATACAACTTTAGGCTCAGTACAATCATTGACTGGACAGGATGCCGTATTAAGATTCGTTGGCTGACCTTGACATTCCAATACGTACCTACTTATGAGAAGTGACGTAACAGAAGTAACTTATCAACCACATTGATGATGCTCATATTACTGTGCATTTCTGACACGGGTGATCTGTTTCCTGACATCGATAAGAACACCACCTACATTTTTTGTGGTCTGATTTCTGACTGCTAGAGAAATAAATCAGGAGACTGGGCATCAGCATTATTCTCAGCGTGAAGCAAAGGAAAGATATCGAGTGGACCCAATACACCATTTTCGAAGTAATATCGCACAAAACGTTTTGGGAACATTATTTTCATAGTGCGTACAGCTTAAGAGTTCATTCATTAATTCTTAACTCCCTGTCAGAGTTTGTGTTTCTTGGTAGCTACAATCTTTGGGTCTTTAAGTTGATAGTGAGTAGGTATCTTCGACCACATCATCGCTCACCATCAGGTGAGGTAGTAGACAAACGCGTGCTTACCAATAGAAAAAAAAATCTTCTAGACAAGCGTGCTCCATCGTCGACCACATCATTAAACCTATCAATAATCAGAAAATAAGTTTTCTGGAAAATATTGGTGCGGGAGCAAGAGATAACATACTGAGTGAATGATCCAGGCTCGTAGGTAATGCCATTTAAATATGAATTACCTACCAAATGTTATTTATTATATAGCAGTTTCCTTCCCCTTAATTGTGTTTCTTTGGAGTCTCCAGACTTAACGTTATTGACACACATGTTTTCAAGTCTAGAGCGTTCACCTCTTGTCTTCCAACTAAATTAACAATATGGCCTGCTTCCCAAGAGATGATAACTGTACTTACTATTATAAAAAAACTGCAAAAAATGGCCCGTACTTCGAGCAAATTTAGATATAATGGAAGTGTGTGTACTTATTTCAGCTTGATTAGCACTCTGCCTGGCGTTTTGCGAATCACACTTGTCATTTTGTATGCTACCTATGTTTAATTTTTTTTACGCTGATGTGGCCTTCCGATTTTGCGAAGCAAGTAATCTCTCGCTCCTTGTACCAACAAACCGCATCTATCACCGTCAAAAAATTCATAAAAACAAATCTCCGTTTTAGCAAACAATAAAGATAAGTTATCAGCCGTCAACCAAGCAGCAAGGTTGTTGCGTCTGTTTTGTAAACACGATCTCACAAACCCCTCATTGTCTAACATTTGCATTGTGTTGCACACAGGAAACGTGTGTCCAATGGGCGCTATTCGCATTCGCACGCCTCACGCGCGAACACAGCGAAAACGTAGGTACCGGCGCACGGGCGCTGCCAATATTAATACACACACCTTTCTAAATTGCATCCACCACCTTGTTAACACCTCATCTGACCAAACAGTTGCGACATTATATTGAAACAATACCTTTAAAAGAACATTACTACATTGCGTCTATTGTCCAATTTCAACAATCGGTGATAAATAATATACAGCGTGCCCTAATACCGAGCACATGTGTTTGCTCAGTACCAAGTGTTAGTTGTAGGCACGCAGGTTCCACTGACCCAGTTCATGGCATTAGCGTCTCCACAACGTCAGCCATCAGTCAACCGGCTGTACAGTTACATTGTAACCAGCGAGGGATCGAAAACCCGATGTAGACCAGTCCCGATACAATGATATCAACAGATACGCCCAAACAACTTTCCACTGACGAAATTGGTGCTATTTTCTCCGTCGCGCACTCTATTTTTGTGTCCCCTGCTCGATAAACTCTGAAAATCGCTATAATCTACGGACTGTTCTATTTCGATTTGCTAAGAGTGTCGTAAATCGCCTTTCTCCGTTTGTGGCGTCGCTGTCGTCGGTTGGTTAGAACAGCTGGGGTCAGTGTTACACATTAGGAGAGCAACGCTAATGTAATTACCGCGACCTTTCTATTAAAGTCAATTGATCACATTGTGGCGCATTAAACAGATCTAGTGGTATTCTAGCAGTCTGTATTGTTATTGTGAAATGCGCGACCGTTAGTGAGCCCGCGCCGCTGCTCCGCCGGGCCGCGTGACGAGGTGTCGTCAGCGCTCATTACACCAATTTGAGGGTGATTAGAAACACAAAGGCAGCTGAGCAATCGATTGTTCGACATGTGATCATCTCAAAAGCCGGTATTAATCTGAAACATTACGTAAAGACACTTGAATAATTCAATTTTACGGGCACTTATATTAGCATAAACCGGGCCGTGTGCAGTGGTCGACTGTAATAGCATATTATTATAATTGGAGAGCGTCTGGCGGCACCCAATTAACTTGGCATTAAAATACTTTCCCCTAACGCAGGTATTATTCGAGGTTTCATAATGAGACGAGATCATGAGGAAGCTGGAGGGGTTAAGAATAGTGAAAGCATATTTGGTTTATTGCCCTCACGAAAATAGAGACTTGATATTTTTCACTGTTGATTGTTTTTTGTTGAAGTTAAGTTGTGGTGCTGGTGGCTAAAGCGTGTTTAACGTAAGACTACTTAATAGGGAAGCCGGACTAAGCACGTGAAATCTAATCTAATCGCAATTACGTGTAATATGAACCTAACAACTTTTAATAACATGCAAAATCTTGTTAAAATTACATAGGTAGAGTTAACTTGTGTTATATAAGGGCGGAAGTGAGATAGTACGAGGCGTACGAGCTTATCATCTGCGTCTACGGCTTGCGTTAACCGCAGACAAGTAGGAAACCGCGAAAACGAAATCGTGATATTCTGCTCAAAGAGACTGATTTAGAGCTCACCACAGATACCACAATTACTCATTGTATTTGTGCATGATTGACACACTCATATATTTGGGACTATTTGCCATGCAAATCTAGTCGTCTGAGATCATAATGTTCCGTTAAAACTAGAAGGCATACAATTTTGTTTGTTTTCGGTTCGTAATTCATATTGGCCTATTCTTCAATATTGGCTAACCTAGTGACATAATTCAATTCAACAAGAAAACCTTTAGGTTTTATAACAATACATTAAAATCGTAAACAATAATGATCACAAAAACCCGGCGTCATCAAATTAAATCATAGCAGAGCTCCAAGTCTCCAACCAAATTGAACATCTGGCTCCTCCGAATAACATCTGTCTCAGAAAGATCAATCAAAGCATCATCGCTTCGTTAACAAAACTCCGTGACCGTTACTTTAATGAAACTTGATTGGCACTTGTGAAGATCATAACTTATTAAGTTAAGACAGAAGGTCATCTTGCAGCTTGTCTGGTCAATTGAGGGTAGGTAGGCAGCTGGTAGGCGAGCCCACAGACGTCTGTAGACACTAACACGGCGTGGTCTAAATTACACTGTGAGTCCACTGTTACCTCAAAGAAATTGACGGCCCATGATAATTCTAGATAGAGCTATGACCGTCGACGACTTGTGCTTCAGCACAACTTGCGCGGGCACGAATATTACGAATATTCGTTTCCAACCAATAATTAGGCTAGGACATAGTCATAATGTTTTATCTTAAGCCAGCGACATGTTTATCAGCCAGAACACAAGCTGCCCAAACATATGTTATGTATAGTATGCCTAACTAAATAACCACTAAAGAGGTTGCCTAGCGCATTATTTGCTCCATCCACATATCGGTCGAAATCTAATGCCGGACATATGTAGATCTCTCCCAACTCGCATCGCTGTCCTCGCTATTTTTCTCTGTATGAATGAATGTGATTGACAAATCACAACAATCAAACTTAACTACAGCCACTGATTTCCTACTATTTTTCCTGTAGTCTCTAAATCTATCGTTTAAATCTGTGACTGGTACTAATATAATTAATTCTAGTCTTGTCTGGTGTTTCGGAATCTCATCAACTCCATTTAAAGAATCTATCATTGTAATAAACTGTGTATTAAAATAGCCCCTCCGAAGCATCTTGGGAAGCCAGCTTACCGACTGGACATTTGGAGGGTTCCGAAGCTAAATGCCAAAAAAGGAACCCTTACCTGCTTTGTTATTGGTAAAGTATGCTTATAAGAATAGCTAGTACCCTTTACTGTGCATGGTCATGTCCTTTGTTAGTTTTTGTTACTTCCACAACATGCTTTGCCCATACGATAACTGCATGTCGCAAAAACCAATCTCGCACAAGAAAAACTGACAACCTAGAATAATAGCAAATCAATGAACAACACATAATTTGCTTACAACATAATAAATTACGTGTTATTTCGTGTTTGTGAGCGTAACCTCGTAAAACGTAATGCAACGTGGTTTCAGCTAGCACTTGTAATGAGTGCTTTAATTCATTATATCATATTGATTACTTATCGAATTAATCAAGATAAAGACATTGCTGACATAAAAGACACCAGGTTTGACGGAGCAATGATCTTCGCAACGTTAGTAGCAGCTAGATACTAATTTAAAGAGGAGCCGAGAGTGGACATGAATGGCATGCCAATGGGGAGGCCTATGTCCAGATGTGGACCAGGCTGATAATAATGAGTATGATGCAGAGACACCATAATTATGTTTAGGGGAAAGTCTCGCCTTCGTCATTCAGAGGCAAGACCTCCACTGCTGGACATACATATGTCACATAGGCCCTGTAGTCCTCTCACCCAGCTGTTTCCCGCGGCTTCCATCATGGTTCATCGCTACACCTATGGACTCTTACTCCCCAAAAAGACTTTAAGTCACGGGTGAATAGGATATTTCTAGACAATCTTCCATTTGACTGCAGTATGAAATACGTTTTTCCCTGTTTCTGTGGCTTTTACTTTCTTTTTCCCTGGTCTCAAAAACTGGGTGGGCTTTCAGTATGCTTGTTGGTAGCGGTATTATCATACGGAGACCGGTACCGGTGTGTTTTTCTTGCAACTGTCAAGGTCGCCGTGCTCATGTAGGTTGCGGTCTTGCCTTACCGAGTGTCTCCAAAACCGTCTTGTTCTTTGACTTTTCTGTATAAACCCGATTTCTGTTAAAGGTCAGTTTGTTAAGTTTAGGTAAAAAAGTATTACAATTAAACAAATAAATTGAATTAAGTTTTGATTTAATTTGTTATCAATTATTTTTATCCTACAAGTATTACAAAACAATCTTTATCATGCCGTTATAAGAAAAAGTGTAAAATATTTTCTGAAATAATACCTCAAGCGAAACAATACATTTAAAAAGCAGGAAATTCAACAAGTTACAATTAAAGCGGCTGACAAGCATGAAACCTTATTTCGAAAGTGTCAACCACCTCAGTAAACAAGGTTATGGGTGGTTGTACTGGTCACTACTTGCGACCATATAAAATTATAATCAACTGTCGTCCGTCCCTGAGCGGATTGCAACAATAGCCTACGGTAACAGAACCGACATGACAATTAACGGAAAGGAAAAACCTAGTTGTTCCACATTAAAAACCGCTATCAATGAATATATTGTTAGTCCCGAAGGTTTATTAAATTGAGAGCGGCGCGGCGGCGGCTGGCCGTGTGACAGTGCCCTTAATTCGAGGATAGATTACCGGTGTAGATTTCAATGACGGCTATTGATCTGAATGTTGTTATAGGCTTAAAAGTGAGTTAGAAAATAAAATTTGTGAAAGGGTTTTGACCAATCTGTCCTGTCTTCTACTGGGCCTTAGGCAAAGTATCGTTCTATCAGCTTCAAGGATTATACGGGAAATTATAAGGGTTTGACTATTGTGCATTTCAATACGTTTTTGAACTTCTTGACTACCGGTTTCGCTTATAGAATTTTGTTCTGAACCACTGAAGCTTATTTCAGATATTATCAACTCTTTTTATTGCAAAGAAAGAGCTTCGTAAACAAAGCGGGTCTCAGTGTAGTTACAGATCCCGAATTCTTATTATTCTTGCCGTTGATCAAGAACACGATTTACAAACACGGGGACTATGGCATATGGTACCCTTGTTTTGTTCTCGTATCCTTGTTCAACAAGACTTTCTTTTTTGTGTTACATCACTCAATTCCCTAGGGATATCCGATCCTCTGTGGTGAACGGTGAACCACAAGTGAAGCAGATGGTGACTTGTTTTACAACTTCTTTTTTTATTCCGGACCAAGTACTGTCTGCAACTCTGTAACTAAGGCAATAAAAAATATTAAAAAAAAACACATTTAAATGTTTGTACACAGAACGTTTTTTTGCACTTTTTAAATAAGTATTCTCACCCGATAGCAAATGTTTTAAACCGACTTTAAAAAAAGGAGGTCGTCAATTCGGTTGTATGTTTTTTTGTACGTTTGTTACCTCATAACTCCGTCATTATGAACCGGTTTGAAAAAATCTTTTATATGTGAAAGGATATACTTTTCGATTAGTCCCATAGAAATTTCACCAAAATCGGTTCAGTAGATTTTAAATCAAAATGCCTGTAAAAAATATATCGAACTAAACGAAATTGCGTATTTAGCTTTCCTGTGACTTTTCAATTGGGTTGCGTGGGGTACTTACCACTAAAAGTGAAAAATAAAAAACTTACAATATTATACAACTATAACAATACAATTTCGGAAGTCTGAGTTTTCGGTTGTTTCTTCGTGTTTCGACACCGACTTACAAAATTAATGTTTTTGTTTGGATGTCGATTGTATTTTTTTTTAAATAGTTGCGTATTCTAAATAAACGCATTCTTTTAAAAAGCACGTGGCATTTTTTTTAAATATCTTCCATAACAGCTTCTGCCATTCTAAATTTTCTCATGAACTACACATACTACCAGGTTGAAAAGTATCCTCTGTGCTATTCCAGGACACGCACACCCGTGTGCCAAGTCACATTTAAATTCGTTCTGCTGTTAAGGTAACAGACAGACATGCAAAGTTTTATTTGCATTTATAAATAGATGTACTAGTAGGTATTAATTGTAATTGTATATGTCACCGGATAATTGCAAACTACGTAAGATTACAAAAAATCTTGAGAGATTGTAAACTCTCGATAAATTGTCAACTGAACATTTGGAATACTTTTGTATGCATCAAAATATGAAATTTTCCGGTGACATATATAAAAACCTCTCAAGCACCAACGCACAATACCAATTTATCTATGTAAGTGCATCAACTCGGTCAGCAGTCAAAGACACTTAGTCAGCAATGCATAGGAAGTCGGTTCTACATTAACTGTTACCGTGAAATCGGTTCATGAAACTGACCTCACTGTTAGATAATAGAAAATTTCGATTACCTATACGATTGCAGGCGACTTCCTGGTCACTGAAGGTAAGAAAGATATTTGTTAATTAGAAAGATAGAACTGATAAAAGAAATCTTGGTTAAGTTCAGTGACTCATTACTGGCATTTAACATGGTAATTTTGATCTGATGGCCTATTCTCGTACTTAAAAAGAGAACGAATTTAAGTCTTAATATCATCTCAACGACAACATGAGAGGAAATTAGAGGTGTTTTGAAAATAGGAGGATACAGTTAACGACTGCGATGCTAATGCGAACGCTACATAATCATACGAAAATTGCCCCTCCCCTCTGATATTTAGATTCCCGATACCTTTTTTTTTAAGGATTGGTAATCATCAAATGACTCTGGGTGGAGCGGAAGGGCGTGTCAGACTCTTACTGACTAAACACCATCCGTGTTCCTTCTAAAGCCCTTTGCGTTCCAGGGCTGCGGTGACTCTTTCGAACAAACCGCAACCCTGGCAGGCTCTGGCCCTAGCGGGCCCCGTCTTCTATGCTGATATCTCTTTGAGACGCTCGAGCCACCCAACGCTCGCCGTCCGCAGGCCCGCGCCTACTGTGGCCGGGGATTGCCCTGCGACTCCGACGCCCGGGGTCGTCTTCTGAAATTCTCTATACCTACTGTGGGCAAACAAGAAGCTTTCAAAGTGTGCGTAGTCAAAGTAAAATCCTATCAGCAAAAACGATTGTCAAGAGTCCAAAATGTTTGAGATTGACCACAGTGCCAATACTAATAACTTTCAAGTAACGTTAACATTCGCCTGTCAGTCGCAATCTGTCAAAAATGCATGAAAAATAAGATTTTTTGACACATTGCGACTGAAAGGTGAATGTGAGATGTGTGAATGTCCTTGGACTCTTTACAATCGTTTTTGCTGATAGGATTTTACTTTGACTGTGACATTTCGAAAGCATAATGACAAGACAATCCTACATTCTGGTGTTTTAAAATGTTTATCGCCAATAGACTGCCAATTTGTCTAGAGCCCCTTTCTCTTTCTTCGGTCATAACCTTATGCACATCTAATTAAACGAAGTAAAGCAGCAAAATCGATTAATGTTTTTCACTTTTCACTCGTCGCCGGAATGTTAGAAATTTTATTTATATTCAATATAAATAAAATTTCTAACATTCCGGCGACCTTCACAAATCGAATCACTAACTGACTTCACCTTAGATATATTTTTATTATTGTTCCGTGCGTATTGTGTGACTATTTTTGACTATACATTTACAATAGGTACCTACCTATTGGCATTAATATCTTGTCCTGTCACGCCAATCGTTTATTATTATTTTTTTCAATCGAAAGGAAAACGTTTTATGTGCCGATAAATCGAATCGTCGATCTTGTGTAACTTTATTTAAACGACATTAAAACTGAAAGATGTTTTAGTGTGTCAACGTTATTATTGTAATAACATGAGAATAATAGTGTCAATCATTTAAAATGATTGTATTCATGACTAACCCCTAATATCGAATCGGAAAACTTGAGAACTTGACAAACGCTGACAAATATTTTGTTTGTTTGTGTCGCTTTCACGCTTTAATCGCTAAACCGATTTTGATGAATTTTGGTACAGAGATAGAGGACCCTGCAGACGGTTAGAGATTATTTTCTATTTTGAAAATATGAGGGTATTAACGCGAGTGAAGCAGCGGGCAAAGCTAGTAAATAAATACGACAAGGTACGTGGAAGATTTTAATCCGTTCGGGAAGCCGTGGACGTTCACTCAAATACCGTTTTATATTTCCTTCTCAAGTTTCACAATTTTCTTCAAAAATATCTACGTCATCAGACATAATTTGAAGAATATCTACGTAAGTACGTACCTAATCAGGTCAAAAACGAACAGATCTTACTGTTGCTATTTCAATAATATTGTCACAGACATATCTGCATCGCTGATCTTCTGATTAGATAGCGGAGATGATAATGTTTCTAATAATATGTTCAAACAAGGTGCGAAGTGTGGTTATATTCCATTTGACTACATTCTACACCTTCGGGCTTTTAGATTCCCTTGTCTGTTAGTCTAGTCCCAATAACTAAACCTGAATTAATACTTTAAAGACTTAATATTGTTGTTTATTTGTATAGGACGTAATCTCCGGAAGAACTGATTCAATTCAATCAGGACTATTATTACACTGATAGATTAAAACCGTACATTTTTCGGGGGGTAAGGCTTACTATCCCGGAAAAATGCACGGTTTTAATCGGAGCATAGTCCCGGTATAAAACATATCTTTTATAAAAAGATCATTTACATTAAATGTTTCAGAAGCAACTATTGCCTATGTTACGACTGCTTGAGTCGCTGTACCCTGCAGTTGTAATTCCTTCCAATTAACATAACAATTTGTAAACAAGCTGAGTGAATCTAGTGGTGCTAAAGTAAACTTATCATAGTTCACGCTATCCCCGATACAACACGGCACTGTCCTCGCGAAAATGTCGTAACATTACTTACATTTATTTTATCCATTTTCTAACAACTCATGCGATACGTTTGTCCATAAAACAGAAGTGACCTCCAAGCACCCAAATGTACTGTAAAATTGAAATTTGATTTTAACAAGGTTGTTTTTTATTCCCAAGACTTTGTACTTCTATAATTGAAAGTTTACCTCACGTTTTGTTGATGGCTAGCAATTGCCTGCGACTACGTCCGCATCAAAGTCGAAAAGCAGCGCTTATGACAATATCATGGGTTTAATTTTTGTTTGCACGGAACCCTAATACACAAACTCCTTACAACATCAGCTATCTGCCAGTGGGAGTCCTGTCAAAATCAGTCCGGCCGTTTCGGAGCTCAGCCGGAACAGACCGAAAGCGTTTGTTTTGATATTACAAACAGAAACTTCAATTTCATTTAAAGTTAAAAACTATCTAGCAGACTCACTTTTATGAATGAGGCTGTTTCTAAGATGGAATTATCATAGAGACAATCGCTACGGCCGCGCCGCTCTCATTGAAAACATGGCGTCATCTGACGTCACAATGTAGTAGGTACACAATGTGCCATTGAAATAATCGCATGAACGATGAGACAACCTTAGGTTGTGTCCATGTTATCTATGCTTCCATGGTGATCTTAATTGAGATGTAGAGGAAAGTTTCCCACCAAATTCAGGGTTGATCATAAAGATTTACGAAAAAAATGCATACATATACCTAATAATAAACGCATACAACCCTAATTTCTTCAAAATTAGAGTGAACAGGCTTCTTCTGGGTAAGCTTGCTCCATCGTCGCCTTTGTCTCTGTCATCTATGATCTAAACTAGAGTCAAGAGCAAACCCGTATTAAATAAAAAAAATAACCTAACCTAACCAAGGGCAATATCCATTAAATATCAGGGTTTTATTTAATTACAGCCGGTCTATCTGTTAATATCTCACCGTGAAAACTTAAGTGGAGTGAGCTTGAGGTGAACTGATATTCCACCTTGATTGGATAGATTGACAGCTCACTTCATGTTCACTTCACCTAAGGTTTCACGGAGAGAGATGTTATTCCATCTTGATTTAAACATGGATTGACAGCACACTTCGTGATCACTTCACTCAAGTCTTCACTTCATCATGTTTACAGAATCGCAATGCTCAATAGTACTACAGGAAAATCAGGAAACTGAAAAATACTAAGTACAGAACCATTACGAAAGCGTCTTCATGAAGACAGACGTCGGACTTTTAAAAATTTTACAGGTCATGGAATAACTAACTTTAACTCTATAAACCACGAACACCGCAGGAAGTTCACTAATGCAGTTAAAACCACCGCTTCCTTCGCCAAGAAGATTTCCAATTAACACACGTAATGCTAATTATCATTTTAAATTATGCCTAATCATTAATTCATCAATAATACACGCATATCCGTAGTCCCTAAATAGTCAGGAAGCTCGGTGTCCAATTATAAAATATTAATTTATTTTCAATGAGCAGGTGTAGTAACTGAACAAGAATATGTGCTATTCTCTTCGGGGTTACAGCCCTTACAGGCGTGATATTATAATTATATTGTCAACTACCTCTTTATTCATCTTTTCCAGTCGATGGTTAACTTCTTAGATTGTTTGAAACCCGTAGGTGGCTACTTTAATTGCAGCATCGGTGGAATTCGTTAAATCCCACAAAGTACAGCTGCATTTGAGGCACTCACAATTGGGTATCTGACGGATTTGTAAAACCCCATCTCGCCAAGTTGTGTTTGCAGCGGGTCTTCCTGGGTACGCAACCACCTGCTCATATGAAGGTATTGCATTGCAAACTTCAGTGGGACATTTTGTTACATTATTGCCAAAAGAAGCGACCCACCTAATTTCGATATTTTGGAAAGAGAAAAAATACATTTCAAAATAAAATCTATAGCAATATAAATATATCCCTTCACAGATCGGCGAGTGTTGTAACGAATACTTGCCGCCCTTGAGTTGGGGATAAAAATAAAATAAACAGAACAATTTGGACTTTCACGTTGCATTATGCATCTCAGTTCCTTGCTTGCGTATGCGCACCTTTTGAAACAAAGTCGATTCCATTTTAATATAGCCTACGTAAGTTCGAATAATTAAGGTTTCCGTCAAAATAATAATTATTTCGTTTACCAGTGTTCGCACTTAACAAGATTAGACATGATGTAAGTTAATATAAAGCCTTGATAATGCAATCACGTTATTTAAATAAATTACGTTTGGTCTCTGCCTATTCCTTCTGGGAATACGGCGTGATGGTATTCAGGTATGTGAGAACCACAGAACTTAACATACTTCAACAGAATCGCCTAAATGTTCAAACTAATAGGAGCCAAAAGAATCTATATACAACAAAAGCCTATTAGAAAAGAATGGTGTGCAATTAAAAATGCCACAGGCCTTCAATGCTGAACTGACACCAAAAATGTTGACTTAATTCTTTTAATTGCACATCGCTTGCTCAAGATACTCCATGTCAATAGCATGTTATCAGACATGTGCATCGTGAGAATCGCCTGAACTTATCTCTTGTTTAATAATAATAATAAAGAAACAGTAATAAAGTATTGGTAAATCGATACTTCACTCAGCTGTTGATCGATTCTGTCGGATTGATACCGAAACCGCAATGGAGGCGGTAGCTACAGTCAAACGCTAAAGTTGGATAAAATATCCATTATGATAAATTCTAGTTTTGTTATCTACTCTTTACCATATAAGTTACGGAAAATATAAATGAAGAAAACATTAAATATCCTATTCCTATCAGTATAAAACGGAATTAGTCTAAAGTGTAACTTAAAAAAATAAAAACAATGAATGCCAAAAACAATCTTCCATATTGTAATAAAAATATAAAAATACAGAGTATAAAATAAAAAGTAAGTAGGTACCTACTACTTAACTAAGATTACAGCAAACCAAGTTTTGCATCAGTTTTCAAAGAACCTTAACCCAAAAAATAATAGCGTCGCTCGTTATATCAAATACAGTTTTATTTTGTTTCAAAACGAACTCACAAATAAAATTAAATAGATAGCATCTCCATCGCTAATTGCGCTCCTTTCAATGCATTTTTATTCTGTATGTATTAGCTAATGTACTGCCGTTATCGCTAAGTTACCTGTCAATTATAATCCAGAAATTCGTACCGAGAATTTTCATGATCGTATCGTCGTATCGATTCGGAATCGACCTTCGATTCGATCGAATTTTCGAGTTGTGAAACCGTATATGGAAGGTTGCTTGACAGTGTAACCACAGTTTTCGATGAATGGAGAAATGAAATTACATTTGCGGCTATAATTGTTAAGGTGATATAGGTCTACGTGTAAATTGTGGCACGATTTATTATTACATGCAATTGTTTTGAAGGAAAAAATACTGACCCTACCACAAAACTTCAATAATTCTGACAAGAATTCAGTTTAAAAAAAACCTTTTCCAAATCCATTGACCTAATTCAAGCAATAATGCAATTTGACAGTAGGTACTCATTTAATCTTAAGCAATCGTTAACGACTGGTAATAAACATATTCAATATTACCTCATTATGATTTTTGCTTTCATTAAAGTAAGTAATTAATAACGCAAGTTTTAAATGAGAACCATTTTTATGATGTATTTAGGGAGACAGTTTGACTTACAATGTCCGGTCTTTGCAAGTCCTGTTTATTTTTTGTATGTAGTGTACAAGGTGTGTGTTCGTTTTTAATTAAAATCTGATAGGTAATTGAGGTTATTTAAAAATCTTTAATACCGTAACATATCCTGCCTTAATTCCCCACAATTGAACAATTTTGTACTTATTAAAACTTCATCTACATTTATTAGTTATTTTAAAGTCTAATGTAACAGGGAATCAGCCAATTGCTCATCAAGCGGTCATGACAGAAGACTCCAGGTCCAGATTGGTGATAAGTAATAATTTCAGATGGAAAAGATATTTCCAATACTTGGTTATTCTTTCATTTTTCCCTTGGATAGTGTTGTATCTATTCACGATCGTATTTATCACGCGAATGAAGATTGGCATTAACTCACATAGGATGACAGTGGCGATGCGCCTGCGCAATCGATCTGTTATCACCACGAAACGAGTCTATCAACTAGTGACCTACTTTTCTACGATATGTCACTAGTCACAACATATCTTTTTTTTTTATGATTTACAACATTTTTACTGAGAGTTAGGTTTTTTCCACATTATACTTGAATGTTAATTCGAGATCGTATTCATCGACACCAACTTAGATATCGAGTTTACCTTTGTGTATTTGGTGTTGATTTTTATGTGACTATTTATATTTAAAATGTCAGTGGTAATGGTAGTGTGTTACACTATGTCGTGTCTGTCTGAATTCAAATAAACGGTAAAGCTTAGGTTTAATATATTAGGTAATCCTAGAGAGAGCCTGTTATGTAGGCCCGAGTGAGGTGAACTTTTGTCCTGGTGTGGAAAAATCGAAGCTATTTGTTTTATAATGAGTAGAATAATATAATTTGTATAATAATTAAGTGCATCAACACTGCTCAACCAGTTCATGTTTATTTAGGAAATATCAGTTCCAAATCGGTTTCGGTTCAGTAATTGTTGAGCCAAGCAGTAATGGGTACTTAAACAGACAGACAAAACATTCACGTTTATATTGATTGTCTTGTTTAATGTCGCGTGCCTAGCTTACTACAATATGTATTATCAAAACAAGCTCATTCGCGGGCGCTTGTACTTAATTTAAATAAACACTTTATGTTAAAGTACCAATATTTATAATTATTCAAATAATATTATTGGATGCGTGGGAGCAGTTTAAACGGTCTTTGTCGTTCCTGAATATTTTATATTTTAATGGCACAATGGTTTTACAAGATTTGTGGTCGACTACCTATGTTATGACATTTTATCAGCGATACCCATAGATATTTTATATTTCTATGGCGAAACCCAATCCATTAATCCAGACTCAGGAGCTTTTACGCCACTTTTGGCGATTTTACGTAATTTCTGACGTTAAGCCCTTCAATATAAAGATGGATTGTTCTAGTCCTGGTACTGGGAAGCGCAATTTCAATAAAGTAAAAAATGTCACGTGGTCAATCCCAAAATATTTTGCATGGATATTTGTTTTTTTATCGTTGATACAATGTTTAGTCTATGTCTTGGCTAGAAACTAGCTTCATAATTGTATAAAATTCATCATGCAAGAAATTAAGGACGTAGGTATGACTAGGTAATATGGTCAAAAGACATAGTCTTTTGACCATATTACCTAGTCATACCCCCCCGAGGGGAAAGCTATAGAGCTTTCCCCTCGGGGTAAATAAAAAAAAACTAGCTTCTATGACTTATATTAGGATCGTGAGACTTTTTCATTGGAAATTTATTCAATGAACCACTTACATTTCTTAAACAAACTGAATTCTAGTGCCTACTTACTAAATAGCTTTAAATTTTTGTCGTAAAATTAATATTCAAGAACTAAACAATTAAGTTACTTACAAGAAATTAAAATGTGTAATAAACATTTCAACAATAGTTTACAAGTTTCCAACGAACAGTTAAAATTCATTTAATAACTGTATAAATCAAAATATAAATAAATCTATAAAATTATTTCGCAATTGCCGTTAGTTCGTTAAAAGATCATGTAACTCGATCATAACGTGGGAAAATGAAATATGTAGTTACTGATAGTTATCAATTTAAAATACCTAAGTAATAAAATATCCTCCCTCCTCTTTCCTGAAATCCAGTATTTATATACTGGATTTCAGGAAAGAGGAGGGAGGATATTGGTATTCCAAGATGGTGCTGCTGAAACGTCAAATATCTGTCAAATTCATACTTTGTTCTATTTGATGCCGCTGTCAAGATAGGATGGCCAATGTGGCCAATATGGTAAACATAAGACCATGAATTCTATGACGTCTCTCCTGACTGTGGCTGTTGCGCTTGCGCATGCGCCGGATGTGACGCCATCACCCACGCTTTGACATTGACACACACTTGGCTGCACATGGCCCTACTTTATTTTTGACCGTGTATCCGGAGCTAATGCTGAGTTTGAATATGGTTTGCATATACTTATTAATTAATTACAAGTGGGTGTAGAAATGCATTGTATTTTAATTACGAGTATGAAGAGTAGCGGGACTTCAATCTAAGCAAACACTTTTACAATTATTTTGAAATAATCATCGCCAAGTCCCTTGGCTCCTTTTTGCTCATTTAGTCTAATCAATAAAATTTTCTTGAAATATGCAAACTTCCATAAACTCAAATAAGCACTTATCTATCTAATGTTACCTTCTTTACAATTTCCACTGCCACACTCATATACATACTACAACATAACTTGTTGATATTCATCGACGTGGAGTGGAACTGAACATAGGATCAAGACAACGCGTTACATCATTTGCGTCACAGTCCAACTGCTTACACTGGGACATTCATTACACAGTCCCAATGCATGCTGGCAGGCTGCTGAACTAATATTAGACACAAAATAAATCATACAGTGACAGACTGGATGTGTCGGATGGCCGACTCCGGTAGCGGTCGGTTCCACGCCGATGCTCGCTACGGAACACCCACTGTTCGTGATGGAGAGACACGGAGTAGGGAATCAATGGATTACCTTTGATTGATTTTCATTTCAAAAGACCCTCGTCAGCAAAAACAGTGCGGTGCAGCTCTGCTATAACTTGCGTGAAAAATCCGTTGCGTGGTTTGGAAGAAGTAAGCGGATAAACGGACAGAGTCAGACAACTACTTCGTTTTATAATACACTAGCTTTTGCTCGCGACTTCGTCGGCGTGGAAACATTACTTTGGGTAGCCATGTTAATACTTCTCAGGTACTTATTTTTCCAAAACGCTTGAAGATTATGTTTATTTTTTTATCAAGTGCCTAAATCATTGATTTTTGTATATCAATGGCCTAAATACAAAAGTTCATGTTTTTAGCTTCCTCATACAAACTTCCACCCTCCTTTTCACTTCCTTAAATGATGATTTCTGGGATAAAAACTAAAAAATCCTATGTCCTTTCCCGGGACTCAAACTATCTACCAAATTTCATCTAAATCGGTTCAACGGTTTAAGCGTGAAGAGATAACAGATAGACAGACAGACACACTTTCGCATTTATAATATTAGTATGGATTTATTTATAGATTTAATGTTAGCACTCCATGCGCTAATATTCGTGTACTTACAGAACTGTAAGGTGTGCACTCCTCTAATGATCTGCGGTTTTAAACGTCTAGTCCAATCAATCAAGTCAAATAGCAATGTAATGTACCTTACCAAATGCCAGCCTAATCGAATTAACGACTTCGTTTAAAATTTATTTATTTTGTTTTTAATTTGCGCAATCAAGTTTCGTGTAGCCAGACTCTACGTGATTGATCTTATAAATATGTCCGTTTACTTAGAAGTTACATGAAATGGCGTAATGTGGAATCAAGAACCATTTCATTTAAAGAAAAGGAAACATTTGGGAGTTGGTTTTTTTATTTCATTTTAGACGCACTATTTAAGACATATTCGAAGACATGCAATACATTTTAGAAACATTTTAATCACTCACTAACTAACTATCAAAGTGCAAAATACGAACAGAACAGTATTCCGGTTAATAATACAGCAACGTTTCTCTCGGCTGCACAAAAACTAGTAAGTCAAGAGGTCTATTCTCGACGTCTCAAAGCTTCCAGTTCCCAGCTCGTCGTCGTCATCCCAGTGGGTTGTCCCCTTCACAAGCCCGTCCGTGACCACCTCAGCATACAGTCTTGCCACACCGCACTTAATGACTCTTACGCCACTTTATTTAATAAAATAACTCACCAATCGATTCGTTCGACATCTTATTCTTAACAAGTTTCCAAATAAAGGTCGCCTGTCCTTTGTGACTCACAAATTAAAGGTCTATAAACTCGGTTCCGAGATTGGTCACCTTTATTTTTGTTAATTTGGTTCCTTGTTTCACGCTTCTAGAGATGTGTCCACGATTTACGTATCTCCCTTTCTATGATCATCTCCATCCGGCTCCCAATTTCTATCTTCATTGTTTTAGAAGCGTAACTATTTCATACGATCAAATCGTGAAAAAACATTATTTTGGTCGTGTTAAGTAGTCAAATATTTCTAGTTATCCCCGAGTTATTGCTAAAACTAATTTGAACTATTCATGTCGCGTCAGTTCGTCAGAACGAAGTGCTAATGAAACGGTCAGGTTTAGCAAACCGCAAACGTCAAATCGAAAAAGACACGATTGTAGACACATCTCTAGATAGATAGCGTCGATAAGTGTTCACAGCTTTAAGATTGGCACTCGGATAAACAAACAAGAAGCAGAATAGTAGATCAAATCTTGGCAATCGGCTTAATGTGGTATTGTTCGGACGATCTACGTCGCGCGGCTGACCTAACACCGTCACGCGACTTCGTAGAACACTTCTGTCAGTTCGTTTGTAGGTCGATATTTGCACCGAGATTAATTTCTTTCAATAAAGATCATGGCAGGGATTTAATGGGACTTTCGCCGAACAATACCGGACGTGTTTTGTTTCGGAGAATGCTTTAATGGTGACAGTCCCGTGCTTAACAATGAGACACATTCTTTTGTTTCTCCGTAGACGCTGTACCTATTGACAGTGTTGTTATGTTCGTTTTGAACACTGCCAATTAATGGTTTTGATATACTATGAACACGAAAGTCAGAAGCTTAGATAAAACTCTCGAATTTTGAAGAATTATGACCACAGTGTAATAATAAACAACTGAGAAAAAAGCGTAACGCAGCTTTAATTCAACATTTATTTTGAAAGTGCTAAAGACGTGGGAAATGCCGAACAATCTTCGCACTTATCAGATAAAATTACGAATTACGATGGTTGAATGTAAAAGCTGACTATCTCCCACCAATATACGTAGACACATGAGATGGAAACAAAACGTTACAACTTCCTGGAAATTCTGAGGCCTACTTAGAATAGTTGTCTTCGTTTGATTTCTTTAATTACTCCTTCTGTTCAGTAAAGGTATACCTTTATCGTGTATAAGGTTGATATCATTACTCGTAGCCAATAACAAACAGAAGTAATTAAGGTAACATCCTTTGGATTGTCGTCATTGTGTTATGATGGCCAAATAACTTTTGTTTTTTTTGGTTCTCCTTTCTTAACCAGGTAAAATGAATACTCCTTCAGTGTGTTCAGCCATCATGTAGTTATTTCTGCCGAAAGTCGTCCAGTTTTGATCCTAGGCCTCCCCTAAGCGTCCACGTCTGCCTATCCTCTGCCGCTGCTCACGTGCATCCAGTGAATTCCTGCTGCGTTTTCTAGGTCATCGGTCCACCTTGTAGGTTTATTATTCTCAAGTTATCTTACCTCTGGACGGCGAGCACTGGGTGACTCGCTGTCCGATCACAACCAGGCCCGGTTCGCCATGGCGCGTTGTATTCCATGCGCACCTCAAAGAGGTGTCAGCAAAGAAGATAGGGCCAGAGCCTGCCAAGGTTGCGGAATTTGTTCGAAAGAGTCACCGCGGCCCTGGAACGCAAAGGGCTTTAGGAGGAAAAAGAATGGGTTTCAGTCAGTAAGAGTCTGACACGCCCTTCCGCTCCACTCAGAGCGGAAGAAGTTATTTGATGATTTCCCATCCTTAAAAAATAAAGTACTAAATACGAAGTTATTTATACAACGAGACACCTTCGTCACGACTTTTCGCAGCATCCGTATCTTGTTATGCACCTGTATTTATATTAATATTCCTACCGACATTATTACTCAAATACTCAAAGGCCAGACGTATTTAATATTTGTTAGTACCTATCTGTATAAAATAAATCAATAAATCGGTTTAGATATGACTTTCGATTCTAAATTAATTAATTCTAAGGTCTCAACTTGTCAAAGTGACACTATGTCATTGAATTTGACAATCTCGTATTGCTTTGCTGTGTACTTCTCACGATATAGTAAAAAAAATAATCAATATTGCGTGAATTTAATGAGGTTACCAATTTTCGCTTCGACTTAATTGGTTGTTTTACATTAATTTTCATATCAATAATTTGCCTGAGATGTGTTATCCTGTTTGGAATAAGTTGGAGCTGATAATAACTTAATTTGCTATAGCAACATTAACTGAGATCTACCACGCAATAAGATTCATTTTCCAAAAATAAAGGTATTCATATAAATAATCCAATTATCCCAATTCCGTTATTAAGAGTTTTTTGTTGCCATACATCTTTATTAGCAGTCGTCTCAAAATTCACTTCATCTTCCCTTCTGCCTTCTTATCCCGACCATTCTATCTTCGAACTATTTAATAAAATCACTAAGGAACCCTAAAAAGAAACCAGTATACGTCTGAGAATGTACCTAGTACTGATTAGACTAGGTCATTTAAACATCGATTACCATCTAATTTAGAATAGATCTTCAAGATCGTTACTTATAAATACTTTGAGTGTACCACAGCACAGCACATGTCAATAACACTGTCGAATTATCGGGAATTATAAAATAGTAATCGCTGTGTCAAATCTAATAATTCAAGGCTTCAATTTTAATTTCACTGCAGCGCTACAACGTGACCATCAAACAGTGTTGTAACTGTTTTGATTGCGTGCTCATCGATAAACTTAAGAAAGTGGACTCACAAAACGATAACAAAACGTCTAATGTTTTTACTAGATACCGCAAGTGTACAAATGATTTGAATAATTTATTGTCATTACCGAATTAAGAAGGCCTAAAGTCCTAAACTTGGTTCTCTGAGCGCTCGTTTGAGAAACATCAGCTGTGCTGTGTATACCTACGCGTGCGATCATCAGCGTCTGCGCAGATGACGTAGCCTGACGTCACAACGGTCACTGGCACTTAGTGAAAGTCTCCAAATCGCTGCTATAGAGGCATCAATCTGCAACACTTTCGTCGCAGTAAATCGATTGTCATTCGGAGCCCGATCCTCGGGACCGATTTCCCTCAGCTAGATGGGACCAGATGACTTAGACCTATTTATGTTGAAGTATTCACATGGAGAAGGGGTCTGGCAATGATGGTCGTATGTGTACTTACATGTTACATTACGTTACGAGCATAGGAAGGAAGTAACAATTTTTTAACGTCTTACTTCAATTCTAAAGTACGTGTGGTTTAATTGTTTTGACACAATAAACCTGAGTGTTTGTTACAGAGTTATTTAATTTTATGTGCATATCGTTAACGCTAGCCACTCTGCGTTGCGTAAATTCGGTCGTATCACTTTTCTTGCTGCACTCTGTCTGTTAAGAAATTAATATACCTATTCTGGTGTGAGTTACGTTGGTGTATGATGTCACAATGAGACAGTTATCATTGAAGCCCCGTATCCAGTAGGCAACATTTGACGCGCGACATGATGCACAACGTTTTGCTCATCATGTTGAGCGGCAACGTGGACCTTTTGTTTAGTAACGTAGTTATGTTGCGCGTCTACTACGCGCATTGTTGTGCAACGTTGTTAAACATGTTTAGCGTCACATATTGAATACTCGAGTATTCAGTAAGTATTCCTTGGTTTAGTAGGTACTCTCTGGACCAAACAAACATTGCTATTTAATTTCAGTTGCGTCAGTGTGTGATAGATAAGCATTGTCTATCTGATGTAATGCAAATTATTGAGCGGAGTGCTTTTCAATGTAAAGAAAGATTACTGAAGCATTGGCTACCGGCCAAAATGTTCAAACATTTCTCACTACTGCTATGAAATGTGAATCTCATGGACTGAAACGCTACTGTTTTTAATACTAAGGTTTGATGAAGAAACTTCACGATTTCCTAATGTTCAAACAATGATAACGATTAACTGACATCTAAGCTATGTACTCAAATATATCCATTATTCTTTTTTTGTTAACTGGTAACACAATAATTACTATCGTTGTATCAAGATTGCCAATCTTAGCTTTGCAAAATCGAAAAAAGTCGATAATGCCATGTTTCAGCTTACGAAACTATAACAACAAGTTTGTAAATACGCGTTCGTTAGTTGGCGGGACTTTGGCTTTTATCTGTTGTTAGCTAAAGGTGATATTTATGTGACAAGAACGTAATGTAAAAAATGTCTAATTTGTTTGTAGAGGCATCTTGTATTGCGATTTGCGCGTCACTTTTCCTGCATTTCTCGAGAACTAGTGCACCTAATGTACTAACATTTACACAGATGTGTTCACTGTGTCCTCTTTCGATCTTCGCCTGCTCTTTTGTTAAGTATTTTATTTTATTGCGTAGTTCATCTAATTTATTCTTTTGTCGCTTGCCAATCTATAAAGACACAATATCCAAAATATTGTGTCTTGCATATCCCTAACTTACATAAGTTCTAAGTTTATTTTAAGCCAGGTAATTTGTACTACGTATTCTACAATAGTCTTGTATAAAACGGGATAATATTTCAGCTCAGCATAACAAGCATATACCTGTTAATGAAGTCTACAGCAATCATTTAGGTACCTAATAATAACAATATTTTCCCACAGTTTCTCGTTTCGCTCTCCTGTCCTATCCAATAGAAAACGTGTTCTTTTGTAGCTTTCTTAGTCCAGTTATTTGATAGTTTTACCTGGAAGTTTTAAAATTTGATCTTTTAAGAGATTTCGATGTTTGTTTTCGAATTTTCACTTTGCCACCTCATCTTTGCCGCTCGCGCCGCCATATTGGAGGAGTGGCGAAATTTTAAACTCCCAGAAAACTTTCCAGATGATCCTCCAAATGACTGGACTATCTGTCAGCGAACAAATTTTCAAAATGGAACAGCGCTCCCAGATTCATGAGGTACTAGTGGTCCACCCCGGCTTCGCTCGGATGTATACTTCTTTTTCAAAATTTTCTTTCAGAAGATCCTTCTCCAGAAAATAAGAAACACAACAAAAGAAATATTGCGAAATAGGTCCAGCCGTTCACGCGTGACCAAGGGAAATAAGGATTCATATATATTATGTCACCGGAAAATGGCAAACTCCGTAAGATTATAAAATAACTTCAGACATTGTAAATTCTCGATAAATTGTCAACTGAACATTTGGAATACCTTTTTACGCATCAAAATTTGATAGACTATAATATCTCGAAGTCATTCCGAGAAATTGACGACTGACATAAAATGGCGATAGATCAAAGCACAAGTCTATAATTTATCCGTTTTCGAGTGATAGTAAACCTGGAAACAAGGCTCTTATTGGTCTGTTCAGGTATGAGCTCACATCAACAAATACCAATGAGTTTCCAATTTAACTATCACACTAAAACGGATAAATCGTAGACCAGAGTGCTGATTGGTCGCCAGTTTATGTCAGTACACAATTTCTCGGACCGGTACGGAGATATTATATACTATCAAAATTAAATGCGTAAAACAGTATTCCAAATGTTCAGTTGACCATTTATCGAGAGTTTACAATCTCTCAAGTTATTTTATAATCTTACGGAGTTTGCCATTTTCCGGTGACATATATATATATAGAAGATATCATAGAAAAAAACTAACAAACAATTTCATTGCCTGTTATATCAATTCACAGGCTTCGTCTTAACCTAAACATGTGATCAGGCCCTTACGGCTCTTTAATAATGTTGTTACACCTATTTCAGGGAATGTTGTAACAAGCAGTTGTAACAAATCAATTTCAAGTTGCAATACAACACCTAAGTGACTAGTTGTCTGCCCAGTTACTCGCCTACGATGTCTAGCCCTAGTTGCTAAGTACTAGTGTACTTAGCACCTAGGTGATCTATTTCGCCAAGGCATTAACGATTTGCGGGGGTAGGGCGTTTGGCTGGTTAAACTGTAAATCAAATAAATCGATTGAAGAACTATCTTCATTCGATGAAGTCGAATGGTCTCTGGTCTCCCGGAATAGGGTTTTTTTCCATATTGTTTTTTTCCTGTTACACGATATTAATTTTAAAATTGTTATTTCTCCTTACAGTTTTCAATCACTTTTGATTGATTGATGATTTTTCGATGAACTGGTTGGATAATAAATAGATACTTATGGAAACAGTCTCCCTATTAGTTTTTGTCTGCCCCTTAGTATCTATTACCTTAGTAAGATGTCACTACCATCTGCATCTTCATGCCCTTTTCCCTTATCACTTGGGATCGAAGTAACACGTTTTATATAGGTACCTATCCATTACCTAATCCCTGTCAACCGCCACGGTAGAAAAGTGGTGCTAACTGACGATTTATTAAATCAGTCTTGACTAAGCGACTGATTTAATAAATCGTCTGATCAAGATCGACTGATCTTAGTTGTTTTTCCTCAGCTTAATGGAATGGTTTCTGTTCTACGCATTGACATAGGTCCGAAAACTAAGCAATACACCCTACGGACCCAGTAGCGTTTTCCCCTTAGACCCATTGAACTTTACCTGGTTTTCACGAAGTATTACACTGACACACCCCACCTAGATTGCCTTCGATAGACGAAGATCATATTACATTAATAACCTACCTAGTCCTCACATACCTGCTTATAATATAACCAATATTCCATTTTGAATAAAAGTTGTCTTCATCTAATAATAATAAACTGTTTCTAAACTTTACAAGTGAAAGTATTTTCTTGATTTCCGCCAAAAAATTATATCTACATAAAAGTTCATCTAAGTAGGTACTTATATTCTCATAACACCTTATAATATAAGCATATATTCATATACCACACGTCAATTAGATAACTTCATAAAAATACTTCAATAGTATATAATATCGATGTCATTCATAATATTATTCGTCATTTACATTCACATCTATCAAAATGCGGTAACTTAAGTCAATGGCGGTAACTAATGATACCTTTGGCACTTGAATACCAAAAATATGGAGATATTTGGCCTATCCAGTGAGAAAAGTTACAATGTAATTTATGAACACTGCCTTTTTAGGACCGATTTCTTAACTATCGGATATCTTTTTACTGAGAAACAGAAATGGCGGTCTGACAGCTTTTGTATAGAAAATATTGCAAACAGCCATATTTATTCCAAAGTTAAAAATATCTGATTATTGAAAAATTTGGCCATATCGGTGCCACACGGCGACGCAAACTCATTTTGATACGCCGTGTGGCATAAACAAGATAAATATAATACCGAAAACCACGTAAATTCCGCGACTCAAATAACGCGACTCACAACTATAAAAATTACGCTCATTTGGCCTCACTCTTAGTGATTTGGGGGAACCAGTCAATCTGCCTTGCCTTCTCCCAGTTATGTTGGGCTCAGCGTCCAACGTAACTGGATGAAGCTGAGTACATTTGGAGCGAATATGTACCTGCTCATCATCATTATAATTCCCGTGCTCTAGTCCCAAATTATTTGGCGTCTGTGCAGCATGTCTTCCTTCTAAGGTACCTCGCTATTAGCTACGCTGTCACCACGCTATTTTTCCCCTTTCTAGCCATTAGTATATCTCCATAGAATGTGACACATTATCACGTTAGATTTTTTCCCATCCCTAACAATTATAGTGTTGCACGATTCATCCATCGTTTTTCAGTCTTCTCCTTACTCATTCAGCCTAGCGACTAGCCAAAAAACTTAAATAAGATTATTTGTTTTATAACACAGATAAATAATGTCATATTGTACCAACATATTTTCGGTGTCTATGTCATGCATGATGATATCTGTGACCTAACAGAATGTTTAAGAAATAAATGAAAATCTTAAAACTCAAGTTTAGGTAAAATTTCAATTTCAACAAAGCCGCATAAAATGCATCGAATGAATACAAATGCAGGTGGCAAACTCACCTGTTTTCTAATAATAGCCGCTTTAATATGTAATAATATTATTTCAGGCTTTAATCAACATTTGTTACGTTTATTTTGATATAAATACAGGTTTTAAATACCACAAAGCTGTGATGAAAGTCAAATTCAATGATTGGATGATAGATACCGGCGAATAGGGCTGGCACTCTTATTGTTTTGTCAATCCTAGATATATTGATGTTTTTCTAACAAAAGTATTAAGTATAGGATTATAATGCACGGTTGGCGCAGTGGTTGAGCGATTGACTGCTGCGCTGCGTGTCGCGGGTTCGATTCCCGCATGGAACAATTATTTGTATGGCCTACAGATGTTCCGGGTCTGGCTGTTTGTGTATGTGACTTTGTATGTTTGTAAACGCACCCACGATACAGGAGAAATTCCTAGTGAGAGTCAAAGTTTAAAAAAAATAAAAATGCGTCAATGAATTTTAAACTAAGTGCGTTGCAACTTTATAAAATTTAGTAACGACAACAGCAGGTCAAATAGCCAATGATCACAGTTAAGTACTGTGATCATCGGCCCCTTAGGATATTTTATTCGACATGATTTATTGTACAGGATTTCTTATTACAACTACTTATATGAAAATTATAAATGGCAATATTACGCAAAAGTATTATAACGTTTCATAATTATTTAAATCGCATTTTCAAAAATTTTATCAAACGAATATCATAAAGCAAGATGATGAATAAAACAGCTATTTACTTATCTACGTATTACAAAAGAATCTCACTAATTCGGCACTATTAAAAACCAGAGGCTACCAGATTATTGGATAATATTAAAAAAAAAACATAATATAATACAGAATTTCATAAAGAGAATATAATATATTAAAAGTTTTTTTAACGACTGTAACATATCTCACAAATAAATAATTACTTAACCTTACATAACATAACATAGTCCTTGGTTAAGGTCTGTTTTCGTGCAACTTGTAATCCTTGTTTAAAAAACCTTTCTAAAGCGGAAGGTGCCGCCGAATTATTGGACGTATCGGTTTATTGGAGTGCCGGATTAGTGAGATTCTACTGTACTCTCAATCTGCCCTTATCTAACGACTTTTCTACAAAGATTGTATAAAAATATATAGCTGGCAACCCTAGGTTCAAGTGGTAAATAGTGGGCAGTGACGTAGTGTTGCCAACGGTCGAAGCGGTTACATTATATAACGAGTGGCGGCGCTGCGAAATATATGAGCAATAGTAACGCCTCGCTTCGGGCTACGTGTGGTAAGCAGTATACGTAGAGAAGTAGATAATGAGGTCTGGTGGACGTGTGACATTTTACTACAGTTTCCTGAAAAGTGGTAGCTAAAGGTCAAAGCCCTATATGATCGAGGAGTGGAGCTTGAGACCTTTGGTATCTGGTATTGACACAGATTTGTGGGTTCCAACTTCCAATTACAGCGTGAATTCCTTTCCCCAACTATATTGGGGTCGACTTCCAGTCAAATCGGATTCGGATGAATACCAGTATTTTACGTGGAGCGGTGACTACCAGACCTCCACAACCCATTAACTGGGTAACACGGTACTCTTTGGCAAGACTGGAGTCAGATTATCTGGCTTCTGACTTTCCGTAACGACTGTCAAAGATCAAAAATTCAAGAATTCTCCAAAAGAACATTCTTAACTAAAAAATCCTCATCTCCTTGAAGAGACGCTTTCTTTTCAGGGCTTTAGCTAAAAAACGTAGGAACCAAAAAAAAAACCATTTAAAACATTTGTATTAATTAAAAGTAGATTCTGCCAAATAGAGTTTACTCGTGTGCAATTTAGCTTCCCATAAAAAATCGTTTACTCTAAGTTCCTGATAGCAGTATAAGTGCGAGTAGGACTCGTGTATGAAGGGTTCCGTACCATCGTGCAAGATTTAATACAATGTACTTTTAAATTACTTTTGTTAATTTATTTTTTTCTTTATTTTTATAGCGGCATCAGAAATTAAATACACACTCAGTGAAAATTTAAACTGTCTAGTCTATCTATTTTGTTAGTAATAGGGCTTAGTAATAGGGTCCCGGTGGCCTGTGGGTATCGAACCCTAAAAAGAATTAACCTTTAAGAAAACATTTTTGAAGCCTTTTTCTAAGTTATGTATACTCTTTTAAACTAAAAATACACTAGGCTATTGTAACAAAATGGTGGTTGTCATGGTCCTCCTCTTTATAGAATTATAATTTGTAAAATTAAAGAAATAAAGCCACAAGTATATGGATATGTGAAGTATTCGAAAAGTCTTAAATCCCAACGGATACATACCTCGTGTCTTTTTGGTCTTAAAAGAGACATAACTCGGAAACACAGCTTCAAGAATTGCCACAATTGTCACTCTTACCATAAACTTACTTTTCTGCTCTCTAAACTGTCTGCGTAAAGTTGGGCTGTAAATAATAAGTAACGACCTTTCCAAATGGACTGGCATCATAACTTATCACCTTCAGAGCATAATAGCCATTTCCGTATACCTAGGTGTAGTGAATAGCCAGGACACAAAGTGCTCGTTCACCGGAAAGAACCGCATTATCAAAATGGTATTGTTTCCAAACCGGAATACCTCGACGTTCGTTTAAAAACAGTGAAAATTACTTTTAAAAATGTGTGTCGTAACGTTTATCAACTAATAGACCCAGTGCAGTGGCGGGAGTTCAAAATATAATTGAGTAATATCGATAAAAATGTCGGAGGTCCATTTAGTAACATGTTTGCCCTGAGACCAATGATGACTAAAATAAAATATCTTTAAAAGTGTCAGCTGCCCAAAAACTAAATACATACTGCAATAGGTTTACCAATACAGTTCTAAAACAAGTTAAACCAACAAAACTTATCTCCTTCATTTGCTACATTCATGTTTTAGTCCAAACCTTGTCGATTTTCTAGCTGCGAAGAATAGTCTTTCCAATCATAAGGTTGGATTCATTGAACATTAAAATATAGAATCATAAAGCTCTATCGAATAACAATAAATAAAATAGAATATGCTTGTTTTAAACGGGTGTCTTAATCCTACTAACATAAATTCATTTACAGAAACATGGAGTAGCTTCTCGTCTTAATTTATGTTTTCAATCCTTGCATAAAGTACCATTACGAAATTACCGGGATTGAAACTATCGACAGACGCCCAGCCCTACGCTAAACGATTTACTCGAAGTCATAACATTTTTCTATCAGCTCGCGTTTCGCTGCCATAATTAGGGTCAGGGCAACTTTCGTACTTAACTTAAACATTATTGACGTAACGACGTTGTTTTCTTTACTCGACCATCATAAGAGGAAACGAACAACTAAAAAACTGGCTCCAATTCCAACTAAGTAGTTTTTGTTGCACTAAAAGTTTTTGCACGTTAAAATCTATGATTGGTTTTTTAATGCATGGATATATAAAATATTTAAATCCATTGTCATTATCGACAGCACTTCGCGATTTATTTCCGGGCTCCGATACACTGAGCTTAAATAAATTGATCTTTCATTTTATAATGGCGACTCAGTATTGGTGTCAAGCTCAGATTGGAATAGAATCTGGTACACTACTAGTACTTACAGACAAATCAGCACATACGAGCCTTGGGGCGGAACAACACTATGGTCTATAATTAAAAAATAAGTGCTTATTCGATGAACGATTCACTGATTATAGGGATTACGGTAACTATGATGGTATCCGACCTTCGCAGCTTGTAAATGGGGAGTGCGCTGGAACAGCTGATCATCAGAGTCATCTGCAGTGCTAAGTGTTTATTTATTATTATGAGGTCGTTTATATGTCGGTTGGAACGTTGCGAAATAGAGTAGGTACCCACCAATAACCTGTTCCTATTGCGTAGGGCTGTGAACCGAGTTATTCGAGTAAATTATCATCGTGAACGGTTTTTCGATGCGGAGTTTACGTCTCTACGCTAAACGATTATATTGGAGTGATGTTTTATACTTAAGTACTTGTTTGTGTTGGTGTTTTTCAATCTTCATAATCGATATGCCGTTTCTAGTCAATGTTAGTGGACAAAAACGGACTTCAAATCGAGCAAAACAGACTCGAATACTGTTGCGGCCACTAAGGAGTACTGGTAGTAGTCCATAATCAAGTAGTAGAGCATCGATAGAAGTTAACTACTTATTAGTATGAACGGGGCCCATTACTACAGATTTAATGATCTTAATGATGATGAATAGTCCTACTTAAAGGTTTGTAAACAAAATGAAACTAATTATGGAAGAGTAAGATCACACGCGTGGTGTGGATGTGGATGGAACCAATGCTATTTTTAAGCCTCAACATTTGCTCAAATTTAACCTTTACGTTATATTAATTAATGATTATTTTGGCATATAACGATAGGAACATTAAGTTGAGTCATACATAATGCGTGTCATATGTAGATTCTCAGTAGTATTTGAGCGAAAGTGTACAAAATTCCTGAGAAAGAACAAATATGTATAAGAGATGCCACCACGATCATAATTCTAACGCATGACTACGTTGCATAAACACACTAATTATTGTCATTCGCTAAACAATTACGTATACTTAGGAACACAGTTACTTACGGAGAGCAAATCAAATACACACTGTCGTGGGTATATTGTAGTTTAGGTACAGAGAAAATGACTTTATAAGATAATTTAGTTTGGCCATTTATAAGCCAACCAATTTATAAGATAGTTTAGTTATCATTTTGTTGACACAAACTTAGTCAGGCCAGGTATCTAACGAACTAATACACTCCAAAATACCTGGAAAGGTGCTACCTCACCTGGAGCATTCGCCTGTAATGTAACGTTACAGAGTCGAGCATTTCATTGGTGAGGGAACAGAACCGAACATTACAGTGCGCAACTTGATGATACAATGTGTAATATTTTGATAAAACTTGTAACATAAATGAATGAATGTAATGTAATACTTTACAGGCGAATGCTCGTCAGTCAGGGAGGCAGTATTGCAATGTAATAAAATTTTACATTACAGGCGGATGCTCCAGGTGATAGCACCTTTACAGATACACATAAAGTACTGTGCCTGGCTGATCCAAACCAATGATATGTACCTAGATACGTTGGCATCTTTATCAGTGGGTTACAACAGTAGTACTTAAAAATAACCTGTAATTGGCTCTATGTCTCACATACAATAGTTATTCATCTGTTATTGCTGTTGGTTCTCCTATCAATAAATAAATAATAATTATAAAGACTAATAAAATTCTTTCAAATCTACCACGTGACTAGTTTTAGAATCTGAGACCTGTTGAGTGCACCTTTAAACGCATCTGTCTCGATTGCAGTAATCACTTGAGAAAACCTGTATTTTGTCTAAATTACGTCTGCATTGACTCACGTTCCAAGTGTGTTAGGGTGAGCTCACACCGAGGTGCAACGCGACGCGACGCTGAGACCGACGTTTTATAAGGTAGTGATGCTGTAGCGGCATCAATGCCGCCACATGAAAAACTAAGACACGAAATTTGTACGGCAACAAAAAGAACCGCAGCGCCATCTACGACGAACTAACAACGAAATCTTGCATCGCGCAAGCAAAGTTCTTCGTGCGATTTGAACATATACAACAGTCCGAATATTAACTATCGGGCAGTTGCCCACCAGATACAACAACTAGGTTTTGGTGACGACCGCGCAGGTGCAATGGCGTAAAAAAGTGTTACGTTTGTTATGAATGGTTGTAAAATTGACTCGTCTGGCAGGAGGATTCTCCCATTTTTCACTTCACCTTAGTTTTCACCGTGTGACTTACAAAATAGCCCCGCTGCTGGCCTCTTAAAAGATAGTTTTCGCTTTGCTTAGCGTCTCGCTGTGCGCTAACCCTAACAATGTAACGTAGTTATTACGTCATTAGCTATTACTTAACGAAAAGTTATTTACTAATGTAATATTTGTACATTACTGTTTTGGATGCGTTCTAGATCCCCAAATGAATATGAAACAACTTTTAGAATGTGTTTGTTTTTTATTTTATTTTTCGTGTTTCACTGTCTTGAGTCATCGACATTAAAATCAGAAGACAATGCAATCGTTGATTCACTTTTTGCCCGTCAAAATAAACATGTGCTTATTTATGTATATTTTCCCAAGCATCACCAGGGCTCTACTATGACGTGCTAATGCCATTCAATTCCGACCATGTAAAAGGGATAGTGCTATACGCTCTGTATAGCTTCGTCTCTCTCTTGGAGCGGAATCTCGATCGTTTTAAGACTTCATAGTATTCTATTAGTAATCCTGTATTCCCTAGTAATTTACTAAGGCACTAGGGTAATCCTTACTAGAGCGATTAAACTGTACATAGAATGGTGAAATCCAATACAACGTTAGTTTCTCAATATAGTTCAAATAAATGCTCATAATTATAGGAAACGGTGAGTAAGAAATGTGTTACGCATCCACAATAGGAAGCATGATTCACATCTCCTCACTTCTTGACTGTCAGCGGACGCGTTTATAAGTTTTATACTAACACTCCGATAACCGCTAAGACAGAGCCTGAAAAATCACTGTTTTTGTAAAAATAACTTACGTCTTCAAAGTGATAATTAAATTTCCAAAGACGTGATTCTAAAAGTAATTACCGATACGTATTTTTAATTACTTATAAGTTCATGATTATTTCAATTAAACAAACATTTGAATTAATAATTAAGATAACTACTTTACTACAAGGTAAACCTTTGATCATCATCGTGATAGTAAATTCACCTTGTAGACCATCATTAATGATTTTCTTAATTACCGAGTCTTGTTTATAGTGTACAAACCTATCCAACCAGCTAATCAGCGATGTCTTGACCGTACTTCTTACAGGTGTCTTAATGGTATTTTTAACAGTTGCCTTGATCGTACTTTTTACAGGAGTCTTGACCGTACTTCTTAAAGTCGTCTTAATCGTATTTTGCACAGTTGCCTTGACCGTACTTTTCACAGTCTTGACGATACTTGTTAAAGATGTCTTGCCTTGACCGTGGTTTCCCATTTTTCCAGGACGTTCAGTGCTACAAGGCGCGAGGGTAGAGAGCCGGTCTCATCAGCCTCAGCATCACCAGCACCATCGGGCAGTCAGGCGGGTAAGGAGGCTGGCAGCAGTGATGCTGCGCCCAACGACGAGGACGCCGAGGGTACCATGAACCGGGAGAACGTTTCCAACAAGATCGCCGCCGGCATGGACCGGTGGCAGAACACCCTGGAAGACATGATTAACCTCCGCTCTTCTAATAACACCGTGTTTAAGGACTATTATTGGGTGAGTAATACTTGTTAATGTGGTAAAAATGCACCGTGCAAACTGGGAAAAAGTGGGCTGTCAATACATATACAAATAAGATGCAATGACAGTTCACTTGAAGCTCGCTCCACCTATTATATATGTTTCATCGATGAGCGGTTCACATAATAAACTGGCTGGTTACTGTGAGCTTGCATCATTCCACTGTTGGTCAAAGACCTCGATCCATCAGCTCTTTGCCTAACCATTTCCCATTGTTAGGGGCCAGGTCTCCTGCTAAGTCAAAATCATTCACTGACAATCCGTAACCTTAAACAGTTGAGTGTAGCTAGAAGCTTGAAAGTTAGCACGAGAGTCCCTTTTGTAACAAAGGACCACGAAGGAAGGATTTTTGTACCTAAATTAATCGGCGGAAGGAAGTTTGAATGTATCCAAGACGACTCAATTATTTTTTTCTGTCACTTGTGTTCATAAGTTCCAGCTGTTACGACGCAGGGCTAGTGTGGTCGTGGATGAGTAATAAGGATATATATTTCGTGCCGGTGACACATCTACTGCGGTTAAAACTTCCTAAGTATAATCTAATCATAGTAGCGTTATTGGCGAACTTAGGATTTCTGTGTGAATAAGTACACGCTTGTCTCTTCTCTTTCTTGGAAAGAAGCGCAGGTTCATGAATAAAGGGAAATCCAGAGACTCTAGACAAGTGACGTTCTGTCAGCGGTAGCGTGGCGAAAGCAACTGTCAAAACGTAATTTATTTTTTATTTTGGCTTTGTCCCTTATCAACAATATCGCCCAGAACGTCAAAAATGTATGTGATTGATAATTGGTGTCGAAATATCACGTGATCGTCATCACTACAGCCGATCTATTCTTTTAACATGTCGAAGTGAAGGCTTGGGTGAATCACTTCGACATGTTTACAGAATCACCCGGCTACGGTAGGTACTTTTTCTAAAGCCTCTTCTGAGGATCTAGCACGAATTTTTGACGTATAGTAACATAAGAATCGTTTACGTAAGTGAATTTTTAATATAAATAATACCAGTAAAAAAATGTACTAAAAGCTAAAAAATAATTCGGTAGGTACCAGTCATCACACCACTCTCCTCATTGATCAGACAAAAAAATAAAATCGTGGGGCGCGCGAAAATTCTAATATCAGATCAACCTTTCAACAGGAAGGGGGTAAATTTTCAAATACTAAATTTGATCCAAACAAATAACAACAAACAGGGCTAGCTAAATAAAACCGTTAAATCAATTTAAATTAAGTTAGTTTTCCATTGCACGTAAAGAACCACACTCCTGCAGTCCACCGATAATAAATGCCTGTAAGGACCATGTGTACCTCTTATGACGACATGGTTTTAGGAAACGTGGCAAAATATAAACGTACTGTATAAGTCAGGTTTTATACAGATTACCTGTGCAAATAGCACAGCCATCAAATAAATCTAGATTTTGTCGGACTATTCGAGCCCCATCCCCCAGATATTTGGTCAGTCGGCTGATAATAATAATATAATATAATATCTTGGGACATCTCACACACGGTCATCTGATCCCAAACTAGGCAGAGCCTGTGCTATGGCAACCAGACAACTGATAAACATACTTATATATTTCTAAATACATACATATAATAGACAAATTACACCCAGACACAGAACAAATGATCATGCTCATGACACAAAGATTTGTCCTGGGTGGGAATCGCACCTACAACCTCCGGTTTAGCAGTCAGGGTCACTAACCACTCGACCAACAGGCCAGTCGTAATGCGTATTATCAGTCACTATATCACTTTATCACTGCTCTACAGAGTTATTGCACGAGCTGTTCTGCCGGTCGATTCTGGAAACATGTCGAAGTGAAGGCTTGGTTGAAGTGATCACGAGATGAGCTGTTAATCCATACAATCAAGATGTCCAGTGATCACGGAGTGTGCTATCATTCCATCTTGATTATATGGATTGACAGCTATCCTCGTGATCACTTCACGAAACGAGTCTATCGTTTGATAAAACAGACTGATGGGGAAAAAGCTGATGAGGCAGGTACCAGGGTGACGGGTTTTTGAAACGTAAGCCCTTATCATTTTACTTTCACTCGTTCGAAGCTAGCAAGCTATAGTTTTCTCATCCTCTCTCACTTAAAGTTAGTTTGACAAAATTGCAAACACAATCCATACACGAGTCTTGAAAAAAAAACAAATACGATGACTCAAGAATAAACGTCGGTAGGTGTATCTACCTATATGCGCTGGATTTTTGGATGTATATTTTATTAATCTTAGTTTTGACTAGAAAACACAAAAACAGTCGTACTTAATGGCAGTCAGCCAGTTGCCTTCACAGGTAGCTCCGGAGGACGCTACTTGTGTTGTCAGCTACGTAACAATAGTAGAAATTCTCTTTTTTTTCCTTAGCTTATTGTGTCCCACTGCTGGGCAAAGCCCTAACCCATATCCTTCCAGACATTTTTGTTGCGCCTCCTCGAACCAGCCTTCGCGGTGTGCATCCAGATCATCTCGCCACCGCTTTCTGGGCCGGCCTCGGCGACGCTGTCCATCCTCTACCAGTAGTACCTGATAATGGTTTATTTGAAATAAATGCTTTGACTTTTGACTTTTGAGTGCATACAAAATCTACTCGAAAAAAAATCAGACAAGATGACACAAGAATTAAGCCGTCGCCTTCGGAGTCATCGACTCATTAGGTCAATGTCATGCGGAGAGGGAGGTGAATTATCTGGAGCATGGGAAGATTGGATGAAAGGGAAAACAAATGCTCTAGCACGCACCATCTGTCATCCCAAACATACATAACCACCTACCTTATATTTCAAATGACTTTTCTTGCTCTGGGTGGAGCGAAAGGGAGTGTCAGACTTTTATAAGTGGCTAAAACCCACTCGTGTTCCTTCAAATGCCGTTTGCGTTCCAGGGCCGCGGTAAATCTTTTCGAACAATTCCGCTAACCACCTACATGCCACGTCCGTAGAATAGGGTATAATAGAATATTATTTATTATGTACACTATATAAGTTACAGAAAATATAGATGAGGAAAACATTACAAAGGGTGACACACTGGGCGGCCTTATCGCTAAAAGCGATCTTTTCGAGACAACCTTAGGATGGATTTTAAAGAGAAAAAAAAAGACAGTATCACAGTACTGTAGGTAGTCTTGGGTATACTATTTATATGTACAATAACTCACATTTTAGGCAATTTACACAAAACATTTAATGTAAACCAAAACTATCCTCAAGATACACTCCGTCTATTATTGAAAATCGTAGTTTCGAAAATCCGTTCGGTAGATAGTTTTTGATTTTATCGTTTAGGATAGACAGACAGAGAGACATAAGCAGTGGAAGGACTTATATTATAGTATGGGCTGATAGATATATTTAGTGATAGTGAAAAAAAACAATCACAGCAGCTAACGCTTTCTTGCCAATTTGTCACATAAAGTTTTCGTTCGAGAAGCCGGGCACGACTCTTACACATTAACGCTTACGATTACGACCACCAGTGAGTGACGAGCTCAACAACACAACAACAGCACCGTCAGACTGAATGTCGGACATTTCGAACCGAATGTAATATGTAATTATTGTAACAGTGTGCTCATAACACCGTGCAATCATTGTTAGGCGAAGGCTTCACGTAACTGCAGGCTTGGCTTGATGAGATTGCTTCAATCGTTTGTGCAAAATGTTGTGACTACTGCCACTTATGTCGCTTTAGAATCTTCTTTCTGACTTTGTGTCTACCTAGACCGTAATCATCATCCTCCTCGAGTCGTGTTGCTCATTAACGACGATTGTAACGACGCCGTGAAGACATTTTTGATTAGACGATGTTTTGCCCTATGTGCCGGTCCTTGGCATTGTGAATAGAATTGAGAAGTTTTGTGTCCGAAGATTTGAAATAGCAGGCTTTCCACTAGTAATTAAACGGTCTGATAATCATATACTTTGTTTTATTCAGGGGTTGTGTATCATCATCATCGGCTGTTGTTTGGCAGTCTTGTTCCTCCCACTGCTGACTCTGCTGATCTTATGTGCCATGTTTCCCTGGTCTGATAAAGATTCAACCAGGGGTTGTGTGTCTGGTCTCTATTTCAAATTGGTCTCGGATTTGTAAATTAACATTAAAATAGTTGAGTGTCAAAGCTTCCTTAATCTAGTCTCCGTAACTTATATTTGTAACCGGATAATTGCAAACTCCGTAAGACTATAAAATATCTTGAAAGATTGTAAGCTCTCAATAAATTGTCAAGTGAACATTTGGAATACTTTTTTACGCATCTAGTCAGATATGGAATACTATTTTTAGGTCTATAACCAAAAAAAAAAGTATTCCATATCTCTCGAAGTCATTCCGAGAAATTGTGAAACGACATAAACTGACGATATGTTGGCGACCAATCACCCTGATCTACAATTTATCGGATTTTCTTGTCTGGCCAAGTAGCGGAGCATAGGGCACAGGGGGCTTAGGGCTCCCAGACACAGGTTAGGTTCGAATGGTATGACCGTAATGCTATTCAGTTTCGGTTCCTTTAAACACTGATGACAGAAATAGGAGCCCCGCGCAGTGGGGCTCCGTCATAAAAGTTAGAATTTTGAAATCGTACTTACTAAACGTTTCGTTACTTGCTATTCCACAATTTCTCGAAATTACTTCGAGAGATTACAGACAATCAAATTTTAATGCGTAAAAAGTATGTTGACAAGTGACAGTTGACAATTTATCGAGAGTTTACAATCTCTCAAGATATTTTATAATCATACGGAGTTTGCTATTTTCCGGTGACATACATAGACTTTGTTTTCCCTTTTTCACTCTTGATGTTTTCTTCCACTTTTCTTCTTTCGATTTTGATGAGAAAACAAAGACTTAATGAGTCTTTAATTAAAGGCTACTTCAGACCAGCACCTGTTCAAACATCCTGACGACCTTTGAGGGAGACCATACTCATGCATCATGTAAACCTGATGGTTTATGCATGTTCACCTCGTGTGTGGTCCTCTTAATGTTTTTACAACAGCTTGAAGTATTTACCGTATTCACTGTGTAGTGATATTGTACGTACACGTACTTAAATAATTATCATTAACTTCGACTTGGCGCAAGTGGTAAATAAAAAAATATTGCGTTTCGCTTGCGGCTCTTGCAATGAGTAATCATACGATTGTGATTTAATGACTTTACCGTCATTGGGTCGGTAAATATATGTGATTGACTGTGCTTACGGATTTCCTTCAATTTTGTGTTTAATGTTTACTTTTCCTTGTTTTACGCACAGGAGTTATTCCACCACTTTTCATTAAAATATTCAGCACATTTCACTTTTCATTCTAAATTATGAAGATTATTTTTAACCCATTCAATGGTTGTGTTACTTCAAGATGTAGGTACATAGAGATACACATATTTAGTTTTACATAAACAAACGTGATTGCCACTGTTTCTGTTATAAAATCAAAGTATCAACAAGTATTATCTGGTTCATTTTCCTGGTCCGCCAGACACATTAAGAAAAACAAGAATAAAAAAACAGTTAAATCTGTCATTACGGCTGAGAGTATCTTCGACCACAATAATTCGATTGTTAGCGAGTGAAAGTGAAATCTATGGGTAATTGGGGCAATGGAAAAAGAAAACTTTTTTTTACTTGATAATCAGAAAAACTGTGAAGAGAAAGTTTTTTTTTACACCATCGATGGTGTAATAGTCTGGTTTTGAATTTGATTTGGGGGTGACAATTTTCTACAGTTTTTTACTAACTGGCGAACTGCCCCGGTTTCGTAAGGATGCAAATAATACACAGTTATAAAAAAAATACAAAAATGATATACAAAAACCCTCCTCGTTTATCGCTCTGTCTGTTAGAGAACACCGTTATCCTATCGTTATCGGTATCCGAGATTTAGAAGAAGTAAGAGGAGGAGGCGGAGAAACAGGGGGGCTACTCTCAAAACCCGAAGTCCATATTTTCGGGCTTAGTTGCGGGCGTATTCTACTCCGTATCATCTACGGACTTACGATTAGTTCCGAACTCGAACTAAGAATGAATGACAACACGACGATTTGACAATAACTGTCAAATCGTGTTGTCATTCATTCTTAGTGGTAAGGTGAAACGGAGTAGAATACGCCTGCAAGTAAGCCCGAAACTACGGACTCCGAGCTTAGAGAGTAGACCCCCAGATAGCGATGTTGTTTCATACTATTAAGAGAAGAGATTTTTGTTTTCTGAAGATGTGAGGGAAGAGAACGAGGAATGATATGAAAGAAAAGGGAGTAAATGATAGAGCGCTGATAGACGTAATCAAGAATAAAATGCGTTGAGCCAACCCAAATGACATGAGACGAGGGCTAGAAGACGTTGATGCACGATGATATTGTTTACCGAAGGAAGCCGCAGGCAAGAAAGAGACCTTCTCTTCTAGAGATGACATGATTGGTGGTTGGAGTTAGTTTCGACGGTAACGGAAAGTCCAGGAGCTCACAGAAGATGTCAACAACTCAACAACAATTCGACTCGACCCAAATTGATAACAGATAAGGTTGTAAGTATTGGACGTTTTAAATATTGCACACCATGTGTAGGTATTTTTTTGGTTGATCGACCATCGCCGCTTCTATCCGTACTACAAAACATTATTTGGACTATAATTCACCTAATTCGGGTTCGGTCCGTTTCCATTTCATAATGCGCGCACTTCCCGGGGCGCCCGGAAGCGCGTGCGCAGATCCACATTCAAATCATGCGCACCAACCATAATGAAGTCCACACACTAGCATTAAAATGGACTTTAGCTAGTTGAAATTAGGTGCTGTTTTCGCGTGTAGTGAAAGCCGCCTTGTAAAGAAAGTTATAGTGTGTTTTGTACATTTGGGTAGGGTATAATTTAATTCATTGATGTACACCAGTGTGGCGCGTGACTTGGTCGTAAAGAACTATTTGTCTGAGCGATGCTTCACCTACGATAATGGCGATGTAAACGAAGAAACTTTTCATTACGACAGCTGATACAAAATGCCGGTGCAGTACCACAGTGTAACGTTCTGAGCGGATGGATGAGTATATAAGCATAATATTTTCACTGATGGCGCCCTCAGTGTTAGGTAACTGTAAAGAGGGAGGCAGTACAAATATTTACATGTGGCTGGCACTTTCTTGGTCCGACTGTTCTTAATGGAACTTTATTTTTTAATTTAAACTAGGCTGCGGAGTGAGTCTACGCTCCTATTTTACACGAAATCCCATACTGGAGACAAAATGTACCACACAACGTGGACAATCACGTCTTATATCAGTTTATTTTCAAGTGTCTCGCAATGACGGGTAAATCCGATGTTTGTTATTCCGCTTTACAAAACTATTAACACTACGGAAAACGGAACGCAACGGCAATACATCACCTCCTTATCTTTCCGCGAAAGTCGGGTAATTAGGTTTAATTGAGGGAAATACACGTTGTTAGTTAATTTATCATTATTTCCACACTGTTGTAGGAATCGTTTTACCGAATATCTACTCAAACACGAAATTATAGTTTGTAGTATTGGCATCCGCTCATAATTATGGTACCCACCTTTTTCATTCATTTATTGGCCGCCTTGTTCCTCTAACTGCTTAGCAATAGACATCCTCCTAGTTCGTGCCATTCTTCCCTGCTCTGTAAACATATAGGCGTCGTTAATATCAAAGATAGCTGAAAAGAAACACTGCTTAAAAAAATGACACCAGAATCTCAAATCACCAAAATCCCAAAAATGCAAGACAATAGTTTGAACTGAATAAATTTAAAATAACAAATGTAAAAATAATTACAAAGGAGCTTTAGCAATAAATAATGCAGCACACCACTTGAGAATTTCCGAGTTAATTATAGTCGCGTGTGGAGGTGATCCAGCTAAAAATATTCTCAAATAAATACTCTTAAAAGTTGAGACGAACCATATAGCGGTTGAAAATGACTTGGCTAATCAAACGTGGTAATAGAATAGAGGCAGATCAAATTAAAGTTAGGTGAATTAAAAAAATATGGATGGTTTTTACAAGGAAGAAGACCAAAGTATTGTGTGAAAAATGATATTGCTAGAAAGAAGGAGACGACGAATATTAAAGTATCATGTATGGAAGGAGAAGACATGCCCTTAGCCAGGGGAGTGTATGATGACGAGGAAGATGCATTGTGTGAAGGTTATGTAGCTAGGATGAAAACATCGTGATGACGATTGATAGACACGGTCACGAAGTATCGACTTGTAAACTGAAATAACGGCAAGAGAATTACTACAAGCTACTCTCACATCTTGTAAAAGTCTTGTAATATTGATGATCATTGTTTTGGTGTGGTTTCATCAGGCAGAAGTTGTTTAGATTGGTTGAATCATCAGCTGTAGCAACAATAATTTCGTTACAGTAAAGATTCCTTATTCAAATAACCCCGGCCTAACAAATTCAATTTCCGACGAACTACTATGGACCGGTTTCTGAATTGAGGACTTGACGTTAAGAACGTGTCAAACCCTACTAAACTTTGACAGGTTTGCAGGCTAATGCTGAGTTTGACAAATACCCAACGTTATATTCTTTATTCAGAAATGGGGGGTGTTAAACGTCAAACAAAAAAACACCATGGAAACGATCCGTCAATTCAAATGTTTCGACCCGTTCATGGATATGAAACTGACATTGGCTCATGAATGCACGGGCTGGGGCCTAGACATTGAAAACTGAAGTTCATATTAATTAACGCACATGTTAAAGGGTCATAATTGTTCAAAACATTCCGATTTAACCGATCAAACGCTGATAGTTCTAATTGAACGGAACTTCCTTCCTAGTAATCTGAAATGTTTTCTACATAAGTACTTACTAACGTCACGCTGGTGGTTTAATTATGTACTTCATTAGTTACGTTAAATAATTGTAGTAATCATCCTTATATTCATAATTTTGCTATTAAAATTATATCATTCCTATTTTTAGTTGTTGGTGATTCAAGTTGGCTGTCTGTTTTATTACCTTTAATGGTAATTTTACATACATTTGCTGAAATTGGCAATGTTGCGAAGATTCTCTAGTTTGGTGCCAGTTCGTCTTTCTTGTAGGCATGAACTAAAATCTCACGATTGCTATGCTGTGTGTATGCTGTGTGTATCATGTGCGTGGCAAACATCTTCAGCTGTCGAATTGTTGTTGGGAAAACACAAACCATTTTGCTACATAAAAATAATGAATATACATATTAATTTCAATACACCTAGTTATACAGATACTAATGACAGCTAGCTATCATTATCACCTGTGCTCACGACATCTTTTGAACCGCCTATTGCAAAACCGACCTTATTACCAGAGAATAAAATACAAAGTCTCACGTATTACTCACAGTTTGTATAACATCTGGAAGTGACAAAAACTCAGATATTACTGCCATGATAAGTTGTCGTGATGGCAGACATACATAATTACAGGCTGAGCTGTCGCCGATGTAACTTTTTACTTGGCTAGCTAACCGAAGATCTCGGCCTCAATGTTCTCGCGTCATCATCATTCATCATTTCTATCGTGTTTGTGATCAGACTTTCCAATGACAATTTGAGATTGCAAGCATGTCATTGTCACCGTTGCTTGGTATTTGTAATGTTCAACTGAACCTAATTTATTTAGATGCCTGACTTGAGAATATTGCCAGGGTACATTGGAGGCTGATAGACACAGATCTTTCGAAGTTATTCCAGGCCTGGAAAGTGGCAAGTCAGTTGCAACAGAATACTTGAAAAAACAGACCAAAAACAAAATAGTCAATGATGTTGTTGTTGATGTTGCTTTTCGACCGATTGATGGTAACTTGTGAACATTGTCAGGATTCCTTGCGCACTTGGAGCACCACCTTGTCCTCGTAGCGGCGATCGGTGGCGGCGAAATCTCGCGTCCGGCCCTGATTCAATCCATGGACCGACGCGATTGGGCATGGCGATAGGGCCTTCTGCGAAGTAATAATACAAGCGAAGGAGGAGGCGGGACGCGTGAGGGAGATGCAAACTTCAAGCCCCAGCCGCCGCAGCAGAAGAAGACGCCCCAGGCGTCGGGAGTCGCACGGCGGTTCCCAGCCACCGTAGGTAGGCCTGCGGACGGCGAGCGATGGGTGGCTCGCCGTCCGAAAAGGACCAGACCTGGGTCGATGGCGCGTTGTGTTCCACGCGCGCCTCGCTCTGGGCGGAGCGGAAGGAATCATTTGATGATTCCCCACCCAAAAAAGGGCAACCCTGAGCGAATTTAGTAGCAACAGAAAGTTCAAGAGTGTGAAAAACAGACACACAGCTATCCATCAAACAATGATCTTGAGAAATTACCCTAGACCCAATGATGGTGGAGATAAAAACTTTTCTTCAAGGCACTTAAAATTTACTCCAAAACTAAGTACCTACACAGGGTGACGTTCTGAATCAGATGTACGGTAAAGAAACAATTGAAAAAAATAAAAATATCGAAATTTTTCAAAAAACCCGACCCGTAATAAAATCACAATGTACAGTTGGTACATTAAAATCTTTGCTGCACCTGCTTATTTAGCAAGAAAACACTTTCCGTAGTTTCCAGGCATAGCACAGTTGCACACATCATTTAGGTACACACTCTACACAATATCTAATACTACATCGCCATAATGATGGGAAAAAACTACCATAAAAAACACATTGTTGTATCGTGGTCGTAATAAAAAAACACATGTTATCTTCGAGGAAAACATGAGGTGTGATTAGATGATTAATTCTTTGACATCCTCATGAAGGGTAATCTACAACGTAAGTCGGTAGTCACTGTAAAATGTGATGATTCGTGACTGTTCGTTACTGCTGCTGAAAATCGATCTTCTTTACTTTCTGCATGACCAATATAAGAATCAGATCAATTAAATTGCATTATCCTAAGGCTAACGTTACATAAACATATATATAAAAATACAGGTAAATAAAATAATAAAAAAAATGGCTGTCGAAATTGTACCAAGAGTATTTCCGGGATTTTTTAATCCTATCCAGGATATTATGGTCTACTCGTGTGCCAAGTTACATCCAAATTCCATCAGCCGTTAAGACGCAGACGTTAGAAGGTAACAGACAGACAGAATTATTTTCACATCTATAATATTACTAGCTTTTGCCCGCGACTTCGTACGCGCATAGGTATTCCGTTTTTTCCGTTCCCGCATAGCCTATGTAGTCTTCCTCATGAATGTGGCTATTTTACATGTACAAAAATTATTCCCAAATCCGACTGGCAGTTCCAGAGATTGGCGCGTTCCAAACAAACAAACTCTTCAGCTTTATTATCTTTATAAATATATGTATAATTCTTCTGTAGGTACGTGTGTTTACAGTGAACTCCTCCTAAACGGCTGAACCGATTTGAATTTTTTTTTTGTGTATGTTCAAGTGTATTCGAGGATGGTTTAGATTCACAATTGGACCCGGTAGGTGGCGCTGCAATCGATTTCAATAATTTTTCGTCAGACACAAAGCAAACGTTTGGACAGGACAACGTCTGTCGGTACCACTAGTATTAGTATAGATAGATAGATTTTATAAGTATGGCTTGTGTGTAATACGCGAGACTATCTAGATGTACCTAGTATTTGTCGACTTCTCCTTCCTCTTTTAGAATCGTTGGTTGTATTTATGTATCTTACTTGGGCCTGATAGCCGCCAACAGCCGAATTGAAAACTGAAAATACTGCGATCACCAAACTGCTGAAGTGCAGAACTTATTTAAAGCGTTGCTTTCTAATAAATAGGTCGCTAACAAGCTACACTGTAAGTGACAAGCTACGTTGGCTAAACTAATTAACTAACTAATTATAAAGTAACTGACTGAGTAGGAATACGGGTGGCAATCACAGCGTGGGGAAGAACAATAATTAAAGAAACGATACTGGTCTGTGTGAAAATTGCAACTAATTGAGAAAAGTCTGGAAGAAAATGATATTCCGTTAGTTTGGTTCGGAGCTCTCGGATATCTATGTGATACACCGACCACAAACATTGTGGGATACAGTCAAAGAATTATCATTATAGGTGCCCACATTTTTTTGGAATCAATATTATATCACTGACTTTTTCCCGCGACTTCGTACGCGCATATCCCGTAATTTCCCGTTCCCGTATAGCCTATCTATAGCATTCCTCATGAATGTGGCTATCATACACGAGAATTTTCCAGATCCGACTGGTAGTTCCAGAGATTACCGCGTTCAAACAAAAAAAACAAACTCTTCAACTTAATTAATTAGTATACCTATGTAGATAAGTAACAAAATATTATTTTCTTCTTTTCAGGCCCAAAACGGTTTTGATGAGCTCCGCCGTTACGTGAAACAAGGAAGCGACTTCAGTAAAGAACTATCATCCATATTACAAGAGAGGTAAGGTATCAATTTAAATGTAGGTATGTTTACGCCTCGATACATAGACAGGCACTTAAGTACTTGATTTATTAACAATCCTCAATAATTCCACAATAAAATTAGTGTTTAGTATTTGTTGTTTTTTATAACAAATCAATGCTGTTTTATGTTTAACCTTTAAATAAATCAACAAAGTGATAGGGTTTAGTAATACCTAACTGTCTTCTGAGTTAAAATATTCACATATAACACAAGTTGGAATGATCTTAAAATAAGTTTAGCTAATTATGTGGCTATGTGGCTAAGGTAGTAGGTAGGTGGTTGCGAGTTTCGCGACCTTCAATCTCAAAATAAACAAAGAATTAACCGTTCAGATAACAAAGCGTTGTAATATGCGCAAACAGCGAAACAATGTTCATAATAACGGTGCTATCACTTTTTCTAATAACTGGTAAAGCTGTTACGCATCATTCGACCGCGGCCGGCCCGCGCGATGCGCCCAGCCTCAATGCAAGTCGTGCGCGCACCAGATTAGCAATCTTATCGACATTTCGTCGTAACGTTTACTTTCCAGACATTACTATAAAACAATACCTTATTGTTTACGAGCAAATCGCTCAAGCGATCCTGTGTTCCGCGAACGTCCGACAAGGCGCGAGGCGGCGCGAGCGCAGGGACAATACGAAAGTTCTCGTCATGCTGTATAATTGATATTATATTATTCACACGCACGCTTATAGCTTTCCCCGCGATATACAGATATCGAGCACGTCGTAAAATATTGATGCATACGAAAGTAAGGGCACGGCAATGGCCACAAAATCAAAAATAGCTCGTCGCGAGGTTCCGCCAAGTGGGCCAACACGCGAGACACAAATAACGCGCGCTCCACAAATTGAAATCCTCCCATTGGCCGCGAATGCATTATCACTGCTTTTACACAACCACAAAGACGAGCAGACGTAAAAACAAATCATTACGCCACTGCGATTATTTCCTTCGAACGTTCGCTTCCGTCTCAGGTTGTGAAACGCCGCAGACATTAGACTCTCATGTACGGTATTGGTTCTTTGTAGAATTGAAGCAGAAATATACTACTCAAAATGCTTAGCAAAGCTTGGGACGAAGTTGACGAAAGCTTGCAAGGAGAGCGTGGGCTCGTGCGCCGAGGCGTGGAAGCACGTCGCGCTGGAGATGGAAAAACGCTCGGAGATCCACAGGTAATTAGCGAACATGCTAAATCTTTGAACAACCAGTTATTTCACAAAGATTTTCAACGTAAGTAACGCGGTAATTGCTCTATTTCAGAAATTACTCAAGTGCTTTATCCGACGAGCTAGTGAAACCAATGAAACATGTAATCGACAATCAGTTGAAGCTTAGGAAGAAGGTGAGTTACCCAAGACAATCGAAATGGCAGACATTAAAAACGATCAACTTAACAAAAAGAAATCCATTGTTAATCTGATTATAATTGCAGATCGAAGGTAACGTTGACAAGACTACGCGATCTCTCGCAGAGTGGAGAACCGCGGAGGCCAAGTCGAAGAAACACTCTCACACGGCGGCGCGGGAGAACGAGAAGTTACAGGACGCCACGTTGGAGATTAGGTCTGCCACACACTACACACCCGACGATGTTAATGTCCTGTTTTTTGTTTGTAATAGTAGTCAGTCGGGACATTAGATCGGCGAGTCATTATGGAAGGATCCTTCGTTTTCTGCGGTTGCGACTAGCCTAGCGATTGTTTTGTTTTGCGAATGTTGCTAAACGCTCTCTGCGTTTAGAATGAGTCACGAGCTCCCTGTTTGTTTGCAGCCGTCTGTCGCGAAGTTCGAGCATGGGACACCTCCCACACGCGCACAGCATCTTGAGCGCTGCGCGCGCAGAACGGCTGCCTAACGCGACCAGTGAGAAGGACGCAGCTAAGCTTCAGGTCAAGAAGAGAAAGACGGAAGATGCTGTGAAGAAAACTGAAGTTGAATATTACAACGTGTGCGTGCACGCGGAACGATCTAGGTAAACAAATCATTTGGCCCAAAAATGTTATCTGTAAACTGCTGGAGGTGTCAATGATAGTAACTGTCTCACAGGTTTGTTTTATATATATTTATTTTATTTTTCTGTTTTCCAGGTTGGAATGGGAGACCAGCGTAGTGAAAGGAGCTGGCATGCTGGAGTCTCTAGAAGAAGAGAGACTGGCCCAGCTCAAGACTGCTGCTGACTGCTACCTTAGGCTGACTTCCGCCGTGCCCGCGCAATTAGCAGAGGTCAGAAACAAGTTTTTGTAATTAATCATTGTTTAGTAGGTAAACAACGTTTTTGTTAGGTTAGGTTAGGTTAAGCATTCGAATTACCTAAAAACCAAAGAACTGGCTTTTTCATGGGGCCACACTATGATGTGTTCAACTGCTGGTTTGAACACATCATAGTGTGGCCCCATGAAAAAGCCAGTTCTTTGGTTTTTCTAGTGTGAGAGAGAGACATAGCTATACAGGGCGAACAGCATCATCACTTTTTCGCTACAGAATCTTGATGGCGTTGACCCTTCATAGTAGGGCTCCAAAACTCTTAGACCGCTAACATTGTTTGTAGATGTAACATTGAATAACCCCCGATTCTTGATCTAAAGATTTGAAGTTGAGTACTTATTTGTCAAACTCGTTTTTAACAAAAAAAGCCTGATCAAAACTTAAGTAAACCTAAAGTTGTGTTTGACACTGCCAAACCCCAAAATGCCAATACTTAATTTATTATAGTAACCAGCCGATCTATTCTATCAACATCTCACCGTGTCAACTTAGGTGGAGTGAACTGTCATTCCATCTTGTGTGTATGGATTGACAGCTCTTTTCATTTTCACTTCACCTAAGCTTACATGGTGAGAGGTTTACAGAATCGCACGGCAGAAGGCTTATTCTACAATAATAATTGTAAACAAACAGGGATGTTTTTGACAGAATGTGAACATTACTTAAAAGTTACTAAAATTGTCCCTCTGAATGGCTTCTAAGTTCCAACCTATCTCGTCCTCTGTCCAGGCCACGAACGTGTTGGTGAACCCGATAAAGAACGCGAACGCGAACACGGACATGCGTGTGGTGCGCGGCGTGCGCTCCGCACAGACGGGCGCCAGCGAGCAGCTGCTGCCCGATTTCTACTGCGAGCACACCACACTCGCTATGAACAGGGAACGACGCAAACAGGTCGGTATCTCCAACACCTTCTCCTTTTTACGAGCTTTATATTAACTTCGACGACTTTCAACACGATTGGTCAACACCTGCCCAAAGCAGGGACGAAAGGGGAGCCTTTGCCCTGCAGTGGGACGGAATATATATCCGCAGGGCAGCTTTGTGGCGTACTGTTGGGCAGAGAAGTCTTGTTCCTCATCTCTGGCTTGGCTTTATTGGCTGGCCGGGGTGAACACTAACCAGTTACAGAGCTCCAACTTCTTTCTTGCTTTAATTGGCCGGTCCGAGTGGAGGAGATTCGCAAGAGCAAACGTAATCGGGAGAAGGATGCATAATCCAGTAAGATACTGGAGGGAACTTGACCGTACTTTATTTGAATAAGCAAAAAAAAAAATGTTTTTTAAAACATACAGTCTAATTGAGAACCTTCTCCCGAAGTCGGTTAAAAACAGCTACTTACATAAAATAACATTATTTTTCCTTGACGTGTTTCAGGCGCTGCTGAAGATACTTCAGTTAGTGAAACAGGATATTGACAGAGAACGAAAGTCCAAGCAGGGACTTGAGAAACTGTCGATGGCTATTAAGCAGACCCCTACGTTTGGTAACGATGATTCACAGCAGAATGTGGCTGACAAACTGTATCATGTGAGTATGAAAAATATTATATACTAGCGACCAGTTCCGGCTTCGCATGTGTGCAAATTATACAGTTACACAAAGCTTCCTCTTTTATGGCTCTTTAGTATTAAAAACTGTGTGCACCAGTGTGTTTTGTACTATTAGAGACTTTGGAAATACGTATGTAGTTATACCATTATGCTGCTTAGTAGAGGATCTCCTCTACTAAGCAGCATAATGGTATAACTACCTAACCTTTAACCTTAACCTTTAAAATATATATAAAACGATATATACTAAACGTTTCCAAACGTCTTTTATAATGCGCACAGCAAAGGAGTGGAACTCTCTGCCTGCGACTGTGTTTCCGAACGCATATAACCCTAATCTCTTTAAAATTAGAGTGAACAGGCTTCTTCTGGGTAAGCTCGCTCCATCGTCAACTTTGTCTCTGTCATCTATGACCTAGACTAGAGTCAAGAGCAAACCCATATTAAATAAAAAAAAAATATATATAAAGGGACCCCTTATTAATAAACATGAGGTAAAAAAAGTTTTACCACTTCGAGATTAAGTTAGGCATAATTTTAAGCGAGCCAGTGCTTAAAATTCTAGGGATGCAACAAGCTCACTGGTAGTCTGGAGCCCATATTTTGATTCAAAGGGAAGCTGACATGACAGTGATATGAGATTATTATCAGTTACTAGCAACCCTCCCGGCACGGGTGGGTTAGATGAGTAGCAGAGCATACACAAGCTCCCAGTCGGCATGATTTTTACCGACACCTACAACGAACATCGTCTCATTTTTGAGCATATTTACACAAAAAAAACTTAAATGAATTATACATCTAAACCTACCTACTTCATGGAACATAGGTGAAAACCGTAGTTATATACAGACAGACGCGGAGGGGGACTTTGTTATAAAATGTGTTGTAATTTATTTGTACCTCTGATCTTGCAGATAAAAATTTTAAATGTGATTAGCTGAGCCAAGCGTGGATAGTTTGAAACAGCTTCTTATCTCCTGATTTGCTTGACGTTAAAGTGCCTTTTAATGGCCTAATTGAAATAAATGTTTTGACTTTGACTTTGCTTGTTCCAGATGAGAAGTATGCTGACGTACTTGGAAGCAGTGAGGTACAAGATCACGGCGAGTCTGAACGAACTGGACAGCAGGCCGCCGGTGCAGCATCCTCTTGCAGCGCACATACAGATCATACGGGACAAGCAGGGACTGCAACAGAGTATTCTAAAAGTAAGTAGTCTATTTGTTAGAGAATAGAGAGGGACACGGGTAGATTCGGATCGTTCATCAGCACACCATTGCAAAAACCTATTTCATGCCTTTTTTTCATGGGTACTACAAACTACAGAACGCCAACTGGTACGATACTTACGTAATCCTTTTGCTTCGTTTATACACACACGCCGATTGCGAGTTCAACGCACCTGGCCGTTCCAAAGAACATCATAAAAAAATATGTCTGTCTTTCCAAGGCGACTCCTCCGGTGTTGCCACTCACTTTTGCTTTGTAATATAAAGTAGGTACCTTTTGTTAATCATACCTTTGTGCTTGTAAACCATTTACCACCAAACAAAGCAGGAGTAAATGTAATTAGGTACTTCTGTTGTCAAAAAAACGCGCCTAAAAAAATATTAATGTGCTGTTCCACCCCAGGTACCTCCATGGCTGCAAGCTGACTACCAAAATGAGGTGAACAAGAACCTCACGCCCAACTACACGGCCTTAACAAAAAGCGTGAACGGTGGCGAAGAGAGGGAGCGAAGGGACTCCATCATGAGCAGAGCATCCAGCAAGCTGAGGATAGAGCACCTCTCGTTTAGGAGGAATGAAAACAAGAGTGCGCCGCCCACGCCGGTGGTGGACCTTCCTCCGCCGCCCACGCTACAGCCGCAGTCCGACACCCCTCACCCACCCGAAAGCCCCCTGGACTGGAGCGAGCGCGGCGCAGGGGATGGACTGTCTAACCAACAGGATAGTGATTTTGGTAAGAATTGTTAGGGGTTTCCAGGAAGCAGTAAATCAGCTGACTAAACTAAATGATGTGCTTGCATAACCAAATACAGGTTATTTATAACACAATTTGACGTAGAACGATATTGGCATGACCATTGAGATTGCCTAACCATACAAAATAAAATACGAGGTGCTCAGCCGTGAAAGAAGAGGACAATATAAAAGTGTGCGATGTATGTACGAAAGGTCAAAAACCCCTGATCAGTCATGTAGAACTAAATATGTCTGTCATTCAACAACAAAGACTCCATCCTTTTATTAAATTACTGAAGTGTTTTGAGAGAATTATAGCAATCAGTTTTGGTCACGATTAAGTTAAAAAAATATAATTTGACAAAAGTTGTTGTTATATTATATTCTATGATGGAACTTTTTCCTTTACTTTAGTAAAGGAAAAAGTTAAAAGGGGTTTTTGTTTTTCTTTTTCAGATGAATTTTCATCGCAGAGTGATAGCTCGACGGATTTGACTGATATTATAAAGAACGAGAACGGGGACGTTGTCCCAGCGACGCCTTCGTTAGGAAAGTGCCGCGCTTTGTATACCTATGAAGCTAGACTGAATGATGAACTCAATTTAACACCAGGTAACTTAATCATTGCTCCTTTTAACCCTGGCTCGATTTCTGAGCGTTTTTAACCGTTCCTTAACTTTCTTGTTGCATTGCGTAAGAATGATATTGCTGAGATACTCGTAACTTGGTCAAATCTTTGGCTATTACCTAATGTGAATTTAAGGATTTCAAAAACGTGGTACCTACTAGACGCAGTTAATGTCTGTAAACTGTCCAAAGAACTGAAGAATTATTGCTAAGCAGGCACTAATTATTGAGCTCGACAGGATTTTCTCAGTACCAAACTTAAACAAACGGACTGAATCCTAATGTATTTTGAATGCAATAAGCTTGATCCTTAATTTTTTAAATTTAGTTACTAGCAGGTAATGCCGTTTATTTCGTGCAAGTACGAGCTTCAGAACATAAATAACAGAATCCTATATACCTAAATCGCATTTAATTTAATGATTTATTATTAATATAATTTATTTGCATAAAATGTGGTAGGTATACATAGATGTTTACAATAATGTATTTAGTGAAAAGACACATTCCGCCATTTAATGATGGCATGCAAATATTAAGTCAATTCAACTTTGTTTTAGTGTCACTAAAACTGTAACACGCAATAGTTAAATTAAATAAATAACAATTTGTAATTATCAAATTATTGTAGCGTGAAGTATTTGTAGTTACATAATACTCCTAGAAAAACATGTCTCTATGCATCAATCACTTATGATTGATGTCTCTATGTAATGATCTTATGTTTTGGTGTATATTATTAAACTTTCCTGAAAAATAAACTATTATAATAAATAGTTAATGATAATTATCAAAACAATAAAAGAGACGTTCTGTCTCTTATTTTGTCGTACCTATGATCGCAGTCATTTATTTTCCCTGGATGAATTATTTCTTATGTTTAACAAAATGAACTTTTTTATGGATAGCTTCATTGTGCGCATAAATTGCTAAGCGAATTTTTGAACATCTAAGTACCTATAACTAGTGTATCAATGCGTAAACAATAGAATTGCCGTACAGATTTTGAAACACAATAGGAAAAGCTTGCACTTGTAAGTACTTGCACAGGCATAAACAAGTGGCCAGGATTATCCATCAGCAACTTGCTTTGAAATACAAACTTGTGGATTCTGAGGTACCGTATTACAAGTATGTGCCCGACACAGTTCTCGAAAATGACCATGTCACGTTGTACTGGGATCGGTCTATCATCACTGATAGGACTATTGTTGCCAATAAGCCTGACGTAGTGGTGATAGACCAATTAGCGCGCCGCACAATGATAATCGATGTTACCATCCCACATGACGAGAACCTCGTGAAGGCTGAGAAAGAGAAGCAAATCAAGTATCTCGACTTGGCACAAGAGGTTGTCGACATGTGGAATGTGGAATCGGCTGTCATTGTGCCGATTGTCGTTACGGCCAATGGCCTGATGGCCAAAAGCTTCGACGACCATCTGTCGAAGTTGGCGTTACGCAGTTGGGTAAAGGGCCTGATACAGAAGGCAGTACTCCTCGATACGGCTCGTATTGTGAGGAGGTTCCTTTCTCTGGAACCCTAACCACCGGTAGCTTGGACTCTGCTCCCGACACCGGCGGACTACTACTTCCTGCCTATTCTGAACCAATATGGAAACAACATTTTTTTTAATATAATATGGTGGTTCTTCCTGACATGTACGATGCGACAATGTAACACATGACTATCTTCTCTTGGTTCAGTGTGCTGCGGGTTCGGTACACGGAACCAAGTTTCGATACACGCTAAAAATATTGGTACGGCCAACCTGTAATTTGTGGTCCTTATCTGCTTAAGTTAATTCTATTTAATTTGTAATTTTGTTATGCCCATTTGCACAAACCAGAACTACTTTTAACCCAGAGACATTATGTATGGAATATTACTAGCTTTTGCCCGCGACTTCGTCCGCGTGGAATAGTTAGGTAGGTACGTTGTTTATTTATTTTTTATCAAGTGCCTAAGTTCATAGTTTTATCTTCAATAATGACGCGACTCCCATACAAACTTCTATCCCTTTAAAGTATGATTACTGTGATAAAAACCATCCTATGTCTTTTCTCGGGACGCAAACTATCTCGATACCAAATTTCATCTCAATCGGTTCAGCAGTTTGAACAGAAGAGACCGACGACACACTTTCGCATTTATAATATTAGTCTGGATTTAACCTAACGTTACAAGCTAACTCTGTGGGCCATTAATCGATGACGATTAGGTTACCTTCATCAACGCCGTAAATGTTCCACCATAATCTATTGTTGATAAAGTATATTATATATGTACCCATCTATGCGATATAACCTTGCTTACCTGAAGCTGAATGTGTAATACTTTACAGGCGACGTTATAAACATACACGAGAAGCAGGACGACGGCTGGTGGAGCGGTGACCTGAACGGCATCTACGGCATCTTCCCCTCGTCCTACGTCGAGGAAATCACAACCTGCATATAGCTCCAGGAGTCCAAGACATGGGAACCACTGAGAAGATAAAATACAGTTTCCAACTCCTTTGACAGTTGAAAACATTTCATTGTTTTTCTCTTTCTCGAAAAAAAAAGCAAACTACAAACGAATAAGAACCTAAAGGTAGAAAATGCACACCATTTCACGAACGCTCGTCACTCATTGCAATTTATACCTTATTGTAAATGAGATAAGAAGTAAAGGACGCGCTCTCGTGTAAAGTAGGATGTTGACGCAGTTTGATGAATAAGCATTCGTTCTCTCTTCACTGGTGAAAGGATGACGAAACGGTTTTATGGGTATTGGAAATTTAAAAAAAAAAACTGATTAATAGAAATTGTAAATAGGACCATCAAAGGTATAGGTAGTTTAAAGTAACTTGTAAAAAGAAATCGCGCAAAATTATGTCTGACTTATTGAAAAAATATTTTGATAAACTAGTGTCTTGGTATAAAGTGATTAGCCTGTTAAAGACGGTTTCTGTAACAATAATAAAATAAATTAAATCCTTTAGTCATTTAGGCCTCAATTCAGGCCAAACTATAAATAAATTCAAAGTACTTAGTAGATAAACGAAAAAGCAGTTTCGACCTGAAATGCCTTTATTATAAAACCTTATTGTAACAAGCACCGCGTATTTATGAAAATCACACTGAATACATATAAATAAGTGATAATTTATCTATTTACAAGACACAAAAGAATATCTAGACTCGTAAGTATTACTTGTAAATGTAAAGTGTTGGAGTTTATAAAATGTACCTACCTATAATAAAATAATAAGATAAAGTAATGTATCAGTTAAAGTTAATATAACAAATACACTGAAAATGTAAATTATACGATATATAAAATTAAACCAAAGTGTTGTTATTAAATAAATTGTTTAAGAATATTATTCTTTTGTTTTATTTTTGGGACTAACACAATGAATCGTTTATGAAATAAAACTCAATTTTAGTGAGATGACAACAAATTATTTATTCAAAATAACGTTCTTACAATACAGTTTTGGCAAGAAGGGACCTCTAGTCCAAAAATATGCAATTATTACATCATCCACGTTATGCCTACCTTTATTATCGTCTTCTGACTTTTTTTAAGATACCAAATAGACCACACTTTCATTCATAATCACGTTTAAAGAATAACTTTGTTGAGTCTTAGAAACTATACCTATTACCTCTGAAATAAGGATTAATTTGGAATATCAAAAATTTGACGGCCATTAAAATTTGTTCATAAAGCATCTGAGTAAGTACCTTTTCTTCTTTTCTTAAGTCCACGTAGGTACCATAAACAAAATTTCGATTATTTTAAACACTCACAAATTAAATAAAGACTCTAAAAGTTATTCTGCCAATAAATGCACCACAAATTCTTTATCTTACCTTACTATGTGTGCATGGACACAATTTTACATTCCTAATTTTGTTCCGAATACATTGCACCACGAGACATTCTTGCCTTAAAATTAACAGTTTAAAAGTCTTTGCAATGTGGATTTGAGAGATACAAACTTCTATTTATGAATTCTTTTTTTTTAAATAGTGGCATGATATGGCATCTTCTCTATTTTCATATATGCTTGAACTGTGGACAAGCATTGGTTAGAAATATTAATATTACAGTGCGTCCATAGTTATTTTATCTCTGATTTCGCTTCAGTGTCAATATCATAGTGATCTTTATGTTCGTTGCAATGAGGTTGCTAGTGGGTTGCTGCTTGGTGGCGCTTGTCAGAGGTAAAATAAGTGAACGGGCGTGTAAAAATCTAAATGTCTTATTTATCATAGTTTATATCTAACAAATCCTACACAGATAGTAAAAAAAATCGATCTACCCTCGTATGTTATCAAAATGAGAGATGTTTTATAGAATAGATCATTCACACGGATGAATGAAAGTTAGTTATTCACATATTGACCAGGAATCATTCTCTCTCTTTATGAGAAGTAGGTACTAAAACTCGTTATAATGTGGAAAAGCAGAAGATATTAAACGACATAATACAAGTACTATTTATTCTCAGAAAACACATCTCATGCCAGTAACAAGAAAGGCAGATCAAATTTTTATCGAATCTTGTCAAAACATAAAAATCAAAATACAGATATTAACCCAAATATAAACCACAATTCCGTTTGAGAGACAATTTTGTTAATAACTATAAATATTTTGCTTACTTTACTTGGCTTGAGCCGAATACCGTATTTTATACAATTTTTAAATGCTACACACCTATCTATGTGTCTACTACTTAAACATCAATTAGAAATGAATCCAGACGTGTTGGACCGGACTGGCTTGTATAAGCTAAACAGTATTATGTAAACAATTTTATTTTACACCACAATATTATATTTTGCAAAAAACGTCTACAAAGTCTTTAGAGTAATACTTGAGCGAAACGAGATGAGTTGTACTAAGGACTAGCTTGTGAGAGAAAACAAAGAATATAGAACAGGGCCTCTCCATCAATGACACTGGGTTTGGACATCTGATAAGGAGCGAGTTGTGCTACTTGTCAGCATCGGATACCTACGTATAACGTCGAAACCAACCTGATGATCGCTCGGTGCGAGCTGTGTCAGTCAAAACACGAGTTAGAAAATGGAAATGGTGAGACTGAACACTGACAAATTAATCCTAATAACTCGAATACCTACCTCCTAAAATGTCAAAAAAACTCCGATAAAGATGTCTTCAAAAGTAAATTGTAATGATCATATCTAAATGAAATTCATTATTTGATTTGTGGACCGCAATATTTGCCCGAAATATTTTTTCGAGAATATAAATTTTTGGTTCGTTACATTCCCTATGTAGGTACAAAAATAGCAAAACGTGTTAATTTTTATCATTAAGTCCTGCGATGAGCTCAGTGCAAGCGATAGGCCCTCTCGGACACCTCAAAGCAAACAAAGACCGAATCAATATAGGTAGATAATTATTCATAACTATGACTATATGGTATAGGTTAAATGCAAAATATACGTATCTTAAAAATACTTACTCAAAATATCTAAGTGAAGAGTATATCAGCAGTACCAGGGTAGGATGTAACGTAGACGGTATTATCTGTGTCAATAATATCAGTTATGTGGACGTCATAGAGCTTGGCAAACAGTACCAAGAAGTCTGTGACCATGGTCTTTCAGGCTGGGGGTAAAAACCCTGATAAAATCTTACTGTTCTACTTTATGTCATGCCTTTGGAGAGTCTAGAAGTTTAAATATCTTGGTCATATTGACCACCGACTTTAAAGACGATGATGTCGTTGGACGAGAGCAGAGGACGATGACGGTTCAGCGAACATGTACAGATTTGCACGATACTCACTGTTATTATGTGTTGTTTGTTTTATTTTGTGCAGTGTCCGTGTTTACCAACGTAGTACTAACCATTTATGAGACTTGGATATTTGAATAAAGACAAAATTCTATTCTATTCTATATACTTAAGGGATAACATTAAAGGTAATAATAATATTATCAAAGATAAATATACCAAGTCGATTCGTTCCAAACCTTCCGAACCAAATACTAACTGATCATACAGGATGCGAACATGTCAGGAGACGCCCGAGATAGGTGCCACTGAGCTATCTCCTACGACTTTGATGCCCAGTCAAGATACGCTGTAAAGGGGACTTAGCGTGCCGACCGCGATCCTATCACTGTAGCTACTAACTTGTATCATGACAACTTGAAACTAAGGACACCAAACCCACCTATGAGGTCACTTACCTGCATAGCCTAACCTATCCTAGCTGTGTCGACTCCAAACAAAATAGTACAAACTTGTATATCGAGCAGTATATAGAAGAACGGACGTTTCGAGCTGTATTACGTCTAGGCATGCAGTATGTGTATCTTAAGTTATCGACTTAATAATTTCTGATATTATGAACTAAATTAATTATTAAAACGGTGTCATTCGTGCGTGACTAATAGTAATAACTCAGTCTAGATGTAGCGTCGTTTGTGTCTTATTTATATTATAATTCAGTTGATATTCGGCAGTGTTCGTAATTTTTCGGTTTCCTTATAAATATTGTTGAGATGACAAATAGAGAGCCTGTGTCCATGAGTCAGAAACTACTAGTATAGCTACAGCAAGAAATTACTTCCACAGAATGAAGAATAAAAGTTTACTACAAGTAGGTACAGCTTAATTTGCGCCGCAGAGTGCGGGCACACAGACAGAAGGCAAGTAGGTATTTCTTAATGTTAATCTTATGTATCGACGTACGTAACTATTTCGAACTGTGGCTAACATATATTATTTTTAACCTTTTGACCGCTACAATAATGAAACACTGAGAAACAACATCGGCGTACTACTACTACTGCACAAAAGCTGAAAGTTTAATGATTTTCAAAATTTAACATCTATTAACATTTACCACTGACTTATATTGTTTATTTAATGTGTAATGCAACATATTCGTCACCACATGATGACTGCAGTTACCTTAAGTTCTTAATCATCACAGGATGACAGTGGAGGTCAAAAGATTAAAGCAAGTGAAGGCTCTCAATTGTGTTGAGTTACTAGGTATATAGAAATGGCTTATTGGGTACTATTAAGGTATAAATATGTATATAATGTATATGTTGTGCGGGATTGGGAAAAAATAAAACAAAAACAACTCATATACAACAAACTAACAACTAAAAAATATATATGTATAATGAAAAAATCTTTAAACGAAATTGTAACATAATGTTGGAATAAAAAATATATAAAGACTAGAAATTGAGCGTCGAAGTCGACTGTTTAAGAGACAAAAAGGTCAAAGAATAGTAGGTAGTCATGTCTCTGAAACGCGTCACATGTTCTAAGCTAATAATATAAATCCTACTTTATGTCTAGAATACATACATTTATCTCTTTCAGACAGGCTTGCTATAACTCCGAGGCGGGGAATCAATGGTTTTTTTCATGCAACGATGTCGAAATCTTTAAACACTGCATGCATGCAATTGCAATTGTGTAAATATTAATAGCTGTTTGAGCTGCTCATAAAGCTTTTATAAACCTCTATATTCCTTTCGATACTATATTGATCTGAGGTATTATTTTGTGATGATTCTGACTTACTAACGTTAACTTAGCTACTCACATGGTGGTTTCTTCTCTAACATTCATTCAACCCAACAGATTGGCTGGCTTGGGAAATCCCAAGCCAGTTCAAAGTTATTTGAAAAACAATAATGTCCACAAAGTTTCCCAGCCTCGAGGGTATACACCAAAATGTACACTGGAGGCCATTAGGCCCGATCACACACATTAAAAAATATTCACATTCCCTTCAGTACAATGACGATTCCCGTAACGTATTACAAGTTTAAATAAATAATATATTACGTTAAATACCTGTTTAACAATAATATGCGCATAATATAAGACAAAATAATAACACACAATATAAAAAATAAACTTATGCTTTAAAGCCATGTAACAACTAAAATTAACTTTGGCCAAAAAATAAAATTATCACACTGTGCGTAGAATGTACGATACTACTGACCATCGGAGCAGGTAATAAATTTTGCGTTTTTGCTTTGAGCAAACTGGTGTGGTTGTAAACATATTGCACATAACAAAATATTATGTGTTATTATTATAAATATCACATTAGTTCAACATTTGCTTCTACGACTTCTTCTTCTTTTGCGCTCAAATGATCAAGTATATCTAAATAAAACATTAAAAAATTATGCTTTGCATCGGCGTCTAAAGCCGTTCAACGAATGAGCAAAAAACGAATAGAACAAGATATTTTTTAAGAAATTCGATCTCTACTTATACACTTTTAGTAATAATCGTTATTCTAACTTAAGCCTAGGCTCTTCACAAGAGTTTACCCGTTCATCACATCCAAATCGCATTGTGCTCAAGAATAAGAACCACGTGGAAACGTTTACAAATATTTTTAGAATTGGACAGTTGAAGCAATTTTCGGATAAGATTTTGGCAAGAAAATATTTAATGTAAAAGTGTAGTGATGTAAAAGGTTGCCGACGACTTCGTAATGTGATTTTAATTGAGATGTCTATTATTGATTGGTTTTTGGCTATATTCCTCCGATATATTAATTAATACACATGCTTACTTCATGTCTATTAATGTAGGGAGCTTCAATAAACCCGACGAATATTGTATTGCCTGCTCACCGCCCTACCGTTTAACTGAAAAATTTGCTGAGGTAACTGCGCGGTGCGGGACGACACTGATGAACAACGCAAAGCAAAAGCCGCTGCCGCTAATTTGTCTTGATGTGTAGACGTGTACGAAGAGAAGAAGGATTGTTTTAATACTCTTTTTCAGCTTTTAAGGCGTTTTTTATTAACTCAAAGCTTTGCAAGAACATGTAACTAAGTAAATAAAAAAAAGTTTGACAGGATTCGCTTTTGAAAATATCCCCAATTAGGGTAAAGGGAATGTTATAGTTTGTATGTAAGACTTTGAATGCGTTGTCCGATGATATTGAAACTCGGCAAAAAAGGGGTGATCAAGTTTTTACGGAATATTGAAAGGAGATAGGTGGTAACAATCTAAAAGTGTAAAAAAGGGAAAGGTGCCAAACAATTTTTTTTTTATTGTAAAAAAGACGGGTTTTCCCATAATATAGGTATTAGAGGATATTGTAGCTGTCACGAAACCAGCTTTCGAAAATAAAACTTGAAACTTACAGAAAAGAAAGAATGCACAGCTACATCAAACACCATCTCAGTTAATAAACACCATGTCTGTAATAAACACTAAGTTTTTAGACGTTTTGAAGTATTACAGTCAAATACCTATTTCTGCCGAAATTCCTTTACCCGACATGTCGATCGCTTATAAATTTCAAGCATCCAAACCGACCTATACAAAAACTATCATTGGAATCTTCACCTTGCAGGCTTCTATAATTTTGCCAGCGTTTGTGCGCCAAATACGTTGGCCATTAAAGACAATATTGGTAGCATACGAAGCCGTCGTAATCAATGCTTGACAATTAATATTTCAACTTAACCCAACCACATCATAAGGAGTCCAAGACCATATTACAAATAGGACAGAATTTATTGTACCATTGGCAGTGATATTGGATATAATATCGTAACTGGACCGTTGATTGATAATTTCATAGAGTAGGTACTTGACTGTTCCGTGAAATGGTCTCTCTCGTCTAGATATTTAAAATGGTTTGCTTCAAAGCCTGTGACAATCTGTTCAACGATGTTAGGTCATCTCATTAATTTAGTAGGCTTTCAGATTCTGGTATTCAGACCTACCCGTAATATGTCGTGAAATGGTTATAATTCAAAAGGTTGACGTACTTCATAAAATTCATTTCTACGATCCAGCTCTGACAGACATAAATAGAGTATAGAAAAGTTTCGCAATTCGCGTCAAAACAACATATTATAATTTACTCTTATAACTAACTTATGTAATCAACTAACTTTGGAATGTTCAGTAAAAAATTACTTTAGTATAAAGTCGGATAGAAAGAGACGGTTTTGTTTACTAATATAAATACATAAAAAATTCAGCCAAAAATTTACATAAAAGTATACTTAAAACTAACTTATATTTGGCAAATAATAAATGTAGGCCTTGAACTCCGTCACTGACTCATTCAACAATAATCATAATACAACAATAAATTCACGTTAAATACAATTAATATTAATGATAGACATTACTTGTAATAATTATATGAGTGAATTCCTCTTACAATAATACTGGGTACATCAGGACCAAATTAGATTATCTAGCAAAACTTCGCAGTCACATGGTTCCTAAACAAATAAATAACTAGTAATAACGAGTTCAATAGCCGCTGGTAAGTAATAATTATTATTTAGTACCAAGTAGTAATTAGTAGTTGTGCAATAAATAATTCGATAATTATAATCAAGTCAGCGGAGTTTCGCTAGGTAATTAATTTGAGCCGGTAGAATTAAATTAGACAGTAATTAAAAGAACAATTGTCTCCGAGCCGATTATATCTGGATAGAAATTAAAATTGTTATCAAGAATGTAGATCCGATGATTCTGAAATGAAAACAATAAGTCATTAAAACGGATATCGCCTTTAAAAAAATGCCTTCCTTGAGTAAAAAACTAGTAATAACATGGGAATCAAATTTCCACCCCGCCTAGTTTGTTTCAAATTGAAAATTCAGTCAAATTGTATTTCAACTATTTATTAGACCCATCAGTATAAATGTCAAAAAAGGGGGGTTTGGGTTTGTCACGGTCGGAAAACGAAGTGGGGGTTTCGTATTTTTTTCCTCTTGAGGTATGATACCCAAAAAATCAGAGCAATGGATTGAGCAAGCTAGTTGTGAAGTGATTTTCAGTCAGAAAACTGTAAGCGAGACAAAACGATCGTGCTGCCACCAGACACCGTCGTTACGGCGACCTACAGAACAGAGACAGATTATAGCACAATCGCATTGTCCCTTTCTATAGAGCAGACTATTTTGCGATGGTAACTGGGACCACTACAACCCCACCGGGTGTGTCACCCATGCTCGCTACGCCACTGGATGGTAATGCTCAGTCAAATGCTGTCTTTTTTTGGATGGGAATTTATCAAATTACTTTTCCCGATCTGGGTGGAGCGGGAGGGACTGTCAGACTCTTACTGAGTAAAATCCATCCGTGTCCCGGCCTTGGAACGCAAAGGGCATTAGGAGGACCTAATGCCCTTTGCGCTTTTTAACGCACTATATCGTCTTGATTTTTTGGTTAGTTATATGAATAAACACGTGTCCATTATTTTGCGGAAATCTACCTAACGGAATGAGGGTTTCCAGGAAAATTTACGCCACCAGTTGGCACTCTATAGGCGAGAGCTCCTCTTCATTGCAAAGGTGACTGACGTAAACATAAGCATGACGTTGATGTCAATTTAACAAAATTTCTTCAATTGTCATAATGTCTTCTGATATTTAATGTCAGAAAACATAAGCGTTTTGACATGTTGCACCTGAAGCCTCAGAGCTGCCACCGGGTGCTCGTCATTTCAGGAAACCCTCACTGGTCTACGTGTGCGGTTAAACGGAAAGCGTGTGTACCGTGTCTAGTTAGCCGCCCGGATCTGGTTCAGGTCATCGTCGCTGTCGGTAGGTGGGGCGGCCTCGGATCCGGCCAGGACGGTAAGATGAGTACTGTCGCTCTGGAGTGTGCTGCACTCCCCCCCCCCGGTATTGCTCCAGTTCCCGCACTGCGCCTTCTTCTGAAGTGCTTGCACGTACGACTGTCCAAATGTTTTATGTTAGTTTTTTTTTATTTATTTGGGACAAAATACAGACCGATGCTTAAAAAAAAATTGAAAAATTATAGTAGTTTTTTTAAATAATATGGGTTTGCTCTTGACTCTAGTCTAGGTCATAGATGACAGAAACAAAGTCGACGATGGAGCGAGCTTACCCAGAAGAAGCCTTTTCACTCTAATTTTGAAGAGATTAGGGTTGTATGCGTTTGGAAACCCAGACGCAGGCAGCGAGTTCCACTCCTTTGCTGTGCGCATTATAAAAGACGTTTGGAAACGTTTAGTGTGAATTGGTGGATTAGCAACAAGGTAGGGATGGTAACTTGCAGTGCGTCTAGATGTCCGATGGTACATTTTAATGGAACGTTCGTATTCGCATCTGCGATTCTCACCAACTGAGCGCGATGCGTTTCTTAAAAAATACGGGAATTGGCCCTCAGTTTATGTCAAATTTTCAAGTTGTAATGTGATAGTAGAGCTTAAAAATCATAGCGTTAAAATTGCATTGAAATTGAGAAGTCACTTTTCATGTTGCCCGCCCCAGCTTTGCTCGGATTAATCAATTTGCTATACAAAAATGAATCCCTATTTCCCTTGGTCACGCGTGAACGACTGGACCGACTTGGCTAATTCTTTTTTGTTGTTTGTTGTTGTCAGGAGAAGGTTCCTATGAAAAAAAAAAAAATATATATATATATATACATCCGGGCGAAGCTGGAGCGGGCCACTAGTGGTGATAATGAATAACTATGTCCAATATGTCCATCTGGAATAATGTTCCTGTTAACGCACCGTCGCGCGCCTGCGCCGGGCGGTGCCGGCCGGCGCGCCTGCGCGCAGCATTCCGCCACCGGCCGACCCAGCGGACACTCGCGCTCGCTCGGCTACAAAATACGCGTTGCATCCCTTTCTTTATCTGCTAAATTATACAGTTATTCTCTCTCTATACGCCGTGTGTCATTTTCAACAACCCTCGTAAACAGTTCCTCTCAAGTAATCTGCAAATACGTGCTGTGGTACCGGAGATTTCCCTCCAAATATTTAAAAACTAACAAACCTGATTCTTCGAACATTTAATTAACCTAGCCTCGCTAGGCTAAGTGAATGAAGCGATTCTATTGGTTCGTAACAAATACTAACAACTAATACCTCTCTGGTGGAAACGCACCCTCAGACTGCTAGAAATGAGATTGCATACCTGCGAGATCACATCCCCGTGAGCAGTGCGGACCTGGTAGAGGTATCGGTACTTGCGCTGGCGCATCTCGGTACGTTGCTCGCAGGTGATCGGTCGGGTCTGCTGTACCTTCAAATGCCGCTTTTGTGCGGATATGCCTGAAGAACAAAATCTTTAGTTAGAATTGTGACGAGAGCTGAGCATTGTTTTAAAGGATATCTTTCATTTCATTATACCTACGAGGTTGAATAATGCTATATACGGTTCGTTTTAGCTACAAAGTCAAAAAGAATAATATTTATTTAATTATAGTAATTACATACTTATACTTAATATTATAGAGCCTGACCATCTGTAGGGTCGTGAAGATTATCTTCATAGACGCATCTATGTATATACAGCAAACGTTGGTGCACTCTCGACTGGCAGTCGTTTGAAGTCGTCATACGTCAAACGAATTGTATCTGTCTTCGCCTTTCACTCGTTCCGCGGAACCAGAGTTTTGGATTAATCTATTTGTTACCCTAACTTATATTATTGAAATATCAACGCTTGCACTGTCACATCACACGCGAATGCTCCCGACGAATGACCACCTTAATGTGACCTTTGGATCTTAATGACGATTTGAACTTCAGAGTGAAGATACTTACTCTGTTCGTGGTAGATACCAGTAGCGGTAAGTGCGCACTGGGCAGTGAACCCCACAATAGCCGCGGCAGGCCAGGCGGCGAGAGTCAACCAGGAGAGCCTGCAGGGCGGTGCAACGGGCGGTTCCAGTTTCGCGCGCTCCCACAACTGAAACATTTGACCGAATATTAGTTGTTAAAGCTTTATGCACTATTAAAAAGCACTGTATGCAGGCTGACTTAATGCTTTAGCATTTCCTACCAGTCGAACATAGAGGGGTGCAGACACAGAACATGGCAGGTGCAACTTAATGGACACAAATAGAAAAATAAAACAATAAGTACATACTTAGATACATACATAAAAATAAACGTTGCTATTGTGATGATTCTACCAACTTCTTGCGAAGGTGTTCACGTCCATTTGCGACACAACCAGATAAAAGCGATGGCCATAAGTACATAAGGTACAGGTACAGCTGCCATCTTGCAATACTGGATCATCATCACATCACATATTCGCTATGATGTATACAAGTTAATCCAGTCCGGATATAGAGCGAGCGAAAAGCAATATCCGAATTCGGTCCGAGTTTTTTATATCTGTACTTTCACGGTTTCAGATCGGATGCAGTGCGCAACCGCTCTATCTCCACTTAGGTTGTTCATTCATGATCATGAAGAAACCTTGTGAAGTACGTTTTCACATCATTCTAAACCAATAACCAAAATGTCTAACCAGGCAGGAAGGAACCGACATACTTAGGTAACTAATTAACTATCTATTACGGGACCCTACTGTGAAGTCTTAAAACGATCATGATTCCGCTCTAAGAGGGAGACGGAGCTATACATAGCGAATAGCACTATCCCGTTTACATCATCGGAATTGGATGGCATTAGCACGTCATAGTAGGGCTACAGTAGTCTCCATCCAGATGACCTGTTATACTCTTAACTGGGTCATTTGGAACAAGCCATGTTGATTTCTCAACCGTCTTGCGCCCACAAACAAAAATAAAAATATGTACGCCTCTTCAAGGGTACGCTTTTATTCTTTTGAGTTATGTCCTAAACCGTACGACCGATATAAAGCGAAAATTTGATTTTCAGTAATATGCTAATTTGGTTATTGTTGTTATATTCATAAAACGTTTCGTGCTTGTATTGTTCAGAGGTTAATCTTGTATATAAATACATTAAAAAAAACATTTATTCACTATTACATACTTCGTATAAACAACATTCAAGTAATACATTTAAATTATAACATAATACATTTTATTTATTTCCAAAATTATCCTTTTCATTTAATTATTTCTCATTGTTATTTAGTTAATGCATAATTATTTTTATTTTTTAGTAATTCATAATATTACTTAAATCAAATGTTATCACAGCTTAAAGTGCATGCAAATTTCATTTATTGTGAATCTAAAATGCATGTAGTAGTCGCCTCTTTGACGTAGGCCTCCCCAACTCTTTTCAGTTCATTCTATCTCTGGCTTTGGTCATCTAGTCCGGTCCTAGCCTTTGCATAAATAGGTCTGCCCATCTTTTCTTTTGACGACCTCGTGACCTTATTTTATCTCTTGGGATCCATTCTGTAATTTTCTTAGTCCATCTGTCTGTCTCTATATGAATCTTGTATATGGCAGATCACCATTAAACATGCTTACAATAATGTAAACCCATTGATTGCGTTAAATGCAAATTTTGATATATTATACTTTGATGGAGGGACAACCTTGAAACTTATTTTCGCTCGGAAAGGTGCAATCTGTGACGCCTGACGGTAGTGTAGATAACGATGATATATGAAGATAGAAATCTCGTTAGAAAACTATACTGATGGACACTGAAACTGCATCAAAGTAAAGGGTAACTTTCAAAACAAACTATTTACGTAAAATCCCGAGATTTTTCTTTTGACGTGACAACGTCTAATAAATCGATGAAAGCCGGCTGCACGCAAGAAAAAAGATAACTCATTGTAACGTTACGATCATTTCATCAATGTTTTGATATGACGTTGTCACGTAAACTATCGTCCGTTTTGTTGTGCATTATGTTAACAATAAACAGTTTTACGACCTCTTAATAGCCACTAAACACTGAATAACTCGAAAATGGAACATAATTTGTTTGAAATTATCTTGTAAGTAATTTAATGGGAACTTATCGTAGGTGGTGAAACAGGCCATAAGAATGCAGCACTCATTAAAATAAGGGATTACTAGCTTTAAACACAGTTACTTATAATCCCAAACTAACGTGTAAATAAGATAGTATTATATATTGATTGATTTTTTTTACAATCCTTATCTCAACCAATTGAACTATTAATAAGGTGGATTAACAGATTTGAATTCACAATTCCAACATCAGTTTCCACCTCGTTGTGTGAACACACCGACCGAGAAGGCCACCCAAGGTAATCGGTGCAGCCTGGATTAGAACTTACGATCACTGCTGAATAATCTAATTTAAACCAGTCGACGGTTTCTGGAGTATTTATCCGCAGGAGATCCAAGATAACCGAAACTTCTCCTGACTTATTTGGTAGTAGTCAGTGCGCATTGCAAAACGGATGCAAAAGCAATAAAATTACCGATGGGGCCAAAAGGTTTTGGAGTGGCAACCGTGTACTGGAAGGCGCAGCGTTGCAAGGAGGAGCGATTTCCTGAGAATCCGCTGAATCACAAGACCGGTCGAGGAAGCGACGCTGTGGGAAAGCCTACCTATGGATATGATGTCTTTAGGCTGAAACTGTGACGACGTGAAGATGGATGACCTGTTGAATAATGCTTCTTTTAACCTTTTGAACGCCATTGTCACGTAGACATGACAAGCAAGCGCATGCCCTGTACGCCAAAAGTCACAAATATGTGACAAAAAATACGGCGAATTTGTGGCTTGGCGTCGGAGGCACGCCGATGCGTTTATGCTCTGGCGTTCAAAAGGTTAATGAACTAAATTATATCAACAACAGACTTTCATTCGGATTTAAACAATGAACGGAGTAATTTATGAAAAAGGTTTAGATTTTACGTAAATCGGCTGAAAAATGACGATGATTATTGAAGATGTTGAAAAAAGCATGGCAATAAGCTTAAAATAAAAGCAAGCGAGCGAAGCTGGGGCGGGTTGCTAGTTAAATAGCTACTGACCCATTTCAGCATCATCAACCGTTCGAAGAAGTAGTCGAGGGATGTCGCGATAACGGCGCCTCCGTAGACGCTCGTACCAAAGATGGTGAGAACTGAAACATTAGGAACACGTCTACAACACACATTTTGCACATCATTTTCTTATTCAACTTGATTTTCTTATCACCATCCAATTTTTTCTAGGCATTAGGTATATATCAAAGGCACAATTTATACATAAATTAGGATGGTAATAAAAATACCTTCAAGTATCTTAAAGTATAACGAAGGTGAGCAGTACATTAATAATTTTGAAAATGTATGCGACGACAGTTTGTATAAAAATCACATTATTTACAGTTAATAACAATTTGTATATGCATATAAGTAACTTATCTATATAACTATGCATATATAATAAACCAAACGACGTAAACGTATATACAAAAACAAGTAATAGTTATATTTAGACTTATGTTTTTAATAAAAATGTAGTTGTGTAATTTTATTTTAAAATTTCTTTTCGTAGTGCGCTTAGGGTATGCTATCCGGATATCCGTCACATTTAGTATCCGCATATTATGTAAGTATATAAAAATCCGGATAGTAGGAATAATACGCATTTAGTCTCCCACAATAGCGTGCAAAGGGTTCCGAATAAATCCTATTTTTGTAAAAATAATATGTTACTTTAAAACCATAGACTTCTTAAAGGTTTTCATAGGAAAATCTATAGAAATAATAGTTTTGGCCTATGGATTACAGAATCTTTAGGCCAAGAATTATTTATCTGTATGTATTTGTTTCAATATTTTAGACTCAGTAGTTTCGGAGATAATCGGTATGGTAATATTTATCTAACTTCTTGAATTCCTTCGAAACCGTTTGTTTTAATCTATATGTCGTAGACGGTCATTAATACGGACACTAAACGAAACGCAAGCGCGCCCTCTGGCGGCGTTGTCGTGCAACATCGTTTTGGCGCGCTTCGGCAGAGTCGTGACGTTACGAGCAGAGCCGACCCAGCTCACTTTTCGAGTCGACGAGCAGCAAAGACGTCGTCACAGAACTGTCCCCCGTTTCGCCTAGTGCCTACTTGTGTACCTAGTACCTAGTACCTACCTACTCAGTGTTTGTTAATTGTAATTCGGTTTCGTGCTACAATAAAATTGTGGACTAAAATATAGCGTGTTATCATTGCACGATCCCTTACTTCTGCCCACATGATGTCGGATGGCCCGGGTCTAGAGATCTTCGCGATCCTAAATATATTTTTAAAAAAACCATCTCAATAAGCCCTTTCATTTGATTTGTCACACATTACAGTTTGAAAACCCGTAGTCAACATTAATTTATCTACGTATATGCGTCCGCGTTTGGGTCACTAAACTTCATATGCATACTAAATTTCAACAGAACCGGTACAGTTTACAACTATTTATTATTACAGTTGGACATACAGAAACACAGGTCATCATTTAAGGGTTTCGTTTTGCGGATCTCAGAACCCTAAAAAACACAATCGCACTTTAACAATTCAACCCTGGAGAGTATATCGTTGTCTATTGACGTTTCTTTTCAAGCCGAACTTGAAAAGAGAGGATCCGAGATAGCAGTGCTAGACTCGTATCAACGCGCTATATCTTTGACATATAAACTATAGCATTTTCCCGCTACTTCATACGCGCAAGACATCCTCATGAATGTGGCTATCATATACCAAAACGAGTTTTCCAAATTCGACTGGTAATTCCAGAGATTAAAGCGTTCAAACAAACTCTTTAGCTTTATTATATTAGAACTAGCTTTTGCCCGCGACTTCGTACGCGCATATCCCGTTTTCTCCCGTTCCCGTAGAAAATTCCCGTTCCCGTATAGCCTATAGCATTCCTGATGAATGCGGCTTTCATATCTAAAAATAGTTTTCCAAATCCGACCGGTAGTTCTAGAGATTAGCCCGTTCAAACAAACAAACTGTTTAGCTTTATTATTAGTATAAATATAGATCTCAAGAAAACAATGATATGAATTTATTCGTCTGACCAATAATTGAAATTGAAATAAATATGTTGATTGATTACATTTGTTTGATTTAATTAACTTTTTGACGGTGATAGTGTTTTGGTAGTATCCGAATTATCCGGATATGATAATGGGCCGGATGATTGCACGCCCTAAGTGCTCCTGAAAAGTTACGGATGAGAAAATCCCATCGGGCAAACGAATATTCAGCAGACGGACTAAGGACTAAATACATATTTGCGTTTTCTTTACGTTATAAAAATGTCATAACTTTGACGTTCACGCAAACGTGAAATGTGTGATGTCGTTTGAAAGACGTCGTTGTCGTTTTTGGTGTTTGTAAGAGTTCCGAACATCCGTATGAAACGGAACCCTTATACATCACTCGGGTGTCTGTCTGTCTGTCCGTCTCTCACAGACAATTTGCTACGAATCTACTGGGCTGATTTTGTGGAAAGTTTAATGTTTCCATATTTCTTCTAGACTGTTGCCTAGGATAATTAGCTCCTACTTTTTTATCCGAAGTCTTGGAAAAAAATCCTATTTTAAAACAAAGAACTAAATTCTTTGAACAAGGTAGATAATAGAAAATATATGAAAGAGTAGAATATTTAATTTTATGTCCTCTTTCGTAAATGACAACAAAGGGAGTCTCAAAAATAAAATATTTTCGTCTTGCATTGTAGTAAAGACATACAGATACTAAGATAATTATTTTAAAATCTCAGTCGGCGCAAATGTAACAACCTTTTTGAGAACCAGGTTTTTCCCGCGACTTCGTACGCGCATATCCCGTTTTTTTTTTCGTATAGCCTACAGCCTACCTCATGAATGTGGCTATCATACACAATAAGAATTTCCCAAATCCGACTGGTACATTCCGAGATTAGCGCCTACAAACAAACAAACAAACTCTTCAGCCTTATTACCAACCATAACCATTATGACCAATCATGATTAAATGATGCCGTTTAATTAATTAAGCGGTTTTTATTAGTAAATATAAATTACATACATGTTCAGTGGAATACAGTTCAATAAGGAACCCGTAAAGTCGATAAAATATTCTCATCTCCATATTTCCACAATTTAAAATTAGGTAAGTATTTGCTGAGAAATAAGTCGACGGATATACAGGGTGGCGCATCTTGGAGATCTTTGTAACATTCTTGAGCACGAACGAAGAACTGTATGGAAGTTCGATCACTTTTCAAGTTCCAAACGTGGAAGTCGGTGCTTAGACTTGGAGTTCAAAAGTAGCAGGAGTTGAACGTTTCATAGTATTTTACGAATGTCATCCCCTATGCCTCTGGAAAATTGCCGATGGGAAATTCTTTTCGTATCTATTCAAGTTAAATAGTGGTTTGTTTTACTTATAAACCTTCCGGGATTTCTCCATAAATCTATTTCTAAAAAGCATGCACTAAGATTTGCCTTAAAATTAAAATTGCCTAAGTGCACTGGCACTTAGGAAGATCAAAGGGGACACGCGGAGCCACGAAAACCGACTATGTTTGTTTCATACAACACTGCATGGAAGTGAACCGACGAGAAACTTGAAAAGTAATTAGTACCCTGGCGACATCGAAGCCTTTGTGAACTATGTTCCACTAAGCAACAAGCTACTAGATACAGCATATTTCGTAGAACCGAGACTAATAGTCAGGATTGCAAACTCGATTTGACTCGCAACCCCATCCCGTTTTACAGTTGAATTACTGCGTTTATCGGTGTCTAGTTTCAAAGGAAATTGAGCTTAGATACTGCAGTATTACGGAGTATCCCTTTCTCTTCCCAATGTTTGTAGTGAATATCTGACTCGTCGTCCACCCTACTACACAGTCTCGGTACTCTACTCGTACAGTCATTCTTTCTTTCTTTTCTTTAATGACGGCAGTACTTATGGACTGTTCGCTAGTGAAAAGAGTATGATACAAACAAATAGCCAGGGAAAATATCTATGAACATGAAAAAAAAACAGGTTTGGCGATATGAGAACTGAACTTACTTATACTGCTGGTACAGACTGAAATATGTTATTAATTATGCTTCATGATTTATGTCAAATTCGATAAAAATATGTATACCGAAATAGCAAATAAATTACGTTAGAAACTGCCGACCTGACCTCCACAGCCCAGGGACTGAGTAACAAGATGCCCCTTGGAAAGACAGATTTTCTGACTTCAATCTGTTTCTGACTACCCGTAAAATCCTGCTATCCGGCTGCAATGTTCTAAAATGACCGACGGGACCAATTCCTTAGCGTGATTTCTAAGACACGGAGGACTTTCGATATGCACCTAATGGATGGTCACCCATCCACAGACCGACCTCAGCAAACGTTTATCCTTGAAGATCGACCATTGCGCCTGTTAATTAATACTTAGCCACAAGCTCCCTCTACATGGGCTATATCAGTGGTCGTCAAAATACGGCGCGCGGACGATGTTTTTGTGCGGCCAGCGACATAAGCAAACAATTTTAGTGGGCAATGATTGTAGTAGACATGATTTCACAGGTTGCTATAATTATTTCACACATTGCACAGCTCATAAAATGTCAATTGATTGGTTGTATCAACTACCCAATCCATGAATGTGTGTGATACCTCACATTGTCCTGTGGCCCTTGATCAGAAAAGTTTGACGACCACTGAGCGACATGATATCCATAACCATGTATATTATCTTAACTAGCCAGCTATTACAAAATTTGCAACTCCGAGATAATCGCTAATCTAGGGCCATTGTGTAAAATAAAGGCTTACGCACACCGGGACGGAATGGCAGAGGATTTTGCCACCGGTCAGCGCACACTAGCCGCTTAGATACTGTGGCATTCCGGCGGCCTACCAGTGCATTCTTCATCGAGGCCTACCAAGTCATACCGCGAAGTGCCGCGGCATGCCACCGTGGAATCCCTTGGCGCGCTCTCCAATGCCGTGTCAAGAAATCCCTTTCGATGCCACAGAATCAAATAAAAAAAATGGCATTTATGACGTATTCCTACTAGATAAGATTGATTGTCTTTGGTAAAAAATTAAATCCTCTGCCAATCCGTTCCTGTGTGCGTAAGCCCTTATATTTCATACATAATGGTCCCGAGTTAGCAACTGATTCGGAGTTAATAGATAACTCTGGTTTGTGCAAGCAGGCCTTGGTAAAATTACATGACATCGACATTTGTCTGCATTGCTTCGTTGCGCAGACAAAATCTTTTTAGGATTTATTTACTAATTAGGAACTCACCAATTAAAGATTGTTTACGTGACTTAGTAACGGAATAAAAGGGAAACTTATACAAAGGGAATATCAAATAATAGGGAGCAACATAAAACTCAGGGAGATCACGGAGATCGACAACCTTCGTAGGTGGAAACTGAAAGAATTATTATATTTTTTCTTTTAACTTTTGTATCTGTACACTAGGGGAAAGATTCTTCGAGTAAACTGCAGCAGGTGGATCGGATATCGCAGAAGCGTGTCTTTACTGCACTGAACTTAAATTCCAAGTTATTGCTTTTTCTTTAGAAAAAGCTCTCTTTTGTTTTGCAGCAATTACTGTGCAACTTGATACTGTAGGTGTCTGTTTCTTCATTTCTGTGCGCATAACTCGACAAAATGTACTAACAGCTGTTTTTTTTCGCGATTTCTGTGTTGGTCCAATGGGTAAAGTTGTTCATGATGATGAGTACCCCTTATTATTCTGTTAGACGTTGTATTGGTTATACGTAAAATAATTAGGGTATAATAAACATTAATTATTTTTGAAATACCTTTCCAAACGGACAACAGTCTGTGCAACAGTCATTCAACCAAAGCCTCTTTCCGAAATAAAAATTTAGGCGATAGACAGTGAGGCATCATCCCCCAGTAGTAGCTTTCATTGATGTCGATAAAGAGTTACATACAACGGAACACTGGACCAGGCCGATGTCCCCCATCCAGCTTAAGACTGACTGATTCATGTTGTGATTCCCAACTTGCATAACCTATTCATTTTGTTTTTTCTTTCTTTAATGTCTAAAGTCAAGGAACACCCTGTTGAGGGACGTGCAGAACCATGACATATGCCAAGAAGGAAAGGAGGCATATTCCCATCAGGGGTAGGCTCTAGGATCATGTGATGATGACAGAGCAAAAAAAAATGTCACCAGGTACTTCGTGTACGAACTTTAGTGTAAGTAAGATTACACCATCCGAAAGTTTCTAACAAGAATCTAATACAAGGAAGTAATAACACATGAAAAACTAAAGGAAAGACTTCATGCTTTCTTACGTTTTTATGTTTTTATATCTACTTAACAGATTATTTTTTTATAAATCCAATCCAATGATAAAATAATGGTTTTTATCAAAATCGAGAACTACTTTGCGTATTTTTCGTTATTCCCCAGTTTCCGATTTGGCCATCCATGCCCACTTGAAAAAGTCACCCTGATGGCCCGGCCAAAGACAGCTGTATAATACTGTGTCATTTTTTGTGTCCGACCGAAACAGGATTTCCAGCTGAAACTAAAATCGAACCTTGCACCGGTCACAGTATCCACCGAAACCAAAATTAAAAAAATGAATTTTTAAAAATACACTGGATAGAAAAATCTATCAAGTGTATTTTTACACAAATTTAAACGTGCGTAAGGCTATAAGTTTAGAGGTCTAACAAACGATGCATTGAACGTGTGACAGTTGTTACTGGCTTAACCAGGTGACTTCTGACATGACGATGAACCTCCGAAGTCTCAAAGAGATGGTCGAAGAGCCATCACCGGACAATGATCATGTTATGCGACTCCAGCACATACGACTTAAGTTGACAGGGCTCGCCAGGGCCAATTCCTGGCAGAGTTGCGGAATTGTTCGAAAGAGTTACTGCACCCCTGGAACGCAAAGGGCATTTGATGGAACACAGGTAGGTTTTAGTCAGTAAGACTCTGACACGCCCCATTCATTTGATGATTTCCCATACAGACACCATCCCAGTCGCGAGAGCCAGCGCTGCAAAAACGTGAAAAGATAAATCGATAGTCGATGGACGACTACATTGTTTCTGCATACCCCACACCGCTAAAAGCGAACATCACCACATAATGGCATTGCATCAGACAGAATTGATTACTAAAAGCCATTCAGACCACGGAATTTAATTAAGTTGAGCGCGGATTAACATCGCAATCATAGCGAACTCCAAATAGTTTCAGGTATTTGTGGACCAGTTACCTGCTTTTCGAATTGGCGCCAAATGGCAAATGATTAATATTGGCATTTGTGGGTTGGATAATCAAATATTTCAATTAAACTATATCCGCAACACTGGCATTTAGCTGAATTCCGTTTCTGTCACACTGGAAACCATCATACATAGTTGAGAAAAAGCTGAGTAGAATGATCAACTTAACTATATTTAGAAAGAAAAAAAGAAAGAAAACACGTTTATTGCGCCCGAATTGAAGCACAAAAATTAAATTGAACACAACTTATACACTTCACGAACAGAGAAAAACAAAAACCAGTTTCATTGTCAGGACATGCCATGGCCGGGCATTAGCTGCGACTCTCTGGTCATCCCATTGACAAAGCGAACAGATCACATGTGTCTATGACACAGCCATAGACAATCGACCGATCGTTTGGAACTTTGAGATATGAAAAGTGACGCGTCAACGACCCATGCACAAATGATAAAACCGGCTACATCGTTTGACTAATTAAAGTCGAATCAATCTGCCAAGGCGTTTCCAAACCGTCACATGTTTTCATTAAATACTAGTGGCCCGTCCGGGCGAACCGGATACTTTTTTTTCAAAATTCTCTTTCGTAAGAACTTCCTCCTGACAATAACAAACACGTCAAAAAAATTGGTCCAGCCGTTCACGCGTGATGCCGTGACCAAGGGAAATAGGAATTTGGATAAGGATTTTTATAGATATAGATTGATAGATGACGATTAAGGTTCACAGTTACGTATGCAAGTTGGCGCTAACTTTCAGTACAGAGATGTGTAACAAACTGGCTACAATGCAGCGATGGTCAAGCGGACTCTTCAAAAAAAATTTTCGTTGCGTTCTGATTTTCTGAAGCACGACTATTGTACATACGATCTTCCTTTCATATCATAGTTTATAATGGTCGATTTATGAACGGACTCGAACTCGGTACTTATTTCTTTGTATGTTTTTTTTGCATACCTATTATGGTCGTGAATTCTTTTTTATACAACCCGGCGAGGACTGAGGACCTAATGAATGCCACTGATGCCGCTATTTGGCACTAACTCCCTAATCTACTTGAAAAAACTATTGTGAACACTTAGTACCTACATTGGTTACATTTTTGGTTTGCCGGAATATATCAGACTGGCGATTGGCTTTGACTTGATCGCGTCGAAGTATTCAGTGTGAAGCCGTTTTGATACGGCCAAAGTCCATAATGGCAACGTGTCAACACTTTTCGAGAGAACTTTGTGTCTGAGCTTTTAGTTCAACAGCCAGTCTTGACCAAACAAAGTAGATACTTTAAAAACGTGTTATACTTAATACTACTGAAAAGTCAAACATATTCTTTTAAAATACTGAAATTGGGTTCTCAAGTCGCGGACCACTAATGACGATCATTTTTTACGACATGATATCAGTAGTATAACCTGCATATTATTTCCTTCTTACATGAACGACATAAAACAGGTACAATGATGTAGTGTGAGTACTATCACAATGTTATCTGTGGAGATAAGATAGCGGTCTTACCTTTCTTCCAATATAGATTAATGACAGCGAAGAATATCCCTGAACAGAGTAACACTACCACACAGAGCCAAAACTGAAACAAATTAAATAACATTAATTAAGAACATCACTTAAACATAGAATATCGCGGCATCAAACTCGTTGATGAAGAATTTGTTAGGAAAAGGAAACAAAAATAGTGTACACAATCGCAACAAGAAAATGCGCTATTGCAAAATGTAAAATACATATTTCGCTTCAGGCTTCAGCAGTAACAGATAAATCCATTTGTGCCAATCTATTCCAGCTCTTCATTTGACCCAATTAAGCATTCGTGGGAACTAGCTTGACGCGCGGCAGCTTACTAAATAGCACTTGGCAACATTGTAATATGTATTTTCCCTAATTCCAGGTCAGTTTAACTTTAAACAGACATTTTTAGAACTGGTAATGACAAGCGTCGGCATTAAACACGCCTTTTTAATGTCAGCCCGGTCGATCACGGTTCACGTGAGATTAATTAGTAGGATAATATTAAACATGATATGATACTCAGCAGTTATCGGTTTAGTATCGACATAAGAGCATTCTTCCTTCAGGTGTTAAATCAAATAAGAGCTCTGAACAATAAAAGTGTGTTGTAAGTGCGTGAGGTAGAAACGAGGTGCATAGAAACACGATGTTACCTCATTAAAATCCAGCACCATTAAGTAATCAGTTAAGTAAAATAACTCGTACAAGACCTTATGTGAACCGAGAAAGGAAAAACAATTGAAAACTGTTTTCTTTTTCATTCGCGAGGCAGAGGTAAAGCAGTAAGCCGCAACGATCCATCATAATAGCAGTCAGACCCATTGAAAGGCTACTCATAATTATGAAAACTCAAAAGATTCACGGCACCGAATTTAGTCAGGCACTGTTTTCATTTCATGGAATTGGTTCTGAAAGCCAACTCTATTTACACATCACTCAGATTCGTTATTTTGTTTATTTAACAATTTATAATAATGTGTATTCGCTCATCGCTGCGCAAGCATACAATGAGAGAGAATATATTGTTTTGCGGCCACAACCGTACACTGCGTGCCACAATAATTGCATCAATGAACTATAATGACTTTTAACAACTTTTGTTTTCCGAGTGACACAAATGAAGCCATTGGTTCGTAAATTTGTTATTGTGGTGTTACATGTCGCGTGGACGGCGACCACCAATTTGTATACGATTCAATGCTACAGTTTCCGCGTGCATGAACTGTTATTTCCGTTTTATGAGAACACAAAGCAGGTTGCTGGTCAAGTTTTAAATAATATGGGCCTAGCTTATTTCATTCAATATTGTGTTTGTTATTCATACTTGCACATCTACGACGTTGCACTGTATACAGCGGCGGCCTTTACCGCTGCGAGGCCCCGGGCGGCAATCCTTGGCGAGGCCCCGGGCGACAGATGTTTGCGAGGCTCTTGTTCTTTATGAAATTCATATGAAAGTAGGTATTTCTGATTATGTTTGCGGCGTTTCCTAAGACTAAAATTTAAAATAAAATCACAATGAGATTTCATATAAAAAAAAATGTAAAACTATAAACCGGTCTTGTGTCATCGAATTCCTCAAATTCGATGGCACTTAATTACTATTCATATTATTAAATAATTTACTGTGAATGAAATTCATTTTATTGCAAAAATTATAAAACATTACAAATGTAAGGTTTTTTGAAATCGGACAGCGCGAGGCCGCCACTGACTATATATAACTACTTGTACTAACAACTATTTCATTGATAACATGCAACCCCCTATACGATCAAGAGTCATTCTAATTAGTCATAATCACAGTCATTGCTCCTATTTACGACTGAGCATCGAGTATGTTTTGGCCGGCAGCGCCGCCGCCGGTCATCTCTAACGCGATATTTCGGATCAGTAACAGCGATTACCCACTGGACTGGGCCATGTAATTGAATTGCAAAATTGCATTTGATTGCTGCCCACCAACCGTGGGAATATATATCATACACTTGAGTGCATTCGACGCAATTGGTGTAAAGCCAATCAGTTTCAAAGATAAGCTGACCAGTCGATCCGGCGGACTGGAATACTGGATACCTTTATACGTTCGACTCTGTCCCGATCACATATCTTCTTAGAATATATCACTTGATTGCGTCTAATCTATTTGCTTTCCATTTTGTTTACCAGGGTTTTAGAATAATTATTTAAAGTACAACCGCAGTAGCATACTTTCGCCTGCACATAAGTGTATCCGGCAAGTCGCGTCGCTAAAACGTGTTCATTAATTAATTATAATTTGGATTTCACTATCGCTAGCTTCACTTTCACCTTACTTGATTGATAAACTTTTATCGGAGTTGCTTTGAGTTTTTTTTTTATAACTTATTTGATATTTCTGCATTACATTCTTATCTACAGCACAAATTCATATAGTGTCGTCTGGATATTTTAAATCTTTCAGTCACACTTTTACGTAAATATAAGAAAATCATCAAAGTCTGTTCATATTTATAATAGTACGGCTTTTTTTTGTGTAGGGCTTTCAATGAAAATGGTGGTCTTAAAAGATAACCACCGTGATTGTAGTAAATAACGAACTAAATTACAGTCAACAAGATGCCTATTAACTCGACTATTCCACAAATTACCGCTAAAACACAAAAATATGTCTATAACTGAAAGAGTTAAAACATCAATTAAACAAAACAGCAGTGTTTGTTATTTGCTACTACAAAGTTTAATATGTACAATTCGTAGAATTTTGGAAAATTTTATTCGTTGAAGCTTTGTTTGCATGTGTTGAAGCCGTGACGCTCACTTATGTAAACTTATCATGATCAATACTGGTATGGCGATGAGCTAACCCATCTCGTTTATTTTAACTATTCAAACAAAATTCTTATGTAAACAAACATCAAACTATAGTAGGCGCCAGATAAATGTGGAATAAAGTATATTGACCTTTCCCTAATAACTGCTCATAGGTACCTGAACAATTAAATAAGAATCGTTTTTCATTATTAGACAATGTTAAGGATCACGAGAGATGATGATTCGGGACAGTTTTGTGTCATTAATTCCGTTTTTCAAATTAACAATGTCAATAAATGTAGGTGGGTCAATGACCGATATTCCACGATTATCTGGCGCCTACTATAGGAGTACTAAAAGCAATTTTATTACAACAGGAAAAACCTACTGAGTACCTAGATTTGTGAAAAACATTTCTGTTCGCTGTATTGTTTGCAAAGCTTTTGAAATTAAACAGTATTCAAAGAATTTCGCAACAGGATTATATTTGCAGCGTTTGCCTTTGTACTGTTCTGCTGTACAGATACCTGGAAATGGACAGATGATAATAAAAACGATTGTACCAACCACCTACCTAGTCTTTTTATTGTTTTACTTCACAACACTATTCCCAGCCACTGCAGCTACTTAAGAACCAGAATCGACAGTGTTGACCACCAGAAAAACATACGAGTCAATGAAGCTCAACGAGTACCGGAGAAACGATTCAATTGTCTTGGACCCCGCAAAGAAATTAATCAAGTCAGACTCGCGCACCGAGGGTTTTAATCGAGTCTTGTTTTTTTTTCCGAGTAAACATTACCTACGGATACATCAATTTACGTCACGGTCAATTCTTTAAACGAAAATATAAGTTTTTAGGCGAAAAAAATGATTTTATTTATATGATAAAACAATACATTTCCAATTTTTGGACTTCTTCCTGTACTTGTACTGTAAGATCTATGTGCTTGGTGAATTTCATGACTCTAGGTCAACAGGAAGTACCCCATAGGTTTTGATTCCCTTGCGAGCGTCAAATAATGTGCCATGAACGGCCTTATCTTTAGATTGCGTTGACTTAGAAGTTTAATTTTTTTAACTGGTCCAAGAAGTAGCTGACCTGAGTATTTCATGTTAATTTCTGATCTTGATTCCTCCACGCGTTCCGGAGAAAAAAAGATCTTGACAGTTTCCGTTTTTTCCAGCTGAGGTGTGGAACCTTAAAAACACATTTTTCACTTCTCTCCATATCAAGTAGGAGACAACAGAACTAGGCCAATAGCAAGCACCAATTAAAATTCACGCTAATATCAATGTATCTTAAATTGTGAGCTACATTTTATTCCATTCATAGGAATGGCAAAATCGTTTGAACTCACGAATTTGTTCTAACCACCTCACTATATCGTTAAACATACATATATATAATCAGGACAGGGTGAACGCGGAACGCTCTGACGGTCCTATTTTTACTATTTAAATCACCTGTACGACTTGCCAGCGTAGTTAGGTGTGTATTCATACAGGAAATGAAAGTGTTCCCGAGTATGCCAACGACAAAACGCTAACAGAGTAACAACAAATGCACGGCCCGGGAAAAATAAACAAGCGTCCTCGTGCGAGGCAATAAGTAAATAAGACTTGTCATTGAAATTGAATACGTCTGCCTCCGCGAGCCAATGTAAACTCATGTATGAGGGGTGGTCCAAAAGAAATGATTATAATCGATATATAAAAAAACAGTTAAGGTTCAAATTCTTATTCATTGTCAAGATATAATCCTTAGAAGTCGATCCAAGCAGTCCATGGTTTTCTAAACACTTACTACCCCCAAAAACATATATTTTTCGAACCCCTTCTAAAACGCTTAAAAAGCAGTCACCACCACACTATCTTTTTCAAAAAAAAATCCCGTATAATGCTCGTCGGGGCGTCTCGAGCGTAGCGTGCGGCGGCGCGGCCCGCACTAAATTCAAACATATAGCTTTGTATGAGGGCGTTTACGGAGAAGCGATTTTACACGCGTTTGCTTGAAATGCAGGCGGATCCCGCGGATGGCACCGCCGCGTCACACGCGGCGTTGCGACCAGGCTCTTCGTTCACGGTAAAAAATAGCGAAACCCACAGCGGCACCCGCGGCGGCCGCGGCGTCGCCATTATTTGACGCTCGCAACGGAATCAACACCTATAGGGTACTTCCCGTTGACCTAGAGTCATGAAATTTGCCAGGAACATAGATCTTACAGTAGAAGTACAGGAAAAAGTCCGAAAATTGGGAATTTGTTGTTTTATCATATAAATAAAATATTTTTTTGCGACTACAAACTTATATTTTTGGTAAAAGAATTGAACGTGACGTACATTGATGTATCCGTAGCTAATGTACATATACTCGTAAAAATACAAGACTCTATTAGTAGAACCCTCGGTGCGCAAGTATGACTTGATTAATTTCTTTGATATGAGACCCATGTGACCTCAGTTAATGTCTGATAATGGTCACTTGTCGGTCTGGGGCAACACACCATCTGGAATTTTTGGCGTTATCCTCGGGAAGGGACGTCGATGGGTGGCCTTCACAGTGTTCTTCCATGGAGGTTCTGACTAGCTTTCACTCACCGGCGTGCAACCGTTGCATTTAGAAGATCAAAAACCCCTAGTGTTTTCTAAGAGTCAACTTGAACATGTTCGGTACTTCTTTTTTAAGTGCTCTCACAAATTATTTGTGAGTTTTTGTGAAATAACTGTGACTTCTTACATTCAAATTATTTTTTCTCCCGGATTCTGATGACAATACAATTAAATATATTCAATATCATTGTAAATCCAAGATGGCCGCCGCTACAAAATGGCGGATTAATATTTATATATTATATATTGCATATTCTTTTCACAACTCCCTCAACATATTGAGTGAGTTGTAAAAAGAAATGTTATTTCATTTGATACCCATACCTATCAAATGAAAAGGCGTGACTAGTAGAATAGAGTACCTAGGACCTTCCAAATTATTCTTAACTTTTAGTAGATATATTATCTAAATCATTCTTAGCTTTATTTTCAGTAAAACCGTTTTTTTACTTATTTTATTTACTGTGAATTTGTAAAGGTACGATGTTTCAAAAACAATAAAATAATTTCCATTGTTTTATTAAAAATATCCGACTATCGTTACTTTATCAGCCTTCGTGTAATAAAACCGACCAAGTGCGAGTCGGACTCGCGTGCCAAGTGTTCCGAACGAACAATATTTTGTTAACATGTTTCTTTAAATCACTTTTTATAGGTTTCCTGTAATCAATTGGAAAATACCTATTTCCTGTAAAATTTTAGGCTCTGTATTTTTTAACGCGGTTGTGTTTTGTAGTGGCCTACACTAGTGACTAAAATGACTGCACAACTTTAAATTTTAAACACCAATATTGTGCCAGTTTCGGTCAGCCGACCGACTCGTGTGCCACAATACGAAGTGTTGTGGCGTCATGAATAATATACACTTAAATTGTCTACAAGCGGCCACTTTAAATCACCTTGTTGAGAACGGAACAACAAATACTCCAAACGTACTAGTAACGTAACGCCGCGGCGACGTCGACGGAAACTTCATTTATTGATTTTTCATGGAATCAATTTATTTAAGGTGAGGTCTGTTCATTTCAGAAAATGTTTGGAGTGGGCACTGCATTTCGGTATAGGTACACGCATCGGATTGACGACATTTACTATTTCGTTTTAACATAGCAACAGTGGTCATTGAACTACCAAAGGGGATAGAACCTTTGTGGCATAGCCGCAATTACATATTTTTTTTTTCAAAATTACGGCGTGCTTTGTTACAGGTATATACAACGTGTAACAGAATAAACGCAATACCTTTTAAGGAGTCATTGTAGTCATCATTATGAACAACTTTTACTTTTTTATGGAACCAACATTTAAATCGCGAAAAAAATCGACTCCCCCATACATTTCTGCGCGCATAGCTCGACAAAATGTACTGAACGGCTGATTTTTTTTCTCACAGTTAGTAGGAAAGTTCTTAGTAAAATGGATTTCACGTGATCTTATTTTTACTTTTTTTCAATAAGTGCTTGAATTAAGCTGGTGATATATTTGAATAAAATCTAACACATTTAAGCACGAAATAAATTATTTTTTAATGATAGTCATTGTTAGCACATGGTGACTTTACCTCCAAATATCTCGAAAATGTGACACTTTTGTTCACCATGTTACTAACATTTTTATTTATTTAAGTATCATCTACTCATACATAACCGCTTCATCGTACGCCGCAATTTTGAAAAAAAAAACAAAATTACTACTTTTCCTATGCCAGCTCACATAGAAAAATGTTCGAACCCCTTTTTTGCATTCTTAAAAAGATAATGATGAGAACTCTCACATCATCATCTTTTTAGTAGCACCTACTTAGAGATATAGACATTAGAAAATAGCACAATAACTGCTATTATGTCTAAAACAAAACCACTACATATAAGACAACATTGATCATAATAAAATAAGTTGCCTACATCATCATCATCCATTGTAGTTCATCCATTTTTTTTTAATATATCAAATTTCCATACCCTCCGTTATTTTAAATATTGGTTAGTAACAGCTACAGTCTTCAGGCACCGACGTGGCACCAACCGGTCACGTAAGTGGTAGCATTCATACTAATTATTCATGCCTTCATTTGGAAACGTCAGGCCGACTGAATGACTCCCCATTTAGTCCGTTTTACTAGGAATTTTTAAAATCCATTTACTGTGTTTCAAATGCACTTTCATGCTACTTTGTCTACTACTTTACTTTCTTGTATTGTTGTCCGCTCTTCATTTTTAAATCCAGCAAAAGACCAGGATCAAAATTGTTATTCTATTTATAGAGCGGGCCGTCTGAGGCCTACTTGCAAGCCTAGCAGAGTTGATAAATCTTCCTGTAGCCTTTTCTGCAGGGTAATATTATCGTATTTATTGGTGATGAGCCGCGATACGGTCACTGGCTTTTATACACCTGACGGAATTGTTTAGTCACCTCCTGTGTCATACGAGCTTAGATTGTTCTTTACCTACTCGTTCGTTGTCTAGACTCACGAAAAAACTTATTAAAATGTATTCTTATTTAACTACTTCTTATATTCATTAAACAATAACGGCGACATCAAACAGAACAAGAAATCATTGTTGCAGTTTGAATGCATTTTTGCAAACAACGTAATCTAAACTAATATTATAAAGAGGACAGATTTGTTTGTTTGTTTGTTACGATCTGGCTCAAAAACTGCTGAACCAATTTTAAAATTCTTTCACTGTTAGAAAGCTACATCTTCACCGAGTAACATAGGCTATAATATAAATTCCAGAAATAATTAGGGATCCCTACTAAAACTTGAATTATGTAACCCAAGGTGTAAAAACAACTATTGATGATACATAAAAATAATGTACCACATAATTAAAGTACTCATTATTACCTATAAAATATTCCGCGAAGCTATATGTCGTAACTATTATGGTTAAGAAACAATGACCGCTTTTTGTTAAAATTATTCAATCAAAGCCCAGTTGGAAAGAAAAACTGATGATTTTGATATCAAGATATTAATCCTAATCCATTGAAATTGTTTGATAATTAATATTGATTATGTACGTGAAAATTACACTTTAAATTATTCATATCGGACCTTTAGTTTCAAAGTTACGACGGGTATAAAAATGCTCTAAGTAAGAAAAATCCGATGAAGTTGAATCACGGCATTAATGATTTGGATAAACAAATTGGTAAGAATAACAAATATTTGGATTTTTCGGGGCCGAAAAGGGGTGATGAAGTTTTTAGGGGAGGACATTATTGCTTACTTCGATTTACGTGGGAATTGGTACGATCAAACTAAAATAATTGGAAATGGGATAATTGAAACAGATTCAACAATTTTTGCAAAATCAACCACTGACGAGGTGAACGGGATGGATAGTTGCGCTGATCCAAAGACCACAGAATCAGCAGCAGAAATGACTGGGTAATTAATGAACATCGATTTGCTCTAAATTTCCAAAACTAAAGAGGGTAGAGCGGGCGTTGAAGTTTGTGGAGTACCTACGCGCGGATGAAGTCACGGGCGAAGCTATGTAGTTTTATAATAAATCGCGTAGGATTGTAAACTCTTTCTTCTCGATAAGACATATATTGTGAATTGTATTGTTATTGGGATTCATTGTATTTGAAATGATCTATTCATAATATTGAGATTTACGATGTTTACAATAAATTGGTAATATAATAACCATCTAAGCCGCACATTGTTCCTTATACAGCAAAAAATAATTGGTATTCTTACAGTTTATTATTGATACGAAAACTCGTGACTTTTTCCCATGTTTGTTTACCAAATAAGACATTAAGGAAAAAAACATCGAACCGTTACCGGCTGCTTTATTTTTTTATCGAAACTGGATCATGTTTGTATTTCCAATCGCAGCTATCAACATTGTTATGTTAATAATCCCGTGTAATTTGCTTTTGTTCAAAAGAGTTACAATGAAAAACTGTTGCTATAAGCAACGTTATACGCTATTGTGACTGCCAATCGATTGTTTCTTACAATAGCGATTACTATACTTTCGCTAATAATAATTAACTAGCCACGTTAATATGAATCAATTCCGTATGTATTCGCACACTATAGTAGTGCTCACTTGGAGAATCTTTAACGGATTTGGACGGCTGATAACAAAAAAAAAATCATAAAGTTATGTAAAAAAGGTACTCTCAATGACTGAAACGGGTTCCAACAAGGGATTGCACAAAGACTTCAGTTATTTGTTGGGTATGAACTGAAAAAGAGCCCATTGTAATTGGCTACACATGGTCCCTTCATTATTCTTCATTCAATATTTTAACATAACTGGCCGGTCGCGTGCGATGCCAAACAGTTTTATTTATTCTTCTAACAGTCAGTAGCTACCAATAAAAATGAAGGGTAGTTGTTAAAAGAACCGCCAACCGACCACAATCGATGGTCACCCGTAATACAAATTGTGTTAAATAACATGCGAATCATATTGAAATACGAATCAAAGGGTATATTATAACACGCTGTGACTATTAAATACCCGGCATTTTCATTGTGCCATGCAACCCAGTTATTGAAACATTATTACTATTATTTCTGCGAAATATCAACTTCCAAATTCCAATTGCTAATTTGATACATGTGTTTAACTCTTCAACTATGATCGATGCTATTTTTCGGGAGCTGAAGGAATTCGGCCACGTTTGCATCGAAATGCCAATAACCAGACAGCCCCTCTGTCTGGTGACTGCCAAACTGGATGAGAGCCGGAGCAAAAATTGTTAAATTCTATTGAAATTCTTTTTGACAATAGTAAACACTTTGCGAGGGATTCTACTAATTTTTAAGCAACGTGTTCAATCGCATCTACAACTCTAATTTACAAACATCTTTTTGTAAATTGGAGTTGTTTTTGACAGATTGAGACTGATATCCGAATGAGAAACTTAGTAGAATTGGCACTCTCGCTACGGAATATTCGAGTTATATGATAGCTTGATACGTATTAGTTGGAGAGCGCATAGCTAGCGGTGCCGCGTGGATGTGCGTACGCGTCTGAGAGTAAAACACATCGGAGCATGCAATTGAGGTCACATTATATTGTTAGATGCAACTATACGCTCGACGCATCCTATTGATTTAACGGCTATTACATTCACCGGGAAGCGGTTCCTATCATTCAATATAATAAACGTGTCAGCTGCACGACTAAAGCTTTGAGAAAGAAATGTGACAAATTCTCACATTTCTCTCTCTCTCTCTCTCTGCATAGCTGTAAATATCTCTGATGTTTGTAGAATGGCTTTGAGTGAACAGAATATTGCAACGGGTAACTTACAGGGAAATAGAGTGCGACTGGAAACGGATTTCATTCGACCGTTACATTTTGGCCTTATTTGTATTTTCGGCCGAAAATGTAAACGGTTCAGGTTATAAGTTACATAAATACAAAGACAAACTTTAATCATTCAATTCAATCGTTTAGGCTTAAATTGTAAAAAAAAAACAATTTCAAACTTTTTTCAAAGGCATACGAGAAAAGACTTTTTCTGCATTTTTCCACCTTTATTGGTCGAAAAAAAAACTTTAGGTACTAAACGTGTTGATTTGCCGGAACTGAATTTCTTTCGGCCGTAGACAAAACTAACTAACACTTCGAAAACGGAACCTACTGAAAATGGCCGAAAATTCGCTGAAAATTAAACTTAGTTCGACTCGACGCGGCAAGTCTGTATTGTGCAGAAGATCAAAGTAGTTTCATTGCGACACCTACGAAGCCGTGGGATGTCACGTACGGGGAGCGAATTATGACTCTGAACTAGCTTAGTTTAAGGGTAGCTCCCTTAAACCTGCTCGTTCAGAGTTGAGACATGTTTTACAAGAAACTGAATCAACATTGTGGGTGGCACGGGAAAGAAGCCACTTAAATGGTAAGGAACAAGTTATATTGCGTTTATTAAGCTCCTCTCGTCTTAAAATAAATAAAATCCAACAACACCGTTCATGCCTTGGCCTTTGACAAATATCATAAGTAGGGTTGCCAACTTCTTTTTAAGAGGATATCTCTGACAAAGGGTAAACAAAGAGTGCTGTCTGACGGCCTACCTTTAACCAACTGTCAAATTAGCTACCAACAGTAACTGAAACGTCATGTTTGAAACGCAAACATGACGTTTCAGCTACTGTTGGTAGCTGATGAAAAAGTCTTGTTTTACTTATTATGTTACAAACATTATGTAGTTTATTAATCGTACGACGACTAGACAAATCCAATGAAGTCATGGTTATTTTTTTTGAAAAGACTAATCTCGTTCAGTGAAATACTGAAATGGCAGGATTTCAGTTAGTTCAATTCAAAGTCAGATTTAAAATAAAAAACGGGAATTTTAGACTACTCTATTGCTTTTGTAGATTATAAAGTACGCCTACGCAAAATGGAGAACAATACTCCATATATATTAGAGTACGCTTGGGAACCCTGCTGACTACAACTTCATAAACTTCTTCATATAAAGGACTCAGCACAACTACGGTGCAAATAATCGTACTAACTGGATACAACTCAAAAATCCCCCCGTCATAACAAAAGCACAGAATGCATAGATACCTATGTTTATGTATGAGTAGCTACGCGTGTTACTCGAACGTGTGAAGTTGACACTTAAATAAAAGAAACAAAGCAACATCGTTAGTTCCGAACACTCGTCCGTTTAACAAGTTATGAAAAATACCCGGACTATTACGGAGTTATATTCTGTTTTCATTTTGTAGAACTTTTACTGAATGGAATTTCAATAGTCCGCTCGCTTGTAATTAGGGTCATTGCGCCGGTTTCGCGACCACTTGCCTGACTAGGTTCCTTTAATAGGGTATTTGACTACTATGAAAAGTCTATTCAATGAATACTAATTTTATAGATGGCATTAAAACGGTACGATTGGTGAAAAAAATAGAAAATTGGTGGAAAAACGGGGAACTGTTTATCACAGATATCAAAACGCAGTCAACACCGCCCTTTTTGAGATTTTTAACTGCGTCTTGACTGCTCTCTAGGTTTTGAGACATATAATTAAAAAAAACCAGTTAAAAACCCTATTAACGATATTAATAATAGCCTTTCTTTAGGAAATAGAATAAAGAGTCATCATCTGCCTAGCCTTTTCCCAATTATATTGGGGTCAGCTTCCAGTCAAACAGGATTCAGCTGAATACCAGTATTTAACGCGGAGCGGCTGCCTACCAGACCTCCACAACCCATTAACTGGGTAACACGGTCTTCATTGGTAAGGCTGGTGTCAGATTTTCTGGCTTCTGACTATCTGTAAAAATGTAAATAGAATAAAGAGTAATCCTTAAATATTATTTGAATAGTTTGATACCAACCGCTTGACCGAAAGCAAAGAAAAAGAACGCTCAATTCAATTATTAAAAATTCAGTGTTGGTTTAGCGGTGTGTGGAAGTGCTGCGCTAGACCACAAAAAGAGCACGGCGCGTTCGAAAATAGGTTTAGTTTGTATGTTTTTTACTCAAATTAAAAGCGTGGTAACTTTAATTATGTAATAATTTCAATTATTTAATTGCACTTAAGTAAATCCTCGTAACCGACTTACGAGTTAGGACGCCGACGGTTACTGAAATGCGTATTTTATAAACACGTTAGAAAGCGACCAGCTGGTCGTATTCTAACTCGCACGGTTTTATTTTCTATTGAGAACATAAGTTCTCAATGTTTTATTTATCGTTACTTTCAGAATTTAGGGTTTGGTGTTGTAAAAGCCTTAAAATTATATTCTTATGTATACGACCACATGTTTTCTTGATAAAACTTGTTTAATTCACTCACAAATAGATAAGAAACTCTAAATAAATAAAAAAGAACGGTAGCTGTAAACTAAAATAGCATGTTTAGTTATTTAATTTCTTTTTCCGGACGTTTTTTAAAAAATAAGATTGTTCACGGCGGTTCCAATTATGAAATTTAAAAAAATACATTTATTACGTTATTGAAGCAAAGAGGCGACATATTGTGATTATTTGATAAAATACTATTTTTGTTTATACTTATTTGTAATTTAATGAAGTTCAATTTAAAGTGATGGTCAAATTTATAGTAGTATTTTATTTTTTCAACTCAACGAAGTGGTCGCTTACCGGCGCGATGACCCTACTTCCAACAGATTTATTAAGCTCCATAACTGTAATTAAAATTGTATTCTACGCTCCAAACTACATTTATTAAATTTCTAGGGGGATCGAGACTGCGTCATCACATCATACATGACCCAAAAACAAATATTGCCAGTTGCAGGGCCGGTGTCCTGTATGACTCAACCTCCCCGTTTTATTTATTTTCGAATCAAAAAGTTTTATATAAAGTAACAAAATGTATGTCAAACTACGGCCGAGTTCGCACCTACTGACACGAGATAACAATGAATCACTTTACAACGAATCGATGAGTTCGATGACGCGCTGCTTACGACAAATAACCAACATTCTCAAAATAATGAAAAGACATTATCCTTCCTTCCCCACCGCAGTCACAACACACTCGTCATCAAGCTATGAATATTAACTGACGAAGAATAAATATTGAATTTCATTTCACTACATTAAGTATCAATTAGTATTCTTTATCAGAGTCAAACTAAACAAGGAAGTGTTTTATCATTTTGCAATAACTGTTTCATTGGCGACAATGCAAGAAATAACGAATTATCCGTCAATCGGAAAGATACTGCGTCCGTCGTATTGGTATTCAAAGTGATTGTGACCTACATAAGCATAGTCACAATAGATCACCCCCAAGTATGGTAGAATACACATTAACGTGTGAGGATATGCAAATACACTTACTGTAGTCGGGCGGGAGTCCAGGAAGTGGTCGTAGGCGGCCAGGCCCGCGATAGCGAGCATCACGCCCGTGTGGAAGCCGGTCATGAACAGCCCCACGTACTGGATCAGCATGGTGATGAGCCCGAACAGGAGCCCGGCGCACAAAGCCACACCTACGATCAATCGATCAAACTTAAAAACCTTTTCATTAACAGATGCCGGCCGAAGCGACAGCATTTTTCGCTTAACTGAGTGTATCGATTTTATAAAAATAGAAAGCCCTCTTAAGTGCAATGCACCTAAAACAGTAGTTATGTATTAATGTAAAGGCATAGGTTGTTCGTCGACGTGAATGCACCGCCAGGCACGCTTGGTACAACACAAAACCACTAAATAAGTTATTAGCTTCTGGAAACTTGCTACAAACACATCGTACAAATGATAATTGTTTTACTCGGGGAATATTCTATCAGGTTTGGGTTTCTGGTAGACGGGCTGGCTAATTTGTGAGTACGGTTACATGCCGATAGAGAAGGAAATTGACTTACCAACGTTCCCGTACGGAGGCATCAGGTATTCTTGGAGGCAAATTAAATAGACTATCGCTGCGCCGAAAGTGAAGCCCGTGAGAAACATGCTCGCTTTGAAACATCGATAGCCTGAAAATAACTGTCTGGTTAATACCAAAATAAATCAAGTGTCTATGAAATAAATACAAAATTACCATGAAGTTCCATGTTTTCGGTGGATCTTGTTATTATTCATTTACGGGATGAATTTAAAATGCAGTTATTTTTTCGACAGCACACTGCTTTTTCTCAAAGGAATTATAAGCGTATTCAACTAAAACGTGCAGATGATCTCAAGCAATATTAGCATACTGACTATCCGCAGATCTATCTCATAAATAACAATGGGTTGTCAGTTATCTGCGCGCGTACGTTACCGTAGACGGGATCATACTTTGTGTTGCGCATTCCGATATTTTTAGATGGCTACTGTTTGCATGTGCTTTGTCATTTTTATTATTATCTTGATTGCATTATTCAGTAAATTACCTTTATTTTTAATCAGCACGTGTCTGTTCCAGAGCTAGGTAAAGGTGGAAATCGTTATCTAGCCCTAGGTCAGAATACAAATAAAAGCGAGATAGAATCGCATAGAAAATCTATGGATTCGAACTCCCGCCAAACTCCCGTTAACACCTGTCGGTTCCAAGGTCTGTCTTTTGGCTCCCACTGCGTGACTACTCTATCCCATTTGTCTGTCTTGATACATTTCTCATACATGAACCGCCCAGTATCACTTCAATCCTATGGATCACATCGACGGAGCGTTGCGTCTTATAGCTACGCTTCATCGTCCCATGGCGAACTATGCACCAAGTTTGAACACCGCAAGTTAGGATGGGCTGAATGCGCAAATCGATGAATTTGAGTTTCAGGGTTATGGTGGTCAGTCTGGTCTTCATCAGCGACTTCATGGACCATTAGCTCCTCCGGGCCCTCGACACCGTCGTTGAATTATTTGTGCATGATTTTATGGATACCAGTTAGCAAAAGTAGGCATAAAACCTCTTGCTTATGCTCAGAAACTCGAAGCATTTATGTTGTGACTAGGCAGCAGTCGGCCAAAATAAGATATTACTAGCGAAACGAAGGTTGGAAATTCTTTGTAACCAACTGTTATGCCTTTACCGGACCAAAGGTCCTTAACAAAATTTATTTATTATTACTATTATTTTAAACACCAGGAAAAATAAATTTGAATGTTAACTGTCTTTTTCTTCTCGTACTATTGATTTTGTAGAGAAGAAATAAGGCCGAGTTCAATGCCTTTTATACAATTAAAAACAGTATATTCGAGAAAGGCCATTATTATACAAAGGGTATTCTAAATTGTATGCAGTGTTCTTCCATAATTTAGTTAAGCTTGAAGATGATCCATAGTTCGAAGTAGAGAAACTTGGGTGAATTCCAGATTGTTCGTACCGTGTGGTTGGTGGGAATAAAGTTCTCCGTCGAAGCGGATGCACGGAATGCCTTGTAAAATAGATGTGGAGTTGGAATGAAGAACGTGTCAAAACCTTTGTTTTTAGGCGAAAGTAGAATTTGACAAATATTCACATCGGTATCTACCTTTCTTATTTTCCCAGATGGCAAACTTCTTACCCCCTAAAGAAAATAATAAATTTGACTGTTGAGAAAAATAAGGTTTTTTACATTTTTTATTTATTTAATATGGGTTTGATCTTGACTCTAGTCTAGGTAATAGATGACAGAGACAAAGTCGACGATGGAGCGAGCTTACCCAGAAGGAGCCTGTTCACTCTAATTTGGAAGAGATTAGGGTTGAATGCGTTCGGAAACACAGACGCAGGCAAAATTTATTACAATATAATTATACATACATATTTCAATAAAAGGCAGCAAATAGCAATAACAGTGCCAATGAGAAATATCTTTTAATATTTATGTGCTTGTGTTTTGTCGCAAATCGAGTCAATTTTAGGAGTAATTTTGTTCAAGCATCAATTCGTATCTGTATTTCGTTTTTATCATGACTAAGTAAACCCCACCTACACTTAAGTATGTAGAAAAGGGTAAAAGGTAATTCACCGCTTGGCGTGAGAAATCGAGATGTTCTTACTGTCGAGCTGTCCAAAAATCAATCATAGACATCTTCTTAAATCAGCTTGCAGTGTTTCATCAACGTTGATTTCTAGTAATGACTACTGTTGCTTAATACTCCATTACGTAAATCTCCACCATTACGTAAATCTTGTCGCGAACCCCTTACCCTCCAAGAGAACACCCCTAGGGGTTCGCGTAACCCACTTAGAGAAACCCTGGCCTATAGCATTCCTCAGGAATGTGGCTATCATATACAAAAATAACTTTCAAAATCGGTTCAGTAGATCCAGATATTACCCCCTACAGCCTTTCAAACTCACAAACTTTACCTCTTTATAATATTAGTATAGAAGTAAAGATAAGAAAGATAAAATGATAAAATATAACGAAAAATAATATGTATATAACGTTTTCAGTAATAGGGTATTCTACTGAAAAAATCTAATTAGTCCGTCAGATAGATTTCCAAAAAATATTGGACACGTATTTTTTATTTTTTGCATATACAAAAAATGACGAAGTTACAGCGCGTTGAAAATTCGCGTGACGTCATTACGATACTACAATTTTTACTAGTGACGTGACATCACCAGCCCCCTTCTCTTTTAACTTTGATGCCCTTTACCTTGTATATTTTTTTTGCGATTTGAAATGGCATTAAAATACGTATTCAATATTTTATGAAAATATAACGGTCGGACTATATAGAATCATATTTTTTCTATCTAGTAGAATACCCTATTTTAAGCTTATTTAGGTACCTACCCAATTAAAATTTAAAATTCAACATTAACAAAGCACTTCATTGCTTTTAATTACTATACCTACTCATACAAATTAGTAATTACGAATACAGTTCTTACATAAATTAATTAATGTTTTAAGATACATATACTTTTATAGCCAAATCAAGAGGCGATAGAGTGTACTTTAGAATATACTTGGAAAATTATCGCTTTTAAAAACGATGTTGTTTTTGCCCGTTTAATTTAAATATATAAGTTTAAGGTTGTTTTAATAGACTAAACAAGTTTTATTTTTAATATTATTATACTAATAACGTTTACGGATCAGTTGTTGATTTGTTATTTTTATCCACAACATCAATATAACAAGTTTAAGTTACTTAATAGATATTATTTATTTAAAAGGCACATTATTTAATATGAGCTTAACTTGTCATATTTCGAAAGCATTTTATTATTTAATTACCTAGCTAGCTAAGTTTTATTTTAATGGTTTTAGGTTAAGAACACAGCGCGGGGGAAGATTATCTCGTAGGATTTAGGAAAAGCCTGGGCAGGACAGAAACTATAGGAAACAAAAACTGTAATTTCATCCCGTAAAGGAATAAACCACGGTGCCAAGAAAAATCACTTACCAAATAATGTATAGACTATGCCGAATGCTATGTACATAGCGCATAGCACACTTGTTACAGGGTCATAGTTGTAGTTGAATGTAGTGCAGAAAGACCCCTCGACGTGGGGGCCGTTGTATTTGATCGGCATGTTTGGGGGACTTCTCGTCACCTGAGGAACTAACTGTCCCACTGACGACATGTTAGCTAATTGACCGCAGTAATGACGCTCTGTAAGAGAAAGGTACAAGTCAGTGTGATGGCCAAATTCTCATAAGCAACACCATTGTATTCGTGTTAGCCGCATCCGGCTAAATCTCATGCTGTCTCTGTCTCTTTAACGTGAATTACAGCGACAAGAAGACTCTTGTAAGAACTTTAATTAAGTGGTTGTTGTCTTGCCCCACTCTAATATTTTATCATAGAGACCTTGCACTTGGCCTTCCTTCAGAAGTGTTTTATTTTAATAACTACACTTCTCATCAAAAAAATCGAAACACCTCGCAGTTTATGATTTGATAAGGATTATCAGAAAAATGTGTATATTTAGGAATAAATGTAAAATGTCATTTAATAGTGAGTAGTATGAGGTTTTTAAATCCTAATGTTAATGTTCTAAATTCAAATTAAGTCTTCATAGGTTTCGTATTTTGTATAATGAGTAATTTTTACCCTGTATGGAATATGAAGGAAATGGGTAAAACAACACGCGTAAATGAAAAAAAATGTAAGAAACGTTTATTTAATAACTTGTATTCCCTCCGCGAGCTCTTATTACTGCTTCCATACGGTTCTTCATCGATCGGATGAGAGTCACGATCACATGTTGTGGTATATTATCCCATTCCTCTTGGATTGCATTTTGCAGCTGGCTAAGTGTTTCTGGGGCTGGATCTCTTGCTCGAATTCGTCTCTTTAATTCATCCCATAGATGTTCAATGGGATTCATGTCCGGGCTTCTTGCTGGCCATACCATAATGGAGATACCGACTTCGGTAAGATAATCTCGTACGACGCCCGCGGTGTGAGCTCTAGCATTGTCGTGCATGAATATGAAGTCGTTGCCAATAAAATGTGCATAGGGCATCACATGAGGTTCAAGACACTGTTCGATGTACCGATGAGAGTTTAGTGCAGGCAGCCGTGGCCCAGATACAAAGGCAAGTTCTGTCTTACCGTCGGCGCTGATTCCTCCCCAAACCGTCCACGAACCGCCACCATAGCTGACCTTTTCTTCAATGCAGCATTGTGCAAAGCGTTCTCCATCTCTTCTGTAGACCTTGTTCCTTCCGTCGTTACCATACAGCATAATTTTACACTCATCAGAAAACAGTACTTTGCTCCACTGAAGGTATGACCAAGTTAGGTGCTCGCGTGCAAAGTTAAGGCGCGCTCTTCGATGGTCTGCAGTTAATTTCGGCCCATTCGCTGGCTTATGCGGTGCCAATCCGCGTTCCTTCAACCTTCTTCTTATTGTAGAGTCACTTACAGCTACTCTTCGTACAACGCGAAGCTGCTGCTGCAGTTGAAAAGCGTTAAGGCGTCGATTTCGTAAAGAGGTTGTTACAATAAATCGATCATCTCGCTCAGAAGTGACCCGATTCCTGCCAGATCCTGAACGGCGCGTGAACGAACCAGTCTCCCGATAGCGTTTGTAGACTCTATGAACAGATGATAAGCTTAGATGCAATCTTGCAGCCACAACACGCTGACTAAGTCCAGAATCCAGCAATGCCACCACTTGGGCGGCTTCTGCGGGCGAAGTATCCATATGTTTTAGAAAAAAAAGTTTTTTCAGACGTCCCAAAGTCACAGTAAATGAAATAAGAAACAAAAAGTTTAAAGACAAGCGCTAATTTTAGTTTTTAAACGAGAAACGTACTCCAACCCTAAATACACATTTGTCTCAAAACAGTGATTAATTTCATTTATAGGATAAACAAATGAAATTCTAATTTCGAATTTTGATTTTTTTCTTCTTACTGTAATGACCAAACTGCCAGCTACACAATAATGTTTTTTTTTTCATGGAATTAATTCTCTTTTGTAAAAAATTAGGACAAAAACAATAAAAACGAAAGTGTTTCGATTTTTTTGATGAGAAGTGTATTTGTTTCCTAGAAGCCTTGTAAGTTTTCTATAGAAATAATGTACCGGTGAAGAACGAGTCGGACTCGCCCACCGAGGTTTACGGAACCTCGGGTGGGAGTCCAACTTAGTAGGAAAAAAAATTTTACTTCATCAACGACTGTCAAAGTTTAAATTACAGCCGCAACCAATGGCTCAGCGTGCTTGCTGAGGCACGGAGTGTTTCGGTAGAAGGATGGTCACTCATCCACAGACCGATCTTGGTAAGTGTTGCTTAACATCGCAGATCCACCTGCACGGCTGTAATTACTTTAGCCACAAGCTCTTCGGATGGATGTTTAAGTTCTCAAATAAGATATTTGCTTCCAAATATGTCGAAGAAGGGGCCTCATTTTAATTTGTCTGTTTTTTTTTTGCCTCAGCCCATATTTAACTAGGTATGTGTAGAGTTGCGTAGCACGTAGTAGAATCAGAGTCTAGCGTCTGATGTATCAGAGTGCTACGTCACTTTATAGGAGAATCAAAATAGTGACTTCTATGTCGATATTATAAGTAGTTACAGAAATAAGCAGCTTTGACAGACGAGACAGAAACGTTGCACCATAAGGCTTCTTTTTATGTTGTTATTCGCGCATACTATTCATGTTTGTTTGTTTGCTTTTAATAAGCATTTTGGCGGAACCCTAAAATGCACTACTAAGCGTATTTCAGAAAATCCATGGAGATTGGTTTGCATCAACAGATTGTATTCTCGTACTTTACGAAATAGTTCCGAATCTTAAACAACTGTTTGTTTTACATAGTGTCGAAGTAAATAGTATTGATAATAGAGGCGAAACTAAACAGAATCGATATATTTGGCTGTTTCGGTTAGCAAAATAGTTCGAATGCTGTCGAAGAGAACGGCAACATAATTGAAGTAAAAGTATGTAATGTAAAACTGAAGTGTAAGAATTATATCTTACACTTCAGTTTTACATTACATATTTACCATTCTGGACATTTTAATTATAAAAACATAACAAGAAAAGGAATAGAAAAGGCAGACTGCGTCCTAACAATATCTTAAATAATGTGATTGGACAATGATAGATCAATGAATAATCATAACTATGACATTCAGGGCTCAATTCTTTTTGTTATACAATTTTCAATCATTAATTTTCTGCTTTATTAAACAGTACCTGTTGCAAAATATTGTTTCGTATTATATTGTATTGTCAATTATTTTAAATAGGGCCCAGAATGTTCAATGATGTATGTTTGGCACAACATAAGGACTGCACTTTTATTTTCAATAATGTGTTATTTTCCCGTTTTTGTTTTCGAACCGTTGATTGAAAGTTTTTTTTCGACGGGAAAACTTTAAATGAGTCCTCCCGCTTTCGGCGGAGCAGGAGGGAGTGTCAGACTCTTACTGAGTAAAACCCTGACGTGTTCCTTCAAATGCCTTTTGCGTTCCAGAGCCGCAGTAACTCTTTCGTACAATTCGCAAAAAAAGAGTCCTGCGGAGGCTGGGGCGTGAGGATTGCCTCTCCCTCACACGTTCCGCCTCCTCATCGCTTGCATTACTGCTTCGCAGAAGAAAGTGACTGCTTCCCATGCCCTCAATCTCCGGAGGACCACGGATCGGATTAGGGTCGGTCGTAAGAGGTCGCCGCCGCCGATCGTCGCTACGAGGACGTGTCCCCCGGGATGTGTGGAATGTGCGGCTCACATTGGTGACACCCGGGCGTGTCTTCCCGCCGAATCCGAAACAGCCGTGTCCAGAGAGGACCTGCGTCAGGCGGAAGATGAGGATGCAGTGGCGCCTCTCTAACCACTTCTCGAAGTGAGGACTTATCGCCATTATTGGGACGTGCAGGCACACACATTTCTATCCCCTGGTTTCTGGATTAAGCATTGCAGTATTTAACAAATTGTTAATTTCTAATTCTCAATTCAGAGGGGCTACTCTCTAAACCCGAAGCCCGTAGTTTCGGGCTTAGTTGCGGGCGTATCTACTCGGTATCATCTACGGACTTACGATTAGTTCCGAACCCGAATTAAGAATGAATGACAACACGATTTGACAATAATTGTCAAATCGTGTTGTCATTCATTCTTAGTGATTAGGTGAGAAGGACTAGAATACGCCCGCAACTAAGCCCGAAACTACGGACTTCGGGCTTACAGAGTAGCCACCCAGAACCGGGATTAGTTCTGTAATATGCGGGGCATACCTTTTTGTCACTAGGATATTTATGTAAAAAAAACAAAAACAGTGGCAAACCACTGTGAATAAGTTTACCGCACACAAGCGTCAATTGCTTGGGACGTAAAAGAATAGCACCATCCCATCACTTCCCATGGGTGTCGTAACAGGCGACTAAGGGACCAGAGAATGGGCAGCAGCATTCTGTGCTTTTGTGCATTGCAACAGCTACACTGCGATCACCAACCCGCCTGCCAAGTGTGGCGATTATGGCAACACCCCCCCTTTGGGTGGGGGGGGAGGCAATAGTCCAGCAGTGGAAGTCTTTCAGCTGGTATGGTGTTTAGATTTTACAATAGGTAGTTCAAAAAGTTATAAGGAACTGGAGGTGAAAACTGTATATAACTTGCAATTGGTGATGGACTGAGTTGTTTATATGCAGTTACATCATACTCCATTTATGGCTATATACACAATAGCATCTCAGCTCTCTGTTTTTTTACAGTTAATATTAATTTGAGTTTTTTTAAATCATAGTTTTTTTCCAATATTATGTTTGAAAGATTATTTTGAGAGATTACCTATTCAAAAGTTTACCACTTATAAATAATTTTACCACAGGTACTATCTTCAACATACATAATGCAAATATGCCTGTTTTTGCTAGAAGAATTGATCTTCTTTTTCTTCCTCTCTTTATCTCATTATTTGGGGTCGGGTCTCCTGACTTTCTTGCACCAAGTCAAATGATCTTGGGTCCGTTTCGTGGAATTAGCTTTCTGTCACTTAGGTCACATTCAATGGAGCTGCACCAGGTCAGTGGCAGGCGGTCTCTCCCTCTCTTTTGTTCTAAGAAGACCTGATTTTTTTTGCATATAAATCTTTCATTGATGAAAAACAACTATGCTATTGCTAAGTAGCATTGGCTACTTTTTATCCTGGAGAATAATAGTTCCAGCAGGACAGGGCGCGGGAGCGCCGCTGCTTATAAAAGCTAGTAGGTAGGTATTTGTGTAAATTGTGTCAACTAACTAGATAGTCAGGGAATTTTATCAATGGAATTTAAGTGCCTAATTTTGACATATTATTCATCCTAATCTCTATAAAACCTCACCCCTAAATTAATGTCTACCATGGAGGGCCTGGTCCTGTCAAGCATTGTAAAATTAGAGAAGTATTATTTAAAAGACTAACCATTTTACAGATAAATTACAAGTTACTGCATCACTCAAAATAAACCTTAAATAAGTTTGATTATTAAATTAATGATCTAAAAATGATTGAAGGAAGTATTTACATAGAATCACCAATTTTCTGTAACCTGCAGTACATTGCAGTTTATATTGAGTTTTTGAATAATTATATTTAATTACTTTTAAACACCTGTCTTATGAATTATTCAATTGGTTTATTCATTTTTCTGCTATACTAGGCACATGCTCATTAATTTCGAGAAAATTGCCATTGTTATGAAAATTAATATTACGAAAATAATGTCGATAGTTAGGTTCGTCTTTCGATTGCACGTATTTTATACCTCATGCTTCGGATTTGCGATATTTTCTTACAACAGAAATCGTATGAAACCCCAGAAAGTGCATAGATTCGGTTGAAACCATTAAAGAATGCATGGGAAAATACCCGAAATGAGTCAATAACAAAAACATGATTCTGACACCGACTGTTTCACTTTGTTTCGTGAACAAGCTTTCGCTAAAGGAAAAAATTCAATGACAAATATATATATCGTACAAATAATACAATCCATTAAACCAGTATTTAGTTAAAGTTTTTACTTGAGAAATTAATAATGTAAGTAACAAAAAATATCTCACCAATAGGCCCACCAAGCGTCTTGTGTCGATTTCACACTAAATGGATAAAATCCAGAACATTACAAGGATCACGAACTACCCCCGCTACTAAAATATATGCATGTTTTTGTAATATTTAAATATCCACCAAAGCCAACAATCCGCACTCGCGACTACCTACGTAAAAGAAAAATATGTAACAAAGGAGACGTTTCCACTGGTTCCGACCGAGTTTTCTCTTCGACTACCTTTGACATAGAGTTGTCCGCTGCTTGCCACAGATCCAATAAAACGACTTGACTCGATTAAATTTCACATTGTCATCGTTTCGAGAAAACGATTCTTTTATTAATAAAATTATTGAAAATATCTTGTCCAATGTATAAGTAAAATAATGTAAAATTAACAAGCTAAAATCGAAAATATGGGTGTTAATAATAAAAATACCGTTTTCCAAGTGTAGGCAGGCGATCGGAGGAAGCCAGACAGACAGACTGGATAGTGTTGCCAGATAAGGTGATTTTACACGATGCGTTGACGGTGCAGAGCGGTGCCGCTGCGTTGAAATCACTATACTATGTTAGACGACACGTTGGGCACGACCAGACTTGTGACTTCAGAGACGCGGTGGGGAGATATGAAGCGCTGCGGCGCCGGAATGACAACGTGCCGCACCGCAGCATTGTCAAATGTATCAAACGCAAATAACTGTATTACAATTATTCAAAATTTTTCTTCCTTATTAGTCCTGATAATATTAATATGGATTTTCGGATTTATTTAGTGCAAGCAAGACCTGCATTATGGAAAGACATGAGTCATTAACGGTGCGGCGCCGTACTATGCCACAGCGCCCGTGTGTCACCCTATAGCTCAAATTCATTACATTATGGCGCCACACCGCATCGTCAACGCATCATGTCAACGAATGGGTACAAACCAATTTTTTAAATATTAAATTAAGCGGTTCGTTTTCATTTTAATCATCTTTTTTTGTGTAATTAAAAAACAGATTTCTTCATAAATTTGTTCTTTTTTCCTAATGCACATGATGGTAGTTGAGCTATGTGTACGACAAAATTTTCGCCGATTTGTTGCTCGACATGTCTGGCAACACTGCCACCGACACACAACCCTAGCCGCAACAGAGTCCAGGCCACCTTTGTGAAATTATTGTGCATTGCTAGCTTAGTAGCTTACTTTTGTATAAATTTATTCATCGCAGGGAACATTTCCAAGCGTATTATTTGTGCTTCGTTAGTGTGCACAAATCGAGTATATTCAAGGGGCGTATACAAGATTTAAAATGTTTTGGCCAGTCATCCCCAGAGTTTAATTTAAACAACACGTATTTACCTCAGTGAACACAGTTCGTTCGTAGTAGCTGCATCTTCCAAATTTCACAATGAAAGTCACAATTACAACTCTGAACGATGAAATCTTCGTCTTGGACGTATCCGAAGATTTGGAGTTGGAAAATTTTAAAGCATTTTGTGAAATCGAATCCGGGTTCCCTGCGAAAGATATCATACTGAATTACAATGGAAAGCCGCTTTTGGACGATAAGAAATCCCTAAAGGCGCACGGTGTTCACGACGGAGACGTCATTGTGCTTCTCCACATGATGCAGTCAGCCTCCAACCTCAATCAGACTGATTCCAGTCAAGGTACATGTTGATAACACACTTAACATTCTCACTGTGCATTTTAAAACTGCATTGTCATGCTTATTGTCATTTATGACAATGTATTTTCTTCAAATTTATTACTGGCAGACAAATGCAAACAAAGAGAGCTAATATATTTTATTAAAAAGAACTATGACAGTAACTGTCAATAAATATATTTTTATATTTAAAGGTTGAGTTACATTTTTTTTGTAAATAAATTAAAAACCTCATCATCCTTGCAGCTTTGCCAACTGGCTTAGCCAGTTTAGACTTCAGCGGCATCAGAGTCCCACCAGCTAGTGCAAGCACTTCAATGGCAGCTAGAAACCCGCCGGTTGAAGAGGACCCACGTATCATCCGGGAAATGTTCTTGGCTAATCCAGATCAACTTGCTCTTCTGAAGCAAAATAACCCAAGATTAGCTGATGCACTTCTCAGTGGAAACTTAGGTACCCCCTTAAATATTTATTACTAGTACAATGTAGAGGTCATTACATTACCCACATAGTACACAGTAGGTTAGAGATTTGATTATTTTAAAGACATTTTTTTGCTTTTGTAACAACTATAATAAGCTTCTAAGTATGGGAAAGTCCCTGCAATGTTAATTATATGGCTGAAATTATATTTTTTTTTGTTCAACAGTTTTAGACCTGTCTACTTCTTGCCTTTTACCTAACTGCCAAGGAATGGTTTTTAATTATATAACCAGTTTATTTCTTTTTCAAACCATAATCAACATAAGCATTGAAATAAGTCTAGTCGAAATTTAAGTTTCAGTCAGTTTATTAATAGAAAAACAACCAAGCAAGAACATTCCATACTTTATTACTGCATAGAGAGCACAAAACAATGTTTAAATTAACTTACTAACCAAATTAATTTAGATTTGTATATCCTCAAGCATCTCAGATGGGAGGTATAACTTCTCTGCCAAATTCAATGAATTTATAAAGGGTTTTGCAGAAATTATTAATAATAATGGTGAATGGCATAACATTAATATTTCGTATTGAGAAAACCAACTTTAATGATAAAAGTTGGTTCTCTTAATACTGACAAGACATCATTGATAATTATTAACCAATAACATTAACCCTATCAAAACTATAATGTTGAAAATTTAAATCTTGTTTCATAGATACATTTGCTTCTGTGCTTCGCGAACAAATCTTAGCTAGAACGGAACGTCAGCAACAGCGTATAAGGTGAAAAACATTACAGATTGGTTTCGTGAGATAGGTGTCTATAGGAAGACATGACTTAAAGCTAGACTTATTTCAGGATGATGAATTCAGATCCGTTTGATACAGAAGCGCAGCGTATGATTGCTGAGGAGATTCGCCAGAAGAACATTGAAGCAAACATGGAGGCAGCCATGGAGTACAACCCTGAAACATTTGGCACCGTTGTGATGCTGTACATCAATTGCCATGTGAATGGGTAAGCTTGTCATTTGTTTAGTATTGGAGAACTGTTGTATAGATTACAAACTTAGTTGTTAGTGATAGAGCGGTATAGGTAATACTACACAATATATAAAAATAAGTACCTACATACACACACACTTCTGTTGCATTCAAATCTATTGTGTCATGGGTATTTGACATGATGATACCCATCCAAACCTTCATCCTTCAGCAATGCATGTTCAAGGGTAATATGGAAATGATGAGCATGGATACTTTGTTCCAGATTTCCAGTGAAAGCATTTATTGACTCTGGTGCTCAGACAACTATTATGTCAGCGGCGTGTGCTGAGCGGTGTAACATCATGCGACTGGTGGACACAAGGTATGTAAACTCGGTCCATTTATGCCCTTTGTGTATGTAACTAAATTAAAGCGTGTCTGTCAATTCTAAATGTATCAATTTGATAGAACTGTGTAATGTGCGATTACGCCATTGTTTGAGATTATGTATTTTAAATGCCATTATTTCATTTTATATTATACTAGCTTTTGCCCACGACTTCGTACGAGCATATCCCGTTTTTCCCGTTCCTGTAGAAATTTCGGGAAAACATCTCTTAGTGAAGGGTAGGGGAACTACATGCCAAATTTTCAGCTATCTACAACCATTAGATTCGGCTGTGCGTTATCTGTCAGTCAGTCAGTAACGGAAGAATTTTATATATTAGGATATATGACTCGCTTGTTTGCGAGAAGCTTGACATAATTCAAAAAGTGCAAGTTTTGGGTATGATGATTTAAAAGTTAAAAAAATAAATAAATATATATTACGGTATATATTGAAACATTGACTACGTTAAATCTTCTTCTGATTTATCAGTCTCAATGTAAAACTAAAATACAAGACTAAAATGCAAGAACTTTTGTTATAATTTCAAGTTTTCAGCAATAGGGTATCACTTGTGACGTTATTACAGATAAAGAATAATATTTTTTTGTATTATTTAAACATAAGTCTATATTGATAGTTAGTAATTTATTCAAATGAGTTTTTAATGAAATTAAGTCATTATTGAAAACAATTATCTTTATCATCAGCCTTTTAATTTATAGTTAAAGAACGTCGTAACACAAAATTTGTCGTCCTCGCTGAAATCAAGCACGTGCACACACTAAAACGTTCCCACGCTAACTGAGATGCTACGGTCTCGAAACAAAGCAGTAGTAAGAGTGCGACGGAACATAAAGGCACTACCTCTCTCGCTCTCTCATTTTTGTACTTAGAATTATGTCGTTTTTGTAGCAAATAGAACAAAATTTTCTGCGTTCACCTGTATACTTAACTCAAAACTGCTGATTTTTGAATTATGTCAAGCTTCTCGCAAACAAGCGATGTATGTCACGGGGTTATTGCAAGCGTAAGTTCATAATATATCGCGTGGAATTGTAAACTCATAATTCTCAATAAGTCATGGATCAGTTGGAAAATATTGAATTTGGATGGGATTTATTGTATCTAAAATGATCTGTTCACAATATAATCTAATCAAGATTATTACAATCTTACAGAGTTAGTGAAATTATCTGGTGAACTATACAGTAGGAGTAGTGCAATTATGTGGTGACATACATGAAAAGCGAAGAATTAACAAGCAATATTTTTAGTTTAATTGCAAATTTAGATGATTCGGATTCTAAACTAGCTGTTTAGTTTTGTCAAGATCAACTTTTCATATTCGAAGTTTCTGCTCAGATGAAATTATGATCGGTTTATTAGAGCACTGCCACTGCAGCTACATGTGCATATTGTCCCAGTGCGGATGCAGGTGGGGCGTTCGATCGTTGCCATTCCAAATCCACATGGATTGCCACCAGGTGGCAATCGGGAATAATTCCCAGTTCCTACCCCACATGAGCAGGGCTCGCTGCGACCTTTCCGTCCACTACATTACTAGCTGCGCTTAGGTAGATATTACAGTGACGGTCAAATCCAGTACCTAGAACTGTTTACGTTTATCCCTTTGTACAAAAAGATGCTTCACCTGGCAGACAGCCAGCCATAAGTCAAAGTCAATGGCCGGTCATTTACACGAAATTCTACGTCTCTTTGTAAATGATGCTGAGATCATACTGTGTTTGATTAGTGCATCATCTAAGGTTGCCATTAAGCAAAGTAGAATGTGGACACAACTACCACTGGAGCGTGGAGATGCCCAATGATATATCTATACTAATAACAAAACTGAAGAGTTTGTTTGTTTGTTTGAACGCGCTAATCTCTGGAACTACCTATCGGATTTCGAAAATTATTTTGTATATCATAGCCACATTCATGAGGAAGGCTATAGACTATATATATGTCACCAGAAAATAGCAAAAGCCGTAAGATTGTAAAATTGTAAACTAGTTTTTCTTAATAAGACACGGATATTTGGAAACTATTGAATTTGGATGGGATTTATTGTGTACAATACTTTTTTTTTTATAGTATATCGAGAAATTGTAATCTAATAAAGATTTATTACAATCTTACGGAGTCTGCAATTTTCCGGTGACAAATATACGGGATCGGGAAATTCTTACAAAAACGGTATATGCACGTACGAAGTCGCGGGCAAAAGCTAACATCTATATTTATAGAGATAGCTTTTGCCCGTAACAAAAAATTAAGGCAACTGCTGCGATCCCATAACCCGTGCGCGAACACGTAGCTATCTTGCTACCGATAACGATTGTCTAGCGATTGTGCTTGCGCTATATTTTAGAGCTGTGATGTTGGTGCATGACGTGTCTAAATTATATATAACTAGCTACTGCCCGCGGCTGCACCCGCGTGAATGTCGAAAATTATCCCAAGGGAACATACTCCCGGGATAAAAAACTATCCAATGTCCTTTTCCGGGACTTAAACAATCTCTGTACCAAATTTCATCTAAATCGGTCCCGCCGTTTGCGCGTGAAGAAGTAACGAACATACACACACACTCACAAACTTCCGCCTTTATAATATGAGTGTGATGTGATACATCATTGCCTATGTCCAGCAGTTTATAATGTTGGGATGTGGACAATGAAAATATTTTTTTGAACAAAAACACGTTCCTTGTCATAACAAGACTCCTGTCTTAATACCATTGATCTTTACTTAGCGCCTTTGTGCGATGCGAGTGAGTGGTCCACACCTACATTTTCATAGCGCACATGCTTAGTGTGTCCATCCACAATACAGTAGTGGCTTTAAACTTTCATATTAACGGCCGGTTTCAAAAACCTTTGACCAACTGTCAAATTAGCTACCAGCAGTAGCTGAAACGTCATGTTTCAGCTATATGATATCGATAATAGATTTTAGAAGAAGGAAAAGCTAGTTGTTCCGTTATCTTAGAATATATTATGTCAGTATTTGACTTTGTTCGCGACAGCAATGTTTTTTTATGATTTGAATATGACAGTTTTAGGACAATAAGTTTCTTAATTTATAATAAGCAACAAAGTTCACAGAAGTATGTTTTGTGTTTATACATGGACATCTGAAATCAATTTTCAAAGACTTACTTTAATTTGAAAAAAGAAAACCGTGTTAGTAACTAATTAATCTGCAAACTGGCATTGAATCTACTTTTTATGTTTCCGATTGGAGTACAATACTTCTGACTTGTGTAAAAACTTCAAACAGCCACTGGCACTTTTTGTCAATCATTCCATAACGGAAACTCACGTTGAAAGTACTTACTTTCGTTTAATATCACGTGTTTTTTTAAGGAAAAAATAATAAAAACCTACCCAGTTTAAGAAAGTTGGTCATAAGCCATAAAAAGTAAGAAAAACTTACTTCAGAAGTTTTTCTTCTGAGTTTATTGTTTGTTATTTTCGTCCACCCTAATGAACATCTGCTGGGTTAGAAACTTTGACTCTTTCGCAATGAATACCCGACTGCCCTAAAAAGAGGGTGATGAAACATGTAGAAATAATGTTGCGTTTTTAAATTTTGTGAAATCTGAGATTGAACTAAAAAAATTGGCTGTCTGTAAAGTCGGTTTACGGACGATAGTTTAACGTGACAACGTCATAACAAAACATTGAAGAAATGATCGTAACGTTACAATGAGCGTAACGTTGATGAGACATCCTTTTTCGTGCGTGCAGCCGGCGTTCATCGATTTATTAGACGTTGTCACGTCAATAATATAAATACCAGTACCACCAACAGTAACAGACTGGTTGAAGAGTGATCTAGTTTGTATCTAGTTAATTAGTTACCCCTTGTGCAAATCCAAATGTAAAGCAAAAATAATAAATTGGCTTCTCGATTTGGATTATTCTGAGACAGAAAATATTTTAGCTGTTTTAAAATAAATAAGATAGTAAATTAGTAGACTTCATTTTAATACACACACCTACACTCACTCTAACAAATATACTTTCACACACACACATGCAACACGCACAATACACTACACACTCACAGACACACCATTTTTACTTTTAACATTTTCTCTATTTTAGTTTTTAAATATTCCTCTATGTACGTGAAGGCTTGGATGTATACAAATTAGTGCTTAATAGTATTGTTTTAAGAGGGTGAGAGCCTGGAGATCTGTCATACAGGTCCCGAACCCACTACAGACTTCAGCTCTCACAAAAGTTACAAATTTGATTGAAATCATATGTCACGAACCAATTTCGGTACCTTTTGAGAGAAATAAATCAAATTATTAATTATTAATTTTGCAGTCGAGTATTTTTCTAACTGCTTTATATTACCCATATGGATTTTCCCTCACTTTCTCAGCCTGTCTCATAGGTTAATTAATTTCTTAATAAAGAACTTGCTAAACGCTTAGTTGACACTTCGTGTGACCCAAGGGCTGGCTTTTACCTCGGACAGAGGATAAGCATTGCCATACAACGTGGCAATGCCGCCAGTCTTTTGGGCTCACAGTTGATAGCGATGGGGACGAATTTTCTGACGCCATATTTTACTTCAAATCTAGTGTTCTCTTTGATCACTAGTTTTGGGCTTAGGGTTTTAAGTTAAACAACCAAATTCAGCAAGTACGCTCAACACTCAATGTTGGCACGTCCAGCCTGCACGGCGTGTCACGAATCACGATATATGATTGTGCCATCACTTAGCTGAGCCATACGGAGTTTTTATTTTTATTTTAAGTGTATAGTTAGATTAGTATTTAAGATATGAAATCCTCATTTAAATAAGAAGCGCTATTTCTTAAATAACTTTAAATTCGGCTGTGGCTGACGGAGAGACAGTCAACTGAGTGATCCTATAATATATCCATTTTTCCATACAGAGGTTTGGAACCCTAATAACTGTTTTGGGATTGGGAATTAACACAGTAAATAAAGTTTATTTGTTAATTAATACTTCAAGCACACCCACGCTGTCATCCTATCCGACCTCACGTTTGTATTTTACAAACTTGGCCAGCCCACTGCTTCATTTGTCTGGCAGATATGTTGTTTTCACCTCATTAGCGATACTTATCCTTGTGGGTGTATCATTACTTTCTCCTTAGCTAAAGAAAAATAATTATACAAGTACTCGTGTATTGTACGTCTTTGCTCCCAGTCGCCGACCCGTATCCCGATGTATTGGGTGAGAGTATCAATAACTCCACAGCAACACCTTACTATGTTTGTTATTATAAAGTAAACATTCACTGATCAGAGCAAAATTATATTCATAATATTTATGTGATTTGTTTGATATTCTTCCAAACTATTTATTGTACGGGGCCGACCGTAAACATACCTACCTGATAAGATACCTCGCCGAGCTTATTATAGGTCGTTAACCGTCACTTAGTTATGTAAAAATAATCTGGTTTGCTTTAGATTATTCTATCCGGTCAGCAGGAAAATACAATTTTTCTGTTCATATTTTTGACCTTAAACCACCTCATGGAATACCCGACCAGGGGTACTGCCGGTCGATTAGAAACATGTCGAAATGAAAACTTGGGTGAAGTGATCACGAGGTGCGCTGTCAATCCATATAATCAAGATGGAATGACAGCTCACGTCTTGATCACGTGACATCTTGATTATATGGATTGACAACTCACCTTGCCATTGCTCTGCAAAACTCTTTGAATGTGCTCATATGATACCCGTAAATTTCCCGGTAAAACCCGGTAAAATATCCCAATGGGACCAGCGTCAAGGCAGCATAGTCACTACACATATCTTCATTAAAATGTATCCATTTCTAATCTTGTCCTAACTTATAGTAGGCGCCAGATAAATGTGGAATAAAGTATATTGACCTTTCCCTAATAACTGCTCATAGGTACCTGAACAATTATATAATAATAATAATAAAATTCATTTATTTTCTCACCACAATATTAAAGATTACAAGCGACATATTGATTAGAAATAAAATTAAAATTTTACTACAATATTGTGGGAGACTGGTGCCTAAGCTAGGCTAATAACCTGTGTTATAGGACACCAGGTCCCCACCCCGATTAACATTGTCAGGACGTACTAAATCAATACACCATTTGTTGCGGCAAGTACAGTGTGGTGGGAAGTAAGTAAAATGAGCGTGTGTTTTAGTGTGTGTATTTGCAGTATGTCTGTGTGTGTGATTGTGTGTGTGTGTGTGTTTGTGTGTGTATGTGGTGTGAGATAGGTGCACACGTTAATAGCATTGTATAGGGTATATAGGTGAATAATAAAAGGCATAGGTACTATAACTTTAAAGACTATAAGTTAACTACAAGGACACGTTCGGTGCTATCGTAAGACAACTCCTGTAACCAATTGGTAAGCTTTGTTATCAATTTACGTCTAGTGAGAGGATATATATCGAGAAGACGATGGATTTTATTATATATTCTAACACTGAGGACGCTGAAGTGGCGGCCCGCGAATGAAGTACGACATTGGGTAGAATTGCAGACTGGGTGACCTTTGCGCTTCCTTAAGACTTTGTCGTCAAGAGGAAGCAAAGAATGACGGCGTAGAACAGCACGCAGAATAAACAGTTGGCGCACCGTTAGGACCTTTGCCTCAGAGTAGAGCTGGGCAGTTGGATAATCTCGGCGTTTGAACTGCATAACTTTTAGGACTGCCCTTTGAGCTCGTTCAATTAAATATGAATCGTTTTTCATTATTAGACAATGTTAAGGATCACGAGAGATGATGATTCGGGACAGTTTTGTGTCATTAATTCCGTTTTTCAAATTAACAATGTCAATAAATGTAGGTGGGTCAATGACCGATATTCCACGATTATCTGGCGCCTACTATAGTGTTTGACCAGATGACCTCTGTTTGTATTATCTACTCATTTTCCGTTTATTTACAGGGCCAATAGTGTATTTGACTAGTATGAAAAATCTAAATAAATGAATACTTATTCGATAGATGATATTAAAACATTACGATTTGTGAAAAAAATAATAAAAAAAATCGAAAAACAAAGAAATTATTTTTCTATCCTTGTCACACAAAATGTCATTTGTACTGGATGGCTCCAATTTAATATAGCGGGACTTGTGAGTGACGTGTGACCTCACACGCAATTAGTGCTGTCTCCGTTTAGTAAAGTTTTTAAAACGCTGACAACACCGCCATTGTTGCGATTTTTGAGCAATATTTTTAATTGCGTCCTGTGTACTCTCTAGGTTTTTGAGAATGTAATAAATAAAACCAGTCAAATACCCTGTTCCCGTTTGCATTCGCATTACGGTCCCAATCTGTTAAACGGGATATTAGAGGTGTTTGTGACAGATTGCGTCTGAGAAGCAAAGACGAACTTTCCAATTATAAGCGCGAGAATTAAAAAAAAATTAGAGAAACTAAATGGTCATGTTCTACTCATATGCCAAGTTTCATCAAAATCCGTACTGCCGTTCGACCGAGTTTGATTATTATCAAACATCTAACTTTGTCACTACTTATCAGCTCTTTAAGATTTGAACTTTATAAATGCTGTAATAGGTGTTTGAGTTATTATATCAAAGGACATTAATACCAAGTGCTAAGTTAATATTTACTGAGTAGAAATAAAATATTTACTGGATTTTTGCACTTACCACTATTTGCCTCATCACCCAAAGGTTGACTGGTAGAGAATGCCTACAGCAGTGAGTCCGCCTCTGTACATTTGTGTGCAAATAACTAAATACATTTTTGTTTGAACTATTTGAATAAGACAATATCTACCGGGTCAACAATAAAATCTCAACCAAAACTAACGATAAGTCTCAAACCTGGGAGTTTTCATACACTTATATTCTTGTTATTATTCTCGACGTGACTTTTGTTTATGCTTACTGATGATTAAGTTATTGACTCTAACAAGTGTAACTAACGACAGTGTAGCTCGCACGTTTTTATCAAAAAGAGATTCTTAAATTAGGCTGTATAGCATTATCAGTATGTACGTACTTAGCTGATTTAATACGAGGCAACCCACATGTCGTAAATACCAATTTAATGATCTGCACTTCTAAAACTTCATATTCGTTCAGCTTTTTTGCGAGACACTGTTTAGATAAATAACACTGGAAAACAGCATGTCTGTTGCATGAGATTTTTTACATGAATCTGAATAGTTTTGTTGTGTTTTTCTGATTTCAAAAATATATGCCGTTTTTATGTGGCAGCTCTAGTTTTGGAGTTACGAAGTGACAGGGTTTTTCATTGAAAATGCACATAGTTTAAGTTTAAAAAAAATATTAAATATATTTATTCTGAATAAAATTTCTATTTTTTGGATTTTCTAGAGTGAGATGTATTATGAGTACTATTTTGAATGCTCCAACAATAAACAGCCATCATATGTTCATTCCAGTACCCCTGATACCTCTCCTCCATAGTGCGAATATCCTGGTGAAAGCTTCCTTTTTTTGGATAAACTTTTGGATAAGCAACAGTTACTCATCAATCATCATAAGAGCATTTTTTTTTAAATTATATGATTAATACTGCGGAGCAGCAAGGGTACAGATCGAATTTATAAACATCTCCGTTTTAAGTAAAATTCTTTGTTCATTGTTGTTGACTGGCAGACAACGCACAGGCCCTGGATCTAAAACTATATATTATGGCTCATGAGTTATTTTTTGATGAAATCTTAAATGTATACCTTAAAGTGGTTATAAATAGGGTAAGATTTTATGCGAGTCCGCCATTTTCGCAGATGAAGCATAACATCGAGCACACATGTCTTCTTGTTTATAAACACTAATCTACATTTTAGTTCACTTCATAGAAAGAACGACAGAACATTATGAGCTCGCGTTATCGCATAAAGGATGCGTTTTTGTGTTCAGCGAAGTGTATCCAACGTGTTCATTGAGTCGCGCACACTGCCAGCTCATTGAAACGCAGGTCACTTGTGCGTGCGCTATCTTTCATTCTATAAATATACAGTGCGATATACATCCTATATTTTTCCCTAGATGGGCCGGCATCGCGAAAGGCGTCGGCGTGCAAAGAATCATAGGCAGAATTCATATGGTACAGATGAGAATCGAGAAAGACTTCCTCACCACATCTTTCTCCGTGCTTGAGGAGCAGCCCATGGACATGCTGCTTGGCTTAGACATGCTCAAAAGACATCAGGTAACGAAGAATTTAATTGAGACTTAGTTGCTTGCAGATAAGGGTTCAAGTTCACTAATCCACGATTTTTTACATAGTGCAACATAGACTTGAAACGGAACGTTCTTCGTATCGGCACGACCGGCACCGAGACGCCATTCTTGCCCGAGTCTGAGCTGCCCGAGTGCGCCCGGCTCTCCGGCTACTCGGAAGACGAAATCGTCAACCAATCTGTGAGGGACCACGAGGAACGGCAAGTCAAAGAAGCAATGGAGAAGTCAAAACAAGGTGGGCGTTCCAAAAAGAAATAACAAGTACTATTAAATAGGAAAAGTTGTGAAGATGTCATTCGTTCTTGCACCGTAATAAAAATAGTAACGTTAATATATTTATAAAACAATAAAAATCGTAAAACTAATCCCTTGTTTCTGTGTAGTTGATTGCATGTGCGGAGTAGCTAACAGCTTGTCGGTAACGCGTGCATTTTTGTCGGGAAAGTTGGGTCAGTGAATGGAAACGGTAATGAAACCAAGTTGAGAAATGAATGAAACATGGGAACTCGGCTCGACACTGCATGGGGATTTTACGATTTGATCATTTTCTTACCATTCACTTTGTACAAGAATGTCATTGCGTTCATAAGCTATGGATGTTTCACATATTTCCGGTATGTTGTTCTAGATTATTTCATGATGTCATATCTCCATTGACTGCACTTTTTCGAGTAGGCAGAGTAGATATCATTTGCTTTTATTGTTGGCTTCTGACTTCAAATAAGGAACTAACCAAAATATTAGTATCTCAATTATTTTCAATTTTAAAATGTCCGCTAATAAATATTAGACGTTGCTGATTGGTGCTTGCGGAACTAACCTTAATAAGGTCTTATCTTGATTTGACCTGCTTGGTATTTATAGAAGTGCACACATCTTATAATATTCCATTAAGTTTACGACACAATTGCAGAACCTCAGTATCTGCGTCGATTCTCGCCGATAACCGGTCAAGAAACGTGTTACATCTAGATTTTAAATAATAAAAGAGATTTAACGAGATATGCAACAACAGTAATAAATTGAAGGATGGTACACAATAGTTTTTATGTACGTTTCATAAGTTTGCATCTTAAATTGAGTCCGCTCTAAGTGGATCGGGTACGGTGGGTCTGCATTGTGTATCACATAGCCTCTAGACATATAAGCACATTTGGACAACACTGGGTTGGTGATGATTCTGACAATTATGTAACATATTTGACATTGAACAGAGTCCGGCGGCAACCTTAGACCGACGACCAGCGGCCAATCAACACCAGTGCCAATGCAAATCAATAATCAGCTCAATAACCAGAGAATGGGTAAGTATTGTACAACATGTAACAGAATGAACGGAATACCTGAATATAAAGGGGTCATTGTAGTAATTATTATGAACAACTTTCACTATGGGTCAACAATCGACTGCCCTATTCGTTTATGTGCACATAACTCGACAAAATGTACTGAACAGCTGTTTTATTTTTTCGAGAGGTCGGCTTTGGTCCCATTAAAAGTTGTTCTTAATAATGATAACGATGACCCATTTTCAGGTATTGCGTTTATTATGTTACACATTGTATAAGTAGATGGAAAATTGTTTCTGTAGCACTTACTATGTTAACGGGCCAAATTATCTCCCCCTCAACATACCATGTAGTCTACCAATTTTTTGAAATGAAACTTGTATAATAACTTTTTGAAATATCTTTACAGTTCTGGGTGACCCTGGGCAGACCATCATGCCGAATGACAACTTCGGTGAAGTTGAAGTAGAAGAAATAATGTCCCTTGGATTCACTAGGGAACAGGTATAGTGCTGAATATAATATTATGATCTTTCTTTTCTAATAAGTACTATAAACTAACTTTTGCCAACAAATCCGGCCGCTTGATAGTCGAATGAACTACCTAGAAACATAATATATTATTATTAGGATGGCGGGAAATATGTCCTTGTCACCGAATAAACGGGTGTACAGTTGTTGACAACACACATATAGACTATCATCTACCTATTTAAACATATCAAACTACATCTTGTTCCCCAAAGCTGCGACAAAAGCGCAATCAATAGACTGTCAATAACTGTCTTCTAATGAAAACGCGACTATACCTACCATTTTCGTTCTAGAACGTCAGTCCCGGTCATTGAACCATCATTTTATACAGGCCGGCCTGAACCGACATCTTTCGTGATGCATGCAAAATTAAACAAAGTTCGGTGTTCGGGTTCCTATGGAGAGATAGTAAGAAGAGTAGTCAATGACCGCTACTGCTAGTCTAAAACGAAGCAAATATAGCGAAAGTGGAAGGTAATCAATTTTCTAATTCTCGTTCTAGGCCATCGTGGAGCTGCGGCGCTTCAACGGGGACAAGACGCAGGCGACCATGGCGCTCTTCGCGAAGTCCCTCAAGTTCTGATCAAACGACCACTGCCCTGACAGGCCCACACAGACTGTCAAACTGCCCAGTTCGACAGTCTGTCACACATACTGGCGACATTTGAGTTAACACAAATTATTGACCGTAGTCAACAACAACAACCATTATGATAGAGAAATGTTTATTTAGATCGATTAAAAAATTTATTTTTGTTTATTGTATTTTATGGATAATTTTAGGTAGGTAAAGATAGTGCGACGTCGTCACCTACTGGTGATTAAAAGCTATTCTTTAATCATCACGTGTAGTACTGAGCGTAATGTGTACGGACTGATGCTACTGCTTATGCTGTGGCGTTTGCATTTGTAAGACTTGCTTTAAAAGTTACACAGATTATTGTGTATAGTTTTATAAATTCGACTGCAAGCTTTATAGTGCCTATTCGAGGCATCAGACTTGCACGATACACAGAGGTGTAAAATGAATTGTTATAAAATGATTATGCTATCACAATACTGGTGGCGTTTAGTTCAATAATGGCGTTTATATTAAGAACGTCGCAGACTTTGATACATATGAATCATCTGTCAGTCAAGTGACGCTATTTTTATAAGTCACAGAGAAATAAAAGCAATAGTAGCACTAGCTATTGTTAATAATTATTTATATATTTTAATATACAAAGTGTAGTTGAGTTTGAACATACGTGCCTGCCATTCTGTTTTTTAATTGTTAAGTATCTACAGAAACATTTTAGCAACAATATTTTTTGACTTGGTGAACAACCTATATTTTAACTGCAAGCAGTGCTATATTTTGTCGCGAGCCGGTGAAATTAAAATTATAACAAAATGTATTTTTATGGGACATACTGTATTTTTAGTCTTGTTTCTTCTTAGCTTTTTTTGTTTTTTCTCTTTTGGGTAACCATTGGTTTAAAGGGAATCTACATTTCCCTTATGTTAACTGAAATAGAACTTAAACAATTTTGCATGAGATAATTTTATACCTACTTTAAGTTAATATTTTATATGTTTTCATGATTAAAGTTAGTTTTTATTATTCCGGAGTTGTTTCAATGATTCTTGTATCTATTTCCCATCTTTTACCTTAACTTGGATGGTGGCTTCGTCCCGGTTCCGCCATTTTGTATTTTATTCAAAATGAGAATGAAAAGAATGCAATTGAGAGCAGCAATGGTCCAGTAATAACGGCTCCGACTTACGGATCCGGTCGCGTGTACGAACCCAGTCTTGCACTTTAAGTAATTTAATATATCATCACACAAACGGTGGAGACAAAATACCGAAATTTCAAGCAATCAATCTAACATTTTGGCAGTTTCCAAAAAATTATTCGAAAAAAAGTAAACTAATTTAGGTAAACGAAAGGGGTCTGCAGCCGGCAGGGGCTTTAGACCGAGTGATCTAAAGCCCCTGCCGGCTGCAGACCCGTTTGGTTTATCTAAATTAGTTAGCTCGCATAACTGGGGTAATAGGGTATTTGAATACTATCAAAAATCTACATCATAAAAGAATATTTTTTATTTGACAGATGTTGGTAAATAGTTAATTTTGCGATAAATATATAGATCGTTTGTTTATACTGGATGGCAGAAATCACCAGGGAACGTGCACTGTGTAGACTGCCATCTAGCGTTACAAATTCGGATTTTTTACACGAAAAAAACACTACTGTGCTGCGTTGCCACTTGGATGCTCGTTCCATAAGGCGTGACTTCCAAGCAATAAACAGAGACAGCACTTATTGCGTGTCATCACACGCAATAGTAGAGTGCCCGGTGAGTTTGTCTTCGGAATCCAATTACCTATTGTGAATGTTATTTATTAATGTAAAACCTTCTGAATGATGTTTTATAGACAATATACTAAAATGTTTAACATTTTTCTTTACTTACTTATTTTTTTTAAGTTGCGAAAAATGTCCATGTAGGTATCCAAGAGCTTTATATTTTCTGAATGGGCTTTTTAGGATTTTTATTTCAGTTATAGAAGCTGAGGTCAATTGTGTCCCAGTTTAACGTAAAAACACATTCTTGACGAGTTAAGATAAACCAAGTAAGAATCAGTAATGAGGGTAATGTTTTCTGAAAGGGCTTTGAGTTCTTATTTGATGTCATGGAAACTATGATCAATCATATCCCTGTTTTTAAATATTGGGAAAAACGTACACAGGCAGTTTACGACGACTGAGGATGAACCGTGTAACCAAGAGCATTGAAGCCACCAACTTTTTGGGGTTTTAAAAATGTAAATATTTTTTTGTTTTGATATTGTTTCTTAACTCTCCAGCAGATACAAAACATCAACCTTAAATATGACCATGCACTTTCGGAACACTTAGGTACTGAGTTTGCAATAATGCGGTGACTAGGTATTTCAAAGCTAGCCTTCACTTATGAATGCACCAGTGAGGGTGGGTAGTTCAAGTCATTGTCTGGAATATGCAGCGTGGGCGCACCCTTTCTTAATGTGTTTAGGTAGTCTATAGATAGGTGTACCGCCCTAATAAAAGTCGTAGGAATCATCTGGACGCGAGCTAGGCAGCCGGTCCATTCTGTAATAACTACACCGTCAAAACTTAGGTGGAGTGAGCTGTAAGTGAACTGTCATTCCACCTTGATCGGACAGCCGTGCGATTCAGTGATTCTGAAAAGACTAGACTGGCTGATTAACAGCTGGTCGCTTCTGTAAACATGTCGAAGTGAAGCCTTGGATGAAGTGACGCCCTCACTCCGACTGCATGTTTACAGAAGCGACCAGCTCATCACACTGCTGCTTACTTTATGTTCACTTCACCTAAGTTTTCACCATGAGGTGTAAATTATAGAATAGCGCTACGGGATCGGTCGTTATGGATACTAAAAGGAATCCTATGTCCAGTAGGACAAGTAGATGTCTGGCTCTTGTGATGAATGTCACTGGCCATAGTTGGTAAGCTGCGGTGAACGTTGATAAGAGCTGATTTGTCAATAGTCAAATAATTTTTAGGTAATTTTAAGGTACAATCTATATTGAAAAATCGGCCATAAGGCAATCAAATGAAACAATGTTGATTTTCTGTTCAGATTGGTATAATGTTCACGTTTTACAAATGTATAACAAATATATAGGTAGATACAATTACTTTGAGATCCGCAATAAGGTACTTACTTACACGTTTTTAATAAAATTAGGGCTAAAATTACTCGCATTGCTTCCGATAACATCTAGGAGTAGACTTCACGCAAGTTACATTTCTTACTAAGAAATAAATACTGGTACATGGTTATTTTTATTGGCATAAGTAGGTACTAGGTATTTAAAAGTCATAAACCAGTGAATCACATGAATCACTAACTCTTATCAAACCCGTTAAAAAAGTAGACAGATGAATCAGATTCTTACGAACAATTCGCAATATCATACACAGGTACCTATTTTAGCATCGCGTCTAGGTTCAAACAAAATAGTAATTCTATAAATTGGCGTTTTGTTTACTTCGGTGATATGGTAAAAAGTTGTAAAAATGTTCTTAAACAGCGTCATCTGAATCAGGCGGTTGACTGGCTAGCTTATTCGCCATTGCAGTTAGAATATCAGTTAGTCGAGCGAATCTTTGATTTGGCGTGGTCAAAGCTCCCCTTTCTCCCCATAGAAAATTAATGTGGAACTCTGTTCTGAATAGTTCGAGGAGAGTGGGGTCTAGAACAGGTCCTAAGGAGGACATCTCCTGTACCACAGTCCTGGCGTTCCGTTTGAACATTTCGATCTGGTTGGGAAAGTGTCGCGCCGCGTCTAAATGGGCTGCAGTCGCGTTGAAGTCGAAATCCAGGCTGTTCATCAGGCCACCGGGGAACGTGTCGTCTGGCTGCATTAGGCCTCCGCCCTCGCCGTCTGGAAAAGGTAAAGGAACTTCTGTCAACTTTTGCTGGAGAGTTTATTGCACACCTTTGAAACTTCATCATCTTCCTGCCCTTATCCCATGCCACTCGAAGTTTGTGAACAAGATTTTTTCTTCGAAACTTCTCAGCTCGTTAAACACTAGACTTGATGTTGTTTTGAGGATTGTATTACGCAACTTTGCGACGTAAAAAAGGACCAAGTGCGAGTCGGACTCGCGTGCAAAGAGTTCCGAACGAATTTCATTTTTGGTACCTACATGTTATTTTAACACTATAGACTAACTTATAGGCTTTCCTTTATTGTATAGGTAAAGAACTATTATGTAAGTATCTGCATTGTTTTATTTTCTGCAAAACTATTTGTTTTTAAAATTGTGAAAAAAATATATTTACGTTTTTTTGTAGTTTGCCCTCGCCCCCAATAGTGAACGTCAATAAATAAATGTTGAGTATGAGGATACTCAACATTTATTTATTGACGTTATGCGTCAAAGTTCATATGTGTACCAAATTTCAATAGAATCGGTCCAGTAGATTCGGAATATCCGGCTGTGACTGGTGGACAGACAGACACACAAACAAACACACGAGTGATCCTGTAAGGGCTGTTGTTGTGTGTGTTTTCAAGTACTCACCGAATAAATGGAAGCACAGTACTGGTGGCAGGATGTAGGGCGTCGTTGTGTTGGGAGGCAAAGGATTCGTGCCTTCGTTCATACTCTTGAAGCACGGTCTTAGTTTGGCCTCGAACATAAACGCGTTGTCCGTGTAAACCCTTCTCAAAATGTTCCATGCATTCTCCAGGCACTCCACCTATGAAAAAAATGCAAAATATTTACCTATAATTAAAAATTCACATATCATTTAATGATATCTTATCTAAAAATATATTATTTAATACCTGAGGCATGCACAATCCAAACATAATGGCTGAAAACCCGTACAGATTCCCCAAAGCAGTCTTTGTTTCAACCGCCAGTAGAATCCAGTCGTTGATGGTATCAGCGCGCTGCCGGTCCGTCTGGCAGGTCAGAATAGTCACAGCAATCAGCAAACGAAATGTCTCAAGCCTGAAAATAGAAACGTATCACTTTTAAACCCGGTCTATTCCTTTTCAAGATATTTTGATGATTTGAAGCAATCATGGGGTGTACCTTTCTATAACATCTAAGCGCAGGGGTCGCCCTTGAGGTAAAAATAAGAGTTCTAATCCCGATGCGGTTTTTTCAAGACCTTCAATTTGGATGGCATCGTCGAAAAAGAAATACAAATCCACTTTGGTCATGTGATTTGCTAAAATCCTGGGCCCGGACGTACGTAACAATAGTTTGATCGTGTGCAGCGTTTCAGATTCAAGGGGTTTTGATAAACCAGTCGGTATAATTTGTGATTGAAAGTTTTCTAGATTTATTCTTGAATCCACCACGTAATCCAAATTCTCCGACTGCAAAAGTTTTGCCTCAGTCAGTTCATAATCAAACTGCTGCTTTATGGTCGGTGTCACCAAATTATAATCTGATTCCATTCTGGATTTGTTTGGATCACTGTGCGCTGAACTTTGAGTGGAATCTCCGGATCCATTGCCTGAATCTGATCCCGATACTTGGTAGAGTCGTTGGAGTTCTAATCGTCTTTCATCTGCTTTCGGTCCATCGTATCTGGCCGGCTTGGCTGGAGGACTGGTTGGAAGATTGGCATCCCAGGTGTTCGAACACGAGTTAGACTCACTGCAGAAGTTTTTCCCATGCATGTGAGTTTGACTCTGAATGACTCCGTCAGCGCTGGCGCTTTTGCCATGAGTGACATGTTGTCCCATGTCGATAGGGGTGAGTGAGTGAGATCGTTGTTTCTTGAAAGGCACTCTAAGTTGCATTCCCGGCTTTGCTGCAAAATGGCTGTATAAACTGTATGGGTTACCGTATGAACCATCTCCGACCGGTGAGACGACCAAATTAATGTCATCGTTCTGGATATAGTTCGTCAGAGGTGTCACCCGATTGGCTGGATATTGGATCCGGGCTCCAGATGCGGCTGATATAGGTTTTCCAGATCCCACGTAGGAGGTGATGAGATCGGCGACTGTGTCGTAGGCTTCATCCTCAAACTGATATTGGTGTCTTTCGTACACCGTGTCGGGGTGGACAATGATCTGAAATGAAGCATTCTTGAGAAATCTTTATTTTACTAACAAGCTAGCTGATACCCACGACTTCATCCGCGTAGATATCGCCTTCAAACTCTTCAAAGAGCAAAGACATATAGTAGTAAGATAAGATTAAAATAACTCACAACTTCTAGGATTACTTACCCGTTGTATAACGAAATGTAAATGTTGTCCATTGGAGCGACAGCTGAGCACGTAGTTATCTGGCTGCGAGGTCGAGTCCCTCACTAGGAACTCGCGGTCTTGCTGGAGCAGGGTCTCGGCAGCTGTCCGGCTGAGCGCTCCGTGGTACCAGCCGTGCGAGATGATCTGGTCTGATGGTAAGGAGAACTCCCATTCCAGCAGACCAGACGTTGTCATTACATTCGGATCCTGGAAAATGAGCAACAAGAATGGTTATATTTGTGATCTTTATGTAGGTATTATTTATTTACTTACTAGCACGTCGGCATCGTCGGCGCAGATTTAGTACAAACAATTGTACCCCTTTTCACCAGCTCAAAAATTTAAATTCCAAAAATCTTTTTTTAGTGCTCACCTACCAACATCGTGTTTGTTTCACAAACTTCGCGTTCCTAGGCTATAGTTTTGCCTGTGACTTCGTACGCGCATATCCCATTTTTTCCCGTTCTCGTAAAGCCTATAGTCTTCCTCATGAATGTGGCTATCGTAAACAAAAATAATCGCGTTTGTTTGTTTAACTAACGCGCTAACTACCAGTCGGATTTGGAAAATTCTTTTTGTATATCGACGGTGAAGTATCAATATATATAATAACTACAAAACCATGATTTTACAGGACACGAAAATAACGTTTCAATACTATAGTTTTTAACATTTGAATCAAAAAGTTATTTAATACAATGTGTAACAGAATAAACGCAAGACCGCATAAGGGGATGACCCCCTAAGAGGTATTGCAGTTATTGAAAAATAAAAGTTATAAAAGTTGTTCATAATGATGAGTACAATGATGTACTAATAATCATTATAAACAACTTTTACTATGGGACCAAGGCCGAAATCGCGAAAAAAAAACAGCTGTTTAGTACATTTTGTTGAGTTATACGCACAGAAATATAACTATGGGGGTGTCGAGTTCTTTTTCGCGATTTCAGTGTCCCATAGTAAAAGTTGTTGTTTTGTAGATATTATATACCTATTGCTACTTCAACATCGCTATGATAGCCACATTCACGAGGAAGGCTATAGGCTATACGGGAACGGGATAAAACGAGATATGCGCGTATGAAGTCGCGGGCATAAGCTAGTTTGTTTATAAATTGCAAATTTTGTTTTTAACCAGACCTCTGGAGTCTGTCTTAGCATGCCATTTAAATCTAGTTGATGTAATGTCTACAGGTATCTATTTGATTTAGTAAATTGGGTATTGTGAAAGAAGCGGTACGCCTGCCGTAATAGTTATTTATGATACTAGTGCGGTAAATTGGTTTTTACAAACGAGTAGACGAATGTAAGCCCGAGACGAAGTCGAAGGCTAACCATAGTCACGAGTTTGTATAAACCAATTTCCGGACGTGTGTTATACAACATTTTACAACACATTTGCGAGAAAACAGTACAATAGGTAATGAAACAAACTTTTTGTTTTAAGATATCAGTCGGAAAGTCGCAACAATCTTTGATATTCGTTTGACGTTCGAAAATTGCGCTAATTCGCAATGGCGCCACGTGCGCTTGGTGAAAATTAGAACTACTTACATCTATCGTATTTCTTTTGTTTTTGCTATGCATAATCTCAGAAAAAACTAAAGTGGTAAACAGACACAAACAACAAAACACAAGAAACATAATTAAATTGTTTCTTTTATTATTTGTCTTGCATGATCTCAGAAAAAACATTTGTGTAATTAATTGCCTATAGATAGTTGTAAAATGATCTCTGTACCTACCCAGTTTTTAGTATTTGTTAGGTATCTTAATTTTAAGTTTTTTTTGCATGCTGAAAATGAGTAAGCAAAATATGATTTTAACTTAAGAGCATTACCTATATATCATATTTTATGCAAAATAAATATTCTATTCTATTCTGTTCTATTCGTCTCATTTTCTCTTTAGTATTAAAGTGAGACAAACGTATTGAGCAAAAGCGCTTTCAAAGAGGTTCGATCATTCAGCTTATTTTTAACTCCTTGGTGGAATTCTCATGTTTTTTTTATGGAAATTAATAAAAACCGTAAAGAATGCGCAATGCGCTATACAACGAGGAGTGCGGTAATGTAGGAACTTAGATGAGAGTCCCTATTTTATCGCAAGTTCCATTGTATGGTGCGTAATTTTTAACTTTCGAACACTGCACAGGCTTCGTAACTACGTTTTTTGAGCAAATGTGTTGAAAAAGTTATTTTTGCGTGGCACTTGTAATGATTTTGATTTGGCTTGTCGTGCATTCACGTCAAATTTTACTGGAATTTGAATATCACTGTTTCCAAAATATTCTACGAGAACAGATAGGTACTCATCGCGTGCTAGAACACGTAATACTTTGAAATGTTTAAATACCCCTTTATTATTATTTCGGTATTTATTTTGACATAGAACAAGTTTCAACGAACGTGTTTGCAAATTATGTATTTTGTCTAGGTAAGTTTTAAATATGCGTCCATAAGTGACTCCATAAGAGATTATATCGATCCAGCTCAGATTATAATAGTACCTATAGATTAATTTTCAGCCTGTTCTGTTCCAGGAAAATACCTCCCTTTTCTACTTTCCGTATCTAGGTAGGTGTGCTAAAAAACCGTTTTATCTTATTTTTAATACTTAGAAGTCAATTTAATCCAGATATTGCATTTTCTTACAGAAACATATGCCTTGCTTATTATACCAAATTATATCCACCTACCTTACCTAGGTCTAGAGGGCATAATTATTTAGTAAGTTCCAATAAATTTGAAAGTTTCCCATTCAATAAATCTGGTACTTTTTTCTAATTCAATTGAATTGCTCTAAGTTTCCGTTTCTGATACTCAGATAGTGCGGCATTTTGGTATTGTACATAAAGCACCTAAACAGGTACAATACAATTATGTTTATTAATTAGGTTCACGGAATCGTTCCAAACCAAATTCCAAACGCATAATAGCAGGTTCTCGATAACTTCCCCATACAATTCGTTTCCCGCTTACTATGTAACTTAGTGAATTTCCACCGTGGGAGTATGTCTACAGTTTACTGTTCGAAACATTGAACAACAAACGTGCATTTAATATGCTACGAAAGGATATGGTATTTAAAAAAGTGATACTTATTCACAAAACTGTACAAGTACTATTTATGTATAAGTAGCATTGAAGCACAAGCACCTCAAGTATATCGCAAAATCTTATGTCAACAACCACACAAAACATAAAAATCAGTGTAAATAATACACTGATACTTAAAAATAAATAACTAAAAGAAAATTAAGTTGTTAAAATACTTGCAAACAAAATTTAACTCACCATTTCTTTGTCACTTCATAGAAAATATCGTAAAAAGGTATTTGTATTTGGCAGTGATCGCAAGTTGTGTGAAGCCGGCCGTCTCGCCCCAATCACCCCTCATTGGGGGTGGAGAGCCGATCGATAATACAACCCGCCCATTTTTAACCGTAGGTTGGCAGAAACGGTCGTCATCGCTAACTTCATGTTCCACAGTCGCGCATGCGCTAAGAACTTTACATTTTGGGTAAGAACTTTTTTTTTTTTTAATATGTATTTTTTGCGTAAAATATCCTTTATGCAAAAAATACCTATTTAATGACAAGCATATACACTTCTCATCAAAAAAATCGAAACACTTTCGTTTTTATTGTTTTTGTCCTAATTTTTTACAAAAGAGAATTAATTCCATGAAAAAAAAAACATTATTGTGTAGCTGGCAGTTTGGTCATTACAGTAAGAAGAAAAAAATCAAAATTCGAAATTAGAATTTCATTTGTTTATCCTATAAATGAAATTAATCACTGTTTTGAGACAAATGTGTATTTAGGGTTGGAGTACGTTTCTCGTTTAAAAACTAAAATTAGCGCTTGTCTTTAAACTTTTTGTTTCTTATTTCATTTACTGTGACTTTGGGACGTCTGAAAAAACTTTTTTTTCTAAAACATATGGATACTTCGCCCGCAGAAGCCGCCCAAGTGGTGGCATTGCTGGATTCTGGACTTAGTCAGCGTGTTGTGGCTGCAAGATTGCATCTAAGCTTATCATCTGTTCAAAGAGTCTACAAACGCTATCGGGAGACTGGTTCGTTCACGCGCCGTTCAGGATCTGGCAGGAATCGGGTCACTTCTGAGCGAGATGATCGATTTATTGTAACAACCTCTTTACGAAATCGACGCCTTAACGCTTTTCAACTGCAGCAGCAGCTTCGCGTTGTACGAAGAGTAGCTGTAAGTGACTCTACAATAAGAAGAAGGTTGAAGGAACGCGGATTGGCACCGCATAAGCCAGCGAATGGGCCGAAATTAACTGCAGACCATCGAAGAGCGCGCCTTAACTTTGCACGCGAGCACCTAACTTGGTCATACCTTCAGTGGAGCAAAGTACTGTTTTCTGATGAGTGTAAAATTATGCTGTATGGTAACGACGGAAGGAACAAGGTCTACAGAAGAGATGGAGAACGCTTTGCACAATGCTGCATTGAAGAAAAGGTCAGCTATGGTGGCGGTTCGTGGACGGTTTGGGGAGGAATCAGCGCCGACGGTAAGACAGAACTTGCCTTTGTATCTGGGCCACGGCTGCCTGCACTAAACTCTCATCGGTACATCGAACAGTGTCTTGAACCTCATGTGATGCCCTATGCACATTTTATTGGCAACGACTTCATATTCATGCACGACAATGCTAGAGCTCACACCGCGGGCGTCGTACGAGATTATCTTACCGAAGTCGGTATCTCCATTATGGTATGGCCAGCAAGAAGCCCGGACATGAATCCCATTGAACATCTATGGGATGAATTAAAGAGACGAATTCGAGCAAGAGATCCAGCCCCAGAAACACTTAGCCAGCTGCAAAATGCAATCCAAGAGGAATGGGATAATATACCACAACATGTGATCGTGACTCTCATCCGATCGATGAAGAACCGTATGGAAGCAGTAATAAGAGCTCGCGGAGGGAATACAAGTTATTAAATAAACGTTTCTTACATTTCTTTTCATTTACGCGTGTTGTTTTACCCATTTCCTTCATATTCCATACAGGGTAAAAATTACTCATTATACAAAATACGAAACCTATGAAGACTTACCTAATTTGAATTTAGAACATTAACATTAGGATTTAAAAACCTCATACTACTCACTATTAAATGACATTTTACATTTATTCCTAAATATACACATTTTTCTGATAATCCTTATCAAATCATAAACTGCGAGGTGTTTCGATTTTTTTGATGAGAAGTGTAGCTGTAGGTGCTTGTCATGAATGAAATATAAAATGTGTTTATACTTAATATACCTCTTTTTCGAATAGAGTCAGACTTATTTATAGTTTACACCGGAAAATTGCAAACGCCGTAAGATTGTAAAATATCGCGTGTAGGTAATTGTTAACTATTTTTTTCTTACACGGATACTCGGACACGGATAAATTGGAAACTATTGAATTTGGGTGGGATTTATTGTATACAAAACGTAAACGTCATAACATATAGAGAAATTATAATCCAATGAAGATTTATTACAATCTTACGGAGGAATTTTCCGGTGACATAGTCAAATGCAGTTATCCATACTAATCACACTAATATTACAAAGGCGAAATTTTGTGAGTGTGTGTGTATGTTTGTTACTTCTTCACGCGCAAACGGCTGGACCAATTTTGATAAAATTTGTTATGCAGGAAGCTGACAACCTGGCTGACCTTGGAGGCTTTAAACCGCGGGTAACACCGCGGGGCGCAGCTAGTATTATAAATGTGAAAGTACTTATGTCCCTGTTCTACCTTCTCACGTCTTAACGGCTGAAGGGATTTGGATGAAACTTAGTATAAACTATAATAAACAAGCCGCTGGCAAGAGATAGTTCATTATTGTACCTATAAGTATGATAAATAACGGAACCCCCCAGTTATACAGTTCCTTGAACTACATGTGATCTTCGCTGATTGTTTAAAACCATTGTGCCTGCTATGCAAACAGTCGGCACAGTGACCCTATTAATGAATGTATTTTTTTTTGTTATCAAATACCATAGACTAAAAAGTTTTGTTTCGTAAAAAATCTTCAGAAATATTCCAGATTTGTAGCGTGAAAACCTGAATGAAAGCCAGCCAAAAAATCATACTGACCATGAACCAGGCTGATAGCGACTACACTGCGATCGCCAACCCGCCAAGCGTATAAGCAGGCTGTAACTCCTTTGAGGCCTATGTCCAGCAGTGGACGTCCTTCGGCTGATATAATGATGATGAACTACATATTCACAATTCTCAGACTTATTTTTTACTTGTACTGTAACAGCTTGCTTCTTGCCAAATTTTATGATTCTAGGTCAACGGGAAATATCCTAAAGGTTTTGATGTACATCCGATATTCAAAATATGTCCCAAAAAATATTAACAAGTATTTTTATTGCGTTTAGAGCTTCAAGGGACCATAGGCCTGCGTATTTGTTTTTTATTTCAATATAATACCTCCCCGCGTTCCTGACAAAAAGGATCGTGACAGATCGATAGACAGACAGACGGACAACGAAGTGATCCTATAAGGCTTCCGTTTTTTCCTTTTGAGGTACGGAAACCTAAAAATAAGAAATGTTATAGTGAAAGATAAAGATAAGAGCAAATTCGCATCGTACTGTTTCGGAAAAAATGTATTAACTATACAGTACATTTTGTTTTTATTAGACTAGTACCGAACAAAAAGAATTTAAATATTATTTTTATTTATTTATTTATAGGTTCACCAAAAATTATTAACACTGAATACTTATAAGGAACACATGCTTAAATATAAATTTACAGCGTAACAATTATTTATAGGTGTACCACATGCATAAAATAACAAATTCGAAGGTTCGTATAACAGATCCGAAAAATAATCCGTAACTTATGTATGTAGAGGGTTAAAGAAAGTATTATGTCAATGCCCATCGAAGTGCATTGACATAATACTTTGATGAAACCAGACGTTGATGAAAAACTGTGTAATCATAAACAAACTGACCAAGTAACAATGTACCTACAGAGAATCAGGCCAACCTTCCTTTCAAAACATGACACTGTGGCCTAATACAAAAATGTTTGCAAACAAGGAATGAATACGGGACATAACACGAGAATGTAGCCACTGTGCTATCCAAACATTGTCAGTCGAGGTGCATTTTTTAATAACTGTAATGAAGGCTCAATTAGTCGGCTGACGGCGATGGCCAGGTCACTCCGCGTCGCGTGCGCCGCCCTCCTTGCTGTGAACCTCCTGGCGACCTGCTCACTGGGCTATGAAAAAAGTAAGTAGTGATTAAAATTGTTCCACTATCATATTCAAACCAATTCAAAAAGAGTTTTGGTATCTTAAATATTTAATTTAATAAATAAGCAGCAGCTCAATGCTAAACCAAATTTTAACTTCCAGCTTTGCGCAAAATCGTTCGTAACCAATCAAAAATGGTACAAAGGCCGTTCAGTGAAATAAATGGTCCACTTCCTAAATGGAAGAATACTACCAATCATCATATGTTTCGCGACAGTGAAGCATTTCATTTCCCGGGCATCGCTCAAGTAAAGACAGTGTTCCATAATCTACAGAGGCCAAAGCAATCAACCTACACAGCACTTGACACAAGTAAAGGCAAAATATCGTATTCGAGTATAATAATTACTAAACCAGAGACTGCAAATGAACTTAGAACGAGTATGAATACGAGTAAATACAACAATATAGGCTTATACGCACCAATGCAGCTACCTTCAGATTTACAAAATAACATCAGTGACCCAGACAATGTAAAAGTAGCTATAAAAAACTATTATCAAATACCAACACCATCCAGGTTTTTCCCACCCATAGAAGAACACGATGTACCAAACGTTCAAGGTTTTGAACAAAGAGTGACTAGCAAGGAGAACACTGTAGTGATTCCTCAAGATACAACCAAAGAAAAAGACACTTTACAAGTGAAAGGTATCTTAATACCTAAATCTAAGTTAAAAACCACAAGTGATGCTTCGGCTGTCCGCAGAGAGACAATGCATAGTATCATAGACATCGATCCTGACAATGAAAAGGCTGATTTTCTAATTGAAGGTTTGCCCATGGATAGTACAATGTTCAGTTATAATCTGACTTCAGATCCTTTCACTTGCTCAGTAATTAAAGTAGCGATGGCCGATTTGGATGCTCAAGAAAAATTTTCGCAACTAAATATTGAAGTAAGATCTGCAGTAGTAGATGTAAAATAGAAACGTTTGAACGAATACCATGACTAACTCAAATTTATTTTACAGCCCTTCTGGATAACTAAGAGGCATTTTTGGAATCATATATTTGATAGCCGTTACGAATCATTGATGATGAACACGAAATGGCCCCCTCTTAAGGTACTGTGTAAAACTGTTAGTATGGATGTCGCAGCCAAATAGCTTAATTAGCCGTTTAATTGGTAGGCAACCAATTACAATGACATCTTTGGTTCAATTATCTATCGTTTATTAAGTTGCCCATGTCACTTATGTCGCTGATTAAACGGCGCAGTTCAATGAAAAGGCTAGGTTTGTAATAAAACGACTGATCAAGCTTGTTGGCTGCGACATGGATATCATATCGATAACATACATTTTGAAGACTTAATTTAACAATTTTCCAGGTGATATTAGTACCCCGTGCGCACGTGGATACAATATGGAAACGAACATTCGAACATTATCACAAAGAGAGCGTCAGTAAAATTCTATCCAATATCGTTAAGAAATTGCAATTCTACAACAAATTAACATTTAGTTGGAATGAGGTTTCACATTTAAGTTTTTGGTGGAAAACAACTACGCACAGAAATCGTTCAGTAAGTAGAATATGATAACATACATTTTTTTTAAAACCCGAATTCTTTTGTTTTGTTGTTCATGTTGTGGCACTAAAATATCTTAATATGTGTGAGATGTGTGTAATGTTTTAATATGTGTGATTTAGGGTTTCCGAAAGTTACTAAAATCTGGCAGACTTGAAATAACAACAGGAGGTTGGGTGGAACCGGATGAAGGAACTACAGATTTATTTGGACTCGTTCATCAACTCATAGAAGGTAAATTAATTACTTAAGTTGTATTTCTGAGAACACAAGGCACGTCCCTGATAGTTTTCCCATCGGCAAATATGACCTAACTAGTTTTTGCCCGCGACTTCGTGCGCGCATATCCCGTTTTTTCCCGTTCCCGAAGGAATTTTGGAAAATCCTCTCTTAGCCAAATTTCAGCTTTCTACGACAAGTACTTTCAGCTGTGCAATCAATATATATTGATAACAAATTTCATCCCCTGTAATAAGACGTAATTTTCAACAACCGTACGTTAAACTACGTTATGCAACGTATTACAGAGTAAAAGGAAGACCTCTAACAAATTAATTAGAACAGGCAGCAAATCTATCTGCCGAGCCTTTTCCCAACTAAGTTGGGGTCTGCTCCCAGTCCAAGAAAAATCTGACTCTGACTGAACAAACTACTTTTGGGTCTTGCGTTTATTCTATTACACATTCCATACTCTTTTTTAGCGAATTTGAAAGTTCAAAGTTTCATAAAATAAGTCCAATAATTTTCAGGTCACCAGTGGCTGAAACAACATCTCAATTATTCGCCAAAAGTAGGCTGGCTAACTAGCAGCGTCACTCACAGCCCCACGATGACATACCTCCTTTCCGCAGCAGACATCAATGAACTGGTCATCACAAATGTTCACTACGCTTGGGAACAATTTCTAGCTGAGTATCAATACAGTGACTTTATTTGGATACAAAATTGGGACGATGATAGATCATATCCAACAAGTCTAAATGAAGCATTAAACAGAATAGGTAACGATCGGTTTCCGAGACACGCGGTTTTAACGCACTTTCTTCAATTCAATTCGGCAGGATTCAAAGCGTGCGGACCGAATGGCCGTGTTTGTACTGAAGAGTATAATTTTGCCACAAACCATAAAAACCTTGACATCAGCGCCTATAATGTAAAAGAAAAATCAGAGCTGCTTCTGGAACAGTATTCCAAAACGGGAACTATTTCGCCGCACAACACTATCATTTCACCTTTAGGTGGTCCATATCATTATGAAGTCCAGTCAGAATTTGATTTTCAGTACAATAACTATCAGAAAATTGTGGAGTTCGTAACAGCTAACAAAGATATTTATAAAGCCACAATAGAATTCGGAACAGCCAAAGATTATTTTAGTACTATAAAAGACAAGTATAAATACTTCCACAGTTTGAAAGGTGATTTTCTAAATTTCGCAGATATTAGCTCGGGCAGCCCCGCATATTGGACTGGATATTTTACATCTCGACCTTTCAGTAAAATTTTGCTTAGACGTTTGCAGTCAACTTTAAGAACAACAGAGATATTATTTTCTTTTGCTTTAAATCATAACATTTTTAAAAACACTAATGTTTCTCAAATATATGACCTCTTAATAAAAGCGAGGGAAACAGTAGCGCGACTTACTGATCGCAATGTTGTAAGTGGAACAGTTACAGCTAACATCCTTAAATATGTTCATAATCAGATTCTGACCACCGTCAAAGACTGCTGGTATATACAAGAACTGGCAGCGAGTTTCTTGAGTCTGAAGCCTGAACAACACGTACCGTACCTTCAAAAGTATGTATACAGAGATGGTGAATTTATATCTTTATTTCGAACAGTCGCTCCGGGAGATCAAGTTTATATCTTCAACTCACTCAGTCATGAGCGGACCGAAATTGTGGAACTCGTAACTAGATTTCCCAATATCAGAATAGTGGATCACAGGAAAAAAGACGTTACAGTGCAGATAAATCCTGTGTGGAAATATAGTTCGGATAACAGTATCAAGTTATCTAGGAGGTTCTTCAAAATTATATTTGCGGCGCTAATACCGCCTATGGCGCTCGAGTTGTTTAAAATCAAAGCAACGTATGACGCTTCGCAAAACACCGCTGCCATATATTGTTCAGCATGTCATGTTGACGAAGTTACTAACTCGTCAACATTTCCGTTCACAGTTCAACCGATACAATCAGGTGATATACAACTTGAAAGCTACAAACATAGACTGTTATTCGACGAATTCACTGGCCTTATGAAAACCGTTATCGAGAAAGAGACCAACATCGAGAAATTCGTTTCGATTGACTACGGCGCATTCAGGGACTCTGATGTTAATTCAGGAATGTTTTTATTCAACACAAATGTCAGCAAACCTCTGCTAGACGTTTTGTCCGAGTATAGATCGGGAACCAAGAAGAAAGTAACGTTCATAGTTTCAGGACTAGTAACTACGGAATTGACATGTGTTTATGGTCATCTATTACAACATACTACAAAAATATTCAATCTCTTAAAAAGCCCATTGTCAAATGCTATATACATTGAAAGTAAAGTAGATTATGAAATATCTCCGAAGAACAGGGAACTAGAACTTTTTCTTTCCGTACAGACAGAAATTGGAAATGGTAATCCCCCACAGATTTATACAGATAACAATGGTTTTCAATACACGGGGAGAATATTAAATATTAGTAGACGTATTGAGTCTAATATGTACCCGATGACGAGTATGGCATTCATACAAGATAGAAAGAATCGGCTAACTTTTATAACAGATCATGCTCAAGGCGTCACTGCTCTACAGGAAGGCCAGTTACTGGTCATGCTAGACAGGCGTGTCTTGTTTAACGATGGTCGAGGAACTCATGAAGGTTTGGCAGATAGTAGAAGCACATGCCATAGAAACTTCATATTGCTAGAGAATTTCGGGGACGGTGCTAAAACTTTTAGTCGGTATCAGCAGCATGATGAGTTGAAATTACCTAGTTTATCTGCAGTTTATCTCGCTAACATATTAGACTACTTACTAGATATATTTTTTATAGACAAGACTCATACAAACCTTTGCTACTACACGTTTCTACCATTAGTCAAGACTTCGTTTCCATGTGATGTTGCTCTTGTGAATTTTAGAGTGATTCTACACAGAAGTACGTTGCTGTATGCGATTCCCAATACTGCTCTTATGGTACTGCATCGGCAAAGCTTTTCGTGCCAAGTTGAAAATTCTGTGAATCTCCACTGTAGTGGAGACCCTAATTTCTCTTTAAAGAAGATACTGCGTACTGCAAAGTCTGTGCATCAAACAAATCTGCCCGGTACCGACGAAGGGGCTGAGGTAGTTGAGCTGAATCACGGCAACTTTCCACCAATGGAGCTGACAACCTTGAGGGTATACTTTTAAAATGTACATTGCTCCTAGATTATCACAGACTTAACATGCGCACAAACATTGCTAAACTTCAAGAGGACCCTGAAATTGTTTCCCTTGTACGGCGGGAAAGTAAACAGCTTCTTTTTATAAACTCTTACAGTCAAATCTTGATGTTGGTTAGGTATACGCACTGACGTGCCTATCCTGTCAGAAAAGATTTTCTGATACTTTAAAACCTGATCTTAAGTTTGTGGAATCGGTGGCGTGTTACAGGAACTGTGCGGTTTGATGCCGGAATAGATAGGTTGTAAATACTAACTGTGCCACTCTTACGTTAACGTACCCAAAAGCTTAGTCACAGATTTTGAAATCAAAATAAATAACAAAATATAATCCCATTAATTCTACAATTATATTACAGTTGGTTTCAAATCGGTTATCAACTTTGTTAGTGAACCACTTGTACTTCATGCATCTGCCTTGGCGAATCGATCGTTTGTTGCGAACGTTAAGGAAATACGCAGAGCACAGGTGGTGCGCTAACATACCACCCAGCTGCGGGAACACAGTGTATGCACAGACTTGCAAGAAGAACTAAGGACTTAGTCAGTTCCTTTAAGATTTTAACTTTGTAAGTAGATGAAAGTTGCTGTCTGAAACAAATTTGTTTGGTTTGTATGAAATGTGAGAAATTGAAAATATAATTTATAAGTTATTTATTGTTTTACTTGATATCCTGAGGTTCCTACTATCAATACCTAAAAAATTCATTAAGTACATTGTTCTTTGACTGGCTCACTGCGGTAGCGCTCACAAAAGCGACTGCTCAGTATCGATTCCGCAGGATTCCAAGATCAGTAACCGCGCATGCGACCACGAGAACAATGATAGCAGTCGCTTTAGCAATCCATTGTTTTGATTGCCACCCAGCTTGGCGACGAAGATATCCTTGCTGCTCGCATAGGGAACGAATTTTAGAATCGCACTAACACTTTCTTAAAAAGCAAAGCAAAATATTTAGGTGTTAAACAGAGGCCTACTGAGGAGCCGGTGCCTTTAAAGCAGTGCAGTGTCAGACCTACTACTAGCCTGTCACATCTACATCCCTATACACGGTTACTTTGGAGAGTGATTACTTTTCTTTCTCTTTCTAGAAAAAATAAAAATTAGTAAAGAATTCCTGTGAAAAATGGCTTGCCGATTTTTATCGTGCACCGAGGTTGCTTGCGCGGCTAGCAACCTAATTATGATAAATACAATAAATTCAACACACTTAATGGAAAACTGGCCCCTACCCCACTGCTTTAAGACACGAAAGTCGCTGGTGAGCCCTGTCTATTCGATTGATTGTATTTATTATACCAGGCAGATCCCACTGGTCGCCCGTCAACTCCCAGAAAATCGACGTGGGAACGAAAAAAATCCGCGGGCTATTTTGCACCATAATTGGCTATCTAATGTTATGTTTATAAACTTTTTCGAGTGTGTTAAAAAACATCGTTTCATGCACGTGGGCCTAACGGCCTCGCCTTCGGCTCGGGCGTCTATTCCCCACATAGATTCCGCCTCAGCTGCAATGATAACCTTTTTGAAAATTAATCAAATCATAATATAATAGACTATAGTTAGTAGGCGCCAGATAAATGTGGAATAAAGTACATTGACCTTTCCCTAATAACTGTTCATAGGTACCTGAACAATAAAATATGAATCGTTTTTCATTATTAGACAATGTTAAGGATCACGAGAGATGATGATTCGGGACAGCTTTGTGTCATTAATTCCGTTTTTCAAATTAAAAATGTCAATAATTGTAGGTGGGTCAATGACCGTTATTCCACGATTATCTGGCGCCTACTATAGTGGCCCGCCCCGGCTTCGCCCGGTTGTTTTTTTTATTTTCTTTCATGAGAACCTTCTCCTGGTAATAACAAACACAACAAAAAAAGAATTAGCCTAATTGGTCCAGCCGTTCACGCGTGATGCTGTGACCAAGGGAAATAGGGATTAATTTTTATATATACTAGCTTTTGTCTGTGACTTCGTACGCATATCGCGTTTTTCCCGTCCCCGTATAGCCTATAGACTTCCTCATGAATGTGGCTATCATATACCTCTACAAATAATTTTCAAAATCCGACTGGTAGTTCCAGAGATTAGCGCTTTCAAACAAACAAACTCTTCAGCTTTATTATATTAGTCATATAGATTATATACTATATTATATGATATACTAGTGGGCCACACCGATTTCGCCCGGATGTATATTTTTTTCCAAAATTTTCTTTCAAGAACCTTCTCCTGACAATAACAAACACAACAAAAAAGGAATTAGCGAAATTGGTCCAGCCGTTCTCGGGTTTTACGCTAATTTTTATTTATCTAGATATAGATAATTAGTCAGACATTTTTGCTACTGATCCTGTGGTCTCAAAATCAGCATAGGTAGGTAACTGTTGTGTCCTTTACTGAATTGGGGGTTGATTATGAAAAATACGTAGGATCCGCTTCAATTTTACTATTTTTAGATTGTTCACACCAAATTCCCAGTAAATTGAAGCAAGCTGTAATCCCTTCAAACTTCATCACCCTTGAAAAATCCAAATACATGTTATTCTTACTTTTTATCAAAATGCCGTATTTCAATTTCACAAACACAAACTTAAACACCACCTAAACCCCCACTGGGAGGTAGTTTTGAAAAACTAATTATGTTATTATTTTTTATTTACTTAGCTCAGTATTTGTACCAGGTTTCAAGTTTATAAACCTAAAAAATAAGATTCTTCCATACAAACTTATCTTATTAAGAAATCAGTGAGTGATCTTTCGCTTTTATATATCTACATAACTATAACTTTTAAACAAAAGATTCGATTTGAATAATGTAAAGTGTAATTTACAAGTTTTCTTTCTAGTGTTACGACACAGCGTTCTTAATAGAGTGTCTAGTTTATTTAGAAAAATCGCTATATTGGATGAGGGTGTTCTATATAGACAGATTAAATTATACCATATTTAATTAGTTCCAATCCACAGCATTCAAATAGACATGTTTCAGATATGCTTTGTGTTTCCATTATAACTTTAAATTCAATATCATTTTTATGAGAATAATGACCCCCCCTCGTTTGGATGTTTTCCTCGAATAGTATGCTGCTGTCGTGAAGCCTCTAAGGCGAAAGATTTTTTCCGTTCCGTCAAGTTTCAGTTAGACATAATACATCTATGTTAGTATCATTATTTTGTAAATCTAACATTGCAAACGAGATTTCATCACGCTTATTAATTAAGGCCCCGGCTATATTTTGATGAATAATTGTTAAATAAGTCTCATTTTTACGCACGAAAAAAATCTTTTGGACTGGTGCATCGAAATTATCAGTCTGTACACTCGCATCTTTAGGCTATAGGCCTTTGTACCTAGTTGTCTTTTCATAGTTATCATTTTATTTGTATTATTTTGACAGTTAAACTTATAATAGTGAAGTATTTGCCTATTAATCTGCAAGCATTAAGTTTATTCACAGATCTTGTTGATTGATTAAAGTCACTATGAAATGGTGCAAAGTACGAATTTTTACAATTATAATAACATATAAATTTCAATAAATTATTAGCATTTTTTTTTCATTTAAATAATAATTTCTGCAAATTTGGCCGACTAACACATTGGTGAATTTTAGATGACCGATTGTGTGATATAAATATGTTTGGATGTCCATAGGGTGTCTATCATTTGTAACTACTAGAATTATCACATAATCTGATTTATTAAAGTCTTTACACATATTTGCGTAGGGTCTCAAAACTTCTTTGATGGTTGCATTCCGTTTTATAAATGATGTCACGGTAAACTGCTTACCAAGATAGTCCTGTATTTAATAATATTTCGGAAATCATAACCGGCTTGGTCGCCAAAAATCATAACTCTCTGTTTAGCACTTGATTGTGGTTGAGTTTCTGGAGGTTGTGAAATCAGCTGCAGGTTTACAACAGTTGCTTCTACGCTAGTTCCCTGAATATAATCGAAAAAGGTTCTGCGAATGTACTTGAGTTGGGTTTATCAGATCACTCAGCCAAGAGCGTACCCAGGATTTGAGCTAGGGGGGGGGGGGGCAGCTCATACCCATTTCGCTGGTTGTTGCACTCCATGGCCGACGACTATGCACTGAGCCGTCGACAATTGCGGGTGGATCGTTCGTTCGCGCCCATCTCAAATATTTCCAGTCACCCCTACAAATTCCCAGTTGCCAGTGGCGACTCCAATAGCCTATAGCCTTCCTCGAACCATTAGTTCCTGAGATTAATTTTCCAAATCCGACTGGTAGTTCCAGAGATTAGCGCGTTCAAACAAACAAACAAATTCTTCAGCTTTATTATTAGTACCTATAGATTAATAAAAATAAAAATAAAAGCAACTGCGATAAAGATTTTGTTTGTATGTCCCTAATAATATCACTTATCTACTAATAAAACCACATTGGAAAAGTCTGACCGCCAACCCCCTCATTGCGGCCGTAAGACAGACAGCGATGAAGGGGTTGGCGAATTAGGCGATCCACGCCACAGTGTACAACGATTTGAAATTCCCAGTCGCCACCCAGTGGCAACGCTTGTGGGGGCGACTGGGAATATTCCTTCTAAGCCCCTCTAGAAGAAAAAATAAAGGTTAATGTTGCAGCTGCCCCCCCTGCGAGTGAGTGACTCAGCCCAATCATATTCCTGGGCTGTTACTATGCGAAGGCAGCCGGTTTTGAAATGGTGGTATGAACTCAAACGAGATTATAGTAATCAAAATAGGGTATTTTTTTTAAGATCAATTTCATGTTTATCTTTTAATGATGTGTTTGAAGAAACCTCAACGAATGAAGCATTTCTTAAATTTTATGACATTTTTATTATTTTATAACCTACATATGTTTGCCTATCATTCGTGTATTCGTTAAATAAATCGAATTGGCTTACTAAGGGAATAAAAAAAAATTGTAAAAATAAAAGTCAATTACACTACAAATTAAAATATAATCATAGTGATCCTCATAAAAAGAGTTATAAGAACTATTGTAATTTATTGAAAAAATGTATCTTAGCGTCCCGGAAAAGTAGGTACTAACACGAATTACATAAATAGAGCCCAAAATAAGTTTAAAGCAGCGTGGTATGTCATAAAAAACTATACTGAAACAGATCGTGTATTTAAAAATAACTGTTGATAACAACGATTGTATAAGTCCTGACTCTATCGAAAATAAGTTTTAATTTTTTCATTGACACAGTTATCAAGAATAGCCCTGACAGTTTAGGACATTCGAATTTAAATTATATACATAACTGGCTGACCCACGCAACTTCGTCTGCTTCACATTTTTCATGAATGCTCGGCTCTTATTGGTCGTAGCGTGATGTTATATAGCCTTCCCCAATAAATAGACTTCCTAGGATTCAATTCAATTCAATTGCAATATTTTATTTCAGAAGGCCTTAAAAAGCGTTATTATTACCGATTCAGTACAGCGTGCAGACCTGTGGGCCAGCATGTTGCAACGGACAGCCAGCGACCGGCGCTTCCTGTCTATGTCTACATTGTCTTTTAAGTCATCAGTGACCCAGTGCCCAAATACTTAAACCTTGAAACCCGACCTAAAGGAGACCCAGAGAGTGAGGGTTCAGGCAGCTGTTCGTAGGTTAAAGTACCCGATTTAAAAACCAACCATTCACTCTTATCGGTATTGTATTGGAGCCCGTGAGCTACTGCATAACTTTCACAGATTTTAAGAAGCCTTCTCATTGCACCGATAGATGGGCTCAGCAGCACCATATCATCAGCGTAGCTGATGTTGTTCACGCAAACACCGTCTACGTGACAACCGATTTTAGTGCTACTGAGCCCACCTATCAGTTTGTTTATGTATAGGTTAAAAAGACGGGGGGAGCTCAGCCCCCCCTGCCTCACCCCACAATCCAACCCATTCATATCAGAATATGAGCCTGCCCACTTAACTGTATTCTTTTGACTACTGTACCAATATCTAAACAGTGATATTACATCAGCCGGGACAGTGGTGTCGTGAGTGAGCTTATGCCAAAGCAGGTCATAATTGACCAGCTCGAAAGCCTAGTCTGCTTGAGGCATAAAATTGCACTATCCGTAGATAAGTTCGGTCTAAAACCAAACTGACCATCCTCGAGAACAATATGCTTAGCTAGAATTTTATCAAGCAGACTATCCAACACCTTAGCACAGACAGTGGCAAGTTGCAGATATCGGAGGCGTCACCAGTCTTATTCTTTATTACTGGCACAACGATGGTAGGTATTGCTAAGTTCTACAGGTAAGTAGGTAACTATGACTTATACATAGGTTAAAAATCATACCAAGTAGGTACTTGCGGCCGTCGTGACCGGGGGCCTTTCCCGTCACCATGTTCTGTATACTACTCGCGACTTCTTTAGCGGAATACCTGACAGGAGGAGCCCCGGTAACGGCCAACCCCGCGCCGCTTATGACGGTTTGCTATAGCCACACAACCGCGAGTTTATTTAAAATGTTTTTGAAAAGCATTAGCTCTATCCGTGGGGGTGCGTACGCCCGCGACGCTCACTGCTATCCCCGATCTATGTTTACCACATTAGCACGTTCTACCAAACATATAGTCAAGAATAACTAACTGATCGAGTGGTAAACGATCAATTATTTATCGACCGCCGAAAGTAGAAAATAATTAAAGCCCTAATATCGCTATTAAAAAATAGGGGTTGGTGATAGAAGAGTGAACATTTAGGGTTATATGTATTTTATAATGTCACATTATAAAAAAATAAAATTTTGTCCAAAAAATAAAAAATAAATGTTAGGGGTGGACAACCCTTATCACTTAGGGGTATGAAGAATAGATAGTAGTCGATTCTCAGACCTACCGAATATGCATATAAAATTTGATAAAAATCGGTCAAGCCGTTTCGGAGGAGTACGGAAACTTACATTGTGACACGAGAATTGTATATATAAGATAAGGACCGATATCGCAGTGGGAAAAATACTTCACGTATTTTCCTCGTCGATTTTTATGACGATTAGTTGAAAACATTTTGTTGTTATCGAAACCAATAAATTTATTTAATATATTTTTGTCCTTTGTATTTCTATTTCTGGTGATCATAGTGGTTTTCCAAAAATTGTAGCTTGTCACACTTTGGTAATAGTGTCATGTGTCATAGTCACAACTTGTCATGCCATTCATGCCAAATGCCAGACAGTTGGTCACAGTATGATTGTGTGCGTTTGTCTTGTCTTCCAATTTTAATGTTCGCGTAACGTCGTAAGAAAAGTACGGGGACGCGTACCAAACATATTTTTGCTGCAAATACTAATAAACATGCAATTTAGTGAAATATTAATGTGAACTAGAGCGTGAAAAGAGTTCCTTAAGTAGTATGCAGTGGAATTTTAAGTCATAACACTGCGTGTACTTGTGTAAACTCCTTCGACAATGAGAATAAATAAGTAGTATACCTTACAGTCATTCATTGTCTCCTTGATCTTTTAACTGCGAACTGGCACAAACTTGGCCAGGATGGGTTTACTTATATCAAAGATCTGGAGTTTGTTCGGGAATGAGGGTAAGTAACTGTACCATCACCAACTGACGTCGACGATAAGATAATGTAAGATGTATTGCGAGGCTCCTAAATTCATTTACTTATTACAGTAAGACTTCCTACTGATAAAGCAGGGTCTTTGTTTTCCAGTAGTGTGACCTAATTCATTTGTAAGAGAATAAAACAATGTAAAATGAATACAAAGTTAAAATATTTTTTCGAATGTCACTTTGTTACAGATATTTGCAATTTATTGTGCTAGGAATTGTAAAGTTGTACCTAATCAGTTATGGTTCATGGTAGTAGGTACATGGCTATAGTAACAATACAAATAATGTTAATTAACAAATATAATGGTTTTGTTTGCTATATTTTCTTTGTTTCTTGTTTCTCTCCAGGAAAAAGACATGCTAAGTTTCATATTTCTATTGCTAGTTATTGTAAACATGTATTTTATAGATAAGTGTTTTTTTACATTACCTACACTGATTTTATATATTATTTTAAGAAGACATGCTTTTAATCATCATAGTAGGGACAGTATACCCCATATAACAGAAGTCGGACCTTAAGCTGGCCGTACACTTTACTGAGTTTCAATAGAAAGTGAGGCCAGCTGATGCTGGCTTTGTTACCTTCGACATGTGGTCTTTTGTAGCGGCCCTGCTGTTTACTTAAATCTGGTTTTCCTAACTTTTTTCTTTTACACTTAATTCTTAAAACAACAACAAAAACATTCCATTTTTAAGCATAATAGAAAAACATGGAAGTTTTTAACGGCAACTCACGTAAAACCTAATCAGTTTTCATAACATAACACCTTGCTGCCACTATGTCATCATAAAGCATAAAATATTACATCAATGGCCGTGAAATATTTTATTAAATATTGTACTTACTGATCTGGTTATTACATTTATATTACAGTTTTATAAACAACATTAAATTCTAAATGGAAATACATAATTTTATTTCCTTCTACTTTACATTGACTACATTTCATTTTCTCATACTGTATTTGATGCATGTACTGTAATACTAACATTTCCTCGATTACCCATCCACAGAACACAAGTTAGTCCTTGTGGGTCTTGACAATGCAGGCAAGACCACGATCCTGTACCAGCTACTACTGGGTGAAGCCGTCCACACCCGGCCCACCATTGGCTCAAACGTAGAGGAGGTTGTGTGGAGGAACCTGCGCTTTGTCATGTGGGACCTCGGTGGCCAGCAGAGCTTGAGATCAGCTTGGACCACATACTATACTAACAGTGAGGTAAGATAACTCATTACTATAACATTTTGAAGGTAGGTCATCACTTCCCGATATTCCTAAAGCAGAACACATATTTGAGCCTTAAGCTTTGAACGCCGTTTTCACATATACATGACAAGCAAGCGCGTGCCCTGTACGCAAATCATCACAAATACGCGACAAAATGTAGGGCGAATTTGATGCTTGGGGTCGGGGGCACACCAATATGTTTATGCTCTGGCGTTCAAAAGGTAAAAATCTAACTACAGTGTTGTGATCCCAGTTAACGGGTAGTGGAAGTCAGTTAGTTAAAATACTGGTATTTAGCTTTATCTAGTTAGATTGGAAGTTGACCCAATCACATTTGGGAAAAGGCTAAACTAAACCGACTTGCCTAGTTTAGAAGTCAGATGTTCGACCTTGAATTTTTGTCACTGTTGTACAACTTACTTTTAAAGACGCAATTCTGTATTATCTTTGTATTCTGTACAAATAAATTGTGCATTATTATTAACTAAAACACAATTATAAAAGGAAACCACCCGCTTGATGCAGTATAAAGATCAATATGAGTGAAAGAAGAAGACAAGCACATATAATATTCAGTATCTACAAAACGGGTTTAGCAAAATAGACCTTATTTATACAAAACAGCCTAACAATATTATTAGTTTTAATACTCGTTAGGAGATTCTTACTACATGACAATTTTCTCTACAGAATTTGAATTATGAATCTTCTAATCTATTATACTTTATTTAATAAAGCTGAAGAGTTATTTATTTTGAACGCGCTTATTCGGGAACTCCCAGTCGGATTTGGAAAATACTTTGTGTATACATATGTCACCGGAAAATGGCAAACTCCGTAAGATTTTAAAATAACTTGAGAGATTGTAAACTCTCGATAAATTGTCAACTGAACATTTGGAATACTTTTTTACACATCAAAATGTGATAGTTTATAATATCTCGAAGTCATTCCGAGAAATTGTGGACTGATATAAAATGGCGACCACTCAGTACTCTGGTCTACAATTTATCTGTTTTGGTGTGATAGTTAAATTGGAAATTTTATCGCCATTTTATCTCAGTCCACAAATTCTCGGTATGTCTTCAAGATATTATAGACAATCAAATTTAGATGCGTAAAAAAGTATTCGAAATGTTCAGTTGACAATTTATCGAGAGTTTACAATATCTCAAGTTATTTTATAATCTTACGGATTTTGCCATTTTCCGGTGACATACCTATATATTATAGCCACATTAATGAGGAAGGCTATACGGGAACGGGAAATTCCTAAAGGAACGGAACATGCGCGCACGAAGTCGCGGGTAACAGCTAGTTAGTACCTATTAAAACTATTTGAACACAATAATATATTTTTTTGTTGCAAAAAAGGCTGAATATGTGAAGCAAGATCATGAGTATTGTTTATATTGTTTGAACAAACAACAGTGCTTACCTATTGTGGCACTATGTGTAAATAATAACTAACGATTTATGCTTTTCTGAGACAATCAAATACATAATAATATAATACAGTCAATAATGATTATATATTTGTATGTGCAGTCATATTTCATGCTTTGTTCCACTTAATAATGTGATTCTTCATTCATGGACACAAGTGGTTTTATAGTTAGCATGTTACATACTATGTAATGTATATGTCACTGGATAATTGCATTCTCTATAAGATTGTCATAAATCACTTTTTTTTTTTTTCATTTAAATTTCAAATATAATTAGATCGTTTTGTGTATGTCACCGGAAAATAACAAACTCCGTTAGATTGTAAAATATGTATTGGATACTATTGTTTTTTTTGTGTTTGTTTTTGTATTTGTGGTATACAAAACTAATTTTTCATAATATATCGAGAATTTATAATCTAATCAAGATTGATTACAATCTTACGGAGTCTGCAAATATGACATATACAATAAACCCCATCCAAATTCCAAATATGTCTTATTAAGAAAAAAATAGTTAACAATATCACGAGATATTTAACAATCTCACGGAATCTGTAATTTTCCGGTGACATATCCGTGTATTATTGAGAAAAATTAGTTTACAATTTCACACGACACATTACAATTTAAGGGCGTTTGCAATAACCCGGTGACATATTCTCTCTCAAGAGTTGTGAAATGAATACATAGATCGATCCATATGTGACACTCTTGACATAGGCCCAGATTCCGGAACGAAAATTGATGTAACGTATTGTCAAGCGCGCGTTAGCGAACTTGTGATTGTGACGCGTATATCATTTATTTCCATAGCGAATGTCTGAGGAACAGAATATCAATATCAGCTGCTTTTGCAATGTCTGCATTATCCTCCTTAAACTTACATTACCCTTAAATAGCCAGCCGACCTCGACCTCGTTTACTAATTTTTAAGATCTTGTACGCCTTCATTTAATATGGATAATCGAATTTGTGGAATTATAATTTACGAAAATTATTATAGTAAGTAGTATATCGTAGTATGAAGAATAATAGAAGCGTAATAATTAGCTGTTGCTTGGCGCCTGAATCTTTAGAACTGTATGTAACATTGAAGTTATCTAAATTTTAATATAGTGCCTGAAAACTGAATCTCGAGATCCTAACTGTCAGTTTCACAGACCGCACTTTGACTTTACAAAGTAAAGTTAACATTTCACTATTGTAAAATTTAAACCCAAAGTAAAAGGTTTATATTCATATGGAACGCTAACTTGGCAAAGTATATAGTAGGCGCCAGATAAATGTGGAATAAAGTACATTGACCTTTCCCTAATAACTGTTCATAGGTACCTGAACAATTAAATATGAATCGTTTTTCATTATTAGACAATGTTAAGGATCACGAGAGATGATGATTCGGGACAGCTTTGTGTCATTAATTCCGTTTTTCAAATTAAAAATGTCAATAATTGTAGGTGGGTCAATGACCGTTATTCCACGATTATCTGGCGCCTACTATAGTTAAAGCTTGGCCAGTGCAACATCGCATATTTTTTTAAATAAATAAGTTGACTTGAAATCCCCAAATGCACATATTTGGGGGACCATGTCCTGCCTGATGGGAGTAAGTAGTAGCTCAAATACCTAGGCATGTAAAGTCGGGGAAATAAATTTTTCATATTGAAACTTCTCTAAAGTAACTTAATTGACCTTGTTGTTTCTAGTGTGTCATTCAATCTTAAGGAAAGAAACAAATAAATTCCCTGACTGTTCACTCTCCAATACCTTTGGAGGTATTCGTGTCGATTGACTTATTCTCAAATTGTGGCCTTTTACGCCCGAGATTAATAATCAATCCTGATTTTTAGACCGCTCTGTCGTTACCCACGTTCAGCAGCCCTACTATGACGAGCTAATGCCATCCAATTCCGATGATGTAAACGGGATAGTGCTATTCGCTGTGTATAGCTCCGTCTCCCTCTTAGAGCGGAATCATGATCGTTTAAAGACTTCATAGTAGGGCCTCAGGTCCTGGAAGGTGCCGGTGGTTGGGCATAAAGTTCATTAAAGTAGGTGGGCATATCCTGCGAAGGAGCTCCACGCAGGTTCTCTGTTTGGAATGGGTCTATGATACCCTATTTGACCTTTAGAGTTTCAATATTACGTCTCCAGTAAACAAGCGTTAAGGAAGTGTTATATTGTTTTCGGATTATTTGTTGTTAATTAGTAATCTCAAAACACATAGTAGCAATGCTCCATGACCAATTAAATGCAATCGTCTAAATTAAGCGTGAACAGGATAAAGCTAAGTTATATTTTATTCACCGGTGTTTAAACATGTCAGACAAAGTATCATTTATCTATATATATAAAACAAAGTCGAGTTAGTTACTCTATTTATAACTCAAGAACGACTGGACCGATTCTGAAGATCTTTTGTTAGTTTGATTTGTCTTTGCCAAGAATAGCAGAATAAGTATTAAATCATTGGACAATTTAAGAAAAAGAATATGTACAATAATCATTTTCGAAAACAATGCCATTTCTGATACATGACAAAAACAAAACACGGCAGAAAATTATTCTGAGGCGGTATGAAGTTCGCCGGGACCACTAGTAATGAATAAAATATATCCTAAAGGGGTGACATGTTTGTTTGTTTCAAGGCTGTTCTCTGGAAATACTGTTACTTGTACCTTTAACAAAGATTCTTTCTCTGATTACTTTTTATCCTGAAAAAAAAAAAACACTTTCTACGAATAGGTCACGGGAACGAAGTAAAAATATTAGGAAATGCCTTATCATCAGTTTTAATGGCTACATGGCGAATGATAACTCGAATGCATCGTATCTGATTAAGATAACAGTGTAATTAATAAATTAACTGACACGTTGGTCTGGTGTACGCGAGCAACTGCTGAGCGTGAGACGCAGGTTCAATTCCCGTGTCGGGCAATATTGGGTTTTAATTACGGTAAAGCCAGCGGCTCAAATTTTAGATTTATCTACTTATTCTTTACTTATAAAATTGTTTATCCTGACTAGCTATTGACGCACGGCCAAAATCACTAAGTCTAGAAATCTGTAATTGGGAATATAGTTATTTTATAATGTAAGCATCCGCAAGGGGGGGGGGGGGGAATGGGAGGGGGAACTTAGTATTGTGAATATGATTTGCACCTGTGCGAAACAGAGGCAGGCTCGGAGTGGCTTATAGTGCCAAACCGTGGTTTTCTTTAATACGGGACTACAATACAACACATACAATACTTCTCTGCTTATCCTCCTTCATGCTTGGAGAGTGCTGGCAATATTTTAATAAAAGTTTACTGGCTGGCAATTACTGCTGTTTATAAAACAACCAACCAACACTGCGCGGTCATAACATAATAAATTATTTTATTATTATTTATTTTAAACCATTGATGCCATTTGGCGAATATCGAGTACTAAACTTCGCTGCTCGTAAACAATTTTATTGTATCCATTTAAAGCTACATTTTCGTAATAAGCATTCTTTTAGCAATTCAGCCGAGCTATGTCAGTTCTACTCGTCGCATTATGCCACGGTGTCTGTAAATAATCTGCGAGTGTTTCGTTATCAATAATGGGTGCGCTTTGGCTATTGTTTACTCAGACGAGAATGCAGAGCTAATTTCAATAGTTAACGAAAATATATAGCTAATATGCCTAAAACTTTGAAAGAAATTTCATTTGCGACCACTTATAAATCGTCGTCGATTTGCTGATTGCACTTTTCTTTTATAAATCATATCCAATGAAATCTCATTGGATATCATTTACAGTCAATCGATTGTCCTGATCTCCTGCAGAAACTGCGCTTCAATGTCCCTCAGAGATCAGTTAGATTTAATCCGCTTATCTCCATTCCTGTTTCCTCTTCTAACTACAAGCGAAACTCATTCATGATGCGAGCGAGTAAGGACTTTAATATTCTATGTAAAGAGTTCTCATTTGACCCATTTACCTCTAAAACCTTCTCTGCACGCACTCGGCTGAACGCTGACTTTTTTAAAAGTGCATAGTGTCATGTTATACCTAAGTGATATATTTATTCTTTTTTATCGTGCTTGCTAGTGATCCTAAGTTCTCTACTTCTTTTTCTGTTTTTACCCGTGAGAACCTGTAATGTCCTGTCTCATACAACTGTTATCCATCTGGTTCTCCTACGATTAAATATATAAAAATATTAAAAACAAGGCAATAGGTTCGCCTCTATTCATCATCATTAGCAGCTTCTCTTTTGTTGTACCAATACCCACGATCGTGTGCCAGCCTCATCACGGTTCCATCCGCGATGGCAACAATGTCGTGCCCCTATTAAGCTGCGTTTCCACCAGTGAGATACGCATCCTCGCACATCTCTGGTGGATCTCTTAATTTACCTAGCCTCAGGTAAATAACGCCATTTACCTGAGGATAGGTAAGTGAAGCGATTCTATTGGTTCTTAACAAACTCATCACTCGCTACGCATCCACGCACATCTAATTTGTACCTAACCCCTTCGGTACAGGCTTTATGTTATGTTAACAAAATAAATGTATGTCCCTCCTCCTTAGCCGGAAAAAAGAGAGCTGATAAATAATAATGATTTCTTTGAAAAGATATTCTTATATGTATGTAAAAAATTTAATGCCGAGTTCTGCTGAGCCTTCTACAAAGCCTAAGCGATCGTATCAAACGCGATGATATTTATTTTCATTAATGAATTGCGATGACACATTTTCGTGTGAGGTAATTATTTCAAATGATGTTATAATATCGTGTGATGATTCGAATATTTATTTTTCTGTCTATTCAGTTCGTGATAATGGTTATTGACTCGACGGACCGCCACCGGTTGAACATAAGTCGCGAGGAGCTGCATCAGATGCTGAAGCACGAGGAACTCACCAGAGCCTGTCTCCTGGTCTACGCGAATAAGCAGGTAATCCTTCCTTTTACTTATATCTAAATGCTATGATATGTCTTACGGCCGGTCTCAATAACGTATCTACCTTTGACCAACTGTCAAATTAGCTACCAACAGAAGCTGAAACGTCATGTTACAGAGGCCAAAAAGGTTAAAGGTAGATGCGTATTGAAACGGGCCGTTAGTCAAATTGGCTTCTTTATGAAATGGCCAATTCTACGATATTGTCACGATAAATTTGCCGTACATTAGTCTTGCAGAAACGTTTTTGGGATGGTTTAGGATTAAAGCAGATTTATAAAAAACTTTGACTTCGTACGCGCATATCCCGTTTTTTTCCGTTCTTTTCGTAGGAATTCCGGGAAATCCTCCCAAGCTACACGCCAAATTTCAGCTCTCTTCGACCAGTATTTTCGGCTGTACGTTGTCTGTCAGTCACTCATTAACGCAAGAGTTTTAAATATGTGGAGTGTAAAGCCTTCCAGTCATACGTTTACCACCAAATATTTTGATTGATTAAGTTTAGGTGGAACGAAGTTCACCGGGTCATCTAGTATTATATACATATATATATACAACGTGTAACAGAATAAACGCAATAACTCTTAAGGGGTCATTGTACTCATTATTATGAACATCTCATCTTTTACTATGGGACCAACCTCGAAATCGCGAAAAAATTCAGCTGTTCAGTATATTTTGTCGAGTTATGCGCACATAAATGTATAGGGCAGTCGATTCTTTTTCGCGATTTCGGTGTTTGTCCCATAGAGAAAGTTGTTCATAATGGTGATCTGCTGATGTCTAGAAAAGATTCAGCGCTGGACTCGGATATAGGATTTATTATACCGGGAGTTCTTTCCTTTGCGATAATTTCCGATCCTCACACGGGCGAAGCCGAAGTTGAAACTATCTGTCAGATAGATGAATAGACTTTTTTCGTTTTAAGAAATACAAGTGTCCTTCCGGAACGAAATTATCCAGAATGGAACAGCGGAGTAAGAAAAATATTTTTCTGCCACTCCCTCCTAATCAAGCAGGAGACAGGACAAAGCGAGGTCAATAGGTAGCAAGACACTAGAGAAAAGAACTGATGGAGATGACGGCCTTTGATGGAATTTTCCCACCTACATTGCCATTCGGATAAAGCCACCCGTCCGTCGTATCGTTTTTCTGGGACTCGTCGATTTTCTTTAACTCGGCGCTTTTCTGGTTGTCACCACTGATTTTGGGTCTGAGAAGTTGTTGTTATAAGTACAAAATTAAACGAAATTCAACCTTAAGGTGATAAATACAACATTCCCCTGGCTATATATAGTAGGCCACGCAAGTGAACGCGGGCACTGCTAGCTTTGCATATAACAATGTATTCAAAAGAAGTAGCTGTCGCAGTAATAGAACCTTCAAATCTGTCTGTGGAATGTGAAAGTACATAGATAATGTTTCAACTCATAATGACATAATAAGAAGGTATATAACGCGTAGATTTCTAAAATAGATCGCTCTTTTGTCTTTCGTACGTAAGTGATTTGATACATTACCACTTAGAGACCTTGATATACATATATTTTACATTTTATCTTGTCAGCGCTCTGGCCACACGGTAGGTCGAAACTGTTGAAATATGAGTCCCTCATATTTTGTTTTGATCTTGTTGACGGTTTTAGAGAAACACTTTTGAAACAATTAATCATCAGAATGACAAGATCTTTCGGTAGGTATTCTTATTAAATGGAATGTCTAAAAAAATCCTCATATAGCAGTTTCGGCCCACCGTGGGCCAGGGCGGTGGCAAGATAAAATGTATGGCGGCATAGGAAAACATATACTTAGCGTCGCGGGCGCGCGGACGGATGGTCAGCCATCCACTGGCCGACCTCGGCAATCGTCCCTTAGCCTCGAAGATCGACCCGTGCGGCTAATATTATTTAGCCTCGAAAATTATCGCATAACTAATGTGACAAATTGTTAAACGCTCGTTAACTGATGTGATTGGCTTAAATTTAATAGGTAGCGCGGCGATAATTTTGGCTTACATACATTCTTAACACGAAAGTAACTCAATAACGCTGACAAGGTCACCCAGTAAAAATAAATACTAATGGCTTTTTACAACTTTGCGCTTTGGGACAAGTGCCGGCTAATTTATCAAGCAGATTGTTACAAATTCAACCTTTTAGTTTACTGGTAGAAATATGAGGTCCCATTAAAATAGATGGACAAATTTTAACACAGCATTGTACATTAAACCAAAGATATCCAAGCAAAAAAAAATTGACCTCAAATTGCCAACATTTTTAGGGTATTTTCGTTAGCTGATTTTTTTCTTGTATTTTTTTAACCATTGACCTTATTTTGGTGGTCTGAATGATTTCTAAAAGTTTGTCCACCCAGTATCTATTTTGATGGGACCTTATATAGTGCGTATTCCGGACACTATAAAATAAGCAGTTATACAAAGTCATTGAGCAAAAATCAAACTTACGCTACTATTAAGAAAACATTATACATAGGTCTGAAACACAAATGTGTTTGTGCCTTCTGTGTACAGTACTTATTTTACAAGAGATATATATAACAACTCAAAACCGCCACCATGTCTCGGTAGCCACCTGTGACAATCTTATCGCGTCATCATTATAAATAACTGAAATGGCGTTAACCAAACTGTTTGGTATCCTTGAACGCGTGTGTTTATTCGCCGAGATAAATACAATATATGTACATGCAAACTTAATGGAGGCCGTCAAACTTGTTCAGTAAATTAACTGGGTAAAGGTAATTTCTGATCACAGTGAAAGTTAAAAATCCTGTCTGACTTCTTTAGGGAGCGAAATTCGATCCATAGTAATTTTACCTCGACCATATGTCAGGGTTTTGATGAGTCACTGTGATTATACGCTATTATAATATGCTACCTACTTAGTGTCCCTTGGTTCTTCCATCATTTTCATCTTTCCTACCCACGTACTTGGGGTCGGCTCTCCTCGTCATTCTTCGCCAGTCGTGTCTGTTCCCTGTTCCCTAGGCTTACCCACGTACTTGTGGTCGGCTCTCCTCGTCATTCTTCGCCAGTCGTGTCTGTTCCCTAGCCTTACCCACGTACTTGGGGTCGGCTCTCCTCGTCATTCTTCGCCAGTCGTGTCTGTTCCCTAGCCTTACCCACGTACTTGTGGTCGGCTCTCCTCGTCATTCTTCGCCAGTCGTGTCTGTTCCCTAGCCTTACCCACGTACTTGTGGTCGGCTCTCCTCGTCTTTCTTCGCCAGTCGTGTCTGTTCCCTAGCCTTACCCACGTACTTGTGGTCGGCTCTCCTCGTCATTCTTCGCCAGACGTGTCTGTTCCCTAGCCTTACCCATGTACTTGTGGTCGGCTCTCCTCGTCATTCTTCGCCAGTCGTGTCTGTTCCCTAGCCTTACCCACGTATTTGTGGTCGGCTCTCCTCGTCATTCTTCGCCAGACGTGTCTGTTCCCTAGCCTTACCCACGTACTTGGGGTCGGCTCTCCTCGTCATTCTTCGCCAGTCGTGTCTGTTCCCTAGCCTTACCCACGTACTTGTGGTCGGCTCTCCTCGTCATTCTTCGCCAGTCGTGTCTGTTCCCTAGCCTTACCCACGTACTTGTGGTCGGCTCTCCTCGTCATTCTTCGCCAGTCGTGTCTGTTCCCTAGCCTTACCCACGTACTTGTGGTCGGCTCTCCTCGTCATTCTTCGCCAGACGTGTCTGTTCCCTAGCCTTACCCACGTACTTGTGGTCGGCTCTCCTCGTCATTCTTCGCCAGTCGTGTCTGTTCCCTAGCCTTACCCACGTACTTGTGGTCGGCTCTCCTCGTCATTCTTCGCCAGACGTATCTGTTCCCTAGCCTTACCCACGTACTTGGGGTCGACTCTCCTCGTCATTCTTCGCCAGTCGTGTCTGTTCCCTAGCCTTACCCACTTACTAATTAATAGGAATGCGCGTGTATACCTAACTTCTCAATTTGCCCTCTAGCGGACTAACAGAGAATCCACTAAAATGGCATCCCAAGATTTCCATACCTATTTTAGTTCTAAAATGTATCCATGTCAGGCCAGCCCTCTATAGGACCTCCATAGTCAGCCCTACTACTATCATCTTATCAATATACTCATATATTTTATCAGGACTTTTATTTTTAGTATGGTAATATATCTAAGTGATACGAGGGAAGAAAAAATGTTGTCTTCTGCCAAAAAACTTCTCCAAATTTCAATATTCCACCTTCAATACTCCAAGCCGTGTATACAAGCTATACCAACAGATGTCGAACACTCCACTAACCCACATATCCCGCGATGTTTATCTAATGTGTGAAAAGGAAGCCGCTGCCGGTCGTCAGACGTCAGAGCTAATGGTCCCCGCGGGAAGGTCGCGCTGTGACAGGGGTCCAATTTGCTTGTTATCACTGATAGAGTGTGTCACAGTTGCAATTTGCAACACGTGAGAAAATGAACGAGACATCGTTCACGTACTAAAATGCACGTGTCACAAGTTATGTAGTTATAAAATTGATGTAAGGTATTGTCAAGGATGTCTTTTTGTAGTCAACACGCATTTTCTGCCGGTATAGAGATATTCAGTAAACATCTCTCCTTAAAAAACTTCAGTGAATCGAGCTTGAAGTGAAATGCCTTCTAATCCCAGTGATTGACAGTTCAGATCATGTTCACTTAACTAATATTTTCATAGTGAGAGGTTTACAGAATCTTTTTGTATCGTAGACCGCATCCATCAGTCTCCATCTTGCAAGACCGAGGTCAAGAGCACTTGCAGCCTCATTAAAAATAAAAACGGTCATATTAATGTCAAGTTGAAGTAGCATACAGTTAAAATCATAATATCTTGGTTAACCTACATTGACTGTCCATTAGCTTTTGTAGCGTATACCTAAGAAACGCTGTGTAAAAAAGCTGCTGGTAAACTTTCATAAATAAATAAATAGCGAGAAAAATCACGATTTACAATCAGAACTGCCGATAGACAAGGCTAGTAGTTTTCACAAACGCTCAAATATTGTAATTTTTTTTATGGGTAAATTTTATTATTTTGTAATCGTGAATTTGAAATTTTATCCATTTGAACTTAACATAATACGTAGGTCAAAAAAATTTGCTTTCTGAATCAACGCAATAAAAAAATACGGCCATTTATCTGTCAGTTATTCTTGCAACATTTTTTGAAACTCTGAAGTAAATCAAAACCTACCTATTATCGCTCATTTGGGCTCAGTGACACAAGTGCAAATTTGTAAATTTTACACTACGCCAGTTTTAAGATATTTTCCGGAATCCGCGCGCCAAAATGGAATATTTCAACAACGACTTTTCACTCTCTAGCGGACGTTTTTTGAACTTACAAATGTGACATTTTTACTCCTAACGTAGATTATCAGGCAGATAATTTTGGTGTAATTAGGTCAGTTTCGCATTTTTTTGCAGTTGTGTCACTGTCGCTCCAAATGAGCGATATAGGGTACTTTTCGTTGACCTTGAGTAATGAAATTTAGCAAGAAGATAGTTCGTACAGTAAAAGTAAAGGAAAACGTATAAAAGTTGGGAATTTGTAGTTTTACCATATAAAAAAAAAACATTTTTTGCGAATACAAATTATTTTGGGTTGAAGAATTGACCGTGATGTACATTGATAAATGGGAGAACTTTATTTCAACCAAAAAGTTAAGTTTGTCCTTCATCCTTACTTGCTATATTTTTGTCAGAGTAATGAGAGTGCTTTCATAGTTTATAAACTTTCGTAGGTAATGTTAACTCGGCAAAATTGAGACTCGATCGGAACCCTCGGTGCGCGAGTCGGACTCGCACTTGTCCGGTTTTTTATTAGGAAATTCCCAGTAGCAGTAGCAGAGGTTTGGACTTGTGCCAACTGAAATGGCAAAAGGCTCTCCCCCCAAGTGGTACGGCTGGTGGAATGTGAACGTGCACACACACTACAACCAAAGACTGTATAGCTCTATGGCTATAAGTATGAGGTTTTAAAGGCAATCGCCTAGCCGTTTCCCAACTGTATTGGGGTTTGCTATCAGTCTATCCAGATGCAGCTGAGTGCCAGATTCTTACGAGGTGCGGCTGCCTATCTGACTATTCGTAACAAAGTGTCAAAAATCTTCAAATAACAACCGGGACCAACAGCTCAACTGGCTTTCCGAGGCACGACACCTCTCCACGGAACGACCTCGGCAAGAGTCACTTCACCTCGAAGATAAAACCGTGCAGCTGTTATTAACTAAATAATTTTACTTTTAAAATCAGTTTATAAACCAGATTCGTTTCTTTGCTTCCAGGATGTGAAGGGGTCCATGACGGCAGCTGAGATTTCAGAGCAGTTGGACCTGACGTCGATAAAGCAGCATCCGTGGCACATTCAGGCGTGTTGTGCCCTCACTGGCGAAGGGTACGGTTCAGTATTTTTGTTTTATTCCTAACTGTCAACCCGCTCAAACCAGCATGTTTTCTTTTTCCGTAATTGCAACAATCATAGTTATATTTTACAAACATATACCTAAACTTTGCTTCATGAGACAATCGTATGAAAATCCGTTCCGAAGTTTTTGAGTTTATCGCGTACAGCCAGACAGACAAACGCCGTGGAGGGATTTTTTTAAATATGTAGTGATGAGCCGGCTCGTGACCTCGTGGCCTCGCCTGATAGTCAACGGTGGATGGGAGCTTGTCCAGCGAGATCAGCATAATAATGTCTGTTTACTCTTGCTTTGATAACTGACGGTCCAGTATTCAGTATTCACAATATACGCGTAAAGACTAATTATAAAAAGGAATTATTCAGTGCGTAGTAAAGTTGTGCCCAGCTTGCACTTCGAAAAATGAATGGAAATCTCGAGCTTATACTGGATGTCACTTTACTCCGCGATTTTAATAGGGTTTGTTTTGATTGTTGGAGATAGAAGGATAAAGGAGTCAGGACGTATCCTTATTGGTTGTTTGGGATGTAAACGGTCAAATTTTAAAACCTATTATTCGAATCGTTTTGGATTTTGAACACTTTTTAAACCGTCTTTTAAAGTTCCCCAGATCATCATGTTTATTACTGGGATATTACACTTACTCTTGTTATTTCCTCTCGAAATTCCTTACGATTCTTACATTCCCCCTTTTTCGATTTCGGTTAAAAATAGAAGCCACTGGAGAATATAATCGCCGCCGATTTACGTCACAAATTCATTTTTCAAATTATCCGCATTATGTGGGTAGGTTTTTAAACAAACCCTTACCTTTCGTAAGATCATAAGAACGTTATTGGGTTGGAATAATTTATTTTTGGCTTAGTATAATTGGATGCTGACGTAAATTCATAAGCATATTCTCACTAATGACAAATGTCAAATACTAACAAGATTAATAAGAATAAAAACGGACGTCGTAATCTTACTTCTACTATCTACTAATATTATAAATGTGAAAGTTTGTGAGTATGAATGTATGTTTATTACTCTTTCACGCAAAAACCATGACACGGATCTTGATGAAATTTGGCACAGAGGATTATAGTCTGGAATAACACACAGGATACTTTTCATCCCGGGAGTATGAAGATACTCCCGGGAAAATTACCCCAAGGGAAGCCTTGGGGTAATTTTCGAGCCGCGGGTGGTAGCTAGTTCTATCATAAATGCGAAAGTTTGTATGGATGGATGGATCTATGTTTGTTACACAATTACGCCAAAACGGCTGAACAGACCTTGTAAAAATTTTGCATAAAGATAGATGACAGACTGGAATAGCATATTGGCTACTTTTTTATCCCGGGAGTATATTCCCATGGGATAAATTCCAAAATTCAAGCGGACGGAGCTGCTTGCAGAAGCTAGTTTTTATTTTTAATGTAATATAATATGGCACCTGAAACAGTCGGTCAAAGAAACAGAGTGTTCTACATAAATTTTCGGTCTTACCGAAACTACGATAATCGTATAGAAAGGCGTACACCGAAACATGTGCACTACCAAGTACCGTCAAAGTACTACCTTGTCGGAAACAATTGAGTTTATTTTTCCAACACAAAACAAAAGTGCGTATTATTATTATCATTTTATAAAGCTTATTAAACAAGGAAGTGTGACGTGTAATTAGTACGTCCAGTGCAATACATTTCTTTTGAGTAAACTGTCTCAATAAACAAGAGATTCATATCTTCGACGCTTCATTTCCAAAAATATGGCTATTTGTTAATAAATTGTTATTTGAGGGATTCATTCGTTCTTTTTTCTTCATTCGAGGGATAAATTAGATCTTCGATTTAACGAATTTCAGGTTCCTTCTTGTCACCAATGGAAGAAAGTACAATAAAACGCTACAGTATCGCGGGTACTCCTTACAGAGCTGTGTCAGCTTTCTTGAAACAATTTTTGAATGAATTCAGGCTTCCCATGCCGCTGAAATGTTTGTCCGTTGGTACAAACATTTGAGCACGTTTGCTATCAGGGAGACGCTACGCGCGATTAAACGGGATGACGAATCTAAATATCTTAATTAATCTTAAGCGTAATAATAATAAAATGTAGAAACACATACCTCAAGTGGTAGGAACCGGCGCAAAACACCAGGAAATCATATTAAGCGTGATCGAATTAAGCAGGTTTTACTGTTTTTTATGGTAATCATTGTACAGGCTCGCAAGGAAAGGAGGGAAACTTAGAAATCGCTTCTACACACAACATACAAACTAGTTAGTTATACTAATGAGAGTCAAGATCAAACCCATCTCAAATAAAAATTAAACCAAAAATAATTGACTTGATGGATAAATTAAAAGGTAAAGACTAAGAGATCTCCTTGTGCGATAAGACAGCCCATTGTCCACTTGGTTTTATAATAACTGTCCTGTTATACATTCCGGTTTATAATCAATAAAACTCTTGTTGCTGAGTGATTGAGTGACTGAGTGACTGACAGACAACGCAAAGCCGAAACTGAAGGTCGTTAAAACTCAAATTTTGAAGGAACCTTCCTTGGGGAGTGTAGGGGAGCAATAAGAGAGGATTTCCCGAAATTCCTACAGGAATTAGAAACTACGGGATATGCGCGTACGAAGTCGCGGGCAAAAGCTAGTATATAAATAAAACTAGCTTCTGCCAATTTCTTCTGGAAAATAAAAAAATGCGGTTTAAAACCTTGTTAAATATTTCATTTCAGTTATTTACATAAAACTGCTACGGTTTACTTGTACCAATATGAATAACATTGAAAAGCCGTAGTAAAAGTATATTATATAATAAATATTTATATTTTAATGCGATAATGTTATAATTTTTTTCTATAAAATCCGCGGCCGATTCTTAGAAAATGTGGTCTACAATATAAATTTTGTAGTTTTTTTTCAAAGAACTATAGAGATTGCTATATCACTGGCTCTCTGGATACGGCTGCACATGTAGGTGTTAGTCGTTACAATATTGTATATAAAGTGTGATTTTTACTAACACTAGGTTAAGACTTTTACTAACATTATGAATCTTGAGGGTCTGAAATAAAATATTTATAATTATTATTATAATATCTATGCAATTTGGGGACATGTTATTGTTATTTGTCCCCACTGGCATCAATTGGGGATCTCTTTCCCGTTTGTCAGTTGTGACAAAGTCGGTGTGGACACCTGGGAATAGGCTGGCTGTGCGTGGACCCTTTATACAGGCTGTTTAATAGTGTATGGCCATATTTGAGGGTTACGTTCTGTATCTAAAATATTACGTACAGTAAAAAAACAATAGGGTATTTAAATTGACTGCAATGACAAATCTAATTAATGTAATTTGATAGATGATATTAAAACAGTACGTTAGGTTTAAGAATAAATAAAAATCGTGGAAAATCAGAGAAGGTATACGCTTTTGAAGTTATTCTTCTATCCTTGTCACACTAAAATGCCGTATGTACTAGATGGCTTCAATTCAATATGGCGGGACTTGTGAGTGACGTCACACGCAATTAGTGCTGTCTCTGTTTTTCACAGATTTGAAAACGCTGACAACACTGCGATTTTTTTTAGGATTTTAAAGCACTTTTTTTAACTGCGTCTTGTCTGCTGTCTACGTTTTGTAAATGTAATGAAAAAAATCCAGTCAAATACCTTATTAGAAAAATATTTGTATCAAAAAACCCGATCGCAAATAACACCACACACTTCTGAAACATTCTGTATTCCATATAAAGGATGTTTCAGAAGTGCGTGGTGTTTTCTAAAACATCCTGTATATGGCATAAAATACGTCTTCAGCTCTAAAGTAAATATAACTTAAGCTTTGTAGCAATTACTATTTGTCAGTAGTTAATTATTTTACTCCCCATTCTACGTATCTTAAAAATATCTTATCACCGAGATTTGTTTTATACATAGCAGTAAAGTGGTTTTAAATCTTATTTGCTCTATCTTTGGGAACGTTTGTGATGATGTGCGCTTTTATAATAGATTTTAGTTTCTTGTTGTAGTGTTCTGAATATTATTTGTTGTAGACTGTAGAGGACATTGTGACACCTACACGCTTTGACTATGGCATACAAATGTTCGTATCTGAAGTATTAATTAAGTTTGCAGCGCCGTTGACTGCAGTGTAGTATTTGCATGGGTCACTGAAGTCGAGACGCTGCAACAATTATAAACTAAATTCAAAATAAATACGTAATTAAATAATAATACTCTTTTACGAATATGAAGTACGTTTTGTCTCTTCTAGACATAACATAATATTCGGCAAATCTCAATACACAATATGTTCAGTGATTATAAAGAATTTGACATTTTCAAGAAATATGACTGCGTTTAGTATTATCGAAGCGCTAATGCATTACCCTCTTATTAACATAAATCTTCGTTTTTAAGAATAAAGGCGTCAAAATCGATCTTTTTTCGATACCTATTTTTTTAAAAGACAGTGAGCATTTCTATATTTAAGGTTGCCACACATATCAGGACCGTGGTCCGTCTTATAGTGATATGCCCGGACACGGCATCAGTGAACGAGTTCATATAAAATGTACATATCGCAACCAACTACTTAAACCAGCCGTTTAATACGCGGCCTAGCCTTTTAAATTACTTTGATCTCAACACAAAATAATGTGTCTCTAAATAACACTAGTCTTTGCTTTGTAATAATAAAAATATTTTATAAAGTATACCGTCTTTAATTTACATCATAATTTTGTTTGACTCGCTACAAAATCATTCATACAACCAAAAAAATATAAAAATATTTTGAGGCCAAGTTAACTAGTGATCATTGGGGCCGCGCCGGCCACTTGTAATGGTATTTTGCGTTACACGCATGGCCGTCAGCGAGCAAGAGGTGTTCAAGTTCACCTTAGCCCCCCATGGCCCCAACGCTTCTACCAAGTGCCGGTCATTTTGACCCCCCATGACAGCCAACGTGTTAACACGGTGTGTATGTCGCAGCCAACTGACTTAGTCATCAGTTGGCTGCGACATACACACCGATATTGTTTTGAGCTCCGGATGGACCACGGCCCGGATATGTGTGGGCTAACTTTTAAAATCAATTTCAAATATTTTTCACATTCATGTGGCAAGTAGTTATTGTATTGAAGGGCTTAGAACCTGACGTGAGCCCTTTTAGGCCATAGCAGTTTTCAAAGACTAAGAAAAATATTTATACAACTAAACAGATTTGTCGAATATTACATTGCGCGTAGCAAAGTCTAGCGCTTTATTCTTTTGCACGCTGAATGTGAATTGTCGATTTCAAGAGCAATTTGTGTGACCGTGCCAGTCCGCCATTTAATTTAGCGCTAATGTAAGTATGATATTCAATATTTTATTTTATGTTGTGGCCTTTTTTTTTTAAGTATTTTTTTATTTTCACACAATAAACCACGGTCTACATTAATTTATTATTTATTAAATGTTATTATTTCTTTTTCCAGGTAAGTAGTACAAGTCATCATTGCCGGTGAAGATAGAAGATTGCTGGATTGCAGCCGATGCCTAAATACTGCTAGCACAAAGAAGTGTGTTGAAAGAGTTTTAAGTTTGGATGATAGGCATACATTTAAACAGTAGTACTATACAGAATTAATTCAGACACAGTGCGCATTTTTTCTTCTATGCAATCAGCCGGTCGATTCTGTAAACATGTCGAAGTGAAGGCTTGGGTGAAGTGATCACGAGGTGAGCTGTCAATCCATATAATCGAGATGGAATGACAGCTCACTTTGTGATCACGTGATATCTTGATTATATGGATTGACAGCTCACCTCGTGATCACTTCACCCAAGCCTTCACTTCGACATGTTTACAAAATCGACCGGCAGTATCGCCAATCCTAATACTTAATATTCTTCCGTTACTCACTGACTGAGTGACTCTGATAAACAACGCACAGCCGAAACTACAGGTCGTAGAAAACTGAAATTTGGCATGTAGGTTCCTTGGGGAGTGTAGGGGAGCACCAAGAGGATTCCAGGATTTCCTGAAATTCTTACGGGAACTGATAAAACGGGATATGCGTACGAAGTCGCGGGCAAAACCTAGTCGAATACATTTCTGGTTTTATTTTTACTATAGAAGAATTGGCGTCACTTATCTCGTTGTTAAGTATTGAATTTTGTTCGTTACATGGTAAAACAAAAAAAATGTTTTTTTAATGATCTTGCTATATAGGTACTTACTTAAAATTGCGCACTCTCTCCGAATTAACTCTGTTATCCATATACGTTAATGATTATAGTACACAGTCTCACGAAGTTTCAGAAAGAGATGTACTAAACAATGTTCATTGGAAACAATTCTTCGTACTTCGGACATCTTTCCTAAGCAGAATTACACATCCAATTCAATTACGAAGAGTCATTTCTAGCATATCCAAACTAACTCCAAATGTACAAAGATTACTAAGTTTTTTTGTTCGGACTTCACGTAGTAAAGGCAGAATTCTGAACACCTATTTCAAAGTTCGAAGAAATTATTTACTTTGGGGAACGAAATATCCGAGCCATCCGCACAATATTTATTTCAGATTTTTTTTTTCGTCGTATGTTAAGCGTTGGGGTGTTCCGAACCCCCTAAACATCCCTCTTATTTATGCCCAAGGTAATTTTATTTTATTATATTAACAAACAATAATTGTACATTTTTTCTTACATCTAAGTATACAATAAAATAGGTTAACGTACAATCAAGAACGTTTCCACATATTACCATAACTATTATTTACTTACACACACTAGTTCAGGTTAGAGTCTCGTAGTATCACTGTAAATTCCCTTTATCACGCTGGCCGGCTGGGGGAATGCATGTTGCCACTATAAGATAGACCTCAAAGTTCTCAGCTCTAGCGATAGGAACTTCATAGATATAGCGAATGTTGTAGGTGATAGTAAAAACACGCACGATTATGATATGCTGCCAAGTAATGAGTCCCAAAATAGTTATTCGCAATTTTAGATATCTCGCCTATGAATTTCCTATTTTGCTCAACCTGATGAAAACTATGTTAGTAGAAAATAATGATATAAGAACAGGCAACTTAAATATACCTGTATCAGTTTTTGACAAAATAAATCAATCCATCGTATACGTCTTACTTATGAGCTGTAAAAAACATCTGAAGCATTTTCATAAAATCTTAATCTTATATTGAGAGCTATGGCACCAAACGTGTTTTTATTATTTTTTTGTATGGGAAATGGCATACAAAATAGTGTACCTTCGGATTCCCTTCGTGTTTCGACTTGATTTTTTTTATATGGTAATAAGACATATATTAGCTACATTTTCTCCAAACAAACACGGTGTACAACTTGCACCCCTTATGAGGTACAAGCGTTGACAGTTTTTTTTCCTTCTTATCTACAAATTGATTCATAAGTTATTATTTCGACATATTCTATCTCCGAATCTCACTTCACTGGTGACTTACTGATAAATTGGTCAGGCCATAAATCATCGGTGCACTGATAACAGATTACCAGAAAACGTATAACAGATTACTTACCAAAAAACTGACACATTTATATTTAAGTTGCCTATGTCCCTTTGCCCGTATGGCGTCGATCCACTGTGCGACGCACGGAATATCAACTTAAGGGTAGGAAGGAGCCGTTTTAAAGAAAATGACAACTGCAAGTTACCATCCCTACCTTGTTGCTATTCCACCAATTCGCACGAAAAGTTTCCAAACCTCTTTTATAATGCGCACAGCAAAGGAGTGGAACTCTCTGCCTGCGTCTGTGTTTCCGAATGCATACAACCCAAATCTCTTCAAAATTAGAGTGAACAGGCTTCTCTATCGTCGACTTTGTCTCTGTCATCTATGACTTTGACTAGATTCAAGAGCAAACTCATACCGAATAAAAAAACATGGCTTTTCTCCGCTCACCATTAGGGACGTTTTTACTTAGCTCGGAAACACTCTGATCACACTTCAATCTCTTTCAATTGTCTGACAATCGAAGAAACTCCACATGCATTGCACAATATGTTTAAAAATTCGTCTGCTCGACAGCGTAAAACATGCAATGAATACGGTTGTAATATAAAAATGAAAGCACATGCGACTGATTGTATTAATTAATTATTGATCTTTACAAATGTAGGTGAATGGAATCTTTAATCTAGTATGAAATAATCTCTATCGGACTCTAACAAACAGTCTGATTTCATTAAAATGCCTGCGTGAAATCGAAATGTGATCTAACGGGCTACAAATATAAATAATATTCAAAAGTGGACTAACTTCCTTATTATCGATATAGGTTCGGTACGAAAGATACGTAAAAAATATGATATTTTATAAATTGTAAAAGTATGGTTCTTCATCCCCGTGCTTCGGCAAGTGCGTTCGCAGGTGCCATTTACCTGGATCTTTGGCATTCGTCAATTCTGACAACAGTCTTATTACTGGGTACTTGAACTCAGTTACTGGGTTGTGCACTTAGATAGGCCGTCAATACTAGTATTCAGCTGTGAAAAGGCTCGGCAGCTTCAGACACAATAACTTTAACTTTTGAACGCCATTGTCACGTATACATGACAAGCAAGAGCATGTCCTGTACGCCAAACGTCACAAATTTGTGCCAAAAAGTACGGCAAATTTGTGTGTCGCACGCCGATGCGTATATGCTCTGGCGTTGAAATGGTTCAGTTTTGTTGTCATTTTCGTAACTAGTCCAGCTGGCACCAGCCACACTGAAGAATATTGTGGTTCATTATTTTTTTTCATTCATCTGAAAAGTATACTTTTTGAACAGAACTTGCGACTATTTGTTTCGCTTTAACGAATTTTTGATATGCGCCTATGTTACGTTGAACTTATTAATGATATATATTCTAGTACTATTATTATTTGTTCGTTTATTCATTATCTAAAACTTACTTCTTACATTTATTATTATTCTTTTTTATTATTATTATTAAATAATATTAATCATATATATTCTAGTACCTACATGTTATATTTATTTGAGCCTGCTCTGTTGTATTACTTGTCGAAGGCCTTCTCCATGTTCTTCTAGAGACTCCGTTAATGGTTTTAACAGTGTACGTTGCTACTGCTAAAGCCATTAACAGAGTTTATGTAAACCAATACTTTAAAAATTATCTTTACACTGACGTTCATAATAATATATTTTAGTAGTTATCGCTCATTACCTCAGTCATTAATAAATTAATTGTACTGTAAACCGGTATCTCACTGACCAGTCGCATAAGGTCAGGGCGACACTGATTAAATGTTATAATAGGTACCCATATTATACAGGGCGTCCCAAGACTTTGCCACATGAAGGGAAAGTACCTTAAATACTGTAGATAGAAAACAATACTGAATGAAGACTTAATTTTTATTTTAAAAACACTAGAAACTGCATTCAAATGCTTGCCTGTGCCACCGGAGTATTGCAAACGCTGTAAGATTGTAAAATGTCGCGTGAAATTGTAAACTATGTTTTCTTAATAAGACACGGATAATATATTGGAAACTATTGTATTTGGGTAGGATTTATTGTAGTATACAAAACGTTTTTTTCATAATATGTAGAGAAATTAAAATCTAATAAAGATTTATTACAACCTTACGTAGTCTGCAATTTTCCAGTGACATCTGCAACGGGAATCGAACACGCTAAATGTGAAAAAAAAACCTGTAATTTTACGATACCGATTGAAAGGCACAATCATAAACATTTATTTTTTCTAAATAACATAGCTTCTCTCAAGGACCATGAAATATAAAATGCAATATTTTTGTTCAGAATAATGAATAGCCGTTTCTCTGACTGTCGTTCTTATAACAACTGACTTTATGTACTACTTTCTACTTTCAAAGTATTACTTATCACACACTTGAGAAATTGTAATTTCTGTATTATAAGTATGATAAAATAATAATTTCATAGGAACATGAATTGTAGTACCTAGTATAAAAATAAATTAATTTGAATTGAATTTAATAGTAGTAACTCTTTAAACGTTCTTCTCAGCTAAAGGTACGTTTTAAATGTTTTTTCGTGGTCAGCTTTAATTTTAAATAATATGTTATTTCGAAGAAATAAATGTATATGAATGAGCCTTTCCATCGAACCCTCTAACCCGCGATTCAGATTATTTACGCGATTATTTAAAAATGAAGCCATCATTCAGTATTTTTTTCTATGTACACTATTTAAGGTACTTTCCCTCCATATGGCAGTCTTGGGACGCCCTGTATATATTATGCATCCATTCATACCTTTCATCAGTGTTCACAAAATGTTTTGGATACTTTCTAGACATACTTAATTTTAAGAGTTGGACGAGGAGAGGAACGTACCTGTATTTTAAAACCAACTTTTTAGATATGTACAACCAGGTTGTACATATCTAAAAGGTAGGTGGCATGGGCGTGCAGTAGGCTACAGTAAGGGTAGGCCAGCCCATACATAATGTCCAAAAAATAAAAAACTCACCACATTATTCAGGGTTGAAATCACGATACTAAAGATGCGAATTTTCGTCCACTTTGAAAGTAGACGAAATTATTTTTTTTGCGCATTGTGGCCTGGCCTACCCTTACTCTGTAGCTTACTGCACGCGCATGCAACCTTACTACGAATTATCTTAAGTTAGGTACTAGAATTTGATAAAGTATGTTTTTTATTTTTTGACGATGGCCACTCGCAGTTTTGTACACTAAGGCTGATTTCTGCTTACGCTAATTAATACTGTACTGGTTTTCGCCAAGAAGACGACAGCGAAAGTAATTTAAATAAAAAATCAAAATTTCTACAGGTATTTCTAAGATACCAAGTGTTTTCCAGAATTACGGTGACTCTTTAACGTGAAAGTACAAGATGATTGTGAAACGAAGCAAATCAATTTATTTACACTGTATGAATGTAATAACTAGTACACGTAACTACATTTATGTCAAAAGATAAAACTGTTTGTCTCGTAGACACTAAGAGTAGTTAAATGTACATAAAACATTATGCAATCATGGTGCATACAGATAATGCAAGTAATTAAACCCGCCTGTTGTACCGAAAACAATTAATTTCTTGTTTCCTTGTGATGTGTGCTAAGCAGACCCAAAATTCTTTATGATTCCAGTATTGTCATCAGATTCTGTTATTCAAATAAAGTTTTCTGTTTTACTACTGCGTTTTATTTCCTTACCTTTTTTACTGGTTATTTTTATCCTGTGCAGTGATCCTTCATCATCGTTTAAAGCCATATAAGAGCTTTGAGCTGCAGCGACGTTTGAATATTCATAAGCGACTGCATTTCGCGCCATTTTGCAAACGTCAGGCGTCAGTTAGTACGGTGCAAGTGCTCTAGATGGCTCTAGGTGTATCTGCGAGTCATAAATCAAAGTTTACCTTTAAAAGTTTTTGACGGATGACTACGTAAAGTTCAACTTTTGTAAAACTTTTATTTTAACTGTTTCTCGTGGTTTTATTGTGCAACTCGATTGTGAATGTTAAGTTTTCGAGTTCTAATAGAGGATTGTGGTGTTGTCTGTGTTGTGTGTAGGTTTAATAGAAATTCAAACTTCGGTTGTCGTATTCGTTCTCGCGATGTGGTGTAGCGAACTTTGCGTCCTTTTTGCATTGAAGCGGATGTGGTTTCTTTGGATTTCTTAATTCTGTATGCTTAGAGACAACACATTTGCTGTTTAGTTATCATTTATAAGGGTTACGATTAATTCATAAATCTTAAATTTATGAATATTAAGTTCTGCTCAAATAAACTTTTAGACACGTTTGCAGGATGTCATTTGTACCTTTGTTGTTAAATAGTATTTCTCTTGTTCACATTAGGACAGATTCACTTTAAGACAGATTCGCTTTACGGCAGAATTACCTACAGTGAACTCGATATAATAATAATAATAATATAATAATATAATATATCCTGGGGCAACTCACACACGGTCATCCGATCCCAAACTAGGCAGAGCCTGTGCTATGGCAACCGGACAACTGATAAACATACTTATATATTTCTAAATACATACATACTATAGACATACTACACCCAGACACAGAACAAATGATCATGCTCACCACACAAAGATTTGTCCTGGGTGGGAAACGAACCCACGACCTCCGGCTAAGCAGTCAGGGTCACTAACCACTCGACCAACAGGCCAGTCATATATCTCTATCGAGTTCAATGTACCTACTTATTAATAAAACATTAAACAAGTAACAAAACTGCTAATGTTGGTAGGTATTAATCGTGTAAAATTTTATATCTTTCTCTCTTTAACATTAAACTACGCTGTGTTCCTTTTTAAATTTTATCTTGATATTTGGCTTCCTTTTGAAGTATTTGATACAACCGAAACAACGCCGGTTTTAAAGGAATTCTGTTTTGAAGGCGACCATGCGCCACCCTTCAACTGGGTTATTTGTTCTGAATACTTCTTTGTAGCAACTAAATGTTCAGTAGTAATGAATCCCATTCATTGCTTTGAGATTTTCCCTGAATGCAGAATATTCTTTAGAATTATTCACTGAATCTTGAATAGTTAAGATACCTTCAGAGATCGAAATTGGTGGTAACAAATGTAACAATGTCAATAGGGATGTTTCCTGGGTTAAAAAAAATATGATTCTATTTAGTCCGTTCGTTAGATTATCGAAAAAAATTAGATACGTATTTTTTATTTTATCAAATCTACTAGTGGCCCGCCCCGGCTTCGTCCGGATGTATTTTTTTTTTCAATATTTTCTTTCATAAGAACCACCTCCTGACAATAACAAACACAACAAAAAAAGAATTAGCGATATTGGTCCAGCCGTTCACGCGTGTTGCCGTGACCAAGGGAAATAGGGATTCATTTTTATATATATAGATAAAAAATACGAAGATATGACGCATCGTAAATCGTCATTTTCCAGTAAATAGTGTTCTGGGACGGGGTACCTAAGTGACGTCACACGAGTTTTCAACGCTCTGTATCGTTTTCATTTTTTGATTACGTGAGAAAAGAAAAAATACGTATCCAATATTTTTTGGAAATCTATCTGACGGACTAATTAGATTCTAATTAGATCATTTACTAACACACTAACAATCTATGGAATTTGTAATTGGTCTGAAATAAAGATGTTTTTTTTTTGTTTTTTTAATACGGTCTCCACCATCGAGTTTCTTCAAACTTAGATTTTTGCCTTTTTTTGAGAGCGCTTTCTAATAGTGGTAGAAGCAACCGGTAACTTTGGCATTGGGATAATATATACAACTGCTTGAATTACTGCTAACTCGTAATCACAACGACTGCTCTAAATTTACTGAAGTAAACCCTCAATATAGTAAATAGTCTTTCGTAAGTAGCTTGTGTTTTGTTAGGTAAGATCATAATATAAATTAAGGTTACAACATTTTACGGTATCATCGTTTTGTGAAGCGTTAATATGTAATGTGTATAATTGATATAAGATCCTAGGAACAACTTTGAAGTTACCTTCACCGTAATAGCATTTGTGGTTTTGAAATTTGGTTTTCGCTAATGGTGTGCTAGAAAGCAAAATTCTCTACTTTGTCCCGTCGTCAAACAAGAAAAGTTATCCACAAGACTACCGAGGTAACACTTAAGATCTTTTAGATCTTTACAAGTTGTTTTGATCTATACAAAATGTCTTTTATAGTTTCGCGACGTATATCTCTCCTACTTAGATAAACTAGGCTGCTACAAAATGAATACCCTGGAAGCTCGAAGGGAGCTCTTGGATTTGAGATTCGCATATAAACTGCTCAATAACACCATTGACTGCCCACAATTGGTGTGTAAGTTCAATTTCAGAGTACCCCGTAGACGACTCGCAAACCAATAACACCCTTAGCTGCACCTCTTTGCCGTAGTGTTTGGTGCTAATTCGCCTATACCCCGCATGTGCAAACTCATAAACGAACGCAGCGACCTGGTTGACGTCCACGCAGACTGGATATCGACGTTTGTCAGACGTAATTAGTATCTATTCATATGTAGTACAATTATCTAGAATTTATATTTAGAAAGAGCATTTTGTATGTGGTGTTTACCTGTAATTGGTTGTGCAGTTAGATTTAAGACACAATTACTTATATGTTCTTATCTATATAATATCTGTAATAACTGTTGGTGAACCTTAATTAAATAAATAAATAAATGTCTGTCTGTCTGATCGCGGTTTAGCTCAGAGACGCTTCGCACTAGAAAGTTGAAATTTGGTATGGGTACATATTAATCACGCCGACAATTTTTTTTATCGACTGTCCCATGGTGTGGGGTGTCGTCGGATAGGTTGTGTAGTGTTGTGTGTAAAGTGTGCGAAAACCATTTTTTCATCCAAGGATCCGTTAGCAAAATATTAAGCTTCAAAGTACTAATTTATGTTAGTTGCAGGTCCCTTAATGTCCCAGTTATCCAGGTTTCACTGTATAACAAATTTAAAAGGAAAACCACAGCTTAGTAGGCTTTACAAGTAAACGAATAGGTTATTATCGACCAATCTATAAAATGTATACTTGGAGTAGGAAAATTTCTAGCTGGCCCCGTTTTTAACCGTTAAACTGTGATCTCAATTAATACATTCACAGAACAAAACGCACCATTCTAAGTCGGCAATTGTGACGTGCTACTACGGGACCCTACACTGCGCGTGGCCCGACACGCACTTGGCCGGTTTTTAACCGATTTCAAAAAAGGAGCTTTTCAATTCGACTGTATTTTGTTTGTTCTGCGATCATTCCGCCAATTATGAATGGATTTTGATGATTCATTTTTTATTCGAAAGCCTATACTCCTGAGGTGGTCCCATTGGCACCAAGTCGGAATCCGATGATGGGATAACAGGGAAATTGAGGGCAACCCTCAAATTTTAAAGGCACAATGTTTTTCATATATTTTCTAACGCAATTCAGATAATTGTGCCAGGTAATCAACATCTCATCTTGCTGAGCTGATGATGGAAGGTATAAGTCAGGATCTGATACTGGAATCCCAGGAAAAATGTTTGACCAGCGATATTTTCGTCAACCGATTTGGATGATTCTTTTGTTGTTTAGAAGAGTATTTTTCCAAACTTGTCCCGTTCCAATTTGGTGAAGATCTGATGAAGAACTTCGGAGGTAGGCAACGAAACTCTTGAATAAATGATAGCAAATCTCCCGGAATTGCTGAAATCGCATGTCTGTTTATTGTTTACACCAGTTCATAACGCAACATCACGCCCGGTACGCTGTGCAGATGCAAACAAGTCAATCTGAATGTTATCTATTCGAGCATAACTTTATGAACCGATCTTGATGATTCTTTTTGCGTTGGGTTAAGTGTTATTGGACGGTGAATTTTAAAGATAAACCAGTGACCTCCTCAACTTAAAATCAATTAAATCTAGTACCAAAGCAAAGTAGACATTTAACTATGAGTTGGTCTGAACTTGGACTGCGAAGGCACACAAAGTACCTAATTCCTTAACTGATAATAGTGCAACCACTCATGGGAACAATTTCACTTAGTTGTGGGGTATCACCCACGCGCGTGCAGTAGGCTACAGTAAGGGTAGGCTAGCCCATATACAGGGTGTCCCAAAACTCAACGTCAAGCCGAAACGGGGTGACAGGATTGATCATAACCATCACGAGAAAAATCTGAAAAAAAATCTATCCCATGCAGTTTGAAAATTATGGGCATTTTAAGAAAAACCTAGAAATTTGATCAAACTGTACCATTTTTCGGTTATTGTGGTTATTATTTTTTATTTTTGTTCATTTGAACTTTAGAAACGTAATCCTAAATAACATTTCTAGAATCCCAATAAAAAATAATGACACAATTGCCTCAAGTTCCCGAGAATTGAGACTATTTGTTAAACTACGAATTTAAAATTTTCAAGATTCGTCGACTTTGACAGGCCCTCCTATAAAAAAAATGTACTAGAGTGCCTTGGCAAGTAGCATTAAAAGTTGGCGCATTTAATCAGAATTCTAAAATGGTACAATACTTGTTAGTTCCATACAATAGAAAAGAGTAAAAAAATTAAAACCTCAAGTAACCCGATTTTTGCTATCAGATTTTACTCAGTTAAAATGTTTTTAATTCGCACAAGCTCTAGGTAGGTTCTTAATTTTAAGGCAAAATGATGAGAGATGGATAATGGGGATGTTTGCCATGAGTGAGCGAGACAGATAGTGACGCCAAGCATTGAGACGGAGATGCGTCGTTTAAACGAGTGCGAATGAAACAGATAGATGATATGGCATCTATCTGTTTCATTCGCACTAGTTTCAGCCAAGCAAATGGCTACGCTACCAGTCCGACACCAACCAGTTAGTACGTTTCGCTCATTCGTCTACTGCGCACGTTCGTATTCGTATTAATTATTTTACTAATTTTACTAACTTTTTTTCACTTTGGTAAAAGTGGCGTCACTATCTGTCTCGCTCACTCATGGCGAACATACCCATTATCCATCTCTCTCATCATTTTGTCTTAAAATTAAGAACCTACCTAGAGCTTGTGTGAATTAAAAACATTTTAACTGAGTAAAATGAGATAGCAAAAATCGGGTTACTTGAGGTTTTAATTTTTTTACTCTTTTCTATTGTATGGAACTAACAAGTATTGTACCATTTTAGAATTCTGATTAAATGCGCCAACTTTTAATGCTACTTGCCAAGGCACTCTAGTACATTTTTTTTATAGGAGGGCCTGTCAAAGTCGACGAATCTTGAAAATTTTAAATTCGTAGTTTAACAAATAGTCTCAATTCTCGGAAACTTGAGGCAATTGTGTCATTATTTTTTATTGGGATTCTAGAAATGTTATTTAGGATTACGTTTCCAAAGTTCAAATGAACAAAAATAAAAAAGAATAACCACAATAACCGAAAAATGGTACAGTTTGATCAAATTTCTAGGTTTTTTTTAAAATGCCCATAATTTTTAAACTGCATGGGATAGATTTTTTTTCAGATTTTTCTCGTGATGGTTATGATCAATCCTGTCACCCCGTTTCGGCTTGACGTTGAGTTTTGGGACACCCTGTATAATGCCAAAAAAAAATTCTCCACTTTCAAAGTGGACGAAAATTCGCATCGTCAGTATCGTGAATTTAACCCTGAATAATGTGGTGAGTTTTTTTTTTTTTTGGCATTATGTATGGGCTGACCTACCCTTACTGTAGCCTACTGCACGCCCATGGATCACCACTAAATAGTGGCACTTAAAAAACATTTTTACAAAAAAATTACAACCGACTTCCATTTCGGAAGTACATATCTACTTTGTACGCTTTGTACGGTTGTATTTTTTTGTGAAATGTTTTCTCTTTAAATTCGTTATATCGTCTTCCGGTAGCTCACATTCGGTGCTCTCAATTAAATCTTCAAGTATCTTTGGGATTGGCTCGAGCTTTGTACATAGGTACATTTTTTTTACATTCATTGATTAAGCTACCTACTATATTTGTAGCTACATCGGGAATACATGAGTGGGGTAGCCTCCTTTATGGTCATCTAAAGTACCTAACAGAAGTATTGCAGTCCCTTTTATTAAAACATCTCCAATTTGTAATGCCATTTGTATTTTTTTACGTAATTATAGCGGAAACCAGCGTGCAGCAAAACGGGCTTACCTTTCGACTCGATATAAATTTAATCCCGCTGCTCGAAGTGGGCAAATCCATTGTAACTTCTACACTCCTTTTAAAATTATCAAATCTTTTTTACTGCCTCAAAAATCAGCAACAAATCAACCCTAGTACAGTACAACTATTTTCGTAATGTCCCTCGGCAATCATCGCATTTCCGAATACAAACGAATGCTAATTTCCATTTCCATAAATTCAGAACTAAGTACTTTATTGTTGTTTTGATCAAAGCAAAACAACAATAAATACTTAGTTTTGAATTCAAATTATTATACACGATCAATCTACCAGACTGAGATCCCAGAGCTGCCAGACCGTCCTTATTTTCTTACCAACAGAATGTGAGTGGTAGAGTAGTGTTAGTATGTACTTTCTACATACTCATACCTGCTAGCTTGGGCAGACGGCCAATTATTTAATTATTTTATGTTTCAAAGGCACTTCTGTAGTCAAGTAGGTAGTTTTGCATCCTCCCAAATCCTGGCAGACTTTAGTTTTCGTTATTTGCTCCTACTGAATAAAAGTTTCTTTACTTATGCAATGCACCATTTAGGACCGGTCTAGATAATTTGAGACAAGATACAATTTGCTTGTCTTCATTCGTTATGGAAATGATGAAGAGTCGATACGTGGTCTGACTCTTAACTTCGGTCGAATGTTCGACATTTTAGCTTTGTGTATAGGATCTCACTCAAGGTGGCGACCAGCTCTTAGACTAAGTATTACAATGACTACTAATCACTTATAATGTAAAAAAAACACTTTAATTTTTCAAAAATCTATGATTGTGAATTATGAAATTTTTGAAAATTTTCGGACCGGAACCGATTTTTTTTTCAAATCCAGTGTTGCAGTTGTCTGCTTCATTGGATTAAAAAAAAATCGATTATGGTATAGGTATAGTCAGAAATTGAAATACTTAGTAATTTGTTAAAAATGAGCTCTTTCCTTTAGTTTGCCGTGTACTTCCCAGAATTTAATCCTTGGTAGCAACACTTTCGGATGGTATAAATAATACATTCCTAGATTCGATTCCTAGCTAGGATTACTGATTTTTCAAAAATCTTATTTCAATTTTAGTTTTCATCAATATCAGACTCGAGACCTACTCATAATTTCGGATTTGGTCATCTACGCATACTTTAAAAATTCACCCCCGGTATTTTAAGAAAAAATCCGTGGAGAACATTTCTACACGACTGTACAATTTCTTCCGTGAAGCGAATCTGTCAAGCGAACAAAAGTGTTATTTGAGCTTTGCTTAAAAAAAAGAAATTAATTAATGTTTGTCCTTCTTTCCAGATTACATTTAGGGCTAGAGTGGATCGCCAGTAGAATCAAGAAGAAATGACACGACGCTCACACTTGACTAGTAATTTTATAAATAGGTACATAGCTATTGTTAAAGTTGCATTAAATTTTAATTCCTTACTAACTGTTTGCATTAAATTTACGAAATAAACATATTCTAAAGAGAGACCTATCAGGATTATTGTCCTTTGTTCTGTATGACTGGGATATATTATTATTATAAATAAAACGTTCTTGTATACTTTTATTTATTTTTATTTCATCTACTTCAAGTTTTCAGACAAAAATTGTACACACAATTTATGATTCTAGTTTATGACTATGATTAAATTACGCCAAGTACAACCAAATTATACAACGAAATATTACAGATCTACTAATTGGGAAAAATCGCAAAAACTAAACAATGTCAGCTTATAATATTAGTGTTGATTATTATCTTTACATGCATTTAGACCTAATTTTCATTGACTAAACATTTATCGATGGTAATGATTTCAAGTTATACCTTATCACAATAATAATTATTTACTGTATAAAAAATGTGAGTACATAATAATATTGTACAAATTATTATAATTATTAGGTATGTGAGAATCCAAAATGTAACTACTTTTGAGGTTACAACAAGCTATAAATAATAAAATATGTTGATTTAATTGTACTAAATCTAAATTAATAGTGGCCATTTCAAAATATAAAAATAATATTTTAAAATACACTTTCACAATTATATACAAAATATGTTAACAAACTGGAAATTGCAAGATTAAATTAACTAGGTAGATACATAGTTACAACAAGCGATGAGTTATTTATAACAACTAAAGAAAAATAATGTTTGGTCCATCAAATGCAATTCAAAAGATAAGCCTTATTAAAAAAAAACCCATACAGATCATTAAACATATTGAGACCGTTCAGATATTATTATTTTTACTTATTTGTTCTTTTAGAACTGCATAACTTTTTATTAATAAGGCGTAATAACTAAGGCAAGGGTGAATATAAACGTCGAAATTCATATGTAGTTATCACCCTCCCTTTCATTTAAAATTTATGCCTAGCATATGGTTTAAATTATAACTTACTATATTAAATGTAACTCAAATATCACTTTCAAACTTAAAAATACTTAAAACACTTCGAAACATAAGAAACACAACCTAAAAGCTTTTGTCACATAAATAGTGCAGTATGTATTGTAAATTATGAGAATTTGTTAGGGAAGAATTCAATCGTACGAGAAGGCTCGTCATTCAATTTATAAATATGCTTAAAAGGATACGATTTTTTATAAAATATTACTGAATCAAACCCAAAACTATCGGTAACTAAAAAATATAAAATATGTTTCGTATGTCAAGAATGCTATCACAGCAAACTAATAAGAATGTACGAAGTTATTATGCGTTAACGTCTGCAAAACGGAGTGCTCAAGGAACATAACATTAACTTTAGGATGTTGCATACAATAACATAGAAGAAAACCATTTTACAAAAGTCAGTGATAAAGTTAAGAAGAGATTCAATATACTATAATTAATTGAACTAGTATAATTAATCATTTGTAATAGAATTAATAGATGAACAGGTATAACATTTGGTCCTGAGGTAGATTTATCTAGTAGTCGAAATTTCCGTTGAACTGAAACAGCCATTGGGTCGACAATAAATTATTATATAATTTAATAAAATATCAAGATTATAAAGAGCAAATTACCATGACTTAGTGAGAGTGCATAACATGAATCGAAATTAATCCTACTATTCAATACGAGCATACTATTACACGGTCAGTTGAATGCAGCTATGTTACTAAATACCTTTAAAATTGCATCTTCCTACTTATTCCTCTTACATATAAGCTTTGCCGAAGCGTGTTCTGGCAAGTAAGTTGACAATAAAGTTGTAAATTATTATAAAATTACAAATGTGTTACACCTATTACTTCTAACAGTCTTTAAAACCTGATCTTATACGTTTTTACCTCCATCGAATCCAGGTGGATATCACTCAAGCCGGTCAGAGGTTTGATCGTCTTCAGGCCTGTCAGACTCACTGCCGTTATATTCTTAACGGTCATACCATTGAACCTGGTCTTGGACGAAAACTTAGGGGACTTGCTGATCGGCCTCTCTCCGACGGCGCAGCTGTACCCGGGTCTGTGCAGCACCATGTAGCTCTCGGAGCTGGGGAACAGTTCGAGCACGTCGTCGGTGATGGTCCGTAAAGTCACCAGGTGGATGCCGGCCGGGAAGTTCTGCAGGAACGACTGAGACGCCTTGACCTCGATGTCGCCCACCTCACTGGTGTCTAACAGGTACACGTTGACGGGGTAGTTGAACGATCGGCTCAGAAATTCCGCGGTTTGAGACGGTACTTGGTAAGGGCTCTGCTTCTGGTTGGGTCCAAAGCGGCGCTCGTTCACAAACTTGAATCCCTGTTCGCTGGTATCCCTCTTAGCCCGCGTGACGCCGGGCATGGATTCAATTAAAATCCAATTTTGGTAAGTTGTTGCTTTGTTATCTACTACTCCTTCGCCGATTCCTCTAAAGTCATCATAGAGAGTTCGTCGATCGAGCATCACTTCTAAACGTCCAGGCTCATATCCTGACGCGCCTTGTGCGTGATTCGTTAACAGAGTCAGCCTGGTCTCCTCGTCTTGCAGCCACGCCATAGTCGTTATCGGGTAATAGTTCGCTTCGATGCCCAATTTGCTTACTTTGACTCTCTTCTGATACTGGAATCCGTTCTGGTCGGTGTAGAATTCCGGAATGTCGCCGTTTTGTATATCAGTCTGTATTCTCATAAACAACTCAGTTTCTCTATTTTTGGGAGGACTTTCGAAATCTACCGAGTTCTCGATAAGAATTGCTCGCGACAGTACTGGGTCTCCTATGTTGTAAATTCTCACAGTGTGGACTAAGAACGGTAGGTACATTGTTGTGATTTCAGTCGAGATCGGCCCAGAAACTATGATTATGTTATCATCTTGCATATTATTCGAGTTAGCATAAGGATGCAGAACATTTTTTTCTGGTGAATCATAATCCGGCATGAAAAGATAAGCCCCTGAATGACGTTGTGCGCTTTGGTAAGCGCCAAATTGCACGTCAACGACAGTCCTCTTCCTGATGTCTTTTCTATACACTTGTCTCAAGAATCCGGTGTTTCTATTGACCAGTAGTTTCAGCACCGCATTTTCTAATTGGATATCGCCAGGCATCATTTTCTTGATTGAAAATACGTCGGATTTCTGCGCATCCTCACAGTTGTTGCAGAAGATAACGCAGTGGTGTGAGGTGTTGGTGTGCTCCTGAAGCTTGTAGGAGATGGAGGTGAGCGGCGGGATGGTGGCCACGAACATCACATCGAAGTTGGAGTCGCTGACCACGCGCTTGCCGTTGTCCTGCACGTCGATGCTGGGCGTGATCTGGTACATGACGTGCTGCTTCTTGTGGCTGTCGTACACGCGAATGTTTGACGTGTTAGACCTCACGGTGACCACTTCGGTGCGGATTTCAGCCAAGGGGTTGAATAGAACTATTTTCTTCTTGTCGATAAAAGACACTTGCAGTTTCTTAGCCGGTTTGCCGTAGGTTTCATATTCCACTTCGCTTTGTAGAATACTTTGTGAGTGCAACGAGTGATCCGCTATCATGATAGTGGTGAGTGCAGCCTCCTGTAGGCGGATGCAGTGATACAAGCTAGTGAACAGTTTAGTTCCGTAGTCCTGCATCACGCTAGACTTTGATGTGCCAGTTATCGCATCGTGGTGTTGGAACAGACCCAAGTTCCTCCTAGCATAGATGAGCTGCTCATAGGATTTTTCTAACTTTTTCTCAGAGGCCCCGAACCCTTGATTACCAACTTGTTTTATGTAGTTTGATACAAGGGTGAATAAAATCTCAGCAGATCGGAGTTGATGTTCGAATTGGCGAGCGAGAATTTTCAAATAAGGTCTTGTAGTGTAGTAGCCTGACCAGTAAGCCGGCTTGCCCTCGCTGAAGATGTCAGAATAAACGAAGAAATCGCCTTTTAAAGTGGGAATAGTGTGGTGCCTCTCCTTCATGGCGTTGAAGTAATCAAGTGGCGTTCCGAAATTCACATCAGCATTAAATATCTCCTTGTGAGCATTGATGTAATTGAACATCTTCATATAGTTAACGTACTGAGCATCAAACTCTACTCCGAACTCATATCTGAAGTCGTCTCCCAGCGGCACCAGCACCACGTTGTGCGGCGTGAGGGATCCAATGCGTTCGTACTCTTCCACCAGAGTCTTAGCCTTGCTGTGTAAGTTATGATCAGTGATTTCCTCATGTTTAGCGGTATACTCAGAATATTCGCCGGGGATTTTTCGGAAGTCAAAGCTGAGACAAATCGAGGGATGGGGACCGCACGTGCTTTTTATCGAGTAGATGTCGAAAGGTTGGTTGTGAACTACCATGGAAGGCTTCGCGGTCGCCCAGCCCGCGATCCAGTAGAACTCTTCGATCTGTCGCTCGGCCAGCCATTGTTTCCAGGCATAATGAATTCTTTGTATGATGGTTCCTTCAAGGCCACTTTTATCCAGCAGGTAAGGCACAGTTGCTCCATGACCGAAGGGGTCGATGGACCAGCCTGTTTTCGGGATCACGCCGAGGTTTGTTTTTACCCAGTGATGTCCTAGAGAATAGATCAAAATATATTACCTATAAAATGAGATTTACATCAAAATATAGAAATTAATGAATTACCTTCAATGAACTGGTCAATCAACGCGTAGATATGAGTGCAGGCCTCATCGGGCATCACCCAGCCGCCCGTGGTGATCTCGAGACGACCTTCTTTGATTAACTTTTTCAATAGCTGTAATGATAACAATTTTTATAGCTATTTATAATCCTGTTACTCGCGTGTGAACGTGCTTGTTAATAGGGTATTTGACTACTATCAATTTTTTTATACATGAATATTTATTGTTGATAGATTGTATTAAAACAGTACGGTTGGTGAAAAAAAGAGGTGTACACTTTTGAAGTTATTCTTCTATCCTTGTCACACGAAATGTTGTTTGTACTGGATGGCTTCATTTCAGTATGGCAGGACTTATGATTCACACGCCTGTCTCTGTTTATCACAGATTTTAAAACGCTGACAACACCGCCATTTTTGAGATTATTAAGCAAATTTTTTTAACTGCGTCTTGTCTGCTCTCTAGGTTTGAGAAATGTAATAGAAACAATCTAGTCAAATACCCTATTCTATGACTATTATAATTAACGAAAGAAGGAAAATTTGAATAGTAGGTATCATACAGTCAATTTGGCTTTATTCAAACAAGTTAACAGCATAATTTAGATCTCCCCACATACAGCGACGACGGCTAACTGAGGAGACGAGCACCACAACGCTCGCTGAGTCACCGGATTAATTATTGCGCTTTAATGTAATTAGACCGCAGGTGACTGCATTGCTACCCAGCCACCGCCCGTCATAATCTTATTGAGGCTGCGTCGCGTTGCCGCGGATTGAAGCTTTCGCGGCAAATGAAAAATTGTTTAGAACAGGGACCACAAACTCACAAGAGTTTGTGGTCCCTGTTCTAAACAGTTTCGCAATCAGAACTGTATGGTTCTGATTGCGAAACTGTCAAGGGGCTTAATTTGATGAGTAGATATTTAACATGTATAATGCGAAAAACAAAGTTAAACTACACCGAACCAGCCAAAAAGTAGAACAAAAACGCAACAGCGAGCAATAAGCGACCCCGAGAACGAATGCTCAAAGTCAACTTTAAATATGTTTACTTAGACAATGTACCTTTTGTTTGACAGGGTGCGACCTTTCCCACCAGGCGTTCAGAAAAGATATCTCGGTCCAAATGAAGGTCATGTTCGGGTACTGATTCAGTTTAGTAACAATATTGTTGATGATGTTCTTTGTCTTCCATTCGAAGTACTGCTCGAAGGTTTTCAGCCATCCTGGGTCGTTATGGGAGTGAGGGACCACTATAACCTGTTGCGGGTGAGAAACATTTTAACTGATGGGTTGTGGTTACTGGCAAACAAACATTTCAAGTTGAATGGACATTAATCGAAGTCACGACCAAATTCTCAAACGCAACTCAATTTCGATTGGCCACTGAATCTCAAGCTGTCCTCGGCACTTCAAGGTGAGAATAGCTGAATGTTCTAGTTAAGTGGCGTTTGGATATTTGGAGGAGAGTAGTTATAGACAGGTATCTTACTTTCAGTCTGGGCCGTGTGGTATCGTTATGTATCTTTTCATAGCGATCCTCAAACGACTTATCCCAAAACTCCTTTGTGCGCAACCAGCTCGGCTGAAAATAAAAAACTTTGTAATTAATTGGCTCTTTCACTAAAGTTTTCCTTTATGCTTTAGTAGTAAAAACTATTTAAATATAAGTACAATTTAATGTGTTACTACGTCGAGTAATCAAACATTCCTAGAATGTTATTTAGAATGAAAAAGTTAAAAAACAACATAGAAAAATCAAAGGTGAGTTTCCCACATCAATTTCATACATGATTGACGTAGCGTTAAGTAATTGTTAAACATCGGTGCGAGATAGAAGCGGCGGTCGCATGGTCGTAACTTTCATTGGTTTACATTTCAGAAAGCGAACGTGAAACTGCGGAGCGTATAGACGTATGATGCACGTCAACAGAGTACGAGGGCGCTTGGAAGTGCGCGCCATTAATACGAAGTATACGAGGACGTGCTCACCAGTGCTCACACTGACAGCGCACGACGTGAACATCGAGAATGGGAACGCTCATTTTACTTGCAGCCTGCATCTCGCATTGTTCAATTTGGGATATTGTTATAAATATTTCAATTCTTTAAAAATATGTGGGAAATTCTTCTTGTTCTGTTGAAATTGAAATGCATGCCGGAAAGTCTACTATTGTTCGTTTCGACGTGTAGGTACCTACACCTATTTTAATCTTTTCGCGGAACATTTTAATGTATAGATAAGTTACACAAGTGAATAACAGTAAAATGGTGAGCCGCATTGCAATTTCGGTGCTTCCCGTGTCTTATTAAGTGCGCTTTAGACTTGCAGGATCCCCAACATAATAAGACGTATCATTCGACACGGACAGAAGATGAAAGAGTAAGCACCTTTCGTTATACCGGAATGAACCCAACTTGTAGCAGCCGTACAGAGCAAATTGTTTCTTCGATGCCACATACATTATTTATTCATCCCTTCAATTCATTTAGGTTGATTACAAAGGACCAATCATAGTAAAGGGTGCCTCGATGAACGAGGAATGAGGCTTATCCTGGAATTCATTTTTTTGCTACAGGTAGGCTCCGGAAAAATTAAGAGCACTTTAACGGGGAGCAGTTTCTGGTACGACAAACTGGATTTTTTCACAAAACCAATTTTCTGAAGTTGACTGTTTGATCAGATTGACTTAAAAAGTTCTCAAGTGGCGTCTCGAACTGTAATCCTTCATGAAATGTAGCTACGCGAGGTTAAAGGTTATATTTTTCAAACACGGTACACACGCAAGCAACTGAAAATTTTGATAAAACGTACCTACTCGTCAAAAGAATCTAGAAAGTAGTATCAAAAGTCCTGCATTTACGTTTTAAAAAGCAACGAAGAGTGGAAATATATTCCATAAGAAAACTTATTTTAGAACTGTAAAAACATTTAATGAAAGAACCCGCGACGCAACGGTGGCCGACTTACGACTCACAAGGATATTTTACATTGGAAAATGAAAGAATTTATCAGCACATGCTTTCATGAACTTTAATAGCAGTAATTCTAGCGCCGTTAACGTTCCTCCGCTAATGCACCGCGTCGTTTCAATAGGACAAACAAGTTTTGAGTTTGCAACAAAAGTGCACGTATAACTTCAATAGTATTTCAAGTTTCTAATAAACTGTAGTGCTGCCTTCGGCGCAGTGAAAAGGCACAGGAAACTCGAGACGTTTTCTGGCTCCTTTCATAATTTATCCGTTAGTCTAAGTTCGTTGAATAAATAAAGGAACCTACAATCTTACTAAAATCTAACATATGTGATGCCTCAGAGAACACTCAATAACGTCTGTATTGCGCTTACGCAATCCGTTATTACATACTGTTTACCAGTCTGGAGGTGTCACTAAAACTAAATTCCTTCTACTAAGGTCACTTATAAAAGTTATGTACTATAAACCATACAGATACCCAACCATACAGGCACTAATTTTAAATAGATCGATCTATTTAAAATTACTGCCTTGCTTTCAGTAAGAAAACTATATTTCTTAGTTACGACCCTATATTCACAAAGATCTATTCCATTTAACCAAGACGGCCAGGAGACGAAAAGATATAGTGGCTTACTCCCCAAGGGTCCGAACCGCTTTTGCACGGCGCCAGTATGCAACCCAATCAGCTTTTGCGGAATTTGTTCGAAAGAGTCACCGCGTCCCTGAAACGCAAAGGGCTTTAGAAGGAACACGGATGGGTTTTAGTCAGTAAGAGTCTGACACGCCCTTCCGCTCCACCCAGTTCTTAAAAAAAACAATTTTTATCAATAACATTATTGATAAGAAATAAAAATTGTTTTACCAAATTGTTTAAACTCGGTGAGTACTTACATAAGTACTCACAAATCACTCACAAATCGATCAATTGCGCTTCGAAAGCATCGGCACTTCAAAGAAGACATACACATTCACACACACAAACACACACCCATGACCCACACATAAACACACACAACATTACACAAACCCTGTTTAAAATTAAGACGTACATATAGTTTCATTTATGTGATTACTTCTTACTTGAGATTTAATTTGAAGATAAACCCACATATTTAGATTAATTACAAATTTTGCTAATTCGAACACGTATTCGGGGAACCCGTTTTAGTTGAGATTCCTTACCTGTATAATAATTAATTTGTATAAAATGGTCGCAAATCAATAGCGTCCGATTTCTCTCTTACCTATCATATATGCTTCACCTGTTCCAAATATAAAAATAATATCTCTAAGGCTCCGCGCAAACGGGCCACCGACGGCGTACCACAGCCACCGGTGGCTGTCGTGCGCCACGTCCTTTGGTACCGCGCAAACGAAGGTGGTTGGGGGGTTGTCACGAGTGGTAGGTGACCGCCACTAGTAGTCTGTGGCCTCTACAATTTGTAACACTGGAGAGTGTTACAAATTGTAGCGGCTGTACAGTCTCACGATCATCGAGTAAAGTATATGTAGCGAGTGACATACATATATGTAGAGACATGTCGCGGACACTAAGTTACTATTGGTCGCCACCTGTGGCGTGTAGCGGACACTGAGTCACGAGTGGACGCCACTAGTTTTTCGTTTACGACGATTCCATATAAAACGTGTTAAAAATCATGTAAACAGCTTGTCGCCAGCAACCGGTGGCTGTGGTCCGTTTGCGCGGTGCCTAATAGCCCATTGCATAAGACAAAAGCTAGTGTCACATTGTATATCCGCGATGTACAAACAATGCTTACAAAATGCCCATTAATTTCTTCGGTAGACGCAATGTTACAAGTTTTTTATTCGTGCCAGTGCCTGTACTTTATTGGCCTGCGCAGACTGGCGGACGGGGTAAATTAAAAATCCTCTGCCGTCCCGTCCAGTCTGCGCAGACCATATCACTCCAAGTCGGGTAGCGGCTTGCTGCCCAGAGCAGTAAGTACAGGCACTATGTTGCTTCATCAAATTGCTATCAATACTTTCATTCGATGCAAACGTTCAAAGTTAAAAAAAGGAACAGCTCCTTGAGTCCTCAGCGAACTTTTTGTCGCTGAAGTCTCCGTCATAGCTCCTCGCTCACGCGACACCAATGGGAATATTGAGTACCTCCCGTACAAATTAGTAAAGTTACCAGCAAATAATTCGGCCGGATTTCGAGTTGAATGCGACCGTTTTGTAAAATGTTTGAACTGGGATGGAACCTACTGGTACGTAATAAAAGCAGTGTTCAATTCTACAATTGTATTGCTTCCAAATTCTTTTCTTTGGTATTGTGTTGTGATAAAACCACATTGTGATCGTAAAATGTTGCGTTTACAACGAGTGGCACTCGCATTGCATTTGTACCTATTGTGCGACTGTCCAAATGAAGCGTTCTGCATCGCTTCTCATTATTATCTCGCTTGCAATATTTCACAACAGTCGGTTCATTGATAAATTAACATCATCTTGCCGATATCAAGAAGCTTTACTTCACAACCTCATCCTTCTAGGATTGCTTTTAAAACTTCACCCTACCTCCGTCATAAACTATTGGATGCGATGAAATTTGGAGCATTAAAACTGAAAGTATGATTGATGCTGAAGCTCACATCAATCAAGCAACTAATAAGAGACAGCGAAGTGCTGACCCAGTCTCAAAACAAACTTTGTCAACTAGCCGAAAGGCGGAAGAAAACCTTAATAAACCTCAAAGTTTTAATTCTACTTTCGAGTGACAAGTTTTTTGAAAAGTGCACTTTGATAACGGATATGGATGGCCGAAGACCTCTGCCCACGGTCCCTCCGTGGGCAGAGGTGCCACATTCATTAATAACTTGGTCACAGCTCCCGAACAAGCCTCTTAACCTCGACAGAACCTTGTAAGGATGATAAATCGAACAGAAGAACCCGCCCACATATCAAAGTCGCTGTAGTTTTACCATAGGTGACACATAAACGCTGTTAATATTGTAACTCACATAATAGTAAGAGCACACGGTTTACTTACGTCTTTTAGTTGGAATTAGGTAGACAACCAAATTGAATGGTAAAACAAACATAATGAAAGTGAAATAATTCAATGACAGTCAGGTCATGAGCTTATTAATGCAAGTGAAACAGTTAGTTAAACAACTGTAACACAGTGATTAATGTGACTTTATCAAGTAAAAGCTAAACAATGGATCAAGATAAAAAGATGTTATAAGCATTACACAATAACTTAGCGACATTTCCTTGCAATATGCATGCATTAACGTATCGCAAATAATCTACTTTCAGAAGATCGCATGCGGCAGGGTTTAGCTACAAAATATTATAGTGATTAATTGATTATTCTCAAGGCGACGAAGTTTTGATAATATGTACCTATTTTTATCTATTTAGTAACTAGCGACCAGCCACTGCTTTGTACTGGTTTTTCAAATTGACGAGAATCGAGCTTTCTTCTGTATACGTAAGAGTAAAATAATTATGTTTTACTTTATACTAGTGGGTCACTAGTATAAAATAAAACATAATTATTTTACCCGATTTCACACGGGTGCAATGTATGTTCACAAATCTTCGACGTTTATCGCTTTTTGCATTAGTGAAAACCGTTTCAAAAGCCGCCGCCCGAAGGTAAGCGTAGCAACTGAGCGAAAGACCGCGACTTTGTTTGATACTCTACTATTTAGAAGACACGTGAAACTATCGGAAGAAAAAAAACTAAATATGATTTCTTAATAAAAAAACCTAGATATACAAAAAAGAGGTTAGCTTACGTGACATCACACCCTGTATTTCCCGAAAGAACATACCTACAAGGTGTCAAGCACACATTTGACGGACCGAATTGTATAAAAGCATCATAACAAATTTAAACAAAACAAAGTAAAAGAAATATCGATTGTGAAAACACATAATTATGATAAACGCAGGTGCAGTAAAATCAGTTTACAGAAACGATAGCCAACGTTTATGTATAATAGTATGGTATCAAATCTAAACAGGTCTTGGAAACCTTTAGATTAGACAGCTGAATAATATATTAGCGGCTTGATCGACAAAGGCAAATTATCAGACATGAAGGCTGAGGTAGAAGGCCTTAGTGCATTTAAACTATTGACCTGATTTCCATATCGTTTCTAGAACTTACAAATCAATAGCTTTTTAACCGGCCTTGTATATCGTTCTACTTTTAAAGTGGACAGTGGACTTGATCATCCTACATGTGTATTGTACTAGCCTCTATTGGCCGGTCTCAATAACGTACCTATTTATCTTTAACCAACTGTCAAATTAGCTACTAACAGTAGCTGAAACATATAACAACGTCATGTTTGCCTTTCAAACATGACGTTTCAGCTACTGTTGAAATTAGCTACTAATTTGACAGCTATCAATAATTCGACCTAGCCTTTTCCCAAGTATATTTGGTTCGGTCCAGCTGGATGCTGCTGAGTACCAGTAATTTACATTGAGCAACTGACGTCAGATATTCTGGCTTCTGACTACCCGTAATGATTATCAGAAATCGCGAACGAATCATGCATTTTAACATGATACTTGAGACCTTAGACTTCTTTTGGGTTCGCCTGAAATCTAAAACGTGTTTCTTTTGATATCCCATAACTTTAATGTTACATTCTATATGTAAAAGTAATACAAAATCTTAAGTATTCCAAAAATGGTTTCGAAGATAATACTGACACTAGACACTCGGTGTGTGTATCTACGGTTGAAAAGTACCTACGAGTAAATAATTTTCATTCAATTCAATCATTCATTATCAATCTTTCATTTAGGCTACGAAAATGTGACGTTGTTATATTTCACGTAAGGGTGTTTTACATAAAAAATCGTAAGTTGTCGAATTATATTGTATGAAAAATAAAATCGAAAAAAAAACAATTTGAAAAATAATTCATGTGCAAGGTGATTCTTTGACATGTTCTCAGTGACACCCTAGATTTATGGGATATCAAAAGGAACACGTTTTATAAGTAATTAGCTTTTTTCCGCGACTTCGTATGGCGCATATCCCGTTTTATCCCTATTCCTGTAGGAATTTCGGGAAGAAGAGAGAGATGAGAGGATCTCTTAGTGAGTGTAGGGAAGCTACATGCCAAATTTCAATTTAAAAAAAAAATTGGTTCGTAGTACTTTCGGAGATAAGGTTCATCTTGTTTCTTTAATAACTTGAGATTTGAATATTTTAAAATTATGAAAAAATATTTTTCAGCTCTTTTTCTTAAGTTCTTTCATGGGATATGTCACACGGCACAGTTGAAAATCAGTTTTTTTTTTAATTTTCTAGTTTGCTTCCAAAACTTGACACGGTCGTGTAGCGTAAATAAATAGTTTTGAATATGGGATCATATTCAATCTGTATTTAATTACGCTAGAATACCTTGTTTGGGTCTCAGGAGTTCACATGTGACCAAAGTTCGACTGAGACGGTCCAGTAGATTCGGAGAAAAGAGACAACAGGACAGACAGACACACGAGTGATCCTATAAGGGTTCCTTTTTGATGTGTAACATCTTTCTTCTCGCTTTCCTGCAATCTGTGGGAGTGATTTCGTGAAATGGGTCGGAAGTGTGTACCTAACAGGAAAGCACGCGCTATTTGATTTGACCAATGAGCGCGCGCGGTTATAGTATTGGCCGTCAGATGGTGCCAACGAATTTTTCGAGAAATCGGTACTGCCACTACTACAGCCTACAGTGTGTGCGTGTGTGTGACGAGAAAAAGAAAGGGCAATAGAGCTTTTCCGGATATAATGTTAATGTTGCTTATTACCAAGGTGAGATATCCGATGTTAACTACACATCATATGCGACTACTGAGGCTCGCTCGTTTTGTTTCATAAGGTTGTTCAGAACCTTCAAAATAAAGAGAAATTTTTTCAAATATAGGGTAGGTATTCTAATATACGTCTGAGGGTTTGAAAGCATCTTCATATGCAAAATAGTTTGCAACTCTTCTGACGGATCCAGGCCTGAGTAATATTGCAGGGACTGTAATCTGTTTACCAGTTGGAAAATATCCGATAAGCCTGCGTGAGCTAAGATACTGAATATCTCAGGTGTACCTACATAACTATTATGTATGATTGAATGTGTAACATTACAGGCATTATTTCAATTAAAAAACAATGCCATATTAAATATTAAATAGGATACTTGGACTTCATAAAAACTAGCTACAATCTTACGTTATTTAAATCGCGTGGTGTTAATTATAAGTCTTATTTTCCTTAAATGTTTTCCGATAATTCTCTGCAAGTCCTATTCACCACCTGTAACTAACACACACTTGAGAACTGTTATTATCAAGCCTTCAATCTTAATGGGAACTGGTGACTGAGATAGACTGAGGAGCATGAGGAACTTATGTAAGGCCCGAACCCGACTCTTCGGGCTGGCGAAGTGCTGAATATGACCGATGCCGCTGATGTATCGCACTAAACGTTTCCAAACGTCTTTTATAATTCGCACAGCAAGGGAGTGGAACTCTCTGCCTGTGTCTGTGTTTCCAAACGCATACAGCCCTAATCTCTTCAAAATTTGAGTGAACAGGCTTCTTCTGGGTAAGCTCGCTCTATCGTCGACTTTGTCTCTGTCATCTATGACCTAGACTAGAGTCAAGATCAAACCCATATTAAATAAAAAAAATAGAAAAGCTTCCAAAAACCTCTTTTCACGTAAGCGCATTGTAAATTTTGTATTAATGATTAAATAAATCCTATTTCAGGAAAATCTAGCACTAATCAATATCTAGAAGGAACGTTGTAGCTAATTTCTACATATACAAATGTTGGCAGAGCACGGCGCGTGTCAATTACATTTCGAGTCTCGAGCCGACTCACAAACTAACGTTTACTTACAGAAATAACAAAAACAAACATTGTTGAATAATTACAAATCTATGGAAGTGACGGAAATTTTGTAATGCGTGAGATTATCGTAAATAGGCCGCGGAGCCGCGTAGTCGCGTACTCGCGTAGCTGCGTACTTGCGTACCGTGGAACGCGACGCGCGTGCCATCAACACACGACACATGTATTGACGCGCAACAATCGTAAAGACCGGAATACGTAATCTTACATATTATTTAACCGATAATGTGTAACACGGGGTGAATTTGTAAGATGGGACTTCAGGCTAAACGTCGTAACTAAGATATGTAGAACATAGCGGTCAAAGAGCTAGATGTTAGAAAAATGTAAAACAACATTTTTAGTTTTATGAAAAAGCTCCTTGATTGTCCGTAAATCGAACATAAACTTTCATACAAAATAGAGAATCCTGTTTAATGTACACACATAGAAATGATTACTTATGTTTCTGTAAAGGGTCTGAAATTGAAACCTACAAAATCTAAGAAAACTGTGCTTATTACTCTTCGGTTTAACTCAGAAGCTGCTGAGCTGTTTGTAATTTTTCTCCAACAATAGAAAAGTTTTTAAAGTGAATAATGAAGTTGTTTCGCTAATGAATAAACATGAAGGACGTCTGTAATAAGGTTGGGTTTCAGTCGCTTCAGGTAGAATTGTAAACCCGGTTCGAAGCGAGGATGTATATAGACAGACATATGTAGGTAGACAGACATATCAATATTAATGCTGAATTGACATACAGTTTGCCTTGTTAAATATTGGACGTATTGAAGTGGGGTTTTCAGTGTTTGATTAACGTTTCAAACAAGTAAAAAATATGGCTTTATTTGGTTTAATTTGATTTAACAAATGCATGTTGTTGAAACTTTTTGTTTGAAGTACCTAATGATCATTATACCTTCAAAAAATTGAAAATTATTGCTTTAGTATTCTCGTTGTTCTACCAGTCGTGCTGCTTACCATTTGTGAAGTTATGCCAGGTAATTTTAAAGGCCATTTTTATGTGCTGGCATATCAACAATTACGTCCTTTCTACTCATATCGACTTAAACCCAATCCTTCCATCGATTGTTAGGTGTTCCTCTGAGGGCCAGTATACTACAATATTAATTAACCTTGGTACGTACCTGGAATTCAAATGTGGGGTATATGGCAACGGTGTCGATGTCCGCAACGCTTTCCTTCAATACTGGGCATTGATCCGGAGTGGGCTGTGAACAAGACACAAAGGTTCAAATTGACGTTTATAAGACCTGCTCTACCTGACAGAACAGCTCTGTAAAATTGGATACACAAAAACTATGAGCCGGTTCCTATTTTACTATTCGTATGAGAATGATGACTTTTAAGTATCGTAACGATTTCATAGAATGTTTCAGAGGGCCTAGCACGAATGTTTTGACGTATTGTAACGTTACAGTATCGTTAACGTAAGTGAATTTTTAACCGACTTCGAAAAAGGAGGAAATTCTCGTTTGATTGTTTGTTTTGTGTGTTTGTTATGCGATCATTCCGCCAAATATAAGTGGTATTTGATGATTATTTTTTTATTCGAAAGCCTATACTCAACATCTCAAATCAACATCTCATCTTGCTGAGCTGATGATGGAAGGTATAAGTCAGGATTTGATGCTGAGATCCCAGGAAAAATGTTTGTTCAGCGATATACTGCATTTGCATTGGACGGTGAACTTCAAACATAAATCAGTGACCTCCTCAACTTAAAATCAATAAAATCTAGTATTAAAGTAAAGTAGATATTTAACTATGAGCTGGTCTGTACTTGGACTGCAAAGGCACACAAAGTAACTACTTAACGGCAAATAGTACAACCACTAAAAAGTGGAAAAAACGTTTTTCCTAAAAATTACAACCGACTTCCAAATAAGTATTTTTTATTTGGAAGTAGGTTGTATTTTATTGTAAAAACGTTTTTGAATATTAAAAACTACAACCCTTATTATTTTGGTTTAATTTTACGCGACCTACACAATTTGTGTCATACAATAATATGAATATAGTATTCAAATAAATATTATGTGCAAAACGAATATTATGTTTTTATTAAAATTTTACGTGACGTCACTATACGTCAAAAACATTCGTGCTAGGCCCTGGTCTCAAATAGTAAACGAACCTAAATCGGAAAAACTTAGAAAATCTATTTTTAATAATTCCATGAATCTACTTAAATTTCCTCCTTGTAATAAATGAATCGTCCACTAATCGGGTTACACTTCAATCGCCATCGGATCCTGACTTGAAAACTTTCTCCATTTGCCTGACATTTTAAAATTGTTTAGTCAATATCCCTATTTATTTTCTGAAAAGAACAATCGTCAGTCAGATTTCCCTGCGGACTGCCTTGCAACTGTCTGTCCTGAAATTACTTATGTTTCAGCATGTTCGCTTATTATTTTCCGTCGGTACAGCGATACACGAGCCAACAGACAGCTGCTTGTGAATCTGCATCGATAACAACGCAAGATTTTGTATGAGTGTATAGATACATACAGGATGCTTCGCCTCAATAAATATGCTGAGCTCCGGAATTATCAATACCTACTTATTTACGCGTAACTTGTTTCTTCATCAGATTATTTCGGATAAAATATTGTTTATTTAAGTTTAAAGCCCCTATACTTGACACTTTTATAAAGCAGAGCGGAACGGAAAGTTAAAAAATAAATACTTAGTTCGTCTAGGACCCGCATTAACTTTGCTGAGTATCGTGCATCGTCTACTCTTTAAGCTTACTGAGATTGCATTTTTTGTGTACAGTCGTGGAAATAATCGGGCTTAATGCAACAAGGAATTTTCTACCGGTCAACCTTTGGGTTAGACAGGCTACACTGTGGTAGGTACAATCAATTAATTATGGATAATGTTGAAATTAATTTCATATTTACAAAGACAAATTTAAAACCTGCTAACTAAATGACGAGGCGGAAAAAAGATGATACCCTAATTAAAAACTAAAAAAGTTTTTTTAGTAGGTAACTAAAATATAATACTTGCCTCTTCCCGACTCTTTCCGTTGTAATTCTGGGGAGACTTCACACGGACGGCGGGGAAAGTGATACCTGTAACAAACGAAAAAACATTGAGGTAGGTGCTGAAATATCTTTTATGGATACATAAACTGAGGTTCATAAACCTTTCCCGTTATAGCTCTTTCTATAAGGAAAACTGTATAAACATCCGGTGCGTGGTATCGAAGAAATAAGCGGAGGAACTGACAGTCTTTTTGTTTTTATTAAATACTATTTGGAGAAGTCACACTTTACAGGTAGAACTAAAACAAAATCAAACATCGTCTTGTGCTCCCAGACGAAACACCCTGTAAATTGTTTTGTTATCTTCTATGCAACAAAAGGTATAGAAAATAATCTTTTGTTATTATGTTGACAGGTGCGATAAACATAGTGTTCATACGTGTGCCCTGTTCCTTTTTGTCTATGTGACACGAACGGCAACTAGTAGTTTTCCGACTTCCTGCACGAAGGCTATAAAATGGAAAATGTCAACCGCACATCCGGTCAATTATCACGATCAATCGACAATATTATGAGGTACATTTTGGGCACATACGAATCTGGCGATTGGTCTCGCCCCAATATGAAACTACGTCTGAAATAGAAGTCGTTAGTAATATATTTTTTATTATGATTAATAGGCCTTTAGCCACTATCTCGCCTGATGGTGAGCGATGATGTAGTGGACTCATGACAGGACACTCACAAAACGCCGACAGGGATGATGAACGTGTATGGATATTGTACGTTTTTTTAACTAAATCAAATATGTTAATCGGAAGTATTTATCATGTTATGGTGGATGAAAACAATCACATTTTAGAAAGAGAGAGAAAGTATTTTTCTTTTACCGAAAATACCAGACGGAAAGCAGGATTATTCCAGAGTACCTAACCTCAGAGTAAGGAAAATACATATTTCTTGTTTTCTTGTTTAAAAGATAATGTGACTTTTCTGACATGGTCTTTTATATGGTAAAACTCGAAATAACTTTGGCCAATCATGCATAACTTTTCCGGACCAAAATATAAATCAATATTTCGTCTAACATACAATTTTTGAAACAATCAGAATATTCGTGTGTCGAATTGCAGTACGGCTTATGAAAGGATGTATACGTTCATCTATCATATATAGGTACTTTATAAAAAATATAAATATGATATAATAAAGCTGAAGAGTTTTTTTTGTTTGTTTGAACGCGCTAATCTCTGGAACTACAAGTCGGATTTGGGAAATAATTTTTGTATATGATAGTCACATTCATGAGAAATACTATAGGATATACGGGAACGGGAACGGGAAATTCCTACGGTAACGGGAAAATAACGGGACGGCAAAAGCTAGTTAGTTATATTGACTTTACTTAGCTACACATGATACAATAATGGGGTAAAGAGTTAGATAACCATTTGACAAAAATAATTAAAAACTATTCTTTACAAATACCTACATAAAAGCTTATTATCTACTAGCTGTCGCCCGCGGCTCCGCCCGCGTGAATGTCGAAAATTATGCCAAGGGAACATACTCCGGGATAAAAAGTATCCTATGATTGTGCCTCTGTGCAAAATTTCATGAAGATCCGTTCAGCCGTGATTGAGTAACAAACATCCACACATCCTAACTTACGCATTTATAATATTAGTATAAAAATATAGCTACTATACTTATCTATACTAATATTATAAAGCTGAAGAGTTTGTTTGTTTGTTTGAATGCGCCACTTATCGAGGAAGGTTATAGGCTTATATAACATCACGCTACGACCAATAGGAGCGGCGCATAAATGAAAAATGTTGCAAAAAACGGGAAAAACTATTCCTCTTTGAGAGCTTCCGTTACGTGCGTTGCGTAAACGGTTTAAGTAACGCAAATATCACGTATTATAGAATTGTTCCTCTTTTAAAGTTCTAAAAAAAGGCCGCGACAGCATCTTTTAAGATTCACTCACTATAACCTTTTTTTATGGTAATCAAATTTGTTCGTTTTATCGACATAATATTTATCTTTATCCATATAAACATTCCTTTTTTTCTAATTTCCATATCAAATTAGTAGGTACCTACACAGTTTACCTTCAGTTTTTTTTTTCGTAATCAAACGGTTAGGTTAAGTACTCAGATCTAACAATTTTTGCAAAATCAACACATGACGAGGTGGACGGAGTGGATAGTTGCGCTGATCCAGAGACTACAGAATCAGCAATAGAAATGGCTGGGTAATTAATGAAAATCGTTTTGCTTAATTTTCCAAAACTAAAGTGGGTAGAGCGGGCGTTGAAGTTTGTGGAGTACCTACTAAATCCGCGCGGACGAAGTCGCGGGCGAAGTGCTAGTACTAATATAATTAAGCTGAGTGTTTGTTTGTTTGAAGGCACTAGTCTGCGGAACTAGGTACCAGTCGGATTAGGAAAATTATTTTTGTATATTATAGCCACATTCATGAGAAAGGCAACATTACTACGTTGAATGGCAATGCTGATCCGTTAGCCGAAGAAATGGCTAGTCTGACAATTGGATAATTATCATGACTGAGATTTCGTGTTAACCAGTATAATCGTAGAAGTAGTTTATTTCGTACTTTGTTTTATGATAACGCTATAAGTCCAAGCTATTAATTTATCCGGCTGCAGACCACGAATGAACTAAGCTAACTTAGCAATAGTATTTACGCGTTTTATAATTATTATTTCCGAAGATTTTCACTAATTATTTAGTACTAGCTGACGTCACGCGGTTACACCCGCGTAGTTCCCGTTCCCGATAAAATATAGCCTATGTTACTTGCAAATCGGTCCAGTAGTTTTTAAGTTTATTCGTTACATACAAAATACAAATGTTTCCTCTTTATAATATTAGTATAGATTACTGACAGCACTGATAAAGCAGGCACAACATTTTGTATCAAATAATTTTCTTAATGAATTTAATGGATCTCATTAGTTACGATATCAATCTTTTGCGCGAAAATCTTGATGTATCAAGACGAGAAACGGCGTGGGTTATAGAGCATAGACAGCACGGTAGTAACTTAATGGCTTAAGCAAATAATGTTTTCTTTCTAAGAAATGTATTTATGAACATATACCTACATATTTATTTTTAAACTATCTTTTGCCTGCGTCTTCTTTAGCTTAGGACAAGTTAAACCATCACCATAAATCCTATGGCACTTGGCAGTAGAGTAACTTTCTTATTAGGGAAACAATTTTTAAAGCGGTATAGTTAACAATAAAAAAACTCTGAAAAAACCAACTAATCCGGAGTCAACATTTCCACTTATCAACACACAAAAACTTTCTATTCCTAATAGGAGGACCAAATTTTCTACACCCTAGAACGAATATTTGACAGTTTGACAAATTTCCTTTACAAAAATAAAAATCCAACTGCCATTTGTCTTACTAAATTTCTTCGTTAAAATGTAATTGAAAAATCGAGAAAAGTTAGCACAGTTAGATAGTAAAATGCATATGGCAGCGATGATATCTGACTCTCTGTCCTCGATCTACTTCAAAGCATCGCGCCGCCGCTGACGTGTGACGGAAGCGGCGCTGTTCTACAACTATAATATTGCAGCCGAACGGCCGACGGCTCAATCACATCGATACAGCATTTATGAAAACAATAACGACAGGTGGACATCGATCTTCAGCCGTCGATGACAGATCCATAAATGATTATCACTCTCTTTGTGCGATACACAACAATATTCAATCCATTCAATCACTGACACATGCCATTTGCAAAACTTAATTAGCTAAATTCAAATGAAAATGGACACTGCATCCGCACTATCCATTTTCATCAGCTTCATGTTATGATCATCCAAAGCGATTAATTATAATCTTACCATTGATCACTAATAAAGTATTAGTTATCGATGAAACTTAGGGTTGGACAGATACAGGGTACATTTAATTTTTCCATTGAGTCATGATTGTAATTTGTATGGGATTTGAGCAAAGCTTTCGTAACCTTCATCATCACCACCAGCTGCCCTTGTCCCATGGGATCGGCGGCACACGTTCTCTTCTTCTATTCTCCCCTGTCTACTGTCACGCTATCATTCACACCCTACTTTCTTTCGTAACTGAGTCGATGGGTAATTGGCAACCTTTGCCCATGCAACTAAATCCCTCAAAAGTACTCCTTACCTTTGAGGGATTTAGTTGCATCGACAAAAAGCGCTTCTCCGAAGAATGCTGAAATAGTATATAAATCCTATAAATTTATGATCGATTGGCAGTGTGTGAAATACCCATATGCCACACGATATCTACTATGTTATTACTGTCAGGCTGAGGCTTGAACTAGCAAAACTAAAACCTACTGTTATTACTGTCAAACGTATTTCAGAGGCAACAATGCATGGAAGTATCGAAACTATTTTATATTACCATCGAAGTGCATTTACCACTAATGTATGATCGATTGGCAAAGTGTGAAATACCCACATGCCGCAGGATGTATGCAGGCCGGTACCGCAGTGTTAACAACATAATGGTTTAGGACATTGCGGTTATCTCACGTTGTGTCCCTTCGCCATTTTGAAACTCATATTGCTCGAATAAAGAGGTAAGTCTGATCAAAAACATCTCTAATTTCCCTACTTTTTTGATAGATTGCGACTGATATGCGAATTAATAGAAATGGCCCTCAGGAACATAATATTGGTGTTGTTTTCAAATCATTGAATTCATCTAAACATAAATTCATGTCGTATTGAGCTTTTTGTTAAAACATTAACTTTTTCCTTCCTTTCCAAGAAAAAAACTCGGCAGCGAGATTTAAGTATTTAGTACGTATTACCCGCCAAAACACGGCCCTTGTTAGTATGATTAACGTCAATGTCATCATAAATTTTCTGATGCATATTGCATTTCCATTAGTGTCCTTCAAACGGGTCGGCCGTTCAGCGTTCATGACACAAAGGCTGTTGGGCTGTTGTATCTATCCAGTCATGATTTAATCTTGCGTTAACTGTTAGCTTATATTTTGATATTTTCATGTGTTTGGGATAGGTTGATTGCGATAAACATAGCATTAATTTTTGAAATAACAGATGTCATGCGAAACGCAAAAATTACTTATATTCTCTTGACTGAACTTGACTGGGTATTTTGAGACTGCCCCATGTTTATTTATTTATGTGTATTTCGTGGTCAGAGATTTAACTTTTATTCACATTAAATAAGCAACAAGTTATTCCAGTACTTGATTTTTATTTCTGGGTAAATATCAGGTTACAATACTATTTATACTTATGGAAACGGTGTTTTTCCTTGTAGCCCATAAACATCACACCGCCACAAAGCATGATAGATAATATTGCATTATTAACAATTATTCCAAAATATAAAGCAATCATTTTAAGGGTCGGGTTACACTGGTTTGGACGAGCGGGCCGTCAAGATGGGCTAATAGACCATCTCTTGTACAAAGAGATTGTATCTTGGGAGCTGCAATGTCCACCAGCTACCTGCCCTTGTGCCTTGTATCTTGTATCTTGCTTGTATCCTGAGACAGGTACCTACTGCTAATCTCGTTGAAAAACATTACTCTAATTGAACATTTTTTATGTAATACCTAATCACAATATTCCAATGTTAGATCGTTTATGATATAAAAGCGTCTTTCTAATACACTACCTTTCCTCCGCCTACGTTCTGCCTTCAACCGCTTTGAAGAATATAGCACAGGTAAGACGGGCATGCATTACAAAATCACAAACATGTGTAGACTGTTACATAATAACCTAGTTCTATATTTAGGAAAGAACATTTATTCGGATTTGCATTTAATATTGTTACGGCTGACATCAAACACTTGATTTTTACCCGGTTGCCCCAGAAGGAAGTAATGTTTTTTCAGAGAAGGTATGTAGGTATGTATGTCTATTTTTTTGGTGGATAAATTTTTACAGGTGAGGAATCACTAGATTCATCTTAAGTGCCGAAGTGACATAGTCTATATGAATTTTGAAAATACTAGGTGGCTGACGTCGTTATGTAATTGTCATGTGGGATATAAAATGAAATGGCTCGTCAAAAATGTGACTCCCTAAAACGTGGGAAATAAAAAATACCATATTATTGAATAGCCCGACCTTTCTATTAGTGTCATGCAATTGGAAGCATTTATTTTAGTTTAATCACAGATTCGATGCCACAAACTGTATCTAACTGATTGGAAAAGTGACTTGTTTGGAAGTTTTTAGTCGTGTTTTGCGGTCTTTGATACAAGTCAGTTTGTATAAAAATAGGTAATTACAGGACCGACTGAATGTTTGCTTGAGCAACTGTGCTGTCGCTCAACAGTTAGATTCCCCTTGAAAATCAGTGGTTAAAGCTATAGAGCCATGCGGTACACAGAGTAAAGTCCCGCACACCTCCACTGAAAAGGGGAGGATCCTCCTACCAGACGGTTGTTGTGTCTGGTGGGCAACTGCCCGATAGTTGATATTCGGACTGTTGTATATGTTCAAATCGCACGGAGAACTTTGCTTGCGCGATGCAGGATTTCGTTGGTAGTTCGTCGTAGATGACGTTGTGATTCTTTTTATTGTTGCCGTACAAATTTCTTCTTCTTAGTTTCATGTGGTGGCATTGATGCCGCAGATCGTTGGTAGAATACTTAGAAATAGACGCCGAGCAAGTTTTTGGGAACTTGAAAAGCCAATGCAAGGTCGAGTTAAATTACTTGCGTGGAATCTTCGGGACGAAGCACGCCTTTGATGCTAAATTGAATAAATACTTCTGTACTCCTATCTCTACAGACACACGTAGTTTGGAGACTCTAAAACTATGTTATTGCTCTCACCCTGACGCTTGAACTAGCAAACCGTTAATAATGTTATTATACTGTCAATCGCATTGCAGAAACAAATATGCATCAAAACCAAGCTTTTTAATTTTCCCTTTCATGGCGCTAAATAGATGTGCTCGCGTCAAATTAACGCTTTTGATTTGTTATGAGAGTTTTAAGCAAAAACCGCTACATATTATGCTTGCCGCAGCGGCGGACTCATTTCAAACTTTGTCGTGTTACAGCTCTTTGGTTTGAACGTATGCACTTCACGCGTATGAATTATAATTTCGCGACGACAGAATTCTAAATTAAGCTCTACAATTTACGATACTTAAGATTGTTGGTGTGGGGGAAATACGCTATGAAATTCCCTGTGATAACGTTATCCTGTGTTTTAAGTGCCCAGGTAGCTGAAATATCAAACTGAGTATTATTATTTTTTGTTTGTTCATACTGAATTTCAGAAAGTTCAGAAATAATTTCTGTATTGGGCCTTAACTCAGCTGTGAGACATCACAGCTGAGTTAAGGCCCAAAACAGAAATTCTCTTCCGTGCACACCTCGTACCAGCCCTCTCATCAATATTGAATGATATTTATTTAGTAAATTGGTTAACACAAAAATTGACAGAAGCCAGTAAGTCTGACTCCAGTTTTGCCAAGAACTACCGTGTTATCCAGTTAATGGGTTGTGGAGGTCGGGTAGGCAGCCGCTCCACGTAAAATACTGGTATTCAGCTGAATCCGGTTTGATTGGAAGCCGACCCCAATATAGTTGGGAAAAGACTAAGCAGGTGGATAGTTAACACAAAATTATTGATGAGTAAAACGTGACTCTGTCAATCCAAACTAGTTTCCTAGCTGAATACTCTGAGAAGAAACACTGAAACAAACTCTAAGTTCAAAATCTCTTTTGCATATAGACTGGATGTTCTCTTTAAGTCGTCTTTAAAACTTTCTTATGGTTATCCGAAACATACTGGACCATTAAGCAATATATAGCAATCTATGCCAGAATAAAATTTCTTTTTTAAAAAAACGTGTCTCTACTTTCCATGTTTCGATTACCTAGGCACAAGAGATTGGTGATGCCAGTCCAACATGGCCACCTGTTGCTTCCCATGCATGTCAATTATTTTAGTTCGTATCTACAGCAAGTCAGCAAACAGGAAAAAAATACGCCATAACGTGAAATAATTAAAGTGTACAATAGGATGATGACATTCTATGGAATAGTTATTTGTGAAGGAATTGTGTATTTCAGTTAATTTTTAAATAAAAATCGTAATCTTGAAATTAAAATATTCTATTCGGTTAGGGGTTTCGCTAGTAGGACAGGGCTTAATATTAAGCAGATTAAAAACAATTCATCAGTTAGCCTCTTTAGGTTCAATTAAAAAATAATAAACGTTCATAACAAAGGCGTTGTTAATAAAAATAATCTAGTTTTCAATAACAGTTAGCAGATTAAATCAACGGAATCGACTCCAAAAGTAGCGAACTATGCTGGTTAAAAAGTGCCAGAACCGGAGGTGTAACATCAGTCGGAAGACCCAATTAATCGAAGTTGGAGTCAAAGCTTCGTAACATCCCTAAGTTTTAATTGATCGAAATAAAGTACCAATTCATATGATATGACGTCACCGTCCACACTAAACAAAGTTTCATTGTTTAGACTCAAACTCAAACTACGTTGAACGTAAACATTTTCCGTTTTCACAATACATTTTGGCTGCTTAAATATTTAATCTGCAAGTACTAATAACGTTACAATTCTAACATTGTTGAGTGTATGTTGCTGTTTTGTAAATTATATACTCGTAGTAACAACACGTTCGGGAAGTTGAGTAGGTAAATTATTTTTGTAATCTGTTGAAATGTTATTTTTATTTTTACTTGAGTCTCCCAGAACGAGCACGTGGTTAAATCATAACAACAGCCGCACGGTCGAACTTCGAAGTTAAGCTAAGCTTGCCGAGGTCGATCAGTGGATGGCGAACCATCCATTAGATACCGAGTTTTCAAAATTTTAACATCTTTGACAGTCGTTACGGATCCTCAGAAGCCAGAAAATCTGACAGCAATATTGCGAAGAGGCGCTCCATGTAAAAACACTGGTACTGGTGGTTAGACTGGAAATCCACACCAAGATAGTTGGGAAAATCCTAGGCGATAATATACAAATGTTATTTTTACCTGCTTTGCTTTGCAAATTAAATGTTAAATATCATAATCTTTTTTTATTTTAGATGCTATGTTATTAGAAGAAATAAATGTATGTGATTGAACCTTTCGATCGGTACAGTACAATTACCAGGTTTTTTTCACATTTAGCGGATTCGATTCCCGGTTCAGACAGGATATTATTTAAAATCCTTTTAATGCAGTTCGTTTTGTTTTTTTTTTTAAATAAATTTTCATCAGTATTTTTTTTATTAACAGTATTTAAGGTTTTTTCCCTCCCTGGGCTGTATACAAATCTTCATGAGCCGGCAAGCATCAAAAACAAAAGATGGACAGCTTCTTGGGTGAATCGTAATATACGATGACGTGCTGAATATGAGGGGTCACGACTTGTGGAGTGCTTTTAAAGGCCTCGAAGCCTGTCCTACCGGGCTTAAATATTCTGTTTCAACGTAGCTAAGTAGGTAGTCGACAGGACCACAGCAAGTCGTATCAGCCCATGTTAGTTATTAGTGAAATAATTTCCGCGGTATAATGGATCTGAATGAAGGATGAATCGTATCAATTAAAAGTTGTCTTGTGTGCCGGGTATAAGTTGACGTCGCGGCGTCGCTAGTCCGGAGCGCGAGGGTTCTAACTAGTTTCTAGTGTTCGCCGTCGGGGAGCATAAGTCTGCAACTGTTTTACAACTATATGCTAATTATTTAGTCCTTCTGTAATTTGAATGTTTGTTTCAATATCTATAGTAACTATGCTAGCTTCAGATGTTTACCTAAGCTTAAATACCTACATCAGTTTGCAGGTCAGGCTAAAACCAGGGTTGCGGAATTTGTTCGAAAGGGTCACCGCGGCCCTGGAACGCAAATGGCTTTAGAAGGAACACGGATGGGTTTTAGTCACTTAAGAGTGACACGCCCTTCTGCTCCACCCAGAGCGGAAGAAGTCATTTGATGATTTCCCATGCTTAAAAAAAACGGTCAGGCTAAAAAGACCTGAACTCTTCTCAGCTGTCATTTCATTCGTACATCATTAGTAACTACTGTAGGACCAGATTTTAGATGACTAACAAAAAATCAGCAGCTCCATTCCGTCTTACTTGTTAACAGGTGATTTTTTCGACGATTTCAGTGTTGTTCCGTGAAACTCCAATAAATTGATAGTAAAAGCTGAATATGATGAAGTAAAATAATAATTATTTCAATTAAGGTAAAATGTGGGCTAGTTGCCCTAGGAGTGCCCTGAGAGTCCCGAAACGTATACAGAAAATGTGAAACAAAACGCGAGCACCATTTTTACTTATTATTTATTTATCTTATATAATTTTTTTTTGCTTTGTATATTATTATTGTACTTAACCACATATTAATGGTTATGCAGGTAAAAGGCATTAAAAATAATAACTTGTTTAAATACTACGATAGTTTGGAAGTTATAAGCCAATTACAAAATGTGCGGATACTATCCCACTTTTACCTTACACCTATTAGAAAATAAAGGTAGTATATAATGTGTGGGCGGTGTAGCTCGAGGTTATAAATATTTTACTTAAGCAGGTTAGTTGGTAGGTATATACCAAAAATAGCTCCTCTTTTCATATGTCTATAATTATATATTTAATGTTTGATATCCTGGTTATAGCAATATTGTTTTCTGTTGTCTATTAGCTTTTGTTTTTAATTATTTAATATACATTTCCATTATTTACTCAGCTTTTCATAAAAGCAGATCCATTTTTTATGTCTTTCGAAACTAAAAATATATAGAGGTATATAGTAGCAGTGTAGCGTGTGGCAATAATGAGACAGACATGAGACAATACAATAAAAGTAGATACTAAACAGTATGCGTGGGAGGAGAGTTAGTTCGCAGGCGCGCGCGCATACTCGCCGCGTGATGGGCGAATTTACGACGGTAAGCGGAACCGCACGAACAAGCAATAGTTTGCGAAAAGGCCGTAGGCGCCGCCGCCATTTGTGAATACCTAAGTCCCAGTCTATTTTCAAAGTTTTAACTTCTGGGATTCAGGAAGTGGGTCGTATGTGTAGGCCCATGATCCCTAGTGGATGACAAGTATTGCACTTGATGTTAAGAGTCTGTGATAATATAGATGAGAGACTTGTAGGTAAACGATCTTATTCTTACTGAATCTTTGCATACTTTTATTTTTTTTATAAATGTATGTTAATTTTCTTGTTTTATGACGAGGTAAAATATCTCGAGGAAACCTCGCACTGAGCACCGGAGCTGGATTTCAACCCAGCCCAGTCCCAGAGAGGACTGTGTCCCAACAGTGAGAATTTTAAAGGTTAGAGCCTATGCACACGGCTTATTTTATACGCACCGAAAACGCGCGAGGGAAGCATGTTCAAAGCTCATCTGTATCGCGTTTGTTTTACGGAAAAACATAGCAGAAACAACAATACATACGCGCGCCAAAGGCCCTAAAGCTCGAAACCACGTCCTACAACTCACTAAGGCAGACCCTTATCTGTGTTATTGTTGAAGATCTATATAAAACTACAAAATTAAATGAAAACTTTATTTTATTTTAGTTTGGAAACCTTAACTTCAGTCAGTAAATTAAGTCTGTCGAAATGGAAAGATTTTGAAGGGTTCCGCACCTCAGTCGGCAAAAACGGATCCCTTGCAGGATCACTTTGTTGTCCATCCGTCAAGACCTTTTTTCTCAGGAACGCGTAGAGGAATCAAACTGACATTAACATCATACCCTTGGAGCAGTAAAAACATCAAACTTCTTAGTCGACGCAATCTCAAGATAAGGCCGTTTATGCTCCGTCAATGGAGCATTATTTGACTCTCGAAAGGAATCAAAACCTAGAGGGTTGACCTAGAGTCATGAAATTTGGCAAGAATTGGGAATTTGTTGTTTTATCAAATTAAAAATTTAATTTTTTGTGACCGAGACGTACATTGATGTATTTGTATGTAGACGTACATTTACGTAGGTAATGTTTCTCGGAAAAAAATAAAAACTCGATCGGAACCGACGGTGCGTGAATCTAACTCGCACTTGTCCGGTTTTTATTTTGAACACTGGCTACAATAACAGTATTAATGTGTTATGTAAATAATATTGTAAACTACAGAAGTTTTTAATGCCTTTCTTTGGCCCAATATACTTAAAGCGAATACATTTATTGCAACCCGATTGGGAATTAAATCCAGGTATAAAACTTAAATCATCCAAAGAGCGTCCTAGTAGGATTTCTTAGCAAACGGTGTTCAAATAAAGCAATCCCTGCATATTTTAAGGGAGCGAAGACGCATTATGGTAGCGTTGGAAGAATCATAATATTGTCGTCAAAGGAAATATATTTAATTAAAATGTTTTGTTCTAAAATGGAAATACCACTGGTTATTTGATTTCAACTCGCCAAAATTCGATTTTCAATTGTTAGTACACTGTGCCTAAAATTTATATTAACTGAGGGTATTACGTTGTGCCCGATAATCCCTAATTAAATCTTAAATCAAGCTACCAACCCATGACTGGCGCTGGACGCTCATGAAAATATATGTATGTACGATTTAACTGTTGATTTCAACGCTAATGAATGAGGAAATATCTCCAATATCACACCACCTGCACGTACTTACAATAATTATGTTCAGGTGATAATTAAATACGAGGGTTAAGCTCAAATATGGCTGCTGTAAAATTAGCGAACATTGCGCTGCAGCTAGGAATTTAAACCGAGCTCGTAGAGGGAAAATCAAAGGCAGACATCATCAACACATCATTTGCGGGCGCTCACAGCCATGCATTTGTACAATCGACTATACCTATTGTTTGTTAAAGTTAATAGCATTCACTGGATAGTGGAACTAATTTAATTTAAAATGCATTAACGATTGAAAAGAAACAATGGCGATTGAGTTCTAGACGAACATAAACAAATGTTGGTATTGTTTAGATGTCTTAGATGTAATGGGCCCTCGATACTTCAGTGGTATCTTCCGCTCCTAATAGAGGAGACACGCTAGGCCCGCGGTGCGGTGCGGTGCAGGGTCGACGGACCCATTCAGCTCTACAAACAAGTCATAGCCCGGGACACTTGTCCCGTAGACAACACAAATATATTCGGTTTGCGAGTGGAAATGCGAGAAGTACGCACTTTACACTTCTCTAAAGCTCCTTGCTTATATCTAGATTTAAAAAAAGCTGGTCAAGTGCGAGTTGGACTCGAGCGACAGGCGCTCCGAACGGATCATATTTATTAACATGTTACTTTAAAGCCTAGACTTCCATAGACTTCTTATAGGTTTTCCTGTATTCGATACGTAAAATAATTTATTTACGTTCCGCGTCCGTCTTTGAGTCACAATTCATCATCATCATCTAGTAGATTCCGAGCAAATTGAATGTGATAAAGGAATAGCTAGACATACAAGTGATCCCACAAGGGTTTCGTATTTTCATTCGGACGTAGGAACCCTACAAACGATAACCTCTCCAAAAGGAATCTGTAAAAATTTTTCATTGCAATTTCTCACGCTTCGATTCGTTTTATTGACGCAAAAAAAATTTATCATACATGACTACAATGCGAGATATTTCATATTGGTAGGAATTTCAATTATGAAATATCTCGTATTTTATTCGTTTTAATCTGTTTTTCTCGGACTCTTAAACTTCCGATTAATTTGTTAAATTCAATATTTGAATTTACTTATCGAGGATAAATAAATAAATTGAAAAAATGGTTGAACATGAACCAACCAACTGAAGGATTGCATTTATTTATTCGTTGCAGTAGAATTTCCACAAGGCCGGCCGTGGCTGTGGTTTCAAAGAGGAATGCTAACTGTTTAATAGGGAAATAATAATTGCTCTATAGTTTACGCAATATTCATTGACTCGTTATATTCTTTCTGGGAAAAAGAATTTCAAATATTTTAGGAATAATTTATCTTAGTAAGAATGTTCAGTTTATTTTTTAAGTACTATGAGTTGGGAGTACCATATCTTATGGCTCTAGATTTAAGTCAGATGTATGAAGAAAATGAGACATAATATAATTACCATTGAAACATCATTAACAATAACAAAATAGTAAAAAACAATCTGAGAACAGACGCGTTTAAAAAATCACAGTTTTTCAAAGTTGCAATGAGGAAAATAAAAGCAATTGGTTACGTGTTAGATAGTATTATTCAATAAATATTACGTATAATTTCCCTGCATCAGATCACACGTACATTGTTTTTCAATTCAACGGAAGATAAACCTACTAATGCGATAAAACTCTTAGGTAACTCGAAAATCTAACGACATCTTTTCAAAATTCATGATAATATTTTGCTCACTTACAGCTTTTTTATTTCCATCTTCAAAGAAGTCGCAATACTTAAAGCTTTCAAAGAAATGCATTAAGAAAAATATTTAAAATGAGTTGCACCGGACGGTAGGTAGGTGAGTCCCAGACTCCTAGTGCTAATCTTTGCACTTTATTTTATTAAACCAACTTTAATGCATTATTCCAAGAAAATCTTCTTGTGTGAATTCGAGGTATAAAACTTTATAGAAAAGTGTTTCGACTGAATTCAGTTTTCAGATAACTCATCCAATCTCAAAAGTGTTACATTAGTCGAAAACACGGCACTTCGTTGATTTTCAAAAGGAAAAAGCAAACGGGAAATTTTAAAGAGTGAAGATGAAAAGAAGAGGAGTATTGGTTGAAGTTGCTTCCAAGCTGTTTGTGTTTGGCAGGTCCTTACAACACCCCGGCTCTTTGTGCTGGACACTACTCAACTGCCGATCAACATAAATAAAGAAATGTAGTAATAAGTATACGGCTAGTAGGCATTACCTATACATATACCTGCTAGCCGTTTACTTACTACATTTGTGTGTCCCATGACAGCTAGATTCCTTACTAGAGCTACGTACAGTTAGATAGCATGTGTCCCATATGTGGCAACTATACCTACACGCTCATACTACAATAGGAATATTATTCAAGTGAACATCAATAGGACTTTTACTCAATATGTTATAGAAATTCGTACAATTGACACGGTGCGGCATTAATGATACGCAATCACGCACGCTTAACATTCTGCAAAATCATTTTCAAATTCGATAGACGATCACATTAAAATCATTAATTTTTTTCAAGGTGAAATCTTTAGTAAATCTGATAAATAAAGTATTATTTTCTTTTGTAACAATATTCGTAATTCTTGTTCCTATTGTATAGTGTTTAGGTAATTGTTTTTCTTCTCAACGTCTTTGTTACACTTGAATTAATACAGTGAAATTGCTAGAACAAAAGCGGTGGAGGCAAACACAGAAAAAATCCCTCCATTCCTTTTAAAAGCGCATCCTTCAGTTCTTTTTGTTCAGTCTCATTCATGAAATATTTAAGATTTGAAATCTCCAACAGACGCAAAATTACTTTAGGAAAACCGTTCTTGTTTCTCAACGAGTATGAAATGAAGTGAAATTACATCTGAATTTTGATACTGTATATCAATATTACAAACACTCAATTGGCTTTGGTAATATGGAAATTAGTTGTTTTACCTATTTGATATAATTTTAGGAGAATAAATCATTTTGAATGCGCTCTATGTTTATGATATTATTGTATTTGGTCATCGATATACATATATTACTAGATATGTCGTTCCGAACGACATATCTAGTAATATATGTATATCGCATTATTTTCGACTGAAATGCACATCACTCTACAACTAACTTTGACGTGGCTTTGACATTTATGCGGTGTACGGAGCTGCGCTAATAAATGCACGATAATTCGGATCAAAGCGTGAACGTCGACATGAATACTGATTCAGTAGTCAAGTAAAATTATTTGTTGTTCAAATGAATAAAACAATAAATATGTAATAATATTGTAATACTATAATAATACCCCGGCATCGGTCACCCTATAACCCAAAACTAAAACAATGTACCAATTCTTAAAAATATGAGCCACTCAGTTTCCACTTAAATGAAGTTCATTAGGTAACTTTGTTTATTATTTATTAAGTCTAAGAGAGGGCGTGTTAATAACAGCTTCATTGGAGCGATCTATTTAAACGAGAAAATTATTTTATTAGACAGTAAGAGCTCTGCGGATGACAGCTTGTCTAGTGCTTGCAATAAAAAGACCTAACGCCTTACTGTCTGCTCATAGACCGTTTAGAATTTCTTGAATGAACATTATTTTATTAGCAAAGTAGTATTCATTTATCATTGTCCAACATGTTTACTCAAATCTGTGAGCAATTCCTTCATCTGGTGATTTAGATTTCGCAGCACATGTGAACGTTCGCAAAATGATTCGCTGCAACGCAAAATTGGCGCATATGTGTGCCGAGTATGTGTATTGTGTATGTGTATTGTGTAGTACAGTGGACGGCTGCTAAGTACGATGCTCCCTGTGTTTCAGTTTCCCAATTGAGTTTGCAAACCACATTGTTTCAAGTCGGTACCCGTATTTTAGGGTATTCTCTTTGTTTTGCCCAGATATGGCACCATGCCGTTAATATGGCACGGCTTTAGGAAAAGGCAACGCCCAGATATGAGAGATAGACGGCGGTAGCTAGATATAAAAGCGAACTTTTTCCTAACGGTACTACTTTTACAAGTGATTGAACAATCGTATAAAGGAAAGTGATTTGTGTAGGTTCATTGAAATATACTTTTACTTGAAGTGAAAGTAAAACAATTAAGTGAAGACGTGTGAACCTGTGCTTGCATTGTCACTTGATATTGTTGTCTCCTGCTCATTCGTACTGTGTGCCTTTCTAGCCTTATTTTTAAACAGGCCAGGTTATCGGAAACATCAAGTTTTTAATATCTTGTGAGATTATATTTAAAAATGCATCGATACGCACTTCATCCGATATGATACCGATACAGATATTTATAAAAAGTATCGCCGATACCGATACTCGGCAGTTAAGATTCAAAGAAAGATATAAAAAGCTGTGGCTTTAGAAACGAACAAAATTACTCTTATAATAATATTTATTAAGAAATGATAATTTATAACAGATCAGAAGACAAAAAATTAAAATTCACAGTTATGAGATTTTTATTCAGGAAATTATTCGGTAAAAGCCGATCTCCGTAAGTCTGTTTGGGCGAGACCTGCTATTAAGAATAGTCTTTCAGATGCAACAGAACTCATTTGGAAACTGAAATATTTTTGTGCTATTTTTCTTTAATTTGGATATAGAACGTCATTGCGGCAGAAAACTAGAAAATCTGATTCTCTTGATATATTGGGTGATCTCAGATATCTCTCTAGTTCTTCTGTACGAGAATCAGTGCTCAAAATGGACAACGGTTCAGCTGCTTCAGTCTCATCAATAATATCTTCACAAACGCTCCATATCCCACATCTCGAAGCGAAGCTATAGCGCGAAATTCAAAAAGAATCGGTGTATCGGCAAATTTAATATCGCCGGTTCCGATATATCGGAAAACTCGCGATACCGCCGTTATATCGGTATCGGTAGCATCTCTAATTATAATCTCTCGATATATCTTTGTATTGAGGACAAACCAAATACAATAAATCCCATGCAAGTTTTCAATATTTGCTCCGTGTCTTGTCAAAAAGAAAGAGTTTATATTCTTGCGAAATGTATTATAACCTGACGATGTTTGCACATAGTTATTCAAGAAGAAGTAGACCACAATTTGCTACATAGGAAATGTGGCAACGTGTGGCCTACTTGTTCTTTTTACAAAAGATTATGTAAGTTACATTATTTATCTAAACTTTACATATAAGTACAGTACGTACTTAATGCAGCAAGATTTTCTCTACCACCTTTAATGTTATTTTAGAAAACTACCGTCCACCGTTTTCTTCTGTGAATAGTTTGAGCGTGTTAAATTGCGGTGGTCAAGTTGACAGTTTACAGAAGCGCCAACAACAAACTTTATTTCCCCCTTCATACTTCCACTGTCGCCTAGCTAGACCGTCGCCACACAATAGCATTTGATGCAGTAAGTTGATTATGTTGCGTATGTGCGAGGAAGGCTTGGTCCCCGGGGACAGTGCATCGCTGCACAACCGCACTGCGGTCGAGATCGCATTCGTTCTCAGAAATAATTAATTAAGCACCTATTTTAATTAACGTAACATTATTTACTAACGTCGCAACATGAGGCACACAGGAGACTTGAAACAGATTGTGGTCAGCAGCAAACACATTTAACGAGACTTTCTTTTTATGGGGACATTTTTGCCATACTTTTCCCTCTGCATCACAAAGTAGGAATTTACTTGCAGCGGCGTCCGACAAAAAAACGGCGACACAACAAAGCTCGGCGAATGGGAACGCTATGGAAATGATTCAACTGCTTTGGAACCCGCATAGTCGGCAGCAACCTTTTCTTTTCTCATTATTAAGGTTGTAAATAAACTGCAAAGTATCTAAGTCCCCGTGGGATTCACCGAGGCAATTACAGCGAGCGGTCAAAACACTTTTACGATGAAGTATACACTTGGAGAAAACAAACTATCACAAACAGACGAGCGTTATACGATGCTCATTATGAACAAATCAACGAGGGATTATTCGGATATTAACATCGTTGGAAATGAATACCAACCAGCTTCAAAGTAAAAGCATGGAGAAGATAGAGGCAGTGAAGTACAGGTAGTAGTTTCAACAATATTTTACAAAGGTTAATGAGAAATCATTCAAGTGAATGCTCTCGGATATTCACTTTTGTGAATCAATATATATAAAATTCTTCCGTTTAGACTTAGTGATTGATAGAAAACGTACAGCCGAAACTATTAGTCGTACCTAGAAAGCTGAAATTTGGCATGTAGGTTCCTTGGAGAGTGTAGGGGAGCACTAAGGGGAGGAATAGTTGGTCAAGAATAGTTTATTGTTGGCGCTACCTGCATAACATCGAACTTTAATATAGATAGATATTCACAAACAATCTATTCGAATTTCCGGATACAGAATAATAACCAAATCAACCTGAACGCTCAGAGATTTCTCAGATAACTCTTGAAACAATGAAGTGGCACTGGGGCGGCTACAAGCTTCAAATAATAATAGTTTGTAGATCTTCAAAATTAGGGGGATCTTCAAGGCAGGATCTAGATCAGGAGTTCAAGTGAATAGGAAACTATTTCCTAAATGATCTGTGAGTTGAATGTGCTGAGAAATTTTGAAGGTGACTGGAAATGCGCGGTGCGGTTATAGCTTGAAAATTATAACATCGCAAATATTTAAGAGCCGGTTTCCGAATGAATAATTGGAGTTAAGAATGTTGCTAACCCTACTTTCATGCCAAAGTTTCTGGCTAGAGTTAAATACATCCTCAACTTCAAATTCTTTAGGTGGAAGCGCCAGGGTAGACCGCGAAATTCAAATTTTCTTATGTTTTTTGCAATTTGCAAGTCAGTGTCAGGCTGTATGTTGAACAAAATATGATTCGCGACCCGTATTTATTTATAGAATTATAATCATTAAAATCATCAATACAACCCTCTACATTTAACTCGATTTAATGGTTATTTCATAAAAACGTCATTCAATCGAGTTACATGAATGATACAACTTGTATTGATGATTTTAATTATTATGACTCAGTAAAGCCATATTTGTTACGGTCGCCAATCGTATTTCTATCAACATACAACCTGACACTGACCTGCAAAATGCAAAAAAAAACGTATGAAAATTTGAGTTTCGCGGGCTACCTTGGCGCTTTCACCTTAACATGGATATCGGGGTATTTTAGTTAAAGTGGTGACATTCTGAGAATGATATTTGATATTAAATAAAGCACAGATCGATTTCTACATCAAAATGTATGTTTTCAGTTTTACTACAGATTTGTAAAATCAAACAACAAGCTTCAGGTGGCTCATCGAATAAACTCGTATCACATTTATAAATGCCTTGCACACCGCACCAGTCTCCATGAATTCTCATTTATAAATGAGTCGCTTTTGTAGTTCAGAATCGGCCCTCGAAAATCCCGGACTGTTGAGTTAAGTGAACCGAAGCCGGCGGCTCGCTGTGTCGTAATTTGAGCATTCGCTATTTCCTACTCAAACCTACTGAAATGTTTATCTATATCGTTTTACTTGAACACCTGTTGCATCGGTGACGTTAGCTAGGAAGTCGGGATGATTCAATTCAATAGCTGGGTTGACTGCCATATCCGATTGATGTTTTTAGAATGTGAATAGGATATGATAGATGTGAAAAGCGGAGGAAACTAATGGAAATTTGAATCTTTTTTATTTTAGGTACTCCTAAAAGCTTTGGGTCAAATCCTATCCTATCCCACCATAAATGTGAGGGTTTTCAAGGATGTTTGTAACTCTTTTATATTAAAATCTCTGAACAGGGGGGCTACTCTCTAAAACCGAAGTCCGTAGTTTCGGGCTTAGTTGCGGGCGTATTCTACCCCGTATCACCTACGGACTTACGATTAGTTCCGAACCCGAACTAATAATGAATGATTTGAATCGTGTTGTCATTTCTTTAGTGGTTAGGTGATACGGACGGTGCTATGGAGTTTCTTGTCCGTTCTTCTTCATAAGAATCTACTTTTTGCTAATGGACAACTAGTCACTAATATTTTAATTTCAAACTGTAAATTAGACGTTCAAAAGTGCCTTTTAATGGTCTAGTTGAAATAAATTAATTGAGTTGGACTTTGGACTAGAATACGCCCGCAACTAAGCTGAAACTACGGACTTCGGGCTTAGACAGTAGCCCCCCAGATCAGGATAAAGGCACACATTTAGTTTATAATCTGCATTAACTCAAAGTAATACTTTTTTTCATAGTTGTATTAACTATTATTTTTTAGTACAATCTACTCGTAAAACTTGGTTAATTGGGGTCTGTATAAGTAAGAAACTTCTATAGCTGGAACTTTAGCACTGAATAGGTAATATGCAAATAATGAAAACATTATAATTTAAAAAAAATACCCAACAAATTGAGAACCTCCTCCTATTTTGGATGTCGGTTAAAAAACAACCGGATAAGTGCGAGTCTGACTCGCCCACCGCGGGTTCCGAACGAGTTTGTATGTAGATATAGTTCGTCTATTACGGGATTCGTGTTTCGATTTTTTCCGAGTATACATTTACCTACTGAAGTTTATAAACTATGAAAGCACAGTCATTACTCTGATGAAACGATAAGTAGGTACGATTGAAGGACAAACTTACAACATTCAGCGTCTAGTGACGTCACTTCTGTTATAACAACGAAAAGACGACCTTAAATCTTTGATTTATGACAGTTCATGACCACTGACAGACAGGAGCGACTCATCGTCCATTTTGAAAATGCGAAAATTTAAACTGTCAGTTTAAAACCGCAATTTTGGCGATAAGTTGAAGCGTTTTAATTTTTGAATTATTTATGGTCTATTAAATGGAATTGAAAATATTGCCTGTCGGTTTTCTTTCGGTTGCATTTTGTGGAGTGTGCTACGGAATTGCATAGTTAAATACCGCCAAGCCCGTTCCATCATCGGACCACAAGTCCATATATGGTGGAAATCCCACCCACACGCACAATCGGCGTGTTTAATATGTATGTATCCCCGTACCAAATTCCAACTTTCTAGTGCTAAGCGTATCTGAGCTAAACCGCGGAAAGTCAAACAGACAGACGGACATGGCGAAACTACGGAACCCTAAAAATGCCGAATCAGTAAGTGAAAAACCAAAGTTAATATGCGTTTATGAATGTGGAAAGACACGCGACGAAGTCTGTGTCGAATTTAATGTGCCAAAATCTACTATTTTGAGAATCATTCCGAGTAAAGATAAAATTCAGTATCAATTGTTCTGAAGGACAAGGAAAATTAAAACGTGTTCGTTTATCAGAATATACGCATTCTGTTTGCATTTTTTATTTTTATTAAAAATCGTGCTTGATTATTTTTGTTTTTAAGTAAATTGTTTTTGATTATTATGTTATGTTTACAAATACGTTATTTTATTTTATAATCGCACTTCTATACTGAAATAACCTCCATTCTCACCTCTATGAATGAAAATTTCTGCAAATGAGACAGATATTTCTTTATATCTGAGACACTGGGTAAGTGGAATAACTCTTTAAAGACAAATTTGCAGGTCACTTAATGTCCCAGTTATTCAGGTTTCACTGTATGTAATGTAATAATAATTTAAAAGAGGTTTGTAAGGAAAAAGGGCAAAGGGCATTCCTTGTTCAGCAGTGGGTCAAAAAAAAAGTTGGTAAAAAAGTAACGACACACGGGATAGTTTTGTTTTTGGAACAGCCGTTGCCTTTATCGAGTTGTGCGAACATAAATGTACTGAACAGATGATTTTTCTAGACTGAAAAAGTAGTGTCACCCCTAAACAAACCAATGGAAAAAACCCATATAAACAGAACATTACACAACTCTACAACAATAACTGCCGAATGAAATTTCACGTAAGCGCTCTTAGAGGTCACAAAGGTTCAGGGAACGCATAACAAAATTACGAGCGGAGGTCAACTCTAAGACGGGTCGTCATCCCTTTGATGGGCGCCTACGCCTACCCGCCCCCTGAACGGAGATACTACTATTTGTGAAGCGAGTCATTGCTGGCCTATAATTGCATTAAACTTAGCGTATTGGGGCCACGGTATAAGATTATAAACTCGACCACTGCGAGCTACGCAGAATGTGTGGCGTTTAGTTTTAATTTTAACCGCGTTTTGTGTATTGGTTTTTCGTAGGCTTATATTACGTCATGTCTGGCAGTTTGAGTACTTCATGCGGCCTACCCAAATGTACTTACCTACTTTGGTTTTGTTCGTCGTATCGTTGAGCTCCTTAAAGTTCTAAGTTGAGTTACACAATAACTTTTTCTTTTTTATTACTTAGGTATTTGAAAGATGTTTTTAATTATTTCTTTCACTTTACGCACACAAAGATCACACAGGCGGACATGTTAAGTCAAGTTACTAAAATACAAATGTATACTTAACGATTTTCTTCGATAAATAACATTGGTGGAGAAATAGAGGACATAACTCTATAATCACATGGTTTTGAAGGTATATATTTTAATAATTTATTGACCATGACAATAATGTCTACTTCTGTGAGATTCCTTCATCAAAAGACCAACTCAGACATGAACCTGCACGGTTCTCATCGTTACCATTACATTAATTGTGTGGACCTTAAGAGTGACCGAAACAAACTGAGAGGGTTTGTTTTGTTGTTTCATCTCAAGGTAGTCAGCTAGGAAACGCTGGCCTCATCTTTTTTATTTTGTCAAGACCTGTAAAAGAGTTACTGTAGCCTATTTCAAAAATAAATATAATTATGTACGTATGTAATATAAATATATTAGTTTTGATATTTAACAATGTTTGACAAGCTTTATCAAAAACTATTTGATGTAACACAGTTTTATTCTAAAATTCTGCTACGGGAAAACCACAGTTGATATTCTAAACGGCCGATAGAGGATTGCTCTAAAAGTATTCATAAAAGCTGAAATACCACGTATTTTTAGGGTTTCTTTATCACCATCGGGTGTCGGACAGTTCTGTATGGTGTCGGACGTAATTGAATATCACCATCCCATCACTTCCCCATGGGCAGCAGCATTCTCTGTACATTACAACAGCTACACTGCGATCGCCAACTCGCCTGCCAAGCGTGGCGATTATGGCAACCCCCCCCCCCCTATTTGGGGGAGGCCTATGTCCAGCAGTGGACGTCTTTCGACTGATATGATGATAATAAGGTGTCAATCAAGTTGTTCTTTTATTTTCAAATTTGTGCAAAAATAGGAAAAATAATTATGTACATTTTTGCCTGACATGGAAAAATTGTATGGTGTAATTGTATATTTTTATCTTTTTTTTTATTGTTTAAGGGCTACAATATGTTCGCATGAAAATGGACTTGGTTCTGTCACCGGAAAATTGCAAACGCGGTAAGATTGTAAAATATCGATTGAAAATCGAAGATTGTAAATTCTTAATAAGACACGGATATATTGGATAATTTGGATGGGATTTATTGTATACAAAACGATGTATTCATAATAAATCGAGAAATTATAATCTAATAAAGATTTATTACAATTTTCCGGTGACAGTTCCAACGTTTAGCTAAACGTCTGGTTCAGTCAGATGAATTTTCCTCCTTCCGTTTGTGGTCCAAATAGAGGGAACGCAACACCACACTTAAAAACACTTAACGAACTAATCGTTCTAGCACTCCTACTAATCTGGCGACTCTATTTGCGACCGTGTTACTTACTAAGCTGTTAATCGTTTCAAAGATTATTTATCACTTGACAGGTTGCAATTTCCCGGTGACATTACCATGTTCTTACAATATTATTGACAGATAGACTACTAAATTTAGAATCGATCAAACAAAAAGAAGTTGCACACATCCCTTCACAAACTAGAAATGAGCTTATGTTCTACAAATGGCTGAACCAGTTTTCTTGAATCATAGCTAAACACACTCTTGATTTAATTACCTTTCAAACAAAAAATAATAAAACATAATCGGTTCAGCCGTTTAGGAGCTACGATGCCATAGACAGACACTCAAATACACACATAAAACTTCCAACACGCCTCTGTTTTGGTTGGGGGATAAAAATAGTGTCCAATTCGTTTTAAAAAACCGTTACTCGTTATGCTCATTAGAGGAATAAAAGCATAATAGCAGTCTGAAGTAGCAATACCTCAATAAAAAAATATTAAGCTGTAGAAACTCTTTAAAAGGAAAAGCTAACATTTATCGCCACTTGTATTACATTTTAATGATCCCGTACCACTTCTTTGCAGACGAGGAAAAAGGAATAAGCAAGGCGACGTTGTAGACTGTTAAACCATTTTTAATAATATTATTTATTCACTTATTAACTCAAGAATCCAATATTTTGAGTGGTTTTCCTATTTCCCAAGATCTGGACCAAATTATTGAGTAACTAGCAGTTACGCAGTAGGTAAGGAGAATACTTTCTCGTACTTTGAATTGTATAATAACTTTATATGCACTTGAAAATCAGTATCTCGAGTACCTTTGTTCGGAAGCATTTGTACGAAGCGATAGGTAACTTAATTTATTTAGTGAGGTAATAGTTGAGCTTTAAATACTACAGAAGTTATTTTCAAGTTGAACTGTAATTACCCCTTTAAAATTGTTTATTGTAAATGTTTGTTCAGTAAATATTATTTATTTTACGCAACTCGGTACGGTCAAGTGAAAATGGTTTAAGTATAGCGGTTTCATTATGGGATGGCAATAGCGATAATTGCCTTTTCCTTAAAATATATTTGTTCCTGAGCAATAAATAGTATGTATCATCGTGTTACATTCGTAAAAAATGTTGAGGATGGAACAGAGGCTTTATGCCTCTATTTTCGTTTTTAAGTGAAAAATAACAATTTATACATATAAGAGTGGGTCAATGAAAGCTCTTGCCATGCTCTAAACCGCATCAGCTATAAGGCACGGTACACCCTACACAGGTACTATTGCACGCTCAAGCGTTCCATACCTATCAATAATCCCATCAGATCACCGCGGCTTGTTCTCAATCACATGTAATCCTAACCTAACAACAAGGAGGGTTTAACTACATCAAAGCAATTTGTCACACCAAAGTGTTATTAAAACGTGATAGACATGCCTGAAACTTACTCAAAGTAAGCAAGTTGATTGCACGCCATTGTGACATTAACCAACCAAGTTAGTTTTATAGTTTTGGGCAATTAAAAGGCATCTAAGCTTAAGTCAAAAAGAAGTGAAATTGATTGTTTGTGTTGTTCAAGACAGTACTATCCCCTTACGAAAGTTATACACTGGTATTAAGCTTACTACCAGTGTACCTATAACTTTCGTAAAAAGCATCACTCGCTTTATTATCTCGTAAAATTGCACGGTGCAGAGTTCAAGCGGATCCACGGGAAAATCGGTAAAAGTAGTTTAAATATTTTCGGCTTAATACCTTTCGCTTGCATCATTTTAATTATTAATACGAAAAGGATAAGTAAACACAGTATTCAATTTCTGTTTTCATATTTTCAATGAGGTGCTTTTATCATAATTCAGATACACGACGGCGAGCCATAATGGAGATGCCACTCATCGTTTCATGAGCATTAAAATGTATTTGATGTTGACGTTGGCTAACGTATTTAGTTACACCTCCATTATTATTTAGCCTTCCAATGTGTTTTGGGTACGCAACTATGTATTCAGGAGCGTGGACGTGAAACAAGTAATGAAAGAGTTAAACCAGTCACCGTACAGAGATTAAACGCGTTAGGTCGCAGTAAATTGCACTGTCCTGATTTTTTGGGATGCTGTTAGTATCGATGCCAGTAGTGTACACCAAATATTTGAACTTCGAAAGACCTGTGCTAACTGCGTGGAGCTCGGAAAACTTCTTAATTTTTGGTAATTTTTAAGATTACTTACTTATACATAATTATTTTAGTCAAAGTCAAAGCGTTTATTTCAATCAGGCCATTAAACGGCACTTTCGAACGGTGCATTCCACGAAGAAAACCAATCAGTACACTTTTAAAGTAGACAAAAGTTGCTACAATTTGAGGGCAACAGTAGCTATAAAAGGTATTGAGGAACAGAACTTCAAACATAGGTCATTATCCGAAAAGTTTGAAATTGTGGTTTTAGCTTTACAATCGAGAGAGTTAGTATCGCGACATTAGAGTTTTTTTTTGCATAAAAACGTCTGAGAACACTTCAATATCTGCACGACGACGTATAAATAACCGTTTTCATTGGGAAATTATCAATCATTCTTAGGTTGCGTAAAAATAATTTTTTGAACCTTTTCTATGATGTATACACACGATAACATAAGTGTATTAACATAGAGGGTTTATAAATATTAGTCTATTTTCAGTACACTTAGTGATGAAACTCTATTATCAAGAGATATTTCACTTTATGTAGCGACACCTTACGCTCGTTTGTACCTACACTATTGAATACTAACAACATCCCAAAAACTAAGGGTAGTGCATTTTTTTGCGACCAACGATATTTTAAATGACTGGTTTATATCTAAAGAAATCTTATACTTGCTAACTGTTTGTGTACATCCAATGTTTTTTCCTTAAAAATATGTTTGCCATATTTTTGGTGACCTACATAATTAGGCCATTAACTCCGATCGAAGTAACAATTAGCAAATGTCATTTTAGTAGGAAAGATTCTTCTTGAAAAGCTCTTTCTATTGGGGTGGCTAATGGCCATTGGGCGCCGAACAGAAATATAACTTCGGTGTCCAATTTTTCACAAATAGTAATAATGTTAATAGAAAATGTTCTTCTTTGAAGCTTAAAAATCCTTAACTTAACTGAAATGAAAATTAGTAATCCGTGCAGGTCATTGACTCCGAACGAACCAACAATCGACTAAATTCTATTAAGTAGCAAATGTTCTTCTAGAAAAGCTCTTTCCAACCATCTAATATATATAAATATAAATATATATTTATTATATATATAATCAATACAGGATGATTGGTAATTAAGTGCGTTCCTTGAAATAGGTTAAACTAAAGAAACGCTTTTGACCCTGCGCCTGACTGATAACTAAAAATCGTTAAATATTAGTTTTCAAAACTACCCATTAAAGGGCGATTAACTTCGTGGAGTACCTACTAAATCAGCCCAGAAGTTGCGGGCGAAGCGCTCGTTAATAATAATAAAAAGCTAAGCCACCATGTTAATAAAACTATTTTGAATATGCACCAAATGCAGGGTGCATTTTATTAGAATTCAATCTTGTCGTATCATGAGTGCAGAATATTAGAAATTCTCCATTTGAGTAGTTTTCAATATCTCCTACTCGTGCTATAATCCCAGATCAGACCTGGTAGAGCCCGAGCTATAACCAACATTCGCGCATGATTTGGTTTTAATATATAATATTGTTTAGCCAATTTAGGCGATATCACTGAAGTTAGAGTAGATTTTACACCAAGCATGTATTAAATTACTACTATTTGATGTCATAAAGACAAAACGACGAGTGTTGAAGTACTCTTTATTTTATGCACGGTAAGATAATGCTGTTGTGACGTCAATTTGTGATTACCCAACTGAAAAACAACATCAAGCAAGCAAGCAAGTTTCGAACATGTTAAAACGGGCCTCAAAACAAAGTTCTGTAGAGAATTCCGATTAATTTATCCTGTTTCAAATATCAACCTATCAATAATATTCGAAACAATCCCAAAGGTTAAAAATCATTCCAGCATTTTCCATCAATTGAATAAAAACATGTATTTCCAATTAAACAATTACACTGATTTTTCGCTGCGGAAATCAAGTATGAACAAAAATCATACGGAATTCTGCACTAGCGATTCGCGTTGTTACATTTAAAATACTTACGGCCAATGATTAAAACGTCATAACTGAAATGGACACATGAAATCCCGGCTTTTAAATTCTGATTCGTTTCAAATATTTTATTTATATAAATACATTTTACACAGAATGCGTATGAGATTATTTTTACTGTTTGCTGGAATTTATAGTTTTATCCTCTTTGGTATTACTTGCTGTTTCTTTGGACTGGGGTTCGGCTCGCCGATTTATTTACAAAATATCACAGCATTTTGTCAACTACAAGTTTGTAGCAGATACTTGTAATATTACAGGAAGATTCTAGTCGATTTACATTTGGTAACAAAGTTATTCTTCTGTGAATGAGGTACAGATAAAGTTTTGAAAGTTTTCTTGGTTATCGATAGCTTCTCCGGCGGTAATGTTGCTATTTTGTTGTGTTTCTTTTTGTATAAGGTACTCAAATTGATGGTGTAAAGCGAAAAAAAGCTGGTAACAAGACTCGTGGAAACACTTAGGAGACTCTTCTTCCCAGCTAAAACAATAGGAAGTGCGGGTGTGCGTTTCTGCGACTATCTTCATGTTAAAATATTACGATCAAAAATTGCTGCCTCTCAGCATAATTTAAATATTTGACTTTTGATTTTTACCCAACAGTTGCGGAAATATTTTAAAGAAGATAAACAAATTACACATAAGGACAGAATAATTCGGTCAGTTAATGACAGTCGGAACCACTGTTTGAGTTATCGACGGAAAACTTCTGTGAACAGATAGGATCAATAATTCTACGTGACGGTTATTCGCCAAGGGTATTTAGCCGAGGTATGTACTGTACGAAGATGACCCTTATTTCTCAACCCTTCATTGGCTGAATTCCTTTCACCGAGTATATTATAATTGGCTCTTTTGTTCGCTTTTGTTGAGGATCGCGATAATGGGAGCTCTACTAACATGCTGAGCTTAATTTCGTTAAGCTTTTTTTTTAAGCTTAACAGTCTTTAAGAAAAAGTGTACACCATCGATTAATTGTTGTCAGCCTATAGTATCCCATTTCTGGGCTTAGGTGTCCACCAAATCTTTCCAAGTATTCTTTTCCCAGGCCATCTCGAACCAGCCCTTGCTGTTGGCGTGTAGGTCGTCCGCTACGTCTTAATTTGATTTAAGTTTGGACGTTCTTATCGGAAATTTCCACTAAGAAAGTCCAAACTTAAATCTAATTAAGACGTGGCGTCCTTCTCTTTAAGGATTTACTTTTAATAGTTTTTGAGTTACAAACGAAAACCTTAACGCCATCTTTTTTCATCTTATGTTGTTATTAATAAATGCAATTTTTATGAGCCCTCGTAATACACCCTCGAGATACATTTTTCTAGTCGTCATTCCGAATCGAATGAGCTCATATTTTTAGGAGCTTTATCAAGTATTAAAACTTTTTTGAACTTGTTGACTAGCCTAGAATATATCAAAGATATCAATGACACTATATGTACACTATTTGTTACACATATCATCCAAAAAATGTAGACAACAACAAAATACACATTGCCGTCATTAGGAAAATTGTCGTAAAAGCGGCAGCATTGCCATCAAGTGGATTAAAATTAAATTGTTTAAATGTGTGTGAAATTGCATCAATCCCGAGCATCCATGTTTCAATCTATACACAATTAGTTAAGGTCTCGTTGGCCACCGTTACGGAATTAATTAACGACACATTGATTGTGTTATCTCCGTCTGAGGGCTGGAGTGCTGGATTCTACCCTCGAAATTGCAATTACTGCTTCATTCCGTCTAATATTGATTTCCTATTCTAAGTAAGTACTTCACAAGATACACTTAAAAGATAAACTTTATTTTTATCAATATATCCTTAACCAGATTGAACTTTTTCGACGCCGATGTTGGAAAAAAGGCAACACTGCAAACCTGAACTCATTCTAAAAACTTTGTGCCATTATTCAGCAGCCATACTGTAACCAGGACTTTAAATTGTTTCGACTTATAGCATTCAACCACGGACAGAAAATTATTGTAAGACAGGAATAAGCTAGTGTTCATTAATTTTGCATCAAGTAGTCACTTACCGCGTGTCTGTTTAACAGTTAAATTGGTGTAAATACTCTGAATTTTGCAAGAGAAATTAATTTTCAACCCCGCGTAGCAACTGGTGTAGTATTACTACGAGTACTACGAGCTACTGACGCAGTACGAGTGTAGCAAGCAATTGTCTGAACTTTTCAGTTAAAGATCTCTTCGTTAAAAGATTTAACACTTGCTAAGGTTTACAACAAATTGATGATCGAACGAATACAATTAATAAATAGGTACACATAAAACCGTATCTGAATAGTGAAATTGATGTTAAAATGTGTCAAACTCTTCTTTTATGCTTGACAGGTTTATATGTCTTAAGTAGAGTTTGACCAGTTTCCGACTTTAAATTCATAATAAGACATCAGGGATAAGTCTGTAACGACACCGGGGATGGTTTCGCGACCGCGACTAATCCCGGCTGTCGCAGATTGTCAGTCAACAGTCTTAATAAGAATTAGAGTAGAACTATTATTTATTCTGTACTTAATAGCTTAGTTTTTTTATAAGTAAGTATGTCCATAAATAAAAAGTCAAATGAGCAGCCTTTTATTAAAACACAACAGATGGCAAAAAGCATCAAAAAAAAAACATAAAAGTGCAGTGCTTGCATTGAGTCTCGTTCCGCAATAACGCTTCATTAAACCTAGCCTTCAAGCCAATCGAAAAAAACATATTCAAGGGAATAATTTTATTCAAAATACAATTTTCACTTTACCTTTTTATTATTTTGAGTTAAAATCGCCTTTGTACATGAACTTTTTTAATCACTTTGAATTAATATAAGCTGTTATGATGTACAATAAAGAAATACCTTGGGCTTAGGTTCCTGCAGGAAGTATTTATTATTAGATCAAAGGGAATAAATAGCGTTCTTAATTGTATTCCAACAACCAATTTAGTATAGTTCTGTGTATTCTGTACATTGGTTTGCTTACCAAGAATTTAGAATTTATTAGTACCTAGTCGACAGTATAGAAAATACCATTGTATTTTGGGATAGAATGTTGCTCTCTTGTTGTGCAGGTTTTCAGCTTTCTCTATAATCGTGGATAGTTTATCTATTGAGACGGATTATTAACAAATTATACCTTCCTTGCTCGTTCTCAGTTAAGGGGACTTCGTACTAGGAATTAACAGAGCTCGTGATCTATTTTTCTATGTAGCAGGACTCGATGAAGCTCAAGGCGGGATTTTGTAAAGCAGCAATAGAAACTATTCCAGGAAAACTGAATTCGAAAAACGAATTTAATATTATCCTTTAGTATTTTAGTTTAGAACATCGGAAAGTTGTTCAATTTACATAAAACCAGGAACAACACTTACATATTTATTGCCTTATTCATTAAATTATATTATAACACCTTAACAAACACATCCAAGGCGATGATTTAATTTACATTTTAATGAATATTATTACAATATACATCATTATAGTTCCAGTCCTTTTTCAATTATTATATTTGTGCCATATGTACAAGTCTCGGCAGATTTTTCCAACACAAATCTTACGAAAACGTTACCCATTTAGTATGGCTCGTGGTTCTCGTGATATTTGTACCTACCTACAAGTAGCTCCGCTATCTCATTCATAAACTATGGTCATTTTACAAGCCCAATTTTCAGCAAGCAGATAAATCGATTTAACAATTTTATTCACGTCACTATACTTCTGAAACACGCTTATACATTTAAATCGGAAATGCCAACCGAATTGCTAATTTGCTTTATATGACCGCTGGCAAATATTTTGACGTTAGTGTGATTTTAAATTGGCATGGGCTGCCCTCAGCTCCGTGCCTACCCTCCAGGCGTGTGCTTTAAACCAATCTGTGCACAATTTACACGCATTGTGGACGCCGGGCGGCGGCGACGCGTGCCTGTTTAGACTCATAAATACGAGTACGTTTTGCTTTTGAAGCTTATGGATAATCATTTAAAAATTCGGTTATTAAACGCATCTCTAAATATTTTCCAACTGTTGTTAATCATTTTCTCGTTTCGTGGTTTTAGCTTTCGCCTCGAGCGAATAAGTTAAAAACGAAAGCTTAGTGCTCATCAGTCATTTCGCGCGACGTTTAAAAATAATCAAAACAGACACTTTCATGGCAACATTACCAAGGCACGTTCCCAATAAGTATAATGGATTTTGTACGATAATGAAAGAGCCAAATACCTCCCAAATCCTATGTCGAATCATAATATTGAAATAATAGTAGCTGAAATAAACATGAGTATGGTTATGAAACTTTACCAAAAAACGTAAATTCAGGCTTGATAAATACACCGAAAAACACGCAGTATTTTAGGAAAAAAAGGTTCCCCTCTCTTTATAATCCCTGGAATATAAAACAAACAAACCAATATCGACAAAAGGATTACACATCACGACGCCAAACTGATCGAAAACCATATAAGTATTATACGTGAAATGTAAAAGTCAGAAGTCCAGTCTAACCGAGGGACAGCAAACGAGTATTGTTTTATTTTTTTCGATTTCTTCTATCAGTACCTGCGAAACATATTGTTATTTGTGGACCGAATAGAAAAGGGATTGGGTTTTATTAAATTACACAGTCGGATTATAATATCATGGCTCTTACATATTTTATGGTACCGGGCGTTGCGGTTTTGATCGAGTTACGGCCGGTCTCAATAAGGTATCCCTATGACTAACTGTCAAATAAAAACGCCATGTTTGTCTTTCAAATATGATGATTTCAGCGGCCGTTAGAGAAGAAAAATGTTGTAGAAATCAATGCCTCCATGTGGAGTGTCAATATTTGTCAAACGCTAATTGGCAGTTACATCGAAAACTGGTCTTCGTCTTTCAGTTTCTTTTTTCGAAGTAGTCTAAGGGAAACTCACTTTTCATTCAAAAACACTATTTCTAGATATTTAGGAAAAACTAACATTTATGGTGCATATTTAGGCGGAGATTGATGGTGTTCATGCCATCATACGCAAGCGTTGCGCCTCCGCCATGCGTCTGGTACGCGCCAGCCCCAACAGCATCCTGGGAGCTATAGCGGACAGATGGGACAGCCCCATACTGGGGCATTGGATAAGCCTGCATGTGAGTTTAGTGTAGGTATATAATTGTATTTTTTTCCGGTAGTTATAAGTACTAACACTAGTTTCTAAGTTTTTGGATACTAACCAATTAATGGACTCTGTCTGATTTAAAAGATTTTTTATTTAATATTCTATGCCACTGCACCGGATTTAAAATTAAGTTTCTCAATTAATTTTATTTCCGGATAATATAAGCACCAGACACGTATAGGAGATACGGACGAAAAAACCAATTAAATAATCACTACGATATATCCAGTGGTAGCAGATCTAAGGGTGTTTGTTATGTTTTGAAACAACTAGACTGATGACGAGCTCGGCCAAAAAAAGGGCAGTTATTTGATGAGCGCCACGGATTTTAGTTTCAACCGGTTCGGGAGAAACTGGAAAATGTTTCTGTATTTTCAACCGTGGCAAGTCTAACAACTTTTTACTGATATAAATGTCAATTTTATTAGTTTGTACTAAGACTGGTTTTAATACAACGTTAAATAATATGAAACACGCACCTTGGTAATAATGGATGAGTTTACACGCTCTGGAATGTTTCACTAATCTTTCTGACTGACACTTTAACCATTCAAAAGTGTCTGTTAATAGTATGATTGAAATAAATCTCTGAGTTTTAAATGTGTTTATTTCTAACATATATTGTTTGCACGTTTATTTATCTCTTTAGCTTTTTCCACGGCAATCAAAATATAAAAGTCGATTTCATCATCCCCAACTAAATTGGGGTCGGCTTCTAGTCAAACCGGATTCAGCTCAATACCAGTATTTATTAAAAGTTTATTTATTACTTTAACTCTTATACTGAAGATAAAAATAGCCTCACTTTACTACGTGCTGTTGATTTCAGACTATTTATAAATCTAGATTATCTTACGTTTTCCTCAATCGTGTCTTAGACTAACATGGAAATTGTAATTTAACTTTACAGAAACAGGAAATGAATCCATAAAACAAAAGCAAATACATTAAAAACAGCCAAGTGCGAGTCGGACTCGTGTGCAAAGGGTTCCCCGAACGAATAATAGTTTTTAACATGTTACTTTAAAATCATCGACTTCTTATAGGCTGTCCTGTAATCAATAGGTAAATACCTACTATCTGTATTTTTCTAAAATGTTTGACTCAGTTAATTCGGAGATATTTTCTCTAATAACTTCGGAATGAAATATTTTAAAATAATTAAAAAAAAAATTATAGCGATGAGCCCTTTGATTTGTAAGGCACGCGATGCGGTTCGAAAAACCTTTCTTTAATTTTGCCTCCAAAAAGTGACGCCATTTTCAAAATGTATTTATTTTCTTTACGCGTCCGTGTTTCAGAAGGTTATTATGCGGAAGTACTAAATTTCAACTGAATCGGTCTAGTAGGATCGAAAAAAATCAGCTGTGACAAACGGACGACAGGCAGACAGACAACCGAGTAATCCTATTAATGAGGGTTCCGTTTTTCCATGCAGTAGTTCGGAACCCTAAAAACAAAGTGGAAAGTTGTAACTCAGCACTCGAAGAACTAATTTCTTCGACAATGGCAACGCTGTCGTCGGAAAATAAGCCAGTTTCCGATGTAACAAGCTGCACTGTTCAAGATTCTCATAAGAAAGAAAAAAAGTTTATTTGCGACAAGCATACATACATACCAAAAAAATAAAGTAAAAAAAGTTATGCAAGTTGGGAAGATATGCGTGACATTCGCGCAAAACCATCGTTTCAAGTATTAATAACAAGAATTCTGTTGCGTTTACTATCGAGAGTATCAATTTAGGTATAGTTCCTCGTTCAAAATGGTTCGGTACTACCCTTGTCTCGCATCAGACATTCTGACATGCATCTCGGGTTCCCAGTGTGCAACCCATAACAATAGCCGGCTTAATTCTGGCACGTTAGACAACTACATAATACCGTATCGCCCACGTCTGTTTCGCATTTTGGACGTAAGCCGCAACGTTCGCTCGAAAGTTTCACAAGTCAGGGCTCTGACGGACACTCGATACACTGTGTGATATTGATAATGGACGATCATATGAGCGAAACTATTATAAAGAAGAGTATACAAAGGTCTTTCAAAAAAGTTGTTACATTGTACATGGTGATGCTAATTACGTAAAATGAGCAAATTTGACTGAGGAATAGTCTTAAATTTTCAAAACAAAAAAATAATGTTGGTACATATTGTGATATGCTACCTACCCTATAACAATGTGAGCTGATTAGTTTTCAATATAGAATAGCTTCTATACCAAAAGTTTTTCATTCATTTTTGATACATCTGCCATCCCTTCAAAATTATTTTGGAAGTTATCTAAGGTTTTTAAGGCTACCCAAAATCTATAGGCATAGTTTAACGGACAGTACACAAACCTGTTAACTCACCGATCGATAGTAGACGCAGGTCGTCAATTGGACACTGATGATAATTGAATAGGAACTACGCACTCGAGCTCTGGACCAAAACAGCCCCGCGGCTATTGGGGTTGGTCATCGCTGTAGGTAGGTAATAGATCCCTATTCATTCATGTTGCCAAAGGGCTAATCCTTTTTACTATGGAACTACTGGTATAGTAATTGACCTTGAACTACTGGATTAAGACAAAATTATGACAAGTTTATGGGGTATAACAAAATATTACCACGCACTTTTGAAATAAGAAATGCGTGGTCATTTTAAGTTAAACTTTTATGGAAAAAAATTAATGGTATCATTTTTATTGGTGGCAGGCGTCAACTATTTATGTATGGGGACACCCTTTACAATTCTAGGTCAACCGGAAGTACATTATAGGTTTTGGGTCGAAAACCTATAATGGTAAATATGGTAGTTCCCGTTGACATCCTTGAATCACGAAATTTGGCAAAAAGCAAGGTCTCTTACAGCATAAATAAAGGAAAAATTCCGAAAAATAAAAAAAACTCCGTAATGTAATAAAATATCTTGAGAGATTGTAAACTCCCGATATATTGTCAACTGCACTTTTCTGTGCAGCTCCCTGTGCCCTATGTTCCGCTACTTGGCTAGGCAAGAAAATCCGATAAATTGTAGAACCGTTCACTGACTGGCCAACATGTCGTCAATTTATGTCGGTTCACAATTGCCTGGAATGACTTCGAGAGATATAATGTCCCATTAAATTAGGCGGACAAAATTTTAGAAATTATTCAGAACACAAAAATATTAGAAAAACGCATTAGATACTTTCAAGAAAAAAAAACAGATAACGAAAATAAACTAAAAATATTGGTTACCCAATGCATATACACATCCATGTCTTTGTTATCTCATAATTCTGACACTACAACTGTGCTGGCGCGTGGCACGTGACCACGTCAAGTACCTACCCATAATGGATGTGTTTATTTTAGTGTGTCGAAAAATATATTATTTTAGATAAAAATAAAATCACTTTAATCAGTGTTTTTTGTTAGGATGTATTTTTCTTTGTTAGACGTACGGAACGCTGTGTTAAAATTTGTCCACCTATTTTAACCCTATAGTATAGACCATCAAATTTCGATGTGTAAAAAAGTATTCCGAATGTTCAGTAGACCAAGAGTATCAAGAGTTTACAACTCTTCAAGATACTCGTCACTACATAGTATAAAACAAAGCCGCTTCCCGCTGTCTGTCTGTCCCTATGTATGCTTAGATCTTTAAAAGTACGCAACGGATTTTGATGCGGTTTTTTTAATAGATAGAGTGATTCAAGAGGAAGGTTTATATGTATATACATGCGTAATATAGTAGAGAAACACTGATAATTTTAAAGGTTTCTAATGTGGTGTCGTAAATAAACACATTTTTTTGCGCTTACATTGCAAACGCTGGCTGAACCCTACGATATAGATCAAAATAATGTACTACAGTATTGTATACCTTAAAAAGGTCTACAAAAAAGTCCGCGATGGTATATGTCTATCTCTTAGGGATAACCCACAATAACAATTTTTTATCCTTTACTTTTTACGAGAAATAATGGCTTATTTACGAAGCGATTTTAAGCAATACATCATTAATCCTTATCTTATTAAGTACCTTAAATACATTGTGCATTTTATGTAGATCAATATGGCTCTTACAACATGTAATTTTAATGAATATTTTCGAAGATATTACAGTTAAAATGCAGGGACATAGTGGTTGCGGCGCTACCGGCCAGGGGCCCTATAAATAGCGTTCAAGTTATGTTCTCAAGATGATTTCGCGAAAACACTGACATATGACACAGTTTCAAGTTACTATGCATTAAACCAGAGTTCTAAAACCGTGGTATATTTATAGTATCTTCATTGCACCCGTGCGAAGCCGGGGGGGGTCGCTAGTATTTTATAATCTTAAACACTAAACACTATGACAGCACTCTCATTACTCTGACAAAAAGATAAGTAGGTAGATGTAGATTGAAAGACAACCTTAACTTTTCAGTTGAAAAAATTGATCTCCCATACATAGATGTACGTCACGGTCAATTCTTCAACTGCAAATATAACTTTGTTATTTTATCGCAAAAAGTGTTTTTTTTATGTGATAAAACTAAAAATTTTACAATTTTTCCTTAAATTATGCTGTAAGAGTTAGCTTCTGACCAAATTTAATGATTTTAGGGGAACGGGAAGTACCCTATAGATTTAGATTTACTTGCGATTATCAACCTTCGTCACAAAAATGATGCATAAATTACCGTATCTTTTTATTGTGTTGACTTAGAAGCTTGGCTTAGAGTTTCAAAGGACGTATTTGATATTAATATCAACATGATACCTCCACACGTCCTTGAGAAAAAAGGTTGTGATAGACCATCAGACGGAAAGCGAAGTGATCCTATAAGAGTTCCGTTTCTTTATTTTACCTCAAAAGCGGAACCCTATAAAGATAGATGAAAAACAATACATTTCATTGTTTGGGTTATTTCGGGGGGATATTAGGAAAAGGATCGTAATGGATTCCCATTCTAAAACAAAACACTATGTAGAAAGAAAAGAAAGACAAGACAATCAGTTTATTCTGCCGGAAAAAACGTATCAACTACAATAATTATAACAAAAATATATAAAACTAAAAAAAACACATCACTAGTGATGTGTTTTATTTTGTGCCTTTTTTTTTTGTGCCCATGTCTGGACCGGACATTAATTACTACTATATGTATTACTTATGCAGTTTCCACTTTAATTCTCCACTAGCATTTGGCTACTCCGACTTCGGTGGCAGTTCCTTAGACGTTAAGTACTTCATACAGTTTGAAGTCTCCTCGCCATGAACTGCGTCTTACATTACGTTAAGTTTTTCATTCGGCTTGAAGTCGGGCTCAACTTTATAAAGTGTACTCAATTTCCATTTATTCAATGGATCGCTCTTCAATGGATAGTTTGGCGGTAAATAGAAATGTTTACTTGGAACAAACATCGTGCAATAAAATGTAGGATAATTTTATGAAACAAGACTAATCTTTGATAGCGAATTAACCCGCGTAAAAGTCCGAAACTATCAAATGAAAAAGTACTGCTGACATAAAAAAAATATCCTATATCGGTCAAGATATAAAATCGTGTATAAAATCGAAAAACAAATATGTATATACACCTAACAGTATTTCTCATTTCTATAATGTGAGTGGGATAGTACGATAACACACTTATCAAAATCGACAAAAAATTCCAAACATGTTCGTCATCCTTTTTGTCTAAAATATGATATAGTGCATGCAGTCATTTTAATTTTTTTAGATGGGTTTTATCACCCCAATAATGTTATCATTTTTCCAACCTTCAGTGCAATTAAGTACAAGAACTGATATTGTCAATAACTTCAAGGCGATGCAGCGTGCGCTTTGTATACATTGTCAGTCGCAGGCGAGGTCACACGCAGATTTACTCAAGATCGCCTTATCAGCAAGTTCAAGTTGATAACCTAGCGGCATGATGATCGAACATTGCCTTATTGTTACTTACTTAGGTGACGATTATTTTTAACCAATGGGTATCTGGCTTATTCTAAATATGTTTCATATCAAAAATTGAGGTTTAGCAGCGTTGCTCAACTTTTATTTGATTTCAAACTAGCTTTTGTCCGCGAATTTGTACGCGCATATCCCATTTTTCCCGTTCCCCTAGGAATTACGGGACGATCTTCCTCATGAATAACCATTGGAAAAAAACCGCTCAATAGTTTTTGAGTTTATTGCGAACAGACAGACCACAGATAGACAGACAGACGCGTCGGGGGACTTTGTTTTAGAATATGTAGTGAAACTCAAACAAAATGTTTGCTATATCGCAACCAAATATTATGAGTAATATCGAAATGGAAATGTATTTGCAGAGCACAGGGTTAACATTTAAACACTTAATAAAATAAATTCAATGTGGTTTATGCAAGTGCCAGCTAGCCGTGTGATTTTAATATCTGCTGGTGTTCTTTTTGTGGAGAGGAGTTCGCGGCTAAATAAAAACAGCCGCAAGGGTCGATCTTCAAGGTTAAGCAACGCTTGCCGAGGTTGGTCTGTCGATGGGTGGCCATATTCAAATACCGAGAATCCTTCGTGCCTCGGAAAGCACGGTAAGCCGTTGGCCGCGGCAGTCATTTGTAGATCTTGTTGTTACGGATTGTTAGAAGTCAGAAAATCTGACAGCAGTCTTGCCAAGAAGTACCGTGTTACGTGTGTCGGGTTGTGGACATCAGATAAGCACTCGTCCCACGTAAAATACTGGTTGGTATTCAGCTGAATTCGGTTTGACTGGAAGCCGACCCCAATATAGTTGGGAAAAGGCTATGCAGAGGATGTTCTTTTTGTCGACTTTCTAGTAAACTTTAAACAGCTATGCGATGCGTTGTTAGTAACGTGCTCTTGTAGGTGTTATCGCATTAATTATCTTCACTAGAGTAACTTGAGCAGACTGGCGGAGCTCGTATCAAACTTGGTGTTTACTTGGAAAATGTTATCAAGTCTCGCTTCGATAGCGTAACGGCTTAAATGTTTTGCTAAGCAACGTTAATAACTAAAAAAATGACTACGACTAGTCCTAACTAATATTATAATGTAAAAGTGAGTTTGTTACTTTTTTATTTGGAAGAAACTTCCGCACACGCGTAGTCCTGGAACTACTTTACATCCCGAGAGTATGATCCCTTCGATAATTTTCAACGTTGACGCGGGCGAAGCCGCTATTAATAAGTGCTGCAACTTATATTCATATTAAGTTCTATATATTGTAGCGAAATAAAAGCATCTCAGTAACTTGAAACATTGATTCTAAAACATAATAAAAAATACCGAAAATTAGACAAACAAATATAAAAAAGCACTCGATTTTTTTAGGAACCCGTCGTATTTTAATTAATATAAATTGGAAATACCGGAGGTGTGCAGCAAATAACGCTGCAATATGGATACTTACAACATTAATATCAAATCTAGTTCTAAATATTTACTTACGCGCTTTCGGTCAATTGAACAAGTTAGAAATCATGTCATCAAGACGCTGGAATACCTACAATTTATTTTATCGTGTGAGAAATGAAATAGGTATATTGTAGGAAATATTTGAGTTCACCAGTTTAATCTAGGTATTTAAATTCTGAGGAGGACGCAACAATGTTTGCTTCAAAACATTTAATGTTTCCTCTTTCATAATGTTATTTTAGCGTAAACTTTTCATTGATATTATTTAAGCGCATCGTCTGGCACTTATATAAATTCCTCTTCAAATAAAATTGCATCTCGGCGCTCTTTACAGAAAATCTTTGTTTTGCGCGTAGTTTCAGAGGAAATATTCAGCCCGGTTATATCGTTCATTTCAGTCATAATCGCGTCAGCTCCACAGACATTTAATAACAATAAATAAAATCCTGAGGTATCAAATTCAAACAATGAATGAATTAATTGAATTGTACATATTATAGAGATTAGGATGGTTTGTGACGCCCATTTGCCTGCATCTTAGGGGTCAGTTTTTTTTTTAATAATAATAAATTTATTTCTCAATATATAAGATCAAAATTTGCACATCAACAATGAATGGCTAATAGAAGACTATAATAAAAAACCCTGACTTCTAAACTAGGTTTACGTACCTGTACCGTAGAAGCCAGTGCACCTTCGAAATTTAAGTGCAGTATAAGCTTCTTACGTTATACCTAACGAGTACGTATAATAATCCATCATGTCAAGTTCAAGAGAAATAATAAGGATGCAATTAAAAATAATAATACTTAATTGAAAAAAAAACATAAACAAACAAAAAATAAACTAAATTAAATTAATTAAAAACTAATAATTTAAAAGCAACATTCCTTGGATAACATAAGTCTCTCGTGTTTAGACGTCTGCAATATGTATAAATGTTTATGGATCTATAATTTCCTAATAAAAGATCTTCAGTATTGCGATAAGTTAGCTTAAGCAGATATTCCTGTAACTTTGCTTTGCACTGTTATTTGTTATTGGGAAGAAAAGAAGTTCTATGCGACTCTTGAGGGAAAACTGTGTGTTTAAGTCTGCCTGTTAACTCTGAGGAAGGACGAGTCGAGTGCTTACGAAGCATCGATTGAAGGACATATAGCTGTCTGACCGTTAAAACTTTTAGTTTCCGCGTAAAGTTGTACCGTGGGAAATATAAGGGGCCGAAAGAATAGAACGTTCAGGACAGGTCTCTGTGCTCGTTCCAGAATATAATGGGTCTCAGTAGCACCACCCCACCCCAGACTGGGATGCAATAAGTTAATATCGACTGGCATAGGGCAAAGTAAACGACCCTCAATGTATCCCCATCGGCAGTATTGCAACATGTTTGAATCAACGAGACGTATAGGTACGTATTTAACACCTTATTGTAGAGGGGAACCAAACTACTTGGTTAGTTAATTCCCTGTAAAACGATTTGTATGGCATCGGTCAGTTAGGACGTTCAAATTTACATTACATTTACATAATTACAGGAACATATTTTAAGTTTGGTACACAAATGATTGGATGGGATAAAAATATCATAAGTAGGTAAAAACCACTTTATCAGCTCCTGAATTAAAATAATGAAGTAGCTAGTTCATCTGCTTAGCCTGACTATATTGGGGTCGGTTTCCAGTCAAACCGGATTCAGCTGAACTCCAGTATTTTGCGTGGAGCGACTGCCTATTTGACCTTCTCAACGCACTAACTCGGTAACACTGTCTGGTGTCAGATTTTTTTGGCTTCTGACAATCCGTCTGCGATTTACAAATGACAGCCGGGACCAACAGCTTATAAGCTTTCCGAGGCACGGAGGAGTCTCGATATGTGAGGAAGGTCACCCATCCACAGACCGACCTAGGCAGTTACTTGAACTTAAAGATCGAACCAAGCGGCTCTTTTTATTTAGCCACGAGCTCCTCAGTTCAATTAAATAGCTGTTTTAAAAAAAAAACAACGGGTTGCACTCCGGGAGTGCCGGCAGAAGTGAAAACTTGACATTACGTTGTGCATTTTTGATATTTTGGAATGGTTAGGGAATAATTTCGCACGAATTGCTTTAATTATCAGAATAAAAGTTCAAATCACATTTATGTGATCAAATACAATGTTCATTTATTGCGCTATCGTACGCAAACATGACAATTTATTTATATTATTAAATTATATTATATTAAAAATTTAACACTTCAGAACTTTCCCTCTGTCTTAAATTTTCGATCGAGGTTACGTGTCCTGACGCGAGTTTAACATTTACCCATCCCAAAAAGTGCACAACGCCTAAGAAGTTTTCACTTCAAAAATATGTACATAAACTTTTGTTGATGCAGAGTTAACAATGGTCACCATAGTTGGTAAGTACCCACAGTGCCTGTCCAATCAGACAAAAGTCTGAAATTACAAAAGCGGATTATTACATTAAAGTTTCCATTGTTCCAAATCCAGTATAAGCTTCTTACGTTATACCTAACGAGTACGTATAATAATCCATCATGTCAAGTTCAAGAGAAATAATAAGGATGCAATTAAAAATAATAATAATTGAAAAAAAAAACATAAACAAACAATGGTCACCATAGTTGGTAAGTACCCACAGTGCCTGTCCAATCAGACAAAAGTCTGAAATTACAAAAGCGGATTAAGTATTACATTAAAGTTTCCATTGTTCCAAATCCCATGAAAATTAATTGTATGACCCATCATTCAGCCCTCAAAATAAATACTAATTAACGTTGATTGAGTATAATAAGCCTTTCGATCATTAATTCGTATCGGATAATCATCAGGTAGCCGACGGGATTACAGACAGCCAGGTGAAGCGGATAATAAAGTTAATCTCATTTTTAACCGGATACAATGAAATAGAATGCATAATATTTTTTTTATTATTATTATTGATCAAGCTTGCGTTTGTCCACGGTGATGTGGTCGGTGATGGAGAACGCTTTGTATTCACTCTTGACTGAAGGACACCTTTCAGGAAACACAGACTCCGGCAGGGAATTACGCCTCTAAATAAAGGCAGTTTTTATATCTGTAGGTAAAAAATATGGCCACCAAATTTTCGTTAATGTGCGTTTTTGACCAATATTCAACTTTGCCAATGGTCAATAAATAACTTTTTTAATATAACAATTGATCGAATAACAATTGATATTCCCAAAACATTTCGAATACAAAATATAAAGCGATTTTCGTTAAATTGTATCGTTGATAGGAACAAGGTCTACACGTGCGCCAAGTTCCATCAAATCCCTTCAGCCGTTAAGACGTGAAAAGGTAACAGGCAGACAGAGTTACATTCAGTTTCAACCATTATTTTGGTTTATAGTTTTGTATAACACGAATCACGCTGCGCGGTTTTATGCTGAAATGGAAGAATATCATTTCGCAATTAAATTTTGCGATGGAACATATTGTTACGCGGTTTGGACATTGTTACCGCATTGCCGAAATTATATAGTGCAATTTAAGTTGGTTATTGCCTTACCTGCCCAGTTTATCCGTACTAATATTATAAATGTGTAGGTAACTATGTCTGTCTGTTACCTTTCACGTTACATTTCACATATCCCGGAACTGGACATAGAATACTTTTCATACCGGTAGTACTCGTATACTCCCTTACTCTCACGCGGGCGAAGACGCTGGCTCGAGCTAGTAGTCTATTATACAATTGTCCTACGCTACTGAATTTCATACTATTGATTGCGGCGCTCCCAAATACGAGGTTGCGAAGGATTTTCGAACTTACTTTTGTATAAATTAAGGAGCAACTCGAGCAAATCATTTTTAATTTAGCACAAGCTAGCTGTAGCTCGGTTAGTGACGATTAATTTTAATCACAATTACTGACATTTTTATAATCACTCGTATGAATGCATCATTGTTTTGTTAGCGTAGCGCACTCGACTACAGTGTTATTTTGTAATTTCCTTTCAACCAACAATAATGTACGATTTGAATCTAAAAGTGGAAACATTTCTGACATAACGACGTCGTGTAAGTAAGTTTTTATCTCGTAAAATCAACTGCACATAAACTGGAAGCTAGTTCAGATGAAACTCGTAATAGTTAAGTGAAAATTATTTCTTAATGTCCGACTCAATATGAAGTTTGTTTCGGATTGTTGTTGCTAGCTGCGGAACGGAAATAAATAAACATGGCACTTCACAAAACTAAGGTGAGCACTAAGCGAAATTAAGGAGTTAGATCTCATCATAAAACATGCAAAATGGTTACTGAAAAATAATAAAACAAAAGAGTCCTGAGCTGCAAATTCTGAAATCGGTATTTAATCCTAAAATTCTGGACAGTCGCACAAGCGCGGCTTACATTTATTTTTGCAATCTTCAAAAGTATTTTTATCGTTTCAGTTGTGACGAATATTTGTGGAACAACTGCACTAAGCTAGAAGTACGTTGTACGAGCACGAATGAAAAAGACAGACCTAATGGGAAAAATGTTTTTGAACTGGCCAGGCGTCCCCACTCTCCACTAACGCGTGCTTTCCCGGATATGTGATAGATTTCAGAGTGGACGGTAAAACGACGAAAATTGGAGTGGTAAACGAATATCGATTCGCAGAAAGCATACGCTATTATGAAGGTACACAACTGTAGACTAGCAGGCAGTAAGAAGTGGAAAAAATAAAAGTCACAGACGGTTTCGAATCAATCAATGGATTGACTTGCTTTTCAGATTCCTCTTTGAGTCTGTGACTCGGTTTATCTGCAACACACTGATCACTCATAACGAATGATGAAGACTTAACGAGTTGCACAATGTAAATCCTATTCAATCAAACAAATCAACCGAAATTTTTCAACTGTAATTGAGCGTTTCAATTTTGGGTAAAGCCGCACCGATCAAATTGAATAGCAATGGTCAATCCGTGTGGATCGAGTGGCAGAAATGCACGTGCCTTTAAACTTTTTTACAGCTTGTGAAGTATTGGGGTTTTCCGATATAATTCGTAGCTATCAGAATATATTTTATGCGAGGAATTTCAACTTAGCAAGCAACGCATAGGTACATAGTTTTAACAAAACAATAACAAACAAAAAACATCGCATTTAGCATTTTGCCAATAACATTAGCGGAAACATCAATGCACAAGAAAAAAATCGCAAGGAACGACAATCTACAAGAAATGATCATTATAGCGTAGCAGACAGCGCACAGTTACGTAATAAGTACAATGAGGTGCATGGTAATCTAACAATTGATATGGCAAATGTGCAAACAATTAACGCTCAGCTCTGTTCTGTCTCTTTTTTTATCTGGAAAGCTTTAAAAAGCAAAGGATTGAAGAAATGCTGCAAAAGGGTGCAGTATTTGTTAACTACAAATATAAAAAGTGTTGAATGCGCAATTAGCGCTGCAGGCGATTAAAAATAGGCAAACAAAAATTCAGGTCCGATTGAGCAGAAATAAAAATAAACCTGCGATATATTATTGCTGTACACGAGTGGAGTTTGTAACTAGGTTAAAATACATCAGACGAAAGTAAGACTGAATATTTAGTGTTCCAGCGTAATTTATGGTAACCACGCTAACTGTTTTTGCACCGAAATGTTTTATTTTAATCCGACTGTACGATAAATTAAACCGACCAGCTATTACTGAAAGATGACACAGTCAGATGACGAAGAGCTCAATAAAATTGTAGAAGTATGCAACTGGATTTTTTATCTTTTAGATTCCAGGTTTGTTTTAGATTTTAATAAAATATCTCGTAAAACATAAGATGATGATGAGCACGGACGAATCAGAGTTAAATTAAGAGGACCTTATAAATGTATCATTCGAATCTAATAAATATATAAGTCTTATACCCGGAAAAGTAGCTACGGAGAGTAATAAAAAAGATTAATGTCCGTCTGAGAACACGGTAATTGCTAAATTAGCTCCTACACGGTAAGAAACACACACAGCTTGAAATATTAAAATTATTTTAAGTAACATCACAGTCTTATAAAATTGTTTGTCGAAGGTAATATCTTGAAATCCTGATTCGATTTGGAATTATTTTTAGTTATAGACTGCCTTATTTATCCTAAAGGCTACTTTAAAATACGAAAAAGATGCACTTTTCCTGTGGGATAGGCTGCAGGAAAAAAGCCGCTGAAGAAAGATAGTTAGTAGATAACCTTTTGAACGCCAGAGCATAAACGCATCGGCGTGCTCCTAACGCCAAGGCACAAATTCGCCGTACTTTTTGTCACATATTTGTGACGTTTGGCTTGTTTGTCATGAATGCGTAACAATGGCGTTCAAAAGGTTAATGCTGTTTTGATTGTTGTGTATTCGAGTAAATTGGTTGAATTGGTCTTGATCTTTTCAATATTGAGGTAGCGTTGACTTAAAAAAAACAAAGAGCCGCATGTCCGATTTCCACAAAAAAAACAACGTTTCTCTGACCTATATATACAATATAGTTGCACTATATGAGATGCATGTAGAATATGTACATGAATAAAATGCTTCGGTATGATGCCAAAACAATAACATAGTTGCGCGCTGTGGCCCAGCTATGGCTTCCGTGAATGTAGTTGGTTTTTCGCACGAAACGAATATTTTTGTATGGACTATTTTTGGTGAGCTAAATTTTGAAAAAGCTTTACTGCAACGCATTTAATGCAACAAGGCATTCTCTGCCACTCAACCTTTGGGTCTAAAATACCTTATTCTGACCGATACTACAAATAAACATAATAATTAACATATAAAATTGAAGTTAGTTTGGAAAGGTTGGTACTAATCAAATACATATTTACGTATATAATAATAAACTAATAAACTACAACATTCAAAGTAAGAAAACTGATAGTCAAATAATAAGGTTTATAACGTAAATGGTTATCATTTTCATGACGCATCTAGTCTAACAGGGTATTTGACTAAACAAATCTAATTAGTCCGTCAGACAGATTATCAAAAAATATTGGACACCTATTTTTTGTTTTACCACGTAAGCAAAAAATGAAAACGATACAGTGCGTTGAAAACTCTTGTGACGACCAGGGTCCTTATTTTTTGGCGCGACTTATCTTCGTCATTTTTTAAAATATATATCCAATATTTACACCCCTGTTCCTAGATTAATGTTCAGCGTATTTTTCAGTAATTTATTCATATCTCAAGTGAAACAGTGCACAATACCTTTCCGGCGAAGGATCATGAAGGATCTCATCGGATCTTGACCTAAAAGTGTGGCCTTTTGCCTCACACTTGACATCTTTATGGGAAAGTCTATTTTGGTCAGCATTGCGAAGTTCAAATCTATTATTGTGCCAACTGTTTGGGTTTACAAATAACTGTACTGTTTTATAAATGATGGGCAAAAACTTTGTATACAAACTGGATTTCTTTAAGATTGGCAGTAGCAATTGAAACCCACTTAAGATTTCAACAATCACTGGGTTTTATTTCCTTTTCCGGTTTCGGGAAAGAAATTATCGACGCGTCGCAAATAATTAAGAGGATATGTGAAAAGCATCGATTTCCCCGCTCGAACCGCACACACGCCGCATGCTTTCACGCAGAATGTTTAAAAAATATAGCGACATAGTGGAGTACCCACTTGCCCAGGGAGTTTGACCTCGGAATCCAATTACTGTGAATGTATTAATGTAAAACCTTCTGAATTATGTTTTATAGACAATGTACTTAAAAGTTAAAGATTTTTTTTTTTGCTTTTTTCTTAATTGATTTTACTAAACGAAGATTAGAAAAAATGGTCCATGTATCCTAATGCAATGAGTTTTATATTTTCTGAAAGGGCTTTTTAGGCTCTTTATTTCAGTTATAGAAGCTGAGGTCAAATGTGTCCCAGTTTTGAAATATTGGTGTTAACGTAAATACACATTCCTGACGAGTTAAGATAAACCAAGTAACGAACAATAACGAGAGTAATGTTTTCTGAAAGGGCTTTTTAAGTTCTTATTTCATGTCATGGAAACTACGATCAATTAAGTCCCAGTTTTGAAATATTGGGAAAAACGTACACAGGCAGTTTACGACGACTCAGGATGAACCGTGTAACCAAGAGCATTGAGGCTAACACTGTCTAGAGGGGCTTCTTAAGGAATTATTCGTACCAAGTTTGAAGTATATTAGCCAAATTAATAACATTCATTTTCATATTAACTTCCACCCCCATTCTGCCCTTTACGGGGGAGTTTCCTAAAATCCTTAAAAGCTGACGTCTCCTACTCATAATCTACCTACGCACCAAATTTCATCTCCATAGATCAAGTAGTTTTCGAGATAAATCAGTGAATGACCTTTCGCTTTCATATTATAGAAGATAGCTTCTACCCGCGGTTGCGCCTGTGTCAAAGTTGAAAATTATTCCAAGGGAACATACTCCCAGGCTCAAAAGTATCATAAGCCCAATTCCAAGCTTTTCCCTAGTGCCCTCTGTTGTATCCAAATCTGTTCAGCCGTTGAGACGTGAATAGGTAACAAACAGACAGACGGGTTTACTTTCACATTTATAAAATGAGAATTATTTTTTGCATAAAACTATTCCAATAACCCTGTAATGCAACGAATTTTAATTGGTAAACTTTGTTATGTACCTTATTAATCATTTAATCCAACAGGCTTCATAATCATACGTTCGCAGTAACTGGATTCCGTGGTTTTCATACTATATGGCGGTAAAGGCATTCCACTAACACCCCGTCAAATATTTCAAACCGATCAGTCAAGTGATGCAATCGGCTGTTGAAGGTTCATTCAACCAATCACAGCGTTTAACAATTTGACACATTAATTCGGAAATCATTTTCATTTCAGAAACAGGCATTGTAATTTAAATGTGTGGTCAACCTATACGCTATTGAATGTTCATTCAATTTGTCACATTAATTCGGCGATCATTTTCATTTATGGAACAGATATTATAATTAAAATGTGTGGTCAACCTACGGTCTGTCATAAGCAAAAGTATGTACATATAATAGTTTTGTTCACAAACGTTATTTACCAGCTCGGTGCCTAAAGAACTAGGTAAGCAGGTACTTATTGTAACTACTCTCATCCCAGAAAAATAAAATATATCTCGACTAAAGCCGCAGCTCACAAATTAATCAGCCTCCAGCAGGATATTCTCTGATGTATTCAATTAATAAGTAGCTGAATATTTCTCGGAATCTAATCTCACTGAAGTCTGAACGAAATTAAAACCCAGTTGAATAATATTCTACTTTTTATTTCTTTCGTTTGCCACTGCTACAAGTCCATTGCCGATCAGACCTTTTTTTTTAGGGATGGGAAATCATCTAATGACTTCTTCCGGTCTGGGTGGAGTGGAAGGGCGTGGCAGACTCTTACAGACTAAAACCCCGGATGGGTTTTGTTCCTTCTAAAGTCCTTTGCGCTCCAGGGCTGCGGTGACTCTTTCGAACAAATTCCGCAACCCTGGCAGTGCTGATCCGACCTACACTACTCTCAAGGGGATGCCTTTCACTGTCTGTTTGACTGACTGTTTGTCACTGTTGAGTTTTCAACGCCTAGGTTAACAGTGCATTGATATTTAGGGTGTCATTTAGGTGACTAGTGTTGTAATAAAAACAGCTGGTCTATTCTGTCAACATTTCACCGAGTAAATTTAAGTGAAGTGAGCATAAAATGTACCGGCACTCCATCTTGTTTGTATGGATTGAGAGCTCACTTTTAAATATGTGTATATGTTATTTCGTTGCCATAAGCATCTGCTTAGCAAGGGTTATTGTTACAAATCGCATTGGAAACTGCATTATACATCTACCAGGAGATTAGATCTTGTGTAGGCAAACATTCTCTTCCTGGGACGAGATAATAATACTGGCGAACAAACTTCACTATACCGGCAAACAGACTTCGGATGCTCGATACTGACTATTATAACACAAACAATACGACTGCAGAATTTTATATGACTTTTATGTAAACGCTGGTTCTCTGGCAAAATTGACGAATCGAGGCTGATATTCCAATAGTCAAGTGTGTTTTTATCTAAACTGATATCATAGCAGCTTAAGTTGTTGCCACTGCTGGGAAACAGACCTTTATATGAAAGGGAGTGGATAATCCACCACGCGGACACAATGCGGATGAGAAGATGACACATATCTTGAATTTCTTAGTTTTAGGGCTTGCTGGTTTCCTAAAGCTATTTTTTACGCCATTTTGAAACCAATATTACTAGTCTAAAGAGGTAAACTGTTTGATTATTATTTATGGGTTTGTAAAAAGTTCTCTGAAATTACTGACCCGGAACTATCGTATAGTTCTGCCAACAGATATGTTTACGGAAAATTTTAGTTCTTGCTGCATAGGTCACGAGAGAAGGTTAGTTAAAGAATACAGAACACAAAGGTATTTTCCTAGAAAAAATCTACATATTTCCGTCGTATCAAATGTCGTGTAAATTAGATTGCAAAAATATATGAGGCACCTATTTATTTTCTTCACTTTGAACAAAGAATGAAAACGATTTTAATCTATAATACAAACGTATTAAATAGCATGTCTGAAAGAATTTCTAATAGAAAAGGAACAGCTGGATGCACTGAATGGATAGAAACATAATAGTGACATTCCCTAGAGAGCGGTGCATTATGAAACGGTAAGTCGAACCTTCTTTATATGCGCGGAATATAAGATGCAGGTGCCGCCAATAGTTAATTTTGAATGCTAATTACTTCATGAAAACATCGATACCAGAAGTATCAATTAACGTAAGGGACATTTACCCAAAATGCCAAAATACCCCTACAACAATTAACGTAAGGTTCGTTTACGCAAAATGCCAAAATATCCCTTACGTTAATTTATATTTCTGGTATCGACATTTGGACATGTAAACGGAAAATGGCAAACGCCGTAAGATTGTAAAAAACCGCGTGAAATTGTAAATTATTTTTTCTGAATAAGACACGGATATATTGGAAACTATTGAATTTGGATGGGGTTTATTGGAAACAAAACGATTTTTCATAATATATCGAGATCTTATCCACTAAAGATTTATTACAATCTTTTCCGGTGACAAAAACAAAGAAAGCCAGCCCCAGCATAGGAGAAAATGCGAGGCAGATTGATTCCATGGTCGCGGAATTTGTTCGATAGAGTCACCGCGGCCCTGGAGCGCATTTAGAGGAACACGGATGGGTTTTAGTCATTAAGAGTCTGACACTCCCTACCGCGCCGCCCAGAGCGGAAGGAGTCATTTGATGATTTCCAATCTTAAAAAAAAAGGCTTTTTGTGTCTCTTGTTGATTTCGGCATAGAAAACATGTGGTTTGTGGCTCTATGGCTGACATTCACTTGAACGTGCTTTAGCTATGTTGAATTCTAGTTTCTCACTCTTGCGGTTGCAGTTTGATGTTGCGCGACATCGTCAGTTGTGGTGGTGGACGACTGCAGATTTTCACTTTTCCACTCAATACTCAACACGAACTCACTGATCGGTTCTGTTTCTGCATTGTTTCTTTTCTTTGGAATGCGCAATGGTGTTAACATAATCTGGTGGCAAAGAACTTAAACAGGCAAGCAATACTTTAGTACCGAGATGTAAGGTTTACAGAGTTCGGCCCAATAATCTTATGGGACTCGGCTTGACTCGAGACCTGAGGCTCTACACATATTAATGCCATTCCATCAATGAAGAATGCGATTATCGAAATCTATCTACATATACTAATTAAATAAAGCTGAAGAGATTGTTTGAACGTGCTAATCTCTGGAACCACAAGTCGGATTCAGAAAATTCTTTTTGTATATAATAGCCACATTCATGAGAAAGGCGAGTATAAGTTATACGATAACGGGGAAATACGGGATATGCGCGTACGAAGTCGCGGGCAAAAGCTATACTGAAGAATTTATTTGTTTGAACGCGCTAATCTCTGGATAATAATTTTCCGAATCCGACTGATAGCAGTCGGATTCGGAAAAAATTAAAATTATTTTTGTATATAATAGCCACATTCATGAGAAAGGCTAGCAAGTATCTAATGAATATAATTGTGGACACCGCAATCATTGTACCGATAGTCGTGTAAGCCAATGGCTTAATGTCCACGAGGCCCTCGTTAGGCAGCTGGATCGAGGGCTTGATTCAGAAAGCAGTACTTCTGGACACGGCTCGTATTGTAAGGAGGTTCTTCTCTCTGGAGCCCTGACCGCCTGTAGCTTGGACCCTGTTCCCGATACCGGTGGGCTCCTTTTTATATTTTTACAATTTTTGTATTTTTCTTGCTTTTTTTTTAAGAAATATTTAAAATGTATAAAATAAGTACCTAAAGAAATTGAATAAACGAAATTTAATTGAAAAATAACCGATTATGAGCGTTCGAAGTCGCGGGCAAAAGCTAGTGCCTAAACAAAAAGGACGGATCACGTGACACTTCGACAGCGTTTGTCAATCCCAAACATTTTTATGGTTTTCGACAATCTTCGCCACCCTACCGCTGACAGAAGGTCACTGGTCTAGAGGCTCTGATAACTTTTTAACAGCGAAAGCGACGTCTTGGCAACCTATTTCTATGAAATGTTTTGGTTGGATTATTGTTAGCGAAAATGGATGTTGGTAGTATTAATATGAATAGGAACCAACCAGATCCCCTTCAATCAAATTCCATCTTGAGTTAATTGAAACTGAAATTACACTTGGATGGCGGTTGCTGAATATTGCCATTAGCAATCCATCCCATTACCTAATGTGTGTTGATGTTGATCATCAAACACCTATTAGGTATTAGTTGATGTGTTTCGGTCACACTGCATCTAATCAATGCAGGTACGTACGCCAGTGCGTCAGTCGTGAATAGAATCGTTAGTTAATATGATTCCGGGAAATGTTCCTGATTTTGATTGTGCTGACTTAAGCTATACCGTATCCTTAACTATATTATACATATGTCACCGAATAATTGCTAACTCCGTAAGATTGTAATAAATAGTTTTTAATGATAAATTATATTTAGGTAAAAGTAACTCTGTTACACGTCAAGTTTTTGTTGGTTATAATATAGGTTATTATAACCAACAAAAACTTGACGTGTGAGGCCGGATTATAAACTCGATTTATTGTGAACCTTTAACTTTTTTTTAATTGTTTTAACTACAATCAATTCCAAATGATAACACAATAAATACCATCCAAAATAAATTTTCCAATTTATCCGTGGCTTATTGAGAAAATGTGTTAACAATTTCACGCGGTATTTTATGAACTTTGGTCGTTTGCAATAACCCGGTGACATGTAAATTCGTTTTTGCCTACCTGCAAAGTATTTTACTCGTTAAACTGCAATAACCATTAGCTAACGTGCATACGCTATAAAAATCCAATTAATATCGATTTGGTACTTTAAGCAAATTCGTTATTTTTTTGTTATCGAGACAAAGTAAAACCTTTGTGAATGCTTGTGGTTTTGAAATCATTCTTTTGCCCCTTCTCTGTTTATTTGTAGATGGTGCAAGATGTCTATTTCTTTACTCTCTATTAATCGTTATATCAATATTAAGCCCTTTATAGCTAACTAGCTTTAGCCCACGACTTCGTACGTGCAGATCCCTTTTTCCCTTTCCCGTAGGAATTTCAGGAAACCCTCACTTCGTGCTTCCCAGGACCCTCTACATGCTAAATTTCAGCTTTCTTCGACTAGTAGTTTCGGCTGTGCGTTGTCTGTCAGTCAGTCAGGCAGTCAGTAACGGAAGAATTTTATATATTAGGATTAATTGGCCACTGTCACCAAAACTATGCCATACCATGTCCATAGAGTTTCATGCACGCTCTTCCCCATAGAGACCTAGGCTTTGAAATGTGCAATTAGCTTCATTGTTTTGACTGACCAATTCTTTTACAATTCAATAGTGCCTATAAAACGGTTTACTTGATAGAAATGCTTTGAGTTGGACCATTTTTCACAGTTTTTAAATAAGTCCCGAAATTGACACTCGTATTCTGATAGGTTGATCAATTATTTACCTAATCAGACTTAGAGCAGTTACGCACTGCACCAGATCCGAATCCGTGAAAATACGGCTATAAAAAACTCGGACCTAATTCGGATATTGCTTACGCACTAATCCGTTCTATGATCTAAATCCAAGCTATTCTGGGGCCATATTTGGATATGTTCGATTTGAATCCGAGGTTAGGAAAGCGTTACTAAAAACAGTACTACGGCTACTTCGGTCCGTAAATATTTCTTCCGAATTGTAGACTCACGGATGACGGAAGTCGGATCAGTGCGTAAACTAAACCATACAAATAGTTCTATGACAACTTCGGAACGTATTTTCACGAATTCGGATGGATGCCATGCGGAACCACTCAGATCAATGTATTGTGAGGTCTCACATTAGCCGTTATTTTGTTCTGATTAGTTCTCGGAAATAAGTACAAGCACTCTGAGCTTTATGTTAGCTTTGACAAACAGATTACACTAGTTTACAAAACAATAAAAAAATCTTGTACCTGAAGATGAATTATAGTGATTTTGTTTTCTGCTTACCTCCTTATGTCTAAAATATATGTCAAGTAATTTTATCACTTCTAGTTTTATCTACAAGAAGACTCAAGAAATCCGTTCTAGGTGGCTAATTGTTATTCGTAATAAATGTTGTTTAAGCTAACCGTTGCTTATTTAATTTGTTTCTACATATGAAAATTAAATCCAAACAACTTTTGCAATGTTTGCTGCAAAATATCGACACAATCACAATAGGACAAAGTTCCGGAAGGCTTAAAACGGGTACACTTCCAATATTTCCAATCACCGGTAAAAATATTTTTTTAAAAAGGTATGTCCTGCTGACGCGAGGGAAATTGTTGACGTTCACAACTTGGCTGCTGGAAATGGAAAACACCTGAAAATTGGGGTCCCAATTTTGAAGAGAGAACCTACAGTTAGCGCGCGTGAACTGCTATTTTTTCAAAAACTTTAGGTTTTAACATCCTCTACGACGTCGAACTAAAGCAAGTAATATTTATGGGACCTCAAATTAAAATAAATCAAGTTTGACTAAATTTTGACTGTCACATAAATCGTGAACAAATTGTGGGTAACAATAAAACATGGTTTATTAAGAAATTGTTTCATATTCATTGAAGAATTACCACAAAATGGGACTCAACGTTTCAGACTTGGTTTTTTTTTTCTGAAAAACTTGAAAGAATAGGCCACAAGGACCACCACAATTTGAAGTTCTTTGAAGAAAATTACAAGCGTTTTTGGGACTAAAACATGAAACGAGAATTTATTAGGCAAACTGACGCAAATAAATATAAAAGAACAAGTAATTAAAGGAACTTTTTATGTTTAAGCCTTCGAGGTTTTAAATTTCAGATACATACATGGAATAGGTATCTTAAAACTCGACGTCGTAATTCTTTTTCTCTTTGAAATCTGGTTACTTATTCTATCGAAACACAGTGGTTTCACCTTTGTGTAAACAATCGTGTAAACTAGTGCTATTAGCAGATTAGAAGCACGGTACCAAGTATCAGGGGCTGTGTCAACAATATTAAGTTACACAGTTACATAGACATGCATAATAAAATAAGATATAGGTACTAGCCGTCGCCCAGTGGTCGAAATCTATACTAATATAATAAAGCTGGTTTGTTTGAACGCGCTTATCTCTGGAACTACCAGTCGGATTTGGAAATTTCTTTTGGTATATGATAGCCACATTCACGAGGAAGGAGGCAGGAATAGGCTATACGGGTACGGGAAAAAACGGGATATGCGCGTACGAAGTCGCGGGCAAAAGCTAGTTCGACCATATTTTTTATTATCTTAATGTATTATTATAAAAAAAAAACCTAGTTTCTGCACTCCTTCTTCATATAAACTTTAACTGTGCCAAATTTCATACACCTCCGTCCGCGTATTTTCGTGAAAAGGGGTAAGTAAAAAGTTTTTGCTTCACGTATTAACATATTGATAATATGTAAGTGCACTCTTGATTATTTCATGCAACACTAGATGCGCCACCAAACATAATTACATAATGTCACCGGAAATTGAAACGCCGTAAGATTGGAAATTTTAAACTAATAATATACCGAGAAATTATAAACAAAAAAGATTTATTACAATCTTACGGAGTCTGCAATTTTCTGGTGACATGTACATTAAATTTGTATATTTGGTTTTGCAATTTGCTATATAACTAAATATTCAATAGGTAAGTACATACTAATTAATGTGGGAAATGTTTCATATTCTTATCTCATGTTACAAGCTACCTATGTAGCATAATACCGTTCCCACTGCTCGGACCCAAGAATCAAAGTTAAAATACTTACACAAAGTATGGTATAAGTAGGTACATGAAACTTCTCTTTCATCACAAATAGAGTTTACTTGACAACGACTTTAAGTGCAAAAAGAACCACTTCCCACATCGAGTCAAGACGAGGCGAAATGGTATTTTATATTCAAAACGTTATTTTATTTCTCAATGGTTTTCACGTTAATTAATATGGTTACGTTGTCGTTTCAAAGGACGCTCATCCACTCTCGTCCTTTGATATTCCACTCAAAAATAAAGATTTTTAGTTTTGCCTTATTCTGTAAAATTTGTAGATGCAAGGAAGTTATTTTTTGTTATTATTGTCAACTTTTAATAGCCTGTTCCTGGAAGTTTTTCAAACATCCCTCTCGTATTCAATCAACCGGATAGCGATTTAGTTAACGGCGGCGTCTCTTAATTTATATATCGCTGTAATATTGTCGTAGGGAGGCAGTAATAATCAATGCTCGCAAACAGATCGGTTCACATTAGGCTGTAATATTAATTTATAATTAGGAAGGTGTCTGTGTGCTAGCGACTGACGCAGAACTACCTCCATAATTACACACGTGTGCAGGCTGCATTTAATTAACAATTAGGTCCATCACCGGTATAACTAAGTTAGTTAGCCGAACACATAGTTAATTCATTGAGAATTGCTGCTAGTCCTTACGTGTAGCCTTAATCAGCATGACTTGCACCTGATGATATTTATCGACTCAAACACGACTTGTAGTTCGCTTTACAATCAAAAACATAACAAACCTAGATGTCTACAAAATCTAATCATTTTCAAGATAAAAGCCGAGACGAGTATTTCTGCATTTCCATACAGGCGGAAATTCAGGTTGTTAACAAGATATAAGATACTGAGGTTTAAACGTCAAGTTCCATGTTCCAACATTCCTACAACGCAACGCTCGTTTTGTTTGTGGATATGAAGGCAAAATAGAATCGAGTTCCTAAAAGCGGCTCGTTTAATAAAACAATACCGCTGAGTCGTGTGTGCACACAGGATCGCTCTATCTACGAGAGGGGCTCTCGTAGATAGAGCGATCCTGCTGTGTGGGTATTCACAGAATTTTTCGAGTACTTTTCACTTTTTCCATTGATACATTTAACTACTGTGCTTTGTGCCTGGAAAACTCATACAAACGAGCATGCAACATGAATTGTACATCTATTAGGTATAATTATGTCAAAACCAATTAGCTACAATAGTGTGGTACTTGAATGGTCAGTTTGCTGAATAGCGGCCGTAGGGTGATCTCCTCTCTGAGCATGGCTCGGTGGGCTCGCAAAGCGGCCCAGGCGTCTTTGGAAAGTGGTAAGCGCTTCCAATTCAGATCGGTTAGCTATAGAATTGATTTCAATCAACTTGCTGTGCGGTTGATCTCATGTTATACATTTATCAATCATTAGGATTTTAATTGAATTGGGGCTTTGACTTGTACTTGGTCTCTGGGTTAAATGTCTAGGTTCGTATTTTGTTAAGCCATTATTTAAATAATTACAGTTACAAGTCAATTAGGTGGTAGCTCACATTTATTCTACATTTTTATTTAAAAAAAACATGAGTAAATAAACCAGGAGTAAGCTTTCAAGAGCACCGTGTTTTTACCGTTAAAAGCGTGCATTACATTTCTCGAAAATATAATAAGTACGATTTCTGCAGCGGAGCGCTGGCAAAGTAAAAATCCTATACGTGACATTTTGGCACGGCCGACAGCGACGAGAATTCATATAGCTACGTACACTGTAAAGCTAGGTACCCACTAATTGCACTTTCAGAAGTAGGCGCCACCTTCAGTGTTGCGAGGGGTATCGAGGGGTGATCGAAGCCAGCCTACAGTGATATTATAATCGACGTTCATTTTGAGCGGCCGCGTCCCGCACCAGGCGGATGTCAAATAGGGGGAGTCGAGAACGTTTCATGTAAAATTGATCTAGTCTGCAACACCGCTATGTACACCTATACGTAGCTAATATTTGCATTATCAACACTGACGGTGCTTCAATTGTTGTTTCCCGCAACAGTTTAACGGCTGGTATACTGTATGCAGTTTAATGCAACTTTTGTCTTAATACGTTCTTTTAAAATGAATTTATTTTCTATAGAAGTTTGAAATTGGAAAAAGCTAGAGATTGATTTTAATCTTGTAGAGTTTTCGCCGTTTATATGTAGTTTCGTCTGGTGAGTTTTACTGCTAAAACTGCATTTTGCCGACGAGAAACTACATTTCTTTCCTGTATTTAAAATTGGCTGAAGCTTCAATGACATAAAGTTTAGTTCTATATCTTCAAAATCATTAAGATTTGTACGGCTCGTGGCAAAACAAAGACGCATATGACTTATTTCATGTAATTTTACCAAATAAATCATTCTGATTCTGAGTATTTCATAATTTTCTGGACCATAGACGACTGCAGCCAGATTCAAAACACCATAACGTTTGGCTTCTACTTCCTGTACCCAATAAATGTCGGCTTCATATTGTAGCCCCTAACTGAGATTTCGACAGCTTTAATTAATATTTCAGCGTGTGTCCACCACACGAGGGATTCTGACATCGATATGGCGTTTGAGCTTGCCGTTATAGTTGGCTTTAAAGCTATCAATAGGAAATAGATATTGTTAAAATGAAAAACAATTATTAGCAGGCAGTCGATGTGTGGTGTTACGTGAATGGATAGCAAAATAAATAAGTAGACAGGCAGATCTATACCCACAGGAAGTTTGAAAGTGTCACTGGTGTCTGGAAAGTTGTGTGGAAGTCGGTTGTCACGGTACGGGCATGATTAGTTTTAAGAATTCCAAGAAAGATGGCTATAAAGTAGGAGAATATTGTTAAAGTTTAAGAAACAGTGGCTTCGCACTCGCATACTTGACAGAAATTATAAAGCATATATAATTTCCTTACATTTTGACCAGTTTTCAAACGCTTTTATTTAGCTTGCCCTGTTTGTTGTTTATTTATTTGTTTGGGTCAAATTTAGTGTGCACAATAAAATTTAATATATTCAATATCATTGGAAATCCAAAAGGGCCGCCGCTACAAAATGGCAGTTTATATTTTTTTTTCCACAACTCACTCAATATAATCAAATAAAATGGCTTGACTAGTAGAATAACTAAAAACTTGAAAACAAAATAAGTAAAAAAACGGTCTTATTGAAATAATCATTTTTACAAAAAAATAAAACCGACTTCCAAATAATAAAAAAACACTAAAAAGTATAATATAACTTGAATTTCGGAAGTCGGTGTTAGAACACGAAGAAACATCCGAATACGTTTGTATCTTTTTTGTAAAGTTTTTTATTTTTCACTTTTTAGTGGTGAGTCCAACCTAAAAAAACACCACTTGAAAGTCACAGGAAAGCAAAATACGCAATTTCGTTTACTTTGATGACATATTTTTTCCAGCTATTTTGATTTAAAAACCAAACTACTGAATTGATTTTGATGAAATTTCTATGGGACCAACAGGAAAGTATGTTTTTCCTTTCACATAAAAAAAATACTTTTTCAAATCGGTCCATAAATGACAGGGATAGTTATGAGGTAACAAACATTAAAAAAAATACAACTGAATTGAGAACATCTTTCTTTTTTCGGTAAAAAAATTAAATCGTGGGGCGCGTGAAATTTCTATCAACAGTCAACCGCTCATGTCATTATAAAAGCGATTTACATATTTACTCAGGTTATTTACATATTAACTACGCTAGTTTTAATATTGATTGTCGCTGATATGATATTCGGCTTGTATTTGAACGCCTAGAATGAGCCTTCAGGGTGCTAATTAAAAGAGTCGGATCATGACTTCACTATTTATTTAATTTGGTAAAATTAATTAAGAATCTAAGTATGTTTCGTTTTAAAATGTTAATTTACCGAAGAATACACACAAGGCCAAGGGCAACGAACCGCGAGATTTATAGTTACTATGAAATAAAACCTAATATTATTTCGATAAACATTCAAGACTTCAAGTTACAATATCTAGGTAGGTACCGTACTTATTAACATTTTAAACAGCTGAAAGGTTTTTTTTTTTGAGTTATTTTGCTAGGATATATACGCAGGATCTACCCGGCCCTTCTTACTTGTAGGATCGCCTAAATGGTAGGTTTTGAACAAAAGGATTATCATTTTCCATCGAAGGCAAAAGCTTCCTTTCTGCATCGCTATTATCTATGTCTTGTAGTCTTCAACCTAATGCGTGCTCCTGGTAATAAATTGGAGACTTCATGTAATCGAGTCTCGGGTAGTCAAAGTCAATGCCAGTCTAATTTTTCACAATAAAGTTCCAGAGAAAATACAGGTTGAGTTCAAATTCTTTGGCAATATTTCAGGTGAAAGTACACATGAATGTGAGCAGTTTGCTTTGTGGGACCAAACATGAAAACCCAAAAATAAAATAAACATTCTTTTCCTAAATTTTGTTGATTGACGCGAACATAAAAGCTATGAAAACCTATTTTTCTCCTATTTCAGTGATATCTATAAAAAACCTACTTCGTTACAATTAACGAAGTAGGTATTTTTTAGGTTTTGTATGAATTAGGAACATGTGGACCTACTCTTTCAGTAATTAATTACTGAAATAGTGGGTCCACATATTCGAACAGGTTGCATTTTGTAATCCCATTGTTTCTTTCGAAACTGTGTAATAAAGTCCAATTGGTTTAGTGCAAGTACAGTGACGATAAGTTTATGACGCGTCACCATAAACATAAGTTCATTAAGTGAGCTTAATGAGGTAACGCTTCAAACGCAAAGTGATGTAGGTAATTACTGCTAAACAGTACTACTTAACGCGCTGGGGTTTCAACTGAGTGACCGGCCAGAATACTAACTAGGTCCTAGTTTCAAAATTCGTCGAAGTATCCAGTTTGAAGTGAATCTTAAAAGCATTAAATCTGGCGATTTGCTTTCGCTGCACACGGGTTTTACGCCTTGATAAAATATCAAGATTTTTTTTCTTTTACATTGCTAAACCCTTCCGGAATAAATTCAGATAATTGTGGTGAAAAATGTTTCAAAATCCATTGCGTAGTTCGGAAGAACAATACGGCCATCCCGGGTGGCAGAATTGACGCTAGACGAAAAGTGACTATTTTACATAGATTTAGTGAGAATATTGATACTTGCGAATTATTTTTAATCATGATCGGCTATATAATTTTCCTAAATTACCTAATCTTAAACGATGGCCAGACGGAAACTATAAACCTCGTTTTCTGAAAATACTCATACAGTGAGTTCGTTCTTGTACTATAAATGTCACCCTTACTGGTGCGACATCAGTCATTATGAATCCACGATGTGCGGTTTACTGTGCCTCAAATATATGTATTAGTATAATTTCCAGCGACAATATTAAATAATATCCATTCAATATTAAATGCAGAACCTGCTTTTGGAAAACGTTTTCCAATTAAATTAAATATATTTAAAAGCTACCGTAGAATTTGCGGTTCCGCTCCGAAATTCTAGACCTAAATATAACTATGTAGGTACTAAGATCGCAAAGTTCACACTCGTGAGGCGTGTGAATTCTGAGAATGCAACGGGAGTAGTCTAGTCTGACTATTGCAGTGCCGTAGACGTCTGGGCTAGTCAGTAGTCCCCTTTATTTACTCCAGTGTCACGTCACCCGTTTCCTTATGGCCATTGGCTTTGTACAATAATACAAGACACAAAAGAAAGGGAAGCGTTCCTGTCGTTGTGGGTTCCGGTTGAGACGACATCCTTTTGATATCTAATCCACAACAAGAGAGGAGAAACGCGTAAATCCACGGATTTGTGGTGAACCATTTACTGGGAAAAATTGAGGCAACATGTTGCAGTGTTTCTGGGAGTGGTAATGCCAAGTAGAAAGCCTTCCTAAATCATCGATTTAAGTTTAGTTGGTAACTTGATAACTATTCGATCTGGAATCGCACTAAATGATGATAAATCAACGAATGTTCCGATCATTCGGCGCTATAGCTTAGAACTATTCAAATATCCCAAATTCCAAATTGACGACTGACGAGAATTATGAATAGATATTCACTTGACGAGAATCATGAATAGATAATGAATATCTATTCATAATTCTCGTCAGTCGCCAACTAGGTATGAATTAGTAGTTATTTACTAATATCTACTCAAGTCCAAACTGTTCATTACTATCTGGCTGTTGGTTATTGGCCAGATCATTTCGCAATTGCATATCTCTCACTGGCCAGGGTGGACAAGGGATCATTGAAAAGGATCATTGGGTCAATATTAGAGTCAGAGGTAAAATAAACTGTCATGCGATTTGAGCTCCAACTGTTTTTAACGACTTTGACTCCGCACATCACCTGCCCTAATAATGAATTTGATAGGACCCTACAAAGAACCACCGCTTAATTCTTTATCGTATGCCAAAACGATTTAAAACACAGTGCTAATAAAATGCATGTACCTACAGAGTAAAAACTATAGGGTATTTGACAACTATAAAAAATCTGGATTAATGAATACTTATTTGAGAACTAGAACTAAAATAGTAAGATTAAAAAAAAACGATGGATAATTTGAGAGATACACGCCTTTGAAGATATAGATACATAATCAAAACCGGCCAAGTGCGAGTTGGATTCGCGCACGAAGGGTTCCGTACCATTACCTATAAAAACGCCAAACAAATCACGTTTGCTGTATGGGAACCCCTTAAATATTTGTTTTATTTTAATTTAATTATTTATTTTTAAAGTGAATATATAATTAAATATTCTGTGAATATTTCAAGCCTCTACCTGTAGACGCGATATAGAGAATTTCGATCAAGTTTCAAGTAAATCAAAATTACGTAACAGCCATTTTTCATACCTTTATGGGCTTGTATTGAAGAAATATACAACGTGTTACAGAATAAATGCAATACCATTTAAGGGTCCCACAGTAAAAGTTTAAAGAGTTATGAAAAACGACAAACTCTATTATTTTCATTGGCCATTTGGGTTTTGTGAAAAAAATAATGATAACACTTATTATTTACGTAGGTTATTAATCGTACCAAGAAGTTTATGAACCCAAAGAATACGAATCATCCATACAAACTTTGGCACCCCCTTAATCGTCTTTTAGGGGTAGTTGGGAAAAAACGAATAATGACAATCTTTGTTATTTACTTTAGCCAGTATTCATACCAAGTTCCAGGTATATTGGCCCAAGGAATAAGATTATGGATAGGAATACGTCCTCCAAATTTAAAGTCCCTATGACCAAGCGGTTTAGACTGCGTTGATGCATCAGTCAGGACAATCGTTTTCTTGTCGTTTCTCTAAGTGTTTAAAAGTAATCAAATACTCTCAAAAAAACAGTAAACAAAACCAGTCGAATACCCTCTTATGCAGGCCGGTTTCTGGATCGAATAAGTTTGTGTTACGGCAAACGCAACAGACACTCAACTTCTGCCTTATTCAGAAAGCGGGGTACGGGTGTTATAATCAGAAACCTCAAAAGGTCCTTTCAACTACACACTGTTGCTCTTCATTTGTATACGTACCGCAGCGCTTAATCCTTGCTATCTCTGTGTACGCAAGCCATACGTCTCGCAGTACCTCATCGCAGTCACAAGAACAACGTTACTGGAAAAAGACTTTCTAAACATTGTACTCAGCAACACTACGAAGTACAAACTATTGTTAGATTAATTTCCGTATATTTAGATTAAATTAAATTTTATTTAATTTGGACAGCAGTGATCCATATTTTGTTAGTATTACAAACAGCTTATAATCTAGTGTTAGTAACATAAAAACATAAAAATAGTACATAACAAAGGACGACCAGGCAGGAATAGTACATTGTTCACCGAGAGGAGAAAGTGACCGATTACCGTCGAGGGTGTCGTTTGAAGCCCGAGCCGTAGGCGAGGGCTTTAAAACACCCAAGATCGGGAATCGCAGTTTCTCTCGAGTGATACATAGTGCTTTATACTACACCTAGAAGGAAAATAAAAAACGAAATCTTTACTAATTGAAATTTATATTGAAATTGTTGCAGTTAAAACTGAATCCTCAAACAACACACAAATTGGAAATGGCGCCAATGGCGTCTGCAATTTTCACATGTTCTTTTTTCAAATTGTTTATCCTGCCGCCGCAGGGTCGCACTGCCAGCCCGACACCATCCAACACACAGCTAGTGGCCAGTGTCATTTTGCGAACTTGGAGATAAAAACTCACTGTAAAAACTTTTTGGCTTTTGATATTTAGGTTACCGGCGCATAGTCTTACCCAAAATTAAAAAAGAAAAACCACGTAAGAAATGGATTTTCATACACTTTTCTCTCCCGCTCAGATGCGTTTTCTCCCCGCATATTTGTTCGATATGCAAGTGACCGTTCGTTCCGTTCGCAAAATATATTTTATACTACACCTGCTTGGAAAGTACTTTCCAAGCAGGTGTAGTATAAAATATATTTTATACTACACCTGCTTGGAAAGTACCTTGATACTTTATCAAATTTACGGTAGAAAGTACGTCATTGCATATCGAACAAATATGCGGGGAGAAAACGCATCTGAGCGGGAGAGAAAAGTGTATGAAAATCCATTTCTTACGTGGTTTTTCTTTTTTAATTTTGGGTAAGACTATGCGCCGGTAACCTAAATATCAAAAGCCAAAAAGTTTTTACAGTGAGTTTTTATCTCCAAGTTCGCAAAATGACACTGGCCACTAGCTGTGTGTTGGATGGTGTCGGGCTGGCAGTGCGACCCTGCGGCGGCAGGATAAACAATTTGAAAAAAGAACATGTGAAAATTGCAGACGCCATTGGCGCCATTTCCAATTTGTGTGTTGTTTGAGAATTCAGTTTTAACTGCAACAATTTCAATATAAATTTCAATTAGTAAAGATTTCGTTTTTTATTTTCCTTCTAGGTGTAGTATAAAGCACTATGTATCACTCGAGAGAAACTGCGATTCCCGATCTTGGGTGTTTTAAAGCCCTCGCCTACGGCTCGGGCTTCAAACGACACCCTCGACGGTAATCGGTCACTTTCTCCTCTCGGTGAACAATGTACTATTCTACCTAATCAACCTTCGCACAAAAATCCTAATATTTGGAGTATCTCTCCGCCACAGCTCTCAGGATATAGTTGGGACTACTCCGCACTCTGCACAATATTTAAGCATATAGCTTTCGTTTATATAAACAATCGCAAAAATACGGCTGTCCGCCAATTTGATTGGTTTTTTCAATATTGGCTTTTATCTACCTTTTGAACAGATGTGCTTTGTATTTTGTTGTAGTTCAACTTTTGTTTGTGGTGATGGCAAATAAATAGAAATATTTTTTGTATATTGCTTATGTTCCTACTATTTAGCTATGTGGCGTTGGATTATGTATTTGTTTGTACTACCTAGCTGTAGGCGGATAAAACTATGTACTCTTTTTTTCTTATAAAGGGTCTTTCAATAAAAACAAGGTATTTTTGACAGCTGAAGGCGGCCATATTAGATCGTCTATTGCAATGCATTTTTGACAGATGAGTCGCAATGTCAAAATGAGTTGCACTGAAATAATTAAAGTATTTATCAAAACTCACGTCATACATTTCGTCCGTTACCAAACCTTAAGGTCAACAGAATTGTCCTAAGGAAGCGACTATCCGGGGACAAGACATGGACTTAAGCGCATAAATTATTCTTGAGGTCATGTAATCATTGGTGCATGCGAACAAGGCAAGAACTGTTGAAGACCTAAAGCACACGCGCACGCTTCATCAATTAGACAGAGGTAACATTTTGTCAAAAAGTGATAAAAAAATTGGATCTCTCGTATGGATGGTTGTTATTTAAATGATATTGTTAAAATGTATCTTAGCTTTAAAAAAAAAATAGAAGAAATATAATCTCATTTTAAACAATCAATGCCATTAATATCAATTCAAATATACTCAGTTCCTATTGAAAAACCCTGTATTTTTAACCGGCTTCAGGAGGAGGTTCTCAATTCGACTGTATTATTTTTTTTCTTTTTTTTTTCGTAAATGAGATCTAGTTCCGGACAAAAAAAAACTCTTATTTTATTTCCTTTATTAAAACTTCCTTTATCCAACGTGCCATTAGTCTGCCCAGCTAAAATCCCATAACACAATATACGAGTAGCTTTTATTGTAAGGCGGCACTTACCAAACAAAAGCATAACGGGACGCTCACTACTGCCATTTAATCCACACCGTCGCGTCGCGTCCTCATAAAGAGTTTTAATTAGGGATGCATCGATACGCACTTCAGCCAATACGATACCCGATACAGATATTTATGAAAAGTATCGCCGATACCGATAATGATACAGTTAAGATTCAAAGAAAGCTATAAAAAGCTGTGGCTTTAGAAACAGACAAAATTACTTAAACTTATAATAATATTTATCTAGAAAAGATAATTGATAACAGATCAGAAGACAAAATTTTATAATTAAAATACAGTCTCGAGATTTTAATTCAGAAACACAACAACAATCTTAAATTATTCGGAAAATGAATATTTCGTAAGTCTGTTTCGACGAGACTGTTTGGAAATAGTCTTTCAGATACAACAGAACTCATTTGGAAATTGAAATAATAAATAATATATACAAACTAATACAATATATACAAATTTGTATGTTTGTAGAACGTCATTGAAAACTAGAGTATCTGATTCTCTTGATATATTGGGTGATCTCAGATATCCCTCTAGTTCTTCTTTATGAGAATCAGTGCTCAAAATGGACAACGGCTCATCTGCTTCAGCCTCTTTAATTATATCTTCACAAACGCTCCTTATCCCACATCTCGAAGCGAAGCTATAGCGCAAAAGTATCGGTGTTTCGGCAAATTTAATATCGCCGATTCCGATATATCGGAAAACTCGCGATATCGGTATCGATATCGGATGCATCCCTAGTTTTAATATTATTATCGCGACTGCAATCGCACCATATTCGCACACAGCCCTCCAACGGAGAATGGCCGAACGATAGACAGAAAAAAAATAAAGCACGTATGATCAGCAGCTTGAATACACACGTCAGAAATCCTAGAGCGGACACTAGGGTTTAGAGTTGTATATAATACCTGTGCAACATACCATGTAAATATAATTTTAAAAGCGATATCAAAGAAAACCATTCCAATTGTATTTACAGTTTTCAGCTCCTTTATTACAAATTAATTTTCATAGATAAAAGTCGACGTTTTCCAAGGAAAGATGTTCATTAAATTCTATTAAATTGTGTAAAGTAAACAAAAACTAATGCAGAGTTTTAACGTAGCACCTACTTAATTGAAAAGCCTTCAGCACAAAGGAAATTAAAAATGTCTGTTTTAATTTTCATTATTATTTATTTATTAAACGTTATAATTAAAAAATAAAACAATATTTGCAAAGAGTCTTCAAAGAGGTCTACTTTTCAGCCAGATGAAAAAGTTTTATCATAAAGTGGATCAAGTTTGGTTTACTTACGCATTAAGAAAATATGTGGGAAAAATTAACGCGCTCAGTGCCGCGCACCGCCATAATTAAACAAGATTTTAAATACTCTTTGACATAAAAATGTTCTTGTAAATCAAGCATCTAGCCTGCACGTTTGAATTATGAGCGTGGCAACAAAGAAAACGCTAGATTCTATTTGTAAGACAAAGCTTTATGAATACACTTTGGAAAAATAAGTGCAAACTAAAACAACAATAAAAAACCCGTTGATAAGGCTTATAATGAATGCATTTTTCAATAACAATAGATTTTAGTAGCTGTTCCGAGAAGTAAACAACGAAATTCTTCAACTAACCTATTGTTTTAGGTTGGAAATTAAATTGTTGTAAATATAAAAAAATAACTTTTCCGATTTCCTTTTCGCAAATAAACTCTTTTTCTTTCATTCATTTGTTTTCAATTCCTTGAATATTTTATAAGTCAAACACCTTGCATCAGCGTTCTCCCTCGCAAAATGAAAATAATATGTGAGTAAGAAGAACAGACGGACCGTCATGGCGAATGAGAATTGCTTGACTGCGGGACTGTAAACAGGGCTATTGTTTAATAATAAAGGCTTTGCACCTCGTTTTACTCATTCCTGATATCCGCACTATTTTTATTAACGTTGACAATTATCGCAAAACTGGGGACAACCGAAATAATTTGCGGTAACTTTGTTGCGTGGGGCATGGACGCATTGTTCGTGAGCTGCAAAATATTTGTCATTTTGGAACAACCGAACAATGTAGGCCGTATCTAAATTATTGAAGCGAAACAATCCTATATTATGTGAAATTCCAGTAACCATGTATGTGTGTTTTACCTTTGTGACATTTACAATATTAGTTGGGATTATTGAATCGCAACTCCAAAGTTCCAAACCAATCAATCAAGCTAAAATATAAGTACTGCAAGCTGGTAGGATTTAACACTGACGTGACGAATTATTTGTGAATTCAATTTCCTGTGCCGGGGACGCATCCGCTGGGTTTAGACAAACATTGGTAGCGAATTAAAGCATGCCACGAAAGCGCGACGTCATTTTTGAATGAAACTTGTCATGTGAAAAATGCAATTAATGCCTATAAATAATTAAATTATAATACCAGTTAAGTGCGTTGTGAAGAATGGAAGCTGAAAATTGACTGCCGGAATAAATAATGTCGTATTGGAGGCTGAAAATATTGAGTTAAGTCATCTGACACATCCAATAATATGAGCTTAAAAGGTCTGACAGGAGTCTGGCGTTGAAACTGTGCTAACTCTCAATTTACAAAATTATACTGCAGTATATATTAAAGTGAAATTGTAATTTTAAGTAGCTTAAACAAAAGTATGAAAACGAGTGGAATAATCAGACAAGATAATTTAGACAAAGTATTAGTTTGATTTATAATATGGATAGCATGCGGAAAAGTTCTCTGGAAACAATGATTGACAATTTCCCGTTCTGCTTATAATACCTATTTAACTGTCAGTCAACAAGCACCGTTTGATGGTTGTTACGGTTGCAAGCCTGCTGGGGAAATGACAGGCACGTCACACACACATGTAACATTTCGGATGTGTCCTTACGTGGCGTGTGGTCAAATGGTACACAGTACGTGTAGACCAGTTGACCACAAGCCAGTCCGCGCTTACCACTCTATCAGGCCTTCAGACCGTTTGTCAATCTATCATAAACTAATAATAATAAATGTTCACATAAAAATCGTAAAATAAAAGTTAGAATTTTGAAAAGTAAGTGAGCTCTGCATGCTTAAAATGTTCTATGCTAAGTCCGTCGTGACCAGGAGACTTTCCTCATCAACTTCTTTGGCTGTAATAAGAATTAGCGGTATATCCGAAATAACATACAGCGTGTATTGCACAATTCCCATCACTAAGATGAAGTCTACAAAAAGTAACCGTTTAGCCTTATTGCTCAGAAATAAGAACAATATACACAAGGGTCTTACCGGTCAAGACAGTTCCATGTAACTTTCGGTTATAACCGTTATAATTTCGAAATAAACTGCATTTCTATCGAACTTATTTTTCCTGCTGTAAGTCAAATGATTATTGTAGCTTTTCGGTTGGTTGTCGCGAACAAAGAGTTCCCTTACATCGAGAATATAAAACCATAGTTGGAACGGGCAAATAAGAGAAAAGCTAGGATTCTGTACTTACTAGGGTAACACACAAAGGACTATTGTTTTTCATTGACAACATTGTAATAGGAACTCTCGACTGTGCGAACCAAAGCGAACTAACTTATGGCATGGCATTACGTGAACTCAACGCCAACGGTTTGCGTTTAAAAAGAAAAATAGGATATTATCTATGAAAATTATTTTTACCTCGAGTTTAAATGATTTTATTAAAAGTTACGTTGACACAAGAACATAAAAGACGTGAAACTTAATCTCGCTGACTACTCGTAGTAAGTTAAAATGCCTGGTTATCTAAAGTGGCATCAAGACTTTAGGTCCAGACTGTGAAATTAATTGGAAAGGTATAAGTTTTATCTTGCAAACAATATTCAGCTTTCTGCTTTGGAAAAGCGGTGCGGTATTAGTGGAATAACGGAATGGTTTGTTTTGGAAGCTTATTTTGAATGAATATTTCATTTTGAAAGTTCTACGTTGAGATAAGGTTATTGGAAACTAACTGATCCGTGCAACTTCGTCTGCGTCACATTTTTCATTGATGCTCCGCACCTATTGGTAGTGTGATGTTATTTAGCCTACCTTAAAATATTTTTTTTAAATTCGAACCAGTAGTTCCTGAAATTAGCGCGTTCAACCGAACAAACTCCTCAGCTTTATAATATTAGAATATTATAAATATTTTCACGGAAGCCAAAAGTAAGGAAAAAATAAGGAAAATCGAAAGTGTGAATGAAAATATTTGTGACAGATATTTCTGAGAAGTTTATCTCTGATGTCCTTACGTCAGTTGGTTTTAGCTATCACGGGAGAACGTCTGAATAGTTTTCAATGAAACTTAGCTGTGTACATTTATCTTGATTTTTTGAGTAAATATTGAGATACAACTTGACCTCGCTTGTATAATAATTATTATGCAGACCAACAAAAAACAGAGGCCATCGTTGTTAGATCGATGTTCCTAAATGCTATAATTATCAGGATTTTTTAATAAGATTTTGTTGGCAAAATGCGTTTTTTTTTTTTTCATAGTAATAATGTTTATGAATTCATGAAGCTATGCAGCATAATTTGTTTGCAGAGGCCTTCCTAGCTTCCTTCCACTTTTTTGTGTCCGTTGCTACATCTGGCCAATTATTTAGGTTCAATCCAAAATGTTCTATGAATTCTATTTTTTTTTTTTCAGTCTTCAGACTCCCGCGGATTCCGCAAAAATGGATGATAATGTAATCCTGCAGACGTTTTTTTCTGGGTTCACTGATGTTTGACAAAAAACTAATGACAGATGATCGTTTTAAAATTATGTGACAAACATCTAATTTCGCAAACATTTTACTTTTAAGTCATCATTTGACAAAATACAGCTTTCGCAAATGTTTTACTTTGCAAATATTTCAAATGTTAAAATATTATTCTAAAAATATTCATATCACCAAGTACTTTGTTTGTCAAACTTGCGATTTTACAAATGACGGAGATAAATTGTTCCTTAATTGTATTGAAATAACAAAAATCGTTATACTCAAGCTTAAAATTTCTAATGAACTTTTCATTCGAGCCCGGTCGACGGAGCCCCACTTCTGGATGGTTTCAAATAAAATAACCAAACCTGTCCGAGACGAGGTGCCCAAGTCTCGATTTTGCCAAACGTTATTTACAAAATGCGTTGTTTTACCAATTAACATGATTTTAAAAATATTAGTTAATATTGTCTTTCAATTATTTGTCAAATGAGTTATTTGCAGAAATAATAGTTTGTGAAGTGATCTTTATCAAGTATAAATTTACCTCATGTTAGTTATTTTTAAAATGAAAATTTGTGATTGGTTTTCTGTCAAATGACAGGACAAATGAGTTATTTACAGAAATAATAGGTTGTGATGAAGATCACTCCTTATCAAGTATAAATTTACCTCACGTTATTTTTAAAATGAAAATTTGTGATTTTTTTTGTGTCAAATGACAGGACACCCTTTCTTTGACTACCATACGGACAAAGTAACGCACAGTTAAGTACTTAGAAAATGAATGAAATCACCGAAACAAAGTTCGCAACGTGTCCGCCCTATGTGGGAGTCAAAAGCTGTAACGCGCTTTGGTAAAGTGTATTTGCAGGGTTGCGCGGTAGGCACAGATCAAAGGGCCCCAATTGACACTTTTATAAAGGCGTAACGACACAGCTGACATTTGGGACGACTGATATTTTCGAGATTGTATTTGTTTTTTGCTTTACCTTTAATTTGAAATTTTTATTGGATTTTCCGTTTACCACATAGATTCATAACGATGTCCAGACTGCTCTTGTTTCGGGTGAAACTCTAATATGTTACAATCGTCTTTATTTACGCCGTTATAATTAAATAAAGTCTAAGAGATCGAAAATATCTAAAAAGCAAGAAAATATATTTCGATAAAAATATAGAGTCACCAAGAATTCGTAAAGATGGTTAGGTATTCTACTATTTTAAAGGTAAAAAATACATTTTCCAGGAAAATCCCTTTAATTCTATTACAGCCAACCAAAGAAAAAAGGTAGTTAAATTGTTAGTCGCGATGCCTGCTTTTAACTCGCTTTCAGGTTAATTTCCTCTCAGGTTCAATCCAACGGGTTTTTCTTTTCAACACAATTATATTCCGACTATCGAACCCAATTAGGTACAGAATCTCTTGAAGCGTACTCATAAATCGTTCAGATCTTTTAAAAATGAAGAAAAAAACTTAAAGAACAAGTACCTAAGCCGAGAGTTTCTCGACGAGCACGTTTTGCAGTACTAAGTGTAGGTGTAAACCCATTTATAATAATGTTCCTTTTTCATAGGAATATTATTATAAATATCGTGGGTTTTTTTTGTTATTTATCTAATCTCAACAACGAGGTTAAGACCTACATGTCTGTACGTAGCTTTAACGGCGACAATTAATGTTTTATGAGACGCCTTTTAAACTTTACGCACACCGTAAAAGATACTCCGTCAAGACCTTAGATCACTTAGACCCTTCGGCCGTCTCTGCAAGAAACGGCTTCTTTTTTTTTGACGATGACCACTCGCAGTTCAGCACACTGGCTGGTTACTGCTTAACTGGACTATAAGGCAAGAAACGGCAAATGTCCAAACTTTTTATACAAACCAATCGTGAGACGTTTGGTTTGTGATTTTACTAATATAAAGTTAGGCCTGTGACAATTTTTACTATGGCTTTGATAGCTAAAACTTGACCGAATATTATTTTTCAACACACCTATTCGAAAACTGGCTCCTAGACCGCCGCTTTTATGAACGCATTGATATGTATTTCAAAGTCACCGTTCAGCCACCACCTATTTTTATTTTATATTCATAATATCAGGCGGGCGCCGCCGTCAGCCCGCGCGAATATCCGCCACGGTGAAAGAAAAAAAACAGCGAGCAATCGGCTGTGGATATTCCGTGCTCTATGTTCAAGACGACGTTTCCGAATGAAAAAGACCTATTTTATCAAAAGCTTTAGATAAGTACCAACTATACAATGTCGTTGGCTTTTTGTTGAGTTGTACAAACACGCACTAGAAAGGCTAGAAACGAGGTACCTATTCGTTTCTAGCCATACGATTCCAACTAAGTCAAAGTTTTATAAAGGCGCTTTGTTCTGAGTCGGATAACTCAGTCATGTCGCGACAACAACAATAATAATTATTATTGTTAGGTCCTTGTTACGCGGAAAACCCAACAATTCGGTTTTTATTTTCAACTGCAGCTAGTTTTATTTATGTATATTTTCAGTTTTGCGACAATCGTAGGTGGCGCGGTGCATTTGACGTTGTGGGATGGAAAAATAAATTGGGGAATTGCTAACAGGAGCGCGTGTCAAAAGTTTTGGGTACACCACATATGAGAAAAATATACACAGACGAATTCAAAATCAGAATCCCTACTTTTTTGAAAAAAGAATAACTATACTTGGTTTGTTGTGGTGAATTAAGCACAATAATTGCACATTCACAATTCATTTACTTAGGTATCGTTGAAAGAATAATGTTTAAAAACAGATAACGTCAAGAGAAATAATAAGCAGAATAGGTACTTGATAAATAATAACTCTGACGATTGATAACGTCACGATATCCAAGAATGACATTGTACGTTTTCCTCTGGTGTTTTTATATTTTATAGTTTCGACTGTGGTGGCTTTTTGCATTTTACCCGCCAATTTATTTTCATTTTACTCTCATTATTGTGACATGAAAGAACAATATGTTGATAGTTAAAGCTATCTGAGGGCGAGTTTTTTATACGTAATTCACTCAACCAATGTTTAAAAAAATAATAATATGTCCAAAAATTGTTGGCCTCGCGAAGGTTTTTTTTTTGTGTTTATTACTTCGTAATTTTCGTCATTATTACTTGGTAATTAATTAATTTAATTTCATGTTTGTCCTGTCATGAGCAGCCGTAACTAAATAAACATACATTCTATATCAAAAAAAAACAAGTAAGTATGTAAGTACTCATTGATTTCGGGATGAATAATGTAGGAAGGGTCTTGTTTTTTTAACCAACGAAAAAACGGAGGAGGTTCTCAGGTCGACGCGTAAGTACTTATATATTTTTTAAGTATGACCACGCATTACTTTTTATTGATCTTATTTTATAAATGACTAATGAATATATAACATGCCTAGCACTAGCAGCTACCGCTGTAAATAGCAGATCTTTCTAATAGGAATTCATGAAAAAAATTGCATTAAACCGAAAGCATTTAAAGTTGGTGGAAGTTCAACTATTAAACATTGCCCTGAGGCCTCACAATAGCGGCAGCACAGTTCGCTCGTGCAATTTTCAACGAGCAACGCATTCCCACCGAGTTCGGTCGACGTCACCGATTCACGCGACTTGCACTCACTCACGATCATTGAATTTTTCAATATATCTTATCGTTTACTAGCGGATACCAGTGAATGTGCCAGCATGAAAGTCAGACATTATCGCAAGGGGATTTACTAAGATAAAAAGCATTCTATGTTTAAGACATGGGCTACACGTACGCTCATCTTAATCCGTTTGACTGTTGAAGAGTGTCTGATTAACCAAAATCTAAACAGATATTCACATTTAAGAATAATTTAATAAGCGATAACAATCATTCTACATAATTTTAGAAAAAATCAATGAATTGTACCAGTACCTACCTAGTAAGCCACTTACAAACGTCTTACTTTTTTAATAAGAAGTTTGCCGCACCTACACAAATGTTTATCATATTGTATAATAATATACGCTGTATATGATCTTCGATTCTGGAAAAAAAATTGAGATCAGGCTTTGTCAGCCCTCCTAACAAAAGAAAGAATCAGCCGTCTTCTAAACGATTATTTACCAACTTTGATGGCGGAAAAATACAATTTTCTCATCAAATCAAATTAATTGATCCTCCATAAAACAATGGTTAACGTAAACATTCCTTTGAACTCGTATTATGTTTCGATGGCAATAAATACATACAATAGCTTTGGCCCAATCAAAAATTATTTGCATATACCTACAGAAAATATAAATAATGTTTACTTATAATTATCCAGAGGCTGACAACGTTGTTTGGACAACTCAGTACTGTCCTATTTATTCTGTTCAATAACTTTTTTATATTCATTGTAAATCGGTACCTATGTATATGTATTATTAAAGCGGGTTTTCCTGTTCCCACACACTTCTGTCGTTTAAGATGATAAGCAAACAAAATGGCCTTTTGAGAAATGTTTTTTCTTGTAAAATCCCTATAATAGGAATTTGATATTTTGGTTTATGCTTTTTGACTTAATGATCTAGCTTAATTCTAAAGGAATACACCGTGTGAAGAAATTTACTCGTTAGTAAAAATAATGCAAATTTCGATCTTTCTTTTTACTATTTTCAATTTCATGGCATGGCATTAGATTGATTTTATGAAACTGCTTTTAAACAATATTAAATAACCTTATCCAGCTAAAACCAAAAAGATTTTAATTTCATTATACACTTCTGTTATAAAATCCGTTAATTAATTTTTGGCACTTACGTTATTTATTCCGAGTCGCCCTCATACTATCGCCACCTCTTCTTTTGCTTTCTAAAAGTACTAGCTTCTGCCAGCGGCAGATTTTAGTAATTTTATTATTTTTTTATTAAAATTAGTGTTACAAAATTATTTTCACCGTGACATTGAACAATATATTATAATCGTAGACATATCTATTATATTCGAGCCAACATTGAAATCAATTTACTTATTTCGAAGGAGTAAGTGATAAGTGGCTAATAATACCGGCAAATTATGATAAAACCGATCCCAAGTCACCACCTTTACTTTTGTGTATGGAAAAACCACAGACATTATTTTTCCTCCTCGTAAGCTAATATTGTCAAAGTATTTTTTCTGGACTGGAGTGTCTATTTTTAGTTATTTATAGAAACAGAAACAGGCTTAAATAAATTATTTTATTTCAGGGTTTCGTTGAATCTCGTGAGTTTGGGGGCAATTCGCCCAAAAATCAAATTCAATTCACGGTAGAACTTTCGAATACAATTACCGAAGTTAATGCAATGATCAATGTCTTTAAAACTGACCAAAACAAAATTGCGGTTTTAAACTGCAAATCTTGGCCTTACTTCGAAATGGTGGTGAAACAAAGTTGTATTCATCAAATCAATGTTTGTAATCATCATTTGGCCACCTTATTTAACACGGCGGTTTGAATTAGTTGACAGGGTGTCGCTATATTCGGTTTTTTTTAACACTTTGGGCGGAAGCACGCGGAGAGTGTGCCCTCGTGCCGGGGAGCTTGATGCTAAGACACGCCTTCTTCTTAAGTAGATATACTAGCCGAATCGGCAAGCTTCGTACCGCCTCAGAATCAATAAATGTTGTTTTACTTAGTAGCAGTAATCAATTTATCAGTATGTAGGCATCAGTCACAGTAGCTTAGTGTTCAAGTATAGTAAGATAGACTCCGATATGAATGGCAACTTCTCTTTTGATGATTTCCTCAAACGAATGAGTAATCCCAGTAACCTTTTGAACACTATGCGCCAGAGCATACACCCATCGGCATCTCCCGACGCCAAGCCACAAATTCGCATTACTTTTTGTCTCATATTCGTGACGTTTGGCGTACAGTGCACGAGCTTGCTTTTCATATATATGTCACCGGAAAATTGTCCGTATAATTTTAAAATATCGCGTGAAATTGTTAACTATTTTTTTGTAAATAAGACACGGATATAATTGGAAACTGTTGAATTTGGATGGGATTTATTGTATAAAAAACGATTTTTTTCATAATGCATCGAGAAATTATAATCTATTAAGATGTGTTACAATCTTACGGATTCTGTAATTTTCGGGTGGCATATACGTGACAACGGCGTTCAAAAGTTTAAAGTTAATGAGTTTTAGGTATGTCTCATCAGATTTATTTACGTATTGAGTTGTTTATCTACTGCAGGCAATTATGTCTTGCATTAATAATATTAATATGAATTTGTTGGAGTTCTTAGACAAAACTTGAACCGTATTTCCTAGTCTGGCCGTCCACTCTGTGGAGAGTGCAAGACATCTTAGCTCTTCAACCAAAAAGTTGGGCAGTTCAGGAAGTAATTTTGCGCAAGTGATATAATCGCAAGTACCAACATTTTAAACGTTGTACCGGAGCCCACATAAAAGCAAAGTCATTTTCTTCCTTTATCTATGGTCCGTAGCGGTGTAAAAAGCTCAAAGCACCAACCAACAAATATGCTTTCACGAGCTCTAAAAGCAACGCTGAAATTCAAATCAAAACGAGTGTTCATCTGCACTTTCAGTATTATCTGCCAGCTATTAACTACGGCTAATTGTTGCTGTCGCACTCGTTGTTCGTTATTGTAAACTGCAAATAAACGATAATGTAAACATCGAACTCGTTCATTTTAATTTCTTTAAATAGAAATGCTTCATCACAACTCAGTTCACTGTCCCAAAACAAACAATTTTACAACCCATATACTCGAGCTTCAAAAACGTCAGACACTGATTGTAGTAAAACAAAAGGAATGTGTAAAAACAGTGTGAGTATTTTGAGTGCTGACAGCGCAGATTACATTGTTACGTATGGATAATATCGCAGCAGTCAGTCCTTGGTGTGCGCTGTTTGCACGCCGAACTCTTCGCACCTTCAATGAACTTGAATGTCACGAGCTGTCAAGGTTAAATAACCTATGACTATATTATGACGTTGTTCGGCAATGTAGATTGCGAATGGTCAGGGAAAGAAGCTAACACTGCGAAAAGTAAACATCGCAACCTCTATCAATTGCCCACAAAATGGGGCTGTGAGAATACAAAGGGCAAATCACAGAGAAAACGTGAGATGCCTACGCGACTGTTTGTTTTATCTGTAACCATTAGCAATCGACAAAAGCAAACATCATGATGACAGATTAGTACGGTATGGACAATCGGATTCCAATTATGGACGGTAACTCATATACGAACTACAATTTCGATTTCTTGATCGGTCTCGAACTTGTCAAACACGTTTGTACGTCACCACCTGACGGACGACTGGACGCGCAAATCTTGCCATGTTACTGGCGAGAGTTGGACGGAAGGTCACACGGAACATTTTCACGACATATTTTCTACAAATGGCTTGCCATACACAGTAGGTTAAGAGGATCTTACGAGTAACATATTCGTGTAGTCTGAATAAAATTAAATATGAATACTGGTATGAGGATGTACACGCTTCGGCGCACATAAACTCGGTGCAAATAAATTCTCAAATTTTATGTGCGTCGTAAAATCACTCTTTATGGGATTGCATTGGGCTATTATTATGACAGCTTTTAACGGATAACGTTAAATAAGATAATTATAGCACAAGTAAAAATGGATGGCTAGATCGATTTAATTGGCAAACGTAACCCACGCCATTTACTATCGATAAATTAGAGTGCTGCGTTTGATTGCTAATTGGATTTCCCGACTCAATTTTCTTATCATATGGTCAAAAGTTAAGCGTTCGTTAAACTAGAGTACTAGATTTATAAAACCAGCCAAATATGTGTCGGGCCACGCAGTGTGAAGGGTTCCGTAGATACCACGACCAAAAATAAATAGCTAATTTTACTATTATGTCTTTTCTAATTTCATTATTCTATCATTACCTATTCAACGTAACCCCACACCATGGGATAGACGTTATAATAAATTTCATCGTCACTTTACGTTTAGGGAGGACGGGGGGGTACCCTAAAAACAGTTTTTTTCAAGGTTTACTTCTTTTTTGTCGGCGTGTATACCCATACTAAATCCCAACTTTCTAGTGCTAAGCATCTCTGAGATAAACCGCGAACAGACAGACGGACATGGCGAAACTGTTAGGGTTCCTTGTTGACTGCAGAGCCCTAAAAAGGAATAAGTACGAACCAAATGTCTGGGTGTCTTGTGTCCTATGTCCAGCAGATGACGTCGTGGAGTGGAATGATGATGATGTACCGAATAACCGAACAGTAGATGGGTACTGTTTACTCTCACATATAATGCGAGAGTCGATCAAGTCGTAAGAAATATAACCAGCCAGTCAGTAGAAATATTGTTTTCGAGGCACAATATCAAATATGTCATTAAATTACACACGGTCAACGAATACCATCACACAGTGTTCCGCAAAGTGTACCGTGGTCATAAGATGGTGGTGTGCCTCGGAAAAGTAAAGTTATCTCTTAAAGTTAAATAGACAGATGGAAGAAAAATACCTACGCAGACACTGATTTAGAATATTTTTAGCTATGAGGAAAAACGAATTTCCTCAGCTTTCCAAACATACCATTACAATACTTTTGCCATTTGCAACAACCTACTTATGTGAATTAGGATTTTCAACTCTTACTATAATAAAAGCCAAAAAAAGGGAACGCCTCAGGACGATCGAAGAAGAGATGAGAGCAATCAACGATTACTCCAGATTTGGACTGCCTATACTCAATTAAACAAGCTCATGTTCATGCAAGTTCATGTATCGCATTAAATACCTTTTCTGCAATATAAGGTAATATTTAGGTTTGTTGATTCATAATAAATATTGGTTGGTTGATTATTAATAATAAATATTGTTTTGTTGATTAATTAATGTTGATTATATTATGTAAAAATGGATTTTTCATTTATGGTGAAACCTTCAAAATTTTCCAATTTCTTAGATGTACCTTGAACTCAAAAAGTTTGCGGAACACTGCCTTAACAGATAAATAAATTCATTTTTAATGCATATTTTAGTTGATTGCATTCGTTTAATTTTCAATTTGATCGTGTTTCGAGAATTCGGGAAGTCGAACGAACAGTAACAGTCTGCAAGTTAAACAATAAATTGCTAATTGGCGCCATTCTGTCAATACTGGTGAAGATAGTATTTTTCACTAATTAGTATATATCTCGTAATGACACGAATCAAAATACCTATTTATTTGTATTTTAATGTTAAATAATAACAGCCGCACGGGTCGATCTTCAAGGTTAAGCAACGCTTGCCGAGGTCGGTCTGTGGATGGGTGACCATCTTAACATATCGAGATTCCTCCGTGCTTCGGAAAGCACGCTAAGCCGTTGGTTCCGGTTGCCATTTGTAGATCTTTGGCAGTCGTTGTGGATTGTCAGAAGCTATAAAATCTGATACTAGTCTTGCCAATAAGTACCGTGTTACCCAATTAATGGGTTGTGGAGGTCTGGTAGGCAGCCGCTCCACGTAAAAAACTGGTATTCAACTGAATCTGGTTTGACTGAGAGCCGACCCCAATATAGTTGGGAAAAGGCTAAGCAAATGATGACTGTTGTGTGAGGCTGAAGTGGGTTAGGCAGAGTCATTACGTACATAAAATGCATCAAGGCCAGAGTCGTTACACAGTGGGAGCCACAGGATGGGCGTCATCGCCGTGCAAGGCCTAGGAAACGCTAGAAGGCAACACACCGAGAAGGGTGCTATGGGGAAACGTTTGCCCAGCAGTTGGACAATGTAGGTTGATAAACAATACGAAATCCTTTTTAAAAGCTATTATATAATGGTTAACGAAGACGCAACGAAAGGAGAGACGGATGGATTATGAGAAATGAGACGGTTGACATGGATTACGAAGTAAAAGAAATACGTGCTACATAGACCTCAGACCATGAGGACGAGGCTCGGACGATGATCATCATTATGATAGACTCGCTTTTGACAACGGTGTCACTCAAGTTACAAGTCGAAAATTATTATCCAACGGGAAGTTAACACTGGGTTTAAAAGTGTCTATCCTCTATCCTCAGTCGCAATCTGTCAAAACACCTAAATTCCCTACATTTCGACAGATTATGACTGAGAAGGGAATACGATCGTTTCTTAAAAATTACGGGAATTGGCCCTCTGATGTCCTAATTTGTTCAGCCGTTGAGACGTGACTGTTTAACAAACATCCATACATATAGACTTTCACATTTATGTTGTAAGATACCCAAGTAGGAAGGATGGCTGGCTATGCCGATTTATTAGAATTCACATACAGCCGGTATCAATAACGTATCTACCTTTGACCAACTGTCAAATTAGCTACCAACAGTAGGTAAAACGTTATGTTTGAAAGGCGAACATGACGTTTCAGCTACGGTTGGTAGCTAATTTGACAGTTGGTCAAAGGTAGATACGTTATTGAAACCGACCGTTCGAGAAGTTACGACGAGCTTTCATAAATTTATCCAGTATTTAACCACCACTATTTAACGTCATTTGAAAACTAGCATTTTCTATGAGCCATAACTTAGATCAAGTCCTTTCATATTGCGGGTTAGGCCCGCGTCGTAAATAACTCGGCGTGGTTGCGGTCCCAACGCCGGGAAATACCTTCGTATTATATGTTCCATTTCTGTGCACATACTTTTACATAATCCCTTTCTTTTCTGCGTCTAGCTTTATTTATTTTATCTGCTTAGCTCACATGTGACCTTGGTAGAATGACGTTGTTGTTTTTGTTTTGTGTGACTTTAATCCCTTAATTCAGCAAAAGTTTGAGAAAAGCTTGACTTCCAGTAAATACGTAGGAATATTTAAGCAGTTGACAAAAATAGAAAGAGTTTTCCAAATTCTTTATGAGTGGTTTGTTTCACGACTGCCAGCTCGTTCACATTTTGCAGGTTAAATTTGAATTCATGTCACCGTCACACCTATTGAGTCAATTTGTTCCACAATGGCAGCAGGTTATTTTTCAATTAAATTTCGTTTATTCAATTTCTTTAGGTACTTATTTTGTACATTTAAAGTATTACCTACTTAAAAAAATAACAAAAAAAAATGGAAAAAATATAAAAGTAGCCCACCGGTATCGGGAACAGGGTCTAAGCTACCGGCGGTCAGGGCTCCAGAGAGAGGAACCTCCTAACAATACGAGACATGTCCAGAAGTACCGCTTTTTGAATCAAGCCCTTGATCCAGCTGCCTAACGAGGGCCTCGTGGCTATTAAGCCATTGGCTGACACGACTATCGGTACAATGATTGCGGTGTCCACAGTTATATTCATTAGACACTTGCTATAAGCTATTATTCCCGTATAGCCTTCCTCATGAATGTGGCTGTCATAAACAAAAATTAATTTTCCAAATCCGTCTGGTAGTTCCAGAGATTAGCGCGTTCAAACAAACAAACTCTTCAGTTTTAGTATATTATATTAGTATAGATGATATTCTAGCTATATAGCAGTGATAAAATGCGAGATATTGAACAAGAAATGGAAGTGACATTGATTTTCATTTAATTAACAAGACATAATACTGTTTCCTGTTATTTTTCCTGTTGGTAGGTGTCATAATAAGCCATATCCTCCCACGGTCGAGGCAGGCGTAGAAATACCTACTCCTTTATTTTTTTATATTTCTCGATCTTTTGGACACGCATTAATATATATCGTTTATTTTCTCTCAAAAAGGTACAATTTGGTACATAGTATCTAAGTAACAGGAAGATTCAAACCTTTGTGAGAGCTGGAGTCTATACTGGGTTCGGGACCTGTATAACAGATCTCCAGGCTCACACCCTTAAAATTAAAATATTAAGTTGCACTTACGCACTACAACCTTATGAAAGCTCTAAGTACTGAGAGGAAGACAGTTACGATACAAAACAAAAGATGTGCGTGTCTTTGGAGAGTTTTGTGTCCGTGAGCGCATTACTGAAGTACAACAGCATACTTTATTAGTTGATGTGTTGATGGTGGGACGTTTAATTTGCAGTGTCCTACGTTTAGCCATCTTTTAGTGGGTCGTGGTTTTTGTACAGGTAAATAATTTCACTTAGGCTTTCGCTGCGCCTACTTATAGATTCGGTAGAATGTCGCGATTTATCATAAGGAAATTTTGATGCTAAGTATTGCGAATATTAATCAGCCTAATAAAGTCACGCGGACCCAAATCTTTAAAAACGTATACGATAACATAATATGTACCTACTGCATGTCATATCTATCTCTATTTTACTAACTTGTTGGCATTCGTTTCTGTTTCCGTTGCCATTTAAAAGTTTGTTCACATAAATTTAAAACATTAGAATACAAAGTCAGGAAGGCCGCTCGCGGTCCGACGACTGAATGCAATGGCCGATCAACTTCAGGTGTCCCGCATCCCCTGAACAAGCCAAGTTAATTGGGAAATACGAGCGGTTGTTGTGCTTAAAGATAGAGCAACCAATTAATTTCGTGTTTGTCGTCGTATTATTCACCTAGCTAGTTCGGCGTTTACCGCTAAACTGCAAGATTTAATTTAGCATTAGTCCGACTCAGAAAGTAATAAGTCAATTAATTTTCTACAGCTATACTAACACCGTTTCATAATAATTACTAACCATAACATCGATAAATGTACTTATTAGTACTTTTATGCGCCTACGTGATCCGTCGCAATAAAAATTAAAACTTAACTTCGTAAACTTGCAACCGCGAATCGCGGTGGCGCGGGAGGATTTTTTTTCATTTTTAATCCAGGAAATTGTAGGTACACAACAAGCGCGTAACTTTTATTTGCCATGTACCAATATTTGTCCTTGTGGCAACACTCCGCGTAATGTTTATGACTTTCTGAAACACGTAGGTACTTAGGTACCTAACTAGAAACTTTTATCGTGAAAAATATTTTTTCTTTGATTCATAATAGAAAATTGCTAACTCGAATACTAACGTAGTCGACGTAGAGCCGATTTAAATGGATCTTTTACTGGAGAACAGCCAAGAATCCTGGTGGTCCAGTATATTGAAGGATTGATGCAATCGCCGTAAAGCCGTAGTGAGACATAGCAGCTGTTTATTGCGATCGTGCGGCCTTCCGGTTCGGACCGTGGCCTATTATCTGTATACTGCCTAATTAGGATCTGACTCATCATTCCACAAGTAGTGCTAAGGTGTGTTTACGTACCGAACGGTCAATTGTTACATATTTTAGTCTCTTTTCTTCTTAAGTAACTACTTTTTGCAGACATCGTAATTGCGTTTAAGTGCATTGTAAATAATGTTAACCATTTCTTTAAACGGGTTTTCGTCAAGGTTGTCCCAAAGGAAATATCTAACAAAATTTAAACTAGAATGGTCAAGGTTACGAGTCTATGATGTTTTAATGCTGTAATGATAATTTTTAGTTGAGTAGGTAGATACACATTTATCTAAGTGATTACCCAATCCTGTTAATTGACTTTACTTACGGCATTTGGGTACCTACCTACCAAAATACATATTAAGAAATAAGAGGAATAGTTGGATTTACATTTCTTCATCATCATGATACCTGATAAGTATCTGTTGTGTGATGGTAAAATTTTGTAGACTTGAATGAAGTAATTTGGGTTTTGAATTAAGTTATTTCCTTGAGTTATTGGAAGAGTAGGTGCTCTGCTGTTCAAAAGAGGTGCTCTGCTGTTCAAAAATTCCTGTAGGTACTTAAATATGTGCAACAAAAAAAAAACTAACAAAAAAAAATAAAATAAGGTAGGAACAATGCATCTTAAATGAATATTTCTTAATAATTAAACAATTATGGTAAAAAAGGAACAAAACCTGAAAAGAAATTAAAGGAAGCCGAATTAAAGTTATGATATTAACAAAAAAAACTAAGCAGTATCCTAAAATGGCACTTACTTGGTTTGTTGTAGATCTGGGGAGAAGTGTTGTAGAAGTAGCAGTACACCCCAAAGGCCAGGACACAGAGTATAAGAAGCAGGATACGGGTGGAGAATGGCCTGCAGCGCAGCACCCGGGTCCTCATCGTGGAAACTGAAAGAAAACAGAATTTTAGAACACCTTTATTTTTTTTATTTTTTTTTAAATATAACTTAATTATAAAAGGCTCTCATAATAATAAACTACAAAGAATCCCTATGTCTAGGTATATTCAGAAACGATTTGAAAAAAAAAAGTGAATAAAATGTATCAGAAGTGTCGTCCAAACTTTTTTGCTCTGCTTAAAATAATATATATTTATATCAGCAGGACAGGCTACTGATAAATAGATTAATTATGATGTCATTTACTACTTTGAGTAAGTTTGGGTGTTTTACTTCTGTATCATAATTTGATAGAACGACGAAGATTACGTGAAATGTAGTGTTTCCCAGAAAATCTAAATACTATTCCTAAACTGCCTTAAATTACCTGTAAAGTAAGCTAATCAACTTAGGTAGATAACGCCAAAAAGGTTTTGTATAAAATTTAAAGTACTTGCGTTACGTAGCCTATTTAGAGTAAAATTATATATTTAACAACAAAATTTCACTTCATAGAGAAAAATTATATTCTAAATTTTTAACCAAAAAATCAAGATCAAGCTTACCAGCCTACAATCTAAATAAACTTCAAAATTACGTACGTAAGACAGATAACATAACAGTACTAACACGAAAGCACTCTTTACTAGCATTTAAAAGTGACCCAAATCCATGCAAACGTAAATTCCGAAACTAAAACCAAAAGTTATTGCACAATAAAAGTCACAGCTAAAAAAAAAATATTGGTTCATCTTCAATCGACTTAGCGTAAACAGTAAACACCGAAGATGCGGCAAACACTTTAAACTACTTAAAATAAATTAACTCACATTTTTTAAGTCACCACTTTTCAAAGAACAATGTTTACATTTTATTTTTCTCGAACTAGACACGAATATTTATTTATCTGCAGTGTAAGTTATCCGGCTCACGCTTGCAAGCGGCAGCTAAACACCACTGCGTGCTCCCAACCCTCCGCGATACGGCTACAATACCGATTGGAACTGGCAACTCGCTCGCTGCGGTGTTGCTAGTATTTTTTTAAAAGAGCTACCAAGCTACAATTTTACACTTTTTGGGAGTTTTTAGTTGCTTGGGCATTACAATTAATATGCTAGTAACTTCAACACTTTATTTGATAGTTTTCTAATACTGTTTTTTCTTGTTATTTTTTTGAGGCGATACACTATACATTCAGAAGTAAAGATACTACTATGTTTAATCTAACTGGCGTTTTGTGAACTGAATGATTACGGTTTGAATTTATTATTTTGACTATACTTTGACTGCTGATGAAATAACGAAAATTGGTGATTTTTGACGGTGGCGCCACCCCGAACATGAAAAGGAGAGAGTTCCTATGTAGGATCGCGCTTTTTGACGAACCTAGCATAGTCGAGAAAATTAATTGTTATGAGACATTTCGAGTAGAATTATAGTTAGGTACAGACGCCAACACCTCAGCTACAACAATCTGTCAAATTTCTTTAATAGATTTTCAACTTTATTGTTAGACAATTAGGTTCAAGGTTGATTGGAAAAATTTGGCAGTTTCTGGTAGCTTGATGTGCTGGCGGTTTCACCCATTTACCTGGTGACAAACAAAGTATTATTTCCAGAATCGTACTACAAAACCATGATAGTTAAACCTATTTACGAGTCACGCATTATATTTTTTTTAAATAGTATATTTTATTATTTATTATACGTTTTAGCGAACACGTTTGAACGCACCACGTTTGATAGACGTGTGAGACGTGACGTTTGGTAGAAAAAGTTTGGGAACGTAAAAGTTTGAAACAGTGGAATGAATCTGAGAGCCAATTAAACAAGTTTTTTTTTAAATATGGGAATTGAGGCGTTTTTGTCAGATTGCGACTGAGATGCCAATGCGAACGTTGCTTAAAAATTTGTTGAAAAAAAATTGGCACTCAGATCTTTGTTCTTTAGCGATTGATTGATGGTTATTTTAACTAACGATCACAGAATTCTGTTATGTGATAAGACGTTTTTAATTGACTTTCGTAAATACATTCCAATGCTTCTAAATTATTCTGCTTTATTGGAGGCCAAAAATGCTTAGGGTCCAGAACAGCAAGTAGGTAGATACCTTAAATATGATTTTATTATAAGTATCAAAATACGCTGGAAATAATAATAAAAGAAAAACATTAATTCTATGTAAAAACAAATAAATTAGCTAAAACTGGCTAAAGGCAAACAGAACAATGATAAGTAGGTACCTACCTATTGTACTAATAAACGTATCTACCTACCTACTTAGTAATTCTGTAAGTACCTAGTTAGTTGCTTATCAGTATAGTGGTGGTAATGCGACTCAATCTGTCGCAAACTCCCAGCAAGGAAGGCGGCGCGGCGTGTCGTGTTTGTGTCTTAAATTAGTAGCTACTCTGTTTAAACAATTAAACATGAAATATAACGAGCTGGGCAATACCGGAATCAAAGTCTCGCATATCAGTTTGGGAGGTGCTGCGTTCAGTAACATTTACGGGTAATTATTCTCATCAAATTAAGCTAGTAAATAACTAACAAGTTTTTTTCAATGTAGAAGTAAATAAACTGGAGAAGCATTATTTTTATAACTTCTTACGTCAGTATTTAATGTGGTTATGACGAATTATAATCTCGACCTGCTGTTGTTACTGAGTTCGTGATTGTTTATGTTTTGTTTGTTCCATATTGCCATTTATTTTTAACCCTAGCGTGCGATGTGGCAACGCGGGCGAAATACTTTTTTCTCGCAAGTATTTAAAAATAATGGATTTAAATGTGACTTTGTGTTCGATCTCACACAACTTTGCTAGGGTCAAGGCCATTTTATGAGGATCGTTGACATTGATTACGATTGCTACGTCACGAACGATTGCTAGCAACTCGTTTAGAATTACAACACATTGTTCTTTAACGCCTACTACATAGCGTACCAAGAATGAAACATTTGTTTGTTTGAACTAATTGCATCAAATCCACAAGAAGTCTGTTGTGTGTAGTTTATTGGTAGACGAGCTCCCGATTTTGATAATAATACGTTACAAATTTTATGATGTTTGCTCATATTTTGTGTAAAAGATAACCGCATAACATAACAACACGATTTATCTTTGAAGTAAGAGTTACGTAGGTATACTATAATTTTTAGGGTTCCGTACCCGAAGAACCATCGGTTACGGGTTAACCAGCGAAAATTTCAAAGACCGTAAATTTCTAAGGCCACTGTAACAACAAATAATAAAAATACATTAAAATCAAAAGCCTCCAAAAGACCACAAGTAACGTGATATTTTTGATTTATAGTACGGAACCCTACGTGTGGGAGTCCGACTCGCACTTAACTGATTTTTAATTATATTGATCGTGATGCCTATGGGTATGCGCCTGTATTGTGTAAACATTATTTTTTGTGTTAATTATAGGTAGGTAGGTAAGTAACTATAGGTACCTAGGTAGGTAAGTAACTACTTACCCTCTGTTCTTTGTCGAGATACCTAAAACAAACAGATTATAGAATAGGTACCTAGTTACTTACCTAATCTTGTTGTTTTATCGGCTAAGTGGGTAAGAGAAAGCCACTTTCCTATAGGCAGGCACTCATTTCGTGACATCATTTGTCGGTCTATTCTGTCAACATCTCACCTTATAAACTTAGGTGGAGTGAGCATGAAGTGAACTGTCATTTCATCCTGTTTGGATTGACAGCTCACTTCACCTAAGCTTATACGATAAGATGATTAAGTACAGAATCGCACTGCAGTTTCGTCAGCGATCTCAATACTTTATAAGTTAGTTATAAGTTTTTTTTTACGATGGGGAATTCATCTTACATGCTGCGGCGTAAATTGGCGTAGAACATGATGACTTTTCTATTTTTCAGAATTCCGTTTAGTTCCTTTTAGTAGGAGTGTTTGAGAAGTGCGTTTAGCGGTCGAGTTTTATGATACAAATCATTTCTTTTTCAATTGTAAGTATAACAGACACAGTACATCCCTCTCAAATATTACCTACCTCGCACTAGAAATACCGTGTAGTTATACACCTATCTAGTTACCTGGTTCCACTAGTAAATAATTGAAGTCTGTAACCGTTGGCTTGACATCAATTTATCACTGTAGCCTAATAATTGAGGCGTCGATTGCGTCTTTGACGACTATTATATGCACAATTTACATGAAACTAGTCTAGTCTACCTTGTCAGACAAAGGTCTGAACTGGTTTAGGTTTGAAGGTTTTGAACTGTCTATAATTGTAGATAATAAATCTCATAAGATTGTTAACTCTTTCTTCTCGATGAGGCACATATATATTGGAAACTAATGAATTTGGATGAGATTTAATTGTATTCGAAACTAGCACTTCGCCCGCGACTTCGTCTGCGTGGATTTAGAATTTACTTCACGAACTTCAACGCCCCCTTTGCCCACTTTAAATGGCACAAAAAGTAATCACAACGGTTTTGTGTTAATTACCCAGGGTTTTTAGACTCGGGTCAAGAGCAAATCCATCTCAAATAAATAAAAATAAACTTGCCTTTGTACGTACGCCAGCGCAACTTTTGCGCCCTTCATCCCGTTGCGGGTTTAATATGAAAAAACGTTAGATCCGTTTCAGCGCTTTGCACCTCTTCAGTGGTTGCATTTAGAAAAATATGTATTTTTTATCAAGATTGCTAATGCCAACGAGTTTTGAAACTCGGTGGCATTAGCTACGGACCTAAATTAATAATGTCATAAATCATTTTTCAAAACTACACTCCAATGGGTTTTTAGGAGGTGCTAAAGTTTGTATGACTTTATCATAAAGATTGATAATGCCACCGAGTTTTGAAACTCGGTGGCTTTAGCAATCTTTATGATAAGGTAATAAAAACCCATTGTAGTGTAGTTTTGAAAAATGATTTATGACATTATTAATTTAGGTCCGTATCCCAGTTTCAAGTTTATAAACACAAGGAATAAGATTCTTCCATATAAACATGAACACCCCGTAAATCATGTTTTGGGAGTAGTTCTAAAAAACTAACTTTATAATTTACTTAGGTCCGTATTCGTACCAAGTTTCAAGTTTATAATCCTAAGGAATAAGATTTTTCATATAAACTTCTACCCCCTATTTCACCCCTTTACGGGAGGAGTTTCCTAAAATTCTTAGCTGACGTCTTCTGTTTATAATCTACCTCCATGCCATTTTATCTTCATAGGTTAAATAGTTATTGAGATTTCATGATAAATCAGTAAGTACGTGAATTAATGAATGAATGACGTTTCGCTTTTATAGGTATATGTCACCGGAAAATGGTAAACGCCGAAAAATTGTAAAATATCGCGTGAAATCTATTTTTTCTAAATAAGACACGGATATATTGGAAACTATTGAATTTGGGTGGGATTTGTAGGCGATTTTTTCATAATATCTCGGGAAGTTTTAACGTAACCAAGGTTTATTTCAATCTTACGGAATTTTCCGGTGACATAGATAGTACTTATGTTTTGATATTTTCTATTTGTAAGGTAATTTTTTATTTTTTTTTTAATTATTATTTTATTATTGTGCCAATAAATGCAATTTTCTTTCTTTCTTTTTCTTTCTTTCACAATATAAAGACAGTTTATTATCTAATTAAAATATGAAAGGGATTTATGTTTAAAAAACAATGTTTACAATTTAGCCCAGATTGCCCAAGATAGATTTAAATGGAACGAAGGAAGGGACGCCTTTGCCCTGCCATTCGAACACTTCGGGATTTTAATAAGTAACAGTAAAATAAGTACGGTTTTTGCAATAATCCAGTAACATCAATAAACGAGCTGCATCGGGTGAGTCGTGTTGAAATTGTCAATAATATGTCCCCTGATTTTGCAGCCCTTTGATTACCCCATCGGGCAATCGAGACACCCTTGCAAGCCTCCCCTTTTACCCATAACCAACGTGACGCAAAAGTGCACTCTGCAGCGGGCAGTTGAAAACAAAATAACATCGAAACGGTTCATTTTATTTTATTTTGTTAACCTCACTTACATGGCGTAACCCCTCTCTCGATTTTAATAAACAGATGAATGCAGCGCTCAAAGGGTTTTTGTGTCAGTTTTAATGATTAAAGTTGTTGTTGATATTTACAGTATGTTTAGCTCCTGTTGCCGTTTTAGTGTTTGTATCAGGTAAATAGATTGTTAGATTTAACGAGAGACACATGAAATTGAATAAGTTTCTGTCTGATTTAATAATAAGTGGGTAAGTAAAAATAGCGTTTCATATGCTAGGGTTGTTTTGGTCCAAATAAATATTTAAAAAAAAACAACTTATGGTTCATCAATCATTTTCATGAGCAACACTCTCAGCAACACAATCTTATTTGGGTAATGGACCCTCTTTCAGCTTAACACACTGGTACAAGTTGTAAATCTGATATTATTTTTATTATCGATAGTCACGCGTTTGACCACTATGTCACCTGATGGTAAGCGATAATTTGGTCGAAGATGGAGCACGCTTGCCTAGGAGTAAGCTATTCACTCTTGACTTAAAGGCTCCCAGGTTGTAGCTATCAGGAAACACAGACTCTGGCAGGGAATTCCACTCCATAGCTGTACGCACAATGAATGTGTTCCCAAAACCTTTGTGCGTGTGCGTGTGATGTCCACCATGCACCATGAATTAAAATAATATTATTCTGTTTAATCAATTAATCATACATAACTAATTGACAACTTTCTACATGTTCAGTCTGTGTAGGTGAGTGATCCAGTCATTTAAAACATCTTAGGCGGCAAGTGACAAATACGCTGTCCTGATTTTTGTTACGATGTTGGGATAGACGCCAGCAGTGTAGGTAGGTACACCCAATTTTTCAACTTCGAAATATCGCACCTTTAAAGTAAAACCGTTACTTACGAAATTATGAAATTTTATAGGGGAGCCAATATTAGAAAATAGTCACTGTTTTTAGATAGATGGCATTGATACCTCAATTCATGAAAATATTCGTTTAGTAACGGTTTTACTTTAAAGGTGCGATATATGTGCTTATTTCGTGGTGCTCCGAAAACTTCAAAGTTTTATTATTTATCAGGTTTTTTATCACATTTATCGGTTATTTATCAGATTTAGGCTTATAACTTCTAAACGATGCATTCTACGTAAAAAAGTCAACCCGAAGAAAGTTAAAGTCGACAAAAGCAACAATTTGAGCGCAACGTGTAGGGTAAATCTAAATATAAATATAAGGCACAGCACTTGAAACTTGAGCCATTTTTCCCAAAAAATAGAAATAGTAGTTTAAAATTGGAGTAGTTTAAGATTGCGAATTACAGGACTTTCGAAAAAGGAGATGAAGGATAGCACAGTGGAAAATGGTTCTTATCATGTAAAATGAAATAGAATACAATTAATATAAACTTATAAATGTATCAATATTAAATACCTATTACAAATATTTTGGTATTTTTCAAGGAAAATAATTAACGTTAAGTAATGGCAGGACCTCAGCGGTCTTCTGCGACAATTATACACGACACAATGTAAATTAGTATTTGTAATAATCATTGATAATGATTATCCAAATAAGGGGAGTGATACCAATGCTGCTCAATAGCCATAAGATTGTGGCTATTTCGCATTGGGATGATTGGGCTAAAAATGTTCTTCTAGAAAAGCCCTTTCCTGTGGTAGGTACCTACCTATATCTTATGACCAGAGATCGGAATAGGTAGACTATATTTACCTCCTGTAAAATCCCGGAATAATAAATGGAATCATGACAATTAAAACCCGGGATTATATAAAAATGAACTGGACTTTGAGTATAGTTACACATTATTGATTAGAAGAATCAAAAGAAGAAAGACTTGTGCGAAAACAAGCTACTTACCTAATAAGATTCTTCGCAAGCGCAATAAGTAATTTGCAATTTCTTAAATCCCGGGATACAATCGTCATGTTTATGTTTCCGGGATTTTAGAGGAGGTATTATCAACTCTATGTTATTACTTCCACGAACATTAGGTAAATATAGTATACCTATTCCGATCTCTGCTTATGACTATTGGCAGATGATGATCCTTGTGTTTAATACTTGTTTTAGATCGTTTGATGAAGAAAAGGGTTTGCAATTAATAAGAGAAACTCTCAAATGCGGCGTTAATTATGTGGAAACTGGTCCCTGGTACGGCGCGGGGACGTCTGAGAGAACCTTCGGAAAGGTAATTTTTATTAGATAGGAAGAAAAAACATTCATTTAGCACAAACTCTAGCCACACAAAACGTACAGACACATCAAGCTACCCGAAACTGTAAAATTTTCCTAATCAACCTTGAACCTAATATTTAAGCGATAAAGTTGAATATCTATAAAAGAATTTTGACTGATTGTTGTATATTGATGTGCTGGCGTCTGTACGTTGCACATATCTATATTTATATATTTATGGTCTCCCACAAGTTGGAAAGATGACCTGGCTATTGAAATAATTCTCGTATTTTTAAGGAGCGCTCGCATTATCATCTGTCGGTAACTGTAATAAACACAGACCTCTTATTTCCCCAAGTTTTGACAAGTTTTGAACCTCGATTGAAGCTGTACAAATTCAAGTTGCAATATCATCATTGCAACTTGAATTTGTACGCTTTTAAAGCACGAGACTATTTTAATATTAGAACAAAAAGCCTGGAATTCGCTTCAGTCTTGTAGATTACTGTAATACAACTATACAATATATCTACTATAAAAAGCTAAAGCGTTTGTTTGTTTGTTTGAACGTGCTAATCTCTAGAACTACCAGCCAGATTTGGAAAATTAATTTTGTATATGATATACGGGAACGGGAAAAACGGGATATGCGCGTACGAAGTTGCGGGCAAAAGCTAGTACCTACAATATAACTGTAGGAAAATAAATTGCAATACAGTTTTAAAATTGTCTCTATACCTAGTCATTAGTAGTTGTTATCTTATTTTTTGTTGTTGTTGTTTCTGCATGCTGTAAATGAGTAAGCAAAATATGTAGAACGATTTTAACTTGAGACCATTATGTACCACCACAATATAGGAACAATAAAAATTCTATCCTATTCTAAAAATAAAAGAAGAAATTAACGCGTGACCCTGCCTGGATACAAAAAGCAGACATATTTAGGAACGTACCTCACTATGATGATGTTGAAACTGTCCTTCTGTGTTTTGACTAAGATACTTGTGATTTCAGTTTGAATATATTGATAGACCAATTCTAAAAAATGTTCTTGGATATTATGGGTGGGGTAGATGGGTACACGCAGAATACACTAGCTTGTATTTTTAATTATCTAAGAAACCATAGGATAAAGTAGGTATCTAGAGATTTCTTTATTTTTTGTCAGTTTTTCTTCTCCATTAATAAATGATTTTGTTTCGTTTATATTTACCTACTTAGGTATCTTATAATCAAATCACACGCTACATTGGTCTACTGTCTTCAAGGATGTGTAGTTCAATCTTAAAAGTCGTAGTAGGTAGGTATTATCTATGTGAAAAAGTCAACACTACTCACTTTGTATAATGTAAGGTCCCATCAAAATAGATGGACAAACTTTTAGAAATCATTCAGACCATCAAAATAAGGACAATAGCAAAAGAAAAATATAGGAAAAACGCATTAGTTATTTACAAGAAAAAAAAACAGCTAAGTAACGAAAATACACTAAAAATGTTGGTTACCCAATGCATAAGCCCATCCATGTCTTTGTTTTCTCATAATTCTGATATCTACTACAAGTTTGTCCAGCTGTTTTAACGGGACCTTCTATATTGAGAGGAGCCATTCTATCTACTTGTTAGTTCTATTTCCAGAAGTACCTATTGTCCGACCACAGATGCGGGTCATGCTTGATCTTAAGCACCACTTGAATGTATGACGTTGAAGTATTTGAATGCTTTGAAAACGACACGGCGATATCTTCAGCCCAGTTAGTGCTTCTTTTCGTACAAGTATTTTAGCAACAAAGATGTAAAGTATAGTACAACCTTAGGCGAATATGGGTATGAATCAATCGTCCAATTTATCATACTGCAGATAATGGTGTGTTAAAAGTAATCCAAATTCGCGACAAAATGGCCTCTAACGGCCGAATTCAATAACGTATCTACTTACCTTAAACCAACTGCCAAATTAGCTACAAACAGTAGCTGAAACGTCATGTTACAAAGGCAAAACATGACGTTTCGGCTACTGTGTGTTTGTAAGTGTGTACTGTTACTGGCAGTTACAGTACACACTTATGGGAGAAATAAATCAAAACAACTAATTAATTACCTAATTAAAAGTTATCAAATTATTTTCCGTTACTGTTTCAAAATTAAATATACCTAACATTTAATTTCCATGATACCTTTTGTGACTCATATGATATCTTTTATGACTAAGAGATACTACCATAATGAGTAGATACCGTCCTGATGAACACACTGCATTTAAATAGCCCTCTGCTATTTTGTCCCAAGTGATTTCCTCCTATATCTGCTAACTTCACTCATTTAAACAAGGTCAAAAGAATGACGTCAAACGCTCACAAAATGTCCCTTTAATTGGTAGATATGTATCAATAAAGTACTATGAGTAGTGTCACGTAGATACAATGTATTCCTCATCAACAGGCGCTGGTCGGAGTTCCAAGGTCGTCGTACTTCATCGGAAGCAAGGTGGGAAGATACGAGCAGGCCACGGCGAAAATGTTCGATTTTTCTACGGAGAAGACGGAAGCCGGGGTGGACAATACGCTGCAACTCCTCGGCTTGGACTACGTGGACTTGATACAGGTCAAGATCATGCGGGCGCTGCCCATGTGTCCATGCCCCACACTAATATCTTCCGGCCATCAATCTTACGTAACGTGACTAGAGGGGGCCCCCAGTCGTTCCGTGCATGCTCGCGAACTTGACCTTCATCTGATAGGTGTAAATCACGGCCACTAGATTGCCTTGGATGCATTTATTCTCTATGCACGGCCAATTGAGACTGACAGCTGCTCGTTATGAAACCACGTACGATTCCGCTCGGTAAATTCCAAATTGCTACACTACGACTGTTATTGTTTCGAGAAAAACAAAGTGTACGTAATAGTAGGAAAATCAGACGCTGTGATGTTTTAATTAACCACTTTTTTATTTTAATTAAACGTAAAAAGGCTCGTTTTACAACAGTTTTCCGATAAAAGGCATTTCAAATGGCAATAAAACGATACATTAAGCCCAATTAATTAAATAAGGTAAACCATGCGAAGAGATAAAATATCACTGAGTGAGAATTGAATACTAAATGTTTTAATATCGATGGTTTTTGTAATATCGGTTGAATTTATTTCCGTGAATGCTGGTTCAATGAAATTGGATCAGGATCCGTCTGCGAGTAGGTAATAGAAACTATTGCGTTTAATATCAGTGCTGCGGGGAAATTCTAAAGAAAACTGAGATTGAACTGTAACCTTACATTCTAAAGACTGTGACGTACACGATATTCATACCTCGGTACCTAGATTTCAATCCTTTACATCTATTATGAAACCTAGTACGTATTAGGTTACATAAAAGATGTACCTAGCATATTGAGATTAAGAGGGAGAATAGTAAATATAGGTACCTAAGTAAGTAGGTAGGTAGCCTATTTGATCAGAGAGGAAGGAAAATGAGTTTTATGAGTAGGTTTCATTGTGCGGCGTAATCATCGAATCTAAAAGAAAGCTGGCAATTGTCTTAAGCTATTTGGTAAAGGTATTGCTGCTGACAGTTTTATGTACAGCTTCACTAAAATCTTCCAAACTTGAATTCAGAATTCACGAAAGTTTCAACCCATCGCTTTTAATTCAAGTAGATATCGACTTCAGCGTTAAGTGTTTTAACAGATTTTTGAGTGACCATTTGCATTAAACAGGTCAAATCAAAAAGGCCTTTCAAAGGTCCTAAGGGTTGCAATGGTATTTGAACGATCCGGTTCCAAAGTTCGAAGTTCCAAAATTTGATAACATTCGCTAATTCTGTATTCAAATATAGACAGATGAAAATAACAATAGCTGTAAAAGCGCACTGATGTAGTTTCAACGCTCTGCCCAGTGAGGGTAGTTTGAAATCCAATAATGCAATATTACATTCAACAATCCCCTTTCCTTCTCTCGAGTCTATCGTATCCTGTTGCTGATTGACTCGATACGCTTCTACTCAGGTGTTTCAGAAGAGCTTTTCATCGTTGTAGCAGTCTTTTGCGGTCGGGTTTTTTGAAAAGTCAATTAATTTTTCTACACGCTAACTCGAAAAGTAGATCCTACCCCACCGCTTTTAGGTATGAAATTAGGTGTATTTCCCACTAGTGCGGAAAAGGCCCTGGGCAACCCCCGCGTATTAAATTGATTGTATTTGTCACACCATGCTGGTCGCCGATCAACTGGCACCAAAATCGACGTTGGCGAGCGAACAAAATCCGCGAGCCATTTCAGCGATATTTTGTTACTAAATAATATGAATCTGAATTTTTTATTTATTTTTTCGAGTAATTGTATTAAAACCCTCATTTGATGCACGTTGGCTATTGTGATTGCAGTATCACGCCTTCGGTTTGGGCGTCCATTCCGCCTCGGCTGAAATGACAACATTTCACCACTTGCAACAAAATGTACTTTTTTATTTTGCTATTGTTTACATCCGATACAGAAACTCACCCTTAAATATGAGCACGAACTTATGAAACAACCTTATTAAATTAATAACCATCAATGAAGGTAAAAAGTGAAAGCTATGTGGCCAAGAATATTTACAGGCTTTTAATTCATTAAGCACTCGCTCGTTCAACAGAACTGAATAAAATACGAGAGAAAAAGAAACATTGGAAATGCGACCGCCAAAGAAAGAAAATGCCCGGCATTTACTTTTATAGCATTTTATATTTTCCATTTTTATATTCTCTCAGTTACACATACGTATCGTTCGTATTTGCGTACTTCCCTGTTTGCATTTCAGCGTTCCGTACTCAAACAATTACAAGGTTCGTTTCATTCATTTAGGTTTCGTATGGTGACCGTTACACGCTCATGCAAACGTCAATCAATTTGACGACTGATTGATGATGTGATGGAATTCAATCGACATTACCGTAAACTTAAAATAATCTTAAATATGGCGACGATATAATATTGGCTGATATACGGAATTCGAAAAAGGACAAGTACCCATTCCATAAACATATAAAAAACAGAGCATCAAATATCCAGATTTTCGTCAATTTCATGCAACCACTGTCAGTACCTTAGACGATAGGTTATCCGTCAATCACAGCCTTGACTGTGGTTAAACTGACAGCAAAACCTACCGTGATGGGCGCCTAAGGCTCTGCTGTCCGTCCGTCCGCTTGTGCTTGTCCGTCAGCGGGAACCCATGAACCTATTTTTATAATGTACTAGCGCCCGCCCCGGCTTCGCACGGTTGCAATTCTGATACTAAATATACTACGGTTTTAGAACTCTGGTAACATGTATATAGTAGGCGCCAGATAAATGTGGAATAAAGTATATTGACCTTTCCCTAATAACTGTTCATAGGTACCTGAACAATTAAATATGAATCGTTTTTCATTATTAGACAATGTTAAGGATCACGAGAGATGATGATTCGGGACAGCTTTGTGTCATTAATTCCGTTTTTCAAATTAAAAATGTCAATAATTGTAGGTGGGTCAATGACCGTTATTCCACGATAGTAACTTGGAACTCTGTCATATGTCAGTGTTTTCGCGAAATCATCTTGAGCACATAACTTGACCGCTATTTATAGGCACATGCCGCCGCCGGCCCCCCGGCCGATATCGCCGCAACCGCTATGTCCTGCATTTTAAAACTGTAATATCTTCGAAAATATTCATTTGAATAACATGCTGTTAAGGGCGATATTGATCAACATTAAATGCAAAATGTATTTAAGGTACTTAATTGGATAAGGATTAACACTGTATTGCTTAAAATCGCTTCGTAAATAAGCCATTATTTCTCGTAAAAGTAAAGGATAAAAAATGGTTATTGTGGGTTATCCCTAAGAGATAGACATATACCATCGCGGACTTTTTTGTAGACCTTTCACAATACTGTAGTACATTATTTTGATCTATCTCGTAGGGTTCAGCCAGCGTTTGCAATGTAAGCGCAAAAAATGTGTTTATTACGACATCACTTTGGAAACCTCTAAAATTCAGTGTTTCTCTACTATATTATGCATGTATTGTACATATTAACCTTCCTCTTTATTTTTATTTTATTTATTTTTAGCCAATTGTGTCCCACTGCAGGGCAAAGGCCTCCCTTTCTTCCTTCCATTCCTCCCGGCTTTGGGCAAGTCTGGACCAATCTGGCCGATAGGCGTCAAGTTCGTCCCGCCATCTTCGCCTGGGTCTCCCGCGATGTCGTCGGGCATTTTCTGGGACCCACATTGTGGTTGCTTTAGCCCATGAACCGTTCGACATCCGGCAGACGTGGCCGGCCCAATCCCACTTTAGTTTGGCTGCTTTTTGTGTGACGTCGGCGATTTTTGTTTTGGAACGCAGCACTGTGTTCCTAACGTGGTCCATTAATCGGACTCCCAGAATGCTGCGCTCCATTGCTCGCTGACAAACCTCAAGCTTGAACCTCTGCTGAACTGTCAAAGACCAGGTTTAAGCACCGTATGTAAGGATAGGGAGAATGCACATGTCCATCAATTTGCGCTTATGACAAATTGAAAGGCCTCCTTTCATGAGAGCCTTCATCGACCAATAGCTCTTCCAGGCGTTGTCGGCGCGGCGAGCAACTTCTTTTTCTTGTCTCGCCTGGAATGAGACTATTTGGCCGAGGTATATGTATTCTGGTACATATGCAATCTCCACGCCTTCTAAATACAGTTTTTGTTGGGCGCTGTTTGTCATGAGTTTGGTCTTTGACATGTTCATCCGAAGTCCAATCCCGAGGCTTGCCTTATTTAAGTCACTCAGCATTTCACCTAGTTCAGCTGCCGAAGATGAAAACAGGACAATATCGTCGGCGAAACGCAGGTTGGTCAACCTTTTTTCGCCGACGACAATGCCTTTATCGGACCAGGTTAACTTTTTAAAAACCTCTTCAAGGGTGGCAGTGAACAGCTTGGGGGACAGCGGGTCGCCTTGTTTGACACCTCTTTCAATAGGAAAGGAAGGTCCGGTGGTAGTAATTTTTATACCTGCTGTACTATTACGGTATATAGTTTTTAATAAGTTGACGTAGGTGGTATCTATATTTTGGTTACGGAGGGCATTGAATAGTGAATCGTGGTGGATGCTGTCGAACGCTTTGGCGTAGTCGACGAACGCTAGATAGAGGGGGATTTTGAACTCTGTGTACTTCTCTATTATTTGATTGAGGGATTGTAGGTGATCGGTAGTGGAGAGGCCTCGGCGAAACCCTGCTTGCTCAGGTGGTTGTTGAGCGTCAAGTTGATTAGATATTCGGTTCTCGATCACTTTTATAAATGTCTTATATAAATGCGAAACTAAATTGATGGGGCGATAGTTTCCGATTTCTGATTTGTCACCCTTCTTATGTAGCAGAATAATTGTAGAATGGCAAAATTGAGAAGGAAAGGAACCGGTTTGCAAAATTGAGTTAAATAGATTTGTGATATGTGGAAGTAGTACGGGCTCTCCTATTTTAAGAGCTTCAGTAGAGATGCCATCTTCTCCCGGACTTTTATTATATTTCAGACTGCGCAGAGCACAATGGACTTGAAAACCTGTTATGTGGGGTAATGTCTGTGGTGATAGTTGTAAAGTATCGTTGTGTGACTGGGAGGAGGAGGTCGTGTCTGCGGTAGAGTACAGAGTTTTGTAGAAATCTGAACAGACGTTCAGAACTTTGTCTTTTTCAGTACAGATGTTACCTGCATGGTCTTTGATTTTGGTAATGGTAGATCGGCCTTTCTCTGCTGTACCTCTTAGAGCTAGTTTCAGAGATCTATTGCTTTCTACAGCAACTTGCACTAGCTTGTCATTATAGTGCCGCACGTCATTTCGGATGCACCTTTTAACTCTTCTATCCACTTGTTTAAACTCTGGGGTGTTGAAAGTAAGATCTTGTCTCTCTTCTATTAATTTTAGAGTTGTTTCGCTCAGTTTAAGGAACTTTCTCTTCAGGGGTTTAACTTTAATACTTGCGTTTTTAATACTAATCTTGATATTTTTGTACTGTTGTTCAATGTCGTCTAAATCTATGTTTTTTAGGGAATTAAAAGTGTTTTTGAGAGCTAAATTAAAATTTTCACTACTAATGATTAATGAAGTTTTATCGATTTTTTAATGCTGTTTCTAATTATTTGTGTTCTAGTAATCTTGTGGTCAAAAGTTGCCACCACCCGCAGCGGACGGTGGTCGGATGAATAACGAACTTTGTTCAAGATTTGGAATTTTGTTATAAATTGCTTGTTGGAAGATAGACAGAAATCAATTTCATTCTTCGTTCTTCCATCGGAAGAGAACCAGGTCCAGCGGTGTTGAGGTTTTTTGAAGAAGAAGCTGTTACTAAGCGTCAGTAACAGCTTCGATAAAACTTCATTAATCATTAGTAGTGAAAATTTTAATTTAGCTCTCAAAAACACTTTTAATTCCCTAAAAAACATAGATTTAGACGACATTGAACAACAGTACAAAAATATCAAGATTAGTATTTAAAACGCAAGTATTAAAGTTAAACCCCTGAAGAGAAAGTTCCTTAAACTGAGCGAAACAACTCTAAAATTAATAGAAGAGAGACAAGATCTTACTTTCAACACCCCAGAGTTTAAACAAGTGGATAGAAGAGTTAAAAGGTGCATCCGAAATGACGTGCGGCACTATAATGACAAGCTAGTGCAAGTTGCTGTAGAAAGCAATAGATCTCTGAAACTAGCTCTAAGAGGTACAGCAGAGAAAGGCCGATCTACCATTACCAAAATCAAAGACCATGCAGGTAACATCTGTACTGAAAAAGACAAAGTTCTGAACGTCTGTTCAGATTTCTACAAAACTCTGTACTCTACCGCAGACACGACCTCCTCCTCCCAGTCACACAACGATACTTTACAACTATCACCACAGACATTACCCCACATAACAGGTTTTCAAGTCCAGCGGTGTTGAGGTTTTTTGAAGAAGAAGCTGTTACTGACGCTTAAACTTTGCCCAAAGGCAAATTGTAATAGACGCTCGCCGCGTGTATTCCTTATACCCAAACCGTGAGGCCCTAAAATGCTTCTGTTGTCACTGCATTCTCTGCTGCCCTGTTTCGCGTTAAAGTCTCCTAGGATCATGATCATCATCAACCTTCCTCTTGAATCACTCTATCTATTAAAAATTCCGTTGTGGAGTTTTAAAGATCTAAGCGTACATAGTGGACAGACAGACGGGAAGCGACTTTGCTTTATATTATGTAGTGATAAGTTTCTGCCAGCGGCTTCGCCCGCTGTAAGTTCTAAAATTATCCCAAAATAACACATTCTCCGGATAAAATGTATTCCATGTCCTATTTCAGGATATGGTCTAAGTAGGTATGTCACACTGCCACCCCGTTTCTCTCTTTAAAGGGTTGAATTTTAAGAAATGCTGAAATCTAGGTGTTTGGTTTATTATATCCAAGCGCATTTAGATCTAGTTTCAAGTGAATCTGACCACAAACAAATATGTTCCATACAAAGGCTTTTGGCGATAATTGTGGAAACTAATAAGTACTCACAACTTTTATCATTTACTTAGATATTATTCTTGCCAAGTTTCAAGTTTATAAACCCAACAAAGAATGCAAATCTTCCATACAAACTTGAACACCCCTTAAATCGTCTGTTGGGGGGTACCTAGTCGTGAAAAACATTATTTACTTCAAGTTTAAGTTTCAAGTTTACCAACCTAAATTTTCCATAGAGACTTTAACAACGTTTTTTTGAGGGTAGTTGTGAAAAACTAATAACGACTAGTATTAGTGCCAAGGTTCAAGAATTTTGGCCCAAGAATGAATAAGATTCTTACATAATAATAAGTTATAATAAGTTTATTTTCAAATCATTTTAGCTTAGATTACATGTCGAGGAGTCTCCATTTAGGCATAGAAGATGCCTGTAGTTGAAGGCTCCGCTCTTCTCTTACATTATAACTTAAACTTATAGTTTTATAACAAAATAAACAAATAGAAAAAAAAAAACAAAAGGAAGAAAATTTTACATAAAAAATAAACACGATCAATTGTAGTTTATTGTATGTGTGTGTGTGTGTGAGACTGGTGCTGAGTGTACATTTTCACATGTGTGTCTAAATAAGCGAAAATCATCACATTACATATAAGTTATTAAGTCACACGTTGCAAAAGCAATTCTGTATCATCATAGTTTAAATTTTGTAACCATGTTTTTAACTTTTTTTTTGCATTCATATTTTTTTTTTATCGTAAATATATATTACTTTATTGATACATAAAAACTATAACACTCCTTCATTCGTCTATTAGAGGTACTTGGGAAAAATTAATAATAAAAACCTATATTATTTACTTTGGCCAATATTCGTATCAAGTTTCACGTACATTGGCCCAAGGAATAAGATTCTTCCATAGAAAGTTAAATACCTCTTAATTCGCCTATTGAGGGTAGTTGTGAAAAACTAATAATGGCAATCTTTATTATTTACTTTGGTTAATATTTGCACCAAATTTCAAGAAAATTGGCTAAAGGAATAAGGTTTTTCATACATACTTTCAACCCCTATTCCAACCCCTTAGGGTATGAACTTTCAAAAATACTCTCTTATCTGATGCCTACACCATAGAAGAAATATTTCCTTCAAATTTCAAGTTCTTACGACCAGCGGTTTAGGCTGTGCGTTGATGTGTAGTGATAGTGTCAATAGTTATAAACATTTTATTGACAGATAATGAGTAAAAGAATCATCACTTTGATAATATCTTAAAAAGCACTTTAAATGCACCCCACGCTTTTTAACAATAATGTATGTACATTCAATTCTTTTTTACACTTTTCTTAATCAAATTAATTAAATTTTATTTTCCGTTTTTAAGTTGGATTTGTCTATAAAAATCGTGTTTTTTTAGTTTTTTTTAACTATTTTTTTTACATTTAATTTCCACGAAGCGAACGAAACGGCGATTTTTCCCGATAACTAGGTCGAAATTGTGATTAAATTTTAACGAAATTTAACCATAGTTTCGACCAAGGTTTGGCTGAGTTAGGTAACTACGCATCATTAAATTCGCCCTTCTTGGATCTCATCCACCTGAGACTTGCGATCTGTAGGTATAATATTTTTTGCTTGTCATTAAAATCACAGAAATATTCAATTTTGGATGCCTACCTATCATCAACATCTTCTTCTTTCTTTTTCTGGTTTCCTTACCATGGTCTACACAGTACCAGGTACATGGTCAGGTAGGTACCTACCTATTTAGGTTCCATGAAATACGTATAGTAGGGAATTAATGGCTGTAGGTACTTACTCACTATTATATCTTTGGGACTCACCAAAAAAACTTGTCATCGTGTTGGTAGGTAAAGCACTGATTCGATTGATAGGGTAGGTATTTGACTACTATCAAAACACAAAACGACTAGGTGGATACTGACTTTGTGAAAAATGTTATTTAGGTAGGTACTAAAAAAGGTGTGCGATTTGTGAATATTTAAATAAAATCGATGGAAAAAAGCAACGTTACACACTTATGAACTCATTCTTCTATCTTTGTCATGCAAAACGTCCTTTGTACTGGAGTGCGCAAATCATTTTGGCGTGACTTGCGAGTGACATCACACGCAATTATTGCTGTCTCTGTATTTCACAGATTTAAAAAACTGTCAATTCCGGCATTTTTTAAGAGTAGGCAAGCGTCTTGTCATTTCTCTAGCGTTGAGAAAATAATGTAATAAAAATATCAGTCAAAATCGCCATTTGGTCTCTTCATAGAGACTGCAATCCGTGTCAGCACTTCAGCACTTGAGCACTTGTTACCGGGCGCAGGTGCTTCAAACGATAATAATTTAAAAATAGAGAGGTTACACTTTTAACGTATTGCCAGTGATTTAAAAAAATTCACAGCTTCGTCACTTTTTAAGATTTTTATTGCGTCTTTTCCATTGGTCTGGGTTATAAATAAAAGATAATAAATAACAGTCAAAACGCCTATTATTGTGTCTTTTGTTAGAGACCACTGCGTTCCGTGTCAGTACTTCAGCACTATGAGCACTTGTTACCAGGCAGTCCAGGCACAGATGCTTCAAACGATAATGGTTAAAGTGCAAGGTGACCGCAGCAATTATGCGCAAGCTGCTGATTGCCGTGAAATTAGGTTTCTATGTAGGAACGAATTTATACATACAGTTATAAAAACGATTACATTACCTTATTAGCAGTTTATCTTTTTTCGTTGGCCCGTTGCTAAATAAGAACAGTCGCACGGTATGATCGAGGAACGCTCGTGGAGGGGTGGTTCGAGACTAAAAGTCGACCCAAACATAATTGGGAAAAGGATAAAATAGGGATATAACCTGGGTTAAAAAAAATATGATTTTATTTAATCCATTAGTTACATACAATATCGACATATCAATTAAAATATGAAGATAAAACGCATCAAAGATAAGGAGGGGGCTTGTAATGTCACTTTCCAGTAAAAACTGTACTGGTAAGTGACGTCACACGAGTTTTCACGTTGAAAACTCGTGTTCATTTATTGTCTACGTGACAAAAGAAAAAATACGTATCCAATATTTTTTTGAAATCTATCTGACGGACTAATTACATATTTTTAGTCAAATACCCTACCTATTGCAAATCACTACGACAGGGCTCGTTAATACCTCCGTGCCTCGAAAACCACGTCCCGGCTGTCATTTGTAAACCTCTAACCAGTCGTGACGGGTAGTCTAAAGCTAGAAAATCTGACACCAGCCTTGCTAAGTGCTATCGTAATGCATTCAGCTGCATCCGGTCCGGTTAGACTGTGGACCCGACTGACGAAAGGGCTTGGCAAATAGATTAATTCATCTTCCTTAGTAAACTAATAATAACTGCATACCTATATTCATTATGAGTTTACACTAGGTATATCTGGCAAAACCAAGAGCTACCCATGTGACTTAATTCTGGGGAAAAAAGTTTAGGTACTACTACTTCAGACAATGTACAATAATTACGATTCTTTAGAAGACCAATGTGAAGCCCCAACGCAACGCCACAGCTCTAAAATAAATCAATAATCACATTGCATTGCACTGTTTTTCTATGAATGCAATCAATGCCTTTCACTGGATTTCATCCATTGTCACACTATTTGAGTTATGAAAAATACCTACGTATAAAATAATCTCTCTTTAGAATAACTATTGTTATTAATCGGAAAAAACTGGCGTTGTTTGTGTTTTTTATTAATGCATAGAGATAAAATTACGTAGGATTGTTAAATGAGTTTTCTCAAAGTTAGCGCAAACATAGTGTTAGTTAAAAACACCTTTGTTTTAAATAATTTTCGATTGTGTCGAGTTACCTCTTAGAAATAGAACTTGTGTATTTTTTTTCTTAATACTTACAAACGGGACGGGCGTCGTCGCCGAAGCCTTAAAAATACAACGTGTTTTCATATCAACTATATTTTTTGCGAACGCCACTATGAATCCGTTGTCAGGACGGAGCTATGCAGGACGACGAGTACTATCCCTTTTCAAAACAGATTCGGGCATTCCGTACATTTTTGTTCGCATAACTTGACTAAGTTTAGGGAACAGCTGTTTATAACACTGGTCGGCAACAAATTAAAGCAAAACCATGCGTATGAGGATTTAATTCATATGGAAACGGTTATTCTAAACATGTAGTCAAAATTTATCTGGCACGTCTAATTTTAATACAATAAGCATCTCTTGTTTTCCCTAAAATTGTTTTCATTTCGTTGCAGGCAGCGGTATTTGTGCACGTTGGTACAGACGCCAGCACACAAGCTACCCGAAATAGTTAAATTTTCCCAATCAACCTTGAACCTAATACTTAAGGGATGAAGTTGAAAATCAATTAAAGAAATTTTACAGATTGTGTACCTTCATGTGCTGGGGTCTGAACATGAATGTGCTTGTATTTCGAATGTTTTCACTTGTTAATATATTTATTTCAATTGGTTTACAAAATAACTAATATTAATATGTAAACTAAACTTGCAACAAACTAAAATATGGCATCAAAAAATTAGTCCTCAACGGCACGTAGAATGGCAATACTTAGCCTCTGGCCAAAGTAAAAGCCAGCTCTTGGGTCTAAAGGCTGTATTCCGAATGATTTGTATATGTGTTAGAAAGAGATAGTAAGTAATATTTACTTGAAAAAAAATTGGATTATTATTCAAGCAGTCATATATTTATTTATCTGTCCTTTAGGTCCATGATCCCACTTTTGCGCCGGACATTTCGGTGGTGATCAAAGAGACCTTACCAGTGCTAGAAAAGGCAGTCAAAGACGGTAAAGCAAGGCACATCGGTCTCGCAGACTATGATATTGACCTCATGAAGGAAATCATTGAGGAGTCTGACGTGAAAATATCTTCAGTCCTCTCATATGCGAAGTCTACGCTCTGTGACAACCGACTGCAGAATTATACCAGCTATTTCAAGGTATTTATCACACTATAATACCCTCTTTAGATATTTAACAGCCACGTGCATTGTAGCTTGTCTTGTGTTTATCTTAGGTCTCAATAGTATTGGTACGTACCTTATATTTTCAGGTTCTTTTTTAAGTACCTAAGCATAAGTATATTAACTGTATACTGGAGGCAAACATTCATAAGTCACATTAAGCTAATTATACAGTGCACACTTGACCACACAAATTGTGTGGAAATATTATTTGATGTTTAACAGTCGGATAATATGTTTTTTTTTAATTACAAACACATATTAATAAAAATTTGATTAATTAATTATAAAATGGACTTAGGATAACATACCACCAGTATACAGTATCTATGATGCTCCAGTGTTTCATTTAGATGTCAAGATTCACATATTTACATAGTATGAACTCTAACTGTCATCTCCACTTCGAATCATCAAATTGTTATATATTAAATGAATCTAGGCTTTTTCCATGGTCGAGTGTGTGGACGAGGGAGAGGGAGACCTTTGACCAGCTGTGGGACATAACGGGCCAATTAATATTAGATTAGAGTAGAAGTCCTACAAAGTGACTCGGATGGGCCCTCAACTTAGTAAACAAATTATCTTTTTCCTCTGGTTGTCAAAAACGCATCACAAATCCACACAGAACAATAGCAAGCCACAGAATATTTAATTAAGATCACACAAAGAAGACAGAGGCAGAACAATGTTTATATAATAAAAATATTTGTAATATCTCACATTCCGTCCGACAATGCAAGGCTCGCCGTCCGCTAAGGCTGCATAACCTGCATTTATTGCATTCATGCGTCTACACATACCTTCTACAATACCATCGTTGTGCCCACGATCCGTTCGGATATTAATATTATTGACACGGGCCACAATAATGAGAATGCTGCATCATCGTTAACCCCAGCGTTTCCCGAGAATGTAGGTCAGCCCGGAGCTGGCAGTCTAATTAATAGACTGCATCTGAACCCTGCCTAGGAACCAATTTATTTTCACAGCCGCATGAGCCTTTAGAGGTACCTATGCAAAATATGACACACATCAGAAAATATTTAGAATATTTATTTATTTTCCATATTTTTGACAATGTTTCATACAGTAGCCACAACGCCTGCTAGGGTTGTGGAATTTGTTCGAAAGACTTACCGCGGCCCTGGAACGCAACGTGGAGGGACGCGGGTGGGTTTTAGTCAGTAAGAGTCTGTCACTCCCTTCCGCTCCGCCCAGAGCGGAAGGAGTCATACGATTTCCCATAAAAAAAACACAACGCCGTGTGAGCTGACCCTTACTAGTTATAGGTTAGATTGAGTAATAACTCTGCTGCGGCTTCCGCCGGGCGAGGATCGGGGATCGGTTCCTGTGTCGGGCAAGGTTTTACTGGGTGTTTCCATTTGAATGCCAATTCTATTCAATTCAAGTCGCCATATCATCTCAGCGACAATCAATGTCCAATACTTTTCAAATGATTGGTCTATTACTTAAAGTATTTTAACAGTGTGCGACTTCGATGTGAACGCGAACGCTCCAAAAATACATGAAATGCCCCTCCGGTAGTTACCTATATCTGAGTAGCAGCTTAGAATCTGGACTCGTGCCCGGTTGATGGCAATGGGCTCATACCCTTTAAAAATGTGGTTGTAGGTGCAACTCTACCTGTTGCGGAATTTGTTCGAAAGAGTCAACACGGCCCTGGACGCAATGGGCATTTGGAGGAACACGAAGTGGGCGGATGTAGGCATTTGATGATATCCTTAAAGAAAAAAACGGTGCTCATCAACCTAGCCCCTCAGTCGTGATGTTGTGATATTCTTACTATAATTCCAGAGTAAAGGAGTGGGTGTGATCAACGCAGCTGCTACAGGCATGGGTCTCCTCTCAAACCACGGTCCGCAGCCATGGCACCCCGCTAGCGATGACATCAAAGCCATTTGCAAGAGAGCTTCAGAATATTATAAGGTAAATATATCATCATCTTTTAACCGAGGAACATCCACTCTAGTCTTAGTGGTCAATATGCAGCGTAGCCGCTTATTGGGATTGCTTAAGTATCATCACAATCCACAACGACCGATTAAAACATACATAATCATCAATATATTTTAAAACGTAGAAAGCTGAAATTTGGCATGTACTTAGGTCCTTGGAGAGTGTAGGGGAGCACTAAGAAAGGATTTCCCGAAATTCCTACGGAAACGGGAAAAAGTGAGATTTATGCGCGTCGTACGAAGTCGCGGATAAAAGCTAGGAATGGATTGATGGTTTATAGAAACAACTTATACCCATCCAAAAAATTATGTGACAAATTGTATCTCAAGCAATTGTGGTCTGCTGTGATTGGTTTAATGAATTATCAAGAACCAATTGCATAATTTGACCAGGTCTTACTCTGTAAATAGCTGGAAACCGTCTCCATACTAAATTATTTAGAGTGGTTGCACTGCCATGCTTTTTCTATTGTTTCTTTTTAGTGGAGTGCCTGGGGGTTTTGACCTCGGACTTTTGTTTCGGAGGATGAAATTCAAAATTCAAAATGGAATGTTTAGCTAATAATACGTATAAAAGTTTACCTATAAAAAAAATGTGCAATTGATTTGGAAAAAAACGATTGTTGCAATAATTCAAATAGTGAATACCAACTTATTAGGTTGTTGAATATCATTGATATCAAAATTAAGGCAGCGTATTATTTATAGAGATAGTAATCAGAAAAAAAAACAGGCCTAGTGCGTGTCGGACCACGCACAGTGTAAGGTTGCGTAGTTATCTATTTCGAAACTATGACAGGAAATGAAGTAGTTTCGAATTCATTTTCGTTATGAGCGACACTGAATTAACATGACAATACACCGATAACGAGAAATTATTAACATTAGCCACTGAAATCCATAAACTTTGAAAGCATTGAACCATTGGACATTGGTGAAGGACAAATTTAACTTTTCTAGATGAATAGGTAAATGTTCTCCCATAAATTACGGTCAATTCTCCAGCTGCAAATAGAATTATGGTAATCACAAAATAAATATATATATATATATAGTAGGTATGTGATAATTTTGTGTAAGTATATTTTTGTAATGTGTTTTTATTTGTGTAGATATGTGATAAAACTAGGTACATATTAACGATTTTAGTTTTACTTTTTCCTTTATTTGTGCTGTGGGTCTTGCTGCTTAGATACTAGGTCAACGGGAAGTACCCCATGTACCCTAAAGTTTTATCACAAAATATATCACACAAATGTACACAACATAATTATCTTATATGGGTCATTCTTCCTTTCTATCGACAATCGGTCAGTATAAAAAGGTATAAAGGTGGCATGCAATCAGCTACCCAACATCACCCTTAAATATGATCACGGTCATGCACTGGCACTTCTGGAACACCCTGTATATAAATAATAGGTACGCCATCTTAATGTTGACAAAGATATTCTACAGCCTAACAAGTACCATTTACCTACTTACCTCTTGAATTATTGCAACTTTCGTTTTTTTTTTCAAATCACTTTTAATAGGTAAAACTGTTTTTACATATTACTAGCACTACACAAGTAACATTAGATACAATTTAAATATTGAAATTTCATTCGCTGTACCGAAATCCGAGGTTTTCACGTTTTTAATGCCCCCGGCACTCCACTATAGTGCTTCACCAATTTTCTTCTCTGTTTAATTTCGTTCCCAGGTATCAACTTCAAGACATTTAAATTATTCTTGAGACTCGCGAAAGCTCTCCGCATTTTTCTGGTTGGTTGTCATTGTTTATTCTAGCAGGATTTACAGCGAGTGAAATAGAATTGCGGGTTTGTCAGGAAAATAACACCGCGAGTGACCACGTCGTATCTGAGTACTATGTACTTTCCTACAGCATTTTTGTGATTTGGATTACCTACAAATTACCTACAGGCAAAGGAAAGCTCAGCATGTGTGACAAGAGTAATCTTACAAATATTCGCATCAAACTTGTTATCTAAGCGACCTAGTCAAATCAAACTTTGTTTTGCCTGGGTAGAAGGAGGGGGACTCAGGACCTAGTGAAGCGGCGTGCAATGCCAACCTAGACACGACGTTGGGGGTTACGGGTTCCATTGTCGTTCCCGCAATAACGCGTGATCGCCGCCCCATCGACATGGCCGTTTACACGATATCGCATTATCCAGCCGAACTTCTTTCTCTTTGCCCGATTATATGGCGACAACAGCCGAGCATCGCGTCATGGATATATTGTCCACTCGGGATTGGGCTAACATGGCGAAAAGTTTTGACCACCACAAAAAAAAAGAAACAAATTTTGAGCATGGCAATCCGCAGGTTAAGGAAACAATTTTAATTCTTACCTAACTATACTTTGCGTATGCTTAGGGATATCTCGAAAATCTCAGAGTCCATAGCTTAATCGCATAAAGTCCATGCTATGAACTATGGTCGAGCGTTTGTTTGCGCGCTTACCGCGGGCAAATAAACGCACGGTCGAATCAATTGGAAGTCCGACACGGCTTGTACACCCTGCTTGTGTAATTATTAATTGGTACTGTTCTCAGAACCTTGATCATTTTTGAGTTTGTGTCTAAAGTTGGACGTTAGTGGACAATGGATCGAGGATATGATAATAAAATCTATACTCACTGTCTACCTACATGTTACGAGAGGAACTCGGATAGATCTGTACACTAATTTTCGTACCTATATTCTAGGTGTTTTCTTAAAAACGTTAAATTCAAGTTATAGATATTCTATTTCACGAAGTCCGTTTGGCTCTGGTTGTAGTAGTGACGTGTAGTGATAGGCACGCTAGTGTGTGTAAACGTAGGTAGCGTTAGGAAAGAAATCTGACACGCATTATATATTTATTTAATAATTATAGACAATTTAAGTAAATAATATTTAGCTATTAGAATGATAAGTTGCAGAGAAAAGAAACAACAGTTGAAAGTAAATAATATTTTTATTTATTACAGAGAAGAAACAAAAAAATCAGCACTTAATCACTATCAAATTCAATTTCTGATTCGCTTTCGTCAGAATCGTTCCCTAAGTTAATTATGAACTCAAAATCCAGGTCGACGTATTTTAAGTATTCTTTTTCAATTTTTTCAACATGAGCACAGGTTTTTTGCCATGTTTTACTGGTTACTCTATACAAGCTTTCAAAGATCAGTCTTTCCATGTTCGTCATGTTTTGTTCGATATTCTTTGATGCGATATAATTTTTTACAATACCCCAAATATTTTCAATAGCATTTAATTCTGGGTGATAGGGGGGAAGACGTATGACATCAAAACCCTTGCTCTTAATAAAATCATCAATTTTATACGTTATGTGTTCATCTTTGTGTTTTTTTATAATATCGTACAATTCCAATTTAAGGAGAGATTGCTCAAATGCAATACCCTTATCCCTGAGCCATTGCTGCATGTCTGCTTTCTTTGTAGCCGACGTCGGTAGTTTTTCAGTCCGTGTGTTGTGATATGAAGCATTGTCTAAGACTATGACAGAGCGTGGGGATAAATTGGGTAAAAGTTTTTCGTTTAGCCATTTAACATAATTATCGTAGCTCATATTAGAATGGTAATCGCCAGCTGTTGAGTTGGCTTTATAAATCAATGAAGCATTTTCAATAAATCCATCCTTTGTACCCGCATGCACTAATATAAAGCGAGTGCCTGTGCTAATTTTTTTTAAGAATGGTGTACTCTCTTTCTTTGGTGCCCAGGTATTGTTTCGCACGTGTGTTGAAAGGACATAACTTTCATCGGTGTACACAATTGGGCGACCTTGACTGCGATATTCTGACATCTTCTTCAAAAATTTTAAACGCCAAATTTGTATATCATGACGCTCCGTCAAAACTTTACGGTTATTCTCTGTTTTACGCCACTTGTAACCTAACTTCAGTAACAATTGACGAACAGTTTCGATACAACCATCAAAACCAATTTTTTCATTTAATACAGTTTTTAACTTAGCCAACGTTGGAATTTCTTTATGGATGACATGGAAATTTTGTATAGTACTGCGAACAACATCGGCTGTAAAATTATCTATTTCTATCTTACTATCCCGCTTTCTTCTTTTCTTCATAGGAGAAGTGAAATTTGATGAGCAGGATGGCAATTCCTTCTCTTCTTTTAATATCCGTTGAACAGTTTTCATAGAAACACCTGTAGCCTCAGCTGTACGCCTTGTAATATCTCGTAAATGAGACAAATCACAGTTAGGTTCCGCAACTGATTTTGTGAATTCATACTCTTCTCGCAGGAAATGATAAACGCTAGCTATCATGCTTCGACCCTAGAACAAAACCAAATCGAAATACCTATTTAAGTAACAAGTTTCATAATATTAGATAGATAAACTCTTAATAGCACACAAAAAGTAGTAACAATAGTTAAAAAAAAATGTTACCACAGTGTGGACAACTTTTCTGCGTTTACTTGCCATGCTGACGTTACTCTTTGAATTTTTTAGCGCGGAAACAAAACACTAGTGACTCTGACCGCGTCGCCATCGTGACTGAGCGCTCCCGAGGTTACGCACACTAAAACAGTGTGCACGTACAGACCTTACAACATTCATAGTCAAACGGACTTCGTGAAATAGAATATCTTGTACTATATCATCACAGTGACAATTGTCAAAATGTATGAAAATTAAAGTGTATTTCGACAGTTTGAGAACGCAAAATTTCCTTAAAAAAACTGGAATTGTTCCTCTGGAAAGCAATTTTCAGACGACGAAACTTCTGTCATTATTATTTTATTACGATTTCTATGAAAGGAAAAAGTATTTTAACGGTATTCTTAGAAACCGGGGGAAAAATTTAATGAATCGTTGTTGGAATTCTCATCTTTATCTAACAATTTCTCTTACACAAAGAAATTGAACCTATTAGACTGGCACGTTCGCTTATAGACATTCTTATAATCTCATTCTAGGAGCAAAACGTCGAGTTGGCTCGTCTTGCGACCTGGTTCACGCTTACTCAGCCAGGTATTGACACAAACATATGCGGTTTCTACAACGTTGAGCAGCTACGGGACACTGTAGACGTACTGAACAACGGGTTGACTGGACACGAACAACAAGTCCTACACGACATCCAATTAAGGTGCGTATGTGTACCCTCCTAACTATCTGAGCAAGATATGAACTGGAATTGGTGAATTGTGAGCATGCCACATTCGCGCACAGTTAGAGAAATTGTAGGGACTGTATGGCTACCTAAATTCGGCGTTATGTTATAGCAATTTGCGAGCTGTTGATGGGAATAATTATATAACAATATATGTGTTTTATTAGTATTATATATATAATCTGTATATTCTTTCCGAATTGTTAAAATCCAATTTTGAATCTTATTTTTATTTATTGTAACCTACCACAATATAGTCTTTATAACCCAAAGGTTGACTGGTAGAGAATGCCTTGATGCATTAAGTCCGCCCATATACCACTATTGTACATAAAGTTTAAATAAATAAATAAATAATTATGGTTATTGCTACACTGAAATTACAAAATAGAGTAGTGTGACATGACAGTTCCAACCGCATTTAAGACATGGACCATCATGGTCATGGACATGGTTCACAAATGGCGACCCATGTCTCTCTTTCCATCTCAACAGTCTAGAACCCAGCATTAACCTTTCCTTCATATTATAAATGAAAACCACTCTACGTAAAAGGCATACTTTGCCTCTATTTCTATTCATCCTTTACCAAGTTGAGCTAAGGCACAGGCAGCATCAGGGGCTGGGTTGAAGATTGCTTAAGTGCTTCCATGACCCCCGGTGCAAGTGAACACGAGGTATTTTTAGTCAGTAGAAGTCTTACAGACCCCTCCCTCCGCCCAGGGCGGTGGACATCTATGAAGATATCCAAACCGTCACCAAAAAAAGGTCCAGTCATAAATGAAAGTCGGTTATCTTAGTAGGAGTAGTTGGTTTACGAAATGTCGTCAGCAAAAATCCTAGTTGTAGTTACAGTCAACAAAGATATTTGGTACCTATAGGTACGTACAGGCAATTTTTTTTCCACTGCGCTACCAATATTAATTTCTAATGTGTGCATTTTAAGTATCTGCAATTTTCGGGTGACATCTATAACTTTTAAAGCGTATGACATACTTACGAGTGTGATGTACAATAATAGTGTATTTGACTAAAAAATCTAATAAGTCCGTCAGATAGATTTCCAAAAAAAATTGGACACGTATTTTTTCTTTTGTCACGTATTACAAAAAAATTAAGACGATACAGTGCGTTAAAAACTCGTGTTTCGTCACTTACGAGTGCATTTATTACTGAAAAGTGAAGTTAAAAGCCCCCACTCCTTATTTTTAAAGCGTTTTATCTTCGTAATTTTATTGATTTGATAAAATGAAAAAAAAACCATCTGCAATATTTTTCTATGATCTAACTGGTGCACTAAATTTAATCATATTTTTTAACCCAGGCAACATCCCTATTGTCTCAGCACACAAATAGCTTTGTTGACTGTACAAACCTATGCACAACAAGCATGTTAGCAGTTATCTTAAGCCCCCTTATTAATTAACGGGAATAAATATTATGACCACCAGAAAATACTTCGATACCCTAAGCTCTTTTACCAAAAATATATTATATATATATTATATACTTGACACCAAAAAAATTAATCCTAAAAAATAATAGTTCTAGCTGTTTTATTCACGACTGTAGTTCAAATTGTATTTGGGGACCAAATATAGTAAATGATCACCAAATTTTCTTTAAACAAAATGTGTAGGTTAGGTTAGGTTAAAACTGTGACCTCCTACGCAGGAGCCGAGCGAGCGAAGCGAGCGGTGCCGCGGCAGCGGCCGGCAGTGCCAGAAACGACTTGCATTAATAGAAAAAAAGATGTTTTTAGTAGGTTACCCGGATACTAAATATTTGGCTTATTTGATAGGGTAGCAAGATGTATAAACTTTGGTTATAATTTCATATTAAACTGCGGTTTTAATTTTGGTGATCATTTACTATTTTTGGGTCAACTATGATTTGTTTGGAGTCATTTGCTTTAATAGGATAGCAAGATGTACAAACTTTGGTTATGGTTTTAAATTAAAATGCGGTTTTATATCCTGGTGATCATTTACTATTTTTGCCTGGGATATTTTACTAAATCAGGTGATCAGTTAAACATAAGCCTTAATAAACGTGGAACTCTTATAAAAACTTAATAAGTTACTATCAATGTTTTTCTTTTCGATATCTACATCAAGGATTTTAACTAAAAACCGTCATGGGCGTAGATAAGGTTGAAGGCATCAACCGTGAATCGAAAAACGATTGCTATCAGGATTAAGCAGAAACTGTAGAAAAATTGTAGCATAGATTGAAGGAGTTCTTCAATCCTTACTTGTGGGTAAAGCGATATTAGTCCAGTCATCTTAGTAAGGTCACCTCGGAATTTGAGATAGGTACCCCAGCTATAAACTCGTATAAACTTGTATTTTGACATCCTAAAAGTTGTTTCAAAACCTAGGTACATATTATGGTAGGTTGTACCCGACTATTAAAATCTAAGGTCACAAAAATCGATTATTTGCACATTTTTTTGCAAATATCTCGTCAACTCGTATAAACTTACGAGTTTATTACTGGGTATCACAAATTCAGAGATACTTACGTATATGCTATTCTTTGCATGCTAGTCCTGTACAATGGTGCACCTAATGTACCTATGTACAGACCCATACCTACCTAATATCTACTAATCAGCGAAGACATTTTGTTAATTAACAAGGTATCCAGTATCTCCCGACTATGCTGCAGCCGCAATTTAAAACGACGAGTATCTAAACATTTTGCAATGAACATTTGGTTACAAGTAGCGCCATCTACTTATGCCAGAATGTTTCCTCCGAAACATAAAGTCCCGTGACACACGTAGGATAGGACACTGACAAAACTGCATCAAGTACTAGGTTCAATTCTAGTTCACACATCGATTCACAGATGGCGCCACATTTGACTACGGTACTGCAGTAGGTACTAATAATAATAAATATAATTTACTTTTTTACTATTAAAAAATTATTAAAATTAACGATATTATAAATATGGGTCGTTAATGTAATTGAATAAAAAAAGTCGGCTAGGCTAGGGCTCTAAAGACAGGAACCTCCACAGGAGCGATATCGAGGTACCTATACAGTGGTTACTAATTTTAATTTGTTTCTATTTCCCAGATTCTTCGACAACGTGGCACTGCATTGGGATAACGTCGAATTACCTGCTTATAAAGCGAAGTTAAATGAGATACAGAGCAAGTGAATTATATGAAATATTTTTCACTAAGGGCTAGTTTTTTTAATCATAGTTAACTCGCCAATGGTGAAAAATTGTATTTAAATTTCGTTAAAATGCATTGTTCCATCAATATGTAGCTTGAGCAAAGGTCAAATAAATTTCTATAAAAACCAAAAGTTGTGATCAGAAAAAGCATTTTAAAGAAACAATATAATTATTAACCATTGGTTGAGTTAACTACAGATCAAAAAAACTAGCTCGAATTTATAGTATTTCAATGTTTTATGAAATTGATTCAGTTAATTCAAATATCACAATAACCTGTATTTAGGTACCTAAATTAAAATAAAACAATATTCTATCCTTTTAATGATGTTTTTATTTCTTTTAAGAATTTCAAACTAGAATGCACCACTAATGATTCTTAATGGTACAAAAAGATAACACAATGTTCCTTATAATCGACTAGTTACACGTGGAATATCAACGAACATGTTTGGAAAAACGTAAATCTAATTTTGAATCACATTTTGAGCATAAATACAAACTAATATCATTGTACCACAACCGTTAAGACTCTTTAATCCCGAGTTAACATTACCTTACCGTATAATTACCATTGCCAAATCCAATATCATTAATCTATCCATTTGTTCTTATGTTCATTCTTTTTACCAATGAAATGAACATCTTATGCCAATAAAATAAACAGAATGTATTATGAAATTGTCCAATACCACTTGAAGTACATATTTACAAAATCCCAAATATGTTCAACATTCTCATCATAGGAGACAAACTCTACCTACAAAAATTGATACGTAGTTACTTTTATGTTAACAATAATCATTATTAAACTTAAATATTACGATTACCTATTCTTATAACATGAGTATTTTTGGCAGACCTATTAAAATTATTAAATATGCAAACATGATACTAAGATAAAGTCATGGAAATTAATTGTTTATAGATTTCGAAAACGATACTCAGGAAATTGAAACTTCACTTAGGTTGTAACTATCTACCTGCCCATCAATCTGTCTTTGGAACGTGCTCGGCATACACCGTGCCATCTAGCGTTGCCAATTCGAAACTTTTACCATATTAAAACACGTTACGATGACGCTTTTGTGCTGCCACCTATTGTTCCAACGTGCAAGGCGTGGACAGCGTAATGTGGTGGTGCAAATTCGAAACTTTTAAGTTTTAAATACTTGACATTGACGTTTCTGTCTATCGTTCGTGCACGTTCCCTTCGAGATTCAAAAATATGGTGATAAAACATTTAATTTTCCTGACTTTACTGTGGCAAAAACAGACTACCTACCTACGTTTATTTTATGGAATTCTTATTTAAGCTTTTATTAGTAAAACTGTAATTATCACGTAAATAAGATCAATAATAACACATTATGTGATGCAATTACAAGGGAATGCTTACTTAATTTTGAATGTGTACTTTAAGAAATAAACACATGTTACTAGCTGTAATAATTTAAAGGTACATAAAAGAGTAATTTAAGAAAAGCGAGAATTGGGTATCCTATATACATATTACGCATTGTTGCAGTCTTATAATAATATAGTGTAGATGTATTGCTGATGCAAATGTGAGCTTAATATTTCTAACAACAGAACGTACTTACACCCCGTTTTCGGAAAGTAATACATATAGACATGTCAAAGATTAAACGCTTGGCATGAGCCTTACGCGCGTTTTACAATTTTTCACATACATTTAACGATAATACTTTTCGTAAAGTTAAGTTTAACAAGTTCTTTAATTCAGCTTATATTGATCAGAAACATGGCACACGATTACATCTATCAATTAATTTTGTTTATACAGAAATTTAAAACAGTAACCTAATATTGATATTGCTGATAAGCTTATCTACTATTTCTTCTTAGAAATATAGGAAAAATTAAATGAAACCCCAGGCCAGGACTTAGGTTAAAGTATTCCTTCACATTGCTGTCATCCGGATGCCTACGTGCCCAGAAGACTGGCAGCATTGACACGTAATGTCAAGAAAAATGTCGTCAGACTGGCAGCATTGACACGTAATGTCAAGAAAAATGTCGTCATAGATTAGAATTAACCTACACACACTGTAAGTACACCAGTATCCTGTTATTTAAGTTTTTAATACCAACAACACATATTTGTTTACGTTTTGGAAAATAAAATAATAGCAAAATAAAATGAATAAAAAAGCATAAAACTCTGATTAAACTTTACCTACGATACTATACAATATTTACAAAGGGTGTCCCAAAATTAACGCAATTTGGTTTATAGAAAACAGTTATCTTTTTAAAATTGTATTCTATAAAAATCAACCAACAACACATATGTGTTCACGTTTTGGAAAATAAAATAATAGCATTATAAAATTAATAAACAAAATTAAAAATATCTGATTAAGTTTTACCTACGATACGATATATTTATAAAGGGTGTTCCAAAATAGACGCAAGAATTGATTTAACTAGAAAAAAGTTTTTTTTTTTTTATTGTATTTTATTATGCCTATAAATCATAAAGTACCTAAACAGGAAAGGGTAATGTATGGAATATCACATCGGGCAAAAGGTCATCAAGGCTTTGCACACGTACGCACTATTTTATCGAAATTTTGCATTACCAATTAGCATAAATCTGGCTGAATTTTGTTGAATCAGTGTAGAATATCCTTCTTCAATGCACTAGTTGGCTTGTTTGCATAGACCTTGATTAAAAAAAACTCAAAAAAAGAACTTTGGCTATCAACAATAATGTTTTTTTTATATTGTTCAACAAAAACGTTGCTCTCTCGAGTAGTACTCCATTTTACTAACTTAGCTAGCATAAGCTATCAAACTGTTATTTTAGGTCGTGCCAACACTACCGTAAAATTTGGCATATTCAAATTATGCGTTAATTTTGGGACAACCTATATTTACATTGAAAGCGTGGCAGTGGGTACAAAAATAAAGAATTTCAGCTAATATTCGTGAAGCCTACCAATCTACGAGACAGTGTGTAAAAGGTTTTGAAACCTCTCATAAAATAAGCTTATGATACGTTTTAATCTGTTTATTATTATTTGATTATTTAGTACACTAATTAAGGCTGACTCTCGCCTCCAAATCCGACTGGTAGTTCCGAGATTAGCGCGTTCAAACAAACAAACTTTTCAGCTTTATTATTAGTATATATATCATGTTTGTATTTTATTCAGGTGCTTCATTTAACACACAGTAATTAAGCTACATACTTAGACTAGTTTTGTTTATACATACTTACTATTTAAATATGGATGAAAAACAAAAAGAAACAGACGCTTAAAATAAATAAATAATCTTCATATTAGCCCCGAAAACTTTTTACTCCTTTGCCCGAAATGTTTAAATGAGTGAGCTTCAAAATGCGCTATAGATAAATCAATATAAGTCCTTAGTCATTTATTCATTAGTTTAACATAAGTACAATAATAACGGTATACTTACAAATAATAATGTTTTTTAAATGTTATATTTAAAAATGTAAATTAATATGTAAGGAAAAATAAATACTTAATTATATATTATTATATTTAAAAATGTAAGATAAAAGTTTAAAAAAATTTATAAACGGAATAAAAAATTATAATATACTTTTTAATATTCCAATTTGTTTTTGACTTTAGGCCGATTGCGTTTAGACCGTGTTGGCACCGGCTCAATTGGTGCTGTGAAGGCGCTCCGCCAGAATATCAAGTGCCAGGAAAGCCGGCTATTGCCTCCCAGAACTCTTCCTCCTCCCTGGAATTGACTGGTTTTGAAGGCTGGAAAACTACATTTTACAAGTACAATCCGAACCAGGCGGTATAGCTGCTCTGGCCAGGTCGGAACTATCTACAGCCATTGACGTATCGTCACTTCCTTCACCAGTGCCCGGTGACGACATCTCTTCTCCGCTTGCGTCGTTGGGCCACAACTTATCTCCTCTGGATCCATATCCACGTCTTTATCGCCAGAGTAATCACCGCCTTTACATTATTATCTGATTTTTTGCTTTCTTAAAATCATCGAAGTAATCTTTAAATTAAATACGACACTGCCAATTATTTGAATGATTATCCCTTTGCACCAAGTGTAAATTGCTGTTACGGCCGCCATCTCTAATTTTAATTCGATTACCAAGACCGATACCATTTCAATGAAAAGTTCTCTTTTAACTGATCGAATATTAAAACATCAACGTTATCGTCACTTTTATCCACAGCTCTTTGTTTGCACATCTAACGCAGATACGCTGTAACATTGAATTTCGCATATTATATAATAAAATAAAAATAAATAAATATTTTGCGAACCGACACTGGGATGTCTCATGGTTATGATAGCCGCACTCTTGGCACTGTACTTTAACTCCCAAACTAGGCGCAGTCTCTCGATACGCACAAGCACTTCGCGCGTTCTCCGCCAATTCCATCGCCTTTGTTCATGCCAGGTACCAGGCCAGCGAGAGTGATGGCTGTGTAATATTTCGCGCTCGAATCTCTTTATAAACTTGACAAAACTTGTAGTTGGCAGGATGTTTTCCAAGACATAGGGTGCATGTTGCTGGAGTGTTTCTGTCCTTCCTTATTAATCAAATATATCTTCAACATAGGCGCCACGGACAGCCAGGGACACTGCTTTCTTGCTTTTTATCAAGTATCTTTTAATCAACATAATTTTTTTTTGCGTTAAGGTGGGAACAATTAGTCCTTTCCCTCGTATAAGATCGATTAGGTCTTTATAGACTTCAGCTGAATGTTTCATTATTCTTAACTGATCTCTATTGATTATTCTTTTGATATAGCCTCCATTTGGCACAGAGCAGCATCTGTCAATGGCGTAAAATCATCTTTTTTTTTAAATTGGCGGTGCCTTACTGGTTTCTTGGTGAGGGGTCGGCTAGTTACTGTCATCATTATGATCTACGGATAATCCACTGTATCTGTTTGAAGTATTAACTATAGTAGGCGCCAGATAATCGTGGAATATCGGTCATTGACCCACCTACATTTATTGACATTGTTAATTTGAAAAACGGAATTAATGACACAAAACTGTCCCGAATCATCATCTCTCGTGATCCTTAACATTGTCTAATAATGAAAAACGATTCATATTTAATTGTTCAGGTACCTATGAGCAGTTATTAGGGAAAGGTCAAGATACTTTATTCCACATTTATCTGGCGCCTACTATAGGTTCAATATAAAACGTTAAAAAAAAACTCGTAACTAATTCATGAAATTAAAAAGACACTTAGGCCCATTTAAGCCCAATTGCACCAACAACTTAATTCAGTGTTAGTTGCTAGTGGCTAACACGAAGAGAAATACATATTTTACGGCCTTTATGCGGGCCTTAGTCGAGTTATGCTACACGTCAACCCCGAAAAATGTATGGTAAATCTGGAGACCATACTCGAAGTCACTTTGATATGTTTATTCATAAGTGGTATGATCATTTTGTAAGTAAATAAATGATAAACTGCATAACCTGCGCTATAAGCAACCTAAAGGCCGTTTGTTCAATGGTAACATTCATCTGAATAAACAAAAAAGTTTGACTGATTTAGTGTATATCTGAAGTTAAATATAGAAGTTCAACAAATTTCTCTAAAGCCCTCAAACGGTAATCTTGGATTAAAGTTAGTTATCGGACACTTGAAAAAAAAGGACTTAAATCAAATTCACGAACCTAAATTTAAAAAATATTATGCTTTTACATGGTAACTACTGAAAAATTAATAAATATGATATGACACTGATCAAACATCTTAACCCTATAAATGTGAAATACAATGTACTGATACATTGCAATACAATTATTAACCCTAAAAGGAACAAATATAGGCCTTGAGACATGTACCTAACGTTTTTGATCAGACAAGTAAGCGGAAACAACCCTACCCACCCTATTCCCAATACCGGTGGGCTACTTATATTTTATTCAATAACTTATTCAAAAATTTAAATTATCAATAAATGTAACGATAAACACAACAATATTACAACTTGTAGCAGAATAAACGCTAAAGGGATCACTGTACTCATCATTATGAACAACTGTTACTATGGGACCTACACTGAAATCGTGTATAAAAAAAATCGACTCCCCATACATTTCTGTGCGCATAATTCGACAAAATGAACAGCAGATTTTTTTTTTCGGGATTATTATATTACATATTGTGTATCTAAATGAACATTTTACTTACTTGTATTAATATTAAAATTAGTTGTTTTACAATCTATTCGATTTTATTTAAATAAACCACCTGGTTTAACGCTACACCGCAAACGATATTCAACTGATGTAAGTATTATAATAAATAAAATATATTGAGTTATATTATTTTTCAAACAGTCTGTAATGCAAGCGAATGCGTGAATATGATATTGATCGCTAAAATAGCACCAAATATGAATAGAAAATAATCAACATTATATCTTTGGCTGATTCCTTTCTAGGTTTTGGTCTAGCAAATTATTCAAACATTTAAGGAGCTCTTACATAAATCTAATTTGCTCTATTTTGTTCAAATATAAATAACTAACTAATCGCCCTGGGTTCGCAGTGGGACAAATGATATACATAAATCATCTAAGTTTAATCGCTATTTCTAAAACAGTATAAACGTCCGTTGCGTGGTTAAAAAGAAGTAGGCGGAGAAACAGATCGAGGCAGATAGCAACTTTGTTTTAAATTATTAGAGAAAAACATTAAAAAAGAAAGATTAATTGTTTATTATGCCATATAAGGGTCACAAATGAAATATATATTTAAAAAATTAAAAAAAAGTAAAAAAATATATACATAAAAAAAGTAAGAAGAATTGCTTATTATGCCACATGACTCATGAGACTCACAAATGAAACAATATATTAAAAAAATATATTGATCATGCATTCCGATTGACTATTCTATACTATTTAAGGTCTTGTTTGATCTTGAAGATTTTAAGTAATTGTTTGACGAGAAATAACCATAAACACACAGTGCTACTTTAATGAAACAATTGACTGGATTACAAATAGTTTTTAAACACCCATTGAATAATTACTTAGTTTAAATTATGAAACATATTGCACATCTATGAAAAATATTGCAAGTAGGTATTCTTTTGAGAAAACTAAATGTGTAAAACAAATCTAATAAAACACCATAGTTCTAACTACTGGATTAAAATCCAAAACCTTGTGAAAATCTTTCGCTTGACTTAATTATGAAATATTTATTAAATTTCTATCTAAGATCACACTGAATTTTAACCCTATACTTAATTAAAGATTTTTTGTATTTATTTCTTACTTTATTTTGCTAATTAATCTCGTTTTATTGACAACAAATAAAAAATCAACTACTACATTAGTTTGCGAATATTATTGTATAGCGTTATTTAAATACATATATTAAAGAAAGGTAGCAGCTATTTATTGGTCAGATTACATAAATCTGATCAGAGATAAGCTACCTATCGAGATTGGTCGTAATAATACTAGTACTTTACAATAAATAAAAAAACAAAACGCAGTTAAATGTACAATAAGATCAACATCTGTTACGTAGTAAAAATTTTCAGATCTAGGCCCGTAATAACAGCTCATATGTGTAGGTAATATAAATATAAATAGGTTTGAGATTAACTTCTCCTGAAATTAACGTGTCAAGGTCATTCTGTAGTCATCGTATAGTTGCATGAGATCATCGAATAAATCTAAAATTTTTATAAGTTATTGTAACCAATTACCATAGATTGAATCTTAAAAATTTTCTTACTAACCGTAGCAGTTTATAACATGACAAAATGGTGTTTCGTTCAGATGTACTCAAGAGCGTGTTATCATAATAATTTAAAAGAAATAATGTCGATTCAAATGTTTGAGTCCCTTTTACTGATTCTTTTGACAGTTGTATGATCTCTTTTTACACAACTGCAAAGGACAGTTCTATAGATGCTCAATATGATTTACTAGTAGAAATTATTTTTTTGTATTTGTTTTAATTGCAACTAATCTTGAATGTTTGCTGCCAAGCAATAGCTTTCCCCCTAGCTACGACACTGGCTACATATTCATAAGGATGTAGGGAACTTTCCGTCATGGAAAACATAGACGCCAATCTTTTTTGGAATATTTATGTACGTTATATATTTATCTCAAAAGTTCATGAGATCAATGTTGAAGTCAAAACACTATCATATAAATGATTATTTGGATTTCGTAATAAAGTAATTATTTTAATCATTTATTACAATTTTGAAGCTCGGAATGTGTGGTGAGTATGATTTTCATGAGTTTTAGAATTTTGCTAATTGCAATGAGTCAATTTAGCGTAGGGTTTTGGTCAAACGACATTTCTTAATTGTTTTATAATTGTGAAGTATTGAACAAAAAGACTATGATCATAGAGCCTCGGCTAATTCTATTTCACAATAATTATAGTCCGTAGACAGTTAACGCTTTGTCTGACTTTATATGCTGCCTTGATTATTCGACATTTTAAACAAGCTAAATAAAATCACAGTTTTTATCTACGTTCCTCAGATACTCTATCTCTATAGACATACCTACTACTAAGATAACAACTTACTGCCCGACTTATCGACCACTGAAGTTAGAAACTCGGAATGTAAGTATCAAACAGAATGAATGAATTAATAATGCTCAGTTATAAAGCGAGAACTAGGTTACGTCAATTAGTTCAGTCGACTAAGTTTAGCTGCACCGGCCATAAATCGATACCGGGTTAATGTTTGGTTGGTTTGTTTGGTTCGTAGCAAAAGTAAGCGTTTACAGTTAATATTTTACCGGCAATGGTACCATATTACAAAATTTCCATAAACAGGCCTTTTTTGATAACATGGCAGACGTTTTGATTGACTATTGCGGAATAAATCGCTGATTTGATCTAAGCATTTGCTCTCTTAATCTGAAATAACTTCGAGACCTGTTTACGAGTTTGCGGCACCGAGCCAAGATCCACGTAAAACTTCCACAGCCATACTCTCTCGCCGTGACACTTGAGTGATAGGGTTGCGGGTCAATTTGGGTCATTCAGTGTTGGATACTAGTATATCCAACACTGAATGACCCAAATTGACTTTTCAATCATTGAGAATATAGGAAATACTTCAGATAAATTGAGTTAACTAGGTATATCCTAGTTATATTGTTATTTGATTATGAATAGCTGAAGAGACACGGATACAAATATTTGAATCGATGACGTTTCTTAATTTGACTTTATACGATTTAGTTAAAAAAAATTGGAACTTGAACCAGCTGAAACCAACTGCTACGGTAAGCTTTCTTTGAAATTTAGGTTAGGTATCTAATGCATAGTAATTACATAATAACATCAAATCACGTACCTACATTGACTTTTACAAAACGTACGCACTACACGGGGAAAATTTATTTGCTGCCAAAATAAACATCATATTGCTTACGATTTCGTATTACGTACGCCTTCGAACCGTTATTTGAGCCAAGGTACGCCATTCCTAATCTAGCAGTCTCATTCAGTAAACTGACAAAATTTCGGAATCCAGGTGCATTATCGAATTTCTTGAGATTAATTTTTAGAGATGGCTTCTTATACTTCGCAGTTTTCGTATGCCAGACAAGTACTTTTGAGCAATTGGCAGCGAGAGGTTCGATTTCGTCGAGTTTCAATCCTAAGCTTACTAGGAACCTGTCTTCTTCGTGTCCCGCGATGTACGGCATGGACGCAGTGGGCTTCAGGAACTCGATGTTGACGGCGAAGCCAGCCATGTCCACCGGGAATGTGCGAGATCCTGGCCACGAATCGAAGAATGCCACCACCTGGAATTTAATATCTATATATTAATTATTAATACGTGAAGCAAAAACTTTGTACCTGTTGTATGCTTATTGTTTCATAATAATGCTTAAAAAATACATTAAATTAATAAAAAAATATGGTCGAATTTCGATCACTGGGCGAACACTGGCAATAGGAATTAGCTATCATTTTTAACTTTGCCAATCGCATAACAGTGGTTTCATAAAATATCAAAAATCTGTTTACATAAAAATAATTTGGTACTTCACTACGATAAAGTGTGCAATCGCTTCTTGGTTTATAAATAAAGCCACTTTTACTTATGTTTATAAAAAGCATGTCAGTGCTAAATAATTAATCATTTTAATCATACTGAGATGTTTGAAGACTAAAAAGGGTTCTTTGTGCCCGCGAAATTTAAATTTTCTTGTGTCTTTGCAATTTGCAGGACAGTGTCAGGTTGTAAATTGATCAAAATGTGATCCGCGACAATAACTAGTGCTTAGCGCGTTCTGTAACTGGGGCTTAGTGCGAGTTTCTTAACGTAGGTACTCGAACGCGTTAACTTACGTTAAAGCGTTCGTGTATATCAAATTGTATGAAGAAAGATTGTCGTTATTGTCACCAAACGGCGCTTATTCAGTTTCAATACAAATTGACGTTTACGCTAACGCGATCGAGAAAAAATACAACCGACTTCCAAATAAAAAAACACAAAGTAAGAAGTATAAAATAAATTTAATTTCGGTGTTTTTGGCTGTTTCTTGTATTTTAACACCGACTTCCGAAATTAAAGTTATTTTACATTTTGTTGTGTTTTTTTAATTCGGAAGCCAGTTGTATTTTTATTGTAAAAACGTTTTTTATTTTTGTCTTTTTAGAGGTACCCCACACCTAACAACACCACTTGAAAGTCACAGGAAAGCAAAACACGCAATTTCGTTTACTTGGATGACATATTTTCCCCAACTATTTTGATTTAAAAACCAAACTACTAAACCGAGTTTGATGAAATTTCTATGGGACCAATCGGAAAGTATAACCTTTCAAATAAAGTTTTTTTTTTCAAATCGGTTCATAAAATACGGATTTATGAGAAAACACAAATTCAAAAACATACAACCGAATTGAGAACCTCCCTCTTTTTTTGAAGTCGGTTAAAAAGCTTGCACTATGGCCACAGAACGGGAAGCCGACCTCAACGTAGATGAGAAAGGGCTACACAGTTGATGATTCCTATTTTCCTGTTTTTGTCTGCCGCAACAATCCAGTCATGCATTACGCTTAGCATCTCTAAATCCATATCTGTCTCTATTCTTATCTGTACAATACACCTATCATTTCGCAGGGCATGAAAAAATAAAACAATGGAAATCACAGAAACAGATTACAAGAAAACTAGCATCAGCTACAATTTTGTGTGTTCGCCAGCTGTTCAAAGTCTACGTACAGTTACTAAATTAAGATTTCTACCTCCTCTCATAGTGATAATTAACACTTTCAGTGCCCAGAACTCAGCATATGGGTCAAACAATAATTTGTTCGTGCCCACGAGTCGTCGTTATATGTAGCGGCGACTCGTGGGCACAACAAACAAATTATTGTTCGACCCATATGCTGAGTTCTGGGCACTGAAAGTGTTAAGGTTGCAGTGGTCGATGGTCTCAATTTATTTGTTTTCCATGCTTACCAAACATATAAGAAAAGCGACCCAGGGAAATAAAACTAGTACCCACGCCCAGCAACTTCTTCTAAAATTAACAGCGGAGTACCTACAGCACAGCTTACACAAAAAAATCTATTATAGATAAAAACCAATAGAGTGAGTATTTGACTGGATTTTAGGGTTCCGAACTTCTGTATGCAAAAACCCTTATAGGTCCGCTCGGTTGTCTGTCTATCTGTCCGATTCAGTTGAGTACACATATAATCATCTGTGACAAAACATGGACGCGTGGCGAAAATAAATACATTTTGAAAAATGGGGTCACTTTTTGGGGGCAAATTTGTGTTTTTTTTTTCAGTTTTTCCAACTGTACTGTGTGACACATCAAATGAAAGGGCTCATATTAAGGTCTCAAGTATTTTTGTTTTTTCGAGATTTTAAAACAAGACGCAGTTCACAATATTTGATATATTATATTCAAAAATGGATTTATTAATAAAAATAGCTTTATAAATAACTAGCGGACGTCACGCAGGTTCACCCGCGTACTTCCCGTTCCCGTGGGAGTACGTGAATAAAATATAGCCTATGTTACACGCTGATAATGTAGCTATACATTGCTGAAATAATTTTTCAAATCGGTCCAGCAGTTTTTAAGTTTATTCGTTACAAACAAAAATACAAAACTTTCCTCTTTATAATATTATAGGATAGATAATATTTTTTTAAATGCTTGAGATGAAAATTGTGTATGTAATTCCACAAGTTCAACTATTTATTCTGCCAGAAAAGACGCACATAATAATATCTATACTAATCTATACTTCTATATCTATACTAATATTATAAAGAGGAAAGATTGATTTGTCTATATTATCTATACTAATATTATAATAAAAGGAAATATTTATTTGTCAAATCATATTTAACTGATCCTTAAAATTCTTTCGCTATTAGAAAGCATCAAAATTAACTTAAAACATAGGCTATTTTTTATTTTCGAAAAAAAAAAAGAGTTCCCTATGAAAATTGCAATAATGCCCAAAGCAGCAAAATTTTACCTAATAAATTCATAATTTGGCTTGCGCTGAGAAAACTATTGATGATACATAAAAATAATGTACTACATGATTAAAGTAGGTAGGTACTCATTTTTACCTATAAAAAGTCTGCGACTCTGACTGCTTTATCTTCAAATTATTCAATAAAACTCGGGTGGACTGGAATAGTAGTGATTTTGGTATGATATTAATCCTTATCCATATAAATGTTTGATAATAAAGGTTGATTATGTACATGTAAATTACACTTTAAATGATTGAAATCGGACCTTTCCTTAAAAGTTACGACGGGTATAAAAATGCTCTAAGTAAGAAAAATGTTGCGGCGTTTAGTCTATTAATAAGCAAATTACACATTTACGCCACGGGAGCGGGGCAGTAACGGAAAACATGGGTATAATAATAAGCTATTTGTAAAGGTCCACGTGGACGAAGTCACGGGCGTCCGTAACCTTTAAAGAGGGTAGACGGGAGATAAAGTTCGTGGAGAACCTACCTACTAAACCCCCGCGAACGTAATAAAAATAAAAACTCTGTACCTACTAAGCAGGTAAACCCTAAAACATGGCGTCAAAAAATTACGCAATACGACGTGGCAATGCCGCCGATCTTATCATACTGCCAGTTGACAGCGACACGGACGATCTACAAGTTACATTATAACCTCAAATGACGGGTTTCCATAATAAACGATATAATTGCAACATTTTCGACCCTTGACTTTGAATCTCTTGTGACGCAGACACGATATTAAATGAGACATTTTTCCCAGACTTTAGAATGTTTGTACAAATTTACAGCTTATAATCCGAGGTTGAATGCTTATTTTACTGGGCTATATATGTTATTTAAAAGTCCAGGTTTCCTCACGATATTTTCTTTGCATGAAAAAAAAAATAATTGATTTCAGTACCTTTCCATCTTTGACGACGGGCGTGGAGACTCCATAGCTGCCGATCAGGCCAACAGGGAACATGGAAACTTTCTTCGTCTGCCTAATCTCATCGAAGAGTTGTAGATCAATAGTGTTGTCATCATCGCCGAAGTATAAGACTCCTTCATTGACATTATCTCTTAGCCACCCCAGCGAAGCTCGCCTGTTCGACACCCCTCGAGGAAAATTACTTTCCTTGTAGGTGTATGGCTTGGGGCTTGATATGTGTGTGTAGGGTAGACCCGATCGCCTAGAATTACATGATAACATTTTGAAGCAATTGTATTGAATCTACTTAATATTTTAATTATGTGTTTTATAAAAATCATAATTATTTTAATAGTCTCTCCACGTTTTTCAAGACTTGCTGTTCATTTAAGGATCCGCACTGCGCACCTTTCTCGTAGAAATCTGATGTCAGTTAACTAGAGCTCAGCATTCAGCGGTTCGTGCTGGCACACGATACCAGCAATCGATCTCTACGTGAATGAACTCGAAGGGCTGAGTCAGATCTATCTGTGAGCTTTCGTATTTTCCGCAACCGTATCCTCCTTTGTCTGGATGTTTATAAGGATAGAGGACGACCAAACAAATGATGGATGGATTGTGTAAAAAATGATATGGCTATAGAGATATGATAGGAAGGATAGAGATGCATACAATGAGACATCAGTATGTCTCCTTTATGAGAGATTTTTTTTTGAGATTTTTCTGAAGACGGCGCGGCGCAGTCACCGTCTTCACAAAAATCTTATGATAAAAATGTTTCACCCTAGCGAGAAGCAAAATATAAAAAATGGTCCACTTACCGAAGTATATCATAAACTATATCCGAGCAGACTGGCTGGTCGTCTGCTATGATCCAATGTAATCGGGGGACGTGCATCAGTGTGTGGGCTAGCCTCGTTAACTCCGGCGCTTGCTCCGGCCGAGGGTACGTGGGCGTCACAAAGTATATCATCTTCAGGTCAGTCGTTTTATTCATATGGCTCCTCTCATCTTTGAAGTTCTCGTAGCAGAGTTTGTTATTTGCCTTCACATGTTTAACTGGTCCTGAACTATTGAAAAAGAAGTTCGTCAAATAACTGTAGGGATTTGCAAAAGAAATTTTGGTTGTTTGTTTGTTACTCAGTCACAGTTTAATCGCTAAATGGAATTAAATACACAATTAGATAATACCTGGGTTATGTAGGATATTTTTATGAGGATCCGTTTCAGTAGTTTTCCCTAGATATGTGTGAGACAACAGGCAATTGCTACTATGTAATTTATCATATAGGTAATGTTGGATTAATTAGTTTTCATGTGTGTGGAGAGTAAGCTGGTACTAGTGATGTAACGAATGTTGGATTTTTCACATTCATGAATGCGAATATTCATCTCAAACATTCACGAATGCGAAAATTTCATTTGATAATGGAAGTTATGATCTGTTGAATAAGCAATTGCTTACTAGTACAAATTTTACATGATTGTAACAAGACTCATTAGAATATTACTTTGATAAATCCTCGCCAATGCCTTTTTACCATTTTTTCCTAAGATTTAAAAAAATCTTATTAAGAATTAGATATTTTATATCTAAGGAACGAAATTATGTTGTTTTTAGGGTTCCGTACCCAAAGTGTAACCAACGGAACCTTATAACTAAGCCTCCGTAAGCTATCCGTCCGTCTGTCTGTCAGCGGGTTGTATCTCAAGAACAGTAATAGGTAGACAGTCGACATTTTTACAGAGTGTGTATTTCTATTGCCGCTATAACAACAAATAATAAATATTATATTAAATTTAAATTTAAAGGGGGCTCCCATACAAGAACCGTGTTTTTTTGGTTTATGGTTCGTCCGACTAGCACTTGGCGCTTGGCGGTTGTTGAGTTTAGTTGTGATTTTGTTAATATTTTCATTAGACTTATAAGAAAACTAGCACTTCGCCCGCGACTTCGTCAGCGCGGATTTAGTAGGTACTCCACAAACTTTAACGCCCCCTCTACTGCCCCTTTTAAAGTTTAGTTTAGGAAAATTAAGCACAACGATTTTCATGAACCATTACTGCTGCTGTTTCTGTGGTCTCAAGATCAGCGCAACTATTCACCCCGTCAGGGGTTGATTATGCAAAAAATGTTAGATCTGATTCAATTATCCCACTTTTAGTTTTTTCATAACAATTTCCACGTAAATTGAAGCAAGCAATAATGCTCCCCTTAAAACTTCATTTCTTTTCGCCTCTTTAGGGGTTTATTTTCGAACATTCCAAACATTTGCTATTCTTTTTTTATCGAAATCATTATTGCCGTGTTTCAACTTCATCGGCCAAGCATTAAGATTCTCCCCAGTTCGCTCAAACCGCTTATAGCATTATAAATGTGTAAATTGCTTATTAATAGACTAAACGCCGCAACATTTTTCTTACTTAGAGCATTTTTATACCCGTCGTAACTTTTAACGAAAGGTCCGATTCCAATAATTTAAAGTGTTATTTACATGTACAAAATCAATACCCAAAATCACCACTTTCCATTCCACTCGGGTTTTGATGGAATAATTTGAACAAAAAGCGGTAATTATGACTTAACCATAATAGTTAGACATATATACCCTCGCGGACTTTTTATAGGTAATAATAAGTACTTTAATCATGTAGCAGGTACATTATTTTTATGTATCATCAATAGTTTGCTCAACGCACGCCAAATACGCTTTTTTTTCTAAAATAAAATATACCCTATTTTTTAAGTTAATAATGTAGCTTTCCAATGGCGAAAGAATTTTTGAAATCGGTTGAGTAGTTTTTCATACATCATACAAATAAATCTTTTCTCTTTATAGATTATTTTTAATAATAATAATAATAATCAATTTATTTCAAGTATCAAGACTCAATTAATAATAAAATAAAATAAAATAAATAAAAAAAATAATAAAATAATAATAATAATAATAAAATAAAATAATTTTATGATTTATTTATTATTAATAATAAATAAATCATAAAATGTTTTTTTTTATTTTATGATTTATTTTTAGAAAAAAAAAAGCGTATTTGGCGTGCGTTGAGAAAACTAATGTAACTAATGATACATAAAAATAATGTACCTGCTACATGATTCGCATGATGTGCTTTTGGTAGTTACGGGTTTCAATAACTTGGTCCTGGATTGCTGTCTCAGGAAATAAATAGTTTTGTCGTCGGTCAGTATAAACTATTGCTTTGTGTAGGGTGGAGGTTGTGCTTTTCAAGTTAAAATATTTTTTATTATTATAATATTAGTTTAGAAAAGAGAAAGTCTTACTCATTTAGTTGCCTACTTCAAGACTGTTCCATGATCATTTTTAGGGTTCCGTACCTCAGTCGGCAAAAACGGAGCCTTTATGGAGACACTTTGTTGTCCGTTTGTCTGCCCGTCCGTCAAGACCCTTTTTCCCACGAACGCATGGTGAATTAATATAAAATACTCAGAACTGCTAGCCCTTGGAGCAGGGAAAAAATACAAACTTCTAAGTCAAGCTAAAAATAAGGGTGTTTATGCTCCGTTTGTGGCATATGTTTTGACGCTCGCAAGGTAATCAAAACCTATAGGGTACTTCCCGTTGAAATAGAGTCATGAAATTTGGCAAGAAGATAGATTGTACAGTACAAGTACAGGAAAAAGTAAGAAAATTAGGAATTTGTAGTTTCATCATATAAAATATATTTTTTCTACGATTATAAACTCATATTTCCGATTGAAGAATTGACCGTGACGTACTTTGATGTATGGGAGAACATTTTTTCAGCAACAAAGTTAAGTTTGTCCTACAATCTTACCTGCTACATATATTTTTGTCAGAGTAATGAGAGCGCTTTCATAGTTACAACCGCAACTTCCGTAGACAATGTTTACCTACTCGGAAAAAATCAAGACTCGATCGGAACCCTCAGTGCGCGAGTCTGACTCGCACTTGTCCGGTTTTTATTCAAATATAAGTAAATATCTAATCGGTTGTAGTATCATTTCATATCCTCCAGTCCATATTTCATTTCGTTTTTGTTTGTCAAATTTAATGTAGATTCGCCAAAATATGAAAATATGCGAATATTCGCTACATCACTAGTGGATACATACGTGTAAAGATCGCGTGCGGACAGCAAAAACATATTTCAGACTGTTTTTGTAGGGTCATGTGAATTCAGAATAGGATTTAAAAGGAAATAAAATGTCAACCTTCTACAATGGGACTAAGCCTGTGATATCGAAAAAACTACCTGCAGTTGCATTCGAAACTTACCCATCAAAACGGTATGAAACAGATGTATTGTTTTTCGCAATTTCAGAGCTTCTGGAACACATTATTTTAATTTATTTTTTAAATTTAATTATTATGTATTTGGAACAATACACAATTACCTACATAACATAAAATACTTAAATTAACAAGTATGAAATCAACAGCGTTATTGACAGAAAACAGGGAAAATATTAATTAAACGCTTCAAAGACAGCTGAATAAAATGAGATAAATTAGATTTAGTTAAAATCAAATAAATTACAATATTAAAATCAAATAAATAATAATGATTAAATAAATTAAGTAAGTATATATAAAATTATTGGTTCAGTTCGCAACAATAATAAATTATATTACCTACATGAATGTGTTATGTAATCTGTATTGTATCTTATTTATTATATATATATATATATATATAATAAATAAATATATATATTTATTTATCTCATAATATCCATCATATTAATTAGGTAACACATCGTTATCGATGCGATCAATTGTGTTGGTTGTGTGTTACACTGCTTCTGCATTTTGGGATAATTTTTTTATTTCAGTTTTCTTTTCGACACGAAATTCGGGGTATCCGGACATTTTAATGGAGACCGACTATCCAGACGAATACTTCTAATTTAAGATGAAAATCAAAGATCATCATTTAAGTTTTCATGACATAATACTTTTGTGCGTGTAACTGTAGTGTGTGGCGATGTCGCAAAAGTTACGTTTTAGAATTTAATTAATTGGTTAAAATATACATGCTCTTTGCAGTTACATTATTAAGTAGGGTATCGTGGTGGCTTGACCTAGTTTTAACTGGACGACGCTTACAGGTACACCTACATTCTAGATATCTTTGAACATACATATTACGCAAATTTACGTTGAATTACTAAATTTATCCTTGCGTTTCAATTTACATATATGTAAGTATTACATAGCCAACACTGGTCCAGTGTCAGTTTGTCGTGAAATTTATCAGGAAAAACAAACCCATGTTTGTTTATAAATTGTTAGAAATTCGACGTTATTTTCTTTGTGTTAGGTATCCTAAATAGAATCCAGTTCTAATCTAAGTCGGAGTGGGTACAGTTGTAATTACAACTGCACCCACTCCGACTTGATTATAGGAAACAGGGTAGATGTTACAAACATCTTCAAATTTTATTTTAAGAATTGTAACTTTTTTAACCGGTTAATGAATGCTCTTAGTAGCCCATGCCTAACATATACTACGGTATTTTTGGTTCCTAAGGCACTTGTCCCACTGCCAACGAGGAAGCGATTAGCTATCGACTATTTTCTCGTTGAGGAAACGGACAAAAGATATAGATCCCGTGCGAGTAAAGAGACACATATATTTATAGTCGATAGCTGGCTGTTCACACTGCCGGCGAGAATTTTCTTACCACTCGTTTGTCTCAGAGACAAGAGCTATGACATATAATACCTGCTCAGCGATGCTCGCTTGACGGTTAGAAGTCATAATTTACGCCGAGAGACCACCGGCGCGGCGGCGGTAGTTTCTTCCTATAGTGCGCCGGAGCGAGTGGTGCGAGAAATCGCCCGTCGCACAAGGACACTTGCTTAAAGCCCAGCGACAAAACTATCAACACTACACTCGCTAATTCGTATCCAGTAGCTAACTTTACTCGCTACTCGATGATCGTCGGCGGTAAGACAAGTGACTAAGGTTCAATTCTACTAATTTTTAAGCAACGTTTGCTTTCGCAATCAAAATGATGGTAAATTACAGGTGTTGTTTACAGATTGCAACTGAAATGCAAATTCGAACTTGAGCGCAATGCGCGTTGCTTGAATATTAGTAGTTTTGGCCTGTCCTGAGCGTATTCTACTAACATTCTAACGCAATTAGGTCAAACATTTATTGATTTGCGGCCGTTGTCAATAACCGATCTATCTTTACTTCCAGCTACTAAAGATAGACAAATCTATCGTTTCATCCTTACTTGCTTTTCAATAACCTACTGATGGATAACATTATTTACCGAAGTTGTCTATCTATTGTCGGGAGGACGGATAACCGGGTCTCTAGTAAAAGATAAGACCGCTCATACAAGTCGTTCTTACCTGCGTTTCAATAAAAGTTTCAAGTTACTCTCCGATAGACGGAGCTAACTCTAGAAACGTCATTTGATTATCCGTTAACATCGGCCGATAACGCGACAGTGCGTTTCAAAATTAATAGCTGTAATCTATTTTCTCTTAAAATGGAATATTATAGAAGTGATGACAGCGATATGGATTTATTTCTAATGATAATAGATTGTGATGACGACAGTGACAGTGATATCGATAAAATATCGTTACAGAAATAATATAAACCAAGTGTGAATAATATGAATAAATTAATTGACTACGAATTTGCATACGGATTTAGACTAATTAAAAGTGAAAATCCCTACGTCTTAACAAAAAATATCTTGTTTAACTCAGCGTCACCTGAACTAGTTTGTGCAAGAATTTTTATTGTTAAAAATACTATTAAATACTATTAATATTAATACACTTCTGGACACATCTATTGGCCCACCTTAGAGTTTAGGTTTCGATGGCCCCTACCGAAATATGATTGCTAGATTGAACAAAAACTGTTGATGCAGTTTTAAACTTGATACATTTTACCATCTACCATGTTTGTATATCTACCATCTTTTTCGATCGTATTGTTTTAAATTTGAATTCAGAATACCATACGACATGGAGCTACGCCTAACAAGTCGGATATGCGCATTGTTAAAGGCAATTGATTTTTGAAAAAAAACATGTTTTATCAAATAAAGGTTTAATTTAATAACGCGTGTTGCCTCCATGGGCATCTACCACAGCTCTCATACGATTAGGCATAGAGTTTATCAACCGCTCTATGCAATTTTGAGGGATCATCTCCCATTCCTCTTCTATGGCAGTTTTCAACTCCTGCATCGTCTGGGCAACTGGCTGACGAGCCCTAACACGTCTTTTTAGCTCGTCCCACATGTGCTCAATGGGGTTCATGTCTGGGCTTCTGGCTGGCCAGTCCATAACTGTGATGTTCACATCCCGAAGATATTCCCTGACGATGCCGGCCGCATGGGCTCTTGCATTATCATGCATAAAAAGGAAATTTGGGCCCACATAGTCCGCGTATGGTATCACGTGAGGTTCTAAGCACTCACGAATGTACCTTTCAGCATTTAATGTTGGCAGCCGTGGTCCTGTAACAACCTCAAGTTGAGTTTTGCCGCTCGCGGATGTACCGCCCCAGACAGTCCATGAGCCACCGCCATAAGCAACCCTCTCTTCAAAGCAGCATTATGCGAAACGCTCTCCCTTACGTCGGTAGACCTTCTTCCTTCCATCATTGCCATGTAACACAATTTTAGACTCATCAGAAAAGAGTACACGGCTCCAATCTTGCTGTGTCCAATTTAAATAACTGCGTGCGAAATGAAGGCGCGCTGTTCGGTGGGCTCGCGTTAGTTTGGGCCCATTAGCTTGGCTTGGCTTGTGTGGTACCATATCGCGTTCTTTTAGCCTTCTCCGAACAGTTCGAGCGCTCACAGATACTCCGTGGAAGTCGCGAAGTTGGTTTTGTATCTCAATGGAGGTAAGGTGACGATTTCTCAAGCTGGTCGTCACGATGAATCGATCCTGCCTTTCAGTTGTGACCCGAGATCGTGGCCTTCCTTGGCGACGAACAAAGCCGCCAGTCTCTAGGTACCTCCGATAAACATTTCGGACCGCAGATCGACTTAAATTAAGTTGAGCACTCACGTTTCTTTGGCTGTGTCCGGCCTGAATAAGTGCCACAGCTTGGGCGGCGACTTCAGGTGAAGTATCCATAGATTATTGATAGATCCTCACCTTAATGTTAAGAATAAGCAATGTTTGTTACAAAACCAAAGATATCAATCACTTTTTCAAGAATTAAATCCAAGTAAACCAATAAAACCAAGTTTTCTTAGTATTCGATTGTTTGATATCAACAAACAGGCTCCAAATTGTCTTTTGTTTCTTTAAATTCTGTGTTCGAAATTCAAAAAAAGACTATTGAATTAAATTGTGAATGTGCCAGGTTCAAAACTGCATAAAAACTTTTTGCTCGACCTAATATAAAATGTTAGCTAGGACCAAACGAAACTGAAAATACAAGGTGGGCCAATAGATGTGTCCAGAAGTGTATTAACAATAAATAAATTTAAAAAAACGTGTGCGTCTCGGGGCGCCCGACAGAAGTGATAACTTAATCTAAGTTGAACTATTTAATATGGGAAGCGTCTGTCCGAAAAACGACTAGCGCTGTGGATTAGAGTGAGGGAGGAAGATCCTGCCTATCGCTGCCGTATGCGTGAGAGAAAGACAAGCCAGACAGACTGGCGCCGTAACGCGTTACGTTACGAAGCAGTTTACCGTCCCATAAGAAGTTATCACTTCAATATGTATTTGTTTTTGAGCGTGACATTGTTTAGCGGTTAGCTAATAACGAAACATTTCGAAAAGCATGGATAGGAAAGAGTTATCTTTCGTTGGTCAAAGATATTCAGAAAGCACTTATCTGAGATTGTGAAACGCAGACTACGAATAGATAGAATCTTATTGCTTATCAGGGATAGTTATCTATCCATAAACTTAGATAGGTTATTGAAAACGGCAGTTAATGTGACAGTGACAATTAGGTTCTTCATCTCGCTGTCATCTCAATGTCATGACAACATTTAATATCAAGTTCATGTTTTTTTTTACCTTCAAATATAAAAGATCGCTTCTTTGATCGAAATAATTCTCAGCAAGAATCATTAATTTTGACGGTACCCACCTAAGTTGTTTTGATCCCAAACACAATACCTTTGATAAAACTGTAATAGTCTGTGAAAATGAAAAACTGTATCTAGTAGTACAGTGGTGAATGAACTAGATTTTTTTTGGTGTTCTTGTAGACCAAAAATTCAGGTTAATTTTCTAACCAGATTAGGTTGGTATTACCCAGATTAGAAACTTGAATTTAGTTGATTTATTTATTCAGATAGATTATTACGTGTTTGCTTCGTATGACATAATTATATTTAATTGATTTTGATCGTCGTTTTACTGTTTTAGGGTTCCATATCCAAAAGGATCAAACTAAAGACAACTTTGCCACCGTTAGGCTTAGTAATAACTAAGTCGTTCGTGTTTGCAGGGCGTTATCCAAAGAACAGTTAAGGCCATAGAACATTTAAATAAAGTGACTTGAACTTTTCATAGATCTAATGCGTGTTTTATGGTTATGAAAGTGTGTAACCAGAATTTTGCACCTACCATTCAAAGTCAGGTGGAGTAATGCAATTATAATACTAACGTTTCGTCTTCGAGACTTCGCACGAATACGCGATCATTCATTCGGCAAACTTCAAAAAAAAAAGTTCAAAAGTGCCTGTACCTATATGGTTTACTTAATTAAAAAAATATTATTGATTACAAGCATCTTACCAAGTAGTTATAAAAATAATATGAACGCAGATAGCTATGACGGCGTTACCTATGTCTGCCTTGGCAGTACTTCGTACGAACAAACCGACGGTCCCTACATGGACATGTCTTTAAACGGGTAGATATTTCAGTGTATGTGTTCCTACTGAGTACTAACATAGGCATTCAAATCTTAGTTATACACTCTGAGCTACCTATGAGTTGTCCGACGATTGTTTCCCGCCACCGCCAGCGCTTCAATGACTTTACCACGTCACCAGCCGTGGCGCCACCGTCGCTACACGGCCCTGTCCAGTACGCCGGTTACCTTGTTATACTCTTATAAACAAAGGTCGCTTATTACGAAGTTTCAATCGATACTGAATAGGCGGATACAAACTTACTTTTCCCTATTAGGTTATTCAAAAGGTAGTGCCTGCGGGGCATTATGACAATCAATCCGTTTAGCTTTTTCGGGTCCGCTTCCAGTGTAACCGGATGCGGCGGATATCCACGGAGCGACAGCCTACCTGACCTCTAAAACTCAGTAACTGTGTACCTAACATACCCCTTGGCAAAACTGGCGTCTTATTTCAGGCATCTGGCTACCCTTAAGAACTGTAGATCTACAAGAGACAACTGGGACTAACAACTTAATGTGCTTTTAGAGACACAGAGGAACCTCGTTACGTAATGTATTTGGACACCCATCTGCGATCCAACCTCAGCAAGCATTGCTTAACCTTAAATCTGTTATTATTTAGCAATGAGCAGCTTCGCCTGCATTTTTTCCTGTCTTTCATTATGAACAATATGCATTGCACGATTTAGGTTGGCGAACAGACGATGTTTTCAAACATGTGAACCAAGGTCCTCAAGTAATATCCTTCAACATGCTTTGGTTCCCAACGAATTATAGACACTTTAAGCTCGCTTCGCTCGCGTTTACATCTTGCTCTTCTATAAAATGTCAACTATCCGAGGCGGAGAGCTATCGTTTTCATAGCTTTCAACCTTTTCTGCGTACCGAGGTCCCATTAAATATTGCCATCCGGGCCCCCATAACTTATGGTACGCCAGTGGGTCCACACAACTGTGGTACCAGATGAGTATTCCCATGGTAATTATTTATTTTCCCATCTGCATATATATTTCTTTTTTTCATTATAGAAATATAGAAAAATCTAGTTCTACCTACATAAATAAAACCACCGAACTTCGAAAATCTGGCATCCTTTTTATAAACTAAAAAAGGCTCACAACTCTGAAGTACAAAAACACTTAGGCGTTGGATTGTGAATCAATAGGGGATAGTGGACTTGACGTGTCCATGTCGTCGGCCCATAGGACGCGTCACACGGCTACGTCGCGGTCGCTTGCGCGCGATCTTGGGGTTGCCAGCTGGAGCGACCGTTCTGAAACGTTTATCACTCATACATAGGTCACAAACAAAATACTCTACGTTCTCTAGCTAGGACGGTAAGAAAGAGAATTGTTTTCTCTTATCTTTATTTATTGCTGCTGTTGTATTTGTTTGCAAGGGCGTACCAAGCTAGGGGCAGGGGGGGAAACTTGCCCCCCCTAGAAGAAAAAATAAAGGTTAAATTTCTTGTGCAATTTCTATTACTGGAAACTAAAACGTGAAAATTAAAAAAACGTGTTAATCTGTGCAAAACGAAGGGTTGGAAAATTAGCATATTTTCATTCGTTAAGAATTTTTTATTTGATATTATTTATTTTAGAAAATGCCATAGCATTCTATTCGATATGCCTATGTCATAGAATCTATCGTGTTTATCAAGGGCCTTCAAATTAAATTCTTCTTGTATATGATAGCCACATTCATGAGAAAGGCTATACGGGAACGTAAACGGGATATGTGCGTACGAAGTCGCGGGCAAAAGCATAATTAATGCGAAAGTTTGGATGTTTAGTTGAACGCGCTAATCTCAGGAACTACTGGTTCGAGGAAGGCTATAGGCTACACAACATCACGCTACGACCAATTGGATCGGAGCATTAATGAAAAATGTGACGCAGACGAAGTTGCGCGGGTCAGCTAGGTTCCTAATAAAACCAAATTGGAAAAGTCTGACCGCCAACCTTCTCATCGTGACCGTAAGATAGACAGCATTGAGGGGGGTTGGCGATCCACGCCGCAGTGTACAGCTATTTGAAGTGGGGGCAATAACTTCCCAGTGGTCACCCGCTGGCAACAATAACTTCACAGTCGCCACCCGGTGGCAACTGGGAATTTGTGGGGGCGACTGGGAATATTCGGGATGGGCGCGAACGAAAAACCCGCTCGCATTCGCACTTGTCGACGGCTCAGTGCATTGTCGTCGGCCATAGAGTACAACAACCAACGAAACATGTATCAGCTGCCCCCCCTAGCTCAAATCTTGGGTACGCCCTTGCTTGTTTGTATTATTAGAATGAATTTTACTAAGGCCACGAAGTTTTCATTAAGTTAGTTTTAATGATTGTTTATAAAACACAATTAATTTCCCTAGCCTAGCTAAACAATGTCGAGGTCCGCTTTCAGTTGAACCTGCACAGAACTTATACCGTTGAGTAGCTCTGTTTATGAAACACCTATTACTTAAATCATCAAAATGTTTATATTCCAAGACTTTTATACATTTTTGTCATAATGTATTCTACATTGTTTTCAGAGTGAATGATTCCGGAACTATGCGATGTTGATATTTTCTACAAATAGGGAACTCTGAATTCTACTTGTGTTTGTATAGTAAATAGTGCTAATCTCCAGGAAAAGTCATTGGTATATGGTAAATGAATTGCCCAACTTCCGAAATACTATTCAAATTCTGAAAACGAAGTTCTATCTTAATTATACGAAACGCTTCGCATAATTACGTCAGAACTTTGCTTACATGTTAGGTTGTTTAATCACTAAAAATCCTGTTGAATTATAACTTCACCGTTTTCTAAGATGTCTGCAAAGTGTTAGTGGTACGGTACTGTTAGGACCGCGAGTCCGACTCGCACCCAGTCAATATTATTAAATACCATTTATTTGGGCAAACCCAACATTAAAGTGAGTAGTAGCCGTAAAACGTTATTCATTACGAGTTTATCAGTTCAATTCAGCTCAATAATGTTATGCTCTTTGATTAAAAGCTAACCAAGACTTTCTTCATTAAAGCTGAAGCAAGCTCTTAGAATATAGTTAATGAGTGTGTCGCTCATTTTGAAAATTTTCAAAAGCTATTGCTTTTGAAAACAGATTAAATTTTCTGCTACAAAACGCTCAAATGACATAACGTTTACTTCATCTAACAACATTTGACATTATTTTCACTTGATATAATGTTCAGTTTGTATAATAACATATGTTATAAATAACATCACTTTCTCTAACGTTCGTTTAGCTAACATTTGATCTAACCGATGAACAAAGAGCGAGCGAGGCCGGGTAGGGAACTTAGGGCACCCCGACATGGATGGGTTAGATTCGTTTCGTTATCCCATTAATGTTAGGTTCCTTTAAACCCTGCAGACAGAAAAAGGAACCCAGCGCAGCATGGCTTCGTCGACTTTCCTTGGTCACCACGACCGTTATTTTAGCCGAATTCACATTCTATTATATCATATACAATGATCATTAGATCAAACAAATCTCATACAATATGAACATTATAACTTTTAATCATTAGTTCCAGTGTATGTTATATCCACTGCAGCTTATATGAAATTAAATTATATCTTATGGAGGTATATCATAAGATGCTATAACAATTGAATATTATAACAAATGAAAATTATGACAATCGTTATTATACCAATTGTTGTTTTATTAAAATACTTATATCAAACATTACCTACACACCCAGTTAATAATGTTGGGTTGGTACAATTGTTAGAAGTTTGTATAGTCTGCCAAGAAGTAACTATGCACAAATACTAAACTATAGAATGTATGACTATTGTGTTGTGAATCTTCTTGTTTCTAAGTACTATCCACAAACAATGTGTAAAAATGTATTTTCTGATATTATTACCTTATTATTTCAGGGTCCTTTACCGAAAGTCCGCCACTTAAAGTTTTCGTCCGTTCCACAGGAGCGGGTCTTTTTAACCATAACAAGATAACCAGTTGACATTTTCATAGAACATGTAAAATAAAATAAATCATCAAAATCTTGATGAAACTAGAGAATAGTGCAAGTGTCTGACAGTCACATGGCTGGTTTTTGTATCTACAGCAAGATTAATTACGAAAAGATAACTATGCAAATGGTGGATCAGTTAATCTGAAATCAAATCAGAATGAATATACCAAGCTGTTACTCTGCCCCTACAGGACTTAGGCTTTTTCTCACGCAGTAAAATTGTGAGCATCAATAGCCGCGCTTGCTCAAGATTCCTCCAGGCCGGTTGACGAAAATTATATACCTACATCTATTTTAGGAAAAAAACACCATAACTACATGCACATTTTACAGGAAGGAAAAAACCCGTGCCTGTAGAAAGTGCAAATGGTTTTCTTGAAAAGGCTTACATCTCCTAGTATCAAATTGTTGAAGTGGACAGTGGCGAGGCTTGTGGGACCTATTTCAGTGCCAACTTCGTGCAGAAGTGTTACAGCTAAGATGATGATCATGATAATGGTACCCAGGCACCATTGGTGAGGAAGTCGGCAAGCAACACCCTGGTGTTGCTGGCCGACTATCCTTTTTTGAGGAACTAGGGTGGCTCGAGTGACCTATCTACTGTGGGTAAAATACATGCTTGGATTGGAGATAGAGTTGCGCAACACACCAGTCCAACATACAATAAAATAATTATTGGTACTTAAGGCAACTTATATAAAAAATATATCAGATTGAGACCTGTTTTCATTTTTTATGTGAGTAGGTGATCAATTTGATACCTAACCAACAAAAGTTTTCCATTTACTGGTGTCATATATTGAAGTATTAAATATATGACACGTGTAAATGGAAAATATATTGTTAGTAAATTCATTTGCTGTGTAATGATTTTGCATTGTATATTAAAAAAAAAAAAAAAAAAAAATTGTGTTCATAGAGCAGAATTTCAATTTAACTATTTATTTAAACTTCATAGAGACCTTGAACATCCTGTCTCAATATGAAACGAATCATATCACTGTTGTGTCCTACATACATTAAAATTTATGCTATGGGTAATTGAACAACTTAAATGTCATTTTGCAGACACAATAGAAAACCTTGAATTATCAGTCATTCATAACTGACAAGGCTGCATTTTCCAATTACAATGAAAAACACAAGTAGTCATAGTTTCTCAGGTATTTGTTTGTATTAGTATCTACATTTGTATTCTATTAGAACTTTTTTTTTATTCAACTGGTTTTGTCCTACTACTGGACAAAGGTCTCCCCAATGCCTTCCAAAGTTATATTTTATATATATATTTTTTATTAAACTGTATTTTTTCTCATTTTAAAATAGAATAGAATACAAAGAGTATTCTACACCTTGTCAACTACACAATATTTATTTATTTATTTAATATAAAGTAAGCCCACAATGTAAGTATAGTTTATTTATTTTTTTCACTTACACCATATTGCTTTCCTGTTAAACCCAAAGTTTAAGGTAGAAAATGCAATGTGGTTTTTATTGTATGCCTTTTTACTACCCATTTGGTACATTTCAAGTTTAAATAAATAATAATTGTGTCTCTTCTTTTTCTTCTTAAAACAAAAATAGAAGATGATACAATGCATTGAAATTTAGCATGACATCACCTGTTGGTACAGTTTTTACCAACAAATGTCATTGTTACCGGCTCCCACTCCTGAACTTTGATGGGCGCTCTGTGCAATTTTTTTTTTTTTGATCTAATTGATAAACAAAATAGAATTATTATTTTTCCGTAGTGAATTACAAATTATTTCTATTGAGAATTTCAAGATAGTCATTTAAATCACTTTTAAGGCATGAGTCAGTCAATATCTATGTAAAATAGTTTTATTCCTGCATTCATGCATGAATGGTAATTTTATTACTCACGCTTTGCTTTTAATATCACCTGGTTCACAATCTTGGTCTGCGTTGCTGATTTAATATAAGGACTAGCATTATGTTAGGCTCAATATATTGGATCAGACATAATTGAGTATAGTTTTGTTGAATAGAAAAACAAGGATTTTATACTTATTATACCTACAGTTCCCATTTCTGCATCACCCCTTTCCGATTTGAAGGAACACGTCCAAGGTTTCAGTCAAAGATAATGAAAGGATAGTGGATGAAGTACTACAATTTAAATAATAATATGAACAATTTTGAGAAAACCTTATCATCATTGAAAATAATAAACTGAGGAATGTTTTATTACATTTTTTCAGTAAAATTTGTGGAACTCTAGACCACACAATAAATAAAACTCGAAACTGTACTTTAGAGATATGTACTTAAAGCAAACTGTCATTAGTGACACAGTTTAAAATGTTATTATAATGATAATACTAGAATGCCCTAAAAAATTAAATACAGTTAAGTGAGTAATATGGGGCACTAATTATGTATATGTCACCGGAAAATGGCAAACACCGTAAGATTATAAAATAACGTGAGAGATTATAAACTCTCGATAAATTGTCAAATGAACATTCGGAACACTTTTTTATGCATCACAATTTATCGGAATGACTTCATAGTCCACAATTTCTCAAACGGACATGGAGATATTATAGACTATCAAATTTTTATGCGTAAAAAGGTATTCCAAATGTTCAGTTAACAATTTATCGAGAGTTTACAATCTCTCTAGGTAATTTTATAATCTTACGAAAAATAGCAAACATCGTAACGTCGATTGTTAAATGCTGCGTGACATTGTAAACTATTTTTTTCTAAATATGACACGGAAATATTGGAAACTATTGAATTTGGATGGCATTTATTGTATACAAAACGATTTTTTCTAAATAATATAGAGAAATTGTAATCTAATCAATGGAACAAGGTACACAGCAAATCCCGAGGCAACGATGCAGCGGACGAACTCGGCAGAAGGGGGTCGAGTATGACAACGATAGGACCTGAACCTATCATACCATTCCCCTTCGGTTACCTATGCAATCTGTTAAGAAAACACACTAGTGAGCAGGCCAAAGAGGCACTTCCCTGTATTGTTGGCCATTTCACAAAAAAAGCCCTAAGACTTACTAAACAGCAGTTACTTACAGTCACAGCCGTAATAACTGGCCATGGGTCTTTTAATAATCACCTCTATGTCATGGGAGTCACTGACAGCCCACTCTACAGAGCCTGCATGGAGGAGGACGAGACAGCAGCACACCTGCTACTAAGCTGCCCGGTAGTCGCTGATTCGCCGGCAGGGCTAAGTACTTAGGAAACTCAGGTGCACTCTGTGAGATAGTTGGTAACACCAAGGCGTTGCTGGCCTTTCTTGGGGAGCTGGGGTAGATAGAATAGAGTTATGGAAACCAGCCCGAGTTACATACATACATACAATCTAATCAAAATCTATTACATCTTACGAAGTCTGCAATTTTCCGGTGACATATAGATATGCTTTTGGTGGCAGATGTTTCTAAACTATGTGATGGATTTTGATTGTGATGGTTTCATCATGATCATCAAGAAATTGTGATGTGGTAAAAAGAATGTGAAGCAGGTATGCGTTGCTATTACTTAATAAACTCAATATGAAAATACATTCTTAATTATATTTTTTTTGAAAAAAATATACTTCATACCAATCAAAAAGCTAAGGTGTAGAGATAAAATTTGTTAAAATTTGAACCGGTATCGCGGTAAACAAAACCCCGGGCCGTTTAGATTATAATTTGAGTAATTTTAGATAAAAGTATATAAAAGTATAAAAATATATAATGTGTACGGTGCTCATGCCTAATTTTCATAACTATGAAATTCATGAGAGTGCGCAGGCTAAAGCTATTATTAAAATAAAATATATTACCTTGCAGTTCCCAAATTTGCCCAGAAAACAACAAAAACTACAGCACTTATTATAGCCATCACGAATGTTATTCTTATTACTTTTACTGATTTCATTATTTTAGATTTTACAGACACAATGTAAACTTTATTTTATATTGATTTAACACATAATTATACCCAGCAGTTTAAATTTGAAATAAAATATATTAATAAAATAATATTTTTGTACGTCTTTCAGAACACCTGCATAAAATGGCAAAATAGTGTTTCATCACTTTGACATTAGAAAATTGATCTTGTCCACAGATAGTATCATCTCTCCACAGTTAAGGAATAATATCATCAAGCCAACCGAGAATAACAAATCAGTAGTAGCGCGTTTACTGTGCACATCAAACAAGATCGAACAATCGAATTTCTTCGAACAGTTTGAGAACATTACCTAGAAATAAATTTTGTCAACAAATCTACGTAGATCCTTGAATCGAAAACTGTTTCTCAAAAATAAAATATAGGAATAAAGACTGCAAAGCTGAATGAGAAAGCAAATTACCATCCGAGCAAACCCACCAAATTGATAAACCCTCGGTAACAAAAAAATATGTCGGCGCTATTTGTCAGGGAAGATAAAAAAATCACTTCAACAATTTATGTTAGTTCTCACAATATCCGGCCGCGTAAAAGTTTTTTTAACTGGTTACTTTCTCTTCGCAACATCCTATCCAAGAAAACAGTCAGATTGAATCTCCGCGCGGCGCTACTTTGGGCAAACGAATGTGGTTTGTCTCTGTCGTCTTTGTTTCTTCACTATCTATCCGTCTCTTTCTATATTTTTACTTCTGACAACTGCCGCAAGCAATGCAAAATGGCGTGATTTTGACAACGCTACTAGCGCCACTTGGCTGTCATATCAAGGCTTTTTTAGTAATGTGATCATAATGAGAACTAACGAAAATCGCCATTTATCAAGAGTGTTACCTACGTATTGATTATTTATTTTCCATCGATTGCGAGCGTATAAACTCGGCTCAATGTCAGTTGGCTCGTTGTTAATGAAAGGTAGACCTTGTACCAAGAAGTAGCATGATTGGGTCTACGGGTGGTTACAGTGGGTTTTACTGTCAGCGCTTGTATTTATTACGAGTACCTAAGTCTGTGCAGTCTGCGGTTGACTATACGTCGTTTGTAGTGAACGCCTGGTATGCATGTTTATTATTCCAGGGAAACTTACAAAATTGACTGAAGGCAAAGTTACAAAAGTACTCTCCATCACACTTGTTAATGAATTAAATAATCTTTCAATGTTCATAGAGTAAAAATCTGCTGCAAATGTTGGACGTTAATGAAACAGGAAATTCAATCTGTAATCCCAGATTCGATATTATCAAGATTTTCTTTTTATTTTCTTTCTGGCTTTTTGCCACGTTCTTTCTTTTTCCATTCTTTCCTTATACTCTTTCTATCGGCATGAGCGCACCGACTGATAGACCATATCATTCTATGTTATAACAGCTTTACCTACAGCTAATCGAAATTTTTAGATAGAACAGTATTATTTACCAAAACATACCATGTATGAATACATTACAATACTTTTGGGCGGCCTTTTGATGGACACAGCCCATTATCCTTTATTTCTCTTGTTATAATATAATTTATTATTGTTTTATATTAAATATATATAATGCTTTGTCCTGATTGATGCATCAACGTACAACCTAAGCCGCTGGTCACACGTACGTAGGGACTTGAAATTTGGAGGACGTATTCCTTATATGATGTAGGCATCGCCGAGAAAGATTTTTTGGAAGGTCGTGAATTAGGGGATGAAAGTTTGTAAGTAAAATCTTATTTCCTTGGGCCAATAAACTTGAAACTTGGAGACGAATACTAGCTAAAGTTAATAATAGAGATCGTCATTGTTCACTACTAGGTGAAAGACGATTTAGGGGCTGCTAAAGTTTGTATAGAAGAATTGTATTTCTTCGGCCAATGTACATGAAACTTGGTACGAATATTGGCCAAAGTAAATAATAAAGGTTGTAACTGTTCGTTTTTCATAACTTCCCCAAAATATGATTTAATTGGATAGTGTTAAATGATGATGATATAATATAACTACCGTTAGTTACTATTAATTTAACATTCCTACGTTATATTCAAAGTTTTAAAAACAGATCTCGGAATCACGTCGCCGACGGTGCGTGGGAGGATTTCGTGGAAGTAGGTACTGCAGTATTCAAGTGGCTTACTAGGATTTTCAGTATAAGCAGACGTGTAATTCAAGTTTACCAAAGAGCATCGAGGTTACTTTAATTGTTTCAGACACAGTGCTTTATTGAAAACCAGTCAATAGCGAGTCGCAGTTGCAATAAAGTCTTTGTTTCAATGTATTGTGAACTACAATGCGACCATGATTGATGTTTATAAAATAAAAGACAGAATATAAAGCACATTGTAAAAACGCTTTTTTTTAGAAGATTTTTTTAGACTAATCCTACTAAAAATTATACCTAAATATGAATGTTTGGACGCTTGTGCCTCAATCACGCAAAAGGGCTAAAGGGATTTTGATGTTTGGCACACAATAAATAGTTCATGTCCTGGAATAACACATAGGCTACTTTTTATCTAGGGAAATGGCATGGCTTAATGGAGACTGAGTAAGAAGTGGAAATTTAGAGTCGCAGCTGGAAGAGCGCCAAAGATTTACAAGTATCCTGGTACGACCAGAAAAATGTTGAAGTATTTCCGGGGCTGGAATTGTGAGCGGTATAGATTCACAAGTACCAAGAAGCTCAGCGGCGGCCGAGTTACCGAAACGCTGCAGCAGGGAATCGTTGACGCCAACAATACGCTCACTATGTGGTGTTACAGCGCACTGCTGAGATGCCAGAATAATCAGTACGATAACACATTTTTAATTTCTCTCTGGAGCTCTAAAGTTCACGCAAACGAAGTCGCGGGCAGAAGCTAGTATTATACATAAAAACAAAGGTAAAATATTTGATCTGTCCGGTAGGTACTCTATCTTTAGACTTAACTCGCGACCAATAGACTATGGATAGGTAATCCTTTCCCTCTTTATTATTTATTTTACATGTAGATCTATGAGTTGGTACTACTACAACTTAACTCTCATTTGTCTATTTACGTGATCTTTTCGTAAATTTGTTAAGAGTCGTATTTTACTCTGACTGGATGGATTCAGCTGAGCACTGGGTAACACAATAATCCTTGATATTAACCTTGATCGATCGGCTCGTGCTAGGCGTTTAGTTAATTTCCTTGGGACCGCGCTGCACTATAGGTACCTACGATTGCAAAGTTAGAAAACTTTTTAGTTTTCCAGTACATTTTATAGGGCAGTCGTCGACTATTAGGTACTCGTTAATAAAGCCCAGGGATAGTTTTCCTTTTAAATTCGTTATATATGCTACTACCATAAAACGTCTCCAAAAAAGCCGTTTAGCTGGCAGGGGGGGGGGGGGGGGGGCACACACTCGACTCTAACAAAGTGCTTCTTATTGCACTTCAAAGCTTAATATTTCGCAAACAGATCCTTGGATGGAAAAATGGTTGTCGCACATCCTTAATATTTTTAAACGACCTATCCAACGACATCCCACACCATGGATGGACGATAAAAAAACATCTGCACTTTACGTGTAGTAGGTACCTACCTATCTAAAATTTTATTTTATTTTATTTTATATACACTTTGTCAGCGTGGTTATGGTACCTATGTAAGTAACTCATACCAAATTCCAACTTTCTAGTGCTAAGCGTCGCTGAGCTAAACCGCGGACAGACTGACAGACAGACGGACATAGCGAAGCCATATGGGTTCCTTGTTGACTATGGAACCCTAAAAATGGAACTATTTTTTTGTTTAAGAATACGTGGATAGAAGAAGTTAGAACCTAAGCAAGAACATTTATAGTGTTGGTACACTCTTGTTATGATTTGATGGCCCCCGGGTAGCACGTGGAATATACCTACACAGAGTTGGAGGCTCCAACTCTGTGTAGGTCCGCACCCGTCGCGTCGCTGCGCGTTGCCGCCGTCGCCGTAAGCAGGCGTGAGCCGACGGATAAAAAACTGTAGGATGGCTTGCGACTGCGGCGCTGGAGTTGACTCTCATGTCTCAGAAAAAGTTTGATAAATAATTTACGGCAACCTGTCCCTCTCATGTCTCAGAAAAAGTTCGCTAAATAATTTACGGTAACTACAAAGATAACATTCTATCCATCCCGTTAACTGTTTTATTCTCTTTCTTTAGGTGTAGAGTAAAATGGTCAATTAACACAAAATAATTAATTTCTTGGCTAATAGTATGAAATTTGCGTGGTCTGGAGAGCATATTTATGAATATCGCCTTGTGTGGTATATTTCTGAGTTTTGAAGCATAAGCACTTTAACTGACGGTATTTCTTTTAATTTAAAATTGAAATGTGTTATAGCCCTCTACTAATTTTCGTAAATGCTGAATGCTGGCTAGTTTGGGTTAGCCTTTTCAATTTTATGTTATTCCCTATATTCAATGAACTATACTTAACAATTACATTTTTAAATATTTCAGCAAAAAATTATGAAAAAAAAAAACATAAAAAATATAAAAACCAATTTTTCAATTTTTTAATGTTTTTTTCATATTGTTACGGCCCACCCACCGGTATCGAGAACTGGGTCCTAGCTACAGGACTGGGCTCCAGATACAGTAACTTCTTAACAATGCAAGCCGTGTCCAGAAGTCCCGCTTTCTGAATTAAGCCCTTGATCCAGCTGCCTAACGAGAGTCTCCTAAGGTGTCGGTCGAGGCTCCAGCCATTGGCTGACACGACTATCGGTTCCTAGAATGATTGCTGAGTTCACATCCCACATGTCGGCTACCTCTCGAGCCTCTCGATTCGGTCCACCACCACTATAATAGGCTTATTGGTAACAATAGTCCTGTTAGTGATGTTGGACCGATCCCAGTATCTATATTGTGTTATTGCCATTATCGCGAACTGGGTCGGGCGCATACCTGTATTACGGCACTTCCGATTCCACAAAAGTGCATTTATTAATTATTAGTATAATTAGTAGTATTCGTTTTGTATTCATTAGTAGTTATTAAGTAAAGTATGGTTATTTGCTCTAAGAATTTAAACTTATCATTAAAACAACTCTATTCTTATGATTCAGAAAATCGCATTGTTATTAAGTAACTAAATGAAATACAGGTACTTAATGATTCTAGTAAAGTAATGATTATAGTATAACTACAGAAAAAAAAAATGGCTAATAGTCTTAATTTGACATATTAATTGTTTCGAAATGTGAAACAAAAATTAGTACCTACGAAACTTTTTTTCTTGCAACGCCTTGGCGTCGTGACCGAATTTAGAGCTCTACCACGAAGTATCTCCAAAATAATTGATTATTTTTGGCTCTTAGGTTGGCTGTTTTGAATCGTTGTCAACAACTTCAGTGTGGTGGTTCGATAGTGATTGCGCGTAGTGTTATTGTTTTGTGGAAAAAATTGTGAAACTTAACTAAATCCTACACAATCAGTGAAAAATTTCGGTTTAGTTTTTATCCCTCTTCATCTTTATTTATTTTCTTCGTGGAATATGTCATTCTCGAGCGAGGTAAGTCCAATATTAAGCTACATCAACATCAGTGGATAGGGCGGTACTATCGTGTGGCAATTCACAGCATTTCTTGTGTTACAGCAATTTTTATCAATAAAAATGATCGTGATTCGTTGACAATCCGCATAATAAATCTATTCCCTCTCTATCATAGCTAGCCGTTTCGTTTTAGAAGAGATTTTCGATGGTATTGGATAGGCATCCTCCATATTTTACTGCTACGTGCATGGTACCAACTACATAATGTTAGTAGCTATAGAGGCTTTTTTTGCTTGTGTGCCCAATATTTAGTACATTTTCTCTTGCATCGCTAAGGAAATAAACATGAATTGGATTAAACACGACTCTTTTCTGTTTGGACTGTTTATATTTTTGATCATTAAATTAATTTATAAAGTTATTAGGTACCTAATTAAGTTTTAATTCTCATCAATTTCGGTGTAAATTGAAGATTTGTATTTTTGTGTAACAAGGCCAATAAGACGACACTTTTGTTAAATCTTTTGGTCCACATCGAGTTTTTCCAAGCTCAAGAAGCTTTATTAAATATTTATAGACCCAAATTTAAACGATAAAAGTGACTCTACTTAGTAATACCTTGTGTCTGACTGAGACAATATCAAGACACAAAAATAATTGACTTGGCATTGATGGGTTTATTTCTTGCAACTTGCATACACCTCATTAATTGTGGTGTATCTTCCATTAAATGATCATTACATAGGGTTGATGTGGTTAGAATACTAAAACCAAAGAAGATTACCAAATTTTACAAATGACACAGTTCCTCTGTCCACTTAGGTTTGTTCAGGTTATGGTCACTAGATGGCGCTGGTGTGGCCACACAGGGAATATTCCAGCTGTGTTATGGGTTCTTTGTGAGTGTAACAAAAGAACCTGTCTTACTAAAAACAGCAATAGGTTGGGAAACATCTGACTTGAATAATAAATTAAAATATCCAATTGTAATATTGTTTAAAAAAGGCTAAGGATGTGTTTTAATTTTAAATAGTTTGACTCTTATCATATTTTGTTCCCACAATATGAAAATTTCTGCTGCATCTACAGCACCTGCAACCAGGCTTTGCTCTTAGTTAGGCATGGGTTTCTCTCTATTTTCTCTTTCCTTTTTTGCATACTTCCTATTGTATCTTATAATGAAGTGGACAGGGCAATAAACTTCAGAAAAAAATAATACAAGTCCATTGTTTTTTCCTTATCATTTAACTATCAATGTCAGCCTTCACCCAATACTAATTGAAATAATTTAAAATATTTTGATTGGTGATGCATGTATGATTAAATACTTGTACCTAAAGGGAAGACTTGACAGAATTATTGTTCCAACTTTGTATTTGCCATCATTTTTACATAATGTTATGTCATTAACTTGAAGATAATCTCTGAAGGTTTCTGCATCCACAATTTACTTTCTCCAGACCACGATCAGGACTGAATTTTCAGTGTTCTTTAACTACCTAGAGCTGGTGGCTCTTTCATGTTATTTCATCAAAACTATAAAAATGGTTATGTGCACAAATCAGGTTTCTGTAACAAACCTATTTATATCATATTGGTTAGGCATGTTAATAGAAATATCAAGCTCAATTCTTTAAAACACTGTATTGAACAAGTCAATCATCAGTAAGTGGTAATCATTGTGAGTTACCCATCACGCGGTATAAAGTGCAATATCATTCTATTATTGTCTCACATGCAATGTCCCCCTGCACTTATGACCCTACCTTGACAGGCACTTAGATCAATCATGACGCTCAACAGCAACGTGGATGGATAGCTTATGTAACTGCACGTGTTTGATTCAAAGGGTGAATATATATAAAAATAGACAAGTCAATTCTATTGCAAAGTTTAAAATTGGGAGCTGTAATTCCTTATGTGAGCTTGAAGACAATTAGAACTAATGTCTTATTCTTCTGTAATGTGCAGGATTAGTAGAGTGAAGCTTATTTCAGTACAGCTTTGCACTTAACAAACTTTACCTACTGATGCAGGTAACTTTGACCCTACTTTAATAATCAAATTTGACAGGTTTCAGGCTAATACTTAACTTCTAATTCTCAATTCAGAACTAGGGAGTTAATTTAACTTTACATAAACAAAACAATTTAATTTTTAAACTTGGTTTTTAATCAAACCATAGAAATAAAAGAGAATAAAAAAACTTTTGTTCACTGACTTATTTAAAATAAAAATTATTTGAATCAAATGTAACAATGTCTATATATATCTAGTATTTATATACCCACACAACTTCGTCTGTGTTACATTTTTCAGCTCCGCTCCTATACTAGTAAGAGCGGAGCTGCAAAAGCGTGGTATAATATAGCCTAAAACTTTCTTCAACAAAGATGCTATCCAACACTAAAAGAATTTTGCAATTTGAATCAGTAGTTCCTGAGATTAGCGTGTTAAACCAAGCAAACAAAATCTTCAGCTTACACTCTATTCCACATACCTTTATATTGATACTTGTGAATTTTAACCACTCACAATTCCAGCCCCGGAAATACTTTGACATGTTTCTGCCCTCTTGATGCCTTTACCGCTATTCCAGCCCCGGAAAAACTTCAATATGTTTCTGCTTTCCTGGTACTTGTGAATCTTTATCACTCACAATTCCAGCCCCAGACACTTTGACAGGTTTCTGCCCTCTTGATGCCTTTACCGCTATTCCAGCCCTGGAAATACTTCTACATGTTTCTGGTCTTCTGGTACTTGAGAATCTTTAGTGGTCACAATTCCAGCCCCGAAAATACTTCAATATATTTTTGGTCTCCTGGTACTTGTGAATAGCCTTCAAAATTTTAATTTTAATCAAAAGCACTAAGGAGTATTGATATCCAATACGAAACACGTATGTATTCCATCAATTCTGTTAAAAAAGGTTTTAAATATAAAATTTTGAAGTAGATTGGACCAAGGAATCATGTTGTCCAAACAAACTTTGGGGGGCAAAGTTTGTTTGGACAACATGATTCCTTTTCATCCCCTTAGGGGTAGAATTTCGGAAAATCTTTTCTTATCGGATGTCTACGTCATACAAAGAACATACCCTCCAAGTTTCAGGTCTCAATGATCAGCGGTTTAGGCTGTGCGTTGATCGGTCAGCCAGTCATTCAGGACAAAGCATTTTATATATATGTATAGATTGTGGGCATCGGCATCCGTTTTAGTCAGGCTGTCCTTGGACATAGGCCTCCTCCAGATTTTTCCAGGGGTTGTGATCTTTGGATGTTCTTCTCCAGTTCTTAGGCAGGTCATCATCCCATCTTCTTATCTGTCTTCCCCTCCAGCGTTAAACATTTCTTGGGTACCACTCGGTGATGGTCTTTGTCAATTTGTTTATTCGGGACCTCATCATATGGCCTGTCCATCGCCATTTTTTATGTTTTATTTTTTGTGTTGACGAGAAATCGGAAGCAAGCATCCCAATTTGTGATCTATTTGCGATAGTTTTTTCAGTTCCTTTATGGTCTGTGTTCTTAGGGTTCCGAACATCCGTAACAAACGGAACCCTTATAGGATCATTCGGCTGTCTATCTGTCTGTCTGTCATTGCCAATTTTCTTTGAATGTACTGGACTGATTCTGTTGAAATTTCATACATATGAACTTCTGTGCCCCAAACACGGACGCGTTACGTTAATATATGTACATTTTTAGTACGGTGGTCACTTTTGGGAGACAAATAGAAAATTTTAAAAAAAAAGTTTAGTACTGACAGAGACTGAGACATATCAAATTTCAATTATATTTTTCACAATTTTAATATAAATAGTCGAAGTAATAAATAGTCGAAGTAATAAATATTCGAAGTAATAAAAAGTAATAAATAGTTGAAGTTATTCAAGAAATTAGACGAAACATGACTATTCCCCGCCCCCCCCCCCCTTATCTCCGAAACTACTGCGCCTAAAATTTTGAAAACAATGCAGATATTAATTATTTACCTACAGATTGAAGGAAAACCTATAAGAAGTGTATAGTGTTAAAAAAACATGTTACAAAAATGATTAAATGATTGAAATTCGTTCGGAAAACTTTGCGCGCGAGTCCGACTCGCATTTGGCCAGTTTTCAAGGTTGGGTAACCATGTCTTGTGATCCCTTAGATGTTTCAGGGCTCTTTTTATGACACCTGTTTTCCCAATTTCCTTTCGGATAGTTGCTAACCTATTTGTTTTTTCACATTGTCGTATCCTTCTTGAAATTTCTTAATTGATACTTTCTATTATCTTTTCGGTTGTGTAACATGTTTCTTCTCTCTCCATAACTGTTTTAGCTTTTTGCACCTAATTTGTCTTTTTTGGGCTTTGATTATTTAATTTGTTTGTCTATCGTGCATAAGCATTTTTCCATACTATTTATTATATTATTCTTGTATTGCGTCCTTTTTCTTCATATCTGGAATCTCTTTCTTAATTTTTTCCTTGATATTTTTTCCCTTACAGTCTTTATAGTTCCTCATACCATTCTGAGATTTAAACTGAAATTAAGCTTGTTGACGACTTCTACATTCTCAAATTGGTGCGGGATATTTGTCAATACGAAGTCGATTTCATTTTTATTAGTGCCATCGGGTGAGTACCACGTCCACTTTCTATTTGGTTTCTTCTTGTACACACATACATATACACTGTTCACTTAAGTTGTACTCAAGTGCAAAGTTCACCAGTCTTTGTTCATTCTTGTTTCTTTTGCTTGTACTGTAGGGTCCGATTGTTTGTTTTTCATTATATTGTGCTATACCTATTGGGCTGTTTCATCCATGATAGCTTGCTCCGTTGGCGAATATACTTATACTATGGATATGGGATTTTTAAAGCCGTGTAGTTTGAGGTTAAGTGTTGCAATTCCAACTGATTTACCTACTTGAGATTTCTAGGATGTATATTCCTTGTGATAATTTTTCACCATGATCCCCACACCATACAATCTTTGTTTTTTTCCAGTGTAGAAGAAGATAAAGACTTGTTATTCTCTAATTTCTTCACCTATTTGTCTGACTTCACTAAGTCCTGATATATCCCAGTTTACATATTCTAATGCTCTCCCAAGCTCATGTAGAATTTCATCAGTTCTAAGAGTCCTCGTATTCAATGTTGACACGAAAAGTTTGTTTATTTTGGTTTTTCTTTTATCTGTTTGGTATCTTAATCTTTTTGTTCTGATAATCTATCTCGGTTGTTTCTCTTACCTTAACCAGCAATAGCTGTGAGTGACGCTATAAGTAGAGTCACTACTTAAAAACAACCGGGAAGAAAATTACGTTTTAATATCTTGATATCTACATTTTAGGGTTTCTATAAGTGTATTAAATAGTCTTTTGTTTGAGCAGCCAATTTGACTTCTCTTGTGGATAAAATGTATGGTGCAGTAATAAGGTTTTATATTTTCATGTTTATGCAACATGAGTCAATACTGAGCTACAGCTACAGCTAGTAGTTTTTCTAAGAACATCTGTATTCTTGATTATTTATTTGTCTGTCTTTTTCAATATTACGTGATTAAGATTCGACGGTGCGTTAGTTACTACAAGTAAGTTCGCTGTCTTGTTTAGGAATTCACAAATGTCTAAATTGAACTTGCATATTGTAATAAGCTTACTAATAAATCTTCTATACTTATGAAATCATTTGTTCTGACTGACTATCAACTCACAGTCAAAAGTACTAAGTCTAGAAAGCTATAATTTGGAATATAGGTTTATTTTATAACGTAACGTAAACGTAATTTTTTAATCTTTTAGGGGGCAGGTGGGGTAAAATATGATAACACGAGGACGAAGAAGAAGGCCAGTTGTCAATTCAAATCGAAAGCAACAACTTAATAAGGCTGATTCACTCATTTAAAAAAGCGCACGCATTTTACAAAGGGAGTGCGCAGTTTAGAACAATAATTTTATTACTTAGCCAAGCAAGACTCCTGTCTAGTAACTACGGTAGGTGACTTTTATTCACTTAGTTCCGTTACGCAGTTTTACGCTAAGCATACAAAATATCACGTCTGCATTTTACGAATTGGTAGGAGCTCGCGGCGAAATAATAACAGCTGCACGGAACGATCGTCATGTATATGAAACGCTTGCCGAGGTCGGTTATTGGATGACCATCTCAATATACCTCTCCTGATAGACTCCTCCGTGCCTCTGACAGCACTTAAAGCCGTTGGTCCCGGCTGTCATTTATAGATCTTGACCAGTCGTTACGGATTGTCAGAAGCCAGAATATCTGACAGCAGTCTGCCAAGAAGTATCGTGTTACACAGTTACTGGGTTATAGACGTCAGATAGACAGTCGCTCCACGTAAAATACTTGTATTCAGCCAAATCCGGTTTCACTGGAAGGCGACCCCAATATAGTTGATAAAAAGGTTAGGTAGATGATGATCTTACGATTAGTATGCCTGATTCTCTTCTTCTTAGCGATCGATGACAAAAAATCGACTTAAGTAAATCCGCCACTGATTCGCTGATTACAGTTAACACTCTTTCAACCAATAATGAAGTCTCATTTATTTACCCAGTGCTAAAACCAACACTGACGAACGACGTCATCGCAGCAAGTAGGTATTTTAGGGACGTCAGAATGTCAGACCGCGAAAATTTGACGTCATAGATATTGCTCCCCGAACGGTTCAGACTTGGACAGCCCTGCCCTTTTCAGTTTTAAACTATAGGTTTGAACTTATTTAAAATCTCCTATGTGTAAAAGTAACTTTTCGAGGAAAAATAAAATATTCTTCCTGTAAAATTTAGGCTTAAACTTGAGATTTTTTAATAATGATACGTGCTTTATCGATGCAAGTACTCACAGTTGCATGGAAGTTTGTTAAGTATGGGTATTCAAAATCGCTTTTCAAATATCTACTAAAACTCGTTTTCGAGAAAAAAGTCACATAGAAGATTATAAATTTGCAATGACGATATACTGTAACACACTGTCCAGTAAAATTTAAAGTTAATCAGGAGCACACTATTAGTTAAGAGAATTGTATCGTTGAGATTCCTGAATTTTTCTTTTTGTGAAAAACAGTAATCCACTTAGTAACTTATCAAGTGCAGGACGAATGAGACACAATAATTGATTATTACTTTTGCGTGGCGTTCTTGGTAGCCGACGGCTTTCAAAAGTGGAAATGAATAAGCTACCGTTGTATTTATGAATTAAAGTGGATGAGTTTGGATATGTGACGAAATCTTTGTAACCCAAATTAAATCCTAGAAGATTTATAATAGTGACAGTGCACTTACACAAGTTGGTCAGCTAGATGTCATTAAAGCGAGATTTTGCGGAAATGCGGCCTGGTGGATTTGAAATGATATGAAAACTAATACAGTTTACTAATTTGAGAAATCTTATTAGACGCAAACATAATACGGATACTCTTTTCGCGAACGCAACTTGGTATTATGGTCGTAAACCTGAAATTCTTTATGAAGAAACTAAAATTATTGCTGTTCCAAAGACAGACATTTTTTTCATGTACTAAATGCAAGTTATAAAATTAAAATCAGTGGGAACCTGCTTTTCCTTCAGTCGTTAGCTCAGTGCTAAACGTCAAGAGTTGTGTCCGTTTGTACATAGGTACGTCTAAAGATTTAACATTCTCTCTCTTTTAGTGTTTGAACCAGTTGCAGTATCGTTACAGTGCGTAGAAGATCTTAGAATTTTTAGCTGGTAAAAATAAGGCTCTGTCTTAAATCGCACAGGCCTAGTTTTCTTTAAACCGAAAAAAAAACCGGTAAAACTCACTTTTTTAACCTTTTGCTGAACGCACGAGCATAAACGTATCGGCGTGCCCGCGACGCTAAGCCACAAATTCGCCGTACTTTTTGTCTCAAATTTGTGAATGTGCCAGGATGCGTGACTATGGCGTTCAAAAAGTTAATCCGGTAGCTCTGAGTAGCGTGGCGAAGGTGATTGTGAAAAGGTCAAAAGTATATGGAATTGGCAAACGCTGTCGAAAGGTCACGTGATCAATCACTTATATTTCTGCATTTCGTTAATCGCATTCGCTAATACAAAGGCACTTTGTCTCGGGCCTCAGGTGGTACAAATTTTAGTCAGATCAAAGGGATCTGGAGATAGAAGCGTATCTTTATTTGTGCTAAACGGAGCAAATCAACGTCGTGGGTAGGGGACGTCAGTGCAAGAGAACTACCGCGACTCACGAGGGGACGTCCATCATACATTGACTAACTACACTACGACCTATTTATAGATATATCTGACTGTCTGTGTAGTGGAAGGTGGGATAGAAAAACTTGTAAAACTATAGAAAAAATTACACTCATAAAAAGTAGGGATTTGCATCAGGAGGTCACGGAACTTTGGCAATGGCGCTCGGCCACTCACAAATGGTGTGAGAGCCTGGGTGTGAATCTGGATATGCGCAGTACGTCCATTGAGAGGGCAGAGTGGGGGGAATGCCTATTTAAGCCGGCCGCCGTGGCTCGAGAGCTCACAACCTGGGGCCAGCTTGGAGCTGGAACTACCTAGCTTGCCCCAGGTTGACCCCAAAAACTTATGACAAATCTCTACTCATACACCTGTTATGAGTAGAGATCAAATTAACGGATGCATATTTACCTAAAGTTAATTTTTGGCTAGCATATTATGGGCCTCCATAATAATTATGTTAGTCAAAAATTCTTAGAATATTTTTATTTAAATAAAATCGCATTTTATAACTAATCGTAAATAAAAAAACATAAATAAATACAACAGAACTCGTTAATATGATCACGCTTATTACAATTTCTCGCACAAACCGCCATTTTAAGCAACTTGAGTCTTCATGCTTTTTTCTGACAATAAAATGTAAAATGATTTGCATTTACCCCCATTATAGCCAAATATGATATCATTCTCCGACTTCAAACTTGATTCATGCAAAGACGACTTCCAAAAAAAAACACCTCACATTACTGATGAAAATCGATGCATTCTGACTCATCATTGTTAAGCGAAAATTTTCCAATCATAGTGCGCAAAACGGAAACGTCGAAAATGTACAGATCTGGTGAACAGGTCCGATATGCTATTATCGCACGGATTTCATTATTAATCGAATGGATTAGATGCTAGAAAATATTCTAGTGACTAAAGCTAAATAGAAAAACAACATTTGAATTTGCGTCGCTACACGCTGAGAACAACTCTGCGTCTCAATGTTAGGTAACAGATAACTAAAATTAGGCTTAAACATTCTTTTATCTTTTCACAAATATATAGGGGTCGGCTTCTAGTCTAACCAGTTGCAGTGAGTTGGTACTCAGATGCACGCTGCAATCTCGAACGCAATCCACGATTAAAATCAAAGTTCAAATGACAAAGACGATCATAGTTTGTTATACCTAATTAATACAATATTTTTAAGTTTTTTTTATAACAATTGGTCTCAAGTAAGAAGTCTTAGTATTTCTTATTGAGGAATAAAACAAATCTTTAACCATAAATCAATGATCTGATCCGTGGAACGCGTTCGAGATTGACTATGTACCGGTGGCCTTAGGATTTAACTACGGTCGGTAGGGGATCGGTAACTATGTCAGGACTTCCCGCCCTGATAGGTATTTTTGTACATGACATGTGCTATGTATAAGGCGGGCATTTTACAATAAATGAATATTTTTTTTTACTTAGGCTCGAAATTTACTGTGGGTGGACCGATAGATCATCTTGATAGTTATTAAACACAAAGTCAAGCTTTATCTAAGCTTCTGACATTATCCATATCAAAAACTGTCCGAACTAATCTCATTTTTGTAACATGTAATTTAAACATTTTTTATAGATTTTCAACAAACACTTTTTATAGATTTTCCTGAAATCTATAAGTAAAGAATTATTTATTATTATCAGCATTTTTTTTCAAAATTTTAGGCCCAGAGTAATATCGGAGATAAGAGAATGGTAAATTTTCGTCTAATATCTTGAATAACTTCAAAGCTTTTTATTTTAAAATTATGAAAAAAAATATGATTAATATCCTAATAATAAGCCCTTTAATTTGATATATTACTCGGTACAGTTTAAAAACTTATTTGTTTAAACTTTCTTGTTTGTCCCCCAAAAGTGATCCCCCGTACTCTTAATTTATTTGTTTACGTTATGCGTCCGTTTTGGGTTACAGAAGTTCATATGTGTACGAAATTTAAACAGAATCGGTCGAGTACAGTCGGAGCAAGTTGGCTGTGACAGACGGCCAGACAGACACCCGAGTCCTTTAAGGGTTCCTATTATATTTATTTTATATATAACCTTTTCGCTATATCCTGTTATATGAATGATTATTTGTGTGATAAATGATAATAAATATTTTTCCACAAATTGCACAAAATATCAAACTCTTCAAACACAATTGTATTTTTTAAACTGAGATATTTTTAGACAGTTGTATACGTACGTTGCACGATCAGTATACCTATTTGGTACCGCAGGGTGAATTATGAGCCGGTCACCGTAAAGGGAAGGCCTGAGTAATAGATTCGTGTAGGTAATAATATGCAAGTGATTCGAGTACCATGTTATTAGTATACCTGGGTTGTGGTGGATACGTAGGTAGTCCCTCCATGCAAACTAAAGGTACCTAATTACTGCATCCGGTCTAACCCTAACATTATTTGAAAAGAGTACTTAGTACTTAATTATATTGGATGAGAAAAACGCGGCCCGTTTCCCACCGGTGGAAATATTAAATGCTTGTATTTCACCAAAAAGAGAGGGCACAATAGCAGTTAAAATAGTTTAGGAACGGTTGCCAAATAGATAACAACAAACCAAAGGGGTATGTTACGATCGTAACAGGAGGCGTTTTGTAGTTTCTGCCTACCCCGTTAGATAAAAGCGTGAGTTTATGCATGTGTACCACTTAGTAACAACACGTAGATAAAGCACAGGAAATTGAATGAATAGTCAAATCGGTCCTCTCAACAAGTGATACATTCAATTCAAACAGATTTGTAGATCATGTCAAAACAAAAAATAACGATGAATGAAGTCTTAAACAGAGCAGGGGTCAACGTTGTTGAATTTGTATGACAGACAGACACCTGTCGTTTCCTTATCTGACAGTTTGTTCCAAGCCATGTCTGGGGAGCTAATTATGGATAAAACATTTTTTTTTTCAATAATTGTCTATTAATAACCAATCATTAATTTTATACGCCACTATCAGGGCTCTCAAAAACAGCTCAAACACTTTCGGTACTAATCGGTATCAAGGTGCTATGGTCGACGCCAGATAAATTTGCAATAAAGTTCATTGACCCACCTACATTTATTGACATACTTAATTCCGAAAACAGAAATAAAGACATAACGCTGTCCTGAATCGACATCTATCGTGATCCTTTACATTTTTTTAGCTATGAAAAACGATTAATAATTTATTGTCCAGGTACCTACGAAGAGTAATGAGGAAAGGGCTATGACTGTAATTGCAAATTTATCTGGCGTCGACCATACGTAATAAGCGGGGGTAAAGGATAGCAGCAGTTATCGTAATTTCATGCTGCCATTTTTGATTGTGGGCAACGCATGTTTAGGTATCATTGTTAATAACACTCTTTTTGCAATTGCTTCGTATGCATGACGGAATCGTTTACTTGATAAAGTAATTAACGAAATGTATGTTTTAGGTACATACATTACGTTAATTATTTTATCTAGTAACCGAATCCGTTTAAATGTTGTTAAATTGACAAAACGATTGACTGTGTATTACTCTATTACCACACATGGCCGTTACTCTACTAACTACTTAACAAACGTTTTAGTGGTCTCTCAATAGTTTGTATTATTTGAAATAATATCTACAAAATGTATCGAAAACCCACCAGTCGACAAGACATTTTAATCTTTTGTCAATAAGTGGATTTAGCGCCTAGAGGGTTCTCAACCTTTCAGAGCTAGAGAATATGCGATTGAGCATGTGAGACTTAATTGGCGATTATCACTCTCGAGTGAAAAAGAACGTCATATGTAACAGATCTATTTGGTCCACAATCTGGGTCTAAATGGGACCATTGCCAGGGCTCCTCGTGTCCCAAGTTAATAATGATGAATTCGGTTAAGTTTTGCCAATTAAATGGTCTATCTTCCTCTCTGTTTCTCTTTTTTCGCACAAAAGGTTCTCGATTTAAAACTACATAGAATCTAACAATTCATAGCATCACTCAGATGCTATGAATTGTTAGATTCGGCCAGCGGCATCGTCCGCGTGAAAATTGGAAATTAATCTATGGGAACATACTCCCAGGATAAAAACACACATTTTGTCGTATTCCAGGACATGTACTACCCGTGTGCTAAATTTTATCCAAATTCGTTAAGACGTGAAGAGGTAGCAAACGGACACACAGGGTTATTTATAATATTACTAGCGTTTGCCCGCGACTTCGTCATATATTCGGCATATCCCGTTTTTTTCCCGTTCCCGTTGGAATTTCGAGAAATCCTCTCTTAGTGCTCCCCAAATTTCAGCTTTCTACAGCTGTCTGTCAGTCACTCAGTCACCAGCAACGGAAGAATTTTATATTTATTGATATGTCTAAATGCTAGAGAATGACAACTTGACAGTCGAAAATGAGCCCTTTAAGTAAGTTGTCGAGTTCACATAAACTCATTTACACATTTAACACGAAAACAAGGTTAATGGCGCCATAGAACCGGTCGCCACTAGTTTTTTTTATTATATACTTTATTGTACAGCAAAGGTAAAATACAAAATGAAACTTAAAACTAAAACACATACAATAGGTGGCCTTATCAAATTTAAAATGAGAGGACATCCATAGGTCCACTATGATACTGATTTTATACAGAATCATTAAATAAAAAATTGAGTAAAATGAAGAGAGGACGGAGTACTTAGGATCGTAGTAGCTCGCGTTCTGTAGTTTCTGCCTACACCCATTGAAAAAGGCGTGAGATTATGTACATGTATGTACCAGATGAACCTATTTCATGAAATGTTTTGCGTTAATTACCACTTTCAAAATATCTGAACTATCAGGAATATGTAGGAGTCCAATATGTATTTGCTTGGTAACAGTTGCCCCTACTTCTGTTAGTAACTGCTAACAACCACAGCCTGCAGAAAGATAGTGACTTGCATCAACAACTCAAGTGCTGATGTTTTGTGCAAACTATGCACGGAACGAATACTTGTGCTGATGAAACAGTCAAAACGTTACTCGAAATTTTTGCATTCGAAAGAGGAACACAATTTGAAATCTTTAACATAACTATTACTGAATTAAAATAGCGAAACTTAACTAGGTTTTATCCCTGTTATAATTATAAATTCTTGGCTGACCTTAACTCAGAATCCCGCTTTGCTGAATACCGCAACAGCGTAACTCGAAACAGCATTAATTATGCCCCACGCGGAATTTTGTAAAACAAAGCAATCAGTTCCCTATTTGGCTTATATTGCAGTGTGTTCCGACTATACGCCCACCAGAAAGAAGAAAACATTTCCAGTGCATTTCGTATTCACAGTCATGCATGTTTTCATGGTTTTGAATTCGAAATGTGCTCTGAAATGGACCTTAATTGCCGGTTCATGAATTCGTACGAAACAAGTGACAAAATCAATGTTTAACGAAACTACGTGCGTAGTTTCGTTGAAGCTCAGCCAGAAATGTTAAAAGAATACAAGCTTGGAAAAGTGCATGAACCGACTTCTGAATCGTGTTTTGAATTTGTTCAAGTTAAACTTCCGACAGATATTTTTCTGTCCATCTGAGTTCATACAAAAATCCTATAGAAAAAAGCACTTTAATTTTTTCCTAACTGTCCAATTTTCCGTGCCACTTTTCAAATTATTTTATCCTTCACGCAAATCCTTTCAACCGTTCTCTACTGATAGGTTTACCATCGAAACGCATTTAAATTATTATTTTACATAGATACTGTGTTTACAGCACTTTAACCGCTACCACATCTCTGGTCAGCATTGAAGGCTTTTAAGGCTCTTGATATCGCTCCGCTTTCCATCTCGACACCATAAAAGTTCATCATCATTCACAACGCTGCCGACCACCTCAATTCATTTTGCCGTTGCTTTTTCAGACAATATAAACGGCCATAAGGGAGTTTGTGTGACTTTTCAGATAATACCAGAAGAAAAAGAGGAATGAAAGTCGGAGGAGAGAAAGTGTTTTAGAAACAAAGAAATAACAAATATGTTCAAGTGTTTTTTGAAAAATTAGTATATTAAAAATAAAAATTGCTGCCCAAAGTAACTATTCCACGCGGACAAAGTAGCGGGAAAAAGCTTGTTTACAATAAGAGAAACAATGAAGACTAATTTTATTGTCCTTATTGCAAGTACTAGTTCAGCTTTTAAAATCATTCAAGCATTATTTTCAATGATGGCAGCCAAATTGTAGCAAATAGTTGTGAATTGTGTTGTTGTATTGTTGTTGTGTTGTGATTGTGTTGTTTTGTTGATGATATTTCTGAGAAAACTTGAAGAAATTCAAGAAATTCGTCGATTGTTCCTATCCCCTAACATCGCGCATCGATGGAAATTTCTATAAATTGTCTAATACCTTCTAGAAGATGCCTATTAAGGAACTGAGCATGATTTAGTATGATATTTTCAAAAACTTGAAGATATTCATGAAATTCGTAGATTTATCCTATTTTCTAACATCACGCGTCGATGGAAAGTTCCATAAATTGTCTGAGACCTTCTAGTTAGATGCCTAGTAAACAACGGAGCATGATTTAATAGGGAGCATAAGACACAACCATGATATTTCTGTAAAAACCTAAAAATATTCAAGAAATTCGTGGATTTTCCTATTTCCTACCGTCGCACATCGCTGGAAAATTCCATTAATTGTCTGAGACCTTTTAGTAGATGCCTATTCATTATTTTGTCATGATTTAGGAGGAAACATAAGATAGAACTTTGATATTTTTGAGAAAACTTGAAGATATTCAAGAAATTCGTCGATTTTCCTCATGTTCTATCATCGTGCATCGATGGAAAATTCTGTGAATGGTCTGAGATCTTCTTATATATGTGTACTAAACATTTAGTCATGATTTAGTACGGAGCAAAAAATACAATTATGATATTTTTGTAAAATCGATGATATTCAAGCAATTTGTAGATTTTTCCTGTTTTCTAACTGCGCGCATCGATGGAAAATTCTGTAAATTGTCTGAGACCTTCTAGTAGATGCCTACTTATCATTTTGTCCTGATTTAGTAGGGAACATAAGATACAATTATGATATTTCTCGTCCCTGCAAATATATGTTTGGCTGCTACAATTTGGCTGCTAATTTCAACCTCATTATTTTCATTTTCTCCATCAACACGAGATTGAATTAGAAGACCAATCAATAAGGAAGTGCATAATATTGGAAGCCCTTGCCGCCGATCTAAATAAAGTTAAAAGCTGTTAGAAGGCCAGTGTCGCCGATCGATCCAACTAAAATATGCATGATAAAGGTCAGCTATATTCCGACGCCATGTTTAATTTGTCCCACATATGGAGAAAATATCAGTCCGTGCAATTTTTAAGGAACAATGTTTTGATTCTAAACGTTGATAAATAACATAGTGTCTCTTATTGATTAGCAACACACCTTACGAAAACTATATAACGAAAATTCACTGCTTTTTGCTTCAACGTGACCCACACTATCCTTCAAAACAAAACCTTGTAACTTGCGAAATAATTTTACGAGTAGAAAAAAGTTTTGAATGAACCTTTTATAAAAATGGTACTAGAACTACTGATTTATTTTTTATACCTTTGTATTCAGGCACTTGTCAAAAAATAAATAAAGATATGTTCAAGCGTTTTTCAAAAATTAGTATCTTAAAGTTAAAAGTGGCTGCCTAAAATAACGAATCTACGCGGATGAAGTCGCGGGCAAAAGCTAGTAACTAATCAAATAGAAATGAAATGCCTCCGAGGACTCGACCAATTTAGCTGTTTGTTTGTTTTAATAGTGTTCGTAGTTGAATGAATTCGTATGAAAGAATTTTTGAGAATCCACTGTAAATTAAATTGCACCCGCGCAGAGTTTGTTCAGGTCTCTAGAAAATCATATAAAATCACGAGATTGAACAAGAAAATAGAAACTGATTTTCAGGTCGAAAGTAATTGTGAATACGGCATTCAACAAACTACAACAATGACTAGCAATCTGTTGAAGACTTTATTATTTACCAGAAACCCTCCTCGGCCTTCACACAGGTGCATATTATATTAATGTTACTCATTAAACGAAAAAGGAACTCACAACGCGTTGCACCTTCTTTCAAACGGCCACAACGCAACTCAATTTCGCGCCAACATGCCTCAAGTTGCAGGGACTTAAAATGGTGTATTATGCGGGAAATCGTATTAAACGCGTGTTAAATCGTATTAGGAGGGTCCTCCTATTTATGTTTTTTTTATTTACAACAACACTCATTCCCTTAAACCATACATAAACGCATACTTGCAAAGGGAGTTAAAATTTAACTTAGTTATGCAATCCCAGAATCCCGCGATTTTATCTATCAAAAAATTCTTAGTAGCCGCTTCCATAATATCAAATAATATATGTTTGCCAATTAGCAAAAATTAACTTTAGGTTTTTCTTATTTATTATCCCATGTGTAAATCACTAACATAATGATAATTGCATTTTAAAATTTGTTATATTTGAATAATAAGGACCATACTTAATACCGAAGAGTCGTCGTCATATTAAAAAGTGACATCAGATTCATATTTGGTAGTACGTAGGAGAGTTTTGTCTAGCTAAGCATTTTCAAAACGATCAAGCTGCCCGGCGGCGGCACCGCGGGACTTGCGAAATGTAAAATACAGCTGAAACTTTCACACGTTTCGGCTCAATGCAGCTTCAATTTTCCCTATACCAGATGAACAAAATTTCTAATGATTAGGCATTAAAAACGGTACCCATTAGCATTTGTTTTCACATCTGCTGCAAGCAGAAGATGCATTCCCTCCGTTATTTTCCATTAAAATTCCCTCCGTTATTTTCCAATATATTAGGATATGGCCCATTGCAACCGATTGCAGCTCTATAAATATGCACAATTTGATGGAGAGGTACAAATCCAAAGTGTTTATTGTTAAATTGCTGTAGTTTTGCCCTTGCGGACTTATATTTAAACATGACAGTCCTCACTTACAGCAGTCAGCATGCAGGAGCTAGCTAGCTTGCCTAACAACCAATGTACGTCGTATGCATCAATCATTCCTAATACAGTTACATGGTCATGTTAGCAGAAGATGCAATACATTCGTGTATTCCGGCACTATAGTAGGCGCCAGATAAATGTGGAATAAAGTATATTGACCTTTCCCTAATAACTGTTCATAGGTACCTGAACAATTAAATATGATTTTTTTTCATTATTAGACAATGTTAAGGATCACGAGAGATGATGATTCGGGACAGCTTTGTGTCATTAATTCCGTTTTTCAAATTAAAAATGTCAATAATTGTAGGTGGGTCAATGACCGTTATTCCACGATTATCTGGCGCCTACTATAATAATATCTAATCAGGGTGGATGGAGGTTGAACCTGAAATGGAATTACAATTCAAATACGAGTTCTTTGGTTTTGTATCTATGCCACCGGAAAAGAGCAGACTCCGCAAGATTCTAATACATCTTTATTCGATTATAATTTCTTGAAATATTATGAAAAAAATCCATCCAAATTCAATAGTTACCAATATATTTAAAAGAAATAGTTTTCAATTTCACGCGATATTTTACAATATTTGTGTTTGCAATGTTCCGGTGACATAAACAATAATGAACAAGCGGTCATTGTTAAAGCTCTTCCTGTAATTAATAAATCTTTACATGTTTTGGAGTGTTTCCTCACATGTGTAGGCCAAAGGAAGCTACGGCGTAGCACTGCGTAGCGGAAAATTTGATAACTAACAAAATTGTGCGTGCAATTAATCTGACTCTGATTGGCATTTAATTTCAGTTTCCATCGATTAGGTCCTATTCGATATTTAATATGAAATGATATATCGTAAAACTATGTTCGTGATTCTTATTGACTTTGATCTAAATGAGGCACTCTCACACAATTTTACAAAATAATAATATTATTAAAGTTAAATGATTTATAAAAGTTCCTGACCTGGTACTGTAAACAAAATGTCAAAAACTATGATCAATAATTAAAGTAGGCGTAAAATATTATGCAGTTTAAATTAAAATGATTTTCTTTCAATATTACTTTGATCTATCATAATATTTATGTTGAAGTTATTTCTGAGGTACCCACGCATTTATTTCCTTCAAAATTATAGTAAGTGTCCTGTGCAACAGGTGTGGATAGTGATTTTGTATCACTTAGAATTTATCAATTGGTGAGAGATAGAGAAGTGCTAATGTTGTCAGGGCCTTTCATGATAGTTCTGCGAAGTGACAGATCTTAGGAGGTTGACAATATAAGGGGGGCGCGGGCGGCACTGGACAGAACTCCACCCACTGCTGCCCGCGGCCTTTTTGTGTGTTGCCTTCGATGATAATCATGGTGTCTGTTGTTTCAGGTAAAACTGTATGCCATGGGCCCAGGGCTGAGTCAAGCTGGCTGCAATTTCGCGTACACGCTGTGAAATAATTGTTAGTCTTTGTTCACGTATTGGCCACCGCGGGGAGAAGACGCCACGTGTGGGCCTGCGCACTACCGGGGGCGGGCGCTTAGCGCCGCCCCACAACTGCATCTGTAAGTGCACTCTTGTATATAACACCCGCACACTCGCGCATGCCTGTCTCCATGACGGTGTAGCCCCCGCCAACCCTTACCTGCTATTGCGAGTTTGCGAGACCCATTATTCATTTTGCAGCGGAGCTCGACGTCGGACGTTTAGTTCTCTGTAAAAATGCCGCGACATTTACCAGCTCTGATCTATATGATTGTACTGGTTACCGTGCTCCTGATTCGTTTCATTTTATTACTTTTCTTCGTTACCGATCTTAAAGAACTTAAATCGGGGAGAGTGAACTTAGTAGCTCTCAAAGAACAGTAATTTGTTTTTTTATTTCCTTCATATTTTTTTTCTTTTTTTTTTTCTTTTTTTTTGGTGTGAAAGTGACCATACTTGTAAAAAACTTTCAAAATGTGCGTGCAGCAGTTCCAGCGGATCTTTGACGTGCACAGGTTAGTTTTAGGAAGTTACGGCGAACTTTTACCTGTTGCGAGCTTTGCGCCACCCTTTATTTTTGAGCTAATTTTTTGTTTGTTTTTGAATATTTTATTTATTTTATCATTTTATTTTCGCCATGGCGCTCTTCGCTATTTCCTGTGTTATTTTACAGTTTTCAGAAATTTATTTAGAAACGGCCTGCGTTACTTCACGACTTACTTACTTTTAATTTATTTTAAATTAAAAAAAGTCCATGAATTAGTTGCAAGGAAAGTTTATGTGACGTCAATTAGTGCGTCTCTTGATTGCGGGGAAATAGGTCAAGCCTGGCAGCACGGGAACTAGGGGGAAGCTGTGGTGGTGAGGCTCTCACACCATCGCTGTGCTCGCGTTCAGGCGGTCTATATCTTTCCAGTATTTCAATTACGTTTTACTGTCACTCTAGAATTTGCGGAGCGCGATTTTTTGGTAGGCTCGCGTTTTTCACTCGCGAAGAATATTGTTGCGAATCGTTTTGAATATTTATAAAAAAACAGTATTTTTCGAACGAACTGAATCTTAAAATTGATTTTAATTTTTTTTGTTAAAATGTTTGTTAAAATTCATGTTCAAAGTTTATTTTTAATCGGAAAGTAAACAACTAAAACAATATGCTTTACTAACTGCTAGAAAAAAAATATTTGTGTAATTATTCAAAGTCGAAATAATGTTCGATTGAGCTGGTCCATTTTCCAGTTAAATGTAGGTACCTACTTATTATTTATTTATAGCGAAACAAAAACTGCGCGTTTCTCATAAAGATTATGTCTAAATCTTTGTACAATTTTTAAATGCAGTTACCGAATTTAAAATTACTTCGCGTCAGTAAAGTATTTTCTGGAGGTATCTATCTTATCGTAACGATTTTTTATTAGTTAACTTTTCGTTTCCTTATCTCGAGAAAAATAGATAAGAAAGAGACCTTTAGCCGAGTAGTGGGAAACTAGAGGATAATTCGAAAAAAAACTTTGTTTCATTGGTCTTAGTAGCCGCAAGCAAGCAAGTAGCTGACTATGCTGAGCCAGAGGGTCCTGGATTTCGATTCTCAGGCTGGTAAAGTTTTTCTGTATCTGGAATTTATACCTTCAGCAGCCCAGAACTAGCTCTCATAGTAGGTATTACAGGCGAGACGTAATAACACTATAGGTACATCGATCTCTTAGTAATTACCCCTTCGAGTAATATAGTCGTTATATGACGTACTGTAATGGAAGATTTGTTAAAATACAAGAAAAAATACACCTTCCTTCTTCCTTAATTTTTATGTTATCTTATTACTTTTTTTATACTCTGTGTTTGTCTTTGTCGAATAAATGTTTTCTATTCAATTTTTCCACACGACGCAGCTTCATGCGACGTGGGCAGAAATATTTGAAAACGTAGAGATAATCAATTTCGTCTCTTTTGGTGTAGTAGTCACGAACGCGACTGCTGAGCTTCTTAGGTTCGATTTCCGGAGAAAAGTTGTAACCATCTTCATTAGGATCGTGCCTTGTTAACAGTCTTGTCATCAAATGGCAAAGCATGGATTCAAGAAAATAGGCGTAATGTAATAGGCGTTTCATAAAAAGTAAATGATTTTAGTTGCATCTTACAACAATCTAAGATGTCCCACAAACACTAAAAAATTAAACATCATTGTTTTATTACGTACAGAAGTACGATGTTCTTACGTAACATGTTAGGTCTCCCCCTGCCTTATCAACAATAGCTAGAAAGATTGTGTGCGTCCCACTCCCCATCTTGCTTTCGTCATACTTGAACGACCCATATCCATCTTACAATTTTATTTAGACACTCAAGGGGCAAGTAAAAGGTAATTGCCTCGCTACAGCTTTGAAAGCGTTCTTCATCATTAGTTAGTTGACGGCGTTCACTGCTGGTAATAGGCCTCCCCCAAACATCGCAACAACTAGCGGTCTTGTGATTCTTGCGTCAAGCAAATTCCTACGCCAAACTAACGAAAAACATTTTCCCATTTGCTGACTGATAATGTGAACTCTATAAGCTTAAAATCGTTTTAAAAAAAGTACAGCTTACACTGGTAAATAGAATAAAAACTAGGTAAGAAACTTCAAAAGTAGAGTTCTATAACTTCTTAAAAAGCAGCAATTTTATTGATAGGTCGCGATTCACTTTTCAGGCGGTAAAAGCAAGTGAATAACTTGATTAGTCTCAGAAACTAAGGGCCCCAAAAATTTGGTTTCGAACAAAGTATAGGATGTATAAAAATATTGAGGAGTACAAGCCCACGGAATTATTCTCGAACTTTGGTCAAACTCCAATTTATAATTCGAGATCATTTTAATCCAATGCTACCTCTAATTAAGTATCGACTGTAGTTTTCGATTTTTAATTGACCATTTGCATTAAAGAAACCCTAAAAAGTACCTAGAGGTTTGCAATGGAATTTGCACTTTGTCAAGTATGACATGATCGAAAATTATATAAATCTCCAAATTCAAATCAAGATGTTTTTTCTAGAACTTATGAAAGTCCCATTGTAAGTAGCTGATAAATGATTTCATAATGACCACTTAAGGTCTCTAACTAAACAGTAGCCTAGGAAAATAATACGTTACGGAAAATATAACTAGGTATTTTACAACATAATATCTTAATTCCTTGGCTGCAATACAATTTGTTATACTCAAGTGAAGTAATTTTGAACTCGGTAAAACACAGCTCGCTCCATACTATGTCGTATCTTATTCGTGCGTCACATTAAATTTTCATGTGGCCCACTATTTCTTACTGTGTGTAATTTTGTTTAGATATTCATCAAAAGTTTTCACGGCTCGCGGTACGTCTAAGCATGATGTAGAGTCCTATCTGGACCCTGACATCTTTGCGCCGGACCCGGCCGAGCTGTACGACTCTGATGACTCCCGTGCAGGTCATCTATACCCGTTGAAGTAAGTGCCCTTAGAATTTGTAAGGTCTAACGGAACTAGTGGAGTATTTGGAGGGTTGCTTCGGAAGGTTATAGGGATTTAAGGCATTCTAGAAATTAATCGTAGGACTTGTACTTTCAATTAAATTTTCAGATAATTTTACTAGAGTTAAATTTCATTTTTAACGTACTTATTTGTCAAAAAACTGAAGGAGCTTGAGAATAGTGGGAGTTTACAGTTTTTTAAATTAATAAGATCATTTTATTATTATATGATGACTTGTTTGTCTCATGTCGGAAAGGCATTCGAAAGTTTATTGTAAGTTGAACTGTTATTAAAAAAAAGAATTTACTCTTTAACCCTTAAAATGATGTCCACTATTTTGTTGGGCCTTATATTCCTGCTATTTTTCACGTTGGTCGCGTTCTTAGACTTGACTCAAAGATACTAGAAATAAAACACAAAATAGAACTGTTCGCTTTCGAAATAGTCCTGACTCAACCAACGTGAAAAATACTGTAGTTGTCTTCTTACTGTGCTTCTTATCAATGTGTTTTTTAGCGGACTTACGTCACTTGGAAGATTTTTTTAAATTTATAATTTTAAAACAATCGTTCGTCCATCATTCACACATTACAGCACGCCAGAATTAATCTTGTTTGCACGACATCGGGACATAAGGACGTTGGTAAAGCTACAGGTGGCCCGCCATACAGCCTGCGACGAAAGGATTTATTCTGTGGGGAGTTATGTGACAGACTTGATCCTTACATAACAGTGTAAAGTACGTTTGTGTTAACTATCTTTGAAAAATAATTTTACAAATAACCTTCGGAGAGAAAGTTAACTAACAATTTTGCGCGGCTACCAAAAGTGGCTGTGTTTTTCAGCAATTAACTCATTTCAGGGTTTCATTATTTTTTAGTTGATTTTACTGAGCCGTTTTTTGTTAACGTTTGGTCAGTAAACTCTTCTAAATGGATATTCATACTGCATGTCATAACACATTTTAAGGTAAAAAGGTGATAGTTTTATAAGTGACTAAAAAGGAGGAGGTTCTCACTAAAAAACAGGTTTTAATTTGAAATAACAATTAGGCAGTAGTGGTACAAAAAAAAAGGTTATACTTCAACAAAGGTCATGAAAAACTGAAACACCTTTTCCAGTACTTTTTTATTACGATAAAAACCCTCACGGTTATAAGTCTTGTAGGTAACATAATAAACGAACCTTGCCAAACTTAGGCCAAGTTCACGTTTAAAAAAAAGATGTGCTTGAGAACACTGCTTTAACTTCGAAAACCTCAACATATTGTATTTCAAAGGAGAGGTTAATCACGTTTCCCCCCCTTTATAAACTGTTAACAAGAACACCGTGTTGGAAGCGTGTTCGCACGTTGTTCGACGGCGACGTGACGACTTAATAATGTGGAGTAGTCGCATCCGCCACTCGTCAATTGCTGAGAAATGCATTACGGTGCACAAGTATAATACACGGTACTTGAATTATACGATTATTTTGATCCTGTGAGAGGCGTTCACGAGCACAAATCTCACGTATCAGCCAGTTCGGGGACAGTATACAATTTAGCCGCTAGAAAGGCCTAGAAGAAAGCTTCAACTTTATTTCCAAACAGTACAAAACAAAGTCGTTGCCTGCCTCTGTCAGTTTGTCCGCTAATTTCACCTAAACCGCGTAATAGAAAGAACGATAAATGAGGAAGATTTTGGATAATTTGCACCCATTGTATAGATATTCTCTTCAAAAAGTTACCGTTAATAGCTGAAATATGAGAAACCAGCGTAATATGACCGGGCCAATCAAAATGTGATTGGCCCGGTCAATTGATTGACTGATTAATGTGTAGATTTTAAACAGACACTTTTAGAACAGTTGCAGTGGTAACATAACATCAGGTTTTAAAGTCCAGATGTGTTAACAGAACGCCTGTTATGCGGCATCTAGGGGATCTATATCGGACAAAATGTGCAGGCCAAGGGTCATTACAATTTGTATCATGATATGGATATATACCGCACTGCAATTCAACAGCCCAGCCAATGATTAAAGTAGGGTCTTATACATTTATAAATACATCGGATTTTGTATACTGGCATGAAATCGATTCTGCGACTAACAAGAAGTGACCGATTCGTGCAATTTTAATACTGCGCTTTCGAATCGTCAAAAAACGTGATACAAAATCCAATGTAAGATAAATGTATATATGTTTGTACCGGATATCCGGATCAGTAAAAATAAGAAAGAACAAACACGAACCGGATAGCCGCACCCACTTCTTTTAAAAATATATTAATTTTCTACGAATGGTTGTTCCAAGAATACATATTCTTGGAAGAACCATTCGTAGAAAATTGCTGATTTAAATTCACTTTGGATGATTTTCACAATTGTATTTTTCTTTATAGAACTGTTCAAAAATCACCCACCTGTATATCATATTAAATAAGTTTCACAAGGAAGATATTAACTGATTAATTAACAAATTCATAAGTTCGCATTTTTCACACATTATGGGTTACCTGAAATTAAAAAGCTACGGTAAATCAACAAGGCTACAAATTCGTAGCGCGTAGCGAGCTACGTCGTAGCAGCGCAATTTACGCAGAACGCACGCAGACGCAGGCGCAGTCTCCTTCCGATACGTAGCATTGACTAGTTTTGCTTTTTAATTAAAAACCAAATGCAGAATTTTTATTTATTTATTTTATTTATTTAACAGTTTATGTACACACATTTAACAAATAAATAAGAAGAAGGGAACAGAAAAATAGGTACAAAGGTGATGCTTATTTCTAAAGAAATCTCTTCCAGCATACCTGCAATGTTTTTTTTATTAATTTGTTATGCAAAAGACAGTCGGAAAGTTCGATAGGAACATTGAACTGAGTTTGATGCTTTATAACAGGTTCAATAAATAGGTTACTTTTGAGTTGTCACTTTATTTGAAGATTTACTAAATTTAGTATGTTTGTAAAAGGCAAACATTAAACATAATTAGGTACCTACATTAAAACAATAAAATTGGATCAAGTTATTTCATGTCAAACAAATAGAAATTTACAATAAGAGAAACAATGAAGACTAATTTTATTATCCTTATTGCAAGTACTAGTTCAGCTTTTAAAAACATTTATACATTATTTTCATTGTTCTCCATCGACACAAAATTGAATGAGTTGACCAATCAATAATCAAGTGCATACATTGGAAGCCCTTGCCGTCGTTCTAAATAAGTTACAAGCCGTTAGAAGGTCGCCGATCGATCCAACTAAAATATGAAAGATAAAGGTCTACTATATTCCGACGCCACGTTTAGTTTGTCCCACAAATGGAGAAAATATCAGTCGATGCAATTTTTAAGGCACAATGTTTTGATTCTGAACGTTGATAAATATGATAGTGTCTCTTATATTGATTAAAAAGCCATATACAATAGGAAAACTATATGACGAAATTCAATGCTTTTTGTTATATTCTTTTTTGCTTCAACGTGAACAACAAAAAAAATACCGGTTAATACCTGTTTATTGCGGTTTTGCTCCAAACTTTTCTAAAGAACGTGAACGTAAGAACTTTATCTTAACATTAATTAACTGGATAATTCGACGACGGGTGCGGCGGGTGTGTCGGTAAACACGTTGCAACTTGTGAAAATGAGCGTGGCGCGGCGTTTCTTTTTAGTGCGTCAGTATTAACCGGTTTTTATTGTTCTAAATCGTTTAATCAGAAAAAAACCTTTATGTAAAGACCCCTCCAAATACCGGTTTATTGGAACGAAAACTGAATGAAAAGCTTTAGTAGCGTCAAGTACATAGTAACGGTTTGAAAATTCCGGTATCCGAACCTTGCTTGCAAAATAATTTTACGAGTAGGAAGAAGTTTTGAAAAAGCCCTTTATAAAAATGGTGTGAAGCAATACCTCCACAGGGGGTGATACTAGAACTCTTCGAATTAGAAAACAGATTTAAACAATAGTTTTACATGTGGGTAATGAAACTAGAAAATGTATGTACTTTATTGAAGTCATGGGCTGTCATTTCGGAGAAAACTGTTACAGTTGAGCCCATTCATTGGAAATTATGGGCAATTCGACACGGCCACTTACACTTACATTTAAGGCTAGCCCACATTGTCAACAGTCGCTTGTGTTACTTGTTGCTTGTGACTGGAACACATTCAACTTATAAAAAGTTTCTTGTATTTTTGTTTGTTGAATAGTGTGAATAGGGGTACGGTATTCTCCAGTTATTGAGTTGTGTAGGTTAGATACACTATTGCGCCATGTAACATACTGATGCATACATACTGATTATATAACATACTGATTCCAACCTAGTTTGGTAAAGGCGAGGTAGATGATGAGTTATGTTCTTTTGTTATCATTTTTTTTCAACCTTACATCAAATTATCCCCTATTGCCTTCACTTATTCGAGTACCTCTACTTGCTGAACTACGACGAACGGACAACCTCCTCCTTTTTCAGTGTTAACATTAAACAAACATTCTTTCACTTTAGCTCTAAAGCCGTTATTACATTATCTTGTGTTAACGATTGAATGTCATCGTTTTGGGATACTAACTGACATATCGTAAATAAATATACATGGCAAAACAGCGAGTTCAAACTCGTCGTGAACACCTGTAAAGTAATAACGGCTGTTGGCTCGAAAATATAATTGATGAATATGATGTGTTTCAGTATTTCTTTAGGAAAACTTTACATGTTCTTTTATATGAGTCGTTTGTATAACTATTAGCTATTGAGAAATCAATATTTTAAGAATAACTATATACATATATCACACTTGCATTCTGGAACGGCATTTAAGGCGTCATCTTAATGCAAAGCGATCATTTGTCCGGGAAAACTGGAAGGAGCTCTCTGTTGGCGCGACGAAGCGTTCGTCTTTGCCAAACAAATAATGATCACGTCGATAGCGTATGATGAAGCCCCAAAAAATCAATGAGTAGTAATACCTATTCAAAATAGAAGGCTTATTTTTCTCAACATACATTGTTTTTATGATGAACACTTTTTTACTATACAACAACCAATTTGTTTAGGTACATATTATTCCATTATTTCAAAATATGTTTAATGACATACAAATGACAGGAAAGTATCGTTAACCCCACGCCCCGCTAGTAACACTTGAACGAAAACCCCTTATAAAAACTCTTTCAAAGTCAAAGTTACCACGGAGTTACGTTTAATTGTTAACCATCGGAAGCTTATGAAAGTTTCAAAGAAGTAAAAGCAAAACACGTTTCAACCGTGAAACTTTAAGAACCCATGAAAAGACAATTTAAAAGAACATTAGCAACTCTCTTTCTGGAGCAGTCGGCCAAGGCGGTAAAGGTTAAGGGCGGAGTAGACGCGACACGACGGCTCAACTGACCTCGTTTAGACACGAGACAGTCGCGCTGCTGATAATATCGCTGTCTGGTAGCTAGACTCAACTGCTACTACCGAGCTAAACAAGAGGCGTAAAGCTTTAAAAAAACCGGCCAAGTGCGAGTCGGACTCGCACACGAAGGGTTCCGTACCATAAACCGAAAAAAAAAGACCACGTTTTTTGTGTGGGAGCCCCAATTTGTATTATTTGAAATAAATGAAAGAAATAGAGTTTATTTACGCCAAGCACGACTCATACCAAAAAATAAACAAACCAAATTACAAAAGTTATTTTTTTGTTTTAGCGCCAATAGATTTCTATTGGCGCAAAAAATTTCACCTATTATTACGGTTCTTGAGATACAGCCCGCTGACAGACAGACGGACGGACGGATACCCTTCCGTAGCTAGATATTTTTTAATGGAAAGAACCTTTTTAACAAATCCATTTAAAAATTAGATTTTCGTACTTGATCTTTGATAAAATTTATTATGAGGAGTAGAAGCTTTAATTTGATGTTGTCTGTTGTCTGTTAATATCCTTAGTACTTGAAATAGAGTAAATGGTGGGAATATTTCGACAAAAGCCACTTACTAAGATTTTTAGTATACACATAAGTCAATGGTTGAAGTTTAAACGTTGATCCACACAAACTCGGGGCGTGCCCGGAGCCAGCATTTGAGGTGGTCAGTTTTACATAAAGACAGTCCCCCAAAATGCTCACTCAGCACCACTTCGTAGTGGTTTGTCTGGATAGCAGTGGCGCACAAACTCCCTAGCAAGACATCTGTCTGATAAGTTGGAAGAACTTAATTTTATGAAAAAACCTAGCCCTTGCCCGAGGTTCCGCCCGCGTGCTACCCTAAAATTCCAAGGCATAGTCTATCCGCGGTCCAAGTTTCATCCAAATCCGTGCAGCCTTTAAGATGTGAAGAGGTAACAAACAAACAAACTCACTTGCATTTGTAATATTAGTAAGGACTACCTTTTGCCCGGGGCTTCGCTCGCGTTAATATGGATCTTCGCATAAAAGTAATAAGTAGCCTATAATCGTCTCCAGCGCCCCATCTATATCTCTACCAGAATTCATAAAAATCGGTTCAGAGATTTAGGCGTGAAAGCGTAACAAACAAATTCGTAGCACGTAGCGAGCTACGTCGTAGCAGCGCAATTTACGCAGAACGCACGCAGGCGCGGGCGCAGTCTCCTTCCGATCGTAGCATTGACTAGTTTTGCTTTTTAATTAATATTCAAATGCAGATTTTTTGTTTTTTTTTATTAATTTGTTATGCAAAAGACAGTCGGAAAGTTCGATACGAACATTGAACTGAGTTTGATGCTTTATAACAGGTTCAATAAATAGGTTACTTTTGAGTTGTCACTTTATTTGAAGATTTACTAAATTTAGTATGTTTGTAAATGGCAAACATTAAACATAATTAGGTACCTACATAAAAACAATAAAATTGGATCAAGTTATTTCATGTCAAACAAATAGAAATTTACAATAAGAGAAACAATGAAGACTAATTTTATTATCCTTATTGCAAGTACTAGTTCAGTTTTTAAAAACATTTATACATTATTTTCATTGTTCTCCATCGACACAAAATTGAATCAGTTGACCAATCAATAAGCAAGTGCATACAATTGGAAGCCCTTGCCGTCGTTCTAAATAAATTACAAGCTGTTAGAAGGCCAGGTCGCCGATCGATCCAACTAAAATATACAAAATAAAGGTCAGCTATATTCCGACGCCACGTTTAGTTTGTCCAACAAATGGAGAAAATATCAGTCAATGCAATTTTTAAGGAAAAATGTTTTGATTCTAGATGTTAGTGAATAACATAGCTGTCTTTATAATGAACACCTTTTTTCTATACAACTATCTACTTGTTCACATATTATTCAAATATTTCAAAATATGTTAAATGACATACAAATGACAGGAAAATATCGTTAACCACACGCCCCGCTAGTAACACTTGAACGAAAACTCCTTATAAAAACTCTTTCAAAGTCGAAAGTTAACTTGGAGTTGTTGGTAACTGTTAACCATTGGAAGCTTATGAAAGTTTCAAAGAAGTAAAAGTAAACAGAATAAATATAGAATTGCAACTTTAATATAGTATTGCAAAATTAGGCTGAGAGCCAGCCTTTTTGATGTTCAGTTTTACATACAGTCCCCTATAATGCCCACTTATCACCAATTCGTGTGTTTTGTTTGGTAGAAGTGGCTAATAAATTCCGTAGCAAGACATCTGTCTGTTAAGTTGGAAGAAAATAAAATATAAAAAACTAGCCTTTGCCCGCGGCCTTTACTCCCGGGATGTCCTATGCCAGGGCATAGCCTACTCGCTATCCAGAATTCAGCCAAATCCGTGCAGCCTTTAAGTTGTGAAACAAACAAACAAATTAACCAAGAACCAAGAATACACCCTGTGATGTAACAGCCTCAGTAGCTTAGTCTGCCTGGGGGTATGACCCTAGATAGATCTTAGATACCTACATAACCGATTAAATTCACTTATCAATCACAAATTCAGGAACAAAAGGTTGTCCATAACGTCCATACGACAAAGATCAAGGATCAGATACTGTGATCCCAATACCGGAAAAGCCAACGCGCCCTTATCTGCCTCTCGGTGGACTTCTGATAGATATATCCGTAGTTAGATAGTTTATCAGCCTGCAAACCAATTGCACTGAAAATGTATAATTGTTACACCTTAAGCTGTTTTTCTTAAGCGACTGAGTTTACTGAGCGAATATTAAAGTCGGACGCATACAGTGATCACAACAAAGCTAGTTCTAGTACGAAGGAAGATAAATCAACTCTACTTTTTACACTTCCGGGTTTTGACGAGATGCCACACTTTCTTTAACCTTGTTCTATGGTCCTGTGTATGGTGCTGAAAACAAGTTAACAGTGCTTCAAGTTATGGCGCTTGAATGATTGCCAGCAGGGCGCTGTTGCGCTCAAAGATTTGTGAAAGGAGAATGGGGATCGAACTATGGGAATCTGCCTCAATGCTCTACAGCCATAAGATATTCAACAATGGAAAGTGTTTTTCAAGAGAATTGTTTGCTTCTTTACACGGCTTTTGTCAATTGGGTAATTTATTGACAAAATCGAATTAGTCCATCAGAGAGATTTCCAAAAAGTTTTGGACGTTGCTGTTAATGACCTAAATGAGTGACAAAATTAAGAGGCTAATGTTTAATTTTAAGCCTATAAGCGTCCACTTTTAACATTGACCCATGAAATTAATTTATATCGATTATTGAAATACACAGTATTATTAATCTTTAATTAATTCCAGAAGTTAAAAAAGTTGATGGCCACTTTCACCATCCTCAAGTAAAGTGTCGAGTAGGCTAACTGCCAGTTAAAGTCACCCGTAACTCATGTGCGAATTTCGCGACGTTCGAGTAGCACTAATCATAAGATTAACTGACCCGCAACTTACTTGCCACAACATCTGTCAATTAGCGAGATTACTTTACAGTTAAAAGTTGTCCTTTGTATAAATTTATTAATAAAATAAAATTTATTTGACTTGATTGATCATCAATTGGATGAATGAGAACATTCTGCGACGCAACGGGTGTCTAGTCTTTAAATTCCGTGTTGATATACGGACCTAAATGAAACTGATTTTTTGACTGGTATTTTTTTCATTAATCAGTGATTTTACTTATAACCTATCAATTCTTTGTTCATTTATTACGCTTTGTTTTGCACACGTGATACCAAAATGCCTATCAAATTTCAATGAAAAGAAAAGTTTGCACTTCTGTCTGTTTCAACTTTATCCGTGCTAACGAATAAAAAATATGGGTATTTAAATCACACGCTTTCCACAGACACAAAAACACCATAAATGACATTTATTGACAACTGCCAAAAACGTATGATGAGTAACATTATTATTATTATAAAGTATGATTTGTTACGCCATTCGCTTAACCAGTAAGTTGTTACTCAAAGCTTTATTTTTGTTTGTGAAATTGAAAAAAGTACTCGTAACTTTTATCTGCCAATTAACGTTAACTAGGAAGTAACTAATCGACACTCGACTTAGAAATGGTGAACGAGGCCCATAATTAATGACTTTAGCGCTCTTTAAATCTTCACGTATCCACAGTGCAGATAAGTCGTCAGTACAAGAAATATTCGCCTTGAAACGATCTATCCAATGACATATTATATCTTAACGCTTTTGCGGCGAGGAGCAGGCATAGCGTTCTGAAGCCCGTAGTAATTCGTAGTACGCACACATATGTGTTGTTTTGAGCACTTAAAGTGTTATGTCATTTCCGTTTTATTTTAGTAGAACTTGTAAGTTATAGTAAAATCATGTAACCGGTTAATTATTTGTAACGTTTCTCATTCTGTCCATTTCAAAATAAACTGATGGGGTTGCATATGGATATTATCTAGGACCAAAGTACTCATCAAGACGAATCAAACGAGCTCAAACTAGATGCGGTTACGTCGTTTTATTACGGAGACCCTATGGCCACCTTCCAGCGTCATCATCAGATGAGATCGAAAACTGGGTCGATCGAAGAGTATGTCAAGTTTATCTTGTAAGATCGATAACAGACAAACATTGGGAAAGGTGAAACTAAATAAAAGTTTGTAAAATAGTTGACAATTTCCCGCGATAATTAACAATCTTATGGCGTTTGCAATTTTTCCGGTGACATATACAACGTGTACAGGTTGTATAAAACTTCTCCGTTTCTGATGAGTGACTGACAGACAACGCATAGCCGAAACTAGCGATCGTAGAAAGCTGAAAAACCGGCCACGCACAGTGTAGGGTTCCGTAGTTGCACGTCACAATTGCCGACTTAGAATGGTGTTTTTTGCTAGATTCTATGAATATATTAATTGAGTTCACGGTTTAACGGTTAAAAACGGGCCCACATAGGACGCTGGTAACTGAAGAGGAATTTGTACGAAATTATCCTTCTCGAAGTACATTTTATAGGTTGGTCGATATTACTCGTGAACTTGTAAAGCCTGCTTACTTGTAATAGTTTTCCTTTTAAATTCGTTATATATGCTTCTACTATGATTTTTTCCCCTACACGTAAAGTGGCGATGCTTTTTTTACTCTAAAATAATTCTTTTCAAGCGGTTTTTACCACTTTGTCGACGTGTTAATATGTATACCCATACCAAACTCCAACTTACTAGCGCTAAGCGGCTAAGCGAGCTAAACCGCGGATTGACATATAGACAGGATCATTGACAGGAACTTCTCTTGAACTGCCCAACTACAAGTAGTTAGCCGCAAGCTATTTGCATCTGCAGCATCTTTGAGGAGACTGCGTAATTTTCTTCCGACTGCCTCCAAGATCGCGCTTGCACAGTCACTTCTTCTTCCCATCCTTGATTATGCTGATGCCAGCTATCTTGACCCCAAGAACAACTCGTCAAACTTGAGCGGTTTAAAAATGTTTGTATAAGGTTCATATTTGGTTTACGTAAGGATGACCACATTTCCGATTTCCGTGTGAAGCTCAGCTGGTTGCCAATTCGCCTTCGCCGAATGCTCATATTCTTTCTCTTTTAAACCGACTTCAAAAAAAGGTGGAGGTTCTATACTCGACTGTATGTATTTTTCTATTTATGTTCACCAATTTCTCCCCCATTTGTGGACCGATTCTCAAAATCCTTTTTTTTATTTGAAACACTCCTAATGTGGTCCGATGATGAAATCCCAGGGAAAACGAGGGCAACTCTCAAATTTTAAAGGTATTAATAATATTTTTCATATACTTTCTAACGCAATTCAGGTAATTGTGCCTGGTAAACAACATCTCATCTTGCTGAGCTGATGATAGAAGGTATAAGTCAGGATCTGATGCTTCCCAGGCTTTCGCCAATTGTCAACCGGTTTGGATGATTCTTTTGTTGTTTGGAAGAATATTTTTACAAAATGGTCCTGTTTTATTTGGTGAAGATCTGATGGAGAACTTCGGGAATCACCCGGGATTTCTGAAATCGCATGACTGTTTATTGGTTATATTTTTGGGGTTATTTATTCGAGTAGGTATAACTTTATTGTTTATTAACCGATCTGGATGATTCTTTTTGCGTTGGGTTTAGTTATAGCTATGTTTCATTTTTATTGTACGGTGAACTTCAAAGATAAACCAGTGACCTCTTAAACTTAAAATTAATAAAATCTAGCACCAGAGCAAAGTAGATATTTAACTATGAGCTGGTCTGGACTTGGGCTGCGAAGGCACATAAAGTAATTCCTTAACGGCAACTAGTGGAACCACTCATTATGGGAATAATGTCACTTAGTTGTGGGGTAATCACTGAAAAGCTTATTTACAAAAAAATACAACTGACTTCCAATTAAATAACACTACAAAGTATAAAAGAACTTTAATTTCGGAATTCGGTGTCAAAAACGAAAAAACACCGACTACCGAAATTAATGTTATTTTATACTTTGTAGTGTTTTTTTTGGGAAATGAGCATATTGTCATTTCCCCTTTTACGCCTATTTATCTTAAGAGACGTTTTCAGGTTCTCTGTGATTCCACACTGAAGGGGGATGCCAAGCCGCCATAGTGATTTAGGCCCTTAGTGTCCACAAGTAACATCGAATGCATTGGGACTTCTATAAACAAAAGGACAAATAAATAAAGTACAATATGTGAAAATGTCAAATCAATGTTTTGCAACAAATCTTTATTTTTTCCCGGATTTTAAATTGGCAACCTAGCAAATGTCTGTTTATTTCGTTGTATCGTTTCAATATTTATTATTTATTAAAAAATGTTACTGACTTGTATCGCGTCATGAATAGAAGAGTCAATTACGTAAAATTTACATATTTTTTTTTACTAAGTTATATTTCTTGGGCATCGCAAGGCCTAAAATCGGCATTCCCCTTTCTGAGGTCATCAGATAATTTACGACTTAGAAATGACAATGCATTCCACAACTTTCTTGGATAAATCCTTTACTGTTCAAGCCGCTCGTTTGTGGAATGCATTGCCAGTCCCAATAAGACGCGCTCAATCGTTACCTGTGTTTAAAAGGCTCGTGAAGGAACATTACCTGTCGCTATGATATCGATGTTCGTCATTTATTGAATGCCTATATATATATATATATATATATCTATTGTCAAGAATATGTATTGAATCGAATGAGTCGAAAAAAACAAAATAAAAAGCTTCATTTTAAATGTTCCGTACTCAAGGATAAAACGGGACCCTATTATTAAGACTCCGCAGTCTGTCCGTCTGTCCGTCTGTTACCGGGCTGTATCTCATGAACCGTGATAGTTAGATAGTTGAAATTTTCATAGATGACGCATTTCTGTTGCCGCTATAACAACATATATTAAAAAACAAGAATAATTTTATTCTGTTATATTTAAGGGGGCTCCCATACAACAAACATGTTTTTTGCCGTTTTTATAGATAATGGTACGGAACCTTTCGTTCGCGAGTTCGACTCGCACTTGGCCGGTTTTTATTTTAGTAAGTTATTTTAAATTAAATTTGATAAGGAATAGTAAGTAAAAGCACGTAATAATACACGTAATTACTTAACAAGTATAACAATACATTCAAAAGGTCTCTAATTAGCTTAAATTTACTAATATATACATTATTTAAAAATGTGGATCTATGAATTTCTATTTGTTTGATTAATGAGCCTATATAATGTTATTTTAAGTTAGATTTAATACTGAATAGTAAGTAAAGATACATACTAATACAAATTATTATAGGAAGGTAAAAACTAAGTAACTATATACAACACCAAAATTTTACTATTTCCTTTCAATCATGACATACAAACTAAAAAAAAAACGTAAGACGACAAGAAACGTACAATCTACCAAAAATCTTATTCACTATTGCTATGACTATCTTGTAAATTATCTACATCAATAAAATCTCAAATAAAATCTTTGAGAGAGAACCATTATATTTTGTTTCACCAATTGAGGTCTGACTTGTGATCTTTGGATCAGAAGATAAGAAGATTGTGTAAAACATCCTCATCTTCTTACCTTTCTAGAATGATTCTCTCGCCTCTTCCGACTGTTTACCTATAGCTATGGCACCAAAGTGCTTAATTATATCACTCCCATGTACCAACAATGTATGTATTCTGAAAGGCATATAATACAAGGAATACAAGTTAATAATAATTCTGCAGTATCTCTACAAAATTCGAAAACTTAGAAAGGTCCACGCGCTCTCCATATGTGAAGAATCACGTGAAACCGTTCTATTAAATCTTTACGTATTCCTGTTATGTGGGCTGTTGTTTCTTAATCCCTGAAAAATCTTCTGGCAGTATTGCCATCATTGGTTGTGCCTACTCCTTGCTTGACTACATCGATAAGTAAACCGAATTCCGGCTTAAAAGCTTGCCGAGTGTCATTTTTTCTTTTTCATCGCCCCTGCAACTCCATTTTTTGAAGTTCAAACGAGAAGCTGCAAATAAAAAGAAATGTCACTTAAAAATAATCTCACAGGAAACTACATAACATGAAAAAAATATGAAGTAATAAAATTATATTTACCGATATGAAGTAGTAAGCACTCCATGCATCTTATCAAGGCATGTTAACAGGCATGTAAAGATGACATTCCGTACTGTAACATTTCTTCGTTTTTTTCTCTTTTAGCAAGTGACTTTTACTACTTCCTCATTTCCAGTGTTTCTTAAACTAAAATTGTAACAGCTTTCAGTTCATTCGGGGATAACGAAAGCGATTGGTTAATTTGTTCAACGCGTCTTCTTTTTTAACTGGAGCCCAATTCTTCGAAAGGTGTTACAGGTGTAAATGGAGATGTCGAAGCTTCTGAAGTAGATGGTGGTAGATTTTCAACAACTTCAGTATTACAAATCTCGTGCCTTTCCTGTTCAGTGTTCACAGCTTCAGGTATCACTCCTTCGGGGAAGTTTCTTGCACGTTCTAACCAATCACCATTTTTTCGTGCGACTACTTCGTTCCCATCATGCACTTAAATTTGAACAAAAGCGCGTACAGAACTTTTGGAGTTCAAAGAGTTTTTTACTATCAGACGGCGACTTCAGCTGCTCTCTTAAAATCATAAATAAATCTAAATTGTTAACTACACTCTCCATTATAACAAAAAGGGAAACACACAATCACTAGATGATAGTAGTAGTACGAATAAACGTACACTAGTTAATATATCATATTTCCAGTGCAACACTGTCACTTTTGCAAAAACGCACTTTTTCATGAGAAACGTTTAAATATTTGGTGTCGTTTATGTCCCTACAAAACCGTACTACGCTTACGCCACGTTGTGACGACTAAAAGCACTTTTAAACTAACAGTACTATATCAGTGACGCTATTGTACGAAGCGCAAAAGTACTTCAATGTCATATTTAGTTAATTTATCGAAAAAATGCAATAGTGACAGTGTTGCACCGAAGGTGCTAATTATAATAAATATGGTAATTTTTACTTCCAGTGACAAACAAATGTTTACAAATTTTTCTACTACTCTCATTAACTAATTATCCACATGTTAATTACCGTAATGGCTAAAACTGAAAAACACTGTTTTTTATAAAGTAAAAGGTTAAGCAAAATACAGTGATTAAACAAACAAATTGAAATTCATAGATCCACATTTTTAAATAATGTATATATATAACAAATTTAATATAATTAGAGACCTTTTTAATAATAATATAATAATAATATCTTGGGACAACTCCCACACGGTCATCCGATCCCAAACTAGGCAGAGCCTGTGCTATGGTTACCAGGCAACTGATAAACACACTTATATATTTCTAAATACATACATATTATAGACAAATTACACCCAGACCCAGAACTAATGATCATGCTCATCACACAAAGATTGGTCCTGGGTGGGAATCGAACCCACGACCTCCGGTTTAGCAGTCAGGGTCACTAAACACTTGACGAACAGGCCCGTCAAAAATGTACTGTTTTTAGTAATTACGTGTATTATAACGTGCTTTCACTTACCTACTATTATATAATAGTAAAAATGAAGCTTTTTATTCTATATATATATTTTATTTTTCGATCCATTTGTTTGGCAGAGTTGCAACTTTATGCACATCATCATAGCATCAAATGACAGTTGACTAGACAAGGTATAAGAAAAATATAGTGTAAAGTGGGATCACTCGCTACTTAGCAGGAATTAAATTAAATTTGATCCGCTCCATACAATAAAATAATAAAATACATTTTGCCACCCAAAGTATAAAGTTTAGGAAAAAAAACATCACGGCAATTATTATTGAGATGAATGGTCCCTAAGTCACTAAAATCATAGTTTCGACCCACTGTGCGCCGTGTGGCACAAAAGGACTTTAGTCATACTAAAGTCCTTTGCCGAATGCAACGTCTATTTTGCGACTCATTTTACGTGACTCACAACACAAAAAATTACGCTCGTTGGGCCCTTACAGTCAACAATTATTTTAAGAAATACTGACACACATACAAAAGATGATTGGAAATTCGACTTACCTGAGTGTTTCTAAAATGTTAGTTATTTTTATATCATAGAAAGATTAAAATATTACTGTACGAACAGTGATTGTGGTAACAAAAAAAAAAAAAAGCTTGGTACACATACGCGATCCCGTCCCATGTAGCATGAGACAAAACACATGGAGCCAAATTAGATTGCATAAATACTTGAGCAATCTTTATAAGCCCTAATGTAATTTACCTTCATTCCAGGATAAGCTCGAGGTTCCAATCATTCTGTATAAGCCACACGCACACGTGAACACGCAATATGCTGCGCTGGTCTAGCTAATGATCATAATCAATGAAGACACGCGCGAATGCCGTCATCCGATTGTCGAAGTCGCGTCGTGTTTTTACAGATTTTTAGGATTTTCTTTTCTTTAGCACATACTTATACTACCTACCTAACAAAACAAAACAAAATTGGCCGCTAGTAGCTCCTGTGTGTTGACCTTAAATATACACATTTTGCAGGAATCAATTAACATCGAATACTTAAATTTAAATGTTTCATTTGTTTTAGGCAAGATTTAGTCATCATGAATTCAAGCGAAGATGAGCCGTTGTCTGGTTTGAATGCAAGACTGAGACCGCGAAGGAGGACCACCAGTCCACAATCGAAAAGTACCAAGAAAGCTGAAGGCAGGATCGCTCAGGACAGACCCAAGAGGACAAGTACCCCATCCAGAGCGTCGCCTAATAAACCAGAAGATCTCACTATCAAGCCTGATTCTCTTCCACAACTTCTATGCCCCTACTGCGATAGAAAATTTGCCTCTAAGCAGACAGTGTCTAAGCATGCGCGGCGTATACATTTGTCTATTTCAAAACAAGACTTTTTCATTACATGTCTTTTTTGCAATCACACTGAAGCTGGACATGGGGACATTATTCGTCATATGGTGGATAGTCATCCAAACCAATATTTCGCGTGTCTTGACTGTCAAACTCGATTTTCCTCTACTTCGGAACTTGCCGAACACAAGCTAAATGTTTGCGAGAGGCAAAAACCATACCGCAGCAAATTACGCCAAAAATCTTCATCTGCGTCGAAGAAAACTCAAAAAAATCTTAACATCGATAGAAAAGACGATTTCCAAAGCGAAAAGGAATATATTGAAAGCCATGGATTTAATGGTATTGTTATATCATGTGAACTTAAACCGTCTCAAATACACGATGAAGCTGACATTGAGGATAACATAACAACGAATTTAATTTTGCCGCCCAGCAAGTCTTTAGCGAATAGTACTGTGATAGAAAAGAATGCAGTTATCGTTTTAGACGACATACAATGGAACAAACGAATTCCCCCCAATTTTTCGTTTCACAACACCGACGCCGACCAGATTCTCTCTAGATTGGGCGTTGTGCACCGTTCGCCAAGGACAGGTGAATCCACTCGAAGAGACTGGTTCAAAACAAGTGACGATTCGACCCAAAAATTTGAAAAGTGTTTTGAGACGAGCTTTTACTCCAAAGTGGCAAGTAATGTCGCCGAAAATCTAGCAAAATGTCTTGATGGCTCGTTCAACTTTAATCCGGACTTGGAAAACACAATTAAGACGAGGAAAGCAAAAAATAGTGTGGTTATTAATACTGCAGAAGGTTTTCCAATACTCTTGGCTTGCCAGCAATATTCACGCAACATGTTTGACAGCTATATGCCAAGAAGTATTGCGCCTAAACACAAATGGAAATGGGACAGCCCTGAAAGTGACAAAAGCCTTATGAATGCAGATCAAATCAAGCGTGACTCTCATGCCAACAACTGCATTATTACGTTAGTTTCGAGTCTAGATATATGGACCCAGTTGAGCATGCGGAAGAAATTCGAAAATAAATACAATATTTCCCATGTAGAAAAGAAGACTGAAAAACAGAGCATGATCGATAAAGAACTGAAGGACATCCTAGAAAGTAGAGAAATACCAACTACTTCTTCGACGCAGATGGTAACCTATTCGAACAATCCTCCTTCATTCAGAGATGGACTTGACTTCCCTAGTTATTTGGGGTTAGCACCGTCAGAGCCAACCTATAACTTACAACCTGCTGTTCTAAGTGGAGAGTGGGTCAGGCCTAGGTGCTACGTTTGTTGCGCATGCGGCGCTCAAACCAGAGACTCGAGAGCACTCTCGTCGCATATTTCGATTCAGCATCCTAATGCACAAGTACAGCACTATGAAATTGTTGGAGAACCACTATTAAATGCTGACATTTTGAAACATTTGTACGTTCCTCCGAGCCAGGTATTCAACAGAACCAGACCTCTACGAGGGATCAGAGATTGCACAAAATGTAAAAAGTCTGTTACATTAAAGGAATTGCATCAACACATGTTAGATTGCGCAGGCGATACGCCAGCCGTACGCAGGAAGTGCCGGTATCGACCCTTCGGTGTGCGCAGAAGACGTCCACGTCTACCAGACAACGTGATAAGAAGGAAAATACGAAAAGATCTGAGGAATCGGCACAAACAAAATAACCACATGAGACCTAGACAAAAAATAAGAAGCGAAGTTGGCGATGGTAAGTTACTTTTCATGTGTAAAATTATTTCCTATTCTGTACTTGTATAAGTATAAGTAATAATTATTTATTTTGTTCTAGCTGAAACAATACGCAAAATGATTGCCGACTTACCTGCTAAACGTCACCGCGTTGTGGTTAATCCCATGAATCCTAGTTTACGACCAAGAAGAAAACTTGAGAAACAAAGAGGCAAGCTTTTGTTGAAACACCGCTCCTCAGATGATTCCAAAAGTCGTAAGCTGCGGTCTATAAAAGATCTAAACAATTCTACAAATTCTGTAAATATTCCTCCGAAAGAGGAAGAAAACAAAAGTGTACCAAATCAGGACGATGAGGACAACAAACCTCTAAAGCCTACAAGAAGATCAACTGATAGTAAAAATACCCGTCATTCTGATACTATCAAAAGAAAAACTGTACTAAACCGAGCGAAAAGAAAAATTCAGATTAAAAATATTAGTATTGCTAAAGTGCCTGATCTGGACACTGTAGATGCAATTGGTTATTCGTCAAATGATGAATTGCCGAAAAACATTGCACCTAAAAAAATTGACGTTAATAATAGTCAGTATACTTCTAGGCAGCATACTAGTCGTGGAGGAAATTATAACCGGGGAAACAATAATCGAGGGAATAGCTACCGCGGAAACAATGACCGTTACGATCGGGGTAACAACAATCGGCGAAACTATGATCGAGGATACAACAATCGGGAAAATAACAATCAAAGTAATGACAACCATAGAAACAATGATCGAGGACGCGGCCAAGGTTCGAAAGAAAATAGTGGAGACGACAAAGATAAATTTGAAAGTGACACCCCTAACGAAAATGAACGAGTTAGACATTCAAAAGCAGCTTTGACGTCGGACTCCAAAACTAAAGACAAGTCCCTTCAATCCCAGTCTACAGACCAACAAGACGACCAGCACTTACCTACGCGACAGGCAGAGTTATTTGAAAACGAAGCTTCAGATTCAAGATTAGATAAACCACCTTTACCATGCAATCAAAAAGTTCCTATAGACCCTCAAAAAAATAAAAATAGCAAAACAAGAAAAGGGAAAGGGTTGAATGATTGCATAGCTATGTTGAAAAACAAGCTCGAAGACCCACCTGTTAATTTTGACACTAATGAAAATGAATCTGCTGAATGTGCAGGTTCAGAAGCTGGCCCGACTTCTCATTTAGTCACTAAGAGGCCTGCCCACGAAGCTGCTTGTCTCGCTGAACCGGCTTTCCAGCAGGTTACCCAACATATTTCCCAACCTGGTGTTCAGAAAATTGTTCAGACGAATGTTTGTACAGCACTTCAAATATCTCATAAAACAGAAGCTATTCTAGCTCATAATACAAAAGCTACTGCAGCTGGCAAGACATTAGCAACTCCAGCTTATAATACGGAAGCTACCCCGGCTAGTAGGACGGAAGCTTCTCCAAATGATAGAACCGATGCTAGTCCAGCTGTGGAGACTGATGCTAGTCAAGTTATGGAGACTGATGTAAGTCTAGCCGTGGAGACTGTTCGACCAGTTATCCAGACGGGAAACCTTCTAGCTGTTCCCTTTGATGCGCGTATAGCTCCCCCGTTTGATGCGCGTATAACTCCTCATACAACGGCCCAGACGAGAGCTCCAGCTCTGAATCTAGATGTTCTACGATCTGTTCAGCCAGAGCATCGCCCAACTCCGTTTGCACATCAAATTGCAAATATAACTGCAAATCCAAATAAACATACAGTTTCAAAGCCGGCTGCACACTTTAATCCACATTTACCTATGTCTGCAGCTGAGCATCTGGCTCTGCATTCACTGACCCATCCGCATTCGTCTGTTTATTCACCAATTAGTCCAGAATTTCAGATGTCCCAATATGCAGCTTACGCAAGTGCTCATCAAGCACAGCTAGCTGCTGCTCAGTATAAAAGTGTAAATCCCATTGATCCAAACTCCGGATTCTTTCTGCCGAGTACATTTGACCCTAAAATAGATCCAAAGCCTGCAGAAGTCTTTTCGCGTTCTGTGATACCCCTTGATAGAGGATTAGCGTTTGTGGCACACAATATGGCCCTTGATCAAGTTTCTCACGGCCTGCCTTTGTTGACAGAAAATCAAACTACGCCACCTCTAGAGAGTGGTGTTAATAATAGAGGAAGACAAAGAAAGTCTCCGGCCACCACTGCCCAACCTAAAAGAACTCCTGCAAAACGAAAGTCGACTCGTCTCACGTCTAGATTAAATACTCAACCTATGTTGCAGCAAAATGTTTATGGATTATCTCCACTTGAAATGATCCCCCAACCGCCTCTTGGAAGCAATCCTCTTCATGTGCACCCATATCACGATCAATATTCCAATTTGATGATAAGTCCAGACAGCGATAAAAATAAAAAACGCAAACAAACTATGAACATTGCAACTGATACACATCAGATGAAGAACCCTGAAAGAGCTGAATATCATCATACATACAACATGTCAGGTGGTCAACTTATCGAAAACAAATCCTATCAACAACCTTTAGGGATTGAGTCGACTTCATTATTGGAACAACAAAGATTAGCAGTTGACAAATTCATTGAAAGTCAGAGGCAAATTGAGGGACATAGAATATCAGCCATTGAACAAAGAAAATTTGAGGAACAGAGGAAACAAAGAGCGGCCGCCGATCTACGACTACTTGAAAGTCATTGGAATATTGAACAGCAAAGGATCGTTGGACAAAAAGTACTTGAGGATCACAGAAGAATTGAACAGCAAAGAGTCGCTGAGCAAAATGCTTTGGAGGATCAGAGGAAAATAGAACAGCAAAGAGTCGCTGAGCAGCAAGTACTAGAGGATCAGAGGAAAATTGAACAGGAAAGAGTCGCTGAACGAAAAGCATTAGAGGATCAGAAGAAAATTGAAGAGCAAAGAGTCGCTGAGCAAAAAGCTTTGGAGGATCAGAGGAAAATCGAACAGCAAAGGGTCGCTGAGCAGCAAGCTCTGGAAGATCAGAGGAAAATTGAATTGCAAAGAGTCGCTGAGCAAAAAGCTTTGGAGGATCGGAGGAAAATTGAACAGCAAAAAGTCGCTGAGCAAAAAGCTCTAGAGGATCAGAGGAAAATAGAACAGCAAAGAGTCGCTGAGCAAAAAGTAAAAGAGGATCAGAGGAAAATTGAACAGGAAAGAGTCGCTGAACGAAAAGCATTGGAGGATGAGAAGAAAATTGAAGAGCAAAGAGTCGCTGAGCAAACAGCTCTGGACGATCAGAGGAAAATCGAACAGCAAAGGGTCGCTGAGCAGCAAGCTCTGGAAGATCAGAGGAAAATTGGACTGCAAAGAGTCGCTGAGCAGCAAGCTCTGGAAGATCATAGGAAAATTGAACTGCAAAGGGTCGCTGAGCAGCAAGCTCTGGAAGATCAGAGGAAAATTGAACTGCAAAGGGTCGCTGAGCAGCAAGCTCTGGAAGATCAGAGGAAAATTGAACTGCAAAGGGTCGCTGAGCAGCAAGCTCTGGAAGATCAGAGGAAAATTGAACTGCAAAGGGTCGCTGAGCAGCAAGCTCTGGAAGATCAGAGGAAAATTGAACTGCAAAGGGTCGCTGAGCAGCAATGTCTGGAAGATCAGAGGAAAATTGAACTGCAAAGGGTCGCTGAGCAGCAATGTCTGGAAGATCAGAGGAAAATTGAACTGCAAAGGGTCGCTGAGCAGCAAGCTCTGGAAGATCAGAGGAAAATTGAACTGCAAAGGGTCGCTGAGCAGCAAGCTCTGGAAGATCAGAGGAAAATTGAACTGCAAAGGGTCGCTGAGCAGCAAGCTCTGGAAGATCAGAGGAAAATTGGACTGCAAAGAGTCGCTGAGCAAAATGTTCTGGAGGATCAGAGGACAGTTGAAAATCAAAAAAATGAACAGCAAAACATTCTCGAGGATCAGAAGAAAATTGCAGAACGCTCGACAGGAATAACAACAAATTCTGAACAGAGTTCACACCAAGATCAAAGAAATGCACCATCGGAATTTAGACCACATGCAGAACATAAGTTACCAGTACCATTAATACAAGCAGAGCAGAGGTTCCGAGTTCCCAGTTCATACGCTTATCCAGCACAAAGCTCTTTTCCGGATAATAGGCTGCTTCTCGAAAATAGGGCCCCGTTCTTAGGAATGAGACCTCATATTAGCCAAAATATTTACCCAGATCCACGAATATTTCCTGACCCTAGGGCTTACCCTGAGCAGATGGCATTCGAACAGACATACCGTGATCAAAGTTTATCTCAGGTTCTGCCTAGTCCATCGCTATCCCAAGAACTAAGAACATATCCTGAGCTCAGGCAGCATCCTCAACAAACGTCATATCTGGAACCGGGGATATATCCAGACAACATAAGCATTACTGAAAACATAGCTCATCAGCATTTACTGAATGAACAAATGCTACCACCGGAGGTTAGACCACGAAGATCTTCCAAAGAAAAGAAATCTGCCTCTGAACGCATAGAATCAAATGAACATTGGTCATCTCATGAACGGAGACCCTCAAATGACCATTTATTGAAACAAGATCAAAATATTTTCAAAGAACAGAACGTTACAAATGATTCGCGATCATCTGTTGAGAAACCCATGGAACGTAGGTTTTCTGCTGAGCAACAATTCTCCAGCCCACTACAGCTCTCTGCTGAGCCACTATTTTCTGCCGAGCAACGTCATTTGGCTGAACAACAATTTCTCTTTGCCGAGCAACGGCAATCTGTCGAATGCCGCAAATCTCATGAACGTCAGAATTCTTCTGAACGGAGGCTTTCATTTGAACGGGGATCATCATCTGAGCGGACACCTTCATTAGAAGGGGAACAATCATCTGAACGGAGGCCTTCGTTTGAACTGGGACCTTCATTCCCACCTTCTTCTTCTACTTCACCAAGGCATTCAAGTAATCGTACAATTTCAAACGCCCGAAGGCATTCAAATGAACAGTATTCTATAAATGAGCCGCCACCAAATGCACTTTCGCTGTTAAATGATCGTGCTTTGATCTGTAAAGCATTATGTGGCAAAAAAAATTCAGCAGGTCAACAGCGTCATTTGTGTACTGCATGGTTGGTTATCAACCAACAAATACTGCATGAACAGAATCGACAAAGAGTATACCAGGAACAAGCAATGATATTAGAAAGGTCGATTAAGGATAAAAGTTTACTACATGAGCAAATGACCTTAAATAGAAGGAAATTATCTGAACATGAATCCCGTCAGAATGCTATAATCGAAATGATGAACCAGAATAACTCTTTACCTGAGGAAGAGACATCAATGGAGCAGCCAACATATAGGGATGTTAACCTTCACTCAGATAAATACATTGAAAATAATATGATAGCAAATATGTATCACGGCAGTACTTTGAAGCCTCCTACATTACACGCTGATCAAGATGTAACTCAGAAGGCACTAGATGCACTTTATATGAAGAATAATTACATAAATATTCCTTCTGGCATACATCTTGTTGCCAGTACTAACTTGGACACTTTATCCGGGCCGTTGGACTTATCTGCCGTTGGACGAACAGTTACACAGGAATGCACGACAGATTTGCCTGTGAATGATAGTACCAGTACCACAATGAGTAACTGTGAAATTGTCAACTATGATTCTTTGAATTATTCAAAAAAAAGTCGAGCGAAGGATCGCCAAAGAATTGATAAAGAAGCTGTTCCCGGTGTAGATTTGCGTGTTAAATCTTCTCAATCTTCTTTTCAAATTTCTGATCCAATTAAATCCTCGACCTGTACTACGTTCCAAACGTCTTGTCCTATTAAATCTTCTACCCGAACTACGTTCCAAAAGTCTGATCTTATTCAAACTTCTACCTCAAATGTGTTCCAAATGTCCGATTATATTACTTCTTCTATCCAACCTACGTTCGAAATGCCTGAGAATATTAATTCTTCTGCCCAAGCTGCGATCCGAATGTCTGATTCTATTAAATCTTCTACTATATCTGAATCCCCAATCTCTGATTCTAAGAACGTTTCTGATGATGCTACCGACTGGACTGTTATACCTGGACCAAAAAAGTTGTCAGTTAGAGCTTTACCCAGGAATGAATCAACAGAAAGCAATGAGGAAAATGCAACGTATGGCTACCAGGACTTCCCTGGCGGAATTATAGCTGAAAGAGAACCTCGAGAATTTTCAAACGCAATGGATGACGCTTCATGCTCATCTGCAGACCTTCGGCGTGATTACGTTACAACTCCAGATTTAGACGACATACCAGAAGGGACGGACATTAGCGTTTCAATAGATTTGACAGCGGATGAAGAAAGCCTACTTGATATCATGAGCACAGAGGATATCAAGATTCCAATTACGGAATTGTCATCTAGTGAAACGAAAATAATATACAATGATGAGAATTCACAGCAGTTAAATTCAAATATTTCTATAGACAGTATTATTATCCCTGCCACAGACCATACTCGCAGAGCAGATACGGTTATACAGAGAATAGAACCAACTTTCTCAACTAACTCAGACCTCAGTGCTGCTCAACATGACACCAATTTTGAAACAGTTGTAACGAGCACGTTTTCTGACACTGTATTCAATGCTACATCTTTAAAAAATCAATCAACTACAGAACCACTGCCGAATACTTTTGCTATGTGCACCTCAAATCTTGTGAATACGTCACCAATTAATATTGAGGTACAACCAGTGTATACATTAGCAAATTCTGTAATGGCTACAGCTGTGCTTAATAATGGAAGCAGTGAATTTACTGATTCCACTGAACTAGCTATTGCAAGTATATCAGACACAAAAAATGAATCTTCAGATTCAGAAACTCGGACAAATACTCTTCTCAATATTACGGCTACAATCAGCGCAAATACCTCATCAGTTTATACTTTAGCTGAAACAACTTCAGGAGAACCTTTGAACTATATAGTTAGTAACTGTTGTTCGCAAATGGCTCCCACCGTAGAAAACAGTCATATGCAAACTATTGCTTCCGAAGAAACAACAGATGAAAATAGTGAGACTGATGCGGTAAACATAGTCGTGAATAAAGTTGATGCGAGCACTGCAACAAGTGAAACCCCAGATCCCGACACAGCTAGAAGGATCGCTATGCTGCCACGAGAAATTGCAGATGCTTTGGTAGCATTGCCTGCCGTAAATCGTGACAAGCTGTTAAACGTATTACCTAATTATGTTTCAACTAAACCTAGGAATTACTGCGTAAATCAAAACATGTCTGATTTACTAGCATTTATTCCAAATTATCCACAGTTTATGGGTTCTTTCAACATGGATGAAAATCACCCTTTATCGTATCTATCACCGACTTATCAAGCTCCTCCGGGGGTACCACCGCCTCCGTTGCAGCAATTTACTATGCTGCCTCCGCCACCACCGCCGCCGCTACTGCCACCGCCACCGCCGCCGCCGCCGCTGCTGCCGCCTCCGCCGCCGCCGCCACCACTGCTGCCACCGCCACCGCCGCCGCCGTCACCGCCAGTAGAAGACGTGCCCCGACTTCACGCTGCGCCACCAACGCAATCAACTTTCATTCCACCACTACCACCAAATACACCACCCCCATTGTTCCTGCCACTCTCAGCTGTTATAAAAACAGATGACTCAGAAGACGTAAAACCTTCCGTCGTGGCTATTAAAATGAAAGAAGAAAAAGACTTAGAAAGTGAAAATAATAGCTTTGAGAACTTTCAACCTGGCTCATCTGTTACGCCGGAAAAAAATACTGAAAATGAAAAAAATAATGTAGGAATCAGTGTTATAGATTTGACTGAAGAAGAAAATTTACCCATCAGAAATGTAGTAAAGTTACCAAGTGATCCATCACGACAAATAACAAACTACGTCGCTTTAATTACTGCACCAAAACAGAAGACCCTAAATGACAAGACAGCAAGTTTAAGAGCTGTGCGCATTAAGACACCATCGGAACGCAATAAATCTTCAGCGGAAAACCCAAGTCAGAACCGGACAAATATTGAAACGGAAGTTCCTCTTACTACAAGATCTCCAGTTGGTAAAGAACTTCAAAAGTTCACCAAAGCTACAAGTGAGCGTGAAATTGAAAATCACAGAGAGTTACCTGAAGAAAATGATAAAGAACCAGCAGCACAAACATCCGTGGAATTGAATCCGTCAATTATCGATCAAATTCAAGATTTTGAAGGGGAAGATAGCAAATTGTTACAGTGGAAAATCTCATTGGCTATTCAACAAGCTGAGATAAGTAGTACTCAGCAGAACAATAGAAACAAAGCAGTCATCTCTAGGCTACCACCATGCATCACAGTTGTACCCGTAAGATCTACACTACGTCAAGAAAACTTCACCAATAATGAATTACAAAATGCTGCAGTACCAACAGATGAAATAATAATGAAAAAAGATATAGACTTGATTGGCAATACCATACTGAAGTCAAAAAACGTTACATCATATATCTCGGAACAAGATACTCACGTTCTTGATCGGTCACACAATTCTGGATCATCGCAAAACTTTGTATTGATAGATGAAGTTCAGGTACCATCAAAAGATAATATTGAACCCAAAAATTATGGACAAAGTTCATGTAAAACCAACGTTGTAGACAGAATAACTTCGGAACATACGACCGTCACCGATGGTAATCTTGTAGAAACAGTTAATCATGACAGTACACTCGACGATGACGATTCTGACGACGATTTGTCACTTGCAGTCATAGTGAAAAATCGTGATCAACTGAAAAATAAAATACAAATTGACAATTTGTCTATGAAAAAATCTGTAACTTTTGACGAAGAAATAAAAGAAGATACAGTACTTAAAGAAACCACAAATAATCTAAACAAAGATAGAACAATTGGGCCGAGTGCTACAAACGATAAAGCTGAAACCAAACCAGAACTTCTGCCTAGTGCACATAAAATTAAAGAAACATCAAACGGCAACAAAACCCACTTCGAAAAATCTATGACAACAGAGGTAGAGGAGAAGCAACCAACAAAACCTACTAACAGAAAGAAATTAATTCCTCATAATCAAAAACTTCAAGAGACGATTCACAAAAGTAGTTTTATGATTAACGAAGTTGTTCAAATTGCAGATAACATTAGAACTCTAGACAAGATCATTGATAAAGAAACCGTATACGGTGCTGAACAGCAAATTGAAAATCTTCAACCTGTAAATGATAAACCTAATCAGCAAACTAATTCAGTGAAAAAGGTTATTGAAGACGAGATTAAATCTACCCTGGTCTCACTTAAATCGAATGATAAAGATATGTTGGAAGCCCATGAAGAAAAGCAAAAACATAAATCCAAATTGAATTTATCGACTACGTCTATAAATAATGATGATTTGACTCGTATTAAAATGGACAGTGGAAAAAAGACAATTTCTTCCAAAACTATCAACCAAAGTCGGAATGAAATCCAAGATATCGATGAGACAAGTATAACAGAATTACGTGTTTCTAAAGACACGAACATTAGCACTAAAGGGAGCAGTACTGTTGTAGATGTGAAAGATCATTTACAACCAAGTGGAGATTTAAATATTAAAAAGGTGGTTGTTACTGAAAGTGATAAAATTTATCTTGAAACTACTAACCTTTCAAATGATATGGAACAATGTGCCGAAACAGACGAAAATAATATTACTACATTACGCCGCAGCAGACGTGGAAAATCGTCAATTCTGGACAACGCAACATTAACTGAAGATGAAATAGAAAAAGAACCAGACGCTTCTACGGAACACAAGACACCACTCACTAAAAAACAACTAATTTTCTCGAAATTAATGCTGGATGAAGAAATTCACGCCGGGCCACAAGCTCATTCAACGCCCGAAAAAGATCTCAGTCCTGTTGAGGAAAATAATCAGACAAACCATAAAAGTTTAATGATGAGTCCTACTTCACCTATAATTAATGATTTGGCAATAGAACAAAAACAAATTCGCAACCTTGGAAAACGCAAACGAACGAAACGGAAGAAATCGTTAAAATTAAGACGTCTTTGTAAGAAAAAGAGGCTAAAGAAAAATTCTAAAATAAGATTACATTCGGAAAGTTCTGTTAATTCTGATACTATACGACATCAGTCGCATACCATTATAGAAGATAAAGAAAAGTTTTCTGTTACTGTTACTGAAAATAAAATCGAGTCTAGGAACAGTACCAATAAAGATCTTGAAACAACTTCTGATAGCTTATTTTCTCGTACGAAAAACGAAAAATGTATTGCTTCTGGAGAAAAAAGAAAACTCAACGACCTGACGGTTACTGACGTTTGTACTCAAATAACAAAAACTAAGAAGCTTAAATTTTTGGATAAGAGTGAACAAAACTTGGAAGAGAAAAATGATATCCGCATTCTTAATACAACAGGTAAACAAAAGGCCCCCTTATCTTCGGAAAAACGTACTGCTTGCTACATGCCAGCAGCAAGAAGAACACGTTCTAAATCTGTCATTGTGAAATCATCGACTACTGACTTCTATGATCCATACGACATTGACTTGGATGATATGATCGAAAAACCTGTTTCATTTAGAAGTAAAATAAACCTTTCAAATAAGAAAACCCCAAATTCGAAAATTCAAAACTATTGTAAATCTAAAAGTAACAGTAAACCTGAAAGTTGTAGTAAAACTCAGGCTCTAGTCAAAAAGTCTTCGAAACCCACTGGTGGTCTTAAGTATACTGACAAAATAGCTTGCTCTAAAAATAATGTGTTTGATTCTGACGACTCTTCAAAAAGTGATGTACCGTTAAAGAAGTATATAGAAGAAAAAGAAAAGAAATCACTTCTATCTCGTAAGACTTTGTCTAATAAACGAAATATTAACAATGGAAAGCAAGTAAAAAGCAACAAAGATAATAAAGATCTTAAAAGAAATAGACGAACTCTTGCTTCTTTTAATGATGTCGCAAAATCTAGTACGTCAAATGATGCCGAAGAACTTCGATCTGAAAAATTTATGGAGAGCTTCGGTTTCTTCTCACAAAGAAAGCCTCGTAAATCTAATTTATTGGCTTCCAAAAAAATATCTGAGACATTCCATATTATAGCTAATGAAAGTGATGATGCATATTTTGGTTCTAAAAAACGAACGCAAAAGCGGTCTCTTCAAAATGAAAATAAAAAATCCGGAGACGCTAGGCCAAGGAAACAATATTCAAATAAAAGAATTATTAAAAGAATTCCGAAAGCTTCAAAAAATAGAGTATACGTTCAAACAGTACCTTGCTTCTGTCATCTATGCAAAAAAGAATTTCGGCGCGCAGATTGCTTTATGCGGCATCAATTGACTTCAGTACATGCATCAAAGATCTCTGAAATTGAATTAAAAATGAGAACAATACCCCTTATTGAAAAACCTAATTACCTTATTGCGTATAAGCGACAGCTCGATCGACTTAAACTACTCACCAAAAAGTTCGCCAATAGGAAAGGTGGTTCAAAACATGCAAAAATAAAACTGCCGTCATTAGACAAAATTTTAGCAAAAGTTAATAAGATAGTTAGAAAGCAGCAGCTGGCTCAAAGGGGGTTGAGTCGAGATGAAGCATTGTTTATAGATTGTTGTCAATTGCTCAAGTCCAATAAAAATGAGATAAATACCTCGGATCCTTCTGGTTTCAATACTGTGACTAATCATTTTTCAGAGTCAACAGTCAAAGAATTCGATTTACTAGAGAAACCTCTTAAAGGCGACGGTGACGTAGATTCTATAACAGCTAAAACCATATTAGAAAGTGAAGAGGTGAAAAATTTGGAGAAAGATTTAATATCGGGTCTTAAAGAAGCTGCGAATGAGGGATCTTTTAAGACAAAAATTTTGTACCAACGAAGTGTAAGCGATGTGGACCTAAATCAGATTGATGATGAGCAAATTGTTTATCCTAGTTCAAAAGTGGGTGAGTGTAGCTATCAGCATACAGACCCACACCCTGTGTCTAACCCTGATAAAACAAAGAAGCAACCTGAAGTGAAGGAGAAAATGTACCCAGATATAATCGAGAGTATAGACATGTTTGAAGACAAGTTCGATAAGATAAAGAGGAAGTGTAGGTCTCAAGCAGCGGCGGCGGCAGCGAAGCAAACGCAAGCAGTTATTGAACCCAGCGCTAGGTAAGTCCTAACACTCCACTTCTCGTATGTTTCTGCCTACAACCTTGTTTGGCGAGTTTTTTTTATAATGTTAAGAAAAGGGAATACGCATAGAATAAAAATATAAAATTTTATCGAAAAATATATTTATGTCGGACATCTTTATCTAATAATCAACTCTAAAGCTTTTTTCTTTGTTTTCATAGCTTTACTAGAGATAACGAGTATTTTATTTAGCAAAATGACACGCATATTCCCTATTGCTGAATATCATTGTTTTAACCGACTTCCAAAAAAGAAGGAAATTTTCAATTCGGTTGGTACATACAAGCTGAAATTGTAATGGTTGTTTTCCCGCAGCGAAATGAGTCTGTCTTGGTAATACAATCGATTTATGAAAAATAATAAATTAAAACCAAGAAATGGCAGAATAACAATTGTGATAAACAAAACTCGTAATCGACTTCGAACCAATAGTTATACATCGCGATAGTTTCGCACAAAGCGGCCGCGGTCGTTGCCCTTCGCGTATTAACCAGCTGATAGGTATAATATAAAAGGATGCTGCGCGCGATGCACGGGGCCAAACTCGCTTCGTACTTGTAGGCAAGTTAATGCCGTATTACTACCGGCGAGAGCTTATTTTGCTCCGAACATTTATGAATCGCTTTTAACTTTGTCGGCGCGCCGCCGCTCTGCCCGTAGTACCTACGTCACGTCTTGTGAGTTACTATTGTTTCTCACGCTTTCGAGTTTATGTTTTTTTTTTGAATTATTTGAAAACAAAAAAGTAATGAAACATAAAGTTTAACTTTATGTTTCGATAGTACTACGGATGGCCAATTGTTCTGCCGCGGGAAAACAACCATTAAATTACAGCGGTAACAGAATAAACGCAATACCTCTTAAGGGGTAATTATTGTATTCATCATTATGAACAACTTTTACTAGGGGACCAACCCCGAAAGCGCGAGCACAATGACCCCTTAAGAGGTATTGCGTTTATTCTGTTACACGTTGTGTATATATTTTATGTATGTACCCCATCTGTCCAAAGTTCTAATCCGATTTCTATGATTCTTTTTTAGTTCGATGCGGTCTTCTACTTGAAATTCAAATCAGTTTAGCTCAGTAGTTTTTATTTTATGAGCATTTTTTTAAACATTGTTTTTAATCATTTATATTGTTATGGCGTCATTCAAATCTATTCGGTTGAATTGCCATTAATTTGTTGCGTATTACAACAATTCTTATCAGGGTTTGGTATCAGCATCGAAAGTTATCGGTACCATAGTATGTACAGGTTTTTTTCCAACAAAAGACTCTCTTCAAAAATCATAGTAAAATCATTATATCAATATTTGACCCTACGATAAAAGAGACACTTAGTTTACAAAAAAAAAAAAAATATTTTGACGAATATTGTTTTCAGGTCTACTAACCATATTTTCAACTAATAATATTTTTTCTTACGCATATTTTTTTTTCAGCTTCAAATGCCGCAAAAAAACTGAAAGGAAAAAAGCCAGAAGAAATTCTAAAAAGACTCGTCAAAGTTCCCAGGTGCTTACAAAAGGTGCCTTGAAAGGATTTGACGGAATTAAGGTTTCCATACCGACATCCGACATTAATATGTCCGCAATCGTCCCTTCTATACCTTCACCTAAAAAGAAAAAGAAGGGAAATAGAAACAAGAAAGAAAAGGTTTCCGAGACAAGTAGCAAGCTCGACAGTCAGCGGCAAAGCGGTAACGGCACGACTTCACAGAAGGAAGTGGATGTTTATGAGTTTCTGGATAATGAAGATGCAGTTTTTGAGTTTAGACCTTCAACACTCATGGAAAGATTTAAAAGCATTAATTATAAGGAAGCGCCGAATACATCTAAACCAGGCGGTGACGATGCGGACAACTCTAGTGACAGTGGTTCTGATGGTGACGACTTCGTATACATGTCTGATGATTATGTGTGCAGTGACGACGAAACTGAAAACAGCCTTTTATCTGAATTTAGTAACGGCAAGGTTGGCTGTGACCTGAAGAAAAATACTTCACCTCTAAAAAGAAAAGACGCGGTCGAGAAAAACGCTGTAATGGGAAAAATATTTAAACACAATGCAGTACGTACTGATAAAAAGAGTATAAAGATCAAAGAGTCCGCAAAACCAAAAGCTAATTTGGATCAATTGTTTGACAGCTTACTAGAAGAGGGGCAAGAACTAAGCTCTTCTATGACGAATAGCGTCGGCGTGTCGCCTAGGAATGATGATTTTGTGACCCCGAAAAAACACGCACACTCTTCCAAGTATGAAAAACACAATCGCACGCTTTCGAGCAGCGGTTCTTCTTCAACGCTAAAGTTAAAAAGTCCATCGCCTAAGCCGACATTATCTAAAGACTATGATAGCTCGTCTCCAATAGACTACGGCCCTTCAACATCAAAAGCAATCGATTATGGGCCTAGTACATCAAAAAAACGTGATGTTATTTCGCCAAAAGACTTTAAAGACCTATCACCGAAGAAATATGACTCGGCGGTAATCAAGAAGCATGAGGCGCCACAAAAATATACATCAGTTAAACACAGCGAGCTTTCACATGCAAAGAGTGACGTCATACCTATCAAGAAACGTGATTCAAGGAAAGAAAAGTCACCGTCGAACAAACTAGATGAAGGCATCAGCACTAGTTATGATTACAACGCTGATGCTTACGAGCAATACGATGAAATGGGTGTAGCTAGACAAAGGGCGCGACGTAAATGTACCGTAGGAAAACAAAACGTGTTGGCCGAGACGTGGAGTTCAGAATCAGAGCCAGATGGCATCCCACCGCGCCCTAACAGCGCTGAGTCGGTGGTGCTCACCTCCGCTCGTAGAAAGAAAGGGAAAAAGAGAGAAGGCCACCATGCACGACGTATAAACAATCGGCACATTTCATTTAAAAAGCTAGATGTCGAAAGCAGGCTAGCTGGTTGTAGTCGTAACACAGCTAGTGGCAGTGACGCTGGAGTGAGCCGAGCGCGGCGGGACACCGACGACGCGGGCAGCGTGAACCCGTACGACGCGCCGGCGCCGTCCACGTCGACGGCGCACGTACCTCTGGGCCCCTCCGGCGCCAAACCGCGGCCGCGCACCACGGCCTACTACAACTGGTCCTCGGAGGGCGACGACGAGCCCGAGCACGTGCAGCAACACGGCTGGATCGTCGGCGACAGCCACAAGAAACTTGTTACGATGCTAGCACACGCAAAAGGTCGTAAACGAAATAATGACGACAAACGTCATTTCGTCGAGTAAGTTTAGTTTATTAGATTATATTAATCTTGTAAATATATTGTACATAATATTCTTTATTACATGTCTTAAAACGAAAGTTGACCAGACATTTCAGGCTTCACTTTTTTCTTTTATGGCGTGTTTCACAACCTACGATTAAGATCCGTTAATTTACTTGGCAGAAAATTCCATACAAATTATGTTCCATTTTCGAATTTATTCGGTGATTACTGGCTATTTGGAGGTCGTGAAACAGGCCCTTAATGTTGTAAATATTGTAATAATATAGTTTAAAGCATTAGTTAAATTTTGAATGAGCCAATGTCCTGTCAAATCCTAAATTAGTAAATTTTGTGGAACATTTGTTTTAAATCGATTTATTGCACTCACATACCATCAATGGCGTGGGCATTTTTAGTTTATATGCGTTGCCTGTTGTATATTTTTCGTATCAATTAATAATTTTGTCCATTAAGGTCTGTTAATAATCTCTGAGATGGAAAAACACTAATCTCCCTGGTTAACTCCAGTAACACACGTAGTACTTGTTTGTGTTTCATAATTTAAAATTCTTATTAAATTGAAGGCCCCTCCTGTTTTCTCTAAAACATACTGCTTGAAACCTACCTTTTCTGATATTGTTATTAGCTGTGGCACATAATAAATTAAAATCTGGTAACCCCCTAGGTGTTTGTTTAGGTCTCTGGGATATAAAAGTAAAAGTAGAGAATAAGATTAAGAATTTTATTAAATGTTGCTATTATTTGCATTTTTATTATTTTTCTCGAGCGGAGAAAATATGAATACTTTATATAATTCTAATATACTTGTACATAGTTCTAAAATAATTTAAAATATATGTATGTTTTAAAATAAATGTGTTAAATGATCGTATATTATACTGAAAAACAATTTGCATGAATATTCATAATAGTGTATTGACTAAAAATGCCTCGTTCTTTTATTGTTATTTAAAAAAGAAATAATTTTAGTCAGAAAATGTAGAATTATGCGAATAAAAATTAAGCATAATACAATTTAAATTGTTCCTTTTAAGATTTATTTTATTAACGAAATTATTCGAAAGTGGACCTAGTCATGTGTCGACCCACAGTACATTTACTCACTTTATATATTTTCTTCCGAACTAATTAATTTGAATCATTAGCGCAGTTGTTTTGAATGAAACTGGACTGATGCAGCAATCGTAATATTATTTGTAACAGTATTTTGCTTTATTGGGTCAGTTATCGCGATTAAATCGATTTATATGAATAAATTACTATAGATTGTGGGTCAGTACATTAGGGTCCAGTGGTGAATTAGTCTTAATGACTGAATTTCTGTTACTTATGTCAAAAGGTCTTTAGGAGGCTGATAACGCGGTCTGAGTGATTTGTGTATCTATGGGTTGAGTAAATTAATTTGTTAACTATTTTTATACATTAGATATTTTTGAGTAGTCGAATGTGTTACATAGTTTTTGTGAACGAAATCTCATGCATTAGTTTTTTTTTATCTAGTCCAATGTGGGAAGACTAATAGCCGCATTATCAGCCTCGCCACACTAATGATGTAATCTTATTTTCCAATGTATTTGAGTAAAGACTTATAATTTTTCAATATATTCACATGAAATTAATTTTAAAATGTTTCGTATGTATTTCGTGTTACTGTGAATCAGGTTTTTTTTTTTTAATAAAGCTCAATGTTTAAAGTTTATTTTTTCATTGCTAATTAGTACTCAAGTTTGCAAAGGGACAACCGATGTGGAAAGTAGAACGAACATCCACTTAGAATAGGAATTGGGATATCCCTCTCCAGACTCACAATCTATCTTTTATCTCATAAATGTTAGAATATAGAAGAAGTAAATAATCATATATTATGATAATATCTTATTTGAAATTCGTATAGTTAGTAAAGATTCGATAAGTACTAGTCAGTATGTCAGTGATTTCCAGACACTTTGCGGATTTACCCATTATTAAAATTGAGCTACAATTTGTGTTGTCATATTTTAACAAATAAATGTATCACAGGAAGAGTCTAAATCTATTATTTGTTTCCCTAGCTTCTATCTTAATTCTTTGAAGATAAATCAGATTTTGATACAATTGCGTCAGTACCAATCAGCAAACATTCCCCTTATTCATGAACTTACCTACAAGTACACTTATAAAGATGCTGTTAAAACGAGTATGAGGGTTACAGAATAAGTAGTACTGACGCAAACAAGAAAAAGTATTTTTGCCCTTCGTTTCGCTGATGATATCCTATTTGCACCGACTGCTGCCGAGTTGCAAAATATGCTCCAAGATCTGAGTACAGCAAGTCTTGAGGTTGGACTAATGATGAATCGGTCAAATACTAAAGGTGTGTTGAATTGGGGCACCTGACTTCACGTCTTTTGGCTGTAACCCCTAGGTTAGAGGTATTATAGCTTCAACAAATCTTTGTGTCCTTGGACAAACCATGGACGGACGCTTCCGGCGTTTATCTAATAGAAAGCGACTGACCGTTGCTTTCATTTGTACGGAATACCCGATCGCGCCGACATAGGGTGCCTTCCGGTTTTGACGAACTAATGAACGCGACGAAACGCGTATTCACGCGTTTATAGCTTTGTATTAGGACGACGCCTGGGGCCACCTAGTCGCGTTCGGCACCGGGCCACCCTTCTTGGACACAAGGTTCACTCTGAAAAAAAAAACAAAACTGGTTTAAATAGCTTCTGAAGGAATCACTGCTAAAAACCTAGCTAGTAGCTACCTACTCACATCTAGGTGCAGGCAGCCGTGTCCAGACTTCAGTAAAACAAGTTGGATGTCGCGGCGGACGGAGCACAACAAAGGCAGCCGATATCTGCGGTCATCGGGGACGCTGCACGACTTGCTTCAACGCACGGCTTGTTCCAAGATGATTTTAAGTATACAACGTGTAACAGAATAAACGCAATACCTCTTAAAGGGTCATTGTACTCATCATTATGGACAACTTTCATTATGGGATCAACACTGAAAACGCGAACACATCAACTTCCCCATACATTTCTGTAAGCATAACTCGACAAAATGTACTGAACAGCTGTTTTTTTCGCGTTTTCAGACTTGTTCATAAGTTGTGTATAATGATGAGTACAATGACCCCTTAGGAGATATTATATACCTAGCAAACACGTACAGATAAAACACTGAATATCTAGGTAGCACCTAGGGACTTAACGCAAGGCTTTAGTTTCTACCTAGAGTAGGCAGGTTACTAGTATGGGGTAACAGACTCCAAGGTCAATCCAAATGCTAGGCTTACATGGGTAATCAAATATCAGTCTTATATTACTGTCAATTGATAGGTACGTCATTATTATACCCAAGTCATAATGACTTGCACATCTACCTACCTTAGGATCGTGAGTTCGAACCTCACTGCAATGCTTATTGAAGGCTCAGAGCATTGAGCCGCCTCGTATGACTGACACTGGCATGGTCACCATGGGTTTAAATTTTGATAACCTTGAAATTTGTCGCCAAATATCAGAATTTGTTGGTCACTGGTCCAAAAGTTATAAGGGTTTATAGGTGGCCGATCTGGAGAAAGTCTCCCCAGCTTGGCCCAATTTGAATATCAAAAGCTAGGGCACCTAGCTAAGATCTGTTTTCTCCTAAATTTTGTCGCTAATTAGTCGGAATCAGTCGCCAGTCGCGATCGATTAGTGTGGTAACATCCTTATAACTTTTGAACCAATGACCGACAAATTCTGGTTTAAAAGTTATAGATAAGGATGTTACCACACCAATCAATCGATCTTCGATCGATTAGTGTGGTAACATTAGTGCGGGCCGTGACAAAAGGTTAACGCTAGACGCATTTTATGCACTACCTATGCATTTTATACTTCGCCCTATTTTGAGTCTCAGAATGGTATCAAGCTATTTTATGGGTTCATGAAAATGCCATGCCATTTGACCTAAATTTATAATTTATTAACAAATTAGTATAAATTAAGTAGCGGTCCAAATTATTAGGAAAACACATGCTGGCAAAACACAAACTAAACTAGAAAACTTTTAAAGAAACCCGTATTATTTAGGTAGGTAATCATATTTTACAAAATATCAAAATTTTTTTTTTTAACCGCCGCCGATTTAATTGAGCGAGACAGTCGATTCTGTAAACATATCGAAGTGAAGGCTTGGGTGAAGTGATCTCAGGGTGAGCTGAATCAAGATGGAATGACAGCTCACTTCTGATCACGTATAATAATAATTAATTTCTAAATAAGAAGCAACGAATTTTAATTGGTAAACTTTGTCATATTCCTTATTAGTAATGCAATCCAACAGGTGTCATAATCAACCGTCACGGTAATTGGATTCCGAGGTTTTCATACTATAGGCGCTAAAGGCACTCCACTAGTAGGTATAATAAGAGTGATTAGGCAGGGTATAAATAAAACAAAAATAGCGGAATATCTTAAGGTTATATTTTACTTCTTTCTATTTAATTTCTAGCGATTATATATTCGTTAATCAATAAATCCATACATCAATACATTTATCATCTAGGTGCCTTTATATATTTATAAAGATATATTATAAGTAGGAGTTGCTCAAAAATATTTAGCTCTAATAGTAAGGGTAATTCCCAACAGCAGTATCACACAACAGAAAGCTATAATTACTGGAACGAAGACTTCGATCAGACGGAGACTGCTTAGAAGCCGATCATTCAGTTCTTCGACGAATTCTGTAGGCAAATTGATGGCCTGGAAATAAAACAGTTGGTTAGTTAGGTCATGAAACCCCAACCCCCTAGCTGGGAGTTGGTACCTACCTAACATCTTAGTATTTTGGGTTAAGTAGTTTGACAGGTTTTCAAGCGAAAGTAGAGTTTGACAAATATTCAACTTAACCTTTTGAACGCCAGAGCATAAACGCATCGGCGGGCCCCCGACGCCAAGCCACAAATTTGCCGTACTTTTTGTCGCCTATTTGTGACGTTTGGCGTACAGGGCACGCGCTTGCTTGTCATGTATACGTGACAATGGCGTTCAAATGGTTAAAGCTGGTTTGGACCCGTACGGCGTAACGGAGACACAGGTGAGGCGGTAGAACATTGTTACACAGCGACGCGGATTGCTATGTACGCGAACCGCTCCGGGTGGAGTCCGTATAACCGGTATATTACCGTATCGTACTGAACCCTCGTTTCAGAGCACTGCGGGCGCTACCCGCACGGGTCTCCCGTGCACGGGCCGCCCGTACGGGTCTCCCGAACAGCTGTGAAACCAGCCTCAAGTACTTATTTAGAAATCGAGTTTTAGCAATTCGTTAGTGGGTACCTAGGTAGTGTAGAAGTCGGAACCTACTCTGTAAAAAAACAGTAATGATCAGAGGAGAATCCAGAAGTGAAAATTCGACTGAACACGGTGCAGTATTGTGAGTTTTTAAACGTACTTTAAAATCTCTCAACAAGGCCACGGTCCAACCGACGATTCAATTATTCAAATTAAATTATTGAACCAAGATCGAAAATAACATCATTCTCCACTACTGCGTATCGCTATGTAATATTCACAAGGCGCCCAACGAGATGAACCTCTTTTATATAACTCAATTGAACTTTATTGAACATCAATGTGAGACCGTTCATTCATTCACTTACTCGGTGAATAAAAGTTCAAGCCATTCATTGTGTTCGGGCTAATTCAATAATTATTCAAGGGGAGCAACAAGTTGCCGTCCTGCCTTGCGCGATGTTATTTGTAGACCCTCTACTAAAGTCAAGATTACTTTCGTATGAGTCTGGTTTTTAGATACCTAGTTGTATTGTCAGTATCTTCTTAGTGTTTTTTATGACTTTAGGTACCACACCACCTTTAATTGCCTGGTAGAGAATGCTTAAGGCATTAAGTCCGCCAGTGTACCATTGCATTACGTTTAAAATAAGTAATAATACTTAGATAAGTATTTTATAATTGTTCTCGTTATGCTGAGAATTACAACTTTACGCGATATTTTACAACCTTACGGCGTTTGCCATTTTCCGGTGACATATACAACGTGTAACAGAATAAACGCAATACCTCTTTACGTGTTTTTAACTGATTCCTACAACTTTATCAGAACTATTAGGTTCTTCAATGATTTTATCACACATAATATTTTTTACTATGGGACCCCTGAATAGGTGTTGCGTTTATTCTGTTACACGTTGTATTAATAAAAGCTGAACAAAAAGCCAAATTTTTCGTGATAACGAATACTTACTTCATCGACCCAAAGGATGGGAACGAGCGTAGTGCGAAGATTGGTTGTGCTTGGTATACCCCTGACATTCCTCGAGAAGATGTTGAACTGCGCGCGCTTGGCGCCCCTGATCGGAGTGCCGGTGTTCTGGAAATACGATAACAAGTTAATGTCCAAACCAGTCTTGCATCAATCAGTCTGCGGGATGCGAGTAGTATAAGAAGATGAGGCGACGCTTGGAGGAGGCTGTGCCTTTGTCCAGCGAGAATGTCTTTCGGCTGAAATGATGTTGCTGATTTCCATTTTATTTTATTCGTTTATTTTTTCAATACATTAATTTGCACTACAAACATAACCAAAAGGTTTCAGACAAGCTGAAACCTTTGATGAAAATAAATTCATTACGTTTCTGAAAACCTGAAGAAAAGACGACTCAGTAAAAATGTTTAGTCTCAAAAAAATACGCAGTTATTTCCGTTTTAAAATGCATGATGACAACATGCGGCATTGATAGCTTAACACGTCACTCGCAAGTAACAAATCGTACTTTTCAAAAGAGTTATACCTAATCGTAAAATAAGTATCTATCTATTCATTTATAACAGTAGTCAAATAGTTACCCTAACAGATGAAATACTTAGAAATTGTGAAACTGAAATTACTTATAGCTGTTAGCTAAATTGAAAATCGAAATCTATACGCTTAATTACAGTGCCCTGCTATTATGTTCTACTAAATAGAAATGGAAAAACATTTTTCTAAAACGTAAACCGGAAACGAAAAGGTCTTTTTTTTAAGGATGGGAAATCATCAAATGACTTCTTCCGCTCTAGGTGGAGCGGAAGGGCGTGTCAGACTCTTACTGACTAAAATCCATTCGTGTTCCTTCTAAAGCCCTTTGCGTTCCAGGGCCGCGGTGACTCTTTCGAACAAATTTCGCAACCCTGGCTCTGGCCCTAGCGGGTCCCATCTTCTATGCTGACATCTCTTTGAGGCGCGCGTGAAACACAATGCGCCATCGACCCGGGCCTGGTGGTGATCGGACAGCGAGCCACCCAACGCTTGCCGTCCGCAGGCCCGCGCCTACGATAGCCGGGGATCGCCCTGCTACTCCCGACGCCCGGGGCGTCTTCTGTAGCGACGATTGGGGCGAAGGCCTCGTCTCTCCCTTGCGCGGCCCGCCTCCTCCTTTGCTAGCATTACTGCTTTACAGAAGGAGGTGACCGCTTCCCAAGCCTAATCGCTTCGGACCAATGGTTTAACCAGGGCCGGACGCGAGAGGTCGCCGCCGCTGATCACCTCGATGAGGACACGGCGGTGCTCAACCCAAGCAGGGCCGACCTCCACCGTATGCTCCACCGTGAAACGAAAAGGTCTTACAAATACGATCCAGTCTGCTGCTATTACTTCATTGAATATTTAGTAGCAACAAGCCAGTTAAATAACGACTTTCCATAAACGTAGATGTATCGATCTGAACTGGCCATACGTAAAACAGGTGCAATATATTTTCTCCAAGGACGCTGTGTCGAGTAAATTATAACTCGTGAACGTCAAGCGGGGACTGCGAAGGTCTTTTTAGTAATTACCATGGAGGTAATAGGTCTCAACTACTACTATTTAGTTCTTCCCGTACCTTGAAAAATGCAGCTGCTAGTTTCAGTTGAGTGACGTACGCAATAATGAATCATTACATTCATCGTCAGACCCAGTAGCGGATTTACCAGCAAGCTAAATAGGACTGCAGATTAAAGAGGCTGAAGTGTTGACCGAATTTCTTTTTTAGGGTTCCTTAATGTTCGGCTAAACGCTCAATCTTGCAAATCATCAAAAACTGCATGATGTGCTAGCCTTTTAGTACGGTATACCGTTTTGCCTAGCACAAACAAGAATTGGTGTAAATAAGCTTGAGCGTGTAGCCAAGGCTTTAGTAAAACAAGGAACCCTTATGTGAACTCCATGTCCGTCCGTCCGTGGTTTTACTCTGAGACTATTGATGCTGCGAAGCTGTAATTTGGCATAGTTCTAGATCATGGCGAGAACGTTGTGAAATAAAATCTGGAAAAAATATTTTTTTGTTATGATACCTATTATTACTCATACTTTTTATGCAAAGTATGATGAATTCTAAAAAATAATATCTCAATTAAGGATGATTTTTTAAGTGGACATGGATGGCTTAATCCGAAACTAGGAGGAATCGCGGAAAAAACTCAAATGAGTTCGGACTCGATTTTGATGAATACTAAAACTGCATCATTGGGTTTTTGGAAAATCAATATTCATAATGTATGAATCAAAGACTACTTAAAAATATGAATCAGTTTATCGAAATTCAACATTTTCCTTAAGTTTGTTGTATGTCTTTTAATTTTACCTTCCAATTTTACACTGAAGTGAAATCGGTGTGTGTTAATGTATTTTTCAAAAGCCGGGTTCGATTTCTGGCTATTCTTATAAAGGTGCTCCCTCACTTGGAGCGTTCGCCTGTAAAGGTGGTTACATATTTGTGACATTTCGCCGGACCGAATTGCTTGGCAATCGTCATGGGGCTTGCTACGATAATAATTATGCATGAGCACACGCCACGCACGTGACAATGTCATTCGGTTTTGTAGGTACCAAATGTAGACAGCAGTCGCAACAAAATAAATAGTGGCCGGTGCTTAATTTACTGTCAAACAAAGCGAGTTGCGACCGCCTCGCGTGTGTATGTGACGGGCGGGCGGGCAGGAGGGGCCATGCAATCCACCAATACTCCATGATCGTGGCTGTGACCTAAGCTGTGACCAGTACGCGTGACAAAAACGGAAGTGTGGACGTACAGGATCAAGCAGATTTCTTTTGAAAAAGATCCACTTTGATTGGCTCATAACATGTCACATTTATTCGTGACATAAAAAATGCACCGTTCGCACTATCTCTTGAAACGTACCATACACATATATTATAGTGACTACCAATATTTCAGAATTTCGGGGTAGATCGCACCGATATTGTATGTCGTGACTTTGTAAGATTCGATGTTGAGTATTAGATTACAGTTCGTACTGCCTCCCTGACTTGTAATGTAACATTTCAGATTCGATTTTACACATTGTATCATCAAGAATATCCCTCACGAATGTAATCAAATCTGTAACATTGCAGGTTGCACACTGAAATGCTCGGTTCTCCTCTCTCACTGACGTAATGTTCGACTCTGTAACGTTATATTAACAAATGCTCCAAGTGGGGAGCACCTTTAAGTATATTGATTTATGAAAAATCCGAATATGCATTTTTATTCTAATTCGGGCCCGAATCTCCTTTGAGGCTTTTTCGCTATTCCTCATTGTTTTGGATTTGGCCTTCCGAACCCACTTGAAAATTTCACTACGTCTAAAATTACAATGTTCCATCACTTCTAAAATTCTACATTAGCATGAGCTAATATAGAATTTGAAACGGTCTCAACAGCTTATTCTCAACTCAGAAACTAGAGGTTACTCAAAAGTCACGACTGCTTGTTTTTAGTCCGTGTGCGACGATTTCACACGGTGTCAGTCAATTGTACAGTCGCCAGCAAATCAAGATACAACAATCTGTCAAATTAATTTAATAGATTTTATGGCTAAAAACCCAATCAACCTTGAACCTAATGTTCAAGGTTGATTGGGTTGTGCTGGCGTCTGTACGCACGGCGATAATCCAATCTAATGACTACCGCTGAGGGACATATTCCATCCCTGTAGTCCCGGTCCCCATAATTAACTAGGCACTATCCAGCAGAACCGCTATCAATAGTCTTGGAGCCAAGCAACAGAACTCAAAAATAAAATTCATTCAAATCATACTTCAGGTGTCGTAAAATTAGCTTTCACGTTTTTGAGAAAAGTTTATTAGATCACAACATTTTTAAGTTGCAACTTTTCTCCGAATTAGGCATTCGATGCTTACGTTAAAAGGTATACCTAGTCAAGGTATACCTTTTAACGAGTAATTCTTGTATATATATATATATATTTTGAATCGCGGAAACGGCTCCGACGATTTTCATAAAATTTAGTATGCATCATCTGCAATCATGCAATCGATCTAGCTAGGTTTCATTTTTTTTTTAATATTACCAAAAAAAAACCGGTCATCCCGGTACTAAAACTTACTTGTAAAGTTGATGAGTTTGGTTTGAACGAGCAAATTCCTGAAAAGTACCATTTGAAGAATTCCTTTTGCATTTGATAGCCCCGTTTTTGGAGAGGTACCTATGTAGGCTACTACTCTACAAACACTACTGTAAACAGCTTTGCCCGTGAAAAGGTCGGATCTCATCCCACTCACTCATCGTCTCACTCATACCTATATTTACATATTAAAATATATCCTATGTACCTACTTCTCAAAGGGCTTGGTTTGGACGTGAAAGCGAAACAAACAAAGACTATGATGCCTAGACACAGTAACTTCCACATTTAAAAGATTAGTACTTAAGGATAACATCACGCTGCGAACCTTGCGTGCAGAACAAAAACAAAAATGTTGGTCGGCGGTTTCAACCTCATATATTGTAGTGGGCTTGTCTCGTAGATTAATTTCAAAGACGATTCTATGTTACAATATCTTGTGGCACACAAGACAGCTTCAGGCCACAGTTACTGTTCCTAATGAACCTAATTGACCACGCGTGCAACGCTTCACTTTGAACAGCGTCTCTTTAGGAAAGTCACTACATTGCATCTAAGTTCACTTCCCTTTATTATTAGCGAACATAATTGAGATTCGAACAACACAGGAAGCCAGGAATGGAGCGAGGAACATATTTAAAACTTAATTAACAGGTTGCTATGGGTTAAATTGCAAGGGTGTCAGGGGGAGCATGCCCACGGGGCGTATCACCCCTGTATTCGGAACATAAAGCCGTCAGACATATGTACACTTTGGAAAGTATCGATAGCATTTTAATTACCGCAATGCGTTTGGTTTTTACAATATTTTGAGCAAATGAAACAGGAATACGTTTTCAATTAAAACTGCAATTTCATATGGCTTGATGAATATCAAAGACTGGTTAATTTAAAAAGTTATTAAATCTTCGTCGTTTCAATGACAACATTGAGCAAAATTACAACAATTAATACAGTAAAAAATCTGAATCTGAAATATGCCGATCGTTTTTGCCAATAATTTAAACGAATGAAAATCGATACGTAGCCCTCATTTGGAATTCTACGAAGGGCCCACCTACATACTTACTTATAGACAAGGGCAATTTTGCCACCTCATATTATCCTGATTCTCTGGCAAGTACAAAAAGTTTACGACAGAACACATCCTGTTTTCCCGTTACAACAATACTCGGAAATGCCTACGTAACTGCATAAAAAACGGAGACTCATTTTTTAAGTGCCTAGGTTCAATTAAATAGACAGTGATTTAATTTCTATACAACGAAAACATATGAATGAAAACAAGGTATACAATGAAATATATCGATTCCCTTTTAACAGAAATAGCGTTTGTAGGTCAAGGTAGACGCGATCGTTTTCGGGGTGAGCTCGTCGGGAGAGGGGGCGACGTCGCGGACCCCTTGCTCCCGGCGGCGTTGTCTGCCACCTCATCCGCAGACGAGCCCCTTTTCCTCGACGATTTCACGGACAAGGTCGCGACCTTGTTTGTTTTTAAATTAGGTAGATGTATACAAGATCAGGGCGCTCTTTCAAGGTTGTATAGTTCTATTTGAGGCTGCTATCGTTGTGATAGTTGTTGTAGTTAGTTTAATAGGACTCACATTTGTATGTATTGCACAACAGTTATGTCTGTAGACCTTATTATTGGTGAATGGCCTTATAATGGATAGGCTTGAGTGCATGACATAGTGAATCTACTTGTGGACTCATATCCGAAGATCTCATGTTAATAAAGCCAGTTGCATAGGTATGTCGCCTCAGCCTGCTTCTGGCTGGATGTCTTGAACTCAAGTTCAGAAATCTACATAATACAATTGTAATCCGAATTCTATTATGACCTTATATCGTTTAAAAGTTACAATTTTAATACTATTTGAAGTAAAATGTGAACTTTACGTACCGGCTCGATATCAATGAAAATTTTATGATTTTCCTCATTCGGCCGCATCCCAATGACACCGTCGCGGTACCTGACGTCAGCGAACAGGAAGTGTGGGTACGACATCACGAGAAATGCGCCTGAAACAATCAATCACAGAAGAGCATTAGTATAGTAGTGCTTAGAAATACAACATAAAGGATCACGAATTGTGTGAGTCATTATTGGACCGCCCCGGCTCCGCCAGGATGTAATGTTTTTTCAAAATTTTCTTTCATAAGAACCGTTTTTTTTTCTGACAATAACAAACACAACAAAAAATGAATTAGTTAAACTGGTCCAGCCGTTCTCGAGTTTTGCGCTTAGCAACATATTTAGCGATTAATTTTTAATTATATAGATAACACCGCTAAAGTCATTTTGACTAACTTTACAGTACAGCGATAAAACTGATTATTTTGAGTAGCCAATGTTCTGGGGCGCTGTGGCAATTATTTGAACATTGGCCTAGGTTTGGTTGATCACCAGCTGTGACCCTGTCAGTTCGATCCGAGCAAAGAGTTCTTTATCCAACGGCATTAAAAAGTAAAAACCCGCCAATCTGCGACTTGAGCGATGGTCTTTACTAGCCGACGATATGAAACTTTGTTTCTATTAAAAATCTTCTATATTTAGAAAAAGTATTTCCCCTGTAATTTTTAGAGAACGTGCAGATTCAATATTCCAAAACAAAATAGTAGTTCGCTCTGTTAAAAGCCGCATTCGCGGGAACTTGAACAAAACAAACTTTTTCACGCAGAATGATGTAAGTAAATAAAAGTAGAACGCGGCCAGTTTCTAGCAGAGGCTTTTCCGCAACGAACAAATAGAAATAGGGTTCGTTTAGTTCCACATTGAGGTTAGCTACAAAAAACTCGGTTTCCGTCGGATGAGTGATTTCATTAAGATCCACAAATAACTCTAAAGAAATTTAATTTGAATGCTGCAATACTTTCACATATATTATACAGATTCAATTTTTCAAGTGCGAGTGGATGGCCAAATCCGAAACTATGTGGAGTAGCGACAAACACTCAAATTACTTTTTAAATTTCTGACTAAACCTACCAACCCGAACTTAACTATTATTTTTTTAAAACCAATAATAATAATAATAATATCTTGGGACAACTCACACACGGTCATCCGATCCCAAACTAGGCAGAGCCTGTACTATGGCAACCAGACAACTGATAAACATACTTATATATTTCTAAATACATACATATTATAGACAAATTACACCCAGACACAGAACAAATGATCATGCTCATCACACAAAGATTTGTCCTGGGTGGGAATCGAACCCACGACCTCTGGTTTAGCAGTCAGGGTCACTAACCACTCGACCAACAGGCCAGTCGAAATGCAGTTGATACGTCAATGATGCAGTTGTAGATTCTTGGGCCCAGTTTTGATGAGAACTAAAATGGCATCATAGAGTTTTGAAATATTATCAGAATGTTTTTATTGAAAATTAAAACTTATTGTAGTTTCAGTTTCCTTCAAAATCGGCCTCGGGACTCCTTTCAGTGTTTTTCATTATTCTTCATAGTTTTAGATTTGGCCATGCACGCAAACTTGAAAAATTCGAATCCAATATCTAATATTTATTGATGACGCTGAAATTATACATAGGAACACGTTGCCACTAAACTGATACACATTGCCACTGAAATTATACATATACAGGGTGTCCCAAAACTCAACGTCAAGCCGAAACGGGGTGACAGGATTGATCACAACCATCACGAGAAAAATCTGAAAAAAAATCTATCCCATGCAGTTTGAAAATTATGGGCATTTTAAGAAAAACCTAGAAATTTGATCAAACTGTACCATTTTTCGGTTATTGTGGTTATTATTTTTTATTTTTGTTCATTTGAACTTTGGAAACGTAATCCTAAATAACATTTCTAGAATCCCAATAAAAAATAATGACACAATTGCCTCAAGTTCCCGAGAATTGAGACTATTTGTTAACTACGAATTTAAAATTTTCAAGATTCGTTGACTTTGACAGGCCCTCCTATAAAAAAAATGTACTAGAGTGCCTTGGCAAGTAGCATTAAAAGTTGGCGCATTTAATCAGAATTCTAAAATGGTACAATACTTGTTAGTTCCATACAATAGAAAAGAGTAAAAAAATTAAAACCTCAAGTAACCCGATTTTTGCTATCAGATTTTACTCAGTTAAAATGTTTTTAATTCGCACAAGCTCTAGGTAGGTTCTTAATTTTAAGGCAAAATGATGAGAGAGATGGATAATGGGTATGTTTGCCATGAGTGAGCGAGACAGATAGTGACGCCACGCATTGAGACGGAGATGCGTCGTTTAAACGAGTGCGAATGAAACAGATAGATGCTATGGCATCTATCTGTTTCATTCGCACTAGTTTCAGCCAAGCAAATGGCTACGCTACCAGTCCGACACCAACCAGTTAGTACGTTTCGCTCATTCGTCTACTGCGCACGTTCGTATTCGCTTGTGTTGATTTAGTACTGACAACTTTGGCTTCTCTTTTTGGACTTGAATCTTTGTGAATTGGACTTGTTGATAACATACCGGCAACTTTGGCTTCTCTCTGGACTTTTGTGTTGGCATCCTTTTTATCTACCATGCCTACGCGCTACACTTCACAAGAATATGCGAACATGCACCTCATTTATGGGGAATGCAGATGCAACGCAAGTGCTGCCGCTAGACTTTATCGTGAAAGATATCCAAATTTAGAGCGCTACCCGGATCACCGCGATCATTTATTGTAATAAAAAACGTTATTTCTCTATCATCTGACTTTTATTCCAACAAACCTAATTATTTTACTAATTTTACTAACTTTTTTTCACTTTGGTAAAAGTGGCGTCACTATCTGTCTCGCTCACTCATGGCGAACATACCCATTATCCATCTCTCTCATCATTTTGTCTTAAAATTAAGAACCTACCTAGAGCTTGTGTGAATTAAAAACATTTTAACTGAGTAAAATGAGATAGCAAAAATCGGGTTACTTGAGGTTTTAATTTTTTTACTCTTTTCTATTGTATGGAACTAACAAGTATTGTACCATTTTAGAATTCTGATTAAATGCGCCAACTTTTAATGCCACTTGCCAAGGCACTCTAGTACATTTTTTTTTATAGGAGGGCCTGTCAAAGTCGACGAATCTTGAAAATTTTAAATTCGTAGTTTAACAAATAGTCTCAATTCTCGGAAACTTGAGGCAATTGTGTCATTATTTTTTATTGGGATTCTAGAAATGTTATTTAGGATTACGTTTCCAAAGTTCAAATGAACAAAAATAAAAAAGAATAACCACAATAACCGAAAAATGGTACAGTTTGATCAAATTTCTAGGTTTTTCTTAAAATGCCCATAATTTTTAAACTGCATGGGATAGATTTTTTTTCAGATTTTTCTCGTGATGGTTATGATCAATCCTGTCACCCCGTTTCGGCTTGACGTTGAGTTTTGGGACACCCTGTATGTACGTTATCATTGAATTGATTTTCTATATTTAACCGAATATGGAAAACGCTAATATTAAGAGCATTTACTCGTCAAGTTGCTTCATACAAACTTTCAAGTCCCTTTTCTTGGAAAAGAATGAACCGGTATAATTAAACTTGCTAGGAAGTTACGCATAAGCAAGTTACCAAGGTCTACAAACATAGTTAAGAAAGTTTTCATAAAAGAATTCAGAGGAGAGAGTGATTTTTCACTTTCTATGGAAAACTTAAAAACGCGTTGTGTCCGCCTTTCGGGTCATGTATTCTTCATCTATCTTTTCTGCAACTTGTGCACATAAAGCTGACTTTGATCCATACTGAGACTGAAGTTGATAAATATTGGACTAGCAAACTAATTGCTTAACTAATTCACCTTTCAAACAAAAAAAAACAAAATCAAAATCGGTTCATCATCGGTCAAATTATAACACCCCGTCGTTTTTGCGTTGGGGATTAAAATAGGTTTCCTCGGGTGAACTAAAAATAAAAAAAACCCTCTACCGTGATGAGTGTGGTGTGATGACCGTGGAGTTTATTTGGCAGTAGGCAAGTTAACCAGTGACGACTTATGGAACCAAAACGTGGTCGCTCACAATGGGCCCTATCAGAAGGCTTAAAGTCACCCAAAGGGCAATGGAGAGAGCAATGCTCGAAGTTTCCTTGCGTGATCGAATCAGGAATGATGATATCCGCAAGAGTACCAATTTGTTGAAAACAGTCACCGCGGCCCTGGAACGCAAAGGGCTTTAGAAGGAACACGGATGGGTTTTAGTCAGTAGGAGTCTGACACGCCCCTCCGCTCCACCCAGAGCGGAAGTAGTCATTTGACGATTTCCCATCCTTAAAAAAAAAAAGTGTACTAAGGTTACCGACATAGCCCGAAGGATCGCCAAACTGAAGTGGCAGTGAGCAGGGCACATTGGTCGATCGGGCCGAAAAGTTCTAGACTGGCGACCGCGTATCGGAAGAAGTAGCGTTGGAAGGCCGATGACCTGGTGAGGGTAGCCGATGGATGCGAGACGCACAGGACCGGTTGTTTTAGCGACACTTGGGGGGGGGGGGGCTATGTCCAGTGGACGTTTTTCGGCTGATATGATGACGATAAAGTTAACTATTGAACACAGTAACTTGTTTCTCTGCATTTCCTAAAAAATCATCCAGCATAAGATATGACACATGGTTCGGGACTTTGCCATAAACCTTTAATACCTTCCTATCATCTAAGCATCTTCAGTGATCGAGGTAAGCTATTGAATTCAGCCGTTACAGAACATTCAGCTGGATTGTTACGCCGAATCAGTTCCTAATGGCAATGGAATTCGTGTGACTGAACTCGGACCCATTGATTTCCTTTGTGCAAAGATGGATAAAGGGGTGCACAGACGCGCAAGGCTGACTACCGAGTAGGTACCTAATCCTTTATGAATCCGTCAAAGGCCGTTGGTGACCGGGCCTATCACTGTAGACAATCGCTTCCTACCTGACCACTACTATATACAGACATTAACACAAATCATATGTGTTAATCATGCGTTATTATTGATTTTAATCGTATGTTAATGGCCGCGGATATGTTTACTAAATACAAGTCTTACCGGTAAAGGTTAGGTGCATTGGTCGAAATGGAGAAGTTGGTTTGTTCAAAATAATTATGACGGCAGCGGATCCGCTATCTTGATTTTAATTAAGTTTTTACTTAGCTTTCGGTAAACTTGTATTCCTTACTATCCAAATATTATTCAGTTGGTCTGGACAAGAGTTGAAATACTATTTTTTATTTTGTAGGTATATTGGTATGGGGACCGGTAAAAATGGCTAAGGCCCTACAAGGTTCATTTATGTTTAAGTGGTGAAGAAAACAGGTAAAGTCCAAATAAAATTATCGCGTCATGATCATATCCGAGTATACAAGTGGTTATCATCAGAAACATCCAACAAGATGAACCCAATAAGTTATTTGTCAAGTAAAGGCTACATGTATGTATTGAGTTACCACTGTTCCACGACCCATTATATGCCGGTAGTTTGGAAAACTTTTACAAAAATAACAAAACAAAAATATTCGGTACGTTCACGTAGCGTGGTTTACTTTGTTTATATTTTTGTTGGAGCAACATTTTTGATTTGCAAACACTGCGTTGAAGTGCCACTTACCTACATGTAAACGCCAAATACATACTATCCACTGATAAATCACAAACGCCCCGCCACCCCTGAGGTGGTGTAACTGGGAGGTTGTATGCGAGCGAAATCGCGGGAAACAGTAAACCAAAAATTATCATGGACAAACAAATGCTAGGTAGGTATATTATTTGAGTTGATAATTCGATTCTCGCAGCAACAGATCGCATGTCGCCATTACTTCGTCTGTGGCACAAACTGAGTATACTTTGAATCGAAGCATTAATATGAAGGCAACAAATATTATATTCGAGTTGTCCACAAACATAATGTTGTGTGTAAGTTTCCAGAAAAATTAGATGTAGCATGCCGTTTCCTCTTAACTTAATGATCAAAGTTACATAAATAACACAAACAAACTATTTCGCTATTTGCTTGCTGTGCAATCCACTCCGGCGTTGCGTAATTAAAAGTGCTGCTCTCTGGCGGAGTCCACGTCAATCAATTAGCTAAGCTAAATTGATTTCGCGTTTTTAGAGGGTGCAGTCAAAAGGGTGAAATTCATTTAGTTTTTTTAGCTTAATGAATTTTTGTTTGGGTAGTTTTAACAGTTGATCACTGAACTCGAAAGGTATATAAGGGTGGAGTTCCATGAAAATGTATCTGATAAATAATACACAAACGTCATCGAGGCATAAATATATCGAGTTACAGGCGTTTATAATATAAATGAAGATGCATTTAATTGCCGGTTAATCAATTTATATTCATTTTGTGACCATAATATATGGCATAAGTATATGGTAATAGGCCTACTGGTATGATTATTATTTACGATTCACATCCTAATGTATAAAATTCTTCCGTTATTAACAGACTGAGTGACTGACCGAGTGACTGACGGACAACGCACAGCCGAAACTGCTGGTCGTAGAAAGCTGAAATTTGGCATGTAGGTTCCTTGGGAAGTGTCGGGAGCGCCAAGATTTCACGAAATTCCTATGGGAACGGGATATTCGCGTACGAAGTCGCGGGCAAAAGCTTGTAAGTGATAAACAAAATGTGAATTGATGATAAATCATTTTATAATTATAATATCTTGATTAATCCCTACCTCCGTTTTGTACTGCTCTCTCTCTCTTGCAGAATGTTGATTATCAAAAGAGGTAAGACCACGTTTCTACCTGCAAGAAACTCGCATGTGGCATGATACTTACCTATGGGTATCAAATTGTACGAGAAAAAAAATCTTGTTTTTAAAGTTTTTTCAAATACCTACTTAAATTATTTATTCATTCTACTCGAGACTTGCTTTTATTTTATAAGGACACAGTTCAACAGTTCTTGAGATTAGGTATGTATTTATTTTCGAGTCTGGTGATTTCATACAAGTTTTTAATAAAATTCTCCAGTCTAGAATTCCGGGAACAGTGAACAGTTTATAAGAAATTAGAACAAATATACTTTATTATGTTTGCTCCCTATTTTATGCCAGTGTTTTATTTTTGCATTATTAATTAAATAAGAAGCTAACTACTTAGTGTTTCAATGAGTGAGAAGTAGTATATTTTATAATTACGAAGTGCCAGTAGGTACGCCCTGCGGCGTCACTCGAGTGAACATTGAAATTAGGTTACCCACGAGAACGTAGATACATTTACTGCCACTTTTGAATTGTCAAGGTCTGTCAGTCAAATAGATGAAGCTAGTTCCACTGCGGTAGCGGTAACTGTAGCAAGTATGTTTTGCACCAAAACACACTCACCGCCCCCTACCTCCAGCGCTGCAGTTGCACGCCCCAAAGAGTAGATCTTATCGCGAAGAACCAGGCCCCTCTTTTCCACACTCTGGACATTGATTAATTTAAACTTTATGTACAATATTGGTACATGGGCGGACTTACCTAATGCAAAGAGGCATTCTGTACCAGTCGACCTTTGGGTTAAAACGACTTCACCATGAAAACTACTACATAGACATAGGCTTTGAAAAAGTGATTGAGGATTTTGCATATCTCAAAACTAGGTACTCTTCAATAAACATCTATAGATTTTAAGCATTACGGTAGGCGCTAGATAAACTTGCAATAAAGTACATTGACCTTTCCCTAATATCTCTTCGTAGATGTCCGAAAAATAAGTTATGAATCATTTTTCATTACTAGTGAACGTAAATGATCACGACAGAAGTAGATTCAGGACAGCTTTATTTCTTTATTTCTGTTTTTGATATTAAGAAAGTCAACAAATGTGTGTGGGTCAATGACCGTTATTGTAAATTTATCTGGTGTCTACCATAACTTGTAAACTTGCTTTTAGAATTTTTGTTCCGGATAATTTACCTGTTCATTTAATGTGGCAGTCAAAAAAATCTAGTTTTCTTTGGCTGTTTATAGGTAAAAGACGGCCCTGTGAAGAACGTGCAAGAAACTCCATCCTCCAAAAATTAAGGTCTATGCTTTGTTATAATACTGTTTTGTTCAACTCTTGTAGAATTTTATTATTAATTTACAAACATACATACCTACTGGCATGATAGTAATATTACTTGGGAATACGATTCTCGAAATTTTCAAATAAAATATTGTTTACAAGCAGGTATGAATTGCCAATTAACTTGTTTTTCAAGTTCTTCAGAAAAAAGAAAATCAAGTATTTTGTTTTGTTAGTCAGCCTATTTTGAGAAGCGATCGTATTCGCATTGCAGTCACAAAATGCCAATAAAATCTCTAATTTTCTTATACCTACCTACTTTAGACATTTATTGTCGCTGAGATGATATGCAAGTTGAATTTGAACGCTTCTTATATACGAGAATTGGCATTCCGATAAAGTAAAAGTAAAAACGTTTATTTCAATTAGGTCATTAAAAGGCACTTTTGAACGTCAACATTGACAGATTAAAGACTATGTATAAAATAAAGTGACTCTACTGTCCATTCACAAAGGTAGATTCTTATGGAGAAGAACGGGCAAGAAACTCCATAGTTACTATCAAATAAAAGTAGGTACAGTATAGCATTTGGTATAGGTACATTCATTTATTTATTATATGTGAGGACGATGCGCCTATAAAAGTATATTCTCATCATCATCTGCTATGCCTTGTCCCAATTTTATTGGGGTCGGCTTCCAGTCAAACCGGATCCAGCTGAATACCAGTATTTTACGTGGAGCGGCTTCCTACCAGACCTCCACAACCCATTAACAGGGTAAGACGGTACTCCTTGCTAAGACCGGTGTCAGATTTTCTGGTTTCTGACTATCCATAACGACTGCCAAAGATCTACAAAAAACAGCCGGGACTTACGGTTTAACGTTTTTTCCGAGTCACGGAAGAGTCTCGGTATATTCAGATGGTCACCCATCCACAGACCAACCTCGGCAAGCGTTGCTTAACCTTGAAGATACAAGCTATTCATTCAGGTTCTAAATTAAAATTGTCGACCCAGTTGTCATTTCCGATTTTTTATTAACAAACCAATCATTTTCTCGCTTCAGTGAAGCAATTGAGGGAGTCTTTTATTTTATCCAAGTGCTTGTGATAGTGCGGAAATTGGATGCAACCACGACTCAAGCACGAGGCGACGACGGATGTGCTCGTAAACGAAAGGAAGTTTGTTCATCAGAGGCTATTGTAGAAGATTTATTCAATCAAGTTCGTTGTTGATTTACATCGAGGATGTACGGAGTTGCTAGTGCCTAGTATTGTTTAAAAATAGTTTTTTTAATTTTAGGAAATAGCTAGTCTTAGAAGGGCTGACTATTGACCGATCTAATATATTTTGTAGGGACGTGCGGGAATCGGACCTGCACATCGACACAACATATTGGTCGCCCGCCCGTCACCACTTCCTAGTGTTGTAGCTGGGAAGAAGAAGTGGTGCAACAAACTCCCCAGCAACAAAATGAGTTAGTGTAAGAATTAAAGAAGGAACTTAAATAATGTACTTATATGCAAACATCTAATTAAATTTGATAACTTGTTTTAAAAACACGATAAACACTATTAACACTTTCACCTGTCAAGTTACTGAATACAATTAAAAGTCGAACTATAAGATAAATTTACAATAATAGTGTAGAAATAGTACTTAAACGTAGTTACATGCGTAAAGTTTTACAAATGCAGTAGATACTCATATACAAATTTTATACTGCATATAGTGCGGTAGCCAACCACTCAGCCATAGACCCGACCTTTTCTTCCACAATAACCATTTAATACCAAACAATTAAACCAATCAGTTAACATTAGAATCAGTATTGCCATTCAACGGGGCAATGCTGCCAGTGTTCTGGGCACTTTTGCCATTGACAGCGATGTGTATGAATTTTTAGATGCCCATATGATTTATTTTGTTTTTATACGCATTTGTACATAGTTTAGTAGTTTAAGTATTTAGTTGTAACTTGTACATGTTCTAGTTCGTTAAATGCTAATACAAATAAATCAGTCAACCCAACCTCTACCAGACAAGCTTTAGACGGACTTGCGACCTGTCTCAATGACGTATCTGCCTTTGACCAACTGTCAAATTAGCTGCCAACAGTAGCTGGAACGTCATGTTACAAAGGCAAATATGACGTTTCAGCTACTGTTGGTAGCTAATTTGACAGTTGGTTAAAGGATACATGATTGAGACCGGTCATTAAAGAACAGATTAATTGATAAAAAGGGGGTGCAGTCTACTAGCTATTTTCCATATTAGATTTTTTTATAAGATTTTACTTTCGTCAGGGTCATGCTCTAGCGAACCTCCTTATGCTTTTAACTAAATTAGATATTCTCATCAGTTGGTACTGTTGGTACTGTACACGAGTCTGCTAATTAAATTAGTCGGATATCAATTAAGTTTTGTTTACTATCTAAATGTTCAATCATTAAGTTAGGTATCTACATTCATAGCTGCTTAAGTAAGTATAATGTGATTTTTTGTTAGGTATTTGCAGGCATTGTAACGTCACTAAATGGATCTTAATTAGATTCCAGTGTTCAGAAATGCTAATTGTGTTACAGCGGATATCTCTAATAAAACTATCTTTATATGTATCTATGAGTATATGTTACGCTCAAAGATCGAAAATACTCAAGGAAAAAAACAGTTTTCATTCAAATGATCTTATCGTTAATATCGCGTGGCACTCAAGAAAACGGACATAGCGCGTTGTGGCAATGAAGAAACACCATGACGGGTTCTAGCTGGTGTAACCGCATCGCGAAATACACTGGCTTTGACATTTTCGGCCACCTCAAACCTAACTACGACCGGGGATCTGTGCGGTGCTCCTATTCTGCGTTTAGTTTCTTTAATCCCTGCAGACAGAAATAGGAGCCCCGCGTTTGTAACTGTCTTCTTAAAGTTGAAGAACGAGAAGATGAAGTCCTGAGAAAACACAAATCCCCGTTAGATCTGTTTTTGCTAAGAGGCAGTATGCAAGGCAATCTTCCCACTTAGACAACCTATTGAATAAAAAACTACACCTCTATCCTCTTAAACTCCGAGACTGTAAATTAATTGTGACTGAATGGCTTAAGACTACCTACGACGACATTGAGGCCATGGTAACATCGTTTCCTTAATTTTTGTATTAGTAAATGTGACCGCAGCAACGAAATGGTTAGCGGAGGAAAATGTTCCTGGATTCCTCCGATCCCAAGACATTGTCGCAGGGTTAACCTAAACCTAGACCTAAACCTGACTGAAACTTATACTCATATCTATATACATAGGTACAGGTAAACGAATTTAACTCATACACTACGTAAACTTACACTATTGCACACACTCACGCACACACACACACACAACACAAACAAAACATCTTTTTTTATTTATTTTTTTATTTAATATGGGTTTACTCTTGACTGTAGTCTAGGTCATACATGACAGAGACAAAGTCGACGATGGAGCGAGCTTACCCAGAAGAAGCCTGTTCACTCTAATTTTGAAGAGATTAGGGCTGTATGCGTTCGGAAACACAGACGCAGGCAGGAATTATTTTCTTTATTTCGTTTTCAGTTGCATACTCTTTATAATTATAAGCGGAAGAGCGGAGTCACCTAACACGAGCATCTTCTTGCTTAAAAGGTGATAAACATTTTTTTTTTTTATTATATTTTTAAAAAGTACGTATAGCCACGTGTCGTGTATTACACTTGGTATAAACAACGTACGCAGTTACGCAGACTTGTTTTCTTCTGTCTCTCTGGTGGGTGGATCAACTAAATCACAAAAACTTGAATTAATTATTAACGGAAGTCTACTTAATTAATTTACAAATGTAGGGTATTTTCAGAAACCGGGGGCAGAGTTCCAATGTATAGTTCTTTTCGTAAAATACTGATGTTCAGCTGCATCGGGTTTAAACGAGACGCCGTTTGATTTAGCGGTTTACCCGATTTAACACGACACACGTTGTTTCATAGTAGGTACGAACAGGAAAAGCAATGATATATATGTCACCGGAAAATTGCAAACGGCGTAATATTGTAAAATATCGCAAGAAATTGTAAACTATTTTTTCTTAATAAGGCAATTGAAACGATTGAATTTGCATAGGATTTATTGTATACAAAACGATTTTTTCATAATATATCGAGAAATTATAATCTACTAAAGATGTTTTACAATCTTACGGAGTCTGCAATTTTCCGGTGACATATATAGGTACCGTGTATGGCTCTAGATTTCCAAGTAAGAAACTCACGAGATGTTTTTGAGACCTAACATTTTGTAACTTCATCCATTTATAATATTCTTGTTCATTTCCTTTTCAGGATATTGCGAAGCGGCTTGTTGACATTTTGCTCGAAGGATAACTTTACTTTAGCCAAAGGATTAAAATTGCCATTAAAGGTCGGAAAGCATAAAACGCGAACATCAAGCTTTGACGAGAATGATAAAAGTTCATATAAATATGTAACTTCGTCAGAGTGCAGGAACTTAGTATAATTTAAAAAATGTATTTCCTGTTGCCATGAAATATGAAAGCTTTTCTGTAATGTTTAATGTTCTCAGACATCAGTTTATGATGGAAAATGAAATCAAGTTATTAGTAAACGCACTGAGATCCCAGAGCTGCTAGACCTCCCTTATTTTCTCACTATTTAAATATATGGGATAGAGTAGTGTTAGTATGTACTTTTAACATACGCATAGCTGCTAGCTTGGACCGAGGTATTTGAGTAGTCAAGGAGGTAGTTCGTGTAAAGCTAAATCCTGCCGGGATTTCGGAGGATTTGCATCCTCCCAAATCCCGGCAGGCTTTAGCTTTCTATTCTATTAACTAAATTTCAGCCTTGGCGACCAGCTCTTAGACTATATTACAATAACTAAACAGCCGTTAAAATATTATTTAATTACTAATTATTGAACAATATTCTGTAAAACACACATTAATATCAGAACATAGACCAAAAACAAAAAAAAATAATGGCTTTGGCACCTGGAGGCCTACTCTCTAAACCACCACCTACGGACTTACGATTAGTTCCGAACCCGAACTAAGAATGAATGACATTAATTCTTAGTGGTTAGGTGATACGGACTAGAATACGCCCGCAACTAAACCCGAAACTACGGACTTCGGACTAAGAGAGTGCCCCCCATGGGCGTGCAGTAGGCTACGTAAGGGTAGGCCAGCCCATACATAAAGCCCAAATAAAAAAAATTCGCCCACTTTCAAAGTGGGCGAAAATTGGCATCGTCAATATCGTGATTTCAACCCTGAATAATGTGGTGAGTTTTTTTATTGGGCATTATGTATTGGCTGGCCTACCCTTACTGTAGCCTACTGCACGACAATGGTGGCCCCCCTGATACCTGGAAATCGGCCGACGGCGTCGTCGGCCTAAGCTAGCAGGGCTTATGTAAAAGTACAAACTAACACACGCATTTTGTTAGTGAGAAAATAAGGGAGGTCTGGCAGCACTGGGACCTTAGTCCGATACAGTTTAGTAAAACATTTTATTAATGCGCCATCATCTTTAAAGATTTTATTACGTTCAATCAGAGGTGCAAATCCCGTATGTTAAAGAGCACACGCATAGCAGTCTCTTAAACACCTCTAATTTCCCTACATTTTAATTAGTTTCTGAAATTGGTGGTCGCTGAGATGATATTGCGACTCGAATTTCAATTGATGTTAAGTACGAGAACTGGCTATTCAGCCTGTTAACAAAGTTTTATGTGACATAACATTCGACGCCATGGCTAGCCAATAGCATCGAATGTACCTAATCTCGCTGGCCAGGCCAGTAATGGTCATCCAAAGTAAAATTCGTGCAAGTGAAAATTCGTGTAGTGTTTATTGATTCGATTAAAAGGTACGCTTAATGGAACGGAAAACTGCATTGGGGTCACAATTGGATTATTTTTTAAAAGCTGCGACGTCGCGCTATAGAGGTAATCCTATAAATTCCGTTAGGGCTACAGCTTTTAGGGAAAATCCGCATAGAGACCCTAGGTACACTTTTTCATCAGATTTGCTGCGTTGTAAGGGTCGCAGATGCGAGATAAAATTGAATAATCTTAACAGAATCGTTATTTTTCCGTGAGGGTTGAGACCTAAACACAGGGGGCCGAATTTAATGTAGAAGTTCAATTTAGAAATGCAACGAAGGGATTGATTGTGAATAACGAGACACGTTTTTTTTTTTAAATATTACTCTTTTATTCTCCACTGCCTCGTTAGTCGCAAGCGTTACTACTGAACATGAAGTCTTTGGTTTGTAGCGGCATCAATGCCGCCACATGAAAAACAAAGAAGCGAAATTTGTACGGCAACAAAAAGAACCGCAACGCCATCTACGACGAACTAAAACGAAGTACTACAACGCAAGCAAAGTTCTCCGTGCGATTTGAACATATACAACAGTCTGAATATCACCTATCGGGCAGTTGCCCACCAGACACAACAACCGTCTGGCAGGAGGATCCTCCCATTTCCAGTGGAGGTGTGCGGGACTTTACTCTCTGTACCGATTCCCGAGCATAGTGTTGTAGGGTTTTTAACCGACTGCCAAAAAGGAGGAGGTTCTCAATTCGGTTGGTATATTAAACATATATGTATATAGGATTTTTTTGTGTAGGTATATACACCGATTAATCCGACCTGTCTGATCCGATTTCTGTGAATCTTTTTTAGTTCGATGCGCCATTAATTTGGTCCCGTAAAAGTTTAATTCAGTTTTTATTTAACTTGGATGATGTAATTTTTGCGTACTTGGACGATGACGTCGGCCCTTTAACGGCAAATAGCGAACCACCAATTTTGATAATTATGTCAATTTACCTGTAGGGTTTACCTCTAAAAAGTGAAAAATTTTTTTTACATGAAACTAAAACCGACTTCCAAATAAAAAACACTAAAGAGTATAAAATAACTTTAATTTCGGATGTAAATATCCAAAAACAAAGAAACAATCAAAAACACCGACTACCGACATTAAAGTTATATTTTCTAGCTGGAATTTCTTATTAGTAGCCCATAGTCCGGTTTTGTGCCCGATTGTGGCGGCAGGCGCGTGCTCCAATGCCCGCGACTTCAATTTGTGAAATATACGTGTATTGTGGACACGCTCCGGCTTACCCATTAGGGATTACAGGATTTACAAGCTCTATTATATTATATTATGTTCTACAATTATAGACTCATAAACTGTTGGCCAAACGTTGACATAGTTTTAGGTTTGGACTCGGTGACTGAAGACAGACAGAACATTTGTGATTTAATTTGTTGCTGGTTGTTTGAGAATTATAAAATTCAATGGCCGAAGTCAACGTGGATTAGGCCTATTGGGGAAACCACGTTAAAAAAAACGCTCCTTGTACTTTACCTAAATGGTGGTGTGGAAAAGAGTACTGGCAAAAACAACAGATTTCTGTTTTTTTTAGTTATATATCTATTTTCAGGTTATGAAATAAGTATTTTAAATATTCAATAAGTGTGTAAGTGATTTTGATCAGTTTTAGGGTTAAAACGATTGTTTTTCTTAAACATATTATGCGAGCGTAAAAAAAATATAAAAAGACGAAAATATCGGTTTTGTCTATAAGTACCTACTGTCCATTTCTTCAGTAAAAATTGATCAAAAAATCGAAATAAAAATTATTTCGATTTTTTTATCAATTTTAAATTTATTTTAAACTATACTTAATTGAAGTTACTTTGATATCACCCTTTTTTACGTAAATCCGAAATTATCTGCCATCAGGACCAAAACGCAAAAAAAAAAAAAAATTAAAACGTTTTTGGATTTGACACAGAAAAACAAAGGAATTTTACGAAAGTATCGACTTTAAAATGAAAAGACGTTTTCAGTTATTATAATTATAATATTTAGAAAATATTATAAACTTAGCTTATGATTAACAATTAGGTATATAATAATCAGTACTTTGCATAAACTTCTAAAATAGTAAACTAGAAAATATACGGTATGTAAGGGCCGTAGCAGGTAGCGCTAGGCGGGCTGTAGTTTCTACTTACCCACAAGAGGAAAAGGTGCTAGTATGAGTATGTATGCTCTAATTTCAGACGATACAACAAAATACTACGGCTATGCAATTTCAATCTAAAAAGAACTTACGTACGTAAACAAGCACTATTCAACGCTATACCGCTGACGAAATACGAGGGGAGATGATTAGAGTGAAAACAAACACGACTATTGTCCCTGAACTTAGTTACTCAAAGGGCACTGAGGCAATCCCACTTTTGCACTGTCAGGACAGGTCCACTCAAATCTGTGTGGTACTTTCCTCAAAAGACCCACTTCAGACATTAACCTACATGGTTCTCATATGATTTGACCAGTACGGATTGTATGGACTTTAAAAGAGACTTTGACCTCTGAGTTTGTTTCGGTGTTTCTTCTCAGGGTAGTCAGCTAGGAAACACCGGCCTCATTTAGTTTAAAATTACCTAAAAATATTGACTTGTAAAAGTGTTATATTTATCCTACTTACAAAATAAATATAATTTATCTCAGCCAACCGATGTAAGTGAAAGGTGAACCGATTAGAAACCTAAAACAACCGCTCTGAATATTAAAACGATAGCTACCAAATCAAAAACTGCAATACAGTAGAACAAACTTCAAAAGAAACATTAATTTGCCATTTGCATTAAAGTACCAATCATATAATACTAAATGAAAAATGTTACTAAAAAGAAAATTCTTAACCAAAGACAAAGCGAAAATATAGAATTGTGTAACGTTTAAAACCTTGTTTTAGTTCTCAGAGTGAAATAATGGTTAAGTAGGTACTTGATGTTCTTTGAACACAGACGTTAAATAGAAAAAAGAAAATTCTTAAAAAATATCTAGAAGAATAAAGTTCTGTAACGTTTAAAACGTTGTACTCAGAACGAAAGAATAGTTAAGTACTTGACTTTCTTTGAACACAGACGTTGACAACTCTACCCTCTAACAGACGCAAAACGTGAAGGCGTTTGCAGTTTCATTTCATTTCCTGGCCTCGTGAAGTTGTGACCTTTACCGGCGGCGGCGGAGGAAATGCTCTGAAACTTTCAATCAGGTCTGGCAAACTTGTCCCAGATCTCGCCTTTAAAAGATTTACTTATTCTTCGTCGTTGTTTAGAGTTTGTTTCGCTAGATAGTTCGTGACACTGACGGGTGTCGGGATCACGAAGTAAATCCTCCTATCCTACATCAGTAGGATGAAAAAAAAGAAGTATGTGAAACTCTATATAATTAAATAATTAACTACCGTATTTCTTCTAGAGACCTTTGCGAATGGACAACTATAGTCATTTGTTTATAACTTTTTTACAAAAAATATATTTTACATTTTGTAGTGTTTTTTGTTCTTTGGAAGTCGGTTGTATTTTTTTGTAAAAAAGTTTTTCATAATATATATATTTTTAACTGTAAATGTTGAAAACTGCCTTTTGATTGGATTGGATTGACTTTGACTTTGATTTCGATCTTTGTTAATCGAACATGCCCCGACAGCCAGACGGAATTGAATGAAATGTGACCCAAAAGTATTTTATAGGATATCAGTAGTAAGTTTTTATATCGTTAGTAGGTACATTCTAGTAGAATAATTTAAACTATTTATACTTTTAAACCATTTTAGTTACAATAAATAATATACATATATATAAATGAATCCCTATTTCGTCATGGCATCACGCGTGAACAGCTGGACCAATTTCGCAAATTTTTTTTTGCTGTGTTTGTTATTGTCATGAGAAGGTTCTTATGAACGAAATTTTTGAAAAAAAAGATATACATCCAGGCGAAGCCGGGGCGAGCTCTAGTATTTTATATTTATTATGCATCTACTTATATTATCTCTCCACCATCCTCTTTTGACTGGTAGACAACAACTCAGGCATAAACCCTTTGTACCTGTGTGTTGCATGGTGTTAGTAAATACATTATTGACATTCTCGTAGCCAGCCAGCGTAGACGCTGGCAAGAGCTGGTTTTACTTCGTGGAGTGGAAACTGGGACGTCAAAGGAGGTGACAATGGGACTTAGTAGCAGTGATGTCAGTGTTCAAGGAAATGTAGGACACTGTAACTAAAAACAGATCGCACAGCGCTTCATAGATATTTAGTCTGGTGTAGTTAACGCCTGGGTGCTTTAAAATGAATTGAAATATTGTTTTTGTATTGTCATGTCGCGTCTGGCAGCGGGATCGTTCGTTACGTTTTCTGTTCTTTGAGGAGAACGCCATTTTATGTTTACAACATTTGTACCTAGGTCCCTAGGCACCTTTGTTTTTTTTTTAATGGTCTGAAATCATCAAACGACTTTTTATTATGTTTCAGTGATAAACACCCGCGTCTTTTCACTAAAAGCAAATAAATTTTTGCTGTAAACATATAGTAATTCTTCATTTTTATTAATATCGTACATCTTTAAATATAAAAACTGAAGGAAGTTGGGAAAAGGCTGATCCCAAACACGACTGAGATATACCAAGGTATATAAAATACATCCAACTTCGGCCAAAACATCGTACCAACAAATTCACGAAAGCATACATTACCATTAAATTAATTATTTTATTCTGAACTGAAATCTGCTGCGGTTACGGGCATGTTCGTGACGTTACTAAACTGCACTGGATATGACAAAGCTCTAACAGTTCATATAACTATCTTTGTAATGCGATTCAAACTGTGGCTACGGGTGAGCCGGCTGAGCATAGATAATGGGGAGACTAGCGATCAAGCCATAGGTGCGAATAGAGACGTCGGAGCTTGAAATATTCGCGGCCGCGCTTTAGAGTTGCGAGATTCAGCTCTCAAAATCGTCCGGGGCCGTCAATTTTGAGTTAATGGTGACTGCTTAGCCTTTTCCCAACTATATTGGGATCGGCTTCCAGTCAAACAGGAGGTCTGGCATGCAGCCGCTCCACGTAAAATACTGATATTCAGCTGAATCTAAAGCGCGACCCCGAATATTTCAAGCTCCGACGTCTCTATTCTCACCTATGGCTTGGTCGCTAGTCTCCCCGTTGGTGACACTCACTGTAAATGGCCAAATAATAACAGCGGCACGGATCGATCTTCAAGGTTAAGTAACGCATGCTGCTGCGGAGACTCCTCCTTACCTCGGAAAGCACGTAACGTTAAGCTGCTGGTACCAGCTGCAGCAGTCGTTTGTAGATCTTTGACAGTCGATACGCGTCGACCGAAGCCAGAAAATCTGACACCAGTCTTGCCAAGGGGTATCTTGTTATGAGGTACCTACTGGGTTCAGAGGTCAGATAAGCAGCCTGCCCAGATAAGAACTCCACGACCTCATTCCACCGGCCCCCTTCTACCATCGGACATCTAGTTAAGTTACCATCCCTAACTTGTTGCTATTCCAACCAATTCGCACTAAACGTTTCCAAACGTCTTTTATAATGCGCACAACAAAGGAGAGAAACTATCTACCCGCGTCTGTGTTTCCGTACGCAGACAACCCTAATCTCTTCAAAGTTAGAGTGAATAGGCTTGTTGTGGATAAGCTCGCTCCATCGTCGACTTTGTCTCTGTCACCTCTGACCTAGACTAGAGTCAAGAGCAAACACATCTCAGTAAAAAAGCAGCCGCTCCCACTTGATTGGGAAGAGGCTAGTCAAATTTGATTGATGACACTGACTAGGTACAAGTAAGCTTAATATTACAGAAAGCTGCATTCTAACAGTCGCCGAAGAGGTGTCTCGATGCTCTGTGGTCGTTCCTCTACAGTTGGTAGGTACTTATAGGTATCTCACTATAGCGTCGGCATCTTCCAATATTCTCGATTGTCATACCAGATCATGCATTTGATCTGTCAAAGGGATCCCAATATCCCCACTCCACTCTCTTAATTAACTGTCCAGAACATACACACGGCTTAATGTAACGTAACCAGTATCGGTTAAAGCATTCCCTCGCTAAATTATAATTGCACACTGCAGTAAAGCAGAATCGATGTTTGCTTTGCTGAGCTCAGCTTTGATCATGTCATGAACAGAAAAAATGCGAACAAGTGCTTTTTACTTTTTACTGGAAATAAAGAAGGCTTTCGCATTTCGTGCTTCACATTTTTATAATGAACTATCTCATCAAAAGCTAGGACTGATATTTAAACTCGGATTTAAATCTAGGTTGCGACGGGTGACCTAATTTGAATTGCCAGTACCTACGCACTGTTTGATGTTAGGTCGAACGCCAATTTATTTGGAATCGTCCTCCACCTCTGTTCCAAGAAACTACAAATTGGATTTTCCAGATTTAATTGGCTTAAAATTAGCATTTTGCGTTTGTTTTTTAGTTTCTGAATCATGGTACTCACATGCGCTGGGAGACCAGCCCGAGTCTGTAAAAGTGAAGGCTTGGGTGAAGTGATCACGAGGTGAGCTGTCAATCAATATAAACAAGATGTCACGTGATCACGAAGTGAGCTGTCATTCCATCTTGATTGTATTGATTGCACCTCGTAATCACGTCACCCAAGCAGTGAATGCTTCGACATGTTTACAGAATCGACCGGCAGCACGGAGTTGTGGCGAATGATTGTAAGGTGAATTTAATTAGGCTCTTACAGAAGTCGCTACATTATGATCATGCCAAGAGTGTCACGACAAAGAAGCAGAATCATGCACATGCACAATATCTAGCGAGCTAGCCAATTTCCAAAAAAACAAAGCTAAATTTCACATTCAGCCGTGTTTCTCCAAAATCCAGTGAAAATCCCTCGAGTTCTCATGGTTGCTGCCATCAGTGACCTATGTGTCGCTGTGACACAGTTCTATAGACTGACGCGGATTAAAAAGAGCAGGATTGAGGGTAGTGCGGTCCCGGCTAAATTAATTACAAGTGAAAAACAGCCTCAGGAGATTTGACGCGCAGCCTCCGAGCGGAGCAACGAAAAATTATAATTAGTAATTAGATTTTTGAATAAAGAGAAAATGAGGTTTTGGTCTTGAGTACCTGTTCCTATGTTATAGTTTTTCGTGTCGCGATCGATGCGTTAATTGTTCGTGAAAATCGGAAGGCGCCCTTTGTTGCCATACAAATGAACGCGACGACCGTTAATTCACGGGATGAGGGCTTCTTGCTAAGACGACGCCTGTCGCTTTGATCTTTTGAAACGCACAACGCTGCGGTATGCGCGCAAACAGCATACCTACCGCAGTGTTGTGAGTTCCAATATAAAAACCAAAGCTATATGAGCATTCACGCGGCTCGACATTTCATACTTTTCTAAGTCTGAAAGCGATAGACAAACCTATTTAAAGTTTCCGGTAAAAATGTTGTCTCTCACTCACTAAGCTTCTAGTCCACCAAAATTCTCCATGAACTGTGTATTTTTGGAATTCGTTTCTATGAAATACCGTCCATGCTTTCAAACAAACTCCGCACAAATATTGAGGAGAAAACCTTTCTCACCAATGCTGCAACGTGTTAGGCAAATCCTGTGGAAAGAACACGTTCAAAGAAAGGTGAATACAAGGTAAATTGTGCAATATTTTCCATTACTTTGAAGAAAACGTTAGTATTTGTAAAGATGTGTGGAAGCACAGCATTTTAACGTTATTTAAAAGGAGGCTTACATATAATATGTGGAATGTGGATGTTACTTGGTATAACGTATCATCTTGTGGCCAACTGATATTTGTTTTCGGTTGCCTACTTCCAATTTCTCAGAAATAATCTTTAGATAATTATATATTTCGAAGGTGCAGGTGGCCGTCACTGTATGCATACCTAATAAGTATATATTCTCATTAACATATTTATAGGTTTTTCTACTCATTTAAGATAGTAAAGATTTAAACTAATGTGTGGCAGCCAGTCGGGTAACTTATTTAAATGCCTATTTATATCATACATCGAACGAATCGAACCATGTATACCGACATCTTGATTAAAATATTAATTAAAGCAATTTCATACGAATATACTTTATAGTTAGAAAAAAAACTTGAATTATGATCTGTTTGTCAAGTTTACGCAAAATACAGGTTTGTGTGAGACACTTTTCCGAGAAGTTTGGGTTGTAATCTAATGTTTGTGGTTGATCATTAGTTTGACACTTTATAAATAGCAGAGTACCTGAGTGCCAGCTCGAACAGATTTACTAACGAACCTCGACATATCCGCATGTTGACCTCCGCAAGGCCAAGATGCGTATTTATTCAATTGTTCGACTATTAGCTCTGCCCTCGGCTTCGCTCTCGTGTCAACCTCACCGGGACCGTTTATTTTCCGGATTAAACTAGCTTATAACACAAAGCGAAAGAAGAATTTATGGAATCGGGTCAGTGCTTGTATAGTTACACAATTATAAAAGCACTAAGTATAAAAAAGGTGTACAAGAAAGATTAATCGACTCTTCTCTACCTTCAGAAGTTAGGAGTTTTTTTTTTTAAATTCAGTCTTTGACTTCAGATATAAGTGTATCTATGTAAGTTTATTTTAAATTTTGTGTATGCAGCGTTACACAATAGACGACAAAATTATCATTTGAATAAAAAAAGCCAAGTGATTTTATACAAAGATATTTTGAAATCTAATCTGCATAAAAATACTTATTGAAATTCTACATTTTTGATATTATTATAAGTTGATTATTATTTAATGTTACCTGAGATAAGATATGTTTATTCGGTAAATATATTATGATATCTTCTTGTAGTGGGGCTACTTTTATTTATAAAATAAGAAATATCTGGTTATGTCTAAGACCAGTTCATTCCTTTAACTTCGTCCGCGTAAATGTAGGCTAAAAAACTTTACTTGATGGGGGAATATATGAATATATTCCTCCCTCCAATTGCCCCCCTAAAGTTCAAATTTCAAAAATCCTCTCTTAGCGTATATTTAGGTTTTTTATATATATAGGTTTATTTTATAACTGACGTGATAAAATAAACCTATATTCCAAATTGCAACTTTCTAGACTTAGTAGTTTTGGCTGTGTGTTGATAGTCAGTCAGTATAAACGATTTTATACATAACTAGCTTTTGCCCGCGTCTTCGTACGCGCATATCCCATTTTCCCGGTTCCCATAGGAATTTTGGGACAAATTATACACCTTAACCTTCCTCATGAATTACCCCATCCATTGGAGAAAACCGCATGAAAATCCGTTCAGTACTTTTTGAGTTTATCGCGAACAAACAGACAGACGTAGAGAGGGACTTTGTTTTATAATATGTAGTGAAGATGGCAAATTAGACTCAATTAAAATAAATACCTCGTTCTTACCGAGGTGCTTGGAGTACCTTCTATTTTCAAAGATGCCCAAACATTCGGACCCTTAATAACTTTTTACAGGCAAAGGTAAAAAATTAAATTAGATAACAATATAAACATAACATCACACCTGTTTTCCTTCCTGAAGGGTTAGGCAGAGCTGTAGGTGCTGCCACATGTCACCAGTATAATCAATATTAATATATATTATAATAATAGGGGCGAACTTATTGCCATCAACCGGGCTCAGATCCAGATTCCGGGCTTCTAATGAAAAGTTCTAGATGGAGAAACCCAACTACACGTTTCCCGACTGTGTTACCAAACCCAGGAGCATGAAGATGCTCAGCAGCAGCGCTTTCGAATACTACACTAACAAGGCAGATGTTTTTATTATTGAAAGGCTCTTATTTGACCACTTTTTTACCTGATGGTAAGCAATGGTGAAGACGATGAAGTACGCTTGTCTAGAAGTATTTTTTTTTTAAAGCCGTCCAGGTTGTAGCTATTTATTTATTTATTTAAGAATCACCAACGTGTGTTAAAAAATGATAAAAACTATACTTAATATAAAAATTGGTACACCTTAATATTATCCTATGCACACACTCAATTAAAGGCAACCATAGCGTATACATTATAGAGCACGGCTCTAAATAATGAATCTACATAAAAAGTATGTGTACTAGCTATTGCCCGCGACTTCGTACGCGCATATCCCGTACTTCCCGTTCCCGAGGGAATATCGGGAAATCCTCCTCTTAGTGCTCCCCTATATCCTAAATTTCAGCTTTCTACAACTAGTAGTTTTGGCTGTGCGTTGTCTGTCAGTCACTCAGTTACGGAATAGTTTGATATATTATATTGAAATAACACAAACAATTGTTTCGACCTATGTCCGTTATAATAGAGATTGAAACCATCCAACCGATGTGCCCAAACCGGTTTCATTAGAAAGGCGATAATGAAGATGGTTTTAGACCACTAAAACGGGATGTGCGCGCACGAAGTCGCGGGCAAAAGCTAGTGTTAGAATATAAAAAACAATTAAATAAAAATAATTGGCATGCGATATGACATAAAATAAAAAAGAAACAAAAAATTTCAAAATAATATTAAGTTGTAATAGTACCTACCCTATGTCAATTATTAAATTAAAATAAAATTAATCAGAATAAACATATAAAAATTGAAACAAATTATAATAAAATTGAAATAAAATAAGAAAATAACAGAGATTAAACATAACAATTTCCTAGAATTAATTAATTCAAATTAAAATGTCCTGGATTAAATTAAAGAAAAAAAATGTATGAATTAATTATATAAATATAACAATAAAAACTCCTAACTAAAATATGGCGTCAAAAAATTCATTCGCATAGCTGTCGACTGGAAGTGAGCCCAAAAGACTGGCGGCATTGTCACGTAAAATGTCCTGATTAAATTAAATTAAAATGTCACAGATTAAATTAAATCAAACCAAAATGTCACAGATTAAATTAAATCAAACCAAAATGTCACAGATTAAATTAAATCAAACCAAAATGTCACAGATTTAATTAGATCAGTTTAAGTTATCAGGAAACAGACGTACAGTAAAAATATTCCCAAAACGTATTGTGCGTGTGAGTGTGGCTTGTCAACGATGTACCCAAGTAAGCATTTTAACAATTATTTTTTTATTTCAACGCGTTAACACCTGAAATTGACGCGAGTTACAAAATTTGACAATATGCCTGGCGTGTGCAACACGAGGTAAAAGCCAGCCCCGACATGTGATATGCCCGATTGGACAGGCGCAAAGTAATTTCAGTGAAGCATGAATTCGACAGGCGACATGTTGAAGTTTAAAGCCTCGATTCCTGTTTCGATAATAAAGTTTCCTATAGCTTCATATCGGCTGTCAAATTCAGCTAACTGTTACCTTGACGGACCAACGGAATTCTATTACTATGCCGCCGCTGTCTGCCCGTCCGTCTATCTATCAGCAGGCTGTCCGATGAACCTTAATAGGTGATGGAACGTTTGAATTTTCACCAAGCGTGTATTTCTGTAAGGGGCCCATGATCCATAAATTACGTCACATTTTAAAGGGGGGTAGGAGGCCGACATTGTGTGACAAGGGGTGGGAGGGGTCCTAAATTTCGTGACGTCACATTTCAAAATCTAATATATAAACAAATGAAGTATTTATACACGTAATTTGAACTATTAACGAAATACTTAAAAATATTTTCAGCCCTATCTGTATGTTTTTTAATGTTGATTTTATTAAAAAAGAAAATTAAATTGGTACAAAAATAATGTCGGATGTGCTGTTTTAATTTAATAATTTCTAGAAATTTTACAAAATATGTGATGTCACACTAGGGACTGTCTCACAAATGTGACCAGCTGTGACAAGGGCGGGGAGAGGGTCATAAACACATAAAATTCGTGTGACGTAATTTATGGATGGCTCCCAGAAAAAAAATATAAAAATGAAAGGGAAACATGATTCTTCGGTTTATGTTACGGAACTCTTCGTGTGCCAGTTCGACTCGCAGTTGTTGGCCAGTTGTTTTCAGAATTGAATCGAGTTTTAATACCGAGGTTTGATTATTGAGGTACGCGGTACAGAGAGTAAAGTCCCTGCATACCTCAATTGAAAAGGGGAGGATCCTCCGAACCAGACGGTTGTTGTGTTGGTGGGCAACTGCCCAATAGTTAATATTCGGACAGACAGTATATGTTCCAATCGCATGGAGAACTTTGCTTGCGCGATGCAGGATTTCGTTGTTAGTTCGTCGTAGATGGCGTTGCGGTTCTTTTTGTTGCCGTACAAATTTCGCTTCTTAGTTTTTCTTGTGGCAGCATTGATGCCGCTACATGATAATTAAAGTTGCATTTAGGACTAAAAGCATATTGACGCACATGCTTTTACTCCTAACTGCAAGAGAAATGAATGAATATTTCCATGGTTCATGCATTCTGACAATTATTTACCGTTTTACAAAAATACGGACCTGCCATAACAATTTTTGGTAAGGCTCCCTAGTAGACTACGTCAGACAAAACCGTTTCCACTTTGGTCTAATAAACATTCAGATTGGAATATGAAAAACTTTCACTACTTAAAAGGACAAACGTGACATCACGGACAAAGTCTAGAAAATTAACCCACATTTTTATACTTCGGTAATCTGAATTAACTAAATGCTTACCCATACTTTGAGTACATAATGTTATGCAAAAATAAATATACTGAACATCTGATATTCTTTTGTCAATTAAGAACCTTTCACATCCTAAAACTTGGCCAATGTATTAAAAGTCACCCTGTACAATTTCCTGTGTAATGTAGCAAATAGGCAAGTTGGCAAGTTGTTGAAATAGCAAATGGCAATTAATTAACTAACTAGCGTGTCGGCGGCGGCCGCGGTCTGCGTCGCAGTTGTTGCAGCCAAAATCATAATTGTATAGGTCATGCAGAAATAATAAAATGTCAAATATAATTAATGTACCCCTATTATTTTTCCCCTGCTTAAATCATAAAAAAAATAACTTAGCCACATCATCGCTTGCCATCAGGCGAGATAGTGGTCAAACGTGGGACTATCAACAATGAATACTTAAATAAACCCTGAATGCACCAAAAAGACAATTCAACTAAAATGAGAGAGAGGTTTAACTTTTTAAGAATTTTGATGGGCTTTGCAACGTCCTGCTCTTATTTCAATTAATTTGGGGTTTGCGCAACACGTTTTCTTCTGCACATTACATCTATATAAATACCTATATGACGTAATCTCGTGCCTGAATGTTTAAATGCCATATAATAGCACTTTTAACCCTCGACGCTGAGCTGAGCGGTGTAACTCCGCGTCGCAGTGACACCGCTTTGCTCCGACTCCATCATAACACTTTTTTTAGGTTTGCATGGATTTAGGTAGTGTCTAGTGACAGTGAAAACGGGAGACATAAATAACAGCTGGAGATAGAAACATTGAAGATTTATTTTCTATTTTGTTTTGTTCCTTGGAGGGTATAGAATAGAGGTGCTCTCACTATAAAGGGTTTTCTTAGAAATACACCCTTGAGTGGCTTTAATTAAAGTTCAAATTAAATGTATTCTCCATTTTTGTATTTGAACGATGTTTCACGCGACGCCCTAGGCAAGAGTGACTATACAAATATACATACCAATGTAGATTCTGTATCTTTTTTAAGCAAGCCGTAGAGCGTGCAGTTTTCCTCTTGGAGTTCGTAAAAAGTGTTGTATTTTATGATATCGGTTTTTTCGCAGGCTGATAGGATTAGAATTTGTTTAAAAATACGTTGGTTGTCACGTGAATAGTTTCTCAGAATTAGGGATATAATTCTACTGATTTTATTACAATGTATATCTTAAATTTTGCAAACTGAACGTAATATTATGTTAGTCAGTGTTCAAGTTACATCTGGAGTTGTTTACTACACGGACCTTGTAGTAACCTCCATGCGTTCAAACGATTTTGTTCTGATATTGGAGTCAAATTGATGTTGCTCACAATTTAAGACCCATTATATTAGTTTGAACTTTTAATTCGTGGCACTTAGCAACTGCGCAAAACCCAGCTGTAAAAGTCCCTTGGTGCCTATTGGCTAGTTATGTTCCGTCTCCTGATTGATGAGGAGGGAAGTAAAGATTAAGTTTCTAAGGTACTCCTCCACTGATTAATTTCGTTGCGGGATCCAAGAAAGTTGAATCATTTCTTCGGGTCTCGTCGAGCTTTATTGACTCGGCGTTTGCTTTCTGGCGGTCGTCACTCTTGATCCTGGCTCTCAGGAATTATAGCGGTTGGGAACAGTGTGGCGAGCTTGTCCCAATGAAAAAAGATTATATCTTAACCCAGGGGTTCTCAAACTGGCCGTCGCGACTGCCCGGGGCGTCGCGGAGCTTTCCCAGAGGCGTCGCAAACAACAGAAATGGAGTAAAGAACTACCGTATTTTCCTATTTTTAAAGGTTTTGTGCAAAAAAATACGGTTTATCTGTAAACTTAGCTAAGTTTACAATAGATATACCTATTGTTAAACATTTATCGACCTTTTTAGTCTTATTTTAATCAGAAAAGCAAGTTCATTCGAGTCATTGATTCTCCGTACCTTCTCGTTTTCCCAAATGGAGCTACCGTATAGGTATCTATATTATAAAAGCGTTTAAAAAATAATGATGACACTCAAATGGAGTTGCAGTATAAAAAAGATTGGGAACCCCTGAACCTATTCATATTTGACTAGTTAATAAAAATATACCTAATATTTGTTGTTAGCACGTGCTTACCTGATGCACCATTATTTATAAAGCGCAAATAATACTTAATTTACAAGTTATTCCTTTATTTATTGATTGTATCATCGTTTGAACTTTGAAAGTGATGCCGGCATTATTATAATAAATCAATTTGAATAATGTTGTTTTTGACAGGCGGCCCTAGTAAACCGGCTAGGCAACGCGTCGTCGATCAATTCACTTTTCATGGATGTCACATTATGAATATTAATAAAGTGATCAGTTAATTAATTTTAACATCGTATTATTGCTGTGTAAAATGTGTTTAACGTTTATTTCGGTGACATGATATTATATTTGGCGTTTAGTAGGTATTATTAGCTTTCCTACTGTTGCAGTAACATTGCCTCTTACTTAAAAGTTGCTTTTTCCCGCGTTTTGCTGGCGTGCTAGATTAACAAAACCCTAACGGTCGGTCTCAATAACGTATCTATTTTTGACCAACTGTCAAATTAGCTACCAACAGTAGCTGAAACGTTAAAAAACTGAGACGTTTTAGTTACTATTGGTGGCTACTTTGACAGTTTGTTAAAGGTAGATACGATATTGTAACCAGCCGTAAGATGTTTGAGTGAATTAATAATCACAAAGTAACCATTTTAAGATTAAGATTTTAGAGACACAGAACAATTTTGAGTTTTCTATGGAGAGTGAGAAATAATTCGCTCTTTCTCTCTAATCCATCTTTTTTATACGTTCTCAATTAACGTTTAGATCTTGCTATCTGCCGTGTGCGTATTAAGTTTAAATAAATTAGGATCATTAATTTTCAAACTACTTGAAGTTTTTTTATGAAATACCATGAAGGATAAACGCTCTAAGATTTATGTTTAAAATAAGCATTTTGCATGTGTCATGTCATTCATCAGAAAATGGTCATAGTTGTTATATTTCTAGAGATCGAGTAAACGATAGGCGAGTAGGCATGCGTGTGTCATAGTCGCAGAGTATCGTCCCTCAGTACGTTCGCACCTTCGGTTTATTTCCGCGTAAGAACTTGTTCTTTTAAATGTTAATTACAAAAATAACAAGCCTTTGATGATGTTATACATTATTTTTAGAGTTAATTATGTATTTGAGCCTTCCATTTTAATGTAAACTTCTAAACTAATATTGTAAACAGGTTAAATTGTTTGTTTATTTGTGGGAGATAATCTTTAGAAGTAATAAACATCCGATTTCGGAAATTATTTCACTAATAAAAAGTACGCTATCGCTGACTGCCTTAGGCTTTATTATACCCCAGGTAATTCGCAGTTCAGTTCTGAGGGACAGGTTACGAGAGAATCGGAGACACAGCATAAGCTAGCATTAGATACTTTTAAGTACAGAAAATGCCAAATGAAAAATGGGTTGCAATTAAATAGTATATTTTTATAATAGTATATCATAGTCGATAAATGCTTTTTGGTCTAGTCCTAAAATAAACATTCGCATAGTTCGCAACTTATATTAACATAGGAAGAGCAATCTCCGTCGGCCTGACGTGTGAGTCGCAATAGCTTGCCTTTCATAACACTTGACATTTAAATACAAACGCAGTTATTTTTCCTGTGCAGATAATGAAAGGCATCTTTAATAAGTTGTTTATAGTAAACAGAGTGACACGTGTCACTACAGGAAAAAAAATAACAGAAACTTAATCTAACAAATGTGATCACGGAGATCAGAGTAAAATATCTAAACCTACGTTACATGAGATACGCGTTATGCCTAGCGTTTGAAAAAACTCTTGGCGGCGCCATTAGGATTCTCCCCACGTCCTGGCGTGGAGTGTATTGTCGCAGGCGTCGTTGTGGTCCCGCCGGCGAATATCTTCAACTTGGATTGTCCCCAACTGTACTTGTAACTTGGCAGTTGAGGCGCTTTTGTCGGATTCAAGTAGAGATCGAATATTGATTGTGTTGTTCTAGGCTTTTGCGTCGTGATCGGTGGTTTGGCTGTGGACGAATATGTCACTGCTTTTGTTGTTGTCGTCGGAGCATTATTTTGTTTTTTCGTTGTAAATGAAAATGGCTGTGTAGTCCTTACAAATGGCTGCAGCTTAGTCGTCACCGGTGTTGTTGCAGTGCGTGACGTAAAAGTATACCAAGGTAAATCAGATTTAGGTTTTGTTGTTAATGATGCCACTGTTGGTTTATTTGAGGTCGTTGAACTCCACGCCCAAGCAGTCGTTGGTTTTCTTGTTGTTGTTGTGGTGCTTGGTTTAAATGTAGTTGTAGTTGGTGGTCTATAAGTGGTTGTCACTATACTTGGAGCCACTGCAGATGTGGTCGGTTTCCGTGTGGTCGTGCTATACCATTGCCTTGTTGTGGTAAGAGGCCTGTACGTTGTTGTTAAAGTAAATGGCTTGAATGTGGATACTGACGTCAATGGCCTATAAGTAGTTGAGGAGGTAGATGGCCTGTAGGTTGCCGTTGAAGAAGGTAGTTTGTATGCAAATGCAGAAGTGGGTGACCTGTATGCGGTGGTTGTAACAGTCGTCTTCGTCGTCGGTCTTAAAGTCGTAGGAGTCACTCTTGCTGTTGTTGCAGCCGTCGTTAGTGGTCGAATTGTTGTACTTGGTAGTTGAATAGCTGTGCTTGCTTTCGTGCTCTGCATATATCGGTCGGTGGTGTACCCTGGTTTAATAGTTGCCTTTTCTTCCTTTGCACTTGTTTCACCAAACTTTTTCTTCTTCCTGAACTGGTTCGTTTCTATCACCCTCCACACCTTGATTCGTGGTATGTATTCCGTGGTGGCGGTGGTGGTACGGCGTGGCTCAACCGCGGTTGTCGTTGTGGTGGTGGTAAGGCGTGGGGCACTCGTTGTTGACGGCATACTTAAATGCTGCGACGGTTGGTTAAAAACAGGAAGCCTGAGTTCGTCAATGTTGTCAAACTTATAATTATACCAATCGGTTCTTCCTTTATTTTGATCGAGCACTTTACCGTAATTTTCCCTGACGATATTTCCAATCGCCAGGTATGGAGGCAACAATTTTTCTATATTTTGTTTATTCGTCGTAACATTTGGCTGGTTGAAACTATTGACATATTGAAACCTCGATCTTGTTAATGGCACTGAATTCTTTGAACTTATATCACAATCCACGAGGTACTTCTTAGTGTTGTGTTTGCAGTGCTGCGGATACACGACCCAGGCGAGGAAGCCGTTCCCCTGGAGGCGGGTGTGCTCTTCGTGCACGATGAGCGCACAGTCCAGGTCGTCGGCGATGTCGTCGTCGTGCAGCGCGGCGCAGGGCAAACCGCACGCCTTGCCCGCGCCACACCAATATAGCTCGCTGATCTGGAAGATGCCGTGGTCGCCGCTGTAGGGGTTGTTTGCGTTGGTGTCGAAGCGGGACTCGTGGTAGGCGATGCAGACCCAGGTGGAGAGATGGTCGGGCCGCACGCCCATCATGCTGAGCTCGCGCGCCAGCTCGCAGCGGTCCAGCACGCGCGCACTAGCACCAGCGGCGCACAGCAGCGCACATGTCAACCACGCGACCCGATACATCGCAGTGTGCGTTTGAGCGTCCTGCGCTCGCGCACTCTTTTTTACGTAAGTAGCACGACCTCCCGCCGCGCGCCGCTCGCGATCTGTGTCGCGCCCGTATTTTCACTGCAATCTTAATTGCTTCAGGTGAGCTGCCATGCATTTTGGAGCGCGAATGAAGGCCATGGTTTCAAGGTTATATGAGATCTTAAGTATACGGGACTCGGGTTGAACATCGTCAAGGCCATTGGGTCACCTTGAAGGGGCGCATCATCGTCGTGTGTACAACTTGGTGTAGACATAATAATATTAATAGAAGTAATGTAAAAATATTTATTCTGTTCACGTACATTCTGCAATGGCTAAATACGTGTGTGAAATGAAACATTTTCTTTTGTTTAAAATCAAATACTATACGATGATATACCGTGAGAAGGTCTTTAGACCGGTTTTTAAAGACAACATGGGTCGAAGTTTAAAGGTCAATCTTAAAAATGGTGAAACTGTCATAAATCGGAAAGAGCGTATTATTAGTTGGTAATATTCTAGGCTTTAGTTTTGTAATTTTTGGTCACTGATATGGCGTAAATACTTGTGCTGCGGTACCTGGCGGCTATGATAAAAGTGTACAAGGTTGAGCGCGCCTGCATGCGTTTGTGTGTAAACTAAACATTCGGTTTCCGCGGCGGGTCAGGAGGTGAGCCGCTGGCCTCAGTTGCCTAATAATAAGTTTGAACTTATGCAGAATCGTAAACTCTGACGAGTCGCATCTACATATGAATAATCGTGACTATCAATCAATCCAAAGGACTATTTGTTATTAACGATATTGATAACTACCGTTTGATTGAATGTAGAAAAAAGTATTTATTCTGAGCTATGCGATTAACTGCTTATAAAAAGTGAAGTACAAGTTTTTTTTGTTTGTAAATCATAATATTCTGATCATTCTCATCACAGTAGGAATAATAAGTTTGTGTGGATGACGTCACTGCACTTTTAAATAGCATTTACGTAATTGATGTGATATGCTTAACGTTGATTTATACCCACCAAAAGAGCATAGAAGAGTATAAATTACGCGGCAGCAGGAAAACTAATAGCGTGGAAAAATATTAAATCATCAAAATTGAATCAATCAAAACGCTTTTAAGGGTATTAGTGGGCTAATTGGTACATTAACGCGGTTGCAGAGTTCATTTGCGTGTCGTCCATCCATAATGCCTTTTGAATACTCATGGTGTACAGTAATGATCAGATGCACAGACCACAAGGGAGCTCTTGATCCTGGAGGAGCGCATCGATGCAGCAAGTTTTGCTAAAAACGGTTTATCTCTATCTCTAAATAGTATATATCGAAGTCGTTTACTTCTTCTAAACACGAAAAAGAGCGATAAATGAGGATGTTTTTGTACCCATATAATTGGCGAAGCCAGGGTACCCTCGCTAGTATTGCATAACAGATTCACACTGCATGATCTAGAAAGGTCGAATGGATGCAGCGGAATGTGCCCGCATCCGATCACTCGTGTCCGCTCAGGGGCCCTGGTGTCAATCTAGATAATTCGCTCGAGCGGGAGAGGGAGATGCGCTTGCACATCATGTACCTTGCGAGGATGTGCTTTGACGTCATAGCGATTATTCCCGAGGACGTTCCCACGTTGACGTCTAATAGCTCAGCTACCGACATTTTGAGAGACCCTGAATCTATGACAAGTCTGTTTATGCTTAGTAAAAGAAATCTTACTACTTGAGTGCAAGAAATATCATAGACTAGTGGCCCGCCTAACCTTCTCCTGACAATAACAAACACAACAAATAATAATTAGCGAAATTGGTCCAGGCGCTCACGCGTGATGCCGTGACGAGGGGAAATAGGGATTCATTTTATATATATATAGATAGATAATATCTATATATATATAGATATTTTATATATATATATATATATATAATATCTATATACATCACTTACCTACATCGACTTTAAAAAGCAACAAAAATTTTACTATAAAATTCAATGTGAAAGTTGAAATACACAGCGAACAAAGTGGTTCAAAGCCAATATTGTTACCGTCCCGTGGAGCGGCATGTCGAGTGATTTCCTCAAGTCAATTTCCTTTCGATCTCAGGATTCATATTTTCTAAGACAAAAGCGGAGATTCAATAAAAAAATTGCATCGGACGGTAGCGTCCGGATTGATTTATTTTCTAATAGGTCGAAGGTTGGACTTCATTTTGTTTGAGGTCCTATAGAATTTATAATTATTCTAATGAGACTGAACAGAAACGAGATTTCATCAAATTAGAGAAAAATAAGAGGGCTCCTGGTAGTTTTACGTTCTGCGCAATATTTGCAATGCATGACAAACTGTAATGACAAACTCAATGTCAAGCATGGTGATAAAAGCAATAACCTTAGTCAGTAAACAGGTTGCAGCAGGTATGGAAAACAGTGTTTCCCAGCATACGTTTTGTTCCCTTTCGTACGACTTAAGTAAACAAACTAACTAAAATTCTTGAAATCGCTGAGAAAAATGCGAGAACAGACATCTCGGTCTAGCTAGAGGTAAGAAATGATCGATGGAAATTGATATTGTAAAAGAGTTATTATAAAATAAGCGATTAAAATTTATTTGGAATATTATAATTTTCCGATGGAAAATTTTTTAGGGCACACGTTTTGTAAATACATTTTTTTTTGCAAGGGAATCCAAATGAGCAACTGCACCTGAGCTAGGCCGAGTCTGTATTTCAGGACGTCGTTCATTTTCCAGAAATGATGACCAGTAATAACTGCGTTATTTATTTTTTAGATATCGCAGCATAAGCTGAGATAGGGACCATTTTGGCCTCTAGATAATTATTTTATTATACTGTTTAGTTATTAATTTTATTTTACTGGTTTGTTTGTCTTGTGCGAGTCCCAAATAAACATTTTTCTTTCTTTATTTCTAACTGTAGTTGGGCTTTGCGTGTTATATCAGTCTACAAAAGAATATTTAACTTACAACACATAGCATATAATAGCATTTATAGTGTGAGTATTGTGTGAGTGTTATGTGCTTGTAATTAATATGCTTGCGGGTGTAGTTTAAACTCAAAATTTCGAGAAGAAAGAAGCTCTTTTATAGTTTTATAATCAAATGTTAATATAAAACCTAACACTTCAGTTTTGCATTATTGTTTACTTAATGTGTATATATTATATTTACTATAGAGAAAGGGACCGGTGAAGCAGAAGAACCTATGCGTTAATGAATGCTTAAATAGATGGGACGGGGGACTACAGCATTGCGGCGACGTCTAAGCAGAGTATTCCTGTCTAGTAAGGGAGTGCTGTTGACGTACCGTAGTTAAGAGTTACAGTTGGCGAACGGTTGGTAAATTCCAGGATCGATACAGGAGATGTTTAGAGTAGTCAATAGGTCGGAATAAGCTAACTTTTAGAATTGCCCGCTGTGCTATTTCAAGAAGAAGTAACGTGGTTTTGGAAGCTCCACCCCAACAAGAAATGCAATAAGTTACAAGCGATTGAGCCCTAAAAACCTTTTTTTAATTAGAATATTTGCTACATGTCGTAGGTTTTTAAAAACATAAATCAATTTTCAAGTTTGGAAATATGTGCAACGAAGTTCAGTTAGTTTTTTTGTGACGCCAAATAAAATCAAATCAAATACGTTACACAGGTACAAGAAGGTGGAACAATATTACCGGGTAATGGGTCTCACGCCCAAATATTTGACTTCAGATCTCCTGATCAGACAAGGGCAACAAGGTTACAACAGGGTTACAAGTAGTAGTGAGCGGAGTGGGCATGAAAATAATGTGATTTTATGGAAAGATAAATGGGGGATTTATTTGGATTTCGTGAATAAAAGGGCATGTACCTAGTTTTTTATGAGTTTAGGGTAAGAACATTTTGTTTCAGCCAGTCGGACACCTTGTTAAAGCCCTTCTGTGCTAGTAGGAGGGAATTCTCCCATGTTTCAGCAAAAAAAAAACATAGTCATACCGTCAGTATAGGAAATTATAATAATTTGCTGTAGTTTGAACTCACAGAGGTCATTGAGATATACTATGAAGAGTGTAGGTCCTAGTACTGAGCCATTAGTGACACCAAGAGACAGGTACATCAGTGCTAATGTAGGAATCTTCTTTCAGGCATTGATTACGAAACCTCAGATAGTCTTGAAACAATTTCAGCTGAACGCCTCTTTTCCCAGTTGTTAGAATAGCATTGTAGGTTTGTAGCAGCTATTAAAAGAAAGTTATTAAATATAAAGCAAAAACAAACAAAACAAAAATTGTTTGTTTTATATTTAATAACTTCCCAAAGTTTTTTATTGTTAAGTATTACTATTTTCGTCGTGTTGTTTTTTTAGTATTTTTAATAAAGCATTAAAATGATGTCTATATCGGTAGGTGTGTTAATTTTAAAGTTTCATTATCAGGTGATGTTAATCTTTGTGGAGGTGATCCCTGTTCTGAATACATCTAAGTCTGATATTGCGTTTTTACGGGGGCTTTTGATAATCGTGATATTTGAAATACTAACAAAATACTAACAAACTTGTCCATGGTCCTACAATCCTCTATTTCTTTAATGAGACTTAAATCGAAATTGCTCAGCTGTTCCCGAATAGCAGCCAAGTTAAGTTTAGATACGCAGGAGACATAGTTACACCGCGTTGTGGTCTGCGATGGTGGAATTTAAAACAAATGTATGTGACTTGAATTTAGTTTTAAGAAGAACGTGATCCAGACACGTTTTATCTAGCCTGGTGGGAAAGGTAAGGGCTGATAAGAAATCCTAGAAAGGCAGTCGTATTTAGGTATTCAGATGCTGGGATCATGTAAATGCATTAATATATATATTTTTTAAATCGCCAATAATAGCTGTAGATTTGGTGTTTGTTAAGTAGGATAAAGCTGAATTATGGGATGCTAAAACAGGCGTTAAATTATTGCGTGATAGTGATTGATACAAAGCAATTAAAACTGTTTCATATTTAATAGTATAAATTAAACACTTGCTTTCTGAAAATGATGGTTCAATTATATCCACATTAAACGATACCTATTTTAAAGCAGATTGTTATTCCAACGATTGATTTGAACTTGATGATTTGAATTTGATGATTTGAACAGAATGATTGATTTTTATAGTTCTGTGTTGTATGCGACTTATAGCCAGGAAAGTTCGGAACAGTTATGTTGCATGATAGCCAGCATTCAGAGAGTATAATATCGTCATATTCCATCTTTAAAGTGTGCAAGAGAATAACTAGTTTATCAAAGATACGAGAAATACTTGTATAATTATTCTGAAAAAATATTTAAATTTTTGGTTTACTGTGACAGAAAAGGTTACAAAAATCAGCAACATTACAGACCGCAGACTCAGATACAGTTAAATCTTGTCAGTCAGTTCTTTGCGATGTTAGCTATTTAAAATAAACATGTTAATAAATTAACTGAAATAAGGTGGACGCTTATAAAATTAAAACAACAAGCAAATTAAGCTTAGAGGTCGGAGCATCAGCATGTTTACGTTCACGTCATTAGGAAGGAGAATGCGCTCGCTAATGTATCGGTAGACGGTATAGTTTATATTATTAGAAGTTGAGCGGGGTATGTGTAGTGCCTGAGTTATGAAATTGTTCCGAAGCGGGTAAAGCGTTACTCTAAGGCATGCCGAACAGTTTCGCTATTCGCAAATTACTCGCTTCGGTTCGCTGCGTATCGCTTTCGCTAGTGTATGTGTATGTGTAGTGAATTAAAATTCGTCACTCAGCATCCACTAATTGGCGATGCTTTGCAAAATCACAAAATGTTCGGATTATCATTTGTTCGGATCCCGTGCGTTAAAACTTTATGATGTAGGTGTCACCGGATAATTGCAAATTCCGTAAGATTATAAAAATTCTTGAGAGATTGTAAACTGTCGATAAAATAAACATTTGGAATTCTTTTTGACGCATCAAAATTTGTTAGTCTTGCCGAGAAATTGGGAACCGACATAAACTGACGACATGTTGGCGACCAATCAGTGTACGGTTTGACAATTTATCGGATTTTCTTGCCTAGCCAATTAGCCAAACATAAGGCACAGGGTTAGGTTCCTTTAAACCCTCGTCTCCGTCTCCTCGACTCCGTCGTCGTTTCTCGATATGACTTCAAGAGATTATAGACTTAAATTTTAATGCGTAAAAAAGTATTACAAATGTTCAGTTGACAATTTATCGAGAGTTTACTATCTCTCAAGATTTTTTATAATTTTACGGAGTTTCCCATTTTGCGGTGACGTAGGTACGTACTACACATATTCAAATAGGTAAATTGGAAACTAGGTTTTGGCCGCAACTCCGCATGAAAAGTGTTTAATTATTTTAAGGAAACATACCTACTAATCAGGATGAAAGTATCCTTTCCTATTACAGCTCAAGCCTATCTGTGTGCCGAGTTTAATAGGAATGCGTTTATCCGTTTAGGCGTAAAAAGTAACAAAAAGACTGACAGACTTGAGTAATCTCGGATTTTAAATAATTTATTAGAATATCTATGCATAAATGGTAATGATGAATGTCAATTAGGAAACAAATAACTCTTTAACACGTCAATTATTTTTGTCAAATTAAACTAGATGAGGCCGATGTTTTCTAGCTTACCTGAGAAGAAACACTAAAACAAACTCAGAGTTCAAAGTCTCTTCCGGTCCATACAATGAAAGTAATAGTCAAAACATATGGCAACCATGTAGATTAACGTTTGAGGTGGTCTTTTCAGGAAGGCACCACATTTATTCGACTGGACTTGTTCAGACAGTGCAAGCATTTGTCTATTATCTTGTAGCCCAACTTAGAACTTAAGGCAAGCAGCCTTAAGTCACGCCACGCCATCCATAGCACGCATCCAAAGCACACATCCAAAGCACGCATCCAAAGCACGCCTCCAAAGCAGGCATCCAAAGCACGCATTTAAGACACGCATCCAAAGCACGCATTCAGTGCACGCATCCACAGCACGCATCGTTCCATATAAAAACTTAGCTTAGTTGCATCAGTTTCCACCAGTGCTATTGTATGTGGACCAATGAATACGATTGATAGATATTAAACGCATCCATAGCAACGTTGCATAGCACATCCCTGGTGCAAAATCACCCTTAAGATATTATATTGAAACACTACCTGCAATTGTTTCAAGACACATACATTTAAAAGATACTTGGCTCTAGTTCAGACGCGAGACTATTATGAGGGTACCCCTCGACGTCTTAAGAGAACTTCGAAAGACTGTCAAGAGTTTCTAATATTAGTGTGTGTATTTTAGGTTTTAGCTTAGGTCCCCGCTATATAAGGACTTATAAGAATGCGACGTTTGTGCAATCGGCCTAGACTACTTCAAGACTTTTATTTTAGGTTTGCAGACGGGGGATGAAGCACAATACTGAGAGAAATAGAAGGGGAGAAACCAGGTTAACAAATAAATAACAAGCCTTTTTAGTTTTCTGTATTCCTCTCAGCATCTTAGACAAACATGTCATGAGGGTGCATAAAAAATAATTATTCCTCCATATTTGGGAGTACGGCCATGTTTGATTTAGACTGGTTACACTTAGCTTACCGTGGATTGTTATAAATACCAAACGTATGCAAAATTTCAGCTTAATCGGTTATTTTCAAGTGAAGGTGCAAGCCCAATTGAAAATACCAAAAAGTTTGGCCAATTAACTAACAAGTATAAAATAAGAGTGATTTAACAATAATTAATAAATAAGAGCTTGAACAAAAGCTAGTTTAGCTATCCGAGAAATATCAATTGACATTCCAGAGAAGAGTAAATTTCTTTCATTTGCAATTTTGGATCATGAGGCAGAAAATGTATTTCTTAAAACTTAAAAATATGGATAATGGTTTTTGGGTCAAAATCGTTGCAAATCAGCTCTAGAATAACCTATTTCAAGGAACGCATTCAACTAGCAGTCAGCCTTTATGCGGCGTGCTCGCCTATACATATGTATATGCAGCGTATTATGAAGAACACGAGTTTTTGAGTCGCTCAGAAATGGTGATTCTTAGGAAAAAGTGTAAGAACAATTTTTATAGACACAGTTTTTGTCCAACCTGGTTTGATGATAAAATTTCTCGTTTGGCTGAAAAACGCAAAAAAACCTATTTTTGCAAAATTTAATTTTTTGAAGATAGGGGATCGATGGGGACTTTTCACATTCCATTTATAATGGTGTCAGCAACCAACTTTTTACCTCTATGCAACCTATTTTTTAAAGGTTGGGATATTATTAAGTTACTCCTTTCGCTCTGGGCAGAGTGGAAGGGAGTGTCAGACTCTTACTGACTTCCCATCCGTGTTTCCCCCTTTGCGTTCCAGGGCCGCGGTGACGCTTTCGAACAAATGAATGTTTATTTTAACCGGACTATCCTGCCTCTATTGTCTCTGTCTATGGATTGCAATATTATAATGACGCTTTAAGGTCGTGTCTCTTGAAAACGACGATAGTCAATCATTAGTCAATCATTTGTCTCTTGAAAACGATGATAGTCAATCACTGTCCGTAGAGATTGACTATCTGTATGATGATGTCAACGGATTAACCGCGGCGGATATTGACGTTGAAAGCGACGCTGATTGCGATCGAACGTAGAGGCTGCAATCCGATTATCATGAAGCAGTAATTAAACTCTAGACATATACTATAAATAGGTATCTATTGGAATACGATAGATATGGAAACTCTGTCGTTTTTATCAATATAAAAAATTAATCTTTTAAGGTTTCGTACGGCCGTCCTGTTCAACCGGCTTGGTATGTTTTAATTGATTTGTCATCAAGCATAGGAAATCGCTTAACTTCAGCCTTCTCAAGTTTTAATTAAACGCGATATCCTCCTATACATTTCTTATGTTTTCCATCTCTATATCTCCCTAGATTCCCTTTGAGGTACGTACATCTCGTTGTAATGAGCTCTTTATATTGAGATCTTGCACACTTTGAATTGGTTGAGCTATAGAGAAGTGTACACTTTCTCTTGTCTATTTAAAAGGAAATTGATAAATGAGGCGGCGGCCTTAACCGTTGCGAGGCCCCGGGCTGCAGACCATATGCGAGGCCATTCCGCGCGAAGCCGGGCCAGCAAAACAATGAGCTACGTTTTCTATTGAAAAAAAAAATACAAATCTGAGTGAACGTCAGAATTGCCGGTCAACAGTGGTATTTAGTTTTGAAATTGGGCCTAAAAATTACTTATCAATAGCTTATATTTGCTTAACATGATGAGAGAATTGCTTATTTCATAAGTTACAAGAATTAAAACATTAACAACAACATTAGGGTCTAAGCTTAAAAATTGGGAAATAAGCAATTAATGAGCCATCTTTGGCCCATGATAAATTCAGTAATTCCACATGGTTACTATTCTACTGAGTAATTGGACACTTTGACCAGCCATTCTGACATCAGAATTGACGGTCAATCTTAAATGTTTCAATTCTTTTAATTTATGAAATGAGCAATTCTTTTCTGACGTTCATTAATCTGAAAACCGATCCTGTTTCATCGAATTCTTAAATGATAGCACTTAGCAGTTTTGTATAATTTATTATGAAATAACTTCATTTTATTGGTAGAAATATAAATCGTTTGAAACAAAGTTTTTGAACTCGGATAGCGCGAGGCTGCTACAAGAGCGAGGCCCCGGGCTGTTGCCCCGTCCGCCACCCCCTCAGGCCGCCGCTGGTTGTGAGAATCAATTGATAACGGTTTGGGTACGATTTGGTTATTAGGGATTATTATTATTATTTTGTACCTCTACATGGAAAAACGGAACCCTTATTATTGGATCACTCAGTTGTCTGTCTGTCCGTTTGTCACAGTCGATTTTCTCCAAATCTACTGGACTGATTCAGTTGGAATTTGGTAATCTTCTGTGACCCAAACACGAAAGTGTAAAGAAAATAAAATAAAATGGGATCACGTCTAAACAAAGCAAATTAAAAAACAAAAAAAAATCAAATGGAAGGGCGTATTGTAAGGGTTTAGATTTTTTTTACATAATTTAAAATTAAATGGTATTGAAGTTATTCAAGAAACTTGATGAAAAATCACCATTCACCCCTTATCCCGAAACTACTTAGTCTAAAATTTTACCCTTTGCTTGCGAGTCCGACTCGCACTTGGCCGGTTTTTTTTTATTATAAGTTGTCATAGGTTTTTAGGACCGGAAAATTCTGAAAAAAATAACATGGTGCTTTTCTCCAGGACAAGTTTGTATAATCTCTCAGGACAGGATTGTGGTAAGTTTGCGGGATCAGCTGACAAATGCGAATCCATTTGTTTTAGAGATTCGCAGTTCGAAGTTTAAATGAATTAATTAGTTATATGCATTCATTCAAACCATAGAAATATAGATTGTTTGAATCTATATTTCATTTCATTCATTCATATTTTACTCATTCATTGCATAGACCTACAAATTTGTTTATTTTTTTTGACTTAACCTGATTAACACTGATTAACAGGGTTTTAGAACCAACTAAACACGAACCTGAAAACCGGTATTTTTCTACCACAATAGATCTATTTATATCACTCGTAAAAAATCACAAAAACATTGATTCACTCAGGTAAAAAAATAAGTTAAAAAGCAAGGGAGCATTAAGTTTATTTTATTTATCTGATTTTTTATGTAAATAAGTGTAAATACCAACATTTTAAAATACCACAAAGGAAAAAAAAAGGGTTTTTAAACCTTTTCTTTATTTCTGCGAAGTTTTTGGTTTGTGAGTCCGGTTTGGATTTCGAACAAGTTTACAAGGACAATTTTATATCATAACTAGCTGTCTTAAGCAACTTCGTCTGCGCCACATTTTTCATGAATGCTCGGCTCCTATTGGCCGTAGCGTGATGTTATATAAGCTAAAGCCTTCCTCAATAAATAGACTTCCCAACACCAAAACATTTTTATAATTCTATTCATTTCTCTAATAAATAGTCAAGAATCGAGTGGTAAATGATCAATTATATCGACCGCCGCCGAGAGTAGAAAATAATTAAAAAATAGGGGTTGGTGATAGAAGGGTGAAAATTTAGGGTTATATGTATTTTTAATGCCACATTATAAAAAAATAAAAATATAATATTTTGTCCAAAAAATAAAAAATAAATGTTAAGGGTGGACAACCCTTGTCACTTAGGGGTATGAAAAATAGTTAGTAGCCGATTCTCAGACATTGTATATGCATATAAATTTCATAAAAATCGGTCAAGCCGTTTCGGAGGAGTATGGTAACTAACATTGTGACACGAGAATTTTATATATAAGATTGTAAGTTATCTAAACGTATATTCCTTTCAAACTAAATTTCTATAGAAATGAATGTACAAAAATAAAAACAAAATTGCGTTGTGATGGATTATAAATTATTTTCATTTTTAATCAGCACAAACACTAAAATCTAGAAGAAATACTACTTGAACTTAAAAAAGATAATTCGTTGTAGGTCTGTGTTATATGTTATAACTCTGAAGTATCTACTGTTTAACTTTTACGTTTTGTTTTTCGAAAGAATACTCAAGGACTGATAAGGTTAAACAGAATTAGATATCCATCCCATTTTTCCAATGGTGAAAAATGAACGTCATCTTAGCTAAACCATCCTCAAAAAACCACACAAAATGACACACGACAAAATACTACTACAATAGATACGAAATTATACAAGGTGAAGACGACGATACGACAATAAATCAAAACACTGGCAATACTAGTTCAGACGAATGTTTTGTCACAGATTTGATGTCACTAACTGCAACCGACTGCTTGGAATATTTCGTATTAATACCACTTAACATTAATGTGAGAATCTTAGTACCCATGACACATGTTAAACCTTACCTTGACGGCCTGAAATCAATCGATATAAGTACTACTGGCCTGGCCTTCCTCAGCCAATGCCAACGCTATAAATTAAAGCTGTAATATTCAAGATTATAGCTTTCTAGAATTGAAGTTTTAGCTGTGCGTTGATAGCCAGTCAGGAACACAGGACAAATGATTTTATGAGTAGGTTAAGTAGGTATGAGATAACTTACCGACACACGTGTATAGCTCCATAGCTCCCTCCAGCAGACACCCATCCTCCCGGTTGATTCCAGACGTGTAGTTAAGGCAGAAGCATCCCTCGTTATTATCCAGAAGCCACTCATTTGCGGCAAACCTCAATGTCGGAATGCCCTGGTATTCCGTTTCGTATTGGTACCGAAGTTCCACGGACCTGGAAATAGAATAGCCATTTAAGAAGCGTCCAGGGTTATGAAAACGTAGACAAGAATTGGGAATGACGACTTTAGGAAAAAAATAATTATGTTTGTTATATATTGCACCGGAAAATTGCAAACGCCGTAAGATTGTAAAATATCGCGTGAAATTGTAAACAATTTTTTTTTCTAAATAAGACACGGATATATTGGAAACTATTGAATTTGCATGGGATTTATTGTTTACAAAACAATTTTTTCAAACTATATCGAGAAATTAACAATCAATCTTAAGGAGTCTGTAATTTTCCGTTGACATATATATGATTTTTATTCTATAATTATTAATATTTCTCCTGCACATGTCCGGCTGTTGGTATCATGCAATAAAATGAAACTTATTTGTTGAAATGCACATTTCAAATGGCATGTACCTACTTGAGCACTGGGTACGGAATTGATACAGAAGTGTCCGTTGTCCTTTATTAAAACATACACCCAGTATTTGAAAATCACTGATTGATTAATTACTTGACGTTCTTTAGTTCAATACTTTATTGATTAGACAATTTTAATTGTAATAAAATTTTAATCCGCTAAACTACAATTTATTTAAAGTCTAAAGCCATATCGAACCTAAACTAGCTATCAAAAAACTATCTTCCGATAGTAATCCGGATAGACCAGACCTATCAGCTGTCCGAAAAAGGCTATGCCAAAAGACCACCTGAATGACGTTTTACTAATACAAATAGCCCGTATTTAAAAACATTTTGACAATTATAAATATTATTAAATCGTTTTATAAATTGTTGCACATCAAGTTACAGACAGTTGCACCAATTTCCTAAGTATCGCGTAACTTGTTCTTTCCAACTTGATCGACGAACGGATTAAACTTTCTCTTTGAATGCAGGAAAATAAAGGGCTCATAAAGAAATCTTTTGAGCGTGGTCTAGCCTTGTTATTTGTCCATCGCCTGACATTAACTGAAATAAAAGACGTCCTTGTCAATTTCCTTCAAGACACTCGCCATGCACCTATTTATTTACGCTCCATTACACAGGCCTCATATTCACGCAATTTCTTTTGTCCTTTGAGTATCATCCTTGTCATCACATGGTTTTATTGTAGTTCAGTGGAAATTAACTTGTACATGTATGTACTGACACGTCAATTACAGTGCAGCCTTGTCATGTCTGGCGAAACCCCCGCGAGGCTTATTTTCAATTACTCTGGAACTCCCATTCCAAAAAGAATTGTTCGTTTCATTCGGCCTGTCAATACCATTCAATAGCACGCCACGGAATTGAAATGTAACTAATTGATACAGAAATGATATGCAAGGGGAGTTAATTGGCTACTGAATATTATTTTAAGTGTTCGGTTTCCTGGGAGTATTGTGTGCTAACAGGAATTTAACTGCAATGCATATTTTAATTTAAAAGTGTATCGAATACAAAGCCTTTGTTTTACCATATGTTGCAGCAACAATGTTGATAATTATATTGTGAGGGTCAATGCTGGGCCATTATTAAACAACGTTTTCATTTGCATCGGTCGGAATCCGTCAGAGACATCTGTCAAATTTCTCTATATTTTGACAGATTGCGATTGAAATAGGAACGTTACTTAAAAAGTGGTAGAATTGGCTCTCAGATGTATTGATACATTTTATTCAAACAAAATACCATCACTATTGCAGTACTCTTAACGGAAAACTGGTTCTAATTCAGCACGATGTATGCACTATGCAGTACCTAGGTATCTATAGCTATTGTGTGAAGTCAACGCGTAGATTGGTTTCCGCTCCGGGAAATCCGGGAAACACAAGCTTTTACGAACAGCTAGCAAAGGAAATAGTGTTGCAGGCAAATAAACGGTGGATTCTGGATTTAAATCGGAAGGATCACAGATTTTTAACAATAAATCACGATTGAATTAAACTTCAGTAGTTTGTGTTGACCTACTTCGGGACACGAAGTTTCATGGTTAGGAACTTGCGAACGAAAAGTTTGTTTTTGTATACACAGGTCCTGCATTTAGTGTACACATTTTCGCGACAGTTTATACCCATCAGAAAACAAAACTTAATTAATCGACTTCAAAAAGGAGGTGTTTCTTTTTCGAATGTATTATTCAGCCGGGTAAAGTCGGACGACTTTACCCGGCTGAATAATACATGCAGCAAGAGGCTAAAATACTTATTAACGGTACCTACGGTTAATCTTTTACGCCAAGCCGTATGTATGTACCTACTATGTCACAACAGAAGTTGTGTTAAACGGTGTTTCAATTTCAGTCGAAAACGTTAGACCGGCCTCATTGGCAAACACAAGCCTCGAATTGGTTCAATTAGTAGTTTCGGTTCAATTGTTAGGTTTGGTTCAGTGAGTGAAGTTCTATTAGTTGTTATTTATCTAACATGGATAAGTCCAATAGCAGCAACTTTCATTAAGAACTGAAATTTCAATTGATGTTTCAGGACCAAACTAAATTGATTGCCTGTCTAGTAATAATCCTTTTAAAATATTGACGTCAATACGGTAAGTTTATCCTATTAGGGGAGTGTGCCAAAAATGCTCTTGAGCTTATTAAAAGGTTGTAAAAATGTAAGTTTCATAGATACCATAAACAAACTACTGAAGAGATTTGGAAGTTCGAAGTGTCTGTGTGTCTGACTGTCAAGCAGAAAACTAAATTTACAATATAATAACTTAGATTGTTAATTTACAATGACATCGAACAACTTCAGACCCCTTATTAGCAATCTGTCAAAAATGTATGAAAAAAAACCGGTCAAGTACGAGTTAGACTCTCACAAGAAGTGTTCCGTACTATAGGTAAGCCGAAAAAAAAAACACGTTTCTGGTATGGGAGCGGCTCTTAATTTTTATTATTTGTTGTTATAGCGGCAATAGAGATACTACATCATCTGATAGAATCTCACTGTTCATGAGATACAGCCTGGCAACAGACGGACAAACAGACAGACGGACCGGACAGCAGAGTCTTTAATAGGGTCCCGTTTTACCCTTCGAGTACCTAGGCTTTTTCGACAGATTGCGACTGAGATGCAAATGCGTACGTTGTTTTGTTAATTAATAAATTTAGTAGAACTATCATTGATTAATTATTAATAGTATTTTTATAATTGACTAACGCTAAATTGACGACGACTGCATAAGATACGAAGTACCAATACACACTATAGTTCAACTTTTATTTGTATTCAGTTACTTAACATTTCAGATGTTTCAGGGTTCAGATTTTAACAATAAAAGGATAATTAAGTTGGTGTGAGAATAAAAGAATGAACTTATATAATAAGTACATTATTTAAGTTCATTCTTTCATTCTTTATATCATGCAAACTATCGATTTTAAATATAATAACTTGTCTTAAAACACGATTTATACTATTAAAAATGCACTAAAAGTCAAACAAACGGTTTCATTTAAAAGCTTTTAGTAAAATTAGTTACCCCGAAGTGTACTAAAGTTTCAGTTTGCACTGAAAATTTAGATACGAAGCCTTTAACAGAATCGACTATTGGAACTAAAGGCAGGTTTAGACAAAGCTAGCGCTGGCTTAGTATTGGCCCCAATTAAACATTTTTTCTTGTCAGGAGTGCCTGTCCTGAATAGATTTCCTGTCTATTTTTCCAGCTAACTGACTGCGGACCCAGGCTGGCCGCTGTAGAAATAATCTGGCCAAATGGGGCATTATTCACCCGTCCCAAACGCAGTGCCCGTGCGGAGCTCCTTCACAAGACATGCATCACCTTCTTAATTGCCCGTCGTGCACAATCGCCTGCACCATCCAAGTACTGGACAACATAAATAATATGATGAGTCAATCAACACGAAAATAAGAAAAAGCCAGAAACCTCTACCCGCGCTCCACTCCCTGTGCCAGTGGCAGGACTCATGTAAACGCATCGGTCTAGTCCCAGTCGCATCTATATTGAGACGGTACGTTCATACACCACAAAATAAATGGCTGGCCTTGTGTAAAAGGTTAGCGCTAGCAAGTAGATCGAACTGCATCGCACTGGCTTCGTGAGAATCCAGCTTTAATTTAGATGGAATATGTTCCCAGTAGAGCGGGAGGCGGAGGCAAGGTGTTGTATATATTACCGGCCCACGTCTAGCAAGCTGTCTTCCTGACGACAGGTATGGACAAGCCTATTCACGGCGGACGGCAGACAGGGTTTTTCTCTTTCTCCTGATAAAATTGGCTTGAATATTTGCTTAGAAATAACAGGACAGCTTTTAAAGAAAATTGCTGTATGAGAAAATCATGTGTCAAGCTTTCCGATTTACGTGCGATATTTTCAAGAATACGTAAATTTCGCTCGTTTATATTTTAATGGCATTTTTGGAGTTCCGTAGTCAACAAGGAACCATTATAGTTTCGCCATGCCCGTCTGTCTGTCTGGCTGTCCGTCCGTCCGCGGTTTAGCTCAGAGACGCTTAGCGTTAGAAAGTTGTAATTTGGTTTGGTTATACATTAATCACGCCGACAAAATGGTAAAAAATCTTAAAATACATTTATTTTTAGGGTACCTACCTGATTCTTTTTGTCGGTTGATAGGTCGTTTAAAAATATTGATGGCTTGCTAAAACTATTTTTACATCCAAGGATCTGTTTGCGAAATATTAAGCTTTAAAGTACTAATTTTAGTAAGAGTCAAATGTCTCCCCCCCCCCTCTGCCAGCTAAAAGGTTATGTTTGAAGTCGTGGAATCATGATAGTAGCATTTATAATTAATTTAAAAGGAAAACTATTACAGCTAAGTAGGCTTTACAATTTAACGAGTAATAGTCGACCAACTTAAAAAATGGAACTGGGTAAGTAAAAAATTCCTAATAATTCCATAGAAAATGACATAAACCAAATGGATTTGTAACTTTGTAATCTAATAATAATGAAGTAGTTACATTTTTCTGACATGGTTTAGGAGACGGGTAACTACGGAACCCAACACTGTGCATGGTCCGACACGCACTTGTCTTGTTTTTTTTAAACCATCTTAACTTTGTAACATGAATAGAAATTAAAAAATTTAGATGTGAAAAATGTTTAATTAACGCAGTTAAAAAAAACTATAGGTATTTAAAAATAACCCAAAAGTCCCTTTACAATCAGTTATTTAAATACACTTAATCAAAATTACCTAAAAACCATCCCAAACACTAAAAACTCAGTTTCTTGTCATCCCAGCGCATATCGATTGGATAATCAGAACTAGGACACCGACAAGTGGGAGGTTAACGTCCCCTCATCAAAGGGTGAAACGAGACGAAAATTAGGGAACCCGGTAACCCCAATTGGAGTGAAGTAGACGACGTTCGTATCCGTACACAGATGATGTTAAGCTAGCAAAGGTGCTGGATGTTCAGCCTTGTTTTCAAGCTGGAATTAGGCTTGCAATTTTTTTTTTCTTTTTCTGTTGGTATGCGTGTCAAATTTGTTTTTTAAATACCTTGATATTTGAGGTAAGTACTTGAGACATGTTAAGTTTTCTTTCAGACACTTCGGTTCAGTTCTATTAGTACCAAATTATCGCAAAATTAACGACTGTGACAAATTGTCAAACTCGCGTAAGATGTTGATTGGATGAATTAATTTTCAACAGCCAATCACGAGGTAGAGCGATGACTTCGATCACCAGATGCACCTTCAGGCTGTTTGATATCTGGATGCGAGGCCATGCATGCGTGTTGGTTGGAAAACCAGCGTCAGACAGCATCAGTCTGTCTGACATATCGCTGAAATGGACCTTTTTAGTGCAGCCGTGAGACGCATACTTGGTTTTTGGCATAACTTTTTCTTGTTATTTTTACCGTGCGTGTTTCAAGTACCTGTGCTAAATAAATTTTATTCTTTCTTTCTTTCATTTTGGGGAGTGCCTGTGTTCACCAGTGTACGTATTTTGGCTGAAATAATGTTGGTCGATTCACCACACTTGCGTTCACCAATTCACCAATTTGTGTTCAAGTTAATCTATAAACATTATTTTACCCGAAATACGTCCATTGGTGAACACAGGCACTCCCCAAAATCTCAACCGGTACAATTACCGTTTGCAATGAATAAAAACCGCCCTTCGAAAGAAATATTTAATTCATAATTTTCTGAGCAATGATAAATATCTACCATTGTCATTCTTAACCATTAACAAAGATGGATATTAATTAATTTTACGTTGCAGTTTTAAAGTTAGTCATCATCGTCTGCCTAGCCTTTTCCCAACTATATTGGGGTCGGCTTCCAGTCAAACCGGATTCAGCTGAAAACGTGGAGCGGCTGCCTACCAGACCTCCACAACCCATTAACTGGGTAACACGGTAATTCTTGGGCAATACTGGAGTCAGATTTACTAGCTTCTGACAATCCATAAAGCCTGTCAAAAATCTACAAATGGCTGCCGAGACCAACGGCTTAACGTACTTTCCAAGGCACGGAAGAAACTCGGTAAGTATGTTAAGATGGTCACCCATCCACATACCAACCTTGTCAAGCGTAGCTTAACCTCGAAGATCGACCCATGTGGCTGTTATTATTTAGCCACGAGCTCCTACAAGTTTTAAAGCAAGTCCTACACAATATTAATACATTGACGAAACATTTTTATTAAACCTAAATTCAGTTTCAATAGGATTATTATCAACTATAAGCCGAGTTTGGTGTTTGACCGCAGACCCTGTAATCGGATTGACTTAACACTTTGGCGTACGTGTTTCCATGCCCATTAGCAATTTCCCGTAGATTTTATTGATGCGAAAATAACTCTGTTGGTTTAGTTTTCGCGCTTTTGGTAAAAGCTGCACGAATTTTGATAAAAGACAAACAAATATGTAGATATTGAGAACTTTCTCGAAAAAGAGGAAAGAGAGAAAGAAGAAGTGATTTTTCATTTACTGGATGAAAATCATTAGGTACCTAATCTCTTTTCTGAATAAGTGTTTTGCAAACTTTTTCAAACGTTGTTGTGAAAGTCTGTATATTATACGAACTTTATTGAAATCTGCTGATTCATTTCCAAGATTTAATGCTTGAAAGTTTTTATGAAGTAACTTTTAAGTATTTATATTCTTAACAACGAAACCACAATCCTGAAACACGTGTCAGCAACAAAGTATTTTATTCAAACATAACAAAAGTTCACTCAGCTAATAATAACCACAACCCGAGTCACTTGACAATCAATTGATATCAATAACGAGTGTCAAAGCGAGTGCCATTGCAGATGACATCCGAGTCCATGATTGACCGATACTGAGCGAGCCGACTACCGGTAATTACGCTTTGTATATTAATATCCAGTGGCGGTCTTTTACTCTCCAAAGGATGTTGCTTTTGAGAACTGCATTCATTTATTCAGCAGCGTTTTTTGACCTCGGATTACAAGAAGAATTGCTTGAATATCACGGTGATGGAGTAGGTAACAAAAGAAGGTTTTGTCAGTATGTGTTTGGGCAGAATGATCTGAAGCCATTTCTTAGAATAGAAGCTGAAAAGTCCCTGCTACCATTCTCACCTACTTATTTGGTGAAGCAAGATTTTTGTGCCTTTCTGTCTTATAAAAAGTAGTTTTATTCATATTTTTTAATAACATTAATTTTAGCAAATCACGGGTTTATAGTAGGGGGGCCCATGATGTTAAATGGGGATTTATTAGAGCGTATCGGGGACCTATTAGATTTTGTAGTTTAGATGTTAAGAAGAAGCGTCTGCAGATTTTCAAAAATGTAAAAAAAAAACAATTACACGGAAATACTTGAGCGTGTCAGGTATTGATAGTTTGGATGCCCCAACGTGTCTTTGATACCAAAAGTATATGGCCATCCTGAAGGGTAGAAAATAGAAAAAAAAAAATCGAGCGCGTTAGAAATTCAGAGGGGATGTCAAGTGAACCTTAAAAATCCTTGCATTCAAAAGACTGACGTTTCGGAAATGACTCAAGCACGTGGCAAAGTTTTGAAAATGCAAAAAATAACGTCATATTGAAATACTTGAACGTGTCAGATTTTGATACAGAAGGTTCAGCTTGATGTTTCAGCCATGGTAGCCTAAAATCTGACGATTATTTTGAGGGGTATTGTAAATCGGAAGGCTAGAAAAAAATGTGCGGTTTGTTTTGTGATCAGCTGTTGCTATAACGGTGTCATGGCTACTGAAAGCGTCGGGATGGTCGAGAGAGACAGAAATAGGGAAAAAGTGAAGGAACCGAGTGGGGAATGCAATGTTTACTTCAGCTGCACGCTCTAATCTTCATAAACGATTTTTATTACTTCGGCTGGTGGAAATTTAATACTTTGTTACGCGTGGTGTTTTGTATGGTGTCGGACGTAAAAGAATAGCACCATGCCATCACTTCTCATGGGTTTCGTAAGAGGCGTCAAAGGGACTCACCAGACAATGTGCAGCAGCATTCTCTGTGTATTGCAACAGCTACACTACGATCGCCAACCCGCCTGCCAAGCGTAGCGATTATATGGCAAACCTTTGGCGGAGGCCTATGTCCAGCAGTGGACGTCTTTCGGCTGATGTGATGATGATGATTTGCGTACGGGCGTATGTGATTGTCGTTTTTAGTAGTTTACTAGCTACCAGAATTGGTTGCGCTCTGGGGTACAGTAGACGTGTGGCACGCATCTAAGTAGGCGGCCTGGACGAACCGACGAACCACGTTCGTATGTCAGTGTTAGTGTAAATTAAAGAGTTTTATAATCTTTATATTATTGTTGATAAAATGAATCGTAAGTGATGTGATGTTCGCCTGAACCTTCTTTGTCTAGGACAAAGCAGCAAATTCAAATTGTTACCAAGAAAGCAAAGTTCCCTTGATCCAGGAGGTCAAGGACAGGTTCAACTGTACCTTTAAGAATTTTTACATTATTTATCAATGAGAAATGGAAATCCTCGCAGGTGCATATTTGCATTAAAGCGCCTGCTAGCAGTGCTCAACCGACCTGTAATAACTACCGCTAAAAAGTATCTAGATAAGTGTTTTGGGGATATTGCCATTTTGATCTCATGAATTCCATATATTGTGCCTTATACAATGCAGAAAATAAAATCCTAGTTTTTTTTTTCTTCAATAATTTGTCGTATTTATGTACATTGCTCTATGTGTGTTGAAGAATAAATGTTTTCTTATGTGTATTGAATCATGTTATAGATCTTAATAACGTATATTTAAAATGATTCCATGTATAAAAACAATAAATTCATTTGTATAACGTGATTACTGAAACTGAGGACTTTTAAAGTTATAGACGAATCTCGTTCGTACATCAGAGGAAATGTTACATTAAGACTCGTCAGTGGTTAAGGGTTAATATTGAAACTACAAATGCAACAAACAAATACAAAGAAAATATTCGACTTTGTTTTCAAAAGTAATAAATCGGCATCCAAACATTCTTTTAAAGTCGCTTCCCTGAGCCGAACAGAGAACAGCCTTAGTTTTATGGAACCAATCGATAGTGTCTGACCTTAACTAACCATAACAAGCTGAAGTTAAATAACGTACCTATAGTTAAAAGCTTACCTTCAGAAATTGTCAATGAGATGTGATGCCTATAATAATCATAAACGCAATTTGCAATATCGACATTACAAATGTTTGTAGAATGGTAAAATCATAACTTTTGGCTTTGCTGTCGACAGCATGCAGCATAACTAGGTAATGCACGTTTTCTTAAAAGCAAAACGCGCCTTGACTTATAATAATAATAATAATAAATAATAATTTCTGGGACAACTCACACACGGTCATCCGATCCCAAACTAGGCAGAGCCTGTGCTATGGCAACCAGACAACTGATAAATATACTTAATATTTCTAAATACATACATATTATAGACAAATTACACCCAGACACAGAACAAATGATCATGCTCATCACACAAAGATTTGTCCTGAGTGGGAATCGAACCCAAGACCTCCGGTTTAGCAGTCAGGGTCACTAACCACTCGACCAACAGGTCAGTCGCTTATTAATAAACTTTTCAATCTATATTTTCATTGTCATACTAATTTGCATTTCTCGACACGATGCTGTGTTCCATTGTGTTCAATTGGTCTACAAGTGCGTTCAATCAGGCTGGCGGGAATATTCCGTGTTACATGACGCATTGCAGCGCTCGATATGAAAAAATCAAGATGCCTTCATAATTACGCCTTTAAATAGAACTATTTACGTTTCGTCTTATTGCGCAGTGGGCTGGTGGTTAAATGTTTCATGATTTATCTTAAGGTGAGTATAGACTACAACATTTTCTGGAGCATTTCTGTGTAACGTAACGTTCTTACGAATGGTACAATACAGGCAAAAGCTCAGTTTCCAAAGCATTTCCATGTAATGTAACGTTCCTGCGTATGCTCGGCGTTATGTTACGGGTAAATGCTCACAGCGAGTGTGCATTTACCAACATTTCATTGTACCTTGCGTACCCCGCAACCGCGTATCGCCCGCACTCGTGGCTCGACGAAATGTTACACCAATATGCTCGTTGGTTTGTAACAAAGAGGCGAGCGTGCTCGACGTTTAGTTCGTAAAAGGATGATACACTAGAACATATCATAGAGCGCGTTGTTCTGTTACAAGTAAATGTTGTAGTCTATACTCACCTTTACAGTTCTTGTAGAAAAATGTGAGATTTTAAGGGTTGAGGAGTGTCGGATATCATTTCAGACGTGCTATTAATAGCGATCAAATTCATACCTTCATACCTTGCAAGGTTTTGACCTTATTTAAAACATCTTGAGCTTATTAGGCCCAGTTAGTTTTTGATGGTGTTGGTGCTGTTGTTGAGGTCCACTCAAAATTCAAAATTCAAAAGTCATTTATTCAAATTAGGCTGAGTGCCAGCACTTTTTGAACGTCAAAGTTCTACATAAAGACAGTCCCCCAAAACGCCCGCCCGTCGCCACTTCCTAGTGTTGTAGCTAGGAACAAGAAGTGGCGCAACAAACTCCCCAGCAACACATCTGTCTGTTAAGCTTTTAAAAACTTGAATTTATACAATAGTATGCAAAGTATTTTACAATACATGACACAGAAAATAAAATATTCAAACTGTAAATCAAATTAAATGAAATTAATTGACACTTGGTAGCTAGCACACTCCATTCCACCCACTTGATTGTAAGGTTTATGTTCTTGGTAGGCAACACACCGATCGCTTGGTTCAACACCGTATATAGGGACACTGAGTTATATCCCGTTAGCCAAGTCATATAACCACTTCCCTCCAAGTCCTCATTTCCTGACCTGCTCTGAAGAAGACATATGTTCATGATTGCTTGTGTGACGATTGCTGTGGTTACATATTCACAGTTGGAAATGGAACTGTTTGCATCAATGTTCCGAGGTTAGGTTTCCGTAGATATAGAATAGTTCTCAACGATCCGAAGAACATTTTTTTATGAAAAGGTCTTTCAAGTTGTTGCGTAGTGTCTGTCTATGGGCCCTTCAATCAGTGTATTATTTATAGGTAAGTTTATTATTTAGTTGCCCTACCTAATACTTACATTACTCAATTAAAACCGGTCAATTCCGTGTCGGACCACGCATAGTGTAGGGTTCCGTAGTTACCCGACTTCTAAGCCATGCCAGAAAAATTGTTAAAAGTACTTAACTATTATTACATTACAAAGTGACAAATGCACTTGGTTTTAAGTAATTTTCTATGGAATTATTGTTCGACAGTGTTGGTCGACTATTATTCATTAACTCGTTAAGCCTAGGTAGCAGTGATAGTTTTCCTTTTAAATTTGTTATAAATGCTACTACTACGAATTGTTTCACGTCTCCAGAATCGATCGTTTAGCTGACAGAGGGGAGTACACTTGACTCTAACAAAAATTTGCACTTTGAGGCTTAATTCCGCACAAGGATTCATGGATAGAAAAATGTTTTTTAGCACATTCTCAATCATTTTAAACGACCTATCCAAAAACATCCCACACCATGGGGATCAAAAAATCATCGCCATTTTACATGTAGGGGGTAAGTACATCCTATTAAAAAATGTATTTCAATATTTTATTTTACCACTTTGTCGGCGTGATTAATATACAAAATGAGCTAAACCGCGGGCGGACAAAATGACGGACATGGCGAAACTATAGGTAAGGGTTGTTGACTACGGAACCCTAAAAAACAACTTTACCTACACTAAAATAGAAATAGATAAAATAATACTCCGGAAAATTATCATAAAAGGAAACCGTTTCTCCATTAATTAATATTCAGCCTAAACCGTCCACCGTTTTAGTGAAAAGAACTTTAAAAAAATACAGAGTGCATCCAAAATTATCGTTGTGCTAACTTATTTTCTGTGTATCTTTTCCGTTTAATTAATTTCCATTAGTCTACCATAAATTTCCTGCTACTCAAAGAGAAATGCGGATGTTTTCAAATAAGACGGACTAGGCTGCGTGTCGTGCTGCAGACAGTTTGAATTAACTAAGTTAGCATCACGTCCACAGACCACAGCACTGGGCTTGCTGACATTTCTTAAAACAATGCTTGAGTTAAAATTTCTCCTGAGCATTAGATATGCAGCAAAAGCGATCAATTAAACAAAAAACTATGTAAACTAATATAATAAAGCTAAAGAGTTTGTTTGTTTGAACGCGCTGATCTCTGAAACTATCACAGAGATCTGTGAACTCCTACCGCAGTCCTTCACTTCTATTATTCTTTTGTGAATACGTGGACATTGGTGTGGGTTACATGTTTGTGATTTTAATCTTAAGAATTTCTTATTTATTTTAAGCATGTAGCTGTTTTTGTTCCCAATAATTAAAATTAAAATAAAATACCCGTTGGAAGTAGAAAATTGTTTTTATAAATGATGTATGATGGTCATTCATGAAAATTAAAAAAACGGGATATGCGCGTACGAAGTTGCTAGCAAAAGCTAGAGTGAAATATAAAATGTGCTTTAGAAAGTAACATTTTTAACGCACAATTTTTTTTTTGACCTGTATCCATTCATAAGTGCAAGAATCGCAATCGTTTTATGAATAAATGAAATGAAATATAACGAAATTTCTATGAATAGTCGGTGACACGCTTGGTTTATACATAAATATTCACTGATACTTCCCATACAAATCTGGAAAGTTTTGACAGTCAAGATTCCCTTATCTAACAGTGACCGCTGAGTTGTTTCCGTGTTCTGTGCTGTGCACCATCAACGGGCAGCTCAGTTAAGTACCTCTAGTTTATTTGACCTATGACAAGTGGACAGTTCGTATTGAGTTAGAGCTTATTGGGTATAATGAAAATTGAATAAGATTTGCAAATGGCTCTTGAGTGTTTATTGAACTGTGGCTAGTTAAGTTTTGTGTTTACCGCGGCACACAACTTAAAACTTATTTATGCCTTTGGATTTTTTATACAGTGTACCTTGTAATGATGTAGGTATACTACAGAAACAAACATGAAAGAAAAGTAAAACTACCATGTAAATATTTTAGACGAAGAAACAGTATTTAACCTAAATTTAAGTGTAGCGAAACAATATTAACATTGAAATTTCACTCAACTGTAAAGTTAACTGTTTACATTTCCGTGAAACAACTCTGAGTTACTGAGAATTTCCTGAGAGGAAAACCACCAATAAACATGAATATTGGTCTATGAGATGGACCTCAAAAAAAATAATTTTGATTTTAAATTGTCCAATCGCGGGTCCGGACAAAAATAAAGAGGGACTGAGACCGAGCGAGTAAAGTGTACATAGTGACGTAGGTGAATACTGCCTATACTCGTACTGTTTACTTAAACCTTACGTCGTATGGGAGCGAAAGAGATAAAATTATAACTGCACTACATGCTGCAAATTTAAAGACATCAGCTGTGTGCGTCCTGAAATTCCATGAATTTCATGGAACTGACGGGTCAGGCTCCGCCCACTCCCACACTGCGATACAGATGCAAGCGTGTGCAAGGATTACGCTGAAACGCAGTTTCCCGCCACGTCAATTGGTATTGCTTTTCCGCGGGAACCCTGCGGCCTGGAAACGTATTTGCGCTTAAATAACAAGCTGCGTGTTTACAGTATTAGTCGTAGGCTGTAGTTTACTTGCTCATTACTTCATTTTTCGGAACCTTAAGCGCGCAAACTTTGTGTTTTTCGAAGTTTTGAATTACGAAATAATTATAAAAATCGTTATAGGTATATTAAAAAAAGTTAAAACCAATAGCAAAAAATATGTTACTCAAAGGACAGGATTAGAGATTACTTTTTGATTCTTTAGTGATTTCCACTGATTTTTCCTTAACTGATTGAGATCAAAAATTTTTAGTACATAGTTGAACTTCGTACCAGTTCGTACCTAAATATAAAAATAAAGATATTGTTATCTAGGAACCGGCCAAGTGCGTGTCGGACTCTCACACATGGGGTTCCGTATCATAAACCGAAAAAAAAACACGTTTTTTGTATGGGAGCTCCCTTTAATTTTTGCTATTTGTTGTTATAGCGGCAGTGGAAATAACCACTCAATGAAAATTTCAACTGTCTGTCGGGCTATATCTCAAGACCGTAAGGTCCGTAAGGTACAGCCCGCTGACAGACAGACGGACGGACGGTCGGATAGACGGACATTGGTGGCTTAGTAATAGGTTTCGTTGGTTACCCTTCAGGTACAGAACCCTAAAAAGGGATTAGGCAATCATTTGTATTTTTGCTTCATTTAATATTTCTGGCGGGGTTAACTCTATCAATTGTTCATCTTCTGCACTTAATCTTGGCATTTTTTCAATAATGTACCACTCAGCGACAAATACGATAAAAATGAAATATGGAAATTATAGGAAATGGCTCGCGTCTTTTTTTTATCACGCGCCAAATGCTAGGTGAGTAAACACTCTCCTTGCACTGTTGTATGTTTATACAGCCTACATCAAAATTATAATTTTAAGTGATAAGATGCAAATATTTTGTAACAAATTATTGTGAATAATTTGATAATAATAAATAATAGATTGACTTAATTAAAAAAATGTATATGGATTTTCAGCGGCATAAAACCTCTTTGTTGTTATCAAAAATTATAACTGTATTACCCGGTTAAATTGAAAATGCTCTGTTTACTCGCATATAACTTGCAGTAAGGTACTAATTTAACTTTGTATTACGCACTAGTGTGTAATTTTATTTATTATGTACAATGCATTAACGAAGCCTGTGTACAAAAGTGTTCGAAAGTTAAAAATTACGCACCATACAGCGGAACGTGCGGTAAAATAGGTACTCTCATCTAAGTAGGTACCTATTTTACTGCACACCTCGTATAGCGACGTGCGTATCCTTTACAGTATACTAATATCAAGGTCAATCAAAATAATTGTTCCGCCATCTTTACCGTGCCGCGTAAACGCTCTTAGAATCGTAAGGCATGTGCTTCTCTAGAACATACCCATATTATTTTGAATTCTCGATAATTATTATTAAACTACGGATAAAGACGACTAAATTTACCCTAAAGTTTCTTAAAAATCAACTCAAGATACTTATACAACGTTAAACTCAGTATTTATTTGGTAGACCTGGATTAAAATGGGTTCGAATTATAAATTAAAGTATTGGTAGCTCGTGTCGCACGTCTTTTGTACCTTTTCCAGCGTACATACACGACCACATGAATGGACGTCAATGCGGTTTGTAATGGCACGTCACGCCAGTAGCAGGCGGACCGTCGGACGCGATGTAATGTATGTATATCGTCACATATAGGACCTTTGGCAGCTATTCCTCGGGACCAAATAACAATATACCTACGACTACTACCTACTTGTATCGCACGAATTTTTACCTTTTTACAACAGTGAAAATTACCACTTCCTACTGCATCGGTGGACGTTAATTACTGCACGACACGTCAATAGCAGGCGGATCGCCGCGCACCCTATAACGTAATTATATCGTCACACACGTAGCCGTATAGGAGCACTGGCAGCTGTTCTTCGTGACCACCGCTCACCGAGGGGGACGCTGGTACCTAGAAACCTTTTGGTTTCAACCTTCACTATTAAAGTAATTATAGTGTGGAGGCTCGTTTTAAAAATCGAACGTGTCGAAGTGTGCAGCCAGGAATAGGTGGCAAAATTAAATAATTAGATTACAATGATATTGATGGACGGAAGACATAGGCGTTATATTCAAAAACTTAAAAATTGTTTTCAGAATATAACGCCTATGTCTTCCGTCGCGATCTATCTGTAGGTACTAAACATAGCTAAATGCACAAAGTAACTAGCAAATAAACGTGAATTTAGACTTGTCTATCCATTGACAACACAAGTAGATATTTTCAACGTTGGCGTTGTGTATTTTAAGTAACTATTTATATTCAAAAGGGTCCAAAAAGTATAGGTTGTATTGGAAGTTGAATTATGTCACAAAAAACGACATATGTCACATCCCATCAATGTAACTGGGTATCACGATACCTCTACACGACTAGTTCCAGAGTTTAGCTTTAGTTCTATTTAAACTTGATATAATCGATCTTTAAGGTTAAGCAATGCTTAGCGAGGACAGTCCGTGGATTGGTCCATTTCACATCGATTCTCTTTCGAAGCCGTTGGTCCCGGCTGTCACTTGCAGATATTTGACAGTCGTTAAAATGGTCAGGAGCCAAACAACCTGACACCAGTCTTGTCTTGTGTTGCTGTTATTGTAGGTCGGACAGGCAGTTGTTCCTGGTTATTTCCAGTCTAACCGGATGCAGCTGGTCAGAAGCCTAGCCTTTTCCCAACTGCTGGGAAAAGGCACATTTACAAAGAAATCAGTAACTGACCGGCAGATGTCCGTGTTAATGGCATAGAGGCTCTTGCTGGTGTCCACGAAAGGCGCGTAGATGCCGGAGTCCGTGCCAAAGATGCCGTTACAGGTGCTCATGCCCCCCTGCGGCGGGTTGGGCCACTGGGAGAAGTACCGCGACTCTGCATACTTCAGGATCCGACCCAAGTCTGTTGGGTCCTCTAAGCCCCTAAGTACCTCGTACTCTTCACTTGGTAACTGTTGTTTCTGTTGAAGACAAAGACTTTAAACACATGGTATGTTCCAAACGGGGTAAATAGGTACGGAGGGGTGAATCGAAACTAAACTTTGATTGGGATTTTCACTATATCATATTATTGGTTTTCTAAGACAACAGCGTTTTTGTAAATGCTGCCAACAATTCAAAGTTTTGTTTCGATTTACAATTTGTCGCAAACATTCTCGCATTCATGTCAAAAGGTTCGCCCCTATAATATGGTACGGATTTACGGGAATATTAGGTTTTTGCGGGTACCCCTCTACTATATCTAAATCTAAATTGAAGGTAACCTTTTCAACAGAGGAGTGTCTTTTTAAGAGGGGATATTACCAAATTTATGTTTTTTTCAACTGAATATGAGCTGTTCTCATTTATGCTAAAATAAATCATTATATACATCTTGAACGAACACAAAAAGGGATACGTTGAAAAAGCTTGTTTAAAACACAACACGATATTTTCTCAAGAAAATCGCCAAAGTTCACATTTTTTTTCTGAAAAATAAGATAACATGCAGTTAACCCCTTTTGAAAACACTCCTCAACTGCAAATATTTGCGTCAACGTTCAAAGCGACAAAGTTCTGACAAAGTTGATAAGATTGTCGTCGTTTTAAACTTGTCAAGAACGGAGACGAAATGCAAAATGCCTAGAACTCTAGAAGCTCTCAGTAATAAAGGATAAATTATTAAATGCGAACTATTTTATGAGCACAAAGTTCCTACATGCATTGTTTACTGTCGATAGACGGAAGCGAGTTGGAAATAAAATTCTGAAAAGGTTGCCTGGAGAAATTCATTAAAAGACAATGAGGTCTTTTAGTTCCTCCATTCTGTGTCTGTGTGTGCCGAATGAAATGTTTTCTTTAACTCTCTGTAATAGTAGGTAGAGGACACTTAAAGAAACAAAACGTGTAAACGGTAACGGTTAAATCAAATTGGGAACCATAATTTGAATTCCATGTAATGCTTATAAGCACGTAATTCATTTCTTTTTAAATGATAGCACGTACTTATACAGGTTTCACAGTGTGCCAAGATTTTGAAAAAAGGAAACAAAATGGCGGCCGGGTAGCTATGCCACAATGGTTCTATCCCCTTTCGCAGTCTACAAAAATTTAATAGCGAAACTAATAAAAACGTGTAACTACCAAATATCTGACAAGTATCAGCTACACGTTATTTCTCAACCCGGGTATCGAACCCACGACGCTTTTTATATCGCAATTGTCGCTCAGAAACCACCAGTAAACGAAACAGTCCTTCAACATTGTTTTTTTTTATTATTTTCTCTATTATTTTAGTTATATAATTGCAAACCAAGATTGCTCCTTATTTTAATTATAGCGGTGTGTACTGTGGTTTTGTGCTCACACCATAAATTAGTACTGTAATTCTATACGCGAGGATTTGTAATTGGCTTTTTGTGACTATGGTTTCCTTTTTACTTGTTTATTTTTATTAGCTGTAAGTCCTCCATGTTCTAAAAATAAATTAAAAACATGAAAGAGTGGGCCTCGCTCACATTTCCCGCCTTATTGCAAGTCATAAATAAAAGTCAAAATGCGGGAGTTTTGTAAGATATCCGTCACCCCACGCAATTGGTGGGGCTTGAATATAATTTCAGATGCACTGGCTCGTACATCGCTGCTATTCTTAACATGTGTAACTAGCTTTTATCCACGGCGTCACTCCTGTGGCATCCCCCCCCCCCAATTAACACCCCTACATTTTTTCATCCCAAAACATTCTGAATATGCAACCAATTTATCGCTGTCACAGCGATGTTGACAATACCACCTTATCGAGATAAAAATATGACCTTAAAATTCAGCGATAGTGCAGCTTTCTACCAATAAAAGAATTTTCTTAATCGCTTCAGTACTTAACTATAAAAAAAACAAACAATTTCATCCTCTTTTTAATATTAGTTTCGATAAAAGTAGTTCCAACTTCGTTTTCCTATATCGTCATTGAATTGGAAATCATTGAATCTTACGCAGTGCCTTGTTATCCTGTAAATTGGAGCTCAAGCCTCGTTCGGAACGAGTTTCCTTGGTAACCGATCTCCTATTGCCCGGGCTGCGTAATACGACCAAAAAATATGCTTTATAATTTGCAGTGCATTTTAAAATTCTCAGAACTGTGAATAATTTAAATTATTTTGTAAGGGAAAAACTCTCGGGGCTCGACTGAGTCGTCCTGATGCGGGGGTACACGTACCCACGCGGCACCCTAGCAAAACTAGTTTGTTTTTTTTACTAAAAAGAGGATATTGCCAACACTAGAATTGCCACGATTCTTTGGAACTTTTCTGACAACGATCTCAAATCACACATATCCAGACCGCTAGGAGAACTCAATTCCGTCTATCAGGTGGAATGCGTGGGCATTATCCAAGTGGTCCATGCCATAGAAACAAGCACAGTCACGCTGGTGGGTCTTAGCACCAGGCAGTCCAAGGAGTCTATGCCATAACTAAGCAGGAAACTGATCAGGCGCCTTCTACGACTGGCTAGGAGCCGCCTACGAATGGTGGCGGGGACCATCACTGGGCACTGCTCACTGAACAAACATTTTTACACGATAGGTATAACGGACAGTTCTCTGTGCAGAGCATGCATGGAGGAGAAGGAAGCGGTATCGTGTTCCTTGAGTGCACAGGCGTCGGCGAGATACGTAGTGGACGTGGCAACGGATGGGAGGGTGGTTGGCTCTTGACTTCACCGTTTCCAGGAATTAAGATCAATAGTATGTCATGCAAACTAAGCGACGTACTAGTTTAATAATCCGGAATTAGGAACAGATTTGATCGGATCTATTTGGTTGTGCAACAAGTGTGTTAAACGTAGTATTCCACACCTATATATTCCTCATTATGTTATAAAATAAATCTATACCTATTCCAAATTCCAAGTTTCTATACTAGTACCTAGTAGTTAGGCAACTAGTAGTATTGTCAGGGCGTCGCGTTGGTAAATCAGTCAGGACAAACGATTTTATACTTATAACGGATTGCTACAAAAAATACTCACATAATCTAAAATCGAGAAAACAAGCGACCCATCCTTTTTGATCTCAATATTCCGTGCGTTTTGCGCGATGCCCCGGATGATATCGCACGCTATGCCCGCTACCACATTGGAACTCGGCAAGCACAGCGAGGTCCCGCTGAACAGGAGCTCCCGGGCCGTGATGGTCACGAAGGGCTCGTTGTATTTACCGAACACGTCAGCCATCGCCATGTTGAGCAGAGTCATCAGATTCGGGTACAGACGCTCCGCTACTTGGATGATAGCCTGAAATAGAAAAATAACATTTTTATTTTTTAAATATACTAGGTTCTTCTGACGACTTGGAGGCGTTCATGACGGATTGGTCGAAAAGAGCAACACATAGGGAAGATTGGAAGGCTATGGGGAGACCTTTACCCAGCAGTGGGACAATATAGGTTAATAAAAAAAAATTGCTTCTGCCAGCCGATTCGCCCGCGTGAATGTCGGAAAGAATCCCAAGGGAATAATACTCCTCGAATAATAAGTAGCCTAAGTGCTATACTTTTTTTCATCAAGATCCGTTCAGGCATTCTGTCATCTAAACTTTTATATTTATAATAGTTTCTCCTAAGGTAAGAAAGACTAAAAATCTCATAATGGCCGAAGTCGGCCGACGACGCCGATGCCGCCTCAGAAAGAGGTGGCGTGACGATCTGGACGTGTACTGTGAGAGCTGCCCACTTGTGGGACAACAGTCCCACAGCTGGGCAGCTCTAACATGGGCATGGGCTAACAAAATAAAATAAAAAATCTTTGAAACTGTGTTGTTAATCAAACGCTTTTAAATTAATCAAAGATCGGTCAAGATCTTTGACGACGCTTTGACATGGCATGTCCAACAAAGGACGTCTTTCGGTTGTCATCACGGAGAAGAAAAGAAGGTAATATTCAAATAAAAAAAATATTGATTGTTTTATTCAAAAGTAAAAAAAAAAAATTATTTAAATGTCGCCAGTTAATACATTAGTCTTAGGGTAATCTAACATATGCATAGTATATTAGTGTATTGCACAAAAGGTAGTGCTACTGATTCCCAAGACAACCTTTTTTTTTTTTTAAGGATGGGAAATCACCATCCGTGTTCCTTCTAAAGCCCTTTGGGTTCCAGGGCCGCGGTAAGCTTGTATTTTTGGGAAACAGTGTTCAGCCGCAGGAAGCATCACAATAAAATACGAATACATTGGTTTGAATGTCGCTGCAGTAGACTAACAATATTTTTAGGATAACTTTCGGTTATTCTTATTCTATAATCTATTTTTTTTATTTTATTTAAGTTTAACAGATGTGTGTGTGTGTGTGGGTGAATGTGTATGGTGTGAGTGTGTGTATGATATATATATGTTACGCAATATAAAGTCGAAGTTTATCGCTTTTCTGGAGCTGGAGTTACGGCTCATCCGACTTGATAATGTCAACGTACAAAATATGGAGGAGTTCCAGAAAAAAAATATCTATGTACACTGCATTAATAAAATATTTAATGGTTAGATAAGGCCTCAAAATTCAATTAAATTTAAATTGATATATGATAGTAATATAATAAATCAAGTAGAAACAGCCAAATTCCTCGGTTTAAAATTGACAGTATAGAATCAATTGGAAATGTCACACAGAAGAACTTTGTACAAAAATAAGTAGTTTATCTTTTGCGATGTACAAACTGGCACCAACAGTGAGTAGAAACGCATTATTCATGGCATATTATGGACTTGTCGAATCAGTGCTTAGATACGGTCTAATATTTTGGGGTAATTCGACAAACACCGACATGGTGTTTAAAATGCAAAAGCGTTGTATTCGGGCTATGTTTAAGATCAAAACTACCGACAGCTGCCAACCACTGTTTAAAAAATACCATATACTGACACTTCCGTCACTATACATCTTGGAAATAGCTTTATTTGGTAGAAACAATCCTCACTGGTTTCCTCTTTTGTCAGACAATGTCACTAGAAATAGACGTACTAAGTAAATATAAGAACTTCTTACAGCCACACTCTGCGAAAACAGCACTCCTTCATAAAAGCGTGTTTTGTATGGCACCATTAATATATAATAAAATTCCAGAGGTTATTAAAAATATAAACCAGCCAATTTTATTCAAGAGAGAACTTAAGAAGTTACTTACTGAAAAATTTTACTATTGTGTTAAAGATTTTTTAAATGATAGTTTCTAATCTATTTGTGTCATATTTTAATTTTGTTATGCTTTTTCTTCTCTTACTTAATTGTGTTATATTTTGAGTGGTTATAATTAATTTTGTACGCCAATGGTGGCAAAACATGTTGAAACTCACAGATTTTTCACTTTTACATCCACATTTGCATGTATATGTACAATGTTACACATGTTTACAAATAAATATATCTTTATCTTTATCTTTATCTCATATATAATGTGAGCAGTCGCTGTAATGAATGTGATTCAATATTATTGTATCATCCAATTTCACAGATTATAAGTTGAAAAGTAGATCAAAAAAAAAAAATTAAGTGACTTAAAATTTAGTGCGTGTCTTTAGTTCAATCAAGATGGACGGTCGAAAACGCAATGGAGATGTAAATTCTGTCCATAGATTTGTTATTGGCGAGGTTTTGGACGAAGTTAAAAATGGAACAATTAGAGAAATAACAATACCTAAAAGACTGTGGGTGAGAAATTGGATAAAACCAAGATATCAAAATGGCGCTAGAGCCACTTTGCTTCACAGGCTAGCAAAGAACGTAAGAACGAATTTTTCAATCTTTATAATATACTAGTCCCATTTTGCCCCATTCGGGACGAATTATACACCTAAGCCATCGTCGTGAATATGCCCCATTCATCGGTGAATACCGCATGAAAATCGGTGCAGTAGGTTTTGAGTTTATCCCAAGACAGACAGACAGACACGGCGGAGGACTTTGTTTTATTATATGTAGTGATAGTGATAAGCCGCGCTCACCAACTTAACCGAAAAATAAACATAAACCAATTGATTTTTTAGTTATTAACTAAATTTTAACTCGCAACTTGCTACAAAATTCTTTGTTTACATGTATTAAGTCAATTAAAATCTACTTAACAACTTAATGGGTGTAAACCAGCCATTAGAAACACCACATTATTAAGAACGTAAAAAAAAAGAATTGAAAGAGCTAATAATAAAACAAAAGATTGAAAGAAAAGCTTTCTTTAAATAATTCTGTCATTTATTAAATAAAACTTGTCAAACTATTAAATAAATAATAAAATAAAAAATTAACATACCCCTCTCTCTACCACTTAGTTTTACTAAAAAGCAGAAATTTGCACAGGACTTACATGCACTAACACAAAACATCCTCACACATTCACACACTACACACACAATCCTACAATAATAACACTTCACAAATATAACCATACTTCTATTATAGATTAAGGTACCTCTCTTTCAGAATTGTTATTAAGCAACAGTGTATGTATAATCGGATTTAAGATGCCGTAAAATATGACCATGTTCATAGGGGTGTGAGCCTGGAGATCTGTCATACAGGTCCCGAACCTAGTACAGACTCCAGCTCTCACAAAGGTTCTAGCATAAGGCAGAATAAGAAAAATAAATTACTGTAACAATGTACCTTTATGAGAGAAATAAACCATATTATTATTATTATTATTATTTCAATCAACGAAGAAGAACCAAGAAATAAGTTACTAGTATCGTCATTTAAACTACAACAACGACTTAACAAATAATTTACAAGAAGACAATGAAATAAGTAGTATTGACTTTCAAAGTATAGTAAACAACTCAAATAATTTATAAAAAGAACATGAAATTGCAAATAATGACAATTCAATAGTTGATTCAACAGATCTTGATATTATATAAATTAAAAAAAAGATGACAATATCTTAATTTTGTAATATTTATTTATGTACTAATGTACTGCTGTCTGATTAAGTTTATATTGAGTAAACAAAAAACGTTTTATTAGTCTTTTATTCTAAATCCTTATTAGTTTCAGTTACATTTAGGACAAACATACAAACACTTTTATTTATATTTATATAGATAGAAGCACAGATAGCTCAAATCAAAAATGTTTAGTACGACGCCGTCGTCGTCGCGACGTACGTCATCTTTGCACACCCGGAATTTGTAGTATTTGCTGTCAAATGTGTACCTTTATTGTAAACTAGTGGCCCGCCTCGGCTTTGCCCGGATGTATAATTTTTTCAACATTTTCTTTCATAACCTTCTCCTGACAATAACAAAAAAATAAAGAATTGGTGAAATTGGTCCAGCCGTTCACGCGTGAAGCCGTGACCAAGGGTAAAAGATATTCATTTTATATATACCTATAGATTTATTATAACTGTGGTGAAAATTAGTATTTATTGTCGGAAAATCATTTTTGCCACCGAAACAAAGAGCGACTGGCCGATATACAGCACAAGAAATACGTAAAAGATATCAGTAGCTTCAGAAACCGAACGAGCGACGGGAAGTAAGATTGGAAACCATTCGAGAATGCATTGCTCAAGTTCGTTCATCTGAACCGGACGTTCAGCGAGAAGTAGGTAAAATAGAACGCAGCGCGAGTACGCATTTCTCAAACCCGTCTGTCGGAAGGAGATATTCAACGGGAGGCAAGCCTAGAAACCACTCGAGTAGATACGCATTGCTCGATCTAGATGAGACGAATTGAACGCTCAAAGATTGAAATGAATAATAAATAATAATGATAAGGCTGGAAAGACTGAGAAAGAAAAACATATCAAGTATCAAGTAGTAGTAAGTAGTAATCTGTTTTGTTCTGTTTATAATTAAGGGTTTTTTGTTGAATAAATTATTATTATCTCCTTTATTTATTTTATATACATACAAATTACATTTTTAAATATTAAAATACAATGATATAAAAATATTTAAAAATATAAAAAATAGTAGCCCACCAGTATCGGGAACAGGATCCAAGCTACCGGTGGTTAGGGCCCCTGAGAGAGGAACCTCCTCACTATGCGCGCCGTGTCCAGGAGTACTGCTTTCTGGATCAAGCCCTTGATCCAGCTGCCCAACGAGAGCCTCTTTAGATGTTGGTCGAGGCTCTTGGCAATTATGCCATTGGCCGTCACGACTATCGGCACAATGACTGCTGTGTTCACGTTTCATGTTCATGTTTCTTATTATTATTATTATTATCTCGACTTAGCACACGAGGTTGTCGCCATGTGGAATGTGGACTCGGCTGTCATTGTGCCGATTGTCGTTACGGCCAATAGCCTGATGGCCAAAAGCTTCGACGACCATCTGTCGAAGCTGGCGTTACGCGGTTGGATAAAGGGCCTGATACAGAAGGCAGTACTCCTCGATACGGCTCGCATTGTGAGGAGGTCCCATTCTCTGGAGCCCTAACACCACCGGTAGTTTGGACCTTGCTCCCGACACCGGCGGACTACTGCTTTTTATATTTTTAATGTGTGTTTTTTAGAAGTATTTAAAAATATAATAAGTATGTAAGTGAAATGAATAAAGAGAATAATAATAATAAACTTATTTTTTTCTCTACCACAAAGGTGCCTTACAAACTAACATTATACCTACCATATATATATAATAGAAAGAAATATTCCTTTGTGGGAGACTGGTATCTGCACTAGGAAATCCTGTCACAAAGATTACCAGCCCCCCCCCCCCCCAAACAATGTTTGTTTTACAAAAAAATAAACCTTTGGGAGAAACAAAAAAAAAACAATACACTCCTGAAGCAGTCAAGCAAAAAAAAAAGGTGCGAATGTGTACTGAACACATTTATTTAAATCTTGGAGCTTTAAATTACAATCAATTGAAGGAATGTGCTGCGCGAGTGGAAAAGTTAAATTGCCAGAATTGCATTCACTAATCGAACCAATATCCAACCAAACGCTTTTTACTATACTTACTTATTATTTATTTATTTACTAGCGGTTTCCGTTTCCCGCGATTTGTACGCGAATATGCCGTTTTTTGCCCATATACCTATAAGCCTTCCTCATGAATGTGTCTATAAAAACAAACATAATTTTCCAAATCCGACTGGCAGTTCCAGAGATAAGCGCGTTCAAACAAACAAACAGACTCTTCAGCTTTATAATATTTGTGTAGATTCTCGACGGTGAAGTATCGATAGCTAAAAAACCATGATTTTACATGACGCGAAAAAACAGTTTTATTTCTATGGTTTTTAACATTTGAATCAAAAAGTTATTTATATTTAAAACGTAGTAGGAAACGCTTGTGACGGTGATAATGTTTTCGAATATTTCAGGTTTGGGAAATAAATGTAGATAGAAGTTATTGTTTCAAATTTAACTGAGAACATGGTATTTCTCGCGTAGATACATACAAGGTATTGCATTTATAAATAAAACAGTTTGAATTAAATTTACACATCTTATTTAACAAAAATAACTTTTTAATTAGGTTGTTTGACACTAAATTACTACTAATTAGATACTAAATTATAAAATTATGACGGTTTAATTTTAGTGTAAATCACAGCAGTGAAAGTTTAGGTTAAAAATACAAATACGTCATTTACACGTAAAATAGTTGGTGATTATGTAAATTGGTGCTTAATATAACCAAGTTGTGAAATATAAAATGTCACAATTCGATACATAAATTATAAAAAAATATGAGATAAGTGCTAAAATAGCTAAAATACTAGATAGGTAGCGACCACTATTTAAAAAATAAAAGCATAAGTAAAACAAGTTTTATTGATAAAAATACTTTTAATTTTACCTAAAAATAAACTAAATAAATATCAAACAATCACAAACCTTAATAGTATTGAACCAAATAATCACATCTGGTCGAAAACTAAACATACTATTTCAGTGGTCGCAGACTAACATCGTAATTTTCGAACTGTATCAGTTAGCGACCATCTCTTTGTGAATGAATTAAACAAGTTTTATCAAGAAAACATTTGATCGTATACTGAAGAATAGCATTTTAAGGCTTTTACAATAATAAACCCTAAATTGTGTAACGATAAATAATACATTGCGAACATAATTGTTAAGCAAAACAAAATAAGGCTGTGCGAGTAAGAATGCGACCAGCTGGTCGTATTCATAAAATTAACGCATTTGGTAACCGACCAATGGATTTCAGTTTAATATTTCAACTAAAAACTAACTTTAATGCAAATAAATAATTGAAATTAATACGTAATTGAAGTACCCACGTTTTAATTTAAGTAAAAATCTTATTCTAAGTAACAAAACTTCGAACGCGCCTTGTTAATTTTGTTTTCTAGCGTAGAACTGCCATAACAAGCGTTGATTTAGTGATGTTTCATAATCATGACACATCACTAAATCAACGCTTGAATTGAGTGTTATTTTTCTTTTGCTTCTAGTTAAGCGGTAAAATGAGAAAATTCATGTTACGTAACTATTCCAATTAAATTTAAGGTTTACTCTTTATTTTTATAACTTCAAGAAAGGCTTATCTTTAATTAAGGGAACTTAGTCAAGCAAGTGGTCGCTAACTTTATTTTGGTTAAAACTAAACTTGGCACAAATAATCATGACTTTTTAATCAACTAAAAATAAAGTAAAGAGATGAGATTTAAAAAAAACTATGTTGAGCAGCAACACATTTTAAGCGTAGATATTTAATTTTAAGTTAACTTATTACAAATTTTTACAGGCGAATATCTCATGAAGAGAACCATTTAAGACCTTACGTCTGTTCAGTTACATTAACACGGATCTGTTAAAAAAAAAATTAAACTCTATGAGTGGTGTGTGGGGAGATGATTCAATGAGTGGCATTAAGCTCAGTGCGTGTGTGTGATGGGGGTGAGGCAACCACCGGGGGGGGGTTTTGTATGATTGTTATTCGCTATTTATTAATACCCTTTCAATGGCCTCGGTGCATTCGAGAACACTAAAAGCATATAAACATGTAGGTTGATGTCATTTCAAATTGGGTTCCGTCTGTCAATTTTATTTAACTTTAAGATTGATTTTTTATTTGCTAGGCATGCTTTTATTAAAAATGCCTAAAATACTTTACTTCTATTACTTACCTTAGCTAGGAACTTAATTATAGTGCAACAGCTAGTATCAGGGCTTTCGTTTACGTGTCTTCCAACAAATGGGCGGGCAACAAACGGGCCTATAAGTCAGACCGCAACCAAAAAAATGCAGTGAGAGTACAAATTCAGATGATTCAGCATCAAAAAACAACAAAAAATTCGTCGCAACAAAAAATTTAACGTGTTTTCGAATAGAACCCTGAAAACACATAGTTAGTTTTGGCGTACGCATCCCCAATCCTCTGATACGTATACAAACGTATCAGTAAATTAATTAATTCCTAATTGACAGGCAGCCCAATATTAAATACCACGTTGCGTCAATTATTATTAGTTTTTGAAGCATCGTTTCGCTTCGTCCAATTTCATTTCAAAATTCAATTAGGGTAAAATAAATCCGTAGTAAGTACCTACTGAACTGTTGATTGAAATTGTAGACACCCTGTTCAGACGAATCCAGATAATATTGAATGTCCTTGTGTGTGCATCGGCAGGAATAATTAATTACAGTGAATAAAACAACTTTTGTTTGGTTTCCGAACATGAATGCGTGTGCCGCCATATTGGACGGGGTATTAAAATGTGTAAGCTGCATGGAATTAGTATGTCCTCTTTAGTACTGTTAGCTGTTAACATGTACAGATTAAAAATAAATAAGCTTTATGTTATTGCGTATTTTAGAATAGGAAAATTAGCAGTCTTTAGTTTTAACGAAAATGTTATTTATTGGGTATGAAATATCCCACCTGTTATAAAAACAGGTACGTATCCACGATTAGGTACTAAATTACATTGTTGCTCGTATTTTCGTTGTTATGCAAACTCAATAAAAGTACTATTTATTGACTAGTTGTAGTTCTTTTAATTCTCAGACTGATTACAGTGCCATTTTGTTTGCCACGGACATACGTTCTCAAAAAACTTATAGGTTAGAAAATAGTTTCGTTTCGTTTAAAATCCGGCCAAGTGCGACTTCGACTTCGGTTCCGTACCAATGCAAAATCAATTTGGTTGTTTTTGGAAAAATTTGAAAATTTCAAAGAAAATCTGATTTATCAATAAATTGGTTAAATGGTATTGCGTTTATTTTAATTTTATGATAATTTCAAGTTCCTCATGAACTTAAGATTTGGTGATAGTGTTTATTATTGTGTTTTCAATGAGAAGTTAAAAATTCTTCGGAACAAAATTAAAAAAACATTTTTTTTTTAGAAAAACAATATTTTTAAAATTATAATTTTAAACATATTGTTTCCATCATTTTTAAAATGATAAAATACAGTATTTTATCTACTTAACTATACCCCAGAGGTGGGGTACCGTTTCATTTTTTATTCGTGCTACCTATTTCGGAGCCACCCTTAAAATAAATTGAAAATATTTTTGTCAATTTGTATGACTTTGTGTCAAAAAGATGCTTATATTATAAAATTTTGAAAACTGCGGCTCCAATCGTCTGGTTGTATAACCTAAAAAGACGACGGATATACACGTGAGTGACAGCAATAGGGCTCCGTTTGGACCCTTCGGGTACGAAACCATAAAAACAATATTTTCATAGAAATTCTATAAAAAGGGTTGTCGCGATGAGATTTCATAGCACCCGTTTTCGAAGACTTTCTAATACCGTACTCCTCGAAGTGATTACATAGGTCAGCGACAAATTTCGATGAACATTTAAAAGCTCAAAAAGTCGTCAACACCTTAAACAACAAAAGTCACTTGGTCACAAAATGCGGTGAACAGATCAAGGTTGCAAATTTCGGTGACCGAATATATCAACAAAATTATTGAACTCGTGTATGTTACAAAATATTTTTTTATTTGAATGAATAATTCTACTGCATTAAACACAATGGTCAAAATTGCATGAATCTATGCTCGAATTGACATGGTTTCTATAATATTTGAAACGTTCTAAGTGTACCATAATAAAGGATTATATTTAAGTTAGTGTATAAACTAAATAGTTTCCAAAATTAGCGAACCGAGCAACTTGAAAGCAGTGCACAAAATAACCTGAACATATTAATTCAACAAACGTTGTTGAACCGGAACAAGAATTTCAATTCAAGTTTCGGAACCCTTTGTTTTCATGACCGATTACTGAAATTTGTGGCCAAAGCTGTTCAGTGACTAATGATGTTTTAGGTGTTGATGGCTTTTGGCACTCTGTACTTGACCAACAAATACTATTTGATAAGGTTGATTTTGCAAATTCGTCGTATTAACATACTGCAAGAGAGCGTAGGCAGTAGTCGCGTAAGTTTGGCTGCAGTAATTAATTAAAACATACTTAATTAAATGATGGCTACCGTTTTTGTGCTCACCAGTTGGCGCCACTGTGCACTAGCGAGTGAAGTCCATTAGCAGCTATTAATAGACGTAATTACAGGCATGGACGCAAAGTTCGAATTAAAAGCATTTTATTAACGTGAAAGTGCGATCAAATATTGTAACGTCAATATAGCAGTGACATGAATTTTTTTCTAAAAAAAAGAAAGACATGTTTCCGACAGAAAAAACTCATTTAAAGCGGTTGTCAGTAGAATAACTATGTCTGAATCTGCCATAAATTATTGGGTGTAAAAACACACAACAATCATATAAAAGAGTCGATAAACTCGCGACAAAAACCCACAAACAAGAAAAATTTACACTTACTGATAAACGTTATTTATTCAGTGGATTGGTCATTATTAAAAACACTTGGATAAGTGTGTTTATTTTGCAATCTAGATTATTTCGGGGTGTTGCAAGATCAGTGGTCACTTAAACTTAACGCAATGACTCGATGAACAATTAAGATTATAAGCTTTTAAACATTTGGGTATGCTGGAAGGTATTTTTTAGAAAACAGCATAACTTTTTTGCACAATTTTCTGTTACTTCTTCTTGTTTGTTTTATAGATATATTACGTGCACATTAATTGATAAATGAATCATGTAGGTACTGATAAAACGGGGTGAATTAAAATGCAGGGGTGAAACCAAGACTTTGAAGGAAATTTTCACGATAAATGGATGCTTTGTAAAAACCAATAATACGGTATTACAGTGAAAATCCCAATCAAAGTTTTATTTCTATTCACCCCAGCATCTATTTACCCCGTTTCACGGTAAAAGCCACATTCAGCTCTTAAAGCAAATACATTTTCAGAATCAATAATGTCCGTAATATTGTTGTTTGTTTCCTCATCATTTGATTTCTGAAAATCTAAAAGCCAAGCTGAACCTGAAAACACAGGTACATTTGCTTGTGTTGGTCAAGTGGTTACCCATTGAAATTTAGCTTGACTCTCATTTTGAACACAGTTCAATGTAAAGAAGGGCTCATGAAACGCTGGTTGAAGCAAAATCAAAGCATCAGTAATGAGGTTGCTTGGATGTATCCCAGCTTACCAAATTCTCGTCCGTAGGTAATTAAAATTGATTATCAATGCGCTTTCCAGTTAGAGTTGGTTTTACATAATCTAAAAAAAAAACGCAAGTCTAATCACGGTCGATGATAAGCACCACAGAGGTTTGTAGAGGTATTAATGGAAATTTGAAAATGGATCACATCATGACTCAAAAACCATACATTTTTAGAAAAAAGGTAGAATAGAATACTCTTTATAATGTACACCATATAAGTTACAGAAAAGATAGATGAAGATATCATTACATAGGATGAGACGATAGGCGGCCTTATGGCTAAAAGCGATCTTTACAAGACAACCTTTGGATGGATTTTAAAGAGAGAAGAAAAGACAGTGCTGTAGGTAGTCTTAGGCGTACTATTTATATATACAATAAATACATAATAGATAAATACGTATATACAATAATAATTATGAAACAAAAGCAGAGAACCTAAGTAAAGACAATTAAGGAGAGAGACAGTGATTTTTCACCATAGTTTTAGACAAAGATTGAGCACGCCTTACCGACACGGGGAAGGCATTCCATAACCGAACCGCTTGAGTCTTAAAAGATTTGTCGTAGAAGCTGGTGGAATGCATCAAAGTATGTAAGTATGTAGTTAAAACTACCGCAAACAGAGTAGCGTTTTTAAAAGTTGACTTTAACCGTTACCATCGCAGGTGTTTGCGTCTAACTCCGTCAGATGTTCTTTTTTAGTTTGAAAATAGAATCAGACTAAAAAAGAATATCTGACGGTGACGAGCACCATGGGGGGGGGGAGCTCACCCGACGGACATGCCCGAAGGCACGCCCGCGGCAAGTCTGTGCAGAGAGTTCCCGTTTTAGACGGCTGCACCCTAGGCTATCAAGCGTGCTGCCAATCTGCTGTCGGGATAAACTTTTCATCTCGTGCCGACACCAGAGAATAAGTAAAAATAAGTTGAACAAAAAATACTTACATACATACCATAATAGGTACCTACAACTGGTTTGCCTTATGCAATGAAAGTGGAAGAAAAAAATTAAGAAGAAAGTGTGCCTAGAAATTTGACATTTTCGCCGATGAGAAAGCTCTCCGAACATCATCATATGCCTAGCGTTTTTCCAACTACATAAATAGGTATATTGGGGTCGGCTTCCAGTCAACCCAGATTCAGCTGAATGACAGTAGGTATTTTACGTTGAGGGGCTGCCAATCAGACCTCCACAAACCAATAATACGGTACTTCTTGGCAAGACTGGAGTCAGATTTTCTGGCTTCTGACAATCCGTAACAACCAAAGATCTACAATTGACAGCCGAGACCAACGGCTTAACGTTTTTTCCAAGGCACGGAGGAGTCTCGGTATGTTAAGACGGTCACCCATCCACAGACCACTTAACCTTAAAGATCGACCCGTGCGGCTGTTATTATTTAGCCACAAGCTACTCCAGATCCCATCGAACCCGACACGCAAATAAATCAGCAGATAATTAAAAATTCCACCGCTACATAATTATTTAAGTGTTCTGACAAAAGAAATTTAAAAAAAGTTGAATAAATCCGATTTGGCCACCTTATTTAGTACGATGTCTACTTTGAATATTTATTTTATTTTATCTTTAACAAAGTTGTTCCTAAGAGTACCGACATATGTGAATACAGTTTGCGTGAGTGCAACACTGAATTAATTGGCGGTTTAAATTCGTTGGCGGGGTATCGATTTTTAAACGTTTAGGGGAGACGCGGTGATGGCCAACCGTCCGTTGACTGTTTTTTCTCACGGTCGGGTGTCACCTTAAATAGGTGAAACAATGAAACCTGTTCGGTAGCGTGCTAATATTCTCGAGGTTCTTGAGCTCTTCTGCATTAATCAACAAAACAACTTATGTTTAAGCATAAATGATCAGAAGAAAATAAAAACTTTTCCAGAAGGATTGCAAATATTACCCTCGCTCTTGTATTCTGTTCTCTCTCAGTACTTGATTTTTTCTGCATCAGTCAACAAAGTAACTTCTATTTAAGTAAAAAATAATCAAGAGAAAATAAAACGGTGACTGGCCAAAAATTCCATTTTTTATCGTGGTCTGTACGTTTGTTGTTCGTCGCATCTCATGTTAGCGCCAGGAAAAATCCCTGGAAAAAACCCCCTAGATACGCCAATGATTCTGTACCTACCTCAAAAACAAAATACGGAACCTCCATCGGTCTGACAATTTGTTAGTCTGTCAGGAGATCAGGAGCCTTTTTCAAAGGAAAGCGAGAATGCAATGAAGCAAGGTCTCACAGGACAAGTAAAATCGTTACTTTATAGTTTTGTCGCAAAAAAAAATGCAATTATAAACTTACATTTTTGCAGTTTCAAGTTTAGTTTTCATCTACCAAAATCAAGTTTGCCCCTCAATCCAATTTATCATTTCGCCAGCTGCTCGGGAAAAGCGAGACTTGATACCTGTGAAAGACAAACCATACCTACACGAACATAAGAGTTTATCCGATACTCTCGGCGCGCGAGTCTCACACTCGTTCTTTTTTAATGGATATAGACATCCTTTAAATAGTTGAAAGGCTGCTACTGGCTGGTTAAAGGCTGGATTTCCACAGCAATTGATCTGACAAGGAACGGACTGCACACTGGCACGAGTCTGGCTGATCAAGCCCTTCATTTTGTAGGTAAGGTTAAAATGTAATAGTTTTTTTTAAACTGTCCTGTGGGTCACGTGGTTGTAAACTGAGCATGGGGTCGTCGGTTCATTGCATGCATTACCTTGAACAACCTAGGAACAAGTGTGGATCTAAAGTGAACTATGTTATTTGCCGAAATTGTGCATGAAATAAGATGTTCAACAACGAAAAAAATCAAATCCAAGTCATTAATAAAGCCTGAAATTTGAGCCTTTGAACGTTAAATGGATTCGTAGTGTTTTAGTGGGGAAGAAGAAGTGGTGCAAAAAAACTCAGCAGCAACAAGGATATACAAATACTATACAAAACAATAACAAATTTAAACTGACTATGTTAAATAGATGTTGAACAAAGAATATTGCATCTGCATCATAGAAAAGGATTTATTTTACTATGGCTTTGTCTTGTTTGTTACGGAGAATCACTGACTCCTAAGGCACAAGCGCATACACCTGGTTTAGGAGTCAGGGTATTAAAATTATTGTGACCTAGTTCTAAGCCGTATATGCTCTTAGTTTTTGTTTCTTGTACTGTGATGGCTTTTGGTGAAAATAAAGAATTATAATTTATTATTTTATTATGTGTTCAGAAAGTAATAAAGCAGAAAATTCAGCTGCAACTGGTTACAGTTGTAACCTAGTTCAGATTGGGCGACCTAGTTGGCTGCATGACTTATTTAGGACAAACAAAGTTATATCCATCGAGATTTATCTAAACTACGACAAACCTCTAAAACAAACCTCTAGTCTAAGTAGTTCGGTTGATTTGTTCGGGGCCGGACTACTGATACTAATTTTGTCTCATTAGTTCGGATATGACGTCAAACCGAACTGTTGATACTAAAATATACCAGTTAAATATAAAAATGAATCCCTATTTTCCTTGGTCACGGAATCACGCGTGAACGGTTGGACTAATTTCGCTAATTCTTTTGTTGTTGTTTGTTATTGTCAGGAGAAGGTTCTTAGAACAGAAAATATAAAAATAAAATGTACATCCGGGCGAAGCCGGGGCGAGCTACGCCCACTAGATAGAAAATAAAAGAATCAAACATATTCTCAGTAATCATAGTTTGTTAGTTATTAATTAATAGATACTTTCATAAGAACTCTGATCTGTTTTTCTGTATTTGCTATAGAGTAAATAAATAATGTTAGAGAAAAAGAAAATAAAGAAACCGACAGCGAAAAACAACTACTAGGTTCCAAAAAAATACTTTTCAAGCAGTCTGATACAGTTCGAGGCGTTTATTTTAGTTCAATCACACATTCGATGCAAACAACTGAGTCAGACAGCTTGAAAATGATTTTTTCGTAACTTTTTAGTAATTTTATGATGTAGTTTTTTTAAATTGTAAAGCAGATACATAACAACATCCTTAAATATGACCAAACACTCCTGGAACATCCTGTATCGGGGTCATCAAACCGGATCCAGCTGCATAGGTACGAGTATTTATGTGGAGTGACTACCCTCCACATCCCATTGACTAGGTAAAACTTCTTGGTAAAATAAATGTAAACGTTTCCAAACGACTTTTATAATGCGCACAGCAAAGGAGTGCAACTCTCTGCCTGCGTCTGTGTTTCCGAACGCATACAACCCTAATCTCTTCAAAATTAGAGTGAACAGCTGGTCGATTCTTTACCTTAATATGTCGAACTGAAGGCTTGGATGAAGTGATCACGAGGTGAGCTGTCAATCCATCTTGATTATATGGATTGACAGCTCACCTCGTAATCACTTCACCCAAGTATTCTTCAATCCGACATGTTTACAGGATCGACCGGCAGGCTTCTTCTGGGTAAGCTCGCTCCATCGTCGACTTTGTCGCTGTCATCTATGACCTAGACTAGAGTCAAGAGCAAACACATCTCAAATAAAAAAATATTTTATCATAGTTAAATCATTTAGCCATTTTTATATGCCTGGTACCTTATTACCTACAGTCCCGTAGAGATGTTTAGTACAGCAATGTGTCTATAATCGTTTTGTTAGCTGTTAGTAATTGGGGGTATTACCAGTAGCTCGGCACTAATCCTGTCTGAGCTGCCATAAAGCTTTTATAATGGAAAATCTCAATATAAAAGTTCATCACAAAGGGATCGAACACTGCACTCAGCAGCCTTGCGAGTTGCAAGAAGAGAAAAGCAAGGACTTTAATATCACAGGGGAAGCAAATCAGATTGTCGTTGACTGAGCAACAATAATGGATAAAATGAAGTCACCTGCATTAAGGTAAGTATTTTTCTCAGGATCCTACTTTTCATTTGTATTCTTCAAAGAGGATAATTATGATATGGACCAAGTATTGCTAAGCTTGGCATTATGAATAATGACTAGCCACTTAGGGTGAATTAAATAATTATAATTGGAGTTTCTTTATGTATCACATTGTCTAGACATAAGAATATTGCCATAAGGTTTTAGGGCAATCTGATAATACACAGAAGAAAGAAAAGAAGAAAATTAGAAAATACGTTTTTTCCGAAATTGCAATATTAAAAGAACACAACTTAATAACTAACTAAAACAAACAAAACCAGTTTAACTTAGACATTACACAGGTACATTGCACGGTGTGCGAGGAGAACGGCGTCGTTTAATCAACGGCCTAAGTGACATCCCCACATTGAATTGAACAGCTAGGCAAATGACTTGGTTCAATCTCGTTTATCGATTTGCCTAGACAAGCAGCGGAACATAGCTTAGGGCACCCCGACACGGATAGGTTAGGTTCGAATGATATAACGGGACCAACAGTGAGTGAGCGAACTTTGCTACCGTTATGCCATTTCTGTTAGGTTCCTCTAAACCAGTGGTTTCCAACCTGTGGTCCGCGGACCACTGGTGGTCCGCAAGGGCCAAAATATGGTCCGCGAAAGGCAGAAACTGAGCGCCAAGTGTAAATCTGGGTAACCACCGCAGTGGTTTTGCCAGGGGCCGGTGTATGCGAGCGTATACACCTAGGCCTACATTTAGTAAGGGCGTTGGAAAGCCAATTTCAATATTTTCAATGATGCAAACTGATTTTAAGTTTCTAACAGAAATGTTGTTTTCTTCTTTGATTCTATGACAATGCTCTTTACTTTTGATTACAAACACCGTTTAACTTTTTTCTTAATGTCTGGTCCCTGCTAGCAAGAAATAAATTAAAGTGGTCTCGGGTCAAATAAAGGTTGGGAACCATTGCTTTAAACCCTGCAAAAAGAAACAGGAGCACCACACAGCCGGGCTCCGTCGTCGAGATTAGAATGTTGAAATTGATTGTTGTTTGAATTTAGAATTCCCAAAATTTGACATTTCAAATATTTCGTCACACGGTTACCGTGTTCTATGAATGGCCTTAGCATCTGCCAGATATAAATTGTGAGCCTGATTATTGATAATTGTGTAAATTACAGTTAATTTAAGTTTTTATTGTCATGGTTCAGCTGAGTAACTAAGAAAGGAAAGAAATAAAAATAACAGTAATAAAACCTGGTTTTAATTACTCTGTCCCACAGGTGATAAGCATTAAGTAAGGCTACAAAATTGAAACTTGTCTATGATAACTTGAGAACACAAATCGCAGTTAGGTAAGAAAATTGTATGATATCGTTTCTCGAAAATTGCATGGCAAGTCGTATTTATGACATCGAATCGTTGTCGTATTTGTTCTTTTTCATTTGAGTTTTTATAAATAAATGTGATAATATGAGTGTTGAGTCTCTCATCTGGAATCCGAGTAAATCAGCCTTTATACACAATAATTAAAACGAAACGGGTTCTAAGAAATCATTGTTTATCTAATGAATGTGTTGTCGTGCGAATTACAAGGTGTTATTGTGTTAACATTGTTTTCTAGAAAAGCGAACAGTCGCTAGGTGTCAACAAAAAACATCCTGTTTACTACAGAAAGTTCATCAAAGTGTACATCCGGCGATGGTATTTATTGCTTACTGTGATATTTTAATTTCCGAACTTCCGTTAGAAATGGAACCATTATAGGATCTTGGGTGTCTGTTTATCTGTCTGGCTGTCTGACAGAATTTTTTTCTCCGTATCTACAGGATCGTTTCTGTTGAAATTTGGTACACAGATGAGTCCAAACACGGACGCGTCAATAGGCAAATAAATTTGAATGACATATCAAATAAAGTGGCTTATTGTGAGGGTTTGAATTTTTTTTTTCATCATTTTAAAATAAAAAGTTTTGTAGTTATTCAAAGAATTAGACGAAAATGGCCAGTCCACCCCCTCTTATATCCGAAACTAACTACATTACATCACTAGATTGCTCCACGTTTTCCCAACTCCTGAAAGTCAGAAGCAAGAGTGTTAACCGAAAAAAACTAATCGAGACAATAAATCTCGACGATGACGAAAAACGATTCAATTGCCCCTCTAATCCACCGCGTGTGTCAGTAATGAGGAGCATGAAAACATATATATCTAACCTTCTCAGTACCTTTATCATTATCCTTCCATCAAAAGAAGAGCACAGAACAGAAATACGCTCAAAGAGCCGTACCTGATGTGTTCAATGCCTATCTAGAATTATCGTTTTTTTAGTGATATCTACTCCTAAAGAACCAGAAGGCCCTAACCCCCATTTTTATCTCCAGATCCAGAAGGCCCCCAATTTCATAACTTACTTGCATAACTTTTGTAATTTTGTTTATTCTATTTTTTGGTATGCGTCATGCTCGTCGCAAATAAACTCTTTTTCTTTCTTTTCTTTTATTTCTTCTATTTCTGAGTTGAGCATTTCTGTAACTCGATTATATCATGGACCAGGTTTGATCGGTTTTGACATTAACATGTTCTCAGTTATAATCTATTTCAGAACCCTCCTTTAAACCTTTTGAACGCCACTGTCACGTATAGGTGACAAGCAAGCGCGTGCCCTGTACGCCAAACGTCACAAATACGTGACAAAAAGTACGGTAAATTTGTGGCTTGGCGTCGGGGGCACGCCGATGCGCTTATGTTCTGGCGTTCAAAAGGTTAATCAATTAACGGCATATTAACAATTATATGTAAGTATTTATTTCTTAAAACAACTGACTAACCAATTCATAGCTTATTATTAACGAAATACCGGCAACAAAACGAATCCTACCATAGTGCAAAGTCGTTCAAAGCTTTATACTTGTATTGAATAAATATTTACAATAAAACTTACAAATGAACTAGCTTATTCAGAGTCCAGCGCTTTTTAATTAAAACCACATCAATAGAATCGCTACGGGAAACTCATTAATTCACTCTTCAATGACGAGTAAAGGCTTAAAAATGCTGCACTCATATTAATTAAAATGCACTGCACACTGCATAGGGTTCATTTGTTTACGGTTGATCAAAAAACATTTTGGCTACATAATAAATGAATCAAGTTTAAAATAACATGTATTTATTGTGTTATTTATTTATTGTGAAACTCTGTAAGATGTGATGGGTGATCCAACGAAGTTTCTAGAAAAATCCCGTCACAATTAAACGCAAGTCGAGTGATGCGACTGATTTGTGAAATTCATTCAGCCTGTCTCAGACAGCTAGATAATTCGCTTTTGACACAATAATTTTGGGATAATTTACGTTCAGTTTCGCGAAGTGTTTCTTTGAATTTTCCTTGTGGCCATAAAGCAATTCTATGAAATAATTCTTAGACCTATTTAGTGTTTGCAAAACACGTCTGAGTAAACTGGAAAATAATAGGCCGTAAAACGAAGTTTAAATATCCTTGCTCCAGTGAGGTTCGACCAATCTGTCCCTTAAAATTTCTGTAATTTTTTTACCTCAAAATCACAATTAAATTATTCTACATTTAAGTGTCTATGCACCTAGTTATTGCATATTTTTCATAGATTTTAATATGAATACTTTTGCCTGTGCCTTACCCTTTGGCGAAATTCTTCACGGGAATTAGTATTAATTTAATTTTCAACACCTATCGCAACCGCACTTAACGGCGAAATAATCCGAACCAAATTATTTCAGTTGAACATTTTAAAGAATCAAATATTTTAGACATGCACGTATTTTGCACAAATTCCGGTTGATTACCTACTGATTTGGTTTATTTATCTACATTAATTGGATAAACCGCCAAAAGGATGTTTTCCATACAAAGCTCCATTTGCTTTTTGAGGTCCCGCGTCCATCCTACATATCTCGTAAAAAAAAATCTGTTTCTCACATTTATTAAAGTTTTAAAGGTACAAAACACTGAAACGAATTATTAATTAATATTAAACCAAAGAAGCTGCGGTGCCGCCACAAAATAATGTTAGTTAAAAACGAAACAAAAACTATAAAAGGGCGAAGCGAATTCCCATGGACGGGAATTATACTCAAAACAACACTATGAACATAAAAAACTGTGGATAACAATCAATACAATCTATACATTTAATAAAATCGTAGACTTGCCGTGTGAATGTTTTTGCATACAAATAAACATTAGGAACAAGACATAGAAAAAATGCATTTTTCAAATGTTTTGCACTTTTGTCTGTTAAAAGATACCTACCTACTCTGTAACGGAACTGTAAATAATAAATATAATGTTGTCGCACAGCAAAGAACCTTTCATGAAATTTACTAAAATAATCCTTTCGATGGGGTGGTAAGCCCCTCACATGAGTCACTCGTAGACAATACCTATGTTGCACATGGAAATTGTTTGATACCACTTTGGTACAAGCCCCCGTGCCAACGCGGAGGGTTTTGATTTTAGACCCAGTTGCCTGGCGGGTATGTAGCCGGAAACTAACCATGTAAATAGGTACAGTCAGCGAAAACAATCGATTAGCACTTTCATTTTATAAATCTTTATTTTGTACAAAATATTTATTTCTAATCGGAACGGATGTAACAAAAAAAAATAAAAGGGTTTCGCTAGAAAGAGTAATCATTTTTACAGCTGTTATTTAAACATTATGGATGTTACTATGATCAGTTGAAAAAAAATAAATGGGTAGTTATTTTACTGTCTGGTGGTTGGTAAATTACTACAGCAGTAAAACATGAACATGAAGTAATAAAAAGCAAAATTTAGCGGTTATTTCATCCTACGATTTAGGTTCGAAAATTATTTAAGCAGTGTAATAAATGAATGGCCAGTAAAAAATATGGAATGGGCAGTTCAATGATGGAATGGGCAGTTTAATGTATCTAAATTTAGGTTCCTAAAATGAAATAGGAACCCCGTGCAGCGCGGCTCAGTCGTCGAGGTTAGAATGTTGATAATTGGTTGTTGTTTGAATTTGTAGAAGACTTCGTACCGACTAATTCCGATTAGTTAACTGACCGCTAATAACTGCCCATTCAGTAATTTTTATGCCCATTGAAATATTTCTACCTTATCAATTCTATTAAGTATACCTACTGGTCGGGTTTGACTGGTGAACTTATTAAAAAATTACATGCATTTTGTCATTTTAAACTTACAAATTTTACAATAGATATAGGTACAACTGCCGCTTTAAATCAGTGCCTTTAAGAAATGCCAAAGAGTAGATATCGAATCATTTTATGTCAATTTACTTGTAGACAATGTACAAGTAACGTGTCTAACCGGCAGAAGTCGAAGCACATCGCTGAGAGAGCACTCGTCGGGAAAGGCGACGACCCACCGAGTATTTCTCCATGTACCCCGTCACAACCACCACCACTCAGACATAGAGTGTCCGACTAAGAAGAAATAAAGTAACAGCTTTAATCGATTTTTGTCGTTGAGTGTACGTGAATTACCGTTTTTCCTGCCCTTCATATGGGCTTTTCAACCCTTTTTGGGGAGAAGGGGGCCACCACCTCGTGCACGCAGTCTCTGACAAAATTAATTTAAAACTATCTCAGCCATCATGAAATTCGCTTCAATATTTGTAGACAAGCTTTTAGTGCTTCGGCTACGATATTAACCTTTTGAACGCCAGAGCATAAACGCATAGACGTCGCACATAAACGGCGCACAGTGGGCTGAAAATCGATCTTCATAGACTAAGGGATCAACTTAGTAAATCTCTATTTTTTTTTGGCAGAAATGGGTTTAGGTATCGTATATTAATCAATTTAATGCTGTATCAGTATTTAAATAAAGGTTTTTTTTTTACTTTCTAGCACTTGGTTGAAAAAAATGTATCGAGAAATATGTAAAAAAGGATATATTTTGACTTCGCTACAAGTGCGCCTAGTTATAACCCTTATTTTTCTGCATTTTTGACATATCGCACAATGCTTGCACATGTGAGATTCTGGGAGAAAAATTATAAAATGTATATTTTTTTTAAGTTAAAAAAAAGGTTTTAATCTGTTTATAAATTATATTAACAGAAATGTAATAGCAATCGATTCAACATAACAACTTATAACAAGGTACATGGTATTTGGTAAATATCTAAAGATTTTTGTAATTTGGTGAAAGTTAGTTAATAAGATTGAATGCCATCAATATCTAATATTACTCATCATCAAATGACTACTCCCCTCTGGGCGAAACGGGAGGGAGTTTCAGACTCTTAGGGCGACTTGCGCAAAAATAAGTAATCTTGCCCGGGGTAACTATTTGGTTAGTCCCAGAAACGCGCAAAGAACATACAAGTCTATGATTTTTCTAACGTGTTGCTATTTTATTTATCACCAAAAAAAAAGGTTCAAAACGCATTTTTATTTGTGTATCTAAATTTAATCAAATCGGTAGAAGACCTAGTTTGCTCTGCATTAAAGGGGATCTTTATAAATGTCTGGTACGAAGCGGCTATCATATTTTTGTGACTCGGTTTATAATATATCAGGCTGTGTGTGTGAAAACAATAACTGTAATACACTGGCGAAATTTTAGTGTAACTTTGACAAACCGTTCTTAGAATACAGGCGTAAAAATATTCCAATTTTCATCATGTACATATATGTTAGGAGAGGAACTCGTGGCTAAATAATAACAGCTGCACGGGTCGATTTTCAAGGTTAAGCAACGCTAGCCGAGGTTGGTCTGTGGATGGGTGACCATCTTAACATACCGAGACTCCCACGTGCCTTGGAAAGCACGTTAAGCCGTTGGTCCCGGCTGTCATTTGTAAATCTTTGGCAGTCGTTACGGATAGTCAGAAGCCAGTAATTCTGAATACAGTCTTGTAAAGAAGTACTGTGTTACCCGATTATTGGTTTGTGGACGTCTGGTAGGCAGCCTCTTCACGTAAAAGACTGTTATTCAGCCAATATAATTATGTAGTTGGAAAAAGGGTAGGCAGATGATGAAGGAATAAGTTAACGGCACGTTACAAAAAATCTTAAAGTGCAAAAAAGGTATTTGATTTATAATAGGTGATACTACTCCTACGGAAGTAGGTACTATCTAGCATTTCGTCTACGTATTTGTCATACTAACACTATTTTATACCACACATTTCGTTACTGAGAAAATAAGTAAAGACTGGGGGGTCAGGGGACTTCGACCATTAGAAGTTATGAGCATTTATTTGACAAAACTGTTTTGTACATAGTTGCCGTGGTAGTGGCTTGGACTAGACCGTTAACCAGTGCTAAGCGGAGCAGTGTAAGTGGGCCTTATGCCCTTTGCGTCCGCGGTAACTCTAATGAACAATTCCGCAACCCTGAACCACGGACAACCTGAGTCTCTTTTCTCCTTGTCAAATCCATCCAAAGGTTGTCTGTAAAAGATGGCTTACAAGCGATAAGGTCCTCCGTTATTTTTAAGACCTTATTGCAATTTTTATATTTATTACGTACAAAGAACGAACTGATTCTTCTTGTGACTAATCGATCATTACTTATTAATTGTAATAGGTATAACTCATTTAAGAGTACAATAAGAGAGATAATTGCTGACGACACGTGTAGTTGTAAAAACAACGGAACAATGGCATGCGACTAAGTTGTTTTAATTGCTTTTAATTAATGCAGTTCGTACAAGCGTAGTCTCTGAGATGAGAGGATGTCAACAATACCAAGTGGTTTGCTCGGCAGACATCATTTAAATTCCGTTTGGATAAATAACGTTCAAAAAGTGTTGTCATAGACTTATGAAGAAAAAGAGCTCGTACACGCCACAAAAATTAAGTGGGTATAGATAATATCATGTTATGCTAGATAATGTCATGTTAATTGTTTTTGTAAAGGGGATGCACTCTCTCGTGGGACTTGTAAATAAAAGCTGATTCGTGAGACTTCGTCTGCGTTGATGTCGCCTTTTAACAAAGACCTTTTATCAAAGAACAAAGATCCCCATCCCACATCAAGTCGAAATTTCCTAAAACGGCTTAGTAGTTTTGGCTGTACGTTGATGTCAGTCTCGACAACCATTTTATAAGTATAGAAGATGAGATGATAGATATATGTAGATACCTAATATATGAGTAAGGATAGGGTTAAGCTGAAGTGTTTTCTTCCTACCTCTAACGGGGTTATTCTGGATGTTTTTAATTTTAGTCAAAAGGAGCATCGCGCAAAGAGATATTGTTTTTGTTTTTATAAATACCATAATTTTATTTGAAAGCCTGGGTGACAGTCTTTTAATTAAAAAAGTTGTGTACATTATTTGTTCCATGCATTCGGTATCAATCAAAGACAAGATTAATGCAAAAATGTACTGAAAAACAGTTTATCTTCTACTGATATTCAACTCATATTTCTCCATCGTCCGAATAAGCAAAACGCACGCGGATCCGTAAACGGGGCTCATCACGCTTTTGCCTTTAATTTGCCCTGTACAGTTTAGTTAGTTAGTTAGTATGTATGGTTCACATCTTGGAACTGAATTTTAAAACAGTTATCCCCAACCAGTAGAGATAAAAATTTAATTACACGTTTGCTTTGAATAACACCACACGGTAAGTTAAATCTAATATGACGGAGTCCAAGATGGCGGACCAATTAATTTTATACGCCCCCCTGAAATGATTAGTAGACAATAGCAAAAATAAAAACAGCTAGTAAAAATATATGTGAAATTAAAAATTTGTTGAATGAGAGTAAAATGTAGTTTGCCATACGAGTACCTATCTACCGTTTCCCAGCACTGTGCTGGTACAAAAACAATTAACAGCCCCCGTTTCTTCGGGTTATTGAAACCGCAGGTGGTTTTACTCGATTTTATTGTTGTCAAGAATGAAGTGCAGCGAGCGGCATATATTTTTTCAACACATTTGCTCAAAAAATGCATTTACGACGCCTGTATACATTATTCCAAAGTTAAAAATTACGAACCATAGAATGGAACATAGTTCTAGTTTTCACCACGCACCTGTTTTGTGTGACACCATTTGCAAATTCGCGCTATTTCAAATAAGGAATGTCAAATATTGTTGCGGCTTTCCGACTGATTTCTAAAAACTAAAAGTTTGTTTCCCCTACCTATACTGCACTGTTTTCTATTAAATGTGTTGAAAAACGGTGTGTGGCACACGTGTGGAAATTGGTTTAACTTCCTTCGTCTACTCCAAACTCAAAACCAACTTACCGCACTAGTGTCATAAATAACTATTTTTAACCGATTTTATTGACATTCAGGTTATTGGGAAGAGATGAGCCGAGGACGTCGATAACTAACTTAGCGCTTCCCGTAACTAGATAACCTCGTATTCCTATTTCAGGACTGCTCGTTTGGTTGATGTCCTAGATTTCAGCGCGATATGAAAATGTTTAAAAGCTGATGGTCAAATTCAGGTCTAATAGATTCCTGACCTCTCCTCAAGGTCAGGAATCTATTAGGTAGGAATATGTTTTTGATATTAATTATGTATAGAAAGCTTAACACGTCACTGCTAAACATACATATATATATGCATAGTTTTTTTTTTTTTTCAACCACCTAAGAAGTGTGATCAATTTTTAGCTTGTTGGGATGCCGAAATAAAAAAAAATATAAAGTATCATGATTTAATTGATTAATGAAAACATGAATTTGTTTTTTTTTTGGAAACCACTTCTTTATCTGTATTTATAAAACATCTACCTAAATAATAGGGTATTTGACTAAAAATCTAATTAGTCCGTCAGATAGATCTCCAAAAAAAATGAAACGTGGTTTTTCTTTTGTCACGTAAACAAAAAATGAAGACGATACAGTGCGTTGTACAACTTGTGTGAGGTCACTTACCTGTGCACTTTTTACTGGAAAGTTACATTACCAGCTCCCACTCCTTATCTTTGATGCGTTTTATCTTCGTAATTTTTTATTGATTGGATAAAATAAAAAATACGTACACCATATTTTTCGATAATATAACTGACGGACGAAATAAAATCATAGTTATTATTTCTACCCAGACAAATATGATGTCTCATTTCCGTAATAATATTTTGTATTTTCTTATCGCAGGCCCCGGACCACTGTCGAGCTAGAGGTCCACATTATAAGGAACTCTAGCAAAAGTGAGCACAAAGGAAACATGTTGAAAATTCATCCAGATGCGGAATGAAAGTAGGTAGGTATGTTTGTAGGTATATGGTATGTTACTTGCAAGAAAATTGCAATAACATCATCTGCCTAGACTTTTTCCCAACTATATTGGAATCAGCTTCCAGTCAAACCGGATTAAAAGTTGCAATATTGTTAGAATACAAAATAACAGACAAGACAGCCGGGACCAAAGGCTTAACATGCTTGACTCGATATGAAACGGAACCCATCCACGGACCGACCTCGGCAAGTGTTGTTTGACCTTGAAGATCGATCCGGGCAGCTGTTGCACTTAGTGTCAAACTCCACTTATTAGGGTAAATAGAAATATATAATAACGAGATGAATTCCTAGATAACTATAAAGAGAAATCCAGGTCGACAGCATGCGTTTCCAAACTTATAATTGGAGAGCAAAATCCTCAAAAAAAACATCGCGCAGTTTTCGGCGTTGCTGGTATCTGAAGGGATATTAATTGTTTTACCCCGTGCCATGCTGTGGGCAGAGTCGGATTCAGCGTTATAGAGACGCTTTAAATTAGTCTGTTAACTGCATTGGCGATACTTAGTTGCATGTAAATGTAAATTTAATGTAGTGACTAATGAGATACCCTAAACGACTAGTTCCAAAATATATATGAAACATGTAGACAAATACTTAAAGTTTTTTTTTTGTGAAACGGAAATTTTAATGCCACATGGTAGATATCAAAATTGGTTAAAACCATCACAGTCAGCTGTGAAGGTTACATTTGTATCTGTCGTCTGCAAGAAACATGAATATCTGTGCCGTCAATTCAACAGTTGGGGTTGTCATAAAGTTTAAATTTAAAAACTTGTTTTTCTGTGTTTTTTTTTGATGTAGGTACATATTTACGAGAAGTCTTTATTCTGGAAACTACCTACTTTGTGAATAACCAGAGTCACCTTTCTGTACTTATATGAAATACTTTCGCATTATTCTCAGTTTAAATTTTTCACATACGTCTCAAATTGCGATTTGAATTTGAAAGTTTTATGTACGAGAGTCGAGTATTGGCCTTAAGGCGAAAAAGCTATTAGTACCTATTAAATCTGAAATCATGACATTACAAATTAAAATCTCATTTAAAGGGAAGAAGGAAGTCAATGAAAATCACACGTCCTCTTTTAATTTACAGAAAAAAACATCACTGTAGGACGGTTCTGATATACTAATAATAAACTGGCCAAGTGCGAGTCGGACTAGCGCATGAAGGGCCATGTGATCATTATTATAATCCACTATTATTGTAACTACTCCAAAGAACTAATTAAATTAATTAAATTAGAACTAATTAAATTTTTTAATTATTTTCTTTGGCGAAAATTACAAAACAAACTCTATGAGCATTTCAAACGTCTAACCATTACCACCACCATTATTAATATCGAGCAAACAAAGCCAAAAAACACGTTTCTAGTAGAGGAACACTCTTTAAATTTAAATTTATTTTTATTATTTATTGTGAAAGCGACAACAGAAATACACACTCTGAAAATTTCAAATGTCTACCTATTAAGGTTCATGAGGTACAGCCCGTTGACAGACAGACGGACAGCGGAGGCTTTGTAATAGGGTCCCGTTGGTTACGCTTCTAGTACGGAACCCTAAAAAGGCTGGACATAGACTACGTGTAAGTCAATGGAAATTTCACCAACCTCACCAAGGCGGAGGGGTTCGTCTAAATTTTGAAATCACATAATTTATGGTCGATCTCAGCTACTTTGCCTTAGGACAATCCGGCTCTGCAAATTTTTTGGACGTTAGGCAAGAGCGATCAAAATCAAACGGGCTGTGTAATTGGCATTCAAATTAAGAGATGAGACTTTTTAGTATTTAACAATGCATTTGAAACTGTGCTTTCTAGCTACACATGGTGTTTGTTTGTTTACTTGTAATGACAGCTAAATGTTAAATTGAACTGGAAAAACCATCAATTGGATTCATATAGGAGATGTTTTCTAAATTTTGTAATTTTACAGTTATCTTAAGGGCGCGTTTACATGGCATGAATAGGTATGTGTTCGCCCCAGCCAAATGCATGCTACATATAATCTTAAATTCATATGTTGTTTGACTGTCAACGCACAGACGGTTGTTGCAGAAAGTTCCTAACGAAGGAAGGGTTTTTATTCATTCATTTATCGCCCAAGAGGGGTAATAAGGGATAACAGTTTGTTTGCAATTTCGTCATTTTAGCAAATGGGAAAACCTGTCGAGTGCACGACTTGTTGCTCATAAGTTGGTTCAAATTGAGTTAACTTTTTAAGTTGCTGTCGGTGAAGTAATAGGATGCTGAAGCAAAGTTACAAGTAGCAGTAGCAGTTTCCTGCTACACAAAAAAGTCGAAACTAGTTGTCGCATCCACTTAAAAGTTAAAAATGTGCTTATTAATGTGAAAGTTAAGGATGTTCACGCTTCACGAAATATTTGAAAGTCATAGGTACAAGGAATCTGCGATTTTGCTGGTACCTATCCATTCTGACAATAATTGTTTATAAGGTCGAAGTTAGCTAGGTATAGCTGTTTAGTTTTAAACTCAGAGTTTTAGAGAATCGCCCCCGTCACATGAAAGTAAACTTAATTGACCTTATCGGAGAAATATCGGTAAAGGAGGTACCTACAACTATGCCTAAGGACGAGGCATCAGATGCCATGGATGGCATCTTCTGCGACCCATCTAAAACATTTGACTGTGTAAATCACGAAACATTACTCCTGAAACTTGGCCATTACGGACTAGGCAAAACTGCTTTAAGCGAATTGACATCGTTTACTTGAACTAATTGCTGTCTTTGGGTGCTCCCATACTGCTGTTAAAAATGTTTACAAACATTTTGTAACACTAAACTAACCGACTACATTTACAACTTTATTTTACGGTTCTTTAACAAACGTAAAGTAACGTAACATATATGTAACGTATAAGAGTAAGTAAGTAAATGTGGTGACTGAACATTGTGATCAAATGTTTGTTTAGAAAACGTTTGTAAAAATTTAAACAGCAGCGTGGGAGCACCCAAAGACAGCAATAAGTCCAAGTAAACGATGTCAATTTGTCGGGATTAAGCGGGAAAAGCGGAGGGAGGGGGGTACCGCTGGTTTCAATTTTAGATCCCTTCTTATTTTTAGTATATATCAATGATTAACACATTTATTGCAACAAAAACTTAATTATGTTGTTGTTCGCTGACGAGACTTCTTTATCTTTAATGATAAATAGACGGACTAACAATCTTGACGCCAAAAATAACGCCCTAAGGCAGTTTCAAAATTGGTTCACTGCTAATAATTTGGTTTTAAATTAAAAGAATACGAAATGCATAAGATTTGCGTTACCGAATGTCAAAAGCAGTGATTGTGATATAATATTCAACTGGGAGAAATTAGAATTCGTAGATAAAACGGTTTTCCGGGGATTACACTTGACTCAAGGCTACAATGGGGTCCTCAATGAACGTTGCTTGCAGGGCGGGCAATCTGCCAATTTACGGATGTAGATACCGCGAGACTAGTCTATTTTAGTTACTGTCATAGTATAATTTCATAATTTCTTACGGTATCTTAATATGGGGACAGGCTGCAGATATCGAGTCTGCTTTTATTCTGAAGAAAAGAGCCCTCAGGGCAATTTACCATGTCAGCCGGCGCAATTCCCCTAAGGGTAACTGTTTAAGGAAATTAACATTATGACGGTACCTTATCATTATAACTACGAAAACATCATGTACGTTAGAAATAATCTACGTCTTTTTACTAAACGAGGCAACAGACATAATTATGTTACTAGAAATCGGGATGAATTAATACAACCAGGTTTTAGACTGGCTAAAGTAGCCACATCTTTCATGGGATACTGTTTAAAATGTTATAATAAAATACCTCCTAAAATATAAGAACTGAACGAAACAAAATTTAAATCTTGTATTAAACGCACACTATGCAGGAAAGCATATTATAAGTTGGGTATCTTCAATGTAGTCCACATTGAAGATAAGAATGCTTGGCTCAATGCTGGTCCTGCTCCACAGCCACTAGAGCGCACAAACTAATCCATTAGCATTTGGAAACATTGTTCAATCTGCTGCAGATTTTAAGAACATAATATTTTCATTGTATAGACTCAATTTGCATAATTTTAACATTGTATAAATATTAAAGGTTCATGTATAAGTACCGTGTACCTTAAACTTTTTGTTTTTTTGGGTTTCTTTATCTTGAATGTGCCCTGGCGGTTGCGAGTGTCATGCTCACACTAAAATCTCTTATCCCTTTACACCCGAAGAAAAGAAGTAGCAAATATTTAAGAAAATGTTAATTTAGGGGATTTTTAGGAGTATAAGGAAGCTAGGAAAAATGCAAAAAAAATCCTGAATTTTCAGTTTTCCTGAAAAGGTGCCCTCACGTTCGTGACACTTAGGTATAATCTACTAGTCTCACAATAGTGAGTATTACTTTTTTAAATATTTTTTTCTTTAAAAAAACAACGAATTATGTACTTACCATTATTTATTTATTTTAATAACCTCTTCGTTAATCAGTCTTTCTCAATTCACAATTAATTAAACATTTTTCTAACTAATTCCCTAACAGAAATCAACAAAATTCTCAAAATAAACAGAGTCAACCTCTGACAAACTTAAAATCATAGAATAACAATTATTTAACGTTTAGGCACAAAAAACATATTACTTACAAATTATTTAGAAATATACCTAGTAAGAATTGTAAGAATAACAAAAATTAACATAGTTTCAAAAAACGTAACTAAATTAATGGTTTGAGGTGATACAATTCAAAACAGTTTTGGTTTCGAGAAAGACACAGGTAAACACCACACTTGGAACATAGGATCTTTTATCGGCTATGGCATCCCTCCATCATGCAAGTATTTCATCGTTTGGCTCCGTCAGCTGGGACGGGTCAGCTCTCAACTGCCACGGTTTATTTAATTATTTGTTCTGTGAATTGTTTCTTTTTTATTCCGAACGCTTTTATGGTGCACAGCTTTCTAGATCGTTCTCACATATTTGTAAAATTTTCGATGAACTTTTTATTTTTAACTTTTTTTTAATTAATTGGCTTAAACGAGTGTTCGTGGAGTTTCTGGCACGGTTTTCTCGATAAAGATTTACGCTTTCGAACGTGCAAATAGCTTCATCTCTTTGAGTGACCGACCTTGACCATTCAACCGTGACCTGTAAATGGTTTAATCGAAAAAAATACTTTTGAGTTTTAATACCTAAAAATAATTATTAATTCAATATTAATGTCAACAACTGATGTATAAACTTATAAAGCACGTGTAACCACTAGCGCCATATTATATGGATTGTGGATAGAAATCGAACAATATACGAATACTTTCTTCGAAATCATTTCAACAGTCTTGTGTGGACAACAAAATTGTGGGAAAAGCTGAGCTTAGAGCTTCATTAAAATAAACGAAAAACATGTTGAACATAAAGTCGTATTTTTCTCTTCATTTTTATGTAAAAACATGAAAGAGAACCTTTATGAGAAACTACGGGAAATGTTTTATTAATATAGTTCTATCTGACGAAAATAATAAACCGCCTTTGTATGAAAATTGACACGAGCAGCTTGCTTTTCATGATAAAATGTTTTTCATTATAAATAAGTAAATAGGTCGTTACCTGTTTACTTATTTATAAAGAAAAACTTTTTGTAAAGGCGGTGAAAAATATTATTCCATGCGATGTTTTTATTCATAATTATCTGGTGGTTTCCGTTTATTTAAATGGGTTTTATACAAAGTTAATTTCGGAAAAGTATCTGATGATTAAAATTTTAATGTTGCAATCGTATCGAAACGAAATATTGGCATTGGCGAAATATTAATATATGGAGTTCCTTTGAAAAGTTCATACAAAAAGTGTACCATGAACCGTCTCAGTAAAAGATTTTGAATCTATCTATATTTCTCGGGTTTCGGATTTGTATTTGGATGATGGAAATGGAATGGTGGAATAAGCTAATTTAAAATAAAAGCTTTGGACTTCAACGGAACAGGCGGATTGGAGTTGGTTCCACTCTTCAGGGGAAACAGGCGTGATGGTACATTATGCGGTGTGTGACTGTGCCTATTTAATGTTTTCCTAGATATGTATTGTTAATAGAGTATTAGACTAAATGCCATGAAACATATTACGACTTCTGAAAAACAAATCGGTGGAAAAGTAGAGAGTTAAGATTTTTTGTTAGTAGGTATTCTTTTATTCTTGTCACTCAAAACGTCGTTTGCACTGGTTGTCGCAAATTCGTTAAGGCGTGACATGCGAGTGCGTGACGTCACACGCTATTAGTGTTGTCTCTAGGGACCATCGATTTTAAAACGTTAACAACTACATATTTTTTTGAGATTTGTAACCCTTTTTACTAAGCCCAGAAAATGTATATTAAGAAAAGAAACATTCAAATACGGAATAATTCAAAATCAAACTCAATTCTCGAAGCATTCCAATCTTATCGACTCGGTTTATCATTAAGAGGCAGACCTGCGTCCACTGGTCCGTCCTACGTAATCAACAATGCGGGCCATGCTCGGTATTGCACAGCGCCCAGTCGCTCACCGTATGAGACCTTGTCCGGGCTAGATGCTTCACAAATATGTACGGAGCAATATTGACCTACGTACCAATATTCCGAGAACACGATCGTACTGGGTGCTCGCCGTTTGCGAAGCAAGGACACATTATAGGAAGACATATATAGGTAGATGTTATTATTATTAATTTATTTAGACTACATGCTCATGACAAACGCGGTCTTAAAGCCTACGCACTCCGGGACGAAATGGCAGAGGATTTTGCCACCGGTCAGCACACACTAGCCGCTTAGATACTGTAGCCAGGTACTGCGGCCTACGCAGACATCCCGCGACGTGCCAAATGGCGCAAATGTGGTGTGCATAATACTCCCGCTTTCACGGCCTCACCCCGCGGCATGTCACGGCGTTCCTCGGCGTGCCGTTGCATATCGCAGTGCGCTGCGGCATCCCGCGATATCCCTTAGCGCGCTCTCCAATGCTGTGTCAAGATATCCCTTTCTATGCCACGGAATCAATTTAAAGCATTGGCATGTATGTCGTATTTCTACTATAGTAGGCGCCAGATAAATGTGGAATAAAGTATATTGACCTTTCCCTAATAACTGTTCATAGGTACCTGAACAATTAAATATGAATCGTTTTTTATTATTAGACAATGTTAAGGATCACGAGAGATGATGATTCGGGACAGCTTTGTGTCATTAATTCCGTTTTTCAAATTAAAAATGTCAATAATTGTAGGTGGGTCAATGACCGTTATTCCACGATTATCTGGCGCCTACTATAAGTTTGAATGTCCTTTGGTAAATAAGTAAAATTTAAATATTCTGCCATTCCGTCCCGGCGGCGTAGGCCTATAATGTACCTACAATGCACATTTTAGATTTATTTTAATGTTTAAACGATACGAATGAGATCTGATTACATTATGATTGTAACGGAATAAGGCCTTTTGAATTGTGTTTTATTATAATTAAGTACATATTTGTAGAACGTTGAAGTTGATTTTGATATATAATAAAGAAAATAAGTAAGTAGTAGTAGTAGTTTTAGTATTTTATTAATACTGGACTATTGACAAGTCAGCGGCTTTTGTGTTTTTCAGGACCTTTAAGGTACGAGTATAGGGGATATAAACTTTGTGGCATAGTTTGATTACTTTTTTCAAAATCGCGGCTCACGATGAAATTTTCATATATGCAATACAATGTTAGAAACATGGTGTGACGTTGCGGAGATATTTCGAGGTAAAGTCGCCGTGTGGCAACGATGACTTTCATTAAAAATGCCTTAATTAAGTGCTTATATGCATTAGATTAAATTCAAATTATAGTTCCCAGCTTGATTTAACGATTTATTGGAAGAAAGTAAAAAATAAGAACATGTGGAAACCACTTTATTAGAACTTCGCAAAATAATAGTTTTTTGATGGCGATTTAGGGCACCATGCTGCTAAAATTGTTTGTTTGTTTAAGTATCTTCTACCCATATTGGTACAAATATTTCATAGTACGCCGCGATTTAAAAAAAAAATCATAATGGCGGCTGGTGGCTATGCCAGCTCCCATAGAAAAATGTTCGAACATTTTAAATTCACTGGCAATATTTCAGAGATGGTAAAAATATTTATATTAAGAAACATTCACTAGATATGTGAAAAAAAAGTCAACCCCTTTTAAACAGATAGAGGTACATAGCGACTTTGATTAGACAAACCTAGGTACAAAATATACTAAGCAGTAAAGTTACATAATTTATACTACACCTGCTTGGAAAGTACCTTGATACTTTATCAAATTTACGGTAGAAAGTACGTCATTGCATATCGAACAAATATGCGGGGAGAAAACGCATCTGAGCGGGAGAGAAAAGTGTATGAAAATCCATTTCTTACGTGGTTTTTCTTTTTTAATTTTGGGTAAGACTATGCGCCGGTAACCTAAATATCAAAAGCCAAAAAGTTTTTACAGTGAGTTTTTATCTCCAAGTTCGCAAAATGACACTGGCCACTAGCTGTGTGTTGGATGGTGTCGGGCTGGCAGTGCGACCCTGCGGCGGCAGGATAAACAATTTGAAAAAAGAACATGTGAAAATTGCAGACGCCATTGGCGCCATTTCCAATTTGTGTGTTGTTTGAGGATTCAGTTTTAACTGCAACAATTTCAATATAAATTTCAATTAGTAAAGATTTCGTTTTTTATTTTCCTTCTAGGTGTAGTATAAAGCACTATGTATCACTCGAGAGAAACTGCGATTCCCGATCTTGGGTGTTTTAAAGCCCTCGCCTACGGCTCGGGCTTCAAACGACACCCTCGACGGTAATCGGTCACTTTCTCCTCTCGGTGAACAATGTACTATTTATTATGTCAATTGCAGATTGGCCGGAGGTACAAAGTAAATGTTACTCGTAATCAATTCGTGTGTGGTAAAGCTCAAAGACCAACCTTATTTCTATTTGTATTAATTTCCTGTCTGCAAAAGCATCTCTTTTGCCGTGTGTGCATTTATATACCCTACGTTGATACCACAGAGCACCAGCTCGGCGATGTTAGAGAAGGCATAATCAAAACTTGCACTGTAAACTAAGCGTATCTGTGAGTGTCACCTTGTGATCATGGAATTAATGGCGCGTGTCAATTCTGTCTAGAAACCGCGGCTCCGCTCGCGTGTTATTAATTTTCCTCTTTTATAATTATAGCCTGTGTTATTCTTAGATAAGATCACTGTAAAGTTGCATCAAGATCAGTTCCGTAGTTTTTTGCGCGATAGAGTTACAAACATCTTCACAAACTTTCGCGTTAAAAATCGATATACAATAATAAATATTTTTTTATCAAAAGGATTATTTTCGGCCGTCTTAATTAAATCTGTCTATGGCTTTCACACTATGACGTGTAATGGCGTTATGATTCCGTTATGTAAAAGAGATAGTAGATCCTATGCGCCTTGTATAGCTCCGCAGCCCTCCCACACCAGAATCATGATGGTTTAATCATAAAAAAAAAATATTGTTAGCGATGGTTTCTAGTCGGCGGCGACAAGGTAATTCCGTGATCTATGGTTGATCAAACAAAAAGTAATGGCGGCCTGTTTGTATTCAACTACGTTTGGTTAAATATCCCTGAAATGCTGAATACTGTGCATATTTACACTGTGGTAAAAATGAAAATTAACCAAGATGTATACCTAGTGCCTTTGATCACAAGGTGCTTTATGCTGTATTTTTTATTAATTGATGAATGCGTGTTTGCCCGCTGTATTGCGGCGCCTTTGATGAATGATGGTGCATGTTTCCAATTGATATTTTGTTGGCATGTTACACGTACATATGTCCGAACCTTGGTCACACGTCACATCGAAATGAATGTGTAAATAAAAACGAACTGCCGTATTTCCAACGCTTGGGTTGACACCGAGGGGTGATTATTCAACGTGTTAGTTGCTTTCGGAACGGCTGTGAAGGATATGTCATGCCGGGATACGTGTCATGGACTTTATTTTAATCAACTCTAAAGTAGGTATACTTAACAGTATACCTCTAAAGTAGGTAAAATAAAGTCCATGACAGGCTGGGACAGACTGAATGCAGAAGACGTGTGAGTGATTCTGGCTGCTTGGAAGATGATTTGGTCTACAAGTGGACTCCAAGAGGCTGAGATGATGGATGAAAGATTTTACTAACAAATCGTTTTGACTTCTATCTAAAAAGCTTCCAGTATAACCAGGTTCAGCTGAGTACCAGTATTTTACATGGTGCGACTGCCTGTCTGACTTCCATCAACTCAGGAACTGAGCAACACGATATCCCTAGGCAAGACTGGTGTCAACTTGTTGGCTTCTACAATGGCGACTGCCCGTGACAACTGTCCAAGGTCTTAATGTTGTTGTTGTGTTGTTGTTGTTATCAATGTTATTGTTTTATTTAAATTAAGATCGAGTTTACATTGTGTCTACATTGTGTTTAACTATGTGTGCCCAATAAACAAGTTTTCTTTCTTTTAGTCTTTCTTTCTTTACAAATGACAGCCGCGACCTACAGCTTAACGTGCTCTCCAAGACAGGGGGAAATTTCGCAGGTTTGCGGAATTTACTCGAAAGAGTCACTGCGACCCTGGAACGCAAAGGGCATTAGGAGGAACACGGATGGGTTTTTGTCAGTGAGATCTGACACTCCCTTCCGCTGGCGGAAGGAGCCCTTTGATGATTTCCCGTTCATAAAAAGGGAGTTTTTCGGTATGATATTATGGTCACCAGTCTAAGGACCTACAACGACAAGCATTGGTTAACCTTTAAGATCGATCCGTAAGGCGAATGATTGTTACAGAAAAATCGCAGATAAATAATGATTATTTAGCTGCGACTTTTAAAGACCAAGGGGGTCCATAGTCGTAATATGAATCCGCGTAAACTTTACGAACTACCGAAACGTCAAAATTGTTTGCAGTTGAGTGGCAGTTCACTTCAAGCTCACTCCACTTAAGTTTGCCCGGTGAGATGATGTCAGGAATAGACCCGCCAGGTTAGTTCAGAAACCCAAGAAGCGAGCGTGTCTACTGCACGAGCCGAGTTTTAAACAATGAAAGTTTTCACGCTCTGCTTGTAACTGACGCACGCCGCATCGTGTTATGAATAATTTCAAACAAACGCGAGGAAAAGTTTGTAAGTTAGACCTCTGGTTCATGTGAGTTTATCTTTTGTTTATCTTGGTTTATGGATAAGATATGGATTCGATATGTTTCGTTATTTGATGTTGCATTTGTCAACATAGTTTTAGGTTTTATTTACTAACGCAATTTTTATTAGGTATATGTATACTTTGGAGGTATTTATCTATGGGTCTATGTAACCTGAAAATAAATGGGTTACCTATTATTATTTGGACAGTCGCGAAATAAGCGAGAAAATAATTTATCATTGAAACGAGTTATTTTTAAGGTTCCGTACCTCAAATGATATATAACACGACCCTTTTTCTGAGGAACTCTTGGAGGTATCATGTTGAAATTAATATCAAATAATAAGGTCAAGGGAAGGAGCTCTAAAAATCAAGCTTCCAAGTAAAAGGAATAAAAAGATACGGCTATATATGCATCATTTTTGCGACATATTTTGGTGAAGTTAATCAAAATCTATGGGATACTTCCCGTGGACCTAAACAGCACAAGAAATGGAAAAGTATGAAAATAGTTTAGAATGAAACAAACTAAACTAAAGGGTACTACTGTAAACAAGACAAAACAAAACTACGTCCGTATGCGTTTAAACTTGTGATTTAATAAATAATCCTATGTTTCAATCCGATTTATTCAGCTGGATGCACCCAGGTATCTCTATTTGGAACAGTTTCAATATACGACCATATTCCACTGTTATCTCCGTGAGGGTAGGGTGTCTACACATTGATTCAATAAAGGCGATGCAACATAAGCACCGGGGTGATTGAATTGTTGGATTTGAGAGCGAAACAGGTGTTCGTGTGGTGAACCGAGCATGTGACAGGATTCGGTACCTGCAGTCCTGCAATGTTTATTCGAGTGTTAGCAGCGGGTAAACAAGAGCACGGCGCCTTGCATGTGTGACAAACGTGTTCACACGTTTACTTGCACGAGTTATTTGAGTCCTTATGTAACGCGATGGGTTTGTTCCATGCGTGTTGGGCGGAATTTGGAGCTTACATTATAAGTGTTTTTTGTAACGTTAGTGGGTGCCTGAGTACGGGCGTCATAACCGAGGCAGGCCAAAGAAACGCTGGCGTGACGATTTAGACTCGTTCCTGACGGATTGGCCGGAGATGGCAAAACACAAAGAGTGTTGGAAAGCAACGGGGGAGAAAAACTTTATCACAATAATCAAATAATCGAAGCACGAGTAACGCGATGAACAATCTCGTCAACTCTTCCGTTTCCTATTTTTAATATATTAATCCGTGGACATTGGTGTGGGTTATATGTTTACCAATTCATTATTTTACTCATAGTTTTTTTTTTTTTTTAAACCTTAACATGTAACTGTTTTCTTGTCCCTTAAATAAATAAATAAATAAATCTCTGCCCAGCAGTGGGACAATATAGGTTAGAAGAAAAAAAAGTAGTATTAACTAAATACTTAACTAGTATTCGAAAATAATAGGTTTCTTTTTAAAGTATGGGCTCGAAACAATGAATCAAGGTCACCATGTGAGATTTCTCTAAGAAAATACGAAAAATCGACAACGCAGCAAACTACTACATTCCTTTCGGAAAATCGCAATTCATTGAATACAATATACCCAATGGCTTAATTGCCACCTAACGATGGCAAAAGACCGGACGGCATGTCTTTGTTTCCATGGAAGATGGGTAGGCCTTTAGTGTGGGACACAACCAGGTTCGATACTCTTGCGCAATCCCATCTTCCTAGTTCATCGTGTTGTGTTGGTGCTGAAACTGGTTGAAACCCTCGAGCCTTGTGTTCACAGCCTTTTTCGCTAATTTTGAAACGGCTGGTTGACACTTCTAGTGACCCAAGAGCTGGCTTTACTTTGGCCAGAGGCTAAGCATTGCCATTCAACGTGGCAATGCCGCCAGTCTCTTGGGCACATTACCAGCTGACAGCGTTGAGGACGAATTTTTTTATGCTATTTTTTAGTTTTATGTAAGTTTAGTTTAGTTTATTTATTGATACAAATTGTGGATGTCGCATAAAATTAAACCAATATACAGTAAACAAATTAATTGACTTTGATTGAAAGTCGCAAAAATAAATAGTTATGATTCATCCGTTTACGGATTTAATTGCTTCATCGTGCTATAAACAACATAAAAGAAAACAATATAAGTACCGACTGTTAACAAGCCTTTACATAATAACAAAGAAATTGTTTGACGTAGGAATGAATTTTTTAAGAAGAATTGAAAACTAAAAAAGAGGAGAGGAGCAAAACGTTACTTTCTGAGATTTCGACACAGAAAAATATACTAAGGTGGAATTTTCCGCATTATATAAGCTAAATAGGGGTGAAAACGTCGAGAGTTCTCCAATGCTGCTTTAAAGGGTTACATCGTGAAGCTTTATGAAAACATTTCTGATCATGTAACAGTGGAACCTACCGTTTTTGTGATTTGTTTTCCTAGAGAGTCATTATATAAGGGTATACGTTGCTTCGCTCAGTTTTTTTCCATAATGTAATAGAATGCTCTGGATTTGAAGTCTATTCTGCATGTTTACTCATTTTATTTTATTTTATCTCTGACTACACAGTTTTTCCTATGGCTAAATGCACCTATGGGATACTCTACGAAGACATCGTGGAGTATCCGAGATAAATTATGGTACAGAGACAGTGTAGCTTTTATCAGTGACAGAATTATCTAAATTGAATCATTACCAAAATTCCGTCATTAATCTCTTACGAATATTGTATTGTATTCTTCAGGCTCTTGGAGGAGCTCGTGGCTAAAGTATAACAGCTGCACGGGTCGATCTTCAAGGATAAGCAACGCTTGCCAAGGTTGGTCTGTGGATAGGTGACCATCTTGACATACCGAGTTTCCTCCGTGTCTCGGAAAGCACGTTAAGCCGTTGGTCCTGGCTGTCCTTTGCAGATCTTTGGCAGTCGTTACGGATTGTCAGAAGCCAGAAAATCTGACACCAGTCTTGCCTAGAACTACCGTGTTACCTAGTTAATGGGTTGTGGAGGTCTGCTAGGCAGCCGCTCCACGTAAAATACTGGCATTCAGCTGAATCCGGTTAGACTGGAAGCCGACCCCAATATAGTTGGGAAAAGGCTAGGCAGGTGATGATCAGGCTTCTTTCTGTCTGAATCAGCATCATGCGAGCAACTTCACATCAAGTCATCAACATACCAACAGTCTTGCCTTTTTATAATATTCGTTTAGATAAGTTACACGTTGTGTGGTCCCGGCTTAATTAATTGTGTTGATAAGTAAATAATCCTGCGATTAATGAGTAAGCGAATTCTTTAATCAGCGTAGGCCACGCATTCCGATTATTAAGGGACGATCTTAGTACATAGCAATAAAATTAATATGTAGATACGTACTATCTACCTGGACGTAAATGGATTAAAGTATAACCGATGAGAGCAAGTAGAAGTGAATAATAATCAATATATATAAAACATTTCCGTTACTGAGTGACTGACAGACCACGCACAGCCGAAACTACTAGTCGTAGAACGCTGAAATTTAGTATGTAGCTTTCTTGGGGACTATAGGGGAGAATTCACCCATTGTTGTTATTATCTATATTTTCCATACACTAAGAGATATTTGTAATACTTAGTTATTCAAATAAACTATTATTATTATTATTATTCCGTTTATTCATTTTTTAACTTATTTGTTACATTTTTAAATATTTCTTAAAAAAACAAAAATTAAAAAAATAGTAGCCCACCGGTATCGGGAACAGGGTCCAAGCTACCGGCGGTCAGGGCTCAAGAGAGAGGAACCTCCTAACAATACGAGCCGTGTCCAGAAGTACCGCTTTCTGAATCAGGCCCTTGATCCAGCTGCCTAACGAGAGCCTCCTGAGGTGCTGGTCGAGGCTCGTGGCTATTAAGCCATTGGCTGACACAACTATTGTTACAATGATTGCTGAGTCCACATCCCACATGTCAACAACCTCGCGAGCCAAGTCAATATATTTGATTTGCTTATCTTTCTCGGCTTTCACGAGGTTCTCGTCATGCGGAACGGTTATGTCTACAATCATTGCACGCCTCTCGATTCGGTCCACCACCACTATATCAGGCTTATTGGCAACAATAGTCCTGTCAGTGATGATGGAACGATCCCAGTACAATGTGATATTGCCATTATCGAGAACTGGGTCGGGCACATACCTGTAGTACGGCACCTCCGATTCCACAAGAGAGTATTTCAGAGCAAGTTGCTGATGGATAATCCTGGCTACAAGGTTGTGCCTATGCAAGTATTCTCCGTTAGCTAGACGAGAACAACCAGAGACAATGTGGCGAATCGATTCTCCCGGACGGTGACATGCCCGACATATGTCAACCGTGCCGTCCTTCACAATAAATCTTCGGTAGTTATTCGTCATTTATTATTATTATTATTAATTAAGAGAGGATTTTCCGAAATTCCTACGGAAACGGGAAAAACGGGATAAGCGCGTACCAAGTCGTAGCACTTCGCCCGCGACTTCGTCCGCGTGGAATTAGTAGGTACTCCACAAACTTCAACGCCCGCTCTACCCCCTTTTGTTTTGGAAAATTAAACAAAACGATTTTCATTAATTACCCAGCCATTTCTGCTGCTGATTCTGTGGTCTCTGGATCAGTGCAACTATCCACCCCGTTTAACTCGTCAGGCGTTGAATTTGCAAAAAAAAAAATCTGTTTCAATTGTCTCACTTTTAGTTTGTTCATACCAATTCCCACGTAAATTAAAGTAAGCAATAATGTCCTCCCCTAAAAACTTCATCACCCCTTTACGCACGCTCCTTAAGGGGTTTATTTTCGAAAAATCCAAATATTTGTTATTCTTATTTTTTATCCAAACCATTAATGCCGTGTTTAAACTTCATCGTATTTTTCTTATTTAGAGCATTTTTATACTTGTCGTAACTTTGAAACTGTGAACGATACGATTTGAATAATATAAAGTGTAATTTACATGTACATAATCAACCTTAATTATCAACATTTAAATGGATAAGGATTAATATCTTGATATCAAAATCATTACTTTTTCTTTCTACTGGTCCGCTTCGATTGAATAATTTTAACAAAAAGCGGTCATTGTGACTTAACTATAATAATTATATATATATAATGAGTACTTTAATTATATGGTACATTATTTTTATGTATCATCAATAGTTTTCGCAGCGCATGCGATGAAAGACATTTTACGACATATTTTTTACAGCTTGTGTTACATAATTCAAGTTTAAGTAGGGATCCCTAATTATTTCTGGAATTAAATATAGCCTATGTTACTTAGTGAAGATGTAGCTTTCTAACGGTGAAAGAATATTTAAAATCGGTTCAGTAGTTTTTGAGCCAAATCGTAACAAACATGTAATTAATTACCCAGCCATTTCTGCTGCTGATTCTGTGGTCTCTGGATAAGCGCCCATTGCAAGAAAGGTATGCTGCGTGTATCAGCTTTCTATACAACAACGCTCAGTGATGTCTCACCTTATCAACACTGTAGTACAATAATCCCCTTATCAACCCCGCGCACTCGAACACCTAGCACGCGTGATAGCTGATAGCATGATAATGTTCATTTCAACAGGACACCGTTATCTATTTCATCCGATTATGCCAACGGCATAGTTCTAATCAAGACGTCTTTACTTTTTATCTAAGCGCATTTACGTAAAAGAATCACTTGGATTTAGTTCTTGCATAATTAATTTGGGAAATTGTTTGTTCAAGCTGATAGCACAACATGATATGATATTTGTTTGCTAATAGCAGAAATAAAATATCAGCTTTGTGTAGCAATAGCTTAGACGTTGCAGGGTTTTTGTAAGTCCTTTTTTGGTTTCAAAAATAGTGTAGCTGGTGATTATCGGTCTTAAACTTTATGAGCGAATTTAACCGATTATACTGAACGCGATTGACTCATTTCAGATATAACTTTGCGTTTAAGAGATACCAGTGTCCTCAGAATACAATAATAGGTACATATTGAACAGTAAACTAGACAAGGAGCTCGTAGATAAATAATAACAGCCGCACGGGTCAATTCCTTAAGACTAAGCAACGCTTGCCGAGGTCGGTTTGTGGATGGGTGACCATTTTAACATACCGAGACTGCTCTGTGCCTTGGAACCGTAAACCTGTTGATCTCGGCAGTCATTTCTAGATCTTTGACAGTCGTTACGGTAAGTCGGTATCCAGAAAATCTAACACTAGTCTTGCCAAGGAGTATCGCATTATCCAGTTACTGGGTTGTGGAGATCCGACAGCCATTCTCTCCATGTAAAATACTGATATTCAGCTGCATCGGGTTTTGGGAATATTATAGGCTAGGCAAATTGATTGAGAACATTAAACTGTTACAATTCACAACCGTTTCCTTTTCATTGGCAAAAAAAAATTGGACACATTTTCTTTCGATTTCCACGTAAACTAAAAATTAAGACAGATTGAAATTAAGATACAGTGCGTTGAAAACTCGCGTGACGTCACATTTGAGTACAGTTTTCACTCAAATGCAACGTCAACTGCCCCCACTCTTGAACTTTGTTGCGCTTTATCTTCGTCATTTTGTATTGATTTGATGAAGCAAAAAAATACGTGTCCAATATTTTTCGATAGCTAATTTATTGACTAAATAGAATCATATTTTTTGAAGTGAAAACTTCTATAACGGCGTTTGTGCACTTGTTGGGGTGGGAAAAATATGTTAAACTCGCGTCAGGACACGTGACCTGATCGAAAATTCGTGAGACGGAGGGAATTTTTAATGTAATATAAATTGTCATGTTTATGTACGATAGCGCAATAAATGAATATTATATTTTACCACATAAATGATAGTACTTTTATACTGATAAAGTAATTCGTGCGAAATTATTCCCTAACCATTCCAAAATATCAAAAATACACAACGTTAATGTTTTCACTTCTGCCGGCACGAGGTTGGGAAGTGATGGGATAGTGCTATTCTTTTACAAACACCATACAGATGATGGAAGGGGTACAGCAAATAAATATAAAAACACGTTTTTGTTTCGTAAAGAATATACAAATAATATATATTTAATACTCATAAAATACATTATATATGCTAAAATAATAAACCAATAAATATGATTTTTTATAATAATCTTTCTGATTAAGAGAACTCATACTAATTAATACGAAGACCAAACTAACAATGACAGGCATATAACGTATTGTGAATGAGAGAACTATGTAGATCGCCATATTAGGGTTTTATTTTAGTTAATCTGGCAGTTTGAGTTATTTTTGCGGCCTACCCAAATGTCCTTACTTTGGTATTTTTCGTCAAATCGTTGTGCTCCTTAAAATTCTAAGTTCACGTTAACTGACAAATGCTTGCACTGTCTGGACAGTTCCAGTCAAATCTGTGTGGCACTTTCCTTAAAAGGCCACTTCAGACATTAACCTACATGGTTCTCATATGATTTGACCAGTACGGATTGTATGGACTTTAAAAGAGACTTCGACCTCTACGCCAACCGTGCCGATTCGTCAAACCATCCTCACAAAATTTCATATTTATAATACTTATTATTTTCTATTATAGTACAAATAGAAAGTAGGAAGGATAGGAAAAATCAACCTCGCTGTTTTGCGCTTTTGAATACGTAACTGAAATCATGCGATTTACTGTGAATTTTATTTAAATTCATAAAATTTTTAACTTCTCGGTTTTTGAAAAAAAAAAACTTAAAATAGACAGTCAAAAGGAACATGGCCTCGGGCTTATAATGCACGTTATTAAAGTATTCTCTCCAAATAAAACAAATCTCGTCTGAACGACGTACAACCTTTTAGGAAGTCGTTAAACTAAAACACGAATAAATTAATTTAGGTACAGCTTCATTTTACTCCACGTTTGAGTTTGATTCATATTTGAATTTTCGTTACCAAAACTAAAATAAAAGTGAAACTCCTGAATTCACGAAAATGTTACATGCAGCAAATTGTTCATTTTTTCATTTACCATTTTTCACCACAAACAGCAAAATACAGTATTTCGGTAAACACAGAAGTTGATAAATGGACTGGAGAGCATTTCGCTCAAAAACGAAATGTACAAAAATGTACAGTTTTCGACATAAATGGTTGTTTGATTTTAGCTTGTTTGAATTTGAACTAAAAAATATCAAGCTACAAGCAAAGGGTAGGAAATGATTTGTACTATATTATTAGAATACAATCTACTGCATATAGGCACGTGATTAGTTAATTTTTGATGATTTTCATTGTTCTTACATGACGAATAGCACTTTTCGGACACCGCATTTTTATATAAAAAGCATTTAAATACAAGATTTCGTATATCCATTTAGCAAGCATCTTGTTTTTTTGAAAATCGTTGAGTTTGAATCCATTGATTTGAAAAAAAAACCTCTTTAACTAAGCACACTACTCAATAACGATCTTAGAGTACATTGACGGTATACTTATGCTGCATCTTGGGTGCATAAACGCATCTTGTAGCTTTATTAGATTCATATTCAGGGTGATCCAGAAGTTCGTGGTCATATTTAAGGGTGATGTTGGGTAGCTGATATACATATATTAAGAAAAAATATCAATACATAAAAAATGTGACATTTAAAAAAAAACGAGTACAAAAACGACTAAAAAGTTGACAGTTAAAAAAAAACGATTACAAAAACGACTAAAAAGTTCCGAAGAAACGGCTTTTCAAGCAGTCTGTTGTTGGTGGCATCAAATCTATGATTTAACTAAAGTAAATGTCATAACTGTAAAAAGCAGCTTAAAAAGTCATTTTTTCGGAACTTTTTAGTCGTTCTTCCTGGTTGAATCCGGAAAAAAACTACATCCAGTTTTTTTTTAGTAACTGAAAAGGACCGAGAAATCCCGGGATTTTCCGGTTCATACACCACTCGTCGCGATGAGTCACATATCTATTGTTAGATTCCACCCCTACACGTGTAAGCAGCTTACACGTTGCAGGGGTAGCATCTCTCGCTCAGTTTTGTAGGAGGCTTATTACGTTTGATTTACATTGTTTTTATGATTGAGTTTGTCAGATTATGATGTCATAATGGAGTGTTAGCACATTCCATACAAACCTAAAACTAATTTACTCGCCACTTTTAAGCTAGCGCTAATAATAATTTAGTTTTAGGTTTTACGTGTTACCTATGTTATATTATTTTCTTTGTAATAATACGTTGTATAAATACGAGTTCTTCTAACTCAACAGACAGATGTGTTGCTGGGGAATTTGATGCGCCACTTCTTCTTCCCAGCTAAAACACTAGGAAGTGGTGACGGGCGGGGCGTTTTTGAGGGACTGTTTTTTTGTAAACGTTGACATTCAATAAGTGCTGGCACATAACCTAATTTGAATAAATGACTTTTTGACTTTTGATGATTCTTGGACAACAGGAAGTACCCTATAGGTTTTGCGAGTGTCGAAATGCCTCATGAATACATTGCAAAACCTTGTTGCGCAATGCGCGGCACCAACTCTCACTTGACCTGAATTATGATATTTTAAACTTTACTGTTAGCACTATTATACTCGTACAAAGTTTCATACTTTTACGTATTACCTATTACACGATAGAGTGAAGGCAAAATAACGATAAAGACGAAAAAGATGAAAAATCACGTTATTTATTTGGGAAACATAACTTTTTTTTATTTGCTTCCCTACTATATTGGGGTTGGTTTCCAGTCAAACCAGATTCAGCTGAGTACCAGTATTTTACGTGGATCGGCTACCTACTAGACCTCCGCAACCCATTAACTGGGTAACACGGTACTTCTTAGCAAGACTGGAGTAAGATTTACTGGCTCCTGACAATCCGTACCGACTGCCAAAGATCTACAAATGACAGCCGGGACCAAAGGCTTAACGTGCTGTTCGAGACACGGAGGAGTCTCGGTATCTTGAGATGGTCACCCATCCGGAGACCGACCTCAGCAAGCGTTGCTTAACCTTGAAAATCGATTCGTGCGGCTATTATTATTGACCCGCGAGCTCTCTGTTGTTGTAGCGGCTATAATAAAAAAAATTCTTTGAAAATTACAAGGATCTATCTATTATTGCTCCAAAGGTACAAACTACACATCCCTGAGGCAGACAGACATACAGACGGACAGCGAAGGCTCGGTTACGGGATTCCTGCGTTCAACCCACGGGTTCGGAATCCCAATAAAAACTGGGTTTCTCATATGATTTGTGATTTAGATCTATTTTCCTACACCCACATGTATTTTACCTAAAATCTTAGAAAGTATTAGTGACGAACAGGAGGATCGTTGTTCCGAGAATAGCCTTTTGAAAATCGACATCAAGGATTTCGGGATGAAAATAGGTTAGGAGGATTACTGTTGGTCTGCTACCAAAAAAACTAATTCGCAAAAATATGAAAAGAAGACGAAATAAGATATTTTTATATGTTATGATATCTTATAGTAGGTATCCACTTATTTCTATACTTATATTTCCGACCTCACCTAGTTTAAATTGACGAAAAAACTCGACGTGTAAAAGTGTTATTTATATCCAATTTGAAACATAAATATAATTTATCCGATTTTTAAATATTTTTTTAAAACATCTTACCTTATTAAAAAAGAATTTTTTGGATTTTTTTGAGTGATTTGTACAATTTGAATAAATAATTTTCTTTAAAGTTTGATTAAAAATAGAAAATCAACTGCCAATCAGGATTCCTATAAAATTGTGTAATGGTGTATTTACAAAACCATTAAAATTTGTGTAACGGAACTGAAAAAAATTACATTGATTTGACACGAGAAAAGATGATGAGAACCGTCGGAATGTTACAAGCTTCTTCCACGCAACGTCCTGTGGCTGTTGCTCTTGGCACTACACAGAGCGTACTTGTAAGTCGCCCCGCTGTCTGGACCCGCTATCGTATCACGGGCAACTTGGCCGAGCGACATGGAGGAGGATCTCGCATCACCACTCGCAGACAGGCCCGGTACATGCAAAATACTGCTCGATGGAATCGTACCATGACCGCCATGATGTTGGCTATGAGGCTACACATCTCTTCAGACATGCTGATAAGCGACCAAACCATCCGAATTCGTTTACGTGAAGTGGGTCTTTTGGCAGAAAGTTCATTCATATGGAGGGGCAACCATAATGGTTTGGGCCGATATTTGGATCGGTGGAAGAACCGATCTCATTTGGATCAGGGGTAACCTCAATGCTCAGATTTATTTAGAAGCCAGACTGAAACACTAGATTTGATAAATATTAATTGGATATTTTTTCATAGTTATACTTGATCCCTGACAGAAATTTAGAAAAAATAAACACATTTAACATGTTTTTTTTTTAAATTAAGTCAGACCAGATCAGTCCTATTAAAATAAAATCCAATTTAATTCAGTAACATTTTTGCTTCCTTATTGCAAAAAAAAAACTGAAAAGTAACTTGAGCTTTTAAATAAATATTAAATAGATATTGTTTTATTTTCTTGGTTGGTGTATTCATCATCTTCCTGCCCTTATCCCATGTTACTTGGGGTCGGCGAAACACGTTTTTTTCTTCCATTCTCTCCTGTCAGCCATCACGCTATCACTAACTCCCTTTTCTTTCATATCACTCCTAACATCATCAAACTTTTCGGCCTCTCTCTCCTTGTCTATCCACATTTATATTCATATCTTTTAGTTACATGCATTTCATCAAACCTCTTCACATAAACATACCAAGATAAGCGATTCCCTTTCAACTTTACCATCACTGGCGCTACTTCTAAACTAACTCTAATGTACTCATTCCTCACTTTATCCATTCTCGATACTCCACACATCCATCTCAACATTCTCATCTCCGCCACATGCAGTCTTTTTCACAGCCCAACATTCAGATCCATACAGTACGACGGATCTTATAACGGACTTATGGATTTTTCCCTTTAACTTGAGTCCAGTAACCGGTCGCCATGTAATTAAGTCATTCTATGAAAATAATGCAGTTAGTTTTGATATAAATGTAAAAATAAAAAAAAATGCGAATTAAAAATGTTGTTTATTAAATGTGTGTTTGTTGTTACTTCCTTCCTTGTATATATTAGAAGCGGTGGTATTTGGTAAAAATAATCTCCAACTGTTTCCGAAGTCTTCAGATGGTTCCCAAAGAAGCCAACGTGATAATCGGAGACTTCGTGTACATAGTGCTAAGACAGCTCTAATGCGTAAGAGTGTATTCTGCACTGCCCCAAAATTATACAACGATGAGGTACCAAAGGCATACAAAGATTTGAACATTAATAGTTTTATTAAAAGCATGAAGAAACTTTTAATAAATAAATGCTACTATAATGTTGACGAATATTTAAATGACGTAATTTATACATTATTATTATTCTCTTTATATATTTTCCTTACATACTAATTTACATTTTTAATTATTTCTTAAATAAAACACTTTAAAAATTTTATTAAATTAATGTGACTTTGATTTTTGTATTGTGAATTTTTATTATTATTGTATTTGTACGACTTTCTAGGCAAAACATGTTGAAACTTTTTTCTTTTCTGTAATCGTTCGAACTGATTTTAAACCTACACGTGTTTTTGACAATTCAAATTTATCTTATCTTATATTATCTTAATTTACGGAACATTTTGTAAAACTCACCCTCTTGTACAAAAGCTAAACATGCCAGTTTATTAAATCAGAGTTAAGAATTATAGCAAAGTTAGCTTAATTTTTGGGCGTAATTTGCCTGGACTATAACTAAAGGTTTCGAACAATAACATCTTTAAAATCGTGCAATGATTAAAACTACAAGATGATTAATATCATCATTTCATCAATGGTACCTAATTAAGAAGGCTACGCAAAAACCTTTGCCCAGCCGTGGGATAGTAACTATTGATTTAAAAAAAACCTAATCCAACTAAATTCTTAAACTTTCCCGCTAAAGTCATGGATTCTTGTCACTAACTGTACTTATATATTCTAGTTTGTGAGCGATTCGCGTATATTTCTGTCTCAATAGCCAGGTAACTTTTGTTAAAAACATAAAGCGCCATTTACATGGAGAGATTTTATCACGCGCTTTGGGGCGAGAAGTCGTATGATTGCTGTAGGTGATAATTTTCAGACGATTATCGCATTCGCACGTTTACATTCAGCCAAAATAAAAAAACTCGCCTACAAGTATGTCATATGATATTCTTTTTTTTTTGTGAGTAGCTTCTCGCAGTTCAACCTATAAGGTTGTCGACTGCTTAACCGGGCTTGCCTGTGGTAGCCTTAATAGAATATTAAAGCCTACAGCCAGGGCTTATAAATAACTTACAAACTAAGCGACTACACGCAAAGGGCACCCCCTGTCCTCGGTTTAGGGCGTCGCTGGGGGGAGTACAGCTAGGGACGGGCTGAATCGAACTAGAATTATTATTAAGGGGCGAATTTAAGACTACAGGCTCAGCGGCGCGGGCTGGCTCGAGAAAGGGTCGGGCGGAAGTTCATGCGAGTATCGTACAAATCGGTTTGAACCGATGTAAATGCAAGATTTGCCATTTGGGGTCTATACAAAGGATTTATACAAAGACCAAGCCCTACTATAAGTAATGAATTTGGATGTTTCTAGATTTATTGAATTACTTATACTCAAAAGTAAAAGTTTATCTTTTGGAACCTTCCGCTAGTGTTTTTTTTAAGGTTCTTCCATGAAAATGATGCTACTTCTAGTAGGTACAGTATATTCCTATGATCGTTATGTTTAATAATTCAGTTTCTAACTATATAAAATAAATTAAGGGACAGCAAACGTCCTGGAAAGGTATTCCAGGTATTAAAAAATAAGTAAGTATGGGGGATTGGCTATTTTAATTGTACATGTAAATTGTATAAAAACAAAAAAAAACGATCATTTGTATTTCCAAGTTTATCATCATGTGACACCCTCGCGCACTGCACTCATGATAGCGACTGGCTGAACTCGAAATACGATTCTTGCTTTCAAATTATGTTTACACGTAGACATCTAGTATTCAAAGACGAGGCGATTGTCGCCCTTCCACGAACGATATCATAGTATGTTGTTTACATGATCGTATGTTTTTTTATTTCTTCCGATAGTCCTATCTTCGAGACAAGAAACTCTCTCCATGTAAATGACGCTTAAGGCTACTTTTAAAAAAACTTTTCAAGGGCAGTATTGACATAATTGTTAAAGAGAATTGATTGCGGAAAATGAATCGTATATTAACGACAGACGAGAAGGATGTCCCTTGCAATCGCTCCCTTCCTCTCAAACGCGTGCGCGGCCCCGTGCAACTCCCCAATCTATTGCGCAGGGCGCGTATTATTTCGGCGGGAAGCCAGTCGTGCTTACAATAAGGTATCGGTAGGCACGTTTTTCGCTAAGCTCCAAACTACGCGTCAAATGTTGACTTCGGACGACTTTACATGTACTACGCGGTAAATCGTAGCGTCACGGTTACTCGCTCTAAACATTTATTTTTCTAGTGCCGCAAGAAGTGTGTAACTTGAGCCTGCAGGCTGTATCAAAAGAACAGTGACAATCCTCCATTTGAATTCAGTGCAGTTCTCTATAGTGATTCGATTAGTTGCTGAGTCCTGCTCGACAACGAAGCAATTGTGTATCGTAATGACTTGTAAACTAACCAGTGAATACGAGTGTAGTTGAAAGAAACAGTTATGTATAGTGGTGAACAATTTAACGTTTATGTTATAGTTTGATTGTGCGAATTTGAAAGACTAAAGGTTGACAAAAATATATTTTTACAAAGCACAAAACGCAACTCACACACACACGGCGACTACGTAGTTATACCGATGCGGCTGCGACAATGCCGCCGCGCCTACAGAGCCAGTCAGTGAATTCTACACTGTGCCGGAGCCAGGCAGCTATTAATATGCCGCGCCTACGGAGCCAGGCAGCTACTGCTAAGCCGAGCCGGCCGGCACACAACTCCTTGGAAACGCCTACGACACGTCAGCGTAGCAACGCGGCTACAATCAGGCGACAACTACGCCGTCATACTGCTGCTACAACGCGTCGCCTAAGAAGCTCCACGGTGCACAGCACAGATGCACCGTGCCTAGGCTGCACCTACCCCGTTTGTAACAAGCCACGCCATCGGAAATGCAAGGCAAAAACGCCGCAACAACCAAGCCTCGAGGCTGCTTTGCCGCAACAACTAAGCCTCGAGGCTGCTTCGACGCAACAACGCAGCTTCGATACTGATACGCCGCTGATCGAAATTTCTACGATACTGCAACACAGTGACACGGCTGCTACAACACTCCAACGCAGGACCAGGGTTGCTGCAACAGCCGCGGATGCGGATGCGGACGCGGATGAGTACGCGGATGCTGACATGGATGCGGACGCGGATGCTGACATGGATGCGGACGCGTCTGCGGACGCGGATGCGGACGCAGATACGGACGCGGATGCGTACGCGGATGCGTACGCGGATGCGTACGCGGATGCTGACATGGATGCGGACGCGGTTGCGGATGCGGATGCGGATGTGGATGCGAATGAGGATGTGGCCGCGGATGCGGATGCGGACGCGGTCGCGGACGCGGATGCGGATGCGGATGCGGACGCGGATGCGGATGCAGATGCGGATGCGGATGCGGATGCGGATGCGGATGCGGATGCGGATGCGGATGCGGATGCGGATGAGGATGCGGACGCGGATGCGGACGCGGATGTGGACGCGGATTCTGACGCGGATGCGGACGCGGATACTACAACGCTATATAGAGGTAGTTATGCGAATTTAAATGCACCGCGCTTTTTGCTGCGCTGCACCTGCGCAGCTATGCGGAAAGTGCTACGTTTCGTTTTCTCAGCTACGCGACTTCTGTCGCCTTGCGCCTACGCTATAGTGCTTCCAGTGCTGCGCGCGTACGAAGCAACGGGGCTATTGCTACGCCGCGCTCACATAGCAGCACTTCTACAACGTTGCATTCAAGCAGCTACGCGGGTACTGCAACGCCGTGCCTAGGCTGCTTCCCGACTACCAATACCCAACTCTGCAAGGAGTAGTGCTACCCAACGCACCGGTAACTAAGCACTTTAGGCTGCAGCTCACATTGAGCCAATTAACGGGATGATGATGTAGCTAATTAGGTTTGTTAGTGTTGTTTAGTATTCATTTAAAAAATAAATGATTCAATACTACGATATTATTCAATAACCGTAACCATTGTAAGTTTAACTTTAAATCCCTAGTTAACTTAGAACAACTTAAATTGTATGCATGGTAACCTATGATTACCTATATTTTATTTTGAGTTTGCAAGGTAACCTAGAAGTTATGCGGTTTCATGGTATACGTTATGGACAATTGGGGCATTTTTCATAATGCTCGGGCATTATGAAAAATGACGAGCTACTTAGAGCGAAGTAAATAATTATAATTTGAACTTCCTTATTTATCACATTGTCTAGACATTGTGAATATTGTAATTTGATAATACACAGGTACAGTCGACAAAGCTATTTGGTATGCAAGCAGCTGACTTCCAACTACCTTTAAATAATGTTGTGAGTGTGCTGAGTAGACAATTGTTGTACACCACTCTCGTAAGTGACATGGGTACTTACGAGTGTGGTGTACAATAATTGTCTAAGCTTTAAAAGTTCCAATGCACACATTACAAATAAATATTGGCAGTGCAATGGAAAAATAATATTTTGGCCTGTATATCAAAGAGCTTTGTTGACTGTACCTGTGTATTATCAAATTACAATATTCACAATGTCTAGACACTGTGATAAATAAGGAAGTTCAAATTATAATTATTTACTTCGCCCTAAGTAGCTCGTCATTTTTATAATGAAAAATGCCCCAATTGTCCATAACGTATAAGTACCATGAAACCGCATAACTTCTAGGTTACCTTGCAAACTCAAAATAAAATAATATAGGTAATCATAGGTTACCATGCATACAGTTTAAGTTGTTCTAAGTTAATTAATCACTTGATCCATAACAAATATACTGCTTCTATAAAATTTGAAGGCCAATTTTTTCAGACTTTTGCCCGAATAAAAAATTAGGTTTGTGTATATCAAAATACATGAAAATAATTCCTTAGCTTTGCATCTAGTTTTCTATGTGTTGTATACTATTATGAGATAATAAATATTTTTTGTCAATATTTATCCTTAAGATTACACAGCAGAACAGATTTAAGATTATTGAAACATGTCTTGGTTATTGAGGCAGTTTACTCAAAATAAATGAACGAAACTCGACGTGAAAATTGGCCGACTCGACATGAAAAAAACCAGTTGGCAAAAAAAAAACAGTTCTTCCCGACAAGATAGTACTCTGATAGTACTTGGTACACATTTTGCGTTGCACGCCTTGCTTTTTGCGATTTTTTATATCGAAAACTGATACTATTATACCATTTTCGAAAGCTTATTTAACAAGAAAGTGTTCAGTAATGTTTACGTCAAGTGCCATGCATTTATTTCGAGTAAACTTTTCGAGATACTTTTATACATTTTTATAGCCTGAACTTTACGACGCTTCATTGCCAAAGATATAACAACTTGCAAAGGTAACTTTGTCTTTTTATATTTAATTAATATTTGTATTTAGAATAAGCAAAAATATTTATATGCTACAATGTATATTATATGATTAATTATATTATCTGACATCTCTTATGAGCGAAATTTCATGACAAAGTTTTTTAGTATGAATGTGTATGGTTATAATAAGGCTGTGTCAAACATTTCTTATATTTTTATATATTTATTAAAAAAAAAACTCGCTGTTAATACGATTAGTCTATCCATTCCCGTCAGTCAGTCCATTATGAAGACATAGAGTAAAAATATAATCATAGAATTAAGTATACATATTCTAATCAGTTATGGAAGTGGATTTAAAAACAAATGTCCGCTATGTATAGAATGTTGCCATAGAAATATGTCAAACAAAGACAAGAGATTGATGCTCTCATTTCTCTTATAAAATATTAAATGCTACATATGTACGTCTTGCAAAGTTATGAATAGAATTTGTAAGAAGCGAGATTACAAAGACAAGATAAAGCTTAACTTCTAAGTGGGAAGCAAACGGCTATTACTAAAAGAGCCTTTGTTGCCACCTGTAGAAGACCCTACTTTTTAGAGGTAACATTTATTAGTAAAGCCGCTCATGTCATTGACAATGGGGCCGCATTATTACCCGTGCAAGAAACTTAGTAGCTACCAACTCAAATATAAGGTCGAAAATCGACCGGCACGCTTTAGTTTATAACTATAATATTTGCTGCGCGAAACAAACTCATTCTTGTAAGACTTTATACTTCGTTGTCTGAAGAACATATGAGTGCATAAAGTTCTGACATGGTGCGGTAACATCGTTTAAAACGTATACCTATAGTTATATTTTTTAGCTGTTTGAAGTTGCAACCCTCGGATCGAGGGGTCCGAGTGCTCACGTTCAGATTAATTAAAGTACGTGTGTGTGTGTGTGTGTCTGTGTTCTGATGCTTGAATGAATGAAAGTAGTTATGTATGTGTGGGGGAACGTGGCAATGACATTGCCACGTTCCCCAGTCTTTTGGAGGCGCTATTTAAACCAGTGAATTTCTCGATGTAAATTAGTCAGAATAATTTATTTATTGGAAATAATTAAACATGGCCTTAGCAGCGTTTGACATGGTTTAACGTCTGATTATTAAATTGTAATCTAATATGTTTCACCACCTAATGGCGTAAAAGTTTAAAATATAATATTGTGCGATTGTTTAACGTAAAACTTATATGTGTAATGAAATGATAATAATTCATCAAATTAGATATTGTGTATTTTAAAAATGTCTACTTGTCTAAATGTTGTAGAACAACTACAAAGTAAGTAATTATTATTAATAACATTTATGCTGACACCTGAGGGTTTCACATTTATTCAAAATCTTAGCAAGAGTAGATACATAAATACCTACAAATTAAACCAACCACTTTTGTATTAATACATTTTAATATTAATTCACTTTTGTTTTTGGCCAATTAGCCAAAAAGTATTAGAAATTATGGTCCCTATCTTTTTTGGAATATTGTAGTAATTTTTACTCTTCTGATGAAGCCATTTCATGGGATAATGTGCTTTCATGTGTAAGTATATTTCAAATGTATGTCTCATGCAAAAGAAGACACCAGCGTGCTTGCGTTATGTGACAAGACCAATCAAAGTTAAATTTAAAATTCAACGCATGTTTTTTGGCCGAGGAAGCTTAATTTTGATTAAGGCGATTCCTTTAGCAATATTTATTTATGAACAAGTCATTGGATATTTCAGCAATTACTAGAGGTTTATTATTAAATGTTTATTTAATAGATATTGTACTGTTTTTTTTTAAATGCATATAATTAAATTTAAGATTTCAGATATGTCATGTATTTCCATTTTATTCATTATATCAATTTTCGTCAAAGAATTTCGTTGTTGTTTTGTTTTGAAAACCCATTTTCCTGTAAGAAACGTACTACCAAGAATGACGAGCAAATAAAGCCTGAGTAGGTACCCAAGTAAAAAAATAAAGCTTGGAAAAATATTGAACAATAAGTACCATAGTCTCATTCCTAGAATCAACTTATTATGAACGATACATAATATTTATCGAAAGGAATTGCGCAGGAAACTATAATGAGCAGTTCACCGATTTTTCTCTAATAATAATAAAATTTATTGAAATGAATAGAACTATGAACAGACTGAAGAAAATCCGAATACCACTAATACTTATTTTAAAATTGAAAGTTTGTTCCTCTTCGTTTAGTGAATCCCGACTTTAAATATTTTCGACTTTCACTCAGGCTGAGCCGCTAAGAAAAGCTAGTTTTCAATAGGTACTACACAGGAATACACAAATTCTTTAAACAAAAAAGTTGAGAAAAAAACCTGTAGATCCTGAAAATATAAATGTGTCAATCACGCCTAAATCATAATATGATCCAAGACAGGCATCATCGATGTTGGCAATCAATTACACTTGGGTACAGGATGCTTCAAGACCGATCGGCCAGGATCGTCACGCAGTGGGTGCTTGAGGACGGACGGCAGAAACGAGGCAAGGCTTATAAATGCTGACATGAAGATTTTGACTCATTCCTGACGGATTGACCGGAGAAGGCAAAATACAAAGAATTGCCAGTAGGTACTAGCAATGCTTTCGTCTTTCAAAAGATCCAATACTAGTTCTCCACACATTAATTACCACCTACACACAAAAACTTGAAATAAAATAGTTGAGGAATAATATCGTGCTCGCTAAATGCAAAAACTATACATAGATCCTGAGACTGAGGTCTTTGCCTAGCAGTGGGGAAGTAGGTATTGGTTAATTTATTTAAAAGTTGGAGAGTAGGTATTGGTTATTTTATTTTTGAAAACGCGTCAACGATGTAACATGTAAATTGGAACTCAGATAGACCTGCTCTGCATTAGGATATATTTTATTCTTTGTGAATTCTCAAGCAAAGTCTCTATAAATATGATCCATAAGTACCAGTCACTTTCAACTCAGCACAAAGTGCAAAAAATAACGAGAATACAGCCAAGACTGCGGCTTGCAAGCCTCTCCGCTCCAATAAAATTGTATTACAACAACAAATAAAAGTGTTGGAATAAATGAAGGCGCCACTATATATATACACCAGATAATTTAGAATGGCAAAAAGAAAATAACAAATCAACAATGAAGGTCGTTTTTGATAGACTCAAAATTATCTACTGAATTTTGAGTCTATCAAAAACGACCTTGTCACTGAGCACTTGTGGGTAAAATAGTGGGGATCATTTTTTCAGCGACGGCCGCCGCTGGACATAGCCTTCGAGCATCGTCACATCGAACAGTGCTGCTCACACCCATCGCGGCTCTCAGTCACCAGATCATCGGCCAACCTTGGGGATTCCGAAATTTCTAAGACTGCGTCTTTCATTAAATTAGTACACTTGTCATTTCAGCTGAGGCGGAAGCGAGGCCGTTATCCCATACATACGTATCAGTCGTTCATCAACACACATTCTCGAAAAGTAAATAAAATATATGAAACATACAACAATACAAATATTTGTGAAAAATGGCTCGCGGATTTATTTTCATTCATCGAAGTCGATGTTGGCCGGCGACCAGCCTGGTGTTATAAATGTTATCTATTGAATAGGTGGCTGGCTCGCGCATTTTTCCGCACTGGTGCGAAATACACTTCATTGCGTGCCTAAAAGCGGTGGGTTAGCAGCCGGTTCCGAATAGTTGTGTTGAAAACAATATTAATGTAGTTACCTATACTCTTTTTTGCCCAGCTTGATAATAATTACAGTTCGCAAAGCATAATTGGGCGAAGGAGCGCTAGCCTCTATGTATGCATGATATGCATGATTCAACACGACCAATTATTTAACACGTGTGCATCAAACAATTCATTAGGGCTCCCATCAAACAGGGGACAGGCCATCGCAACGAATATGAGACAGCGAACGCGAGGCCAATTTAATTTGTAATTGGCGGCGTGCATGGGTGATTGTAACAAATAACCAAAGATATATAATAATTGGTTAGGTATTTGGTACAATTTAGAACCCACAATTGTAAACCAGATTGAAGAATAATTAGGTACAATGTTTATCAATTAGTCTGGTGTCTGCGGAATACTAAAATACCCTTTGGTGCAACAGCAGCGGCCTGTTTTTAAACGTACGTATGCTTAGGGTACATTGAAGTAATTAACATCCTACGGTTCACACATACGGTACGGTACATTCGAGCTAATTAGTAAATAGACTTAATCAAAAATAACTAGGTTATTGCTGATAAGGAAAGGTATCTATCTATTGGACATAGTTTCCGTACTTAGTTCTGATCTTGGACCATTGTGCGTGTAAAGAAAGATAATAAGAAAGGGTAAAATAAGTATCGTAACTAAGGCCCGTTTGCGCAAACCAAGTTTACATTTATTTCAGAGTAATTTGTATTAAGACGAGGCTAAATAACAAATATTCCATCCAAACCAAACGATATTTTACAAGTAATTAATAAAAGATTTGTAAAACTTTTTCAAAGAAGCTTTTAAAGAACCTTGGTATAATTTTTTTTTTTTTTTTTTTTTTTTTTTTCTTTAAAAAACGTTGCCCCACACTAGGAATTTCTCCTGTATTGTGGGTGCGTTTACAAACATAGAAAGTCACATACACAAACAGCCAGACCCGGAACAACTATCTGTAGGCCATACAAATAATTGTTCCGTGCGGGAATCGAACCCGCGACACGCAGCGCAGCAGTCAATCGCTCAACCACTGCGCCAACCGTGCTGTCAACTGTCAAAAATCGAAAACATCCAATGAGCCCAAAAATACAATGATGGTGTCGTGATTGCTCGTGGAGTTCCTAAGACCACCTTCCAGCTACGTCACCAAACAGCTCCATTGTACAATTTTATTGCATTGTCTCGCTACTTCTATAAGTATCCCAAGTTTTAGCTAAATTGGTAGCCAGGAAGTGCTTGAAAATGTATGGCTAAGTTCTACAGATATATCTACATATAGTTCTGGACACATCTATTGGCCCACCTTGTATTTTCAGTTTCGTTTGGTCCTAGCTAAAATTTTATATTAGGTCGAGCAAAAAGTTTTTATGCAGTTTTGAACCTGGCACATTCACAATTTCATTCAATAGTCTTTTTTTGAATTTCGAACACAGAATTTAAAGAAACAAAAGACAATTGGAGCCTGTTTGTTGATATCAAACAATCGAATACTAAGAAAACTTGGTTTTATTGGTTTACTTGGATTTAATTCTTGAAAAAGTGATTGATATCTTTGGTTTTGCAACAAACATTACTTATTCTTAACATTAAGGTGAGGTTCTATCAATAATCTATGGATACTTCACCTGAAGTCGCCGCCCAAGCTGTGGCACTTATTCAGGCCGGACACAGCCAAAGAAACGTGAGTGCTCAACTTAATTTAAGTCGATCTGCGGTCCGAAATGTTTATCGGAGGTACCTAGAGACTGGCGGCTTTGTTCGTCGCCAAGGAAGGCCACGATCTCGGGTCACAACTGAAAGGCAGGATCGATTCATCGTGACGACCAGCTTGAGAAATCGTCACCTTACCTCCATTGAGATACAAAACCAACTTCGCGACTTCCACGGAATATCTGTGAGCGCTCGAACTGTTCGGAGAAGGTTAAAAGAACGCGATATGGTACCACACAAGCCAGCTAATGGGCCCAAACTAACGCGAGCCCACCGAACAGCGCGCCTTCATTTCGCACGCAGTCATTTAAATTGGACACAGCAAGATTGGAGCCGTGTACTCTTTTCTGATGAGTCTAAAATTGTGTTACATGGCAATGATGGAAGGAAGAAGGTCTACCGACGTAAGGGAGAGCGTTTCGCACAATGCTGCTTTGAAGAGAGGGTTGCTTATGGCGGTGGCTCATGGACTGTCTGGGGCGGTATATCCGCGAGCGGCAGAACTCTAGTTGAGGTTGTTACAGGACCACGGCTGCCAACATTAAATGCTGAAAGGTACATTCGTGAGTGCTTAGAACCTCACGTGATACCATACGCGGACTATGTGGGCCCAAATTTCCTTTTTATGCATGATAATGCAAGAGCCCATGCGGCCGGCATCGTCAGGGAATATCTTCGGGATGTGAACATCACAGTTATGGACTGGTCAGCCAGAAGCCCAGACATGAACCCCATTGAGCACATGTGGGACGAGCTAAAAAGATGTGTTAGGGCTCGTCAGCCAGTTGCCCAGACGATGCAGGAGTTGAAAACTGCCATAGAAGAGGAATGGGAGATGATCCCTCAAAATTGCATAGAGCGGTTGATAAACTCTATGCCTAATCGTATGAGAGCTGTGGTAGATGCCCATGGAGGCAACACGCGTTATTAAATTAAACCTTTATTTGATAAAACATGTTTTTCATTCAAAAATCAATTGCCTTTAACAAGGCGCATATCCGACTTGTTAGGCGTAGCTCCATGTCGTATGGTATTCTGAATTCAAATTTAAAACAATACGATCGAAAAAGATGATAAAATGTATCAGGTTTAAAACTGCATCAACAGTTTTTGTTCAATCTAGCAATCATATTTCGGTAGGGGCCATCGAAACCTAAACTCTAAGGTGGGCCAATAGATGTGTCCAGAAGTGTATATATACCTACCAACGTGTTACCAACCTACCAACGTGTTACAGAATAAACGTAATACCTGGAAAGGGATCATTGTACTCATTATTATGAACAACTTGCAAAAACCCTGAAATCGCAAAAAAAAAATCAACTCCGCCATACATTCATGTGCGCATAACTCGACAAAAATATACTGGGCAGCTGATTTCGCGAAAATAAGAAGATGAAAAAACAAAAGACTCACGTGGTACGGCACGTTGATAATGGTCACCAGGTCATCCTCTTTGTTCGGGTAAGACAGGACCGGATCGAACGCGAAGTGTTCATGTCGCATGTACTTGATTACATCTCCGGTTACTTCTAGCACCTCTCGCGTTTGGTATAGTCTGAAACAAAAGGATAACATAAGGGACTTGTCACATTGTCTATGATAAGGGGCTATCCCCTTATCATAGACAATGTGACAAGTAGAGTAGTAGGAAGAGTAGAGCTAACAATCAGCCGCTATAGGGAATAGGGAATATGCATAAAAAATATTAATTATCTAGACAGTTTTTTTACATATTATTTGACGTCACAGTTTGTATCGGACTTCTCTTTCTAATTGTCAACTTTGAAGCTAAAAATTGCATGCATATAATAATAATAATAATAAATTCTTTATTTCGGACACCATAAGATCCAATATGCAATATGCATGCAATGTTTAGCTTCAATATGTTAAAAAAACTGTTTAGATAATTAATATTTTCTTCATGCATATTCCCTATTGGTCCGCCGAGCTTTCTTTAACAAAAAAATCTCGCCTGCAGTACTATGAACTACAACCAACTTACTAAAAACACTACAATTTCCAGACAAGGGAAAAATTCAATTATTTCGCTGTTATGACAAGATTAACTAATCATTTTAAAACAGCTTTCCAAGTCCTTTATTTTTTAGTAACTAGACACTTATTTACGCAAATAGGGTGCTTTATGAACGTCCTTTGTAAAATAATATTGTACTTGAAGTGAAATTTAAATTTCTAGGTTTCTAGAATTTATATTATTAATCCCTCCGTTGCGCGTTGTGGAGGTAAGAGTGGTTTAAGATGAACGGTGAATGTTTCTTTTAAACGTTAAAGAAATGAAAGTGTCCATATGGCATGTATTACCACATGTGAGTGGAAACTTGGGTGGGGGGAACGCAAAGGAAGTCCTTCTTAGGCAATACCAATAAGGTGTGTTGATACACAGATCCTATTTGTGATGCTTTTCCGAAAGGTCAGGTGGCCTACCACTTACAACCTGTGTGCATGTATGACCAGATGTAAGAAAGTAAAATAAGTAACAGGAACAAGCATGGAAGGATCGTAACAGGAACTCTGCAGTGTCTGCCTTACCCCCATGGGAAAAAGGCGAGATTTTATGTAAGTTCCTCCGTATTTTATAGAAACAATGCAAAATATTTCTGCAAGAAAACAACAAAAGCGCCAGAAGCCTTAATAACACCATTCAAACCGATGCAAAGGACCGAAGAAAAACTTTGCAAGGTCTGTTTATTGTTTCTTGTAAACAATAGTTTTTTCTCAACCTTTACAGCAACTTTCAAGGTGCCTAAGAGGCTTCTCCCAACCTTCTTAACAAATCTACGTTTTATTAGTACGCAATCATTTCAGTTACCAAGCATATTTGAAAAGAAAAAGTTTGGTAAATTCTGGAAAGTCACGTTGCGTCCAAGGGTTGTGTTGTAAGCACCTATTTCAACATATTAAAACTGAAACGAAAATTTCAACAACTCACGTTTACACCGCTTCATTTTTTATACACATTTAGGTACTCATAAAATATAAATCAAATTACACTTTTCCGGAATTGGGTACCTACCTATATCCCTGTGATAATGTTGTACTTTCAGAATTCGGTAACGATAGCAAGACTTATAGGCCAGTTAGTAGTAACTCTGTCGTTACTCAGTATAAACTAAACGAATCTACAACAACATCATCATCGCCTAGCCTTTTTTCCCAACTATATTGGGGTCGACTTCCAGTCAACACGGATTCAGCTGAATGCCAGTATTTTACGAGGAGCGGCTGCCTACCAGATCTCCACAACCCATTAAGTGGGTAACTCGATACTCCTTAGCAAGACTGGTGTCAAATTTACTGGCTTCTGTCAGTTATATAATACGAATCTACAACATTTATGACAAATGATTTCGAAGAGAATATATAATCTGCTACGTTGGGAGCGTACTTTGCAGGCTTCCAGTCTACATTCAATAAAAGATATTGAAGGAGTTTTTCTAATGAAAGAAAATTACCGGGCCCATCTAGCTGAATTGGTAAATATATCTGGATAATTTGTGCAGTAGGATAAATAATTAAATAAGTTTTTTTATGCTCTCAGACAATTAAATAATATAGTCAACAGAAAAACAGCAATTACAACCTATCACGCCTACATAGAATCTATCTTACGGTACAGGTTTATTTTTTGGGGTAACAAGGATAGGCACAGAGGGGTAATAAGGGATGAAATGAACTCTCCAAATAGAGATCCATGCAGACTTGTATTGCACGATACTCCTAAATCAGCCAAGTTTGCGAAAAGTTTCCTAGTCATGTTTGTCAAATTCCAAAATAAAAAAAGATGTTATATACCTAATACCAACTTATATATATATATAATACCGATTTAAAAACAGACTATTAGCTGAAAGAACATGTTTCATGATATTAAAGATTTTTTAACGTTAACCTATATATACATTTCTGGACTTTTGTCATTGCGGATAATTCTGAGATAAAACTAGATTTTTGATTATTGTATTGACCTTGTAAAATATCTGTGACATTGAATAACAATTAACTAATCATTATTATTTTGCATGCAATTCATACATATTCTGCATAGCTAAACACTTTAGATTAATTTTGATTGTGTTACCCATATATGCATGTTAGATATTGCGCCGCAATTTTGAAAAGCAATCAATATGGTGGCGTGGGGCCATGCCACAAAGGTTCAATCCCTTTTGAGTATCGGGTCACTTTTGGGTGACAAACTAGAAAAAATTAAAAATAATTATTTTTTTAATCAGCATCATAATTTCCACCGGAAGCTGTCCACTGCTGGCCTCCCCAAGAATCGCCACATTGACCGCTCCTGTGCGTCTGGCATTCAGCGGATACCCTCGGCCTTCACCAGGTCATCGGTCCAACTCATGGGAGGCCTTCCAACACTTCGACTTCCGGTCCACGGTCGCCATTCCAGAACCTTTCCCCATCCCATGGCCCCATCGCCTATCTATATATAGTTTTGCGAGCAATTTTAATACGCCCCGTAAAATGTCCCGTCTTACCGATAAACATAAGGTCCAATTTCTTTAACAACGGGTACGCCGCCGTTCATCACGACCTCAGGATTGGAGACGTTGAAGATCCTCACGGTGAAGTTCATCGCAAAAGGTACCACTTCGAAACGATCCATCTGGACTGTGTTATCCATTAGAACCACCTCCTGCAAAAAAAAAAAAAAACTTGTTGAGGGAGTGTGCGTCAGAATTACATATTTGAATTCCGCCTCGCCCGTTCCATCGTTGGACTACAACACGTTCGGCGATGCGTCGCTGTTACATGGTGGACATCCCATCCATACGCACAAAATGCATTGGGAATACTTTAATTGTGCGTGTAGCAAAGGATTAGAATTCTCTATCGGAGTTGGTGTTTCCTGATGGCTACAACCTTTTTGTTTTTAAAGATGGGAAATCATCAAATGACTTCTTCCGCTCTGGGTGGAGCGGAAGGGTGTGTCAGACTCTTACTGACTAAAACCCATCCGTGTTCCTTCTAAAGCCTTTTGCTTTCCAGGGCCGCGGTGACTCTTTCGAACAAATTCCGCAACCCTGGCAGGCTCTGGCCCTAGCGGGCCCCGTCTTCTCTGCTGACATCTCCTTGAGGCGCACGTGAAACACAACGCGCCATCGACACGGGCCTGGTGGTGACAGGGTCTTAAATCTACAGTGAATAGCTTACTTCTAGGCAAGCATGCTCCATCGTCGACCAGATCATCGCTTTCCATCAGGTCAAAGGCAAAGTCAAAGCATTTTATTTCAAATAAACCATTATCAGGTACTTTTGAATTGTCAAAGTCAGTCCGTCAAAAATATGAAGCTATTTGCACGTTCCAAAGCGTAGATCTCTACTGAGAAGGACGTGCAAGAAATTCCACGGACACTCTCTTAAATCATTTTATGTTTACAAAAATCCTGGTTACATTAACCTTGTTGCTTTCATAAATGAGAACAATGTAAAGAAAGAAAAAAATAAATTTATAGTATCAAATATTAAAATGAGCCAGTGGCAACTAAGGGATGACCAGTCTCCACTGACGGCGCCCATTCACGAACATGACGCGTGCATCAGCACCATTCAACTCAACCATTTTGAAGGGAACTGAATGATCCGATACACGCGCCACCATCAGATGAATTATTATACTTATATTTTAATACAAGTACCCGATCGGGTACCAAGTCATTCTTACTTAGTTGATAGGGAAATTGGAATAAATATTTAATTGCTCAGTCAAATTAGCATGATAATTAATATGATAGCTTAAACATATTTAAAACAAAACTCAAGAGACATGTATGTACTCTGTAACGTCGCCAACACCCTAGAGGCAAATATTATACTATTTAGATGTAAGAACCATGTATCTCATTTTAAATGAACTGTTATATAAGTTTTGATGAGAATAAAATTCTTTAAACCTAGATTAAATATATATATCTATATATCGAAATTGGTCGGCTAATGAAAATAAATATGGAGTTGCATGAAATTAATAAAAAACATACAGCATGATAGTGCTGTATGTTTTTTATGAATTTCGTACTTTCGTAATTTCGTAATTTCGTGAACATACATGCATAGGAAATTGAAAATGAAATTACACATGCCACTCGATTTCGTTAGCAAACACCGCCATTTATTGGAGGCTGCGTTTTCTCTTTGTTTTACCCCCTGGCTGAGGGTTGCATAAAACGATGCAGAGAATAGCTGGATTGCCTTTGTCGGGGGTTTATCCAGCCATTGGTAACGAAATATTATATTTTTCGATTCATGCCGAGTTGCCCCGGGCACACCGCTTTGTGTCTGTATGTACCTACTTGTTTCAGGTTGTGTCTCTCGTCGATGTTTTCGAAATCATTTAAATAAAACTCTCTGGAAATTGTTACTGCACCCTCTGAGGTTTTAATATTGTTACGATTATCGATGACTTCAGAACGATTCATGCGAGATTTATGCAGTAATTACTCGGAAACAAGAATGCTACGATAGGGTAGGCTACGGCAAATTGCATCGCGGCGGACGGAGCTCCGGCAGGATACTATGGCGGTATGGAGACTGCGTCTATCGCGGCCCAGCGCTGGGCACGCCACAATTGCGGCGGTAAGGCCCCTCTTTGAGGAGTGGCTGGAGAGGCGCCACGGCGTCCTCACCTTCCGCCTGACGCAGGTACTTACCGGACACGGCTGTTTCGGGAAGTACCTGTTTCGGATTAAGCGGGAGGACACGCCCGGGTGTCAGCACTGTGAGGATCGCCCGGAGGACACGGTGGAGCATACGGTGGAAGTCTGCCCTGCTTGGGCGGAGCACCGCCGTGTCCTCGTAGAGGCGATCGGCGGCGGCAACCTCTCGCGTCCGGCCCTGGTTGAATCCATGGTCCGGAGCGAGGAGGCTTGGGAAGCGGTCACCTCCTTCTGCGAAGCAGTAATGCTAGCGAAGGAGGAGGCGGGCCGCGTGAGGGAAAGGCAAGGCCTTCGTCCCAACCGCCGCTACAGGAGAAGACGCCCCGAGCGTCGGGAGTCGCAGGGCGATCCCCGGCCACCGTAGGCGCGGGCCTGCGGACGGCGAGCGTTGGGTGGCTCGCTGTCCGATCACCACCAGGCCCGGGTCGATGGCGCGTTGTGATTCACGCGCGCCTCAAAGAGATGTCAGCATAGAGGACGGGGCCGGCTAGGGCCAGAGCCTGCCAGGGTTGCGGAATTTGTTCGAAAGAGTCACCGCGGCCCTGGAACGCAAAGGGCTTTAGAAGGAACACGGATGGGTTTTAGTCAGTAAGAGTCTGACACGACCTTCCGCTCCACCCAGAGCGGAGGAAGTCATTTGATGATTTCCCATCCTTAAAAAAAAAGGGTAGGCTACGGAAATTGTATTTCAGTACCTATATAGCTAGAATTAGTCTAATATCCCAAGTAAGATCGACCTTCGCTCACCTGCTTACCGGATGAAAATTATGTATATATTTCACCGACTTCAAAAAAAAGAGGCTCAATTCGGTTGTATTTTTTTTATGTTTGTTGCCTCATAACTCCGTCATTTATGAACCGATTTGAAATATATTTTTTTCATGTGAAAGGATATACGTTCCGATTGGGCTCATAGAAATTTCATCAAAATCGTTTTGTAGTTTGGTTTTAAATTAAAATAGCTTGAGGAAATAGAAAATATATCATACAAGTAAGTAAAAGAAATTGCGTGTTTTGCTTTCCTGTGACTTTCCAGTTGTGCTGTTAGGTGTAGGGTACCCAATGATTTCAATAATATATATATGTCTATGGGGGTACCCCTAAAAAGCGTAAAATAAAAATCTTTTTTACAAAAAAATACAACCGACTTCCAAATAAAAAAACACTACAAAGTATAAAATAACTTTAATTTCGGAAGTCGGTGTTTTTGGTTGATTCTTCTTCTGATTAATGTTATTTTGTACTTTGTAGTGTTTTAAAAAAGTTTTTTATCAAAGAAAATATGTTCTGAACATATAATATACCAATAAGTTTTCCGTAAAAAATATGGTCCTGGCTATAAGTAATTTAAAAAAATATTAAAATATTTTTTTTTGAGAAATTCTGACCGACAATCTGTTTTCATCTTATTTCTTGAATAACTTCAAAATAAAATAATGGAAATAATTTATTTGAAACATTCACAACAAGTCCTTTCCTTTGATACTTATATCACATGGTACAGTTTGATGAACTTTTTTTTATTGACCCCTCAAAAGTAACACCCATAACCAAAATTTATTTATTTACGTAACGCATCCATGTTCGGGTCACAGATGTCCGTATGTTTACCAAATTTCAACAGAATCGGTGCCGTAGATTTGGAATTTGGAGAAAATAGGCTATGACAGACGAACAGACAGACAACCAAGTCATACTACTCGTATATTGCCTCTTCACCTCATTTCTTCCCTTCTTCAATTAATTTTAAAAACTAGACAACATACTGAATAGAACTCGGTAAGTACTTCTTGAAACTGTAATTTCCTCGTGAGTTATCCAAAAACAACATGTAGAACTAGATACCAGAGCTCCTTGACTACTCAACTACAGTATTTTCTTTTAAAAAGAAGATGCAATTTTCAATATTGCAACTTCTGAGAGACCTCTTACACAGAATTTTCATATAACAGCGATATTCTCAAAGGATAAAATTAATATCAGCAGAGCTTATATTGCTACGTTACATGACTGTATGACGTTACTAAAATTAAATCTCATGAAATTGTTTGAATATCTTTTGATCACTTTAGTCAAGAAAAGGAAAAGAAAAAATACTGAATCGTTGTTTATAATTAATCACCTAGTAGTACCTATTCCTCGAAGGGTTAGGCAAAGGTTACGTATAGGTAAAAAAGTAAACACCCAGTTTCCAAATTTATATTATTATGTTTTTTAAGACTCTCACTGCCACCCATATATAATTTTTTTCAGTGCAGCAGGCCGTGCGGTATGCCGGGAGCCGCAAAGCGTTTTTTTACCAACAATTTTATAAAATACACGTTGCTGTATCTTCAAATTTATAGTATTACCAGAGGATTAATTATACAGTAGTAAAAAGTAATTTTAAATGAACCAAAACTTAGTTTTAATTATAAAATATCATGTTTACAATGTCGCTATGGATGTTGGCAAAGCATTTTTCCTGGATCAACAATAAACTGAGGGTATATTTCAGCTAAAATTCGGCATACTCTGAGGTCTTGCGGCTACTAACGAATGTTGATGTTAGCGTCTGTTTTTAGGTAAGTCTACGCTTTCTTCAGACGAAATTACATGAGAATACTTGCTCTTCGTCTGTGACGGCTGGTAGTCTGGGTCTCTGAGTTCGACATAATGATAAAAACTTCGCACAAATGACGAAATGCACAACAAAGCAGCTGTCTGCAGTGAAATTCCTCAAAAAGCGCGCGAAAATGCGACTGTTACAAGCTGTGCGGCCAGCGGGCTAATGATGGATTATGTGTGGCGGAACAGACTCGGTACTATTCAGGTAATAACGGAAATATTGTTATATTTTGGCGCTAAAGGTGTGGTGCGCCGCGAGCCGGCGGCGGCTCATACGGCCTGCTGAGTGGCGTACTTTACTCGAAAACATATGCCCCGCCGGCGGACCGTATGGCGGTGAAAGGCCCATGTTATAGGGTAATCATTTTTGAGAGGTTCTACATTATTGTGCACATATGTTTTCACTAATTCCTCTTTCTTATTGTTCTTTTCTTTAAACGTTGCCTCACATTAGGAATTTCTTCTGTATCGTGGGTGCGTTCTTTATTTGCATACCTCATTGATCGTTTCGAATAGATACCGTTTGTCCTTTATTTCGTCAATATTTAAATGGATCGGTCTGGCATGAACAACTATTAGATATGTGTGCTGAAATCTCCAAATCAATGCCATTTCGGTCATAGAGGTAGTTTTTGTCAAAACTTTGAATATTAATAAATCTAATGAATCAATCTGTCTGGCCTGTTCCCAACTATGCTGGGCTGGCTTCTAGTTCGACCGGATGCAGCTGAAAGCTGAGACGAGCGACTGCGTATCTGACTTCCGTGAACCCAGTAACTGGGTACCCGTAACGACGGTTAAAAATCTTCAAACGACAGCTAAGAACAACAGTTCAACATGCTTCCCGAGGCACAGAGGAGACTCGGTATATAATGAACGGCTACCCATCCATGCACCAACCTCGGCAAGTGTTGCTGAACCTTGATGATCGTCTCGTGCGGCTGGTATTATTTGAGCCACGAGCTTCTCATTTAGCTAACGTCTGTTAATTAATTAATTAAATTCTTAAGTCCGTTCTCTGAAGCTTAACTGGCTAAACTCATTCAAGGAGGGTGCTGGGCCCAGAAACATGAACTGTAACATAGGGTTCCATAAACAACAAAGGAAACCTTTTTGAAAACTCTTCGTTTATAGGTCAGGGATGAAAAGGGATTTTAAAATATGCCCGTTTCTTACCGGGTTTCTTCATCATTTAGTGAGCAGTGGCGATAAAATAATTTACCCAAAGTAAAGGGCCTGATTGGGTTCTGTGAATTTGTAACCACGACCGCATAAGCCGGGGTGGTTACCACTGGGCTGCTCTTAAAAAACCGGGCAAGTGCGAGTCGGACTCGCGCACGAAGGCTTCATCACGTTTGTTGTATGGGAGCCCCTAAAATATTTATTGTATTCTGTTTTTTAGTATTTGTTGTTAGAGCGACAACAAAAATATATCATCTGTGAAAATTTCAACTGCCTGGTGACAGACGGACAGACAGACAGACGGGCGGACAGCGGAGCCTTAGTAATAGGGTCCCGTTTTACCCTTTGGGTACGAAATCCTAAAAATCAAGTTGATAACACCTTTAACCAGATCAGAATTCCACAGTTTAGTTTTGATAGTCAAGAGTGGGACTTAATTTACAACTATCTACAACCTACTAGTAGCAGGGAACTTACAACATATAAACACAGCTGTGTTGTTAAAGCTGTGCCTCCGAGAAGCCGCCTTCCTAATAGAGAATTTCCAACTTTCAGCTTGAACAAGGTACTAAGTGTTTCCCGGTAAATTAAATTACTGATCGAAATATTCTCGAATCAGTTCTGCCGGTCGATTCTGTAAACATGTCGAAGTGAAGGCTTGGGTGAAGTGATCACGAGGTGAGCTGTCAATCCACATAATCAAGATGGGATGACAGCTCACTTCGTGATCACGTGACATCTTGATTATATGGATTGACACCTCACCTTGTGATCACTTCACCCAAGCCTTCACTTCGACATGTTTACAGAATCGACCGGCTGTACTGTCATCATAAGGGCAAAAGCGGTACCTCAGTGAAAGCGAGATTGAAGAAAATTAAGTTTTGTATTAAATATAATTTTCTTTTTAAACTGCAATAGGTAATAAAATAATAACGGACGCACCGGTCAAACTTCGAGGTTAAGCTTCGCTTGCCGAGGTCGAAATATAGATGGGTGACCATTTATTACATACCGAGTTTTTGACGAGCCTTGGAAAGCTCGTTAAGCTGGTGATGGGATCTCATCTTTATAGGTATGTTTTAAATAAGATACTGGTATTTGGATAAGTTCATTAGATGTGTACCTACTTATGTCTTTAAGCTACCCAGTGCCATAAAAACAACTTGACGATGTTTTTGAGATACCGCTTTTGCGCTTTTAACACGGCAATGTAGAAGTTGCAAATGGAAATGCTTTGGTTTATTTTCCATCAGTGCACCCTTATTCCCCTCCGTGATTTCTGACATATCTCAAATTCTTAGAAGCAGAAATGACTTTTAATTTTTTGGTGATAAGAACGCTGTGACAGTACCATAAGACGTAGTGCGCAATATAGCGGACTCAAAACATTGTACTTAAAATTGTGGTACGACGACAACGATAGAGATATATTGAACTATGGTAGACACCAGATAAATGTGCAATAACGGTCATTGACCCACATACATTTATTGACTTTCTTTTTAAAAAAAAAAACAGAAATAAAGACATAAAGCTGTCCTGAATCGACTTCTATCGTGACCCTTTACGTTCTCTAATGAAAAACGGTTCGAAGGGATATTAAGGAAAGGTCATTGTACTGTATTGCAAGTTTATCTGGCGCCTACCATAAGATGGTCTTTAAAACATGCTACAAAAAAAAAATTACAATAACGGGAAGAACAAGGCACCGTGCGTCTTCGTCAAGAATCTTGTAGAGCCCGATGTTATTAAAGTACAAGTACACAATCTACATTTTTATTACACTATGTAAATACTTGTACAGGCAAGATAAGATAATAAATAAGTATTTTATAACAGGTGGCAGAGATTATCGGTAAAGCCCAAAAACAGTTATGTCTATCTGATCAGCACTGTATATGAAGATGTGACAGTTGCAGAGATTTCATTAAGATACGATTTGGGTATGAATGTTCAAATAATTTATTAAGAAAACTGTACAAAAAAATTATACAGATCAGGATAGTCTGCTGTGACCCCGAAACAAGACATTTGCCTGTAGGTATCGTGGGGTCAGAGTTGCAAAACAGTGAACGTACATACGTGTATATAATCTGCATTTTGACAAGAATGTTTACTTTGTATAGTATACTATTTTTTATTTTATTTAATTAATTGACATGAACACTTTGTAAAGTATTATGCAGGGCGTCTCACGACTTTGCCACATGGAGGAAAAGTACCTTAAATACTGTAGATAAAAAAATGTACTGAATGAAGACTTCATTTTCGTTTTAAAAACAATACTAAATTTTAAATAAACGCCTGTCTGAACCTGGAATCGATCCCGCTAAATCAGGTACCAATCGGAATATCCATTGAAAGAGTTTTCGATAGGGTTTTTCTAAGCAGTTAATCAGAAACCCATACAATGTGGGTAACCCTTTTGAAAGGTTTAATTTAAGCGGTTCATAAGGGTGCAGTTTCGTGTAGTTGTGTGTGTGTTTAGTGTAGTAAGTATAAAACGATAACAGCGTAACATTCCGGCTCGGTGCAATGTAATATGCTCTCTCGATGATGGGCATAGGTTGCAAAATGGCATAACCCGCGTCAAGTAGCCGTGGCGGCGGCGTTCGTTATGATTTGTATTCACTGTAAAACCTTACAATATGTAGGTAGGTATGTTACATTATCTGTCAATCTAACTAAATTCGGAATAGCAATTGCATGGTAGACTTACAATAAGATAGGTAGGTAGTGTTGGGAATTTATCCACATAAATAGGTAAGTACCCAAAATGGATAAATATTCTCATAGATATACGTTTGTACTCGAGTACCTATTTATCGAAAACTGACCTTAACCTTATGTGTCATAAATGTTGTAGTTGTTCATCCCTTAATAAATAAAATTCAAATAAAAAAGTACTACCTACCTACCTATTGTTTAATTTTGTTTTTAAACCTTCCCTATATTCTAGCGAACAAAACAAAAACGGCTAGACCAATTTGATTAAAATAATTATTCAAATCGGTCAAGCCGTTTTTGAGTTTTAGCGAGACTAACGAACAATAATGAATTTATATAATATATATAGAAGATAGAAGAAGTTATAATAAGATTGAAGAGTTTGTTTGATAGTTTGTATGCGCTAATCTCTGGATCTGGAACTACCAGTCGGATTTGGAACATTTTTCATTTTGAATATGATAGCTCCATTGATGAGGATGGCTATAGGTGAACGGGAAAGAACGGAATATGCGCGTACGAATTTTGCGGGCAAAATATACAAAAAGTTTACCAAAAATAAAAAAATTGCACAAATGGTTTGAAGGAAAAAGCCAGTCAAGTGCGAGACGAACCCGTGCGCCTAGGGTTCCGTAATCTACCCATTATACCGCCATAATAAAATTGTTATCATTTTAATTGGTGGCAGAAACAAAATGGACAATTCTAGGTCAACCGGAAGTACCCTATAGGTTTTGGGTCGAAAACCTATATGGTAGTTCCCTTTGACCTAGAATCACAAAATTTGGCGAAAAGTAAGGTCTTACAGCACAAGTAAAGGGAAAATTCCGAAAAATAAAAAAAGTTGAAATTTAAGGTAAATTTGGTACTTACAAGTTTTCGCGAAACTCTAAATTTGCCCATATCTTTTTATCGTGTTGACTCAGGATCTTGATTTTTATACACCTAATAGGGACTATAGACCTTAGTATCTGGTATAAATTTCAACTTGCTAGAAAATCGGTTCCGTTCCTGAGAAAAATCGGTGGTGATACACGGACAGACAGACGGATAGACGGACAATAGAGTGATCTTATATGGGTTCTTTTTTTCAACCGACTTCCAAAAGAAGGAGGTTATCAATTCGACTATGTTTTTTTTTTGTATGTTTGTTATGCGATCATTCCGTCAATTATGAATGGATTTTGATGATTCTTTTTTTATTCGAGAGCCTATACTCCTGAGGTGGTCCCATTGGCACCAAATCAGAATCTGATGATGGGATCCTAGGGAAATCGAGGGCAACCCTCAAATTTAAAAGGCACATACATTGTTTTTCATATAATTTCTAAAGCAATTCAGATAATTGTGCCTGGTAATCAACATCTCATCTTGCTGAGCTGATGATGGAAGGTATAAGTTAGGATCTGATGCTGGGATCCGAGGACATTTGTTTGATCAGCGATATTTTCTCCAATTGTCAACCGATTTGGATGATTATTATTAAAAAACGTTTTACAAAAAAAAACCGACTTCCATATAAAAAACACTACAAAGTATAAAATAACTAACTTCGGAAGTCGGTTTCAAAAAATGAAAAAAAAACACCGACTGCCGAAGTTAAAGTTATTTTATACTTTGTAGTGTTTTTTATATGGAAGTCGGTTTATTTAAAAGTTTTTTTTTACCTTTTGAGGTACGGAACCCTAAAAACCGAAAGTTACTTAAATTCAAATAGTAAATACTAATTAGGCCATAGAATATCTTTGTACATCAAAATTAAGGCAGCGTATTATTTAAAAAGACATTGACATAGTAAACAAAAAGAAAACAGGCCAAGTGCATGTTGGGCCACGCACTGTGTAAGTTTCTGAAGTTTTCTTGTCAGAAACTCAGGAAGTCAGGACACTCAGGCAGGGACTGAATATCGATATTATTTGGATAACCGATACTAAAATATCGCTATAAATACCTCTACTTAAGTATCGATATAATACCGATATTATTAAATTTTCTTGCGTTTTCGCGATTTGCAGGTCAGTGTCAGGTTGTATCTTGATCAAAATATGATTCGCGATTGTTATAAATATGTATTTACTTAGGAATCATCAATAAAAATTCTGTGACGTTACATTGTAGCCTGATATCGGTACTGAGTATTGATATAATTATCGATATTTTATATCGATACTCAAATTACTGACATAAAATACCAGTATTTATCCCAGATATCGATACTGTTATCGGTATTTTCTTAAAATATCGGTATTCTTCGAGTATCGATATCGGTCCCTGCACTCAAGACACACTAGCACACGCTTTGCTCGGTCTAGCATTTATCTGTTTCGTAAGCTTTTCTAAGTAGTGCCATGAAACTATGGCTGCAAAACCAAATGCCCTGACAGACTTAGTCAACATTATTTGAAATTCGACGTGATGCTGAAATTACATGCCTCCCAAAAATACAATGATAGAAGAAGATGTTCTCAATATTTTTTAGAAGTAACGATTAATAAAAACTAAATTACAGATGCGTAGGTACTTTTTTTTCTTGAATTTTTCAAAAGTACTATATTTTTTCCAAGATTTCCAAAAAATACTATATTTCTCCCAAAAAAAAGGTGGCAACCCTAGGACACACGCCTTACTAATATAGGCATATAAATTCGAAATATTGAGCACGTGTTTTGTCACAAGTCTACGATGTCTAGTGGATGGTGCATGGTACTCCAATCACCTAGCACAAGTTTATTGAATAACCATATGGAAACCCGAACAAAATCCTTATATTAATAAGGGTTTTGTTCTGGTTTCCATATGGGAATGGGAATAAAGGTTTTAATTAATCCTTTCACTGAGTTTTAAGTTTAAAACCCATTCAATGGGTTATCATAATGATGGAGTAACCCTTTCATTGGGTTTCAAATATAGAACCCATTCAATGGGTTATCCATATGGATATGGAAACCCTTTTACTAGGTTTCAAGCATAGTATCGAATCGAAGAGCTAAGCCGTTTATGAGGTTACCTTTATCATGATGTAACTCCTTGTATGGAGGTACAATAGGAGGATAACAAGGAGTTACATCATCATAAACGGCTTACCCTTTCGTAAGGCTTAACTCGTTACCGGGGTTGCACGGGCCCTGAGCTAAATGAGAAAAAGAACCTGTAATTTTACTTTATACTGATGTTTCTTCGGAATAACATAGCATCTAAAACAAAAGGAAGACGTTTAACATTTATTTTAAACAAGCTGTGCCCGTGGCCTACCTACCCTACCCTACCTTACCTACTATATATGTATAAAGATAATAAGATACGTATAGCTGCAGCTAGAGTTACTTACTTACTACTAGGTTGGTACTTTAATTTGTGTCCGCAGCGCTTATTGTTTCAGTAGAAGAAAGACGTGAAAATGTTAATGTCGTTTTAACAATAGTTCGTTTTAAAAGTATTTTATTTTTATTCTTTATTTAAGAGCTAAGGCAACACACCACGACGGCGACCTCTCCCGTCCGGCCCTGGTTCAATCAATGGTCCGGAGCGCGGAGGCATGCGAAGCAGTCACCTCCTTCTGCGAAGCAGTATAAAGCTAGCGAAAAAGGAGGTGGGTCTCGTGACGGAGAGGCAAAACTCACGCCCCAGCCGCTACTTGATCGGAACCAGGGCCGGGTCGACGGTGCGTTGTGTTCCACGCGCGCCTCAAAGAGATGTCAGCATAGTAGACGGGGCCCACCATGGCCAGAGCCTGCCAGGGTTGCGGAATTCGTTCGAAAGAGTCACCGCGGCCCTGGAACGCAAAGGGTATTAGGAGGAACACGGATGGGTTTTAATCAGTAAGGCTCCGCACAAACGGGCTACCGACCACAGCCACCGGTGGCTGGCGATAAGCTATTTACATGATTTTTAACACGTTGTATGGATTCGCCGTACACGTGTAGCGAGTGGACGCCACTCGCGGCTCAGCGGCCGCGGCGCGCCATCGGTGGCGACCACTCGTGGCTCAGTGTCCGCGACATGTCGACTATTCAGAGAAGCGTGGTGTGTATATTTCTTTCTTCAATTATTTATTTTTACGCACACAATAGATTTGTTCCGGATTCGCCTACATAGTTCGCCTAATTTTAATTTTTCCGTTTTGGCCGCAGTTTTTGTTCCTTTTTCGCAGCGTTTATCATTTGTTGCATTCGTACAGATTTGGAATTAACGTCTTAGACCGTCCAAAAACAGAACGCTTCTACATTTAGGTACCCACTTAAAACTTACTTAAAATCATCATTTACTTGCCCTTGTCAAACAAAGAAAATCTTTATTTTTGTCACATGTATCTTAGTCTTGTGATAAACATTTCTCAGCATCCGGTAAGGACTAATTAAAGGCAGAAGGCATCCGGTAAATAGCCCTTAAGAACAAAGGAAATTGGCTACTAATAATACTTGACAGGATGTTGCTGGCTACAGTTGTTGTTGTTTTCTCAAATCAAAATCTCTCTCTGCTCTTTTCACATTAAAATATACCTACTTAACAAGATCATAAAAAGATACGTAATGGGTTCACAACTAATATATTTCACAAAATTGTAAAGTATTGTGCATCTACTACTTACTAGTTTATTTGAGTACCTTCCTACATTTCTTATGCCAACGTTTTTAGTATTTAAGAATAACTTGTATTTCTCATAATTAGTGAATTGTATTTTTTTTTGAGGAATAAATGTCTAAAACCGTAACTATCTGACTTGCAAAAGATCGGCAAGGACAAAGGCGACCACAAAAATATCAGATAATTGGTGTACGCGGTCACACATCAAACACATCAAAATTATGTATGGGGTCAAAACTACATACTTACTAGAAAGAAAAAAAGAAAAACTGTTTATTCACGTGTAGAATGTTGTATCAAAGAATTGAAAGAAGCCTATAAAAACAAAAAAGTGGTTATATAATATAGCTACTATTTTAAACATAATAATACATATCCTAGACGGAAACATGCGTCACTACCGCGTGAAACGGCTAAGGCCTGAGGAGACGCGGGGCGTCGCGCGACGCGTGCGGCGTGGCGTCTCGCGGCGCGTTGGGTGTTTTTTTCCGTTTACAGACAGGCGGCACATGCAGCGGCCCGCATCATCACACGCGCAAACACAAACATATGGCAATGTACGATGTCGTTTATGAAGACGCGGGGCCTGACGCGGCGCGTCATGCGGGGCCTGACGCGGCGCGTCATGCGGGGCATGAAGAGTAGCGGTGTCCGCCACGGGCATCGCTGCGGCGGATGCGGCGGGCGCCGGGAGCGTCCAAACTCATGAGGAGTATATTTTTTCCAAACAAGACTGGCAGAACTATCTGCAGGCACCGCTTCGTCCGCGGTGGCGGATACCGCCGTATGTTTATATTGCCGAGGGCAACGCAAGACTCGCCGCGAGACGCCTCGTCGTACGCGAAGCGCAACGCCTCGCGTCTCCGTATAGGAGGCCTGAGAGCCCTTGTCCACGGTCAGGTTTTTTCTCAGATGACGGAATCCGGCGTTTTGACGGAGACGGATGACAGATGACGGAGACTGACCACGTTTGTGCACTGCGCCCGGATCCGATCCGATCTCGAACGAAATATCACTCAAATGCGGTGTAACTACGATATCGTGTGCACGTGCATTTAATATGGAATTTACGTTAGAACGCCGACAACTTCTTACCATATTATTGTACGTACGAGGACGCAGGAGACAAAAGAAGTTTTGGGTTTACCGCTTCTGCAAGAGAGATTTTTTTTTATGGACGGGGACCACTCGCAGTTCAGCACACTAAGGCTGGTTACAGCTTAACCGGACGGACAATCCAGTCGTGGCCTCAAATGAATTTAAGACTGGGAGTCTTAAATTCATTTGAGGCCAGGGCTTACAAACTAGCTAAATTATACAAAATTATACTAAATGACCGCTCGCTAGGGCATCCCCCCTGTTGCCAGGGTTGCGGAATTTGTTCGAAAGAGTCACCGCGGCCCTGGAAAGCAAAGGGCTTTCGAAGGAACACGGATGGGTTTTAGTCAGTAAGAGTCTGACACGCCCTTCCGCTCCACCCAGAGCGGAAGAAGTCATTTGATGATTTCCCATCCTTAAAAAAAAAAAAAAAAAAAAAAAAAAAAAAAAGGGCATCCCCTGTGGGATACGGACCTCGGATTAGCGGCGTCATTTCGGGAGGACAGCAAGGGACAGGCTGGGTCATATCATTATTATTTGGGGGATTTAAAACTACTGGCTCAGCGACGCGGGCTGGCTCGGTGATCAAACGTCGGGGAGGGCTTTTAATGGGACGTCGCGACGGGCCTCGGCGGCGAAGCCGGAACACGGAACGCGGTCTGTTTTTGTATTTACTGCGAGTGCTGGTTTCCCTACGGCTCTCTTGTATCTGGGTGATGGCGCCGTCGGGTTCGACGAGGGTATGCCGCGGACGGCGAATCCTACTAATCTGTGATGGAACATATCGGGTAGCCGATGCGTGGGATTTTGATGTTTTGATGCAGTTTCGATGAAACGTTGGGATAGACGTTTCATGAACTGATTCACTGTCGGGATTTTGAGGTCGACATGGAGTCGCTCGTTCCTAATGAACCACGGGGCGCCCGTGGCCTTTCGGAGAAATCGGTTTAGAAGTACATGCATCCTATGGATATGGTGCGACTTTGCGTGCGCGAAGGTGGCACACGCATACGTCATTATAGGGACAGTTTGCGGCGTGCATTCAGCATAGAGTGGAGCCTACCGAGAGCGAAAGCGGCACGCGAACATACCGTCTTTATGTGCTCACCGAACGTAAGGTATCGGTCGAGGATCACGCCTAGATATTTGGTTCGCTTCTCCCAGGGGATCGGCTTACCAAACATGGTGATCGGGCTGGGAATGGGTCTGGGACAACGAGCCCGCGATTTGTAGAACAAAAACGCCTGGCTTTTCTCGGGACTAACTTCGATCCTCCATTTCCGGAACCAAACGCCTAGGGCGTCGGAAGACCGTTGGAGGGCTCGAGCTATGTACTGTTCGCTGCTGCCGGAGCGTTATATGGCCGTGTCGTCGGCGAACAGGGCTAAGTGCGTCCCGGAGGTGGTCGGGATGTCGCTAGTGTATAGCGTGAACGCTAGGGGCGAGAGCACACCGCCCTGGGGCGCTCCAGCGCGAACAAGGCGGGGGGTTGAAAGCGCACCATCGATACGGTACCGAAAGGTGCGGTTCGACAAACAGTTTCGTAAGATGAGCACGAGACGATCTGGCACACCGAGTCGATATAACTTGTATATCAGACCGTTGTGCCAAACCTTGTCGAAAGCTTTCGCCACCTCGAAGAACAAGGCTCCCGTCACTAGGCCACGCTGGTAGCGGTCGCTGATGTGCTCAACGATGCGGAAGACCTGTTGGGCGCAAGAATATTTGGCTCTGAAGCCAAACTGCTCGGGGGGAATTAGGCTCTTGCTTTCGACATGATCCTTGAGTGGCTTATAAATAAGTCTCTCGTAGATTTTGCTTGAGCCGCTGAGCAGACTGATGGGGCGATAGCTGGTTGGGGAGGACTTGGGCTTCCTTGGTTATGAATACTGCAAGAATGATACCTCGAAGGAGCATTTTATACACTTTACGATAAATTACGACGGCATGAAGATAACATTGTTCAATTATTTTCTTTGTAGTGTTTTATATAATTATTTGTATTAAATGTACCCCTGATTGAGGCTCCGGTTTAGCGGTTCATCCGATCAAGCAAAATCCCGGGAGCCCGTCAAAAGAACGGATGACGGATCACGGATGACGGATCCCGGACGTCAGACGTCGAGTGGACAAAGGTTCATTTAAATGTATGGGCCGATTCTTCGGTCCAGTTTTTTCTCAGATGACGGATGCGGCGAGACGGACGCCGTGGTCAAACGGCGTAACGCTCAGCACAATGCCGAGGCTCGTGCACGGAAGCACTAATCCACGGCGCTGGTTTTCAGCGTTGAGCCCTTGTCCACGGTCAGGTTTATAAGACGGATAACGGATGACGGAGACTGATTGGGATAGCAAGTTCGTCATGCTCCCTTAGATTTTACTGCTTGCGGTAGCGTCGGGGGTCGGGTTACCTCTTTCCCTCAAATATGGCGAGGGGGGTAATGGTTGATCTTTGCGTTATGCTCGTGAACGGGTGGTGCTTGTGGTGAAAGGTCGTCTTGTTAGCCATGGTTTTTACTATTGTTATAACGATTATATGCTTAATGTTTAATTTTGATGGCCCTAGTTTATCACTTGTGGCGTCGAGTCACAGATCCTTTTTATTAAATTCTACCCTCTGCACGTGTAAGCGGGCACGCCCTTCATGTCTGGAGGCTTATTTAGTTTAGATTTGATATTGTTTTAATGCAAACAGACAAACTCAAGTTTGTCTGTTTATGCTGGCATAATGAAGAGTGTGCTAGCTTACAAGTAGCGATTTATTAAGTTTTATGTTTTTACGTGTTATCTTTGTTGTATTGTTTTCTTTGAAAGAATACTGACTACTTACATACCTTTGTATAAGTGATAGTTCTTATAACTCAACAGACAAATGTGTTGCTGGGGAGTTTGTTGCGCCACTTCTTCTTCACAGCTAAAACACTAGGAAGTGGTGACGGGCGGGCGTTTTGGGGGACTGTCTTTATGTAGAACTTTGACGTTCAAAAAGTGCTGGCACTCAGCCTAATTTGAATAAATGACATTTGACTTGACTTTGACTTTGACTGATCACGTTTGACCACAGCGCCCGGATCCGATCCGATCTCGAAAGAAATATCACTCAAATGCGATATAAGTAAGATATCGTGTGCACGTGCATTTAATATGGAATTTACGTTATAACTCCGTCATTTATGAACCCATTTGATTTTTTATTATGTGAAAGGATGTACTTTCCGATTGGTTCCATACAAATTTTATCAAAATCAGTTCAGTAGTTTGGTTTTTAAATCAAAATACCTGGAAAAAATAGTCATCCAAGTAAACTAAATTGCGCATTTTACTTTCCTGTGACTTTCCAGTGGTGTTGTTAGGTGTGGCCTGGGGTACCACGCGCAAGTCGCTTTTCGAAATATGTATATTTTTGCTGTCACCTCCTTCTGCGAAGCAGTAATGCTAGCAAAGGAGGAGGCGGGACGCGCGAGGGAGAAGACGCCCTGGGCATCGGGAGTTGCGGGGCGATCCCCGGCCACCGTAAGCGCGGGCCTGCGGACGGCGAGCGTTGGGTGGCTCGCTGTCCGATCACCACCTGGCCCGGGTCGATGGCGCGTTGTGTTTCACGCGCGCCTCAAAGAGCGCGATGCGGAATTTGTTCGAAAGAGTCACCGCGGCCCTGGAACGCAAAGGGCTTTTGAAGGAACACGGATGGGTTTTAGTCAGTAAGAATCTGACACGCCTTTCCGCTCCACCCAGAGCGGAAGAAGTCATTTGATGATTTCACATCCTTAAAAAAAAAAGGCAGAGAGTTCCACTCCTTTGCTGTGCGCATTATAAAAGACGTTTGGAAACGTTTAGTGCGAATTGTTGGAATAGCAACACGGTAGGGATGGTAACTTGCAGTGCGTCTAGATGTCCGATGGTAGAAGGGGGCCGGTGGGATGAGATCGTGGAGTTCCTGGACACTCCCCGAAGTACAAACTGTAGAAGACTGACAAGCAGGCAACCTTGCGGCGATGAGCCAAGCTGTGAAGCTTGGCATCCACCAGTTTTACGTCGCCAATGAGCCTCTTAGCTCTGTGTTTCACCGAGTCAAGCGCGGCAAGTTGGTACTTAGCTGAGCCATCCCAAAGGTGGCTGCAATACTCCATGCAGGATCGGACTTGTGCTTTGTAAAGGGTTTAAAGCTGTCCAGGTGTGAAGTATCGCTTCAGTCTATTTAGGATGCCCAGCTTTTTGACCGCAGTTTGGGCTTTGTGCTCAATGGTAGCACCGAAGTTCAGACTGGGTGTCAGCTCCATGCCTAGGAGCTCGAGCCGATCGGTTACAGGGACAGATGTACCCCGAAAAGTAGGAATTAGGTCGAAACGACTCCTTTTTGAGGTAAAAAGACACGTTTGTATTTTGGTGGCATTAAAAGAGACCAGATTGTCATCACCCCACCAGGAGACAAGACTCTACCATGGCCTCTCTCAAGGAACGAACTTCTTCCCCGCTGGATCTTGCACTGGACAAGTATCTCTCTGAAACCGAACTGTCATCTGCATACCCAACAATACCAGGCTAAAGCAGGTCGTTGATGTGCAGCAGGAAAAGAGTTGCAGAGAGAACAGACCCCTGAGGAACTCCGGCATCAATAGCCATGAGGTCAGAAGAGCAGCCGTCAACACTTGGATCGACCGTTCGCTAAGGAAGTCTGATATCCAGCTACAAAAATCAGCTGGAATGCCATAAGCAAGAAGCTTGCTGAGTAGACTAGCGTGCCAGACCCTGTCAAAGGCTTTCGAGATATCGAGCGATACACCAAGTGCTTCGCCGTGTTTCTCGATGGCTTCGCCCCAGCAGTGCGTGACATACACAAGAAGATCGCCAGTCGACCGTTCCCGGTGAAAGCCATATTGACGGTCACTGAGAAGATCATTGTCTTCAAGGTAGGTCAGCAACTTACTGTTTAGTAGCCTTTCCATAACCTTGCACAGAATGGAGGTAATGGCGATCGGTCGATAATGAGCAGGGTCTGCACGGTCCCCTTTTTTGGCACAGGTTGTACATTCGCAAGCTTCCAGGATTTTGGCACCGTTCATTTTTCAAGAGAGAGGCGGAACAAGCGTGTCAACACAGTTCAGGCGCGCACTGCCTCATGCTGGAATGCCGTCAGGCCCGCTAGCCTTGTTCACGTCTAGACTGCACAATACTCTTCGGACGTCTTTAATGTGAACTGCGATCTTCGGCATCGAAGAGTCACAACGAGGTACAGTTGGTGGTTGCTTGGAGTCAGCGTCTAGACGTGATTTGCTAGCAAAGAGAGATGCAAATAAATTTGCTTCCTCACTTGCAGAGTGAGCCAGCGACCCATCAGGTTTCAGCATTGGTGGTAAAGTGGGCCGACAAAAGTTCGTTTCAACCGCTTTTGAAAGGGACCAGAACTGTTTACTACCCGGAGGATGTGATGCTAGTTTGGCCCCGATACGTCCGACATGGTCAAAACGAATCCCACGCAGAACTCGCTAGCAGAACTTAGCGGCAGAATTAAAAGCCCTTTTCCTCGCGCGAACCCTGCGTGCTCTAAGTTTTTGGTCGCTGGCCTTGATCCAGGCTTGGTAGGCAGACTCTTTTCGGGCCTCCGCGTGGGCGCATTCTGCATTATAAGCTTTCTGGTACAGTGCGCAGCCAAAACGTCTGATTAAATTATAATTGAAGGAGACAGATGCCGTAGACAAGCACATACGTGTTTTGTAGTACGTGTATCTACTCCTGATTGAGGCTCCTGTTTAGCGGTTTATCCGATCAAGCAAAATCCCCGGAGCCCGTGAAAAGAATGGATAACGGATCTCGGCCGTCGAGTGGACAAAGGTCGAAGTCGACAAAGGCATATAGGCCGCTTCTTACGTCCGGTTTTACTTGGATAACGGATCCGGCAAGACGGACGCTGTGGACAAACGGCCTAAGCCAGCATGTCGCTGTCTCAATAAGTAAAATATCAGTTACTTATTATTCCGAGGCACAGAACTGATGATACTGGAATTATTGTTATTTATAATCGGCCTGCATAATTTCCTTGTTGCAAGGAACCTAGCTTTCTCTTTTACAGAAAGCCAGAGTAGCCTCGATGAGAGCCCAGTGCTGGATTTCACATGTCTTCGAATTTTGAACATACCTACTGGAGTATTGCTAAACCTCCAGCGTAAGGTAAACAGAGTTTAAAAAATGCACTACATAACCAGCCTTGATAATGTTTTTAATATGTGAGTACCATTTATTGTAAAACTTTTATTTGAAAAGGGTATCTGGAGTTTCTTGTCCGTTCTTCTCCGTAAGAATCTACCTTTGTGAATGGACAGTAGTCACTTTATTTTTATTCATATTCTTTTAACAGTAATGTTGACGTTCAAAAGTGTCTTTTAATGGACTAATTGGAATAAACTATTGACTTTGACTTTGTTCTCGCAACAGGGAATCAGGCTTCCACTTCGTGCTCAAAAATAGCAGACAATCCACCTCTGCAGGGTTTTACACCTCCCGGGCACCCAGTGCGGGTTGGTGAATGACACAAGTATTTGAATTTATAGATATTGGTCATGGTCAAGTCATGGCATCCTAATGGTTTCTTCATCAAAGAGCGGTGTGATAGTGAAATATATAGCAAACAAAAATAATTTGGCAAGTACTTACGCCCGCGATGACATCCTTGACGATCTTTGGCACCCAAACGTAGCCGATGAGGCTGGTGGCCAGAACGAGGGCAGCCCCCACGGCCAGAGTGATCACGCTTCCAATAATCCCGCACATTTTCGCACTCACAATTTAATTAAATAGCGTAATTATAAACACGCGATAATTACTGACCGAGCGCTAGTACTAAGCTCCTCAGATTGTGATTAGTGTTGACATTGTGCACCACATTTTTTCCCTGATAACGATATCCAAGATTTATATTAAGGTTCTTGATAATACTGTTATCAATAAATTTAATATACCTGTACGTAAATATTCTGGTATTTTTTTTATTGATTATTTTCTTTTGCCACACACTGATTTTTCTACAAAATCTTAGGACAAGAGAATAAAATACGAAAATAATTGGAAAATAATAGCTCGTTATTTTTCCAAAATTTTCGCGCTCTTATTGTAGAACCAAATGCGTTTATTTAATTAATTAGCCTTTAAAAAAATATCAACACTAATCAATCAGAGAGAAAAACCCCTCTAAGAAAATTATCGAAGCCAGGAGCCGATAATTTGTCAAAGGATGTTTACTTATTAGTTCTTAGCGATGGAATGACGCGCGCGGATCAGCCATCGCTAAGGGTGCGTCCAGAACATCGCGAAAGGTTTCAAAAGCGCATCGAGGGCGTGAAGAAAAATTATTTTGTCTGTCTTAGATCAATTGTCACGTGGGTCGTTGCTTTTTTACGGTCGAGCAAACGTTTCTTGAACTCGTTACTAACTTTTTCGCTTTACACAACGTTTTACGTCTTTTCTTAGGAGAGGTTCCACTAATATTGCTGCTATAATTCATAATTATGGCTAGTAGCTAGCAAGAGACATAATACACATGAGTGACAAGAAATTGACAAGTAAAGAAATGTATAAATCACATAGACACTCAAAACTCCTCTTCACTGCCCTTCTCTCTATGGTTTTTGTGGAGTTTATTTAGGCCGATGATGTTTATGAGGTTTTATACCTAAGTGGTAACTTTTGTAAGTGCATACCCGGGCATTGTGAATAAGGAACCGGATGTTCAAAACAGTTTATTAGATCACCTTTCTACCAGCTAGCAACGTCTTGATCACATTATATACCTCAGCCACCAAATGTACTAGGTACAACTTGCATGCGAGCAGGGGAAAACGAAGCCTTATGCGTAAATCCCACGTGGGAGTAGGAAACGGTTCTATATTAGTTATTAAATATAGGCATCCCATTCGCACATCGGTGAAAGGTGTAAAGATGTGAGGGAGTCCGAGATGTCTGGTAGCTTTGGATTTGTGGGTGCTCTCATCCGAATTGCTGTTTCCCATGTTTTTTTTTAAATATTATATATTTTCGTATTTTGAGGCTAGCTTTTGGGGTTCAATGCGGCGCCTTATGAAAAGTAAACAGTTTTATTGGACCAAACCAGCGGTGCTCATCCGCCTGCCTCTGGTTCTAACCTTTCGGCACCCTTTCATGTCTGGCACCGGAGCCGCGGCTTCCGCTGACAACACAGAGTGTGTATTTTTCCGTGCCCTCTATCACAAAAAATCATTAAAAAAAATGCCAATGTATTCGGTTTATGATATCTACAGAACCCTTCGTGTGCAAGTCCGACTCGCACTTGGCCGATTTAATTTTTGTTTGTAATCTTTGTCACAGATCCGATTAAAAACATCCTACTAATATTATAAACGCGACAGTTTGTAAGTATGTATGGATGGATGGATGTTTGTTACTCTTTCACGCAAAAACTACTGAATGGATTTTGATGAATTTGGCACAGAGGTAGATTATAGTCTGGAATATAGAGCGAAGCTGCAGGTATAGCTAGTCTATGTGCTATCTAGTCTTAGGTCGCAGGTATTTGCTCCACCCAGAGCGGAAGATGTCATTTAATGATTTCCCATAATTAAAAAAAAAAGGTATTTGCATTAGTGATTGCTGGTCAATCACGTAGGTATTCTCATACCGATACCTGTTGTTCTGGTATTAATCATACAGGGTCGGAACAAGCCTTTGTTAATGAACGCTGCGTTCAAATCAACCTGTTGCCTCTTTTTATTGCTGAACGCGTTGATCTTTGTCTCGTTTAGAGACCTTTCAGATGTAAGTATTCTTTGGCTAACTGAACATTCCGTTTGTTCGTGTTCAGGTTACATTTTTTTTTTTTTTACATTTGAAGTTGTTTACTACAATGACCTTGTAAAAACTAGAACAAATTTCTGTGCATTCAAGCGGTTTTGCCATACCCATTACTGGGATCAAATGTTTTGGTAATAATAAGTGGTGGCTTGGCAACTTGGCTTAACCCGTTGTATAAGTCCCTTGGTCTAGTTCTGTTCTATCTCCTGCTTGATAAGGAAAGAAGTGGAAATTAAATTTTTGCCTAGTCCGCCGAAATTTTAACTGTTTAATTTCGCTGCGGACAAAAAACATGTTACCCGTAAAATGATTGTGCCTATGTCTTGATAAGTGTGTGAAATATTTTCTTGTTTCCAATCAAAGAATATTTGACAGGATTTTGGAAAAAAGTATGTTTCACACACTAATCAAGACAGGCACAATCATTTTACGGGTTTTCAAAAATGGCGGTGCTGTCAGCGTTCTAAAATCCGTACATAATAAACAGAGACAGCACTAATTGCGTGTGACGTCACTCACAAGTCCCGCCATATTGAATTGAAGCCTTCCAGTACAAATGACATTTTGTGTGACAAGGATGGAAGAATAACTTCATAAGTGAATAACTTCTCTGTTTTTCGACCAGTTTTATTTATTTTTTCACGAATCGTTATGTCTTAATATCATCCATCAAATAAGTATTCATTAATTTAGATTTTTCATAAAAGTAAATACCCGATTCTCGGATGAGCTTTGAGTTTCACTACGCCAGAACACTGGTCAGTAAAGGCCTTCTTAATGTTTTTCCAGCTAACTTTTTCTGATGCTTACTTACTATTTTATTAGGAAGAAAAAGGTCCAAATCGTCACGCCAGCGTCTTTTAGACTTTTGTCGGTTGCGACCAATTTAAGTCTATCGTAATGTACTGACGAAGTGTCACCTATATGTATTGAGTTTTTCTGGAAGTTACTGGAGTATAGATTGAGGTTTCCTACTGTTACGTTCGGCGAAATTTGGGCGTAGGTAACTAAATTCCTCAGCTCACTGCTTCGAACAAGTCAGACGTTATATTATGGGTACAATCCGGGGGAGACAGGTGAAGTTACTTCGAAGGCAGTCACGAAACCGCACGTCGTTCCTCAGGCAGGCTGCCTATGAGGTAGGCGCATTCAGTACTCCACCCACCCCCAGCCGACAGCCCTTAATGTGTGTACCTAATCCTAAACACTGGGTGCTCACAACGGTCTCAAAACTTTTGATTCATATGGGTAAGTAATAGATGATATAACAACAAAATCTCGAACATTTACAACAAATAACAACGGAAACTATAATTTTATTTAATATAACGATTAGTTAATATAATAAGTAAACGATTCATATAATTTTAAATGTAATAACTAAGTTTTATAAGCATAACATACATTAAATATAAAATCGTTTGACATACCACTCAAAAGATATAATAACTAGTAACTGATTACCCGCCCGGGAAACTATTTCTTGGTGGTTTTAAAAAAAACAACCACGAAGGCTAAGGCGTTCTAACCTATCCTATCCGAGTCGGGGTACTCTGAGTCGGGGTGTTAACCATAATGACGTTTTTATATATAATAATATCTATATATATATATTAATTATAATAAAATCGATAACATAAACGTTATATCAAACAACGTTATACTAAATAAGTTTTAGAAGAAATAAATGTTATATATGTAAAGAAATTATATCAACAATTGGTATATCTTACGTTGATTATATCTTATGAACGATAATAAAATGAAATTAGACCAAATGAGTTTATACGTTATGAAACGTGCCCGATTCATATAGGTACATAGGACATAATGATTACTCAGATATTTTGATGTTGACCGTACCCAATCTAAACAAACACTAAGTACAGATCGTAACTTTAATGCTCGTTAACTTATTTATTTGACCATTTGTCAAGGTAACAATTCATCGAAAACCGCATATTAGCGGTTTACTTTAGGTTGAGTTAACAACAGTATTTTTTAAAGGAATGTCACTTCATCTGTCTGGTTACCTAGTATCTTTCTGGACTGAGCAGCAACTGCCCATGGATACTTGCAAAATGCCTGTCTGTTCTGGCTTAAAACTCGATTCTGATATTATCGTTTTGTAACTAAAGATACTTACATTGAATCTGGTCCGCGAGCCAGAAACGGATTTTCATGACCAAGTTCCTCTCGGGCAATAACCTGTTAAATGCTTCAGAGAGATGTATCATGGTTTTATAAAGCTCTGTGAACATGCAATGAAGTTGCGGTTCGGTGGGTGGGTTATGTAGCGGTATCCTCCCAAGCACATTGAACAAAAATTTAGGTAAATTTAATCATTTTCTCCCGATTGAATATTTACCAAATTATAGCTAACCTTAGCTCTTGAAGAAAAAAATGTCAGCTGACTATTAAGTGGTGGATAATACGTCAGCTGGTCACACAAACATGAAAAAGAATTAAAATATCTTCAGTAAATTCTTCTCAATAGAAAATATATCACATGATAGTTTAAATGATATTGTGAATAAATAAACATGTCGGCTGGGTGTCCTGCCCTGAAAGGTGTTACGCAGGAGCATCTACCGCCTATTTAAATGCATCAGCTGACAAGTTTTCCCTCGACATACGAGTATTGCTAGCCGGTTTTTTAATTACTTACAGGATCATATTAACTATCAGCTTACAAATTTTTATCCAATTTTATTTTATTACAAGTTTTTTTCAACGTGCTTGGGAGTCTACCGCTCTTAACCACCCCAGCGAACCGCAGCTGACGTTCATAGAGCTTCATGATACAAATCTGAATGCATTTTACAAGTTCTCGCCCAAGAGGAATTATTGACAATTTTTTTAGCCTGGCTTGCTATTTTGTCACAGAGCTTGGAATTGAGAGACAACGCCGACGGTACTAATAAAAGTCGTGCAAACGTCGAAAGGTTCGGTGTGGCGACCGCGCACCGGTAGACGCAGTGTAGACGCAGCCTCAAGCAAGGTGGACCGATGTTCAGGTGAAGGATTCCGCTGGTTGCAAGACGCACAGGCCCAGGCGATGAAGCGACGCTTGGAGAGGCTTATGTCCAACTTTTGACGACTTTCAGCTGACATGACAATACAGCGCCGCAAGCTTGAGGTAAATAAAATGTTATCTGCCGGTCTATTCTTTCGAAATCTCACCGTGTACACATAGGTGGAGTGAACGACAAGTAACCAATTACAGTGCAATTCTGTAAACATGTCGAAGTGAAAGATTGGGTGAAAGGAGTTGTCAATCTATGTAATCAAGATGGAATGATGTTTACAGAATCGACCGGCTGTCATTCCATCTTGTTAGTATGGTTTGCTCACTTGTCGTTCACTTCGCCTAACTTTTCACTTCAACATGTTCACAGAATCGCACTGCAGGTTCTATACATCATTACTGTCGTAGTGTGAGTCAACGACGACAAGCTTGGTTTGTATGGAAGTAATGACGATGGCACCTTTAGCAGCGGCCACTGTAGTGCCCTTGTGCTCTGTGGATTGAAATAGATAACATTCAGTGAATTCTAGCACAAGAAAATGCAGCTCAAATGTCCAATACCGTTGCGCCATTCCATTGTTAGTCTGGATAGATCTGGGACTCTATACAGGAATTTCGTCCGAGTCGGCAATGCACTGCAATAACAAGAGGAATTTTATTACGTAAAATATAATACATATTTATTAAACAACTAGGCGTGGAAATGTCGTAATAGGGTTTTTCCACTTGCAAAATTTCTTAGTAGCATCTCGGTGTTCGGATTAGTGGGTGGGATTTGGAACGTCCCCTGTACCAGCAATATGTGTGTTTAGTATACGTACCTGTCCCAATTTTGCCCTTCAGGAAATAAAGGCGTCATTTAATTGTATGAGTTTTCATCTGTAATTTTAATGTTACTTTTCTTTACCATCCGGTAGACGGTAGGCATGTTTGCTAACAATTATTTTATAGGTAGAACCTATTTTATGTGTAAAAGTACAAACATAAACTCGCACGTTTTACCCATGGGGGTAGGCAGAACGTCACCTGTTACAATCCTTACTTAAACGATACTACCTCCATACCGATAAAAGGAAAAAAAATCTTTATTTTGGATAAGCAACATCCATATTATATGGGTTCACAAACAAAAAGATAACGTGCCGTGCTGTGCTGGCGCTGCCGCTGCGGCTGCGGAGAACCTATAGAGGCGGAAATATAATAACCTTGTTGGTTTGAGGTTGAAAGTCTCGGGTCGTGGGGTCCGTAAGTTCGCATAACTTGTTTAAAGATGTCTCAAGATGCTTAGTTTACACTTCACGTGACCCAAGGACTGGCTTTTACCTTGGTCAAAGAATAAACATTGTCATACAACGTGGCAATGCCGCCAGTCTTTTGGTACACTTCCAGTCGACAGCGATGCGGATGAATTTTTTTAAGCCTATTTTAGGGTTAATTTAGTTAGGAGTTTTTACTTTTATTTCTCGTGTAGGTATATAGTTAGTTAAGTAGGTATTAATTAAAACAATTATAAATATCTATGTTAATAAGAGATAACTTTTTCCATGTTAGTAAACTTATAATCAATTTAGATACTAGGCTGTTGTTGGAAATGCATCTATAGAGGTATGCGGAATAGACAGTAAAGTCCCGCATACCTCCATTGAAAAGGGAATCCGATCCTCCTACCAGACGGTTGTTGTGTCTGGTGGGCAATTGCCCGATAGTTGATATTCGGACTGTTGTATATGTTCAAATCGCTCTGAGAACTTTGCTTGCGCGATGCAGGATTTCGTTGGTCGTCGTAGATGGCGTTGTGGTTCTTTTTGTTGCCATATAAATTTCGCTTCTTAGTTTTTCATGTGGTGGCATTGATGCCGCTACACATCTTCGAATAACATCACCCAACGAAAATCGTACCTCCCCGCTATGGTCTTCAGGCTGGAGTTGGAGCTGACCCGAACTCTGCAGAGCAAAGAGGCAGATTTTATGCGACATACACAATTTGTATCATACAAAAATATTAATATAGTATCAATTATAATTATAGTAAAGTTTATTGTTTTTATTATTTATTTATTTATTTATTAGGCCTGCACTAATGCACTGCAGATACGTAACAATTAAAGTAACAATAAAAGAATAAAAAGTCAAAATGTTACATTGCTGCATTCAGTAGTTCCACTTACCTAAATACTTACACATTGTGTTATAAATGCAGAATTAATTCGGGCGATTTAATTCTAACACTACATAATTATGATAGGCCAGTTTTTGATGTGAATCATCTATAGCCGCGGGTAAAACCGATTGTTGGCGTGGCGACGCATGCCGTACGATGGTATATATGTCACCGGAAAATTGCAGACGCCGTAAGATTGTAAAATATCGCGTGAAATTTTTAATTAATTTTTAAACAATTTTTTCTTAATAAGATGGATTGGGATGGGATTTATTGTATATAAAACTATTTTTTCAAAATATATTGAGAAATTATAATCTAATAAAGGTTTGTTACAATCTTACGGAGTCTGCTATTTTCCGGTGACATATACAGTATAAATGTTTTTTTTCATCAAGCCATATTTAGTTCCTGTCGTGATCTGTTATTTTATACAAAATAATTTCGACAAATAATTATAATAATTTATACAAAATTGTTTTACGTCCCGCTCTCAATGTTTAATTTAATATACAAACATTGTCTAGGATAGCATTGTTATTACAGCGCAACGTGACTATCTTGTCTGTCTGCCTATACTTTGTAATTAACCACGAGCTAGATGACAGACTGACACCAGTAAAGTTTTATTATTTCTAACTTATTTTTTAGAAATACCTCAGTAACAGTCTGACACAATACCACACCAAGTCTCTTCCTCCCCTCTCCCTCTATTAATTGTAAACATAGTTTAGACGATACATGGCTTGGAACAGGGGTCACCAATTAGTTTCATTAGGGGTCCGTTTTTTAAATATTATGTCTGCCGCGGTCCGTTTCTACTTTATAATACACCAGAGCATTTTCTAGCCTAAGATGGGAGGGATGGGGGATCTTTACATGATCATTTATTTAGTTAAAACTCAAATAATTATATAATTATACAACTCTGTTGTACAACGTATAACAGAATGAACGCAATACCTGAAAAGGGTCATTGCACTCATCATTATGAACAACTTTTACCATGGAACAAACTGCGATAACGCCAAAAAAACAGCTGTTCAGTACATTGTGTCGAGTTATCAGCACATAAATGTATGGAGCAGTTGATTTCTTCGCGATTTCAGTGTTGGTCCCATAGTAAAAGTTGTTCATAATGATGAGTACAATGACCCTTTTCTGGTACCTATTACGTTTATTCGGTGACACTATGTTCAATTTTCAAGGGCCAAGTCGGTATAATGCTGTAAATAAGTTGCTTACAATTCATAATTCAACAAAACCTGAATGTAGGCATAAGGTCTCAAAATGGCTCCTAACGCTTACCTATGATGACACGGAGAAACTATTATTAAACAGCTGCAGAGAGATATAACACACCAGCACTACACACACACCCCCAATGTCTCACAAGCACAACTCATCAACCCCACAAAATCACGACCCATGCAACACACACCAACAAGGTCACAAACTCAACAAAACATTTTCTAGCTATACCGCTCCCTGCTACTATTTCTCATGTCTTCACCTGATATCTTATGACGTTGTCCGAGATTAGGAGACCAGGAGTCCCATAGCACAGGTTTTACTTAATATGGGCTCCTGTCTCCCATCCTCATTGCTTGAACTACTCTGTTTTTGCGTTAATGTATTTATGGGAGAAAATAAATATATTATTATTACTTTGTATAACAGAACTGTATAATTATGTACGTATTTTTTTTTTGTTTTTAATTTTCCTATCCGCACAAAATAGTTCGGCGGCCCGGATCCGGACCGCGGTCCGCCATTTGGTGACCCCTGGCTTAAAGACAGGTAGATACTATTCTGGTTACCCTTCCCAGTGCCCAAGTAGATAATCGTGAATGCTGAGAACACCATCAGTAGGTTACACAACCTAAAAAATAATTAATTTGAGCGCACAAAAATCCCTTAATAATAGTCCTGCTGATCGATTTTTGCTTTGGCGGCCAACCTCTAGACCCACGACCCCAAGTAGGGGAGAGCAGCGTTCCCTTTTATTACGAATTTACTTGAAATGTTTATCATTTTTTTTCATAAAACCTACTTCAATCGGAACAACTTCCCCGCAACACGTTTAGCCCCGCTCTCCCCTACAGCAGTCGCGTTTGCAACCGCGTTCCGAAACTTTATTAATCAAATAAGGTGAAGACACTTATGAATCTAATAAGGTAGCAACTAATGAATATGAGGTTATTGGGGATAGAAGTTTGAATGAAAAAAACCGTAATTTTTGCCAATAATGTAATTATACCCATCGAATTATTTATTTTCTGACCTCAATTCCCCATTTTGATAAATGTTTTCTTTAAAATACATATAATCCCACTAATCTTATCTTAAGACTAATATCTTAATATTATAATGTAGGTATCAGTTTATGAAGATGTGTGTCACTCAATCTTTGAAAGTTTGACACGTACCCAAATTATCATTCTAGATACCTACACCATATATGCAGAAGGATGCGAAGTATTCGAACGGTTTCAATAACGTCTTCAAAATGTATGTCAAATTAGCTACCATCAGTAGCTGAAATGTAAACGTAACGTTATCTAACATCTTCTACTTCCAGGATAAAATCCGGTAATTCTATGTGATAAATATGTCCTATTCCAAGACATGTCATGAGCGACTCGTGTCTCAAGTTTCACCCAAATCCGTTTACGGCCGGTCAACGTCATGTTTGAAAAAAAGAAAGAAAAAGAGTTAATTTGCGACAAGCATGAAAGGCAAACATGACGTATCAGCTACTGTTGGTAGCCAATTTGACAGCAGTTTAAAGGTAGATACGTCATTGAGACCGGCCGTAAATGCCAAATTGCTTATCCTACACTTTAATAACTTAAATTTTTTAAATTGTATCTTGTCCTTTATTTCTATACCCCACACGACTTTGTAATGAAATATACTAACGGCGACCGCTTTCTTTTTTTTTTAATCCAAAATTACACGCTTACTTCACTTTGACACTTCAATCAAACCTAATAATAATACCTCATTTGTTTTCTTAAAATCTAACCAGCTAAAGAAAAATACATACTCTCGAAAAACATTAAGTACCCTCCTGTTAGGGTCGTAAAAAGAGGTGCAGCTTGAGTCCGCACCATATTATGTATTCTTGAAAACGTTTGGTCTCCGCTATCGATGACAGTTGTGTGAGACGAATTTCCTCAACAACCTAGTCGGTGCCGTACACTTTATCAGCTATTCAATCCACATCAGCACAATAAAGAGTTCCACAACATAGTTATGCAACTCCACAGTACCATCGAATTCGTCTGTGAAATCGTCCCTTCAGTTGACTGTCATATAAACTCGTCGCTCCCGTCCAATTTAAGTCTAACTCCAAAACGTAGTGATTTTATTGCCTCTGAAATTCGGAAACTGTTCTGTTGAAATGCAAGACTGTTCTGTGAAGGGTTTAACCTTTTGAACGCCATTGTCACGTATACATGACAAGCAAGCGCGTGCCCTGTACGCCAAACGTCACATATATGTGACAAAAAGTACGGCGAATTTGTGGCTTGGCGTCGGTGGCCGCCGATGCGTTTATGCTCTGGCGGTCAAAAGGTTAAAGAGAATTCTGTGAATGTGTGAGAACACCACAGTTTAGAAAATGTACGTAATATTTTAAATTGGAAAAAACAAACAAACATCCTAAAACCAAAAATCTGAAGACGGGTTACATCATCCACCAACGCGCACTGGGCAGGCTTGGTGGGTTACAGCCTCACGGAGAGGAGGCCAGTCTAACAACATCAGAATCATAATAGGCTGGCTATTTGTGCTATTTCTATAAAACCTTCTTCCTTTCTCCATCAAACCTATAGAATTTCTATGAAAGAAAAACTGCATCTTGTTTAAATGTGATCGAACAGCAAATTTCCAACTATAATTAAACGTAGGTCGTAACTCGTAGGTGCAAATCCTATTATGTACTAGTTCTCACACCGTGCCTGCAAACAATAAATAAGTACTTACCAAGTTGAGCTCTCTTGCTGGTCCAAAGTCCCGTTGATGAGATCTACTACCCTACCCTGCACCGCACTGATATAACTATACACTCGTGAGATAATAACGTAATGTGTGTCGTTAAAAGAAAATATTCTCTAATTACAAAAGTCTTCACATTGGGCACTGTTCGATCAGATCCGAAGTTTGTAAATTTCACACTTATTTATTTTAATAACACACTTTTTTTTAGTCAGCCCACAACTTTTATAATGCGCACAGCAAAGGAGTGGAACTCTGCCTGCGTCTGTGTTTCCGAACGCATACAACCCTAATCTCTTCAAAATAAGAGTGAACAGGCTTCTTCTGGGTAAGCTCGCCCCATCGTCGACTTTGTCTCTGTCATCTATGACCTAGACTAGAGTCAAGAGCAAACACATAATAAAAATAATAAAAAAAAATTGTTAACACATTAGTTCACATTACATTTACAATCATTAGTTATACCTACTGGAACAATTTCTTAGAGGCTAACACCACATACACTATTTGTGGAAAAACAATACATCATACATCATTACATTAACTTACAATAAAAATATATAAAAACACTTCAGCTAAAACTCGTTACAAAAATGTGGAGAAGTTATTGAAGATATTTTTAAGTATATAGGTATCTAAGACGTCACGGAGGTGTTTATATCGGAACCGAATTTGGAGCCTGAGTCTTTTAATTTAGTTTGTCGGAGTCGGAGGTGAAGATGTGTTAAGAGCAGGCCTAATAAAATAAATAGTACAAAAAATTATCATTCAGCATCTGCTGTAATATCTCATCCGTAGGACAATATGACACTACTTACAACCAAAACTAATTATACATAAATAACGTAATGTTAACTTTACACGCTATAAAGCGTTAATTTCACCAAACATTATATCAGTATCATTATCCATCCACCATAAGCGAATAGATCTAGTCCAGGACTAGATTCAAGGAGAGCGTTGTGTGCATTCAGCATTCGCGGAATCAAAAAATAATAGACGCGTCGATATGCACCGCGTTCAAGATTGGAGAACATGCTAGTTATACCCTAATCTAGGTTAAAATTACTTAGTACAAGTCCTCACGTAACGTCAATCAAAATCCTACTACTATTATAAAGGCGAAAGTTTGTAAGTATGGATGTATGTATGGATGTTTGTTACTCTTTCACGTAAAAACTACTGAATGGATTTTGATGAAATTTGGCACAGAGGTAGATTATAGTCTGGAATAACACATAGGATACTTTTTATCCCGGGAATATGTTCCCTTAGGATAGTTTTCGACAATCACGCGGGCGGAGCCGCGGGCGGCAACTAGTATATAATAAAACTACCGAACGATGTCAAAAACGAAGAAAGCGACAAAACATTTATCAAACGCCTAAAAAACTTACTTGTCGATAAATGCTATATACAATGAATGATTTTTTTTACAATAACTTGAGAACGTGAAACTTCAACATTGAAGACATTTCACTATACCCGCACATTTTAAAATTTTATTTATGTTGACATGACCATTCAATTTTAAGTTTGTAATTAACTGATTTCCAACTTATTTGACATTTGTATTTGAATTCTACTAGATTTTTATTTATTGGATTTTGTATTTTTTTTTTAAGGATGGGAAATTAATTAATTAATTAATTAATTATTTATTTATTTATTGACTACCAATTTTATTTGAGCTTTTTACCTCAAATTAATGTGACTAATATTCCATTTTACTTTATTTTATTTGTTTTTATCTAACTTTGTTCCTAACGTTTGTATTACCTAAATAAAGCCACTATTATATTAAATTGCTGGGTCCATGTGAACTGTAAAAATGTACCTATATAAGATCTTGTTAAAAACATGTGCTTGCAATAAAGATTTGATTTGATTTGATTTGAATTGTCACAAACGTTGCGGCAGCGTACCTACGGGGTAGGCGGTTTCAATATATTGTGTTAATTGTGTATTAACCAAGATTATAATGGTTATTTCTTCAATAAAATTGTAATACAATTTAAGGTTTTATGTGTTTGCATTCAATTCTTACTCAAAACCCTCCCAGCCATATTTTTTTGCAAATTCCTCCCCGGTAAACAATGAATCTTGCCCAGAATATTCATTTAATTAACGGACTTCAAGTTTTTCTTGTATGTTTGTTACCGCATGTCATAATTCAGTCATTTATAAACCGATTTTTATGTGAAAGGTTTATTATATCAAAAGTCTTCTTTCCCGATGACCAAAGATTGGTCCCATAGAAATTTAATATCGGTTCAGCAGTTTTAAGGTTCGGTTTAGGTTTTAAATGAAAATAGCTGGAAAAAAATATGTCATCCAAGTAAACGAAATTGCGTATTTTGTTTTCCTGTGACTTTCCAGTGATGTTGTTAGATGTGGACCCGTAAGAAGTGAATAAAAAAGTTTTTGACAAAAAAATACAACCGACGCGACGTCCAAAAAAAAAACACTACTAAGTATAAAATAACTTTAATTTCGGTAAGTCGGAGTTAAAATACGAAGAAACAACCAAAAACACTGACTTCCGAAATAAAAGTTATTTTATACTTTGCAGTGTTTTATTTTTCATTTGGAAGTCGTCTGTATTTTATTGGTCAAAAACTTTTTATTTTTTTATCCAATTTTACGGGTTTTTACCAGGGAAGTGATAATGTACCCAAGGATATGCTGTCCATAAAGAGAAATAATAATTACGAAGAATTTGTAGTTTTCTCTATTTAAACGAAAAGTTAATATTCTAAAGACAAAGAATAAACAACATTTTTTCCCAGTACCTACTACAAAAGGTAACAACCTCTTTATTCTGGATGCCACAGAAATATGCAATCAAATAATAACTGCACCGTTAATTTATCTATTTTAGATGATTAACATAAATTATAATTAAAACATAACCTTTATTCTTGTAAGGATGCGTTATTAAAGACTTTTGCATTGACATGTAACAAAACAGTGAGCATTCACTGATAGATTTTGAAACGCTCATTGTTTTGTTACAGGTGTGTCAAGTGGTGGCTCAAATTTATCAAGCACCCTAACATTTTAAATTTAATAGGAATACGGTACTCAGTTTCTTTGGAGATCAAATAACTTGAAACGGTTTTCATCAAAAATATAAAAAGAAAGGTCTTGATCTTAAACTGATTTTTTTTTAGTTCAAAATCACTATCCTGTGAAGGACAGGTAAAAGAGACTGATTAAGATTTAATGCAGTTGATTTATGCCCATTCATGACATACGATGCTTTGAATCCGTTCTTGACCACTCTCTTTTTTATAAAAGCTCCAGAAATAATACAAGAACAATCGCTAGATTCATTTTGACATTTTTCTGTCTGTGTTCCTTGTTGACTTCCTTTTTAAATCTATTTTACATTCCTTCTTTGTTGTGCTTTTCTTAATTTTCTTATCAGTCTTGCTTTTTTTGGTCACTTCTTTATTGTCTAATCTCACATTTTCATTCAATTAACTTTGCTTTCCTTGGAGATTTTCCGAAAATACTTTAGGATAGGATTGGTTGGAATTTCGAGCATACCATCAGGGTCATCTATGTCTATAACAACGGGTTTATCATGTGTAATTTAGGAGTTCCTATGGCTCAAAAGCAGCTCGATCGTACCACAATATTACATTGTCACCTAACTTAAATAGGTGTGTAAAATTTTAACTCAATTGGACCTTGGGAAGTTCGTCAAATTTGACTTGCAAGATTTGACCCACACATACTAAGTTATTTAAAAGTTTTTAATGACGCAGTGCACAGTTCATTTAGTGCAAACAGCCACAGAACATGTGCACAACTTGTATCACTTCCCTGGAGGGTTCTCACTTCCTTGTATTTCTAGGGAAGTGATAGACAGGGAAATGAAATTTTGAATGTGTTTTCCCAAAATCTAGAAGATTGCTTTATTTTATGTAAAATCACAATTTCCATAAGTCAATCTTCCGTACATCTAAAAGAAATACAATGCATTCAAATGAAATAAAAATTGATAATTGAAATGTAAATTCGTACCATGTGAGTTGAGTGAGAATTTCACTGACCGGAACGCAACTGTCTCCACTTAATGCACCGACACCGATACGACTGATCGCTGCTCGAGTAAAACAAAACAGGCGTTTGTATGCTGTCTGTGATGCTCTTTCTTTCTATTTCCCGAGCGGCAACGTTACTTGTTATGCAATTTTGTGATGATTTTAACAAATTTTTAGGTGATAGGAAGTGATACTAAATACGCATACCTACATATGTTTATAACTTACCTATCTCATAATATTTTTTTTCTACTACAGTGTTTATGAAACATTATTACACGGACTTAAACTTCAGGTTTTGGAATGTCGCCCCACAGGGAAGTTACAATTTTGACCATTTTTAGGTAAATTTGTCGTATAAATATTTGCTTGCTGCGAGTTGATTTTTAGCGTCTAATTTGAAACCAATAGAACCCTTTATTTCATAGTGTTACTTAACACAAATAATCAATATATACTATTGTACGACCTGAGCCAACCTAAATTCCTCAATTTGTAGAAGTAGCCGTATAATAAGAGAGCAGTATTCGTTTTTCTTGTGCAAATATCGATCAAAGTACAGCAGTATCGGGATATTTGGCGTCCCGATAAGTCTGAATGCGTCCGTATTTTGCAATTTGTATTTCCGTCGTATGCTAAGGGGGGTTCCGGTCCCCCTATATACGCCCATGCAATATCCTATTCGTGTTCAGACAGCCAGAGGGTCTTTGACATGGCGTACGAGTTCCGAAACGGCTTAGTAACGCGAACCCTTTCATTCAATTTTAATATTAGCATCAGCTTCGATTCCGATTGAACTTTTTAGTTTGTTTCAGCTCGGATTCTGGATAAGTGCCCCGTTGATGGCAATAGGATCGCCCCATTAGGTAAAGGGGTTTACCATAGCACATGAGTTGAAGGAAGATAATGTATCTAAGTACCCATAATGTCATGGCTCGTCAGAGTTATCAAAATATTCCCTGGCCATGATTGTCACGTTAGAGCAGTTTACTCTCATTGTGCGAGTCGTATATCGTATTACGTAGTACGTACCTATTGTCTCATTTTAATAATAATCTGTTTAACGAAACGCTAACGCGTGCGCCGGTCGTTGTGTCAGTATCAACTGCATACGTAAAATAATCGTTAGATACACCAAACTAGGAACACGATTCTCAGCCTCGTAAGCAGTTACTGAAACCGATTACGTTAAATATCTCTCACTTCTGCATATTAGTTTATTAAACGAAATCACAGTCATAGAAATTGTGAAGTGTGTTAAGTACCTACTACTTCAGTTATAGGAGACCAGCAGCCCTACTATGACATGCTAATACCGTCCAATTCCGATTATGTAAACGGGATAGTGCTATTCGCTATGTATAGCTCCGTCTCCCTCTCAGAGCGGAATCATGATCGTTTTAAGACTTCATAGTAGGGTCCCTGGTCATGCACATTTAACAAATATTATTCTATGTTTTAGGTATCTATGGACGGCATCTAAACAAACTTCATTTCATAAGATCTGACCACCGGAGAAACGGGGCATAATACTTATAATATCTAAGTAAGTATATACTATATGTAAGCCACCTAAGTAAGTCAGTATCTTCATCAGCATACCACAAGATACCAAATGTTTCTATTATCATGTCGTCATTTCGTTACAGTAAATAATTTCATCAAGAGTTCATCATAATCATCACAAGATTAAAGTGTTTATTTTATAATTAATACAATCTATAATCACTACGATATCGAACGTAAATACTGTGATAACAGGTACTGGGCTACTTTTTAGATAACACTTTAATCTGGTGTAAGAATGTTATCGAGCTAGATACTCTAATCAATCATCTGGGCCCAAGGCTAAAGATAAGAGTACGATGGCTAGTCCTTCATTTAGTTTTGTTTTTGTCTCAATGCAAAGACTTACTTCCTCCATTATATACGTAGCTCTTCTAAAGAAAAATGTAACAAATTACACATTTATTTTCCTTGAAATACTTTAATTATAATTAGGTTGGGAATAAAAAGACTGACTGGAAGTGTGCCCATAAGACTGGCGGCATTGGCACGTGGTACGGCAATGCTTATCCTCTGTCCAAGGTAAAAGCCATGGCTTGGGTCACGCAAAGTGTCAACTAGACGTATGGTCTACTTGTTTTTAGTACGATTACACTGATTACAGATATTGTTGCCAATGCGGGTAGGACCTGGATGAAGTACAGGAACGTGGGGATTGGTTCAAGAAAAGAGAGGCTTATGCCCAGCAGAGGTCGAAATTCTAATCTTGATCCATCCACAGCTAGATGATGATACAACTAGCGCACAAACATACAAGTAGCTTACCTACCCATTTGATATACTAACCATAATTTAAAACGTAATTATTACGGTCCATACTGCAAGATACCGGCATTGTATAGATCTGCATCCCCAAATTCAACAGTCAATACCTATTTACGGACGCATAATACAATGTTGCGTAAAATTCAGTCATAAAAGAGGTACCTATGATTTTCCCAAAGCATTTACATAATTCACATGTTCAGTTGTTGATAACTTTACAACCTACCGTAGTTATGCATTACTTCCTATTTAGAAAAAAAACTACAGTAGCTCCCCCAGAAGCCTGCTAATCTTAAGTGGGGGAGCCAGACGTGTCTGTCGCGCGTCAGATGAGCTTACGAGCAAAATAACAACCGGAGTGTTTGCTTACAACATGGTACGTAGCGGCCCGGAGGACGATATTGCTCGATGATGATGGGTGCATTTCGAACAGAAAAAGTAGAGGGCATTGAAAGGTAGAGGCAGTGTTATATAACCTAATAACACGCTGTAAAAATAATTAGGTTAGGTTTGTTAAATCACTCCTTTTACAATGACCATCATCATCATAATTTCAGCTGAAAGACGACTACTTAATATCTCCTGGTTTTCTATGTAACCTATTATATTTTTGGTCACTGCCATTCTTCCCTAATCTATTACTTCACGCCTTTTGAAATCATTTCATAGCGCGTGCTTTCTATATGTCACAGGTTTTCAATTTTTCAGTTCTCAGTGACAAGAAATACCTACTTGCCTACCAAGTAATCTTTGTATAATTTCTAGGATATACAGTTCCTTTTACTTCGAAACACAATAGGTACCAGCTATAGGTAATTAATGCCCGTTCACAGTTATCTTACATCTGACAGCAGCCCACGTATCACTTCACCAACAACCTTATCAGATCGAGAATAAAGATCACTATGATTTTGACATTGATGCGAAATCAGAGGTAAAATAACTACGAACGCAGTGTATGGCAGCTGACAACGTCTACGAAAGTCATAGCGGCTTTACTTTGTTCCAACGACTACGCGTCTACGGAGCTACGCTGCTACGCTCCTACAATTGACTACGCTAAATATAATAATTTGCGTAGCGTAGCAAGCTATATTGAATTGGTTCTGAACTTTGAAATACCTAAATATTGTACATATTTCGGCAAAAACGGAACGGATATCCATGTGTATTTTATTTGTTCAAATTTTCCTCTGAAACACGAAAACAAACAACAAATGTACAAAATACATATTTTGCACCTGCAACTATCAAGTGTTATGTTCAAAATTATGTGTGCGTGTAAGCTTTTAAGCCTCTTTAGTTGATTTGATTTGAACCCTCGTAATTAATTTTTAAAATATATATTTTTTTTATTTAATATGGGTTTGCTCTTGACTCTAGTCTAAGTCATAGATGACAGAGACAAAGTCGACGATGGAGCGAGCTTACCCAGAAGAAGCCTGTTCACTCTAATTTTGAAGAGATTAGGGTTGTATGCGTTATTATTTCCGAAATATGATAGCTGCACCGTTCATAATGTTTGTGAAGAGGTATAAACAGCAAATTTAGGAAATCACAGTTATGTTACCACCTTGTGTTACCGTTATGTGAGCTAATTGCCACCCACCGGTCGGCGTGCATCCCTGCACAGCGTGGGCGAGGCGTTGGGAGGGGAGCCCACACTCCCACCCTAGTCCCGCACGAACGAACTACAAAATGCGAGATTTTGTGGCCATAGCCACAGGCCAAATAATTCCACGGCAACTTAACTATGACATGAATTCATCTTCACTAAAATATGCTTTGGGTAATAAGCTGAAAATTGTTAAGTTAAATATTTGACTATTCTGACGCTAGCTTTCTTCGGAGATAGCATTATGTCGCTGCGGTGCACACTGTACAAACTGCTCGGGCAGATTGTACAGTGCGCACCGCCGCGACATCTATGTTGTTTGACTGCAACTATTTTAAGGAGTTCACACAGATTTCAATCAGATGGGTTTTTGTTAATAAATGAAGATGTCATTAAGTGGATTGTGGTGAGAGTGTTGCCATTTTAATTGTTTGTATTTTTTTAACCATAAGGTATAAAAACTCACTTACTGTCTGTCGTCGGATACCTAAGTGCTGATGACAATGTCAGCTGGCGTGGAGGCTTCGTGTTCTTTCCGTTTTTTTTTCGCATCTATACTTACTTGTAGCAAGACACCGTGCTGCTAACAAAACCTGGATCTAAGAAATAGGTCTCCATAGAGCATTTATTCATCCCATTTATTTTAATCACTCCGCTTACCAGGTCCTATACTATTGTGAAGCAATCTGTTAGTTATTCTGAAAACTGGTAAGAAAGTTAATTGCAATTGTTTCTTAACGTAGAAGAGGCGCTAGAAAATCCTTGGGTAGATAAAGGTACATACACATTCTGTCAAATTTCTTTAATAGATTTTCAACTTCATCGCTAAACCATTAAGGGTGGTTCAAGGGTGATTGGGAAATTTTACAGTTTCGGGTAACTTGATGTGCTGGCGTCTGTATCTTCCTGAGTCGATTTTAGAAATCAGTTATAAAAAGGAATTATTTATTACAGTTAAGCAAACCGTATGAGAGGGGTTTCCCCATAGACAAAAATGGCAAGCATCATATTTAGTTTGCTGCCAGGCATGAATTTTCAAACATCTTACATTACTGCTGGTAGTATCGAAATGGAACCCGAGTGCATTATGATTTTAGACCCAGGGGTGTCTGCCTAGGCTGTGTCTTATCCGTAAGTGACAATTTCGTCTATGTAATATAACCTTACCTAGAACCTAGATAACCTTTTGTACGCCAGAGCATAAAAGCATCGGCCGTGCTTTTTGTCACATATTTGTGACACAAGCGCGTACAGGGCACGCGATTGCTTGTCACATTATGTGACAAATGCGTTCTAAAGGTTAAACTTATTTAAAGTTAGTTACAAAATTGCCAATCTATATTGAGTCGGTGAGCTAAAAGTTTGGTGAAAGTGTGAAAAGTTCATAATATCTGTTGTCGTGTCTGTGGCAACCTATGACTGCCATTACCTAAACCAAAAACTTTGAAAACCCCGGACATTTGGGTGAAATTGAGTTTTTTCCCCGGATACAAACGAAATAAAGAATCATCGTTTTAAATAAATAATCGTATTTTTTTTAATCAGTTAGTTTGGGTTAAAAACTAAAGCGTTATAAATTAAATATCAACTCCAATTAAAATATACTTACCTATACTCTTCTCTTTAAAAAATAAAATTAGGAACACCCTTGTCTAGGCAGTAAATTAAAAACAAAATTATATACCTATCCAAGTAACAAAAGTTATATCCAAGGCATTTTATCACCAAACAGTGATATAGAAGGCCTATAATTGGTAACCCCTAAGTATACGATTACAAATATGATTATTATGATTCTAAATATCGTGATGACCAAGAAAAACTCTAGATCTTAATGCAATTTACAAACACCTATCCATATTGTTTTTTTTTTAATTGTTAGGTTGTGCGAAAACGATTATGACAATCGATATTTTAATTATTTTGATCGACTCGATTAATACAAATGAGCGATTAAATTAAAACAATTATTAATAAATTAAATAATACTTTTTAGGTATAAAATCCGATAACAACTTATGATATTTTTGTTTTGTTAGATAATTTAAATAGTTTTTTGGACTTAAACAAATTCATCGGAACTGAACGGATTTCGCGCCGAAATGTCTATCTATATTATTATAATTTTAAATTCAGAATGCGCTCTTGATTCGAAAATATTTATATCGGTACCTATACTTAATGTTATTAAAATTCAATAATAATATGCTATAGGTACTTAGATCATTATTCATTTTAGAACTTTTTTTTATCCTACCCCAAAGTAGTACGTTACGTGTAGTTACGTCTATTTCTTGGAAACGTCTGGAAGCCTAAACGGCTGGACAGGTTTTTCAAATGAGGTATCTTTCGATTCGTCTAGTGTCGAAGTGACGTAGACTATTTGAATTAAGCAAAAAGTCGTATTTTTTCGTGACATAGGGACCCATGTTTGCCTTTCCTAACTATGTTGAGGTTGGCATCTTTTTTTTTTTTTTTTTTTTGATCTCGGGGGAAATCCTCATGGAAATCCTCCACCCTGGGGCGGGTGGAGGGGTCTGTCAGACTCTTACTGACTAAAACCACCCCGGTGTTCCATCTCTCACCTACGCCGGGGATCGCGGGAACGTATGCGACTTCCGCAATCCCCGGCTGGTGCCGGCCCGCCTCTGCGGGCCACCTCGCGTCGGCGAGGGGAGTGAGGTGTTTAACTCCCCTCGCTACGTCAAAGAGGGGCGCACGGGAACACCACGCGCCGCCACCTCGGGTCCGGATGAGTGGGGGGCGACGGACATCCCCAAGTCCGCCGCCTCTGGACCCAGTTAGGGGGGCCGGAAGAGGGCAGCATAGGCCCTCCTCCGACGCCCGATGCGCCTGCTGCGGGCAGGGAGAGCGGTTGTGATCTCCCTCTCCCTTTCCGCAGCCTCCTTCTGCGCGATAACTGTCTCGCAGAAGGAGACCACCGCGTCCCAGGACTCCTCACCGCCGACCATAGCATTTACTACAGCCGGCAGCGAGAGGTCACCGCCTACAACAGAAATGAGGGCACGGCGCGGCTCCTCCCAAGCTGTACACTCTGCAAGCGTATGCCGTGCCGTGTCCTCCCGACAGTCGACGCAGTGGTGGCATCGAGCGTCCGGCTCCCTGCCTATGCGACACAAGAACCTCCCGAAGCAGCCATGCCCCGAGAGGACCTGCGTCGCACGAAACGTCAGAGAGCCGTGCCTTCTCCCGAGCCACAGGTCGAGCACTGGCCGGATGGCCTCGATGGTGATGAGGCCGGCGGAAGGGCTCGAAAGCCTGTCCCGCCATTCCGCCACCAGGACCTCGCGCAGCTGCGACCGACGCAGCTCCAAATGTCGTTGCGTCAGTCGCTCGCCGCGCGCCCGCGCGTCCTCGCGCCACCGGTGCAGTGACGCGAGCACTTTCGCCTCCAGGTCCCACGGCGGAGATCCGGCCAGTGCGCAAGCCGCCTCGTAGGAGATCGTGCGATATCCCCTGATGACTCTGACGGCCATCACCCTCTGCGGCTTCCGCAGAACAGTGATGGTGCTGGCCGTCAGGTCAGCCGCCCAGATCGGGGCCCCATAAAGGGCCATCGATCGCACGATCCCCACGTACAACCGCCTACAGGCGGTGCTCGGGTCCCCCAGATTGGGAAGCAGCGTTGACAGCGCCCCCGCCGCGCCCAACAACTTGGGCGCCAGCCGCCGGAAGTGGGGGCCGAAATCCCACCGGCTGTCGAGCACCAATCCCAGATACTTCATGGTGGGAGGTTGGCATCTAGTCTAACCGAATGCAGATGAATGACAAATTGTTTTTTTGTATTGTTGAGCGACTGCCTATTACATTTCCCCAACCTAATAACTGGGTAGTACCTAGGTACATACCTCTTGGTAAGGCTGGTGTCCAACTACCCATAACGACTGTCAAAGATGTTCAAATGTCAGGTCAGCCGGGACCAACGGCATGCATTCCGAGCCACCGTAGAAACACAATTTGTAGATGGTCACCCATCCACGACCCGACCTCGGCAAGCGTAGCTTAACCTTGAAGTTCGATTTGTGCGGTTGTTATTATTTACAAATACTTAATCAATCAAAAAACCCCTTTATGGGGCATTGGACTTTTTTTTAATTTGGAAAAAAAATAATTTGGACGGTTATTACACTTCTGGACACATCTATTGGCCCACCTTAGAGTTTAGGTTTCGATGGCCCCTACCGAAATATGATTGCTAGATTGAACAAAAACTGTTGATGCAGTTTTAAACCTGATACATTTTACCATCTTTTTCGATTGTATTGTTTTAAATTTGAATTCAGAATAGGTACCATACGACATGGAGCTACGCCTAACAAGTCGGATATACGCCTTGTTAAAGGCAATTGATTTTTGAATGAAAAACATGTTTTATCAAATAAAGGTTTAATTTAATAACGCGTGTTGCCTCCATGGGCATCTACCACAGCTCTCATACGATTAGGCATAGAGTTTATCAACCGCTCTATGCAATTTTGAGGGATCATCTCCCATTCCTCTTCTATGGCAGTTTTCGACTCCTGCATCGTCTGGGCAACTGGCTGACGAGCCCTAACACGTCTTTTTAGCTCGTCCCACATGTGCTCAATGGGGTTCATGTCTGGGCTTCTGGCTGGCCAGTCCATAAGTGTGATGTTCACATCCCGAAGATATTCCCTGACGATGCCGGCTGCATGGGCTCTTGCGTTATCATGCATAAAAAGGAAATTTGGGCCCACATAGTCCGCGTATGGTATCACGTGAGGTTCTAAGCACTCACGAATGTACCTTTCAGCATTTAATATTGGCAGCCGTGGTCCTGTAACAACCTCAACTTGAGTTTTGCCGCTCGCGGATATACCGCCCCAGACAGTCCATGAGCCACCGCCATAAGCAACCCTCTCTTCAAAGCAGCATTGTGCGAAACGCTCTCCCTTACGTCGGTAGACCTTCTTCCTTCCATCATTGCCATGTAACACAATTTTAGACTCATCAGAAAAGAGTACACGGCTCCAATCTTGCTGTGTCCAATTTAAATGACTGCGTGCGAAATGAAGGCGAGCTGTTCGGTGGGCTCGCGTTAGTTTGGGCCCATTAGCTGGCTTGTGTGGTACCATATCGCGTTCTTTTAACCTTCTCCGAACAGTTCGAGCGCTCACAGATACTCCGTGGAAGTCGCGAAGTTGGTTTTGTATCTCAATGGAGGTAAGATGACGATTTCTCAAGCTGGTCGTCACGATGAATCGATCCTGCCTTTCAATTGTGACCCGAGATCGTGGCCTTCCTTGGCGACGAACAAAGCCGCCAGTCTCTAGGTACCTCCGATAAACATTTCGGACCGCAGATCGACTTAAATTAAGTTGAGCACTCACGTTTCTTTGGCTGTGTCCGGCCTGAATAAGTGCCACAGCTTGGGCGGCGACTTCAGGTGAAGTATCCATAGATTATTGATAGAACCTCACCTTAATGTTAAGAATAAGTAATGTTTGTTGCAAAACCAAAGATATCAATCACTTTTTCAAGAATTAAATCCAAGTAAACCAATAAAACCAAGTTTTCTTAGTATTCGATTGTTTGATATCAACAAACAGGCTCCAAATTGTCTTTTGTTTCTTTAAACTCTGTTTTCGAAATTCAAAAAAGACTGTTGAATGAAATTGTGAATGTGCCAGGTTCAAAACTGCATAAAAACTTTTTGCTCGACCTAATATAAAATTTTAGCTAGGACCAAACGAAACTGAAAATACAAGGTGGGCCAATAGATGTGTCCAGAAGTGTATTATGAATTTCCGTCACCCAAACAAGATTCCGCCTCGTACTCGCCCAATTTTTTTTTCATGTAGGTATTTTTATCCCATACATCATGAAACATGACAAAAATCTAGAAAATCTTTGTCGCTGGAATTTTGACTCTTATTAAAATTTATTTGGAAAGATTATTTCATGTAGAATTTGGCCTTAGTAACCTAAATAATCTACATTTTCTTTCTTCGTACCCAAAAGTAGAAGATAGTTTTAAAACTTCAACTTGAAAATATATTTTTTATCTGTAGATAATTTGAATCGCCCAAAACGTAGGTAGTAATCTAATATTTCCATGCATCTGTGATATGCATGCAAATATTATGGATTTACGATAATCGCTCATTTAAATTAATCGAGTAGTTTGAAATTCAAACAAAACTCGATTATCATAATCGTTTTGGTACCTTCACCCTAACAATTAAAAAAAACAATATGGTTGATGGTTGTTAGCGATTATCACATACACTTGAGTAAACTTGCGGGTTAAATACAAAAGAATTATGGGCACTTTATCCCAAGCATCACATTAGCGGAAATTACATCCATAAACAAGCTATATTACAGCCAAAGACTTTTATGTAGCTGTACTAAAGGATAAAACGACTCTTGAGACTGTATGAGGGGTGATCTCTACACTGTTAAACAGCATAGCTGACTAATGGCTGTATAATGGAGAAAAAACAATAGAATTTGAAAGAATTATTGTCCAGCCTTTGGCTACGTATAATGCTACTAGCTGATTAAGAATACCAAAGCTTGTGAACGGCTGCATAACGCGATAAAGTCACACCTCTTCTAAGCTGTGAGCTGTTTTATTGAATCAAATTTGGCTAAGTATTGGCTTTGGTGTAAACTAATTCTATTATAATGCGGGTAGCATTATATACATGAGCTTCACAGTAGCTGGTTAATAGCATTTTTAGGACTACATGAGCTGTAAATTAGTGTAACCTTACTCGACTTTAATTCCAAAGCTTAAACTTAGTGTAAATACCTATTAGCTATTTTACAGCCCCTAGAATTATTGAAGAGTAAGCATAAGTTAGTAGTGCTATGATAAAGTCAATTTTGTCATAACCTCGCAACGCGACTTAATTCACTATCGTGCGAGAATAAAATACATTATAAAATGTATACGATTAAACCATGGAAACAAGGAAACAAACTGGTGCAGTTACAAATAAACTTTCAAAAGAATACAACAAGCAATGGAGCAAGGATAGTGAAAATCTCCTTAATTTATGTAGCTGCAGTCAAGTGCCGGTGTCGATTATAAATGAGGGTTCCGGACACATACATTTTGTTACCAATGATCATAGTTCCGTACAATAAATGAATTCGGTCAGTGAACTTTCTAAAGAAATTATTGAAAGTACAAATGGTGAAAGTTTTGAATCAAACCAGACATCTGAATTTATGAAAAACATTTTTTAAACATCCATGTTTGCCATTAAAATTGCAGACCCCTGAAAAAGTGTCAAAACATACAATTAGCGTTCGCAGTACTTCAACACCCTCCTCGACACAAAAAAAGAAACTTGAGCGCCACTGACACGAATTTATTTTTTGCATGATGAGCGGAGGTGAATATTTAGCTAGGTAGGCTAATGTTTTAGATTTTCAATATTGGAATGATTTTTTACTTTATACTATGCATTTCTAAGAAATATGTCAATTAATGGCTCGCTAGTATGGCATAACAGGCGAGAATAAGTAAGATCACAAACTCAAGTGAAGTACCAAAGTACTTTACTCCTTTAACCGGTCCTTAAAATAATTGAACACCATTGTATTTGTTCACAGATTATATACACTGGTCAGCAAATAAACCGAGCCACCCGCTACCTAGGAACTCTGATTCGATTTTCTCAAAAAGTATAAAACTTACAACTATCAAAGTTATACCTACAAAAAGTGCGTTTCATGGTGATTAAAATGACTACAAATTAATTCGAAAGTACCTACCGTCAACTCACATTGTAATCAAGCAACAAACACAATGCTAACGATTTGCTCTGTTTTCACCAGAGTTTGAAATTAGCGTTCATTTTCTCTACAATGTCGTAGTCGGATATTACTTATCATTTCTTTAGTTTTTGTCCATCGTTTGCTCAGACGCGTGTGTTTTTGCTATTTTTTTCGATTAATAATGGATAAAACACCTCAGGAAGCAGCCCAAGCTGTAGCATTACTTCAAGCAGGCATTGCGCAACGTGAAGTCGCTCGAAGGCTTCGAATCAGCAGATATTCGGTGCAACGAGTTTACAGACGATACCTAGAGACTGGAGCATTCGATCGCCGTCCAGGTACGGGCAGACCTAGGGCTACATCAGCAGCAGATGATCGTTATATCCACCTAACTGTTCTGCAAAATCGCCACCTCAACGCAGTTCAAGTCCAACAAAGTCTGCGTGACGAACGCCAAGTGGTCATAAGTTCAGATACCGTCAGAAGGAGACTTGCTGAACGGAACCTGACCCCAAAAACAGCTGCAACAGGCCCAGCATTAACGGTAGCACACCGTCGAGCACGACTTGAATTTGCTCGAGAGCATAGGGATTGGACATTAGAATAGTGGAGTAATGTACTCTTCACTGATGAGACCAGGGTGAGTCTACATGGAAGTGATCGACGTCAGAGAGTATATCGTCGCCCTGGAGAACGTTATTCTCAGTGTTGCATCGAGGAAACTGTTGCTTATGGAAGAGGATCTGTAATGGTCTGGGACGGCATCTCGTTAACAGCACATACAGCGTTAATTTTCATCGAACCGACGGGCCGTACACGTGGACTGACTTCTCATCGCTACATTACTGAAATCCTCGCAGACCATGTGGTACCTTATGCAGGATAGCCCGGTACCTGCTCCAACAAGGCTTCCAGAGCTGCGAATCGCAATTGAAGAGGAGTGGAATACAATTCCTCAAGATTTTATCGTCAGGCTCGTAAGGTCGATGAATACAAGGATGCTGGCAGTTATCCGAGCAAGGGGAGGGAATACGGAATATTGATCAAAAACTTTTTTTTTGATTTTATCTTTGTTTTTGGTTTTAATTTTTTTTTTTTCACTTTATCATTACTAACGATTGTCACGACTAGAAAACGACTCTTCTTTGTAAAATCCTTAATAAACACTGAAATATTGATTAAACCCAATGAGTTTCCTTTAATTTTAATCACCATGAAACGCACTTTCTGTAGGTACAACTTTGATAATTGTAGGTTTTTTAGTTTTTGAGAAAATCGAATTAGAGTGCCTTGGTAGCGGGTGGCTCAGTTTATTTGCTGTCCAGTGTAGTTGGACCGCCATGACGTAACACAACTTGCACTGCACAAATCGTTTTTTGGTGCTATTTCTTTGTGGATTTAACAATAGCGATATAGTGGCCTATTGACAGCTGTATACCTAAGCCATTGTACGTACAGCCCGTGTACAGCTCTTATAATGCGACTGGACAGCTGTTAACAAGCTACTATAATGCTCAAGGCTGGTTAATTTGGGGCCAAATTTAGAGTTATAAGAGCTGTGTAGCCAGATATACAGCCCTTGTACAGCAAGCATAACAGCCTCGAGTTTTCAAAAATTCTGCTGTCCCGCGACAATGCAGCTATGTGTGCTGCTTGGGTATGAGCTTTTATCCAATTGTTTTAATAAACGGCCCATACATACGATTTTTAAATACCTACTTATCTTTTATCAATAACAACAATAATAATAAGGATGTCGTATGACGTAACTCTTAGTACCTACCTAAAGCAAGGAGATTCGCTTGTCTAGTAGGTACCTTTAGGTATAAGTACCGAACTATACGGTTAATCGACATATGCGGAAAGGCTACAACAATCTAGTAGAGAATTCCAGATGCGAGGGCGAATGAAGCAGATTAGATTTTCTGTTACCCGTTCATAGCTCAAAAATGTTTTTTTTGTCAACTCATGATTAAACCTGAGTATCATTGTTGTAAGAGCAAGCAAAGCGTAGGTAAATTGCACTGCAAATTTACCTACGTCAAAATACCGAAACATAATTGCAAACAGGTGATGCCCTCCGTGGTGATGCCCATGACTTTAACAAGTAGGTACCACTGAGTGTGTCTGCCAAACTTAAACTGGCCGAAACTGCAAAAAAATGTACTACTTCCGATAACGAAAATACCTCGGATGACGTGCATCACATACCGGAACAACTAACGCCATTAGTTACCCGTTTATTGGTATAAATAAAATCATCTAGTCTGCCAGTTCCTCGTTAGCCGAAAGTACTTAACAGACACACGAGAAGGCCATCCTTGCCCCCTTTTCTACGTCATCCATCAGATACTGCAACGAAATCAATGTAGTAGTAGATATTGATGTCCTCTATACACATATATGTCTGCCAACGCGAACCCCCCGACAGACAAGATAAACAAAGATAAAGAACGTATAAAATTAAAAAATAATTAATATGTAACAAATTCTATAGAACACAATTAAAACACTTTAGCTAAACCGTCGATTTAGAAGTGGGAGCATGGATAGAAGAAAATAACTTTAAAAACGTTAAAATTTGTCCCTTTTGTTAAATTTATATGGTTACGTGAGAAGTAAATTGCAGTAAGTTGCTAAAAACGAATCCTCCTTCCGGAAGTTCCTTGTTGACTACGAAACCCTAAAAACAACCTTGTTTTTACTTTAAACGAAACATTGTTTTGTTTTGTCTGCGCGTTACAACTAGGTAGGTAAGTGAGTAGGACATTTCTTGGTTGGTATCTTTAACCTGCCAAAAAGTTAATGACTAGGTACCAAAAATATTGAAATAAGTAATCTAATAAAAAAAGTGTTCGCTTCGTTTTTTTTAATTATTTCTTACCTGTGAAATTACTTATTAATTTTTTACCGAGGAGTTACGGATACACTTAAGTTTATCCGAATAAAGTTATAGTACATTGTTCACCGAGAGGAGAAAGTGACCGATTACCGTCGAGGGTGTCGTTTGAAGCCCGAGCCGTAGGCGAGGGCTTTAAAACACCCAAGATCGGGAATCGCAGTTTCTCTCGAGTGATACATAGTGCTTTATACTACACCTAGAAGGAAAATAAAAAACGAAATCTTTACTAATTGAAATTTATATTGAAATTGTTGCAGTTAAAACTGAATCCTCAAACAACACACAAATTGGAAATGGCGCCAATGGCGTCTGCAATTTTCACATGTTCTTTTTTCAAATTGTTTATCCTGCCGCCGCAGGGTCGCACTGCCAGCCCGACACCATCCAACACACAGCTAGTGGCCAGTGTCATTTTGCGAACTTGGAGATAAAAACTCACTGTAAAAACTTTTTGGCTTTTGATATTTAGGTTACCGGCGCATAGTCTTACCCAAAATTAAAAAAGAAAAACCACGTAAGAAATGGATTTTCATACACTTTTCTCTCCCGCTCAGATGCGTTTTCTCCCCGCATATTTGTTCGATATGCAATGACGTACTTTCTACCGTAAATTTGATAAAGTATCAAGGTACTTTCCAAGCAGGTGTAGTATAAAAAAATTAACAATAGCCTCTCCCGAAAAAATAAAGGTTAAGTTTACCCCCATCTATGATTAAAAAAGTATAATTATAATTTATTTGTAGTTTTGCTTTTTCTTGTGAGTGGAGGAGGGTCGATCCGGGCCGATTTCGGGTCCTGGTCCGGAACTGGTTTTAAGTTTAAACAACCAAATTCAGTAGGTACGCTAAATACTCAATTTTGGCGCGTCCAGCCGCCACTTGCGGCGGCACGATTATGAATGCGCCATCACTTAGCTGAGCAATACATTTATTTGTGTATACCACAATAGGTATATGTAACTGCTTTTTATTTGTGTAAATGTACCTAAAAGTTTCCGAGTAAATCGATGTTTTCTGATTTTTTAAAACAATTAATTGCATCGAGATTTGTTGATGAATCGAATTAAGTTGTTTGAACAAATTTGAATAAATTAACGCCTACCATTTTTTTCAAACTTCTGCCGAAGGTTATGTCAGATAATATGATGCACATAGGTACAGTCTCGTGTGCCGCGGGCGAGTGTGGACAAAGTGTAGCTGTGAACGCTTGCATTGTCGAGCCAGTGATCCTAGTCTGCTAGAGGTCCTTTACATCTGCGACGAACAGTTTTCGAGATACTTATGGAAAATCCCAAATCGTCAAAAAATCTTGAATATCTCAAGAACTTAAAGATAAACAAATTTTGTTATTGGTAAGTATATATATATGTCACTGGATAATTGCAAACTACGTAAGATTACAAAATATCTTGAGAGATTGTAAACTCTCGATAAATTTTCAAATAAACATTTGTTTTACAATATTATACGAATCTAAATTTTGTAAGTATTCTATAATATCTCCGTGCTGGTCCAAGAAATTGTGGACTGACATAAACTGGCGACCAATCAGCACTCTGGTCTACAATTTATCTGTTTTGGTATGATAGTTAAATTGGAAACTTGGCCCCTAATTGGTGCTAGTGTGAGGTCACATCTAAACAGACCAATGAGAGCCTTGTTTCCAGGTTTTACTATCACACGAAAACGGATAAATTGTGGACTTGTGCTCTGATTGGTCGCCATTTTATGTCAGTCAATTTCTCGGAATGACTTCGAGAGGTTTATAGACTATCAAATTATGATGCGTTAAAAAGTATTCCAAACGTTCAGTTGACAATGTATCGAGAGTTTACAATTTCTAGAATTACAATATCTGAAGTTATTTTATAATCTTACGGTGTTTGCCATTTTCCGGTGACATCTAGGTAGATTAACAACTCATCAAAAGCTATCTTTTCAAGTACTTGGCCTTTTCTGAAAAAAAAAATTGCTGGCGTAACGTTACTCTAGCAAAATCGTTTTTTTTTCGAATAACTTCGAACATACAACTTGATCAAATTTTGCTATACTTGAACAAATTGCAGCTAACTATGAACTAATTTTCTGTAATACTTTAATTTCTCGAAGGTGCAACATTTTGCTGGGGTTACGCAAAATTGCAAATAGGTGATGCTGATGCGTAATTTACGCATACAGCATCACCTATTTGCAATTTTGTTTCGGTATCTTACGAAGTAGGTAAATTTTCAGTGACCGCTCGTACTATAGAGCTCAATCAGGATTCTCCGGACAGAAAGTGTCCGGGCATTTCCCGGCCCTTTTTGGAGACCCCGCCCGGACTAGCTATTGACTAAATTCCTCTCGTGGCTACTAGCAGTCAAATGCATACTATTCTTCTATGGCTGGCAACTTCATATGTATAGATTCGAGAGCGAGTTCTCCAAGATTGTGGTAGAAACAGGAAATATATCAATCAATAAAATACGTTTTTTGTAGTGATTTAATTTATTCAAGGTAGTACTATTACATTTCGTAATTGACTGAAATTGAAAGATCCAAAAATGCAACAAGATTGTTATCACCAAAGAGCATGACATTGTTAAACATAAATTGAATTTGCGTAACCAAATTAACGAACTAAAACTAATTATAAACAATCAGTCATCATTTTTCGTTACGATTCCCTCTAATACGAGATCATATTTTTATTGTGCATTGAAGTAGAAACAAAATCATAAACACTAAAATTTAATTTTTTTTTTTTCCACTGAACACAATAGAATAATAATTTCACCATGATTATCGTCAAACAAAATCATTAAATAAGTCAAAAAACATTGAGTATGTCAAAACATGAATGCTACACCAAAAATATGAACTCGTGAAATATCAGTACTATCGACTGAGATCACTTCGTATGAAGTTTACAATGGTCTAAGCACACTATCCTAAATAATATTTCACCAATTCCCATAACATAGATTCAGGTTCGTGGATGTAAGGGGCAGGCCGAGCTTAGCGCTAAAAGGCATGCATTAAAAGCATTCAATGCCGATACAAACGAAACGTGGGCTGGCATAATGAAATGGTATATACCAACATCACTTCGTAAACCAGTTCCAGTATCCTATCGCACGATTGTCAACGAGAATAAATCTGCTCTACACATTTACATGCTAAAACGTGTCGAGCCCTGAATCTTAGAGAATTGGTAAAAATAAATTGATACTTAAATTAACTTAAACAAATAACTTAAAAATAATTTTTCAACAAAGAATATTGTTTGTTTGGAAATAAAGCGTAACACAATAGTTGCACAGAATAGTTTCACCAACAAACGTTGTTTAAACATTTTAATTTCTTTGGAAACACTCGACCAGAGGGGGTTTTCTAAGCAATCCGATATAAATCATCGGATAATAAGTATACAGTTTATTCTAGTAATAGTTTTAGAGGCTTACGATAAAAAAAAACTTTGTCTGGTAAAATTTGAACTGCATTTTTGTGTAATAATGAACCGGTTTTGTGTTCCATTATCAACTTCCCGCTCTTTCCCTCCATATTGCACACGTTCTGTTTAAACAAAGTTTTTAAGTAGAAACACATTATGCATAAAGAGCTGTCAAAAAAAAGTCCAGTCTAACAGAACTATAAAACAAAATATTTTGGTCATTTGTAAACAATCAATTATAACTTTCAACAGTTTTTCTTCCAAACATAGAATTTTTTTCGGTTCTTAACAAAATTTACACCAAAAACATTTTACTTGGGATCCAAAAGTCGTGACGTCATAATAGATTAATAGTTATATTTTACAATCATCTTTCCAAGGCATATATTTATATATATTTAAGTTTTGTAAACCAACAATTATATAGAATAAAATTAAATTAATCAAAAACATGATGTCATGATGTCAAATATAATTTATATTCAATTTAATTTAATTTTTATAGATGGAATTTTGGATGTTTCACAGATTGATTTCAAAGGTCAAGTTGTTATTAAATCGCTATTTTTGTTTTATTTTTTCATAGTGCACTGGGAGATACCTATCAGAGTTCAGCTAATTTAAGAAACATGGAGATACATCTATATCTATTGTTAAATAAAGAAGTTTAATAAAAAGGACCGTCTTGAAGAAGGGTGCAGTGGAATCACCTACGATTCCAAGGGGTGCTACATCTGCGATTGAACATCTTAAATACTGACATTTAACTATAGGAGCGCTCGCAGGCGGACATCGGTCATCGACCCGTCTTGTAAAGTACGTCTCACGTACTCAAGATTTTCGCAAGGATATTGGGAAAATTATGTAATCCCAATAATCGGTGCCATCTGACCACATGCTGTAAGCATAGCGTCTTAACGTCAAACTTCCGAAGAACGCATGACCGCTATCTGTGGGCGAGCTCTCAACACCGACTATCAACATCAAATTGTAATATTTTATAGTGTTAAAAACTACTAATCCTTTAAAATGGCTTGGGACAACACAGAAAGCTCCGCATATTAGCGGTAGACAGGCAAGAAGACGGTCCCAATGACCAAAGCGAGTGACTGGCCTGGTAGAGTACTAGTTGATCAAACATTTAATATTGATATAGTGAAACAAACATGTATCCACTTAACATTTAACACCGATATATAGGTGTACATCGATCAACAACATTAAGTATTATATGATAATAATATCGATACATTGATTACGTAACGTTGGGCTACATCGATAATAATAATGATGGTTTGTACTACGGCTCGTGGAAAGGGGTGAGCATTTCGTAGCTGACGAGGAAACGCATGCGCAGCGAGACCAAGTGTCACAATACATCGAGCGTCTACATTCCACACAACGACTGACTCGATCGTCTTCAGCCATCACCCGAGAGAAGCGAGGCGCTTCTCTACGAAGCTCATAGTACTCATCAACAACACAAATCTGTTGCAAACACCTATACACAATCTTAAAGGAACGTACGCTATCACATCGTGAATATATAGTATAATACTGAATCTGTGCTCATAACTATCAAGAAATTAATATAGTTTAAAATCGGGGCCGCGAACTGTCCCTCAAATAGATTCGTGCGACGCACATAGATACCAGGACATAGATATGTGTCACGAGGACATAGATATGCGTCTCGCGCTGAACAATTACAACTATTGTTTACGTACCTAACACATATAATTACGGTACATCCGTGAACATCAAACTTTAATATGAGCATTACTTCTAGAATTACTTAAATCGGTGCAATAATCTTATGGCTAAAAATCGGATATATTATACTGCAGCAACGACCATTTAAAGAAACATCGCTATATCGCTAAGTAGCCGCGGCCCCGCAGAATACACGGTACATCTTCATAAAGAACAACTATTATTACCGAGCTCTGTGTGCCGGTCATAAATTGAAATACTGCAAACATTAATCACAATTATTAAGTTACAATTAATAACTAACACACAAGTTAACTATTTTTAAAATAAATAATTAATTAAATCATGTATCAATAAGTAATCATCGGTTACAGTTAGCAATTTATTTCCAACACGATTCCAGGCCATCGTCTCCAATATAATCAATCAATAGTTTCGCAATCCCGAGCTACATAAAATCTATTTATTTTATTCATATCTTGCACAAAATGTTCAGTATCCCCAGTCTGCAAGTTATAATAACTTTAGGACTTCAGCATAGGAATATTTTCCTGCAGATGGAACATTATTTAATTTTATTTACTGATGACAAAATTAGAAAGTTTACTTTCTACATCGTCATATTTGATATATTCTCGCCTACATCCTTTTACACATAGTTCAAAATACTTAATACTAAAGTAAACATTTAATCGCTTGCGCCGTTCTACAGAACTGCGATCCAATTAGATTGATGTTAATCCAGTCGATTATTTACGATAACACTAGGATAAACCGCACTTCGCATAATCTACTCAGTCGGTGGTGCCGAGACCTGAGTCCATACCTAAGTACCAACCGGGGCTTCTACAGCGAAAACGTTACACAATGTCACTAGTTGACCTACGACACAATGCTACGTACATATAGAGAGTATTACCAACTTTGGTCCAAAGGGGACGCCTATTTATAATTAGGCACAAAAAGTTGGCAACTCTAGAAACAGTATCATATAAAAGCGTATGTATTTTTTAAAATACACCGTGACATTATATAGTACAAAAGAAGTTTACACGAAGCATCGGTTTCGTACTTGTGTAGTAGACCCAGCGTCCAAGATATCAACCTCGACACGACTATAAACGCTGAAACCGCCCAAAAATATAACACACACCTGTGCGTTAATCTAGTATAACATTTAGAAGTTTAAATACTACATAAGTGCAAGCTCCGCTTGGAGCTAAAACACAAGATCGTTCGTGAGCCGACTGAGTCGAGCTGAGTCCTTATTGGGTGGTGGCAACGAGTTGGAGCCGCGCAACAACTTGCTCCTTCACGAGCTAAACAACGCAGATACTGAATGTGTACTCAATTTAGACACTGAAAATTTTGACAAGTCAAAATTGCAGTAGAAGCCACGTCCTAACATCGATATTAATAAACATGCAAAGTGGCTTCTAAAATGAATACAGGGCGACTAGTGTTTGATTTAGTTGTTCAATGAGAGTATGGAATCGATGGAGAAGTCGACCCTGCGTCGTTGCTCGAGCATGATGAAGGTTTGGACGGTGTGCAGCGCTGCCGGGTTGGCCGACGATGGCCCCGGGACGGCAGCATCGCCACCGCCTCCGCCGCCACCCTCTTGGTTTCAGCTGGGCTTCTGCTGCACCTCACGCATTATAAGCTAAAACAATTCAACGCACTGTATACTCGGGCTCCGACGTTCCACAGCTCAAAATTATACGACATACAGTGACACTTAGAGCTCGTTTTTAATATTCGTTTCAGGGTTCCATTACTAAACTGCCAGCTCATCAAAAGGCTCTGACAAATAGTAATAGAGCAAATCAAAGATATAGCAGAATCTGTTTTCTTACGTAAGCATACAGGGCAGCAAAAGAACTCGCAGCGCATAATCAAGACGTTTAAATAATACATTATAATAATAAAGGAATATATAATCAATATTTTTTAATTGAAATTCTTGATGTATATGTAACTACTGCTCAAACTTAAATGTTATTGATTTAAAATACAGTAATACTGTTTGATAATTAAAATGACTCGTTTGAACTCCAAAATGGTTGACAATTGTTTTAGTGCTCAGGCCGTAGCGTCGAAGGAGTCATTATGCCACTTCGACAGACTACAAGTAAACTATCTGTCGTTACTTTCGAGCAATTTATAATAAATGTAGAATAATTTATCATTTTGTATTTTGCTATCGAAATGCTAGGAAAAATTCATTGAATATGTTCTGTTAAATACGTGGGTTACCACGTAAAAGCTCATATATTATAATGGTAAATCGTAGCATTTATAAATAATATATTATAATAATATATTTATATATAATACTTTAACAGATTATAATTACCCAAAAATTGATACAGATATAAATAGATAGATATGAGATATTTATTACAAGACTATGGGATCCTGAAACGAATATGCATGAAACAGTGCATAGCAAAGCACGTTCCACATGACGTGTTTATGACCAGTTATATAATCTGGAATTAATTCCTTCACATTCACGATCTCTTAGCGTCCTTAAATATAACAAATCATATTTGTAAAAAAATAAAAACAATTAAGTAATAAAAAACTAATTGCCAATAAGTGAAGCAACTTTTCATAACAAAATTAAACGTTGTTTGCTCGAAACTAAATAAAAAGCACATCTACGTTCCATGGCACGCAAAGCGGATGCTTTTCTAATAAAATAAAATATAACTTAAGTAAAGTTGATAAATAAAATAATAATACCCTTGTCTTCATCGTGTGGGCCTAAAGTCGTGCGTTGGTGGCAATGCAAGGGCTTTTGAACTGAGGTTTTAGTTGATGAAACTTTAAATCAATAATTTTAAGGCAAAATAATTTCGTTTGCGTCGTCAGTCGTGTCCGTTCGTCATAACTTTTACTTATTTTACTGTCTCTCGCGATTTAATAAAAAAATGTTTACTCTTATCTGACAATCCTACGTTAAATATTTACTGCATATTTAATGTATTTTAATACCACAGATTGCCGTTCTTGATCTGCTTTATCTTCAACATATGCATGTGCCTGGAAATGCCCATACAAATGTCATCATATCTGTTCGTGGATAAAAGGTTTTGCCCATATTATGAGCGTGTAGCCAGCCTAAGGCAACACTGCTAGGTTAGGCCTGCTTAGCGCCTGGGGCCCGGCTATCTAGGTCAAACATGTGTATCGCTGGTAAGCTTCAAGCTAAGCGACTAGCGACAGCGCTAAGCTCGCGGAGCGGCAGACTAGAACGTTCGCTTGTGTCGGTTTCTCTATGACAGTCTAAATAGGCACCAGGCGCTAAGTATGTCTCTTGACAGATCTATAGAGAAAGCTGGTCAACTCAATAAATGGTAAATTATAACGATGTAGTGATTTCGGAAATACAATTGGAACCCATCTCGTTGGAGACATGATAAGATGTTAAAGAGATTGCCAGAATCTGGTCGCTATGCTGCTGAGAACCCACAGATACGGAATTAGGACATTCTTGATATAGATTTCAAACATAGATTTAAGTACATTGATGTTTGATTTTAATAGTTTACACAAATTATAGAATGGAAGATTTAGAGCTAATATTTACAGCAGTAAAATGACAGAAATTAGTATTTAAAAAAATCAAACGTGTATTTCACTAACAAACAACAACTAATTAATGAAAATGGAGCTAATTCAAGAACTTATTAGCGTGAGTTTCGGCTAGGGAAGAAATTTGATTTAAAATCTAATAAAGCAATGATTAATCACGCTAGAGGTGCCATGACAATGGTAGTTGGCATTAGTGTGTTAATAATGAACCACTACAATGATATAGGAATTAAAGTTACGTGTAAGTATTCCCTCGGGCTGTTATTGAAGCGTTTTGTTTATAAGATGTAACGCAGTTACCGTCATTTCTGAGGTCATTGAGTAAGACCTATTTTCTGGCAAGTTTCTTTATTTAGAACTATAGGGTAATATACAAAGAAGCCGCGAGGGAAGATCAGCAATTTACTGACACCAGTGGTGCACCAAGTGCAACAAAGTTGTTCAGTCTTTCTCTAAAAGTGAATTTTTGAACTGTGTTGTATAAGAGTAATGCGTTATGGCAGCCCACGGATTTTCAAAATATGAATTCAACATTAAATTTCCTAACAAATATAAGTTACTCACGGCCGGTTTTAATAACATATCTACCTTTAACCCACTGACAAATTAGCTACCAACAGCAGCTGAAACGTTATGTTTGAAATACAAACAAGAAGTTTCAACTACTGTTGGTAGCTAATTTGACAGTTGGTCAAAGGTACGTACGTATAAAAAAGTAATAGAGACCGACCGTAAGAGAAAAAGTTGTTAATTTCTATTAAATTTGATCATACCGACAGAGCTGAAAATTGCAAAAACAATTAAAAATTCGCGAGGCTACATCGCGCATTCGCTCTAACTTATTATTATTCTTGAAAAACAGTTAGTAAAAAATTGACATTGAGGAGTGGTTGTCAAAAATTCACCCTAAATCTGTATCCTAGTAGTGCGTCCCTAGGCTGTGATTGCGATATGGTACCTGATGGGGGCGCTCCGACGTGACGGTCTCGGCGGCGCGCACCGGCGGCGGCGGCGGCCGCGGCTGCATCATCTGCGGGCCATTCTCGCGCGTGCACCGGCTCGGCTCGGGCGGGCCAGTGGTCACTGCGCAATTGTACATCAGTTGAATTGTAACATCTGTCCCCTAGGAGCATTTCTGTGACAGTTTCAGCAAAAAAAACACGTTAATTTCCATCTTTATTAAGCACAAAAATAAAATAAAAACAATTAAAAAAGCTTCAGGAGTTTCATGAGGACATGGAGGAATAACTTGTGGTGTCACCAATCCAGAGTTCCTAAGTGAAAGAAACCTTTTTGTTATTAATTTCTTGGAAGAGAGTAGCGGGTATAATAAAATTGCGAACATAAAATTCATTCTCAGAACTTAATAAAAAAAGCGTTTTTCTATCTAAATAACTGTGCACAACATTAACTTCACTTTCACTTTATGATGATTCGCATGACATGATATGTTGGAGCTGATTCATGAAACAAAATATTATTGAATAGGTACCTACTTATTTAATAATAGATGTAAAATATTACATTTATATTAATAATATATTTTTTTAAGAATCAATACTGCTTACTTTTTATTTTGAAAGCTAACCACTTTGACTGAAAGTTTCAAGTGTCTTGCAATCATCGTAAAGTGAACTGAGATAAATTTAAACATGGACAATAATAAAAAACAATTCTGAAGATTTTTTTGTCTGCAAAACCACGTTAAGGTTTGATTTTCCGTAAAAAACTATGTTGACGCCTCATTCTCCAGGCAGACATGTCCCAAATTCTGTTGAAATGAATCTGTAACTCAACTGCCAAAGATAATTACGTCGAAACTAAGGGGTTTCAACCACCACATTTAGAATGGAGGGTTATCAATATTAGAGGAAGAAAGTGAACTTGTAAGTTACATTCAGCAGTCAATTTGGAGCTATCCAGGGGGTAAATGTTCCAAAAACCTTAACAACTTTTTAACATATCAGTAACCTCCTTTCGTCTTTTTTATTTAACAGATTTAATTCAGTTTTATATAATTTAAAATTTTAAATAAGTAAATTTAAAAGAAAATTAATAATAATAAATTTTAAAGTTCAGAATCAGAATGTTTACTTAAATGAGGGGCGATTTGCTGAAAATATTGTTAAGACTTTCCGTCGTTTCACCCAAAACACGTACCAGTAGTGAGCGGTATAGCTAGACGAGCGTTTACGGCTAGGAGATGATCGCGTCGCTGGAGCAGGTTTCCTACGTGCTCTTCCAGTCGCACGTTCTCTGTGCGCAGTTGGTGTAGGCATGACAACAGCGAAGCGACTGTGCACACGTAGTTTATGTTAGCCATACATACAGAAACAAGATAAACCGATCTTAGGGCATAGACTAGAGACGGCAGAGCCTGTCCATACAGTACTTTACAGGTACAATTAAACACCGCGCGTTAGAAAGGGACAGAAGGTCGTTAACCACTTATTTATTGCTTTGATTTTGGGTCTGAGGGCCTGTTTCTACTCACCGGCCACCTCCGTAAGCAAGGTATTGCGTCTCAGATATGGGTAGTATCTCGTCGCACCTGCATACAAAATACTATTGATAATATCTCATACATACACATCTTGCTCAAACGATAGCTGTTTAATTCACTATTCTCAATGATTCCATAATGCATACTGTTCTTACAAGCGACATGAAGGTTCATGTCACATCATCCAATTCTGAATTGAGAGAAGATACATGAGATACGTACTGTTAGGTTTATAGGTTATTGAAGAGCAAGATTTTGCTTAGGTTACCTTTGATCGTTCATAGAGAATAATTTGTTTTTAGTGGATTAAGAAAAAATTGTGCATGTGATTCTATTTTGTATAGGGGAACTCCTCAATTGGTTGTTTGCTACCAATTACACGCATCCTTCGTACCAGCGTCTCTACTGCAATATGCTCGTAGCGAGACTGTAGTGCTCGACTTGTAACGCTTATGCTCGTCACATAATGCTTATTTGACATGAATGCTGCTCGCGAAACCTAGAGTTTTTGGGGTTACGTTTGAATAAACCCATGACTCTCCCTTTAGTGTAATCGGCTAACTATTGGTACATTACGTGTCATTTTTGAGAGATCTCAGTATTTTGTATGCAGATTATAACACAGGCCAAAATGGCTAAGTATAAAACGATATTTTTAACTTTTTGACCATGTTTAAGTATATTTATTCCAGGTATACAATGATTTTTTGTTGCGTCGAGAGCACAAAGGGATTGAGGAATATTTTATGCATTTTTCAATAATTTTACTAAAAGACGTCTCTGTTTTGCAATGGTCGCAGGTCATATTTTGAGCAGGCGATCTATCATTTAAAATACAATATGAATAACTATTAAATTTAAAATCGATACATTTTCTAATTACGACAACAGCTACAAAAATTGAACAATTCTAAATTATCTGGCCTTATTAAATTAAGAATATGTCTTTGGCACTATAAATTTAGTAAAACCAGTTACTTACCAGGTTATACACATATGCCGTTCATTCTACGGCACTAATCCACTACTGTTACAAAGCAAAATTTTTTACTCCATCGTTTTCATCAACTGTCCCTTTCCTGTGCTCAATGTTTCATAATACTTGCAAAGTACTGTTTCTAACACTTAAAGGGGAATACAAAGGAGAGAAAATAAAACAGATGACATACACATTAAAAAAATTAAAAATTACTGTAATAATAACGTGTAACTACGACGGATAAAGAATGAAGTACATGCGCAGTATAACGCACACAAATAATTTCATGCCATGTGGTCAATTTTATGACGAGGGTGTGGTACCTTACATGCCGTCTCCAGTGCTCGGAACATGAAATACATTTGAGAGAATGCTGAACTACTCTAGATACTGTTACGTTGGGTCTGGTGGGGTACTTACTGTCGAAGTGCTGGGCCTGCTCCATCAGGAACTGTGAGCCCTGCTCCCACTGGCGTTCGAGCAGTTGGTCCAGGCTTTGAGCGCTGGACGATCGGCCTGAGCTAATGCTGCCGCCCTGTAAGTACATTGTTTGGTTTTTCAACTATGTTCTTAAAGTAAGACTTACTAATGATATCGGTGACTGAAAAAGTAATGACACGGACAAAAGGGTCAGTCACTATAACTTTCACTTGTTCGTAAGTGTACAAAGGCGAGTCGTCACACGAAATTTCAACGTACTGTATCGTCTTAATTTTTGTATTCGTGACCAAAGAAAAATGTGTCCAGTTGTTTTAAACCTAACTGGCGGACTAAATAACATTTTTTTTATCAAAGAAAATACCTTACAGTGTAAGATTGAAATATGAAAGCAACTTACTGGTGCAGCCTTGTTGATAAGCGGCGGCGGGATGAACGTATCCCCGCCCACGCTGCCCGCGGCATGAGCAGCCAGCTCAGCAGTCAGCTGTTCCTGCAGACAAGCTGCGGCACCGCTCTCGGGATTCAATTCATTACCTAGCATGTGCGGAGCAGTGCAGGAAGCTCCGAGCCTGGGATAATTGAAGGTTCTGAGGGTCAGTCATGGTACATTGAGTATCCTCAAAGAATATCATCAGCTTCGAAATAAACCCTCGTCTATGAAGACGAGGCTTTATTCCAGGAATGCTGCTTGATTGTGGTTACGTGGTATATCTCTAAGATTACAGGACGATGTCAAATGTTAGTGACTGTTAGAATTAAAATATCACAGGAAACAACACAAAAAGATATATTTAAAACACAATCTCCAACTGAAGTAAACACCTTTTTTGATGACTCCTATTAAATTGGTTGAAGCCAGTTTTATATGAACATATTTTTTATTTGATTAGAAATATTGGTCAAATACTGAAAACAGTACTTACTTAGTCTCCATCTTGGGCTTCAATGTTCTTTCAGAGCCTGTAAAATGAAACATACATATCATTACATGTTCAAACGAGCATTAATGAATAAAACAAAATGCGACCTTTGTTTTCAAGTGGGTTACTAGATGACTATCAATGTGATGCGAAAGCTCATGAAATTCATGAACGGAGACGAGGGATTCATAAATATTGGAATTACAGGAAAATGGTGTATCGTCAGTGACTTTCAGTAAACTTAGCTTATATGAGTGGGGAATACAAGGCAAATGCAATTTTATTTAACTTCACTGTGATCATCTTCACTGAGGAGAGTACTTCTCGATTATTTTGATTCCCTACTATGAAGAGGTCCGATTCCAGTCTAGCTGCAGTATTTAACCTTTTGAACGCCATTGTCACATATACGTGACAAACAAGCGCGTGCCCTGTACGCTAAACGTCACAAATATGTGACACGATTAATGAAAAAATGTTGTAATCATACTCATCGAAAGGCACTTTTGTACTGTATCGTGACCACCGATATATGACCTTTCTGAGGCTATTCTGCAACAAAGTATCTTACTTGGAGAGCTGGGCGGAGAATCCTTGATGGTCTCCGAGTAGATCGGCGGCGGCGTGGGCTGCGGCTGACGACGCACGCTGGCAAGAGTTTGAGTAGTCATAGTCTCTGAAATATTCACATTACATTAGTGATCTGATCATAAGGGTCATACTCGACATGATAATATGACTGACATGATGTTATGTTTTGGTACATCAGTGGACTATGTTCTGAACATACCGTCTGCCACTTATCAAGTACGAAAAGTTTCGGCATAACTTTATTCAAATTTTGTTTTCTTTGTGGTAAAATACCAAAATTTATTACGAGTGATATTGAGTTATCTATGTGACCGAAAATAAGTATACTACTAAGCTATTTTGGGTTGCATACACCTACAGATTTACAGAAGAGAGCATGGTTGTTTTGGTTTTCTGAGTGAAGTGACTAAACAACTGCTAATGGTACAATCGGCTACCGAAAACCTTAATCATACTGGTCATATTTTAAGATGGACGATATAAAAAATACAAAGTCTAAGTGTTTTTTTTTTAAGTCATTGCTCCACTCGATAGATTCATCTTGGTATAATACCTATAATATTATCCTTTTCTTTACTAGATGTTTTTGTAGAATATATTTATTACATAAAAAGTTGTACTTACGTATAGCCGGTGCTGTGTTGGCCATTGCTACAACGGAAGTGGCCATGGCAGCTCGTTTCTTAGTCCTCACTGTAGTGGGCGGCATGGGCACCATGTTCACTGGCATATCCGGCTGCTTGCTCGGGCCAGGCATGCTACTCATACTATAGAAGAAAAATATCTTTGTAAATTTTTATCAAATGAACTGAAGTAACACTTAATATTAATTACTTATTTCTACAGCACTGACACAGCATTCTCTACAGGATTCGTTATTTTTTTATTACCTTTACATTAGGGCCTATTTATTTGATTTACGCTAGCGTTTATTCTGATTCTGCGTTTATTCTCAATAAATTGCAAAGCATAGTTAATTTTCAATTAAATTTTATCATTTTATAAAGAAACTTTATAAAAGCTGTTGTTGGTCTGCCTAAATTATGTATTTTTTTTTTTTAGTTTGATGCATCTAATATTTTAAATGTATCGCAGTAGCCCTTTGTCATTTCACAGAAAAATGATTCTAGAATATAAATAATCAATCAGCAATTAAATCTTTGAAAGAATCCTTTTTATTTGAGTATCACAACAAATTTTACATTAGCAGTGCACAAAAAGCAAGCAAGAGTAAGACGGTTTGACACCGTTACTTGCTCAAACTTCAAACTAAAGCTTTTACGATATTCACACGATTTATGTAATAGGTACCTACCTAGCTATGAAATCATGTACAATCCCGTGTGGATTGGCACGAGCAAGGTGAGGCCTATACCCAGCAGTTGGTGAAGCCGGGCTGTGGATGATGATGATGATACGACCATTAAATTAGCACTGTATAATGGCTTGTGACGTTTGCTCATTTAGAGCTCAGCTTAATGTGAGGAAACAGATGGCAAACTACATTATAATCGTACAGGCCGGAATGATGTCGAACTGTTGGGACTATAATTTATTAAATTATCATATATTTATTAAGTAATTTGTGAGCCGTCACAGGCGCCATCATTCAGTACCGTCGTTGATATAGTCGCAAAAACACGAAAAAAGTTATATTTTATTGCAATGTACTCGTATTCTCTAGGACAAAAAGTTGTTTTTCTGACATAATATGTTTTAAATTTCGCATGAGCGCAAGCAAAGCAGCAAGTAAGGAGCGATTTCAATGTTTAAACTGTATTTAGATTTATATATTCGCGAATGAGAAAAACATGGCAGCCTTGTTTCAATTTACATGATACAAAGAAAACCCAAGACAATTTACAGTAACAAGATTTTTTTTGACGTATTGATACAGTTTTAATTTGGATTTCGATTGTCGTAAGTTTAGCATCTTACGAGTTCTCTAATGCTTTACTTCCGTGACTCATCCCAAAGGGGCGCACGTTTACTTGAATACAAACTCTACTCTATGGGATTCAGCAATAGTGCAGTTTAATTATTTTTTTATTGGGTCATAACTTGCAGATATTGCCTCAAACAAATATTAGATTTTTTCTTTTTTTAAAAGTAGTTATAATGACTTTTAAGACGACGAACTAAAGCACAGCACATAATTTTATTTTTCGTTTTATGTTACGCCCAGGCAGACTGTTCAATCACTCTTTTGAATTTTGAACAATGAACTATAAACAATAATTAGTAAATTTATATCAACTTGAGAATGATTTTCATAACATGTTTAAGTTTAATTTTCGTTGCTCAAACATAGTGAACATTGTTATGTTTTATCGTTTTCAGGAATGTATAATTAATTAATTACATAGGCGCGCTGCGAGGCTAAGGCGAAAATACATATTCTTCGCCGTGCAAAATATTTGATTTACGTAAATAAAGTACCAAAGTTAATTTTTGTCAGTTTTCCTTTTCGGTAAACAAATGTGGATTTCTTTTTTTACAAAACAATACAATTTAAAAAAGTGTTTTTTTTACAAGATCAAAAGTGCATGCATAACTTAAAAGTGTGTGGCGTTATTTCGTCTCATATCTGTTTACCAAATAAAATATGTCAAGGATCAGTTACTGTACAGACAGAGGACTTGACTGTTAACCAGATTGACACTATACATCAATTCGCCGCGTTATTGTCATAAGACGCCACAGGCGGTTATGATTTGTAGTACCGGTCAATTTAAGTTCATGGTCAATTTGCATATCGATCAGATTCTCTGAGTGTACTTAGTGTGTCGTAATACTTACCCAGGCTTGTTGGGGTCTTGCTGCATTTCGTAGGCTACGTTAAGACCTCCCCAGGAGCGCCCAGGGTGAGCGTGCGGTGAATGCCCTGTCATACCAGTGTCCATAGGTGGTGGCTGCAAGGAAACAGCAATTGTATAAATGTTGTATGTGAGGAAATCGTATGTTTTGTAAATGACGAGAATTTCTTTAAGGGTTTTCGTAATGTATTCATTAAAACAAGAGCACGTATATGTCACCGGATAATTGCAAACTACATAAGATAACAAAATATATGAGAGATTGTAGTCTCGATAAATTGTCAACTGAACATTTGGTATACTTTTTACGCATCAAAATTTAGATTCATAATTTAATTACTGCCTCCTACACTGCTGTTGGTATATTTGTACAAAACAAAAAATGTAACCGTGTTTTTAGAATTAAGTATACTATTATAAAGATTAGCGTCTCCCGACATGTGTTTTGAACAAGCGATTTTCATAAATAAATTATGAACGGCATGTGACATGTCGTTGCTATAAAACAAATCGTTTCCATCATAATATACGATCGTGATGAAATAGGTCACATCAATGTGGCATGAGTGGCATCGTATTACTATGAATTGTGGTTTATTTGACATTCGTAACAAGACTACACCAAACGGAGCGAATGATATTTGAATGTGATTTCGATCTGGCTGCATCTGGTTTCTAGTCATTCAATGTTTGATGGTGTCATTTATATTAAAACCACCCCCGTTTCGAACGAGTGCATTCTAGTGTCAAAACATCGAGGTTTGTGCTTTAGCTAGCAAATTAATAATGTATTATACCTATAAACTTTCTGCAATACATTCTGTGAAAACCAAATTTAGAAGCGCGCACAAACAGATAAAAAAGCGCCTGTGTTGTATACTATATACTATCGATTTATCTAAATAAATCAATGACAGTAAAGTATTGATAAAATTTTATTTGCGAAAACATGGCCAATATTTTTACAAACAACATAAATATATCAGATAGCGTTTTTTGTACTCGCTACCTACTACATCGTGGTGATTTTAATTTAAAATTTTAAAATGTTACTCACGGGTATCCATTAACTTCTATATTATAGGACACAGAAACCGAATCTAAATATTCTTGACCGTCCTCATCAAGTTTAAAAATTACTAAAAAATATTGACGTGTAAAAGTGTGTTTTACCTGCTTACGAAATAAATATCATTTATAATTTACGAAGAGCACCAAAACTATAATAATCACATGAACAACTCCCGGTAAATACGAAAACAACTAACATGCTCCCGAGCGAATCCGCGGGAGAAGAACACGTGCAAAACAAGTGATACATACACATTACACTAGCACGAACATGTGTAAACTCACTACTACATGTAATTCGTTTTTTAGTCGACGATTAGCGCGTTTTATCAATATTATCATCACAGACGGATGTGTCGTTACCAAGCGTCGCTCGCTGACTGAATGAATGGAGCCCACTGGTGCCCATGTGGTCACAAGCTTCGAAGCTCCGGGCCAACATCAGGTAGGCCGAGGGATGCGAGCAGGTACAAAATCGCAATGTTTATCTTTGCTACGGGGGATAGGCAACCACGAAACCTTTCTTAGAATACCTTTTCTAGCGAATTTAGGAAACAAATCTTGACTTGTAAATTAAATGTGTTGAGATGTCAATCTAGACCAGTCAGTTTTGTCTTTAAACGTCTCTTTAAGTATTTATCTCCTTATTAAGTGCGTTTTGTATAAAACTACACCGCTTAATCATTATTAACGAGGGCTTGTAACATTTAAAAATTATAGATAACGTTATTTTTAAATAAACGCGAGGCAAAAACGAGCGTAATTTTGTGAGAAGTGAGTCGCGTATTTTGAGTTGCGCATTTTACGTTCAACTGAAATCCGGTCAAGCTGCCAGACGTAACTTCAGGTACTATCCAACGTTTGTACTTGGTGTTTGTGTTATGCAAATCGACTAATGGATCCTATAAAATATTGTGCATTTACGAAGCATTAGAAGATGTACGAAAGAGAAAGAGAAGCTGGGTAAATCCACAAAATAGGGAGAGACTGATGTGTGTTCAATTCCAAACCTTATATGGACGACTCACACCTAACGCATTTCGGTTTATACAATGCGTGTGAGTCAGCAGGCAACTCATTTTGCGTCGCCGAGTGGCAACGTTAATTCCGCAACTCATTTTACGGACTCAAAAGTAAAAAAATAACGCTTGTTTGGCCTCACCAAAACGGGGTCTACAAATCTAATAGAACGCGTAAAAAATCCTAGAAACCCGTTACACAATTATTATTGTTACACTTTTCTAGAGATGTCTAGGGGCCACATTGTCAGGCCAACACCATGTTTGTGCCAGTTGTATACTTTGTATAGACAAGCTTATTGTGTCTGGGTTCTTTACATTTTTTATTCACACCCTTGGTATTTGAGAAAGTCAATTTCGGGTGGCACACTTTTTACATACTGAAATGGTATTTTTACTTAGTGTACTATTTTTAATTAAACAAATCCTGCAATGATGCTATCTACTAGCTTGACTCTGAAATATGTATTGAGGCCTAGCCAGGGATCGGCTAGGCTAGGCTTCAGTATATATTTAAAAACAAAACACATCATACATAAATGGAAAAAGCTGTATCAAGTTGTAAGCGCATACCTAAGTAGACGGTATATATATTTTTGACGGACACTACGCCACGTTACTTTTTATTATAATGAACACATGATTTAAAGATGAATGATTTCGAGAAGTTTGAATAACCATTCCTTACTTTATGAAAATGACGTTATAAGTATATTAAATTATGTTATATTAAAAATAAAATGGATTTTCGTGTTTGTTCGTAATTGTTGATCGCGTTGTTCCTCTTCCTAATCTCCGAAAAGGACGTTAATCCGGTTTTCAAGCTTATAAGTGAATATTGTATAGTGCAATTATTATGTGTTCTTTATTATACTTATAGACTGAGATCCCAGGGCTGCCAGACCTCTTTTATTATCTCACTAATAAAATATGTGGGATAACTCTATCCCACATTTTTGATACACTACTCAGTGTTAGTATGTAGGTACTTTTAACATACGCATACCAGCTAGATTGGGCCGTCAGCCAATTTTTTTTTCTTTTTCTGTTTCCAAGGTATTTTAGTAGTCAAGGAAGTAGTTTTGCATCCTCCCAAATCCTAGCAGACTTTTATGTTTCGTTATTTGCACCTACTTAATAAACTATGCCCGAATTTCAGCCTTGTGAATAGGATCTCACTCGAGGTGGCGATCAACTCTTTGACTATTAAAATGACTAATCATTCGTTAAAATATTATTTAATTACTAATTATTTAACAGAATATTCTGTAAAACATACATAAAAATCAGCACCCAGACTTTAAAAAAAAAGGATATTCAATGGCTTTGGCACCTGATGCCTGGAAATTGGCCGCCGGCCCAAGCTAGCAGGTATGCGTATGTTAAAAGTACATACTAACACTACTCTATCCCACACATTGTGTTAGTGACAAAATAAGAGAGGACTCGCAGCTCTGGGGACTTAGTCCATATAATGAAGAATACTAACAAGGAAGGGTGGGTCGCAAATACGATATAAATATAGTTTGAAAACTCCCATCGTTACGGCATGAGATCCATATTGTGTGTTAATGGCGGAAATTGCAGCAGCTGTGCATGGCATATTTTCATTGAATCATTGGCCTGGCTTGACGCACTAGTGCATTCACAAAGGAAAATAGCATAATTGTGGCATGTCACCAATTAGAGTGCAGCGCGGTACGAACCTGTCATTACGGTAATAACCGATGCTGACATCAGAGGCAGGAGAGCCCCTAATGAGGGCCTACTATACTCAAAACAGACGTGGTTGTTACAATTGGCTTGGAGCGATAAACGAATTTTTCGTGCTGTGAGGTCGTTCTTCTTTTCTTTGGTCAGTACAAATAAGTGTGACGGAGGCGTATTTCGTCCACTATGACACGCAAATCCTACTGATATTATAAACGCGAAAGTTTGTAAGTATGGATGGATGGATGTTTGTTACTCTTTCACGCAAAAACTAATGAATGGATTTTGATGAAATTTGGCACAGAGGTAGATTATAGTCTGGAATAACACAGGATACTTTTTATCCCGGGAATATGTTTCCTTGGGATAATTTTCTACAATCACGCTGGCGGAGCCGCGGGCGGCAACTAGTTTAAAATAAAGGTAAAGCTACTAATCAATTTAAAGATTTTGCAGTAATAGAACATAATCCTTTACTTACGTAAAAAAAAAAATGTTGAGATATTTAAAAAGAACAAACGATTGTGCGATATTTACTTTCGATTTAAAGGAGACGAGCGATTGACCGAGAAAGCGAGAAGACCCATTATTGTTCTTTTATTAATATTGACTAAAGAATTTAAAAAAAGTAAATAACGGTTTATTAAAGATTCTCCAAAATGAGTGTCAGAATCTTTGTATCTATTTAAATAAATATTAATCGCCTTGTTTTTCCTAGTATTGCACCTACTACTATTTGTCTGTGCACCACCTGAAGGTTGACTGGTAGGAAATGCCTAAAACATGAAGTCCGCTTTTGTAATTTTGTGTGGATAAAGTATTAAATAAAAAAATAAAAAAATATAGAGAATGCCTTGATGCATTAAGTCCGCCCATGTACCACTATTGTACATAAAGTTTAAATAAATAAATAAAATATTTATCAAGAGTCTAAGGTCTCAAATGCGCCAAGTAACATGAGCGTCTTCAGTTCAAAGCTCCCAGTTCCATAATTTATAAAACGCCGCCAATGACAAGTGGTGCAGCACTTCAGTTGATCAGCGTACAATGTGGTGATAATAAAGACATCCGGCGGACGCCACATCATTTACTTTATGTTCACGTACAGTCGACAACAAAACTGATTTATATATCTAGGTTGCTAGTAACTAAGTTTAATAAATTGTAAGTTCAATACTCCTCAGCGATGTGCCCTAAACGGCGTTGCATAGATGAGGTTCCGGAGTGGTATTTTAAAAGTAACAAGGCCATTTCCGTGTCCTGATAGTGATCACCGGAGTGGTTTTAGTGAGTTTAAAATCCCTCAACCCCGGGCCTTTCCCCAAAAGCCCAGGTGCCTTTTGGATATTTTCCACGAAAACAAAAAAAAAAGGCTGCTAGTAACCAGAACTAACTATTGACCCATTTTGTGAACGAGCTGTCTTTTTATATCATAATGCTATACGTGTTACAGAATAAACGCAATCCCTGAAAAGGGGCCATTGTACTCATCATTATGAAAAACTTTTACTATGGGACCACCCACGAAATCGCGAAAATAAAATCAACTGTTTAGTACATTTTGAAGAGTTATGCGCACATAAATGTATGGGGAAGTTGTTTTTTTATTCGCGATTTCGGCTTCGGTCCCATAATAAAGTTTTTCATATTGATGAGTCATTTACCCCTTTTCGGGAATTGCGTTTATTCTGTTACACGTTATTTATATAGTTATCTAAAACGAAAAAACTTACATCTATCTTAATAAAGTAATAAGTTCATGAAAATTAACTTACTTTACTTACTTGTTTTTGCGGCTGGTGGAATATGTGGGGCGGTGGACACGGCATTTCATTTGCGACCTAGCGGAGGAAATGGGTATAAATTCTTCTGTACTTACTTCTATTTCTAAACACATAAGTAAAAATACACTACAACTTCACATTAAATACAATTTAAATAACACAAAGAATTTTGAAGCTTATACAAAAGGTTTAAAAATGAATTATGTTTTTAATTTACCAGCTCCATATTTTTGCACAAGCCAAGCTTTCGTCGCGCCCGCGCCGATAGGAGACCATGCATCTCCCAATTTGATGGTACAGCGCACACGGGCAAGTGGTTATAGATAGCGGGTAGTTGTAAAAAGCATGTCTGAGTGAACACACAACTGTCATTAAATCATTATGTATTGCGTTCCCTAGCTTTACGTTTATGCCATTTACGTACCCTGTTCTTAAACTTCATTAAAAAATAAAGAATTTGTTGACGTGACAACGTCTAATAAATCGATGAACGCCGGCTGCATGCAAGAAAAAGGATGACTCATTGTAACGTTACGCTCATTGTAACGTTACGATAATTTCATCTATGTTATGTTATGACGTTGTCACGTTAAACTACCGTCCGTAAACCGACTTTACAGACAACCAATTTTTTTTCAGGATCTGTTTTAATTGTTAGTTCCCGACTCACCTCAAACCGCATGATACCAAATACCGTTATTCGAGAAGAGTTTAGGATACGAAATCAAATAATTAACATCAATGAAATAAAATTGATCTAGAGAATCATTATCAGATAGATAGATAAATGAAGTATATAGTTCAGGGGGAAAGATAGTGATTTTTCACTTCATATACAAAGCTTAAAATGGCTCTCTACTAGCAATATTTGGGTTGTATGTTTATAAGAATTCCTGGGAAAATCTTCAAATGAAGTATTTTTTACTGACTGTACACATATGTGCCGTATTATAGACCGCCGTTGTCTTTGGTTAACGTTTACTCCGTCTATCACAGAAGACGCCAATATTTTTTGGCCAAGTCCTCGACACGACACGTTAGGGTACGGTTAGAATTATCCTGCTAGGCTCAAGACAATAGCACTACGGAGAGGTCAAACTACAACAGCCGGGGGACTATTGTCACTTCAATCTAATAAATGAAACTACGTAATTCTACTGTTTATTAAACAAAAAAATATTAGCACGTTATACTCGATAATTCACGAAACGAGGGGTCACATTACAAATGTCAGATGAATTTGCACGAATTGTGCAAAATTTTGTGTGTGCAAACTGACTTGAGTTTATTGCGAAACGTGTGTCTTTATTATTATTTGAAGAACAAAAATCTGTTATTTCTTTCAAAATTTCCACGACATGTGTCAATGGACCCCTACTATCACGATTCGTTGGAAGCTGACAGTTGTGCGTCCATCCGTTAGTCATGAACCTGTGAGTGCGCGGTGAGGTTGAGTCCGTGGCTCGTGGAGGGCAGAGGCACCGACACGAGAAGCGATGCAGGCCCCTCGCGATCTCCCTTGCCGCCCTACACAACCCACGCATTAGTACGCTGTGGGACACCTACTGTTACACGGACTACTTACAAACGGAGTGCTAAGGGCTTATTGCGATAATTCACACCGAATTCTCAAACACAAGTTAATAATTATTTTGATTTCCACCTATACCCGTCGCAACGACGAGTGACGCACAATAAAATAGATATGTGCCCTACGTGCAATAATATTCGCGAGGGCTTGAAAACTTCGCTGGATAGAAAACCAACGAACTACATATTTAAATATTTTAACCCACCCTTCAAATATTTTCTATAAAAGTTTCACTAAATATATTCAAGTTCAACGTTTTTTTTTTGTACAATATTCTTTTATTTTGGTGTACAATAAAAAATATTCTATTAATTAATTTATCTCCTAAAAATCCTTGTTAAAGTTTTCAAAGGACATTTTTGTAGTATGCAATAAAGACTATCTATTCATTTTAATGTGGATGACATGAACTCAAGGCCTACATGATTACGACAATCAAAGCCAATACAGATCATTGTTTTATCATAATACTTTGTTGTTTCAGGATTGTAAAAAAATTACATTAAAAAATACAGATTCGACACTACGTCAAGACTTAACAGCGACACAAAATTGACTTGCTTTTGAGAATCCGCCTGTTTTTGCAACCTTAGCGTTTTTTAAGTTAGTTTGTTTATCAGCACTTCCATTTGTTCAATACTCCGTGGTTGCATGCGATACGTATCGATGAACCAGACGCTTAGCACTTACTGGTATACTTATATTTGTTGCGTAATATCAGGCGTACTGCTTTTAGCATAGTATCACTTGCCTTTAATTATTATTTATTTTACTCATGCATAGGATAAGCATTTTTTTATTTATTAAAACTCTCTTTGTTCTCTTTACACTTTGGTATTTATAAGTTTAAAATTTTTGATAAGTTTTATAATTTGACGAGTATAAAAGTGTTTACTAAGCATCATATTTTAATGAAAAACATTATGGTTAAGCATAACTGAAGCACACAAAGGCATTCGTCAAAAAGCAAAGCTTGTTACGTTACTTCATGGCGAATTCAAGGAACATATCACTGATTATTTCAGTACCGTCAATTCATGATCTCATGATGAAATGGAAGGACAAATGAGGTAATGGTATTTTGTCACAATCCCATATGAAATTGAACATAACAAGTGTTGGTGAAATAGAATACTTTATGTTTTTGATGTTGTGTTGACGAGATATTTCACGATTGCTGTTAATATGTTAAAAGCTTGGAACTTACCTGTGGGTTTGATGGAGAGCGTATGTTTGACATCTGGTTTATTCCGCTTGGACCCGGCATTGGGCTTGGCATCTGATGCCTGTGAAAAGGGAACATGGTTTTTATATCCTGTATTATAAATAGTCGGTTATTTATCTATTAAAGAGATTTTGTAAGTGACCTGCATATGCAAATCCACCAAAGTACAGGTGCACACCTGTACTTTGGGGGATTTGATGAATGCCACTGACGCTACAATTGACGTGGTCACATACATGGCCCAAAAAATCTAAGGAGTTAACTATCGACTCGAAAAGGAGAATTTCTCAAGTTTTTATTTATCATATTTCGGCTAATCTTATCACCACTTGTATGGAAAAAATATGCGGTTAAAAAAACTATCTTTAGAGAAAATCCATCAGATCAGTCCCTGCTTCCTTACTGTTGGATAAATAGATTTCTCACAGCTTACGTGATAGCAGTTTTCCCTGGCAATTATTTCAATCAAACGGTTGGCTATGAGAACATCCTACATAAACGACGAACATAGTGCGTTGTAACCGAATTCCCACCACATTGTAAATAATAACCTATGGCCAATAAGTCATATTTTTCCATGCAAGCTTATGCGTCGTAGCTTTAATCCATTCAATTCAATTCATTAAATCAATTTTCATTATTTATGTCTTATGTTTATGTATCATCGCCTTTTAAAAAAAAAATCATTTTTTTTTTATACTTTAAAAAACGTCAAAAGTTACAATTATAATAATTTGTCTACCAATCTATCGTTAGTTTAGCCTGGTTCTTAAAAACTATGTTAAATACAAAAAGGTACTAACACGTACCTAGGGCTGGGGTTGGAAGCCGGGCTGTGCGCTGGCGGTGGCGGTGGCAGCGGTGGAGCGGGGCTCACGCTCGCGAAGTGCGATGTCGGCACCGGGATCGACTCCAGACCGTCGGTCTTTGCCTGTGTATGTCAAAACTAGATTAGCAACGAGATATAAAGGTTTGGGTGACAAGTGCACTTAGGATTTCTTGGTCTTGTCTACAACGGAGGAGAGACGTCTCGAAAAAAACTAACAGGCTTATTCATAAAAAAAAAATCACATACTTACATAGGGAACGTGCACGACGTTGACTATGCCATCTAGTGTAACATATTCGAAACTTTTAAGTTAAATATACTTGACAGTGACACTTCTGTGCTACCCATAGATCCTGCACGTTCCCTATACCGTAGTAATTGGATTTCTTACTGTAAAAATTTAATAAATCTGTCAATTTATTTTCATAAATATTGGACACGTACTTTTTCTTTTTTCTCTTTCAACAAAAACGAAGGCAGTGCAGATACAGTGCGTTGAAAACTCGCGTGACGTCACTTTGATAGTAATTTTTTACTAGAGTCGTGACGTCACCAGCGGGGTCTGGTGTCTTCTCTTGAACTTTGATGCGCTTTATCTTTATTCATTTTTGTTGATTTGAAATGGCTAAAAATTCGTTTCCAATATTTTTTTAGTGAACCCGAGCCTGAAGTGGTGCAATATAAAGAGTGTACCAGAACTTGTAAATACTATTATTTTCGACTTTGCAAGAAATACTAAATACACTTTTTGTATGAATTCAATATGATACAGTCTTAATTCAAGCTAACGAATGTCTTAAAACTAAATATGAATATTAATTATCTATCTAATAAAATACAGTCACTACAAAACTACCAGGTTACGATGAGTCGCAAGGAGTTAATAAATGTACATGATAAGTGAGTGACAACAATGGAGATACCTTTTTAATAATTTTGTCAACGGACTCCAGCGGAACATCTGGCGGTACTTGCGTGGCTTCCCAAACGCCACCCCCTTGAGAAGACGTGCCTTCTCCCGCCTAAATGATTTACATTGAAAACTGTTACTTTCAACTTATATGTCTATGTAGTTATTATGGTAAGAACCAAAATCTCAGGTGTAAACTTAAAATAAAACTGTGTTTATTAAGTAATTTATGTTAAATTATTTTCTAGGATCAACACTTTAGGGTAGGTAAGGCACTGCCGAATATTATACAATTATGTTATACTTCATCAATATATAATGAAATAAAAATACATTTATTTAGCGCAACCTTAAGGCACGCAACACGTTTACGGAACTAATAAAAATTATAATAGAGTGTGCCTCGCGGCTGCGCTAAATATGTAGAACTCATTTTCTACAGCACCCTTACAAATGAACCACTCCTAGTTTTTGGTAGTAGTATATACTCTTCATATCCTCTGCCCCATAGTTCGCTGGACCTTATCCTACAAATAGCAACTTCATTCCATCTTACCCCAGCATTAGGAGTGTTATTCGAAGTGTAGTCGACCGGCGCATTCATGTTGTTAGCTGCAGCGATAGCCTTCCTCTTCTTCGTCTGTTTGGTCTCCACCTGATCAGTGTTAGTGATCACTGACTCTTGGTATGTCGGCTTTGAAGTCGGGACCTGCACCACTGAAGCGGGCACAGGAGCGCTGGCAAAGAGAGTGTATGTTGTAAATGTCTGACACTAGTCTTGTCGAGGGGCAACGTGTTACCCCGTTGCTGGATTGCGTGGTCAGTGCTGCGCCTGGTTTTCACTGGAAACCGACCCCAATATAGCTGGTAAAAGGCTTGGCAAGCAGAAGTAACAGTACCCATACGTTACTGCCACGATAGTCGACTTCTCAGAATTTCTATCATTGCACTACTTTACAATTCCCTAACACATTCTTTACATTATCTTTTCCACTCTTGTCTCACCACACTCACCAACCTCGTCTAAGCTTCTTGTTGGTAATTCAATCATCCTCATTCTCCTCATTCATTCATCCATAATTCAAGTACATTATGTAAAGTTCTTACCTAGCCGGGTTGGTTGTGATAGTGGATGCGGAGGCCACGGCCTGTGCCACCGAGCTGATGACGCCTACTGGTTCCACTGGTTGCTTGCTGGTGCTGGGCGAGGCCGATGGTGGCGACGCCTTCGATGGACCGGCCACGGGAGTGGCGCTGCCTGACGCTGTAACAATAAATAGGAACTATTTAATCATTGGAAATTGAGTCTTAAGCCCAGTCCACAGGGCATTTTTAGGTGATGCATAGTAGTTAACCATGTTTTATTAAATTGTTGTTGCTATTCCACGCTCTTTTGTTTTTAGACTTGCCGCTTATCCTCCTTGCTCCATTGTTAATAATTTCAAATAATAATAAATTAAAATACTTATCAACGTTAATTTCATAATAGAATGATACATTATTATGCGTCAGGTACCAGTCCCTAGCCATGTTGTACTGCTAGTAAGCTCTCAGCCTTAATCGCACACATTGAGCAAGCGTCATAGTCAATGCCCGTGCTACTATCACTTTATGAGGAGCCTTGCTTTGCTGTGGCACACTGATTTTCTGGTCTTATTAAATTAATCAACCAAAACTTTCTCAGTCTTAGAAACACTTGACTAGCATACCCACCTATTTGAGGTCTGGCACACAAGACATTTAGATAAGCTATAATTTGATAATGAAGTTGTTCTAGTTTAAGATCTTAACTACCTAGTAACTGGGTAGTATGGTACCCGTTGGTAAGACTGATGTCAGATTTTCTAGCTCATGTATTCCTTAACGACTGTCAGAGATCTACAAATGACAGCCTCTCAGCTCGTTAAGCCGTTGGTCTCCAACGGCTTAACGAGCTTTCGAAGGCTCGGACAAATCGCGGAATGAAGATAATTTTTAAATGTACCTTTAGCTGTCTGTGTAGAAGTGGACTCGGTGCTGTGCTGTGGCGATGGGGCAGGGGTGCTGCTCTTGCTGCCTGAGCCCCCTTCTCCGGCCAACGAGCCCCGACGCGACGGTGACGGCTTTTTCTTGTCTGACGAATGGTGTAATTTGCCACCTAAGTATCATGGTGATATACTGTGACTACGATGTCTTAAAATTAAGGGCATGCATGGAAGGTCTAGGAAAGGGGGCGTGACTACTTAGAGGCAGGATTGGTTGGAGAAGGCAATACAACGGGAAGAGTGGAAGGCTATGAGGGAGATCTTTGCCCAGCTGTGGGACACTAGAGGTTAACAAATAATAGGGCAGGCGAATTGCAAGGAATGGTACGAAGGTTAAAGGATAGTTGGAAGTGTATATGTGGAGTTTACAAATATACAAGATGGAAGAATTTTGATTGAACAGCATTAGGATACAAATGAGGATTAAAAAAAAGCACTTAACGGAATCTTTTACCAGTTTCTAATCGCAAAAGAAACACTCATGAATAATTCTCCAAACCTGAAACCTGTACTCTAATCGATATTTTATATACATGCATAAGAAAAACATCTACCGACATATAGTTTTTTTTTTTTTTTTATGAAAAGTCCATACTTACACAAAACTCTTGGACCTAAAAATCTGTGCAAACTTCAGCTTTTAAGGTCCAACTTCAGCTTTTAAGGTCCAGGTGTTTTAATGCCCCTTTATAATGTCATATAGGGAATAAGGAAGGATATTTCGAAATTTAATTCCTAAAAAGGGTGGCAGGTTTGTATAGAATTTTTTTGTCAGCTTTACTTCATATTTACTCAGATTTACTTGACACTTGGTTTTAATACTCTTTCTCCCTTAAGGGGGTAAAAAGTTATCATGCGTGACTAAAACCTAGTATACCCACTAATTTTGAAAACTGAAGCAAAATCTACCACACTCCTTCCCTCCCACGTATTCTGAAAGCAACTCAATTCCGATCAGGCTCGGACAAGAACATCAAGATTGGTGGAGAAATAACTTGTCAAACTAAATTTTGACAAGTTCTCACGCTGAAATAGAAGTTTGACAAGTCAACTTCTATTTCTCAATCCAGAAACCAGTTGGAGATACAATAGTTTAGCGATTTTTATAGGCTTTCAGTACACATTGGTCTGTCACTTACCTATTTTGTAACTAAATATCGAAATCAAATTACAGAAAAACCGAAAGCAACTGCTCAATCCATATTGCTTCTACATGAAACGCTAAAAGAGCGGTAACATCATAACATTTTGTAGTATTGTACACCTGAAGCTTGCATGTCAAAGGATTATAGATTTATAAAGACTAGCGCCTTGGCTGAAATAGAGCACTTAATAATTCATGCTACAGGCGCCGCTATCGCCGACACCATCGATTTCTGTTGTTTTATTCAGTTACATGTATGCGACTGAAATCGATAATATGGAAACCTTGGCTGTTGTTGTTTTGTTACTTACTTTCTGAACTGCACAGACTATTTCTTTCATATTTTGTAAGCAACCATATTGCAGATAGTAACCTTACAAGACTACATATCTCACAAACTAGCCAGTATTTAGTTGTACATTGTTGTACATCTGAACACGTCCAGAGCATTTTATTGTCTATCTAAACCGTCAAAGCAAGGTGCTATTCCTTATAAATCCATCTCCAAAACCAGTTTAAGCCACATCGACACACGATCTAACATGCGACAAAGGTCTACGACATACGAAACAAACTTTTTTCCGAGGCCTTCTGTTTGCGTGTGACCGGCCCCGAATCTGTGCTATCTTGTGACATATCTGGTGGCAGCGAGCGAAAAAAAAAATACGGTTGCAATTAGTTTTGTTACCAAGAAATATTTATATAATTTTTTACCTTCTATGATGTACTTACAGACGTCTAAGACTTAATTGAGTGGGTCAAAACAGATATTCGTGCAAATACCTTTAAAAATATGGTTCCACATGAACACGCATTATCCTTTTGAACGCCATTCTCACAAATACGTGACTAGCAAGCGTGTGCCCTGTTCGCCAAACGTCACAAATATGTGACGAAAAGTACGGCAAATTTTTGGCTTGGCGTCGGGAGCACGCCGATGCGTTTATGCTCTGACGTTCAAAAGGTTAATATAATATAGCTATTTTTAATCCTTCATGGTAGAATTATTGTAATCCCCGCAGGTTTCGTGATATTTTGTGGGTGTAGGATGAAGCTACCTACGTGAGTTTATGCTACAAAACATACTGCGATCGCCAGTGTGACTGGCATAAGTGTTTAGCAGTCGTGTTAGGAGCCAACGTGACTAGAAGGTGTTTTATTTAATATTGTTAGAATAAGAAACCGGTATTTAAGATAGGTAATACAAAAAACCTATCTTAAGTACCGGTAACGCAAAGGTGTTAAAGAGTTATTTTAATCAAGACTCAAAAATGCAATATAATATATATATTAGTTAAAAATATATAACAATATTATCAATTCTATATTGTGTTAACTATTTAACCTAGTTAATTAAGAGGTCGTGTTAGATAAAAACAAGCACAAAGGGAAAAACCGTACAATTATTATAAATATAAATCCGGTAAACATGTCTTGTATGTGCATTTATAGGTTCATGTAGGTTAATCAGCACCTACTTGTTATTTCAAAAGCATTCTTGTTCATCAATCATTTGGGTGCTATTTTCATATAAAGCTACTGTGTCAAACTAGAATTTCATCTACAAAAACTTAAAATCACGCCGAAGATAGGGCATCTCGATGTTTGTTTGCAATTTTTACTAACGTAATATAGTCGACTTTACAAAAATCACATAGGTACAATATTTTAATATATTTTAATTAGTAAATCGGATGCTATCGCCACCCTTGTTTTTACTCAAACACATGAGTTTAAATGAAAACAAGTGTGGCGGATACCTAACATATTAATTAATATTCCTGAGTAGGTAGCAGAAAATAGGAAAGAATTGTACTCACCCATGGGCTGACTGCTAGTCCCAGGAATGGCAGCCTTGGACGAGTTCGGAGTGTTCTTGCCCGAACCAGACACAACCGTGCTGGTCGCATGCGATGATGACTTGCGCCCCGGCTACGAATTGAAACATACAGTCATAGCACTATCTAGCCAACTTCATAGTTATTAGCAACATAAACTTAAAATACCCATAATATCTAGTTACGTTACATAAATAAAAATAAATAATTATTTGCACATAATTTAATAACCACTGTAAGTTATTGCGATACAAACTTGTTACAAGTATGCCATACCATAAACGGAAAAAAATATATAATTATTATTTAATTCAATAAAATATACCCTGTTATTAACGGACTTCAAATTGGGTTGATTAGAATACGAAAACTTAAATCTGTTCCAATATTTGTCATGGATTTTTTCATTCACTTAGTCATTTCATTTCATTCATTTTTCATTTTCGAGGAACAAAGGTTAAGCAGTTTTGGGCTAGTATTATTGTAAACGCCGGTCTAAACGGTGATTCTAAGAAGCACAAGCATAAAACATAAAGGGTTATAATAATGGGTTGAATGGCAGATGGTAACGAGCTATACATACATACATAGTCGGCTGCGCTACAGGCAAGAGACGTACGTACCCCTTTGGACTTGCCGGCATGCGTCGGCGTGGCGCCGCCGCTAGCCTTGGGAGAGCATGAGGCTTCGCCCTCCTTCTCGCAGCTCGAGTCGCTCGACTGACTGTCGTGCGACACCGGCTTGTACGGCGGGATGGTCTTTACGTTACCACCCTTTTTCTGCACAGTCAACGTTCGTCACCGTATCACAAACCGCTAATTAACGCCGCAATAATGTCGGTGTCAAATTATAACGAGTTCGCGCTAAACCGCTATGGAACAGGATATTTTTATTCAATAATTGATAAACCTTTAGGTATGGTCAGTTAGACATGTACGCTACTCTACTCTACTCTACTCGATGCAAATGATTTCCAATTGTGTTAAAAAAATGAAATGGTTTAAGTACCTTGGCGATGATGGTGACATCATGATTGGTGAACTAAAAAAATGATAATGAATGAATAAATCAATTTTCATGCACAAATTGGTGGCGAAGTAACGCAATAATTAGGTGTAGTAGGCCGACATGATAACAAAATGACAAAGTGAAAATGTTAAACACTATAACGCGTACTCAACACAATAATCAGCTCTTATGATCGAACGAAGTCATCTAAATGCTGGCGCGCATTACTTACCATAAACAATACATTCATTAATGTCAAAAAATCTCCAGCCTTGCGACTTCGTCGTAATAGGCGCCAGTCTTTAGAATCCAAGACTGACACAGTGTGATGTGAACATATATCTAAATGGCAGTAAGTGAACACATACAATGATCTAAAAGAAGTGTACTGAGACAGTTCTATAATGATCATGATTGTGCAATTGACATAAAAATGGTAAGTACTTTAGAAGTTTCGGCCACATTTTCATTTAAGCAAAAAAAATAAGAGGTTCAAGTGTTCAGTGATCGATCTAAATATGTATCGATTTAGCAAGCTTATAGACAAACCATACACTGTCATTTAGGCGCCACATCACTAATTGTCACACAAACACCTACCATACGTCTTTGGGACCCAGGAGTAATATGATTTCATTTGTTTTTTTTATATAAGTACCCAATATTCACATTTTAAACACATTTTTAAAAAGCCTCGTTAAACAAAGAATATAGTTCATAACGTTAATTATTTTTCAACATATGTCACGAAACTGAGACCGCATTGCTTTTTTTTAAGTTATACAATATTGTAATATTTTAACTAAATTGCAGTCTTAAACTAACTAGTTTTTCTCATAAGTTTGTTTGACGTTCAGTCCGATCCGAACCCGATCAGTATTCCTGAAAAGACGGTCCGGCGTAGTCGTAGAACAATTTGTATGGTAGCTTACGCACTACACCCGATTTCCGTCATCCGATTTCTCTCCGTCATCCCAGAATCTCCATAACGGATAATTGACGGACCGAAGTGGTCATAGTATTATTTGCATAAACAGTTGCGCACTACGACCGAACCGAATCCGAGCTGCGTCCGAGAAAAGAGGTAAAGGGGGCAGGGGGTGACGTGACTCGGCGATATTTTTGCGTTAATTGATTTTTTTTAAATTAGACCCTGTTTATTGGGCAAATCTATAGACTACTACAAAAACACAATATCAACAAGGAATGCATGGACCAGAGTTATAGAATATAGTGAAGTGAGCGCTCTATAGTGGCTCCGCGTATAATGACGTCTGAATCACGGATTTGGATCGGAGGTAGTGCGTAAGAAATATCCGGTTTCGGTCCGAGTTTTCTCGGACAGTATTTTGACGGATTCTGATCGGACGTAGTGCGAAACCGCTCTCAAGAGTAAGACGTGATTTGCAGTCAACACAGTAAAAACATTCTTCTGTTCTTCGATATTCTCAACTGCAACTCTTCCCATTCTGAATCTGTTTCGCAGTGTGCTACTCAAAAAGTCACGTAACCACCTACCAGGGGTCTTTCAGGAGGCAACAGTTTTTGACTTTCCAGAGGCAAAAGCAAACACTTCTGACCTCGACGACAGGGTGGCGCTGTCTGAAGAGACGTTGGAAAAAGGTACAGGAAGGAAAAAATTAACATGAGCATCGGGCGCAAAAAAAACGCGATTTTAAAGTCGTCGGGATCTGTAAGACGTACGGTAGGAGTTTAGGGTTAACACTTCACTACTTGATCAGCAAAATCCTGTACTTCTAATGTAGTGACAGCAGTAATTCCATTTACTTCTTTGTTGATATCTGTGATCATTTAAAAGGACAGAAACAGACAAAAAGAGAGTGAGAGAAAGAATTCGAACTAACCAGTTTACTGTAATGGTGTTGGCAGTAGCCGCAGTACTTTACGTTGTCCAGATAGTTCCCTGCCTCCTCGCACAGCAGGCCTAGGCCTTGCGCACAAGTCACGTGAAACTGTTGCTTGCAACCTTGTGAGAAACAACCCGGATAAGGCAACATGTCGTCCTGTTGTGTATAATTTGGCATTATCTTTGACTGGTGATGATAGACACCTACACAAAGTTATTTTAGTTCATTGACTAACTTTTATTTGAAAAGAGTTACTATGGAGTTTCTTGTCCGTTCTTCTCCATGAGAATCTACTTTTGCGAATGAACAACTAGTCACTATAATATTTTATTTTTAAACTGTAAAATTGACGCTAAAAATTGCCTTTAAATGGTTTAGTTGAAATAAATTAATAGAGTTGAAAGATTTACCATCAAAGATTTGGTAAAATACCTCATTTTTTTGATCCAACAACCATACTAAATGCTCTTACAATGACCAAACCATTGTAAAATTATACTGGACCGTATTTCATAAAAATAAATAAGTTTCTTTTCCCCACCCTTCATATCAAACTAGCTGTGAAATATTTTTTTTCACATCTACTACAGCTTACAGCTGTAGACCAAATCGATGAAAGCCCTTATTTGTTAGTGACTGACAATACAATAAAACAGGTTTAATAATATCTTATAACGGCAGAGAACAAATCCCATTAAGTTCTACAGCGAAGAGATCAATGAAAATCTAAACTCACCAGATTTGTTGCACTGCATGCAAGCCCCTGCATTGGCGCGGTGTGTTTTGCCCAAATCTTGGCAGATGTAGCAGGTCTAAAAAATAATCATATAATTTATTATTGCTAGGGAATTAAATGATGATTCCTAACGACAGAACTGAAGTGAAGGGGGGGAAATTCTTTGTTAACGGGTTCAGAGTCCCATGAATGTGGTCTTCGCTGGTTGTGTGTCTGCTGTGCTGACATTGAACCTGGTAACATTGAGGGCAGGTAAAAACCAAAGTGGATAGCAGTAATAAGTGGTTGTTCAAAACTTCTCTCCTGGCAGATTTGGTGAACTGGTTAAATGAAAGATGTTGTAATGATGATTCTCACCTTGTTGAATCTCTCTGGTGGAATGAGACGAAGGACGATCGGCTCCATTGATGTGACATTGCCGAATCGAACCTCCGGTATGTAAAGGGCACATACAACATGTGCCCATCCTCCTGTGTCCGACCGCTTCAGAGCACCCGACTTGGACGGGCATAGCTCACAGCGCTGAAACGTTACGCAGTTAATATTAGAAAATGATCTTCAAACAAAAGAAATTGAAACTGACAATAATACAAAATTCATTGCTTCATATAAACCAAACAAGAACCTGGACTATTTGGTTGTTGAAAAAAAAAACAACAAAAATAAGTTTGAAATTGGGTTACTCAATTAGGGTGCTGGAGTCTATTCATTAACTAAAACATGCTGTTGTTAGATCCCTAAGGGATCGAGGTTACCTACCTGTTAAATAATAAAACCCACATCCATTTGCAGTTTTCTAAACATGACATTTTTATTTTGCAACACATACACAAATCCATTAAGTAAACAGCAATCCAACAACCTGTATCATGCATGAACTGCTTTACTTACAACCTTGTTTTTAGTATCCGGACTTTCACATTTTCGACAAAACCAGGGTCCTGTTGGTACTGTCACTATGCCGTAGCACGCTGAAAATATATTGAATTTCTCAATATGCATTTCAAGTCATAACAAAAACTAAGTCAAGTCAAATTATTAAATTAAATGAAGAAATAGTACTAGAGTGATGATACGCTAATGCCTAGGCTGTAATGTCTACAGGCATTAGCTGCAGTGGAAGCTCTAGTAGGAATACCTTGATGGACCGCGACTGTGCAGCCATTCCCGTCGCAATAGACTAGCGGGTTGTCGGGCCAACCGCGCTCGTCAGAGCACACGCAGCAACCTCCTACCATCTCCTTCATTGTGTACTCCTCATTATTGACTTAAAACCTACAAAACCGCCACACATGGTAAACTACCATATAAAACATTCAGAAGAAATACAATTTCAGTGTGAAAGACATGAAATTAGCCATTAATTGATTTAGAAATGTGCTGAAAACGAATACATAACCAGGTAATTTGACCCTATGGAAGCTTAAGATGGTTCAGATGACAACACAATGATATTGTATGTATAAAAATGATTTAAGGAATGTAGCATTTATGAATATCTCTACCACTTCATATTGAATTCAGCTCTTACTTTGATATTTTATGAAGGCTACACAATACAATGATGTTACAACACATGTTAGATGAAGTATTTATATGATGGTTTTGATGACGGCAGTGTCATAAAGTGAGCCCTATTTTTACCAGCTAGCAATAATCTTTTACTCTAAAAACTCACTCCACATTAACAATAACTTATCAGGCAAAAGTAAGAAGTATTAAAGATTACTGAAAATATTAAGACAATTTCACTTCCACAGTCATCCACTTTTGACTAATATAATAATATATAATAAATGTAAGTAATATAATAAACACAGGGACAATAACAATGAGTAAGCTACTAGACAGTTGATCAATCTAATCGAAATACTAATCGGCTAAGCCTTGTATGAACAAGGTTAGGTCAGCTCGTGGATAAACTAGAAACTGCTGCATTATTAATGTTTTACATGGAGCAAGGACTGTTTGACCTACCTACCTAATTACTGGTCAGTGAAGGTTGGGCAGAGCTGTTCCTTTATTATTAATCTAATCAGGTGAATTAGCAGTGGTAAAAGGCAAAAAGCTTCTGTTTCTAAGGCCCAATTGCACAAACCAGAGTTATTTTTTAATCCCGAGTTAGTTTTAGCTTAGGATAATAGAATATTTTTGTTAATTAGCTTTGTGTTAGCAACTTTTTATAAAGATAGTGAGTTAGTGTAAGAATGAAAAAAGGAACTTAAATAACATACTCATATGCAAACTTTTTATTTTAAATTTAATATCTTGTCTTAAAAACACAATATAATATGTCAAGTTACTGAATACAATTAAAAGTTGAACTAAAGATGCAGCAGTCAGACCTCCAAACTAAGAATTATGCAATGTATCAAAAGTGTACACTTTATAGGGACTGATTGTTATAAAGGAGACAAATAATTAGTTTAATTTAAAAGATATTAAAGTGTTTCTAGCCCTGTCCAATCAAAAGCACACTTTGCACTAAAGCAATGAACATATTTATTGGTATTGGTGTAGTAATCAGTGCACGAGAGCAATGATGTTGCTGTTATTGATTGAATCTCTTCTCTAAATTGTATGAATCAAAGTCACTGTGTGTCCGTCTATTTCTCCACTTACTTCCTCTTAACCGTGCACTGGATTTCAGTACAGTTTTCACTAATAGAAAGATCTCTGAAGCAGTATGTGTATAATTTGCACTCGAGCCAAAGGTCAATCAGGTTGCTAGTGAAATATAAAACTGACATCACCAACCCCGCCTTGAGCAAATATGGTGGTTAATGCTTGTGCATTCTCTGTATGAAAAGTGACCTATATGCTGCATAGGGACGTTACAAGCCGACAAATTATATTCCCAGCTGCATAGTTTAACCATTTGAACGCCGCAGCATAAACGAATTGGCATGCCGCCGACGCCAAACCACAAATTTGCTGTTTTTCTAGCCAACGGTGGTGTGATGGGCATGTCGGCTATAGCCAACCGTGGTGGTCAAAAGATTAGGTTTAATAACTGAAAAATGCATGCTTTGGTAAATGATCAAGCCTTAAGACCTTTGGCTTTTTCAGACGAAAGTAGTAAAGCTGTGACAAATGTATAATGTTTAATATCTTAGGTACTTGCAAAAACCACATAATATAAAAACCAAGTTCAAATTAACCAAGATAACATAGTAACAGCTTAATGATACTGAGAGCTTCTTCTGAATTGCTTAATTTACTAAAACTCAGACCGATAAAACTGTTGGTTTTGCCGATACAAGCACCTATCAAACTGGGTAGGTATTCTTATTGGAAGGTCTAAAAAAACAGTGTGATTAAAATGAATTTAAAATTATGGTGTAGTAAGTGAATGGAAATGCCATGTAGCTGTTTGTTTCAAATGCGCTAATTCCTAACAATAGAGAGTTAAAAAAATTAATAGGGCTACTTCGTCTACACTACACATTCGTGAAATTTTAGATACCCACTGCAACTTGAGTTTCTTTATGTTTGCGGTTGATGCCAATAGAGTTACTTATCGTAAGACATAAAAAGCAAAAAATAATAATCCAAAGCAAGAGCTAATACAATATGAAGTGTAACACCGATGGACAATGCTGTGAATAATATATGACAATGAATAACTTACAGCTTCCATCTAGTTATATTTACCACAAGTAAAATAATCCGTTCATGGATGAAGAATTTCCCGGCAACAATTCTTTAATTCATCTTTAATTTACAACTGATATCTTTTATCACCTCACCTGCGCCTAGCAAGAACGATAAAATGAAGTCTAATTTACACAGAATCTAAACTCGTCGAGTGATTGTATGTAAAACCGGCCAAAACTAGTTTAGAACTCTGATTAGAACTGATTTTATAACTGCAAATAACACTGATGTGAGTTAGTTATTTGATTCCAAAAAATTGAGTCAATTTCACTCGCTCGCTACCATTAGCTACAAGCAAAAGCCATATTGAATTTTGTTTGGAGTGCATTTCAGTAAGAGATTTCATAATATTTATAGCATTCAAACGTTGGAAGAAGACAGCAACTTCCCCAGTTGGTAAGTGCAACAGAGATAACTTATAGTTTCAACATTTCTGTTCAGAATACTGTAATGCTCTAATTATCAAGTTTCTCTTAAGGGGTAGTCTATTTTCAAGGGTTTGCCGTGTTGGTAGCACTGTAAAAAAATAAAACAAAATATCGCGTCTCTTGCGCGCGCAGCGCAAGTAGGTGCAGCCTGTATTGATCGTTTTCCAGCTCGGGGTCGGGTACTGTAGCTAGCTACTTGTTATAGAAATGCGGCGTATAAACGTACTTAGAGATGAGATGACAAAATACTAGCGACTAGATACCTATATCTAAAGGTGCATTTTAACACAAGCATTAGGTACTTCGTGTACTTTTGGACAGTACAGTCAGAGAACGTGACAACAATTTCATAGAACTAGCGATGTAGCGAGACTCATTATTTTATGTTCGAGAAAAGATTATCAAGACATTTTCTATTAGTACCTAAGCATTGTTTTGAAACAGTCACGTGGGGGGGCTTGCTTTTATAGTCATCACCTACTGTCAGTGTCACAAAAACAAAACAAACCGTTCGCTAAATGGTTTGTGGCCTTCGTGGGTCAAGTGACTCGCATGGGGGAAGGGGGTAGAGAATCTTTTGATCATAGAAGATTTAGGCCTCAGGGGTTGCCAGCATACAAATACTTCAAATAAAATGTCGACTAAATCGGTACCTACCTACATATCATAGAATGTTAACTAACAGAAACAAAATAATGCGCTGAAGGTTGTATAATGTTCGCCCACTCGGCTTCCAAGAATCAGTGACGCAAGTAGCTAGATGTTCATATAGGTAGCCTAGGCCAAGCGATCAATACAGAGCTCGACCAATCCGGCGGCCGTTGCTAAGGGCAACCACTAGCTTTCAACCAGGCCGCGGGAACGTGGGGGTGCTGCAGTCGCTTGATGGCTAAAAATAACTTTCAACTAGGAAAGACAATGTATGATACGTAAGATGAAATAAATTTCATTTTCAATTTAGTATAATTATTTCATTAATATTTTTTCTGAATGTTCGTAGGCGCGTAGGGGGTAGAGTTTTGATTTTTATATTTCGATGGTAGAGCGCGTAGAGCATACCAGCACTCATTCTTTACCAACACCTGTTTCTGGCCGGTATGGCAACGTGCGAGAGCTATTTCCTTGAATTTATTGCAGGTGACCTATCTGTTAACGGTGGGATGGGTGCAGCCCGTGCAACACGGGTCAATATTTTGCATACCTCGCCACCACTGCCCCAGTTGTTGCTAGGGACACAAACGACCGCCATTTTGTTTATGCACGCGCATGCGTTGTGCTGTTGCTAAACAAACACGTCAACTAACTAGAGGGCGCTACAGAGCTTAGTTCTTGGTTTTGCCAGTTTATGCTATGAAATTATGTGTAGGTACTTTACACTGGATACATGTTTTGTCAATCTTATAGGTATACCTACTTTTGGCGATTAACCATACTTACTATGCTGGATGATAGAATTAATTATAAAAATGCAGCAATGTCGATTAGTCGATTTACCACATTATATTGGGGCTGCCAGGCGATATAATCTTGGTTAGGAGTGTACATGCCGCTTTGTTTTTTTTTAGTGAGATATCGAAGTGTAAACCCAGACTTATTTACAGGAAGGGTTACCAAAACCAGTAGAACGACTTGTGTTTGTGATCAGGGTAGGCCCTTATCACAAACTCTTCCTTTGATGATGACTAAGTTTATGTTCAATATTGTGGATGCTTGAAAACTTATGTAATATATATCTTGGGACAACTCGCACACGGTCATCCGATCCCAAACTAGGTAGACCCTGTGCTATGGCAACCAGACAACTGATAAACATACTTATATATTTCTAAATAAATACATATTATAGACAAATGACACCCAGACACAGAACAAATGATCATGCTCATCACACAAAGATTTGTCCTGGGTGGGAATCGAACCCACGACCTCCGGTTTAGCAATCAGGGTCACTAACTACTTGACCAACAGGCCAGTCACTGTGGAGGGAGGAGCTTGAGCGAACTGTCATTTCACCTTGATTGATAAATTGGCAGCTCATTTCACCCATGTTTTGACATTGAGAGTTTTATAGAATAGACCGGCGGCTATATTCTGTCAACACCTCTCATCATCAGCCTTCATGAATCTGTGGTACGCTAAAAATGCTTTAAAAAATATAAAACCAAACTGTCTATGTAAGTGGGTAACGAAAACCGACTACCTACATAGAGTAACAATTCTGCCATCGGACATCTAAACGCACTACATGTTACCATCCCTACCTTGTTGCTATTTCACCAATTCGCACTAAGCGTTTCCGAACATCTTCTACATATAATATATATAATGCGCAGAAAATGAGTGGCACTCTTTACCTGCGTCTGTGTTTCCGAACGCATTCAACCCTAATCTCTCAAAGTTAGAGTGAACAGGCTTCTTCTGGGTAGGCTCACTCCATCGCCGTTGACATACCGGCGCCAACTTTGACAATTGACACAGATGTCAACTGTTAAAGTTGGCACAATGGAACACAACGATTTGTCACTCTCCGTAGATTGTAATCAATCTTGATTAGATTATAATTTCTCGAAATATTATGAAAAAAATGCTTTTATACAATAAATCCGATCAAAATTCAAAAGTTTCCAATATATCTGTGTCTTATTTAGGAAAAATAGTTAACAATTTCACGCGATATTTTAAAATCTTACGGCGTTGGCATTTTCCGGTGACATGTATATCTATTTTTTTGTGTACCTACCTATAATGCAAAAGGTATTATGAATGCTTATATTAATTTTATCGTTGTATTTTAAACTAAAATTGTAATTATGAATTGCTGGAATGTTACACTTAATTAAGTGTAACATTCCAGCAATTCATAATTACAATTTTAGTTATATTCATAATCCCATCAAAAACATACCTGTAGCGGCATCAATGCCACATGAAAAACTAAGAAGCGAAATTTGTACGGCAACAAAAAGAACCGCAGCGCCATCTACGACGAACTAACAACGAAATCCTGCATCGCGCAAGCAAAGTTCTCCGTGCGATTTGAACATTTACAGTCCGAATATTAAGTAGTGGGCAGTTGCCCACCAGACACAACAACCGTTTGGTTCGGATGATCCTTCCATTTTTAACCGACTTCAAAAAAAGGAGGAAGTTCTCAATTCCTCAAAACCTTTTTTTTTTTTTATGTATGTTCCCCTATTATTCGAAGATGGCTGGACCGATTTTGATTGTTTTTTGTTTGAAAGTGTATACTTCCCAGGTGGTCCTATAATCATCAATCAGGATCTGATGATGGAATCCTGGAGAAATAGAGAGAACTTTCAAATTTTATAGGCACACTAGAAGCGATTTGGGTAGTTTTTGGAAGAGTACTTTCTCGGAGTGGTTCCATTTCAATTTGGTGAAGATCTGATGAAGAACTTCGGAGATAGGCAACGGAACTCTTCATTAAATGATAGCAAATGGACTGGGATTGCTGAAATCTCATGTCTGTCTATTGTTAACATCAGTTCATAACATAACATCATGCCGGTACGCTGTGAAGGGGTAAGCACATGTGAACCACTAAAAAGTGAAAAAAAAAACGTTAAAAGTTTTTTTAGTGGCGAAGTGGGAGCAAAGTCCAAGTTAGGTTTTAATCGATAGAATATAGCACCGTTATAAAAGTGACTCAATAACTGTTTGAGCTCTAACTGCCCGTTTCAATAACGTTCAGGCAGAAGACATTTGATTTATCAATCCATTTATTAATTAAAAGACGTACATTTTTAATGTTCAGTTAATCAATATTTTTTCTATTTTTTAAATGAATCCTGTTTTTAATGTATTATTTTTAATCCATTTTAAAAGACATAATCATTTTAAATATTGACATAAATACTTTTTTAAACAGACATATTTTATTTAACTGACCATTAACATTATTTCAAATCAACTTGTATTTTATTTTATTTTTAATTATGTCATCTTAATCTTAAAATTAGTTATCGCTATTATTTGTATTTTTTTTTATTTTGTTAAAGTAATATTCAGTCGGAGCATATTATGTAGACTCATTAATGTGTTCCTAAGTTGTGGTTACCTGTAATTCAGTGTGCATTACACGAAAATGTATAGTGTAGGTGACAAGTTTGTATTTGCAGAAGTTTTGTTGTACTAACTCGTTGGTAATCCTTAAAAACAAATAAAATCTACCTTTAACCAACTGTCAAATTAGCTACCAACAGTAGCCAAAATTTTATGGAGACTGACCGTTACGGAACGTACCATAGATATAATAAACAACTGTTTTTATATTTCTATGGAACGTACCCATACAACGTGACCAATATTTTAATTTTTTTACCCCTCTCCCCCCCACCTTTGGTGACCACCCGTAGTATATGCCAAACCACCTCCCGCTCCCCCGCTAGTCATCATTTAGTAATTCATAAATATTCTTTTGCTAACAGAAAATTAAAAAAAGAGAAAATTGGCTTATACTGGTCTTTATTAAAACGGCGCTTGCCGCGTGACGCCAAAAGTGCTTACATTCCTATTTTCTTCTTCAACAGGAACTTAAGAAAAGCGCTGAACGCTACGTGCCATATTTGAATGTAGCTCAAAAAAGTGACTAAAACCCCCCGTGACCATTTCTTTTTTTTTTAAGGATGTGATATCATCAAATGACTTCTTCCGCTCTGGGTGGAGCGGAAGGGCGTGTCAAACTCTTACTGACTAAAACCCATCCGTGTTCCTTCTAAAGCCCTTTGCGTTCCAGGGCCGCGGTGACTCTTTAGAACAAATTCCGCAACCCTGGCAGGCTCTGACCCTAGCGGGCCTCGTCTTCTATGCTGACATCTCTTTGAGGCGCGCGTGAAACACAGCGCGCCATCGACCCGGGCCTGGTGGTGATCGGACAGCGAGCCATCCAACGCTCGCCGTCCGCAGGCCCGCGCCTACGGTGGCCGGGGATCGCCCGGCGTCTTCTCCTGCCCGTGACCAAGCGTGGTATTCGAAGACCCCTCTCCCCCCTCCTGAACGGGTCACGTAGGTAGTATGGGTACCTACGTTCGCTAAGTATGTATGAAATGTGGGGTTCTAGGTAATATTAGACCAATTTTCACATGTTTTTGTTAAATAGATTTTGAGTTATTAAGGGGTCAAAATTGGCCTGTCCAGATATAGTAGGTATCTACAATAATACCTACCTATATTTTTTAATTAAGAAAGAAATAAGAGGCTTTTTATTTCTTTCTTTATTATTATTTATTTATTTTATTTTTTGTCCCAGTTCCGTATTAAAAATGTTAATTAGGTACCTACTTAAAATTAAACGCAGAACCGTTAAAAAAGATTTCGCTTCTTTTAAGTAGGTACCTACCTAAGTAGCTAGTCAATAAGTTACCTATGCAAATGCAATACTATATAGATACCTACTTAGGTACAGTGGCGTAGCTACCATAGGGCTAAGCGGGGCAGTGCCCCGGCCCCCAATCTCAAGTGGCCTCTCGGATTCGGATTAAAAAAGTTATATTAATATATTGTATCTCTCGCCTCTGGAACATAACATAACAACTCTATTGAGTATTTCACTGAAAAAATCGAATTAATCCGTCAGATAGATTTCCAAAAAAATATTGGACATGTATTGTTTTGTTTTATCACGTAACCAATAAATGGAGACGATACAGTACCTATTTATTTGTCGCGAAATTGAAATCACGCGAGAATTTACGCGCCAAATAAAAATTTTACCATCGTAGTGACGCCACACGTGTTTGTTTTACATCCAACACGGGATCGAAACAGAGGGATCCGGATAAGGAGACGTGTGACAAGGATGGTTTCATTAAGGTGGAGAAGAAAAAGAAGTATAAGCCTATTTGTCGGAACCAGTGCGGCACCGTGCTAGCAGGACCAAACATGCTGCTGCGTCCAGCAACACCCACGACGCCGCTGTAGGTACGTGTCCTCTACTACTACATCACTACACGAAGGTTGAGGAGTACGTGGAGTACATGAGAGACCAACTGGACTTTGAGGGTCGAGAAGTTGGAGTCGCGCCACAACACAAACTTCAAGTGGTTAGTGGTGCGGGTTGCAACTCATCAGCTCGAGATGTTCCTCAAAGCAGAGTTTTGGCCGAAGGGTCTCGTGTATCGAAGTTTCCGCGGCCAGCTGTGCGACACCAGTCAGCGAAAAACGACACCTTCATTTCGTGTGCAGTAGTTTATAGTTTCAGTTAACTGTTATATATGTATTAATTTATTTAAAGTTTTATATTTATGTATTTTATTTTACGGGAACTAAGTAGATGCCTGAAATAAAGGATTAAATTAAATTATTGTTTGTGTAGGTGTTCCCCTACGAGAACGTTCCTTCATCATAGATCCCGATAAAGTGTTATAACCAATTGCAGTCTGAATTTCATTCGTAGTTTTTTTTTGTCATCATTCTGACGGAAAGCAAGAAAATATATTTTTTTTTTTCGATTGCAAACGCATAAATATATAATTTTTAATATCGTCCATAAGTGTTGATCCATTATCCAACTTTCTGGTCTCCATCATCAGACCCTTGTTGCCAACAAAAAATAATAATTGAATAGTGCCTATTAGAATGATTCAAATGAGCCGCAACACGATTATTGTGCTACGTAAAAATAACTTTTCTATACATCCCCCAAAGGAATAATCAAAACCATTATTTATGATAATTTTTCGACATCTAAAAAAAGAATTGCTCTTAAATTTCAGACAACGAATATACTAGGATAATAGGTGTGTCTGATTTCTGTCGGAGTCAGCCAAATGTTGTAAAGCCGTGACCATTCTTCATTGAATTAATTACTTAATCCCCTCCAAAGTTGTCTCTCTGACTAACGATGCACTAGCTCAATGAGGCCCCAAAATTTCATTTTTACCCCGGGGCCCTTCGTTACATACTGCTTAGGTTTTTACCGCTAAAAGTAAATGCAGACTTGAATGAATGTAACGCCCAGCAGTTTACCAACACAAGCGGAAAATGCAGCAATTTTATAGGTATGCTCATACTTAATGCCACATGCAAGCATGCAACCCAAACCTATGGGTTGGTAGGTACCTATTAGGTACTCGACTCATTATACATACCTACGTAATAAGTAGTGACAATCAAGAGCGTACCCAGCTACGGGCAGGCCCCCCCCCCCCCCCCGCCTAGAAGGAAAAACAACTTCAATTTTCTTGGCAATTACTGGAAACTAGAACATGAGAATTAAAAACGTGTTTCTCTTTGCAAAAATTAAATTTTAAATTTTAAAAACCCCCGACAAAAAATCTTCAAAATGTAAAAAATTAAATTAAATGTATCTTCGTAATATGGGTACGATTGTTTGGGGCAAGCGTCATCGTCATACATTTTACTTTTTAAAGTTTTTTTGTCGGGGGTTTTTAAAAATTATTTCATGCTTTTTAAATTTAATTTACCTATAATGTACCCTATCCTAGGTACCAGTAATTACTCCACTTTCCTCATCAATCTAAGGCATTGATCAGACAATATAGACATACATAACATACCTACATACAAATCTTTTTACTTTCATTTCGTTAGTTAATTTTCCTCATTCCGTTTCAATAAAGTGTACATACATTATTCTACTAGTCAAGCCCTTTCATTTGATACCCATATTGAGGAAGTTTTGAAAAAAATAATTATGTAATTCGCCAATTTGTGGTGGCGGCCATCTTGGATTTGAAATTTTTCATAGTAAAAGTTTGAAATTATTCTACTATTCCAAGCCCTTTCTTTCATTTGATACCCATATTTAGGGAGTTGTGAAAAAATATGTAATCCGCCATTTTGTGGCGGCGATCATCTTGGACCGATTTTCATCAAACATAGTGTAGGGTCAAGGCGGCGCAAGTAACTAAAGTAGTAGTAAAGCAAAGGGCGCAAGTACTTTGATCATGTGTACTACATGATTAAACTACTTATTATTTTTATGCATAGTTGATAGTTTTAATAGTTTTTAGAGCGCACGCCAATTAATGAATTTATTTACTACTACTTACTTGGTGTTAGATTATTGCAATTATCGTGGGGATCATTAATTTGGCGAAAATAAAATATAGCCTATGTTTTAAGTTAACAATGTAGCTACCTAATGGCGAAGTAGTTTTAAAGTTTAATACGATTAAACAAACAATTATTTCCTGTTTAGAAATAGAAAATACTAATTAAAGCAATTATGATGAAGAAAAATTTGTTTGTATCCCTCATAATTTCACACTAATATAATAAAGCTGAAGAGTTTGTTTGTTTCAACGCTCATATATCTGGAACCTACCAAACGGATTTGTTTTTTTTTTTATATATGACAGACAAATTCAAGAGGAAGGCTATACGGTAACGCGAAAAAAACGGGATATGCGCGTACGAAGTCACGGGCAATAGCTAGTCTATAAATAAAACCACATAGAAAAAGTCTCATCGCCATCTCTCTCATCACGGCCGTAAGCCAGAGAATGATGAAGGGGTTGGCGATCCTCGGGGAGCAATAACACCACAGTCGCCACCTGGTGGCAACTTCGGGAAATTTAAATCGGGAACTTTATTCCCGATTGCTACCTGGTGCCAATTCAGGGCGACTAGGAATGTTTGGGATGGGCGCGAACAAACGCCCTGGCCGCACTCGCACTCATCGACGGCTCAGTGCATAGTCATCGGCCATGAAGCACAACAACTAGCGAAACAGATATGAGCTGCCCCCCCCTAGCTCAAATCCTGGGTACGCCCTTGGTAACTACCATAACCATTAATAAGTTAGGTAACTACTAAGGTAAATTATCACTGACATTGATGTTCGCAAACTAACGCCTAATCCGTTTAAACAAATAATCAAGTGCTTTTTCATTAGTAGAAACCAATATTTTATGCAAGTAATGAGCACAGACCCTACAACTAAATATACGTAAGTAGCGACACCTATACGGTCGCGTTAGTACTACACTGTCGAATAGCGTGCTAGGAATTGTCAACATTGGCGTTAGTATTTTCAAATATATCTGGAACCAAGTATCTTAGTTTCCTAGAAAAGTTGCAATTGGTGTTAAACAGATGACCTTAACTTAAACTACCAGGCAAGAAAACCTGTCTTAGCGTTAGAAAGCAAAATAGACAGTTTATTTACTGCTTACTGGGCAGGCGTAATAGGCTGCAGGTTAATTGAAGATAGATTATATTATTTTTTTCCCTTCATTTGTAGATTTTTCTTACTTACTAACACGTAGTTATTTTTCTGTGTACTACTAATTATAATAACGCTTAGATGTAACAATAATGGACACCTGTGTCTGAAATAAAGATTATATTATCATTATGCCCGGTTTCTGAGCTTTTTATCGGTCATTTATTAGGTAACACTATTTGTCATAACGCCATTAGTTGGTTAGTAGTTAACGGACAGATAAACGACCGATAAAAACCTCTGAAACCTGCATTAAGGGTATGGTCCATCTCGTTTTCAAGTTGACGAATATCATCTAGTTTAAAAAAAACGAAAAGTTATCAATCACCAAAACACGTTGTAGAAAAATATTCAGTATCTAAGGAGTCTTTTCAGGTAGATACATATTATGTAGGTAAAACGCACTGTCTCACGATTACGGTATTTGGTATCATTTAAAAAACATCCAATCATTTATTTCCATAAGACCAATGGCAATTTTAAAAGACAAAGTTAAAAAAAATTGATTGGATAGATACGTAAGTGTACAAGTATACTGGGAACATTCGCAAGGAAATGTTACTGTCTAAGTAAATAGTTAAGTCATGCTTTAGAACAAAGAAAAGTCAGACTTACCTGTAACATGAGACCAAGGTCACCTAGGTCACCACGTCGCGCTCGGTGATTGGCCAAGATTCACAACAAAGATATTAACTTACTTAATTACTTAATTTTAACGGAACCTACTTGCGAAACTCCCACCTGCAACCTGGTACTCGAGATGTTGCTCGTCAAACTCCTGAGCCATCACATTGAAAGTTATATAAAATGTAAGCATTACAATTAATAGGCAAATATTTAGGTAAGCAAAACAAGTTCAAAACAACACATTTTGTGAAAAGTCAGTCTATACCTATTTGTTTTTATGATTTCAGAGGCAGGTTGTTCAAATGTTTTCATACAAATAAAATATTGTTATACAATTGCTGTTTTGGATTTATTTTTGCTTGTTTAAAGGCTGATTCACATTGCACCAGTAGATATATTATTTTCAATCCAGCGTTTGGACACTTTGGACCAACAGTTTGGACCCAATAGGTGGATAGAAGTTCACGATCGATTCGAAACGTGCATTAGCTTTTTACGCTTATAGTGCCCAAGTAGGTGAAAATTATTTGGAATTCGAGGCTCAAATATTGAGAAAGAATTGGGTCGTCACTCGACCAATCCAACGTGATTCGAGATCAACAGTAGCTGGACTGGATTTAAAAGTCTTTAGGAACATGGTGAAACTGGACCAATGTAAACATCCTTATAGGCAGAATATTAATGAGAATAGGTTATACTTTAGTACAATGAAAGCAGAAAAGGACAGGACAAAACAATTACTCACTGGATCCACGAGATCGCCCGGAGGATATTCTGTACATACCGCCGGGTACCTCTGGGGTGGCTTTCTTGTCCTGAGATTTTTCTTGACCGGTTGCTTTTCCATGATGGATGCGCTCTGTTTGAAGGAAACTCACGTCAGTACCAAGAAGACTTTGATTGGTCACTTTTTGGTTAACATGGTTCTACCTAATGACCTGGCTAACAGATTCTAAACTCATTAAACTAAGCTTTGGTAAGTTTTTTTTTATTTATAAGCCTGAAAGTGTTACCTGCCATTGCACTCATCAGACCAAATAATAGTAGTTTACTTCCTTATAGATTGTTCCATATGTACCCCGCATGAAAATATAAATAAATGTTAACTACCTTCCTTATAAATGTTAACTACCTTCCTTGAATAGTAGGCTTTTAGCTTTCTTGTTTACGTAATGTGCGTTTTGTTTTTGCAGGATTGGTTATTTAAATGTACGTTTGTTCCATAATATTCTACTACATAAAATGTGTAGATAAATTTATAAAAACAATTCTGTCACATTTTAGGGTCCCGTAGTTAAAAATTAAAGGTTTCCCATCGACGCAAAGTGTGGGAATCTCGCAATCTAGGGGGATTTAATTCCAAATTTAATTAAATAAAAGATATAAGTTAAAAAATAATATTGATTGGTATTCAATTAAATAAAAATGCTTAAATAGTAATAGAATACAAAGTTGTATTGAAAAAAAATGCGATTTGAATAAATTTTGTTATTTTGGTCACTAATTCCACTTTCGGCCTCATTTACGGTGGCTACAGAAAGCAATTTTAGGACATCAGGATTTAGAGGACTCCGTTTTCTCTTCATTGTAAGCCTTAAGGAAGGAGTCTGATGATATAAGAGCCTAGTAGGTCGGTATTGTTGTATATTCGTGACGTTTTTCTAGTGAAGAATTCCCTATACCATTGGTTATCTTTGTTTCTAACCTCTTGTACGTCTTCCGATAACACACCGCGGTCATAAAATAAAACTTTGTGCACACTAACGGGCATGTTATACCATGAGTATTCCCTAAGATACAGATTTCTGGTTTCTTCTGTGTACTATTGTAGGAATCTAAATCGACAGTAAAACCAGATCCGATGGATTATTCATCTCTGGAGGCTTCGCTCCACATATATAGCAAGTTTGAGATGAGGACGAAACATCAGATAGAGCACTAGGTACATATTTTGACGTGTCTCATAGTCAGCATAAAAACTGATTTCACTAAAATCTTTAAGTTATCTAGACTTACTTCGACGGCCGACAACATATCGATTTGGTGTTGTATCGGGTCAACCTCTTCTTTAATTAATGAAGTAGGTAGTCTCTTTAGCAAAGTTATTTTACGACAGCTGCAGAGTCCCTTTGACCTGCTTTTCGAAGGTTTCATTCATGTGCAATCGTTATTTTTTGAGGGCTAGCCGACGATATTAGATGCTGAACTTTGCGTTTTTTTCTTTTATCGCAATATTCTACAACACTTTTGTCCTGGTGAATGGCCAGATATTGATGACATTTCATTTATAACATTATTTGGTCATTTAATGCATTCATTCAAGCAAGTTATATTCTTGTTTAAAAAGCGTTCACGAAGACTACCGCTTGCTGTCCATTTTATTTAAATATGTTACATACAACCTCCTTAAAAATAACTTAATTTTATTTATTGACCTTCCAAAAATTGGACTTGAGGGTAATTATCTATTATGAAAGCAGAAATAGCATCAATTCACTCCTTTTTCGCATTTAAGGACCAAATATAAATAAAAAAAATCTGTAATGTCGGCAGTCAAAATATCGAAAAAAAAAATGTATGACGGTCAAGTTTTATCAAGTGTTCTCAAAGTTAAGACTCTAAAGTACAAATTAAAACAAGGAAAACACCGGAAAATAATAAGTAATAGGTAATTTTTTTAAACACCTTTTGTTTTGCAAATCATCTCTAAAAAATGCTTAATTTAACTGTGCTTTCAAATGATGTTATTAGATCAATGTTTAACTTTAACTTCAATAAAATACACTCTTACTTACCTTGAAAGATATACACAATACATGATAAACCAATAAACAAGACTATACGTTAATTTTAACAGTAATCTGAAGTGAAGATGACACTCTAACGTTGTTGTTCGTATTGTAAGGGTACAACGAATATTATCTAGCCAGTTCAACATTTTTTATTTATTATTTTAACCTACCTACCTTCTATCTCTCCTTCGATCTCACCTTTATATTTAAGAAGAGAATATTTAGCATACAAATATTGTCTAAAAATCCAATCGTGGTCAAATAATGTCACAATTGATCTTGTATCCGAATTGAGCGACTTTTGTCGTACTTCTTATTGGAAAAATAATAATACCATTACTAGTGAAAGTATACAATGACGTTAGGTACTTAGAAATTACATCATCAGAATATCTTAAAATGTTTTGTTTATAAATCTGGACATCCTATATACAAAAAAATAACATTAAAATTGAACTCAAAAGTTTAAGTATCGCTAAACGTAATTATAACCCAAATGTGTTACTGAGTGATATTGTAGCAGAACTGAACATGAAATATTTCGGGTGGCATAAAATTTACACTGATGCATCGAATAGTGCTCAGGGACAAGGAGCAGGGTTATTTGACCAGAGTTTAGGGAACCGGTGTGGATATAAAATGAATTGTGATATATAATTATGCCGCTGGAACTCATAGAAATTTACAAAGCAGTAAATTATATTTTGAATCAAAATTTAAATAAAGTAGTAATTTTCTGAGATAGTAAAAGCGCACTCCAGTATATCGCTCGATGCGCCTCTGGCTACAGCAGAGGTACATCGATATGATATTTTAAAACTTATAATTATACTTAAAAACAATAATATAGAATGTAGATTGCAATGGGTTCCAGCACATATTGGACTAAGCGGTAACGAGGAGGCTGACCGTATATCCAAATCAGCGGTAGTGGACGGATGTATAATTAATTATATACCTGATTATTGGGAATATACAACTAAATTTAAATCTGCGTGCTTTAATTCCTAGAAACAACATATTTTCAAACTGTCTCTGGATAAAGGCATTTGGTACAAAAGCATTCAATGTCAGCCATCACGTGTTCCCTGGGATACTAAATAAGATAGATTATGTTACGTTAAATTGATATTAAGACTCCGTTCTGGGCACAATCCATCGGCAAAGTTTCCATTTCTTATGAAAAAGGCTGATTCTCCTAATTGCACAGTTTGCAATCAAATCGACGACTTGCAACATTTGCTGATGGAGTATGCTCGAAACGGAGTAGAACGTGAGTTATTCGTGAAGGATTTTAAAATAAATAAATTTGATTTAGGCATAATCCAATCCATCTTATCTGTACCGTCTTCGGAGATTATTAAAAAGTGTTTATTATGGTCCTTCACGAATAACTCTAATTCATTAACTATTAGTAATAGTGTAAACTAATACTGTTTAAGTAAGCAAATTAATGTAAAAGGGTACGATGGGGCTGGCATATCTTAGATTAAAGCCCCTAAACAAAAATTGAAAAAAAAAGAAAAACCTACCTACAAGAATTTTTAACATGTAGCAGTAACAAACAGGGTCTTAGGTATAAATAGGTTTAAACTATATTCTCAATTATCAAATTTATATTTTGATTTCAATCCCCCTAGATTGCGAGATTCCCGCACGTTGCGACGGGGACATAATTATGATTTGGGGCATAGTATTTAAGTATTTCTTGATACCATGTAAAAATTATGTGACTACCTATTCAAAGATATATATAGATAACAGAAGGTCAGATAGATCGATAGCAGAGATCTACGGAGACCAAGTGATAACCCTATCACTATGTGTCCGCAGGTCTCCGCTTGAACACTCGAGTGTTTTGAAACAAGGGTAGGTTTTAATGTCACGGGCGTTGTTATGAATCTCGAGCATAACAAAGGTGTCCCAAGCAAAACCGAGCAGATTCAAGCCTGCTCGAGTTTTCGGGGATCTTAGTCTTACTTAAGTTAAGACTAGAACCCTGAGTGCAGCAAGGTTCTTGCCCCTTATTGCTATACTGTAAAAATCTCACCTTGGCACATTGGTGAAGTGAACATGATGTGAACTTCCACCTTAGTTTCCACGGTTGTGATGTTTACAAAGCATACCGGCAGGACACCTTTATCCATGCTGTATATAAAAAGCTTTATATAAAATTGCTTTTGTATCTGTGTCCTGTTGGATTTTAGTCCATCTTTAAAGCAAGTGCTTGAAAAAGGGACTGACTTCTTGACTGCCTGACTTCCGATTAAGCTCAAACGGCATTCGTATGTAACTTTGGCCGCAATGCGATTGTGGTACAATGGAGCTGGTCTGATGATGAAGCCGGAAGGTGGCCATACCAACTCCTCAACCTTACAAGTTATCCCCATCGTGTTTGGGCTCAGTAGATAGGTATCCTATTGACTAGTGATATTAAAAGAGATTTACACTTATTATAAAAGTAATATATGAATAAACTGGAGTTTAAGGGAACATGTGAAAATAAAATGTTATAAGTTATAAATATGTTATTTTTTTATATCAATGTAACTCAAATAAATATTTGTTTGCTATACCTGCTGTGGCAGGACACAGAGTCCCATTACATGTAATTATACCATTTTTGTACCTGTGTGCACTAATAAACATCCTTGATTTGATTTGAACAATAAATAATTTTAAAGTTATCTGAAGTTTAAGTCCAAGCAAGTTTGGTCTAGTCTAGTGGTTATTGTATAGTATGGCTACAGGTAATAACATATTATCCCAGCTTCGAATCGGGCGTTGGCCCAAAAAAAATAAAAAATAAATTGGTGTTTATGGTTTTTCAAACTTATTTTTCTACTTGAGTGACTTGATTTTCCTTGAAAGTGACTTTATTTATCTGCTATAAGTATACTATGTTCTACAATGACTTTTCATTACACCGTAGTTAAGAAGTGTCTAAGTCTTTATGTATCATACAAAATAATGAGGCTGAGGGAAGAAGATTACGATGACATCATGCAGTTAAAAAAACAACCTATGCATGCGCGCGTCCGCACAGCCAAACTCAATATACAAAATAATCAAACGATTTTTGTAAGAAATTTCATTAAAATAGGTACAGCCTTTCTCATTATTTAAAACGCTCTCGCAATCGAAAATTCGCGAAAAGCATGTTGTAGAATATTCTCAGAAAATTAACAGAATGCAAAAGTCGCTTTTCTTAAAGTCGGCCATAGGTATCTATGTGTTTAGTTACTTGTATTACCATACGCGCGAGTAATACATGTTCATAGAAATTCTTAAAAGTTCGCACTTAAAGTATAAGTAATTAAGATAAAACGATTAGTACTTACCCCCTTTTTTGCAGGTCACGTCAGCTGATGATACATTGATTAAATCTTAGTTTTACTATTAAAATAATATACAAAACTTTGCATTTTTATCCGTAGTTAAACAATGATTTGAAGTTATGGGCACCTCAATTTCGTTAATGTGCTTTTTTCGATCAATGTTAACTTGACCAATGATTAATTAAATAACTAACAATTTAACAAAATTATTATCGCAATTTTAACCAGCCAGAGTTAGCTACGAATAAAAAACCTCATCCTAATTCTTCCTGCACTACACCTTTATTCTTTTTCCCTAAGACTACGCCAAATTAAGCAACAGAGATTGGCACTCGAGCCACATTACCTGGCGACTTAAACCCGAGGAATGATCAACAACCGGGACACCCTTTGCTTAAATATTTTTTCTAATAAAGTACTCTCAGCTTCTGCCAAAGAGTTGAGAAGAAACTTGGAGTTACCTACGCTCATGCGTAAGGTTTCGGGAAACGGCGATGAAATGACAATTCGCGACCCGAGCCGAGTCTTGGACCGGCTAACTCGTTGCGTCTTCACGTGCTGACGACGACTGCTGCAACTTGGGGCTGGACAGTGGCGCATAAAAAGGTCGCTGTTTTATTGATGATGTCGTGCAGTTACACTCACCCGAGTCAGGGAGCCGGCCATCATGCCCTCGTTTATCAAACGACGGTTCCGCCTTCAGGGCCCTTTACCTGTCAAACACTTCAAAAGAAATATGACGGCTAACTGCCTTCAATTATTTTTTTATAAGACATGTGTCATTTACATGTCAGGTGTCTTGTTCAAACGATTTTTTTGTTCCGGAAAATGATGCTTCAGCTTTGGTCGATTCAGGTATATCCGTTTCCAGGATGCCTCCAAGTCTGTAATTATAAGTATAGTAAGCTGTACAAAGTTCAAACTGTAAATAATAAATGTTGACGTTGCTTTTTATAGTGGGGATGTCGCTGCAAACGTCATTTACCACGGAACCATTTTTGGAAACGTCTTTTTTATTCTTAGTAAACCATTTTACGTCTACCTATTTTTATGGGAAAATAACAGATTGCGCTGATTTTTCTTGGTAAAATTGAAATCAATTGTACTAGTCTACTGAATGATAGGGCTTTAGTACAACGCCCTTCCTTTAGGATGCTGGTGGGGTTGCCCCATTTCTGTAGTGCGTCCGGTATTCGCAGATGTGCATGTGGATTGTTTTACACAGCAATGAGTAAAAGGCGCAGAAATTGTTTGTATAATAAATATAATAATAAATAAATAATAATAAATTAATGTAATTTTTTACTAACTTACATCTAGTTAGTGGGTGCAGTACTGTTCTTCTAGATAGGTTGCGAAGTAAGCTGTGTTTAGAAGAGACAGCAATGTATGTATGTGACTCATGGCTTGTCGCAGCGGTGATACACTGTTATTATGCCTGTTGTTTGTTTTATTTTGTGCAGTGTCACCGCTTATTATAGGTATCAACATAGTTTACTAACCATTTCTAACCGCCGACGCAAAAAGAGGGGTGTTGGTCCCCCAACGCGACGTATTTTTTTATAGAATTATTAATACATACTTAGGTACTTTAAGATTGAGATTTTATTATTAATTTTTTACTTTTTAAAGGGAACTTAGGTTTTTGGGTCGGGGATTATTTGAGTCTTGGATACTGGAATGCAGATAAATTCTATTATTAAAATAAAACCATGCAAATAAGGGAAACTTACTGCATGAGTTGCATGACATGGTTTCCTTGTCCAATCTGATTGATCAGTTATTGAACTGCCGTGAGCGCATTTATAGCCATTGGGTGAAAGGTGGGCAGGGGCGCGAGTCGTCTTGAATTGAAGCCATGTATTGTTAATGCAGCCTTTGCTTCGTGGATAGAAATAGCTACAGTAATGATACCTATCGAGCAAGGCTTCTTCTTACATAAAGAAGACAAGCGAAAATGAGCATAGACCATCACATTCTTACAGATCTTCTGGATAGTTAAAAAACTCTATAACAGGGCTTTCGCTGGGGAGTTTGATGCGCCACTTCTTCCGAACAGTAGGAAGTGGTGACGGGCGGGCGTTTTTAGGAGACTACCATTACGTTAAGAAAAAATAAAGAAAGTTAAAGCAAACAAATAGTCATTTTGGCTCTTTTTTTAAGAACCTTTAAGAATTACACGGAACAGAACAATATGGAGCCTTGGCAAGACAAGACACGTCATAAATGGGTCAGCAGTGGGCTCTTGGAGAAAGAAAACATGCTTTAGGGTCACTAAACGTAGTCCAACACCAATTTCGAAAAAGTTACAGTGTCACTAGCCTATTTCGAACTCACATCGTCAGGATGGATGTATTTAGTGTTAGATGATGTGGCTGGAAAGAGACGAATATTGATATAATGGGCCAATGGAGATGAATAGAAGAAGTTGACATAGAACGAAGCTGCCCCAAATAAATTGGGATCAAGACAGGAGGCTTATGAACAGTTCAATCCGTCTAGTCTTATCCCGACTATATTGGCTTCGGCGGCCAGATAACCTGACACCAGTCTTGCCAAGGAGTACCGTGTTACCCAGTTAATGGGTTGTGGAGGTCTGGTCGGCAACCGCTCCACGTAAAATACTGGTATTCAGCTGAATCCGGTTTGCCTGGAAGCCGACCCCAATATAATTGGGAAAAGGCTAGGCAGATGATGATTGGGGCCGGCTTCCAGTCTAACCGGATTCAACTGAATACCATATTTCAATATTTTTTGGTCATTTTAAGCTAGATTTGGCCGGTGTTTCCTACCTGACTACCCTGAGAAGAAACACCGAAACAAACTCAGAGGACAAAGTGTCTTTTAAAGTCCATACAATCTGTACTGGTCAAATCATATGAGAACCATGTAGGTTAATTTCTGAGTTGGCCTTTTGAGGAGGAGCTGTCCTTTGTCCCTTTGTACTTACAAAGGGACAAAGGACAGCTCCACTCAAATCTGTGTAGATTTGAGTGGAGCTGTCCAGACAGTGCAAGCATTTGTCAGTTATCGTGTAGCTCAAACTAAGAACTTTAAGGAGCTCAAAGATTTGACGAACAATACCAAAGTAAGGACATTTGGGTAGGTCGCCTGAATAACTCAAACTGCCAGACTAACTCTTGTCAAATGAAACCCTAATATGGCGATCTACATACATATAGTCCTCACATTCACAATACGACATGATACCCTTAACAAGACTAGAACAGTAAATTTTAATTAGTCGTGTATGAGCTGTAATCAGAAAAAATATATTGCCCTCTCCATCTCTCCCTACTTCAAGTTTCCTAGTCAAGACTTTGAAGCCATATAAACATTTTTTGAACAACGCTGAAAAGATTTCCAAAACCCTTTGTCACATTTCCAACGCTTAAGCTTACAGTTTTTTTTGTTTATAATACTCCACTATAAACAAAAGAACTGTAGACATAAGTGTTGCTAGTTGGCCGGGGAGTTTTAGGTATTGTACCTCGGAATTCAATTTCTGTATAATATTACCTTCTGAATTATGTTTCGTGGACAAACTACAAAAATGTTTGCCTTTTTTTTGGTTCTTTTTTAAATTGATTTGACTAAACGAAGACGAGAAAAATGGTCCATGTATCCAAAAGTAATGATTTTTATATTATCTGAAAGGGCTTTTTAGGCTTTTTATTTCAGAAGCTGAGGTCAATTGTGTCCCAATTTTGAAATATTGGGGTTAACGTAAATACACATTCTTGACGAGATAAGATAAACTAAGTAACGAACAGTAATGAAGGTAATGTTTTCTGAAAGGGCTTTTGAAGTCCTTATTTTATGTCACCAGGTTTCACAATTATACGGACACAGTTCTTATAAGCTAAAGACACTCCACTATTATCTAGTTATGTTCCAGGATGTCATAGTAACGTTATAGCATTTCCTTTTTCCTCAAAAATGTGCTCACTAAGAAAATGCTTTCATGAAAGATTTGATTACACAATTGCGTTACGTAGTAAACAAAGAACCCTTCATTCTATTGTTCTAATTTCTATATATTTTTTGCCTGTTTAAGTTCAAGAGTTGGAATTGATCTAGTGATTACGACGAAGACTATTGGCCGTGGGGTCCTCCTAGTTTCAATCTTGGGTTGTGCATTGTCCGTGTAACATTCATTTCTCCATCAGGAATTTCTGTGGCAACCCGGAGTATGCATCATCATTATTTCAGCTAAAAGATGTCCGCTACTGGACATAGGCCTCCCCCGTGTTTAGCCACATCGACTGTCTCTGTGCGGTTGTCATCCAGCGGATTATGTTAACGCTGCGTCTTCCGGTACGCGGTCATCTATCCAGAACTCTTCGGACTATCTATTATGCCAAGCAATGTTACTGCCCACTACTACCGCTTGTAACAATGTTTGTCAATTCATTGAGCTATGTAACTTTGCTCCTCCTAACTGTTTTAATGTATGTGTTCTTATAAAATGGATCAATTATGCATGATGCACAAAGACAGATGGGCCAGAGTCACGTAGTGGGAATCAGGAAACGGATGTCATCGCAGAGGGAAGCCAGAAATGCTGGCGTGATGACTTACGGCCGATTTCGCTTACGTATCTACCTTTAACCAACTGTCAAATTAGCTACCAACAGTAGCTGAAACGTCATGTTTTAAAGGCGTTTCAGCGTAAGAGAAGTTTGTAGGATATTGGCCGGAGACGGCGAAGCACCCAGAAACGTTGAAGGCCTTTGAGGAGACCTTTGCTAAGCTGTGGGACAACGTAAAATGAGAAAATAAAACGTTGCATAACTTCGGGAAATGCAGGCGACGTGTCCAAATAAATTCATTGATTACGATATAACACATCAATACACAGCAAACTGAAACTTAAATTCCTCCTGACATTAACAAACACACCAAAAAAAGAATTAGCATAATTGGTCCAGACGTTCACGCGTTGTCCGTGACGAAGGGAAATAGGGATTAATTTTTTGATGTGTAGCATGTTTCGTCTCACATATGTTTTAATCTAACTGTGAAATAAAGAAATAGCCAGTATTTTATGATGTTCAAGCAAAGGTATTAATTTTTCCTGATTTGACAGAAACTAGAGTTCGTTTGCACTTTAGGATTAGGACCTTCGAGAGCGAACTAGATACGTAATAATCTGAGTTTTGTGTAAATTTTTGTCATAAAGACGATGTTTAATGGTATATTTGACATGACGAAGTAAAAGCTCTTGCAGACACGATGCGAGTCGCGAAAAAATAAATACATGTGTAAATAACTGCTATGAAAACGTTTTTGCACCATTGTGACTTGTCGCACCTTAATCCGATGGGACACTACTAACCTAGTAGTGATGAATCAAACAGTAGGTATTGGTTGCTCCCATAAATTTGTCAGCCACATTTAGCAAGCACGAACGATTAATAAAATAACGAGGGTCTAGTTTGTTATGTCTATCCGTATAAGGGACATTAATGGCACATATAAGTGCAGTATATCGAGCGGTACGACAGTGCAAGGTTGGGCTGCTTACGTCAACGATTTGCTGTGGTTTGGCATCTTTCAACGCTGACGTTGACCATTTCTTTCGGCGCGCGGCGTTGTCCCTGACGTATGTTTGTAGTCATTTGAAAGTTTATTAATGATAAGTAATTGATACGACATTTATTATGATATTTTTTTCCAATTTGGGCGGATAATTTTGGGTTTAATGAGTGTTTTTGATACGTAATTAGCTCTTTTTGAGATCGAATCGAGTGAGGCAAAAAAAAAACATGTTAAAACAGATCTATAATTAATTAATCTAACTAGAAACATGTGCTTGCCAGAGTTCCTGTAAATTGGAAAAAAAGTGTTTTTAATCGGAATGTTTGTGTAAAAAATCCTAGAAAGTTCGTCGTATTTGCCGTTTGGAACCGATCGGATCTGCTTTTGAAAGCTTTTAGTAGGTCACTATTCATTTTAAATGGTAAAACTCGATTGAGTCTGTGAAGTTCACTTTACGCGACCGCCCCCTCGCGCACGCTGTCACGTCACAGGACTATGTTACTGCAGAGCGTGGTCCCGCTAATCGTTTGCCCGTGTTTACACAAGGACACAAAGGGTGTCGATACGTCATTTTGAAACTTGTTGTTCGATTTTCATTAAAGTGGCCTTTAGCGCCTATAGTATTAAAACCTCGAAATCCAATTACTTACTGTGAACGTATGTTTGTGAAATCTGTTGGATTGCATTATTAATAAGGTATAATAACCAAGTTTACCAATTAAAATTCGTTCAAATCGGTCCAGTACTCTTAAGTTTATTCGTTACATACAAAAATACAATTCTTTCCTCTTTATAATATTAGTATAGATTTCAATAAAAAAGAACACACATAAATGTGAAAGTTACTCCGTCTGTCAGTTTGTTACCTCTTCACGTCTCAGCGGCTGAACAGATTTCGATGAAACTTGGCACTAGGGAAAAGCTTCGAATTAAGCTCATGTCACTTTTTAGCTGAGTAGTATGTTCCCTTGGAATAATTTTACACAAGCTTTAACACAAGCTCAACCGTTGGTAGAAGTTATCTTCTATAATATGAAAGCGAAAGGTCATTCACTGATTAATAGAGATCGGAATAGGTAGAGTACAAATAAAATATACATTCTACCTATTCCGATCTCTGCTGGCTGATGAATCACGAAATCTCGAAAACTGCTTAACCTATGGAGATGAAATTTGGAGAAATTAAAGGTCCTTTAGATAGTGCGCTTAAGATAGTGTTAACTTACTCTACTATTAGTCCGACCACTATTGTTCGAGCTAAATGTAAATATGCCTGAATAATAAACGAAGTTCAGCGCTCAGTACCTACCTAACGCTCAGAAACCAAAAATGCAATAAATGCATTCTTCTAGATGGTATTTTTCGTTAAGGGGAGACCCATTTACAGTCTCCTCTAAAAGGCGTTGTACAGATGGATTTCGGAATGTTTTTTGGAGGTAAAAATCCCACACTGCCTGGTCTATTCACCAAAAGCCCAGGTGCCTTTTGAAAGTAACCCCAAATAACAAAAAAAATGTAGATTTGAATCGACATTTAGCTGTAAACACTGAAGGTCGAATGAATTTATCGTTATACGATGTTACATATGCCTGAATGTGAGATGCATAGATGCAGTGACAATGAACAAGCTATTCAGCTTTGTGAATCGTTTGCCTACTGTGTTATCAATAGCTGTACACCCAAATGAGCCGTAACAATAGTGTGGTTAGATAATGATGGCTGGGTCAGATTGATTGTCTGAACTATCCTTTGTTTGGATCTAGACCACCGACAATTCACGGAATGGATGTAATTGGTTTTGATGGCGTTTCAGCTTACATAATGTCTGCAGTCATGACAAAGGATAAGGGTATAGAAGTTTAAAATCTACCCTATACTGGGTTATTAGTTATTGAGTACGTTACTTCAAATGAGATATTCTAGATAATTATCGGGTTAAAATCGATTTAATCCGATAAATTCGGGGCGAAATTGTTTTTCTTTTTAATAATCACCGAGGACACTTGTACAAAAAACAAACGAACAAATCGATAGGTACTATCGGAGTGCTTAGATTTCGGCTTTGATGGGTATTTTATCCTCGAACGGTCAGGCCTGAAACCATCAGAGAGGTGCGATTCATACACGAAATTACGTTCTGCACGACCACATACGGTCGGAATGCTGATGCCATTGTTCAATGGTACAGTAAATTCGCTGTAAGGAGTGTCTGGAGGAGACGGCGGAGCGTATGCTGGAGGACGGCTCAGCTTAAGAGCAGCAGGAACAGCAGCACTTTACTCTCGACGCTGCACTTAATTTAGGACCCACGTAAGTGACACTCCTATAGCTCACCCAAACTTCACCAGTTATTTTTAAGTCAACATCCGGACAATTAAATCCGGGTTGCTACTGCGAAATTCCAAATGGAAAAATACAATAAAACTGCTCAACTCGGGAGCCAAACCCAGGACTTCATGTTCAACGGTACCTAACGCTTGTAACCACTAGACCAACGAGGCAGTCTATTATAGTATATTTCTAGTTAAAATCGTTAAGCTAGCCACAAATGACAATTAAGCGTATTTAGTAACTAACTAGCTCGTGTAGGTAAATCAAATTACTTATATTGTAGCGGCATCATTGCTGCCACATGAAAAACTAAGAAGCGAAATTTGTACGGCAACAAAAAGAACCGCAACGCCATCTATCCTGTCAGCGACGAACTACCAACGAAATCTTGCATCGCGCAAGCAAGTTAAAGTTTAAAAGTTCTTCGTGCGATTTGAACATATACAACAGTCCAAATATCGACTATGCCCACCAGACACAACAACCGTCTGGTCGGAGGATCCTCCCTTTTCAAAGGAGTTTTGCGGGACTTTACTTTCTGTACCGCATACGTCTATAATATAATAATGTTTACTCGTCAGTGTGATCAGTATCTGCAGTACTGTCCAACATGGAGAATTAAGGTTGTACCCCTGCCAGCTTGCCACCACGGCGCAGTTGAAGTGCTCAGCTTTAGACCAGACCGGTCTAAAGCTGAGCACTTCAATTAAGCTGAAGAGTTTGTTTGTTTGTTTGAACGCGCTAATCTCTGGAACTACGAGTCGAATGTGGAAAATTATTTTTGTATATGATAGTCACATCATGAGGAAGGCTATATAGTCGCGGGCAAAAGCTAGTCAACTATACACACACTCTGCTTCTAATGTGGCCTGGCAGGCCACATCTAGCAGCTTTTCTTTGTGGCCCTGTAGCGCATTCAGTCATCGCATTATTGGTGCTACAAAACAAAAAGAGTCGAGTCCTCTTAACTTTAGCTTTCATTCTAATCAGATTTAAGCTAGAATTAAGAAACCTGTGCGGGTTGGTTCACCTTTGTTTACTTGTTGTTATCTAATTAACTTTGATCAGACAAGCAGAAATCCTCCATAGCTACAAATCCACCGAAGGAAATCGAATCTTTTTAACCGACTTCAATAAAAGGAGGAGGTTCTGATTTCGGTTGTAATTTCTTTTTGTTATTTTTTTCTTACCTCATAACTCCGTCATTTATGAACCGATTTGAAAAATCTTTTATAACTAAATCAAAATAGCTGTAGGAAATAGAAAATATTTCATCCAAGTAAACGAAATTGCGTGTTTTGCTTTACTTTTGCGTGTTGTTAGGTGTGGTGCTACTAAAAAGTGAAAAATAAAAAAATCTTTTACAAAAAAACTAGCCGACTTCCAAATAAAAAAAAAAACACTAGGCACTTACAAAGTATAAAATAACTTTAATTTCGGAAGTCGGTGTCAAAATACGAATAAACAACCAGAAACACCAACTAGTTTGTAGTGATTTTTTTATTTGGAAGTTGGTTAGTATTTTTTGTAAAAAGTTTTGTTTCTATCACAGAAACCTTTGTTTTGAAATTGTCTTCCCCTTGATAACGATACACGTAGATACTTTGTTTGTTTGCTTTCACTCAGTTTTTTCTCGGAGTTCATAAGTATTAACAAGTTACTTAACTTTCCTATTGTAATAGCGGATTTTTATAATAATAATTACAAATACTACTACTCCGTTGGGCTAGCGATCGCAAGCGCGGCTGTTGAATATAGAATATAAAATAGTGTTTTTAGTCTAGATTTGGGCCTGATACCTATATTCGTTCGCGTGGAATAGTTACTTTGGGCTGCCATTTTTATCTTTAAGATAATAATTTTTCAGAAACGCTTGAGTATAGGTATGTTTATTCATTTTTTATCAAGTACCTAGTAATGACGGACTCAAATACAAACTTTCATCCTCTATTTCGACCCTTTCAAGCCCTTTTCTCACGACAAAGTAGCCTATGTCCTTCTCCAAGGTCTCATCAATCTCTATACCAAATTTCATCGAAATCGGTTCAGCGGTTTAAGCGTGAAGAGGTAACAGATAGACACACTTTCGCATTTATAATATTAGTATTGGTGATCAAATTGCTCACCTCTTGTTACATAAACCTGGCGCAATGTTGGGTGTAATATAGGTAATGATCACATCTTTCCCTTCACCAGCCTGTCGATTCTGCCCACATCTCAACATTTAAACTTAGGTGAAGTGAGCATGAAGTGAACTGCCATTCCATCTTATTTGAATGAATTGACAGCTCACTATACGTTCGATTAGAGGTTTACAGAATCGCACTGCATGTCACCCTCGGCAAATCCTGACGTGACTATTAATATTACTGGAAGTAATTTATTCAATCTACACGAGCTTAGGTGGTTAGTACGCTTAATTGTCGTTAGTGGCTAACATTATTTTGTACGGGAAATATACTTGGGTAGGTTACTCTCACGTTCTGCCTCACTGACTTTTATCTGCATCATTTTTCGAGTCTACAAAGCGAGCATTCGTGCAGTCAGTACGTGGAAACGAGCACGAACATGTGCGTATGTATGTGTTTTGGTACATTGGTTTTTGGACACGGCTTTACATAACGTGATCGCTGCGAATGTTACATTACGGCCCGTAACACAAGTCAGTACCCAGCTTAATAGTCGTAAGCAAACTGACCATGAGGTCTTGGGTTTGATATCCGAATCGAGCAAAGTATTATGATGTTTTTGTAGATTTGGAAATTCTTTCTTAGCAAGTGCCTGGAGTGTGTAATTGCTCGGATGATGACTTAAACACATTATTGGACTACTGCATCTAGGTTAATCAACACCAAGTCCTGCATTGAGCATTTTTATGCTCAATGCAGGACTTAATAATAATACAGCTGAAGAGTTTGTTTGAACGCGCTAGAACTATTAGTTTGATTTGGAAAATTATTTTTGTATATGATAGCCACATTCATGTGAAAGGCTATAGGCTATATGGGAACGGAAAAAAAAACGGGAAAGCGCGTACGAAGTCGCGGTTAAAAGCTAGTTAGTAATAATGGATTTAGAGCTAGGTATCTTGCGTTTGCGTATCAAGTTAGATTCAAGTTACATTAAAATCGGTAACTTTTCTTTATTCCAAAATTGGTCTCTTCTTTTCCATTTCCAGACTCGAAAGCTTTTATGAAACATCGTGCCGTAATACCTAGGCAATACCTGTGACAATGACAGAAAATTGAGTGGTATATCTGTTTTTAGGGAATAGTTTAGAATGCATCTTTATATTTTAATTTTAAAATTAGCAGAAAATTAGTCAGTTCAGAAACCCGCTCTACGGTTTCTTAATTGAGTATTTTAAATTGAAAACGTGTCGAAACTACCCACTTTAATTTCAAATATTTGATAGCGACAGGTAAAGAAGAGCTTTTATTGCATGCTTAATTCAGAAATCGGGAGTTTATCCTAAAAATCATATACTTTAACAGTTGAAGTTGAAGATTTTTACAAAAAATATCGTAATTCTGCACACTTTTTTTAGCGGGGTGCGAGGATCACTCGCAGGCTCGTTGCCCGTCGGCGACCAGTGTGCTACCATGATATGCCACCGGGATCAACTCTTCTATTTAATAATTTCGGCTTAACATTTGACAAAATTTTTTATGAAAAACGACTATAAGATTTTTGATTATCAGTAGTTTAACAGGTGCTAAACCCGTTCATTATTTATAAATAAGACTGTAGACATACTTAGTATGCATAAATGTGCATTACTATTACTTCTTTATTCTTAAAACAACATAGCAGCGTTACGTAAAAGCCCACTTTTCCAAAGTCCTAGGTCGTTTATAGTTTGTTCTCATACCCAAGTACTTTCTCCCATGACGTCACAGTCGGGAGCCAGACCTGGCGGCGCCGGAGCCATCGATTGCTCAGCTCATTCAATGCCAGGCGGGATGACGCCCTTCCACGATACCACCCTACTCCCATGGGCTACCGCCGCCGCCGCCGCCGCCGAACTGACCTTTCTGCGGGGACTTTTATATGAATGAATGAGCTGTTTCTAGGACACTTTGATTTAATTTAATTTTGATTTAGAGGACAGTTTCTAACTTCTTATTTCTATAGGACACTAGGCTAACCTAGTGTGTCTATTTTGTTTAGAAATAAAACGTTAGAAACTGTCCTCTAAACCAAAATTAAAATTAAAAATACCCTAAAAAAATACAAAATAAATACCCAAAATACCCTATTGCTATCTAAATAAAAAATTATTTTAATTTTAATTTTTTTTTGTCTAAATAGCAATAGGGTATTTTACTGAAAAATCTAATTAGTGCGTCAGATAGACATCGGAAAAATTTAAGCCACCTATTTTTTTATTTTTTCAAGCAAACAAAAAAATAAGACGATAACTACCTACCAGTGCGTTAAAAACACGCGTGACGTCTCGTCGCTGGTACCAAATTGTCCCAGCTTATAGATATCGTCTTTTTGTTAACATGAAAAAAGAAAAAAATACTTGTCTAATAATTTTTGGAAATCTATCTACTACCCAAACATGCTGATCTTATCTGGTGTTTTGGTGAGCTCGAGACATTGCAACGCAAGCATCTATCTCGCCGACGACCCACCATGTCGATGTGATGTCACTCATAACTTCGTAAAGGGACCACAGCGATCGCTAACACAAGGATAATGTTTTAAACCTTCGAAAATCTGACAGACTTTAATCGTACACATTTAGTTAAGCAGGAAATAAGTAATGTCTAGGTCTCAGGGATCTCGATCATGAATCGCGCTTCTGAGGTGTGGCAACCAGTAAGTACATTTTGGATATTCCTTACCATTTTATTTCTAAGAATCAACTGTCGTCCGAATTAGGGTTGCCACCCGTATCTACTGTTATATATAATATTGTACTATATTCGCGAATGTGACGTGACGCATATCTTCCAAACTTGCTTAACTTTTGTAAATAATTTACTTTTATTTTTCGTTTTTTTTTTTTTTGGTATGCGTCATGCTTGTCGCAAATAAACTCTTTTTCTTTCTCTTTCTTTTTTTTCTTTTATATTTTAGTCAATTGTACTATCTATTATTGAAAAATTACATAGTACGCAAAATACCAATTTTTCATCGCTAACTCAAGTGCTGAGTAGAGTAGTATTTTTAGCCGAAATACCAAAACAAATTTTTGGAGTTCACTGCGGTCGCTCTAGGATTCTACATTTTCATATTTCTGAAACTATTCAGCATAAGTTCATAACTTGACTCCTATTTATGAAAGGTATGAAAGGTCAAAAATTGTAGGTATCCATTCCGAGCTAGAATATTCGATGTCGCTTTACTCGCTCTAGCATTAATCTTTTCCGTAAGCTTTTCTGAATAGGTCTGGGCTGCAAATACAAATGCCTAGATGGGCCAAGTCCGTTGATTAAGATGTGTTTGTAAATTTTGTGCTATAAAATAAAAACACGAAACGTGATGCTGATCTTGCAAACCTCCCAAAAAGTTCTACAAAGAATGGAGAAGAGGCTCTAAAATGAACTTGTAGAATAACGAAGAATAAAATCGAAATTATAAATGTGTACTGTTTTTTTCCCTGAATTTTCCAAAAGTACTATTGCAATGATTCGCAAAAAATACTACATTCCTACCAAAAAAGGTGGAAACTAGAGATGTAACGAATATTCGCACAAACAGGAAATGAAATATGGACTGTAGGATATCAAATGATATTACAACTGACAAGATTTATATTTTCCTATTTACTTATATTTTAAGAAAAATGATCATGGAACAGTCTTCAAGTAGGTCACTAAATGATTAAAACTTTCTATTTTGTTTAAATAAGAAAATACTATTAAAAACACATCGAAACAAAAAAACTAGCATAGTTAGTCCTTAGATTAAATAATATCAAATTCGGAAATATAATATCTTAGGTAAAAAAGAACTTGTGAGGTTTAATCAAATTCATAATCTAATTCTTATGAGTCTTGTTACAAATCATGTAAGATTTATACATAAATACTTACTACATATTCAACAAATTATAAGTACTTTTTTAAGTAAAGTTTACAAAATCTTTTACAGAAAATAAACAAAATCGAAACAAAAAATTAATCTTTTAAAATCCAAATTGTTTGACTTTAGTGTATCAGCTCGGCTTTGTTCGGCTCGGCACGGTTTAAACAAGGCAGACACGAAATTTCAAATCTCTTACATTATGCGCGCATTTTATTTGAAAGTTAACATTCGAATTCGCATTCGCGAATATAAAAATCCATTTTTTTTAACATCTGAAGTGGAAACCCTAGTCCGAATGTTAACAAACCTTTGTTTCACCATTTTGAAATGCAGAAGTTTTCTGGCTTCAGCAGAAACTTCATGGTATATACCTGGATTTTTGTGTGTTTTGTCCTTTATTCTTTTGTTAAAGCCTTTAAGACACGTGTTGTTTCAGAAAAACCGGCGAAGTGCGTGTCGGACCGCGCAAAATGTAGGGTCCCGTAGTTAGCCGTCCCGTAAGCCATGGCAAAAAACTGGCCAAGCGCGAGTCGGACTCACGTTCCGTTCTAACGGCTCGCGTTCATTGTAACATGTTATTTCAACACCGTTTTCCTTTAATGTATAGGTGAAAAAGTTAGGCCAAAATGTTAGGCCTAGTAGTTTCGGAGATCAGGTGATAATTTTTCGTCTAATTTCTTGAATAACTTCAATATTATGAAAAAATATATAATTAAAACCCTCACAATAAGCCCTTTAATTTGATATATCACACGGTAGTTTTTTATTTTTTTTATTTTCTAGTTTGACCCCCAAAAATTCGTTCGTGTTTGGGTCACAGAAGGTCATGTGTGTACGAAATTTCAGAATTGGTCAAGTACATTCGGAGAAAATTGGCTGTGACAGACGGACAGACCTGACAGTCAGACAGACAGATAGAAAGACACCCGAGTGATCCTATAAGGGTACCGTTTCTTATGGATGTTCGGAACCCTAAAAATAGAATATTTTACATTATAAAGTTACAAATGCACTGAGTTATTAGTCATTTTCTATGATCACTACGATATTTTTAACTAATCATTTACATTTTATTAGTTGGTCGACTATTACTCGTTAACTTGTAAAACCTACTTAGCTGTGATAGTTTTCCTTTTAAATTCGCCCCGCACATGTAAAAAAAAATCATTGTCAAGTCTTGGAACCTAAATAAATGTTTTTTTCAAGATTTTATGTTACTACTTTGTCGGCGTGATTAATATCTAACCCATACCAAATTCCAACTGGGTTTCTTGTTGACTAGGGAACCCTAAAAACACAATAGCAGGGAATGGTTGGACGCAAACCGGGTTTAAAATTTTCTGAAAATGTTTTTTTATTTTTTATTTATTCAATGGACGGTTACACTATTGTTCTGTATTGTGAACACGTGAGCAGGGTGCCATTGCGAAGGTACTTGTTTAATTATTATTATTTCTTTATATAATTGTGACGGGAAAAGGGGAAAACAATCGAGCTCGAAACTAGCGCGTTTAGGTTCCGTACAAGATAAGAAGATTTGGAGAAAAAGTAGTTTTTTTTTTGTTTTTTGAATTATCCACCATACGCATTCCTCACTATTTTTTTTATTTTTTTCTATTTAGTATGGATTTGCTCTTGACTCTAGTCTAGGTCATAGACGACGGAGACAAAGTCGAAGATGGATCGAGCTTACCCAGAAGAATCCTGTTCACTCTATTTTTTATTATTAGATATGCACGCAATTATGAAAAACTGCGGCGGCCAAGCCGGCTGCCAAGTTTTGGCCGGGCCTCGCTCATTATAGGGTTCCGTAGTTGTTCCCCAAAAACATGAAAATACTCAGCCCATCAAATGTCAGATGTGCATAACTGGTGCTAACTTAAAATTTTATTTCAAGCCTATTTTCGTAATTGCGAACCCATTAAATTAAACCAAACAAAGTACCTATGTTACTTATTGCTTCACCCGGGTGTAATCTTAAATCTCCTAGGTAACCAGTACTTCCAGGATAAAAGCCGGTTGTCCTATGTGATAATTATGTCCTATTCCAAGACATGATCGACTCGTGTGTCAAGTTTCTTCCAAATCCGTTTACGGCCGGTCAACGTCATGTTTGAAAGAAAGTGGTAGCTTATTTGAGAGTTGGTGGTAGCTTATTTGAGAGTTGGTGGTAGCTTATTTGAGAGTTGGTCAAAGGTAAATACGTTACGTAGGACGCGACGAAGTAACAAAAGACAGATCGAGGTAGGTAATTTCTTTCTTAAATTATTTGCGTGGTCCCCGATACTGACAGCAACTTCCTACTGTTGATTGGAGTCGACAGACAGACGCCAGTAAATCAAACCACAACAATTTGCCAAATTTCTATAATAGATTTTGAACTTTATCGCTAAAGCATTAGGTCCAAGGTTGATTGGGAAAACTTGACAGTTTTGGGTACCTTGACGTGCTGGCGTCTGCATGTGCTTTACTTTAAAATAAGTGTATACGCCACTGAGTTATCTTTACATTATTATAAAATATATCTAACCTGTGTTGAACAAAGGTAGGTCATTATTAAATATCATGATGAGGCGTATAATTTGCTTAACAATTATTGATTAAATTACACATAGTATGAAACACGAACTTTGTAACGCGATGGTATCATCGCGTTACAAAGCTCGCCTCTTAACTGTTCACACTTAATTAGGTACATCACTACCTGCTTACCTTTTCCGTAAGTAGATATTATATACTAGAAGAACCGAACTAGTTTTTATATACATTTTTTTCACACTAGTAATTTCTCCTGTATTGTGGTGATTTATAAACATATAAACTCACATACATAAACAGCTAGACCCTGAACTTGCATGCCATTGCCATACAAATATTTGATCCGTGCGGGAATCGAACTCGCGTCACGCAGCGCAGCAGTTAATCGCTCAACAACTGCGCCAACCGTGCGTTCCAAAGTTTATTTACCCAATTATTCGTTGTTTTTGAACTGAAAACTTCTTTAGCGGCGCGTTGAGCAGTTTTTGGGTGAACAAAATCATGGAACTGGCGTCATCGTCACCGAACGCTTTAGCTTTCGCTTAGTTTTCACGAACTATCGGCAGTCCCCAAAGACTGTTTTATCAGAGTTTTATCTATCTGCCCAATTATATAGTCAACTGCAGGGTAAAGTCGTTTCTCCCGTATTAGAAGGGAGACGAACACAGGATTTCACTATTATAATATTTATTGATGAAATCTAAAAGGAAGTCTGAATTCCAACCCACATTGAGTAAACAGTCTTGCTCGGGGCCGCTTGGTATTCAGACTTCAAGATCGTAATGTAAACAAACAAACTAGGTACCTAGTAGCACTTCACAGTGCTCCCTGCACCCTAGTGCAGGAAGTACTTCCAGAGATTGTTTTTATTGAATTTATTAATGGTTTTAATTATTTTTTGCCACACTGTACGTAATACAACGTGGCAAAAAATCAGCCAAGATCGGCTCGAACTCGCACGCTAAGGTCCCTTATCATAGTTATCATAAACCGAAAAAATGAAGTATTTTGTACGGGGACCACATTAAAAATTTTAATATTTTTATTATTTGTATAGCGGCAATAGAAATACAGCCTGTGCAAATTCTACTAAATAAGTACTTTGCCTATTACGGTTCATGAGATACAGCCTGCTGACTGACAGACGGACGGTCAGAAGGGCAGCGGAGGCGCAGCAATAGATTTTCTGTTGGTTACCCTAATAACCAGTGCGTTATTCTAGCGTTGTATTCCACTTTTAGTTGTATATTCGAGATGTGTTGTGTTTACTGTTATTCTTTATTTATAAACGTTCATATTCCAGTATAATTATGTTTTCCCAATGCAGTGTGCTATTTCAGTAAATAAAACTCGCAATTTATTCGCGGTTACGGAAAAATAAGAACTAATAGTAAACCGCGTTGAAAAATACAGAGCTCGATCAGAAATTAAGTAGGTATGTGATTTAAGTCGTATAACTTTACAGAAAAGTTCTTTCTAAATGGGCAAAGGCCTTCTTATGTTTTTCCTCTCGATCTTCCTTACGAACTATCACAATTCCGTCTGTAGAAACCGACTCCACCATTTTGCCTGGATTTTCAGTCATGCACGATGGCCAAACGCAACGGAAGTTAGCCAAATAATCAGTTAAATTGCCGACGTCGGACAAAAACATAAAAATGCCTCGAACAATTGGCTGAAATTGAATATTTTCACCGGACACGCTCGAAAAATTTTTCGTTGTGTTAATTTAAAATATCGTTTACAGTTTTTTTTTTTCAATATACAGCTTATTTGCGTGAAACTACAGCGTTGGCTTATTTGCAGTTCCGGCGAAAGTAGTTTAAATTGCTCATCTTTCAATAATTCGAGATTCCTGAAAAAATGTCCGAGTTTACGGGACACTTTTGAAAACCCCGCCCGAAGGCTGCCCAACGCCCTCCAAACTAGGACTTAAATCCGGGGAAAACCAGACGTATGGCAGCCCTAGCCAAATCAATATAGATAAAAAAATCTTCCGTTGCTGAGTGGTTGAGTGACCTGATAACACACAACCGAAACTACTGGTCGTAGAAAGCTAGAAGGGAGTGTAGGCATCAAGAGAGGATTTCCCGAAATTCCTATGGGAACGGGAGGAACTGGATATGCGCGTACAAAGTTGCGGGCAAAAGCTACTACTATATACAGTCGAGATATTTAGTGCTCTCTATGTTCTTTTGTTCTCATAGTCCTGTGCGACGGTAATCCGACACGACTGGGGAGAGATTAGGCGCAGGACCAACGGGTTTACGTGCTTTCCATGGCACGGCGGGGTATCACAGCACTTGTCTTGCGAACCCTAAGCCTTTAGCTTGACTTTAGGACATGAGCCTCGGCAATGGCACCTCATTTATTAAGGCAACTCGATCACCGGTTTTATTCAAGAGGCCGCCACAATATTCCCAGCCACTGCACTCTTGAAATCCAGTGGCCACAACTAAAATTTATTTTATATATGCTCCGTGAGTGTATCCGTGGCACCACAGAGTGGCCCTATCAGAATACCAGCGCTGCTTTGTTTATTTTTTAGATATCGCAGCATAAGCTGAGATAGGAAGGACCATTTTGGACTCGCACAGATAATTATTTTATTATACCTACTGTTTAGTTATTAATTTTATTTTACTGGTTTGCTTGTCTTGTGCGAGTCCCAAATAAACATTTTTCTTTCTTTCTTTCTATAAAAATGCCGTGTCCATGAAGCTTGACGAGTCCCGGAGAAAAATTCATCTGTTTTAGATTCTGCAACAAAATTAATGAGAAAAATATAATTTCCACTTCCCTCCTTATCAAGCAGAAGACAGGACAGAGCAGGGCAATAGGCATTAAGTGACATATACAACTGAGTTATTTAAGGTTCCATTAAATAGCTGGACAAATTTTAACCCAGCGTTCAGTACGCCTAACCAAAGATATCCAAGCAAAAAATTAAAAATGAATTTTATTATGGGAAGGTAATTGAGGTGGTCACGTGCGCCTGCACAGTTGTAGTATCAGAATTATGAGATAACAAAGACATGGATGTGTTTATGCATTGGTTAACCAACATTTTTTGTGTTTTTTCGTGAGCTGTTTTTTTTCTTGTAAGTATCTAATGCGTATTTATTTATTTTTTACCACTGTCCTTGTTTTGGTGGTCTGAATGTGTTTTAAAAGTTTGTCCATGTTTTTTAATGGGACCTTATATATTAACACTAATACTAATGGGTCCTTAATTGTGAGCTACTTTTGATTCCAGTTATACGTCATACGTGTAGTAAAATCGCTTCAACGCAAGGAATGCATTGACAATAGACGGTACCAAGTATCCCCTATCTAGGTACCTTTTAGCTTTAGCTTTGGCCGACAATTCAGCGCTCAATTCCTGGAGACTCCTGAAATTCCTTTTATTATTGGAGAGGAGGGAACCCTAAACCCTAATCCCCCTAACCCTAATCGATCTCATCGTCTACCTTTGTTCCAAATTCAATCAGTCGTAGGTAGATGGAGGCGTGATTGATTTATCATCAAACATTTAAATAATTATACAGACTTGAAAGTTTATAAAACTAGAAGGTACTGTAAAGAGGATATCCTTGTCTGCAGGTCTCTGGCAGACAAGATAGCCTTTGGAAGCGTCAGGTGAAAACTAAAAGAATTTGAAATACGAATGTGAAAATATGTTTTGTTTTTTATAAAAGACTCTGGTTCCAACGTTCGTTAAAGGCAGATGCCAAATATATTTAAAGTTTTAAATCTCCAATATCGTTTCATTTTATAATAATCACAATAAGTAACACTAGCGGAGTCCCTGGTGTTACAAATGGTGGAGGTCCGGTTTTTTTCCGCGTGTGCAAGGCGTGACATTGCATGAAGAAACCCCCATATAATAAAAGCATCTCAGAAAATTGCTATGTATTTTGATGATTGTGTCAAGCGCTGTACCGACGCCTGGAGTAAAGCTAAGTGTTTTTTTATATTATGAGAAAAGATTGTGAAACGTCAATATGTTAATGTTTACCGGCATAGACCGAGTTTGTTTTGAAGAGTTTGTAGCAGAATTTAAGTTCATCGCCACCGACGGTGAATGGCGAGAGAGCGATTACGCGCTCATATTAGGCGCATTTTTGCAAAGCGCAGCAAAACATTTTTATAACTACACATACCATGATGGTATTGATTTTGATGTGTTGTGTAATAAAATTAGAAACGAATTCCCGTGCAAATGCATATCATGTAAACAACGTGCACAAAAGGCATCTTATGTTGAAACGATGACCGCCGTTGTATTCGAAAAATGCGAACGACCAGATTTTATAGATGTTGAGAATAATACACTCTTACATTCTAGCGTGATGACGAACGTCAACCATGATGACCATGATGACGAGTGTGACGATGATGAGCAGAGCTGTGGAGAAAGCAGCCTACTCCATGATAATGTACATTTGACGGATGAAGATAATTTGACGGATGAAGATAAGGAAGCGGGTGTGTCTATTCCAATATTTAATAATAGTTTGATTCCAGAAAATCAAGAGAAGTTATTGTCGGAACCTCTTTGTAATCCAAACAACGAATCCAATGATTGCATTAAAATGGATGACATGTTTGAGGATAATGGAGTCGAAGAATCCGTTGTATTGCAGACCGAACCCAAGGAGATGGTCCAATACGAAGTTCAATTCCCCATGGTGTCCATGGATTTGGATGAATCGGTCATTTTAGTAGACTCAGCTGTTGAGTCAAATGGATGTACAAGAAATATTTCTAGTAATTTAATTCTATTCGATGGGGACAACGCAAACACCCATACCACACAAACAAATATGTCTTTGAATATTAAACTAAAATTTTCTCTTAATGCCCGAGCTAAAATATATACGATAAGGGTAAGAAGAAAGACACGGAAGTATACCACACATATTTATACACATAAAACAAAATCATTTTCTTCAAATCATACAAAATATTCAGTAGATGATTTGATAAAACAGTCACTTGTATATAAATGTAAATTTTGGAAATGTTTTAGAAAGAAATTCGAAACAATTGTATACAATTATAAAGTCAGGAAACGTAACGTTTTGAGAATTTTATAACTATTTGAGTTTCCACTTTTTATACTAGGTAGATTTAGTATGTTAGATATTTTTCCAGATTTCTGCTGATCTCTTAGCATTATACTTTATCAAGTTCGAACATTATCGATTTACAAATAATTTTATTTTCTTGCATTCATAGGTTGTCATAATATGAAAAATCTGTCATGTTGTGCTATAGTTAATATAAAAAGCACAGGTTGAACAGAATTCCATGTATGTAAGTGATGATTTATACTTCTAGGCGACAGACAGTTAGGAGTATCAAACTACGTAGGTTGTATATGGGCCTTTTAAAAAATATTTGTTTGTATCCGAAACTATCATCGGATGAGTTTCAAGTTCATGTAAATAGATACATTGATTAATGTAAACAAACCATTATTTTAGTGTTTTTTGTTAAATAGTTTATTAATCAGTTTATTCTTTTTCATGTGGATACTGAAAATGGACTCGTACGTGCGTGAGGGACGCAGCCGGGCGAGGAAGAGAAGGTCACTTGTTCAAAGATGAAGACAGAATGTTATGGTCAGATAGGCTGAAGTTACTCCAGTTTGAAAAATATAAGTTAACTATAGGGAACTATGGCCCATCCTGAAGAGAGGGGAGTAAGAGGGCGCCATGGAGGTTGATGCCAACTCTGCTTACGGGGCATAGCCTTTCGCAGAGGGTGACTAGTTGTCACCATTGGTTCAACTGATATTGGTGACCCACAGTTCTTAGTTAATGTCAATTAATGTATATTTGATTTTCTTTGTTATGTGCGGATCGCTGGAGTAGGTTCAAGAGTTAGGTATATTTATATTAGTACGACCTTCTTTTTCTCTGACTCGATAGCGTCCGAGGAATTTAAAGTTATAATATTATAAATTATAGATATAAATCCCATCTGGATGAATGTGAGTTTTCACATTATTTGTTAAAGCAATCGCGATGTGCCGGAGCTTTTCTAGCGGTTTTGCCCCGGCAGGGCTTCGATATGACTGCGTTGTTGATAAGCACAAGTGGTGCATAGTAAATTTTAATAAGATAATTGATCGCAGGTCATAGTGTAAGCTGCTTCTATAGAAGCATACGCACCCCTGTTCGTCCACATCCGCTTATAGGTAGGGACGTCTTTTTAGGTATAGGTAGGTTACGCTTGACCCTTCCAAAGATTTGGAATAGATGATTGCGAGGCATTTCCTCTTATCCTCTATTCGTAGGGGCGTAGCTCATGTAAAGAGGATATCCTTGTCTGCAGGTCTCTGGCAGACAAGATAGCCTTTGGAAGCGTCAGGTGAAAACTAAAAGAATTTGAAATACGAATGTGAAAATATGTTTTGTTTTTTATAAAAGACTCTGGTTCCAACGTTCGTTAAAGGCAGATGCCAAATATATTTAAAGTTTTAAATCTCCAATATCGTTTCATTTTATAATAATCACAATAAGTAACACTAGCGGAGTCCCTGGTGTTACAGTACCTACTTAGGGCTGATTTTTCAATAGTAAGATAACTATTAACTGAAGAATAAATATGGCCGTTTGACATATTTCCCGTACGAAAATTGTCAAACCTTAATTTTTATATTTAGAATAGGTTAAGAAGGACATACCTACTCTTATTAACACTCCTATATTGTTTGTTTGTCAAGATAATAACAAAGGGTACCGCACGCGCACGTGACACGGACTCGTGTTCAATCAGCTAACGGACTATTTAACCCGTCATTAGAAGTATTAATTTATTCTAGCGAATATAATTGTGTTCAAGTTCACTTGGTTGTGATAGGTGTCTTGTCTTTATCGCTTCAACTAATTCTTAGAACGTTTGCACTTTTAGCCCTTCTGCAGTGCAGCATCACGTTTTCATGACGTATGTTAAATTAGTTGAGTCAAGCGAGCGCAGCGAAATCTGCAATTAGCTTTGCGATTTGTTCCCCATTGAACAAAAGTAGCGTTACGTCACTATTTTGATCTACATACGTACATTTATTCTCGATTCGTACCTACGGTGTATACAGGTATAAAAGTTCCATGACTGCAACGTGTTTTTTACTACCCGCCACAGTGGAGGGCACACCAGGCCCAGGCCCACGAGGTGGTTTGAGGTTTACCTCCTTCTCACAGAGAATAGGCCAGTGTTCCTGCAGTCGGATGGTTACAGGCTTATTATGAACTAGCTTCTTCCCGTGGCTTCACTTCCATAGCCACTGGAACGGTGCCTTAATTGTTTGCAGGATATTAAAGAAGCGAACTCCTAGAAACGAACAAAGAAAACCTCTTTATTGGATATTTAGGCTACTTTAAAAGTAAGGTTAGGTTATAAACTTGGAGATAATATTGATATGGGAAGTCTACTGTAGGTACTTGTAAAGTTCGTAAAACGCATAGCTTCATTTTATTTAAAGAAAGAAGCACCTTTTTTATTCCTTCCGACATCATCACACATCCCACCATCTACAACGTGTTGTCGGGGTGGCAATACCTTGCATTGTGACGCCAGCCCTTCTCCTTCTAGAATCACAGTGCAACTGTACCTACTGCATACGCCATGATACGCCTTATTGCATACGTTATACCACTACTGTGGGTTAGTTTTAAAGGAACAATGCTGGTTGTTTAAACAAATACCATGTGCTTGTCAATTTGTTACCATTAGGTAGGTACCACAGTCATTTCCTGTCCATTACTTGAAATTGCCCATTGATGCCATCTCATTGAAACTAACTGGCTGTTCGTATATAATTTTAAATTTAGTATATTTGTATCACACTAATAGGACAGTAGGTACCTACCCAATGGTTGTTTAGATATAGGTACTTAATGGGTCTTTATTGACATGGCAATACTACAGAAAAACAAAAACCCGCAGAAACAAAGATAGAACTTATAAAGTCATTACTTAAAAAGTATGACATAAAGTTTATTTTAATTTAAAGTTAAAGTTTCCAAAGTTACCATAGTTTAAAGTTATAGTGGTAATATAACAGTAATGTCAAAAGGAAAGTTCTAATAAATACTATACCTTTATAGTAGCCTAGCTCTTCTTTCCTTCTTTTCTTGCGCCCGCGCCGTCTCGAACCTGCCTGCAGTGCGCGTCCAGTGCAGTGGTCAAATAGGACGTCTTAAACCATCATGATTTAGAATTAGCTTAACGAATAGCACTATCTCTTTTTCAAGACCGAAGCAATTCTCAACCAGCTGCTACCAGCCACCCTGCGAAGATCGTCGCTCCATCTTGCCTGTGGGCGTCCTACCGTCTATGTCGACAACTTTGGTTCTCTGTCGGATCACTTCGTTGCGGATTAGATCCCTCAAAGAGGCTCCAAGCATAGCCCGTTCCAAAGCTCGTTGAGCGACCTTGAATTTATGGTCCAGCCGTACCGTTGAGTGTGACTTACGGTGCTGAAACGTGGGTTTCGGCTCCGTAAGTCATAAGTCATGCTTACCAATAGTCATAAGTCATGCTTACAATTTTATTATTATCATTATCTGCTCATCTAGGAATATTCCGATACACTCATTTAGGGTTGCCGTAGCACTGCGTCCGTAGGAGAATACCCTTAGTCGCGTGATCCGAAGCAAGGTGCGCCGCTTGCCGACCGCAGATAGTTGGGGGCCCAAGTAGTGTGCTAGCCACACATGAGAAGCTGCCCCGCCAACTGTCGTGTGACGCCGAGTTGCTAGCCTGTCGGTTTTCTATCGGTTGCATTTTAGGGAGTGTTCGACGGAAATGCAAAGTTTAATTCCGCCAAGCCCGTTCGATCATCGGACCACGGACGAGGCACGGATTAAAAACTACAGCATGGACCGCATCATATAAAATTTTTGTAAAGTTTTGAATCCGTGCATCGTGCTCGCGCCCGCTACGGTCTAGTCTTAATTCATCCTTAAAGCGGCTAATTTAGCCCGAGTTACAGGCTAAATTAGACGGTACATGTCCGGCTATTGACAATTTCCCGAGCACTTTGATTTTCGTTGAAAGCATTTCTAATTTTACAATTATTAATAATTCAAAAGCCTGGATAAACCTACTAACACTTAACTAGTGATCGGCCAATGGTTGAAAAATAACTGGAATTTAAAAAAAAATTGTCTTGAGTGCCATTGAAATTGTAAATATCTTCCAAACCCCCAAACTCCACACTCTTCTTCCGTCTGCGCAAAAGGCGAACAAAGTTTTCGTAGACATAATTTTAAAAGTACTTTTAAGGTACAAAAACTGTACTTAATAAGAAATAAGCATAACCTTTGTACCTATTTTTCAGATTCCTTCTTACCTTTTTATTAAATGTTTGTACATAAATTAAAAAAAAAAAAAAAGTTAAGGGCTTTTTATTTAAACCCTGCACATCACCCACGACTTCGTCGTCACAGAATTAGTTAAATTTCTAAAATACCTTCTTAGTGCTCATCATCAACATCATATCAGCCGAAAGACATCCACTGCCTGACATAAGTCTCCCCTAAGGGAGGGGGAGGGAGCTGCCATAATCGCCACACCGCAGACGGGTTGGCGATCGCAGTGCAGCTGTTGCAATGCACAGAGAATGCTGCTGCCCAAACTCTGGCGAGTCCCTTAGTCGCCTCTTACGACACCCACGGGAAGTGATGGGATAGTGCTATAAGTGCTCATCTACATGATAAAAGGAAGCCTTGTGCCAAAATGTTTCTAGTCCCAGTAGTTTCGGCTTAGCGTTGATATGTTAGTCAGTCTGTGTACCTTTTAGTTACCTATACCGACCATAAAGATAACCCTAAAGATCGGCCAAACTATCCGGTTTGTGCCGATTTCTGTTTTTATAAGATGCCAACCCTACACTCAAAGCTATAGTTTGGCGCTAATAACTGCGGATTTTTTACTGCTCTTTTGAGCCGAGTAAACGCAAGACAAGACCACCTACACTCAATTTCTTTGTAGTACGTCATATACTAGAACTGGAGCCAAGAAAACTGGCGCGCTGAATTCATGAGATTCGCAAACTTTTGTAAATTTCAGTCTACCTTCCGTTATTGTCTTTTGTATTTTTTCTATGTACAGGGATAGATTGGCAGCCACTAAAACTTCAGAGTGTTAATTCTACAAAATTTTTAAGCAACGTTCGCATTTGCATGTCAGTATGTAAGTATGGAAATTGAGCCTTTTTTGACAGATTGCGACTGAGAAGCGAATGTCAACGTTGATTGTTTAAAAAATAGTGATTGGCACTCAACCTGAGTGCCAATAAAATTATACATATTTTTTACTGGCATAAATGTGACACTATTATGTGATAGTTATGTTTTTAGGCGAAGTATTTTTGTAATATTTTAAGTGTTTTAATTGATGAGCCTAAATAAAAAGTAGCTTTTAACCACAAGATTGTCCATAGTTATTTATTTATTTTATACAAGCTACTGTCCGCGGCTCCGCTCGCGTTTGTGTCGAAAATTATCCCAAGGAAACATATTCCCGGAATGAAAAGTCCTATAATCCTATGTGTTATTCCAGACTATCTTCTTTCTTTGTGCCAAATTTCATCGAGATCCGTTTAGCCGTTCTGAAGTGAAAGAGTAACAAACATCCATCCATCGTTACAAACTTTCGCGTTTATAATAATAGTAGAATCATTTATACCCGCTAAGTCTAATTCACCGATAGTGTCGAGTCGTTTTCTAGTAAATTGTGTAGAAAAAGATTCGTAATCGGACTTTTACAAACATGTAGGTAAAATAATTAAAGTAGGTACCTCGTACTTAAATAACTTTATTTCTTTATAATATTAGTTTGGATAATCGTACCAAAGCACTGTTAGTTTACAGTATTGATTTATGCGCAATATATGCATAAACATGTTTGTTTTATTGTCGCCATGGCAACTGCCCAGGTTCCCACGGTTTCCGCAAACCTTTCATTACAGGCCAGTCGTATACCGAATGAAAGAAAATTATAACTTAGCTATTTATTTCCTGGCATTGAGAGAAATCAGGGTCTGTTTCAGTGCGAATTTCCGGCTTTTATGGAACTAATCCTATTGATTTAATTTTACAGTCGTTGACAACGTAGAAAATAGTAATAAATCGCACCCCCGCCCGGTGCGACACTGTCACTTATGCAAAAATTGCAATAATGAGTAAAATATGTAATAACTGTCCTAAAGCACCCCTTTACTTGGTGCGATAACGGTACTTTCGTATTACACATAGTTTGACGTTGTAGTATAAGATATTCATTTTGTCTAAATCTTGAAATTTTTTATTTTTTGAGATGTGATGTCAGTTTTAAATGCTTCTCCTGAAAAATTACTTTTTGCAAAAGTGACAGTGTCGCACCGGGGGTGCGAAATCTGCAATTCAAACCCTGCTGTTTCAAAACCATATCTGTAAGGAGGAGTTCTTGTAAAGTTTTTTATGACTTTTACTTATGACGAGTAATAACTGAGTTTCAGCAAAGATTGTGAGTTTAAAAAGAGTGAATAAAAAAAAAAACATTTATCAAGTTATGGTTCTTTCCAAAAATATTTTGCCAGTGTTTTGGATTATGGATGCTGGGTTGCTAGGTAATACATTGAGGGTATAATAGTCACCACATCTTCCATGGCGCTTCAACATCCAATAACCTTGCATCTAAAATGGCTGCAATGTGTGAATGTGAGCCGCGTGTTGTTTCCAAAAACGATATTGTTGTCCAGGACCGTTACTTCATATACTTAATACGATAATAATTTGCAGTACTTACTCAAATACATTTCTAACTGAAGCCTTTACAGAAAGGTTAGGGTAAGAAATGTTCGATAGATAAACAGATAGAATTTACGTTAAGTGCTGTACACCAATAATACCTAGTTAATTAGATCCCTACAAACTAAATTCTTGAGGTAGGTACAATGGCGGTCTTATCGCAAATAACAAAAAACATATCGTTTAAAACATCGGTTTCTTTTTTCTGTACTTATGTTCTTATTTGTTTTGTTCTTGTGCCTTGAGATGCCGAGGCATTCCACCACTTTATATATTTTGTACGTCAATTCTTTACGGTTCAAGCGATGAGGTTATGGAACGCCTTGCCCGTGTAAGGCGTGCTCAATCTTTGTCCACTTTGTTGTCGTCGTTTCTATTTAATTGGGTTCTATGCTTTTTGTTTTATGGTTATTATTTTATATTTTAATATATTATGTATATATAAATCGTACACCTAAGACTACCTACAGCACTGTCTTTCCTTCTTTCTTTAAAATCGAAAAGTTCGCTTTTAGCGATAAGGCCGCCCATCGTATCATCCTATGTAATGATATCTTCATCTATCTTTACAGAAAAGATAAATGAACATATCATTACTACATGGTATATGGTACATGGTGTACTTACATAATAAAGAGTAGGTATCCTATTATTTTCTATTCTATTCTACATTAGCCTTTTAGGTAGGTGCATCTGACAAGTGGCTGTCTGCCTCTGTAACCAAGCAACCATAAAATGAAAAAAAATTACCTGAAAAAGGTTTTATTCAATAACAACAAAGTTCGTTCAACAATTTTGAGGTTGACCTCTCCTTTTAAGTGTGAAAACATCTGTGCCAGGAAAGGCCGCTCTCCCTCAACTTGATCACATTTATGTATGTTAATAACTTAAATATTAAATAAGTATGATATACAAAAGTGAACCAAATCTTTGTGAGCACGCATGCAATGTGCGCACGTGTGTGTAGAAGCGTGAGTAACCATAGATGCAACAAATACCGATACTTTTTTCTTATTTACACCGAAGGGAAGGCTATAGTTTTTGTTTGACCATATTGGCTAGTCTTACGTCCTTAATATCTTGTGTTTTGCATTAGAATGCGAATGTAACACATTCTAATGGTTTTTGGATTATCTGGTAACAAATATATCGATTGGGCCTTCTCGGCAAGTTTCAAGTGAGGTAGTCAATACTACAATAGAAGTCTCAGCTCCACTTAACCGAGATCGCTATAGTTTTGTGTCTCAAGTCTCCACTTGAGACTCAAAACTACACCAATTTTCATCACAATATCCACTAGAAATCAATTTACGAATAATTAAAACAGCCGCTAAATTTCACTCGACAAATTCCCGCCAAAAACTAGATACTGATGGACTCATAGATAGAGCGATAACAGAAAAGCATTAAAGGTATTTAGTGTTTAATGAACCATAAAACTACATTGTTTTTAAATAGCTTGCCTATGTAATTATTAGTAGAATGCTTATCGTTAAACAGAACCAAAACAAGCTCATCTGAAGAAAGGGGGATGCCAAGCCGCCATAGTGATTTAGGCCCTGAGTGCCCACAAGTAGGTAACATCGAATGCATTGGGACTTCTATAAACAAAAGGACAAATAAGTAAAGTACAATATTGTGTAAATGTCAAATCAATGTTTTGCAACAAATCTTTAATTTTTCCCGGATTTTAAATTGGCAACCTAGCAAATGTCTGTTTATTTCGTTGTATCGTTTCAATATTTAATGCCGTGAATAGAAGAGTTAATTACGTAAAAAAAACACATTTTTTTTTTACTATATTATATTTCTTGGGCATCGCAAGGCCTAAAATCGGCATTCCTCTTTGTCTGAAATCATTCTGTCAACTTGTCAAGTGCACAGAGCGCCTCTATTGTGCGTCGTAGCATGCACTTTGGGCTCACCCATCCGACTGATTTAATTATACGCAGCCAGTGCGGGATCAACTGACAGATCAATGTTTATCCGTCAACAATGGAAGCTGCAGACTGATTCGTGATTACGTTACCATTTACCTACAGCTTGGGTTGTTTTAATGGTACCTACCTAGAGAATGCAAATCCGTCCTGTTTTAAAATCCGGATTTTTATGAACGGATTTTTGGCCCAATCCGGATTATCCGGATTTTACGGATTTTTCATGAAAATAAACAATTTTACTTATATCAGTTTATTAATATGATGTTTCTTATATTTGTGTAAATGGATTAAAATAAAAACACTGGAAAATCAAATCATACGATTTTTATTTTGTTTTTGATATTTGTAATTATTTAATTTCAAATCAAAATAATAAGTACAAATTAAAATAAACTTTGAGATCAAAAATAAAGACTATTAAAACTTCTTCTCAAATTATGGAAATAATCCGCATTATTAAAATAATCAGTCTATGACTCGTGAGCTGTTAGCTTAGTAACGTTATTAAAATAATAAGAACAAATTAACATAAACTTTGGAGATCAAAAATAAAGGTAAATTAATAAACTTCTTCTCAAATTATTAAACATTACACACTAAAATATTATTAAAATAATCAGTCTGTGACTCGTGAGCTGTCAGCTGAGTAAAGTTACTAAAACAATTAAAAGTAAAAATTGAAAGAAAATCTGGTAAACGAAAATAATTGACTTCTTGACAAATTAATAACATAACAAAAGTAACAAAATAATTTAACTTCACTTTAATCAACTTAATTTAAAAAAAGACTATGTTATTTTTTGTCTCAACATAAAATGTGACCTCAAAAATAATAAAGCATCTAAAGTGCTATCGTTTAATCTGCTGCGAATTCGGTTACACATAATTCCTGCTGCAGAAAAAGCACGCTCTGATTCAACGCTTGTAGGGGGAATGCATTGAAGATGCTTGTAAGCGGCCTCCAAATATCGTCCTCGTGAACCACTATCCTCGAATAACGCCATCTCCACTCGCACTAAACTGTGAATATCAGTTTCAGGCTTCCGGCTGATAAGCACATTTTCTCCTCCAGCCTTGTTGATTTTGTTTAACTCAAATGCTAATCTCTCTCGAAAACTCATTTCTTGATCTACAGATTCTTGTTCTCTGGAAATAGTTTTATGTGATTCAACAGACACTTCTATAGGATTAATACGGCTTTCTACAGTTCTGCAAATTACTTCTTCTATTTCTGCCTTAGATGGCTTATAAAATACTTCATCAGAGGGTGAGTTGGAAAATTCACGCGGATTGTGGAGATAAAACATTGTACCTGCGATACAGTGTTAGCGTCGTTCTTTAACCCTTTTTTTTAAGGCGTCAGAAACACTTTTTGTGAGATTTCCTTCTTTTTTCTCCAAACTTTCGATCATCAGTTTCAGCCGGCGCAGCGCCCCGCTCGCGTCCTCCAGAGACGACACGAATATAGGTACGCGTGATAAAGTAATTGCGAATTACAATTTCTTATTATTCAGAAAATCCGCGGATTTGATTTTCGAATCCGGATTTAAAAGTCGAGTAAAAATGGGCGGATATCCGGATATTTCGGATTACGGATAGTCCGGATTGCATTCCCTATACCTACCTAAATGAAGCAACACCCGGAATTCCCCGATTAGGAACATGCACATTTAGATCGTAGTACCTATATTTGAGTCACACGTAATAGGAAGCGAGCTTATTGCCTCAACCGGGTACGAATCAAGTCTCCGAGTTGCTAATTCCAGTTGGAATAATCCAATATCACCTTAGGGGGGATCCGTAGTAGAATCCAAATTGATCAAAATATAAACAAAATACAATAACAAGTAATTATTACGTTATTGTAACCATGAGAATATTCATTCATCATCATCAACTTAGATTTAGGTAATATAAATTAACTAGATTTCGCGAATCTAACTAATATGCATCAAATCTAAGTTAGAGCGATGTTTTGATTTATGTTATAATTATGTAAATACATATTTATTATTGTCGCGGATCATATTTTGATCGAGTTACAGCCTGACACTAGGTCAGTGTCAGGCAAATTGCAAAAAACACAAGAACATTTTAATTTCGCGGACTACATCTACGCAATCACCTTACCTAGAACCTAATACTCAGCAATTATAAAGGACATTTAATCACCTCAGGATTTACCGCCTATATACAACGTCTAACAGAATAAACGCAATACCTCTTAAGGGGTCATTGTACTCAACATTATGAACAACTTTTACTGCGGGACCAACCCCGAAATCGCGAAAAATAAAACAGCCGTTCAGTACATTTTGTTATACGCACAGAAATGTATGGGGAGTCGATTTTTTTTTCGCGCTTTCTATATAGGTCCCAAACTAAAAGATGTTCTTAATGATGAGTACAATGACTCCTTAAGAGGTATTGCGTTTATTCTGTTACACGTTGTATTTTTACTGCTAAAGTACCTACTGACTGATATATTGAATTTTGATTCTCCATTCCATCCTTCTCTTCGAACTCATCATCATATGTGTAGCCTTTTCCAATCCAATTGAGTAGAACTATTCTCCACTCCAACCAGATGCTGCTAAATATCTGTCTCATGTAGGTAGCTACTTATTTTACGTCAAGCGATTCTTGCGAACTATCAGTGATTAACCTTTTGAACGCCATTGTCATGTACAGTCAACAAAGCTATTTGGTATACACGCAAAAATATTATTTTGTCCACTGCACTGCCAACATTTATTTCTAATGTGTGCATTGTAACTTTTTAAGCTTATGACATACTTACGAGTGTGGTGTATAATAATTGTCTACTCAGCACACCCAAAACGTAGTTTAAAAGTATTTGCAAGTTAGCTGCCTGCATACCAAATAGCTTTGTTGACTGTACATGACATGCAAGTTTTGTAAAAATATGTGACAAAAAGTACGGCGAATTTGTGGCATCGCGTCGGGGGCACGCCGGCGGCGCCTATGCGTTTACACTCTGGCGTTCAAAAGTTTGAGTTTGGAACTAAAGGTTCGTCAACTGACTTACGTAGTCCATTCTGCGCATTGCAAAATATCAGGGGGGTTAGTTAAGTTGACCTTGGCAGCCTTCAAGGCTACCTATTCAGATCTCACCGGATGTAATTATTTATCGTCACGTGCAGAGACTCCTTTTATTACACGTCTATGATTAAAAACGATATTGTCAGCGCAATGCTGCAAACACTCGGTAGACTTACTGATTGTTCCTATAATACGTGTATACCTAACTCTTGGAAGGCGCAATTTATTTATTAATCCTTTATTTCAGACAACTAAAGCCCATAAAACACAATATACTTATATTATAAAGCTGAAGAGTTTGTTTGTTTGGTTGGTTGAACGCGCTTATCTCATAAACGGTTGGAATTGAAAAGTTATTTTAGTGTTGGATAGCCAGTCTGTCGACGAGGCTATATGCTATATAACAGTGACCATTTTTATATAAACCGGCCAAGTGCGTTTTGGACCACGCACAGTTTAGGGTTCCGTAGTTACCCGTGTCCTAAACCACGCCAGAGAAATAGTAAAACTTAACTATTATTTATAACATTACAAAGTTACAAATGCACTTGCTTTTTAAGTCATTTTCTATGGAATTACTAAGATAATTATTTTTACTTACCCAGTTCCATTTTATAAGTTGATCGAATATTACTCATTAGGTAACTCGTTAAGCCTAGGTTGCGGTGATAGTTTTCCTTTTAAATTCGGTACCTATGTAATATAGGTACTACTACTATGAACTTTTTTCACGTCTCCAAATACAACCGTTTAGCTGGCAGAGGGGCCCAACACTTGACTCAAGATTTTATTTTACCTCTTTTCGGCGTGATTGATATGTATACCCCCCCCCCCCACCCACACCAAATTTCAACTTTCTAGCGATAAGCGTCTCTGAGCTAAACCGCGGACGGACATACAGACAGACATGGCGAAACTATAAGGGTTCCTTGTTGACTACGGAACCCAAAAAAAGGTATGAGTTGCAATGGAATTTGAACTATGTTTTGCATGTACTTACTTGTGGAGCAACAAAATCTATGGAAATCTATTAGGTAGATAAAATTACCTTGAATTGTGAAATCAGATTACCAGGACTTCAGAATACAATAGCTTCTTTATGTTAATCTATAACTAAAAGATGAATGAGAGAATAAGAAGGCAATGAAAACCAAAGCCAATCTAAATGTTACGGCACTGTTAAAGACCAATAAAATGATTCGACGCGACTTTGTCTGAGGCTAATAACACGTTTGCATAGTAATCATTAGTGTACACGACAAAGAAAATCACCTAATGACCTAACACAACGGTCAGTAAAAAAAAAATGGCGGCGCTAATCGTAGGAATGCAATGTTTCCTACAATTAGTCGTATCACGTTGGTACAGTCGAACCTGTTATTTGGTTAGCAGGTTAAATTCATCTTTCTACTACATTATCAATGTTTATTTGCATTGCCTGGGCAAAGAGTGTAATTGTAGGTAGAGGTAGATGTAGCTGGCACCTCTGCTTAACCCTTTTGAGATGATTTGGATTTTTGATTAGGCTTTTTTTACATCCTTAAAAAGGATTCTTTAAGATCCTGAAAGAAGCATTACGAATGTGCTTCCAAAGAGTTAGGCAGAGATAACACGCTTATAATATTGTGGCCCGCCCTTTGTCATCAACTGCTCAGTCTTTGCCGAATAATGGGGACGATTTTCAGTCTGAATGCACCTGAATTACATTATTTTTCGTGGACCGAATGTAAAACTTCTCAATCCAGTTACTGGTTAACACGACTGACACGTTTTCAGTTTTTTATTGTCTAGCCGTAGCTACTACATTATTTATGACTGTCGGGTCCAACCGCTAATCGTACTTTCCGAGGCATGGAGGAGTCTAGCTCGGTAAGTGAAGTTGATCACTGCCGCATGGGTTTTCTGTTAAGCAGCACACAGGTTTTAACCAAACAGCTGGTTCGTATGTACAACAGCTGGATCGTAGAACAAGTTAGACTTTGTTGAAGCATGCCCCGTGGCTGCAGATCGATTAATCCAATTAGTCCAAGCGCATCTCGAAGACCTCGCGACACTGGAGCATGCTGAAATTGAATTCAAATTACCTGAACTCCGACACCGATACCTATTAGTGGAGTGCCTGAGGCGTTACAAACGTAAATACTCGGATTTTGGTTACAGTGAATGAAATTGAAAAAATCTAAATGGAATGTTTAGCTTAATATGTACTTACCTTTAAAAAAGTTTGCCTTTTAAAATTTTGAGCAATTGATTTAATTAATAAATTCGATAGTTACAATAATTATACAAATAGTAAATACTTATCAGGCTTTAGAATATCTTTATATATCAAAATTACGGTAGCGTATTATTTATATAGACACAAGAAAACCGAAAAAAATCTGGCCAAGTGCGCGTCGGACCACGCACAGAGTTCCGAAGTTTTCTTTCTGTAAACTATGACAAAATACTAAATATGTATATTCGCGTGAAATAGTGGCCGAAATACGCCTCTGTCACACTGTTAGGGTTCCGTTCCTCAAAAGGAAAAAACGGAACCCTTTTATGATAACTTCGGCTTCGTTGTGTCTGTCACAACCTTTTTTCTCAGGAACGCGTGAAGGTATCATGTTTAAATTAATATTAAATGCGTAGAAGTGTGTGGCCCCTTGAAGCTCTAAAAAAAACTAGCTCCTAAGTCAACGCAATAAAAAATGTTTTAATCTCAAGTGAATCAAAATCTACAGGGTACTTCCCGTTGACCCAGAATCATAAAATTTGAAGCAAGAAGAATGAAGCAAGGTCTTACAGCACAAGTAAAATTAAAGTCTGAAAATTATTAATTTGTAGTTTTACCACATAAAAAACTCATTTCACAAAATACCCAACATTTTCACATATTTTTTATTGGGATTACAAACTTACATTTTCAGTTGGAGAATTTACCGTGACGTATAATCGGTCTGGGATAACATTTTTTCAACTAGAAAATTAAGTTTGACCTTCAGTCCTATTTCTCTTTTCATCAGAGTATTGTCCAATTGTCCAGTGCTTTCTTAATTTTAGTATGTAATGTCAATCATTTCTCGGAATGGGTGTATTGTCATGATTTTCTGTGTGGCTCATAAAGAAAATGGGCTCGAAATTATCAAATTTTCTGCCTGCCACGGTTTACAGACAGAATACTGCGGAACCTTACACCGAGTCTGTTTTTTTCTGTTTACTATGTCTATATAAATACCTTAATTTTGATATACAAAAGATATAAGCCTAATAAGTATTTAACTATTTGAATTATTGAAAAATCCTTTATTTTTTCAAATCATCAGCACAATTTTTAACGCTAACTATTCCATTTTGAATTAATATATTTCATTCACTGTAACAAAAGTCCGAGGTGAAAACCCCTCGGCACGCCACTTCTCATTTCATTACCACAATATGTTTTACATATTTATGAATTTTTAAATGTACATGTTGGCTAGTTTTAGATTTAAAATTTAACGTCTTAAAATTGAGTTGTTTGTTGAATTCCGGCCTACAGCAGTCAACTATGGTGATGGAAACGACCTCTCCAATCGCAGGCCGTTAATCAAATTAATAATAAATTTTATATTGTGTAGACAATCATTGATAAAAAATATATACTTACTCAGCATTTGACAGATCTAGATATTTTGGATGAAAGCAATGACATAGAAATAGTTGATGCGTTGCCGACCTAGCTGTTCCCACCTTTTGAGATGAACAAAATAACAAATAATATTACTATACGTCATCCTGCATCCTAGCATTCTTAAGTCTCTAGAAAGGTGAGCAACAAGCAAGCTAAATTTTCAGCCGCTCTAATTATCAACCCTTCAGCATTACCATCTTCCTGCCATAGTCTCTTGTTTTTTGGGGTCGACTCAAAACGAGTTCCATTCAAGCGACTGTAGCGTTACGGTTAACGCTATAATTCACTCCCTTTTATTAATAGTTTCATTCCTCATACAAACATACATTTTTCTTTGGTCTTCCTCTCCCTCTTCATACATATATTAAGGTAAGTTTTCGCCACTACATAATACACAACAAAACATTTTTTTCTCTTGACTCCGGGGACAGAATTTGAGGCGTTTCGGTTTAAAGATTTTATTGTTGGCCTAAGGAACAAAAAATAATTCGACAAAGTCACGATTATTTATGTGAAATACCTTTACGTGAAACGTTACAACCTACCAAGATAAGCGTAGACCAATCAGCATTAAAATTTAATAAAATGTCTATTGCAATTTTATTGGTAAATGTTTTTGGGAGGATCCACAAACAATGACATGCCTCCTTCCCTGTATCAAAAACAAAATAAAAAATTCAAACCATACATGCTTGCAATTCGATATATCGTGGTCCAATCAAGACCTTGCAATGCGTTCTACAATATACAGAGTTCAGATCATTTAACCGTACTTCATCAGCCTCTGATCTACTGGTTTATCGATTGATTGCTCTATTACATGTGTCAATGTTATCAATAAAGTGGTCGTCCTCTTATATAACGTCTCTTATGCTTTGTCTTGAGCAAAGTTCAATATCATGAACTAAAGGACGTTCAATCAACTGATTTATTATCGTCGTATGGCAACCAACCAATATTTGTTGTAAATTTTATGGTGAGGTCGTTTCGGAAAAATTTCAGCCCCTGCAGTTGGGCTACGGTTCCAAAAGGGGCTATGAGGCTGCCGTACACGCACTATCGACCTTCTTAAATTCTGGCAAAGAAGAGGTCATCCTGAAGGTTGACATAAAAAATGCTTTTAATTCTGGTAATAGGGACACCTTGCTGGCAGAAAATAAAAAAGAAATACCTAAAATTTTCTCTCTTCGCCTTCGCTGGGTCGCCAATCTTTGAGGGTTTCTTTCCCAATCCTGTCGAAGAAAAAAATTCAAAATTTCAATGACGTTTCGGAAAGGTTGTTCAAAATTAATATGCATTCCCATAATTCGATACTGCTGTTTTGGCCTTTACTTAACATATTTCCTTCGTGCGTGCTTGGATGGAAGCATCCTCACCTTTTGGAAAAAAATGGACCAAATTATCTAGCATCCACTTGATTCAATTTTAAATGTGGCCATGGACGACCGAGTTTGGGCTCAAGCTACACTTCCCATCCGTAGTATTAGTTTACCGGCTTTTATATCCTTTGTTCACGGTACTGATAAATTAATCAGGAATATTTAGCTTCCACACTGATTGATTTTGATGTGCCGTTCTTTGCCGAGGCTGTGAATGCCTGGAGACTCGCTTGCCCGAATGAAAATCCACCCCACAATACCAGAGACGGTGGGATGAGCCGCTCTGCAGAGAAGTTCTGAAGAACCTAATTGCCAGTTCTGCTACCTCTGCGGAGCGTGCACGCCTGCTGGATGTGTGTGAGTGGGAGTCGGGCCTCTGGCTTCACGCACTACCGTCGTCGAACATAGGCACCTTATTCGACGATATCACTTTCCTTAGGCGCATCTTGTTGTTCTTCTCATCGCTGTCATTGCGGCGAAGCTGTCAGCGTCGGACACCACGGCCTGTCATGAAGTCGAAGTGCGGGTCGTATAGCGTGGCACGCAAACATCAAAGAAATTATCCGACGCGCTGTTGTCACCGTCGGCGAACCAGCCGTATTAAAACCCAATGGCCTGGCACGCGACGATGGCAAGCGACCGGACGGTATGTCTTTATTCCCATGGAATTTGGGTAAGCCTTTAGTGTGGGACGCTACTCGTGTCGATACTCTTGTGCAATCCCATCTTCCTAGATCGTCGTGCTGTGCTGGTGCTGCCACCGCGGCTGCGGAGAATCTCAAGCAGCAGAAATATTATAACCAAATGGCACTTATATTTTGAAGCCGTTTGGGGTTGAAACTCTAGGACCGTGTGGTCCGAGTGCTCATGCGTTATATTAAGAACTAGCATAACGCTTAGTTAACACTGCGCGTGACCCAAGGGCTGGCTTTTACCTCGGACAGAGGATAAGCATTGCCATACAACGTGGCAATGCCGCCAGTCTCCAATGCCGCCAGTCAATATTTTTTGTATCAGTTTCATAATTTACGAATCCATCTTAAAATACTGTGGAGTAAAGTGAGAAATTATCATAATTTCGAAAATGATTAAAAAAGCTAGAGGAATATTTTGACCGCATCGTGTTGAAATGAATCTTTCTGGTCAGCCCCACAGGATTTTCATTTCAATTTTCAACGCAGTAATGATATGTACTATGTTTGTGCATGTATGATAACCGGCTTGTCCTTTGTACGCCTACAAGTTTGGGTGAAAACGGATGGGTTAAATTAAAAGTTGTCTGGAAAATGAAATGGACTTTGACCAACATTTAGTCGATGACATATGGCATAATGGTATGAATGAGATAGACTACCATGTCTATCTCATTCATATCATTAATACACTCAAGTCACTTCTACAGAGGAGGTTTGATCACTCAATGTCATTCTTGTTTATGTAAATAAAATTAAGCATAATATATGTTTCTTTCGATAGTTTCCGACAAACCGAAGGTGTCCGAGAAAACTTGGAAAGAACATTAGATATTGAAAAGCCACACACGCCGATTTCTAACCAGCATTCCCGTTTATGAGGAGCGGGCCCCTTAACCTGCGAAATAGAAATTTAATCATTATCAACACTTTCTTACTAAACTAGAAAGGTGGCAATTGTTGCATTTGTGTTCTCAGTACAATTTATTACACGTCTGTTTTGCTTTCATATTTTGTTTTAATTTCTTAAATCGAGGACGATGTGGAACAAAAAATTGTAACAAAATTTATTTTTTCCTACTTGTTCTTCGTTAGTGTGTTGAAAAAGATCTTTGCGAAAACGCGTGAACATATTTCAAATGAGCTGCTTCCTCACTCTTTGCTCCTTAACGTCAATCCAGCCTCGACCGCTATAACAAATTCACCCACTTGTATCAAAATTTACTACATATTAAATTCAGGGTCGAAAACAATAATTTAATAAGCTCATAAAACAGTATTTGACTATTGCACTCCCACTATTGTTCAATTTATGTCATCTTTGGCCCCCTACCCTGTATAATTCCCCCGCCAAGCGACTGACATGCTCCCGTGCTCTATATATTGGCAAATCGGTCAAGGTTACCCAGCTCAATTACGATACATTCGTGTTGTTTGCTTTTATCATAGTTTTTAAAAGGCTTTTTCGGTTGACCATTCTGTACTGATTGATGTTTTTGGCGTTGATTAGTCCGATACATAACGTTCTTTTTTTTGTTTCTAAATGCCATTCTTTTTGCTTATCGCAAAATATAACGTCGACACATTGACATACTATCCGCGATAAAGATTTACAAATAATCCAAAATTATTGCAGATGATTAAGAAAGTATCGCCTGATATTTAAGTAGCTACTGAAATCTTAGTAAGTGATAAAGTTGACCGTAACATTCGGGTTTCTTCCGAATGACTTCATCTCCTTGATTGTTCATTTTCATCGCACTGATTATAACGACCTGGCGCCGCGGTTCACTGTGGAATTGTTTGCTGCATCGAAATCTTAATGAGTGTTCGAGTGGACTATCAGTTTATCTAATATGAGTCACCATGTGATCAACCAAGCCATTCTGCGAAGTGACGCAATAAGATCTATTGAAATAATGATAGCAAGCCTTGTACAGGAAAAACACAGAGGCACTAATGATCCTTTTGAAGCCAGGTATAGAAAACGTTTCAGAATTATGAAGGCGTATAAGTTCGCAGCATGAGGTAATTGTGTAACGTTAGAGACAATGCACCCACAATGTTCTGTTATATCGCTTGATATATCTTAGATATTAGATCAATTATCGTCAAAGTGTTAAATTCAAAGTAAAGGTCTAAATAGCATAAAATAAAAGTTGAGGTTCACATTCAAATCCACAAGCAGAACTAGCAGACCCGTGGTGGAAATGGCATAATGGATGAAAAGTACCTGTAATAAGGCAGGCATAGCTCGTAAAATACCTGTTCCCAAAACAGAGTCAGATTTCTACATCAACTCCTCAATATCTGTCTCAGCGTTATTGATATATTTATAGCCTTCATCTTCAATCAAAGAATCTATTATTAAGAAGTCGATAACCTTGTCGAGAACACAGAAACTTTTTTATCAAGACTTATCATCATGTACACATGAGCAATCATCGCTATAAAAGCTATTTTAGTACGCACAACAAGACGTTAACGTACGAATTCAAAATTAACTGCTGTCATCCATAAAGATGCGATGGATTGTGGATGGTATCGTCATCCACCCGATAATGACTAGAATAAGGTGTTGTCTGTTTATAAACCATGAAATTGACCGATTCATTAACACTAGAAGAAGTGTTAAACGATCGCCTTCTCATTGTTTCACACGATTCTATAAATTGTGTGACGTTTCAATTCGCAACTTGAATTTTCTGTACCAGCTATTGATCTCAACTCATTAACGAAACCAGAATCATCTTGATTCTATTGCGCAGTAAAAAACATACTTAAGAAGCAATTGAAAGAATGTCTTGGCATCATGATTATTACAATGAAAATATAAATGAGACCATTATTGCACCATTATTATCTATTATTATTGTTGATGCGAAGTGATTGATTTGCATTTTCAGTCACTTGAGCCTGTATTGACACGTACATGTAAATAGTAGGTACCTATATGTCGTCATGTCATTTTTTATAATGATTATTATCTATCTGCGTAGCCTTTTCCTAACATAGTTGGACGGCTTCCTAGTACTGAGCAGCATTAGGTAAGACTACTTGATTCAGCTGAGTACCAGTATTTTACGTGGAGCGACTGCGTATTTCAAGTCCATATTCCCACACCCCAGTAACTGAGATATATCTGTACGGGTAAATAAACAAATCACTAGTTTAAAAAAAAAAAAACCAGTGTTTGAAATAACTGATTAAACAAAAATTTTAGTTTTTGAAACTACTTATAAACTCAACGCCTGTTAAAACTTCAACGTTATCGCAGCTGAAATCATCGCCGTTATAATTGTACGTTTTTTCAGCGAAAAACTCATAAATGCATAACTTGGCTTATGAAGTTATGTTTAACGACTGCTAAAGCCTCGTGTTTCGACAATACAGTTTTATTGACATTCGTCGCTTGGTAGGAAGGATTCCGTGGCGCCTGTCAAGGGGAATTTTCCATAGCTTTAAGTACCAACAACTTTTTTTATTCTAATGTATGCTCGTCGTAAATCCTTATATAATTAGTCGTTTTGCATGTGGTTACTCTGTGATGTTATCGTCCAGCCTTCACTCCATAAAGTCCCTATGTTCAGGATTTTATTACCTATTATTTACAGCCACAGTAAAACGTTTTAGATTTTGGTATTCAGTCATTTCAACGATTAGGTCATCTGAGCGTGATACGTCGTTTTGATTTTGCAAATGGTTTTCCTTGTGACTATTGGTTGCAGGTTTATTCGCTTCCTCATCTTTTACTATACATTAGCTTTGGCTCGCGACTTCGTACGCGCATATCCCTTTTTCCCTGTTCTGTTGTAATTTCGGGAAATCCTCTCTTAGACATTGAGTCAATATTTATTCTGCAGAAAAGAGCCATAAGAGCCATTTACAATCTCCGCCGGCGCGATTCTCTCTAAGGGAGCTGTTTAAGAACTTTAACATCATGACGGTACCTTGTCAGTATATCTATGAAGACATTATGTACGTTAGAAAGAATCTGCATCTTATTAATAAACGAGGAGACAGACATAACTATGTCACTAGAAATAGGAACCAATTAGTTCAACCAGGTTTCAGACTTGCTAAAGTAGCCACATCTTTCATGGTGTACTGTTTAAAATGTTATAATAAAATACCTCCCCAGATATTAGAACTAATTGAAACAAAATTTAAATCTTGTATTAAACGCACACTATGCAGGCAAGCATATTATAAGTTGGGAGATTACATTGAAGATAAAAATGCTTGGCTCAATGCTAGTCCTACTCCACAGCCACTAGAGCGCACAAACTAATCTTTTAGCAGTTGTAAGACCCGCTGAATATATATTATAAAAAACACCCAATTTTTATTGTAGAGACTCAATCAATTTAGCATTGTATAATTTCATGCATCACGGCACATGTGTGAGTACTTTGTTATCTTAAACTATAATTTTCTTTGACTTGAAAGTCTGACTGATGGTGCTGGATCATTTGGCGCCTTTCAGGTTCAAAAGGTTGAGCCGAATGGTGCTAGCGCAGGCGTCATATTGCTGAGCGAGTGCCGTCAGCTAGGACTGGTCATCTCTCAGCTGCCACGGTTTATTTTCCTTAGTTGTTCTTTAAATTGTTGCTTTTTTTACTTTGGACGCTTGATCGTATAAGTCTTTCTACATCGTTCTCACATATATGTTTGTTGGTTTAATTTTCACACGAATGATATAACCGTATCATTGTAAAAAACATTGATTTAAAAGAGTGTCCGTGGAGTTTCTTTCGCGTTCTTCTCCATAGATATCTACACTTTGGAACGTGCAAATAGCTTCATCTCTTTGAACAGACCGACCTTGACAATTCGAAAGTGCCTGTTATGGTTTAATTGAAATAAATGCTTTGAGTGCTCCCTAACACTCCCCAAGGAACCTACATGCCAAATTTCAGCTTTCTACAACCAGTAGTTTCGTCTGTGCGTTGTCTGTCAGTCACTCAGTAACGGAATAATTTTAAATGACACCTGTATTGATTGCAGTCAGTTTATTGGGGCGGGTTGCAACCTGTTCATCTTTTGTACCTGTTCTGAGAATGGACACATTACCTTTGAAGACTCTATTCAGATAAATCTTCAATAATACAATGCTTTCGTTGTAGTGACGAGCGAGCTTTTATGATTTCGTTTTTCGAGGTCTCCCTTGAAGTAGTTTGTGAGACCCATAAACTTTCGTGAATATCCTGTACTAGAAAGATTATTGCTACTAAAATGGCGTGTTTCGTGGCCGTACATTTTCTGAAGCGACATATTTCAATCACCGGCTTGCAATGTAATATTGAATCTCCTGGATATCGTCATGATGCAAATCCTTTAACGTTGTCACCCGTATTTCGTGAAAATATGTTTGGAGGGCTACAAGATATAATCGAGGTTAAAATATGCATTTTATAAGTACTTTTCACAAAATGCAATTTCATTTTCCTATTAAAATCAATCATTGAAAACAATGTGAACAAAGGCAAAGAACAACTATAATCAAGTCGTAGTTTCTTTTGTTAAATAGGAACAAATTGAAATGGTCAGCATGCAAAATAGATAATTTTTAAGTCACATTTTTTTTTTCTTGGCAATCTTATTTGAAAGATTAGGTAATCTTAAGACCTAAAATATTTAAGTAGGTACTTACATATTTTAGGCCTTTACCAGCAGTCTGACATGCAGGGCGACTGGTGATTGAGAGCGTTCCTTCAAACGGGATTATTATATGCAACGGTTTTGATCGAGCTTGTTTTCGAGTAACGTATCAAACAAAACCCGTTGCGTGGTCTAGAATAAGTTATAACTGGAGAAGTAGATAGAGGCATACGCGACTTCGTTTTATAGGTACTATTTAATAAGAGATGATGATTATACTATATGAACATTGAATAGATATAATTACTTAAGTTCCAGTTTTCAGACCACAAATTTTAGCAGCTGCTTTCAAAAACCACAACCTGCAGGCTGTTCTGAAGGTCGACAACAGCTGTTGTCTTTAGTCCAAATTGGATAAATTACAGTCCCCACGGAATTGAAATTTAATGTATGCAAACATAATGTTATGTTAACCGGATATTATCTGTTACTACATATTGTAGTATGTAGCTTTAATGAGGTCCCTTTCATGTCCTTTATGCCTAACCACCTGCACCTTCCAGGGCCTGAATGTAGCTATCAAAGTGAGGTTCATGTGGCCACACACTCAACATCGTACCAGCCGAAACATCATCATGCCTTAATCACCACGCTTGGCAGGCGGGTTGGTGATCGCAGTGTAGCTGTTGCAACAGCACAGGAGCACAGAGAATGCTGCTGCCCATTGTCTGGCGAGTCCCTTAGTCGCCTTACATTGGTCGGACACAATTTGAAAGGTTGAATCCATCGTCACGAAAAGAAGGATAACTTAGGATATGTTCACACGTATCAATAAAATATTAACCAACTGCAATCTTCCCATCCTTATTCCAATTTATTTGTAGTTGAATGTATTTCTTACATGTTATATTAACTCTTGTAGCCTTCCACATTTATACTTTAATCTCTGCTCTGAGTTTGTATCCCAATTTGCGCACACAGGTAGGCCGTTACAAACACAACTTGACGAATGGAGTTTTATAGGCCCGTCGGATACCAAATGTGTGTGTGTTGACCATGTTCAGCACTTAAGTCACACGTTGAAGTGCCCAAATACACCTCTACTTAATGTCACCAAACCTGCAATTAACGTAAGTTAACCATCGACTTGAGAAGAAGCCGAAGAATTAAGGTAGGTAATTTGTTATGATATTTAATGCATTCTTGTGTCAGATCACCAAAAGCTTGACTTTCGGCATTTCGTTCATCAACTAAATATTGTTTAACTGGGATGACGTGATTGGGGAAGCTATAATTTTAACGTAAACAACACGTCAATGAGTGCAAAACTAAAGAAAGAAAAGAGTCTAGACTATTGTTTATTGTCAAATGTGTATAAACACTTCGACACAATCAGTTTTCAGAGTATTATTTTGTTTGTTTACGTATCGGGATGATTGTTAGTGGGCCAGGCAGGCTGCTGTGTCGGCCTCATCTTTTCATAATACGGTTGCATCTATAGCAGTACCAGTGTGTGTAACATGATGAATGGTTGTGTATACGGAACCCTACATTTTCTCTTTGTGATATTGAGACCTAGATTTTGAATAAGCACAATCAAATGGTGAATAGTGAATAAGTGGTTTAGCCCGAAGATAACCACCGTGCAAGCCGAAATGGACTAGATATTGTGAAGTACGATACTGTAAACACCCAGAAGTGAAATAATTATGGAGAAGCAGACTGTCTGTTGAAGAAGTTCCGAGTTTGTTGCTATTTTTAGCTTCATACTTTGGCATCGCAATGAGAGATTTAGTATGTATAATTTGCCACTGATCAATGGTTGCGACTCGCGTTTGTTTCTGTACGCTCTATGTCACTGTAATCTACAATACATATAGTCTAGTGTCTCACCAACATATCAATATCTGACCTTACTACGAGTACGTTACACTTCAGGCTGGAGTTCTTTGATGTGGAATTAGTTCATTGTAAGATTACTGACTAGAGTTAGATAGTCTATGCGATGATAGGTATATGCCACTGGGCCACCCAAAAACTATTAAGGGATTGTCTCACAGGTGTGTAATTAAAACAAACATTATTATCTTTCATGGAGAATAAGTATTTTAGATTTTTTAACAAACGATGTAAACTGTTCCATCAATACGAAAAATTCTTGATTCTATCCGTTGTAGAATTGCACTACGGGAAGTCCTATGCAGTACGTTACACATTATCTGGTCATTTACTACAAATATGTATAAGATATATATGGCAAACAAGAGGAAAAGGATTATAAGATTTATAAAACTCTTGACGCTGCAATCAGTACAATACTTGAGGCAGTAATCAGTGCAACAGTGGTCGGCGCAATCGAACTATTTATTGGTAGTCTAGTACTGGGCTTCTGCACAAAAGGATCTATCTTAGACTTTGTTATGAGTCGGAAAACGAAGCTGTCTGTGTACGCCATCAGTGATGGGGAGCTGCACAATTCCAGCCAGCTCAAGTAAGTGCTTTGTATCGGCTAGCATTGAATAGCCCGCGCTAGGATAATGCGATCGTGAGTCACGTGTTTTGAAGGCTAGGCGTGTTGTACTGGCGGTTCCCAGGCTAGGGGCGTGCTCTGCCGTCTCACTGATTTGACGTAGCAGAGAAAATCTACGAGCAGACTAGATAGAGTGCTAGAGCGCTTGAAGCAGCGTGAGCCGCGGTTTTCAGTCCGCTGTATTGCGCGAAACACGCTTACGTCACTCGGCGCCTCCGCTCCGCTTCAGCGCCGGGCGGGCGACGCGACCCCTCGCGGCTCAGCACCGCTGCTCGGCCACCGCTCAGTGCGACTCGACTCACTCCTTTTGGCGCGCTCGCTCGCGTCTCACCCGTTCATTGCCGACTTGACCGCAACAGTGGCACGACGTATGGTACACTATTACCGACGCGTCTCACTCAAATTAAAGTTAACTTTTTTGCCACGATTTACTAAGTGGCCAAATAGTGTACTCAACAAAATTAGTTTTCTAGAAAATAAATATCGATATTTTACCGAAAACGGCGAACCAAAGAAGTTTTCGCTCGGCGAAAACTTATATCGCAATTTTAGTCATCGGCGACTTGAACGCAACTCGTTTTCAGTATACGATTCCTTTAGAATTGTTGTTTTAAAGTAATAAGTATAGTTTATTCAGTATTTGTGAGGATATTGTCGATAAATAGAGGCGTGGAAGGAAAAAGAACCGAAAATGTCGAAAAAACATCTTCACAACCAAGCGGCTATACCGTTAGCTCCGGCGGTGTTTAAGGTAAGTTTACTTTTATTTATTTTCATTTTTTTTATTTTTTTATTTAAGTTGGATGCGAATTTTTTTACCCCATTTTCTAGGATACTGTTCCGATTTATGTTTGGAGTACTTACTCTAAATAGCTTTGCGACCATACCTACTTGAATCGTCAACTTGTGTGATTAATTATAATTGGGCTTGTTTAGAAACCTTTCGATAAACACGGTTTTAAACTAACTGCTCATAAAGTCAGTGGCGGCGAGTAAAACTTGGAAACCGATAAACCGGGCTCATAAATAAATATAAAATACGTCAGTGTACGTGTATTCTGAAGTACAGAAGCGTTCGGCCGCTTGTGAAGTAACGCGAAATTTCATACGTTGTGAAATTATCCAACGACGGCGACGGACGGAATGCAGCGGAATAATATGATTGCCTCGGTCAGGCGGAACATCTAATCCCAAGATATTGAGTTCTGAGGACATGCGTTTTGAAGCTGTGCGATGAATTTTTACTTTAAGTACCGATTTCATACGCTATTAAGTAATCAAAACTATTATTGTAAAAGACAATAAAAGAAAATATAAATATACATAACTAAAGTTAAAGTCTTAACCTTTCTAAAATCTATGTAACGATTGAAATCAGTACTTACTTAATTGTGAAATGAAGATAGGTACATGCAAAAAATATTTCAGCTAGGTAATATGAAAAAAACTCACTTCAAATTCTTCATAAAAACTTTGAAATAGGATAGTTATGAGAAATTAGCAGATTTGCATGTATTTATCCAGATTGGATGCTGAGCTCAAGATTATAGGTCAAGTGGCTCCTTCAATGCTTTCAGGAATCTATAAGAATTAGGTACCATAGTCCATAATGCTTTACATGTTGGCTACAGTTCATTGTCTTAACGTCTGATGTAACTTTAATGTTTTTTACGCGTCATTCATTACCTCGTTACAAAGTTACCTCACGTGGTGTTTGATCCGTGGGTTTTCTAAATAGCGCTCATGTGTAACTGTACTGAAACATCTCCATTTTGGGAGTAATTTGGTATTGTTTACCGTTGACAGACTATGATTATGATGTGAAAGTAAATAAAACATAAAGGAGTCAAAAACGCTTCGGCAGTAAAACTGCGCCGGAGGCCTTGAATAGTTTTTCTATCTGAGAACTTTCACAAAAATAAAGAGCAAACAAATATATTAACCGCACACAGTAAACGGACTATTTTGCATCAATGAATGTCGATAGATTCTAAAGATAGAAGCATCTTATGGAAATCAAGATCTCTGTAAAACTAACTATGCCAAAGACAACCACACAAAACTTTAAAGAAAGAGATAACAAAGCAACTAGATTTACCAATAATAGGTACTAATAAACCACAAAAGCAATCAACCGAAACGGAGGTTTTGACCGTGCAGATTCCATAGACTTAAATCAATAAAAGTCTACCAATGATGAATTCATACACCCTCATTGATGTTAATTTTCAAGTATTACATACATTGACTATTGACCAAAAAATAAACAAATTAAAATGTCTAATTCCGTGCTACATGCTTCATTGGTAAAATCGTGATAAAGCAGCTAACTTTACAACGACATCGTACTCATATGCTTGTACAACACGTGACAATGAAAACGTGATAGATGAATCTGAATATTCGCTAGAGGAAGCAAAAAATGTTCTAGCAAAGGAATTTAATGAAGAAGCAAGAAATATAACATGATCTACTTAAAGAATTGGTCCAAGATAATAAAAGTACGCAATAGCTTATTAAAATCCTAAGCTGTTTGTCTAAAATTGCCAAGTCAAGTTGAGTTAGACTTATTCCTTATGCACGTTTGATTTAGTCACTTCAAATGTATCAAGTACGTCACGGCTCATGGCGACATCACGTCAGCGTTAATTTTTTGTATGCAAAATAGAAGAATATATTACTGAACAGTTTGTCGCTGTAGACTGAATTCATTTGTACCATTTATTACCTCTTAAAAGGCGTTTTTACCTGCGCATTATGGTTGTCCCCTGTTGGTTTTGTCATAACGTGCTAAACAATATCGAACATCGTCATGCTCTGCAATCATCGTCTATATTCAAAATGCTTAGATATGATAGTTTGTCTTTCAGAAAACCAATATTATGAGTAGTTCTGATAGGGGTATAGTTATTGTTACATTCTGACCGCACATTACATTTGACTATTTTCCTGAAACCATGATCATGAAGTAAATATAGTTTTGCTGTGGAAAAATTCTGATTGACTTTCGACATATATGTATTATTATGTGCGTTTATATGTAGAAATAATTCAAGTTCATGGCATAGTAGTATGATGCGTTCTTTTTGGAATGATGGATGGCATATTTGCGAGATGAGTTAACTACCGGTTTACTGAATTATTTTAGCCGCTTCATGATGCGACTCAAAACGAAGCCAAAAGTATCGTATATTTCCTGGTGCTGAAAATAATTAAACCAATAAGTGCGTAGTATCTACCTATGACTAATAAAATCACCACTAAAGGTTTACGTGCAAACAAACCATGGAGAGACCTAAAATTACTAAGTTATTAAAAAACAGACCCCTAGTTTTTAAAAGGGGAATTTTCAAATTAAATGCACATGCATTACTTTTTTGCGTAGGGGTTGCAGCATAAACTAAGGCATTAGGGTCTGTCAATCATTCGAATGAAGGTGTTAACCCTGCATAAAAAGTAGGGGCTTTCATACAAACACGGATGACTAATCATTTGTTAAGTAATGGTGGAAAATATTTTGTAAAAGTTGGTGTTGAAAAACCCAAGTCTATTTGTATGAGAAGGAGCGTTGATGGATCACCTACTAAATGTGATACTGTTTCACGTGTAGATAATAATCAGCCTCAAACAATTTTAAGTATCCCATTGCGCAGGTGATATGGTTTAAAAATCTGCTTCTAACCAAATGGCTACTAGCTGTATAGTCTTTTACGTAAATATTTACTTTTAGATATCATTTCTTGACTGGGGGAAAACTTGAAATGCTGAATCTTCCTCTGTCTTGTACTTGGTGTTTTCAGAGGAGTTTTGTTTGTTCGTAGCTGTGCAGGCTTGACTAGGGCCAAACTGGGCTTATCCCAAGAGACTATATGTCTACAATACTTGTGTCTTTGAGGTAGCCTATTCATTGCTTTGCCTCCTTTGTCATTGTTAGCTTTGATGGACATCTCAGAATGCATTGGGGACATTACTTCATCCCCCTCTTGCTTTGAAGCCAACCTGTTTCTTAATTTTTAATACCTACTCTAAACTTTTGTTGTTTTATATCCTTCACTTTTGGAAATATTCACTCAATACCATTTATGGCAAAGTGTTTTCAATGGTCCTTTGTTCCCAATACAAAACGTTTTGAGATTCTTTTTTCAAATGCAAGAAGTCGATACTGATTTTTTATGCGGATCTTAAATATTTGTAGACAATATTTTGCATTGTTTTTTGAATTTGTTCCGAAAAAAACAATATTAATGTTAAATGGCAGGATTGAGCGGTTTCTTTGGCTGAGGTTTCTAACGGGAATTTAATTCGATACCTGAATTTATTTTACAATGATTGCCTCATTGGCCATTCTCCATCAGAGCTGCGGTAGTTAGCGGGGGAAATTGCACATACTTTTCACTTGACAGACGTATTGTAATGTTATAACAATTCTCGTGTCTTTATTCATCAACAGTATCAGGTGTTCATTGGGTATTGTCTACACGATCCGGTGCAAGCGGACACTCGCCAATCTGTGCTAGCGCTTGTCCACCGCACTCGGCCCGAGTCGTGCGACACTACAATGCTTCAGAGGAAAACCTATATTACATGATGCATGCATGAATAACTGACACGTTAATAATCGCTTCGAATAACGCATTTTTCCTCAACAATCGATTTCCTTATTGTGTGTGGTCAAACATCATCACTCATTTTACGTTATTCTATAGCCACATTAGCGATATCATAAGATTTTATTACATCTTATTAGAACTGCCTACTTACAAATACATTTTAGCATCCATAACCGCCAAAACGTTGAGATTAATCTAGAAATAGAAATAGAAGCGCTCGCGGTGCCCGTCTCCATTTTCGTCCAATGGAAAATAACCAAAAACGGGATGCCTTTAGACAAGGACGGATATATTCAAGTTTGTCTAATGAGTACGGTTCAAAGTGAAATAGAGCCTAGTGCGTTCTGTTAGAGTTCAGTTTCGTTTAAAAAAGGAGGCATACCCCAAGTCTATTATAGCAAATAACCCCGGCAAGGCTGGCCTCTGTATTACTGAAGCGTGGAGCCGAAAGTTGCGCGTGCGACGGAGCGACCGTGCAAGGCGCACGGCGCGGCCTCCAAATGGATGCCATGAATGAGTGTAGAGGAGCGGTCGCGACCGCGGAACGCTTCGGCTCCCAACTTTGTTCACATGCCAACGATACAGAATCGTTTATATTCAATGCCCATATTATGAACTAGTACACTTTACTAACTCTCGTTCATTTTTAAACCACTTTTGTATTGTATCATCGTCATCCTAAGATGTTACCTTTAAATTCTTTTTAGCATTCTAAATAAAACGGCAATAATTTCGCGATGGAGTCTCGTAAAACTTATCGTGAACGCAGTCAGAGAAAACCATAAGTCAGCTTCGATTATCTGGACGTTAAACGCGTGTAGTCGGCGAGGAGAGGCGGCGATCGTGCGTCTCTCTCTAGCCTTTTCGCTTGATTCAGTGTGTATGTGTACACGCTAACAACGGCGCTTGAGCAAGGCAATGGAAATTTCTAGAGACATTCTCGTCGTTGCTCGCCCCGCCGTCGCCGACACCTGCCCCACCCCGCGCTGCTAGCTCGCATACCCGAATACCGTTCTCGAACCGCTCTCCCTCGATGGAATCAAAAGATTTCATATTTCGATACAATAAATCGCTCCAGCTTGTTGTCCGCGCCATTGAAAAGGACATAAAGGATCATTGATAAATTGTTGAGAACCTGTTTCTTTGGTAATAATAAAATTCTCAATGGGTATAGGGAAACTACTGAAGAGTGTATTGTAGTGAAGTAAAAGATTTGAAGGAGCAAAAAATGAAGGTCATTCATGGGTAAGGAGCGGCGTCTAAACAGAAAGATTAAAGCGTGTCATTGGTAGCGTTGCGCTTGCGCCCGTGCGCCTCCGCCCGCACTTTGCGCTACGGTACAGAACCTCGCGACGCGCTCGACGAATCGGATGCTTTTGTGTTCTATGTTAGGTATCTACCTGTTTGTCTTAGATTGCTACAACTCTAACAATAGTCCGGTTTTAGTTTCAACAGTTTGACTTTCAGTTGCATTATGAATTCTTGATTGATCTTTTGATAGTGTCTTCATTTTTTGTATTGTTTAGAATACATAATATTATATAGAAAGCAGGCATTCATTGTTGGTTGATAAAAAAGCTAATTATCTACAAAAAATATAATCACAGTTGTTAAAAAAATATCAGCAGCAAGCAAAAAATTTTGACTTGCACAAAATAAAGACTAAGCGAAACGGCAAAAGGTTGATTCAGAGACAGATAATTCTAAATGCCTTAGGCATTGATGCACAAGTTAAACTGCACTCTGAAGTATAAGGGTAAGGTACAAATTCGCGTTTTGCTTCAAAGGTCAATTCAGGTTTACATTTTGATGTAGTGCCTTGTTCCACGGGTGATGTGCTCGCACAGTGGGTTGCAGACTCGACTTGCAGTGACCTTAATGTCTTTGAAAAAATACTGGGAGATTTATCGTCAAATAAAAAGTTACGACTTGCGTTTCATATCACCAATTGAAGTTTGAATACGTTTTTTTATTAGTGTTTTTTACTAGCATTTTTGATTGATAGAAGAAAAATATTAAGGTTTCTATTTACAGTCTTTACAATTTAAATAATCTGGCATCATGTTGCTTTGATGACAACTTAACACTGCGGCCAGAAAAAAAAAAATTACCAAACACACATGACGAACAACGTGCCCCAAGCGTCAGAGACATTTTGCAATACCGTTATCGAAGTTTCTAGAGTCTTGTTAAAGTGCCAAACGAATGATTTAAAGTTGCACATCATAAATTCTAGACGTGGGTCTGTCTTTGTGGGTGGCTGGCTTTATAACTGCGGATTACCTACGCGGCTTTCACAAACCATTGTTTTGACTGCACTTAAAATACTAATGAGGTCGCACGTTGGACGGCAAGCACTCGAGGTCGCTACTCTGCTGGTGACACATAGAAATAATAAAATAACAGATTACTTATGTGTCTTTGGAAAAATAACTAAAAATGCGTTTAAAATCCTGACGCTCAGTGGTCTTTTTGTCCGGAATTAGTCTCAAATCTTAATCAATTTTTTTCATGCCAATATCTTTAAATCGTAGTTCAATTTAAAAAAATAGTAAAACAACATTAGATAACAACTATACTTATAAAGTTTATTTTCTAAACAGTAAAAAGTAAAGGCTGAAACCGGATTGTGACACGCGCCGGCGCAGGCGCATAACACTGGGAAGTATGGTCGAGTCTGAGCGTCTGCAGACTAAGATAAACACAAGCCGTGCTAAAAGCTAATGCTTATGCAATTATGGACGAAGCTAAAAGCTTACTGAGAAATCAAACAAAATTCAAACTAGACCCCAATAATACGAGTACATACTTATAATAAACAGAAAAACGTTTTTTACAAAAAAATACAACCGAGGCCAAAAAAAAACACTACAAATTATTAGTATTATGGTAGGGAGTCTTTTTTATTTGAAAGTAAATTGATTTTTTTTGTAAAAAAGTTTTTTTGTTTTTAATTTATTAAGTTGTACTAAAAAGTCACAGGAATGCAAAATACGCAATTTCGTTTACTTGCATGACATATTTTGATTTAAAAACCAAACTAATGAACCGATTTTGATAAAATTACTATCCCAACCGAAAAGTATAAATATCCTTGCACTTAAAAAAATAATTTATTACCGCCTCCCTTTTTTGAAGTCGATTGAAAATTGATCAAAGGCCATGGCATGCACACTCAGTACTAGTCAGCCAGTAATGCACCCATAACTGGACATAGACTTATCTTTGTGAGAAGGTGTGGACCGTTATTCACCACGAGGGTTCAGGTCCAGTGCAGTTTGATAGCTATCAAATCTCTTAGATGTTTTGGTTGTGGGACACAATGTTTTTGTTCACCGTTTTGAGCTCAAGTCATTAATATATTTGTTGTAACTTTATAATTTTTTGTCATCATTTCATGCCAGTTTTTCCTTTTTTTTACTATTGGTAGACAAGCGTTAGACCACCATCGCACATGGTGGAACCATCGCTTCCACCAGGTGCGTTGGTGGTCTAACGCGTGTGGTCGAAGATGTTGAACGCTTGCCTAGAAGTAACAGCTATTAATTACTCTTAACTTAAAGACTCCCAGGGAACACAGACTCTGGCTGGGAATTCCACTCCTTAGCTGTACGTACAATGAATGTGATCTCAAAAACGTTTTGTATTCCTTAAACCTGAATTTGTAGTCTGGTACAGGTTTTAGTTTTATCCTGCCTATGGCGTAGATCCTCATTCACCATAATGGCCAGGCTAAACCAAAAGCAATGAAAAATAATACCTAATTAATTAAAATTTCTTCCAACCAACTTGAAGTGATATTGCGAGGACATTAGCATTTTATTAACGAAGGTTATAATGCATTTTATTAGCAGAAACGGAAATTATTTACTTAATTAGAAATACTCACGTTTGTCGTTAAAATATACCTACGCAGATTGTGTATTTCCTATGAGCAATACATTAGGTAATGGAAGTAATTATATACATTATTAATTTTCTATTTTCTTCTTATCTGAATAGGAAAGTTTTTACTAAACACGTTACGTCAAATATGAAAACCTACCCAATAATAGAAGTAATAATAGTCCCACTGCTGGGACAGCACTCAGGCCTCCCCTCTGTAAGAGGAAGTGGACCATATTCCAACACGAGAGCCCAGCGATTTTTTCGATGTTTTGGTATTTTATAATTTTTTTCACTGTTTTTAGAGCAATGTTAATAACACACATCTTAATAAAGTACGACTTATGGTATTTGAAACAGCAGACCCATCTAAGTCTCATGCGTATAAACTTGATAAACAATAGCCTCAATTCATCCCAATGAACAAACAATAACAAGTACCCATTTCTCTAAATACATTAACGATTTAAGTGCACATATTCGTTCTCAGCATCGTGTATATTCTCTCACAGTGCGGTCTTAGTGCCGTGAAATTGTAATCTCCGGCACACGCGTCAGCGCACGCTTGTGTTTCACTTCGATAATAACGGTCCACAATGAAAAGGCGTGTGCAATAGGCGTATTTTCATAGTATTGCTAGTGCTTATAATGAGCCCTAGGTCCCTCCTGTAGCCTTCCAGTTTTCCCAGGGCATTCTTCGACCATTCCTTTAAGCCGTCTTTGACTTCCTGGGCGACGACGCCCGTCCTCTGGCTCCCCCTGCGTAACAATTCTGGCCCATATTTCACGATTCTTACCTACTAACATAGAATTCAATTAATAATGTCAATACTATCATATCATAGAACTGCTTGGGATTCAGAACTCTCCAGTCTGATCCATCTAGCCGGTCTAGTTCGGGATGGCTCATCACCATCATCTCAGCTGCAAGCCTAAAGACCTCCCAAGCGACGCCACATAGACCAGCCCTGGGCTTGTGGACACTAAATGTCTATGAAATGGTTTTAAGTTATGTCATATTCTTCACTATTAGTCCCAACGTTTTCCTTCACTGGCAATGGTGATAAAATAAAATGCTTCAATAAGTTCATGTCTGCCCGAGTTCGAACCCTACAATTTATTAGTCTCGGCCGTAACTACTGTGCTATTATTCGTCTCTTGTGTTCACTACGACATCAATCTGGTAATTCCGGCAAAATTAGGGGAATTACTTGCATGTTTCATGGTTTCAGTCAATTCCTGTAGTTTTCCTTGACCTAAATAGTTAATGGCAGAGCATTGTAAGTGATGTATGTCCGATCAGCCTCATCTGCCCCAGTTTAGTTGAAGGACCAAAGCGTTCCAAGTATTTATTTGGAACTAGTTTTGACAGCTGCTTCGGACTGGGCAAACGTATACCATAGACAGATGAATCCATGTGGAATCGTTTCTCCGGGACTCGTCGGGCTTCATTGACTCTGGTGGTAGCCTCTGTTGATCGTTTAGGAGTTTGGGAATGGTGTGCAGGGATTGTCCAAAAAATCGTACTTTTACATTTAATCATTCTGATGGTAGGCCGGGATAGTTGATGCTAATACAAAGTATAAGAATATTTTTTTATAATGATGTAGTGTAGACTTCAGCCAGCACATGAAGCTGTAAAATTTTCCCAATCAACCTTGAACCTAATGCTTCAGCGATAAAGTTGAAAATCTATTAAAGAAATTTGGCCGATTGTTGTAGCTTGATGTGCTGGCGTCTGAACCTACTTTTTTATATACCTAACTACAATTTTATTTGACTATTTCAAGCGTTAAAAAACTTTTACACGTAGAGCAGAAATTGCATGACACCTAGAATTTTTAATATTTCGTAGAAGGAATTTAATATCGTTAACATACAAAGGAGAACTTAGACAATGATGTTTAATATGAACTTTTCGAGGCAAATCCGATGTTTCTTACCTTTGTTTATAAGGCGACTTAAACAACTAGATATTGTAATGTATCTACATGATGTGGCCAAGTGATTTGGGCGACTTTAGATCCATTTATGATGCCAAGACCATTGTCAAGCTAAAAAGATATTGATCGAAATACGCATTTCAACTAGTCCACTCATTTTTACACATGGTTGAGTTAACTACAGATTGAGTTAACTACGGATCAAAGTGTAATATTAATGTTATTCTGTTTTTTAGTATTTTTGTTGTAGCGGCAACAGAAATACCTCACCTGTGAAAATTTCAACTGTCTAGCTATCACGGTTCATGAGATACAGCCTGGTGATAGACGGATAGCGGAGTCTTAGTAATTGGGTCCCGTTTTACCCTTTGGGTACAGAACCCTAAAAACTAGCCCTAAGTAGGATTTTGTCCTACTATCAGAAATTCAACAGTGACTTTTTATAGTGACACCCATCAGTACTGGGTACATGAGGTGGATTATGGCTCGTCCCCCGCTCACGAAGAGGAGATCCGAATCCCAATAAAGGGAACGATATCGGCTGTTTTATATTCGGGGTTGTGTTAATTCTCATTTACGGCATAGGACTGTTATGGAATGTATCATTAGATTATAAATAAACCTTCTTTTCAAAAGTCGGTTTAAAACGGTAAGTAGTCACCACAGATACGTTAAGTACGGTTAATTTCTATCACATAGTTGTAATTCATATAAAAATCCGTTTGGTTTACGACGCCATCGATTGCCATGAGCACGCACCATAGTTGATAAGATAACGTTGTCCTTGGCACCGCGGCTTGTTGTAGCGCTTGCATTCGCCCCTTTGTTTTAAAGAAAAATGAAGGTTAGGTTCACAGTCACAGCCTGTCCCCAAAACTTCATGAAATTATGAACGGATTCTGTTTGTTTTATGTTATTGAAGAATTAAAGACGAACCTGTGTTTGTTTTTGACCAGTATCTTCATTTAAGAGCGTTAACTGCTCACGGTACTTTAGCAAGTCCTTATGATTATATTGTATACATAGATATCAAAAACTAATAATTAGGAATGGTTGACATCGCCAAGCGCGAGTCGGGCTCGCGTGTAAATGGTTCGTCGTTCGTGGGTAAAACAAATCAAATAATTATCATTTATTCAAAATATATACATAGGCTGAGTGATAAAGACAGTCCCCCAAAACGAAAAAAAAGGAATATTTTCTAAGATACCTTTCGGTCCGTTATTAGTAAACGTTACAGACACTCGTACACGACGTAATTTCGCCGAAGCGTTTTCTGAGCACAAAGGATTATTTTATTGTTTACGAGCAGACAAGCAATTAAACAATATTTCAAACAGTTACGATTGGAACATGAACAAGCCGTTTTGACATTAATATCGCGCTTATTTTGGCATATCTCAGAAATAGACTAGAGTTGAGAAATCTGCTTTTAGCCGAATGAATTTGCCACTATCGCTCGGTGTGTATATTTCTCGAGGAAATTGTGGTTCATTGAACTGTTGCTTCTCAAATCTGGAAGCTACAGTTGATGGTTCACACTACGTGACTAAAATAAATTGCGTCTATTATCCGAACACTACTTATAATCAACTAAAAGTTTTTTACGTAGTTTGAATGAAGTAAAAAAGTGTATGTTGTTACACGTGCCTATATGTATTTATTTACTTACTAGGCTTTTCCCGTGGTTTCGCTAACCTTAAAAAAAAGTTGTCTATGAACGTCCCCAGGATCTCATCTATCTCTGAAATAGAATTCATAAAATCGGTTCAACGACTCAAGCGTGAAAACCGCGAAAAATCAACAGACTCTCTTTGGCATTTATTATTAAGTTAGGATTAGAAAAATCACAAAAAAAAAAACAAAAGAAAAATCACATACAAAGTCCGGAAAAGCAAAAACATTTCAGTCACGTGTCTACTTAGCCTCCCGAAATTGTTATTAGACAGGCATTTTCCACGGCTTTTATTAATTATTTCGATAGCAAAATAAATAAAGGCACTCCTACATGTGTCAGAGTGGGTGCGGCCAGCCAGGGTTTTATTGGCATCACTATCGAATGGCGGTGTATCATGATATCATGAAATTTGCGAACACAATTTGCTAGCCGTACCTTGACTACCTAGGTACTTAGTCGCAACGCCTAAGAAAAGTACCTGCCGGGGAAAAACCTGCCTTACTGCATTCGTGGAAACTATTAGGCAAGCTAAGTTAATAACAGTACTCTTTGTTTTTCTCGATAAACCAAAGCTGGTCATTGTAATTCAAACTGCCTTCAGCTGTTTTTCCCAGGAGCCGCTTTCAAGGAACCTCAATATCTATTCTGTTTCATTTTAATAGACTTCAAAATGGAGAAGGTTCTCATTGCGAATGTTTGTTTTTTATTGAACGTTAATAAGTTAGATACATTTGATTTTGTTTTGTGTGCCCATGTTTATGGTATGTTTTAATATAGATATCGGCATCAGTCAAATCCCTGCTCTATGAAATCTTGTTTGACATCTGTCAAGTTGTCAAACTCTGAATTTATTTCTTCACGAAATAAAGGATTGCAAAGCTTGTGCCATTGTGGTGACTCTTCCAAATATGTAACAGAGTTAAAACTTAAGATTAATGACTGATATCGGTATAGATAGAAACTCGTGATCATCACGCATTAACCATTAATTATGATCATAATTTTCATTATTATCATCATGACACTTAGACGCGGTTTAAGCCTTAGTTATGGATGGCGTTTATTATACCTAAATTATATCATATATTTTGCAATATTTAAATGTGCGTTTATCAGATTATCGGGTACGGTAAATATTACTATCAGTGTTTAGTTTTATTGTTGTTTATACGTCACCAATAAATATACACGCTGACGCATCTTTGTGTAGACTGTACAGATAATATTCTTTAATGAGTATCGATATTTATCTTTAGATGCGTGAAATAGTTATCGATAAGATAGTGATGTACCGCGGAAATCACTTTCAAGATTGTTGTTGATATCACGATAACAGATACCTACTCGTAGTTATAACCGGTTTCAGTGACTATCGTGAATCATCATTTTTTGATCGATGAAATGATAGAGTTTGGGAAAATTCCGTCAAAGGCAGATAAAGTCCAAACTTATTTTTAGGAACTGTGATTAGAGTCTGCAATATCTAAATCCATACTCGAATTTGGGTTAATTCTGAGAAAGGTGACGTAAAACAAAAGAACAAATAAGGAAGTCTCATTCTCAGAAACTGACATTTGAAAGGGTAGGGGAATAATTACTCGGTATATCTGTACCTTATTAAAATAACTAACGACCCTATTTATAAGTACCTAAATACATAATTTCATTTTTTCTCTGTGTTGAAACTTAAAAGAGCACAAATATCAGCAAAACAAATAATTTAAAAAATTACCACATTAAACAGCGTCAACACTGAAGACTCACAAACATTTCCAACAACCCACCTAATTAGTATTTAATATTATTGAAAATAGACATCATTTCACAAATTACACCTAAGCATCATCTCCCTGCCCTTATCCCATGTTAATTGGGGTCGGCGCAACACGTTTTTTCTTCCATTCTGTCCTGTCAGCCGTCAAGCTATCACTAACTCCCTTTTCTTTCATATCACTCCTAACACAATCCATCCATCTTTTCTCGAGCCTCCCTCTTCCTGCCCATCTATCCACATTTATATTCATAACTCTTTTAGTTACGTGCATTTCATCCCTCCTCTTCACATGACCTTACCAAGATAAGCCCTTTTAACTTTTCCGTTATTGGCGCCACTTTTAAACTACCTCTAATGAACTCATTCCTCACTTTAACCATTCTCGATACTCCACACATCCATCTTAACTTTCTCAAATTAAATATAAGGTATCATATTCGCTTTATAAAATAAATGCAGAATATTTTGGTGTAATTATTTGCGAAATGATTTCAGTTATGACAAATATATTCTGCATTTATTTTATAAAGCGAATATGATACCTAAATGGAAATGCCAATCGAGAACCGACAGTTTTGTTCTCTACAGCCAACTATGTCAAAATTCAAAGGATACCGTGGTCAACGTGAAACACATATTAATAATGAGATAATACACAGTGAACCGGTTAAAGCCAGTATGGCAGCGAGTGTATAACACTCCTCGAGCCACAGTTTATAAATACCAGGCATGTTGTGAGAAAGACTGCCCATTAGAATCACGTATTCAGGCATTGTGATGTTAAGAAATTACTGTTCTCAATGGACTTATATTTTACTAAGAAACGATAACTTTTAAGATTGAATAAATGAACAGTTTTGTAGAACAAATAGTTTTAATTCTCGGAATGGTGGAAGGAGGTTCGTTATTCGTTTGTTCTTCGGCTTGTTTGCCGTTGGAGATTCAACTAATCTTTTGCTCAGAAAATGGTTTAAAAGATTTTATCTCTACCATTATCTTAAGTCGGTTTAAAATGAATTATTATCTATTATTCATTCAGCTGCTAGAGCTACAGATATACGAATCCGTTATTTATATTCGGTCAAAACGAGGTCGTAACCTAAGTTTCCAATTAGAAACGCACCGTCGACGTTAAGGCGCAAAATTTTTAAAGAAAAAGTACAAGGCAATTATAGCTTAGCATGTTATATGCACTCAGGTCGACAATGCGTCATATAAAAGAAAATAAATTAAGTTACCTACTTTGCTAGTACTTCCGACGAAGTACACGTGAGTGGCTCCTACGATAATGATAAGTTCAGATAATGTCAACTGAAGGAGTGAAGGTGCAAGCTTATCAGTATGATAACATCGGCTGAAGCTTGCACATAGTGCTACTTTGTAATCTAGGCAAGTAAACTGAGCGGGTAAACCATTCACGCCTAGTCACGTTTCCATGTTTCCTTAAAGTGTTTATGTTACTAATAAACCAAACAAATAGCGCCGATAGGTGCAAAAATATGTCACTTTATATGTCTGTTCATTGATTTACAAAAGCGCCAAGGATATTTGCTTTGAAATGCTCGGACCTTTTAGAATGTGACAATTAATGTAGTGTGTAATGTAATAGTAATAAATTCAAAGCATGAGTCAGTTTTTGACTTAGTTTGCAGAATAATAGACGAGTACAACACGTGCTAAAATGACGCAAATAGATTTATTGGGCAACATCACATTGTTCAATAGAAATCAAATTGTTCCATGACATCGTAATTTGATCTTTTCAAAGCCTCATGTCTACTCTATGGACTGGACTAGATACCGTTACAAAATATCCCCGACAAATAACTATCGAGATCTAGGTCCGCATTTTTTCTTAATCACTTTAAAGAGCCTAGAGCGAATGTCAATGGCTAGTAATAGCCGCTGTTAACAGGCTTCGCGCGATGTGTGCAAATACCTCAGTATTCCAATAACGTCAAATATTGTGACCCGACCTTCTTTCCGACAGGATATTGAGTTTCAGGCAGTCTGACCCTCGATTTCAGAAAGAACATTTAAAGTTGAGTACTCTTCAAGCCTGAAAATCTATCAAAATAGTTTATTAGTTAGGGCGGGTTTATATTTATTACGTGTACTAACCCTTTCATGCCAAATTTTGACAGGTATAATAATAATATAATATCTTGGGACAACTCACACACGGTCATCCGATCCCAAACTAGGCAGAGCCTGTGCTATGGCAACCAGACAACTGATAAACATACTTTTCTAATTATAGGTTTTCAGGTTATTGGCAGTATTAACTGATACTTTCCTGTGTTCTGCGTATTTAAATGTATCCATCAATAATGGCCGGTCTCCATAACGTATCTACCTTTAACCAACTGTCAAATTAGCTAGCAACAGTAGCTGAAACGTCATCTTTGCACACATGACGTTTCACCTACTGCTGGTAGCTAATTTGACAGATGGTTTAAGGTAGATACGTAATAGAGACCGGCCGTAAGTGAACTTACAGCAGAGCCATGGGTATTTTCTCATACGCAATGCCATGACGTGAGCACTAGATGAAAACAATGCTTTAGCCTCATAGGCAAATCATATTAGCGCTGTGCCTCGTATATGTACCTAACACTACATAATTAAAAGGAATATTCATCTTGTAATTAAATGCAAAATATTCAAAGTTAAAACCTACTGTAAATCACGTTTCGTAAAGGACAAAGCTACTTCTTAATCGGTTTAGTTTATGGTTTTACCTGTAACTTTGCTTGTGACGTTAAGACTTACTTACTTTTTTCCGGGAAATTTTACGCAAGACTTAGAAAACAAAAAAAAACATTTCTTTTTTTGTAAATCAAAGTAATATTTGTATTGTTGAATAGAAACTTTAACTGAATTTTGGTCACCTTTAAAATGCCAATTTATATAAGTGCAAAAATAAAACACCTTGTTTTAAAACAAGCCACACGTGCTTTTCAGATCATTGAGGATAATAGTTTAATTAATAGTGTTTATTTACAGAATTACGTCATACACATTAGAACTAAAATACCCTGTGTAGGTACATTAACTTCTTTTCTATACTAAATACATAAAATGGAAACATACCAGTATGTATGCGTAATGTGGTGTTTCGATAATGAGACATGGAAAATTTATTAAAATAATCAGCGATCACGTACCAACATTGTCACGTATTTATATACGTTATGTAACTTAAAATGTTACAATTATAACTTCTTTGAAAACCGACTAAAATAACGATTAAAACGCAATCGGCCGCTTCGACTGCCGATGCGTTTTAAGGTTTAGGGTTGCCAACCACATGTAAAACAAAAATTACAAACTTGGTTGTCGACGATTGAGTAAATCAAGTTAACAAAAAGTTACTAAACCACATAACGGTTATGGAAATATCCAAAAATAAATTTCACGTGTAGTAAACCTCACCAATCACTTAAACGATTATTGTATATCAAATGGGCAATTAAAACTGGACTAAATTCAGATGAGCTATTAAAGTCAGTAGCTTGACAAGTTGATAGTCACGATTCCGAAGAAAAAATGCAGCCCTGACTCTAAACGGGCGGCCACGAAACGAGCGGCGAGGAGGCAATAAACCTACTGTATATATTTCGAAGAAATACAGCGTTTTATGCTAACACTTGTTAATGAATTCCTTTGGCTCAGTGTTTTTTTTTTTTATAAGTATTAATTTTTCTAAGAAACATCAAAGAAACCAAATACTAAAAAAAAAAACATTGCTCTACTTATAAATAATAAAAAGTGATGACTGAAAAAAATGCTACATCTGCTGAGTGTATCGTCATTGCACGACACAGTGGCAACCGAGCGATGTGATGGCTGTCGGAACCATTTTATATCAACATCGTCGCTGCTGGTTTCGTGGCCGCAGGCCGAGGCGCACGTGGTGGCCGCGTGCTCCGTCCGAGTCTGCGCTAGCGCCGGAACAAGATCCCACCGATTGTTTCCAAACAGTCTGTGTGGGTAGCTATGTTACCAACAAAACGATTCGCCATCTATTACCAATTTATCCTCTTAAAAACCCATAACTGTAACAAGACTTTAATCTAAAAATGAATCTACAATGTTGGCAGAAATGTTTCAGAAATCTTCCTAAAATACCTACGCGAGGTTGTGTTCTGACTGCTGCACGTCCATTTCATAATATTCGTTAGGAAATGAACGGAAATGTATGCATTAATGCGTGCACACGTATCGGTATCACACACACACAACGTTTTATCGAACACACACAGAAGTCGTGGCCGTTCGTTACATGCGTTTGCGCAGCCCGACGACGCCACCGACGACGAGAACGCGCCGCTATTCGCTATTTAAAATTGCACACAACGAAAATTCTTAAACCTTACCTCGTGGCTGCGACCTGCTTTAAAATAGAAATAAGTTTATTTAAAACATTTGTTTTATTGATGGTTTGCATACATCTGCAATGCGATTTTGTCTTTGCGATTTTTAGTCGTGTGTTTCGCAGCATCTCGCATGCTTGGTATCAAATGATTAGAATTGAGGCCATCTCGTTTCTCTGCGGTTTCTACGTACAGTGAAATCTATAATAAGTTACTAACGAGGCAATGAAAGTAATATCAATAATACTCGCGGTTAGGGGCCAGACTCAAGAGTTTTAGGGTTCGTAGCTTCTATAGAATGTATTTTATTTACTTTTCTATTTTAGTGATTGATGTTGCGTCGGTACCATTTACTTGATTTATATATTTTTTGAAGGTAGTGAAAATAAATATAATAGTAGTAATTTAGGTAATTTTATTTTACAATTCTAAATACATGCATGTACTTTTATCGCAATAGTTAAATTCCACTAAGCGATAAGACTTTATTTTAGGTATTATAACCATTAATTCAACAGTACAGTATGGTTGCAACATTTTATTTTTAAAATTCATTTTATTTACGTACGTATCCTGTTTCATTACTTTTCTAATTATTATGTCCCGATACTGATTTTTGGTGCAATTTTTAAATAATACATACTTTATGTAGCGGAGTTTTGTAGATAATACAATGTAATTAATTAGTTAAAGATTTCAATTGATTGTAGCTTCCTATGTGCTTAAAGATACGAAGGATGTGTTCACATATTTTTGTACATATTTTACTAATTAGATTGCCTGGCTAAAAACTCAACTACGTGGCTTAATTTTATACGAAACCTTCTCGCAAGTAAACAAGTAGGTAAAGTTATATTCTTAGTTTGTGTGCAGAGTGCACACAGAGTGTTTTTTTTTAATACGTTTAGTGTTTTTTCTGGTGAAATGTGTTTTTATATTTCAAGTTTCGTTATATTATATTTTCAGACTTTAGTTTGTTTCGTGTTCGGGATTTTTTCCACTGACTAGCTATTAATGGCTCTAGCTCTACATAATTTACATCTACATAACAATACTTTGAATAGATTGTCGTGTAATGAGGTTCAAGTAACCTTCAATAGAGCACTTCGGACCGTATTCAGAGTTTTCAGCTCTACATTTTTTTACTAATAATAGTGAAGAAGCAGTCATTTATGCAATTTAATTTAACTAATACGTGTTATTTAGGTACAAATTAATGTTAATAGGTACCTACACACTGTACTTACACACTCTAAATGTTACCTGCGTTTGTGAGGATTCTGTGAATTAATATTTAAAAAAATAATTATTAAAAGAAATATATATATATTATTATTAGGCATACAAATTGTAAAAGGCGGAGAGCTGTATATAAAATGTATTGTTCTCATACAATACACATACGATTACGCTAACGGATATTATAGCTGTTGTTATAGATAGCCATATAATACATATTATCAAGTAAATCTAATCAATCTGTAATCTAATCCTGGCGGATGTGTCGAGTTCATTTATTTATAGTATCGTCCCATACAATGCTTTAAGTACAATGCAATTTTATTGTTTGATTTTATTGCACGACCATAGAATAGAAATAGACCATACATAAAACACAAGTGTATAAATATGTAACAAAAAATAATATTGTGCTGAAAATTTTAATAGTCTTTTGTAGGTAATTGTATTATTTTTTATAGTTAGTGATTGAACGTTTATTCCCCACTTACAATTACACTTATTTTTATACCTTGTACTGACCATAAAATCAACAGTTAGACGCAATAACCCAGACATTTGTCTAAAGCACATCGTGGTTGCAAATATCATATAACTGACTAAGAAACAATGCGACGCGAAAATGCGAAAACTATTTTATAGAAAATTTAAGGGCTTACGACGCCCCCTACGCGTACGTCATGGAACTAAATCTTAGCTAGCAAAATACGCGCGTCATATACCATCTCTACCAATCTAATATAGGATAATATAAGTCGAATGCTACTTCCGTTCATCATCTGCCTAGCCTTTTCCCAATTATATTGGGGTCGGCTTCCAGTCAAACCGGATTCAGCTGAATACCAGTATTTTACGTTGAGCGGCTGCCTACCAGACCTCCACAACCCATTAACTGGGTAACACGGTACTCCTTGGCAAGACTGGTGTCAGATTATCTGGCTTCTGACTATCCGTAACGACTGCCAAAGATCTACAAATGACAGCCGGGACCAACGGCTTAACGTGCTTTCCGACGCACGGAGGAGTCTCGGTATGTTAAGATGGTCACCCATCCACAGACCAACCTCGGCAATCGTTGCTTAACCTTAAAGATCAACCCATGCGGCTGTTATTATTTAGCCACGAGCTCCCTCCGAATGATACTTCCGTTACAAAGTACAAACACGGCATATACTCAGAATCCATTACCCTTTCATTATTTCACAGTATTATGCTATCGTCAGATAGGATTCCTGCGAACTTGAACCGAAATGCACTCAACATTGGTCAAGGTCACTCGGATTTGTTGAAAGCCTCGTGCGGGTATAATTATGTCATGATGATCAGCATCAATGTCAGTTACAATACGTGTTTAATGTCTGTCGCAATTATTTGGTAATTCTGGAATAAGAGCGTTTGCACACTGCATCCGATCCGAAACCGGGTGCCATCCACATTGGAAATGTTTTAACGCACGGATGGAGACCGGATCAAGTGTGAAACCTCAAACCGGGAGTAGTGTGCAAATATCCTTAAGCCTTACACATGGAGATGCCATTTTGAACAGGCGTACTGCGTCAGTTCTTTGGTGCTCACGGTAGTGGCCAGTCAGTGTAGTGGTCATCTCGAGTGTCGGGGCGAAGGCCTAGATGATGGCGTCTACATCAACCACGGTACCATTTTAAGATGAGGCGAAACTGTCCCTAAGCTTTACACCACACTATGCCAAGCTTTAACTACAGTCTCGCCTCATTTTATGATTATGACTTAGTACAGGAGCTCGACAGAACTTTATGGTCCGACATCTTATGAAAGTAATGATGATTATGATCAATTATTTTTCAACAAGAAACTGTCGGCCTCACGTGTTTTCGCGCAGTCGAGCTATTATTTCATAATTTTATAGCAGAACTGGGTATTTAGAATAACCGCAGTTCAAGCTAGGTTTCTGTCACTTCCGTGGACAAGAATTTACTAGACATTTATTTTTATTGCTTCGACTCGATATTAAATGCATATTTCTCTAGTTATTAGCTTCGTTATATTGCTTTGAATGCCATTTAGAACTGTGTAGGTTCTAACGGGCAATTATGAATGTTTTTCGTCGATATCTGCATTAGATGAATAAATGCAGCATTGTAAAATATTTAAAAAAATGAACCGCCCTCCTCGTTCGTACGTTTTGTTCAGACAAGTAATTGTTTGTGTTTAAAATATTTGCTTAGTTAACTAAGCCAAGATTTACAGGTCCAGCTAAGGAATGTCGATTTGTATTAACTAGCTGATGTTATCGAACCATTAGGTGTGAAAATTATAATCATCTATGCATATAATTTTGAGTGTCTAGCGGAATGTTTCAACGTTGAATCACCGTTAATTACACACTGCTTAGCTGGCCAGCTTTGGCTAAACGTAATCAATAAGTTACAATGTTTAGAAAGTAGCTAAAACAGTGTCTTATAGAGCTTTTTAGACCAAATTCGACCAAAGGACCAGTGAAACAAAAGCAATACTCTCCTTTGCTTACCTTTACCAGTCTTCCAGTATCCCATTATCCATCGATTAAGCGTTGATTTGACAAATCTCTAAAGTGAAATCAATTAATCAAAAAATGTAAACAAATTCAAGTCGTTGTAGCCTTTCCTTTTTATTCAACATTATCACTGTAAAGTAATCCATTATACGCTCACATTATGAGGTCAAGGATGCCTTTTATTTGCCGAAAAAACTCTTGAATTCGCCTTTCGCTTGTAAAACAGTAGGTACGTTTGTCTTGCGATCAGACTGAAACTCATTAAAAATATTAAGAAATGATTGAGGCGGGTCTAAGAGAGAGACTTAAGACTGTCGTTTGATAGTTTATGTCTCAATAAAAGCTGTTTATAATTTTATAACTAAAAGCACTGACTTATACGATCTAAATTATAATTCTGTTTAAGTACAGCTATTAAGTATACTGGTTTTATTATAGTACTTGTACAACAAGGTCGTGCATGCACTTTCTACAAACATCTCTCAGCGAATTGTATCGATCATATCTTAGAATTTCTATTTCTTGTGTAGTGGGTCCAATCTGCGCAGATAAACAATGATCACGGGTTTCTAGTGACAAAACAAAACAATAAGATACAATAGTGTCGCAACCGACATTACTTGACATAACATTTCTGAAGAAGGTATACTTTATGCATTATTATATAAAAGGGAAACTGACTGACGGTTCAACGCACAGCAGAAACAACTGGGACTAAGATATGAAATTTTGCAAAAGGATTCCTTTTATAATGTAGGTGAGCACTATAAGGGGATTTTGGAAATTCATCCTTTCAGGGGGTGGAAAGGGAGTAAATCCTTTGTACGAAATCTGCGCAGACGAAGTTGCGGGCGAAGTGCTAGTAGGTATAGCCAGATGTAGCCATAGCCATGTTGAACATCTTAGTTGCACGTAATTGTTTAAGTATTACTGATAATCAGCCAATAATCGTTTTTAGTGACGAGCGTTATTCAATGCAGCAATCGTCACGTAATGTGGAGCTGGAGGGAGGGGGAGTCTTTCGGATGCCAAGCTTTGGCGCCAGAGCGGGGAGGCGTCCAGACAGTTGCGTCACGAGAAAAACATGCTTTCCCCTGTACTAGACCAAAGGCCCGCCACTGAAGGAAAATAAACATCAAATATCCTATCAAATACAACTTACAAGGTTGAATACAAGGCTTTGTCGAATCATAAAAACTTTGAAGGATTTCATAGACTGCATATTATTTCAGATTATTGTGAGAATAAAAGCTAGTGCAGTTTTACTAGCTTAAACTTTGACTAAAGGCAAAAAATACACACCTTTTAGGAAGTTCATATTTAAATATTTAAAAGTATTTTTTTTTTTAATTTATTGCTAATTAAGTATTATTTGAGTGAGCTCCTGGACTACGCGAGTCGCATTAATGGCACTTGACTATTCCATAATTTTCGCATGACACAAAATACACGTTATTTGAATGTTTGCACGTTCCGTTTACTCTTATTGTTCGGTATATCGAGGTCATATTTATTTTTAATAAAATACATAAGTACCATAGAGGAAAGTCAAGTCTTCCCATTGAGACTCAGAACTACGACAATGGTCGTGTTATGTTTACATACATTACCTACTAGGTCGGCTATGGCTCTATTTATATATCTTTTGAACAATGTTTTGTTCACCTACTAACAATGAATTATGGTTCATTCCAAAGCTGATTTTGCAGTCCTTACTACTGATAGGCTCTGACTCTCTTGGAAAGAATCAATACCAACATTTTTTATGGTTACTAATTTACAATCTTAGAGCGTTCCGTGGACTGTTTGGTCACTCTCCTGCATCACTTTATTTTGCAACTAGAGTAAGAAGAAAAACATGAGTATTGATAGTTATTGATACAGTTATTTCGTAATGTTGGTAGTTCTTTTTCAGCAAGCCTTGTATGTACAAGTCTGGAAGTCGTTCGTTATTCGATTGTCTTAATAATTTCAGACCACAAATGTAATCCAACAGCTCTTTCCCCATTGTTTTCCGCCTTTGTCATCATTCTGAAATTAACAGCAAACAATCAGTAACTATCAACAAATGTGAATTCTTGTATATTCTGTTAAGTACTTTGAGCCGACATCACAGTGTTGCATCCAGCGGGTAATATGACCTCCTTCTTTTTGCGAAGTCGGTAAGGAACTAGATAAGGTATTCGCACAGTAGGTACATTTACTTGTTTATTTTCTTTTTCATAAACAAAATCGATGCCGTTTAATGAAACAGTTTTATTGAAGAAATATGAACAGCTGGGTTTGGCCTGCTACTTCCCTCGCGTTAATACTCGTGTAGATTTTCGCTGTAGCGTGAAATCGTTGCAACGATTTAAGAAAAGAAAGAGTAACAATTAAACAAAGTCACATTCGCATTTACATTATTACTTAGAATTGTTTCTAAAAGACACAGTAAACAAATCCATTGTAAAATAAATACACACTCATGATTCAAAAGGGCATGTTGCCGGCCAGCAATTAAAATGACATCGAGTTTATACGATACGTTTATTATTGGTCAGCAATTGAACTCAACGATGCGTTTCAAGCTCGCTACATAGGCGTAAACTTTCCATTCGTATCTATTGAGATACCGACAACCATTCGTTTGTAGGCACCCTATTGAGCTACCGACAACCATTCGTGTGTAGGTACCCTATTGAGCTACCAACAACGACTCGTAAGTCGTAACATTCTACCGCCGCATTGTTTGGCGGCATTGTATTCGTTTCATTTACAAGAAACTGTTAATGAATAGCTGAATAAGTGGTTCAGTACTTGAAATCTCTGATGAATAGTCTATTTATGAACACATATAGTGAGTGCTCTATAGAAATTTTAACACCGGTGGTCACTTTTATCTAGGCCTTTGTCGTTTGAAGGGAAGAGTTAAGGGTGGGAATTTTGGATCCGAATCTTCTGGTAGACATCGGATAACATAGGTACTGAAAATATGCCTGTGTTATTAAGAAGGGATAGGCAGTCATGTATGGTAGCTAGATAAGCTAGTCCACATTTCGCCCATCCAAATCCTGTCCCCGAGCCGTTATAAACCCTTTTTCAACACGAAAACCCAATATCACTTCTTCAATCGTTGTTATTCAAATGAATCAGGACGCGGTCTTTGGTAAAGACGAATGGCTGAAGTTCCCAAGAACTTAATTAGGTACGATATTACCTATGTTTATGAAATACTAATTTCTAGCATTGATTAATGTACAACAGCGTTTCAAGGACTTATGACGTATGTAGATGGGAACTGGTGTCGATGACGACACAAGTACCTTCCTATGATAATCAGAACATCACGTTTGCGTCTCGTGGCTGATTGCTGAACACACAATATATAAATAATGAACATACCTAAATGCTCAATATTGTCATTGTAAAATTGCTTGGCACTCAATCATTGAAGTTCTAAGAAATCATAACATATGTAAGGGAACGTACACACTTGAGTATGCACATTTTGCAGTATGTTTACTAAATAGACAGTTTATTCTAGTTATGAATAGGAATAATGTTTGGCTTAGGTTTGCAAGAATACATATATAAAAAAACTAGCACTTCGCTCGCGAATTCGTCCGAGCAGATTTAGTAATTTCCGCAGCGAATTGTGACACCCATTTGAAGGAATGGTTTGGCAAATTAATTATAATTATTGAAATTAAAACTATAACAATCTTCTAAATTCTAAGTCTTCATTTTCTTCGCAACAACGTAAACGGATGTATAATTCCGTAGATTTTAAAGTGCCTGTACAATAAACACTGAATAAGTATCCACTGAAAAGCTCTTACATGGAACTTTGCAGAGCATTCAAACATACTGTTAAGTTTATAAATCAAGATTTACGGAGAAGAATCTGTATGAGGAACAAGCGATCTCGCAGAATGCACCTTAAGGAAGCCCCAATACGACCAAACAAATAAATCATCATCTTCCTCGCCACAAACACTTCGTAGTCTATTTTCGTCAACAATTTACTGCCTACGCAATGTATGTCCCTACGTCTATTAATATGTCATACCAATTCCCTTCAACGAGAGTGGCGGGTGCGCAATCATCTCGGATCGTACCACTCCGTTTAGTGTCACTCTTCAGAATGCAATGATTGGAACGGCCTTGGTCGTGGCGCGAGGAAGCATCAACAAGTATCACTCTACCTAGGTACTCTATGGTCACCATCAATCAACCACAATAATAAAAAACTTTACGTCTATTGATTAATTTGTAGCGTTCTCGAGGCTGTATAGATTTCATCTCAATCACGTTTTCGCAAGGCGTTATATTCAGTTGACTTCAGTTAAGAAATACGCATATACCTACTTAGTATTACGCAATCTTAAAGCTAATGATGAAATATGTTAACTTTTATATACCTTTGAAGTAGGTACTTGTAAACACACAAATTATGAAGTAGGTAAAACAATCTAATAACAGAAACGCTTTGTAAGGTATGTTAAGCGAGGCTTAGTCAATAAATTGTAACGTGGGTATGCATAGGTATTAGGTGTATGTACAATTTTACTGTTATATATTACACTGTCAAAAAGAAAACGTTGGCATCAGTAACAAGCCAGCCAAAAAAGTACTAAGTGCAAGAAGAAAGATTCTTCGCATCCTTTTAATTCTCAAGCCGTTGATTGACAAACGCCGGCGCGATGACGTAGGCAAGTATGTTTGTAAGAGGAGAAAAATTATGTTTTCGTTTTTGTCACGAATACATCCGCAAAAAATTATAACACAGTGTGCCAAAACGTGAAGCTGTCAGTCAGTCTGTCCTCTCGACGTTTAACCTTCCAATTTATATCATGTCATTGTCACTTTTCTTGCTAATTATGATCACGAATCACGACATTGATATTCCACATAACTGATGGGTATTAAAGCAGGTTTTAACTACGGACGTTTGCTTTCATGACACCAGCAAAGATTGTGCAAACAAAAATTTACTTTTACATACACCATCAATCACCTAGATAACTTACAACACTAGAAGTGAACAGCATGAATTCTAATTATAGTAGCTGTCAAAATCATGGGCGCCATTTTTTGTGCAGTTACAAAATGGCCTGTAGTTTTTGAACGAGTTCTTCTAAAATACTTATGTTAAATCTAATTTTATTTAAACTTGAAGGTGTTTTAGCGTGAAAGTTCCTACAAATATTCGTAACAACCTGTGTCGGTAGCATAGTACCTATATTATTATACGTTATAAAAAAGCCGGACAAGTGCGAGTTAGACTCTCGCACCGAGGGTTCCGATCGGGTCTTGATTAACCGAGTAGGTATACATTACCTACGGAAGTTATAAACTATGAAAGCAAATATAGCAGGTAAGATTGAAGGAAAAACTTAACTTTCTTGTTGAAAAAATGTTCTGTGATAATTCAATGAACTGTTGTGTGCATTCGTAGTGCCAAGTCCACACCAGCTCATAGTTAAACTATATCTCATTTTACTAGATTTTATTGATTTTAAGTTGATGAGTTAGTTATTCTTTGAATTTCACCGTTCAAAAGAAGGTTCATAAACAATAAAGTTATACCCGAATAGATTCGATAACCTCAAAAACATGGTTGACTTGTACACATCTGCGTACCCCTTCACAGCGTATCCGGCGTATCAGCGTTATGTTATAAAGTGGTGTATACAATAAACAGACATGCGATTTCAGCAATCTCGGAAGGTTTGCTATCAGTTCCGTTGCCTGTCTCCGAAGTTCTTCACATTCTTCACCAAATTGAAATGGGACCAGTCCGGAAACATATTCTTCCAAACAAAAAATAATCTTCTAAATCGGTTGACAATTTGCGAAAATATCGCTAAACACACAAACAACAAAAAAAAATCAGACAAATTAAAACCTCCTCCTTTTTTTTGAAGTCGGTTTAAACATCATTTTCTTATGCGATAAAAATACAAATTCCCGATTTTCAGACATTTTCCTGTACTTGTACCATAAGATCTATCTTCCTGCCAAATTTCATCACTCTAGTAAGGTCAACGGGAGGTACCGTATAGGATCTGATTCCCTTGCGAGCGTCAAAAAATGCGTCATAAATGTAGCATAAACGGCCTTAATTTTAGATTGCCTTGACTTAGAAGTTTGATTTTTCACTGCTCCAAGGGGTAGCAGGCCTGAGTATTTGATATTAATTTTAGTTTGATTCCTCCACGTGTTCCTGAGACAAAGGGTGAAACAAAGTGATCCTATAAGAGACCCGTTTTACCGACTAATAAGGAACTCTAAAAACTGAAAATCTTGAGAGGTTGCTAGATATACATAGTTTAGTAAACAAACAACATCTTCTTTGTCATTTTGGCTATGCGTCACACAGTATTAATCTTACTCGTGTCACCCACGCCTTTAGTTTTAGACGCAAAACTTCATGATAGTTTGTTTATTTTTTAATCATGACTAAGAATTCCTACCTACATATAATCATTTATTTTTTTTCGAAGTAATTTATATTGCAACTTCATATTTCTATTTAAAGACTTGCGCAGTTGGGCATTTACGTAATTACATCAATGAATGCTTAGAAACAAGTTATGTTCAAAAGTTTTTCCAATTTTCATAGGAAGATGTCCAAAATGCTTTAATTTGAAACATTTAATATATTCTATGTCGAAAACTATATCTAATCCCACACCTTTAACTCACTCTAAGTAACACCCATCCTCCGCATAATACATTTCTAACACAGGTTGCAAGTAGTCCATCATACGTTCAGAATTCCAAGGCCCTGTTTTAAACATACAAAAGGAGACAAACAGGAAGCAGTTTATTCATACACTATTCAGCGGATCTATTTCATGATGTCAAGTTCATTCTAGCCTCGCAGGAATTAATTTGAAAAAAAAATCAGTCTCGCTCGTAAGTGTAATCATCCGGTCTTGAGGCAAGGTCGAGTCAGCGGACTGAATGACACTGCCCATTGTTCCTCGAGGGCCCAGCCTGCTCTATTTCATATGATAAACGACGCGACCTACTCACTGTCCCCCCGTTTGGTAGCTATTGGTATTCAAGCGAATGGGTAGATAGAATAAGTACCAACTGGCCTGCCTAATATCAGGGTTTAAAAGTAAGTCTGAGATTGTTTACCACTATTGACAAATAACCCCAGTTAATTGAAACTTCAATTAGGTTTTATCTCATAGACTTATAATTGTAATCTATGTTGTTTAAACAACAATCAATTTCCCTGACTGTACATTATATTTGTGATCATTCCACCTATAAAACTGCGCGGCTGCTCGTCTTTATCAAATCTTGCTAAAGTATTTCAAAAAGGATTCCTTTTAGAATGCTGACTTCATAACTGAAAGTTATTCATCGTGTTAACAATGTTGATTGGTTAGCCTACCCATGACATAATCATGAAGTTATGTTATAACTACTTTACAAAGTACCTAAAAGATTATAAAAAGTAAACACAGAACTGAATAATTCGTTGGCCTCTGACTCTGAAACGTATCATCGCTTCAAGTCTTAAGTAAAAATATTTAACCAACTGACTCATATAAAGTAAACTCAGTTAATCATAAGCGTATCATTACAACGTTTGTTACAGCTACTTACCCTGCCTGTTCAATGTTTACTAACGAATGTTTTACTAAAAGTACTCGTGAACTCAGTACGTATCAGGAGTACGCGCACGTGTGCTTGGCATCTCACGAGTTAGCACTCAATGGCCTACACGCCCAGTGAGAACCGAGCCAATAGCCAACACTGTACTGTCTTCTTAAATAGACATCACATGGAATCTTGAATCCTGTCCAAAATCTCCAATAGAGGTACTTCAGCACGACCTTAAACCTCATGCGACGAACAATACCTTGCTCTATGGTTCTGTCGGGCTATGAATACGACACTCTTTTATGAACACTAAGGTATTTGTTTATCAATGGGATGCTTGGTAATTAGATTCCATGTTTTCATTCTGTCATGTTTCTTTCCTGATCTTAATTGTAACTGGAACTGGTACGTACTATGTGTTGCTTTTACATTATGCTAACCTAAGAAAACCTCTTTGGCTTAGAACTGAAAAAAGGCCAATAGATACTGAAATATTCGATTCAAAACAAAATTACAACTTATAACTAGAAGATTGTTGATATACGCGTCATAGGACAACCCAATGACGACATCATGCTATGGAATAAATAATAAAATAGGTAGATACCTACTTAATGTAGGTTTACCTACTTACTTCCTGAAATTCAATGAGGCAACTGTACCATGTTTGTTACTCAAATATTTGCCATGTTTCATTGTGTCATAATCTACGCTCAAATCCAGTAACTACTTCATTAACTCCTTGTAGTGACTTGTTTACGCTTCCACTATGTTCAGATAACCACCTGAAATTACGACGCTGATAAAATAAAGATATCTATGATGTATCTTTTAAGTAACCTGCGAACTAATCTGCTCATTAACATTATCAATGAGTACAGCTACCCATAATTTAAAGCAGCTGGAAAGTTCCCTTCATGTAAATTAGTCAGCATGATTGAAATTCTGAATGAAAATAAACCAAATAATTTGATGAAAGGTCGCAGCAATAATTTAATTTGTGAAGTAACTGCATATCGTCGCGGTTCGTGAATACCATCCAATTTGGCCGAGCCAAAAAGTTACAATGTGCCCAATTTAGCAGACCTAATCAGAGTGTTTACCTGACCGACCTGGCCAATGTTTGGGTACAGTTCGACCAATCAAGTATACTGGGAAGTAGGTCTCGCATGGCTGCGCTCTCAAGGATTCCTCTCGAGTTTTTACAGTCACACCCCTCCCCAGTCAGTTCACAGACAATTTCAAGTGCTAAATCGTTCAGATCCGGCTTAGCACAAGACTAATCAATTTTGCGATTCAATTCAATTGTGGCACGGGACGCGAGACGCGACATTATGTGCAAATAAGGACGCCGGACGAACAGGTTATTTTAAACCGTGTTTCACACATTGTAATGTTCTATGCATCTTCTTACGATTTGGAGAAATTGTGAATGGCGACTTTTCAGAAACGAAAACAATAGATCTACAAAAATAACAAAATCATCAAAGATAATAAGAACCAATACACAATTTTCAATAATAGTGTAATGTGTTAGTAAAATAGTCTCCATAAAAGTCCGAGTAGGAACAGTCTAAAATATAATGTTTCAATAAATCAATTAAAACAATTCTGAAAAATACCGGATTGTTTACGTTGAATTCAGTCCTGTAATAAATAATTTGTGGAAAACATTAGGTTGTTCATTGTTCAGTTCTTCAAAGCAAAACTTGTGTTTTATGTGTCTCCTGGAAAGTGAGCTGCCCAAATTTTAACCTAAAAAATAAAGATTAAAAATGTAAGTTAAAAGTTCGGTAGTTTTTAAAGAAGTACATTTTTTATGAATTTCAGTTAGATATAGCATTCATCACAAATTTATTATTACGTGATAAATAGATAGCGTGAAAATAGTCAACCCAACATCATGTTGTTTTTTGTTTTAAAATGAAACGAGTTCTCAAATCGCAGATCTTGCTAAGAGTTAATAGTTTCCCAACTTTGCAGTCAAGCGCGCGAACTTACAACGATGTTCTTGGCATTTCAGGTTGTCACAGTATTTTCATCTTTGGTAATTGTTGTTTATTATTGGATATTACGTGTCTTTCAACTCTCAAGGTGACTCTTAAAGAAGACGTCGAGTTCGTTTAACTAATATTGATTAATGAGAGACGCAGAAACCAGAGATTATTGTTTAGGATGTAAAAATAGTAACTAATTTTGAAAACACCGTCGTTATTTTGGAGCTCTGCCAAAATGTTGTGTGCGAAGCTACCTATATTGTGGGTGTGGCAATCTTTATGTTGCTTTATTTATGCTTTCTATTTTCTGTCATGGTTGTTAAAGGTCTAATTCATTTTATTCCAATTTTACAAACACTTTAAAGGACGCAATTTTCATGTTTTAATTCCTCACTGCAGAAAGTGCACAACCCAAATAGGTACATACGTTTTCCAAATGATTGAATACTTATTAGCACAGACTATTTTGAAGATCCCATTAATCATTACTAATTCAAAAGTCACACAACTTCAACAACGCAAAGCTGCAAATAAGAAAGCTTACAAAAACATTTGACGATCGTGACAAATTAGATTTAGCATCTCATACGTCAGGAGGCGTGTCAATTCTCGACAAACAGACTTAATCAAAGTGACCCACTCATCCTTGTAGCAGGTGGAAATGCGCAGAAATTGTAACAATGATCATGTGACGTCACATAAATGCTTTAACTATTAGACCATCGTGACTATTGAGATACAGCGCCACAACGACCACAAGTAGCTATTATGGGGGCAAGTCCGGCCACAATAGCGATCGTGATACGCTATTGACATTGGCTATATTTGTCATAAATATTGACACTGTCACGCGACTACAATAAAGAGCATCACGGATTGAACTGTATTCCGTGATAATTGTTTGCAGAGTATCGTCTCACGGTGTAAAGTGGCATGTTCTCTGAATACGATTTTATTTTGCAGTGCGATATTATAATAATATAATAATAATAAATTTATTTCTCAAAATATAACATCAGAATTTGTATACCAACAATAAATGGCTACTAACGGGTGATTTTTTAAGAGGTACAGATAGGATTTGATTTTCAAAAAAAACACAAAAAATTTGAAAAATTTGATGAAATCTTTATTGGAATCGATAGAACGATCAATATAATTTAATGTTTGAAGATGATTTCATGCAAATGCTGGCCGCGGCTCCGGTTTAGATGGCCCATTCACAAGGCCCAATTTCGGCACACTCTCTCCAACATATCAGCCGGTATATCACGAATAAATGCTTCAATATTGGCTCCCAGTGCGTCAATCGTTGCTGGTTTATCCCTGTAGACATGAGCCTTAACATGGCCCCACAAGAAATAGTCCAAAGGCGTTAGATCACACGATCTAGGCGGCCAATTGACGGGCCCAAAACGTGAGATAAACTGTTCACCGAAGGCGGCTCTCAATTGGGCCATTGTTTCGCGTGCCGTGTGGCATGTGGCACCGTCTTGTTGAAACCACATGTCAGGAATGTCCAATTCTTCCATTTTGGGCAAAAAAAATCGCCAATCATCACACGGTAGCGCTCGCCATTCACAGTAACGTTTCGGCCATTGTCGTCATTGAAAAAGTACGGCCCGATGATGCCACCGGCCCATAATCCACACCAAACAGTACATTTTTCGGGATGCAGTGGTAGCTCTTGCAATGCTTCTGGCTGGTCTTCACTCCAGATGCGGCAATTATACTTATTGACATATCCATTCAACCAGAAATGAGCTTCGTCGCTGAACACAATTTTTCGATAAAAAAGTGGATCTTCCTCCAACTTTGCCAATGCCCATTCACCAAATGTTAGACGTTGTGGGAGGTCGTGTGGCTTCAATTCTTGCACCAGCTGTATCTTGTAAGGTTTTACACCTAAATCCTTTCGCAAAATTTTCCACGTATGGAGTAACAGAGGCCCAATTGCTGCGAACGGCGGCGAATCGACATTTCACGGTCATCACTAACACTGGCGGATACAGCCGCAATATTTTCTTCGGTCCTCACTCTACGTATGCGTGTTCGTGGTTTAATGTCCAATAATGTAAACTGGGTTCGAAATTTAGTTACAAGCTTCCGAATAGCTGCCTCAGTAGGCCGACCAAACTGCCCATAAATTGGAAGAAGTGCGCGATGCACTCTCTTAACCGAGCATGCATTTTGATAGTAAAATTCAATAATTTGCAAGCGTTGTTCGTTCGTAAGTCGATTCATGGTTAAATTATAGACCAAACTGAACAAGTTTAACAATGACACAAGACACGATTCACGCGTGATCTGTCAAAAACAGTGTTGCCAAAAAGATACCAGCAAAAAAATCACCCTTTAGAAGACTTTTATAAAAAACCCTGACTTCTAACTATTGATTTATATAAATTGCTGATTTTATTGAGACTAGTTGGTTGGTTTTCGGGAAAGCTATAATTTCGGATTTTAATTAATGTGTTTTTCCCCGCTTAAATATATAGGTAGGTAATTAAGTAGCGATAGGTATCGCTTCTCAACTATATATTTCCTTCTCAGTTTATTATTTTTTTTTACAATCAATTTTCGTTCTGTTTAATCATGGATTTCCAAGCTGAAACACGCGAATTTTATAATATTTTAAAATTGTACGAATTGTTCAAGCAACATTTACATCATTCTTAATTCTATGGGAATTGATGGTGTTATCGTTGACAGCGAGATCTACAATACAACTTAAGTCTTAGAGCTACCTTCTGTTGACGCATTTTCGATAATTATCATGTTACATGTTTATATTTATTATTTTATGAGGGCGGTCAGGACTCCAGAAAGGACGAACTACCTCACCTACCTACTGTTATTATTATGTATTGCTATTTATATCACCCCCGACTTCCTGATTTTAGTGACAACTAAACCCGTCTAAGAAGCGGATGTCTAAATCTAAATATTATGATGAGCACAAATCGTTTTCCATGCTGAATTCCATGCGGAATCGTAACGTAATCGCCTCGCCTCGGGGCAATACGGCGAAAAAGGCGATACGGTGACGATCCCTGTCCAAGTTGATATGTGTGCTATGCCCTTAATTCTCGACTCTATCTTCTAACAAAAACGTTCAAATTCAATGAGTTTAAATTGAATTCGTAATTACATCTCAATGAACAATGAAACATTATTGCTAAATGTAAAATAGAATACACTGTTTATGTTGGTACACCATACATAAGTTACACTCAGTTACATAAAAGCGATTTAGGTTGGGGATATAAGTTGTGTTTAGGCTGATTGAAATTAACATTATAATGCGAATTGCCCTTAAAATTTAAAATACTGTTCCTAAATTAAATAATTTATTTAAGATGGCTATGGAGCTATGGAGGTATGCGGAACAGGAAGTAAAGTCCCGCAAACCCCATTGAAAAGGGAGGATCCTCTGACCGGACGGTTGTTGTGTTCGCTGGGCAACTGCCCTATAGTTGCTACACATGTTCAAATCAAAGCGATGCAGGATTTCGTTCAGTTGTTCGCTGCTGGCGGGATAGATGGCGCTGCGTCACTTTTTCTTGCACTACAAATTTCGCTTCGTTAGTTTTTCCCTGTGGATTGATGATACGATGCGAAAACTCTACATCTCTCTCTCTCTCTTCTTTTAGTGTCGATTGTCTCAAAGTAAATTTTGTCCGACCAGTATTGAGCAACCAGTACAGCTCTATCATTGACCTCGCAGTCATCCCGATTCATCTAGTTACAATCAGAGCAACTAATATTATTAATTTCAACAAACGTGAACGAAAATTCATAGTACCTATTTGTAGAAGTAGGAAATCTACGCACTCAATAACAAAGCGAACACATGTGCCAGCCAGAGAATCATTGCCAGGTACTTACCACTGTCTGAACAATATTATAGGCATAGATTATCGGCCCACCTTGTGGGAGGTCTTCCAAAGTTGCATATTCCGGTATAGGGTTGCCACTCCAGAACAGACAGTCAGGGATACAGATATTTGCGGTCAGCGAGCGTTGGGTGGCTCCAATCACCACCAAGCCCAGGTCGTTGACGCGTTGTGTTTCACGCGGGCCTCAAAGAGAAGTCAGCATAGAAGACGGGGCCCAGAGAGGCCAGAGCCTGTCATGGTTGCGGAATTTTTTCGAAAGAGTCATCATCACCGCGGCCCTGGAACGCAAAGGGCTTTAGAAGGAACACGGATGGGTTTTAGTCAGTAAGAGTCTGACACGCCCTTCCGCTCCACCCAGAGCGGAAGAAGTCATTTGATGATTTCCCATCCATGAAAAAAAGGGATGAAGATATTTAGATGATATTTAGCAAATGGCTTCATTTGTACAAAATTGCGTAGTTTCTCAAACTATTCTACAATATATTTTCCTCACTGTACATGCTCTAAGGTCAAGAATCAGACGACGTGCAGAATATAATTCGTAAAGTTATCAAACAATACAGGCGTCTGCTACGTAAAAGCATGCGAGCGCCATAAATTATAAGACAATGTGATGTTTTGGGGTTACGCAGCGCGAATATAAAAACGATATCTCCTCGTAGGTAACAGTGCGATCGCTCGTTCGACAATTGAAAATTAACAATCACGTTTTCGGTTTGAACTTTGATTCAGTATTCTAGGTGTAGTAGAGATACTCGAGTTTAATTTATTTTTATTGCAAGGTGTTCACAATAGGACGGTTTATTTATTCAAGGTTCCCAACAATTTGATAAAGATCTTCTGTACCTACATGGAACTCGTGCAAATCATTATTATAAAACTCGCGCTTGACGCTTTTTTTGCAGTCCAGCCGACCGGTTCCTTCCAAATTTATTTTTGAAACCAGTTCAATCCAGTTTCACGCGCAATCTGTCTTGTCAGCAAACAGAGACCACGCATTATGTACATACATATAGATATTCTTTTTAGAATCTTGAGCAAAATGCGCACTTAACTCAATTCAATAAAGTTTAAAATGACTTAGTAACAAAATGAAGCAGCTTGGCTTGACTGAATAAATTTAGGGGAACTGAATCGCATGAGCGTAAAGCATTCAATACTTTTATGAGTCATTTTGTTGCAGCCGACAAGGTAGCCCTTTATTTATACCCTAGATCCCATAAGGTGATAACAAATATGCACGTTTTCATGTACCTAAATGTGTTTTCCAATTCGGAAGAAGATTGCCAGACCGTACCTATTGCTCTGTACTGGTGTTTCATTAGTCGGCTTGGAAGTGTAGTTTTAGAAAATACGATTCGACCAATTCTACGAAAAATAAAAACACGTATTAAGAAACTAGACACATTAAAAGAAAATAGGTTTTCCACTCAAAATTCAGCTTGTCAGCCTAGCACGGTCGTGGAAAACATAGACGACACAAGGGCAATAGCGGTCAGAGTTCGAGCAAACTTTCTAAAATTTGCCAACGTTAGTAATCCTGTGGGAGATCTGTGTTTCGTACTTACGCGGCCGCGATGGATATTTATGTCTTCCCGAAATAGCCACGGCTTGGTCACATGGCCGCCGAACCGAGCCTCTGCAACGAATACATCTGACGTCACTGCCGCGTCACATTCAATGAAACTCGTATACATTCCGAATTCTGGCACATTACCATCTATCCTGACGAAAGCGAATTTTAAACAACATTATTCCTCGGAACAGTATCCTTATCATTAATATTCATTTCTTTCTTGAAAACTCGATAACTCTATAACGATGCATCTTTCCTCTTTTTCAGAAACCTCAAATGCGGCCGATGATAGTTGAATATGACCCCAAGAAAAAAGGAGTCAAAAATGACTTATCAGATGTCGTCATGGTCAAGTAAGTGACGATGTTCCGTACACTCTGCAGCGAGGATGCCACTAGAACGACAATCATTGAATCTGCTTTGATTGCCCATTTTGTGTTGTCAATAATTAATTTCAGTTTGATCTGGTGCCACATCGGATCATTGATTATGTTGTACTGCTTAGTAATTAATTAGAAATTTAAATCAACATTAAAGCATGCTTCACAGCTTACCTCATGTTTGTTTCTGTTCAGCAATTTGATATTTTAATTGTGGAATATCTTGTCAGATTTGCCTTAAACCTAATAATTTTGACGTTTTTATTTCTACAGGACATTGAAAAGAAAACGTATACCTATTAGATTTTATGACCAAGGTTTAATATCCTAAATCGGTAGCACTTAAAGTTCAGTATGAGTGCGCTCCTCGGCGCCCCGGCGTGCAGCTCTGCTCTGTCGGGCGTCCTGGTCGCTTCTCACCTTTTTGACAAATTTATGTTTTGTCGTGGTATTTTATATTGTATGTTGACTGTTAAGTACTCGCTCCTTAAAATGAGCTAAAATGCTCGAAGCTGTACGGAGACGATCCGGGAAGACGAGTGCTGCTTCCACGAGATAAATGTCGTTCGTCGACCTTGATCATCTTGCAATGGACTCATACACCGGTACATCATTCCATTTTATGGTTTCAATTTTGTTTATTTAATTTGTTTTGTTTGGTAATGGTAAAAATTTGGAGATAATTGTGTACAAGCAGTGCCCAAGTCCGCTGCCACAACGCCGGCGCACGCGCCGGTTGTGCGCGGCGGGCACCCGTGCGCCATCTCTGTTCAGGCTCGGGATTGGCTCTCAAACTGGCGATTTGTACAAATTTGATTTAGCTTTATGTTCTGTTACATGTCTCTACTTTATTTCTTTCTTACTTCTATAATTCTAAAGAAACAATACGATAGAATTATATTATAATTCTTGTCAAAAATTTTACTAATAAGTGAATATTCATTAATGTAATCCCATTGTCCAACATTGCCATCTTTGTCCGTTAAGTTAATAGACGTCATATTTTCGATAAAAACGTAAAGCTGTATTGAATTTAACGGTTGAGCCACCTATTTGTAAATGCCGAGTCTTAACAGAGTGAAGCGCACACAAACAAAATATATTATACTTTATTTTGGAGACCATAATGAATGTATCACACTTCACACCACAACACACACAGAGTAACGCAGCTTACAATCAGTTATTAATTTTGATCATCCGCGAACAGTTCATAGAAGCCACAGTATCAGATCCGCGACGCGAGTAGTGTCATGCGAGTTGTTGCAACCCGCGCCCGCGACATCACACCCCGTTCGTTTCACATTATAGCTTGAAATGTGGCGCTTTATGTGTTCTCACTACCATTACATAGATCTGCTTTAAATTCAATGAGTTCTATATTAGAGACTACACTTTGTTACCCACCTCACTTCTAACCTATCAACACCACTTTACTTAGTTTTTAATGTAATGTTAGCCGAGACACTTGTTATAACAGTTCTTGGGGAATGTTTTACAGGTACAAAGTTGACCCAAATGAGATCCCAGTGGAACAACAGGCGGGCTCCACCCTGCCCCTCATGGAGATCCCGGGCAGAGACATTGAGGCTGATGAGGACTATAATCCTTTCGAGCACAGGAAGCTGGCGCATCCCACATCGTAAGTATACTTGTCTAAATATTAAAGAACATGCTGCATTATTGTGAGAGTTCTTAATGTGATGAGAGTTCATAATAAAAAATGATATTATCATTTACAATACTAATCAACCTGTACTTTTCTTTCCAGGGATATGGATACCCTAATTCACTTGTTGAAAGGATCCCTCGGTAGTGGGATCTTGGCTATGCCTATGGCTTTCCGCAACGCGGGCCTGTATTTCGGCTTGATAGCCACGTTCGCTATCGGAGGTATCTGTACCTACTGCGTGCACGTCCTCGTGAGGACCGCACATGAACTCTGCAGGCGGATACAGAAACCCTCGCTAGGGTTTGCTGAGACCGCTGAAGCCGCTTTCTTATCTGGACCACCCGCCGTGCACAAGTTTTCTCGACTGGCCAAGTAAGTTCTATAACATAAAAATAGACTCTCCTCTCCTGTCTTCTAGAAGAAATTTTGTGCTGTTCTATCCGTATTTGTAACACTTAAGAGACAGTCGTTCCTGATATTTGAATGAAACCTTCATTCATTTGTTACAGAGCTATGATCAACTGGTTCCTCGTCATTGACTTACTGGGCTGCTGCTGTGTGTACATCGTGTTTGTCGCCAAAAACGTGAAGCAAGTAGTTGACTTCTACGCGGAGGGGACTGACTGGCACGACGTGGATGTTCGTTGCTACATGGCTGTTCTTCTTCCACTGCTCATCCTCATGAATCTGATAAGGAACCTGAAGTACTTGGCGCCATTCTCGATGATTGCTAACTTACTGGTTGGAACTGGAATGGGAATCACTTTCTATTATCTGTTTCAACAAGTTCCTAGTTTGAGCGAGCGCCTACCTTTCACCCGCATCGAACGCCTACCAACCTTCTTCGGAACTGCTATCTTCGCCCTGGAAGGCATTGGTGTCGTCATGCCCCTGGAGAACAATATGAAGACTCCCACCCACTTCATTGGATGCCCTGGAGTCCTGAACACCGGAATGTTCTTCGTTGTTTCTCTGTACGCCTTTACTGGATTCTTCGGATATTTGAAATATGGTGATGAAACCAAGAGCAGTATTACTCTGAATCTCCCGCAAGACGAAGTGTAAGTATGCTTATAATACTATAAAGCTCTGCGCACCCTCAGACCCATATTGGAGAGTAGATATTGTTAATTTTTAAAATCTGTAGGCTACTTACTTCAATGGTTTTGATAGAATTTAAGAAAAATTAACGAACTTACGGAAAATTCTAATCACAAGTGTCACTTATTTAATGTCAGTCGTCAAAATCTAGGAAGCCCTACCTACCATTTCTCGAAACATTTCGCCGAAATTTTTAACCCACATAGTGTCAGTCGGAGAGCCCGAAAATAAGATGTAGTAAGCAGACTAATCAAACTGACATAGGTTGTCAAAATGCTTAACATGCCAATGCCCTCAGAGCGGTTACGGATTCGTATCGGATGCAGTGCGTCTCTGCTCTTACTGTGCAAACGGATTTGAATTGAGAGTCATTACTATACAGGGTTACTTGTAATTCGACATATATCCGTCAGGAGCTGATAAAGGGGCCAGAATTCAACAAATTGAGCCCCCCATATGTATGGCCGAATTCAATAGTTTTAGAGATATTTAAATTTTAAGGGGTTTTCGATATTTATCTACCCAAAATTTGACATTTAATTCCAAATAAAAAAAACTACATATGTAATGGGTACCATTAAAAAATTAAAGTGGCTCAATTTGTTGCATTGTGGCTCCCCTATCTGCTCCTGACGGATATACGTCGAATCACAAGTAACCTTGAAGGTATAATTCTAATAAAAAAATCTAGAAAATAGGCCCAAAACTTCAAATCCAGACCAGACCATAATATGTCCGAAGTGTATCCATAAATTATGACGATTTATTAATAATGTTATATTTTTTTTACAGATTGGGACAATGCGTTAAACTGATGATAGCTGTCGCCATATTCTTCACCTACAGTCTGCAGTTCTACGTGCCGATGGAGATTATTTGGAAAAACGTCCGCCACTGGTTTGGAGCCAAGAAGAACCTCGCTGAGTACAGCATCCGCGTCGGAATTATCATGTTGACCTTGGGCACTGCCATCGCTATCCCTAACCTGGGCCCATTCATCTCTCTGGTTGGCGCTGTCTGTCTCTCATTCCTCGGCCTCATCTTCCCCGCTGTAATCGAAACCGTCACCTACTGGGACAGGCCTAATGGCCTGGGACGCTTCAACTGGGTACTCTGGAAGAACATGTTCTTGGTCTCTTTCGGTATCCTCGGATTTCTAACGGGAGCTTATGTCAGCATTTTGGATATAATCCACGGTGAGGAATAAGAACAGACACGCATGACCATTTCATAGAATAAGGCTCAATAGATATGATTTAGGCTAAGGCCGATTTTTATAAGTATTTATGGCTTCGATGTGTTAATTCGATTGATTATTGCTTCCATTTTAATAAAAGCTTTTTAAATCATATTTTTGTTTTATGAATCACAAACACCATTTATCAGAAAGTGAATCTGCACAAACAACTCATCAATAGTTTCTCTTATAACAGTCGACCTAAGAATATTCGTAATATTATTTGCGCTATTAGTATTTTATACTATTTGTGATTATCGCCACTTTAATTTTGTAAAGCAAAGTTGTATTCTCATAATAGAATTGAGTTATTGTATTTAATGCTCAACTTGTATTATGTGAGGTTAGCGTGATCTACCTAATTAACATTTTGAATTGGAAATTAGTTGATGCGAAGCAGGTTGTGTATTCCTATGACTTTCATTTATTTAGCCCCGAAAATCTGTAGCCATTTTAGTTTTAAGCGATGTGTAGATAAATCTACTTTTATAAATGTGTGAGAATTTGTCTAGTGCATTATCGAAATGTGATACAACTTTAGGTTAACTAAAAGGCATTGTGGTATTTGGAAAATATGACTAAAAATATATAAATTGTTTCGAAAGTAGAAAATATTGATGTATAGTTGTTAGCAAACTTTGGAACCCGGCTACAGCTTGCCAATTCGACCTAAAAATGGATTACAATTTTGGGGTCTAATAGTAGAAACATTGTTCGTGATAATAATTATGGCATTTCCATTACCAAAAACAATACGTGTAGGTAAGTATATAACTGCTTATGTAGTATAAATATTCATATCGAGCTTTTTGGAAAATTATGAACTGAAGCATTTATCTAAGGTACCTATAGGTACCATATTAAGATCTTCGTCGAGATCGTTAATGTTATATTAGAGAAAAACACAAACTCAGGCGATAAAGTTGGTAAATCTCAATAGATACATATATATATGAGTATGTACCTAAAGACTGGTTATAATATTGTATTTTTATGTCACAAAATATTATTCTCAATCGTCCTTCGTTGTCTCAAAATTGAAGTTGACACTTCTAGAAAATAAGATTTGAAAATGGGTTACTAATCCGTTATTAAATATGTAATTACGTAAATATTGAAATCTTCATACGTGATAAGTTAAATAGTAACCCTATTTGTTCCTCGTACAAGTTTGACTCTGAATATTTATTTAGATACTAACCGAGTGAATGTAAGATAATACGAATGGCTAAAATTAAGATAAAGAAAATATTATCTACAAATGATTGTGTGATAGTCATTCTGTATTAGATAATAGGTATTAAGTGTTTGACTTTTGAAGTTGGGTTGTTTTCCCTGACTTAAATTAATGATCATTGTTTTAATAGTGACGTACATATGTATAGCCCCGCTGTTCCAACCGCTCTTGCAGTGTTCTATGAAGCTATGTTTAACTTCCATCTTTTCTTCATTTTTACTGAGACACAAGGTCGTAGACACAGCATATGGGGTATATACCTAGTGATTGTTACATAAGAGATAAAAATAAATCAATTTAACTTCTAGTAACTAAATAAATACACAAAAAGATTTTCGCTTCAGAAAAAAAAAATTAAATGTCAATTCTGTATCTAAAAATATTTTCTAACATCATGTATTTTTATGTGATTTTTTTATTTAATACCCAAAATTATGAAAATGATTTGCTACGGTTATATAAAATTTATTATTCTTGGGATATCATTCCTACATATTTGGTATAATGTACCAGCCTACCTATTTTTTAGATACTTAGAAGTGGTTGTTTTGTTACAGTATTAAAATAAATAAGTTTAAGGAAGATCTGTGTTTAATTTTTGCTTATTAACCACAAAAAACTGAACGCCAATTTCAAGTCTCTGGACGAAAATCAGCCCAAAGAGCAGGCTGGCTTCAGGGCAGGTTACTCAGCATTAGACCATATATACACAGTAAGAAAAATTTTCGAGAAAAGCAAAGAATTTGCCATTTTACTGCTGCATCATAGACCAGAACCAGTTATTCGACTCAATAGTGCACGGCAACCAACGTGTCGAACATTAGTACCTACATAAGAATTCACATGTTTTACACCAAAAAACACTACAAAGTATAAAATAAATGTAATTTCGAAAGGCGGTGTTTTTGGTTGTTTCTACGGTTTTTTAACACCGACTTCCGAAATTAAAGTTATTTTATACTTTATAGTTTTTTTTATTTGGAAGTCGGTTGTATTTTTTGTAAAAATGTTTTATTTTTTTCACTTTTTAGTGGTATCTGCCCCACATCTAACAACACCACTAAACGGAAAGTCTCAGGAAAGCAAAACACGCAATTTCGTTTACTTGGGTAGTATGTATAATATGTATATTTTCTCCAGGAATTTTTATTAAAAAACAAACGACTGAACCGATTTTGATGAAATTTCTATGGGACCAATCGGAACATATATCCTTTCACGTGAAAAAGAATTTTTCAAATCGGTTTATAAATGACGGAGGTATGAGGTAACTAATAAAAACAACCGAATTGAGAACCTCCTCCTTGGCGGAGGAAACATTTCTTTGTTTATTTTTATTTTTGCGATCCGCTGGCGACATCATACTATTTGGTACGACAAAGGAACACCTACGAAGCATACTCATAGACCTGGATAAAGCAGGGCAGGTTTGACGATGAACACTTCCAAAACTAAAGTCATGACAAAACGCATCGGAAGACACGTCGAATATGTGAAACTTGGGCCAACAAATGTCAATCACTGAAATAATATCAAAGGAAATAGACACAAGAATTGGGAAAGCATGGAAATGTTACTGGGAGCTTAAGGAAGTAATGAAGAACACAGAAACTAAGATGACCGTTAAAACAAAATTATAGAACACCTGCATACTTCCAGTCCTAATGTATGGCTGTCAGACTTGGGCCCTCACTAAAGCGCAAAACAGGAAATTAGAAACATGACAGACTGTAATGGAATGAAACATGCTGAATATAAGGAAATCTATTAGAATGACCAACAAAATTTCCAGAAGACGTACGAAAATTTAAAACGTAGAGGAAAGTAACCAAATATGGAATACCATTTTGTTTTATGGATAAAAGAAAAACTAATCAGAAGCGTCTGATTGAAATCCTAATCAGTCATCTATCTATTCGAAGTCAGTAATTGATACTTGCATGTTAAATATGTTAATTAACAACGTAATATCTCCATTTTACCAAAGTAACAAATGAGGAACCGAATATGGAATAGGGTATCAAAAATCTTGAGAATCTGATAATTATGGTCAATAATATAAATTACTTGTTTTTCAACATAACAAACTTAGAATATGTTGAACTCTGAACCATCGAAATCGTTATTTTCCCAGAGCCCGCACATTCAACACTTGATTTAAGTTAATCTCCAACTACCCTCGGAAAATGTAGTTTTTGGCAAAACATACATTCAGCATCATCCGAGTTTAAAGATTCTCGCTCCATGAAATTAATCAAGTTCACTGTCAGTGCCAAGCTGGATAGCATCCCCACTTCAGGGTATTATCTTGAAATTCCAAACTTGGTCCATATTTGGATTTTCGCATCGGTTCCATAATGTGCTCATATTTTGCAAACTACAATTACATCAATAGTAAGATTTTCCTAATTATAAAAACAAATATTTAAACGACATGATTTATAGTGTAACACATGGAAATACATAGGTAGCACCATAAAGACTTGTGTTTTTTACCATACCCATTAAAGTTATGCGGTGAAGACAAAACAAAACACGCCTGTCACAAGCAAACCTTTCCTGTCACTGTAACGGTGGTGGGTGTGCGATAGTAAGATGTGCTACTGAAATAGAAGATAGTCATGTATTTTGTGTACAAGTTTAATCTTCGGAGAAATCATGGGATTCCATATTAGGATACTATTCCATGTTTGGTTACTTTCCTCTAACAAAGAGAGTAAGAATACTAAAGTGGAGATGGACTGGTCATAATAAATTATAATAAGAGACATTGAAAAGTGGAACAAAAGATAGCATTTTGGTATCCAAGAAATAGGAAAAGAAATCGGGGTAGACACTTCCGAAGATGGGGAGACGAAATTAAGATTATAGTAAAGAAAAAATGGACTAGGAGAGCGCAAAATAAAACAGAGTGGAAAGAAATGGAGGAGGCCTTCGCCAAAGTTAGGCAAACATACCAATAGAGGTATGCAGTACAGAGAGTAAAGTCCCGCACACCTCCACTGAAAATGGGAGGATCCTCCGATCCAGACGGTTGTTGTGTCTGGTGGGCAAATGCCCGATAGTTGATATTCGGACTGTTGTATATGTTCAAATTGCACGGAGAACTTTGCTTGCGCGATGCAGGATTTCGTTGATAGTTCGTCGTAGATGGCGTTGCGATACTTTAAGTTGTCGTACAAAATTCGTTTCTTAGTTTTTCATGTGGCGGCATTGATGCCGCTACAGACCGGGTTGTTGGTGCTACCGACTCGCGTTAGTCGTTAGAATAAGATTAAAAATATTTTAAAAAAATGTCAGTGTCTGAATAAGGTAATGGAACCACATGCAGATTACTGAGATGTGTTACATGAATAATGTCACCGGAAAATGGTAAACTTCGTAAGATTATTAAAAATCTTGAAAGAAACTCTCGATAATTTGTCAACTGAACATTTGAAATAAGTACCTGCTTTTTTACGCATCATTTGATAATTTATAATCTCTCGATGTCATTCCGAGAAATTGTGAAAAAGCAAGTTACGAAAACTATATATGTATATGTCACCGGAAAATTGCAGACTCCGTAAGATTATTACAATCTTACGGAGTCTGCAATTTTCCTATACATGTATAGTCAATATCTTTATTATATTTTAATTTCTCGATATATTATGAAAAAATCGTTTGGTATACAATAAATCCCATCTTAATTCAATAGTTTCCACTATATCCGTGTCTCATTAAGCAAAAATACAACCGACTTTCAAATAAAAAACAGTTCAAAATATAAAATAACTTTAATTTCGGTAGTCGGTGTTTTTGGTCGTTGTTTCGTTTTTTGACACAGACTTCCGAATTATTTTCCACTTTTTAGTGGTGATACCCCACAACTAAGTGACATTATTCCCATAATAACTGGCTGTACTATTTTTTAAGGTGAGGAGGTCACTGGTTTATCTTTGAAGTAGCAGTACAGTGCGAATGCAAAACAGCTATAACTAAACCCAATGCAAAAAGAATCATCAAGATCGGTTAATAAACAATAAAGTTATGCCCGAATAGATAACCCCCAAAAACATTAATTCAGGTTGACTTGTTAGCATCTGCGTACCCCTTCACAGCGTACTGGCGTAATGTTATGTTATGAACTGGTGTAATCAATAAACAGACAAGCAATTTCAGCAATCCCGGGAGATTTGCATCATTTATTGAAAAGTTCCGTTGCCTACCTCCGAAATCCTTCATCAGATCTTCATCAACACACTTCAAAATAGGGCCAGTTTGGAAAAATACTCTTCCAAACAAAAAAGAATCATCCAAATCGGTTGACAATTGGCGAAAATTTTGCTGAACAAACATTTTTCCTGGAATCCCAGCATCAGATCCTAACCCTTCTAAACCTTCTAACCCTTCTAACCCTCCTAAACCTTCCATCATCAGCTAAGCAAGATGAGATGTTGATTACCAAGCACAATTATCTGAATTGGTTTAGAAAGTATATGAAAAACATTGTATGTGTCTTTAAAATTTGAGGGTTGCTCTCGATTTCCCTAGGATCCCATCATCAAATTCTAACTTGGTGCCAATGGGACCACCTCAGGAGTATAGGCTTTGAAAAAAAAAAACATCAAAATCAATTCATAATTGACGGTATGATCGCAAAACAAACATAGCATACAGACGAATTGAGAACCTCCTCCTTTTTGGAAGTCAACTAAAAATAGTTTACAATTTCACGCGATACGTTGCAATCTTACGGCGTTTGCAAATTTCTGGTGACATATACAAATTCAACATTCTTACCTCGACGACGGAAATAGATATATAGGCGACGAAAAAGATAAAAATCTATTTCTGACTGCAGCGTTTAAAGGAACTCTACATGAATGGCATGACGGGAACGCCATTCATGTACATATGTTCTGCTACTTGGCTAGGCAAGAAAATTCGATAAATTGTAGAACCGTACGATGTTGGCAACCAATAGGTCAGTTTATGTCAGTTCACAATTTCTCGGAGATTATAGACTATCAAATTGTGATGCATGAAACAGTATTCCAAATTTTCAGTTTACAATTTAACGTTTGATCGAATTCCAGTTTGCAATTATCCGGTGACAAATACATTGCGTCCCTTGTCGGACTACCCGAAGCTCGTGCTTGACAGCTTCAATCAAATCATTCGCGATACAATGTTTGTGACAACGAATTCTGCGAAGCCCACACTCACCATACCTAGCGGTCGCTCCCGAAAACAATGGGAATCGACAAAACTCCTCGTACTTAGGTTTGGTTTGACAAACTTCTGTTGAAACACAGCTTACAAACATATTTTGAATAAATGGATTGCTGGTTGTTGTTGGTTATGTATGACTATTTACACAAAATATATAAAATCCCTCCAATACATTTTGATTCTATATGATACCGAGCGGGTATTTTATTTTACCAAGCCTAACTAAATAGTATTTTAGGTATAGCAGTTGTAAAATTTTATATTGGGGCCGACTTCCAGTGAATCCGGATTCAGCAGAATACCAGTATTTTACGTGGAGCAAATGCCTATCTGACCGCCGAAGTAGAAAAGTATATCTACGACAATTTTTGATAATTACCCGCTTTATTTAATAAACCATCTGTAACTTTAACAAAAAAATAACTCTGTTAAATTCTAGCTACAAGTGAGACTGCTATCAATAAGGTCTAGACCTCATTGAAAGCAGAACCTAGGTTCGACTCACATCCCAAGGTCTTAAGACAAAGTGATGTTGGAGTAGACAGTTGTCCAAATAGAAAAATTTAAGGGATTTCCCACGTGCTATTTCAGTAGCGTATGGCAATCGTATTTTAGAATGTTTGATCCTTTTAGAATTTTTACTTTTTACGGCCACAGTAACAACTTGCCTTCCCCTCATGGTCACAGTTGTGATAATATAAGCATAAACTCATCATAATAAAAAAAAAGAAAATGAAAAGAAACTCTTTAGTCTTGATAGATGAGGCAAGATTCACGCCAAGCTTTAGAAGCTTGACATGAGTCTTTCGCTGGTACCTCTACGTTATGCTTAATGTAAAAACCAAAAGCCCTTAATGATAATGAAAAAGTTTTTCCAGTTATCAAAATAACTACAGCACAACAAGCCATCAAGAATTCCACGTAGCTGAAAGTTGTTGCGAGCTCATCCGAAACATTGTAGTTTCGAGAAATTATGTAGTGAGCATGTTCAACAGTTAGGTTTGCGCCGTCGCTTGCATAACACGTCACGCGATGCGCGCGGGAAACCGGCACCATTGATACTGGTGACAACCCTAAGCTCTTGTGATCTCTCGAAGAAGGTAGGAAGTTCACCTTCAAATATTCGTCATAATTTAGGATTTTGAAGCTTATGAAAGGATTTTTTTTATTGTGGCAAAATCATTCCTTGTGTCCGACTACTGGGCAAAATCATGCCCTTTCTCCTACGTAACCTTTGGGTATTGTGCGGACGTCTGGAAGGTTGAGAAAAGTGACAACCCTGAGCTACTGGTGATCTTACAGGTGCATCCGTCCAGGGAAAATAAGGTAAAGGCGCATGAACTATTTTATTTTTGGTCTCGTCCAATATGATTAAGCGATTGACTGTTGATACTTTCAAATTGATTACCACGGTCAGGCACAAGCCCTTGCTCCCTCTCAGTTTTGTCTGTTATTAAGCGACCGCTGCCGCGCTGGTCGGTAGATACCTATTTACTCGTTCGGGTGCATCCGTGCTAACAAGGAAAAGAAGTTAGTAAAATGTTTGCTTCTAAGATCTAAGTTTATGGTCTTCTTGGAAATGGTAGCGTACTGCAGTCTATGAATATGGGATTTGAAAACGAGAGGAACATAATATGCGATCTCTATCCATGTCGTAAACGGCAGTCACGCCAACGAAAATGAAATATAAAGTAAATTTACCTTCCTGAAAACTTAAAGCATTTTCAAATAAATAGCGTGAATGTGCACTAATTATTTTAAGTACCTACCATAAAACTAAGATCTTTCTGAACGAAAGCTTCTTTATTACTTAACTAGCTTTTGCCCGAGACTTCGTCCGCAGCCATTTTTAATTTTAAGATACAATTTTTTCAAAAAAGCTTTAACATAATTATGTTTATTTATGTCCTTTCCCTGGACTCAAACTATTATAATATTAGTATAGATTACTTTAAAATGTATCCCACTCTAAAATAAAACCCAACCCTTGGGTCATGGGCATTTAAAGTTGACAGCGAAAAGGCTGCGTTGAGGGCGATGTTTTTGATGATATATTTTAGTTTATTTTATTTGTTGTTTTTGTATAGCACTCTGGCTGTTGCCCGCGACATACCTTGCGTGTATGTCTGAAAGTAATATATTGTCGCTAGATAAGCTTGCTGATATACGAACAATCAATATCCAGAGTTGCCTGTCCCTCTTAGAATTAGGAATTTGGAAGAGTAAGGTAATGCAAGGCACTGGCTGTTTCACCTCTTCTGTTTAAAACGGCTCCGGCTCTGATAATTTTTCGGCATGAGAAACGTTTAAATAATAAAGCTTCTTTATACAAAATCGGACGGAATCACCTGGAGGTAATTCTGCCGCTAATATCGTGTAACGCGAACACAAAAAAGATACTAAGGGTTGTCAACACGCGATAGAGCTAGATAAAGTTGGTGGTGGGAAAAGCCCTGGGCTGGTCATGACGTATCATAGGCTTACCGGGAATTGAACTGGTTTAAAACCTAACAGAAATTTCTTGGGAGTGATCCCCCTCACTCCCAAGAAATTTCTGTATGGTCTTGGGAACGAAAACAACATCACCGGGGCAACCTGCTAGGATTTTGGCTTAGATGAAAGTTAGTTGGAGATTTGTTCCTTTCAGCAGAGTGCCATTGTTAAGTTTAAGAGGGATTAAATATCTGATACATTGTTATTTTGTGAATAGGTTAAAAATAAAGCAGTTAAAAGAAAAAAAATGTCGTGTACTTACATGATATTTTTATTTTAACTTATAATGTGAGTGAACTGAAGAACTAAGTTGAAATCATAAAAAATACCAGTAACCAGGCTACCAGGAAATAATTATTCTCTAAAGCTTTTTTGCCGACGTCATCACACAAAAACTTTCATCCCCTATTTTACCTCTTTACGGTAAAATTTTCACAAACTTTGAATGTAACACACAGAAAGATAGAGTTACTTTACCATTTATAATATTCTCTGCTACAGTTTTCTCAGAAAACCTGAGGTTTGAGTCTTTATAAGAAATAAGAAACAATACAATATTCATGGTAGTCAGTCTTCTTCAGTAAGTACCTACTTATGTACTATAGAAGGAAAACGTAGGTATTGCAGTAATAATAACTGGCACCTTATTAGTCCTGTTTTCCTACCGGATGTCCATCCGGTGGATGAAACCAACAATAGAGCCAGACAGAACTAATGAAAACAATAATTGAAATAGAAATTCCTTGAAATAGACGTGTTTCTTGCTTGTTAAAAACAATAATCTTCATGTCTCGCTTTTAATCAGATATTTTCTGCTTTTCTTTATGTGAAATCTTGTATTTAAAAGTTATGATTACCTAAACATCGAAGTACCTACATCATCGTTTGAGTACTACACGCCGCGTCCATTACGCAGTTCCTCAACAGGCAAGTAAAATTGAGTACATCCCACTATTGTTCACAATATAATTTGATATTGGAACTCTTTGAACTGTTATTTAAAACCTCTTTGATTTGAACGGGAGCAGAGTGCAATTTAATGTGCGCTGGACCGGGAAGCGCTTAGCTTGTACCACGGACATATAGTAGCTTTAGTCAGACTGCCAATTCTATTAACTTTCAAGCAACGTTCGCATATGCATCTCATTCGCAATCTGTCAAAAAAGCCTCAATTTCTTTACAGTTTGTCAAAACGTTTGCGACTGACATGCAAATGCGACCGTTGTTAAAGATTTATAGTAGGCGCCAGATAAATGTGGAATAAAGTATATTGACCTTTCCCTAATAACTGCTCATAGGTACCTGAACAATTAAATATGAATCGTTTTTCATTATTAGACAATGTTAAGGATCACGAGAGATGATGATTCGGGACAGTTTCGTGTCATTAATTCCGTTTTTCAAATTAAAAATGTCAATAAATGTAGGTGGGTCAATGACCGATATTCCACGATTATCTGGCGCCTACTATAGTAGAATTGTATTGACCCTCTGGAGTCAGGACCTCCTTATATGGAAGCTGTGTCTCTGGCAGTTCCTTCGCTGCTTCTTACTGAAAGTTGTATCACCTCCTTGAAAAAGGTACCTATAACCTTGATACTTTGAATAAAATTCAGTGTCCACCTTCGTTTCTATGGTACAACTGTGAAGTTTCTTAGTCAAAAATATTGCAAAGCATTCTACAACGTTGTTTAAACGTTGTCGCTGTTATTGCTGATGTCGTTTTATATATTGCATTATATAAACAAACAGTAACAGACACTGCTAAACTTAATAAGTACGTTACCCTGTTAGGGCGCAGCAATCAACATGGCTAATAACAAAACAATTTTCTTTTATCAATAAAAGTAGTAACACAACACTAACATTATTATTAAGAACTATGGCTGACAATGTTTGGGTATACTTAGTAGTTAGGTAGGTGTTAAATATGTTTTTAATTAAAATATGGTTATCTACACTATTATTATAACGAGGTAAAGTTTGTGAGGTTGTGGTTGTAGGGGGTTATCTCTGGATCTACACAACGGATTTTGAAAATTCCCTTTGTATATGATAGCCACATGCATGAGGAATGCTTATAGGCTATACGGGAACGGGGAATTCCTACGGGAGCGGGAAAACACGGGATATGCGCTTACGAAGTCGCGGGCAAAAGCTAGTATATACATATAATGTTCTTGCAAAAGCAGTAATGCTAGACTCTGATGGCGAGCCATAGGAAAATGTGTAGGGAGCTGAAGTTGCATCTTTTAAGCGCCTAATTGAAATGGAGACGCTCTTTAGGCTTATGTCGTTGCAACTACATTAGGTTCTAGAGTAAAAGCTTGGTTACTCCCTAAATTTCTACACGGTTAAAATTTCCACTGTGGTGGATTACAGCTCGATCAGTGATATACATATCTTTCTTGCAATATCTTACGCTTTATTACAATTGCAACGTCCGACAAGGACCCATCGCGAGAGCAGGATGGCAACTTATAATTTCTTCCACTTTTTAAAATAGAAACTTGTCAGTTTACTACTAACAGTTCATGATAGCCTGGTACACGACAAGCTGATACAGCCCCCGCATTTACAATCGCTCAATCAACTGTCGACAATGTTATATTTACGTTGATCTTTCAAGGCTTAATTGAAGCTCACACTTTCAGTTGGCTTAGAGTTTAATACTGTGAGGCAGGTTTTCCTCTCCGGTAAATAGTAAGCCTATTTTTTTTTTTTTTAAACTTTGCCCCCACACTAGGAATTTATCGTGGGTGCGTTTACAAACATACAAAGTCACATACACAAACAGCCAGACCCGGAACAACTATCTGTAGGCCATACAAATAATTGTTCCGTGCGGGAATCGAATCCGCGACACGCAGCGCAGCAGTCAATCGCTCAACCACTGCGCCAACCGTGCTGTCTATCTCAAGTATGTATTTTTATCCTCGTCTTTACTGCCATTATTATCATCTGTCTAGCCTTTTCCAAACTATATTGGGGTTGGCTTCCCAAACCAAACCAAACCAAACCTGATTCAACTGTGTATTTTTACTTTCGTATAAACTGCAAAATCGAACAAATATTCAAATCCCGCGGAACTGTTTTTCTATCAGGCCCCGGGCTGTCAGGAGGTAAGTTTCTATTAGGAACCCCTATTTTTTTTTTTTTAAGGATGGGAAATCATCGAATGACTTCCTCCGCTCTGGGTGGAGCGGAAGGGCGTGTCAGACTCTTACTGACTAAAACCCATCCGTGTTCCTTCTAAAGTCCTTTTACAGTAACTACCGACTCATTTTACTTTATAATATCCTCTAATTATTTAGTAAGGTTACAAAATTAATTGCTAATAATTAATAGCTTTTAAAAAGTATTCGCTCCCCCTGCAGCCATTTTACCAATACAAGGGTTAATTTCGACAGGGTGTGTTCACTCAGCCAGGACGAAATACGTGTATTATCCCACTTTGGTTAAGAGTCGATTAGTCGAGTCGCGTAGGCCTTCGACCGATACGGACTCCTACAGGGTGTTTTATAAACGTTCGTAACACATCCAATATCCTAGACACGCGGAAATATAATAGTTTTTTTATCAGTGAAAGATATTTAGAATTTCAAAAACTTTCTTATACCTCTCTTTCAGAGATCACCTGTAGGGTAAAACCAGGATAGTTGCCCCAGGGGTATAGTTGCCTCGATTTTAATTACTCTAGCTTCGTGGATGAATCACATGTTATTTTATTTATCAATCGAGAGACTTTACAACGACAACTAAGTAGACCGTGTTACATGTGTCTGTGCGATTGCATGGGAAGGCAAGGTGCGATCAAAGTTTTTGCGCGATAAAAATCTTCTTTCTCGGCGGGGCACCTATCCTAAACGTAATTTACATGGATTAGGCAACTAGCCCCCATATGGGATAGGTAGATGTCACAAAATTTATAGGTCGACAAAAATCGCCAAAATTCTGGAAATATCAAAAATAATGTTCTTTACTTTCACAAATTTGAAGATAATAAACCAAAGTACCTACCCGTTTTATGAGTAAAGTGACAACTAACTAAATATATAATAATTATAATTTTTTATAAAAAGTGTGGCAACTATCCTGGTTTTACCCTATTTATAAAAAAAACCGGCCAAGTGCGTGTCGGGCCAGGCGCGCGCAGTGTAAGGTTCCGTAGTTGCACGCCAAAATTGCCGAATTAGAGTGGTGCTTTAGGTTTTATTCTATGAATATATCAATTGAGTTCATGGTATAACGGTTAAAAACGGGCCCACATGGGACGATGGTAACTTGAAAGAAATTTATACGAAATTTTCCTTCTCCAAGTACAGAGGCCAGCACATCAAGCTACCCGAAATTGTCAAATTTTCCCAATCAACCTTGAACCTAAAACTTCGGCGATAAAGTTGAAAATCTATTCAAGAAATTTGACAGATTGTTGTAGCTTGATGTACTGGTGTCTGTACATTTTATAGTTTGGTCGACTATTACTCGTCAACTTGTACTTAGCTGTGACAGTTTTCCTTTTAAATTCGTACATTATATAGCCCCGGTATTCTAGTAGCTAAGTGCGCCCTTTTTTGTCATATGTACCTACTTAGAAAACACGTGTGTTCTCATTTTTTTAACAAAGAACACGTGGTTTTAGCAAAGCTGGCCGAATAGCACTTAATAAAAAATTAGAATAGGGACAAAACTGGTTCCTATTTGCAGCAATGAGGTTATGTCCATCTTCCTGCAAGTCATTCAACAGCCCCTCGCGTACTTGTTGAATCTTTCAAACGAGGGGAACATAATACGCTACTTAACCCAAACGTCTTCATTACTGGGTCATGATTATCCTTGACAAAAGGCTCTATGAAAAGTGACGTGATCAGCGACAGTTGACGACTGTCAAATGTTCAAAACTGTGTGGAATTGACCAGGTGACATTTCATGTTAATCACATAGGTACATTTTAGAGTTTTCGAGAGTCGTATTCGAATATATGTAGAATATCACTTCTAGTCTACTGTCACGTGGCCAATTCAGACTTGACTTTTTGTCAATTTTTACGCCACGCTGTCGCTGATCGGCTGATTCGCCACTTTATGTAAAACGTACCTACACAGATGACAAAGGCCGATGAGAGAGGCGTGAAAGGGCTTTTCGGCCAATTCTGGCAAAAAAATAAACACCCCTTTGGCGTGCCGTGACTTTATTGGGAAGCTTGGCCAGTCTGGCCATCTATTGCATCGAGAATCGATAGTAATTTGATTGAACCTTTAGTACCTAGTACCTACTTATATTATTTATTTATTTATTATATACTTTATTGTACACCTCATAATGATTGTCCTGTTCTTATTATGAGTCATAATAAGAACAGGACAATCATACATAAAATAAGTGCACAATGGGCGGTCTTATCGCACAAGGCAATCTCTTCCAGACAACCTTATGCGTGGTATGATTATGCGTGGGAAGTCTGTTTATTTTGATGTCTGGATTTTGATGAAAGGAACACACGGCTGGACTGCTGAACTCGCATATAGCAGGGATGGCGAACCAGTGGCACGCGTGCCCGTTATGGCATGAGGCGAAAATAATTCGGGCACGCGAAACTTTGTACTTGAGTTAAGCCTATTGTAAGATAACTAGCAGACTAACTTTTGATTTTATTTAAATGAACACCAAACAGTAGATAAGCATGAGGATTGCTGTACCTACGGATTTCGATTTCCAAACAAAAAGGCTTAAGTTAATCGTTTCTAGCTTTATTTTATGTGCATTAAATCACCAGGGAAGTCTGTTTTTTGACGGCATATCATGGCAACATTTAATATTATTGAATAATATTCGCACGATCACAGTAAAGGTTCGCCATCCCTGGGATACCTATAGCATACTTTCTATAAACGAAAATACGCTCCCGTAAGTTAATTAATTTTTGACTTCAATCTGCCGAAGGCAGGGCAAAAGTTGCACATGGCATTTCGGTTCCAATAGCCCAGTGGTTCTCAACCTTTATCTGACCCGGGACCTATTTAATTTCTCTGTTGTCAGCAGGGACTAAAAAATAAGAAGAAAATTAAGCTTCGTAAATCTCAAAGTAAACTTATATCACATAGAATTATAGATATTCACTTTTAGCATAACTAACCTTGAAATCAAAAGTAAAGAGAATTGTGAAATTGTCTCGCACAACATTTCTAATAGAAATCTGGAATTAGTTTGCATCGATGACATTTATGAGGTGAAAAGATTGAAATTTTAAATCTTTTGCGGACCATATTTTAGCTCTGGCGGACCACCTGTGGTGCGCGGGCCACAGGTTGGGAACCACTGCGATAGCCAAAAGTTTCGGTCTCGAGTTCGTGTAATTTTCGCATGAAAATTGGCTTCGGAGCATTCGATATTATTTTACACTATTACTCGGATGTAATGTAACCTAACCGACCGGTAGATTATTGAGATGTGTTTTATAAACCTGACGTAGCCATCATCCAGAAAGGGTGAACAGTAGGTACAATAGAGTGTTTGACAAACAACAACAAATTATTCCATCACATAGATTTCCAAAAAATATTGGTGACGTATTTATCTTTGTCACGTAAACAGTAAATGAAGACGTTACAATGCGTTGAAAACTCGCGTGACGTCACTTACCAGTACAGTTTTTACTGAAAAGTGACGTTACAAGCCTCCACTCCTTTTCTTTGATGCGTTTTATTAAAAGAAAGGATGGATGGATTCAGCACAACAAAATCAAACTTTTTTTCTGTTGCATGTAATATTTTAGCGTTTGTATATCTACTGATTCGAGGTCGCTCATTTCGAATCTACCAGTTCAGTATCAACTATCAGTCTTATTCTAGCAGCTCCAGTTTTTGAGATACAGCTTCTACGTGCATAATGAGTCCATTATAAGAATTTTAGTCGATCTTTAAATAATGATTGTTTATTTTTTTTCTTTTCCTTGAGACAAAATGTTTGTTGATCTTAAGATGCTTAATTTTTTTAAGTTGTTTATGAGATAGCAGAGCTCAACGAGAATATTGAAATAATTGGGGAAATACAAACATACATGCATACGGGTCGAATACAGAAAAACCTTTTTTGAAGTCAGTTCACATGAAAAGATTGGCCGTCTAGGGAAGCACCGGTAGGCTGAACGTTATAGGTAGGTACACCTCTTGTGCCACGAGATCATATCATATTGCCACATCTGCATATTCCAATTGGTCTAATGAAACTATTAGTTAACAAGCTGTGTCCGCGGCTTCGCTCCCTTCACCTCCCGTCAACCGTTACCTACCCTACATACCTACCCTACCCTACTTTCCTACCCTACCTTCGTATCTACCCTACCTACTTACCTACCTACCTTACCCTACCTATTTTTTTTTGTTTTTGAACCTTCCCTGTAATCCGGCGAACAAAAAAAAATAAGAAGTAGTGAAACTGGTCCAGCCGTTCATGCGTGATGCCGTGACCAAGGGAAATAGGGATTCATTTTTACATAATATAATATAGATTTACGCTAAACGAGCGAATTTTCATGTAGGTATTTCTGGGAAGTTTCCGAATCTGACGTTATATTATTCAAAATGTGTTCCATACGTGATGATTACATTGAGCGCGTTGAAGAGAAGCTGTCTCACTTCCAGCGACTTGGATGCAACATGAGCATCAAAGTTCACAGCCATATTCACATATGTTGTATCCAACTAGCACGCCAGAGCATAAACGAATCGGCGTGCCCCCGACGCAAAGCCACATTCACCGTTCTTTTTGTCATATATTTGTGACGTTTGGCGTGGCACGCGCTTACTTGTCATGTAAACGTGACAATGGCGTATATAAGGTACCTAAGTAACATCTTCGTTACAATTTCGTTTAATAATTTGTAAATGTCACTTATCGTGCTGATTAAACGGCGCAGTGCAATGAAAGGCTTGGCTTTTAATGATACGGTTGATGAAGCCTGCTGCAGCTGCGACCTATATATCGATTTCCAGCAAATCTAGGTGACTTGTGAACAAAGGGCGACCGATGAGCATGCAAGACTTTCGAACTATGCAGGAACGATGCCAGGGTCCCTGAGCTGCACATGTTGTGATGGCCGATTTTTGCTAGAGCATTCAGAGTAGCATTTCATCATTCAATAACAGTAATCGTATAAGAGAAAGTTCCAGAATTTGTAGTTTTTTACAAAAAAATTTTTTGTACGATGTGTTTCTTGTGTTTTTCTCAGAAAAACACCCCCATATTATTAAACAAGTGCGTGTCGGTACACGCACAGTGTAGGACTACCGGTCCCGTAAGCCATGACAAAAAATAGATAATTTTACTATGACATTACATTGAATCATACACATTACATTAGCTAAGTCATTTTCTATTTCGGGTTACTACGAAATTTTTACATAATCAGTGTTACATTTAATGAGTTGATCTCTTTAACTTGTAAAGCCTACTTATCTGTGATCGTTTTTTCCTTTAATTCGTTATATTTCATTGTAATTAGATATGTTACTATATATCATGATTTTTACACGTCTCCTAAAACAGACGTTTAGCTGGCAGAGGGGGGGAGGACACTTGACTCTAACAAAAATTGACACTTGAAAGCTTAATCTTTCGCAAACGGATACTTGGATGGAAAAATTATTTGCGCAAACCCTCAATATTTTTAAACGACCTACGACTAGATTTTTAAGCTCCTCCTCGCTTTTTTTCACTTTGTCGGCGTGATTAATATACCTTATGCCCAAGTTCCAACTTTCGTTTTTTTTTTTAATCTTTATTTAAGTGTTCTCGATCAACAATGACGATGTCGCCCCGTAATTATAATTATAATATAACTTTTATAGCTAGAAACATCGTATTCTCTAAAATCTTACATATGTTAAACTATGAAGTGGAAGCATTTGTTGGAATGTGCCCGGACCGAAGTCTCAACAGTGTCACAATATATTGTCTATGGCCTTCCATCTCCTGGAACCATGGGCAACGAAAAGGTCCTGCCTGTATTGTCCTGTACCATATGCCTTTGGTGAGCGACCTCTCATCAAAATACTCCTGATCTGTGTGTAACGGTAAACAAGTGTATGTGACCCCTTCCGATGAAGCTAATTTTGCTGCCTGGTCCGCCTTTTCATTGCCCATGATGCCAATATGAGATGGAATCCACTGTAGAATTATAGTTTTGTTAGTCATACGTAGCTCTAAAATGGTTTGGAGAATAACAAAGGCTATCGGGGAACCTCGAGAATTCGAGGGTAGCCGAGCCAGATGCAAAAAGCACTTTTAGAGTCAGTTAAAACCACAATATGCTGAGTATCAAGAGTTAAAGCGTAAGACAAGGCTTCAGAAATCGCTATCAACTCGCAGTACATTACAGCAATATTAACCTTAATTTTAAATTTAAAAGTAATATTTAATTGATGGTCGTATACAGCCGCTCCCGCACACTACGCGTCTTTTGATCCGTCTGTATAAAGTTGATAGAACGAACCGTAGTTATCATTCAAATATTTGGTACACTTTTGTCTTAATTCTCATTGATCTCTGGAATGCGTGCATAAGGGATATCGTAAGAGATGTTTTTTGACAAGTCAATCTTGGACAGCCATGTATTTAGCGAGAATACACCCAATATGGAAACTTTCTAGCGTTAGCGCTAGAAAATTGTAATTTGAGCGTCTCTGAGCTAAACGGCGGTCGGACAGACAGATAGACACGGACATGGCGAAACTATAAGGGTTCCTTGTTGACTACGGAACCATAAAAAGTAGAACTGATACTGAATCATGTAAAATATTCCATACGACAGACTTGCTGTTGTGCTAGCGAGGAATTATATGAAAGAAAAGGGAGTGAATGATAGCTATTCAGGTGGCAGAGGTGAATAAGATAAGAAATCTTGCGTAACATGGGACAAGGGCAGAAAGATGATGTATTTCTTTAACAACCATAATTATGCTCGTTAGCGCGTTCATAACTCGAAGAGTCACTTATCTCTATTACTTATGTACTACTTTAGGTAATCTTAGATCATTTGTGTGATGTTGATACAATGTATATTCTTCTAGCAACATGAACTTCTACATAGGTGGTACATACTTATAAACTGTAGTTCGCTACCTACTAGGTGCGTCACATCGAGTCACATGTCATTCATTCATTCAAGAATTAAAGCCAACCTACTCATTCTCGATGCCGTCCTGGTACGCGCGAAAGATACTAAAAATAAAATGCGTTGGAGGGTTGAAGAGATGCTGTCTCACTTCCACCGTCTTAGATGCAACAATGAGCATCAAAGTACTCTTCCTGCACAGCCATACATACATATATAAAACTGTCGTTCGCTGTAGTACGCTGTCCGTTGTAGTACGTCACATGTCATTCATACGTTTAAATATTTAAATCAACCTTCTCATACTTGATATGGTCCTGGTACGCGCTGAAGAGACACCACCCCCGCATTTTTGTTATCACTTGAGCTTTATCAATGGGACATTCTACAAACGTGGCCGTGGGACTCTTTTGTACTATGCAATGTAGGTAAATATTTCATTGGAAATATTGAGAACATTGCGCCTGTTTTCCCCAAATATATAGGCAGGGTTATTAAAAAACACCCACATTTTGCAAGTTTCGTTGTTCTTATCTCCAAAGTGAGGGCGAGTATATTATTAATGTCATTGTTATGTGGCCATTCTGCACCCAACCCAAACGCAGTGCTAGTATGGAGCCCCTTCACAGGCATTAATTGCCCATCGTGCAGCGTGCACCATCCACGATTTGAACGACGCCAATGATTGAGCTGGACAAAGTTTGATATGAGTCAATTGACACGCATATAACAAGTAGGGTCATCATCTAGACTACTAACGTGCAGTGAAATTCAACACTCAGCATTCAGCACTTTTTGAACGTCAAAGTTACATAAAGACAGTCCCTCAAAACGCCCGCCCGTCACCACTTCCTAGTGTTAGATATAGCTGGGAAGAAGAAGTGGCGCAACAAACCCCCCAGCAAAATATATATATTAATTGTACACCTACCACAGTATAGTCTTTATAACCCAAAGGTTGACTTGCAGAGAATGCATTGATGCATTAAGTCCGCCCATGTACCACTATTGTACCTACATAACGTTTAAATAAATAAATTCGAACCCTTAATGCTCAGTACTTTTCTTTTTTTCAACAGCTGGGTCCAGTGCCGGATTGGCCTAATAGCAAAATCTAGAGGAAAATACTACAGGTCCCGTGCATTGGGGGGACCCGCGATTTCAAAAGCATTTCGCTAAAAACCAGCACCATGATTGTCTGTCTTACACATGAGTCCGTACTCCTACCATACCTACTGAGCGATAGGCGATAGCTGTTTCAGCATGGTTGTGACGCATATTTTCCCATACTTTATAAGTTGGTTAGTGTTGTTTATTTTTTTGGTTTAATGGGCCATAATTCGCGTAAATAACCCTTTTTCTTTCTTTTTTTAAATTGATCAAAGTGTAGTGTTTTTTTTACATTAAACTGTTGTTATGTTTAGTGGTAGCAGTGATGTGGCAGAAGGTAGTGCAAGTCAACCTTCGCTAAGCTTCCTGGAGAGGTGTCCTCTCTGCACCCAGGCACGATTTTTCAAAGGTAAGCGTGGTCTGAATGTGCATATTGGAAAGGTACACAAACCCCAACATGTACTCACTTCAGACCCTGACATTACGCTTACACCTCCTACACCAGCTACATCCAATTTTGACTTGTTTTGGAAAACCCTGTCAAAATTCAAAAACTCTGTACCCGTTTTAAAGCGAGTTCCCCGCGGCGCAAGACCTCTGGTAGCACAACATCTAGCAGGATGTATTCGCCGTGCCGCCCGGGAGAACTCGCTAAGTGCCTGGGAACATCTACTCACCTTCCCATAGAGAGTTTTACATGTAAATAAGAATTTGGCTACCAAAAAAACTTTAAGCGCACAAATTAAAGAAAACTATAACGTCTCGGCCCACAATTTGGACACAAAATTATCAACACAGAAGTGCCCTACAAAAGGCATTTCCAATCTGGTCGAAGCTAAGTTAGGGGAAGGTGACATCAGCGGAGCAGCCAGGATACTTTTTAGTAGCGATGTGGTGGCACCATGTTCTCCAGATACTCTCGCACCTCTGGAGACCAAGCACCCTGCCCCAGCGGATGACCTTTCTTTTCCCGACCCCCCTAATCCGGACATTCACACCCTCACAGTTACAGGTCGTGAGGTGATCACAGCTGTTAGCTCCTTCCGCAGTGGCTCTGCTGGCGGCCTCGACGGCCTAAGTCCTCAGCATCTTAAAGACCTTGTTTGTTCAGGCGCCGGGGAAGCAGGTAGTTGCTTTTGAAGGAGCTAACGGCTCTGACCAGAGCCGTTAGCTCCTTATGCTCTCCGGCAAGGTAAACGAAGCCTTCATCGACGTCTTGTACGGGGCCAATTTATGTGCCCTGCGCAAGAGGGATGGCGGCATTCGTCCCATTGCCGTGGGAACTACTTACCGTCGTATAGCAGCCAAGATTTGTTGTAAAATTTATGGTGAGGTTCTTTCGAAAATACTCCAGCCCCTGCAGCTTGGTTACGGCTCCAAAGGGGGCTGTGAGGCTGCCGTACACGCACTGTCGACCTATCTAAATTCTGGCAAAGGAGAGGTCATCCTGAAGGTTGACATCAAAAATGCATTTAATTCGATTAACAGGGACACCTTGCTGGCAGAAGCTAAAAAAGAAATACCTCAAATCTTCAGTTTCCTCTGGCAATGTTATAGACAACCATCTAAATTACTATATCGGGACAACCTTTTGAAATCTGCAGTTGGCTGTCAACAAGGTGATCCCCTCGGGCCAGTGATCTTTAGTTTAGCTATTCACCCAATTATTCGACAGCTAAATTCTAAATTTAACGTTTGGTATCTTGATGATGGAACCCTTGGAGGCGATATAGAGACTGTCTTAAATGACCTACAATTTTTAAAAAATCAATTCCATTGCATAGGACTTGATCTGAACTTTTACAAATGCGATTTTTTTTTATCGGACAACACTGACAGACTACTTACGGCCCGCGTGAATTTCGAAAATTATCCCAAGGTAACATACTCCCGGGATAAAAATTGACCCACTTATGTGTTATTCCAGACTATAATCTACCTCTGTGCCAAATTTCATCAAGATCCGTTCAGCCGGTCTGACGTGATTAAGTCAAAAACATCCATCCATCCAAACATTTAAACATCCAATCTTTCGCACTCCTTTGCAAAAAATGGGCACCTAAGGAATTTTACCTACGCGACGTTCCGAGGCCGAAATCAGTTAATTTAATTGTTTGATGTAGGTAAGTAGACTTCATCGTTATAATCTTGTAAATAAATGAATATGCGTGAAGTGACTTCAGGAATTTGCCACTGAATTCAGCAATTTGCCACATTAAATTCCGATGAGTTCAATAAAATTAATGTACTCATCCAAACAATATGAAATGGTCAGCAATAAGGACAAGCAAACAATTTTAGTTTTTATTAAAAAAGTTAAAGTTTGTAAAATCCTAATAACGAGTGTGACCTTCTCTTGCCAAAACCACAGCTTGCATTGCATCCTTCTGGGCATGCTTTCCACGACATTTTAATAACGTTTTGTGGAATACGTTCCGACTCTTTTGCAATGACTCTTTTAGCTGCCCTTATGTTTTGTGGAGCAGGTTGCCCTGATGTTACCCGTCTTTTTAGGGCATCCAAGACATGCTCAATCGGTAAAAGTCGAGCTGGCCAATCTAAACGACGGATCCCAACTTCTTACACATATGCTTCCTCGTCACCAGAACGATGAGAGCCCGCTCCACCCAGAGCGGAAAAAGTCATTTAATGATTTCCCACTCTTAAAAAAAATAAAAACATTGTCGTCCATAACAATGGAATCTTCTCCAAGAGCAGTTAATGCGGGTTGTGTATGTGGAATTAGGGCTTCCGTTTTGTACCGGTGTGCATCTAATGTTCCTTTTAATGTTGCTGCCCAAAACATAATTATAATAACATAATTCATTCAATAAGTAATTTGTCTGTCACAGCTGTCTTATCTACTTAAATGCTATAAAGAAAAACCAGTACTTACAACAAATGAGGAGTGACTTTTCAAAACGGCTTATTTCGGGTTCCCAATTTTACTTTTTTTTTTAATGCCAATCGGGACTTTATGTACACTCACATTATATGACGTGAAGTGTCCGGTTCTAAAGTACTTTAATCTCGAAGAAAAATGGCCATAGAAAATGCTTTCCGCAACAAAATAGCTTAATTCACGTTAATTCTCGGCCCTACTAATTGTGATAGGAGTTTTTTCAAAATAGCTCATTTCTAGAACATTTTGTATGGAAATTTTGTTAATACGTATCAAAATGGCTTATTTCTAATCTGGTATCACAGGTTATTTTGGAGGGTTGAAAGATAGCTTTAATATCTGGAAGTGGATCCGCAAATATATTTTTATACATTGGCAACACTTTTTATTTGACTACGGCCAATTAAAAAAATATTATTGAAACGGGGTAAACGTATTCCACTAACTATTGATGTTGCAGAATCTATTCCGCAGCCAGTTTCAGAAAAAAAGAAAAAAGATGTAATAAATTTACTTGAAAAACAATTTGGGGAAGAATGGACTGCCTTGCCTGAACTTCAATGGTACAAAACTATTTTGTTACATGTGACGGAGGAACCAGCTGAGGAACATGAATATGATTGTGTCTGCAATGAAGAGGATGTAGGAGAAGTCCGTGTGTGATTTTCAGATTTTAAATAAAAGTTTTTAGAAAACAATTTTTTTTTGCTAGCCAAAACAAAATGGCTTATTTCTTAGGAGTGCCAAAACAAAATGGCTTATTTCTTAGGAGTGCTGAAACAAAACATCTTATTTCTTGGAGTTTGCGACTAAATGGCTTATTTCCTTAAATCATATGATAATAACTCATAATTTAGAGTATTAAAAAAAATATATACACTGTGAAACGATCTATTAACGTACCTAGATTATGTACATAGAAGTTTGTTACTAAAAATATTCATATATGAAAAGTTTTCGTATTTTTCTTGGTCCTGAAAAAAATGACCATACAGAAATAAGCCATTTTGAAAAGTCACTCCTCAAATATAAATTGGGTCATAGGACTCCCTTTCCTATACTAAGCAGGAAACCTGTCTGTATCTTAGAAAAGAGTATCCATTTATACTGAGTCTTAATGCGGTTACAAAATATAGGTACGTGCAGTTGGCGAACAAAGTACTTATATTATATTGAAGGATGAAAATAAAAATAAAGTGTGTGCCCCTGCACCTACATGTTGAAGTCATTTGATGATTTCCCATCCTTAAAAAAAAAAAAGGGGGTTACCTACATATATATGTTTTTGATTGTTTATAAACCTATAGATATTTTAAACTTATCTCATTTTAAGCTCCTCGGTATCACTATATGTCAATGTCTGAAGCCAGGAATTAAGCTAGTGTTTTACCTCTCACTTTGTCAAGGCGTGGATATTAAATTGTTACAGAAAAGATTTCTTCAAAACAAACGTCCGCATCGCGTTCCTCTGATCTTCGCAGCACTCGCCGGCGTCGATCCTCACTATATAAAGAGATTGTAGTTTCGTCTGAAAACAATACTTTGATCCATTCATCCAGAGTCCATGATGCACAATTTCGATCAAATTGAAGTCGAGCAACTCGGTGCCCACGGAGTAATTTATGGTTCTTGGGAAAAACCTGTGAGGTCACCAGACCCCCCTTTCATGGCTAGAATTAGGTTTTACAGAGGTACCGTGCAAGTGTCGAAGTTACACAATATGCATAATAAAAATAAAAACTAAAAGTTAAACACTATAACGTATTTAAGAAGTAATAACAATAAAAAATACCTAACTATAGTTCTGCAGAAAATATTGAGTCATGTTGTGAGCAGATGCGTGAGTGAATGTTTCTTCATCTTGTGTGGAGTGTGTGAGCGAAGGTAAGTTTTGTGGAGTGTGTGCAGCGAGAGATGTTTTTCAAGGAGGTGAGGAATAACTATGTATGTGTGGGGTTGATCAAAATGAGTTTTATTACAGAACGATCAAAAGATTCTCAGTTTTATGATTATCTAGGGTTTTAAGTATCTCTGTGCATCGCTTTCTTACCAAACCTGTCTTCTTTTGTCCTAGCTGGTCTCTCAATACCGTCGATCTCGTTCTCGGTCACTTGAACGATTCACGTTTGGCCGCTAAGACACGTAAGTTTGCAAACGACCTTCTTTAAGTAGCGCTATAATTTTGCCGGTTTTTATCGCTTTATCAACCATAGTAAAAAGATGTATTGAATGGAAAAATAACAATTAAATGAATTCATTAGCATCAATTATCTTAAATATTCAAATTTTTTATAGGTTACCTACTGCAAGTAACAGTTTCAAAGATTTGCGCCATTCATAAAGCAATTTTACCGTGATCATTAGTTTTCTTTGTTAATTTAAATATTTGAATTTGGAACGCATGCTTTTCTGCCAGGATACTTCAAATAACATGTTAATAACATCGCCAAAGCAATAAAACGCTTTTCTTATACTTAAAAGATAAGTAAATAGATACTTAGACTAGAAAATCTAAAGTTCCCGCTTTTTGTAAAAGGGTTTATCAGTAAGTATAGAAGTATAGATGAATCCAGACAGCCTGTGTGTTGGATTACAACAGACTGTCTAACACAAAGTGAGAGTGAAACCTTTTAGTCTGATTTTATCGTTGTTTTGGACGGAATAGCTTCGACCGTGAGCAATTTCATGCTATGGTATGTGTTGCAGGTTTGTTTAAAGGAGGCACTTCACTTTGCGTATTTTGTCAAAATATTCGCGTTACTAGGATAATAGAAAATAGTTATTTGGCAAATACCTTAAAATTATCGAGATAAAAGTAATTTTTAACCAATTCTTATGGCAAATATTTGCGCAAATACTTACGCCAAGTGTAGTGCCACCAAAAAGTATGTCCTACACAAGTACACATAACTGTGTTATATAATTGAACCTGTTGGTGGTTGTGAAACATCTAAAAATATACAAGTATTGTTGTTGTTGAGTAGCGTAGGACGCTCGTAGTAACTAGTAAGTACCTACATATGTCAATGAAATCAGTGGCCTGAGTGCGAGTTTTTAACGTTCTCAATCGCGTTAGCGTAAACGTGATTTTTATTGAAACTGAATAAGCGCCGTCTGGTGACACTCACGGAAAACTATTTTTTTCCATACAATTTGACATTTAAAGCTAACGCATAACGTAAGCTAAGCGTTGGCGTGCGTCAAAAAGCTCGCACTACGCCCTCAGGCGTTGTGGCTCGTAACAGGAGTCCTGTAGTAATAAGTACAATGATTGATTTTTTTATTGCGGTCGTAATATCGCACTCTCGCTCTGTCATTCGCCTCCCCTCGTTGACCTCAGTGCAAGGTGTGCATTCCCACGTCCCACCCACCAACGCAATTTACGTTTGCATACGTTGTACAGACTTGGGACATGGTTATTTTAATAAGCTCCTATATTTTATTTATAAAAAACCGGAAAACACGTTAAGCCCTTTGTCCCGGCTGTCATTTGTACCTAGATCGTTGCCAGCCGTTACGGGTTATAGCCACCGGTCTGCTACCAGTATTACCAAGGGGTATCGTGTTACCCAGTAACTGGGTTGTGGAGGTGGAGGAGGCTGATAGACTGTCGCTACTGGTATTCAGCTGCATGCGGTTGGACTGGATGTCCCTACTCGACTTAGTACAGTTAAGACTGGGAAGTTTATTTTATCGCACAGACGCTCGTTTGAGATCATACGACCACAGTGCTAATTTTATTCTACTAATTTTTAAACAACGTTTGCATTCGCATGTCAGTTGCAATCTGTCAAAAATGTATGGAAATTGAGGGTTTTTTGACAGAAAAAACCGGCCAAGTGCGTGTCGGACCACGCACAGTAGGGTGGTCCAAAAATATGTTATTTTTGTTTTTTACTTTGGCCACCCCTTTAATTTGATACACGTATCTATAGTAATAACGATGTACAATTTTCAGGTATCTATCTTATGTGAAAGTGGGTGCTCAAGCAAGGGTTATTTTTGAAATATTTGTGAAGAATACTTTAGTTAGATTCCTTGATATCGTGTTGGTTTTCAGTGCTAAATTAATCTTATTATTGTTTCAATAGAACTAATAAGTATATTATGTGGTTTAATAAACGAACGTAGAAGGAACCTTATTACTACACTGTGAATCAGCGTACCAGTGCATTAAAATTAGTCGTAATAAGAATGTAATTTTTCGACTTGGATGTCAGGATCTTGAGCGAATCAACTTCCAAAACTTCGGCAATTCATGTGACACACATGACTCAAATCTCTTGAATTAATAGAGGTAAGAAACAAGTCCGGCCTAGCATTGAAACACTTAAGAAACTTCATAAGAACTGGCTGCTTTTGAAGAAAAATAAAACTAGAGCTTCAGAAAGAAAGAGAATTTATTGAGGTACAGTAGAGCTAGACAAACTTTTTGATGTTGCCCATTCAAACGCCATAAATTCAATAACAATTCCGGAAGATAGAGACCCCCTTATTGACCAAAGAGTTGAGCGCCAGATGATTATGACTTCAATTGATAAGAAGTTGTGTCAAGTCAAAAACTAGTTTTTGATTCCAGAATTAAAAGCACTTCCAGTGCACTAAGGATAAGCAAGACCTGGATTTCGTAACGGAAAGCGCTACCAGTTCCAGTGACAGTGTGCTATTGAGTAATGGTCAACACAACATGTTACCAGCGCTTTTGACCATAACACCGAGAAGCAGTGCGACAGATTATCCTGTTTTCTGCTGCACTTAGTTGCAATCTTACGTCACTATTTCCCGGAGATCAATTGGACGAGCCAGAAAAAAACTAGGATGGAATTTAGTGCGAATATTAAATAAACTTTCAAAATCAATTATCCACTTGTAATACTTTGGGATGAAAAATTATTGTCTAATATAACTGAAAATAAGAAAGTGGAGCGTCTACCGATCTTGTCTCCGGCAATGGTTGCAGAAAATTGTTAGGCGTACCCAAACCTACTGCAGGGACGGGGAAAAACATGTTTGATGCTGTTTTTAACGCAATGGAACAGAGGTACGTCACAAATCCAGTTCAAGCTGCGAGTTTTGACAGTAACGCCTCTAAAACCGCTGCACCGGTGCCAAAAAAGGCCAATGTGCTCTACTAGAGGCAACGACTGGTCGTGGTCTGTTAAGGCTTGGTTGTCTTCATCACTTGTTGAAAATAATGCTTGCAAAAGTATTTACACTGTCCTTTAGTCCATCAAACTCTCCCGAGATCCCATTGTTCAAGAAACATAGGGTTGCTTGGGATACATTTTCTTTAGAACGCTACACTTGCCATAATTGTGTTTGTGATGTAGGTATCATATGTTACTATTTGATTTTGTCAATAATATTTTGAAATAAAATCAATAAAATTTTGAGTAGAGTTTACATTTTTTTCCTAATATTTTGGCTAGTTCTCACAACGTCGATGAGCACCCGTTTCTACATAATAATAATATAGGGGGCTGAAATTTTAAAAACATAATACATATGTTAATTCTGTGTAACAAAACAACGGGGTGGCGGAACTTTTACGTGTTTTTTTTTTCACCGTACTAGCATGAACCACCCTAACGCACAGTGTAGGGTTCCGTAGTTCCCCGAGTCCTAAACAATGCCAGAAAAATAGTAAAATGTTCTTGACTATTATTACTTTATTAGTCAAGTAGTAGTACTTAGTAGTAGACAAAGCTACAAATTTTAAGTCATTTTCTATGGAATTATTAGGATATTTTTACTTACCCAGTTCCATTTTTAAGTAGGTCGACTTTTAATCGTTTTAAATTGTAAAGCCTACTCAGCTGTGATTTTTTTTTTAAACGTTGCCCCACACTAGGAATTTCTCCTGTATCGTGGGTGCGTTTACAAACATACAAATTCACATACACAAATGTGATAGTTTTCCTTTTAAATAAATTATATTATACGCTACTATTTTCGCAAACGGATCCTTCGATGGAAAAATGGTTTTAGCAAACCCTCAATATTTTTAAACGACCTATCCAACGGCACATAGGGTAGACGATGAAAAAATCATCGCCACTTAACACGTAGGAAGGCCACCCTAAATAAAATATATTTCAAGATTTTATTCTACCACTTTGTCGCCATGATTAATATGTATACCATACCAAATTATAACTTTCTAGCGCTAGCGTCTCTGAGCTAAACCGAGGCCGGGCAGACAGACAGACAGACGGCCATGGCGAAAAAATAAGGGTTCCTTGTTAACTACGGAACACTAAAAAGTAGAACTGATACTGATAAACTGACAACAGATTACACACACGCACACACAAATAACATATTTGAAACCAGCTTCAAAAATTAATTTGATAGTGGCCAGTTTAATTATAGTTCAGATTGGGATTGGCCCTTACACATTAGAATAATATCGTCCAATGTTCTTCAGACGTTCAGAGCTTGCAGACAAAAGACTCCTCCGCTAGTCTACCATGCTCCCACTTGTTGAAAAATGTCGGTCATTTTTAGTTGTCACCTCAATGCCACCAACCACATATAGTCTATAATGTCCTGGTACTTGCCGAGCTGATACAGCCCCCGCAATTTCAGTTCTTCAATGAACTGTAGTAACGCCAACGTAGGTATTTACAATAGGTACGTTCATTGATACCTCACGGTATCTGTCTGTTTATTATAATAATAATATATTATAATAATAATACCTATACTCGTATTCGTTCCCATCAATATATTATGTGTAGGTAAGTTACACATAGGTTATAATTTTTAGACGAGATGATTTGATTTGATTGAGCATAAGATTTCAGAGGATTCCGTGCCTCAAAACCATGCAAACATAACGGAATTACAGTTCATTTCATTCTCACCCCAACCAAGTTTACAAGCTGAGATGTTGACAGAATAGACCGGCTGATGTAGATAACCTATTTCCTTTCTGATAAGGTCTACCCGTAGATATATGTAGTAATGGCAGGCAGGATCCATCAACAAAATTAAAAGAGTTACGTTTTGGCTTTTCATTTTTGATTCAAAAGGATCGTACAGTTGCACGTAGAGTTCCGTAATTTTCAGGGTTCCCTACCTGAAAGGTAACCAACGGAATCCTATTACTAACGCCTCCGTTGTTCGTCCGTCTGTTAGCGGGCTGTATCTTAAGAACCGTAATAGGTAGACAGTTGAAAGTTTCATTCACAGAGAGTGTAGGTATTTCTATTGCCGCTATCTCAACAAAAAATAAAAATGACTGACATTATCTAGTAATTTAATCCTATATTATATATATGTGAAAATAGTTTACCCCATATTTTTGATGTTTATTTTTATTCAGCATAAATGTCCCACTACTGGGCAAAGGCCTCCCCGAAACAGCCCTTACAGTAGGCGTCCAGTTCGTCTCACCACTTTTTCCTAAGACCTTGTCCAGAAGGAGAGAATTCGCCGCGATTCTCTCGCGCGTATTACTCGCGTACGTTGCGTCCAGAACGAGCGTACCAACGCGCGAGCATTTGGGGACGAATTCAGTCAGTCAGTTAGTTGTCAGTCAGTAGACGTGCACTCGTTCTGAATTTTGCGCATAAATTGGACGCAACCAAGGTGTGTGTGCCAGGGGGAAGGTGAGTGAGGACGCCGTGGCGCCTCTCCAGCCGGGTGGCAAAGAGGGGCTTTACCGCCGCAATCGTGGCGTGAGACGTCAAAAGCCTAGTCTCTTAAAATACCATCTCTTAGTAATTCATGATATCCTGGTAGATGTTACCTCAATGCAGCCCCCGCATTTTCAATGTTGAGTCCACGGTTTTAAAATCAACTTTCGTTGCTTGCAGTTAAGGACTACGCACCGAATTATTTCTTGCAAAGATTAAAGACCGTTTTGTTAATAGAAGATACGAATAAAAAAGCGATCGCCTTCTGTATTTCCTAAGTTATTTCAACAAAAATTTTGCCGGTTTACGAATATTTGGAGTACAGAATGTTTATACGCTGAAGTAGAATTTCATATTTTTCAATACTGCTTGAAGGATGCTTTCCCCCGGAACAGTAAGAGATCTTATTATACTTCTGTCAGGTTGTTGTTACCTTCGAGATATTTAATATTACGGCTTGATTGCAGACCGATCTGTACATCTAGAAACCTAAAGAAAAGTGCCAGCATCTAGAGATCTATGATATCCTGGTAGGTGTCATACCAATCCAGCCCCCGCATCTGGGAGTACGTCTAATTTTACCAGCGGGTCTAAACTTATACCCCTCATAAATGAGCGTTGCAGGCCGGTTGCCATGGTGTGTAAGTTGTACCACATGTCAAATCAAGAGCACTTTTGGAGATTTATAATGTCCTGGTAGACATGATACGAAGTCCGCCCCCGCGGCTGGATGCAAATGTTATTTTATACAATTTGTGTACGATTCCCACCTACTCAACTTGCAACTTCTATTCAAAACCGGTGAATTAGATGAATGGAACAACACGTTTTACGTTCTACCAGGAATCTAGGACTCTTTGACTGCGTACAACGTTATTGATGTTTTGTGACGTCAGACATGTGGGGAAGGTATGTATATCGATGGGTGCGATGATCGCGAAGCTAATTAATAGCAAGATCAGGATTTTAAAATATTAAATGAAGGGAATCGTCAGTTCATGGAATGAGTATGAGATACTGAGGTATAAAGCAGAAGAGTAGTTTGAAAGTCATGTGAATGGATGGATTAAGTTTCTTTAAGAGCACACAAAACCTTCCTTTTTCAATCAGTTGCTTGAAAAAGGAAGGAAGATCTCGAGAAAAACAGCTATATACCAATTGTTCTACACATATCCGGCCGTGCCCGGGACATGGGTGGATGGGCGGACCGATGGGTGGCCGTTGTCCGTCAGGAGCGCAAAAAATATCGGTGCATACATTTATATGAACTTGTTTACACACGTAGGTGTGTGTGACCACGGTCCGTTGAATAACCTAACATTGGGATGCGTCTGATCAACTGAAACTGAAAGGATCTAAGTATAAAAACGTTACACATTTAGGTCGGGCGTAATCGAACGACAGAATTAATTATATTGATTTAAAACAATAATAACGAATTAAATGTAACGTGAAACGGAACATGTTTTAATATACCAATCAGCGTCTAGTGACGTAATTATTAGCGTGAAATTGTAAAATATTGTTTTTAATAACGCACGGATAGGCACCTATATTGGAAACTATTGTATTTAGATGGGATTTATTGTATACAAAACGATTTCCTCATAATAGGTATATCGAGAAATTTTAATCGAATAAAGATTTATCATAATCTTACGAATTGTGCAATTTTCAGAGATATGACTTATCTAAGATACAAACAAGTATCTGAAATACAGATACTTACAAGATACAAAATACGTATTTTAGTAAGTATTTTCATCTTATATCTAAAATACTTTAAAAAAAATCATTTTGTATCTTGTACTTATTCAAATACATTCGTTTTATATCTTAGTATACATCAGCAAATACATTTTGAGTTAAAATACTTTTAGTGATTACTATATTGTTATATAGTTTTATAGTAATTTAAAAAATGCAGGTATATACATTTTTTACATTGCTATAAAACTGAACACTGCAATGGAGGTGATATCAGAAAAAGACGAACCGTCTGATTACATGTTTTTAGAAAACTGATTCCAAACATGGTTTTAAATAAATCAGTCTGTAACTATGGGAAATATTTGGAAAAACAACCAAATGAAAATTAAGGATTTAATAGTACACAGTATGTTTACTTAGGGAACACAAAATCCAGAGGGCGCTACTCGTGACAGGTTGGCATTAAAATCCTGTGAGATGGCACTATATTAGTATTAAAGTATCTGGTGGGTACTATGTGATGCAAATTAATGACGCTGACAAAGTGGTAAACCCCTAAACGTAAAGTGGCTAACGTAAATTTTTCGTCTATGCGATGTTGTGGGGTCGTTCGTATCGTTGGATAGTTCGTTTAAAATCCATTTTTCCATCCACGGATCCGTCTGCGAAATATTTAGCTTTGAAGCGCTAATTTTGGTTAGAGTCAATTGTTGTCATCCCCCCCCCCCAGCTAAACGATCGTTTTTGGAGACGTGATAAAAATCATAGTGGTAGATCTCTCAAGGCGCTTAGTTGACACTTCACGTGACCCAAGGGCTGGCTTTTACCTTGGTCAAAGAATAAGCATTGCCATACAACGTGGCAATGCCGCCAGTCTTTTGGGTACACTTCCAGTCGATAGCGATGCGGATGAATTTTTTAACGACATATTTTAGGGTTAATTTAGTTAGGAGTTTTTAGTGGTAGCTTAAATAAAGAATATAAAAAGAAAACTATCACTGCTAATCTAACACAGTCAACTAACATATAAAATGTACCTAACTGGATGCCTAAACATTTCGTAATAATTCCATAAAAATGACTTAAGACTAAGTGCGTCTAACTATGCAATCTTATAGTAAAATTAGCTATTAATTTTTTCAAAAGCAAAAAACAGTCGGTTCGACCAAACTCCTTCTTTTAGAGGTACATCTGTTCCTGTAACTGATCGGCTCGAGCACCTAGGCATAGAGTTGAGATGCAGTCTCAACTTCGGCGCCATCATTGAGTACAAAGCCCAAACTGCGGCCAAAAAGCTGGGCATCCTAAATCTCTATTTAAGCTACACTTCACGCCTGGACAGCTTTTAACCCTTTACAAAGCACAATTCCGATCCTGCATGGATTATTGCAGCCACCTTTGGTATGACTCAGCTAAATACCAATTTCCCGCGCTTGACTCGGTGGAATGCAGAGCTAAGAAACTCATTGGCGACGTAAAACTGGTGGATGCCAAGCTTCACAGTTTGGCTCACTGCCTCAAGGTTGTCTGCTTGTCGGTCTTCTACAGATTTTACTTCGGGGAGTGTGCCAAAGAACTCTACGACCTCATCCCACCAGCCCCCTTCTACCATCGGACGTCTAGACGCAATACAAGTTACCATCCCCATCTTGTTACTGTTCCACCAATTCGCACTAAGGGTTTCCAAACGTCCTTTATGATGGGCACAGCAAAGTAGTGGAACTCTGCCTGCGTCCGTGTTTCCGAACGCATACTTCCCTAAACTCTTCAAAATAAAGAGTGAATAGGCTTCTTCTGGGTAAGCTCGCAACATCGTCGACTTTTCTTCTGTCACCTCTGACCTAAGACTAGAGTCAAGAGCAAACCCATCCCAAATAAAAATAGTTCCCAGCGTTTCCAATCCAACGCAGGGCGATATCTATCTACCTACCTATGTACTGACTTCTATTAGTACCTACCAATTTATAAAACCATACACTTAAACAATGTAGTCCATAAGGAGCTGACAATTGTGTGATAAGTATTTCCATAATTGCTGCTGACGAAATCCATCGGGTTGGATTGAATTAAAGGAAATGCAGAACTCGAATTAAAGTACCTACTATCTTTTAATTTACTTCGCAACCTACTATTGTCCGCGTCAAAAACAAAAATGAATATTTAAAAAGTGTGACACCAGATGTCCTTTTTTCTATTTTGTTCTTAGCGCGCCCGAGAAATGTAGCTATTGTCGTATTCCGTGGGCCCTGTTAAGTGTGATATTTTAGGAAACAAGAAGGAAGCTGAAATTAAATTTAAAGCCTTATAACCTGATCTGAACGTCCGCACGAGGAGATCTTTTTATCTGTATTTTATTATCAAAACTACTTAGATAAAATAATAATTGTCTAGGTATCTTCAGTGACTCTCTATATTATACATTGTAATCATATTATTCCTGATAATAAGAAAGATATATGTATATACATCAAGGATCCCACGAAGTTCCGTTTTCCAAAATATGGATGGATCATTGTTCGTGTCATTTAGCGGACACTCTTTCAGCTTCAGCAGAACTTCTTATAGGGTAGGTAACATAATTGAGTGGCCGTATTCTTATCATAGACTTATTTTTCCAATTTTGTCAAATATTTACCTAATCTCGAGATCTATATCTACTGATGTTACTTATTTTATCATAAGTTCATAACTGTCCCATGTTGTATTTGATAAACACAGGTACCTACCTACTACAAAAAACAACGCAAAAATTTGATAATAACGTAAGACATCCTGAATTTCGCGGTCTACCTTTACGGATCCTTCAGAAATCAGAATCCGTTTCAAACGGATTTTTTAAATCCCGGTTTATAATCGTCATGTTTATGATTCCGGAATTTTAGAGAAGGTATTATCAACTCTATGTTACTTCCTTCCACGAACATTAGGTAAATATAGTCTACCTATTCCGATCTCTGCTCATTACCTACACACGAGGCTGTGGGTTGCAGCCCGAGCCGCAGGCGAGGGCGTAATTCAGCCGATTGTGTAGTGAGCACAGCTCACAATTTCATACGATATTTTTCAACACATTTGCGATGAAAAAAAAAACGTGTATTGCTTTTTTCGTTTAATTATTAAAACAATCGGTGAACGTACAATTTTCAAAGCGATATTGGATTGATTTGGATGGCAATTCCACAGTTTGTGTTACATTGGTGCTTGCCACTTCTTTAGTACTTTTGTTTTCCTCTTGTGTGTGCAAATCATAGAAATTACTGGTAGCAGTAGGCACAAAAAAACTCATGCTACGAGACAAAAGCGTATCCAGGATTTGAGGTAGGGGGGGCAGCTCAGACCAGCTTCGCTGTTTGTTGTGCTTCATGGCCGACGACTATGCACTGAGCCGTCGATGAGTGCGGGTGCGGGCGGGGCGTTTCTTCGCGCTCATCCCAAATATTCCCAGTCGCCACCAGGTGGCAACCGGGCATAAAATTCCCGAAGTTGCCACCGGGAGGCGACTGGGAAGTTATTGCTCCCTCTTCAAATCGCTGTACCTACACTGCGGCGTGGATCACCAACCTCCTCATCATTGTCTGACTTACGGCTGCGATGAGAGGGATGGCGGTCAGACTTTTTCAATTTGGTTTTAATGTATATTTTTATTGGTCGTAATTGCTTTAATCACATTTTCTAAACTAACTAGTTAATAATAAAAAGGAAATATTTGATTGTTTTTTTTAAAAGCGTTTGAGTAGTTTTTAAGCTAAATGCTTAAAAACTACTTTATTATGCACGTGAGTGTTATCGGTTTATGGCCCTAAAAGGGATGTTATAAGGCTCACTTTACGAGCAAGTGTGTTGAAAAGATTTTTTAAATGTGTAATTTAAGCACGTTAAGCCGTTGGTCTCGGCTGTCATTTGTAGATCTTTGGCAGTCGTTACGGATAGTCAGAAGCCAGAAAATCTGACAACAGTCTTGCCAAGGAGTAAGTACCGTGTTACCCAGTTAATGGGTAGTGGAGGTCTGGTAGGCAGCCGCTCCACGTAAAATACTGATATTCAGCTGAATCCGGTTTGACTGGAAGCCGACCCCAATATAGTTGGAAAAAGGCTAGGCCGATGATGATACACCTACTGATATTGATATACTTAGCGGGTTTAGTTCTAGTTGGCCCGTCCGACCAAGCGAAGGTATTACCTACCTAAGTTATATAAACTCTATTGATAAGTTAAAAACTCTGTGTTGGTAATAAACGTTGTTTTCAAACAATATATATAATCAATTTGATTCGATTTAAAACCAAACTCACACTCTCGCACTCTCGTTGACGTTGTCACTCGTGACGTCGTGGCTCGACGGAACGTTGCCAGCTCGCCTACCCTACACACACATGCTCATAAATAGTATTAAATTTAATTTTACCAAATGTTAGAAGCACCGAATGTGACATCGTATTGAATGGACAAAAACTGGAATTTATTGATCAGACGGTTTTCCTGGGAATCACTTTAGACGAGAAATTGCAATGGGGACCTCACATAACATCTCTTGCGGGGCGGCTAAGCTCAGCCGCTTATGCTGTTAGAAAGATAAGACAGTTAACAGATGTAGAAACCGCGCGCTTGGTCTATTTTAGTTACTTTCACAGCATTATGTCGTACGGTATTTTGCTGTGGGGTCGTGCTGCTGACATTGAATCTGTATTTATTTTGCAAAAGCGTGCTGTTAGAGCCATTTATAATCTTCGTCGCCGCGATTCTCTTAGGGAATTTTTTGAAAAGATTAATATTATGACAGTACCTTGTCAATTCATTTATGAGAATATTATGTATGTAAGAAAAAATCGACATCTCTTTAACAAAATTAGTGATAGACATCATTTTAATACTAGAAATAAAAATAATTTAGATCAAACATTTTATAGATTAGCCAAAGTACGAACATCTTTCATGGGGTACTGTGTTAAATGTTACAACAAAATACCTTGTGACATATTAGAACTAAATGAAAGAAAATTTAAAACTTACATTAAAATCGCACTTTGTAAACAAGCATATTACAAACTAGATGATTATATTAAAGATAAGAATGCTTGGAAACATGCTGGTCCTGCTCCATAGGACAATCGAGGGTATAGTAGAAAAAGTCAAACTTGTTTTATTTACTGGTGTACTTTCAGGTTTTTAATATGTAATTTAACTCACACACTGATCCATTGTTTTTAATTATATTGTAAATATGTGAGTACCATGTCCTTTACTAGTAAACTTAATTTTATCTCTGCTGGTATTGCTTTGTTGTACCTATAGTATATAAGTGTGTGTTGTATATTAGTGTAATGTTGGATGCATTGTGCTCACATAATATCAATATCAATTGATCAATGTACCTATGTATACAAAATATTGTAAAACTTATATTTGAAAAGAGTAACTATGGAGTTTCTTGTCCGTTCTTCTCCATAAGAATCTACTTTTTGCGAATGGACAACTAGAGTCACTTATATTTTAATTTTAAACTGTAAATTTGACGTTCAAAAGTGCCTTTTAATGGTCTAGTTGAAATAAATGAATTGACTTTGACTTTGACTTTGAGTTCTTTTATTTTTGTAGGCGAATTTTCAACAACTTAAATCGATTTTTTTAAACGTTTTGAATCGGTTGTTTTACATCTATATGAGAAAGGTGTATGAGTAATGTCGTTTAAACTACAAGCATTCTCCCTTAAGTTAATCATCTTAAGGGAGAATCCTTGTAGTTAAATTTATCTATATAAAAATAAACTTCTAGCAGGACAACAGGTAGGTTACCTGTTGTCCTGCTAGAAGTTTATTTTTTAGATCTAATAATATTATAATTCATAATTTTTAAAAGGCTACCAAAGAATCATCTTGTACACCCCGGTGTCTAAGGTGATCCCTACTGTACGGGCAACATGATCCTGGGGATCATGTATCTATAATATACAATAACATATCAGAGTTTATTATATCTTTAATTTCAAAATTAAATATCTTACAGACCTTGACTTAGATAGAATGAGCCAGTCTTATTAATTAATTGTCAGTCGCAATATCATTAATAGGTCATCAATCATCACATATGAGATCGTGACACACCAGGCACTCCATACTGTTTACTTGCTACTGCACGCCATTTTTAGGGTTCCGTACCCAAAGGGTAAAACGGGATCCTATTACTAAGACTCCGCTGTCCGTCCGTCTGTCTGTCTGTCCGTCGGTCCGTCTGTCACCAGGCTGTATCTCATGAACCGTGATATAAGAAAGTTGAAATTTTCACAGATGATGTAAGTATTTCTGTTGCCTTTATTACAACAAATACTAAAAAACAGAATACAAAAAGCTTCAAAGGTAGGTACCTCACAAATTGAGTGAATCAAATCGACAAACGCGCGTCGACTGCTTATTTTTAATTTTTTTTTAAGGTTGGGAAATCATCAAATGACTTCTTCCGCTCTGGGTGGAGCGGAAGGGCGTGTCAGACTCTTATTGACTAAAACCCATGCGTGTTCCTTCTAAAGGCCTTTGCGTTCCAGGGCCGCGACAGGGTTCCAGGGTGACTCTTCAGAACAAATTCTGCTAGTGGACCCCGTCTCCTATGCTGACATCTCCTTGAGGCGCGCGTGGAACACAACGAGCCATCGACCTGGGCCTGGTTGTTACCGGACAGCGAGCCACCCAACGCTCGCCATCCGCAGGTCCGCGCCTACGGTGGCTGGGGATCGCCCTGCAAATCCCGACGAAGGCCTTGTCTTTCCCTCGCGCGGCCCACCTCCTCCTTCGCTAGCATTACTGCTACGAAGAAGGCGGTGACCGCTTCCCAAGCCTCCTCGCTTCGGACCATGGATTTAACCAGGGCCGGATGCGAGAGGTCGTCGCCGCTGATCGCCTCGACAAGGACACGGCGGTGCTCCGCCCACGCAGGGCAGACCTCCACCGTATGCTCCACCGTGTCCTCCGGGCGATCATCACAGTGCTGACACCCGGGCGTGTCCTCCAGCTTAATCCGAAACAGGTACCTCCCAAAACAGCCGTGTCCGGTAAGTACCTGTGTATGTCAGGCGGAAGGTGAGGACGCCGTGGCTTCTCTCCAGCCACACCCCAAAGAGAGGCCTTACCGCCGCAATTGTGGCGTGCTCAACGCTGGGTCACGACAGCCGCTGTCTCCATACCGCCATGGTATCCTGCCGGAGCTCCGTCCGCCGCGCTGCAATTTGCAGCGGCTACGGAGTTTCACCCTGGCAAAGCGCCTCCACGCGCTACGCGTTTACGTGCGTGCGGGCTCTCGCCTCCAGATCCCATGGCGGTAATCCGGACCGTGCGGTATCCCCGGGCCAGCCGGATAGCCATGACCCTTTGGGACGAATTGAGTTGGCGGGCTGGTCGCCCCTTCAATGTGAGCGCCCACACCGGGGCCCCATAAAGAGCCATAATATGGATCGCACGATCCCTGCATTGGGCAGGAGCCGCTTGAAGGCAGCCCCGGCCCGCTCCAGTCTGGGAGCCAAACGTCGGAAATGCTCCTCGAAGTTCGACCGACTGTCGAGAACGAGCCCCAGGTACTTACTTGATCGTCAATCCGACGCCGATGTGAACCCCTCCTACTGTTACTTGGTACCCGTTGGAGGCCTGTTCCGAGAACCATGAAAGCTCATGGCTTCGGACTTGTGCAGGGCCACCTCGAGACCCAGAGTCTTTCCAACAACTATCGCGACCCCGCATGTCATCAAGTGGGCTGCCGCCTGGTGCGACCCCCCCTGGCGCGTCGACTGCTGTGTTACATTACTTAACCTGTGATGAAAAGTGGATCCTGTACGAAAATCGGAAGCGCTCATCGGAATGGCTGAAACCTGGCGAACCAGCCAAATTATGTCCCAAGCGAAAACTGACTCAAAAAAAGTTACTTGTGAGCGTTTGGTGGACCAGTGCCGGTGTCGTTCACTACAGCTTTCTTAAATCTGGCCAGACGAATACGGCAGATGTCTATTGTCAGCAACTGCTAACCATGATGGAAAAGCTAGCTGCTAAACAACCGTGGCTGGTCAATCGCTCTAGGCCACTGCTGCTTCAGGACAATGCTAGACCACACACTGCACAACAGACGGCTACCAAATTAGAGGAGCTTCAATTGGAATGTCTTAGACATCCACCGTACTCTCAGGAGCTCCTACAGATTACCATTTTTTTCGAAATTTTGATAACTTCTTGCAAGGGAAAAAATTCAACTCCGATGTAGCAGTCCCAACCGCCTTCAAAGATTTTATTGATTCCTGTCCGAATGGTTTTTTTAGTAAAGGGATCAATAAACTACCGACGAGATGGCAAAAGTGCATAGATAGCGATGGTACATACTTTGATTAATAAATATACCTATAATATTTAAAAAAAAGAACCACTTTATATTCCTCTCATACAAAACACCAATTTCATATACACTTCTGGACACATCTATTGGCCCACCTTAGAGTTTAGGTTTCGATGGCCCCTACCGAAATATGATTGCTAGATTGAACAAAAACTGTTGATGCAGTTTTAAACCTGATACATTTTACCATCTTTTTCGATCGTATTGTTTTAAATTTGAATTCAGAATACCATACGACATGGAGCTACGCCTAACAAGTCGGATATGCGCCTTGTTAAAGGCAATTGATTTTTGAATAAAAAACATGTTTTATCAAATAAAGGTTTAATTTAATAACGCGTGTTGCCTCCATGGGCGTCTCGGTCTACCACAGCTCTCATACGATTAGGCATAGAGTTTATCAACCGCTCTATGCAATTTTGAGGGATCATCTCCCATTCCTCTTCTATGGCAGTTTGGAACTCCTGCATCGTCTGGGCAACTGGCTGACGAGCCCTAACACGTCTTTTTAGCTCGTCCCACATGTGCTCAATGGGGTTCATGTCTGGGCTTCTGGCTGGCCAGTCCATAACTGTGATGTTCACATCCCGAAGATATTCTCTGACGATGCCGGCCTCATGGGCTCTTGCATTATCATGCATAAAAAGGAAATTTGGGCCCACATAGTCCGCGTATGGTATCACGTGAGGTTCTAAGCACTCACGAATGTACCTTTCAGCATTTAATGTTGGCAGCCGTGGTCCTGTAACAACCTCAAGTTGAGTTTTGCCGCTCGTGGTTATACCGCCCCAGACAGTCCATGAGCCACCGCCATAAGCAACCCTCTCTTCAAAGCAGCATTGTGCGAAACGCTCTCCCTTACGTCGGTAGACCTTCCTTCCATCATTGCCATGTAACACAATTTTAGACTCATCAGAAAAGAGTACACGGCTCCAATCTTGCTGTGTCCAATTTAAATGACTGCGTGCGAAATGAAGGCGCGCTGTTCGGTGGGCTCGCGTTAGTTTGGGCCCATTAGCTGGCTTGTGTGGTACCATATCGCGTTCTTTTAACGTTCTCCGAACAGTTCGAGCGCTCACAGATACTCCGTGGAAGTCGCGAAGTTGGTTTTGTATCTCAATGGAGGTAAGGTGACGATTTCTCAAGCTGGTCGTCACGATGAATCGATCCTGCCTTTCAGTTGTGACCCGAGATCGTGGCCTTCCTTGGCGACGAACAAAGCCACCAGTCTCTAGGTACCTCCGATAAACATTTCGGACCGCAGATCGACTTAAATTAAGTTGAGCACTCACGTTTCTTTGGCTGTGTCCGGCCTGAATAAGTGCCACAGCTTGGGCGGCGACTTCAGGTAAAGTATCCATAGATTATTGGTAGAACCTCAACTTAATGTTAAGAATAAGTAATGTTTGTTGCAAAACCAAAGATATCAATCACTTTTTCAAGAATTAAATCAAAGTAAACCAATAAAACCAAGTTTTCTTAGTATTCGATTGTTTGATATCAACAAACAGGCTCCAAATTGTCTTTTGTTTCTTTAAATTCTGTGTTCGAAATTCAAAAAAAGACTATTGAATGAAATTGTGATTGTGCCAGGTTCAAAACTGCATAAAAACTTTTTGCTCGACCTAATATAAAATTTTAGCTCAAACGAAACTGAAAATACAAGGTGGGCCAATAGATGTGTCCAGAAGTGTATTATGTAAGGACCTAATATAAGATGTGATGAATTAAATAAGTAATTTTAACAGAATCACCTTAATTTATTTTACCAAGCAATTAGGTTTTATTTTCTTTACCTACAGTTGAGGATAACAAGAACAACAGTTCTGACGCGCCTTACCGCGCCGTGGCTGTATCAAAAAAAAAATGCAAAATAAACTAAAAAAGTGCATTGTCGAATTGTAATTTTACTTGAAAAAAATGCTTATAAGGTTTTTTAAGTGTTTGAAAAAAATGTCAAAGTCAAAAGTCATTTATTCAAATTAGGCTGAGTGCTGGCACTTTTTGAACGTCAAAGTTCTACATAAAGACAGTCCCCCAAAACGCCCGCCCGTCAGTGTGTTAGCTGGGAAGAAGAAGTGGCGCAACAAACTCCCCAGCATCTGTCTGTTAAATTATAAAAACTTGAATTTATACAGCAGTATGCAAAGTTTACAAAACATGACACAGAAAATTATATGTCTAATATGTAAATCAAATTTTATGAAATTTATTGACACTTGTTAGCTAGCACAGTCCATTATGCCATCAAAAAAAAACAAACAAACTCAAGCATTAACAAGTAAATCAAACTAATTAAGCCTTCAGGCATAAATGGTGTGCCCGCTTACAATGGTATAATCTAACAACAGGATTGTGACTGGAACCACAAGTGATGAACTAGAGCCAACATAGTTATTATTATAAACTGTAGGTTTATCGTTATAACAAAAATAAAAATAAACCATGACCAGCAAGGCGACCAGCCACCACAAGCAGCACCCGTTCATGAGCATAACGCAAAGATCAGCCATTACCCTCCTCGCCATGTTTGAGGGAAGGAGGTAACCCGAGTTCCGACGCCGACCTACGAATGTGTTTACGTAGGTAGGATTACCTGCATTATTTTCACTAGGACGCTAGTACCCAAAATATAAGACGGGGCCCGCTAGGGCCAGAGCCTGCCAGGGTTACGGAATTTGTTCGAAAGAGTCACCGCGGCCCTGGAACGCAAAGGGCTTTAGAAGGAACACGGATGGGTTTTAGTCAGTAAAAGTCTGACACGCCCTTCCGCTCCACCCAGAGCGGAAGAAGTCATTTGATGATTTCCCAACCTTAAAAAAAAAAAGTACCCAAATTTGAGCAAAGCTTTGTCTCTGTGTCTATATATCACCTAAAGGTGGGGGGCACTTCACGTGGCGTATATGTCCAAATATTCGCGTTACTTGCATAATAGAAAAAATACCTTAAAGTCATCGAGTTAGAGGCCATTTTTTAACCAATAAATACGTACGGCAAATATTTGCGCACATAAAACACTCTTTCACATAAAACGTCCAGAACTGATATTGATGAAACTATAGGTACCTACAGCTATCAGCATCAGATTAGGCTATGCATATTGTATTTATTTAGGTACCTATATGTTACCGGAATATTGCAGACTCCGGAAGATTGTAATAAATCTTTATTAGATTGCAATTTCTATTTCTTGATATTTTATGAAAAAATACGTTTTGAATACAATAAATCCCATCCAAAATCAATAGTTTCCAATAAATCCGTGTCTTATTAAAAAAAACTAGTTTACAATTACCTACACGCGACATTTTACAATCATACGGCGTTTGCTGTTTTCCGGTGACATAGGTAGGTAGGTATAGGTATATGGGCTAACTTACTAGGTACTGTTATAAATGCTAAAGTTTGGATGGATGAATGGATGTTTAACGGCTAAACGGACCTGGATGAAAATATAAAACAGGATATTTTGTCTGGCTACTTTTTATCTTGGGAGTATAATCCCTTGGGCTAATTTCCAACATTCACGCGGGCGCAGCCGCTGGTAAAATCTAGCATTTAATATGTGGCAGAAGTCTATCTATATATACTCGATTAAAATCTAGCGATGAAAAGAAACACCTCGTGCAAAAAATCATCCGCCCACTCACCCGCAGCAAATGAAGCTGCATGTTCCTAGTGTCCGCAAAACAAATAACGCCATATTATCAATACCGAGACCAAACACGACGCTGACAAATTAAAGCAAGCAGTCCAGCTCTCTTCATCTGGACTTACCGCCGACGAACCAGCAAGCGCAAACCCATCCGGGGTTTGCGCTTGCTCGTAGGAGTGCCGACTTTCATGTCTGAAAATGAGGTCTTCCAAGTGCATTTTCGAACAAAACGTAGCTGACAAGTTTTCTGGCATGTTCTTGGAATCCTTCCTGACTTTTGTGAAATAAAGCCACAAATCTGGGAAGAGAGATGCTTCGACCTGTAACTACTTACGTCATTGAAGTACCAGCTAATATACGAAGGTAAAGCCCTAATCGCTCAATCGAGGCTCTTTATAAATTGGACTTCTTGTACCTACTGGCAAACCCTAATTAATATACTTAAAGGTTTTGTTAGGGTTTCCCCCCGAACCTAAACAAAACCCTTAATACCTAAGGGTTTTGATCGGGTTTCCATATGGTTTTTAAATAAACTTGTGCGGAGTAGGTAAGTACCTACGTGCTGGAGCACCACGCACCATCCACTAGACATCGTAGGCTTGTAGACGAAATACGTGCTAAATGTTAGATAGGTAGGTAATAGGTAATCTAATATTTTAGAATTTAGATGCCTACATAATAAGGCGTGTCCTAGGGTTGCCACCTTTTTTGGGAGAAATATATTATTTTTTGGAAATCATTGAAAGAATATATACCTACGCAACTATAAAATATCAGAATCTATAATTTAAGTAGGTAGTTTTTATTTTTCGTTATTTCTTAAAAAAAAAAAAATAAGAACATCTATCACTGTTTATTTTTCACGTCGAATTTCAATCAATGTTGGACTAAGCCTGTCAGGGCATATGGTTTTGCAGACGTAGTACCGTGGCACTACCTACTCGGAGAGCTTACGAAACAGATAAATGCCATAGCGTGCGAAGCGTGTGCTGGTGTCCTGACTTTCTGACAAGAAAACTTCAGAACCTTATAGAGTGCGTGGCACCAAGAGCGTACCCAGGATTTGAGCTAGGGGGGGGCAGCTCATACCTGTATATATAAGTAATATAATAAGCCTGATATAGTGGTGGTGGTCCGAATCGAGAGGCGTGCAATGATTGTAAACATAACCTTTCCGCACGACGAGAACCTCGTGAAAGCCGAAAAAGATAAGCAAATCAAATATATTGACTTGGCTCGCGAGGTTGTCGACATGTGGGATGTGGACTGGATGTGGACTCAGCAATCATTGTACCGATAGTCGCGTCAGCCAATAGCCACGAGCCTCGACCTCAGGAGGCCAGGATTCAGAAAGTGGTACTTCTGGACACGCCCCGTATTTTTAGGAGGTTCCTTTCTCTGACCGCCGATAGCTTTGACCCTACCCTTTCCCGATACCGGTGGGCTACTATTTTTATATTCATAATTTATATTAAAATATTTAAAAATATAAGTAATTGTACTAGCACTTCGCCCGCGGGGATTTAGTAGGTAGGTAGGCTCCACAAACTTTAACCTGTTTGCCTTGCTCCACCAACTTTATCGCCGAAGCATTATGTTCAAGGTTGATTGGAAAAAATTGACAGTTTCGGGTAGCTTGATGTGCTGGCGTCTGTACGTGGAAATCGGTATGAACAAACTAATAGTGGGATAAGTGAAACTGATCTAACAATTTTTGCATAATCAACCGCGGACGGGGTGAACAGGGTGAGTGGTTGCGCTGATCCTGAGACCACAGAACCAGCAGCAGAATTGCTTAACCTTTAAAAGGGGGTAGAGGGAGCGTTGAAGTTTGTGGAGTAGCTACTAAATCCGCGCGAACGAAGTGCTAGTTCTAGATAAAATAATTTAATAAATATCAAATAAAACGGCTTAACGACTAGAAAATTTTGCACAGAGCAACACATTTTTAATTTTAGTTCTAGTTTCCTGTAGGTTATAGAAATTGCCATGAAAATTGACGGATATTTATTTTTCTAGGGGGCCCCCCTGCCCCTAGCTGGGTACGCCCTTGCGTGGCACGACATGTACTTGGCCTGTTTTTGTTTACTGTGTCTATTTAAATAATACGTTGCCTTTATTTTGATATTACAAAGATATTCTACAGCCTAATGAGTACCTACCTATTTACTATTTGAATTAGGTATGCTTAGCGATTTTTTACAAAGCAACTGTGAACTTTTTTTTATATTACTAACTTTTGCCCGCGACTTCGTACGCGCACATATCCCGTTATTTCCCGTTCCGTATACCTAGCCTTCCTCATTAATGGGGCTATCATTATTATACATATCTATAAATGTAAATATCAATTGCTCTTCGTTAGTTTCACTAAAACTAAAAAACGGCTTGACCGATTTGAATAATTCTTTTGTTTTGTTCGCCAGGGTAGGTTAAAAAACAAAAAACAATAGGAAGGTAGTAAGTATTTATTTATTTTAGATGTATTTATTAACCGATAATAAATAACTACAACATTTATAACACACAAGGTTAAGGTAAGATTTGGATAAATAGGTACCTACTCGAGTAAAAACGGATATTTATGAGTATATTTATCCAGATAAATTCCCAAAACGACCTACCTATCTTATGGTTACCCATAAGATAGGTAGGTCGTGTTGGGAATTTCAGTTCAGGTCTACCATACAATTGCTATTACGAATTTAGTTAGATTGACAAAAAATGTAACATACCTACCTATTGTTAGGTTTTACAATGAATACGTACTACTTAATTATAACGGTCACTTGACGTATGCTATAGGTACCTATTATTTTGCAACCTATGCCCATCATTGAGCGATCATATTACATTGCTCCGAGCCGGAATGTTACCGTTTTATACGATTTGTTCCGTTTTCACCTAATATGTTCGCCCACTTTTGGGAAAAAAAAAGAAAATTTTCTTTTTCGTCTAATACTGAACAAAATTCCGTTTTCGCCCACATTTCATTTGCTTAACAAAGTATAGTAAGTAAAACATATGTTTCGAAACTTATCACGTCTCTAGTGATTACACGACTGCCATAAAAGAGAACAGGGTCGTATTTATTTATAGTGAATAATTTTCTTTCACCATTCCATATCTAATTTCTAAATACCATGTTAGAAAATTGGAGTTTGTAACGAATATGTTAAAATCGCACGGAAAACTGATATCGCGTTGTAGGATTTTACGACGTACCTAGTACGTGTCCGGCGGTAAAGATGACTACTTTCGTTTTTGTGGTGGTATCTCCATTGCAGGATACCAGGAGAATTCCGGAAGGACGGTCAGAACCCTATCAGAATCTTGCTGGAATCATTTATACTTCCTTCTTCCGAGCACATTTGCTCTTGCGAATTTCCACTCAAGCCATCCCCAATAAAGGCAAGAGAGAGATTAGAGCCTTGTTTCTCGTTAGTGTTCACTCCGTCCGGCCAAAAGAAGCAAGCTGGAGATATTGAACAAGACTTCTGACGAAACAACAGAATGCTAGGATACTAACTAGGCTAAATCCATCCAGAATTCCATTATAAAAAGATTGATATGATGAAATGTCCGACCGTTCAAATGCAACAAGGTAATCAATAAAATACATGTGTCCACATAACGTAAGTATAACCCTACATAACATAATGTAGATACGCTCGACAAATACATATGTTGCAGTCAGGTAATCAATTTTTTTTTTCGAACTGACCGAAAAACAAAATAAGGCGAAAGGGAACGAAAAGTGAGCGAACACGGAAAAATAAAAATTAGGCGAACTTTGTGGGCGAATCCGGAACAAATATTTTATACTTACTAACTACACGAAAAAGAAAGAAAGATCGTTGAAATCCTTATGAACCGCTTAAATTAAGCCTATCAAAAGGGTTACCCATATCGTATGGGTTTTTGATCAACTGCTTAGAAAAACCCTATCGAAAAACCTTGCAATGGGTAACCAAAATGGTCAGTATGGTCACGGCTTGAATTAAACCGTTCAAAGTGTTACCAATATCGTATGGGTTTCTGATTAACCGCTTAGAAAACCAAACCCTTTCGATGGGTAGCCCGAATGATCCCTGGTTCTAATCGGACTATAATAATAATAAATATTTTATTTCAGACCCACTAGATCCATATGTTGTTAGTAAAAGTCTTAACCTAATGTTAGTAAAAATCACACTTTATATACAATATTGTAACGACTGACACCTACGTGTGTAGCCGTATCCCTTGAGCCAGCATGGGGCTGTCCCACCTATCACACAATACCCTCACGATGCTGTGGGAGCCAGCACGTATTCTACCGAGAATAGAAGCGCACTGTTTCCGTATAATGGCATGAAAACCATCAACCCTGGCCTCGGTGAACATCCCGGAATCACTACAAAAACGTGGTAGACCCAACAGCGTCCTGAATACAGTGTTATAATGGACCAGCAAGGCGTTTTATGTCCTCAGCGTATACCTGACCCACAGATTGCACGTCTAAAAAGACTGGCAGTATGCTCTGAAAAGGGTTATTTTGACGTAAGTCGTACAACGTGCAAATAAATTGCGGATCAGCATATTACCTCGGACAGCCATCGCCCTGCGTTCCCTATCCATATCCAGATCATCATTTAGGTCACAAGTGACCCAGTGACCCAGGTACTCAAATTTTGTTACCCTAGATAACAGAGTATTATCTATGGACACATCTGCCACGTTAGTGTAACATTTGGTGCCTGCCTAGAATACCAACAATTCACATTTTTTTGCATTGTACCTGAGTCCCTGAGTGACCGCGTGGTCTTAACACATCTTAACAAGACGCCTGAGTGCGCTTATGGATGGACTTAGCAGCACCATGTCGTCAGCGTAACTTAGGTATATCTTTAACGCAGACTCCGTCAATGTGACAGCCTATATGGGTACTGCTCAAGTTCAACAATCAGCCGATTAATGTAAAGGTTAAATATAATACCTACAATGAAATAAATAAATGTATCAGTTTTTTTTAGTGTACAAGTTAAAATGGAGTTGAGAAAAGCTTTATTCTTCATAATATTAGTTAAACTTATCTAAATTATTACAATATCCTTCAAATCAGTAACGTCAAACGATGCAGAGATATCATTGACAGATTTTATGTTAATGTAAAACTCCTTAAAACTACATTCTACATAAATCTACATTGATTGGCAATGATTCCTTTGAAATTTGGCTTAATCTAAATGAGTTTATTGATGCTCTAGTTTTTTTTAGACAGTAATTATTTTTTCCAGTTCACATGTCATGTTGTTAATGAATTATTGATTAAATATATTAAATTTTGATAATGTTTCTATTGCCGTACTTATAATGATAATGTCAATGATTACCTAAACACTCACAACTTTCGTTGGGCATATAAGATAAGTTTAACAGTTTTGAAAAATTAATAAGTGTATGACTTTAAATGTCAACTTCTCTCTCTAATTCTGATTTAAGTACCTTTAAGTTAATAAGACGACATATATTAGTATACATATGATTTTGTCGAAATAAACACGTTAAAATGAAAGATATCAAAGAAGTTACGGAGACAATTTCTACAAAACTTATGCAGATTCGGAGATGTTTTTTTTTTCATATAATATAATCTAATCATTTATGTCACGCTTCGTTTTTACATCCCGTTTCCTTTAGATCCTACGTTGTGTTGTAGGAACCGAATCAAACAACAGAACTCTTTGCCCTACTTATGGCTTCCTCAGTACACGCAGTTACACAGATACGACTTATACTCTCTTCATCCATGATCGATCTTATTTCGAGATCGGAATAGGTAATCGGGATTTTAGAAGAGGCATTATCAACTCTATGTCACTTACTTCCACGAACATTATAGTCTATCTATTCCGATCTCTGCTTATTACACACAAAGGAAAGTACTTTGTTTATAACAATGTTGCAATTTGAACACTATGACTCGCGACTGTGCCAGCGTACTTTGTCTCTAAACTCGCAAATAACACATCCATCGGTTATGCGTGCGCGCGCAAGATTGACTACTATACATAATTAAACTAATGCTTTTTAGACAAAGTAAGGATCTTACTATTACAACTTTGAAGTAAACTTCGTTTACTAACTACTTTCCAGCCAGATTCTCTAGCATGCTTAGTTACATAATCTACAAATATATTTTTAACGTGGTCATCAAATGCAGGCCGATTCAGCTTACTCTGACTGCTGAAGGTACATTTTTCCAGAGCTTCTTTCGAAAAGATTACAGGTAAAAGAAGTCTACCAAATTTTCTCATATCAATATTAAGCTGGTTACATTCAGTTAGTTCCGCTTCAGAGACATAGATTCCTGAATTTTCCAAGAGTTCTGTTAGACCTGACCCTGGTCCTTGATGTTTAAGCATCCAGTTTGATGAAGATGTTGAAGGCTTTGGTGATTGAGGAGGAGATGGCTCCTTTTGAGAGGATGCTCCTATTGGTGTTTCAGAAGATGATTCTGGTCTTTGAGAGGATGCTCCTATTGGTGTTTCAGAAGATGATTCTGGTCTTTGAGAGGATGCTCCTATTGGAGTTTCAGAAGATGATTCTGGTCTTTGAGAGGATGCTCCTATTGGTGTTTCAGAAGATGATTCTGGTCTTTGAGAGGATGCTCCTATTGGTGTTCCAGAAGATGATTCTGGTCTTTGAGATGGCGGTTCTTGTAGTAAAAATCTTGGTCGGGTTGGGGGCGGTGGAAAATCAGGCACACGCAATCCAATGGATTCAAAAGCTTTTTTCAAAGTTGAACTCTCCTCTTGGTATACAGCAGTCAACTTGCTTCGCACCTCAGAAATAGTGTTGAGAGTGTTTTCTATTTGTTCTGCAGTTAAATGAAATGGTGGAGCGTTTGCACCTGGTACTGAAAAGAGACAATTGAAACAAATTATTTTTGTGATAAAAAGGCACATTTGCTGGGATGAAAAAAAACAGTTCAGTACAAGTGCGGGTATACATTTAAACGCATGTGTGCAAAGTATTACCTAAGATGACAATGTTTTGCGCCTAAAAGCAGCACAATATTCGCCATGTTTTGGACCAGTATGGGAAAAAAAAAACTTACTTGATGCGCGCATCCTGTTATTAGCCATTTCTTCAGCGGTTGTAAGTAAATTCTTTACATCGATTTCTGTGATAAATCTATTGCTTTTCAATGAGCATCTGTAAAGACATAATAAAACATTTCTTCAGTTACACAGTTTTTAAAAAAATTGGATAAATCTGACCTGACGATGAGAAGTTAAAACACAATATATATGTCACCGGAACATTGCAGACTCCATAACATCTATCTATCTATCTATTGGGGTCTGGTTTCCGCACTTAGTCCTGATGTTGGACCATTGTGCGTGGGCCATGGCGGCCGTCATTCCAACCAGCCAACCTCCCTCCAGAAGCAGATCAGTCCTCCTAAAGAGTTCAGGGTGTCTGTGAGTGAATTTGGTATCCCTATCGTTTGTCTACGTATATTGGCGACGCCTGTGCACTCAAGGAGCACGTGCGACACCGTTTCCTCCTCCTCCATGCACGCTCGGCACAGAGGACTGTCTGTTATACCTAGTGTGTGGAAATGCTTATTCAGTGAGCAGTGTCCCGTGATGGTCCCCGCCACCATTCGCAGACTGCCCCTATCCAGTCGCAGAAGGCGCTTGGTAAGTTTAATGTTTAGGAGTGGTATGGCCCACCAGCGTTCTGCTTGTGTGTGGGACTCCATAACATTGTAATAAATCTTAGTAGATTATAATTTCTCGATAGATTATGAATAAATCGTTTTGTACACTAAATCCCATTCAAATTCAATAGTTTCAAATATATATTCGTATCTTATCTTAAAAAATTGTTTACAATTTCATGCGATATTTTACAATCTTACGGCGTTTGCAATTTTCCGGGGACATATACAATAATTCAATTCAAAGTATGAAACAAAAAACAATAGCTACAGATTGCTAACATAAACAAATAATCAGTATTAAGAACTGGATGTTTACTTATTTTAACAAAAAACAACGAAATAAATACGACAAAATAAATGTATAAAAAAACGATCTTAACAAAATGATTTATCCTGTCCCAGTTATGCATATCGTCGTTGCGACTTTAAGACCTCTTATGTGTCACTTTTGGCAAAATCACTTTTTTACGCCAGCCTTTTTCACATTTTGAAGCTCTATCGAATGCAAAAACTCTCATGTGTTTATGACGATTTAATCGTCATTTGTTTAGCAATTTCAAGATCTAAAATGTGCTTCCTAATAAAATGTTGGTGCTTAAAATATCTTATGTGTCAATTGTACACATACGAGTTTTTAGTTCTATGTCATACTCGGGGCCTTTAGGCAATTATTAGATCAAAACATCTTATGTGCATCAGAACGAAAAAGGTATTTTTTTTTAATTATTTGCCTATTTCACTTTAGACCAATAATATCTCGGAGACGAGCGAGACATATAAATCGTGTGATTATTCTCCAATCGTAGATCGTAGATGATAGATGTCACCCATTATAGGAATTAATGCATTTTGTCAGTGCGTGCACACGAAACTTAAACCGCTCTGTCCAAGTGAGATTGAGTTATTAGTAAATCAGCAAAATACAGGTGATTCTGAATCAAGTACTTTTTATGATTTTGGGGAATCTCCAAGGGTGGAGAACTGTTCTAGCGGTTCCCTTATTACGCCAGAAGATTTGGGCTTAATATCTTCAGGATTGAATAATCAAGATGATGTTATGGAAGATTTATTTGATCAAAGCATCAGCATACTCCATGCCGCTGAGGTCCAGGGTTGTGTCTAAAGATTACGTTATGAATGCTTTATCTGATCCTAGCATCAGCATACTCCATGCCACTCAAGACCCGGGTATTGCGTCTGAAGATGAAGTTACGAATGCTTCATCTGATCATAGCATCAGCATACTCCATGCCGTTGAAGAAAATGCATCTGCATCAAAGGAAGTGCTATCACCTATCATTGAAAATTTGAGAAAAAAAATTCACATCTTGTTCAATCGACTACTGTCAAAACCTGCCACTTTCCATAAAGCGCGTTATCATCATTTCTGAAAGATTCCGCATCTTACCATCGTACCAAAACCGGAACCAAATTTTGTCAAGTGCCCTAAGCGATTTGGCACAAAGAAAGAAAATTTGTATCGAACAACTTTACTTGGAAAAGGGGCACACTATGATGGAAGTGGATAGTGTCCACTCCACTATTGAGCAATACATAAAACCACCAATATTCGCTCCCAGTGGTTATATCACCGAGTTAAACTAAGCTTGACCACAAAAGCCCTACGATGTCAAATCCATTCACCATGATTTCTTTCTAAATTTTGAAGAAATGGAATCGAACCTAAAATCCATATGGCCTGACAAAAAGAAGGGAGATCCTGTTGTGGTGGACATTAGACTTCTTAAATATTTTTTTGATGTGTGATATATTTTATGGGTTAAGACATGTCAATGAGTGGTCCGTACTTCCACAGCGAAGAAATAACCAAAGAAACGGTCTGGTATATCCGAACCGATTGTACAGATCTCCTTTAAAAATTACTGAGAGCAAAATTAAACATTTACAGGAACTGAAAATGGTAGTAGATCAGGATTATCATGTGTTTATAATGCATTACAATTTGATCCAGGCATTATATCCATAATTACATGGGTACCTGAGAAAATAATGGTACTTTTAATTTGTAACTTTTATTTTATTCTAATTTTTTATTCTACTGAACGTTATCAAATACTAATTATTGTTTACTGAGAAATATTTTTTTTTTTTCATTAAAACTAGTAGTTTTTCATTTTAATTTTTATGGGCATTTTTGTTCAAAAGCTCTGATGTGATACGTAAAGCGCAACGAAAATCTCTTATGTGTTAACAGAAATTGTTTTTTTTTTTTTTTTACTCTCATACGTCTTTTAATTTCAACTAACAGTTGCAAAATAAAAAGCAGGAACTCATATGGCTGATACCTATATTTTTTGTTGTAGTTGGTCTCATTATATTTTTTTCAGTAAACTGTTTTTATCGATTTTCTCATAAAGATGAATTTTACACATAAGAGGTCTTAAAGTCGCAACGACGATATCATGTAAAATTTTGCAAAACAAAACAAAATCATTTTTCTATGTGAAAAATGTGTGACCGGTGTAACAATCTATAAACTCTACCTTAGTACTTACCAAAATTTTGTCCCCACCCCAGTTACTTATAAAACACAACTCTAACAATAAAATTTGGATCACTCAATACTTTCCACAGACACTAAACATCAATTTTTGTTGAGTTGCCACTTGCCATCAGGGCTGCCAGCAAATAAATTGCGGGTATACGGTTAAGTATTGGCAATTGTACGATTCCACAACCATTCTATAAATCGAGTTTTCTTCATAATTTCATAAAACTAACACACTGATCTGTACTTTAATTAATGCTGTTTCATTTTTTGATTACAGTATTTAAAATCTGACAGGACAAGTACTTTTAGGGTTCCGTACCTCAAAAGTTAAAAAAGGAACCCTTATAAGATTACTCTCTTGTCCGTCTGTCTGTCCGTGTGTCACCACCGATTTTCTCAGGAATGGGTGGACCTAGCAAGTTGACATTTATACCAGATATAGTCCCAATTAGGTGAATAAAAATCAAGGCCCTGAGTCAGCACGATAAAAAGATATGGGCAAATTTAGATTTTCGCGAAACTTGTAAGTACCAAAATTTACTTTTTTTTTTGGAATTTTCCCTTTACTTGTGCTGTAAGACCTTGCTTTTAATGGTGAACTTTTTAATGGTGCGGTATAAACTCCGCACCTGGGCCCCCCCGTTGACGCAGAGTCTCCGGCCCCAGCTGGTGTAGGACGTGGTGAGCGCTCTGTTCCCTTCGCGTGTGGAGCATACTTCGCGCCTATGGCTCCGCCACCTGCGGTGTCCGATGCGGACCACACCGACGACGGCGACAACGATGACAACGCTCCGGAGGTGACTGAGGTAGACCTGAGAGTGGCGGTAAACAGGCTGAAGGCCAAAAATACCGCCCCAGGACCCGACGGCTTACCTGAGAAAGCCTGGGTCCTGGCCTTGGAGGCTCTCGGACCTCGACTAAGGGGGTTCTTAAGCGCATGCTTGGAGAGAGTCCAGTTCCCACTTCGTTGGAAGACGGGGAAACTGGTCCTCATTAAGAAGCCTGGACGCCCTGCGGACTCTCCGTCCGCTTCCCGGCCCATCGTGCTGCTCGACGAGGTGGGCAAGCTCTTTGAAAGAGTAATTGCTAACCGCCTGCGACAGGAGATGCGGTGTCCCGGGGTAGGGTCGTCTTGGCGATGTCTCTTGACATCGCCAATGCCTTTAACTCCCTGCCCTGGAGTTGCATTAGGGAGGCACTCCGGTATCACCGGATGCCGACCTACCTCCGTCGCGTGGTCGAGGCCTATTTGACGGACAGGGCCGTCATCTACCCCGGTCACCGGGGTCAGTGGAACCGGCGAGAGATGTCGTGCGGTGTTCCACAGGGTTCGGTTCTGGGGCCGCTCCTGTGGGACATCGGCTACGACTGGGTGCTGCGTGCTGACCTCCCTAGCGGCGTCAGCGTGATCTGTTACACTAGTTCTGGCACAGGGGAGGTCGCGATTGTCGTTGGAAGGATCCGGCAATTGGGTCTCGAGATGGCCCTGCACAAGTCCGAGGCCATGTGCTTTCATGGTTCACGGAATAGGCCACCAGCGGGATCCCAAGTAACGGTAGGAGGGGTTCACATCGGCGTCGGGTCGACGATCAAGTACCTGGGACTCGTTCTCGACAGCCGGTGGAACTTCGAGGAGCACTTCCGACGTTTGGCTCCCAGACTGGAGCGGGCCGGGGCTGCCTTCAAGCGGCTCCTGCCGGAGGCTTTATGCGGGGATCGTGCGGTCCATGGCCCTTTATGGGGCCCCAGTGTGGGCTCTCACAATGAAGGGGCGACCAGCGCGCCAACTCAATTCGTCATGCCAAAGGGTCATGGCCATCCGGCTGGCCCGGGGATAACGCACGGCCTCCGGCGAGGCGGCGAGCCACCATGCCGGATTACAGCCATGGGATCTGGAGGCGAGAGCCCTCGCGCACGTCTACGCGTGGCGCGTGGAGGCGCTTAGTCGGGGCGAAACTCCACTGCCGCAGAAAATTACGGCGCGGCGGACGGAGCTCCGGCAGGATACCATGACGGTATGGAGACAGCGACTCTCGCGACCCAGCGCTGGGCACGCCACTATTGCGGCGGTAGGGCCCCTCTTTGAGGAGTGGCTGGAGAGGTGCCACGGCGTCCTCACCTTCCGCCTCACAGTGTGATATAAACCCTCATTTTGTTTCACCTTGGTTTTATTGAAGAATTCCATAGTTATTATCATTACAAAGATCAGAGTAAAACTCCGAAATCGCCATGACTTATATTTTTTCAGAAAAAAAAATTCAACGTTTGCTTATAACCGGGGCCGGAAATACACAAAAAAATATATTTAAAAATAACTGAACTTTTTATTTTAATTTTGATTGCATCAAATAATTATACATATAAAACTTTACCTTTTGACAAGTTTTTGTACATTTACGGTGATTGGATTAGGAGAAATTAATTAATTTCTCATTTTCAGTTTTTTTTTTTGTTCCACATTAACGCCGTATTAGAAAGAGATTCATATATTGAATGACAGCTTAAACACGCCTTTATGCGCAGTATTAAAATCACAATCTAAAATCGCGTTATTTAGAAGTTAAAAATAATATAAATTATATCCGGATTTTTTGTAGCTAGCGTTGTCACTTCAAGTTAATATTTATGACATCTGGGTCAGATTTATTCTATTCGATATTTTAATTATAACTGGCACCCTATGACAGTTACTTTACATAAAATATTAGTACATGGTACTAGAATAATAGAATTGTCGCCTTTGCCAATTGGGATGCTCTCAGAGCAAGGGGCAGAAACACGGAATAAATACTGGCGATTTGATAGAGAGCATCACTATAGAAAAATCACCTGTGAAGCAGCAATGTTTGATTTGATCCACAGATCCCATAATTACAGATTTTGGAATGAAAGAAAGAAAACATAAATTAAGGAAAAATCCAATACCAAGAGAAGCAACAATCCTATTAAAATCAGTTGATTATAATTATTCAGTCCCGGATATTGATGACAATGAAGAAAATATAGTACCTATTACCGAATGGAGACTACGATAAAATATCTTTTTAATAGAAACCGATCAAATGTTCGGTTTCGGCCCAAAAATCTAGTTTTGGTCATAGTGTCGGTTTCGGCTAAAAATTTACCGAACCTTCGGCCTTACCGAAATTTAGTGTTCGTCTTTGTTGTATTATATCGTAGTCTTTGTTGTGTTATATCGTAGTCAAGCCTGTTTTTCTTTGTTGATTAGTATATTGGTTGACTATAGTGGGCGCCAGATAAATGTGGAATAAAGTATATTGACCTTTCCCTAATAACTGTTCATAGGTACCTGAACAATTAAATATGAATCGTTTTTCATTATTAGACAATGTTAAGGATCACGAGAGATGATGATTCGGGACAGCTTTGTGTCATTAATTCCGTTTTTCAAATTAAAAATGTCAATAATTGTAGGTGGGTCAATGACCGTTATTCCACTATTATCTGGCGCCTACTATAGTTAGGATTTTTTAAGGAACAGAGGAATATAAAATCACATAAATCGGATCAGAAACCTCGGAGTAATCGCTGTCGATACATAGAAAAAAAACATACAAAAAATTACCCACCGAATTGAGAACCTCGTCCTTTTTGGGAAGTCGGTTAAAAACAAAGTCCTCCGCCGCGTCTGTCTATGTATCTATCTTTAAGAATGAAAAATATTATTGGCATCCGGATGTGACAACCCCGAAGAAAAAATTAATTCGTTTATATCTTCTGAATAACGCGGTATTAGATTGTGATTTTAATACTGCGCATAAGGGCGTGTTTAAGCTATCATTCAATATATGAATCTCTTTCTAATACGGCGTTAATGTGGAACAAAAAAAAAAACTGACAATGAGAAATTAATTAATTTCTCCTAATCCAATCACCGTAAATGTACAAAAACTTGTCAAAAGGTATAGTTTTATATGTATAATTATTTGATGCAATCAAAATTAAAGTAAAAAGTTCAGTTATTTTTAAAAATATTTTTTTGTGTATTTCAGTTTCACGCACGTCTCAAAGATATGTCAGTAGAGAAGACGGGGCCAGTTTTTTTTAAGGATGGGAAATCATTAAATGGCTTCTTCCGCTCTGGTTGGAGCAGAAGGGCGTGTCAGACTCTTACTGACTAAAACTCATCCGTGTTCCTTCTAAAGCCCTTTGCGTTCCAGGGCCGCGGTGACTCTTTCGAAAAAATTCCGCAATCCTGGCAGGCTCTGGCCCTAGCGGGCCCCGTCTTCTATGCTGACATATCTTTGAGACGTGCGTGAAACACAACGCGCCATCGACCCGGGCCTGGTATTGATCGGACAGCGAGCCACCCAATGCTCGCCGTCCTACGGTGGCCGCGGATCGCCCTGCGATTCCCGACGCCCGGGGCGTCTTCTCTTTTAGCGGTGGTTGGGGCGAAGGCCTTGCCTTTCCCTTGCACGGCCCGCCTCTTCCTTCGCTAGCATTACTGCTTCGCAGAAGGAGGTGACCGCTTCCCAAGCCTCCTCGCTCCGGACCATGGATTTAACCAGGGCCGGACGCGAAAGGTCGCCGCCGCTGATCGCCTCAACAAGGACACGGCGGTGCTCAGTCCAAGCAGGGCAGACCTCCACCGTATGCTCCACCGTATCCTCCGGGCGATCATCTCAGTGCTGACACCCGGGCGTGTCCTCCCGCTTAATCCGAAACAGGTACCTCCCGAAACAGCCGTGTCCGGTGAGTACCTGCGTCAGGCGGAAGGTGAAGACGCCGTGGCACCTATCCAGCCACTCCCCAAAGAGGGGTCTTACCGCCGCAATTGTGGCGTGCCCAGCACTGGGTTGCGATAGTCGCCGTCTCCATACCGCCATGGTATCCTGCCGGAGCTCCGTCCGCCGCAATGCAATTTGCCTTGGCAGCAGAGTTTCGCCTCGTCGAAGCGCCTCCACACGCCACGCGTAAACGTGTGCGAGGGCTCTCGCCTCTAGATCCCATGGCGGTAATCCGGCAAGGAGGTTCGTTGACTTAGAATCACGAAATTTGGCAAAAAGTAAGGTCCTACAGAACAAATAAAGGAAAAATTCAAAAAATTAAAAAAGTTGAAAATTAAAGGATGTCCCCATACATGACATACATAGTTGACGCCAGCCACCAATAAAAATTATGCCAATTTTATTATGGCGGTATAATGGGTCGGTACAGAACCCTCGGCGCACGAGTTCGACCGTTTTTTTTTCGTAATACTTAGTCACATTCAAATAAACACGACACTTCATCTTAGTTGTAAAGTTGGCAATATCTTATCTCCATATCTGTTCATCCTATACAGAGTGAGCGGACAACTTAGAAAAAAGCAAGAGGCGAACTCACGTTCCATTTCATGCAGTGTTCTTTTGTATCGAACTATACGGAATGATCATGGATACAATACACCGTCCGATTATATATATTTTGTATCCAAATATACGATCTAGCAGCCCTGCTTGCCACAACAATCAGAATCTAAATATAGAATGTGCACACTTTCGAGAAGCAAATTTTCTTTGTGATTCGCGCAAGTGTCTTTAGAATAATAATTCCAATGGCGAATTCCTGTCGCCGCCGCACGGTGGGCTGAAAATCAGCTTTCGTGGACTTAGGGATTTCAATTTGCAAGTGCCTTGCCTTCAATTTGGAATATCCTTACAGGTGATTAAAGTGCTAATTGGTTATGAATATTTTGTCGCCAATTTGCCTAAAATATTATGCCGTTTTTTTTATAATCGTCAAAATATTTTTATTTATTTTTACATATGAAACGGTTCCTTTTAGTGTCTAAGTTAAGAAAATCGATATGTTACTGACCCAAATATTAAGAATACATAAAACAAGAAAAAAAAAAAAATATCTGTTTATTCTTTTTCTTGACATATAATTATAAAACAGAGGCTACAAAACTATAATTTAAGTACCTACTATATACAGTAATTTTATATAAAAAATAATTTAAGAACCAATTCATGGAATAAATACAACGCATTGGCACAATAAACTAACATAAATATAAAAAAAATAAAATAAATATTACAAAAAACAAACAAGCGAAAAAAACAAACAAATACGCAAACACACACAAAAACAAATTTACAAATACATTACATATAATTTTTAAATTTTTCTTATCATTCTCGTTGTCGGACTCCAATTCTGAGTCAGCATCCAGTATTATATCCAAAAACTCGAACCAAAGAGGTCATGAAAATGCTTGAGTCATCTTGCTCACCCTCCATTTTCAGCTTGTATCGGCTTTGGTTGGAAGCACCATCAAATCCCCACTTGGATATCAACTTTAGCTGCTTATTTTGCACATCGTTAGAAAAGATTTGAAGGATCCTCGTCACCGTGATGTAAAGTAAAGCTTGAAGTGTAATTCTAGCCGAGGAATTCGTAACTGACACTGATTGCTTCGGAGGGTAACAATCAAGTTTAGTTCATTGCACTCTATAGTACGATGGATAAATATCCTTGGCACCTTACCGAATGGCAGCCTCTCGCAACGTAATTTATTGCCACTTTGACAGTTTTAGTGAAAGAAGCAATCCAAGCGCTTTCTCTGTCGTAAATATGGCTGTTTTCGCTGGTTTCATAAGCGTTTCATTAATTTTAACGGCTGCTTCAGGATTTTTCATCAAATATTCGATCACAAATGCGATATCTCCATGCCCTTCTTCTTTTAAACGTGCTACAGCTACATAATCCATCAACCAATTATTTATTTGCACAAACATGAGTACAATACATAGGTACAACAAAAGTGTCGACATGCAAGAGATGTTAAAGTTATTCTAAAAAAAAAAAAAATAGATCATCACGTTTGCCTTAAACAATGGCATGCAAATATTAAATACAATTATTATTTATAATGTCACTGAGTAAAAATTATTAAAAAAAAACAGCATATAAGTAATCAGAACTTCTCATCCAAAAATTAATTCAAATTGTAATAAGCCTTATCTGCTAGAAAATTAATAACTTTTCCTTTGAATTCTACATCCCTTAACTGTTTCCAGTTTTTCGGAAGTTAATTATAGATTTTTGGAGCCATCCAAAAGATACTTTTTCGCATAAGAGTCGTTTTATATTGTCGAGGAAATCGATCTGCCATGCGAGAAAATAGGAGAGGGTTGGATCTTACGAACATTGCATTTTCCATATAAAGTGTAGGTAGGATCAAGATTTTGTACTTTTGAAAATAAGGCTTGCAACTCTGAGTGGTTTCAAGTTTGAACATCGACCTAATGCAACGCTTTTGAGTTTTAAATATAAGTTCCCGGTCAGTTGAGTTACCCCAAAAAATTATGCCGTATCTTAAAATGGACTCAACCAAACCGTAGTTAGCGGTGAGCAAAGCATCTAAACTAATAACTGCTGCCAATTTGTAAAGAGCATAATTATGCTGAGGTACTTACTTTCTTACTGATAGTCTCTTTATGTGCCTTCCAATTTAATTTCTTATCTATAATAAGGCCTAAGAACTTAGTTGTATCAACTTCGTCAATGTTGTTATTATTATAATTATTTTATATTTAGATTATTATTTAATGTCAAGGAGCGCTGTCTAAAGTGCATGATTTTAGTCTTTTTAAAATTTATTTTTAAATTATTATTTTTTAACCATTTTATAATTGTAATTAGTGAGTCATTAATGTCAGATTTATAAGTGTCTCGATTGTTACTCGCAATTCACTACGCTATCATCGGCAAAGAGGCTCATATGTTGTTCTGTGGACTTAGGCAAGTCATTAATATATAATGTAAACAAAGGAGGTCCCAGAACACTGCCCCGTGGGACACCATACCTAACTTCACGTTCTTGCGACCGATGCACAGTGTGTAATGGGAGCCGAGTTGCGGTCATCATCATTTTCAATGCTTATTAGAAAGACATTCTTAGGAAATAACGTTTAAAAAAATCCCGGTGACTTTACCTATAGTAGTTTTTGAGAAATTAAAAAAATCGAGAAAAGTCCATAGAAACCAAAAAAGTGATTACTTCCATTCTATCTATTATTTAAGTATAAACTGATTAGCGGTATAATATACCATGATGAAAAGAACAAATTAACGTATAAATAACTGATTGATCAAACTTTTGTAAGCAGTTTTTTTATTTTTTATATAATTTCATAATTTTCATAATCATTTTTTTTCTGGCGAAACTTTGCATGGTCGTTATTTCTTTCAGTGTATTTATATTGTACACATGTTTATGTATATTCGTACAAAAAATCAGCCGCTACAAAGGCTGAGTACCAGAGATATCGATTTTTAACTTGTTTCATTTGTATAGTATACTGAAACTCCGGTCATAAATGTGTTTGTCTTTGTAAACCTAGAGAGCCCTGACACCCATACCACAAGTTCAATCTTAGCTTGGGTGTCAGAGGTGTATAATTTATGTGTAACTTTACAATCTGGTATAAAAAATAATGTATTGTTAACAACATAATGATACTAATTGTAAGTTTGGGTAATAAATTATTATTATTATTATTTAAAGATTTTCTTAGGGTTGTCACAAAGTGATTTTAACATTTAATGTTTTTTTTTTAATTTCTTTTATGATGGGCATCGTGTGGTATTGGGAAGGGGTCCACCCTCGTTAAGCTATGCTAAAACCCAATACTCATACACGATGTCCGGAGAAGCGGGGGTGAGGCGTCATGGAGCCGGCAAAGACCCATGGCGCTGCTTCGCCTCAACAGGAGCTGACCCATCCTGTTGGGGGATGTCATCTCGGGCCTCGGCAATACTGCGCGCACTGCATTGTCAGATTCTAACCGCAAAACCTTTGCAGAGATTTTGGGAATCAAGGAATGGTTAGTCGAAGATCTGCACACTATTTTAGTGGCCTTATCAAGTGGGTTGGAAATCGATTCCGCAAAATTTCAAGTATTTTGCCATAATCTTGCTGCAAAGTATGTGGAACATTATAACTGGTTCTACATGTCGGTAACCTTGCACAAAATACTGATACATGGTGCGAACATAATAGATTCCATTTCGTTGCCAATTGGTATGCTGTCAGAACAAGCTGGTGAGTCAAGAAATAAATTTTGGCGTTACGACCGTGAACACCACACACGTAAGTTACATCGTAAAACTACAATACTTGACTTGTTTCATCGAGCATTAGAGTCATCAGATCCATTGATATCGACTATGTCCCTTGGAACACGAAAAAAGAAAACGAAACATTTGACTCTCCCCGAAAAAGTCATTTCCTTATTAAAACCGTCAATGGAAAATGTTACGTTTCATGATCAATTACCACTAAGTTTCATAGATGGCGATACCAGAGAAATGGCAACAGATAATGAACCCCTTTCACTGCCATCGAAAGAAACTTTAACTTTTTCTGATGATGACATCGTGGAATAATACTTTTTTAATACTTCTCGATTTTTTTATACTTCCTCGAAAACTGGCACTTATTGCACTACGATTAGGTTCATTCGGCGAGTACCTCACCTCAAACGATACGATAAATGTACTAGGTATTTAATATAATATCACAATATTTTTATTACGTACAACCCTATTTCCATAGAAATTCCTAAAATACATAGAAACGATTTATCTCCTTTGCCGCATGAGTTTAGTTTGTGAAATTTTAGAATATGATTACTAACAGTAGTGACTATTTTATGTGAAAAAAATAAAATGCTACATCGCCATAGTTTTATAAAAAAATAAATAAATTTAATGTGAAATTCAGAAAAAAAATCCTTCCTCTTCAATAATTTAAGCTACAACCCTCGAATTTAACATGTAGTTATATAAAATCCTGCAACATCATTATCAATTAAAAAAAAAACTATATGTTTTATATTTTTTGAGTAATCTTAAAATTAAGATTTTCTTAAGGTCATTGCCCTTTCACTAAAAAAATCATATCTAAATAACTAAGCAAAAAAATACGTCAGTATTTTTAGCAACGCTGTATCATGGCTAGATCTATCGAATGGACACATAAACGAGACATGACCGCAACTCAGGTCCTATAACACACTGTGCGATGTGACTCTTCTCGTATTGTAGTTATGTTGACCCTACTGACTTCCGTTATTTGCTTTCTGCCTTGAAGATATGACTCAAATAGTTTTAGTATATTAAGTACCTCTAATGCCACATGATTCGAGTTTCCTAAGTAAAATGTTGTGTTGAACATAATCAAACGCCTGAGTCATATCGCAGAATATACTGCACACCGGTTTATGTTGATCCATATTGATCACCACTGTGTATAAAAATATCATAAATTGCCAAGTTAATAGTTTTCTTTTCCCCGAAACCTTTTTGTTCATTGCAGAGGATCTTATTATGTTCTAAATATGAGCTGAGTTGCTTATAAATATATTTTTCAAAAATTTTGGAAATTACTGGGATGAGTGATATCGGTCTATAATTCACCATCAACTCTTTATCGTCTTTCTTTTATATTGGCTTTACTATAGATGTCTTTAGTGCGTTTGGGAATATTCCAGCACTGATACTCAAATTAATTATGTAACTTAAAGGAGAACAAATGACGCCAGCTACAGCTATGATTATTTTTGTAGAAACTCCATCGTAGCCTACGCTATTTGTATTTTTGAGTGTTGATATGATTTATATCAAGTCATATGGTGTACTAGGTGTAGGTGCCATAAACATAGAGTCTCTTTTATTCAAAATATTTTTTTTCGTTACCCTAGTTCCAGCATTTACAATTGGTTGAATTTTGTCGATGAAATAATTGTTAAAGATATCTGCTATGTGTTTTGGGTCCGTGATGGATTCATTATTTACTTTAATTGTATCTATAGAAGGTTTTGGTGTATTTAGTTCGCTTAGTTTAATTATTTGCCAAGTAGTTTTGGATCTATTTGTAGATGTTTTAATTTTATAATTATTTTGAGCACTGTGTCAGCTTTATAATTTTTTTTTAATCAGCTTGGTGTAATTTTTTAGACTCATTTTATTCGTCTGACTAGGCTTAATTTTTATGCCACGAGATACCCAATTTACTTTTTTTTTTAATTTTACTGTTATCCCAATTTGAGGAAAACACAAGTCTTATAGGAGTATTGTTACGAGCTTGGGGTTCGTGACAATAAAAACAGCCGATTAGATAACCAAAAATGACACTTTAATTTAACAACACTAATTACAACTTTAAACTCACTAATTATTAAACACAAGTTCACCACTGATCACTTTATTCGCACTTGAAGATCGCTTCCGAAGTATTCGCTTGTATCGCAAATTCAATACTGACCCGGTCGCGGAATACGCGCTCCTTTTATAGGTCAGTTTATTCTAGAAACTTCCATTCTCGAAACATCTGGAAAGTACTCGTAACTACCGCTGCCGACTGACCAGGTACCGAGAAGTGTAGAATGTTCTGGCAAAGAAATATCTAGAAGGTACTTGACCCTACTAGTTCTGCTAATCGATACTAGATGGCGCTAGTAGTAACTTAATGTACCCGACATTAATCCTGGCGCGTAACAGTATGAAGAAATCCAAAAAAGCCTTATATGCAATATGTGGGTCGGTAGCATTATATACCTCTGTAAATGTCAAGCTGTTTAAATGTTTTTTAAACTTTGATAAGTTTTCTTCACTATAGTCCCGTCTATTTATACGCCACTTGTTTATTGCGCAGGTTTTGTTTACGGGGAATTTGAGAAGTCGCGCCGTGTGATCAGACAATGCGAGTTCTAGAATTATAGTTTTGCAGGACTTATTGAAATTATGCGCAAAATTATCTATGCAAGTTTGACTCTTTAATCGTGTCGGTTTGTTAACAGCTAGTTTAAAGTCAAAATTTAATAGCGGATTTTCAAATTCAATTGTATTACTGTTTCTTTTTAATATGTCAATGTTAAAATCTTCTGCTATGACAATATTTTGAGATTTCTTAGTACAAGTCTTTAACAATGTTAATAATTTATCGAAAAATTGAGATACATTTTTGCCGTTTGGAACCCTATAAACGCATACAAAAACGGTGTTATGGTTAATTAGTTCTATGGCGCAGCATTCGAAAAGACCAACAGAAGCTATTTTAGCAATTTTTGGTAGTTCTCTCCATTGATGTCCATTTCACGAGTATACATGATCCACCTCTCTTACTTTCTTTTCTACTGAAACATGCTGCCAAACAATAATTATCTATGCATAATAAAATTGATAGGTACTCATACCCCTGCATCATGAAATGTTCCGTTATGCATAAAATGTCGACCTCCATGCCTTTTTCTGATAGTTCCTGCAGACAGACAGATACAGAGTCTGCTTTTGATAACAATCCTGCTATGTTTTGATGCATTGCATAAAGATGATTAGTTACGAAAAAATCTGTTACTCTCTCTGTTGTCATTCGCGTGATATTTAGCATATGAGAGAGAAAGAGGGGATGATTCACACTCCTGTTCCGTGTCCAGGTAGTGGTTTAAATTGTCTTCATTGCTGGAATGACCAAATTCGTCAATCATTAAACGTAGATTCATAAATATTTTCTCCATGCCGTGATTATTGACAGATCCACTTCTCTTCCAAAACATTTTATAATCATATGACAAGTAAAAGTTGGTATCGAACAAATATCTCTAAATAGATACATCAGGCTGTTAAAAATTTCTATTCTACCGTTAAATAGCGTGGAAAAGTCGTTAAATTTAAATGTAGGTGCGCATAGTATTTAAACATTTGTGTGTTGTATTTTGAATAGCGTTTCTCGTACGGTAATTGTTAGGTCAACATACATAGTTGGTAGTTCGCCGAAAGTCCTCTTCTCCGATGAAAATCAGGCAGTAATCGTTCATTGTAAAGGTTTTTAATTTCATGTCAATGTTATCAATAAGCTTCTTCGTTCCACAATTTGGTATCAAATAATGGCAAATTTGATAGTTTTGAAACGTGTCTTCTGCGATTGATAGAATCTTGTTATTATTATTGTTACTAAAGATACATAGTTTGTGTTTTTCTGAGACTAGGTGGCTTCGTTTTGGTATGGTTTCCGGAACGTTACTAGTCGCGCCATCTGTTAGAGATAGATGAGAATCTTTGCATCTTGTATTGACTTCACAATCGAACGACAGACTACAGTTTTCAGAGCATTTGTCCTTAGTTAGGTTTGTTGTGTTTTCTGGATTGGTACTCCCATGTGTTCTGAGATCGTTTGTTGTTAAGTTTTGGTTTGGGTCACTTTGGAAGCTATAAGTTAAACGACGCTTGGGATCTTTACGATTCCGCCCCGACCCTTGCTCGAGCCAGCCCGCGCCGCTGAGCCTGTAGTCTTAAATTCGCTCCTTAATAATAATTCCAGTTCGATCCCGTCCCTAGCTGTCCTCCCCCAGCGACGCCCTAAGCCGAGGCCCGTACCCGGGGGGTGCCCATAGCGTGTAGTCGCTTAGTTTGTAAGTTTTTATAAGCCCTGGCTGGAGGCTTTGAAATTATATTAAGGCCACCACAGGCAAGCCCGGTTAAGCAGTCGACAACCTTATAGGTTGAACTGCGAGAAGCCACTCATAAAAAAAGATTTATGATTTGTACTCGAATTTGTCCTTGTTGATGATAAGGGAGTTTTGCATATCTGCTTGAGTATTCCAATTTTTTGTATAAGTTGAGATACCTACTTGTTTCCTCAGTTGATTATTTTCCAAAATAATATTATCGAGCTCATTCTGAGTGCTTTTTAAATTCGATTCGATTTTTTAGTTCTGACTTTAAGTCATCGATCACATTTGTTTTGTTTGCAGACAAGTCTAAGCTTCTACACAAACGGTCCTCAGAAAACGTAGTATTAAAGGAATCGCTCTCATTCAAGCTTTCATATGATTTCGATTTTGTTTGACAGTGACGTCTTAAAGTAGGTACCTAACATTACTAACACTATCCATTTTCTGGCGGTAGAGACTGCGAGTATCAACGCTCTTTTGCTACTTGGCGCGGTGATTTGTGAATGTTATTAACTTCCAAATTATATTTTTGAAACGGAACGTGGTTGTCCTGTTTGTCCGATAAATTCTAATTTACAAACAATCCAAAAAGCGAAACACTTCGTCGGAATCGAACTCGAGTAACCTGTAAAGGTTACTCGAGACTCAAAGAGGCCGTTTGCAGCACTCGCCGTGCGGCAAACGGCCTCTTTGAGTCTGTTTGTGTCCGTAATAGTTAAATATGTGGTTGAAATTGTTGAACAGTAGGCTCAGTTGTAATTTTAACGATTTGAATATTTTTTCACTGTGTCACTTTTGGTTGAATCACTTTTTAGTTGTTTTTGTTTATATTTTGTATGTCACACGTTTGTTAGCAAAGTATTTGGCGGTTTATATTTCATAAAAGTCATAAATACAACACACAAAACTGATTTTATCACAAAATCTTGTCCACATTTATGAGTTTTGTTTACATAGTTTCACAGTGAATAATTGTTTAGGATAACACTTTCACACACGTATTGTACTGTTTTCTTGCTTTTTATGATATATTTAAGCAGATACCTACTGTTCAAATAACAATTTTACAACGGGAGCACAATGTTTACATATGCCAATTCACTGGAATTCTCGCCTGTATGATCATCAGATCTTCTCTTTTCTTTTTACTTTCCAGATCTTCGAATGGTCTTCGGAGATTTAGAGGTGATGCTGTTTTATGTTACGTGTTGTTTAAAGTCTGTGTTCTTCAATATAAACACTACAAGGAAAATATTTTAACGATTTAAAAAAAAAACGACATAAGTAATATTTTTGAAAATCGATAACAAAAAAATCATAACTAATTATTAGCACTGTAATCACTTTAAGGATATTCGTGTTTAACTTTCCATTTAATTAAGAGATAATTAGATTTTTCATAATAACTTCATACAAATTTTTCGTAAAAAAAATATAATTCCTTCGTTTTTGAGCAGAATTAACTCGGGTGTCATTTTTGTATATAGTAATGACTAATAGAAGCTATATCCGGCAAAAAATCCGGCACTTACAAATTGAAATCCCTATGTCTATGAAAGCCAATTTTCAGCTCACCGTGCGCCGCGACCCTGCCGGTCGATTCTGTAAACATGTCGAAGTGAAGGCATGGGTGAAATGATCACAAGGTGAGCTGTCAAGCTCACCTTGTGATCGTGAGATGTCAAATTAGCTACCATAGGAGCTGGAACGTCATATTTACCTTTGTAACATGACGTTTCAGCTACTGTTGGTAGCTCATTTGACAGTTGGTTAAAGGTAGAAACGTTATTGAAACCGGCCGTTAGACGTGTTTACAGAATCGACCGGCTGAATCGAATTCGACTTTGACGACTGACGATCAAATGTTTAGCATGAATGAGATAGAGATATCGCCCTTCCTTGTTTATTTACCTACCACAGAATAGCAAGTAGGTACGTAACGTAACAGGCTTAGAAAATAGAGGATAGTATTGAACTCTGTGTTCAGTATCGGATAGGCAATATTCGCTTAAATAGAAGTTAGATTATAATAACGTGTCGAGTCAACAAGCTAATAAAATATTGCTGTCCAGCCAATTTTATTATCTAGTTTTCTAGCAACACTGAATTTTTTAAATGAATTTATAAATTATCTACATCATTACCTACATTACGTTGCTTCGACCGACATATTATGGTTCCGTTAATTTATTAATAATAAGCGTCTAATACTTTTCATTATGTTACTTATTAGTAGTTTTAACGGAATCGAGATGCAGTTCCTTTACTATCCATATCTCCCCTCGCTCTATCCGCTTATTATTATGTGCTAGTTTTTTTCTTTGGCTTCGCACAGTTTGTACCTATGCTAGTTGGAAGGCCACTTTTCAAATCAACAAGTTTAGTGTGCATCAAGTCTAAGGTTGCTATTCTAGAAAAAAAAAAAAGTTTAGGGTATATTATCCAGAATATGTGCATGATCGGTAAAAATAATAATTGAGTATTTTTTTCATTACAGTTCAAATTTTTGTTAAACGGATCTTATTGATGTAAAGCAATATGATTGAATATGAAAACCGTTGATACTTTGTTATAATAGCATGCATCTAATGTAAGTAATTTTGCAAAAAATGTTTGCACGCAGTTTGTTTGGCGAATGGGACTGTAATTTTATTGTTACCAACGTGACTGGACGACGTGCCAGAAATTATTTTATAGAATTATCATGACAACATAAGTAGGTAAGGTAACCTGGCAGGCTTACCCAAGTCATGGCATCAGTTATGTTATGATATTTTTTACCTTTCAATGTGTGCCAATTCAGTATACATTCGTAATATTATCGTAATCCTACAGAGGATGGACGTTACTGGGATCGGTCTGCGATTGTATGGGTTGGCTTGTCTTTCTCCTTGGGCATATGCTTTAGTTACTTTATCTTACAAGCTTTAGACCTTGAAAACTTTCTAAGACTGTGTGTGTGTTATCTAAAGCATGATATTTAAAAATAATACGATGTCCTGTCAAGATCTCAAACGCTGTTTATCGTCGCTGACAAAGATTTGAATAATGCCAAAAAAAGTATTCAAGTTACAATGGCACAAAACATTTAGCTAAATGGTACTTATAGATATTAATTGCAAAGACAATTTTCTTAAAACTTAAATATTTAGAACGTATACCTGTTGAGTTTGCATGTTTAGCGTATGCAAACTGAGCAGGTCATACGTAGCTGTTTAAAAAAAACGACGGTTTTATGAACATAACAATATACGCCCAGTCTTTATAATTAATAATCGATGCATCCATCCCCCAACCCCCCATGTCCGCGCCGAAGTAAACAACATAAAATGGATGACGGCCGCAGCCGGGGCTCGCAGTCTAGATGCCTAGTGCTCTACTGTATTCGAATATGAACAGTCGCGTACTCGCTCGAATATTTCAGTTTCAGTGAGTGTCAGTGATATTATTCAGAAAATACGGGAAAGCCAACATTTTTATCGTAAGTATATGTTTCAAATAATTTTCGATTTAAAAGTGGAAATCATTTTTGTCCTACTGGCAACCAATTTCAACCGTCAATGTCATTGTTGCTATTTAGCGGGACTTAAGACGAACGTCTTTTGGCGGGCAAATTCCGCAAATTATAAAAAGTACCTAGTTTAACGTTATTTTTATACATACTTCATAATAAACAAAATCTGAATTATATTCCCTAATTGTAATTTGTGTATATTCCAGAGCAGCAGTAATTTGTTTTTCAGGTTCAGCTTTTATAATAAACAGTCGCTAAATAATAATTAAAAACAAAAAAAATACTACAACCTAAGTACCTATCATATTATGTAAAATGTACTTTAAAGATAAAAAAAATAATTTTTTCATGGCATAATTTTCATTTTCCGTGGGTTGCTTTCCAGTTTTCTTTTTAGACATAGACAATCTAGACCAAAGTATACTGGGAAGACGTCAAGGTTATACGTAAACGGTACACGACCTAGTTTAGCTAGACTTAAAAGCGCAGGTCACAAGTTATTGATTTTAAATGTAAGGGCGCGTTCGGGGGTGAAGGTAGGGTGGGGAGTGCCGGGAAATTATAAATAGCCGCTAGGTATCCTAGCCACGGGAAATGCACCTACCTATATAGCTACTTTGATTGATACATTATTTTTAAGGTAGGCCTAGGTACATCTTCACTTCTCCAGGGTGAAGGTACCTATAGTTTTGGGGAGTCTTGGGTTTTGTATAACTTTTAAAGTCCTGAACAAAAGTTTACTTAAACTTTGTTCCAAAACATTTTTTGGGACTACTTTTGTGCAGGATTCAAATATTTTATAAGAAAATTTAAAATAAACAGGAGATGAGCTACTTGATCGTTTTATTAGATTGGTATACATTAAATGACATTGCTAAATGCAATAATCTACATCTACTTGATTACAATCAGATTATAATACAGTTTAAACAGAATTTGAACTGGAAAATCAATTGTAAGGGTTTTCAAATGGTTCAGGGGGTTTCGGTTCTACTTCTTCCATGATTATTGCTTGCCCTGAATCATTCTGAACATAACTGTCTGTAGGATTGGCACAATTACTATCAATATGTTCAGTCACAGCTGGAGATTCATCTAAACAAAACTTCATAAATTGCCGTCGTAAGGTATTAGAATCAGTCGCAGAAACTTCAACTTCCATTGCAATTTCTTGTTCCTCATTGCAGTTTTGTAATCCAGCCTCAGCTTTGTTCTCATCCAATACTTGCTCTGTTTGATTCTCGCCTATCTGATGTCCATCCATTTTGAATTAAAATAAATGCCTTCAAGTACACAGAAGACAACACAAAGTAAAAAAAAAAAACATTTTTATTTCTTCTTCGATTATTTGAATATTTTATTATTTTGATTGGACTATAGGAATAATTTACACAGTAAGTAATCCCTGATTCGTCTTAAATTTTTACTTTTAACAATTTTCCCTGTTGTTTTTTGATGCAACTCCATCACCACAACCAATCTCCTCTAGAGCATCAAGAAAGGCTTCAAAGCAGACCTCCGCATTATACCATGACGCTCATATTCAACTTCTGTAATGCCCATTCCGTTCATCAAAAATACTCCCACGTTTTTTGTGGGATCAATATTATTGATATTTAAATCGCCTCCTTCAGGGACTTGACCACCAACTCCTAATCCCTGTGGTTCTGCCATTTGTTGAAAGTTTAAGACTTAGACTTCAGCCGCGATAACTAACAAATTTATGTGAACGGATATGATGACTGGATCGTACCAAGCAGCACACAGATGAATCCATGAGACGAGACGAGTGACGACGGAATAATCCACAGAACAACAAAACCCTACGTGAGCGAGGAATGGACTATCCAAATCTAACTGTCAGAGTGCAGAAGCATTACCTAAGTACAGTTCACATTAGGGAAAATGCATGTAGTTGTTTGGTTCAAATATTTTTATTCCGAATCTTGCTTGGCTGGACATTTGAACTAAACCATTATTTTAGTAATTAATTTATTTTTACTTACTTAAAATTTAATAAATATAAGTGCATACTACGATGAGGATCTAACATTCAAGTGGCGAGTTATATTTCTTCAGCCAGTTAGTCACTGACGATGCAAAAAATAGCCAATTGTCCTGCTGAAGCTCTAGACAAAGTGCCTATTATAATACATCTTTGCAAAGTGTCATTCTATAAGCGATTGCAATCGTCTGACATTTCGACAGCGTCAGCGTTTGCTTGTCATTTTTGACGTTTTGACAAAAGCCACACGCTTTTTTTTAAATTTACCCAGAAGTGAAGACCATGGTCTTTTAACCATATTGCCTAGTGTGACTCTTGTGTTTTGCATTAGAATGCGGATGTAACACGATTTTGGAGTATGTGGTTAAAAATATACCGATTCGGCCTTTTCAGCAAGTTTCGAATGAGGTAGTCAATATTACAATATCACTAACACTATCGTTTAGTTAGGGTTTAATTATGTGTGTAGGTATGTCGTTTTGTGGCATTAATTACTTTTTCTTTCTTTCTTTGTTTTCTCAGCTCCACTTAACCGAGATCGCGCCTGTTTCAATTATTCCACATATTTTTCAAAACACCTTCATAATCGAATTTAAGGCGTGCGAATCTAAGGCAGCCTCAATGCTTCATTTTTTTTTCTAGCTAAAAGCTTATTTTAGTAAGCAAAAAACGAATTACCACCATGACGGTAATGGGGTAAAATTATCTTTTTATCTTCACACAGAACAAAGTTTACATTTTTATGAAAAGATCTTTTCATAAATAATCATCATTTGAAATTTTACGATCCTTACCTGTCTTAGACCACGCTCCACCTATTCAAAGATTTTAGCGACGTCAACGTTGCCGTTTTAAACCCCAAATAAATCGTTTTAAACGGTTGAAAACTCGCCTACAAAAATAAAAGAACTGTGTATGTGCATGTGTGTAGGGTAGGCGAGCTAACAACGTTGCGTCGAGTTACGAGTGACGTCAACGAGAGTGTGAAAGTGTGAGTTTAGTTTTAAACCAACCTTGATTTTACTTGGATATCAATATTTATGTCGCAGCAAAATAGCTTAATCAGCCGTTTCCTTGGTGGCCTAGACTTTTCATTTAATTGCGCCAATTTTTTAGTACCCAAGTGACATCTTTGGTTCAATATCGTGTGGTGCCTGTGTCACTTATGTCACTGATTTAACAGCGCAGTTAAATGAAAAGGCTAGGCTTTTAATGAATCGGCCGATTATAGCGCTATTTGGCTGCGACATTTTTATAAATTAAACAATCCACCAAAATACCCAAATCGTTTGAAAAGAAGCCATTGCCTTTTTACGGTGAATTTTGAACATCGAAAATCAAACAACCAAAAAAAAAAATTAACAAGACAAGACAAAAGTCAGCGAACTTTGAACAACTAATGTTAAAGTTCTACGCACGCACAAAGTTAACCAAAAGCGTCGGTATCCGGTATCGTCAACTATCGAAATGTTGCATTGCTGTAATCACTAGTACCTTCTGTCAAAAAAATATATAAAACCCGGTGTACACCATAAATTACGTGGCAACTATAACGAATAAAACTTTTAAGTTTCCACTTCGTCGTGCACGGTCGTTCTCTCTTTTACCTCTTTTTAACACAAAGAGTCTCCTAAACCACGGACACATGAACGGATGGACGGACATTGGTCTTTTACTAAAAGTGCCGTAATAGACTACCTATAAATTATGATCAGCAAGATCAACAATCTCAGCAAGGATTAAATACCTATTCGTCACGCGGGAGAAAATATAAAAGTTAACTAGTAAAAAAACCGAACATAATTTTAGAGACGTTGGCAACATTTGGATGGACCATAAAAAAATAACTTCACTCACTTCACAATTCACATTACCTCCGCCGCCATATTGCCGTCCCCGTGCGTGCGTTTGATATTGAATCATTCAAGCACTTAGGTAATTATAATCTAATTCCGTACTTATTGCAATTTCGATATGATTCGATACTTCTATTGAAAATAAACTACGTATAAATCGCGGAACCATTCCTTTTTATTGAAAACGTATGTTAATTCTGTTCCTACCTACTGCCACCTTGACTCTTGGATTGTGTGTTTCGTTTCAATCCGTTTGAGTCTCATACGCGAGGTGCTTATGGTTTCTCAGTGTGTTTTCGTAACAAATGGATTATCCTAATAATATTGTGATTTGAACGAGATTGCTGCTGCACTTTGTTTCTATTGTGATTTTATATCAATCGGTGCTGAGCTAATCTACGTAGGTATCTATCTACCTGTGCAAAACCATTATTATTCTGCACTGTTAGTTGATAAAAGTATTGAAGTTTTGTGTTTTCGAAGGAGTTTTTCTGTAAATTATTCAATTAATATTTGTTTTTAATGATCAATGTTTAAATTAACGACTTCAGTTTAATATATTTAAATTTGGGGTATGTTGAAGTGATAGTTGAGTGCTGATTACACTCAAACTTAATTCTATGTTTAAAAGTTGCTGAAACTCTTAAAATGAGTAAGTATCTGTGTATTGTTTATGTTTCACTGTAAATATTTTAACATTAAAACATAGTTTTGATAGTGCATTGTAATCATCTCCATTCAAATTACCATTAATATTAGAATAACAACTTGCCTACCCTCATGGGAAGGAGGCGTAAGTTTATGTATGTACTTCATGTTTGTAATACAAGTTCCAAACAAAAATTATTTGTTATAGCTAGTGTTGTAGTTGTCTGTATATTTTTATAATCATGTGGTGACATGTAAGTTAGGAATTAATCAATTCCATACCGAATTTTTGAACTGACTTCATTTGAACAGTTTGTTTTTGTGTCACCAAAAACATTTTTTTACATGTGGATGCAATGTTTATACCATGTCATCACAAATTCTGAGATTACCATAGAGGTATTTCAAATGTTTATCTAAATAACTTTAACATGCTTTCATATCTGCTGCAATAAGGAAAGTTATGGCAAAACTGTTTGTAACTCGCATGTGGATTGTCATCTCAATTTACTAGATATGACAGAAGCTTCCCTCATTTCTTTAACAACACAGACCATATATTACCCATATCAAAGATATTAATGAGTTTTATAACATTCATTATGACTCATATATTTATGTGGTTTTGTTTGTGTACTGAACAAATACCTCTAAAATAGTAACATCAATCATAAAATTTTGATTAACTAAATTAAATGGGCCAAGTTTAACCTTTTGAACGCCATTGTCACGTATACATGCAAGCAAGCCCGTGCCCTGTACGCCAAACGTCACAATTATGTGACAAAACGTACGCCGAATTTGTGTCTTGGCGTCGGGGGCACACCGATGCGTTTATGCTCAGGCGTTCAAAAGGTTAAACTGTGGTCATCAAACTTGTTGGTCACTGACGAATTGACAATGTTGTTTTTTTACTAACAATATTATTGTGAAACAATTCTAAAAATAGAACTACTTGCTGGCGTACTCATACCTCTTTATGATTAATTCTCATTGCATATAATAGGGGCCAATTGCGACTTCTTCTATGCCTTGCATGTTGCGATGCAAGGGACAAACAACCTCGTCGTTATTAAAATAAATCTTAATATTCAAATTTTGAAGAGAATTGTTTTTACAGATTTTTTCTGTCACTTGTCATCAGAAATAAGTAAAATTTTTTATTTAAAAATTGAAAAAAAGGTGCTTGTAGCAGTTCATACATTAATTAGAAAGTACATAAATTCCACTGAATATATTCAATATTGACCACATAAAATGGATAGTTTTTAAGATTGCAAATATATTAGTTATTATACTTGCGATTACATACCCTTTTTCCACGCCATAAGTCGTCTGTTACAGTTGAGCATAAAAACAACCTTTTTTGTTGAGAAAGCACATTTTCTACATTTCTTGATTGAAGAGCATATTCTGCTGTGCGTTGTCTGCCAGTCAGTCATCTGTTTTTACTTTAATATAAATTAGGGTTTGAATCAACACCAAATTCTAAATTAGCATTGTGAATTTCAACTAAATTTAAATCTCTTCACATTACTTTAAGTATTAAAAAAGTAAAAAAGGAAGTTGCTCACCCTTTGAGCTGTATTATCTGCAGTTAAGTGATTGAAACAAGATTGATTTCTGTTTTAGACCTTAAGTCCTGGAAATACAGTTGAACTAACATCCATTGTTATTTTCTGGATTGACGAGTTCCTGATTCAGGATGCCAACAATTGGCGACAATGGATAGATTGTGGTTTTCTTTTGTAGTTTAAGATTTATTATTTGATTCAGTTGCACTGCAGATCTGATTCAGTGCAGATTTGCAACACTTGTGTTATTTGTGTATTAAAGTGCGTATAATATAGAATATTAGTTTCATCAGGGTAAATAAGATACTATTATGTATTTTAAAAGTTTTAGCTTCCTTTTATTTGTTTGATACTGTGGACACAATCTTAATCTACACCTAAAAATAAAACACCAGTCACAAAGTTCTGGGAAAATGCTAATTTAATCAATAAAAGGTTGAAAATAAAACCTATCAATATTTGTATTGGAGTAGAGTATTATGTTGTTTGTTGGTAAACTTGAAGTTAAGTTGAGTTTCGAATGTATGATACGGCAGAAACTAATATTTGTGTAAGGAATAATATGATCTGGATGCGCATTTGCCACTTATTCCATTGTGCGAGTATCCTTAACTCTATGCATTATGTGTCGAAGCTAAGATTTTTTACTACTATGCGCTTGGCCTTTATGGGGTTTTCTTGTCTTGTTTTGTATTATGTTTTTCTGTCACCATAATTTGGTACCAGAAGTCTGACATCACTTGCTGAAATAAAATGTTTGTTGCAGTTGTTCCTGCCTGCAGGTTTCTTAAATTCATTCAATATTATCTTCATCAACAAGTATAATGGGTGACCGTAACAATCCCATAAAGTTTGGCCCTGAGTGGCTGCGCAATATGTCCAGAGAGCGTAGCGCCGCTAGGTCGAACAGTCAGAATGCAAGCTCGGGCCCGGGCACGTCGGCGTCCGGCGTCTCGCCCGGGGGAGGCACAGCGACCAGCTCGTCGTCAACCACTGCGGCATCTACAAACAATTCAAACAATGGACAACCAAAGGTGCTCTTAGCTAAACAAAGGTACAAATCACTCACCATTCAAGCATTTTGCCGTTTTTTATTATGTACTTCAAAATCGCTGTTTCACTGTAGTATATTTTTAACAGGTATGGCAGAGAAGAGATGTTAGCCTTATATGATAGAAATGCAGAAGCACCACCAGAATTAAAAACTATCGAAGCCTTATATCAGCCGCGAGGGAAACAACCAGTTGCGTTAAACAACACATTTGAAGACGATGTAGTAAGTTCAGTCAAAAGTCAAGTTAAAACTAGACAAAGAATAACGATATGATACATAACAGTCATATTCTTGTCTAGTTATATATATCGCACAGTGAGAATGAAAGTGACCAAACTCAAAATTTTTGGAAGGTTTTTTTAACCTTTTGCGTGTCTACCACAGATTTTTATCGTCCAATCCTGACCAAGCCCTTAAGTGTAACTGTCCGACTTAAGACATTTGGAGCATTTTTTCTTATGTCGAACTGTGTAACTTAAGACACGCAAAAGGTTAATGATTATTTTATAAACTCTTAAGCTCTTATTTTTTCTAAACAATATATTGGCATCATAAATATGTAAATAGCTTTCCATTTGAAAAAGTTATGACATATTTTATTGGAAACTCCCTAAAATACGAAGTCAATTTCCCACAAAATGCAAATTTCGTGTTAGGTCACTTTTATTCTCATGGTGCGATATATCGACTAAGAATATGTTATGAACAAAACGATAAGGCATTCGCCCAAAACTTTCGCCTGCCCACTCGCCACTTCCTGGGAACCAAAAACGATGCTACCAAAAGTGGTTTAAAAAAAATCAAAAGACATTTTAAAGACCGTCCCACAAAATGGGCATTTTGTGGGACGTTCTTTTAAATGTCTCGTCTCGTCTCGTAGAAGGCTCGTCAGCGCTTCCTCGTGTTGGAAAGAAAACGATCGCATGATTATAGAAATATTTATTCGAATCAATTTTTTGTTGCAGAGGGATAACTTGCGGAGTGCTCCTCCTATAGGAGGGATGACATCTGGTGACAGATTTATATTAGGACGTGGTGCAGGTCGAGGCGCCAACAATGACGGACGCGGCAGGCCCCGCGGGTCTTATATACGACAACCGTCTATGGGGAGGTATGTAAAAAAACAACATTCATTCCGGGACTCATATTGTACACTTGCTTTTGCCCGAGACTTCGTGTGCGCAAATCCCGTTTTTTTCCCGTTTCCAGCCTATAGCCTCCCTAATGAATATGGCTATCATATACAAAAATAATTTTCCAAATCCGACTGTGACCTCATCCGCGTCTACAGCTAGGATGTTTGTTCTAAATGTAACCTAATAAGTGATTTTCAGAGCTACATGTGCTCAGTTTTGTTGAATGAAACGTAGGTATTATCATAATACATAAAAGACTTCCTATAGGTGTGCCACCAAAAATAAATTCCTGATCCATTACTTCATATGTTTTAAAATATCGTATTCTCGATAACGTAATTATTGCAATGAATATTGTTGAATTGTCAAACTGTATTTTACTTTACAATATTGTTTGTTACACAAGTTGACAAATAAAAGAGACAGCAGAAAATCAGTTAACACTGAGATGAGTCTTAACAGTAAATAAGTTTGGAGTGCAATACTTAAGCTGACGAGTGAGTCCCCTTGATCCTAACCGCCAATCCAACGAGATAGCACGCATCAACAGCTTCTAAACGGCAATCCAATACCAATAAGGGCCCGCCATAAAAACCTGACGGCCATTCTTCTTTTCCATTATCCTAAATTAGGTATTTATGAAACGTCACTGTAACGTGCAATATCGTCAGTCACATCATGCAGGAATTTTAGTATGTCATGCAAAACTCTGCGTGAAGTTATGATTGAGTGAAAACTTCCGCACATTTATCAAACTGCCTTGCCTTATCCCGACTAAGTTGGAAGTCGACTTCTAGACTAATAAGATACTACAAATACCAGTATTTTACATTGAGTGACTGCCTATTTCACCTCGCACAGTCCACAACCCTGTAACTGGGGAACATGATTCCTCTTTGTCGAGACTGGCGTCAGATTTTCTATTCTCTGAAGAAAAGTACCATCGTCAAAGATTAAAATAAAGCTTAAAATAACTACAAATAACCAAGGGCTTAACGTGCTATAAACGTGGTATGGCGGAGTATCGATATATAATGCATGGTCAATCATCCATCAATCGACCTTAAAGATCGACCCTGGCGACTGTTATTATTTAACCATTAGCGCTTGTTATTGTTTCACATGCACACATCATAAATACATAAGTTCCGCGCCAACCATGTTACCTCGGGCCTGGAACGAAAAGGGCATGTCGAGGAACATGGATGGGTTTTAGTCAGTAGGTGTCAGACACTCCCTTCCGCCCCACCCAGAGCGGAAAGAGTCATTTGATGGTTTTCCATGGGTAAAAAAAAGCATGTTTCCTATACAGGATCACTGGCATGACTTCTCATTTCTGTATCTTTTTCAAGGACAACATGAATACGGCTCAGTGTTTCTAAAGCCGGTGTGTAATGTATGGTATAATAACAGATAGTATAATATCACTTGAAATAACGTTCACATGATATAATTTTCATATGCTATAAAAACACATAACCTAATTTCATGTGATCTATTGTTACATTTCATGTAACGTTCATTGCATATAATTAATAAATAACGTTCTTTTGACCAAATTTTCATATTATCTAATTTTCTAAGGTAACGCGCCGTTCTTAAGATAAATAAATTATTGTAACCTTACCTCAAAACACTAAAGTAGCTTCTGCATCGTCTCCGGCGCTGCGGGAAGTAACCCCTTCGCCCTTACGTAACAAAGGACAGGCACCTATGCTTTGTTACACCGGGCGGGGGTTGCTCTCCCTTTCTTTTATTTTTTGTGTGGCGTCTCGCAGTTCAACCTATGAGGTTGTCCACTGCTTAACCGGGCTTGCCTGTGGTGGCCTTAATATAAATATTAAAGCGTCCAGCCAGGGCTTATTAAAACTTACAAACTAAGCGACTACACGCTAAGGGCGCTTCATGTGGGCTACGGGCCTTAGGGCGTCGCGGGGGGGAAGACAGCTAGGGACGGGCTGGATCGAACTAGGATTTGCTATCACTTCGCGCCTCCGGTTTTCATATACACTCTAGGGGTAGCTGCCAAAAGACTACCCCGATTCGGTTTTAGAACAGATTGGACTTATTTAACTACAAGCAAAATTATATTAAACGTTACTTATAGATTTTGAATATTATAGTAACTGAATATTATAGTAACTGAATATTATACTAATTTAATATTATTCCAAATGTGCATTATATAAAATGTTCATTATACCATATAAAATTAGGTAACTTGAAATTATATCAATAATACATTATACAATTTGACCGTTATATTAAAAAAAAACGTAAATTAAAAGAAATTAAGTCAAATGAACATTAGAACTTTTCTTATTATTATTTATAGAGTAGTGGTTTTAGTTGATTTATAGGCCGCTTTTTAAAATTTGATAATAAAGGTGACGCGACGTATGTCCTAATTTTCTAACTGCATCATATTGATGATACCAATTTCATTGTTCTAGGGGGGCTCTGTGGCATGTAGGAAGTCCGAGAATGCCTATTTACAGTGGAGGTCAAGATGACGAGAGTAGTCGTCCCTGGGCTAATACCAACCTCAACAACACCAACAGGAATAGTGGTGACCAGGCAGACTGGACCACTAAAATGTACAGGAAGTAAGTTATGCCATGTTTATAATCTATTGAATTGTTGTCTGGCAGCAGCAACAAATTCAAATATCGTATGTTTTTAGCAAACGGCAGGGCAATAATACTAACTGGCGATCACCGCAAACCCGGGATGACGGCGACGAGTGGCGATCTTCAGAACCGGGCAGATCCCGCCAACTAGAGAAATGGGGTAAAATAAATTAATCAAAATAGCTTCTGAGTTGCTACTAAGTGGTCTTAATGTCATAAGTTACTGAAATTTACTTCATTTGACAGACCGTGACTGGGGTGACAGACCAAGTGGAGATAAACCCCAACCTTGGAACAACAGGCGTAGTTGGGGTGGTGATAATCAAAACAATGAAGAGAATTTGCCAGAATGGTAAAATTAACTGGAAATTATTGTACCCTATCATTTTTTAGTTTTTGTCTAGAGTTTAAGACATGTTTCTTATCAGGGCCGTTGAAAATGCGGAATGTGGAGGCACATTTGACTCTTCGGGAGCCTTCCACGGATACAGTAACGATGACAGCAATCTGCCGAAACATCAAGAGCCTGGATATTGTAAGTGATACTTGAATGATGTTTTTTGTTACTATGAACATACGAAAATCATGACATAGTGCGCAAAAATTGATGTACCTAACAAGATTGGAAGTGTGTCATGTTATGAAGTATAGTATGGTAGGCGCCAGATAAAATTGCAGTAAAGTACATTGACCTTTCCCGAATATCCTTTGTAGATATCTGAACGTGAGTAAGTTATGTAGATCCATGACCGTTATTGCACATTTGTCAGGTGTCTATTATTGTAATCAAGAATGTATTACAGCTCTAACAAGGTCCCACACACATGGCAGTTTTCCTCGTCCGAAGGTCGTAGAAGAGGGTTCTGATGAGTGGTGGGCGTCAGAAAAAGCTAAGAAACTCTCGCCAAAACGTTTCGATGCCAGTGATCTCAAGTTTAAGAAGGTATAAAACACTCTTGTTTAGATTTTTTTGTTTGGTGATTAGAATGTTTCTTGACGTGAGATGATATTGCAGCAGCCTGGTATTGGAATAGCTGAAGCATCAGGCTCAAGTACAAACAATAAGTCCAACTCAAGTAATGAAGACTCTCTACAAGAGATACCAGAGAATCTGGAGAAGGACTCTGCTTCTGGTTCGGAACCATCAGAGGCTAGCACAGCAGGACAAGGTGACAGCAAATTTGGAAAACAAAGTGCTTACAAATCTAATAAGTTTACAGAGAGCAAAACTTTTGATGCACTCATGAGGTCTGATATTGATTTAGAGGAAGCAAGCGATGAGAGGGGCAACTTTCAGTCAGTCATCATTAATTCAAACAACAGTCTGCGGCAGAAACATCAGCACCTTGTCCCTGCAATGAAGGAGGCTTCGGGAAAATCAATGCATAACATGAAAGGATCTATGAAAAACATCAAATCGGACATGTATGTACTTACTTATTCTGTATGGACTATGTACTTACTCTGTCTTGATACAGATTTTTTTTTATTATGTTATTGTTTGTTTCCAGGGATCACATATCTCTCAAGTCTCCTGAAGAATTACTAGTGGACAATATATTCAGCATGTCCCTCGATGACAAGGAAATGCACTCGACACCATCCTCTAACTCATTCTCGAATTCTGGCATGTCATCTGCGATGGCTTCGGCAGCAAGTGGAATGCCGCAAAGCCAAAGCTTGCAAATGAGCATGTCAAACTCTGGTTTACCCAATCACGGTATGAATATGGAAATGCACTTGAACAATCAAAACATGCAAGCACCCATCCCAGCAGTTCATCATTCACCTGGGATGCAGCCAGTTGTAATAAACGCAGGTGGTATGCAACAAGGTATGCCATCAGGTATGCAAGCTGGCTTACATTTATCTGGGATGCCTGTTGCAATGCAAAACCCTGGGTACCCTTCAGTTCCTATGCAAAATGTGCCTGGGATGCCAACAGGTGGCATGCAAAATATGCAAGGAATGTCTTCTGGTGGCATGCAAAATATGCCAGGGATGCAGACTCCACGAGTACAAACACCAGGAATGCAACCAGTGATGCAAAATGTGGGTATCACTAATTCTGCGCTGAATGCATCTTTAGGCCTACCCATTGGCCCGAACATGGGACAGCCCTACCAAAACATGCCTCAACAGGTCATGCCAAATAATTCTCCCATGAGTTCATCTGGAATGGGTGTGATGGGCTCAGCATCTATGCAGGGACCTGGAAATTTACCTAGTTTTCAATCTAGTGGTGCAATGCCAGGCATGTCCAGTAATGTTGGAAATGCCTCATTATTCCTGGGACAAAATACAAACAATACTTCGGTAAGTTACTGATGATTTTCACTACTAGCCCATAATATAAAAAGAGGACTGGCAAAAATGTATGAAGCCCAGCCTAATGAGCAATAACGGTAATAAATATGTCGTTTTTAAACATCTTAAATAAATACAAATCTAGTCCTTCTGACCGATTTCGGCCGTGGCGGCTAATCTCAACGGAGACTAGCCATCGGCGTGATAGATATTATTAGTGCACAAGTGTGTGTGCAAACACAGGTGCATATGACCGGAGAGAGATCTGGCGCTGGACCAACGGCTTAACGTGCTGCTTTCCGAGGCATTGGGGTGTCACACTACCAACTTCCAAACTCCGGCTGCCACAGCAAAATTCCTGTTGGAAAAACAGTTTTTTGCCGCGACTGCGAGACCAACGAAGTAGTCAAATCTTAAACATACATAAAAAGGGTGTCGTAAAAGCCAACTTGTGATTGAGGTATAACATCTCCGTAAAACAAAAAATGGGAGGCAGCGTTAGATATCCAACAAATACTACGATATTAAAAAGTAAAACTTTTAAAAATTAGTACTAAAGAATAAGACTCATGCTTTAAAAAATTGTTATAGTTGTTTGTATACCTGCTTATCTTTTATTTAGTATATTATATTATAAGCTCATTGTTTTAAATATATTTTTATATGTTCTACCTCAGTCCTTTTATATATTAATGTGTATTTAAGGCGTTAACAATTCATTGTTTTATATAATTTTTTCATGAAATTATTTATTTTTACTACAGCAATTCGAGATTTGCAAGTTGTAGAGACTAAAGAATCCTTTCCAGGGACATAATGCTTAACGTTATTGGTCATTACTTCATTAGACTGAATTGTCGGTCCTCCTTTGTAACTATTATTTCTTTTGTTAGTCTAACAGTGACATGTCTGGTTCAGTTGAAATGGACTCCTTGACATATTAATTTTTAAATGCAAAACAATTTCTACAAATGTACCTAATTTGTCCTACAATGATTGATGGTGATTGCTTGAGTGTGACATTATTGACCTGCTATTTTATTGTACCACAAAACCGGACTTAAGTTCTGCAATATTGATATCCTTTTTTTCACCAGATGTCATCAGCTAACGACATGCCAATGTCTAATCATTCGGGGCAAAATAATGTAATGATTCAACTACATGGAATGCAAGGATCACAAGGACCTTTTGGAAATTCAATGTATGGAAACAATGCGATGCCCAATACCATGCCCAATACCAGCTTACTCGATCAATGGTATTATGAAGATCCTGAGGTATGTGACTATTGTAATGTTATAAATATTTCCAGTAGTGTACACTTTGTTATTTTCTTTTTTAACAATATTCGAAATTGACCGTCGCTCATAGATGGTGGTTTCTCTTCAACCTTTTTACCACCGTCTGGTTTGACAGTTCCGGATCCAGTGAGTTTGGGTACAAGGTTAGGAGTCCTTGTGTTGTCTTACTTCGATTTCGGAGTTAATTGACGGCATTTTTAGGTAGTCATTGATTTCATCGTATCTAGAAAACCATGGCACCAAATGTCATTGCTTATTGTACTATTTTGAAGTCTTTTGGTCTGCCTAAAGAGTCAATATAGATTGCGGAAATTACGGTTTATCCATCCCTTTATGTGTTATGGTGGTGCTTCCACGTAAGTCGCCTATCTAAATATGCCAAGATTCTAAACACAGTGTGTGTGGTAAGCATTTCGGTCAAGTATTACAGGAGAGGTGTACGCTTGCCCGAGCTAGAACATTTTAATTGTTATTCTTGGCTGCAATGGTAGGTGACCTATTGGTTATTGAATGTTATCTCTAAATTACAAAGTTTTAAAAGTCGTCAACATCTTAAACATTTAAAGTCACTTAATAGCTTGGACCACACAATACGGTGATTAGGCACGACACGTACGTGACACGTATCGGTAATCGAACGTGTAAACTAAATTAACTGAACGCGCACGCCAACGGTAATTTTATGAAATTGATGATAGTATTTTAGTTCTAGGTCATAGAGACATTGAATTTATATGCTGGTTATTTTGTTGCATTTCTTAAAAGTTTAGGGGTTCGTTTTCATCGTTTTTATGATTGTAACCATAATAACGGACATGGGCCCCAAATCAAACTCTAAGATGGCGCCGTGCAACTACAGCTAGTAATCCTTTGTGCCATTCACGTTGCTGTACGTCAATTAATGCCGATGAGGTATACTTATTACTTTCAAAAACCCATCTACCCGTTGGTACACGCAGTGAACTTATTCCATAGTTGAATGCAATTTCTGAAAACCAAACTGACGATATTAATGATCGTCCGTTATCAGTTTAAGAATATCCTTTCCAACAATTTTGAGGGTATTGGTAATCTAAACGCCCGGTAAGAATAGGTTTCTCCTTTTTGGATGCATTTTCTGGGAGGATTTTAAAATATGAAAGAAGTGATCAAGTCAAATCCCAGGGCTTTACTCGAGTTCACCTGAAGTTTGATTTCCGTCGTTGTGTCTAGGTACTCTAGTTGGTTTTCATTACCTTACCATACCTTTATCTCCAAACACAATACCTTAGGGGATGTTTTCACCTTGCCTATCTATTTTATTAAACTAAAGAAATGAAAGGCCCCAAGAATATCTTACCTTTCAAGGGGTAAACACAACACTAAAAAAATATTTTAATTTTCAATATAACATGCTTACATATAACTTATCTATTACATAGGTACATATGTACGCGAGTTATATAATTCAAACTGTTGATGTGACGCACCATCCCGAACAAGTTTGAATATAGCACTCAGGTGCATTGCAAATATCGCTGCCTTTTCCAAGTTATCTGATTGGATGGTAAAATTGCTCATTTATCTACGTCGTTTAGGTTCTTAACACCTACTTTTATGAAAACTTCGCTCCTAATATACCGCTATTAGGAGCGAAGTTTTCATAAAAGTAGGTGTTATCAGTTGCTCAAGTGGTTTTCACCAACACTTCAAATCTCGGAACGAAGCCCTTCATAATCTTCTGGCTATCTCATAAATTAGATGAAACGGCCGATTTAACAAACAGTTTATAAAATAGTTTTTAAATTATAACAATGTCGAAAGAATACTCCTCTGCAACCACTTCAAAGGCTACCATACATTATCGCGTTCTACCTTCAGATCCGTCTGATCTGACCAAACAGCGTCAGATTGATCTCTAAGTATGGTAGCCTTTATTAGTGTCATTGTGTTACAATATTGAGGAGTATTCAATTTGTGAATATTTTACAGAGGAACATCCAGGGCCCATTTTCATCCAAAGACATGTACAACTGGTACAGGGCAGGCTTCTTCAGCCCAAGTCTGATGGTGCGCCGAGCTTGCGAATCAATCATGAGGCCCCTGGGTACTTATGGGCCGGTGGTACCATTTGCACAGAGGGTAAGCTAATAAAATACTAACGAAAAAGTTATTGGAATCCAATCTAATAACTGTAAGACTTGAAAATGTAATTGTACTTTGTTATTTCAAACAAAGATTTCAAATAAATACAAGTGATGATCATATGCTTGTAAAAGAGATGCAGCATTTTTGCGCTCTGTGAGCCCATAAATAATGCGATCTCAAGGTTTTTTCGTGGTACTTAACCATTGCACATTACAGTGCTCTACGTGAAGTAGTGTCTGTTGAATTGAACGTAAAATTTTTGTGTAAGCGATTGAGTATATCGGTTTTGTATCGTACGCAAACATGAAACACTAGTCCTCTGTCGGGTTTAAAGTGCTTAAAACGTTCATCAGAGCATAATGGTGACTTCGAAATCTTATTTAGAAGCGTCGTGTGAACCAACCACACGTCGCTTCTAAATACGATTTCGAATTGGTTGCTTGAGGCTAGTTATACTGCTTGAGAAAATGAAGACGCTCTTCAAACTAAAATTATAGTTCTACTCAATAAATACTGCATGAAACTTGTAGAAAGACCAATACATGTTTCTTTCGATTTTCTTTTTTATGCCTTCTTCCTGTTAAATTAGTTACTTGAATACACATCAACTGTTCCAGGAGAATTTGATGAGTTCTTACCCGATGTCTGGTGGTTTCGATCGTCCACAAGGATCACACGACAGTATGATGAATGCGCAAGCGACGTTAGCTTTAGACGTAAGTAAAAGAAACAGTATTCTTCGTCATGCATGTAGATATATACTTAGAAGTAGATGTATAACTATGTTAACAGGTACCTAGTTAGTGTTGAAATAGAATTCTGAATACCTTGTAATAATGAGGTTTTCTTGATTTTTAGGTGATGAATATGGGTACTATAAATATACCCGAAAATGCACCTATGGAATTACAATTCGGGTCTGTGGGAATTATGGCAAATCAAAATTATGCCCCACCGCCACCACGGGTAATAAATTTAATTCCTACGATAAAAACCTTTGTTTGTTCTATGATTTCTTGCATTATTGAAATCTACAAACTATTGCGGTGCGGTTTTGCATACATATCCCCAGATTGAGAATAGTTTCTTTTTTTGGGAAAATATTATATTTTCATTTGTTATTTTTTGGAGTTGGCTTTTTAACGACTTATAAATGCGGAACTTTTCGAATTTGATGGACGCAATCCGTAAATTGATGTCACAAAAATGTATTGTCTTTGGGAATCATTGTTTAATTCATCAAAAAATGACTAACAAATCAGAATTAATAACAAATATCGATTTCAAACCGACTGAATAGCTAAAACAGTCTTGTAGAGAAAGCTGCTACTAACAATAAGTTAGACATGATTTTACCGAAAAACATTTGTCTTAACATAACAGACTTGCCTTGCAGTGACTACACACGTTGAAACTAAATAATAAAACGTTTATCCTAAGTAATATTATAAATGAGAGCGTGAGTTTGTTAATTTGTTACCTCTTACAAGTCTTAATGGCTGAACGGATTCGGATGAATTTTAGCACACAGCTAGATAGACCAAACAGACGCCAATTGGCAAAATCCTAAAGCTATTATTTCGGTAAAATTAATGAGGTAGTAGCTTTTTTAATAAGCTTTGATAAATTAGTGGGAGTTAAAAAAAAATAAAAAAAAAGTTCTAAGAAGAGCACAAAAGTACTTCTTTATTTGAGTTAATTGCATCCATATTTCTTGAAGACCTTTTTACACAGTTAAATTAAATGAACCAATTTATTGGTGTTGTCTACTTGCCAACAGAGTAGATACAAGAACTATAGAGTTGGATCATTTCAGGACTCTTTGTGGGGCCAGGGACCCTCGTCGTCGGCTGATATGATGTGGATGCAGCAGCCGCGCAGCCGCACTGAGGCACGCGTCAATAACTTGCCCATATTCTTTTGGGATCAGCAGGTGCGTTCTCCAGATAAATTGCCAAATTCTAAGGGTTGCTCAGTTTTTGTGACTATATTTTAAAAATATGAAATACATTTTTTACATATAATAGTAGTCCTTAGTTTAAAAATATTTAGTTATCTTTAGCGATTTTTTTATTTTTCTCATACCATTTCGATAAGTTATGCAGTAAATATGGTCGCAAACTTTTAGTTACTCCTTAAGAGGTGGAAATATTTGAAAATACTAGTCATTATCTTTGGTTTAACGACTTAAGCATAATTCATAATTTTGGCACTATGTGGATCTAAACATACTAACTGCACAATACAAAATGGTGATTTTAAATTACCATCATTATGATTAACGCGAAACAGTCCCCAGTTAGCTTATTTCTTTTTATTTTACTGGGTTTGAAAAGGTAGATATGGCGGATGTAAGGCAATTTACTTAACATGCGTTACTTTTATTGTAATCATATGTATCATAGTATACATAAAACTTGCTTGAAATCGTTATTCTACCTTTTTAAGACTAGTTTTTCGTGTTCCAACATGATCTGCCTCTTATGATCTGTGCATTGAATGCCAGTTCTCACTATCACTTAGATGTCACCTAGTGTCAGTGATAGCATAGTAAAGTTTTTCATTAGAGTTAAACACTAATTTCTACTTTACATGTATATTTCTTGGGCTTTCTCTTACTTCTACTGTGTAGTTGAAGAACTTTGAACAGAAATACGATGTAATACTGTTTATTTTTCAGAGATTATTTTTTTAATGTTTACATATATAATATTATAACAACTGTATCTTTGTGTTATGTCGTGTTTCTATTTGGTTCACACAATTTGCATCCAGCAAGTAAAGGAATCATGAATGACGTTCAATATTGCATAAATATTAAAGCATTACTTTCCATAATAACATTGTACTATGATCTCATAGCTACAACCCATGGTTAAATGTATCTTTGAAATAATAATAATGAAAATTAATATCGTGCTATATCCGCCGTAGTAATTTTCCGGAAATTATCTATTTTACCCTTCAAACATACAAAGAGTCGAGCAAGCCTTACAATGTTTATAATATACATACTTACATACAATCATAATAGCTAATTATACTAACTTGTTATGTTGTTATCCTAGCAATTTCCCGGGGCTGTACACCTACGTAAAGCGTTTTATATATTAGCTCGTTCTCTTTTGTCCGACCTTCCTGTTGTTTTCAATCGCTTAAATATTGAAAGCAATATCCACTCGATCGGGGTCAATAGAGGCAATGTCTTAACAATACCTGAGCAAAGTACCTCCTATTTGTTTTCCCTTCCAACTTAAACGAAGTGACAGAAAATTTCTTCTTTTATTTGCAATCTTGATAATAAATAAAACGTAATAACTTTTGTCAAGAAATTCAGCTTGGAGACTATTATTCTTTTAATAGCTGTTTAGTTTGATTCTACTGGGTAAAAAATTATTACATAGCTAAACTGCTAAAGTGATTATTATCAAATTATTTCTTGCAGTGTTGTTAAAGTATTTATTTTACCTACAATAGTCGCTTGAACTCGTAATTACGAGAAAGCAGAAAGCTCAAAATAACCAAGCCTCTACAGTAACGAAACATACCTTTAAAAAAATGATAAAAACATGTGTAAAAATGTGGCATATTGTAGAACCCTATCCTTCTTACTGGCGTAATTATTGTGTCCAACTATCTGCCGCTCGTCGTTCTGCCCGCATGGAAGAAGTACTTCCCCCCTTAAAATATTAGTCCCAAAATAAAAGTTGTTCATAGTGATGAGTACAATGACGCCTTAAGAGGTGTAGCGTTTATTCTGTTACAAGTTGTATAACTACCCATGAAGGAATTTTTTATACCATTTTTTATATTTTAGACTGTAGGGATAGGCTCTGGAAATATGCCATATTTTATACTAATTTTTATATATTTTTTGGGATATTTTTCTTTTCTGTAGGACTTGGTAGAATTTTGTGTGGACCATGGCCGTTGTTCTTTATTTATTAGGAGCCATTGTGACACATCTGACTGAGGTGTTTTTCTGGATAATTTAATTTGGTCCACTCATATAATTATTTAAAGTAATGTCTATCATTATCTAATATTAATTGTATTTAATATGAATTTCACCGAGTCGTAATGTGTCTGACATACTGCTAAAAAGCGACAGCAAAAAGTTGAAGTAGTAATAGACTATAGACAAACCGTAATTTAATCATCATTGACATAACATAATTTATCGTAAAGTTAGTACTCCAGTTTTAAGGTTTTAAAGGCATAGAAGATATCACTTTCATGATTCCTTAAAATGCTTAAAACGCTTTTATATAATATTTGCATTGTATGTAGAGTCACAGTAATAAGCCTTTGTGTCAGTAAAACACATTAACACAAAGTGGTTTGTTATGCCGCAGTTTAAGAAGTAGCAGTGACGTACCAGACATCTATCTTCTTTGCAATACCTGAATTAACCTTAACAAAAACACTAAAGTAACATCATGTTTGCAAAATTGTCATTGCTTACTCTTAAATATAAAATAAATCTTAATAACTTGTTGATAATCAATATTAATTATGCTTTTTTTAACTTTTCACTAATCATTATTGACAATTCCTTAATTGTGTGTTAATATTTGAATTCAAAAAGGGTCATTCTCATGAAGAGACTTATTTTTTTTGACGTAATTTAATACTCATGCTCATGTAGATTTGTTTCTGAGTTTATGGCTCCAACTTTAGCATTTCCTATAGTTACTGCAAGCATTTTTTACCATTAATGAGATTTTGGGTAAAGTTGTTAATAAAGATTTTTCTGTTTTGATAACCTACTTATCTTATCTTTTAAAATTAAGTAATTAGTAAGAAGAGCAACAGTTTTGTTGTTTGGCTCGCTGCGTGGGAGTCTGCAAAGTGTAACTTTTTGGCAGTTCAATGCAGGTTTGACTTAGAGCCCATTTAGACAAATTAATTAGATATTAGTTAAAATAATAACATTTTAATAAGTGTTTAGCTTAAAATCAATAAAAATGGGAATGACCTGAAAGAAACACCGTGCCTAAAATATTTTCCCTTTTAGATATTCACCACTTTGTGTTAATATTTTTTAATATGTGTTATAGTTGCTTTGAAGTGAATAGTTAGGAGATAATTGATTGATTTCGTTCTCACTTACATTTGATAAATATTTAATTTCGTATAATATGTCAAGAACAAGAGTTCATCGCTCGCCACACCACACTTATAAACGTTGTTTTATAAGCTATATTCTTCGCGCGTTTTGAGTTTCCAGCCACATAACAGGTACGTAACATGCTAGTGGGCAATCAATTGCTATACACGACTGTTTGATCGAGGTCACGGTATATGAACGTGGCACGTAGCTCAAACTTGCAATATTTATTAACTTAGCACCGAGGAAAGCTTTCGTAAAACTACTTCGCGATATTAGGAGCTAGTTACTGCGTTATTATTTTTTACAGGTCAGCGAATGCTGATTTAGGTTTAGGCAAAAACGGACAGTCTTTTTCTAAATATTTTAGGTGGGTGGGTTAAGGTGTTGGTTTTGAAATACACGTACTTTTACATATTTTAATTGCCGTATGAACAAAAGCTCCATCTGTCAAAATAGGCGTGATTTTCTGTATTACTCATAATAATTAATTTCTACTTATGCTTTTGTCAAGAGGCTGTATTGGCGACAAGAGAATGGCTCAACTATAAAAATATGAATGTGCCTATATTGTGACAATGTAGACAATAAGAGAATTTAATTTTGGGTTTTTTTGGTTGTGATCTCATTTTAATATTACTCCAGTAGCGCCATAGGCAAACAGAATCACAGAAAATGCTTTGATTTTGATAAACAATGCTCCTAGTTTGTTAAAAAAAATTGTCTATATTTAATAAAATCTAGTTCTATGTAATGCATACTGTAAAGCTGTGAAATTAAAGTTATTGCGAATGTGCTAAGAAATCAGGATTGTTTTAATAAATTGTTTCGAAAACGTTTACATTTCAGTTAAATTTAAATGATTAGATTTGTAACATCCGGCTCTCAATACGTGCTACGCAAGCTGCTGAGTTGGACGTACAGACACGAACATGGGAAATTGCAGTTTAAGAGGAATTAACGGACTTAGCTTTTAACACATAGATTCGACTATAGACATTTTTTTTTAAATTTGACTTTTGGAAAGCAAATTTTTGTTTATTCATATTATTATAAACTTAAATTTGATTTATATTTATTGGTACCTCATCAGATTTTGTTAAAATTCGTGATCATTCTGCGAGTTAAGCGAGAGAAACAATTAAAATTGGCGTAAGATTTATTTATAGTAAATATTCTAAACTGGCCACGATGCACAATTTCAGCTCCGTACAGATTCAATTTAAACAGTTGCAAATGTGAGACCGTAATCACGAAATGGAACGCTCCTCAAAAACATCATGACTGTTAAACATTTTTTAACCCTCGGCATGCCTGGCGGCATAATGTTACACGGTAGGCCTGGTACACCTGGATTTTAAATGACTATATCTCGTACTAGTTGTGCTAATTGGTGTGTCTAAACATACTTATAAAAAAAATAACTAAATAAAAAAATGAGGTTGTTTTTAGTCAAAAAGCAGGCACTTTGGTGAAAATAAAAGATATCTCAACAAAACTTAGGCAATAGAAGGCACAAGACAAAGACTATAAATAATAATTAAACAATCAGTCCCTGTCACTCCCATTGACGGGTTTAGGCAGAGGTGTTAGGTATGCCTCTGAATTTGACACCGGCAGTCGGGGATTTTTTTTTTCCAATCCATCCCAGCTGACTCCGGATTGAAGTAGTAGCCATAAGGGGTCGATTGGTCGAATAATGCTCAGCTACTGACAGTTGTGGCGCAGAAACATCATATTTTAATTAAAACAACGGTTTAAGTAACAGGGTGGGTCAGATAGACCCACCCTACCAGGAATGCTGAGGGTTAACCTGAAGAAGGTTGATTTATGATTTTGTCGGACTGCGTACGTAGAGACTAAATGTTTTATGTGCTGTCCTTTTTGTTAGCCTGGCACTTGTTCGTAATGCAAACCTTAATGTTGCTACTTTTATTGTTTTCAAAAAAGGTTTCCGATTCAGGAAATTGAATACCTATAAGTCATTTGTAGTCCCTTTTATTTAGAAGGGTGTTCTTTTAGCATAAATGTCGCATATATTTCACAACATTGTATGTAGCACGTTCGTAGATATACCGCAATCGTATTGCTGTTTTATTGTAGTTTATTTGTGACAAATAAAAATAGTGAACGTAACGTCTTATAAAGTATTGGATCGATTTGGACAAATGAAGTATTTCTTAGCGACAAAGTGTTGCGTATGTCAAGCCAATTTATTTTGTAACCTATCCATTATTTATTGATATTGGCTCAAGTTTAAAGCAAACGAGTTTCAATGTGTGTGGTCTGTGAGCGTTATTATTTCAGTGCTCGTTTTTAAGATAATTATGCTCTGCTTTTTTCCCCCTTTCAAGATATCTGTGCATTGTTAGCAACCAGACAAGTTGGGGTTAGCCCAATTGTCTTGGTTCTTTTTTCTAGCTATCTGCGCTCTAAGTTGTCATTTTCTGAACTCGATCGACTTCTTTCAACATTTTCTTTCATTTATTTTCATTTATGGCAATAAACAGCTTGCTGGACTAGAAAGGTTAAGTGTTCAATAATAAAAAATATGTAGAAAAAAATCCACATGATGCCTAGAAAACACCAATAAGTGCCAATTGACATCCATTACTGAAAAGTATCATGAGAGATAAATATGGACGTTGCACAACACATTGTGTCTGTTTATGTAGTCTAGTTACAACTTTGCGCCACAAATTAAATATACAGGATGTATTTTGAAAGCAATGGAAATTATAAATTATGGATTATAATAAAAAAACAAAAAAGTAAAGACTAATTATTCTTGAACCTGACTGATAAACTCGATCAGTTGTCAACATTCAAAGGATTTTCAGGAGCTGATCCATAACATTATTGATGATGTAAACTCCTGACAACCTGGAAGGACTAAATATCGTTTATTTCTCACGGTTTTTCTTAGAAACTGGCATGTTTGGAAATGTATGAAACAATTTAAATGAAATACGCATACGCAAGATACCTCGGTCTTAAAACTTATTAAGAAATTTTCAAAAATGGGATAACGAAAGTGATTTTACATTTTGTATAGAAAACATACTTGCTTTGTAAACTCGTTTTCGAAAAAAAAAACTCAAATAACTGACCTCGGCACGCAAGATACTGAGGTGTCAGTTGTTGAAGTTTCTTTTTCATTTCCAAGGTTTGGGACTTAAAATTTTCTATGAAATACTGCGAGAAGAAAACACGCTTAAAGAGTTTTGATTGACATAAAATGAATTTCTCACTCAGGGTCTATTTAGCTATCTAATACATTTTAATAATCTTAAAGCTAAATAAGAACTAACTATAGTAGGCGCCAGATAAATGTGGAATAAAGTTTATTGACCTTTCCCTAATAACTGTTCATAGGTACCTGAACAATTAAATATGAATCGTTTTTCATTATTAGACAATGTTAAGGATCACGAGAGATGATGATTCGGGACAGCTTTGTGTCATTAATTCCGTTTTTACAAATTAAAAATGTCAATAATTGTAGGTGGGTCTATGACCGTTATTCCACGATTATCTGGCGCCTACTATAAGTTTGTTTGGGTTAAAAATACAGCCTGTATATCTTGTTCGCACATAATTTGACTTTCCGCGTAAAATCTTGCCACGAATAGTAAAATCTAAGGGTGGCTTGTTTCAGTTTAACACCCCGATGTAAAAAGGCGCCTACACCGACTGAGGCCTTCAGCAATTTTAGCGACAGGCACACTCTTCGAGATACCTTGTACTCTGATTAAGATTTACAACTAGACATTATGCTTAATGCACGAGATAATTAATTTACTATGAGAATTCGTTGCAATGATATATATATTTGAAGTGGTCACATGCCAAGATATAGACAAGAAACATATTTTTAAAACGTCTCACCTAGTTTTCAAAAGTAGTTAATTGTCATTTTGTTGATTTGGTAGGCTTTTAACCAAGCCATAGAAATTGAGTAGTAAAAAAAAGAAAAAAAAGAGATATATTTTCTTCTACCCGCGTGAAAAGTGTTGAACCTATGGTATTTCTCACGAATTCAAACACTTGTAAGTAGAACTGACCCTTTGTATCGGATTTAAGTTCATAATACCTGGGTTTTCATATTTTGGCGCGGAACAATAATAAAAAAAGCCTAAGTTATTCATTATAGCACCAGCTATCTGCCAGAGAAAGCTAAGTAAAAAGCGGCTAGCCGTTTCGGAGATTAGCTGGATCAAACAGAATGACACAAATTAATAGTTTTGTGGTACCGTGGATTTAGTAAAAAGCTGTTATTGTTACGTTATCCACAGACACGTCAATGTTATTTATGTAAAGATTGAGTATAGATAATTTCTTTGTCATTGTCAAATAAAGTAGACATAAACATGAAAAGAGTGTCCTAATAAAGTCGGACTGAGCTATTCTTGATGTTACGTAGACATAAGTTTTAATCTCTGAGGTATCTCGAAGGCCACAGTATCGACCAAAAAAAAATCACTAAGGGAAATTGACTTTTCCATGAACTAGATAGAATCCTGGGAAACATTTATTACTACGGCGCGATCCACTTTTGATTTTTATGAGATATAATTCGAATTACCTGCTTGAAAACTTCACATTAATTGAGGTAATATGAATTAATGCGGGAAATTGTAATTATGTGATAATTCAGGAACGATATATTACACAAAAGTTACAGCAATAAGTAAGCTCGTTAAAATTTTAGTTTTTAAGACCAAAAATAGCAATTGGCGAAAGTTTAGTTAAATTTGAAAAATTGGTCGTTCATGATTCCACTTAGTATTTATTATTTTCAAATAAGTAACTCGTTAAGTGAGCGCTGTGGTTTCAGGCTACAAAATTCAACGAGGAATACTTATTAAAATTGATTGATGATTAAAGAAGACATTGAAGAATTATTATGAGAACATAGGGGAGCGGATAAAGCTCTTTATTAAAAGTAAAGTTTTGAAAAAAGGTAACGTGCAAAGGTATAGTGCATAATTCTAGATTACTCAACATTAATTAATATACTTACTGTCCAAGTGTTAATTGTTTGTTAAACTTAAATGTTGTATCAATGTAGTATTCACTCATACAGTTTTGACACTTGATTTTCTGACTTCTTCGTATTAACTTACCTACGTATTGTAAGATAAATATTAATTAAAAGGCGAAACTTCACAAACTTCATGGAAAGGTATCGATATCTTGTATGAAAAACAAGTAATAAAAAATAACAAAAATTAATCTGAAAGAATTTGCAACTAGGCAAGTAGGTTTGTTATACGACACAAACATACGTAGTATGGAAAACATGCAAATTTAAATGATTGATTTGGTAAGAGTTGTTTAGTAAATAAATACTAAGTACTATTCCAAAGGTGATAGCAGAGCATAAACCGCAGCGTACTGGTTTGCTATGTCACTATAAGAACGTTGAACGTTGCCGCCAGCCGCTGCGGTCGAGCGGCGGCCGCAGACGCACGCCAGTGCTGATGCCACTGGCCGTCATTACCAGAGCGACATGACTCTTTTGTTTGACAAAATGCTCTCAGCGAACTGAAGAGAGAAGCCGTTGTGTAAAGCTGTGTCCTTTTACATGGCACTGACTTTATCTAGTAAACTATTTTAAAATCAAACTACTTTTGAAGTGGACAAGCATTATTTATAACTTCAAAATTTGAAGTCGACATTTGGAAGTACTGATCTGATCAAAAAAATATTTCACCGGCGGTGGTAGATTGGCTATGTTTTATGTCAAAACTCGCTGAATTTGTCGCGGTTAATAGTTAGTAATTAAACGAAGTTTGACCCAGTGATATTTATTTACACTCTTGTCAGTGTGATCGTCGTTAAATTTTCTTTTTAATGATTATCGCGAAAATCATCAATACTCTTCTACCTTGTTTTGGCAGTTGTGTAAAAGTATTGACAATTGATTAATCTTTAATTGTTTTGATTAAATTCCTTACTTCAATATCACCCATCGGGTCTGTGAAGTTTCACCAACTCTAGAATAACGATAAATGAAATAGTGTAGCTACTATATGAATATGACTATAAAATAATTATGTAAAATGTTGTAAACATTGTTACTGGTTTAAACATTTATTATTAAATATCTCATAGTTGTACTATCTACATAATAGCAAGAAAAAAAAAAACTGTTTTTTGACTAAAGGACATTGCACGTCTATGTATTGTGTAGACATCTTGTATCAAAATAGACTAGTATGCACCTGCTGCTCTGTTTCATTATAAATAACAAATAATGGCTCATATAATGATGAAATTCATACGATAGGGAAGATGATATTTAAGTGAAAGTATGTATGAATAAATATCACTCACTAGTGTCAATAAATGAGTTACGTTAGTATAGCCCCACGTTATTAGAACGTCAATTTCGATGTCGTACATGCTTGGTAGGTGCAACTTAAATTAGGCTGACCATAGAAAATCGCACGCAAGCGCAGGTCGCAACTTCAATACAGAATGACTTCAGTAACATTTTATCGAATAAAACATGACAAAAAAATATTAGAGTTTTAAAAAAAAATCATGGTTCTGTTACCACACATATACTTTACGATTTCTGATGTTAGGACAAAATGAAGTTGTAATGTTTAAATGACATTTAAAAAAATCTTCTAGTGTTTGATAAACTTGTTGGTTTACTAAATCGCATTGTTACAAACAGTTTAATCGAATGTGCCTCTAAAGAGTGGATACGAGCTCTACTCACAATGCAGTGTGAACTGACAAGTATTTAGAATTTCACTTGAGATCTGATAAGTTTAGGTTCACGAACCTACTAACCTAGACAAAACTTAGATGTAATTCAATCACGTGTTTATGTGTGTTATCAATAGTTATATGTGTTGTAACGTCATTTCAAACGACACCATATTAAAGATTAGGTAATTTAGGATTCTTCTTATTTTTTTTTATGTAGATTTGATTTTGATATTTTTTATAGATTTTATAGATTGAGGAGCGAGCTTTGTCTATGATAGGGCTATTGAATTTCAAGGCAGGGTAGTATCGAAGTACTGATTATGATATGAATGTCATTTATTTGTTACATAATAAAGTGATTTGTTTAAAATCTCAATTTTGTGTAGAAATTGTATACAATGAAATTTAGGGCCTTAGTGAAAAATTGTTGTATGCATTTGGTTGTTTCATGCATTATTATTGCCTTAGCATTAAATGCTTTTTTAATTAAAATTAAATTGCCTTATGATCCCGTCTTTTGTATAGTGATTGGGATAGTAATTATAACTGCAGAATATAATAATAACAGCGAAGTGAATCCGTTCAGATTTATTTTGATTATTTTAAATCTGATTTATAATGCTACAGGTCAGATTATAGACCCTTATTTATATGAAATAATATTTATATGCTTTCTTGTAGGTAAAAATAAATTAGATATTTTATCTATATAATATTTAAATATAGATATTACAAAATATACAGGCTACTTTTTATGATATAACTTCAGTGGGATGACAAATACTATGGAAGAAACAGAAAGTTATGGGCTAGATTTAAATGTTAACTGTCTTGGTGGAAGTCACATAAATTCTCAGAAATAAACGATAATCACAATTTCGCAGACTTGTTGGTTATCAGCAATACTTTCGTTGAAACAATTGGGGTAGAGATATGATTTCATTTAAATCTCAGATTTTGCAACTCCGACTGCTTGAACAGTTTACAACTATTTTGCTGTTGGATTATTCAAATTTTAAATTCCCACAGTTGGGCAAAAATGTTTCCATATGTTTCCAGCCGTCCTTGTACCTTGTCTTTTCCCGCCGATCGCCTAGAATCGTGTCAGAAGCCAACCGATTTTCCAGCCCTCCCCTTAAACTTTTTAGTCACAAAACAATACACAACATTTCATATCAAAGTATACGTCAATAATTAAAATACACGCAGTGATTTGGATGCTACGAGAAAATAAATAATTCTTCTTTGCAGTCGCTTAAAAACTAATAGATTTATTTACTTCCTCAATCGAGCCCATGACCTCTTATTCTATTTCTTATAGTATTGGTTTCCTAACTGACGTTCCATAACATGTATCCTTGACTTTGTATGTCATAATATAGATTCTGATGAATTGTTCATGTGGAATCATTGATGAGTACATAGGGTAACTAATTGGCTATTTCAATGAACTATATTTAGCAAATCTACTTGAGGTTCTTTTGAGCTGCTTTCAACGTACACTTGAAGACGATTTGAGCTTTAACACAAAATTTTTACAAAATTCGTACTACCGCATGTCCTCAGTCGTGTTTTCATTTAGGCCGCAGAATTCATTTTTGTTCGGGCACAATATTATACGAACTAGTTTTAATCTGTATATCTATAATTAAGTTTGTGTACGAATTTATCTACACCGGCTGTTTTCTAGAAAGACTGATAAGTGATTTAAGAAATGTTAAGATATGGCGAGTGTTAAAGATGTTGAGTGTATTGAGGCAGCGATGTTTAGCACTAATTTAAAATTTCTTAGGTATCCTAGTTACCAAATATAATGTTTATTAAGTTTGTTAGTTAAGTTTATTCTAGTTTTTTCGCAGTGCGGATGATATGAAATGGTATTGTAAAAACTTGTATTGTAGTTATCCGCACCATATGTTAAAGTTATTTATTTGCTACCCGACTGTAAAGAAAGGTATACACTGTTTTTTTGAAATTAAAAGCTAATCTACATAGACCGCTTTTGCATTTATGGGATATGCTGCCTGGTATACTTACAGAAATTGTGTGTTTTCCAAAGTGCAAATGATGCTATGAACATTCAAAAGAATATTATATCATATATTAGGTATACGCCAATATACCTATGAATTTATTTTATACACACATTTTCCGTAGTGAAACAGTATTTTCCCCAATTATGATTTAATTTAAAACGAATTCTTAAAATAAAGAGAGAAACGGCTTATAAACCATAGGTTTAAAGCATAGTTTTATTTTTTCTGGCGTAGCACCGTATACCAAAATACTACTCTGTCAAGAAAGTACCGGAAAAAGGTCAATAACACGCAAACTATTAGGTATTCTTCCGAATTTATATTATCGCCTTCAAAGTATGCTCCTTAAGAAAATACACTTACGCCGACGAATAATCCAATCATCGAAACATTTTTTAAACGCTTTTTCCGGAATTGAGTTTAATTCTCGCCGCGAATTCACTTTGTCTTCTACCGAATGAAAACGGGTGCCACGAAGTGGTAATTTGAGTTTAGGAGAAAGAAAGGAGTCGGCGCTAATCTGGTGTATAAGGTGGTTGCTCGATGGTATTTGTTGAGTTTTTGGTCAAAAATTCTTTCACAATGATGGCCTTGTGCGTCGGCGCGCACTATCGTGGTGCAAAATTTAAGAATTTTCTTTCCACATATCTGTCCTTTTTCGTCGAATTTGGTCTCTAAAACGCCGTTTAATGCTTAAATAATTCCGAGTGCACAACACTGCGATAGTCAAAGAAAACAGTCAACATGACTTTGACTATTGATCGCCTTTGGCGTGGGTTTCGGTTCAGTTGGAAGGCTCCACTCCGAAGCTTGTTGACTGGTTTGCATCGTTCTAGAACGTCCTCAGCGACTGCGAGTTTTTGGAGAAAATTCAGGTCTTTTGGGACTAGTCGAGCGGCAACATTTTTCACACCCAAGTGATTCTTTAAAATGATACGGATCTACTTGTGAGACACAGAAAGTTCAGCAGCTATCTCTCAAACTTGAATGAACACATTCAGTCACTATTTCCTTCACTTTTGCGATGTTAACTTAAGTTGAAGATGTTGATGGCCTACCAGAGTGAGGCAAATCTTCCATCACATCTCGACCGCTTTTGAACGCATTGTACCTCTCATAAGCACGTGTTTTTGATAATTCGATGTTTTTGTCCATTACGGAATTCGCAACACACTCGTAGAGGTGATCCAACAAAAACGGCACTGTATTCAATCTAAATGACAGATAAAAATCGAACTCCGCGCCAAAATGGGAAACAGTTGTGCCAAACTAGCAACAAAAATAAAAATAATAAATTCAATTTGGAACCATAAACAAATGATCAGTTCCCGATACTTTTTTGACAGAATATAATTATAAATTAAGGAACGCATAAATACGAACAAAAAATTTCATTTGACATAATGTCCTAAAGTATCACATTTACAGAGATAATTTCTAGTTACCAGTTAGGCTTTTTGACAGTATGCATGTAAAAATAAAGCGCCAACTGTAAGCATCCGCAATTCATTATGAATTTTAAAAGTGAATTGATAAAAAACATAATAATTGTTGAAAATATTTTATTTTATATAAAAAAAAATTAAATGATAATTCAAAAAAAATAGAAATATATTTTTCCTGGTCCTAAACGATTAGAATGACTGAATCTGTAGAACGTCAAACACTAGTAAATGTGTAGTCAGGTGCTTCGTGTTAAAAAAATATTTGGCGATATCGGTAATGTGACACGTTCGAACATTATGTCACATGACATTTTTAGTTCGTCTAAACGTACCAATTAAACAGAAAAAATAAAAAATAAACTAAATGCGGGACGAGGCTAGCGTCCATTCAAAAAAGTTCGAACCCCTTTTATGCTTCACTTTCCTTGGCCTTCTTTAAGACTTGTGTTAACACCGACAACGTATGTTGTATCGATCTAAGCATTTATCATGCAAAATTAGCTCGACCGACTTCTAAAACTCATAAATAATTGACGATAGCATGCGACTACAGCAGTGGTTCCTAACCTTTTCAATATTGTTCCCCTGTGACTTATTATATATACAATGTGTAACGGAATAAACGCAATAACTCATAAAGGGTCATTGTACTCATCATTATGAGCAACTGTTACTATCGCATAAGCGTGCATCTTAAGTTCCACATTGGGACGGTTTCTGGTCTTTGTTTTTCAGTGTAACCAAAGTTCAAAAACCACTCTCACATCTATAGGTGGTGGCAAAGGGTACATTTCTAAAGTTATGTTAGTTACAACGGGATATTCGGCACCTGCTTTTTGCCAAAATGGGCTGATATCATAATTTCAAAATTCCACTCTGTAAGTGGCATTCTCGCGTAGTCCAAGAAATTCCACTTTGGCCGCGACGTCTTCATTTTTAATAATGTTATCATTGGTAGTGAAGGTCTTAATATCCAAGAGCTGGACTGACGATTATCAATGACCGGAAAATGTTGCTTCAGTGAGTCTATTACTGCAGATAAATGTTGAACCACAAAATTACAAACGAAATTTTGTTGGTTCAATATTTACCTATTGCTCAAACAGTTATGTAAACATTGAAACATCGCGCAATTAGCTACGTATTTTATTAGATTACTTAGGTCTTAATTATTAGGTTCTTTGTTACACACACCCCCCACATAAGCTGGTTTAACCCCGCGGCGGTAATTACACCCCCAGGTTTGGAACCACTGGCCTACAGGCATGCAACTACAAGAATGACTTTAAATATTGGAAAAGGATAGTTACCGATACGGTGTCGGTTACAATATTTGTAATGGCTGGCATTATTTGAGTATATGGGTTTCGACGCTTAGTAATTTTGTCTTATCGAGTTAGTCAACTAATTTACGAGGGGTTGAACATGCTAGATAAAGATTAGTGATCTTGTTTTCATATTTATGCAAATGAAAGTACTTTGTAGTCTATTTTGAAAGATGGAGCACGTAGTGACTTTATGTCACGTCATACTCATGATTGATATGATTCCTTAGACTAAGGCGTGTAAATTAAATCAAAAACCTAAAACACTACGATAAAACCTGGAAAAAATAAAAAAGCTACAGGACGGTCAGGCCGCCTGCAAGGGAATAATAACTTGAGGACGTTCTTTCAATCGAAGAAACTGATTGAATAATACTCTGCGTTACAGCACAGTACTTTACAGGAAGTCACCACAGTTATTCACTTGTGTGCATCTAGATAAAAATAACTCGCCTCGCGATGCACAATTCATTCCTTCTTTCCATAGTGTAATAAATATTATCAAAGTCCAACAAATGTAGGTACACACCATGAATAGTGTGCCTTTTGTTTGAATCATCTTACAACGGCTACCGCTAAGTAAACGCAAATCCCGGAAAAAGGATTACTTTTAACTCATATTTTAGTTATGTACGATTCGTCCATCTCTACCCTTCGGTTAACCTTACCTTACCTGTCCAAAACTCGATGTACACAATATCGTCAGGGTACAATAATTATGGAAACTGGAAACTAAAAAAAAATCTCAGCTTTTTAATCATTTTGATTTTAAGCAGTACGAGTGTCGGCAACTATATTGCTGTGAGTAAATATTTCTAAACAGATAATTAACACATAAGAGACGTCAGAATTGGATAAGTTGAAGTTTTAATAACTAGTCAAAACACACATAAAACTAGTCACTAGTGTAAAAATTACCATCCGTCCAATTGTCAGTCAGTAGTTCCAAATAATTTTTGATTTTTGGGCTCACACTTGCATTGTGTAGGTACCATTATGAACTATCGTCTAGGTACAAAATGTTCAGTCTACGTACCTCCGCTAACAACTAAGATCCTTTCAATATACTAACATCACTGGTAATGTTTCAATACGGACAACAAAGTAGTATAAAAGTGGAGTTGTTATTTGCCATCGATACAGGTCAGGCGAAGTCAATTGTTGGGGCGCCGTAAATTATTAAGTGCAGCTGTTGCGGTTCACCGCGCCACCCTCGTGCACCGCCGGCGGGCGCCAGGCGCTGTCACGCTCTCTTGCAAACCACACGCATACTCGTGTCTTGAGAAAGTTTCAATTTTATTAACACTCTTCATTTACTACTCTGTTATCTCAACTTACTACTCACATAATAGGGAGATATTAGTACGCTAGCTATCTGCTTTAAAGTAGTCATATATTTTGGAGACATAATTATAATTCTCAGAAACACATTTACAATAATACAAGATCCCATCTTAGGATTTCTTCATTGTAGCACGCATTTTACCATGATCAATGAAATGAAAAGCTTATTGTGCAGTTGCGTGAATAATGAAAAAGGCTTACTGTGTACTCACGAAATAGGGGTCGACTCTCTCACATTCAAACACTTATGTAAGAGTATTGCCAATAACTTTCAGCCTTCTACCATCAATTCAAATTCTCTGCTACCGGAAGATATTACAAAGGAGATGAAGACAGAGGACCAGATTCTGGCCCAGCTTCGCGCTACGCAAAACATTGGGCAGCCATCGCAGCAGTTCATGTCGGAGCTGCAGGGTCCGACTGCAGCCACTCCGAAGCCCGACGACTGTTACGTGCCGAACGTGAGCGCCACTCCAAATATGGAGGAGCTGCACAAACTGATCCAGGCCGAGAGGCTGTCCGGCCACGCTAGCGTGCCAAGCGTGCCCAGCGTGTCCAGCGCCGCTAGCGTCGCTTCCGTGCCCGAACCCGACAACATCGATCCACAGGTAACACCAAGTTGTCATTTCAGGTAAAAGAAGTGCCGAAAAAAATGAATCAAACACATTTACAAGTTCTTCGATCTAATTATCCTGATTATGTGTATTATTATGATAATAATAACAACTCATCAATGATTACAGTCAGAGACGCAGAGACCAGCCAAGCTTGAACAAAGCTCCAGCGAGACGAGTGTCAATAAGTTGTCATCTCAGACCAAGGCAGTTGCGGAGTCGAAGACTCCAAAGCAAGCTAAGGAATCCGACAAGATCACGAAAAACAAGGAGACTAATAACACCAAGAACAAAAGCAAGAAGACCAAGGAGGATAAGAAGGAAGACGTCGCCGAGGTCAAGGTGATGGAAGAAGATATTGAGGCTGAGGTAAGGTTTCACGTTTTGAGTTAAAGTATGTCCTATCCTGGCGTGGTGAATATACAAACATGTGACGTAGTGATGATAGGTGATTATAGATTCGTATTCAATCCAATCAAGGGTTTCCTAAAAAGAGGAGGCGGCTATGCGACCAAAATGTGTGCAAATACAGATTTTAAAGAATGCATAGATTAAAACAATACTTACAGATAAGTTTTCAAGCCTGCTACTTCATTCCTGTAGCGCGACGCTAGTACTGAACAGTTTGCAATTTGATGGAGTGTATGAACTCACATGTTGTAAACACGCATTAGGCATTTATTCAGTTACTAGCTGTCCCGGCGAACTCCGTACCGCCTCAGAATTCATTTATGTTTTGTTTCTGTCGTGTATCAGAGATGGCGGTGTATACGAATTAGTGGAAACTAGTTTGTTTTTCTATAATTTAATGGTTATTCTGTTTTAGAACAGAGACAAATAGAACAAACCGAGATGATGAAGAGATCTTCAAAATCGGTTCAGCCGTTATTGAGTTATAAATGGTGTAACTAGCCCGAATTTGTTTTATATTTATGAGAGATATTAAATTAGTTGTTTCTCTGTTTAATTGTTTTTCACTGATTGCTCGGATCACCTATTAAAAGAAATACTGTTTAATTAGTAGCCGTAGGTAGTTGATATCTTAAATAACCTTCTGTTAGGCTTACCACTCAATAATTATTGCAATGTGACATTTATTATGGGGGTTAGTTGATTCATTAGCAAGGTTGGTTCGCGATCAGTCTGTCAAACAAATTGAACTCAGCCTGGGGTCAGTAAACGATCGGAACCGGGCTTACAATATGCAGCCAATTTAGTTTCGAAGTGAATCGTTCAAACAAAGGACGTCTTGTCTATATTAAAGGACTGTTGCAGAATTGCGTCGATAGAAGATTTGCTGTAAGACTCGCTTGGATTTACCTATCTTAGTAGACTTAAAAATAATTACGAATTCTGCAATCATTCTTAACTTTTTGAACACCAGAGCATAAACCGTTCGGCTTGTCCCCGACGCCAAGCCATTTTGCCACAAATTCGACATACTTTTTGCCACATATTTGTGATGTTTGGCGTACAGGGCACGGCATACGTGACAATCACGTTTAAAAGGATAATGTGGTCAAATAAAGTCAATTATACTCGTGCCAATTTTTTAGTTATTCTTAAAAATCGAGTTAATTTTATGCATTCTTTAAAATCAGGGTATATTTTTAAACATTCGTTGCAGCGAGTATATATAGTGCCTCTTAGCCCATCGAGTTAATAATGAAGTGGCGAATCGTACATCGAATTTAACAACAGTTAAAAATCGAGATGGCTCGCACTGCCATGATTATTTTTTTAGTGATTAACACCAAATATTTTAACAGAAAAGATCACAGGAAACATCCCCATCCAAGACCAAGAAAGAAGACAAGAAGAAAGACATTGAAAAAGAGAAAAAGGTAAGGCGTTTCAGATAACTTTTTGTTCATTGCTGAAGCAAAAAAAAAAAAAAAATACAAGAGTAAGGTAAAAATAATGGATTGACCTAGAATCTTCCTACTTATTTTTGAATAAGCTAGATTACGTTATTAAAGTACAGCCAATATTAATTTTTCAATACCGCTATTTTTTGTTTTAAATAGCATAATTTGGTTCTTACCCTAAACAAAGCCCGTTGCCGGTCGCTTTGATTTTTTTAATGTGTAGCTAATTTTTTCATTGAAACAGCAAATGAGCCTTATGTGTCTTCTTTCGAATGTTTTGTTTATTATTTTTATTTGGTGGTAGGAGTGGATCAAGGAAGGCTTCACAATCGTGAAGGGTCCTGAAAAAAGTACGAGCAAGGATATCAAAAAGAAAGCGGAGGAAGCGCGCGTCGCCGACGAGGCCGAGCGTAAAAGGTCAGACACAAGACTCTAACTTGGACTCAGTTCCTATTAGAATGTTCCCTAGGAAGATCTACCTTTTTACAGGCTCTCGTCGACTCAGTAAACTTTGTTCTAGTGTTCTGACATGAAGTTGTTCGCATGGGCAGCATGAGCTTCAATGCTCGAGATTTTTTAGTAGCGCGCTAAGTATTGCCAGGCGAGACGGAGAGGAGAGGCACGCTTGCCCATGAAAATGCACTAACTTAGCAATAAAAATCAATTAAAGCATTGTCATGATGCGGCCCTAAGGTACGTATTTGTAACTTCTATTTCAGTTAAATTACCATCATTGTTGGACTCGTTTATTTTAAGTAAGTGTGTGAAACGGTAACTTAAGAAAATGAGTATTTTGTTTAATAGAGCTGATAATATTAACAGGAAAGAAGAAGAAAAACTAGCGATTGACGAAGAGAAGAAGAAGAAGCTGGTGGAGACCGTTAAGAAACAACAGGTGTGTACAGTGTGTTGATTCATTTATCTGTCTTTTTTTTGACATTAAAAGCATTAACATAATCATGCATATCACGCAGGCGATGTTGAAAAATAAAAAAAAATAATATCCAGTCAACAGAAAAAATAATCATCGAAAACATAATTCTTCCTTTTACTTCTTACATATATCGTCTTAATTTTTTGTTTACATGAAAAAAGAAAAAATAAGTTTCTAACATTTTTTTAAATCTATCTGGCGGACTAATTACATTATTTCAGTAAAATACCCTATTTGCTCTCGACTGCAGTACTGCTGTTGCGACCAAAACAAGGCTGCGTGTTAACACTTCGTTTGTTTTGAGCAGTATCTAATGTCATGTTTATTATAGGAGTTGCAAGTTCAACAGTTGCAGCGTCAAGCTTCTGAATCAGTTGTGAAGAAGGCGCCGTGGTCCACGGTCACCAATCAGAACATGCAAGCAACCAACAAGGATGGGCTCACGCTTGCCGAGATCCAACGCCTCGAACGCGAGAAGAAACTCGAACAGATGAAGGAACAACAGCAAATGATGCAAATCATTGCTCAGCAACAAGCGGCCGCACTTGCCAGGGAACAGGTCGGAATTCAGATTTGTATAGAAGATTGCGTGTAGCATACCAGTTAAATGGTATATGCTTACCGCACGCTTTGTTTGCGTGAAGGCACCTATTATAAGCGATGTGCAAAATAGTGCTTTCAATCTCTCGGACGTATCGAGACTTAAACAAAACGCTTTTCTATAATGCTTCTCAACTGGCCACATTAGGAATTTCTCCTGTATCGTGGGTGCGTTTACAAACATATAAACTCACACACAAACAGCCAGAGCCGGAACAACTATCTGTAGGCCATTCAAATATTTGTTCCGTGCGAGGATCGAACCTGCGACACGCAGCGCACCAGTCAATCGCTCAATCACTGCACCAACCGTGTCGTCATTTGATTGTAAAGCGAATGATTTTAGACTTTCGCTTATTGTCCATATTTTTTACATGTTGCAGGTTCAATATGTGTGATGTTTGTGTCATATATGTTACAAAAAGGTTTTTGTGATATGATATGACCAGATTAACATTTGATTTTTAACATTAATTTCAGGCCTTATTGAAATACAACTGGCGGCTTCACTAACGGCGATATTGACAGCTTGTGACGTTTATTTTGTTATTTCTCTAATGTATTTTGTGTCTTTTTTCATAGGAAATGCAGGCTGGTCTAGGATGGGCTAAGAAGAAGGGGTCGTCCAGTCAATCGCAAGGTCAGAGTTTGGCCGAGATTCAGGTTAGTTATTTAATTGTTTTTGAAAAGATTGATCTGCAGAAACATTTCAAATAAACGGCAAACATGATCAACGCTTCAAGTAAAGCGCTATAGTCTGACAAACGGCAATGGTGTCCTTTCCTTTTAGATTGATAAGATCTAAAATAAATAGTAATTTAGCAGCATCTGGTAAAAATGGAAGTCAACGAAAATACCGGCAGATTTTATAGAGATACAAAGTGACAACCGAATTCATATTCTCTAATAGCTCACTCAATCGACGGCACCTGCTCTTGCCCCAAACTCATACGTACCCCCACAATCTGAGCTTCTCAGCCCTCATAGACCTACTTACAGCAAGGATAAGAAAAATGATATTCGTTTTTAAGACTCTTCGAAACGTGGCACAAGCACAGATTGTCAAAAGGTTCTACCTCGCTCTTTGCCAATCACTTTTGTCATATTGTGTTTCGGCCTGGGGTGGTGCGCCTAAGACCTTTGTTAAAATTGGAAAGAGCTCATAGAGCGGTGTTGAAGGTGAGTACTTGTGTTTTCGTCCGATACTCTTTCCAACGGAGGAACTATAGAAGTGTTGTGGGGTGCTCTCTATCGGACGTCTCTTTATTCTCCTACAAACATACACCTACAATGAACCAAAAGCCGTAAGGATCAAATTTGCCAGCACTACAGACATAAGTATACATGTACCAAAAGATTTATTTGCTTCCAAGGTCCTCTATTGTACAATAAACTGAATAGGAAATTGACATTTTACTCTATTTCAACCTCGTCTTTTAAAAAGTCTGATAAACTTTCTGCTTACCAGAATTACTTCGATACAGAACATCTACTTTTTCAGATAATAACCCCCATAAAACTTTCAGTGTCGGAAAACCCAGTATATATCATACACCATCGTCAATAATACTCACACAATTAATAAATAAATAATCATCATCATCATCTTCCTGCCCTTATCCCATGTTACTTGGGGTCGGCGCAACACGTTTTTTAAAATAAATAATCACACTTAGAAAATAGTATAAATATTGAATAAATGAATTATTTTTTAAATAAAATAGTTCCCTAATTTTTAAAATAGTATTGGTATTTTGCAAACAAGGCTTATGTTAACTTTCCTTTAACAGACACTTGCTCTACCTGCAATTTAATTATGATGTAAAACATTATTATGCATGGGCTTGTATCACTACCACAGCACTACAGCACCCTTACTAAGTTATTTAATAACTTAGTAAGGGTGCTGGTTGCAACACCTACCTGTTTTTTTTTGTTATTTTAAATGTAATTTAAAGTACAAACTAATACTTTATGATGTTTATAATAACATTGTAATTTTATTGGCTGAATAAATGTGTGATTATTATTCTTATAAGACTATAGATGACTATAAAGCTGCTCATTAATGAAGTGTCAATTAGTTTCCTGGCTACTTTACATGCAGAACTTGTTTTAAATGAACGTGATGGTCGATAGGCTGAAGCTCGCAAGCAGCAGCAGCTGGCGGCAGCAGTCGCGGCGGCCAACAAAGCCATGGAGGAGGTCGAGATCGCCCCCCTTCCGCAGATTAACCACGCCCCATGGGCCAACCCTATCCACAATGGAGGTAATACTTCTTAGTCGTTTCCTCCACTAATATCAACTTTAATTGACGGTTATAGGTTTGTCGGAGTGTTCGATTGGAGTCCACTCCAATCAGTCCTTTTGATGGAATCTTCCTCTAAGAAGGCCCCGTCAAAAGGACTTAGTATCACTTGAACCATAAATTCCAACAAGCCAATTTTGGATAGCTTTTTCCAATTTTGGTTAGCCTTAGCAAGTTGAAACTTTGTAAAGTTATCCCGTATCAGTAACAAGAAACTGATTTAATCGAAATTACCTCATGCTTTCAATAAGATCAGTTGAACCTAAAATATAAAGCAGTTTTATCCATAGTGAATAAAAACGTTTATTTACGTAAGTATAAAAATATAGGTCAACGTTTCTGTTTAACCAACTTGAATATATATAAATATTAATATTTTATGTCTTTATATAGTAGGAGGATTCTGGGACACTCAACAACCAAACTCTTCGAAGAGCGAGAAGCAGCACGAATCGCAGAAGTCTGAGGCGAGCAAGACTAAGAAGAAGTTGACCCTGGCCGCTCCATCTAAGAAGGACACCTCGCCGGCCGTCGAGTTCGAGGCTTGGTGCACCAGCGTGCTTGCATTTTGGAGCTCCAAGATTGATGGTTAGTTCTTCTATTTTAAAACTAAACTGACAAATTTTTCCAATCAGCCTTGAACCTAATACTTCGGCGATAAAGTTGAAAATCTATTAAAGAAATTTAACTTATTGTTGTAACTTGCTAGCGTCTGTACAATAAAGTACATTCTATCTTTTGGAAATACCTAATGCTGGGGCGAGACCTGTGAATAGCTGTGGCGGCGAGTTTCAATCAGTTCAATCAGTAACTGGATGCAGCTACCAGTATTTGGCGACGCGGCTTTTCAAAGAAAGATGTATGCCAAGCAGTTCTACAACTCGTGCTGGGCCCGCGTCTTGGATTACAGCCCATCCAGGGGGGATGGGCTGTAATCTAAAGGCTATCTAAGGCTAAAGAACCAATAGAATCGCTTCATTTACCTAGCCCGTAGCGAGGCTAGGTATATGAAGCGATTTATTGTTTCACAAACAAATCCCTCGCTGCGCATCCTCGCAAATCTCTTGTGGAAACGCACCCTTAGACACCCGTGTTCCTGCGGTTGGAATATTATAGGTTGAATTATGCTTATGCTCTCAAAATTATGAGGGAAAGTCTCCACTTCCCCTTTCTTGGGTATAGATTTAACACCGTAAAAAAAGTATCCAAAGTCGTTCATGTCTACCATCCCGCACTCTTCTGGCCTGTCCCCCATAAATGGGAATAATATTATAGTTCTAATTCATATTATAAATGTGAGAGTGAGTTTAGTGTTTGTTACGCTTTTACGTCTAAATCGCTGAACGGTTTTTGATGTTTTTTTTACTGATGGATAATAAATAGGCTACTTTAATTTTGCGAATATGTATATTTATGCAAGCGAACCCGCGGGAAAAAGCTATTAGGCCTTAAAAGGGCTGACTGACACCCTTGTCATAGCGAAGGTCCCCCCAATTGCCCAATACAGTTGGGAAAAGTCTTTTAGGATTGCAAATAAATACTCCTTACCCATCACAATACTTCAATTTCAAATCATCAGTATGATCGTCAACTTATTACTTTGTTTATTTACATCTCACTAGCGACCCGCCCCGGCTTCGCACGGGTGCAATGCTGATACTAAACGCCGCAACCGCTATGTCCCTGCATTTTAAATCTGTAATATCTTCGAAAATATTCATTTAAATTTCATGCTGTAAAGGGCCATATTGATCTATATTAAATGAACAATGTTTTTAAGGTGCTAAATTGGATAAGGATTAATGCTGTATTGCTTAAAATCGCTTCGTAAATAAGCCATTATTTCTCACAGACATATACCATCACGGACTTTTTTGTAGACCTTTTTAAGGTGTACAATACTGTAGTACATTATTTTGATCTATCTCGTAGGGTTTAGCTAGCGTTTGCAATGTAAGCGCAAAAAAATGTGCGACTTAACATTAGAAACCTCTAAAATTATCAATGTTACTCTACTAGATTATGCAAGTATTATACATATAAACCTTCCTCTTTAATCACTCTATATATTATAAAACCGCATCAGAATCCGTTGCGTAGTTTTAAAGATCTAAGCATACCTAGGGACAGACAGTGGCAAGCGACTTTGTTTTATACTATGTAGTGATGCTGTGCTTTCCAACAGAGTGTATTTTGCGACCAACTCTGCCTTTCTTAAATGTTTACTTAGCTCAGAAGTCACATGTGCTCTAAAGTTGGATCAGCTATTCTATGATAAGTCTATCTTATATAAGCGGAGGTGCCTGCTTAGCAGATAAAGGAGTGTCGAAATCGATGCCATGCTATGCTTTAGGGCGGTTTGTATATTTCAATTAACTGGCAAAATTAAGGCGTGCTTACATTTTACTGTAGATATGCCATTGAAATAAAATGTTGAAATGCTATATCATTCCTGTTTCAGTGCCGACATTCGTTGGTTTCCTGAAGGACATTGAGTCACCGTACGAGGTGAAAGATTACGTCAAATGCTACTTGGGCGAGTCGAAGGAGTCTAACGACTTTTCTCGCCAGTTCTTGGAGAGAAGGTAAATTATAGAAATGATAAATTATATTTATTTATAAGTAGGTCGAAAATAACACTTACACGTCAATCTTTTTGACGTGACAACGTCTTATAATTCGATAGAGCCGGCTGCACGCACGAAAAAACATGACGCATGCGGTGTTACCTCGCTCTGAGACGTTCCATTTAAAAAAAAATCTTTTGAACAATGAAACCATTCCATCAGTATTTTCTTATGACGTTGTCACGTTCAACTATCGTCAGTAAACCGACTTTACAGAAAACTGATTTTTTTTGGTCATTTTTAAACTATTTAAGGTCGGTGTTTCCTAGTTGACTACCCTGAGAAGAAACACCGAAACAAACTCAGAGGTCAAAGTCTCTTTTAAAGTCCATACAATCGTACTGGTCAAATCATATGAGACCCATGTATGTTAATGTCTGTAGTGTTCTTTTGAGAAAAAAACCACACAGATTTGAGTGAACCTGTCCAGACAGTGCTAGCATTTGTCAGTTATCGTGTAGCTCAAACTTAAACCTTTAAGGAGTTCAACGATTTGACGAACAATACCAAAGTAAGGACATTTAGGTAGGTCGCATAAAGAACTCAAACTGCCAGACTAACATGAAATGAACCCCTAATATATCTACATGGTCCTCACATTCACAATACGTTATATGAGGACAGGAGGATAAAATAAAATAAAAATACTTTAAAAAGCAAGTATTCATGTCAGAAAAAAGAAAGAAGAAATATAAATAGAAAACTTTACAAAGTAAACATTTATGGCAATGAAAATTATTGCTCTACAATCTAAGGCTTAAAAAAAGGACCTTAAATTTAGTTTTCTTGATTAAGTCTAGTCATTTTGATTTTTCTATCAAGTGGTGGCGCACGATGAAACTAGCATATATTATTATGGGTCGAGGACACTAAAATGAACAGCTCGAAAACGGCTCGATAGTCTCATTATGCGTCGCAACTTTGAAGACAATTTGTTGACTAGGCTAACTTGATTCAAAGCCATCGTTCCGACTGTGTATCATTTGCGTAGGTCTAAGCTGTTGCGCGTGGGCATGGTGACGCCGTCCGACGACCTGTGCTCCCCCGCCATCGCTGTCAATCCGCGTACTGTGTCCGGCTCTGACTACCAGGAGGTGAAGGGCAAGGGAAAGAAGACCAAGAAGAATAAGATGCTAAAGGTCGATGTGCGCATACTGGGATTCTCAGTGACTGCATCCGAGGACCGCATCAACGTGGGCGACATCGACACCGTGTGAGCTGTCGGCCCCTCTCGTGTTCACTCTTAACTCGCCTTGTGATATAACCCATCGGAGATATAAACACTTGTGTCGACACTACTCTTACTAATGTTCGATGCCTCTTGGGTGACTGGCCCGGCGCCGCTCGGTGGTATCCATCGGGCCTGCTCGCGACCACGTCACCCCATCACATACTTAATCCTCCCCCTCGAATCAATAATAACTACTTTCTGAAGCAATCATTACTACAAATATTATGACGTGAACTTGACGATACTGCGTTAAGTTATATACCATGTATCCATGTATTGAATCATATGTTCTACGTCCGTACGCTCAATTTTCAGTTATTTATTTTTATCGTCCTAGTTTATTTTATTTTTAATTATTTGTATTTAAAACGTGTATGTACCTTAACCATCAAATGTGAAATAATTTTAATAAGATTATTATTTTGAAATTATTTTCAATTTATTTATTTATTTATTCATGATGTCTGTTATTATTATGTTTTATTTAAATATGTGTTGGTTTTAATAATTTGTTTAGTGTTAAGTATCTGATTATTTTATCGTCTCGTTATTGGGACATCAATTTAATATGAATTAAAATAAAAACATTTTTCGTTTTAATAGCTAAAATTAAAATACTGTTTCAAACAGGTAACTGCATATAAAATTTGCAATACAAATTTGGGATGATGAAATAGTAAACGATCCCGTGAATTCACACTTTATAAATTTTCGTAGTACGGACGTGAACGCATTATACAATATGTGGTAAGATTTAAAGTCGTATCGTCAATGCCACTTGCTTATAATCCTTTTAATAGTTTCGAAAATTGTACGTAATATTGAGACGAGGGTATTACTGGCTGTCAATTTCATCTTCAGTACTTTTCTACACTAATAATCTGAACAATGTTACCGAATTGTTTTAAATAATAGTAATAAAGTGTAATTGCCAGAGAAACCGTTTGATCCAGCTAGTAGGTTGGGCAGGGTCAGCATGCCGCCTCGGCACATAGCTAGTGCATAATAAAACACCGTAATATTGTGCCTTCAGTGTGTTCTGGCCATTGAATGAGTGAAGGAGTGTCTTCTTTAAAGCATTCATTTTGTATGGATCATATTTCATGTCATGTTTAATTGAGGTTAACACGAATTCGTGTTATCTGTTATACAAAAACGTTCTCGGTCAGTTGTGACTACAAAGTGTGCGAAATACTTTTAAACAAACAAACTACTAATCTGTGTCCCGTAATTTTTTTGATGATGTTTTTATTTATGATTAATTTTTTATTTATTGAGTTGTGAACTTTAATTTTACAGATAGATTAAGCGCCAGACGTTTATTTTATTTAAGCTGACCACTATAATGGGTTAACACGATTCTGCTGTCACTTTACTGACTCCGATCATTCTTATGGGACAGAGATTAGTGACTCACGGCTTCCTTCGAGGATTGTCCCTACAGTTTTCTAGTCAATTTCTACAGTAATATAATAATGGTGAAAGCCAATACATTAATTTTAAATTACTACGATGATATTTTAAAATAACTGGTATATTTTAACTCAACAACATTAAAACTGTTAATCACAACTGTTGAAATTTAAATTTTGTGTAGCCTAGGGTTATTTTATTTTGCTCATATACATATAACGATTCCGATTTGGTTAATATATCTTGAATGCTATGATTTTTTTGGCATGTAAATTTCGTTTTAACATTTTTTACAAAATTAGGATTAGCATGGAATTTTACCTTTATTTTAAATTGAAAAAATAAAGGAAAAATTGTCTTAAAAGTACCGTTACAGTTATTTTTTCACAGGGATCTGAGTTGGATAGCAACAACAACAATAACCGTTAAAGTTCAAAGTTGCAACTTGTTTAAACTCAAGGCAAACACTTTGCGGTATGTCCTTACCTAACCCTTTCCTAAAAGAGAGAATTGTCCCCTCGGACAATTCTCTCTTTTTCTGTATTGGTTTGCAGATAGATCCCTGTTAAAGAAATCACTTTGTATATTACTTTGTGTCTGTTTTTCTCCACATTGAAATTGTGAAAAAATCCAATGCTAAATAAAACCAAAAAATTACCTATGATTTATTCGAAGGATTTTCATAAGTAAATTTTGTTTGACGTCAAACCTTAAGGACGATAACGAATTCCCTATCTCAATGTTCGAGGCAAGCTAGCACAAACTAAAATACTTGTGTTTCTAACTATTTATCTTTTTATCTAAATATTAAATACAAAATTTTAACTTTAGAAGGGTATATCGGTTTTCGATGTCGAATTTAATTTAAAAAATTACCGCATCATATCAACCTAGATATATTTTATTTTGTATAACCTTTGATGAGGTACGCTAAGTATGCAGCCGTTCATACAGCGCTGTGATATACGGTTTTGTATTGTAAATGGTTCTCACACGTCAAAGTACCGTTGTGATGCCAAAAGTTTAAAGAAAAAAATCGTATAGTTCAACGTTGTGGGAAAGCAGCTATGTTATTAGAACTTCTCTCAATTCTGACTCTTCTTAATTGAGGAAGCTTAACACAAATTAGACCATATATTAGTAGGCCTTACTGTAACAATGAAAGTCTTCATGAAACACTTTACTCATTTAAGTATTATATTCGGTAACAGTGTCTCGAGCGATAGAAGCACCGGTTTATTTTTAAAAAACTAATTTCTCAAAAGGAACCCGCGTTTCAAAACTGCAATTTGTCGGAGGTTATTATTGTAAAGATTTTGAATGATTTACATATTTTAATTTATGAAGTAGGAGTTTCTTACATTATACTGTACATAAGAAGACAATAGGTATGTATACCTGATGGGGTAGTATAATGAGTAAAAGTTTCGCACCTACTAACATATTATTATGTCTATTTGAAATACAGTCGTGTCAGTCGATGCGAAGATGATGCCTACTTCTTGAATATCTAATTGTCTATCGTTTAGCAGAAATTGATTGGTGCCTGATTTTTTATTTAGTTTAACGTTCGAACTACATCATAAGGATTTTAATAGTTTTTTATGTATATATATTATTTTAAAATATTATAATTTTGTATATACTTTGTTTGTTAATGAGCATATTTTGTAGTCAATGTATGAGCTTGCGCATTTTTCTTTTTATTTCCTATTTAAAGTATGCCATATTACGAAGTTCTAAGGGACTATTACATATTTGGCTCTGTCTCTAACTTGGAATGCTAATCCCGCGGCGTCGTATTTGTGTAACATGGCAGCACGCGTGTTGTCCGCTAAATTGGAGTAAGATGATGACGTGTTTTTATATAGTTAGGCATAATTGTAACATTGAGTGTGTTGTGCATGACGAATTAAGTGATTAATATATCAACGTAAGACAGATCATGTGCCGCCGGGGCTTGTAATCGGTTAATATTATTGCAAGTCGACTGTTTAGCTTATTGTTGCCATTGCCGTTGTAATAACACGTATTAACCGTATGCGTATTTTTAAATCAGAACATACATGACGATTTTTGAGATTTCGTTGGGGCTAAATGCTTAGCTTGTCGAAACCCCTGCTTTAGCCACGGTTCCAAACCGAATCATTTCGGCTTTCGCCTTAAAGAGACATCTCAAAATTCACCTTGTATAATTAATTAATTAATTATAAAATACTTTACTCATTGATGTCTTTCTTGAATTGTAGGCTTAAAATATTTTTGTGTGTCAATAGTATATTATCTCAATCCAGGTACTAATAAAATAATGTAATAATACGATGCAATAACTGTCAAGATGACTCTATTTAAAGTGTAGTTTTGACGATCACTGTTTTGTGTACCTGTGGTATATATATGTTGTTCAATATTCCTGAACTAAGTAGGTATACTGTGCGTCTTGTAATAGATGGAAATTCAGTTATCCATCATGTGCATTTCCGACAATTTTAAAGTAGTGTTTGTAGTCTTTTTCTTAAATGCAGATTCTAAATGTTTTCCGCTTTTACATATTTGTAGTGTCTTAATATTTGTAAATAACACTCATTGGTGTATAATTAATAATCAAATCAATTTTCGCATTAAATGCAGTTGGCTGAATGATTCTGAGTATTACATATTTTATTAATTAAATTTTAAATCAATACTTTCTGCGTTGTAAGGACTTAATCTCGACGTCATTTAACTATACTAACCACAGAGTTGACTAACATACAAATTTTGAATTATCCAACCAAGAATGAGGAGGACCTTAAATTTTAACAATATAGCAATATTTTGTGTAATTGCTAATCGTCTTTCAAGCTCCGTAAGAGTGTCATTTTAACCGTTTCATGTAGACACATATTTATAGTACAAAGGGGGCATTTGCGTGGATCGTTGTCAGCAGTAACCGTTGTAATGGCTAGTTTAATGTTTATCGGTTATCATATGTCTCAGACCTTTCAAGTGGTCTCGATTTCTTCCCGTTTTTCCCACTGTTTGGCAGAGGCCTACTCTGCTTACCCAGACCTGAGTTCAATTTTTCTGTTTATCTCAGAATTCAGTAAAATGTTTCCAATCTCAGCGGTAATGCTGAGTTTTCCACCCAAGCATATTCAAGATTAATCCCGTAGCCCGACAGATCAAAGACAATTTGAGGACCATACCGAGAGCCTTAAGTTTTGTTCTACAAAAAAAAACCAACAACATTGCTCTATGACAGAACTAGTTTGTTTAATTCCATTGCAAATCTTAAATGGAAGGGAAATCTGATTAGAAAAATAAAATATAACTAGTAATGATAAGTAGATGCTGTCTTGGCTAGGCTGCTAGCCGTGCATGTCTACACTATTTGCATCATACTTGAATGACAAAAGCTCTAATGATTGATTCCACAAGCTAGATGGATCATTATGTAAGATTTTTTGGCTCTTTTTTATGATCTGATGTAGTCGTTTCTTAATTAACTTAATTCAAAAAAAAATCGAAGCATATTCAGGCATCATATATCATTTTCTCGACGGTTGTTACGGCACGTCACAGACAAAAGCAAAGCGCCTTTGGAACTGGTACGAGAAATGTCTTACCCTCAAAATTTTCTGAATCTAGTGACATCAACGGATCCTATCGCTAGCCCCCTGTACCAGGCGACCCCAAGACCCCGCTGGGACTCGCTTATTTAGTTCCATGTGACGTGGAAGCAATTAATGCTAATAAAATGATTTGTTTTAGAATCGTTACTAGTTTATTAAAAACACCTTGTCTTCTACTCTTCATAAGTTGACACTTCGGAACTGAATAAAATTCATGAGTAAATTAGTATTAAAAAATTCTGCACACATTGACAAAGGATGTGGCCGTTATAATTGCTCACATTGGAGTGTTCGTGTCGTTTCTAACCCTCGCGGAGATACCTGAAACTTTTAGGCTGTATGATATTAACATAACAAAATTAGTTTAGTATGGCGGCCGTTTCGCTGCGATGCCAGACAAATCATAATGGGTACATTAAAATGGCAGTTGCTGCAAGTAGCTCGTTCCTTTAAAAATGTACAACTTAATTAATAAAATGTATTTTTTATAATTCGATTTAAACTTTTTGGCAATAAAGCAATTTTTAGATTACTCAACTATGCTGAAATTAGGAACGGTTTGAAATTTTTGAGCTGAAATGTAATTTATGAACTATAAAATTTACCAATGTGTATGACTGACACAGAACACCTAGTAGCCACGTCGGCAACTACTAGTGAAGCCATTACTAACGTTCGTATGAGTAATCGGTGACAGGCACTGACATGCTTTGTATAGAAAGTATCGACAATGCCGTCTCTAGCTGTGGCGTTGGCATCTTAAAATCGGAAGGCGTCGAAAATTATTGGTACTCTGACCACTGACTCTGCGTACCAATAATTTCTGTTAGTAAACACAATAGAGATATAACATTTCATGAAGTCCTGACTTCTCTCCAGCTACTAGGTTGACTGGGACTGCAGGCCGCCTATACTGTCAAAATTTTCTCAATTGTCCCATACAGCCTTTGCCTAGCATCTCTTGTAGGGTGATAAAATGAAGCAATAAGTGTAGGTATGTACCGTACTGATGTTGTGTAATCTTTAAAAAAAAAATAACTGTTACTGTTTCGATAACTCTATGGAAAAGTATGTTTTACTGTATGGAAGACGTGTAAATATTAAATTAGAATTAAAAAATAAAATAATGATCACTGAACCCCTGGAAGTTTTATTTATTACAATGTTAGTTAAAGTAACAATGCCGTTTTAGTTAAAAGCATGCTGTCAGGTATTACACAGACAGGAAAACACCTGGACACCTTTCCTAGACTTGTCCAAGGCTTTATCTTGTCTGTTTGAGCTCGTTCCACTTTGAGAGCGGTTGCGCACTACGTCCGATCCGAATCCGATCAGAATCCGTCAAAATACTGTCCGAGAAAACTCTGACCGAACTCGGATATTGCTTACGCACTACCTCCGATCCAAATCCGTGGTTACCTCCTTTGAGGATATGGCTACACACAATCCATACCTACTTATACTGTAATCTCTTATACATTTCATCGTGTTTATCAGTGTTACCGTGTTAACCAAAAATTAACTTGCTAAAGTCTTACATCATCACAGCTGGATTCCTTATCCTTTTCCAATTAAATTATTATAAGTTTTGTGCCAACTAAGTACTAAAAGGCCCGAGTCACGTCATCCCCTGCCCCTCTGCCTCTTTTCTCGGACGCAGTTCGTATTCGGTTCGGACGTAGTGCGCAACTGTTCATACAAATAATACTATGGCCACTTCGGTCCGTCAATAATCTTATCTGAAATGGAGATTCTCACATAAAGGAGAGAAATCGGGTGTAGAGCGTAAGCTACCATACAAATTATTGTTCTACGACTACACCAGACCGTCTTCACGGATTCTGATCGATTCGGATCGGACGTAGTGCGTAAGTGCTCTTACGGTTCTGGTACATGAGGCAGGAAAGTCGGGTTCGATGGGCAGGAGAGCTCGTGAATGCATTGATCGAGCGGCTCAGCAGCACACGTGTCGGTTGCTTCATTGATTGAGTCCGTTTCAATAATCTACTTTGCAGACGACATGGTTCTGCTGCCTCCCTCGGTTGGTGCGCTCCGTAAGCTTCTCGATATATGCGAGTCGAACGCGCGAGAAGCATATCATGGCCTTGTATACAACGAAGGCAAGTCTAAATACATGGTCTTCAAGTCCGATACAAGGTGTCCCTCCACTGTCCTTGCACAGGGTGTATTCTTTTAAATACCTGGGCCACTTGGTGACGGACGATTTGAAAGACGACGCAGATATGGAGAGGGAGTGCAGAGCATTGTCGGTCCGGGCTAATATGCTGGCCCGACGGTTCCTCTGATATACGACGGCGGTCAAAATAACGCTGTTCAAAGCATATTTCATGTTGCACACACCCAAAAGGCCTGCAATGCTCTGCTGATCCAGTATAACAACGCATTTAGAGTGCTGTTGCGTCTGCCTCGGTTCTGAAGCGCGTCATCTTGGTAAGTTCGCTGAGGCACGTACCGATTGCTTCAATGCTGTACGGCGTAAGAAAGCGGCCTCGCTGCTAAACAGACTCCTTGGTAGCCCCAACAGCATTCTACTCGCTATAGTCGGGAGACATGACAGCCCGTTGGTGAGGTCACTTGTCACCTGTACAGCACATCAAGCTGCCCGAGACTCAAATTTTCCCAATTAACCTTGAACCTAATTATTTAGCGATATATTTGAAAATCTATTACAGAAATTTGACAGATTGTTTATCCTGATGTGCTGGCGTCTACATTGTCGGTGTTACTAGTTGAGTACCTACTAACATAGGTTAAGACTATTTTTACTAACTCAATGGATCTTTGTTGTCTTGAAATAAATGATTATTACAGTTAGTTAGATCCATGTCAATAACAAGATGCTATATACTTAGGGCACTATACCACAACTAACTTAGGTACACGACTAACTTTGAAATTAACTGACCCATGGATGAAATATTAGTCGAAATCAACCTACACTCAATTATTAAAATTGATTATTTTTGGGATTATCTTCGAATCCCAGCAGGATTTGTGACTTCGTGAATATCTCTAAAACTAATGGAGACAGTGCGTTAGTCAGGTAAAATAATAAATACCTATTATTGAAAATCGTCATCCGAGTGTTAGAGATACCTAATTTGTTATGCTTCTGTATTGTTGTGAAGATTTGTTAATTAGTTCAGCTGATAGTGTTTTAGGTATTTGATAAAAATAGTTTCTGCTGCAGAGTAACGCTACCCCAGCAGAAAGGATTATTTAAATGGGTATGTAGCAGAAAGTATTATTTTAATGGGTATGTAGCAGTACTTTTATTTGAGATGGGTTTGCTCTTGACTCTAGTGATATAGATGACTGAGACAAAGTCGACGATGGAGCGAGCTTACCCAAAAGAAGCTTCACTCTAATTTTAAAGAGATTAGGGTTGTAGGTATGCGTTCGGAAACACAGACGCAGGCAGAGAGTTCCACTCCTTTGCTGTGAGCATTATAAAAACGTTTTGAAACGTTTAGTGCGAATTGGTGGAATAGCAACAAGGTAGGGATGGTAACTTGCAGTGCGTCTAGATGTCCAATCGTAGAAGGGGGCCGGTGGACTGAGGTCGTGGAGTTCCTGGACACTCCCCGAAGTACAATCTGTAGAAGACCGGCAAACAGGCAACCTTGCGGCGATGAGTCAAGCTGTGAAGCTTGGCATCCACCAGTTTTACGTCACTATTGAGCCTCTTGGAGTTGTATTCGAGAGGCAATGCGCTATCATCGAGTGCCTCCCTACCTCCGCCGCGTCATTGTGGCTTATTTGGCGGAGAGGTGTGTCACCTATCTGGGACGTGATGGCAGATACCAGCGGTCTCACAGGTGGCGAGCCGCATACGGCGTCTCGGCCTGGAGGTGGCCCTCAACAAGTCGGAGGTCATAGCTTTTCATGGCCGCCGGCGGACGCCACCACCAGGATCACATCGTGGTCGAGGGGGCCCGTATCGCTATCGAGTCCACCAGGAAGTAACTAGGATTGGTGCTCGACAGCCGGTGGGATTTCGGCCCTAACTTTCGGCGGCTGGCGCCCAAGTTACTGGGAGCGGCTGGGTGCTGTCAACGCTGCTTCCCAATCTGGAGGACCCGAGCACCGCCTTTATGCGGTTGTACGTGGGGATCGTACGATCAATGGCCTTGTATGGGGACCCGATCTGGGCGGCTGACCTGACGGCCAGCACCATCACTGTTCTGCGGAAACCGCAGAGGGTGATAGCCGTCAGAGTCATCAGGTTTTCGCACGATCTCCTACGAGGCGGCTTGCGCACTGCACAAAACGGCCGGATCTCCACCCTGGGACCTGGAGGCAAAAGTCCTCGCGTCACTGCACCGGAGGCGCGAGGACGCGCGGGCGCACGGCGAGCGACTGATGCAGCGACACATGCAGCGAGATTCTGGCGGCAGGACAGGCTCTTACGCCTTTCCGCCGGCCTCGTCACTGTCGAGGCCATCCGGCCGGTGCTTGACCTTTGGCTCGGGAGAAGGCACGGTTCCCTGTCATTTTCCCAAGCGGCACGCTGGTAGAGTGTGCCGCTTGGGAGTAGACGCGCAGTGCCCTCATCTCTGTGGTAGGCAGTGACCTCTCGCTGCCGGCCGTAGTCCGTTCTATGGTCGGCGGCGAGGAGTCCTGGGACGCGGTGGTCTCCTTCTGCAAAACAGTTATCGCGCAGAAGGAGGCTGCGGAAAAGGAGAGGGAAATCTCGATTTCTCTCCCAGCCTGCAGCAGACGCTCGGGCGTTGAAAGCTGCCCTCTTCCGGCCCCCCTAACTGGGTCCAGGGGCGGCGGACTTGGGGATGTCCGTCGCCCCCCATTCATTCATACGGACCCGAAGTGGCGGCGCGTGGTGTTCCCGTCATCACCCCACTGGGAGACAAGACTTAAGGTCAAAGCTCTACCATGGCCTCTCTCAAGGAACCAACTTCTTCCCCGCTGGTTTTTGAATGGAGATAATGGCGATCGGTCGGTAATGAGCAGGGTCTGCGCGGTCGCCCTTTTTTCGGCACGGGTTGTACATTCGCTAGTTTCAAGGATTGTGGCACCGTTCTTATTTCAAGAGAGAGGCGGAGAAGCGTGTCTACACAGGAGACAGTTCAGGCTCACACTGCATCAACACTCTCGCTGGAACGCCGTCAGACCCGCTGGCCTTGTTCACGTCTAGACAGTACAATACTTTTCGGACCTCCTTAATGTGAACTGCTATCTCCGGCACCGAAGAGTCACAACGAGGTACAGTTGGTGGTTGCTCGGAGTCAGCGTTCAGACGTGAATTGCTAACAAAGCGAGATGCAAATAAATTTGCTTTCTCACTTGCAGAGTGAGCCAGCGACCCATCAGGTGGTAAACTGGGCCGACAAAAATTCGTTTCAACCGCTTTCGAAAGGGACGAGAAATGTCTACTATCCGGAGGGTGCGATGTTAGTTTGGCCCCGATACGTCCGACATGGTGACGTCAGCACAACAGGACGGGGCACCCGAGGAGAAGCACACTTGCTGCCTTGGTTAATACGCAAACAGTGCCGCATCTCATTCCAATCTGCTGACTCGTAACGCCATACTCGTCTCTATGGCACCAGGCAATGGTCAGACGTTCCCAGCGGGGCTGAGACCGATACTGAATGACTGTCTGGAGCAGTTGTCAGCAGAAGGTCCAAGCAATTATTCCGTCAACATTCGGTACCCGCGTTGCCACATTCACCAGCTGGTTCAGATCTAGCGTTACAGCAAACTTGCATGCCAGCTTTCTTGTACGAGAACAACCATTCTATGTAGTTTCAAGTCCCCCAGAAAAATGAGCTTCGCTGTTGGGTACCGTTGCTGGGCTACGTCAGTCGACTCCACGAGGAAATTGAACATTGTTGTGGTCTTCTGGTCACCACTGTGCGATCGGTAAATGTCGATGTAAAGAAATTTCTCCACGCCAGAGTCCACTAGTAGCCATATGGCAGCTAACCCCATTTCTCAAAGCAATGGAGACGACGACAGCAAATGTCATCACGGACGTACACACAGACCCCAGCTGCTTCTTGAACTTGTGTTCAAGAGAGTAACCCGCTGTTGTAACTTGTGTTCAAGGGAGTTGAGGTACGCCACGTCCAACGGGGTTGCTATCTTCGTCTCCGTCAGGAAAAACAGGTGCAGCTTTTCGGCCTCAAGGTGATGATGGACCGGATCGAGATTGGAGTGCAACCCCTGATGTTAGTGAGGTACACTTTAAGTGGGAGGAAGTGCAGTCGTTGTTTAACCTTAATCTCATGTTAGTTATGAGTAGCTGGGGGAAAACGTCGACCTGTCGAGGCGCTGCTCAGTGAACCAAGTGGAACATTAGAGCTAATCTAACCTAAATCTCTAAATCTAAGGGGAACTCATTTGGACATTGCAGGGACGCCCGACCCCCCCCGGATATGGCCACCGGATCCAGCTCCGGATTTAGCTTTGCGGCGGGTCAAACCCATCGCAAAGTAATTTGTTATTTTATTTAAATTCGTAATTTGTTAAGAAACATCGAAAATATTGATCATGTTTGTACAAAACAAAAAAAAATATGATTTACTTTGACCTTCAATATCTCCAGAACCAATGGTTTGAATATTACCAGTACGATTGTATGAACTTTAAAAGAGACTTTATTTCGTGAGTTTATTTTGGTGTTTCTTCTCAGGGTAGTCAGCTAAGAGACACCGGCCTCATCTAGTTTAAAATTACACAAAAAGATTGACGTGTAAAAGTGTTAGGTATGTTTAACCTACTTACAAAATCAATATAATTAATCATTTCCCATGTATGGTCTAGAAAAATAGGTGGAGCATACTGGGATTTTTCGGGAGTTGGCAGGGCAGCCTTTGGCACGTGGCTGGCGTGCTACTTGCCCCCCCTACTGAAAAGGCTAGGCAACCAATTAAACGGCTGACTAAGCCATTTGCTAAGCTAATAGCTGAAACACATTTCTACCGATATTTTTCAGAGCTCAATGTGCAAACCAAGATCACACTTTGTAGGAAGGTTTTCTATTGGCACTAATTTCAAAACTGTATGAAGTTAAAAAACAAATGTGGTTGTGAAAAAAATATTTCAGTAACAAATCCATTTCAATAATAGACTGTTTCAATAATAAATTTAATAAGAGCGAGTTCAAAAAGAGCTGAATTTTAAAGAATGAAATTTTCTGACTTTCAATTCTGAGAAGCTCGTGGCTAAATAATAACAGCCGCACGGGTCGATCTTCAAGGTAAAGCAACGCTTGCCGAGGTTGGTCTGTGGATGTGTAACAATCTCAAAATACCAAGACTGCTCCTGGTCTCGGAAAGCACGTTAGGCTCTCCGTCCCGGATGCTTTATTTTCTAGATCTTTGGCAGTCGTTACGATTCTTGCTAAGAATTATGGGGTTTTGCTTTGTCGGTAGGTTCCTAAGGGAACAAAATTGTAGGTTGATAGCAAATTTAAAACCTTTTGAAAACTTGAATGTTTAAACGCAATAAACATTTGAAGCAGATTTGCTTCAAATGTTTATTGCGTTTAATCGGTTTCACTTTATAGGCATACTTACTTACCTATCTACTATGTAGTATATGGGTGAAGAAGGTAGGATATGGGTACACCATTGTGATTGCGCCAAGTACGGTCATAAGTGTTCCAAGTATCTACATATTCGAATAGTTATTATCTAAGTAGGTAGGTAGATATAATTTATCAAAAAGAAACACGGAATTTTAATCACTGTTTACTTTTCTATAGACATACAAAAATGATTTTAAGTTTAACAACAGCATGGACGCGGTCGCTTTTTCTGGCAGCGCCGGCAAGGTTTCTTTTTTACAGAGCGGCGCTTGGCGCGGCGACAGCACCCGCGGGCCACATTGGTTACGTACCTGTTGCCCTGCCGCTCCAGGAACCCCAGCACGGCACTCTTCTTCAGTGTCTCCTCCGCCTTCCACGTCAAGGTACTCATCTTCCACACGTCCCCGAACTTGTCCTGCAAGTAATCTGTGATCTCTGATGCTGAGGCGCCATCTTTATCTGCCACTTTATAAAACGCGTTCATCACTAGCTTGGCCGTGTTCTGATCTTGCTCCTGATGGTGATCACGCGACATTTTACCACATCTACGTTTTCTGATTTTCATGCGAATATAACATTTTTACGGAATTTTGTACTTTTAAATCAAAACATCACAGAATAAGCAAATGTGTCAAATTAAAAAAATAAATGGATGAGAGTCCATGAGTATCACTGACGGGCTGTCAAGTTTTTTTTAATAGTACCTATACGGTTTTGGAAGACCAGTATTTGTCTCATTGATTAATTTATTGCATACTGTCCGGTACTGTACTGTACGGGGCGTAGTAACATATTACAAAGCGAGCATTCGTGCAATCAGTACGTGGAAACGACGAGCACGAACATGATGCGTACGTGTTTTATATAGGTACACGGATTTTAGGATGAAATACCGTATTTCTATTTGATCAATCAGTTTGAACCAGCCTGTTTGATCAAATTACTTGAAAGTGTATGGACCTCATTACTCTGCGTTCGGAAACGGAGCCACTGAGTTTGAGCTACGGAGGTATTCAAAAAACGGGACGCTAACCTAAGTTCTTGCCTGTGTAGTTTAGTAGTCCCTCAAACACCAAGAGAAAGTCGAAGACGTGAGACGGCTGCATAATTATTTTGGTCAAAGCACTACATGCTACTAAGGCGGAGAGGACCGTATGTTCTGGCTCGAGGTTCAATCAATCAGCTTAACTTGTTCCTAACAATTATGGGTTCGGCTCCCGTAGAATCGGATGCAGCTGGATACCAGTATTTCATATGGAGTGATTGCCTTTTTGACCTCCTCAATCCAGTAACTGGGGCTCGAGGTTACGAGATCTTGAAAATAGTAGAGTTACTTAGCGTCAGTGTGCCAAGGAAGGAGAGCAGGCATAGTATGCTTCCTTCCTTCTTATAAAGCAACATTAGTGGGTAGCATAATGTTAGTATTCGTCACGAGCCAGTATTCCATCCAGAGTCGATAAAGCTCCGAGTTTCAAAAAACCGTCGATACCATTATTACCATTTCCATAGAGTACACTTTTGCTTTTTTTCAAAATAGGAACAGACTACTCTCACACAACCATCGTGGTTATTTTGACATTTCAACAAAATCAACAACAATAAAATTATTTCTGACAGCCAAATTCATTTTTAAAATATTCGTGTTTTTCGGCAAATCATAAAAAAATAGTAGGCATTAGTAATTTGATTAAGAATGGAACAAGACAGTATAATGGACACAGAAGCTGAGGCGCTCAAGCCTCCCGAGAGCGTCTCGGAGCCGGGCAAGCTCCCGGGCAAGTTAATAATCCAGTTCCTTCAGGGGATGAAGGCGGGAGCCACGATGCGTGACATCGTGCAGCACCTGAGCGCCGCGTGTGGGCAGGACAGCGAGGAGTTGACGAGTACCGTGGTCACAACTCTAGAAAACGGAGCCGCTCTGGGGTTTCTGCAGAGGAAAGGTTCTCACTTCCTGAACTGGGCGGCGCGCGAGGCATGCTGCCGACGCCGCCGCAGACGGCGCAGTTGCGGGCGCCGGCGCCGGCGCAGGAGGCGTAGCTGCCGCAGGATACGGCGCCGGCGCTGCTGACCAAAGGACCTGCCCGATCCTTCGCTAAGAAAAACTTCAAGAGTGAGCAAGAATCAGGCAGGAGGCTAAAAGAATTTGGGGATACCTGATGTTTCGTTTGTTAAGATAATGCGTGATGTATAAAGTGTTTGTTCACAAATATGTTTTCGTTTGATTCGATCCTAACAAATGTTTCAACTTACGATGGCTGATTGGTTTTATACTCTGTGTGTTAGTAGATGCCTCGCGCTAGGTTTCTGTGTGCGTGAAGACTGACCGGCCAATACTGAGTGCTACCGAGGTACCATATCATCATTATCCACATCCGGAATTCGCTCACTACTAAGTTTAGGCTCCTCTTTTCTTGTGCCAAGCCCCACGTTCCTGTGCCAGCACCATCAAGATTCTACCCACAATGGCAACAATTTAAAGCAATTATTGATGTGCCGTGCGAACAATGAAAACTATCTTCTATTCTGGAAAGTTTTCTCTAACTTCATTATAAAGTCCTACTACTACTAGGTACTAAATTATGACGCGGCGGTGAATATTACCAGAGTAGTACAGTGCACAGGGGTAAAAACCAAAAAATCAATAACTTTCCCTCGCTTTTAACTGCGCAGATTGAATGAAAAAGCTCTTCTGCGCAGATTTGCTTTTACACTTCATAAAGTCAAAGTCACAATGACAGATCGGGTGTTCGTATTGAAAGTGCGCTAGACAGAAGAGTGTTATTTAGTTCCATTTAACAACATGATTTTCGTCTTTTATGTCCCAGTATAATTGTGTTTGTGAATCTATTTCCTAAAATTTTGAGCTCCTATAGTAAAAATAGACGTAGAAATTCAGTCGCCACGTCACCAAGTCGTCGAGTGTGCGATTGTCTCGCCATTCTGCACTGAGCTTGTAAACAGTGTTGTTTACTACGGGACACATTACCTGTGTCTTATCATTTTAACAATAAAATATGTCGAACAGTGATAGTTCAGACGGTGAAAGTGGGCAGACTTTTGCAAAGAAAGCAAAATTAAGCGATGTCAGTGATTCGAGTCAAGAGTAAGTTAATATTTGCATATTGAGAATGTCTGTTTATGTGTGTAGAAAATAAGCGCGTGTTGGTATCTCTGGTCTGTTTTAAGCTTCGGTTAATGTAAAATCTACTTTCTTAGCAAACACACGTCCTCAATTTCAAACCTCTGGCTATTTCAAAATAATAAAACCGATATTTATAAAAATAATTCAAAAGTGCGTCATATTTAAGGGTTATTCCAGTAAATTTAGATATGTTATATCAACTATAAAATATCTAAATTTACTGGAATAACTGCAGGGGATGAAACATATACCAATGTGTAGGATAAAATCCTCTGATTATCATATCAAAATGTTTAAGCTACACGTGGATCGGAAAAAATATGATTAATTAAAAACAAATGTGAAAAATTTAATATTTCACTTTAATCCTTTATTAATTACCGTAAATTTCTGCAATTTTTGGTGAAGAAAATCAGCTGTAGATTGCATAATTCCCTTTGATACGGAGTTTGAAAAGCGCCGTGCAAAATTAATTGTCAATAAACGGTGCATTATGTTGCATGCATTCCTAACTTCGTATCAAAGGGAATTATGGAATCTATGAGCTGATATTTTTTTTTCTTAAAATTGCGGAAATTTTCGTTAGTTAATAATTAAAGTTGATTTTAATTTTTTCATAGTTCCGGATTTGGTCAACCACACACACTTCAAAAATTGACCCTGTAAATACACACTGAAATATTAATGGGTTGTTTTCCCGAGGCAGAACGATTAGCCATCAGTAGTACTATCGAAACAAAATTGAACTCGCAAAAAATAAAAAGTTTTTGTTTTTAAATAATTAAAAAAAAAACAATTAACTCGAAAGCGTGTGAAGCAATAGTTACTTACTAGACGTGATTTATGCACTACTAAACACAAGTACGCGTCACCGTAAGCTCTTTTCACTTTGTCGGCAGAGCGGCGGCGCGCCGACAATGTGAAAAGCGATTCATAAATCTTCAGAGCAAAATAAGCTCTCGAGCGTAGTAATACGGCATTAACTTGCCTGCAAGCACGCGGCGAGCGAGGCTCCCGCATTGCACGCGGCATCTTTTTATTCGGTACCTATTGTGTTTCATTAAATCATGAGTACCTATCAGCTGGTTGATACGCGAAGGGTAACGACCGCGGCCGCTTTGCGCGAAACTATCGCAATGTATAACTATTAGTTCGAAGTTGCTTTCGAGTTTTGTTTATTACAATTGTTATTCTGGTCATTTCTTGATTTTAACTTTATTATTTTCCATAATTCGATTGTATTACCAAGACAAACTCATTTCGCTGCGGGAAAACAACCATTAAAATTTCACCATGTATATATGTATGTATTGATAATTAGCTAAGCATTTGAGTTATTTCTAAAATAAACTAAAATTTCATATTTTTAATAAATGTTTCAGTCCAATTCATCCACCACAATGGTCACAAGATATTATTGTCGAAACTGGACGGAACGAAGAGCAGCTAAACACAAGACATACCATATCTGTTACGTAAGATTTTTTTACTATTTTATTAATCTAATATACTTATTATTTATTTTAGCTTTCATAAACATTAATATTATTTTTAGAGTAAATACTAGAAAAAGAAAACGTAAATACGGAGAGCAGAGCACAGAACAATGGAAGCAGTCTGAAGCGGGAAAAATGCCCAAGCTACCATGTTTACGAAGTCTTGCAGGACCATCTACCTCTTCAAGCATACAATTAAATGATGATGAGATAATAAAATTAAATGATGATGAGATAAAAAAATCAAATGATGAAAACAAAAGAAAATCAAATGATGATAACATAATAAAATTCAATAATTATGAGATAATAAAATTAAATGATGATGAGATAAGAAGATTAAATAATGATGAGATAATTGAATTAAAAGATGAAGAGATAACACATGCTAATTCTCAAAGTACATCTGGTTTGGAAGGAACACAAACATCATCCATTCGAAGAAATAAGCATCCTAAAAAAAAGAATCGTCTCCAAAAAAAGGGAAACGTCAACAAAAGACATAGAAAGACAGGGGCAAAACAGAGAAAAAAGAAATAACCTCTCGAATCAAAAATTTGCAGATTTAAAAGATTGATTTTACTCAAACTACGTACATTGCAAGCAGTTAGTTTGTTTAAGACAATCTTCATTTAATTCAACTTCATGGAATTCATAAAGTATACTTGAAACTGTCAAAGTCTCAGTTTCTGATTCACGAGATACCTACTAGCTATTTGTCACAACAGTAACTTTTCGTTACTGAAACGGTTACTGAAACATTTTGCTTTTTACATATAATAAGTTATGGCTAGTAATACAATGAATCTGACTGTTCAAATGGTTAGCTTCAATTGTAAGCGAGGTCAGCGGAGGGAATACACACGTTATTGCCTTGCCTCATGACACTGCCTTCATTGGATCGATTAACGTAAAACCTCGAGTATACCAGTAAATCAGCGGTAGATACCTCGGTCGGCGTTCTGCGATCCCGTATGGTGGGTGCACTGATTTGGAGAAAGTGCGTGTTTTCTTCCGTTAGGGTGGTGCCGTGCAGTAGTGTGGGACTGGCAGCTGTTAAGGTATGTGTGGGTGAACGTAATTCGTTAGGGTTTTCGGTGTGCATGCTTACAGACAGTGCGGACTATTTGTTAGAATTCACAGAAGTATTAAGTGAAACAAATGCAGTAATTGAGAGTTGTGTTATTGAATCCGCTATTATTCTCAGGGATTTCAACGCTCATCCAAATGAGTTATTCTTTAGGGTAATTTCTGGACGGAGCGGAGCTGGCTCTATGCGGACGTGATTAAGTTAAATTCGTTAGCTGATAAGCACACCTTTGTTAGTCAAAGACACAATAATTGTAAACGATGGCTTGATCACTGTCTGACTACGGAGGCAGCTTAGCAACGTGCGGCTGATATTAAGGTATTTTATTATGTATACTGGACGGAACATTTTTCGCTGGAAGTGTATTGTAACTTGGGAATATTACCATGAAACAAAATATTGTAATGGGAATTTATACAAGGAAGTAAGATGGTGTGAGAGAGACGCTAAACAGCAAATAGAGATATTGATTATCTGGTGGAACTTGGTTTGTGTGCTGATAAGGATTAACGATTGTCATTACGCAATTATTGATGAGCTATATAACAATATTGTCAGTGCTTTGACGGTAGCTGCGCGTAGCAGTAATATAAATTGTAACAGAATAAACTCAATACCTCTTAAGGGGTAATTGTACTCATCATTATGATCAACTGTTACTATGGAACAAACCCCGAAATCGCGAAAACAATTCAGCTGTTCAGTACATTTTGTCGAGTTATGCGCACATAAATGTATGGGACAGTCGATATTTTTTTATTTCTGTGTTTTTGTTGTGTCCATCCCATAGTGAAAAATGATGAGTACAATTACCCAGAGGTATTGCGTTTATTTTGTTACAGGTTGTATACTGAGAATGCACAAGAAGCAGAATCATGTTATTGGATGGAATAGATATGTACAAAAGGCTCATCTGGAAGCACGAAGCAGCTTTCAGATGCGGATGCTGTATGATAAACCCAAGTCTGGTGATATTTATGATACAACGTGAGAAACCATAAAACGCTTTAAGTCTAGGCAAAAGTGGTGTCAGGATAACGTGGAGCACATTCAAATGGACATCTTAGCCACACACCACAAGGATAAGGACTTCAAGCGTTTTTGGAAGCACGCCAGTATACTGGAAACTGGTTTGTGTTTGCCTGCGTGTGTTGAGGGTAGAAATGAGCCCCAGTAGATTATGTGAATTAGATTAAATTATTATTAAATTAGTCATTATTGCCGAGCTGTTTAGGGAACGTTTTAAGTTTGAGTCTCCCCCTCATCAGGTGTGCGGCTGGCGCTTGATGTTGAGGTCGAGGATGGAGAGCGGTTCAGGTTTAAAATAAAAGAAGTCGCTCAGGTTATTAAGAGCATGACTTGAGTTAAGTTTCCAGGGCACGATGACCTCAGCATCGAGCACTTGCAGCACGCGGGTGCTCATTTCATGTTCTACAATTTTTGCTTAAGAAATTCTTATTTACTCCTATGCTTATGAAGACCACAGTAATTCGAATAATTAAAAATAAGACGGGTGATGCCTCCGATGGGAACAACTACAGACCCAACTCAGTGATTGCCAAGGTGCTGGATGGTTTGCTTGATTGTCACCTTAATAAGCATACTAAGCAGTCGACAACCTCATAAGTTGAACTACGATAAACCATACAAAAAAAAACCTGTCGAAGGCATTTAACCTTGTATCTTATAAAGTGCCGCGGGATAAACTTCGGGAAGAAACCAGCACACCCTGGGACATGATCAACATACGGCAACCAAACAAACATGTTAAGTGGACGGGCTCATGTTTCATGTTGACTGATAGATGAGCTCAGCAGGGCCGGTGTCGGTTGTTCAATAGATGGTATTTCTATGAACAACATTAGCTACGCCGACGATATGGTACTGCTGAGCCCATCTCTTAAAGCCCTCAACATGCTCTTAGGCATATGGGGGACTTGTGAGAGGTACGCAGTGTCACACGGCCTCAGTTATAACTCCAAAAAAAGTGAACCATTCTACCGGTCAGACTTGGAGGTATTCCGGTAAGTAAGGTCACCAAATTTAAGTACCTGGGACATTGGGTCACTGAGGACCTCTCTGATGATTTGGATATTGAGAGGGAACATAGGGCATTGGCAGTGAGATACAATATGCTGGCGCACAGGTTTGCAAGGTGCACAAAAAATGATAAAATCACTCTGATTAAGACTTACTTTCAGATATTGTACACCTGAAGCCTGTGGGTCCGCTATACGCAGAAGTGCCCTGCGGATCCTCTACAGTGATGGGTTTAGGATGCTGTTGGGGTTGCCGCGATACTGTAGGGCATCGGGGATGTTTGCGGAGGCCAGCATCGATTGCTTTAGAGCAATAGTGCGCAAGAGAGTGGCCTCTCTGATGCGTCGTGTGCGGGGCAGCTCCAACGACCTTCTAAACACCATAACGGAAAGGTTTGAGTAACTTGAGTGTCCTATTGTCAGGCACTGGAATAAGGTACACAGTTTTGGTGGTGTCCTTTTTAATGTATTGTAAATGGGCAACTTGAATAAGTAGGTATAAGATAACATAGTTTTAAGCTTAACTATCAATTTTTATATGGATTTATATACTGAAATAAATGTAAAAATAAATAAAAAAATTAATACACTTAGGTTTAGTATTTTTTTTTAATCAGCCCAAATATTCAAGGACGTCAACCGCCTATCCTTTCTTTTTGGGAATAAATATTATGACCACCAGAAAATACTTCGATACCCTAAGCTCTTTTACCAAAAATATATACTTAACACCAAAAAAATTAAGCCTAAAAAAATAATAGTTGTAGCTATTTTATTCACGACTGTAGTTCAAATTGTATTTGGGGACCAAATATAGTAAATGATCACCAAATTTTTGCGAGCATAGGTTACCCGGAACTCAACTATTTAGATTAGGTTAATTTCTTCTTTGAACAAAATGTGTAGGTTAAGTTAGTTTCGTTGGCCCTAGCTCTGAAGGAGCTGGAGCCCCGACTGAGAGGACTCTACTCGGCGTGCCTTGAGCAGGGCCAGTTTCCCACTCAGTGGAAATCTGGTCGTCTGGTCCTGCTCAGGAAAGCGGGGCGCCCTGCGGACTCGCCGTCCGCGTACCAGCCCATAGTGCTGCTCGACGAGGTGGGAAAGCTGTTTGAGCGGATAATCGCAGTCCGCCTCGTCGGCCACTTGTGCGGAGAGGGGCCGGACCTGGCCGAATGCCAATACGGCTTTCGGCAAGGGCGCTCCACTGTGACGGCGATATCCCGAGTGAGAGTCCTGGCGGAGGAAGCAGTATCGCGGGGCGGGGTGTTGTTGGCGGTGTCCTTGGACATCTCCAACGCCTTCAACACCCTGCCCTGGAGTTGTATTCGGGAGGCACTGCGTTATCATCGAGTGCCTCCCTACCTCCGTCGTGTCGTCGGGGCTTATTTGGCGGAAAGGTGTGTCACCTATCTGGGACGTGATGGCAGATACCAGCGCCCCATGTCGTGCGGTGTTCCGCAGGGTTCGGTCTTGGGCCCGCTCCTGTGGAACATCGGGTACGACTGGGTGCTGAGGGGCGAGCTCCGGCCGGGAGTGCAGCTCGTGTGTTACGCTGACGACACACTGGTCACTGCCCGGGGGAGGTCGCATAGGGAGGCAGCGTTGCTGGCGACGGCTGCGGTCTCACAGGTGGTGAGCCGCATACGGCGCCTCGGCCTGGAGGTGGCCCTCAACAAGTCGGAGGCCATTGTTTTTCATGGCCCCCGGCGAGTGCCGCCGCCGGGATCGCACATCGTGGTCGGGGGGGCCCGTATCGCTGTCGAGTCCACCATGAAGTATTTGGGATTGGTGCTCGACAGCCGGTGGGATTTCGGCCCCCACTTCCGGCGGCTGGCGCCCAAGTTGTTGGGCGCGGCGGGGGCGCTGTCAACGCTGCTTCCCAATCTGGGGGACCCGAGCACCGCCTGTAGGCGGTTGTACGTGGGGATCGTGCGATCGATGGCCCTTTATGGAGCCCCGATCTGGGCGGCTGACCTGACGGCCAGCACCATCACTGTTCTGCGGAGGCCGCAGAGGGTGATGGCCGTCAGAGTCATCAGGGGATATCGCACGATCTCCTACGAGGCGGCTTGCGCACTGGCTGGATCTCCGCCGTGGGACCTGGAGGCGAAAGTGCTCGCGTCACTGCATAGGTGACGCGAGGGCGCGCGGGCGCGCGGCGAAAGACTGACGCAGCAACACTTGGAGCTGCGTCGGTCGCAGCTGCGCGAGGTCCTGGTAGCGGAATGGCGGGACCGGCTTTCGAGCCCTTCCGCCGGCCTCATCACCATCGAGGCCATCCGGCCAGTGCTCGACCTGTGGCTCGGGAGAAGGCACGGCTCTCTGACGTTTCGTGCGACGCAGGTCCTCTCGGGGCATGGCTGCTTCGGGAGGTTCTTGTGTCGCATAGGCAGGGAGCCGGACGCTCGATGCCACCACTGCGTCGACTGTCGGGAGGACACGGCACGGCATACGCTTGCAGAGTGTGCAGCTTGGGAGGAGCCGCGCCGTGCCCTCATCTCTGTTGTAGGTGGTGACCTCTCGCTGCCGGCCGTAGTCCATGCTATGGTCGGCGGTGGGGAGTCCTGGGACGCGGTGGTCTCCTTCTACGAAACTGTTCTGGCGCAGAAGAAGGCTGCGGAAAGGGAGAGGGAAATCTCAACCGCTCTCCCAGCCCGCAGCAGGCGCATCGGGCGTCGGAGGAGGGCATACGCTGCCCTCTTCCGGCCCCTCTAACTGGGTCCAGGGGTGACGGACTTGGGGATGTCCGTGGCCCCACATTCATCCGGACCCGAGGTGGCGGCGCGTGGTGTTCCCGTGCGTCCCTCTTTGACGTAGCGAGGGGAGTTAAACACCTCACTCCCCTCGCCGACGCGAGGTGGCCCGCAGAGGCGGGCCGGCACCAGCCGGGGATTGCGGAAGTCGCATACGTTCCCGCGATCCCCGGCGTAGGTGGCAGATGGAACACCGGGGTGGTTTTAGTCAGTAAGAGTCTGACAGACCCCTCCACCCGCCCCAGGGTGGAGGATTTCCATGAGGATTTCCCCCCGAGATCAAAAAAAAAAAAAAAGGTTAAAACTGTGACCTCCTACGACCAGAAACGACTTGCATTAATAGATAAAAGAGATTGTTTTTAGTAGGTTTGATTATCATTTCATATTAAACTGCGGTTTTAATTTGGTGATCATTTACCATTTTTGGGTCGACTATGATTTATTTGGAGTCATTTGCTTTAATAGGATAGCAAGATGTACAAACTTTGGTTATAGTTTTAAATTAAAATGCGGTTTTATATTCTGGTGATCATTTACTATTTTTGCCTGTGATATTTTACTAAATCAGGTGATCAGTTAAACATAAGCCTTTCTTTTTTATGTGTGGGAAATCCTCAAATGACTCCTTCCGCTCTGGGCGGAGCAGAGGAGTGTCAGACTTTTACTGACTAAAACCCATCCGTGTTCAGGGTTGAGTACAAAAATGTTTCGTGCTCGCTTCGTTCGCTCTTACATCCTTATTTATCATAAGTCGACGACATTACCTTTTATATCTGTATGGATAGCAAACAGAGGATTTTACCCATCCGTAGCGAGTTACAAAACCTGTTGGTTAGCGAAAATGTGGTCGAAGATGGAGCCACTTAAAGTAACCTATTCACTTTTGACTTAAAGATAGGTTGTAGCTATAAGGAAACACAGACTCTGGCAAGAACTTCTATTCTTTAGCTGTTCGCACAATGAATATGTTCCCAAAACGTTTTGTGCGTGTGGATGGGATGTCCACCATGTACCGGTGGTGCATCGTCGTACGTCTTGTGGTCCGATGATGGAACGAGCTTGGCGGAATCAAACTATTCTACTCTTAATTAAAGTGCTCTGGAACTGCAGTGGGGACTTTGTGAACATCAACAAATTCATCTTCTCCAGAACTGCCTGGATTACCGCTGGCCTGCATCTTCAACTACCCTAACCTACTGAATGGACTCTCTGGATATATCTGGTACACTGCCACTATATCTATTTCTGATGTAACTACAACATCTGGTACCACAGAATTGAAACTCAATTCAGCTATATTCACTAGAACCACAGTAGCACGATTCCCCACCTTAATCATGATAATATCTCGACTTGCAGTTTTTGTAGTATTGTTGGCATTTTACACTTGAACATTATCTGGATAGACAACCACAATACATAGAGTTGCTTTCTTATACCAGTTGAATCTTTTTTGGGTTCCGTACCTCAAAAGGACAAAAGTCTTAAGACCTTTCTTATACGGTAACAAGTTCATTGTAGTCACTGACCACAAGCCACTTCAGTGGTTGTTCAATTGCAAGGATCCTAGTTCAAAATTAATTCGCTGGCGCTTAAAATTAGAAGAGTTCGACTATGAGATAGTTCATAAAAAAGGTATGATGAATTGTAACGCCAATTCCTTGTCTCGTAATCCAATACTTCCTACTACCACGGATCCTAGTGTTGAAACTTACGAAAAATATTTACAAAGTAGTCAACAACATACCAATTCCTATGAAATTGTTATAGAAGAGCATAACGATTCATTACTTAAAACAAAATGTAAAATATTTCCTACCCTACTGCTATCGACTTAGACGACTCGATGCCATACTGCTCTGAAATTTTGCAGGTATCCAAGTTCGATGAAGACTTACCTAACATACGAACCTTAGAAAGAGAAAAATTCAAAGTACGTGCAATGAAAAACACGTTTTCACACATTTATTCTTACGTGTACATCATTACGATGTTATGACTTACCTATAAAGATATTTCTAATATGAAAAGAGATTATCGAGACATGATTACCGCGTGGTATTCAGAAGGAAAAGAATTTGCTATTTCCGATTTCCAAGATCCATTCACGAAGCTATTGTTTACCAAATTATACAACATTATAGGATTTCTATTTCACAATACGGGTCTCAAAGTTCATATCTATCATAATAATATTCTATTTCCAACTCCCGCGGAAGTTTCTGGTACATTAAAAGATAACCATGACTCACCTTCAGCAGGACATCCGGGTATTTCCCGCAGGTACGATAGGTTAAAAACTCTTTACTGGTGGAAAAACATGCGTTAAGACATATAAAACTATGTCATAAGTTGTAAGTCTTGTCTAATAAACAAACCACTGCGTCAAACAAATCGTGCCCCTATGATAATCACATGCACGGCTACGAAACCTATGGAAAAAGTATTTTTGGACGTTGAAGGCCCATTACCTGAAACTCACGACTATCGTTATAAGTTTATCCTTACATTGCAAGACGACCTAACTAAATATTCGCAGGCATATGCAATGACATCGTGATCCGCTGACGAAACTGCACAAAGCTTAAAGTTTTCGGACGCTATCACTAAAGTACAGTCTGACGAAAAACAGCAGCTTACTTAATGAAAGATAACATTCACGTTATACAATCTACTATTTCAACCTTCAATATACAATGTCAAAGTAAGCAAAAATCAAAACCAATTGAATCAAAATCTAGATACTATTCGAATAGCATTCGAACAATTATCTAATTCAAGTGATAAAAGGAAATAAAAAATCATTTCATAATCTTAATGAACTCCTTAGAAAGTATTACTATAGCCTTGTCCTTTGACATTGATGATGTCAACAACGCAATCTTCTTTAGCTCAACATTCTTCATCCAACTCTACTTAGTCCCTATCAATTATTCCAAGAAGCCTACATAAAGCTAAGCTCCCTAAACACTGCGAACTTCCTACAAGTAGGTACTACTTTAGAAAATATTCATGTTATTATAGACATATCTGATTTGGTTTGCTATTATCACCTCAATAAAATTATTATTATCACTAAACTTCCACTCGTCCTTCCACAGACATACAACCTATATCACAGTGTTCCACTTCCAGCTCCTTACAATTTATTCACTGTTAGAGTCTGTGGATAAGTGCCACGTGATTCATAATGAGTGTTATGTGTGTTCTTTAGGAAATGTGTACTCTACAATTGCAAATCCAACGTGTGAAACAATTATCTAAACCGAAGCGATAAGTTCGCTGCCAAATTCTTGTAATACTAAGCTGTTACACGGCTCTATTGATATATTTTTCAAGTTAAATAATAATAAATGGTTGTTTGTACAGTCAGAGCCTGGAAAGGCCCATATTACATGTGAAAACGATCCTACCAACTACGATGAGATCTTTTTTGGCACAGGCATGTTGGCCTTTATTTTTACCACGTGTTGGCCTTTATTTATGTTATGTCTAATGTTACTAATCATATATCTAATTTTAATATTATAGAAGATGATTGCTGCGACAGTCAAAGGTTAAATAAGACATTACGGCACCTCCCTTTTGTCAAGTTATCCAATGTTAACGATTTTTAATTCGTTATTGCAAGCAAGTGTGCATTTGAATGAATTTGAAAAAGAATTAAATAAAATTGAAAAACCATCTCACTTACAAAAATATAGCAGTCACTATCTCTCGTTAACGTATCCATCATTGTTTTTATTTATATCTTATACAGATTTAGGAAGTTGTTTTGTCCAACTAAACCTCGATATTGTATTCAAGTGTTTAATCAATGTAATACTAAAACGAAACAAACTGTTCAATCAGTAAATAACAGATTCACTGAATCATCTGACGAAGATGTCCAAGGATCATGCAAATCCTTGCCTACTCCACTAAGACGTAATGTTATGACTTAGTTTTGAAAAGTTCTTATCAATTGTAATCCTTACTCTTATAACATACTTAGTTAATGTCTCGTCTCAATGACTATTATTGTGTTAATACTATCTCATTTGTTTAATTCTAGGTAAGTTCTAAGTTTACTAAGGTTACATTTATGATATTTCATATGGTTTCTTAATCCTAGTTGGTAACCCAAACGAAGTTCAACGTTTCATCTTAGATTTCTCATCACTCTTAATCGTAATGATCAATCTTATTGGGGGGGTTGTTATAAATTGTAAGACAGCCCTAAGTATATAAAATATAAACGCTAACACCTCATAGCTGTCATGTAATGTTTCCCACAGTTGTTGTTTTTCGAAACATAATTATGAGTTACTTTGAACTTCGTGACGGACACATTAAAATTGTATTAATGTACTAATTCCCATTAAATTCCTTCAAGGTCTAAAAATAGTTTTTTTTTAAAAAGGGAGTTAGAACTTGCCCCGTAATAGTACTTCCCACTGACCTAGACTCATGAAATTTGGCCAGATGATAGATGTTACAGTACAATTACAGGAAAAAGTCTGAAAATTATGAATTTGTAGTTGTACCATTTAAAAAATATTTTTTTGCGGTTACAAACTTATATTTTCGGTTGAAGAATTGAACGTGAAAAATCAAGACTCGATCGGAACCCTCAGTGCGCGAGTCTGACTTGCACTTGTCCGGTTTTTTATAAACGCTATCACAAATATTCCAAGAGCCCGCGATGATCAGCCCTTCGTTATTTTATAAAAGCTTTTACAGGTAAGATCAAAACCCGACTATGAAGTGCACTTCTGACAAACTAGGGTTTCCGCCGAATGTCAGGTTAGATACTGATGTAATACGCCCCCTTAAATTTAGCTTATGTGCAGCTTAAGTATGGTGTCAGAGCGTAAGTCGTAACTATGGACCATGTGCTTTCCTTCCAGAGGGTTGGATGTAGCAAACTTAGCTAGTGAGTCGGCGCACTCGTTTTGACCTATTCCTGACTAGCTGGGTAACCAAGCTATTTCAATGTTAACCCGCTGTTAAGTGAAAAGCAAATTTCGTATATTATCTATGTGTAATGATTATACAATGAATTATTTGGTAGTCATAGTGATGCTACTTCGAGAATCTAAAATCATGACAGTATTTTGAATTCTATGTACCTAATAAAATGAAATTGACGGCTTCAAGAATATCGATTCACCCGTAGACACTGAAGCTTCTGGAGGACTTTGGAATGAAAGGGCTATTTTTAAGTTTTGGAAGTTATATATAGAAACACCTGTGTATCCCGTAACCGATCATTTAGATGCATTCGTATAAAATAAGTTCAACCCTTCCGGTATCTCTTAATAGCCGGATCGAAGTGGCTTTTACGTCCTGGGAATTTTTGGAAATACCAAGTCCCAAAACGACCTTTGGCTAGAAATGGACTACGTCATATGCGGAAGAGGCCGGAAGAGTACATTATTCTCTGTAACTGTTCATAAATGGAATACGATTATTCAAGAGAGACATAGATTTGCTCCATAACAAGAAGTAAAGGACGGGAGGAGAGGAAAAAGACTTTTGACAAGAAACAATCTGCTAAGTATTGTCTACGAATTTAAAGGGGAGGCTCTGCACATTCGACTTGGAGGGCATTATGGGAGTGGATTGCATGGCATCACAATTCTAAGACATTTAGCTTGGACCGCATCTAGTCTACGAAGGGCTTCTTTGTTACATGGCTCAATTAATTAGCTACAGTAATCTAATACATTTCTGAACAGCACGTTGTAAACTAGTTTTAAGGTGTATCGGTGAGCAACCCCACCAGGCACCTGCCAATGCCTTTAGAACCGAGACTGAACGCTCACATTTTTCACATTAACGGTGTTATTAAAATTATATACTCCGGACATCCAGAAAATGAAATCCAGCGTAACTTCCAAGAATCTGGTTTTCTCTATGATTGGGATACCTTGGCCATCAATGCTGTCAACCTGAGGGATAAGACGTCTGCGTCTCTGCGAGTAAAAATAACTACTGTACTTTTTGGAGCACTTAGAGATAACCCGTGATCTAATGCCATTGGTTTAATGAGGACAAAGATTGTTCATAGATTGCGCGGCAGTCTCAATGGATTTGCAACAGTATACTGAAGAATTTTACAATCAAAATTAAAACAAGAAGGCAGATCAGAGGCATCAATATTATATAAAAGGGGGCTACGTACGGATCCCCGAGGAAGGCCCCTCCAAGCTTACTTTGATTTAGAGTCCACCCCAGGAATTCGAATATTAATGTTATGGTATAAAAAGATATTGGATAATTATCTGGCGCATCATAGTTGGGATATTTTGCCTGAGAACTTAAAGCAGGACAGAATCATAGGCGGCTGAGATATCTAAGAAAACGGCTACCACTGATTCATTCCTATTAAGGACCAGCCAGATATCTGATGTGAGGGTACCCACACTATCAGCTAGACCCAGACTTTTTCTAAAGAAAAATTGAGTCGGTGGTAGCAGTTTCCAGCTCTCCACAAACCATTACTATGATACATGTATGTACATGTACAGACGCCAGCACATCAAGCTACCCGAAACTGTCAAATTTTTCCTATCAACTTTGAACCGAGCGATAAAGTAGAAAAACCAGTAAAGAAACTTGCCAGATTGTTGTAGCTTCATGTGCTGGCCTCTGTACAATGAATTTTACATGAATGAGGTCATGTGCTACACTACTGCTAGTGTATACGAGTACGAGAGTCACTAAAGCAACTGCTAAGGCATTTGCAGCACCGAACTCTCAATAGGTTTATCCGATTTGCATACTTGGAGATAAATGAAACACCAATTTACTTACAGCTAAGATTATATATTGTTCAAGTGATTAAATAAATGTAACATGAGTTTTATTCTATTGTTTACATTATAAATGATCTGTAGAATTAACTTTATCCGTCATATGTCTGAAAGGGCACTGTTTTTGAGTCAATTTTGATCGAAAGAAGGAACATAATTTGCAGGAATCTTGTGGATACTCAGTTTTACAATAGTGATAGTGGTGAATAATAAAGAAAGTATACGATAGTCAAGTTGCAAAATATTATCGAGTTGACAGATAAAACTAACTTATAAAACATGAGTTTTATTCTATTGGTTACATAATAAATGATCTGTAGAATTAACAGTATCCGTCATATGTCTGAAAGGGCACTGTTTTTGAGTCAATTTTGATCGGAAGAACAAACATTATTTGCAGGAATCTTATGGGTACTCAGTTTTACAACAGTGATAGTGGTGAAAAATAAAGAAAAAATACGGTAGTCAAGTTACAAAACATTATCGATTTGACAGATAAAACTAACTTATAAATTAGACTATTGTTAATGTATGAATTAAATGGTTACAATTTTAAATATGTACGCGATATGTGATGCTGTTGTACCTATGAATGATTACACATGTATTTGAATTAGCTAGATATGAAATGTGAATGCATGATCAGCTGGTCAATTCCGTCAACCACTCACCGTGAAAACTTAGGTGGAGTGAGCACTTCATGCTCCCTACCACGGCGTACATATAAATTAGAAGCAACTGTATTCCGTCTAATTTTTATGTACTGACAGCTCACTTTATGTTCACTTATCTTAATTTTACACGGTGAGATGTTTACATTGCTGTATACAGAGTGACTTATAATACAGAGGCGACTCTCAGAGGGTGAAAGTAGTGTCAAGTGGGGGACAGTGGAACGGGGAGTACAATATAACTCTGTTCTTTTCTAATTTGACTATGACGTCTCTTGACGTGTTTTGTCATTCTCATGCGCCGCCATCCTAAACCGCATTGTATGTCAAATTGCTAGGCTAATGGAAGAATGCTCGAATAGATACTTTTCATGAAAAAATTGTGTACCGAAGTTTTGTTCTCGTTGTAAAACTGGTGAGTAAATATATATTTCCTTTAATCTTCAATTAGTTGGTGTTTAAATTGTAAACAAAGCTTATTGTAATGTCTAACTTATAAATTTTAACGAATTTTTATTTTAAACAATTTGGCGTGGGGTACAGTGTAACGGGGTGCAGAGAAATATGTTATAGAGGTCCCCTTTTGACTTTTTTTTTGTTTAGGTGTGATACATCGAAAATAGTTCGGAATCGAAAAAGGAAGATAATGGTCTACACGGTGCTAAAAAAAAATTTTCACATTAAAAATTTGTTTATTACCATTTTTTTCATTACCAACGTTACAGAACATAATTAAAGTTAAAAGTTCTCCATTTTTTATTTTATTTGATGTATGTTTAGTCTACTGTTATATGTACTCCATTTTTTTATACTGTACCCCTATGGCTGTTAAACTGTACCCCACCCCTGGGACACACTATAAAAAATTCATGATCTCAGAAAACTAAAAATAAGTAGTTTCTAAGTATAAATTTGATATTATTTCAAGTCTAATAAGAAGGTTCCGGTTTGACTGCTAATTTTATGGTAAATAATAAGAATGCGATATAATAAACTTTTTTTTTTCTAAGAGTGAAATTGGTTTTTTGTTACACTGTCCCCCACTTGACCCTACCTGTCGCATCCATAAACAACTTCTGCAACGGGATCAACTCTGAAATACATTTTATAATTTTTTGTTTCAAATCCAAGACTGTTTGGAAATAATGTTAGCCGTTTCTCAAATTTGTGTTCCTAGAAAATATTATATTTTTGCACTTATTTTTTCGAGTGAATGTGTTGCAAATATCATTTGATACACGTGGACATTGTTATTGCAGTCCTTAAGTTTACTATAGTATAGTTATGCGAACATAAAATGTACCGAAGAGATGTTTTTGTCTTATTTCAGAGCTGATCCCATTGTGAAAGTTGTTTATAACCATGCAGTATGTTCTTTTACCGGACAATGTCTATTATGATTGAAAGTTACTCTGCAGATAGTGTATTTGTCATGTTTATGTGTATAGACTCAAAGTTATGTTGATAATGAAACTGTTGTTACAATGTTTGTTTTGGAGAAGTGTGGAAACCTAGGGTTGCGCAAGAGTTGCCTCATCACAACCGTAGATGATGATGATAGGACCCCCACTAAGGGCGCCCACACAAAACCACGATGCGAAGCGATACGACGCCGCAATCGCAGAAACTTGTACGTGCGAGCTCGCAGATATTCGCGATGCGTTGCGGATTCGCAGTTATGTGTGGGAGCCCTAAGCCGGTATAAAGTAGACGTATGTGGGTCCTATGTTTACAGATGTCAGTACGGTAAGATAGTCATTTGTTCATTATGTTCAATTTGTATGGTTTAATGTGTTGAAATGTGATTTTTTGTAATAATATTGATTTTTATGTATGTCATTTATTTAATGTGTTACTTATTACCTATTTTGATTAAATATGGTTCTATTGATATGGTTAAATATGTTCATATTAGTACGAATAAAAGTGTTTCTATTAATATGGTTAAATGTGGTTATATTGCTAAGATTAAAATGTGGTTCTATTACTATAGTTCAATGTGACTCTATTGTAATGATGTGTGATTATATTCATACTATTAAAACCATAGCAATATATAGAACCACATATATGTGTGTTGTTCTATATATATTTTTTTTTTTTTTTTTTAGGGATGGGAAATCATCAAATGACTTCTTCCGCTCTTGATGGAGCAGAAGGGCGTGTCAGACTCTTACTGACTAAAACCCATCCGTGTTCCTTCTAAAGCCCTTTGTGTTCCAGGGCCGCGGTGACTCTAGAACAAATTCCGCGACTGGTTCTATATATTTCTGTGGTTTTATGTGGTTCTGTTACTATAGTTTTGTGACTCTATTGTATTGATAAAATGAGGTTTTAATAGAATGATTTTATGTGTGGTTCTATCTATTGCTATGGTTTTATGTGAATCTATTACTATGGTTAAATATTGTTATTTTTTTGTATTTTTTTCGTTTTTTGGGATTAATAGACACAGAATATTACTATGGTTAAATGTATGTTTGACTCTTATGTTATGTTTAAATATAGTTCTATTGCTAAGGTTAAATATGGTATATGTTCCGTTATAGGTTTTATTTTGCTATAAATACACACAAATTATTAGTGTGGTTAAGTGTGTAATTTTAAGGTAATACCTATGTTTAGCTGGCCTGTTTGGTCGAGTGGTTAGTGACCCTGACTGCTAAACCGGAGGTCGTGGGTTCGATTCCCACCCAGGACAAATCTTTGTGTGATGAGCATGATCATTTGTTCTGTGCCTGGGTGTAATTTGTCTATATTATGTATGTATTTAGAAATATATAAGTATGTTTATCAGTTGTCTGGTTGCCATAGCACAGGCTCTGCCTAGTTTGGGATCGGATGACCGTGTGCGAGTTGTCCCAAGATATTATTATTATTATTATTATTATTATTATGTATTTATTTCCAAGTAAAATATTATGTTGTGTTAAATATGGGCTTATTATGACTACCATGAGTTAAAATGGTGGTACAGCTAGTTCCGTTAAATATGGTATTTGATCAAATATGGTATTATAGTTATGTTTAGAACTAATTATTTCTTTTCGATTTGCTTTTCCCTTTTTACTACTATTGTCTTATTGTAAGCTAAGTGGTTAATATTTGATAAAATATGGAGAATATCGGTACATTACAGGATCACTTTTTTTTTGGTATAATTTCTTTTTTTTTGCTACGTTGGTTAACATAATTGATTAAATATGGTAAGATTGTTATGGTTAAACTATTTTTTTTTCAATTTGATTTTTCTTTCTTATTACTACTGTCTTATTGTAAGCTAAGTCATTAATATAAGATCAAATATGGTTATATCGCTATAGAGTTATAGTTTTTTTTTGTTTTATATTTTTTGCTACGGTGATTAACATTATTGATTAAATATGGTTTTTTTTTCGGTTAAAACTAATATTTTCTTTTCGATTTGCTCTGTCTTGCTTACTGACTGTCTTATTTTAAACTAAGTGGTTAATATTTGATAAAATATGGTTAATATTATTATGGTAAGGTTAAAATATTTTTTTTTGGGTTTTCTTTTATGTTTCTTGCTACGGTGGTTAATATAATTGATTAAATATGGTTTTACCGTTATATTAAAAACTAATTCTTTCTGTTCGATTTGCATTACGATTCGCTTCATTATGAGATCAGCAGAGCTGTGCTGTCTCATTTAATGATAAATGCGAGACTACTGAAGAAGCTGAATTTTAATGATAATTAACACATCGCCAAAGTGATAATGCAAAATTATATTCGATTTACTGATATGTAATAGGTAGTAGATATGTGTACAGTGTCCAGTATAGTAAATAAAAACAAAAACGTTAAGTAATAGTAAACTGCAACACATATTTACGTTAAAAATACATACCTAGTAGAAAAAGGTAAAATTTAGTTGAAAAGTATAGCGAAATGAATTTATATTTAAATACTTATATTTATCTCTAAACCTATATGATAATATCTTTTCTAAATATGTCTATATTTGTGGTTATATACTGTGTTTATAATGTATTATGGATTAAAATATTTTTGTGGATTTTATGAGATTTTTTGTGTTAAATAGACATCGAGCTTAATCTAATTGAGTCGAACATATATTTTCAGCTGTAGTAGTTTAAGCTCCGAGGAGTTTCTTGACCGTGTACCCTGGTACCGCGTAGACGAGTAGCAGGATCATCACAGCCAGGATGAGCACGATGGATGCTTTTAGGATGGTCCACTTGTAGTTGTGCCACACGATGTAGCGGATCGACTTCAGCGGGTTTAGGAACCACATGAACGACGCGTCCGGGCGGCTGGAAAAAGGAGGATCTTTAGTACACAAACATACAAACAGACACCATACTCTCTTGGTTGTTTAGAATTCACAATCATACATATATGGATAAATATAATAATATTTTATAATTTAATCCTACCAAATAATTTTATGTTACATTATAACTGATTTCAAATATAATTGATCTCTAAATAAATTTTATAATTATAATTAAGTTAATTAATATTAAGGACACGTTTTGAAATTGTTAATTGATCATGTATTAATTTTATTTCAAACAATAATTTTATACTTTTTGCTGTGCCCTACAGCTAGGGTCCGTAATTGTAACTTAGTTTTAAGCCCATTGTAAGATCTTCATACATTATGGAATGCAAATAAAGCACAACAATACAGGTTTCCTTTTTTTAAATCGGATATAGTTGAAACTACTTGCGTCCGAGGTAAATTATCATATAATCTTTAAAAATTAAAATCGGGACGGGTCATTAGTGGAAGATAAAAAGAGATCCACCCAATCCCATACAAAAACTCCATTCCCGGCGCAAAAGAAATCTATCTCAGGTTTCTGAGTTATTCGGTGGCTAACATAGTTTTTTGCCCGAAGATATTTAGAGAAGCGTTAGATGTACAAATTACAGTTTGAAGGAAAAACAATCTCACTAAAAAAATCTCACTACTCAAATACTCACTTGGGTTTGTCCAAGGGATCCGGTTCACTCCTGCCGAGTCCCGCCGGCACTTTATCAGCTTCTTCTCTGGTCAGGAGATGTATCTCCGCTTCCACCTTTCCGGTGAGTTCCATCTCTTCAGTATCTCGCTTTATGTAGAACGGCCACCAGCCTCTGACGCGCTTCTGCTTGAAGATGTTAACCATGGGAACGGAGTCATCGTACCGCAGCATGTCTAGAGTGCAGAGCTTTGAGGACTTCGCTCCGCGCGGGAAGCGGCTCAGATCCAGCGTTATGGCTCCTGAAATTATCAAAAAGATTACATGAGTAAAAAAGATTCGATAAAGAGTTGGTGGTAGGTAAGTAAGTAATCGTTTATTTAGGAACAAGATTTGCCTCGGTTACATCAGTTTTGTTACTACAAGAATAGGTTAGGTATGACTATTACTAATGAGTTAGACAGAACAGTTTTCTTTAGATGGATTGACACAATTTTTACAAGTATTTATAATTACCTAAGCACTACTTTGGGCCTAGCACGAATGTTTTTGACGTATAGTGACGTAACGTATATTTTACTTTAATATAAGTTTTGCACATAGGTAAAGGTAAGGTTAGGTTTGAATTGGTTACTTTATTAAGGGTTTGTAGTTTTTTTTATATTAAAAATTCATTTACGTTAACGATACTGTAACGTTTCTATGCGTCAAAACATTCATGCTATGCCCTCTTACACTTGTTATAACTCTGCTGACATTTAACACACTAACATCTTTTGAAAGGGCGTAAGTAGTTGTTGATTTTGAGGTTTGTTTATGTGAATGCGTTGGTGAGGGGTGAGTCTAAAGGGGGTTGTGTGTTTTCACCGTTGTTGATTGTTCCTAGCTATTTTAGTGAAAACGGTTGGAAAATTCTATGCTTTCACGTCAGGCACATATGCTTGTCGCCAGTGACAAAAAATAGCCCGGTAGGGTGGACTGTATCAGGATCGTAGATGCATCTTACCTAAGAAGTCATCAGCGGAAAAGTGGTCAGCATCCCACACTTGTAGCTCAAGTCGCGCGGGTATCTTGCACTCCGTCTCATCCCAGGAGAAGACGGACTCCTTGCGCGATATCACGATACGTTCCTCTGCCTCCAGGTAATCGAACGGATAGATGAAGCGCCAGTTGAAGTTGCCCTCCCCGGTCAGAGAGCGGTAGTGTATGTCTGTGGACTGACAGTCGTCTGGGCCTTTTACCCATCTGGGAAATAATGGAGGATTAAGTATGCAATTAAAGGTGGAGCAAGAAAGTGTGATTTCAATAAAGTCTAAAGAAATTGTAAGGGTTATCACAGGCGATGGGCAATGTGTAACGTGTTTCGGAATACGGAATTTTGAATCAGATTCAGTAAATATTAAAAGATAGTATGAGTATGCAACAGCATCTATGCTATCATCCATATGGTTAAAACAACAAAAAGACCTGACGTCATACAAATCCTAAATCGCAAAATCAAAGTTCCACGCATGATTCGAGCTGATATAACAGCCCGACAACAATTATTGGACAGTTGTTCACCAGAAACATCACTCGACTGGTCGGAGAATCCACCCTTTTCAATGGAAGATGTAGAGCTATCCACCCTATTCCACGTATCTCTATAGGTATATGCAGTATCTAAAACTGGGTACTGACCGCTGTTACAGGCCGTAATGTAACATTCGCAGCGAGCATGTTATGTTACACCGTGTTCTAAAATCCGTATAAAACAAAACACATACGCATCATGTTCGTGCTCGTTTCCACGTACTGACTGCACGAATGCTCGCTTTGTAACATGTTACATAACGACCCAAAACACGGGTCTAAAACTAAGGTGGCAACTGACCTACCTTATGACGTTATTATGAAGAAGATGCCTAATTAAAAGTCAGATAAATCTAAATGTTTAACAAAGGAAAAAGAGTGTATTTACCCCTTGACATAGATGTCAGACATCTTCTCCCCGGTGAAGAAGGCGTCATCTTCCAGCACCACGTCATCCGTGTTCCAGATAATCACCCTCATCTCGTAAGACTTGGGCTTGCGCGGGGATATGTCCATGGGGGGGCCCGGGAGAGGCATGTCCATTGGGAACATTTCCACCCACATCTGTAGGCGGCCTTGTTCGATACCTAAAAGTAGGAATAGTTGGTTTGTTTTAAAGATAGAGAAAATAGTTCAAATCTTAATGTTGGTATTGTGTAAATACGTCTCCTAAAACGTGCACGTGCACAGAATAAAGACTGTGCGCAACAGAAAAACTGAACGCTAATTCTCGTGCACGTCAAGCTTTCTAATTCAAAATGTGGGGTAATTCGTAGTGTTTTTTACAGTTTGCGACTCTGATGCGACTGCTTCATAAATATACGAGTATGGCCTGGTTATGTAAGCTGCTTTAGCTGTGCTCATTATATTTTTACCGATAGTCCATTTTATTATAGTTATCAAAATAGTCTGTGCATTTGCACAAGCTCTAAAGTGATGATCTAGCTTCTTATCATCATTCTATAATATCAGTCTATCTTTACGTGATAAACTCTAAAACTACCTAACGAACTTTTATACGGTGGACAATGTACGGTATCACCAATGGACAGAATGATTCATGAACCTTCCTGGTTTAGGTGTATCATTCATGTAAGAAATCATGCCGATGGAGCTTATATATTCTGCTACCCAGCCCTAGGAAGACGAGGCGGGTTGCTAATTCATCAAATCATCAGCAACATTAGTCCTCCTTACCAGGTTTACTCGGTTTATACAGCGGCCTGGTCTCTATATGCTCGGCGACGAGCTTGCAGCCAACCCGCGGTACTTCCTGCCAGCGGTGCAGCACCACCAGCGCCATCTGCTCCTCTACGGTGTCGGGGTTGGAGAACAGCTCTGTGTCGTTCGGCATGTTGAAGATCGTGCGGCCCACCTTCACGCGACCGTGCTCGTAGACCGGAGGGTCTAATTTGCCGTCTTTGCACAACTTGGCCAGGATTTGGGTCGGCTTCATCGCGTCTCGCCAGCGGTTGTAGCCTTGCCTAAAGATTTAAAAGAAATAGTTTGTATTTTCCGGAAAAAAATAATTAGTCCGTCAGTTACATTAGCGAAAAATATTGGAAAACAATATATTGAATATAATCCCAAAAGCGGTGGAGGAGGCACCAGTTTTCGAGCAATTGTGTTGAAAAGGAATGAAAGGCACTTACTCTTCGTATTTCTTGGGCAGTCCACAAGTAGCCCTATGTCGACTATAGAAACGATTTTCAAGGTCAATCTTAGTTTCTCCAATTAAATCATCAGCTCCGAGCAGATCCCAGTCCAGAACTTGTATCGTCAGCAACGAGTCCTGCGGGAACGTTGCTTCGATCTCGAAGCATTTGCCGAATACTGGGTTCAGTTGCTTGGAAACGTAGTGATCTTTATCACTGATCTTCTTTCCTCCTGAGTGCAACACGATGTAAGGATCGGCTTTTCCGTTCAGGTCCATTGGGTGCAAGTCAGTAGCCTTTACAATGTAGACGCGCACCAGCACGTGGATGGGTTCGTTATTCGGAACCCCTTGGAAAAACCCGGAGTTCGGATCTAATCCCATGACGGTGTGGTCATCAATACCTTTGGGCAGAGGCCATTTATAAACTTTAAGCGCTCCCTGGAATGGAAATTGATCTCGTTAGATTACGGAAATAACAATAAAATATCACTCTTGTATATTTAAAAGAAATAGTTAATGTAACTATGGCTTGAACATACCTTGAAGGCGCCGACAACTCGGCTCTCATCTTCAGAGTCGTCTCCCGTCTTCTTTCCCCTGTATAGCTTAAAGGAATGGAGCCACTCTTTGAATTCATCGTATTCAGGCACGGCCTCCAGCTCATGTGGGTATATCTTAAAAAATACAATACATTATATATCAAAGTTTCCAATAAAACATTTTGAAATATTCATTGGCACAACTAAATTCAACTTACTTTAGCCAGTGCTGAACGCGGAATCTCATTTTTCTTAGTCATGGTTGGGCTGACTATAATTTTTGTAGACTTTCTTCTTCTCTCTCTCTCTCGGTCCCTGTCTCTATCCCTTTCTCTTTCTATTTCTCCATCTCTGTCACGCTCTCTATCGCGGTCTGATCTAGGCGAGTGTATTTCCTCGACTCGAGGTGATCGGATTTCCGTAACGGAAGGCCCTTGGGATGGCTGCAGGAAACCTTGCCTCTCTCTTTTGGCTTCCTTTTCTTCTTCGATCATGGATTCCACTGAAGCAAAGTATTTAGTCCACCAATCTTTGCTTCTCTCATCATCGTCCAGCACTGACTCCGTGCTAGCCTTACGCTTCCTCATGGATTCACGTTTGTTGAATTTCTTGCGCATAACTTGTGACTTTACGCCTGAACCGTAAGAAGCAGCTCCTTTACCATCCCTTATCAGCAATGGGCAACTTTCCTTTTCATTCTCAATAGTAAAGGTGTCATCAGGTATGATGCAGTTTGCTCGTAAATCAATGTTTTGTAATGGAATCAGTGACTTCTTCCTCTCCTCGATGTCGCGCTCGCGCTTGCTCATCGGGGTATAAATGTACTTGTGAATAGAATTGATTGTGTGTGTTCCGACCAGAGTGTCCCTCCCGAAGCTGCGGCAGTCCACCACACGAATGGTGAGAGGTGGTCTGTATAAATTTTGATCTGGCAGCTCAACATCCACAAACCTGATAGGATTTGTGAAGTTAGGATTGCGTTTTGCATTCTGTATGACTGAAGAATATAGTATATTGCCAGCGCATTCGATATCAACGCGAGGACGGTCTACAGTCAGAAGGTGAACTCGTTTCAAATCACGTAGACCCCAAAACAGTACTTCGATGCGATATTTTGATAATGTTGGGCGAATACCTCTCGGTACGGGGAGTATTGGGCCTTTGTTGATGTCAATAGGTGGCTTCCCATTGGCCTCTCTAGGTGATGGTAAATTTGGAAGTATCGATGTATCTTGTTTGGGAGGTATTTCAAGCAATTCAAATGTCGCGAGTAGTTCTCCAGCTTGATCGTCTCCACGTGTTATTTCGTACCACTCCAAAGACGGCAGATTTTGTGAGCCTCCCTGAACATCTTCATAAGCTTTAATGCGTGGTTTGGCTAATGTTCGTCCAATGAACTCGGACTTGCCGACTTTGTCTTGATCAAATATTTCGATAACGATTGTTGGTGGATCAGCCCTTATGCGTTCGATGGTGCTGTAGAGCAGCACGTCATCAAACACGAGTAATTCGTCCCAGGTGGGGCTGAGCGTCTCATCAATGACTTGTGTGGTGGCGCTACAGTCACCGATTATAATACGCGCGAACGGATCCGACAGGCCAGACGAATCAGATCCGATCAATGATCGGGCCTGATATACATACGCCCGCATTTGAAAATTCTGAAACATTCAACAAAGTATTATGTAAGTATATTGCTCTTACTGCGTTTATATGGTTGCGTTGTTTAAAGATGCTTCGTTTTACTTACGTGCTTCTCAGCGTAAAATATAGTAGATGGAGCATTCGAGCGAAGTTTGTCTGCATTCTTCAACTCGGAGCTGACTTCGTAGCCCTGAGGCAGTCCGTCGATGTAATGTTTCTTGTCCTGCAAGACTCCTAGCCACAGGTACAAGCTGATCTTAGCCGGAATAGACCATCCGTTTGGTGATAAAGACTTCTTGCCTGGCCACTGAAAGAATGTCAATCACTAAGGTTATCTGAACACTTACTAATTACAGATATTTGTTTTGTTACTTGTAAGCAACTAGTAGTACTAGGGCTACACGAAATTACTCGGGACTGGGCTGGTATATTATCATAGAGCAAGATCCCTGAACCCCAGACGTTATTTGTTTTCTCAGTAACAAAATGTAGGGGATAGAGTAGTAGAGTAGGGTTCCGAACATCCGTAAGAAATGGAACCCGTATAGGATCACTCTAGGGTGTCTGTCTGTCTGTCCGTCTATCACAGCAAATTTTCTCCTTCAGTCTTTTTCTTAATTCTGACTTACATTTTATGACTTCCAGTTTTGAAGTTTTTTTTTTAATAGATACTGATGTAGGGTTGTTTTGCTTTGTACGGATTGATGTATTGCTTTAATCTATACTTCTCAGTTAGTCGCCAATTTATCATTTACGTACTTTTGCTTTTAAACATTCCTGACAAAATCCTTCGAAATTATAATCGTTAATCATTGGTTTACCTTTTTTTTTTTTTTTTTTTTTTTTTTTTTTTTTTTTTTTTTTTTTTTTTTAGGATGGGAAATCATCAAATGACTTCTTCCGCTCTGGGTGGAGCGGAAGGGCGTGTCAGACTCTTACTGACTAAAACCCATCCGTGTTCCTTCTTAAGCCCTTTGCTTTCCAGGGCCGCGGTGACTCTTTCGAACAAATTCCGCAACCCTGGCAGGCTCTGGCCCTAGCGGGCCCCGTCCTCTATGCTGACATCTCTTTGAGGCGCGCGTGAAACACAACGCGCCATCGACCCGGGCCTGGTGGTGATCGGACAGCGAGCCACCCAACGCTCGCCGTCCGCAGGCCCGCGCCTACGGTGGCCGGGGATCGCCCTGCGACTCCCGACGCCCGGGGCGTCTTCTCCTGTAGCGGCGGTTGGGACGAAGGCCTTGCCTTTCCCTCGCGCGGCCCGCCTCCTCCTTCGCTAGCATTACTGCTTCGCAGAAGGAGGTGACCGCTTCCCAAGCCTCCTCGCTCCGGACCATGGATTCAACCAGGGCCGGACGCGAGAGGTTGCCGCCGCCGATCGCCTCGACGAGGACACGGCGGTGCTCAGCCCAAGCAGGGCAGACCTCCACCGTATGCTCCACCGTGTCCTCCGGGCGATCCTCACAGTGCTGACACCCGGGCGTGTCCTCCCGCTTAATCCGAAACAGGTACCTCCCGAAACAGCCGTGTCCGGTTAGTACCTGCGTCAGGCGGAAGGTGAGGACGCCGTAGCGCCTCTCCAGCCACTCCTCAAAGAGGGGTCTTATCGCCGCAATTGTGGCGTGCCCAGCGCTGGGTTGCGACAGTCGCCGTTTCCATATCGCCATGGTATCCTGCTGGAGCTCTGTCCGCCGCGTAGCAATTTGCCGTGGCAGCGGAGTTTCGCCCCGGCGAAGCGCCTCCAAGCGCCACGCGTAAACGTGCGCGAGGGCTCTCGCCTCCAGATCCCATGGCGTTAATCCGGCAAGGAGGCTCGCCGCCTCGCCGGAGACCGTGCGGTATCCCCGGGCCAGCCGGATGGCCATGACCCTTTGGGATGCGTTGAGCTGGCGGGCAGGTCGCCCCTTCAACGTCAGTGCCCACACTGGGGCCCCATAAAGGGCCATGGACCGCACGATCCCCGCATAGAGCCTCCGGCAGGAGGCGTTTGGACCCCCTAGATTGGGCAGGAGCCGCTTGAAGGCAGCCCCGGCCCGCTCCAGTCTTGGAGCCAAACGTCGGAAGTGCTCCTCGAAGTTCCATCGGCTGTCGAGAACGAGCCCGAGGTACCTGATCGTCGACCCGACGCCGATGTGAACCCCTCCTACCGTTATTTGGGATCCCATTGGTGGCCTGTTCCGAGAACCATAAAAACACATGGCTTCGGACTTGTGCAGGGCCACCTCGAGACCCAGTTGCCGGATCCTCTCAACGACTGTCGCAACCCCGCGTGTCATCACTTCGGCCGCCGCCTGGTGCGACCCCCCCTGTGCCAAGACTAGCGTGTCGTCAGCGTAGCAGACTACGTTGACGCCGCTAGGGAGGTCGGCGCGCAGCACCCAGTCGTAGCCGATGTCCCACAGGAGCGGCCCCAGAACCGAACCCTGTGGAACACCGCACGACATCTCTCGCCGGTTCCATTCTCCCCGGTGACCGGGGTAGATGACGGCCCTGTCCGTCAGATAGGCCTCGACCACGCGACGGAGGTAGGTTGGCATCCGGTGATACCGGAGTGCCTCCCTGATGCAACTCCAGGGCAAGGAGTTGAAGGCATTGGCGATGTCAAGAGACACCGCCAAGACGACCCTGCCCCGGGACACCGCATCCCCCGTCGTGAGGGCTCTCACGCGCATGATGGCATCCACCGTTGAGCGCCCCGTGCGGAAACCAAACTGGTTCTCCGCCAGATTCGGCCCCACCCTCATCAGGTGCCCGACGAGGCGGTTTGCTATGACTCTTTCAAAGAGCTTGCCCACCTCGTCGAGCAGCACGATGGGCCGGTAAGCGGACGGAGAGTCCGCAGGGCGCCCAGGCTTCTTAATGAGGACCAGTTTCCCCGTCTTCCAACGAAGTGGGAACTGGCCTCTCTCCAAGCATGCGCTTAAGAACCCCCTTAGTCGAGGCCCGAGAGCCTCCAAGGCCAGGACCCAGGCTTTCCCAGGTAAGCCGTCGGGTCCTGGAGCGGTATTTTTGGCCTTCAGCCTGTTTACCGCCACTCTCAGGTCTACCTCAGTCACCTCCAGAGCGTCGTCATCGTCGTCGCCGACGTCGGTGTGGTCCGCATCGGGCACCGCAGGTGGCGGAGATCATTGGTTTACCTTGAGAAACATAGTTTGCATCTTGCCGCAATATTTCCCGGATTCTTGAGTGAATTCGGAGTAGATGAGATCCCTGGCTGGGATGCGTTGGTACGCTAGACGCTTGCCGTTGCTTATCAGCCAGAGGAATATGTCTGGCAATGCGTGCTGGGCCTGGAATGAAAATAGATTTGATTTGATAAAGAAGAGGTTTGAGGAGAAGATAAAATGAAGTAAAACGTAAATGAAAGAAATCTGTCTAACTTCTATGTCTATGTTGAGTTCTACATATCTAGTGGTTATTTCATACCTGCCTGGCCCAGGCCTACTTTAATTTTATGGCTCTGCGAGCTAGTCAGTGATCTCTATTTTGGAGCGCAGTGTGGTGTTACATGATAACATGTGGTTGTCGTGAACCTTTGCCTAGCAGTTAATGGATGGCAGTACCGCGTAAACAGTAATTGTTGAATTTCCTGCTACGTCAGCGAGATTATCGGAACGTATCCAACCGGTCTATTTCCGGTGGATCCAGTAGTAAGTAGTTCAAGTAATACTCACATCTTCGCAGAGATGTTTCAGTTTGTCCAGATATGAGTAAGCTATGCAAAGACGCTCCTTGAGCGAATGTTTTGTGATCAAAGCCCTTAGGCCTTTAGACATCGCTGCGATTTGTTCCTGGAAAGTTAAGAATAATGAGGGTTTAATATAAATCATGATATTGTAATATAAGACGAAATTTGAATATCCTCTTGACCGATTTCGGCTCTGGCGGCCAATCTCAACAGAGACTAGCCATCGGCGCGGGACACAGGTGCACTCCTTCTTCCATAACTCTCATATTCCGATGGGCGGCAGCCCGAGACGACCGAAGAGAGATCTGGCGCAGGCCCAACAACTTAACGTGCTTTCTGAGGCACGGGCACACCACCAACTTCCAAACTCCGGGCTGTCATAGAGAAATTCCTATTGAAAAACCCAATGACTCTTTTTGCCCGACCAGGGAATCGAACCTAGGACTCCACGCTCGGCAGTCGCGCTTGCGACCGAGAGGCCATCGAAGCAGACGAAATTATACGATGGGTTGCAAGTAAAGGTACAAATCGTGGCGAAGGCGACGCGTGACCATGACCAGGTGAGCAGGCGATCACGGTCGTCTGTCGCCAGGCGACCAGGCATACGAATCTACGCGACTGAGGTGCGCGAGGTAACACCGGCTCAGTGCTCTTGCAGTTGCTTAACCTGAAGGTTAGTTGATAAACCTTTTTGATCGGTGGTGAAGCGTTTGCCTTTGCCCTTTATATATTTATGATGAATCCAATTTGTAGATTAAAAAAAAACTTAAATTACTTTTTCTCACGATGATCTTTATACGATTGGAGTATTGCATCATACATAGGTGGGTTTTACCAACTAATTCTACCAACGTCTCGTGCAAGTATGAAGGAAATGCCGCCTTTTGAAGTGCTTTTCGGCTGCGTCGCGCGACAGCGCAGCGTCGCGGTCGCCATGTCATTTATATTATTTTAAAATGAATATTGCAATACAAACTCTGTGAGCATTTCAAATGTCTACCTGTTGCAATTATTATGATCGAGCTAAAACGCCAAAACAATAAACGATTCTAGTAGGGACCTTTTCATGATTATTTGTTGTGATAGCGGCAACAGAAGTACACATTCTGTGAAAATTTTAATAGTCTACCTATTACGGTTCATGAGATACAGCCCGCTGACAGACAGACGGACGGACAGCGGAGCCTTAGTAATAGGGTCTCGCTGGGTACCCTTTGGGTACGGAACCCTAAAAAGCAAATAAGGGCACATTTATGGTATTGTTAATCTATTCTATTGTAGTATTCTACTGTGGATGCTAGGCATTATGTGGCACTCCTAGTCCAGCTTGGTGTGGCCCAGGGGCGCCGCGTTGCTCACGTAGCCGCTGCACGCACTGCTCAGCGCTTCAAGCGTAGTCTGGAGCATGAGCACTCATCTAACACTTACTATCTCAAACACGCAGAGCTTTTGGCGCTCCTTGTCCAGCTTGCTGGGGCCCAGGGGTGGCGCGTTGCTCATGTGGCGCACGTAGCCGCTGCACGCGCTGCTCAGCGCTTCAAGCGTAGTCTGGAGCATGAGCACTCATCTAACACTTACTATCTCAAACACGCAGAGCTTGTGGCGCTCCTTGTCCAGCTTGGTGGGGCCCAGGGGCGGCGCGTTGCTCATGTGACGCACGTAGCCGCTGCACTCGCTGATCAGCGCTTCAAGCGTAGTCTGGAGCATGAGCACTCATCTAACACTTACTATCTCAAACACGCAGAGCTTTTGGCGCTCCTTGTCCAGCTTGGTGGGGCCCAGGGGCGGCGCGTTGCTCATGTGGCGCACGTAGCCGCTGCACGCGCTGCTCAGCGCTTCAAGCGTAGTCTGGAGCATGAGCACTCATCTAACACTTACTATCTCAAACACGCAGAGCTTGTGGCGCTCCTTGTCCAGCTTGGTGGGGCCCAGGGGCGGCGCGTTGCTCATGTGACGCACGTAGCCGCTGCACGCGCTGCTCAGCGCTTCAAGCGTAGTCTGGAGCATGAGCACTCATCTAACACTTACTATTTCAAACACGCAGAGCTTGTGGCGCTCCTTGTCCAGCTTGGTGGGGCCCAGGGGCGGCGCGTTGCTCATGTGGCGCACGTAACCGCTGCACGCGCTGCTCAGCGCTTCAAGCGTAGTCTTGAGCATGAGCACGCAGTTGCTGTCTGGTAGAGTCTCCACGTCGACGGCGGCCTGGCAGTCGGTTAGTCCTTCCTCCTGGAATTTGTAAATTGATATGTTTTATGTTGAGTATACATTTTTTAAAAATTAAATTCAAATGGAAAATATAAAGAAATATTGTGACAAGTTCCTTTCGATAAAATCTTTCATCAGTGTCTACGGGTTCAATATGAGATGCCTGATGGAGACTATTTTAGGTTTAACATATAATAATATAATTTCATTCAATAAGTAGTTTGTACATGGCATACAGAGTTGTCCTATATAGGAACTAAAATTTTATAAAGAAAAACCAGTACAACAAATATAAAATGGGTCACAACACGCCTGGATTCCTAAGGATAGGGTTAAGTAGAGGGGCACCGTTTCGTTAATGTGACATGTATTAGGAGACAAGCCTGTTGTCATCAATCGGGCACAAATTCAGATTAGAGGCATCTCCGTGAAAATATCTATGAACCAAAGAGTTTTTTGGTTTGGAATTTCATACCCTCAGGTCCCTTGGTGTCAAATATTAATTCAGTCTAAAAATGAATAGCAGGCTGTTGCTTAGCAGAGAGGTCGAGACTGAAATAGTCTGATGATTCTCATAGGTTTCGGATCTGGCCATCCACGCCCAAATAAAAAAAAAAACAATTATACGGTGACATAAAAGCATGGGCGTGCAGTAGGCTACAGTAAAGGTAGGCCAGCCCATCCATAATGCCCAAAAAAAAAAACTATCCAGGGTTCAAATCACGATAATGACGATGCGAATTTTCGTCGACGAGAATTTTTTTTTGGTCGTTATGTATGGGCTGGCCTACCCTTACTGTAGCCTACTGCATAAAAGAGCCATATACCATCTCTGCCGGCGCGATTCTTTAAGGGAACTGTTTAAGGATATTAACATCATGACGGTACCTTGTCAATATCCCTATGAAAACATCATGTACGTTAGAAATAATCTACATCTTTTTCGACGAAGCGACAGACATAATTACGTTACTATAAATAGGGATCAACTAGTTCAACCAAGTTTCAGACTGACTAAAATAGCCTCATCTTTCATGGGGTACTGTTTAAAATGTTACAATAAATATCTCACAAGTTATTGGAACTGAATGAAACGATATTTAAATCTTATATTAAACGCACTCTATGCAAGAAAGCATATTATAAAATCGGGGATTATATTGTGGATAAAAATGCTTGGCTCAATGCTGGTCCTGCTCCACAGCTACTAGGGCGCACAAACTAATTTTTTAGCAAACATTGCTGGACCTGTTGAAGACTAAGAACATAATATTTTCATTGACAGACTTAATTTATTTAGCATTGTATAATTTCATGCATTAACGGCACATGTGTGAGTCTACTGTTGGATCATTTGGCTCCCTTCAATATAGTTGTACCGAATGGTGCTAGCGCGTGCGTCATGTTCGTGAACGGACGCCGCGCCGTCAGCTGGGACTGGTCATTTCTCAACTGCCATGGTTTATTTTAATGATTTGTTATTTGAATTGTTGTTTTTTTTACTTCGGACGCTTTTAGCGTGGTTTTCTTTCTACACCGTTCTCACATATTATATGTACAATAAAGTGTACAATATCAACAAGAATGATGTAACCAAAACATTGTTAAATAAAAAAAAAAAGAGTGTCTATGGAGTTTCTTGCACGTTCTTCTCCATAGAGATCTAAGCTTTAGAACGTGCAAATAGCTTCATCTTTAACTGACCGACCTTGACAATTCAAAAGTGCCTGTAAATGGTTTTATTTTTAATAAGTTTTTATTTTCGAGATGTTTTGTTGATAAAATAAATTTTGTTGGTAAAAATTGTACCATCATAGTGACGTCACGCGCGTTTTCAACGCACTGTATCGTCTTCGATAAAACGTCGTTTGACGTGAAAAAAGAAAAAAATATCTATCCTTTTTGGTAATCCGTCACTTTTTCTTTCTTTGGTAAGTGCCAATGTGGCACTCCTAGTGGGACCACTAGGAGTAGTCTTAGTAGAAAGGTAGTCTTAAGTAACTCAAATATTTCTCGATGATGTTAGCGATTAGGTTAGAGTTGTACATGCGTCGACTTTGGTACCACATGCAACGCGCACTGTATGTGGTCCCACTAAGAGTAGTCTTAGTAGAAAGGTAGTCTTAAGTAACTCAAATATTTCTCGATCATGTTAACGATGAGGTTGGAGTTGAACATGCGTCGACTTTGGTACCACATGCAACGCGCACTGTATGTGGTCCCGTTAGGAGTAGTCTTAGTAGAAAGGTAGGCTTAAGTAACTCACGTATTTCTCGATGATGTTAGCGATGAGGTTGGAGTTGTACATGCGTCGTCTATGGTCGGGCCATATGCTGCGCACATGCATGCACTGCTTGTGGTCCCAGTATGGCAGGTAGTAATAATGTTTGTCCGAGGAGGTCGCCTTCATAGGATGCGTCGTGCTCTGCCAGAAGCCAGTATCCGCACGGACCTCATCTGTTTAATAATAATGAGGTATAAGGAGTAAGCTTTACAATAGCTATTGCAATGAGATAAGTTGGACGCACATAAATAATATCTTGTCACCTGCGATTTTGAGAAAGAAAGGGTTGAATTTTTTTTAAGACAAATATTGACAAGACAAAAGAAAAGGATTTTGTCATATGACCATACCTATCGCTAAACCTTAATCAAAAATACTAACATTTGATAACAATGTCGCATAAGGTAAGAAAAAGTCAATCTGTTATTTTTTGCGGGTTATCAGGATTTGCTTATTTGCGTCCAGTAATTTTGTTAGGGAACCAGGTATTGTATTTAACTAATTCCCTTTAGATAGGAGCACCTATGTTTGATACAAAATCACCCATTGTACAATACACCCATTGTATAATAATATCAATATATTATTTGGTAATATTACCTACACTTATTGTATTAGTAGAAGCTAAAAGTAACTTAAAATAAAGAAATAAAGATTGCCATACCATCATGCATCAGATGCAGCATCTAAGTACAGAGAAAATAGTAAATAAATCATAATAAGAACTGTACAAAAATAAATAAATTAATGTCATACATGGATTACTTACGTACTTACCTCAAGAGGTATTGAGGATATAGTAAAAATTAATAAGTAATGGTTGAAAAAAGCTTTTATTTTTTCAACAAATTAAAAATTTAAATATTTAATTATAATTAAGAGAAGAAGATATTACAAGAATTAAGAATTACAAGATTAAAGTCAAGATAATAATATAATAAATTAAATAAATTAACTCCTATAAACGAAAATCCTAAAACAACTATTCGAAACTAGATTGCTAATCTACAATAAGTGCACTTAGACAAAAATTTAATTTAATTTGAAAACTTTACTTATTAATATTTGAAATAGAATAAGAAGCCTACTTATAAAACCGATGAAAGAGAGACAAAACTGGGGTGTAGTAATAATTATATAATATCATAAATGTCGTGAAAAATTGTGTGTAGGGCCGTCTTTATCCGGGCGTTTGCGAAAAATAAGTTGCTTTTACTAAACTTGAGTGTAAAAACCCGGAAAGAAGACGGGTACAGAGTGCCTTGGTATAACGCCAATCAATCATTAAATTTTTGGCCTAACACGAATGTCGGCGCACACTGAGACCCGAGTTCCGAATATACTCAAGACGGTCCTGTATATAGTTTTCTCTCTCTCTCATGAACTGAATTTCTTGCCTAAACTTCCTAAACTCGTAACCCAAATCCATACCTAGATCGACCTCTAGATCATGTGCTCTCCTTACAGACTCGTTGTGTCCATCCAATGAGTTTCCAGAGTTACCAATGCTTAGTTCGAATTGCAGTGGTTTATCTGTAAGACGTTTGTCGATCATGTTCACTTCGAATATGCTGGCGAAGGCGAAGAACTCCTCGTTCTTCTCGAAGCTGGACTCGTTGATCGGCGGGATCGCCTCGGTCTCCACATCTGATAGAGGGCATTCGATGTCTTCCAAGATTTCGGTACGAATTGATATGAGGACTCTGTAATTAATATTTTGTCTGGTTAATTTTGGCGCAGGGTGTCATAGGTGACAAGAGCTGACAAGTAACTTGAATATGCGAGACATTATTAAGTTTTGAATTAATTTTAGGAAAACTCACATTTCAATATAAAGTCATAAAATGATAATGACAGGAACGTTGCAAGTTAACAAGTTTTTATACAAGTTAAAGTGACAGTCGGTGTCATTAGATTTTCAAGTTGTTTGTCAGCTAGTTTGTATTATTTTATTAACAAGATCGTGTGATTAGTGAACATTAGTTGCTACTTGGTCTTGGTGTTCCAAAACTTTTGGTGGATAATGAGTTTAGCAATAGATACATCACTTTTACATAAAACACTTTTCACAAACAATAATCTCGGACACTGCAAATTCCTATGATGATTGTGCTTTACTAGAATTACAAAGATTAGATGCCAGTAGGCAGTTACCGTGGTCCAAAGTCCGCATCTGACCTTTTAACAAAAACATGAAAAAAGATAATAAAATTGTAATCAAAGTTAAGCCAATGGATGGCCCAATTGGAAAAATTGAGGAATAGCAAAAAATACTCAAAGAGACTCCTTTTTTGACAAAAGGGCCCAATTTTGATGAAATCTAAAACTGCGTAATTGGATTTTAGATAATTTGACATTCCTGGCCAGGAATGGATCATGTTGATTTTGAAATAAAACCACTGTATTTTTAACACTATTCGACTAGATAGATTTTGTTTTGTTGTTTTTTTAACAAAATAGTCAAAAACTCAATGGTGCAGTTTAAGTTTTCATCAAAATGGGTATTTTTGCATCGTCGTTGCAGTAATGGCCATCCACGCTCACTTAAAAAAGTCACTCTGTATATTTGTATCGAGGAGCCTTTATCGAAGGATCACTGACTCTGAAGCCACAGGAACATATAGGTACACCTAGTTTCGGAGTCAGAGGATTTTAAAATAATCTATGTTTAATGTCAACTCAGGGTTTAGGTCAAAACAAAGAACTTTTTCACTTCAATATACGAGGTTGTGTGATATTTACCTGCCCCTGTAAGAGACTCCTTCGCCCATGCCCGAGTTGAGGCCTGCGTGCTGGTCCAGCAGGCTATAGTCCCGCGTGGAGCCGTACATGTAGACGTAGGCGGGCCCGAATGTTGGCAGGAATCCTGGAATATGTCACCAATTTTGTTCAGTCACTGTTACAGTGACATTTCGCTTAAGGGCTGTATAAACCTGTTACTGTACAACATATTTATTTAGCAGTGCTAAGGCAAAGAGTTTCTTCTTGATTTTCAAGCAATAATACGTAGAAGTAATGGGCATTTTATTTAATTACTTATGTTAAGGGCCCGATTATACGTGTAACATGAATGGAAACAAATAAAAATAACAAGGTACTGAATATCAATCAATAAGAACTCTATCCTGCCATTCCTAAAGAATCCTTATTCCCATTAAAGTTCCCTTCTTTGTGCAGATGTTGGTGTTTCAATCTCGCTGATAAAAGCAAGCACATTTATATTGATGACCACTTGCTACCTAATTGGCAAAAAACAAGCACTTAATGATATCCAAATAAGCTGTTTTAATGTTTTTGCTAACTAAGAATAAATAGAAGGATTTCCCTTCTATTTATTCTTAGTTAGCAAAAACTGAGTTGCTCAAAAAACTCATTGATTACGTACCTCTATCTCCATCATTCGAGATGGTCTTGATATCGATGAAGTGAGTGCCGATGACACTGGTGTGCACGGGGTCGTTGTCCCGCAGCTGCAGTTTAATGCGCTGGCACAGCGGCGGGAACATCTCCGTGAACACGATCTGCTCGTTCCAGACTGGCGTGTACGAGTTCCTACGCACTGATGTTGTACCCTGAAAGGTTGAGATAAGAGACTGGTGGCATAGCTCTATGATAGGCTATTTTCTTCTTCTGTAGGTGGCTGGCGTGTGTGAAGAGGTAGATAGAAAGTAGGGATGAAGGAAAGTGCGAAGTGCACAAGAAGAAGAAATAAAGTTTATTTCACAGACACAGGTATAAGTACCGCGACAGTTTTTTTCGAGTCGATGGTATCCCTTAAATAGATTGTGCCCAGTAGGTGGCAACTTCTATAACGCTATCTACGGTATTTATTAGGTCCTCTTCTAAGGTGCAGGTGTAAAGGCACCAAGGACACTTCAACAAGTGAGTCGCACTAGAATATTGGACGGGGGCACCGCACTCACATTTGGTGTCAAGGGGGTCAGTAAAACCCCATTTCACCTATATGTATTTACAGGCGCCTACTTGGGTGCGCAACCGATTGAGTGCTTTTCATATAGGCCAATGCAGTTGACATCCAGGTGGCGGGTGTACGTGTTTGATAAAGGATAAAGCTAGACAATAGATTCTGGTTTTTGTTCCGCTGGTTTTCAGGTTTTTAGGGGGCTCTACCGCAGAACATTTAAAAACACCTGGGGCCACGCCGGTTGCAGCTGCACAGTTGCCAATTTATTGCTCTGTGGTCGTTACAGCCCCTAATATTACTAAAATTTGACACTTACGACCAATCCGGCGAAGCTGACTTGGACATACGGATCAACGAGGTCCTGGCGCTCTCCAGTGAAGGCCCTCATCACGTTGGCCAGGATTGAGTAGTTCATCTTCGGTAGACCATCAGCTTTGTGGATCTTCACGATGAAGCGGGCGCGCTGACGCTCAATCGGGACCCCGTCAGGGAGTAGCAGATTTCTGTAAGACATGATAAAACTTTGCAAGTCTTCTGAATTACGTTAATGTTTTTTGTGACACACTTGCTCCAAAACCAGCGCAAACCCGACCGGTTTTAGGCGCGCAATGAAGGGTATTTCGCATTTGTGAGGAAAAATGTGGCAGCCAGCTATCACCTATTCAATTGATGATACTTATAATATCGATCAGGCCCCACAGGTCGCCGGACATTCGCCACGTAAGACGAGCACGGCACCCGAAAAAAAATCTACGAGCCATTTTTACAATATTTTGTTAGGTACTAAATAATTATTACGTTTATAAAATTTTGATTATTTTTCGTAAGAGTGTTGAAAAACATCATTTAATACAATTTTTCATAGGAAATAAATAGCCAGTGAGAAAGTTTCGTCCGGTAACCATGGTCAGAATGGTGGTCGAAATGGCCGATTCATCATTTCGTAAAAAATAACCCCCAATCTGAGTTAATTAGGGCCGTGTGTATGGCAGGCAGTATTTCCGTTAGCTCGAAATGTGAAGTCTTGCAGTCTTTAAGTGCTGGTAATACAAAAACCAATCGGCTCATTTCAACATAAACTCTGCTCCTAATAATTTCAAAATTAATCAAGAAAAATAAAAGTTCGAACTCATTAATTTCTTTATACATTTTTAATCAAGGAAAATCTCAAAAATAATTACGGTCCCTATATCAACGGCCAAACTTTTTCGCGGGATTTCATGAGGGAACTCATTTCATTTTGCAATTTTCAGCCGTTTGGGACCCACGTCGTGAAAAATTTACAGGTACATCGAAAACGAGGTCAGTAACAAAACATAATTCAGTAGAAATGGACGGCTGATTTTATTTTACTAGTTACCGTCCGCGGCTCCACCCGCATGTATGTCGAAAATTATCCCAAGGGAACATACTCCCGGGATAAAATATCCTATGTCCTTTCCCGCGACTCAAACAATCTCTATACCAAATTTCATCTGAATCGGTCCACCCGTTTGCGCGTGAAGAAGTAACAAACATACACACACACTCACAAACTTTCGCCTTTAAAATATTAGTGTGATGTGATGAAGTGATGAGATCGTATTTTACATAATGAAAGTTAAAATAGTTTAGAGGTTGATTTCAGCTGTCACACAGCAGTGTTCCCTATAGCTACATTTTGCCAAGTTATATGAACACACTCGTAATATACTGTTGTTAATATACTGTTAAAGTTGATGTATTTATTATAATGTACACACAAAACACTTAAAATACTAGAAAAGCAGAAGGATCTGCTTATTAGTCAACTAAAAAGTACTGTACCTACTCTCTCTGAAATATAATTACTAATCTATATATATAAAATGAATCCCTATTTCTCTTGGTCACGGCATCACGCGTGAACGGCTGGACCAATTTCGCTAATTCTTTTTTTTTTGTTTAAGAACAAAAAACAAAATAGGTAGGTAGGATACCTCCTACCTACCTACCCTACCTACCTACCTTCCTATTTTGTTTGTTTACCTACCGATAGGAGGTAGGTAGGGTAGGGTAGGTAGGAGGTAGGTAGGGTAGGGTAGGTAGGAGGTAGGTAGGGTAGGTGGGTAGGTAGGTAGGGTAGGGTAGGTAACAGTTGACGGGAGCAAAGCTACGGGCACAGCTTGTACATTTATATAATTACTTCCAACAAATCTGTACCAAGAAGGTTCCTAAAAAGTTATTAATATTTACGCCTTGAAACATTGTCAATAAATCAGGTTACCTTGCTTATGATACTCGTAAGAGATTTGCAACTCAGCTGCTTTGCATATCTATGGAGACATACAAACATAGGAGTACCTATAGTATATGAAGTTATGAACCACTTTTTAGGTACTCTCCTGTCACAGCTGTGCTGGAAGTAATTTCTATTGAAATAAGCGGTTCCTTATTGTTCTCTTATTTTAAGTATTTTTCTCTAATAAGTTAATTGTGTGTTAAAATGAAATAAACTTGAACAGGTTCAGTATATTTGTGTTCACCTAATTTGACAAAACATAGCTATAACGGACAGCTGGATTAAATATCTCTTTCTCTTTTTAAGACAGATATAGAGTCTATATGTACCTGTGGTCGATCCAAAGTGAAGGTTACGTTTCGGCTTTTAACGGGAAATATTAAGTTACCGAAGGGCCTACGTAAGTGTTGTCCTTTGTCTTTTGAAATTGCAAAAGGTATTGGAAGAAAGATCTTTTGTGAGAATTATTCCAAAACCAAGAATATCCTTGCGAATCAGAAAGCTAAAGCTAAAATCTAAGCGTGTGAGATTTAATGAAAATATTTTAATACTTATATTTTTATCTTTTTTTCGTCCAAATATTGCCTAGCCATGGATGATAATAATAACCGTTAAAACCGGTAAAAATTACAGGCACAGTAAAAACAACGTTTGACGATGATAACTATGCTGATACCGATGACGACACGGTAGGTGCAGTGGTTGAGTGATTGACTGCTGCGCTGCGTGTCGCAGGTTCGATCCTCGCACGGAACAAATATTTGTATAGCCTACAGATAGTTGTTCCGAGTCTGGCTGTTTGTGTATGTGAGTTTATGTGTTTGTAAACGTACCCATGATACAGGAGAAATTCCTATTGCGGGGCAAAGTTTAAAAAAACACCTAGACGGTTTGATATGTCCTGACTTTAAGGTTTAATAAAATATTTTTTCATAATTTTCGTGATTAGATGATGTCTTATCCAAAAAAAAAGCCAAACTTGACCAGCATTAAAGGTACCATGATTACCTTTTTGAGTGGGTACCCATTAATGGCTAGTTTACACAATGCGAGCTAGCTTGCGAGGCAGCGTGCCGAGTAGCTGCAGTGCAGTAACTAGCTTCGTCTGGACGTATCTTACGAGTTACTGGCACGTGCGAGTTGGATAGTAGCTCGCATCCGAGTTACTTCAACATTTTTGTTTTCACTCGTCTACCCGCCGACAGTAACTCGCACATGGCAGCAGCTCGGACATCACGCGCATCGTTTAGCGCGTTCAGCAGTAGCTCGCCAGTGTCAGTCAGGCAGTTGCGAGTGGGACCTGTATTTTTTGTGTGCTGCGACTCGCATGAGACTAGGCCGCTACAATCACCGTGTAGATGCTAAGGCGAGCGGAACTACTGGCAAACGACGTCCAGTCAGCAGCTCGCATTGTGTAAACTAGCCATTACTTTTGGCCAAACCGACCGCCATGACGTTAAATCAAAATCAACGTAACTTTTACCTTATTAAGTTCTAAAGATCAACCATCATAAAAATAAATAAATGTAAACATAACGGAAGCCAAAGGTCCCCACCTTTGGCTTCCGTTATGTTTACATTTATTTATTTTTATGTAAATTGTTATTTAAATTAGTATGAAAATTGTTTTTTCTGTGCCCCCGGGGGAGGCTGGCTTTAGGCGAACACACGCGGAAACTCGCGAATATCTTTGGCCGTTGCTGCTTACTGTGTTACTGGGTCATAAAAATACAGTAACTCAATATACACAGCAATGAGTTTATTATGAAATTTACCTCGGCCACGGCTCTACAATTTGGTGTAGTAGAATTAGATGGGTGGTTGTTGAAGTTTTCATAACACCACACTTACATGTACAGCAGAGTTCGTCTTTCAACTAAAAGAACCACTCTTTGAATGTATAATATCTAAGACATAATTTTGGACCCACGCTTACCGCTGACAAACGGGACTTGTTTCCCGCCTTTTGTTCTTATCGTCGAAGTTACATATTATTATTACGAATGATGATTTGTAAATTAACATTCCTGCTAAATAATTGAATATGCAAACTCATAAGGTAGCGGCAACAAGAGCGATAGCACATGATTAAGAATTTCATGTCGAGCCAAGTTTTCAAAATTACAACGATATCGTTGGAAATGTCACCGGAAAATTGCAGACTCCGTAAGAAAAATCTTGATTAGAATATAATTTCTCGATATATTATGAAAATATCGTTTTGTATAGGTACAATAAATGTCATCCAAATTCAGTAGTGTCCAATATATTCGTGTCTTATTTAGAAAAATAGTTTACAATTTCACGTGATATTTTACAATCTTACGGCGCTTGCCATTTTCCGGTGACAGAAACATCTCCATTGTTAGCTTTGACGTCAAGTTGACATTATGTGTTTTGTCGGAGTCGCTCGGAAAGTCGGGAACATGAACTTTATATTTGCAGACGAAGTCAAGTTCGAGTTAGGTATACCTATCGGCAGCCGTAATGTGCAAGTTTTAGAGATCTTTCAAACAATTTTGTGGGGCATTCCCACAAAATTGTTTGACTAATCAGCACTGATTAGTCATGTAAAAATATGGTAAGTAGGTATCTATCGCCCATTTGCTTTGCGAACTTTGCTGACACACTGGCATGTCTAGATTTATACAAGAATAAAATTATTATTAGAAGTTTAGTGTAGAAAGTTGAATATTTTTCCTGATTTTGCTAAATTTTTGTGTGTGTTTTGAAAAAGAGGAACAAAATCTTGTCATGTGTTTTGCGTCGAGATACTTGAATAAGGAATTGTGTAGGTCCCAGAGTTTTCTACGCCAATGCCATTTTATGTCCGAAATATAGAGTCTAATGACATAGCAGATGTGTCGAATAAGATTTGGACTTTTTACGACAAGGGATTTGATACAATAGTGTAATTTTATTGTTCACGAAATGCCTTGAAAGCTCTTAGAGAATTATCTTTATTTTTGTTTGGACAAGACGGGTCTGAGTTATCAAATAATGGAGCGGAGCAACTTCGGCAAGCATTTGTAGCCTTTACCACGTATTTCACGCGACCACTTTATTTTTCTTTTCAAGGAATCGCTGCCATATTTATGTCACGGAAAATGACAAGCCGTAAAATTCTAAAATATCGCGTGAAATTGTGAACTGTTTTTTCTTAATAAGATACGGATATATTGGAAACTATCGAAATCAGATAGGATTTACTGTATACAATACGATAAAGATTTATTACAATCTTACGGACTCTGCAATTTTCCGGAGGCATATGTATGACTGTTGGAGCCTTTTATGACATAATTTAGTAACTATAAAATATCTATACTAAATGATAAAGCTATAGAGTTTGTCTGGTTCAATGAGCTAATCTCTGGAAGTACTTGTCGGATTTTGAAAACTCTTTTTGTAAATGATAGCCACATTCAAGAGGCTTTACGGAAAAAATGGGATATGTGCGTCCGAAGTCGCGAAATCCTAGTGTAGGTATAAGTAAGACATACATAGTGGTAGACATAAATGCGAAAGTGTGTCTGTCTGTCTGTTACCTCTTCATGCTTAAACCGCTGAACTGATTTAGATGAAATTTGGTATAGAGATAGTTTGAGTCCCGGGAAAGGAGATAGGATAGTTTTTATCCCAGAAATCATCTCTTAAGGGGTTGAAAAGGGGGAGTTTGGAAGTTTGTATGGGGAATCAAGCACCGCTGAATCGATTGAGGAAATTGGTATGAAGATAGATTAGACCTTGGAGAAGGACATAGGCTACCTTTTTTTGCGAGAAAGGGCTTGAAGGGTAGAAATAGGGGATGAAAGTTTGTATGGGCGTACGTCATTATTGAAGATAAAACCGAACCTTTGTAATAAGGCACTTGATAAAAAATAAATTTATATAAATTATGTTCAAATGTTTTTAAAAAAATAGTGTCTTAAAAATAAAATGGCTGCCCACAGTAACTATTCCACGCAGACTAAGACGCGGGAACAACCTGCTTTGTCTATATTTGGGTTGTATTTTATAAGGGTACACAAAGTACTTACGCCTCAATATCATCTTCATCCTTCTCGCTTTTCGGCGGAACCTTGATGCTGTCTCCTTTGCCGATGACGCAGATGTCACACTTGAGGTACCCCTTGGGTCCAGCTCCAACATCTTCGGGGTCTGTCAGTAGTGCCCACTTGTGAAAGAACTGCCGATCTGTAGGCAAAAATATGCATTTAGTATGTGTTAGAAACACCGTAGGTAGGGCTAGTGGATACTAATCATGGGCTAATAATGATGATGTTGTATGTTTTAAAGCGCTACGCTGATGTGGAAGACTTTATGATATGTTTACTATATGACTCAAAATAATTCAGATTGCTCTTGTTGTCCTTTTATACACGTGTTCCAGATACCTAAGTTAGGAAAAAGGAACAGAAGAATAAAAAGTTCCTAATCCAAACACTTTTTGTTTTCGATGAGATAAAATATAATCAAGAGGTACCTTGTCTTTGCTAACAGCAACTTAATCGGAGATTCCCTTGCAGTCCTTGTTTTTAACCTCTACTGTGACGAGCAGATTTGTAGGCACGTATTTAATTTAGTTTCAAGATATTTTTCATTGAACTTATTGAATTCAGTGTTGGGAATGTTGGCAGCATATTTCTGATTCAACACCAACTGAAGCTTTTGAAGTTGATTTATATTTGCTCAAGTTATTGAGTTCCAAGGTTTATACCGCTCGTGTGAAGACTAAGCCTAATTTGTTCGAAAACATTCTGTAAAATGCTTTCTATAAGTATTGGAGGAGCTCGTGACTAATTACGGGCCTATAAGTCCATCTTCGAGGTTAAGGCTCCGCCCAAACGGACCGCCGGCCACAGTCATCGGTGGCTGGCGACAAGCTGTTTACATGATTTTGTATGGAATCACTGCACACGTGTAGCGAGTGGTGTCCACTTGCGACTCAGTGTCCGCGACACGCTACCGGGGGCGGCTACTCGTGATTCAGTGTCCGCGATATGCTACCAGTGGCATCCACTCGCGACTCAGTGTCCGCGACATGCCACCGGTGGCTGTGGTCGGTGGCCCGTTTGCGCGGAGCCTTAGCGACGCTAGTCGAGATCGGTCCATGGATGAGTAACCATCCATTACATATCGAGACTCCTCCGTGGCTCGGGAAACATGTTAAGCTGTTGGTCCCGGCTGTTTTATGAAGATCTTTGACAGTCAGAACCCTGAAATCTGACACCAGTCTTGCCAAAGACTATCGTGTGACCTAGTTACTGGGTTGTGAAGATCAGACGGGCAGTCGTTTTATGGAAAATTAAATATTAATAAAAAAATATTTAGTTTCATCAAGGTAGCCTGAAAGCCGACTCCAGTATAGTTGCAAAAAGGCTAGGCAGAATGATTTCTTTTCACAGGTACTTCATGAAACATTTTCTTCATGAAAATATCATCGAGTATTAGGGACCCAGTCGTCTAAATATTCAGAAAAGGAAAATTACATAACTTGCGATATGCTAAGAGGTAATTCGTTAATATTTATGGACAGTTGATATAGCTCGTAATACAATATTTAATTCATGAATTCGTTTCGCAATTTCAGTAGGCGCATTAATAATGTACAAGTGAGGTAGTGTGCGTACTTCAGACTGCGCAGTTACGTGTACCTAGTGGTTGTTTCGATTTCATCATATCAGCCGATAGACGTCCACTGCTGGACATAGGCCTCCCCTAAAGGGGACGTTCGCCATAATCGCCACGCTTGGCAGGGTTTGGCGATCGCAGTGTAGCTGTTGCAATGCACAAAGAATGATGCTGCCCATTCTCTGGGAGTCCCTTAGTCGCCTCTTACGACACTCAAGGGAAGTGATGGAATGGTGCTATTCTTTTTCGTATTTCGTTGCCTGTTATATTTAGACAAAGTCAGGATTTGCACTCTGTTATATGACTGACGCATATAAAACATTATCGTTCTTCTGAGGCAATTAGTAAAGCCAAATAATATGTAAACTACCTACATTTGGAGGGCAATTTTCATACACCATAATGTTCATAATATATATTTTTTCTTCTAGTTTCGACAAGGTTATCAAATGTGTCACTAACATACATAGATTCTACTGCCTAATGCTCTAGAAAACGATAGGTACATTCGTTTTCTAGAGCATTAGGGAAGGCTTTATCAGTTTTTTGTGCTGGTCGACTAAGAAAGGATTATCATACTTATATCTGAAGTTCTGAACTGAAACTCTTAGAATACGTCTTCTCTAATATTGTAAGAAAAAGATTCTGTAGTCTTAATTTACTTGGTTATGGATCAAAATAACAAAGTTCCAAGAGACAAGTGGATAAGTATTTCTTGAAAACACACTTATTTCATCTGAGCTCACATTCTGCTTCCAAGGAAAACAATTTTCTTGGTATGCAAATTGAATCTTAATAGTATAAAGGATATGAATGGAATTGGCTATTACGGTGATGTTGGAAAAAGACACTTACTGTGGTTTTAATAGATGGGGGAAATCAATCAATCAAATAAGATTATTTGTGTACACATGGCAAATTAAAGGAAAGAGCTAATTTTTATCAAAATACTATTTCTATTTTCAAAAAGATAATATCCACTGACAAATTTTTTCAAAAATTATGATGCATTGTTAGTTTTCATCAATATCGGACCCTAGAATCTACAACTACGGCAGTGGATTTTTGAAAAAATATTTGTAAGGTTTTATGTAGGTAGGTTAAGTCAGAAATTTTAAAATTAATTGGTTGACTTGACGATTCCGTGGGTGCAGTGGTTAAGCGATTGATTGCTGCTGATTTGTATGGCCTACAGCTAGTTGTTCCAGCTCTGGCTGTTTGTGTATGTGAGTTTATATGTTTGTAAACGCACCCACGATACAGGAGAAATTCCTAGAGTGGGGCAACGTTTATTGAAAAAGAAAAACAAAACATTGTTAAAAATGAGAGCTTTTCTTTAGTTTTCCCTGTGTTATTACTACCCAGAATTTGATCCTTAGGGATGCTTTCAGGTGGTATAATAATAAAGGGTACGTTTTTTTTCATGATCAAATTAATCAATTCCTGGCGAGGAATATCGTTTTTTCAAAAATCCAGTGATGCAGTTTTACTTTCAATAAAAATCGGGCTCGAGACTCCTTTCAGTGTTTTTCGCTAAGCCTCATAGCTTTGGCAATTCACGCACGAATTAAAAAAACAACTTGTATTTTTGGTGCCGTATCGATACTATTTCTACCGTATTGATACTAAGTCTAGTCGATCTAGATTGTATTTATATGTGTTATATAAAGTTGAACCGCAAGGGAAGAAAAATATACCAATGTGTAGGGAAAAAACCCATGGTTATCATATCGAAATGTTTAAGCTGCACATGGATCAGAAAAATTATAATGACTAAAACGTTATGTGATATTTAAATTTACTGGACTATTAATTTTGTTACGATGGCGTCGTTAGGTAAATCTTTCAAATAATTCTGGATGGGACTTAATAAATACTGCTACTTAAAATATGTATGTGTGTGCGTAAAGCTTTCAGGAATTTCTAAGCAACCAGGCATCTGAATTTTTTGCCCTTATCAAATACATGGAGCTTATACATAATGAAATAGGAATGCTACAATCACATTTTTTTATATACCTCAACCAGACTCGCCCTAGCTTTCCCGTAACATTAAATATATATATATATATATTTTATTATGCCAAACAAATAATAAATTTATTTATTTATTTAAATCGCGACTCTTGAAGTGACAATTACGAACATACAAAAAACAGCCAAATCGGTCGAGCCGTTATGAAGTGACGGCCCTCCGTGCATGCGGCAATTGCTTTAATATATGTATAAAGATATAAATTATCTTACTTTAGTCGCTATACACTTTTCACACTGTCTCATCCGAGTCATATATTACTTCCTCAAGTGATCAAAAATGAAAGCCTTTTCTCTTACGACATTTCACCGCATAGTTTTGCAGCAAATTACTTAACTGATGTTTGAACCCTTCTAGGGCACAATTAGTTTGACAATGTTACACCGGAGTAACTTAGTTTTGTGGTTGTAATCCGCTCGAATAAATGCCATGGTCATTGCCATGAGCAAGGGAACCTGGCAAAGAATGGGCAATAATGGTCAGCGATGGTAACTAGAGTTCCAAAAACAAATATTGGATGCCGGTATCTTTGTGAAAACTAGCTGATGCGAGCGACTTCGTCCGTGTCTGTTAGCAATTTCATGGGTTTTTTTTTGCACTGAACCTTCACTTTTGTCTGATCCTTTTTCTCTTCAAAACTGGTCTAGCCGTTTCGGAGATTAGCCGGAAGAATCAGACAGACAGGCAAAATGAGCTCTTGTTTTTAGTTTGCCATGTGTTATTACTTCCCAGAATCTGGTCATTACACCATCCGAAAGTGTCGCTAATAAGAATTAGCGACACTTTGTACAATATGTTTATATGGTGATTTTCTTTCAAAATCAACCTTTTGGATTCCTGGCCCGGAATACCAATTTCTCAAAAATTTAATGACACAGTTTAAATTTTCAACAAATCGGGCTCGAAACTCCTTTGAGTGTTTTTCAATATTCCGCATAGTTTCAGATTTGGCCATCCACGCATACTTGAAAAATTCACTCTATAAATAAATGTATATGTAAAGATGTCTGTATTGTAGGTACTAAACCTATTGTAACCGGAAAGTTTGACGGGTACTGAGAATTTTCTGAATATTCACATAAACTTTCTGACCTATATTGGTTAGCGAGAAAAAATTTAAAATAACTCTAATAATGCCAGCACTATTTTGTACCTTATTCAAAGTAAATATTGGCAATGTAGTGCAAAATTAGGTCTAGACAAAAAAAAATCGTTCGTTTTTTTATCGATATTAAACCGATCAGCAATTCTAGGTATTAGCTGAGGTTGTGCTGCTCTCTGATACGACTTTCGACTTTAAAAGGCAGGAAATTACTTAGTAAAAATATCACGGTTTTTTACTACATTTTTCTAGCTTAGAAGATTGAGATTAGTTCTTTCTGTTTTTTTCTGTAAACTTCTTTTTAGGAAATAGAACAAGATCTTTCAAATATATTTTGGTTTGCTTTATTTTTATATATTATTAACTAGTAAACCGCCCCGCCGGCTTCGCCTGGATTTAAATATTTTTTCAAAATTTTCTTTAATAAGAACCTTTTCCTGACAATAACAAACACAACAAAAAAAGAATTAGCGAAATTGATCCAGCCGTTCTCGAGTTTTGCGCGTAGCAACACATTTAGCGATTCATTTTTTTTATACAGATTGCGGTTAAGATGGGTACTGACCGGTGTTACGAGGTGTAATGCAACATGTTACAAAGCGAACATTCGTGACGTCAGTACGTGGAACTGAGCACGAACATATTGTTTAGTTTTACACGGATTTTAGGACACAGCGTAACATAACAAGCTTGCTGTGAATGTTACTTTACGGCCCGTTACATCGGTCAGTAACCAGCTTTATGTTTATTGTTCAGATGAATGTTTCTAAACAAAAAAAAAACTTTAATTGCCACGAGATTCGTCCACGTCAAGTAGCTACACACTTTTATGTATTAATAGTATAAAATACTCATACCTACATGTTCTATGTGCTTACTGGAACTCGGAGTAAATCCCGCTATTTATATAACAGCAATGAGGTGAGAAAACTACGACCTTTTCATTTATACAGCTTCAATTTACACCGACCTCACGCCTAATAAAATGTTAGTGTTGTTACGTATACATTTACGTTTACTTATACATGTTACGTATACATATATATCTCTGAAGCCTCATGAATTCCGTCTGCAATCAAGTGGAATTATTACGTTGTATTTGGTGTTCTTGAAACCTCTCGTGTATGATTTGAATAATTTTCTACTGCAACGCGTTTTTGTTTTCCCACAATGTTACAAGGTAAATCCGCTGCCCTTAACAATCTACATGAAATCCGTGCCGAGATTATTTAATTAAGTATTTATAGTTATTTAATTTAAAGTTCGCATCTGTGCTTCCATTTTACATAAGAAATCCAGCTAAGCGTTTACTTTAGTTTCTTCCATTGCAATAGATTTCCAATTAAGTAAGCTCATTTCAATTATCCTTTGCAAAGCTAAAAGAGCGAAATGAGGTTCTTTTTCATTTTTCACAGACGTTATTTTGCAATGCATTTAATTATAAAATCCATTTTATGATTAATCTTTAATCTTGTTTGATCTTTTATTGCTTGTTTTTACTGACGAATAGAAACATAGACTATCGTTTACATTTCTTTTTCAATTCTCCTTTCGCAGGTCTGCTTTCGAAGAAATTTCGTTAGAAATAAGCAGTTCCTCTGTACTCAAAAGTATATTACTATATTTCTGTGTGTACATGAATAATAAAATAAATAAATAAATAGGCAGTTAAGGAAACCAGTGTTCATGAGGTTGACGCTGAAATTTGGTAGTCTGTTTCAACGTTTGCTGTATTTAACCATGTCCCATCTTTGATAACCAAACTAACTAAAACTTAAATTGGCGCGAGACAGCAACCTTACGTGTTTGGAACTCAAATGAACAAGATAGACCACGGAAGTCTACTCTATAAACAGACTCATCCGATGGATTTTACAAAGACATTAGGTACCGCTCTAGTTCTTATTTCAAATAGGCGGGCAGCAACTGACAACATACGGATCTCTGTTATTTTAAATTAAATGTCGGTAAACATTTTATTTTATTCACTTGAGGTACAAAGATCTTGCAATGAAAAGTAATTGGAAGCTAGAACTTGCACAATTCTTTGACAACTAAAATATCGCTTGTTCAATGAATACCAATTGAATTTTCAAACGTTTCGCTTTATTTCCTCGAGCAGTCAGCAGACTACGATATGAAATAAAGAAATAATATAACTTTAGTTTTGACCATAAGAACCTACGGTACTCGACACCCGATCTTATTTAATTAAACATTATAAATAATGTGCTGTAAAATGAAGAGGCATAATAAAATGATTTGCCTGGAACTTGCTTCCGAGAAATAAAAACGTAGATATAATAGCATTTTTAATGTACTTGTGTTCTAAATTTAAATTAGGCTAATTCACAGCACTTTTTCATCGTAAACGTTTTACCCTGATGCCCCCAAAACGTCCGCCGATCACCACTTTCTAGTGTTCTAGCTGCATCAAAACAAATACATTTACATTGATAATATTAGTAGTTTGTAATCAATCTGCCTAGCGTTTTTCGAACAAAGGATCGGCTTCGAGTCTGACCAGATGCAGCTCTGAGTACCAGTGTACCACAATAGAACCTAACGAAGCAAAAGCGCGGTTCTTTTTGTACGTCAACAAAAAGAGCCGCAACGCCATTTATCCCGCCAGCGACGATCTACTAAATAAGTCTTCATCGCGGTTACACAGTTTTCCGTGCGATTGGAGGATATACAACAGTCCGAATATCAACTAACAGGCAGTTGCCCACCAGACACAACAAGCGTCTGGTTGGAGGATCCTCCCTTTTCTCCATTTAAAAGGGAGGATCCTCCGACCAGTCGCTTCCCCGTCCCGCAAACCTCCATAGGTTTGCGGGACTTTACACTCTATTCCACATACCTCTAAAGCAGTATTTTACAAAGAGCGGCCGTCTATCTAACATCCACAAACGCAGTAACTGACAAGACCCTGGCAAGACTTTTTAGCTATTTCAAAATGCCACAACTTGCAGCTGAGTCCATTTTCCGCCATTATTAACTCTACTAAGCATATTAAGTACGGGCATTATGCGTTATTGAAAAGCCCGACCAACCTACCAAAAGCTTAACAAGTACACATCGAGTATCAGAATGAATAAAACAAGACACGAACCGCAGGCAGTCTGAATTAAACCACTGCTCAAAATACAGTTCAACCGACAAACCACAATGGCAAACTACTGAACTGGACCAGTCAGTTATTGGTTCCGACGGAAACACAAACTGCGAGTAAAACCATTGTACTAAAAGGCTTTAAAACGGAACCTGTTTTCGCGAAAAAACACACAATGAAATTAATCAATGTTCCGTATATCTGTTATTTTAATTCCACAAAGAAAGTCTTTTACACAATTTCGGTGAGTGCAATTTTCGACTGAATCCGCATTTAAAATCACATTTATCATTTTAAATGAAAATGGGACAACACATCGCATTGCAAAGCATCGCAAACAATATTCGCCAGCGATTACAATAAATACATTAAATTAATGTCACGCATCTAATTTGTATTAACGTAATCCATATTAATATTAAAATTTCGCTGAGCGTAATATTGGGAACAATGTTTCACATTTGAGAAGCAAACGTTCTCGCACAATGTGTGTAATGCCTTCAAGATTTGTGTTTGAGTGGCTTACCCTTTTTTTTCAGACGGCGGTGACTTGCTTCGTGACATTTATGGTAGGTATATTCAGCTAACTGTTCATCACCTTAAGGTTGAAAATCATTAGATACATAATTTCCACCTTAGGCCACGTTTCTTTAATTATAACGAGCTAAAATGAAAGTTAACATTGCGGGAAACGATCGAGCGATTGATCACATTATACCTCGACAGCCCGTAATCTAATGCGACTTGCTTGCGAGTTGCTTGAAAGTGGAATCGTGGCCTTAGTGTAATAAAATTCCAACTTTCCGGGCACTGTTACCAAACGTGGTTAACAACTGACTTTCCTGACTATAAATACATAAAATCCAAGACTTAGCTCGGTCATGAATCTCGAATCAAGAAGAGATATGCATAACTGAGCATATTGAATTAAAATAGAACCTTTGACTGAAAATAAAGACATCCTTTTAAATAAATTCAGCCAATTGACTGCACTTGACTGCAGTCGATGGAACCACACAACGCAAACATTATTCCAGAACATTTCAAGTAAGTTGCCAAAAAAATAACCATGTTGGAAACTGAGGTTAAAGACCAAACACACTTACGGCCGGTTTCAACCAAGTATCTACCTTTAACCAACTGTCAAATTAGCTAGGTACCAATAGTAGCTATTGGTAGCTGAAAGGTCATGTTTGAAGGGAAACATAACGTTTCAGCTATTATTATACTTTATATTCAAATTCTAGCTTTCTCTAGTAACTTTGACTTAGGGAAATATCGACACAGACGTTTTTGACTTTGCAGTTTTATAGGAATGTGAATACTTAACCTTATTCTTTATTAGTTTAATATGCATACTTACATTAAAAAGCTGATGAGAACCAGCGTTTTAGTCGAATATGGTCGTCGTGTATTCGTCTGCGATACTTAGTTACTTTATTTAGCAAATTAAAATGCATGGTTCTGGTCTGCATAGTTCTCATATAACATATTGTGAATGTGAGGACTATGTAGACCGCCCGCCATATTGGGGTTTCATTTGAATTAGTCTGGCAGTTTCAGTTATTTATGCGGCCTACCCAAATGTCCTTACTTTGGTATTGTTTGTCAAATCGTTGAGCTCCTTAAAGTTCTAAGTTTGAGCTACACGATAACTGACAAATGCTTGCACTGTCTAGACAGGTCCACTTAAATCTGTATGGCACTTTCCTCAAAAAGCCACCTCAGACATTAACCTACATGGTTCTCATATGATTTGACCAGTACAGATTGTATGGACTTTAAAAGAGACTTTGATCTCTGAGTTTGTTTCGGTGTTTCTTCTCAGGGTAGTAGGGTAGTAGGAAGGAAACACCGGCCTCATCTAGCTTAAAATTACCAAAACAGATTGACGTGTAAAAGTGTTATGTTTAACCTACTTGCAAAATAAATATCATTTATCATAATCTGAAACGTTTCTGTAGATCTTCCATTTAGTTAGCGAGACCACGTTGCGGTTACAGCGACTAGAATGTCAGTTTTCAGCCGTAGCAGAATATCAAAATCAAGTTTTGAAGGTTTTTATTTCGATTTTATTCTCATAATTAATGATCTCGGAATCTGTTATGAGTACGGGTTTGTTTAGCTTTGGAGACAACATTTTTGGTTTCTTGGCAGGTACACAGGTACCTGTCCATCTAAAGAAGTTTTCAAGGGAGGCTTTTCTTCAGCTCTAAGACTACGTGATCTGTCTGATTCCTGCTGTACAAAAAACTTGACACATTTCTTTTTTTCCAATGGGCGATGATAAGCGTTTATGACTAGATGAAATCGTAGAAAAACCTAAAAAGTCTACGCTATGTAAAAGCGAAATTATTCCCTGTTCATTCAATATGTGGGGTAAGAACGTGTTCTGAATTTAATGTTACTAAGTATGTAAAAAGCTTTATGCTAATTTATGCTGAAGTTCTCTAAAGTTTGCGGAACTATTATTTGGGTCTAATGTACCGGTGATATAATGAAGATATCTACAAGTGAACGAGCAGGCAACTATTTGGCTTATCTACTGGAGCTCCAATGTTGAACTAAATGACAAATTGTAAGTTCTATAAGGCGTCGCGTCGTCCGGATGGTCCTGGCGCGACCATCGCGCGACGACGCGGTTGGTTTTGCCAAACAAATGAACGCGACGATCGCGCATTTCGGACGAATCCTAAAGGTGGGTACTGACCGGTGTTACGAGCCGTAATGTACCATACGTCGCGTCGTATCCTAAAATCCGTGTAAGATGCGCGTGTTCGTGCTCGTTTCCACGTACTGACTGAATGAGTGCTCGGTTTATATCATGTTATATGACGCCCCGTAACACCGGTCAGTACCCAACTTAAGAGCGCCTTCGTAAAGTGACATTTTATTAGATAAGTGTGGGTGGTCGAAAAGTTAGTATTGTTTAATTTTCATGCGATATCGAAATGTCATGAGGTTAGTCCCAAAAATTCGAATAACAGCTGTCGCGGATAGAATGCCACTAGGCCTAGAACCTAAGTTCTATCAAAACTATAATAACTTAACAGAATTAACTAAATTAAAGGAAACTAAATAAGTAACTTACTTCTTAATTATCTGATTAGAATACTTACTATTTTACTTTCAGTAACTTAAATTGTTAGTCTAATTAAAGTTAGCTGTAATAAATCCCATAATTTCATCTTAAGGTATTTTTAAGTACTAATATAAATCCTAAGGAAGATAAGGTACCTACTTCGCTCCAAGAAATTGAATATTCCTTCACAAAAAGTTTTTATTGAACTGAAACGGGTAATTGCAATAGCTCGATATTTTAATACTTTTACCGGAAATACGGAACGACCCTATCTTAATAAGAAACCCACTAATTTTCTGGTTAACTAGTACATTTTGACAGTGGACAATTCTACTGTTCCTGTAAAGGGTCCAATATAGGTACTAACAGGAAGTATATAAGTAGTTATATCTGTACTTCGTCCAAAAAACCGAATTCACTTTTGAATGAGAGTTTGAAAAGGGTTCGAACATTTTTGTATGGGAGATGGCAAGCCGCCAGCCGCTATTTTGACATTTTTTCAAAATCGCAGCACTCGTAGAAACATGTGGGTAGAGGACACATATATGTTCATGTTTCAACGTGCGCCGTGAATTTGAAAAAAAAATCACAGTGGCGGCCGGGTAGCTATATGCTCTAAAGGTTTGATCCCCTTTTGCAACAAACGACTGGAGATGCTGAATCTACGTTTGACTATGACAAATACAAGCAAAATGTTTCACTAAATCTACAAGAAATCTATAGCTAAATTAACAAAATGGCTTAAGTCACAAGACAGGAAGCTTTTCGAAAGTATACTCATCGTACCGGAGGCACGCCCAATCCATCCCTGCGATGTTCTGAAATAGCGTGAAGTAGTTCAAAATAGGTGCACAAAATAGAACACAGATAGGGATCACATGCGGAGAGATGTGATAGGATAACACAATTAGGTACACAAGAAAAAGTTAAAGATAGTTATAAAATTAAAGAACACACAGAGAAACAGAAAGTGTAAATAGAAGAAATTGCATAACATAATCAGATGATGTAATTAACAAATAATATTTATACTATTTCATCAGTAAATAGATAACTGGTACAGGTACCTATATTAAATCTTAAGACATACCTGCAATTTCAAATTATCTACGGTAATAAGAGAGTAATCTACAGAGACTTACGAGTATGTAAGTGAAAAGTTTGAGAAAGAAAATATTAATATATGTATCCTTGATTTTTTATAACACTTTAAAAGATATGTACATCCAAGGCGATGTTATTATAACTTACACAAAAAACAAGCATTATTTATATGGCCAGATCTTTTTCAATTAAGTTTTGCGCTACTTTAACCAATCTCGGCAGGTTCGTGCAATATCGAGAAAGGAAAATAATAGAATTAATATCAGAAATTTAATAATATCGTTAAATTTAAAATACCTCAAAACTCGCTAGTTACACAGTAAACAGGTAACTATACTATACCCGTGATTTCATATAAGTATTAGACACAAAACACATAGAAAAAAGTTTGCAAAAGTAGCCGAGAAAAAAAATAACAATAAGCAAGCAATTAACCAGACTGATGTCTGCTTAACCTTTTTTCAACTTTAAGACGATCCAGATACAGCTAAATATCAATGTTTTTCCAGCCCAGTAATAAGGTATTTGACTACTATGAAAAATCGATTTAAATGAATATTCATATCAAAAATGGTATTAAAACAGTACATTTGGTGAAAAATAAATAAAATTGGTGGAAGAACAGACAAGTTATACTCTTTTGAAGTTATTCTTTAATCCTTGTTACACAAAATGTCGTTTGTACTGGATGGCTTCAAGTCATTAAGGCGGGACTTGTGAGTGACGTCAGACGCATTTAGTGCTGTCTTTGTTTGTCACAGATTTTAAAACGCGATAACACCACCATTTTTTGAGATTTTTTAGTATTTTTTTTTACTTCGTGTTGTCTGCTCTCTGGGTTTTGAGAGTAATACACTATTAGGTATCACGATTTTCAAGCCTCTCACTACCCGTAATGACTGTCAAAAACCAACGGCGAAAAACCCCGGAGGAGTCTCGGGGTGCACTGGATGCTCACTCATCCATGGACTGTCCTTGGGAAGCTTTGCTTAACCTAGAAGCGGCTTCTTTAGCCACGAGCTCCTCTTTTTAGTAACAAATCATCTATTCGAATCTATCTGAAATCTCATCGAACAGTTTTAAAAGCTACCTACATTTGTAAGCGGTGTACCGAGTTCGACAAATGGCTTATTGATCGCAGTATGTATGTAGCTTGTTAACAACACGTTTTTACTACCACGATATTTTATAATATTGCAATGAATAAAAAACAACTGTAACAATCAAGCACTTAACCCGATTAAATATGTTAAGCTCTTCCGGCTTTTGTTAACAAATAAATAATTTAAACGCATCAGGAATGTTCACGGACGCACATATAAATTATTTTTACGCAACGCTGCGAATGAGGTGTGCATCTCTGGTCTGAAAAATGATCGCTAGCAGGCTCGATTGCATATATGTCAATCACTGCAGTGCCCATCTCACCCATGGGATAAAATAAATTTAAATTATAATCAAGTAAACTAACATAGTTCTTAAGTTTACTAACACAATGAGTCCTTGTTGCTTGAATAAAGAAAATTATTATTATTATAACTTGGAATATTTTTCATCGTCTGCCTAGCCTTTTTCCCAACTATGTTGAGTTTGTCCCAGTTGAACCGGATTCAGCCAAATACCAGCATTTCACGTGAAATATTTTTCTTCATTAAATTTTGATTGCGTCAAAGATTAATAGAGCAATAAAGCCGCCCATTGTTTATTGCTAGCTTTGATTTTCTAACAACAGTTTTCTGTACTTACAATATAAAGTAAAATGAATAAAGGTCAAACATCTATCTGAACTAGGTACAAGTAATTGCATGCTTAGTGAACATAGATCCCCTGTTTATTTTCACAGTAAAGTAGCAACGTTGGCACGCACGGTCGTTGGTCGGGGCGGACAAGTGCAATTTCAACAATAACAAGCATGGAGTAATCGCTGAAACTTTTAAAGTACAATGGAAGCACACCATAAACGTTTTGATATTGTTTATTTTTAGAAAACATGAAACAGTTTGGGAAATAGGGTGATGCTGTCGGAATAACGGGTCTACTTTGACATTTTGGAGATATTTATACTGAAACTAGCGGTCGCGACAGACGTCCTGTCCGAACGTTTGCTTTGTGTCTGACGAAAAAATATAGAAATCGATTGCAGCGCCACCTACCGGGTCTAATTGTGAATATAAACCTTTCTCGAATCCCGTTGAACACAAAAAAAAATTCATCAACATCGGTCCAGCCGTTTAGGAGGAGATCAGTGACATACACACGTACACAAGAAATATATATATTGAGATTTAGGCTAACATTTCAAGTCATTTTGAAGAGCCTCTACTCAACTCAGAAATACGTCAAAAGAAAAACACCCATCGGAAAATGTCAATAAATAACAAGCTATTACTGTCAATTTGATGATTACCTAAATATATAATTATATGTGTCACATTATGTAATTAGTATAACTTGAATGCATCTTTCATCAAATCATTGCAAAACCTACGAATAAATCGTAGGTATGTATGTAACTAATATGTAGGTATATTATTATTTAAACAATACTTAAATTGTTAATAATGGCTCAGCACAACAGTATAAAAACATGTTATTATTACGAAATCGACACCGAATTTTACTCTTCTGTATTTATTTAAAATTGTGAGAGTCGAAATTAATGTTACCAGAACAAAATGGACGCTGAAAATGTCAGAAAGAGTGTTTTATTTAAAACAAGCTCGTTCAGAATGATGTAATGCGTCACTGCTCCTATGTGGAATTAATGGTTATGTATGTAAATACTTTCATTGAAAACGGTGTCCATTAAGAGCTATATTTAATATAAAAGTTGTGGTAGGCGTTCGAAATAAATGAGAAATTTTCGCAAGTGTATGGGATATGAAATTCGACAAGCGTAGTAGGTATTACTGACATTGGTTTGGGAGAAGACACAGCCGAGAGACAATGTATGAGCGACTTACATAAATATATTAGACGTTCCTTATTGAGGAATTCATCGTCTTAATTTACATATATGTAGATATAAGTCTCGCATCTCAAGCGTATTTTGTTAGTTAATGACCCTCTGCGTATTTTTCAAGAGTAGATAGATATGATTTTTAGGGAGATACTCGGGTGGTGTAGCCAGCATAACCAAAAGTACAATATTTCCAGCACGTGGTTTCATATTTTATTAGATTTTTTTTTCTAGTTTTAGATTACGTTAATTGAACTGACTAAACGTAATCAAACTTTTCCATAAGTGTAAAGTCTGTGTTTTAAATACTACTTTACTCAAAATTTATGTAGCTTCTCTTTGAAAGGTAGGAAATTAACAAGTGCCTTTGGAAGAGTAATTAAGGTCAAGATAAAGAAGAATAAATTATGACTGCAATATGTAAATGACTCCTTGCGAGTGTTGTTTTTAATAAAATGCTTGCGAGATAAAGGGAATCTTGGTAAAACAAGTTGTGGAAGAAAGTAATTACCTACATGATCATAAGGTGCATAATTTGTATATCATGTTCATGAGTCGGTACTCCTATCTACAAACGACGTCACTTATGCCAACTAGAATAATAAGTTGCTTACTTAGTGCAGAACTGAGACCAGTCATATGCGGAGTAGGGATTTAAAATTAATTGTATTTTCTTGTCAAACGCTAATGAACATATGTAGGTAGGTACCTTCTTTAATTTGGTTGTGATTGAACTCCACGTGCGGGTTCGCTAAAATCAATTATTAGTAATTTAATGATTAACGTGTAGGTACCTATTGTTATATCGAATGAGAGTACCAATACAAACCAATCCTGGTTTAATGGTACAATAAGAAACTCAGAACTGTACACAAACTGTTTTAAAGAAAAATGCACTTCTCTCACCGCCAACGATCGAGTTGGCGAGCAGCGAGAAACGAGTGTGTGGTTTCTATAGTTTTATCGCTCAGCTATAAGCGAGTGCTCTTGTGCGACGGGCGATTTCTAGTACTAATCGCTCCGGGTCGGCCGAGCGGTAACATTGCGCAAACCTGCACGCGCTAAGAAGCGCTGAATTCATGATTTATATGTTAGCTAGCACTCAGGTCTGCACTATTAAGTAAATAAATAAATAAAGTAAATAATATACCTAAGTAGAAATGACAGCTGGTTGGTCTCTCGACGTGAGATCTGACCGCCAAGCGAGCATCGCTGAGCGAGTATTATCTTTGATAGCTCTTTTCGCTGCGATAAACTAATAGTAAGAGAGTTCTCGCCAGCAGTGTGAACAACCAGCTATCGATTATAAATGTATGTCTCTTTTACTCACACCGGATCTATATCTTTTATCCGTTTCCTCAGCGAGAAAATAGTCGATAATCGCTTCCTCGCCGGCGGTGAGACAAGTGCCTTATAATAAAAAATCTGCCCAGCAATGGGAAAGGTCCATCTATGTTGGATTCGGTTTTCAATCTGAACGGATGCAGCTGAATACGAGTGTTAAGTTATCTATCTGACCCACAAAACCGAGTCATTGAGTAACACAATTGTTGGCAAGATTGCTGTCATATTTTCTGGCATCTGACTATCCGTAACGCCTGCTAGAAACCTTCAAATGGCAGCCGGTCCGAGGATCGGAGGAGTCTTGGTGTGTATTGGATGTTCACCCGTCTATGGACTGACGTCAGCAAGCGTTGCGTAATCTTGAAGTTCATCTCATGTGGCTGTTATAATTTTGCAACTAGCTTCTCCCATATACTTAGCCTACATAACAGGTACATACCTATCTACTACTAAGTGATGATCACGTGCCTACACATGGCAGGAACAAGATATTGTCTTTCCTTATCCCTTCTCGTTGCTTAGGGCATGTATTTGTGCTTCCATTATGGCCCAAATTAAGGTAACAAAGGTAAAATAAGTATTGAAAAAGACATTTAAAATACTATAATCGCAAAAATGTAGTTTGGTTATTGTTTTAAAGGCTAATTGTAAAGGCTAACTATCTCGCGAAAATGTCTAACTAGGTAGGAAGTATTGATCTCGCTGTTTTGTCATTTTTGACGGCTGCGGCTCCAAGACGATGCATAAACATCATTATTTCAGCCTCCACCTCCCAACGGTGCGTATTATGGTACCTACGCAACCTAAGTACAGATAAACTCCAAAACAAACTGGGAGCAATGTGCCCTGCCCTAAAACACTAATACTCTTAAAATGACACACACACCAATTAACAAGTTACAGGCTTAATGACTCGAAGTCTACAAGTAATCAAATATTTCCCTAAGGGTAACATATCTAACTAGACAGCTTAGTTTTTTTTTTCGTCAACCTAAACTGTCCCACTGCTGTTCAACCTCAACTGTCACCGTAGGTTAGGGGGTGGTTTTAGTCAGTAAGAGTCTGACAGACCCCTCCGCTTGCCCCAGGGCGGAGGACATCCATGAGGATTTTCCCCCGACATCAAAAAAGAAAAGGTAGAATGCACATGTCGATAAATTGGTTGCTTCAGGGATAAAGGTAGGTCACGCTTCATCAGCGACTTCATGGACCATGGGTCCTTCCAGGCGTTCTCGACAAGTCGCGTCGGTCGACTTATCTGTCTTGCCTGTTTTCGAAGGATACTAGGTGGCCCAAGTAAATATACTCATTGACATGGTGGACTTACCTAAACCCTACTTTTTGTGTTATTGGCCATGACTTTAGTCGTTGACCGATTCATCAGTCCAACCTTAAACTCAGGCTTGCTGTGCTCAGATCTTGGAGCATATTTTGCAACTCGGCAGCAGTCAGTGCAAATAGGTTACTTAGTACTGAAAACTAAATGAATTAATGATACGTACTCAATTTACACATATTTCAATATTTTTTAAATATTTTCCCATTACCAATCATTTCAATATCCGGTATTCGTGAAGGTGACAAGCGAGAACGAATGTAACTACTGGGTGCAGAAATATCTTTCAAACAATTTAATATTCATGTTTGCTGAATGTGAAATATTTCAATATGGAGCGCAGTGTAAATATCAATGTTCATAAATTCATTTTGTTGACTCCGTCTAGTCGAGGGATATTTTTTTTTGTCAATAGAGTATAGCAATAGAGAGGAAATTGGTAGCATTGGTGAAGTTGTGAAGAAATCGATTTTCATGGTATGTGATGCAGAGGAATTAAGAAAACGTCGAATGGAAAGTTTTGAGTATGATGTTTTGAAAGGCAAAAAAAATGAGAATAAAAGATGTGAGAGATAATATAGCAAGATAGTAGATGCCTAGTTGGCTACTGAGAAGACGACTAATACAGAAGACAGTGTGGAAGAAGGAGCCATGATGTGTGGACGTGAAGGAGACATGTTGCTGATATTTTAAATCCTATCTGAATCAATCACCTTGAGCTTCTTGGCGTTACGTTGATATACCTCAATAAAGGTTCAAATATCGAAGCTAAGGCTCATCTGGCTGCGAAAAAGTTGGGAATCCTAGCAAATCCATGGGAGTTTGATGGGTATACAGAGCTTAGAAGCGACCGGACCAAGGTGTGACTGACACGCGCCTGCCGGATGATGACGCCATGCGTTCGTTCTGGGGCAGCATCTGTTCAATGCCTGTCAGTCATACCGAAGGTGGTTGGATTAGTGAGGTCGATCGAGCGTGAGATTCAATCAACACCAGAAATGGTGGCAATCACAATCAGCCCCCAAGATGTAGCTCGTGCAGTCTGTCCGTTGCCTAATTGGAAATCTCCCGGACTGGACGACCTGCATCTTTTTTGGATTCCGCACAAAGTAGTTCCAAAGGCCGGACGCTCGTTCGCATCTCAGTACCAGACTGCCCTAAATACCGGCTCGCTACCCGAGTTCCTTACAGCAGGAGTACCCACCCACTTGTTCCACGAATCTGGTAGCACTGCGGAACCCAACAATTATAAACCAATTACGTGCACACTGACGGTCTATAAGGTTCTTACATTCATTTTGAGAGCTAAAATTAGCACAACTCATCTGGGCAGCAACTCGATTATGTTTGCCACTCAGAACGGATGGAGGAATGGGTCCCGCGGTACCAAGGAGCTATTCTTCATAAATATGGCCATTAGCCAATAGGTTCAGCATTCCCGGAACGATCTGTCGGCATGTTGGATACACTGCAAGAAGGCCTATGACTCGGTGCCTCATTCGTGGCTCATGACGGTGCTAGAATTGTGTAAAATGCATGCAACGTTACGCACCTTCCTGATCGTATATGAGGCAATGGAGAACAGCTCTTCGCTATCCAAGGTGTCGAAATATCCAGAGGAATAGCGAATCGGTGAGAACTGAGCTTGGTATATTTTAGGGCGATAGTTTGAGTCCGCTTTGGTTTTGCCTAGCCTTGAATCCTCTAACTAAGCACTCTGCTGAAGAATTCTGGCGCAAGTCATCCTATTCGCAAAATGAACTACTAGCAGAACGTTCTATTACCAGAATGTCCTATTGTCAAAGAACAGTATTAGGTTTTTTTATTCCATAAATACTTAACTAACTATATACACTAGAAATAAAAATAAAATCTCCTAACTAAATAAACCCTAAAATATGGCGTCAAAAAATTCATCCGCATCGCTGTCGACTGGAAGTGTACCCAAAAGAACAGTTATGCTGAAAAATTACTATCGGGTTTTCGTCATGGCTCATTATTCAGTTTACAAATTAAAATTCAAATGAAAAGGAGGTATTATATCTCTGGTGTAAGCTGTGTCAACAACGTTATACAATCTCATGTTCAAAGTACAGACGCTTACACAGACTGTGGTAAAAGTAGGAGTTTGGAGACGGGCTGAGATCTAAAGCGACAAAGACTCACAAAGTACCAGGAGCCCAGGAATCATGAAAAAATATTTCAGGATTTGTAGACGTGAGCGGTAAAGATTCAAAAACTACCAGGAGACCAGAATCAAGAATAAATATTTCCGGGGCTAGAAATATCATGAGAGTTAAAGACACACAACCCACCACGAAATCAGAATCATGGATTAATTAATATTTTTTTATATCACTCTTAACCCAATCCTAAGGAACACTACGCAGAAAAAGTCGCGGGCAGACGCTAGTATTGAATAACGTCTCTATTGTATGAATTGATCGCTTAAATATGTATAAGATACGGATTTGCTAATAGGACGTTACGAGAATAGAACATTTTGATACGGAGGCATTCGGGCCTAAGCTATCGGTTGAGGAGAGGTGGTCAGGTAATTTGTCACCTCCTTTACATGGATGATTCGAATCAGCATGCTGCAACTGATGGAGCTGCTGAAAGTAACTGAAATTTTCTGTAGCGCCATCAGGATGAACTTTGGTGTGGACAAAATGGAAAATTAAGTAAGTTTGAGGCTGGTGTCCACAGAAGGTGTGCGAAGTAGCGAGGTGGCGCGAGGTAGGAATGCCAGATGGAAAACACATGGCCAACCCGGGGATATAACGTTTTGTCATTCGAACTACGTCGGAATCGTAAAAATCAAGTACGGTTTGTATCTTCGATAAATTGTCTACTTGAGATATTTCTAGTTATTCGTCGGTTAAATCTCTTGACTTCGACTAAAACGTATTATTTCAAAAGTCTGAGTATTTTTCATCTAGAATGGCTTGTCTTTGCGAATACGATACGGAATGCGTTCCTGGTTTTACCGCTCTTACAGGCGATATTATTTTCTTTGAGATCTTTGCCTGCGGAGCTCGGTTTCTACTTGTTGACTACGAATGAAATAAATTGTATAATGCAGCACTACTATTGTTGCTGTTATATTCTTTTCGCTCTTACACAATTGCGCGGAAAATTGTTCAATTACTACTTCTATTCGTATTTGCACGTGGTGGTTATAAGTTATCACTAAAACTCCATACAACATAAATTCTTCACGAATGAGTATAAAACATGACTTAAGAGCTCCCAGATGGGTCCTAGTCAAAGAGTTGTACGAGTGCCTACGTTACTGAAATTTTTATCTATCTGATACCTACGTACTTTGCGTGTCAGGAATGAAGATACACCAAACGGAATAATCAAACTCCGCATACCACTATAGTAAAGCAAAACCTACTTATCATAGCATGAGTTCGTAGCTCATAAATAATAAAGGTGCGTTGGTAGCCATAATTCATAAATATTTAAATGCTGGCCCAAGCCGGGCTTAGTCCCAACTTGCTGGGTTTAATTATCTGGCTTATGTTATGTGTGCCAAGCTGTAATAATACCTACCTGTTGTTCAGGTGTACCAATGGTTTGTTTCAGAAACCGAGATTGTTTGTTTGTAGTTTAATTCGTATACTGTTCGCTAGTTTGTGGTTTGTGATAGTTGTTGAAATTGTGCTACTTTTGTAAAAGTTCTGTTTGTCTGCATTTGCTTATTTAGAGACAATGCTATTACAGAAAATTTACGTGTCAATTATTGTAAACTACGTTGGCATAAACCTCGATGATCAGGTTTATTACACTTGATTTTGAAAAAGGCCTCTACCACCAATTTATTGATTAATTTTAAATAATTTTTAATGGTGTCTGAAATGGTTTATATTTATGTTAAATTGATTTATAAGTGACTATTTGCATTAAAAGGTCCTTGGAAGAGGTTGCATTAGAACTTTGTATTTTATGACATAGAGTTTGCAGTTACGATATTAGATAGTTATCTCGAATTCTGAACCCAAATGGAGGTAGTTTTTTTCCACAAATCCTGATTTTATTTTGGCATCTGTACATCTCCCGGCGTTGTCTGAATACCTTCATTAACACTTGTAATCTCGAATTGCTTTCCAGGCCATTACTTAATTGTTTTAGTTCTGAGACATTTACAAATGTAGTACCTACCTCCTGGGGTTTATTCGGGATTTGGATTTTAACTTGATTTCTAAGGATTATGCAGGGGACAAGAGGGACAGTTGATCCTTTCAGAAAGTGGGAACTCAAAGAATAGGGATGATGTCTGGGTTAAAAAAATTGATTATATTTAGTCCGTCAGTTGGATTATCGAAAAATATTGGATACATATATTTTATTTTATCAAATCAATAAAAAAATACGAAGATAAAACGCATCAAAGATAAGGAGTGGGGGCTTGTAACTTCACTTTTCAGTAAAAAGTGTAGTGGTAAGTGACATCACACGAGTTTTCAACGCACTGTATCGTCTTAATTTTTTGATTACGTGACTAAAGAAAGAATACGTGTCCAATATTTTTTGGAAATCTATCTGGCGGATTAATTCGATTTCTTTGTCAAATACCTTATTGCATTATTTAAAAATCTAGCAAAATTAGTAGTTCATCATTCACACAGACTTTGTATTGCCACTGTGATACAAAGTCTGAGTGAATGGTTTTCTAAAAAAATTGTGAAAGTGAAGAAGTTTCACAATGGCGAGCTAATGATGTTCCTGCCATCACCTAAGAAGATTTTTGTAAGTCTCTCTGTGAATATTTCGGTTATGTTATCACATTACATTTTTGTTTTTCTTTCATTTAAAAGTACACGGTTAATAGTTTAAAAAAATCTTGACATACATAATGTATCTGGGGATACTTGGTACGCTTATTTCTGGGTGAAGTCTGGTAATGGCTGGATACCTGCTTATTTTTTATGTTCTCAGATTCTACTACTACTATCGATTTAAGTTAGCTTACGAATTACCCGGGTGGAAGTGAAAAAACTTCACGCCAAAGTGGCATGGGAAGGAGTCCGCTACTAATTACCGTTTCTATGGTTTTATAAATCTCCAGACAAGTTTGTCTTTTTGACTAATTTATTGGACAACTACTTGAGTTTCTGATATGTCTATATTAAGAAAAAAAAAACTGACGTATTAAAGCTAACAAGAACTGATTTAACCTTATGAATGACTAATTCGTAATTCGTTAATAACTAATTAGTGCGGAACAAGTCTCCCTGAATATGATATACAAGGTTTATTTTTAATTAATTTATCAATATCATATGGTAAAGGCCTATTCTTCAGAAGTTCCTGGATGAATTCTGCGGAAATTAGTAAAATAAAAAAATATTCTAGTTATCTCTTTCAATACTTCATTTAGAGCTCAAAAACTAAAGGGGGATCAAGTGTCCCTCTTCTCCCATATGTTTTCAGAAATTAAAAAAATCATCATCATTGGTTGGCACTAAGTTAACTCGAGATTCTAGACTTAGGTTAAGTTGCTTCAACCACACTTGATCTATGAGTTATAATAAAAATGCTGCGAACTATCGTCGAAGTATTGTTTCATTACGTGGACTTCTAGAGCGTCATGTCAAAAGTAATGATAACGGTAATGCACATACTCGTACTAACATCGGGGGGCAGTTCTCGTATTGTAAAGGTCATTAAACGGCACTTTTTAACGTCATCATTTAAAGTTCAGTAAAATAATAATATTACATTTATAAAGTGACTCTACTGTCCATTCGGAAAGATAGATTCTTATGGAGAAGAACGGACAAGAAACTTCATAGTTACTCTTTTCAAATAATGGTTTTACAAAATTTGGTATACAAAAATTAATTTAATATTATGTGTGGACGATGCACCCAGAGTATGCTACTTATAGGAACAAAGTATTACCAGCAGAGGTAAACTTATTCATTTTCAAAATCAATTTAGGTAAATGGTACCCACACATTTACAAATAAGGAGCGATGGCATTCTAAAACATTTTGACAAATTTCAAAGCAATGTCACGTGTACGGCTTACTGGATTTTTTCTGCTTAAATGTTAACTACTGTTTCCTAGAATAAACCAGAAGTTATTTCACACCTACAGTAATCCCCCTGTTGTTGCGTAGAACATAAATTCTATGTAACTCACGCAGACGGGTAGGTACTGCAAAAGTCTATTATCTACGATGTACCCTCAAATCATTCGCTTGTTTAAAACCCTCCGAGGAATAGCCCTGAACTTCTAATATGGCAGCAATAACAATAATATAGAACCCATATGTCGTTGTTTTCTAACGAATCGAAAAATTTGCTCTATTGTTTTAATTCACCCAATGTTTTCAATTTCGAAGAGAGAATTTTCTATTTTTTTTTCTGTCCATAACTGTTTAATAAATATTTCACCGTTTGTAAATATTGGACTGATTTGATTTTGGAACGAGGAAAGCGCTGGAATAACGTTAATTTGTTTTTATTATTTATCCATCTCTAGTAACATATTTTTTTAAACATGTACATATTTTAAATTTTAAATGGTACCTAATCTAAATATATGCACTTTAAAAACAACTCCTAACTAAAATATGGCGTCCAAAAAATCATCCGCATCGCTGTCAACTGGAAGTGAGCCCAAAAGGCTGGCGGCATTGCCACGTTGTATGGCAATGCTTATCCTCTGTAACTAAACGTTTAGCAAGATCTCTAAATTACGCATGAGCACTCGAACGCCACGGTCAAAGAGTTTCAAACCCAAACGGCTCGAAAATATAATTGCCAACTAGGTTATTTATTATATTTCCGCCGCTTGAAATCTCTAGTAATTACTTCTTCCCTTACGGGAGCATATCATTACTGATATCAACCAACTTCATAACTGCGTCTAAGATGGTTAAGTTACGCAACATGAAATAAAAAAATGACCTAGAAAGGAATATTGATGCTTGCGATTCGAGCTTTCTGTTATCGCCATTTTCATTCCTTAGGTAAAAGTTATCTGACTATTACAAAATCTACCCTTAAAATAACTAAATTATATTAGACAGGTCCCAACACTATGGCAAGGTCTTACTTTACATTTTGATATCAAATAGAAAACAATAAGCTTATCCGTAGGTTTATGATGCCACCCAGAATAGGGAGGCCGTAAACCTGAAATGTCGATCGTAAAACATAGGTTCATAGGAAGCGGCAATACAAGGTGTAAATAAAAATGGCCAAAAACACGTATAGACATCAACCAGGCACTTTTGTGTTATTTTTACTACTTAATATACGGCTGACTAGAAGATGCGGGAACCATGAAGACGTTCTGTAACCTCAAAATTACCATGTAGGTAGGTACCTATGTGGATATCTGCAAATCTTGCACCCTTTAACCCATAATAATATAAGTATCTAAGAAAAGTATGGCAAATAGGAAAAAAGAAAGCAAAACCCAAGGTTAGGCCCAATTTAGCTGGCGGTCCAATTTACCATACTTTCAATATAACATTTAGTTTTATCATAAAAAAACAGGCTTGTTACCAGTCTCAAACCGAAATATTGTTGTTGAAGAGAGCATTCCAATCTTAAAATTTAAAAAGCTACATACCAGGCTGGGCCCACACCGTAGCCACGTCAAGCTTGAAGCTGCCCAACAGCTTGTTGGCCCGCAGAATGTTGCGCGAATGCAGCACCTGTAACAAAACTCACATTGCATGGCATTCGCAGACAACCTACTAACATAACTAGTAATATCTTAAATATACCCCTTACCCATATGAAATAACCCGTTTATAGCGCAATAAGGATAAAAATTTGATTTATTTTAATGTTGGTACTTTCGAATTTTTGAATGCTCGGCAGTTCGTACATTCGCTTATGTGTTATACAGTGTCGTTAACATTTTAGTATAAAAATGACAGCGTGGTTAAAGTATAATGTAAAACCGTTTTTTATCTGGATAAAGCTTAATTGAGTTGGTATTTGAATAGGTGTAGTGGTTTCCGTTTTTACCTACCGTAATCTGCAATGGAGTTATATTAACTGACTTGATGGATTTAAATCTTTAACTGCACTACGAGAATCCACTTTCCCCCAATTTCACAATTTTAAAGTTGGGTAATTGTCAAAACCTGTGAAACTGATACTAAAGTAGGGTTTGACTAAGGTTTGACACGTTTTAACAACATAAATTAAAACCAGAAATCTGCCCTTTGTATTCTACCTTTGTGTCAAATTACATAACAGATTTAATAATTTTGCTTACAACTCAAGGTTCAACTCAAAAAATTCAAGGCTGATAATTTAAACAAAATACCTGCTTGTTTTGTCTTTGTGCAATATCTTGAGCGCCATGATGAACTTCAATTGATAGATAGAAGAAAACAAAAATTACGCATCCATCTTTTCAATCACGAAGATAAAAAAAACAAAGGAATAACAAAATCGAATACTAAATAAAAGAAATATTGAATGGCCAGTTAGATTTCGGCCTCTCGTTATGCCGCTCGTTAGAATTTCAAAAATTGAAATCAGAATTTGATTCTTGTATTTTTTTTACTATATGCTTAATGAATTGGTTCTATTTTTATTATATTATTATGTAAGTATTCCTGATTAAAAATGCACATGCGTATTCGATACGTAAATTAGCTCGTTGGATTAACTATGTATTAGGGATAATTTCAGCTCTCCATGTGGTCTGAAATTGGAAATGTCAAACCATTTCAGGGATTAATCGCATAATTCGGATATTGGTTATTAGGGTTCGTCAAAGCGCAGTATTAGCTTGATTGCAATTTGATTGTAGCCTTGTCAAAAATACTTTTTACCTTGAAATGATGTTTGATTATATGCTAATCTTGTCAGTCAAAAGTTTTAGAATATATGTGCAGGTACTTCAACATATTTTTGAAAATGTATTTTAGACTTTTGTTCTTAATAGTTTAATACTTATGTGTCTATCTGTCTATAGTTTACTCGTTATAAATTCACTTTGTTCACAGATTGTTTGGCAGCTTATAAATAATAAGATAGATACCGAAAGTAGGGCAAGTAAACGTTTCTATTTTTAATTACACAAAGGATTGTTAACAAGTAAGAAATACAAAATAAATCCGGGCCTTGAGTTTACTAGCTCCCCGAGTATTCACAGAATTTTCTTTAGTTTTCAAGGCATCTGGGGACCCAGATGTAGGTACATACATATTTATAAAGGGATAGAACGGACCTTCGTTCTCTTCTCCTATACAGACGGACCTTCTGAGAAAAAGTAGATACACAAACGTCAGCGAGAACCGGAACTTTGTGCTTTCTGGGTCGCTACACATTGTGGCTTTTAATTTATTATCAACAGTATTTCAGGTAAAGCACTCAGAATACATACGTCATCCGTCAAACCTGTCACACATTTACTAATACATGTCATACAATGATATTATTACGGAAAGATACGCTACGCTCATGCTGAGCGGCGTACAGATTTCGTTGCGTTTTTATGATAAATGTACTTACTGTAGGACTGCGATACATAATAAATAGGTACAGAAAGAGATTTTATTTGGCAAATTATATCAATTGTCTGAATTTCTCTGCAAAAATTTTTGCAGAGAAATTCAATTGCGTGCACTAGTGCGATTTAGAAATCTATTTCTTTTTCGTGTTTTTCTCAAAACGCCAAATGTGACAGTTGAAAGTCGTGTCATTATTAAATAAGACATAATAATTGTAATATGATTTAACATCCCCCGTCTAGCTGTTGGCGCAGCTGATTTTTTTTCGTAATTCTGGCATTGTGCAGGTTATTCTAATATTAATATATGATTATTTTCACCCATTGAAAGATTGCAACTGGAAAAGAAGTCAACTGTATATTTGGGTAAATAGGTGGCATCAACCTGAGTATCTCTATTTTCCATGAAGTGACAGCCTACAGTCAGTAACTAGGTAATATGATACCCCATGGCAAGACTGGTGTCAGTTTTTCTTGTTTCTGACTACCCGTAACGATCAAAGATCTAGAAATGACAACCGGAACCAACAACTTAACGTGCTTTCCGTGGCACGCAGGAGTACACGTCTGTAATAGATGATCACCCATCTACAGGCCTACCTCAGCAAGCGTTGCTTATCCTTATAACCATACGGCTACTTAAAAGTTGGATACGAATATTAACTTGCACAATAAATACTTGGAGGCAAATATAAAATATAAGTCAGTATCGAAAACCTGTCGGAAACTGAACGCATTTTCTAGAACCTCATAAAACACCAGCGATCAAACGTTAGGCACTTGTTATATCGTCCTGTATCGTATCGTACCGTATCGTATCGTATCGTATCGTATCGTATCGTATCGTATCGTATCGTATCGTACCGTATCGTATTGTATCGTACGAGTAACTGTGTATCGAATACCTGTCTATAATAACGAGCAGTGGTATATGAGGTCGGTTCGAAATCGGAGACAATGCTATTGGAAAACCATCTGGGTCAGCCAGCGGACGGGAATCTGTTCAAATCAGGTTTCAAATGCATTGTAGGAAACTAGAATCGTAGCGTGTAATGTATATAGATCTGCGAGAGACAATAGACTCAAACAGTTATGTGATATATATAAATTTGGCTGGATGAGCTCGTGGCTAAATCATAAAAGCCGCACAGGTCAATCTTCGAGATTAAGTGACGCTTGCTAAGGTCGGTCCATCAATGGGTGCCCATTCATTATATACCGAGACTCTTCCGTCCGTGCCTCAAAATGCACGTTAAGTATACTTACCAGTATTTCACTTGGAGCGACTACCTACCAGACCTCCATAACCCATTAACTGGGTAATACGGTACTTCTTGAGTTCTTGGCAAGACTGGTGTCAGATTTTCAATGGCAGCCGGGACCAACAGCTTAACGTGCTTTCCGAGGCACGGAGGAGTCTTGGTATGTTAAGTTAAGATGGTCTCCCATCCACAGACCGACCTCGGCAAGCTTTGCTTAACCTTGAAGATTGACCCGTGCCGCTGTCATTACTTAGCCACGAGCTTTTAATCAAAAAGGAAGAAGCGTGTTTGCTAGAATCTGTCAAGTATGAATGATCTGCCTAGCCTTTTCCCAACTATATTGGGGTCGGCTTCCAGTCAAACCGGATTCAGCTGAATACCAGTATTTTATGTGGAGCGGCTGCCTACCAGACCTTCACAACCCAATAACTGGGTAACACGGTACTCCTTGGTAAGACTAGTGTCAGATTATCTGGCTCCTGACTATCCGTAACGACTGCCAAAGATCTACAAATGACAGCCGGGACCAACGGCTTAACGTGCTTTCCGAGACACGGAGGAGTCTCGGTATGTAAAGATGGTCACCCATCCACAGACCAACCTCGGCAAGCGTTACTTAACCTTGAAAATCGACCCGTGCGGCTGTTGTAATTTAGCCACGAACTATAATAAGTTCCTAAAAACACCAGCGGGCTAAAAAGCTGGCTCGACAAAATTTTGTCGCCGCATTATTTCGACCCGAAACAAGATAAAGCATGTTTACACATCCCGTTTCGTCAAGAGTGCGTGTTATCCTCGACTAACGTTGTTTATTTTTTAAAAGGAAGTTTAAAATGGTTGCTTGTAAGCCTCCGTTTGAGTTTGTCACAGTAGCATGACAATATGACGCTTATTTAGTGCGAAAACAAGAGTGGAAATCACTTGGAGTTGAAAAGGTCGGTGTAATGTGGTACTTAGCTTTTAATTAACACAACTTTGTTGAGTCATGTATTTTTAGCAACAGAAGAAAACCTCACGCGGCGGAAATATAATAAACTTGTTGGTAGTTATAAGCTCGAAAATATAAGTTATATTTTCGAGCCGTTTGTGGTTGAAACTCTCGGGTCTTGGGGTCCGAGTGCACATAACTTGTTTAAAGATCTCTCAAGACGCTTAGTTGACACTTCACGTGACCCAAGGGCTGGCTTTTACTTTGGTCAAAGAATAAGCATTGCCATACAACGTGGCAATGCCGCCAGTCTTTTGGGTACACTTCCAGTCGATGCGGTTGAATTTTTTGACGCCATATTTTAGGGTTAATTTAGTTAGGAGTTTTTATTTTTATTTCTAGTGTATATGGTTAGTTAAGTATTTATGGAATAAAGTTTAGCAACATAATTAAAGGTAGATTTTAGATTATTATTAGATAATTTGTTATTAGATAATTTGTTTGTATCCAAACATTGACTTCCGAGCATCGCTGCTCCAACTTCACTGACCGGCCTCTGAAGTCTAACTCACCATTTAGTTGCATTGAACACTTCTTCATAATTTCCCGGTTTTCGCTTCCGAGACCCTTAACCACCGAACTATCACGATTTTTGCTATAAACAACGATTGATGGTAATGGTCTCAGTAAGCGCTTCTTTATGAACTTGCTACTTATGGTACCTACAGGTATTTGCTATAGTGCAAGCTGCAACAATAGAGTACCGTTTTTCTTTTTCTTTTTTTAAGGATGCGAATTGAAGCGGAAGGGTGTGTCAGACTCTTACTGACCAAAACCCATCCGTGTACCTTCTAAAGCCCTTTGCGTTCCGGGGCCGCGGTGACTCTTTCGAACAAATTCCGCAACCCTGCCAGGCTTTGGCTCCAGCAGGCCCCGTCTCCTATGCTGACATCTCTTTGAGGCGCGCGTGGAATACAACGCGCCATCATCAATTGAGTACCTACCAAGCTTATAAAAGCAGGTTTCCTGTCTCCGGGGCGCCTACTTGTAAATACGATTATAACTTCTGACCCATTGTTAATTACTGGTAGCACAGTTAAAAGCTCAGTAATCGACATGTATTAATGGTCCAATATTGATATCAATATTGCGTGTATTAGCACTAGAATAATACAATATCTACTACTTAATTTTGGTGCGGGCTCCAAGACATTGGCTCTATTATCCTGCAAGATGAGCTTAATTGTCAAACGCGGACTATATTCTGGCTTGCACGTGTTGAATTGGTTTGGAATAGAGGGTGATCTTGGCGGAATTGGTGCTTAATGAACTGAATGACCATGTCGCCGGAAGACAGCGTTGGAATACCTCCCTAAAGTGGACCAATGACTCAATGAAGGCCACAAGAAATACGCTGTTGGCGAGACGCACACGACTGGTCGATGTGCCGGCAATTGGACGCTTGTTTCCAGCAGTGGTCGTCTTTCTGCTAAAATGATGATGGTGACGATAACCACATTTCACTCTTAGGTAGGCCATGGGAATAAAAATGGTTGAACGAGAACTTAATCAGGTATGGATGCAGTTGACGAGTATGTCTAAGTTATTCTCTACTAGCTGCCGCCCAAGGCTTCCCCCGCGTGAATTTCGAAAATTATCCCAAGAGACTACCGGTATAAAAAGTAAAAATTCTATAATCTACCTCTGTACCAAATTTCATCAAGATCCGTTCAGCCGTTATGACGTGATTGAGTAACAAACATCCACCCACCCATCCATCCGAACACCCGAATTTTCGCATTTATAATATTAGTATTAGTATAAATAGAAGTATAGATTACAGGTAAGTTGATATATGTATGTATAGTCGTATGTGGGTATCAGCTTGCTTGCCAAGCATAATAGCTCAACTCCATGTGCCTGACACATTGACAGTTCTTGAGTGACTGATGCAGATTTAGCCTAACGGCGATATAGATACCATAATATCCATTGATCTCATCGATACAATACACCAGTAAGGCTTACATGATGGTGTCGCCTTACAAATATATTATATAGGTAACCATTATGAATACATAGAGTGTACCAACTTAGTTTGAAAGATGGTACGCTATCTTTTGGCTCTAGACAGTGTAAAATGTATGTAGAGAAAACTGTTGTAAAAATGCAAGTGACAGTTTGACATTGATTTTGAATTTTGGACTATCAGCATCGGGGACAGAATGCCACTTTTCCTAGACCCTTTTGTATTGCAAAATTAATGTATCAAAACAAAATAAAAGTAGGTAAGTACTCTTAAATTAAACCTTATAATTGATATCCGGACTTGCGTAACTTTTACAAAGTGTAGTTATTTATTTTGTCCTACAAAGTAATTTGCGACACTAAAAGACCGCAATTTATAAAAAGTCTATTTATTTTCTCTGTAACTAAATTTCTCGTTTATAAGTTGTACAAGTAAAAGAAAACGTTCTCGGAAAACCGTAACAGGGAGGGTAACATTCAGAATTGGATTCAAGAATAATACGAGTATTGGTTAAATATACTATTTTACGCCATATCGTACAACTAATTGACAGATATAACTTGTTTTAGGGCTCCGTACCTCAGTCGTCAAAAACGGAACCCTTATGGGATCACTTTGTTGTCCGTCTGTCAAGATCTTTTTTCTCAGAAACGCGTAGAGGAATGAGAGAGGAACAAGCTGAAATTAACACCATATACTCAAGTCTGCTACCCCTTGGAGCAGTGAATAAATCAAACTTTTAAGTCGAAGCAACTAAAAGATAAGGTTTATGCTAAGTTTATGGCGCATTATTTGACACTCGTAAGGGAATCAAAACCTAGTATACTTCATCAGCCGAAAGAAGTCCACTGCTGGACATAGGCCTTCCTCAAAGGGTGGGATTTGCCATAATCGCCACGCTTGGCAAGCGGATTGGCGATCGCAGTGTGGCTGTTGTAATGCACAGAGAATGCTGCTGCCCATTCTCTGGTGAGTCCCTTAGTCACCTCTTATGACACCCACGGGAAGTGATGGTGGTATTATTTTACGTCCAACACCATGAGCTAGAGTCATGAAATTTGGCAAGATTGACACTGCAAGTACAGGAAAAAGTCCGAAAATTGGGAATTTGTTGTGTTATCACATTAAAAAAAACTTTTTATAACAAACTTACAACAACAAAACTTAAACAACTATATAATATCGGTATCCGCGGAAAAAGCTACGAATGGTTCAAATCTTACCTAAAGAACAGAGAACAAGTTGTAGAAATAGAACATTACAATCATAAATCAAAAGAAATAGAATCAATTCGATCCCAAAGTATGTCCGTAAACGCTTCTATACCACAAGGAAGTGTGATAGGGTGCCTGTTATTCCTTGTTTACGTAAACGATCTCCCAAACCACACAAGTGAGTCATGCGTACTGTTCGCCGATGATATTTCGATCTTAACATCATGCGATAATAATATAAATCTAAACCAAAAATTTAGTTCTATACTTGACACTGCAACACACTGGATGAAAGAACACAATCTTGAAATTAACTACAATAAGACAAAAATAATAACTTTCCACCCCCGACAAAAAATACCTATAAATATAAATTTCAAATACAACGGATTTAAATTAGAAACAGTTAATAAATTCACCCTTTTAGGCCTAGGTATAGATTCACACATAGATTGGAAACCACACATTCAAAAAGTAAGAACAAAATTATCCAAGTTTTCATATGCTCTCCGAGAAATCAAGAAAACAACTGACCTAAAAACAGCTCTAGTAACATATTACGCGTACGCATTTGCATGGCTCAATATTACTCACTCTACAGAAAAAAATGGTTAGAATTCTAATAAATATCAAAGATACGGACTCCTGCAAACCACATTTTAAAGACCTAAAAATATTAACCCTGCCTTGCCTTTACATACTCGAAATTTGTAAATTTGTACGAAAAAATCCGCAATTCTATGGAGGAGATATCCAAACTAAAATTACACTCAGAAATGAAAGCAGATTAAACATACCCACTTCACGATTAAAAATGCACTCTTCTAGTACATATGTTATGTCCATTAAAATATACAATAAGTTACCGTTATACATAAAAAATATAAATCAAAATAATATCTTTATAAATAAATTAAAACAATTTCTAATAACCAAAAGTTACTACACTATTGACGAATACTTTAGCGATAAAATTCAATAACAATAAAAACTATTTTGACATAATACCTTAAACATAATATCAGAATCAGAATCAGACTTTTTATTGCTAATGTAGGTACAGTATAAGAAATATTTAAAAAATATTTTAATATTGTTAATTCAAAATGAATGATAAAAGATTCTACAAGACGCAATAAAATTGTAAATATATAGGTTATTAAAATTTAAAGTTAATAATGTAATTCATGCAATATGTAGGTACCAAATACAAAATCTTAAAACATATGTATAAATACTTATAAATACCATAAACACTAATAATATTATTTTAGTTAAATATTTATTTTAAAAGCGCCTTCATCCTCTCTCCTATTAATAATAAACTTTGCTGTGCCCGACAGGGTCCATAATTGATTCGATGTTTTACATACCAACTGTTATGTATACACATTATGGAATGCAATAAAGTATTGAGTATTGAACTTATATTTTCGATTGAAGAATTGACCGTGATTAGGTTCGGTCGATACTCGGAAAATCAAGACTTGATCGGCACCCCTGGTGCGCGAGTCCAACTCGCACTTGTCCAGTTTTATTCACATTAATTTATCTAGGGTATTTTTCGTTGGTGTATCCACTGAGTCGAATGGAGGTCCTTCAACATGACTCAAGTATGAGCATTACTACAACAACCTTAACAGAAGTAACTCATCATCGTATTCTTGCCCCTGACCCAGGTTAGCTAGGGTCGGCACAACCAGTTTTTCTCATTCTTCCCTGTCAACCCTCAGGCTTCGATCTATTTATTTCATGTCAGTCTTCACACAATCCATCCATCCGCCAGAAATGAACTATTCAAACTTAATAATGTGGTACCTACACTAATTATATTTTTTTTAGTTACAGTATACCAAAAACATTTTATATCTGCCTAATTATTTCTGCTTAATATCCAATAACGTAATACGAAATAAGTCTTAGAGTATATAAAATGTTATATGTTAAGAAATTATATCAACAGTTGTATATATCACGTTCATTACATCATGTGAACGTTATTGAAATGAAATATACCAAATAACTTGGTATATTTCTTTGCCATTCAACGTGGCAAAGCTGCCAGTCTTCTGGGCACGTTTCCGGATGACAGCGATGCGGAGGAATACTTTGACGCCTGAGTGTACTTTGTTTTTGTATATGTACATACTTAGGTTTAGTAGATGTAAATAGTTTTAAGATAGTATATAGTTATATTATGTTTGTCTGACTATCACAGAATAAACCAAATAACTTTAAATGATATGAAACGCACCCCAAACTATTAAAATATCAAGTCTCTTCTGGGACAGCTGCCAATAAATCCTGCAACCTATTTCAGCATAGTTCTGGAAACTGTAAAGGACTTAGATCAGACGCTCGGCGCAGAAATATCTGCCTAATTATTTCTGCATTAAAACAAAAATATTTTTTACCGTAGACCAGTAGTAGTATGTCTTGTAGTACATTTATTTCTTATGTTCATAGTTTTTTTTTTTATCACAGCGACTAACATCGCTTAAATAGATGATTAAAACAAAATGGCATTTAATTTCGCTGATCTATTGTAGCAAGTGCTGTGTGAAACTCAACCATATAATCTACCCATAATTTATAACGTTTTCTTAGTGATAATCACTCCGAAAGCCTGTTACTCAACGACATCTACACTTTAAGATTTGCATCTAAGCTCTGGAGACCTGAAGATTTTTATTAGGGGCAAGACAGGAAAATAGGTCAACAACTCTCGGCCGCAAACTATCAAAGTATCAAGTCTCTTCTGGGACAGGAACCAATAAATCCTGCAACTTATTTCAGTATCGTTCTGGAAACTGGAAAGGACTTTATTCGTCGATCAGGCGCTCTCTTGGGAATATTGTAGGTATTGCATAGACAATGAAGGCAGGATGTCCTCAAAAATTTAAAACAACGGTCGAGATAGAACAAAGGCGTAGTGTGAATATGGTTATGGGCCAATTATTTAAGCCTTGGCAAAAATTTTAAAAAGGGTACCTATTCCGCGTTACAGCATTAACAAAACGGTGATAGACCAAATAAAAAGATTTTTTCGAGCGCGTCCGGTCCCGAAAATTTTACAAACATGAACATCACATACGTCACGTTGACGACTTCCACAGAAAAGCTTCAGAATCAAGATAATGTCGAATGCAAACGCAACGAGCTCGGAAATGATAGCCTCAGATTGGTTCTACTTTCTTCTACCATGTAGACATAAAGCTTTCTTTGCCAACTTAAGCATAAATGAGTGAAATCGAAGGATGTAAGAACGAGCAGAGTGATCTCGAAAATTTTACCATCCCGCCTCGGATAGGTTCCAGTTTCTTTTGAAGAACAAGAAGTTCCAGGGCGGCGCGGTTCAACGTAGTCACATAGTAAGTCACTCTGGGCACTGGCCCTCTTAAAAGAAAGAAAATTGTGTTTATTGGCATTATAAAAAACATAAACACCATAAAATGAAACAAAATAAATACTGAAAAACCAACAATGCCAAAAGGCCTCAGCTCAGCATAATGCCAGATGGTAACACAAGGTATACCACCTGACCTAAGGGTAAATATGCTACTGGTTTAGTACCCAGAATATGTAGTTATCATCGGAATGTTGCGAAGTTTCGCTGAATTTAATCTTAATTATTGTAGTCTGAAAGAAAGTCCGACAAAATGTAGGTAAAATCAGAGGCGTCTTATTTTACTTCAACCGTATTTTGTGTGTTACTTACTTTATACTCATAGTTTTGCATAAGTATGAGTATGTTAGAAAGAGTAAGAAAGAACGTAGATATACTTAGATAATATATTCACTTATTTCAATGGGGCTCAAAAACAGGAGACCGATTAAACACGCAAAAATAGGTTTCGTTTGGAAATAAAAAAAACTACTCACGGATCACCTATATCACAATATTGGTTTTGAGAGGCTTGTGCTTCAAACGAGCTCGTTGTCCAATATTTGTATAAAACGAGGACACGAAAAGGGCGTTACTATAAAAACGGTCTCAATTCAAATAGTTTTTTACTCTGTTGATCGATCGATCTGCACGCTACCCACACCAAGATACATAGATGGTGATATAGGCACGTTTTTGTCATAAAAAGTGATATTAACATAACCCTGATTTTCCTGTCGTACCTACCTGTGGGTATACCAAGTACCCTATTCAAAGTTTACTGAGAAAATACAGCCTTAGGCTGCAAACTCTCAATCTCGGTGGAGGTCTTGGTTTCAAAACAAAGGTCTGTTGTGATAATGTTTTCTGCAGTATAGAATAATTGAAACCAAAAAACATATTTGGACTTTTTGGAATCTGTCAATCTTAAAATCTCTTTTCACAAAAAATGCGTTCCCCAAATAACTTATAAGGCTTATTTAAAATCTATTATTGATTCCTGTTCAAACATATTCTGATGATCTTGAAAATATACATACATAGGTACTCTCACAAAAATTAAGTTCAATATTTCAACACGTCCTCGGTTTCATTTCGTTATTAATACAAATAATATCGTAGGGGTATCGCGATGTTACTCAAATGAAGATGATGGTTACAAAAAACCTTTCCAATCACTGCGGTTAATAGAACATAAACAAACAAACAAACTTTTAGGAGCGAGTGGTACCGTACGGGAACCAGGTTCAAGATTAAGCATTGCTTGCCGAGGTTGGTCTGTGACCATTTTAACATACGCTGAGATTCCTTCGTGCCTCGAAAAGAATGTTAAGCCATTGATTCCGGCTGTCAGTTGTAGATCTTTGGCAGTCGTTACGAATTGTCAGAAGCCAGAAAATCTGACACCAGTCTTGCTAGAAGTACCGTGTTACCCAGTTAATAGGTTGTGGACTCTGTGGAGGGCTGGTATGCAACCGCTCCACATAAAATACTGGTATCTAGCTGAATCCGGTTTGATTGGGAGCCAACCCCAATATAGTTGGGAAAAGGATAGGCAGTCAGACACCGTACGGAATTCAAAAATTGATAAATTAAAAATCAAAGATCAACATATAACAATGATCGCCCGTAGCCTTATCTCTCGACTGAATAATAACACAGAAGTAATGTCATGACTCAAGCCTTTGTGTCGTGAAAAATTCGGCCTATAAAAGTAGTGAGATCAATAATAGGCCAGTTTTATACGGTCAGGAAAGATCCAAGCTCTCTGTTCACTGGTATTTTCAAAAGACACATGTTAGAGTCATGGACTTTTCTGCACTTCTGAAATGCTTGGCCTATTGATCTCACTACTTTTATAGGCCGAATTTTGGGGATAGAAACTTGGCCTTCTTCACATTTTTGTATTTTGACGGATATCATGTCATTTTTCCAAGTCAATGATAGGAATGAGTTAAAACAGTTGCTTGTGTAATATTCACACTGTGTGCGTTAGGCCGGAACTTGGCCTGGCGCACTACAGTGCACCTAGAAAAATACAACTGTGATTCTGAAATCTGTGGGCATGTGTAAAATGAGACGTATGACGTCACAGTTAGGCAGAGTACTCATGGAATTTTAATGATCATAGGGGCACGCTCGGAGCTCTGACCCACTTTAGTCAGAATAATGTACTGTTCTGTGGAACGTTTCCTATACTCTGCATTTGTTATAAATGTTTATTTTGGTTTCCCGCTGGTCACGTAGTTTTCGTAGTTTTCACAACGCTTTCCCTGTTAGAAATTTTCCCATCCAAATTGCACTGGTCCTATGAACAAAAAAATCTGAATAGAATTTTAGCACTGCATTGCGCTTGTAACTAAGCTGTAAATACAAGCTTGTGAACCTGTGTAAATTACTGATCGAGGTTTTGAGTTAAAATAGGAAAAGCTTAGAAACAAAAAATGTTTATTTTCTTGTTCTGCTTACCCCTCAAAGCTTGAGGTGCTAGCAGTTGGCTCGCGTAGTGCAACTGGCCAGGGTTTTAATGTACTTAAAGAAAATTAATTAACTTTTAGACTGATTTTGCAAGTGTAAGTGGAACTTCGAGGTTAAGCTACGCTTGCAGAGGTGAGTCTATGGATGGGTGACCATCCATTATCCCCATGGTCCCGGCTGTTATTTGATATCCTTAACCTTGATAGTCAGCAGCCACGAAATCTGACATCAGTCTTGCCGAGAGATATCGTAGGTGTTGTTATTTAACCTCATCCGGTTAGAGTGGAAGCCGAAATCAATATATTTTAACAAAAGTCTAGGCAAATTCATTGATGAGTCACAAACTGCAAGCTACAGTATTCAACACTAACCAATATCGTTTGGGCTTGGTCTATACTTTCCTGCATACCCCAAGCCCACTCGGTACTCGATAGTATTCATTATAATGAATTATAAAGCTCATCTGATTACAATCAAATCCTACTCAGACGAGCTTTTCAAAAATTTAAACTTTTCTGGCGGGTATGACGTGCCAACTAAAAGTCTTGGTAAGGTATTAACCAGTCATTTTCCATCCGTATTACTACGGATGGCCGTAACGAAACCATAGCGCGATTCAGGATTCTGCGTTGAAAGGGACAACGCCATCTAGTTGCAATTGTTGAACTAATAAACCTCGTGTATTCGAATTTGTGGCAAAGTTTAGCTATGGTATTTTCGATACACAGAAATATTGTATTTACTTATTTATGATGTTATTAAAGTTATTATGATGTAATTAAAATTAATATCATCAAAACGCCAAATTACTCGTTTTAATAAAAGGAAATCAACGCGGTATGACACGTGGATTTTGTAGGTACTAATTGCAAAGTTAGTTCGTATGAAAAGCTCCAGCAAATGATAACGCAAAAAAAGAAGAATAAGGAAGAATAGTTCAAGTCCAAAATAAATGTATTTCGCCCTTATTAAATAACAATTTCCTACCGCAGGGAGCCCGCTAACAACCTTCCGTGTTTTGTTAATAACATTGCCTTTAGGGTAGGTTTCTGTAGGCAGGTACTGTTGTTACGCTTCAGGTTATAAATAAGAGACATTCATTAATAACGTAAGGAGCAGTATCCCAAGTAATGAAACCATGTTTGAATTTACTTTAAAAGTAATTATATAAGATGGGTCGAATATGGTTTTGGACGACTAGCTCAATCAGCTCATAATTATTATAGTTATGTACTTAACCGCTTCAGTTTCACTGATGATAAGTCTGCTTTCCCGACTTATTGGTCCAAATACCATGCCAAAATAAAAATGCGTTTGACATCGACCGAAATCAATATTATTTCATTCAACAAGGATAAAAATGCGGATAAAAGCTCTACGATTGGAAAGCTCGACCCCCACGAGACTTTGTATATAAGCCACATCAAAATCTGAGCAAACATTGAAAACTTAGCCTGTATGTTGACTTTATACGTAAGGTAAATAGAAAAGGATGGAAAATGTAGATGGTTTTGTGGAATCAGGGTGTTCTAACTTTTCGCTTGCTGTAGGTAAAAGTGATTTTAAAACATGAGTTTTAAAATCCCTTTTACCTACAGCAAGTAATTCGCTAATTTTTCGTTGACTTTAATAAATTTCACTTTAGTGTCGCTTACACACTATTCAATCGAATTGACAGTTACAGTATAGTTTGCAATTTACTGACATTATTTTTACTTTTTGATCCCTTGTCATGGCGACTATATCGAGAGCAAGCAGTTTCCTTTAAAAAGGATTAGAATAAGGGTCATATTGTCTTGTTTTGTGATGTAAAAATATTCTTCAAGCAAAATATTGGAATCATGACTGTCTGCCTAGAACTCCTGGGTATGGGTATACCAGAAGTCTTACACGGGGAGTTTGTTTAATAGATCAGAACAGAAAGACCATCGTACTGATTTTTATAGAGATCTAACAACTTAAAATATATATTAATCTAGTAAAAAATAAGTATTTTAGTTTACAAGTATGTATTTTGTTATGCTGTTGGGTGTGGAATTTTTTTATGTAAAATGCAGAACAAAATCTTCGGATATTTCTATGTATATTCTTCGTATATTTTAATAAATTCTGTTACAATACAAACTGATTTTGACGTTTAACCGTTAACTAAACTAAGCTTAATTGTTAATGATAGAATAATGATTGTTGATATAATCGTCGCGTCTTGAAGACCGTTTTAATTGGATCTAAATGTACGAGTATTTTCTCACCCAAAATAAAATTACTCATCACTTACGTTACATATTTTTCAAGTTTCAAATAAAAGGGGATCATAACATCGCGGCTGTAATCTCCAAAGGGTTAGGCAGAGGAACATCTATAGCACATCCACACAGACTAGTTATTTTTTAAAGTCTATGTAATTTGGGACCAGCATATTGCCATCCTCCGGGCACAAATCCTGACCGGACTGTTTTTTTATTTAATATGGGTTTGCTCTTGTATCTAGTCTAGGTCATAGATGACAGAAACAAAGTCGACGATGGAGCGAGCTTACCCAGAAGAAGCCTGTTCATTCTAATTTTGAAGAGATTAGGGTTGTATGCGTTCGGAAACACAGACGCAGGCAGAGAGTTCCTTTGCTGTGCGCATTATAAAAGACGTTTGGAAACGTTTAGTTCGCACTAAACGTTTCCAAACGTCTTTTATAATGCGCCTTTTATTGGTGGAATAGCAACAAGGTAGGGATGGTAACTTGCAGTGCGTCTAGATGTCCGATGGTAGAAGGGGGCCGGTGGGATGAGGTGGTGGTCGTGGTCTGTTACTGAGAAATACCAGATAGAAAAACCCAATAACACTTTCCACTACTTAAGAATTGAGCCCACGACCAGCAGTAGCGCTTACAATCTCTAGACCTACGAGAGAAAAGAGCTTGTCAAGGAAAACTGGCTTTTGACGGGTTTTCCTTTATGAGATTTTTTTTTTTTTTCAAAACGGTTCGTCGATCTTAAATGTCAGATCACTATTAAAGTTTGAAACGATATTATTCAAATTACCAACATGGCAGGCTCGTTGTGAATTTTTGAGAAGGTCATTGTGGCCGTTTTGTGTTCCAATATGAGATTATCATTATTATTTTGCATTTAGCCTCATTTATTTAGGTTTTTTTTAAATGAATAATATAATTCATTTCGTTACTGAGTGATTGAGTAAAACTAATGGTCGTAGAAAGCAGAAATTTGGCATGTAGGTTCCTTGGGGAGTGTAGGGAAGCACTTAGAGAGAATTTCCCGATTTTTTCACGGGTTCGGTAAAAAACGGGGTATGCCCGCCCGTATGAAGTTGCGGGCAAAAGCTAGTAGATATACATATGTATAAATGGTTTTGTTATCTCACTAATGTGGTCAACCGAAGGTTCATGCTTGTTTAGAGTTCTTTGCTTGGCGCAACATATCTTCTTTATACTTTTCTATTACTCATCATACCAGCAATAAATAACCGACATTGAAGTAACCGATTACTGAAATTAAGAAAATGACTTAAGGTCGGAAATCGGTAACTTCGTTTTATGTCGATACGTCCTTTTTTTTAATGACGGCAGTTTAAGGCAAGCGTGATTAGTTTACTTTTAGGTGGGCTTGCTCCATTATCGATCACATCATCGCTTACCATCAGGCGAGTAAGACGTTAAACGCCAGGCCGTGGTAATCGTAACTAATGTAAGAATTTGATGAGTTTTAGTAAACTGATAGCTGGGACCCTTGAGAAGGAAGTCGGCTATTATAACACGAGCGAAGCCGCAAAAGAAAGCTAGTCAATAATAAAAAAAAACATGTCCTCACCTGATTACTAAACAAGCTAGTAAAAAAATATACAAGGGGGATAAAAAAGGGGGGGGGGGAAAAACCCATAGGGCACCAAAGAAATCGTCCTCGTCGCCGTCAACGGGACGAGTCGACTAACTGCTTGCTGATTTGCTCGGACCCAAGAACTTAGTGGTTAAATCCCAAATGGCTCAAATACATACATAATTCCCAATAAGATTAGGCGCCCCAGATGGGCTGGCGTATGGGTGTCGACACATATTGCATCCCACACCAAAGGCCCACCCAACTTTCAAGATATATGGTGAGAAATGTAGCGATTCGGAAGGTCGTGTCACTAGCATAGTACCTATGTTGTGTGGTAATGACTGTAGCCAGAGGCCCGACTCCCATTTACCCACAGCCAGCAGGCGGACACGCTCTGTAGTATTAGATACCTCATTCATTAAAGAAAAAGTCGTTTACATACAAACTAATCGAAAGCCAAAAGCGCATTTCAGTATATAAATTAATCTTAAACGGCATCAGATGACATCTCTCAATGAGTTTTTGATCTAACTGCACAACTCGTAGCGTTTGCTACGAGATCTCGTAGCTGCTTCGTAGCACAAGTCGTAGCGGCGTAGCACCATTACTTGTAGTTTGAAACTTGTATGTTATTCGTAGTATGATAGATTGTCTAGAACTTCATGCTGTATCATCGTTCTAAGTGTAATAAGTAAGACGTGTGACTGGTGGAAGTTACACTTGAAATGGGTTGTCCTAGAGCTCGAAAACAACCCAAATTGGACCCCAAGTTTTCAAGTCACCCTGTAAACTATCCTATGTTAAAGTCTGTTTGTCTGCTTTTTCAAATGTTTTTTAATCAAACTCAACAGATTTGGATGAAATTTGGTCGCGGGTAGGCTATGGCTTAGATTTAGATGATAATGTTCTATATCTGTGCAAGTACATACCCAGGCAACAATTTTAAAACGACTTCATTGCTGGCGGCAGAAGCTTAAGCTATCGCATATTAGCAAACTAGCTTTCTCCCGTGGCCCATATTACAGTGCATGTATCTTTACTACTATCGACAAACAATTTTTTATACATTGGATTATGGCTAACAAAATTGCGATTATTCGTGTATTCACTCAATATTTGCCCGTTCAAATATCTTTTGCCACAACCGTTATCAATAACCCATGAGTGATGAGCCCGCAGTGTCACATCAAAAAAAGATCCAAGACTTAACATTTACTCGCTGAATGTGGGTACTCCACAATATTCTCATGCATATATTTTTCAGGAATTTCCTTTCCACTCGACTAAACTTTGACTAAGCCCTGTTGAGAGTTGTAGCCTAACGTTCTCAATTCGAAAGTTTTTTACGTGTGGGGGGCGGGGGGGGGGGGGGCTGAGTCGAGTAGAGAGCTTCCTTCAAAGTGACAATCAAAATGAATGTATAAGTCACCGGATAATTGCAAGCTACGTAAGATTACCTTGAGAGATTGTAAACTCTCGATAAATTATCAAATGAACATTTGTTCTACAAATTAAACGAATCAAAATCTAGTATTTAATAATATTTCCGTGCCGGTCACAGAAATTGTGAACTGACATACATATACTGGCGACCAATCAGCACTCTGGTCTACAATTTATCTGTTTTGGCGTGATAGTTAAATTGGAAAATTGGAAACTCTCTTTTAAATTGGAAACTTTTTGGTCTTTGTTGACCAATGAGAGCCTTGCTTCCAGGTTCACTATCGCATAAAATGGATAAATTGTAGACTTGTGCTCTGATTGGTCGCTGTTTTATGTCAGCATTTCATGTCAGTCAATTTCTCGGAATGACTTCGAGGGAGTATCAAATTTTGATGCGTAAGAAAAGCACAGAAAGCACAGTTCCAAATACTCAGTGAGCAATTTTATCGAGAGTTTACAATCTCTCAAGTTATTTTACAATCTAACGACGTTTGCAATTTTCCGGTGACATATATGTATGTATAATCCTTAGTGACAGTACCAGTACAAGAGGCTTTGTTTAATTCAGAATTATCGCTAAGCTTGACGAGTGGGGGCTTCAGATTTAGACTATCTAAAGGACCAGGGTCAAGGTTGCAGGTCAAAAACTTGGCTTGAAATGAAACCTTTTTTATGTCATGCCTTCTTAACCCCGAAACGAATTAATAAGTTTTCAAGAAATGAAATGACAAATGCTGCGCCAAGTATGATTTCGCCACCCAGCTGTCAGAAATTGTCATCATCGTTATGTCAGCCGCTTGACGTTTTGCGTCTTGCATTTAGTGGATTCACGCGGCCTTCAACAGGTCCTCGATCTACCTTGTTAGAGACCTTCCAACGCTTCGTCTTACGGTACGCGGTCGGCACTCCAAAAACTTTCGGTGCCATATACCATCTGTTTTACGAGCTCTGCCAACTGCCACTTAAGTTTGGAAATTCTTTAGGGACGACAGCATATACATGCATGACAGAGGTGTTTTCGCAGATTATTTAGTTTATTTTGGTAAAATTTAGATAAGGCTTAGGATGCAACCTATGTGGAATTTGCATAACCTGATATCGCCCACATAGAAATGCAGGAACATGCTCGTCCTACGGAGAGATCGCAATTTATTCAAGATTTGTTCTATGGAGAACAAATCCGAGATTAATTGCGATCTCTCTCTGTTAAATTAAGAATTTCCACTTAAACCATTGTTCCGGGTTGGTCGATGTTTACGGAGGAATGAGTTGATCCGGGAAACGCGCCCCCTGACATAGCAGTGGTCGTTGGAAATGCAATTGAGTCTCCTAACAATGGTGCACCGGACCTCTACGGATTGAAAGCCGGTTCTTAATAAATCCTTACGGTAGACAATTGTCTTGTTCCGCCTGCAACCCGAATAAATATTGTGAGAATATATTCTATACTCTTTTCTGTACTTCGGGATAAGGGACTCACCAGAGAATGGGCATCATTCTCTGTACATTACAACAGCTACAATGCGATCGCCAACCCGCCTGACAAGCGTGGCGATTATGGCAAACCCCTCTTCATTTGGGGGAGGCCTGTGTCCAGCAGTTAGTCTTTCCGCTGATATGATATTTTGCACTGGACGAGTTAAGGCTAAAGTTTTTGGTATTTTTCAATAGAACGCTGTAAAATGTTATATTGTCTCTTACATTCTGGATTAAAAATGGCGTAGGTACTACGAATTTTCCTGTAATGCTTTAAAAAGACAAACACCGACAATAATCCTTGAAATGAATACCTATGCCATGCGATTTCAGTATTCAAGTTTTTTTCCGGCAAATCAAGATCCATTGGGAGATTTTTTTTAATATCTTGTAGTATGGCGTGTTTTATTGCGCTTTAGGCAAATTCTCTTACTTAGAATGCATTGAAAATCCAATTGTAATATTACCTCAAATCAAAATCAATTGGATTTCAAAAACTTGTCAAAATGTAGGGAAATTAGATAAGTATTGGAGTATTGATATTATCGATGCAAATGTTCTTACGCTAATCTAATATGCTCCTTCAAAATACAAAAATAGTCCATCTGGTCAATTCTAATAAATTGTCATTAACTCACAAACTATAACAATTCACAGTTTGAAAAAAAACATCGTATGTTATTTGAATTAATATATAAACGACTAACTATTGCCCGCGCCTTCGTACGCGAATATCCCATATTTTCCCGTTCCCGTATAGCATATAGCCTTTCTTATAGGTGTGGCAATCAAATACAAAAATATTTTTTCAAATCCGACGGGTAGTTCCAGAAATTAGCGCGTTCAAACAAGCAAACAAACTCTTCAGCTTTATTATATAAGTATAGATAGATGGTATGAAAACTTTGCCACCGAAGTTTCCTTAAGGCTGGGAGTAAGCATTTTTCATTCTCAAACAAATGTATATTTCTACAGGGAAGTTGAATTCATGTTTTATAGAGTATTTTATTTATGTATGTTTAATACCCTTTGAGTGCTTGCTTTAAGGAAGTTTTATGCTTTCTTTGTGCGTCAACTTAACGTAAATTTTAGTAGACGGTTTTATTTTCTCAAATAATATTTACAGCAAAAAATAGCACTTTTCGTCGCGTATTTGGGTACTATCTCGAATGTAAATTAATGTATCTGTTGATTAGATCATCTGCATTAATATATTTATATACGGAAGGGTTTCATATTCAAATATTATTATAGAGTTGTACCCTCAAAATAGTGTTACCCAATATTTACAAATCTGTCGCTACGAAATTCAAATGAAGATTTGATAAGGGTCTATTTAAATGAAAACCGGTTAGGTACCGTTATTTTCTCATTCTCAAAATGTAATTTATCCGCATCTGGCCGGAGCAAGGCCAATAATGGAATGTGAAGTAAAAAACGTAATGCTGGAAATCTGACATTTTGTTTATGAAACTGGAATGGAATACTTAATGTATCGTCTGCGTTTCAAACGCTGCGATATTTTTTCAAAATTGTGCCTTCTAGGTTCCTCATCATCTGCCTAGCCTTTTCCCAACTATATTGGGTTCGGCTTTCAGTCAAACCGGATTCAGCTGAAAATCAGTATTTTACGTGGAGCGCCTGCCTACCAGACCTCCACAACCCATTAACTGGGTAACACGGTACTCCTTGGCAAGACTGGTGTCAGATTATCTGGCTTCTGACTATCCGTAACGACTGCCAGAGATCTACAAATGACAGCCGGGAGCAACGGCTTAACGTGCTTTCCGAGGCACGGAAGAGTCTCGGTTTGTTAATATGGTCACCCATCCACAGACCAACCTCGGCAAGCGTTGCTTAACCTTGGAGATCGACCCGTGCGGCTGTTATTATTTAGCCACGAGCTCCTCCCTCCGCCTTCGAGGTTCCTCTTTTATTTGAATAAACTTTTCCTTGGAGTTAGAATTCCAAGATAAACTAGCGGCCCGTAATGAGGTTTAAACTTTAATAGACTTTTAAACACAAACAGTTATTTTGACCCTATAGAAAAAACTTAGTTAATTTGTTTAGTGAAAAGCAGTCTTATTACATTTTTTCTTTAGTTAACAAAATATTTCATATCATAACTGTTCATTTCTGTGTTGGTTTTTGACCAAAAATCTAGAGTTTAAACATTCCTGAACTTATACTTTATACATCTACATTTTTGTGCGATTATCCGTAAATATGTTTCACAAGTTAGATGATAACACTTTCACAAGCATTCTTTTTAAGCTTCAAAATAAAATTTGTCGCATTTTCCGCCCGAAACGATGGAGGAAAGTTAAGGAGTCGCAAACTTGTTACATTTTTTTCTTGGCACTTCAAAAGAAATAAAGTTGAATGAAATCTCCATCGCACTCCGATGTTATCGCTAGCGATAACTTGACTTTCTATTTTAGTCGTTTATTCAACAAGTGATAAGATGATTTTATATTTAAACTCATGTTTTGATAATCGGATTGAGATGTTTTTGAAAGAAATGTGTACGGAATTACGGATGGCTGCATTCAATTGGTTAACACTATTTTAGGTAGGAATTTAGCAGGAACATACCTTTATTTGATCTTACAGAAAAGCTTTGGATAAAGTTTAAAATGAAACACTCTAAGATCAAGAAAGAAGTATATTTCATCTTGGTCCAAGAGTATTGAATGAAGATACCTCACAAGGTAGTTAGTAGTAGGCGACGTCGGTAAACTCCTAGATCTGTCGGTAAACCACTAAACCTAGGTAAACATTGGTTCCTAAAACTGGTATATCTACGTGAAAGGTCAAAGGAGAGACTTACTTTTACTTGAACTACTGGGAATGGTTCAGCAGCTACAAGCCGATTACACAAGCTGTAACAGAATTAACGTAAAACCTGAAAAATGTGTTGTTGTACTCATCATTACGCACAAATTTTATTAAAGGACCCAATACATTTGATTAAGTTATGCAAACGTAAACATGGGGTTATTGTTTATTTGGCAATTTTTGGGTATTACCACCACAGATGACTCTTTTGGCTAGGCTTTCCGCGTTCTGTGCCGTAAATGGATTCCGGCAGTTGACTAACAGACAAAAAATTTCCACCCCCTATTCCACCCCAACAAGGGGGATTTTCTTAAAATCCTGCGTCTCCTAGCCATAATCTAACTACTTGTCAAATTTCATCTTCATAGGTATTTGAGACTAATCTGTTCTGTGGGTCCCACAGTAAAATTTTGTTTGTAGGTAAGGTACGTTAAGTTTTGACAGTGCTGTCTCAAACAGTCGCGTAGCCTTCTCGGTACTCTGTGAGTAACTCGAGCTACCCCAGGGAGTAGCGTGAGTTATTCAGGAGATAGTCGGCTGCCCAAGGTTCTTGATATTGCAGGGATAACTGTCTGTCTAGTTGGTATAGTGGTAGTGAGCGTGCCTGCAGAGCACCTCAGGTTAGTTGGCGTGATTAGGTGGTTTTTCTATTATTAGTAGATTATTTTATTACATCTATTAGCTTTTTACTTATAATTAATTATATTTCAGTTATTCGACACTGTTTTGTAAGATACAGACATCTATCTAGTTTAGTACTCTTCGTTTTAGTAAACTCTAGTCACTTTATTAATATATTTTACTGAACTGTAAATGCTGACGTTCAAAAGTGCCGTTTAATGGCCTAATTGAAATAAACGTTTTTGACTTTTGACTTTTTGACTTTTTTATATCTCACCGCTTCAACTGCTTTTTATGGCTTTGATTAACAAAGGATTTTTTTTGGGGACCAAAGAAAAGTTAATATTCGGACTATATTGTGTTAAAAATTACATCATCATATTTAATGAAATTGCAAACGCCAGAAAAGCGCAATGATGACTCAATTAGTAAAGTGGATGGCGCGGCTGAATGCCTCAGGCTGCGCGACTGACTGCCCCAGGATGCACAACCGATTTATTGTGTCATCACGTAATTAAGCTCTTCATTATTATAGGTTATGATATTTTTGTTTAAAATTGGACGTGAGCGAGTGTGAGCGTGGTCGCTCACAGTGGGCCTCATCAGAAGGCTTGTCACCCAGGGCAATGGAGAAGGCAATGCTCGGAGTTTCCTTGCTTGATCGAATCAGGAATGACGATATCCGCAAGAGAACCATGGTTACCGACATGACCCGAAGGATCGCCAATCTGAAGTGGAATTGGGCAGGGCACATTGCTCGTAGAACAGATGATCGAACGGACCGAAAAGTTCCAGAGTGGCGACCGCGTAACGGAAGACGCAGCGTTGGAAGGCGTGAGGGTTGCGGGTAGCCGATGGATGCGAGACGCTCAGGACCGGTTGTTGTGGTGACACTTGGGGGAGGCCTATGTCCAGCAGTGGACGTCTTTCGGCTGATATGATGATGATGATGGAGCTTAGAGACTAGTGTGGTCTCTATGATAGCGGGATATATTTGCGGACGATGGCATATTCCACAAGACATCATTCTTGGTCTCATTTGACATGTTAGTGATACCAGCAGGCATTATAAACAAACCGACGGAGAGCTGTATTTTTAGGGAATGTTCACAATCTGTCAAGAGAATCTCTGATTTCCCTAATTTTGGACATTGAATATCGTTGAGATGAAATTGTGACTAGAATTCTAACGTTTTTAGGTACGATAATTTGGCCTTCTGATTATTGATAATGTGTGAGAAAATCTTAATATAGTATAAAATGAAGTTGCTTATTCTGTCTGTTCGCTTAGATCTTTTAAAAATGGGACATGCGCGTACGAAGTTGCGGGCAAAAGCTAGTTTTATATAATTTTACTCATATTAACAACAGTAAAAGTTCGTGTAGGTCATATAGCGATTCATTCCTCCCATAAGGTTAGGCCGTACTTTACCTTTGAAATATTATCCGAGAAGCGACGCAATATCATGAACTAGAGGATAATGACCCGTTTTCTCACGAAAACTTTGTATTGCGGTGAAAACGGTCTGTTTCAATTTGAAACTATCTAGGCAAGTTGTTGAAATTAGAGATATTTGAATGCCTTAGACGCAAGAGACGAAGTGAAGTTTTAGAATAATATTATTTGATTTAACTGATTCTGTCTTAAAGCAGAGTTCAGAATATTAAAGGTTTTTTTATTCAAAACGCCAACAAAAGCTTTAATTCTAGTCTACCTACTCATTAGATCAACTGAAGCCAGGGGCACATTTGAATTGCATTTACTTAGTTTTGTAATTAATTGATATGCACGCGTTTGAACGCAAGCTCACCTGAAGGTAAGCGATGATGTGGTCGACGATGGAGCACACTTGCCTTAAAGTATCCTAATCACTCCTGACTTAAAAAAACTCCAAGTTACCACCAGGAAACACTCTTAAATCATTTCAAACTAATAGAAAATTTACAAAGTGCTTTACTGTATGTTAGTGTATGCTGTACCAAAATGAGAATTAAAGGAACGCAGCAAGTCTGTTACATCCCCATGGGAATAATGTTTTATTTTTAAAACAAGCTTGACCATGCAATCAGCGTCAAAATGGGACAGGGTTTGCAATGAACGAGTTTTTCTCGTAGTTCAAATAATTCTTAGTTCTTTCCCCCGGACGTTTTTTGGTTACAAAATATCTGATTCAAGTGCTGAAGGCCCAATCTCATTACATATCTGCCAATCTAAATTAGAAGCTAAGGGCCTACGGTGAAGTACCCGTAAACTTACTTGGCAGGCAACTTTATACGAATTCTGTTCCATTTTTATTATACAATATATTAAAATAATGGACTACTGCTACTTACTGCATATTATGCACTAAGTAGTAGCCGTTATTATGGCTAGTTTACACAACGCGAGCTACTGACGAGACAGTAGACAGTTACTTGGATTGCTTTCTCGTATGCCAGTAGCTCGGCTCGCCTAAGCTACACGATGATAGTAGCTGCCCAGTCTCTTGCGAGGAGCAGCACACTAAAAGACAAAGGTCCCACTCGCAACTTCCTGGCTGTCACTGACGAGCTACTGCCGAACGCGTTCGAACGATGCGAGTGATATCCGAGTTGCTGCCATGTGCAAGTTACTGTGAGGCGAGCAGGCGAGTGACAATAAAAAATGTTGAAGTGGGTAACTCGGATGCGAGCTACTATCCAACTCGCACGTGACAGTAACTCATAAGGCAAGTTTATATGATGCGAGTTACTGCACTGCAGCTAGCTCGCACTGTGTAAACCATTACTTAAACACAACAGCTCGGGAGACTATAAGGAAAAATTAAGGAACCCGGCTTTTAAAGTAAAAACGTGTTCATTACTATAGTTTTCATTATTTAAGAGCGTTGTACTCTGACTGTAGCTGAAACTTTACCTGAAAACTTGGAATGATCATATTTACGATAAATAGATGATGTCGATTTCAAGGTTATCACATAGAGTTTGATAATATAATGGCGGTAGAAAAAAGCAAGGCAATTATCTGCCTAGCTTTCTCCCGATGTTAGGGTCGATTTTCAGTGTCACCAGATACAGCTGAATACCAGTATTTTACCATGGAGCGACTGCTTCCCTCACCTCCACAACCAGTTACTGGGTGACAAGATATACCTTAAAAGTCAAAGTCAAAGTCAAAACGTTTATTTCAATTAGGCCATTAAACGGCACTTTTGAACGTCATCGTTTACAGTTCAGTAAAATAATAATGTTACATTAATAAAGTGACTCTACTGTCCATTGGGAAAGGTAGATTCTTATGGAGAAGAACGGACAAGAAACTCCATAGTTACTCTTTTCAAATAACGATTTTACAAAATTTGGTACCTATACAAAAATTAATTTAATATTATGTGAGGACGATGCACCCAGAGTATGCTACTTATAAGAACAAAGTATCACCAGCAGAGGTAAACTTATTAATTTCTTAAAGAAATTTAGGTAAATGGTACTCACATATTTACAAACATAGGAAAAGAAGAAACCATTAATTAAACAACAGTGTGTGAGTCAACAGAAAAATAAAAACACAAAAAAAGACACAGTATATCTATAAAGTTAATACATAAATCAACCAGTTTGACCTTCACCCTTGACTGTCCTATGGAGCAGGACCAGCATGTTTCCAAGCATTCTTATCCTGAATGTAATCTTCTAATTTGTAATATGCTTGTTCACAAAGTGTACTTTTAACATGAGTTTTAAATTTTCTTTCATTTAGTTCGTTCTAATCAAACTAGATAAGACTTTCAATTCAAAAGTGTCTTTATGGTTTACTTGGAATACAGCCTTTGACTTTGACTGATTTCCACAATTCGTGATCCTCACTTCAAGTACGACCGTAGGAAATATAGGGGTTAAGTGCTTGAAACATCACGATATTACAGTCTCGTCTCAAATTTTCACACAGTATAAAGCTACGCGAGTAAATGCTTGCGGTAAGAAACTATGTGCCTAACTCCCGCCGCTCATTTATATTAATTAGATAGTAAAGTCCTGAACATAAACCTTATAGCGCACGTAATAGAGTTCTTAATGTAAGAATACATTATAGAACTTATTACTATAGGTGTTTGGAGTGCTACTGTTGAGTTTTGGCTTGCAAGTCGTTATCTCAGCAGGTAGTGTTGTACTAGATGAGGATATTTTCGTCATATTTTGTATGACATACTTGAACAATCTAGGAACTGAAGTGGCAAGTAGAGCATATTCTTACTCTTAACGTTGTAAGGCTAGCTCCATAAAATAAGAGGTTTTGCCCGACTGTTGACTATGGTCAATTTTACTAATTTTTAAACAACTGACTGAGATACGCATGCGAATTTTGATTTGAAATTAGTCGAATTGGCACTAATAGACTGAGATCCCAGAACTGCCAGGCCTCCCTTATTTTCTCAGTAACAAAATGTGTGGGATAGAGTAGTGTTAGTAGGTATGTATTTTTACCATAGAGCTTGGGCCATTTTTTTTTGTGATGTATCAAAAGCATTTCAGTAGTCAAGAAGGTAGTTTTGCATCCTCCCAAATCCTGGCAGTCTTTAGCTTTCGATATTTGCACCTACTAAATAAACAATGCCAAAATGTCTGCCTTGTGAATAGAATCTCATTCGAGGTGGCGACCAGCTCTTGGACTACTACAATGACTAATAAGTCGTTAAAATACTATTTAATGACTAATTATTTATTAATATTCTGTAAAACATACATAAAATCAGGCTTTGGCACCTGATACCTACCTGGAAATCGGCCGTCAAAATATAATAAAGGGATTAGGGATACTTTCCGTTTGGTCCCATAGAAATTTCATCAAAATCGGTTCAGTGGTTTGGTTTTTTAATCAAAATAGCTTGAAAAATATGTCATCCAAGTTAACGAAATTGCGTATTTTGCTTTCCTGTATCTTTCGAGTGGTGTTGTTTGGTGTGGGGTACCTACCACTAAAAATTAATAAAAAATCTTTTTTATAAATAAAAAACCACTACTAAGTTGGTATAAAACATCTTTAATTTCGAAAGTTGGTGAAATACGAAGAAACAACCAAAAACACCGACTTCCAAAATTAAAGTTATTTTATACCTACTTTGTAGTGTTTTTTATTTGGGAGTCGGTTGTATTTTTTTTTTAAAGTTTTTTTAAACACTGGTATTTAGCTGAATCCGGTTTGACTGGAATCCTACTAATAATATAAATGTAAAAGTTTGTGAAGATGGATGGATGTTTGTTACTCTTTCAAGACAGAACGACTGAACAGATCTTGATGAAATTTGTCACATAAGTAGATTATAGTCTGGAATAGCACATAAGATGTTTCTTTTAAGGATAGTTTCCTACAATTACGCGGGCGCACCTGCAGGCGGAAGCTAGTTCTCCATAAAATAACAACGAGCCATCAATTTTCCATATTTACGGGAGGTAAATGCACTAAATCCAAAATCAATATTTCTGTACACTGCACAATTTTGAAAGCTGTTGAGAGTATTTCTAGAGTACATCGTATGAAGCTTAAGCCCGTGTTCTAACTTCCCAGTAACAGTAAGCTGCAACGGTAGGACGAGTACAGTCGGCTTTTCGGAACACTCTTACCATCTAACCGATCAATGTTCGTAAAGGTGCTACCTCACTGGGAGCATTTGCCTGTAATGTAACATTTCATATTCGATTTTTAACATTACATTACAATACTGTTTCCCTGACTGCCTGTAATTCACTTTGTAATGTGACAATTCAAATCATTTTGAGCATTTTCCTGTAGTAGAATTGGTAGTTTTGAGCATGGCAATTTTAATGGAGAATAAATGGATTTTTGTTATCTTATCACGTCAAAATGGCTGAATGGAATGTTGGCAAAGAGATAGATTAGACTCTAGAATAGGCTACTTACCGGGGGTATGTTACCATGGGTGCCACGAATATAGTGTTGCGTTTTGATGTTACAAGTTGTATTAAAATTATACTGATTGTATCATTACAGGTTGCACACTGTGATGTTCAGTTTTCCTCAATCACTGATGTACCTAATGCTCGACACTGTAACGTTACATTACACGCGAACGCTCCCGGTGAGGGTAGACCTTATCATAAACATGCTGAACTTACATGAGAATACGGAACCATAAGCTTCTCTAAATATTAATGTTAGAACGGGAATTGTTTTGATATTCATGGAGTCGTAAAAATATGGTAACAATATTAGGTACGGGATATTTACTCAGTAAACGTGTTAGTAGGTATATTTAAAATTGTAGGCCAGTCACTGTGGATAGATTAAACGCTTTAAATACCTATGTCACAATAAATGACACTGTCCTGATTTTTTAGGATGTTGTTAAGATAGATGCTAGTCGTGTACACCCAATTTTTCAAGACCTGTGCTAACTGCGTGGTGCTCGGAAAAGATCTTACTTTTTGGTAATATTAAGATAAAGGTTTACTTAGCCTAAACAGTGCATTTTACGGAGAAAGTCAATCCGCACAATTTTAAAATTTACAAAATATTCTAAAACTTGAAGGTAACCATAGCTCTGTAGGTTTAATCAGTATTGAGGTACAGCAATTCAAACTTAGGTTATTTTTTCCCATAAAGTTCGAAATTGTAATTTTAGTGTTACAATTGGGCCAGGTAGTATTACACTACTGTTTTTTATATAATTCGGCTGAAAGCACTTCATTATCTACACGACGACTTATTATTACTCATATAACCGTTTCCATTGAGAAATTATACGAACACTAGAACGAAACTAATACGAAAACTATACAAGTAGGTACACTAACAGAAAAGGTATATTAATATATTTTTAGAAAATATACAGGACTAAGCGATGCAAAGCTTTGATCAAGAGATTTTTCATTTTATGTGGCGACACCTCACGCTGGGTTATGGGGTACATTATTGCATCCTAATAACATCGCAACAAATCAAGACAGAGCAATTTATTGCGACCTTAAGATGTTTTAAATGACTGGCCTGTTGGCTGATTTGTTTGAAAATTTAAAAAGTACGAAACGCTTGGAATGAAGAGATTTGTATCTCTTATTCAATTTACTATGTGTGCAATTGTCTATGGGCAGATTTTTCAGTAGTCAGATATAGAGAAGAAGAAGATGTTTTACAACTATCCCAAATAAATTGAGATAGGATCAAGAGAATGATGATGATGGCCTCGGGCCTGCAATACTAACTTGCATTACTTCTTGAAATACCTAATGTATTAAACAACTTTTTTGTTTACTATTGTTTGGCCGTGTTTGACCACTATCACACCTGATGGTAAGCGATAACGTGGTCAAATATGGAGCACGCTTGCCTAGAAGTAACTTATTCACTCATGACTTAAAGACTCCCAGGTTGTAGCTATCAGGAAACATAAACTAACTTTTAATAAACCTGTTACAGCTACACATAAAATATAGTTAATTAATGAAGAAAACCAACGTGTCAATTAGCACCTCCTTCTGAGTTATTTATAATATACACATAGTTCCAACTCGACCGTGTGAATCCAATCCTCCTAATTAAAATAATTAATTAGCAAAGTTTGCCTTGCCACGGCGTCACGTCTCCGTTTCTTGGGGTCACAAACCGCGTCCCAATACCGCTCCTAACTTTGGTAAACTTGTAAACACGTGTATAAGTTGAGTTGCAGGTCATATTTTCTGGAAAATCATGACCTGGTCCTCTAAGGGTACGATTCCGTTGCTGAGATAAAGAAATATTTGGAGTGCCCATCCGGAATTTGAAAGTAGCAGCCCTGAGTCAGTATTTCTGCTCTGGCTGGGTGGTGGCAACAGGCTCGCCCCTTGAACAAGAAACTAACAATAAGCTGGCAAGATATGCATACTATAGTTTTGTTTTTTTTACAAGGATGGGGAATCACCAAAAGACTTCTTCTTCGGTGGAGCGGAAGGGCGTGTCAGATTCTTACTGTCTAAAACCCATCCGTGTTCCTTCTAAAGCTCTTTGCGTTCCAGGGCCGCGGTGACTCTTACGAACGAATTCCGCAACCCTGGCAGGCTCTGGCATGCAAAACGTAGTTACGAGTACATCACTGTCACAGCCTATCTCTTCTTCGAGTCTTGTTCTATAATTATGCTTATGTGACAAATATTGCGGACCAATATGATATTATACCGACTCACTTGACGAATAATATGCTTTACGTTAAAAATAATAAATCTGGACTTCACGTTTGCTTGTATACTTAAAATCAACTTATGTAAGACGAGTCGTTTTGTTAATTAAGTGACTTATCTTAATTTCAAATTGTTTGGAGTTGATTTCCAGTCTAGGAAAAACCTATAAAAACAGTCTTGAAAAAAAAATCAGGAAAAGATACGGTAACTGATTAACATGTAACAACGCTGATGTTTTTTTTTTTTATGGCAAGGTTTTGTATGTTGGGAATTATTGAAAACTTATTAAAATAAATCATGCCGTTTTCCATTCTAAACTATACGTTATTACACTTAAAACAAATTTACTAACAAGAAAAAAAAAGGATTTAGGATTCGAATTCGTGGAAAACATCAATTTTTGCACGGGCCTTTATTGCAGAATAATTGTAAGGAGACTTGATCTTCTTTAAAGAAATCATAGTACCTAAAGACAACGACGCATGGTAGCGTGTGCAGGATAATTAATGACAGTTCATGGGACAGGAGTGACTTTTTTCAATAAATTAAAGCGTTTCTATTAAACTTATTTACGGTCTATTTAAGATGGAATTCTTTAAAACGGTACCTCAAGAAATGAAATTATCGCATGTAAAAAAAAAAAATCATTGAATTGATTTAAGTTTCCAATTCGTAATATCAACATCCACTTGCAAGAACCATTGTTTGGAGACCTGATCTAGGTACTTCAGAGAACCAAAGACGCATCTTAGCGTGTGTCGGATTGTCTACACTAAATTTAAACAAATATCATTACAGAATCATCAAAGCAATTTACATAGTGAAGCACAAACGGCACATTTGTAATGTATGCAATTTGCAAAGCAATGCCGTACATGTATAATGAATTTAAAATCAGGTACTTCACATTTAAGTTGTTCTAAATAGAGGTTACTGATAATTCCAATAAAATTCCCGTTTTTTAAGAATTGATCGCAGTATCGGCTATGGACTGAAAATTGATGTCTTCCTATCAGAATGTCTTCCTAAAAGAAAGAATTCTAGGTTTCTACGTTTAATCGCCTGCAATTAGGTCTCGATAGTTTCAGTAGGTTAAAACTCGGTAATCGTTTGCATTTGGTCTGTGTCTGGACAAAACTGGGTCTAAATCGGATTAGAATATAAGCTACTTACTTAATTTTACTTCTATCCGGATAGTTAATATTGTAATAATAGTAGTAGGTATTAAGGTTACCAGCGGAAGGAATCCTTACATTATACAGACAGGCAGAGAAAATAGTTCCGTCTGGATTCAAAGACTCGAGCCAAAAACGGTTTGAATTTGATTTTTTTGAATTTTTAACGAGGCAATGTAAACACGTAGATAATTTAGTTTAAATATTTATAAAGACAGCGGTGTGTTTCTATGTTATCTGAAGACTTCGGCCCGGTTCTGTGAGATGTCTCAGTTATACCTTTTGTAAATTTGAAACAAAAACCACACCGTTATTTTACATTATTCCGGAAAATTTTACCTTCACTGACACTGTAATAAAACAAATAATGACGAATGAGAAGGACTCGTAAAATGTGAAAAAAGAATATACAGCCTTCCAAGGTTGCGTTTGAATACAAAATGGCTTCATTTCGCCGTTCGACGAACTTTATTTATTAAAACTCCCTGTGATAGAATTAGGCTGGCACACAAATTGATCAATTAATGTTTGACTTGGACATAACAACAATTACTAGCAATTTATTTGGACGGCACGGTTGATTCACGTTTAATTTTAAACTTAGGTAATTGTGTTATCTTTAGAGATTTTACGTTTTTCGGTACTTTTTGGGAAAATGATTTATTTTATTTTTAAACTTGATCTTCAAGAAGATCTTGTTGAAGGATACATTTTTACACGATAGGCGTAAGTATAATAAATAACATCCGTGCCTGGACAAGCACGTAAACCCGTTGGTTCTGCGCTTGATCTTTTCCCGCCGTGTCGGATTGGCGTCCCATCGGACCATAGGAATGCCTGTGTTTGCGCACACATTTATGCACTATAATAACTGCCACGTACTTGACTAATCTCCGTTGAAATTGGCCGCCGTGACCGCAATTTGGACGGATTTTGAATAACCAGCATAATATTTTAACACCAACCCAATGCCAAGAACTGGCTTGCAGATGTTCATTTAATAAACAATACATTTATTAAAGTAGATATGAAGTTTTAAACACAATATAAGTACATTTAAACGGTCTATTATTTGAATGTGAAAGTTATCCGGATATAGTTATGTAAATATAGGGTGACTTTCAATTCTCTGGCACAATTTTAGTGGGTAGAGTATGAAAAAGAACAACTTTCACGTTCTTGATGCGACGTTCGAGCGAAACCACAGGCAAGAACTAGTTATATTGTATCTACAAAGTAAGTTACACCTGTGAGTATTTATTGATGGATATTCTTTCATCATCATCTGCCTAGCCTCTTCCCAACTATATCGGGGTCGGCTTGCAGTCAAACCGGATTCAGCTGAATACCAGTATTTTATGTTGAGCGGCTGCCTACCAGACCTCCACAACCCATTAACTGGGTAACACGGTACTCCCTGGCAAGACTGGTGTTAGATTATCTGGCTTCTGACTCTCCGTAACGACTGCCAAAGATCTCCAACGGAACAACGGCTTAACGTGCTTTCCGAGGCATTCTTTCTTGATAAGTAAAAATAAATAAGTACATTCCCTGATTCAAAGAAATAAGTAATATTACTTTCCTGTTAAATAGGACTATGTTAGAGATACCTTAAGAAACAATAACAAATTTCTAAGACATATAATATTAGTAAGTAAATATGATGTCTTGAATTAATTTACATTTACTTTTAAAATGTCTTGATATAAATATTTAAGTGCTGCTTAATGAAATTGTACGCGTCCCTTTTGATTTACTCCTAATGGCGTCCGCTCTTAATATTATACGACTCTTTCAAATATAATGTTAGGAAACAGTTGCTCCAGTAAACATACCTTGAATTTATTTTTAATTAGCGAAGAAATTTAAATTTTTATAATTAACATAAATTAGTTATTAAAAATTTTAAACGTACCTCATTACACAGCCTACTCATCACGTGATACTCAATCGCAGCAATGTTCGACGCGATTTCGTAACACTGCCTACGTCATTTAAAATTATGCTCGAGCTCAGTTACCCAATTTATGAGTATGTTGAGAGCCAATTGTTATCATGTACCACGCTGTCATTATATACACATTTTCTAAATTTATAAAAACAACGCTAGCTATACAATTACAAAAAAAGGCTATTGATTGGCAATCACAGTTATTTGGGCAAGTACATATATTCGCTTTGCGCCAAATAAATCCGTCGCTCATCAGATCGATGTTAATAAAAAAATGACACTTACCGAAAGCGTTATTATCTTGTCAAACAGCATGACCGGGGCCATGTGGAAATCGAACACGAAGTACTGTGGACAAAATTAGTTTATATTATTAAAAAATATCCTGAAGCGTTGGCATTTTGCAGAGTCGTAGCGTAGTTGTTCAATAAGAGGAACTTTCTTAGAAAACGAGTCGTCAGTTATTAGTTGCCGTTTTACAAGACATATTTCTCACGCCTGCTTGCACGATACATATTATCACGTTTTGCGTAACTGGGGATTGAGTCAATTGTTCGATTTCTAGAAATATTTGAGCGTAGGAGTATCAGAGTCGTACTCATATCGAGCCCTTTCAGAGGATTGCTTGTTACATGATATTAATAGTCCTTGCAGTTATGATGAACTGAAAATTATTTTAAGATTAGCTTGTGAGTGGCAGTATGTATCTTTGACTACTGGTTTTGGAGCACAGAGAACAGGAAATTAGGTGGGGTGGGACCATAGATATATTTATATTTGTATGGGTGTGGGACACAGTCCGTTGGAAGAATAGACTCCCAGACATTTAGATTAGTTAAGTACTCCTAGCTTTCTTAGGCCTGCTTGTACCAGCCACAATTATTATTATCATATTGACTCCGAAAAAGTGTTAAGCTAGTGTTTGCAAGAAACTTCGAGTTAAGATTTTGGTCAAATTGATCCTTAAAGACAATAATTTCGTGCACTCGTTTGTTGAAGATTATCATTCTGACATTATAAAATAATTTGTAGGTACATTAATTACTGTCATGAGCTGCTGGATCAACCCATTATGTTCTCATAATCCTCGGCTCAATTTGAGCTCAATGTATTTTGGTATGGATAGAAATTGGGATATTATAATGTTATGCCGACAATCAACATGTTGTTAATCTAAAAAGTGCCAAGTGTACGCCACAATTTATGGATCATAATCTTAAAAGTGAAACCAACAAAGAAGTCTTGGTACTTAGTTCATTTACTGTTTTTCGTTGTTGGCTCGTTTGTGGCCTTTTTTCCCGACCACGGTAAAGCCAGGATTATTTAAGGATTAGTTGGAAGTAATAGAGATGGACTGCAGGTAGGTCCACAATAAACGAGCAAATACAGTACACGTATCATCAGCCTGTTGTGTTCCACAACTGGGCAATGGACACCCTTGAAGACACATGTCTGTCTTCCTGTTATTGCGGTCCTAAAATTTAACACAAACAGTTTACATCCAAAATGACTAGGGTCTAAGCTGAACCTTACCTCGTTATAATAAGGACAGTTGGTGCTCTCCTTGACGCTGGTGTATTTGCAATCATCTCCGATTTGCACGCAGACCACGGGGTCCATGTTCAGGCCCGCCAGCTGACGAGCCTCGATCACGGTCACACACACTTGGAAATCGGCGCCCTTTAGCGTTGGTGGAATTCCAGACTCGATGGCAATGCGCCTAGGGTGACAGAAGAATCAAATTGAATACACCTGGAGCAACACAATTTACATAAACTTTTAGAAGTCTTCAAATAAAGAAGTTTCGTAAAGAATTTCTCTTGCATGTAAAAAACAATTACTGGTGCCATAATTATGACGAACAGACAAGAGACGGACGACATATGAAATTGCAATTAATTGGGAATACAGGGGCTACGACGTCTGTAAACCTAATGATTCCGGTGTGAGAGGGAGCCGGTGCTATACAAGACGCCTTTCCTTCGCCTTTGCTATCCCTATTTCACAACGGAATCATGATGGTAGTGGCACTTCATAGTAGAGGAAGTTCTATTGTACTTAATTTAACTTTATAGCAACTGCTTGCAGATGTGCAGTACTGTGCTGAGACGGCTGCTACAAGCAATCAAAGTTTCAAATATCAGAAAAAATATAACTGAGCATTAAACTTACGTCTTTTTAATCTTCCGATCAGTCGGCGAAAGTACACCGGCTACTGCTTCGTCAGAAGACATCGAAGTCTGGCTTGTGGGGCGGTCTGGCTCCGTCGATGGTCCAGGAGTATCCAGCAGGCCTTCTTCCTCATCGCTACTTATTCGGGCAGGACGGACCTTGCCGAGACGCATGAATGCCTTAACGGCCTTCAGTTTTGGTTGGCTATAGCGCTCAGGCATGTCATGCGCGTCCTCGCCTCCACCCAGGCTGAACCTGGAGCGCCTGGAGGTGAAGTGATGTTGTAGTTGTTTGATAAATTTTAAGTAGGCAAAATATAGATGTATTTATGTATAAGTGATCTCGAAGATACGTTACGAAAGTCGAGTTTAACGTAGGTGAACTTTTATACAACTGACATTTGGACAGTGATAAGACAAAGTCAAAATGTATGTGATTGACATGCACTACCGACATGTCACGTGAAGATAACTGTCACCTATGTGCTTTGTCTGGAGCCTTAGACCGGTTTGTCACTGCATCCGATCCGAATCCGTGAAAATACGTTTCGAAGTTGCCATAGAACTTTTTGTATGGTAGTTTACGCACTAGTCCCGACTTTAATCATCCGATTTCTCTTCGTCACCGTCGGAGAACTTTCGTCGGACCGAAGTGCGCTTTCGCATATCCTCGAATTCGGACATGTGCGTGCGGTACGACAGCGGGGCAGGGCGTAGGGTGGATTTGGATCAGAGATCGGCTTAGTGAGTAAGCAATATCCGAATTTGGTCCGAGTTTTTTTTAGAGTCTTGATCCGTATTTTCATTGATTCGGATCGGATGCAGTGCGATAAGCAACATCCGAATTCGGTCCGAGTTTTTATATCCGTACTTTCACGGATTCAGATCGGATGAATGTTTAAAGAATAATCGGAATAATACAATAAACATGGACATATATGAATAACTAAATTGATGTTACGCCACCACTTCAAAAGCATTTGATGTGTTGCAAAAATTTAGTTTCCAACTTTAGATCTTTTTTTTGAAGCGCTATAAAAAGATATATATTGGTTAAATGGATGTAATAGATGGAGTTCAAAATATCCTCCTCGTTTTATTCTAATCAAGTATATAGGAATCATAGACAAACATAATATACAAGTCTTAATAGCTTTTCTAGACTCTTACCTAAAAAAACGTTTGCCAGCCGCCTTTAGCTTATGGGTGCGCGTCTCTCCTTGAGGCAACTCCATATCAATGCACTCCTCTCTATCACGGATTGATTGCTCAATAGTGGCAATGTTGCGTTCCAAATCATCCAAAGCATTGTCATCTGAATCCTTAGGAGAGGTCCCTGCCATGGAACTGCGGGAGGATGCAGGTGTTGAAGCGTAACCTGAGGGACCAGGTTGCGGTTCGGCTCTATGAATTTGGGCAGCGTGAGACACATAATAACTGTGAGCTCTTGAAGAACTGTGAGCTCCCTGGGAACTGGAAGCTCCTTGAGAACTGTGAGCTCCTTGAGAACTGTGAGCTCCTTGAGAACTGTGAGCTCCTTGAGAACTGTGAGCTCCTTGAGAACTGTGAGCTGCTTGAGAACTGTGAGCTCCTTGAGAACTGTGCTCCCCAAGAGAACTATGAGCCTCTTGGGAACTGTGCGCTCCTTGAGATACTCCGGGTCCATGGATTGGTACTGGTCCTGAGCCATGGATCTTTGGTAAGTTGTGCGATGAGCCTTTGAAGGAACTCATCTCATCTTTGAAGAGCGGGTTGATACGTAGATCACCACATGGTGGCTTGTAATACACCTCCATATCGACGAAGACCTGAAAAGAAAGGATTTATGAGTGATCTGAATCATCGTCACCTCATCATCTTTCTGCCCTTGTTCAAAGTTTTGAACAAAGGAAGAAGGGTTGGCAAAAGTTTTCTTCTTCCGTTCCCATCACATCAATCTTTCATTCCCTCATGTTTTCTTTATTAACATAAAATAATATGGTTTTAAAATGAAATACTTGAATCGCACGAACTGTCTAGCTGGTCTAGTGGTTGTGAGCTCAACTGCTCAGCTCGAAGTTTGGGTTCGATTCCTGGGAATTCAAATCGGGCAAAATATTGGGTTTCACTATCTTTAACTTCTTGAGTTTGGACTGGTTACACAATCACACAATCAATCGGGCGGTTGATTGCAATAGGGCTCGCTCCCTTTTGCACGGGGATTTAACAAAACTGGTGAAATGTGGAAGTACCACCGCTGCTTACTCTCTGGGGAGTGCAGGCGTGATGTTATGTATTGTGTTTTTTTAACTAATTTACAAAATTTAAATTATGTAAGTAAATTAAAACCATGTTTCCTAATACGTCTTAGAAAAATACATCCGAAAGATTCTCAATATGAAAATTGTTAAGAATCTTAACTACATAATGTAAAACGAGTTTCCTTGTTAGGTAAGAAATTATGCATCTACCCTCTTATGCAAAAGTTGGCACATTAGAAACGCGAACTTAGAAGGTAGTAATGGTCCGTTTTTTTTTGGACCATATTTTCTTTGCTGGCTAGTATGAATTTGATACTACAACCTTTAGAATTGTAAAATACTGTCCTCTGATACCTTATGTCGGTACTCCGTTCTTTTTATATCATTTTGCAATAATGTCGTTTTTTTATGGCTGTCAGATTCAAGTCATGGTGATAGTGTGGAAAGGAGACCGAGCTATTAAAAGACGCATAGTTCTATCCCTTTTTCACAGTAAAATCATGATGGTATCGGCAAGTCGTAGTAGAGGTCCCAGTAGACTATCATTTATAGAATTTGATTCAAAAGATTTATTTGTTTGTTATTAAATTCACGTTCAGTAAAGAAATCTCGGTGATAATTCAATATAAAAAACCAAGCAAGACCAGAGCGGGAAGTCTCGGCATAGTTACCGATCGCCTTTTCTTTATGGATGGGAAATCATCAAATGACTTCTTCCGCTCTGGGTGGAGCGGAAGGGCGTGTCAGACTCTTACTGACTAAAACCTATCCGTGTTCCTTCTAAAGCCCTTTGCGTTCCAGGGCCGCGGTTACTCTTTCGAACAAATTTCGCAACCCTGGCAGTTACCGATCGCCTACAGACTGAATTTTGTCATTAAGTCCTAAGGCCGCTCGTACACAGTCAATCTCGAACGCGATCTACAGATCAGATCATTGATTTTGATCGTGGATCGCATTCGAGATCCGGCTACAAAGGCGTGGCTCGCTGTCAGATCACCACCAGGCCCGGGTCGATGGCGCGTTGTGTTCCGCGCGCGCCTCAAAGAGATGTCAGCATAGGAGACGGGGCGCGCTAGGGCCAGAGCCTGCCAGGGTTGCGGATTTTGTTCGAAAGATTCACCGCGACCCTGGAACACAGAGGGTATTAGAAGGAACACATGGGTTAGTCAGTAAGAGTCTGACACGTCCTTCCGCTCCACCCAGAGCAGAAGAAGTCATTTAATGATTTCCCATCCTTAAAAAAAGGCGATCGGTAACTATGTCGAGACTTCTCGCCCAGGGCGCTAGTTTATAATAAGACGCAAGTAATTTGCCAACAATAAAACACTGAGCTAAAAGCCTCAAATTCTGTTAATCACGATAAATATACTTTTATGTAGCAGACCTGTTAAAATTCCTTACGGAAAATATGTACAAAGGCTGGAATGATCCATAAACTATCTCCCTTGTTATTCCTGGCAGGTCTATTCAATTTATATTAGCCACTCTGCAGGAAGCGCAACAGTTGGCTCGTTTATGATACTGCATAATACGTACAGCCAACCAAATGTCAGTTCTGTTTCACTCGTAACGTACGGGTGTCTGCATGTTTGTCGGTTCAGATCAAACCTTGTAAGCTGAATTAGAACAAGTTAATCTTCAACTCTCCACAAGTTCATCGTACAGGGTTTAAATTTTAAACATTGGTTCAGTTCCGATGACAATGATAATTATGACCTGCTTTTCGATCTAGGATTGGCTTCAGATGAACCATCTCCTCAACGGTCAACGGTACTTATACAAAATTTATACGCGCGTTCAAATTTTATAGCACTTTACAAAGTTCACCATGACGTGACTTTCAGGGTTGCGAGATTTCTTAGCGGTCAACAGTACAGACACGATGTTTTACATCAGCGTTCTATTATTATAGCCCCTTCCATAGTCTACCATGACTTGACTGCAGCGGCTATGATTGGCTTGATATGCGAGATATCCTCATTGACCAATAAAACAGACACGTAATTATATAAGTATCAGCATTCAATTGTAATAGGCCGTTCTAAAGTCCACCATGACATGAAATCACGGGGCTGCTGACTAGAATAATATCTTAGATTGCTCCCGTCTCAAGACTCTCAGGTAATATTTAACGAATTCTACCTATGGGTAAATACGCATTGGGTGAAAGGACAAGGGTAGGTAATATCTGAAGAAATTCGAATGCTAAAAATACAAAATAAAACTCAGATAAGTAAAAATATATCAGTAGCATTTTCTTAAAAGCTTGAGGCGTCAACGACCAACTTACACTATTACTGTTACTGATGTATCGAATCAGAAATAATTATATCCGCAAGAGAACCAAGGTTACCGACATAACCCCAAAGGATCACCAAACTGAAGTGGCAGTGGGCAGGGCACATTGCTCGCAAAACAGATGGTCGATGTGGCCGAAAAGTTCTGGAGTGGTGACCGCGTACCGGAAGACGCAGCTTTGGAGGACCTCCCACAAGGTAGACCGATGACCTGGCGAGGGTCGCGGGTAGCAGATAGATGCGAGACGCACAGGACCGGTTGTTGTGGTGACACTTGGGGGAAGCCTATGTCCAGCAGTGGACGTCTTTCGGCTGACATGATGAGTATGTTCCTATTAGAATTGATTTAAATGCGGGTAACGTGACTGGCAAAAGCAGGTCATTTATATTCATTAGGTATGTCAGTTTTATTTTGTGTATTTAAAAAGATTTTTTACTCAAATGTTTGTTAGATTTTTTTTTTATTAGGCAAAAGACAATGTGCATTAAAAACAATGTTAGATAATCTCAATAAATTACTAAGTAATTTGTGATTTTTTTAAATGTGTAATAAAAAGGGCACTCGCAAGACGATAATGATTGTCATGCGTGAGAAAACCTGTGTCACAGAGAAATACTGATCGTATGAAGATCCAGTTCACTTTCAGGCTCAGAAGTGCGACAAATGCGACAAATCCATAACATTTTTTGGTTTTTAAAGTCGTACCCCGGAAATCCTAACACAAGTCGATTAATTAAAATGCACATTTATGCATATTGCTTCTTGGACATGTGCTAACATGGCAGACACGAGATCTGTGGCGAGTCTTGTAAGAGAGGTTTTAGTGTTTCGTGTTACTACTGACGTGCGGACGACTGTACATGCATTATCCGTGACGTTCCGCCGCATTCATTATGGAACATTTTACGACAGAACTGAACTCCGAGCCTTTCGCTCTGTTTCCGTAGATCGTAATAATTGAATGGTTGATAAAACAGATTATTCCCACTGATATCTCTCTTGTCTTCTTTAAAAATAAGAATATAATCGCGAAGAAGACGTTAATTTTTTCGCAAACATGTTGGTATTATAACTATTTAAGCACTATTTATACAAACAAAGTTTGATGCTTTTATGTATTTCGACAACATCGTGTAACCCCTTTTCAGACCTGAATCAAAAACATTAAAACCGCGAAAAAAAATCCGACTGCCCTTTTCTGTGAGCATAGCTCGACAAAATGTACTGATTTTGTTTTCGCGATTTCGGGGTTGATCCCATAGTAGAAGTTGTTCATAATGATGAGTACAAAAAACTTAAAAAAAAATGTAAATAAACAGTGCATTATATTGCTTGCATTCCTAACTCCGTATCAAAGGGAATTATGGAATCTACAGGCTGATTTTTTTATTGCACAAAAATTGCGGAAATTGTCAATAAATAATTAAAGTGGATTTTTAATTTTAACATTAGTTAAAAACTTTAAAAAGTGCTATTAGTGGAATACAATTAAATAATAAATTGTTCCAAGATGGCACCTGCGAAAAATATCTATAGATGTCGTAGGTATATGGAATACCTCAGGTGTCATTCACTCAGGTGCCGTTCAAGCGGGTGCCCAATTTGGAGTAAGTCGATTCTGTAGGTTTTATCCCTATCTGGATGAGTATTTCAAAGCTACACTCAATAAATTGGATGAACCATTACACAATACAGACCGGAGCTCTCAGTAGGTAAAGGAATACGGACCCGTTTAGGAAATATGTTTTCTGAAAACTGATGTTTCTTCAAGAGTGTCAATAAGTTTAAAATGTACGGGATTAGCTTGTGCTGCCGGAATGTCACGTGTTTGTGATGCTGATTCTCCATTTTATTTAGAACTTCCAAGTTTTCTTCGCCCCTACGGATAAACACTTGAATCAAAGAATTTTTAAAATCTCACAGTTGGAACCTTCGTGACATGTAATGTTTCTAAATCCTCCTTTCCTGTGTCTAAGAGTTTCTACCACTATAGTAGGCGCCAGATAAATGTGGAATAAAGTACATTGACCTTTCCCTAATAACTGTTCATAGGTACCTGAACAATTAAATATGAATCGTTTTTCATTATTAGACAATGTTAAGGATCACGAGAGATGATGATTCGTAACTGTTCATACATAGGTACCTGAACAATTAAATATGAATCGTTTTTCATTATTAGACAATGTTAAGGATCACGAGAGATGATGATTCGGGACAGCTTTGTGTCATTAATTCCGTTTTTCAAATTAAAAATGTCAATAATTGTAGGTGGGTCAATGACCGTTATTCCACGATTATCTGGCGCCTACTAACTACTACGTAACAAAATGTACATAACTGAGCTGAGATATTACAATAACATAAGTACGTAGTTAATTTCCCAAGAAAACCTTTTTCTGATACGTATTATAAGTGCCTGCAAATGAAAAGCCAACATTAAAATATCATGTTGTGTGCATTGATTATATTATCTTCCAACTTACCTTCAATTTTAATGAAAGCTAATAGGTATGTTACGTTTATACCATAAAAGGATACGGGGTTACGGTAAGCCGGGATAATTAATTATAAATATAAAAGCGTTAACGTTGTTTATTTCATGTTGGTATGTTAATTACAAATACGTAACAAACATGTGAGTGCTAGAGAATCTCCGATTCGTTTGATTTTTTTTATGTGATTTCGAGAAATTGTTGAAAAAAAATTATGCCCATAGGCTTAGTTCAGGTCAAAGCAAATAAGAAATAAATTTTACAGAAGGCTAAAATGAAAAATTGTCGAAGCTAACTTCCTACCAAAGTGAATGAAATAGATCTCAATATCATTCACTTTGGGAGGAAATTTCGATCTATCTAGATCGAAACGCAATGAAGGAAGGCAACATTAACGCTGGGACGATGGCATAGTGGATATGGCTGACCTTGCGCACCAGAGCCACGCAAGTCCGCGACAAAAGACCCTGGAGAAAACTTATGAACGAAAATGCTGATGGGAAATATACATATTTTAATTTAATTCTCCTTGGGGTCTACTACTGCCCTTCTCTTCGGATTAATTTATTTTCTTCTTTTGAACGTGTTTTAGAGGCACTGATTCCCTCTTACAGTCATAGCATCATAATGGGTGACTTTAATACATGTCTCCTTAAAAATGACTCCCGCTCTACTTCTCTTCGCCATATTATTGAATCTACAAATCTCTCCATTCTTGATCTTGGTGCCACTCACCATTTTCCTAACTCTGTTCCCTCACTTCTTGATCTTATTTTCGTCTCATCTCTCGATCACGTTGCTAAACATGGTCAATGTTCAGCTGATGCCTTTTCCTATCATGACCTAATTTTCACTTCCTACAAAATTCAACCACCTAAGCATAAGTCCAAAACTCTTCTGCTTCGCAATTTTGATGGGATGAACATTGATCGTCTTCGTGAAGATGCCAGCAAGATTGACTGGACGCCTCTGGTCACTTCCTCATCCATCGACGAACAAGTTGATTTCTTAACTTCTTCCTTAATTCAGCTTTACGACACACATGCACCTAATCGAGCTGTGAGAGTTAAGCATCTAAAAATAAATATTTTATTTAGTTTTAAGTTTATCAGTAAACCAAAGACAAATTCATCATTTTCCTGCCCTTGTCCCATGTTACTTGGAGTCGGCGCAACACGTTTTTTTCTTCCATTCTGTCCTGTCAGCCGTCACGCTATCACTAACTCCCTTTTCTTCCATATCACTCCTAACACAATCCATCCATCTTTTCTTTGGGCCCCCTCTCCCGGTTCATCCATCCATATTTATATTCATCTCTTTTAGTTACGTGCATTTCATCCCTCCTCTTCAAATCAAAGACAAGTATACTATTATTATACATGTCCCGATAACCCGGATTCTTCCTACCGTAACGCAATTGTCATACGTGTGTTTGAGTACTCATATGTTTGAACTAGATTTTTTTTCTACCTCAGAAAGTGTAGTACGATACCGTTCATTACGTAATTGGGTTGACTTATCAAGTCAAGTCATCGCGACCAATTCGCATAAAGGACATTTTCTTGCAAAAGAGTCCGAGTTAAATCTAGCGTAAAATGTTCGATAATTGACGTTCAGGAGAACGGACACGATAAGTGATTCGGATATTATTGACAGAAAATATTTTTGGTGGCCTTGAATCAACACAGAAAAACTTAAAAACCAAATCTATTTTCTTTGAATTCGTAAACGATTGACGTATATGTTCTGTCAGTCGCTTGAATACTTTTTTGTGTTTTGATTGACACGGGACTACGAACGCTCGTACTACGATCAAACGAAGATAAAAAGAACATGGTCGAGTGTTCCACACAATATTCATTATCCAGCTTTCTTTTCCTTTTTATTCCGTTTTTGTTTTATTCAAAGTGAATGCTTGAGATGGGCACAAGTGGCAAACGGGCCTATGGAAAATGATTTCTTTTTTTCCCAAAGGTAAAAATTAGAAGCCTTCAATTTTTGCACGCGTTTCTTAGCAGACGTTTAATTAACCGGCTTCCTCTTAAATATTCGTTCATTTATTATTCTCTTCATATGGTTCCAACCCAATCTTATACAAAGAAATGATCCATCAGTCAGCAGGCAGTCTGCCTCCATTTTTTAACAGATAAAAAACTAATAGTCAGAGACTGTAGTAAGCAAAACATCAGTAGATTTGCCTTTTCAATTATATCGGGGTACCAGTACCTACGTAACATGGAGCGGCTGACTCTCTGACCTTCACAAACCAGTAACTGGGTAACACGATACTCCTGTCACGGCTGCTGTAAGATTTCTTTGCTTTTGACTACCAGTGAGGACTATTCAAGATCTTCAAAAGTCAAATAACTTAACATACTATTCGAGACACGGATGTAACTCGAATTTAAGATGGTCGCCCATCCATGGACCAACCTCGGCTAGAGCCGCTTAACCTTGAAGATCAATACGTGCGGCTGTTTTCATTTGGCCACTAAGTTTGCAACTGTCAGAAATATGTTAAGGTATGTTAACGTAGCCAACCCGTATCATAATAAAATTGACTATTTTCCCCCGAAGTTAGGAACTTGATACATGAAGTTTACAAAGCGTACTTACGAGGTTACGAGAACTGCAAATTACGACTCTCAGCGCTTTGTTTCCTCTCCACACATCCGGGCTTTACATTGTGTGTTATTCATTAGTTTGTTTGCATATCTACTTAGTGCCCGTTCGAAGAGATATTATATTTCTTGATACTCTAACGGCTTAACTTTAAATTGAACAAAAGTAAAAATAACGATATTCTGCTGGCATTGCACAAAAGTTAAAGTACTTGAACAAAAGTTTATAAATTTTGTTTGGATCTCCGAGTTGTAGTTTTGTTACTCAACAGTAGTCGAGTCATTTTGTGCAAGAATCCAGAATACTGAAACATACTGTGTCATTTTGACAAGTAGTATTTTTGTAAAAGTGATAAGTAGGTATTAACACTAGAAACAAGCACAAATTACATGCACCATCCCATCGTCTTCGAAGGGTCCAAAGCTCATTTGTGGGGCTCGGTATCTGTTTTTACAATAAGCTACCTCTTTCTTATCTTGAGCTGCCTTTTAACTCGTTTAAAGCTAAAGTTAAATCTAACCTTTGTTCGAAGGCATACTATTCAATCAATGATTATTTAGACGATGATAATAGTTAGTCGCAGTGTTGAACGCAAGACATACTTCGTTTTTAATGTTCTTTCATAGTTAGCTTATGACATATGAGTTCATATATTTGTTAATTTATATGTCCGTAGAGGTCAATTATTTGTTTTTTTTTTAAGTATTGACTTAATACTCTCACAACAATGTTTTATAATGAGTGTATTGCAGCATGTGATTAACTAGTGACTTCGACAGTTGTATGATTTTATTCTATCTTGAGCAACCGGCAGCAAGTTCGTCATGCTCCCTTAGATTTTACTGCTTGCGGTAGCGTCGGGGGTCGGGTTACGTCTTTCCCGCAAATATGGCGAGGGGGGTAATGGTTGATCTTTGCGTTATGCTCGTGAACGGGTGCTGCTTGTGGTGAAAGGTCGTCTTGTTAGCCATGGTTTTTACTATTGTTATAACGATTATATGCTTAATGTTTAATTTTGATGGCCCTGGTTTATCACTTGTGGCGTCGAGTCACAGATCTTTTTATTAAATTCTACCCTCTGCACGTGTAAGCGGGCACACCCTTCATGTCTGGAGGCTTATTTAGTTTGATTTGATATTGTTTTTATGCTTGAGTTTGTCTGTTTATGCTGGCATAATGGAGTGTGCTAGCTTACAAGTAGCGAATTATTAAGTTTTATGTTTTTACGTGTTACCTTTGTTGTATTGTTTTCTTTGTAAGAATACTGACTACTTACATACCTTTGTATAAGTGTTCTTATAACTCAACAGATAGATATGTTGCTGGGGAGTTTGTTGCGCCACTTCTTCTTCCCAGCTAAAACACTAGGAAGTGGTGACGGGCGGGCGTTTTGGGGGACTGTCTTTATGTAGAACTTTGACGTTCAAAAAGTGCTGGCACTCAGCCTAATTTGAATAAATGACTTTTGAATTTTGAATTTGAATTGGTATATGAGTCACGTGTTACTGAAATGCAAAACATAATTAATACCTACAGACTGAGAAAAGTATTGTTGAAATTACATTTCATTTCAGTAAGTAAATGTTTTCACAAAACAAAAAACTTGCCCGAAAAATCGAATTTATATAAACCCGACTCAAACCTTCCACAACAGTGCAATAAAAGAACATGGTTTCATTCAAAAAAATAAATGAAATACTTTTATTCCGCTGCCTTTTAATTCCCAGCCGTACGTAAATAGTAATTTATGTATATGTAGTACATAACTTCTGGTCCGGATAAGAGGTCCCGCTCATTTAGTATAATAATATTTGCTCTATTTTCAAAGTTATAACGTTTAAATAACATAACATTTACTTCATTTAACAATACTTTTTAACATTTGATCTAACCGCTGCACAAAGAGCGAGCGGGGCCAGCTCGAGAACTAAAGGCGGGTCGACACGCGTGAGTGAGCAAAGTGAACGAACTTAGCTCCCGTGATTCATGTGAGGTTCCTTTAAATCCAGCATGCAGGAATAGGAGCCATGCGCAGCGGGGCTCTCCTTGGTTGACTTTCCTTGGTTATGACCGTTATTTTACTTGAATTAAGATTCGACTAAATTAAACAAAGTGATAATCAGATCAAAAAAATCTTATATAATTTGAACATTATAACTTCTAATCATTAGTAAGACTGACCTGATCCTTTGGCCACGGGAATACCTTGGAAGTATGCCTTTTCGAACAAAAGAAGAATTTTCCAAGGTCCAGGCATCTTTGAGTAATCGTGGAACGTACCTACATAAACAAGTACGCAAAAATTACATCATCCAAGTAAGGAAAAATGCTCATATAAAATAAAAACTACTAAGTAAATTTAAATTAAATTTTTACGGGACCAAATTGCAAGTAAAAAAGAATCACAGAAATCGTATCAGAAACCTCGGAGTAATCGGTGTACATAAAACAGTACCACCTTCTTTTTGGAAGTCTGTTTAAAAAAAAACCCACTGAATTGAGAATCTCCTTTTTTGGAAGTCGGTTAAAAATAATAGGATGTAACAATGGACGGTCGTATCACTAATAAAAACGAATCACATATCTTACACCTTTGCATGGATTTGACAGAAATGGAGAGAAGATACGCTATTGGGTCCCATGGTGTATTTTAATGTAAGCTGATAAATTGAATGAAGCCCTAGAGCCTCTGGCCCTTTACAGCATGCTAATGGGAAGAAGCTTATGTCAAAATAGTCATAGTCATAAGCTAAGGCATAGACGGGGCCCGCTAGGGCCAGAGCCTGCCAGGGTTGCGGAATTTGTTTGAAAGAACCACTGCGGCCCTGGAACGCAAAGGGTATTTGAAGGAACACAGATGGGTTTTAGTCAGTCTGACACCAAGCGGAGCGGAAGGAGTCATTTGATGATTTCACATCCTTAAACAAAATGTACTAAGGCAACAAGTTTTACAAGAGGTTTCATTTCTTTTTTTATTATTGAAGGGCTCAAGTTTTTTCACTAACTCACCTCCTTTGCTCGGCAAAGATTCATGCTTCAATAGAGGTATTCTATTCACTTCTGATTTAAAAAGAACTATCAAGAAACGCAGAATCTAGACAAGTGTAGATTCTCAGGGGTGCGATTTGTAAATGTCAACTGCGACACATAAAAATCAAACGGCAAATTTCCTTGGCAATAAAATCATCAACATACCTGTGAACCCTTGCAGATGTAAAAAATCGTTAAAATCTGCCTTGTAATTATCCACTAGCCTGTGGCATACAAAGGAATATATGATGACCTACCGGAAAAAAGTGCTACAAAATTACAGGCCGACTGCTATTTTTCCAACACTGATAGCTCGACTTTGATGGATTAATTAGAGGCCAGTGTGACAGATAACAGACAGTTTGACGTCCAATATTCTACGTGCTGTTAATAAGGTAGCTGTCACACTGATTTATAAAGTCTCTTTTCGCTAGTAGATTTTACAACCAAATGAAAAAATCGCTGTATAACGCTATTTTCTCAGTAAATCGCTCGTTACTTGATTCTAGTCTCATTCGCTCGTCGCTGTTCGCCGCCAATAGGGCAACGGTCTTATGTAGGTGCTATAATTAAGTTATACATAATAAATCTGGCTGGTGCTATCAAGGTTTCTTGGTATTCTTGAAAAAGCATTTTGAATATTCTTTTGAAAGGAGGTTTTGTTATAAATTCTTTCTGGTTTTATCGTATCGTTTTATTGCAAACTTATTTTTTCGAGAAATTCGATTAAAAAACTTACCTAGAAAATACATGATGATATTATTGGTAATCCCTAAACATACATCTTTAACTAGTCATTGTGTCCTTAACGTATGTGTAAATTAAAAACGAGCTAGAATTTCACGAAGTGAGACTTGTACTTTAGTAGGTACAAGTATCACTCACTTATTTCATGGAGTCTATCCAATAAAAATAATGCACCTTCAATCAAAAGTTCGTTGAAATTGGATTCCAACCTTACATATTTGATTTACTTATTTACATTTTAATTTCAACTCGCTCAAACTGTTGGCTCTAGAAATTAGTTTCGAACCCAAGCTGAAATTATCTAACTCGTCTAAGTAATAAAATATTATTTTTGTAAGTTCAGTGAAACAATTTCATTAAACTTCATCAAACATTGTGTATGTGCTAGACGCACATACACAATGTTTAATGAGATTGGGTATTAATATTTCAGTTTATAGTCTGAATATTGAGAGAAACGTGGGATTAAATCGATAGTAAAAAGTTAACAACATTATTCTTCACTTTCTAAATATGTTTATTTCATAAAGACAGTCATAACAAACAATATCATCAGAGAGCTTCAAAAGAATCTTACTTAATTTATCAATTCAATCTGTAATAGGAAGTCCATCTGACATTTCAACCTTTAATGATATCATGAGTGGTCAAATACAGTGTGACGTTAAAGAAATTCCGAACACTATGTAATACCTAAATTCCAGCAAATAAAGAAATCATTAATTCAATCTTTTAATACCTACGCTGTAAATCTTTTTACCTCGACTACTTAACGTTTTCTAAAGCCAATACCGATTGAAATCTGCTGTAAGAAGGCTAAAAAAACAACACCTCAATCAGAATCAACGGACCACTGCCATCAATGGCAGTTGTTGAGTACCCGAGGCCGGCTTTACCAATCCTTTGTCATACCGTGGAACAAAACCATTAATTTGCTTCTACAGGTTTTTCTCTGCTACTTGTGGTTCTGCGCTGAAACGGCTTTGAAGCTTACAGGACTGGGGACTTTGTCATTCTCATTTTCATGGCGGTCGTGTCCCAAATGGTTCTCGACTTAATATCGTACATTTTTCATTCGGGTTTAATCAGAAGTCTTATAAGTTCTTCCTGTGTGATATTGCATATTATAAAAGTTTTGATAAAGGAAAGTCTTCGATTTATTGGGTATTATAGTTTTGCAATGAGAAAATTGAACATGTTTTATGCAAGTTTTTCTTTACGTTTTAATACAATTTCTTTTGTGTCCCCTAAGCTGAAATAATTGAATCCCACGACAAAGGGTATCCTAGGCCCTAGGTAGGCCCAACTAATAAATATTATTATCTTCTAATAAATTGTACTGCTAATAAACATCGTGCATTGGTCAGCAAATATTTTTGAAATAAAACAACGAAATCCACCCGGGTGAATTAAGCCGGAAATTGATTAAAATGTCAACGTGTATGTCATCCATCGCCTTAGGGCTTAACCAATTCGTTAACTCGAACATGACACCAGCCAATATTTGAATTTTTTTACATTTCCCGGAGTCGAAACATTCTCTACATTTATCATAAAATACATCATTGTTCTGATAACTTTAAAAATGCAAAACAAAATGCAGTCATGAAGAAATACATTTTCTTTGAAGGACTGCTTTTCAATTCCAAGAAGAACTACAAAAGGTATGCAAGCGATAGTATAATCCGAAGTTTCGTCTTATATTGAAGTTTATCTGTATAAAGTTTTCCTGGATTTGAGACTATTCATAGTAGAAGCAAAATGTATCCTTTGAAGCATCGGATCTGTATTCTCAGTTATTATTTCTTCGAATCATACTTTTCTACGTTTTTAAATAAACAAATCCCTTTGAGCAGCAGTTCTTACATGTGCTTTCAAAGGTAAAAATAAATCATTTTCTAATTCTCCTACTTTCATATTCACAGTAAAATATATCTAATAGAGAAATTTCATGAAATGGAACATTTCAAATAGCAAACATTGAATTTAATCTCTGCTTGGAGTATTTAATTTATTTACTGTCTTTGCTTTGATGCTCATTGCAGATGAAATAAACAATTACTGTTTACGAGTGTTTTGTATGAGAGGTAACTGGTTCATTCTACAAAGTGAAACGGTTGCCGTTAATAATACTAGTACATAGTAGTAGTAGTAGGTAGGTGTAGGTACTAGTAAAAAAATGAAAAAATGTCATGCCTCTAGGTAAAGTTATACCTTTACCTAGAGGCAATACTTTTTTATTTTATTTCAGATGGGTTTCCTCTTGACTCTAGTCTAGGTCATAGATGACAGAGACAAAGTCAACGATGGAGCGAGCTTACTCAGAAGAAGCCTTTTCACTCTATTTGAAGAGATTGTATACGTTCGGAAACACAGACGCAGGCAGAGAGTTCCACTCCATTGCTGTGCGCATTCATGTTATGCAGCTGACTTCTGAGTACAGAGATATCTTGGATTCTCTGACACGCACACAGAGCTTAGATTAATTGAAGCTTTTGAGAACAAAGCGCTTCTGAGAACCATCCAAACCTGTGTGCAGACAACACTAATGAGAAAGGTAATTTCTAGAACACTTATTTTTTAATTAACATGGAATCGTATTATAGCAGTGAGTTCTAAATTTTTTGCGACATTTGGTTCCAACGTGTGCTTTAGACTATGTCAAATACATTATTAGAACTCTGTTAGTATTAATGTCATAAAAACGCGGGTCATGTATCTCATCATCGTGTGTCTCCTTTCCTTTCTTTTCTGAGCGTCCGTTTTGGTGTTTAAGGTATTTGGTCGCCCTTAGTTTCCATGGCAAAATTTGGCCACCACTTGGCCGATACCTTAATCCACGGGTTCCCAAAGTGTGCGCCGCAGCGCCCTGGTGCGCCGTAAAAAGTAAAGAAGGGCGCTGCAAGACGCTCCTCTTTTCCATTTTTCGGGAACTAGACTTACGTATTCGCGGGTACAAAATATAATGAACTGTTAAAATCCCGCTTGATGCTCAGCATTGTGTTTCCTTTTTGTGTATGAATGTGTATGTGTGTGTGTATATGTGTGTGTTTTGTGTTTTTGTGTATGTATGTTTAATTTTTGTGCCTAGTATAATTGTAACGTTTTATGGTAAGCTACACATAATACTAAACGGTGTAAGTGCGCCACAGATTGAAGTAGTTTGGGAACCCCTGCCTTAATCCTTTGGCCATCTCTTTGTGTAGCCAGGTGTGCAACTCCACTGGAGACGTATCACCCTGTCACCAGCATCCAGACCTTAGTCTCAGACGTAACGCACTCTGACTAATAGAGTAACATCGACCATGGATCGCTACACAGCTCTTTGTGCCTTTGATTTGTCATGTACCTAAATTACAATAAAGCCTATATACCAGTACCACATTCAATACCAAACACAAACAGAACTGTGACGGCAAAGGAAATTATGTTACTGACAGTTCTCTTGTGCTTCTCCTTTATTTACATATGTTTAAGGGAAACTGCCTTACCTACTTATAATATGATTTTTTATAAGTGAAATAGATATTAGTTTACTCAATTTTTTTTTTATTCCTTTGTTAATTAAGTTTAGGTAAGAAACAACATAATTGTAAGTTAATTTGTTAAACTGGAAATATAAGGCTTTTTTATTTTTATTTTATTTAAGGGAAACTGACTGACTAGAAACATGATTTTTTTATGCATATCTTTTTATGATGTGGGTGAGAGCAGTTGAGCACTAAGAGGAGATTTCACGAAATTTTTAGAAACTTAATGGGGCTGAAAAGGATGAAAATTGATAGAATTACTTAATCTGCGCTGACCAATTCACGTGCAAAATCATAGTTACCTGAGCACATACATATTTCGTTGTACCTCATGTTTTTTCATCCCACGGGGACTTTAACTATCTTATGTAGTATTGATTTTTTTCGGATTCTCCCACAAAGTTCACCTAATTTTTATGGTTGCGGAATTAGTTCGAAAGAGTCACCGCGGCCCTGGAACGCAAAGGGCTTTAGAAGGAACACGTATGGGTTTTAGTAAGTAAGACTCTGACAATTCAAGATAATACCAAAACAATACGTTTGTATTATTTTATCTATTTATGGCCACAACCCTGAAATAGACGTTTTTGTGACTACACAAGCCGTTTGTTTCTAATGAAAGGATTTTACAAAAGCCGTTGTAATTAATCCTATTATTACGGATTAATATTAAGGTTAATTTACGGGATCGGCTGTGAATTACTGTACGGAATAAGAAGATATCTAGTAAAACGCTGATTTCATAACAAATGACGATTATTAACTCTTTAAACAAAGAGAAGATTGTTCTCATCTACCTAACTGCGGATATATATGGATAAAGATGATTCTGATTGCTTACAAGAATTAACAAGATCTAACTGGAGCAAGACCAAGATTTAGTTCAAGATTAGCTCGTCCAGCTGAGGTCATTTTTAATTTTGGAATTTCAGTTTTCTGAAAAAATCTAATACGAATATGAAATCAAAATTGGCTTGTATTTTGATTTTAAATTCGTCAGTGGGCCGAAAGAGAATCTACTGAATAATATTGTTACAAAATGTCCCAATATTGAAATAGCCTTCTAGCTAAATATTGTGACATTTTCGAACAATCTTTACGAACTAAAAAGTACTGAAATAATATATAACTTCTCAATACACACATTGAAAATGAGCACAAACACGATTGTGCTATCTTATATCGTTAAAGAGTTCCTAAGGCCACCTTTGGAATTTTGGATTGCATCAATGGACGAGGTCCGTTGTACCATTATTGCATTGTCTCCAAAAAAATATTTGGTTGCTTCGTTTATATGTGTCCTCGGTTACAAATTGGCTTACTTATATAAGTATGCCAAAATTCAGCTTAATCGGATGAAAGAAATTGCTTGAAAAATGCATTTCCTACAAATTTGTAACCGAGAACGCATAAAAATAAAGCAACTTAATATTTCTTTTGAACAAAATGAGATTGTAATAATAAGTTACAAAACAAACGAGCATCACGAATTGCGTCCAAGTGATTCGAAGCTATTTATCGACCTTCTATTTTCATTTCATAAATCCAACAACCCCATCCTAGCTTTAATTTCTTAAGATACCTCCCTCTTCATCGGCGACAGAAATAATTAACACCCCATATTTTATTGATGATTGCACTCTGATCCGGATTCTATTAAAGGCAGAGAGAGTTGCGAGATACGTCCAATTAGCGTGAAACACTAATTGATATCTAAGATCTCTGAAACATGGATGCAGACAGTTCCAAGAAGGACAAATGGAGGCGTCTTAATTAGGATTTCTAATTACAGTGAGCTTGCAACCCCTACTTCTGCTTTACATGCTTTTGAATACGTAATTCACTAATGCTTTTTGAGATTTGTTTACTCGTAGTTACACATAATAAATATGTATTAATTTTCTTAGTTATAAATGTTTACAAGATAAATTCTATGTTGTTGGCATATACAGTAAGCAATTCTTAGGAAATAAATAAACTTTTAGAAATTTAGTATCAAAATTATGCTGAAAACGCTTCAAAATCCTTTGCGAAGTTTAAAACGATAATATTTATTTATTGAATACTTCATGCACACAAATGTACAGCGGCGGAGTTAATGCCTTAGGCAAAAAAAAGTAGCCTATCTGTGTAATATACAAATGAATAAAATCGGCCGCATATTATTTCAATCTGATATTTCATCAGTATTGACGGTCGACTAGGCGATTTTTTAAACATATTAAGCAACTGATCAGCGAAAACCGAACCGAAAAGGCTAGGCAGATGATGATGAAGCAGTGGATCTGCAATTCATTTCGATTGTGAAAGAAAATACATTGTATAAGTTACGCAAAAGTGACTGTACCTAATAATGTACCAAAAAAACGTTTTTTTCATAAAACATGATCATCATCAGAACATGATAATAAAATAAAAAGATATCAAAGTTTTAACCAAGTTCCAAATCACTCATCTTTACAAATTAACAACAAAAGTTAAAATTTTAAAAAAAGTGTGCTGTCATGCGAGAAAATACATTATCGTCAGTTCTTAAATTTTAAAAGCACGTTTGAACAATTTCTAAAGCTTTTTTCTCATTATTTTAAATCCTTCAGCATTTTATTCTAGCACTGGTTTAAAATGGACGCTGGACGGTAAATATGTGAGCCTTTTGCATCACAAGCAGAGCGATCGACCGTTTTGTTAGCTTATCCATCGCAATTTATTTTTAATTCGTACAGTAGGAAATACATGCCTCATTGGACGGATAATTTATTTTCATTCATTTGAAAAAGGTTTTACTCAACTCTAGGAGATTACTCAACTAAATCGGGACTAATTTGAGTGATTTCGAGATGACCTTGTTGTTTTCGCTGAGAACTACTGTTAAATTGGAAATTAATTGTTTGAGATGGTTGATGGATGGATGGCCATATCCTTTTATTTGCAAAGAACATCAACAAACCTCCCCCAAAAGTCGCCATTTCGATCGTAAGTTATGTACATTACTAAAAAAAATTGTGATTCTTTTTAAAAACCGGGATCCGTAAAGGACAAAGGTATTGAGATAAGTAAGGTACTGGTTTCAGAAAACAGCTTAATCAACGGTATTCCATGGACGTCACCTTTTTAAATTCCGGAGGACCAATACCACCATTTTTTAAGCAACGTTTGTATTTGCATCTCATCAAAACAACCTCAAATTTCGTAATTTTTTGACAGCTTGCAAGTGACATACGAATGCGAACGTTGCTTAAAAATGAGTAGAATTGGCACTGTTCGGTGACATCCGGGAAACAGTTAAAGCTATCATTTTATAACAGGAAAAACACCCTCATAAGTGTTTCGCGCAGTTTCTAGTGATGGCCAACCCCCACAAACATCGAACATGGCGCACGATAACAAATTCCGCGAGCTATTTCCCACCATTTTGTTACAAAATATGACGTTTATGAAATTTTATTTATTGTGTCTTCGTGTGTCGAAAAATAACATACGTTGCTATTTTATTAACCTACTTCAAAAAGGAGGAGGTTCTATGTTCGACTGCATGTATTTTATTTTTCATTAAAATGTACTTCTTTGTTTCAGAACATCGTTTTAAAATAAAACATCATGAGTGGGTATCGAATAAATGTCCACAAAAGAAATACATTACAAACTTAACAAAACATTATTACAACCACAGTTTTGAAACGGATATCTTTCTAGCAACACTTAGTTACGTGTTCACGTGTAATGACCATTAGTATAATTCACTATATTCCGACACGCACATCCTTGCATTCCAACAAGAACACTGTGTTCGAAAGTTATGGCGAAAATTGGACACAATGATACCTTGTGTCGTACAGTGTCTCTAGTTTAAAGAGCTCGGATTTGAACAATCTTTCCGAAATTAATTTAGCATATTTGTGGATGTTACAAAAAGGGCTGAGTTGTATGATTAATGAAGGTTATCAGGAGTACTAAATTCCGGGTATACGTCATGTCGGGAACAACAGGGTACCAGCTATCACGGCGGTTCCCGAGATACACATTTATTTCTCTAATTGGCTCGTTGTGTATTCAGCAAAACAAATATACATAATAATGTATCTGTTACACCGTTTGTTTTGTAACGAATATTAAACAAACGGTTTATATGTTCGTGGTTTGCGATACACAGGTAAATGTTTAAAAATATCTCAATTATTGGGAACAGTTACATCTCACGCAATCCGTCAATGTTTGAACAACTTTTTGTTGAAAAATGTCGAGAAAATTTAAATGAATTACTCTCTGTAGACAAGTAGGATCAGACTAGGTTGTTGGTGAATATATATTATTTGTTTATTGATTGAATAAGGCACGTGCTGAGGAAACAGACAAAAGATATAGATCCCGTCTGAGTAAAAGAGACACAACACATACATTTATAGCCGATAGCTGGCGGTTCACACTGCCGAAGAGAACTCTCTTACCACTAGTTTGTCTCAGCGACAAGACCTTTCAAAGATAAGGTAAGATTTGTCTCGCTGAGCGATGCTCGCTTGGCAGTCAGAAGTCAGAACTCACGCTGGGAGTCCAACCAGCGGTAATTTCTACCTGTGCGGCGCAGAGCGCGAGAGAGTGGTGCGAGTAATCGGCCGTCGCACAAGAGCACTCGCTTATAGCCGAGCGACAAAACTATCGGAACCACACTCTCGCTGCTCGCCAACTCGTATCCAGTTTCTAGCTTTACTCGCTACTCGCTGATCGTCGGCAGTGAGACAAATGCCTAAAGCTCGAGACGTTAAAATTTCATCATGGTAAAGTAATCTCTAGAATGTTCAATAATGTTGTGTCTACAAAAAGGTAGAGCGTACAATGATTTTAATAGAATATTAAGCCGGTGTCGCGTTGTGTTTTGTAAAAGATTCGATTTGTTCTTGCTGTAAAACAAAACAAGGGTGCTTTAGCCGCATCGTTTTTACAATAGTAGCTTCTTCTTGAGTTAAGTTAGCCTAAACAGTTTGTATCCAAATGGGAGGCAGCGTTTACTGCTGTACTTCCAAACTGCTCCGATGGTCTCGCGGTCGCAAGCACGATTGCCGAGCGTGGAGTCCTGGAGGGTTCGATTCCCAGGTGGGGCAAAAAGTGTTTTTGGGTTTTTCCAGTAGGAATTTCTCAGTGACCGTGCCTCGGAAAGCACGTTAAACTGTTGGTCCTGCGCTAGATCTCTCTCCGGTCGTGTCGGGTTGCCGTCCTATCGGAATTTGAGTTTAATGGATGAGGGAGTGCACCTGTGTTTGCGCACACACTTATGCACTATAATATGTCCCGCGCCGATGGCTAGTCTCGGTTGAGGATATACTTTCAGTCAGGAGGATATACTTTCAGTTGCGGAATTGGTTCGAAAGAGTCACCGCGGCCCTGAAACTGAAACGAGCATTTCATTTAGGTGACGTAAGTTTTCCATTATCCGGTCATGTTTCAGTAGATTTACCTTTGTTATTTTGTTTCGATAGGCAACATAATGCTTATTTAGTAAGTTAGTCTATACTTCTATAATGAAGTTTAAGAGTTTGTTTGTTTGAACGCGCTAAACTCTGAAACTATCGTCGGATTTGGAAAACTCTTTTAGTATATGATAGTCACATACATGAGGCAGGCTATACGGGAACGGGGAAAAGCAGGATCCGCGTACGAAGTCGCGGGCAAAAGTTAGTACTTTTATACAGCGCGTCCATTGTTCTTGCTAGAAAAGTTCTGGACTAGAAAAGTGCGCCTGCAAAAGAACAAAGCTTATGCAGGCTGAAATAAATACAGTTTTTATTTATTTAAACTTTATGTACAATAGTGGTACATGGGCGGACTTAATATATATGCTAAAATAATAAACTAATAAATATGATATATAATAATCATACCGATTAAGAGAATTCATAGTAATCATGACGAAGAACAACTAAAAATGACAAGCTTTTAAGTAGTGTTTTCGGATTTTACGCTTAAAGGAAAATTTTGACTCCGCCTTCTTGATGTCAAGGGGTAGCATATTCCAGAGTTTAATTGTAGAAATAGCGTAGGAATTAGACAAAAACCCGGTGCGGTGAGAAGGGATATGAAGAAGTAAGTTTTTAGATGCTCGAAGGTTGAGACTGTGAGAACTGCCCAACACTTTAAAATATTGTTTTAAATAATCAGGAGCACAAGGATCATTCATGATAGTGAAGAGCATGCAGAGGGATCTGAGGGATCTCCTCTGACGGATAGGCAACCATTTAAGCTGAGAACGGAAGGAAGAAATGTGATCATATTTACGAAGGCCAAAAATGAAACGAATACAGTTGTTAAGAAGTCGATCCAGTTTGTTGAGAAGTTCTTGGGATAGATCAGAGTAGCAAACATCAGCATAATCAATTATAGGAAGCACAAGTGACTGGACCAAAGTGATTTTAGTGCTTGAAGGAAGAAAATGCTTGAATCTATAGAGAGATCGCAGTGTGAATGTTACTCTCTGGCTAACCTGAGCAATCTGCTTATTCCAACTCAACCGGTCATCAATGTATAGACCTAAGTCTTTAACGTGTATGAATTAATTCAGAGTAAACAATACTGAAAAAGTTAAGTTGTATAACATAGTATCCGACCAGGTCTTCTACGAAGCAAATGTACAGGAAAGCACTCGTTTATGTTTTGGTTGCATAAAGCTGGGTACTGACCGGTGTTATGTAACAGTCGCAGCGAGCATGTTTTGTTACGCCGTGTCCTAAAATTCGTATAAAACAAAACGTGTATATGTGCTTTGTCACGTGTTACATTACGCTCCTTAACACCGTTCAGTACCGGACCACCTTTAGACATTGTTTTTTCAATTGATTTAATCTGAAAGCGATTTTGGGCACCCAGTTATTAAATGTTCTAAGTTTCCGGGAAATGTTGAGACAATAGCTAACCTTTTGACCTGAGGTTCTACACGATCAATTTGTCTAGGTTTTTTACAATTATATGAGGGTTGTATTCCGGATGCAGCTGAGTACTGCGAGCAACTGCCTGCCTGAACTCCACAACCCACCAACTGGGTCAAACAGAACCCCTTGACACGACTGGTTATTTTCTGGCATCTGATTATCCGTATCGACAGTCAAATATCTACAAATGACAGCAGAGATCAATGGCTTACGGTGCTTTCCGAGGTACGGATGAAATTCGGCATGCAATTGACTTCGAAGATTGAGCCGTGCGGCTGTTTTTATTTAGCCACAAGCATAAATTAGCTGGCGAAACTATCAGCTATTATTAGTTCTAAAAGTAAGAACAGTTTTTCATGTAGAGCCAAATACCGTTGATAAAGAGCTATTTAATGGATGGGAAATCATCAAATGGGTTCTTCCGCTCTGAGTGGAGCGAAAGGGCGTGTCAGACTCTTACTGACTAAAACCCATCCGTGCTCCTTCTAAAGCCCTTTGCGTTCCAGGGCCGCGGTGACTCTTTCGAACAAATTCCGCAACTTGATAAAGAGCTTGGCATATGAGTTATGAGAAAAATAAGTAGTGACGTTGAGATATTTAGAATGCCGTAACATCGAGTTCGTTTAAAATGAGGTCGACGCTAGACTTAAAGCTTAAATGACAAACGTAGCGACTGTTCACTCAGGTTATACTCGTATTTAGTGGTTCGGATCAGGTTCGTCCTTCCATGTTAGGTACATTATTACATTTGCTGCTAATCAGGTTACAGTGTAGTTTCGGCAGAAATTCATTGGAGCCATTTTAGCTACCCTTATTTTTTTACGTACATTGGTAACCGTTTATTATGACTCCGGTTATTTGACCAATCGCTTATAATGAAGTATTAATACAATGCAAAGTTTGGTTTTCACATAAAATTCTTTATAAAAAGTTCGGATATGGACTTGTCGCCTTTTTTGGGCCGCGGTGACTCTTTGGGAGTTCACTGGTTTCCCTACGACGACATTTTGTGCAATTTGAATAGTTTCTCTCTATTACTCATAATTACTTAGACTATGCTTTGTATGACGTTTGCTTAGGATGACGTGTTTTTCATTTCCCTTCAATGTCATTATAAGCGGATTTTACTGTACTATTCTAAACAAAAAAGGAAATGTCACAGCTATGGGTGTATTTCCGTTTCCTGAATTGACGTGTATCCCGTGATCCCTGATATTTTTAGTAATGAAAACGATACGTATTGTATTGTTCGAATTCTTGGGAACATATATCAGGGAAAGGGTATACTATTGGACCAAAGCTAAAATGAGCCTACCATAAAAACATTTATTTTAAAATAAATGTTTCTATTTAATCCCGACCAGCCGGAAACCAATTACGGTAGCGAAAGATGCAAAGGAAACCAACAAAAGCAAACTAACAAAATGAAAAGAAAATTAAATAAAACGAAGTAAAAACATAAAAGAGATAAACACTTTCATAAATCCCTCACACTTTCATAATATAAACTTACTCAAGAAACCCTAGATAAAACCAAAACCGGTCAAAAAAAACATTTCAAGTCTAATTAACTGTCGCACTAATAAAAATAACTTAGCAGGTTCCACAGCAATGGAAATGCTTAGTCTACTGAGTCCCACCGTTCCGTCCCTTAAACCTTTTATTAACATTTATGTTCTCAAAAATATTTTCACTGCGAAACTAATTAATTGAACTACGTTGTTTACCGTCTTAAACAAAATAAAATCTCAAATTGAAAGCTACTTTCTTCCTTGAAAAGGCACTTCGTTATAATGATACATTAGGTGCCCGAACTGACGTGCTTTAAAATTTACTGCATAAGTTTAACAAAGGAAACTGTACCCTCAGAGTGCATAGTGTGTTCAAGAGCATGGTCATAAAAACGAATAGAAATCACTTTCCAAGAAGTCTGTGAAAGTTGGTAGCTACAAATCTGTAATTGAACTAAATTAATACCACCAACTGCATCAGACTGAAGTGATTTTTTTGAGATTTTTTTTTATTTGTGATATTTTTGTTCTTGGCTCTAGGTCATGTCTAGTCTAGGCCAAAGATCATCATCATCATATCAGCCGAAAGACGTCCACTGCTGGACATAGGCCTCCCCCAAGTGTCGCCACAACAACCGGTCCTGTGCGTCTCGCATCCATCGGCTACCCGCGACCCTCACCAGGTCATCGGTCCACCTTGTGGGAGGCCTTCAAACGGTGCATCTTCCGATACGCGGTCGCCACTGCAGAACTTTTCAGCCCCATCGACCATCTGTTCTGCGAGCAATGTGCCCTGCCCACTGCCACTTCAGTTTGGCAATCCTTCGGGCTATGTCGGTAACTTTGGTTCTCTTGCGGATATCGTCATTCCTGATTCGATCACGCAAGGAAAATCCGAGCATTGCCCTCTCCATTGCTCTTTGGGTGACTTTAAGCTTTCTGATGAGGCCCATTGTCAGCGACCACGTTTCAGTTCCATACGTCATCACTGGCAACACGCACTGGTCGTCTAATTTCGTCTTGAGACACTGTGATATGTGAGACGAGAAGATACCAGGCAACTTCCCGAACGCCGCCCAGCCCAGTCGGATTCGACGGTTGACTTCTTTCTCGTAGTTTGCCCAAAGTCGACGATGGCCGATAGTTTTTTAAGGTGCATTATTTTTTCACCTAGATACGACATTTTTTCCTTGCGATTCCATTGGTACCATACATACTAACCAGCATTTTCTATGGGAGTGCATTCTACGATAAAATGAAGGCTATTTTAATGTTAAACAGCTTACAGGTTCCCCTTCGAATTGTTTACTGCGGACGGTGGAGAAAATGCGATTACTTATCAGCGTTTCAGCGATGATAACTTGCTTATCGGATCACTTAGAAGTATCCTTAAAATAGGAAAAAAAAGGGATTTTGTGTCGTGACGTCAGTACGCGGTAAAAATAGGACCATACTGATATATTTAAGTTAATTAGATGGCCCATCTGATGCACGTGATCTCTAAATCAAACACAGTATTGTTGCTTACGCAGAAATACCTAAACAAAATTGGCAGCAATTCCATTATGGGATAATGTATTCCAATTAATAATTTTATTCTATTTGTACTAACTGTGTAGGTACATTTGAGTATTTTGTTTTCATTATATACTCTAAAGACTTATAGTTTACTAGCTTTTTCTCGCGACTTCGTACGCATTTCCCATATAGCCTTCCTCATGAATGTGGCTATGATATACAAACAGAATTTTCCAAATTCGACTGGTAGTTCAGAGATTAGCGCGTTCAACAAACAAACAAACAAATTCTTCAGCTTTGTTATTAGTAGATAGATTTGTATTTTTTTTTCTACTCCTTTCAATAGATATGAATCACCTTTTTATTTCATAACATTTCACCTACCACTATAGAATCGTGTCTCAGCATCGCCCAAAGGTTGACTAAAGAAAATACCTAACCCATTTATTAAATAAATAAATAATCCTACTTCCCCGTTGAGCTCTCCACAAAAGACCTATACTTAAATGTATACCAGAAATTATACAAACACCGAATATGTAAGACTCCAAATTCTTGAAAGCACTTGACTCGCACCGACGAAACACAATGTAACTTATAATTTCTTAGTGCTAGAACAAAGTTCCGATACTAATGTGAGAGCTCCTTTTAAACCCGCGCTTAACTTCGGTCGGAAAACTTGGAAACTCCTTACATGCATACTTTATTACAATTAGCTTTCCACTTGTTTACATTTCATAGACTCCTCTGCACGGGAGGGAGTGCTCTTAAAAGGTAACGTGTTTTCATTTGATATTAGGATGCTGCTAAATTCTCTTTCTGCTAGACTCTCTAAGGCATGACTGATGAATAATTATTTATAGTTACCCACATCCTTACCCTCCATCTGCTTTTCGGTATTGGGTATGTGTAAAAAAATACAATGCTGACCTTACCATATCTCTTCCCTAAAACGTCCTAAATTACCTACTTCACAAATTACATTCACCTGTGTACGTGCACGTATTTTGTACCAGTAACTACTATTTATGCAATTCAAATTATTGCACGAATACAAATTCAATCAAGATTGAATACAAAATTATAATGGCTCCTACCTAAATGATTTTGTATTTAGTAATTTGAATAGCATGAACGAGAGGACTTAACTTCGTGGAAGGCTGTAATAGCCGACTCTCATTAATTTACAGATAGGAAATAGCATACTTAGAAAACCGGGAACTGAAATAAGGGAACGAGCGAAAATAATTTTTAAAACTACTAATAATAATGGTGTTTTATTTATTTCTTTATTTAATAAGGCACACCAACAGCTTATTTACAAAATTAATCAAATAAGTTATGGCATCGAGGGTCCTGTGTAAATAAGCCACTTACAGGCATGCACAATTTTCTTAGAGCGAGTGGTTACAGAAATAGTAAAAAATAACTAACATTAACAAATTTAGAATTAATAAGATTTAAATAGTTGAATTATAATATTCGTGTTTTCCGTAAATCTTGTCGTTCTATGACGATCTTGACTAATATAAGTTAAGGACTAATAATATAGGCTAATGGGTTACAATTACCTACTGATAGAATTAATGTTAAAATCCTCAGTTTCCTACCCTGGACCAAAGGAGTCGTGGCTGAGGAAAATAAAAGCGGTAATTCAAAATCCGGGAACTCATCTTTGAGTCATAAACAGGTAAAATTCAAAAGGCTTTTCAAATTATATCGACTTAAAAAACAGTCGCTTCAAGCATGGTTGCTCAAACAATAAACTAAAAACTTGGCTGACAGCCAACAGCAACAAGTACCGACGAAAAAAGACGAGCTTTCCCGAACCCGCGCGAAACGGTCGGAGTTTCAGATAAGCAAATTATGTTTCAAACATTGTTGAATGTTTATGTTGAGTTCACGACGTTTTGTAATCAAAACTTCATGTGAAAAGGTTGGTATGACTAACGATTTACATGAAATATTAACTGAGTAATGTATCACACGAATTTGCTTCATAAAACATGGTGATTGAAATTGTCTTTTCGTCATTCAAAGTGAAGAAAATTGGCATTTATTATGTGCTCTCATGAAATTGAAAATTTTACATTCTTCTTTTGTTTTTGTACGTATTTACTCAAGGTACGTGCTATTCAGTCTTCACGTAACGTATATACCTAATAATTGCAATTCTCAAGATGTTAACTGTTAAAGTAACTTTTGCTCTCTGACTCCATTATTATTTGTAACGCTAAAAAATCGTCTTTGTACATACAATGACCTGTCAAAGCTTGACATTCATTAGAGAGGCAACGAGCCAGGCTTTTTTGGCTTATGTATCCGGTTTCGTTGGCCAATTTGTTAATCTCCATTGACATGCAATTTAGTTTGACTGTTTGGCTTTCAAACGTGCATGAAGGATATGTTTTATCGGAATTTCATTTGCTAACGTCAAGTGGGAATAGTTAGCCTTGTCAATAACGTATGTGTGCTCGTGTTATTTTTATTACAGTTACATAACCTGCTGACAGACAGATAAGGACAGCCGAGGCCCAGTAATAGGGCTCCTATAGTTACCCTTTGGGTACAGAACCCTAAAACTTGTAGTTCCAGCGGTTAGCTATTGTTACGGCTGATACCAGAGAGACGGCTCCTTAATTGATATCAATTTTTCTCTTATTTAGACGACTATTTTAATAAAAAATATATACGCCATCATACCTCGAGTAAGTACGTTCACATTTTTCACTCTGTCTGTGTTGACGTTTGCGAGTCAAAAGCATTCCACTTATTGCATTCCAACTGCAGCGGATTTCAAATCATAATCCATTCATTTGTTCTCAAAGCGAGTCTTTTGAATGTTAAATAAACAAAGGGAATTAATAAACCATGACATGACTAGATTCAGCTGAAGCCGATTTCAAGGGGGATGCTGCGCGTAACATTCCGAAATATAATTTCAAAGTCAAAGCATTTATTCCAAATAAAGCATTTTAGCACTTTTGAAGTCAGTCAGGCAAAAACATGAAGCTATTTGCACGTTCCAAAGCGTAGATTTCTATAGAGAAGAACGTGCAAGAAACTCCGCGGACGCTCTTTTGAACCATTTTATGTTTTACAAAAATCCTGGTAAAAACTAACTTGTTTAGTGTCAAATATTAAAATAAGCCAGTGGCAGCTAAGAGATGACCAGTTTCCACTGATGGCGCCTGTTCAAGAACATAACGCGAGCATAGAAATGTGCGTCTATATGGGGGAATATACTATTTATTTTTCTTTCTTTCTTAGTTAAGGCTACAAGAATAGTGAAAGGAGAAGAAACGCTGGATGAGTTTGATTGATGATTGAGAATAAAATATTGATGTAGATACTCCTTGGCGTTCCGTCGGAATACCAGTAGTAGTGGTATCATGTACTTTTTTGTCTTACTCGTATCCACGCTTATCCTACTCAGTTAAAAAATATTGGGCTAATTGCAAAAAAAACAGTAACTGCTCTTTGATATAACTTTATATACTTTGCGTATTAAAATATATATTCTGCTAGTACCATTTTATTAATTTGAAAACCATTGCTACGAGTATTTGGGAATTTATTTTATTCGGCTGCTTTGTAGATATTTTGATTTTTGGTATTTAAATTTAGTGCTTTTGGTTTTGTAGTGGTTACTATCGAGGTAAATCTCTTTGTGCCAGCATTTACAAGGAAACTTTAGCCCTATTTCCTTTGTAGTCTGTACAAAGTCAGTCAGTCAGGCAGTTAGTATATATGCTAGTAGATAGAATACACTGATTGTAGTTCGAATTTATATTCATAAACTATACAAATAGGACGACTGAGGATTTTGAATTATCTTTTAGTTATCCATGTATAATTTTCGTAGACATTTTCTGGAAATAAGAAATTAAATGTTCCAACAGAAACCGGAGAGAAATAATTTCTCATCAGGGGAATGCGAGCGGACGCCTGACGCAACGAAAACTCAAATAAATTTTTCATTTCACTTTTTCACTAACATATACTTAGATTTAACAAAAATGCTTGTACTTTTTCATGTCGAACAAAACCCGTTTTAATTAGTAAGTTGTCATTTGCATTTGTATGTCGTATTTTTGCAACAGTAAACTGTATAATTATGTGACAATCTATCTTACTAAATAAACAAGATCTGTTTTATAACTGCATTTCCTACTCCTATGTTTAATGCATGCCGTGGCAGCCTTTAATTAAGGCTACACTATAAAATGTAAAAATAAATATTATGAGTACATACATGTATTTTGGCGTATGCTTTGTTGGTTGTCCTAAATAAATAAATGACACGTTAAAAAATAATTTTAATTCATTTATTTACTCCTCAATGTAGACGGTAAAAAAGGCTTAAATCTATGAATCTTTTTAGATCCTGTTAGGGCAGGCACAGCAACATTGAAACACAGGAGATAAATTATGTCAATGAATTTATCTCCTGTGTTTGTTTGTAGCATTCATTTGATTTCTATATTAATCGAATCAATAATTTACCATAGAAAATGACGCAGTTCAAATGATATGTTACTTGATACTAATTTGGTTTTACCACATATGATTATCAACATATTGGTATACATATACTCCCCACTAATAAACCGCAAAATTATTGCACAAAATTCGTTCACTTAAATTACGCACTATTATCTAAACCACCTCTATTCGGAAGAGAACCAACTTAATTACCAGGAAGGTTTTCGTAACTATACCTAACATTATTTAAATTACTCGGAAGGCTTATTAATCGAAACTATAACCGAATCGAATCTATTTGCAATAGCCTAATATCTAGCATACGCGTGTGCAATGTTAGGTATAACTATTATTAATTTAACAACGAACGATAACATTTCGTTTGTTATAATTTTCATTTGTTATCAGCATCCATTGTTATATTTTCATTTTATATAAACAGTAATACTTAAACTAATGAATAAAATTTATAATGTTCATATTTAGCGTTTCGAAAGAAATCTTATGCAGATTTCCTTCGAAACGTCAACATGACATGCACGGAATTAGTAAATGCCTCCTGCGTACTTACGACCAAGTTTCCATCTCGGATAAGATGTGGCGTTTTCAAACGCCACAGAGATCTGTGGCGTTAATTTACATTCGGCTAATGTAAATTCGGCTTAAATGTATATACCAGTTGTGACCAAGGGAAGTTGACGGAGCCCCGCTGAGCGGAGCTCCCATTTCCGCCTGCGGTTTAAAGGAACCTAACATGGACGGGATCACGGGAACTAAATTCGCTAGTTTTCTCTAATTCCCGCCATCCCATTCAAACCCAACCTATCCGCGTCGGGGTGCCCTAAGTTCCCGAGCAGGCGCGGTCGCTCTTTGTTCAGCGGTTAAACCAAACGTCAATTATACAGAGGCGGAGAGATGATAATCGGATCAAAACAACGTTGTACTAAATAAGAATATACCTACTAAATGAACTTTAGAGAATGTGTTGTTACATATTTTATGTATTTCGTTGTAAATGTACTGAATGTTACATTTAATGAAAATTATGTAAATTGTTGTTAAATGAAGTGTTATGTCATTTGAGTGTTATATGGCTTTTGAATATTGAGCAAATGTTCTTATACTAAATGGGCGGCACCCCTGGCATACATATGTACTTTCAAAACAGCTATAATAGCTAACAAATAGTTGACCATATACAAATGCATTTCAATAATGAATAAATGGCAATGGAAATAGTAAGCTCCGTTTTCCCAGTACAGTCGTTTACCGACATTCACGTACGAACGTTGCAACGCGTTGCATCGGCCATTGTACGACAAGATGGCTCCCAAAAGAATTGCTTGTTATATCTACGAGTGAGGCAATCCTGCGACACTTTTATTTTATGAAAAGCAGATAATTTATTCACGAGATAGTACTTTTTTGTGATATTATGAGTGTATATGTCATACCTACTTTAAATATTTTTTGTTGCTCATATCATGAAAGTAACTTTCATTCTTTAAGGGTTCATCTTGAATCACTTTTGAAACCAAGATAATGCACTGGATTACCTATACCTAGATAGTTACTGTGCATTAAAACTGAGTGCTAGAAAAGTAAAGTGACTAAAAAAATAGGGCACGTACTGGTATGCTGGTATGTTGGTTCGTGACAGAACGCTTTTATTAACCCCCGACGCAAAAACGACGCGACGAGGTGTTATAAGTTTGACGTGTCTGTGTGTGTCTGTCTGTGGCATCGTAGCTCCCGAACGGATGTGCCGATTTTGATTTTGTTTTTTCTTATTTGAAAGGAGAATTAGTCGGGAGTGTTCTTAGCTATGTTTGATGAAAATTGGTCAAAGATGGCCGCCGCCACAAAATGGCGAATTGCATATTTTTTCACAGCTCCCTCAATATGGGTATCAAATAAAAGGGCTTGACTAGTAAAATACTGTACACTATGATAAAATATAAATCCAAGATGGCGGCCACCACAAAATTGCGAATAACATTTTTTTTTCACAACTCCCTCAATTTGAGTATCAAATTAAAGGGCTTGACTAGTAGAATGATGTACCTACACTATATTGAAAGGAATGCGAAATATTAACTAACGAAATGAAAACTAAAAACTTTAAAAATATTATTTGCCTGATCAATGCCCTAGATTGATGAGGAAATTGGAATGATGACTGGAACCTAGGACCTTACCAATTATTTTTTACTTAACTTTTAGTGCATTATAGGTAAATTAAGTTTAAAATGCATATGAAATAAAAAATAAATTTAAAATTTAAAAAATCCCAAAAAAAAAACTTTAAAATGTAAAAAATAGAATGTATTGATCCTTTTAGTTTAATATTCGAGTAGGTACGATTCTTTGGTCCAAGCGTCATCGCGTCGGGGTACCGCTAATACTATACAAAGTAATTACAAAAATTTGCGGTCTCCCTATGTTTATCTCCAACGTAGGTATGTGCTTTACCTAACATGATGCTAGTCAGAGGTACGAATATTGTAAATGCGATAGTAACCCTGTCCGTTTGTTGTTTAGGGTTCCGTACCTCAAAAGGATCACTTCGTTTTGTACCCGTCCGTCTTTCAAGCGAGACACTTTTCCCTTTAATTATTTTTCGCCAGAAAATGGGCTCGATTTTTTTGTCGGTTTTTGTTCGTAACGTCTTCATGCCTACGCCGCTTAAAATATCTCAGATATTCAACGTAGAATATAGCCTTTGACCTGGTTTAGGACAAAGGGTATATATATACTGTTTATCAATAAAAATATTAAAATCTTGCGGATTCTGCAATTTTCCGGTGACAAATACCTATGTACCAATTCTGTAATCCCAAGTTTGCAGCAAAATCTTAAATGTGGGGCTCAGAAAACCTCTAAATTGTAAGTAGTTTTTAAGGTGTTATATGCAGATACAGCACGTCTATATGAACGTAACTGTAAACAGTTACAGAGTAACGGTGTTGCAGATCGTTCCAAGTGTTTCAGTACTACATCATAGACAAGGCAATTTCCCCCGCGTATGATGTGGTCAATTCTACTTGAGATTTCGAGTTACGGAATACACATAATGTAGGTACATGCCGACTCTTGGAACTAGTTATGGAAACCAATCACAGTATTCCATACTGGTCATAGATATATACATCTATGAGGTTCCAGATTTCCATGGAAATTAGTATCACGGATAGGAACTCAATAAGATCGTTGAATTGATTTCTATTAGCGTGCGTCTTAATGACTTTTGTCACCGGATGGTTTGGGACTAAAAAGGACTAAGTCTAATTTCTTGCATGAGACACCTAATCCCAGTCTCCTGAGGTGTGTGTTATCCTTCTAAGTTAACCCCTTCCACTCAGCCGGGACTAGGAATTGAATAAATTAGGTACAACCAGCTTTGTCCTACACTTAGCAGGAGAATGGACACAATGCAACAATGGACTCGTAGAATATGGAGTACAGTTTAGACTGTGTGTGCAAATTCTGATAGAGCTACTGTGATTATTGTAATGAATGGACGATTGTGAAGCTACATTGTTATCTCAACTAAATGCTTGGGTTTCGAATTTTACTTGTTGGAAATTGAGAACTAAACCTTTTGTCTGTTGGCATTTTATATGTAGTATTTTTATGTGCTCTCTTCTCTACGTAATAACGATTATACGCATTTTTTCGAAGATCTCGTTTTCTTAATATCAAATTCACTTAAATATCAACATTACTTACATCGAACTTGTATCGACATCCCAGTTATTTTTACTCAGATACATTATATAATGTATTTGTGTAATGTAACTACATTTTCGAGCGGTTTGGAATAAATAGCCAATATTGGAAGTGATGTATCTCGAGACCTATTGAATTCGAATTCACAGAGGTTACGGCTGAATATTAGCAAAATATATACTTTAAAAGTGTACTGGTCGACTTTTCCGTAGATTGCGCCGTTTAGAAGTAGTATGCTAAAATCTGAAAAATTTAGAGATTTTCTGAGGACCTCACAGGTAGCACTGGCCTTTCGAAGCTGCAAACTTGGGAACACAAATTTACCCAATTGATATACGTATATTAACCTAACAACATCCCAAAACATCAGTACAGTTTAATTGAAAGCAACCTCACGCGTTTATTCTGTCTACAGTGACCGGCTTAAACTGTTAAACAACAAAGCTTAACATCATGGGAGCAGCTAAAATCGCATTACAAATATGCTCTAAAACCACCCCGCACACTCCACTCCAATTAGCATCCCATTGGCCTGCTTGCCGCTATCCCTGACATGTCAATAGAAAGCTACGCGTCTATTATGCCGTTCAAAATGCTATTAGTGTTGCAGTAATGTGGACCTGATCATAGAGTAGATACCTACTTAATATAGAGGTTGGGGTTTCGTTCGTTCATGCAAGAATTGCTCTTCTAAAGGGATATCTGTTTAAATGTGGGAGTTATCATACAAAATATGTAAAATCACTGTTATTGTGTAACCATTAAATTCGATATGACATTCACAATCAAATGAAATTCTAGGTACCTTGCTTCCGAACTTAAAAAAAATCGCCGACAGCATAAAACACTCAATGAATACGGTTATAATCTCAATCCTATTTGCGGTCGATAACATAAATTTTTGTATTACGAAATTAACAGGCTGCTGGATTTCCGACCCCAACATTTGTTAGTTGAGAATGAGCAGTTTGATTGATTCTATAAAGCTTGTAAAGAGGTTGTCCAGTGTAATTGTTTTGCAATCCGATTTAACTCCGGACTTCATCTGGAATATCCCAGGATTTCCTGGCAATATAACACAGTACATTTAATATTTTCCAATCAAGCAAGCTCGTTTTATCGTGAATTCAACCGTCTACAATGGTAACTAACTAGCTAGAACTTTAAGGACAAAATTGTGCCTAAGTCAGCGATGATACCCGAGTGCCCATTCTACTAAATTTTAACAACGTTAGATCTCCCTACAATTTGACAGATTGCGACTGAGATACGAATGCAAACATCGCTTTAAAGAAGTAGACTTGGCCTTCTGTTCGCGGACGGTACAAGTGCATTTCAAGCGCAGGAATCCAGAACTTTTGACAGTCTGATAGATCCCTTGTCTGAAACCGAATCTATTCATTGTATCATTGTTCCGTGCCCTTATTCGAAACCACACACATCGTCCTCAGTTTAAATATCGGAATAAAACCCTTTTGTCTACATATTGCGAGTTTCTTTTTGTTCTCTCTACCGCTTTTCAAAGTTCGCTTCCCATGAAATAATCTGCAACGTGCGTACATATTGTACTTACGTTAATGAGCAGAGCTCCTTTATCTAACGTAGATACAGTTCCTGTGTTCAACTTTCTGTGTTTAACTAGACATTATTGTGTCAGGAAATCCGGTCGCTTTTAACCGAGTTCTTTTCTCAATTTAAAACATTAGAATTTAGAACCCATACCTTCCCACTCGGATGGTATGTGTTCTAAATTGTAATGTTTTATGCAAGCTTCTATTTAACTTGCCTGGTTAGTAAATATGTATGGGTTAGAGTTTGGAACTAAATTTAACAATTACCCGAAACGATTGAGTTGAAACTTCGGATACTCGTTTGGTTCGGATTACAATGCATGGTTACCCAAGTAGAATCATTTTAAATCCAATATGGAGAACTTCTAAAGACGGCAGACTATTTTTTTCACCTTCTTTATATAGGTATTTAATGATAAAGTTTGCTGAGAGGACGAAATTTAATCATCACTTTAGGTTATATATTTTCGGCGTCTCAAATGATAACTATGTCCGTTAGCTTCGAATGTATCCTTTGCTGTCTGCAGCATCTTTAAACTCTCGAAGTAACGGATACTGAGTTGCGCTATCCGTAGCAGTACCCGATGTAGAGCTACTTCTGGTGAGCTGTACATTTGAGAGCGGCGAGTAAGCCAAGAAGATCGGAGTAGTAGCTACTGTGAAGTATTTTAGCGGAAAGTCCCTGCCTAAAGTCACAAGAAATCAGGTCGTACTCGCAGCTTTAGTTTTCACACGCTTTCAAAAGATTAATATTAATTTATGCATGTCATCAGCCTGTTTCCACTGCCCAAAATCAAAGTCAAAAGTCATTCATTCAAATTAAGCTAAGAGTTTTTGAAGGTCAATTTTATATTAAGACAGTCCCTTAAAATGGCCGCCTGTCACCACTTTATATCTAGTGTTTTTTTAGTGGCGGAACAAACTCCCCGGCAACAATATCTGTTAAGTTTGATGAAATTGAATTTATCCAACTGTATAGGTAATTTATTCATTTCACGATACGGAGAAATAGTATACACAACACACTCATAAAACACCCCGTATAAGCTAGCACACTCCATTATGCCAACAACGTAAAAAGCAAACTACATTGATTAAAAATGCTCGGACACAGGCCTCTCTGTACGAGGGAGTGGTTGAGTGGGTGACTGATCAAAAAGTACTCTCTGGATTTTAGTGTAAGAGCGATTTTAACAAGTTTAAAAGCCCTTAAGTGAATCTGGATAAGGCTGACACAGGAACGTGGGGATTGGCACAAGAGAAGAGAAAAAACAAGACCTTTTAACTTTTCTTTGCTAACATAATTTAAGAACTACTATCACTATCGTTTAAGGTGTATGTATATTGTTTTGTGACAGTTAAATACTCTTTCTTTCAGAGAGGCCTAGCTCAGCAGTCGGTGAAGTCGGGCTGTGGATGATGACATTGAATCTTCAAATGATAAATGATATTTATTTTGCAAGTAGGTTAAACATAACACTTCTACACGTCAATCTTTTTTGGTAATTTTAAGCCAGGTGAGGCCGGTGTTTCTTAGTGGACTACCCTGAGAAGAAACACTTAAACATACTCAGAGGTCAGAGTCTCTTTTAAAGTCCATACAGTCTGAACTGGTCAAATCATATGAGAACCATGTAGTTTAATGTCTGAGGTGGCCTTTTGAGAAAAGTGCCACACAGATTTGAGTTGACATGTCCAGACAGTGCAAGTATTTGTCAGTTATCTTGTAACTCAAACTTAGAACTTTTAGGAGCTCAACGATTTGACGAATAATACCAAAGTAAGGACATTTGGGTAGGCCGTATAAATAACTCAAGCTTAATAAAATAACTCAAGCTTCGTGTAAATTTATCCGCAAATGACAATTTGAATTTCGTCACAAAGTCAAGCCGACAGTAGTCGGTTCCTCACTACAAAGTCTACAAACCAAGGAAAAGAGAAGCGACAACTTTTGCTCACATAAAAGCATTGTCAACCAAATACAAAATTTAACAAGTTCAAGATCTCTTGCCTTTGATTGTCTAGCCAGTTTGAACTGAGCAAACTTTGCGGCATTCGAAAAACTTTGCCATAAGTTCACGTAAATAAACAATTTTCTCTCCTTTGCTAAATGGTTTTGCAATGTTAACAAGATATAACAATTTAATTCAAACTGTTATAAAGGTGAGGCTTCACGAAGCTCTGCTTTGAATGTACAATCTTTGCGATTCACCTGGTTCCCCTTATGAATAAAAGATTAGGTAAACTATTTTCTGTTATTTCAAAACATTGAAAGTGAGAAAAAAATGTTTATATTTCTGCCCATGGAAAATAAACCTTTGAATTTGTTCCTGGTCCGTAGTGATATTTTGCAAAAATCTCACCACGAAGTGAAGTGAGTCTAAAGTAAGCTTTCGCTCCACACACGTTCTTTTGCCATGTCAAATCACGATTGCTTCGCCGTGTGTAGACACTGTTATCGGTGTTGTATGGATCGCTATGGAAGCTTGTTAACATAAAAGATGCATACGGCACTGCGTAGCTACGTATTAGCGTGCGCACCACCAGAGATAAAACGTGTGTGAACAACACATGACCAAACAGCCGTGTGTACAAGTGGCCATAAGTTAGGGACAGCTCACTTCAATCTTTCTTCACCACAGATTATGATTTCGTAGGCAAGTGACATTCGGTTGGTGGTAGCGTGGGGAAGGCGATTATCAAAACGTTTAGAATGTAGGTATGCAATTGACTGACGCAACGAAATGTCACGTAATCAATTCCTTAACGCATTTCGTAAATCTCATTCGCCAATATTAAGGCACTCTGTCAAGAGCCAATTGTTTTTTAAATTGGTTATTTCTAAGTTAACATCGACCAAATCATCGCTCTTCATCAGGTGAGATTACTGAGACTGCGGAAAAACGCAAGCCTCCGCAATGAAATAACACCGGCTGGTCATGCTACAAAATGTCACGTTGCTTTATACCTATTCGTTCATAATTATGCCAAAATATGGCCAGCAAGTCGACCTCCAAATAGCTTTCGAACCTTTCATGGAATGCTGAATAGTTGATTAATTTGATTGATACAAGTTTACCTATTCTAATGGACTGCCGTTTGACGTCACTTTGATGCTGATTGCTTTAAATTAATGGAAAACCTTGGTTTGGTAGACGCCTATATTCGGAAATGTTTACATTCATGTTTTGATGAATACGCTGAATTTCATAAATGTACATACACTTTTGAGTTTCAGTAGTTTGAAACGGAGAGATTCGTTAGCGAGGTATGACCTCTCATTAAACAAACTGTTTGTAAAACCCCTTTGGGCACCGAAACAAGTGAAATGAGTGCGCCTCAAACGTGAACAAACCTCAGAATTAACGTATGTTTTGTTATTTGCGCACACTGAAGAGTTCATTCCAGAACCACTGAAGAGTACTGGAATGAAAAACTAAATGAATTTTCAAACCAGGAACTTATTCCGTTCTCGCTCAGCGGTCGTTTTTCTGAACAGACCTAACATTGGATAAGATAAAATCATGGCGGTGCCCTAAACCTGGACATAAAAGTGCTTAACACTTGCCATTCTCCAACTGAACATTGTTTCGTTAAACCGCATATTATTTTACAATCGAAAGGAACTCCTTCCCCCTCCGGTCAATCCATATAATCAAGATGTCACGTGATCACGAAGTGATGAGCTGTCATTCCATCTTGACTATATGGATTAATAGCTAACCTCGTTATCACTTCACCCAAGCCTTCACTTCGACATGTTTACAGAATCGACCGATTACATTCATTGTAGTCTTTATTATATAATCATTTTTGTAATTTAAAAAATCCCGTTCCTTAGTATTGTGAAAGTACTTACCGGAACAGGATTATTCCTGTCATCGACGAGAGAATCAACTACAGCAAGTTGTCCATCTGAGACCACGACCTGCAGGCCGAGGCGGTACACTCCCAGGACTTTCGGGGAGCCCCAGCGCACGCGGGTCAGCAGGTGCAATGTCATCACCTCGCCAGGGTCTATGGGGCGGCTGACCGCCCAATCGAAGCGCTAAGGACAAGAGAAAACACAACATTATGTTTAAGCACTGTTAGTCTGGCATTTACGCTGTACTGGACCTATTTGACGTAGCCGTGGTTCTTCATATAATCTTCTAAAATAGAAATTAGTTTACTTGTAGTTTCGTAATTTCTTCCTAAAAAGTTGCTGTCAAGTTTGGCCCAAAAAAAAATCTTTGTTTAAATTAGATTTGCGAAGGTTGACATTAGCCTATGCCTTTGGTTACCTTCTCTTTGGTCTAGTAATAACCCTTATCAAAAATACTAATTTAGCATCGAATAATAATTTATTTATTTATTTAAACTTTATGTACAACAGTGGTACATGGGCGGACTTAATGGATCAAGGCATTCTCTACCAGTCAACCTTTGGGTTATAAAGACTATACTATGGTAGGTGTACAATAAATAAAAAGAACATTTAAAATTGAATTTTAACATTTTGGAAAGAAGAATATACAGATAATATAAATACATATAAATGCTAAAATAATAAACTAATAAATATGATATATAATAATCATACCGATTAAGAGAATTCATAATAATCATGACGAAGAACATCTAAGAATGACAAGCTTTTAAGGAGTGTTTTCGGATTTTACGCTTAAAGAAAAATAATAATGTGTTATTCTTAAAAACCGGCAGACTACTGCTGAGATTCAAAAATGTATACCAACAAATAATAATGTCTTGGGACAACTCACGGTCATCCAAACCCATACTAGGCAGAGCCTGTGCTATGGCAAACAGACAACTGATAAACATACTTATATATTTCTAAATACATACATATTATGGACAAATTACACTCAGACACAGAACAAGTGATCATGCTCATCACACAAAGATTTGTCCTGGGTGGGAATCGAACCTATATACATCGAATATTATGATTGAATTAATTTTAACTCCATCAGTCTTGAGAGAGCATTTTGCTGGTTCCAATTATCGGAACTAGTATCGAAGTTTTCTAGAGTCATGCTTGGCGCAAATAAACACATTTTCTTTCTATCTTCTTTCTAGTCATTAAATTTCCAAGTCGGAAAATATTAAGCTCACTCCTGACTTAGCTATAAGTGTTAAAATGCTGACTTATACAAGTCAAAATATTCCTAAAACAGAGACATAATTACTGTAAACATTAGGAGTAGAAGTTGTTTTTTTTTTTTTTTAGTGATCGGAAATCATCAAATGACTTCTTCCGCTCTGGGTGGAGCGGAAGGACGTGTCAGACTCTTACTGACCCATCCGTGATCTAACCCATCCGTGTTCCATCTAAAGCCCTTTGCGTTCCAGGGCCGCGGTGACTCTTTCGAACAAATTCCGCAACCCTGGCAGGCTCTGGCCCCTCGAGTATAATAAGCATGCAAGTACTATACAAAATGATACTAGCTAAAATAATAATATGTTTTGTTTTATTTTTATTTTTTTTTGTCTTGCATTGTATACATTTCAATTGCATAAAAATTACAAGTGGAAGTGTGGAGTCTCCTAATACAAGCAATTCCTTGCTTTAAGGTGATCTCCAATAATATGTATCAAAATGACTATTGTAATTGAAATAAACTTTTTTTTTATTTTTTTTTTTATTTATAAGCTTAAAATTTATTTGCTGACCCGACAGACTTTGTCCTGTCCGTTCAGTACAAAAGCCATAATTGAAATTCCTGGATAATTGAAAAATCTGGGTATCTTTTCCATGTTCTTTTCCTAAAAACCTGATAAAATACCGAATATTCCAAATAATTTCTAGCCTTTCTTAAGAGATGTCCTTATCAACGAACAGATTTTTTTTTTATTAAGTATATAAGATCCCATTCAAATAAATGGGCAAACTTTTAGAAATCATTCCGACCACCGAAATAAGAGGACAATGATAAAAATAATAATAAGAAAAACGCATTAGGTACTTACAGAAAAAAAACAGATAGCGAAAATACACTAAAAATTTTGACAATTTATTATTTTAGGTCAGTATAAAATCACATTAATCAGTGTTTTTTTTTGCTTGAGTATCTTTGGTTAGGCGTACTGAACGCTGTGTTAAAATTTGACCACCTATTTTAATGGGACTTATATAGATAGATCACCCCTATTCCCTTGACAAGATACTAATTTTGATCTTGAACATCCAATAAGGTGGCGTATCCATTTTGTTTCATTAATGGCTCCATTTTTTACGGCTAGAGAAAATAAAGCAATATTTCAAGTGAAGTTTCATATCGACAGGTTTTACACGCCCGCTCGCTACACCAAAAGGATCGAAGGCTTGCAATCAAAAGTGGGTTTTATGAATATTTATACCCAGCGCAGCTACTAGACAAATGTTTATATTTTTGGGGGCGGTAAATTCGAGTGGTTGAAAATCATTTGAAACTTCATTCGTTGATTACAAATTTATCAGAATTAAGGACATGGACACATTATTTTATAATAATATAATATTTCAAAAGTAATATATATATATATATATACAGGGTGTCCCAAAACTCAACGTCAAGCCGAAACGGGGTGACAGGATTGATCATAACCATCACGAGAAAAATCTGAAAAAAAATCTATCCCATGCAGTTTAAAAATTATGGGCATTTTAAGAAAAACCTAGAAATTTGATCAAACTGTACCATTTTTCGGTTATTGTGGTTATTCTTTTTTATTTTTGTTCATTTGAACTTTGGAAACGTAATCCTAAATAACATTTCTAGAATCCCAATAAAAAATAATGACACAATTGCCTCAAGTTTCCGAGAATTGAGACTATTTGTTAAACTACGAATTTAAAATTTTCAAGATTCGTCGACTTTGACAGGCCCTCCTATAAAAAAAATGTACTAGAGTGCCTTGGCAAGTGGCATTAAAAGTTGGCGCATTTAATCAGAATTCTAAAATGGTACAATACTTGTTAGTTCCATACAATAGAAAAGAGTAAAAAAATTAAAACCTCAAGTAACCCGATTTTTGCTATCTCATTTTACTCAGTTAAAATGTTTTTAATTCACACAAGCTCTAGGTAGGTTAAACGGTTCCGTATCAGGAAAGGATTTCTTTTTGTAGAACAATGCTACAGAGGCATAATGAGAATCCCCAATTCATCCAAAAAATTCTCTGGTCAGATGAATCGACATTTAAAAAAGATGGTTACATGAACTTGCACAATTATCACGAGTGGCATGTGGAGAATCCACATTTAATGCAAGAAGATAGATCCCAGTATCGTTTTAAAGTAAACCTGTGGACCGGAATTTTAAACGGTAAAATTATTGGGCCTATTGAACTGCCTGAGAACTTGAATGGAACTAATTACCTACATTTTTTAAGAGAAGATTTACCAACCCTGTTAGAGGACGTACCACTAGCAGATCTTCGCGACATGTGGTTTCAACAAGATGGCTGCCCAGCGCATTTCGCAGTGCAAGTAAGAGATTTCCTTGACCAGGAATATCCGGGAAGGTGGATTGGACGTTCGGGCACTATCTCGTGGCCCGCCCGTTCACCAGATTTAAATCCCCTGGATTTTTTCTATTGGGGAGTTCTCAAAGAAAAAGTTTACTCAAAGCCCATTGAGAACGTAGCCGACCTGCGTGAACGCATTTCTCAAGCAGCTGAGGCGATCAACTCTCGAAGATATGCCCGACTAATAAGTAGATCTTTTTTAAGAAGATGTAGGGCTTGTATTGAGGCTGATGGTAAACAATTTGAACATTTATTGTAATAAAAAACGTTATTTCTCTATCATCTGACTTTTATTCCAACAAACCTAATTATTTTACTAATTTTACTAACTTTTTTTCACTTTGGTAAAAGTGGCGTCACTATCTGTCTCGCTCACTCATGGCGAACATACCCATTATCCATCTCTCTCATCATTTTGTCTTAAAATTAAGAACCTACCTAGAGCTTGTGTGAATTAAAAACATTTTAACTGAGTAAAATGAGATAGCAAAAATCGGGTTACTTGAGGTTTTAATTTTTTTACTCTTTTCTATTGTATGGAACTAACAAGTATTGTACCATTTTAGAATTCTGATTAAATGCGCCAACTTTTAATGCCACTTGCCAAGGCACTCTAGTACATTTTTTTTATAGGAGGGCCTGTCAAAGTCGACGAATCTTGAAAATTTTAAATTCGTAGTTTAACAAATAGTCTCAATTCTCGGAAACTTGAGGCAATTGTGTCATTATTTTTTATTGGGATTCTAGAAATGTTATTTAGGATTACGTTTCCAAAGTTCAAATGAACAAAAATAAAAAAGAATAACCACAATAACCGAAAAATGGTACAGTTTGATCAAATTTCTAGGTTTTTCTTAAAATGCCCATAATTTTTAAACTGCATGGGATAGATTTTTTTTCAGATTTTTCTCGTGATGGTTATGATCAATCCTGTCACCCCGTTTCGGCTTGACGTTGAGTTTTGGGACACCCTGTATATATATATATATATATTTGATTCCGAGATTACGTACAGCGTACCCTTTGGGTATGGGCACGCTCAGTACAATTTGACTGTATTTTTATTCTACGAATAATATTTTCCTTCTCTGTTTTTTGCTATTTTGTTGTTGTGTGTCTGTGACGAATAATTTTTTTTTTTACATTCTTAAGTATTAGATTTTGAATCTAAGGTGGAATACAGAGTGTATTCGCAATATCGACATCATCGCTGCGTCAGCCATGAGTAATGTCAGTAAAATTGCCCACTCAAATCAGAACTATTATTTTTTTCCTTTGAAGTGTAATTCGTTTCCGCATAAACGTAACTACTTACTACAGATGGCCCGGGTTCACATTGAAGAAGTCTATACTTATACGTACTTACAAGGGTGACCTAGGTTCCCAACGAATTAGCCTATACTTATCCCTTGTGAACCTGGGCCACCTGTAAAAAATTGCACTTTGACGAACCACTTAAAATCTTCGATATAATATTATCGAGACGTAACATGCTGAGGATTTCCCACACAAATTACAATAAAATCTGAGGAAAGTAAAGGCCTTCCCTATAGTTTTACAAAAATAAAACACTACAGTTTTACAAAAAAAAAAAATGGAATCCTTTGAAGTCGAATTCATTTGAACATAAAAAAGCTCGACTTTGTATAATTTCCTTTAACAATTTAAAGAAAATTAAAAATACAGTGTAGAACCCAATAGACGTGAAACTGGCCCATCTGTGAAATTAAATGCAATGGAAAGTACCGGGGCACATTCCGGTTTTGCCATACTTGTAAACGCGACGATCGCGTATTAGTGATATGATCGATTTGTACCTATTAGGACGACGTCTTAGCCGTCAACTAGTGTTATTATATAATCCATGGTGATTGGCAACTGGGCTTAATCCAGTTGTATATGTCCCTTGGCGCCTATTGGCCTAGCTCTGTTCTGTCTCCTGCGTGATAAGGAGGGAAGTGGAAATGATATTGTTGTTCTACTCATTTCGTTGAGGGATTCAAGACAGTTGAATCGTTTCTCCGGGACTCGTCGACCTTCATTGTCTCGGCGCATTTCTGGCGCTCGCCACAACGAGTTGCAATGGTTGGGAATGTGTGGCGTGCTAGCCGTTAACTGGGCATGAATCCAGACTACGCAAAATCCACTTGAATAAACCAAATAACAACCTGAAGCCGACTGAATGTTTTAATTTCAGTGAAACATTCTCTGTCTTACTTCTGAAATGGTGCAAAGGTAATGTTCCGTGAATAAACAGTTTTATTCGAATGTTGTTTCGTTATCTCCGAATAAACTGAAAACACAAGATTTAAGAAGCAACATGTGGTTTTACGATGTAGATACTTAAACTGGAGTCTGAAATTGTACAAGACTAAACTTTTAAACACAAAATATGGTTAAGTTTAAGATACACGTAAAACCTGTTTTATTTTTACGTCTTACAATAGTACGTTGTATAATGTCACGACCACAATCGACATTGAATTCGGTTGGAAATAGTTTTCTAATAAACAAACATAGATCTTCACAGTAGAGGTCGAGAAAAATGTATAAAATAATATTCCTACGCCATGTCTTGCTTTGAAAGCTAAGCAAAAGAGATGTTTCTTTGAGAAAAAATGCGTGGGAAGGAAAGTTATATATTACGAATGCGAAGGGATTTGTTTACATATTGACTATTACGGCCGGTTTCAATAACGTATCTACCTACCTTTAAACAACTGTCAAATTAACTACCAACAATATCTGAAACGTCATGATTCCCTTTCAAATATGACGTTTCAGCTATTGTTAGTAGCTAATTTTACAGTTGGTTAAAGGTAGATACGTTATTGAAACCGGCCGTTGGAAAACTGGTAGGTTGGCTTACGAACTTACCAGTTTTCTAAAAGCAGTTATTGTTACAGTACTCGCTATAAGACATGAAAATAAGTTTGATTTTTTTAACGAGGGACTTTAAAATAGCCTCACATCTTAAAAAACTGTGATTCATTGGCAAGTGGTTTCGGTACTCAGTGTAGTGTACGACTTAACCATAAATATGTACTTCTTAAATGGGGCTTTTTAAACAGGGAAGCATACTCAACGCCTACTTAATATGGGCTGTGAATGGGTGACTATCTATAACATACGAGCCCCTTAAATTGGAAAGCAGTTGTTAAACAGTTGGTGCCAGTAAACAAAAACATTTGATGGTCGTTACGAGTAGCCAGATGACCGAACACCAGACAAAATTGTCTTGCAATAGGGTATCATGCTACCCCTGCAATGGGGTATCATGCTACCCCCGCAATGGGGTATCATGCTACCCCCGCAATGGGGCGCCATCTCCTTTGCATAATCTTGCCTTTAACGAAGGCTTAGATTTTTGCAAAGGCGCGTCCTAGACATTTTAAAAATAACTTTACATAATATATTATTGTAAAAGGAATGTGGGGGAAGACTTTAAGCTGAGATCAAAAGTTGGCGTAATGATGGTTGCGCCACAGATATCATTATAATGATGTTGTGATACTGTAAGAGGGTTCTTATAATAATCTTGGACAATGAGAGTAGTTGAGGAGAAGAAACCCACCGGGAGGATTGGAATGCTGTGGGGGAGGCCTTTGCCTAACAGTGCGACATTATATATAGACTGAAAAAATACCTACTTTAGACGGTCTGACTTGAGGAGAAAAAATAACTGAATAATATTAATTCATTCTCTTGTCTTTACCTTTTTAATTCATCATCATCATCGACAGCCCGACTTCACCTATTGTTGAGTATAGGCCTCTCTTTTCTTGTGCCAATCATATTTTTTTTCCGACGACCACGCGAACGAAGGCGACTTCGTTCGGACACATCTAGTTAAGGTATACATATGTAGTAGAAGGCATGTGGACATTTCCTCATTAATTTTGATAGGGGCAAGAATATGATGATGCAATTAAGAAAAGGATGATGAGTTCCTATGAAATCTGGTCCAAGCAACCGACGATTTGAATTTAATCTTAAAGGAATCGTTGTCTCCTAAGCATTCCACACATCAATATTAATAAGAAATGTGTCTGAGAACTAATTTTACCTATTTCGTTTTTATTGATATTTTCATGAACGTACGTAATTTTAATCACAATGTACTTAATTAATTAAAATTATGAAATAAATCAGTCATTATGAACAACTGAGGTTTATATTTTCTGAAAAGGTTGCTTGAGCACTTCATTTTGTTTGATGTTGTTTACTTCGACCATTCTGTCTCATCCTCCACAATAAACGAGCCGATTTAATAAATAATAGCCCCAAATAAACTCCGTTATTCACAAGAAATATTGCTTCTTTTACCACCATTAAAGATAAGCAACTTTTCTTCCACAAGTATTCTAATTTAGAAGACTTTTCTCTTTAAATTCGACCTTAAAGGGGCTTAAAAGAAGACTTACAGACAATGCCGCGGGACAGCTAATAACAACCGTAATTATTCTTAAAGTCCATCACGGTAAGAACGTGATTTGTATACAGAAACGTTGCGGAGATAAAAACTCGTAAACATCCTAACACTATCACTATTAACGTCTTGAAAAAGTAAAATATTTTTAGAAGAAAATAGTTCTTTTTTTGTAGACAGTACATTATTATTTAGATTTCACACTCAAACTTGATGACACAATTTCAGACAAAAAATAAATACCGACTTCCAAATAAACAAAAACACTGCAAAGTATAAAATAACTTTAATTTCGAAAGTCGGTGTTTTTGACTTGTTTCTTCATTTTTAACCTAACTTAACAATACACTGTAGCCACAAGAAAGCCAAATACGCAATCCCGTTTACTTGGATGACATATTTTTCCAGCTATTATGATTTAAAAACAAAACTACTGAACCGATTTTGATGAAATGTCTATGGGACCAATCAGAAAGTATATCCTCTCAAATAGTAAAAGATTTTTTGAAATCGGTTCATAAATGACGGAGTTATGAGGTAACAAACATTTAAAAAAATACAAACGAATTTAGAACCTCCTCCTTTTTTTAAGTCGATGAACAAAGCGATGGATAGATTGTATGAAAGTTAAAAGGAGGAATCCATGCTTTATTTTCGTACAATTTAAACAATTTGGTTGAACCGTGTGCCCATAGTCACTAGCTAAGCTTAAAGATTATATCAATACAACAACTCAACTACGCCCCGGGCTACACCCTGGTTCATATTGACCGTATTAAATTCCGTAATGGTTAATTAGCAATGATCAGCATTGATCCGGGCAGGATTCCGGACCTGCGGACGAAATACCGTTTTGAATTTTGATACAGTCTGTTATTGTTACGTACCTACGGCGGTGGACAGAAATTTTGAGGTAGGTACGAATTCAGGGCGTTGGGTAATCTTCATCACTTGAGAACGGCTTGACCGATCTGGTTGTTTTAGTTTTTATATTTGTCAAAGGAACTCTGATCCCAGTTTTGGACTTTTAGAACTTAGGTTCGTAGGTAACTATTTTTTTTAACCGCCTGTTTGCACTTAGCTTCTGACGTTAAACGAATGAAAATAAGCAAATCACAAACGTCTATCAATGTTTCGTCAGTTTCACGAAAAATCGTGCCTCAGTTATATATTTTCATCGGATCACTATCGTTAAGACAACACGAAATTGCTTAGACAGAAAACTACAAAGGGATATGAAAATTTTTATTTCAATCAGATTACAAGAAGGGGCTGAAGATCGATCACAAGATGACACTATAGATAGCTTTGAAATTAGATAAAAACATTGTTTTGTTTCCTCAAGTAATTTTTCGTTCACTACCTTACAAAATAACGGTAGAAAAAAAACGCAGTTTCCTCTATTATATAATTCGCTCAGTCTAACATTTTTTTTGTATTTCAAGTAAAAATGTCGTGTCAAGAGAGACACGCACCGTTCCTTTTGACGCAATTTCCAAACGTTCTTTGTGAAATAAATGTCAAACAAAGAAACTGAATGAACACGTAATACTGGTTTCCGTATACTTAGAAGGATACACAATAAAAAACCCAGTTGTCTTGCCATTTCTTTTGATCTTAAATTTTGATTTTATCCTTGTTTCATAAAGCTGCAAGAAGATACGTTTTTCTTAATTTTTTATAAGTACCTACTTCGTGATAAAACTTTTACACACGATGTCTACATATCTTTTATTCGACTCTCCTATCGCAGGTATGCTGAAAGAGATTTCTTTAGAAATAAGCATCGCCTTTGTACCTATTTTCTGTTCCCTTCTTCTTATCTATTTGTTAAGTGTGTATACATAAACTGTTTAATATATAAATAAAACAACTCTGGTACTCGATGTCACCTGATGGAAAGATATGGAGCAGGACTACGATGGAATTCACGTGCCCAGAAGTTGCCAGTTTACTCTAGCTTTGGAAGCTGACAGGTTATTAGGGTATTAGGAACACGCTGCCTTGAGGCTCAATTTGGTTGTGTAGGTACAGTAGGGTTCTGATCAAAATTCCAGTCACATTTTATTGTTCGTATTCGTGCAGGTTCTGTGCGTTATGTTTTAACGCGAACAATAACATATTTTACAGTATAGGTACAAGGCGAAGGCAATGCTTTTCTAATCCTTTAACCTTTTGAACGTCAGAGCACAAACGCATCGGCGTGCCCCCGACGCCAAGCCATGAATTCGCCGTACTTTTTGTCACATAGTCACATATTTGTGACTTGCGTGTCTAGCACTGGCCGCAATCAGTGCTATAAAATAATTAGAAGGACTAGTTGGCTATGTTATACTTCCGTACAATTGTGGTTGTACTTCTAACAGAGATGGTAGGAAGATACATAAGAAAGGCTACGACTGGTCGCAATAGGTATGTAAGAGAGTGCTGGGATTAAGTCGTCGAGCTCAGGCACACACTATGCGAAGTACAATCAGTAGAATACCGACTGACAAGCAGGGCTATCAATCGAGACAACAAGTGCCTCGTTGCCTGTGAAAATATTAACTAGCTTAAAGGTAATTTAATTCAAAGTAAAAGTTTGGAACATTTCACTTTTGTATTACTTTTCATGACATTACTTCCAAACATTATAAAATGAAGAACAAAACTTAGATTGTATTATTTTTTCTTGGCGATAGCTCCCCTTAGTTTGTGGTTATATTTTGTTCTCAGCAACAGTTGGTTCATTTGGCCGACTGCCGCTAACTAATTCAGAGATCTCATTTCAAGCCACTGCATTCTAAATGAAAGTGCGCAATAATACCTAATGTCCAGCACTGACCTTCGTTCATAATTTATTGGCGGTTACTCCAAGGCGTTGACTACTGAAATCTCTATTGCCTTTAATAATAAATGAGAATTTTCTGCATGTGGCCGGTTAAATAGCTATCTTGGAATGTAGGGTTTTCATTTTATTTTTAATACATTAAATTTAAATGGTTTTGGTAGAAGGTTTAAATTTATTTACATAGATATTTACAACTGTTTTAATAAATACTTAACTAACTATATACACTTAAAATTAAAAAAAACTCCTAACTAAAATATGGCGTCAAAAAATTCGTCCGCATCGGTATCGACTGGAAGTGAGCCCAAAAGACTGGCGGCATTGCCACGTTGTATGGCAATGCTTATCTTCTGTCCGAGGTAACAGCCAGCCCTTGGGTCACACGAAGTGTCAACTACCTTGCTTTACGTAGTTTAATGTGTCTAGTGGACTAAGATCCCAGAGCTGCCAGTGCCAGACCTTACTTATTTTCTCACTAGCATCTTTATCTGGGACTAGTGGCCCGCCCCGGCTTCGCCCGGATGTAATTTTTTTTTGCATAAGTTACTTCTCCTGACAATAACAAATACAACAAAAAAAGAATTAGCCAAATTGGTCCAGCCGTTCACGCGTGATGCCGTGACCAAGGGAAGTAGGGATTCATTTTTATAAATATAGATATAGAAGTGTTTTTTTTTTATGGACGGGAAATCATCAAATGATTCCTTCCGCTCTGGGCGGAGCGGAAGGGAGCGTCAGACTCTTACTGAGTAAAAATCCGTTCGTGTTCCTCCTATTGCCAACTTGATAAACCTATCCATTACCTTACCGATGACAAAGCAAGCTTGATCCAGACACCAGGCTGCTTCTAAGAAATTGCGACCACTGGACCAATGAAACTGTCAACGTTAACTTAAGCCAAGGTACATCTCCTAATTCCATCTACGTGACAGAACCCCGGTACGGGTTAAGAAAGATAGAATTAATTGGCCATCTTCGTAGTACCTTTCCCTACATAGCTCTCTATAAATGTTGCATTAAGTGCACAGCCGTATCGTGTCGTCTTAAATCATTAAATACAGAACCCTAGTCTGCCGGGTGACGTTATGGCCACTTAGTGCGCTTTAGGACCATTTGTCTCGTGTCTTTTATCTTCGCGAGATCCTTTAATTGCCTGTTACCCACGATACCTACCTGAACATGTATTGCGTGGATACTGGACTGTTTTTATGAACATTTCAGGCTATTTAAGGTAACCTGTTCAAGTTTAGAAATGAAAATGTTTGATAACTATAGGATGTCCAAATAGTTGGATACAAATTTCTTTTGCGAACGTTTCGCATTGAGCCTTTGAGTGCTTTGATACCCATTTCTTAGTTTAAAAACTACAATTGTCCGTGTTTTTTAAGCTGTCAAAATGTAAGGAAATTATACGTGTTTTTGACGGATTGCTATTGAGATGCGAATGCAAATTTTCCATTAAAGTATTAGTACGGGAATTGTTTCTCAGGTACTTTTTGTTTGATAAAAAGCATCTTTATTATAATAGTATACGTACACACCACCTGGTAACCATGTATTTTCTAAGGGGATTCTCTTCAATATTGTCCTAAGTATTGAGAGCTCTGTGGAAAATACGATAGCAATTTTCTTTTTAATGTCTAGTGATTCTACCCACGCAAAGGCCTTCAAGGCACTGAACAAGAAAAAAGGAAACTAGTGACGTGCGGCACTCATTAATATGACTAATGTGTCTCTTTTGTCCAAGTTCTGTGTAGGTAAGAGATAGTCGTTAGCAAAGGGACGGGCTTGTATCTACACTTATTTATTTATTTTGCCTTTTTTTTGGACAGGAAATCATCAAAGTATCTTCTCGCTCTGGTCGGAGCAGGAGGGCTCTAAAGCTGGGTACTGACCGGTAATACGGACCGTAATGTAACATTCGCAGCGAGCATGTCATATTACGACGTGTCCTAAAATCCGTGTAAAACAAAACACATACGCACATGTTCGTTCTCGTTTTCACGTACTGGCTGCACGAATGCTCGCTTTGAAACATGTCACATTATACCCCGTTACACCGGTCTGTACCCATCTTTACTGACTATAACTTACCCGTGATACTTCAAATGCTCTTTGCGTCCCAGAGTCGCGGTAACTTTTCGACCAATTCCGCAACTGGCAGTATTTATTTTGCCTAGGTACCCCCTGTGACGCAGAAAGTTGCAAGACAGACGAGCGCACATATTATAGTGAAGGGAAAATGATTCTATAATATTCTGCTTTGAAAGGGTCGTACAAAGGAGATCATTCATGGCCCATGCATTGTTGGGCTAAATGTGGCATAAAAAAGGTAAATTCCGATGGAACCTACGTTATTCTCTTCATTTTATTCCAACCCTAACCACCAAAACTAACGTATCAAGCTTATTACATGTTCTTTGAGTATGTTTTGAACCCTAAGATATTAGAAATCTACTTTTGTTTGCTAGGACACAATAGGCCTTTTAATATAATAAGAAAACTCTTGGTTTGTTGTCTGCACATAAAAAATCAAATTAATCCGAAATAAAGAGCTACATTTTATTAAGATGGTATGGTTTTTGGTATTTCATAAAATTTATCTATCTTCTATATAAATAAAAATGAATCGCTAAATGTGTTGCTAAGCGCAAAACTCGAGAACGGTTGGATCAATTTCGCTAATTCTTTTTTTGTTGTGTTTGTTATTGTCAGGAGAAGGTTCTTATGAAAGAAAATTTTCAAAAACATTAACATTTGGGCGAAGCCGGGGCGGTCCACTAGTATTAAAATTAATGTATACATATGTACGTAGGTACGTAAGTCAGACAACATTTTACCTACATGGATAAAAGAAAACAGTATTGATCATTACACTCACTTTTTTTACATTTTGGCTTCGCAAGATCTTAAAACACAGTTCGTTATTAATTTATTTTAATTTGTTATTCGTACTGTGCAAGTCTCCAATAAACATTGTTTCTATCATGACTTTCCATGGCCACAAAGACAATCCATTTAACTTAGTAGTTCCAAGCCAGATCGCTCTTCTTAATAATTACCAGGACTTAGCAAGTCACTGTTGAAAACTAAGTAAGTCAGCAGCAGGTTGGACAAGTTCAACAGGCGAGTCAAGTAACTTGCACTAGTCGGTTGTAGATTTATCGTCGAGGATCGTCTGCAAGAGCTAGTATGCGGGATAAATATGTATTTAAGGTAGTTTGGTTCCTAATCTTATGTATGTTAGGTACGTCTTTTCCTTGTATAATCACTCGTGTATCTGTCTGTATGTTAGTTTAGTGTCACTGCCAATTTGCTCGAAATCTACAGGAACATCGACAGCAGAAATGAAGAAAATACATCATTTAAAATTAAAATAAATGACCAGGCCTTTACCTCCAAAACTATTAAGCCAAACATTTCGAAATAAATATAGAAGATGGTTACTTGCAGGAAGAAATATTTTAAAAATACATGTTAAGGAAATATGATTAGACCAGACCACTTCACAGACAGACTCGCACTTGGACGGTTTATTGGAAAGTCGGACGCCGAACTAAATCTTATATAGCATTAAACGACAATGCTATGGTGAGGGATGTGTACTTCAGTGTAACAGGTTTAGGGGAGTTTAAATTTTTCCAATATTCACAATTCTAATCGCGGGAAATGATTTACGTTTTGAAACGGGCAAATAAGCTTCAAGTTTCTGAATAGCTGAGCGACTCCTTGACAGTGCAAAAGAACCTGTGAATGGTCCGAGTTAGAGGTTAAAATTGTTAAAAATGAAAACCCACGAGTGACAGTCCCCGCACAGTACCTATTTACAGTAGTTGACAATAATGTACAGGCTAAATTATAACAATATGCCTACCTAACTAATATTAAATAAACAAATAAAAATAAAAAAAGCCTTTATTTTTCCATAGCATGTACATTCGTATGAATAGTAATGGGTGTGGATAATGTTAGTCCGTTAAACATGCCATCTGGACCACTCTTCGGGTGAAGGCCTCGTCCAGAGATTGCCAGTCGTCGCGCTTCCTTGCGAGGTCGCACCAATTACGTGTTCCGACGGTCTCTATCTCGTCCGTCCACCTTGCTTTTGGTCTCCCTCTGCTTCTGAGCACATGAGGTCCTCTCCACATAGATACGGTCCATCTGTTGTCAGTGTAGCGTGTCACGTGGCCCGCTTACCTCCATTTCAGACCTCGTGCGAAGGACAAGGCATCTATCACGCCAGTCTGCTTTCTTATTGCCCTGTGACGGACTCTGTCCTTCAATTTTATTTTTAGTGAACTGCGTTCTAAGGCTCTTTGACATGATGTTAGCTTTCTATTGGTTGTTGAATCAAATATCCACGTTTGACAGCCATTTGTGAGACAGGGTAAGAGGCATGAATCCATTACTTTCTTTTTAATTTTAGTCCATGTCCAAAACTAATATTCGCTACCTATGTGAATATACACAGAATGGAACAGTACCTACGTACCTACTACCTAACTTACATAAACACTAGATCGAGGTAGGTACATTAGATCGAGATGAGGGCCAATACATATATGTACATCTATCGCAATAGTTGCGGTTTGCTTTGAAACAGTATTCGCTCCTGCAGTTAGGCTATCTTGTCAATAGATTGGGGTTCAGAAACCAGCCGTTTGTATAATACGAGGGAGAACGTAATGCAGAGAATATAGCATGAAGGTTTGGAACATCAGGTCGCGCGTATATCAGGTTTGTACTAGTCAATGTCTGCTTAAAAATGTCTGGATCTCACGGATCTCCAGCAAGGTTGACAATCGTACTCCAATTTAGAGTATTGTACTTCATTTTGCGTAGGCGTACTTTATACCAGTTTGTGCGTGTGTTGATAATTATTATTTTACTGTAACACTTCGCGTTTTTATTTGTAGAAATAGCTTGCTTTTCCACCAGAGCTGCGCCAATCCTGGCTTAGAAAATGAAATGGTTCAATTGCCTCGCTACCCCGCTCATCGTTGGTAGAATAAAAATCTTTTATTGAAATCTTTTGAACTGAAAAACTTACTTCACGAATGTTTTGTACAATAATTAGGTATCTTATCTTAGCCATTAATTAGTTGAGGTACGTTTAATTATGCAATATTAAACATTGCTTATTTATTTTGTCCGTTTTGAAGACCGCTTTACCGTTGTTATTTTTAAAGGAATATTTATCTATCTTCGGTTAACAGACAAAAAGAGCTAAGAGTATTTGTTAAGGGAAGCCTACCCCTTTTAGAATTAAAGATATCTATTATTATCACACTTTATTTATTTTTTTAAGTATGAGAAAATATCAATGGACTTCTTCCGCTCTGGGTGGAGCGGATGGGCGTGTCAGACTCTTACTGACTACCCATCCCTGTTCCTTCTAAAACCTTATGCGTTCCAGGGCCGCGGTGACTCTTTCGAACAAATTCCGCAACATTATTTTCAGCCTGAAGTTTATTATCTCTATTAAGCACGTAGTTAATAAAAGTTAAATAACCGGCAAGGAATCTGTTGCTTCTTACAACTTAAACTGAATCGATAATTATTTTTAATAACAGTCACACAGGGCAATCTTTGAGGTTAAGTAACACTAGCCGAGGTCGATCACTGGATGGGTGAACATCCATTACATATCGAGACTCCTCCGTTCCTCGAAAAGCACATAAAGCCGTGTGAACAATAGATATGTACACTTAATTCTCTTTATTCTAGAGTTTATTTTGTAGCAATAAAATGTGAAATGAAATCTCGAGTTTTGTATTTCGTAATACAAAGTTTGAAACAAGAAAGGGTGTCACCCGGCCCTCTTTTTAAAAATGCATAGACTCGAACCAAGATGTTAATTGTTTAATTACTAACACAGCTGAGTAAACTCATCTAATATTCAGTAAAGATCTGATGGAAGTACTTGTTTCTTTGTTTGCTCTCCCTGAAGTTGACGTAACAAGGTCTGATGATTTTCATAATATTGCAATTTGCTTTTTTATTTAAACTGAACATTTTATAGTGTGGATGTTTAATGTCACTAAGTAAATACAATTAAACTGTGTATGTTAGAGGGAGTGTAGAGTGGAGAGTGGTTACCTCGGTAGTAAATGAATTGGGTGAGGAATAAATGAAAAAAAACTGGCCAAGTGCGAGTCGGACTCACGCACAAAGGGTTCCGAACGAATCTCATTCTTGCAACATGTTACTTTAATACTATAGACTTCTTATAGAATTTCCTATAATCAATAGGTAAAGAACCTATTGATTATTTTTTACTTCATTTTTTTTTGAAATTTTAGTCTCATTAATTTCGAAGTTCAGGGGGGGGAATGGTCATTTTATATCTAATTTCTTGAGTAATCTCAAAACTATTTTTTTAAATTATGAATAAAATATAATTAAAACCCTCACAATAGGTCCTTTTATTTAGTTTGACACACGGTACAGTTTGAAAAACTTTTCTTTTTTTTAATATTCTAGTTTGTCCCCGAAAAGTGACCCCCATGCAACTTTATTTATTTACGTAACGCGTCCGTGTGGGTGTTGTGTTACGAAAACTAATATGTGTACCAAATTCCAACAGGGTAGGTCCAGCAGATTCGGATAAAATTGACTGTAACAGAGAAACAGACAGGCAGCCAGACAGACAACCGAGTGATCCTACTGGCCTGTTGGTCGAGTGGTTAGTGACCCTGACTGCTTAACCGGAGGTCGTGGGTTCGATTCCCACCCAGGACAAATCTTTGTGTGATAAGCATGATCATTTGTTCTGTGTCTGGGTGTAATTTGTGTATAATATGTATGTATTTAGAAATATATAAGTATGTTTATCAGTTGTCTGGTTGCCATAGTACAGGCTCTGCCTAGTTTGGGATCGGATGACCGTGTGTGAGTTGTCCCAGGATATATTATTATTATTATTTCGTTTATTCATTTTTTTTTCTTATTTCATACATTTTTAAATATTTCTTAAAAATACAAAAATAAAAAACATTTAAAAATATAAAAATAGTAGCCCACCGGTATCGGGAACAGGGTCCAAGCTACCGGCGGTCAGGGCTCAAGAGAGAGGAACCTCCTAACAATACGAGCCGTGTCCAGAAGTACCGCTTTCTGAATCAGGTCCTTGATCCAGCTGCCTAACGAGAGCCTCCTGAGGTGGTCGAGGCTCGTGGCTATTAAGCCATTGGCTGAAACAACTATCGGTACAATGATTGCTGAGTCCACATCCCACATGTCGACAACCTCGCGAGCCAAGTCAATATATTTGATTTGTTTATCTTTCTCGGCTTTCACGAGATTCTCGTCATGCGGAACGGTTATGTCTACAATCATTGTACGCCTCTCGATTCGGTCCACCACCACTATATCAGGCTTATTGGCAACAATAGTCCTGTCAGTGATGATGGACCGATCCCAGTACAATGTGATATTGCCATTATCGAGAACTGGGTCGGGCGCATACCTGTAGTACGGCACCTCCGATTCCACAAGAGAGTATTTCAGAGCAAGTTGCTGATGGATAATCCTGGCTACAAGGTTGTGCCTATGCAAGTATTCTCCATTAGCTAGACGAGAACAACCAGAGACAATGTGGCGAATCGATTCTCCCGGACGGTGACATGCCCGACATATGTCAACCGTGCCGTCCTTCACAATAAATCTCCGGTAGTTATTCGTCATGATAACTTCGTCCATAATTGCACAGACAAAACCTTCGGTTTCTCCAAAGAGATCACCGAATCGCAACCAGGCTACGGACGCTAATTGATCTACGTCGGGCCCATGTAGGGCCCGGTAATAGCGTCCGTGAAGTTCCTTACTCTGCCATACAGCCCTGCGATCGTTAGTGTCTAGCACCGCAGGTTTGCGCCAGTTCTCATTTGCCAAAGAGAGCGGGGTGAGTCCCTTGTCCACCGCCACTACATCTCGATGCATACCCACGTCGACAGCTAGGAAATATTCCCTGAGATATCGCGATTGTGGAGAGTCTTAGCATTTAAGAAGCCTCGACCTCCACACTTTCGCGGGATATACAGTCTCATTACCGACGACCGTGGGTGATGCATTCGATATGCAGTAAGCAGTGTACGGACCCGCCTATCCAGGGCGTCAAGTTCCGTTTGAGTCCATTTGAGTACGCCGAAAGAGTGCATCAATACCGGCATGACCCAACCGTTGAAGGCGCGCACCTTGTTTCCGCCTGATAGAAGGCTATTGAATACCTTCTTCAGGCGGCCAAAGAAGCGCTCCTTCAACGATTGCTTCATGTCAGTAACATTGATACCTAACGCTTCCGACATACCCAAATACTTGTAAGTTTCAGTTGAAGAGAGGGATCTGAGGTTTATGGAATCCGAGAGTTGAGTTCCCACGGATTCCATAATCTCCCCACGCTTTACATGCATGACCGCACATTTGTCCACACCAAACTCCATCCTGATGGCACTACTGAAAGTTTCAGTTATCTTCAGTAGCTCCATCAGTTGCAGATTACTGGGGGCAAAGAGTTTCAAATCATCCATGTAAAGGAGGTGAGATATAACCTGACCACTTCTCTTCAACCGATAGCCCAGCCCTGAATTCTCCAGCAGTGTGCTTAGAGGGTTCAAGGCTAGGCAAAACCAAAGCGGACTCAAACTATCGCCCTGAAATATACCCCGCTCGATCCTTACCGGTTCGCTGTTCCTCTGGATATTTCGACATCCTGGATAGCGAAGAACTGTCCTCCATTGCCCCATACACGACATCAGGAAGGTGCGTAGCATTGTATCAATTTTATACAATTCTAGCACCCTCATGAGCCATGTATGAGGCACCGAGTCATAGGCCTTCTTATAGTCTATCCAACATGTCGACAGATCCTTTCGGGAACGCCGAACCTGTTGGCTAATGGCCATATCAATGAGGAGTAGCTCCTTAGTACCGCGTGACCCATTCCTACATCCATTTTGAGAGACAGACATGATGTTGTTGCTGGTAATATGATTATTAATTTTAGCTCTCAAAATAGATGTAAGAACCTTATAGACCGTCGGTAGACACGTGATCGGTCTATAATTTTTGGGTTCCGCGGTACTACCCGATTTGTGGAGCAGGTGGGTAACTCCTGTAGTAAGAAATTCGGGTAGCGAGCCGGACTCTAAGACAGTTTGGTACTAATTATTATTATTATCCTATAAGGGTGCTGTTTTTACGGATGTTCGGAACCCTAAGAAGTGAGTGAATGACAGCCATATGGTTGACAAGGGAGTTTTAAAGATGAAAAGGCCTTGCACCGACCCCCGTTTATGGTCGACGTTGCCTTCTTTAATATTACTATCATCACTTAAGAATACTATCATGGCTACTTCGATTAATATAAATGTCGGTGGTATGTCTGTCGCGCTCGGCGGTATGCGTCGCTTTGTGAGTCACTGTGCCCGGAAATGAGTTTCAGAGCGAAATATTAGAAACAGGTTCTTTGAGGAAAGTTTGCTGTTATAGTTAGCTGAATAGCTTGTTTTGTTACCATCAGTGGTATAATATTAAGTATTTAATAATATATTACACGTACACAAGCTCATTTATACAAATTCTTATAATATCTTCCTAAATTTGTTTTTTTTTGTAATTTGTCTGTTTACTTTTTAGGGTTCCGTACCTCAGTCGGCAAAAACGGAATCCTTAAGTATAGGATCACTTTGTTGTCCGTCTGTCTGTGTGTCAAGACCTTTTTCTCAGGAACGCGTAAAGGATTCAAGGAAATTAACTCCCAAGTATTCAAAACAGCTACCTCTTGGAGCAGTGAAAAAACCAAACTTCTAAGTCAACGCAATCTAAAGATAAGGCCGTTTAAGCTCCGTTTATGGCGTATTATTTGACGCTCGCAAGGGAATCAAAACCTATAGGGTACTTCCCGTTGACCTACAATCCTGAAATTTTCCAAGAAGATAGATCTTACAGTATAAGTACGGGAAAAGTCCGAAAATAAGTAATTTGTTCTGTTATAACATAAAAAAAAATGCGAATACAAACTTTTATTTTCGGTTAAAGAAATGACTGTCATTGACATTGATGTATCCGTAGGTAATGTATACTCGAAAAAAATCAAGACTCGATTGGAACCCTCGCTGCGCGAGTCCAACTCGCGCTTGTCCGGTTTTTTCATTTATTTCGATGATATTTATCATATCATCATGTATACTCGAAAAAAATCAAGACTCGATTGGAACCCTCGCTGCGCGAGTCCAACTCGCGCTTGTCCGGTTTTTTCATTTATTTCGATGATATTTATCATATCATCATCATATCAGCCAATTGCCGTCCACTACTGAACGTAAGCCTCCCCCAAAGACCCCGGTCCTGAGCGGTCCGCATCCATCCGCTGCCAGCCACCTTCTTCAAATCATCGATCCATCGTGCCGCAGGGCGTCCCACACTACGTTTGCCCATACGCGGTCTCCACTCTACCACATGTCTGCTCCATCGACCGTCTGTCTGTCTACAGACATGGCCGGCCCACTTCCACTTCAGCATGCTCATTCTACGCGCAATGTCGGTGACTTTAGTTCTCTGGCGAATGACTTCGTTATCATATAATTCATTCAAATTAACTGCTACCCGTCCTTTGAAAGGTTCATTAGAAAACCAGCATCAGACGGCAACAGTCTGTCTGACATATCACTGATATGGACCAGCCGTGAGACACGCATTTAGTTGTTGGCAAATGACCATTTTTATTTGTGATTCCTATGTACCGTGTTTCATGTGTCATCATCTGCCTAGCCTTTTCCCAACTATATTGGGGTCGGCTTCCAGTCAAACCAGATTCAGCTGAATATCAGTATTTTAAGTGGAGCGGCTGCCTACTAGACTTCCTCAACCCATTAACTGGGTAAGAACCGTGTTGTTTTATGTACCGTGTTTCATGTATGTATGTTCTAAATAAATTGTATTCTTCATTTTTCTTTAATATGGTACAAAGGCACGAAGACGATGAGTCGGTCAGCGCAAGAGTTTTTGCAGAGCAATCGTACGATCGATCCTCATAAGGGTTTTGGGACATACCTACATAATTAAATAACTTGGAACCGGCAAAATACTTTCTTGGCTGGTTCAACCAAGAAAAAAAAAAAAGAAAATAACCAAGAAAATCTTGTCTTAGAACTTAATTAACTCATTGACTAACCTTGTCGACGTATATTATCTCCTCTGTGTCGAGTAGCAATGCAGTGTACTTGTTAGAACCTGAAACAAAAAAGATTAAATAATTAATTAAACATTTGAAGCGCACGTTAATTTTATGGGTGTGTAATGTTTGGTCTAAATATTTTATATAATCTTCTTTAGTTATAATCATCTATTGGTATAACATCTTTTGATATACCTCCATGAGATATAATTTTACTTCATATAATGTTTAGTGGTTATAACATGCACTTGATTAAAAGTTATAATGTAAGTATAAGATTAATTTGATTTAATGATCATTTTGTGTAATTTTATTGAATGTGAAATCGTCTTAAATAACAGTCGTTACCAAGGAAAGTCGACGAAGCGGGCTATATATATTTCTGTCTGCAGGGTTTAAAGGAACCCAACATGAATGGGATACTAAGTTCCCGAGCTGGCCCCTCGCTCTTTGTTCAGCAGTTAGATCGGATGCTAATTATACAAACTGATAATAATTACATTAGAGAACGTTATACTAAATAAAAATAATACTAAACGCACATCAGAGAAGGTGTTGTTATACAAACTGAACGTTATATTAAATGAAAATTATGTAAAATGTTGTTAGTCGAAGTAAACTAGAGCAAATATTCTTATATTAAATGAGCGGCACCCTAATTTTATCGATCATCGAGTAAGTTTATATACTAATAGTTAACATAAACGTTTACTTATGTGTAAAACGTATAAAAAAAGTTATCCGTTATTATTACAAAACGATTAAAAAGACGAACTAAGACCACATACTCATCAACTGAAACAACGTTAAGGGGATCATCATTATTGCTGTAGGTATATGTTATCGGAATGGACCAAACCATGAAAAGTTTCACTATGACACTTCCTTCACCACTTTAATTTCTATAAGAGAAAGTCAAGAAAAAATATGCTGTAAAGGGTTACGTAGACTGTGTATTAAAAGGAAGTACTTTAAGAACTAAACTACGCCCCTGGTTCTTTAAATTATTGCTGTCCATCCAAAGGCTGTCTGGTAGATATCTCTGTCAGCTGTAATACCACCACTGAATCCAGTGGCGGTCTTACCGCTGAAAGTGATATCTACCAGAATATTGTGGCACAATTCTTTGTCATTACCTTAAGGTACACATTATTTTGATGCTCATTAAATGTATTGTAACATCCCACCATGACATGTGTCGTATCGCTCGGAGCATTCGGGACTCCTGATCAAACGATAACAGATCAAAGAGCTACTTCAGCATAGGTCTATAGGTAAAGGTTGGGTCAAATCCAGTAATAAAATCATATTATTATTATTATGGAAATAAACCAAGCGACTTTACAAAACTCGATAAATAAGAATAGATGACACTAGTTTAAGCGGGGATTACATTCTAACGAGTGGAATAGGGCTTTTAAGAATTTTGCAAAATTATGAAAAATACCAATTTTATTCGGTTGTGTAGTTTTTGGGATTTACAACAAACTAAAATATGACGATTTTTTAGGAATGACTAGATATTAATACTTTGAAGAAAGTTCATTTATATGGGTAAAAGCTGTTTATAAATATGAGTTGGTACGCCTTTTAGTTGCACCCTTTATAAGCGATAGCCATTGTCAAAATTTCAGCGACAGCGTTTGTAGGAATGTCATTTGTAGATCCCAAAGAGAAATTCCCCGCTTTCCGAGCATTGTATTTGAAGTTGAGCTTAAAACTCTATTTCAGTCAGAAATTAATACAGTTTAACACGTTCTGAACTCAAAATGCTGAATTCAGACACCTGTCCAAAGACGAGAGATGTAGTAAATAATGTAATGTCCCTGTAAAATTCAATATGGTGCCTCCAGCTATAATATGTATCTACCTAATAAGAAAGAAGGTATCAAATTACGTAGATATTGTAAGTTCCTTTGTTTTCCCTTTGTAAAATTGCATAGCTACGAGTAGGAGTTCTTAATCGAGGTTCCACCCGTTTCATTTGTTTTCCAGAATGGTTAAACAATATAACGACATAGAAAAAAAATTTTGGACAATAAATTTCACTGATTATCTGATTGCCTTCCTGTCAGGATAAAGTACCTGACCCTGTGAGAATTAAAATATGATAAGCGAAAGTCGATTTATGAGGATGTGACGCATGTTTTCTCAAACCTTTAATAAGGCGCGTCAGTTTATATACCTACTAACTGATTATGCGTGTCACTTCTTGCCACAAGGAAAGGTAAACATCCTTTCCCATCTCTAAAACAAAAATATGAGGTCGCAAAAGATACCAAGCGTACCTCAGGTCAACAAAATTAACTTACTAAAACATAAAATTATTAAAATTAAACGAGGCTAGGCTATTACGCAAAATCTAGGTTGCTATCAAAACCACGTGAGGCTAAATTAAACTTTATTACCTAGTTAGAATTTCCCCCCCTTGCGGCAAAATGTCTCTGACAGCCTAGGAGTGTGTTTATGCAATTTGACGTCATTTGCCGGCTCCATCTTGTTTTTCAATTGACATTTATTTTTGCCAACGTTAGAATTGTAAACACTATTTAAGTCAACTGCAGAACTTAATGGTTTTGAAGTTTTCTGAATAACCTAATTGCTCAATGCCGTGGTCCTGGCAGGGTAGACGATACGTATCCTACCATCTTACTGCGCAAGATTGTAATACGAAGATGTTTTAGGATGGATTTGATGTGTCTGGGAGTGGAAAATATGAGTTCCTGCCCAAGGTCAGTTTCAAGAGCCAACATTGATTACTGCCATGTCTCTAATATTGATACGAGTGAACAAGTGGACTTCCATACATTATTTATTGTAGTCGTCCAGAAATAAATTTTAAATTACCTACCTACCAATGTATTTTTCCAAGACAAGAATTTCGTTCGCAAAGGCGGACGGTTTTTTTTTGCGGAAATAGCTCTGTCTGGGGGAAATTGAATCGTCGTCGTAGCGTTTCGTTCATCAATATTGCCACGTGATCCGCGTACGTGACCGGCCATTTAGTTTATTGCGTTTTGTTTCTTATTTCATGATTTAGGAGTGTTGTAATGATGGAAATTTTGTTCTTTTAAAGATTATTATCCATGATTAGTACCCAGAGGATCCAAATCCACAGGAGGTTTTAGTTTATTGGGTAATTTTAGTTAAAATTTAATTTGTTTTCAACACGCTTGCTCGTAAAATGAGGCTTCTTACATCGCTTTTAGGGCCATAAACCGAGCTATAAAATCTAGAGAAAAGTACTTGGCTGCCTACAATAGTTTCCTACAATGAAATAGCAAGAAAAAAACCTAGTCATTTTCTGAAAATGTGTTATTGGCGTATTTCTCTAAACTCGTCAATACATACAAGCCTATGGTGCATCTATGCCATGTTGAGAATCATGGTTAAGCTCAAACATGGTGTTGATATACAAAAACGTACGTAACGTAAAACGTACTGTAACCTGATGACATTTTTGAAGAGATGCTCGGACGGATATATTGGTCGGAAACCTAAAGTTTTATCACCAGCCGACATTGAAAAGTTTTTGAAAGAAGTTCCGTATAGTCGGTACCTAGCTACAAAGGTACGTTGAATATTATTAATCTACACTTATCTATATAATTGCATAACCTTAGCATATCTTCTTAGAAATAGTTAATTGATTTATTTGCAGATTGCCTTAATATTCGGTTTCACTGGTGACGACAAGATCTTTATAATATTACAACAGTAAAAGTAAAACCACATACAAGACTATTCATAACAAGGCGAAAATCAGTGAAAAAAAAAACGAAAGCCATTAATTTGGAGTCAAAGGCAAAAGGTTTTTCTCCGAACCGCAACCATGTACATCTCGAAGCGTGAGTTATTTGGTGCCCACTGCTTCCAGTTATTTATGATTTGCTGACATTTACACAAGAAGAAAACAAAAGTACTCAAGAAGTTGCAAACACCAATGTTACACAAACTGTGAAATTGCCATCCATATCAATCGAATATTGCTCTGAAAATTGTACGTTCACCAATTGTTTGTTTTTTCCTCGCAAATGTGTTGAAGAACATCGTATTAAGTTTTACTGTTCCACACACGTCGGCTGAATTACGCCCTCACCTTACTTAGCTCACTTGTACCATAATATACTATTCAAAATGTCAAAATTAATAAAATTTCAAATTGACGGAACACAAAGTAGTTTAAAGTCAGTTATTTTTCCAATAAACTTAATTTTGCGTAAGAATTGATGCAATTAACTATGAACTTATACAATTTATAACTTCTACAAATGGTACTTTCGTTCATCAAAGTCAAACATCAAATCAAAGGACGCACGCTTTAATTGTAAATACCGTATAAACGGTATAATAAAGCAATTCGTTTTTAATTAATAAAGGTGTTGGTAGCCGTGTATCCTACCGTGAGAAGAAAGTGTTCATGACATTAGACGCTCCCCTCTGGAAAGCGGTTCAATTAATTTATTAGCACTTCATTTACATTCAACCTTGTGTGGCGTAGGCAATGATATTATAAAGGAAAGGTACGCTACGTTCACACTGGGCGGCGCTTCGTTCAGATATCGTTGAGTTCTTATTTCAAATGTCCTTACTGTACGACTACGATAGATAATAACGGAACGTATGATACAGAAAGAGATAGGTTTATGGCAAATTACAACAATTGTCTGAATTTGTCTGCAACAATTTGCGCGCTAGTGCGATATCTACCTCTAGTAGTAGTCAATGCTCCAGTTATGAAGTAGTATTCTTACTTATGTATGAAGATCTTCGCAGGGTGGTTTGCGGTAACTTGATGAGAGTGCTCGTAGATCGAGTAAAAAAGGTGAGGCTAATAAACAGCAGTGGACTGATTTTGGCACAAGATAGTGATGGTTTACTATATGGCAGTGGGACATAGGCAGACTTAATACAACAAGGCATTTTGTACCAGTCCACCTTTGGCATAAAATACTGCACTGATGTAATTTTTAAAATAGTAGTTAGTTTCGTAAATATTATTTAGGTACCTGTACAAATAAAATTCATAAATTTTACCAGAAGCAGCGAAATGAAGGATCTGGGTGTTTCTTTGTTCTATGAGCTTATAGTATTAGTAGCAAAAGATTCACTCTGGCGATTAAGTTTCATACTGCGAAATGCTAATACTTTAAGAGCTTTAGCAGTCAGTGCTATTATATCTATTTTTAACTAGTGGCCCGCCCCGGCTTCACCCGAATGTATATATTTTTTTCCAAATTTTCTTTTATAAGAACCTTTTCCTGACAATAACAAACACAACAAAAAAAATTGCGAAATTGGTAGTGTCTTTCTCAAGTTTTGCGCTTAGCAACAGATATGGCGATTCATTTTTATTTATATTGATGTATTAGTTCGCAGTAAGCTGGGGTCCAGTGCATGTGTCCGGAATCCTTATTACTCTTAGAAAAGGTTCAGAAGGCTTATCTTAGGTAAGTACCTTTATAACCGTCTGTGTAGATATTATCCATTTTTCTATACATCAAACTTTCTCCTAAGTAGTTTAGGGTACAATTGTCTCGATGTTAGAAGGGAAAATGTTATAATGTTTAAAATCTGTCAAGAGATTCTTCTTCACGAACCTAAACCGGGCCCACGTTCGCGACGGCCCACGGATATTCAAGGTTCTATACCAAACGTAGAAGTTATAAACGCTATCCATCAATGATATCTACCCGATGTGTTGGGGTAGACACAACTTTTTCATGACCCCTTCAAGAGTCATGTGTAGGCTTACAAAGAGAAAAAAGTACAATAATAAATGCTTTCTTAGAATATATGTTAACAATATGTGAAAATATGAAGACTATAGCTTCTACGTTTTAGGCGCTAGTCACTTGTAACGGAGAGATAGACAGACGGATTTAGGCGAACTCATCATAATAATCCACAGCCCGACTTCGCCCACTGCTGAGCATAGGCTTTTTTTCTCTTGTGCCATCACGACGTTCGTGTGCCAGCCTCATCGAGGTCCTACCCGCGATGGCAACAATGTCGTCCGCCCATCTTTCTCTTAACACTTATTTTAGAAGGTTAGCCGATTAGTGAGAATTTTAGCAAATTGCCTATAAATCTGTTAGAGGAGACTAATGATAATAAACACCTTAAAGTTCTAAGTTTGAGCTACACGATAACTGACAAATACTTGTACTGTCTGGACGGGTCCACTCAAATCTGTGTGGTACTTTCCTCAAAAGACCACTTCAGACATTAACCTACATTGTTTTCATGTGATTTGACCAGTACGATTGTATGGACTTTAAAAGATACTTTGACCTCTGAGTTTTTCTCGGTGTTTCTTCTCAGGGTAGTTAGCTAGGAAACACCGGCCTCATGTGTTAAACCTACTTACAAAATAAATATCATTTATCAATGGGTCGGTAATTAGTTGGTTTTGAAATGTCACCTTTTTTGTGGATGACGGTGACAACAGCGTTCTTTCATAGTACGGGGGTGCGGACATCATAGACAACTCTATTAAAAAGTTTTACCTTGAATAACATGGTGTAGGTACATCCCTACTTGAATATAAGTTCTCTGCACATCCCTTTGGGATACTAATTCACGCGTAATGTTATTCAATATCGAGGGTTGCTTCGGTTATTCCATAGTAAATTCATCTTATAACTTTATTATTTATCCAACTTCTTTGCAGAGATTTCCCTTTAGAGCGTATTGACTATACCGTTCTCCTATTTATTCCTCCGTTCTCTAATTTATTTTGACCTTCGACCTTTTCGTTAAAGAAAATATGGGTATAAAGAAATTATCTATTTGATAACTTTACAAGATGCAAAAACATTTAGCTTGATTTTTTTCACAGTGAGATGATTCCCAAAATACGTTATTGTTACCTACCTAAGTTTCTAAATGATGATTATTTTGTAATTAGGTTCAAAATAACACTTTAAAACATTCATATTTTTTTTGCTCATTGTTAACTGCTGACTTATGTTCTGAGAGAAGAAACACGCAACAAGAATGGAATTAAGGAGTTCGGAATATTTCAGTAGCCTATTTACAGTATTTTATTCTAGTTCCTAGCGTCTTTTTTATGTTTGTTTTTTTTTCAAGTTCAAGTTAATGTTGTTTTATTGTCTCAAGTTTGGTGCAGGTAAAAAAAACTCAACATGCTTATTCTATTTCGCCACCAATAAACACATTGAATTTTCTCATCTTTCAGGTGGTAGATAAGCCAATCGGAATGCTTTTACGTAAAATACATTGCTCTGAACATATTCCTCCATCCATCTTATTACACAAAGGAGAGCAAAATTTTCCGTTTTATACTTAAGCATCTTTTCATATTGCAAATCCGTTCGGATGTTCTATTAGTACCTACTCATCTCTCCCTTTGGTATCTGTTAAGAGATTCCTTTCACAAGCATTGCTTAACAGTGGATTTCTTTATAAGAAATAACCACGAGAAATCTTACGGATCCCGATTTTAACGGTTGAAGTGAGACGATATACTTGAGTAGATAAGTAGCTACTTTTTTTTAAATCGACACCTACTGGAGTTGGATAAAACTCGTAGGTTTTTGCCCGACAACAATATACATGGATGGAACGACATGCAAAATGAAGCTCCAAAAGTAAGCCACAAGTTAACTCTTTTTCCAATTATGTTCCTATAATAAGCCTCGGCTTCCAGGATAACTACATTCAGCTGGCTCCCAGTGACTGAGTCATACGGTACGCCTTGGCAAGACTGGCGTCAGATTTTCTAGGTTCTGCCTTTCCGTAAGGCCTGTCAATGATCTACAAATGACAGCTGGGACCGGCGTTGGTCTCGGCGTTGTCGCTGTCGCTGTGTGCTTGGCGAGGCACAGTACAGCTCCAAAAGTAAGCCACATATTTTCATTTAGTCCATCCAAAAATCGACTTGTGCTCTATGACGGTCTATTGTTTTACAAACTGTTTCTACTGTGTTCTATTATGTGGTGTGCAATAAAGAACTCCAAAGTATAAAACATAGCCCGAGGATCGCCAAACTGAAGTGGCAGTGGGCAGGGCTCACAGAACAGATGAGGCGAAAAGTTCTGGAGTGACGACCGCGTACAGGAACACGCAGCGTTGGAAGGCCTCTCATAAGGTGGACCGATGACCTGGTGAGGGTCGCGGATAGCCGATGGATGCGAGACGCACAGGACCGGTTGTTGTGGCGATACTTGGGGGAGGCCTATGTCCAGCAGTGGACGTCTTTCGACTGATATGATGATATGATGAAAGTGGTAATAAATAGGAAAACATATTCGATTCAAAAACACCATTTATTAAACTCGAGAAACATATTTTAGAACAAGAAAAATCTTGAATCTCTACGATATTTCTAGTATTCTTTGCTAGGGATGTAACCGGAGGCGGAAGCGAAAAAGTTGAGACAAAAAAGTTCAATAAAGTAATGTGTTTTAAAAAGGAAAAAAATCGAGCAATTGGTAAACGATCTGGCTTAAAGTCACCCAAAACGCACTGGTTAGTGCTATGCCTGCAATTTACTGGTAGCATCGAATCAGAAATGAGAACTAAGGTTATCAACATATTCCGAAGAACCAACAGAGGTAAGAGTCAGTGAGCAGGGCACATTGCTCGCAGAACAGATGTTCATTGGAGCCTACTCTCTAAACTCGAAATCCGTAGTTTCGGGCTTAGTTGCTGGCGTATTCTATTCCGTATCACCTACAGACTTACGATATAGTTCCTAACCCGAACTAAGAATGAATAACAACATGATTTGACAGTAACTGTCAAATCGTGTTGTCATTAATTCTTAGTGGTTAGGTGATTCGGAGTAGAATACGCCCGCAACTAAGCCCGAAACTACGGACTTGGGGCTTAGTGAGTAGCCCCCTGGTTTGTGGCGACCGCTTACCAGAAGTCGTAGTCGCAGCGGTAGAATGCCGCGACTTTGTGAGAGGCCTACTAACGCTGTGTCTTCAGGTCATGGACAGGTGACCTGGTGAAGGTGCCTTTGTCATTTTCTAGGCGATTAATGAATAATCTAGCAACAATAAACAGTTTCCCACTTGGTACAACTCAAACTTCGAGTTATTTTTAAAAAATCGCTTAGTTGGAGTTGATTTTCATTAAATTGCCTCCGTTTTAACTCCTCAAAATACATTTCAAAGCGAGTTACAATTTCTTGCGGAAGTCCCGCATATTCTAAGGCAAGTTTTCATTACAACCCTACTATGTAGGCGTATTTTAGTCCCTTATCTTTTTATTGAAAAATCGTCAGCGTATCTGACATAGATACCGACACAAATAACAGGCATTGTGTGCATGTTATTTTACCGTTTTGTTTTCATGTGATCACGAACTAGTTTGGGTACGAAAACACACTTTGTTTACCCTGAATATTTTATGCCAAAACTCGAAAGCTATTGTCACGTTTCGAAAATATTCTCGCTTCATTCATAAACTATGAGGAACATCCAGAGAGCCTTACAATGTAGAACAGTTCAATTTATTACAATAATTTGAACGCTAGTGTTCTAGCTGTATCTATCTATCTACATATAACATTCACAAGTGGCTACATTATTGGCTTATAGTATCACAAATACATAATACAAAAATATGCGCACCTATATAATCCAATTTTCTTTTGTTAAATCTCACCAAAGGCACAAAACACCGCATTAAAATCACTAATTACACGTTGGAATACTACGACCAAGGGCTGACCGTCGGGAACAAATAATTGGGAAAGCCGCGCCCCGCATTTTCTGGGCAGCACTAGCTCACATACTCGTAGTAATACTTGAACTACGAAACCGCTACAAAACCGAAACAATACTGCAAAGAAATGCTACGCCTTCAGACCGGAAATAAAGGTGCTCCTTCAATGTCAAAAGTGGTCACGGGTTAATATACACAAATAGTGTATATTATTATGAAATGTTAATTTGTAATTGTTATAAAGTGTGTGTTTTTATATTCAGAGTAGCCTTTTGCTACTGAAATTGAGATAATGTAAAACTTCGAAATACTTGTTCTATTTTCATGACTTATCTCAGGAAGAGGGAGGGCCAAGATATTCCTAACAATATTTTAGCCAGTGCGAAGGCGTGACAAGTTATTCGAAGGGTCACTGTTCTAATAAATATTTAATTTTAAGGGATGGCAGTGTGCAAATAATAAATAGAAAGAAATTGTGACGCGTCAATGTCACACTTAAAACATTTTTTTTTACTTCATTAAAATGCTTGATAAGACAATCCATGAAACTCCTGCAAATGATGACATTAGCAGGAGTTTCAACATACAGTTGTATGTTGGTTGGTTGGTTGTTTCAACAAACACTTCTCAACTATCAAACCGGTTTACATGAAATTAAGAACACTGGTAGATCTTGATCTGTATTTGTATGAAGGATGCTTTTTATCTCGGTAGCAATATGTTACAATGGGCCTCATCACAAGATTTAAAGTCAACTCCGAGCATAGATCGAATCAGGAATGATGATATCCGCATGAGGATCAAGGTTACCGACATAGCCCGAAGGATCACCAAACTGAAGTGGTAGTGGGCAGGGCACATTGCTCGTAGAACAGATGGTCGATGTAACGGAAAAGTTCTGGAGTGGCGTGGCGACCGCGTACCGGAAGACGCAGCTTTGGAAAGCCTCCCACAAGGTGGACCGATGACCTGGTGAGGGCCGCGGGTAGCCGATGGATGCGAGACGCACAGGACCGGTTGTTATGGCGACACTTGGGGGAGGCCTACGTCCAGCAGTGGACGTCTTTCGGCTGATATGATGAGCATGCATATTCCTGAGCATGTTCCTATTGGAATCGACTTAAATGCGGGCGACGTGACTGGCAAAAGCCCGTCATTTATATTCATTAGGTACCTAATTGTTTTCTTAGGCTACCAATCCTTGGAAAAAAAATAACAAAAAAAGAGTCGTAAGTACTTTACCATGATAATACTACAAATCATCATCATTGGATGGTGAGCTGTCAATCCATATAATCAAGATGGAATGACAGCTCACTGCGTGATCACGTGACATCTTGATTATATGAATTGACAGCTCACCTCGTGATCCCTTCACCCAAACCTTCACTTCGACATGTTTACAGAATCGACCGGCAGGGTATTCAGCGGAATCCGATTTGACTGGTAGCCGACCCCCATTATAGTTGGGAAAAGCCTCCAGGCGAGAATGGTCTCCTTTCGTGCTATGCTGCCCTGTGTGCTCTACCTACTTATTTTTAGCGACGTTCGCATTCGAATCTCAGTCGCAATCTGTCAAAAAAGCCTCCATTTCCATATATTGGTCGTGAGTGAGTTGACCCTCTGATATACACGAAAAACATCATCATCATCATCCTGCCCTTATCCCATGTTACTTTGGGGTCGGCGCAACACGTTTTTTTCTTCCATTCTGTCCTGTCAGCCGTCACGATATCACTAACTCCCTTTTCTTACATATCACTCCTAACACAATCCATCCATCTTTTCTTTGGCCTCCCTCTCCTTGTCCATCCATCCACATTTATATTCATAACTCTTTTAGTTACGTGCATTTCAACTCTCATCTTCACATGACCATACCAAGACAAGCGGTTCCCTTTTACATATACACGAATAACATACCTTCTACCAATTCTCAATTACTTTATATTTGTCACGCTAAATAGTTTTTAGCTTACTTTAGCGAGGCTGGGGCTACACTTTAATTTAATGTAAATTGGATTGAGGCGGCGCGAAATTGTTTCATTGCATCTTTTACGTTTCATCAGGTTCTGCCAGATAGGCCGGAAATGCGGTAAATTCTTTTTCAATTTTAATGGGATACTTACTTGGTGACCTAAGTTTTAGATAAGTGTTAAATAATATTTTATTTTTGTTAGATGGTTGTAAATTACACTTTTACACATTAATTATGTTATAAATTTTAACTGGATGAGGCATGTGTTTCCTATCTGCCTACCCTGAGAAGAAACACCGAAATAAAACCAGCGGTCAGTCTCTCTGAAGTCCATACAATCAGCGCTAGTCAAAATTATTTCCACGCAAGGATATATGGTCGACACCAGATAAATTTGCAATAAAGGTCATTGACCCATCTGCATTTATTGACATACTTAATTCCAAAAACAAATAAAGCTGTCCTGAATTGGTATCTATCGAGATCCTTTACTTTTCAAAGTAATGGAAAAAGATTCATAATTTATTGTCCAGATACCTACGCAGAGAAATTAAAGAAAGTGCAATGTACTTTATTGCAAGTTTATCTGGCGCCCACCATAGTTGGTTTATAACTGGTGAAATCGTAGAAGAAAGCAACTATTTTATTATTTAATCAAAAGCTGTACCGATAAGAGTGCTCGTTTTAAATTAATTAGAAAACCTTGGTTCACAATTCAGTTTTCATTTTGCAGCTCTTTGGCAATCGCTATTTCCACTTCAGTGAACAGTTTAGAGGCCATTTGAAAACAATATACCTCTACATTACGACTGTAGGTACTGTAACAGTGGTTGGGCAGAGGTGTTCCCACAGTGTCCCATCATTTAGCCCAGTTATGTTAAATTCAGATGTTAGAGAAGGCGAGCTTATTGCCATCAACTCCGCACAAATCCACCCTGGCTGCTACTACTACTAAGGTGTCCTCATCGAGGCGATCGGCGGCGGTGACCTCTCGCGTCCGGCCCTGGTTGAATCCATGGTCCGGAGCGAGGAGGCTTGGGAAGCGGTCACCTCCTTCAGCGAAGCAGTAATGCTAGCGAAGGAGGAAGCGGGCCGCGCGAGGGAAAGGCAAGGCCTTCGCCCAAGCCGTCGCTACAGGAGAAGACGCCCCGGGCGTCGAGAGTCGCAGTGCGATCCCCGGCCACCGTAGGCGCGGGCCTGCGGACGGCGAGCGTTGAGTGTTAGCAGAGAAGACGGGGCCCGCTAGGGCCAGAGCCTGCCAGGGTTGCAGAATTTGTTCGAAAGAGTCACCGCGGTCCTGGAACGCAAAGGGCTTTAAAAGGAACACGGATGGGTTTTAGTCAGTAAAAGATTTCCCATCCCTAAAAAAAGACAAAAGGCTGCTACTAAGGGATGCCAGGTGTACACACCCAGTAACACATTAGGAATCGACCCGGGATTTCAGTTGAACACCAACAAGTCAGAACATAAAACATGTTTGTAAACAATGTGAAACGTGAGACGTACTAAACGCCTACAGTGTTTTGTCTAACTCGCTTTATTGTGTCTAACGAGCATTTCAAGCAATGGATATTTGAGTCATTTACAAACAAAAACAAAACAAAGAGCTGTAGATACATGTGAACATAAATTCACTTACTTTGGTAAATTAGAACTTAATACTTAATTAAAACTTTTAATCCCTCCGCAAAGTACTTCGGGGCGTTGACGTCGCTGTACCACCGATCGATGTCTACCCACAGGTGTTTTCATTTGTTTTTGTTATGAAATAAGCGCTCATGTTTGTTTTTATGAAATGGAAAAATCCGTAGCTGAATAGCTAAACGAAAAATGAAAAAATATAATTCAATTAAGCAACTTTGGCTTTCAGTTTACACGAAAAATCAAAGTTCGTTCGTTTGGAGCTGTTTTAAACCGACTTGTGTTTTTATCATGGTTTTTTTCTCATTGCGTTTCACATCGGATTTTTAGACGACTGTGTTGTGACTGTGTTTTGGACCAACCCCGAATTCAAAAAAAATCAGTTGTTTAGTACCTACATTTTGTCGAGTTATGAGCACAGAATGTACGGGGGAGTCGATTTTTTATTCACGGGTTGAACATTGGTCCCATAGTAAAAGTTGTTCATAATGATGAGTACAATGACTCCTTAAGAGGTATTGCGTTTATTTTGTTACATGTTGTATATGATGTTAATCCTAATGCCTATCATTTGTTTCATCCATGGGCATCACTTGGGCAAAATTTCTTGGCTTGGTCACCTGTGTTAACACCCATTGGTTAACGACTTCATCGGTGATGTCATCCATTACTTTCTATCTTTCGAAATCCAGATCAAATATATATATATGTACATAAACAAAGATATATATATAAACAAAGAAAAACAAATTATCTTTTTCAAGCCGAAATGGATCCACCCCATTACTTGTATAATTAAAGTTTCAAGAGGCCAAGCAAATGGTTACACAATATTACCCAATGACCTTTCGTTCGAGACAGAATAACAGAAAGAGACACAAAATATAATTCCCCGAATTTTCTTGGGAGTTTCCTTAAGAATTGTTTATTTACGTCGTTATTTTGGTGACCTACATTTCCTTTTAGCTATAATAAAAGTTAAATATGGAGGATGGATTCTGTTTTAACTTACCTATTTCGTATTGTTACGATCTTGGGGTTCGTGACAATAAAAACAGCCGATTAGATAACCAAAAATGACACTTTAATTTAACAACACTAATTACAACTTTAAACTCACTAATTATTAAACACAAGTTCACCACTGATCACTTTATTCGCACTTGAAGATCGCTTCCGAAGTATTCGCTTGTATCGCAAATTCAATACTGACCCGGTCGCGGAATACGCGCTCCTTTTATAGGTCAGTTTATTCTAGAAACTTCCATTCTCGAAACATCTGGAAAGTACTCGTAACTACCGCTGCCGACTGACTAGATACCGAGAAGTGTAGAATGTTCTGGCAAAGAAATGTCTAGAAGGTACTTGACACTACTAGTTCTGCTACTCGATACTAGATGGCGCTAGTAGTAACTTAATGTACCCGACATTAATTCTGGCGCGTAACACTGCCCCCTCCTAAGACATGCTCGTCCCGAGCATTATCGGTCCCATAATAACGCGCCAGTCGATCCACATGGACGATCTTAGGAGCACTTCTTGTACCTTTCTGTATACGGTAGGTCACGTCGTTAATTTTTGTCACAATCCGGTACGGCCCGTCCCATTTAGCTTGAAGCTTAGGAGATTTCCCTTTACTGCGAACTGGATTGTGCAACCACACTAGTGAACCTTCGTCGAACCCTTTATTGTTCATTTTACGGTCATAACGGGTTTTCATCTTTTCAGACATTTGCTGGCCCGATTGTCTGACGTGCTCATAAATGTCATTCATTTTGTTCCGCAAGTCATTCGCATAATCGGTTATATTGCGTGGGGTATCAGGTGGTATTCCGGTGATCAGATCTGCAGGCAGCCGCAATTCTCTTCCGAAGTTGGCGAAGGCTGGTGTCACCGATGTACTTTCGTGAACAGCACTTCGGTATGACAGCAAAAACGGTTGTATATGCTTGTCCCAATCGCGTTGCCGGTTTTCCACGACTTTTGCCAGGTATCTCTCCAATGTCTGATTAAATCGTTCCACCATTCCATCCGATTGTGGGTGGTAAGAAGTTGTTCTCGTTTTATGAGTACCCATAACTCGACAAGTTTCCTGATATATTTGGGACTCAAAATTCCTTCCTTGATCGCTGTGAATCTCCAAGGGTACTCCAAAACGACAGAAGACTTCATGAACTAGTTTATCTGCAACTGTTGAGGCTTCTTGATTTGGAATGGCGAAGACTTCCGGCCACTTAGTGAAGTAATCCATTACAACCATGAAATACTTGTTACCACTTTCACTTTCCGGAAAAGGTCCCGCAACATCTAGGGCTATCCTTTCCCATGGTGCACCGACGTTGTACAATTTTAATGCACCTCTACTGCGAGTCTGAGGTCCTTTTACAGCCGCACAACTTGTACATTTGCGACACCAGTCCTCGACATCGTCACGACAGTGGACCCAGTAAAACCGTTCTCTTATCTTCAGTAGAGTCCGTTTTACTCCCATATGGCCTCCTGAAGAACCATTATGGTACAGCTGTAGGACATTCGGTACTTTTGCTTTAGGGACAACCATTTGCAAATGACAGCTGTCTCCCCGAACATTTTCCCATTTACGGCACAGGACTCCATCCTGAATCACTAAGCTGTCCCATTGGGCCCAATAACTTTTTGTGATCGAACTCATCGCTGAGACGTCACTCCACGTGGGCTTAGGAGCACTGGCCTTCATCCACTCCAGAATCGGCTTGATGTCCGAATCTTCCTGCTGTGCACATTGTAGGCTTTCCTTCCACTCGCTGCTGAGGTCTGTCTTGAGCATCCTCACAGGTACGACTTCTTTACCCTCTTGCCTAGTACAATGCTTGCAATCTTCAGGGCAAGGTCTTCTTGACAATGCGTCGGCGTTGCCATGAGATCTTCCGCTGCGATGTTCAATCACAAAGTCATATTCCTGCAGTAGTTCAATCCATCTCGCAACTTGTCCTTCTGGATTTTTGAACTGCAATAGCCATTTGAGTGCAGCATGGTCTGTACGTAAATGGAATTTCCGTCCCAGCAGATATTTGCTAAAATGCTGCAATGACTTTACCACAGCTAGCAATTCCCGTCTCGTGACACAATAGTTCCTTTCTGGTTTCGACAATGACTTGCTGAAGTAGGCTATCACAACCTCTTGATCGCCATTCCGTTGAGATAACACACCGCCAAGTCCGATATCACTAGCGTCTGTGTCAACTATAAATTCCTTGTTCGCGTCAGGATACCCCAAAATAGGTGTTCTGCACAGACGTTTCTTTAGCTCCTGGAATGCGACGTCGCAACTTTCATCCCAGCAGAAATGTCGCTTCTCCTCGGTTAGTTTGTGGAGGGGCTTGGCTATGTCCGCAAAGTTCTTGACGAATCGCCGATAATAGGAGCACAAACCCAAAAATGCTCTGACCTGCGTTTTGTCTTTTGGATTTGGCCAATCTTTAACAGCGGCGATTTTCTCTGGATCCGTGCGGATGCCTTCTTCCGACACAACATATCCCAAAAAGCTGACTTGACGTTTGAAAAGTGAACACTTCTTTGGACTCAACTTGAGATTTGCACTCTGGATCTTCATGAGCACGCGTTCCAGGTTTTGAAGATGTTCTTCAAACGTACGGCCTACAATGATGATGTCGTCCAAGTAGACCAAACAGGCATCGCCAATTAACCCGGTTAGTACAAGTTCCATCAATCTTTCAAACGTTGCCGGAGCGTTGCATAATCCAAACGGCATAACATTAAATTGCCACAGGCCCTTTCCTGTCGAGAATGCAGTTTTCTCCTTGTCCTTAGGGTCGATTTCAACTTGCCAGTAACCACTTTTTAGGTCTAGCGTGCTAAACCATTTCACTCCAGTAAGCATGTCCAGCGTGTCATCAATTCTTGGCAAAGGATAGCTGTCCTTCTTCGTGACGTCGTTTAGACGACGATAGTCAACACAAAACCGCATGCTGCCATCCTTCTTTCTTACCAGCACTACTGGTGAACACCATGGACTGGATGAAGGTTCTATAACACCATCCTTCACCATTCCTTCAATCATGGTTTCCACTTCCTTTTCACGTGCTACCGGCAATCTCCTTGGTCGCTGACGGATAGGCAATTCTTCTCCTGTGTTTATTTTGTGTTGAACTAAGCCAGTCTTTCCGATGTCACCATCGTTTGAAGAGAAAACACTGGCGTACTTCTGTAACATCTTCTTTGCCTTGACCAGTTCATTTTGAGACAGAGCGCTGCGACAGTCGTCTAAAAGTGTGGTCACTTTCGTTTGTGCGTCCTTGCTGAGGGTCCCGGTCGAAAGATATTGGCATCGACGCAACCAATCCACTTCCTCGCAAGTACCAATCAGAGTGCCTTTTTCTATCATCTGTTCCTTGTCACTAAGGTTCAGCACACGTACCTCTGAAATGTCGGTGGCTCTGACCAAAGTTCGTGCCACTTTCCATGGAAGGTCATTGTCTACCTTTTCCACGAGTACACAACGATGATTCTGCCCAGGATTCCGAGGAAGACTAACCGGCACAATCGTTTCCGATCTCGGAAGAAGAACAATCTTCTTTAGGCTGTACACATTTCCTGGTAACGCCCCTTCCATGAAAAGTTCTTCTTGTCCACATTTCAGAACTCCTTGATTAACGTCGATCTCACAACAATTCTTCCTCATAAAGTCTAAGCCCAGGATGCAATCGTCCATTATATCAGCCACGACAACATTATGCAGGTAGATTCCGTTGCCTAGCTTCAACTCCATCTCTCTCTCTCCTCGGACGGGTATACGCTGACCAGTGGCTGTTACCAAATTTATGCGGTCTCGGTTGAGTACGGAGTCCCCAAGGAACCGACTTACAAGTTGGGAACTGACGACCGTGCGAGAAGCTCCAGTGTCTATAGTCAGCTTACAAGGCATTCCGTTGACCTCGCCTTTGATGATTAGGCTATTCCCGTCATGGGTTTGTGAGATCGAAATCCTTGGGGCTCTTTGAACATCAGCCAGCACCCGCCCCGCAGTTCTGGCTTTCACTCGTTTCCCTGCTGTTGCTGGGCGGTGCTGTTAGCCGCCCTACCCTCTGGAGATTGGCTACCTTCCCTTTCTGCAGTCCGCTTAGGGCAACTGGATCGAAGGTGGCCCCTTTCCCCACAGCCGTAGCACCTAGGGCTGTATCCTTTTAAACGGTCGCGAACTGTAGGCGCTGCAACCTCCCTGATGCGATGGGAACGATGATCCTGTCGCACAGCTTCCACCTCCAGTGCATGTGCCAAGGCGTCTTTAAGCGTCCCGTGGTGCCCGAGCCTCACAGCAGCTCTAACTTCAAGGTCGCGGATGCCATCGATGAATGCCTGCACCAGGTTCCCTTCAATGAGCGCAGGTACGGACTGGTATGCTTTTCGTACCAGCTTTTCCACTTCGAGGGCCCACTGCTGCAGGTTTTCACTGCTGCGTTGCACGCGATCCTTGAGCTTCGCACGAAACACATATTCCAGATGAGCGTCGCCATACCTAGCTTCCAACGCCTCAAGGAGTTGCTCGTACGTCACTTCTTTACCGAGAGCTTCCAGGACAGTTAAGGCCTGGTCGCGCAGGCCGAGGGTGAGAGCAGTCATGGCCTGATCTTTAGTCCACCCATTCGCCTTCATAACAGCCTCAAACTGTATTTTGTAGGCCGACCAGGAAGATGTCCCATCGAACGGTGGCACTTTGAATCCACGTAGCGAAGGTGTAGAAGCTACGTAAGTGGCAATTCCATCCCCTACTTTAAGGTTGTCCAGCGTTTTCTTCACGTCAGCAATCACGTTGTCAACTCGATCATTCATTTGGTCGATTCGCGTTTCGGCTTCCGCCAGGCGGTTCTCATGCTGGACCACCTTTTCTTTTACAACACTTATTTCTTTGCCGAAAGTAGCGTGTAGATCCTTCATAACGAACATCTGTTCTTCCTGGCGGCGCGCCTGCTCCTCCTTGTCACGCTGGAGCTGTTCTTCCAACCGACGAGCCTGTTCCTCCTGTCGGCGAGCCTGTTCCTCCTGTCGGCGAGCCTGTTCCTCCTGTCGGCGAGCCTGTTCCTCCTCTCGGCGAACCTGTTCCTCCTTGTCTCGCTGTAGCTGTTCTTCCAACCGACGGGCCTGTTCCTCTTGCCGGCGGGCCTGTTCCTCTTGTCGGCGGGCCTGTTCCTCTTGTCGGCGGGCCTGTTCCTCTTGTCGGCGGGCCTGCTCCTGCAGCATCATCATCAGTGCAGCAAAGTCTGGTGCTGCAGATGCTGGAGCTCCTGTGGACGGACCGGCCTCCATGATCGGCAACTGGCCCTCCGACGTCTGCGGCGTTGTACCTCCAAAACGCCTATGGTCCGTCTCCTGCTGACGTTGACTCCGGGTACGGATACCCTCCGTGTCGTCCTTTGGTAGAATCGGCATGATTTAAATATCCACTCTTCTGACACCAATTGTTACGATCTTGGGGTTCGTGACAATAAAAACAGCCGATTAGATAACCAAAAATGACACTTTAATTTAACAACACTAATTACAACTTTAAACTCACTAATTATTAAACACAAGTTCACCACTGATCACTTTATTCGCACTTGAAGATCGCTTCCGAAGTATTCGCTTGTATCGCAAATTCAATACTGACCCGGTCGCGGAATACGCGCTCCTTTTATAGGTCAGTTTATTCTAGAAACTTCCATTCTCGAAACATCTGGAAAGTACTCGTAACTACCGCTGCCGACTGACTAGATACCGAGAAGTGTAGAATGTTCTGGCAAAGAAATGTCTAGAAGGTACTTGACACTACTAGTTCTGCTACTCGATACTAGATGGCGCTAGTAGTAACTTAATGTACCCGACATTAATTCTGGCGCGTAACAGTATTATAATACTTTTTACCAGAAAGTCTACTATACAATCTCTTTGACATTAAACTTTCAGATCCTGGCCGCTACTCGTGAAAAACTAGAAAATGCCACAAACAAATATTTTGTCTTTTTTTCACAAGTAAATGTGGCAGTCACGTTTTCGTAAGTAATAATAATATATAAATACTTTTAAAAGATTTTGATGATTAAATGTTTCTACCAGAGAGTACCAAATGCTTTTTGGGTTTACAAAGGCATTCAGATGCTGGATTGTGTAGGTCGGATATGCTGTCGCTCCATGCTAAATGCTTGTATTCATCTGCATCGGGTTAGACTGAAAGAATGCCCCATCATAGTTGGGGAAAGGCCAACTGGCCAACAGATGATGATAAAATTTTAGATTTTGTTTTATTCTTTTGTAATTAATTTTGTCATCCTCCTCTTATGTCCTAATTCACTTAAGATTATGATGAAAAATAAGTGGAAGGGACTAAAGTACTGGACCCCACAGCACAGGGAATCCTAGTGTAGGAAACAGGGAATTTATAAAAACCCAGCACTTAAGGGCCGGCGCCCAGCGACAGCACGGCATGGCATGGCGTGGCAAAGTATTTTTTTTGCGGACAAATAATTTTCGACCTTATTTCAATGAGTTAAGAAGTGTCATTATTTTGTTTTAAAACGATTAACATTTTACAGTAGTACAGTACTGAACTGACCTAGTGAGTGGCATGCCACAGGATGATACGATACGCCGAAGCGCGCCGTGCCGCGCCATGCCATGCCGTGCTATGCCATGCCGTCAGTGGGCGTCGGCCCTTAGGCTCTTGTTGCCATTATTGTTTTTTTTTATCTAAACCCATGTCCTTTTAGCTATTTAATTGTTAGATGTTTTTTCTAACTCATCAATTATGATTATACCGAAAAAAGCTGTCTGATCTCGTTATTGAAGTTAGTTCAAATCATCGTGTAAACTTGTTAATCAATTCATCATAATTAGGTACGTATTGTTTAATTAAATTATGTATAGTACGTGTAGTTATATGACTAGGTACCTAGTTCAGTAACTTATAGTTTGGCATTGCATTAAACTAAGTATCTTAGATGTTAATTTTGGTTAATAAACAAACCACATAATTGAGCTGTTTAATAATTACCTAATTAGAAAAATTGAATGAAAAAACTTGACGAGAGTCAATTCTACCAACTCTCAAGCAAAATTCACATTCGTATCTCAGTCGAACTCTGTCAAAAATTTATAAAATTTAGGTTTTTTTAACAAATTGATACTGAGAAAAAAAACTAGAATGGGCCCTTAGATCAAAACCTAGGGAGACAGATTGTAGATTTATGCCACGTACAGGGTAAAAGCCAGATAGTTGCCACACTTTTATAAAAATATATAATTATTATATATTTAGTTAGTTGTCACTTTATTCATAAAACGGGTAGGTACTTTGGTTTATTATCTTCAAATTTGTGAAAGTAAAGAACATTATTTTTGATATTTCCAGAATATTGGCGATTTTTGTCGACCTCTAAATTTTGTGACATCTATCCCATATGGGGGTTAGTTGCCTGATCCATGTAAATTACGTTTAGGATAGGTGCCACGCCGAGAAAGAAGATTTTTATCGCGCAAAAACTTTGATCGCACCTTGCCTTCCCATGCAATCGCACAGACACATGCAACACGGTCTACTTAGTCGTCGTTGTAAAGTCTCTCGATTGATAAATAAAATAACATGTGATTCATCCGCGAAGCTAGAGTAATTAAAATCGAGGCAACTATACCCCTGGGGCAACTATCCTGGTTTTACCCTACATATTAGCCCGTATTCGGGTACCTACTCGAAAGGCTTTGCCTGTAAATCGGGGAACGGATACATTAATTACACTGGTCAAGTGGTCATCGCACTAGAATACGGGCTTATGACTTCAAGAAGCTGAAGCATGACAAGAGGCTTTAGACAAAGTGCTATTCTAATAACAAATGCCATGCTAGCCATACTCGCACGGATTTACTCGTCCGACGCATCTCAGATCTGATCCGTGACTTCGCAATACACGTACGGATTTACCCGTCGGAGGCATTTCAGATCTGACACGGGCCTCTGATGTGATCCTGATTTTATCAGAAACGTCTGTCTGTTGTCTCTTTCAAAGCAAAATCTAGCTTTAATATGTTGCGGTTTTATATGTATCGAAGAAAGAAAACGTATAAGAGTTTGTTGCTTTAGATCTTTGTTTAAGTACAATTTATGACCTTTGACCTTCTATAAAGCTCTTTATAACTTGTCCAAAACAGTTTGTTGTCACTAAATGCCATTTCAAACAAAAAAACTTGTGTTAGAGCCCTATCGTTGCGGAATTTGCAAATGCAGCCGTCCTAATTGCTCTGTGTTGTGATGAATCCGAATGAATTGGGGTAGGGATTAAGTGACACTGAGATTGTAAGTAATTTTCATCCATTATATGAATAATCGGCATTTCGATTTCATTATTGCCAAAGATTGTAGGTCTATTTCATGGTTATTGTTAGATTGAATTATTCATTTGATTCAGAGCAAAAATGGTCTAAGGTGCATGTTGTAAGCTCGCAGGCTGTGACCGTGTCTACAGATCGTGAACAAAACTCAGTTATCAACTGGACTCAGCACCGCCACCAATCTTACTGACTGGCTCATTTATTGACTACAGTGGAAACTGTTCTTGCGACTGCACAAAAGAAAAATAACGTCTATAAAAAAGAAAGTCTTAAAAAAATGAAAGCACGAGGGCGTTTTAAGTTCGTGTTTATTTGAAAAACCGGCAAGTGCGAGTCGGAATCTCACTGGAAGGGTTCCGTACCATGAACCGAAAAATACACGTTTTTTTTGTATGGGAGCTTCCTTTAATTTTTAATATAATTTAATTTTTATAATTTGTTGTAATAGCGGCAAATACACACTGAACATTTCAACTGTCTACCTATTACGGTTTTTGAGATACAGCCCGCTGCCAGACATATGGACGGGAATCTTTATACCAACTACGAACAAACTTTAGGAACCCACTTTGCACCTTGCGCAGCACTTTACATTGCTGTGGTAAGTTTATGAGGAATCTGATGCTCCTTAATTTATCGGAGCTCTAATACTATAAAATAAATATAGTTATCTTGTTTTTGAAAATTGAAAACGCCGTAAGATTGTAATAAATCTTGCTAGTGCCAGTTATTAAACTTTAAATTCCAAGCACAAACGTAGTAAACCAAGTGGCCCGAAAGTAATACCGGACAAGTGTGAGTCTGATTCGCGCATTGAGGACTCCAATCTTGTCTTAATTTTTTCCGAGTATACATTACCTACGGAAGTTTACAAACTATAAAAGCACTCTCATTACTCTGACAAAAATATCATCAATGTACGTCACAGACAATTCTTCAAACGAAAATTAAAAATGTTTTTTTTTATATTATACAACAAATTCCCAATTTTCGTACTTACTGAGGTACGGAACCCTATAAAAAGGTAAACATAGCCGAAGAGCCAACACACGGGGGCGTAACCGTAGGCGTAACTAGTGAAACTGGAATGTATATCGAAATGGTAGGCGAACCGTATTTTTTAATTAAAATCCTGCCTCAACCGCGAACATTGACATGTATGGCTATTATTTTCAACTTCATAAAGGAAAATGTGACAACATTCCAGTATACGTATTTTGGCCAAGCTCGCCGCATTCTATCATCTCATATTTCAACATGTCTCTTTTTTTAATAAAACCTTATTATGAAAACCTGTCGATGAAGCGTGTTCTAGCAAACCATTTTGGGAATATTGTGCATTAAATAAAAATACGATTAGTTTTCCCAACTTAGGGCGGTTTTTTCAATAGTTCAATATTTTTATTAACTAAACAATCAAGTGGCTGCCTGACATGTTTTCTATACAAAAGCTGTCACAACACCGTTTTTATTCCGCAGTAAAAGTTAAAAATTAGGCTCTTGTTTGAGACTACGTGATATTTCGGTACTTACATCATACACACATTTTGAACTTCTTTTCTTTTGAAATTCAAGTGCTTCGTACCAATAAAGCAGTTTTTATTCACCAATGTCTGTGAGGTCCATGGAAAGCACAAAAGAATTGAAAAAGACACATTGTTATTTGTCCAGATGTGTAGTGACGAAATATCAAAGAATTTGTAAGTCCTAAGAGATGTCAAAAGTATGTGTAACTGTTTAAATACGTGCTGGGTTATGTTCGCAAGCATGTGGTGAACCGACCGCGTCAAACATCGGCTAACGGCCCGTTTAAATAATGTATCTTATCTACCTTTTACCAACTGTCAAATTAGCTGCCAACAGTAGCTGAAACGTCATGATTGCCTTTAAAACATGACGCAAGTCGGGAGTCGCAGGGCGATCTAGCGACTCCCGAAGCCCGGGCGTCTTCTTCTGTAGCATGTAAAGACAAAGCCTAAATGCCTTATAGTCTACCTACCGTAGCCTGCGTGACGCAAGTAAATGTCATGTACTTAGAAATCTCTTTAAACAAAAATGAAACCTCGAAGGTCCTTTAAAATAAATAGCTGAACTATTGATGAGTGCCATCTTCATTATTATCAGCCTCAGACCGGTTTTGTCCACAGCTGATCATGATCATAGGCCTCTCCTTTCCTGTGCCAATCCCCACGCTCCTGTGCCAGGCTCATCCAGGTTCAACCCGCAAAAGGAGCAATGACGTCTGGCAGATTAAGACTAGCTCGCTTAACTTGCGTGATAGCTACATAAACTAAGTTTAGGACTCGGTGTAACCTGCGGTTACATCGCTTAGTTCGCCTGTTGCTTCAACTGACTTAACGGGCTAACAAGCTTCTTTGACGGCGATGTTTGCATTCTAAACGGAGAATCTGTCGGTTGCCACTGCTGCTTATTATAATTTTAATCAATCAATTGGTCTAGAGTTTCCCATCTGTGTTGGGGTCCGCTTCCATTATAAATTATAACTGCATGTACATTCCTGTATCTAAAATTATTTCGTTAACGACCCCAAACTTAAATTATTTAGTTACGAAAAGCGTCATCCGAAGGCCCACAAACTAAGCAAATACCGGCCACCAACAAAAATGGAATTAAAAAGACATTGTTGAAATCGGTTTAAAAAAAGTGATTCAGTATGACGTGTTTGCCATTCAAATTGAAGCTGCAATCTATTTCCAATAATATTTCAAAATTGTAGCCACTGAAATTCTAATTTGCCATCCATTTTATCTGCCCGCACGTTATAAGCTTTCACAATATGCTCTTAGACGGAGGATATTGTGGATATTGCTGCGTACACTATATTGAAACGTATTGTATAATTAACGACGTGTGGTGTGGACAATCGTTTGACTTAATGTTCCCGTCAAACCAACACCCTGTTTAATCAATATTGTTGGATAAAGCCGACACATGCATGACGGACGGACGGTGGCCGCCTTTGACAATGACGAGCGTGTTTAACAATATACGCGATGGCCGAAAGCACTAGTGTTGTTTGTTTAAGTGCACTTTGTCACTTTGTGGCACTGCACCACGGAGACAAGCAATACCTATGGAAGGCCTTAAGGCCTGAATTTATCTACGGCCGCGGTCGCCTACTAAATTATCAAGTGTACTTAGAACGATAGACTGGAGTCACGTGTGTATAATAGCTCAGCAGCTATTTCACCTAGCAATAGATAAAAGGTTGTCAACATGCTTAAAATATAATCAATTTTTACAACGACAGAATGCCTTGCTGCGCTAAGTCCTTTGTGTACTATATCCTTCCCGGTGTTATTACTTCCCAGAATTGGATGCTTAGTTCTTCAGATGGTGTAATAATTAAGAGTGTGTCGATTTTTCAAAAATCTAATGATGCTGTTTTAGTTTTCATCAAAATCGGGCTCGAGACTCCTTTTAATGTTTTTCGATATTCCTAATAGTTTCGGATTTGGCCATCCACGCACACTAAAAAATGATATATAAATGTACATAAAGTTTAAATAAATAAAATTAAACCTTATTTAAATGGGTTGGGCAGAAACTTACACAAAACAAACCTTCACTAAGTAATTGCAGAGGATACGAAAGAAAGTAACACAGCATATTACTAAGTGTTAATTTTGACACGTAGACTGGATAAAAGTACAAAAAAAAAGAAAGTTACCTCACTTACGTTACGGCCTATGTTTGACAACCTAAAATATGGCAGAGAGTGGCGGGTTATTTACTTTATAGCTAACATAAAAAATACATAAACATACGTCTAGATATTATCATAAAATAAAGACGATTCAACAACAGGGGCTGAAATTCAGAGAAATTCCTAAAAGTGTGTGTTGTTCTTGCAAGTTTTCGTGAAAATTTTCAGGAAGTCGAAAAGTAAGGAATACTTTAGTTAAGGAAGCCTTAAAAAACTTTATTCCATAAATACTTAACTAACTATATACACTAGAAAAACAAATAAAAACTCCAAACCACATTAACCCTAAAATATGGCGTCAAAATATTCATCCGCATCGCTGTCGACTGGAAGTGTACCCAAAAGACTGGCGGCATTGCCACGTTGTATGGCAATGCTTATCTTCTGTCCGAGGTAAAAGCCAGGACTTTGGTCACGTGAAGTGTCAAATAAGCGTCTTGAGAGATCTTTAAACAAGTTATGTGCAGGAAGTCCTAAATATCTTGCTTTCAAAAGTTTTGAGAGGAACTCAAACGAGTTTCGTATGTCACGACCCGTATGATCGTATGTGTAAAATATTAGTGTTTATATCCATTTAGTACGCGTGCTCGAAGGGGCCATTAAATATGATTTTATGAAGCAAACAGTTCGAACTCTTGCTCAGCGTGATACTGCCATCTTATTGGATGGAGTGGCTTGATTGAAGTGTATAAGGGTTTACTGTTAAGCCGCTGTTAGACTTGAGCATTTACTTGTACTGAGCATTCTTGTGAATGTTCTTTTGTTCAAAAGAGCGTTTTAGCGAGCTTTCAAGCGAACGACAGTAAATTTTCTTCGATCTTTTTGCTGAGCCGAGCAATTATGTGTGTGTAATTTTTTTTATCTTCGTGAAGAATACATTTTTGCCGAGCATTTACTAGAACGTTTGCTATAATGATCGTGAAAATGTTCGTAGCGATGTTAGGCTCTATGTTCGGCTGTGTTCGTTCTTTTTTCGGCAAATTTAAAGACAGCGAATGCTCGATTTTCTGTTACATGAGATGTATATGGCAAGCAAAGCCGATGCCGACTATTCTGCCAAATGTCTAAGTAGATTGGAAAAGCAAGTGTGTATATTATTATTAAGAGAAAAAAGTAATAATCAGTAGGCAGAAACCCATTCTTCGATTGATCGGTACAGTTTAATACTTGCTGTGTTAGGAATGCTCAAGTCTATTCTCTTGTTTACAGAGGATCTTCTGGAAGTTGTTTGAAAATAATTATTTGTAAATGAGTCGTTGGTGTGCCTATGTTAAATAAATAAAAGTGTATCAGCACCTTAAGGTTCATGTTATTATTACTACCTACCTTGTTCGTTCCTATGTAGTGGGAGGTATATTAAGATACACCCAGTAAATAGATATTTTCCTGTGAAAGGTATTGACGGTTAAGGGGAAACAGTTTCCAAGCTAAAGGTCGAAATTTGGTCGTAACAGGCTGCTGCTACTCTAAGACGAGGTTTTTGTAACACAGTTCTTCGAACTTTTCACAGTTTACGAGTCTTTTTAGGGTTCCGAACATCCGTTAGAAACGGAAACCGTATAGGATCACTCCGGTGTCTGTCTGTCTGTCCGTCTGTCACAGCCAATTGTCTCCGAATGTACTGGACCGATTCTGTTGAAATTCGTGCATATATGAACTTCTGTGACCCGAACACGGACGCGTTACGTAAATAAATAATTTTGAGTAGGGGCCACTTTTGGGGGAGAACCAAGAAAATTTAAAAAAATAGTTTTTCAAAGTATACCGCGTAACATTTCAAATTAAACGGCTTTACGAGAGGGTTTGAGGAATATTTTTTTTATAATTTTAATATTAATGGTTTTTTTAAATAAATGGCATTCAAGGAATTAGACGGACTATAACCATTCCCCCATTATCTCCGAAATTATAGGCCTAAAATTATGAAAAAAAAATGCAGATACTGGAAAACCTCTAAGAGGTCAATAGTGTTAAAATAACATGTTACAAAAATTAAATTCGTTCGGAAACCTTTGCACGCGAGTCCGACTCACACTTGGCCAGTTTTTTTTCTTATGAGTTCACTAGTGCTTTATTTGAACACTTAAACGAAGTGCAATGTGGTCTTATTCTTATGGAGAGACGTAAGCTTTTCTTTAAATCTCAGAAAAGAGGTTGTATTTTTAAAATTAGGCTCTGCCAGCTTGCCTCTTTCCTTCAAAAAACGATCACAGCATATTATTATATATCTTCAAAATAATCTATGTTCTCTGCTCCGTAGCGTCAAGTCCGCTTCGGCTGTAAAGTCACAATTGGCCCACTTGCATCAAAATATTATTATCAATCCTTTATTTCAGGTAGATAACTGTGGCCCAAACAAAATAATATAACTTAAAACAAAAAAAATCCTGACTAATTTTATGAATGCGAAAGTTACTTTGTTTGTTACCGCTTCACATCTTAATTTCTGAACGGATTTGGATAAAACTTGGCACGGGGGTAGACCATGGTACAAAGTAACTATATTTTATCCAAGGAGAGTACGTTCCTTTGGGATTATTTCCGACTTTCAAATTTCATATTTCATCCAATCTCAACATAATTATGACGGAACTTTTTAAAGGACTTAAAATGCATTTTTACAACTTTCGAAAGAACTGAGATCCATAAAAACCTCTTGAAACAGCTTTCCTGCTGATCCTCTTTATTCTAACGTTATACACTTGTTAATAAAAGCTAAAATAACCTAATTATTTCACGTCTACCGACTGGCAAGCTTTTATTTTATTTACGCCATTTTTAGAATAGCGGTCAGGGGTGTAATGCTTTATGAATAAATTACTCTAACTGTACGACCACGGATTAAAGTTGTCATAAAAATTTAACAGCATTATAAATACTTTTTAATGCAGTGCTTTAAAACCCAGTTGGATTTAACCGAATCTGTGCACAATAAAGGGATAGATAGATGAAGTCCATATGTTTTGTGTCTCCTCCATTATACCTACTTCTAAGCAAATCGAAATCATCGTCATCATCATACCAGCCGAAAGACGTCCACTGCTGGACACAGGCCTCCCCAAAAGCTGGGTTTGCCATAATCGCCACGCTTGGCAGGCGGGTTGGCGATCGCAGTGTAGCTGTTGCAATGCACTAAGAATTCTGCTGCCCATTCTCTTGTGAGTCTCTTAGTTGCCTTTTACCACACCAACGGGAAGTGATGGGATGGTGCTATTATTTTACGTCCGACACCATATAGAAAGCATTCGAAATGTCGTTATACAAATCCTTCATCGCGCAATCAGAGTCTTTACAACAGCCATCGTGCAGCTGCCCAGCAGACATGCCAACCGTTTAGTCCATGGAACCAAACTTTTCTATTCAAAATGAGATTTCTTTTCCCTGCGCACACCTGCGCTTTAACTATGTAACTCATAAAATCGTAATGTTATTCACAATCGAATGCTATTCCAGATCCATTATTTCATATGTTTAAAAAACCGTCTGCTCGACAACGTAAAACACGTAAAATGTCAACATCATAGATAGTTAGTGTGCTGAACTGCGGCGAGTGATCAACGTCCAAAACAAAATGGTACGTAGGTATATAGCATAGGCATTCACTCCCTCCCGATCCGTGTCCCGAGCGAGAGACGTCAATTAATGATTGCCAATGCAAAAAAAAAAACGGTATGTGGCATTCATTTTTTGGCTTCCGTATCGTAACCCGATTACTAAGCCTTCGCTGTCCATCCGTCTATCTGCCTGTCTGTCAGCGGCTTGTATCTCATGAATAATGAAATAAAATAAAAAATAAAAGGAGATGCAAGAAAAATGATTTTTTCGGCTTCGTGTGCAAGTTCGACTTGCACTTGGCCGGTTTTTTGTATTACGCAATTGGCGATAAAGCGAGTTTGTTTCTATTAACCTCAAACAAATCCAGAGACTCGAAACCTCTACTGAGAATAACCAAGATTTATTCCTGCTTATTATCAAAATAGAGGAGTAATAATACTACTTGTATTTGAATAGGTCACACGAACATAACAGGTCGTATCACAAGCCGGGCGAGTCTCCGGAGAGTTCTCCACACTAACGAAGTCCACTTCTATCTCCAATAATAGGAAACTCCCGAAAATCGAGGAAACTTCTCGATTTGATGATAAGTTTGACATATGTTTGTGTACGTAGGTAGGTCTGCACGTAAACCTATTAACCTAACCTAACGGAAATAGGCATTTCTACCGAAATAAAGAAAATAGAACTTTAAGTAAGTGGGTAGATTACAGGAGAAGAAAACTTTATTATTATTAAAAAAATTAAGACTGGTATTTCAAAATTAATGGTAATTTTAACATGCGGCCTCCTGTAATTAAAGGTGTACTGAGCTTAAACTTGAAATGTTATAAAACTGTAATTTTATGTGTTGCAGTTTCTTAGTACATAATATATAAGTACCTGGATGACCTGGATAAACGCTTTCTAAAAATGAAACCTAGCTAGATAGATTTATCGCCCCCGAAACCCCCTGCATACTTAATTTCATGAAAATCGTTAAAACCGTTTTCGAGATTCAGATTATATTTTTTTTAACGGTTTTATCCCCGAAAGGAGAACTTATGTACGATTAAAACCTCTTGACAGATTGTCAAAAACTGACCAATTGGATAAACGTTCAAAGTGAGTTTCTTTTTCTGCTTAACCCGTTTTCCAACAGGTCTATAAATACATAGATAACAATCAAGCAAATAATGCTTTGAGCTGTTTTATAAATTATACAAACCAGAAGGTAAAGTTTGAATTTACACAGAATGTAACAATGTTGTAGCCGAGCTACTGTCTGTTACAATGAGGAGGCTTCCCAAACTCAAGTTAGACAAGTTAAACTAAGTTTAGTATGTAAAGTGACAAGCCCAGGTCTGTATCTGCGACCTGACTGGCTTCTCCAAATGTTTCAACCTTGTTGCAAGTTGTGATACAATGATAAGTCATTATCTAATAATCTCTCATTTTTTTTTATAGATGGGTAATCATCAAATGACTTCTTCCGCTCTGGGTGGAGCGTGAGTCTTCTCCTGAAGCGGTGGTTGGGGCGAAGGCCTTGCCTTTCCCTCTCGCGGCCCGCCTCCTCCTTCGCTAGCATTACTGCTTCGCAGAAGGAGGTGACCGCTTCCCAAGCCTCCTTCCTCGCTCCGGACCATGGATTCAACCAGGGCCGGACACGAGAGGTCGCCGCCGCCGATCGCCTCGATGAGGACACGGCGGTGCTCCGCCCAAGCAGGGCAGACCTCCAGCGTATGCTCCACCGTGTCCTCCGGGCGATCCTCACAGTGCTGCCACCCGGGCGTGTCCTCCCGCTTAATCCGAAAGACAATAATCTCTCTCATTTACGCCTTCAAAACTGTTAAAATGCGTTTTTCGATCAATTGCTAGTCATTAACTAATATTTGTTGACTAACAGTTGTTTATTTGACCATTGGTCAAGCTAAGAATTATCGAAAACGCATTTCCACCAAAAAAAAATACCATTGTGCATTGGTTATGTTAACTCCGGAACTAAAAACTAGCCCTAATTTATGTCTACTAATTTTATTAGAGCGACTAACCTTTAATAAAAAGAAAGATTGTGAAATCCGATACTTTAAGAATTGAATACAATATTCTTCTATATGTACCTACACCATATAAGTTGTAGAAAATATAGAAACCACATCTCCAAAAGCGATTCTTATAAAGACAACTTTTGGGTGGATTTAAATATGTATGTTACATTATGTCACCGGAATAATGTAACATACATATTTTGTAAACTCATTTTTCTTAATGAGACGCGAATAAATTGAAAACTATTGAATTTGGATGAAATTTATTTCGTTTAAAATTATTTGTTCACATTATATCCTTATTTTATAACCTAATAAAGATTTATTACAATCTTACGGAGTTAGCAATTATCCTGTGACATAATATAGATAGTTAAAATGTTTGGTTGAAAAAGTAATGATCCGTTTCCAAAAAGTTTTCACTAATGGCATACTTTTTATACCAGAATAATGCCTAATCTTGTGCGACTAGCCATAGAAAGAAGCGAAAAACGACTGGACTAATATTCTAATGATTGTTCTTATAATAATATAAAATTTCCCATATTAGCAAGATTAATGTTTGTAGGTATATAACACTGAATTAATTAATGCACTCAAAGCACGCATACACTAAGTAACACGCAAATGACGCGGCATAGTTATCCAAAACTGCAAAGTTCGTTTGTAATCAATTGAATGACGTTTGCATTAAACGTCCCCGTCATACAATGAAGTCATGTCGTTAACTGCCTGGCTATATTGGCGTCGGCTTCCAGTCAAACCGGATTTAGCTAAGTTACAATGAACCATATTGAATGAAGTCATGTAATGTTATAAATTATGATATTAAAATTGACTTTTCAATTTAAAAAAAAAACAAACGCACACAAAAACAGTCAACAGTTGAATGAAGTCATTGTTGCTGTCATGTTTTCTGCAAGAGGATTATTATAACTAGCTTGTACTCACGACTTTAGCAACTGCATAAACTACTTTATCACACAACCTGCACGAAAATGTCAAATTATATGCTATGCGAACGAACCTAATCTAAAGTACGCCATTGTAGCCCGCGACCGGCGGCCGTCGGCTTCCGCTGCTAGGTCGCGCTGTCAAAATGAGGTTCCAAATTCAAATCACATTATTGCCCGGCGGGATTCAATACGAGCAACAATTTTCTCGTAGTAGGTATGAAAAGAAAAAAAAAAGAGTATAATAGTAGTATGTATTCTATATTATATTAATCTCATATCTTTTTTTATATAAAACAAAGTCGGGAAGGTACACATTTTATAACTCAGAAACGGTTGAACCGTATTTGCTTTTGCCCCGAATAGCAGAATAACTATTAAAACATTTTAAAAATTAAAGAAAAAAAAAGTGCAAAAATCATTTTCGAAAACAACAGCAACAACAGCGATACGAAGCTCGCCGGGACCACTAACTAGTCTAAAAATTATTACTATCGTGACCTCTTCCTTATGCAATTAAAATGGTCAACGTCCTAGTCAATTATTCAAAAAAAAATTGTAATCAGATCGTGTGAAAGTTTCCTTTAACCAAAAAAAATATCTCTCATACCTCATATTAGTTTCGTAGTATTATTATTTACTGTGAGAATAATTTATAATGTGCAGCAAGAAAAGCTTAAAGTTACAAAGCATTGTAAAAACCGAACAATGTAAAAATTGTGAAGTTGTCGGTTTTCTATTTAAGTGCACCTGCTGAAGCCCAGCTTAAACGCTGCGTTTTTTCTGTTTTTTTTTATTCCAGCTCAGCTTTTCTGTTCTCTTGAAAATTTTTATTCAAATAAGTTACAGACAAAAACTAAATAAATATGGAATTTTTAACTAGAGCCAGTCTCCAACGGTTACAGAGTTATTTAAGAATTCAAATACTTTAGAACTTAATAAAAATATTAAAGTTACACCTTGTTCATGACTAAAATAGTTAAATACCTAGCTGTTAGTACCTACTCATGAAAATACAAGTTTATAAATTCAAGCAATAAGATTTTTCACTCAAACGATTTCCGCCGATGTGACCCTTTAAAGTTGAAATTTACAAAAATGCTGTGTTAGCAGACGGCGGGTGCTTACATTACAACAAAAACCAATATTTCAAATTTCAGCTTTCTAGACTTAATAGTTTTGGATGTGTGTTGATAGCCAGTCACAGGAAAAATGATTTGATAAGTTTGAGAAGATATATCTTCTATAAATCATAAAAAACGTAAGAAATCTATTACGTGTACGTCCAGCCGTGCCTACTACCCGCCGACGCCTTTACAAAGCAGCGGGACATTGTAGGTAAATGTTATCTACTATTTTAGTATGTTTTTTAACTTAAAGAAACATGAACTCCTCACACGAAAACTGATAAAAAATGTAGAATAATATAATTGATTACAGTTCATCACGAAAGCATTTGTAAGCCTTCTCATTAAAACCATCCAACAGGAAATTTACGCTTTGTGCTTTATTCTTAGAGTAAAGATTATTAAATTGAAACTTTTCACAAAGTATAAGCTCCCAAAAGGGCAATAAAATTCTCATCTGCATCGGTTATACCGTTTTGATGTTAGGAGTACAAAGGCAGACGTGGCACGGTATGGGATTATTTTAATAAATATCTAAAATATAAATTGCAAAGGTAATTCTTTTGTTATGAAAATGAAAACGTGCACCTTGGCTTTTGACGTTTCAAAAGTGCCCTTTTAGTTAAAGTATTCCTAATTAAAAATATATTAAACTGGGATGGAGGAGCGTTATATTCTATGTCTCAGGATCGTAGCAAAAGGTGTTCTGTTGTTAAATACTCCCTATACCCAAAAGGCTTGAGTTTATTTACCTAAGTTTCGTATGATTTTTAATCTCTACTACACAGGCCCAGACAAACCACTAGACTCAAGCTACAAGTTTTAGTTGCAAGGACTTTGGCTTGTGCTGCTGTGTTGAGCCCTTATCATTCGTTAACCATATGTATTTTAGGTTTGAAAATACTCAAAGCTAGCTGCATGGTCTTCTTACCTCAATTTTAAATAACCCTATAAACTTTTAAAGGTGCTTAGAAAGCAGCGCGGTAGACCACGCAGAAGACGGTTTGATGAGATTGACAAAATTAGCAACCAATAGTACCCACCGACGGGTCCGCTAGGGCCAGAGCTACCAGGGTTGCGAAATTTGTTCGAAAGAGTCACAGCGGCCCTGGAACGCAAAGGGCTTTAGAAGGAACACGGATGGGTTTAGTCAGTAAGAGTCTGACACGCCCTTCCACTCCACCTCGAGCGGAAGAAGTAATTGATGATTTCCCATCCTTAAAAAAAATATAAAAATAATGGTACCTACCGACGCACAAGTCTCGGACCGAAACAGATGGTATTCATTTGGTTAATAGGTACTAGACCAGTACTTTTATCAAACTGTACGGATACGGGAATGCAAGAATATAAATAATATCTGTACCTATTCAAAAATCAAGTCAAAGAGCTCTCTCTCCATAGGTACTCTCCATATATTATAGGTGTACTACAATCAGTGAATTAATTGTAATATAATTAATTAATGTACTCACATTTCATAGAAAGATATTCATTCATCTCTCCAGGTATATTTTGTTTGTATGTTTACTCTAATTTGATTAATATATAATGAGAATATGTTTTAGTTATGTTATGATAAATTTCTTTTGAAATACGCAGTACCTTTGTGCTCTATTTTCTGTGTATAGTAATCTCTTGTAAGTGTTTTATGTGTACATACTTAAATAATAAGTAACGACAACCAACACTTCAAGCTTGAGGCTTCGTGGATTGACCAAATAATGATTGCCAAAATAAATATCCCAAACTCGTAGGTATGTATAAGTAGGTATTTGTTTTCCAAGGATATCGTGATGTCCCTCTCTTTGTTCCGTTCAGGTTAAGGGTCCTATTCAAATACCAAGGCCAGAGATATCTTTTACATTTCAATGTTATTATTTTAACGAAATGAAAGATATTCAATTTCTTTCAATTCAGAAGATCTGTTTTCTTTTCATTTATTTAATCGCATAGTTAATCATGAATCAGTCGGAAAAGGTACTTTTTACTTTAGTTATTTTTTGTAACAAAAGGGACTTCTGCAAATGCAAGTATTTTATGATTTTATACTTTTATAATGATGTTGGTTGGAGTTAGTGATAGCGTGACGGTTGACAGGACAGAATGGAAGAAAAAAACGTATTGCGCCGACCCCAAGTAACATGGGATAACGGCAGGAAGATGATGACTTTTTAATGATGAAAGTACTTTAAAGAAAAATAATTTACGTTTACTTCAGTACCTACCTAGGTTTTTGATAAATGTAGGTATACTTTTTTTTGCAGGACATCCCAAAAAATCGTATAGAAATTGATTGCATGAATTTTTGAGACTTGTATTTTATAGCTAAATCTTATTCGAATCAAGAAAAATACTGAAAGTTTCAGAAAACACTGTAATATTTTCCTATTCTCTTCTATCTCCGCTGCGGCAGTTCAGTACCTTCAAAAGCTTTTCTTATTGCTCTAATTATAAGATGTTGCTCGTAAACCCTTGTTTGCTTTCCATCTGCTTAAATAATAAGGTTTTCTTGTTAGGATGTACCTCAGAAAGGTCTTATAGGAGATATTTTAGCAAGTAGAATCGAGTTTGACCTCAAAAATATGCATATCCGTAATTATTCAAGAAGTGAGTGCCGTAGTTTGTCTTGGTTAATTTGAAGGCCGTCGGCGGTTAACTTATAAGCTTCCTGTTTTCAAGAGACTCATCAGGGTACAATTTTAGCCTTATCTTGTTTGTAATACAAGTTTACCAGGCGTCGCCCGTCTGGATATCGAAAAGTATCCCCCGGGAATGTAGAACAAACGTAGAACAATCCCAGTATGCAGAGGATTTGATCGTTCCTATGGCCTAATCAAGGTTCTGGTCTACCCGTGTGGCGTATTTGGTCCAAATCCGTCCAGCCTTTAAGGCACATACAGTCTTCCTCGTTTCTAACAAAAGTAGACGGTAGGATAGACTCTACTTTGAGCGAATTCTTATGGTAGCCAACAATGCGGCATGGCGACGATTTTGCATGGTTAAATTCATTGATACGTGACGTGATGGAAATAGCGGCATTTCTTTGTTTTCCTTAACATAGGAAAACAAAGAAATGCCGCAATTTCCATGGCGTACTAACAAAACAGCAGCGTCCTTCACCGTTTCATGTTAATAAAGTAGTGAAAATAATTTTCCTTTGGTATCCGGTTGCATTAACGTAATTAAACGAGTCCGACGGTAAAACATAGTTTATTTAACACAAAAAACGTACAAAATAATAAAACTAAATAACAGAAAATAAAATAAAACATTTGATTGCACTACAAACTTAACAAATACAAATTACGTCACATAAAAATAACAAATTAAATAAGTTTAAATAAAATAAAATAATAAAAAACAACATTCAGGCGCCGAAACAAAACTTACCGCGGAAGTCGAGACGCGCGAACTTCTCGTTCTTACACTTTAGTACTTTAAAACGGTTTAATTTAACGATGAGCGACATGATTGCGGATTTTATTCAATCATGGGGAAAAAAAAATCACAGGCAGCCAGGAAAAAATATTTTCCTGGGCCATTCAGAATGGCCCGTTTGGCGCGGAGAGGGGACTACTACTGATGGCACGGTAGAACTTTTCCGCGTTGGCTAAGACTGCTAGCGGGCGACTGGTTCGGGCCGAGTTCGCCGATGGAATGGCAAGGCTCCGCGGGCCTCGGCGAGGCTTGGCGAAGGGCGGGCGGATCTAAGCAGCTACCTCCCTCCCTGCGCAGCCCAACGCCATGAGCGTGCGCCCCTACCGCTGTAACGCTCCTCTACCGCCTGTAGCGTATTTCAATAAACTCCAGGTGCTGGATCCGATACGGTTTACAGCACGAATGATTAATATTTATAAGCGTGCCATGTTCTTACAAGATACGTAGGTACCTACATATTTTGTTTTGTGGAAAATAGGTGACATGAATAACAATGACATCTTAAGCTTGTAATAAAATAGTCTGCTTGTTATGCAAAATATAGGTTTGATCATAACGAGATGCGCAGAAAAATTACTGTATTCTCGACTGAAACACTAAATAATAATCAAGAGATAATCAAGTTTTAATTATTATTAACTTTATTTTGTCATACAATATACATAAATTACTTTTACATTGGTTTTACATAGGTTCGACAGTTATACATAATTCAGTAAATATATATTGTGGGAGACTGGTGCCCAAGCTAGGCTCGAGGACTATGTTTCAGGACACCAGGATCCCACCCCTTTACATTTTCATTCGTTTGTACTAGGCGCGTTGACAGAATGTAGTAAGAATAATCATACGACATTTATAGTTTCATTTATTTTGATTAATAGGTAGGTTAAGTATGCGAGACGAATGTTAGTAGATGTGTAGTATGGGTGTGTGAGTGGGTGTGATGGTGTGTGAGTGTGTGGTTAGGTTTTTATAAACATATTTTCAGTATCATTATAGTTTAGAAACGGATGTCAGGCCATACTTATAAAAAAAGTCTTCTAAGTGACTTTTGGGAACGCCTTTTTTGAAACGCATTTGAGGAAGGTTCTCTTGATGTAATTATTTTTGCTTTTAGTGTAGGTAATTATTTTATCAACCAACTATTTTGCCAGTAGCAGACCGGATTCTGAATCTGCGCTCGGTTGATGACAATATGCTCGCCTTCTTTTACAAGGGATTTAAACATAACTGGTTGAAATTAGGGCTTCACACCTCTTTCTTACCCTTTGGAGGATACAGCCGTGATTTTATATGTTTACTAGCTAACCCGGCAGACGTTGCTTTGCCATACAAATTATTTCTTGTGTATATTTTGGTAGTCAAATAAAAAATGACTTATTGTGAGTGTGTGGGGATGTGGAATATGACTGAAAGAGGAATGGAGCGCTGTGAACGATGACGGCCTATTAAAATACCAAAACACCAAACATTAATTTTTAGGGTTCCACAGAGTAAAACGGGACCCTATTAGCCTATTACTAAGACTTCGCTGTCCGTCTGTCACCAGGCTGTATCTCATGAACCGTGATAGTTAGGCAGTTGAAATATTCACAGATGATGTATTTCTGTTGCTGCTTTTACATCAAATACTAAAAAACAGAATAAAATAAATATTTAAGGGGGCTCCCATACAACGGGTTTTTTGAATTCATTGTGCTTTTATTATCATAACTAATAAATTCAAATTACATAATTCTGGAATGGTTTATACAGATAACACAACGGTTGTTATTGGCGGTTGTCGTGACACGTGTTGAAAACTATTGATTTATATGAGATCTCTTAATTAAGTGAACGTGAGAACTCTCTTTAGCGAAATCAATAATTATAGCACTGCAAATTGATTATACATTTATTATGAGAATATACTTAATATGAGAGTTGCATTGAGAAAGTAAAATTATAAGTATAAACGTCACTTCTACGATCGACGCACATTTCAATAATAATGGTTAAAAACGGTTTAGGCCCTAAATTTTATTTTTATTTTATTTTATTTCACTTTATTAGGACATACAACAGTAACACATTATAAAAAAAGGTATGTCCGAGAAATAATGGTAACGAACTAGATATATAATTAAAAGCGTGCGAATTTCACAGAAAAGTAGGTACTCCTAGATATTTTAGGGATAATATTAGCTATCAGTAAAGTAACTATTTTAAAGATTCAATAGCCATTCTTTTGAACTTTGAGTGTGTAAGTGCGAAAATATCTAAGTCGAAAAAGTGTTTGTAACACGTATCTACGATACGCCGGAGAGGCACTCGTGTGAGTTCTGCACCGTGTAGTGTGGAGCAGCTGGGGCACGCGCGCCCCCCGACGCATTACAGTTCTAGATACATTGTAACATTTGTTATTAGTAATATCAGTGCAATCGAACCTGTCTTTGCATACCATGAAGCATCAAGGCGATAAAAAAGCTGCGCCTTGACTTCAAACCTTGAAGTTTATTACGTTTCAATAACTGTGTGTATATATTCTAGACTTAGTGCATAGCATGTAAGTTTTTTTTTGAACTATTTCTATTATTTTTATATAAACATCAAAAATGAGACTTCAAATCGGGACTGCAAATTCCAATTGAGAGTGGACCAAAGCTTCGTATGGAAGTAGAAAAGTAGACGGCCTTTTAAAGCCATATATATGTATATTATATTATATTTTGTTTTTTATTATTTTTTATTTTCCTGTGTATATGCCTGGAACGCTGTCGTCTCCCCTCTTTGAGGTGGGCGCTAATGGCCGGGACACAGTATTCCATACTAATGCGGTTGTTAACGAACACAATTTTTTGTAAAATGTTCTTTTTTTGTTCCAATAAATATTTTTGTGTTTTGTATTATAAAGCCCCGTTTGAAGAACGCATGACGAAACCTAACATACTATACGCTTTGTTAACAATGTTGTGAATACGAAGATCATAGTGCAATTTCGAGTCCAGGTCCAGTCCCCAAGATGTGGTCAACTCCTTGCAAACTAATACCATGTAGCCTATAGTAATTTAGTAAGTGAAACCTTATTGTGTGAGAAAGACAGGAGACCAGCTTCGTTCTCATCCCTGCTCTGTGCTGTTTACGGGGTGAGAAGTGACACCGGTAGACGCCTGGCGGGAATAACTTATCGAGTGGTAAATGATCAATTTCGACCGCCGAGAGTAGAAAATAATTAAACTTTTATCGCTATTAAAGTAGGGGTTGGTGGTAGAATGGTGGAAATTTAGGGTTGTAAGTTTGTATTTTTATGCCGACTCATAAAAAAAAAGAAATAGGGTTGGACCAACACAAGGGTACACTTAGGGGTATGAAATATATTTTATTTAATATTTACATCATATTCTCATACCTACTGAATATACACACATAATTTCATAAGAATCGGTCAAGCCGTTTCGGAGGAGTTTTGTTAAGAACACTGACACGAGAATTTTATATTTTAGAAGAATATGTTTTTACTAGCAACTCGCTCCGATAAATTAATAAAAGGAGTTTATTTGGCACACACAAATACTCACGATATAAATTACCTATACCTATTGTTCTTTTTTTATTTGAAAGAGATACACCTGAGGTGGTCCCATTGGCACCAAGTCAGGATCTGACGATGGAATCCCAGGGAAATCGAGGGCAACCCTCAAATTTTAAAGGTATTAACAATATTTTTTATGTACTTCCTAACGCAATTCAGATAATTGTGCCTGGTAATCAACATCTCATCTTGCTGAGCTGAAGATGGAAGGAATAAGTCAGGATCTGATGCTGGGGTCCCAGGAAAAATGTTTGTTCAGCGATATTTTCGATAATTGTCATAAAACAATTATGTCGTGTGCCACACGGCTGCGCCTTATAGGTCCGTTCAGCAAAATGCCAGACAACTAGGTATTAATTGCCTGACGCTGGTTTTCAACTGAACCTTACGTTGAAGTGTGCACATGTCAGCGAGTTATTGCAAACAGCATAGGGTGAGATAAATCGTTTGAGATGGTAAACTCTTTCTACTCAATATGACACAGATATTATAATTATTGAATTTGGATGAAATTTATAACAATCACAACATATCGAGAATTTATATCGTACCAGCCGAAAGACGTCCACTGCTGACATAGGCCTCCCGCAAGTGCAACCCCCCCCAGATTACAATAATCACCACGCTTGGCAGGCGGGTTGGTGAATGTAGTGTAGCTGTTGCAATGCACAGAGAATGCTGCTGCCCATTCTCTGGTGAATCCCTTAGTCGCTTCTTACGACACCCACGGGAAGTGATGGGATGGAGCTATTCTTTTGCGTCCGACACCATACAGAAAGTTTTATAACCTAATCAGAATTACAATTATACCAAACTGTTGGACACACAAACCAACGTAGTTTGCCACTATTTCTATTAGTGAAAAACATAACCTCCATATTAGAAAAAGTAAGCGGTAAAACAGACAGACAGCGATTCAGTTTTATACTATTTACAGATAATTAAATGGACACAAACAAGTCTTCATGCATAAAAAAAACTTTGCCTTCTGAGTTTTTTTTTGTGTTTCCAGACTGAATACTCTGAGCGGAGTGAAAAACCTACATAATTTCGTTTAAATTGAGGTATAATAGTGTTATTGAGTTTTGAGTTGCACCACTTTGTCTTTTTCTTTCCAGTTTAAACACTAGGAAGTGGTGACAGGCGCGCGTTTTGGGGACTGTCTTTACGTAGAACTTTGACGCCAAAAAAGTGCGGGCACTCAGCCATATTTGAATAAATTACTTTTGCCTTTTTTTGACAATATATTCGCGAGACTGGCGTCAGACTTTTGAGCTTCTGAAAATGGAAGGCAGTAACAACCGTCAATCATAAAACTAATAATAACATTTGAACTAGAACGACATCACGATCTAAGTATAATCTCGGATTACATCTTGGAAGTTACAAAGGAATCAAGATCAAACTGAATCCCCTTCACCTTCAATAAAAGTGGTATGCTTAGCGACGCTACTTAGGACAGCGCATATGGGTACCTCATTAAGCCTGCGCTCGGGTTTTTCTACCCTCATGTTAGGTAAATTTGACGTAGGGTAGGTTTTTGAGGCACGAGTGACGTCATTCTTTTACAACGATTGAGGGTTTTGTACATAGAATAGAATAGAAAACATTTATCGTGGAGCAACGTTTTAAAAAAAAAGAAAATATAATGAAACATAACAATGAAATAGTCATAGTACTTAATTGGATAGGAAAGTATATAATTATATTTGTGCGATTTGTACATATTTTGCAAATCAAATTAAAACAAGGCAAGTACGAGTAGTAAAAAATTACGTTTCTTTTATTTTTTAATTATTTGTCGTAACATCGGTAATAGAAATAATTACTGTGTAAAAAAGTTAATTGTCGACATATTAGTAAATACGGACGGACAGCGAGAGCTTAAATTATTAACCCTAGTAACGGTTCCATGGTTATTGGTTACCCCTTGGGTACGAAACCCTAAACGCGTGGAGGTAATCAGGTAGGTATAGTAATACCTACCTGATGATCTCTGCCGGTAGTGACCAGACGACAAAGAAGGTTAGTAAACCTTCTATGTCGTCTGGTCACTATATGTAAGGAGGCTTACTCCAGGCTTTTAATTAACGTCACTTAAGAATTTTCCAAGCAATGCCCACTTTTATGATATATTATTTGCTTAATTATTTATTAGCTAAAAAAATCTGCGGTAATTTCTAAAACCATATCTGCATGTAGTCATACAGATATGGTTTAGAAATTATCGCAGATTTTAGTGTAATTATTATGATTGCGTTTCAGAATGTAAATACAGTTGGATACTCCACAGTCTATGAAAATACAAGGTGGCGCAAAAAATGTCACTTGATGTTCTTTGCCTGCATTATTTTTAATGAAAATCTTTGGCTGTTCTCAAAAACTATATAACTCTATATTTATGGTTAATCTATTGGATTAGGTGTTTTTTTTATTTTCATTTCTTATTTTCCTTAAAGCCAGATGTGCATACGGGCCTAATTTGTAGCATTTTCCATCATTCTTGTCAGATTCGGCGATGAGTCCTCGCGTTCTTGACGGATACCTATTCTCTTTGAATACTTCAAGAGTTGTTGAAATAGAGTCGTGGCTTCAATAAACCTGAAAAAAAAATAAGTCTGGAACGGTTAATCTGGCAATCTTACCGGCCAGTTCAAATCGCCAAAACGTTAGATAAGGCGAAATCCAAGCAAATATTCCGCGTGCTTTAGGAGTACAGCGATTCATGTTTTTGTCATGTATTTTATAAATTTTTATATAAAAATGTCAAAGGAAAATTAACTTTTGACACCATTTGCGAAATTATAACATCTGCCGTAGGGTGATTACTTTTGCCCCACCTGTTTGTTACTAGGTACATATGGGTACAAGTAGGTACATTTCCAATGTTTCTCTCATCAACATAGTACATAGTAAATTTCCAATGTGTCTGAAGATGAACGCAGAGTGTATCAAAAGAGCGATATTTTTCTCCAAAACCTCCAAAACTCATCAGTAGAAATTAATATCAGCCCATTGTCAAAGATCACAATTTTCACTCGACAAAAACCCATAATTTTATACATTAATTCCAGATTTAACGACATGCATGCGTTCCAGCGCTCGAATGCATAATTTATAGTTCAATCATTTGTTGGGAAGATAAACAACAAAATAGAAAGCTAATTTATCGGTGGCATATGGGACTACGATATGTAGCCAATAAATTAATAGGTACCTACTGTGATTGGCAGCAGTCATAGTGCACATGTCATTTGTCTCGAAGTCATAATCATAAACACACCATAACTGAAGTGTGTAACGTGACTCATGATGTAAATATGCTCACAATCCTCCCCAAAAGGCAAGCAACAACTTTAAAATAACTGGCCTGTCGCAAAAAACGTCAATATTTCACAGATGGCGTCGCGGGCGGCGCGTCCCTAGCTGCGGCGCGGGCGCATCGAGCTGTTGATACATCGTTTCTTACTGAGTAACATACACCGCTGGCTTTAAATGCTCGTTTAGTCATCGCTGGGGTATGAGACGGACGTTGTATGCGATATTTTGGTGTGTTGTGACGTATCCGCGTGTGGGAGTCGCACTTGTATCACCGCTGAGCGGGCAAGTCGGCGGGCTAGTAGCTGTCTCAGTTGTGACTGGTTTCTCGTTGGAGCCGCTTGTTGGTGCCCTGTTCAATACATTGAAGTACACGCTTCACGCTTCAACCATGCACGATACTATACGGAATCAGGTATTTATTCTTTTTGTTTTCAAAGCTGTGTCAATGGCAAGGCGTATGTTTTTTTTTTGTATTTATCCTGTGTTCTGCATCGCTATCTTTTTATGCCGAAATTGCACATGATGGTGTTTATTACTGTAATTTATGAATGGTTTAAACATTGAACATTATTTTGATTGCGTTAAATGAAATGTCTATCAGTAATTCCTCCAAAACAAAACATGTTTTACGTGTTGAAGGAGGCGTATGACTTGAAAAATAATTCTAATAATTGAGAAGTAATTCTAAGAAATATTGACAACTAGATTTGAGGACTTATATGACTGTCGATTAGGAACATCTTTAATTTGTAATTGTACGGTTTTAAAAACAGCTCATAATCAACAACAATTGATTGCGCGAGCGCAGTGTATAGAAGGCCAAGGTCTGTTACTTCCGCAACTGGTGACACATTATATCCATAATAAGATTATTGTCAAACAATATGGGTGATCAATAACATTATATTATCATATCTTTGTATTCGAAACATAAAGAATAGAATATACGGCGACAAACTTGTTGCCTTATATTTCTAATTGAGGTCCGCGATCACCTCTGATGGGAAGCATTGGATGAGATCTACAATAAAACGAGCTAGGAAAGGAGATGCCAGATCGAATTCTTTGAAAACGTGACGGGTCCAGTTCTCCTTTTAAGAACTACTTAAGATTTTATGGTCATGTGTGCAAGCGTTTTGCAAAGACACATATTGTAAAAAAAATGTCTTTGCAAAACTCAATATTAACAGTGGAAGTCTATCGAAACTCTGGACCAAAGTCCTATTTCGATTGTCATTGAGTTGATATTTTACACAAGATTATTTACACATAATATTGTAAATAATGTTGTCTTTGTAAAACTCAACATTAACAGTGGAAGTCTATCAAAAGTCTGGACCAAAGCCCACTTTTTCTTTGCCATAAATGACCTAAAACAAAAAATATAAAACAATACTCTCTTGGGTCCTTATTATCATTACACTTAAATATTCTATCAGAATGGCTGTTCAACGAATTTAATGTATACGTATAATAACAAAATCCGTCATAAAACGCTGCAGTTAACAACATACTTAAACAGGGATATATTATTTCCAACGCATAAATTTAAATTGCTTCATGTTAATACGTATAACACTAGTGCGATAATGAGGTCAAAGGTCATGCGTTCACAAAATGTGTTTTATATTACGACATCTTTTGTTTACAATGTTTACACAACTGTTTAAGATTATTGTAACATTTGCATTAATTTCAATAACATAAATATTTTAAGCGTTGTTGTTTTATTAAATTGTACTGAATGACAATCGATATCAAACCGGGCGTCACTTGCAATATTTAATGAATATGTCAATTTAGGTACTGACAAACAGTCAAAGCCCGCTACGTAACCATTGTATCTACCAATATCCACTTCCAGACTTAAGCCCCTAGGCGTCGCTATATTGACCAGTCCACAGCTAAACATGGGGCTGCCCAAGCCTGGCACAGTAAACAGTCGTCTGCTTCGGCGTAGTACGTGTTTTTGAACATACTCCATCGCGTTAACGTTCGCTGAGGTCAAATTGTATACTAATTTATATTGTATATGTCACCGGAACATTGCAGCCTCCGTAAGATTGTAATAAATCTTTAATAGAATGTAATTTCTCTATATATATTTTGATAAAATCGTTTTGTGTACAATCAATCCCATCTAAATTCAACAGTTTCCAATACATCCGTGTCTTATTAAGACAAAATCGTTAACAATTTCACGCGATATTTTACAATCTTACGGTTTTTGCAATTTTCCGGTGAAATATATAATGGTATACTTATTCCGTTTCAATACAAATTGACGTTAAAAAACTTGTAGTAAGGCCTCTGGACATACTCGTAGGTCTCCCCAAGTGTCACCATATTGAACAGCCCTTTGCTGGGCATAGGCCTCCCCAAGCGTCACCACATCCACCATTCCTTTCCTGAACAAAGGATGACTATGGCATCATCATTACTAGGCCCTTTTTAAAACAAATGGTGGCCATGGATACAAAATAATCTCGAATTATCGTATCGTCCTAGTGTATTTACTTCGATTTATTTATTCATTTGCAAGTCCCTGGTACATTGAAGTAATAATTCTAAAAGATAAAAGTATTTTAACCTCAGTTTATATTCACAGTGCGTGAATACAGATAATCACATAACAAAGAATATTCTGTATTTTATACAGACGTTGTTAGAAAAAATGTTAATTTATGGGTTATTCCCAGAATCATTCTCTGTATATTTAAGCTACAATCCTCGCAAGGTATGCGTGGATTATAATTTAAATAAAAAAAGAATAAACAAAAAAATAAACATTACACAGTTCAACGAATTGATTCACTTTCATTAAAAAAACATAGAAATAATAAGACATTAATCCTTAATTTTTTCTCTTCTCTTATAGCTGTCACCGGAAAATTGCAAACACCGTAAGATTGTAAAATATCACGTGAAAATGTAAACTATTATGTTTTTAATGATAAGACATGGATATATTGGAAACTATTAAATTTGGATGGGATTTATTTTTTACAAAACGATTTTTTAATAATATACTTACCGAGAAATTAAAATCTAATAAAGATGTATTACAATCTTACGGATTCTGCAATTTTCCGGTAACATAGCCATAGAATCCGTACCAACACTTTACTATAGGGATAAAAAGATGCATAAATAAAAAGGTCCCATATCTCAGGCCTGACAGTGTACAAGATAAATGTTTCAACGCTAATTTATTGAAATAACATAAAGTGCCTAAGTCGAACGTTGTTTACAAAGCGATAACCCACGTATCTTACAAATAACGTGTTGGTACTTTAAAAGGATGTTGACACAATGTAATCTTTTCTTACGTACTGTCAAGGAAATTAATTGACACGCTACGGCAATTTCCAAAAATTTGTTATCGGTTGCCGTATCCTTAAATGACTCTTGTGTCATTTTTGGAATGCTGTATTTGGAATCACAACTGTCAACAGGTAATAGAGAACATGCGTTGAAAAATATACAAAAATACCTTTCTATTTAACTACCAATGTTGTCCACTTATTTGACTGGCCTGTTGGTCGAGTGGTTGACCCTGACTGCTAAACCGGAGGTCGTGGGTTCGATTCCCACCCAGGACAAATGTTTGTGTGATGAGCGTGATCATTTGTTCTGTGTCTGGGTGTAATTTGTCTATAATATGTATGTATTTAGAAATATATAAGTATGTTTATCAGTTGTCTGGTTGCCATAGCACAGGCTCTGCCTAGTTTGGGTTCGGATGACCGTGTGTGAGTTGTCCCAAGATATTATTATATTATTATTACTTATACGAGTTTAGTCCTTCTCATAAACATTGTCTTCTCTGGGCAGGTGCAGTAGACTTTGACGTCAGAGTCTATCAACATCTGCCTAGCCTTTTCCCAACTATATTGGGGTCAGCTCCCAGTCAAACCGGATTCAGCTGAATACCAGTGTTTTACATGGAACGGCTGCCTACCAGACCTCCACAATACTGATGCCAGATTTTCTGGCTTCTGACAATCCATGACGTCTGCCAAAGATCTACAAATGACAGCAAGGATCAACGGCTTAACGTGCTTTCCGAGGCACGGAGGAGACTCAGTATGTTAAGATGGGCACCCATCCACAGACCAACCTCGGTAAGCGTTGCTTAACCTTGGAGATCGACCATAAGTTAGACATAGACTCTGACGCATGCACAGCCACACGTGCATGCGTCAGAGTCTATGTCTAACTTAGTTTTCAATCTATCAGCTTTTGAGCTTCATAACTTTGTAGCGAATATATTTAAAAAAAATCCATCATATTTGTTTACTAGAGCCATTGTACCTCTTCTTATTATGTGTGACGTCACTTACCAATCACGCCATAGTGAATTTGCGCCATCCAGAACGAACGACGATTTTCCTGACAAGGATAGAAGAATAATTTCAAACGACGAACGCCGATTTTCCTGACAAGAATAGAAGAATAACTTCAAACGCGTGTAATTTTTTTTTTTCTACCGATCATATTTATTTTTTTCCCAAATCGTACTATTTTAGCAACAAATTTCAAATAAGAATTAATTCATGTTGAATTTTAGCATTTTGTTATTACAGTACCGTTGTTCATTCATTAAAATAACAAATGAAACTGAATATATTAAAACTATTCGTTGAGTCGGTCACAAAACAAGCTCAAAAGCAAACTTTGAATACGATTCAGAGTATAACCTAATTTTGTAGATATAACTGGAAAAACAAACAGTAGGTAGGTTAATCGCAAAGATCGTAAACTAGCACTTTCCCGCTTCTTCGCTCCTATAGCCTATCCCACAGAAATAAACATACCGTTTATTAGTACAAAAGAGTAGCCGAAAGCGCTCAGCGACGTCGAGGTTTCTCTTCCTCTTCACTTTGGTTTTTACCGAGTGGTGGTGCTCACTATGAATTCTGTACATTCGCTGGAGTTATTGTATTCGGCACACGGTCTCTCTCCATCTGGTTCTATTAGATGATAGGCTGGCTTATACGTTAACAGGGCACACAACCTCGGATTTATTCTGATTGATTGGTCCACCTCATTGGTGACCTCCTGAATATTAGTAAATAGGACAGCATTTACAAAAAATCACCTCAATGAGTTGGCAAATAAATTAGAATCACCAATGAAAGCGTACCTGAGGACATTCAGTTCGAATGATACACTATTTCCTTCTTGGCAGCAAAATATTCCGTCGTATCGCTATGTACAAATACTTTACACCTTACACCACCTTCACCATATAGTTTGCCGCTTCACCAACAAGTTTCTATTTTCTCAATTGGATACTGAGAAGTGACGCTTCGATATAAAAGATGGGTCAGTCGTTTCTTGAAAGTTCAGCTGAATTTACGTGACGTGGCTACGAACTCCGTCACGCCGACTGTTTGGTCACAGACGGTCATCACTCCGACTAAAGCTTTTAGTATTTTAAGAACTTTTCTCATGAATTATGAACAACTTTGTTTAGTTGTGTTTATATGTGAGTAATCCCTAACTCGCTAGCCAAGCCAATATGCGTAGTGTTCCCGTGGGCAGCGCTGAGCATTACGCTAATAATAATTCATTCTGTATATGCTGCACACGTCATTCCAATAATCAAGGTGATAATATGAAATGTGATGAAACGCCTGGACGCTGAAGACGCCCGTCAAAAGAGTTGCACCACTTGGAAATACCAAAACGCTTAATTGTAACAACAAAAACTTCGCCTTTTGAAAATTAATAATTAATAGGCCTTAGGGAGGCCTATGACCAACAGTCGCCGGACGTCTATCGGCTGATATGATGATGATGATGATAATTGAAAAGTATACTCTCTACCTAAAAACCAAGTATATATAAACCAAGAATAAATGGTCCCGAATTGATTTTTTTATTCAAAACAAACCTTTATTTTTTTACTGGCGTAATCTATTCAATAATAGTCTATTATAAAACATTTGATACATCTTCATTCAAATCTGTTGGTCGATTCTGTAAACAGTGAAGGCTTGGGTGAAGTGATCATGAGGTGACCTGTCAATCCATTTAATCAAGATGGAATGACAGCGCACTTCGTGATCACGCGACATCTTGATTGCTTGCATTGACAGCTCACCCCGTGATCACTTCACCCAAGCCTTCACTTCGACATGTTTACAGAATCGACCGGCTGTATTGTTTTGCAATGTTAAACGTAGTTAAGTACAGATACCCATCTATCGTTTCACTATTCGTGGCTATCTATTAATTTGTACTACTTAATTAAGACTTGACCGCAGGGCATACCAATAGCTATTTAATGGTTAACTAAATTTAAAGGTCATTATGATAATCGATGGAATGTGCAGTATTGTGCACCGTTCAAAGTGACTAACTTTGTCTTCTGTATTGCTGCGGAGTTTTGGTGTGACATTTCTTCTTCCCAGCGAATACACTAAGTCGCTACGGGCGGACGTTTTGGGGCTCTCTTTTATCATTATTGGCGTTCAAAATGTGCTGATTCTCTGCATTTTTAATTTTTTGATGGCCATAATATTTATATTTGAATCGAGAAAACGGTTCTGGCTCCAGAATTGACGAGTACCAACTTTCAATTAATTTGATACTACTACATATGGCAATTTTATGTAGAGAGGTTAAATGTGACTAACAGAGTGGTTTAAATAAATATGGTTGAAAGGAGAGGGAAAGATCAAAGACAAGATGCTTGGCATGAATTGAATGAGGAATGAAAAACGTGGCCCCAAGTAAAGATGGGCAAGAGAAGATGTTGATGATGAAGATGAAGTCGTTACACTACCAAATATGCATGCTGTGAACATTTAAAAAGAAAATGCAACTTTTAAATAGGTACTTCATACTTTGCCTTAACTAAAATCAGACGCATAAAATAAACAAACATGTTTCTTCACACATTAATGTGTTTACAACTGTAAAATTTTCGACAAGTCGTAAAACATTCTGTAGTATTAAACAAAAGGGGTCAGTCACCAGGTTTTTGTTATCACAACAAAATGCAAGCTCTCCAAGTGACTCACGCGCCGATAGTAATCTAGATTTTTCTGTGATGACGTCACGACTGGCGCCGATCACTTCCAATGATTCCTTGTGTTCTTACCTCAGACAAACATAAATGGACATGTCCCTGAATTCGTGATCTTTTTATAGAGTATGACAAGTTAACGAGCGCTGGTTGCTTGAATACTATTAAACGGTAGATAACATATGTTATTTTCAGAGATCGGAATAGGTAGACTATTTTTACCTAATGTTCGTGAAAGTAAGTAAAATAGTGTTGATAATACCTCCTGTTAAATCCCGGCCTCAGAAAGTGATGGTAAAGCTGCAGGTCGTCGGCGTAGAGATGGAAGTTAGAGGAGATAAATTTAGTAATAGAGTTAATAAAAATAGAAAAGAGAAGGGGAGAGAACGCCACCTTGGGGCACACCCGCAGTAAGGGAGCACCAATTCGAAGAAGATTCATGAAGGCGCACCCGCTGCGAGCGGCAGTACTCGAAGATAGGAGTCGAACCAACTAATAGGGGAAGAAGAGAAATTGAAAGATTTAAGGATCCCAAGAAGGATATCGAAGTCAACAGAGTTGAAAGCGCTACTGAAATCCAGAAGTACAAGTAATGTCAAAGATTTGTGGTCCATAGCTCAGCGAATGTCATCAGTTACCTTTAAAAGAGCTGTGACAGTGCTGTGACCAGGCCGAAAGCCGGATTGGAAAGGACTAAGGAGATCATTGCTAGAAAGAAACAGAGAAAGTTGCTGATGGACAACATGCTCAAGAACTTTAGAGAGATAAGGAAGGATGGAAATTGGTCTGAAATCAGAAGGAAATTGGTCAGAGAGACCGGTTTAGGGAATTTAGGTAACGGGATGATATGGGCTTGTTTCCAAGCATCAGGAACTGTGCAAGAAAACAAGGAAAAGTTAAAAATGTGGGTCAAAAAGGGGAGTATAGTAGGTAGAATAGGAGAGATCATTCTTGAGCATAGATTATAATTGATTAGATTTTTGACATCAATTTCACTCACAGGACTGAAATCGAAAGAGGAACACTGCGGCAATGCATGTGTATATATACAAAGTATACTCAGCTTATTCAATTTAAGATGCTTTCATACCCTCTTTTTACATAATATACACAATAATAGTTCTTAAGAAGTAAACTCCAGTCGTGCGTCGGATGCACATTATTTTTTAATTCTTTACTTCTCAGCCGAACAAACGGCTGTTGAAGATTGTTAAACTAAATAGCTTGAAAAAAATCATTACCTTCCTTTTTGCTTTGCCGTAGTAGGGTAAACATGTCACGGGCAGGCAAGACGGGATAGATGTAAACAAAGCTTAGAACGCAGCACCAAAGCAAAAGCTCTTCTAAGAAAATGTAACTAAAGAAAATTCCATTAAAAGAGCAATATGATGCGCAGAACCTGCCTTTGTAGGGCAATCTGAAACCACTTTGAAAACAAGGCACGTTCTCAACAAAGTAAAGTAAACAAAGTTTATAAATTAATTAAAAAATATCAGAGCTTTAAAATGCACTATGCATTACGTGCGTTTCTATCTTATTAACTTTTATATTTTTTGCGGTAGACCAGCGTGTAAAAGACACCTGTTATTACATCCGTTCATTCCCAGTTACCTATCCAATTAAAGCCCACCGTCCACTGTTCCATATGATGTGCCCGGAGAGGATTGCCATGTAAGCTGCGTGCAATTTGTTGACCACAAATGATCAGTCAGTCATACAATGAAGGCGTAGTAGCTGTGGCTAGCACACACATCGCACGAAATTGCCACAACGGCGCCAGGGCCTATGGCCGGCAGGTCTTTAAAAAATCATGTCGCTAAAAGAGGGTTCAGAACTTTTTGTTGCACAACCGCTGTTTTTTCCATATCAATTTCGTTGCGGGACCCGAGACAGTTGAATCATATCACCGGGACTTGTCAAGATTAATAATTGATTTTCTTGTGGCCTCTATGTATTCTAGCTCCCAGGAGTTGTAGTGGAATAAAATAAAGTCCGCTAGGCTGTCCCTACTATGTCGTTCTTGTATGATCTCACCTAAGCTATCGTTAGAAATGAAACTAATTAGTACACGCGTAGCTTGCTATGGAGCCGGACCACCACCATTTTGTGCCAGAGGCAAATTTATGTTTACTGCTGATAAACTATTTACTCGAGTGCATAAAGAATTTCTTCAAGCAGATGCAAGTATTTATAACAACGTGGTCCCGTAGGTTCACATTAAATGGTTGACATTCAATGACAGGCGACAGTAATTGCTTAATGACGAACACGCATTCGCATTAAAACTAATTATAGTGCTGACAGTACGATCACAGCTGTCAAGAGTTTGGTAAATGGGTATGCGAGTGCGAGATACAAGTATATAGTCCTCTTGACAGATTTCGGCCATGGCGGCCAATATCAACCGAGACTAGCCATCGGCGCTAGACATATTATAGTGCACCTGTGTTTACACTCGTAAACACAGGTATACTCCCTCTTCCATCACTCTCATATTTCGATGGGACGGCAACCCGACACGACCGGAGAGAGATCTGGTGCAGGACCAACGGCTTAACGTGCTTTCCGAAGCACGGGGGTATTACACCACCAACTTCCAAACTCCGGGCTGAGAAATTCCTATTGGAAAAACCCAATAACATTTTTTGTCCGACCTGGGAATCAAACCCAGGACTCCACGCTCGGCAGTAGCGCTTGCTACCGCGAGACCATCGGAGCAGTTAGATACAAGTAAGTAGTTACTACTAGTTACTAGTTCATCTAGACTGGTAAAATATATAAAAACACGATATTCACGTAAAATACCTACCACTTGCCTCTTCCACGAGATAGTCCACTTCTCATTTTTGAGCAATGTTTGCATTTGTATCTCAGTCGCAATCCTAGTCCCTACATGTTATTTTAATTTCCCTAAATAAGATGCGTTTTTGACAAGTTGTGACTGAGATGAAAATGCGAACGTTAAGTTAACAGGTACGAGTCGGACTCGCGCACGAAGGGTTCCTTACCATTATCTATAAATACGGCAAAAAAATTGCGTTTGTTGTATGGGAGCCCCACTTAAATATTTTTTTATTCTGTTATTTGGTATTTGTTGTTATAGCGGCAACAGAAATACATCATCTGTGAAAATTTCAAATGTCGAACTATCACGGTTCATGAGATACAGCCTGGTGACAAACGGACAGACAGACAGACGGACGGACAGCGGAGTCTTAGTTATAAGGTCCCGTTTTACCCTTTAGATACGGAACCCTTAATATGAGTACAATGGGCCCTCTGATGTGACGTATGCAAATACGATCGATGAATCACATTTTTTTTAAAATACGGCAAGGCTAGGTTAGTAAGTTAGGTCTCCAAAGCGATATTATCAATGATAACAGAAAATGTTGAACAAATACAGATCAATTTGTTCAAAATTTGCAGTTTAATACGACTGTGGAACTATTTAATCCAATTTTACACTAGATCGAGATGGTCTTATCCCGAGGACGAACGATCGAAGCACCCTGCACTTCTTGGTAAAACGTATTAAGCTTAGTCCATTGGATTACTACGATAAGAGGTAGTAAGAGCAAACCTTTTCCTTTTAAAACCCACTATACCTTCTTTTTTATGGCCTTTTATACAAATGGTCACTTAAAATACACAATGCTAAAGATGATTCTTGAGCAGCTGGAGATGGATAGAAATCATCTCGAATTCAACTTAAAAATATTCTCAAAAAAATTTTTGTCAAAAAAATACAACTCACTTCCAAATAACAAAAATACTACAAATTATAAAATATCTTTAATTTCGGAAGCCGGTGTTTTTGGTTGTTTCGTCGTTTTTAAGAAGTCGGTTGTATTTTTTTGCCAAAATGTTTTTTTTTTCTTTTTTTTTTTGCACCTAACAACACCACTGTTAAGTCATTCACAGTCATAAGAAACACAGTCATAAGAAAGCGAAATACGCAATTCCGTTTTCATGGATGACATTTTTTTTCCAGCTAAGTATTATGATTTAAAAACCAAACTTCTGAAAAGATTTTGATGAAATTTCTATGGGACCAATCGATGGTACTTATATTCTTTCACAAAATAAAAGCTTTTTTCAAATCGGTTCGTAAATGACGGATTTATGAGGTAACAAACATAAAAAAAATACTATTAATAATAAGTATAATAGAATTGAGAACTTCCTTCTTTTTTTGAAGTCTAACCGACTTCAAAAAAAGAAACTTTTTGGTATACTGTAAGCCCGCGGGCTTGAACAAAGCACTCTCTCACCTGCGGAATTTGTTCGAAAGAGTCACCGCGGCCCTGGAACGCAAAGGGCTTTAGAAGGAACACGGATGGGTTCGGCCCTTCCGCTCCACCCAGAGCCGAAGAAGGCATTTGATGATTGCCCATTCTTAAAAAAAAAAGGGTTCCCGTATTTAAGAGGGTTCAAATTCAAGTCGCAATTTCATTTCAGTGACAATCCATTTAAAAATTAATCAAAATGAAAATTTTATCATCTTTAATAATACGGAAATTGCCCCTCATATCGAATAAGAGAACTCAATACTGTGGCATTTTGTAAGACCGACGGCGATGCCTAAATAGAGCTCTATCTCACCTTATAATAAACGATGATGATGATGAGCCCGATGATGATGAGCCCGATGATGATGGTGCACACTTCCCGAGCTAACAGGCAGCATGACTCCTGCAGAGCATTCCACTTCTGATGAACGTAAGGTCCCATTAAAATAGATGGACAAACTTTTAGAAATTATTCAGACTACCATTATAAGGACAAAGGTTAAAATATAAGAAAAAGCGGATTAGATACTTACAAGAAAAAAAAAAACAGCTAACGAAAATACACTAAAAATGCATAAACACATCCATGTCTTTGTTATCTTATAATTCTGACACTACAACTGTGTAAGTGCACGTCACCACGTCAATTACCTACCCAAAATGGATGTGTTTATTCTAGGGTCTCGAAAAATGTATTATTTTAGGTCGAAATAAAATCACTTTAATCAATGTTTTTTTTTTTGCTTGGATATCTTTGGTTAGTCGTTCTGAATGCTGTGTTAAAATTTGTCCATCTATTTTAATGGGATTTTATATAATGTCCAAAAATTCTTTACTAGGCGACAACGCTTCGTACCATTCAGCTAATTAATGTTATGATAACGAAATTGTTTGTGGACTTAGTTCTAAACTGAAGCATTTAATAATGTTGCGACTTGCGGGGTCTACGAGATTTAAGTAGCTTTCCTCGGTGTGCCGCTAATTACAATAATTGGTCTTAATTACTCGACCACAGTAAATATGGCTCTGCAAAGGTTACACGGAAAAATGAAGCAGCAAAATTGTGAGAAAAATTCCGTGTGTTTTACATTATTTTATGAAATGTATTTTTGCTTCTATAAATAAACGGACATGCAATGCTTTTTGCGGGGTAAATGAACTTGTTTGGTTACAACGGTTTTCCCACGTTTCAAAAGAAGAAAAGTTGAAGTAAGTAGACCTATTTGCACGGTAAAAAAAAACTCGCACCAGAATTTACCCGTCTTTGGATTTGCTAGTAGTTTATTGGCAAGCCGTACATCGGAAAGCACGCTAAGCTGTTGATCTCGGCTGTCATTTTGCACACCTTTGAATGTCGTTAAGTATAGTCAGAAACCAGATAATCTGACACCAGTTTTGCCAAGTGGTATCCAGTTACTGGGTTGAGGAGGTCTGATAGACAGTCGCAATGTAAAACAGTTATATTCAGCTGCATTTGGTTATATTAGAAGCCGATTCCAACATATTTGAGGAAGGGCCAGGCAGACTGATTTTATTTGCAAGAATAGCTATGCGATTTTACACTCAAAGTCGTTTTGAAGGGCAACTAGCCAGATGTTAACTAGAAAGGTGGGAGTTACCTATTAGTCGTAAAATCTCATAAACTACCAGTAGGTCGGACTCACGAAATAATTCTTTCTACTTCTAAAAGCGCGACAATTATAAATTAAGCGTGTCCTGAAACACAACGTATTGTATTTTCACTACACACAGAATAGGTTATCGCGTGATGACGTGAATATTTCTGTCATGTGAATCACCACACACACAAAACTGACGCTGCTTACTAAATTATAAATGTCACGGATAATTGGCACACGTACGTAGGTTCTTAATTCAAACTCCATTTTGATTCTGAAGTTTCTTACAAACTAAGTTTTAATAAGAAGTAGTCGTCTGTTGGTGTGTGTGTTGATGGGGTGTCTGAAGAAACTTGCCTGTTTGAAGACCATGAGCATGAACCGTTTACTGATGCCAGTCTATGTTTTTCAGTGGACTGTTACAAGCCGAATATAATCAAAATCAAATCAAAATCAAACACCAGTTAGGTCGGGTAGCTCTTATCTAACTGCTCCTAACCACACAGCAAAGATATTCACTGCACTGAACCACAATCTAACCTAATACCCCTCTGTAAAAATAATTAATAAAAGTATTATGAGGTAGCCGGCATATCCTAGAATCATGTCGATTCGAAGACAGGTGACATTTGAAAACCCGCACTAGGCCTTGATGTATATACATACATCGATTATTTTCCGAAAGTTGACAACGCCGTAAGATTGTAAAGTAACGCATGAAATTGTAGACTATTTTTTCTTGATAAGGGATATATTGGAAACTTTTGAATTTGGATGGAAGTTATAATATAATAAAGATTTATTACAATATTTGCAATTTACCGGTGACATATGTATACACACTTATCACAGAGAGGAAACCTGTGTTCCAGCACTTGAAACATAACCGGCTGATTATAATGCTGCAGCTGTGGAAACTAAACTTCATAATTAGCTCTGGCCCATGACAAAACCACAAGGCCGCGGGCATCCGTTGTATGCGAAATACATATAGGACCGGTCGATGTGGCGACATTGGCGGACGCCTGTCTATGTCATGCAGTGTACGTCTTTTTACTGAAATGATGATGACAAAGCGCCTCTACAAATGTTCGTCTTAAAGATCATATCTTCAACTCAATAAATCGTGTATAATAGTGACACTTTGGTTGACCGTAAAACAAAGACTGGTAAACTTGAGGACAGTTTTATTACACGTTCGCATATACGCAAAGTCCACCAACTGAGTTTTGAATGTGGCTTCTTTGATCGTTAAACTCCGATAGTAGACTGTCTACAAAATTCACCAATTGAAGTTGAAACAATCAATTAGCGCGCTCGATATTTTGCTATAGGTGCAAGAGCGAGCAAAGCGAGCTCGGGACTTGGGGCACTCCAATTCCGTTTTTTTTTGCCTCGCGAGGTTGGGCTCCGCCGACCGGGTGCAAGTTGCAATTTTTGTGCAAAATCTACTATGACAGTTTAATCACCAGTCAGAGGTTGCTTCAAATTCAATAGGTGGATTTGTAGACAAAGTTTACTATGGGAGTTTAACGGCCAATCAGAAGCCACACATTCATAGCTCAGTTGGTCGACTGTGCTTATATGCCACCCGTTCGTCGTAAAATGGGAGTACTTGCTGACGGCTGAAATTCACAACCAAATCATCCAATTTTACTGCTGCGTTCTATCTGCAACGCAACGGGCCGGCTGTGTCTATCCGTCCGCCTATCTAGATAGACAGGCGTACGGATAGACACAGCGGCTAGACACATATAGGTTGTCTAGTTTGGAACGCATGATTAGTGTTACTTTACTTTATGCATCTTGTTATTAACCAATATTACGTAACGTAACGTATAAAACGTATTAAAATAACATTTATTAAGTCATAATCGTAAAATCCTCTTTAATTTAAAGTACCTGTTAAGCAAAGATTAGTTGAATTATTTGTAGAGATTGGAAATCAAGAATACATACGTGTCATTCCGACGTTGATAGTCGCAATATAAGTTGCATGTCAATCATAATTTATTGTGTTTTTATCTATGTATTACCAGTTTATTGTCAAAAGCTCCGCGATTTGATAATGCGATGATTTCATAATGACAATGCTATGCGATTGCTTAACGATGTATTAAACCAAAATAGCCGAAAACATTTGCTTTGCGTGCCTGTTCTTATGTCATATGTGTTTTTAAAACAAAAGGCTTGGACTGGTTACAATAGACATCGTTAAGAAAATATTATATACTTTGATTGCTTGTTTTGCCAAATTCTTTTATCTATTTCTGTATGGACAAGGGTATATGAACTTGTATGTATGTGTATTTTGTTTATACTGTTCATAAATTATTTGCATCTTTATAAACAGCTTTGTGTTTTTTTATAATTATAAACAAACTGGTCAAGTTCGAGTCGGACTTGCATGCAAAAAGTTCTTATATATAGGTTTTCCTGTAATCTATAGGTAAAGAACTATAATCTGCATTTTTTTTTGACTCAATAGTTTAATTAATGAATGATCCTTTTTCGTTTAATTTCTTGAATAACTTAAAAAATATTTATTTCAAAATTATTAAAAAAAATGTAATTTAAACCAAGTGCGAGTCGGAATCGCACATGAAGGGTTCAGTCCCATCGTATTTTTATTATTTGTTGTTATAGCGGCAACAGAAATACAATACACACTCCAAAAATAGTTCAACTCTCTACCTATTACGATGCCTGCTGACAGACAGACGGACGGACACCCCAGGGGACGGACGGATGGAGAGCGGAGGCTTAGTAATAGGGTCCCTTTGGCCTTTGAGTACCGAACCCTAAAAACAATACATAAAAACTGTTAAACGCATACAAACACACTCGTTTACGAGAATTTTATCGCCTTAAAAAGTTAAGTGCTTCCTTTCAGATAATATATATTATATGCTAATGCAAAAGAAGTTTTATAATTAAAGTAATAACGACGCGGTCGTAATCGAATTACTTACCTACCTGGTAATTATAAATCAATTAAGTACCTAGTTAGACATTAAGCAAGCCTTACTTAATACTTTTCTATTGCGGATATATAAAAGTTATATCGTAAATGTCGTCACGTCAGCAACAATCAATAATAAAGTTACTTTTTCGACAATAATTCCCAGTTGATTAAAACTTCACTGAGGTTAAAATTTTAAAACAAATCACATTATGATGATAAGCAATCCCGAGACTATAGTATATATTATTCTTATTTATTTTGCTATCGCTACCCAAGGCCCTCCGCGTCGCTATATTGAAATAAGCAGCCAGAAATAGCTCCACCACGTGGGGGCGTCGGCTATCGAACGTGCGCGCACGCATCTCCAACACAAACATAAACAACTCGATTACTGTGGCCGTGGGGTGGGTAGAAATCACCGTTAAGCGTTTGATAAAAATCTGTTACTAATAAAGACAGCCTAACCTTTTCCTAAATAAGTTGGGATCAGCGTCCAATTGGGATCAGCATCCAGTCCACCAGACGTAGCTGAGTATGAGTACTATCACAGGCCGTCAATTTCCATGTGTAAACCATGAGTCGTCGTGACCATGACCATGACTCGTGACTAAATAATAGCAGTCGCTCGGGACGATCTTCAAGGTAAAGCCACGCTTGCCGAGGTCAGTCTGTGGATGGGTGACCATGTTAACATACCGAGATTCCTCCGTGGCTCGGAAAGCACGTTAATTGTTGGTCCCGAAAATCACCGTTAAGCGTTTGATAAAAACCTGTTACTAATAAAGACAGCCCAACCTTTTTCTAAATAAGTTGGGATCAGCGTCCAATTGGGATCAGCGTCCACTTGGGATCAGTATCCAGGCCAAGAAGTACCGAGAACCGAGTACAGGTCTTACACCAGTCTTGCCAAGAGGTACCGTGTTACTTAGTAATGGGTTGTGGAGGTCTGGTAGGCACTAAGCAGCCGCTCCACGTAAAACACTGGTATTCAGCTGAATCCGGTTTGACGGGGAGCCGACCCCAATATAGTTGGGAAAAGGCTAGGCAGATAAAATCATGAGTCATCTCTTCTTCTCTACCCTGTAGTGAGATTATAACTCAAGAACTATTTGATCCGATTTTAGTTCGTTTTTCAACGTTATGTTATGTTGTCTGACGTAATCTAGTCTGATTATTTATTATTAAGTATCCGTGGAATGGCTGGTGCCTTTTGGTTTCTGTAAAATGATATGGTTCTAAACTTTCGTTGTAGACTCTGGGTTTAGCTACTTTGTCATCGTCCTATTTGATCTCGGTCACAATTGAATATATTATGTAATGTGTGAAAGATGGGACTGTGACTGGGAAAATAAATAGAGGAGTGTGGAAAATTAAATGTAGCTTCGACTGAAAATAAATTGGAATACTGGCAATAAATGGATGAAGTAATAATTTTCCAACTGAAGCTCCTATTATTTGACACTCAACAACAAAAATAGTTTAAATATATTATTATTATTTACCTGAATTATTTGCCATATCTTCGCAAACTAGAACGGCTGCGGCGGCCAGGTAATATAATATATTTCAGTATATGTCTGTGTGTTGGTCTGATTTATAGTCTACTGCGACTGGTCCGGATGTACCTGGGTTTCTGCCTAGAATAACAGGCTAAAACTAGATAGACTGTGAGTCATTGAAATTAGTCTTAGTTGAGAACAATATTATTTTAAACAGAATTTGAATACATAAAAACTTATAGATACTATATACAAGCGAGTCGAAAATATACTAGCGGAGTAAAAAGGGGAGGGGAGAACTCACAGGGCATCGAAAAATTCGTCCACATCGCTGTCAACGGGAAAAGTGCCCACAACACTAGCCGCATTGCCTCGTTGAATGGCAATACTAATTCATTGGCCAAGAAAAGGCCAGCCCTCTGGTCACGTGAAGCGTCGACAAACCGTTTGCTGATTTCACGAATAACTCGATGAGCACTCGGACCCCATGGCCCAGTAGTGTTTCAACCCCAAACTGCTCAAATACATAATTCCCAATAAGGTTGTTGTATTTGCGCCGTTTGAGATTTTACTTTACCTTATTTTACTTAAGGACATCTGAAAATTATTTTTGGTAACGAAAATACCCAAGTAGGTGCATTTTATAGTTTTAAATTGACTTAGTGCTCTGTGTATATATTAATTAGGTGTGGTACACCTTTGACTGACGCTTTGGGGAATATAAAAGAGAAGCGGTGGAGTTACTTGCCGGTTCTTCTTCATAGGAAACGTCAACGAATTTGAACCGTGCACAACCTTCTAAAAACCCAAGGTGGACCGATGACTCGGTCAAGGCCGCGGGAAACCGCTGGATGCGGGATGCACAGGACCAATGCTGTGGTTACCTAAGCCTGATGTGGCAACCCTTTGGGAGACCTATGTCCAGCAGTGGACGGATTTCAGTTGAAGTGTTAATGATAATTTATTTTAAATAAAATAGTTTGAATTATAGACGCGATTGATATTATGGTTGACATCTATTTGATTAGTATCAATTAAACCAGCGAAGCTATCAAATGATAACTTTCAAATCAAACTAAACTTAGCTCAGTGCAAAATGTATAATATGTTTTACGTTCTTTATTTAATTTCTTTGATATTCTGCAACTTTTCCTGTTTCCATTTTTCCTGTTGGAGCCATGTTTCGTTAATTTATTTAATAAAAAACTCCGTAACATTTCAGGTAGAACAAGATGGCTACGCGATCTTAGAAGATTTCTTGAGCCCAGCAGAATGTGACGACATGCTACAAGCTGGTCTGGAGTTCACAAAGAACATACCCGGCAAAGAAGATAGGATCATATTCTCTACTGTTAATGCTGAAAAATCGGTAAATATGCATTCTCCTACTAATAAACGAGGTTTTGACTTCCTTCCTCCTTCATTCATTCGTGATAGAAAGCATTATTTGTCACTCGATATTTCAAATTGTATCCTGCTCATTAGCTGTTAAGAGGTGATCCCTTCTTCCATTCGTGTTCTACCGTTCTACCGCTTTCACGCTCACCATTTAGTGTTACTGGCGAGTAAGGTCATAACATTAAAAGTTGTTATTACGCGCACGTAAGCCAACTTAGAAGTAAAATAATGTACAATGCCGTAAATTCATTAAACGTTTCCAAACGTCTTTTATAATGCGCTCCGAATAGGAGTGGAACTCTCTGCCCGCGTCTGTGTTTCCGAACGCATACAATCTCTTCAAAATTAGAGTGAACAGGCTTCTTCTGGGCAAGCTCGCTCCATCGTCGAGTTTGTCTCTGTCATTTATGACCTAGACTAGAGGCAAGAGCAAACCCATTTTTTTTTTAATAATTAATTATGAATACAACTTAGATTGTGCCGTAGTGTTGTTACGCGGGCACACACATATTTTCAACAGAAAAAATTCAATGCAGTGGTCGGGTAACCGTAACCTTATCTGCCACAGTTTATTTATTTTTATTTTATTCACAAAAACCAGAACATATAAGTATATAAACTCTTGACAAAAGCAAACCAACAGTGAAAATTGACATTTCGAAGACCTCACGCTACACTAGCGCCTCTAGCGGCGAATTCAAACGCAATATATCATTGCTGGAGGTCGTCGCCGTCAAAACCTATCCTTTGACGGATTTACTGACTTGCTGCTTCCTGGCGTGACTATGAAGTGCTAATGCCATCCAATTCCGATGATTTAAAAGGGATAGAGCTATTCGCTATGTATAGCTCAGTCTCTCTCTAAGAGCGGAATTATGATCGTTTTATGACTTCATAGTATAGGCCTCTAACCACTTTGTCTTCGGCTCTTATCAGAGCAGTGGTCACAGTGAATCCTGATATCGCTGAATATTGATCTTATCAGACCAGCTAAGAGGTGAACGCCCCTCGTGTTTTTACCAGTAACTGACTATGCTCACTGTTTTACTTAGTTTACCAGTCAGCTGGTAAAGTCTATGAAATCTTAGCAACAAAATATTTTTATTTATTTATTATATCTTTATGCACTAGTAAAATCAGTGTACAAAGGCGGACTTAATGCCTTAGGTATTTTCTACCAGTCGACCTTAGGGTGGTGCAGAGACAAGTAAAAAAACTAAAAATAGAAAGAGAAAAAAAATATATAAATACATAGATAGATACATACACATTAACAACGTTATTAAGCAAAAACAAAAAAAGATTGTACCAACTTCTTACGAATGTGCTCACGTGCCTTCACCAGGATAGGACAACCGACTTGTTGTCGTCCTGATGTTCAGAGGGAGCACATTCCAAAGGAAATTCGCTTGAACAAAGAAAGAGGAGCGGATAAACCCAGAGCGGTGAGAGGGACAGCGTAGAAGGCGATTATTGGTAGAGCGAAGATTTTTAGCATAATAAACTGTTACTAAAAGCCGCATTTTATTTTCAGCAACTAAAAGACGACTACTTTTTGAAGAGCAACGAAAACATCAGCTATTTCTTCGAGGACGCCGCGGTTAGAGCCGATGGCGAACTTACAGTAGACCCAAGCATATCACTAAATAAAGTAAGTTACACGTGTCTTAAACACAGCTGTTGAACGCGATTTTGTCCACGTCTTACTTTAAAGAAACTGGCCAAATGCGATTCGGACTGTCACACGAAGGGTTCCGTACCATAAAACGAAAAAAAAACCCTTCTTGTATGTATTTTCATTTTCATTTGTTGTTGTTATAGCGGCAATAGAAATACACAGTATGTGAAAGTTTAAATTGTCGACCTGTTACGGTTCTTGAGATACAGCCCGCTGACATACAGACGGACAGTCAGACGGATGAACGGACGGACGGACGGACAGCGGCCCTTTGGGTACGGAACCCTAAAAATTACAATTTCTTTGGATTTTTTTTGTTTGTGCGGAACCTTTATTTCTTTTTCTAAAATAACTTACCTATCCTAAGTTACCCCCTCAAACATCAGTCATCTGCCAATACATCAAAATTAGTCTAACCATTTCGAAAATAAGCCGGAACAAACAGTAGACACACAATAAAATTACAAATATTTTTTGGTAAAAAGCTGTTCAACGTGCACCAGGTAGTTGCACCAGGTGTCACGACCAGGTACCTGCCAAAGCTTTTAGATTTTGCGACATAAGCTAAGTTGACGACACAAATCTTCTTATTATACCTAATAATAAGACTTCCTGGCAGAATTCCGCAACCCTGGCAGTGTCGTAGCCCTAGTGGCGACAATTGGTGGCGTGAATTATCCAGGAAACCCTCGCTGGATCAGTATCATAATCAACGTATAATGTGACCACAGACCTACTATCTGTTCGAGAACGTCCGTTGTCCCACCACAACAGGCCCAATACAAAGTGGATCTCACTTGTCTTCGAATGTTTAGTTCCAGCCAAGCTTAATCACACTGTTAAGTTTAGTTTTCTCTTAGCAAAGGCCTCTTCAAAATAATTCCAGTATTTCATAACTAAGTTTACTTTCCCATTTTATTCATTGCACACTTTGAACAAGTAAAAAATAAAGAAAGAAAGAAAAATGTTTATTTGGGACTCGCACAAGACAAACAAACCAGTAAAATAAAATTAATAACTAAACAGTGTAATAAAATAATTATCTGTGTGAGGCCAAAAATATAAGTCGTCATTTATTACACTAACCATAAGATTGTGAGAGTATGAGATAACATGTGTGATTTGAAGTTTACATTGGAATTTATGTTAGCTGGTTTTGACCGGATACTTGAGGAAAAAAAAACAAAGTTCAAATATGTTGGCACAACAACATAAAGTGACATAAGTAATAAGTTTTCAGGATATATACGTACACAATACAATACAATCGTAACACAGTTATTATTGTGTGAAGTAGCCCCTCTAAGCTTTAGTGCTAAAATCCAGATATATTTAGATATGTCAACGGCAAATGACAAACTCCGTAAGAATATAAAATATCGTGAGAGATTGTAAACTCCCGATAAATTGCCAACTGAACATTTGGAATACTTTTTGGCGCATCAAAATTTGATGAAGAAGTCATTCCGAGAAATTGTGGACTGACATAAAATGGTGACCAATCAGGGCACAAGTCTACAATTTATCCGTTTTCGTGCGATAGTAAACCTGGAAACAAGGCTCTCATCGGTCTATTCAGAGAGTAAACAAAGATCAATGCGGGGCCAAGTTTCCAATTTAACTATCACACCAAAATAGATAAATTGTAGACCACAGAGCTGATTGGTCGCCAGTTTATGTCAGTCATTTTGATTCGTATAATAGCAGAACAAATGTTCAATTGACTATTTATCGCGAGTTTCCAATCTCTCAAGATATTTTGTAATCTTATGTAGTTTGCAATTATCCAGTGACATATACAAGACATGGTAAGAATGTTATCCTTATAGGTACCTAATTACTTTCTGTTTCCAGGTTGGACACGCATTGCATCTCCAGCACCCCATCTTCAGGTGCTATACGTATTGCGATCGCGTCCAGCAGGTTTGCCGAGAACTGGCCTTCAAGGAGCCAGCCGTGGTGCAGTCCATGTACATTTACAAGAACCCTGGTATCGGTGGCGAAGGTAATTTTCTAGGACACAATCATCTGACTGACGATCATCTAACTAACTAATTAGCTTAGAAATACTGGTATTTAGCTGGTCCACAGTTGAATACCAGTATTTCACGTGAAACGTGAAGACTGCCTCTCAAATGTCAAACGCGCATAGCGTGTCCTACATAATCTAAAAGTATTCTCTTGATAACAAGCGATAGATAGATTTATCGTATATAATAATTTGAATTCAGAAACTAAGCACATTATTGTTGTTTTGATAAAAAAACAACAATAAATTACTTAGTTCTAAATTCAAATTATTATACTTTCACGAAAAATAATATAATTGATGGACATAGAAATTAGCATTCGTTTGTATTCGGAAAAACGATGATTGCCGAGGAGCATTAGGAAAATAGTTGTACTGTACAGTGTACATGCTTGTGACTAACCCACAAGACAGCGAACCGTACATATTTCATAGAGCAATATCGCTTGTTAGCGGTAGGTAACCAAAATGTCGTGTACTCAAATCCAGACCAATCAATCTGCATAGATCTGGGGTCGGCTTTCAGTCTCCGCTCATGCAGCTGAATATCCACCCACACGCACAACACATTTGGAAACACATTCACTGTCACAGCTATAGATGTAAAACAACCGATTTTAAACGTTTTAAATAAAATCTTGCCATTTTAAACCCCAAAATAAATCGTTTTTAAAACTCGCCTGTAAAAACAAAAGTCCTGTGTTTTACACTTGACAATTTTTGGTCACCTGATGTCATGTTTCGTTTTAATTAGTTCATAGAAAAGTACCTACCTATAATTATTTATTATATTACACTCACTAGATTACAAGAAATAATCAACACAATGCAGTTTATGTATGTGCATGTGTGTAGGGTAGGCGAACTGGCAACATTGCGTCGAGTCACGAGTGACGACGTCAACGAGAGTGCGAGAGTGTGAGTTTGGTTTTAAACCGAATCAATTTGATTGTTTATATCGTTTGAAAACAATGAAAAAAAAAATTTTATTTACCAACACAGACTTTTTAACTTATCAATAGAGTTTTTATAACTTAGGTAGGTAATACCCACGCTTGATCGGACAAACCAACTAGAACTAAACCCGCTAAACATATCAGTATATCACACATTTAAAAAATCTTTATACAGTTTATAGGTACCTAGTCCGTTATATCCCTACCTCGGTAAAATCACGAAAATGTAGTTATAATTAAGAACGGCGTAGTCATCAACACCAACCGTCTTAAATCGAAAAAAAATGGTTTATTTCGGGTTTAAACGGTTTCCTTCGTTTTAAACGGGGTGGTTTATTTGGTTTGAAACCGGCCTTATTATCTATAGTCACAGCTAAGACGTGGAATTCTCTGCCAGTGTCTGTGTTTTCTGATATATACAACCTTGGAGTCTTTAAGCCAAGAGTGAATAGGTTACTTCTAGGCAAGCGTGCTTCATATTCGACCACATCTTCGTTAACCATCAGGTGAGATAGCGGTCACTCGCGTGCCTATCAATAGTAAAAAAAAGAATACTAGTAAGTATTTCACATGGAGCGACTGCCTATCTGACCTCAAAAACCCAGTAACTGGCAACAGTATACCTTTCGCAAAACTGGTGTCAGTATTTACGCTTATTACTACCTGTATGGACTGACAAAGGTCTATAAATGCCAACGGCGCCCAACGGCTTAACGTGCTTTCCAAGGCACGGAGAAATGTCGGTACTTATGATCACCCATCCAGGCATCGTTGCTTATCCTTTTGATCGCCAGAGCATAAACGCATCGCCGTGTCTCCTACGCTAAGCCACAAATTCGCCGTACTATATCTCACATAGTTGTGACGTTTGGCGTACAGGGCACGCGCTTGCTTGTCATATACATATATACGTGGCAATATTGACTTAATAATTTGACTGGCCTGTTGGTCGAGTGGGTGGTGGCAGTCAGGGTCACTAACCCTGACTGCTAAACTGGAGGTCGTGGGTTCGATTCCCACCCAGGACAAATCTTTGTGTGATGAGCATGATCATTTGTTCTGTGTCTGGGTGTAATTTGTCTATAATATGTATGTATTTAGAAATATATAAGTATGTTTATCAGTTTTCTGGTTGCCGTAGCACAGGCTCTGCCTAGTTTGGGATCAGATGACCGTGTGTGAGTTGTCTCAAGATATTATTATTATTAGATATTATTAATAGCGTTCAAAAGGAACAAGAAAATCGACCCGTGTGGCTGTTATAACTGAGCCACGATCTCCTCTCGAATGATTTTAATCACATTTTCTGGATTATCTAGACCTTGCAAGGTCTTCTTTCCCAAGAACACGTCAAGTAATCAAAAGTCGAGTGGCCAATTATAGTTGGTGGGCCGGTAAACGAGGGTTGCAGCAGCCCCTGCATGTCTTCCTAATTTATATTACTTTTCCTCCGCCTCGAGAACTCTTCAATACCTAACTTTGCGGCGTAAAACTTTCAAGGCATTGTCAAGGTTTCAAAAGGACTTGGAATTGCTTTCGTATTGCTTTTACAATAAACTTGTGAGATGTTCCTAACAGACAATCATTTTTGAAGTACAATTTGTTGTTAACTCATAGTTATTTTAAAAATTGCGTGTGGTTGGCCATACGTATCAGTCAAACGTACGTCAATGTTAACGATTGACATTCACAGAGTCTTTACCACGATTTCTGAATCATATTCCAAGGCGCGGCCCACCCTCGGCGAGCGTTTGCTTAACCTTGAAGATCGGTCCTTGCTGCTGTTACTACTTAGTCCCGAGAAAATCTTCCAATAATTGAGATTATGAAGAATTATTCAATTACAATTTTCAAATATCTTTATTTCCCATAAAAATCAAAATAAATGGACGTAGGTACCCTAAGATACATTAAACACATAATAAAAACTAACACTTTATGAGGCTAGCAGTCCGCCTTTCAAAGTTTGTAATAGATTGCTTTAAAACTGATCACAACTTTGCTAAACACTCAACAATATGGAAACAATGTTATTAACGCAATTTATTAAGTAGCTATAAATATGCTAGTTTCTTGTGAACTGAAGAATTATAAAATTCCACCAACCGAGGCTACTCGTGCAGAAGAAGAACATTAATCTCGACATTTCCAGTTTTCTGCGAAACTGCGACTGACATTTATTCTTAGTCTGATTTCCTCTGAAGCCTCATTTAAACATTTTTACTTACTAGAGCTCAAAGCTTTCAACTAAAAAGGAGGATTTGTTAATTGCTGAAAAAACGACACAATAATCATATTAAAAGATTATCTTTCGTCTCTTATAAGCAGATATATTTAAGAGAAGTTTTGTGAAAAAGACGGGTTGTTTATCAAAAATTGGTTATTTAATTTAGATAGAAAAGGAATCAATAAAAAAGGTTTATTCTGCCATTCATTTATGCAAAATAATACTAGTTTCTTCTTATGGCCTTTCCCAAGTCAACGGTAGTGCAGCTTTCTATCAGTCCAAGAATCTTCAGAATCAGGACCAGCACCTACTTCCAGCATTTACCATTTTCAAACAAAAATAAACTTTACTTCTTGAAAACTATTTATTTTAATCGTCTCTTTCTTCTTTACAGTAACACCACACCAAGATATAACATATCTGCACACGGAACCAGTTCCTCCAATTGGCTTCTGGATAGCTCTAGAAGATGCCACAATACAAAATGGCTGCCTCTGGGTAGTCCCAGGGTCCCACAAGTCCGGGGTCCACAGGCGACTGGTACGGAATCCAGACAAGAGCAGCAAAGAAACGTTGATATACGACAGACCAGCTCCGATTTACCCATCGTCTAGTTTTATACCAGTTCCTGTTAGTAAAGGTAAGCGGGTATCATATATTTCACGTTATGTTAAAACTTTTTATTCACAGCTAAATCTAAATAGTATGCAAGTTACCTTTAGGATATTACCGCAGCGATAGTGCATCTCTTGAAAATTCCACTAAGCCTGGCTATCATCAGTACCATTTATTTAAATTTGCTTAATCGCTAACCATGATATCCTTATCATTGTGGAGTTTCATTGGTCTCTTTTATCAGTGTACTTCACCAAATTATAGTTTCTGAATGAAAATGCTCGATTTTCTAATGGCAGTACCAAAATCACTGTATGTACTCGCCTACAATATTTCAGGAGTTCAATTCCTCATTGATCCCATCAACGGATCCGGATTTTGATATAAACCAAGTCGGACTCGCGCATGTCCGTACCAGCGTACAAGAGTTGATACTGTCTTTTTTTTAATTATTGATATTATTTGTTGTTATAGCGGCAACAGAAACACACACTTAGGTATTTCAACTTTCTACCTACTACGGTTTATGAGATACAGCCCGCTGACAGACAGACAAACGGACGGACGGCGGAGGCAATAGTAATAGGGTCCGTTGGCCTTTGGGTACGGCACCCTACAAGGTGGTGCCACAACCTCTCAAAAAATACAAGAATTTTCGAAGTCGGTTAAAACAAACAACATTCGGCCATGACAAAAATATTATAATATCAGAACTATAAAACGTTACTATATCTACAGTAAAAATCTATCATCACGATGGATGATACCTACATTGTATCACTGCACCAATATCAATCACTTAACATTCGAGCCCCCTAATAATAGGTACATCCTTATAAGTACGATGTAAACGCAATAGCGTTTAAATGAGAGAGCATTAGCTCCCTCACTTACACGCGTTCAGATGACAAGGAAGGAAATAATATTTCGGGAACATTATGAATAGATATGATATATCATTTCAATAAATTCTGTTATTTTTGAACAGTTTGTGGCTCTGTTGAGACTAATTCATTCCGTAACCAGGACTGCGATTCTGTAAACAAACCAGCGAAAAAATTTAGGCATAAGGTTGGTGGAGTGGTTGAGCGATTGACTGCTGCGCTGCGTGTCGCTGGTTCGATCCCGGCACAAAACAAACAACGTAAAATAAAAAATAAATTAAAAAAATGAGCTGAGTAAGCTCACTCCACAAAAATTATCACCTAGTTTCGATGTGCATAGAGCTTTAAATAGTAGAGCTTTAAATAGATTAGTAGACCTTAACTTATCATAATAAATACCTTTCTCTCTTAACTTAATTTAGTGTTGGGCCTATCTTCCATCCCCTAAGGCCAGTTTTGCGTCAGTGAAATAATTCTAGCTCCTTACTGAATTTTATCAAGTTTATTGTTACAAAACATTGCAATAAGCAGAAAGATTTACTAGATCCGAAGAAAATTAAATTACAATAAGACATTGAAAATTATTACAACACAACGATAAATCCTAAGTTATAACCAAGAATAGTTGTGTAAACAGAAATTATTTTTTAATCAAATTTAAAGAAGCCCTTCCATCTTAACTGTTTCAACTTGAGGGAAGATTACCTTTGCACAATGTTATGAAAAACTAGCTTTTGCCCGCGACTTCGTACGCGTATATCTCGTTTGTTCCCGTTCCCGTAGGAATTTCGGGAAATCCTGCTCCCCCACGGAGGGTTGGGAAGGTACATGACAAATTTCAACTTTCTACGACCCGTAGTTTCGGTTGTGCGTTATTTGTCAGTCACTCAATCAGTCAGTAACGGAAGATATTTTTAGCCGAGTTCCAAAAAGGAGGAGGTTCTCATTTCGACTGTTTTTTTTTGTATGTTTGTTCAGCGATATTTTCGCCAATTGACAACCGATTTGGGTGATTTTTAGGATTCCGTTTCCAAAGGGTAAAAACGGGACCCTATTACTAAGACTTGTCCGTCTGTCTGTCTGTCATCAGGCTGTGTCTCAAGAACCGACGAGCTAAACAGTTGAAATTTTCACAGATGATTATTTCTGTTGCCGCTAAAACAACAAATAATAAAAATAAAATAAAATTTAAAATAAAAGCGGGCGGCCCCCACACAAGAAACATTTTTGAAGTGAAAACTTCTTTAGCGGCGTTGTGCACTTTTTGGGATGGGTAAAAAATGTTAAACTCGCGTTACAGGGGGTAAAAGTTCTGAAGTGTTACATTTTTAATGTCATATAAATTGTCATGTTTGTGTACGATAGCGCAATAAATGAATATTGTATTGTACCACATAAATGATAGTAGGTACTTTAATACTGATAATTAAAGCAATTCGTGCGAAATTCCCTAACCATTCCAAAATATCAAAAATGCACAACGTTAATGTTCAAGTTTTCACTTGCCGAAACTCCCGGAGTGCAACCCGTTGTTTTTTTATGGTCCCTTCGTGTGCAAGTCCAATTTGCACTGGCCAGTTTTTTATGTTTGGAAGAGCATTTTTCGGACTGGTCCCATTTCAATTTGGTGAAGATTTGCTGACGAACTTCGGAGGTAGGCAACGGAACTCTTCAATAAATGATAGTAAATCATCCGAGATTGCTAAAACCGCATGTCTGTTTATTGTTTACACCAGTTTATAACAAAACATCACGCCGGTAAGCTGTGAACTGGGTACTCAGATGTGTACCCCAACCATGTTTTTGGGGGTTATCTGTTCAGGCGGAACTTAATTATTGTTCATGAACCGGTCTTGATGATTCGTCTTGGGTTGGGTTTAGTTAAATATATTGAATTTGCATTGGACGCTGAACTTCAAAAATAAATAAAGTAGTTATCTCCTCAACTTAGGTTTATATCAATCCCAAAGCAAAGTAGATATTTAACTATGAGCTGGTCTGGACTTGGACTACGAAGGCACACAAATTAACTTCTAAAGGGAAATAGCCCAACCACTCGTTTTGGGAATTAAGAATGACAATTTAGTTGGTATCACCACTAAAAAGTGAAAAATAAAAACTTTTTACCGACTTTCTAATAAAAACACTACAAAGTACAAAATAACTTTAATTTCGGAAGTCAATGTCAAAAAACCAAGAAACACTGACTTCCGAAATTAAAGTTATTTTATACTTCACGTAGTTTTTATTTGAAAGTCGGTTGTATCTTTTTCATTTAGTTGCGCGTTCCATCGGTTAACCTAGTGTCTGTGTGCGAGGCATATACATAGATCAAGTGATTGCCGCATCGCGCCAGCTTTGACTAGACACGCCATTGCTTTTACGTGTCCATGCAATGTTCGCTTAGCAGTCGGCAGTCATAGATTTATTCACTCCTAGCTTGTTGCCTGCGACTTCGTACGCGCATATCCCGTTTTTTCCCGTTCCCGTAAGAATTTCCCATTCCACTATAGCCTATAGCACTCAGGAATAATGTAGCTTTCTACCAGTAAAAAATTTTAAAATTGGATCATTAGGTACAAAGATTACCCCCTACATACAAACTTTACCTCTTTATAATATTAGTATAGATTGTCACGGGTTGTCAATTTGTAATTTTGTATGATTAAAAGGTGATTTAGTGATACGCTTATTTAATTGAAGCTTTGAATATGCGTTAGTAGTATGGCAGCCAAAGCGTCTCAGTGGTCTCTAGCTATGCTATATGCACTATTTTTTTCAAGTGAGAGTGTGATTTTTCAAGTGGCCCTGGATGACCATATCCAACACAATGAGGAATCCATACTTATATTATGAATGCAAAATTGTGACTGTCTATCTGTCTGTCTGTTACCTTGTCTCGCTTAAACCGCTAAACAGATTTAGATGAAATTTCGCTACATTATATAGCGAGAAAAGAGCTTGAAGAGGTTGAAATAGGGGATGAAATTTTATATGGGAGTCCGTTATTACTGGAGATGAAACCATGAACCTTTGTATTTAGGCACTAGATAAATACATATAATATGTGCAAGCGTTTGTAAAAATTAGTATCTTAAACAAAATGGCTGCCCAAAGTCAATCAATCATTTTTCATGAAAATTGGGCTTGAGAATCCTTTGAGTTTTTTTCGCTATTCCTCCTATATTACTTGCGAGTATCGGCAAATAACACTATCTCTCTTCTAACAGGTACTTGTATCCTCCTTCATGGCAACGTCGTCCATAGAAGTGCCCACAACAAGTCAGACAAGAGTCGCCATGCGTACACCTTCCACGTGGTCGAGAGGAACAACAACAAATACTCAGAAGACAACTGGCTGCAAGAAGGAGAGAAAGCACCATTCGTCAACATGTATACCACACGACAAATTATCTAGTTATACAATTAAAATGTTTAGAATCAATGTGAAGGAAATGAAATTTTTGCCTGAATTCAGCAAATTGTAAAATGACGTGACGATTTACCATTTTTTTTCTAAAATTACCTACTAAATCGAAAAATATTTTGTTAAATATATTCTTTGGTACTTATAAGTTTTTTATTTATTTAATTTATAGGCATTTGCATTCAATGCAAAAGAGATTGCCTCTTTTGCATTGAATGCAGAAATTACGGCACATGACGTCCTCGTTCAATATAGCATGCACAATAATTCCTGTTAAATCACTTAATACTCGACGCGACACAGTTATCACGCCTTCCGTGACCATAGTGAAATACAGGGCGTATTTAAAGCAAACAGTACACTCGAGCAAGCTATTTGGTATGCAGGCAATGTTGAGCATCTTTCCACTACATCATCATTCTCTTCTCTTGTCCTTATCCCGTCCCATATATTTGGGGACGGTGCGACATGTTCTCTTCCTGCATACTTTTCTTTTAGTTGACACCTCTAGTCACCTTCATTCTAGACAAACCATCTTTCACACCATCCATTGTTCACTTGATCTTCACCTAGTAAGAGTAGGGAAAATCAAGTGATCAAACACGATGCCATAATCATTCATACATATTTCCAATATGCATTTCAGCCTATTGTATATCATACTATAGGCGACTTGCTAGGCCTTTAGTGCTTAGAGAGTCATCTGGCGACTAGCGAAGTACAATGAACGTTATAAAATGTTCGTATTATAAACCAAAAGACCGTAGTGAGCAGCAAATTTACACTGATGGATCAAATACAAGTACCGGAACTAGAGTCTCCAATGACATTAACATCAAAATATCTAGACCGCTAAGAAAACTCAACAGCGTCTATCAGGCCGAATGTGTGATTATCCAAGCGGTCCATGCCATAGATGCCAAGCAAATCGCGGATACCCACATTCGCATACTCTACGACGGCGCCTCAGTACTCCAATTCGTAGAGAAAAAAAGCTAGGTATACTACCGTTACGAGCACCTTGAAAGTTTCACAAAAATACCACAATGCGCTAAAATGCGTCGCGGTCGTCAACCGCAACATTGTGACGCTGGTGTTGATAAACAGACAGAGCAGATCACTAGTACAGAAAGTAAGTAAGTTTTTATTTGAAAAAAATGTGGTGAAAAAGATGTTACACAAATTTTGGTGCAAGACACATTCCGCCATTCTATAACAGCATGCAAATATTTATAGGTACATAAATTGTAGCTTTATACATCACTAAACAAAGTTCGTAAACATGTTTACACATATTCATCAGTTAATGAAAAAATAACCAACAAATCAATATTACTTTAATAAAACAACATCACCAGGTAACATAAAATAGGAAGCTATTTACGAAGTAAAATTTAAAAAGGAAAAACAATAGAAGTAAAAATAACAGGGATTTAAAATTTGTAAAAACGAACACAAAGACCAACAGAGTGAAAGCTCACAATGCATTTTTAAAATGGTTGACGCTGTTAAAATGTTCTTGTATTAGCCATTTTTTAAAGAACATGCAAAATTTACGATAGGGTAAGTCAACTATTCTCTTAGGATGCGAGTTATAAATTAACGGTCTGTGCAAATCATGCATGGTGGAAGAGGAGGAGGAAGCCGTGGCGTACGTGCTCCTCGAGTGCACAGGCGTCACCGAAATTCGGAATCAAACCGTAGGGACATCGAATTCTCTTACGACACCCTGAATAAGCTAGGAGGCCTAATCTACTTATGAAGTGAGGTTACCTGGTTGAAATGACGGCCGCCATAGCTCGCGCACAATGCTCCAGCATAAGAACTTGTAACGCTAACCAAAACCAGATAGATAGAACGTTCGTTTAAATTTATCGGCTCCTAGCGCTAAGCAAGCCGCTTGTCAGTACGTTTTCGGCTTATGAAACTCTAAATATTCATCACGAAACCCACAACACAACATAATAATATTATAAAATTAGTAGCAAGAAAGTTGTAGGTGCCGCATACTGGGTTGGAAGTCCTGCCGCAAGGTGGACCGATGACCTGGCGAAGGCCAAACTCGCTGGATGTGAGATGACACTTAGGGGAGGGAGCTTTATGCAGCAGTGGTATTTTGGATTTGCTGTTTTGATGATGAAGAAGTATACCCTTTTGCTTGTTCTTCTGTACATAAAGCTGTGTGCACAACGAGCACACTGCGTTCCACAGTGTTTGTCGAGTAAACCACTCGGAGGGCGGCACGTAATAGCAGCTTAACATCCCCGGCCTATGTACAACAATTAGCGAAATGTGATCATGTATTCGGGGTTTAAAATGAAAACCATTTGAGCGGCATCATCAGTCAACCATGTAGGGTATGGGTTTCCAGAGGCATTCGTAAAGTTGGGCACATACAGTACGGCGATTTACACCTCATGAACACACGTGGTCAAGTACATTATTAAAAATTAAGAGCATTGTAGTGTATTGCTCGCAGAACAGCCGGTCGATTCTGTAAAAAAGTCGAAGTGAAGGCTTGGGTAAAGTGATCACGAAGTGAGCTGTCAATCCATATAATCAAGATGGAATGGCAGTTCACTTCGCAGCTTCGCGCTCACTCCACCTGACTTTTCACGATGAGAGGTTTACAGAATCGACCGGCAGATAGTTAAATGTGGTCGATGGGTTCTAGAAGACCTCCCTTAAAGTGGACTGATGAGGTCATCAGTCCACACAACACACAACACAGGATCGAGAGATGTGGTGATACTTAGGGAAGGCGTCCAGCAGCATGTTGGAAATATACGGCATTGTATGTAAAGGGCATTATTTTTGTTTTTACATGTGTTTCGTTCAGGTACTCGGTGACACCATAAATGGATACCGCTACAATGCTGGCAAGTTAATTGACCAATTATGAGAAAAATAATACTTACACATTGTGTGTGGAAAAGGTAATTGTGGGGTAGTATGTACACTGTACAGTTAATTGTGTATTTTGTATAAGGTTTCTTTTGTTAATTATTCTCCATAATTATTCAAAAAAATTCGTGAGGGAATCAGTCCAGACCTGACCTATATTTTATTCGGTTATTATTATTATTTAGGCTTGTGTAACGGTGGCACATTTTTGTATTTTTTCTATTTATTGATTGTATATTACCTAAACTTTTTATTGGTTGGTTAAATAAAATTACATTAAAAACACACACAATTACATAAAATTACACAAAGAGAGCACGTTTTCAAAGTGTTCTAGGAAGACTTTCTATTCAAATGTTTATTTAATGGTTTTTTTAATGAAAAGCTTTGTATTTGTTTGAAATCGTGGTTAAAATAATTGTATCTTGCAATTACTCGACAACACACTCAAGCTAGTTGAAACGACCTCTGACAATACGTGGAGAGGCATTCGACTTCTAGATGCTGTGAAACTATGTTGTTATTTGTATGTTTGCCTGTTTCTTACACTTTAAAAAGTTAGATTTCACTGCTGCAACATCCATAATTTACTGTATTGTTTTTTTTTTTTTGTAAATAGGATAGAAATAACACTTTTATAAATCATCTTTTATTTATATAATTTTAAACTAGATTGTGGTGGCCTGTTTCCTAGCTAACCTTGAGAAGAAACACCGAAACACACTTACGGCCGGTCTCAATAAAGTATTTACCTTTAACCAACTGTTTAATTGGCTACCAACGAAGCTGAAACGTCATGTTTGGTTTAAAAACATGACGTTTCAGCTACTTTTGGTAGATAATTTGACAGTTGGTTAAAGGGAGATACGTTATTGAAATCGGCCGTTAGATTTCAAGGTCCCCGTTTTTTTTTTTAATTTTGTATAAATTACAAGTTTTTTTTTCAAATACTTAAACAAAGTACACAATTCAACCCCTGGGGTCTGACTTAGCATGCCACGGCCTGAGATTTGATCAACGCGCTTAAAGTATGGCCATGCAAAGGTAAACATAGTCTAATCATATGAGAACTATATAGGTTAATGTCTGAGGTGGTCTTTGGAGGAACGACCACACAAATTTCAGTGGACCTGTCCAGACAGTGCAATTAGAACACTTAGAACGTTAAGAAGCTCAACGATTCGACAAATAATACCAAAGTAAGGACATTTGGGTTGGTTCCAAAAAGTACTTAAACTGCCAGACTTCGTGAAAAATAAGTACTTGAAAAGTAGACACATTCACATAAATAATGAAAAGCACTTTTGGAGTCCAGATAAAAGACGAGTGGTTTGTTTGAGGAGTATGAATTTTTAAACAGTCACCATCAAGTAAGTAGGTATAGTAGGCGCCAGATAAATGTGGAATAAAGTACATTGAGCTTTCCCTAATAACTGTTCATAGGTACCTAAACAATTAAATATGAATCGTTTTTCATTATTAGACAATGTTAAGGATCACGAGAGATGATGATTCGGGACAGCTTTGTGTCATTAATTCCGTTTTTCAAATTAAAAATGTCAATAATTGTAGGTGGGTCAATGACCGTTATTCCACGTTTATCTGGCGCCTACTTTAGTACATAAAACTCTACGTAAGTCTACGTACTTCATATCACAATGAATTTCGTAGCTAATCAACTGCGTCAGAAGGCGTCACGTCACGACACGATACAGCACAACACATCTAAGTAAAGTAAACCTGACAACTAAATAAGTAACTTGATCTGAGTTAAGTCAAAAAGATAATTACGGCCCGAGCAAGAGAGTCGATTCTGTAAACATGACATAGTGAAGGTAGTGAATCAAGATGTCACGTGATCACGAAGTGAGCTGTCATTGCATCTTGATTATATGTATGGCTTGACAGCTCACCTCGTGATCACTTCACCCAAGCCATCACTTAGACTTGTTTACAGAATCGACTGATTGTGATAGACGCGACACAGGTATAAGGTGGTATCTTTATTAAAAAACTACTGAGTAAACCTGCATAACCCAATCAGGTAGCAATTAATTGAACGCACTATCATTGGATAATTAAGATTAGGATCACATTACCTTAGAATATCTTGATCTTGTTATCCTAATTAATCAAGATCTATCAAGACGCTTAGTTGACACTAGGCGTGACCCAAGGGCTGGCTTTTACCTTGGTCAAGGAATAAGCATTGCTGCGACAGCGATGCGGATGAATTTTTTGACGCCATATTTTAGGGTTAATTTAGTTAGGAGTTTTTATTTTCATTTATAGTGTATATAGGTAGTTAGTTAAGTATTTAATTTATTAAAACAGTAGTAAATTTCTATGTAAATAAAAACCCACAGGTATCAAGATCTTACATGGGATATATTGATTTTGTTATTTTAATTAATAAAATAATAATAACAAATTAGTAATCCATTATTTTGGACACACATTCGAATGAAGCAAGTTAATAATAGCTGATAAAACCAGCCAATTGCGTGTCAAGCCACGCACTGTGGAAGGGTTCCGTAGTTACACGTGTCGTAAACTATGACGAAAAATAAATAGCCAATTTTACTAGATATTAGATTACAAACGCACTTAGTCTTAAGTAATTTTTAGTACATGGAGGACTTAATTACAGCTAATAAAATTTTTTGATTTACCAGTTACATTTAGTTGGTCGACTTTTACTCGTTAACTTGTAAAGCCAACAGAGCAGTGACAGTTTTCCTTTTAAATTCGTTATATATGTATATGCTACTACTACCATGATTTTTTTCATGTCTTCAAAAAGTATCGTTCAGCTGGCAGAGGGCGTTCAGACTTGACTCTAACAAAAATTAGCACTTTAAAGCTTAATATTTCGCAAACCGATCCTTGGATGGCAAAATGCTTTTCGAACAACCTCAATATTTTTAAACGACCTCCAGTCAGTCCAGTGGCACCCCACAACATGGAATCGACAATAAAAAACAAATCATCGCCTCTTTACGTGTACCCTCTTTAAGTGGCGATCAAGTATTAGGTATACTAAAAAAAACTAATATATATGTACCTATATATAAATATACTATTATATTTAATTTAGCATTTTTCGGCGTGATTAAAATGTATACCCTCTCTGTCGTCTCTGAGCTAAACCGCGGATAGACAGACAGACATGGCGAAACTAAAAGGGTTCCATGTTGACTACGGAACCGTTAAAAACGACCGCTATGCTGCGCCAACGCCAATTTCTTCCATATATCTCTTCATAGGTACTTACGTACACTTATTATCTTCGATAACAAAGTTTCTTTGGCCTTCCTCTATCCAACCATCCACATTAACACTTGTAACTCCCATCACAATATATGCTGCCCATTCCTCCTCATCACACGCCCTGACCAGGCCATCCGATTTCCGCACTACTTTTCGAACACTGGTGCCATAATGTTACAGTTGGCCGTATAGCTTGTTTTGGTTCCAAGTATTTGTTTCTCTAAGTATTCATTAACACATTACACGTACATAAACACATGCATACACATTGTTTTAATTATATCTGTTTATTCTTTTATTTACTTTATTTAGATAATAATAATATTCTAATGAACCGCCACTCGTCCATTGAAAGGTTCATTAGAAAACCAGCGTCAGACAGCATCAGTCTGTCTGACATATCGCTGAAATGGACCTTTTTAGTGCAGCCGTGAGACACACACTTAGTTCTTAGCATACCTACATTTCTCTTTTTTATTTCTATATACTTACCGTGCGAGTTTCATGCCTAAGTGCTAAATAAATAATATTCAATCTTTTCTTTTATAATATGCGTTAGTTTATTTAAGACGCAGATATATCTGTAAGTATATTTAAAACACAGATATATCGTAAACTATTTGATTGTGAACTTATTTAAAATGACTTTTCGCAATACAACGAGAGTTCTAATCTAATCAAGATGTACTAGGTATAATATTACGGTTTTGGCAATAATTCGGTGACATATACTTGACACATATCAACTCGGAAAGGGATCGTCACCGTACCAACTCGAGCCGTGCAGTATTCTTTGTTTGAAACTCCTAACTGCAACAGACACTAATCGGAATCGTAACGTAGATAATCGCCTCGCCTCGGGGCAAGGCAAAAAAAGGCGATACGCAGAAATTAACAAATCCTTTCCGAGTCGATATGGGTGCTATGACCTGAAAAGACACTACATACTATAAAATAACTTTAATTTCGGAAGTCGGTGTTTTTGGTTGCCTTTTCTTTTTTTGACACCGACTTCCGAAATCAAAGTTTTTTTTATACTTTGTAGTGTTTTATATTTGGAAGTTGGTTGTATTTTTTTATTAAAAGGTTTTTATTTTCCAGTTTTTACTGGTGATACCCCACAACTAAGTGACATTATTCCCATAATGAGTGACTGTACTATTTGCCGTTAAGGAGTTACTTTGTGTGCCTTCGCAGTCCAAGTCCAGACCAGCTCATAGTTAAATATCTACTTTGCTTTGTTACTATTTTGATTGATTTTAAGATGAGGAGGTCACTGGTTTATCTTTGAAGTTCACCGTCCAATGCAATATAGCTATAACCAATAACCAACCAACCAACGCTAGTTATGCCCAAATAGAGATCCCCAAAACATGTTAATTTGGATTGGCTTATTTACATCTGCATACCCCTTCACAGCGTACCGGCGTGATGTTATCTTGTGAACTGGTGAAAACATCAAACAGACATGCGATTTCAGCAATCCCGGGAGATTTGCTATCATTTATCAAAAGCTGAAAGTTAGCAATAATATCACTGTACAAATATTTTTCCTGGGGTCTTTAAAATTTGAGGGTTGGCCTCGATTACCCTGGGATCCCATCATCAGATTCTGACTTGGTGCCAATGGGACCACCTCAGGAGTATAGGCTTTCGGATAAAAAAGAATCATCAAAATCCATTTATAATTGGGGAAATGATCGCATAACAAAGACACAAATAAAAAAGATATACAGTCGAACAGAGAACCTCCTCGAAGTGTTGCCAAGGGATACCGTGACAGTTACTGGGTTGTGGAGGTCAGCCAAATCGCGAGTCAAGTAGCTCCATTTTAAATACAATGGAAATTATGTTATTTAGCATTAGCTGCGGCAAGGCTCCTGCCTTGCCGCAGCTAATGCTAAATAACATAATTTCCATTGTATTTAAACAAACACACATTGTATTTTAACAAGCAATTTGTTGCTTGGTTCCGTAGGCGGAACCAAGCAACAAATTGCTTGCTGTGAAGCCGAATACCTCGGTGTAAATTTCCCGTCTCCACTACACCACTGACGCTGAAGACATCGTGAAGTACGTGCGCCAAACGTTGAAGTATGCGCCGAGAGTGCAGCTGTCAGATTCGCATCGCAACGTCAACTTCAAGGCGTTTGTGGTGTGCATACCAACATGCTATCTGCATCAGGTGATGGAAGACAGCTTTTGGCCACAGGATGTGGTACTCCGCCGCTTTGGCTTGTAGCAAAACACGTGCTTTATATTAATATTAAGAATTTAGATGCCTACATAGTAAAGCGTGTGTCCTTGGGTTGCCACCTTTTTTTGGGAGAACTATAGTATTTTTTGGAAATCAATGAAATAATATATACGCATCTACAAAATATCAACGAACAATTTAGTTTTTAATATTCGTTTTTTTCCAAAAAAATATTTAAGAGCCTCTTCTTCTATCATTGTTTATTTTTGGGAGGCATGTAAGTCAGCATCACGTCGAATTTCAATCGATGTTGGACTAAGTCAGGGCACAAAGAATTAGTGCAACTAAGTGATACTTACGTAGTTTTAAGTTCTATTTACTAAGATAATTGTCATTAGATGTTACTTAGGTTAAGGTATTTATCTATGGGTCTTTGTAACCTGAAAATAAATGGTTTATTATTATTTTTATTTGGTATGATTTTTTTTATTTATAGTACTTTATTTCCACAAAATGGTATAGGAGTGTATACTTCGAAGACACAAAAATCGAAGGTGCCATCTTCGACCGACCGCCATGGCACATCTCGGCCAAGAGGCGCAACTCTGTGACACTAGCAATCTTCGTACATCGAGTGTAGATGATATGAAAGTGCAGCCGCATCCACCGCAGCAGCCTCCGGTTCAAGGTCCGCACATTTTGTAATATTGAGAGTGAAGAGTAATTTTAAGAGAATTTAAAATAATCAAGAATACCCCTTAGAAGTTGAGGGAAGTGTGAAAAGGCTAGGCAGTTGCTGATGTAATCAAATAAGAGGTTTGGTGTGTTAATATTTACAATATTAATCACATTTGCCTGTCTGACTTCATCACAAACGTTATAAAAGCATTTATATGTATAATGCAGCCCCGATTTAGAAATCACAAAGCTTGAGTGGGGGTGTACGGAGTAGGTAGCCGTTTCGTAACTACCCATCTGTAACTTCTACCACCCATCTGACAACTATGACTAACCGAGACTCCTGGGTTTCAGAAGGTGTCAGTTGTTTTTTTATCTATTTTTATTCGATCGTAAGTGCATCTCATAACCTTGCACAGTATCTGAAACCCTTCATCAGCATCATCATCATCATATCAGCCGAAAGACGTCCACTGCTGGACATAGGCCTCCCCCAAGGGGGAGGGGGGCATAATCGCCACGCTTGGCAGGCGGGTTGGCGATCGCAGTGTAGCTGTTGCAAATATCCAGTGAAACACGTTCTCTTCGTCATTTTAGACGTTGCTAATTATAGGTGCATCTTAATTAAGTCCGAGGACGTCGCTGAAGAAACGGTTTCAATAGGTTTTGAAACTTATGGAGACAAAAACCTTTCAGATAAGTTAATTCATGTTCTTTCCATATTTTAGAATCTGCGTAAAGATTGTATTGTTAATGCCAATTGGGACAAAACAATTGACATTGGCTTCTTTAACATAAAATGAAGTACTTATTACGTAACCCTTTCAGAAAATGTAAGCTTTACTTACTGCTGTTGTCTATCTACTCGTATAACCCGCTGAGAGACAGACAGACAAACGGACAGCGAAGGCTAAGGAAAAGAATTCCGTTGGTCATCCTTCGGAAACCCAAAACATATCAAAAATTATAATTTATCTTCAAGCAATCTATGATAGGTAGACACAGGGCTACATGCATCTGACGTCATAAGCTAGTCACGTCACAGTGCACGCTCGCCGATGTTTTGTGTGACAAGGATTAAAGAATCACTGCAGTTTTTCACCCATGTTTTTTTCACAGATCGTTTCCATTAGGTACTTTAGCAACATCTTTAACATCAGTAGAGGATTCGAGTCAGTTTCTAATTTGAGATTTTTGAGTTAAGAACGGGTCAAACTATTCACTTATGCACATTTTTGATAGTAGTCAAATACGTATGCCTATGGTCGACACCAGATAAACGTGCTCTAACGGTCATTGACCCTCATAATTTATTGACATAGTTCATTCTGAAAACAGAGACAATGACATAAAGTCCTGAATCGACATCTATCATGATCCTTTACTTTTTCTAGTAAAGAAAAACGATTTATATTTATTGTCCGGGTACCTACGCAGAGAAATTACGGACAGGGCAATGAACTTTATAGCAAATTTATCTGGCGCCTACTATAACACCTGAAACATGTTGTTAATGAATAGCCATTAGCCGCCATGCATTCCTTTGAGAATCTCAAACGGCTAATCTCAAATTGAGATTGGATGACAATCAGGCATGATTAGCTTTGCAGTATCTGCCTTTGATGTCTGATTCCATTCAACAATGCATTTACAGAGGATATTAATACGTTGAGGTTCTGTGGGAGCTCGTGGCTAAATAACAACAGTAGCACGGGTCGCACTGCGAGGTAAAGCTACATTTGCCGAGGTCGATCCTTGGATGGGTGACCATCCATTATATACCGAGTTTCCTCCGTGCCTCGGCCATTCGTCCCGGCTATCATGTGAACACCTTTGACACTTGTTACGGGTTGTCATCATCATCATCATACCAGCCGAAACAGACATCCACTGCTGGGTTGGTATAATCGCCACGCTTGGCAGGCGGGTTAGTGATCGTAGTGTAGCTGTTGCAATGCACAGAGAATGCTGCTGCCCATTCTCTGGTGAGTCCCTTAGTCGCCTAAATGGCCGCATAAATGGTTTATTATTATTTTTATTTGGTATGTTTTTTTTTATTTATAGTAGTTTATTTCCACAAAACGGTATGGGAGTGTATACTTCGAAGACACAAAAATCGAAGGCGCCAGCTTCGACCGACCGCCATGGCACATCTCGGCCAAGAGGCGCAACTCTGTGACGCTAGCAAATCTTCGTACATCGAGTGTAGATGATATGAAAGTGCAGCAGCATCCACCGCAGCAGCCTCCGGTTCAAGGTCCGCACATTTTGTAATATTGAGAGTGAAGAGTAATTTTAAGAGAATTTAAAATAATCAAGAATACCCCTTAGAAGTTGAGGGAAGTGTGAAAAGGCTAGGCAGTTGCTGATGTAATCAAATAAGAGGTTTGGTGTGTTAATATTTACAATATTAATCACATTTGCTTGTCTGACTTCATCACAAACGTTATAAAAGCACTTATATGTATAATGCAGCCCCGATTTAGAAATCACAAAGCTTGAGTGGGGGTGCACGGAGTAGGTAGCCGTTTCGTAACTACCCATCTGTAACTTCTACCACCCATCTGACAACTATGACTAACCGAGACTCCTGGGTTTCAGAAGGTGTCAGTTGTTTTTTTATCTATTTTTATTCGATCGTAAGTGCATCTCATAACCTTGCACAGTATCTGAAACCCTTCATCAGCATCATCATCATCATATCAGCCGAAAGACGTCCACTGCTGGACATAGGCCTCCCCCAAGGGGGAGGGGGGCATAATCGCCACGCTTGGCAGGCGGGTTGGCGATCGCAGTGTAGCTGTTGCAAATATCCAGTGAAACACGTTCTCTTCGTCATTTTAGACGTTGCTAATTATAGGTGCATCTTAATTAAGTCCGAGGACGTCGCTGAAGAAACGGTTTCAATAGGTTTTGAAACTTATGGAGACAAAAACCTTTCAGATAAGTTAATTCATGTTCTTTCCATATTTTAGAATCTGCGTAAAGATTGTATTGTTAATGCCAATTGGGACAAAACAATTGACATTGGCTTCTTTAACATAAAATGAAGTACTTATTACGTAACCCTTTCAGAAAATGTAAGCTTTACTTACTGCTGTTGTCTATCTACTCGTATAACCCGCTGAGAGACAGACAGACAAACGGACAGCGAAGGCTAAGGAAAAGAATTCCGTTGGTCATCCTTCGGAAACCCAAAACATATCAAAAATTATAATTTATCTTCAAGCAATCTATGATAGGTAGACACAGGGCTACATGCATCTGACGTCATAAGCTAGTCACGTCACAGTGCACGCTCGCCGATGTTTTGTGTGACAAGGATTAAAGAATCACTGCAGTTTTTCACCCATGTTTTTTTCACAGATCGTTTCCATTAGGTACTTTAGCAACATCTTTAACATCAGTAGAGGATTCGAGTCAGTTTCTAATTTGAGATTTTTGAGTTAAGAACGGGTCAAACTATTCACTTATGCACATTTTTGATAGTAGTCAAATACGTATGCCTATGGTCGACACCAGATAAACGTGCTCTAACGGTCATTGACCCTCATAATTTATTGACATAGTTCATTCTGAAAACAGAGACAATGACATAAAGTCCTGAATCGACATCTATCATGCATGATCCTTTACTTTTACCTACGCAGAGAAATTACGGACAGGGCAATGAACTTTATTGCAAATTTATCTGGCGCCTACTATAACACCTGAAACATGTTGTTAATGAATAGCCATTAGCCGCCATGCATTCCTTTGAGAATCTCAAACGGCTAATCTCAAATTGAGATTGGATGACAATCAGGCATGATTAGCTTTGCAGTATCTGCCTTTGATGTCTGATTCCATTCAACAATGCATTTACAGAGGATATTAATACGTTGAGGTTCTGTGGGAGCTCGTGGCTAAATAACAACAGTAGCACGGGTCGCACTGCGAGGTAAAGCTACATTTGCCGAGGTCGATCCTTGGATGGGTGACCATCCATTATATACCGAGTTTCCTCCGTGCCTCGGCCATTCGTCCCGGCTATCATGTGAACACCTTTGACACTTGTTACGGGTTGTCATCATCATCATCATACCAGCCGAAACAGACATCCACTGCTGGGTTGGTATAATCGCCACGCTTGGCAGGCGGGTTAGTGATCGTAGTGTAGCTGTTGCAATGCACAGAGAATGCTGCTGCCCATTCTCTGGTGAGTCCCTTAGTCGCCTAAATGGCCGCATAAATGGTTTATTATTATTTTTATTTGGTATGTTTTTTTTTATTTATAGTAGTTTATTTCCACAAAACGGTATGGGAGTGTATACTTCGAAGACACAAAAATCGAAGGCGCCAGCTTCGACCGACCGCCATGGCACATCTCGGCCAAGAGGCGCAACTCTGTGACGCTAGCAAATCTTCGTACATCGAGTGTAGATGATATGAAAGTGCAGCAGCATCCACCGCAGCAGCCTCCGGTTCAAGGTCCGCACATTTTGTAATATTGAGAGTGAAGAGTAATTTTAAGAGAATTTAAAATAATCAAGAATACCCCTTAGAAGTTGAGGGAAGTGTGAAAAGGCTAGGCAGTTGCTGATGTAATCAAATAAGAGGTTTGGTGTGTTAATATTTACAATATTAATCACATTTGCTTGTCTGACTTCATCACAAACGTTATAAAAGCACTTATATGTATAATGCAGCCCCGATTTAGAAATCACAAAGCTTGAGTGGGGGTGCACGGAGTAGGTAGCCGTTTCGTAACTACCCATCTGTAACTTCTACCACCCATCTGACAACTATGACTAACCGAGACTCCTGGGTTTCAGAAGGTGTCAGTTGTTTTTTTATCTATTTTTATTCGATCGTAAGTGCATCTCATAACCTTGCACAGTATCTGAAACCCTTCATCAGCATCATCATCATCATATCAGCCGAAAGACGTCCACTGCTGGACATAGGCCTCCCCCAAGGGGGAGGGGGGCATAATCGCCACGCTTGGCAGGCGGGTTGGCGATCGCAGTGTAGCTGTTGCAAATATCCAGTGAAACACGTTCTCTTCGTCATTTTAGACGTTGCTAATTATAGGTGCATCTTAATTAAGTCCGAGGACGTCGCTGAAGAAACGGTTTCAATAGGTTTTGAAACTTATGGAGACAAAAACCTTTCAGATAAGTTAATTCATGTTCTTTCCATATTTTAGAATCTGCGTAAAGATTGTATTGTTAATGCCAATTGGGACAAAACAATTGACATTGGCTTCTTTAACATAAAATGAAGTACTTATTACGTAACCCTTTCAGAAAATGTAAGCTTTACTTACTGCTGTTGTCTATCTACTCGTATAACCCGCTGAGAGACAGACAGACAAACGGACAGCGAAGGCTAAGGAAAAGAATTCCGTTGGTCATCCTTCGGAAACCCAAAACATATCAAAAATTATAATTTATCTTCAAGCAATCTATGATAGGTAGACACAGGGCTACATGCATCTGACGTCATAAGCTAGTCACGTCACAGTGCACGCTCGCCGATGTTTTGTGTGACAAGGATTAAAGAATCACTGCAGTTTTTCACCCATGTTTTTTTCACAGATCGTTTCCATTAGGTACTTTAGCAACATCTTTAACATCAGTAGAGGATTCGAGTCAGTTTCTAATTTGAGATTTTTGAGTTAAGAACGGGTCAAACTATTCACTTATGCACATTTTTGATAGTAGTCAAATACGTATGCCTATGGTCGACACCAGATAAACGTGCTCTAACGGTCATTGACCCTCATAATTTATTGACATAGGTCATTCTGAAAACAGAGACAATGACATAAAGTCCTGAATCGACATCTATCATGCATGATCCTTTACTTTTTCTAGTAAAGAAAAACGATTTATTGTCCGGGTACCTACGCAGAGAAATTACGGACAGGGCAATGAACTTTATTGCAAATTTATCTGGCGCCTACTATAACACCTGAAACATGTTGTTAATGAATAGCCATTAGCCGCCATGCATTCCTTTGAGAATCTCAAACGGCTAATCTCAAATTGAGATTGGATGACAATCAGGCATGATTAGCTTTGCAGTATCTGCCTTTGATGTCTGATTCCATTCAACAATGCATTTACAGAGGATATTAATGCGTTGAGGTTCTGTGGGAGCTCGTGGCTAAATAACAACAGTAGCACGGGTCGCACTGCGAGGTAAAGCTACATTTGCCGAGGTCGATCCTTGGGTGGTTGACCATTCACTACATACCCAGTTTCCTCCGTGCCTCGGCCATTCGTCCCGGCTATCATGTGAACACCTTTGACACTTGTTACGGGTTGACATCATCATCATCATACCAGCCGAAACAGACATCCACTGCTGGGTTGGTATAATCGCCACGCTTGGCAGGCGGGTTAGTGATCGTAGTGTAGCTGTTGCAATGCACAGAGAATGCTGCTGCCCATTCTCTGGTGAGTCCCTTAGTCGCCTCTTATGACACCCACGGGAAACCTTTGTCGGAAGAACTCGGGTAGTCAAACGCAAGAAAATCTGACATCAAATGGGCTGCCTTGTACTAACTATACTCAGTTCAGCTTCCAGTCTAACTGGATGCAGCTAAGACCCCACAACCCAGTAACTGGGCAACACGAGACCAATTGGACTTCATGGACAATGGACTGGCAAAACTACTTACTAATTCGAATGTGTCCCCACACATAATCGCTCAGTTCCCAGTTAGTTTAGTTGGATTCAATTGAACCAAATTAGGTCTAGGTCCCTAGGTGAGCTCTAGGGGCACTACACTAACTAATCTTATGATTTTTTTTAAACTATTGATAGGCACGCGTTTGACCACTATCTCACCGGATGGTGGTCGAAGATGAAGCACGCTTGCCTAGAAGTAACCTATTCACTCTTGACTTAAAGATTCCCAGGTTGTAGCTATCAGGAAACACAGACTCTGGCAGGGAGTTCCACTCCTTAGCTGTACGCACAATGAATGTGTTCCCAAAACTTTTTGTGCGTGTGGGTGGGATATCCACCATGTACCGGTGGCGCATCGCCGTACGTCTTGTGGTCCGATGGTGGAACGGGCTTGGCTTGAATTAACTGTGCAATTCCGTCGCACGTATGTATATAAAATTAAGACTGCGGCAGTGGTGTTAAATTCTGATCTCAAACGACTATATTTTTTATCTCTGCTTCACTCCCGTGACCGTGCACTTTTTCTGGATTAAAATATTCTAGCATTCTATCAGTAGGGAGCTCACATCGCTAAATAAAAACAGCGATTTGACGTTCGTCTGTGGACTGGTGACCGTACACTACTCACCAACACTCCACCGTGGCTCGGAAAGCACGTTAAGGTGACGTATCCAAGCATTTAGTATCGAAATGTATGATACCCAACTCACTTAGCGACGGTTTGGAAACGTCGCCAATTTAACAACGTGGCCTCGAGCTTCGGCTCCCTACGTGGCGTTTGGATACTCTGGCGGCCTGGCCACGTTGCCACTATAATTTAAATATTTAAACTCCACCTCAAACACTCAGTCACCAAGCCTCCGCCATTTTGAACGCTTGAAATCGCACTTGCGATTTCTTCGACATCTATTCCTGACGACGTAAACGAACTGACTGTCGAGATGACATGGCCACTCGACCGCCTGCCGACTCGACAAGCCTGGCCGCTATGGCGTCTTAATGAGGCAGAGCTCTAAGCCGTTGGTACCGCCTGTCAATTCTTCCTCTTCGTGTCTCTGGCAAGAAAGTAATTTAGATTTGGGTAGCTCAAAACATTGCCACTGCCACGGCTTCGTTGCTGGCAAGACATACATATGTCACTTCGGCTGCATGTTTTGGGGCACAGAGGGCAGGATATCGATAGATCTAATTTTTGCTTTAAAAGCACGAGGTTATATCCACTTTTGCGAATACATTTTCAAAGACATAACATAACATCACAGCTGCATTTCGCTAAGGGTAGGGCAGAGCTCGATCAAGCGGGGAGTGAGACAGGGCGACACCATTTCACCAGAATTTTTCACAGCAGTCCTAGAAGATATTGTGAAAAGTATAGATTGGGACTATAGCGGTATTAACGTCAATGGTGCCTACCTGTCTCACTTAAGATTTGCAGATGACCTTGTGGTTTTCGCTGAGCTTTATGATGCTTCTTTTAAGGTGGGTCTTAGAATGAATATGGCTAAGACGAAGGTTATGGCAAACATCTTCAGCGATTCAAATTCTAGTGTTAAAGTTGGGAATGAATCGTTGGAGATGGTGGACCGATATGTTTATCTTGGCCATATCCTTTCATTTGGCAAAGAACATCAACAAACGGAGATATCGAGAAGAATACAGCTTGGATGGGCCGCTTTTAGCAAATTGGATGACATTCTGAAGTCTGCCAAAATTCCACAATGTCTGAAGTCCTGCCTCTGTAACCAGTGTGTTTTGCCCACCATGACTTACGGTGCTGAGACATGGACGCTTACACAGGAGGCTGTGTACAGACTGAGAGTTGCACAGAGAGCCATGGAGCGTTCCATGCTTGGCATACGTCTATTAGATCGAGTTCCAAACGTTGAGATCCGAAGACGTACGAAGGTTTTCGACATCGGAAAACGAATTGCGGATTTAAAATGGGGCTGGGCAGGACACCTGGCAAGGCGCGGTGATGATAGGTGGAGTAAGACAGTGACCGAGTGGCGCCCGAGGACTGGAAGAAGAAGTGTTGGTCGGCCGATGGCGAGATGGGCGGACGACATTGTTGCCATCGCGGGTAGAACCTGGATGAGGCTGGCACAGGAACGTGGGGATTGGCACAAGAGAAGAGAGGCCTATGCTCAGCAGTGGGCGAAGTCGGGCTGTGGATGATGATGATGATGAGGGCAGAGCTGTGTACTGTGCAATATGTACAGTGACATAATTTTGTTAAGCGTCGTTTTATTGATATTAATTTTATTTTTAGTCGTATTTAATGTCATGCTGCGTCTTTGGATTTGGAAGAATTCGCGTAAGTGTACTTCGCATAAAAATCTATTCGCGCGGATGCCCATTTGTATAATCAAGGGACTTTTTTTTATTTTATTTTTTTATTTAATATGGGGTTGCTCTTGACTCTAGTCTAGGTCATAGATGAAAAGACAAAACTCAATAAGCGCAATTAATTTGCGCATGTGTCTTTTACAGAAACTCCATTCGCTCAAGTGTCCAATATTAGTTAGACAGTCCCGGCTGACGCTGACTGTGTTACTGATCTCAGGGCACATTTGCAATGAATAAGTACCAGCAGAGTTGTAACAGGTGTCCTAAACACAAGACTACACAGATGTCACTGCTGTCGCAAACATAGCGTATAGTCCCCATCGACTACGCTATGTCCCTAGCGACATGCAGGATACGACCATTCGTAGCCTGCGTAGTTTTCACCGGGGTAGTATAGATGTCGTTTTTCAGTAACTTGGGTATTTTCAGATGAATATAAATAAAAAGCTAATATATTTTAATTGATTGCTACAAAATAATTATAATATATATTTACTGAAAAATACATATGTGTATCATGAATGAAACAAAAAAAAAACGATTATAAGGCAATTACTGATAAACTTCTAATCAGTTGAAAATAATCATGTGAACTAAGTTTAAATTATAATAGTGACAATTATCTCCTGTTAATTTATTCCAGTTTAGTAAAAGCGAGTACCTGTATGAACAATTTTAGAATCAAAGTCAAGGATCTGATTAGTTGTAGATCCCATCAAAAAAGTATCGTAGCTCTATTTCTATATCTGAGTTTAAGTTTTAAAATAATATTTATGGATATTTAAAAAACAAAAAGTTGAATGCTATGAATAATTTTATGATTTTATTTGGAACCACATTTACATCAATGTTTTTAAAATACTTACTTATGTTTATTTATGTAGTACATAGACAAATCGACAAAGATCTGCGGTCTAAGTTTACAAATTACAATTGATTATATTCTTATCAACTTGAAAGAAAAACAGAAAGATTGCCTTGATTTCGAGAAACATGGTTTAACATAAAACTAAGCATAATAAAGTATTCTGAACTTGACAAGATACATTTCTTCTTTCATTAAATCAGGTGGAAAACAGATTTGTTCATAATGAAAAATAGCACACTTAAAACCAGCTTTAAGACGAGATCAGTTATACTATCCGACACTTTCTATTATTTACTTACGTGTTTATTTTTAAGTTTCCGATGACAATATTATATAATACCTATATTACAGAAACTAACCCTGCGGGATCTTTTTTTGTTCCATAACAAAAAATATTTTCTCTCGATACGCTTCCAGATAATTTAGGTCTTATTCACCGACACCAATTGGATCGGTTTCTCCATAACTCCTTTAATAAAATTACTGAAGACATAATAAATGACAAGAAGCAACAAAAAATATGGATTTTAGTACTTTAGTACTTTATCTATGACACAACTAACACAATTTAGAGGGGTGTACATTAATTCATTCAAAGCAACTGGATTCCGAGGTCAAACTCCCCGAGCACTCCAATAAAAAAGTGTTTTACAAAAAGAAAAATGTTTTTTATTGTAAAATTTATTTTTAACAACAAGTATCGTAATGCTGCGCTAAACAGCGCCAATAATCGGACAAGAATAATATTCTCACATACACAGTTTCAAATCCTACCAAGAACAGGCAAAAATTGCAATATCCTTCTAATTTCAAAATTAAGGTTCAATTTTTCCTCGAAAAATTCTAGTATTTTTATGAAATAATTAAAAATAAATATACATTACTAACTTAGACTACTTACTTAACTATTACATATCTACTAAACCTCCCATTTCCAACTCGCTCTCCAAATTCCTTCTTGCAAACATTCTCCTCTAGCATATGCCATTCTATGTATTATTAATAAACTTAGGTAATACTTATACTTAAAGTTTATGACTTATCTGAAATGCTATTTCACATAAGACCCTTCTCATAAGAAGATAATATAGGCTGGTCAACTCCGATACAACTTTTAATTACCACCATTTAGATTTGAGGCAATTTTTTTATGTTCATTGGTAACCATTATTTTGTAAAGATTTCCAATTTTGTTTTAGATAGTAGGTATGTAAGATCGTTACCAATGTATTTACTTCAATAGTTGTATTTTTAAGATCCAATATGATTTGAAAATCGTTAAAATTTTGCCATCAAGTTTTTGGAAAACGAATCATAATATATTTTACCCCCAAACTCATAGAATTCTACCGATCCTGAGATTTTCTGTGGGAGTTATCAATAGGGTCGTGTCCTGGTCAACAGTAAGCAGATTTCTTATTATTTTGATACTGGTATACCTAACAAAATAAACGAAAATTTAATGAAAATTCGAAAAAAAAAAATCTGCTGACTCAAAATAAAACATAATGCCCAACTCAGACGTAGGTAAACAAATACGTCCGAGTTGTATAAATCTTGTTTGGAATAAATATAAGTGTGAATATGTATGAATTTACATTAATGGGTCACCAATTTTTAAACAGGATTATAATTTAATTGATAACATTGAGCATAGGGTTACAAAAGCTTATTATGATAAGTGGGTAATCTTAACCTATGGATACATTGCATTACTTTATAAATTAAGCATAGGGTTACAAAAGCTTATTATGATAAGTGAGTAATCTTAACCAATGGATACATTGCATTATTTTATAAATTGAGCATAGGCTACAAAAGCTTATTATGATAAGTGAGTAATCTTAACCTATGGATACATTTCATTACTTTATAAATTAAGCATAAGGTTACAAAAGCTTATTAACTTATAATAAGTGGGTAATCTTAACCTATGGATACATTGCATTACTTTACCAGTAAATAAAGCAAAATAAAAACAAAAAATAAAAAGTTGAAAATAATTCAGATAATAGTTCAATAGTTACAGAATGCAAGAAACCTATAAAAAATCTATGGTTAACAAATGATGTTTCTTAACATCTTTCTTTGAATAGACACGTAAAAAAATATCATCATCATTCGGTCAAGCACGCATAGCGAATTTTATTCGCGATATTTATCCCGCAGAATTCTGCTAAGTACAATTTTATGAAGCTACACGCTCTTGCGTAAAAAATCGCGCGAAAATAATTCCAACCCAATCTATAGTTGCATGTTTTGCCACAGAATAGAACCGCGTAGTTTCGCGATTTCAATTCTCGCGAATGTTTGTGCACAGTGGACGTTTACCTGTCGCAGCCAACTAGCCTAATCAGCCGTTTAATTAGCTGCCTAGCCATTTCATTAACCGGCACCGTTTCATCAGCGGCCGAGGTAACATCACGGCATTTAATTGAACAGTAAATTAGTTGTTTCAATATCGTTTAATGACTTGCCTAGCCATGTAGCGGAACGTAGGACAAAGGGAGCTTAAGGCACCGAGACACGGATATAGGTTAGGCGGGGATTGCGAAAGTCACATACGTTCCCGCGATCCCCGGCGTAGGTGGGAGATGGAACACCGGGGTGGTTTTAGTCAGTAAGAGTCTGACAGACCCTTCCACCCGCCCCAGGGTGGAGGATTTCCATGAGGATTTCCCCCCGAGATCAAATAAATGTTGTATTCGACGCATTGGCTGGATGTCATTTACGCCGTTGGTTCAATGAAAAGGCTAAGCAATCAATTAAACGGCTGATTACGCCAGTTGGCTACGAAATACCTTTAACCGCACTGCGGATAAACTTTCACGTTGCGTTTATAGGTCTTAACGCCGTAAAAGGGTGGAAGTGAAAACTTAGGCAAAGTGAACGACAAGTGAGCTGTCATAGAAACAAGATGGAATGACAGCTCACTTGTCATTCACCATCTAAGTGTAGGTACACAGTCGGACGTCGATAGAATAGACCGGTACTGAGTTGCTTACCTCTTTTCACACGCCTTTTTACGCCGTACTAAAAAGGCAAATCAAGATTTTTGTTCTATTGTCCAAAAATCGCTAGGAATTTTATTCGCCGTGCGTCTTAGTTATGATTCTGTACGCGGATAAAACGCCAGAAAAAAAAACGCGTAGCGAGAGTTCGCAGTGCGCGCTGGGCCTAAGGGTCACACAATCTAATAGGTAAATGAAATTACAACATTGCGCAGGTTTTGAAAAACTTATCAACGAATGATTAGTAATCTTAACGTATTTTACTTAACGCACTATTAATAAGGTAAAATTAATATTGGTTTTGGACCTGACTTCGTTCTCGCTACCAGGCAAATATTTTATTTAAACACTTAAATGAAGAAAAGCTAAATTTACACATCAATACATCGAATACTAATAGATTTTGTTACTGAGATCTAATAGAATGAAATACACTTTCTTTTCGATGGAATTTCCTGGTTCAAGTGTCGTAGGAATCTACCGATTACGAAATCATTAATTATGGCTGAATAAGCTTAACAATAAACATTTAAAACACATTTTTTAATACTTGGTTATACTAGTCAGCTAGGAAACACCGGCCTCATCTAGCTTAAAATGACCAAAAAAGATTGACTTGTAAAAGTGTTATGTTTAACCTACTTGCAACATAAATATCATTTATATACAGGTTTACTTCGTAGACAGTGCGCATTTTTCTTTCATGCTATCAATATCGGTTATACCTATCTAGAACGAAAAATTTACGACATATTTTTTTTTAATGAATTGGTTTCGCTTATATGTTTGTAAGTATCGAAAGGAGTGAGAATGATTACTTTATTTTAAGTTTGTTTGTTCGAAAAATGGTAAAAGAAAAAAATATTTGTCAACATATTTTTAATGATTTCACTACACGTATCTGATTTTTGCGCAGTTCCTCCGAAGTAACCCTGCATTTAGTTTTTCGTTCATTATCATCATTTACCTAATTATCTTCCTCATTGTCGCTCTGAACTACTACTATCATCATGTCTCCACTAGGGTTGGAAGTGTTGTTGGGATTGTCCTAAGCAGGACTGCAGAGATCTGACAGCATTCTGCGTTTCTGCGATGTCCCGTTGTTGAAGTTCCTCAGGGGTGAGTGTAGAGGTGCTCGGTAGGGCCAACATCTGGCTTTCTGGCTTTGATTTAGGGATCAGTACGACCTCAGTGCCATCTATGCCTATTGAGAGCTTCAAGAACCGTGTCTGGTGCATCATGGCTCGCACCAAAATTTCACATATGAACTCGCCCGCGGCCTGCTTTTGATCTTCCGGCAAGTGTTGTATCAGATCATTGACGACGGACTTGTATGTCTTATTCTGTAATTTAAATAAATAACATATTAGTTATTGAAGTTGGACTGCGCAGGTCATGTCTACCGGATGCCGTTGTAGCGGCATCAATGCCGCCACATGAAAACTAAAAAACCAGAAAAACCGAACTAACATCGAAATCCTGCATCGCGCAAGCAATCTCCGTGCGATTTGAATATATACAACAGTCCGAATATCAACTATCGGGAAAGTTGCCCACCGGAAACAATAACCGTCTGGTTCGGAGGATCCTCCCCTTTTCGGTGGAGGTATGCGGGACTTTACTCTCTGTTTCGCATACCTCCAAACTGTCAAAGCTGTTGACCCGAGTTCCGCAAGATTTGAGGCGGGTCGCTTTGGTAGACTTCTTAGTCAGTTGGCGTTAAGAAGTTCCACTAAGAGAGAAATAGGAGGAATGGGAGAACCTTTGCTAAGGAGTGGGTCAGTTTATGCTGATAAAAACAAGATTTCAGTAATTAGAAAGTAAACTAGTAAAGGAACTTTCACAATGGCGTTGATGGCAGTTGTATTTTGTCGAGCTCATCTTTTATCTTTAAATGCCAGTATTTTACCGTTTTTTCAAAAAACTTGTAGCTGGTAATTAATTGACGTTAAATGAATAGCTTTGCGAAATCATTTCTTTTTCTTTTCTTTTTAAAAAAAAACGTTGCCCCACACTAGGAATTTCTCCTGTATCGTGGGTGCGTTTACAAACATATAAACTCACATACACAAACAGCCAGACCCGGAACAACTATCTGTAGGTCATACAAATATTTGTTCCGTGCGGGGATCGAACCCGCGACACGCAGCGCAGCAGTCAATCGCTCAACCACTGCACCAACCGTGTCGTCAAAATCTGATCATTTCAAATCTGATTTCAGATATCTTTTACTGACCCTTAAATGTTGAACAAAATACACATGCACTTTTCTAGGGACCAGTCTGTGTGTACAAGAAAGTTGTTCAATATTATCAACTACCTCGCGGTCGCAAGTGCAAATGGAGCGCGCATAGAGTCTTGGATTCGATTGCCGGGTCGGGCAAAAGTGCTAGGTTTTTGCATAAGAAATTTCTCAGTGATAGCCCTCTGTGGCTCGGAAAGTACTTCAAACCATTCCTGCGCCTGTCGGTCGATTCTGTAAACGTCTGTCACGTGATCAAGGAGTGAGCTGTCATTCCATCTTGATAATATGGATGGACAGCTACCTCGTGATCACTTCACCCAAGCCTTCACTTCGACATGTTTATAGAATTGTCCGGCTGATCTCTCACTGGTCGTGTCGAATGGTCGTCCTTTCGGAATATGAGAGTGATGGAGTGCACCTGTGTTGGCGGACATACTTGTGCAGTCTAAAGTCTGGCAAAATTTCGCCCAATCTCAGTTAAGACTTTAATATCATATGATAATATTGTTTATTTATAAAATTATTTTATAGAACACAATTGCTTGTTTGCCTTAACTAAGTAGGTTGAACCTGTGTTTCAGACTGGATAGTGCTTATATTAACTTAAAATGATAAATTAAGTAATTCAATATGTAATTTAATTTTAATTAGAGGGACTTGAACCACACATCATATTTTATTTATTTTAACTGAGATTTACCTAATTTCGATCTGAAGGGCTATTATTTATTATGAAACCTACTTACCTCGGTATTGCTCCGGCCAAGCCGGCCGTTGCCACGGTTAGAATGCGATACCGTTGGTTTAACTTGCGACGACAAGAAATCCAAATACCTATAGTACCACCGCCTTGGTTCAACGGGCTGTTGCGCATTTAACTGGAAAGAAAAAAGAGTATGTTAATATCTAGGAGCTCAATGTCGCAACGCATCAAATTTTACTGATACTGCGGCACTTGTACAGGAAATTATATGGGGTATAACCGTTTTACCCCTTGATGTACCCCACTCTGTTTGTGCTCGGTATGGTCGGGTACAACCAACTAAGAGTGCGACGTGAATTCACTCTTGTTGCGTATCTGGTTAGGTTACTTCGTGGCATTGCGCATAACCCCGTCATTGAGTATTGCAGTGCCTGAATTTAAGCCGAATCGAATCCGTAAGGCAACATTTGACGCGCAACACGTGACGCTCAACCTGTTCGGTAACGTTGCATAACAGCGCCAGCTGGCGCACAATATGAAAACGATACTAAATCAAGAGTTGCTCGTTGCCGTTAAACATGATGAGCAACATGTTGTGCATCATGCCGCGCGTCAAATGTTGCCAAGTGGATACCCGGCTTTATGTGTACCAGACCGCTATGTGTGGAAGCGGCGCGGCGCCGCTCGCCGCTGCTGGCCGTGCCTGTTGCCAGGACCAAACTTCTCGCCAAAACACCATTGACCCGCGCAATTCGGGTTATTAACGATCTTCACATCAAGATCGCTGTATTTACATGTCATTCGAGTGAATTCGCAAAAATACTGCTGTTAATTTTATGTTATAGTGTAGATTAGGGTAGGCGATATGTTTGCGGACAGCGAGCGTTGGGTGGCTCGTTGTCCAATCACCACCAAGCCCAGGTCGTTGATGCGTTGTGTTTCACGCGCGCCTCAAAGAGATGTCAGCATAAAAGACGGGGCCCAATAGGGCCAGAGCCTGCCAGTGTTGCGGAATTTGTTCGAAAGATTCACCGCAGCCCTGGAACGTAAAGGGCTTTAGAAGGAACACGGATGGGTTTTAGTCAGTAAAAGTCTGACACGCCCTTCCGCTCCACCCAGTGCGGAAGAAGTCATTTGATAATTTCCCATCCTTAAAAAAAAAAGTCTATATGTTTTAATTTTATATTTTAAATATTGTATTTAGGGAACTTAGTATAGAAGTTATTGGTATTAGTTGTAATTTTTATTATAAGTATAATAAGCTTGTTGCGTTTTTTTATAGTTTTAAGTCGTAAATAAGTTAATTTTAAGACCGCGCTATTGCTGATAGTGTAAGGGAGATTTTAGTATCTAAATAAATAAATAATTATAACACTGACTTATGTATATGGCAAAGACAGGGCGGGCAGCGCCTTTTTACGACGCCACATTTCATTGCGACAAAGGCTCGACGAGAATTAACCGAACACGCGGCTTCGGCTATATCTATACTAATATCACACTAATATTTTCAAGGCGAAAGTTTGTGAGTGTGTGTGTATGTTTGTTACTTCTTTTGGTGTAGAGATTTTTTGAGTCCCGGGAGTATGTTTCCTTTGGATAATTTTCGAAAATCATGCGGGCGGAGCCGCGGGCGGCAACTAGTAATGAAGAAAGCTGAAGAGTTTGTTTATTTGAACCAGTTAATATCTGGAACTACCAGTCGGATTTACAAACAATGTTTTTGTATATAATAGCCACGCCACATTCATGAGGAAGGCTAAAGGCTATACGGGAGCGAGAAATTCCCACGGGAACGGGAAAAAACGGGATATAATAACAAAAGGCAAAAGTTAGTTTAGTATAAATGCCGTGTTTGTTTTATAATATGTTGAACTCGTATAACCAAATGTTCGGATAACCCTGTCTTTACTATTTAAATCTATAGCCGAGATACAAAACATATCGAAAAGCCACGGCAAGGCAGGGCAGGGGCGAGTACAATATTTTAAAACATTTAAAATTTTATTCGGTATCCAGCCCTTTCCGGTTCTGGACATTCAACCGACATTGCTAGTTATTGAACTCGTAGCACTATCGAAAAAGTAAAGAATTCTGAATTTTAGTGTGTTTTTAGATTAGGCTCAAAACACACTAAAATTCAGCATTCTTTAAACGTAATACTTTACTACACTCGTGGGCCTGTCAAGAGTATCTTAATTATATGTAGCTAGTTTAAATCGTCACATAATGACGTTTCGTCACGAAAGACGTCCACTGCTGGACAGGAGGCCTCCCCAAATGTCGCCACAACAACCGGTCCTGTGCGTCTCGCATCCATCGGCTACATAAAAAGAAACATAAAGAAGGCAAATAAATACTAGTTTGTCACCTAAATCTAACGCTTTAGTAAGGATTTATAATATGCACATGCTGCAACGGTTCTGTATTTGTTCAACATTTATTTCTACTATAATATTATTCAACGTATACCTTATGATTAGAGTTGCCATCAACTAAAAAACGCCGGAAATTTTGTTGAAATTGAATATATTCCCCGGACATCCCCGAAAAAAAACCTCATTTTAAACTATAATTATTATTTTTTTAATCTTTTTCTTACAGCTTGTTTGCAATGCAAACTACACCGTTGGCTATTTTGCAGCAACGGATTTAGCTTGTAAGGGTTTAGCTTACAAGCCAAATCCGACTCCAACTTGGTTTACAAATTCATTAGTAATCATAAGCGTTATCATTGACGTGGGCAAAAAAGCTGCCACGCTGAAATGGGACTGGGCGGGTCACACGCCACGCCACGCCAGCCGCATGCATAGTGACCGCTGGGAAAAAGTCTCCACGCAATGGGTGCCAGAGGATGGACGGCGTCGCCGAGGCCGGCCCAGAAAGCGGTGGCGAGATGATTTGAATGCACACCGCCAAGGTTGGTTCGAGGTGGCGAAAGAAAAGAATGTCTTGAAGGATATGGGGAGGCCTTTGCCCAGTAGTAGGACACACTAGGCTAAGGAAAAAAAAAACATAAGCGATTACTAATTAATAACCTAATTAATAACTAAGTTTATTTTTCATTTGTTGCTTATCTTTTTAATTTTTAATCAATCGAGTTTCCCTTGATAGAGAAGGTGTCCAGGTTTTACCAAGATAACTTTTGAAAACCCCGCCCGGACGCTTCCCGGACCCCCTCAAAACTAGAACAAATCCTCCAATGTACATATGTATTTGGCGTGTGCTGGGAAAACTATTGATGATACATCAAAATAATGTATTACATTATTTAACCTTTACAAAGGATTCCATATTTTAAATACTAATCTACACTTAAAATTAAAATAAAACTCTTAACTAAAATATGGCGTCAAAAAATTCGTCCGCTTCGCTATCGACTGGAAGTGAGCCTAAAAGACTGGCGGCAGAACCACGTTGTATGACAATGCTTATCCTCTGTCCGAGGTAAAAGCCAGCCCTAGAATAGCACGACTAGCTAGGAAGACGGGATGGCGCAAGAGTATCGGCACAAGTAGCGTCCCAGACTAAAGGCCTACCCAACTTCCATGGGAATAAAGACATACCGTCCGGTCGCTAGCCATCGTCGCGTGCCAGGCCATTGGGTTCTAATACGGCTGGTACGCCGACGACGACAAGAACGCGTCGGATAATGTCGTTGATGTTTGCGTGACGCGCTATGTGACCGGCACTTCGACTGCATGACAGGCCGTTGTGCCCGAGGCTGTTAATCATGTACTACATGATTAAAGTACTCAATATAAGTTCGCGAGCGTATATGTCTAACTATTATGGTTAAGTCACAATGACCGCTTTTTGTTCAAATTATTTAATCAAAACCAGGGTAGAATGGAAAAGTGGTGATTTTGACATCGTGATATTAATCCTTATCCTTTTTAAACTGTTCAACAATTAAGGTTGATTATGTATATATACATGGTGCCGTACAGCCATAGTGACCGCTGGGCAAAAGTCTGCATGCAATGGGTGCCAGAGGATGGGCGGCGTCGCCGAGGCTGGCCCAGAAAGCGGTGGCGATATGATTTGGATGCACACCGCCAAGGCTGGTTCGAGGTGGCGCAAGAAAAGAATGTCTGGAAGGATATGGGGGAGGCCTTTGCCCAGCAGTGGGACACAATAGGCAAAGGAAAAAAAATGTATATATAAATTACACTTTCAATTATTCAAATCGAACCTTTCGTTTAAAAGTTACAGTATATTTGTGAAAGCGAAAGGTCACTCACTGACTTTATTCACGAAATTTCAGAAAATACTAAATTTATAAAGATGAAATTTGACACGGGGGTAGATTATTAATAGGAGACGTCAGTTAAGAAAGGATTTGGAAAGGAAACTCTCCCCAGATTTTTCTAAAATAAACTCCTAGGGTTGAAAAGGGGTGATGAAGTTTTTAAGGGATGAACATTATTGCTTGCTTCAGTTTAATTGGAAATTGGTATGAACAATCTAAAAATGCTATAATTGAAGCGGATCTAACGATGTTTTCACGATCAACCCCCATTGGGGCGAACGGTACAACAGTTGTGCGATCCTCAGACCATAAGATCAGCAGCAAAAAAGGCTGCCTAATTAATTATTAAATTACCCGTTAAGGCGTTAAAGTCTCTGGATTACCTACTAAATCTGCGCGGATGAAGTCACCGGCGAAGTGCTATACAAATATCTTTTAGCATAACATAGGTAAATTTTGTCTTTTACTTTTTGTGTAAAGAATGCCTAATCAACTTGCGAAATTATTTTTATTGATAAAGTGTTCGAAGATACTAAACATACCTTCATGCCCTTCCAAATTAAACGTATTACTTATTAATGTTTATTTTTTATTATAATTAACATACGTATAAAGCCGCCATGGGATCGGATCATGTGCCATTTTATTGCATTTATCAAAATCTTTACAATATTATTTAGTCAAAGTTAAGACTACTTCGCCATCATATTTTAGTTTTAGGGTTCCTTTATACAAATACATCAAAAGTAGCCCGCATGCCAAACACATGTAGTGTTATGTCTTAATCAGTACTAATATTTACAGAATAGTGTCACAATTACTTTACAACACTTTTACACTTTCTCCATAGAATTGATTTCGACATAGATGAAGAATGGGCAGGCACTGCCACAGTGTAGGGATGCAAAGCGATAAGTCAATATTTTAAAACATTCGTCATCAGTACCTACTTTTTAGTTCTTATTCGGTGAACAACAGAAAGTTCAGTTAAGGCTGAATATGATATTCTTTATAGCCCGCTGTTTAACATCCTCCTGCAATTCACAATTTTTATCAAAGTCAAAATCAAATTCATTTTCTCTGCTTCCGCTATTACTTTCATTATCCTCTTGGTTATTGGAACTTTCAGAAGCAATATTTTTGCAGTATTCTTGGACTATTTCATTGTTCAATTATGTTGTACAGAACCATCACAAACTTCACGAGACCCTTGTTTTTAAGAAGGATTTGGACCAGCACTCCGATCCTGATTTCATTTAACTCTCAAGTAACTTCATTAACTTTTCTACGATAACTGCCGCTTAAATTGTTTCCATTTTCTCTGGCTATTAACAAAATGGCCAGTTACTCTTGTAATAGCAAATATAGGACACATATAAGCAGAAATTTTACTTATAAACGTCGGCGGGCGTGCTAGTTGTAGTACAAATTAATCCTTTAATATAGCACCTACATCTAAGGCGTTTATAGAAGTATGAAACAAAACTTTAACTGGCTTAAACATCTTATCAAATGCGTTTCTAGGATCAAAATGCAATACTTGCTGATTATTTTTATATAATGCGCTTATATAACTGCAAGTTCTGGTAAGGATCGTATCTCGTTATCTTGTAAACGTCTATAAAACTTAGTAATAGGATCGAAAGTACCTGTAGCGCAAATATCATAAGAGATGCTGTTGTATCATTTCTCACATCTCGTATCACAGGTTTGCGCCAGCTCTTTTTAGCCATGGACAACGGGGTGAGTCCCTTGTCCACTGCGATCACATCTCGGTGCATACTTATTATTTTTATTTTTAATCAAAGCGTCTATAAGATTCCTATTAGACGTTTAGTCTTATAAGTCAATTACTATAGGATTATTTTGCTACTTGGGAAGTGTTCCAAAAATACATAGTTTCGAAGATAACGTCACAAATACTAACACTAGACTCTCGATGTGTGTATCTAAGTTCATCATTTTCATTCAAATCAATCATTTATATCGCTAAGAAACGCGACGTTGTCATATTTCACGTGAGGGTGTTTTACGTAAAAAATAGTGACTTGGTCGAATGAATTTAGTCCTTTAAAAATCTTATAGTCCTTTTTTATTGATTCCCTTTACAAATTTCCACCCCCTTTGATTCTTCCTCACAGCTCAAACTATCTCATACCCAATTTCATTTAAATCGGTTCAGCGGTTATTGATTCCCCATACAAACTTCTAACCCCTTTTTCACCCCCTTCAAGGATAATTTCTGGGATAAAAACTATCATAAGTCTATATACATACGGTACGCAGCTCTCAATGCAATAAAATTTGGTTGAGTTACCAAAACTTGATAAAGCCCACGAAATCCGCGGCTTCACCCGCTTGGTGGTTTCTTCGGAAACGCACTACCGATATAAAAAAACACAAAGTCGAATTGAGAACCTCCTCCTTTTTGGGAGTCGGTGAAAAATATCCTGTCTTTCCTAACCCAGGTCAAATCCGTTCCAGTCGTTAAGGGTTGAAAAGAAACCTACCCATTTAAGCGAAATAAAAAAAATGCAAATTTATAAGTAAACATAATTAGAACACAAGTTTAAATTTCACTCACCATTCTTTTCCGGGTTCGTATGTAATTTGTGCGAATCGTATTTATTTTTTGTTTCATTTTATCTCGATCAGCGGTGGGGTCTTGTATTCGTAATATAGCCAACAACTTGTCCCAAGCTTCCGCTTTCACTTGATAATTACGGTAATCTTTGTGACCAGAATCCCATAAGCATTGATTGTCTCTATATGCTTCCAAGAGTTTTAGTAAAAGATGCTGGCTAAGTCCGTAGAGTGGAAAGTTTCCCCTCATGTTGTTAGTATGTACGTGCGCGGCACGCGGGCGGGCCCCAACGAAGGCGGGCGCGATCGCGGGCGTCGGGTTCCGCGGCAGGCGGGTGAAAGTGGCAGCGGCGGCGCGTGCGGCTTCAGCGCCGAAAAATAACGGACAACCGGCTCTCACGACGTCCCGCAGCGAATTGCAGGGGGCTGGCGTCCACCACCTCTCCTACTCCGCAAAATGATTTTCAGGAATATCACAATACCACTGCAACCTGTATCGAATGAAAATAGTACCAAATCTTCCTTTGACGTCGCAATATTCATAATGGCTTTTAGGGTTTCACACGTCCGAATGGGACACGGAGCTCTAATAGGATCACTCGTGGGTCTGTCTGTCCGTCATGTCATAGACACTTGGAGTACGAAGCCCTATTCACTCGAGACCGACTCGCACCTGGCTGATTTGTCATTATTTTAGACATTTAATACTGAAAGAATTTTCCCGATGCGAACATCTACCCAGGACTGCTTCGCAGGCGCTGTAACAACCTATAGATGAACTATTAGTTAATCTGTGCCTACAGACTCATAAGGCAATATGCTATTTTTGTCATCAAGTATGTGTCTTTATGCTTATAACTAGAAAGGCAATCAGGTCTCTAGCGACACTCAGAAACGCCATTCGAAAAAAATATTTTGTAAAACGAGCGAACCCACGGCAACATCTCGTCGCATTCGGACACAAAGTAATTGAATTCCCGTCAAAGCCTATTGTGTGTGAACTTTGCAGTATGTGCACCGTACACACACATAGATCACAACAGGCTTAACTCTATGTTTTTTTTCTAATTTTTTAGTAAGTAACGAGTTGCGCAATAAGTAGGCGCGCATCTTGGACCTACCTGGCAATTTTATTTTTTTCGAAGCGGTCGAAGCGGGTAGGCTGTACGCACATGCGAAGCGTTCATAAATATTTATTTATTTATTATAAACACACTATCTTTACAGTCAGACCCAATACAATAGTGGTTTGCAAACATACACAAGATAATTTCAAAATAAGTTACGACTAATACTATAATTAAAACACTAAACTTTAAAAATAACTTGTAAAACACAAACAAACAAACAAAAACAACAATACAAAAAAAAGGAAAAATTAAATATAAGAAACAAAATTCAACAAAACTCTTGCGAATTCATGCGAATTCACTCAAGTTGCACGAAAATATGTCTGTCCTCTCATGCACTTCATTTAGTACACGTAATGTGCGGGTGAGGGGTGTTTTTGACTGCAGATTGGTTTTCATATTACATACCTATCATGTGAAGTGTTGATTGACTCCAAGTCCGCTACGTAATGAACAAATGTGTACCTACAGAGATAAAACTAATGACGTGCGAATGCACATATAACGACGCGCGCGTTGTACAAAGCGCGCGTCGTAGAAGTCTGGTATTTTGTTCAAATAATAAGATGTCTGTCTAGCGTGTTGAACTGCCAGTGGCCACGTCAAAAAAAATATACATATTTGGTTCAAAGTGTGTTCGCTGCGCTCTCGAAGCTGTCCGGCCAGTGACACTGAAGCTTTACAGCTCCGAGAACTAGTGCACGAATTTTTTCTTCTACGCGCAGTGTCTACTGTATACAATTACGTAAATATAATTGGAAACCATCTACAGCGTCTTTTCTATTACAATCTGGCGCGCAACGTAAGGCCAGGGATAAAGTTAGAAAATCTACGAAGACTCCCACATCGGACTTTGAAGATGGCGTCCAAAGAACAATTCCAGATGTTCCTACAGATCGTCATGGCTTCAAAACACTTTTGAACTTTTGCTTCCTGCAACATCACCTGCAGTCGGTAAAAGGACAGGGACGAAGTCGAGGCTTTTTTAGCAGCAGCGAACACCTACAAAAATGTGGAAAAGCTGAGTGGGATGCGCTTCAAGGGATTCCAATTCTTCTACGTGATGATGCAACGGTATGGTAGAAATGCGTGAAAAATGGTGTAGTAAAATGGAAAGAGTTTTATAACAAACTGCGCCATACGTTTGCTCCCCGGAAACCAGCGTATATGATTTATCACCAGATCACACACGAGGACTAGGAGTCTGATGGCACCACGGAAGCATTTATTGCCAAGAAGCGGGCATTATTTGCATAACTTCCTCCTTCCGCACCGACTGAAACCCAAGAAATTCGGTTGGAAGTACATTACCGCATGCCGCGAGATATGGTACCACCATTCGAGAAACTTTATATAAATACGCTCATGGAGCTAAACATATCGAAACATCTACAGCTCAGATTAAAAAAGGAAAGCAGTGATGCACTTTTTATAAAAACTCGGGACACGGTGGACGAATACCGAAAGAAAAAGCGTGTCGAAGGCACATTCTTGGTGGCGGCGAAAGATGCTGATGAAATCCAGACGTAGGAACCATCTCCTCAACCAAAATTTTCGTGTTTTGGGTTGTGGCGCACCCGAGGTATCTAGAAGCGATAGTGCAACCTGTAAGAAGTCGTCGCCCATTAAGAAGGAGGACTTGAAGTTTTGCGCCATCAACGTACATTCAGATGCATTTTCACGGCCTGTTGTGTTCGTGGAGGTCGAGGGAATAAAGGTACCACCTATATTGATACTTGTGCGAATATGAGTTGTACCTTGTACTTAGCGCTGGTCAAATGCGGATGCAATTTCGAGGATCAGCCAGTCAACTTAGCGTTAGCTGACGGAGTAACAAAAAGTCAAAGAGTGCTAATGTGCAGAGCCGAGGTTGACGTAATAGGTCGAAAGGTGCATACGACATTCATCGTGTTACACATTGATTGATCGAATACAAGTGGGTCTGCCTGATGTGAAGCTCCTCGCGTGTGAAGAGGTCCACCTATCATCCCTACTATCCATAGTAGGGATGATTTTTTTATCGAAGTCATTAATGCCTTTTTTGAACTTTATTTGACCAAACATTAAGATCCTCCCCAGATCGCTCAAACCGCACCATTTTTCTCACTTACAGAATTTTTATACCCGAGAAAGGTCCAATTTGAATCAATTATAGTGGAATTTAGATATTCATAATCAACCGTAATTATCAAACCATTTAAATGGATAAGGATTAATATTATCATGATACCAAAATCACCACTTTCCCTTTCCACCCGTGTTTTGATTGAATAACTTTGATTGAACAAAAAGCGGTCATTGTGACTTACCACAATAGTTCGACATATACCCTCGCGATCTTTTTTAAAGGTAATTAAAAGAACTTTAATGTAGTACATTATTAAATATGTGTGTTTTTATGTAATAGTTGTCTCAGCGCACGCCAAATAATGAATTCAGTAGGCAAAACTGCTACTTTCGTAATGATCTCTACTTTTTCGAAAATAAAATAACCCCTATGTTTTAAATCAATAATGTAACTGCTGAGAGTGTACGTCTGCTGACTGTGGGAAAATTTGAGTCGGGTTTGTGGCGTCAAGCACTCCCGTCATCCACCATAGGCACTATGATGAATAAAGCATCGTTTCGGCTCGCTATCTGTCTTCACTTAAGCGCACCTTGTGTTGCTCCACATCGATGTCACTGCGGAGTAGCTGTCGACAGCCTCGGGCACCATGGCCTTTCCTGCTGCAAGAGCGCAGACCAGCATCGACGATATTATTCATCGGGCTCTTGTCACCGCCGGCGTACCTGCTGTGGAATTTTGCACCTATATTTTATCCCTTCATTCTATAGATCCAGTGAAGAACTAAAACTTCTGCCAGAGAACCATGATTTTACTATGTTCAGTCTTAAAGTTATTTAAAGTTATGCTGACGTCAGAAAAAAAACTGTTTTTATTTGTAAATAATAATATGATTTACATAAATCATTGTTTCATTACCAAAGGTCGGAATTTATCTTTTTTTTATTATTCTTTATTTTTAATATTGTTTGCCACACGGGATTATCTATTAAAAAAAAAAATAGGGAGAGTTATTTATGTACTTGCATCTAAATGTTGATTTTAATATGGATCTTCCCGGGATATCTAATAGATAATCCCGTGTGGCCAACAATATTAAAAATAAAGAAAATAATCAACATTCAATTTTTATAAGTATTTTGCAACTTCGGACATCCGATGTCGTTGATGTAAATTTGGCAACGTTGCGCGTGCAGTAGTTTAAATTGTGTAAAAGTAAATAACTTTTTTATTTAATAAATCACGGGATTGTTCTGCTCTTTAAAATTATACTCGAGATTTTAGGCATATCCACGTTATTCTTTCGCTGTATGAAATCAATGTAAGTACATAAATAACTCTACCTAATTCCGACCTCTGTTTATTACATTAACAATACAATATCTAACTCCACACAAAGTTAAGGCATTGCATCTACGACGTACAAAGAGAAATCGATTTTCTCCGTATTCCTATCGATTCCGTATCTGATTTTAATTCTGAACATGCATAATACAGTTATTAACAACACAAAATAAAAAGCAAATAAGTTAACAGTGGGACTTCGGAAATAAAGTTTCTATAGAATTTCTATGGAAATAGGGTTTGCATATGCCTATTTATTTTATTTTATTAAAATGGAAAGATGTTTTATTGAATAAAATTGATAATGTTTGAGCTGGCGGTGAGCCGTTCCATTTTCTTAACTCCCCGACATCCGAAGATATTAAAACTTCTTTAGATGGTAAAATAACATTTTCATCATCTTTGGTTTCTTCAAGTAAGTCCTTGTGATTCAGAACATTTTCCGTTGATGATTTTAAAAGCCAACGAGCTTTTTCAGGTAAACCCAATCGCTTATTATTTTTAGGTGAGAGGTCTAAACTCAAAAATAAAAATTCAATAAACCAGGAGTCCCGCACGATCCACACCTGTTTTTTTTTTAAATAAATCAAATTATAATATGAAACTAACCAAAACATGCTGATAAAAAAACGCGGATTAAATAAGAATAACCAAATAAAACTTAATTTTAATTTTAGAAAAAAAACTTGATTTTTCCTTCTATTTACGATTATTATTTTTTTTCCACTCATCTTGAAGATATAACAGTCCTTTTTAAAACCTCATCTATAAAAATTGCAAAATCATATATTTGAGACGAAATAATACATTTCTATGGTTTCTATGAAGTTTTCTCGAGTTTTAAAATAACTTCTAAACTAAACATCAAAAAATCATGGTTCCTTCCAAGAAGTTTTAGTTCTTCGCTGGATCTATAAGATGAAGGGATAAAATATAGGTGACCGCAATAGAAGCAAAATTCCACAGCGTGGGTGCGGTATTGGAATTTAGCGGCTTGGTACGTGTCGATGGGAAAAGACCAGATGGTATGACGTTGGTGCCATGGAAGGTGGGTGGGCCTCAGGTGTGGGACGCAACGTGTGTCGACCCTTGCGCCATCGCATGTTCCAAGTACGGCTGTAAGTGCCGGCGTTGCTCCTGTCAAATCCCTCACCGACTTTTGCCTAACGAGCCAGCCCGCACCGCTGAGCCATTAGCTTTAAATCCCCTAAATAATAATAATATGACCCAGCTTATCACTTGCTACCCCCCGAAATAACGCCGTTAAGCTGAGGTCCGTACCACACAGGGTGTGCCCTTAGCGAGCGGTCATTTAATTAGAAGGAAAGAAAATTGCATTTATTGGCACTAATAAAAAAAACACCTTACAAATAGAGAATATCAAAATTTTAAGTATTTATAACAATATTGTGCCAAAAGGGCCTCAGCTCAGCATAATGTCAGCTAGCAACAGTAGGTATTACCACCTAACGCTGATTTTCAGCTGTAGCCCACGGGCACCATACGCTCAAACGCGTAGAAGACATAAAAATAAAAAAGTGAAGTGATAGGTTCGGAAGTGGTACTTACTTTTAAACATAATAAATAAAATATAAAATCAAAGTGAAGTTGAGAAGTGTAGAATGAGCTAGGTACAATACAATTAAATATATAGTTCGTAAAAGTAGTTTTTAGCTCTGGCTGGGGGCCATTAAATTCATTTGAGATCACCACAGGATAGTCCGGTTAAGCAGTCGCCAGCCGGGCTGAACTGCGAGTGGCCACATCCAAAAAGCATTTTTTTTTATCAGCTTAGTGTGTTCGCTGCACTCTCGGACTGCTTCAGCCTCAACACTGAGAACTAGTGTACGCATTTTACCTTATACGCGCAGTGCGTACTTCTATACGACTAATTTGTACAGCCGGTCGATTTTGTAAACATGTCGAAGTGAAAGCTTGGGTAAAGTGATAAAGAGGTGAACTGTCAATCCATATAATCAAGATGCAATGACAGCTCACTTTGTGATCACATGACATAGGTATTCACATGTTTACAGAATCGACCGGTAATTACGTATATATAGTTGGGATCAATCTATTGCGTTTTTTAGGGTTCCGTTGTCAACAAGGAACCCTTAAAATAGTTTCGCCATGTGTCTGTCTGTCCGTCCGCGGTTTAGATAGAGAAATTTGGTATGGGTATTAGTCACGCCGACAAAGTGGTAAAATAAAATCTAGAAATACATTTTTCAGGGTGGCCCTCCTACATGTGAAGTGGCGATGGAGTTTTCGTCTTTGTCGTCTACCTTATGTAGGTGTCGTTGGATAGGCTGTTTAAAAATATTTAGGGTTTGCTAAAACCATTTTTCCATCCAAGAATCCGTTTGCGAAATATTAAGCTTTAAAGTGCTAATTTTTGTTAGAGTCAGGTGTCCCCCTCTGCCAGCTAAACGGTTGTTTTTGAAGACGTGAAAAAAATCACGGTAGGAGCATGTATGTATTATGAACTTCAAAGGAAAACCGTCACAGCTAAGTAGGCTTTACAATTTAACGTGTGATAGTCGACCAACTTAAAAAATGGAACTAGGTAAGTCAAGAAATCCTAATAATTCCATAGAAAATGACTTAAAACCAAGTGCATTTGTAACTTTGAATCTAATAATAGTTAAGTACATTTTACTTTTATTCTAACATGGTTTAGGAGACGGGTAACTACGGAATCCTACACTGTGCGAGGTCCAACACACACTTGACCGATTTTTTTCTATTACAAAGATTATTTTTATTTATTTTGAAAAGCTGTCTGCTGGAAACAAAATCTAAGCAAATCTGTTTGAACGGAATTTCTTTTTTATTTCTTCACCTATTTTCTCATATAAACAGCAATTGCACCAACAAATTCAATTCATTCCCAAGTGTTAGTAGGTAAGAATATAAATATATAAATATTCATTTACAAAAGTAAAACTTTATTCGGCGGGCCTTCAGGATGACCTAATCTCTGCTTCGGATATATGCTCTCATAGACTTTGATACAATGAGTCTGCAGGCTTATGACCAGTACCTTGTTGCGACTGACTCGACGTTTGCTCAGCATTACGAGTACCATGTGCGCAGCACTGCGTGGAAGTAACCGATACGACGTTTTGGCGAACACGTAAAAGGATGTAATTATATCGAAAGCTCTAAAGCAGGCAGTTCCATTTCTTACTTTCGTCGCGTAGGCTCTCGTAGGCTCTTGTAGGCTCGACGTAGCTCGTAGCGGCGTAGCTCGTAGCGGCGTAGCTCGTAGCGGCGTAGCTCGTAGTGGCGTTGCCGTAGCTGCCTAGTTTGGGGTGCGTTTCATAACGTATAAACTCATTTGGTCTAATTTCATTATATTATCGTCCATAAGATATAATCAACGTGAGATATACCAACTGTTGATATAATTTCTTTACATATAACATTTATTTCTTCTAAAACTTATGTAGGTTAACGTTGTTTGATATAACGTTCATGTAATCGAAAATCATTTTGTCTAACGTTTAATATATATAAAAAACGTCATTATGATTAACACCCCGACTCAGAGTACCCCGAGTCGGATTTCTAACCTAACCTAGGTTAGAAGGCAAAGGCAGGAGCGAAGCGGAGCAGTGTTTGCAGTTGTCACTAGTTGTTTTTATATCTTTTGAGTGGTATGTCAAACGATATTATATTTCATGTAAGTATGTTATGCTTATAAAAATTAGTGATTGTCAGAATATTCTAAAATAAAAAAGTATGCCTATGTCCTTTTCCACGGTCTAATCTATCTTTGTATCAAGTTTTATCATCCGTACAGCCGTTAAGACGTGATGACAGACAGATTCAGCTACTTTCCCCTTTTTGATATTTGTATGGATATTATTAAGTAATACGTGGGGGCCACGACCAGCAGCATTAAGGAGCATGACACAAAAAGGAGGAGGGTACTTTATTCGGCATCAATCTACACTTTATACTGAACCCAATATCAGAAGGTTTCTTTTTAACAACATATGCGATGTGGTTACTTAATCTTAGTACCTCTTATGATAGTTTTACATCATGTTAATGTTAAACAATAAATCTTTACAAATAAATAAAATCAAAATTTGAAAATTGTCAGCTACCACGTTCTTGCAACAGGTTGTGTTTGCGAGGATATTAATTCGCAGTCATTTTAATACGTCCATCGCAGTAATAAACTTATGGGTGGTAACAAGGAAGGAAAATCCGGTGGCTGTGATTGAAACTACTTGAAAAAGGGAGATAGATAAACACAGGGATGCTAAGACGAAAAAGGACGTCAACATTGCGTTGGTTCTGCGTCAGTGTTAAGCTTGCAGCAGTTGGCGCCGTGAGTGCAGAGCCTTTGGCGGGAACTGCACTCGTTAATCAATCAATACATTGAGGGATGCCTTGTGAAGAGGGAAAGAGACGGACATAGGTCACATACTCTGCCTTCGTTCCCCCCTTTATACCGACATACCTATTATACAGTTGCGTTTTCACAAAAAAATAACACACCAACATGTTTGTTAGTGTGTGTGTGCATCGATACACTCACACACGTATAGGGTATACGTGTGTGAGTGTATCGTATTGATTCCGTAGCCGCGGGCGAGGTAGCAAAGCCTCGCTAAGCTTACCAGGGTGCCTTTGAAATAACCTTCTGGAAAATCTGCGGTTCTAGTACAATCAGCGTCCAAGTTGGCAGGGAGAGACAAAAAAAACATGCATAGGATTCCCCATTGTCACGGCGACGTCAACGATACTTCTGTAAAATCTTGTTTTAAAACTTTTCATTTATTGTATTTGACGTTGTAACAAGGTTTTCATTTCAGTATCTTTGATTGACGGTATTTTATGAATTAATTAGGTTTGTAGCGGCATCAATGAAAAATTAAGAAGCGAAATTTGTACGACAACAAAAAGAACTGCAACGTCATCTATCCTGTCAGCGACAAACTAACAACGAAATACTGCATAGCGCAAGCAAAGTTCTCCGTGCGATCTGAACATATGCAACAGTCCAAATATCAACTATCGGGCAGTTGCCCACCAGACATAACAACGTCTGGCCGGAGGATCCTCCCTTTTCAATGGAGGTCTGTGGGATTTTACTCTCTTTTCCCCGTGTCCTGTGTGACCCTTGATATTGAACGTCAGCGCAGCCTTCGTGCAACTACTTCAGCGTGACGTCATCATCATTCCTCATCCTGACCTCAAACTCTCAAGCACCGATTCATACAGCCAGCCAGTATCCTGACCACCAGCATGCAGCTGGCGCGCATTCCTGGTCAGCATATTCAGCCTCTCATCATCCTCAACCTCATTAGTGACCTTGGCAAGCACACTACACCTTCGACCAGTCACATGAAGAGCCATGAAGAACCTCTCCTGGTCGACCCCAAGCAGTCACGTCACTACGTCGCACAGCTCCGACCCACTGGAGCCAGCAGCACCACTTCGACTCACTAGAGCCTGCAGCATCATCCCGACTCGCTGGGATGACATCACCCCGACTCACTGGGGCACGCAGACAGTTCCACTCACCGTGAACTTTGCGACTTTCGGTTCCGACTCACTGGAACCAACTTTCCACTGGCCTGGCAAGCATCTCAAGATGTATGGACGACTTATCCACTATCGACCTCCGGTCTCCGTAGGGGAGTTATGTAGCGGCGTCAATGCCACCACATGAAAAACTAAGAAGCGAAATTTGTAGGGCAACAAAAAAAACCGCAACGCCATCTATCCTGTCAGCGACGAACTAATAACGAAATCCGCGCTATTTGAACATATACAACAGTCCGAATATCAACTATCGGGCAGTTGCCCACCAGACACAACAACCGTCTGGTCGGAGGATCCTCCCATTTTTCAGTGCAGGTATGCGGGACTTTACTCTCTGTACCGCATACCTCTATAGGTTTATTCTGCGAAATCCAGTCATAACGGATGAGTTTGAATGGTTCTGGATTTTTTGAGTTTATTATGCTTTAAAGAAAATCTTGGCTTGGCTGGGCTTTATGAAAATCAAAAGTAAGCAAGAAGTTATTATGAAAGAAGAAGTAAAGAAAAGAAAAAGGGCTTTTTCGCTCATCAAACGCTCATTACAAAAATACACATGTTAATTTGCAGACACGTTGCAGTTTCCTTTTTGTAAATTTTTATGGGGTCACTTTGGGCACAAAAAAAAAACATAAACAAACGATAAATTCAAACTATACCATGTGACATATCAAATGGAAGGACATCTATAGAGCGTCTCAGATATATTATTTTCATAATTTAAAAATAAATAATTTTTAAGTTATTTAAGCAAATAGATGAAAATGGACCATTCCATTTACGCCCTTAACTCCGAAACCACTTAGTCTAAAATTAATGTATAACAATACAGACAATGTTCTTTACTTCTAAATTACAGGAACCACATAACGATCCACTCGCACGCACCTCCTGAAAGCCAAAATCACCAGCGGCGACTACCTGAAAATTTCCGACACGTAAGTCAACGAATTTATTCACATAAGAACCATTTTTTCTCAAAATCAAATGGGCTAAATAAATGGATAAAATATACTGAATCTTTGGCGCGTGAATGTGGTTTGTCCGATTATCACTATCGGATCACTCGGAGATATCACAAAACACTAAAAAATAGTAGACCGGGGCGAAATAAGGGTTGAACCTTTTTTTTAATTTCGAGAGAATTTCTTTTTTTTTAATGTAAAACAACCACAAAAAGAAATTACATTTTCCATTATAGCGACATGTCAGAAAAATTAATAAAGAAAATTCTTTAATATTTTTTTTAAAACTTACATAATTATTTATTTAGATTAAACAACTTTACCATCAGAAGATTGGTTTTTGCATGTTGGTGAGATTTACTTGTCAAACACAATCTCTTCTACAAATGCTCTAAACAAACATGCCAGTTAATATTTTTTCCATGGAGTTAAATTGAAAATGATGTTTTACTAAAAATAAACGTACCTATACCATATCTTATACCTATATACTTTATTATATAAACCTATAAGTACTTTTTCTGGGGTTCGGCTTATCTTATTACTTCTCATTCTTCCATATATATTCCATCTAAATATATATATTTGTCGTGTACGTGTGTATGTCACTGAACTCCTCCTAAACGACTGGACCGAAGTTGATGAAATTTTTTTTGTGTGTTCAAGGGGATTCGAGAATGGTTTAGATTCACAATTGGACCCGGTAGGTGGCGCTGCAATCGATTTCTATCATTTTTCGTCAGACACAAATCAAACGTTCGGACAGGACAACGTCTGTCGGGACCACTAGTATACATATAAATATGTATGTATGCATTTCATACATATACAACGTTTAACAGAATAAACGCAATACCTCGGGGTCATTGTACTCATCATTATGAACAACTTTTACTACGGGAAATCGCGAAAAACTGATACGCTGTGTAGGGATATGCACATGTGTAGAGGTCACCCTTTTTATTGCATGGGAAGTCATCAAACGCTCTCTTTCTACTCTGGGTGGAGGGGGATCGCATTTTTTTGTATTTCCTAAGTATATTATTAGCGGTTACCCCCGACCCCCGACGCGATATTGCCTCAAAGAAACGTACCTGTATGAAACTGAAAGGATCAATACATATTATGTTTTTTACTTTTTAAAGTTTCTTTCTAGGGGGTTTTTAAATTTTTAGTTTAATTTTTATTTGGTTTTTAAACTTAATTTACCTAATAGAGTACCTATTAGGTAAATTAAGTGTGAAACCCTACGATCTACACACACGGAAACGGCACTACATTGTATTAGTACAAAAATATCATATCGGTAGAACGAGTGAAAGTAGCTAAACATCTCTCACCAATGTATTCACTCTTTTCAGCTTCCTCGTCAGACCCTGATCACAGTATATTTATAACCTACTAGCGACCCGCCCCGGCTTCGCACGGGTGCAATGAAGATAATATAAATATACCACGGTTTTAGAACTCTGGTTTAATGTATAGTAACTTGAAACTGTGTCATATGTCAGTGTTTTCGCGAAATCATCTTGAGAACATAACTTGAACGCTATTTATAGGGCCCCTGGCCGGTACCGCCGCAACCGCTATGTCCCTGCATTTTAACTGTAATATCTTCGAAAATATTCATTTAAATTACATGTTGTAAAGAGCCATATTGATCTACATAAAATGCACAATGTATTTAAGGTACTTAATTGGATAAGGATTAATGATGTATTGCTTAAAATCGCTTCGTAAATAAGCCATTAACTCGTAAAAAGTAAAGGATAAAAAATGGTTATTGTGGGTTATCCCTAAGAGATAGACATATACCATCGCGGAATTTTTTGTAGACCTTTTTAAGGTATACAATACTGTAGTACATTATTTTGATCTATATTATAGGGTTCAGCCAGCGTTTGCAATGTAAGCGCAAAAAATGTGTTTATTTACGACACCACATTAGAAACCTTTAAAATTATCAGAGTTTCTCTACTATATTATGCATGTATATACATATAAACCTTCCTCTTGAATCACTCTATCTATTAAAAAAAATCCGTTGCGTACTTTTAAAGATCTAAGCATACATAGGGACAGACAGACAGCGGGTAGCGGCTTTGTTTTATACTATGTAGTGATTAATTGCGACCATTGAAATGAATACAAACAAAAAAGGTCTACTGAAAGTAAGTGCTGCAGCATCAGGTTAAGGTTCCTAATCTACCTATAATCTGTTAGTGAGCCCAAACACTATACCTCTGCTATAACTTAGTGAGGAGTTGGGTATTCTGCAGACCTCAGGTCATGCTGCAGCATCAGGTTAATCTTACCATGTTCTTGCAATATCATTAGAGAATACCAAATTTTGAATCGATAAAACCTGTAGAAGTTGCTCACATCTACAAGAGAGCTGATGATCTTCAAGCAGCTGAACCGATGTTCTTAAGTCACAGCTAAGAACACTCGCTATTGATTAACCCAACAAATAAAAAACTGCATCCAAATCGGTTCACACGTTTCAGAGCTACGGTGCCACAGAAATACACGAATAGACACACTCAGCGGTCAAACATCTCTCTATTTGGTCGGGGGTTAAAATAAAAAAACGATTTACAAAAAAAATACAACCGGCTTCCAAATAAAATCACTACAAAGTATAAATTACCTTTAATTTCGTAAATAAAACGATGAAAAAAAAAACCTAAAACGACAACTTCCGAAATTAAAGTTAAGTATTTCATACTTTGTTTTTAATACTTTCCAGACTTTGTTTCAATAAGAATTAAAAAAAACAATAAAGTGGTCTCCTTCATTGTTTGTTTTATCCTTGTTTGTGTACTACTACTATTAAAATAGACTACTCTTATATTGTTATTGATGTCCTAAGAAAATAAATAAATAACACATAAGTAAACAACAATCCGATATGGTTGTTGTTTTTTACAGATCAATCCGATATGGTTGTTGTTTTTTATTGGATAGGGTATGTTTTGAAGTTGATCCGTCCCATTTAAAAGAAAGTAAAATTCTACCATTAGTATTAAAATATGGGGTGGTTGATGGTTTCGAGGGTCTGATGATGAATCCAGGAGACTGTAGAAAAGAAAGAAAATCAGTTTATTCTGAAGGAAAAAAACGCACAGAAACACTAAAAACTAAAATACTTATCAACTACAATTATCACAAAAATAAAAAACTTAACCGCATCACTGTCAGCCCATGTCAGGACCGGACATTAAAAAAACGTGACTCTGGTCACACCACAGACAAAACAGAACACAGTTCATAAGTTGTCCATGGCATGACGCCCGACTGACTGACAGCGACAACATGGAAACAAAACAATAATAAACATTTTAGTAATGAAAGTAATGTAGAAAATAGACATAAATTCAAGTTATGCGTCGTATCCGAACAAGGGTCATTTCCGAAACGAGGAAAGAAACTGAAAATCTTCATACTTTTAAATCATTTTGAGCCGGTGCCAAACACTTCACACACATCACAATTTTCGAAATTAATTTTCTACACCGGTTGTGGATTTTGATCTTCAGTTTCCTTTCTTTTTTCGGCGGTTTCATTCTTTTCTTTAAAGTTATTATTTTATTATTTACGAACACGAGTTCGTAAATAAGCCCAAGTACGAACATCTTTCATGGGGTACTGTGTTAAATGTTACAACAAAATACCTTGTGACATATTAGAACTAAATGAAAGAAAATTTAAAACTTACATTAAAACCACACTTTGTAAACAAGCATATTATAAACTAGATGATTATATTAAAGATAAGAATGCTTGGAAACATGCTGGTCCTGCTCCATAGGACAATCGAGGGTATAGTAGAAAAAGTCAAACTTGTTTTATTTACTGGTGTATTTTCAGGTTTTTAATATGTAATTTAACTCACACACTGATCCATTGTTTTTAATTATATTGTAAATAAAGTGAGTACCATGTCCCTTACTAGCAAACTTAATTTTATCTCTGCTGGTATTGCTTTGTTGTACCTATAGTATATAAGTGTGTGCTGTATATTAGTGTAATGTTGGATGCATTGTGCTCACATAATATAATCAATTGATCAATGTACCTATGTATACAAAATATTGTAAAACTTATATTTGAAAAGAGTAACTATGGAGTTTCTTGTCCGTTCTTCTCCATAAGAATCTACTTTTTGCGAATGGACAACTAGAGTCACTTATATTTTAATTTTAAACTGTAAATTTGACGTTCAAAAGTGCCTTTTAATGGTCTAGTTGAAATAAGTGAATTGACTTTGACTTTGACTTTGAATAATAAAATAAACACACGTGTGCACTTTGGCCACGGCTTCGTTCCCTTATATAAAAGATAAAGATCATCTTAGATAAAGGTTGAATTGAGTGCTCACCTACATCATAAAAGGAAGCCTTTTGCAAAATTTCATCTTCTTAATCCCAGAAGTTTCGGCTGTACGACATATATCAGTCATATCAGTCAGATTCTCTCTTTTGGTATCCAACATAGGTAATATGGCACTAAAAAGTGTCAGTGAGTTTTAGGACCAGCATTGTTAATTTTAGTAACATTCCTTAAGTCAAACTTTAATAGGGTACTTCTATGCAAGCGTGCTTCATCGTCGATCACATCATCGCTTACAATTAGGTGATATTGTGGTAGTACGCGAGCTTATCAGCTTTAGCACAAAAAATAATCTCAAGGTGGACAGATGACCTGGAGAAGGCACGCATAGATCCGGTCGACGCCAGCAGTTGCCGTCTTTCGAATGAAGTGATGATGATTTTACATTCGCTTTTTAAATTTCCTTTCTTTTTAAACACAAAAACTTGCGAAGAAGCCTGTCAAAATTTTCGCAAAGCACTGGTAATATTTCACTGAATTTAATTCGCAAATAGGCCTTACCCCAAATTTGTTTTATTTTCTTGGGTTATTAGTTTCTTTAAAAGACTTTCAAAACAACCTCTAACTTAAATACATTTAACTGAAGAAAATCTGGGTTTTTTATTCCGAAATTCGCACAGCTCACATTTATTTTTCATAATTTTCTTTTTACAATTAATTGCGCATGGCGTAGTAAAATAACGTGGATATTTATTGATCACTGCGAAATGTAAGGTGTAAAAGCTTTAGTAGGTAAATTATATTGGTCCCGAAGATTCAATAAATCCTTATAAACCATCTTTGACCTGTAATTTATTAACCCGTTAGATAGTTTTAGTTTCCCTGTTAATCACTGCTCAATTCCATCCACTTGTAGAAAATCATTTCCACACAGTCCATTTAGCAATTCACAACTTGACCCACACACATATTATGTACAAATATAACAACTCGCAATTCCATAAATACCACACCGAAAACATTTTAATACGCATCTCGTTCGATCCAACTGTAGGCAAAAGAGAAATTGTCTCAACTGAGGTACCTAACGTACCGACGTACCGACGTACCAAACATTCCGGTCCTAGTCCATCGTTGTTGTCAGCATACCTACTCAAACAACCTTCTCATGGTCTCTCCTACCCTAGTATCACAAGAAAAATTCCCAGGCTTGCTCGAGTAAAACCAATTCCTATTCGAAAGACCGATTTACATGTTGCGATATACGGACATCGGCCAACGATTCAAGCCATTTTGATGCCTCAATTTTGTCGAATGCGCCATGTGAAACGAGCTTTATTTCCATAAAAGTGGATAAAACGTAGACATGTTGGCCATCAGTACATTGGCCTATGTTGGATCAAATATTGGACCCAATCCATTGAATTCAGCGCTCATTACCAGGACAACCGAAGGGCGAGAAACTAAGTTTTAGTTGTCTTGTTGCCATACAACGTGGCAATACCGCCAGTCTTTTGGGCTCACTTCCAGTCGATAGCGATGCGGACGAATTTTTTGACGCCATATTTTAGTTAGGAATTATATTTTACTTTTAAGTTTATGTAGTTAGATTAGTATTTAAAACATGAAATATAACATTGTGTGATCATATGGTACTGTTTTAGAACAGTGCCATCTAGCTACGCAATGTTACATCACACTGCTTCTGAAACAGTATCCGTGGTATGTTGCAGATGGCGCTAGTCTTGTGTTACCAGAGTTAACAACAAAAATCAAAAAATTTATACATACTTACAATGAAACTCATAAAAACTTTGGTAAATGTATTTTTTTTTATTAATTTTAACTCTGGTAAAATATATGTATTTTTTTAGATTATGTGATACAGCACTTAATAGAATTGAATGAGGAAAGCTTTCCCTATATTCCTTTCAATGGCTTTTATTGTAGCTGAATTTAAGTACCGCACTAAGTGACATTGTACTTTTCAGATGGCGGTAGTGTCGCTTTGTGTATATCCCAGGGAAATAATGTGTGAAGCTTCATTCCGTATTTGGTGATTTAAGAAACGGATAATTGTAACAACGAGGTGTTTATATTTATTCAGGTATGTACTTTGTTATTAATTCATTATACTTTCATTTTGTATTGATGTCTTATAATGTGGACGTTAAAGGCTTTTGAAGACGACAATTATTTCTGGTGTAGGTAATTTTGGCTCCATTTTCTCGTCTACTCACGTAGGTTTTTCACTTCCTCTACCCATATTTTACCTATGGTTTTACCTAATTATGCTTAGACACAACCCTTTTACAGACTATAATATGAAAATGCGATGGCTTTCTTTGTTGTAAATTCTACGATAAAAAGCGTTAAAGATTTTTTAGTATTTCGTAATATTGATACAACCCTATAACTATTTGTAAATAAATTCCAGATCCATACCATTACGATAGATAGGTTACAATTTGTTTGGCATATTTAACAAAAAGTTATAGGTACCTGTATCTACACGTTTTAAAAAAAAACATCGAATTTTATAGGCACACTACACCCCTTATTTTTTTATTAAGGAGAAGGTTTAATGGCTGGACGAACGGCTAATTCTAATTTGTATTGCAGATTGTAGAGAAGTAATAAGTAGAATATATATTCTTAATAAAAAAAGCTATTACACAGTGGAAGAATACCTTACGGATAAGATTTAATAATAACAATATAGATATGTAAACTTAATAATAATAAATAAATGAAATTCTATTCTATTGGCAATAATAAATAAATGACATTGTATTCTATTGATAATAATAAATTAACGACATTATTTTCTTAAATAAATGACATTCTATTCTACTGATAATAATAAATAAATGACATTATATTATATAAATGATAACAATAAACAAATGACACTAAATTCTTATAATAATAATAAATAAATAATATACTTTTCTAATAATACCTGATAAAAAATGCTAATACCAATGCAGATAATAATTAATACCTAATATGTATAAAATATTTAATAATAGATACAAGATGAACAGGAAATAACTAAACATACATTTTATAAGAAAAGTTAACAAAACGCTCTTCCTCTATCCTAATTAATTATTTAAAGTTTTGCTGTATCCGACAGGGTCCATAATTGTTCTATTTGTTAATTCTACCGCCTGTTTATGTGTACCTACCTACATTATGGATTGCAATAAACCATTTGAGATTTGAATATGTACCTATAAGTATTATCAATGTCGTCCAGTCGGGTGGCTAACATGTGTTTTTAGTGAGAGAGTTTCCTATTCTCATTTTCATATCAAAATAATATACATTTTAAGCAAACAAAATTGAAAAGAACACAAAACAATATTTATTTGTATCGACGTACATACAAAATAGAAATATTCTTAAAATCAATACGGTAAAACTGACTCAAAGATCATAGCAGAATGGTCTGAATTCGAATTTGTAGAAAACACGGTTTTGAAAACAATGGTCCTTGAACTAAAAAGTTCTAAATGTTAATAATAACGGTATCAAGAGCATATTTTAGCTCTTGGGAAAACTTGTTTCATAAATGGTATCTAAGCTCCGAATTAGATAACTTATAAGCTTTCCAAAAATATGGTATGGTTAAGTTTTCTGACCACTAAAACATGTTAGCCACCAGATACAGTAAGTAATGAAAATTACTGCAATGTTTATTTTAACTTATAGATACAAAACGACTTCTTTTTCTCTTCCTTCGTTTGCTATTATAGAAGCCATAATAGTTATGTCATCGGTATTCTGTAAAACTTCAAGTATTATTAAACAGCACTTTACTCTACTAACAAACACGCGCTCATATTCCCCCCTCATACACTGGCACTCACACTTCACGGGCCTAACACACACATACACAGTTACTTACAGTATTTTACATATTCATTTATCTATCTATCTATATAAATAAAAATGGATCGCTTAATGTGTTGGCTAAGCGCAAAACTCGAGAACGGATGGACCAATTTCGCTAATTCTTTTTTGTTGTGTTTGTTATTGACAGGAGAAGGTTCTTATGAAAGAAAATTTTGAAAAAACATTAATATCCGGGCGAAGCCGGGGCGGTCTACTAGTCTATGAATAAAAACAAATGTTTAATAGTAAATTCAACACGTTCACTTGTTGTCTTAAATCAAATTTATAAACAGGATCAATTGGGCGAACACTGTCTCTTAAAATACAGGCCCATCCTAGTTTAAGAGGCAGGGTATACCTAAACTTGTTTTTGTACAGATTTAGCAACAACTGTTTTATAATAGGTACTTACTATCTGTAATTTTTGTAAATAAACATTTATTATTATTATTACTACTACTGACAGACTGACGAACACCGGAGACTTATTATGTGAATTTTAACCCTATGTGTAAGGAACCCCAATATGTTTAGTCCATTTTTTTTTAAGGATGGGAAATCATCAAATGACTTCTTCCGCTCTCGGTGGAGCGGAAGGGCGTGTCAGACTCTGACTGACTAAAACCCATCCGTGTTCTTTCTAAACCCCTTTGCGTTCCAGGGCCGCGGTGACTCTTTCGAAAAAATTCCGCAACCCTGGCAGGCTCTGGCCCTAGCGAGCCCCGTCTTCTATGCTGACATCTCTTTGAGGCGCGCGTGAAACACAACGCGCCATCGACCCGGGCCTGGTGGTGATCGGACAGCGAGCCACCTAACGCTCGCCGTCCGCAGGCCCGCGCCTAAGACTCCCGACGCCCGGGGCGTCTTCTCCTGTTGCGGCGGTTGGGGCGGAAGCCTTGCCTTTCCCTCGCGCGGCTCACCTTCTCCTTTGCTAGCATACTGCTTCGCAGAAGGAGGTGACCGCTTCCCAAGCCTCCTCGCTCCGGACCATGGATTCAACCAGGGCCGGACGCGAGAGGTCGCCGCCGCCGATCGCCTGAACGAGGACACGGCGGTGCTCCGCCCAAGAAGGGCAGACCTCCATGTATGCTCCACCGTGTCCTCCGGGCGATCCTCACAGAGCTGACACCCGGGCGTGTCCTCCCGCTTAATCCGAAACAGGTACCTCCCGAAGCAGCCGTGTCCGGTGAGTACCTGCTTCAGGCGTGTCCAGACACTCCTCAAAGAGGGGCCTTACCAAGATCAAGATGTCACGTGATCGCGAAGTGAGCCATCTTGATTATATTATATGGATTGTCATCATCCACGAAGGTTAGGTACCTTCCTAGCAGAGCAATGTTTTTGTAACCTGCTACCACTTAACGTGCTGTAGAAAATGTAACCTAATCAGACGCGGGGGGATTTTTTTAAACTAGCTCAGTTCGCTTTCCGATCCTTCGTTTTGGGGGAAAAAAATAATATATAAGTACGGTGAACAATTTAATCACGACCAAATTAGCTTAGGAAGGAACTTTAAAATTTGAACATACCATCTTCAACGTACTCTCCTTGGCTAGCTATGCACTAATTCCAAAGTTGTTTTCGTAGAGGCATTTTCTCAACCTTTTTACCGTAGCTTCAGCTGCTTTTTCGTGGCCCGTTCAATTTCGAATGGTGACCAAAGGGTTTCCTTTCAGCACGGTTTTAACTTTAGGAAGACCCACCGGTCACATGTTGCTAGATACCACGAAAATTGTAAATGTGGAAGGTTATGTTTTTTTCCGACACAAACTTACAAATTAGAAGCATCGCGTGGTACGGCGATGGGGCAAAATTACTCACCGTTACATTCTCTTGATGCTAGTTTACCTACTTTTGTTGGCAACGTTTCCTTCTCCAAAGTACTATGATAAGGCTTCCGGCGACTGGGACCACCCATAAATAATATCTAATAAAATCTATCGTTCAGAGGGATAGCATTGTATATTGCTATCCCACTGCACTAGCCAGCCCATTTTCACGTAATTCTACCATGCAGGTAAGTCTTACCTGCATGGTAGAATTACGTGAAAATAGGCTGGCTTAGTCTCCTACTAAGCGCATGGAATAGTCATGTCAAATGATTTTTTTTAATCACAGAGTTACCTAACCATTTTTTCGTTTGACTGCACTAATTTTGGCTTGAACAATAGATTTTTTTTTTTTCATTTATGAGTGGTCCCAGTTGCCGGAAGAGAAATATTAAAATTATATCGATCCGGCAACTGGGAAAGCGGTCCCAGTTAATTGTGGTCCCAGTTGCCGGAAGCCTCCTATAATTTGTGAGCTCCCTTCGCCCGCTCATCTATAATAATTTCATCTTTACCATAGCGAGCAGTTTTCCTTCTCTTCTTTAACCTTAAAATACCATATATAACTAAAATATTAATAATTAAAAAAGTTTAATAGAATAAAATCGTAGACCTATAAAACAATAAAAGACATACGAAATAATGCCATGAAGACATTATTATCATTATGATTCATTCAATTTAAAATCAAAATATTTTTAGTCAACTAACATTCTTTATACTTAACAAAATTATGGAACCATAGATAAGCCTGTATGTAAAAATGAAATTGATAAATAAATGCATTATCCCCACAAGTCATTTCTGAGGACAATGACCTGCGATTTCGACAATATTTTCATTGCCACACAAACAGAGATAAAAACAATAATTTAAACTTTTATGAACTTCGCTATAGATTATGCTGATAGTAGGTACTTTTGTTATTCTCAACGATGGTCTAATTACTTTTTATCATACACGGAATAACAGACTGGATATTGTTTGTTTATGTTCTTAAGAAATGTTTTTATTTCCTTAATTTTCAAGAATTGTACCGTGTTTACCTACTAAGTCTAGAAATATCAGGAAGAATATTCCAATGCACACTTTAATTGCTTCTTCCATACCTACTTCTAAACTAATATTATAAAGAGGAAAGATTTCATTGTTTGTTTGTTTTTTTACGATTTGGCTCAAAAACAGCAAGACCGATCTCAAAAATTCTTTCAACGTTAGAAAGCTACATCTTCACAGAGTAACATAGGTTATGTTAATTACCAGAAATAATTAGGGATCCCTACTAAAATGTGAATAATGTAACACAAGGTGTTAAAAATTGTCATAAAAAATGTCTTTCATCGCATGCGCTGCGAAAACTATTGATGATAGAACAAAACAATGTAAGTACTACAATATTAAAGAACATATCAATATCTACAAAAAAAGTTGCAATAGCATATGCCGCTAGGCAGGCTGCAGATAGGCATGTGCCTATCTCCGAGGGATAACTCACAATACCTGCTTTTACTATTAAGGTTTTAGATTAAAAAGAATGAATTTTTGCGAAGCTTATTGGTATTAATCTATGTATATCTAAATAAATATGTTAGTTAGAACGGAAATTTAATATAGAATATTTGTGCCCTTTCCTCTATACAGTTTAAAAACAAATATCTTAGAAGATATCGCAAAATAAAAATGTTCGGGTGACAAAATTACGCGCGCGGCAGTCATTCGGTCCGGCCCTCGCGTCGCAATGTACCTTGGTACGTGGGGATTCTGACCTCCGGGAAATTCAAAATGCAAAATATTTATTGCACCACAATGTTTACAAGTACAAGGTCTTAGTGTACATTTATAATCTAAACTAATAATAATCGAAACTAATTATAAAGAGGAAAGATTTATTTGATTGTTTGTTAAGATTTGGCTCAAAAACTTTACTTTACGTTACACTAGCTACATCTTCACCGAGTAACATCGGCTATATTATATGTATTTTAAAAAAAGTTAGAGATCCCTACCTAAATTGCAACAATGTAACCCAAGGTATTAAAAATTTTGCCTATAAAGTCATTATTTTGCGTGCACTTCGAGAACTATTGCCGATGTATAAAATAGTGTTCTATATAATAATGGTACTCATGATTACTCATAAAAAAGTCCGCGATGGCATATGTCTAACTATTATAGTTACGCCACAATAACAGTCTTTGTTTAAATTCTTAAGTTCAAATACGTGTGATATCAAATAGTGTTGATATTAGTATCATGATATTAATCCTTATCCATTTAAATAGTTTGATATTAAGGTTGATTATGTACCTACATGTAAATTACACTTTTAACTATTCAAATCGGGCTTTTCATTTAAAAGTTACGAAATGCTAAATGTTACGGTTTGAGCGATCTGGGTAGAATCTTAATGCTTGGTCCGATGAAGTTGAAACACGGCATTAATGATTTGGAAAAAAATAATATAATATAAGAATAGTAGGTTGATCCTGAGACCGTTAAATGAATATCGTAAAAAATGGTTAGAGTACCAACTAAATCCGCGCGGACGAAGTCGCGGGCGAAGTGCTAGTATAGAATAAAACTGAAGAGTTGGTGTATGATGTATGAGTATCTACCTATAATTATGATACAAGCGAGCACAGCTCACGAGTTTCATACGACGTTTTTCAACACATTTGCGAGGAAAAAATAAACATGTATTGCTTATATCGTTTAATATTAAAACAATTCGTGAACATTCAATTTTCCAAGTGATATTGGATTGATTTGGATGGTAATTCACAGTTTGTGTTACATTGGTGCTTGCCAGTTCTTGAGTAAGTACTTTTGTTTTCTTCTTGTGTCAATGTCGGCGACAAAGGCAAATCGTAAAAATTACTGGAAGCAGTAGGCACCAAATAAGTCATGCTACGAGATGTACATGGTTGTGGTTCGGTTAAAATGCCATCAAGGTTCAGTACGCTTTGATTTCAACACCATGTTTGAGCTTAAACATGCTTCTAACCTGGAATAGATGCACCACAGGGAGCGGGCTTGTATGTATTGGCGAGTTCAGAGAATTTCGCAAAAAACACGTTTTCATAAAATGACTGGGTTTTTTTCTTGCTCTTCCAGTGTAGGAAACTATTGTAGGCAACTAAGTACTTTTCTATAGATTTTGCGGGGATTAGTCTATAGTTTGCATTTTGTGCTTCATCTAGTTTTTCTGGCGGGGTAAACTCTATCAATTGTTCTTCTGCTCTAAAACTTGTCATTTTTTTAAATAATTGACCACACAGCGACAATACGATAAAAACAAATTATCAAAATTAAGGAAAATAGCGCGCAAGATTTTTTTTCACGCGCCTAATGCAAGGTGAGTGAACATACAGCCCACTTAAAAATTTTAAAAAGTATTGTGAATTTTGAATAATTTGATAATAATAAATGTTTGTTTGGCTTATTACCTACTTATTAATCAAGGACGAACTCATTTACACAAATATTTTTTCTCTTAACAAATTCCATTGTAAAAAGAAGGCATATGAATTTTTAATGAAACTATCATACGAAGACACTGAAAAATTTATTCAAATTCATTTATTCAATTCAGTTAATATTTTTGTTTGTATTTTTATATGTATGTATATTCACTGTACTCCTGTGCATTTATCATGTAGACATATGTTTACACTTACACACACCGACACCCCCACACACACACACACACACACACACTCACCCTCTCATCCTTACACAAAAATCCTCAAACACACATAAAAAATTGTTGGTAATTTAAGTTTAGTTTTCCTTAATTTCTTATTTCTCTTTGATTTGTAATGGTCCTAAACTCTTGCTTCTTGCTAATTTAGGTTACCTAGTATATTGTTTCTGAGGGGAAACGGCGCTGTTAGCTGAGATACAGGCTCACGCCTAGTTCAGCTGCGGATGCTCATTCTCTTACTCATATTTAAACTGTAAGCCTAATATTTGTAAGAATGTACTGTACCTACCTACTGTTTTTGAGTAAATATTATTATTATTATGTATTTATTCCTAAAATGTATATGGATTTTCAGCGGCATAAAACGTCTTTGTTTTTTCTAAAAAAAATAACTGTAGTACCCGATTAAATTGTAAATTCTCTGCTTACTCACATATAACTAGCAGTTAGGTACAAATTTAACTTTGTAGGGATGATTCTATTACGCACTAGTGTGTTATAGCTCGGTTTATGGCCCTAAAAGCGTATTATAAGGCTCACTTTACGAGCAAGTGTGTTATACCTACAGCTATACAGGAAGGCGCTGTCAACGCTGCTGCCCAATCTGGAGGATCCGAGCACCACCTGGAGGCGGTTGTACGTGGGGATCGTGCGATCGATGGCCCTGTATGGGGCCCCGATCTGGGCGGCTGACCTGACGGTCAGAACCATCATTTTTCTGCGGAAGCCGCAGAGGGTGATGGCCATCAGAGTCTTCAGGGGTTTACGAACGATCTTCTACGATGCGGCTTGCGCACTGGCCGGATCTCCGACCTGGGACCTGGAAGCAAAAGAGCTCCATAACCCAATATCTGAGTAACACGGTACTTCTTGGCAAAACTGGTGTCAGATATCAGGGAATGGTCATCTCAAGGAAACTTAAAAGATGTACTGGTATGTGGCTATCACTAAAACGACCAGAATTAGGCTGATTTAAAGCTATTAATTTTTATTTCAAGACATACCACATACTATCTAATTATCACCTGTCAGAAACAATCAAAATTAAATATAGCAGTTATACAACAAATAATATTGTAGCGCTGTATCGGACGGTCGTCACTTAAATTTAGGGGTGTTAGTTAAATGGGATAGATACGTCGTGATATGACGGCCGTTCACTCTCGTCGGAGGAAGTTCGTATCGGTACAGCAGTACAGTTCGGATCTTCACTGAGTGCACACACCGGTCATGATGCGTCCAAGTACTGTGGTCCTGATCGCCATCCTGGCTTGCATTCAATGTAAGTACTTTGCGTAAATAATTTAAATAGGTACGCTTCGCAACCGCCAATGCATTTTTTTTAACTACTGCGAATGGTTTCTGGCGTTCCAATTTTAAAACCAATTCTACAATATTTTTGGAATTCGTTTTTTTATTTTTATTTATGCAAATAAGGGCTGATTTTTTAAAAGTTGGAAATCTTTTACCTGGAGAATAAATATGGCCGTTTGACATATTTCCCGTACAAAAACTATCAAACCTCCATTTTTATTCCTCGGATAAAAGTTATCTGACTATTAAAAAATCAGCCCTAAATCGATTATTCATTCTCTTTTTCTATTAATAGTGTTTTACCTCTATCTTGTCGTAATATATAATATTATCGCTACGCATAGTCGGGTCTCTTGTTTGGTAGTTAGATATCGAGGGGTCATGGGTTCATTCGGGTGAAACGAGGAATGTTTTACGGTAGTATCAGCTACTTCACGATGTGTTCTTGATTCAGGTGAATTCTGTATTTAATTGATATTAATACACGTCGAGATTCTCATCACGCAGGTCACGTATCTACTGTTAACCCCGGGTTTCTTATATAATTTTTATTTATATAGACCCCTCCCTTTCTTTGTTGAGCGGTTAGATCAAATGATAATTATACAAAATGATAATTGGAAAAAAAAGAACGTTATACTAAACAAAAATATATTAAATGAACGTTAGAGAAAAAATTGTTATTACTTATGTTGTAGCATATACTGTGAAAATTATGTTAAATTATGATAGAGATAAAAAATTTGTTACATGAAGTCTTAGTAAACGGACATCATTCATCATCATCGTCATTTGAAAAGAGAAAATATTTTATACTAAATGAGCGGCACCCAAAAATTTGACATTGACTGGCTCTTTTACTCCACATTCTCGATTAACTAGGTGTTAGTTTCTGCGTTTTGTTTCACATAAGTAATATTGTGTTTTATTTTCTTTGTAGGTATTTTTTTCCGTTAACACTTTTTGTTGACATTTTTTGGTTCTATTCAATAATGGTGGTGGAAAATTAAGTAGGAAAGTACCTTCTCAACTAAAACTGCGTTCAGCTTTTTGGGTTAAGTTCTAATGGACAGTCTAACAGAGCTGGGTTTTATGAGAATTGTTCTTGCAGCCTTTACAGCGATATCCTAACAAAGCATTATTTAATCTAATAAGAATGTATATTTTCTAGTTATTCTTAGTAATTTTCATTTAACTTAACAATGCTAAAACCACTTGTTTTTTGATCATTCGTTAAATATATTTTCATTTAGTATCACACTCTTTTGATATACTTAATTATCATTTTATATAAACAGAATTTGATCAAATCGTTAAACGAACCCTGAGACGGATAGGTTAGGTTCGAAAGGGATGATGGGGAGCTAGATTAATCGAGTGAACGAAACCCGATATTACTTACATGTTAGGTTCTTTGGATCTTGCGTACAAAAAAACCGTGAATAAATTGTCTATTGAAAGTGTAAAATTACTCGCACTTTCACTCTAAAGTGTTTTTCGCAAACGTTCTCAATTAACATATTAGACCTATGTATTTGCGTATGAAAGAAAAAAAAAGAAAGAAAAATATTTATTTGGGACTCGCACAAAACAAACAGAAAAGTAAAATAAATTAAAACTAACAGAAATAAGCGTTATGCGTAGTAACTTACATTAAAATTCGTCCGACCAATTCAAAGAATAAGTTTTCCAGTTTGTATAAAATACGCTCTGAGCGTGATTTCCGAGACACGTAGGAGTCTCGGCAAATCGACCCGTGCTATGTTTAGCCATGAGCTCCTCTCTCCTATCTAGAGAGCTTTATGCCACATGTCCTTGGTCCAATCCTTGGTCAAAATTCTAGAGGCGACAAAATAATGAATTTGTGACTAATAGTATAGAAAAGAATGTAAGTACACCATATAAGTTACAGAAAAGATAGATAAAGAAAAACATTACATAGAGTGACACAATGGGCGGCCTTATCGCTAAAAGCGATCTTTTAAAGACAGTGCTTTAGGTACTCTTAGGAGTATTATTTATATATACAATAAATACATAATAGATAAAAACATATTTACAATAATATGTATGAAATGCAAGCAGAGAACCCAATTAAAGATGATTAAGGAGAGAGATAGTGATTTTTCACCATAGTTTTAGAAGTAGACCAAGATTGAGCACGCCTTACCGACACGGGCAAGGCATTCCATAACCGCACCGTTTGAATCGTAAAAGATTTGTCGTAGAAGCTGGTGGAATGCATCAGCATCTCTAGGCTCAAGTCTAAACTACTAGACTAAATTATTGATTTAATAATAGTCCATAGATTTTATTTCACGTTCTTCTTCATAGACCTGACGGTCTGAGAGTGCCTGTAAGTCATTTTATTAAAAAAATGCTTTGAATTAGATTTTTACCTCACACCGCCCTAGAGCATCTGGTAGATGCTCTAGAAAGTGCTTCTCTAACAGAGAAAACCGTTGTCGAAAACCTAAAAATGTGTGCGGTTGAGTAGCGCTAGCGGAATATCACGTGATGAATCCCTTACATGTTGCCGTTTCGTCCATCGTTTTCCACGGTAGGTAGGAGGTCACCTTGTCTCTTTGCCCCAGATACATGTTCCCAGGATACCCAACTGCCCATGACACAGATCCTTTAATAAAATGCAAATTTTGCAATTGTGCAATTTAGAACGTCACTCCAGCCCAATAGGATACAGTGAGCATACAGTACCTACGTACGCACTTCCCTCGCAAATTGGATCAATCAAGGCAAAATAGGTCAGTGTTATCTGTGAGGCGATGCACTAAAGGCTAATTGACAATAGATATTATTATGCACCCAACGAGACCAAGGCTGGGGAACGTTGTGATGACTCGTAGACAATTTGTTTCTGTTTTCGTTTGTGAATAGGTGTACTATGTTGAAGTACTGTACTGTGAGATTAGGCATTAGCAGCCTTATTTATAAACAATCATTGTTACTTATCATATGGTTATTATTATTATAACTAGTTTACATAATTATTAGCAAATTCTTAATTCGAATTCCAAATTTATTAATAACTGGTACCTAAGTAGCCAATCAACGACTTGGGTTTCTGCTACTCAAATTTGAATCAAGAATCTTCTAATCAGTATTTAAATACTATTTTTTTTTTATAAACAGGGCTGTTGTTATTCAGACCCATTGACAAAGGAAAGTTAAGAATTTAACATTTTTTTTAAATCACTTTGGGAATCGACAGGATGTTTTAATCAGCGATCAATCAAGATGATCAGAAACTCTCATCATTTCTTAAGTTAATGAAGAACAAAAATAAATTGCTTTAAGAAGAGTTTAAGCCTCAACTTCTAACACATCTCAGAACTTTCTAACGTTACGTCATGGAAAGGTTCACTCATACTGCTCCCAAAAATAGAAACTATATTTTTGCTCACCTACCATTGTAGGAATACCGGAATAGGTACCTAGATCTGATAAAGTTGATTTTTACCTTAGATTTTTGCTATCGTCCAATTAAAAACAGTACAAAAACAGCGTGACGTAACTATTTCATTCTATTTGATTTACTGCATCCATCTTATGAACGGCAACGATGGCAACATAGGCGGATCCAGGGGATAAAAGCTTTTTGCTTTTTTAGTGTTAACTTTGCCAAAAACTTACCCTCAGCGGGATCAAGCCCCCCCCCCCCCCCCCAAGCGACAATCCTGCATCCGCTCCTGAATGGCGTTTGTCCATATGTCTGCGATCGAAGATATATATCGCGAAGATATTAGCTTTTTTGCAGGTTCGCTGCAGTTGTGACCTGTTCCAGGTAAAATTCCTTATACTCGGGATAGAAGAAGCTTAGGCAGTCTGCAATAACTTGGCTTTCTATCAGCGAAATAATTATTGTAATCGGATCTCCGAAATATTTTCCAAATATGAGTTAAACCTCAACCTTCACACGAGTGGTAATTGTATATTTACAAACCTTTCTCTTTTATCACTCTTTCTTTTAATGAACTTTTAAATAAAAATTTTTGAAGGAGTAAGCGAAGAAACAGACAGAGGAACTAATTTCTGCCTGTGGCTCCGTTAACATTAATATAGATTTTCGCAAAAAAGAAACCTATATAATAATCTCCAGCGTCCCATCTATCTCTGTACCAAAATTCATTAAAACCCGTTCAGTGATTTAGGCTCGAAAGCGTAGCAAACAAACAAACTCACTTTCGCATTTAGAATATTAGTTAGGGCTAGCTTTTGCCCGCGACTTCGTACCGTAGGAATTTCGAGAAAATTTCTCTTATTAGTCCCCTATGTATAGGAAAGCTACATGGCAAATTTCAGCTTACTACGACCAGTAGTTTCAGCTGTGCGTTGTTTGTCAGTGACGGAAGAATTTTATAATTAGGATTAATCAATCATTTTTAATTATAAATATTAAATGTTACCTAGTAACACGAAAATAATTGTGACAAAACAGTAGCTTCATTAACACTGCAACGATTTAAAAAGAACTTTTATATTCACAGGAAATATTAAATCGGAGTGAACGGAAGCTGAAGATAAAGCTTCCCGTAGTGACTCCAAACGTTTTACAAGTTCTACGTAACAATACAAATTTGTTGGTTATTACAGCTAAAATGTTGTACACGGTCAAACTGATGGACTTGCTTTTACTCAGATAGGAATTGAAAATATCAAAGGCTATGCTTCCTTAAACTGCTACCGTAGAATCAGGTTAGGGTCTTAGTGTGTGCCAAGTGGCATTGACATTCTTTCAGCCATTGAGGCGTGATGGATCAGTAAAAATTTAAGCATCCAAAAATACTGTGTCATTGTCTACGCGTATGCCAAGCTGCATTTAAATCCTCTTATCTCGAGTCTTGATTTAGTGTCAAAAATTAATCCAAACATACTAACAGACTTTCACAAATAAGTAGGATAAGATATTCTTTGGAACTGAAACGTTGTCGTAAAGGACAATGGAGAAAAAAAACAAGAAAAAAAAACGTTTTTCTGGATCAAACAATTTTTACAGTATAAACACCCACCAAACTGCGTAAGGACTGTGTTTAAGGAGTAGTAAATCAGAAATTAACCAAATTTTCTGACATAATCCGAAGAATTGCTAACTGAAGTGACTACCACTTCAGTAGGGTAGGGCACATTGCTTGTATAACAGACGGTCGATGAGTACGTACCTAAGGTTCTGGAGTGGCGACCGTGAACCGGATGACGCAGCGTTCGAAGGCCTCCCACAAGGTGGACCGATGGAGTGGTGACGGCCGCAGGAAACCGCTACATGCACAAATTACCTGTCGAATTAGCGACACTTTGGGGAGGCCTATTTCCAGCTGGGACTTCTTCCGGCTGAAATGATGATGAGAAAATTCTTGCACATGTGTATTATTTTACTTCTGCTATAATTTATCTCATTTCTAACTGGACCTTTCATTTAATTTCCAGTGACAGCTTGGGCCTGCGAACCGGAGCAAACTCACAGTGGGTGCAAGATCTACGGAAGCTCATGCTCCTGTGGCTCCGGCTGCAGAACCGAATATATCTACAGGACACGCCGAGCCTGTCTCAATGCCTTGAGGGGTAAGTAAAGGTTGATCAGAATAATTTGTTCCTATCAGCCTAAAAGTACAAAGAGCTACCAAATCAAGGTCAGGTCAGGAACCGCTTTCCGTTCTAAAGCCTGCTGACATATCTCTAACATAGAGAGGTCGAACTAAACAAGATAAAACTTCCTTTTCCCTCTAATCCGAAAGATAGATAAATAAAACAAAAAATAGTACAAGAAAAGAAAACGTAAGAAACAAAAGCATAGAAGTTACTAAACTTAAGAACAAAATAAAGAAACACAAACTGGAAAATACGTAGACTAAAAAACACATTCAAACGAAAGACGTTGACAGTAAGCCCATGTGCCAGGCAAATTTACCTGACGCTCATCCAAATAAAACAGCCTATCAAACGTGAATGGATCCTAACAATAACAAAAGTACTGGCGCAATAAAGGTCCAACGAGTAGTGGTATTCTGCCAAAACATCAACGTGAAGATACCTCTTAGATGAAGAGAGGGCTGGTCCACCCTTAGCATTAGGTAGAATATCAGCTCAGCTACACAGCACTTCAGAATAGACCGACACAAGCATGCACAGAAATACATACATTAAGACCCAATTCCGCCAAAAATATCACTCGAGTAAGTTGCACTCTGGCTGGTGCAAGCAGGCCTATTCATCCGGTTTAGTTCCACGGAAAAGAATGTATTCGTTATATTGCATTGTGCTTGTAAAACATACCATAGCACATAATACACACATATGGTGGTGTAATTTGAATAATATAATGATTGTAAAAAAAATGTGCCAGATTGGGTTCTACCTAACAGTGTGGGGCTTTAAATCTGTCCTTCGGTTCTTTCTACTACAAAAAGAAATAACATAATGCTCATAGTATTTCACTATATTTTCACAGAGAGGAGCTCAAATGTCTGCAGCCGTCTACCATGCATGGGAGGTATTTGCATTCAAACGATGCAGGACCCTGGCTTTACTTGCAAGTGTGAAGGCACCGGATTTTATGGGCAGCGCTGCGAGAAAGGTATGCCTGTAATTTTCAAAACTGAATCCTGTGAGGCTGAATAATATCTAATAGCCACAAGGGTCGATCTTCAGAGGGTATCGTATCACCCAGTTACTGGTTTCAGCCACATAAACAGTTGCTCCATGTTAAATACTGGTAGCTAGCTGCACCCGGTTATAAAGTTGGGAAAAGACAAGGCAGATTGACTAGGGTCTATCTTCAAGATTAAGCAACGCTTGCCGGTCCGTGGGTGGGTCACAATCATAGGAATATTTAAAATAAATAAAAACAGGACATTCGACTACGTATCGAGACCTCTCCGTAACTGGAGAGCAAGCAAGCAAGCAAGTGAAGCCGTTGGTCCCGGCTGTTATAGAAAGATCTTTGTTAAATAAGAAAAAGTAGGTAAATTGATTGACTTAAGTTGAACCCTGATACCATTCAAAAGCTATTCAGAGTGGTAATTTGGATTAGGATTACGCCTGTTACTGCTATGGGTAAAAGATCCTTAGATTAATTTATAACTTTTGGAGTCCGTGAACTCAGTTAATAGCACTCGAAGACTTTAAAAAAATAGATACAGCCAGCTAGAAAAATGACAGGAATGAACGCCTTCTACCTAAAATAGAAAAGTACATTTTTCCGATATATATAAGTAATTAGGTATGCATTTAGCAGTTATTTTCTAAAAACCGTTTCGTGGGTCTTAGCCCTAATTCTTTTTCTATTATAAAAGTAACCTAAATAACTCTCCTCGGCACATGCAGATCAACACCTTGCGAAGCCTCGGTGTTTAAAAACAATAATTTTACCAAGATCTGCCAATCCCTCAATTTACCTCAATGCGTTACTAATTAGGTATCTAATTATAAATAGATAGGTACACCTCTTCCCAACCTTTTCGAGAATACATTCTTAAATGTCTCGTCAGACTATCTTATCCTACTTAGATATTCATTCTTAATTTCTTCAACGCCTGGGATACGTACTTGTATATATTCTCGTATCTAGTTTTCTACTTTACTCATCATCATCATCAGCCGAATGACGTCCACTGCTGGACATAGGCCTCCCCGAAAGAGGGGATTTGCCATAATCGCCACGCTTGGCTGGCGGGTTGGCGATCGCAGTGTAGCTGTTGCAATGCCCAGAGAATGCTGCTGCCCATTCTCTGGTGAGTCTCTTAGTCGCCTCTTACGACACCCACGGGAAGTGATGGGATGGTGCTATTCTTTTGCGTCGGCCCATAAAGAACAACTACTTTACTACCCGATAGCTACTACTACCCCTAACTTTGAAATTAACAGCAATTTATTTTTTCCAGCTTGCCCCACCGTGCCAGTCCGCGGCATGGTCTTCCCTCACGAGTGCATCGTCATTTGAACTGCAAGCGAGGAAGAAGCACCCATATTTATTTAGTCGTTGTATGCCTTATCTTCTTAGCTTTATCTACCGTTGATACAATCATATCTATATAATATATAACATACCTACTCACTAAGAGAATTCAATATTTTATTAGAGTTATTCGGAAAATAAATATTTTATTAAAATTGGCAAGTTTTTATTTTATTTTTCTAATGTGGATTCTACAGGAAATTTTAGTTTGGCATCTATAAACACCTCTTAGACGTTAGACCAGTCGATTTAATTATATTGGTGGGTTACAGCGATAACGGAAGACTATACAACCTATCAATTGACAATTAAAATTAAATAATTAAACAATTTACCCTGAGTAAAAAATTATGTGGCTTGAAAGGATTTCAGTCGTCAGCGTCCGCCCTGGTCATAATCATCACCAGATTCGTAGGAAAGAAGAAGACATGCTGAACCGATCCGAATTGGGATAGGGCAGAAGAATTAAGACTTCTATTAACATTATTTCCTGAGCATCATTTTACGGCATGAGGTTCCGGCTCGTAATGCGTCGCTATGTAGGTACCTAGCTCTTTGTTTGACGGAGCGAGAGGTGTCATTTATAGGTACTGGAGTGTCGTAGATTTGTTTTTCAATTCCACCATTTACAATTTCTATAAGTAAACCTTCCTAAATAGTTTCCAATTCAGACAGAAAAATAAACCAAGATTTATTTTCAGACAGCCGATAGATGGCGCTAGTATGGGATTTTCGTTAACGCTACAATATAATAAAACTGTCTTTCTATAGCTTGGTATACCTACTTAAATATTATATATTCATATTGTTGAACTCAGAATTGTAAATAAATCAATAATAATCATACGATGAGATGCAGAAGAAGGCTTGCTAGAATAACGCTTTTTGAATTTCCCAGGCTATTTTGAGAGCTTTCTAGGAGCTTAAACCTTTATAAAAATAATACCAAGCTGGTAGAAAGTTTGAAAGGGTAGGTTTTGGTAGATTTTCCGAAGGTACAGTGAGCTCAGTGTTCTATTTACGATCGAGAGTCGATGCTATTGCTTTGGGTATGGCGTTCCAATGCGAGGATTTCTGAACAAACATAAATATTTTACGTCCTAAATAAGACATATAAGTCAATGATGTTTCGTTCTCTAGAAATTTTGGGTTAAGTTTCAATCTACAAAATCATCATCAAATGTCATTAATTTTTCAACACATTTATTCGAAAGCTGGCTCATATGGTTTCGTTTTTTGCTTCGGAACGCAATACAGAACATTTCAAGCGCAGTGCTTTTAGTTTTTGATTTACGATCTGAATTGGAAAAATACGGCGGCCAGCCGAAAAATCGGCGCGGGCCTGCGGACAGAACCATACCCGGGACGACGGTGCGGCGCGTTGTGTTCCACGCGCGCCTCAAAGAGATGTCAGCATAGAAGACGGGGCCTGCTAGGCCCAGTGCCTGCCAGGGTTGTAGAATTTCTTCGAAAATGTTACCGCGGTCCTGGAGCGCAAAAAGAATCTACCAAGGTGCGTCTCAAAGCATCAAAGCGTTATCTACGCAAAAAGGCTGCACTACCTATGTAAAAAACCGGTCAAGTGCGAGGTATGAGGACCCCTTTATTTATTAGATAAGTATGTTTTATTTTTTTGTTGCAAATATAGCAATACGAACTCTGAAAATTTCAACTGTTTGCCTATTACGGTCCTATTACAGCCCGCTGACAGACAGACGGACGGACGGACAGCGGAGGCTTAGTAATAGGGTCCCGTTGGTTACCTACAAAAAAAATGGCGGGCGTGCGTAGACTTTGTAATTACAATCTAAGTGAAATACTGCAATTTCCGCTGTCTCTATTAGTAAAAGGTTAAATTCAGTACCTATCTTCCAGACCCCGCTTTTCCTATATTATGGTACCTACACACTTTTTCTAAAAACTGTTTGTACTTGTTCGCGTTATGAGTAAGGCATCCGTTACACGCTCATGCAAACGTCAATCAATTCCAAAAGTCATGATTGACGAATGAGTGATGGAATTCAATGGACAATACCATAAACTTAAAATAATATGGCGACGATATATTATTGACTTGATAAGGGATACGAAAAAAGACAAGGATTCCATTAACATATAAAAAACAGTCCCATTCGATTTTAGTCGTGACTTATCAAGTATCCAGATTTACGTCAATCATTTTCATGCGACCACAGCACTCACTGCATTAGACGATAGGTTATCCGTCAATCACAGCCTTACTGTGGTTAAACTGACAGCAAAAACTACCGTGTTTGGCGACTTAGTCCAGTCTTGGAGTTTTTTCTCTAGTATGAAAAAGGAAAAAAAAAAGAATTTCTAATCATGAAAGTTTTAAAACCATATTTATCTAACTATTAATATACTGAGCCTGGAGTAAAAGCCACTTAACTATGCAGAGAAAATGCAAGACAAGTTCAAAAACATCTTACTTACTATTATAAATGCGAAAGATTAGATGGATGTATGTTTGTAACTCATTCTCAAACGCCAGAACAGCCAAATGGATCAAGATTAAATTTGACAAAGATACAGGTTATTGTCTGAAATAGCACAGCACATGGGCCACTTCTTACTTTCTGTATCCCGGGAGTATGTTCCCTTGGGATAATTTCCGACATTCGGTGTGGGCGAAGCCGCAGGCCGAAGATATATTTCCTCGATTGTCAAGATATTCTGGGCACACGCTATGGTAGAAAATTTGAAATATAGGTTTGCAATACCGATATTTATGTCAGATTGTTCGGTTGTCTGCTCTGCTTCCCAGTGTCGCCACCTGACAACGGTGACGCGAATTATTTTATAATTCATATCGCTTCGGACAGTCCGGACGTGCGCAGTTCTTGGACTTCTACAAATAAGACCAAGTGTACATTGCAAAGAACTCAAGCAAAAATCAATAGTCATGGAATTCATGGACCCGATGAAGAGGCAAAAATTGCAATACATGTCGATTGTGCTGCAACAAAGCTTGGATGAAGATTATAAAACGGTAGGTTGGCAAAATAATCCTGGGATGAACTACCGTGTGCTGTATAAATTCAATTTCGTGAATTGGATAACTCTGCTGTTGAATGGGGAAAATCCCCACAACACCAATCTGAAGCCAATCTTGGAGAAGTTGAAGACAAATATGCTGGCGTACGAACAGGCCCACCCAAGCGGAAATCCGTATGCTGCTGATGTCATCAATAACATGTTTAACACGATCTATACCTTGTAAAAGTTCATCGTGAATGCCCTGGCTAACGCTGCACGGCTGCTGCGTATCCCTGCTTTTGTTGAATGTACGCAACTTCTTACTTTTATTTGCAAATGCGAGCGATGGCGATTGATGCGGGACAAGATTTCTGTATAATAAACAACAGCGTAGATGTGAAGATAAGGAAGGATTACATCGGAGGTGAAGAAAGCGGAGCAGATTTATCTACCACTATCGGCATGTGTGAGAAGGCAGAATGGAGATCACGAGGAATCGGACAACACCCAAAGAAGACCCCAGAAATCAAAGAAAGTGCGTTGTGCTTTTTATGCAACATTATTTTGAAGAAATACCCCTGCTGTGTAAAACCCGGCTTTGTGTGTCATGAATAAAATCTGAAAAATGTATTAAGGTGTTTTATTTATAGAATCCTTAATTACCCCATGCTACACTCTTGAAGCAAGAGTGTAGCATGGGGTACAACACTAATGTCCTAGTTTTGTCATTCATCACACCACACACAACGCTCATATACATACAATAGAGGACAAAATGACTGACTGACTGCGATATATCAAGAAGTTAGACTAGGTACATTATATTCTTCAGCTATTCCACCTATCAACCCAATTGTGCTGTAAAGTACGTATATTCATATACTAGTGAAACTAATATCTTGTAAAATGGTAAATTCACATAAAACACACTTTACTGGCTTTAAATGCCTAAACCAATGAGATTTAGCCACCAAGCAGCATTGATAAGACCCTGTTTCGAAGCTATGGGTGCAGGTAAATATAATTAGATACAACATCGTCACCATTTCTAATCATAGGTAGATAGGGTATTTATTTCTAAAAGAGGGTGTGTTATGTGTAGATATATCTCGTACCACTATCCTCAAATTCTGAAACACTACCTACACTACACCTACCTAACCAAACTTCTGCTCTTAGTATCGGTTTTTTTCCCCTTAGCCTATTGTGTCCAACTGCTGGGCAAGGGCCTCCCCCATATCCTTCCAGACGTTCTTTTCTTGCGCCACCTCGAACCAGCCTTCGCGGTATACATCCAGAAAGGTCGCCACCACTTTCTGGGCCGGCTTCGGCAACGCCGTCCATCCTCTGGCACCCATTGCGTGGAGACTTTTGCCCAGCGGTCACTATGCATGCGGCTGGTGTGACCTGCCCAGTCCCATTGCAGCCTGGCAGCTTTTTTGCCCACGTCCATGATACCTGTTTTGTAGCGCAGCGTGATGTTCCGTACTCTATCAATTCTTTTTAAACCTAAAATACTGCGCTCCAGTGCCCTTGACATTGACATACCCCAAGGCGGAGCTTTTGCGACTCGGTGAGTAACCAGGTCCTGAGTACCGTAGGTTAGGACGGGAAGAACACACATGTCGATGAGTTTGCGCTTCAGGGACATCGGGAGATCGCCCTGTGTTGGTTGACCAACTCAAATTCTGCCTGACCAGCATCTACATGGATCTATCCTTAACCACGTTAAGGACCTGGAAAGTGTAGTTGGTTGGTCATTAAAGTAGGTGTCAGAAAAGTAGGTGGGTCATATCTGAACTGGCTTCTCTATGTCACTGTGTTTATTGTGTGGGTGATAGCTGTCTCGTTCTTGTTTCCCTTTCTCCATACGGCTGGCTACTTCGCGGCGAAGATCTGGTGAAGCTATTTATATCTGCTAGTGGATAAAACGTTGCAAGGGGATAGTTTTCAAGGATCCCGTTGCAATCCGGCAGGTATCGTTTAGCGCTATGTCGACTCGTTTAGATGCCACACTGAGCAGGCAAACTCCCAAGCAGAAAATAACAGATATTCGCCAAATGCATGGGGAATTTTTGGTGATGTTCTTCGGCTAGTAGTTGTTAGGTGGCAAAAGATGTTGTTTCTCGTGCTGACTAATTAGTGAAATTGAAATGTCAGGGACTTTTCCAGGATTATTTCCAGGAAGCTGGGTTGAGAGCAGCCTGTCGATTCTGTAAACATGTCGAAGTGAAGGCTTGGGTGAAGTGATCACGAAGTGAGCTGTCATTCCGACGCATTGCCACGAGATATTGGAGTGACTGACGGTTGTGTAAATGGAAGGAACAGGACTGAGTTTTAGATGGATTTGGCGTAGAGCACTTTTGTGATAGAATTTTCCGAGCGCTTCCAGATGTACCATAAGTCTTTTTTCGACCTTTTCAAAACTTGGTGTATGAGCGGCTGATGTAAGGTGGTCTGCATATATAAAGCATTGCGATTTTGAAGAGATAGACTGGTCGTCTGTATAGATATTAAACAGAACCGGGGCAAGCACGTAACCTTCAGGGAGCCCATCCTTTTGACATCGCCTCCTAATTATGCTGTTAAAAAGATGAACTTGAAAGCGACGCTTATTCAGGATGGCGCTAAGAATTTGGACGAAACTCAGATATTAGCTTTATCCAAGACATTAGTGCCATTTTTATGGGCGTATTTAAAGGGGATGCTTAGGAGGTCCGGACACCTCTTAGCATAGGACGAAAATAAAAATGTCTAATAAATATTGGACGGATCGCACGTATAATTCGTGCCCAAAATAATATATAATTTATAACACTGTCGAATGAAATTGAAGTTCCAAATTCTGCGTGAGACCAGGCTCTACCTAGCATTTTTGTTTCTGAATCGAGTTCCAAGCGTTTTTGCTGTTACCTATTTCTGTTTCTAAGTAACTAGTGTCAACGGGCCCCTTTCGATTGTGGGATGCTATAGGTGGAACTCTCAGCGGCCTTCGGGAACGCAGACCTATGATTGAGTCGCTGATGCATGATGCTGTCGTAGATGATTTGGTCGCTTATCAACAAGCCTGAAGAGCTGTGGAGCCTCTTAGCCAACATTAAGGCAGTCATTGTACAATTCCGTCGAGCAGTAGGTATTTTGGATGCACCGGTCCTGTTTGCGAGTGGTTTTGTGAAATAGTCCTCCATGTTGCTCGGTTACGCTGCCCGTGATACGATAGTGGGTCCAGAGGCGACGCTCTGTGTAGTTCCAAGAGCGACAGCCACAGTACGTTACCTGGAACTAGGTTGCAACATTCCGACGGGTCACAACATCTCTTCTCGTGTCAAATGATGTCGTCTGAAAAAAATGAATCGATATGAAATCGATGCATTTTTTTCAGTTCCGATGCAGAAATTTTACTGGTTTTGTAAAAACGCTGTTACACAATTATATAAAAATCCTGATTTTCTATTTTTACTCAAAAATCTTTATATAATACTAAAATTCGCTAAAAAGAATCAATAACGATCCAAAAAAGTTAAAATAATAATCTTCAATTGCGGCGATACTCTACAACGTACTTGATCCGTAGACTCTTTTATGTGTGTACTTTAATACATTCTAGGCTTTTGAGTGCTTTTCCATCATTGATGTGAGAGGTAGCGAGGCGTAGTGCGAGATGAAAAATCCACCTACGAGATCGCTTAATTTTATCCTAGCCAAGCTTATCTCTGGTAAAAAACGGCTAGCAAATCTAGGTAGGTCCCTACTTCTCCATTTAAAACCGAGAGATGTGTGCGAGAGTGTGAGTAAAATGCGAGTGAAGAATGTATGTCGCGCACAGTAACGACTAGCCACCACGCATATCTCTGTTGTATCCTTAAACGTAGTCACGGATAAATTTAGGAATCTTGTCTCGAATTTGTCAAGCGTTATTCTACCATGCTACCATGCAGAAAAATATTATGCTGTGGCAATATTATAACTAGGCAACACTGTACTTGGAATCACGTCAAATAGTACCGCAAACTACTAAAAGTCATTGTCTTCATATCTTGTTGTCTCGTGTAGTCGTTAGCTTATTTACATATTGGCCAACAGTGCTCCACTGGCGGTTTTTAGGTTTATACAAATTAAAGTAAGTATTTAAATAGTTAGTACTGTTTTCCGTGATATTAACTTCTAATTCAAAGTATTCAAAAGATCCAGGTGAGTTTATAAATCTAATATTTCTAAAGTGTAGGTAAAACTTTACAAACTACGATGTTCATTTGTTTACAAGACGAAACTGCAAAACTGTCATTGTTGTTCTTTTGTTATCTTAAAATACGAAAAGATATTGTCTGTTGTCTTTCGTGATATAATTAACTTGATAACCGGTGAAAATGTCTCTGCAAAGTCTTGCTTTGTAGTGTAGCTAATTTAATTATCATGAAAGACTAAGAAACTAACAAATTGTAATGTCATTTACGCTAAGTTGTAGTATTTCTACCTATGTGTACGTAACTGTACCTGTTTCTATTAAAATCGTGTTAGAAGTACTGGTATTAAATTGCTAAACCTACTTTATTTAACCAAAACAAAGGCACGTTCTACAAAATCCTTGCCACAATACTCTAAAAACCTTAATTCACCTATAAGGGTTAAACATTGCTGACATTGCAGAAACTATTACTTTTTATTGCAATAAGCATTGACCTCTTTGTTTATTTTGTAAAGTAAGCTGCACCATTGATTAAGTATAATATCCATTATTAAAATACATGGGCAGAGGGTTATCTTTGTTTATCATAGGCATATTAAACCAATCCCTGTCATCATTCAATTAGCCTTCATTGATGATGGTTTAAATTGGCGAATCCAATTGGTTAGGTTTTAGCTAAGTAGCAACACTAAAAGCACAAAATATTTATTTAGCTCCAACAAGCCTCCTTGGATTGCTTTTTGTAAAATCCTCAATAAGTTTGTTAGGTTGTAGTCTACTAAAGATATCTCGGCTTGAGCCCCTTAGCCATAGATTTGCCAATGATTGTTTAAACACAAAAAAACATTCCTTTCAAAAGGTACCAATAAAGTCATTACCCAATATGGATTACTGAAAATTATAGTCAAATGCAAATTAAATTTAAATTCAAAATTTTCAAAATCATTTATTTGTTAAACATAGGTAACAATAATGATATAAGATCTTACAAATTAGGTAGTGCGCTATGTTTTGCCAATTGGCATACAAACTGTCATATACATAATTAATATACAGCTATTTTTTTTTTGTGAGGATGCTATGGTAATAACACATGCATGACAATTAAATTAAATTATTAATAAAAATCAATTTCATTTCATGTCAAAATTTTAAGTCAGCCTAATAAAATTAAAGAATAGAAGTTAATGTCAAAAAAAAAAAATTATATATATATGTACATTCATGTCAGCATTATTCAATTATTAATATAGAGATTGGTCATTAAGAAAGTCTTCTATGGTATAATAACATTTTTCAATTAGCAACCTGTTAAGTGTTTTCTTAAACTCCTGCAATGGCATACATTTTATTTGATCGGGTATTTTGTTGTATATTTGTGGAGCAAGACCAAAGAAGCTTTTCTTCATTAGTGAAGTTTTACATTTCAAAAGGCATAAATCATTAGCATATTGAGCACGCATCGGAGTTTTCTTTACTGAGCTAAGTTTTTTGAACAGATGCGGATTTATTTTTACAAATAACGCAGTTTCCAGGATGTATAAAGCCGGTAAAGGTAATATTTTTAACTTTTTAAAATACTGAAGGCAACTATCAGTTGTTTTTAAACCGCACATGGATCGCAAACATCTTTTCTGCATCCTGAAAACAAGTTCTCTATTTGTTGATTGTCCCCAAAAAATAACACCATACCGTAGAACTGACGCGACTAGTCCATGATAGGCTGTTAAAAGTGTATCATGATTTACTTTCTTTGAAAGTTGAGATAGTAAATATGCTGATTTACTTAATCGCTTGCAAATTTCCTCCAAATGAGGTTTCCAAGTCATTTTTTCGTCTATAATTATGCCTAAGAACTTCGCAGTACTGACTTCACCAATTTCACAATTATCATAAGCAACATTAACTAGTGGTTTCTCAAGTCGTTGGTGGAAGTGCATTACTTTAGTTTTATTTAAGTTAATTATAAGATTATTATCATTAAGCCAATTTATTATTTTATTTAATGAATTATTAATGTCAATTTGATAATTATCTGGATTGTTACATTCTATAATAGCCGTGCTATCGTCTGCAAAGAGTATCATTTTTTGCTCTATGAATTTTGGGAGATCATTTATATATATCAAAAAGAGCGGTGGTCCCAGAACGCTACCTTGAGGAACGCCATATTTTACGTACCTTGGTTCAGAGATATATGTGGTCTCTAATTTAAAGTGAAAGATACTGTTGGTACTGCTTGTGCATACAACCATGCAAAATTATTTTTATTCTCTTTTAAGCTAATGGTTCACGAACCGATTGCAAGATATTAAAATTATTTTGCACATTAAAAGGTTTTTAAAAGGTTAAAAAAAAAAACTAAATATTCTAGCAGGTACTACTTGCGTTGGTCCTCAGTGGAAGGAGCATGAGAACAATGAAGATAGTGAGGCATACGTAAACACACCGCTTCACTCTCCTCTCAGACCAGTACCTAGCAATAGCAAGGAACAGGTGTTCTGTTGTTTTTTTTTTTATTTCTTTGTTATTGGTTGGCCTCTGGTCATATGTTGTGTGTCATGGTCTATACTAATTTAGGTAAAAGTTTGAAACTCATGCCAGATACTCTCTCTCTCCAAAAGTTAGTCATAGTTTATTTGAGATATATAAATGCAGTTAGTAGAGATGTGCTTATACATATACCCCAAGTTTTCCGATAAAAAGGAAAACAAAAATTTGCAAATAATAATGAATGCTTACTAATTATAGTGTGGTTGTTGTATGAATCCATCTCAGTGTATTCTTTGATCTAGCTAAACAGATAGATTATCGATCTATAGACTACAAATAGCTAATCTTCAGTAAAAATATAATTTGAATATCAATGCTTATCATAGATAACATAATACATACTCTACTAACATCTTATTTATGTACCCATAAATATAAAATAAAGTTCCACCTATTAACTTTTAGTACTAGAACTCTAATAAACAACAGATAGGGCAAACTAAATAAAATCGTTAAAAAAAGAAAGTGCTGGAAAATACTGCAATGGATAATATGAGTTACACAAAAGATATCTTATTTTTATTTTTGGTACAATTTATTTAATCCGTCATGTTATTTCTGAACCACATTGGTAATGGAGGCTGTATAGCCACTGAATAAAATAATTATTTTTACAACTAAAGATACTTTTCCATTAAAAGTTGTTTTTCTAAACTTTGCAGTTGCATTGCATATGCAGTTGCTTTTGATGCCATTTTCTTGCTGTTTTGTCAAGCGGTTAAATCAGTGCAATACAGCGGTGGGTTGCTACTATACTTATTATTTAGGAGTGGTATGGTCTCCTTGGACTACCTGCAGCCTGGTACCGAGGCCCACCAGCGTTCTGCTTGTGTGTGGGTATGTTCTTGTAGCCACGTGCGCCAGCTGGGTGAAAGGGAGTGACACTATGGGTTCGGGTCCAACAGCCATCGTACCAGACCCCCTCCTGGCCAGCTCATCGGCCGCGTCATTTCCTAGTGATCCGCTGTGACCTTTTATCCACTGCAGTGTTGCAGTTTGTCACCGTGACGCGTTCTAGTGCACTGTGGCATTCTTGTATTTGTTTCGAGGTGGTGTAGTTTCTATTTAGGGATTGGAGAACTGAGGCGCTGTCGGAGAGTATACGAATATGAGTGTCCGTGACTCCCCTGGCTTCTATGGCATGGATCACTAGGGTAATGCCCACGCATTCTGCCTGATAAACGGTATTGAGCTTTCCTAGTGGTCTGGATGTTCTTATATTGAGGTCGCTGGAGTAAACTCCAACTCCGGTTCCGGTACTTGTCTTTGATCCATCAGTGTAGATTCTCAGCTCTTTGGGACCTGAGTGGTCATCCAATTCTTGTGTTAGCACTATGTTATAGTGCTTTTGGAAATGGTGCATCTTTTGGGCGATGTCATTGGTCGATGACATCATGGGTTGTCGTTTTACGGGATCTTCCATGATGCGTGTATGCTTCATTCTATAGTCTATTCTTAAAATGCCAGCTGTGCTGAGCCTGAAGGCCGCTAGGGCCGCTTCCTCCTGTACTATAAGGTGCAGTGGTGGCAGTTCCAGCATAGTCTGCAGGGCCGCAGTGGGTGCCGTTCTCATACTGCCAGTGATTGCCACACAGGCATATAACACAACAATTACACAAAATAAGAGTTATTAGGAAATGCAAGCATTATATAGTAAATATATTATGTGAATAAATATAAATATATATTTACTATGATTTTAACATCAAATCTCCTTCACAGGATGGCATGGACCGGGTACCAGAAGTTCCTAGCTGTAATGCTAGTAGTGACGGGGTCCATCAACTCTTTGAGTACCAAGTGGGCCGACAAATTGCAAGCTAAGGGCTCCGATGGACAGATCAGGCCCTTTGAACATCCATTTCTACAGGTATGGAAGAGTATTTTTACACAGCAATTAATATAATTGTTTTACATTTAAGTACCTAAGTTCTAATCTGTGTTTATTTTGTCCCCATTTAGGCCACGTCTATGTTCCTCGGCGAAATTCTTTGTCTCATAACTTTCAAGCTGATCCAGTATAAGACCAAGAACTCTGGTGGCCATGCCCTGACAAATGGCAACCAAAACTTCAATCCATTTATCTTGATGCCTGCTGCAATGTTTGATTTGGTAAGTTAACTTTTACAAATATTGCCTAGCTGTGCACCTACACTCGCGCAGATTACCTATCGCGGACCATAACCTGTGCTAAAATATATTATGAATTCTACCATTCAAAACCCTCCCTCTTCCATGAATGCTTGTTAATTTTAAAGTGCGCTAATTGACAGACTGACGCGACGGAGAGACTACGTTAATTGCATGGATGATATTTTATTTATAACTAAGCTAAAAGTGCAGTAAGCTAAAGTGCTCATGCCGATTCAACTTCAACTGCATCCGGCTAAATCTAGAAATAGGAACTCCGTATATTATGTACGGATGTGTCAAACAGCGATTGATCTTATCGCCGTGAGCGCAATAAAAAGCAAAATGGATTCTTTGACGTCAGAAATGCATTTATCTCGCGCTATGGACTTCAATATTTTATTGTTTTGAGTTTGTATCGCAAACTGAAAATCAATAAATGCATAAATGATTTATTACAACTTAGAACGGCAACGGGGTACAAATGTTTATGGCGCCTTTTCAACCAAAGGGTAATGGAGATGTGTCAAATAACCAGTAGGTTTGCGTTTAATTCCACTTTTCTCGTGTATGTATGTGGGTTTACGTGGGTGATTCCTTCAAGTATTTAACTATCTCCGCCCGGCTTTGAACGTTTAGTGAAACGTCGTAAATGTTGCGTTGTACGTGCTTGTTTTCAGTAGGTACAACGTCTAGTTTGGTATAAGATGATACGGACCTTATTTATTTAAAAAAAACTAACCATTATAAAGGCCAATTCTCTCAGCGACAGTCAGTGTCAATATGTAAGGAAATTAGATGTATTTTTAACTGCTTGCGTATATAGGGAGTTGATACGAACGATTTTTCAAAATACGAGAATTGTCCTATGATAACTGATTAACAGATTCATGATAAGCAGATGTATTTATTTATTTATTAACACTTTACGCACACAAATGTACAGAGGCGGACTTAACTAAAAGATTATTATTTAAAATGTTCTAAGGGGCCAAACATACCGTCAAGGCGGTCGACTTCTGCGTTCCGCGTTCACACAGCAAACTTTCTAGAAATCTGTTTAGCCGTGTGGTTGTTTTTTGTTGCGACTGTGCTTACTGCCTTCGTGTTTTAATGTCGCGTAGTGTTAGTGGGAGAAATAAGTACCTACCTACTTCCCTAGATTAAACTGTGCTCAAAAAACGGGGATAAAACAGACGTAGAAAAATAGGCTGCCAGGTAAAATGATTGGGCGGGTCACGTTAGCTGTGCATGAGGCACAGGGACCGCTGGGTTATAGTCTCCACAAAGTGGGTGCCTGAGGATGGACGGCGCCGCCGAGGTCAATGAAGATGGCGAGATTACCTAGACTGCAGGAGTCGTCTAGGGCTGGTTCGAGGTGGCTCGGGAAAAGAATACTTGGAAGTATTTGTGGGAGACCTTTTCATAGTAGTACAGCATAGGCTGGAAATAGTTCGATATCAAAATTTGATTACAGCATAAGTAACAATAACATTAACTCGATATGAGTCTATATCAATCCTTCTTGGTAATTGATACCTACTTATTCAATTTGTTTTCTCGCCACACGTATCGTTTGTTGATAAAACAAACATGTTTGCGGAAAGATCGCTTTGTCGCGACGGAAACATCATGTATAGTCAACAGCACGTTAAATTAGCAGTTGTATAATGAAAACACCCTCACTGCATTATACTTATCGTATTTTAGCTTAATATGCTGCCAGTGACGGGTGGTTGAGTGTACCTACATTGTTATACATAGGCGGCAATGTTTCTGCCAAGCGTTTCCAAGCAACAGGCAATCGCGAGCGGCTTGCGTCTTCGTGAAATTGTTTGGTTGTACGTACCTGTTGCGTCTGTTCGCAACGTAGGTATCCATTCATGAAAGTCACTCAGTCGCATACCCATTCAATGAAATTTGCGGGGTGTCGAGCGTACGCTCACCCCTAAACCACTTGATAAATATTGCTGGCTATTAAATTTGACCTACAAATTTCACTACAATTACAATGTCAATGTAGAAATGAAAGTCGATTGACAATTTATGGTTATTGAAAACAAAACCAATGTAGAATGTAATGAATATTCTGAAAAGCAAATGCAATAATGCTGACCGTATAATCCGTCATTGTTTAATTGTCCAGAGAAAAAATTATCCGTTTTTGAAGAAAACATATTTTTTAACAAGAATAATTAATTTTCGATGGGTACCAAGAGAGTCGCATCTCATGCAGCCTTGTCTCTTCAACTGCAGCTAAATTTAACCCTTTGTGCCTTTTTAAGTTATGAATATTCTGAAAAGCAATCTATAGATGCAATAATGGTGATCGTTGAGTACATTATTGTTTAAAATTTCTAGAGAAAACATTCAGTAAACCGCAGCTTCGTTCTCCACTATAACTATCGTACTCCATTACAGTGCCGAGAAGTTTATTTAGGTCAGAGCAAAAATATCCAGGCTTCAGGTAGACGGTAGTGAATCAATACCAGCCACTCAATCGCTTAATTGCAGAGCTGCAACTGCGCAGAAGTTAAACTGAAGTTGATTGAATGTAGCGGGCAGCCCGGCTCTCGCCCTCGTTCATTGGTCCCTGTTCTAAAAGAAATATTAATAGGTAGAAATGGAGCAGCAATGTACTCATTCTATTTCAAGTGAAGGTAACTTGAAATAAAGCGGTCACATTTTCCTTTTGTCGAACTTTCGTCGTCAAACTTTGGCATTAAAGTATGGTTTCTTAATGTCAATTCGGAGACCGGCTTTGTTATACTAAACTTTAATTTCGCGATTTTTGCCTTTGCGAACAACTTTAAAACTTGTAATAGGTACTAAAATATATCTTACTAGCGTAGTTATTTTTCGCGGCTAGGCTCACGTTAATCTATATTATTACATACCTACTTGCTGATGCAAAATAAAGCTTTAACCATCTTCGGGTAAATATCTATGCCAAAATTTATCAAAATTTGTTTATTTTTTATTTTTAGTTTAGGCGTAACAAAAACTCACTCAGACATAATATTAGTTAGGATTATTTTGGCAAATTCCTTTTGTATCATGGACTTTATGCGGTCATTTTCATGAGGCTTGTTTTGGTGCACTGGCGAAGGCAGAATATACTAGAGCTGCTTAAAAAAAAAAGTTAAATTCCAACCTCACTCAATGCGAGAGCGAACTCATTTGTTTTTAACCGCCTTCCTGATTCTATGATGATGACGGACAATTCAAGTAATTTTTAAGCACCGTCCGATCGATCTAAAATCGCTTAGGGAAATTAGTTGAAAGAAATACCTAATATGTAGTACTTATAATATAATAGGAGATATAATAGGTATGTTATGTAAAGGTCTGTTGTGTTATAAATTTATAATATAATATAATAGGTCTGTTACACGCTGTATGCTACTGCTATGAATGTTTTCAAATCTCCGAACACAACCGTTTTAAATTAGCACTTTAAAGCTTAATATTTCGCAAACGGATCCTTGGATGGAAAAATGGTTTTAACAAACCCTCAATATTCATAAACGACCTATCCAACGACATCACACACCATGGGATACAGAACAATATATCATGGTATTTTTGACTGATTGCGGCTGAGATGCGATTGCGAACGTTGCTTAAAAATGAGTAGAATTGCCCCCCTGAAGATGTTAACAAACAAGGATAGTCTGGAAAACTCTTATTCTTTTGTTCTTCCGCCACAGATTGGGACATCGATCATGTACATCGGTCTGACGCTGACGTACGTGAGCAGCTTCCAGATGTTCCGCGGATCCATCATTGTCTTCGTGGCTGTGCTGTCCATGACGTTCCTGGATCGGAGGATCATACGCCGGGAGTGGGTCGGAATATGTAAGTACCTACTTACTATGTTTTTTAGGGTTCCGTACCTAAAAAGGAAAAAAACGGAACCCTTACAGGATCACTTCGTTGCCTGTCTGTCTGTGTGTCTGTCAAGAACCTTTATCTCGGGAACGCGTGGAGGCATCCAGTTGAAATTAAAACCATATACTCAAGTCTATAGTCCCTTGAAGCTATGAAAAAATAAAATTTCGAAGGTAATATAAAAAAAAGATACGGCCGTTTATGTCGCAAAACACGTATAAGTAAGTATCTCGACACTCAAGGGAATCAAAATTATTTAAAGGCTTCCCGTTGACCTAGATTCATGAAATTTGGCAAGAAGATAGATCTTAGAGTACAAGTACAGGAAAAAGTCTGAAAATTGGGAATTTATAGTTTTAGTGTTGAAACATTTTTACGACTACAAACTTATATTTTCGTTTGAAGAATTGACCGTTACGTACATTGATGTATGGGACAACATATTTCACCAACAAAGTTAAGCTTGTCCTTCGATTTTACTTGCTATATTTTGCTTTCATAGTTTATAAACTTCCTTATGTAATGTATAGGTACTCGGAAAAAATCAAGACTCGATCGGAACCCTCGGTGCGCGATTCTAGCTCGCACTTATCCGGTTTTTATTTATTTGCATCTCTAAGTGTTGTGAATTCACAGTTGAAAGAGAATCGCAATGATACATACGGTTCGTTTATGTATGCCCCTTCAGTTAAAAGAGACCACAGCATGCACATATTTCTACATCCTCCGCTGTTGTCTTCGGATTAAATTCGTGGTCCAAGACAGTTGTATCGTTTCTCCGGAACTCATCGAGCTTCTCGACTCTTCGATTTTCTGATGGTCGCCACTTTTGATTGGCTTGAGAAGTTATAGCGGTTGAGAAAAGTGTGGCGGGCTTGTCCCAAAATATAAAAACCGGCCAAGTGCGTGTCGGACCACGCACAATGTAGGGTTCCGTAGTTACCCGTCTCCTAAACCATGTCAGAAAAATAGTAAAATGTACTTAACTATTATTAGATTACAAATTTACAAATGTACTTGGTTTTAAGTCATTTTCTATGGAATTATAAGGATGTGATAGTTTCCCTTTTAAATTCGATATATGTGCTACTATTGAATTTTTTGTCGTCTCCAAACCGTTCAGCTAGCAGAGCGGGGAGGGCACCACTTGACTAATAAAAATTTGAACTTTAAAGCTTAATATTTCGCAAACGAATACTTGTATGGAAAAATGGTTTGAGCAAACTCACAATTTTTTAAACGACCTATCCAACGAAACCTCATACCATGGGGTAGACGATAAAAAAAAACATCGCCCCTTTACATGTAGGCAGGCCACCCTAAAAAAAATGTATTTTACCACGTTGTCGACGTGACTAATGTGGTATACCCATACCAAATTTCAACTTTCTAGCGCTAAGCGTCTCTGAGCTAAACTGCGGACAGACAAACGGACAGCGTAGCGACTCTCGCGACTCTTAGACTTAGCGGGCGACATCAGAAGCCTCGCCTCACGTTTTTAAATTGCATCCCCGGAGACAGAGTGGTCACCGGCTAGACAATAACACGGGCGCAGTCAAGCGAATAAGGGGTAAACAGATACCGGTTTCTACAGACAAAAAAAATATAAATCAATCATCACTTCACAAAAACATTCTGAGAAATCAATGCAAACGGGACTCCAAAGAAAACAGCAAGAATAGGGAATATGCATGAGAAAAATATTTATTATTTGCACAGTTTATCTAAAAATATAATACTAACAGTGAAAATAGGATCAAAATTTATCCAAAAACAAACGACGTATAACTATTTTAAACAAATATATCTGTCCCTCTCACGAAAACGCCGATTTCTATGGCAGCTATATAGGCGTCATAGTATTTGACGTCAGAGTTGGTATCGGACTTCTCTTTCTAATTGACTACTTTGAAGCTTATTACTTCATCGCTGATGAAGGTTTACTTAAAATTATTTCATAATTGTTAACTAGATATATGTATATATAATTTTGCGAAAAAAAATCGCGAATTCCCTAGAAAAGTGAATTTGCATGCAAGATAATGCAAGCCAAGATAATGTGTGACTTTCACAAAAACACGCTATATTAGCGACGCAGGACACCATCAGTTGATTAATAATAATACCTGATAATTTTGAGGTTTAATTTTGACGAAATAAATTCAATAAAACCAAATAAAACATATTCTGACAAGACTACATAATGACAAAAATCTTTCAAACAAATTACGTATCAAAATTTTTTTGAACGATCTTTAAAATTTAAGAAAAAAAACTATTCGAAACCAACCAGTACGAAAACCTAAATAAAATTTTATGACCAAAAGCTTCCAGCTTATAACGCTGCACTACGTATTATAGGAAGTGTATAGGTACAGTCGACAAAGCTATTTGGTATGCAGGCAGCTAACTTGCAACTACTTTTAAACAATGTTGTGAGTGTGCTGAGTAGACATTGTACACCACACTCGTATGTCATACGCTTAAAAAGTTATAATGCACACATTAGAAATAAATAATGGCAGTGCAGTGGAAAAAAATATAAATTTTTTCCTGTATACCAAATAGCTTTGTTGACTGTACATTATTTTTTCAGATAGAACATAGACAGAATACAAATCGACTATCTCTCTTTCCAGAGCTTGCTTTTTATCTGTTACTTTTTATAAAGGTGTATTTTAAATGTGTTTTGTAGTATAAATTGATTGACTAGTCTTCTGCCTCTAGACTTCTCATAACAGGCACTGGTTTTATGACGCATGACTACAAAATGTGAAGTTAGATCACCACTTCAGGTAGAGACGTAATTTGCAGTTGCGTCTCATTTTGTCCTGTCAAGCAATGGGTATGGCCATTCAAAATACTGCCCTCCAATTAGAACTAATTATGTAGGTAACTGACGGGTTGCAGGTAAATCTAAAGGGTCTTGGTGACATTAATATTTCCGGATCTAACAAAAACAGTGGTGCTCGCGTATTGTGTTTTAAAATGTAAAGGAACTAAGTGTTTGGGTCCTTTTGAATATTGCAAGGTTTGGCACATAGGTATGTACTCGTAGATTTTATTTTCTTTCATTAGAGTGGCTGGTGCTTGCAACACGTTATATAGCAACACTTATCGGTTGAAACACTTACCGCTCGGGATGGGCGACAATTGAATATAAGTGTTCTAGTCCAAGATCCCAGGGCTCTTACTCTAATCAGCGAATGTCGTAGAAAAGTACCGGACGTGCAACCAATAAAGTGCAGTATCGTGTGACTTACATCTTAGTCTCGTTGACTAATGCCACATTTTGGTGATAAGTTTGACCGCGAAGACTTCACCCACCTACTAGCCTCTTGGTAGCAGGAGGCGATACAGCGATATCCAAATAGTCACCATTATTCAATCCCGCAGGCTTGCGTTATCGAGGACATTAATTCCGCGTATTTGCGGGATTTGCAGGACTGCAAGAAAAATATATTTTTTTTCCAGAGTTATTTTATGAATTCCTATATCACGCGATTTTATCTTAGAAAATACAAAAAAAAACTTTTAGCTCGTATAACTTCAAAACATGCAAGGAACAATTACAGATTTTATTTCATTTTTCTAGAGTTGACGTTTGCATAAACCGTGTCTTGCAATGATATTGCCTTTGGATGGTGATAAACTAATCTCCCAGTTAATTTCGTGGGCTCATGGGGAATCCCCTATCGTAGTGAAACATAATATTGATCAGGTTCGAACACACGCGCTTCGATATATTTAATATAGCTGTGCCCACGACTTCGTTCGCGTGGTTGTCGGAAAAAAAAGATGTCATATTGCCTATAGCCTTCCTCGATAAATGAGCTAAACTAAAATATTTTTGAAGTGAAAACTAGGCGCGTTGAGCACTTTTTGGGTGAACAAAAATCATGGAAATCGCGTCATCGTCACCGACCGCTTTCAATAAATCCCACCCAAATTCAATAGTTTCCAATATATCAATGTATAATTTAGAAAAAAAAGTTTACAATTTCACGCGAGATTTTACAATCTTACGGTGTTTGCCATTTTCCGGTGACACATATGTGTACTTTTTGGGTGAATAACAATCATGGAACTCGCGTCTAGCTCGAGCTAAATGTAATAGCTCGACGATACAACTCACAACTTACTTAGTTTTGACTTCTACCGGCAGTCCCTAAAGACACGCATGTTTTTTTTTTTTCAATTCGAACCAGTAGTTCTTGAGATTAGTGCGTTCAACCAAACAAATAGACTTTTCACATTTTATAATATTAGTATAGATAACTCACCAGTCCCGGTTCGATTAACAGCACAACAACAATGAAATGTGGAAAAAAAAATATTAACCAGTAACTGGCCGATGTATAGGGAGACAAATGTGATCCTTGAAACAAGTAGTTGAATCGACAAGTTGAAACGACTTCTGCGTCCATCTGCCTTTGAATAACATTTTTTTCTGTTCCGCAAATCTCGCGAATCTCACACAATATGTAGTCGCGCAAAACTAGCGCGGGATGCGCGTTTGCCGAATTGGTTTCCATAGTCGCCATCAAATGAAATAAAAACTTTTTAACAAAAAATTTTATTTCGGAAGTCGGTGTTTTTGGTTGTTTCTTCGTTTTTAATACCGACTTACGAAATTAAAGTTATTTTATACTTTGTTGTGTTTTGTTATTTGGAAGTCGGTTGTATTTTTTGTCAATAAGTTTTTTATTTTAATTTTTTAGTGGTACCCCACAGCTAACGCTCAGCGTATTTTACTTTCTTGTGACTTTACAGTGGTGTTCCACTGTACTCACAAGAAAGCAAAATACGGAATTGCGTATTTTTACCAGCAATATTGATTTAAAAACCAAACATTGATGGCATTTCTATGGGATCAATCGAAAATATATTCTTTCACATTACTTATAATGAAATATTTTTTCAAATCGGTTCATAAATGACGGAGTTATGAGGTAACAAACATAAAAAAATTACAACAGAATTGAGATACTCCTCCTTTTTTTGAAATAAGATTAAAAAATAAAATACTACCCAGAAAGTTCTTCACTTAATAATGGCTGGAGCGACGTGGTACCTGGTGTCAGTAAAATCGCACCATCACTCGGCTCAATGCCGAGAATTCAATAAACTTTAATCAACGTGCAAACATTATTACGTGTTACAAGTTTCGGTAAATGTTAATGAAAATGGGCATTAGACATTGTTATTAGGGTTTAGGTCCTGAGACGGCTCGTGTCTCGAATTCAGAACAGACAGACACGGAACCCTAAAAAGTATGATTCGGAACCCTTCGGAGTCTGACTCGCACTTGTCTGGCATTTTATTGACTTTGATCGTCATTTGTCTCGTATCCTTGGACTTTGAAAATATCGAGACTGATCAAACCCTAACGCCGTTTGTCCACGGCGTCTGTCTCGCCAGATCCGTCATCCGAGAAAAAACCGGACCGAAGATGCAGCCTATACATTTAAATGAACCTTTGTCCACTCGACGTCCGACGTCCGAGATCCGTCATCCGTTCTTTTGACGGGCTCCGGGGATTTTGCTTGATCGGATGAACCGCTAAACCGGAGCCTCAATCAGGAGTACATGTAATACAAATATATAAAACACTACAAAGAAAATAATTGAAATTTTATCTTCATGTGCCGTCGTTATTTATCGTAAAGTGTACAAAATGCTCCTTCGAGGTAACTCTCTTGCAGAAGAGGGTGAACCCAAAACTTCTTTGTCTCCTGCGTCTTCGTACGTACAATAATATGGCTAGTTACACCGCATTTGAGTGATATTTCGTTCGAGATCGAATCGGATCCGGGCGCAGTGGACAAACGTGATCAGTCTCCGTCATCCGTCTCCGTCAAAACGCCGGATTCCGTCAACCGAGAAAAAACCTGACCGTGGACAAGGGCTCTAACCGTGTTCCAAAAAGCCCTAACAAGTAAACAGAAAAATATGTCTCCTATCATCGTATTAATCAGTTATTCCACAGCTCAATAGATTCTACCTGGCTTTTGAGATATTTAGCGAGCCGCGAATCTAGTAATATTCCTTTGCTGTGCCACCTCTCGACCTCGTTTGTTACCTAAAGGCTAACGAACGAGGCGCTGCACCGGTCTGTATCGATCCGCCTGAGAGTCGCTACTGTGCACGTAATTGAATCTCCATTCCTCTCAGACACAAAGGCTGCTACTGTACCTATGAACTATAGAGCTAGCTTGCCAAAGCCTGTCTGTTCCATTAAAATTAACTTGCTACTAACAGGTTTCAAAATAGCAAACGTTTATAGACTATGTTGGGCTTTGACGTCCCTTTGGTAACGTAATTATATTTCGATCCAAATAGTCTTTGTTATTGTTGCGACTATCTGTAGGCGTATGTTTGTATTTCTCATGGCAATATGGTAGTGAGCTCTCTCGTGTTTTATTATTGCTTCAAAACAAATATCACTGCACCAGCCGGTCGAAAATGCCTAAGCCATTAAAGTCTGTGTCTGGAAAGGGTTATTTACTAGAGCGTAAGTCCTAATAAATCTCAAAAAATAATTTTGGTGTGGTAAAACGAAAGTGACAAACACTTATTATTATTAAGGGGGTGACCATTTGACGCTCACTACTGTTTGTAGTGTGTCACTAGTGTTTTCTTCTGGAAATCTTATTAACAATATTTTTTTATTTTTTTTGAAAAATAAATGTATTATTACTAGCCCACAATGTCCCACTGCTGGGCGAAGGTCTCCCCCATTCCTTCCATCGGTCACGATTTTCCGCCTTTTCCTTCCAATTCTTAAGGAATCCACCAAGCAAGCAAGACATACAATATGGTGTTACAGTTAATTTGTTTTAGCATATCCAGCCATAACATGGCGTTCAAATATATTCACAATAATCGATGTCAATTAATTTAACTTATAAATTGCTGACTCTATTGACTTGTCTTCTAAATAATCCTTACTGGTGTAATATCTTTTAAATAATAATTAATAATTTGAAAAGTGTTTTTAAACATACTATTTGGTAGATGATTGTAAATAATAAACGACATGCAGTATACATTTTTCTTAAATAATTTTAGTTGTATTGGTTGCAGCCGAAGTCTATATTTATGCCGAGTTCGGCTATTTGGCCTGTCAGTTCTAGTTTCAAATAAATTGAAGTTTCTTTTTACAAAAGTACATATTTCAAAAATATATAGACATGGCAAAGGCAGAATTTAAGTTTTTCAAATAGTGGCTTACAGCTGTCTAAAAAGCGAGCTACAAATTGCTCGGATACATTTTTTTTGAGCTTTAAAAACTCTATACATACTGCGCTTCATAACACGTTGACAAAAAGTTGAGTTTGGACTTTTGGATGTCAAAGACCAAGTTTGTACACCGAAGTCAAGATGGGGAGTATACACATGTTTATCAGCTTATGTTTCAATGACATGGGCAAAGTGCCCTTAAATAACTCCTTCATGGACCAGCAGTAGCAGTATCTGTAGGAGTGGCTCTGCGAGTATCAGCAGCTCTTCCAGGTATTTTCTGTGCGTCGTACCATTTCCTTAACTAGCCTTGCTTGGAAAGTGTCTACTTGGCCCAAGTCTTGGATATTTTGTAAATTCTCCCCGACTACGTGTATGTTCGTTTTGAAGCTGTTGATTATGACTTTGGTCTTCTACATTTTTATCTTAAGTCCAACCGCTAAGGTCTTGCTGTGTGTGTGGTAAGGTGGCTGTAGGAGAGAAAAAGACAATATCGTCACCGAAACGTAAATTAAACAACCTCGCTTACCGATTATAATACCCTTCTCTTCCCAATATTTTCTTATGGCAGCTGTCTCATGTATTTCGTAAAGGCATTAAATAAAGCAGGATGTGTGATGCTGTCAGATATTTTAGAATAATCCACAAATGCATCATATAGAGGAACTTTATATTCATAAATAGCTTTTACCCGTGACTTCGTACGCGCATATCCCATTTTCCCGGTTCCCGTAGGAATTTTGGGACGAATTATACACCTAAACCTTCCTCATGAATAACCCCATCCATTGGAGAAAACATGAAATCCGTTCAGAAGTTTTTGAGTTTATCGCGAACAGACAGACGCGGCGAGAGACCTTGTTTTATAATATGTAGTGATATTTTTCGACTATTTGGTTAATAGTGTGTAAGTGACCACTTACACACTTCTCGGCCAAAAAATCCTTTACGGGAGCCTGCTTATTCTGGGGGTTGCTTTTCATCTAGTTGGCAAGCTATGCGTTTTCAATTACTTTGATAAAAGTTTCGGAAATATAGGAACGAAAAGAAATCACCTCCAAATAAAATCACCTTTCTTGTGAATTTTCTTCAAGGATCTTGTCCAATAATTATGGTTCACCCATTTTCAGGGGTTCGGTTAACCGCAAAACTTCTTATCTTAAACATTGTCCCTGCTAATTTGTTTAAACGTCTCTGCCTTCGTTCAGACATGTTGTAATCCACTAAATGTTATTGCTCTTAATTCCTTGTTTTGCCATTTGTTAGCGATTGGATCCTTTCTAATGCGAACTGATTAGTTTTTTTTTCGCTGCTTTTATGCATTTATGCTGTCCTTTCTTCTTTCAGCCTGTACTGTAAATCTTTATTGATTTCATTTAAAGCCTGTCTATGCTCTGTTCTTGCTCCTGGTAGTTTTTATTGTATTTTGTTTAACTACTTCACTGGCTTTTGATACTCTTTGTATTATTTCTTTATACTTTAATTCTATAGTCTTTCTTCATTTTCTTCGTTTAATAGAACAGAACTATTTCTGAAATCTACATTTCTTTTTACATGCTAAAATGGATTCTTTATTAAACTTCTTTTTTTTATTATTTCTTACGATGGATTTTAATGTTTAGTTTTTGTTTTATCAATGCGCTCTCGGGCCTGTGATCAAAACTACATTTCAATTAGTTAATAACTTCAACATTGTTAATAATTTGCTTTGTGATGCCAAATTATAATGTACTCTATTTTTTGTCACGTTATTGGTAGAAATTCCTGTCCATCGTCTGCCGTTTCTTCTAGAAGAACGTTCGTTTCGATCTCCAGAGCCATAATAATTTGTACTTATAGAAATGCAAAATTGTTTAAGGAAAAATAAAGCTATTATTATTTTATTTATTGATAAATGATATTTATTTTGTAAGTAGGTAAAACATAACACTTTTACACGTCAATATTTTTTGGTCATTTTTAAACTAGATGAGGCCGGTGTTTTCTAGCTGACTACCCTGAGAAGAAACACCAAAACAATTTCAGAGGTCAAAGTCTCTTTTAAAGTCCATACAATCGTGCTGGTCAAATCATATGAGAACCATGTAGGTTAATGTCTGAAGTTTTGGGAAAAGTACCACAGAAATTTGAGTGAACCTGTCCAGACTGTGTAATGTACTATCTAAATTACTAACATATAATCAGGAATGGAATGGAATGGAATCAGGAGGAATAGAAGGAAGAAAGGGAGGCCTTTGCCCCGCAGGGGGACACATTTGGCTAATATATAAATATACATCAGGGCGAATTCTACTATTTTTTAAGCAACGTTCGCATTTGTATCTCAGTCGTGATCTGTCAAAAAAGCTTTAATTTCCATACATGTTTGACAGATTGCGACTGACATGCAAATGCGAACGTTGCTTAAAAAATAGTAGAGTTGGCACTATGATTGTGTTCGCTCCAAGAAACAGCGATGTCAAACAAAACAATGTAAGACACTCAAGCCAAGGAGACGTAAACTTAATGAGATGTTGTCATAACAGTGGACGATTTGTTAGCAAATATCATGTATGCCTGCAAACAAAATAGGGAGAACGTGCAGACGTACCCACGCTCAGCACTACTCGCCCATTCATACCAACAGAAAATAAATATTTCTTATCTAACCAGTTTATTGATAAAAGTACAAAAATAGAATACTAACAATAAGCCGTATCGAAATTGGTCGAAAAACTATCGAGATTGAACTAAGTATTTTAAAACAAAGCTGTTATTTTAACTATTCTATTAGGATTTGTTTCTGCACAGTCCTTCTCCTTACTTTGGACCATTGATCGTGGGTCATTTCCGTCTATCTGTCTGTCCGTCCGCGGTTTAACTCAGAGATTCTTAGCGCTAGAAAGTTGAAATTTGGTATGGGTATACCATATTAATCACGCCGACAAAATGGTAAAATGAAATCTTGAAATACATTGTTTTTTAGGGTGGTCCCCTACATGTAAAGTGGCGATGAATTTTTTGATGTCTCTCCATGGTGTGGGTTGTCGTTAAAAAAAATTGAGGGTTTGCTAAACCGTTTTTCTTATTTAAAGTGCTAAGTTTTGTTAGCCAGCTAAACGGTTGTTTTTGGAGACGTGAAAAAATTCATGGTAGTATCACGAATTTAAAAGGAAAACTATCACAGCTAAGTAGGCTTTACAAGTTAACGAGTAATAGTCGACCAACTTAACAAATGGAACTGGGTAATTAAAAACATCCTAATAATTCCATAGAAAATTTACTTCAAACCAAGTACATTTGTAACTTTGTAATCTAAAAATAGTTAAGTACATTTTACTATTTTTCTGGCATGGTTTAGGAGACGGGTAACTACGGAACCCTACACTGCGTGGTCCGACACGTTTGCACTGCCTCATGAATATATTGCCTTTTTTAACATGTATATCCCTCTCTCGAAAACGCCGTTTTCGTGCCAGATTTGGGCGCAGCCTTTGACGTCAGAAACCAATTTGGACTTCTGTTTCTAATAAGGATGTTGCCTGGGTTAAAAATATGATTATTTTTAGTCCGTCAGTTGAATTATCAAAAATATTGACTACGTATTTTTTATTTTATCAAATCAATCAAAAATAACGAAGATAAAATGCATCAAAGATAAGGAGTGAGGAGGGAGGCTTGTAACGTCACTTTCTAGTAAAAAGTGACTGATAAGTGACCTCACACCAGTTTTGAACGCACTGTATCGTCTTCATTTTTAGGGTTCCGTACACAAAGGTAAAAAGCGGGACCGTATTACTAAGATTCCGCTGTCCGTCTGTCTGTCCGTCCGTCTATCACCAGGCTGTATCTCATGAACCGTGATAGTTAGACAGTTGACATTTTCACAGATGATGTATTTTTGCTGCAGCTATAACAACAAATACTAAAAAACAGAATAAAATAAATATTCAAGGGGGCTCCCATACATCAAACGTTATTTTTTTGCTCGTTTTTGCTCGACATTGATAACGGCAACAGGTACACGCTTGAAATATTTACAGAATATTAAGTTATAAATTCACTTTAAAAATAAATAGTAAAATTAATTTTTATGGGAGGCTAGTCTCCCATACAAGAAACGTGATTTTATTTGCCGTTTTTATAGATAATGGTACAGAACCCTTCGTGCGCGAGTCCGACTCGCACTTGGCTGGTTTTTGTTTACGTGACAAAAGAAACAATACGTGTCCAATATTTTTTGGAAATCTATCTGACGGACTTATTCGATTTTTTTAGTCAAATACCCTATTATCAACTTTGAATAGAATAGAATAGAAAACATTTATTCGATACAGACACAACACAACAGCAACAAAACACAAAATAAAAAAGGGAACAATCATAAGACAACAATTATCTAGCGAGCCGCTAGCTGAGCGTGCCTATACCTTTGCGTCGTCGCTGATGATTTGATGAAGATATTTTTAAAAGTGTATTATAATGCAAAAGTGCGACAAAATCACTAATTTTAATTCATTCATATCAATTGCATTATGATTCAGGCTAATTCGAGACTGATAAAACTAGACTCACACATACATATTCGTACGTTGTACGTTTGTGAGCACTTTTTAAAGTTATTTTTAATCGTGCACATGAGAATTGTTGAATTACTTAGTTTTGGGAGATTCACGCTATTTATCTAATAGGGCACCAAAAAACAGAAATTCATGTAATTGGTGTCTCTATAAATAATATGGGGTCTCTCAGAGTAATGCGGGCGTCCTATTATAAGACTTTAATATTTAGATTTCTTTTGTTAGAAGTCAATTACCCGACACGAGATGTGGGTGGTAAGTTTCTCATAATTTAAGGCCCCTGGGTTCCCTTGAAAACTGACAGCTCACCTTGTGATCACTTCACCCAAGCCTTCCCTTCGATATGTTTACAGAATCGACTGGCTGTATCATTAGCGTCAAAAAATTCTACCGGTCGATTGCTCATACCAAGTCCTTGAAAACGGATAGGTACCTAAAGAACAAGAACCCATTAAAAATAATAATCTCCTAAACTAAATGATCTATTCACACTAGTGTCCCTCAAGATGTGTTCATCCAACTGGTCACCAGAGACCGACGTGGCTTACAAAACGCATCGATAATGTATTTTCTTTGTTCAGTCGCTCTATTATGCAAACATCCTGAAAATTGAAGTGGAAAGGAGTGAGGTTGAAGTGAACTGTCATTCCACCTTCATGACCTTATGGATTTATTGACATTCATTCTGTTCTGTAAATATCTCACCGTGCCAATTAGGTGAAGTGAACTTGAAATCACACCCTAAATTCTATGGCTCACTTCCTATTAGTTTTCACGGCAAAGTTTTGACAGAATAGCATTGCTATTCTGTAAATATCTCACCGTGTAAAATTATTTGTTCTGTATGGTGTCCATAGCACCATCCCATCACTTCCCGTGGGTGTCGTAAGAGGCGACTAAGGGACTCACCATAGAATGGGCAGCAGCATTGTCTGTGCATTGCGCACTGCGATCGCCAACCCGCCCGCCAAGCGTGGCGATTATGGCAAACCCTCGTTGGGGGGAGGCCTATGTCCAGCAGTGAACGTCATTCGGCTAATGATGAACATAAAGTGAGTTCTCTGTGAAGTAGTCACCCCACCTAAGTTTACACGGTGAGATGTTCACAGAATAGGCCGAAAGCACACTTCATATTTACTCGTTGAGATGTTAACTGAATAGCGCTACCAACAGGTAGGCAGAAACAAAGGCACTATTTTCTTTATCGGCTTACCATAAAACAAAAGCCTTTTACTTCGCATTTTTTCTGAAGAGTTAAAGTGCTCATGATTATGCAAGGTTTCGCGGCATCTGACCATGAAAAACGGGACGAAGCACCTGTTGGATATTATTGTATGCAACAGCCTTTTATCGGTATTGTATAGTTGGTCTCCTAGTAAAAGTGGTTTCCATTCAAGAGCTGTTACTTTCACCATCACTTGGACGGCTGCCAAAACCAATTGTTCAGCCATAGTAGAGTGATACGTAGTGGTACGCGTCTATTGAAAACGGCTAAATTGGGCTGAGAATGAACACATTATTTTGTAACTAACAAACCAACTTGAACCATAATTTGAAAAGACTTCGTATTACATAGCTTTTTCACATCTCTCATTGCCATCTTAAACATAAAGTTTTGTAGAGATGCAATCATCATCATCTTTCCATTGTGGGTCACATATCATGTCCAATGGTACCACATTGATATCGTTACATGACTAATTGTAGCCGATTCGTGTGATCGACTCTTTCGTTTGTCATTTTTTAGAAGTGACTTTGTCTATATTGAACAGATGGTGATGCTGTTAGCCAATTAATTCATGTTTTCATTAAAATTCAGTCTCATGTTTTGATTGGAACAACCATGCCAAAATCCTTAACCCCCGTAACACGTAAGATATGAACTGATTTGAGTCCTAACTCATTTCTTTGTTCCAACATCGTAGATAGTACAGTACTCAAATGTCAGAGGTGATTAACCTTGTCCGGGCTGCGGGGATGGTGCAGGACCTAATAAATCAATATCTAAGACCGCGTAGGTAGAGTGCATCCCTCCTCTGCGCGGCGCAGGCTCCCTGCACCCCACCTTAACTCCCGACGGGAGGGGCCGCCCCGGCTTGCACAGTGAAATTGTAAACCACATAAACTATTTAGAGCACGGTTATTATATTTGTAGAAATCCTTTCGACGATGACACAGATTCTGTGATTAAGTTTTTTTCCGTGAGTTATGGTCTGAATCCAGTAACCGGCGGAATTAAACGTCCAACAGGTTGCACAGTAACCTTTTAGTAACGAAAAATATAGGTATTATTGTGATTTCGATGTTTTGTGTTCCGCGGATAGTAGAAAAAGGGAATGAGTATGTAAGGGGATGCAGAATGGCGTGACTGAAAAGTTGTGTGGGAATCGGTTGACATGGTAAGGGCATATTACGATGCAGATTATTGAAGATTATATTGTGAGGTCATAAATGGAATGACTGTATTAAAGGTAATATAGCTAGAAAAGACTTCTATGACTATAAGAGATGCATGGAAGAGATTGAAAAGAAAGACATGTTGCGCCGACCCAAAATAAATTGGAATGAACGCAAAAGCATAATGAGTAGAGCGTTTTGTGCAGAGCACCATGCCAATCTCTGATACAATGGTGCAGCGTTGATTGAAGGGTATGAATGACACTTCCGTCACTTACGAACAATATTTCGAGATGTGAATGTGAACATTGCTAAAAAATTCGTAGAATAAAATTGGCCCTCTGGTTTGTCTGTCAGAAAAGCCTCAATTTCCATACATTTTTGACAAATTGCGACTGATATGCGAACCCGAATGTTGTTTTTTCAAGAATAGGCACTCAGGATATTGGAGAAAATGTCATGCAGTAACATGCGATTTATTATTATTTACTTACATTATATTACGTAACATACAGAACAGAATTTAAAAGTTGAACATTGAGTGAAGTTTCGTATAAGTACTGACTTGTCCTGTTAACGTCTGGGGGGTGGCGGGTGCCGGACGAGCGATGCAGCCCCCACCGAGCTTTGTGATATGATTGAACGCTGCGTACCTATATAACACCTATGTTGATTTACGGTCGATAAGGCCTGCAGTGCAGATGGTATCTCCCCCACACCCCGGTCCGCCCCTCACACAAGAACGGAATCACCCTCCCTTCAATTTGAAGTTTCCAATAATTGATAGTGTTGTTGTGTACCTATCTATAACATAGTTATATCTCTAACAGCATAGAGGCAATCGACACGAGCGATATTCTCCTTTAATTTTGTAGTCGCATGTTTTGCTCATTTAAGTAAGAGAAGCTCGTGGCTGAAGAATAACAAGCCGCACGTGTCGATCTTCAAGGTTAAGCTACGCTTGCCAAGGTTGGTCGGTGGACGGGTGAGCACCTTAATATACTGAGTTTCCTCCGTGCTTCAGAAAGCACGTTAAGCCGTTGGTCCCGGCTGTCATTTGTAGATCTTTGGCAGTCGTTACGGGTTGTCGGAAGCCAGTAACTGGCTCCAGTCTTGCCAAGAAGTACCGTGTTACCCAGTTAATGCAGTCAGTAAAGTTAAGCTGAATCTAGTTTGACTTGAAGCCGACCCCAATATAGTTGGGAAAAGGCTAGACAGATGATGTATTCTTTTAACCTTTAATGTATTTTTTATCGACCATACAACGCGCTGCTTGAAACAAAATAGGAGCAATTAAGTCAACGTCACATTATGTTTAGAAAAATAGCGAACCCTGTTCCCTAAAATGACATAGACAACGAAACGTAGGTATATAATTTTGCGTACTTAGAAAGGTGACCACTGCCTAAAATAAACGCGTCATAGAAAATGACCCGAATGTAAGTTCAGACTGCACTCTACATACTTTCAAAATTATATAGCTGATTCTAGAAGCATAATATTTTATTCTACAAATGAAATTGAATCGGTGCCTACTATACTATATGTACATTAGGTACATGACCTTAACATCTGTGTCGAGTGATTCATTATAATGTTTGCTCGTTCCGTTTGTAACATTATCTACACAAATGAGTCATTGCATATTTATTTGTAATTGAGTTGCTATGAAAATCGATCATGTACAGTCAACAAAACTATTTGGCATACAGGCAATAATATTATTTATTCCACTGCACTGCCAATATTTATGTCTAATAAGTATGTCATAAATAGTAAGTATGTCTTATGACATACTTATGAGTGTGGTGTACAATAATTGTCTACTCAGCACACTCACATTTTTTAAAGTAGTTGCAAGTCGGCTGCCTGCACACCAAATAGCTTTGTTGACTGTCCACGTAGTACACGGAGTATTGTTGCTGCACCCAATCTGGAGTGATCTTGCTGGGAGTCAATTTTTTTTCCTGAAATGTCCAATCCAGCGTATAAATCTAACTAACCTATTTAGTCCCACTGCTGAACAAAGGCCTACCTTTCCGTGATACTCAGAATTTAACCAGCACGGGCCAGACTTTTCGGTAGGAGTCGATCTCAGCTGGCCATCTTCTTCTTGGGCTGTAGCGATGTCGGCTGACATATAGAATTTAACAAGTGCTGGTTCAAGCATAAAAATAGCGAGCAAAATACAACGTTAACTATTCAGTGTCATGTATTTCAATCAACGCCGTGAAATGAATTGAAATTCATTATTGAGCCATTTTTATCGGAAAAGGCATTAATTACATCATCTATATGTGAATAACACCGAGCTCCAATCAAGTTTTCATCTCAAGAATTTCTTTTCCTCTTTCCATCTTTTCAAAGGTTGCTTTTTTATGTTTTCCGTCTAGAACTTTCCATTTAATATTTCTACATTAAGAATTTCTTTCGAACGATCTAATTGCTTCGCCCACGTTGAAGGATAAATATCAAGTCGTAAATATCGTGGATCGTATTTCAGTAATATGCAGTTTTACACACAGACAATGATTTGTATTATTTATATTATAAAACTTCTCATCAAAAAATCGTAAAATCGACCATTGTGGTTCGATTTTTATCATACATATATAAATATTTATATATATTTATGTGTATGATTTTTTAATGAGAAATATTGATCTATCATCAAATTATTTGAATTCTGTAGTGTAATGTAATATTTCGATACAATGGATGACCGAAAGCTTTGGTCGGTTTTTTTTTGGTAAACCATTTCTAAAAATGGAACCTACCTAGATCGATTTATCGCCCCCGAAATCCCCTGCTTACTAAATTTCATGAAAATCGTTGGAGCCGTTTCCGAGATTCAGATTATATTATATACATTATATATATACTAGCGGTCCCGACAGACGTTGTCCTGTCCGAACGTTTGCTTTGAGTATGACGAAAATTTATAGAAATCGATTGCAGCGCAACCTACCGGGTCTAATTGTGAATCTAAACCATTCTCGAATCCCCTTGAACACACACAAAAAAATTCATCAACATCGGTACAGCCGTTTAGGAGGAGGTCAGTGACATACAAACGAACACAAGAAATATATATATTAAGATATATACAAGAATTGCTCCTCGTTTAAAGGTATTAGATTAGATAGATATATATAAATATTAAACAATATACATTTAGATATACTGATTATAAAATATGTAGTTTCTAATGTGGATTAATTTCAATCATGTGATTTTCTCACTTATGGTTCCCCATTACGCTTAAATCCTGGGAATTGAAAGGTCGCGCCGTGAAGCCTGTGGAACCACAAGAAGCTTTCTTCTGGCCGGTGCTAAGGTCACTACGAGGATTCCTACGCAAAACAGACCGAAAGGGAGTCTGGACATTGAAGTTCATACATTACCTTGCTTAGTGGTCGGGATGATGTCCACAAGGGAGTATTCTTGGACCTACTTTATTCCTTAGATTCCGACTGTATTTCGTAAAGACACGTGATAAAGATTATTTATTAGTATAATACAAAATACCCTGTATTCTTAAGGAATGTATTAGTCGTCATGCGTCACGCTCATCGACCTAATGAGGCTGTTTCTCATAGCAACGCTATTCTACTGATATTTATAGTAAAATACAATAGGGTAGTTGACGTCTATACACAATAATATACTTATTTGAAAGATGTTACAAAAATAGAACGGTTTGTGAAAAGATAAATGAAATTGGTGGGAATATAGAGAAGTGACACATGACCTATTACAGCCAAAGAGCCTCAACAACACCTAATGAGACTGGTATTATCAACAACGCTATTCCACATATATTTATAGTAAAATACAATAAGGCATTTGCCTGCTATCAAAATATATTGCTACTTAAATAAAATAGAACGATTTGTGAAAAGATACATAAAAGTTACCCGCTTTTGAAGTTATTTTAGTCGTTGTCACGCAAAACTTCTTTTGTACTCATTGATATCTATCTAACAATACCTTTAAACGAGCAATTCTTGATATATGTATATGTCAGCGGACAATGGCAAACTCCGTAAGATTTTGCTTTTTTCCGGTGACATATACAGGGTGGAATTTTGTAATGCCACCTGAAGGGAAAGTACCTATCCGATCCGATCCTAACGATCAATGCACTAAAAGTACAGGGTGTAAGTTTTGCAGATTTTAGTCGATTCGATTCCCGGCTGTGGCAGCGAATTTACGAAAATCTTTGAATGCAGTTTTCTTTCTATTCAAAAATTAAGGAATGTTTTCTTTGAGTAAAATTTTCTATCTACAGTATTAAGAGTACTTTCCCTTCAGGTGGCATTACAAAATTCCACCCTGTATATATAATCTGAATCTCGGAAACGGCTACAACGATTTTCATAAAATTTAGTATGCAGAGGGCGTTACTGGCGTGTGACGTCACAACGCTCTAAACTCGGTCATTTTTAGAGATTTGAAAAGGAAAGCGTTTTAACTGCGATTTGACTTTTCTCGTGACCCTATTAGACAAATGTATCGTTATGATTGACATCATCCTATGATTTTTCGCCTTCATTTATTCCAATGTTATATCAACATTGTCCCACCACACCACTACGGAGTTCCACTTATGGGATTAAACGGAATGCGTTTATTTACTGAATATAGTCTTATGGGATGGAAAGTAACATCGGCTTTACTTTCTCGGACAACGCCTTAGCGGTGCCGCTGCAGCGTAATACATACAAATGTCCCTGGAATACCACACAGTGTTATACCATGGACACTGTGGTTCGTTGTGTTCGGTAATGTCAAGACAAGGTTTATATGAAAGATATATTCTGAAAATCGAGCAGTAATTAAATTTCACCCGTGCGGAGCCGGGGCGGTTCACTAGTTTAAAATACGTTAATGACTATGTTTTCTGTTGTGATATTTGGTTGGAATAGTATTAAATATATTATTAGTAAAATAAGAGTTAGAAAAAGATGCTGAATGACAAGAGTGTTTATTTCAAGTAACTAGGCAATACATTAAGAAACAATATATCTATAAAAACAAGTCCGCACAACAGAGGTTATACTTTTCTACAACAGCCGCCCTTAATCTAAGTTGTGCAAGACAAACACACTAACAGAAAACAAAAAATAATAAAACTAAGTTTCTAGACCTAAGCTAACTGTACATCGTTTGTGTACTATAGGCCCTAGTGGCTTTGTTAGCACATCAGCAGGCAAATCACTAGTTTTCACATATTCTAACATTATAACGTTATCGGATACTTTTTCCCTAATAAAGTGAAAACGAGTATCAATATGCTTCGTCCTGCTGTGGTGTACGGGATTTCGAACCAGATTAATGGCACTCTGACTGTCAGAAGCTAAGTTAACTGATGAAAGTTTACCTGTTATCTCATAGATAAATCGACGCAAGTAACACGCTTCCTTCGTGGCAGACGCTAGTGCCATATACTCTGCTTCCGCCGAGGATAAGGCAACAGTAGGTTGCTTCTTGGACTCCCAAGATACAAGACCTCCACTCAACTTGAAGCCGTACCCAGTATATGATCTTCTATCTGTCGTGCAGTTTGCCCAGTCAGCGTCACAATAGCCTTTTAAGGGGTTTCCGCTTCTCCTATAAACCAATGAATAGTTTACAGTACCTTTTAGGTACTGCAGAACCCTTTTTGCAGCATTCCAGTGTTCCTTCATATAACACGTATTAAACTGACTTAAGTAGCTCGTGGCGTAGGCGATATTGGTCCTAGAGTTTACCGAAAGGTACATTAGACCTCCTATTAAATTCTGATAAGGATAAGACTCTCCAACTTGTCCATCGGTTCTCCTTTCCATATTCTTTTTAACTAAAGGAGTATCCACTATCTTGCAATCTTTCATGTTAAACTGATCCAGTAACGATAAAATATAATTTCTCTGATTTACTTTTATACTCTCGGAATCATATTCAATTTGTAAACCTAAATAACATTTTAATACTCCAAGATCTTTCAGAGAAAAATATTTTGACAAATCCTTTTTGACAATGTCAAATGTCAATTCAGATTTAAAGAAGACGATTATATCATCGACAAAAATACCTAATATAACGAGTTCTTCACCAAAAAGTTTCGTATATACGCAAGGCTCAGAAGGAGTTCCTGTAAAACCTATTTTTATAAGCGTTTCGTTTAACTTTTTGTTCCAAGCTCTTGGCGCCTGTTTAAGGCCGTACAAGGATTTACGCAACAAACACACCTTGTTTTCCTTGTCTTTTGCTTTGAAGCCAAGGGGTTGCTCCATAAAAACTTCTTCTAAGTTTCCGTTAAGGAACGCGGTGTCAACGTCTAAGTGTTTCATTCTTAAGCCCATCTCTGCAGCTAATGCAAACAAGGTGCGGAGAGAAGAATGACGAATCACTGGCGCCAAAGTCTCGTCGTAGTCTACGCCTTTAATTTGCTTAAAACCTTTGACGACGAGTCTGGCTTTATATTTAGTGACATTACCATAAGCGTCCTTTTTAAGTTTATAAACCCATTTACATGGTATGACCTTTTTTTTGGTCTATCTACTAGTTCCCATGTGTGGAGTTTTATCAGAGAGTTGTACTCATCAGCCATCGCATGGTGCCACTTATCAGCATCGTCAGCATGAGTAGCTTCATAATAAGTCGTAGGTTCATTTGCATCATCCGTCGACAAATTATAAGAAAGAAAATCTGGTGGTTTTCTGTTTCTCGTGGGATACCTCCTCTCCTCTTCCAAACTAGGTGGCTCTTCATCGACACTAGGAAGTCTCAGCTCAAAGAATGGTTCTGGTTCTCTCATATTTGCTGATTCTTCTGTACTTTCTACATTTAACTGTGTAGTTGGCTCATCTATAGGATTGGCACTCTCAACACAATCGAAAAATTGACAATCGTTATGTTCAAGTTCCTTATTTTCAAATAACAATATGGAATCTGACTGTACTACAGGCTCAGACTGCCTCTGCTCTTTCAACCCTGTAAAGCAATTTTCAAAAAAGGTTGCATCTCTGGACGTAAACACTTTTCGTAGGTTAGCAGGATTCGTAAATATATAAGTATTTGGATTTTCTGAATAACCGAAAAAAATCGCTTCCTTTGCCTTTACGTCTAACTTTTTCCTTTGACATGAAGGTATATGTACAAGTGCTCTGCATCCAAACACTTTCAAATGACTGAGGTCATTTCTACAACCACACCACCTGTCCTCGGGAATTTGACCACCTAAGGCTCTGTGAGGAGACCTATTTTTCAGGTATACGGCAACTTGGAAAGCATCTTCCCAGAATGCTTTAGGTAGTGAGCTTTCTGCTAACAACGTCCTCGCCTTCTCTGTAATTGAGCGGTGGGTACGTTCAGCTACTCCCACTTGTTGAGAGCTGTACGGCGCCGTCGTTTGATGTTGGATACCTTTAGAGGCAAGATAATCATCGAATTCCCTATTAACGAACTCTTTACCGCCGTCAGTTCTAACTGCTTTAATTTTCTTATCTAATTGATTTTCAACAAAGGTTAGGAAAATATTAAATTTATTTTTAACCTCTGTCTTGGAAGAAATAAAGTAAGCAAATACCTTCCTTGTATAATCATCAACAATAGTTAACATAAACCTATTCCCCTGAAAAGAGGTTGTAGACACAGGTCCCAATAAATCCATATGTATCAGTTCTAAAGGAGAAGTAGCTCTGTTATATGCTACCTTCTTAAAAGGTTTCCTTGCCTGTTTTCCTTCCACACAAGCGATGCAACTGCTTTTATCTACTACACTAAACTTTACACACCTACCTCGTGATTCTTCAGTTGGGTCATGCCTATACGACACAAGTGTCCTAACCTCTTGTGCCAGAGTTTGTAACTAATATTCTGACAGTCAGAGTGCACATCCTGCGTCAAATGATTACTTGCCACATCTTCGGGAACATTAACAGTACCATCTACAACGTACAGTCCACCACAGGGCGAGGCATGAAGTACCGAATCACCTGTAAAATGAAAATGATTAGATTTATAAAAGTTACATCCATTTTTATCAAAAATACAAACAAAACCCTTATCAACAGCTTTCTGCACAGACAATAAGTTAGCTTTTAAGTCGGGGACAAAAGCAACATCGCTGATCTTGTTGATTACGTTCTCGGGTGTATTTATTGAAATGTCTCCTATGCCGTAGCATTTAATCTGCTTTCCGTTTGCGACTGTAACACTACCTTTATTCTGTATCGTAATGTTCTGAAGCCAATCTCGTCTAAAACTCATGTGTTTAGTACAACCAGAATCTACGTAAAATACCTCCTTGCTTGAGCAGCCAAAAGTATTGAGAGCTGTAAACGTTATGTTCTTAGCTTTCTCCGTTTTGCCTTTCTCCTTGTTTCTCAGCGGACAGTCAGGTCTCTTATGACCAGGTACTTGACACTCGTAGCAGACTATTCCCTTCTTCTTGGATTTAGGCTTCTTCTTCGCATGAAAGGCGGAATCTATAGATATAGCTGCATCTTTAGACATCTCATTCAGCAGTTTTGTCTTTACTAAGTCAGTAGTCACGTCTATATTACAACTTTCTAGAGCCATAATGAGAGGTTCATATTTTGAAGTGAGCCCTCCCAAAAGTATACCTATCCTCTATGACAACATCAATATCCGCAAGATCCTGTGCGGTTGATAAAACTGCATAAATGTACAGTTCAATATTTCCGAAATCTGACAGACTCAACCTGTACAGTTTTCGCTCTAAAGCTAGTCTTCTTCCCATTCCCTTATCTTCAAACGCCTGTTGCAAGTATTTCCATGCTTCGGCTGCAGTTTTCGCACATCTAACGTGAGTAATAGCTGCACCGTCAACTGTTAAGCAAATTTTTGCAAGAGCTTTCTCGTCGTTGCGTACCTTGATCGAAGCAGGGGTCGTGTCACCATCCGGATAACCACTAATTGTTACCCACAAGTCTTCGTGTAAAAGGTAATTTCTCATCTTAAACTTCCAAGTAGGATATCCATCTTTATTTCGAAGACAAAACGATGGAATCGAAGATGAATTCGACGTAGAGGGATTAGACTTATTAGCACTCGAAGCATCTCCAGTTTCACGTGACATTTCGACTAGTAAAATTTTTAGTCACACAAGAAACTCAACTAATTTTATTACAAATAATATTTTAAACTCTTCCAGAGCTTCGTGCTGATAACGTGTTGTGATATTTGGTTGGAATAGTATTAAATATATTATTAGTAAAATAAGAGTTAGAAAAAGATGCTGAATGACAAGAGTGTTTATTTCAAGTAACTAGGCAATACATTAAGAAACAATATATCTATAAAAACAAGTCCGCACAACAGAGGTTATACTTTTCTACAACATTTTCTTTGTCTCTTACAGTGAGCGTGATCATCGGTCTCGTGGTGGTTGGTGTAACAGACGCCTTGTACCAGTCCCCTGGTGAAGCCAAGGGCAGGAACAGCCTGATCACCGGTGACCTGCTCATCATTGTGGCTCAAGTCGTCTCCTCCTGCCAGATGGTGTATGAAGAGAAATACGTTGCAGGTAAGGCAATTACTGTGAACCTGTATTTGAACTAGGTATGTAGTTCGTTTTTATTGGAGAGCTATTGACGGACACAAATTAATTGTATGCAATCTTGTGATAGTATTACTAGCAATTATGAGACAAGCCGGAAGTCGGGAACTGGTCTAACACAAGACTGGTTGAAGTGGCGACCCTTGGGAGAAGCCGTCCATCCGTGGACTTCTTTCGGCTGAAATGATGATGATAATGATGAATCATTGTTTTGTACGGCCATACTTCACTCGCTGCTAGACATACTCCCTATCTTTAATAACCACCACCACCAGTTTCACTGACTCTCCTGCCCTCCCGTGTTCTATTATGAGCGATCAGCTAACCCGCGCAACTTCGTATCCGTCACATTTTTCATTAATGCTCCGCTCTTATTGTTCGTAGTGTGATGTTATATAACATTCCTCGATAAATGGGCTATCCAACCCTAAAAGAATTTTACAATTCGAACGTAGTTCCTGAGATTAGCGCGTTCAACCAAAGAAACAAACTCTTCAGCTTTATATATTAGTATAGATTTTCGATCCGCGGCTGACAGCCTAATTACGTAATTAAAAATGAATGTAATCGATCGCATATGCTTTCATTTTGTCCTTGCAAACCTCGTTGCGTGTTTACCGTTATCGAGTAGAAGAGTAATTGAACATGTAGCAATGGATCTTGAATTAACTATATTCGATTGTGATGGACATTGCGATTTTATTAGTAACACAATAAGGGCGCAAGACGTAGTTAGGTTGATTACATAAATCTCTCAATAACATTTGTCCGTGAAGGAATTCTTCTAGGCTATCCGCATAGAACAATTCCTTCACGGAAAAAAACATAACAACTTAGGATATGGAATATCATAAAAGTTATTACACAATTTTATATACCAGTGATGCGCTCGTGTGGACGTCCGTTGTGCTTGACAAAATGTAATATGAATTATATGTACTAGAAATATATTATGTTAGGTTTTGTAATATATGTCCGGCAAATAGGCACATATTTATCTATAGCTAAATATGAATAATTTTTTAAAACCTATGGTATACGTAGGTAATCCGTGTGTACCTTGGCAAACATAAATTATGTACATATTATTATGGGAATAACCGACAGTTGAACCATATTAGAAAAAAAAACTTTTTACAAAAACCAACCAGTCCATATCTATTTAACTGTCTATTTCTGAAATTTTTCATCAGATCTTTACGAAATTAAAATGATACCAGTTCGGAATCGACCTTTCCAAAAAAAAAATGAATTTTGCAAATACGTCTTCAGATGACGGGGTTATGTCCGCCCTAATATACCTTAAACAAAAATTAACTTCCGAGTTGACAACCTCCTCTTTTTTTTTAAATCGGTATAAAATTCCGTTCTGCTAACCGTTGTTTTCCAGGACAGGCACGACCTTCAGCAAGGAAGAAAACAAAACAAAAAAGATCTTGGCAATTTTTGCTTCGGCTTTCATTCAGCATTTGCTACTGACATCTAGCAACTGAATCTAATGTAATACACATTTCGCATCTCAATTTCCAGGTCTTAACATTCCACCGCTGCAGGCAGTCGGCTGGGAAGGTGTGTTCGGTTTCAGCGTGCTGTCATCTCTTCTGGTGGTGTTCTACTGGATCCCGGCTCCCCCGCACTTCGGCAACAACGCTCGAGGCACCGTGGAAGATGCCATCGATGGACTTGTGCAAATCGGTGAGCAGAAATATCAATAGCATTCAAAATATTGTTACACGCCAGAATTAATGCCGGGTACATAAGTTACTACTAGCGCCATCTAGTATCGAGTAGCAGAAGTAGTAGAGTCAAATACCTTCTAGTATTTTCTACGCTAGAACATTCTAGGGTTCTCGACATCCGGTTAGTCGGGACCGGTATTTAGGCGAACTTTCCAGATGTTTCGACAATAGAAGGTTCTGGAATTAACATAAGGACCGCATAGCTCGCGACCGGGTCAGTAATGGATTTGCGATACAAGCGAATACTTCGGGAGCGATCTTCAAGTGCGATTAAAGTGATCATTAGTGAAGTTGTGTTCTACAATTATTGAGTAATAGTGTTGTTAAATTAAAGTGTCATTTTGGTAATTTAATCGGCTGTTTTTAGTGTCACGAACCCCAAGCTCGTAACAATATGTACGGGTTGTGGTTTGAGGAGGTCGCTACCAACGATCTTCAAGGATAAGCAACGCTTGCCGCGGTCTCAACATACTAATATTCCTCTGTGCCTCGGAAAGCACGTTGGGCTGTTGGCCCCAGCTGTAATTTTTAGATCTTTGTCAGTCGTTACGAATAGTCAGAAACCAGATAATCTACACCAATCTTGCGTAGGGGTACCGTATTACCCAGTAACTGGGATGTGGAACCAAAGGCAGCCGCTACGTATATGCGGTTAGACTGGGCCAACGCCATAGTGGATGGAAAAAGCCCATGTAGATTAAAGTCATTTGTCGTTTGCTGTGAAGATGAAAATTTGTCTTTTTTTGGAATTCTAAAAGTGGCATCCTGACCGTATTGCTCCTATCTGAAACTTTCAGATAAATTCTCGGTGTTCTCTCAGCAAGCCGCATCTACTCAACTATTCGGCCTAAATATGGTTGCTCAAAAACCGTGCCAGCGCCCCCTCTAAGTTGATATAAGATATGGCTAGAAAGGGGGGAATATTTGACAACTAATAGAGTAGCGTCAACTTCAAATAAAATAAGATAAGGGTAAGAGAATGAATTTGATGTTACCCAGTGAAGTAGTTTGTGGGGCTGACTGGCCACGGTACGTCAGACGTAGTCAAGAACGTTTATTCAACGAATAAAGCCTTGAAGGTTTATATGAAACACGAATGCCCGGCTTCTGAGGTACTTTATCGGTCGTTTATTTGTCCGTTAACCAACCAATGGCGTCATGAAAAATAGCGTTAACAGAGAGATAAACTACCTCAGAAACCGGGCATAAGAGGAGTTAACTGTGTTAGCAACTTCGCTCTGAATATCCGTAACGACTGCCAAAGATCAGCCGGGCGCAAGACTCTGGGTATGTAAGTAAAATGATCACCTATCCCCGGACCGACCCTGACAAGTGTCGCTTGACCTCAAAGATCGCCCCGAGGCCAGTAATCATTTAATCACGTACTAGATATGTAAAAAAACTGGAAATACTAAATAGATTAAATATGAAACAACAACTTGAATACCAATGTGACGGCATTCGCGTACCGTAATAGTAAATCCGATTTTATGATCATTTCACCATTTAAAGTGGTACATAAAGATGCCATGTAATTTCTTTGTTTCACACTTATCGCAGATACACGCGTAAGCGATACGATATTACTTTATAACACGTTTGAAGTTGTCCTACGTAGATAACGTCATAAACATGTTACAAATAGGTACTACATAGGGGAAATAACATTTTAAAATATTGCCAGACTTCCCGAGAGAATTGAGAATTTCATAGAGGTTCACCATCTAGCTAGATGTAGATGTGCATTTGAAATCAAGCTGGCACCGGGCATTTTGTCCTGAGAGTATGTTCCCTCGGGATATTTTTTCACTTTTATGTGTTCTTAGCGATCATACCAAACCACTTTCTGTTTCTTATTTAATTCAACTAAATAGATAATTCGTCGCCTGGAACTTTTAAACTTAAATCTAACTTGAGGATGTTAAATATGTACATGCATATTGGCGCACTTTGTCTAATAGTTCGAGAAATACAGGCGTGATATTATGGTAAATCGTGTCTTTTGTGCTGCGCGTGCTTTTTTCTCAAGGTGGTAGGTAGAAAAGGTAATATCGCTCTTCAATGAAAAACTTGTAATGTGTTGGCTTTCAGGCAACAACCCCCTGATCCTCGTAGCAACAATGGGCACCATCGTTTCGATTGCGTTCTTCAACTTCGCTGGTATTAGCGTCACCAAGGAGATGTCAGCCACCACTAGGATGGTTCTAGATTCCATCAGGTAACTGAACCATTAACTGAGTCTTTAGAGAAAGTCATATATCGCTTCGATTGTCGAAAAGTCAAAAATGTTTAAGATTGCCCATGTGGCAGTAGTGTATGTCAATCTTGTTTTATTTTTCGACAATCGTTATCGCTAAGAGCGGTTACGCACTGCATTCGATCCGAATCGATGAAAATATGGATCTAGAGTCGAAAAAATTGGACTGAATTCGGAAATCGAAACGCGAAAACGTTCATACAATTGATTGCAGTCGGATCTATCGGTCGACGCCAGATAAATTTCCAATAACGGTCATTGACCCACTTACATTTATTGACAAACTTAATTCCGAAAACAGAAATAATGACAAAGCTGTCCTGAATCGACATCCTTCGTGATCCTCTGCATTTTCTAGTAATGAAAAACGATTCATAATAATTTATTGTCTAGGCACCTACGAAGAGATATTAAGGAAAGGGCAATGACCGTTACTGCAAATTTATCGGGCCTCGACCATAGTGCGTAAAGTACCATACAAATAGTTCTACGACTACTTAGGAACGTATTCCACGGATGTCACAGATTCGGATCGGATGCAGTGCGTAACCGCTCTTACACTATGTCACTGACAATGACATTTTGTCGTTGAGCCCCTGAGAATGTTAATAACGCAATTATGAGTTGTCGTCATTTATATTACCTAAATAAAAAATTCTCCGACTGACTTAATCAGAGTTCATTGGTTGTAAAATAGTCCCCACAAATATGTTGCGGTAGTTATTTTTCTTCTTTGCTGTAGCAAGGCTATGACTTCATGTATCATCCATCCAACCGTTACAATGCTACGAGCTAAGTGTATACCGAATCCCACGTGCGAGTATAAATATCATAACATACCCGTGTCTTTGCTGTAGTCTAGTCGAGTAAAAAAAACACAAAAGAAAATCTTATAATAAGAGTGGACAAGTAAGACCCTCGGGTGGATACGCGGAAACGCGTGTCCATCTTTCCATCGTACCTAGATTTTAAATACCTCCCATCCACATACATAAACATCCATATACGTAGTAGAATAATATATTTACTTAATATTTACGCGCGCAGGAGGTGACCGACAGGGTGAATGATGGTGACTCGCGCGGCTCCCCGCTTTAAACTAACGAAACTAACGAAGCATAGGCCGTGGCTGAGACCGGTGTCTGCCAGTAAATTTTTGCCCAATTTTGTATATTTTCGACTACAATTTGTTACCACATATTATATTTGCCTTTATTTAATCAATAAACAATTAAAACGCGATAACAAATGTTGACCTTTTTTTTTAATTCACTCGGATTGTATTCTGGCACTGGCAGACACTAGATGACTGCCACGGCGTTCAACGTTATAGAGGTATGCGGTACTAAGAGTAAACTCCCGCATACCACAACTGAAAATGAGAGGATCCTCCGACCAGACGGTTGTTGTGTCTGGTGGGCAACTGCCCGATAGTTGATATTCGAACTGTTGTATATGTTCAAATCATTCAGGATTTCGCTGGATTTTCTTTTTGTTGCCGTACAAATTTCGCTTCTTACTTTTTCGGCATTGATGCCGCTACATCACTCCCCTCCGGAGACCAGAGGTTGATAGTGGCTGAGTCGTCCGTATATCATAAGATCCTTGCCAGGCCAGTGTAAGGTTGGTTCCTGTGAGTCGGAACCGGAAGTTGCAGAGTTCTCGGTGAGTCGGAACTGTCTGCGGTGCCCCAGTGAGTCGGGGTGATGTCATCCCAGTGAGTCGGAATGATGCTGCAGGCTCCAGTGAGTTGGAGTGGTGCTGCTGGCGGGTTGAAGCTGTGCGACGTAGTGACGTGACTGCTTGGAGTCGACCAGGAGAGGTTATTCATGGCTCTTCATGTGACTGGTCGAACGTGCGGTGTGCTTACCCAGGTCGTCGATGAGATTGAGGATGATGAAAGGCTGAGGATTCAGACCAGGACTGCGCGTTAGCTGCATGCTGGTGGTCAAGATACCCGTAGAAGCCGTGGGTACTGGCTGGCAGTACGACTCGCTGATCGAGAGCTTGTCGTCAGGATGAGGTGTGATGATGATGACGTCGACGTGATGATGCTGAGTAGTTGCACGAAGGCTGCGCTGATGTTCAATGTCGAGGGTCACCAGTATAGAGGTATGCGGTACAAAGAGTAAAGTCCCGCATACCTCAACTTAAAATGGGAGGATTCCCCGACCAGTCGGTTGTTGTGTCATAGTTGATATTCGGACAGTTGTATATGTTCAAATCGCACTGAGAACTTTGCTTGCGCGATGCAGGAGTTCGTTGGTAGTTCGTCGTAGATTGCGGTTCTTTTTGTTGCCGTACAAATTTCGCTTCTTAGTTTTTCATGTGGTGGCATTGATGCCGCTGCAAGTGCTGCAATGAGAATATAAAAACTATGCTAAATTCTGCATTCACTATAACCCGACATATTTCTTTCCTTAGGACCTTCGTGATCTGGATGGCGTCGCTCGCCCTGCTGTGGCAAGACTTCCACTGGCAGCACCTCATCGGCTTCGCCGTGCTCATTTTCGGCATGTGCGAGTACAACGGCGTAGTGCCGCGTTGCCGCCGCGCGCCCGCCGATCCCCTCTCCGACGATGCCGAGAGCCAGGTCGTCAACACCGAGGCTGAACGGATAGACGCAGAGAACGAAGATCAATAGGTAAAGCATTCGTTACCAATTCAGTGTCCACCACCAACTCACTCAGTTCATACTAGGCATCTGGAATGGCCACTGAATTTGTAAACGGTCCACGGTTAAGCAGTGTAACTCAAAAGGGAACATTTAAAATTTTGATGAAGTTTATTCATATTAAACCCAATTTTAGAAAAGTTAGTTGGACACATAGTAAATTTAATACTCTTATAAAAAATAACTTTGGAAATATGTGAAATAGTGTGTTTAATCCACGTCTCAGTGTGCTAATCAATAACATGTTAATGTGTGTTCTTTATTCATGTCAATATTTATATAGAAAGTGAATAGAATATTTATGCAAATGAATGTTTATGAATCATATATATTTTTTTTAATAGATGATATTATATCTGTGAAGTAGTTGTTCATGTTCAATATAAAATCATAGAATTCTATAAATATTATACTGTTATAAATACATATAATAGTATACATACGCACATCTTCTTGATTTATGCAATTATTATTATTGTTACTCATGTTACACGTTTAATTCCGGAAATCCATATACTAAGAAGGAAATTATTTACGTTGCCTAGAAATCTTGATATATTTTATAAATCTATTAACGTTTGTAACAAAATATAAATAATATGTATTGTTATATTATGTATGATCACTATGTAATGTTTAATCGTAGATAGGATGACATTAGTCTGAAACAAATTGAGGGGGAGGGGACACTTGTCCTCTTCACCATAGACACTAATCTATGATGAAATATAAATATTAAGGGCACTACATTTTTGCGAGAACAATAGTAAATGTCTTGTCTGTTAAAAAAATATCTGATATTAAGTATATAGTTACCAGTTACAACTTCATTTTGGAGTAAACGTCTCGTGAAAATGCAGTCAAATCATTAGTGTTTGTTTAATATACATACATAATATATTATTGTAGCTGCACTGGCTGCGGTGTTTAGACATTTTAGAAGAATCAGATCTTAGCTCAATTCGTGTAAATTTTATATTATAAGGTTTAATTATTATGATATCGTCATTCACTATATATGTAATAATATAAGGAGAGAGTTAAGTCGCTGTTCCGTTGCTGCGCACGGATGCGCCACGTACGAATTTCAGACTATCTCAAATGTAAATAAAATTATTCTCGATTGACCGTTTTCGGTCACTGACTTGTAAGAATTGGTGTTCGCACAAACCAAATAGTGTTTCGTGAACGGCATTATGTTGTAGTCAACGCGTTTGACGAATGAAGAACAAATTCGGTTTTGGGAATTTGTTGAAACCAAAACAATTGGTGTCGACACATTCGCTCACCGACGTAAACACGACATAATGTTATAAAATCGCTGTTTTCAATAATTATATATCCATGTGGCCAACTGTACATGGCCTTATTTCACAGCAGCTCCTACTGCAGTGAAAAGGTCGATGCACAAAGATACCATGCGTCATCATTCCGCGCACAACACGCAGCAATGGCACAGCGCCTTTATACATAGCAACGAAATATAAATCAGCAAAAGCAATATCACGATGGTTATAAAGGTCAAGCATATATGTTAGGGAGCTAGCGAAACGCACAGCATATTATATCGATCTTCCATATTATTATTAATCTTAGAGAATAACAATTATTCAGAGGAAGTCTTTGGATACTTATTTGATAAAGTTAGATGTAGGATGTCATCAAATCAACAAAAATAATTTTCATTGACTTGGTGCTATGACATTTTCACATAAACATAAGATTTACCTCAGTATTTTGGAAAAGATAAAGTAACTTAAATCTACTCCTTAGAAGATAATTATATTATGTGCACCTACTTTAAGACGTTTTCAAAGACTTCTTATATGAATAAAGCAGTAGTCAATAACTAGCAGGTATATGAAAACACGGCACTAAAAAAATGTTGTGCCATTTTTAAATATAAATAGCTGAGCTCCCTCACCATATCTCATAGAACTGTTTTTATATTATCTATTCACCAAATCAAATGTTATTATAGTAGTTAGTTATAATGTAGATAGACTAAGAAGTAATTCAATTTTATGTACACATGTATTATGTTCACTGATAACAATTATTATGTACCAATGTATGTAGCAATGTATCAAAGACACCGTAATGTAATAATATCTTATCCTATACAACGACATTTAAAAGCAATAGAATATTAAAAGGTCCTGTGCTTTTGCCACGTTAGAATTAAAACCAATATCAAATTAAAGCGCCCGTATATGATCAAATATATTGACCACCATGTTATCGTGTTTGCTACAAACAATTCAAAAGTATTGCAACATCTTTATGTAATGGATGTTGCTATACTGTAGAAATGACGAATGTAAATTCTAATAGATCTGAATTCGAATGGATATTTGCTATTCAAATAAATATGCATCTAAATTCGTTATACATTTTTAAATAAAATAAATATTTGTTTCACACTTTACACATACAGCAGTAGCTGCTTTAGGTATTGTCAGAAGAAAAGAGAGGACTATGTCCAGCGACCTAAAATAACCGTAAAAGGGTGTCGATGCTCGAAAGAAAACGAAAGACGTCCTTCTGTATTTACGTACCCTTTGCTGGTTTGTTACAAGGCATTTGACATAACATGAGCTTTCTTGCATAACTCTTCAACACTCTTATTGAAAAATGCTGTCGTGTAATCAATAATACGCATAAATAGAATTCTCAGTTCAAGAATAAAATCCATAAAAGAACAACTTCGTCAAATCTTTTAAAAATATCACCTATATCCAAAACTTTAAAACAGGTTGAAAAAAAATATGACCTTAGTTTACATTTTAAACTAGTCTCCATTGATTTGAGCTTTATGCTTTCGCATCACGTATTTGTTCTAGAAAACCTGTACACCAGTAGGTATTACGAATCGTGATTTTTCTTTATCCATTTAACTTTTTTAATTTTAATCTGCAAATCTGATCCCAAAATGAATGCGACAAATTATAGCTGCTGATTGGGTATTAGCTGCTGTTACTTGAATTAATTCTGAACAGCCAATTGCATCTCTCGACTTGCGTTGCATTTGTGACGCATCCATAGTTTAAGAAACCGGGTGATACGATATCTTGACTAACTTGGATGTACTTTTTACCTGATGAACATTGATCGGATAATCGGGCGCTTATATACCTAAACTTCTTTCCATGAAAGAATAAAACGGATATTCCTTTCTGAATACATAAGTAATCACGGGTTCCGGGAACACGGGATTTATTAATTGAACAATTTTGTAAAAACAACTAACAAACTTAATGAAATTATAACAGTGGTTATTTTGATTTAGTATCTTTATTTTATTCAAAAACATATGGAAAATCATAAAAACTTTCATTGCAAATTAAAAGTTCCATTAGAATCGGTTTTTTTAATTTAAAAAATTACAATGAGAGTTCACAACGAGTTCTAACTATATTTTGTATGCGGCCATTTTTAGCAATCTCAGGAATTTCGAACGATTCCGGGATCTGGGATTCTGAAAAGCATGTCCGTATAATACTTTCGTGAGAATAAAAGTGAAGTTTAGGTGTATTAGCGCCCGATTATCCGATCACTTCTGATGAGGCTTTGAGTCTATGTAGTAAATTTTCAGCTAACGCTTAACTCGACAGTTTCTGGGTAGATGTAGTATGCGAATGGCTTTTGTTAAATCAGTAGAAGGTCTAAGATACGAGGATACTAAGGGAGCATTAATCAGGTATTCACCTTGTAATTCCTTTGTCATCAATCAATCTGATTTCTTTAGTTTTTGTTTTTCCTTCTTAAATAAGATAGTTTAGTGTTTCAGCCCTGGCCAGTAATTGCTGGGGGTAGGTACTTCAGCATCAATTAATTTGTTTTCTGTTACTTCTTTCTTGTTTCTTCTAACTCTTTCATCTGATACGCCACAGTTGATACTGCAAGTGTTCTGGCCTGAAGGCAAGAATTACTGGGGGCTACATCAATATCAATCAATCGGATTTCCTTTGTTTTTGTCTTTCTTTATTACGTTGGATACGACACAATGATACTGGTAGTATTCCGGCACTGAAAGTAGGAATTGCTCGGCACTACTTCAGTTATCAATATACTCGTTTCCGTTACTTCCTCTTTTCTTGTTCTTTTTATCTCTTTAACTGTGGCGTATCAGAACGCCACAGTTAATACTGGGAGTGATACGGACTAGCAAGAATGATTTGGCACTACTTCAGTATCAGTCAATTGGATTTCCTTTTATTCAAAACGCCATTGTAGCTATTATAAGTGTCCCGGTACTGAAGTCAGCTGAATCACTGGATGTAGGTCTTCGGAGTCTTATGTGCCAATTGTTCACGTCGTCTCCTGTGTACCCCCACACTTGTCGTATACATCCCAAAATTCTCCTGAGCGATCAGTTTTCATGTTAAAGACTTGCAATTTATAATAGTCAAAAAGAGAATCCAGCTAATGCTACTCTGTTTTTTTTTGGGTAAGTGGTGTTTGCAACCGAAGTTAGTCAAAGGCCAAGTTTACGAGGATTCCAACTTAGAATAACTCAGGTACTAATCTTTTACTTAATTTTCAACCAGTCGGTTTTCCCTTGTCTTTCTTTCTTTCACAGTTGATAAAGGTAGTGTTCCGACCCTGAAAGTAGTAATTGCTCTAAGTAGGTATTTCATTATCAATCAATCAGTTTTCCGTTACTTCCTCTTTTCTTGTTCCTTTCATCTCTTTCATCTGATACGTCAAAGTTGATACACGTAGTGTTCCGGTCCTGAAGGCAGGAATTACTCGGGACTACTTCAATATCAATCAAATTTTCGATACTTTTGACTTCCTTTCTCTTCGTTCGAAACGCCACAGTAAATACTGGAAGTTTTCCGGTCCTGAAGGCAAGAATTACTCGGTACTACTTCAATATCAATCAATCGGATTTCCTTTGTTTTTCTTTTATTCGAAATGCCACAGTAGATATTATAAGTGAAGTCAGTTGAATCACTGGATGTAGGGTGATTATAATAAGATGTTTAGTGGTGGCCAATTGTTCACGTCGACTCCTGTGTACATGCCACAATTTTCCTAAAACGACCAGTTTTCACGTCTTGCTTTGCTTAGCTTACAATTAGATTTTTTTTTAATGTTTTGATAAGTTGGTAACGAAACAAAAGACATAAGCCACCTACGTTTATTTTTTAACACAAAAACAATTTTTGAAACGGACCCACTAGGTATGTTGAAGAACTACCTTTGTTTTCTGTAAATTATCTTAAAAGATCATATCTCTACTCAAACAAAAAATATAATGTTTTTGAAGTTATACTTTTTTTGGCGCGATGGAGAAAACTGATGAGAGTGAATTTTTGCGATGCGCGCGCACACCGACACCTGAATTCTACATCGTGAAGTTAGTTCTAGGTGGCATGAAAATCGATAACTATGTTCAAGTTGTATATTCTAGTATTTTTTTGTACCTAAACTGTTAACATTTTAAGTTAAGAGCTTGTAGCTAAGTAACCACAGCCGTACGGGTGTTATATTGACCGTTATACTTAAGTTATGATGTAACAAGTTAACTTTACATTGTTTCGATTAAGTTTGCACTCATTCATGGGCGCCGGCAGTACAATATTTAGGCGGGTGCATCTTTAAAACCCCGCCTCGAATATTTTCAGTTATACACAGATACAACTAAAGAAGATGGGTGCAAGGCCGAGCGAAGGGAGCTCGAAATCCCTACCTCACCCCGGATTTACTAGGTTCTCTTTTACTACATTTGCTTGTCTAATTTTTTTTTTTTTAATTTCTTCATGTTTTCGTATGTATTTTGAAAGCTAGGGAGGTGCCAGTGCGCCCCCTTGCACCCTCCCGGCGCCCATGCACTCATTCTATTGTTATCATGTAATGCTAAATGCTGTGCGCGAGAAAACAATGATGGCCCACTATCTAAGCAGGAAAACAGTCAAGTTCCGAAAAGCACATCGATTTAATAAGGCTTTGAACTTTTTCCTATTAAAATAGATATTGCCACATTGCTGCCGAGAATTTGAAAGTAGGAATGGTTTTCAGATACGCTGTTTGTTACCATTGGCAACGCGTCATTTTAACCAGGGACATTTTCGTGCCACAATATCCCAAAGCATTTCATTTTTGTGTGCCTTTTAAACATGACAATATCAGTGTGTACCGCCACTTTGAACAAAAACAATAATGGTGATGAGTTACTAGGTATGCCTATTTGGTGTCCTTTATGCCCAAATTCCGTAGTAGTAGGTATGCCTTAAATTCCGGAGTATGCCTTAAGCTGGTGCCGTTACTTTGTTCACAATATTATAAGTCTAGCCAGTTTTTGATATTACTTTTCGCGTGACACTACGACGTCCCATACATTCAAGATTCATAAAATATAAGATGAGATATTAATTTTCTCAGTAAATCCTTCCAATGACAAAGATTAGTCGTCCTTTTTTAGTTTTATATTAATTATGTAGAAATATTGACAAGGTTCCTATAAGCCGGCTTCGTATTTGAAAGAATTTCCTCAATTTAAAATGGAACTTCTGTAAAAAATTAGGTGGACTTGGAGAATGGTTTGAAATGTTAATAATTGGTTCATTTCATGGATAGAAAAATGATAATAATATTTGACTACGAATCCATTATTTTCTTCTTTTCAAATCAATAAAAACTGACAAATATAAACCGCATCAAAGTTCAGGTGGGGTCTGGTGATGTCACTTGTCGGTTAAATCGTGTACCAACGCGTGACTTCACGCATAATTACGCGCCAAAGAAAAATATGTACATGTCTTAATTTTTTTGGTACCTAAGTAATCTAACTGAGGGAGGGACTCCATAGATTTTTTCAGGATCCCCTCGCGATCAGCCGCGATTCATGCCTTACCTCAAAAAGGACGAATGCTTGATTGCAAATTTTAACTTGATGGAAAACAAATGTCTACTAATTCCACAGTTCAGCGAAGTTTATTCAACGCCGAAGCCGGCTTTGTATGGCAAAATTGGGACTGAATAGGTTTACCATAACCTGTATTAAATTGAATGTGCTATTAATGTAATAAAAAGTTGTTAAAAAGAAAACAGTCTTTTTGTTTGGGGAATGAATTACAGCCATAAAACCCACGTATAGAATGTTGAACTTGTTGCAACCATTTTACGTTTTGTTTTAAAACAGCGCCATCTAGTAAGTTAGGTATAAACTACTCAAAACACGATACAAGATTCGGAAGTAGAACAATAAACGGGTTTACATTTTGTCAGTTGTTTGCTGACACGTATAGAATGCGCCACTTACTTTGTACCAAACAATAATATAAAATTATAACTCTGACTGTGACTTGACAGCGGGGAAAAGTCTAATGTTTAGAGTCTGACCAATGAAAGCTGTCGAAGAAAAATAAAAAAAAGACTGATAATAACTTTAATTTCGGAAGTCCGTGTTTTTGGTTCTTTCTTCGTATCGACCGACTTCCGAAATTAAAGTTATTTTTTAGTGTTTTTTTTTATTTGGAAGTCGTTTGTATTTTTTGAAAAGATTTTTTTTTTCGTGGTACCTCACTCCTAACACTAGAAAGTCACAGGAAAGCAAAACATGCAATTTCTTTTACTTGGATGATATATTTTCTATTTCCTCCAGCTAATTTGATTTAAAAACCCTACTCCTGAACCGATTTTGATGAAATTTCTATGACATAAAAAAAATGTTTTTTCCGTTTTGGTTACCCATTGAAAAGATTTCGATGGGGTTTTTCTAAGCATTTAAGTAATCAAAAACCTATACGATTAAGTTTAAGCGGTCATAAGGGTACACTTTCTACGATATTTCTTTCTTTTTCGTGCAGTTAATAAAAAACGATAACAGCGTAATATTCCGGCTCGGAACAATGTAATATGATCTCTCGAGTACCGGCCATAGGTTTCAAAATGGCAAAGCATACGTCAAGTCGTCGTGGCGGCGGTGTTCATTATAAATTTATAATAAATATACCTACTCAAAAATATCCGTTTTCACTAAGTAGGTACCTATTTATCCAAAATAACCCTTATGTGTTATAATTATAAATGTTGTATTTGTTTATTATCCCTGAATAAATAAAACTGAAATAAATAAATACTACCTTCCTTTTGTTTTTCGTTTTTAAACCTTCCCTGTGTTCTGGCGAACAAAACAAAAAATGAATTATTCAAATCGGTCCAGCCGTTTTTGAGTTTTAGCGAGACCAACGAACAGCAATGATTTTATATAGGTACAACGTGTAACAGAATAAACGCAATGCCTCTTAAGGGGTCATTGTACTCATAATTTATGAACAACTTTTACTATGGAACCAACCCCGAAATCTCGAAAAAAAGTGAGCTTTTCAGTACATTTTGTCGAGTTATGCTCACATAAAATATAGTTGTTTTTTTTTGCGATTTCATTGTTGTTCCCATAGTGAAAGTTGTTCATAATGATGAGTACAATGACCCCTTAAAAGGTATTGCATTAAATTCTGTTACGTGTTGTAAATGGATAGGTACAATAAAGCTGAAGAGTTTGTTTGTTTGTTTGAACGTGCTAACCTCTGGATCTATAACTACCAGTCGGATTTGGAACATCATTTTTGTAAATGATAGCCCCATCGATGAGGAAGGCTATATGGTAACGGGATATGCGCCTACGAAGTCGCGGGCAAAAACTAGTAAAATGTATAAAAAGTTTAAGTACCAATAAGCAAATTGCAATATTAATGTCTCCGGAAAATAGCTATAATAAAATTTGATAGTCTATAATCTCTCTGGAGACCTAGGCGAAGATGGCGGGACGAACTTGACGTCTATCGGCCAGATTGGTCCAGACTTGCCCAAAGCCGGGAGGAATGGAAGGAAGAAAGGGAGGCCTTTGCCCTGCAGTGGGACACAATTGGCTAAAAATAAATAATATAATCTTTCGAAGTTATTTCGAGAAATTGTTTTTATTATAATCCACAATTTCTCGGTATGGCTTCGAGAGATTATAGACCATCAAATTTTGATGCGTAAAATAGTAGGTACCTATTCCAAATGTTCAGTTGACAATTTATCGAGAGTTTACAATCTCTCAAGTTATTTTATAATCTTACGGAGTTTGTTATTTTCCGGTAACATTCATATTTAGCACGTGTTTGGTCAAGCCTATCATGTCTAGTAAATGGTAAGTGGTACTCTACCACATAGGTACTTCGCACAAGATTTTTGAATAACCATATGGAAACTTGAACAAAAACCTTATTAATATAAGGGTTTTGTAAGGGTTCGGGGGGAAACCCGAAAAACACTTATATTATTAAGGGTTTCCTTATGGGAATGGGTATAAAGGTTTTCATTAACCCTTTCACTACCAAGTTTAAAACACATTCAATGGGCTATCATAATGATGGCGTAACCCTTTCACTGGGTTTCAAGCATAGTATCGAATTGAAGAGGTAAGCCGTTTATGAGGTTACCTTTGTCATGATGTAACTCCTTGTACCTATGGGTTTCAAGGAGTTACATCACGATAAAGGTACTTCATAAACGGCTTACCCCTTCGAAAGGCTTAACTCTTAACCGGGGTTGTAGGGTCCCTGATGAAGTTCACAGCTCAACTTTCCTGGCACGGCATTATTCAATTCAATTCAAATATTTTATTTCAGAATTACGTCCATATATTGTTAGTAGTTGTACAACTTAGCCTAATGTTAGTATTAAATTAAATTTACAATAATAAACAACAGTGTACACCAGTTTATTTGGAAAAGTGTGTCTGAACACTTATCCACTTTTGTAAGAGGGGAGAGTCCCACTGGTCCGCAAACACATTCAGGATGCCATTGGAGGAGGAGCGCAAGCGCGCCATCATGGAAGCGCATCGCTTTCGCATGTACGCTACAAACCCGTCGACGCCCACTTCCGCTACATCGCCACGGCAATCCTAAAAGCACCCTGAATGCATTATTGTACTGTACGCGCAGGTCGCTGCATACCCGCTGTGTATACTTGGTCCACAGGCTGTACGTGTATAACGACTGGCAGAAGGCCTCAAAAAGCGTTATATTTACCGATTCAGTACAGCGTGCGGGTATTATAAAGAAAAGGCTGAATTAAAGGAAAAGTTATTACTGTAGGTAAGTTTATTTAATGGAATAGAGACCACTGATAACTGAGTCATAGTTGAAATCGGATTCCAAGAACTGTACATCTGATTATATGGAATCAGCTTCATTGCTTTCTGCGCTGCTACTGCTAGGTACTGCCCACAACATGTATTAGGTATGAATTGTTCAAATTCGTTACTCTCGGTAATTTTTACTGTTGTTAAACATAAAGTATATGATCATCAGTGTACTTCTCCCAGGCATCAGCAGTTATGGATAGAAAACATTATTTAATGAAATTTTGCATTTTGGACCCTGGTATTCTTATATTTTTGCTTCTTACTTTTCTCTTCGCCTGACTCCATACAAGCTCAATTGCATTGAGGGAGGTCGCAAATTATACGATGACAGCATCAACATTTCATGATTGTGGGTATGACTGTATTTTCTTATAGTAGGCGCCAGATAAATGTGGAATAAAGTATATTGACCTTTCCCTAATAACTGTTCATAGGTACCTGAACAATTAAATATGAATCGTTTTTCATTATTAGACAATGTTAAGGATCACGAGAGATGATGATTCGGGACAGCTTTGTGTAATTAATTCCGTTTTTCAAATTAAAAATGTCAATAATTGTAGGTGGGTCAATGACCGATTTATTCCACGATTATCTGGCGCCTACTATAGAAGTTCTTCTGCTTCGTAAACAGCTGCAGGTTTGTTATCTTTCACCAAACACGTCAATTCAGATTTGGTATTATATTCTTCGAAATGAATATGATTCTCTTGAGGATATATTCGGAGATTAGCTTTAGAATCAGACATAGTAGGGGGTTTGTTCAGTCGTTTCACATGATAACTTGCATTGTACATCACAACTTCACAAGTAATGAGATCCCTTCTATAATATAAAATAATTCCTTCAATTTAAATCTAAATGATCTAATTGTACCTTTACCAAAAATGTCATTATGTTATGATTGAATATGTTAAGCTATTACACTACCATTGTTAGAACTTTTGTATACATATTTATCTGCAAATAAATCTTTGACTTTGCCTTTGAGATTTGGTATCAATATTTTTTCAAACCATTTCACAAAGTTGGTAGCATTCATATCATCATGGTAGTCAGCTGATTTGTATTTTGTGATGAATACCAGTAATGCACCTGGCACAAACTCTTCCTCCGATCCTGCAAGCACAATGATGTCTTTTTCCTGACGATATATTAGTAGTGACACACTGACACTAAGTAGGTACTTGTTGAAGGTGCTTGCCACGATTTTTTAACTTTATAGTTCTGAACTATGTTTAAGGTTTAAACTTAATAATATATTTGACGTCTGCCTTCAACGAACGCTGGTACCGGAGTCCCATATAAAAACAAAACATTTTTTCATATTCCTGATTCAAATTCTCCTTTACTTTTTGCCAGACGCTTCCAAAGATCTACCTTGTCTGCCAGAGACCTGGAGCCCAGGGAGATCCTCCCGACCATATGTCTCATCAAGTTAAATAGTTGAATAATCTGTTTACCTTCTAGTCTCTTTTGATGTATTGTTCTCAAGAATCTCTATATCCATGCCGCAATATCATATTTTGCTGTAAGTAAATACCGTTCATCTTTATTGTTTTTAAAATCAGACCCGTTCTTGTGTAAATTTTTTCTAAGGGTTACACGGCATCCCATAAATCCAATTGCTTCCTTCAGCTCATTGTGCAAGCTTCTCAGGGTTGGGACTTGCTTTTACACACCATAAAATTCGTTTATTTTATTTCTTATAGCCGAAATATCAAAATTATCCAAATTGGAAACTGTTGCTTAATGTGGACTATTTTTCCCCGGAGTATTCCATTGTCCTTGATTTTTAGACCCCTTAATTTTAATTCTTCTTTCACTTCTTTGGGTCTTCACACTTACATGAATTCTTTACCATTATGCAGATGGTAGTGATGTGAGGGGTAAATACACTGTCATAACATTAAATATTGGAAACAACTACAAGCAATATTTAATCAATCAAAAAATTATTGTAACATAAATTTAATTAATAAATAGGTTACCAGGTATTTAAACCTATAAGCTGTTATCTTATATAACAAAAACATAAATATTTTCTCTCTATGAAATATTTACCCACTAAATGAAAATGTATAACAATACCTAGTACCTAATGCTATGAAATAAAATAATGTTTATGTACCCAACGTTATCTTTATAGTTATAACGTTGGGTACAATATCAAGCTTTATCCTTCTCTAACTGTTTGGGTTTCTCCCCTTCGGCTGAAACAAGTTAGATAATAATTATATTAAGTATATTGAGTCTCCAAAATCATGGTTTTCTATAGGACGATGGACTAAGAGTACGTAAATAGGTAGGTAATCTTCCTGACCGATCTCAGCGAAGACTACTTAAGGCCCGTTTCAATAACGTATATATATAACACCAACTGTCAAATAAGCTGCCAACAGTAGCTGTAACGTCATTTTTGTCTTTGTAACATGACGTTTCAGCTACTGTTAGTAGCTAATTTGACAGTTATTTAAAGGTAGATACGTTATTGAGACCGGCCATTAGTCATCGACGCGGGTGATATAGGTGCACAAGTGTGCGCAAGCACATTCGTTTTGGGCATTAAGATCAGGTACCGTAGGATACTTAATAATAGATAACGCTCAAAAACAGCAATTGTGGATTTGATCAGTACCAATAAGTCTACTTGACTGAAGTTGGTTCGGGCGAGGCTTGTATGTCGCATGCATCAGGACTGATGGGCCAAAGATGTTACGCAGGAGCCAGATGATGGTCGTCGTTGCAGAGAGGGGTTGGTCTTTGTCCAGGAGTTGACAATAGGTATAGGTTAAAAAATGTGAGTAGAAAAGACAGCATCTATACTTATTAATTGTTAATCCTGACTGACTAATATCAGGGCACAGCCAAAACTGCTAAGTCTAGGAAGCTGAAATTTCGAATATAGGTTTATTTTATAACGTACGCGTCCTCAAAAACAGGATTTTCTGAAATTTAATCTTTTAGTAGAAGTAACTTTATACATACATGTACGGACGCCATCACATCAAGTTACAACTATCTGTTAAATTTCTTTAATAGATTTTCAACTGTATCGCTAAAGCATTAGGTTCAAGGTAGCTTGATGTGCTGGCGGCTGTACATTTACGCGGACGAAGTCGCGACCATCAGCTAGTCCGAACATAACTCTTTGTAGTCTTCTTTAAATGAAAAAGTTAACTTACCCATCATTTCTCCTTTGAACCAGTAGAAGTACCGGATGGAACTCTTCCCGCGTTTTAACGCGATTTCCTTCTGATCGGCCTTCAGAGATCTGCGCAACACATTCGCAGCTATGTTGGAATAGTTCACATAACTGAAATGATGTATTGAAGTGTAGTACAAACGCTTAACCAAGCAACTTTTTTAATTTTCGTTTTTGAGGATGGGACATCATCAAATGACTTCATCCGCTCTGGGTGGACCGGAAGGGCGTGACAGACTCTTACTGACTAAAACCCATCCGTGTTCCTTCTAAACCCCTTTGCGTTCCAGGGTCGCGGTGACTCTTTCGAACAAATTCTGCGACCCTGGCAGGCTCTGGCCCTAGCGGGCCCCGTCTTCTATGCTGACATCTCTTTGAGGCGCGCATGAAACAACGCGCCATCGCCGGGCATGGTGGTGATCGGACAGCGAGCCACCCAACGCTCGCCGTAACCAAACAACTTACATAGCAAAGTTCACAAAAACATGTACCCAGGTGCTTATGAAGGCGTAAAGATCGTGGCATTTTTGTAGTTTCAGTTTTTTCTGCATACACTGTGTTCACAATTCAAAAGGCACCCCTATTGTTTCAAGAGTGAAAGGCTTAATAATGACCTAGGTATGTCACAATAAAATAAAACCTATAAATATGAGACATAGTTAATTTTAAGTTTATGCGAGTCAATTAAACCGAGTTGAATTATATACGTGTACTTCTTGGGAACGGGACAAGATTCTAAGTTAATTAGGGAGACATACTTCAGTCCAGCATTCCTCCAGCTACTCATTTTCTATGGGGTTCTTAGTTTTTCATTTGAACACCTATAATTTTATATTATGGTAGTATCCATGATACAGTTATTTCCAAAAAAACTATTAATTTAAATGAAAACGCTATAAGTGTCACAAGCACAACTCGTGTCAATGTCAAATTTATAACCTAAATCACATGAAAATAAAAATAATTGGAGGTCACTCGACGTCATTGGCTTCTCTATGGTGTCGCACTTACAAATACCTACATTAAAAAATAAAGATTTATATTACCTACGTACTTATGTAATTTAATTTTTGTTTTTTTATACATTATTTACCTATTAGCTACTACTACAAACTCTACGATCTACACTTACCTAAACGCCACTACATCGTAGGTACTTATACCAAAATATCATATCGACCGAACGAGTGAAAGTAGTTGAGCATCGCTCACCAATGTATTCACTCAATTCTCTTTTCTGCTTGGAGACCATTTAAATTACTTCAAATACGAAGCGTACGTAGCGGCTGTGCGGCGTAAGTGAGGAATAATATGGTATCCTGTAGATACTAGATCATACTGCAGCATCAGATCAAGGTTACTACGTTAATCTTCCTATAATAATCTGTTATTTGAACCCAAACATGATATCTCTGCTGTAACTAAGCGAGAAGTTAGATATTTTGCAGACCTCAGGTCATGCTGCAGCATCAGGTCAAGTTTACCATGTTCTTGCAATACTATTGAAGTAATAAAATACCAAATTTCGCATCGATCAGACCTGTGGAAGTTGCTCACATCCGTTTTTTTTTTTTTTTTTTTTTTTCGGGCGAAATCCTCATGGAAATCTGGGTCTGTCAGACTCTTACTGACTAAAACCACCCCGGTGTTCCATCTCCCACCTACGCCGGGGATCGCGGGAGCGTATGCGACTTCCGCAATCCCCGGCTGAGTTGCTCACATCCCTACATCAACTAGAAAAGAGCTGATGATCTTCAAACGACTGAACCGATTTTCTTGAATCATAGCACGAAGCATAGAACACTTTCGATTAAACTACCTTTGTAACAAAAATTAAACCAAAATCGATTCAGCCGTTTGGGAGCTCCGATGCCACAGACAGACACATTTATACACAAGTCCAACTTAAAACACCCCCTTTTTTTGGTCGGGTTTTAAAAAGTATTGTGTAATATAATAAGGTAAGTACTTATATAGTATTATATATTATATTTGAAAAGCAGCCAAGCTTAAATGGGACGGGGCCGGACACGTCTGACGCATATCTAACGACTCATGGGCAAAAGCAACCACAATGTGGGTCCCAAAAGATGTCCGGCGGCATCACGGCCGACCCACGCGAAGATGGCGGGATGAGCTTGACGTGTACGTTACTCCAACAGGAAAGTGGCTCCTAGAGCAATATGCGTGGAACGAATAATTAGTGTGAGTGGAGTAAATAATATGCTGTGAATGTGGGCCATTAAAAAAAATATGGGTGTTGTTTTGGAAAAAAAAACGAAAGAAACTATTCCTGCCGGCATAACGTTGCTCCAACAGAAAAATTCTGAACGAGCTTATGTTTATGCAAAAATGTGCCCCGTAAATACAATTTGTGCGTCTTCATGTTTTCGAGATATTGCATGTCCTGCTGGAGTAACGTTTTGTACTTGCATGTATGTGCGCCTGTAGAATACACATGCACGAATAGGTCTTTATTTGTGACATAATTAGATTTAAGAACATATTAATAATTTTCAAGTAAGTAATCGCCATTTTTTGAAAAAGTGAAAAAATATATAAGCAAAACGTATAAGCTCTCTGAAAGCTGTGCTCGGTCCTTCTTGACACTTATAAAAACCATAAAAAGATTCAAATGTGTACAGACATCAAGCACATCAAGCTACCCGAAACTGTCAAATATTCCCAATCAACCTTGAACCGATCGATCAATGATTTGAAGAAGGTGGCTGGCAGCGGATGGATGCGGACCGCTCAAAACCGGGATGGTCGGCGATCTTTGGGGGAGGCTTACGTTCAGCAGTGGACGGCAATTGGCTGATATGATGATGATGATGAACCTTGAACCTTATACTTAAGCGTTAAAGTAGAAAATCTATTAAAGAAATTTAATAGATTGTTGTACCTAGCTTGATGTGATGGCGTCTGTAGGTACATGCTGCATGCGTTATTGAATAATATTGGTAAAAGTGAAAACGACGGTGTCATAACTTTAACGACAAAATACAAGAAACCGGCGCAAGCCAAGATGCAGAAGTAAACCAAAAATGAGTGCGTTTAGTCAAAAACATATAGTGAAAAAATTCATCTTGGAATGTTTCGTATCTATTAAGTAGGTACCTACCTAGATCATACCATAGGTACCTATAAAATGCCGGTTGCGGAATTTGTTCGAAAGAGTCACCGCGGCCCTGGAACGCAAAGGGCTTTAGAAGGAACACGGATATGTTTTAGTCAGTAAGAGTCTGCCCTTCCGCTCCACCCAGAGCGGAAGAAGTCATTTGCTGATTTCCCATCCTTAAAAAAAAAGGTACCTATAAAATAACTTTTATTTCAGAAGTCAGTGTTTATGGTTGTTTTTTTCGTTTTTAACACCGACTTCCGAAATTAAAGTTATTTCATCCTTTTTGAAGTTATACTTCTTTTGGCGCGATGGAGAAAACTGATGAGAGTGAATTTTTACGATGCGCGCGCACACCGACACCTGAATTCTACATCGTGAAGTTAGTTCTAGGTGGCATGAAAATCGATAACTATGTTCAAGTTGTATATTCTAGTATTTTTTTACCGTCTTTTGTTTCTTTTATGTTTGAATTTCGAAGAAGAATGTGGTTTTAATTTCGAAATAAAGCGCCAAAATATAAGATACAAATATTTTGATAAAAGTAATTGATTAGACACTAATGTTTCCCGCGGCTCAGCTCCTTTTATTCTATCCTAGAAGATTTTATTGGAATATGATGATTTTTCGAAGACAAAAAACAGCCTCTTCATGAATGAGTTTTCTTAATCGGATTTGTATCTACAGTAGAACGGAACAAAGAATTTTACCGTTTATAATAATTATTAGTATTGACTATTTTGAAAAAAGGAGTCTCGTAACTTATACGTCATTGTAAGTAGGTACCCATAAACTTCTCAGATACACACCATCCAGAATAGAAAGTTGGTATTAAATTCAAATACTACTAACAAAACATTCAAATCAAAAAAAAAATTGCATGATATCTGCCCTATTTTATGAACAAACAGTTTTAAAACTATGAATATAAACGTAGATATCAGTTATTTAGCGTAATAGACTTAATTGGCGATCGTTCGAACGCAACAAATTGAAGCTGAAAACAATACAAATATTTTAAAACTTTTATATTTTTTTAGTTGTGAATGTTTTTTTTTTCCATACGCCAAAGAAGTATAGCTTCTAACGCGTGTACATAAGTACACACACTCTTTTTTTTTTTATTTGGAATTCGGTTGTTTTTTTTTTTTTTGTAAAAAAGTTTTTTTAATTTCCACTTTTAGTGGTGATACTCCACAACTAAATTGACATTATTCCCATAATGAGTGGTTGCGCTATTTGCCGTTAAGAAGTTACTAAGTGTGCCTACGCAGTCCAAGTCCAAACCAGCTCATAGTTAAATATCTACTTTGCTTTGGGATTGACATAAACCTAACAATACTAGACTTTACTAGATTTTATGTTGAGGAGGTCATCACGGAGGTCACATCAAGTAAGTACTCGAAACTGTCAAACTTCCTAATCAATCTTGAACCTAATGCTTTGGCCATAAATTTAAAAATCTAGAAATTTGGCAGATTTGTGTAGCTTGATGTGCTGGCATCTGTACATATCGATGATCTTCTTAACTCACGAACCGGTTGAAACGTGTTGTGCCTGAGTACACTGAAGTAGAAAAGAAGTAAAAAGAAACCGGCCAAGTGCATGTCGGACCAAGCACAGTGTAGGGTTCCGTAGTTACCAGTCTCCTAAACCATGCTAGAAGAATAGTAAAATGTACTTAACTATTATTGCATTACAAAGTTACAAATGCACTTGGCTTTAAACATTTTCTATGGAATGATTAGGATTTTTTTACTTACTCAGTTCCATTTTATAAGTTGTTCGAATATTACCTCCACTATTATACCTACTCATTAACTCGTTAAGCCTTAGTAGCGGCGCTAGTTTTCCTTTTAAATTCGATTTATATGCTACTACTATGAATTTGTTCACATCTCCAAAAAACACCGTTTAACTGGTAGAGTGGGGAACACTTGTCTCTAACAAAAATTCTGAACCTTGGATACTGAAAGGGTTCCTTGACCACGGAACCGTAAAAAAAACTTTTTGTTGGATTAAATTCTACTAGCTGTTTCCGTGACTTTGCACATGATTAAGTTATAAAAAGAGGACACACCCTTACAAAACACAATCACGATGATGCTACATATTTGCAACAATTAAGCACTTACCTACATAAAATTTAGATGAATTACACATTAATTATAAGACAATACAAATGGATTGAATCATGGCAATGACGCAAGCTTATATATTTACGATTCATAGTTACCTAAATAGATAAAAATGTTTTAGGTAGATGAGCATTTTATTACCGTGTTTTGGTACTGTTTACACTCATGAGATAATAATTTTAACCCCATCCTATACGGGTGTAAACTTTTGACACTACTTCGGTAAAAACCGGCATTAACCAGTTATCAATATTTTGATAATAAATGTAACCAATTGACTAATATAGTTAAATTGTGTTGTAATTAACCATAAACATAGGTCATTGATAGCACAAATAAATATTTGAAAACAAAACTATTTAAGTGGCATGCAAGAATAAAGTTTTTTAACAGTGGAGATGTAGTTAGTCAATAATCAAACCAAGCGCTATCATAATTTTAGTTCCAAACTTGTTTTTACCAAATCTAGTTTCATCTGTACATATTTCATAAGATATTAGTCAGAACAATCATATTCTGTTTGTTTCACTCGACCGTTATACTCACGGAGACGGTGTGTAGACGACATTTACCACGTAGCATTCAGGTCCTAAGAACCAGTCGCTTCCGCCGTGAGTCAGACAGATACGTCATACGAGTAGTAGATACCTATTAATACGGCGCTTATAACTCTGAAGTGTCCACTTCTCAACGAGCACGTAGACACAATTATTATTTGCAAATTCTAGCAGATGAATCGTAAACATACAGTAGCAGCTGTAAGAGGCATTGCCCCCTCAAGGTAAACCAACGACCTAGCCAAGGTCGCCGAAATCCGCTGTGTGGGGGCAACGCCGCACGATCGATATTGGAGAACCAGATAAGCTTGGGGATATGTCCAGTTGTGGATGTCTTTGCAAATGATTTCGATAAGAACCATAAGGGAACGTAGGCCAATTCTGGTACTTAAAAATTTTTCACATTCAAGTCGCATCATGTAGCACGCAATTTTATATGTTTAATTATCCTTTAACTTGCTTTTAAAAGCAGTTACGATGCTGACTTTCGCAATTCGCTGCTTAATGCAGTTTGCGTTATGTATTTTTAGAATTTTCCCGGAATATGCTTGTTGGCACAATTAAAGTTGTAAATGTCCTCATTATGAACGTAGGTATGTAAACAGGATATTTTTGTCTTTCAGGATGCAAATGATTTGTTTGCCTGCTGACATGGGTAGCAATTTACTAACCTACTGTTTTCACATGGCTTAATTACGATTTAGATACCTGAAATAATATAAGTAGGTACGTGGGTCACACTGAAAGTTTTTAGAAAATAAAAAACGGAATGATACGGAGCTTGTTAATATTTTTATTGCTTTTCGAAGCACCTTCGCATGCGATGGAACCATTGACTGAAGCAGTGGGCTCACCCTCTCTAGGGATCTTCCCCACACTTTTTTCAAACGCAGCCAGGGCATCTTCTGGGTTCATAAAATGAATTTCTCTATGTATATCTTTTATTTTTAGAAATAAATAAAAGTCATAAGGTGCCAGTACGGGACTGTAACGAGGATAACTTACTAACTCCACACCTTCGACAGACAAATATTCGATAGTCCCTCTGGCGGAGTGAACTGGAGCATTGTCGTGGTGAAGGAGGATCCTGCTTCTTGGGCGCTGCTGTCTAACATTTTCCATGACAACTGGCTGACATATCAATCTGCAGTAACAGTAGAGCAGAGTAGAGTGGGGACTCCATTTTCCGCATTTAGACTCCCATTCGGTCCGTTGTGCGTAAGTGTCCTAGTTATGTTAGCCAGCCTAGCTCCGCCCAGAAGCACAGACGTTTCCTGGGAGCTTCACAGGCTTCGCGGAGCGCCTTCACCGTTCCGATGATTTGTACACGTTGGGTAGCCATGGGCGGCTGATTCTTCGGCGTCAAAGCAGCCCCTGCAGAGTGGGCTGTCCGTGGCGCCTATGTTAAAGAGATGTTTGTTTAGGGGGTAATAGCCCGTAATTGTCCCTATTATTGTTCTGAGGTTATTTCTACTTAGGCTGAGTAGTCGTTTTGTTAGTCGGGGATGTAGACTTGGCATTGCCATTTTTGACTGCCTGCAGTCTGTAGCCCGTGACTTTTTGTTGTTATGAAGTTCAGTTGATAGTACGAAATTGAGAGAGAGGTAGGGGAAGGAGTGGCCGTACCCACTACTTCCCCTAGCCGCTAGCTGGGCCTAGCACTACCATCTCGAAACCTCTCTTAGCAAGTTCGTCTGCGGCGTCATTGCCTAGGGATCCACTGCGCCCCTTGTTACACTGAAGGGTGATTCTGTTAGACAGCGATATACTCTACAGGGCGAAGTGACACTCAAAGATTGATTTGCTGTTAGTTTGTTTGTTTTTTAGAGCACGGCTAGGCTGTCAGATACGAATCTAATTGCGTTGTTGTGTATGTCTAGACGCTTTACGGCTGTTGCGGCTTGTGTTAGGACGACACACTTGCATTGGAATATCGAGCTGAGTTCGCCTAGTGGTAAGTGGAAGTTAATCTTGAGGTCTAGGGAGTGTACGCCAGCTCCTGAACCGTTTTGAGTTTTTGAGCCATCTGTGTTGATGCGTACTTTTTTTAATCCTGACTGATCTCTGACCCTCTGTTGTTTGTATGCTTATAGATCTTGTTAAACATAGTTTTATTCGTTGTCTTATCGCACGGGGCAGCGATGAGAGGTTTTTTTTCCATTGCTGTAGTTGGGTTTGTCCTCATCCAGCCAGTGATAGCGGAACAGGCCAGCCTTTGGAACAGCTGGAGCCTTGAAACATTGGTTGAGAGTTCCGGCCTCGTTCACCTGATCACAGCTGTGTAAAGCCACAGCGTGATCTTTGGAGAGAGCCCGCAAGTTTTTCCTAACATTTTTTTGTAGTCAAGATGCTTGTTCTTCTTTAGATACGTGTTAGTTAGGTGTTGAAATGTTTAGGTAGTTTATGAGGTCCAAGAACTTTCTTGTTAGTAATCATTATTAGTTCTTACTAATAATGTTTACTAACAAGAGAGAAAAAAAGTGTTTTGGAGGGGTTGACCGATAGTTCGTGTTTTGCACAACAATTCTCGATTATTTTAAAAGCTTTCCTTATGCATCTACAGTAAAAGTCCGTTTATCTTCTAGGACAATTGTTGCGAAATGACCCGTCCGTCCAAAGAATGAGGCCTCCATCTTTTTCTCCTGACTTCTGTCCCGCTTTACTTTTGTCAGCAAATCTTCGAATGGAAACATCCATTGCACAGATTGACTTTTGGTTTCGGGTTCGTAACAATATATTCAGCTTTCATCACCTGTGACGATGTAGGCGCATTATCATGGTGCAAAATCCAATAATTTTCTTTCCACAAATCTGGCGTTTTCGTCGAAAATGCTTGCTTGAACGCCGCATAATGCTCAAATAATATTCACTATTTACTTTGACTTTGACTTCCAATCGACTTTGGCGAGGTTTTTTCGGTTTCGGTTCAGTTGGAAGGCGCCACTCCAAAGCTTGTTGACTGGTTTGCATGTCAAACTCATAAACCCACGGCTCGTCAGCAGTAACAATGCGTTGCATAAATGTTGCGTCGGAATCGACTCGTTCTAGCATGTCCTCAGCGACTCTTTTGCGATTGAGTTTTAGGAGAAAATTAGTCGAACGGCAACATGTTTCATACCCAAGTGATTGTTTAAAATGGTTCGGATCGACTCGTTAAACACGACAAAGTTCAGCAGCTATCTTTCTCAAACTTGAATGAGGATTTTCAGTCACTGTTTTCTTCACTACCAGAGCGAGGCAAATCTTCCATCACATCTCGACCGCTTTTGAACGCATTGTACCATAAGCACTTGTTTTTGATAAAGACGATTCGCCTTATTATACAGCGTCTGTCTCAAAATTTGAGACAAACTCTTTGTTCGGTGTTTTTGTCCATTATGAAATTCGCAACACACACTAGAGATGATCCAACAAAAATCGGCACTGTATTTACCTAATCAAAATGACAGGTGTAACTCAAACTCCGCGCCAAAATGGAAAACAGTGTGCCAAACTAGCAAAAAAATAAAAATAATAAATTGAATTTGGAACCATAAACAAACTATCAATTCACAATACTTTTTTGATAAAATGTACATCTTTTATTGCGAAACATAAGCAAACATATACCAATGCTTCTTTCTAGAAAAAAATATGCCGGTCTTCCTTCGTGTGAGTCCGAGTTTGTAAATGCAAAGCAAAGCTTTGGCCACGAATGGATCGTGGGCAAAACTTTGCTTTGCGTTTTAAGTATCGATGGAGAATTAACTGGCAAAACGATAGAGACATGTTTATTTCGATGCACTATCTATTTATTATTCGGTAGATTTGTACCCAAATAATATGTACTCTCTACTTTCGCCATAATATTTACATCCAGGCAGTGTACATATATAAGGCTTTAAATACTTTTTCATATTGCTATATGGCCGCAAATAAACTGATCATAGACAATATTCGACTCTTCTTCAAGAAAAAGAAATGACGGAATCTGTCAGTAGCCTCAGAAACTGTCAAGATCCTTGGGGAAAACCACATAAATTCACAAACCGCTTTAATTTTTTAAGAAAATGTTTCGGGTCTCTAGGTCTGTAGCGCCGCCGTTGGTTGACAGTGTACAACACTGGATAAGTACTAATGCTAACTGCGTTTATGGATTGATACCTGCTTGTGAGTTAAATTATTTGGTAGTTGGTCATCCCCACATTGATTTGAAATCACCCATATACGCATCTCGGTTCTGAGCGTCTTACATTCAGGTGGTTCCCACGACTTAGCGATATCGTCGCCCAAATGCCTTTCGACATCCCGGATTTCTATAGCCCAACCTTGGCCACGTCCGTCCGGTCGACGTCTTACTTCAGGGACCATCTCCGCGTCAGCCATTAAGATATGCCAAAGCTGCTCTGGTCATACATATAAATCGCTGCGATTCGTTTTGTTACGCGCAATGACAGTAATTACTCCAGTTGGGTATCGCAGACATCCAAGCATATATCTGGGGAACAAACCGTAACGGTGCGTTTCCACTAGAGATGTGCGAGGAAAATGAGTGGCGCGAGGATGCGTAACGAAGCTGTGACACGATGTTAACGTTCCCACCGGAGAAATGCGAGGAAAAGGTTTATTAATATATTGTATTAATTTATTATTGTTTAAGATTAATTTGTGTATTGTGTCTATGGGCCTCAGTAGCGAGGCTCATAGACACAATACGCGATTTGGGCGTTCCTCGCACACATCCCTCGCACCCAGTCGTCGTTGTTTTGTTTTGTCGCCAGCACATCAGGCTACAACTGTAAAATGTGTGAACTGTGTTTAATAGATTTTTAACATTAGGTTCAAAGTTGATTGGGAAAATTTGACAATTTCGGGTAGCTTGATGTGCTGGCGTTTGTATGTAAAAACCTCGCGCCGCTAAGCCGCTTCCACCAGAGCTGCGTAGAGCGAGGCTAGGTAAATGAACCGATTCTATTAGTTCTCACAAACGCATTCCTTGCAACAAATCACTGGTGGATACGCAGCCTTAGGGTACTTTTCCACCGGATTATTCGTGCGACGAGCTTGCCCGGTGCGAGAACGCGAAACGAAACTAAAACTATAGAAAGATCTAAAAAAAATACATTATTCAGCACAGTCTAAAAGGCTCACAACACGTTTACTGGACACATCAAAAAAGGAAAAAATTAAATCTGTCAATTCTTTTTTTAAATCGTCAAAGAAATAGAGTGCCCCGCGGCTGCGGCAAATTGGTCCAGTTCAGCATAATTATGCCAGTCAATTTGTGCCTAACGCTGGTTTTCAACTGAACTCGTGGGTCTGAGTTCGTGGCTAAAGAATAACAGCCGCAAGGGTCGATCTTCAAGGTTAAGCAACGCTTGCCAAAGTTGATCTGTGGATGGGTAATCATCTTAACATACCGAGTTTCCTCCATGCCTCGGAAAGAGCGTTAAGCCTTTGGTCCCGGCTTTCATTTGTAGATCTTTGGCAGTCGTTACGGATTGTCAGAAGTCAGTAAATCTGACTCCAGTCTTGCCAAGAACTACCGTGTTACGCAGTTAATGGGTTGTGGAGGTCTGGTAGGCAGCCGCTCCACGTAAAATACTGGGATTCGCTTGCGGTGTGCGCATTCCTGGCTCACACCCCTTGTACTAATTTCTCATATCGTATCTACTTCGCACAGCTCTGGTGGAAAAGCACCCTAAAGTTGCAATAAGGAAAAGTATTTTTAACTTCACGTATTCTGAGCACATCTGCGTATCACTGCAGCTCTACATTAAAACACATGCCTGAAATCTGCTGGCCCAATACATGTCTTATTATTATGTACTTACCGCTTACTTTAAATAGGCTTGCCTAATAAATGTCAAATTAAATTACCTAGCGAAGCTCCGCAAATATGATGAGCAGTAGATACCTACTATTGATATCTAAAGATGATAAAACAACAGGGATTGCAATTCGAAAATAACTGTTTTTTTTTGCATTTTTGGGTCATTTATAAATCGGAATTGAATTCGGACTTAAAAATGAGTATTTCAAAATAGTTTACAGTTACAAAATTAATCATTGAATGTCATAATAACACGTTGTATGTAACTTCGCGTCCATATATAACTGCTGTTTATTTTAGCTACCAGACGTCGGTCGGGGTCAGCGATCGGCAACAATCCTGTAATGTTATTCTGTAGAAATCGCACTATGTAAATCTAGTTGAAATTAACATGAAGTGAGCTGTCACTCAACCCACTCAAGATGGAATGACAGTTCACTTCAAGTTTACTACAATCATCTAGGTATTTACAGTGGTGACGTGTGTACAGAATAGACCGACTGATAGCTATGGGTGCCCATTGTCGAAAATGGACAATGGATTCATCTGACTCTATACATTGTACCAATAGGATTTGTATCCGAGAAGCAGGAAATTCAATATCCTATCTAGTTTTCAGAAGTTTCAGATAAAATTATATCAATAAGTACTAATAATAAAGCTGAAGAGTTTGCTTGTTTGTTTGAACGCGCTAATCTCTGGAACTATCAGTCGGATTTGAAAATTCTATTTGTAGCCACATTCATGAAGAAGGCTATAGGTTATACGGGAACGGGAAATTCCTACGGGAACGGGAAAAAACGGGATAAGTCGCGGGCAAAAGCTAGTTTGGTATAAAGCGCTTTCCCAATTTCATATTATTCGTAACTTCTCTCATAATCAATTGTTTGTCTCGCCGGCACACAATATTGCTAGTTTTGATCTCACTGGTAAATTAGGTAAAGAGCGCACGAACGGCACGAACTGTATTTCTTCGGACTGGCCATTCTGAAGGCGGAGCGGAAGCCACCTTGAAACTATATTATATAAACTATAATAATTACCTACCCAACTTAACAGATACCAAATCCTCAAGTAAGGACTATTCGAAATATGCATCCACAAGCGATAAAAGCGGGCAAGAACAAGACAAAGAACCTCCCTGCAAGCAGTATACCACATTAGCGAGAATTTTCAATACTAACTCGCCTAAGTATTTTGGCTCGGGCGATAAAGTTAGTATTGTAGGACTGGATGATATTGGAATGGCCATAGTGTACACTTTACTTGCTAAGGTAAGAGCCTAAAGATTCCTTCATGTTTTCATTATTCGTTGGCCCCTGTTCAGGACTGGAGCTCCCGGCTGGAATATGTTTTCCGATGACTACAACCCGTGAATCTCCAACTGTTTTCTCTAGTAAAGGCTTCCGCAGGCAGTCGTCAATACACCTTTTTTTTATCGAAAATGGCCTATTTCAATGAAAATGATTTTGCGCCCAGCGCTGGCAAGCCTTCAACATCGTCGATTGTTCAGTTTCTCCCGAAAAAAAACCTATAGGTAGATATTTAATTTGGTTACCAGACGCATATTTTGATAGTCAGTGTAAATTGGTTAACGAATTAATGTTCCAGGCCATTCTGATATTAATGTTTTATTTAAGGGAATCACAAACAACATTTGTATGATTGATATGAATGAAGACATTTTGCAAGGTGAACAAATGGATCTACAGTCCAGCGCCCTCTTTCTGAATAACGCTAGGATCCACTCTAGCAAAGGTAATATTTAGAATGTTGTTACTATTTTATACTGCCAATTATAGTCATTACAGATTTGGAGAACTTGGAGTCAGTTAAAACAAATTCTAACTTTTGCTAAAGTATGAAAAACTCCCATACAAAATTAGAATTTGACAAGTTCTAAACTTTGAATGCTCAATTAAATCTCTTAGAAATCGCGTACCGTACATAATAACTACAGGAAAAATAAAATGATTCCCAAAGTAGGTATCTGTCCCGAAAGTGATCCTAAATGATATCCATATTCTACTTATACAGGGCCGGGCGTCTCAAGACTTTGTCACATATGTGGCAAAGTCACCATCATCTTAGTTTCTAAATTGTTTAAAAAGATGCTGAAACAATGTTATAAACAGTGTTTATAAACAGATGTTGCCTAATGAATAGTATGGTAACATGTTTCTGAAACGATGTATCATCATCTTAGTTTCTAAATTGTTTAAAAAGATGCTGAAACAATGTTATAAACAGTGTTTATAAACAAATGTTGCCTAATGAATAGTATGGTAACATGTTTCTGAAACGATGTATCATCATCTTAGTTTCTAAATTGTTTAAAAAGATGCTGAAACAATGTTATAAGCAGTGTTTATAAAAAAATGTTGCCTAATGAATAGTATGGTAACATGTTTCTGAAACGATGTATCATCATATTAGTTTCTAAATTGTTTAAAAAGATGCTGAAACAATGTTTATAACAAATGTTGCCTAATGAATAGTATGTTAACATGTTTCTGAAACGATGTATCATCATCTTAGTTTCTAAATTGTTTGAAGAGATGCTGAAACAATGTTTATAAACAGTGTTTATAACCAATGTTGCCTAATGAATAGTATGGTAACATGTTTCTGAAACGGTGTATCATCATCTTAAGTTCTAAATTGTTTAAAAAGATGCTGAAACAATGTTTATAAACAGTGTTTATAACAAATGTTGCCTAATGAATAGTATGGTAACATGTTTTTGAAACGATGTATCATCATCTTAGTTTCTAAATTGTTAAAAAGAATGCTGAAACAATGTTTACAAAAAAATGTTGCCTAATGAATACGAGGCTTTACGGTGTTTACAGAAACGTCGAGCTGTTCCTCCAAAAGATAGCAGTAGACAGATCACTTTTGTGTTCACGGTGATCCTCTTACAGAATACTTATCCGTCACGATGATATCATTAAATGGGGTGAAACTAAGATACGCGTGGTAATTTTTTTTATTGGTTAATATTCATGTACCTAGGTACGACTTCCACCTGGAGAGAAAGCGGTGTTATGTCGAACTGCTGCCAACTAAAACACCACAATTGCTATGTGTTGGGGGCCGGGATACAAAAGTTCACGCGCATCTCCGACTAATAAGGAATTTCTTTCGCACATAGATCCTGAAGAGACACGCGAGTCTAGAGTGTGCATCATCACTACTGGCACCTTTAAAGGAAGGGATGAAACGGACCAGGACTATATCTCTAGGAGTGCCGGTATCGTCAGGGCGATCGTCTCACCGGTAACAATGACTAATTTCTCCTAATTCTTCTATCATCTTTCCTCCAAAATAAATACTAGTTAACTCAGCGTTCTAGTATTACGTAACGTACGTACAATTTGCCCCCCCCCCCCCCTAATTGCGTTACGTCTTAACGTGACATTTATTAATTTAAAAAAGTAGGTTACATGAGAGTAGAAGAGACATAATTGTGACTTTTATGTATAAATGGTCACTTGGGTGTTACGTGACGTTTAGGGAGGGGTACAGAAAAACGTTACGGCGCGTTACATTTCAAGAATCTTCAAAAATTGTGTTACTATAATACTTGACAAACAATAAACCTTGCCCCTACCAGGTAAGGGGGCGTCCCTTACCTGGTAGGGGCAAGGTTTATTGTTTTAACCAACTAGATATTATTAATTTATTTGCCGCCTGTGCTCAGTTAAAATTTCAAAGAATAGGTTTCGTTTGTTATCTTAATTAAATTTTAGGGCTTGGGCAGTTGGGCTACAAATGCCGCCGGTTAAGGACACTTCTACAAACGATGATAGGCTATGCAAAAAGTTCCTAAATCCCTAGAGTTTCCATATTTGCCCAAGTATTCTCTGCCAATAAGAAGCTTCAACACGCTCTTAAAAAGATAGTCTGTGCGGCTCAAAATTAAACCCACAAATGTGGCACTTGAACAAATAAATAGTTTCAGACACGCATGAAAAGTTGATTTAATGAAATTTCTCCTCCACCAGCTAGCAAAGCACAGCCCTGACGCCATATTCATAGTGGCGAGTGATCCAGTTGATATCCTGACCCACGTCACTTGGCGGCTGACTGGCTTCCCGAAGCAACGGGTCATAGGGACTGGTACCTTGGCCGACACGGCACGGCTCCGGTATCTACTGTCTGCCAAGTTAGGAGTAGCGCCCGAATGCTGTAGCGCCTTTATTATTGGAGAACATGGTCCAAAAAATAGCGGTATGACAATAATAATCTAACACTCATTTTTTGTGTTGCTTGGAAGCCCCATCACGCTCAGCATGGACGCTTGCCTGCTGCAAGATAACTTTAGACATGTACATTCTTGCTCTAGCGATTCACAGTGGAAAGTTGAAGAGATCCTAGAGGAAAAGTTCTCCAAAAATTACTGGCACCAATATCTAAAACTGTATTCAAGCATATTTTAAAAGTCCCTTACCTGAGCCGGCAACTTCACCTTCATGGTCTGCTTCATCTTTCCACCCTGTACAAGGGTATGGGTACGAGGCTAACAGAGTCTCAGGTGTCATATTCGTTGACCTTTCGACAGCTAACGACAACGTTCACCTCAAAAAACTACCTGGTAAGATAAGCACGTCTACAAATGATCCCAGCTTTTTGAGCGAACTCCTGTACAGCCGGTGCTTCCAGGTAGGTGTGCTTCCAGTCCACCAACAGTAAGTGGCGTCGCCAAAAGAACGGTTTCCGCCGCAGTGTTGGCACACACGAAATTAACATCTATTAAAAACAACCAGCTTATAACCCAACACACTTAGCGCTTCCTGTACGGGGATGACTTGGCCTTAGCGACTAGACATTGCAATCCGGATTGTTTGTAAATCGAATATAAATGTTAAATTTGGATTTTATTTATTTATTCGAACTTTGTGCGTTAAGAACTCTGGACAAAGACCTTAATGCATTTTCTACCAGTCAACCTTAGGGTGGAGTAGAGACCATGGCGCGTGCAACTTTTTAGGGCCTTTGAAGAATATTTCTAGTCGCTAGGGCCATTTTAACCAGAATTTTTCATAGAATATTGTAGAAGTAAAATAATATCTACCTTATTACTTGTGTTTGCGGCTGCAATACTAAGTTTGTTTTGAAAGAGTTTTTACTAGTTAAGATATCGTTTTACTTTCTACATAAATGTCCATAAACTAGATTTATTCATGATTTTTGGCTTTACAAACTTAGGAGACAAGTCAAAAACGGTGCAAAGCCCACGAAACCACGTTTTCATAATATCAATTCCCATAATTATCTGCTCCTGTTACAATGAAAATGACAATATTTGTATATCTTATCAAAATATCACTCAATAGAATTCTTCTTCTTAGCGTTTCGATGAGAAATCCAAAAGTTCTTACGTATGTTCAAATAAATTATGAGACATGAGATCCTCAAGGGTGCAGGTGATAGGGGCATGCGACCCAGGCTGGAAGGAGTCCTATTAATTTGGAAAGATGCTGCATATTCACTTGAGCCGTCCATGATCCCCCATCTGTGGACATAATCTTTCTGACATAGACTTGTGTTCTGAGTCTATTCAGAGATTTCCAAATAGGCCACGATAACGCGTGCCCAGGAAAGTTCTCCTATGGTACAATCAAGTTGAGAGGGGGGCAAGCAGCTCCCGCCGGCAGAGTACACGTCTTCCTGTGAAGAGAGCTTAGCATGATCGGGACGGAGTCACATATTGAACAAGCATTTCGCTAGCGGAGAGAAAAGCGCCATTCCAGCTATTCATAGGGACGAGCGACCCTTCCGCGACTGGTAGATGTTAAACGGCGTAACACATTATTTCTGGCATGGACTTAGTTTTACTTTTTGCCAATTATTTTTAGAGTTAATCATCCTATCTGAAGTAATACCGAAGTATTCCGGTGAGTACTGTAGACGAGTGGTACACCCTACCATAAGATGTTGGGTTTACGACTAGCTTGCCTGTTGCAAAGATAGAAAACAAACGATTGCGTGTTAGGGGGATTCGGTTTCAAAGCGCTATCAGCGAGGTACGTAGTTGCTAATCAGTAAGAGCCGTGACATTTACATTTTGGTCTACCTCCGCTATAAGAGTAGCTTGACAAGTTAGTGACAGGTCATCCGAGTACAGATTGCGGATTGTGTTTGGGCTAAGCGCTTGATATGTAATGTACACTGTATTTGTAGAACAGTACAAGTACACGCTACGCTGAGGTGGTCCTTTTTTTGGGCTCGCCACCTACTTATATCTTTAATCAGCAGCTTTACTGACCAGCCTGTGAAACCACCGCTAGTCTGCGTTCCCGTCGTTTATATTTACTTTTTACTCCAGAAAATTGTTAAATTAATGAAACAGAAACGCCCATTATCAACATATTATCTAACCATTTAGCATAAAAATACATTTACAATTTAAAAAATATAAAAGATCCGCATTTTTTGCCGGAATTAGAAAAATCTAGAAAATCCCAAGTTTAATGTGAAATAATTAGTGACTTTAGACGACGTAGAGCGCAAATTGACAATGACAGTAGACTAACTCGGAAAATTGTATGACAGAAACGCAATCAATTTACTATCGGACCATTCCAAGACAGTCAACGCAATCCATAGTCGCAACAGGCAAGCATATCGGACACTCAACATCATTTGGCGAGGAACTAAGGCTAAAAACTGCTTGAACCCTGAACATATAGGGTTAACGTGTAAGTCACAGTGCTGCATAGCAAACCAGAAAATCGGGACCCGAAATAACTTGCGACGTCACCTGATTTGTACCAACTGGTGAGTGGTACCCGCTGTTCTCCGCACATCTGTCATGTCTCTATTATTTACTGCTGGCGAATGCTTAAACCGATTCCACTCCATGAGCTGTACCCCACTAGGTGGTAGCGCACCACCTGCCCTACGAAGGGATGTTGCAGGTGCGCTAGAAAGAAAGGACCAGGAATCTGATTACCTTCATCCCGCCTCATCCCGTTCTACGTCTTCCGATATGAACACTCGATCTAACGATCCAGGACTGGCATCCTACGGAGAATGCAATTTGTGGGAAAAGTCACGACTTTTTGAAGCCACTTATTAAGATTTCAATATTAAGAGATTACTTATCTTCGGAACTGCAGTGGCCTATTTGGAAAACACTGAATCGATAGCGTACCCAAGTAAGCCGCTGCAAATATAATATGACGAAATGGAGATTAATCCATCCAACACGCAGTGCGAGAGACAGTGCTCCACTTGCTTGGAGCTTCTCAAATGTCCGTTCACCTGCACCCTCGATCATCAGAACAACGGCTCTGACTCCGCAACATGCTTGTGAACCTGCTGGATCCAAACAGTTTTATTAGATGACGTTTCGGCACGAAAAGAAGAAGTAGCCAAGTTTCGAAACAAGCACTAGAGAATACCATAGGCAATAATTTTATCGTTGTACTCTCTCCATAGTTCCCGTGTGGTCAAACGTGAACGTAGATGGTGTTCGCCTCGCGGATCAGAACCCACAGATTGGGTTAGACGAAGACCCCGAGATGTGGCAGGAATTGTATCTGGAAGCTGTGAAAACTGATGAGACGGTGCGTCAGTTGAAAGGGACCGTGTCTTGGTCCATAGGGCTGGCTGTTTCTGAGATCTGCAAAGCGATCTTTTCGAACACGTACACTGTGCTCCCAGTCTCTACACATGTTAAGGTATGTAGGATGGCTTTAATTTATTGATAATGTGATCACAGTAAGAATAGAACCTTTAGATAGATACTGGACTAGGCTTCCTAAACCGAATTTTAGGTCATATCATGTCTTCACCATAAGTCAGTGTAATTAAATCAGGTTCCAAAGGACTCCCCGGATTAGACGAGGCTTATTTAGGTTCTAGGGTATTCTATCACTAGGCAAGCAAAATTATCCCAATCCTAAATGTAATCGTCCGTGGATCACATTTGGGAGATCGGAGATAGAATAGATACCTAGGTTGTGTGACTAATCTGAGGTTTAAACTGGCGTGATTGAGCAAGATATTTTTTTATTCCAGGGCGAGCACTCAATAAGAGACGACATTTTCCTCTCTTTGCCCTGCGTGATTGGCAGTGCCGGAGTAACTAACATCATTCGGCAGACACTGACTCATCAAGAGGCCTCACAGCTGCGCAGGGGCGCGACTGACATCAGGCAGTACCAGGAGTATACTAAGAAAATAACAATGTGATCAGATGAATACATGTGAAGGGCATTGGCATAGTACCCCATTGCCATTTTAATTTTTCTTCTTTAAAGTTGTGGCACATAATTTTACAGCCATGTGTAGAGGATACTTAAACATTAAAATAATGTTGCCTTTAAGAGCCGTTTTGTTCTAAACACGCTTGAACAAGCCAATTGATTGATTATTGATATAGTACTCTAGAATCGATCTCTTCAATCGAGCTTCCTAATATCGCGGCAACGCAACACTATATTTAGCAGGACATGTTTTGTTCAAGTTTCCTCGGCCTTTACATCAGTTGCATCGTTCACCGCAACTTTCACAGAAAAAGGTTAAAAGTGTTCCAACCCCTTGCTTACTTAACTACGTATATTTCTGTTTTCTCTTAGTTTTAGTTATTTTTGGTTTTAATCGTGATTATTATAATTCTTTATTGATGTTTGTTATTTTAAAGTGGTTATAAGTATTACGAATTGTGTATTATGTCATGAATGACTGTTGAAAAACTGCGATTAGCTCCTAGTAAATATAGTATTTATAATTAATCAAATCTGTGCATTTCCTTTTTAACAAACTACAATCATAATTTCAGGCAGAAACTATGGGTTGGTACGTAATCTACCTGATTATACAATTACATTTATCTACCGAAACTTCGCAGCCATGGTCCGAGATGGATTTCAACAATTTCCAAAAAACGTAGTCTAAAACAAATCTCGAAGTCATTCCGAGAATTTGTAGACTGACAAAATCTGGCGACCAATCAGCTCCCTGGTCTACAATTTATCTGTTTTGGTGTAATAGTTTAATTGGAAACTTGCCCCTCATTGATCTTTGTTTTCTCTAAAAAGACTAATGAGAGCCTTGTATCCAGGTTTACTATCACACGAAAACAGATAAATTGTAGACTTGTGCTCTGATTGGTCGCCATTTTATTATAATCCTCAATTTCCCGGAATAACTTCGAGAGATTATAGACTATCAAATTTTGATGCGTAAAAAAGTATTCCAAATGTTCAGTTGACAATTTATCGAGAGTTTACAATCTCTCAAGTTATTTTATAATCTTACGGAGTTTTCCGGTGACATATATATAACTTATTACGCGTCGATTTCAGCAATACGTCGGGGTGTAGGGTGGAGCAGACTCCCCCCAAATGTTCCGCTCCGTCGTTACTCGACAATCAAGAAGCTGCTAGTGTCGCGTCATGAAAAGTATATTGACCGTGCGGACAAAGTGACAGTAGTCGGAACGGGACAAGTCGGCATGGCTACTGTCTTCGCCCTGCTCACACAGGTAACTTGTTTTTTTTTAATTATTAGGTACAGAGGAGGAGCTAGCACGGTTTCTGAGCAACCATGATCAGGGAAAACTTGATAGATGAGCAGATGCAACATGCTGACAGGACCTCAACTTCTTATTGTAATTTATGGAAACTTTCCCCCACTTAGCTTTCCAACTTCAGAAAAGTGGACTTGGCAAATTGTATATGCTCATCGATTTTTCCGCGGACGGTACCTAGCTATTTAGATACATTAATACAAAGCTATGCTGAAAAACCCCAATTATTATTTTTATTGATCATGGACAATAAAAAAAATATAAAACAATAATACTGATAATGGAAATATTCTGTGCTCGTTTAAGCTATGCAGCGACGTATTGACACGCTATGCGTTTTAAGTACGTACAGTAGGCTGCACGTCAGTGGTAATACTTTGGCCTTAAGCTAGTATAGTACGAGTAGCCAACTTATACTGCCTTTGTAACGACTGATGTGCGGCCACCTGTACAATCTCCGGCCTAGGTAACTGTCATATCTCAAATACTTTGTCAGAAGCGACAAGCACCGGTTTGACATAGAGCTAGATGAAGCGTGAAGCTCAAGACCGTACGCGATGGAGGTCTGTTATGGCCGGGTGTCCATCGGGTATCAGCCCTAGTAATGGGACATAGGACTTTAAGTAAAGTATTTCATCTGATGTTTCAGCATGTAACACGCAACGTAGTGATGGTGGACGCGAGCGAGAAAAAGCTGATGGGAGAGGTGCTGGACCTCCAGCACGCTTCCAGTTTCTTGTTCCACGGCAACGCCAGCATACAGGCCTGCACAGGTCAAGTACCCACTTCGAATCCTACATTAGCTAGGTGATTAACAAAAGGTAAAGCAGATGTGAGTGGAAACACCGGGAGGGGACGCCCTAGAAGGACATACACAGGACTTCCTTGGTGATGTTCTTCAGAAAGGTCAGGTGCATAGTACTCACCACCGGCATATGCACGGTACCTGTGACTAGATGTACCTATAAACGTAAACGAAACAAAAAAGTAACATAGGATCGCAGCAGGTGGCGATTTGTAGTAAGAAGCCAGAAAAACTGACATCAGTCTGGCCAAGGTTTATCGTGTTACACAGTTTGATGGTTTGTGGAGGTCAGACAGGCAGCCGCTCCGTTTCAATTACTGGTATTCCGCTACATCCGATTAGGTTAGGTTAGGAAGCTGGAAGCCAACGCACGCTTACAAGAAAAGGCTACGCAGACGGACTTGATTAGTGTGAGAGGTCTCGGTCTCACAAAAACATTACCTGCTTAGGAGCCGGAACCTCAAATTGTTAATTTTTTTAATAACTCAGTTGCTCTCCACCATAGATTACTCAAAAACGACGAACTCTTCGATTTGCGTGATATCAGCTGGCGTGAGACAAAAAGTGGGTGAAGACAGACGCAGCCTGGTGCAGAGGAACGTGGACGTATTGAAAATAATTATACCTGCGGTGAGGGTAATCACCGGTATTTATGAGATCAAATCAAATTGGCCTTTGTGAGCCAGTTTATTTCATTTGAACATGTATAATTGCTCATTAAGGTGCCCGGTGCCTAAATTGGCAGACACACAACTAGTCCCTAGGTACGAATAACGTCCACGGGGTAAACTAGTCGTCTGGGACAACACGCTGATGATGCCCTCAAGCTAGAGCAATATTATGCTTGGACACATCTATTGGCCCACCTTGTATTTTCAGTTTCGTTTGGTCCTAGCTAAAAGGCGAACGGCAGGGTTGTATGGGAGTTTCGTACACCTAATAAAATATCGTGTTTTGGGATATTTTTTGTTTTAATTGGTAGTCAATACGATAGGCAAGCCCTTTTAAAATTCTTAGGTTTTTAGAAGTTGGGACCTAAAAGTTATAACCAGTTTTATTTTTGAGGTTATGTCCCAATAAATATTATTACGTGTAGGCACATAACATTGTTTTGGTGAAAAAGGATATGTTCTAGATAGCTGGTGCTATCTTTGTAGTGTTTTGCTTATCATTAAGTTGGCAAATTGACATGAGAATTGTAACTATTCAGTAGGGTGCTTAAGGAGAGACCTACGTCCAGCAGCGGTCTGCAATAGTTTGATGATGATGATGAAGTGCTGATGGAGATTTGAGTGTGGGTAAATAAAACAACTTTGTTTTTGTAGGAACTTACATATTTTATTTAATTGTTCTTATAATTACTTAATCGATTCTTAATTTTATTTCATCTAAGAAAGGGGCAGGTAGCTCAACTCAACGTAAAAATTACCAGATAATTTGCTTAATTGCTCAGATGCATTTACAAACCACAATCCAAAACAACAGCAAAGAACTGAACAGAGACTCGGAAAGATTTTCCTAACCTGTCAATAAAATAATTGCCAATACAAAAAAAACATTGATGGCGAAAATAATTCCTATAATTAAATGGTTAATTATTAAGATTGTATGCAATAATTATTCATTGTAAGGTATAATGTATAATTGGTTAATTATATTTACTGTTATTTCTGTTTTTAAATATTACTTAAATCTTTTAATTGCTATAATTAATTAATCCGGACTTCTAAAAATACTAATGTTACATGAAAATGAATGGTTTAGTTGCCTTAATAAGTGGTACAAATTCTATCACAGAACTACAAAAAAAGTATGTTGTACGAATTCTGCCGTTCGCCTTTTATATTAGGTCGAGCAAAAAGTTTTTATGCAGTTTTGAACCTGGCACATTCACAATTTCATTCAAGTCTTTTTTTGAATTTCGAACACAGAATTTAAAGAAACAAAAGACAATTTGGAGCCTGTTTGTTGATATCAAACAATCGAATACTAAGAAAACTTGGTTTTATTGTTTTACTTGGATTTAATTCTTGAAAAAGTGATTGATATCTTTGGTTTTGCAACAAACATTACTTATTCTTAACATTAAGGTGAGGTTCTATCAATAATCTATGGATACTTCACCTGAAGTCGCCGCCCAAGCTGTGGCACTTATTCAGGCCGGACACAGCCAAAGAAACGTGAGTGCTCAACTTAATTTAAGTCGATCTGCGGTCCGAAATGTTTATCGGAGGTACCTAGAGACTGGCGGCTTTGTTCGTCGCCAAGGAAGGCCACGATCTCGGGTCACAACTGAAAGGCAGGATCGATTCATCGTGACGACCAGCTTGAGAAATCGTCACCTTACCTCCATTGAGATACAAAACCAACTTCGCGACTTCCACGGAGTATCTGTGAGCGCTCGAACTGTTCGGAGAAGGTTAAAAGAATGCGATATGGTACCACACAAGCCAGCTAATGGGCCCAAACTAACGCGAGCCCACCGAACAGCGCGCCTTCATTTCGCACGCAGTCATTTAAATTGGACACAGCAAGATTGGAGCCGTGTACTCTTTTCTGATGAGTCTAAAATTGTGTTACATGGCAATGATGGAAGGAAGAAGGTCTACCGACGTAAGGGAGAGCGTTTCGCACAATGCTGCTTTGAAGAGAGGGTTGCTTATGGCGGTGGCTCATGGACTGTCTGGGGCGGTATATCCGCGAGCGGCAAAACTCAACTTGAGGTTGTTACAGGACCACGGCTGCCAACATTAAATGCTGAAAGGTACATTCGTGAGTGCTTAGAACCTCACGTGATACCATACGCGGACTATGTGGGCCCAAATTTCCTTTTTATGCATGATAATGCAAGAGCCCATGCGGCCGGCATCGTCAGGGAATATCTTCGGGATGTGAACATCACAGTTATGGACTGGCCAGCCAGAAGCCCAGACATGAACCCCATTGAGCACATGTGGGACGAGCTAAAAAGACGTGTTAGGGCTCGTCAGCCAGTTGCCCAGACGATGCAGGAGTTGAAAACTGCCATAGAAGAGGAATGGGAGATGATCCCTCAAAATTGCATAGAGCGGTTGATAAACTCTATGCCTTATCGTATGAGAGCTGTGGTAGATGCCCATGGAGGCAACACGCGTTATTAAATTAAACCTTTATTTGATTAAACATGTTTTTTATTCAAAAATCAATTGCCTTTAACAAGGCGCATATCCGACTTGTTAGGCGTAGCTCCATGTCGTATGGTATTCTGAATTCAAATTTAAAACAATACGATCTAAAAAGATGGTAAAATGTATCAGGTTTAAAACTGCATCAACAGTTTTTGTTCAATCTAGCAATCATATTTCGGTAGGGGCCATCGAAACCTAAACTCTAAGGTGGGCCAATAGATGTGTCCAGAAGTGTAGGTACTATTATTTTATTTACGCTTCCCTGGAATTAACCTATCTATTCACTCTTGACTTAAAGACCTCAGGTTGTAGTAGTTCAAATAAAAAAACCTATTCAACGTGAAACAGAATAAACGCAATGCCTCTTAACGGGTCATTGTACTCATTTACCAATACAGAAATCGCGAAAAAAAATCTGCTGTTCAGGACATTTTGTCGAGTTATGCGCACATAGGTTAATGTATGGGGCATTCGATTTTTTTCGCGATTTCGGTGTTGGTCCCATAGTGAAAGTTGTTCATAATGATGAGTACAATGACCCTTAAGATATATTGCGTTTATTCTGTTACACGTTGTATAGTCTATCTATATACTTATGCTTAATACCATACTTTATTTTTATTGTGATTCTCTTTAGTCAATTTAAGTACTTACAAATTTACATTTTAAAATATTTCTTAACAATAAAACGTAAGAAAAAACATTTAAGAATATAAAAAGCAGTAGTCCGCCGGTGTCGGGAGCAAGGTCTAAGCTACCGGTAGTTAGGGCTCTAGAGAAAGGAACCTCCTCACAATACGAGCCGTATCGAGGAGTACTGCCTTCTGTATCAGGCCCTTTATCCAACCGCGTAACGCCAGCTTCGACAGATGGTCGTCGAAGCTTTTGGCCATCAGGCCATTGGCCGTAACGACAATAGGCACAATGACAGCCGAGTCCACATTTCACATGTCGACAACCTCGTGTGCTAAGTCGAGATACTTGATTTGGTTTTCTTTCTCAGCCTTCACGAGGTTCTCGTCATACGGGATGGTAACACGATTATCATTGTGCGGCGCGCTTATCGGTCTATTACCACTATGTCAGACTCATTGGCAACAATAGTCTAATAGTCAATAGTTATTATTATTATTTTATTATAATTATTATATTATAAAGCTGAAGAGTTTGTTTGTTTGGACGCACTAATGGAAAGCGCTCTGGAAGTATAAGTCGGATTTGGAAAATTCTTTAGGCTATAAGGAAACGGGAAAAAACGGGATATGCACGTACGAAGTCGCGGGAAAAAGCTAGTGGTTTATAAACGTAAATTTTATTTATACGTTTCTCTGTATAAGCTACACACTGTACACTAAAATATAACAACCGACTAATAAAAACCGATCAAGTGCTAGTCAGACTCGCGCACCAAGGGTTTGCAGTGACGTGTATTTCGACGCTCGCAAAACCTATAAGTACTTGCCGTTGACCGAAATTTCGCATGAAGCAAAGTCACCAATGGAACGGTATCGTTAGTATGCGAGTCTGATGTCGCACTTGACCGGTTTTTCTTACTTATTATAATGAATGCATCTATTTTCTTCATAACGAAGTAATCACTTTCACAGCTAATAAAACACAGTCCGAGAACGATACTTGTAATCGCGAGTAACCCAGTAGATGTTCTCACCTACGTGTCGTGGAAGATCAGTGGGCTGGAAAAGAACCGGGTCATCGGCTCGGGCACCAACTTGGACTCCGGTCGGTTCCGCTACCTGCTGTCCCGGAAGTTTGGCATCGCTCCGTATGCCTGCCACGCATACATTATCGGAGAACATGGAGACAGCAGCGGTAAGTTATTGAGACTTTAGAAGACATTCGAGATGTTACATTGATAGAAAGAAAATTTATGACTGCTGAGCGAAGCAGACCAGTTCAAATATCAGTGAAGTCGGACTCGCAAACGAAGCCACCATTACCACCATACCCATTCTGTAAAATATCCTAGTGAAATTTCATAATTGTTGGTCAACGGCAAGTACCTAATAAGTTTTGCGAGTTATACTCAATACTCAATTCTTTATTGCATTCCACAATGTAGACTTAGGTGGTAAACATTTCTTTGGTAACAATCGTGGACCCTGTCAGGCACAGCAAAAGTAAGTATGTGGAGAGGACTTATCATTTAAGTATATAATAAATTATTAATTATGCCAAAAAAAAAATTGACATTAACATTAGAATTTACATTGCAAAAGACTTTTTTATGCATACAAAGGTTGATGCTTTTATATACAACATGTAACAGAACAAACGCAATGCCTCTTAAAGGGTCATTGTACTCATCATTATGAACAACTATTACTATGGGACCAACACTGAAATAGCGAAAAACGACGCCCCCATACTCTATGCGCATAACTCGACAAAATGTAGATAGACAAAAGAACAGGAAGTTACTTTGTTGAATTATGCAGAAAAAAAATTATTCATCTTTAACGAGCACAGCGGTCTCCAAAATTTTCAAAGATTTCATCTTGCGAGCGCGTTCGAAAATTTTTACGTCCCGCCTGGGATAGGTTCGGCCATGGTTGCCCCGACTGAGAGGACTCTACTCGGCGTGAATGGAGCAGGGCCAGTTTCCCGCTCAGTGGAAATCTGGTCGTCTGGTCCTGCTCAGGAAAGCGGGGCGCCCCGCGGACTCGCCGTCTGCGTACCGGCCCATAGTGCTGCTCGACGAGGTGGGAAAGCTGTTTGAGCGGATAGTCGCAGCCCGCCTCGTCGGCCACTTGTGCGGAGAGGGGCCGGACCTGGCCGAATGCGAATACGGCTTTCGGCAAGGGCGCTCCACTGTGACGGCGATATCCCGAGTGAGAGTCCTGGCGGAGGAAGCGGTGTCGCGGGGCGGTGTGTTGTTGGCGGTTTCCTTGGACATCTCCAACGCCTTCAACACCCTGCCCTGGAGTTGTATTCGGGAGGCACTGCGTTATCATCGAGTGCCTCCCTACCTCCGCCGCGTCGTCGGGGCTTATTTGGCGGAAAGGTGTGTCACCTATCTGGGACGCGATGGTAGATACCAGCGCCCCATGTCGTGCGGTGTTCCGCAGGGTTCGGTCTTGGGCCCGCTCCTGTGGAACATCGGGTACGACTGGGTGCTGAGGGGCGAGCTCCGGCCGGGAGTGCAGCTGGTGTGTTACGCTGACGACACGTGGGGATCGTGCGATCGATGGCCCTATATGGGGCCCCGATCTGGGCGGCTGACCTGACGGCCAGCACCATCACTGTTCTGCGGAAGCCGCAGAGGGTGATGGCCGTCAGAGTCATCAGGGGATATCGCACGATCTCCTACGAGGCGGCTTGCGCACTGGCCGGATCTCCGCCGTGGGACCTGGAGGCGAAAGTGCTCGCGTCACTGCACAGGTGGCGCGAGGACGCGCGGGCGCGCGGCGAGCGACTGACGCAGCGACACCTGGAGTTGCGTCGGTCGCAGCTGCGCGAGGTCTTGGTGACGGAATGGCGGGACAGGCTTTCGAGCCCTACCGCCGGCCTCATCACCATCGAGGCCATCCGGCCAGTGCTCGACCTTTGGTTCGGGAGAAGGCACGGCTCCCTGTCGTTTCGTGCGACGCAGGTCCTCTCGGGGCATGGCTGCTTCGGGAGGTTCTTGTGTCGCATAGGTAGGGAGCCGGACGCTCGATGTCACCACTGCGTCGACTGTCGGGAGGACACGGCGCGGCATACGCTGGCAGAGTGTGCCGCTTGGGAGGAGCCGCGCCGTGCCCTCATCTCTGTAGTAGGCGGTGACCTCTCGCTGCCGGCTGTAGTTCATGCTATGGTCGGCGGTGAGGAGTCCTGGGACGCGGTGGTCTCCTTCTGCGAGACAGTTATCGCTCTCCCAGCCCGCAGCAGGCGCATCGGGCGTCGGAGGAGGGCATACGCTGCCCTCTTCCGGCCCCACTGGGTCCAGGGGCGGCGGACTTGGGGATGTCCGTCGCCCCCCATTCATCCGGACCCGAGGTAGCGGCGCGTGGTGCTCCCGTGCGCCCCTCTTTGACGTAGTGGGGGGAGTCAAACACCTCACTCCCCCCGCCGACGCGAGGTGGCCCGCAGAGGCGGATTGCGGAAGTCGCATACGTTCCCGCGATCCCCGGCGTAGGTGAGAGATGGAACACCGGGGTCGTTTTAGTCAGTAAGAGTCTGACAGACCCCTCCACCCGCCCCAGGGTGGAGGATTTCCATGAGGATTTCCCCCCGACATCAAAAAAAAAAAAAAAAGGTTCGACCATGGTTCGACAGAAGTTCGTCTGAAGCTAGTGCACGGTTAGAATTGGTCGTTTCGTATGGAGAAGAACCTACATATAATGTAATTTGGGAGAACCCAATAAAGCTTAGCCGTGGGCTGGGCTTGGACCTATTTTATTTAGCAGTAAAACTACCAAAAAAATGAACAGCAGCAAAATCTTAAAATGTCTCATCAACAAAGCTATGTGTTAGGAATGATTCCTGTGAAAAAATATGATTCTATATAACCGTCAGTTTTATTGTCGAAAAATATTGGACACGTATTTTTTCCTTCAAAATCAATAAAAATTGACAAAGATAAAATGCGTCGAAGATCAGTAGTGGGGGCTTGTGACGTCACATTTGAGTCTTAAGTGTACTCAAATGTGACATCACACGAGTTTTCAACGCACTGTATCGTCTTCATTTGTTTACGTGAAAAAAGAAAAATACGAGTCCAATATTTTTTTGAAATCTAAATGACGGACATTCCACAGTGCCCGTCTGGTCTAGCGTGAACATCGCTGGCGTGAGGCTCAGGGACCTGAACAAAAACATCGGCCTGGACAACGATACAGAGGGCTGGAAGAAGATTCACACCAGGGTCGTCAAGAGCGCGTATGAGGTCATCAAGTTCAAGGGATACACCAACTGGGCCATCGGCCTCTCCCTGTCACAGATCGTCAAGGCTATCCTCACCAACGCGACAAGTGTTCATGCAGTCACTACTTGTGTTAAGGTGAGGACTTTATATTTTTTTATAAAAAAAAGTTTGTGCTTTTCAAGCAGTCTGGTGCAGTTGGTGGCAAGAAATCTGTGATTAACTGATTCACTGAACTAAAATAAATGATACGATCTGCATCAGGCTGCTTGAAAAGTGACTTGTTTGGAAATTTTTAGTAGTTTTTTGCGGTCGGGTTTTTTGATACCTGTCAATTTATCTTTCACCTCATTTTAGTGTGTTACACTCACCTAAAGGCGGCCTCGATTATGTTTATATTTTTCAAATTTTCATTACTCATGTACCCTTTTTTTTAAGGATGGGAAATCATCAAATGACTTCTTCCGCTCTGGGTGGAGCGGAAGGGCGTGTCAGACTCTTACTGATTAAAACCCATCCGTGTTCTTTCTAAAGCCCTTTGCGTCCCAGGGCCGCGGTGACTCTTTCGAACAAATTCCGCAACCCTGGCAGGCCTTGGCCCTAGCGGGCCCCGTCTTCTATGCTGACATCTCTTTAAGGCGCGCGTGAAACACAACACGCCATCGACCCGGGCCTGGTGGTGATCGGACAGCGAGCCACCCAACACTCGCTGTCCGCAGGCCCGCGCCTGCGGTGGCCGATGGCCGATCGCCCAGCGACTCCCGACGCCCGGAGCGTCTTCTCCTGTAGCGGCGGTTGGGGCGAAGGCCTTGCCTTTCCCTCGCGCGGCCCGCCTCCTCCTTCGCTAGCATTACTGGTTCGCAGAAGGAGGTGACCGCTTCCCAAGCCTCCTCGCTCAGGACCATGGATTTAACCAGGGCCGGAAGCGACAGGTCGCCGCCGCCGATCGCCTTGACGAGGACACGGCGGTGCTCCGCCCAAGCAGGGCAAACCTCCACCGTATGCTCCACCGTGTCCTCCGGGCGATCTTAACATTGCTAACACCCGGGCGTGTCCTCCCGCTTAATCCGAAACATGTACCTCCCGAAACAGCCATGTCCGGTAAGTACCTGCGTCAGGCGGAAGGTGAGGACGCCGTGGCGCCTCTCCAGCCACTCCCCAAAGAGGGGCCTTACCGCCGCAATTGTGGCGTGCCCAATTACTCATGTACCCTACGTCACTTCGGCAATTAAGACGAATCTAATGATATCTCATTTGTAAATTGTATCCAGCCATTTATGCTACCGGGCGTGCCAATGAATAGACATAGTACAGTCAGCTAAGCTATTTGGTATACAGGTAAACATTGTTTTTTTCACTGCACTGCCATTATTTATTTGTAATGTGTGCATTACAACTTTCTTAGCGTATGTCATACTTAAAAGTGTGGTGTACAATAATTGTCTACTCAGCACACTCACAACATTGTTACAAAGTAGTTGCAAGTTAGCTGCCTGTATACCAAATAGTTTTGTTGACTGTATATAGGTACATATACTGAGTGCTTAGTTATTAAGTGCGTTCCTTGAAATGGGTCTCTACGAATAATGTTATACTAGAGCTGATTTGCAACGATTTTGACACCGTAAACTTGGGGGGGGTGCATATTGGGTGGTTTTCGAGTTATCCAAGTTTTTAAGATTTTTTATAAAAATTCTACATCACGACCAAAAAACAAGTGCTTCTGTTTTTATTATGCTTTCAAACGGTGAAAGTAGTCATTTTCGTATATTTTTAGCGCCGATTGCCGTAGTTCGAGCATGCATGATGAAAATATAATATGAAAAGATAACCCGAAAACCACCCAATATTCGGACCCAAGTTTTCGGGGTCAAATCGTTGCAAATCAGCTTTAGTATAACCCATTTCACCAATATTCCTGTACGCCGCAGCTGCATTTACTAGTTCCATTGTGGCCCGTTTGAACAATTTCTTTGAGTGATAGCACTATTTGAATCTAGATTTCATGGGCAAACGACACTAGAACAAACAAAAAATGTATAGGAATATAGTAGTTGAGTACCCGGGGAGTTTGACCTCGGAATCTAATTACTGAGAATGTATTTATGAAGATGAAAAAAAAATGGTTCATGTAGGTAACCAACAGCGTGTTGCGGAATTTGTTCGAAAGAGTCACCGCGGCCCTGGAACGCAAAGGGCTTTAGAAGGAACACGGATGGGTTTTAGTCAGTAAGAGTCTGACACGCCCTTCCGCTCGACCCAGAGCGGAAGAAGTCATTTGATGATTTCCCATCCTAAAAAAAAGGTATACAGCGTCAGCAATGAGTTTTATATTTTCTGAAAATGCTTTTTAGGCTCTGTATTTCTTTATAGAAGCCGAGATCAATTGTGTGCCAGTTTTAAAATATAGCGTAAATACACATTCTTGACGAGTTAAGATAAACCAAGTAACAGTATGAGGGTAATGTTTTCTGCAAGAGCTTTTTAAGTTCTTATTTTATGTCATGGAAACTACGATCAATTATGTCCCAGTTTTGAAATATTGGGAAAAACGTACACAGACAGTTTACGACGGCTTAAGATGAACCGTGGAACCAAGAGGAGGTTAACACTATCTGAAGGAGCTTCTTAAGACCATAAAATTTGAAGGGGACTTTCTCCCATGCTAATAATTATCATGAGCCCAATTCTAAGCTTCTCCCTAGTGCAAAGTTTCATCCAAATCTGTTCAGCCGTTGAGACGTGAAGAGGTAACAGACAGACGGAGTTACTTGCAAATTTATAAAATTAGAATGGTTTTTTGCACAAAACTATTCTAGTAAGCCTGTAATGCATCAAATTCTAGGTATGTCTACTTCTGTGTTCTTTAATACCTGTTTATAAATATTTAATGTTGTAATAAAAAACAACGTATGTTAATTGGTAAACTTTATCTAACAAACCTTACCTTAAAAGCTACTACTCGCAACTTCGTACGCGTATATCCCGTTTTATTCCCGTTCCCATAGGAATTTCGAGAAAACCTCTCTTAGTGCTCTACGCTCCCCAAGGAACCTACATGCCAAGTTTCAGCTTTCTACGACCAGTACTTTCGACTGTGCGTTGTCTGTCAGTCACTCAGTAAGTCAGTACCAAACGGAAGAAAAACTTTAAATACGAATTATATTGGAAACTTGGCTCGTCATTGGTCTTTGTTGGTGTGAGCTCACATCTAAACAGACCAATGAGAGGCTTGTTTCCGGGTTTACTATCACATGAAAACGGATAAATTGTAGACTTGTGCTCTGATTGGTCGCAGTGCCCGCCAGGGTTGCGGATTTGTTCGAAAGAGTTACCACGGTCCTGAAGAAGAACCCTCCCCGACCTTTGATTACCGAGCCTGCCGGCGTCGCTGAGCCAGTAGTTTTAAACTCCCCAAATAATAATGTTATGACCCAGCCTGTCCCTTGCTGTCCTCCCGAAATGATACCGCTAAGCCGTGGTCCGTATCCTACAGGGGATGCCGAGGGCTCGTTAGGGCTAACGAGCGGTCATTTAGTTTTATTTATTTTAGTTTGGAAGCCCTGGCTGGGGGCCTTAAATTAATTTGATGCCACCACAGGATACTCCGGTTAAGCAGTAACCAGCCTTAGTGTGCTGAACTGCGAGTGTTCACGTCCAAGTTACGTTTTTTAGTGAGTAGGAGTCTTACAGTCCCTTCCGCTCCGCTCAGAGCGGGTTTTTTTCCCTATTTTTCCAAAAAAAAATGCTTTTCTGCTCATGTTTTTATCGAAACGATAACAACAATCATTTTATTGGCAACGTTCCCAAACCCATAAAAATCATGTATGTACACGTCTTGCTCTGGATTGTGCTCGTAACCTAATGGAATTGCTCGTGATGAGGATGATAAAAAACATATTACCCTCCTTCTGTCACATTTGTTGTCAGTTGTCGGTCGCCAATCGTACTTTTATCAACATAAAACCTAACACTGTCCTGCAAAATGCAAAAAACGTCTGTTAATTTGAATTTGGGTCTGGCGCTTTCACCTTAAATCGTTTGACTAATTCCTTGATTGTTGCAGGGTGAGCAGGGTATCAAGGATGAGGTGTTCCTGTCGCTGCCGTGCGTGCTAGGCCGGAGCGGTGTGCTGGATGTCATCCGCCAGCCTCTCACCGACATGGAGAGGCAGCAGCTAATCAAATCCGCGAACGTCATGGCCGACCTTCAATCCTCGATTAAGTTCTAGGCCAATGTTTAATGGACGTCGTTCCATTGATCGCGAATGTTGGGCTGTTGGGCTCCTAACATTAATCTATGGTTCCTATGAACCAAGACCTGCGTGTCATAATAATTGTAAAAAGGTTCAGCGTTCCGTTCCTTGTTTATATTTTATACGAAATTAATGTATACTTACCTATTTCATTTACATTTAAGATCATATAACTGTTCTTTGTGATGTTGTAAGTACATGCCTATCCTGCACCGTTTTCTGTAAGTTTTTCGAAACAACGGTACCGGTTTTTCGACTACTTACCTAAATGATTTTAAATCTTTGGAAGATGTAGTTTTAGCATTGCAAGTGAGTAGTCTCATCTCATAACAAATGGGTGTTTTGTAATATGACGTTGGAATCTATTTTAATAACATATTTATTAAGAAGGTAGTTTTACCTGTGGCTATATCTACATACATTTTTATACTTACCCGTTTAAGACATGGTTTTGTGTCCCAATTTTTCATCAGATATGAATCTAATTATCTATTCTGATATGAATGAAATAGTAGTAGTAGTAATTATCATATTTTTATCTAACTTTACATGGTTTTTGAGTACGTATTTTATTTTGTAAACTTTTTAACATTTTATAACAGCATTTTTCGTATTTATTAAAATAATGTTTGTTCATTTATGAATAAATAGATGTTACTTATTATATAAACTTATTTTTCATTTCCTATTTTCAATTAAGCTTACGTAAACACTTGTATATCACGAAGCGTTAGACGCATAGAAATATAAAAAAAGAATAGAAGTTATCTAGAAGTTATCTTCTTTGGCGTATGGAAAAAAAATAACTAAAAAAAAACATTCACAACTAAAAAAATATAAAAGTTTTAAAATATTTGTATTGTTTTCAGCTTCAATTTGTTGCGTTCGAACGATCGCCAATTAAGTCTATTACGCTAAATAACTGATACGTTTCATAGTTTTAAAACTGTTTGTTCATAAAATATGTAGGGCAGATATCATGCAATTTTTTTTTTTTGATTCATATGTTTTGTTAGTAGTATTTGAAATTAATACCAACTTTCTATTCTGGATGGTGTGTACCTGAGAAGTTTATGGGTACCTACTTACAATGACAAATAAGTTACGAGACTCCTTTTTTCAAAATAGTCAATACTAATAATATTATTATAAACGGTAAAATTCTTTGTTCCGTTCTACTGTAGATACAAATCCGATTAAGAAAACTCATTCATGAAGAGGCTGTTTTTTGTCTTCGAAAAATCATCATATTCCAATAAAATCTTCTAGGATAGAATAAAAGGAGCTGAGCCGCGGGAAAAATTAGTGTCTAATCAATTACTTTTATCAAAATATTTGTACAGATATTCTATTTCACGAAGTCCGTTTGGCTCTGGTTGTAGTAGTGACGTGTAGTGATAGGCGCGCTAGTGTGTGTAAACGTAGGTAGCGTTAGGAAAGAAATCTGACACGCATTATATATTTATTTAATAAATTATATAGACAATTTAAGTAAATAATATTTAGCTATTAGAATGATAAGTTGCAGAGAAAAGAAACAACAGTTGAAAGTAAATAATATTTTTATTTATTACAGAGAAGAAACAAAAAAATCAGCACTTAATCACTATCAAATTCAATTTCTGATTCGCTTTCTGAATCGTTCCCTAAGTTAATTATGAACTCAAAATCCAGGTCGACGTATTTTAAGTATTCTTTTTCAATTTTTTCAACATGAGCACAGGTTTTTTGCCATGTTTCACTGGTTGCTCTATCCAAGCTTTCAAAGATCAGTCTTTCCATGTTCGTCATGTTTTGTTCGATATTCTTTGATGCGATATAATTTTTTACAATACCCCAAATATTTTCAATAGCATTTAATTCTGGGTGATAGGGGGGAAGACGTATGACATCAAAACCCTTGCTCTTAATAAAATCATCAATTTTATACGTTATGTGTTCATCTTTGTGTTTTTTTATAATATCGTACAATTCCAATTTAAGGAGAGATTGCTCAAATGCTATACCCTTATCCCTGAGCCATTGCTGCATGTCTGCTTTCTTTGTAGCCGACGTCGGTAGTTTTTCAGTCCGTGTGTTGTGATATGAAGCATTGTCTAAGACAATGACAGAGCGTGGGGATAAATTGGGTAAAAGTTTTTCGTTTAGCCATTTAACATAATTATCGTAGCTCATATTAGAATGGTAATCGCCAGCTGTTGAGTTGGCTTTATAAATCAATGAAGCATTTTCAATAAATCCATCCTTTGTACCCGCATGCACTAATATAAAGCGAGTGCCTGTGCTAATTTTTTTTAAGAATGGTGTACTCTCTTTCTTTTGTGCCCAGGTGTTGTTTCGCACGTGTGTTGAAAGGACATAACTTTCATCGGTGTACACAATTGGGCGACCTTGACTGCGATATTCTGACATCTTCTTCAAAAATTTTAAACGCCACATTTGTATATCATGACGCTCCGTCAAAACTTTACGGTTATTCTCTGTTTTACGCCACTTGTAACCTAACTTCAGTAACAATTGACGAACAGTTTCGATACAACCATCAAAACCATTTTTTTCATTTAATACAGTTTTTAACTTAGCCAACGTTGGAATTTCTTTATGGATGACATGGAAATTTTGTATAGTACTGCGAACAACATCGGCTGTAAAATTATCTATTTCTATCTTACTATCCCGCTTTCTTCTTTTCTTCATAGGAGAAGTGAAATTTGATGAGCAGGATGGCAATTCCTTCTCTTCTTTTAATATCCGTTGAACAATTTTCAAAGAAACACCTGTAGCCTCAGCTGTACGCCTTGTAATATCTCGTAAATGAGACAAATCACAGTTAGGTTCCGCAACTGATTTTGTGAATTCATACTCTTCTCGCAGCAAATGATAAACGCTAGCTATCATGCTTCGACCCTAGAACAAAACCAAATCGAAATACCTATTTAAGTAACAAGTTTCATAATATTAGATAGATAAACTCTTAATAGCACACAAAAAGTAGTAACAATAGTTAAAAAAAAATGTTACCTCACTGTGGACAACTTTTCTGCGTTTACTTGCCATGCTGACGTTACTCTTTGAATTTTTTAGCGCGGAAACAAAACACTAGTGACTCTGACCGCGTCGCGATCGTGACTGAGCGCTCCCGAGGTTACGCACACTAAAACAGTGTGCACGTACAGACCTTACAACATTCATAGTCAAACGGACTTCGTGAAATAGAATATCTGTATCTTATATTTTGGCGCTTTATTTCGAAATTAAAACCACATTCTTCTTCGAAATTCAAACATAAAAGAAACAAAAGACAATCAAAAAATACTAGAATTTACAACTTTAACATAGTTATCGATTTTCATGCCACCTAGAACTAACTTCACGATGTAGAATTCAGATGTCGGTGTGCGCGCGCATCGTAAAAATTCACTCTCATCAGTTTTCTCCATCGCGCCATAAGAAGTATAACTTCAAAAACAGTTTACAAAATTTATTATATCTTTCTATGGTTAGACGAGAAGTCTACCTAAATAGTACACCCACATTTTGTGTAAAGGTCTCTTTTTTAGTTTTTCGTAAACAACGCGTAAACGATGGCCCATGACAAAAAATGTTCTACACGTTTTCGCTAGGATCAATATTTAATGAGATAGGTATGGAGGGAAGGAGATGTCAATACAAAATAAACTTCCTTTAAGCACGTATAATCCTAATAATAAAATTCCTAACTATATCTTCTAAAACTAAAATATCATCATCATCGCCGACAGTGACTTCGATCTCCATTAGTGGCATGAGCCGGAACATACACCGCAGACACTGGAGCAGGCAATTCCTGATTTCAGGCAGGCTTATACTTAACTCTCTTAAAATTATTTTTGATTGTTATTAACTTTCCCCAGGACCGTCTTTTTCCTATTGGGGGCCCTGGGCACGGAATAATGGGGCCCCTATGACTTTGACAGAAGATTATTTTGCTAAAACAGGTAAAAAAATAAACTAGATTCTACTAAAATCACATTAAATGAAAAAATAATTGTAATATTATTGGGAACAGAAACTCATTTAGCATTTGCAAGCTAGTACCTACTAAAAAACAATAGAGAAAGAAATCTATAGAGTGCAAAAGCATAGATTCTTTCGTTTGATTTGCTTAAAATTAATAGTTTAATCAGTCAGCAAAGATGATCTGGCAAAAACGAGGGGACCCCTATCAATTTTGGGGCCCAGGGCACGTGCCCTTAGTGCCCAGTGGAAAAGACGGGCCTGACTTTCCCCCTTTAATACTTTTATTATTCGAGCCGAGCTGATTTAAGTCTTCGAGTTAGGTCTGCCTCTACGTAGATCTAGTGATTAGACCAACGTGGAGGCAGACATAAAATCGTACAAAAAAATAGCCAGCGAAACTTTACAAGCTTGATGTTATTAACAAAAAGGGTTTTAAACTCACACCTTTAGTCCCTGTGGTACATAATGAGTTCAACAACAGCTTGTAATGTTAGAAAATCAGTTTATTTTTTTGCGTAAAGTTCACAGACAATGACAAAAGTTATTGCTAAGACAAGAGTTCAGCTCATAAAAGTAAAGTATCCAGATCCATATTATATCTTGCAATAACTGGATTCTAGAGAAGGTTACTGACCTCTGTAAATTATTTATTATCACAGTACTTTACAGCCATAATAATCTAGAATCTAGAATAGTTTTATTCAACCTCAAATCTTATAGTGTAGAAATAAAGCTGAAATTGGGCGAGAGTCTGATGAAGTCGTTTCGTAAATTGAAGTCCTGTAATAAAAATGTGTGAGTTTGATGCAAAAGCGATCGTATGTCGGGGAGTTATGGTGTGTTTTCGTGAGGGTCGGGTGTTATTCGGGCATGCGCGATGGCGTGGCGTCCAAAAGTGCTTTTGAAGGTCACCTTGGACGCTATGCCGGCGGGCAGGCGGGCAGGCGGGCCGGGCACGCGCCGCGCCGCACGGCGACGCAGCCGTGCTACTAGGTACGTGACCGGACTCACGGCTGACACCAGCTGACTGTACTCACCTGAAACTTCACTTTCCATCTCTATGTGCCTGCTCCACCTGAGAAACATTTTTAAACAACGCAATGATGATGACACTTTCTACCTAACTTTTATTTGCCAATGTTACCAGTGGTTGCACCACAATTTGTACAATTTAGGTAGATGAAGAACCAGTAATACATCATACCCAATTAATACCTACATAGAGTTGATCGAAAAATATTAACAATGTACCTAGGTACTTATAAAAACGGGTTTCGGGCTTACAAATGACTTAGATAGGTACCTATTTTATTTAGGTAGGTACAAACTTACAAGAAAAATAATGAAAAATATAAATAAGTTAGTATAAATATAATCTTATCTATAAATCATGTATGATGCATTGTATTGTAATCGTGAAGCTGAAAGTAATAAAACATCAGTAAGGGTTATTATATAAAATCATAAAATAGCGGACCATACATTTAAATATAAAATCAATGCACCTGACACAGTTTTTTTAATTACAACATAAATGATTTTTATTTATGTGCAGCAAGAATGCCAACTTTTTCATAACTGGCCTCGTTATTTGTGACACACAAGTGACAACAAAAAGTTTTCCAAAATATTTTCACTCGCTGCGTCATTTTTGTCTTTCCCGTTTTAGAGTGTTGAGCTAATTTTAAATTCATGTTGCTGTACATACCTACTTAGGTAAATTTTTAAGTTATTTTTCGACCCAGTTACTTCTACAATTTTCATAATAAGCAAAAAGCTACGGTTATAGAATTGACGCAAGTTTTCTCTTTGGCCATTAACCTCCCTGTCCTTGCTCCTGTGACTTTTTTGACCTTGACTAACCCAACATAGCACATCTCTGTTGCAAACGGACGCTCCCTACTTTTTCGCGCGCACGCAATCACATGGCAGCTTATTCGTTCGGTCATTCACTCGTTCAGTAAACACACATAAAAGAAGACCGGTTCGATTCGCTCATTCAGTCAGTCCTTAGCGGCAGAGAAGTGAATACGTTTTGTATCTAAAATCGTTTTGAATCATCGCGGAGATAACTTAGTGCTTTGATAATTCTAAAATTATACTGTTTTGATAACATATTTCGGAGATGGCTGAGAATAATTCTAACAACCACAGCAACGAGAATGGCAACAGTAAGTTATTTTTTTGTTTGTATTGTAGAACTTGCATAATTAAGTTGGTTATGCTGACGTTGCATAGCAATGCAAGTTGTACCTACTTACATACTTTTTTTAATTCGTGGAACACCATTAACTTTGACGGTAATTGCATAGTGAAGGTACAAAACATCGTTGTATACTTTTGTTGTCGGTGAGGAACTTACTTTTCGTAAGTTCTTTGTGAGGGTGCTTGAGCCCCTGAGCCCCCCCCTCCCACTCCCAGATTCACCAATAGGTAGTACTTTATGGTATTTCACTCATAATAATTTATATTGTATGTTTGACCGCCAGTTATTTGTAAAATTACTAGTTATTTGGGACTTCGTACCAGTAATATCCCGTTTTTCCCGTTTCCGTAGAAATTTTGGGAAGTTCCCTAAAAACCTACATGCCAAATTTCAGCTTTCTACGACCAACAGTTTCGGCTGTGCGTTGTCTGTCTGTCAGTCACTCAGTAACGGAAGAATTTTATATTGATAGATTTTTGAATACTTAATAACTTTTTACACGACTGCCTAAAAAAGAAGTGTTCCGAATATGTATAACGGCAGAATACCTACCATAAGTATTGATTATTTTTGTTTTGATTTGTTTTATCCTTCTAACTAAATACAGGAACTTTAAAATAATGCTTTGTCCTCATCATCCTAAACGCTGACTAGAAACTCTGCAGGTCACACCGCTAGTGCCTAAAATAACCATTGGTAGTACCTACCTGTGGCCTGTAGACAGTAGACACGTACCTGCTGTACCTATAACGAATTACTTAATAGAAACTTACCATAGGTAGGTACATATCTTAGGTTTTAGGTAGGGTTGCCAATTTTTTTTTGAAGAGTAGAGTATTTCTGAATTAAGGAAGGGCAAATGAAGAGTACCTACAGTCATATAATTCGATATTATTGTACAAAGATTCTGTGAATTTCATAAATACCTAAGTAACTATAATTACTGAGGTATTCATTTACATACCAAGTTATTAATAACTCATAAGCTACCTGACTGACTTCAAACATCTACTCGTCAATATTGTCTCGGAGGAGGAGTAAGTATAATTATGTGGTTATACGAACTTACCATAAGTGAAGTTCTATCATAATTATATGAAGCTCCTCCGAGGCTGAGTCTCCCAACACGTCCCTACTGAAGTTCCCCTAAATAGGGTTGTTTATGAAAACTAAATTTAAACGAAATGACATAATATAGGGGTGTTGCCCGACGGGAGAGAACAGTTTTTTTTTTGCTTTCAAGTAATTGTAACAGCGCTAGATACATACCCACGCTACTACTCGTAAATATTGTTTCGGAGGAGGAGCTTCGTATAATTATGATAGAACTTCACTCGTTTAATCACATAATTTACTACGTTATTCGTTCTATGTTATATTATATCTGACGTCTTTATACTAGTAAGTAAGTAAGTTTGACTACCGTAGACAACTTGTAGGCTAATTCGGAAATACAAATATCGCACATCTAAATCAAGTTTTTAATGTTAAATATGAACGAAAAATTATGATTTTATGCACAAACTAAATAAAACCCACTTTAACTTTCATTCAAAATTACCCGTACATACTTCGGAATTGTGCTTGTTCAAAGGATTTCTCAGTATTTTTAAACACTTGTTTAGATCTATAAATATCAAGGATATTTATAAAAGTCTTTGAAATAGCGTTTTAGGCTGTCTATTCAAGTAAATAAAGCGACGTATAAGTAGCATTAGCTCCATACATTCTGAGTGGAAAATTTAAATATGAACATCCCGCCAACTCTTCAAAATTTTTTCGTAATTACTTGAATTCACCTTACTTTCAAAGAAGCTACTTATTTGCGAACTTGTGTGTGTTATGTATTTCAAGTATCTATGCAAATACATACGTGCTTGAGGTACCGCAGTCGGTACTGTAGAGCTTCGAGGAATTTTCGTGTCGACACAAACAAAACTGCAAAAAGAACACGCAAACATTTTATCTTCTATCTATCTAGACATATAATAAAAATGTAACGGATCGCTGTCTGTACATGGAAGATATATGAGTAAAAACATTATTGGGACCTTTATCAAAACAAATAGCACCCAAAACAATTATTGTTAGATTTTTTGTCTGTTTGTCTGTGCGTTTGTGCACGCTCATCTCAGAAAAGGCTTATCCAATTTACATGTGGTTTTCATTAATACATTGTGGTAAGCTTCACTTTAAATTTAGTGATTGTTTCATGTCAATCGGTTCATAAATAAAAAATTATGCCAATTTAAAGAATCACGTGGAACTTTTGTTCAACTATCTATATCTATTCTTTCTCTGTTCAGTAGCATTGACTTAAACTTTACTAAACTTCATAATCTTAAAATAAAAATGTCTGCCTCAAGTAACTATTCCACGCGGACGAAGTCGCGGGCAAAAACTAGTTTTTCTATTATGTTCTTAGCTAAACCAGACGCAAACAAGCACTATAATAATTAAGGAAATGCTCATGGGATAAAATTTGATATAAAAATAATGATGTAATGCGTTGTTAGTTCAATACGTTGTGTGAAGGCCACGGTCAGCTAAAAAACTCCGCGCTCAGACAGATTCAACCTAGCATTTGACGTGCCCGCATTATGAGGCGCTTGGCGCAGAGTTTGGTGTTAAATAACCTGAAGAGGTCTCGTCAGAAGGAGGGTATATTAACGTCGCACCTTAACCTCTTGCTAGGCAGAATGGCGACCATCAAGAAGCTGCTGCAGTCCCGGCAGGAGAAGGTGGTGGACACGGGGAACAAAGTGACAGTGGTCGGAGTGGGGCAAGTCGGCATGGCTACTGTCTTCTCTTTGCTAACACAGGTAATTTGCTTTTTATTATTTGCTTTGCGAATGTCTTTGTTTTTCGCTTGTTTAGTCTAGAACTCAATAATGAGACAATATAAATAGACCGTTCACTCACGTATATTTAAGCCACCTAGTATGTATTATCTTTCTACCTTATTCATTTAAATAACGGGTTTTTGGAGGTAATACTGAAATAACTTTATTATACTGGAATTATATTTTCCAACGATAAAATTATCATGAAAAATAATGACTAAGTATATTATTAATTTTAACTACAGGCTATACAAATACGGCTACACTACATAAATATAACTGTTAATTAAGTAAGAACATAATGTACTTAGCTATTTCCACATTTTCGACATGATTTCAAATGTTGCTAGTGACGTTACCATGCCTATACATACACGTACTAGCGCACGGTTTCGCCTCGATTGCGTCAGCTGCTCATAAAGGTTCATGCAGATATGACTCGGTTTTCCTTATTTGATTGTGGACAGTTTTTTGTATAATTTTCCGGCCTTGTCGTTTATTGCGAACATAGTGTTGCTTTGTGACAGCAAAAACTGAGATTAATGTAAAAAAAAATCGAGCCCATCTCAAATCGAGTTTTGCTTCCAGTTAATTTAATGATCACACCATTTAATTCATCATCCTGTGTCTACCTACCTATAACTATTTATGTAAAATTAACAGAAAATAAAGGAAGAATAAGTATTTCACAACTTCAAATTGAATTATGTATAACATTTATTTACAAAATAATTAATGGTAGGTACCTAAGTAACGAGCAACAAAAATAACAATTCTATTAAAGTGATGGGTCCCGTACCGGATAAATGCTTGCCAACTAATTAGCATGTAGCATTGCGAATATTACTTATTATTGTTCAAAGCACAATGGCTGAGCTGAAGCAGAACGCTGTGTCGTACCAACCTAAGAATAATTTTATCATTGTTTAACTGAAAGCGAGTAATTCCCTCGGCGAGCTAATCCCATTTGTTAACATTACTTACGGTATTTGTCTGTTGTTAACCGTAGACATACATACAGTAACTGTCTACGTAATACGTACATACAACAAAGTAATGCCATGAGTATGTTAAATTAACCCCACTTAATTAATTAACCGACTTTAAAAAAGCTTTTAAAAAAGGAGGTTATCAATTACACAGTTTTTGTATATGTTAGTCTATACCAGTTTCTAAACGTGTGTCAAATTTTATAAGTGTACGTATGTTTGTCCGCGCATGTCTTAAAAACTATAAGTAAGTCGGATTGCAAAAAATCTTTTTGCATTTTCATCAAAATCGGCTGAGTAGTTTTTGAGATAGAGAATTAAGCGTGTATCAGTCACTAGGAAAACGTGTCGTTGGCTTAACAGCGTGATCCTAAAACATGACATTACATGTAGATTCAATGTTTGCGTGCAGTTAGGCTCAAGCTAAATAATCTCGATGAAAATTCAAAAAGTGGCTGAGCAATATAAAAATTAATCGTGTAATCGTTAGCTAAATATAAAAAAATGGTTCGTTACTTCATTTATCATAGTAGATAATGATGGAAGAAAAACTACTTATAACTAAAAAAAAAGTTCAAAAAAATATTAAACCGACTTCAAAACTGTAACCTAAAAACCGGCCAAGTGCGAGTAGGACTCGCGCATGAAGGGTTCTTTACCATTATAACTTTATATTCTGTGAATATTTCAAGCGTCTACCTGTTGCTGTTATCAATATCGAGCAATAAATTCACGTTTGTTGTATGGGAGCCCCCTTAAATATTTATTTTATTCTGTTTTTTGGTATTTTTTATTATAGCGGCAACAGAAATACATCATCTGTGAAAATTTCAACTGTCTAACTATCACGGTTCATGAGATACAGCCTGATGACAGACGGACAGCGGAGTCTTAGTAATAGGGTCCCGTAAATCAAAGTTTTATCTTTTAAAAATTTATTGCTACAATTTAAAATTATATGCAACAAGCAAGAAACTTGCATCATGTAAATGGGCCTTAAGGAAATTGAAACTTCGTTAAGGTTGAAACTGCCACATCGACAATTATAATAATAGGAAAAAAAACAGGATAATGGAAAGACGGAAGGGAGGGTTTTCTCGTGCAGAAGGACAGCACAGCCTCCTAAAACAAAGTGATATTAAAGCATACGATGATTATTTATTGATTTCCATAAAAAGTACCTACTTATAACTGTACTTTCGGCCATTTTAACGAAAGCCATTTATTTTCACTGTGACTTTTCATTCAATAACGACGTGGCGTTACATTGTTTTTAACATTGCATGTCACAAGATACTGATTATGGTTGGTTGACCGTAGTAGCGTTACCATGGACTTAATTGAAGCCGCTTCACTCATAGCTACTAGTAGGTACCTATCGCTTTATTTATTTAGCTTTAATTACTCTCTGCACTTACAGTACGAACCAACACGTACAGATTGACAATAATAGGTAATAATAAAATAGGTAGGTTGATCAATGATCCCTTTATTTAAACGTCATTTAGGTACTTATTCGATTTAACTCGGAATCATAGTTAGGTCACCCACCTATGTATGTCTAGGTGCGTAGAGATATTTTTCACTGCTTGTAACAGAGTGGCCGAAAAATGCCATGTGATCTACAAAATACCTTTTGTTCTTAGGCCGTTTTTTAGGATTCAGTACCCAAAGGGTAAAACGGGATCATGGACCGTGATAGTTAGAAAGTTAAAATTTTCACAGATGATGTATTTATGTTGCCGCAATAAGAGAGAGAAAGAAATACTAAAAACCAGAATAAAGTAAATATTTAAGTGGGCTCCCATACAACGAACGTGCTTTTTTTGCTCGTTTTTGCTCGACATAGATAACGGCAACAGGAAGACGCTTGAAATATTCACAGAATATTTAGTTATATATTCACTTTAAAAATAAATAATAAAATTAAAATAAAACAAATATTTAAGGGGGCTCCCATACAACAAACGTGATTTTTTTCCGTTTTTATATGGTACGGAACCCTTCGTTCGCGAATCCAACACGCACTTGGCCGGCTTTTTTTCATATTGGGAGCAGTTCTAGATACGCAAAAAAAAATAATTAGACTATTAGATACTGAAGACAGTCGCAAGAAAAACAGAGATTGAGTTGCAGAGACTCGAAAAACAAAATACCCATTTAAATTATTGGTACCCATCCCTTATTCTCTGCTTGTGTCGGTTCAAATGCAAAATATTTTTCCTGTCCTAATAAAAATTCAAGAGATATAGGTAACTGTGACTCACCGCGCGGTGCACATAAGCGCACCTGACCAGATGTTGAATCACATTTTTAGATTATGGAGATAGCAACATTTCCGTGTAGACGTCAAATGTAGTTTAAAATATTTTGACTAAAATTTTAATTTTATTAATTATCGAAAGGGTCATAATGGTCACTGTTCACCATATTATCTGTACATGTATGTATGGCGAAAGTTCCTGAATGCGATAGAGAACATTAAAAACTCACACTAAGCCCTCAGAGGGCTTAGTGCGAGTATCAATTTGTATGGAAAAAAATGTAACGCCATCGAAAAACTCGCACTAAGGCCCCTGGTCCCTTTTTCACCTTAGCACTAATTGCACAATGGCGAAAAATGGTTGTATGGGTGTTTGAGAAAATCCTAACTTTTTGTTAATCGAAGTCCCTTATAAGTAAGTAGGTCGTGGTTTGATTAGCAACAATCTAAATTCGTTTAGTTTAGAAAAGTCATTTCTGAAAACACATTGGTAAGTAGGTATATCTTTAAAAAGTCCAGTAATCAGCTGAAACAACCGAACAATCTGTATTACTTGCAGCTAGTCACAAATAAGGCCAGCTTGTGTTTCAGTGAAACAATGCAATAAACACTAAAAGGCGTGATCACGCGAATGAATGTCTGTGAGCTACCTATTTATGTTACGACTTTTTAGTCTCTGGCTATTGGAGACTGACGACTATGGCGTCTTTAAATGCTTAGTTCATTGTTCGATGAGCACGACATGGAGAGGAAGCGGTTTAAATTCTTATTGTATCTTTAGACTTCAATGTTTACAGAAGTTGACATTTTACGATAAAGGCCCTCACAGCACGTAGCATATTCACGGCGCGACAATAAAATACAACAGCGATGCGACAACGCGTTTTCAAAGTTCTACCTATAGAGCAAATTCTATTTTTCTTCTTCTACGACTCAAAACGTTGGCAGCGCATAGGTCACTTTGGCTGCATGTTTTGGGGCACAGAGGGGAGGATAGGAGGTGGAGCATGGTTTGTGACTCAGCTCCACATGCACACTCTGCTGTTGATCCGTCAAGGTAGCCTTGCTCTGCGAGGTTGGAGTTTCACTTTCCTACTTAGATTCTGAGGTCATTCCAAGAAGACCACTGAAGGTTAGACCCTGCTACAAGTGGAAAGTGGAAGCTGGAAGTTGAAACCTAGCGCCTCACAAAAATGATGTCATCGTTCCAGACTGTCTATTTCATTTTACAATATAGCCTTGCCTCGGAGCATTACAGAGATTAAATCGTAAAACCTTCGGATAAGGATTTAACTTGATACTTACCTACTGATGTTCACTGTATGGCATATGAAAGTGCAATGATAAAAAATTAGGTAGGTAGGCTACAACAACGGTCTTATACTTAACTTATCTTTTAATGGGGTTTGCTATATATAAAAGGTATAATTATTTAATATAAAAGAGTTTTGATTTTTCAAATTGTGTAGTTGCCTTATGGTCAGTAATAAAAACGTTCAGTTACCCCTTTTTAGTAGGTAAGTCATTTTATCGTTGACACCCTAGAACCACCCTCTGCTGAGTATAGGCCTTCTGCATGTCTCATCCAGGTCGTACCCTCAATACTCTCAGTTCTTTGTAGATCTGGCGGCTGGTCTCCCAAGACTCGTCCTTTTGGTCTCGAACCAATCTGTTTCTTAGTACTGCTGCGTGGTGTGCATTGAGCACAATACTCGTGGGTATCTGGCTAATAAAGTGGGTTTGCTGTTATCCACCATGCATTGTCCGCTGCGGCAGCCACTCACGCTCAGCGTGAACGGTGCAGTCCCTTTAATCTTATCAGTCGCTAGTCGGAAATTTGTGATTATCAAAATGACGCCCCAGCCATTAAACGATTGCTGAAATAACTCTTGAGTAATCGCTCTACAAATATAGAACTATTGAGACCATGAATTTGTTTTTGTAAGTATGTCTTTTACCTGTTCGACTTGATTTTGTCGTCAAATTATCCTTTTATGTAATTCTCGTTCGGCCCAACTAGGTAAGGGTTAGGTTACTACGATAGATGGAAATCTACTTTAGCCTGTGTATTTATTCGTCGGCTATTAAACTTAGATAGTGGTTATACCATTATTCTAATGTGACTTGTGTAACGCTATGGTACGCTGAATAATACCATTTATTGGTCAATAAAACACAAGTACTTTTAACAGTTAGGATAAGTATAGCTACTCTTCTTGATATACATAATAGGTAAATAGATCGATATCTGCTTTTTTATTTTTGTATACGCTCAGATACCTAATATTCATACTATTAATATAATGTACCTAGGTATAATTATGTTATTTATATACCAATGTGGCTCGCTACGCTGAATAAGCTAATTTTTTATGATTGATCTCGGTCACTAAAACAAAATTTATAACAATTCTGATATATTCAGTGATACCGTGCGTGATTATGATATGCCTTTGTGAAATAATATAAGCAGGTATCCTAATTGAGAAATTGGAGTTAAGAACGTGTTACTTGTACTTCAATGCCAACATTTGACAGGTTTTCAGGCTAAATTAGAGTATACTCACCTCAGCTTCAAATTTTCAATTCAGATGTGGTTGTAAGAACTCGACTCTACACTTTCCCAGCAAATTGAATGATTACCTACTAAGATTGAAACGATCTAACTGTCATATTGAGAACCAGATCATGCCAATAGTGGACATACAAGTTTGAATACCAGTGTTAAAGCAATTTACGAGGACAACAGAGTACATTACATGCTATGCGTTAAATATGTAGTGGAGTTATGTGTCTTATTGCCTCTACATGTGTCTGACGTTACAGGGCGTGACCAACAACATAGCTATGGTGGACATGAACGCAGACAAACTGAAGGGAGAGATGATGGACCTACAGCACGGGTCCGCCTTCCTGTTCAACCCGGCAGCCAGTATTCAGGCCAGCACAGGTATAGAGCACTCGACATAAGAAAGAATAGTTTTAATACCACGAAGGAAGAAAATCCTCTTTGTGTGAAGCCTTCTGTGTCAGAAATAAGCAACAATTACACAATATTGTTACTTTCCAATAACTTGGCTTCTGCTCCAACGGTACTGTCAAAGTTGCGCTGCCATTTGGTAAAAATAAATGGATGTTATGACTCCCACAGGGTAAACCAAGTCTCGGTTCAATCTGCTGGATGCGAGCATAGAACTGTTCGATAGGGGACGCCCTAGTCCACCTGTGAACGTCTAATGATGATGACAGGTCACACAGTAATGTAGCATTGGTTTATTTAATAAATATCAACGTTTTTGGCGTTCTATCACAGATTACTCAATAACGGAGAACTCCCAGATTTGCGTGATAGCAGCTGGCGTGCGACAACAGGAAGGTGAAGACAGACGCTGTCTGGTGCAGAGGAACGTGGAAGTTCTCAAAGGAATCGTTCCTAAGGCAAGTGGAAAATTCGCCAGCTGATTAAGATACTGTACCATTGTAAATTCGATCTTTCTTCCCTGTTATTTTAATGCATGATATACTTGAAGAAACCCTAGGTACTTATAGTTTAAAAGCAGTCTCAGGGTCCCTATTTAATACAAAAATACCTTAGTCAGAGATATGATATAAATCACGATAATGTAGCAATCACACTACGAAAGAATTGTAGCTTTTTTACAATAGATACTTACCTTGACGCAGCCTCAAGATGTAGGCATCTTTAAAATACTAAAAGAAACAATGCGAGGGCCAAAAGTTTAATTTTTACTGCTTACTTACTAAGTTAATTGTTTCAACAGCTACTAAAATACAGTCCGAACGCAATCCTTCTAATCGCGAGCAACCCAGTAGATGTCCTCACCTACGTAACGTGGAAGATCAGTGGGCTTCCCAAGCACCGGGTCATCGGCTCGGGCACCAACTTGGACTCCGGTCGGTTCCGCTACCTTCTGTCGCAGAAACTAAACATCGCACCCACCTCCTGCCACGCTTACATCATTGGAGAACATGGAGACAGCAGCGGTAAGTTATCTTAAGCTCGTAGCTAAATAATAACAGCCCCTAAGGTCGATCTTCAAGGTTAAGCAACGCTTGCCTAGGTTGGTCTGTGTATAGATGACCATCTTAACATACCGAAACTCCTCCTTGCCTCAAAAAGCACGTGTAGACGTTGGTCCCGGCTGTAATTTGTAGATCTTTGGCAGTCGTTACAGATTGTGAGAAGCCTGAAAATCTGACACTAGTCTTGCCAAGAAGCACCGTGTTATCCAATATCCAGTTACTGGTTTGTGGTGGTCAATGGGAGATCAGGCTGCCAATTCTACTAATTTTTATATAACGTCCGCTTTCGCATGTCAGTCGCAATCTGTCAAAATTGTATGGAAATAGAGGCTTTTTTGTAAGATTGCGAGTGAGGTGCGACTGCGAACGTTGCTTAAAAATTTGTAGAATTTGCAATCAGGGCATTTGCGTTTTATCTCCTTGCAATATTTATAAACGTTATCTCCAAAAAACTTCTCACTTCCTGATGAAATAATTGCAATAAACAAGCATTTGGCTATAACTTGTGACTGGAGTTTGGCAAAAGGGGCTTCAGGTCAATTCGTCGTTTTCCGTCGACCCAGGTCAACAACAATTTGTTGGCAACATCTGTCTTGGGGTCCGCAGCTGCAGGACGTAAGCCGGAAAATGTTTACATTTGCCAGGTTTTTGCTAATGATTATTTGGCTTTGGAAGAGAGCTTAAAATAAAGATTCTTTGGTTAATTTTCCGCTATCATGATGCTATAATTCCTCGTGGGAATAAGTCTTTTCCAACTTACCTTTTTCCTAGGAATGCTATATTGTGAGATTATACAGTTATAATATAATAATTTCCCTGATTCCTAACATCAGGTGGACCAATATCCGAAATCGAGTAACTAATCAAAACTTATTTCCACAGTACCCGTGTGGTCTAGCGTGAACATCGCCGGCGTCAGGCTCCGGGACTTGAACAAGAACATCGGCCTGGACTCCGATGAGGAGAACTGGAAAGAGACCCACACCCAGGTCGTGCAGAGCGCGTACGAGGTCATCAAGCTCAAGGGATACACCTCCTGGGCCATAGGCCTCTCCCTCACACAGATCGTCAAGGCTATCCTCACCAACGCGACCACAGTTCATGCACTCACAACTTGTGTACAGGTAAAGACTTTATTAAACGGATTATAAAATTATCGCATTTGACCCGTATCTTAGATATTTATGGAAAATTTACTATTTTTTGTCACTGCGAGTGTGTTTATCAAAACGAGGACAAAAATAATTTTATTGGCAACGTTCCCAAAACCGTAATAATCTAAATCTCGTTTTGGGTTTTCTTTATGAACGGTATAAACTTAATAATAACATTAAGAAGCCTAAAAACACAAGCGTGTCTTTTACCGCAAGAAGGAGTCGTTTCGACCTAACTCCTACTTTTCTGGGTACATCTGTTCCTGTAACTCATCGGCTCTAGCTCCTAGGCATGGAGAGCACAAAGCCCAAACTGCGGCCAAAAAGCTGGGCATCCCAAATAGAGTGAAGCGATACTTCACGCCAAGGCAGCTTTTAACCCTTTACAAAGCGCAAGTCCGATCCTGCTGGAGTATTGCAGCCACCTTTGGGATGGCTTAGCTAAATACCAACTTGCCGCTCTTGGCTCGGTGGAACGCAGAGCTAAGAGGCTCATTGGCGACGTAAAACTAGTGGATGCCAAGCTTCACAGCTTGCCTCATCGCCGCAAAGTTGCCTGCTTGTCGGTCTTCAATAGATTGTACTTCGGGGAGAGTGTCCAGGAACTTCACGACCTCATCCCACCGGCCCCCTTCCTCCATTAGACATCTAGACGCATTGTAAGTTACCATCCCTACCTTGTTGCTATTCTACCAATTTGACGTTTCCAAACGTCTTTTTTAATGCGCTCAGCAAAGGAGTGGAACTCTCTGCCTGCGTCTGTGTTTCCGAACGCATATAACCCTAATATCTTCAAAATTAGGGTAAACAGGCTTCTTCTGGGTAAGCTCGCTCCATCGTCGACTTTATCTCTGTCATCTATGACCTAGACTGGAGTCCAGAGCAAACCAATCTCAAAAAAAAAACACGAACGCAAATTTAAATTTTTATTCAGTGACGAAATTTATTTTGAGGTTCACAAGGTACTGTACTGGGGCCTTCATTCCTTCACATAGGTACCTCTACATTATTTGTGGACGACTTCAAAGCCATAAATCAATGCGTAGATGTCACCGGAAAATTGTAAACGCCGTAAGATTGTAAAATATCGCGTGAGATTGTAAACATTTTTTTCTTAATAGCACACGGATATATTGGAAACTATTGAATATTATAAATCTCATCCAGAAACTTGATTTTGGATGGGATTTATAATATATCGAGAAATTATAATCCAACAAAGATTTATTACAATCTTACGGAGTCTGCAATTCCGGTGACAGATACAAGCAAAATACGAAAGAGGTCTCTTCAAAAAAACTAGTTATTTTGGATAGCGTGAGGTAAAGTGTACATGACTATGACATACATTATTTTCAAATATGTTTCAATTCAATGATTATTATTTCCCGTCCCAATGGAATTCCCCGTGATGAGGATGCTTCCACAAAATAGGTACATTCGTTGATAGCACCTGTACCTCTTACGGGTTCGGATTTCCCTATTATGGTCCCAGTTAATAACTACTCAGTTCTTGGACTATGCTGCAGTCAACAAACATTTGGTGTTTTGTTTGGTTCTTACTATTTTTATTATCGTTGCAGGGTGAGCACGGCATCACGGACGAGGTGTTCCTGTCGCTGCCGTGCGTGCTGGGCCGCAACGGAGTGCTCGACGTCATCCGCCAGCCCCTTACCGACACGGAGAGGCAGCAGGTCTTCCAATCCGCGACCCTCATGGCCGAACTACAAGCCAAGATTAAGTTCTAGACCAATCTTCAATAGTCACGTCCATTGATCATTAATGTTGAGTTCCTAATCTAATATCGTAATTGTTGAGATAGGAACTGCAAAGCAATGCATTAAGATCTAGATTGGGACCTGCATTAACAAGTCAAATTCATTTTAAACAAGTTCGGTGTTGCGTCTCTTGTTTATATTTATTTACACTATATTGATGTCTACTTTTAAGTGTATCTAAATTGCATTTGAAGTTATATAAGTGTTCCATGTGTTGTATTCTACGTCGTTTTGTGTGTAGGATTTTTCGACCACTTGAATGATTTTTATCTTTACTTATTGGTGTAGTATTGCTAGGTAGATGATAAACGTCGTTTCATTACTTGTGACATTTAAGTCTATTACAAGTGGATCTTTTATGATATAAATTTAATTTATTTTAATAATAATATTCAGTATTAAATACATAGGCGAAAGAAAGATTTTTATAACAGTTTAAGACATTTTCTTTAATTGTACATCGGATCTTTTAGTATCTTTTTCGGATAAATCTGATATGAAAATATACTGTAGCTAAATGTTCATATTTTATGAAAGCTGTACATAATTTGTACATGTTATATTTTTGTAAACCTTTTTATAAATTGACATTTATCTCCACGACCGATAACCAACTCGCTCAGTGAGATAAGCAGATTGCTGTCCAAACAAAATCAATAACTTGCTAATGAGTTACACTAACATGACAGTGAAACGAATTTATCTTTTTTACTCGCCGTTATCTATAGGATATCTCATAAATGTAAGATAGCACTTTTCGTATCTTTACTATGGAATTGTTTGTTCATTTATGAATAAATAGATGTTGCTTGTGAACTAATCTTTTAATTTCCTGCGTCAAATCCTTTACCTTTATACGACGAGTACACGCAATACCTGAAAAGGGGTCATTGTATTTATCATTATGAACAGCTTTCTGGGAGAAAGTAAGTGTGTATGTTTGTCTATGGTAGCCCGTGCCCTGGATTAGGACCCAGGCCACATTAATCCTAGTAGTACGACTTAGGAACGAAAGTCGCTTGTTAAAAGCTAGAGGTTAATAATTAACTGTTGGGTTTAACAAAGAAAAACATGTTAATTTTTCAAAATTGTGTAATACGATTTTATAATAAACATCAGCTTTAGACAATATGATATCTAGAAATGACACTGTCGGGTTGCTTGCTACTTATTGATACAAACTGGAGGCACAGTGGAAAGGCAAATGAAAAAAAGCCTGGATTACATACGGGCACACAAGCGCAGCATGGCTCGGGCGCAGTCAGGCCACGCTACAAACATCGAGAGCAGCGATTTGTTTCACAAACGTTCTCCTCTCACTCTTGACTTAGATCACAAAACTTTGGTCTGATCTCTTCAGTTAGAATAGCTGTTTCAATGTTACGTCCGTGCGCGTGCCGTAAGGCAATGGTGAACGCCTTAACAAAGTGAAAAACCGCCCGAACTGATAACTTAGCATCAACACATTTCTCAATTCAATCAATAAAATGTTCACATTGATCACAGCTCATTAAGGCGTCTTTCATGTTCTAACAACTCGGGATAAACAAGGTCCAACATATTTTATACAAATCTGATACTAGTGACGTCATACATGCAATACAGATGCCCAAATGCAATTGAGCACAGGAGAAGGAACTGAATGATATTTGAAGTTAGAACATGTAAAAGTATTTTCCATAATATATTCTGAATGCACCCCACTTCTTTGTCATTCTATTTAGAATTAATAAGCAGTAAGTATACCTTATCTTAGTGATTCCTTTATAATAGTTGTTTCTGTATTCATATCGACTGAGTTAAAAGGCTACAATTGTCCAAAGTAATACTTTACTTACAATATCTAAGGTTACATTACTTCATTGGAAAGGCGTCTGTCGCTCGGCAGAGCACAGCGGCAGTGTAGCGGCGTACATTCCATCGTAAAACTAACATATAGGTACTACATAATATCTCACGTATATACTATAATGCGTCGTGATACATCAGACATACACAATTTAAAAAATTGCATTTTGGTCACAAATTAGGATAAAAATGACGCACTAAAACTTAATTCTATATACAATTCGTTAGTGTATGTATAATCAATTAATTATTTATTTAATTTTACAAGTACATACGATAAAATTAGGAATAAGCATGAAAATTTATTTTTAGCATAAATCACAGACACTTTTCTTTAAAATCGGCCACTTTAGGAATATTAACTTTACAAACCGCCAACAGTTCTTGATTGGTCATTTGTTTCACAATATGCGGCCTGTCAATGTTGAGTGCACGACTAGTCTTGCTTACGGCGGCGCCAGAAATTTTGGTGGAAATGCCAAATAATAATGTTCAAAAGTCGGCAAACAAGTTGCAAACAAATTTCAAATAACTAAAAATACCAAACTCAATAGGTGGGCACATTGACTATAGAACAATTATTATAGTAAACTACAGCTTAAGAGAAAATAAAGTAAGCCTATTGAGTGAATATTGCATAAGATCTACATTTGGCTAGCGCCTTTGTTCCTTAATTACTTGCACATAACGTGTTGGCTACAAGAAGAATGGTTATTATCTGGAAACATTGATGAAGGCAATGTTTCCGTATCGCTTCAGTTGATTTCAGTTCGAGAAGCGACGCTTCAATTGTCGTGTCATACGAGACGTCGATGCATACACGCTAGAACATGATATTCAAGAATAATGTCTAACGTAGTCGAGTGGCTGGTTGCGATTCAACACATAGAAATCACGTGAAAACTGGTCGGCTTACGTAGCAGACTGGTCTACTCATGACAGTAAGTGATGGGCGAGTGTGTAGCTGTCGAGCACATATGCATCGAGTTGTGCGGCTAGTGTGGTCCCGGGGCGGGGTCGGTGCGGGCGGCGTCGTCGCTGCGTCAGGTGTCGTTGGGCGAGCGCAACGAGTGCAGCGCGTTGCCGTGCCCGGCCGGCCGCCGCCGGTCTAGGAACGTCTTTAGTTGTGTTGCCGATAATGCTGTTGCGGGTGCCTGTAAATATCAATAGTTCAAAGGTTAAACGACGTTCGAGGTGGTGGAATTCCACGCTGTAGAGTGGACGTCTTGCACAAAACAGAATTGTGCTCCACTGTAGGTTGTCGAGAAGGTCGTCATTTATTGACATCGAAAAGGTAGGTGTCGTTTTATTCCGTATTCTAGTTTTTGTTGATAAACGTAGTTAGTAGGTACTGACCTCGTCGAACCAGGTGTCCTGCAGCGCGTCGCGCGGCGCCAGTCGCCTGGCGGGCGCGGGCTCCAGCAGGCCGCGGATCATGAGCTGCGCGCGCTCCGCCACGCCCGCCCAGTGCTCGGGGGGGAAGCAGTAGTCGCACTTTATGATGTTGGCCGTCGTCTCCTCTATGGACTCATCCAGGAATGGCGATAGCTGGGGAATTAAAACTTAATGTTTTAGGTACTTACTTCGTTTTTTTATTATTTTGCAAGACTTTAGCAAAATTGTTCCGTGATAAAGCTGTCGTTTATTGAGAATACATCTATTTCTAGAGGGTTGAAGACGCTCTTTGTAGCATTCTATTTTTTGTATACTTCTGTAGCATTCTATTTCCTCAAGGACGCTTGGCATTTCGTCAGTGAAGTTCTAACAGTGCATACGTAATTTTTGCAGGGTTTTAAATTTTTTATCTCATTCAGGGAAGATAGTTGAAGCGTCAATATTCTTTCTTTTCTGACATACTGCTTTATGCACTCAGTGCATTTGTCCAATTGTACAACAACGCGCGACGTTGCCAGCAGGGGCGCAACATTGACAATGTTCCTAAAATGAAGTTCCTCGTTGCCGTTCAACATGATGAGCAACATGTTGTGCATCATGTCGTGCGTCCCGAGTACTTGTGGATAGAGGCTTCTTTAGTGAGCTAACGACTGAGGAGGACAGGGACTCAAATAAATGTAAGTACATAAAAGTTTAACACGTACCCCTGTCAAAAACACGTATAGGAAGACGCCAGCTGCCCAGGCGTCCCAGGCGGCGGCGGGTGGCCGGCCCAGAACGCACTCCGGCGGGGCGAACTCCAGCTGCGCGGGCGCCGGCGGCAGCACCTCTCGCCCCGCCGTGCCCGCGCCTCCCTCTCCCGTCTCCACCGCCGAGCCCAGGTCCACCAGCTTCAGCTGCGGCACGGGACCGCCCAGCTCCACTAAGATGTTCTCGGGCTGGGAAGATTACAGAGAAAGTTAAATACTTGCTTAGATAAGCATAGATTAAGAAATCAATAATCAAGATAGATATGAGCTCACTCTAACGTCAAGATGTGCCACATTGATGGTGTGCAACCAATCGAGCGCGGATAGCAGCTGGCGTGTGTGGTGCGCCACCATGTGCTGCGTGTAGAGCTGCGGTGCGCCGGCCGCCCAGTCCAGCAGCGGCCCGCCGGACACCAGCTCCAGCACCAGCGAGTGCGCGCCCGCGCGCGGCACCTCCGCGAACAGCGCCAGCGCGCGCACCACGCCGCCGTGCGCGCCGCGCGACAATATGCGGTATTCGCGCATGGCGTCCGCTCCGCGTCCCGCCAGCACCTGCAACGTTGTTATAACGGTATTACTTGTATGCTCAATACACGAAATTGAATGAACTAAAGTGAAATGCAACTTTAAATTACCTGTTTTAACGCTACTCGTTGTCCGGTCCCGGTATCTCTGGCAGCCAGCACGCGCGCGGTGCGGCCGCGGCCGATTTCCTCCTCCACGCTGTAACGGCGCGCGAACTGCTCGCGCTGCCACGCACCGCCGCCGCCGCACGCCGCCGGCCCGGACGCCGGGCCCGGCGCGCCGCTGCGCGTGCAGATCAGTCGAAAGCTGTACTGTCCGGCAGGGAGCTCCTCCAGTGCTAAGGTGTTAGCGGCGGCCGGGGTCTCGGTGGCGCGGCGCCACTCGCCCTCGCCCACGCGGCAGTACTCCAGGTGCGCGGGCGCAGGCTCGTCCCACTGCACCACAAGCCCACCGCCCGGATGCGCACGCACGGAGGGCACACTGGGCGCGCCGCCCGCGCCCACTGTGAGGCGCGCCGAGCTCTGCACGCCACCCAGCTCGTTGCTGACGAGACAGCAGTACACACCGGCGTCGGACGCGCGGCACGCGTGTATGGTCAGTGTCGCCAGTCCGTCCGGACTCAGCGAGATAGCGAACCGGCCGCCGTGGCGCAGCGCACGCGTCTCGGGCGCAGTTTTACGCCAGGAGGCGGAGGCGCGGGTGGCGACGGCGCGGCACGACACGGTAGCGGTGGCACCGGGCGCTACCGTCACGTCGGCGGCCGGCTCGGACAGCTCGGGCGCGCGCAGCTCGGTCACCACGCCGTCTGCGCCAGGCTCAGCCGCGCTGGCGGCGCCCGCGGCTGCGCCCGCACCGCGCCTCAGCTTGAGGCCCCACGGCCGCTTGGACAGGCCCTGTCGTGTGCACACGGTGAGCTCGCGCTGCCGACGGAAGCGTCTACCTCTACGTCACAAGCGTCGCATGCATGCTCACCCGCGCTCCACTCCGTCGGCATCGTCCGGTTTAGGTACTTTACAACTACTATTTACAATTAATAAATTAAAACTTAAAGTCAATGGCGGTTATTCCAAATCACTTAGCACATAAGTTGCGCGTCAGTCAAACGGCCCGCTATCACAGTCTATGTTAGAAATGCATTCCCGTGTATATCATACCTACAACAAAAGAAATATAGACAAGCGTTAAAATAAGACATGCAACAAAGAAGAAAAAGCTTAAACCCAAAGATTGTAAAAGTGAAATAAAAATATAAGTAAGAAGTAACCAAAGCTCATAAAATATGTATAATAGCGATGCTCCAGTAGGTACACTGAAAACGTGGCTTTCAATATCATCGCAGTAGTAAGTAGCAACCATCATTCATAGAAAGGATTTCAACAGGCTTGAAATATTACTACGGTGGGTGCTGCGGTGAGTATTTCTAACCGCAGTATATATTTATTTGTCAATAAAGCTGTGCCCGACAAATCCTTTGAAGTGTTCATTATAGTAGGCGCCAGATAATCGTGGAATAACGGTCATTGACCCACCTACAATTATTGACATTTTTAATTTGAAAAACGGAATTAATGACACAAAGCTGTCCCGAATCATCATCTCTCGTGATCCTTAACATTGTCTAATAATGAAAAACGATTCATATTTAATTGTTCAGGTACCTATGAACAGTTATTAGGGAAAGGTCAATATACTTTATTCCACATTTATCTGGCGCCTACTATAGTACTGTATAAATCAACCGCCGTTCCCGAGCAGAGACCATTTAGCAAAAGCATGCTATATGTCAAGGGTTTGTAGTAGTGCTTACTAGAATTTGTTTTGTTTTGCGATGTTTTTGATTACTCAGGGTCATAATTATGGCAGTATCCGCAGATGTAATGACTACATAAAGCAAACTATGTTGAAACTCGTCTAGTCTATAAAGCCCAATGATATAGACACAACTCATAATTATTTTACCCTTACATTAAAGTATTTTTGCATTGCAAGCGCCCGTTGACCGCATAGTTAACATGAAATTAAATATGTATATAGATTTTTATCCCTATCCTTTTCTTTCAGTTGATATTTACCGTTAAACATAGTCTATGAAGTTTCTCTAGTTAATTTTACCCTGTAAGGAATAAAAAGCTACGTTTAGGTACAGATAGACACTTATTTTCTCAATTGAAGTGTAGTTATCAAGAGTTGTCTGATAAGAAAATCATCGATGTACCTACAAGATTATTGTTGTACACTCGATAATAATTCCAATCAGTTCATACAACTAATTAGCGGTCCTGACTTATCTATTTAGACTCCACAATCTTTAATTAGTTTGATACTGAACATAATCTAGTAATTTAATTATGACTGTTTTAATAAATGAACTAATGGACTATATTAGTTAATTTTTTGAGCAGTTGGAATTGCACTGATTGTTATAATATTGACATGTAATTTGAAATGAGCCCTTTACAGGTAAGTGGCAACTCTGTTGCCATCACTCAATATTTTTTTTTTCCTCGTCCATCCAATGAACAACGTTAATAATATCGTTTAAAGTTGGCTTAGGTTCCAAATTCGGCAGTTTTTTTTTTTACCTAGATCAAGCTACAAGATATCCTCACGAAATATATTGTAGAAGTTTTTTGTAGAATGCTTGTACATATTTTTTTCTGTAGTTTATATTGCCACTACTTTACAACAACCATATGTAACCATACCTTCTTTTGTTACCAGTTTTTGGTTTTTTTGCCGGTAAAATTCTGCGTGTTTTGGACGATGATAGGATCCTAGCCTTACTTGATGATCAAGGAAGACCTGGAAGGATTTTTATGCCATCTCCCCCTTCCTTCCACAGTGTTTTTAAAAGATTTACCTCGACTGCCGCAGAGTGCCTTATAAGATGCTTACTGCCTTCACTACACGAATATGGCTATTTCCAACAGTTTACAGTTTTAACAACTTTATTAACAGCTATTTCCTCAGACTGGTTACTTCCAACTCTTCAAAAATTGCTTATGTAGGTTTTGTTTAAGCATATTACTCCATGTATGTTATCTTACCATAGAGTCACACGTGATTGTTTCCCCTGATAATAAGGTTAAACAATCATGACTGTGACTCTATGCTAAGTTATGAAAATACAAAAATACTCTGATTATCACTTTCAGAATAGATTTGATAGTCAGTTTATAATAAAATCATGCCAGTATTCCTGTTTTTTGTCCCAGCTGCAATATCTTGCAGCCTATCAAAGTGTAGGTACAGCCGGTCGATTTTGTGAAAATGTCGAAGTGAAGGCTTGGGTGACATCTTGGTTATATCGATTGACAGCTCACCTCCTCCTCACCCAAGCCTTCACTTCGACATGTTTACAGAATCGTCCGGCTGGTTTCACTGTGATATGATAGTTGTGTTTGGTTTGGTTCCTCTCAAGCTCGGAGAGAGAGAAAGTGAGAATAATAGACCAACTTCATCAATTTGTTTGATTGGTAAGGTGTCGTTCTCGTTGCGAATAGTTAAGGGTGATGAATTTGTTAAATTGATCGTTCCATCCTCTTAGCCCAGTGTTTATTACCGTAGACCCGTGCCCCTCTGTCGTTCCAACTATTTTGGAAAATCAAAGTTTCCTTAAAATACTTAGTTAGTGTGACTTTCATGCTAGTTATGTGAATATATAGGGCAGCAAGCCAGGCCCCATCACCTCGAAGAGCGTGAAGCTTTAAAATTATGAAAAAGTTTTGAAAGAGTTTACAGACTATGCAGTGAATGTCACTGCGTCATTTCGGTTATTAGACATTGTTCACCTTCTTGGTAGCTTACATACTCTTTGGTTTACGACAGCTGATGTAGAAATGATCCACCATTCTCAGTGAAGTCAGCAGTGCCCGAAGAGCTTTGTCGGATCAGCATCGTCAGATCATCGATGGATATGGCTCGTGTAAGTATGGGTAGCGCTGACGCAGGTATACATACGGATCAGGATATAGGTACGGATCAGCTTTTGGCTTATAATAAACACTCCCAGCTGTTTTGGATCATTACTATCCGTCAAAAGCTGATTCTTTCAGAAACGACAAATGGAGATCAAACCTAGCTACTATTTTATTCTAGGTAGAAAGTATGAAGCAAGTCGCTCTAGTTTTTTATTTGTCAGGCAAGTTATATATTAACTGTAGGTCAGTATCTTATCAAGCCCCGTCTCCCATTGCATTTTCAAGCAGTAATTAATCTGTCGATTTAATATGTTTACATGGAGTGTTTGGATGGAGCATGTCATGGCGCCCTGTAGAAACACGTATCGAGTTTCCATTTGGGTTTACATGTTGTTCCACATTTTAGGTGAGCATCCTTGTTGAACTAATGTTGATGTATTAGTTGATGAATGCATACTTCCGTAGCGAACAGATATGCGAATAAATTCTAAAACTAATGTCGTTAAAGTTCTCAGGGTCTATGTTCAGACTCGCCAAGATCAGTTGGCCGTATTGTACCTGACAACCATTGGTCTTAAACCTTTAAGACCTATAGTTGTTAGGTAAAATACGGCCAACACAGACTGGTCTAAGTAGACCAGTCGGTGTCAACTAACAAAATCGTATCGATCACGAAGGTTTTATATTTATCAGTTGTTAGTCGGTTTTATCGGTTGAAACTTTCACTGCTTCCTTATATTAAATTAGTACTGTGTGGTTCTGTCCATGTAAACAAATTTCCCCGACAGACTATGCAGTCTCAGTGCCGTATACTTACATTAGCTTGCGGCGGCGAGGTGGGGCTGACGGCAGAGCTGCCGCCGCCCTTCTTCCGCTCATCGACGCGAATAGTGGTGGTGGGAAGGTTGATAGTGTTGGCCTTGGCGTGCGGGCGCTGGGCCCGTTGCCGCAGCTCGGGCGCTAGCCGGCCGCCTAACGACGGCGGAACACTCTCCGTCTTGCGAAGCCCGCACCAACCCTCACCTACACTATCGGGACGGGAATAGGAACGTTAAAATCAAAATAAAACAAAAGAAAAACGGGTGCACCAGCTTTTTTTTCACTGTGTGGGTTCGAGTACTTTCTACTTCGAGTTGTTGTCAAGTTCGGCTGAGTCGTTTGTATTCTTGGAGTGTTGGTGTTTAACTACCGCTGACTCTGAATTGAATAATTTTTGTATTTGTTATATTTTCTTACATCTGCACGATTATCTTGTTTATTTTGAGAGAATGCTAATATTTTTATTAATTAGTTTATTTACTTTTGAGTTTTCGAATTCAAGTTTTCCAAGAAGAAAGTACTCGTTATAAGGTTGAAAAGAAAAGGGGGTAAAAACTCAAAAAAATATTTAATTTGAGTGTGTTCAAGAAGTTTGGAGTAACTATTTAGTTTGTTAGTATTTAGACGTTAGTAAATGGCTAATACATATTGCACTAAATATGTTAGAGCGCGCTATAGCAAAATGTGTTGTTAGACTAGTGTGAGTTGGTTAGTGTTCGTAACTACAGCGCTAGGCTCAATGTTAGTCTATTAGCGCCAATTAGGCAAAGCTGGGCCCCAAATTAAAACAAAACGAAACATAAAAAAAGCATGCGGGACTAAAAGCAGAAAACCACAAGCAAATTTTATTGACGTTTAATTTAACTCATGTAACATAATAGTCAAGTATTACAGTGATTGTTAGATATTAGTAATATATACATAACTTAGGATACGATAGGCGATATATACATACGAACAGTTACAAAACTATAATACCTGAGTGCCGTGGCACTCGAAGAAATTAAAACTTTTTGGTCGAAATTGGATAGCAAAAGTAGATACACCTTCGTAGATACTACAATATTTACTAGTACAGATCATGAGAGCCACGATCGTATAATATCGTGGAATTGAAACTACACATTTTATTTATTAATAATATGAATAATTATGGTTAACATAGTGTTAGACAAGCAGAAATCAAAACGCATGAATGCGCAATCACAAAAGGATCGTCGGCAAGTAAGCCGCGCCTCAAACAATATTAAATCTAAAACCATAAAACAATCTAAAATTAAGTGAGTAATATACTAGGTAGCGGTAACGAAGCGTGGTCAGCTCCTTTCTAAAAGCGAGGTCCCCCTCAGCGTCACAATGTTAGTTAACATAATAACTCCCGCGGGGAGGCACGCGCGCTCTAGATACACGTGATCGATCCTCCATGCGACCTGTGCCTCCTCGCTCTCAAGCGAAATGCGTTAGAGCAGTTCCAGTACATCAACTGTTAGTCTCCTTCGTCCTCGGTAGCGTAGCATAATTTAGCAAACAATATACAATACATAACTTAATCTGCACCTTACATACTAATAACATCCAAAGCTGATTTCATTAAGCATTTCATGTTAATATTATCGTTAATTCTTATATACTACAATGGGATTTATGTTCTTAAATACATGGTAGGATGAAGTATAATCTATGTATGAACAAACCAAACGAACGCAAGTGTTGGCCCCTATACATGAAAAATTTTGATAGAAACTGTAAAGAAAGGGTTCATTGTTAATTTTGTGTAACTTCGGGAATTTGTATCGGGGTTGGGGGTTGGTATTGGTTTGAGTTTGACACGTTAATAGTACTGTTTGCATTAATGTTTCCTTCGTGTTAATTCATATAAGTAGTGACGATTAAACTGTGGGTATTACTATTTAATTATAGCTAGTAAATATTCAACGCCATCGATAACACCATTGATTGGGAGCTAATATTACTGTAAATACGTTAAACACCTAATGAATATATCACTTTCGTGAAAGAAAGAGTAAGTCCGGGCGCGGTGTCCCGTTGATTACGTGTAATTCGTAGTGGTGATAAGGTCTGAATATTCGAGTGTACGTCGGGCGTCTATAACTATCCCTACCGCGCACTATATAGTGTGTATGTGAAATGTATATATGACTTACCTAAGCATGCAATACTTTCTAAGTCCGACCATTCAAAATATCGTTCACTCCTTTATATCCAGTCTTCTTCGATTCCTACTTAACAACTAAGCGAAAAGTTAAATAAATCGTTTCATCGTGCAATATATCGATACAAACGAAGCAGCACTCCAATAGTGAGTTTCAGAGATAGAGCGTGAAACTCACGCCAACAATCTACACCTAACAGCGTAACGAAGGAAGTGACACTTGAAAAATTTAGTGTATCCTTCACGAATATACTGTGAACGTTACATAAATATCTCTCAACTCCGGATACAGAAGGCGGGTTATCTGCCTAGTAAGAGAACTTCTATTTGCCTTTATTGCTGTCAACTTTGAAGGCTTCAATGTTTCTACATTAATTAAAAATACTCCCGATTACATGTACCCAATGAGTATATTATTTACTGAGTAGTGTTTGAGATTATTAGATGAGTACCCTTAAATGATGCTAGGAAACACTTAGCGGCATGTTCGAAGTTAGTGTTGAACACACTCCCCTAGTAATCATCAGATGTAGAGGTACTTGTAAAGCCAGGGTGTGCGAGGTCTGGCCTGGTGGGGCGAAGTGAAAGCAGCAGTACTGTACAATATGCAACGCCACTACTGTTTCGCAGCAATAATAATCTACGACGTAGTGCCTACCAACACCCCTCTGCTGCCTCCTGGCTTCGCCCTTGTGCGTTTACTGAGCTACGTTATTTGATAACGCGTGCTGACGGACAGTGTATATAACCTGGTCAGTGTTTCTCACTAACGTCAATGGCAGACGCTTACACCTAAATCTATTTAACAACTAAACATCATCTCACGTATTTGGGCAGTGATTAAATGCAATTTGTTAATGGCAGTATGTTATTGCTAGGTGGAACGTGTCGCGGTGCAAGGCATTTCTGACCAACACGCTTGTCTCTCTTCATCCTAGACGGACGATTCGCAACGACAAGTTATCACTGCAATGTCGATCAGAGATCGCAGGGATAACGTCGTCACGACCGAAGCTCTGACTCAACTCGATCAACACTTCCATTATTGCTACACTTTAACATGATTATCTCAACATTAAAAAATATCTAAATAAATGTATATCTAAATATCAATTCCAGTGTTTGTTAACCTAACATGGACAATATAATATTCGCTAGTCGACGTTGTGTCACGTCTCGCCCTCGCGTGTCCGCCCGCTGGCTTCGTACACATACGATTACATTATGTTATTTTACTATCGCATTCATCTCCAGATCAATCTCTAATTACTTTATTTTCACGTCTAGAGGTCCTAAATTTTATTCGTACATCTGTAGCTACGCGATCGAAGTGATAACGTGTAAGTGTGGTACTATGTTTGTGGTGATGTGTGCTTGTCGTCGTATAGACTTAGACGTGTGTACCTATGAAGCGCGCAGTTCCTGCGAGTATGTGCGTTGTATAGTGTTCCCCATTACCCACTCAGCGATTGTGTTCAACCCGTCACCGTGCTCGTAACTCTCCTTTTTGGAGTCAAGCTGTTATAAATATACATTCATAGCACTACCAGTTTCTTACAGATCTAAGTTTTGTTCACATTGATGTTGGTGGAATACCACCTCGAGCCTATTACTAGTAGCAGTTAACCTAAAAGTGAGATACACGATGACAGCTAAATGACGTCGATAAACTAGACGATATTGCTTATGGCAAGCATGACAGATGTAAAGCTTTTGATTCCATGTCGAAGTAGTTTGTCGGCACCTTAATATTTCCTAGTTGGCAGTGCGCCGACGACATATGAGATATTTTTTTCATACGTGATTTTATAACTACTGTTTTAGGTTATTCGAAAGTCAGTTTTGAGATTTATTGGATGAATAACAGAGTCGCATCTAATACATAAATACAGTTGTTAGTTGTTACAGTTGTTACTGAAACCAATCAAACACAGGTTAGTGCTGGGTAACTTTTACAGTTTACTAACTGATGTTAGATGGAGTTAACGTGACCGTTACCGTGTGGTAGTCGGAGTCAGTAACGATTAGTAGCGGCGAGTTAGTAGTCAAATATCGGTGTTCGAAGCGTCCTGGTGGCGTGTGGTCCGGGTCGCGGGCGTACTTACGCGGCGGGGTCGCGTGCCGGCTCGCGCGTCAGCTGCTCGCGCAGATAGGCGCCTGGGTTCTCGAGCGCGGCGCCGAAGTTCATTTGCAGCGTCAGGATGCTGGTGAGCGTGGACACCCAGTTGGCACGGGTGGCCTCCGACGGGCGGCACATGTATGACATCTTCGGCTTGGTGGCACCGTCGGTGCGCACTATGAAAGCGGCCTGAGCCTCGACCTCTTCCATCTCCATTTTGTTCACCTGATCGATGTGATACACCATCTCAATTTTATGATACAAAATTATGCCTATTTATCTATGTAATTACTGAAAAAGTGACTGTCGGTTAGGATGGCATTTGGTTTAAGTACTGATAACTTAATTGCTAAGCAAAGACATAACTGCGTTATAAAGCAAGACAAGATAAACTCACCTGGATATGAGCCTTGTAGTTGTAAGTGGGGCTGCTGTACTGACTCTTCTTGCCGACGGCCTCGCTGAAGATGACGCACTGCTCGAACAGGAACACCTGCAGCTCTTTGCCTTTGTCGTTGCCACTCAGCACGTCCGACACCACCATGTACTCCTGGATCAGCAGCTTGCCCTGGGCGGTTATGTTGCCCTGGAAACCAACAAGTCGCATCTTGGTAACTTGCTCGCGTTTCGTAATTTGGAGAACAAAACTTTAATGCTAACGCCTCGTTCATTGGAAACAAAGTCGAGAAACAGTTTGGCAACATTGTTGCTCGCAATTCCATTAGTGCAGGCTGTTGCCACTTAAACAATGTTTTCTGTTAATCATGAATTGAGACATTAGCGTACTGCCAGCACCATTGTTACATCCCATATTGCCAGCTACATTGCAACATTCCATGTAGCGCGTTTACGTGTGCGACTAGCAACATAGCAGCATTCTAGTTAGTCTGCAACACCGCAAAACAAAAACCTGTTGCTGAAACTGTGAACAACTTTGTTTCCTAATGAACATGGCGCTCCAAAGCTACAGCTTGCAGATGACGCTCAGCCTTCAATATGCTCAGCTGGCTTAAATCTTAAATCGGTTTTGCTTAGCCGTGACTCGAACACCAGAATCTCCTAGACCGCTTCTGCCTCAGAAGTGACTGTCATAACTTGACCAGTGTCAACGACAATTTTTGTGCACGCCTTTGTAGTTCGCTGCTTACGGCCTACGCGCTAAGGAATTGGCTGAGGCGCATTGCACTGATAGCAATCAAAAAGATAGCAACGCTAGATTCGCTTTGCTTTCTGAGCATAAATAAATCGCATTGGCTGAAACATTTTGCACAAGAGCTTAAGTATAATAAAGTAGGTCCTTACCGCGAATCCCTGAAGACGACCGACGTCCATCATGTTGTTGGCGTTCTTTGGTATGATGTCGGTGCACTCGACGGCCTCACGCAGGGAGGCGATCACATGCGGGGCGCAGTTGGCGTGCTCAGAGTACGACAGGATCTTCTTTACCAGCAAGTGATACTTCTGGATGCGCTGAATGGGCTTAATCAGCAGATCTCCCAGCTGAAAGACCGACGGGCGCATATTAAAACAACCGCGCGCTTTACAGAGACATCGCGCACATGCAAACACAAGAAGCAACAACAACAATCATCCAATAGCGAAAGTGTTCGAATGTGTGTGTGTGTGTGGCGTGAGAAAATAAACGTAATGACCCCCAAAACAAAAGGTAAATGAGTGGTGATGTGAGTAGCAGGCGCCTGGCATGCACGCGGATACCTGCCGTCAGTGCGCGCGTCGAGAGCGGTTAATTATATGTTACAACTAACACGCAACTGAACTTTCCAGTTCACTGCGATGCGTGAAAGAAATACACTTTGTACTGACATACCTACATCGTATGTCAGCCTACAGACGTTAGCGGGCCGGGCAGCACGGCCCAGCCCGAATGAGAATAGTTAAAAACAATAGTCAGAGCAGAGCTGGTAACAACGTAAGTTTTTGTTAGTTATGCCTTGATTTATGTAATTGGTGTTGTACGCCGTGTAAATCAAATAAATAAATAAATAATAAATAAACACCAGATTTGTATCAAAGTTAAATTTTGAATTTCTATCACTTCTAGAGTGTTCTGAGTCTATGATGTGAAAGAATTGAGTTGCCAATCATTGCAGTCCATTGGACTGTAGTTTACATAAGGTACCAGCATTGCTTGATAGTTTAATATAGAACTCCACTAGTACCTGCGACAGAGTTAACCGAGCCCCGGGGAGCAGGGCCCGTTCCCTAAGGCGGACCTACAATCAAGCACATGTCACCCAGGTATCGTGAATGTAGCGCCAAACTCACATGATACGAGGGCATGATAGAGGAATAAATGTTTCATGAAATATGCAGTAAGTATTAGTTAGCAATAAAAGTTCCGTTGCTTAGAAGTAATTCGACCCAATTAAAGTCTTTTCGATTTCGGAGCTTTTAAAACTGTTGGTTCTGAGGTGCTGTCATTCATTGTATTGTGCATTTTTGTTGCTTGATTATGATTTTTGAATGATCATGCGATGGTGTCGAGTGTCTTTTAATGATGGCTGTTAATTTGATGACCTTTTTTAATTATCTTATCCATGTTTAGGTAGACGCTGATACACGGAGATAAATTGTTTTAATTGGAGGCACATCGTTTAGTTATGCGAAGTAGATCCATATTGGAACCCCCAGACGCCATGAAGATGCAAGAAATTAAGAATAAAAGTCTTATTCAAAGTGGCGCCACTCTTAATTCCAAGAAACTTTATGATAAAATGATTTTGTCACATCCCGTTGGACCTTTGCACCTGGCATTGATGGCCAACAACATCAACTTCCAAACTGAACTTGCGTTCAACGTTCTTCACGAACGTGTATCAGCGCCACACTATATTCGTAGATTAATGGTGGTCACGCACCTGCAGCTTCTGGCCGAGCTTGACGCGCAGCTCCTGGAAGTAGCTGTCGTGCTCGGACACGATGTACTCGGACACGGGCTTGTTGCGGCAGTACGCCTCGTACAGAAACATGCGCTTCTCCAGGAAGCGGCGGAACAGGGGCCCCAGCAGTTCCGGCTCCTCCACGCACAGGTGCAACTCTCTCACAAATTTACTGCACAGGACAAAATATCATCATATATCTAGAACATTTTTGTACTTCAACAGTGCGCGAGCTAACATTAGTTTAGGGTCGCCAGCACAACAACTGCCTAAACGCACAGCCGAACAAACATATACATCCTGTTTTTTGCAAATACAGGTTGTTGTTCAGAGTTAAAATACACATAGCCGAAATCTGCGCACTCTGTACATCAAAAACAATTACGTTGACCAAAAATAATTATGTACATCAAATTTAAAAAATATTTAGCGTATCTTATCATTTCACTAGTTATTTAATTTACTTTATTTAGCTCAAGCTTTTGGAATTCAAATTGATTTAAATGAACGGATTGAATTCTACTGCACTAGTGCTACTACTAGGTTTTTTTTATTTTCTCGTATTTCAATTTATTGTTTAATAGCGAGATTACTGTGTTGTGTTACTTTGCAATTTTAATCTAATGTCACTCCATTGCTAAGATAAAAGTCCATTCCCAAAAACTGTTGTCCTATAAAAACAAGAATCCATCTTCTGTAAAAAAAAAACAATGTCGCACAGAACTGTAGCACAATCGCAAGGCAAAATCACATGGAAGCTGTACACATTGCACAAATCTACTCCGAACGCTTTCGTAATGTTCCATACCAACTCTGATTAGTACACCAGTACACCACATATGGGTGGCGTCTCTTAATAGCCACAGCCCTAATTGCCCATTGTTTTCTTAACTGTTTTTAAGCCCCATTAAAAAGTTCCTGTACAAATATTTTAATGATGACTATTAAGGTGTTGTACTCACTCGCGATGCCATTCGTAAATAGCCTCGATGTTGCCGAATATCATGCGGTGCCGGCGGTCGCGCAAGCCCTCGGGCAGGCCTGGCTCAGCGTTCGGATCCTGCACACGAAAATTTTGTGAATATCATTTTCCACAAATATAATCTCTTTGTAAAACCAGCAACGATGGATAATTATATGTAGTTATTAATTATTGTGAGAGCCTAATCTCCTTGTGGCAGCTACGTTGGTTATTAATATTTTTGCGATATTATTTATTTTTTTACGAGCATGTATGATACTGCAGCTATTGCGTTGTCATAAGGTAACGGTCGACAAACAATATGTATTTTACCGTCGATACGTTATTGAAGTTTACAGGCTCCTAGTGCCAGAGAAAGACCTGCACTTAATATGACATACCGCCGCTACCACGAACAACATGGCCACACACAAGTATTTAGCAGTTACTAACGGGTCGATTCGAAAAGAAGAAGAAAAGTTTCAAAGCGATACATATAAAACTTGTAAAAATGTATAGTACCATCTGACTTGCCTGCACGTGCCGCATATAGCCCTCGCAGATGAGTCGCAGATCGGACACGTATATTTCCTCAGTGTCGACGAGTTCACGCAAAACGTACTCCCTCTTCTTAAGTGTGGCCTCGTAAGAGTCGGGCCCGGGAGTCACGGGCACCTCCTCCTCCTCCACTTCTCCGCTTCGTCCAGAAGATGATGCAACGCCATGTTGTTCCTATAGCATATGCTCACGTTTTTATACGGAATTTTTTCCATTTATTTTTGTGCGAATTGGACTAAGATTCGAAAAGATTTCTACCTAAAAGCTTCTGATTTAATGAGTCCGTAATAATCACACAAAGGTGCGGAAGAGAATTACTAACGTGTAATGAGTACGGAGTCAGCCGATGAACTAATCAAATTACTCTTTAAACTAATGGATGATAATATAGTTAGGTCCCATTTAGGAATATATCTGATGGCTACGGTGTTATACGTTACCTGCTTGCTAAAATCAAAAGGACTAAATATCGAGGCGGCTTTACGACAAGATCAAATAACTCATGCAAAATAAAACCAAAAAGGAAGCCTCGACATGCATGTGACATGAAGCTATCTTCTGCTAATTTAACGAAATAAAAATGTGCTGCAAACTCAAATCAAAAGTCAACACTCCGTGAAGCTCTTTTAGTTTTCAAGTTATATTTATGTTTGAGCTTATTACTGAATTAAATATTTGCCGACGACATCAAAGTACAACGCGAGAGACGATAAACTTGTTTGTATCGCAGCCTTTCCATTTAACTGCGCCGTTTTTTCAGCGACCTAAGTGACGTGATCTTTGGTTCAATATCGTTTAATGACTTGCCCATGTCAATTCAATGAAAAGGCTAGGCTTTTAATGAAATGGCGGATTAAGGTAATTGGATGCGGCACATGCACCACATAATGTCCAAAGTAGTTATTTCATAAATAGGAAGGGGTAATTACGATGGCTTTGTACGTAAATTCAAGTGTAAATTGTCTCTTTTAACCAGATGAAGTGATTTTTATTCGACGTTGGAACACGTCAATGTGTTATGGAGGGTTGCACCAAGGATGGCGTCAATAGAATGTAACAGAAATGAGATAGGTAATGTTGGAATCACTTGCGCTCATTAACGAACAAGTCGGGAACGTCGTAGTACTGACAGCGTTTTATTCGTCGTCATCGGCAATTTGAACAGTGCGAGTATTGACAAAAAAAGGGAAAGAAAACCAAACATGCAAACATCATGCACTGAGATAGAGCCGAACCATTCGTTCTTTGACGATTTGCATAATCTCGTCAATATCAGCTGATCCTCCGTTGATTTCAATGGCATCCATGGCTAAAGAGTTCTGAAAACGTTGACGATTATAAAGGTTGCGTTAGTTCCGTAGCACAAGTATGAGATCCCGAGGGCTAGAAATAGTATGTTGCGTTTAATATGTATATCGGGTTAGTGTAGTGGTAAATTGTAAGGGGGTACTTACGCGCGCTGCCGGGGCGGATGTGACCACGGCGGGCTGCGGTGCTTGCTGAAGCACGGCTTGTGGGTTCTGGAAAACGTTCGATGTTAATATGGCAATGACAATAGCTGAAGTGAGAAATAGTCAAGAATTTAAAAAAAATGCACTATCATTTTACAGCAGTTTCTAAACTACACAAAGAGCTGTGAAGTTTTGCTGTCGCTGTGTAGTCCTCATTTTGACAACGTCATTGTTAAATGTCAAAGTATCGAATTGATTTCTTTCCTCCCTTCATTCGTTTTGTTGAGAGTTCATTCTCTACTTCATCCATTGTAATGGCTAGAGTAGCTCGTTGATCGGATTAACTATTAGGCCGAGTATTTTTTCAAAAAGTTCAGTCTGTTATTCCATGTTTTTCTTTGTACTGTTAACCTACAGCTAGTACTTCGCTGCTGTATAACGTGAATGAAGAAGGAAAACAAACCATTTTTATAGACTAAACACGATCTAATTTTAGTGGGCGTTACGTCACCCGTACTTAATATCAATAAATAAGCGGTTTACGATGGTGGAAAAAGTCAAGCTTTTGTGAAAATTGCGAACACACTCAATGACAAACTTAGATCCTGCTGGAACATTAAACATACTTAGTACAAACCTACTCGTACAGTATGACATGCCTTTGTCATTTAACGCACACTTATTAATGATGATTACTGAATTAAAAAATAAACGTATTATTAATTTAGTCATTTGGTCTGGTTTTCCCAATTTCTTTATGAAAGAGAAAGAGACGAAAGTGACGTTATCGCTAAAATTGTAAATAATCTTGACTTTAAATAACGCCACAGCCTCTCATTTAGTCATTAGCCTGATAAAACGCATGCCAACCCAACAGTTGGTCCCGACCCTACCTTATGAATGTCCTAACAAGTAAATTAAAAAGTAAACTGCGCCTGTTATTGTGGCACTTAGGGGCCCGGAGTCACCATGTACGGCCACATTGAGTTAATGCGGTGATTTCACTTGCCCGGTGTGTAATTTACAACTGGGGACTTGTTCAACCGCATTTTCCCCACACCCTTACGGTCCGCGTTGGTGTCAACAACGCAGTAAACATTCAACATAGTCATTGTTATGTGCGAACTTTCAATTTCTTCGCGCGCTTCTCTGTACCTATGTAACTTGTACTAAATGCCGTGTTTATCATCGAGTTGTTAATAGTGTTATGAGGTATATAACCGTGAGGGTAGGGCACGCCATCAATTAGGTTTAGACGCCCTGTTTAGTTTCCGCCTGTGAGCGCGAGTACTCGAAACTTGCTTTGCCGACGGAGTTGCGATATTCGATCTGTAAGTCAACTTACTGACTTAAAAACTGTAGTTTATAGTTTAAACGCATATTAACTCGTCTGGCGTCAGGAATGTAATCACACTCCTGTGTTCTTATTGACTGTCTATTGTTTATAGTAATCTGGTTGTGTGGACTACTCAAAGATATTTGATTAAAAAAACACAAGTGAAATGTTTGAATTGTAAGTGAGTAGGAGCTCTCAGTAGACCGTAGTAAGATTACGGCTATATTCCCGTTCGCAGAAGCCGCCTTTGACTTTGACCACATAAGGGATCAGTATTACGATCAAAGAGTCCTTTCCTTGAATAGTAGTTTGCCTGGATGGGTTCTAATGGGTATTGACCGCCCCTTGTGGGCGGATACGATCTTGGCGTAAGCTACAACCGTCGCATGTCGGTCAAAGAGCTTAATTCATTACTTATTTGGATCTCCAACGATGGATACACAGTTACAACTTAGGTTCATTTAGGTGTGCTCCTTCAGTTATAGGAGCCCACAGCATGCACATATAACTATGGTTGGCGATAGATAAATTTGCAATCAAGGATATTGACCTTTCCCTTATATCTCTTCATAGGTACCCGAAAAATAAATTATGAATTAGAAATAGGTTGTTCATGAATAGACAATGTAAAGGATCTCGATAGATGTAGATTCAGGACAGCGTTATATGTTTCTCCAATTTTGGAATAAAGAATGTCAAAAAAATCTACCTAAATTATTTGCAGCCATTGGGTCGCTATTGCAAGTTTATTTGGCGCCAACCATAGGCTTACACAAATATAATTGAAAGTAGGATAGAATCGTTCCATTAATTCAGAGTAAATAAAAAAAGTTCATTAAATTAAATTAAAACTGTTCTAATAAAATAAATTACATTGTTCCACTAAATTAAAATTGACTGTTCCATTATATTACATCTAAAAAACGTTAAATAAAAATAATAAGGTCAAGGTACGAGTATAAGAAGTTTAATGGGAAGGTAACAATCGAAATATGGTTGGATGGAACTATAAGCTTACCTGTATGGGCTTCATGGGTGGTGGTAGTTCCACGTCTGCGGCCTCATCTTCGGCCTCGTCCAGCACGCCCGGGTTTGCTTTGCCCGGATCGTGGTCATCGCGTCCGTTATCGCCGTAAGGAAGCTGCACCAATACAAATATCATGAACCTCTTTGTAACCTCTTAATGCCATTATTTTAACACGGTCTTGACAGAGACCACAGTAGTCCAACAACAATTTGTAGATACTTAAGTTAATTACATAACCCGTAATCAATTAAATAAACACGAACAGTAAAAAAGTGGCCGCAAGGTAAGGTTTCAGAAAACCCAAATTTCTGGAGACGACGAAAAACAAAGCCGTTAGCGATAATAAAGTTTATAATTACATTCTTTGAACTTGGATGAAGATAATGAATCTTTGTGTAAGGCATCTCGCGCCGTATTTTAGCTTTATCGCTTTCGATGCTGATTATTCGCGCCATAATGAGACCTAGTCAAAATATTGGACGTATAAATGTCGAATTGATTATTTTATTTTTAGTGCAGTATGCAGTAAATGAAACCAGACAGTACTGGAACCCCTAGACTAGATTCTTCAACGAAACTTTCTAATACCTTCAAATGTAATGGAATCAATTTGTTCATGTTTTTCTCAAGTAGAAATGTTTTCGCTACAAAGAATAACGTAAATAAATGATAACATTGCAAAAACATACCTTGAGCTTCTTGTCTGATGGTATTTTCTTTAGTGGCGCAGGTTTGTCTGTAGTTGCGGGTGATTGTGCTCCGCTTGGACCCTTCTCGCTCTTCCCCTGGGATTGCTTGCGAAGCCCCAGCCATCTTTTCCTAAGTAGCGAAGAAAGGAAAACGTCAGTTAATCAACCACTTGAAAAACACAAATAAAAATGCTGGAAGAAAAGGCACAAGAGAACTGAAAACACGATGCATGTTTTCAAAGTCATCTCAGACATAAATTTACGATAAAGTATATCAGGAGAGATAATATTAGGATCTCTTACAACTACACAGCTATATTTTTTTATGGAACTTTTAAATGGCACTAGGTAATCAATTTATAGTTTCCCAAACGTGACAAGCCGTTTACGCGCTAAACAAAACTAATCAGGTCAAGTTTAATGGAATAGTCGAGCTTTTACGGATAAATTCACAATCAAATATGACGCTATAGCCTCGAGGATGGATTACCGATCCATATAAGAAATAAAAAAAAAGGTTCCGACGAATTGAGAACCTCCTCCTTTTTTTGAAGTCGGTTAATTTCTCTCGGAGCACAACTCGTCGCGGAAGAGGCTTAAATGTCGCATTCAATTCAACTATGCATTTGGACGCGTTTCGTTCTTCACCATTCATTCAACCCTAGCTTTCATGCATTCGACTACAGCAATTCAGGTTGACTTGGAGGAACGTCCCTTTGTCAACAGTTTCTGTAGAATTTAGAGAAATTGATAGCATTGCAGAAGTGTGAAATATTAAACCTTGCATTTAATGTCAAACGTGCAAAGAAAATGGGATGTTTTCTTCTCAAAAGAAATTCTCGTTTTTGTTATTGTTGTAGCAACAATTATATGAGGTAAATTCCTAGTAAACAATGTTATACATGCGCACACAATGATCACATGGGTTACCCGTAAATTGCAAGTCTATCATTGATTTTGCCTACAGGCGCGGACAAGATCGGATATCTGTAGATATGGCTTTAGGCTGCTGTGAGCACGGTAACAAGCTGGCTTGATAGACACTGCCAGTGTTGTACGAAGGGTTCACAGCTGCATCGATTTAGGCACTGCGCCATGTGTTGGCCGTGGCCAGCTATGGACCACAATACTCATGTAATCCAATACGCAAACCGCAATGCTTGAACTGGATATATCATGCGTATTCATTATAGTTTTCCTTGTGTTTGATTGACACTGCCAGTTTAGCTTGCCGTTTTCAAACGCAAAAATAAGCAATTGTGATCATAACATTCAAATTTAAATCTATGCATATAATAGAATCGTAGACTTGCCGTGTCAATTTTTTTTTTTGCATAATAATAACTGAGAAATTGCTATTTATAAAATTTTGTCTGTAAATAAATTTCTGTTTGACCATATGTTTGTGGAACCATCAAGCAAAAACTATTGATTGGTTTCGAACTCTAGGTACTTTAAAATATAACGTGTTATCCCGAGTAACATTTAGCGTTTATTTCATCAAAATCGACTCGAAAAATCAAAAGATATTGCATTTTCCCAACTAAATTAGGATCAGCTTCCAGTCAAAACCGATTCAGTTGAATACCAGTATTTTACGTGGGACGAGTGTCTATCTGACCTCCACAATCCATTAACTGGGTAACCCACTTATTGGCAAGACTGGTGCCTGAGAATTCGTAATGACCGCCAAGATCAACGGCTTAACGTGCTTTTTGAGGCACGGAGGAGCATCGGTATGTTAAGTCAGATGGTCACCCATCCAAAGACCGACCTCGGCAAGAATTGCTTAACCACGAAGATCGAGCCGTGCGACTGTTATTATTTAGCTACGATTCGATCAGTCTCCAGTGCTAAATATCGATTTGTAAAATCGAAAATTGTTGCCCAATATATCGATTATTCGATTATAAGATGGGCCCATGTATCAACCCGATGAAACTGTCAGTAAATAAAAAATCCATGAAAACTTGAAATATCCATTTCTTTGTTTAAAACAAAGAAATGGACATTTGATGATATTGTTTGAAGACTACCACCATTCTTTCGATAGTCTGTTTTGTTAATTTTGATTCGAGGTAGGTACCAGGAGATACCCGGGCTGGTCGGCATTTCAAACGGATGAGGTGATACAGTCAGTGCCCCGCATTACCCTCTTTCTATTTTCTTAATTATTATGAGAGGGATCAGGTTACGCAAGATATTAACTGTACGTACATTTTATTTTATTTTAAGGAAATCGCGGGCACAGCTACTGTTTCACTGAGAGTAACCGTAGTCCGTATCTACGGATGTTAAGCGTATAATTTTACGTCAGAAATAATTTTAGTTTGATGAGACATTAAATTTTCATTGGCAATACCTTAATGAAGGTAATGATTTTAATATTCAGCTTGCCAATTTGAATTATTTTCATTCGTATCAATTATCACTTGTGCGTCTGAATGCTGATTGAACAAGTAGGCTAAATACGTCACAAATTAGTAGGTAGCACTGTATTGGCAGATGCAGTAAGCAGTCAGTTCACAAGATTATGCTGTCAGACATCGTTGCTCAATCGCATAATGACGTCCGCGGGAAATGAGGGGAACCGACTACTTGTTACCGGGGTACCAAGATCAATGATGACGGTTTGACTCTACTTTTCTGACATAAAATGATATAGAACTAGGTATGTTTATGGTGTTACACTAAAGAGTATTCTGTCTAGATAGACAGCTATAGATATAGCTGTCGGAAAAACCTGTAGACTTTGTTCATTTTCAAGGTGATGCCAGTACAGTTAAACAAACCACAATCATCAATACAGCGCTAAGGCCAATTAGGTGCGTTTAATCTAATCAAGATAGTGGAATATCAACAGCTGTGTACTGACTGTTTAACTTATCATGCTTTGCTATCAAATAAAACAAAGCTTGGGTACCTATGATGAGTTTTTTAGTTTTCTCAAAACATTATTCGGTCATATTATTTCATTTTCACCGTGGCTCAGTGAAGTAGAGAACTCATTTGAGGTTTTAAATACATTCTAGCTTCAGCTTCATACGGCACAATCATCCTCTGTTTTGGTAACTAGTTCACTACACTAAACCAAGTTATTGCCTAACCCAACATATAATACACGTGTACCTAAAATGCATCTTCGAGTATTATCTTAGTAGAGACTCAGTAGGTCTTCATAGTAAAACTTTTGAACAAGAAAAGATTAGTCACTTTGCCGTTTGTATTATGTAGACGGTAAATTTTAATAAAAAATAAGCAAATAATATGGCTTCCGTTCAAACGACAACCATTTTGCTATTGGGGATCACAATCAACCGTAATTATAATATAAAACTAATATTACGAGTATGTGAAAAGTCCGGTGACTAGACCGGTACTTGTAAATAAATCTGATAAAGTGCTTTCACTCGCTGGAAGGAGCCGCGGTACCATTTCCACGAAAGAAATGGAAAAGGATGGATTGGGTTACATTTTATGAAGCAGCAGCACATAGGCATTCGTTACGTAGAAGTTGAGTGTTCCGGGGGCTGCTCCGAATTAGAATTAAACACCGGTTATACGGAATACGTCCAATTGATACATTTAAACGGATATGTCTCAAGTTTGCACAAGTAAGTAGTCGGTTCTGCTGAAGTTTTAAGTTTACGGGAAGTGAGTTGCTACGGTGTTGTGTCACTGAGATTCATTCGCAGATCCGCGATAACAACAACAACAACTTATTTGCAAATAATATCTTTCTTGAAGTTTCTGAACTCTATGTAAGTATTTCCTTTCCATCTCCATTATGTACAACATTACCAGGACGTTTAAATAGGTATCCACATAAATTGATTCTCCATAAAAAGGTAAAGCGGCTCTGCTATTTTATTTGTCATGTCGCAGAACACCACAATGCATTTAAATTTTGAAACATTGAAAACAAACCGAGGCAGTTATCACCCACATGAAAAGGTTTCATGGTTGTGATTAATGATATTGATACAAGGTACGTACCGATAAATAAAGTGGAGTTGTACAGCGTGAATTTAACACATTAATAAAATGTGTGAATTTTTATTATTGTGAGTTATCTTAGCGTGGATGAGCGGTTAGGTGTACGCGGAACCAAGGACTCGTCACCGCAATGCGGTCACCGTCGAGCGACCGCCGACAAAAAATATCCCAACTGCAACAATCGGAGTTCGTATCTCCGCGTTGCGTAACCCGCACAGATCACATCACACACCGTAGCATTCACTCGACACTTACTTCACGCAAACAACTTGATTCCACATCGCCGAGGCGTCGCGCTAACATCACTGTCACACACGATCACTGCTGCGGTCACGTGTACACTGACTCACATGCAAAATGTGCACAAACACTGTTATCTAAGTTCTATTTCGAAGGAGTAAATAATCTGATCGGGGGACGGTCGACAAGGAGCGGTATCAGACGAGATACAGTCGCGATAATGGTGTAATTGTAATGAGCGTGTGTATGTGTAGCGTCCGGCGTGGCAGGCCGCGCGGCCGCCCGCCCGTCACACCGACGCGCCGCGACCATCAACGACACCCTAATTACATATCAATTAGGTAATGAACTCATCCGACCTGTCGTCGTACATTACTGCAAACATTCACCTAGCTAGAATCGTCGATTTCGGTAAATCGATGGGAATCGTTCAGTTACAGTAGGGACTAAGCTCGCACAGTGGAACGTCGAAGTTAATACATTACAAAATATTTAATTATCTCTAGTTAAGGTATGTACAATGTGAATAGACAAGATTAGATAACGCAAATTGTAAAGAATTGATAAGAGTGACATAAGGGCGCTATGTGATACTCGACGGAGTGAAGAACAAAGTATAATAATTCACTTTACACAACACAAAGAGGGAATTAATAACTTTACGGATCGTACACTGAAACAAGTTTTATTTTAACTGTGCGTTTACAAACATACAATGTCACATACACAAACAGCCAGACCCGGAACCACTATCTGTAGGCCATACAAATATTTAATCCGTGGGGGAAACGAACCCGCGACGCGCAGCCCAGCAGTCAATCGCTCAACCACTGCGCCAACCGTGCCGTGAGTTCTTAGTAAACAGAGAATTTCGTGAAAGGACAGATTCGCTCAGTTGTTTTCATTGTTCTGTTTAAGAGCACCAGACAAAAGAGCAAGCGAATATGATTCGCAAATAAAGACTCAAGTTAACTGAGGGGAAGGTAAAAGAAGCGATTTACCCATTAGCTAAACAGGCGGGTGCTTCAGAACGGAGAGTATCAAGTGGTGTATTTATAAGTATCCATGTAGATACTCTATTCTGTGAAACTTGGTGATCGAAGAAGACAGCTTGTTGAATAACAATTAACTACAAGTTGCATACTACGTTGGAGTCTCGGAGATCAAATGTTATTTCACTAACAACTTGAACATACTGATGATTGATACAAACTTTAAAAAGGTACCTATCGAATTTCATCGAAACCTTTAATGCCCAGTTTCTGAGGTTTTTATCGGTAAAGTACCTCAGAAATTGGGCATTAGAGACTGTTTTGATAAATAACAAAAGCTGAAAATTTTAATTTGAAAGTGGTTTCCTGAATATCGGTGATGTCTGAAATCTTGAATAACGAATGGATGCATCTTTCATTTAGCTGATACAGCCAAAGGAACCACACCAAAATGTATTCGCTTACGTCAAACCGTTACGTAATGATTTTGCGTCCTAAGTCATTAATATGATGCATTCGGATAAACACCTCGGGTATTTGCAAACAACAGCACTGCAAACAAGTTTGAACGCGGACACTGACACATTATCGGCACACAACGGGGATCATTGCGGAATTGAAGTATGAACAAATGAATTCAGGTGTAGGAGTGAAGATAACGGTCGGTGAAACAAACAACCTGATATGATGGAAACAGTTGGCACAACAGAGGCGCGAGCCGTCCGCGTCGGCGTGCATCGTTCTGCGCGTGCGACGCCTTCGCACCACTGAGCGACTGAACCGTGCTCCGTATCGCCCGAGGAATTAGATAAAACTATACCAAGATAAAAGATGACTAACAAATAGGAAACGAAGAATCATTCATTTTGAGTAACGAGCAGATAAGGGTATTGTTTCAGACAGTGAATATGAACGCATTTTTAGGGTTCCGTTGGAATTTGGTATGGATATGTCACCGGAAATTTGCAAACGCCGAAAGATTGTAAAATATCGCGTGAAATTGTCAACAATTTTTTCTTAATAAGACACGGATACATTGGAAACTATTGAATTTGGATGGGATATCTTACGGAGTCTGTTTTTTTCTGTTGACAGATATACATATTACTCACGACGACCAAGTGTTAAAATTAAATCTTGAAAAAAACATGTTTATGGGAGCCCCCCCTGCACGTAAAGTAGCGATGACTTTTTATCGTTAGGTTAGGTTAAGAAGGCTTTACACGTTAACGAGTAATAGTTCTACGGAACCCTATACTACGCGTGGCCCGACACGCACTTGGTCGGTTTATTTATTTTGAAAATGTTTTATCACAACGTTGTACTACATTTGGCATGTGAATGTGAGTGAGCCAGACAGACGCAAAGCGACGGCACCTCCGTTAAGCATAGTACTTTACTCTTCTTAATTATTTTTCTTCATGCTACTATACTAGGTCATCATCATCTGTCTAGCCTTTTCCCAACTATATTGGGGTCGGCTCCCAGTCAAAACGGACACAGCTGAATACCAATATTTAACGTGGGGCGGCTGCCTACCAGACCTCCATAACCCAATAATTGGATAATACGGTACTTCTTGACAAGACTGGTGTCAGTTTTTCTGGCTTATGACAATCCGTAACGACTGCCAAAGATCTCCAAATGTCAGCCGGGACCAACGGCTTAACGTGCTTTCCGAGGCACGATGGAATCTCGGTATGTTAAGATGATCACCCATCCACAGACCGACCTCGGCTAGCGTTGCTTAACCGACGAGCTCCACTACTATACAAGGTATTCCTAGTTTAAAAAAAAAGCTAGTATCACTCACCCGCTAAACGCCTTCCGTTGTTTGACCGGACTGGCAGCGCTGACGCTCCCCCCAGGGTCCGAATTCGAGGCTTCTGCAAAAGACGATACACTGGATTAAGAGGAAAAAACCATTATCTACATTTAATTCAGATTATGTTTACGAACTAAAAATGTTACGCTATTTTGTGTTTGCTCGGTAAAAGACTAGGGACATATAAATATTAGAGTTCGTATCGCTGCAGGCAGCGAGTAGGTATCCATATTTGTTTTGTAAAAACTAAAATAATGAACGGACTGCTAATAACTTAGTAAAGCCGGGCCAGAATGAAGGGAACTTAGAAAAATATTCCAAGGGAAATATTTTGTTGACTATTGATATATCCGATATTTCACATCCAACTTATTAAACAGTTTAAACAGGGTGTGTAATGTTAGGCTTAACTATTTTTAATATATAACGAACGATATCCTTTCGTCTGATATAATTTTCATTTGTTATAATCATCTATTATTTATAAAAAACATGATACATCCAAGTGATATAATTTCATTTATATAAGTTTCTGTTAACATACCTATCATATACTTAAACTAATGATTACAAGTTATAATGTTCATCTATACTAATATAATATAGCTGAAGAGCTTGTTTGTTTGTTGTTTAAAAACGCTAATCTTTGGAACTAACAGTCAAATCAGAAAGTTATATTTGTATATGATAGCCACATTCATGACGACGAATGCTTAAAGCTATACGGGTACGGGAAATTCCTACGGGAAATGCGCTTACAAAGTCGCGGGCAAAAGCTATTAGTGTAAAAGATTTCTTTCGAACCGTCAACATGATATGCACGAAATTAGAAAATACGTCCTGCTTGCTTATGGCCAAGTTAGCGTCTCGATTATGATGTGGAACGCCAAAGATCTAGTTATTCTCACTCATTTTATCGAATGTAAGTACATTCGGCTTAAATTACGGTCGTGACCAAGGGAAGGAATCAAGGAACCTAACCTATCCGTGTCGGGGTGCCCTAAGTTCACGAGCTCGCGCGGACGGTTAGTTCAGCGATAAGATGAAATGTCAATTATACAAAATGATAATCACATCAAAATAACGTTATACTAAATAAGAATATACTAAACGAACGTTTGAGAAAGTGTCGTTATATCATCTGTTGTTATATTTATACTGAACGTTATAGGAAATGGAAATTATGTAAAATGTTGTTAATATATGAAGTAAACGTTAATTCATTTGAGCATTATAGCTTTTGAAAATAGAGCACATGTTTAAACAATCATGAATCATCAATCATCATCATAAATGATGACGTTCAAAAGTGCCGTTTAATGGCCTAATTGAAATAAACGTTTTGACTTTTGACTTTTGACAATCAGATTTTCGTACAAAGGGGATATTATTTCTTTTGATCCCGATGTGACATGAAATTTTACAGATCCATTAAGCGGACATCGACAAGCAGACGACAAACGAAAATCATGATGATCCAATTCCTGTTTATTAAAAATTTTATTTTTACTCCATTTGGCAAAACATCTACGCTTTGTTAATCCCCATTTATAGATGAAAATCTAGAAATGAGGAATAACAAAGCGTGAAATGTGCCGTCCGGAAAAGTTTTACGGGGAGTGAATAGAATATAGTGAGGCAGGAGGAAACGAAATGTGCGTAGCAAACACATGAATGCGCTTTTACAAGTTCTTTGAAGCATTCCGATGTTTAGACGGATTCTCCGCTCTCAGTTCTACAAAGGATTCCTTGTTATTCAAAGCAATCTTCAGGAAAAAAGTTCAAACGGTAGACGCAAAGAAGAGAAATCAACGTAGAAATGCACAAATGCTTATCCATGTGCATCTGCGTTTACATTGTAAAAATGCATTAGTTGTCACTGTGCACACCTTAATATTCGACAATGTGCTGTTAATTCGGAGATTTTAGAAAGAACGTTTGCTACAAAATTTTGACCTAGGTACCTAAAGTGTAATTTTTCAATTGAATACTGAAGTTAGTACCTACACACTAGCTGCAACTGGCTGTTCAAACTTAAGTGTACTACAGTTCTGTGTAGGGCGTCCAAAGTTAGCCCGCTGACCACTTTCTGTTGTCGTATGTAGCCTACCCTGAGAATAGGCACAGCATCAGCTTGTAACCGTGTTTTAATGAAAGCGTGTATTGTGTATGTATATGTCACCGGAAAATTGTGAAATTGAATACCATTTTTTCTTAATAACACACGGATACATTGGAAAGTATTGAATTTGGATGGTATTTATTATATAAAAAACGACTTTTTATAGTAAGAATATTGAGAAATTATTATTTAAAAAAAAAATACAATCTTACGGAGTCTGCAATTTTCCGGTGACCTAAACATAAATAAATAAATAAATAGGTAAGAATAACAACCAATATAATAAGGATATAGGAACTGTTGTCATCCTACAATAAACTAGCAAAAAGGTTTACTATCCAAACATTCATCTCCGAATTAGTATTATATTCAAAATTAATTTTGAATTTTACCATGGAAGGGGAATCAAAGACAGGTCGAGTTTTATTTTAAGCTTTGTGACAAGCAAATTGTAAATATTCTGGAAACCCAGTTTTCTAGGAACTAAGAATTCTTGTATAAACATCTCGATTAGATTTGACTGACAGAGACAACAGCCATCTACAGACATCAACACCATGTAGGGAAATTTTACGTTTATTAACATTACTTTAAAAACACTTAGTTTCTGTATTCATCAGTAGCAGGCGCAAGTCAGGGTATTGTTGCTAATGCATTGGTAGCGCTTCAAAAGTCGCACAGTATTCTATTAATCGATTTAATGTCGAAACTAGCAAGCTCACTGTTTGTTGTGTCGTAATGGAAGAGCCTAATGTTCACTGACATAAATAACACATTAGATATACGATTGGTTTTACGTCGAGAAAATACCTCTTGTCTCGCTTGATAGGCCAAATCGAATAGTGTGCGTCGCATCAAGATGAGATCTCGATACCGACACTAAAGGGGTGGCTAAGTGGCACACTGGGAATAGCCAGGTAGACAGCGCAAGACACTACCGACTCTAACAATTACGGCGAGAAGACAATCTAACACTGCGGGTTAGTAAAAGCCTATTCGATTTCAAGTTACAGTCGGAACACCAGGTCTTGCTTAGCGAAGAAACTGTGAGGAGGGGACTGCACGAAGTCAACCTTCATAATCGTAGACCATTTCGGATTTCAGCTTTCCTTTTTGCTGTCTTTAATCACCAAAAACAAAAGTTTATTTTAGTATCTAATATGTTAACTTTTTATGTTTACTATAAAAGCCCTTTCAACATAACCGCGGTTTGTTAACATATTCCTGTAAAATACTGCACATTTTCTTAATAGGATGCTTCGGAACTCTTTCCAATTTACGAATGACTAAAACATCCCTTGATTGGGTTGTTGAGCGCACTGTCATGAATTACGTCTCAAATATCACAAAGCGAGTCGATCCGTTCCAAGCAGCAGGGGTCGGCAATTAATTAATACGCCGCAACCAATAGCTTTGTCGAGCGAAGCGCTGTACCTACAAACTCAGCAGCCGCCACATGGCAGCGCGCGCTATGCGAATTAACTCAAGCTTCTGATAAAGGATTGCTGCAAATTCCAATTTATTCAATATTCGCTCACATTCCCTTTGTTCCTGCATGTTCAATAAACAATGAAATAAAAAAACAGCGACTAACCATAGCCAGTAGGAAAATGCTGTTTTCATAATGGAATCTCTGTTAATGTCACCATCACAAAGGTATCATAAAGAACTTACTTAGATTACGAGACCGTGTAGCGCCGATACGTTGGCTAGCTAGAAAGCGATGTCTTGTTTAATCTTCATAATTCCACACCATCGCTTCTCTAGAAATTCCGCGCTATGCAAATGAATGAAACGGAGCAGACAAAGAATTTGCTAATCAAATTCTGTCTACTGGATTTCGATTGAATCAAGTCCCAAATCTATCAAAGGTATATATAGGTTGTGAGCTTTGATAGATCCCGCAACTCAGTTTTTCTGATAATTGTGTTCCTAATATCTAAAATGAAATGAAACTTGGAAGATCATCAAATTGCACCTTCGCACTAGTGCAATATTACTAGTCCGATAGGATCAGAATTTATTTCATGTTTCATTTGATTTGGCTGTCTGTTAATTTTTAGTTCCGTTTATTCGGCAGCTCGGGCGCTAACTACATTGATGGCTGTTCCAAATTGGATCTCTGTCAGCCGACTAGTTCGTACCTAACTAGCGACATAATATGATGTCAGACTGCGGCCAGCGGCGGCTGCTCGACGTACTGATGAGCTCGTTTTGGCGAGCCGGGATAATTCCCTCATTTCACCTTTGATGTTCTGACATTCGTTTTTTGAAAACATTTCTGGACTTTCAGCCTTCGCGTATGTAAATGTGATGTGTTACTAGTTTTATGGTATTTACAACGCTGTTAAATATGAAAGACTTGACGAAAGTAATTTAACTGTTGTTCGCGTCGTATAAGGACTGGACTGAAAAAGAAATTGAAAGATAACGAAGTGTTATCTTCATCACAAAATTCAGCGCACTATAGATTCTGTTCACTTGTTAAAGTGAGATATTATAAAACCATTTGAAAAAAAAAACAGGCACTTTAAATTTTCTTCTCTGTCTAAATGAATATTACAAGAAAATGGTTTTATTGATTTGACGATGTTATTTCGCATGTTATTTGAAGTATCCTGGCTGGTAAACATACGTTCCAATTTTTTTTTTTTAATTTAACATAGAAAACTAATGATCACTGTAAAATTACTTTATGAATGGCGCGAATTGTTGAAACTGTTACTTACTTGCTTAATTCTAAAATTTTAAACTTTTTGTATAATTTATGCTTATTAATTCATTTAATTGTTATTTTTACATTCAATACCTCTTTTTACTATGGTTGATTAAGCGATAAGAACCGGCAAAATTCCAGCACTACTTGAAGAAGGTTGTTCGCAAACTTACGTGTTTCAGCGGCCAAATTTAAATCGTTCAACTGACCGAGAACGAGATAGACGGTACCGAAAGACATGCTAGGACAAAAGAAAACCAGGTTCGGGCAAGTGATGCACAGAGCCACGAGATGACCGGTTTTTGGTAAGTCAGGCGTTGAGGCGTATGATGAGTAAAGTTAGCTTGTGGAGGAGGTCAGGAGGAGGCTCTTTGTTGCCGATATCAGCAGTTACCGCACGGCCTGGGGCTCTAAATTAATCCGTGGGCACCGAGTTGCTCGACTTCAGTTTGCTCGAAAATCACTCTGGCTATTCATACGAATATAATTGTCGTCTTTTATCACAGATTTGGTGTCACTAACTGCAACGGACGGCTTGGAATATTTCGTCAGAATAGTAGTCATTATCCTTGACTAGTTTTTAGTTTTTTTGACGTTTAACGCAATTGGTAAGTTTATTTTTGATTTCGGCGACAGTATTGCTAGTGTTTTCATTTATTGTCGTATCGATGTCTCTACATTGTATGCAAGAAGTTGGGATCCTTCGGTCGTTTAGATTGTTCAGCTCGATGTCCTGACCTCAAACCAATTGAGCATGTCTGTGATGTCCTAAAAAGACGGGTAACATCAGGGCAACCTGCTCCACAAAACATAAGGGCAGCTAAAAAGAGTCATCGCAAAAGAGTCGGTACGTATTCCTCAAAACGTTATTAAAATGTCGTGGAAAACATGCCCAGAAGGATGCAAGCTGTGATTTTGGCAAAAGGAGGTCACACTAGTTATTAGGATTTTTCATTTTTAACTTATTAAATTTAAAAAAACTACAAAAAAATCTGGTTGTCTTTATTGCTGTAAATTGTTTGGACGAGTACATCGATTTTATTGAATTAATTGAAATTGTATGTGGCGAATTGCTAGAATTCACATCACGTATATTCATTTACAAGATTACTCGTATAACGATACAGTCTACGTTAAACAATTAAATTCAATATAATTAACTGATATGGGCCTTGGACTGTAAAATTCATAGGTGCCCGTTTTTTTGCAAAGGATTGTAGCAAATGATTACAGACACGATCAGAATGCGTACGACACAATTAATTGGGGCACGTAAGGTATGCGTGCCGTAATTCCATTAGCACCCAATGATGCCCGTGTGGACCTAATACCGAGATCAGCGAAGGTCGAGAGAGTTGTGGGTGAGCTCTGGATATCACCGAAAAGTGTTAGTCTAAATAGTAATGACCTTATAGCATTACAACTGTATATAATAAATCTATCGAAGGAGCGTTTGTGCACTACGATATTAAAATGATTAAAGTCTTTGAATGGACGAGCTAAACTGGAAAATGTGTAGTTAAAACTCGTTGTCCACTGACAAGGTCTTTGTATGATCAACAAATTGACTCGGAAACAACACATCAGTTCGCTACCGAATTAATAGCATCGAGTGATGACTTGACGAATGGAACCTAAAACATGTTATGTTAATTGAATGGTATTTCTGACGATTTACTTTTATTGTGGCACACTTTATAAGCGTGAAATATGACGTAGCGTTAGCGTCCACTCTGAACTACGACCACATGTTTATAATTACTAAATACAAAGAGAATTCCCAGCGTTCAACTGTTCCCAGCGATCGACTAACTCTGACTGTGAGATTTTAAAGGGGTGTTTTTTCGGGGAAGGGCTGTAAATGTAAGTAAAGTACCTGCCAGAAACAGCAACGCGCTGTAACACCACGAACAGAGGAACATGTGGGGCGCTGGCTGCCTCCGCCTCGACTGCGGCTGCCTGAAGCCGACACGCTATAAGCGCCAGCGGCCCGCCCGCCTTAGTGTTGTCCATTCATTATTCAACACGTCTAATTAAGCTAATTTTATTTTCCGCTGATTATTTATGGGCCGTAAATTGGCGACACGATTTTCATAATTGTTTCAAATCTGTGTAGCTAAGTTTATTCTTTGAGTTTTATGGTAATGAGAGGAGATACAGGCATAGAGCTTGTAGAGTACCGAACTTGAAAAGTAAAAAAAATGCTGAACATAAAATCATATCATTGTGGGAGCAAAAATACGTTTTCCAAAAATAAAAATAGGACCATCTCGTGCCTATTGGTAAAGGCTGAGTGTAGTCGAAGGCAGTGTTCCGTGACATCGGCTTCGGTATCGGGCGGCGTGTTCAGACAAGCCTCATCTATCGATTCTCTCGCGCGAGCTTCTGTCCGGCCGGGCCCCACATCGCCGCCGGTCTTGACACTTCTTCCAAATAGAATAGGGAATACCTCGGAAGTGCCTTTATTTATACTCACGTCCAACGATAGACGTGAGATTGTTAGTCTGAGATTTTTATATAACAAAATTTTACACTGCGATAGACAATTTCGACAAGATTTATTTCAGTGTTTCTTCGAGATAAATTTGTCTGAAAATCATATTTTGACATTGATACTCTCGGAAAGACAAAATGAGAATCTATGGTGAATTTTAGCTCAGTTTATCTGACAACAACATGATACTAATTAAATAATTAGTGGTCGCGGCAAATGCAGTTCTGTCGTTTATAAAATATATTATTATGTTTCATAGGTAGTTTCTTAATTTCAATAATACGCTTATTATTCATGTTTATGGGTAAGTGTTCCTTCAGTGGTAATGTAATGTTAAGTGCTCATAACAGACACATACGTTAGTGATTAATTCCAGCAAATGGTTGGCATACCTAGGTATACCACGTTCCATTTGTAGTCCAAACCACAGTCAGGGGAAGGGAAACCGCTTGAATTTATATCAAGAGATCAATGAGATCGTCGGGAGACCTAGCATAGCTGCGACGGTTCTGAGGTAAGCCTAGCTAAGTATATGCACGCTTTCACTAGGTACAAGCCATAACAAAAGTGTACGGTTGGCAAGCGGTAAAAGCGTAACGATATCCATAATCAGTATAATCTATTTGTTACCGATTAGACGGACGTGCGAAAGCGGTTGGCGACCGGCCCACTTAATGTTTTTCCCAGTACCGGTGTTAACGCGGCGCCGGTAGTCAAAGAATAACATTTGGTTGGTTTCATTGTCGCGCCTGTGCGAGACGTCGACGCTTTTCAAGACGTCGTTTGTTTGCTTCTTTTTACTGTTAAGGGCTTTCGAATTGTATTGTTGTATAGCGGTGTCTTCATTGTTTGGTACAAATACTTCAACGCCAGATTTTAAAGTGTGATTTTAAAAGCACTGCAAGCGCGTGAAGTACAGACCAATCCACTCAATCCACTCAATCCACTCAATCCACTCAATCCGCCAATCCACGCGCTTGCAGCGCTTTTAACAGTTGTTTTTTTAGTATCGTTCTTTTACTATCATAGCATACATACATAAAGGTTCTTAGTTGTACACAATGCTATCATCTACTAAAAGGGACAAGTAGCTGCTAGGACACAATTGTTAATCGAGGTTATTCTCACTCTGATTTTAGTATACATTATGGAAAATTAATGATACTACCTACATGTATCGAATGTAGGTAATAGTGGGCAAAATAATATTAGCTTATAATTTTACTATGCCATCAATATTCCTATTTATTGTGTTAAAACCTTTTACAAAGCTATTAATAAGGTAACAAATAACACCAACACGACTTACAGGCTGTATTTTTTTTTTACGAGTTGTCGAGATCGATTCTGGGCATGAAGAGTGATATTTTTTTTAATCCAATAGTGTAGGGTTAAATAGTGGATAAGCCTCAATTGTTAAACAAGCGTTCTACGTTTTTGCTTGTGTAGGTACCGCTTTAGTTTACGCTATGGTGTATGTTTGAGTTATGATTTTTCGTTTGGGATAAAATGATGTACAAAACATAAACATTACGCATCGCTTGACGTACGCGGAAGACGTTTTGAGGTACGTGTGCGGGTGCGCACCGTGCGCGCTAGTTGCTCTACGCGAATCCGCTGTCACTTTAATAATTTTGAGTTAAAATTGGATCAGTAAAGACTCATTGTGATGATGACTACATCCTAATCTCAACATCATCGCAGGAAATGAGCACATTACAACACATCATTTGTGATTTTTGGAATCAGCATGCAGAGAAAACATCCAGCTAAAATAAAGTACTCACTAGAATTTTTACTTGTGAATTTCTGAAAAAAAAAAAAAAATGACGACACGGTTGGTGCAGTGGTTATGAGCGATTGATTGCTGGGCTGTGTGTCGCGGGTTCGATCCCCGCATGGAACAAATATTTGTATGGCCTACAGATAGTTATTCCGGGTCTGGCTGTTTGTGTATGTGAGATTATATGTTTGTTAACGCACCCACGATACAGGAGAAATTCCTGGTGTGGGGCAACGTTTTTAAAAAAAAAAGAAAGAAATATGTATATCACCAAGTTGAGTAAAATGACTATTCAAAGTTTAATTACCCTTGGCCAAAAACCATCACCAGTATGTCGCATTAAAAGAGACTAATTAAGCACAAGTTAGTTTCTCTCCTCCACTCTCTTTTATTCTTTGTTGTTTTTAGAACAAAAGAGTAATTAGCAATATCACCGTCTAGACACGGACGGCGGACCAACCGGCGCGGAATGTTGCTATGCGCCCTTTGCATCGAAAAATTATTAATTAAATAATGCGCTCCACAACAATACGTTCCTTCATTATCGTAGTGTAAGTGCAGTCACACCATAAAGAAAGATAGTGTAGTACTTCTTATACATTACATATAAGTACCTACCTACTACATCTACTAAGTATTAAGAGACCAACATTTTAGCAAATCTTACTTTATAATGAAGATAAAATTAACAATAATAATTATATTGTACCTCGTATGTTCATAAACATTTTGTCGCGATGTTAAATATATATTTATTTATTTAAGTCCATAAATTACAACAACCGACATCTAGATATAAAATATAAAAATAAGTAATTCATAATGGCCGCCCTTGTTATTAATGCAGCCCTTCAAATGCGTGGGCCATACACCTATGGCGGCACGAAGCTTATCAATAGGAATCCGTTTCGATGAAGATTGCAAGTTGGAAGAAAAGCTTAACTGGCAGATCAATAAGGTTTAAGCCAGAAGTTTGAAGAGCGTTTAGTCTTCTGAAGAAGGTTGTTCTTCAAGTAGCGCTGTAATTATACCGACCCTTATCGCTTTAGTAACTTCATCAAAAAGTTGTATTGAATTACCGCTAACAAATAAAGAATACTTAGTAAATACAAAAAAGATGTGGTCTCCCGAAGCGACGACGCTTGAGCCAAAATATTCGGATTTCCTTTTTTTTGTTTTTATTTACAAATTTAAATTGGGAACTTATCTTTGCTTTCCAGCCTTCCAGTATATCTTAAATTACATGAAAGAGTTCTTGTAATTTTCATTTCAGAAATAGAAAAAAAATCTAAGTGCCCGTTTTTTTTTCTGCAAAAGGGTTTTTATGGCAAAATACGAACTTGTTTAGTATACGAGACGATTACCTTAAAAATGGAAATAATTTACCTCAGTCGAAGCATTTTTAACTGAGCCGTTTTGTCAAAACTACTTTTGCCTAGTTCAATTGGATTTAACTCAAATTCATTTCAAAGTTCCATTAATTATAGTTTTAACAAATGCATTCAGTATATAAACATGATTCAACTCGTAAAAATGCAATTTAACTAAATACTGGTTTTTACGGTAACACCAACAACAACATAAATATTCCATTAATTAAAATAATTAAATAACGCAACTCTCGTTGTAAATTACAAAAATATAGAAACCTTGCTATTGATTGACATAAACGACTGGTTTTAAAAAAACATAAATGGGTTGGAAAGTTACCTTCAAGGATTGCAAAATAAATATTTTTAATAACTGAGTGCTACACGCTGTATAGGGAGCGTGTAACCCAGTGGCCGAGTGGTAGTAACGCGCCGCTCTGTGGCCTGTGTGCCTACCACACCACGCTCATCATTACCAGGCTCATTAGAACTCTAACCCGTAAAGAATAGAGTTGTATATTGCATTGTTGTACTGGCAACAAAAAGTTTGTACAAGTACAGATGCGAAGTTATATTTAAATCACGGCGCTCATCTGCAATGTTAAGGTTGAATTCCGGAACGTTTGCGTCACTCGAGTACACCCGTGTATGGTGTTGTACTACTTTACACTTCTTAAAAATAGGGTCGCCATAGGAAACATGAATGGTTACCTACGTAGGAACAATGAAATTGTAAGACGCTTTTTCCGAAGTTTTCATTTCCAAGTAGCTAACGAGTTTCACGTAAAGTCAATATGTAGTAGGTACGTAATACGAAAGTTATAATGGTCCGCTAACTTTGTACCGAGATCGCGAGAAGTCACCTCGCTACCTTTGTCTGGTTCTATCATGACTTCATGAGTCATGACATCGATTTAATCTCCAAAGTAAGGCATCGCGCTTCATGTTAATTTGTTGACCGTCTATATTTCGTGTGACATAATCTACACTTCATATCAAGACCGCATCAGTTTGTTAGCTTGTTCCCGCATATTGTGGTCCTGTGTTGGTACGCGGTCTGTAATACCCTCCCAATTTACTAGTTCGATTTCAGTGCTGTTCCCATAATAAAAGTTATTCATAACGAGGAGTACAAATGACCCCTTATATAGCGTTTATTCTGTTACACGTTGTATATACAAAAAACTTTGTTTTTGATAACATTTGAGGATAGGAAGGACTCCTTGTCCCAAAGCTTTCGCTGTAATATGGTTGAATGTAAAACGTGTTTTTATTATTATAAGCCTTCAGCACTGTGGCACCGGCGGCGGCGGGATGAAAGAACGACATATTGAACAAAGACATATTGAAAGGATCCATTAGCAGATCCATTTTATGAAAGGGTAGTCACGTTAGTGTCGCATCGCGTCTGTCTGTGGTAGCCTTTGCAGTTTGTTTGGACATTTTTCTGCGCAGATACAATAACTAGTTTCATAACAGCTAACGGAAATAGTATAAATGTGATATACAAAATTATGACACAGTTTGTGGATTAAAATAATATAGAAGCTTATTTCGAGCGCGTGCGGCGGCCGCGTGTCCGCACTAGGCGCCGCGCCGTTGCACCGTAGGACTGACACACTTATCAAATCAACGAAAATTAACCTTGTACTCTGTATGTAATTCACGACGTTTTAAGTAGGCTGACATTGGCTGCGAATAGTTTTAATATGGACGTCTGTTGATATATTTATTTTCTTCGACGCCAATCGTACGCAACTTGTTAAGATTGAAGCAAAATGATAATTTGCGTTTCTCTATAGTCTGAGTTCATGGGGCCGGGTAATTCGAGACTCTCATGCAAACTGAATGCATTAGACTTTATAGAATGAAAACAAATCAGAGCATTTTTATTAAAACGCATTATTCGTAAAACGCAATTACGCAACGGAGGGCACTGTGCCTAAACAAGCGTGCTTTAAAAATTATCAAATGTTTCCAGGGAACAATTTATAAACACTAAAAGAGCGTTTAAATTGACTTAGCTTTGTTTAGCCAGGTATCAAACCAGATTTATTTTCCCGCAACAAAAGCAACCTGTATATTTTTTTAGTTGCCAAACGGCTGAGTTGCTCTGACTGAAACTGATATATATATATAAATGTTTTCTGTATTAAAATATAAAGCCTTTGGTCCTGACTATCATCGCTCCATGTAAAATACTCGGCTGCTTCCGGTAAGACTCGAAGCCATCTCGAACGTAGATAGATTTAGCATTCAAATGTTCACGCAAACATGTAGTAATGTTTAGAAATAAGGTGGATCTAAACCAGTGTGATAGGCATCCGGCATTCCGGATGCCTATCACACTGGTTTAGATCCTCATCGTCATCATCACCACCTCGGTCATCATTTTCATTAGATGATAATCAAGTTCTTTTTTTTTTGCTGTGACTAGTTTAAATGTTTATATTTAAAAAAAAACACTATTTAGGATGAGATCTACTCAGCTACACTTCCGCAAAACACGCCGTATGTAAGCAATATCCTAAAGTATAGTATCTATGTATAGAATTAAAGACTCCAGGAGTCAAGTGATTAAAAATCTCGGCGCAGGGATAATAAGCGTCATCTGGCTGTAGCGGGAGTGGAAGTCGTGACCCTTTGTGCAGGAGTCGTGGCGTGACATCATTTTGATATAAATTGTATCATAGTTAATCTTCGAAACAATAAATTACAACAAAAGATTAATTAAATTGCCAGGAGATAAAACGGCCATTAGGATCTGATAATAGGTGTATCGAATGCGAGTGAAGATAACAGATGTTTAATTGATTAGGCAGCTGCATAAACGAATGATTTTTGCAGAAAAGGTAAGATAAACCATTCCATGATAAAGCAGCTATAGTTGCGCGAAACACTTTTCAGACTAACAGGGGAACGTAACGAACTCAACTCTGTCACCCGTAAACTCGCTTTGTATGCCTGTAAAAATATTTACCCCGAAACTCGGCAATTGCAGGGTGAAAGACAATTTTAGTTTCACAAACAACGAGTATGCGAACGAACCGGCACTGTATGAACTAGTTAAAAATGTAATTTTAACTTGTCGAAATTGGTTTAAGGTTCTTATTTTAGCTCAACATTGACAGGCATGATGGCGGAGTTTTATAACAGATTAATTGAACCTTTCAATGAATGTAAGTGAAACAACCTGGAAGTTCTTCGTTTAGCAAAAATGTATAATGAAAGTGTCGTCGGCAGTATCGAGTGCATCAAAGGCATGCTACTTTCATGAAACGACTTATGATTGACAACACACGCGGAATATTAAACACAGGCGAAGTTGTTGATTGACAGATTAACAAGATGTTGATCAGAGTATGCAAGCCGTGCGGTGGAACGACATAACATTGAGGTTCAGCCGCGTATATACACTTGTATTATGGATGTGCCGCTATCAGAGCTCCGACATGTCATTTGTTATTCATAAAATCTTCAGGAAGTTAGTACCAACGCAAAAGAGAATTTTAATGAAATACAAATAACGTACCCATTCATAAGCTGCTCAGCGTAAACGTTGAAGTACAGCGGGGAGCACTCAATGAGGTGCAAAACTTTACGATTCCACGGCTGTTACGTGTTGCACGAGTGCTACGACTGCGGTTATTACGTATTAATGTTCCGGTTATGTTTTGCAAATTACGATGACACCGTAAACCGCGTCTCGTTCACTGGGAACCGCTTCGTGTTTATTTCGCACGGAAGGTAATTTATTCGACGGATGGCGCCGCGTCGCGAGGCGCGTCGGCGTCGTGGGGAAGTGGGCCGCGGTCGAGCTACGCAGCGCTTGTCACCGTTGTCTTTATCCATTTACACGCACCGGTGCAGCCATCAATCAGAGTAAGAGACGAGGGTGGCTAATGACTGCACGACGCGACGCGACGAAGAGCCAGAGCTGCTCCTGCGACGGCCACGAGTTCACTACTCGGACATTATTGTGCAAGCCTCGTGCCCAGTCCTATTCAATTTCAAATATGGTAGCGAGCGCGCGCAAGCCCCATTGGACAGTTACAGCATACGAACGAAATTATCACAAATCGAATCGTAAATAAATCATCGGATCATTGCTAATAGGCAACAACTATTAGTTGCCTGTGTATTTGGATTTTCGACAGTCGAATTCCGGTGCAGATCGTACGGGAAGTGGCGACTGGCGAGTAACTATGGTATCGGTAAACAAATTACGAATGGTGCCGTTCTGATTTCTCCGTTATCCAAAAAAATCATTTATTTTTATGTAATTTGGTGAAAAAATTGATCAAAAATAGAAATAATTTGTAATTTTATCATTAAAACTACTGGCCCGCCCCGGCTTCGCCCGGATGTATACTTTTTAATAAAATTCTTTCATGAGAACCTTCTCAAAAAAAGAATTAGAGAAATTGGTCCAGCCGTTCACGCGTGATGCCGTGACCAAGGGAAATAGGGATTCATTTTTATATAAATGGATATACTTCCGAGACTATATATAGAGGTTTGTGTCAATACCTACGGTTGACAGTCAAAGTCTCGAAATTTCCGGAACTACTCGTAATTCAAATTATGAAAATCCCTATAGGCAATTTCAAAGAAGAACCAGAGAAAAATGTAATCCTAAGATAGCCCTATCATTACAATAACGTATGTAAGCAATGGAAAACCCAGCGATTTTTAAAGAAAAATAAAATGCTGGATATTATTCCCGAGTCCCGAGTGTAGACGAGAGTTTACTCTTGCCTATTTTCTCACATTTCATTATTTGAACATGAACAACGCAGTAATCATTATTTTGACCGTGATAAAATTATCTCAATAAATGAGTAGGTAACTTAGAGACAGCGGACTTGAATTTTACTGTTGAGAAAATATATATGTCATCGGAAAATTGCAAACGCCGTAATATAGTAAAATATTGCGTGAAATTGTTAACTATTTTCTTAATAAGACTCGAATTTATTTGAAACTGAATTTGGATATGATTTATTGTATATGTCGCCGGAAAATGCCAGATTCCGTAAGATTGTAATAAATCTTTATAAGATAATAATTTCTCGATACATTAAATAAATAAAAAATCGTTTTGTATGCAATAAATGCCATCCAAATTCAATAGTTTCCAATTCATCCGTGTGTGTTCAGAAATAATAGTTTAAAATTTCACGCGATATTTTACAATCTTACGGAGCCTGCAATTTTCCGGTGACAATACATATTTTAATCGAGAGAAATAATAGAATATTTTCCAAGAATTAATAAAAGAAATGATTATAATAATATCATGTAGCCACCTGGTAAAAAAATATAAAAATCCGCGGGCTAAAAGAGTACAGCTTCGCGAGTCCGTAAAGATAATAACCACGTACGCTGTGTTCGGAAATTCGGGTAGCCAGCACAGACAGCGAAGTAGGCAGCGAGTAGCAACTATGTACTAGACGTATGTTTTGGTAGTAACAGTGCGCGGATAAATATGCAGTACTAATATATTAGCACGATAGTGCGTATCGTTTACTATTCGCCCGGCGTGACTCATTCGACTCTGCTTTATGTTACGCGAGATTTTTCACACCACTGCAGGAAGATAAACCGCGCGCCGCTTATGAACTAAACGAATTCGTCTAGTACGAATTCGTTACTAAATATTTTAAATACTATAATTCGAATAATTCGTTTTGTAATATTTTAGGACGGCGCGTTGTTTTCCTTTTTTTAAAATAGAAGACTTATTATAAAAAAAGTCGGTGTCGGATTTAATTTTAGAATAAGAAAACAATCATTTTATGCTTACCCGTAGCACTGCCACCATTCGTAGTAGAAGTAGATGGATTGTTATTGGAATTCGAACTCATGCCATTTGAACTATGATTGTTTCCTGTAAAAGATTAATATCTTTGGAAAAACGGATCCGACTATTTTAACATTCTTTCACTATAATCCAAATTAATATTTTAAAGAGGAAAGATTTGTTTGTTTGTTTAAATAGAAGACTTATTATAAAAAAAGTCGGTGTCGGATTTAATTTTAGTATAAGAAAACAATAACTTTATGCTTACCCGTAGTACTGCCACCATTCGTAGTAGAAGTAGATGGATTGTTATTGGAATTCGAACTCATGCCATTTGAACTATGATTGTTTCCTGTAAAAGATTATATCTTTGGAAAAACGGATCCGACTTTTTTAACATTCTTTCCAAACTAATATTTTAAAGAGGAAAGATTTGTTTGTTTGTTTAAATAGAAGACTTATTATAAAAAAGTCTGTTTCGGATTTAATTTTCGTTTTATAAGAAAACAATCATTTTATGCGTTTTGATTGTAACGGGTAAATTCAAAAAAAAATTTATGCAGCAAAAAAAATGAGTGATTATAGTTTAAACTTACCCGTAGCACTGCCACCATTCGTAGTAGAAGTAGATGGATTGTTATTGGAATTCGAATTAGAACTCATGCCATTTGAATTATGATCATTCGTATTGTGATAATGCGGCATAAATTTAGTTAACTTGTTAAATGCCGCTTTCATGGATTCAGGGATTCTGGGGGACGATATCTCGACACTAGACGACCGCGACGGCGGCGTGGTATCATAATCTCCATAATCACCACTGTCGTCAGTAAACGACGAACTTGAGTCCGTCTCATCAGAAAATAAACTAAAACAAGAGGTGCAGCACGCCTTCCAAATCTTGAAGCCGGAATATTACTGTTTCAGAAGAAAAAACTTCAACACTTGGAAGTGTTGAAGTGAAGTTTAATAGAGTTAGAGTTAAAGTTGAACGCGACCGGTCACGGAACCAGCGAGCGGGCAGAGCGGGCCACTTGCAATGCGTGCAATCGCACCGGAAGTAGAGCAAGTTATGAACGCATCCGCGTAATGCCGGATGTATCCCGGGAACTCGGGAGGCGTGCCTTTACTGCACGAGGATGCAGGCATGCAACAGGAGGGCGCGCGCGGAGGAGCAGCGGGTCAGAGGAGAGGCGCGAGCGAGCGTGCGCGTGCCGACCGCCCGCCCGACCTATTTGCCCGGCGAAAGCACGCCCATCCATTGTTGCTGTCACCTCTACCACCATGCCGCCGCGTTACCGCGCCGATGACGCCCGAAGCACACCAGCGGCCGCTGCACACACACACGCGAACGTGTTACACTTACGTGCCGCCGACACAGACGCATCAACGACACTATTGGTCCTTCATAATAGCGCTGCTTGTAGGCTTCGCATACACACTAACGTAGGACTGAATCTTCCATTTAGGGATTACCGAGAAATTATTTCACCAATTTAACTAACATTTACATGCTCTTGGCAGGAGGTGTATAAATGTAAACGTGAATATGGACACTTTTCGTAATGACGTAGTCATTACGAAAAGATAACGAAAAAAAAAGTTAAAAGTAATTAAGAATATCGCGTTTGATTGAGGAGCGCCGAAGACACAACGAGTCTACGGGCTGGTTTTCTTAGCACTGTGTGTTATTTAACCGCGATTATAAGCGTCACGACACTAATAATAATAGTGTGGGGCAGCGGGGAGCGTACTCACAGCGTAACATCGCGGCTGCCTCGTTTTGCAATCGTTACGTGTTCAGCGTATTGTTGACAATAACAAATAGTCTTTAACGTCGACCGCGTGTTGGATAGGACACCGCCGCGGTAACATTCATCATAGAACAATCAAAATATAGTAGGTTCTGCCTACCGCTGGCGCCAGAAGCTTTTGTCTCTTCTCAAAGTTTGAGAAACAATTATGAAAGATTTCCAGCCAGATTAGTTTATTTATTTTGAAAGTATGTACGTTAAACCCAATTTTGTAAAATTAATGCAACGCTCGTACGCTGCTATCATATAATCAAAGAGTCCGTTGTTTACTTTAATTTTCTAATTAGCTGTCTTTAAATCTCTTAGGGACAGGGCGCGTGGCCAGGGCCCTATGAAGATTAAATGTATGGTGTCAAAGGAACGAAATATACTTAGCGTCGCGGGCGCGTGGACATACGTTATACATTTCCGTCCCTAAGCCGTAAAATTCTGTAAGTTTTAAAACAAATAAATTTAATTAAAATAAAAGTAACGGGCAATCGCGTAGTCCCGTATTGCCCACCCTACGCATTTAAAAGACAATTTTCTGATTTACCTGTTAGAGAAAACGTCAACTGGCCTGTTGGTCAAGTGCACGGAGCAAATACAGATTGTATTTGCTCCGTGGTCGAGTGGCTAGTGACTGCTAAACCGGAGGTCGTGGGTTCGATTCCCACCCAGGACAAATCTTTGTATGATGAGCATTATCATTTATTCTGTGTCTGGGTGTAATTTGTCTATAATGTATATGCATTTAGAAGTATATAAGTATGTCTATCAGTTGTCTGGTTGGTTGACAGGCTCTGCCTAGTTTGGGATCAATTGACCGTGTGTGAGTTGTCCCAATATATAATAATATTATATTATTTTTACGCGCTCATCATGGTAGTAAGTAGCAAATATAATGAATTTAAAAACTATCACTGCTAAGTAGGCTTTACAAGTTAACGAGTAATAGTCGACTAACCTATAAAATGTTACCAGATAACTAAAAATCGTAATAATTCCATAGAAAATGACTTAAGACTTTGTAACTTTACAATGTTATAGTAAAATTAGCTATGTATTTTATTTTATTTTTTGTCATGGTTTACGACACGGGTAAATAAGGACCCCTTCACTGTGCGTGACCCGAGACGCACTTGGCCGGTTTTTTTTTAACCTTTTATTTCGTTTTAACTCTTTGCAGCCGTGCCCGCACGTGTGCGTGTCACGCGGACTTGCCACTCACACGTTTGAACCCTGTCAAAGTTATCCTGAAAGTCAAAGTAATCCGGTTTTACGTTGAACAGAACTTATTTGAAAGAGTTTTTATTTGTTTTGGGATAAAAAAACGGCGTACTAAGAACTACGAATTTTGCGAAGGAAACAAACGAAAGTATGACGACGCAATCATTACGGTAGCCACTTAGCTACAATAAATCACACGCCGCTTGAAGTTCATCGTCCCTTCTGCACAGGAAACATTTGATTTGCTCCGGTCGCCTGACCTCATACTCCCCCATCGTTGAACTGCTCCTAACCGTAGGATATGTATTTAGCACACTGAGATGCAAGTTCAATCTAGAATGTTTAACTATAGGAGAATATGTATTTAGCACACTGAGATGCAAGTTCAGTTCAGAATGTTTTACTATAGGAGAATATGCAATAACGAGGTTACATCGATATCGGGTAAAACGGGGTGGATAGAAGTGATAGGGTGAATAAAAACGATACTTTGATTGGAATTTTCACGTTATTTATATATTGTTTGCAGCTATGAAGAACTCCAATTTTTTATCAATCATTTTATTTTAAAATGCACGCTTTTTCAGAATCCATTAATATGGTATTTATTTGAAAATCCCACCAAAAGTTTCGTTTTCATTCACCCCTGCATTTCAATCCACCCCGTTTTACGGTTTATGGCATACAGAAGACCTACTATGACGTGCTAATGCCATCCAATTCCGATGTGAAAGGGGTAGTGCTATTCGCTTTGTGTATTATATCCGTCTCCGTCTTAGAGCGGAATCATGATCGTTTTAAGTCTTCATAGTAGGGCCCCAGCTCCGTAATTACATGTTCTTCTAAACCAAAAACATTGTCGACTGCATTTCCATTGATGAATATCGAGGTTATTAATTAATTTATAATGAACGAAACGGGTATGACAGGTCATTGTTGACCGTTAAACAAAAGCACGTGTTTACAAGAAGCGATGCGCTTCGTAGACTTTAGTATTTATTCCCAGAGGGCCTAGCACGAATGTTTTTTTACTTTATACTTGTTTCGCACATTTGAATTGGATACTATAATCACATTTTTGTATGATACAAATTGTATATGTCGCTTTACAATTAAACCAAAATACTATGGGGTTATAGTTTTTTATTTAAAACTCACTTACGTTAATGATAGTGTAACGTTACAAGAAGTCAAAACATTCGTGCTAGGTCCTCAGTAGGCAGTTAGTCCAGGCAAATTATGCCGTAAATTAGGCTAACTTTGCAATAATCCTTAACTCTGTTTTTTTGCCTTTTACGTGTAGAGACAGTGAACGTAGGGAAGAACCTATGTCAAAATGTATCCCGTAAAAAGTTAATATCCGCGTGTCCGTTTTTTTTTTAAATAAAACGTCTAGTTTCAATAATAACTCGAAGGTTTTTTTTATAAATTAGTCGTGACGAGAGACACAAACACGTCGTTTCCGAATTACAAATTTGAAGTTAAAAATTGACACGCTCAAGGTACTGCAAGTTTCCATGCGTCTATAAAGTTCTCAGTTTGACTTTGAATCCAAATTCTCAATTCAGAAACCGTGTGCTAGTCTATAAAAGCGGCCTTGACGTCAGAACGCCAAATAACTGAAAACTATCCAATAAACACATTTTGTGCAGTTAATCTGGCTATTACAATTATAAACAATACGGTCGAGTAGTTTCGTTTTCATTCATAGCGAACCTCGCCCAATCTCCGAGACCTTGGTCGGTATTTCGAGAGCAGAGTGAATCATCGTGATCCATAAGTGGAATATTAACGATCGTATCACCGGGAACTAGAAAATATTGTTTTAATTTTTTCGATTCTGATGCCCTAATCAGCACTAATAAACTCTATTACAATAACATATTATTTTATTTCAAATATTTTTATTAGAAACAACGTAAACCAAAATTTATTACAAGTACCTATTTTGAATTTGTTTGTTATGAACAGCAAAAACAGCCGTCCGTTTTTTTGAGTAGCTCCAAAAAGACTGTCTATGAAGTGGCAGCCCTTCTAAAACGGTCAAACATCGAAATGGATATTATCATGTCCTCTACCTTTATCTATGGGCAGCATGAAGTTTGAAACGGGTAGAACGTACCGACGACGTATATCTGAAAACAGTTAAAACAAAAGAAGGTGTAGCGAGTCCTCCCTCAACTGTCCATCATTCGCCAGACTACGACTCATACAAATTGACGTACGATCGATGGAGCCAGGCACCGCGCGGCATCAATACCCTGGACCCCCCTCCCCCCCCCATCACCTCCGGACAGGGGGAGACCATATTCAAATAAGTGATTGTGTTGACTTCGGTAATGATTTTATTCATTCAATACCTGCTAATGCTGTTATCATAATTTTCCTAGCCTTTTCCCAACTATAGGATTAGAGTCGGCTTCCAGTCAAACCGGATTCACCTGAATACCAGTGTTTTAAGTACCTCCACAATCCATTAACTGGGTAACACGCTTCTGATAATCTGTAATGACTGCCAAATATCTACAAATGACAGCGTGCCTTCCGAGACACGGAGGAGTCTGGATATATTAAGATGCTCACCCATCCACAGACCGACCTCGGCAAGCGTAGCTTAACCTTGAAGCAACGCTTGTGGAGGTCCGTTGGTGCTTACTAGGGTATCAACTAAATATATTAGAAATAAAATGTTATTTTTCATGGAGTTACATCCGTAAGATGTTGCAAAAGAAAACTGTTGTTGTTATTTGTATGAAAATTGTCCGTTTTAGAAATAGGTATTTTCAAAAGGGTGTGTTGTGATATCTAATAAGCGCACACACACACTTTTCAAAAAACCCTGAGTCACTTTTCGAAAATACAGCTAACGATCAAGGAGGCACCTTATCAGGAGCAGTATTTACAGTTATGATAATAGAACCAATCATCCATCGATATGTATTAATGTACTTCGGTACAATATAATTATGTCAATGCAGTCATCTATATTTAAGGTGCAGAGTCGTTGGTTTCTTAAAACGAAGTATTTTATTTGTGACAACCGAACGAAAAGTGAACATATTTTTATTAATCTCAATGAGTTTTGTATCTTTAAATATAATTGGCGTGCCCCACTTAAGGCAACATACGAGTAGTACGAACGATTAAATGAATGAAGCGAGTAACGCGCGGCTGCCAATAATGCCTCATATTTACAGAAAACCTTTTACTCCAGTGGGTTACACGTGATTTCCTAAGAGACTCGGAGACTCATCTGAGATTTATCGAAGTTATTGAGTTACACTTGAGAGCCTCGATACACCACCCTAACCAAATTATAGGGAACGTTATTTAGCGTACAACAGTCACTAAGGTTGAAAATTTAATATAACCTATCTTTTCTTTTCTTTTCTAAGAATAATGAATTTTGAAATTTGGTCATAATGAAGCAGTTTCTTCTTCCTAATCACTCAAATGTGGCGTAATGAAAGTCGAGTCGGTCTCTCTATACTATTTTACTCTTATCAATAGATCACTTTTAACCGACTTCAAAAAAGAAGGAATTTTCAATTCGGTTGGTACATATTTTTTTATTTATGTACACCGATTTCTGTGATAATTTTTTTTTGTTCGATGAGGAATACTTGCAATTGGATCCCGTAAAAAATTAAGTAAGTTTGACTTCGTAGTTTTTATTTCACCTATGAGCATTTTTGCTTATTTGGATGATGTTATTTGTCCAAGTAAGCAACACGTATTACGTGACAAATATTGTCTGAATATCAGCACAATTCCCCCACAACAGAATGTCATAATGACATCACACTATGAAAGCGCGCAACGTAACTCCCTAAAGGTAAACAGCGCGGTATGTAGATTAACTCATTAAGGGTGCAATTTCAATCCGTAAGGCCCCTTCCACAGTATTTGCTTACAATTCAGAGTTAATTTGGGGGGCGGGGGGGGGGCACCACCAGCACTACAAAGTGAAAAATAAATATTTCATAGTGATTTTTTTTGAAAAAGTTTTAGACAAGTAAACAAGCTAATATTGACAACCGTACTCACTAGTTACGATTTACGAGAAGGCGTTTTATTTTCTTTTTGTTTTTTTACTATAAATAAATCCAGCTCAGACCTGCAGACGGACTATCGAATATTTGTCTACCGAAGATGTGGAGTTAGTGAGTCATCCTCCTTCTAGTCCCGGCCCCCGGCACCTTATCACTTTTATTATTTCCAAAAATAAACGAGACACTTAGAAGAATTCGTATGAAGATGTCGTTTCTGCGTTTGAAAAAGGCGTGGAAGAGATACCTAAAGAAGAGTGGGCCCACTGCTTCAGTCAATGGTTCCATCGCATGCGACGATGTTTAGAAAGAAACAGAGACTAATTCAAAAGCAATGACAATATTAACAGGCTTTTAAATCATTCGGTTGTTTTTTTTTATTTTCAAAAAACTTTCAGTGTGACCTCCTCGACCCTATTCGATTCTCGTAAGATTCGTACTAATTGTCGTCACAAATATTTTTAAGCTCCTATTGTCATTTGTATAATGGTGTACTATAAAGATTATGTCTATTTTATTCTATTCTCGTTAAGTGGACTACTGAAAAAACTTACCAGGGCCTGCGGTCTCGACATGACAGCGATTTCGGTAAATTCTACCGATCGTTAGAAACTAACGAAATATTGATGAATGACATTCGCTGGCTTTGAATGTAGAGAATCCAAATGTCGGTATTTTCAAATCTTTAGGTTTTTTTTTTTTTAAGATTGGGAAATCATCAAATGACTTCTTCCGCTCTGGGTGGAGTGGAAGTGAAATCTTTAGGACTTACCGATCGAATTCGGTTGGTAGGCGAGCAGTAACTATGTTGAGCTGGTAAGGGTACATGCCATGTCACGTCAGAATTACCTTATGTAGGTACCAATTAAAAGATTTAAAGCCATCAGTACTGACCGTGTCATACTAAAACGGTCAGTCCTAGGCAAATGTTTTGAAAAATCGTTTTATTTTAAACACGGTGTAGACGGTTTTATTGCGAAGAGTTACGACTGATAATAATAGCATCGTAATATTGGTTTTAAGTATACCGATGTTCGCATCAGTCCGCGGATCTAGCGCGATTGTTGAGATAGATGTGAGTATTATACATGACAAGCTGTGCCCGTGGCTTCGCTCCCGTCACCTCCCGCCAAACGCTACCTACTCTACTAGACCTACCCTACCTAACCTACCTTATCCTACTCTACCTATGTACCTACCCTACCCACCTACCTACCTTCATACATACATACCTACCTATTTTTTTTTTGTTTTTAAACCTTCCTTGTAATCAGGCGAACAAAACAAAAAAGAATTAGCCAAATCAGTCAAGCCGTTCACACGTGATGCCGTGACCAAGGAAAATAGGGATTCATTTTTATATATATATATATTACATACGTGTTCCAACGTATAGAGCGGTGCTGAGACCGGCAAGGTATTTATGAAATTATGAAAGGCTAAGTAGGAACAGCTCAAATGTTTTATTTGACTATCAAGGTTAATACAGTTGTGATTTGAATTCCTGGACCATTTAAGTTAGTCAATCAATGTCATTTATCCGTGATCTGACCAACTAACAGATCTGTTATTAAAATATATGATATTCTGATATATCACATCATTAGATATTTCTATAATAACAATGATCACCAATTAGTATCGAAGCTGCTAACTTGTATTATAGCGAGGCAAGTGTGCGTGTTCGAAATTGAGTGTGGACTGTGGCTGTCTGTGTAATAATCAAGAACATTTTTACAATTCGAATAATTGATAAAATCCAGCCGACCCTTTTTTTTTGCCAGCCAGCGTTTTGTATTGTTCCCTTCAGCACGCAACATTGACAGTACGTCTTTAATAAATAATCGTGAGGACAACAAACCTCGATGGTGTGCGTTATGCGACCATGATTGAATCAGGCACTTTCGGCAGGCAATCATTGAGATTCCCCTCCTTACCTGCTATTACAACAACACGCAATTTGAGTTCAATATTAATCAACGAATCGATGAGGTACTCGTTAGATATTCATTCGCAAACCCTGATTGAATTTTTAGTGTGCTTCACATGCAAAATCAATTCCGTTTGTTTTGTTACGGGGTTCCAGTGCATTTCGGACAAAAAAAAGATTTGAAGCTATGTTTGAAGCTCGAGCTGAATGCTGAAGAGTGCACAAACACTTGTCATCGTAACCAATTAATATTTTTGATGACGTCTATCAAATATTTACCATCGTGCTGGACAAGTGGCAGATGTGCATAACAAGCCTTTCTTTTTCAAATATTTAATTCTATAAAACGATATTTGAATAAGAATACACAGATTAGGTACAGAATTGCAGACTGCTGTCGACTCGAAAAAGTCTAACGGTCGTATTCCTAATTTGTTTTCCGGGCTTCCTATTAAGGATCTAATTGAAAGCAACAAAATCATAAAAAGTAACATACGTGTCCGGAGTAACAATGGAGCAATGGAGTATAGCGCGAATCGCAGCGGTTGTTTTACTCTTCGAGCTGGGGCATAACGCGTTTCCCACTCTGAGCGCCATATCGTGCGCCACAACCAAATCACGATATCATCGATCAATCATCGATATACGCATAGGTATCTATTGAGTTTTTTAACTGTGAGTACTCACAGCTAAGGATTCTCAGCCGGAGCAAACACCGGATCCGACAGTTTATGTTACTGGGGAGATTGTTGCGCCACTTCTGATTGAACTGGGCAGGCGTCTTAATTTTTCCCACCTACAAAAAGGGCTGATCCTCTGAAATTAAATAATATACATCAACCTCTTAGGTACTGTTCTACTGCAGGGTAAAAGCCTCTAGAAAGAAGGCGCTACATTAATCTAAAGTATAACCTGAGCGTGTTCAAGTAAAGAATTATTGTTCACAGAAGTTATCGCGCTGAGATGTTTACAGAATACCACTACTGGTTACTTCTAGGCGATCGTCGACTTCTTACATCATCTGCTTACCATCAGCAGATAACTCACTCACGGCTCGGAAAGACGAGCCAGAACAACCCATTACTTCATATAAGTACTGAAAAATCGATCGAAAAGTAAATATAACAATAGATGTTGCTGGCGCTGATTGGTAGAGTGCTGTATTGAGTACAGGATATTTAAGCGCAGTAATTTCATTATAACAGGCAGCAGCTGAGCTCTCCCCGGGCGAATCAGCTTACGGTACATCCATTTAGAAGAGTCCACCCCGGCAAAGCTGCCATACGTCGGTTCGATGGACAGGCAGGTTAAAATAGTTACAGTCGCCGTCACAGATATTGTAGCAGATAAGGTGACCAAATACATCTGAACAATTTGTAAAATATCAATAAGTTCCATACACTACAAATTAACGTCTGAACATTCATTACTTCATTAATATCTGAGCAGATGCTTGCCAATAATTTCTATACACACAACCAACCAAAATTTCTAAACACATCGTCGTAGTGGTCGAATTACGACTGGTTTCTGAGGGTGGATGTGCAAAAATTGCCCTGGTGAGCATGTAGAAATAAGTGGACGAATGAATTCAGTTAATTATAAGGAACTTCTTTTGTACTTTTCTTCCAACTGCTCAAGTATTTTATCAAGTTGAACACATAACATTAGTTCAACACAACAGCTCAGTGCATAATGCTCTTAGTACAAGCATGCATTAATGAACAGAGAGAGCTTACTTTAATCAAATTACCGTCAAAAAGTCCAGACCACGATCCTATTGAAAACTTATGGGGTAAAATGGTGCAAGACTGGGATGGGAATTAATTTCGAACAAAGGAAACATGAAGAAGGTTATTAAATAAATAAATAAAGTTGTTGGTTCCATGCGGTTACAGGACGTATTCAATGCAGAAGGAGGTTACACAAAATACTAATATTTAATCTATGGTTGTCTAAATAAAAAAATATTTACAATAATTTTTATTTCATTACAAATCTATTTTTTTCTATCTATTTTTTTTTTTTTTAAAGTTTGGCATTAACATATCAGTACCAATGATTCCCTTTTCATCGTATTTATATCGTGTATATCACGAACTAACGAATTAGGTAAGCTCAGCGTTTGGCTGCGTAGATAAACTAGACATGTTAGTGTTCAGATATTTGTGATTAGTCGTGTGTATAGAATTATTGACAAGCATCTGCTCAGATATTAATAAAGTAAGTAATTACTGTTTAGATATGAGTGGTAACTTGGAGTTTATGGAACTTATTGAAATTTTAAATTGTTCAGAAGTATTTGGTCACCTTGTATGCTACAACATATCTGACGGCGACTGTACAACCACTAATTCAATGCGACGCATCCATTAACTTTAGCTGCGTATAAGGTTCCCCCTACTAACATTGGCGCGTGCAGACCATAATTATGTTAAAGGCCAGTCGCGAACTGAAAACCTTAATTGAATCAATTAAATTAATTAAGGTATATAGTCTCAATAAACAGTTGCGAGACACCTGAATCATTGACGAAATGCTGATATTCATTAGCAAAGTTCTATCTCCGGTATTTTTCATAAACAATGGTGAGAAAAGAAAGTAGCAGACAGACTTACAAAAAATAAAATGCAAAACTGAAAGAACACGACTACAACAAGAAACAAGAGTTGCCAACTAAGTCCCTTTTCAATCAGTCCGATGCAACAGGTGACAATTAATCATCGTTCAATCATGTCTTTCTGCAGACGGGTTTTTTGATCATGTACCTTATTATGTTTTATTTTCCTACATTTTATTGGAACCCTAATTGCAACCATCAAAAACATTTTTCTTGTACGATATCTAAACCTCATTTGTGAAAATCCAGGCGTTTTAGTGAAATGACATATCACATACAGCCTTCTGGGGTAGTCGAGTAAAAAGAGCACAAAGCTGTCGCTGTGTATAGCTTAACCCTAGTCTAGTTCGAAATTCTTTGAGTTATGCTTTTCTTTGAAAAGCTTTTTGCTCGCTTGTTTGAGCTTTGTGCGTTGGTCAAGGCATTGAGAGCTAACAAACAACAAAAAAATGGTAAAATCCCTGGGGAGATATCGCTAAGCTTCACAGTTCCGATCTTTTATGAATCTGCATGTTCCGTCTTTGCTTCCCGGTACTGTACATTTGTGGGGAACCAACGCACGCTGTAAGTGAAACGGAGGCAAATAACGTTAGGAGAGCTTTCACAGAGTAGAAGGGATTTATAAAGATTTCCCCTTTCTTACCATCTACTACTATGACTACTGACTATGTCATACAAACCTAAAGTCACCATTGACTGGGGGTGGGGGTGGACCGTGCAATAATATATTTTGCAGCACAATGTTCAAATTCCTTAAAAATAATGAGGACAAAAAGTTATGCAATAAAAAGTTATTAAATCATAATTTAGTTAGATATTTGATATTTAAATTTATTAAGTTAATTCGCAAGTAATACATGCACAAGTGTGCATTTTTAATTTCAACTTCGGAGTTCTATGAGTCCCATTGTTGCGTTCCCGGCTGTGCAAACACATTACAGCGCGGAGGAATTTTAGATTTGGACGTCATATTTTAAGACAATTAAAATAGTGTTTTCGATGAGATTACATGAAGTAGCGTTATAAAATACACTAATTAAATGCATTAAAACATTCGTGTGATACTATTATGTAATTTAAACTACTATAGTTTATTAGCACGACAGGATGACAGGCAGGACTGGACATAAAACCCGTAAGCCTGGGACCACGTCACAGGATGTTTTATAATCAGCACACCAACTTAAATCCGTTCAAAGTGGTCGTGAAATATTAACGGACCATCAAACAACGAGGGTAATAACGTCTAATACAGGGCGACCAAAAGAAAAGAGGCCATGAGTGATAGTGGAAAAACAAGTTTAACAGAGGATTAGTTCCTTTAAAACTATTTTTCTCAGTTCAGTAGGTCTTAACTCATAATAAATCGATAATATCCATCAATTACCTACTTACTTACAACGAATTTTCAACCCACAAAGAAAGGAAGACGCGGGAAACTTTAGTATCTTGTTTTAGGAGTCTTTAGGAGTTTGGTAGAAAATGTTTTCAAGATAATTAATAATGCTTTGATTGGGCGTTACGGTCCCAGAACTTAAGAAATAAGTACGAACCAACACGGTACAGAAACCAACAAAATTAAGTTTAAACTATCCCAAGTTTTGGAAGAGATTTTTGAAGGAAAACTTATAAATGAAGAGTGAAACTTTTTAAAAGACTTTAGAGTGGTAATATTGTCGAAAATGATCGATTATTTTCGTCTCCGAATGCTTACGTACACATACGGAATACCTATGAACAATTAGACATTTATTTATTTAGTTTCAATTACTCTCGACACTTACAGTAAGTACCAACACGTACAGAGATTCATAATCTTATTATAAATTAGATATTGCCTACACATTATTATTGAACACACACATTGTTCATATGCGGTTGGATTAATAATACAATACATTATCCGTCTGTTGTGCGTTTTTAATTAAATTTGCTTTTGATGGGTGGATTTGATTTGTGGTTTTGAGCGTCGATGTTATTATGAAGTCGCAATGGATCAACCAATTTGCAAATGGGTTGGAATGATATCCGATTGATTTGTAAAGCTTATTAACCAACGGGTTTTTATTGAGGATGTTGCTACATGCGAATAAATAAAAAATGTCGTTGCTAGTCGTTACTGAACCGTACGTCGTACCTACGGCGAGTGGTTTATTTTCTTCACGTGCTCGCTCCTGTACGATTTCATTGACTAGCATCTAAAGCAGATGTACATTCCTAGATGGCAACTGCTTAAACATTATAAAAATAAAATAAAAAAATATAGAAATACGTTTCCGATTTTTTTTTTTAAATCAAAATGTCGAGAATAACTTTCCATAAGCTAACTTTAAAATATAAGACGCAACATTTCAAAAGACATCGAGTAAAAAAAGGGAGCGCTCCTTTTTAAAACGTCTATACCGACGCTAAAGAAATGTAAAGTAACCCCAAAAAAAGTGCGTAACCTTGACCGACATTCAGGCTTTTTGGAACCCCAAGGTTAGAAGGATTGCCTGTCATTCCCTTTTTTCCTGCTTTAATTTACAATCAACGGTTTTGTTCCTTGTTGCATGGCTTACAATGTTTCAACATCCTGTACAATTAAACAACTACGAACACTATTTTAATTTGTGAAAATATAAAACCCAAACCTCGGATGTTTGAACCCATGCGGTGTTCAAACATTTATAATAATTAAATTAACGTGTTCAAGTATGTGTATGGGAATGTGAACCAATTGACGCTTGTTTATTTAACACGGTAATTTCCGTAAAAGTTGAACCGATATCAGAATGAAACAATCACTGTGAATTGTAGTTTAATCCGTAAAAAAATAATGCCTTTCAATTAAAAATATGTATTTATTGAAAGGGTTTATGAAATGTTTGCTTGCTGGCGGATTACGCTCCATGCAGGGATTTGTATTTTGAACAAATTTGATTATTTCACTATAAGGTATTTTTTAATCGACTATTATTATTTTTACTTTACGAAGTTTTAAGTTTTACAGCATTAAAATATAATGTAGCTGAAATAAATCGACCTGTGAACAATTTAGTCATGATGTTTTTGACCAATTTGTGACCAAAATACAAAAACCCTAATGTATGATGCCACAACAAAAAAAGTCTATTTGTTCAGCGTATTTTTCTAAAAATAACAACAGTTAACTTAAATCACCTAAAGTCGATGGTATATTTGTGAATGCTTCTTTCTGAAGAGTATAAATTAAAGTCAGACAACAGCTATCCGCCCTCGGCTATACTGTGCCATCAAACGGAAAAAAGCTAAATAAATTAAGCGCCATTGGCGAGTAATAAAATAAACTGAAAGGTAAAAATAATACAAAATTATTCTTCTCTTGACAAATGAACAATGAAAAATAACATTAGATTTTCATGATTTTTCTGAGTTCAAGTAAGGTAAGTAAGTACAGTTTTGTATACTTGTAAAAATGTGTTTAGATAACGTGGAGGAACGTTTATGACAGAGTTTCTTACAAAATATGTTTAGAATTTATATTATCCTGTCGTTCTAGCTTTATGACGAAATGCCATCTCTGATGGCGTGAATATAAGGAGCGTAATATTTTATTAACAATTTTAAATATTCGTGTTTCAGATTTTCTTAGCCGTTAGTTTTTTTTTCATGACAATGTTTTAAGCTATTATGTTTCCTCAGAACAGTAAGTAAATAACGATGTATCCCGTAAATGTATTGGATTTCAAGTTTAATAAATGTGTCAAATTATTAACACGATTGTCCTAATCAGTGCTCACGGAGGCTGACTATGCTTCAACCAGATGACAAAAGCCGTATGCACTACATAATTGTTACAGGTATGTAACTATAATTACGTCGGCCATTTTGATATAAAAGGGCTGTACCATGGGCGGAGTTTCAGGACACACCTCCCGTTTTCCACGAATTTCCGCAGGATGTAGTTCGTGTCATGGTATTCTTTACAATATAATATTGTACGAAAATAAAAGATAGCTGCAGTTGGGATTAAAAGTAGGTTGGAAAATTCAATGTGGCAAATTTTTTGTCAGCGTTTTTATGGTTTTTAGAACTATTTGAAAATAAACTTACATTTCGTGGCAATAACTACCTGGCCAAAAAGTTTTAACATCGTAAATTATGAAGATAGTTCCAACAAAGAAATCGAGAAACCAATAAAAAGTGGCATTAGTAGAGCAAAGGAATTGAAGTTCGTGAGAGAAACTGCGGTGTCGTAGATCGTAACTCATTCCGTGCCATATCAAAGGGCAGCGACCTAGCTGTGTGTGACGAAATGACAACTAAGCAGAACTAAATCGCGAGATTTCTAGGAACTAATTTGTACAACTTTTCACATCGTACTCTATTTTGAGAGAACAATACATGTTTAGATGGATTAAGAAGATATGCTGCACGGACTCCTAATATATTGGTATAAAAGCAAGAGGATAATGATGATGATTTTATGTATTGAGCCTTGTGGTCAAAATATATCGTTTTAATTTGATTTTTACGTTATCAACGCTACCTATTTTTTCAAGTATTATTTATTGTTTTAATGATTTAGTTTGCATATTTTTATTACAGATACAAAATGTTAAACAGAAATCGTACATTGCGGGGTATCTTGAGGAGAAAAACGGAGAATTATGTTAAGAGTTCCCAATTGAGAAACCTATGTTTTATTTCTTTGTTTAAGAGAAACCATAACAAACGAGGCCGACCAAACATTAAGATATCTATCAAAAGCTTTTCTGCTCTTTCTTAGTTCTTAAAACTTGATTGCGAACTTTTAAATCTGATGCCTTTTAACATTTAGCTGACTGCAATCGACTTGTTCTTTATTGATTTCGCACACTTGAAACTGACCCAAATATCGATTCCCCTTCCCGTCGGCGACCTTGAACTCACCCCAAAAAGTAGTGTGCAATATTTGACGGCTAATATTGTTTAATAAGGGTGAAAGCTTGCTGATCGATGAGCGCCGTCGCTAGGGGCTGCGTATGTAGGGTGAGGGTGCTAGGCTAGGTGATACGTTTTATTATCATTTGCACTACATTTACATACGACCGAAATGGGCTTTATAGCTTCTGATCGATGCTTTTTTTATTTTATTTATTAGGTCTACCAACAAGTGTTTGCACTAATTTACAAACAAAAATAAAACATTCTTTTAAACTTTACACAGTGCAACAATTACTTTAAGGTAAACACCACGTGAACAAAAACTATATTAAGTAATTGTGTTAGTTGTAAGCTACATATTTTATAAGTAATATAACTCTTTGTAAGTAATTTATGCTAAATTTGCGCTTTACGTTTGCGTTTATAGCCATAGAAAATATTAGGGGTATCAGTTTAGCTTACACGTCTTATCCGATCTAAATTTTGGTTTTCTGTCATGTTTATGCGTATCTCCTCTGTCAAATACATCTAAAGGTTGTCTATGAAATATCGCTTTTACAGATAAGATCGCCCATTGTTACACCCAATAACTTTTACGCTCCTATTTTAATATGTTACGGTGTACAATTAAAAGTTTTTTATTTAGTGAAGCGCGTTTATTCAGCATTCAGTAAATAAAATCCATGTTTTTCATACTGATGTTAATAAACTAGGTCAAAACATGAACGACGACTGAAAATAACTCAAGAAAAGGCTGAGTTTAATTGGTGCCGCGTAGTTTTTAAGGTTTCGCTTTCGAGCAAAAAGTTATATTAATTGAGCTTTTATATAACTTTGTGTTACTTCAGATGCTTCAGCGACTCATTCATTGGTCGCCATGGAGTTAATTCCTTTTGCCTTTCAATTTATACAAGTAACGACCTATTTCCTTCATTCTCCGTGTTTATTCAATCTACGTAAGGTGAATTTAAAATTAACTACTTACGTGCTGTAGAAGTATAGCCCGCCATTGCGAGATGCGACTTACCTGTAAAAGGAAAACGTTTTTAATACATGCATAATGGTCTTGCAATCAACTAAATTGAGAGTCCGAGCGTATAATGAAATGTTTTATCATTAATTTTTTCATAAAGCTGAATGTGTGCGGTCACGGCAATTGTTGGTTTTACCTTCGGCTGGCCCGGCTCGGAGGCGAGACACATTTGCTTTGAAAAGTTAATTTAGTTAATTAAAACTTCTGTAGTGGAGAAGCCCACGAAACAAAAAAAAACTAATAAATACATCTGTATGTAGGTACCTAATTTAATTTATCATATTCGTTTTGTTTTTGAAGCATTACTCCAATAACATGTGGATGTTCATGTTCATTAAAATGTGAGCTTTCTGTAACAAAATGTCAAATGCATTGCAAACGCGTGTTTTCACGCACGAATGATTTATTGGACGTCACATTTAGTGCTCGATTTGTTTCAATTACCTATCGCGTGTTGATTAACTGTCTTCGTATGAACGGGATGTGAGTCACGTTGCCGCCAAATATTGACCAAACGTGAGCATACAACGTGACTTACTACTTAAAACAACAAGGGGGAAAATCTGCTGAATGGCAAATAGGTACTTATATTTTCCCTTAAAACTCGAAAGGAAAAGTTTGAGAAAACGTGGTCGAAACGGAACCAAAATTGTCCCGAATACGATTTGTTATTCGATTTACCACACCAAATGAGGGAAAATTAAATCGCTTCTCTAAGGTATTATTGGTTTTCAGAACTTTAAGGGTTGATTTTTCAATCGGTCAGATAACTTTCATTCCAAGAATAAAAGTTACTCTTTTAAGTACCTAATTTGCCAAGTATTTCGCAAACGGATGATTGGATGAAATAATTGTTTTCGCACACCCTCAATATTTTAAACGACCTATTTAACGACACCCCACACTATAGGATAGACGATGAAAAAAAAACACCGCTACTTAACATGTACCCTAATAAACTTTTTATTTTTCAAGATTTTATTTAACCACTTTGTCGGCGTGATTAATATGTATACCAATACCAAATTCCAACTTTCTAGTGCTAAGCGTCTCTGAGCTAAATCGCGGACAGACTGACAGACAGACGGACGTGGCGAAACTATAAGGGTTCCTTGTTGACAACGGAACACTAAAAATAGAACACGACGGATTTTAGCTCGGTACATTTTTTAAAGCAAATACGGATTTTCCAACAGTTAAAAAGAAAACAAAATGTATCCAACAGAATGGCGATGCCGGATTTATCGAAGGGTGATGTGCCAGTCTCAATGACCGCCGCGCCGGCAGGGAGGGACTCCATATTTCCATATCAATCTAACAACTCGGTAAGGTATTTTGTGCTAGACAATAGCAAAAAATACCGATGCACCTCCATTGTACAGGTGAACGTAAACTTTTGAAGTGGGCATTGTTGGCCAAATCCGAAACAGTGTTGAACAGCGAAAAATACTCAAAAGAGCTCGGGTTTAGAGTTTCAGTACATGAATGTGCAACACACTCAATTCACCGAGTTAATTACTGTCGTGGTGTCGCAGCCAACTATCTGTATCAGTCATTTAAGTGGCTGTCTAGCCATTTCATTGAAAGCATTGGCTTGATGTAATTTAGGCCGTTGATTAAACGGCGCCGTTCAATGCAATGGCTAGGCAGCCAATTAAACGTTAGGTTAAGCTAGTTGGCTGCGACGTGGCTGCGACATATACACACAATTACCTAGCTGGATGCCAATTTGAACTTTCTAGGTCATCTAGGTTAGGTTTTTGATCTATGAGTCAGTCAGTCAGTCATAAAACGTTTATACAAATTTCAATAACTGTTTTTTATTTTTGTATTTAGTATGGGTTTGCTCTTGACTCTAGTCTAGGTCATAGATGACAGAGACAAAGTCGACGATGGAGCGAGCTTACCCAGAAGAAGCCTCTCTCTCTAATTTAGCTATATTTATGAAATTTTGGATTCTAGACAAGCTATTTAATAAATGTGCCAATTTCACGTATAGGTTGATAATGTGCCAACGTCACGCAGGTATAGGTTTCGAGTTTTGAGGGGGTCAAAAGTAGCTCGAAATGGTTTGTGTATTCATTACACACGGCTGCTACGTCGCCGGTTTCTTTGATCCTATCTAAATTTATAGAAACGGTTATTATAAAATTCAATATTCGACTCCTTTAAATTGATTTACATGACTGCAGTGTGAAACGCGGTGTTCTTTGCTATTTGTAAGATATGAGATAAAAATCCGCGAACCGAATCAAGCTGATGGTTTAAAGATGAAGAGGTTAGTGTGTAATCCTTTATTATTACATTTAATAGTGATTTACTTAGAAATAACATCTGCTTTTTATATTTCCTTATGTGATTGGTAAGAAAACTGGTTAACTCGACGTGGCCCACTTTTTGAAATGTTGTCACAGATTCCTTCAGGTACATTGAATAGCCGCATGGATTTCTAATGTGTTGTCAACTTAAAATACTTGAAGATACATGTTTAAATCGTGTCAGGTGTGAGTAATATTACCGGTACTATTAATGTTGATAGAATGATTGCTACCAAGACCTACATGCGTTGACTGGAAATAGCTACTTAAGTGTTGCTATTTTTATATATGTGCCAATTTTGCATTTATCTTGTGGTTATTATAATTATTGTTATTGTTTTTTATTTAATTGGTATTGTTTTTATTTTATTGGTATTCATTGAACTTTAATCCGAATTTATTGACATCTTAATTTTGTTTTATGTGTGAATGAGTATATAAATAATTATTTTTTTAACTTATTGACATTTTATTGTTTGAATATTTTTTTTAAAATATATTCTTTTTAAATGTGAATATGTACCTTGCATTGTCCGCAATAAAGATTTATTATAATTATTAACTTTCAGGATCACTATTTATTTGTCGATATTTTGGTTTTGGTAATGTCAAACCGCTCCGTGATCCAGAAGAATCACTTCACCTATTTGTTTTTAAAGGTTATTTAAGAAACATTATAACAACCGGTTTCTGAATTCAGGATTTGGAGTTAGAAACATGTCAAACCCTATTTGAATGCCAAAGTTTGACAGGGTTTCAGACTAAACCAGACCTTGACGAATACTCAACTTTAAATAGCTAATTAAGAAACCGGGGGTATGTGTAAGCATACCTATTTTATCACATGGTATTAAAGGGCAACTGTTTTCATATTATTAATCGCCTTACCTTACATTATATCGCCTGATCAGTGACCTTCTAAAAGAACTTCTATCAGAAGTTTGAAAGAGAGGATTTATAAAGCAATTAACAAGTTGTATTCTTGAATAGATGTTAAACGACGCTTTTCATTCATGTGGTCTAGCAGGCGCGAAGCCTTCCTAAAAATATTAATTGACAGAAATATATTTCAATTAAGCCGGCGCTGACTGGTACTTTATACCAGTCAGCGCCGGCTTAATTGAAATATATTATAAAAATATTATTATAAAATATTGTGCTACCCACGTCCTTGCTTACATTCCAATTTAAATCGAAAGTTGTTATCGTGGAGGAGAAGAGATCCAATCACTCTATAATTCTATAAAGTATTCGCATCGCGATTTGTTTATTAATTGCAATTTCAGCGGCGTGTCTAATTTACCCATCGGCGAAATAACAAACTTCCATATGTATAAACATGGAGTGTGAAATTTAGGGAAAACAATAATATAATAATCCATCCTTACTGCTTAATTTCGTTTTGTATATCACGGACTCGTTACATTAGCAACTCTTGACCAATGTTTTTGATAGGATAAATTAAATAATTGAAGTTTATAAAAAAAAAATATATGGGCTGTTAATACAATGTGGAACTAAAAGGTTTCCACCACGTTTCAGCTTTCAGAGACAAATTATCGGTTACCGACTTTTACTGGAACAGAGTGTGCCTAATGCAAAATGTTGATGTGCAGCGACCACGCACTCTGTGATCTGTGGTGGACATAAGTGGTATGGTATAGAAATAAAAACGTTAAGCATTAAAAGTTCGTCAAAATCATGCTTTGGATCAATTGTGTATAAGTATATTTATTTGACCGAAAACCACATAAACAAACACAAAACGTCGATCCGAACAGGACGACTGCTCGTCCTGTTCGGATCGACGTTTTGTCACGGCTGTCGTCACCAAGCACACGAAATTGTGCTACTAACACTCAATCAAACTTGATTACATTTCACAACGCGTTTCAACCACAGTTTTTGACTATTGCTCGAGTTAACTACGGATCAAGAACTCGGTTTTAGTCGTTGGTAAAATTAGCTGGCATGTATTGAAGCAAGAGTTTTAGATATAATATAAAGTGAAAGTCTATCAGGAAATTATCTTAACACGTACAAAAATTAGTTTTTCGTCATTCAAAAACTAAACATTTTGTGAATTTAAAGAGAAATGAACGTCATTTCTAATATGCAGGGACCTAGCATTAATATTGAACGCATTAACCGTTAATAAAGCAGACGGATGTATTGGACCGGTACTAGTTGGCCCCTCGAAACAAATCATTCAAGAGCGAAATCGACTGATTGTACGGATTGCACCGGTCACCTGTTAGCATAACCTTCCGTGTCAATAAATATTAACAAGCTTAATTGTACTTTTGATAAGCTCTTGACTAATTGAATGCAGCAATGCGAAATTTTTATTAATCTTGTGTTATGACAAAATGCTTGAAGTTGACCGTGCGTGGTAGGTAGTCACTGTAGACAGATTAAACGCAATAAATTGTACTGCCCTGATTTTTTGGAATATTTTTGGATAGGTATCAATAGTGTACACCCAATTTTTCAACTTCAAAAGACTTGTTTTTACCTGCAAACGGCGTGGTGCTCGGAAAACTTCTTAATTGTGGGTCATTTTTAAGATTTAGGGGTTTTCACCTAAACGGTGCATTCCACGGAGAAATTCAATCATGACACTTTAGTAAACAAAATTTGCTACAACTAGAGAATAACCTCTGTCGGTTTAATAGGTATTGAGGTACAGCAATTCAAATATTACATCATACGTTATCACAGGTCTTTCGAAGTTTAAAAATTGGGTGTACGTTATTGGAATTTATCGCGACAACGTCCCAAAAAAAACAGGACAGGGCAATCTATTGCGACCTAAGGCGTTTTAAATGACTGGTTTAGTAGCTAATGTCAATCGCATACATTTAGACAGTCGTTTTCGCATGCATTTGCAATCGAGCGGTTATGCCCGACAAAAGCTTTAGCCGTGATGCGAGTAGCTTCAAAAACTGTTCACCGTAAAACAAAACGAAATCGAAAAGATATTCAAAGGCAAATAATAAATAAATCTTGTTAAAAACAATAAAACAGTTAGATATTACGAGCGAGAGATAACAGTAGACGTAGCGTCCATATTTAAGACAGCTTTATGACCAGATTTATTCTGAATTGTATACGAAACGAATACAGTATAAATTGTATATTTTAGAAAAAAAAGAATCTCATGCATCACATCCTTGACATGTATTTAGACTTTTCATATTGTGTTCTCGTTTTTGTGTTTTCATATTCGTGATCGCATTTTGAGAGACAAAAATTGGGCTTACCCCTTAAGCTCCTATAGTAATTTGTTCTCTGCCCAAAACGAGACTTTCCTTAATATGCACGAAAAAAATATTTAAATCTTATCTAAAAACATATAAAAATATAATACTAACAGTGAATATGGAATTAAAATTGATCGAAAAACAAACGAGATGTAACTATTTTCAACAAATATATCTGTCCCTCTCGCGAAGACGCTGTTTAGCTATGGCAGCTTTATAGGCGACATGGTATTTGACGTCAGAGTTCGTATCGGACTTCTCTTTCTAATTGACATCTTTGAGGCTTTATAAAATTTCATCGCCGTTGAAGGCATTTTAAAAATTATTTCATAATTGGAGCCAAAAAGTATTACATTTTGCGAATAAAAAAAATGCATGCATATTCCTCATTTCCCAGAAATAACATGCTTACGTAGATGGTATTATCTCCCCGTATGTTATCAATGCATAGGCCGCACTGGACAATGTGTCCGACGTCACAAAAGACAAACACCTCAACTGGAGTGTTATTAAGTGTCGCGTTACTGCTATTCCGGACGAGCAGCCCACAATCAGACAAGACAACTAATAGATAACCTAACACTAGCGGTCGTGTTGACACATCGTTATGGATAGGCTGACTGGAAACCAATATTGATTATTCAGTAGTTAGTCAATGCGCGCTAGTAACAATGCTGACTGATCATTTTGTGTTATGGGACGCACTCAGCAGAGTTGCAAATGGCGGCCGTGGTTCAGTCTTTGAACAAACCTTTTTTTAACCGACTTCAAAAAGAGGAGGTTCTCAATTCGGTTGTATTTTTTTTGTATTTGTTACCTCATAACTCCGCCATTTATGAACCGATTTGAAAAATGCTTTAATTATGTTAAAGGATATACTTTCCGATTGGTCACATAGAATATTTTTTGTTTTTTTTTTACTATTCATAGGCACGCGTTTGACCACTACCTCACCTGATGGTAAGCGATGACGTAGTCGAAAATGGAGCACGCTTGCCTAGAAGTAACCTATTCACTCTTGACTTAAAGACTCCCAGGTTGTAGCTATCAGGAAATACAGAGTCTGGCAAGGAGTTTCATTCCTTAGCTGTACGCACAATGAATGTGTTCTCAAAATGTATTGTGCGTGTGGGTGGGATGCCCACCATGTACCGGTGGGCATCGCCGTACGTCTTGTGGTCTGATGATGGAACGGCCTTGGAGGAATTAATTAATTACTATACCATTATGTCGCACACTCTCCCAAATGCAACCGAGGGAAAACCGACAGGCTAGTGACTCGGCGTCGATGCGACGAATTTCATAAAAATCCAATTAGTAGTTTGGTTTTAAATCAAAGTAACTGGAAAAGATACGTCATCCAAGTAAGCGAAATTGCGTACTTTGCTTTCCTGGGAATTTCCAGTGGTGTTGTTAGGTGTGGAGTACCACTAAAAAGTGAAAAATAAAAACTGTTTGACAAAAAAAATCAACCGAAATAAAACAAAGTACAAAGTATAAAATAACCTTAAAAAAACCGGCCAAGTGCGTGTCGGACCACGCACAGTATAGGGTGCCCGTCTCCTAAAAATGCCAGAAAAATACAGTACCTACTTACTTAACTATTATATTTATTACATTACAAAGTTACAAATCGTCGTTGCAAATTTAAAATCTCCTATGTGTATAAAGTAACTTTACGCGAAAAAATTAAAAAAAACTTCCCGTTAAATGTAGGCTGACAATTGAGATTATTTAATAATGATACGTGCTTTATCGATTTAATAAGAACTCACAGTCACATGGAAGTTTTTGCTAAGTTCAAAATCGCTTTACCTGCAAAACTAATTTTCGACAAAAATGCCAATGTACTAAGTGATGTTAAATTTGCAATGACGAAATGCACTTGGTTTTACCTAAATCATTTTCTATAGAATTATTTGGATTTTTTTACTTAACCAGTTCCGTTTTATAAGTTGGTCGACTGTTACTCATTAACTCGTTAAGCTTAGGTAGCGGTGATAGTTTTCCTTTTAAATTCGTTATAATTTTCATTAACGTCTCCAAAAACCCGCAATATTTTAAACGACCTATCCAACGACACCCCACACCATGAGGTAGACGAAAAGAAAAAATCCATCGCCAGTTTACATGTAGGGGGGAGCCACCCTAAAAAAATGTATTTCAAGATTTTATTTTACCACTTTCTCGGCGTAATCCCCACCAAATTTCAACTTTCTAACGCCAAAAACCAAAAAACACCGACTACCGAAATTAAAGTTATACTTCGTAGTTTTATTTAAAAAAAAGTTTTTATCTGTAAAAGACACTAGTTGCTTGATATCCCGCTTAAAATGAACTTGTCGTCGTCTTATGTTCTAACTTTTAATGCGGACAGGTTTAATCAAGGGAACTTTTAATGACGCACATCAGCGCTAACAAAACCAGTACGGGCGGCCATCATTATACTGAAAATTTAAACTACTCTCCATACTTGGTAAGCTATTATGAAACATGCCGAAAAGCGTTAATAATTTCTGCGCTCTTGAACTACGGGAAAAATAATGAACACAGACAGTAATTAAGAATTATCGAAAATTCATAATAATATGAAGGTTTTAAATGATGTGTTCTTGAATCGCGTGCAGTCATTAAAATGTTACCGAATACCCTTTCATTATTTTGTGCAGAGAATATGCACAAAAGCAAGAACACCAGCTTTTCGGTAACACATTTGGGCGGTTTTTAATTAAGTCAAAATAAAGCATTGCAGCACTCGCCTATGCGAATGCTGCAATGCTTTTTTTTTGACTGTATCACGGCAAAAACATATGTACACCTGCAGGCAACACGGCAGCCGAATCCATTTTGATTGAGAAATATGGATTAACAAACTGGTTTGTTTGCCAAAAAAATGCAGCTTCCATTGTACATGCGTGCAGAAGACAAATAATACCCACAAACTGTTCTGTGAATATCGTCTTGTTTTGTGGACCGACGTGAAATCCAATAAATGGAATGGTGGATTCGAAACTGCGTATTGACTTTAGTGTCGGCAATCATGGAATACATATTGCGTACACCACTCTGGTTTTACCTAAAAATTGTCGTGTATTTGACTGTGAACTAGTTACTATGTCACAACTTATCTGAAGCTAGCGACGACGGCGCTGCGCCGCAGGCAATCATTGTAACATTCTTTGTTTTCTAAATATAGACGGTAATATTTACAATTTGTTTCATCCTATAAATAGATTAGTATTCTGTAATACCTGTTTCATAGTCTACCTGTTTGTATTCCTAATTATAGATCGGTCATCAATCCTTTGTGTATCGTATGTCAGCTGTTACACAATTAAGATAATTAGGCTAGAATTCCACACTTGCCACAAATATCACTAGTCATGCTGAAACAGGAGCAACACTCGAGTGCTTTAGTCAACCAAGTATTATTAATAGAAGTGCCAATTAGGGACGAATGATCGAATTGTATTATCTGCGTGTAGGAGCGACCGGGAACCGTGAGGTAAGCTAATTATCCAATCACGTAGGGTGATGCATTTTTGTCGGACACATATCGCCGGGGCTGCAGATACTCAGCAAACTGGCTAACTGGTGACTCAAAGTGCTGCTAATTTATTGGAGTAGGAACGAAGATAGAAACATTTTGCAAGTTTAAAAAATGTGCGTGTAGCGAATGATGAAAACTTGTTGTTAAAGCGGCAACAGATATGCACACATGAAGTGAAATTTAAACTGTCTTCCTATACTATACTGTCCGTTCGTCCGTTCGTCCGTCTGTCTGTCAGTGGGCTGTGTATCTTAGCCAACGGAAAGCCGTTGGCTACGCTTTGGGTACGGAACCCTAAAAACGATTTAATAGGTACTTAATAGCCGCCATCTTATGTTGATTTTTCAAAATTTATAAGCTTATACTTATACCACTTAAGATGTCTAGAAGAATTTAATTTACCTCATAATTATGTCCACATTTCTCAAGCCGTTTAGGCAGACAGTCTGTGGGAAAGAAATAAACACACATACCTACATACTCGCAAAACACATTACCATGCTTCTGGGATAGTCGGGTAAAACGATGCAGAAAATTAAATGATGAATAATACTTTATTTTGTGGATTAACTAAATACTTCCCATAATTAGCTAACCGAACAACTTGAAAGCAGTGCAACAAAATAACCTGAACATGCTATTTCATCAAAAGCCGGTGAACTAGAATATCAATTTTATAAGAGTTAACCGAATTTTGTAACATTGACGTGTTCAAACAAATTGTTATCATGTTCGATCACCGAAATTTGTATCCACCGCATTTTGTGGCCAAAGCTATTCAGGTACTAACGATGTTTTAGGTGTTGACGACTTATGGCGCTTTATACTTGCTCATCGAATATTGTCGCTGATTGTACCAGAAAACCGCTTATGAAATACGGTTGGGTAAACCAGAACGCTAGTGTGAACGCAGGGAAAAGGATTACATCAGGCGGACGGACGGTGGACAATAGCACCTGTCCTGCTCAAATATCGTATAGCCCGTGTGCCACAGTAAACGCTCGATTGCATTGTGATATCAGGCTTCATGTAGAAACCAGCTATAGGTGATAGGTGGAATAAAACGGTCAGAAGGTGAAATTTGTCGTGCGAAACAAAAACGGCGAGAAAAAGCTGTGAGAAAATCTGTATTTTTTTTTTAAGTTGATCCCATAAATAAAGTTGTTTATTTTCATAAGTACTTTTACCCATGACATATTGCCAATGAGTTACAAGTCATAGTGTATAAGACCTCTTTTATTCTATCTGATTGAACTGCACTAATCGCCAGCAACTGTAGGGCTACCACAACGATTTTAGCCTGGACGGCATTGCACTTGAAGCTCCTTGGTCGAACGAAGCAATACGTCGTATACGTTCAATCTGAACTAAAGCTGAACCTTCATAGTACGACTCACAACTATGCGAGGGAGTCAATAAGACGATTAAGTTCTGGAGAATAAATCATAATAAATTCTACTTGACACTGTCAACATATTGGCGTTTCGATTAGATTAAAACGGTTACGTTGTTAAGCCATTAATGATAGGATATTCCCTATTAGCCCTGTTTCCTAATAGCTTGCCCCGTCCGCGTGAATTGTGAAAACAATATTGCATACATACATAATCATACACATACAATACATTACATCATATTCGAATTCATCAGGAGCAAGTCGTTTCAACTCCAGGTAAAACACAAACACACGAGTTCATGTAGGAGAATTTTCATATTTAATTAGAAACATAATCTCAAACTATCTTTATCTGCAAAAGCAGTCTCGGAATAATTGGGAACGGCAAAAGCAATATTATTTTAGCTTTCCGCTATTTGCAAGGAAATTACTTTTAAACCTGAGATGGGAAGTTTGCACATTATTTGCCTGGATGAACATGTTATTTTTATATGTTACTCTTTAAGTGCACTTCAGATATAAAGTAGTAACAAAAATAGGATTTGCGACAACGTTATACGCGCATAAACGACAAAGTTATGAACAAAGAACTCAATTCATGGAACACATAATGATATTACATTTTTGAAAGCTCAGAATCATAATGCTTCTTTTGAACCCGTAAGATGCATACTTTCAAGCCTTTGAACTTTGTACAATGCACCTTTATTTTCCAACAGGCGAAATAAATTTTGTCACATTTCTACACGTATACCTACGTCGCGAGCGAGCGCTAGGCACAAAGTGCGGCGGGGTGCGAACATTTTAGAACGTCGGCTTCGATGCGCTAGTCGCCGTGCGACTCGCTAGGCTGTAAGTAAGCCGCCTGCCGTGCGCTGACGAATGTTCAAAATCAGTTAACAATTGGTGAAGATATCGCTCAACAAATACACTAAAAGGAAACATTCGAATTGAGAACCTCTTTCTTTTTGAAGTCAGTTAAGACTTATGTACGTACTCACTATAAACTAACTAACGATCCCCAATCCCGCTTTAATCCCATCCTAAGGCAGCCTGTCCATTGACGCGGACCGAGGGATCGACGTAATTCGAAGCGGAATTGTAGACTGTGCAGTGGTCACGTGACAAGTTATTTGATCGGGCGGCCGTTTTTCCGCTTCTCAGCTTCGTTTCCCCGCTCCGCTTCCCAGTTTTGAATGAATTTTTAAACTAGTTCGCAAATCCCTGTCCGCCGAAGCGGAGCGAAGATATTATGCAATTATATTGGTTAATATTGGCACAGCTTTACGCCTCTTTTCTCCTCTCCGCTCCAGTGGTCAGACAGCCTAAATCCAAAACTAAGAAATTTAAATCTTAATATCAGCTCGAACGAGATTAAAATATAAATTTAAAAAATCTGTGTCCATTCGTATGAACAAAGTTACCTCTAATCAGATCAAGGTATGCTTAAGCCAATATCACTACACTAGGAATTGAGAATGTTGCCAAATGGGTAACTAATAGATGATATAACAACAAAATCTCTAATATTTACAACATATAACAACGGAAGCTATAATTTTATTTAATATAACGATTAGTTAATATAATAAACGATTGATATAATTTTAAAATAACTATTTTTTATAAACATTTATAAAAAAAAATCGTTTGACATGCTACTCAAAAGATATAAAAACATAACTAGTAACTGATTACCACCTGCGCTAGGATAGTTCGACTATTCCTGGGTGGTTGTAAAAAAAAACCATAATGACGTTTTTTATATAGATATATTAAACGTTAGACCAAATGATTTTCGATTACATAAACGTTATATCAAACAACGTTATATACTAAATAAGTTTTAGAAGAAATAAATGTTATATTATGTAAAGAAATTTTATCAACAGTTGGTATATCTCACGTTGATTATATCTTATGAACGATATATAATAAAAATGAAATTAGACCAAATGAGTTTATACGTTATGAAATGCACCCTTGCCAAATATGATCGAATCCGCTTCCCGTCATGCGAGATATGAGCTAATATCAGAATGTATTTAACCCGAAGCGATTTGACGTCTGCTGCATCCCATGGATGAACGACAGCCGGCTTTTAGGTTCATCATGATGCACCGCCATGCGTAAAGTATGGTTTGACATCGATAGGCTGACCGCGGCGAGAACAGTTTAGCCTCAGTAGAGGTTATAACCGCGTCTGTGATACAGTTACAAACCCCCCAAATTGGAGTTAACTCTATCCTGCTTAGCTTAATCCCCGTTGAATTTTGATCACATAGATACCGATAACGTTATCATAGTAATCGTTTCGTCATTTACTAGTTAATCATTTAGCTGGTTAGTAACCTAAATGATACCGATAACCGATACTATCACGTCAATTTTACCGGTTAATTCCAGAAACGTGCCCTAGCCACGTTGCACTATACATAATATATGTAAGTAGATAGATTCATGTAATGCTTCGAACTCGTTTGTTTGCGTTATTGGTTTGGGGGACTCACGTGCGGATAACTCGTATTGACGATATCTAAGTATTATTAAACTTTATTATCAGTTAAATTTTTACTAACCAAATACTTATCATTATAAACCGGTGGACTGTCAACCTTGTTGCAACTTGTTCTCCTTCTCCTGAAGCTGTTTAATAAACCTTGCTTTGCAACTACTAGCCTCGCAGCTTGTAGCTTTGTCTATTCAGCGAGGACTCAGCTTTGTGAAGGGGCTCTTAGAAATGTTGTAACAAGAGAAAAAATAGAAATACGAGAGAAAACGGTGATTTTGAAACGGGCTTTGCAAAAATTCAATGCTACGGAGTTAATAAAACTGATTGTGCAGTCAACACGAAACATGCCTTACGGATCTACATAGTTATAAAGTGTTACTTTGAGCGAAAACTGTCAGCGTCATCCGCTGATATGCAAAGTTAAGTGGCATGTAACGAGTCGATCAGCGACATAGACCGACATGTGTCAACATTCTGCTCATCCTGACTATCTGCATTTATTGTAAGTTTACCATTATTCTCCTCGGCCACAGCTAATCTGATCGACTAAGCATTAGTCGAACATTTTTATATTATTGGTAAGTTTATTGAGCTTAGTAGGAACTAGACTAAGAAGGTAACAAGCCCGCTAAGTCCGGATAAGAGGTTAAACGGAATTGAAACAAAACATCTCGAGATCGAGTAGACATTCAGTATTATTATTTTTCCAGTATGACATTTTATAGAAGGAAAAATAAGTTTTATACTAGCGGGATTTAATATTTTCGTAGGGAGCATTCAAATTGTAAAGCATTCAAATCTCAGCGCTACACTTCAGAGTGGCATCGCATACAAATTCGCTATTATCAGAAGTGGCAAGCATGATAGTTGCCTAGCGACCCTAGACGGTATTTCAAAATGGCTTGTTAAAAAGGGTATCTATAAAATCTACGTTAGCATCAAAACGAATCTCCTATTCTGCAGTGAGTCGTTTAACGATGTCTTGCAATTTTATTCTTGACGTTTTGAAGGAGGGATGTAAATACAACGTGTAACTAAACGCAATACCTCTTAAGGGGTCATTGTACTCATCTCATTGAACAACTTTCACTATGGGACCAACACAGAAATCGCGAAGATAACTTCAGATAACAATGACCTCTTAAGAGGTATTGCGTTTATTCTGTTACACGTTGTATTTGCTCCTGTAACTACGCAACAAACTTAGTCTATAAACATTTTATGAGCTTGAGCATAATATGCTAAGCGATGCCTGCAGTTGAGCAAAAAGGGACGTTTTCGTGACGGCTAATTAGCTTAGAACATGCCTACAAACAAGAAAGCAACTCTACCATGAAACTTCAGCGTTGTACCATCTTACAAAAACCGGCCAAGTGCGAGTCGGACTCTCAAACGAAGGGTTCCGTACTAGAAGCCGAAAAAAAAACACGGTTTCTTGTAAGGGAGCCGGCGCATTTGTAAAAATTTAATTAATTTTCAATTTAATTTAATTTTTGCTTATTGTTGTTATAGCGGCAATAGAAATATACACTGAAAATTTCAAATTACGGTTCTTGAGATACAGCCCGCTGACAACCAGACGAACGGACGGACAGTGGAGGCTTAGTAATAGGGTTCCGTTGGTTAGCTTTAGGGTAGGGAACCCTAAAAACGTATGAGAACCAGACACCTAGTTAGACACAAATTTTTAATTTTTAATTTAATCAAACTGGAAGTTTGAGCTATTATATTTTAAAATGGCCTTATTTAAACAGGTTAATACCCTTAATAGACAGTACTGGGGAAAATCATAGGTATATTTTTCACTAACAACACAACTTAGTAAAAGAGAAATAAATAGCACATCCGGGAAGATACTTGCTAATGATATCCTGTCTCGTAAATATAAAAACAGGACTACAGATTATTCCGCAAGAATAAATACAAACAACTTCATTAAGTATCGGAAAATAGGTTCTACTGTTCCGTTACTAATTAATAAAAGAGAGAAACACAACGATTGTTATTATTTTTAACGCGAAACAACATCAGCTAGAGAGCGGAGATTACTTATTATTCTTTGTTTAATTAACGAACTGCTACATTCGTATGGACCACATCGTTTTCTTTACAATGGGAATAATAACACTAGTAAACAAAAATATAGTTTCAATTTTATATTTAAAGTGTGCGTCCATAGCCGAATCCGAAACTTTGAGGAATATCGAAAAACACTGACAGGAGTCTCGAGTCCGATTTTGATGAAAACTAAAACTAGCCAAGAATCGAAACGATTGATTTTGAAAAAAAAAACACACCCTGTATCAACCGGAAGTGTCGCTAAGAAGGATAACATTCTGGGAAGTAATAACACATGGCAAACTAAAGGAAAGTTACTTATAATTTTTAAAAAGAACAGGCATCTGGTGCGATGGCCAGGGTCTAAATTACTAATTACCTTTGATCCGGGACAGGCATCTAACAATAGAAACCTTCTAGCATTAGAACTGTTTTTAAAAGTAAGTTACTTTCTGTGTCAAGTCTCTGACCTAAGCGGGTACAGTCGCCGTCAGACACATTCTTTTGTTCGAAATTGATTCCTATCCAACACTTGCACCACTTTACCCCATGAGTTTTCAATGGGACTGAGGTCTGGACTTTTTGGCAGTAATTTGATTAAAGTAAGCTCTCTCTGTTCATTAATCCATGCTTGTACTGTACGAGCATTATGCACTGAGCTGTTGTCTTGAATTAATGTTATGTGTTAATCTTGATAAAAACCTTGAGCAGTTGGAAGAAAAGTATCTTCAAGAAGTTCCTTATAATTCATTCGTCCACTTATTTCTACGATCTAACGAGGACCATTTTTTTATCCACCCCTAGAAACCAATCATAATACGAGTGAGTACGACCACTCCGACGATGTGATCAGATATTTTTGGTCAGTTGTGTGTATAGAAATTATTGACATGCATCTGCTCAAATATGAATGAAGCAGTGAATATAATAATATCTAATAATATAATAATATCTTGGGACAACTCACACACGGTCATCTGATCCCAAACTAGGCAGAGCCTGTGCTATGGCAACCAGACAATTGATAATATTATCAATTGTCTGGTTGCCATAGCACAGGCTAATTCTTTGTGTAATATTACACAAAGAATTGTCCTGAGTGGGAATCGAACCCACGACCTCCGGTTTAGCAGACAGGGTCACTAACCACTCGACCGACAGGCCAGTCAAATGTTCAGATATTTATGGTAACTTGTAGTGTATGGGTCTTATGGACATTTAAAATTGTTCAGAAGTATTTGGTAACCTTGTCTGCTACAATATGTCTGTCGGCGACTGTACCTGTTCAGGTGATAGTCAAGCCTCTTGAGAGCGCTGTAAAAATATCATGTGTGCCTAACCACTTCTAGTTTATGAAAAAATAATTCGCTCACCAATTCAGAACCGAACATAAAGCATTGTTTGAAAAATTCCAATACCGATCGTTTCAAAAACAATAGAACTTTATCAACGCGCATATCACGTTAGTTTTTTTAGTGGTACGTGTATCAATTTTCCATACACCATTGATACGGGTATAAAAGGTAAAACTATACATATGATATATGATATGTGAGTGTATGTATATTTGCACGTCGGAGTACGATGCGTTGCCTGTCAATACCATCGCTCCCCCTTTGCATTCATTTGTTTTTGGTATGCGATTTAATTGATATCTCCCGCGTGCGTTACAATGTTGCGTAATAATCTCACAAATCGATATCAGTACGGACAGACGGAACAAGCACTGTCTAAAACAGTGTTCCGCAAAGTGTGTGCCGCGGCATACTGGTGTACCGTGCTAATTGGTTAGTGTGCCTCGGAAAAGTACAGCTTCTTCTACGTCTAACTACGACTACTACTTCTAATACGATCTCTTAAAGTTAAATAGACAGATGGAAGGAAAATACCTACACCGCCGCAGAAAGTGATTAACATTTTTGGCTATGAGTAAAAAATTAATATCCTCAGCTTTCTAAGCATGCTATTGCAATAATTTTGCCATTAGCAACGACCTATTTATGTGAATTAAGATTTTCAACTCTTACTACAATAAAAACCAAACGAAAAAGGGATCTACGAAGAGATGAGAGCAGCCCTGTCAACGATTACTCCAAATTTGGATCTCTTATGCTCAATTAAACAAGCTCATGATTCGCATTAAATACCTTTTCTGCAAAATAGAGTTTAGGTGTGTTGATTATAAATAAATATTGTTTTGTTGATAATAATAAATGTTGGTTAAATTTACGTAAAAAATGATTTTTCATTTATGGTGTACCTCTACAATTTTCCGATTTCCTAGATGTAAGTATTTGGAACACAAAACGTTTGCGAAACACTGGTCTAAAACACGCAACAGTGATTGAAAGAAACTTAACTAAAATTTTCGTTCTAAAACCATTTTGATGTCCACTCTGCGCTGTTCTTGGAGTTATCTTATTTGCTGAGGCTCAAATACTCGTAGTACATTACATCTATGAGTATGCACGTATACAGCGTAACTGAACACGCTCCGTTTGATACGTAACACTGAGCTTTGAAGCTTCGTGGTGTGCCGACATAATCGTACATAGGTATGATTTTTTTTTTTTTTTTTTTTTTTTTTTTTTTAGGATGGGAAATCATCAAATGACTTCTTCCGCTCTGGGTGGAGCGGAAGGGCGTGTCAGACTCTTACTGACTAAAACCCATCCGTGTTCCTTCTAAAGCCCTTTGCTTTCCAGGGCCGCGGTGACTCTTTCGAACAAATTCCGCAACCCTGGCAGGCTCTGGCCCTAGCGGGCCCCGTCCTCTATGCTGACATCTCTTTGAGGCGCGCGTGAAACACAACGCGCCATCGACCCGGGCCTGGTGGTGATCAGACAGCGAGCCACCCAACGCTCGCCGTCCGCAGGCCCGCGCCTACGGTGGCCGGGGATCGCCCTGCGACTCCCGACGCCCGGGGCGTCTTCTCCTGTTGCGGCGGTTGGGACGAAGGCCTTGCCTTTCCCTCGCGCGGTCCGCCTCCTCCTTCGCTAGCATTACTGCTTCGCAGAAGGAGGTGACCGCTTCCCAAGCCTCCTCGCTCCGGACCATGGATTCAATCAGGGCCGGACGCGAGAGGTTGCCGCCGCCGATCGCCTCGACGAGGACACGGCGGTGCTCAGCCCAAGCAGGGCAGACCTCCACCGTATGCTCCACCGTGTCCTCCGGGCGATCCTCACAGTGCTGACACCCGGGCGTTTCCTCCCGCTTAATCCGAAACAGGTACCTCCCGAAACAGCCGTGTCCGGTAAGTACCTGCGTCAGGCGGAAGGTGAGGACGCCGTGGCGCCTCTCCAGCCACTCCTCAAAGAGGGGCCTTACCGCCGCAATTGTGGCGTGCCCAGCGCTGGGCCGCGATAGTCGCAGTCTCCATACCGCCATAGTATCCTGCCGGAGCTCCGTCCGCCGCGATGCAATTTGCCGTGGCAGCGGAGTTTCGCCCCGGCGAAGCACCTCCACGCGCCACGCGTAAACGTGCGCGAGGGCTCTCGCCTCCAGATCCCATGGCGGTAATCCGGCAAGGAGGCTCGCCGCCTCGCCGGAGACCGTGCGGTATCCCCGAGCCAGCCGGATGGCCATGACCCTTTGGGCCGCGTTGAGCTGGCGGGCTGGTCGCCCCTTCAGCGTTAGGGCCCACACAGGGGCCCCATAAAGGGCCATGGATCGCACGATCCCCGCATAGAGCCTCCGGCAGGAGGCGTTTGGACCCCCTAGATTGGGCAGGAGCCGCTTGAAAGCAGCCCCGGCCCGCTCCAGTCTGGGAGCCAAACGTCGGAAGTGCTCCTCGAAGTTCCACCGGCTGTCGAGAACGAGCCCCAGATACCTGATCGTCGACCCGACGCCGATGTGAACCCCTCCTACCGTTAATTGGGATCCCGCTGGTGGCCTGTTCCGAGAACCATGAAAGCACATGGCTTCGGACTTGTGCAGGGCCACCTCGAGACCCAATTGCCGGATCCTTCCAGCGACTATCGCGACCCCGCGTGTCATTAAGTCGACCGCCGCCTGGTGCGACCCCCCCTGTGCCAGAACCAGCGTGTCGTCAGCGTAGCAGACTACGCTGACGCCGCTAGGGAGGTCGGCACGCAGCACCCAATCGTAGCCGATGTCCCACAGGAGCGGCCCCAGAACCGAACCCTGTGGAACACCGCACGACATCTCTCGCCGGTTCCACTCTCCCCGGTGACCGGGGTAGATGACGGCCCTGTGCGTCAAATAGGCCTCGACCACGCGACGGAGGTAGGTCGGCATCCGGTGGTACCGGAGCGCCTCCCTAATGCAACTCCAGGGCAGGGAGTTAAAGGCATTGGCGATGTCAAGAGACACCGCCAAGACGACCCTGCCCCGTGACACCGCATCCCCCGTCGTGAGGGCTCTCACGCGCATGATGGCGTCCACCGTTGAGCGCCCCGTGCGGAAACCGAACTGGTTCTCCGCCAGATTCGGCCCCACCCTCACCAGGTGCCCGACGAGGCGGTTTGCAATTACTCTTTCAAAGAGCTTGCCCACCTCGTCGAGCAGCACGATGGGCCGGTAAGCGGACGGAGAGTCCGCAGGGCGCCCAGGTTTCTTAATGAGGACCAGTTTCCCCGTCTTCCAACGAAGTGGGAACTGGCCTCTCTCCAAGCATGCGCTTAAGAACCCCCTTAGTCGAGGCCCGAGAGCCTCCAAAGCCAGGACCCAGGCTTTCCCAGGTAAGCCGTCGGGTCCTGGGGCGGTATTTTTGACCTTCAGCCTGTTTACCGCCACTCTCAGGTCTACCTCAGTCACCTCCGGAGCGTTGTCATCATCATCGCCGTCGTCGGTGTGGTCCGCATCGGGCACCGCAGGTGGCGGAGCCATAGGCGGGGGAGTATGCTCCCCTCGCATAGGAAACAGAGTGCTCACCACGTCCTCCACCAGCTGGGGCCGGAGACTCTGCGTCAACGGGGGAGCCCAGGTGCGGAGTTTATCCCGCACCATTTTGTACGGGCGTCCCCACGGGTCCCCGTTCAGAGACTCCAGCATCTCCTTACGAGCCAGATCCCTGGCCCGCAGGATTCCCGCTTGGAGGGCGGCCTTCGCCACTCTGTATTCCTCGTACAGCTCCGCCTCCCTGGCCTGCGCATCCGGAGGCCGGATGCGGAGCCTGCGATGCCTGGTGTACAGGCGCCGTGCAGCAACGCATGCCTCGCGCAGCGATGCCAGCTCCCGCGACCACCAGTACACCTGGCGGCGGGCGCGTCCTGGCCGGATCCGGGGCATTGCCACGTCACAAATTTCTGACATGGTCTCCCGGAACCACTCCGCCTCGTCGTTGATGTTAGCAGGCCTGTTCGGTGGTGACACCCAGGCCTGCACGATCGAAGCTTCTAGGAGGAGCTCCCGGTCCAGCTGCTTCAGCGCCCACCGCGGACCACTCGGGGCCTCTCGGACTGGCGCGGTTGAGGTCTGGGCGGAGACGTCAAACCGGATGTACCGGTGGTCCGAATACGTCTCCACCTCCTCCATGACGCGCCAGTCGACGACACGCGGTGACAGAGCAGGGCTTGCGAACGAAATATCCACCACGGACTCACCCTGCATCCGCACACACGTGGGGACAGAACCCCGGTTGAGGACGATTAGGCCTGTCTCCAGAGCCCAGTCCTCCACCATCCTGCCCCTCGTGTCCGTATATCGGGAACCCCAAGCCAAGTGCTTGGCATTGAAGTCCCCGAGAACGAGCACGGGGAGGGTGCGATACCCGGCGACGACAACAACCATCTCCCTAAGGGAGTTGTGGAACTCGGCGAGAGATCGGTTTGGAGAGAAGTAGACCCCCACTACCACAATCTCCCCAAACCGTGCTGCTACGCACCCCTGTCCTCTCCTGACACTCTCGAGGGACGGGGTACCGGCGGCGGCCGACGAAATTAGGGCCACTGAGCCGTTGAGGTCCTCCACCCAGTCATCCCTGGGCGGGACAAAGTACGGCTCAGCGACCACGGCGATGTTGATCGACCACTGCGCCATGCTCTGGAGCAACAGTTGCTGAGCGGCGGCGCAGTGGTTGATGTTCGCCTGGAGGAGGCGTAATGGGGCCGTTATTGGCATTCCATTACGGCCTCCTCCCGAGCCCTTTGTGAGGGCTCCACCGCGGCATTCGCAGTTGTAGCGGCGGCGGCGGCGGCGGCGATGGCGGTGGCGTTTGCTACGGCAGAGACGGCGGTGGCGGAGGGCTTCCTCTTGCCCCCGGCCTTGGCGGGTGGGGCGCAGGCCTTGCCCCCAGCCCAGTGATCGGCCGGCTTGCCAGCTGCCGCACATACAACGCAGTGCGGCGTGGCGTTACACGAGCCGGCCTTGTGACTGGGCTGACCACAGCGGAAACAAAGATCACTGCGGTCCACCTCCGAGGTGCAGAGGGCTCCCGCATGATTGCCCACTAGGCAGCGGAAGCACCTCAGAGGCCTGGGCTCTAGCAGTTTGACCTGCGCAGAAACCCAGCCCACCAGGAGCCTTCGGCCCTCCGAAATTAACTTGGCCGCTGTTACGGGGCAGCTCACCACAACGGTTCGCATGCCCGTGTGGTCAGGACGTATGATGCCTGCCTTCACTTGCTCGACAGAGCACCCCCCTGTCCTGACGACAGCGGCCACCACCTCCTCCTCCGTGACGGAGTCGTCCAGGCCCAAAATGCGCATATCTATGCACTTGGTGGGCCTGGATACTCGGGCATCGTCCGCATTCAAGGACGCTCGTAGCCTTTCGGCCAGAGCGTCGGCGGTTGGGCCGCTGGCTGCCCCGGGGATCTCCAGCATTCGGGCCCCAGTCATGGTAACCCTTAACCGGAGGCCCCCGACGATGCCGAGCTCTCCAAGGTTCACCTCCTGCTTCGCTTTGGAGAGCACGTCACCGTACGTCACGCCCCTCTTCACCGCATCTGGCTGTAGTGTTACCACTACAGCTGCGGTCTTCGGGGCGCGGAGCCTAGCCGCTACACTTTGCGCTTTGCGCCGCCGCTTCCGCTCGCGTTTTTTGGACGTCCTGGCTGCCTTGCCCGCCTTCTTCTTCTCCCCGGCCACTTGCCATCCGGCTTCGGCCGCAGGAGAGTTTGTAACCGGGGCCGACTGTTGCACCGCTGGCGCTGAAGCCTTCGCCACCTGTGCAGCCGCCCCTCCTTTCTTCTTCTTAGCCGGTGCTGGTTTTCCCGGTGCCGGCTCGGCCGCACTGTTAGCCTGACCGATCGGCCTCGGTTTGGCAGCCACGGCGGCCGCGTACGAAGCCGTCGTCTTGCCTAAGGCCTTCTGGCTCGCCGTTAGTTGGGGACGCAACAAAATCTTCTCAAGCGTAGAGAACCGTTCCCGGAAGGGAGCCAACTCCCGTCGCACCAGATTCAGAACCTGGTTCAGAACCTGGCTCCCCTCCGGCGCGGACGTGCTTTGTCCCTGCTTGCGCCCCCCTTGAAGCGCCTCCTCTGTGCCGACTCCACGGAGCCCGGCTAGGTCTGCTCGGAGCTTTGCATTCTCCTTTTGGAGAAGCTCCGTGGCGGCCGCTAGGCGGGCGACCTCTGCCCGCAGCTTGGACATCTCGTCCGTTGCCGGAGGACCGCTGTAGCTGTAGCTGGCCTCCGCTGCCGCCAGAATGGAGGCCGACGCCGCGCTTATGGCCTTGTTTTTAGAGGCCTGGGTCCTCTTCAAAGCCACATCGCGGACAGCGGCCCCCACGACCTCCGCAAACCTAGCTTGGCGCTCCTTATCGGGGCCGCCAGCCGTGTCCGGCTCACCACTGGAAGACTCCGACGGGAAAGCCCTCCGACCTGTCGCTCCAGGGTGGTGCCTCTCCTCGGCGAGCTTCACGGCTCGCTGGGCTGCCTCCTGGGATGCGAGCCCCCTCCCCTTGCCTCCGTCTCGGCCCTTGCCCCGCCTGCTGGTGGGGATTTTCCGGGCCGAGGCCATCTCACCGTTGGAGGACGACCCTCGGTCATTCTCCGGTCTGGGGCGCTTGCGGAATAACCCCGGGCCTTCTGCAACAGCCTCTCCTACCTCTCGCTCCGAGCTCGGTGAGCTGACGCTGACGCCAGATGCGGAGTCAGAGTCTGACCCTACATCGACCCCACACGTCTGCGGTCTCTTCCTCCACAATTTGGCGGGAGCTTTCGCACCACGCCCGCCCAACAGCTTGTCAGGCGTACTAAAATTAAATCCGATCAAGTCTTCAAAAGACGTTTTGGATCGGGAGCCTCCTCGGCTCTTGTTGCCACTGGCAAGCGGATTACGACATTCGTTGCCCTCCCCAGAATACGAGGGGCATGACGCTCCCGAAGGGAGCGTGGTGGATTCTCCAGCTGCTGAGCAGCTGGTACCACCCTGGGGTAATATTTTTGCGTCTGTCTTCTTCATGTTGTTCCTTTTAAGGGTGCGGTCCCTATCTCCTCCACCCTTTCACAGGGTCCCTCTCTCCCTCTGCTTGCTCACTGCACTCACAGTCACGTCTGATGATCAGACGCGTACCAGAAAGCAGTGAGCAAGATACCTTCAGAAACGCACACCGTCCGAAAACCTGAAAAATTTTCAAACTCTCCGAACGGTGTGCCCCTCGTGTGTGTGTGTGTCCCTCTTTGTCTGGTCTCTCACTTGGACCTTTCCGGCATGAGTAACTCTACCGGCAGAGCTCCAAGATCACTGAGACGCACAAGCCCCACCACGACGGCAACGTGGGGACACCCTCGGTGGGGTACATAGGTATGATGCAAAGGACAGGTGCAGCGTCGTAACAGGAATATAATGTAAACGGCTCGCAAACTAATTGATACGTCCGAACGACAGGGATGGGGGCGATTCGGACGTTTGCTTTGTGCTGAAATTCAACTACGGTTTCCTCATAACGCCATGATTTCGACTAGGAATGAGCTGTCCTACTGCATCTTTGATCTTATGCAACTTAGCATGAATGTCAGAGCATTCGGAGTGATACTCTACTAGGATAATTGCTGTATGGTGTAGCGATGTGTACTTGTTGGATGTGTTGGAACATCCGTATGAAAGGGGTTGTGTCTAACGACATACGATACAGAGAGACTTCATTCGACGGAATTGATGAAATTTCCCAGTAGGAGCTCGATGTCTTTGACATGTTGCCACCAAGTTTCAAGTAATTAGTTAACTTTTCCAAATGTTTGGCTAGAAACTGAGGCCACTAATTCATTAGGATTCTAGCAACATGACCGTATAGTACCCTATATACGCAGCGGCATCCAAAACTCATTTCATCTTGAATTTACATGTATCTAAATAAGATGAAATGGGTTGCATAATGCAGTTTGCTTCAAAGGCTTTTAAAACAAAAGTATTTTATCGTGAAAATCCACACTTCATTTTTATGTAATTTGTGTTTGACCGGTCGTAGAAAACTCAATGTTATTAATTAGGTACGATTTATGTGTAAATCTTGTGCTTCATTTGAACTTTTATTTGAACCGGTAAACAGAACAATTTTTATTTCATTCGACTTTACGAGTATAATGATGGAACGGAAACGCAGAGTTTTATCGGAGGCAAAATATTACCAGGCATGATGGAATATTTTGTAAAACGCTTTCCATCCAATTAAAAGTTAGTGTGCTGCACTGCAATAGCCTTTAAATACCTTCACAGCTAGCTTTAACTCCTGGCCAGACGCAATCCACTGTAAGATCACTATACAATGCATACATTTTTGAGATGCATTGAACTGTTTGTTTGTTGTTGTGTTGGAGCTACTCCCTTAATTAAAACTTCAGAAAAATAAGGCACGATTTTTTAAGAAAAAAATAACGTGTTGGTCTCGAGCATTCTACATGCTTTAATGAACCTCATGTCAAATGATAGTAAATACTTTAATTGTATGAGGAAATAGTTTAATTGACGATGGTAACTTAATATGTAGTTTATTTCTCTCATAAAGGTGCATTGTTACAGTAATTTATTAATATTATTCTGCTTTATGCTAGAACCTTTGTGAGAGCTGGAGTCTGTACTAGGTTCGGGACCTGTATGACAGATCTCCAGGCTCACACCCCTATGAACATGATCATATTTTACGGCATCTTAATTCCGATTATACATAACACTGTTAGCTCAATAACAATTTTGAAAGAGAGGTAAATCTATAATAAAAGTATGGTTTTATTTGTGAAGTGTTATTATTGTAGGATTGTGTGTGTAGTGTGTGAATGTGTGAGGGTGTTTTGTGTTAGTGCATGTAAGTCCTGTGTAAATTTGTGCTTATTGGTAAAACTAAGAGGGAGGTATGTTATTTTTTTTATTTGATACGTTTGATGATACTTTCTGTACCTTCATAGTCCAAATCCAGCAGCCAGTTCCTTACAGTAATTTTGCATTTCGATTTGACCATTGAGTACATATGTAAGATTGTATTAACTTTGTTGTATGATGATACATAAGGACCAAGAAAATAGAAGAATCGTTGAGCTAACTTAGAATGAACAGAAAATGACGAACACACTGTATGCTTTCGTCTCAAGGCTTCGAACTTTTCGGGATTATATGAGTTTCGGGAGTGGACTGTTAGAATTAAATTTAAAATGAACAATTTCCGAATAGAGAGGACCTTACAAGTTGTATAAAGTTTGGTCATAGGAAATTGATAAGGGAGGGACCAACCTACTTTAAGGATCGCTCTTTGGGCACGTTCCAGTTTTAACAAATGTGTTTTTGATGCCCCACCCCAAACAACTATGCAGTACTGTGCAACTGACTGACAAAGAGCAAGATATTCTTGTCTAAGCACCTGTGTGTCGGCCACATGTTAATGAGACGCCTTGTTCAACAAGTTACATACATGAATAATAAATAATGAATGCCAGTGATGTCCAGAATAAGACCTGCATGCTGGAGTGCCCTAATTGCTTATACACTTTTGAGGATAGATATTTTTGGCGACGTTAATTGCAACGCCAGGGTTGCAATTAACGTCGCCAAAAATATCTATAAGTTAACAATCCACTTAAAAATAATGAATACAGTGTAGTATCTGGTAAATAAGTATAGTACTGACCTATAGTTTCATCACAGGGTTGACTTAACGGCCGCCGTGACGGCGACGTCTTCTGTTGCGGATGGTGGTGGGGCTGCAGCTTCAGGACGTGGCCTGGCACAGCACCCTCCACCGGCGGCTCCCCAGGCACGCGTACCACCCACCAGTCCGCGCGCGCCTGCCATGGTTCCACCACCTCAACTTGCTGTCCTTTTGTTACGGATAGTTCGCCTGTTCCTGAGGCGTTGTGTTCTGCTAACACCCACGTCATTTCTGGACCGGCCTGAACAAAGAGAAACAGGAATTTAGTGGTGGTGTCTGCGTGTGCCAAACTTTATTATATAAACTTTCCTTAGTTGATGCAGTAAAAGGGCAAATACACCTTAAGCTTGTCTTCGCGGTCATTTATAGGGTTCCGCACCCAAAGGCCAACGGGACTATACTACTAAGCCTCCTCTGTCCGCCCGTCCGTCTGTCTATCAGCGGGCTGTATCTCATGAACCGTAATAGATAGACAGTAGACATTTTCAGAGTCTGTATTTCTGTTGCCGCTATAACAACAAATAATAAAATAAACTAAAAGTTAAGCCCTAATAGAAACGCCATTTTCCGGTGACATATACATAGGACAAGAGACGTGTTTTTTGGAGTTTTATGCTAGATTTTAACGGCATAACAGTGGATTATAATAATGGCGGTGGTGGTACGGAATACTTCGTGCGCGAGTCCGACTCGCACTTGGCCTATTTTATTTACAATTTAGTTTACTTTCCTTAAAGTTGCAGTTTACTTTAGCGCGTAAATATTGATGACTTTCTATACTGATCAGGAAATTCAAATACGACGCCTCGCTGTCATGTAAGAAAGTTCTGCCTACATTATGAACTTGCTCATAGGTCAGGAGTTCACGACACGAGCTTGCCTCTCCGGTATCGATTAGGAAACATTTCGACATTCAATTTCCTTTAATAACTTAATGTTTAATTATAATACCTGTTATGTTATTCATTGTATTAAATAAAACAAATTATAATTACTTTACAATATGTTTTAGAACGGTAGACGTGAAAGCTTTTCCAGTTATTGCAAACGTTTCCATAATTTCCACTTATTGAGAGATATAAAATACAAACTTTTGTTCGCGACTTCTTTCACGTGGAAAGTTACTTAAGGCAGCCATTTTTATCTTTAAAATAATGATTTTTCAAAAACGCTTGAACAAATGTTTATTTTCTTTTTATCAAGTGCCTAAATACAAAGGTTCATAGTTTTATCTTCAATAATGACGGACTCCCATATCAACTCTCACCCCTATTTCAAAACCTTCATGCCCTTTTCTCGCGATCAAAGTTAAACACAGACAGACAGAGTTACTTTCGGATTTATAATATTAGTATGGAATTAGGCTGGAAGTCTGGATATCGAAAATATAAAATATTTAGAAAATGAAATCATAGGGGCACACAATAGAAAATCCAAGGCTGAGTGCAACAACAGGCACTCGGAAACCTGAGTCATAATTATCAGGGAGTCTCACTTAATAGACATTGAGTCGTGATTCCGAGATGCGGTGCACTTTGACGCGCGCCTAACATACCCATGTAACGTGGTAGAGTTCCTTAAGAGCAACTAGGTACTAGCAATCGAGCAGGATCGATTGTGGCTCGCAGATAAGAGAATTCGCCATATAGAGATAACGTCCACTGTCGACAACAATACGGACACTGATAAACCAATATATTTAGATAACGTTTCTAGTGGTTTTCAGGAACCGTCCTATATTGTGTTCGACTGTAACTAAACGTTGGTGTTCACTCGAATAAAAAAACGGAAAAAAAGGAAATTATTGTTGTTATGACACGTAATTCTGAGTAAAATTTTTGAGAGCTGCAGTCCATTTAAATGAGTCATACATTCCAAAACATATTACGAAAGCGCTCGTCAGATAGACATACATATTGATGTGTCGCTTCCGCGGCCGTCGCTCGCCAGATGGATGAGCCGAAGGTCGTGTAAATTTGCGGTTTATAACCAAATTGCTTTTGATATAACTAGCTTTAATATTGACCTCGGCCTCGTCTTTGTCTATCGAACGACAAGAACACTCACTACGGTAGGTAAGGCACCACCAGGGTTCATTATCCAGGCCTAAGTATATAAAGTTGACACGCGATAGCAGGTGTTTATGTAGGTACCGGTATTATTAGACAAATATTATTTGAAACATTTTGTTCGGTGGATTTATTTTATTGGATGCGCGAAAAACCAACAAAATCAAGCATTTAAGCAAAACATTTTTTTTTTAAGAGAGCTATGCAGATCGGCACAGGTACATGAGGAAACATTTTAGTAAAAGTTGATCGACTTGTGGAGGCCAGCCCTCCCTCACCATTTACCTACGATCACGTCATGATGCCTGTTTCCTTTATCTAACTTCGATAGGCCCAAGATATCAGATTGGGAGCTTCGACTTTCTTAACATTTATTTTCTTCCTTTGATTATAAAAGGGTCGAGTTTATTTCTCCTTTTATTGATATATGAAAAGAATACAAAAAAGAAACTGGATCTGGATTTACTCGCCTTTTCTGATGAATGTACGTAGGTGCTATAGCAACGATATAACTACCTGCGAATGTACTTTATATAACACAACGTACAAACATATTTTTTTAGTATTAATTTATTATTGACAGCCAGCCAACGCCTCAAAACTGTCTTATAAAATGATGTCAATTACTTGATTAAGGTAGCGCAAGGAATAACCTGAGTATATGGAAACGAGCAATCCAGAAAAGAGTAATCGACTTGAGTGTTTTTCGATACCTATAGAAAAATGATTATACTACTTAGCAAAGTTTGTTTTGCTTCGAAACCGTCTCATGAACTGTGTATGTATTCATAAGTAATGAAAGCTTTCCAATTTTGTGTTGCAAAAGGTGGGAAAATAAGAATAATGCAATATTCAGAGACAACGAGTTGAAAATGGTTCTGGTGTGGTTTCTTTAATTGAATTTGTAGTTGCATTTTTTTAAAGAAAATAGAAAATGTAATTAATATTATACAGTTAAAATAATGAAGAATACTGAGTTACATTGCAGCAGAGCGGCTCCTTTAGGGTATGGTCGATACGGCGGCATATAAAAAGAGAAATTAAATTTTCCAGTCGGCCAAGCGATGGTAACAAAGGGGAAGCGTTTGTCACTTTAAAAATTAAATAATAATTAAAATTATTGAAACGGTCGCAAGATCGTATTTTGCCGGGCAAACAAATGGTAACAGTCAGACTATAAACAGTCTTGTAGACATTTCATTGCACAAAGGATTTTCTTTTATGACTTGGCATAGACTTCGCTTGATGAATGAAAAAAAAAGTTGTTACAAGTGTCCATAATAGAATAAATATACAACATGTAACAGAATAAACGCAATACCTGAAAAGGGGTCATTGTACTCATCATTATGCAACCTTCACTGAAATCGCGAAAAAAATCGACTGCCCCATACATTTATGAGCGCATAACTCTTACGAAGGTAAAACGCATCAAAGATAAGGAGCTGGTCCTTGTAACGTCACTTTCCAGTAAAAAGTGTACTGGTAAGTGACGTCACGAGTTTACAACGCACTGTATCGATCGTCTTCATTTTTTGTTAAAATAAAGGTCCAATATTTTTTAGAAATCTATCTGACGGACTAATAAGATTTTTTTAGTCAAATACTCTATTTATTTGATGTTATACTAAAATTATGGTTAAGCTTAGATACTGTTAGTTTTTATACAAAATTAACGGCTGCTGCCTTTTTGAACAGTATCTTTTGCTTTCTTCTTGAATTGGCATATTCTATTGTGTGATATAATGTTTTCGTATTAAACCGTATTCATATTTTATTAATCTAAACTAATATCATAAAGAGGAAAAAGTGGTTTGTTTGTTTGTTTCTTACGAATTGGCTCAAAAATTGCAATAATAACCGAAAGTAGCAAAAATAAAACAAACAAAAGTTTCGATTATTCAAAAATAAACCCCTGAAGTTTTAGGGGAGGACATTATTGCTTTAACGAAAAGTGGGATAATTGAAACAGATCTAACAGTTTTTGCATAATCAACCCCTGAAGGGGTAAATAGTTGCGCTTATCCCGAGATTGATATTCGAGAGTAGATCCCTCTCGATTCCTCATATTACACATGGTGTTTTGTATCTAGACTAATGAGCAGGTGTTGCTAATACCTACACCCGGAGTGTCAATGAACTGAACCTAAGAGGATTATTAATTTCTGAGAAGTGTTATTAGTGCAGCGATGCGATCCTTTGAACAGGAAGTGAACTTCCTATCAAAGCGCAGTTTAGGTTGTCTCCTAGGAACTACCCCAGAGATAAAATTGCAGAAATGTTATTTCACTTATTTTTTAACCGGATATTGGCCGCCTGTTTCCATTTTGATAAAATTGAAATTGTGTTGTGCATCAGTATTCTTTATTATTTCCACGAGAAAACGCGTCCGACAATAGAATAAGCCAGTCAGCCTTTACGGTAGCCATCTTTTAACATTTTCATCATTTTATTATGGGAATGGAAAATAAGTCTGCAAATTTTCCGTTGGACGTTCGACGGACGTCTACAAGGCAACAACATGAAGTTTTCTAAAAGTATTTGTATGCTAGTTTGTATTTTAAGCAATCAAAATAAAATGTTTTATACGAAATATTTCTCCAATACTTTCTCGTTTCTCCAAATCGAATAAAATTACGGAAATACCAACAAGATTTATTTAGATACCTAGTTCTATTTAAACTTATCGGTATTTGTAATAATGAATTATAAGGTTCTGTAAATGCTCTCCACTGCCTACCTCAATAATATCTCGGATTATATCCGAGGGTGCCTTAGGGAGGCTTAGCTTATGGTTCGGGTTAATACGGGGAAAGTACCATTGTAACTTAACCAGGAATTTAATGAAGACACGATAATTCAGGGCGCTCAGCAAAAAATATAAAATTACGTAAACAAATTAGAGCATTCCACTGAAAAGTACTTATAGTTTCTAGTAAGGAACGAAATATAGTTGCTTATAAAAATAGCTGTAAACGTAAAAGATTTACTGAAAATGAAAACTTAACATTTTCTATGAAAACGCCACTTTCAATTATCCATTTGTGATGTAATCTATCTTTGTACATAAAAAGTTCAACTACTTAATTGTCTGTCCCCAGGGTGGGTGTCAGAGCGTAATAGCTCGTGAAATTTGTACAGCCGCTAATTGATATTCTCTGTTACAAGTTTAGAAGTTGACTATGACTTGCTTTTTCTTTATATTAGAACACGCGATGTCAACAGAAATGTACAGGTAAATTATTAACGCTCCTAAAAGCTATATGTATGGGATAACAGTGTTCGATAATGCCATACGAAAGCTTCGGACAATACTCAATAATAAATACGTACACACAAATTTTTTCAAGAAACATTTTATACGTACTCTAAAGTCGGAACTTTCAGGAGTGCTTTTGTCACATTTTCAATTTACCTACACAATGTCTGTTGGTCTATCTACAGTCTTTCGGGTAATCACCGAAACGGCATGACCGATTTTGACGGAATTTTTACCGGCAGATTATGTTATATAAATTTATTTTAGAAAAAAGATTAGAGTTCCACGAAAATCATTAAAACCAATAAGTCTGTTAACAGACTTATACGAAGTCGCGGCCAACAGCTGGTTATCAGTATATTTAAAATATGAATCTATTTAAAATATACAGTGAAATACATAACGTAAATACTAGGAACAAACACAATCTTTTCATTACTAAAACCTGGCGCAAGAAAATAGGTGGTTCATTTAGATGCCAATGGATACGTTTTTATAATAAACTCCCCAGCCATATTCAAGACCTTAGTATTAATAAATTCAATTTGTTTTATAAAACGTAAGCTATGCCAGAAAGCTTTTTACACAGTTATGACTATCTTGAAGACACAAAGGCTTGGGATTGAGCTGCTTCAATGATGTACGTGGCCTAATGGTTCTCTTTATCCATTATACTTTTCTAATTTTTAGACTTTTTTATATTCTTATTAGGTTTTTTGCTTTTTATGTTTACTTTGTTAATTATTCTATTCTTATTATTTTGACATGAATATTTACTTTGAAAAGTAATTTATGTTTTATTTTATTTTCCTTTTATTATGTTTGACATGAATACTTACTTTGTAAAATATTATTAAATTCATTTTTGTGAATATGAAGACTGGGTTATAATTTTCTCAAGTATTTTAACGATGTCTGGCAGTTTGAGTTATTTATGCGGTCTAACCAAATGTCCTTACTTTGGATCGTCAAATCGTTGAGCTCCTTAAAGTTCAAAGTTAGAGCTACACGATAACTGACAAATGCTTGCACTATCTGGACAAGTCCACTCAAATCTGTGTGACACTTTCCTCAAACGGCCACCTCAGACATTAACCTACATGGTTAATCTCATATGATTTACTAGTACGATTTGTATGGACTTCAAATAAGACTTTGACTTCTGAGTTTGTTTCGGTGTTTCTTCTCAAGGTAAAATGACCAAAAAAGATTGACGTGTAAAAGTGTTATGTTTAAACTACATACAAAATAAATATCATGTATGTACAAATTAATGCAGATCAGAAGTTAGGCGTTGGTAAAATACATCTTATTAAGATTGGACGATAACGGATCTACAGACCTCATTGTTTTAATCCAGCGCTGCGTTTTACTAACACTTCTTGATGGACACATTAGACGCACGCAGTCGAGGTAGAAGAGATGAAGCGCCACGCGACCGCGTCATTGCCCTCACTTCATTATAATTATCAACTTGTGTACTCACTTAGTGTAAAAAAGTATCTTATAACGCCTACGCAGATGAACTTACACTAATTGACGTCGCGAAGTGAATGCGAACCGGTGGAACTAGGTCGACAACTCGTATAAAGATTTACGTTTTTTGAAAATGTTAGTCATTATTATTTTGTACCCAGTACCTAACATGAATAACTTATTTAATTTACTGAAAATTAGAATTGTTCTACTATTATTGTGTAGATTTATTTACTTAGTAGAATATTTATGTATAAAAATAACATTGTCAGTGTTTCATTATAAAATAAATCAACATTAATTAATGATAAAATTAAATAAAAATCCTACTAATATTATAAACGCGAATGTTTGTAAGTATGGATGGATGGATGTTTGTTACTCTTTCACGCAAAAACTCCTGAATGGATTTTGATGAAATTTGACACAGTGGTAGATTATAGTCTGGAATAAACACATAGGATATTTTTTATCCCGGGAATAAGTTCCCTTGGGATAATTTTCGACAATCACGCAGGCGGAGCCGCGGGCGGCAACTAGTCAAATATAAATCTCATTTCAGGTACGCTCAACACCACTTGTTAAAAACTTTCCGCCTAATAGAATACACGATAATATTAACCTTTCCTGATGGTGCTTATGATAATTACGTGCAATAGTTATTAAATACTAATTGCAAATTCAGGGAATTGATGTTTCACGTATTTGATATATTATTCAGTAAGTGCTCATTACAAATCATTTCAATATTCATTATCCTCGTGTAGTAAATTAGCTGGCACATGGACAGGGTGTGGTCAGTCAGGGACTCAAATGTGCCAAATTTTAGTAATTTTTATAAAGCTTTTATGTATGTATTTAGAAGTATATAAGTATGTTTATCAGTTGTCTGGTTGCCATAGCACAGGCTCTGCCTAGTTTGGGATCGGATGACCGTGTGTGAGTTGTCCCAAGATATTATTATTATTTAACTATGCAAGTTTGAATGTAAGTATGTTTGTTAGTTGTCCGTCAAAATCTGCAACCATTTTTGGAACATTGATTGAGCTGAAATTTTGCATGCACTTTTAGTAGTGGTGGTGAATATTGTAATAATTTCAATATGGCCGCCGCTCAAAGATGGCGGATTACATTTTTTTTTCTATACCCTTATCAAACGAAAGGGCTTGAAGCGAAGAAAAGAAAGAAGTTAATAACATTACACTAAATTCAATATGGCCACTTAATAAAAGCTTGCTTTTATTAACAATATATTATAAGCAATTATTTAACCACATATTGCTAACCCTACGATTTAAAACCTCACGTGAACTCAAATGTCACTTGACAACTGCAGTCAGGACTGTCAAATTGACACAATAGTAGTCTTTTTTGTCGGTTTGGTTCATACTTTTGTCTAGGTCGTGTAGGGTTTAGAACGAGGCCTGAATGCGTCCTCATGCCTTGAGTAGGTATGGTATAAAAACCCTCGACGAGCGAGAGCAACTCGTACTTGACCTATTTGCTTCACATGTTTCGATAAGGCAAGAGGTAAGGCCCAGTTTTCAGCAAAGCGGGCCGAAAATATTTCACATAAAGATATTTCTAAATACTTTTATTTTATCGTGCGTTATGTTACATAAAAATCTCTTTACTGTTTATATCTTCGTCTCCGCGTTAGTGGACCAGACCAAAAACCCTTGACTTCTTTCAACTTGAAGAGTGGTCAACGTGTTTCAAGTGGCGTCTTTTAGCCTCGTATCCACTAGGCAACATAAGACGCGCAACACGTGACGCCGAACATGTTCAGCAATAACGTGGATAACTTAGAAGAAGTTCTTACAATAAGAGCTTCTTTTCGTTTCTCTCTAAAATTAGATTTTTAATTCCATTCCTTGGAAGCATTTACTGTAAAGAAATATGGAACAAAACGGTGTATCGATCATAAGTTAGATAGTTGCGATCGGCATCAACCTCTTGGGATTATCTAGAGACTATAGTCTTTCCTCTAGGGGTCCACTGCCCTGTTTTAGTACACCGACGTACTCGCAAGTAATCGCAGATCTGTGTCACCTCGTAAAAGCCGCACACTTTCGGACCGACACACTGACGCGTCTCAATCGAAATCGATACTAATTTGAATTGTATTTTGGCAATTCGAGGCAAGCATGTGAAGGAATTACTTAAGAACTTGGGTTGGGATACGAGAATTGCGATTTAATATCATAATGTAGATTTTGTTTACGTCGGAGTGGGTTTGCTCGAATGCTACTTAAGTAATGTATCAATCCTGGTTATTTACGTATCTAGAAACATTAGAATAGCACCAACCTAATGCAAATTTAGCTTTCAATATTCCATCTACTATAGGTATATATATGTATTTATACAAAGCTGGTTCCCAATAGCTAAATTAGGACAAGCGTTGATGCCATAAGTAGAATTGACTTTAGTATCGACACTTGGCTGACAAACATGACCTATTTCATATGTAGGCAAGTGTAATTTGTCGGTAAAACGACATTTCGAATATCTTGTCAGCTTCATAAATACGTTAGCTGACATCATCTCTGAAGTACCAATAATCTCCGCTGCAATCCTTACAAAAAGAAAAGGTGTCCTTGGTCAGGTGGTTGTCAGGTGCACCTTTAGCATCATCATGATTTCTTATTGCCAATTTATTTGGGTTAGACGCAGTACGTGTCATCTGTGTCGTTTTACACATAATCATAATTACTTTCGTTTATATCGTTTCAGCCAACACGTTTTGTGACCGAATGCACCTGCTCTAAAGTTGGCAGCGATGCCCAGTTGTTTGATAACAAGCGTAGCATGTTTTGGTTCAACACACATATCGTGCATTGCCACTAAATTGACACTAACGATAAGTTGTACTGTACCGCTTAATCCATTTCTTATATGATTTTTAAATATTTTGGTTTTCAGCGTCTAATTAACCCCATTTCCATTGTCATCAAAAGCAATCAGTACACGGAGATGAAAAGAGTCCGAATAAAGAAATGAAGCAATTAATGTTTTCCAAACTTCAGGATGGTACTTACGTTCAAGTCTTTTATTAGCATTCGAACTGGAGGGTTCCCTTGTTGAGGACCTTCAGGCAATAGCAATTATAGCAGACTGGTGACAGTAATCAAACTTGAAACTTCGTTTGAAGAAGGCGTCTTTCATAGTCCCGTATCGTTGAAAGGTCAAACGGTCGAGTGTGTACAGGTGAGGCACTTCATCAGGCTCATGAAATTGAGCAAATAATTTTAATGAATTGAAATCTTCTTGCAAATGGTCGTATGAAGCAGCTTTTTCTTGTTCGTAGTGCCGGAAAACCTCATTACGAGATTTAAAAGCTTTATTCAGCATTATTTGAAGAAAATTCTCAGCTGAATATATTTGTGGCTGGTTTAACAATCTTTTTGATGTTATCGCCCTTTGTTCGCATTATTTGAATAGCAGTAAGTGTTTAATAAGAAGTATAAAAGCAATAGGTAAGTAGTTTGCTTTTAAAATAAGTAGACCGTTAAATGACGTTTAATTTCCATTAGTTGTTATGTAATTCTGAACATTTTTCAGACGACATGTGCGCATCATAATTTTCTCGCACGTTCCTTTGGCTGCATTCCGATCTGTACGATTACTTTATTTTCACGCTCCGATATCTTCGAACGCTTTTCTGATGATGTGGAGATATATCACACAGAAAATGAAACTTTCTAGCCCGACAAACCCGGTAAATGTAGAACTTGACTGTGACAGGAACTAAATAACCATATACATTAAGGTCCGATCCTCAGACACTTGCAAGGTCCCATGAAAGCAATTCATAATGCATATTTAATGTCAGGGTGGTGCTTTCGTTTTTTAAACATAAACCTGTTGAGGCAGAGTAGTAAAACCACCGCACATGATGGCTGAGCCATAAAACATAAATGTTTGCATCTATAAATTATCACTTGTTCATTAGGAGCTAGTTAGCGCTCCTACCACAGCAGCAGTTACTACTTGTTTATATTTAGAATTTTCCGTTTTCCTTGTTGTCTTAAATGCGGTGAAGGTCATAATGCATCCTTATGGACACATATTATTGTGATTACCCATGTCCGTTAGTAGAAGCTGTTACAAGTGGTATAATTGAGGCTGAGCTGTGAGATTGTTTGTTACTTTATCGGCTGTCGTAGAATCTATTAGCTCGAGTGACAGATAACCGATTCGTTATCTCGGTCAATTGGCTAAGATTGCCACTATGTCACACCACTTATGAACGTGTATTCTTTGCCATCTGCTTTTAATGTACAATATTAATGGTGAAATGCGTTAATGTCAGGCAAGTGACTGGTTTCATTTCAGGGTAGCATGCGAGTGAAATATAATAACTAAAATACGAATAATTGTGCCAATTGGTGAAATCAAGGATGTAATTTTGATAACGACAAAAACAATAGAAAAATTAATAATAAATGTACACTAGACAATGCTTTTTATTTCTTTTTGGTATTTTTTTTATGTTCAAAAATAAGTAAGTAGGTATAATTGATATAATATAGTAATTATAAAACGAACAAAAGAATTTGACTAAACTTTGTATGCATGTACATTAACATTCATTTCCAAGTACTTACAACATTATTTTCATATTGTATTATATTTTTGAAAATATTTAGGTAGTAAATTTTTGAACAGACACAATTTTTCGTTATTATTTACTAATTTACTGCTTGTTTGATTTTTTAATCACTGTACGTACATTTATGATGAAATGGTTAAATGAAAATGTTGCAAACAATATTGTTCTTTTGTCCAATTTGAATAACAATTAGTTTTATGTTACAACATGAAATTCACATACTAGCACTAAGTACTGTTGGTTTGGTAAACTCTGCTTTGCTTATCATATAGCAGCGGTTTGTTTGTTGTTTTGTAAGTGAATCGCTGCCAATTCGGCAAGCAGTCCCAACACGTAATGCAAAAGCGACGTCAGTGGATGTCGGTTAGTGGTGTTATGATCTAGGATGCATGTGCAGGTGAGTGCAAGCGCGGGAGTGGCCTGCGGTGCGGGGGCGCTGCAGTGTAGCCCGGGTGCGGCGGTGCGGCGGGGGGCGGCGGGGGGCGGGTGCATCTGCGTTCGGCGACTGGGAGGCGGTGGATCACCTGGCGTTGCCGGTTGCCCTTCAGCAGGCGCGCGTGGAACGAGCTCGGGGTGTCGATGGTGTGCTGGCGGGAGAGCATCGCGTGCGGCGCGCTCACCGAGCTCTGGCGAAACCATGGCAAAGAGATCTTCCGCCGGCTCTTGTGTTGTTTGGCGGCGGCTGGCGGCGGGGTGGTCCCCATCGCGCCGCCGACACGTGCCGGCGCGGGTGTGCGTCGCGACGCCTCCGTCCGTCACGGCGCGCGGCGCTGTCGCCACTGCCGCCGCCGCGCGTCTCACCGCGCCGCCCGCTCCTTCTCGCACGCCTGGCTCGTCCACTCACTACGCAGCCTCCGTATCGAGCTACATTTCCCGAATTTATTCCACAAAGGCACACGCCGCAGCGTCGTGCGAAGGACGCGCCTAATCCGTTCATAGCGGATGGAGAAGCGGTTGTCGCCGTGAGCAAAAGGCGGCGCGCCCGCCCAGCGCCAGCGGGCATCAAACACTTTTGAGTGAGGCTGTAGCACAGTGTCGATGCAGACTTAATGATGATGCATTTCATTTAGAGAAAACAAATTTAAACTTCTGCTTGTTTTCCTATGTGGTTAGGGTAGGTAAAGTGCGACATGAGTAAAATTTTTTATAAAAAAGCAAGCCATGTTATTGAAGTGTCAATAATTAAATCTTTATAAAAAAGAAATAGTTAGCAGCAGAGCTATCGAAGTGCGGTGTTATCTTTATTGTCGCCGTCGACGCCTAAGCACAAATCCTTCAAGGCGGAGTCTACCGCTTCTCACCGCAAAGGTATTGGGTACACGGCGCAAATTACGACCTCGACTTCAATCAAAAGACATTTTAAACAAAACAAAGAGAAGGTCATTTCGTGAGGTATGATCAAATATCACAGACCACAAGAAATAATGAAGTGTCAGTACTTTAAACTGTTATTATGGCCCAACCCTAAATTAACTCGACCCTTAAAGTTCAATATTAGCATTTGGGAAACGCCTACGCCACAAAAATCTCTTATCTGTCAGCGACCTTTCGAACCCAAAGCATTTATTAATAACGAATGTTAGAAAGTAGCTGTCGGATGTTTTAAAGAGTCCAATAGAACAGAAGATTGGCTACATTCAAGGATTCTTATGCTTTAGGTGTACTAGTATTAAAGTATTTATATCCAAGGTTAGTCGGACTATAGCGGTCTGGTTTAGAGCTGACCAGTCCTTGTTTCATTGAAGAAACCGTTTGACGCTTTGAACAGCAAGAAAGCGCTATAAGTAGCCTTACTTTTTTGTCATACGATACTTATTTCTTACTTGCATGTTTTGGCGTTAGCTCTGAAGCCAAAAAAGTCTATCCGACATTATAGGCTTCAATACTCTCAGTAATTGGGTTGCAGAGGTGAACCGTGCTATGTGATGAACGTATATAAATTAAGCGGTTTCACCTATTTAAATTGAGTAGGTAAGTAGCTTTTGAACCGGTAAAGGTTATAAACAGGCAAATGGGCTAGTGTCTTTTATGTTTGGTAAGAGGACTTGACTGTTATTAACAAGAACAGCAAAAACTAGTTTAATGACTGAAAGGTTCTGGGAAAAGAGCGATGGAGAATCGTTAATGGAACTTACAGAAAAAGCGACAGGTACTTTAATGGCGAAAGAAAGTCGCAAGAAGCTTTTTTTCTATTCTAGTGTAAAATATTTTTATTATAAAAACAAGCTTTTCATTGTTTTCTACTCTTCGAGCCCTTTCATTTCATACCCATATTTAGGAGGTTGAGAAAAAATATGTTATCCGCCATCTTGGAGCGGCGGCCTTATTGAAATTATAATAATAATATATATAATAATAATCTTTAGTGTCGCAAATTTATACAGTTTTATTTATTACAATATTGAGTATTGCACATTGTATTGTCACCAGAACTAAAGTTGTATGAAACATTTTAGCTCAATCGAATACCAACAAATGGTCGAAAATGGTTTGCGAATTTTGACAGACAACTTGCATACATACGAATAGTGCAAGTTAAATAAAAGCTTGTACAAAGTCTTGAACTTGCTCTAAAATTCAAAAAAATATTTTAGGCACATACTAACCAAAAGATATTTCACAAAGTCTACTATTTTGCTTTAGAATCAATAAGTATCGTTTCAAATTTTCAATTTGAATGAATTTTGATACCGGTAACGACGAACCCTTTGAAGGGTAACCATTTATTATTTATGTTGTACCCAATCGAGTTGGCTATGATTGAGATTAAATTTCATTATGGTAACACTTCATGGCCTCGATTTTTGGTTATTTTTTAATCTCGTCTGTTCACTATTCAAACATTTCGATTGCTGTCTTTCCGAGAATTTTGAATATTGTGCTCGGACTTGGAAAGGCTAGAGAGCTTGACCGTACAATCCAAATACTTTGAACCGGCCTTCATAAATCTGTGTAGATATTGTTTATAAAGTTGGCTTATTGCCCTTACCAAAAAGTCTAATGATGGGCAACCCTTTCGCATACTCTAAAAGGCTTAATATATCTGTCTTAGTAGAGCAGTAATGGGGTAAAACCATCTTTGATTCATTGAAACTAGCCAATCGCCCGTCTTACCCCTTGTTATGGTTATTTCCCTGGGGCGTGGTTACTTTATTGAAATTTAAGTAGCGAAGGAAAGGTTTAAGTGGTATGTACGTTATCTAACAATATATTCGTATTTATGTGCATATCTATCGCGGGCTCTTTTATTATAGAACTTTTTCAGGGTTTGAGTGAATTCTAATAATGAAATATCTTCAGAGATGTAACATTTTGGAACAGATTTGTCTTTGTCTCTATCAAAGACAAAGTAAACAATCTACTGAGGTGTCATCTCACGCTATATTTCATCTACTTACCGAAGATAAAATTCGAAAGTTTAGACGTAGTACGGTGAATCAATCACCTTCGCGACGCCAGAGCACTTTTGATTGTAATTTATTGCTGAGTGAGTAGTATGTGACCCAGATCAGCTGCGGTCACGTAAAGTCTTGCCTTCCTGGAAACTAATAACTTCTCTCACCCGGAAGCCGATACGACAAATGAAGATAAAATACGAAACGATAGTTATAAGATTGATTTCTACGTACCGGTAGGAAAAGTTTTTATTTAGGAATGTGAAGCAAAAGTATTTCCTATCCTATGTCATGACAAAGTATGTCAGGCTCCACTAACATTTCAACATGATTTGGATACGCCGTACGCTGGATTCAATTTGCCTCAATACGCGACGGCAGAGTGCAATCATGTACGCTTATCGTTAGTTCGTATTCATACTATCCCTATCTAATAAAGAGGGAAACAAGCATATATAATATAATATAAATTCCATTTTATTACTTACTATATTCTTGAAGTTCGTGTGAATTTATTTTTAAACATGTCCGTTATTTACTACAACTTTAGAAGTATTTAATCCCAATATTTTCTTGACGGTAAAACATATTTACTACGTTTTCGAAAAACCTTGACGTAAGACGAGGGTTTTACGTCTTTATTTTGTTATTGAATGGATCAGAATCCGATAAATAAAATGGTGGAACATTAGTTCGAAATCTGGAAGCCTAACAATGCCCTAAAAACAACAGGTACTCAATGCTTTAGACCTTGAATATTAATCGTATCGTCTTTCCACTGCGAGCAAGTTAATGAAGTTGACTTCAGTTTATTAAAAAAATAAATAAAGCCGTAAGCTTTACAGTTCGTCGCGCGGAGCAAGCGGCTGGATAAAATTGATGGCTTACGGTATTAATGCACGGCTATGTAGATGATCTTGCGTATAAGATGGCCGGCAATCGCTTCACACGCGCCTTATTCCGCACTTGTGTACTTGACGAAACGTTTCGGTTTGTGTGTAGCTCGCTCGCCTCTCCCCCGCCTTCCCTGACGTCCTACCACGTTTGGGAGTAGGTACGCAACTCACGTACCTACTGGATTCGGTTAAATATTTTTTCTATGTATCCTAAATAATCGGTGTCTATAAATTGTGGTTTTCAACCTTTACTTTATTTCGTTAACATGCTTGTAGATGTTATTATAATAAATGTGATTATCAACCATTTAGGTAATTGTCATGAAGTTAATTTGGGGCTTATGGTGTAAATGTGATTTGACTAGATCAAAAAAAAAAAAAAAAACAAACGGTAGCTCCGACAAGAAAAAGCCACTAAAACGTTTGGAAATGCACGATAAACAATCAATATAACGCTCGAACAGAAATAGAAGCACCTTATTTTGCCAATAATGCAAACGTTATAGTCTTCAACTACTCTACTAATGCTAACAATAAACATCGGATATAATGGATTTGTATAGTAACTAGATAGTAAACAAATGAATTGTGGCGTTGGTTGGTTTGTTTGTAGGAAGGTGCCCATAGACAGATATCGGTTCGGTGTTAGGAGGGATCTCGGGAAAGCAGGAAATAAGGAAGTTTTCCGTTCGTGAGTCCGTGACATTGATTCGATACGCGCCACTTAACCGATCTCCAAGCAGATGAACGTACCTATCACCCTCCGTAATCCACGCTGCGGAATGCCCTTTCCCTCACCTACGAGTTTGCTAATAAAGTTAGATAATAGATTCTTGTTTAAGGTTACTCGGTAAGCAACAACTCGCCAATCAATAACGAAGTTTGGTTTTCTTGCCCAAGAATGATTAAGCTGTTCTTGCGCTGCGTTAGATTCGATATGGTTCTAATGCAGCTATTAAGCACACAAATTAAAAGCTAGCAATGTGATTGCAGGACACTATTTTTTTTTTTTTTTAAGAAAGGGAAATCATCAAATGACTTCTTCCGCTTTGGATGGAGCGGAAGGGCGTGTCAGACTCTTACTGACTAAAACCCATCCGTGTTCCTTCTAAAGCCTTTTGCGTTCCAGGGCTGCGGTGACTCTTTCGAACAAATTCCTCAACCCTGGCAGGGCAGGCCACTCATACTAACTCAAACATCAATTGAAATATATTCGAAAGCATTTAAAGCACCGTTACTGAATATCACAATGATCGATAATGAATTTTAAAATTGGACGGAAGTCCGTCTTCACTAACCCACAGTTAGATTACTGTGAAATTCAAATGAAGGTACACAGACGAACTTCTCGATAATTGGACTCGCCCAACGAAAGCTTTCGAATCACCCCTGTTGCGTGTACCTGGTGTACCGATTCCGTGAATATTTTATCACGTACAAACCGAGATTGTGCTTTGAGTCATAGTCGTATTTCCTTCGTTAATACTGTTGTATTTCTACTTTCGCCGTAATCCGTATGAAAAAAATTACAACATTTTGGTTTGGAATATGAATACTTCGACGAGAATTGAATATTCATACACCACTTCATGAGATTAACATGCATAAAATTATTTAGTTAACGTGATTTAACGTTACGTTACAAATTTGTTAAGATCGCCAATCGTATTTTTATCAACATTCAACCTGACACTGACCTGCAAAATGCAAAATACGTATGAAAATTTGAATTTCGCGGTCTACTCTAGCGCTTCCACCTTAAGTACCTACCACTTTATGAAACAGGTGACACCGAAACCGAACCTTCGGTCGGACACAAACTACATATTTGGAACAAACTGCCAAGACCAATCAGCTCGTTTTTCTTATTTAATTATTTTATCTCCTCTTGGTCTTCAGTAGATCTCAACATGATGAACGAAATTACCACTGCAACTTAGTTTAAAACTTGCTATATTCTGGCGTTCAAAGTTAGAATTTCGTTTACTCTATCCAGCTTTACTCTACGTTTACTCTACACGCTGTGGGAATCTAGGACACGCAATACGTCACGTTGCCGTTGAACAAACAAAAAAAGCCGGTTGAAAAAGGCAACACCGCCCTTTTCAAAATTAAAAGGTATAGTGGCGTCGATCGTGCTGTACCTACGTTTTTTATGGTGCACGTGTATTTTATTATCAACAAGGGCGTTACGCTTCACTTGTTCGTATATTAAGCAAGCTTTTTCGCAAGCTTTTTTTCTACTATTTCCGTTCGCAGTTTACATTATCTTGAACAAGAATAAAGTACCTTCAATATGGTAAATTAGTTTGTTTTAGTCCAATAACTGCCTGGTTATTTTATCTAATAATATAAAATAACCAGGCACTCAAAAACGAGTACCTGTGTTACACAGGTACTCGTTTTTGAGTGACAGGTGCTTACCGATGTCCGGAACAATAACTAAACGTGCCCCTTTGATATTATCATGACAATGTGCCCTGAGCTGCGACGCTAACACCCCTCTTCATTAGCATGCATCGTTCAGTTAGCTAATCGACGAAGCTTCACAAACTGCAGGCTGCCTGCCAATAAACGGTTGGTAAGGGTGTATCACATAGATAATCTCGGTGGTTTTTAGAATTGTTTGGAATTTTCGATAAGTTTTTTTATTATTTCACGAGTCTAAATCGTAGTAAATTACATGAAGATGACGATCATTTCCATTTTTATTAAATATAACATAGTTAGCCATATATCGGAATGGCTTGACAATAATGCTAGAAATCGTTTGACGATACGCAATAAGCTCCACCACCCTTGGTCGACGCGTAGAGAATAGGGCATTAGTGCCGCCATTGTAGGTACTCGTACATATATTCATGAAGTCTAAAAAATAAATAAATATTTGTCTTTTACAGGAAAAAAATTGCGTCAGATGATGCAATGTCAATCTACCTTTTATAACGAATAGTTCAATTCGATTTGATTCGAAACTGAACTGCGTTGGGAATGCAATTCATAATTGGACGTACCAGAATTGAGCATATCAGAACGTCAGGCTACGTTTGGAATTTAATATTGCAACGTTGTTATTGAAACGGTAGACTTGTGAATGATTCGTACAAAATAGTCAGAGCAAGTATTTATTGAATCAGATGAAATGATTGCTGCTACGTTCACTTATAGCATAACTCTTTTTCACAGTATTCGAGTTGTAGAGGTATTCAACGTCAAGCTTTTTCTTTTGCACTGTACTGCAGTAAACGTGCAGTAGGTATATATGCCGCAGCCAACTAGCTTAATCAGCCGTTTCATTAACAACCTAGCCTTTTCATTGAACTGCACCGTTTAATCAACGACATAAGTGATATGGGCAAGTCATTAAACGCGGACGTGGGAATGCATGCTACCATCTTATATGAATGACTTATCTCTGGACATCTGTAATGCAATAAATGCAAAGAACTGCTCAAGAGTGCTGAAGAGATATTTTCTAGATTGCAAAACGATCTAGAAAGTACCTCTTTAAGTGACGAGTTATATGTATATACGTACTTACCGCCCTGACTATTCATTTAAAAATATGTTGCCGTGTCTGGCAATACCGCTGTGAAACCCGCGATGTATGTTTTATAAGTTCAAAATATGCTTGTAAAAAATGTGATTAGTTAATAAACTTTTAAAAAAATGTTTCAAATATGTCACTTATGTCGTTGTTAAATACGGCTGATTAAGTTATTTGGCTGTGACATATGTACCGAGTAAAGGTTTTTTATGCAAAACTCTTATTTCCAAAGCCAGGTACAGGGTCAACGAGACAAAGAAACGAAGTTTCGATCATTGTCCAACGAGCTTGTTTACTGTGATCCATTTTAGGAGTACCCGGAGGGTAACAAACGGGAACCTATTACTAAGCTGTCCGTACGTCTGTCTGTCTGTCAGCGGGCTGTATCTCAAGAACAGTAGTGAGTCCGACTCGCACTTGGCCGGTTTTAGAACTCAATACTGTGCACTTTGGGCGTCGCGCGTCGTTCGAGGATGATCGGGTCTAACGAAATCGCGTCTAAATTAATGTGTTATGTTAGAGGTTTGAATTCGTGAGTCTACAGTTAAAATGTCTTTTCCGGTAAAAACGAAAAAATGTTGCCTTTATCTCTTTATCTCTCTGTTTGCTCACGCAAAGATGTATTTGTCACTGGATAATTGCAAACTATGTATCTAAGATTACAAAATATCTTGAGAGATTGTAAAGTCTCGATATATTGTCAAATGAACATTTGTTCCACAATTATACGAATCAAAATCTTGTATTCTATAATATCTCCGTGCCGGTTCGAGAAATTATGGACAGACCAATGAGAGCCGTGTTTCCAGGTTTACGATCACACGAAAACGGATAAATTGTAGACTAGTGCTCTGATTGGTCGCACTTTTATGTCAGTATATTGTGTCACTCAATTTCTCGGAATGGCTTCGAAGAGATTATAGACTATCAAAATTTGATGCGTAAGAAATGAATCCAAAATTTTTAGTTGACAATTTATCGAGAGTTTACAATCTCTCAATATATTTTATAATCTTACGAAATTTGGCATTTTCCGATGACATATTCATTTACATCATACGAAATCTTATGCTCCTATTTTAGGTACCAAGCGTTCTTCACGTGTAACTTCTATAAAACCTGGCAAGAAACTTCAAACTATCGGGCCATAACTCCATTATAAAGTTGTTCCCCTATTACACCGCAGCGTTCCATAACAGCAGTGCGATTCTTTGAACATCTCAACGTGTAAGCTTAGGTGAAGTGAACGTGAAGTGAGATGAAATGACAGTTCACCTCATGCTCACGCGACCTAAGGTAACACGGTGAGACGTCGACAGAATAAACATGCTAGCTTGTTGGTGGAGGGACGATCTTTCCAGGGCTGGTAGGAGTGGTGAGAGTTGTCGCAAATTGAGATGAATAGCGAGGAGAGATTGGAGAGACCTACGTTTAATTCTTTTATAGTGGACTGCTGTAGTCTGAAGTGTTTTTACAATTTATGAAAAAAAAAAAGTTTGTAAAAAGAAGAAGGTTCAGAATCGCCAGTTGAACTTCATTTAATGCTAGAACAAAGACGTGCAAATATAACATCTGTGTGACTCGAATTCAATTTTTACAACTATTTTCGCCTTACACTAGAAATAAGCTTAAATTCTTTTTATGATTTGGTGTAAAGGACGAAAACCTTACGCAAGCCCATCTCATCTCTTCAACTCTCAGGTGGTACGTAATTAAAACTTAACACCAGTGGAGCCGTGGAGCCGGTCGGAAATTATTTGCATTTTGGACAATGGGACGTTATTAATATTAAACGTCAACTATTCGTTTGTAAAATTGAAATGCAAGAGCGTCAGAGCTACAGCTTTTAATTAATTATTACGTACGGAATTAGCTCGAATTGAGTTTTATTAAAACAGGTTTATATTAGAGAATCAGGCTAGTGCAAATTTAATTAAGAAATTCTCGGTGAGGACAAGTAATTTAATTATTATTCACCTCGGCTTTCATCCAACGGCTAACATTCTATTAACGGGCAACTAGCTGATGCCCGCGACTTCGCCCGCGTAAATGTCGGAATCAAAGAACAAATACTTTTACACGAAGCCCTTGTCGCCCTCCCATTTCCCCAGTTGAAATTGCCACTTAACATATCTTAGCGGATTTATACGTTATAAAAAAAACGTTTTTGCAAAAAAATATAACCGACTTCCAAAAACACTACGTATAAAATAACTTTAATGTCGGAAGTCGGTTTAAGTATATTTTATTGATTGACCTCTTTTATTTGACCAAACTACTGGAACGATTTTGATGAAATTTCTATGGGTCCATTCGGAAAGTTTATCCTTTCACAAAATAATTTTTCAAATCGGTTCTTTTATGACGGAGTTAGGGCTCATTCACACGAGGACGATTCGTGTTTTTTTGACAACTTGTCTTTTTTAACGATTCGTTTTCGGCAATGCTTTTTAAATGCCCGTGTTCGCACGAATCACGAATCGTGAAAAAGGACGTGTTAAATCACGTGTCGTCTTTTAAAATGACGTTCGTCAAAAAACATGAATCGTGAAGATTTTGTGACGGATCCCGCCTGGCCCGCACAGTTCAGTAGGTAGTTCATCCAAGGCTGAACTCTGAATCACGAAACGAATGTGAATAATGTTCACATATTCGGATATTTTGTACAATCGTGAAAAACACGATTCAAAACTCCAAAAAAAAGAAACTCCAAAACTCACGACCTCCTTATTTTGAAACGGTTAAAAATAAACCTATATTCCAAATCTCAGCTAACTTGGTAGTTATGGCTGGGTGAAACAATTTTATAAGTATAGAAAGATTAAACTACTATCATTAGTTAAAGGACGGGATCGTCGTATGTGTGAGAAAATATTTTGTGTTAATGAAAATTGCGATCGTCTGCGACTCGCATATATTAATGAAGAAATATCTATGGCGGAACCAATAGATATCTCTTAATTACTCCGTTTGTTTTGCTGTCTACTTCACCCTTGTGTGTGAACGAGAATTTCGTGAATGCAGACAATATAAATACCATGCAGCGGTCTCTATTTACTAGGAAGCTGCAAACTAGGGACCAATAGGTAGTTAAATTATTTGGAATTATGTTTTGTATCAATATTCTAGTTATCCGAAGAGACTGAGTTTATAAAAGAGTTCTTAAAACCCTAATGGGCTGAGGTTGGGAGGCTTATGATTGTTTTCCTCTCTAGTCGATACTGACAACTAATTCTTAAATCATTTGAAAAATCATGATGCAAAATTGGCTGCGATTAGAGTTTGTTCCCGGGTATTCCTGTTTCTTAGTACCGGGAATTTTAAACCGTTTCGCGGGAATTTCGATACCGTGTATGCTCTAGTTTCGGGAATTCTAAAATCCAGTTCCACTACTGCAAACTCTAGATGTGATGTGTCCGGCGTCAGGGCCAAAGCAAATGGCGTAATCCAAGAGAGAAGTCATTATAGGGATAGTGACGTCATCTATAGCTGTGAGTAACGACGGAATTGAGTTCTTAGTCAGTTGGTCTTTTCAGAGCGTCGTGGTCACGGGGACTGTTGATGTTATGTGACCCGATCTACTATCGAGATAACCGTAATTTCAACAAAATACATTATTCTGGTAAAGCTTGTAAGTCCGTCTATCCCGGTTCTACAAAACGGTACGAAGCCCGAAAATGCGGTTTAAAGGTTGTAGGACACTGAAGACGAAGACAATCTGAAGCAGAGGCCTGCGTAACATATTCGTTATACATGTGCCTTTTCGACATAAGCGGCTAAGGTTTCAAATAGACGTCGCACTGAAAATAATGCAACAAATGTAAAGAAGATTCTCTGTCAAAATAACAGTGCACTTACCTTATCAGAATCGGTGGTATTCCCACTGCCGAAAGACGCTAGCGAGTTTCGGTCGAGATTCTCCGTCGTTTCGTCTAGTATGGTGTCATCCATATCTCTGTAAACAAACGCCGAGTTAAGTGCTGCTAAAAATAAGTTCGGCAAGCGATTAGTGATGATTTAACTCTTTAAAGGTGGCGTCGATTTCTTCTTAGACTTGTGTTTAATGGATATTTAAATTACAGTTGAGGAAACTGTTTCCAACGATCTATTATAGTACACAGCATAAATAATAATTATAAATGCGAAAGTGAGTTTTTTGTTTGTTAGTTACGTTGTTACGCCTAATCACTGGACCGAATTGGATGAGTCTTGGTACAAGGATAGATGGGACCCTGAAGGCGGTTATAAGCTACCTTATTTGGAAAAATCAACACGAGCCAAGCCGCAAGCAAAAGCTAAAAGTAAATAATTTGTAAACTTCACTTCTGCATTGGCCGCCTCTACCAGGATTAGATTTAACCCACAAACATCCCATATCTATGTATTGTCAAGGGTATTGTAGAAATCAAACAGATAATGGAAAATAATCGATTTTGGCATTTTCTCCAAAGAAAATAAAAAAACGTATTATTTACCTGCTAGATCGCTGGGAGCTAGTGGGCCGCACGCGGGCAGGACTTCGAGGCGGTTGCTGCAAGGCGCCGCTAAAGTACGTTTCCTGTTGAAAAACAAAGACTTGAAAGATTTGAAGGAATGACGAATTTCCAAAATTTGGATTCATAAATGACTTCATGATTAAGTACATAAAATGGAATACAATTTATGACTACCCAATCTTTTCAAAAATTGGCAAAATATCTCTTACAGTCAAAGTGGGCAATTTTTTTAAAATTGATTTTTCCTTAAAATATTGAAAAACCCGAGTGTGGATAGTACCTGTATAACTTCTCTGAGTCGGCGCACCCACGTCTGCTTGGTTTCGAGTGACGGGGCCTTCAGGACGATGCGGCAGTCGCTTGCCATGGGCTCGCGGCCGGTCCACACGGAGAACTTGCACTCGTCGCCTTCGATGTGCTCCGTCACACCAAGCTCGGAGGTCTAGACAACAGATAAGACACTTAAAATCTAACAATAAGTATTAATTATTATTGATAGCCTCGCGTTTGACCAGCATCTCATCCGTATTCATGAGAAACAAAAGAAGTATAACACTATTTAAGCAACACTTTATTGAGTTGCTGGAGACAATATGTTGCTGACAACATTTCATACAGATTGAGTGTGATATTAAGGTTGTGGTTACTATGTTGTGCAACTTCTGTATACCGTGAATATTGGGCTGACAGCGGGCCGAGTAATATGATCAATGCAACAAGCAGTCAAGAAGAATATAACAGGGCTTAAACAACGTCGAAACTCACCATAAACTTAGTCTTGTAAATATATTTCGCTTTCCCATGCGAGTCTTTAACCTCCTTGGCGAGTAAGAGATGCAGATCGAAGAGGAAGACGCGCCTCTCTCGGCCCTTCTTGATGATCTGGCGCAGGTCCCACACGTGGAACGAGTCCTGGAGGACCACCTCGCCGAGGCTGTCGGTGGGCACGTCGCAGCCCTCGAGAAGGGACAGGTGCATCGCGTCGTTGGCTTTCTTCGGCACTGATAACATAACTTCGAGACCGTCCTGAGGAACAATTGAGAAGCATTCATTTGTGATGTCAAGGATGGTGATGGATCTTATATTTAGTCGTTAGCCGATGATCCTGGTGGTCATTTGAACATCTTTGACAGTCGTTGCGGGTAGTCAGAAGCCAGAAAATCTGACAGCAGTCTTGCTGAGGGGTACCGAGTGACCCAGTTACTGGGTTGTGGAGGTCAGATGGGCAGTCGCTCCATGTAAAATACTGGTACTCAGCTGCATCCGACATGAGACTGTAAGCCGATACCAACTTAGTTGGAAAAAGGCTCGGCAGATTATTTCATCTTAATTAAATTCGCATAAGTGGCCAGCGAGCATGACGTCCCAGAATCACATTACCCTGATTCAGATTTGTTCGTTACTAAATTGATTCGATTACGAATGATGATGATGAGGATTTCATCATTTACAAAAGACGCATCACTTCTAAAGAGAAAGAAAAACATTTGGAAAATCAATCGGATTTCGCGAATCAAACTTTAAATGGGTAATCGGTTCAGAACCTGTAAGGCTCCGCGCAAACGGGCCACCGAAAAGCCACCGATGGCTGGCGACAAGCTGTTTACATGATTTTTATCACGTTTTGTATGGAATCACCACACACGTGTAGCGAGTGGACTCGCGACTCAGTGTCACTCGCTACTTTACTGTAGCTAAAATTGAGTGTATCTAATATAGGCGTTGTCGTCGACGTCGTCTACGTCGCTTACGAGTTAATAGGAGCGCGATCAAACCTTCCGTCTCGGAATCCATAGTGAGACTGTACAGCAGGAGAGTGTTACAAATTGTAGCGGCCACCAACTACTACTGGCGGCCACGGACCACCTTCGTTTGCGCGGTACCAAAGGACGCGCGACAGCCACCGGTGGCTGTGGTCGGAGGCCCGTTTGCGCGGTGCCATAGTGTCAGAGATTGCAAGAGATTATTTCACATAGGATTTTTAGAATGCGAAGTGTAGCAAAAGTCTACCATATTTGGAATTCTTATTCGCAATATTATTAAGTACATACCTATGTTTACTTGTTTAGTACTTTCGGAGGAATCATCATAAGATCATAAAATGATGCAGTATTGTTCGTAGACATAATTGCAGTGTCTTGTCCAACCCCAAGTAACATGGGATAATGGAAAGGAAGTTGATAAAATTATTATAGTGAAAAGACAGTTAACAACTACGCTTAACGTATTTTGGTATTGAAAATAAAACTTTGGTTTTTGGCACAGTAGATCGTGAACCCTCATCAAATAATTCTTAATTAGGTCCACGGTGATAAATAAATGTAACAGGCATTTATGGTATTTTTCAAAATGTTGTACACGCAATTAATCAATGGGCTGTGTTTTTTTAACCGTTGTGGACCGGGAACTAAGTTCGATCGCTTACTCTAGCCTCCGTCATACCACTCATGTTAGGTTCCTTTAAACCTTTTAACCCAAACATAAATAGGAGCCCCGGGCAGCGGGGCGCCGTCGCCTAAGTTAGGTTTGAAGTTGTCATTTCATGATGTGGCCAAGCATTTCATGATATGGCCAAACATGATGATATATCAATCTAAGTTTGGTCTGACAATATCGTTTAAACGTTGACGTTTAAACGATATTGTCAGTTTTCGCTGCCCATTCCATTAAATTTTCGGTCATCATGAAATGGCCAATTCTATGATATGGCCACGACATTTGCATAGCGCTAATAATAAATAGGTGAAGCGATTAATTTGCCATGGAAGATAGATAACGAAACTAGTTTGTTGTACGTATGTTAAAGTTCACATCACTCATATTATTATAATAAACCCACATGATTCAACGGTTTATCAATTTTTCAACACAAACAGAAACAATATTAGGAAAATATGGTAGATGTAGGTACAACCGAATGGGTAATAATGAGAATAATATAAATCCATAATAATATACAAATCAAGCCATAAATTATTTACATTCGCGTATTGCCGCCATTTTGTCTGCTTGATGACTGTTTTAGTTTGACGTAAACGTTTCTCAGTCGAATCATCCTACCTACTTGACGTCAAGATATGTGTCAATGAATGAAATAGAACAAGCGGAAAAGAAAAAGTACCTGTATAATTCGGTATTTCTTTACAAATTCATTCCTGATTTACATGAATCAATTAGTATACAAATGCATCAATAGAAACACCAGCTTAGCAACGCCATCAGTATCTACGAGCACCATCACAAAACCCATTAGTATCTTCAAACAAAAGTAATACGTACATTTTTAAGAGCGAGCGGGCCGATCCTGTTTGCTCTCGAATTTGTTATATACTTCAACATGATCGATGTTAGCACTTCCACTCCGAAGAAAACCATTACATTTTACTGATTTTTAAATGAATAAACACAAAACATTAACGCGACGTGCGAATCCGTCCGAAGGGAACCAACTGTGCCACATGGGCGTAAGGTGGATGAGTCACGAGGAAAATATTGAACTAAATCTGTTGTTAATTACCACTAAGTGTACTAGTTGTTTAATCTCAAACAAATACAACGTCCACTGAGTTAGAACAACAATACTAAAAATGTCAGATACATCGTAATGGGTGCACGCCATTACTATTACTTCGTTGGTGAGTGATAACGCGCTCTGCTGGTTTATTGGGAATATTTAACGAGCATTGTCCTGAATCGTCAGGGACAATGTGAACTAGATTACTAATTAAACGTTTCAGAGCAATATTCCTCAAACAATTGAAAGAGTGCTAAAACAAACCGGACATAATTCAGGTAATCTGATTCTAGAATTAACTAACTACACAGTCTTCACTGACACCCGAGTTCTTTTCAGCTCGCGTTGTTTTTACACGACTGCCCAAAAACAGGAGTGTTATTTATTACAGGCGGTTTTCAATTAAACTTGTTATGCTGCTAAGCGAAATATTGAGAGTGGAAATAGAAAATTAGTTAGAAAACAGAAACTTAAACCGACTGTCGAAATCATCGACACTTGAGTAACTAGCTAATGGACAAACTTCGCGGTCAGTCTGAGCTCGTTCCGTTTGTGTTCCTTATTTCAATAGAATCTACAAGCCGAGCTCAGACCGCAGATCGCTGAATTACTAGCTTAAGCTTAACTTTCAAATCTAACGCAGGAAACAAAAGTTCACCGGGAATTCTCAGGATCAAAATGTTAACAGTCTATTACAAGTTTTAAACAGCTGAGTCTCAGTCCGCTGGAAACAGTTTTGTGTGTTGTTGTTCTGATACGGTAGAGTAAACATCATTGCGATTCAGGCATTATGGCACCGTTAGTAGAAAAGTCCCTGTTTACTGAACGGAGTCATATCTAAGCACAAACGATGCGGACGCAATATGCAGCGGACTGCGTAATCCCACACATTTATTCATGCATAAAAAACCCCTGAATGCAACGCAAATAGACTATAAATACATATAGCATGACGCTAGGATAAGTCACAACTTTAGTCGGAACATGACTAATTCAATTTTTTCCGATATGAACTATCCTGGTAATGATTTTCATTAAACAACTCAAAGTACGTCTTTCCTAAAATATTAAACAATATTTTATTTGGCAATTAGTTACGTGATACTTACGCAACTTGTTTACGAAAATGACGGCTAATGTAAAGGATGCCCAATTACTAGACTCAAACTTGGACATACGTTCTGGCTAAACATACAGTCTTGGAAATCATTGGACTGGTGGAAACAATATCTATAATATACTCTAATTACATGTCGATTGTTTCTTACCTGTCGAAGATGTTTGGATGAGTAAACACAACTATAGAAAGACGTTATCTGCCAGTTGTAGAGTTAGCACTAATTAAGATAGTAGAACAGATAAAATTCTTCGCAGTCGCGGTAACCTCGGTTTTTATTATATTTCTTCACGCAAATTGTTGGTAATATATTGTCGCGGTAACGTCTCGCGTCAGACTTGTGTTTTCCTGTCGTCTTTATCTTATCATTAGGTACCGGTAATCTTTACTGTACGTTTTCCGATAATTGTTACGTACGTTAAACATATATTACGTGTCCATAAACTTAGAAATGAGTGTTCGTTCTCACTGGCATTCGGGTATTACCTAAACATTATGATGAGTGCAGCCGACCCTGAATGAAATATATTGTGGGTTATATTGAAGCACTTTACGCATCAATGAGATTCACGACGCTGTTTATTACGAATTTTGTGTGTTTATGTGGAACATCAATTAATCTTGTAAAAAAAACTACTAACACTCAAATAGAGGGAAAAGGGACGTTATAACGTAATCAAAATTTATATTGGTGAGGAAAAGATTAGGAGACTGGTTGACAAAAAAGGTTGACCCCCAATGGATCAAGAAAGGATTAACGTGGAGACCAAAGAGATGGGGCAAAATGGATCTGATACCTAAAACTATAGTTTTAATAAACATACATTCATCAACCCTTCAATTAAAAATCAACTTGCGATGACCAGTTTGAAATATGGTTTTTAACACACATAGAATGTGCATTAAATATTCCATCTAATTGAATAACAGGATAATTTTGCTTCTTCACAATATAGGATGGCGTATTTTCCTAGTACGTAATGATTTATGACATAGTTCTCAAAAGGATAAGTAAATATTATTCCCTACTTTACCTGTTCTGCATAGTGTCGGACTTAAAAGAATAGCACCGGACTCACCACAGAATGAGGAGCAGCATTCTCTGTGCATTGCAACGGCTACTCTGCGATCGCCAACCCGCCTGCCAAGCGTGGCGACAAATAACTAAACTTCTCTCCCTTTGGGGGAGGCCTATGTCCAGCAGTGGACGTCTTTCGGCTGATGATGAAATATTATTTCCTGAATCGCTTCAAGTGAATTATTTGACGAATGTTTGTAAATTGATCAAGAAATCAGTTTAGCTAAGTCTTGCACACAACACACGCACTTGAAACGTCGGCGCAATTCCTTTTTATTTTATCGGAGATATTACTAAAATTATACAATATAATTTGGCATCAGTACTGTGTTTTGAATACAGTCGTAATCCGCGCAGACAAGAGAAAGCATGCAGTGTTATAAATATTTCTTGACACTACATTTCGTACAAAAAATAAAAAAATGTTTCAAGTGCGTTAAATATTTGTTCTAAAACTGTACAAGTATGAATCAGAAATCACAGTTGAACTGACTGAATGCCGTGTTTGTTAAATATATTTTATGGTTTTATTCTGACAAAAATGATGATAAACTCCGTCAATATTTGATGTTTATGATGTATCCATGTTACCTTGATATACCTATTTTTCACTCAATTCGAATAATATCAGAACAGGATATATAAATAGGACACTGACCTTGATTTCGCCTTGCCCTTCGGCGCAGCACGCTTGCAAGTCTTTGAGCAGCAGCTGATACTTGGTGATCCGTTGCACCGGCTTGATCAAGTAGGCAGCGAGCGGATGCTCCAACTTCTTCTTACGTTGTACCCTGCATCACAAACGACAACCATGTACAAACTAAAGCACAGTCCACAGTCCGAACGAAATGACCAACATTATCTATACTGCTTAGTTAATGCTTTCGATAAGGGAATCTTTTAGTGGAATAACTATTGTTGTTGTGTACTCAATGCGATATCCCTGCATCTGTACGTCCAGGACTAAAGTGCACGACGAAAACTAACATTTGTCAGTACAAAGCACCAATGGTGATGACGCCTGTGAAACGATAAGTGTCCATTGTTCGGGACGTGCAACGGTTTCTATGGAGCTATTCTTTAAAAGGATGATAAGATGATAACAAACCATTTAATCGTGCAGTCTTCAAATCAATGGTCAGGACCAAATAAAAGGTAATGAGTGTGGCAGTTGGAATGTTCCGCTTTGGCAGCTGTTTGGCGGAAACTAGATAAATCTGTCTTATTTGCAGACGAATGATAACAATTCATCACAAAACAAGACTCATTCAAATCGATAAGAGAGCTAAATTTAAACTATGTAGTTTATCGCTGGCCACAAATAACTGCAGTATTCCTTCCTATATAACACTTACTACACACAAATATAACTTTAGGCCCAGTTTCTCGAACAAAAATTTTAACAAAATCATTGTGACTGACTGTCAGATGCGAATTTTTAACAGCCGTTTGAATCAATTGATTCGAGTTAAATTTGTGATGAACCTGGAGTTAGACTTGTATAAGTGTAGTCAGAAACCATAATATTATATTCCAATACAGAAAAAAAAGAGAGAAAAGAAATCTAATCCCAATCCCCCCTTCCATACTTGGAAGATTCAGGTGCGGATATTTCCAAAGGTTTGCAGCTCAAGTTTTAATTAGGTCAAAAGTTACGGTTCATCAATTACGCTATTTATTGTTCACAAACATTTGTTAATGAAATGGGATAACAAGCACCATCACTATGTCGCATGTTAGCAGGTATTCGCCATACATACGACAAACCGTCCTTCCAAATTCCGAATGGCACTCGTAATTCAAACAGTGAGGTTAATATGTATGCAAACAAGTCGTTGGAAGTATTTTATAAACTCATTTAAAGCTTTTCTCTCTAGATTTCCTGATACTAGATATCTAGAGTGAATGAAGATGAATGTAGCTGAATATTACAAATCGCAAAGTTAGACTGTGATTGCCTGTATTAAATGTCGGGACAAAGCTTTCATACGACGATTTTAACAACTTTGCAAGTCATGCCAAGTTACTAAGTGTGTATTTTTTTTTTTTACGAATTTGAAACTTTAGAAAAATCTTTTTTTTTTTTCAGAAATAGTAATATACAATTATTTTAGCTCAATCTGTACAGAGGCGGATTAAAACAACAACCTAAATACTTAAGTTCAATAAAATACCAGTAGCCGGTGAGTTTCATGATGTGGACACGAACCAGGCTGCGGCATCAGATCATCTCTATCAAAATAATACATTTTCCAAATACAGCTAAATAAACGTTTATTAATCTACTAAAAATGACATATACTGCCACTTATTAGTAGATTAATTCAAGTGCGCTGTTTTACAGCTAATATGCAACGATTTTGAATGCTGGGCTACTGGTACAATTATGCCATGAACTGACAATGAACTCCGCCTATAAATACAATAAACACGATATCAATATTTGAGTAATTATTAACGCGGCATTAGTTTCTGAGAAAAAACGGTGAAACAAACAGATGCCTCTTTCAAAGTCCAGGTATTATGACGTAGAATAAAGAACCGAAACTAATTAGGGCAATATCTGGATTGTCATTATGACGAAGGAGCTGTAAGTTTAAGTATAAGGTAAAATGTCTCAATAACGCCAGTGGTCGGAAAGGTTATGAATATGATCCCCAGGAACTCCATCGTTGACCACATCATCGCATGCTATCAGGAGGCTGTCATCAAATGAGAGCCTATCAATAATTAAAAAAAAAATTTGTTTGACTTGAAGTTTTGAAAAGAAAAGTTCTTTATTACTTTTTTTCATGTTTGGAAGCTAAATAGCAAACGCAGTATAGGGTACGTGCAGGAACTAAAGGTGGCAGCACAGAAGTGTCATTGTCAAGTATATTTTACTTAGAAGTTTCGAATTTGCAACGCTAGATGGCAGTCTACTTCGTGCACGTTCCCCTAAGTGGAGCGTGCAAGAACTGTAGGTGGCAGCACGAAAGCGTCAATGTCAAGTATTATTTACGTTAAAGTTTTCGAATATGCAACACTCGATGGCATAGTCAACGCACATATGCCTTATCATCATCATCATTCAAATGAAGTTTCTTGTCCGTTCTTCTCCATAAGAATCTACTTTTTGCGAATGGACAACAGAAGTCACTAATATTTTAATTTCAAACTGTAAATTTGACGTTCGCAAGTGCCTTTTAATGGTCTAGTTGAAATAAATTAATTGACTTTGACTTTGACAAACGAAATACTGCTGTACACTGGCTTCCTCCCAAGCTTCGTCAGGACTACCCTTCTTAAGCTTACTGCATCGGACGGTTTGTATTGTAAAAAGACGTCATTGGCAGACGCTTGATGAGCGTATCCTACGAAGCCAGTGACCTGACTAAACCTTTGGAATGACGTTATCGCGGTGAGATTTTTACAGAATAGAACAGCAAACGAGTAGAACAAGAACGGACGGAGAGGGGAGATGATGCGTTGTCATTGTACTGTGTTTTTCCTTGATTCTCAAAGTCTATACGAAGAAAATACTGGGGTAGAAATAAAGCTATTTTGCCATTATGAAGACGCCGCGTCGGCCACTGCTAGCACTGTCTTCACTTTCCTTATAAACCAGGTGTTGCATTAGGACACAAGATTTGAAGGTGGTGGAAAAAACAGTCTACGGAATTTTGTGCTAAATCAACTTTCGTTGCAACGAGAGTTTTATGTAGGTAAATTCGTTTCTAGAAGCTGAAGGCAGGCGCTGCGATTCCGTTTACTGAGTTTAAATTTACCCAACGACGTCATTTTGTCATAAAATTTCCACAAGCAAGGTCTCATTATTGATGTGCTTGAAACTTGGCAAAATGGGGTTTTACTGAACCGTTAGACTCAAAATGTAAGCGCGGTGTGTCCATAACATTGCCCACTTTATGGAGTGTTCCAAGTGCCCTTACACTTGCACCATTGAGGACATAATCAATGCCACGGATACCTCGTATTAAAGTGGCCACTCTCTTGGCACAAACTGTGTAAGGGTCACCATCGACTCGACATGCGTAAATTTCGTCGAAAAACAGTTATTTTGTGGTAATCATTAGCATTTATAACAACTTGTACCGTCTTACCTCTCAAAGTAATCGCCAGCATGCTGCACGACGGCCGCGTTGCTGTCGGGCTTGTTGCGGCAGTACGACACGTACATGTCGAACTCGCGCGCCCACGTCACGAAGCAATGGCCAACGTCTTCCGGCATGGTCTCGTACTTGTCCAGCTCGCGCAGGAACACGCGCTCGTGGAAGCGGTGGATCTCTTCTATATTGCCGAATATTATTTCCTCCTGGACAGAAACAAATTTAAATAAGTATTTGAAATTAATCATCGTCCTCCTCTCTCTTTCCAACAATCGCGCAACCCTGATGGATGCGTATAAGGGCCGCGGTAACTCTTTCCAACAATCGCGCAACCCTGATGGATGCGTATAAGGGCCGCGGTAACTCTTTCCAACAATCGCGCAACTTTGATGGATGCGTATAAGGGCCGCGGTAACTCTTTCCAACAATCGCGCAACCCTGATGGATGCGTATAAGGGCCGCGGTAACACTTTCGAACAATCGCGCAACCCCGATGGATGTGTATAAGGGCCGCGGTAACTCTTTCCAACAATCGCGCAACCCTGATGGATGCGTATAAGGGCCGCGGTAACTCTTTCGAACAATCGCGCAACCCCGATGGATGTGTAAAAGGGCCGCGGTAACTCTTTCGAACAATCGCGCAACCCCGATGGATGTATATAAGGGCCGCGGTAACTCTTTCGAACAATCGCGCAACCCTGATGGATGCGTATAAGGGCCGCGGTAACTCTTTCGAACAATCGCGCAATCCCGATGGATGTGTATAAGGGCCGCGGTAACTCTTTCGAACAATCGCGCAACCCTGATGGATGTGTATAAGGGCCGCGGTAACTCTTTCGAACAATCGCGCAACCGCGATGGATGTGTATTAGGGCCGCGGTAACTCTTTCCAACAATCGCGCAACCCTGATGGATGTGTATAAGGGCCGCGGTAACTCTTTCGAACAATCGCGCAACCCCGATGGATGTGTATAAGGGCCGCGGTAACTCTTTCGAACAATCGCGCAACCCCGATGGATGTGTATAAGGGCCGCGGCAACTCTTTCGAACTATCGCGCAACCCCGATGGAAGTGTATAAGGGCCGCGGTAACTCTTTCGAACAATCGCGCAACCCCGATGGATGTGAATAAGGGCCGCGGCAACTCTTTCGAACAATCGCGCAACCCCGATGGATGTGTATAAGGGCCGCGGTAACTCTTTCGAACAATCGCGCAACCCCGATGGATGTGTATAAGGGCCGCGGTAACTCTTTCGAACAATCGCGCAACCCCGATGGATGTGTTTAAGGGCCGCGGCAACTCTTTCGAACAATCGCGCAACCCCGATGGATGTGTATAAGGGCCGCGGCAACTCTTTCGAACAATCGCGCAACCCCGATGGATGTGTATAAGGGCCGCGGTAACTCTTTCGAACAATCGCGCAACCCCGATGGATGTGTATAAGGGCCGCGGCAACTCTTTCGAACAATCGCGCAACCCCGATGGATGTGTATAAGGGCCGCGGTAACTCTTTCGAACAATCGCGCAACCCCGATGGATGTGTATAAGGGCCGCGGTAACTCTTTCGAACAATCGCGCAACCCCGATGGATGTGTATAAGGGCCGCGGTAACTCTTTCGAACAATCGCGCAACCCCGATGGATGTGTATAAGGGCCGCGGTAACTCTTTCCAACAGTCGCGCAACCCTGATGGATGCGTATAAGGGCTGCGGTAAACTCTTTCCAACAATCGCGCCACCCTGATGGGCCCTAGTGTCCCCTTAACTATCGCTAGCAAGCCATTGTTGCGGCCACCTGTTAGTGTGACCTCAAAAGTGGCTTAGATGGGCAGCCTGCTTATCTCAATAATATGAACCAAAGTAGATAGTTAAGTAAACATACCTTCCCCTGTAGCGCTTGTGGCACAGCACCGGGGTCGGTGCGCATCTCTCGCAAGTAGCATGTGATGCACGTCTCCAAATCTTTGACGTATGCACGCTCCGTCTGCAGGAGCTCTGCCATTATGAACCTACAGGGTAAGGCAAGAAGTGTCAGTTCAGATGTATAGAAATACTAGAAATTGGTGATTCTCTTGATGTAATGCATTAAGGAATAGTGCATACTCTTTGCGCCTGGCGCTGCGTCGTTTGTCGTCGCCGACGGCGGCGGGCTGCGGCTCGACGCGCGCATCGTTCTCAGCCGACTGCGACGACGCTAGCGACGGCGCCACGCCCGAGTCGCTCTCAGGCTCGCTCTCTCCGCCCTCCATCGAACCGCTGAACTCCGCATATCTGGGTACAATACACACCAAGTATAAATTATTACACTTAATCAACTCACTTAATTTACTCATTTGGCAAGCTTTATTAGCCATCGCTTCCAAACGTGCTATCAATAAAAGTAATGAAAGTAGACTCGTGTGTTAGTTGACATTTGGCCAAAAAATAAGTGTATAGACATAAAAAGTATAGCATTGAATGGAATAGTTTGGCTAGTAATTACCTGGCATCAACAGCGGCGACCCACTCCTTGATCTGCACGGCATGCGGGTGTCCCTTCTCGACGAGTCCGTCGGCCAGCTGCGCGAGCAAGCGCACTCGCTCGCGAGACTCCCGCGCGACCCCGCCGGCTGCTGCCGCGGCCGCTGCGCCGCAGCGCTCCTGCGTCTCCTTGATCCATTCGACGGCAGCGCGGGCCGAGCGCTCAAACAAAGCGAACTGTTGGCACTGCTCTAAACGCTTCTTGCGGACGGTCCAGTGTTCCAGAACCTATTGGAATAAAAGTGACTTACAGAAGGTCTTTGCATTTGCACACTTAATAATTTATCGCGTCGTGATAAATCAGAGCTGAATTGTAAGGAAGCATTACTAGAATTAAATAGCACTTTCATAATTATTATTCCTGTAACCACACATTCCCTGGCCCTTCACTTTAAAAAACTTTTTGTTGGCATGAAAATATACCGGTTGTAATATCACCATAACAAAACTCTTTATCATGTTCACACAGCGCGCGCGCTTGAACTAGACACATGGTGTATGTAGGTGACGCCCGAGGCCCATGGTATTCTGCCGTCGAGATAGCATCGCGCGCCATTCAAAAAACCTTATTGTTTCCGAGACCATTCTAACGCGACGACACTGACACTGCCAATGCCACACAACTAATAATAACTTTTCAATAAACCCGTTTGGCATAAATGTTTTCATGTGACATAATTGGAATGGCCAATTCTTGTGTAAACAAACAAACAATTTCAGTACGTGGCGAAGGAAACATTTACATATATGTTTATTAACAACCACGCGCAAAAATAGTTCTGCTATGAAAACATCCGATTGATATCTCTGAAGGGTTTCTATTCAGAATTATTTTTATATATCCTGCGGACAATGTAATTCTATAAACAAGTTCTGTCGACCTTGCTAGCTAAAGTACCGTAAATGTTTTTTAGGGTTCCTAACCTCTGTATGGAAAAACGGATCACTCGGTTGTCTGTCCGTCTGTCACAGCCGATTTTCTCCGAATTTACTAGACCGATTCAGTTAAAATTTGGCACACATATAATCTTCTGTGACCCAAACACGGACACGAAACGAAAATAAATTAATATTGAAAATGGGGGTCTTTAAGCAAATGAGAAAATTTTAAAAAGTTTTTTTTTAAATCACAAAAAAAAATGCCCGTCGGCCAAAGCTAGCAGACATGATTATGTTAAAAGTACATACTAACACTATTCTATCCCACATATTTTGTTTGTGATAAAATTAGGGAGGTCTGGCAGCTCTGGGATCTCAGTCTATATAAGAAGTCTTTGGTTTTTTAGTAACATGTTCAAAAATATTATGCGTTCGGAACCCTTTGCACGCGAGTACGGCTCGCACTTAGCCGGTAATTCGTATCATTCATCATTAATTAGTAGAAAACACTCATCAACTCGGAGCGCTATAATGACTACATACATTTATAATCATGATTATGGCCCGTTTACTGGTTAAAACGATTATTCAATAATCATGCGTTATGCTTAGACGGTTATAGAGACACGCATCTAGTGATGAGTCCATGAGAAATGAACCCGATTTAATACCCGAATTCGAAAAGTTTAAACGTCCGAATTAATCGACATCATTTAATGACAGGTTATCTAGTCATGCAACGATTGCTTTACTCCACAGCACGCTCCCTCCCTTGTGTACGTTCTAAATTATTCAAAAATCGACTTCTGCAGTACTTTATCAATTGGGAAGCCTGCATTTTACCTGCCAAGTCGGGAACTCGGTCAGCCTACCGGTCGTTAACGTTTAATATTTAATGAACTTGAGTTTTACTTTTGTTTGCGACACAGTTTGCGATTTGACTTAACTGTCGATAAGTCAAATCGATACTTCTGTACAATGGTAATGTCACCCAAATGGTAGATATGGCATCTACCATTTGGGTGACAAGATTGTAAAATATCGCGTGAAATTGTCAACTTTTTTTTCTTTATAGGACACTGATATGTTGGAAACTATTGAATTTGGATGGGATCTATTGTATATGTCACCGGATAATTGCAAACTACGTAATATTACAAAATATCTTGAGAGATTGTCAACTCTCGACAAATTGTCAAATCAACATTTGTTCCACAAGTTATACGAATCAAAATGTTGTATTCTATAATATTTCCGAGTCCGTCCGAGAAATTGTGGACTTACATAAACTGGCGACCAATCAGCACTCTGGTCTACAGTTTATCTGTTTTGGTGTAATAGTTAAAATAGAAACTTGGCCCCCTCATTGGTCTTTGTTAGTGTGAGCACACATCTGAACAGACCAATGAGAGCCTTGTTTCCAGGTTTACTATCACACGAAAACGGATAAGTAAATTGTAGACTTGTGCTCTGATTGGTCGCAATTTTATGCCAGTCAATTCTTGGAATGATTTCGAGAGGTTTTAGAATATCAAATGTTGATGCGTAAAAAAATATTCCAAATGTTCAGTGGACAATTTATCGATCTCTCAAGTTATTTTACAATCTAACGCAGTTTGCCATTTTCCGGTGACGTATAAAAACGTTTTTTTTTTTTCATAAGATATTGAGAAATTATTACCTAATTAAGTTTTATTTCAATCTTACAGAGTCTGCAATTTTCCGGTGACAGTAATAATATTAATATCGCCTAGCTATTGCAGGCCATTAAAAAGGAAGGTACAGAGCGGATTTTCATTAGGGCCTCATTATAGATTTAGAAAATTAATGGCACATTATGAATAAAAAGATAAAAACACTAATTATTTAAAAAACGACGGCTGTCAAGGCATAGACGAATTTATTGATGATGTTAAAGTAATTTATTTAATACGAATATATCTTACACAATCGCAAATAATCCTTTCATTGATTCGGTTACAATATCTTTGTACTAAGATGAATCTTGAAGTCTGGAGATTTATGTTTATGTAAATGAATGTTAGGTTATTAGCATAGTAGGTTGCAGAGGCCTTAACTATATGTCTTCAAACGTTTCTCTGTTTGGATTATTTGGAAAGGTATAAAGCATCGTAAAAAAATTGACTATTCATAATTTGCGCTATTGTCGAAGGACCCCGTATGATGCTGAAATCAAGACCGAAGATCCCAATGCGATTGGAAAACCTGTTCTAACACTTAGCTTTCTTCAGATTACTGCGGAAGATTACTAAAACACGCCAGTACGGTGATGCTCAGCATGTTGCCACTGAAATATTTATTTCTTACCCCAGCTATTCTTTGAATGTTCTTCGAATGTTGAAAGCTATGAGAGGTGGGGAAGTCCAAAGAATCGACGAAAGGACTGTGTGACACAAATAAAGTATTAGGGCAAAAAAATAATTATGATGTGGACTCAGTATTCGCGCTGCATTTACGTTATATACTTACTAGACAACTGCCCATACACTTTATTATAGCAGAACTACTTTCTCACCTTGTTCTCCTGCGCCAGCAACGTGTCCAGTATAGCCCTGGTCTGTTCATGATGAGCCTTGCTGGCGGCGGCGGTCTGACCGTGTACTTGCGCCGACCGCGCCGCGTACTTGAGGAAAGTCTCGGCAGTTCGTCGCGCCAACGTGCAAGCTTTCAGGAACGCCTCCTTCTGTTCGCCATGCTTCACTATTAATGCAGCAACCTGGAAGAAATCGTAAAAAACGTATGAGTAAAATTTTTGAAAAATACTAAGTAGTCGAATGACCGAAATTAGGTGCACGGACCCTACAACATTGAAGGGACACGGGTGGGTTTTAGTCAATAAGAGTCTGACACTCCCTTCATCTCCACCCAGAGCGGGAGAAGTGATTGATGATTTAACATCCACAAAAAAGGTGCACGGTTCCTATGGATGAGTCCAGGCAACAAACTCTAGGGATGCACTTCGAAAAATATATCACTCATAATGTTCTTTGCTAATAACAGCAATAAGTATATGGTAAGGACTTACCAAAAATAAAAACGTAAAATGAAAATACCGCATTTTATCCACGGTTAACGAACTGACGATTATGACGATTAGGCCGATTAGGACGATGGGCTTGAGGAGGGTTCTGCATGTTTAAATATATGATGGCTACAGCAGCGAGGCGGTAAATATTCAGAAGAACAAACAAGAGGATTTCCAGCCACATCTTGAAATATTTTCAATTACAGACTTATCTATCCTGAAGAACTTCACACTTCGTTCAAAACTTTAAATTAAATTGGTATTTCAAGCAAGCTCCCAAGACGAGTGCACCTTACAGAACAGGAAACAGTTATAAGGCAATCGATGAAAACCGAACTATTCACCTATGCAAATTGGAAGAAACACGAAGTAAAGGTGCATATTGTATTACGGTGGGTGATCGATAAAAGGTAGTAGAGTTGTTCCATCGCATCGAAAATCTCCGAACGGAACATATTATGCCCTTGACTTGTTTAAGCCCATTTCGGACTCAGCTTGGCTGAAGAAAGACAAGCCGTGTCAGCTGGAGATTATTTGCCCTTTATAATGTATAGTTGAAATGTGGTGAGTAAATGATGGCATATTTGTTAAGTTTCATGTGTCCCCAAAACTTGCATGTTTCCGAAACTTATGGACGCTAATAGTAGTGCCAAAGTCGTACCTAGCACACTCGGTGAAAATAAATTTTAACTGTCTACCTATTACGGTTCTTGATATAGGTACAGCCCGCTGACAGACGGACGGATGGACGGACAGCGAAGGCTTAGTAATTGGGCTTCGTTGGTTCCTTCGTGTATAGAAAGAACCCTAAAAAAGGGAATCGGACTGATTTTGAGATAGGTTGCTACGGAGACTCTAAGTTGAAGTGGGAGTGTTACCTGCGCGGCTTTGTCAATGTTGAGCTGTAGGGTCTGCTCGTCAGCGGGCGGTGCGGCCGCGGAGCCGCACCAGTCCTCGTCGCGGCGGTACTCGCGCTCCAGCGAGTCCAATACCGAGCACACCTGCTCCGCCGTCTTGTAGAAGTTCAACGACGCCGTCACCAGCTTGTGACGCTCTTCGGCGCACGTCACCAGCCGCTGCCACCGTTCTGTTACTTCTTCCGAGATTTCTCTGTAGAAAAATATTTATATATTAAAAAAACATATCGCTGGAGATTAAGTCTGTCATGATCTACTACATCTGTTCCATGGCTCTGAAGCCGATTGCAGATATAGAGGAGAAAGAAAAAAATAAATGAAAAAACGATGTACGTTGGAACATCACTAGTTTCGTCAACTACGATGTATGCTTGTGCAAGTAGTAGGTTCACACAAACAAGTTAAAGCGCAGTTACACAAGGTTGAGTTAATTTCATGAGAAATGTTAGCTACTTCATCAAGGTTTTATATTTTATTCAAGAAGGCTGGTCCACTGTTGAGGGGTTGGCTTTCAAGGAAAAAAGAAACGTACCTATCATAGATAGGACTTTTTTTTCTTTTATTACACAGGGCACCACGTAATTAGATTATGTACCTTAAGTAACTTTTATAGTATTTTTTAATAAATATTTAAGGTACCCAAGGTTTAAATTATAAAAATCAGTACATTAGTTGTTTTTTTTTTCATAAGGCAGGACCTAATTAATGAAAAAATATTGTTAATATTCCAAATCCCTTGTAGTCATCTCGGGGTTAATTTACTTTTAGTTGTATTTCCGCAAAAGAAATCCTGACTACAGCCACTCCTGCTACGAGGGTGGGTGAAAAAGTTCGCGGAATGGAAAGGTTAGAGTGGGGAGAGGAGGACTTTTTTTTATCTGACGACTTGGTGACTCAAAACAACAATATATACTAAGTTTCAGCCCGATCGGTTCATTAAACCTTTGAGATATCGCTGGATAAACAAGTAAATCGGGAAGATAACACTGGCTATGGAGAAAATTGAGTTTCGTGCCTTACACAAGTGTGGCTTCGAAACTCTGAACCACCCAGTCAGGAGCCATTATCATATCATTATCTGAATAGTCCAGATTTGGCCCCTTGTGATTATTGTTGTTACTGATAAGGAAAACGAAGATACAAAGTATTATGCAAAGGTTATACTGGATTTCTCGGTCAATCAATAATGCATAATTAGCCGAATGGAATCGAAACATGGAAATTAAAGCACGCAACCCGATCAGCTGTCAGCTAGTTGCTTTTATATGCATTGAATTTTAAATGCCACCACGAGGGGTGGTCATTATTCGGCCGGCGCACTGGGCACGTAGCCACGCCACCTTAATGCCTGCCTAATGTTTTATGAGCTATTAACTACTGTAGCTGGAATAAGTGGTCACGAGCTACATTGACAGGAGCATATTTGTATCACTCAATATAATGGTATATTTCTTACGGAGTCATTGTTATTTGTTTTTTATTTTTTTCATTTATTCTACCGTGCAATGTTAGGGTTTTGAGTTTCGTATCTTGAGCCTTTGCCAACTTAATAGAACAGATTGAATATATGTCTGAATTTTACTCATAATTTTATTCATACTTATAAAATCAGGGCTAAGCGAGTCGAGAGACGATACGTTAACCAATAGACTGTCATCTTGGTCTAAGAGACAGTCAGTCATTTCACAATGCTTAATCAAAGTCACTTTAACGCGAATTATATGTTAACGAAAGTCACTTTAACACTATTAAAACATATCTTTAATGCGTGGGAAGAGGCGCAAGATGTACGATGGAACATGTCTTTGACTTGAATGTACCCTGGCGATTGGGAGTGTAATGCTCACTCAAAAAATAAAGTCTAGCTGATGGTGGTGCATGCGTTGGATTATTTGGCTCCCTTCAAAATGGTTGAGCCGAATGGTGTTAGCGTATGCGTCATGTTCGTGAACGGGCGCCGTCAGCTGGGACTGGTAATTTCTCGGCTGTCACGGTTCATTATAATTGTTTCTTTGAATTGTTCTTTTCACTCCGGACGCTTTTATCAGGCACGTCTTTTACATCGTTTTCACATATGTATAATTTCAACATGAATGATGTAACCATAACTTGGTAAAAAATTGGTTGTCTGTAAAGTCGGTTTACGGACGATAGTTTAACGTGACAACGTCATAACAAAACTTTGATGAAATGATCGTAACGTTACATTGAGCGTAACGTTACAATGAGTCATCCTTTTTCGTGCGTGCAGCCGGCGTTCATCGATTTATTAGACGTTGTCACGTCAAAAATATTATTTTTAAAAGAGTTTCCGTGGATTTTCTTGCACGGTCTTCTCCATAGATCTACGTTTTGGAACGCGCAAATAGCTTCATCTTTTTGACCGACCGACCTTGACAAGTCAAAAGTGCCTGTAAATGGTCTAATTGAAATAAATGTTTTGAGTCTTTCTGTCTACAACTACAACACGATCTCCTTTTAAGAGGCCGCGACGGTCAGACCTTCGTTATTTTATAAAAAAGCTGAAAGTTTATTCTGTGTTTGTCCCCACTATAGGCAAGATCAATCCCCGATTATGAAGTTTGGATGATGGTAGATTGGCTTTTCCTTCCGTTCCGGGCGGAGTGGGAGGGAGTGTCACATTCTTTCTTACATGTTCATCCTGATGCCCTATGTGATCCAAGGCCACGGTGACTCTCTAGGACAAATTCCGCAACCCAGACAAACATCGACCCTTCGGCTGTGATTATTTAGCCACCAGCCCTCGTGATAATGTAAGACGGAAAGCCGCACGTATCGTCCACACTGGGCACATAATTTTGCTTTAGTCTACTCTGTCCCAGTAGCTGCCCCACTAGTAAAGCAGAATAGAAAGTCCACATTTTTGGAATGTATTGTGCCCCACTGAAATGAATTAATGGGGCAGAATAGACTCGCATGACGTCTTAGGCTAGGTATATATTAATTGCCCTACTACGGCTGGCACTGTTTAAATCAATATGTATAATATTATGTTACACAAAATGTCGCTTCCTTATGCAACGTGTAACAGAATAACCGCAATGCCCCTTAAGGAGTCACTGTTTACAACATTTTTTATTTGGGACCAACCAAGAAATCGCGAAAAAAAAATCAGCTGTTCAGTACATTTTGTCGAATTATGCGCACAGGAATGTATGGGGCAGTCGATTTTTATATCGAAGTTGTATCATATTCACTGCCTTTTCCCAACTATATTTGGTTCGGCTTCCATTAACCGGATTCAGCTGAATACCAGTATTTTATGTGGAGCGGCGGCCTACCAGATCAGACCTGAACTGAACTGGGTAAATCCGTAGTTCTTGGCAAGCCTGGTGTCAGATTTACTGGCGGAATTAACATTAGATACAACATTTAAAATTTACATACATCTGTATTAAAATATTAATAATACTTCAAAAATACATGTTTATATCTGGATTCAATTCCAAAGCCCATGAAGAAGAAGTCCATTCCAGTCCCGGGAATAGTTCTTCGAGATTCTGATGACCTACTGGCTTGTAAATCTATACCGCTTATACTTCGACTGAAACTTCATGACCCGAATCATGAAATTCTTGGTAGTTTGGGAGTCGGTATCGCCCTTGATTTCAGCCCTTCTCTAAGCTTCTGGTTTTTTGCAGGCTCTGTTAAGCTATTTACCAGGATAAAAAGTATTTTTTGTGCCCCAAATTAAAAACGTTCACAATTTTAATATTACTTGGATAGTAGGATTTACAGACTTAACGAATAATGCATTTTGTGTAAATGAGATTTTGTTTGACAATGAGTAAATGATGTTTGCAGTTGGTATCAGTTTTGCTAACTTAGGTACAATTGTTAATATTTGTTATTTTATGGATACATAAATTGTTTAGCTGCATTTATTTTAAATATTATATTATTGATTCCAACAGCCCGAGTGTGGCAAAATATACTAAGACTTCAAGCGAGTGTATTCTGCCCCACTTATTCATTTCAGTGGGGCCGAATACACAACAAAAATGTGGCCTGTCTATTCTGCCTCACTAGTGGGGCGGCTAGACTAATCTATAATTTCACATCGTATAAGAAAACACGGGACAAGGCCTGGAATATGCAAAAGCTAATAAAACAAACAAGACCGTATCACACGCCAGAAGCTGTAGTTGACGCTGAACGGTTTGGCAGCGTGGTATCTTTACTTTTAATGACACACAGTTGTAATTAGTAGAACTCAGGACTCCACTACTAATAAACTGGAGTAAAAAATAACCTCAGAAAATTTAAATCTGTAGGGTTTGTAAAAAAGGCGTATTTGATTGAAAAATATACTTAACGAAACCAAAGGTAAAAATCATATAACCTTTTTTTAAAACATTAGAATTGGAAGTTTCTAAATTCTAAGTCACGAGGGATCCCCAGTCAAGCGTCATCCATCGTCGAACACGTCATCGCTTTCCATCAGGCGAGGTCGTGGTCAATAATAATAAACTGAATTCAAGATAGTACTCACCGAATCGTATGTGGGTCATAATGATTAGCGGCCCTCAGCGCATCAGCTCTGTACTTCACTTGCACAGCGCTGGCGTGAGTCTTCTCCACAGCCACTTGGAACTGGTCGTGTTCCCGCTTCAGCTGCTCAGCTTCTGACAGCGTTCCGGGAATCGAGAACGAAGCGGCCAACATCGCTTCGCCGTTACGTATCCAACTGACCACTTGAGCTGCGTCCTTTTGGAATTGACCTGTAACAAACGTGACATATTTAATGCTTTGTTTTTTTTTTTCTCATTTACTCTCCAATCTAATCTAGCCGCCATTTGAAGACCTTTGACCGTCGTTTCGTTATGGATAGTCAGAGCCAGAAAATATGACACCAGTCTTGCCATGGCATATCACTCCTTGCAAAGTACTAGTCTAGTACCCAGCTGCATCCGGCTAGCCTGGAAGTGGACCCCAATATAGTTGGGAAAAGGCTCTACAGATTGATTGATGTTATCTCTAAATAGTATAAAACCAAAACGCAAAAAATCCATAGCGTAATTTAGAAGATTCCTTATTATTCCCTTTACTTCTTCTTAATTACGCTACGAATTTTTCGTAAATGTTTTGTACAAAATGGCTGAACTGTGACGATGCCAGCAATAGACCCCTGCAAAGCTTTGGCGAGTCGCTAGTGTCCCACACATGAGCAAAGGCTGCCCCTCCTCTAGATTGGATTAGTAAAGTATTTTTAAAACTCAAATTAATATAATTTGTGCAATGTGTATCTAAATACTAAACAAAGTATCTTATTCACAAAAGAAATCTATTTTATTCTTTTCTTATTTCTATTCCCTTCCTCTTCTCCGTCTAACCACAAAAAAGGTTTCAAAGTTCATAAGGGGTCTAGGCTGTGATCAACCACGCCATACCAGTGCGCATTGGTGACTGTTTCACTAAAGCCTCTTTCCGCGTATTGCAGGGTTCCAGCAATGTGAAGTTTTCTTTAATACTTCTAAATTATTATTAGGACCTGTATTAAATAATGTCTGCACTATGTCTATCTTTGAGGCCATCAATGTGGTTGAAAATTAACAACTATTTATCCTTATGAAGTGATTTTAGCTAGAGTTAATAGATTTTTTTCTATGATTACAATCGGTGTCAATTTTACACAATAATACGTGTCTTAAAAGCGAATAAGCTGAGATAGGTAACGTTCGTTAAATTTTACCTTCTTCTCCCAGAGGCGTATACATAATATGTATACCACTGTGGCGTAAAATCCAAAAAAGTTGATCCATGGTTCAGAAAATAGCACATACTCAAAACCCTGTCAAACACAAACTAACCTATGATTATATCGACAGTTATAATTGATTTCCTTGTTTTATTAAATGCAAAGTATTATACAATAGTATTAATATAAATATACCTTGTTAAACATTGCATTGGATTTTACCTAGTTATCACGGGCATTGGTTTACTTTACTCGTTTATTTTTGCTTCCGGTAGGTAAATATAGATGTGGTTTATGCTGATTAATACGAATAATATTCTTACTATACATACTATACACATACTTACTATACAGACAAGTGCCGGAAACCGCATCAAACAATCTTACCTAAAGTACCCCAATTGGGTCAGTTTCATGAAATTCGACATCGTAAAACCCAACAAAGACCGCTTGTTTACATGACACATTCGAGCAACAGAAACACTTGTCTCACAAGGATAAGTGAAAGAGATGATGTAAACCTTTTCTTAAAATTCAATTGCGTTTAGATAGCATGCTTTTTTTTTAACTTTGTCGCACACTAGGAATTTCTCCTGTGTCGTTGATGCGTTTACAAACAATCAAACTCACATACACAAACAGCGAGACCCGGAAATACTATCTGTAGGCCATACAAATATTTCTTCCCTGCGGGAATCGAACCTGCGACACGCAGCGTAGCAGTCAATCGCTCAACCACTGCGCCAACCGTGTCGTCGATTCCTTACATCATATAGATTTCATAGTGATTCACGTAGATACCCGGTTGCTCGTGCCAACGTTAACAAGCTGACTCGCACAAATTGTCAACGCGTGTAGTCGCAGGCAGTTTACCTCTTCTTTTATGTAATAGATCGGCAAACAAGTATGTACTATGTGTAATACCAGGAGTACCAAAGGTGCGATGCCTACCCTTTATGGAGAGGTGTGTATGTATACGAACCGATAAGAAATGGCTCATACCGGTTCGTCTATATAACGTGTTACAGAATAAACGCAAACCTTGACCCCCTTTAATATTCATCATATCATTATGTACAACTTTTACTATGGTACCAACACTGAAATCATTTATGTGCGTATTACTGGACAAAATGTAGGTACTGAACAGCTGTTTTTTTTTATTCACGATTTCGGGGTTGGTCTTATATAGTTTTTAAGGTATTGCGTTTATCCTGTGATACGTTGTATACAGGGTGAACTTTTAAAGTGTGTGTGGATGGCCAAATCCATTCGAGATTCCTTACAGTGTTTTTCGATATTCCTCAGAATTTCGGATTTGGTCATACACGCACACTTTAAAAATTCACCCTGTTTATGTAATCATGAATATAAGCTCGTATCTTATTTGTTTGGCATAGTAGAGCAGAGACTCCATTTTCCGCACTCAAGACTCCCATTAGATTCGTCGTGCGTTCGGAGCTTGCTTGCTAACATCCTAGCTCCGCCCAGAAGCAAATCAGCTTCGTAATAGCAACCACCTTTGTACGTAAATTCCCCATGCCACATCCATAGTCCCTTACCTAACTGCACGCACTGCTCGAAGCGCGCGCGCCTCTCCTCAGCCAGCTCCTCCAGATCCAGCTGTCTGTCGTGTAGGAACTCCAGCAGCAGCTGCACGCGCGCCTGCGCGTCAAGGGGCGCCGCTTCGGAGCCGTCGGAACCACTCGACGCCATTACATCGGATGCGTCTGCGATAGCCGCCGCGAGCTCCTGACCTTGCTGGACCACCTGATACAGACAAATGCCATTGTTTTCTGAACTAATATAATAAAGAGGTTAATATTAGGTAATATATCAATCACACTGCGGTTTGTTGAAAGAAAACCCAGTGAAAAGAAAAATAAAATGTATTTAGCACATACATGAAACACGCAGGTTCCTACATCGAAATACCAAAATGGTTTGCCAAAAAAGTGTCTCACGGCTGCACTAAAAGGTTCCTTTTCAGCGATATGTCTGTACTGATACTGGGTTAGGATCGCCTTTGGTCACTAGCTATCCTATTGTATTTGTGTGTTATGACATAAAGAATAAGAATTGTTTGCTTGTTTGTCTATTTATACTTCGTAAATAATAATCTCTTGAAGTATACAAGGTGGAGACGATGATACGACCACAAACGAAAACACTCGCAGTACTGTTTAGTAGAGTTAGGAATATTTTGAAACTATTATAAATTTTGTCACCAAAATTAAAAATAGATAAACTTTGGATAGTTTCACAAAAAACGTCAAAAAAACTCAAACTAGTCAAGGTAGTGACTACTACTATTCTGACGAAATATTCTTGAGATTAAATATGTTGTCTTTTTTTGACATCAATTCATAAAAAGACAACATATTCGTGTGAACTAGTATTGTCAGTGTTTTGATTTATTGTCGTATCGACGAATCCACCTTGTAGATCCCATTATTCAATATTTTTCTGTGATAAAAACCGGACAAATGCACATTTCCGTGAGCAAGGGAGCGATGCCGCAAAATTAGATATTTTATTAATATTTTTGAAGATTTAGAGGAAGAGGAAGGCCATAGAAAAGATGGCTTCAGTGAAGGAAAGAGTAGCGTCGGATGACGAGTTAAATACAATTAGGAAACGTGTTGCACCAAGTCCATGTAACACCCGACAAGGGCAAGAAGATGATAATGATGATGATGATAATGTCCTGATCTTGATCTCAATTTCGCATTGACAGGAAGCGATGCATGAGGTCTCAGATGACCGTAATCAGAAAATGTCTGTTTGATAACCATTCACTCTGATCAACAAAACGTGAAGTACCTACCAAGTGATTTAGAACCATTAGCGGTGCAATTGTTGGTTTAGTGTCACCTTGACTCGTCCTGCACTTACAGTGTCCCACAACCGATTAAGGATGCGGACCAGTAGCCTTGCCTTGAAGATTGACCGGACGTTCGACCGCAGTTTGAGACTGAACGTAATTCAGCTCTGAGCTGATCTAGATTACCAACAACACGCTAAGAAGCAATAACGATTTGTGCTATTACTCCTTACCCGCGTAATAAGGATCTAGAAGAGGCAGGATGTTATTTGAGTACCAACAGGTTAAACATTGTCACAATGATCAAACAGGAAGTCACAATATCGGTTAAATAATGTTTGACGTGGTGAATTAATGTTAAAGTAATAAATATGGCTGTTTCACTGACACTAGGTAACACCAAGATAAATGTCTCAATATCGAGTCGAGCGTTGAAGTTCCAACAGCGCATGAAAGTGCCGAAAAGTTTTAAAAATGAAGGTTTTAATTAATCTGTTGCCTAGCATTGATCATTTATAATATAATATTTTTGATCCAACTAGAGTTTACTCGTCCAAACAGAAAGTCATACATGTGAAATTGATATAACAAGTACATATAAAGTGTATCATTGCGTCAACTTGAACTAACATTACAATGTCAAACGCAATGGGGAACAGTCGGGACTAAGTGATAAGTGGGACACTCGAGACAATCTTTCAATTCAGACCATAGAGACGCTGTATCGGCACATCAAGCAATACATGTATTATGTCTTGTTTTTTTACTCATCAGCCGATTCATAACTCTTTTTCTGATAATAAATACAATTTTCAGTTTATTTAAGGTGTAGAAATCGCAACCCGAATTTTCTGGAAAGCGAACGAATCGGAAATCTCAAAAAAAAAGTTGTCTCAACACCGCATCATCGTACTAGTTCGAAGTGATCTTTTTAAAATTTCGATGATACCTTTCATCACCTTCGTCAACTGCATCTATCAGTCACTTGTTTATTTTTTCGTTCTACCGTCATCATTTGCATCGAATAATGTGACAAGTTTCTCAGTTTGGCTACCGTGCATCGTATTCTTGGCCAACTGTACATACATACGTCAAAGGTTGACGAGGCATACTGACCTGAAAGGTGGCATGTTGCATTCTAGCCACACTTTCGTTGTGGGCAGCGAGGGCTTGTTCAGCTTGTTGAGGATCCCGAGGAGGTTCAGTGCGCTGGAGCTCATCACCCCACAGTTCGAGTCGAGAAGAAACCTGGAAACATTACCGACACAATCAATACGTGGGACAAAGCTGTTCGCAGAAAAGAAATTGATCAATGCGTTTGAAATCGTGTCATTCACACACATAAACTTAGGAATTAAAATTTCTAAATCACGTATTGGAAATTGTTTTTCCTATAACAAGTGTTACAGAGTTTCGACTTGAGTACTAGTATTTTTAGGCTAATATACTAAGCTAATCACAAAAATAAAAAATAAACACTTCTATATGGGCGGTTCGTATTTATTTCAATCATCACGTCGCTAAGCAAAATAAAACAAATATGAATTACCAATAAAATGTAAATTTAAAAAATGCCTAAGCTTTGTAAGAAAAATGGAGCAGAAATATTGTCAGGGAATGTCAAAGCCAGGCATGTCGTATATCCGTATCAATTCAGCCGGAATAATCGAAAGCATGACACGATGGGTAGTAATGGTACTTATGATCATTTAAAAGATTTTATTTGTCAGGGTACGAGTCCTTTAATATACAACTAAGGAGCGCGTTCGAAAGGTTTCCAACCTTTTGATTACGTTTTTGCTTGTTATATACGTGTGTTCATTGTTTTCTCATATAAGTATGTATGATGTAAGCATTAGCACCTCCATTGTTTATGGTTAGCAGTGTTTTAATATACGCATAGTGACGTCCACCAATCTCAAAAAACTAAGTACGTCAGTCAGCAAATGTTATAAAAGTGACTTATTACGGTATTAACTGCGTTGTTTGTTTGCCAACATAATAGTTCATTTACGAGCCCATTGTTTTGTAGCTTGATTGATTGTGGAATAATAAGCGCACTATAATACGGGAAACTAAATGCATTGAGGTGTATTTCATTGTTACGACTATGCTCAAGTTCTTATCACATGGCTTCACGGGCGTATGAAAAGCTGATGGCAATCAGTGTTTTGATTGTGCAGCGCCTATCGCGGCGTGGTGTGTAGTGGCCTGGACTGATGTCATTGGATCATTGCCAATCAATAGTTTTAAATTAAACAGTGGCCACATTATGTATTTTTATAAACCTCTAGCAAAAGGTCGACATGTGATATTCGAATAGTCGACAAATCTCCAGTTTCTGATCAGTTGTTGTCATCCCCCGCTATCACATGAATTTACACTACTGCGCAGCGACTCGCGGAGTGTTTCAAGCCGCGATAATTTTATTCTACCTGCAAACTGTTACAGATATAACTATAGTAGGCGCCAGATAAATGTGGAATAAAGTACATTGACCTTTCCCTAATAACTGTTCATAGGTACCTGAACAATTAAATATGAATCGTTTTTCATTATTAGACAATGTAAAGGATCACGAGAGATGATGATTCGGGACAGCTTTGTGTCATTAATTCCGTTTTTCAAATTAAAAATGTCAATAATTGTAGGTGGGTCAATGACCGTTATTCCACGATTATCTGGCGCCTACTATAGATAAATGCAGGAGCAGAGTCATTCATAAACGGGTACCCTTATTGGACAAGAGATTTGCCAACAGACTGATGTCAAATCGTATGGAAAAAAGAAGTTTTCCGTTATTATCACCAGACGGCACTTAACCAGTTTTAGTAGAATTTAAAGTGTACTTTAACGCAATCGAGAACGTTTAAAAACTACAACGGCAGCCACAGATGACGAAACAAAAGGTAGGTAAGATTCGTAGCGTTCTTTAGATTCTGCCTAACTTATGGGAAAAGCGCAGGTGTTTATGTACATACATTTTTTTTTAAATGTACGTATTCTCCATTCAAAGCCAGTCCAGTGTATCCAATTAATTATATTTGTATCCTATTATGCATGTTACTACGCTGTGAGCCGCTGTCCATCGCCCCGGGCGGTCCGGTAACCACCCTACACAGACCCACCCTCATAATCCGTCAAAAACAACTGCATTTATTAAACAGCGTATCATATAAAAGAGGACCAATCAATATCATGCCAACTTTTAAACCTGTTCAACTCATCGGCTACATTGTTAAAGTTTTGAATTGATTTCATCGAGGTAGATATATGTACATACGTAACATAGGTAACGATAGGGATTTCATATTACCCTGGAAGGCGTAGACTAAAGAACACATCTCTAATGCTACCATTAATCCAGCACGATGGTGTGTTCAGAAACTTTTAACGAGTTCTACATCATGATAAAGTCGGTAAGTTCCGTCAGTTTCTGAAAGGTTCAAACTTTCTTTACTTCGTAGAAGACCTTTTTAATTTCAATGTTCATCGTGCTGATTACTTACAGAAATGAAGAAGTAAGCTTACCTCTAAAGCGTCTCTTTCAAAATGTCTGAGCTGCAGAGTAAGCTCGAGTCTTCGTTCCCGATCGGACCACAGCTCCTCAAGGGCGCCTCGAGTGCCCCTAAGTCGTTCCAAGGTCGTTTCTACGGCGGCAGTACTCGCCGCATCCGAATCTCCCGATGATCTGTCGAAGATAAAACAATACTCAACTCAACATGCGTAACTCGCTCAATAGCTCCTTATCGTTCGACGCCTTTCTTTTGTTATGATCCACGATCGATATTCTAGAACAAAGGCTGTTTTATATTTTATGGGAATTATATTAAAATTTTCACAGATGAATGCTTTAATAATATTGGAGTTTGTACAAACAGCAGGCAGAAAGCAAAATTAGAAATAGTCATCACAACTACCGCTCCGTTTCAGCAGACGCTAGTTTGAAGCCTACTTTTAACAGGATTTTTATTATTTAACATTTTCAGATTACAATAGGATACCCTATTGACTGGATTTTTTAATACATTTCTCAAAACCTAGAGAGTAGACAAGACGTAGGTAGTTAAAAAAATAGCTAAAACATCTCAAAAATGGCGGTTTTGTCAGCGTTTTAAAATCTGTGATAAACGCGACAGCACTAATTGCGTGTGACGTCACTCACAAGTCACTCCATATTGAATAAGCCATCCAGTACAAACTACATTTTGTGTGACAAAGATAGAAGAATAACTTCAAAAGCGTTTAACTTTTTTAAAGGACTTCAAAAAAGGAGGAGGTTCTCAATTCGACTAATGTTACTTAGTAGTGGGGTAACACCACTAAAAAGTGAAAAATAAAAAACTTTTCACAAAAAATACAGCCGGTGTTTTAGGTTGTTTTTTGTTTTTTGCACACGACTTCCGAAATTAGAGTTAGTTGATACTTTGTCGTATTTTCTTATTCGAAAGTCGGTTGTATTTTTCCACCAAGTTTTACTTATTTCTTCACCACGTACCTACTGTTTTAATACCATATATCAAATAAGTTTTCATTTATATAGATGTTTCATAGTAGTCAAATACCCTATTACCACTAAACAAACCGCCATGTGTCAAGTCGTTACAAAACATTGACAAGTAAAAGTATGTAATGAATGTCTCGGCAAAATGATGAATCAAGTCACATTCCAGGTTTAACGAACTGTCGCATAACAAGAGTAATTACACAATTACCTGCAAACCGGCAAAGTTATAACAAGCCCATTGCCCACTGCAATTCAAAATCTTGATTGTTGATATGAGAATATGCTCGTAATACGGATAAGTGCTCATTTTAATGACCGGCTTGCCCTGACAATGACATGTTTCTTTATTTCCCGCTTCGACTGCTTGCGAACATTATGTTCGGAAAAATCTTTTCAGTATTTTAGCTGTCAATAACACGAGAAGAAAAGACATTTACAAATAGCTAAATAAACGTTACGAACATGTGCTTGTTTATTTATTTAATTCTAAAACCATTTTGCCAAATATCTTGTCCCATAATTTTATATTTTGATGTTTGCGAGGTTGTCCTTGTCCTTTGTCGTCTGCTTATCATCAAAAAGACGAGTTAAATACAAATTCTAAATTAATTCTAGGTACGGAATCAGTACGCATACTTTAAAGAATACTGGCGTTATAGTCGACACCAAATTAATGTGCAATAAGGGTCATTGACCCTCATACATTTATTGACATAGGTAGTTGATTTCTAAAACAAAAATAATGACATAAAATTGTCCTGAATCGACATCTATCGTAATCCTTTACTTTTGCTAGTAAAGAGAAACGATGCATAATTTATTATCCACCCGGACAAGTAATTAAAAATCAATTTTGAAATTAAGAAAATGGCAATGGACTTTATTGCAAATTTATCTGGCGCCCACCATAGTGAACCAAACGACTGCCTGAAACTACGTATATGTATATACGTATGGGAAAACAAGACGCAAGTCCGCACGCAATGTCACTCTCGTTCAGTCCACATCAGTTAATTTACTAGGCGTAATAGTGAGCAACACAGTATTAGTGTCACAAATAAATCAACTTTCTTTAATTAGTAACTGTTCCGTGTAAAAAATCTTAATTACAGCTATAATATTGCAACAATAAAACTTGCATTAAACTTGCTTGTGGAAATTAAGACGTAAAGAAGGATATTTATGAGGCGTTTGATGAATTATCATTTCCGTATCTTGCATAACAAAATTGCCATTTTTTGAAAGCTCCTTTACGATATAGACAGCGATAATTAGCAAACGGAATATCAAGTTTACTGAAAAAACAGACCAAATTTTAAGCAATTTTGGGGAATTGCTAATGATGCTTTACGCTGAATGCCATGATATTGTTACGAATGCATTCACGTTTTCATTAAAATATGAACTGAACATTTGCATGACTGCAAGGAATTTACCATTTCCATATGCGTTTAAATTGGGTTGCGGCTGTATGGTTTTACCTGGGAAAATTCGTTGTGGATACCCTGTCTTACCTAAGGCTCTTTCACTTACACCGAGGTCGACCACAATGGGACTTTACCGACTGTAGGTTAGTTACACACCTACAGGCTCGCCGCTGGGCCTGTAGTCTTAAATTCGTCCCATACTAATAATTCTAGTTCGATCCAGCCCGTCCCTAGCTGTCCCCCCCCCCCCCTACAGCGAAGTTCTAAGCCGAGGCCCGTACGGGCCTCGGCTTAGGGCCCTTAGCGTGTAGTCGCTTAGTTAGTAAGTTTTTTATAAGCCTTGGCTGGAGACTTTAATATTTATATTAAGGCCACCACAGATTAGCCCGGTTAAGCAGTCGACAACCTCAAAAACAATACAAACAATGAACACCACTCAAAAAAAAAGTTACACACCTTCCAGAAGAGTTTGGGACCTTGATTATCGAAGAATTGAAAATGGTAAGATTGGTTTAAAAGTGGTAGTGGTGCGGTGTATTCTCAGTGTTGAGAGAAATCTTTAAAAGGATAGCTAAACTCGACATTGCTACCTTTCCAAAAAAACACTGTTCTGACGGCGTCAGTGAATGTAGTAATGGCGCTATACCGACTCTGATGATCTGACACGTCTGCGCTTTTTCCTTCAAGTATGAAGCATAAAGAAACGCTATGATCTTGCATGGCTGACATTTTAGAAAGAACACCCTTCTTGCAAGTAGTAAGGAGAATTTTAGTATGTGTCGGAGATAACAAAGTAGTTACACCAAGATATCGGTGCAATGCATTGAAGACAATAGAAAAGAAAGTAATATTGTCCAGGGGACCCTGGTAAATTACTGCTCTTCCGTCGAGCCGGTCAAGCGTTTCCCGGTTGGTATCGAAAACTAAAACAAACCAACGTGTGATTGGTGCCGAAATATAGCTAGTGCAATTTATAGAACTCATAGATGGAACATGCACTGGATCATTATGATGTTATAGAATTATAATGGAAAGGACAGATAACTTGATAAAGAAAAAACAAAAAAAAACCATACCTCCATCGCAAACACTGTACCGGCGATTTATGCCTATGAGAGCGCCGATGATATTTGAGCATTTTGCACAAAAATGTTCATTTCACCGGCGCAATCAGATACGATAACACTAACCGTCGCTAATCGTCGTAAAAATCACTGCACTGACACTGCGAATACTAATTGCCAGCATTTAAATCAACAGTTATATTTTAAGCACGTAATAAGGTTGTTATGGGTAGCAATTACTTCTTGAGCATAGTTATTAAAACCAGACGGTGACCCACAATGCGTGTGCGCCTACTGTTATGTTACGGTTGGATAGTGAATTTCTTACAACGATCTGCTTCTCTTGGATGTTATCTAACAATTAATTCAATAGGCGCGATTCAATGAAAATTTGTTTATCAATAATTCCGTAATATTACCAATTGAAATTCTTAACTAGATTACAATGGTGGTATTATTAAAATTAGACCAAAAGATTATCCCGTCACAAGCATGTGTCAACAGGCACAGAATGTGAGAGAAACACCTCTGCGGCGAGTTACAAGTTAACTTGACTATTTGTGAACGCCGGATACAAAAGACATGTTAAGTGAACGGGACGGCAATATTCGCAGGCATAAATAACCCTTTAAGCCGTGAAGGACAAGATGTGTTTACTAACAAATACGGCCCAAGGCATGCCATAATACGATATCACTATTGTTTCGGAACAATAAAACATTCGATACCTCGTGGTCGTGTTTTTCGTCAAATTTTCGCATTATTTTTAGGTAAGTATCCCACAAACATTATAATAAATATTGTAATTTTAGTATTTAAAATACACCACAACAAAAAACCTGTCAAATCTGTTGAATTTAGAGGTCAATTAACACTTTCGGTTAATTGCCTAGAAAAAGTTCGTCCCAAACATCCACTTGTGTATCATGATTTCATGATACATGGCTTGTGGCGCCGTCTCATTAGAACCAGATAATTCCTTAGCTACAGATAATTTGATGAAGGTAATAAATTGAATTTTTAAAAGGTAGTAATTACCAGCCTCAGTAACAGCAGCACTTGCCATGTCGCCTCTTTAAAGAAGAATAATTCTACTCCACCTACACAGGCTGCGTTTCCACCAGATACGTGCGAGGATGCATAGCGAGGGATATGTTTGTTAAGAACCAACAGAATGGCTTGCGCTGAGCTAGGTAAATCAAGCGATTCTATTAGTTCCACTTCTCTGGTTGAAGCGGTTGCCTTAGTCAATCGAAGTGGATTGACTGATCTGGCGTTGATCAGTAAAGAATACCTGCTGTTCCTTCCAACAGTGTTTATTTTTTTTATCTCATTTTGATCGCCGAAATAGGTGGGACACGAACACAACACACGATTTTTTTATTTTGCCGTTTTACTATCTGCTGAACTTTCGGTTTAAATTACTGAAATTATTACAGTAGTTCTGGCCTTAAAAACTATCCAAAAAAAAGGCGCGACTCTTTGACTAAAATAAAGACACTAAAAAACAGTAAAATTTGCCCATAAGTTGAAATGGGTTCGAAAAAGAGTTGTATACGAGTACATCCGATTTGGCCACCTAATATAAACTAGAAAATTAATAGATCATCAAAACGATGTTTGTAATAAAACGGTTACAATACTTCTGACAGTCAGTTATATCTATCACAACATTCGACTAAACTGTGCAGAGTACGCTAAAGCATAGCTTTTTCAAATGTTCACTGAAATACGATTGTTCCGCAGGAAACTCACTACGCCACAATAAGAGCTTAAACGAATGAACTGCGTTGAAGAGTCAATTAGTATCATAATTGACTGCTTAAAGCACTTCATTCTTGAACGAGCTGAAGAATACTGGGAACTGGAGTATTAACCTTGTTACAACAGCCACGGCAGATCAAAGGCACTGAAGCTAATTCATAAACACAAACATTCAGGGAAACTCAGTCGTAAGCAAATTAACCACAAACTTTAAGTTTGTTTTTTCAAATCACATAATTGTAGTACTCCTGTCAGATGAAATGATTATGGCTGTATGGAGCCCATACCCAAAACCCGGTTGTGATTTCAAAATGGGTTACAATAATGTGTATGCTTCAATAAGTACATTTTATTGAAAAGAGTTCAATGTTAAATAATAATAATATTTAAAATAATATATCTCAAAATAAAAATAGCAAAACTTCGTAAGTTAATTTTGAAAAAATGAATGATCAAAAACTTGACTTATTCCGAAACTTCTTCTCTTAACATTCACTACGGGGTCAAATGACCTTCTTTTTAAGCTAGCAGGTGGATTGCGCATTAAACTTATAAGAGCATCTGACGATTTCAATAAACGATTGAAAATATCTGTGATGTAGTCGATCCTAGATGTTTTCCTGCTAAAACGTTCTCGATAGAACTTAAAATCTTTGTTCCTGAGGGGCCACTCTCTAAACCCGAAGTCCGTAGTTTCGGGCTTAGTTGCGGGCGTATTCTACTCCGTATCACCTACGGACATGCGATTAGTTCCGAACCCGAACTAAGAATGAATGACAACACGATTTGACACTAACTGTCAAATCGTGTTGTCATTAACTCTTCGTGGTTAGCGCGGACTTTTACGGCTTAGAGAGTAGCCCCCCTGGCTTCTTGGGCCTCCTTACTAAGTTGTACAATCACGGGCGTAGTCAATGTCTTTGCAATTTCTTTAACAACTTGGGATTTAATATTTTTCCAGATTCCCTAAATTTCATCTGCGCAGCATAAAAACATCTATTACAGAATTCGCGCGTAAATCAGCTGTTCTTCGACGTTTCGAATTATCACTACTCTCCGCGAAATCAAATGATGGTCACACCACATTTAAATTAAATACATATAAATTCACAATTCAAATCTAGCCAGGCCCTTTCATTTGATAACAACTTTTCTTTGTCCTGTCTATTATGTGTTAACCACTTAGTTTGAAACTGCTGTTTAAAGTTACGTAGCTGCACATGACGTGACTCCGTTGGACAAGAGTTTTGCAACAAAGTCCACTACTTTTTCCAATTTCTTCTTAAAAGCTTTACATTTACTACTGAATATTATTTCAATATGAAATCTTCGTTTACTTTGAATTTTAGAAGACAGACCTGAAAGTAGTGTAAAAAAGTTTTATTTTTTTGACGGTACAAAATAAAAAAAAACTCATTATTATAAATTCGCGCAACTTGCTTTTACTTCTGAGTTCAGTTCCATAATAAAAAAGGTCTTGTGCATTAAACAACACAGTCAGTTTTAAAAGTCTTTTGTGCAAAATGTACATTTCACGATTTGAATTTCGTGATCACAAATAAAAAACAAAAATATTCTAAGTCATTGACATTAAATACGGTCCAAAAGTCAAATAATTTAAATAGTACCAAACTTGTTCTCCATCCGATACGTTTTAGACTTTAAAAAAGTTCAATAGATATTTTTTTATTTAGACAGCACGGTTGGCGCAGTGGTTGAGCGATTGACTGCTGCGCTGCGTGTCGCGGGTTCGATTCCCGCACGGAACAATTATTTGTATGGCCTACAGATAGTTGTTCCGGGTCTGGCTGTTTGTGTATGTGACTTTCTATGTTTGTAAACGCACCCACAATACAGGAGAAATTCCTAGTGTGGGGCAACGTTTTTTAAAATTAAAAAAAAAAAAAAAGATATTACTTATGAAACAGATCAATTAAATTAGATACGCGCGAAAAAAGAAGCAAAACAATAACTTTGCAGGTGTCTCCTACCTAACTTATATAGCCTTTTAACAAATTTTACAGTCAAGAATACATGCGAGAGGGTCTCTAATTTTGTAATATTCCCCCATAGTGCAAGATTGTAAAATATCGCGTGAAATTGTAAACAATTTTTTCTTAATAAGACTCATTATATTGGAAACTATTGAATTTGAACGGGATTTATTGTATAAAAAACGATTTTTTCTTAATCTTATATCGAGAAATTATAATCAAATACAAGATTTTTTATAATCTTACGGAGTCTGTAATTATCCGGTGACTGCTATGACTGCAAAGTTACAAACTCGGACCTACGTAGTGTGTCAGATTATCTGCTTCTAAACAATTTATTTCTCCGTCCATAGTATTTAATTTCTAATTTATCGTTTTACTTGTGGAGGTACTGCAGGGACGTCGTATTTCGCAAGGTGTGCGGGCAACATCCCGTCATTGTGTTCGAGGGCCATCCAACTAGGCTACGACAAATTACCTTAATTTTAATGATTAGCGTATTTGCAAGGCTGCGTGACAAACTTCGCAATCAAGTAACGGTACCAGTTTTTACACTATCGTAGAAGCTTGCATTAGCTACTACGAACACAACAGATGATGTCAACTTAGCTTTAAAACAACTTCGTCGGGACATGATTGTATTATGGAACCTTTTAACTCGCGTAAGTTCTCTGCCTTTATTCTAATAAGTCTGCGGAAAAGCATTCTTCGTCTTGCTACGAAAAATATTCTACCAGAGACCGTTATTCTGTAATGGAGTTGTTCTACTTCTCCTCACATGCACTCTTGTCTTATTAAAATTATACTTGCACTTTATCAGCGTATTTTTAATTTTACATTTTTCGATAAGACTTGTCTCGCAGAAAATTTAATCCTTACTGAAAATTCGCCAGAATCGAAGCCGCCTTGTCTCTACAGTGCAAAATTGTATGTTTATGCTGGAGACAGCAGTTAGTTTTTGAAGTACGTTGAGCTTCAGACAATACCAAGAATTAAGCACTGTCTCTCGGGTATTCGTAGAGTCCACCTTGTTATTACAATTATGTTTTGCATCTTAAGTAGGGAAATAGGAATATAATATAATGGTTCTTTATTTTTTTAAAACCTTTCTATCTATACTAATGTAATAAAGCTGAAGAGTTTGTTTGAACGCGCTAATATCTGGAACTACCAGTTGAATTTGGAAAATGCTTCTTGTAGAATGTGATAGCCACAATCACTGTGTTTTATATTTCTATGCACAATCATCAAGAAGGCTATACGGGAGCGCGAAAAAACGGCATATGCGCATACGAAAACGCGAGCGAAGTGCTAGTTTATATGATAAGTTAAATCACTGATTAGCAGATTAGTGATACTTACATTTGTTTTATGAAGGTGCTGAATGGTCGACGCCACATAAATTTGCAATATTGGTCATTGAGTCGCAAACATTTATTGACATAATAATCCCGAAAACAGAATAAAGACAAAGCTGTCCTGAATCGACATCTATCGTGATCCATTACATTTTCAAGTAATGAAATACTATTCATAATTTATTGTCCATGTACCCACGAGAAGATATTAAGGGCAATGATCATTATTGCAAATTTATCTGCCGTCGACTATAGACTTGAGCAGTCACTTGTAACAGAACATCGAGCATTCGCCTTTTTTAAATTTGTCGAACTGAACAGCGAACAGATCCAAGGATAGAGAAGCAGGCAAACATCGCTACTAACATTTTCACGATCATTCTCGCTCGTCAAAAAATGTATCCTGCACGAAGATGTCAAACAACAATGACAAAATTGCTGGGCTCGGCAAAAAGCTCGAAGCAAGTTTACTGTCGTTTCGCTAGAATGTTCACTGGAACGCTCGCTAGAATGCTCGCTAAAACGCTCCTGTTTATTTTAACATTCGCTAGAATGCTCATTACAAGTGAATTCTCAAGTGTATCATCGGCTTAAGGCTGAATAAATAACCCTACTTCATCAGCCTATGCGGGATTTTTTATCTTTACGAATTAACGTATCACTTCAACGTTTTTCTTGAAAAGACAGAAAAGAGAATTAGAGTACCACTAATTCTCTTTTTATCGAAACCAATCGTCACCGGATTAGGATTGACGGTTGGTCCAATCCTGAATCCTGTTCGTCCGGCATGCGGTCGAAACAGTCGAGCCGGCCCCTTTTAAAATTAGCGGCCTATTGAGCTGCGACGGTGATTTGTGTTTTGAGTATCTGTAAGTAAGTACTCGGCTTGTTTATTTAAATTACTAAGTCCGTTAAATAGTCGCTTTTAGAATTATCAAGGTGTTTGTGAAAGAGTAACAGTGCACTATAGTGTACAATAAATACATATGGAATTTTGAATAGCGAATTAACTCTCGGTTCAAATCAAGATCAGCTAGAGATACCTAGATAACTAGGTATCTCTAGCCTATTTTGCCCCACTGCTGGGCAAAGGCCTCCCTCTCCCTTTCAGACAACTCTGTCCTTTATTATTTCTAGCCAGTCTTTTCAGTAGGAGCCGAGCTAGTCCAACCATCATCGCCTTGGTCTGCCGAGATATCTTCTGACATTTGATGGGACCCAAAAACCGATTTTTTTTTTTAAAGTAACTTTTTATTGTTTTTCGCCCTTTAAGCCCGCCTTTTCGTTTGATACCCATATTAAGGGGTATTAAGCATATGTAATCCGTCATCTTGGAACGGCGACTTTATTTTGAGTAGGTATTGCACATTGTATTGTTATCAGAACTACAGGTGTATGCAAAATTTTAGCTCAACCGGATACCAACAAATGGTCGAAAACTGGTTTGGAAATTTTGACGGACAACTTACATACTAGACTACGAACAGTGTAGGTAAGTCAAATAAAAACTTTTAAAAACAATTGAATAGCTATGTAACAAAATATAGCAACAGCTTTAGCAGCATCCAGGTAGACGACCACAGGCACAATTCTAAACAAAATTGCAGTAAAAACAAACAATCGGTCCAAGCCAGTCTTGCTGTCCGCGTGAGGACCGCAATTGCTCTGACACGAGTAACCGACTAACAACAACGATGTTATGTGTGCGCACGCCGATTGTAAATGTTGATAACGTTAGGCACCAGTGAGACGCGAGCTGCGTGCCTAATTCGAAGAAAGTTCCCGCAATTCCTATATTTTGCCAACATAACACTACCTACTTGTCACACAAAACCAGTTGACTCGGTGCAATCGTGCTACCATCTCTGACATTGATCACGACATGTTATAAAAATGTGCGCGGAGTTCTATAATACGTCGCACAGACAATGAAAGCTTTGTATTTACAATATAAGCTAATATGACTGCACAACCCTAGAAAACCGATTTTCATTATTCAATAGTTAACACAACACAAGTTTGCTGTTATGATGAGGTTTGCCAAACTTGGCGATTGTTTAGTTTATCAAAGTGGCATTTAAAACTTAGGTTCACCTTTGATTCCCTTTCTTCTAGTTATCACAAGTTTGTCTGGCAAATAAGCTTAGTTATACCTGCTTGAAAAGCTGTGAAACAACAGCTCTGGAAAACACTTTAAAATTCTATGACAAAAAGAAATACAAGCAATGTATTTACAGTGCGGGAGGAGCTCAGAACAGTCGCAACCATTTCATAACGGTTTGCAAGAAAACAAGAAGAAAAAAGTGAAGTGAAGAAGTATTAGTAGGGGGAGCCAAGTGGCAGCACTGCAGTTGACTTAAGTGTGTGAAGTTTCCTGAAAAAACTATTCGGAAATCAAAAAACGAATGTCGGGAAACCATATCTTAATTATGGAAGTATTAATCATGTATATAGACAAGGAGATGCGAACATTCCGGTGCACAAGACGGTTTCTAGTGTCGCCGGAGCGAGGCGCATTCCGCACGCGTCGGCGGCCAATCGGAACCGAGAGATTTCCACCACATTCGTGCCAGCCTCGTTCTTATGCACTATTCATATGATAAACTAGTTGTGTCACAACACTGCCACTGTTTGGGGAGAAAATGTGTCTATATTATAAGCCAGGATGATGCTACAGAAATATCTCGACTTGGGAGAATTTGGAATTGCGAGGTTTCTGATCTTTTCCAACAGCCCGCGCGTGACTAATCGGATTCTGTCACACAGGTACAGTGCTCATCGTGGTTTCTTTTCATGATTACAATTCTATTAATTGTTTTACGGTTAAAGGACCCACTATAATAAGGGGTTCTCTTCTCTGAACATTGAGCTGAACTTCATCTTTGAGCTTCTTTTTCAAAACCAATTTTCAATTATTTTTTGGTATTGGTCGTCAAAAATTCTATTGACTTACAGAGAACGAGTATGTCAGCATTTCCTAAATAAAATGAGAGCTTTGATATAAAGCTCAAGGACGCTACTAGTCCGGACTTTTAAAGGAGAATTTAAGAGTGGTTAACAGTAACCACTCTTAAATTCTCCTGTTCGCCTCTCTTGAAAACTAAAGAGGCGAACATTAACCACTTAGTTATAAAACCGTCACATCTATTGAGCGTTCCTATCCATGCACCTCGCTACAATTTTAATTGTAATTTAAATTTCCTTGCTGAAATGGCTGCAAGTAATATTATTTTACGACAAAATGAAACCGAGCTCTTCCTTTGAAAATTAATTGAATCTAACTCGGACTTGATAATATACTAGCTTTAATAATAGTTATTTTCAATGCAAATGCAATTACTGTTTTGTTTCCTGAGGTGCCTGGCATGACTGTGATAAACACAAAGCACTGAGAACATTGAATTTACATATGGCCCTTTGACGAAATACCTTTGTGCATCTACTTTCTAGATGACATTTCTTCGACCTTGCACGTTACTTTTTTGCATCATGGTGCAACGTTCACAGATAAGAGTAGAAAGTTGGCAGAGTAATATAATTCAACACACGTAATTGAAGAAAACAATCATATCACGATAAAGGAAGACATCACCAACACGCCGTTAATAGAGTGGGAATCAAAAGGCGATAACTGTTAAATATAGTTGTAAACTAAAATTATGTACGCAAGGGGTTCGACGACGAAGTGTGGCTTGGTTGTGTGTTTAATTTAATGACCATTGAACCTCGTAAAAATTCTGCTCATGATGCGAACAGAAGCCCTCGAGAAGGGCCTCTTAGCTACCGGACAATTAGGGCTCAGTGGTAGTTTTATGGGCAGTTAAAACGCATCCATCGACGGACATTTTATATCCGGTTTTAATGGCGCAAAGCAACGGCGCATCAGGATTAAAAAGCAAGCATCGGGCGCCTTCCTGCCCTGTGCGGACCACGCACGCCGCACTTGCCCGCTAACTATTTACTCGACTGCATACTCATTGTGACGCGGTACCGTTGTAATTTGTATTACTAACGCTGTCTTTCGCTATAAGTATTGTATATTTTGTGTAATTAACAATACCGGTCAAGCATAAAACAGTAATAAAATACAACGGGGAATAGCAACAATGAACTTGGAAATGCGAAACCCATTTGTGCAACTGCAATATCAAAACGGTGTAAGTAAGAGATCGCTTGAATGTATACGGGTCAGTCGAATATGGCATAATACGTGGACTCTTTAAACTTACATAATTTAAGCAGGGCCAAATTAATAAAAAACGGATATACCTACCCACACATAACTTAGGAGGAGTCTAAGATAAATATAGATGTCAAGATGATGCAGATGGTACGCGGATTTTAAATATTATCATAACGAATTGTTTGATGGTCAGTAGCGACCATTGTGTTGGTGTGCCTACGAGGCTACGACCGACGGCGCGTCGTCGTCGCACTCCCCGTACGTGGAGACTTTTTTGATAAACACATTCCGCACTTGCATTCTTGCAGTAGCGGTTACGTCAATGAGCCAAGGGCATCAGATATCAATTGTAACAAAGCGACAGACCAAATTAATAACAATCGGACGCTACTCAACTATGGAACAGATCCAATAGGCAGTTAAGCCGCTTTTTATAGCCGACTCAGCTGCCTATAGCGTGTCCTGGCGGAACGAGTTTAAGGATGTTCTATAATTATTTTCTCGTTAATGTCAAGAACTCATCTTGCCATTATTAGTTTCACTTAAAATTCAAAGTGTTTTCACTAAATGGAAGGTAGTATTATAATCATTACTATGGCCAGCCGGATAACGACCGGGGTGACGGGTTCTGTGCTGAAGATTATGTACAAATCCTCTGGTGGGTGCTATGTTAGTTGCAATACTCAGCTAAACAATTGCTATTATTCAAAATCGTATTTTGTTGTTCAAAGCTGGTATCTCGTTCGTGAGTATCGGAAAAAGAGCCGATGTCACGGTCGTATTCTCAAGGCATAGCGAGTTGAAGTGCTAAAACGACGACAATCGGCAAACAAAGCGAGATAGACTTCAAGAAGGAAGCTCTTGTAGACTATTTGCTGGAGTCACATCAAAACTTGTAGATTACGGCGTCCTCTAAGGACGTCGATTATAAAAATATATTCTACTGAGTAAGCAAGAAAATAATACGTTTTTCATATTCCTTCAAATATAACTTCAACCGCCTAAATCAGCTGTTTAATAATCAGATACATATATGAATTAAAAAAATACTAACATAGCTTATAAGTTTGTATAATAATAACGTAATATGGATCAAGGTCTGAATTAAAGTTTTTTTTTTAAGTCGCTGACTTAATATCAATTCCCAAAAAGAAAATGAGGAAAGCGCATAAGTAAACACTTGGTATAACAACACATTGGTGAATTGGCTACTTTCTATAACGACTACGCAAAGTGCATGAGCTAGGCGCTAGCCCCTGATAGAGCGACGGAAGAATATATAAATTATTACACAGATTCAAACGTGAACGTTCGTGCGAAGCTTGGACACTGGACACACTAATTGAATTTGTATAAACACGTGAAAAGGATTATTCAATAAAGAACCAACGGATAGGCCAAAGTCGAGTAGACGAAATCTTAAACCTAAGTGGCGAAACTTCAAATCTAGTTGATGGGAGTCCAGATTTCGTCGAAATAACATTGACAGGATATTCCTCTGATTTATTTCATTTACGTATTACAGGCATCTACGTATGCACAAAAATTTGATATCGGTAGAAAAACCTTACTCCGTTATTTTATTTTTTTTAAATGTACCTGCACCAAAAAGTCAAAGTCAAGTCAGTCGGTAATAAAAATATAAAGTTTCATGAAAATCGCAAATGATTGTAAAGAAGGCAATTTTTACATTTTTACTTTCCGAGGTTTTTAATTTTGTGTTTACATTATCACGAGTAAAGCGAACGTTAATAAAAACACAAATCAGGCTAACGCTTTTCAAGTCATGTAAACATTTGTCATTTGCTTTGCTTGCAGGCATTTTGTTGCAGTATTTGATTTTTATTGAAATACTTAGTTTGCCGTGCAGGTTCATAACTTTTTATTCCCTGTACGAGAAAGCTGTACACAAATTGGGCAAAATCGAAATAACTGGATTCATGATAAAAAGTTGACGAACTGGGTTCCTGGCATGAAAAATCGATACGACACATAAAACAATAGTCGAGCTGAATGAATATGTTGTCATTCCCACTCTGCTTTATGTAAGAAAATAGTACATTGTTCACCGAGAGGAGAAAGTGACCGATTACCGTCGAGGGTGTCGTGTGTGTGGTGTTTAAAACACCCAAGATCGGGAATCGCAGTTTCTCTCGAGTGATACATAGTGCTTTATACTACACCTAGAAGGAAAATAAAAAACGAAATCTTTACTAATTGAAATTTATATTGAAATTGTTGCAGTTAAAACTGAATCCTCAAACAACACACAAATTGGAAATGGCGCCAATGGCGTCTGCAATTTTCACATGTTCTTTTTTCAAATTGTTTATCCTGCCGCCGCAGGGTCGCACTGCCAGCCCGACACCATCCAACACACAGCTAGTGGCCAGTGTCATTTTGCGAACTTGGAGATAAAAACTCACTGTAAAAACTTTTTGGCTTTTGATATTTAGGTTACCGGCGCATAGTCTTACCCAAAATTAAAAAAGAAAAACCACGTAAGAAATGGATTTTCATACACTTTTCTCTCCCGCTCAGATGCGTTTTCTCCCCTCATATTTGTTCGATATGCAATGACGTACTTTCTACCGTAAATTTGATAAAGTATCAAGGTACTTTCCAAGCAGGTGTAGTATAAAGGTTTAATATCGCATATTTTCCGACCGCAATACTCGCTAGCAACATGAGCTCTCTCCATATGAACCCCTTAATACGATAATTATTATGAGCGAGACAATGGTTCCGCTTCGGTAATTAAATGATTCTATTGCAGGCAATTACATCAGAAACATGAGAACACAAACAGACCAACATAATTTCAGCTTGTTGAGGGGGTGGGTGGGTTAGATAATTAACGGTGAAAATGGACAGACAGGTGAATAGACACAGACAGATAGTCACCCGTGGTTCCGGATTTTTTATATTGAGTCGAATACGCAAATTTCCTTTTTAAATTTGACTTCGAAATTGCTTTAAAACTTTTATAATCAATTCCAAATAAAATGTAAGTTATAAATATATCAAGACAAGCTTTTAAATAAAACTTATAAGTATATTATTAAACAAAAATATCTGTAACATTTTTATTTTGTAGTTTTTAGTTCATTAAAAGCTAAAGTAGATAAAGAAGATTTGAAAGATTTAATTTTTAGTTATTAGCATTCGAATTTCTTAAAATTTCACCAACCTCTGTCCTATCACTAGTAGCATATTTACCCATAGGCTAAACTCGTTAGTAACCAGGACGGCAGGCAATCTGAGATATTCTTCTAGCCAGCGCCACGTAACTTCTCGTCAGTCAAATGGACCTAGACGCAGCCAAGTCATGGTGGAGTTCAGAATGGCCTGATATTATTAAATAGTGATGTAAAATTTCGTGACTGTTTTATATGCCACCGAGGATATCTCGCGTATGGAGCCAATCCTAGACGCAGCAGCCAAGTCATGGTGCACTAGCACTATAGAAGGGACAGTTATAATAGAATGCTGATGAAAAAAAATCGTGTATGCATGTGCTGTTGACCGTTGAACAAATCTTGCATTTGAAGCCAACCCTGAACGCAGAAGTCACGTCATGGTAGATTCTATAACTTACTATAAAATTTAAATGCTTAAACAAAATGTTGTGTCAGTACCGTTGACCTATGAGAAGTTAGTTCGTCTGAAGCTAATCCTAGAAGAAAATTCTGGTCACAATTTTATTATTATTGAAATTTATTGGAACTGAACCAACATTTAAAGATAAGAGAAACTTGTTCTAATTCAGCGCAAAATTTTTGACCTAACCTAACAAAAATACGGACATACAAGACATACAACACAGACATTTCAAGTCACAAAAAAGCTGTCAGTTAGGCCTTGTTGTTTTATAATGCAACAGTGACACTCAACTTTAGTGTGATGATTGATGGCAAATACCAGGTCAAAAGAAAAGCACAATAAAAACAAGGGTGCTGATAAAGATGTTGTTCCAGTCACTATATTAAAGTTCGATTAAGTGATGTGTGTAAATGGTACAAAAAATTGGTCGGCCTTTCTTTACAAACTGTCCATGAGCGGAAACATTAAATAAAATGAATTGTTAGGGCTCTGCCGTGAAAGCTGCAAGAGACCTCCTTGAGACCTTGGACTGCTGCACTTTTCTGCCCACTACTAGACATAGGCTTCCCCAAGTCCTTCCATGTTATATTTCTTCTATTCGGCTCAAACCAGCCCTAAAGATACGTTATCGTCATCTCGCCACTTTTTGGGCTTACCAGTTTCACTTCTATATCAATGGTTGCTTTGGGAAGATCAGAAGATCACTATTAATAAGCGTCTTCATAGTCCAATAGATTTTCCAGTTTAGGTAATTATACAATTCTTTCGTTACTGGTGCGTGACTGACAGACAATGACTGATTAACAGACAATGCACAGCCGAAACTACTAGTCGCAGAAGCTGAAATTTGGCACGTAGGTTCCTTGGGGAGTGTAGGGAGCAATAAGAGGATTTCCCGAAATTCCTATGGGGACGGGAAAAAATGCAATATGCGCGTAGGAAGTCAAGGGCAAAAACTAGTATATAATAATGTAGCTAGAGCTTAACCGAAACGCGACAAGTCTGCGGTGCAGACACAAATCAGCAACTAGACTAATTAACGCAATCACACTACTACTCTCCGTAAGTAATTGTAATAAGAAATCAATATGGCCGGTATCGCACGCCGCTTCGACTTCCAGTAACACTTTATTCCTCATAAAATGCATAAATACGAATAGATGGAAAGTGAAATGCATATGGTTGAACGAGGGTAGGGGCGGCGGCACTACTTTAGCGCGACAAAGCCAGAAACAATTCACTGCATAATAATTAGCTCCCGCGCAAAACTCTGCGATCCCATTCAGAGAACTTACTAACTTCTCCAGTACACTACACATAAAGCGGTTCGACTTCTGAGAGTAAATAATTAATATATGAGTTAATTGCACGAGTATACTACCATCACTAATTCACTCCGAGAACATAAAACAACAGCTACGAGGAAAGTTAGTTTAGTTTTAAAGTAATTACCTAGGTTTTACTCGAACTTGCAAAGAACCTTTCATAGACAGGAAAACATGGCAACATACATACCATTACAATCGCAACAAAACAAAACCGTGAGAAGGAGCTCTGACTTCATAATAATCCGCCGGTAATGTTAACTATGCAATCGATTATAAACAAAGATGGTTATTTGTACTTTCGAATTGTATTAGTAGGAGAATTTTTCCCATATCGGCGGGCAATACAATGATTTTCAATAACGTAATTTAATAACAGCAACCGGGTGGCAGTGTCGAGTTGGGAACAATCGAGACTATTTGACGAGAGTGTTTTTGTATCATACAATCGTAGTGCACGTAGGTGGGGTCTGGAGCGCGGCGCGCCGCCCCTGTGCCGGCGGGGGTCTGCGCGTCCTTAGCCGCAGCAGCGACCGGAAGAGGCGATTGTGAGACAATTTAAATCACTCTCCGCGACCCGTCACCCATTGTTGCCGACTTCCCGACCACAATCACTACACCGTCTATTACGGAGCAAAAATATGAATGACTGGATACACCGTTTAGTGTATAAGTGGACCGACTTTGGAAAACACTGATTGTGTCATGTCCAGGACGCCGGATTGGACAATTGGATTTCGCCTATTGCTTTGATTAACTGGGTTTTACACATAATTTGTTAGACTGTTTATCTTCTTTTTTAGTTTTTGCACAATCTACATTTGCGTGTACAGGGATTGGTCACAGTGACAGCCTTTTGATTCTTTACGTGAAAATAGATCCATCGGATATACTCACTGTCTGCAAGCACTTTTTGTGGAACATTGAAGAATTCTTTGGGGATTGTTTGATAGTGCCCTGCTCGCTCACGCAAAATTTCCGTCCACCGGCAAAAGACAAAAGTATTAATACGTTTACCTCCTGCGCGAGTGAACGCTTGGTACTTGACATCACTGCGAGCTACGTGTGTCAGCGCTCACCCCACAGAAGCGCTAGTGCAGACAGACATCCACCACTGCTCCTTTATACTACTGTGCTCCTAGCACTATGAACTCGCAACTAAACAAGTCTGCGTCGGATACGGAACTTAATCTGGTGGGCAGTGGAAATATAACACCGACTAATTATGTATTTAGAAGAATGAAGAGAAGCAGAGAGGATATGGACGACAGTCTGACTGAGCAATTAAATGAATTTAAAGAAGAAATAAGAAAGATGATGACACTTTTTACAGCTAACCATGGCAGTGAAATGATGAAAATCACTTCAACTCTGAAGGAAATTCACCTATCTAACTGTAACATAGAAAACTCGATCGCATCTCTTACTGCACAAAATGAAGAATACAAACAGAAAATTATCCAGTTGGAGAACCAAGCCACAGAAGATAAAAAAAATTTAGTTATATTGGAGAATAAAATAGAGGAGATGCAGATTGGAAGTAGAAAAACTAACTTTGTTATAAAAAACGTTCCGAGGATAAATAATGAAACAAAAGAAGATCTGATAGCAATGGCCTTATTTTTATCCCAAACGATTGGCTGTAACGTCAACAGATATGACATCAGGGACATTTACAGAGTGCGCGGTAGAAACTTGGAACAGCAAAGATCCCCTATAGTTGTGGAAACGGGCTCCACCCTTCTAAAAGCTGAAATAATGAAAACAGCTAAGGTTTTTAATATAAAACAAAAATCTAAACTATGCTGCAAGCATCTTGGCTTTAAAACGCAAGAAGATGACCCCATATTCTTATCAGAGCATCTGACTACCAAGGGTTCCCGTCTGCACTTTCTGGCACGAGATTTAGTTAAATCTGGATCCTATAAGTACTGCTGGACGTCATACGGCAACGTGTATGTAAAAAAGGAAGATCAAGCACCAACCATCATTATTAAAAGCGAGGAGCAAGTCCACAAACTAACACTAGCCAAATGACTATTTGTACGTTGTAGCTTTTATTACTATTTCTTTCATGTACTACATAGTGTAAGCTCACTAGTATTATCTTGTATCGTTAAAATGTATAACAGTTCATTTTATATAGGATGGCTGTATTTTTATATTGTCTTTGCGCTGGTTGCTATAGTTGTTGATCTAGTTAAAAATATGTTTGATTTATTGTTGTCTAACATCTTTGTGTCTCACTCTTACAAATACAATTCATACATGCATACATATACTCCCAATATACATCCATACGACACACTCTCAACTTTCACACAATGTTACACCACATACACAAATCACGTACACTTCTATACCCTATATACCTTATTGTACACTAAATATATAAAAAAAAACAAGAGGACAAGATCTCTCAGATAATATAATATATGCTTGTAATCCTGATTGTAGCTTGGTTAATAACATTGGACACAAACGCTCTGAAATGACGTTGTACTCTAGCATGCCCTTAGAATGAGTGATTCATTACAAAATATTACTGAGATAGATAAAATAGAGGCTGCACGAGCTTTTGAATGTGACTGCGCAGAGCTCAATAAACACATTTTAAATGTAAACAAAAATGACTTATCCATTTTATCTCAGAACATAAGGAGCATATATTGTAATTTTGATGATTTCTTGTTGACGGTATCTGTCATGAAATTTGAAGTGGACATCATTATTTTAACAGAGTGCAGGCTGAACGCAAATAAACCTATTCCACAATTAAGTAACTACCAATCGTATATGACTACACGGCAGCTGAACCAAAATGATGGAGTCGTAGTTTATGTAAAAAGCACACTAAAACCCCGAGTTAAGGAAATCTCACTATCACAAGCCTCTTGCCTACAGCTAGACGTATTAAATAACATTATCCTATGTATCTATCGATCTCCATCAAGTACTAATACTGATAGTTTCATAGACTCACTCAATACTCATCTAGACTCCATAACTTCACAAAAAAGTATTGTTATCGCGGGTGACATAAATATTAATATTATAACGAAGCCGACCGAACAGTCTCATGAACAAAAAAATAGAACAAACTACCTCAACATGCTGTCTCTTCATGGTATCCTGCCTGGGCATTTGCTACCGACTAGAGATAAAACCTGCCTAGATCACTTTATGTTAAAAATAAATAAGAAAAAGTTTTCCGCTACCATTGCTATCCTACATTCTACCATCACAGATCATTTCACAACTCTTCTAGTTTTGTCTAAGCAAAAATATAAACAGGCTATACCTAAAACTACTACTTCACTTAACTATGAACAGGCTTTAACACAGTTACAAGAGGGGAACATGAGTGATTTGCTTTTTTGTAATGATCCGGATGACTTATGTAAACTCCTGTTGCAATCTCTTACAGATACTATTAACTCGAACACAACTACAATCAATATTCCCAGCAGCAAACGCATTATCAAACCATGGATAACTAAAGGAATATTGCGCTGCATACAGAATCGTAATAAATTTCAAAGGAAGCTTCGGCTTGACCCGGATAACTTAATTCTAAAAATAACTTACACACGATATAGGAATTATTGTAACAATTTACTAAAAAGGTTAAAAAGAAAATACGAAAAAGAGCTTCTTTCAAATTCAATAAAAAATTCAAAACAACTCTGGAAAAATATCAAATCTATAACATACACTAATAAAACAGATAATCAAAATACAGAATTGCTAAACTTAAAGTCATCCCCCACCGAATCTATAAATTTCATCAATAATTATTTTGCTAATATAGGCTATGAGCTAGCTCAGCAAATTCAACCTGAAACTACGAATTACCCTACTCCACTCAGTGATGCACTAACACAAGCTAATTCTTTTGTGCTTCTCGAAACCGACTGTGATGAGGTATATAGAACTCTAATGAATCTTAGGTCCAACAGTGCTTCGGGCTGGGATAATATATCCACAAAGTTTTTAAAACACACAAGCATGGTAGTGGTCCCCATCATCACACATCTTGCAAATCTGTGCTTTACGAAAGGAATTTTCCCGGCCCCGTTAAAAGAAGCCATAATCACGCCAGTGCACAAGGGTGGAGATAGAGACGATATCAGTAATTATAGACCAATTTCAGTTTTAACTGCTTTATCAAAAATTATTGAAAAACTAATAAATACTAGACTACTAAATTATTTAAACAAATTTAATATATTATCCGACTCGCAATACGGCTTCAGAAGAAATATGTCTACGGAAGATGCTGTTAGTGCTCTGTCCTCTCTAATAACCAAACATCTAGACAATGGACAAAAGAGCCTCACTGTCTTTTTAGACCTCAAAAAGGCGTTTGATACCGTCTCTACCTCTATTCTTGCAAACAAACTGGAAAAGATTGGCGTTCGGGGAGTAGCTCTTGACCTTTTAAAGGACTACCTTTCAAACAGGACGCAAAGAGTGAAGATTGGCCAGCATATCAGTGGTGACGCGGCTGTATTGTTCGGAGTTCCCCAGGGAAGTGTTTTGGGCCCAACCCTCTTCTTAATATATATAAATGACCTCTGTAGTATGATAATACCTAATGCTAAAGTTTTCTCCTACGCCGACGATACAGCCGTTGTCTTCTATGGGAGCTCTTGGCACGAAGTCAAGGATCATGCTGAGGCAGGTATCTCTCGTGTCGCTGAATGGCTAAAATTCAATCTCCTAACGCTAAATACCTCCAAAACCAATTTTATATGTTTTAGCATTTCTAAGCGTAATGAACCAACTGATGAGTTTGGTATCGTTATACATTCATGTAAGGGTGCATACGGCAATCATTGTGACTGCCCAAATATTCGCAAAGTTACCGAAGTTAAGTATTTGGGTGTAGTAGTGGATAATAGACTAACCTGGTACCCTCATGTAGAGCAAGTTACCGCCAGAATTAGAAAGTTAAGTTGGTTGTTCAAAACCCTAAGACATGTTGCACCAGTGGTAAAAGCGAACAACCAAAGCCCGTCAAAAAATTTACTCACACAAGTTTACCTTGCACTTGTACAATCTGTGCTCGGATACTGTATTCCGGTTTGGGGAGGTACAGCAAAGACCAAATTAATCCATCTAGAACGAGCACAACGCGCACTCCTAAAGATTATGCATTTTAAAAAGCTTAGATTTCCTACTGTGGACCTTTATCAGATCAGTGATGTACTCTCTGTCAGAAAGCTATTCATAGTTCGAACAGTATTAAAAAAGCACAAGTCTTTGCCCTTTAATGCGGGTATTACCGCGAAAAGAAGAAAGTTTAGCATAGCGGATATACCTTCAACTAAGACCAAATTTGCATGTAATCAATATAGTAAACGATCAGCTCAATTGTATAATAGAATAAATAAAAAGCTAAATATACACTCGAAAATAAAATATGATTGTCAAGAAACACTAGTTAAGTGGATAAAACCACTTACGTATGAGGACACAGAAGCATTGTTATAGTACGGAATTATTCACATACACACAGACACACACACCCACTTATACTGACACACACGCCCATACACACACACACAGGCACACACACACACAGTCTTTAATATACTCTCTTTTTAAATTCTTATTTTGTTAAACTAGATTTAGTATTCTGAACTAAACTTTAACTTTAATTTTAAAATATTGTGTTAAGTATCACGCTATACAAAATAGGGAGGGGCGGAGTCTTCTACTACAGGCATTATTTGTCTAAAAGAAGATTCCGAACACAACAATTGTAAACCAATAATTTGACACAATAATTTTTTTTTTTTTTTTTTTTTTTTTTTTTTTTCTCACAGCTTTGAGAACTCGTCTTCCCAACTCTCAAAATATTTCCTGACTCTAGAAAAAAGATTTTCTGCACCGCCTCGGCCTTTCCTTAGCGCTTAGGAGTTTTGAACCAATTGTACTTAGATTCTTTCATTAAAACATTGTCATTGTAAATGTTTATCCGTTATAATTATTATAAAAGCCGTGTTATTACGTTTAAACAAAACAAACGATTTACTTATTACTCAACAATGATTTTAACCATTGCATAACAAAGCATAAAATTCGGTTCTTGTTACTTTCGTCAGGCGGCATTAATCGATTACATCTAAGAGAAAGGTTATGCCTGCTAGCGAGGGAAAAACCGTTGGCAACAATGTATATTGGAGTCTAGACTTCCTTTTTTAACAATGCGTTATGAGGGAAGCTGAAGTAACAAGCATGGAGCTTGCTTGTGCTAATGTTGACCGAAGCTGGTCAGTGCAGTCTAATAAAGGGGACAACGTAGACTTTGGAGACAAGTGCAAACAGATCGACATCTGTTCAATATTCCGCGGGCTATGAGAGCTGAGTGAGGTCTTTGTGGCAAGAACATTGCAAAACGTTGCGGTGAACCGTATTAAAAAATTAGAAAAAACGTCCCCTCAGGGTGGAGTATTTTGGCTCGCCGTTCGATAAGGACCAGGCCCGAGTCGACGGAGCATTGTGTTCCACGCGCGCCTCAAAGAGATGTGAGCATAATTGACGGGGCCCGCTAGGGCCAGTGCCTGGCAGGGTTGCACAAATTGTTTGAAACGTTATCGCGGTCCAGAGCGTAAGGAGTCATTTGATTTCCCATCCAAAAAAAGAGTGCAGTTTTCGCAAATATGCCCAAACAGACATTGCATTGACGGAAACATAATATAAATCCCTCTTGATCGTAATTTCAACTTTAAAATAAACTTAATGAAAATCTTTGAAAAGGTAACCTGCTTAAATATTTCCGTTCAACAAGTTTTATTTTAGGAGCAGAACAAACAGCATGGATTGAAAGCCTTTTGAAACGTTTAGCAAGTTACGCAGAAAATTTGCCTGAATCAGGTATTTCGAGATCAGGTGCATATTTCAATAATTTGCGAGCATAATTAAGTATTCTTTAGATCAGGATCAATCGTACTAATCGTCTTCTAAGGTACTCGATAATCTCTTAAGAGGTTTTGCACAATGAAATTCAAGAGATATTTTTTAATTTTCTATTGAATTCTCGTTAATGTCTGAGGAAGATTTAAAAGGGAAATTAGTTTATTATCAGTTATGAGGAGCGAGGAAACTATTGATTGGTTTAAGATGATATCAGTTCTTACTGACAGCTAATGGGAAGCTAGCCTCACACCCGGTGCTCGGCGCTATCTCACTTGCTAGGCTGGCAATCTTCATTATTCTCAGCAATCAGTGTACGGATATCCGGACCCGTCAATACACTATTACATGTGCAGTGTGCGCTAAGATCTTTCAATACCTCGCACATCACAAAGAAATTTAATGTAAAAAAGTTGAATAAGATATAATTATCCGATAGCAAGACGTGTTCACTGTTCAGTTACATATTCGCAACATTGAACTCTTGAATGATACGAATATCTTCAACTGAGCTTCAATCGTGCCTAGAAAATTGCAGAGATTTTAGTCGTAATAAAAATATGTTCAGATGAGCCAAGCCCAAGATATCCGAGTTATTGCTGTAAGCTTTCAAATTTAGTAGTAGGTATGATTTGGCATCCCTATGTAGGGTAAATTCTGAATGCTATATTTTTACTAAAGTTTAAACCTTTTAAGGACAAGCACGCTACTAAATGTTAGCTCTATTAAAATCCCACAATGGTACCACGCGGTACTCACTCAATATAATGGGGAGCCATTCAGTAAAGTGCTTTCGAGTAGTTTTTTCATAATAGCTGGCTTCTAGCATTACTAGCAATTAGCCTTTGTTCTGGACCTAGCAGAACTAGGGGCATAACATTTGACCTCCGGACAAAAATTTGTTCTCAAAAAAAAACTCCATTACAAGATTAAATTTTCTATCAAATACCATAGTCCAATATGTTCACAAGGACTATTTTGTTAATACGAGATATTGTGTTTGACGTAGACGTGCATTGTTTGCAATATAGTTTTATTTTTCTGATAAATCCAACTGTAACGTCAATTATCATTTAAGTGGTGCATTAAACCTTTTACGGATGTAAAATTATGTAAATGGGTGAGTGGCAGCGAGGGAAAAATGTCTTCGAAGCTACTTTTTTACTAAGGGAAGAAAGTTTTTTGCATAGACCTCTCTTTTCTTACGCCAATGCCCGTTCTTGTCTTGAGCTACTTGTTCCTGTGCCAGCCACATCCTATTCAATTAATTACTATTGTTTTAGTTGCTGAACTGCATATTCGTTTAGGCTGTTATGTACAAAATGAAATAGCTCTACCGCTGCGTCAACTAAGACATTTTGTCGTAGCCGTTTGGATCTAGATCGAACGGCAGTTGGCACTGAAACTAAGCTAAGAATTTCAGAAATCTGAACCGCTGCCGTTTATGGTGAACTACGAGTATGACAACGCAGCAATGTACAGTCAGAGACGAAAAACTTGGTTATTTCGTTTTTTTTTTTTCTTCTTTAATTATAATTTTATAGATATGACAGCAAACAGCTGTAGCAAGTGGAAAGAGCGGAGGAAAGACTTTGTCAAACAGATACAATAATAAGTTACCGAACCTAAACTCTTCTAAATAATTAAATGCAATAAAGTTCGACACATTTAGAAGATTGCATCTCTTTTAAAAGCTTGTATGGTGTTAACTCATTGTTGGCGACGGTACCGGCTCCAAATAAAACCGAAGTACAAAACCGCAACCTGCACTCGTAATTCTAAAGTTTACCGCCTTGACTACCAAGGTGCCTATAGATACAAAACAAATTGACGTTATTACTGTCGTGAGAGACCCGATTTCATTGGGTGTGGGTTACAGATATCTCGTACCTATAGTGCATTTATCCTAACAGCGAATAATTAGTTCAAATCATGGCGCTAACCCCTTTAAGCAAATCTGTAGCTATTTCATGTTGAAAATCTACCTATTCCTTGTGTTTGACGCAAGTAGCTTAGACGGATTCAAATGCGTTTGAGCTACAAAGGAACCTGCATGAAGACAAGATGTATGTAGCATTAGTTCGATTAGACAGATTTGTTTAAGGAGGCTAGACGACCCTCAGCATTTCTGCTCCATGATACTAATCGAAATTGGTTGAGGGAAGCTGAAGACTAATTATTTGATACTGTTGAGAGATTTGGAAGCCTTAATTAGCTCTGAATTCCTACCCTGGTGATAAATATTATGATTATCAACTGGGACTTATGAAGAATATATCTATATCTTAGTTATTTATATTATAAAGAGGAAAGATTTGTATTTTTGTATATTACGAACAAATTTAAAAACTACTGGACCGATTTCAAAAATTCTTTCAGCAATGGATAGCTACATTATCAGCGAGTAACATAGGCTATATTTTATCCCCGTACGGAACGGGAACTACGCGGGTGAAACCGGGTGACGTCCGCTAGTTTAGTATAAAGAAGGATTTTTTTGTTACAAGGAATGGCTGTATATAAGAGATAGAGACTTTTTGCGATACTCTAATTATTGCTACATCTTCCAGCAATAGCAATGTTTCATACAAACTAAACCTTTGCAAAGCCATGAGCTTCAACGGATCGCAATAAAATACAATAACTTTTTCGAATCCGTAACCAATGAATAGAGAATTCGATAAGCCGGTAGGTCATTGAGACTTTTCAAATGCCACGTAAGAAAAGTCAAATGAAATAAAACAGTACCGGGGCGTTGTTGCCATGAAAACATCCAACACCCCAATTCTCCCATCCCTTCCATCAAAAAAATGTCGCTGCACTCTTGTATTTCGAAAATATTCGCCCTTTTTATTTAGTTTCGTTCGTGAAACAACGGGTTCTGACAGAGAGCTTTAATGAAAACGTAGGTATTGCAAAATCGGTTGAAAGTTGAAATCACCCCTAGCGCAGTATTGCCGACGGGCCACGCTATAGTAAAATGATATTCTGGATTTTAAAAGCGTTCACGCGCGGAAAAAAGCAACGGATGAAGAGCGCCGTGTTTAATGAAATACTTTTAATGGACGTCAAAAAAAGGAAGAGGTTAATTTAGTTGTATTTTTTTTTTTGGTATGTTTGTTATCTCTGTCATAACTCCGTAATTTATGAACCGATTTGTTTTTTTTTTTTTAAGGATTTGTCCCATAGAAATTCGAACAAAATCGGTTTAGTAGTTTGGTTTGATATCAATCAAATTGCGTGTTTTGCTTTCCTGTGACTTTAGAATCGTGTTGTTAGGTGTGGGGTACCAATAAAAAGTGAAAAATAAAACTTTTTTACAGAAAAATACAACTTCCAAATAAACAAAAACTACAAAGTATAAAATAACTTTAATTTTGGGAGTCGGTGATTTTGGTTCTTTCTTCGTATTTTAACACCGACTTCAGAAGTTAAAGTTATTTTTTACTTTGTAGTTTTTATTTGGAAGTCGGTTATATTTTTTTGTAAAAAAGAGTTCTTATCTCCAAAATTCGTTTCGTTTCTACGCTCAATAATTAGCTAGAAAACAAAGTCTGGTTTTTGTAATGGTTTTGAGGGACTGGCCAACTGGAATAATAATGTTGGTAATTACATTACTAAAACTACCAATTATTACACTAGATTACCTTGTCTCGATCACGCCGAGTCCAGATTGTTAGAACCGCCATATTTCCATATTAAACTTGAAAACTTAAATAATAAAACATAAGAGTCTACTTCATAGCAGCAATAACAACATTGGTTCTAAACAAAGCAGACGCAACACAAAAGAAGAATAGCTGTAAACTCTTTTGATTTCCCTTCAAAATGTACTGACATTGATGAAAATATATTTGATTCATTCGGCTCAAAGATGAGGGGAGCACGCGTTCGCTGAGGCGTGCAGTTGTTGAAACCAAACATAGGCCGGGAGTCGAACTCCGACTAAACCACGAATCACGATAGCCGGTATCTTTGTGGACGTCACCCAAATAAGGCTGTCGCTATTTTGTTAAGGTAGCCGAGTACCCACTATCAGATCTAGTCTTAGTTCGAAATCTACGCTATTTCAGATTTGAATGAGGGTTACGTTTGTACGAACACTCATCAACTGACAACTCGTGCAAAATTGACTATGAATGTGAATATCGGGGCAGGCTGCCCTTAGCTGAGCTATACCTTCTTTCTTATGCACCTAATTTTATTAGCAAAAGGTACTCCAAGGATAACTTTTGAGACTAAATTGAAGTTTACAGCTTAGGTACTTGGAAAAACATATTAAGTTTGAATGCCGTATCTGGAATTTCATTTGAACAATTGGTAGTCGAGTTGCAAATAACTGTTATTAGATGAATAGCCCGTCAACTGCCGGACTAACAAAATCCCCTCGGCGATATTCAAGTATAGCCCCCAACCAGTGTTATCGATATAATTAAAAGGGGACCGTTAGCACTGATCATCGATAGCCAGCCCGGTAGCTACACCGATAAAACTATTACACATCAAAACATTGCGTTATAGTGTAAACAATATTTCCTGCTGATTGAAGGTCGATGAATAATTAAAGTTTTTACGTTACGTAAAATTCCTAAAAAAAATCGCATGGCGAAAAAACTTTTTGCTTCGCCGAAATAAAATATAAAAACCGTCGGTCAAGTCATGGGATTATCGCAAAGCTTCCTCGGTTGGCGTACAAAATAAAATAAATTAAAATGTAGAAATAATGCACTATTCACAAAAATAAATGATACACAGAACAAGCACGCTCTACTGATTTTAAAAATGCTGGCAATTAATATTCAGCAAAAAATACTTAAAGAAACAAAAAATCAAGTACATTCGAATAAAATGATAGGCGCGAAAACGCGTTAGCGTAGCGTTTAGAGCGCGAGGTGTACGTCACACCGCGCTCTTTCCCGAGTGAGGACTGCGAGATGCAGCCGCCAGCCGCCCGCCGGCGAGCCTGCAGCCGACGAACGCGGCTGCGCTTGACAAGAATTTACCAAAGAAAATCAAGCGGCACGGGGAAAATTCTGAACAGCAGCAGCAAGTGCAAAAGAAAATTTTAATTATTTGAAGGATCGGGGAGACTGAAATAATTTTCCTTAAAAATATCTGAAAATGTATGTGTCACCGGAAAATCGCAAACGTCGTAAGAATGTAAAATATCGCGTGAAATTGTAAATTATTTTTTCTTGATAAGACACGTATATACCTATTGGAAACTAATGAATTTGGATGAAATTGATTGCATACAGAACGATTTTTTCATAATTTATCGATAAATTATAATCTAATAAAGATTTAATACAATCTTACGAAGTCTGAAAATTTTCCGGTGACATATGCTGAAATATTTTAAAACATTCAATAAATAATTTTACCCGTGAAATTATTTTCTGCATTCACGATCACTTCAAATCAGACACTTAATTACCTACATATAATTAGAATTATTCGCATGTTTTAAGTAGCACCCAATACACTGTATGTACAATGTCTTTTATTTAGTAAACACTTTAGAATAATGCCGTAACACTAACTTAAACAACACTTAAATTCGCAAGGAACTTTGCACTTGAAGTGTATTTTTATTTTCATAAATGCTTTTCTTTACATTGTATTGTCGCGGTGATGGACGCGTTAATGTTTTCGGCGGTGGCCGTCAATGTTTTCGGTGGTGGCTGTCAATAGCGGCGACAGGCCGAACACTAAAATCAGTTCACAATAACCGCATTGTTTAAAAGAACGCAATGTAAGTAACATTGCGTTCTTTTAAATTAGTTAGATCATTGTTTATGTATGATTCATTTAAGTACTTAGTATTTTAAATAATATTTGCTATCAAGGAGTTTTATTTGGTAGTAGACTAGCAAATTATTGTAACAAAGACTGTAGAATCAGGGAAGTCGAGCAGATGTGTTTGAATTTTCGTATAAAAAAGTAAAATATCAGAATGTTTGAGTGTTTAAATTAAAAACAAACCAGGAAAATCTCTTGCTGACTGTACAGTGCGCTCTTTTAATTGTGATATTTGATTTTTTTTTTCTTTTTTTTTTTTAATCTTGCCATCTGTAAGTTCGACACGTTAATATACATAATTATGTAAGTTCGACCTGATCATATTTCGTTTAAATTAAACATTATCTGTACGATTTCCGATACGTGCTCCGTGCTTCGGAAAGCGCGTCATTTGTAGATCTTTGACAGACGGTATCGGTACGGGTAGTCTCGAAATTTTGACACCTGTATTGCCGAATCAGCTCTGGGCGTGGAGGTTTTTTTTTACTATTGATAGGCTTTGACCACTTTCTCACCTGATGGTAAGCGATGATGTGGTCGAAGATAGAACACGCTTGCCTAGAATAACCTATTCACTCTTGACTTGACTCCCAGGTTATAGCTATCAGGAAACACAGACTCTGGCAGGGAATTCCGCTCCTTAGCTGTACGCTCCATGAATGTGTTCCCAAGACGTTTTGTTCCAAAAAGTGTTCCGAAAAGTCAGATGGGCAAGCGCTCCATGTAAAATACTGCTGTTCAGATGCATGGTGTCTGACTGGAATCCGACACCAACTCTGTTGGGAAAACGCTAGGCAGCTTCATTTCTTAAGGACCTAATAGGGTCCTTAAGAAATGACTCCGCTGTCCTTCCGTCTGTCTGTCTGTCACCAGGCTGTATCTCATGAACCGTGATAGTAAGACAGTTGAAATTTTCACAGATGATGTATTTCTGTTGCCGCTATAACAACAAATACAACAAAAAACAGAATAAAACAAATATCTAAGGGGGCTACCGTACAACAAACGTGATTTTTTACTCGATATTGATAACGGCAACAGGTAGACGCTTGAAATATTCACAAAATATTTAGTTATATACCTATTCACTTTAAAAATAAATAACTAAAATTAAAATAAAACAAATACTTAAGGATACAACAAACGTGAATTTTTTGTCGTTTTTATAGATAATGGTACGGAACCCTTCGTGAGCGAGTCTGACTCGCACTTGGCCGGTTTTGATTTTATCAAACGAAATTACAAGATGACCGTCACATACCAGCATAAACATAGTGTAGTGAAATGGAATACAGAGCAAATAAAGCGAGAGGCAAATGCTATTGCAAGTTCCCCCCGGGTCCTTGTTAAAATAAAAACAAACGATACCTCGGTATCCGTACCGATGCTAATATTTGACGAAACTTCAAAAATATTTTTTTGCGACTAGCTGCCCGGTATATCAGACAAACAAAATGGTTCAACATAGTATGGAATGCATGTTTGTATTAAACCAACATCTGACTCGACTGTCTTTGATATAATGAAAAAAACACTGTTACGAATAAACTGTGAATCGCGACAAATATTCTTTGGCTCGTAGTCACATTTTCTTCGTTCATATTTTGGTTGAAGAGTGTATTTGCGTTGAATTTATCTCTGCATAAAATATTTTTTCGAAACTGAAACAGACTGTACTGTAGAGTAAAGTATATTCATTTGAATCCCATGAAATGGAAATTATGATTGTTTAAAGAACTGAATCACACCAATCGATCGATCGTCGATGATCAATGCCATCGATCGATGGTAGAATTGATTAGTCGACGTCGATCGATAGTTTTTACTACATCAATCGATGGTGGAATGAATTATTCGACGTCGATCGATGGCTTCTACTTCTACCACACCAATTGATTAACGTCGATCGATTGGATGGTAACACCCTTAATTTGAATATTTGTTAATCAATCACGCCGCGACCACGGATTTGTATGTAACTTGAGTCACAGGTAGACGCTGACCCAGATTAGGCTCGTCGGCTAATATGGCTCGGCGTTCCTGTGGGATAATTTCGATTTTATGCAGATGAAAGCCAGAAAAAACAGAGAAGGAACAGAGAAAGATAAAAGAATAATTCTTTTATCCTTTTCACACAAAATACCTGTATGGTGTCGGACGTAAGAGAATAGCACCATTCCATCACTTCCCGTGGATGTCGTAAGAGGCGACTAAGGGACTCACCAGAGAATGGGCAGCAGCATTCTCTGTACATTGCAACACCTACACTGCGATCGCCAACCCGCCTGCCTAGCGTGACGATTATGGCAACCCCCCCTCCTCTCCCCCTCTGGGGAGGCCTATGTCCAGCAGTGGACGTCTTTCGGCTGGTATGATGATGATAATGACACAAAATGTTATTTGCACTGGATGGCTTCAATTCAATACGGCGTAACTTGTAAGTGACGTCACACGCAATTAGTGCTGTCTCTGTTGATTACATAAAACCCTAGCAACACCGCCATTTTTTGAGATTTTTAAGCAATATTTTTTAGCTGCATCTTGTCTGCTCTCTAGGTTTTGAAAAACGTAATAAAAACAATCCAGTCAGATACCCCATTGAATGCGTTTACCTTTCAGAGTCGCAAAATGGATCCTTTAAGCTCTGTTTGTATTTTCGCATGCCAATGATGTGTTACTATACAATAATGTTTACTTAACAAGACTACAACCGCATAAACAACCGTGCGTTGAGTGCGGCTGTGTAATAATTTTATGCAATTATATAGTAATTGGGCATTACGTTATCTTTATTTACGACCATACGATACGTCACGGCGTCTTCACACGAGCCTAGAAAAGCTAGGGCATCAATAAAAGACATACTAGAATAGGCACACAAACTAGTTGCAGTTGCTATTAAATCAGTATACAGCAACTATAATGACAGTTCACCGTACTCCAATATCGAAGGTTATGAGTCATTTAATAAGTGCAGCAAAAACTGGTAATAACTGTGCTAGTTGTCTATGTACGCAGGTGGTTTCGCTGGCTGGTGGCGCTACAGCCTCATTCGCCATTGTCTAAGGTCCCCGTAATCCCATAGGAACCCGCCGCCGACGCCATGTCCACTTTCCTGTTACGGTAAACAAGTCAGACAGGGGCTGATTCATTTTGTATCGCGAACCAATTATTTATAATGCTTACAAACGAGCTTCACTATAAAAGGAGCACTATATGCATTACTATTGGTTTCACATATTTCGGATTAAAAAGTTGTTGCGGCTTATTTAAGATAATTCTGTAAAACATTTTGTTTGGTCGATTTAGAATACTAATCTTTTTAGTTTATTATGTCCCATAGTCATGACGTTTTTTTTACTTTTTGCGATGCTCGTTAATTAAAACTGGATACTTGTGTGATTATCAGGAGTATTGAACATAAATACTCGATCACAGAAGTACTATCAACTTAGTCATAAGAGCAATTTCGTATTGCAAACTGGCTTGAGTCAACGAAACAGCAAGTTTTTCACGTGTTGAGTAAGAGGCGAGTGTGCGACGGAAGCCCGCCGAGTTCTCCGACCTTTTAGGGCATAATGTCTCGGTATTTAAAGTCCACAGAGGATATAACGAAATTGATAGCAATCACGCGCGATTTATGTATGTGATAGATTTTTAATTAAGTTTTCCTGTTGGGATTTACTTCATAAAGTTAGGTCAAGTAAGTCTGACCCATGTATATAATATTTAAGTATTGATTTAAAAACTTAACAGTTTCTTATTTTTGTTCTTATTGTAAAAGTTTTGAATAACGCAAGGCTTTTGCAGATCATTAGCGATAGTTTTCAATTAATTAAAGCTTAACTTGTGGAGGGCTCCGTAGTGCTAAATAAATTATCGGTCGATGAGATGAGGCTCGCAGCGTTCAATTTAGGGCCAATTACAATTAAGAGTACAGGTAGATTTTACTTATTTGTTTTATATTACGGACTTAATAATTTTCAATAATATGAATCTTGCGCGATTTACTATGGTTTGAGAGGAGCTCGTGGCTAAATAATAACAGTTGCACGGATCGATTTTCAAGGTTAAGTAACGCTACCCGAGGTTGGTCTGTGGATGGGTGACCATCTTAACATACCGAGACTCCTCGGTGCCTCGAAAAACAGGTTAAGCTGTTGGTCCCGGACGTAATTTGTAGATCTTTGGCAGTCGTTACGGATAGTCAATAGTCAGAAAATCTGACACCAGTCTTGCCAAGGAGTACCGTGTTACCCATTTAATGGGTTTTGGAGATCTGGTAGGCAGCCGCTCCACGTAAAATACTGGTACACATCTGAATCCGGTTTGGCTGGAAGCCGACCCCAACTAGATTGAGTTGGGAAAACGCTAGGCCGATGATGATGAAAGAAAGTTCCAGCGGGGAGCAAAATTAAAGCAAATGTATATAGAGAATAAGGGATCTATTTATAACTTCATTTCAAAAATAATCTAAGATGCTATGCTGATGGATAATATATTTGTGTTGTGGAAAGGATAATATGGCACAATACATCGTTGTTGCAAAACCTCTGAAGGAAATGGAAGGCCGCTAGGAGCGATGCTAATGAGGGTTCCCTCAGGTAATGATATCCGTTAAAGTGAACCGTGCCGATTCTGAAATAATTGGCTGACGTGCTTAAACTTTATTATTGAGATATGACGATAGATGACGGGTTTTTTCGTGGTAAAGTGCATAAAATGACGATTATCTTGTGTCGTGGCTAAACTTTCAACACTAGATTGAATTTTTTAACTTTATTACGTACGTCAAAAAACAAAGGTAGCCTTGTCTGGTTAACCGTAACACGTCACATTTTCCAACACGTACCCTAGTAAACGCCAGTGTGATAGACCAAACAAAAGCGTAGCTCGCTTTCATGCATAGCGTTTTGTTCCAGGACGTCAACAGAACAAAACAAAGAATTGTGTTTCACAACTCATCAATTTATGAAAGCTTATATTCACATGGAAGCAAAATATCGCAGAAGCTACATGAGGTAAGACGAGAGCTTGAACAAAAATAAATTATCCATTAACGTCACATTTTTCTCGTAGCTCAATGATGAACCGACTACGTAAACGATAGTCTCGGGACGGAGCGAGACAATAATTACGCACAGACAGCCGTCAATCTCATCCGGTAAGACGCTTTGATAAATTATACATTGTTCGAGCCACATATCTGCATCGCGTGTCCGTCCACACTTGAATTTTCACTGAAAACAGAGTAACGCTCCGGCAATGCGCGTTCGTCTTAGAAATTGGGTCGCATACCGTTGTGTAACGTCCCGAGAGCAATGCGACCACTACGGCTATTGTGTACGAATTTTTAATATCGAAAAAACCAGGATTGTCATACAAATCACTCCAAGTTACAGGGACTTTGTACCAACATAAATAGGACACTAAGATAATGGGAAATTATTAATGAAAATCGCATAAAAACATTTTTAGCTTTTATGCGATTTTTTGCCCCTGCCTGTATTTTGGCGCAAGCTACAAATAATTGCACCAAAAATTAATTTAAGGAAGTTTAAGTTGGGATATGTTCCCGTGACCGCTGACGGCCTCGAAACCAGCGAGAGTAAATCTCAATTTGTGCAATATGTTTTTTAAGGATTGAGTAACGCGGCGCCCGAATGCCTTTGGAAACTATATTACTTGCTTGAAATGGAAGAAATGGGGGAGACTTTTGCCCAGGAGTGGGACAGTTCAGGCTAACAACATAAAATAATACTTGCTTATCTTACATGTGTAGAACGATTAAGCATCTCTGGAAGAGGTGTCCACTGTCCATATGCTTACGTCAAGCCGACGCCGGCGCCTCTTTGGCGCAGGACTGTATCTTCAGCTAAGCGAGGTGTTGCACGTATTTTATTATTCGAGACTGCCGCTTCCAGGTCGTGCATTTGCAACTATTTGTATGCTCACGATCGTTAGTACGTTAACAGCCACGATGTCACAGGAATAATAGTCAAGTATTTTTATAGTAATTGTAAAGTAGTGAAAATTAAGGCTTCTAAAAATGATATACGAGAAACGTATTGAGTATGTCCAAAAATTACACTTTCCATATGACCTGCTGCTGCCTGTTTAAGATCCTTAGATCCTTTACCCTTAGGTAAAGGAGTGCCACATTTACCCTTAGGTCTTAGACGGGCAGTCACAATGCCGGTTATAGGCTTTGTCAAACCGATGCGAATTTAAATTCAAACTGCACTACAATAGTAAGAGTGGAACACATCGCATTCAAAGTTAGCGCCACAGTGTGCCTGAATAGGGCACATGTCACAAGGAAACTGTTATCTCTTCAACAGATCCTCGGCTTCGAGAAACACGTAACTTTGTGCAGAATACTGAATACAAGTTCGCTGCGGAAAATTGCACGGTCCGTCTCGGCCACTCTCCACTGTCAATAGCAACTTTAAGTCGGACAAGTGCAGCCGTCGGCGATACATACCAAATACATAGGCAACACCTATAAACTTTGTGTTCCTACTCTCTGCCTTCTACAGTTTAATACTACGGCTTTTATAAACACCGCCTGTCTTGTTGGTATGAAGTTCTTTTTTGTTATTATTCTGTCAGAAGCAGGCGCAGCCCGGGGCCTGGATTTGTGCTCGGTTTATCCCGAAAGGCTCGCCCCAATTTACAAGCGACTTAAAAGAGGCGGTTAACACGTTAGTCTAACTGCCTTTGGAGAGCACATGCGTGTTATGTTTTTATAATCATTCCAATATCATTTCAATACCTTTCTAACTTAAAAATATTTATACAAGAGAACGTTAGTGCCTAAGAATAGACGCTTGTTAGTGACGTCACTACCTGTTCTTATACACAATATGGGTGACGGCAATAGGGAGAGAAAATGATGTGATGGAAATCATAGTTTATAAAAACAAAACTTATACCTATAAGATGAAAAACGTTTCTGTTCTCCAATGTCATAATTAAATCGTAAGTGGAAATTATTAGTGAGAAGTAGCTCAGATTGATATTTCTACAAGAGTGGTCCACAATTTTAGTTTTAATACATAAGCAAATTAAAAATTAATATAAGCAAGAAAAAGTAGTTATTCAAGAGCCAGATATAGGCGCGATAGCGCGGTCGCTTCGCTGAGAAAATTCTATTACAGCAACAATTTTATTTACTTTCATTTACACGGCGACAGCAATAATAAAATGGGAAACTCGACGGAAACGCAATGTTGCGATGTGATCAGACGAAAGGACGCCTTTTCGTTTGCATAAACTTCCACCTCCTTTTGAAAAAGCCACAGCATTATAAAATATGTTTGTAAATTGTGTACAAAATACGTTAGTATCCCGTGTGTCATTTGAATTTTTATTCGATTTTGCTTTTTATCAACAAGGTTCAATTCTTTTGCAGCCGTTCGTTTACTTATCATTAGTGGTCTAGTTTTCAGTCAGTAGTTTAAAGCTAATAACAAAGTAGAAAGAGTCCTACATAAAAATGAACTTTCAGTGGCAAACGTTGGGACCAGGTACTTACATAAAACTCGAGCCCGACTCACGCTATGTTTGAACGAGATATCCGAAATCTATTCTTTTCTTTTTTAATAACTGCAGGCACAGAGTTCATGCTCTTTCAGACAATGGTCAGCTGTAATTGTGTTGTGAACAAATAAAACAAACAAACAGTAAACAGAGCAAACTAAATAAAACCGTTTGAAAAGGGATCATGCACTCTCCGAGTAATTTAAACAAGCAAGGAAGACTTGCATAAACGTATTGCACGTTTTATTTCCAGTTATTTGTCTACGAAAAAGATTCCTCGAATATTTCTACCATGGAAAAATTGTAATTAAGTAAGCTCTTTCAGAACGACTGGCAATAAAGCAAAACTTTGTTTATAGTGTACTTCTTATAAACAAAGGTTTGCCTTTGTATTTTTTCGCTGACAATTTCCCGGAGAATCTAAAAAATTAATTAAATTAACATGTCTTTACACAAAGAAAATTCTGAGAGGAGGCGACTATAAAATAGTGCTAGAACAAGAGGTTGGAGGAGCTCGGGACAAAATAAAACAGCCTCACGTCTCAATCTTCAAAGAAAAGTTACATCTTAACATATCGAGATTCCTCCGTGCCTCGGAAAGTACGTTAGGCTGTTGGTCCCGGCTGCGTAATTGATCTTCCTAATACTGTGCGTCCCCGTAATACTATGTATTTCTAGAATTAAATACACTTCTCATCAAAAAAATCGAAACACCTCGCAGTTTATGATTTGATAAGGATTATCAGAAAAATGTGTATATTTAGGAATAAATGTAAAATGTCATTTAATAGTGAGTAGTATGAGGTTTTTAAATCCTAATGTTAATGTTCTAAATTCAAATTAAGTCTTCATAGGTTTCGTATTTTGTATAATGAGTAATTTTTACCCTGTATGGAATATGAAGGAAATGGGTAAAACAACACGCGTAAATGAAAAAAAATGTAAGAAACGTTTATTTAATAACTTGTATTCCCTCCGCGAGCTCTTATTACTGCTTCCATACGGTTCTTCATCGATCGGATGAGAGTCACGATCACATGTTGTGGTATATTATCCCATTCCTCTTGGATTGCATTTTGCAGCTGGCTAAGTGTTTCTGGGGCTGGATCTCTTGCTCGAATTCGTCTCTTTAATTCATCCCATAGATGTTCAATGGGATTCATGTCCGGGCTTCTTGCTGGCCATACCATAATGGAGATACCGACTTCGGTAAGATAATCTCGTACGACGCCCGCGGTGTGAGCTCTAGCATTGTCGTGCATGAATATGAAGTCGTTGCCAATAAAATGTGCATAGGGCATCACATGAGGTTCAAGACACTGTTCGATGTACCGATGAGAGTTTAGTGCAGGCAGCCGTGGCCCAGATACAAAGGCAAGTTCTGTCTTACCGTCGGCGCTGATTCCTCCCCAAACCGTCCACGAACCGCCACCATAGCTGACCTTTTCTTCAATGCAGCATTGTGCAAAGCGTTCTCCATCTCTTCTGTAGACCTTGTTCCTTCCGTCGTTACCATACAGCATAATTTTACACTCATCAGAAAACAGTACTTTGCTCCACTGAAGGTATGACCAAGTTAGGTGCTCGCGTGCAAAGTTAAGGCGCGCTCTTCGATGGTCTGCAGTTAATTTCGGCCCATTCGCTGGCTTATGCGGTGCCAATCCGCGTTCCTTCAACCTTCTTCTTATTGTAGAGTCACTTACAGCTACTCTTCGTACAACGCGAAGCTGCTGCTGCAGTTGAAAAGCGTTAAGGCGTCGATTTCGTAAAGAGGTTGTTACAATAAATCGATCATCTCGCTCAGAAGTGACCCGATTCCTGCCAGATCCTGAACGGCGCGTGAACGAACCAGTCTCCCGATAGCGTTTGTAGACTCTATGAACAGATGATAAGCTTAGATGCAATCTTGCAGCCACAACACGCTGACTAAGTCCAGAATCCAGCAATGCCACCACTTGGGCGGCTTCTGCGGGCGAAGTATCCATATGTTTTAGAAAAAAAAGTTTTTTCAGACGTCCCAAAGTCACAGTAAATGAAATAAGAAACAAAAAGTTTAAAGACAAACGCTAATTTTAGTTTTTAAACGAGAAACGTACTCCAACCCTAAATACACATTTGTCTCAAAACAGTGATTAATTTCATTTATAGGATAAACAAATGAAATTCTAATTTCGAATTTTGATTTTTTTCTTCTTACTGTAATGACCAAACTGCCAGCTACACAATAATGTTTTTTTTTTCATGGAATTAATTCTCTTTTGTAAAAAATTAGGACAAAAACAATAAAAACGAAAGTGTTTCGATTTTTTTGATGAGAAGTGTAGAATCATCGTACACGCGACATAATGATTCACATGAATGAATAGCAATTATGTCAATAACTTTCTGATTATTATTATTTACGCAATACCTCTTAAATTTAAATTAACTATTACATTTTGTCGAGTTATGCGCACAGGAATGTATTGAAAAGCTGTTTTTTTTTTGCGATTTCAGTGTTGGGTTACTTTACATGAAAATGTTTTTGATGGGATATCATTTCTTTTTGTAAGTTACAAACTTGTCGTAGTTATTATTATGTTTATTTTATTTTCCACTTTTTATGTTTTATTTCTTGCACATCAAAAGTGCATTTTTTTCATAGCCCACTCTGGGCTGCTTATTTAGTATAAGAATATTTCAAAAGCTATAACGGTCTAATGAATTCGTTGGAATTTCGTTCAGAATAAATGTTATAACAACACTTTCTGTAACGTTCATTTAGTGTATTTTTATTTAAGTACAACATTATTTTGACCTAATTATCATTTTGTATAACTATCATTTGATCTAACCGCTGAACAAAGAAAGGGACGGGTCAGCTCGGGAACTTAGGGTACCCCGACACGGATAGGTTAGGTTGAGTGAGGTGACGGCAGCTAGAGTAAGTGAGCAAAGCGAGCAAACTTAGCTCCAACCTTGTTTTTTAAATGCTTCAGAGCCATCCTAAATTCATACAGGCTGACATCCGGGATGTCTCCGGTATAGTGCCGGTTCTAACTATTGCGTTGTTAGTTAAATTCGCAGCGGGTTTAGTCATTGACGTATATAACTGTTCATAGAATGTCTCAATCTCTCTCAGAAGCTCCGATTCGGCGAATATGGTTCAGCCATCGTCGGCCTTCAGTTTCGTGAGCTGGCTCTGCCCAATAGACAGATCTCTTGTAGCCCTTATTCCAGTCTATCGCGTCTTTAATCTTTTCAGTATTAAAGCGGCGGAGGTAACTTTTGAAGGACTTGGAGATCCGTCTATTGAGCTCCCGGTATTTGCACGCATCGTCTGAAGACTGCTGAATCATCTCCCGCCTCTCCTTCATGAGCTTGAGAATAGGATCAGACAGCCTCTTGTTCTTATCTGTACGGCGAGTCTTGAAGAACTTAGACCGTATAGACCGTTTTCACGAACCCATCGTAGTATTTGTCCACGGAGCTCCCTAGGCACTCAAAACGACTTTGAAGTTCGAGCTGAAAGCTTTAGGAGTTTTGGGTCCGGATCTGTGTTGGACCACGGTTTTCACCGCGGTCTTACCACGGTTTTCACCGCGTTGATCTCATAATTGAATTTCTGCTTCTTCGTCGACATGATGAAATTAATCTTATTTTAGTTGTACCTTCGGGGCTCTGCTCGGCTCTCCGGGAATTCTTAGCACCCCTTGCCTCGCCGTGACCTTGACCGCTACCGGAGTCAACAGTCGACAGGCTGCCGGGAACTAGGGGCCATTGTTTTGTTGTGCTTATCATATGGGGGTTTGCCATAATCACCACGTTTGGCAACCGGGTTGGTGATCGCAGTGTAGCTGTTGCTATGTACTGAATGAGAATGCTGGTGCCCATTCTCTGGTGAGTCTCTTAGTCGCGTCTTACGTCTTCCTCGGCAAGTGATGGGATGGTGCTATTTTTTAAGTCCGACACCATACAGAACAAGCTAGTTCAATAATAACCAGCTAATTAGTATTTTTCTAAATGTGCTGAAGTGTTATGTATTTTTTATTGATAATGATAATAGTTCCATAAAAACTGACATCAGGGGGATGACAGTTTTTATGGAACTTAGGGGGATGGAACTGGGATTGGAGCAAAATATACTGACTTTTAAAATTTTAAGTTGAGTGCTAATCCTATCTTTCACACCAAATTTCAGCTTTCTTTGACTTCCGGAAGTACTGTTTTGATGATCATTAGTGAGTGAGTGAAGAAAACTGGGTATTTTAGATATTAATAATCTATAAATTATAAAAGTACTCAACTGAGATCATATCCTGAGATTTGGACTTTCTAGCACTGTACAGACCGAATCTATAAGGGTTAAAAATACGACGAAACGCTTCGATAAAAGGTAGGTAGTGCCCTGCGCTTCAGATGTCTCGTCTTGGCGACCCTAAAAATTTGATGTAACGATGTCTAGGCTGGTATTCTTGATCGAAGCTCGAAGCGAATGTTTATGAACTGCATCTGTTCAATGGTTATTTCATAACCAGAAAGTTACGGGGACGTGACTAGTTGTGATGGCTGAAAATATTGTCCCAATGGGGTTACCTGTACATAATTAAAGGGTTGAAAGTCTAGGGGTCTAAAGGGTCTAAGTGCCAATTTTAATATTAAAACATAGATACAAAAACACAGTGCAGCGCGAATACATTGGTACTTACGGTGCTTGCCTATTTAAGTTTTGTGTGTTTAAACATTTAAAGGAAATGAGTGCTTGGGTCCGTTTGAATACTCTCGAGGTTTTTAACAATCGCATAACCAGCTGTGACATTCTTTGCGTCTAGGATACCTATATCCTTCGGTTATGACAAATTTGATGGACGCTACTTAAGGCGCTCAACTCTTTGCTATATTCCGGGCCGACTCAATATACACCATGTAACAGAATTACTGCAAAACCTGTAGCAGAATAGACCATTTGCATACAAAACTCCATTATATGAACTGAAAAGCTGTTTAATTTTTTCGCGATTTCTATTTTGATCCCATCCTAAAAGTTGTTCATAATGAGGATTACAGAGGCCTCTTTTCAGGTTTTCAGTTTATTCTATTCCACGTTGTATGTAAATTAGCATTGAAGAGCACGGTAACAAGTCGCAAACTGCATGCCTATACTAAACGACTTACCGTAGGTCTTGTAACAGTGCTTCCCCCTGAGCTATAGTTGCGGCGCAGGCGTCGAGGCTGGCGGCTCGATGTTGAGCACATTGGTCGAGTGCTCGTCTTGCTGCCTCCGGTGTGTCGTCAGACGCGCACACTCCACCGCCACTCCGCAATGTTTCCAGCCATTGCAGCAACTGGAAGAAGATCTTATCAGAACAGTGCTTCAAAGGATGTTGGTGGTTGAAAGACCTTTTCAGGAACGTTTTTTGAGTTAACATCTAAATTTTCCATGGGAATTGTTTTGAAAAGACAAGATGGCATTACGCACACATTCATACATAAACTCGCCTTTTTCCCATGGGTCAGAGAGAAACTATGGAAAGCATCAGTTCCGATTCCAACCCCGTGACAAAATTTACAGATAAACGATGCACGTCATAGGTGAGAATATGATGTCGTTTAGTGTATATTTACGTTTATTCATGTCTTTTAATAATAATATCATTGGCGTTTGGCCGTGCTATTCTAACATAAAATGAATAAATATAAGAATTTTGTTTAGTAATGCAATATAACAATATTATGTTTTTTTTTTAATATTTACATGTTTTCATGCGGCTTATTTAAGAATTCGTTCAGTGTTCGTGCAGTTTATACAGTTTTTTTTAGTACTCCATATCAGAATTGGCAATACAATGTGTTTATAGATAATCATGATAAATTATATTTATTTTGCAAGTAGGTTAAACATAAAACTTTTACACGTCGATCTTTTTTGGTAATTTTAAGCTAGATGAGGCCGGCATGGATAACAGTAATGTATACACTGTAATGGTATACAGTCATGTAAAAAAAAAAGTTAAAGTACTTGACGAAAATGCCGCCCGCTTGAAAGAGTCTAGTTTCTACAAAACAAATTTGATCTATGCATTCCTCAGATGTAATGAGTTAACGTCACGTTATAAAAAAGATTTATAGCAATTGACTGGCGAAAAATATATCAAAATGAAAAGCGAAATCTTGGTTTAAATAAAATAGAGATTCTTGGCAGTGGTTAGCGTATAAGTGTTGGTGAAAGTGTAGGCCTTAAGCCACAACGACAGGTGGCTTGATTGGCGGCTTGGATCTGGCGTTGATCCAGGTAAAACAGGCACGTTAGTACACACACCCATCGAACTCGGCAAGTGTTTTGCAACATAGTGACATATGAATACTAATATGATAATAAAGTTGAAGAGTTTGTTTGTTTGTTTGAACGTGCTAATCTCTGGAACTACCAGTCGGATTTGGAAAATTATTTATGTATATGATAGCCACATTTCTGTGGAAGGCTACAGGTTATACGAGAACAGGAAAAAAGGGGGTATGCGTGCAAGAAAGTCGTGGGCAAAAGCTAGTGAAAATATAAAATATTAGCTTTTTTCGCGGCTGCACTCGTTTTAATCATCTAAATCGCTTCAGTGATTTGGACGCGGCAGCGAAACAAACAAATAGCTCACTTTCGAATTTATTATATCAGTTATGAATAGACATTGTTTGGCGGTTAGAATAAATGCTGGAGATGAGAGAACGTCGAAAAATTGCATTTATAAATTATTGACATCTCGCTTTCAAATAAACCCCCGCCGCTCACCTACGTGACACCTCTGCAAATATGACTTGGTTTGCATGTTACAATCAGCCTGAATTGTTCCACAGCAACCATAATTAATCTTTGTTATGTTTCGTTAATTCGGTCGAGAACTTATTACGATTACTGCTTGTCAAGTTCGCTCAACTCCTCCAGCCATCGTTTACGTGTTTTGTGACAAACAGTACCCACAGCTCCTGGGCAACAGTGGTCAGTCCAAACACATTTTAATTTTATTATTTTTAGAACAACGTCGTTTCGGAAACGGTATTTTAATCGACCACAAAAGGCTTTTTTTTAATTTATTTATATATATACTAATAATATGTCTATCTTCCTACTTGTTTGTTATTTCATGTCTTAACGGATTTAGATGAAACTAAGCAAACGGGTCAACTATGTCCTGAAATAAGACAGGATACTTTTATCCGGGGAGTATGTTCCCTTTCGTTACATTGCGGGCGAAGCCGCTGGCAGAAACAAGCTTAATAAAAAAACAACGCAACAAACCTCTTTCTCGTGCGTATACAAGAGCACGGCGAGGTCGAGTCGTCGCCGTCTCCTGTCGACGCGAGCTGCGAAGGCCGCAACGTGAGCTTCTAACTCTCGTGCCACGCCCAGCACTTCTTCAGGGTCGCACTCGCCCGACCTGGCCAGTTCTTCAGCGCCGGCGAGTAGCTTCTCTGCGTTCGTGTATGTGTTCTGTTGGACAAAAGAATAGAATATAATACATTTATTTGTGAGAACATTGTACAAAGTTGTTATGTGCAATCTTTACGATCATAATATTCTGCCGTTTCCGGCGTACAAAATATGGTTTGTAAAATTAAGGATTGAGATGAAATCAGATTCACGATCTAATTAAATCCAAATATATAAAATTCTTCCTAATTTTAACATGACGATATTAGTTTAACAAACTTACTTGTGCTACGTTTTCAAAGTGTTCATGAGATTTCTGATAAACTCTAGCCTTATGGAGATTCCTTCCTATTCCAGTGTTCTTCTGTAAAAATACTTCGCCGTGATTTGCCAACCAATCGAGGACCTGAAAAAAAGGGATTCTATAGCCACATCGTAAATATTAGGTTGTTTTTAATATTGCTTGCTTATCATAATATTAGATATAGTAATCTGGATATTAATATCCATCATATTGTGGACATTTGATATCAAATAAGCTTGACGGGTTATTACTTGTATGTGTTCAACGATAATGAGAGTTAAACTCAAAGTACGGCTTGACATGACATTTATTGTAACTTCTTCTTGGCGTGTCGGTGGCAAATACACTTATCAAATTGTATGCTTGGCCCAGTACTCAGAAACGGCAACACCATTGTAACTTCGAGACCATGTATTTGTACTAATTTTGGAGTAGCATATTGGTATAGGCTCGCTTTCGACCTTCACGTGTGAATGTAATCTTCTCCAATGCAATCATTTACCTAGCCTTTTCCATGCATGCAGCTGATCACTTATATTTTACATGAATTGACTGCCTTTCTGACCTCCACAACCCAGTAACTGGCTATTACGATACCCCTTGGCAAGACTGCTGTCAGATTTACTGTCTTCTGTCTATCCGTAACAACTGCCAAAGATGTTTTAACGGCTCTCAAGGCCTGGAGGAAACTCCCCCGGGGTTTTGTCCCTCTGTGTCTTTCAACTCACCTGCCTACAATCTTCTTTGTACAACAGCAACGCAAGCCTCTGATGCAGCTTGAGCCTGGCTTGGTGATACCTCGCCTCCAGCGCTCTATGGTGTCCTAGTATCTGATGTATGACGGCTAGGACGTGGTTCGCGCCGGAGCTGTAGTCGGCAGCTGGATCGCCACCGCTGCTTCCTGCGCTGCTTACTGTACCGTCGTTCTGTCGGGATAAAATATGTTATTAGTGCTTATACATTTTGAGAAGCTTTATTGAATGCGGTAGGTGGGAATATTCTGCTTATAGCCCAGACTTCAAAAAAGCGAAGACGTGAGAGGTGAAGAGATGGCCAGTTGTTACAACAACAAACAGAATTTCGTTATTTATACATCTCGTCCCCTACAACCCCTACAACTTCAGTGGATATGTCACCGGAAAATTGCAGACTCCGGAAGATTGTAATAAATGATGCGGATGAATTTTTTGACGCCATATTTTAGTTACGAGTTTTTTTATTTAAGTGTTTATAGTTAGATTAGTATTTAGATTTATTAAACTGTTTGTATTATTTTTTTAATAAAGAAAAAATAGTTTACAATATGACGCGATATTTTACAATCTTACGGCTTTTGCAATTTTCCGGTGACAGATACATTCAGCGCAGAGGAGAGAGCTGTGTGCGGCGAGCTTGCCAGATGATGTCCATACTTTTTTTTTAATTGATATCATATTTGTATTATTATCATATCGCACCTTCGGTGCAACACTGTCACTTATGCATTTTAGCGCTTGGTGCAATAGCATCACTGATATAGTACTATTAGTTTAGAAGTGCTATTAGTCGTCAGAACGTGGCGTAAGTGTCCTTACGGTTTTGTAGGGTGTCATAAACGACACGAAATATTTAAATGTTTCTCTCTCCTGTAAAATTGCGTTTTTACAAAAGTGACAATGTTGCACCAGAAGTGTTATATAAAAATAGCTTAATAGACGACACGCGATCTGTGCGCAACGGAGATGAAAGGAGATGTGAACAGAGTGGAGTGAGGAGGACCTTATTGACATTTATTGCCCAATTCTCAAATCTCGACATCGCCATACTGTGACCGAGTTCATCTTTCTTAACAAATAAGACTCGCCAAAAGCATCTCCACACGGTTTTAGATAGCTCAAGAACATTTCCTCTCGTGAGCATTGCACGTCGCTGTATATCTCCACTTTGGTGGAGACTTCGTTTTTTTTTTATTTGAGATGAGTTTGCTCTTGACTCTAGTCTAGGTCATCGATGACTGAGACAAAGTAGACGACGGAGCGAACTTACCCAGAAAAAGCCTTTAACAAAGTTGACACCATGTGGAAGTTTCATAAAGAATAAAGATTGAGACAGGCCTCTGAGTCATGCTATTTAGCTTGGAATAATACAACCTTGTTTCGACCAAATTTGTCAAACCTTTCAGTGAACCTCATCACTCTATGATCGGATTCACTGGCCTAAATTGAGCAGTCCCAATAATCATGTTACATGATGCTATCACAATTAATTCAGTTCCAAACTGTTTGCTCATTCCCAATAACAATTTTATATACGAGGAGAAAATGTGTTAATGCAATTTAGACAAAATATTCTTACCATATCAGCAGGATCAGTTTGATGGCACACTTGAACAAGATGATCCAGCTGGTACAACAGCTTCTTACTTGTAGAATGGACCTGAAACAAATTACATGTGTTCATAAATAACTTACTTAATTTTTTACTGTTCAACTGATTATGAAGGTCTACAGACCACAAATAGCTATTATTTAGCTAGAGATTTAGCGAGAGACAGAACTCTTACAGGATCAGCCGTGGGTCTGTCTGTCTGCCGGTCATAGCCAATTTACTTGCAGATTCTGTTGATATTTGGTACACATATAACCTTCTGGGAACCAAACACGGACGCGTTTTCCATACGTCTTTACTTGAAATGCTGCACCAACGAATGGGAATAAGATTAGAAATGGTGATAAACTTTACTCGCCGCCATCAGAGGTTACTTCTTTCTTGGCTATACCTTCTTTCACATTAGACATCATCTTTTTTTAGTTTGCCTCCTTTGCGATAGTGTATTACTACGGCCCTACCCTACTACCCTCAACTAAGTGTAGTTGAGAGTAATTTATAGGCGTAGAAAAGCCCAACCAGTGGGTTCGGTTATTCTTATAACAACTGACCTCAGTATAAGCTTGGCACATATGCTCATACAGCTGCCGATGCCTCTGCGCATGTTGCTCGAGCGCTCTGGGATCGTTGCAGGGTGCTCCACCCTGTCCCGTGGCCAGTTGAAGAGCCACCGCGCACTGAGCACCCCAGCCGCCGACCGCTGACACGTACGCCTCCGCTTTGTGGTGGAATACCACAGAGAGAGATAGCACTGCTGAACGTTCTTCGAGACCTGTCAACAAACATAACATTTAGTTTCGCTGAACTTCATAAGACATGCAGGGATATTTGACTGCCGCTGTAAAAAATTCTCTGAATGAAAACATGGTGTTTTTTTAGAAACATTTGGGGGAACTTTTTATTGATATAAGTTATCGGAAAAATATAATTAAGTAAACAGGTTAACGAAATTGATTAAAACCGAAAAAGTTGATCTTACAGTAAGTCTATAAAAATTACCAATAATTACATCAATTACTGTGACATTACGATACATTTTAAAACAAGAAACATATATTTCCGTTTTAATATTATAATACTTACTTGAAAGAAACAAGTATCATGATAACAGCGGATCTTTGATTGCCTTCTTGTAGATGACTACTTAATCTTTTTTCATTCGATTCAAAGACGGAATTAACATTGATAAAAATTACTATGTGTTGGTAATAGGAGAACATTACATGGGCAGGTTTTTTCATATGGGTTTCCTTCTGGAAAATTCACTATTAGCTTGAAAGGTAGACTTGAAGTCACCACGTTACACAGTTATTCCAAATTCCAATCATTTTAGTCTTTAAAATTCCCCTCACATAGTTAATACACCATAAAAGTGTCAATACTGAGAAATGTGAGCTCATACATCCTTTAAATGGCTCTAAATGGCGGCATGGTAAAGCATGACGTGTGTTGTGGAAAAGCCATATAGAGGTCGCAACACAAAACAAAAACTCGACCACTTTTTAACACTTAGGACGAATCTAACGATTATAATCTCGGGAGAGTGGTACAGACAATGATACACTCACCGGCTGATAGTTGTTTGTAGGCTCTTTCGAGGCGATGCGCGAGCGCAGAGATTTCAGACTCGGCGTAATGTCGCTTGTCGGCGAGGCGTCGCGCAGCTGTGGTAACTCGGGCCACGCTTGGCCGTCCACCACCCGTGCAGGCTGCTGCAAACCTGAATAGAAAAATTATTGAATAAATTTTGATACAGCAACATACATAAACTATCTCTCTTTTCTACATGGAAGTCAGTGAACAGAATGTCGCACGTACTTACAATACGTAATAAAGAGTATTACGTATCGTATCGTGCGACACGATACGTAATTACGATTAAAAAAACACGACGCTGATTTTGTACTCTTTTTACTTATTTATTTTATTAATTTTAGGAAAACATACAGCATTACAATAGAACATTACAATAGAAAGTAACAATATATAAAAAATTGCCATTTACAAGTTTTCACACATTTATATAAACAGCTTGGGACTAACGCATATACGCTCATACCACGCTCAAAAAAGAGTGGTCATTAATGACGACGACGATTACACGAGTTTCTACACAAATTACCAGTTGAACAAGATCATAATATTATTACTGTTAGTCAGGATATTGATTTTTATTAACATCTGTTTTGGGGAAAAAATCAGTTCGTATTGTCTAGCTAGACTATCTATTTACTGAAAATATTGGAAGAATAAAACAGAATACGAATAAAAGGCCTTCCTTCGTATAGTCCTAGGTCATATCATTCTATAACGTGCGAGTATAAAAATGAACTTGTCAATGTGAAATTGTCAATCATGTCGTCAAAAATAACGAATATTTTCTTCTGTCTTTACCCAGGGCGGTTGATCCTAACTAATATTATAAATACGAAAGTGAATTTGTTTTTTCCGCTTTTACGCCTAAATCGTCGAACTGCTTTTGATGAATTTTGGAACAGTGATAAATGGGACCCTGGAGAGCGCTGTAAGCTACTTTAACGCGAGCAAAGGCAAGGCCAAAAGCTAGTGAGGAAATAAAAATAAAAAATGTGGGGTTTACCTGGCGTGTTCTTCCTGCAGTCGCTTAGCGGCGGCGCAAGAGCGGCCTATCTCCACGTACGTCGCCAGGAATGCGGTGCGGTGATTCACAATCCACTCCAACATCTGCGGTAGGTACAAACAGTATTTTTATAAGTGATGTACGTTAGGGATTCTGTGGTTCTCTAAAAAGTTTAAATAAAATCTGAGAAGAATACTCTTACAAATATAGAATACACATTACTAGCAATATTTCAGGGTTTTTATGCATCTATACTAATATTATAAAGAGGAAAGATTTGTATTTTTGTATGTAACAATTTATTTATTTAAACTTTATGTACAATAGTGGTACATGGGCGGACTTAATGCATCAAGGCATTCTCTACCAGTCAACCTTTGGGTTATAAAGACTATACTGTGGTAGGTGTACAATAAATAAAAATAAGATTCAAATTGAATTTTAACAGTTCGGAAAGAATATACTGATAAAATTATAATACTAATAAAAATACATATATATGCTAAAATAATAAACTAATAAATATGATATATAGTAATCATCCCGATTAAAAGAGTTCATAGTAATCATGACGAAGAACGACTAAGAATGACAAGCTTTCAAGTAGTGTTTTCGGATTTTACGCTTAAAGGAAAATTTTGACTCCGCCTTCTTGATGTCAAGGGGTAGCATATTCCAGAGTTTAATTGTAGAAATAGCGTAGGAATTAGACAAAAACTCGGTGCGGTGAGAAGGGATATGAACAAGTAAGTTTTTAGATGCTCGAAGGTTGAGACTGTGAGAACTGCCCAACACTTTAAAATATTGTTTTAAATAATCAGGAGCACAAGGATCGTTCATGATAGTGAAGAGCATACAGAGGGATCTGAGGAATCTCCTCTGACGGATAGGCAACCATTTAAGCTGAGAACGGAAGACGGATTTAAACTTAAAAACTACTGGACCGATTTCAAAAATTTTTTCAGCAATGGATAGCTGGAGTACAGGGATAAAATATAGCCAATGTTACTCGCTGATAATGTTATCAGCGAGTAACATTGGCTATATTTTATCCCTGTACTCCCACGGGATCGGGAACTACGCGGGTGAAACCTCGTGACGTCCGCTAGTTTTAAATAAAGGCATATATTAAATGAGCAGTTACCATGAATCTTGTACAAAACTAGTATTAATTACCAATTGAAAAAAAAACCAGCCAAGTGCTAGTCGGACTCTTGTGCAAAGGGTTCCTAATGAATATTTTTTTAACATGTTACTTTAAAATCAAAAACTTCTTATAGGTTTCCCTGTTATCTAAAATGTGTAAAAGACCTATGATCTGTATTTGTTTCAAAATTTTGGACTCGGTAGCTTCAGATATAAGGGGGTGGGGGGAGGGAATGGTAAATTTTCAGCAATATTTTTTTCTATGGAGTAATAACTTCTTTTAGGCTTAAATAACTTCGGAATGGAACATTGTAAATTTATAAAAAAAAAAAACAAAAAAAACTTTTGAGATCTTTACAATAAGCCCTTTGATTTGATATTATATGTCACACAATACAGTTGGTAAAACATTTTTTTTCCTTCCTCCAAAAAGTGATCGCATTTTCAAATTTATTTATTTTCGTTTGGGTTATAGAAGGTTATATTTGAACCAAATTTTTTACTGAATTTTAAAGGTCTAGTAGATTCAGAGAAAATCGGCTGTGCCAGACGAACGGAAAAACAGACAATCCAGTGATCCTTTAATCCGTTCAGAGGTTCGGAACACTGAAAACGATGAGTGACCAGAATATCGAATCGAAGGATCGAAAGGGAGGAGTCATGTCCAGTAGATAGAGGATCGATACAGGTTAAGAGTAACCAGGTAAGAAGTCCGCTCTTATATCTCGCCTGCTAATAACATTTCTTTAAGGGTCTTTAACGGCCGGTTACAATAACGTATCTACTTTTGACCAACTGTCAAATTAGCTACCAACAGTAGCTGAAACATCATGTTTGCCTTTAAAACAGGACGTTTCAGCTACTGTGGGTAGCTTATTTGATAGTTGGTTAAAGGTAGATACGTCATTGAAACCAGCCGTAAGTCAAGAAAGACGCTTGCCGAGAAGTAACCTATGCAAGGTTACTTCTAGGCAAGTGTGTCCCATCGTAGACTACATCATCGCTCACCATCAGGTGAGGTAGTCAAACGTGAGTTACCACAATTTTAAAAATAAAGTATTAAAGCTACTAACCTTTTCGCAGTCCTGTTCAAACAGCCTCAGCTGGAAGCACTGGTCGAGCTGCATCTTCTTGTGCTGCCACAGCTTGTGCGCGTGCGCATGCGCCGAGCGCACGGCCGACAGTTGTGCGCGCACGGCACCCGGCGAGCCGCAGTGGAACGCGGCCTCGCCTCCGCTACCGCTGGCCTCGGAACACACCGCTTCCGCTGCTTCTAAGCGTTGTAGGACACGTTCGCCTGGAGAACGAATGTTTTGTTTCAATGTTAAGGTTATTAATATGATTAGATCATACTTAGGTAACTTTAGCAAACGCTCCGCTTCAATATAAGGTAGTCATAACCAACATAGCATTTTAGCAGTAAGTTTTAGTGTATCATCAACTTACATGTTAACTTGATTGTTTGAGTTTGTATAGTGTGCCTTTATATTGCCTGATCAAGCCTCTAAGGTTAGTTGCTAACACGGGATCATTATAAATGGTATGACATATTTGTATCTTAACTCATGTTAACAACTAACACTCGAACTTTGTTTTTGGCTCAAGTAGATCTTAGTGTGTTCAAATGAAAGAAATGATTACTGTTTCCCACTGCTCACCTGTGAGTAGGCTAGCTTACCTAGTGTCCAACATAAACATAAAACCATATATAACAGCATTGTATTATATTGTGGTGGAAAAGTAAATATTGTTGTCTGTTATGCTAAGTCGGTCAATGTAGTAGCAAATCCTGCAGAAACTCATAATGGCGGATGTTGTAAACCGCATCAGGTTCGAGACGGCAATCATAAACTGAAAGTCGCAAATAGAGTATTGTTTTACTAGCTTACCACCTTTACGGTAATACCTAGTACGGCAGACCATTTCTATCTAAGAATGGCGCAGTAAATACGTTTTTAAATGCATACGCCACAACAATGTCTTGTGAAAATGCAACTTTCTGTAATCGAACGATATGTGAAATAGGGGAAACTCATTACAGTCATTAGACATGTAAATGAGTATGGTTTATTGTTATAGCTATGTTTCTACGGCGAAAATTAAGCAATAAGGCGGCATAACATTGCTTACCTTTTAAATTAAATGGTTTTAGTGCAGTCTGTACATTGCAGATTATAATGTTAACTACCTATGTAGATAGCATATATAACAGTCGGAATAACGAAAGAGGCCGTGAGAGAAATTTACCATCGGCCATACACGGTTAAACTTATCCAATCAAGCATTAGTTTACATGAAGGAATGTGACAATACAACTTCAAAAAAAAAACAGAACTCGTATCGTACCAGGCTGGTCAGAGCACCACAAACAATCGAAACACATCACTATCATTAACACTAAAGGTTCATAACACGACACCCTTCAGCGTTCCACTACAGCGAGTGCGTGCGCAGACTACCCGCGCTGAAACCTGAGGTTATACAACGAGTCGACGGCGGCCTGACCACCTCGCAGGCTCGCCACCGCGCGCCGTTCAACCATAACCAACGTTATATGAATCAAAAATAAATAGACAAGCAATTCCGCAATTTAACGTTTTCTAATGCACTTTATCATTTATTATGCACATACTTTAACGTATATGGATACGTAATTATGTGATCGATGATTATAAACGCATTTAACACTTCTATTTGATTATCGGGTTTAATTACCCCTTCAAAATTACGTCTGAAGTTGAAAGTGAGCAGGTAAACGTTGCTAAATTGAGAATTATTATGGCAGGTCTTGTAGGTTTCTAAGGAAGGTATTGTTAGTTCGTGTGTATGCATAATTATGATTAAATTAGAGTATTGAAGTACCTTGTCCCTCGAGCTCGTCGACAGGGACCTTAGCCAGTCGTTTGCTGATGTCTGCGTGCGCGTCGATCGCTCTCCTTGCTCCCGTGACGTCATCAGCGAAGTCTGCCCTAGCGACATCTTCTTGCAGGTCATCGAGCCTGTCTAGCAGCTCACCAGCTTGCCACATTAGCTCCTCCAAAGCCTAAAAACAACACCCCGTGTAAATTATGTTCACCAAAAAAAATAACTACAGGAGTTTGCCATACATATGACCTGAACCCCTGAACTTACGAAACAAACTGTTGAGTTTCACTTTTTAGGTATGACTACTTCACTCTCCGAATAAGGGTATCCAACTAACAATAGTCAGTCAGTGCATTATTTACGTCCCGCTTAGTAAGATACGAGGAGTGGTGGCGAGTGGAATGGATGGCAGACACAATTCACCAACTCGCCGACTACTTTGCTTTACATATTTCTACGAAACGTATGTTGACTGTTTCTATCATTACAAACAGTTAGCGCATTCGTTTTACTGCTCCGCTAAGCTTAGGTATGTAGAGTAGAGGAGTAGGTACTGTGTTAAGTTCTACTTATTTTTCCAGGTTGTGTGCCTCGTAAATCGAGGAAACATAATTATAATTTGTGTATTTATACACGCGCTCCAAAACGGTTTCACCAACGCGATGATGATGACGTCATTGTTGACTGAGTGTGCGGCGGCGGCGGCGCACGTATGGCGCACACGGAAAGGTGTGGGCAACATGGGAAGTACGATAGCATTACTCACAATCTTCACCAACAAATTCCTGTAATTGCGAAATTTAGACTAACGAAAAATGTATGAGTATGCTTACCAATCTAAGGTCTATCCATTGCGCGTGATCATATTGCAGTGTACCTTCTAAATCGGGTGTAAGTTGAGAAATATCTATCACTTTAGGCAGTGCTTCTAAGCTAATCATAGTTGTCTGAAAGAGAATTGATAACATAAGTACAATATAAATATTACATTCACGAGTGGAAATTCAATCATTCATTTTAATTCTAATTATTTAGACTTACCTCAAACTTGTACTTATGTGCTCCTATTGTTGTGCGTTGCTTTTGCCAAAAATTGTCAGGTTTAACTACCAGTGCCTGATGGACGGATGAAGGGAAGTGTTCTTGCAGAACTTTTAGGATAGGTTTTATTGCTGCCCATGCTGAACCTCTCATATCAATCAATATTGTGAATCCATGAGATCTCACCGAATCGCTAAAACAATCATCAGAATCATCTATTACAATAATAAAAGTAATAAATCTAACAATCATTCGGCAATCTTGTTATTTTCGGTAAATAGACAATTTATGTTGAAATCAACCAAATATTTAAACCATATATAGAAATATCGTTGTCAATACATATCATACTTTCTTTCATAAGTGGAGGTAATTGAGCTACCTACTCTTGTCACGATACTACTCATTAGAACCAATAATGAAGCTGAATGGAATATTTACTAACCACAGGAAAGCTGCCATACTTCAATAAACACAATTTCTTTGAAGTTGACTAGTATGTTGAGCCTTTAGACCTATTGTTCGGAGCTCCATGGTATTTAAAGAAATTACCCATTATTCGCCTTATACCAGGAAACACTCTGGTGTAGAACAACATTGATACTTGCAACAGTGCCGAGAGTTCATTTTGTAACCAATCATAGCTCCAATTTTGATAAGTACTAAGTATTACCCTCTCGAGGCTCTAAAGTCCCAACAAAAATAGAATTCATGAAAGATTACTGTCTGCTCTATTGACCTGAATGAAAATAGGTAGGTTTTCCAATACTTGTTACACTCCATTTTAAGTATATAGACCAGGTCAATCTTTAAGCATATTCAGGCCAGACCCGCGCTTCGTAGGTGGATAAAGTGGGATCAGTGACATACATTTGTGGCAAAAATAAACGAAAAGCAGAAGGCGTCTCCTTCTAAATACATAATCGATGTTGTCTGGCGGCAGCGTCAACTTCGATAAATATATTTTTAGGCTGCCGCGAGCATTTCAAAGAGACCCCAACCAACTTTAGCTGCAGGCAATTTTGACGAGGCGTACGCTCAATGCGGCCGATAACTTTTATGATGGGGTATCTGTCTATTCCCAATTAGTTTGAAATCTAAGCAGTATGTCTTTTTCTGAAGACTAAGATATATAAAGTAATACATATGCATACCTTGGTATACTGATCAAATAGTGCAGCAAACGCCTATAGTCATCTGGCGCGACTCGGTCTCGCCTGGAATTGGCCGGGAACCATATAATGGGCCCCCCACGGCGGTCGCGGCCGCCGGTCAGGGCCGCTACCCGCTCCTGGAGTAGCGGGAGCACGTCCAGGGCGCGCGCCCCAGCCTCCATCGCTGCCCCTTCTCAGTGACCACTCTGAAGATGCCTGTGTACATAGAAATAGGTAAAATGTTACTTTTCGCACATGAGAAGAAATTAGCTTTAGGGTGGTGCTAAGTTTATTCATGGTTTGAAAGTAATCAAAAAGTAGTGAGAACTGAGAAATAAATAAAAATATGTAGTCCTGAGCATAAATAAGTAACATACAAAATACAACAAATTCATCAAAATACTGACACATTAATTATATTGACTCTAGGAGCTAATGTAAAATTCAATTACATACTCACCAGTGGATAAGTTAAAGAGCACAAGAAACTCAATGCTTACTTAAAAGGAGTCAATGCAACAATGTTTCTTATTCTCAAACAAAACACATTAGCAAGTTATGATTGACTGCCAATGCGCATGCAAAGAATACAAATAATTAATGCTTGTTACCTATTATGTTGCTTTACAACGCACTGAACCAATTTTTTTTTTTTTTTGTAAACAATGTGCATTTTTGGCAAAACCACATCTTGTATTGTTTATTTGAAATGGTCAATGGCCTTAAAGTGCAGTCTTGTCTTAAAAAATTGTCTTTTTTGGGTTTTATTCAAAGAATATCTTCCACATGTTTGCTTGGTGGGTCACTAAAAAGCTCATTTTTCATTTACATTTTTAAATGATTACAGACAGACCAATGTCAGACTTGTATAACAAACAGAAAGCAACATAATTTATGATATATTAAAGTAATAAGGATGCACATCCATTCTATTAGCCTTACTTATCAGGAAGGAGCTATGGATTCCTAACAATTAATGTTTGTAAAAGTCTAATTGGCTTGATTACCCAACATGCTTATCAAATTAATTAGTAAATTTAAATAGTTGACCTACAATGACTCACGGCCATATTTTGTGATAACTGTATCAAAATAATTGGTTACTTCCATCACTAGATGTTGCCTTGAGGATTATTCAATGTGTTTGACAAAAACAGATGCAAGGAAAATGCTTAAATAAATGATTATTTGGTTTAAGTTACTCTCAGCATGCTTGCACTTTAAAATTATTCAAACAAACTCTACTATGAATGTTCTTGTTTTTTAAAAATACAATATTACTAATCTGAGGGAATCTAGTCATTCTGGTATATTTTTACTTAAATAATGAATTACCTACTACAACAACAAATAAGCAGTTAATAAAGAGTGTATGATTTATTTTAACTTGATAACTAGTTAAAAAAAAAAGTAGTTTAAAAAAAAAAAAACATTTTTTTGTAAAAAATACAAATATAATATTAAGCTTTTGCACAGTGCTATTATTTAATTTAAAAAATGAGATTATAATCAATAAAAACAAAGTTATGGTTAGTTTATTTTAACTGGTGAATCAACTCAGGCCATCACTGTCTACTGCTGGACTTTTAAAATTGTTTGCTTACTCCATAATAAGTTTAAAATACCAATAAAAGATTATCAAACAATTCAAACTACTGACACACTAATCAAACTAAGCAAATGAAAAATGTTTGTGTATAGTATGTATGTGCAACACAGCAGCTTTTATTTAAGTGAATACAGCATGTATTAATTAAAATTAATTCTGTAATAAAACTATATTAACTAACAATGTTACTTGCAACTAGTAATTGATGACACTGAGATGTATCATATTACTTTGGGGTTCTTTCATTCTTGCACACAAACTTTTATATGAAATGTTACAAACTTCTATAATTAATTGAAATTACACACAGAGCTCAAATTCATTACTGATTTAGGTTTACCACAAATTGCAGTAACACGAGTGGCAAAAGAAAAAAAACTTACGTTCTTTGTAAAGCTTACGTCCAACGCCAAGAGTCGCGAAGCTTGTATTGTGTAAAATTATGAAAGAACATGCTCAAGTTTTCAATGACCTGTGCTGAATAGCTTGGATGGTAAATAAACGCTGTATTTCTCTATGTCTCGAAACATTTTTTCGACAATTTTATTAAACGCTGATGACAAATTGTTGCAGATATTATATAGCTAGCTATGTCACAACAAATAACCTCAGCCATCAATTTGAACTAACCGTGGTGACTCAAAGCTGCTCGTTAGTCAGGTATAAAAGGTTCGGCACGCATTATTGTCACTGTTGTTTTTTGCAGTATAACATTCGTAAAAAATATATTCATTACTGTCCCTATTCTTATTAAAAACACACAAGCTGTACGAAAATGACAAACTGAGGAACACCAACCACCACAATGGCGCGCCAGGGCTGTTCAAACTTAAAAAAACCGGTGTTGAGTAACGGATTTGCTCAAAAAGCAACTCGATTCAAAAGTATCGATTAAAACGTTCAAAATCGTTTTAATAGACGGATTCTAATTCTTTTTCACATAAGAAAAACAATTAGAATTAAATCAACTGAGGACAAAAATATTGTAACGATTTGTAAAAATATAAATAATGGTATTTCTCTGGCTGTATCGTTTAGAAATTATGTATAAACTACATCGAAAAATCTTTCGATTGGGTACTGCTTCCGAAGAAAAATTTTAGTTATAAAAAGACCTAGTAACATTTGATTAGAATTAATATTTTAATTTATTTTTTCATTTTATATTTTCTTCTGTTTCTTACGTTGCTGGAAAAGTACAATTTAGCCGATGCTTTTGTTTTTAGAAATAGCAAGCAAAAATCAAATAGATTTGCTTCCAAAATCTTGTGTAGTTACTATACCTAAGTACTGGCAAGGGTGCGGAAATCTTCTCAGAGGATCTCAACATTCACATCGCCACACCACCGGGGGTCAATAACACAGTGTTTTAAGCTGAGTGCATAGGCATTTCCCAGGCGGCTTTAGCCATACTAAACAGGAACCACTCAATACGCATAATATAGGAGAGCATGGCCGTCCTGGAAGCTCTGAACAGTCACGCAGTTTACTCTGGGCTGATCCTCAAGCGTCACCAACGTCTGAACTTGGTTGGTAGATACAACAGTAACCATTCAATCAATGGATCAAGGGACACAGCGAATCCCGAGGCAAAGATGCAGTGGATGACCTCGCCAGAAAGGGTTCGAGTATGGCAGCGACAGGACCTGAACCCATCCTGCCACTTCCCTTTGGGTATCTACGCAACCGGTAAGGAAATGCACCAGAGACAAACATCACAAACTGTAGGTTGACCACTGTGTGTGTAGGCAGGCCAAAGAGATACTTTCCTTCACGGGAGTATCCAGCTAGGGGCAGGGGCTGGCGGCTGCCGACCCCCCCCCCCTAGAAGAAAAAATAATCTTCAATTTTCTTGGCCAATTTATTACTGGAAACTAGAACACGATAATTAAAAACGTGTATCTCTATACAAAATTAAGTGTTGGAAAATTAACATCTTTTCACTCGTTAATTATTTTTTATTTGATATTTATTACATTATTTTATCTAGAATATTCCGCGGCATTCGATTCGATATAGTATAGAATTCTACCGTGCATATCAAGGGCCATCCATCTATTGCCAAGTAGACTTGTCGTTTCAGGATCAGTGCAAAAATGATTGGATTTGTTTCAATTATCCCACTTTTAGTTGGTTCATACCAATTTCCACGTAAATTGAAGCAAGCCATAATGTCCTCCCCTAAAAACTTCATTAACCCTTTTCGCCCCTTTTGAGGTTTATTTTCGAAAAATCTAAATATTTTTCAAATTCCTCGAAGCATTAAGATTCTACCAGTTCGCTCAAACCGCATCATTTTTCTTACTTAGAGTACGAATGGTCCGATTTAAATAATGAATAGTGTAATTTACGTGTAGGTACACAATCAACCTAACTATTTAAAAGGATAAGGATTAATATCATGATACCAGAATCACCACTTCTCCATTCCACCCGAGGTTTGATTGAATAATTTAAACAAAAAGCGGTAATTTTGAATTTTTAACTATAATGGTCAAGACCCGTACGAAACCTTGCGATTTTTTTTAATAGCTAATAATAAGTAAGTACTTTAATCAACATTACATAATTTTTATATTTATATCATCAATAGTTTTTTCAGTGCACGCCAAATATTGAATTTAATTGCTACTACTTTGGGTTACATTATTGCAATCTTCGTGAGGAACACAACTTTTTTCGAAAATAAAATATAGCCTAAGAAGCCCTAGAAGCCCTAGAAGTTTTAAAATCGTTTGAGTAGTTTTAAGCTAAATCGTAACAAACAAACGTAAAAATATTTCCTTTTATTATTTGTTTAGAAAATAATAAGTGATTAAAAGCAATTATGATGAAGAAAAATTTGTTTTGTATATCCCTCATAATCATAATAATTATGATACCAATATAAGCTGAAGAGTTTGTTTGTTTATTTCAACGCTCTTATCTTTGGAACTACCAGTCGGATTTGGTTTTTTTTTTGTATATGATAGCCCACATTCAAGAGGAAGGCTATACGGAAACGCAGAAAAACAGGATATGCGCGTACGAAGTCGCGGGCAATGGCTAGTCTATTAATAAAACCTAATTGAAAAAGTCTGACCGCAATTAGCCCCCCCCCCCCTAGCTCAAATCCTGGGTACGCCCTTGCTTCCCTTTATTGATGGCCATTTCACGAAAGAAGCCCTAAGACTGGCTAAACAACAGTTGCGTACGGTCACAGCCGTCACAACTGGCCAAAGGTCTTTCAATAAACACCTTTATATCATAGGAGGTCACTGACAGCTCACTCTGCAGAGTCTGCATGGAGGAGGACGAGACAGCAGCACATCTGCTTCTAAGCTGCCTGGCAGTCGCGGATTACAGGGCTAAGTACTTCGGAAACCTAGGTACCCTCTGTGAGATAGTTAGTAACACCAAGGCGTTGCTGTCCTTCCTTGGGGAGCTGGGGTGGATTGAATGACACATTTGTCTCACCCACATTTGTCAGTTTAACCACAGTCAAGGATAACCTATCGTCTAATGCAGTGACTGTTGCATGAAATTGACTGACGAAAGTCTGGATATTTTATTAGTCACGACTTTTAAGTACCCATTTACCCATTCCATAAACATATAAAAACAGTATATGTTTATGGAATGGGTCCTTGCCTTTTTTCGAGTACCGTATATAATTCAATAATATATCCTCGCCATATTTAAGATTATTTTAATTTTACGTTAATGTCGATTGAATTCCATCACTCACCACCAATCATTCGTCAATCATGACTTTTGGAATTGAGCGTGTAACGGACGCCTAAATGTCTCAAAAGTTATTACGATTGCTCATTTTCAGAATTGAACCAGGTTCTGGTAAAAACCTGTTGGCCGCATATCCTTTTAAAATAAAAACGAAGAAGTGAAAAATTATAGAGCCGTAACATTATAAAACCGCGAGAAGCGGGAATAGTGGAAAGTTTTTTCGGAATTTGGTGTGGATATGCATATTTAATTACGCCGACAAAGTGGTAAATCTTGAAAAATATTTTTTTTGGTTACACCCCCTGCTACACGTAAAGTGGCGATGTTTCTTTTGTCGTATCCCTTGATGTGGGGTGTTGTTAATTATGTCGTTTAAAAATATTACGGGAGCGCTAAATCTATATTTCTATCCAAGGATCCGTTAGCGTAATATTTATTTATTATTTATTATATACTTTATTGTACACCTCATAATAAGAACAGGACAATCATACATAAAATAAGTGCACAATGGGCGGTCTTATCGCACAAAAAAAAAAAAAAAAAAAGAAAAAAAAAATATTAAGCTAATTTTTGTTATAGTCAAGTGTCCCCCCCTCTGCCAGTTATCCATTGTTTTAGGAGACGTGAAAAATTTATGGTAGTAGCTATCATATATAATGAACGAAAAATAAAACTATCACAGCTGAGTAAGGTTTACTAGTTAGCGAGTAATAGTCGACCAACCTATAAAATGTTCTTGGAGAAGGAAAATTTCGTACAAATACCAATGAAAATTAGCTACGTAAAGTTCTATCTATAGTTACGAGTGACGACGTCAACGAGAGTGAGAGAGTGTGAGTTTAGTTTTAAACCGAATCAAATTAATTATTTATATTGTTTGAAAACAATGAAAAAAAAGTTTATTTACCAACACAGAGTTTTTAACTTATCAATAGAGTTTTTGTAACTGAGGTAGGTAATATGTAGGTATTTACTACCTGCTGCTTCATCAGACGGACCAACTAGAACTAAGGCCATCTTTACACAGTGTGGTACTCCGTCATATCCCTACCTCGGTAAAAATCAAGAAAATGTAGTCATAATTAAGAAAAACATAGTCATCAACAGCAACCGTATAAAATCGAAAAAAATGCGTTATTTTGGTTTAAAATGCTTTCTCTTATGTTAAACGGATTGGTTTTATTGGTTTTAAACCGGCTTTTCATCTAAACCTACTACCGATTATTCATTAAAATCAATGAATTGAATTCAAATCCTGTCATTGAAGATAACTTAAAAATTGCCTAGGCAGAGTAACGTTACTTAATGCGGGACCACAAATAGCGGGCTTCCATTATCCTATGAAGGAAATCTAGACGGTAGATAAAACACTCCTCTCGTCAAAAGGACCAAAGGCTGGACCTCCTTTTTCGACGGAGATTACGAACTTTCCTCCTTACTTAGTACTCTTACTTAGAAACGTTTATTATTAATCAGGATATACCTTATACAAGGGATTTGTACAGACAATTCATCAAGCTACCCGAAACTGAAATTTTTTTCCAATAATCCTTGAACCTTATATTTGACGATAAAGTTGAAACTCTATTAAAGAAATTTGACAGATTGTTTTAGCTTCATGTGCTGGCATCTGCACATACAAGGAGTACAAATCCCTAGTATAAGAAAAACGTCATGACTCTGATTGTGTAAAAAATTAGGCTCTAGATTTGTTATCGTCAGTCTGAAATGAAATATAGAATAAATTAACGTTTGACTTTATCTTTAAAAGACTATGTCATGGTAGCCAATGTAGTGACCACCACCTGCATCACACCAAATCTGTTTGGCTGAACTAAGCACGGTAAAAAATATATACGTACATTTTTCAAAGTGTTTTTATTGACTGGTACGACAATATTTTGGAAAAGCTCCATTTTTGTAGTGGTTCAAAAGAATAGCACAGAAATTCAAAAAGAAATGTTTTTTGAAATCAGGTTAGGAAAATCTAGAAATACTATTTTCTTTTCGGGGGCTTAACAATTATGAAAAGTTGTCAATTAGTACCAGGAACAAATTGTAGACGATTATTCGATTTTATTTATGATGGTCTTTGCTTGTATTTACGGTTATTATGAAACCGATTCGATGCACTTCACTAGCTCCGAGTGTTTATTGATTTTTTGACATTACTGCAAAGTTCGTTTGAATTCGTTTGAGTCTGGAAGTCTGGACGATTTGGAATATTATAATTCCTTCATTTTACTGAATATGTGTAAAACAAACAGAATGCCGTTACAAGTGCGTCAGGTATATTATTGAAAATAAAATCGTAAATAAATACAGTTGCATTACATACTTACGTACCGAGATACTACCAATAATACACTAAAATAATATACTGCAATGTACACAGTGAAAATCATTTGCGAAAAAAGTGTATTAGATCTTAGTTAAATTCTGCCTGAAATATTGCGTTTAGGTTTTTGCGCCAGCTTTTGCGAATTTAAGTGATGAAAAAAATATTGCTTGCCACTGTTAAAGGTTTTTCATAAATCTATCAAATCGATGACCAAAACTAATAACTTTAAAAATTCGATAGAAAAATAAACAACCGAGTATCGAGTATCAAAAGTGCTGTGAAGGAACTTGCTAGCCCAACAACGAAAAATAATATTTTTTAGCTTCATTTTCCATTTCTTTGTAATTAATAATCACATCTGTTAATTGGTTTTAAGTCTATTTTCACTATGAAAATATAAGAGCTCAACTCCAAAATTAAGGAAATAAATGTTTTGCTCTTAATATCTAATCTACCCTAACCCATAATATAAACACACATGACAATATTTAAAGCTGGCTTTTTTAATGTAATTATGGCTTGGCAAATTAATTTATTTAAAATTGTAATGCGACTGTGACATTTTGTGTGTAAAAAATATATTGTTAAACTAAGCTATTGATTTCAACGTGATGCACGCTGGTGAAATTGCAGAAGTAAAAAGTTACCAACATGGCTCTAAGGATGCAAGTGCCGGAGTTAAGATGTATGGAACCAGAGAACTATAAGAAATATTTTCGTGCACTATGTTGGAGTGGTACAAAGTAAGTGAAATCTACTTTACCTTCTAGAAAATCAAGTGAAGGGATTTTTATCCAGCGACAAATTTCTATGAAATATATAATGCAGAACATTCAATACAATCAGTGCAAACAAAAGAACACAGTTAAAGTGTTGCACTATCTCCATCTCTAAATACCTCATATTACACAAAGTCATACCTTCTTCTTCTTCTTCTTTTACTTGATGGATTTTGATATAGTTTTCACTAAAAGTTTGGTGATATAATTTGAAACCATTCAAAGGCAGGGTGGGTGGGTGGTAGGCAGTATTGTGATTCCCAGTGTAACAGCTGTTCATAGCAAACATTGAAAAAATATGATTTATTGTTGACTATAATCTGCATTTTTTTCCAAATTTTTGGCTCAGTTGTTTCGGAGATAAGGGGAATGGTCATTTTTCATCTAACTTCTTGAATAACTTCCAAACTACATAAATATTTTAAAATAATTTAAAAAATTAAATTAATACCCTCACAATAAGCCCTCTAACTTGATATATCACATGGTGTAGTTTGGAAAAGTTTTTTTTTACTTTTTTCCCCAAAAGTGACCCCCATACTCAAAGTTTATTTATTTACGTAACGGACCATGTTTGGGTCGCAGAATTTCATATGTGTACGAAATTTTAACAGAATCGGTCCTGTAGATCCAGAGAAAATGGCTGTGACAGACAGACAAACAGACAGTCACCCAAGTGATCCGATAAGGGTTCCGTTTCTTACGGATGTTCGGAACCCTAACAAAGAGAATAGTTTGTCGGTTGATGTATTTACAGACTTTAATAGACTTTCAACTTTATCTCTACAAATTTAGGTTCAAGTTTGATTGGGAAAATTTTTCTGTACTAGTTGTGGGGGATATTGCCTTCATTTTGGTTTATGTTTCAGTGTTTTAGTTCAATATTAGTACATAATAAGTAGAGTATACAGTGGTAGTAGTAACTTAATATCAAACAAGCAAATATTTTTAGAACCTAAGTAATGTAGTACGAGCAATGTCAATCTCCACAGATGGTTTATGGACGGCTCAGATCTCCAGTGCTTAATATGTGGTGTCACTTGTGAGTGGCATAACAGTTGCTTCAGTGAGTGAACTTGGTTGAGTTTTAGGCCAAACTTATTATCCTTTTGAAACCAATAAACAAAATTCTCACTATTCATTTGAGTAATCATCATAGCAGTAATATTAAGATGATGCCTTTGTGATATAATTTGTTTTTTTATGCTAACGGAAACACAAGTTCATTACTAGTGTGAATTATAACGAATTAAAACAATTAACAGGCAGAGTAGACAAAATCCATACTAATATTATAAATGCGAATGTAACTCTGTCTGTCTGTCACACTTTCACGCCTTAACTGCTGAACCGATTTTTGTGAAATTTGGTACAGAGATAGATTAGACCTTGAAAAAGAACATATCAAGCTACCTTTTGTTGCGAGAAAGTTGGAATAGAGTTGGAATAGGGGTTGAAAGTTTGTGTGGTAGTTCGTTATTATTGAAGATAAAACCATGAACCTCTGTATTTAGGCACTTGATAAAAAATATTAATAAACGTGTTTTCCAGCGTTTTAAAAAAAAATTAATCTTAATAATAAAAATGGCTGCTTAAAGTAACTATTCCACGTGGACGAAGTTGCGGGCAAAAGCTAGTTGTTAAATAATCGCAAAGACGACATGTGGTTCATGGGACGGTTAACCGGTTAGCATTCATGCTGTTGTTCAGCTCACCTTGGCATAAGAATTTGATGAATAGACTCCATTGTCCACATTCAGACTTTCATTTGGCCTGTTGTGCGTGAATACGGAGCAATCAAATATCTTTTGTCCAGTTAATTGCAATAGGCTAGGCTACTGGGGAGTTTGTTGCGCCACTTCTTCCCAGCTAAAATACTAGGAAGTGGTGACGGGCTGGCGTGGGGGACTGTCTTTATGTAGAACTTTGACGTTTAAAAAGTGCTGGCACTCAGCCTAATTTGAATAAATTACTTTTGACTTTGACTGTTGGTAGTTAATTTGACAGTTGGTTAAAGGTAGATACGTTATTGAGACCGGCCGTAAGTAGGGAGATGTGTATGTACTTTACATACAGCCCTGTCTACTCCTTTGTGGAGTTAAGGTAACACAGTATGTTATTACTACGTCGTCCCTACTTTGTCTTAGTATTTTTAACATCAAGCAAAAATCTCCAAAAGTCACGTTTCTTGTATGGGGAACCCCTTTAATTTTATTTAACCATTTTTTTGCAAATATAGCAATACACGCTCAGTGAGCATTTCAAGTGTCTACCTGTTGCTATTATTAAGATCGACCAAAAAACGTCAAAAAAACACGGACGGACGGACAGCGGAGGCTTAGTAATAGAGTCCCGTTGGTTACCCTTCGGGTACGGAACCCTAAAAACTGTCCTCAAAACTTTTTTCATGTCTCCTAGGATGCGTTGCAAAAATTGACCAATCTCCTCTCGTCTCCTCTATGTTAGGTTGATTCTAGCACATCGCTGATCCGCTCCGCTCGCCTCTGTCTCTATGACTATAGATGCGCACCCTAAGGGTATTTTACGTAGGTACTAGAAAGTTATAATTCGTGACATCCTTATCCTTACTTTTTTTTCTGTTTTAATATTATAAATGCGAAAGTAACTCTGTCTGTCTGTCGCTCTGTCTGTCGGTCACGCTTTCACGCCAAAACTAGTGAACCGATTTAAATGAAATTTGGTACACAGACAGTCTAGAGCCTGAGAAAGGACATCTGACATACTTTTTAATGCGAAAAAAGAGTTGTAAGGGGTTGAAAGGTGGGAATGAAAAGTTGTATAGAAGTATCGTAATTTTAAGAGCTAGTAGCTGAAAATTATTTTTTAGGCTGTTGATTCCATATAAATAAATATGACATTCAAATACATAAATGCATAATAATAGTAAACCTAATAAGTTTCTGTGTACTTATGTCATAACTTTGCCTTACGTTCTAGTACACATTACCTAAGTTACCATCCTCTTCATTGTCCTGTCCTTATACTAACTTATTTGCGGCCGTCGGCGTAGCGTCATCTCTTTCACGTCTCTCTTCTGCTTATATATATATATTTATATAGTATATATATATATATATATATATATATATATATATATACCTTGTATAGTAAACTATTTCCTTCCATACAGCTCTCTCATGAAAGGAAACGTAGCCAAAACGTATTTCGTAACGAAAATGAAATACGTTTTGCCTTGCTCTGAAATGGAAGTTGTGGGTGCTATTCCCATATCCGAGATGATTGACAATCTATTTTCGCAATGCAACGTAGTTCCTGGAAAAGGGAATGAAATGAAATTTCTCTGAAACGACATTCAAGCTATTTGTAGAGATATGAAATGCTGTTTAATATATTTCGATTAGCTTCTGTAAGCTTCGGAATATTACATTTTCTGAGTGACGGAAATAGAACGCAATAATCTCCGTAGTGCTTCTTTGTAGTAGAAGGCGTGATTATTGATTAGGTACAAATCTAGACTCTAAGGCTGCTACTTCGCCGCCTGGACGGAAATACCTACACGTGCTACTCAAAGCTGCACTGAGCGGTCAAGCTTGAGTATATTATTTGACCAGTACACTTTTGCTAGTAGAAATACCTATTGGAATAAAAAAAATGAAACTGAAAGACTTATCCCTCAGGCGTCCAGTGACCAGTGAAGATTTTCGTCCACCTTTCTTATAGGTTTACAGGCTACAAAGTAATGTATTTTTTTTTAATAAAAAAATAATTTTAGGAAAGAGAGAAAGTCCCATAAGCGGATCGGTAAGAAGGAGAAACTCCGGCGACTGAAAGCGGCCAATGCACACGCCATTTGCTATGCTCCCGCACTTCTGGGCAATCCATCACAATTTGCGGTGTACGCCAGCGTTCGGAAGTCCATCCTAGCTCGCTGGCGGTATCTCCATGGCAGCGCTGAGCTGTCCGACGAAAGCGACAGTGAGGACTCCTCACCACTACCTCTGAGCAAACTACCAAAGGTAAGGACATTTTGGAGTACATTTACAAAAGTAAGCGGTAGTTTGGGAAAAAGTGCGAAGAAAGATCGACGTGGCGCCGCCTGCACTGCAATTCGTTTTATAATACCACCACATATAGATGATTTATGAATTTTTAATTAGGAAATATGACGTGGCTGGTGTCGTTACTACCAATTATCGGTTATTTTGTAAGGTAATATTGCATTCGTGTATTCTTCTGTTCGCAGATTACAGGAATAGGCCTCAAATCCGTCTTCTCCCTGATATCACAGGCGCGGTGCACAAATGTACAATTTTGTGAACTTGCTCTCTCTGCTTTACTGGATGTGTTGCAAGGGCATGCGCCTGAAGAACTGGCGCAAGAGCCTACTGATGTAAGTACTCTTTAGTGCCGAAAATAACAGGAAAGTATCAACATACGTCAATAACATACGTCTGTCTTAGGAAAAACGAAATCGCTATGATGAGATTTAATACAGAGCTATCACAACCGTCGAAGTTCACGTCATGTTTATGGCGAATCTGGATTTTATTTATTAGGCAACAACATTTAAATTCCACGGAATCACATACCACGAGGAATGTTATTCGGAAACACAAAAATTAACGGGGCGCATAAGTACTCTATCTGTAAAAAATATATTTGTTGTTCAAAGTCGATAAGAAATCTCATCTACAATGTTGCTAACTTTTCCGAAAGTTCTGATCACCTTTTTCGTTTCTAGATCATAATAAACCTCCACACCATGCTTGTGGAGGTGGCCAGTGGCAGTGGGCCGGGCGGCACGGTTGACCACCCGAGCAACCTGACTGCTCTCAGCAGCTCGTGCCTCATAGCGCTCTCGGTGGCCAGGGGTGAGGCTGAACTTATCCTGAACGCCGTGGCATCCCTGACTATATCCCCGGCTACCCTCTCCGATCAAGACCTACAGGTATGGATTCTGTGCGAGATGGACGGACGTCATTGTTGCCATTGCTGGTAGAACCTGGATAAGGCTGGCACACGAACGTGGGGATGGCACAAGATAAGAGAGGCCTATGCTCAGCAGTGGGCGAAGTCGGTCTGTGGATGATGATGATGCATAAAAAAATGATTTGTTCTTTTCTTTTAAATCTAGAAAAAAATAAATTCAGAAAATACTTCCATCACGAGTGCAAGTTGCCAGCAACACAAAAGCATGCTATGAGGCTTTATTCATTTCCTAATAACTCAAAACAAAAAAAAATAATACAAAATCTCTTTTCCAGATACCATCAAACCTAATAACTCTCCAACGGAGCGTCCAATCGGTGATACTAGGTTCTCCGTCCCGCAACCTCTGGTTGAACTATGGCGTCCCCCACCAGTGTCTAGTGAATAGCTTCCCCGTGGACTTGCCCTCCCAACTGACGGGATCCGGTGAGCTCGTGGTCCGTTCCCTAGTCTCCGACGGCTGCTTCCTTTACGTCTTTACGTCCAAAGGCCTGCTGAAGATTGGATCAGGGTATGGCAGCTCGATAAGGCAGCATGTTTATTTGCACAAGCCAGACTTCTTTGCTAGCGATCGGCATGGCTGGCTAGGTTATTGTAAGGTGAGTTTGTAACTTCGGTTTAAGTTCAGTATGGTAATAAGTAATAGAAAGCACACCTTTTATGGGTAATGGCAGTCTAAGGAACTAGAATAAATAAAAAATCACCTGTTCCCTACAAAAGTGCAGTATCTTATTTAAAATGTATGATACAGCCGTTTTTTTTCAATTGCCATAATGTATATTGTGATGTTTATTTAATTCACATGCATTAACATAACTTTTTCATGTTATAGAATAAATTATATCTAAGGATAGGCAGGAAAAAGACTGAAGTTTATGAAATAGATAGAGAGACTTTGGAAGTGAGGAACATGATACGATTGGAGCCCGGCCAGCCCGCCGCGGTTGAACCTAAGTCAGCTGTCTTTACGGACGGAAACCAATTAGGACTGATATTATTAACCAATTTTGTAAGTACAGATTTTGATTTATAACATTAGGCATAAGATAAAGTTAGCTGGATAAATATGGGGAGGCCTATGCCCAGCAGTGGGACATAACAGACTGTTAAAAAAAACATTGCACTAAAGACAGTTTTTTTAATAGATAGATAACTTGTATGTGAGGATTGACAATTGTTAAACCGCTTTAAGTACATATTTTTCATATAAAAGTTGTCGTACAATTGAACAATCAGCCCTATAACAAATTGTTAATCTTCTATTCTACATTTACCCCATCACGTGAAACATATTCTTCTTGAAACAATTCTGGAGTAAATTGCTAAAAAGCTGATCAACACAACATTCTATATTGATGTAAGATCTCTCTCACCCTCTCCCAGATACAAAGAAGACCAATGGTTGGAGTATTTGTATGACAACAGATTCCATTCAATTAAATGATGGAAATTCGGAGATGTTTTTTTCACATATTCTCAAAGAAAGGCATCAAGAACATTATTGGAAGTTTATCGTCATCTTGCTTTATCGTTCTTACTTTTACAGGACAACCTTACAATCCGAATGTATGACGCTGACGCACAGCCGGAGCGCAACGAAGGCACGGCTACCACGACCCTGACGTCACAGAAAGAAATTAACGTCCACCTGCTCAGGCGCAGGACATTAGTTCTCGGCCGGAGTCCGTTTGAAGATGGAGTGTCGCGACGAACAGTAGAACTGGATGCTCCTATCGCGATGCAGCTTGACGATTGTGATGAGGATCCCCTTATGAGCATATGCGGAGGGCAGGACTTTGCGCTGCTCACTACAGCTTCTGGGAAGGTAAGAGTTGATAGTCCTAACATTCGCAAGAATTGTGACTCTGTTTTGGATACTCAGGATAAAGTTCAGACAGTGAGCATTCCCATGTGTGGGTAATTTTGTAATGTATAGAAATCCGGATTTTCAAAACTTATAAATTACTTCCATTATAGGCTTTAGCACTAAGTTACTGATTCGAAATAGGATCCTATATCGATTAAATTGCTTAATTTTCCTGTGGTGCTTTTGTGTAGGTGTACTATACTGGCAAAGGCACCAGTCTTGGCTACAAGGCAGCGTCGCCTCAAACCGGCCGGTGGACGCTGATGAAGGAGACGATCTTCTCCAGGAATGAAGCGCCCAATGTCAAGAGGTGCAAAGTTATACAGGTAAGCATTCTAAACATTTCTTGTATAACAATAGGTAAAGGAAATGATTCCTTGTGGGATCGTCCCCCAAGTTTTGTCTTAAACTCATACGAAGAACATGGCTTGTGATACGGTATCACACGCCCCGAATTTTATCACGATAACAGTCCATTACCATCCACGTATACAGTACGCGAACTCAGTGTATCTACACACAAATTTCAATAGTTCACAGCACCAGAGCTCATAAGCTCTGGTGCTGTGGACTATTGAAATTTGTGTATTACTCCTGAGGCGACTGTTAAAGTGTTAGCTGCAAGGCAAAGTTGAGGTTTTTAGTATGAGTTTCGTTTCTTTTATACTATACTCTAGGTAGGTATTACTAACTTAATACTTCATACCTCGAAAAAGGTTATACTATGTTTTTAAGAAGTAAATCAGATTATACAAACATAGGTTCCAATAAGGGCCTACACATACCGGAACGGAATGACAGAGGATTTAAATTTTTACCAAAGGACATCCAAGCTTCTATAGTAGGAATAAGACATTAATGCCAATGGTTTAAATTTTCCGTGGCATTGAAAGGGATTTCTTGACACGGCATTGGAGAGCGTGCTAAGGGATCAACACATACGAACATGCCGCGGCACGTCGCGGTATGTCTTTGCAGGCCTCGATCAAGAATACACTGGTAGGCCGCTGGAATGCTACGGTATCTAAGCGGCTAGTGTGCGCTGACCGATGGCAAATTCTCTGCCATTCCGTCTCGGTGTGCGTCGACCTAATAAACCGTAAGTGTTAGTCAATTGAGCTGATTATTGTTATAACATTGCTGCAAACAATTATATCAATATCAACCATGAACCAATCAATTCAACAAGAATCACCCCACTGAATTGCACAGGTCACGCAATGAAATCAAATCATTTAACATCTGTGGAATGGTTTATATAATGTTCTTTGAATGATCATTGTGCCATGTAATGTAATAATCAAAATGATCTAACCAGAATAGTGTAAGATTTCGATATGAAACATGAACAAAATAAATGAAATGATGGGAAGTTATATAATGAACACGTATAATTAGTCGTCACAATACAGTTTGTCAGATTGTGTTTAGCTTTTATGGTCTTGTTTTTTCATCGCCGACTTCAGGTACTTAGGATAAAGTTCTTACGCCCATATTTCGAATGAGATCGAGAGAATGTATATATAGCAATACTCATTCTGTACAAATGGTTTTGAATTAGCTGTTTAATAAGTTATTAGACTCGTAACGTACATATATTTGCACTTTGTATATTCACTGACATTCTTTGCATATCTACTGACATTTATGCAGACGCTCGTTTGCCAGATGCAAACGAACACGTGCGCAAAAAATTTATTGTCAAATTTTCATGTTTAGGTGCACCTTACATCATTTTTGTGGATGTAAACAACATGTATATTGCAATGTTCATGCCGTTTATAATGTCCTTAAGTCACGTATTGGTACAAATTTTATCTACTCGTTCAATAGGTGGCGGTAGGCCACGAGGGTGTCCACGCCATCCTCGTGCTGGACAATGGCACCGCGCTATTCACGGGCATCGCGCGCCGCGGTGAAGACGGTGACGCCATGAAACATCGCCGACAACCCAAACCTACGCGTCCCAAGAAGATATTTAAGGTAAGAATCTATGGAGTACATTATTAATCTAATATATTCAATTTGATAGGTTCTTATGTTATGTTAGAATTTTGATTTTATTTCAAAATCAAAATTGCGACTGGTTGGCTATGCCAGCTCCCATATAAAAATGTCCGAACCCATTTAGCAGCCGTTTTACATAAACATAACATTACTCGTGTACTTATTCCTCGAAGTGTTCGTCAGAGATACCTATAGTATAAGTCCCGTGAAATAGGGGGCCATGGCATGCAAATTCCACGGAAGAGGACAGTAGTGTCCTCAAGGTCAAGGATCAATCTATAGTGTCCTTTTCCGTGGAATTTTTGGGGCCTTATCTTTGTTCTTTCGAAATATCTTATAGGTTCAGGTTTTTATTGTCAAACCAAAAAACTCGCTCAGTAATAGCTGTAGGTATGTATGCAAGTGATGCGTACTTTGGACAACCCAATCCAATGAAATACGCTACTTTCCAGGCGGAAGGCCACTTCGTCGTCTACGCCGCTTGCAACTACGGCTCAACTGCCCTAGTGACCAGGCAGGGCCATCTTCTGATGTTCGGCAAAGACACGCAACACTGTGACTCGGCCGGACAAGTACTCGGGCTGAAACAAGAGAGGATTGTGCAAGTAAGTTAAAGCCTCTAATTGATTTCGTTGCGGGATTCAAGACAATTTAATCGTTTGTTTCTCCGGGACTGACTCGGGTTTGATTCGGGCTCTAAGGAGTTGCAGTGGTTGGGAATGGTGTTGCGGGCTTATCCCGAAAAAAAGTATGTTATAACTAACCAAAATCAAATATTTCGAGAAATATGGTTGAAGCAATTTGAAGTCTTCTCTGGCAGTTATACTTCTGTGGTGAACCAAAGTCAAAGTATCTACCTAGCCTATTCTTAAATAGATTGGGATTGGCATCCAGTTCAACCAGATGCAGCTGAGTACCTATCGTAGGTACCTGAAGTATTTTACATGTAGCGACTGCCCACCTGACCTCCACAACCCAGCAACTGGGGAGCACGATACCCTTTGGCAAATTTATTGGCTTCTGACTACCCGAAAGTACGGCTGTCAAAGGACAAAGATCTACAAATGACAGCCGAGATCAAAAGCTAATAGCGCTTTCTGAGATGCGCTCGAGTCTCGGTATGTAACGGATGATCACCCATCCATGGACCCATCCTCGGCAAGCGTCACTTAACCTAGAAGATCGAACAGAGCAGTTGTTATTATTTAGCAACGAGCTCCTCTGCGGTGACCATAGTGTAATACAATACATTGAAAATTATTTTTTCTTTCGCAGGTCGCTCTCGGCAAAGCTCATGCCGTAGCTTTGACGACCTTCGGACAAGTCTACACATTTGGCATCAACAACAAAGGCCAGTGTGGACGTGAATTTGGTTACACTAAAGAGAGTAAGTCATGTTGTCATGCAATATAGTTGATTAAGATATCAGTAAGTGAGTCACATTGCCATTTACCTTCGAAATTGTTGAAATGGACAGCATTGTTTGATCGTATTATTGTAAGAAACTAGATATTTCTATCAAGGTCGTAAATACTAGTAATAATCTATACAGCTGAGGTTGAAATGCGACTTACTGGGCGGTACTGTTTTGTATAAGTAATACTCTTTTACTTAGATGGATGTTATAAATAAGAAAAGTATATTTCATTATTCCATCTATTTATGGCGTTAAATAAAATAAATAAAAGTCGATTTGAATACGGATCTTATTCAAGATTATTTCGTTCTTTCAGAGATATACCCACCTCGTCGCCGCAGCGAGAGCAAGGAGGACTCCCGACTGTGCACGACGTCACATACCTGGACAACAGACTACTGCCGCGTGTGCGTGCTGTGCCGCGACTGTACGGGCTTCTCAAGCGCCTGCCATTGCTCGCACCTGCCCAACAGAGTGCCTGGAGAGTACGTAATACTACTAATATTCATCATTGTTTCAACCCAAAATCATCCACAGATGTATGTGTACATAGACTTTGCCCAAGAGAACGTGGGTTTTAGTCTTAACAGGATTCAGAAAAATACCAATGTTTTAAAAGGAGCGACTGCCTATCTAAACTTCACAACTCATTTACTAGGTAATACGATACCTCTGGCAAGACTGGTGTCATCGATTTTGGCTTCTGATTGTTCGTAACGAGGGTCAGAGATGTTCGAATGGCAGCTGGGACCAACGGCCTAACGTGCTTTCCGAGGCACGGTGGAGTCTCGGTATGTTAAGATGGTCCCATCTACAGACCGATTTCGGCTAGCGTTGCTTCACCGTGAAGTCCTGTGCGGCTGTTATTATATAGCCACGAGCTCCTTAACCCATACAGTATGATTGTTAATCGATAATTAAACAACAGGAAATGCGGCTGCGGCGAAGGCGACAGCGGTTGCGCGGTGTGCGGTGTTTGCCGACGATGCGCCGACGCATTCGTAGTAGCAAGCCGCCCCGAACGACCCACCGCTGTCACCGTCACAGACCTCGATGAGGATGGCGAAGCCTCGACCAGACCCGACTCGAGAATTGGTGAGTGAAGTACTATAGTGATGTAAATGGTTTTTGGTCAGAGAACCACATTATTTTTGGCCGATTTTCATTTAGCTGAAATGGTTGGCCGTTTCAAATTAAAAAAAAACTTATTATATATATATATATATAAATATATATTTAATGAAAATGATTAAATAATATTTTTTGCATTCATTTAATACGTCGTGATGTAGAGCATATAATCATAAAGCTTCGAAAAACCGTAAAATACATATTAAAAAATAAACAACACTAATTTAAACATGTGAACATTTATTATAACATTTTAACATTAACTCAAAATTATGCTTGTTTACACGGCTGTTGTGATTAACCTTTGGCGCTAATCTTCTGCTTCTGCCTACGCTTGCTTAACTGATTCGGCTTGTAATTGTTTTCTCACTTCGATACAGACACACACCACACTTCATTAAAGTTTAGAAATTTTAATTGGTAGGTCACGGCAGGAATTTTATCAAGTCGTGTGGTATAGGATACTGACCTAAAGTAGTTTTATTAAACACAGTGAAACCCGAATGAAAAGTCAATTATTTGGGTATCTGATTAGTGTGGCATAAACAAATAAAGAATTCGAAGAAACTGTATTTATAAACTACAGTAAATAAAAAAGTTTCCTGATTCTGAATGCAATCCACCAATGCCAATTTGCGCAATGAAATTCGACCAAAAATACTTTGGTCCAATGAGAGAAGACCATTGTGCGAAATTACACATGGACAGTCCTAAACGCATGTTCCATCGTATCACAGATCTTGACGAAGACGGAGAAGCCTCTGCTAAAGTCGACCTAAGCATCGGTGAGCAACCTCTATGTTACATAGACATAAGTTCAGATAGGTCGTAAAGGCCATGACAAGCTAGTAGACCCTGTACTAGTCTCCTAATATAACATTAGTTTAAGAATAGAACAGAAATACCCTAAATTGTAATTATATATTTAGGATCCATTACAAATTACAACATAGGAGCTTAAAAATGGTAAAAACGATGCGGAAAGCGATATTTTGTAGAGAACCTTTGGATAGTTTTGACTGAGAAGGAGAAAAGATTCTGCTGGCAAAAACGCACAGAAACACGTAAAGATAAAAAACGTATCAACTACAATTTATAAAAAAATAAATAAAAAATAGCATCACTATCAGCCCATGTCAGGACATACATAGATAGTCCATGGTGTGATAAAGACGAAATAACCTCCACAAGCCAACTGACTCATGCATGGTGCGAAAGATAGGGCCTTCAATATTCTCTTCGGTTGTAGATTATCTCTAGCTTAATAGACAATAGTTTGAATTAGGTTGCTATGCCTCGTAATTAGAAAGTACATAAATTATAATCTCATAAATACAAGGCAGTGGTACTAATGTATCTTATATCACTATCGCAGGTCTCGACAACGCCTGTGGCGGAGCTTCGGCCAGAGTCGACAGAAAAAGCGGTGAGTTTTAACCATGTAACGTAGATTAAATAAAGCTACGATTTCCCGCTGGTTATGAAACGCTTTACCCATAGACGCGACAATGCTAGCTCTTTTACGGCAGGAAAGTTTGGACCGAAATAATCTCATGATTTTAGGTTTCTTAAATTAGGCTTTCTTTCACCTTAGGCCACTTAAGTACACAACAAATTCCCCAGCAATAGAAATGTATGCCTTCAAATAGGCACCAAAATAAAAAATACAATATTGTGTTCACCGATAGGATTCCGTTCGGCAACAGGGTACAAAATTAAGATATTAATATTCAGCTGAATCCGGTTTCACTGTAATCCGACACCAATGTACTTGGAAAAAAGGCTAGGTAGATGATTAGGATACAATATTTGTTCGGTCAAAAAAGGCAAGGTGTACTAAAGCATGTTCCGTTATGACAGATCTTGATAACGCCTGCGGGGGAGCTTCCGCAAGAATGGACAGAAAAAGCGGTGAGCATTCTCTAGGCTAAGTAAATCTAATTGTGAACAAGCTAACATTAAGTAAAAATAAGTATAGGCAAAGTGTTTGTTTATATTTTCAACGGTTTAGTAGGTGGTCCAAATTGGGAGTACTCTAAGCTTGTTCGAGTTTGCTATGCCTCGTTATTAGGCAAGAAAGAAAAAGAAATAAAGAAAACATGAACATAAACATGTTTGTTTGTGTGTGCCAACACACATATACACACAATCTAGAAACAAAAAATAAAGAGTAAAGTATGTAAAGTGTACCGCTCAGCTTAAACAGCTATTTAAGAACATATAAAGAGGGTTAAGAGTTGCACTGAAATAATTTAACCTGAACGGAACAGTAGGGCCAAGTTTAAAACATGTCAAGTAGGCCGGCGATCGTTCTAAACGGACCTTCTGTCACAGATCTTGATGACATCGCTGAAGTCTTCGCTATACTAGACTCGAGGAGTGGTGAGCATACTATCATATGTTTCGTAGACAAGCAAGTAGGTAATTGTGTGAAAAGAAGGAGAACTTAGGAGTTCTTGATCCCCTAGGGCCTAGTTTGTAGATTAGCTGTGTTAGAGGATTGCTTATTTATAATAGGATCATTCAAGGAACCAGGTAACTTAGTATATGCTGAGCTAGGCCTCACAGGTACTTATCAAAGACAGGTTCGCCTCTTACTATCTTCTGTCAGCCGTCGCAAATTCGTTGGTTCAACATTGAAAGACAATGTGCTGTAATGAATACTCTACTCTACTCCACTACGTGATAAATCTCCCAAAATATATATGGCAATCATCGATTTGATCACGGAGCGAGATCGATTGTGTGCCTATGCATAAGTACAATGTTTCTAATGTATAATTTAAACAGATTTGGACAATTTTCATTCTTTATTTAGAAAAAGAAAACGTTCGCTTCACGGTATTCGAAAGCCAGGCCGCCAGCTCGGAGGTGGACCGCGACGCCAGTATCAAAGTGTCGTGCTTACCCCCGGCGCGTGTCGCCGTGCCCGGCGGCCATCGCATCTCCGCCATCGCTTGCGGCCTGCACCACACCGTGTTGTTGACTGAGCATGGTAAGTTAATCGAAAAATAAATTGTTCACATAACTGTTTATGAAAGCCAAGCAGCCAATGCGGAGTCGAAACGCGACATTATTAAAGTGTTGTTGCTAGCCGCCGTATCATACTGTTTTGCTGACTGAGCTTGGGAAGTATTGGGAACCATCATTTACCTTATGACCATGCTATTCCTCTAGGCGAAGTCCTCACCTTCGGATCTAACCAGTTCGGGCAGCTGGGCGCTGGCGACATATCGGTCCACCACAGGATCGTGCGCGTGCGCGTGCCTAAGGCGTCGAACATCACAGCGGGCAGTAATCACACCGCAGTGCTCACTAGAGAGGGGGAGTTGTACACGTTCGGCAGTTATCAGGTTTGTATTTTTGTAGTAGTCGGTGAGATTAAAGTTTACTTGTATGGAAGGTATTTTTACGTTTTTAAGGGCTTACTTTTAATAATATAAAGATATTTTTTATCTGACTATTAAAATATAGGAAAATAGATCCAACTGTAATGACTATCTTTCCATTACAGAAAGGCTCGCTCGGTCGTCCGCGCATGGAAGAGCCCCTAAGGACAGACCGAAGCCCTATATGGTACGCAACTCCCGGCCGGGTCCCCAGAATGGGTCCCCGTCACTCGTGCAAGGCAGTGTGGGTGTCTGCTTCGGGAGACCAGACATTCGTCCAAGTTTCACAGGCACTGATCAAGACCGATACTTTGTTCAGTTCGACTATTACGTCGAATAGTAATACAATAAGTAAGTGTTGTTTGTTTTACTATGTAACATTTTCAGTTTTGAAGTTAGGTGATTAGGTGTGTATTTTTTTTTAATGTCGGCCTTGCTCTTCACCGCCCGCGGTGTAGAGGAAGTAGATGTGCCAACCGCAGCTGCTAGTCTGGCGTGTGTATTATTATAATGGCAGGTACATTGCAAGCAAGCTGCAAGTCGTGGAACGTACAACACGTAGTCGACCCTCGCATGTTATAGACCTCTCCACAATACAGTTGACAATAGGTTGTAAAAGTAACATAAAGATGAAAATACTATGAACTGTATTGATGACTTCTTTTACAGTTATCCTACCAAACCGGGCAGAACATACATTCAAATGCATAACCATCAACAAAATGGATGGCACATGCAATACATGGACGGGATCCGAACAAGTGGACTTCGTCAACAGCCTGGCTTGCCTCGACCCTCTGTACGACGTCCTATGGTGCTATCAGCCACAGATGAGGGTCATGAAGTGCTACAATATACTCGCTTTCGACTCGCACAAACTGCAAAAATGCTGCAACGATCCCGAATCTTACTTCGGCGAAGGCGACTTTGAATATCCTAACTACGGAAGCATGAAACGCTTAGAAGATTTCAAGAACTTGGAGAATTTTGATCTGTCATGTCGAGATGAAGACAGACCGACGGATAATGTGGCGCTGTCGAATATGTCGGTGTTGAACCAAGAGTTGGCTATACCATCGACTGCTGGGTGCACTGTTACGAGAATGCATGCTGCGTTGCATCTGTTGGGGTGCTTGGACTCGTTGACTTATGCCCATGATATCAGGTATGTGAATGTTTGAAGGTAACATTGTGGTTAATTTAAATCAGCCAGTCAATATTGATTGCTTTTAAACATATCATTATACATCGATGGGCGCTCGTTCATTGATCAATAAATTGGAGTGGATTGAAGGTCAGTAGTATGCATAATCAAATCCATTCGTCGATCGGCTGGCAAATACACCGATTCAATCTGGACGCTCAGTGTCATCAACAAACGTCGATTGATTTAAATTTATCTGCTTACGTGTAAATGTAGTACAGTAATATTTTTCTATATTCTTTTCAGGTTAAATTCACAAGATTCCAAACGAGATACCCTGGGCTCACCAATACTTCCAGTCAAGGAAGACTACCTGACTGTGAATCGTTTCGATAGCAACGGCGGTGGCTGGGGCTACTCAGGACACTCCGTTGAAGCTATACGTTTCATGTGCGACACTGATATATTGCTGGGTAATGTTTAACAATAAGTTAATAATCTTTTTTAAAACAAGGTGTTTTGTACTAAATGTAATATCACTTGCCATATCCAATGAGCCCAAACCGGATGGTGCTATCTTTTTGTTGAGTAGTTCCTATGTTCAAATAGATTTAAAATCGATAACTAATCTGAAACCAGGCAAACTTACAAACGAAGCAAGTAAAAAAAACTTGGATAAATAGGGCTCCGCGTTTAAGCTGGGTATCTATGCTGTATTATGCTTTACTTGTCGTTTTAACAAAGTTTGTACTCTAAACTGTGTGCTCCTGCGCAGGTTTTTAGAAGTTTACTTTGAATCCGTAAATAATAAATAAATCCATACTAATATTATAAATACGAAAGTGTGTCCGATTTAGATAAAATTTGGTTTCGAGATAGTTTGAGTCCCGGGAAAGGACATAGGTTAGTTTTTATCCCAGAAATCATCCTTTAAGGGGTGGAACCGGTGTTAAGGTATTAAGGGGTGGTGCCGGATTAACGCCCTGGGATCTGGAGGCGAGAGCCCTCGCGCACGTTTACGCGTGGCGCTTGGAGGCGCTTCGCCGGGGCGAAACTCCGCTGCCACGGCAAATTGCTACTCGGCGGACGGAGCTCCGGCAGGATACCATGGCGATATGGAAACGGCGAATGTCGCAACCCAGCGCTGGGCACGCCACAATTGCGGCGATAAGACCCCTCTTTGAGGAGTGGCTGGAGAGGCGCTACGGCGTCCTCATCTTCCGCCTGACGCAGGTACTAACCGGACACGGCTGTTTCGGAAGGTACCTGTTTCGGATTAAGCGGGAGGACACGCCCGGGTGTCAGCACTGTGAGGATCACCCGGAGGACACGGTGGAGCATACGGTGGAAGTCTGCCCTGCTTGGGCTGAGCACCGCCGTGTCCTCATCGAGGCGATCGGCGGCGGCGACATATCGCGTCCGGCCCTGGTTGAATCCATGGTCCGGAGCGAGGAGGCTTGGGAGGCGGTCACCTCCTTCTGCGAAGCAGTAATGCTAGCAAAGGAGGAGGAGGGCCGCGCGAGGGAAAGGCAAGGCCTTCGCCCCAACCGCCGCAACAGGAGAAGACGCCCCGGGCGTCGGGAGTCGCAGGGCGATCCACGGTTACCGTAGGCGCGGGCCTGCGGACGGCGAGCATTGGGTGGCTCGCTGTCCGATCACCACCAGGCCCGGGTCGATGGCGCGTTGTGTTTCACGCGCGCCTCAAAGAGATGTCAGCATAAAAGACGGGGCCCGCTAGGGCCAGAGCCTGCCAGGGTTGCGGAATCTGTTTGACAGTCACCGCGGCCCTGGAACGCAAAGGGCTTTAGAAGGAACACGGATGGGTTTTAGTCAGTAAGAGTCTGACACGCCCTTCCGCTCCACCCAGAGCGGAAGAAGTCATTTGATGATTTCACATCCTTAAAAAAAAAAAGGGGTGGAACTTATCATGGGAGTCCGTCATTATTGAAGATAAAATCACCACCAATATGGGTGGCTTATACTAAACTAAAGATTTCGCCAGGTGGTATCGGTCTATACGGGGGCCGCGGCGACTACACAGCTAAAGTGAAGCTGTACGACATCGGAACAGAAGGCGGCGATCAAGAGGGCGACGGGGAACTATTGACCGAGAGTGACGAGATCGTGTATGAATGCCCTCCCAGAGACCGCTTCCCTGTTATGTTTGACAACCCTGTACCTCTAGCGGTAAGTGAATTATGTTGGCTTTGTTATTTATGCTTAACGCGGAGACGGGGCTGTCGCGTTAATTAACCTTTTGAACGCCAGAGCATAAACGCATCGGCGTGCCGTACTTTGTACGACGGTGGCGTGTTGGACACTTTTTCATTTGTCGGCGATAGCCGACCGTGGCGGTCAAAAGGTAAAAACGTGCGAGTAAGATAGTGAATATATCGCAATGTATTTCTAAAACCTCTATACGTCACTTCTACGTTTTATGACCGCCACAAACCTTTGCGTTTATTATAGGTGTATTCCTCGTCTTCCTACTTCAAAACAATACTTGAAGAAGCCGATCGATACGCTGAAAATAAGTGAAATGCGAATATTAATATATCTACAATCTTCCGTAGCAAAACTGTCTGATGTTATGCGATAATTCGGTAGCAATTTTGACAGATATTTCCAATAGTTCAACTTCTTTGCAGGCAAACCGCTGGTACGTTGCATGGGCGTGCATAAGTGGACCATCTTCTGACTGCGGGTCTTCAGGCCAAGCAATGGTCATCAACGACGAAATAGGTTTCCATTTCAAAACCTCTAAGAAGTCGAACAACGGTACTGACGTGAACGCTGGACAGATCCCGTGTTTCATTTACAACACCGTCAGCCCAGACCATAATTTACCTCTGAAGGTAGTTGACTTTGGTGAACCAATTATAGTTCTGTCCAAAAACTTCTCGAGAAAAGTGACTGTGCCGTGCTTCAAGTCACTTATAACCGTACTACAATGGAGCTGGGAAACCTTCAAAGAAATTATCCTAGAAACCAACGGACTAGTCCCGATTAACTACCAGAAGTTGACCATAATGAAGCATCAGAAGAGACTGGTGTACGTCATCAGAGCATGCTTGAGACTCGTCAGGTCTTACATTAATGAGATATATCCACAGAATAACAGGAAGCGGAACTCTCACGAGTATATGTCATACTTCGAAGCTATTGCTGAAGTCCGTAACTTGATTCAAGCTATAATGGCGGATCAGACACCTACTTGCTCCATGTTACCCAGAAAACCAGGAAAGAGTAAGGCTCACAGGGTCTGCTACGTACAATTTGCCCTAGAATTGACAACTTCGATATTGAATGAAGCGCATGATACGATAACGGCTTGCTTCCATGCCTTCTTTCCTACTCCTACGCTGAAATGGAACCATCTCTGCTCTATGCTGTATCACGTCAAGGTACTTCCACCTATAAAAGATTTTTTTTTAAGTTCGTTTTTGTAGAGAAAGTTAATCATACCTGTGTGATGATCTTTTTCTAAGGGACTTTTTCTGAATTGAGAATTTGGAGTTAAGAACGAGTCAAACCCTATTATAATGCCAAAGTTTGACAGGTTTCAGGGTAAAGAATGAAAAATACTCTTTTTTTATTGTTTGGAAATGGGGGTAAATACGAACACCCGGGTACTGCTAAATCGATGTTGCTAACCATTGTTACTTCTTGCCTACAAATATAAATAAAATAATAACTTTACAGGATGGACTAGTGCCACCATCACAGATTCGTGAACTGACGTCGACTTGCGCGGCAATGTGCGCGTCGCGCAGTCTGCGTGATGTGTTACAATATGTGGTTCCTGTCACACAGAGCTACATTAATACTCATGAGAACCGACGACCCGATAGCAAGGTGAGAATATATTTAAAAACACGAGCGAGTCTTACAGTAGTCGAATAGGATGTGTAACATCTTACGTCTCACCTTGGTAAAAAGCAACATTAACATTTAAAGTACCAACTGACGGCCAACTCGCCCATTGCGCGCGCTCATTGGTCAAATTGAATAGGGCGCGCTCATTGATCAAATCAAATAGCGTGCGCTTCCTCGGCATGTGTTACACACTTCCGTCCCATTTCAAGAAATCACTCCCACAGATTGCAGGAAAGCGAGAGGAAAGATGTTACACAAAAAACACTGAAATCTTTAGTAACCATAGAACAGTCAGGACATCAAGCCAAACAGTGTTGTCACCAAAACGGTCTTCATCTAAATTTTCTTTTATATTAATTTTACCAATAGCCTGGTTATTGTTGTTTATTACAACGTGTTCAACAACTTAACTTAGGAACATAGAGGCTTAAAATACTGATAAGCAGATTCATCATCTCTAATCTCTTTAAAAAATTGAAGTTAGAATCTGGCTAATCAGTATTTATACTACGCATAATGGTTAATAAGTTTTTATAACTATACTGATGATTGATTGTGCAGAGAGTAACAATGATTGATATTGTATAGGTGCTCAAAGAAGTTCCTTCCAAGTCGGCTACTGTTCCACGATCGTCGCACGCGCAAAAACCGCCCCCTATACCTCCAAGGGCCAATAATAGAGATACTCCTAAGGTGAGATAAAAGTTTGCTTATTTTAGTAATGTTTGCTTCAAAAATCTGTGATTTTGTTGGCGAATTACAACAATTCATTAATGACGCTAAATCTCCCCAGTTACTTTGTCATAGCATAAACTATAGCCCAAGTCCTTTATTTACTATTTGAAGTTTTCTTAACTTATATTACTCAATGAATCATATCTAACATTGTGTAACTTACTTATCCAGCAACCGGAACCTGAATCCAAGCCGAACCACACCGAATGGCACCTACTAGACGTGATTCCACGCATGTTGGACATCGTGATGATTCCTATCAAGCAGCAGATGATGACGCGGCAATGCGGACAGCCGCACGACCACGGAGAGATCAAGCAGTACGAGCGACTGTCGGAGTTCTGCTGCAAACTCACTGCCAGGATAGTGGCCGAACTCTCCACCAGTGCTACGAGCATTCGAGTGAGTTTTATTACAAACTAGAAGACCCGACAGACGTCATTCTGTAAAAAGCGATTGAACTGTGAAAATGTGGTTTTTACGTTTTTCTGTGCCATTTTCCAATTTTATTTTCGTAAGAACCTTCCTCAGACTTATATTATCTGAAGAGGAGGGATGAAATGCACGTAACTAAAAGAGTTATGAATATAAATGTGAATGGATGGACAGGGAGTAGTTAGTTAGTGATAGCGTGACGGCTGACAGGAAAGAATTGAAGAAAAATTTTGTTGCGCCGACCCCAAGTAACATGGGATACGGGCAGGAGGATTATGAAGAACCTTCTTCAGTCTTAAAAGAGTACATGATTTTTTTTTTTGCGAAATTGATCCAATCGTTCCGTTCTTGCTTGTTTGTAGTTCTTAAGTTCATAAATATGTCCCATCTATCGGAGTGGAGTTAAGGACCTAAAACGGTAAATGATCTGGCCCAATTATTTTACTTATTGATATTTCTTGTGCTTTAACCATCGGCTCGAAAACAAAAAAGTCATAGATCCTAATGAGGACGTCATACTTAGATTTGCCGAACAAACTCTCCTGCATACGTTAAAGTGCATGCGCAAGAGTAAATTTATTTTTGGTCTGTGGGAAGCCGTTATACACGGATCAGTGTTGGGTGTGGTTTCATTAGAAACTTCTCAGTTTTCATATGTGCCTTATAACATCGTACACCAAAAAAACAGTAGTACTTAATGTATTTTACACCTATAAAAATATATTTGTGATATTAATATTCAAACTATCGTTACAGGAGGATACCGACTCAAATACAGTGAAGAACCTAGTAACCCCATCCCGCTTCATGCGTGTGAACCAGTCCCGCGCCTGGAACACGGGCAACGGAAGCCCTGACGCCATCTGCTTCACAGTGGACCGCGCCGGGGTCACGCTGGTGGGGGTCAGTGTGTACGGCGGGCTCGGCAGCTACGAGTACTCGCTGGAGCTACTGCACGATGTACGGGTGAGAGATGGACTGCCTCCTTCTTAGGACCTCGTGCACGACTTAGACTCGGCATCTAGCTATGGATATTCGAAACATTGATTTTAAAAATACGTGAAATTAACGTGAACGTGCACGGCGTAGACTACACCATCTCGTGACGCAAATTCGAAACTTTTACTTTATAAATAAATTACATTGACGCTTCTGTGTTCCTGCACGTTCTCTTTAGCTCATATTTGAAGGAGCTTTTTTGAGAGCAGAAGAACCAAGGTTGCCGACATTGCCCGAAGAATTGCCAAACTTAAGTGGCAGTAGGCAGGGCACATTCCTCACAGACCGGATAGTCTATGGGGTCGATAGGTACTACAGTGGCGACCGCGTACCGGAAGGCGCAGCATTTTCGCGGCCTCCCATTTGGTAGACTGCTTACTTGGAGAAGGCCGGGAATCCGCTGGATGAGAGACGTATAAGACCGCGAGCGGTGGCGACACTAAGGCTGCGTTTCCACCAGAGGGTGTGTTTGTTAAGAAACAATAGAATAGCTTACGCTGTGCGAGGCTAGGTAAATGAAGCGATTATATTGGTTCCTAACAAACACATCCCTCGCTATGCATCCTCGCACATTTCTGGTGAAAACGCAGCCTTAGGCCTGGCCTTATTCCAAGCAGTGGTTATCAGCTGAAATGATATTGGAGCTTTTAGTAGCGTCCGTTTTATTCCTGTCACATGTTGACAAAATACCATGATATCAGGTGTCCCATTGATACGACGTAACATCTGTAGCTATAGATTGCATTTTTTTCGGGGATACATCGGGTCAAGTCGCTATAGTCCTTTGTTGTTACGTCAAACTTCGTGTATGAAGTATAAGTAGGATAGGAAGATTTTTGAAATGGATACAATAGAATGTACTAAAGATGAAATGCTGCATTGCTAAAATGTAGTTTCGTACTGAGTTGAAAGGTGTATGGAAGGCGACTAAATACTGTGGTAGCTCTCTTCCTTTTAGCCCGGTAAACGCTTACCGTAACTTCGTTTCTGATTTTCGTAACGTTCTTATTTCTCGCAACAGCTGCGGGCATCAGCAGACGAAGCCAACCCCACGCACTGCTGGGTGAGCGTGGAGATCGCGCACGGAAACTTCACCGCGGGAGACCTGCAGCACGACACCGTGCAGCTCAAGTTTGAGCGACCTGTTCCTTTGAAGGTAATAATAAAAATCGCGGAAACACACACTTGCCTCTGTGCAAGTATCTTGCGGTCACAGATATGTGTGTAGCAAGCGAGAAGGAGTAATTAATCGCTCGACATCGACAGAGATAAGTGTTGACATGTTATTATACGAAATTCTTCGTGTTCTATCACAGTGCTTAAATATATAACAAGAAATAAAACAAATGATTAACCTGGCCGTATTATTTATCCACCTATAAATTCTTATTCCCTATGTACAGGAGGACCTCCGCTACGCCATCCGTCTATGCAACCACGGAGGCCGTACTTCAAACGGTGACTGTGGACTTCCATCAGTGAAGGGCCCCGATGGCACTACCTTCCGCTTCGCGTCCTGCTCGCTTAGCTTTAACGGAACTACGCTGGCTAGGGGGCAGATACCCAGCCTTGTTTATTATGGGTAAGATTATTTTTTTATACTACACCTGCTTGGAAAGTACCTTGATACTTTATCAAATTTACGGTAGAAAGTACGTCATTGCATATCGAACAAATATGCGGGGAGAAAACGCATCTGAGCGGGAGAGAAAAGTGTATGAAAATCCATTTCTTACGTGGTTTTTCTTTTTTAATTTTGGGTAAGACTATGCGTCGGTAACCTAAATATCAAAAGCCAAAAAGTTTTTACAGTGAGTTTTTATCTCCAAGTTCGCAAAATGACACTGGCCACTAGCTGTGTGTTGGATGGTGTCGGGCTGGCAGTGCGACCCTGCGGCGGCAGGATAAACAATTTGAAAAAAGAACATGTGAAAATTGCAGACGCCATTGGCGCCATTTCCAATTTGTGTGTTGTTTGAGGATTCAGTTTTAACTGCAACAATTTCAATATAAATTTTAATTAGTAAAGATTTCGTTTTTTATTTTCCTTGTAGGTGTAGTATAAAGCACTATGTATCACTCGAGAGAAACTGCGATTCCCGATCTTGGGTGTTTTAAAGCCCTCGCCTACGGCTCGGGCTTCAAACGACACCCTCGACGGTAATCGGTCACTTTCTCCTCTCGGTGAACATTGTACTATTATTGTATCTGAGTTTTGACGCTGTAAGCACATTGACATGCGTAAAACAGTCTATATTTTTTCAAAATGTGTCGTTCGTTTGGCAGTGTTAGCTTATTGAATCGGTGTGCAAACGGCTTGTTTTTTTCCCTGCCATGGTTGGTAATGCTGGTTTATTACGATAAATGAGCTTTTGTTTAGATTCAAGATGCATAAATTATTGTATGACAGTATCATTCTGCACTACTTATGATGTTAGACTTAACCTACCCTCCTGGACCTTAAGTGTATTATCAGCAAAAACACGAAAGTTTGAACTCTAAAAAAAACATTTCGTGTTTTTGCTGTTACTGCACTTTAGGTTCGGGAAATGAGTAAGTAATAGAAAATAAAATAAATAATTTTTATAATTCCAATATTATTTGAGGTATAAAAAAAAATATTTGGGTTTGATAGCTTTCATAAGTTTCATATTGCAAATAATATTAAACCCGCAAAGTTTATCCAACACATGTTTTAAATTTCAGGTCATCAAAAACCCTATCAAACTCTTCGGAGTCAGCGGACAGTTTGCTCTGCTCACTCCGCTCCATCACTCTCCGCGTGGCCTCCATAGTCATGGAGCGCGGAGCCGAGTTGTTCTGCACTCTTCGCAATGAACTGACCGCCGAGGACCTGAGGAGGAATGCCACGGTCTTGCAGACCTCGCCGGCTATCAATATTCTGATACCGTATACTCTCGCCAACTTGGATGGCGTTGATGATTCTAAGGTGAGGTTTTGGTTTTGTAATTTACTTTTAATAGTTAGTCTTAGCGTTGGCGCGCCCCACAAGGTGGACCGATGACCTGGTGAAGTGAGATTCCGCAGGATTCAAGTTCACAGAACTGCAAGATGTAGGCGACGCTTTGGAGGGGGCTATGTCCAGAAGTAGATGTCATACAGCTGCAATGTTGATTATGAATTACGCTCAGTTTCAATAACAATATATTTGTTATTCAAATGTGTTCCCGTCTCCATCTCGCATTATAGTTTACAGTTATGCATAAGACAACTTGTATGCTAGTTGGTAGCTGTTAGAAATGTGGTCTTAGCGTCGTTAATAAAAGAGAAAGGTTCGTACTTTGTACGTTTTTTATAATTTCGATGTTTTTAATCTTCCAGAGTGTCATCAAAATCCTGGAGATGATTCACAAGTTGCTCCCGCACGTCGCTGCGATGAACTTGCTCGTGACGAACCTAGAGGAGTGTACCACGACCACGGGACACTACTACACGTGGCTGGAAAGCGACCACCCTTACAAGCAAGCCACCGTCACTAACATGAGGTTTGGAATTTTATTGATGTTTTTTCATATCCATGTGAAAGAAATCGTCGAATACTAGTATGTAGCTGCATCTATTTAGACTAGAAGCCGATCCCAAAATAGTTGAGAAAAGTCTGAGCGTGTGAGTGTAAACGAAATCGTTGGCGAGAGCTAGTTAGCAAACTAGAGTCTTTAAATTCTTTCTTTCCTGCCAGAAATGGAATGACTACTCAGAGGGTGGCAATCAGAGAGAAGCTGTTATGGCCCCAAGCAGGGAAATATGCATTAGTAAAAATTGGAGTACTTACATTGATGTAATCTAGGCGAATCTTTTAACTAAATAAATTATAAATTACTTACTTTCTTGAGAAAGCGTTGCAGTTCATGCTTTACGAGATTGTATTCCCTTCATTATTGTTTAAACTACAAATTCCTTTCCTCTCTACAGGGTCTTATTCCCAACCAGTGTATCCTGGGTGGTCCTGGAAATGGACCCTCGAAGCATCACCGCCCAGCCGGAAGACTCCCTCACGGTGTACGCGGTAGCCGGGACTCCCAAACACCGGTGCCATTGCGCCAACGAGGTCCGGGTCTCAGACCCGCCTTTCAGAAAGGTATATAAGGTAGAGAGTCGTTCATCACCCACGTCATTCATTTTAGTGCTAATGCCTATTATGATATGCGTTATAGAGGTTGCAAGGAGACTCGGGAATACGTCCGGAATTATCTGCAACTGAATTCCAGAACGAAACACTTCTTTTGCATTTAAGAAAGACAGAAAGTGACATCTCCATTGGTGAACATAGATAGGTTTTGCTCGGGTACTGAATGATTTGATGAAATGATTTTAGGTAGGTATAAAACTCCTGCGCAGTTTGATATTGCGAGTCCTGCGAGCTGCTGCATGCCAAGGAAATGCCTCAAATGCCTCTAATCAGTATGTGTTTAGGACATACAAAGATTTATGCTTTAAAAGTAGGATATCGGCTTGCTCTAGTAATTAAGCAGGAGCAGATGACATATAATTATTTTTGTTCAGCCTACCTAGACAGGTAAACGTCCCCAACACGGTCGGACAAGTCGGTAAATCATTCAAATATCCTAAATGACGTGAGTATAATAACCAGAGATCGGAATAGGTAGACTATATTTATCTAATGTTCGTGGAAGTAAGTAACATAGAGTTGATAATACCTCCTGTAAAATCCCGGAATCATAAATGGAATCATGACAATTAAAACCCGGGATTGTAAAAACATGAATTGGACTTTGAGTACACATTATTGATTTGCAGAATCAAAAGATGAAACAGTTGTGCGAAAATAAAGCTATTTAATTTAACAGTCTTAGAAGGTACGGAACTCTAAAAACATAATAAGATTCTTCAATATTATAGTTTTGTTCAAATTATAAAGCGCAATTTTGCATTTTCTTAAATCCCGGGATAATATCGTCATGTTTATGATTTCGGGATTTTAGTGGAAGTATTATCAACTCTAGGTTACATACTTCCACGAACATTAGGTAAATATAGTCCACCTATTCCCATCTCCGATAATAACTAAAGTAAATTCGCAGCTATTTACCATGCTTAGTCTGGGTGATGAATGCATTCAAACCAAGCTCAGCTAACTTCACTCATTGTAGATTTCTTTAGAACCAGTTTAGTGGTTCTCATCATTTCAAAGTAGAATTCTAGTCTCTAGTATAAATAGATGGCTAGATGGATCCTGAACTTTTGCTTGAATAGGATCTTTGGTCCTGACAAATAAGGTAACGTCAGTAATTGTGTCTCAGAACTTGTCCTAATTTTAGGACTCCTGTAGATGTGTGTATTGCCTCTCTGCCTACTTATGTACCTTTGATTTCTCCGGATCAGATGCCTGGAGACAGGATTTGTGTTTGGTTAATTGCAAAAAGCTCGACCCAATTGTATGAGACTACTTTCGGGGAATACTGGTATTGGGCTAATGTATACCGGGTGAATAAGAAATCATTGGCACCTTTCTGCGGGGTAAAGTGATCATGAACCAGTTAGTGACGAGACCAACTCAAAATTTGTCACAAAAATGATTATTTTGTGTGCTGAAGCCAATGAATTTCTAATTCAGCCGGTATTGCAAATATTTTTATAAAAACAAGAATATTGATAAACTTTTGTTTTTCATTAGCGGCTAGTTCAGCTGACGAGTGAAGGCGAGGTCGAAGAACTGGGAGACGAACCCGATAGCGACGGGGTGTGCATGCATTATAACTGCAGCTACGTCAGCGTGACTCCGAGACTCGCTAACAAGTAAGTTTTGATGGTCTTCTGACATGAAAATACTGCTGTCAAAGTCCCTTTCATCGGACCGAAATGCCTTGGAATTACAACTTGAAGCGTCGTTCCTCACACCCAACAGTCGAGTCAGGGAGGAGGTGCGACTGATGTATCAACTAAAAATCGAGAGTGCTACTGCATGCTATCTGGTTAAAACACTGCCTAACTCGCCACGATCTTAATTCGACTCTTTTAGTGTGTGAGCGACGCCTCATAGAAACGACGCCAGCAAAGAACGAAGTCATTATTATTAGTATCTATTCAGTTGTGCGTAAAATTAATTGACAGTCACATATCAAAACTGCGCAGTGCAGCTTCGCAATGCAAAAAGCGCAGCTTCTGTCATACCCGGTTTCAGAGGTACCTAATCGGTCGTTTAACTATCCGTTAACCACTAATCAACCAATGGCGTTATGACAAATAGCGTAAACGGACAGATAAATGACCGATAAAACCCTCAGAAACCTGGCATGACAGAAGCTGCGCTATACTGTGCTAACTTTTTCTGAAACTTTATCTTGCCGGCAGTGTGACTGTTGCTTGTATAACACTGCTGTGCATCATGTCTATCTTTTCTTTAACTTATATAGTGTACATAATAAAGAGTACTCTATAATATCCAAAGATTATATTTTACGAATTCATGGTGTTCTGTATGGTATCGGACGTAAAAGATAACACCATCCCATCACTTCCTGTGGGTGTCGTAAGAGGCGACTGAGAGACTCACCAGAGAATGGTCAGCAGCAATCTCTGTACTTACAGCTACACTGAGATCGCCAACCCGCCTGCCAAGCGTGGCGATTATGGCAAACATCCCCATTTGAGGGAGGTCTAAGTCTAGCAGTGGACGTCTTTCGGCTGATATGATGATGACCAATTTAAAATTTGAATAAATATTTATTTATCTGCTAACACGTTACTTATCAAATAGACGTGCCTAATACCTACAAAAGAGGTTGTATTAACCTGTCGTTTTCGTTTTTGCAGTGCCAGCGACTGGCCACAGAAGGCACTGCTGGTGCCAGGCAATGAAGTCATATTCTCATTAGAGACAGCGTCCGACTACTTGACCGAGTTCAATAAGTCCAACAAGTAAGTCTCCATAAAGTAATTACTAGCGCTGGGTGCTAAGCTTTGTCCTGTTATATTATCTTTATAGAATGAGAGTAAATGATAAGGTAACGATAAATAAGAAAAAATGGAAGAGAGTAAAGCATTGCGCAGATCCCATTTCTCATAAATGTCTTGTTCCTTTTTTTATTTGGGGTCTACGCAATATGGTTTTGTGGAAAATTAAGAATGACCTAAAAATGAAATCAAATATCAATGAACTTAGCGACACTATTACCTAGCCTTCAAATGAAGAGTGAAGTGAAGACGTATTAACTGTGCTTGCTTGATCGATCGTAGATCACCATCAGGAGAAGTTAACGTCGAGAGTGGGCCCATCATCTGGAAAAAAACAACTTGCGATATCCAAAAACATGCAAAACACAAAAAACCTATAAGTACTTTCATCGTGTCAATCGTGATAAAGCTATTATAAATATTTTACTAGCTTTTGTCCACGACTTCGTACTCGCATATCCCGCCTTCCTCATGAATGTGGCTATTCATACAAAAATATTTACTTAAATTCGACTGGTCGTTCCAGAGGTTAGCGCGTTTAAACAAACAAACAAACTCTTCAGCTTTATTATATTAGTATAGATTATATCTCTATACACTAAAATAATCATTAATTTTCAGTGAAGACAATCGTTTCGGCTTTCGCTGCCTATGCGTGGGCTACGAAGATACGCCACTGACCACGCAGCGTATCGGGCTGGTCGCTCTTGAAATGGAACTGGTATATGCCGGCGCCGCCTGCGCATCCAAGCTCTTGGCCCCGGATATTGAGATACCACCACTGACTTTTTGTAAGTACGCCTCTTAGCTTTGGAGCTATGAATACCTTTAATGGCTGACCTGTTGGTCGAGTGGTTAGTGACCCTGACTGCTAAACCTTCGATCGTGGGTTCGATTCCCACCCAGGAAAAATCTTTGTGTGATGAGCATGATCATTTGTTCTGTGTCTGGGTGTAATTTGTCCATAATATGTATGTATTTAGAAATATATAAGTATGTTTATCAGTTGTCTGGTTGCCATAGCACAGGCTCTGCCTAGTTTGGGATCGGATGACCGTGTGTGAGTTGTCCCAAGATATTATTATTATAATTATAGGAAACGTGCACGGCGTAGACTGTGCCATTTAGTTTGAGCTAATGTCAAGTATTTATATATTGAAGTGAAAACTTCTTTAGGCGCGTTGAGCACTTTTTGGGTGAACAAAAATCATGGAACTCGCGTCATCGTCACCGAACGCTTTAGCTTTCGCTTAATTTTTACTTCTATCAGCAGTCCCCAAAGGCTGCCCCGCATGTTAATTTTTTTTTTATTTTGGTTAGCCAACAATTCTTTACACAACACATTTACAGTCACAACTGCATCTATCGTGGTAATCAAATTTGTAGTAACAAAAGGCCTTTACATATACATTTGCATGAAAAAGTGCCATGACTGCTATTGCCATGTTAAACCGAAACAAGTATACTAAAAAAGCCTCCTACAAAGTGGAATAATAACCTGGTGGACGACGCGGATGGGATAAGCAGGACAGACCGTACTGCGAGTGAGGTATTTCAGCTGAAATGACGATATTGTGATTACATGGCCGAATCAAATGCCTTTGAAAATATAGTAGCTTTTGCCCGCGACTTCGTACGCGCATGTCCCGTTTTTCCCGTTCCCGTAAAGCCTTCCTCATGAATATATATCTATAGCTATCATGTACAAAAATATTTATCCAAATCCGACTGGTAGTTCCAGATTAGCGCGTTCAAACAAACAAACTCTTCAACTTTATTATTAGTATAGATGTCTTTCCTGTAATCATTTGAAATATGTCAGTCTGACCCCAGATATTGGTATCTCCCAAAACCAAGGTCAAAGCCATAAACCACACACTGTACAAGCTTGTTATTTTTAGCAACTTTCTTGATGTAACGGGGAATTCCGCGGCACATTACAACTAAATAATTAATGTACCAAAGTTGCTATTTATAATACAACAGACTTATGCATTGAGCCATATAAAAATCCAGTACGGAACCCTAAAAATATTTTTAGTCGTATCATTTTATGTGGATCATTGAGATAATGTGCTAGTATAGAAGTACAAACTCATGAAATGTATGCGCCTGCAGTGATACTGCATATCCCCAAGGCTCTACACTCCACCATTTTTATGTTGATTCTCAATGTTAAAAATATGTAAAAGAGGTATAAATTAACTCATAAAATAAAGTGTGAATCTTGTGATACAACTAATATCCATTTCGTATCACTTAACATTTGTATGATAATAATAGGAAAATATATAAAACTTCAAGGTTAATATTCTCCTTTCTCAGTAACTATAACTTATATTATAATCGTTTTTATGATTCCGTTTTAATGTTTTCTTGTTTTAGCTGATAATGTTATGAATGAACGAATTATTCATTTGCGGTTAGTTCACTAGCGCCAGCGTCGCGGCCGCTAAATATAAATAGAAATAAATATAACAAAGGACACTTTGTTCTATTTAAATTACTCGATTCCTAAAACTAACTAATACTTTCATTGTATTCCTTACTACTATAAACATAAGGTCCTTTTTTGTTTACCACAAAAACACCAAAGATCTTGAAGCTCAGAGTTTTTGCTAAAAATATTAGTCTCAATTGATAAATATGTATGAATTTCAAAGGTTTTGAACCTTTTAGTTTAAAGATTAGACGAACATCATTTATAACAACACAAAATGAATAATATCGTACACACATAATTTGCAAACAAATTGTACGGCCTGAAGATAAGGTTGACATTTCTTAAACGGCCGTTTTACAAATAAATATTATCAGATAAATGATTTACTTTCAATGATATAGTAATGATATATTGTTCCTAATCACATCGCGAACCCTAGCCGTGATCGGAATGGATTGGTGCAGGTGTACGGAACCTATTGTGGTCTTGCCCACATCCTTTGAGGCATACTAATCGATGTTGCCATTTATGTCCGAAAATTTGCTAGGGATGAGCACTTTTGTTGTACAAATAACATTGCAGTACTTATGGTGTTAATGAGAATGCATTGTTTGCTTTAATATTAAACACACTGCGTTAGGGAACAACCAGTAAAGAACTTGTGTTGTTGATTCAATAAAAAAATCATGAATACTCAATTTTTCTGTTAGGAATTTCGTCTATTTGTAGCTACAAATCCGACGACACCCTGACTCCTCTCAACAATTGTTCTCTTGCATCGACAAAAGCGAAAAGAACCACTCTGTTCAACGTGATAATATTGCCAAGAAGCTAGCTAGTAGTGATATCTTGACGATTGGTACAGGAGAATGGAAGAACATAACTTGTGGAAGGAAGAAGCACTGTGATAAGGGCAAAAATATAATTACTGGCTGCTCAGAGTGTTCCAGACTAACGTTAAGGTATCTCCCTTTAGTCCACACTGCAAAGCATTATATTGCTTTATTATGCACACACAAAACACTAATGAAGACAATTAAATATTACAAAGGGAACAGCTCAAAGGTAACGCTTATTTCAAAAGACATTTCATCGACGGACGAGAAACTTAAACACAGGGTGCAAAGAGATACGCGGTTGGGTTTTAGCCCGTAAGAGTCTGACACTGCCTTCCGCTCCGCGGAGTCATTTGATGATTTCCAATCCATGAAAAAGGGTGCGAAGAGTCAGAGAAGGAAACTTAAAATAGACTTTACCGACTTTACTAAAACATATTATTTGGTTTTGTTTAGCAACGTTGGTGGAGGTTCAAGTCAACGCAATGATGGGCGGAAGCCCCGTGGGCGTAGAAGGCGACCCTCCTCACGATGGGAGCGAGGCACTCTTGCTATCCAGAGGACTGGAGCTGTCCTCGCCCCCCTCGATACACCATGTTCTGGATGGACAACCGCTGTTGCGGTAAGTACTGACTTATTGACAAATGACAATATTGCGCATTGGAAACAAAGGCATATCGATCGACACTCGGCCATGCGTGGACAGTTGAAAATCCTTCAGTGCAGTATATCCTTTACAATATTCCACTGTTTGAGAACACAAACTAAAGCCGGTTTAATAACTTTCTGATATGTTTGGAACTAAAAACTCACGGGACCAATCGGAAAGTACATAATTATTATAAAAATCATTTTTCAAATCGGTTCATAAATGACGGAGTTATGACTTAAAAAACATACAACCGAATTGAGAACCGCCTCCTTTTTTTGAAGTCGTTTAATAAAATGACGCATACAACCATAATCTCTTCAAAATTAGAGTGAACAGGCTTCTTCTGGGTAAGCTCGCTCCATCGTTGACTTTGTCTCTGTCATATTCTATGACCTAGACTAGAGTCAAGAGCAGCTAAACAAGGTCTAGCAATAATTGAAGTCGCATATAGATATACATTTTAGAGCTTAATACTGGTGAGGAATTAATTACCTTAAGCATAAGTAATCTTAATAATTACTGTGTTATTCCACTATTTAACAAGTTTATAGCAATTACCCTCGCAAGTTCTCTAGTTAGTAAGTTATTATACAAGTATAATCATACATTATACTTCCTGATTTCAAAGTAATTACAATCCACATAGTTGTAATTGTTTACAAACATATAATACAAGTATTGCAACATAATACATATAACGCTAGTATTATTGCATCGCGAGGAATGCTAAGCAGCTATAATTATATGAAAATGTTATGTTTTTGTTTCCAATGTGTGGTACATTGTATTGTAAATGAAGGATTATTGGAGATTGCCTGAAGAAATCAGCGTTGGGAGAAAATTTTCCAATCTGCGTAAGATTGTCGTGAAAATTGATGAGATAAATCGAGAACTTCATGGTTCTTATTATATTAGTATGGGGTATAACTTCTGTGTGGGTAAACCACTACAATAATGAAATGACTATCAATCATCAGCATTTTTATACAATTCGTTCTTTGGGGGCGTTCAAATATTACGTAACGCAATTTGGGGCTCTTGTAAAACGTTACGATGCGTTACAGAGGTGGGAGGGGTGTCCCAACAACGCGTTACGTAACATTGTTTTTGTTATTGAACCCTAGCTCACTAAACATATTTTCAAGTTACACAGTCACTAAACAGTAATTAATTAGTCATTTTGCTAAACAAATATGAAACATCGGTTTTTTTCTTGTGATGACATTTATTAATTTTAAAAGTAGGTAGGTAACGTGAGAGTAGTAGAGACATAATTGTGACTTTTAGGTAAAAATGGTCACTTGGATTTTACGTAATGTTTAGGGATGGGGAGGGGGGGTACAGAAATATGTTACGGCGCGTTACATGGGGGAAGGAAGGGTCAAGAATATTCAAAAATTGCGTTACATAATACTTGAACGCCCCCTTCGTATTTTGACCTTCCACAGGAAACAGCGCAAGAAAATGCAATGTTTATCAAAAACAGACAAAAAATAATACTGTTATTAAGGATAGATAATATCAACAATCATTCAAATAACGTCGCATAAAATCGAGACAAGATCATCGGTACATTGCATAAATTGTATAATATACATAGGTACACCAGATAGAATGCTTGCTACTATAATAGTCCCATTGTTAGCTATACGAGTATCTCTGAAGGCAGCAAGGAATTCTCAACGCCCTACTGCTACGGTGAGTATGTGACGCGAATGAAAAATGTATGACATGTAATGGAACAGGTACAATGGATTTATCATCGAGGGAGAACCGTAAGTCTCGGATCGTGACTACGAAGAACTGGTGTTGATTCTCTTGTTCATAAGCTAAACTTGATTGATCCATCTTTCTCTCTCTTATGAATAAGAAATGGAAGGACATATACGAGCATTTTAGTTGAACTAAAGTTTCCATATGAAGATTCAGAATGCGTTGATCTAAAACACGGCGAAAAACCAAGTATTGTCTAATTTGTCATCTCTTACGTTGCGCTGCCGGTTTACCGTGTCACTGTCATTTTTTCATACTGAATATTAGGAAGCGATGTCGGTTCTCTTAAACAAGTTTATTTTCTGGACAAGGGAATTGACGCCACTATACAAACCAAGAAAATTTACATAGTAATACGATCATAGAACCTGGAAATAACCCATCTGTAGGCGACACAGTGTCGTCTTTGTATTAGATTTATGCCGTGTTTCTAATCATAAGGAGAGATACCTGACCTACTGATCCGTGAAAGGCTGGCAAAGTTAGATGAAGGATTATATGAACCAACAATATTCTGTAACTTTCAACTCTAGTTATATTTCTCAATCGCAGATGCTCTTTATACAAAGACGCATTTAAAGGTTTGTTTACCTTCACCAAGAGGTATATGAGCTCATTGTTATACCGGCCAATAATGCAACCGTTGTGACGATAGAAAATTTATTTCTTCTCGACAATTGTTTCAAACCAGTAAAAGGTGCAGTGTGTAGTTGTGTACACTCGACCACGTTACCATTAAACCATTTTGTCCCCTTATTGGTAGGCACTATGGCTTCTAATAGATTAGCACCTCTCAGTTCAAATGGCTGTAGGTCAAATCGTAAAATGTCAAAAACGTGCACAAGTCGCTGCACTTGGTTAATGCCTATGGTAGGATAATACAATATTGGTAATAGAATAACCGCGCCTTTGGCTAAGTAAGTTAAGTCATTTAGAGAATGTCCAATAAGGTAGCGCTCAAATAATGTTGACGGAAAATATTCCTGCTGTCATTAGAGTTGATATAGTGTTTGAATAAACTAGCAAGATGAAATAAGTAGGAGACTATTCGGAGCTGCACGTAGCGCTATCTATAGCACAAATATGAATTGTGCATTCAACACTAAAGCAATAACTATTGTCAACTATGCCTGGTATAAGTGATCAACTATCGACAATTACAATTACAGTAGGTACCTATAATGGAGTGTATATTATTTGTTGTTGTCCTGTGTTGTATGAGCACATATTGTCGTTTGCAAAACTACTAGAAATGCGCTTACATCCAAGTTTTACGTTAACAAGTAGGTCGCCCCGTCTCTGTAGTAACGCACGCAGTTTTATAGTCACTTATAAACTGTAGGTCATTTCGTCACGTTCGCAGTGCAGTGCGTCATTAAATACTAACATTATAGTGTTACTCTCGCAGTATTCGCTAAGCATTCGCAGAGCTATCATCAATCGCAGTACGTCACAATGAAACACAAAATTCGTTGTACTTTTTATTAATCACAATAATTTAACGCTACTATTAACAAAAACCTTAGTAGTATCTTTTGCAACACCACATCGCGTAATACTGATCCGTGTAAAACTAATGTTGGCACTTTTATAACGACGGAGCGGCGGAGTTCTGATGCTGACAATTACGTTTAATAACATGATGTTGAAGGCACGCGGCGAGCGCGTGCCGCGGTCGCCACATCAAAAACATGCCGTTAAAACAAACTGTTGTCAGAACCAGCCAAACCTAAGTGTAGCAGTATCGAGCTCCTGAGGTAGAATTCTGAACGCGTAGATGATTAACGGAGTGTTCTATTCATTGAACTGTTTGTCATCATCGTCATAGATACACAAGAACAGAGATCAATTGCTGTCACAACACTAACCGATCATAAATCTGTAGTCAGGAGCTCTGCTCTCTCAACAACGATATGGAACTCCGTCTCCCTGTAAGTCTTTCCATCAGGCATGACTATCTGCACTTTCTTCTTCTTTTCGTTCTCCCGTCTTACTATAAAGAATATGGCTATGGCCGCTATAACTAACACTATAATGACCCCTATGACTACGAATATCCAGAAGTTTTGTTTGAATGGGCCACATCTACTGTCCACATAAGTCGGCAACGATACATAGTAGCCTTCGAGCTCGTACCAGCACGTTATAGTACCACCTTGTTCTTTCAACACTTCACGCCAGTTCGCCGCTAGCTCACAAGCACAAGATGTGTTCAGGTTCAAGCCGTCTACTCTCAAAGTCAGTCTTGTACGGTTGTACATTAATGAGGACGGCGTCAAATTAGTCACAGTGTTGTTGTCGATCAGCAACTCCTGCGGCCCCATGACCGATGCTATCTCCAAGTCCACAGTTAATCCAAAAAACGCGCCCTTCCTCAAATTGGTCACTGTATTATTTCTAAATGTAATTGGTCCTCTCGTAACTATGTGGAAACCGTCACTTTCCAAAGTTTCTATGTTGTTACTTTCTATGAGGACTCTCTTTGGTGAATTGACAAGAAAAGTTAAACTATACAAATACTTAACAGTAACTCCTTCCATCCGGAATAGGTTGGTCACCTCTACGTCTGATAGAAACCTGCTTGGTAGAGCGTTTATCCTTCCGCCGCGAAGTACAAAGTTATCCACGGTGAATTTCTTAAAAGCCTGTATTTCAATATTCTCAAAGACATTGTCTGACAACTCAATGTTGTTGACTCCTGTGAGGCTGGAGAATGAAAACGGCTTCAAGACCTTGACTCTACTGTTGCTGATGACGACATCGTTGACGCGTCCCTGTATGGCGTGAGACGCGATCTCGTCTATCGTACAGTTGTTTATAGAGATCCGTAATCCTGGGTTCATTTCGTTCCGATTGGAGAACGGAGACCAAGATAGTGCTCGCTCGTTAATGACAACGTGATCCACATTTCTTAGTTCGATATTGCGAAGTTGTATAAGATTTCGAACTGTGTCGGGCAGGAAGGTTACTCGAAAACAGCTATCGATAATGATACCAGTGGCTGTAGATGGAACTCTGTAAGCTCCGTCTGGCCGTAGGGTCACCTCCTGCAACAAATGCAAATTAACGCTATTGAGAAATTAATGTTTTCGTAGAAGTCATTTCTACGAGCGTTTAATCAAACCTGTAGAGTGTGGCTCGATTTGCGTACCTTGAGAATATACAATATTAACATACGCAGGTAGTTATCACTATAATATGGTAATATTCATAAGATCATCAAGATGCTATGAGTCACCGTCTCTACATTAGATCATTCTTGAAACAGTCAAAGTTAGTAAGGTCAAAATGTTTATAATTGTTACGTACGGGATATTCTTTGGTGCATATGCATATAACTCTGGTGAAGGGGTCGCAGCGGCAGGCGTCCTCCTCGCAGATGGTCGGCGTAGCGGACTGCGCGAGCGAGCGCGCGTGCAGCGCCACCACCACCCACCACCAGCTCGACCAGCGCATGCTGTCCTCACGTCACCATCTCACTCTGTTACTCACGCACTGAAAACAATTAACACAACAATTAGCTATATAACTACCTCCCCACGATCACGTACACCACAAACAAATTATTCACTTCACTAACATTCGTTTTCCTCGTATTTTAGACTAAATATCAATGCAACAAATAGACCAACGTATTCACGGGCTAATGAAGTCAATCTGAGTCAGCTAGGTATCGGCCGTTATCGCGACCGCCTGTTATCAGATACGTGGAGTCGTGGAGGTAGGTACAGTACTGGTGCGACTTCAAAACCACAGATAACGAGCAGAAATCAAACTTCAGATGGTTCTTGAATATTGTGGTTTTCGGAATTTACGAATAAATTAAGTGAGGGTTTGTTTATAACGCGTAACGGACGTCTTATATTAATGTATTACAGTACCTGACTGACCGAGTGCTGTTAATTTTGTTTGTTGGAGCGAGTGACGTACCTATGAGTGTGCCTGGTTTAGAACTATGCTACTGTTTGTTGCCTGGAACCTTGCGTGTTACTCAGCTTGGCGTAGGTACATGAATTTAGCAAGACTAACAGGGGAGATAGCGTCCTGATACCCAATGATAACGCCAGCTACGCAATTGTGTGTTTATTTACGCATTGAACGATATCTGGAAGACAGACATAAAAAAATTAATTGAAACGATCTTACTAAAATGCAATAGCTCGTCTTTTCCTTTCATTCGAGAATGTAATAAGTCGAGTTTTCGACCAAAACAATGCGTAGGCGTACTCTGCGGTAGCCGACATTTAGAAACAGTCGCGTGTTTTAGGCATTTTACCACATCAATAACGGCTATTACGCGACAGTCCGAATTTTCAAAACTGGGTCGTCTTTAACTAGATTTCAGCCTTCAGGCTACTTGTTAGAACCCTAGTTTAACATTCTCGTTACATAATTAGCAAGATAAGTTCAGTGCTGCATTGTTTCACAATCAAATAATGATTCAAATGTCACCTCTGGCCAAGAACCCTAAAATGTCTGAGTACCAAAAAAATCGAAGACTGGCTTATGGCCCACTCCGGTGGCATATAGAATATTCTCATAGAGACCAGACCTTTTCCCAGCAGCTGGGGACGTTACAGGTTGATCTTTCTATGCTGTGCAAAACCATTATAATGCTGTAAATGCACCAGATACCTGTTCTATTTATTGAAGTCGAAAGTGACAGCCTGAACACAAAGGACACCCAATGAATGGAGGTCCAAACAACTTATTGCTTTGAAACTGGTACATTAGATTGTCTTTATAGGTAGCACGCCATTGGATTATATGGTCTAAATACATTGGATTGAGATAATCTTTTGTTAATTGCGATTTTTCGGTAGTGTAAATTTTACGGCCGGGTTTACCGCTGTCTTGGTAGACTAGAGTTGAGTATCCATATCCAACCTAAGTCATAATTGGGTGTGGAATTAAAACTGACTATAACGGATAGACTTCAGTCTGACTCTGAATTAATGACTCAAACTAACTATTCTCCTTTCAGTAGTTACAGCGCCTTTTCAAAATTTTCTGAAAAAAATGTTATTGCCTGATATTCATAAATACCATGTTTACCCATAATATTACTGTATTTACAATTTGACTACTCCAATTCCTTTAGTGCGGCTTTCATTTTGGGAAAATACTAACGTACATATGTATTAGTGATGTAACGAATGTTGGATTTTCACATTCGCGAATGCGCGCAAAATGTTGAGAGGTTTGTACCGAGCCGAACGTAGCCACGCCGTTATCGACTGAATGAACAAAGTTAATTAAAATATAATTAAAGTAAAACATTTTGGATTTTAGAAGTTTAATATTTAATATTGTTTCGAAATGTTTTCCATAAAAGAATTTGGAAACTTTATTCATAAATAGTAGTTATAATCTGTTGAATTATAAGTAAGTATTTAAGTACAGACGCCAGCACATCAAGCTATGCAATTTGTCAAATTTCTTTAATAGATTTTCAACTTTATTGTTAAAGTATTAGGTTCAAGGTTGATTGGGAAAATTTGACAGTTTCGGGTAGCTTGATGTGCTGGCAAATCTTACATGATTGTAACAAGACTCATTAGAATTAGATCATTAGATTATATTCATTTGATTAAACCTCACAAGTTCTTTTTAACCAAAGATATTATAGTTATTTAGAAATTGTTTTTTTTTAATGTAGTTAAAGGATTTTTTTTTTATTTGAGTTTAGTTGTGATTTTGTTAATATTTTCATTAGACTTGTCTTGAATAAAAGAGAAAGTTTCATTCAAATATAAGTAAATAGGAAAATATCTATCTTATTAGTTGTATTATCATTTCATATCGTCCAGTCCATTTCCTTTTTGTTTATCAAATACATTCGCATTGTTTCTTGCGATTACGAATGCGAATTTAGAAAAATATGCGATTATTCGCGAATGCGAATATGCGTTACATCACTAGTATGTATGTATCATCATGATGCCATCTTTTGCTATTGTGCAAGAGATACAAACTAAGATTTTGTTGCGTTTATTTAACTTTTGACCTCTCTTCCTGCTTTATTGACGCTACTGCGTGCCAACAATAATCTGAGATTATCCAGAATCGTTAATATAAATTTTAATATTTAATACTTTAAACTCAGTGTAGTTCGAATTATTGTCAAAACAATCGTACTAGAATATTTTCTTACACAATGCAAGTTTTGATGACATTTAAGAGCATACCAAAGATTCAAAGTTTGATAAACAAGATGGAATAAGTTCCAAAATAACTTTATTTGAACTAACAAACATGTGTACAAAGAGTCCGTGCCCATTTTAAACTGTACCTGAACAAAAACGAAATAAATCGGCGTGGTATTCACGTTTGCTCCGGTATCACGGTACTTTCGATCGCCATGGCGCACCCTCGCACGGTTTTGGTCGAGTTTACTTAAATATAGCAGTGTAGTGTAAGAATGTACATCTATAAGGGCATTCCATCTTTAAAGCGTCTGCTATGCTAATTACGATCTTCGAGTTGTTTTGCGTTAAAAACGGCACTGAATTAAAGCGTCTATACAGTTTGCCCTGAAATATGTCGACTGTCTCCTGTCTCTTCCTCGTTTTTGCGACTCGAATCGCATCTGTACCACCGCTTTTTCTGATCCGTGATTCTTGTAGGAAATCACTGAAAGCTCGCTCTTAGCGCTGTTCGTGTTTTCTAATAAACCTAAGAAAATGATTCACTCAAAAATGAAACAGTACTTAGAATCGTCTGTGTTGTAAAATCATGAATAATAGCTCTACGTAACGTTAATTATGAGTTGGCCGTTATTTCCGTTCTAAACTAATCACGCGTCAAATTCATCTAACTAGTTTAGCACATATAGATCTAGGTGTTAATTTCTTGATAGGTCTTATTGTTACTAAGTCGCGAGGCGAGACAAATTAATTGCTTCGTAAGCATAATGCATCCATTAATATGTAAACAATTATCAATGACCATGTTCATGATGTGAGCTATTATAATAGCTTCCAATCTACCTTTAATATGCAGGCGTATGGCGTAATAATCTATTACCGAACGCGGAACGCTGCACAGTATTTGCTACCAAGCCAGGAGCTAGCTTCCCAATATTAGGTCTAGATTATTAATGTTTACAGTCCAGAATACCGCAGGCGGCTGTTTGGCTTCAATCTAATTATCTCTCCACATTATTGTGGTCGCTCTAAACCTCCTCCAATACCTTTCAGATATAATTAGAGATTGGATTCTCACGTTGTTTTTCGGTAGATAATAACTTGCTACCATGTAGGTATGGCTTGTTGTCGCAAATACGACTTGAGCTTGGGGTCCTGGGTTCAAAGTTTTTGTTGGGTATATAGTGCTATCTGTATCTACTGAGTTGATAACAAAAAGTTTGCCTCCAATGCATTGCTAGAGATTTTACATAACCTGGCGAAATGTCATTGTGTAGGTACTAGTTGTCTAAAAGTTATACACCTCTGCCTACCCTTCTTCTTCTCCGAATAAAAGCATGATTTTTTATTGATCAAAACCATAGACGAATCAACACCGTTCTTGCTTTTAAACGTGTACCGTTTGTACAAACACACATAACTAAAAATTAATGCGACTCGAAGAATGTTCGTTCCACCTTTGTTATCGCGTGTTTCAGGTTTCATATTAATCATATGCGGCAACCTGAGGACCGTATTGTGTATTTCTTTGTCAGCAAAGCAGATTATAAAAGTTGAAAGGAATTTAATAAGTGCAGTACTTGTTAATTAGATTACAGCCGTGAGTTATGTTTAGTCCATCTTTTAAAGCGTGCGAAATAAAATATGAATTATTTCATTTTATTCTGCTTAGTAATAACATCACATAACGACATGGAGAGTTCCATACAAAAATCAAAGATGGTCCTCTTCCAAAAGGGTAGGCACCTTATGCCCAGTTTCTGAGGTACTTTATCAGTCGTTTATCTGTCCGTGAACAACTAACCAACCAATGATGTTATGAACTTATGACAAATAAATAGCGTTAACGGACAGACAAACGACCGAAATAAACCGGGCATTAGACATGTAACTTTGGTACTCCAATGTGAATGTCCATAGGCGAGGGTGATCACTAAACAAGAGGTGAATTCCAGGGTACAAAAAATAAGTCGGACTAAAGTCACAGTAACTGCTCCAATTTTACTTAATTGAAACAATGTCTGAACACGATAGGTATTTGCATGACTTCAATTACTTCTGAACTTTTGATAAACTCAGGTCAATATTTTAAGTGGTATGTTTCCTTGTTACCCATTGGTCTTTGACCATTCAAGCAATCGGCGAATGACCAACGATTCGATTTTACATTTACAATTTCATAGTGCTCGTCGCACTACGCAGAAATGACCTGGAATCACCAATACACCGCATGTTTGACCTTACCTCTGAACGATTCGACGTGGGGATGTAAAGGGATGTGCAATATCCGCAATATCCGCAAACATTGCACGGCATCCTATCTATTCTACATCCGTACCATATACACTATTATTTATCAACCCAAGGTCGACTTGTATACGATTACATATAAACTTCAGGGAATCTACTGCGTAGTAAATAAATTAACATGAAATAAATTATATTTATCACTTAGAAGATGTAATTTAAATTTGTTGAACTAATCATTCAGGTTAGAAAACGTAATTTGTTGGAAAACTGAAAAAGTTGACTTCTTTTCTCGAAAGACCATTTCAGACATGTCTCGGGAGTTGGCTGTAATGCCTTTCGAGCGAAAGATGATACACACACGTGTAAAGTGACTGTTTTACCTACGCGACGTGCAGAATAAAATCATTTATAATTTTGTCGATGGCAGAAAATTAATCACAGTACCACATAATAACCAGTTAATTAACGACACGTGGTTAATTAAAAATAGCTCGTTTAATCATTTTCGCACTTTTTCAGCAAATACATATTTACCTTAGTATATCCTTGTAAAGCTGCTCTGTGAGAGCACTCTATTCTGAAGGCCAAAAGGCTCATTATAAGTTGAAGATAGATTAAGCTCTCAAACTCTAATAGTAATCTGCATAGGTACGTATTAGGTTAGGTATAATTCAACGTGAACGAGGCTTTATTGAAGGTTTTTAACAATACCTGCGTATTGTTGAAAGCTACCTTCATATTGCAGAATATAGCTGCCTCTATCCACCGAAGGGTAAGGCAGAGGTGTACCCTCATTTCGCCAGTTTTTAAATTCCATGAATACTTTTAAATCGTAAAATACTTGAGATATCTTGTTATTGCAGTAATATTTATTAACTCTGCAATTTCCTCGAGCTTGTTTACTTCTCTAAGTGTTGCGAAGTAACTACGCAAGCAGTAAAGCTACTACGATTCAGTCTTCTGATTACATGCTAGGTACCTTATTTCTTACGAAAGTAACTACATAGTCAATATATAAAATTATGAGTGAAATGTACTCGTTTAGCATTACGAGCTATATCTATAAGTCGATAGGTTTGCGTCGATATAAGTCACAGTAATGTACTTACATAATTTTAGGTATACTAAATGTAAATTCGCGGTCAGTGGAAAATAAACCGAGCGTTTATCCCCGTCCAAAATCCATCAACGCGTTCAAATTCTACGCGTATAAAGCTGGTCACGTGCTGTTGCTACATCAGTTTGTGTATCGTTTTAACCGACTTCAAAAAAGGAGCTTACAAATTCGACCCGTATGCTTATTGTCAGAATTGCACAGTTTTTGTATATGTTAGGCCGTACCAGCTTTTAAACATGTCTGCCTAATTTCATAAGTGTATGATTGTTAGTATGTATGTTTGTCCGCGCATATCTCAAAAAAAATAAGTCGGATGGAAAATATTTTTTAGTTAGACTGGGTATAGTGGGTATAGTCCAACTTAGGGAACGGTGCAAGTTTCATTCAGTAGTTTTTTTTTTCAACGAAAACGTGTTGGCTTAACTGCGTAATTCTAAAACATATAACTATGGATGTTGCTTCAATGTTTGCACGCAGTTAGGCTCTAGCTAAATAATCTCGAAGAAAATTTCAAAAAGTGGCTGAGTCATATAAAAAGTAATCGTGTAATCGTTAGATGGCAACATAAAAATGGTTCATCACTTTATAATGATGGAGGGATATTGGGTTGAATTGATGACCTCCTTTTTTGAAGTCGGGGGAAATAAAAGTAATAATATATTATTTAAAAAAATTAAGTAAATGTGCCAACTATTTTGTTGAGGTCGGTGGCCTTACTGCGGTAGGCTGAGTATATCTTTACTAATATCCTTACTTCCTACTAATATTATAAACGCGAAAGTTTGTAAGAATGTATGTATTTGTTACTCTTTCACGCAACAACTACTTAATGGATCTTGATGAAATTTGGCACAGAGGTAGATTATAGTCTGGAATAACACATAGGATACTTTCATCTCGGGAATATGTTTCCTCGGGATAATTTTCAACATTAACGCGGACGGATTGCGGGCGGAAGCTAGTCTATATATACAATTATACATACGCGATTTACGACTACCAAGTGACAACGTTTATTCCAAAAATTAAGGCTAGCACCGACCTCAAAAAAATAGTTGGCACATTCACTTTACATTTTTCAAAGATTTTACGTTTATTCTTCTCTTTTTAGTTATTATTTTAATAAATTACATTTTCAAAAATTCGACTTCATGTTTTTTAACCTTTTGCGTGTCTACCACAGATTTTTATCGTCCAATCCTGACCAAGCCCTTAAGTGTAACTGTCCGACTTAAGACATTTGGAGCATTTTTTCTTATGTCGAACTGTGTAACTTAAGACACGCAAAAGGTTAATGGCTTTTTTTATTTACGCTCAATTTGTCATGGATACGGTAACAAAGAAGTTTCGTGGGCTTCTATGATCATCTACATTCTGATTATTCAGAGATTACGTCATTATCTAACCGAGTTGTCCTTCGCTAGAGAATTACGTCTAGATCCCTGCAGTGAATTCACGTTTACTTAACTTTGATATTTGATTCGCGATAAATATGAAACTATATTTAGTTTATCGTGCATCGTGCCTGTAGCCATTTCAAATGAGCGCAGTACCTTGGTAGAGGCGTTACTTCAACATTTTTTAACAGAAAAGAAATCAGAATAAATATTAATAAAGTGAAAAGCAATATTGCAAAAAACTGGCCAAGTGCAAGTTGGACTTGCTCACGAAGGGTTCCGTACCATAAATCGAAAAAAACATGTGTCTTCTATGGGGGCCCCCAGTTTTTACCCTTTGGGTACGGAACCCTAAAAAACACTGTCATCTCTTTGTAAACTACAAGTAAACGTTGAAAAACTGCGTGTTTCTACAATTTTATTATTGATGTTTACAAAATGGAGCGCGTCCCTGCTAGTGTTAGTATTTTGAAAGCAAATAAACTTAATGCGGAACGCAAACTCGTTCGCACGTTCTAGTGCAGGTCTGCAGGATGTAGAATTATGTTTAATAACTACATAAAATAATCTATACGCCGCAAACCGTCTCGAACCCATCACCCCTAAATGTAGGACTACTATGTTTTCGATAAATTTACTTCTTCTTATCGTAGGTTTAACTGAAATGTTGAACGACTCCACTTCTTCGTTTCTTTGACAAGTCGTAAAATTAAACCTTTTTGTGTTGGTTTTATCTTGTCTAATAGTCCAGTCAAACTTCGCCGAAAGTAAGGCTAACTTTGCAATTTCTTAACTCCGATTTTGTGCAGCGAACGCGTAGAGTATAGGGCACGGAAGTATGTCAAGATTGATCCCGCAAAAAACTAACAGCCGCGTGTTCATTTCAAATTAAACATTTTTTGTGCAAACATCCTATTTTTGTATTGATGTAGTATTTTTGATTTCGAACTTCAAGCCAAAAATTTACTGCTTTCTTAACATAAAATTCCTTAATTCAATAACTCAATTCACTAGCCATCAAAACTTAACATTATCTTTTAAGCGCAAGTTTAATTATTGACCGCGTCTGAATTCATTATAAAAATAAACACATCTACCTAATAAATTTTTCATGATTTTGTGCTTATTTTTTTAACAAGTCTCAGGGCGAATAAGTTTTTATTCTGACACAATAAATTACTTTTACCTCTTATTTGCATACTTATATATTTTTATTGATAAACGCGTTTTAGTTTTTTTCAGAATGACCCGGTTATGGAAAATATGTAATATTTTAATACTGTTAAAAGAGCTAAGATCAAATACACGATTCAAGAAAAAATCAGAGTTATGATTTTTTGCAAGGTTCAAAGCACAGACAGGTTGCAGGGTTGACTGGCCTATAAGGTCATATCTATATTGCTTGTTGTTCGTGATATTCTTACGTCTTAAGATTTTCACACACGATCGACAGGCAGTAAGTACTTAAATCTAATTGTCTCCGGTGATCTCATCATCCTTAAGGTCAATTGCCTGCGACCTGATTTGGTTAGTGACATTTAACTGGGTAGTTATCGCTGAACTTCATTCTATAAGTTTTAATTTCGAAATCCTAAGAATAGTTTTGATCATTGTTTTATCCGATGAGTTCTCTAGAAATACTTGGCGAACTATTTCTTGTACTGTCAGAAAATCAGGCTAAATATGTATAACAAAATGCCTTGCAAAATCACTTAAACTTTAATTAGCATTTTGACCAAAAATGAATGAAGAACAACAATCGTAAGCTCAAAAGCTTTGTGTATGTTTATTCTAAACTACTGTTTGGCTATTGGCCACTGCACGTTATGCATTCACAATTCTTGCAAGCAATTTGTTTATCAATAACTTTCCCTCCGACACAATATATTTTTATTACAATGCAAATATGAGGCTTCACTTCACAAATATGAGGCTTCACTTCACACTAAAGATGTATATTGCGCATAAATATGTGTAACAGTTTCTTTATCACGAGTATGGCCGCCTTGTGACTTGGAATGGACAATGGCCGACGGTGTCCTGCAGGCAAAAGTTTCGAATACCTCTTGACGTGAATGAAATGGAGCACGCTATAGAATCGCAGGAAGCGAACAGAAGACTTACCTCTCGGCACCCTAGAAATGTCCTCCAGCTAGCAGCACTGCCATTGGCTTTTCCATTAAACAACATTTACAAAGTTTACATTCCGAACATGTCATCCTTGACTTTTTTCCTGACGGTCGCGCGATATGAATGCAGAGTTTATTAGTATTGTTTCATGTCACGCACAAACATAACACATCGGATTTATAGATTGTAGCAGTGCACACGTAATTGCACTTTCTGGTCCGTGGCCATCCGAGATACAGCCCACTGACAGACAGACAGACGGACGGACGGACGGACAGCGGAGGCTTAGTAATAAGGTTCCGTTGGTTACCCTTTGTGTACGGAACTGGCCAACCGCACTATAATATATGGTATTGTACTGTATTTCGGGTCAGCGTACTATATACTGTTGAAGAAATATATAGTACGCGAAAATACTTTATTTTCAACACCGAAATCTAACAATCACCCTGACTTTACATTATCTTCTGGCTGGTGTAGCATGTATAGTCGAACCGGAGAAAGAGTCTTCACCCCACCACGTACATTTCCCATACCAACCTTTGTTCCCCACGACTCTTTCTCCGGTTTGACTATAGTGTATCCGAACCGAACGTATCTGCCTCACTGCGTTCCGAACTTGTCAATGTCAAACGAATGTTTGTTCATTGGTCTGCTTTATTTTTGTTTTGGAATTTTGATAATTAGTTCCAATCAGACATTTTTCTTTTAGTTGAAGTCCTGAATAAATTAGTCCTAAACAAATATAGATTTTTATAGAAATAAATAACTAAGTAATATATCTTTGTCTATTGCTTTTTCTATAAAATAGTAGACGTTCCGTATAGGGTTGCCAACATTTCTTCGACGAAATATAGTATTTCAATTTCAATGAAGTTCAATAAAAAGTCAGAGGTCCTTGAAATATGTTCAGGACATTTCCTAGTTCGTGACACATTCAACACTGTTGCGTTCAAAGGATCAACGGTAAAAAGTTTAAATCACCGACCACAAGTTCAGTCAATCCTACTTTATTGAGTTAAGAGTTAACTGATCATTTCCCGGCTCCAATGTGCTGCATTTAAGTAGTGCTACATTCGAGTAGATTTCTTTTGATAAAACGTTTCCACTCTGCGGGACGAAAGGAATTTGTAGTATTTTCATTTAATCTATAGATATTTTGTTGAAAAATCCGTAACCGCTTTCAGTTGCTCTCGGAGGCTGACATATTTATTATTATTTTATTCTATTAATGTTTTCACATTCTTTTCAGTGCTTGGCCATAGTATTTCTTGAATATGTACCTGCTGATATAATAATGTCGTCGTAAGTCGCCGGTGTCCGTTTACACTATCGACAGTTCTTAAAACTCGGTCTCAGTTTGTTTACACTTAACAGCACTCTATGGGACACGGGATGGGTCGGCACTTTCGCCGCCATGCTTATGTTATGATGTACTCGTTCTATGAACCACTCATAGAATGTGGTTTATCATAGTTCTATGTAATCCGATAAGACATGACGCATGCGAAATGTAAGGATGTCGCAAGTTTCAGAATATGTACATTAAATTAATACATTATGATAATGTTATACGAGATAATAAAAAAAATGTAAAGATTAATCCAGAAAGGGAAGATCAACTTCACGGTTCTTACACTTTCGAACTTTAAAAATGTTGACAGCTTAATTTACTTGCGCAAAACTCAGCGTCAGCTTTTAAATAAGTGCATCCCTTTCTCCAATGTGACCGGCTAAAAAACAGTACGAATTCCGCACGTCTCACACGCAGGTCACATATTTTATGACTCAGACATTTTAGATGTAGCCAGCGAAAACATAAATAAAATGCATGTTATGAGTAAAGATAATTCGTTCGCATAGGTACACGTAATAGATGAATCAATTTGCATCACTTGATTTCCGTGTGTTCGAACACTTGAGTACTGACGCAAAACAACTATACTTCATACTCGAGAGCCACGTGTTGTTCCAAAACGTTGATCTCAAGCCAACTCTAATAAACAACATTTGGACGTTAAATAACCAATAATAGTACCCACCTCATGAGAGCAGCTCAATGATTAGCCCGAACAACAGCTAATTGTAGGTAAACAAAACGGAAAATCACTGTTGCACACACGTGGCGAACATTTCAATATGAATGCGGATTTTAATGATGTTCTGGAACTAGTACGTGTCACCGTTGCAGTAAATGACTCAAAAAATCAAAAAAGAAATTAAAATGAATAAATATTACGGAATGCGCAACAATGCGCGCGTCAGTTATGCTCAGTTCCCGCGCAAGCGACTGATATGAGACTTCAAGCGAGCCGAGAGGTGCGCCAGCGCCTGCTCGGTTGCTGTGACCTTCGCTCTACATAGGTCCGTAGTATTTAAATTCACAGTGCGCTAACGTCTTTGGATAACAAATTTGCTAAAGAAATTGGCACTTCGGAAAATTAGATAGGTATTCAATCGCTCGATTGAAATAGCTTTTGCAGTATCTGCTGAAGTTACTGGTGAAAAAGTTTACATAGAGACGCCACAGTCGACAAATTATCTTTAAACAAGATTTTTGATCCAATTAATTCCAGTACGATCTTTATTTAGGCGTCAATAAAACCTGGACAAGCTCGGGAGAGATTCATTTACCATTTTACACTTGGGTACGTTTGATGTTTAACACCTGAAGTAGATATTTCATTCTAGAAGCAGACAAACTGTAAGTATATTATGAAGTCGTTGTCATATTTTTAACCAGACACTGAATGGTACCTGGTACCAGTGCTCCAAATAGATGTCGTAATTCGTAACTTTTGAGAATTTTACTTTCCCTATGTGAGCGGTATTATTAATCTCATGATTTTCTCGTCTTACTTTTATGGACAACCAGTTTTTTAATCATAAGCATATTGTAAGAACTGTCGCATTATTCAATTTTAAGTTTAGTTTTTTAATTGACGCATAATTTTAAAGGTGTTAAGATTTTTCGTCGCTTACTTTTGCTTCCTTGTTTCGATTGGCAAATATACGATGATATCATAGGTTGTGGTCAAATACTATGTAAATTATTTTCGAAATGAAACAATTCGCTAAGTTTACTCATTTGTGGGTACTGGCTGTAATGTGAGACTTGCTGAAATGACCTCGTCTTTTGTGGCTTTAGTTTTTGACTGTAACCCAAGCCCCGTGCATAAACAGATACACGCATCACTTTTGTAGGGTATATTTTTCGTCAATTTTGCGGTTTAGCTGAGAATAAAGTTGACCAAAAACCTTGAGCCATAACAGAAAACGATACGAAATATTATTATCCCAACGAGAAATGAATATTGGTGTATTCATGGTTGGCGTCGCCATATTTATAGCAAACAGAGGACTTCCCCGAAACTGTACTTTATTGTGGCAACAGCTAGTAGTGAATGAAATGTGACGAGTGACGAGTTTACGACACTTTACGTGTTGGGAGCTCCTAAGTGTACAGACGCCCACAATCTGTCAAATTGCTTTAATAGATTTTCAACTTTTTCGCTAAAGCATTAGGTTCAAGGTTGATTGGGAAAGTTTGTCAGTTTTGGGTAGCTTGATGTGCTGACTTCTGTACAAAATCGCTTTCCTAAAATCCATAACCCTCATTGATTGAAGCAAAGTGCCTGAAAATGCATGCCAAAAGCGCCACTGAGGCTCAATAATTGAGTTATTTGCTTTTTAAAACACTGTTTCCAGAGTAGCGACTGCTTTGATAATTATATTTAGCTCGTTTTTAGGGTAACACTTACAGAATCACTCGGGTGTCTGTCCGTCTGGCACAGCCAATTTTCCCCGAATTTACTAGACCGATTCTGTTGAAATTTTGTACACATATGAACTTTTGTGACCCAAACACGGAAGCGTTACGTAAATAAATAAATTTTGAGTACGGGGGCACATTTGGGGGAAAAACTAAAAAAAAAACAAACTGTACCCTGTGATATATCAAATTAAAGGGCTTATTGTAAAGGTTTTAATAATATTAAAAAAAAATTGTTTTGAAGTTATTTAATTATACGAAAAATTAACATCCCGCCCCCTTATCTCCGAAACTACTGGGCCAAAGATTATAAAAAAAATGCAGATAATAATAGTTCTTTATCTAAAGATTACAGGAAAACTTTAAGAAGTCTATAGTGTTAAAATAACATGTTATGAAAATTAAATTCGTTAGGAACCCTTTGCACGCGAGTCCGACTCGCACCAGTTTTTTTTCAACAAACATCATTTTGCACAAACAAAGTGCATTCAAACATAGAGTTTTATTACTATTCAGGAGTTCCTGAAATTGAAACTGTGTATTAATTTAACTGTGGCATACACGTGGAGCTGTGTCCGAACGTTAGTTTCAAAAACACACTCCAATTTTCCTTTGACGACTGGCCAATTTCCTTTGACGACGGGCAAAAGGCACTTCAGCAAAAATTAACTGCAGTAGATTGAATCCTGGAATTGCGGTAGTGGTATTTACTAAACTGTAACAGTACTACGAGTTTGTTGAATTGTGAACACCTATATTAGTCATGTCATCGAGTCATGAATTCCTTGTTCTCGCAACAATTTCTAAACGTTACCTACACTACACCAATAGGGCACTACGTTGAAAAAGTACTTCAAAATGTTTATTTCCTAATAAAAATCTACAAAAAAAATATTTCCGCAAAATAAACACGCTTTCTTGCCATAAAATTGCATTGAAATTTAAACCTTTTTTCATTCCCGCCAAAAACGCTGTCTGCCATTTTGGTGACGTCATACTGGTATGTAAACAAAACAGTCGTGGACGATCGGCATTCATTCAATATTAATCCATAGACTAATTAATGATAGCTGTTTAGACAGAACTGACAGATGGTAACTATTAGTTTTTTGCCTTTGAGACGTCAGGCCATGGCGACTCGTGATTAAAAATAACGACTTATAATTTTAATATAACAAAACGATAACCAGAATAATTAAGTACATTCCTACATACATTTTTATTGTTTATCAAATTTTATAATTTATTTTTCAGGACCGAAAGTACCGTCCAAGGGAAAGTCCATACAGCCGTTGTTTGGCGTATTTGTTTGTTCTAGACTTAAAATATTTTAACCTAACGTAAACAGAACCCTCTCCATCTTCAATAAGCGAGTACTTCCTGAGCTTGCCACAGCTAACCGAAGTATTCTCAGCCTCACAATAACCCGATAAACAAAGAGAAAATGCTTTGTGCTATTTTTATTTGACCGTCGGAATGAAATAGACTCAACTTTTCAATATTGCGCGCCCTAGCATATATTGCTTGAATTACTGAACATGGGAAATGTTTTGCAAATAAGGAACTGTAACTGAGAGCAAATCTGTTGGAATTCTCGAATCAATTGGAGAAGAAAACAATCAATGAAACTGAAATGGACCACTTAATACGTTTTTATTGGCTTGAATATTTTGGTCGACTACAACAACAGGAGAATTATTAAAATTGACTTCGTCTGGGTTTAAAGACGCTTCCATGTTTTACTTGGACAAATCAATTTGCTAGTTCTGATCGGGCGTTATTTTAGTTGATTTATACTCGGCGGATAACCCGGGGTGAGGCGTTGGTTAATCTCGGTTCCGCACGCACATCAAAGTGCATCGCTACCCTTGCCGACAGGTCACTGCCACTGGGTTATCAACGTAACCAAACATTTTTATCTCAATCATCCGCTTGGGAATTTTCAAGGTGAACACTTTGATGGCCTTTGTTAAAGGTCAGGATATCGTCGGTTTTTACGATGTATATAGATGTTTTAGCTATGAAACTTGTCAACAAGTTTTGTCGTCTTGGTCCACTGTACGCTGTATAGTGTATGTATATTCAATACTTACAGCGTACAGTGGACCGTTTTCTACGTTTGAAATTTAAATTGTGTTGAAATTGGTTCTCGTAGTATTATAGGGTTGCCACCCTAAATTTCAAAAACTGGGATTGGAAGTTGGAAAAACAGGACAATTCAGCTTAAAAACAGGACGCATTAATAGAGTAGCAATAGATAAATGAATATGTAGGGAAAATGGGATACCTGAATGGTAATTCTATTTATCATATTTTTTTTTATATTATTTAATCTTTGGTTACCATCTAATAAATTCTAATATACAAACTTATCTACATAAATAAAAATGAATCGCTAAAAGTGTTGCTAAGCGCGAAACTCGAGAACGGCTGGACCAATTTCGCTAATTCTTTTTTTGTTGTGTTTATTATTGTCATGAAAAGGTTCATATGAAAGAAAATTTTGAATAAACATTTAGCGAAGCCGGAACGGTCCACTAGTTTATTATACTTTTCAACGCTACCAATTTCTTTAAATTTCTGTAGTTGAGTTAAGAAATTATAATCAAAGATTTTGATGACTGCAGCTACTATTGTTGGCAGTTATTGGTTTCTTTCTGTTAACCACTGTGAAATTTGACCACTGTGCAAAAGTTTTAAAATACATGAACATATCAGAGCGCTTTAAAAACCTAGGACGCTGCTTAAAAACTATCCAGCACGTCCCAGGACACTGCAAAAACCAGGACATTTCCTTTGAAAACAGGACGGACGGCAACTCTATAGTATTATCATGTGATGCGGAGAAATGAGGAACATGTTTTGAGGATTGAACGACATCTAGATGTGTTTTGTCAAAAATGTTATGACTAGAGAGAAAGTGATTGATATAACAGCGAATAGAGATGTATGCAGGTGCTGCTCCGACCACAAATAAATGGAGACGTCAAGAGGATTATGTTCTAAACTTCATAAAATCATATCCACATGACATAGGTATAAATAAAAATTCATAGCCTAATCGCACGTTTATATTCGCCATGGCTACATTAACGAGGTCGATGTTATATATAAATGCACATTTACTAGGCTCGTTCAATTCATGGCTTTTGTATGAAAGTAAGCAAACGGCATGTTCGCATGTTTTAATCTATGGTTTGTCGTCACCTATGTATGCCAGTTTTCATTCAGCGCCAAATATTGAACACAGTGATTCGTTGCGGTCAGGCGCCTATTTATCATGAATGACTGATAATTATGGCGGTATTTACGCGTTATTGTTAGACCGCAATTTTAATATTATCTAACGCATAAAAAAACTGATATCTTTGACTATTTCTAAATACATATTTATGTAGTTACTTATTCTCGATTAGTGGCTTTTATGCTATAGTCACCGCAATTTTGTCATTTGTTTTATGATTAAATTAGATTTGTTAGGGTAAGACTGATTCCTGTGAATCTCGATCCTTTGTCACTGACATCAAAGATACTAGCTACCAAAAAATGCATCAAAATTCTTGGAAATTCGACGGGGAGAGTTCAATTACTAGATTGAACGTTACAAACTGAAAAAAAATACCCTCTCCTAGCGTATATGTAAATAAAGGACTTTGTAACGGGAAGGTGCACTTTCATCTACTGCAGTTTGTGTGGCAATTTTTTAAGCCGGTTCTGTCCCACGCTCTTTCATTTCTTCTCCCTTGCCTCCTCATACCAACCCTCATGGTGCACGTCCCGGCCGTCTCGTCGCCCCTTTCTCACAAAGTTAATTCATATAATTCCTATTCCTATTTGATAGACTTCGTCTTTGTTGCTTATATTTTTTAAATATATATTAATAAAATTATAGCACATGTAATACGGAATTCCTAGCAAATACGTATAAAGATCATCGAAAATAATAATATTGAGGCTTCAGATTTTTTTTAACCTTTACTAACTACCTGTTTAATGTATAGGACCGGTTCTACAACTACCAATTCACTAGTGACATGTGACATAAGTAATAGCTATTAAGGAATTTTCCGTATTGTTATTTAGTTGCGAAATGCTTTATTTAATATAACGTCTACGTTATGTCTCTTGTTGCATATTCTTAAACTGCAACTATTTCTTGTGACTGTGTTTCTTAGGATTTTAAAGAAAATCTTTTAAGCAGTTTTTCCATGCGACCGAAGATAATGTTTTAGTATCAAGAGGTAAGTATTGTTCGGCTTTCCTTATTGTGTCACAGAGCGCCTTGTGTGTCTTAAATTTTCGTTACCGGTGCCCTTTCAGTGTTCTATGTTCGTCTATCGTAGGAATCGATTCGCCAGAAAGTGTCATCGTGTGACGTGTTTACATAGAATAACGCTTGCTCTTCGTACATTTCACACCCCTATTCAAGTTTATTCACACTTTCTTCCACAAATATCGTGCGTAACACACGTGGTCACGCACATACGTAACTAACCGCATTTGAATTAATTGACCGCAATAATAAACAAGTTCATCCTTCTGTAACAAGACCGATTTGGGCGACCACCTTTATATCTACTGGCTAGAGTTGAAAATTCAACGTATTGATTGGCGATATTTATTCAAAAAGCATAATGGAGACACTGAGCAGGCTTCCGATAGAACGTAACTTTGTTTGAATGCTGTCCGTACGTTTACGTAACGGCCGACGTATGAGTGTTTGTTTATTCGATTCCGATTCACGGCCCGCCTCTTACTTACACTTACTACGATTTTTCAAGTGTCAGCTTTCTATCGCCTTTCTGTTAGTTAAGAACTTTTTCATACTTTTCAACTGAAGAATAAGTTTAGTCTAAGCACAATTTAAGTTCTTCAAGACACTCGTAGTCTTCTGTTTAGGGCGATGCGGTTACAAAATCGATTATTATGAACGATTATTCAGTTGAGCTTTATGATTTTTTAATAGGTAATCTTTGTATGTCAATACGATCGCGAATCTTTTTAATTACATATACATATACGTCTCCTCGAATCTTCCTACAATAGGTGCGAGTTTTCTCAAAGTTATTGAGCTTAGTTTTTCTGTAAACATTATCCTGAGTAACAAGAAAGTATATTTTTGTGAAAATCTAGGTCTTTCCTAATCTTCTATTTCATTTTGTGGGTTCGTCGATTTAATATAGTGCATTCCGTTTGTATTTGGCATTAGCTAGTAGGGGTATATCATTTTAAAGAGTTTATATTAATTAAGAACTAAGTATAAAGTTATCTGTTCCCAGTGTAAAGCTATTTAGATTGAGTAAACCTTAATACCAGAAACTTAAGTAGCCAATAGGAAGCTAATCTTGCTTTAGGTACTGCTGTGACCGGTCAATAGGAGCCCTATTTTTATACTAGGCTCAAAAATAGTCGTTAGCTGAACCATGACCTTAACTAAACTTATACTATAAAGCTGTTTACAGTGTTCGACGATCAGAAGCGATCGGCTTCTACCGTAGAAAATCTATTTATACATAGGCTTGACTTATTTCCAAGTCAGAGGAAATATTTTTATGCCAGAGGAAATTGTAACAGATTGGCATCCTTGAACGTAGGAAGCAGGAATACTAACTAGGATTAGAAAATGTAACCGTGGATTGATTGAGCTATTCAAGGGAGAATGTTATACGTAAACAATTGCTTTATTAATGAACACAAAGTTATTTAACTTTTAAACATACTGCAAAATGGCTGTAACACCATGCGTGTGCCGGATGCTACTCACTCATTACAGATTACATCATGGGTTGTTCCAAATTAAGACCGATGCTAATATGTCTTAATACATGATTAGGATTGGTCTTAATTTGTAGTTTATTCAAAGTTTTAAAGAAGACATGCAAGCTGACTAGTAGGACCGGTCTAATCATGTCATCTTATTGACAGGTTACATTAGTTGTAATTTAACGGTACATTAAAATTACCGTTTGTCCTAAAATTGTACTTATAAACGAATCTAGGTTGGTGTGTCACATAGCTCGCATGGCGTTTATACACTATGAGACTTCGTCTCGGAATATTGTCCAAAAGCTTCTAAGTCCTCCGACTAGCGGTCAAACAATTACTGTGGACAAGAGGCTTTAATTCGTCCATTGACTTTAATTTACTTGGATAGTATTCAGTGTTCACAGCTAATTGTTACTAAACCTCAACAACTGGTTAGTCAAACCTTGCCCTAGCTTACCCTAAGCCCACAGAATGTGGCTCAAATTTCTCATCGACATGCACTTAGGTACAACCCAATGTATTTTTAGTTAGGTGACGTACATGAGTTTGACGAAATATAGGTATATGCTATGGCTAATGCCCTTTGTGACTCGTCCACCATTCGTGTAGCTTGGCCGAAATTGTTCGTAGGTACATACTTGCGGAATAAATGTTGTGCATTTAGGGTTTCTTGACATCACAAAGAGTAATGTGTCTAAAAATGTGCTGGTGCACGTCAACGCCTTAACCCCTTAACCCAGATTACACCCCATTCGTATTAAGTCACCTTTCACGAAACCCAGAGGAGTAACCTTAGAGCGCTCACAAGATCTTATGTACGTCCACGCAAATCTAGTTTCCAACAGGATTAGGGTAAAAGCATGTATTGGACCGTGATTGGTTTCTGAACGGTACATAATGTTCAAACAAAAGGAATGTTGCGCCATTCAAAACCCGGCTTGCATGTAAGCTTCTAAGTTCGTGTGTATGCTGCATGGTTAACTAAGGCTGATATCACACTGGCGATTTTCGAGCGAGTTCAAAGCGATGCGAGTGCAAAACGAGCTCGCAGCGAGTTCGCAACGAACATGCTACAAAAACGCGGCGGGCGCGCAGCCGTACAAAATGGCGTCGAAGGCGCTATTCGCGGCGAGCTCGCTGCGCATTCGCCTCGCTTTGGACTCGCTTGCAAATCGCCAGTGTGATAAGGCCCTAATATCGTGCATTATGCTCGTTCCATATGCAAGGCAGTAATTGTTATCGCTCCAATCGGGCGGCGCTTGCTTGCCGATAGCGCACGTTTGCGGGCAAGGTACCTAACAACCTGTTACTTTGAGTACGCTGGTTTTGTGACCGCAGATGTCTGTGCCCGTAGCTGTAAGTTCCTTTGAGAATCGGCCTACTTTTGTTGGAGGTCGGGGCAAAGATTTGAAGAAGCGTACCTACGTCCGGTCGCGGCAGTTGACTGTGGTGTTATCCGGAGTTGTTTGCAAGATCTTTTTTTTTGAGTGGGCTCTCGCAGTTCAACCTAGGAGGTGGTCGGATGCTTAACCGGACTTGCCTTTGGCGGCCTGAATATAAATATTAAAGCCTCCAGCCAGGGCTTATTAGCAAGAAGATTACATTAGAACACGCACAAAACGTTTTGGGAATACATTCATAGTGCGTACAGCCAAGGAGTGGAATTCCCTGCCAGAGTCCGTGTTTCCCGATAGCTACAACCTGGGAGTCTTTAAGTCAAGAGTGATTAGGTTGTTTCTAGGCAAGCGTGCTCCATCTTCGACCACATCACCGCTTACCATCAGGTGAGATAGTGGTCAAACGTTTGCCTATTAATAGTAAAAAAAAAGAAAAAAGATCACGGCAGAATCTACTTTAATTTGATTTCGCCCTGCAGCTATCAATGCATTTTACATGGTGTACCCTTGTTTCGCAGACGGAAATTTCATTGAATTTCGTTTCGCAGAAAATGTTTCTTATAATATTTGGACTTTGTATTTTTATTTTAATTGTTTCAACGCCTTTTTACTTGAATGTAACATATTTCACAGAAACACAATTCAATGAATTTTATAGCCATTTTTCTATTTAACAAACTTATCAAACAGTAGAATTATTATTTAACGAATATTGTTTGTTCGGTGCATTTATTCATGGTATTTTATTTCAACGAAAATGTTAAAAAAGACTTTAAGCTATCCATAATTTTACAAATAAATATCATAAAAATGGTTGCAAAATCTAAATTCTAACTATTTTCGAGATAACTACGGTTGATTAACATACTATATTCATAAAGCATATTCTTTCTTTTCTTTGCATATTCGATCGACTCAATTAGGTACTGCCAGTCGATTCTGTAAACATGTCGATATGAAAAGGCTTGGGTGAAGTGATGACGAGGTGAGCTGTCAATCCATATAATGCGAGGAGCGACCGGTTGGCTTACTTACTTAATTTTGATTAAACTTAAATTAATCGCACTAACAACATAATGACCTAATTATATATAAATGAACTACCTATGATTCAACGTTTTTTTTTGGATTTTCTTAAATTTCTTTTTTAAGCTACAAATATTGACCACAAATAAATTAACAGGAGGTGAATCGTCCGTTACTTCAATGCATTTTGTCAAAGATATGAATTGAAACGTTTAGAACTGTCACTCGATACAATGTTTTTCTTACTATTTGATTTGTTATAGTAGGCGCCAGATAAATGTGGAATAAAGTACATTGACCTTTCCCTAATAACTGTTCATAGGTACCTGAACAATTAAATATGAATCGTTTTTCAACATTAGACAATGTTAAGGATCACGAGAGATGATGATTCGGGACAGCTTTGTGTCATTAATTCCGTTTTTCAAATTAAAAATGTCAATAAGTGTAGGTGGGTCAATGACCGTTATTCCACGATTATCTGGCGCCTACTATAGTCTATGATATGAATATTGAAACATAAAATTTTATTTGTAACAAAAATCAATGATTTAATTTTTTTCTAAGAGTATTCTGCCTATTGATTGTTCGAAGTAATAATAATATGAGTAAAATATTATGTGAAAAAAAATTAATAGAACCATTGTCCATAAAACAAAGTACAGCCATTTTACGTCCGTATTAGTCAACCACCGATAACGATTATTAGGTAGTTAGGATATAAAATGGCCCATACATTGTTTTGGGGCCCACTTCTAAAACAATGATATGAAGTGTTGAAGTTTGTATGGGACGACACGGTCACAGCATTCAGAAATAATCACCTGTCGTAATGAAACACGTTTTAAACTTAAAAGTTTTAAACTAGCAGGTTGATAGGAGTCCACGCTAATGGCAATGTTGTGCTCTGCGTCAGTTGCCTTGCTAAATACTAACTCACTTTGTGTCGCGGAAATTTAAACAATTGTCTAAATTGTTCATGGAGTTGTTTTAGTGGGTAAATGTTTCTATGCTTATAAATAGGTGTCTCTTTGAAATATACAAGACTTCCTTAAAGTTTGTCTTTAAGACAGTCTTGATTCATTTAAGAATTGTTTCTGCAAATTTTAAAGATATCCGTACCTTCCTTACAAACGACAGTCGCATTATACTTCCTTTGATGGTTATTTTAAGCTCTGGCTTTAGGTAGGATGAATGGGTCTCGGCCTTTTGTCCTTATCCAAGGCAGGCCATGTCTCATGCAGATATTGGACGAATTTGACCACCATGAGAGCTCTTTTGTTTGCGTTTGACTTGAATAACGTCGGCTTTGACTACAGCCTGGAACGCAGCGCAGACACCGACAATGAATTCAATTTATGAGCCAACGGCGACATTCACTAAAAGGCATGGTTTGTATGGAAACTTTTGACTAACGACTTTTGTCAATGCTGCCGAAGCGTCTCGATGTCCTGTGACTTTCAACTACGCGTAGTTCCGCGTGAGCTAAGATAACATTTCGGATAGTTCGGACAGGACTGCTATCGGATCGTCAGGTGGGAACAATAAGTGAGGCAGTAATGCTAGTATAATGTTGTTACGTAGCAATGAAAGGTACAAATAGGCGTATATAGGGGGGAGGGCGGCGGCTGGGCCGTCAAACATTGGTCCCAAAAAGATTGAAATTTTAGTTTTAAGCATTTCTTCTTCGTCCTGGCTTGTGGGCAGGCCGCAATAAAGGTGTTAAGTGGGCTAGGAGGCCCACCCAGCCTAAGTCCCGGCTCTTACTGAAGACGGTTACTTACAACCTACATATTAATTTGATAAAATATTATCCAGGGTGCAATCATTTTCGAGCTAGCTTCGCTCTATTTTGCATACTATTTTGCAGTGCTTGAACTTTTGTGCATTTGTCAAAAAAGTTTATTCTATTTAAGTATAAAAAATCAAACCTAATGAGATGGAGTGCAACTATTATCAGGCTCGCTTCGCTCGCCGTTTTGAATTTTACAATGTCTCAGTTTTTAACCTGTCCAGTATGAGGGCAAAAGTTACGTCTATTTAGGTATTAATGGCAGAAAATCAAACCAATCCGATAAAGGGTACAACGATTTGGGAGCTCGCTACGCTCGCTCTTGCATTCTACATTCTCTGAGTTCTTGAGCTTTCATGCATCACTCGACAACTACTTATATCGTCCCGGTCCCCGGGATTGACAGCAGCAGGGCCCAGCCCTCTGACTATAACTGGTCTAAAATTCAATTTCACATCGTGCACGCCGCAACGATTTTGGGCGTCGCATCTCAGATTAGGGGCTAGGCCAGGCCCTGGAAAAAGCCCTAGATACGCCAATGAAGATACAGAAAAACTATTCCCGTATCGCATTTTATGATCCACTTGCGACATAATTGAAATGACAAAGTAGTGTAATTAATATTTTTACATCAGTACCAACTTGTGAGGTTTTCAAGTGAGTGGGTTTATGTATCTATACAGGTGGCCTGACCCACTATCGCACTTATTTGCAATATTCGAAACTCGGTCATAAGTACAAACGTTGATTATAAATTGATTGGGCAGTATACTATGTAATGTACGTATCAAAGGACTGGAAGTGGCTGCTTTAGATAAACAACGATAAGATAGATGGAAATAAATAATAACTTTATCGTTTTGAAACACAATGAACGTGGGTTGACTAAAAGAAGAGTGTGTGAGTGATCAAGTCAGTTAGTGTAACAGTGATACAGTAGTCAAAGACATGCCTGATTTCATATGTAAATGGTGGTTACCTGTGGTTATTAGGTTGAAGGCTATGGTAGATTTAGATACAAAATAAACAACACATCTGCACATGTAACATTCATTTATTTAGATTATTGGAAAATAAAAAAATGGAATAACATAACCTCTTCCTTCTTGAAGTCTAAGATCTATTCTCAAAATAACATAATTTTATCGTTCTCAGTAAAGTTAAACATAATGACTGATTGTTTTATGGCAAAAAACAAAGTATTCAGAAATACAAATCGATTTTTGATTAAAATCATTAAAAACTAGTTTTTAATTATACTAAGTTCTATATATTAACATTTAGGTATGCATAGGGCAGATTCAGGTCTAAAATAAATAGGATCTTTTATAAACATCTTAAATATGGCCTAGATGATAATAATTGATATTATGAGCTCATGACATTAGGGTAAATTTTATCGAAAGTGAAAACATAAATAATTTGTGTATACTTTAAAATGTAAATTTTTATAGAAATACATAGAATATTTGATTTGATACAGTATACGATATCAAATAAAAGCCTAACAAGGATTCACTAACCTTTGGGACGACAGCTGGGGATTGATATAATATTTAGAGATTAACTACAACATTTATCTTGAAACATACGATTAGAATGGTATCGCTTAAATGTATTAACTGCTACGATAATAAATGCAGTAAAGTATTACAGTATCATTCTACTTGAATAATTTAAAATTCACCTTAAGATCGGTTAAAAGTGGTTAAATATTGTATTTTTTAAAGTAATTATTATGCACTACATAATTGCCTTTTAATATATTGATTAATGATTATACTCGTAATATTGAAAAGTGATTAAATATTGGGTATACCCGTTTTCCGTTTGTCCGATTGTCCGTGTTTCATAGCAAAGGTGTCGTTAGAGGAATTATTGTATCATGATAACATCAAATGTTGTGAGTTTACATTCTTATTAAAAAGCGTAAATATATAAAGCATTGTTAAACAAGAAACGAACCCAATATAGGCTCAATATCAAAACATCACGCCGTTTGGCTCAACATTTAAAATTAATTAATTACAACTCATAAATTATTTACAAATAAACATACAACTTACAGTGTCTGGCGCGACACATCACTCAAAGGTAATAATTACAAATTAAAGTAAACAAAATTAATATCACAGCAAAGAAATGTTTAAGCATCATCTCGATTGTCGCGTCGTTAGCATTCGCCCGTTTAGGATGTTACGCAGGGGTCCAGTTCCATGACGAAGTCCTTGCCACGCTGTCCGGGCGGTGGCGACGGCGGTCGGCGATGCGATTCTTTGCGAGGGCACTTCCTCTGAGCCCTGTCGCTGAGCGCTAGCGCCGGCCGCGCAAGGAGGAACCCTCAACCAAGCCGTAAGGAGGTTCCCTCGCCCGGGTCCAGGCTGGTGGGCTTCTCCGGCAGAGGGCGGTTCAGCATTTTGGCCGAAGTGTTAGACGAGTTCGATTTAATGGTAGACATGCCGCGGGATCCGCTCGAGGTGTTGAGAGACTTAGCCAGTGCGTTAGGTGGGGAGCTTGAAGCAGAATTCTGCTTCTCGCGGACGGCACGGAGGTAGGGTCCGCGCGGCACCGCCTGCTCTCCAACAACATCAGGCATGTTTCCCAGAAGCGTCCTCTTTTCTTTTTCATTATTAGCTATTTCAGCGTACAGATGCACAGCAAGATCTTTAGGCTCGAAATACTCATGAACTAGGGCAGTTTGTCGGTTATACGGTGAGAGAGGCGTGAGCTTGTCAAGAGAAGGCGTCCGAGTTCCAATGCTTACCATTTGTTTCTTGTTCTTTCCAATGCGAGGAGTAGTATTTTGAAACGGTAATTCATAAATATTCTCCTCCACTTTAATCAGTTTTGGAACAAGGGCGTTGCGGTTTTCTTCTAGTTTAGTTAGCTCATATAAGTGTTCGATTGTCTCGCGAGCCTCCGTGCAATTTTCCGGACTTTCCAATCTCTCTTTCAGGTTCTCCAGTAGTTCTTTAGTCAGCTCTTCAGGCAAAGTTTGAGTAGTTTTGTCTTCTGTCGGTACAAGTTCATCATGCATATTTGATTCTTGCATTATATCCTGAACTCGTGTTGGTTCATTCAAGCAGTGACGTTCAGAATACTCATTTACAGAAAGTCGGGAAATAGATCTTGCATTGTCCAAACCGGTAGTGGATATACAAATCCGTTCGCAAAAGTTGCCACAGGACGAGTTCGAAGAAATTAGTAAATTCTTCACATTAATACAGTAGCCCTTGCGGCGCATCCATCTTATGAAGCTGATTAGCATCACGATAACAACACAGCCTAAGCAGGTTACTATTACTATTCCAATCACTTTCTTATCACGGTCACTCATTATTTGCGCGTGCTTATTCTTATGTGGAAATCTTGGATTCTTTATTTCTGTAGAAGTTCCATCAGCTTTTCTCACGTAAGATTCACAATGAAAAGTTATTGTATCTTTTTTACATACTCCGTCAAGGAACTTGTCGAATAATATATTTTGTTCGGGTTCGTTAAAACAGCGGGCCAAGAACTCATCTACTGTACAGTAACTTTCTGTCTTATAAGGTTCTCCTGTATCAGTGCCTAAGACTTCATGCAACCAGGTACTTATATTGCAATAGCAAGTTTTTCCGAAGTAATTTTCTTTATACTCCACTGAATAAGCTGCATGTTTTTGGGCTTGTCCTATAAATTTAAGACTGTTTGGATGGGCTGTCTCTATTTCGTTTTCAATAAAAGTCAAATAATGCCCAGATTGTTCGTGTGTCATTGTATTCAAAGCAACTATAGCATTTGGTAACAGCTCATCAAATGAGTTCCTCTCCATGTGGAGTTTATTCCATGAAGACAGTTCAATACTTCGCTCCGCTAAGTTGTTGAATTCAGTATCTCGGATAACAACGGAAGCTACGGTGATGTTGATTGCTCCTGTGTCCATATTTTCAATCCTGAAATGAAATTAACTCAAGTTTATAAGTTAACACTCAGCGCTGACGATGACCTCTTTATGATTCTACGAATTTCAACGATTAAATTGCGAAATGCAATGTACCTGTATATGATAATTCAGAAAACTTTTAGGGGAACTATGAGAAAGTAAATACTCACAAGGTGTGCGAAATATTAAGGTTTCCGACGGCCGACTGAACCGCTCTTGAAGCGATTTGGTGTACATTACAGCCGAAGAAATACAGGTTGTTAATCAGGGATCGCTGGGAGAAGGCATCTTCATCGATATTCTGCACCGAGGAGTTGAGAGCCATCACGACGTTGTAAGTGTTGGCGGAGAAGGCTCCTGCGAAGATCTCATTTATCTTAACGTTATCCAAAACAATTTCAGCTGCAGATGATCCGAAGGTAAAGGCTGGGATGACGGGAACGGTGATGTTTTTCATCCTGATCTGTAACATGAAAAAGTTCATTATGAGCATTGTTGTTAGTTTCCCGGTGTTGGAATATCTAATTCGCATTAGCAGTTAAATCTTTCGCTTTGTAATCTGTTTGCTCTGCGCTCAAATAGTTGGCTGGGAAGAAGATATACTGACCGTCATCCCGGGACCGTGCTCGCCAACGTTGCTGGCAGAGGGGTCCAGGGCGAATGAACCAGGTCCGAGTTGCAGGGTAGACACATTTGTTATGTTAAAGTGAAGCAGCCATGAGAATGTCTGCCCGGCCGTCGACACAGTCTCGCAGTTTTCGATCGTTACCGAAAGTGGACCTGGAATCAATTAATATTATTTTGTTAAAGTTTTTATGAGCAATTTATATCCATGTATCGGAAACATTCTCAAAATAACTCGTTACAGTATTTTCATTTAATATCACGTGGGATGAATTGGCGGAATTTGTTTGCATACGTTTTCTTATATATGCTGATTGTTTTTTAAAATATAAAGCTCATTAGTATTTTCTATAGTTTGGGCACAGCAAGTGCAATCTTCGTACGGTTACCGAACAACTTTCATTGTCTAAGCCATAATATGGAAGCTTTCGTATTGCACTCTCCTGTCTCATGAGTCATTATCCTTTGGCACACTTATATCGAGTCGGAGAAATAGAGTATTTTTAGATGCAATCCGCGGACTTGCGGGATGGCTCTCCTTTGCCGTCATCTATTGACTCCGGAGGTGTCCTCGATTTGGACTTAAACTAATAAACTGCCATCTTCGCTATTTATGTGATTCTCACCTTAGCACATTGCCTTTTGATGCTTTGGCGTAGAAGGAAGACATTTGATTGCAATTTATTTTACTATCGTTAAAGCCGCCGATAATGTCGACTATAATGAAGCAGTGACATTTACAATATAAAGCTTTCTCAATGCAATACCTATTCCTATATTAACAAGTGAATAAAACTCGTATAACGGTGCTTAAGTTCAGTTGAATGAGTACGTCGATGTGAACCAGCTAACAAGACCCCACAATACGTGTTGCTAAGAGAGCAATGTACAACGGTTTGTGATTTCAAGAGGTCTTACTAAGTGGCGACACCAATCGAGAAAAGATTGCATTGGAACCAATGGAACTGGTTTCCAGTAACCTGCATAACGTAGAAGAATATAATGTCCTTTAATTTTGGCTGCAGTAATGTACCTAGAAAAATACGCCTGTTGATCAAGTAAACTCGTTTGATAAAATCATTTGATTAAGAAGATGAAATATAAATTAGACATCAATAAAAGTTCTTATAAGATAATGCCGCAAAAGCACACTGACGCCAGTCTTAGTATTATTAGGTTTTTAACTAAACATAATATTCTTAACAGCTAATACCAAGCCTATAGTTACTTTTGCATCTACTAATATTGCGTGCACGAATAGCAATACATCCGGCGCAACCCGGACAATAAGCCTAGCTACAATTTAGCTGTCACTGGTTTCATACAGTATACCTTTACCGAAACGACAAAAGAAGCTGATCACAGTTATGATAATGTGGAGCTGAGTAGCACAGATCATACGCGTTGTAATCTAGGGTGTCCTTTACATGAACTATTCGAATGACGCCGGAATTTCGCACATCCAGACTAGGATTTATGACCTCCTGCATTTACCCACGTAAGAATACCCACGGAGGATGAACCTTGGAAGCAATGACGAATTTCGATATCTTGCGTATGACCACGTATGTTATTTGCATGATTAAAAAAAAGATTGATATAATCGTTCATAAAAAACAGGCCAAATGCGAGTCGGACTTGCGCACGAAGGGTTCCGTACCATTACCTATAAAAACGGCAAAAAAAACATGTCTGTTGTATGGGAGCCCCCCTTAGAACTAAATATTCTGTGAATATTTCAAGCGTCTATCTGTTGCCGTTATCAATGAGTTATCGAATGAGAGCCCCCTTAAATATTTATTTTATTCTGTTTTTGTAGTATTTGTTGTTATAGCGGCAACACAAATACATCATCTGTAAAAAAATCAACTGTCTAACTATCACGGTTCATGAGATACAACCTGGTGGCAGACAGACAGACGGACGGACAGCGGAATCTTAGTAATGGGGTCCCGTTATACCCTTTGGGTATGGAACCCTAAAAATGAAGCAGACAATTTAGGTTTGGTATCTGGAATTAGAACAAAGTAACATGTGGTGTACTTATGCTCTCAAATTGCTAAACGGTTGATGATGGCTCTCCGAAATATTGGAGAGCCATCATCTTTTTCTCGTTCATCAAATGGCTACTTCTTCCGCTCTGGGTGGAGCGGAAGGGTGCGTCAGACTCTTACTGACAAACCCATCCTTGATCCTCCTAAATCCCTTTGCGTTCCAGGAACCTAGTGACTCTTTCGAAAAAAATCTGCAACCTAGCCATCATCTAACTAAGACCATCCGTGGTGTTCCAGCAATCAGCTAAAAAAGATGTAAGGAAATATTATGCTTCGCTGACCTCACTTAAATGGGACCAGGGCAGTAGGGTGATGGGTTGATGACGATTAAAAAGATAGCTCATGATGTTTCTTACTCATTCTTCTCAAGAGAAATCGACGTTAACTTCAACTTCCTGACAATGGGTCTGATTGAAAATCTAAATTGCTTGTAAATAAATGGTTTAGTTAAAAGGAATGCTTCTAGTTTGAGTTTGATGAACCACGTGCACAAAAATTATCTTGTACTTGTGTAAATGTGGCCGTGACCACGATTTTATGCCAAGCCAAGCTGGCAATAACTAAGTCTATATTAAGGATCTAGTAAAGCTAACTTACTACTAATGCAGCTAACCTTTGACCCACTAAGAAGCGACTGTGGAGGCCTGGTGTACCACCATTGCTATTTAGATCGTTGCCATGTTTCACATAATTTACTTCCCCTCGTTATCAGCTCGCTTTGAAGTGCCCGGACAGAAAATATTGCATAAAGGCTTTGCTAGAAACCAGGCAGTAGTGCTCCATAATGCTGTTAACTCTTGGCCTTTTAATTTACTATATTAATCAAAAATCAATATTTTACAACCTCAAAACTCAATCCACAAAACCATGTTTGACTTTAAATTATCAATTACTAGTTACCGCCCGCGGCTCCGCCCGCCTGATTGTCGAAAATTATCCCAAGGGAACATATTCCCGGGATAAAAAGTACCCTATGTGTTATTCCAGACTATAATCTACCACTGTGCCAAATTTCATCAAAATCCATTCAGTCGTTTTTGTGTTAAAGAGTAACAAACATCCATCCTCACAAACTTTCGCATTTATAATATTATACTAGTATAGGATTCTACAATATTTAACGTCTCGTTATATCCACCACAGCGTTTATCATTATGATTAGTGAATTCCTGCGGCTGTTCCATTATTATTTGGTTCCTAGTTTAAACTGTTATAGCCGTAACTCGAATCAGTTCCTAAGAAAGATGTAAAACGATGCTTTTTACAACACCGTACAGATGTTTAAGCACATAATTAAGCGGCGAGTTATTCGACAGTAATGCAATGCAAACACATTAATACACATACGTATATGTAGGTCTTTATGAACGGCGGGGACACAGAAATAGTTCAGAATTAGTCATCCAGCCGCGCGCAGGCTACGTTGTGTGTAATGTAAGCGAAACTTTGTAGAACTTGCGAAATATACTTATAATAACTTGTTTCCTTTTAAAGCTGCCAGTACAAACTTGTACTACAAGCGTATATAGGTAATTTGCAATGTATTGACACACTTGTATTCCCTAAAGATGTTGAAAGAGTTGAACACTTACAGTAGGTAACACATTCCGCCATCTCTGCCAGTACAAACTTGTACTACAGGCTTATATAGGGAATGTGCAATATGTTGTCACAATTGTACTCCCTAAAGATGTTGAAAGAGGTGAACTCTCACAGTAGGTATATACACATTCCGCCATCTCTTGACTTTATTGCCAATTTTCCATCAACCGAGCACCCGGTCAGTTAGTAGTATTTACTTTTGACTTCAGTTTGTATACTAGATATGTATTTACCCATGTGTGCGGAGATAACGACTGCATGTTAGCAGTGGTCAACGAATTACTCACATGAACTCACATCACACAGTTCCAGCATTTAGTTTGAATTAAAAATGAGAAGCCTTTTCGCATCGTGTTCGTGTAATCGAGCACAAACAATATTTATTTTTGAAACTAAATCAACATTATTTGGGAAATCTTTTATAATCTATAATTTCTTACTTTAATTATGATCGATGACGATGAAGACTTGAAGCTTTGAAGGCTTGAACTGACTGATGATTGAAAATGAAAAACACAATTAATGCGCGCATAGTTCCCGATAACTGCTACAAGTTACATTCACTCTATAATTTGATTACGTAAAAACAAATCAATGACTCTTATTATTAATTTAGACTAGACAGTCATGTAGTAATGACGACAGTTTCTTTGGCAAATCAGTTACTCAGTACTTCCCAGCAGACTTGAGCTTAGTTACGCCCACCTTCTAGACACAGGTGTTTTTCTATAACCAAATTGTTTAACCCTATCGCCGATATATTTGCTCTACTATGCGCCGCACGTGATATGTGGATAATTTTAATGCTGGTTTATTTTGAGAGGCCGCAAGCATTTCCCGTATTGCCGTCCCGAGTTAACGTGGTGGACACACACCGTTACCACCTCCCTGGAAGCCACGATGTGGTATATTTGTTTAGACCAAGACGACGTTACTCATAATTAATTGCGTTGCGAGCCTTTCAAATCTACGTTTACTTTGAAAGTTGCATCGATATTGAATTGATACTACGCTGTTACTGAAATAGATTTCCAGTGAGATCTTCAAAGTTTCTGCTTATTTCAACCTTCGAGAAGATCTCAATTACATTTCACGTCATGCTATCATAACGATGCAAATGATTGCTTTCCAATTGTTTCAAAACTAAACGAAGCTATACGGAAATTGTTTACTTATTGATACATTCCGCCTTCACGTTGGCTACAAATCTGACTACATCTGCCGAAATAACTGTTTGAATGAACAAAAGTAAGATACCTATATCCGGACCGGAGCAGAGAGCATTCAGTTGTTTCTATTCCTGAACTTATTGATTTCGGCTTTTTTAATAGTCGGTCGTTGATAATGACCCAATTTTATCTATCTTTGATTTCGGAGTTTAGTTACAGCATATTTTATTTTTTTGTCGACTGTAGTTATCCGGCATGGTATGTCATGTGCGTCAATGCACAGCTTCTGTCCACATGTCGACATGTTGCGACATCGTTTCTTATGATACGCTTGCTCCAAGGGTTACACGCATTGCTATGCAGCAGGGACAATAATATGAAATCTTTTGCTGTATGTTTTACCGTTTCTGCATTAATCTCTCCGCTCTTCTGATTAATAGACGCGTCAGTAATTTGATATTGCATGAACGTTGCTACCTATCAAGGGGAATGTGTAAGGAGACATGGGGCTTTGTAGGTATTGTTTCTGCCTACGCAGTGGTAAAGGATTTCAGTGTGCGATGTTATGGCATTCATCCTTTTGGAACTACGCAGTTAAAAAGCAATACCTCTAAACGATATTTCAAATTACACATTCATGAGTCCTATTGAGCAAGCCTTTGATATATTTATTACATACATGTATGTACATCGATACCAATAAGTTTAACACCGTTCGTACGTACAATAGTAACGAGGTGCTTCACGACAGAGCAAGGCTTAATTTTTGACACTAATGTTCTTGAACTTTAAAACGTTGTAAGTATTGAAGTTCAGGATTGCCAACTTCTTTGCTTAAAACGGAAGATTGCCAAGTTCTTTCGTTCTAAGTTTCTGAACGGACTTAATTTTAAAAAATTGTTAAGTGTACAACGATTAACGTGAGCACTAACTTATGAACAACTCTTAAAATGAAATAAGTATTACAGTTGAACCGATTTGCAACAAGAATTTTGGCATTTACGTGGATGTTATATGTAGTCGTTACGTTAAACACTCCTGCAAACCTGATAATTGGTTCATTTAATTTATTTAAAATAGAGAAGAACGCTCAAATAAATACACTAATGGGGAACTAAATCCGCTATCCGTTAACTTACGGCCGGTTTCAATAACGTGTCTACCTTTAACCTACTGTCAAATAAGATACCAATAGTAGCTCAAACGTCATGTTACAAAGGCAAACATGACGTTTTGGCTACTTTTGGGAGCTAATTTGACAGTTCGTTAAAGGCCGTTAGTCGCCGACAGCTATTGAACTAGAAGCCGAGACGGTATTGTGTAATCAGAAGGTAGAGTTGTGTATGAGCGATGCAGTGTGCACTATGAGGCATGCGGGCTGTACAATAAGATCGCGTTTGTCAGCAGCTAAATGCAGTATTTGTGCTAAGGCAGTCTTCAAAGGAGGATGACACGTGATACAACAATACTTTGATTACGTCTTTGTTGTTTGCAGGTGACGCTGGTGTTTTGTCAATAGCATTGACTGACTAACCCTCTGACTATCTCTGTGGGAGCTATTACGTTTCTAGGTCGGACGGGTATGTTATCTTCGTTCAGATGCATTGTGTGGCATCCATAACAGTGACTATCGAAGTTCTTGTATTACAAATGCCATCAATTTCCTAATTACATTGACTTAGGTTGGATTGTTTTATTAGTTTGTTTGATTTGCATAAATTATGAACTTCTTTGTCCGTAATTACTAAGCCCGTATCCTAAGCATGTATGTGTTTAATAATTATGTTGCCCTTAAACATTGAATTTCTGGTAGAAAAAACGAAAAGTTTTATGGACACACATGATCTAATCTAAAAACACTTATATAATTTGACGTACAGGAACTATCAATAGCTGGCTAGTTTGATAGATCGCCAAATGACATTCATTAAGGTCATTCAAATACGTCTATTATTTAATTAGGCCTATAAAAGTTGATGTCGTGGTTTCGCTAGACGGACTTGCTAGTACCGGCTTCATTCACTGCAGCGATAAAGATGAGACTATAATCCTCTTGCTCAAATTCACCGCTCGTATTACTTGTCACCGTTGCACGACGAAGGAGCAATTGTGAGCGACCTCCGTTGTTAGCCCGGTGGCCCATATCTAATGCAGATCTGTACATCTGTACACTGCCTTTATTGTGCTCAACGCAATACTTAATCTATTTTATGTTTTAGAATTATACGAGATTCCGTTTAGGTGTTAGAAGTTTTCTTGTAAGATCTGACTCGTTACTTGACAGTTGGAGTGTTTATCAGTTTCTGAGAAAAAATGGTAGTGAGGTGAAAAAAGGCCGTTTTCTTATGATCCACGACACAAAGTTCGCGTTGTGGCCGTTTGTAAGAAGTCAGTGAGTTGTTTTTTTGCTTATTGAGCGATTTAGATCTTAGATACTATATCAATTTGGTTCGTATAGTTTATCTGAACGTACTAGGGAATCGAGAACCGGTTCTATTTTGAGGCACCGGGACTTTCGGGACTGTACCTTTAAAGAACCGGGACAAACCGGGACTTTCGGAAATTTCGGTATATTATAGTAAGTTTTTTGACATGAGATATATTTATGCTAAATAGGATCTTACAAATAAAAAGACTAAATAACTTTAAGGTAGAGTATTCATTCTAATAAAAATCACACAACCAACTTATATCGTTGACCTAATATATAAACGCGTGCTAAGTGCCAGCGGCTACAAACACATTATAGTCCGAATTTACCCCAGGGGTAACATACTCACGGGATAAAAAGTATTGTAGTCTATGTTCTGTTCCAAGCTCAAATTTATCATTATTCCAAAATTCATCAAAATTTTTTCAGCACTATTGGCGGTTTTAGCTAACCGCTCTTTTTACTCTACGTAGAGACCAAAAGAGCTTTGTTACGTTCATATTTATAACATTCTGCCGTGTTTTATTTTTTTTATATTTCGATGGCTAACCGCATAAATATTATGTGAGCTTGAGTATTTCCTTAGAAAAAGTAATTCTTCATGCACTCCTACAAGTATGCCTGTGGTGTTTCTATTCACTGCAGTTGGTAACAAAGGTCTGGTGATGGAAACTATAAACGTATAAATTAAAAATGTTTTTTTGAGTTCTGAAAATTCTGAAATTCCCGGATCACATTTTGAATTCCCGGTTCTTTCAGTAACTGACAAGGACCGGGAAGTCCCGGTCTCGAAAATCCCGGGATTTCCCGGTCCTTTTCAGTTACTGGGTCAATTTCGGGGTCTATACCCTAGTACGTACAATCGTACATATCTGGGATAAGATCAAGGCTTTTAGTACCCCACATAATTTTGTTTAAACTATTACTTACTGTATCTGTTTAGCTATAAGTATTCCTAAAATAAATAAAACAAAAAGCTACAATAAGAAGATTGTTAAAAAATTAGGGCGTATATGCATCTAATTTCCACATCTCAAGACATCAAGCACAATCAGTACAATAAAATAATGAACGTCGTCCATCTAGTTGAATATTGGCCGACGACCTGATAATCGGACCCATCCGGCGAACAGCTATCGGGCCACCGACCCAAACCGGCTACAATCTAAGCTACAAAATAATCGTATTTACATTGCCTTACATTACCGCTTCACGTCTCTCAAACGAAAGTCTTCACACGAAAAATACTACATCCCCCTCGTGCAAACCAATTTAATCGATTGTTTTAAAATAAACCACAACTGCTAGCCTGCACCATATTGAAATGGACACACATCGAACGTTAAGAGATAATGTAGCGAAATGAAAAACGTACGAGAAGCCGATTTAGCTTCAATAGAATTTCAATTTTCAAGCGGAGTTTTCTTAGTCGGAACTGAAGGAAGAGTGGGAATCGAATTGCAATGCAATGAACATGGCAATAAAGAGAAAACAGTAGGCAGAGGATCACCGGACTAAGCTATATGATGTGTTATTATAATGATGATAGCACCAGCTAAACGTAATATCAATATACATCTTGTATAAACTATTATTTTGATGTAGATTTACAAAATATATCTGCAGCCTATCGTACAACCCATAGGTAGTAAAGTCGATTCCGCATAAATCGATAATGGCTTGAATTATTAAGTGATACTAGAACGAATAGCAAATTGGTAACCTAGAAAGGATAGTCAAGTCTTTGTGATGATACTTAAGGGACTAGAATGCGATCATTTTGATGTCGCGAATGAATTGAGCGCATGTAATCTACAGAACTAAGTATCTAGTTCCATAAAGACCTTTTCATCGAGATGTGATCAGTAACTAACATTGAGAAATGCAGCTGCCTTCAACAGGATTACAAAATGTAATTTACGCTTGAGCATAAAGGTACTGTTTAATACTGTAAATCTGAACTCACGGCTCACCAAATAGTAAATCCTATTTATTTGTAGGAAATCGCTGCGCAATTTATCGTCACTTTGCGACATGGAACAGACTCCTAAGTATATAATCATATGGACACAATAAGATGAACAAGATTATTTTATGTTAGGCGGAGCATATTTATCGATCGCCGAAGGCACTAAGACTCGCATTGCAAAAAGGTAAAAAATTATACACTAACCTTTGATGTTTATGAAGGCCTTCTCTTCCATACGGAAGACGTCGCAGTTCTCTACGTCCAGGTGTAGGTACAGCACATCCAGGTTAGAGGCAGCGTGGGACCTCATGAAGACGATCTCGGCTCCGGTTATGTAAATGCGCCGGGCATCCCGCAGCTTGGACAGCGAATTAGCGCCGAACATGAGCACGCCGGCGCCACTCACTATCAGGTCCGTCGTGGTTTCGGGTAGATCTCCTTCCAGTATATCCAATTTCTGCGAACCACAAACATAGTTTTCAAATCTGTTGAATGACTGACCGCAGAAGTTTTGAGTATTGTGACAAACAATTATTGACGTCATAATGCTATGACTTGAAAAACATCTGCTGCGCTTAATTTTGTCATTGTTTCTACTAAAGTACTGTGTTTTAAAAACAATTTCGTAAAGTAATGAATGACTAATATGAAGAAGTCAGTATGAACATAATAAATTATGATATTATTAAATCAGGCCATGTTTATGTTTAACGTGAACCTGTGAGTGTAAGACAATACTAAGTGGCTCATAACAGAAGCTTTGTTTTAGCCGATAACAATGTTTTTCTACATAAATGCGCATTGTATTGTACCGATTTGTACTAATGGCGTCAAACGATCTTTAGACTATAACGAACCTTTCCGATAAAAGAATCAGGTATGAATGTTACAGAAACGGGTTGTAATTATTTAATTAATTTATTATGTAAGTGACGTCCTGGGTGTCCAATAAGTTCTCCAATCCTATATATCCAGTTCATCTTGTACGCTAAAATACAAACAAGAGAAACGATTCCGGTGGTCCTTAAAGTTGAGGGGTTCAACGGATACGGGCTGCTGATTAAATTACGCATGATGTGGGGAAAGTGAACGACTTGGCCGGGAGGACACCTACGCGCCCGCTGCAGCGCCCCATTGACGGCATTGGCTTAGCCTTGACTAAATAAATAACTACACTCACTTTCAACTTCCATTACTTTCCCTATCAATTGATCCGGTCAAATATTTTGAACAATGCCCATTCTAGACGCTATGTTATCGACTAATGGCGGCTTCTTGCACAGTATCTGTTATCGAGTCGCTGGCATTCATTCCCACTGACGTAGATAACGTTTATGACTCAGCACGCAAGATAGTAGAACAATGCGCGTTACGATAAATTCATAACTGTTACGTATTTGTTCCAGTGAGCTCTGTTAATTTTGGCGGTTGTAAAATTTTGGAATAGTAAACGAAGTTGCCGCTTCTCGGACTCAAACTATGTAACTACAAAGAAACGAGTAGATGACACGTCCGCTCTCACATGCTCGCAAGAAAATAAAAATAAACACACACACATACATACACAAGCCGACCGACACCAATCGGATTTCTCGTCAAAGCCCGACTACTTGAACTTTATCCGTTTATCGTCAAGTATTTGGTACTGAGTATCTAAATGATTATATCATTTGCAAATTAGCTTTTATCATTTCATTATCCAGTAGATTTCCCAAGCCTATGTTGGTAAAATTGCTGTTGTAAAACCACAAATTTGCATTTAACAACAATTTGCATATGTATGTACCACAACCAGGGCAGATGCTCAGAGCTGTTATATTATCTAAATGAGTACACCAACCAAACACAAACAGATCTATTCTAAACGCCTGAGATTATCGGTTTAAATATAGTTTTGATTCCGTGCCGCGGTACTATTTCAATGTTAAAAATTGAATGAAAATTCGTCAACTGTGCTGCGTTGGAGACGTCATGGCCGTCGTATCAGCCAAAAAGTATCACCGCTTCACTTTTTTTCATTCACAGAAAGGCGATAAAACTCACATATGTGTCCCGGTGTTGTGTACTCAATCAGCGTGAGTCACAGTCGAGTCTGTGCACTTTTGTAAGTGTTGCCATGTACGGCAGTAAGTTCTGAGATGACCGCGAGATACTCAAGTAGATACTGGTCACTGCCAATTTTCGAACACTTCAGACCGTAGATACCTATTTAAATGTTACTTGAGAATTACATTCATTTTATGACCAGACATTTTATTCGCATTATTTACGCAGTCGAGTGTTTCAAAAGACGTCAGTAGCAATGCTCTATCACAGGTCTGACCATGTTCAACCTGCAGCGGATATTCCTGCCCTATTGATACCTGTTTACCAGCAAGATTGTCAGCTGCGGCTTAGATAAAGCACTAGGCTTGAGAGCTATTAAACGAGAAATCTGTGATACAACTTTGGATAGAATGAAAATAATAAAGATAAATAATGAATGATCTTTCTCGTGGACATAATGTTGTGGTCGACGAATTAAGTTGGTAGTCGGCTCAGTTGCGTGCAAAACCTGTTCGTCGGGTGAGCCACATGGCGGGTCAGAACAGCATGACTCGTTTCTTATTATGCGGGTCGCAATTACACGACTACTTGTTACTTTATACCTAATGTCAGTCGAATCGGAAACCAGTGACGGGCTAACATTAGGTCGTGCTCTAGTTTCCCAGTTGGATGGACTCTGCAGAACTAGGTGGAATCGACGGATGGCAAACACAATGCCCGGAGACTTTCGGCTGACTGACATCGGGGGCATAAGTCAAATGAAACAATGGATGGGTGCGATCTCGATACTACTGCGCTCAAGTATTTACAATCTCGGCACATGTGTTCGCAAATAATATTGTGCCAGATTTTAGTGTCAGTGTCATGGACTCATGAAGTCATGACACCCAAAAATCTGAGCGTAAATTGCTACCATAATAAAACACAATACGAAACTTACTCTTTTAAAACATTTTTTTCACTCATTGGAAGGCAGAATCTAAAACTTCAGCCATCTCCACTACTCTATTACTTATTAAGTTGGTGACCTGTTTGCCAGACCGGGTGTTCACCTTTTTCATTGGGCGTCAATTAGCCAGATTTGCGTCGCAAAGCGCCAGCATATCTCAACACGTGCATGTTCGGTGTAAAAAGAACTCTACTGCAGTGACGTAATGTTAAAATTGGTTTGGACATAACGAAGATACTACACTGTACGGTTCAAGTGTAACTGAGTCATTTGAGTCACTACAGAAACGAGTTGGCGCTGATTTCCAATTACAGACAATTTACTCAAGATTTTACAAATGTCATATGCCGTAGGTATTGCAGTATTTATTGGATACCATCGATTGCATTTTAATTCACCTTAAGGGAAATTTCCACGACTTCTGGTTGTCTAACTATGAAAAGTTGAGTAACTATGGAGTTTCTTGTCCGTTCTTCTCCATAAGAATCTACCTTTCCGAATGGACAGTAGAGTCACTTTATTAATGTAATTTTATTATTTTTACTGAACTGTAAACGATGACGTTCAAAAGTGCCGTTTAATGGCCTAATTGAAATAAACGTTTTTGACTTTGACTTCTCTTATTTCCGACAAAATATTTCTATGACTTTAATACACATAACGTTCAAGGACTGTATAATTACATTGTGTAAACATAATTGGTATTATAATAGTTTTCTGTTGCGACCTTGTTGGCAAACAATGAAACCGCTTCATATAAGTAATGTAGCAGTCCAATGTATCTCGTTGACAGTGTGGTTTAAAATGATATTTAAAACAGTGGTTTATTTGTTTCTTCTTGCATGAAAATCCCTGTTTGTTTAATTAATGTAATGTTACCTGAAATCAAAGTTAATAGCGTCGTAACAAAGACACAATTCACAATAGCCATGAAAACAAACTGAGTAAATGTGTTTGCTGAGTATGAGGTACAACAGAAATTATGCACAAGACTATTGTCGCACTTGGACATAATAAGTGCTAGATAATAATAGCAAACGAGGTCTCCAGGCTCCTCGTTTGTTCGCTGTTACTTGGAGATAAACAGAAAACTACGTATTGGAACCACGCAGCCGACTGGGGATGACAAGTCAGGAAATATATTGGCACTTGCAGAGAACTAAGACAACTTGTAGAGAAGGACGTGTTATTGCAGTAGATAATAACTATTTGAAATTAATATCTAAATACAATCACTCTTTATGCTATTAGAGTAGGTCTTCGAATACACCTATTTTAGTGTGGGCTATCGTTTTAATAAACGAAAGGATGAAATATAAATCTGATGAATGAATAAATCAAAACTTATATATTAGTTTTGATAACTTATATATAAAATTCTCGGGTCACAATGTTACTTACCATACTCCTCCGAAACGGCTTGACCGATTTTTATAAAATTTTATATTCATATTCAGTAGGTCTGAGAATCGGCTACTATCTATTTTTCATACCCTTGAGTGATAAGGTTTGTCCACCCCTAACTTTTATTTTTTTTATTTTTTTGGACAAAATTGTATTTAAAAATACATACAACCCTAAATTTTCGTCCTTCTATCACCAACACCTATTTTTTAATAGCGATATTAGGGCTTTAAGTATTTTCTGCTATAGGCGGTCGATAATTGATCATTTACCACTCGATCAGTTAGTTATTTTTGACTATACGCTTGGTAGAACGCGCTAATCCTAGGAAGTCTATTTATTGAGAAAGGCTATAGGCTATATAACATCACGCTACGACCAATAAGAGCCAAGCATTCATGAAAAATGTGACGCAGACGAAGTTGCGTGGGTCAGCTAGTAGTCCATAAATTAATTAAATTCCTGGAAGGTGGTCGAGAGAAACCGTGCACTATTTAATTGTGGTTTTTGCATTCCATAAGAATATTGGAATGCTATTTAACTTTATCTGGGTAAGCAAAACAACAGTGCATCTAATATAAAAACCTTAATTAATATTATGAACTAGCTGTGCTCGCGAGTTCGTTCGCGTGAATATCGGAAAAAAATGTACGTAGGTATCTACAGTTAATACCTTGCATAACCTGACCCCTCTTAGAACTAATAAAATAGGGAGACGGTTATGCAAGACACTGACCGTATCACCTCTTCCGTTTCAAATGTCGACCAGCCTTCAAATATTATTATTTGTAGCGACCAGCCCAGGTATCTCTAGTTGCCTCGAATCAATGTAGCCCAAAAAGAATCAATTTTCCTTGATTTATTTCAATGAGAATTGCATAATCATTAAAGAATATTGATTCACTCAATTCTGTTTTTCTATTTTAAGTTAAACCAGTTTTATAAGTAGAGTTGCTATTTGGGCGTAACTTCGAGTAACATTGGCTTATTCGTCAACGAAAATCGTGGTTTTTTTAATCGATATTTATTACTAAATGAGGAATAAGGAGTTCACGGCTTAATAATAACAGCCGCCCGGGTCGATCTACAAGGTTAAGTTATGCTTGCCTGGGTCGGTCTGTAGATGGGTGGGCATCTTAACATACTAAGACTCCTCCGTGTCTCGGAAAACACGTTAAGTCGTTGGGCCCGGATGTCATTTGTAGGTCTTTGAGTCTTTGACAGTCCATACGCTTTGTGCTGAGCTTAGACTCCCTCACCTCTCCTTGTATTGTGAATGAAGTACCTGGATGACCAAGCTTTGCTCGTTTTTGTTTGGTAAATGTTTTCTAAAAATGAAACCTAGCTAGATCGATTTCAAAACCCTCTGCATACTAAATTTCATGAAAATCATTGGAGCGGTTTCCGAGATTCAGATTACAAATATACATATACGAATTACTCGTTTTTAAAGGTATTAGATTCGGAATAAACAGAATTAGATTTTCATTCGGACGATTTTTAAAGCTAACTGCTAAAATATTCATTCGATTTATTGATAGTAGGTACATATTAATTCGGTTTGTACATTAAAAGCCCAAAATTATCCTAATAATATTTACTACCTTTCCACATTTTATAACGCATAAATAAGTAGTCTATTGCATACACATTTCAAATTATGGCTGTAAATCAGGGTAACTTAGCTGGTTTTCTGAGGAATTCATTTTAAATAACCATCTTCTCAGCAAAACTTTGCTGACGAATTTTGAAACGGCCAGCCGATAACACTCATGACTTGGTTATGAGCTGAGCCTGAACTTATCTAGTGAACGCAGGGCTGCATGCTCCTCTGACTCTTAGGTACCCAAACGTCTTTGTAAATACTCAATGCAATTAATGTTTTTTATTTCACGTAGAGTTTCCGAAATTACTAACACAGCGTTTCGGCTTTTGTTTAGTAATCCGGACGTGCAAATACTTTGTTCAAAGCATAGAACAATGGATTCGGGGAAAGTAACAGAGAGCTCAATTTTATATCACGTGTTGCACAACGAGCGAATTTAAAGCAAATGTAACTATTTGTTCAAAATGTAGTGATGTTTTAGTTCCATCAAAGGACGCCGACTACCGCTAGACTCAATAAGCTTAAAAGTAAAAAAGTAGCTGCAACTTAATTAAGGAAGCTTGAGTTTTATTACGATAGGAAAATGAGACATTTAATTGCTTTTCATATTATTTTATATTGCAATGCAATGACTGGTTTTACGTTCTTACACCTTTCTACAGTTGCAATCACAGATGCAAAATTAAAGATGCTAGTTCGTTTTTTCATCGTTTTTAGGGTTCCCTAGTCAACAGGGAACCCTTATATGTATGTAGTTTAGCCATGTCCCGTCTGTCTGTCTGCCTGTCCGCGGTTTAGATCAGAGACGCTTAACAGTGGAAACTTGGAATTTGGTATGGGTATACATATTAATCACGCCGACAAAGTGTACACGTAAAGTGGCGATTTTTTTCATACCATGGTGTGAGGTGTCGTTGGATAGTTTGCTCAAAAATATTGAGGGTGTGCCAAAACCATTTTCCATCCAAGGATCCGTTTAAGAAATATTTAGCTTTAAAGTGCATATTTTTGTTAGAGTCAAGTCTCCCCCCGCCCCCCTCTGCCAGCTAAACGGTTGTTTTTGGAGCCGTGAAAAAAATCATAGTAGAGGCATGTATCACGAATTTAAAAGGAAAACTATCATAGCTGAGTAGGCTTTAATGTTAACGAGTAATGGTCGCCACATCTATAAAATGTTCTAGGAGAAGGAAAATTTCGTACAAATGCCAATGAAAATTAGTTACGTAAAGTTGTTAGTTGTAAAAAAGGTAGTAAATTTAAATTAAATCATAACGGCCTTAATAATAATAATTCCTAAACTACCAATTTGTTTTTCTGCCCATGCTGCTTCTTCGTTGCTTGCAGGCTCAAAACGTTAATGATCAATAGTCGACCAATTTTTAAAATGAAACTAGATAAGAAAAAAACTTCGTAATTCCAAAGAAAATGACCTAAGACTTCAAGCACTTGTAACTTTGTATTCTTATAGTGAAATTCGTACTGATTTTTTAAGTTATGGTTTACGCGACGAGCAACTACGGAACCCTTCACTGCGCGTGGCTCGCAGCATGAACCGCCACGCTACGTTATCGAAATTCATAACTCGAAGAACAGACGCGCCACTCATTTACGAACTCCTGAATGCGACTACTTAAGAGCTGACAAGCTCGAAGCTCGACAGATAGACAAAGTGGCAAAGTGCACGGCGGTGTATCGGATCATTTGATTTTAATATTAGACGGAATTCCTGGTATATCGTGAAGAAGCCGCTCGATCACGGCTATTAATGAAATAATTATCTCGCCGAATATCTTCCCAGAAAAACTATTTTAAAATACTACTACTTTTAGCACGCGGAGCTATTTGTCATTTAAAAAATCTGTTACAGTTTGTTTCTTATTTTTTCCCTAACTTACATGGGGTAAACCTATAAGTACCAATTAATTGAATTCCGTCTCACTGCATGTGTACCTGACTCTCCGCTTCCTTCGTTTTGTTCTCTACGCTAAGTATCCAGATTTTATTGAAACACTTATCTGTACAGTTCGTTCCATTTTTTGAATTCTGAAATTACTATTGCATAAAATCGCAAACAAGATTTCCTTAAAAGGCCGTTACAGGTCACTGTAACAGAGCGCATTCCCGTACGTCCTGTTACCCGTTGTCGCTGCCATCTTTATTAGCTTGTATCAAAGCGAAATCGAACGTAAGCTACGATTTTTTTACGAGAAAAAGACAGACGGCTGAAAATATCCAATAATTTTGTAGTTACGGACAAAACAAATCCTCTGACTATTATGAAGACCAAGTAAATGACAGAGTTAATAACAAAATTATGATAAAACTATATTTAATACAAAATTATAAATCCTGGACCTGCAATACCACATAGTAAACAAGAGTAAGGGCCTTATTTACGACCTCCGAATAGTCACTAATCATCGAATAAATTCGGAAACAGAACATCATTTGTATGGAATTATCTGCCAAGTAAATTAACGGGTATTTAATCGTAGTAGGTGGTGAAACAGGCAACAGTATAACAAGTATAACAGAATTGACCTTGTAAACAAGGTGACTCAATAAGAAATGTACTAAAGCAAACTTAAATCACTGCGTAACTTCAATGAGAGCTTCATAAGCACAAGTTTATAATTATAATAAATCCTTAGGTACTGCGTAGGTACTCGTACACTCATTAAGCTCGTTGGTTGAGTTGTACATTGTTGGTTTGAGTGGGATTTAGTTGTATTTTTCTGACTATTACCATGGGCCTTGATCACGTAAATATTTACCATTGTTTTAATATAATGCGTATTTTATCTTATCACTTTTGTAAAATAGTTGAAAGCTGACTGTTGTTAGGTACTTAACTTATTACCTTATTCAAGTAAATCCTCGTTGCACATTCTTTATCGAACTATCTATTAGTCATAGATAGACAATGGCATACAATTCACTTCTTGCATAATAGGAATATTTTTTTCTTATTTCCATTCTTAAGTATTTAAAATACATAAGTTTTTTCTTGTTTATTGATGTCGTTAATTAAAACAATGCATGTAACTGTAATTATTTTCTTATAAATCTCTCTTTTTCGGCCCCTTCACCAAGAGTAATGATGACTCCATGCAACAAGAGAAAGTACGTTATGTAACTTCATTTTGTACTTCTTATACTTTATACGACGAGTATTCAATATAGGTATTCACTGTATAGACATGGAACAAAATGTTAACACTCCATTACACGCGTGGGGCACAGGCGTGCCCCAGCCTCTGATTATTATGATTGCTTATCTATAACTTCTAAAAAAATAGACTTCGGTTCTGGCCGCTTTTAATAGCTGTAGCTAGTATTCTTAATTAGTATTCTAGCTTCAATGTACGGACGAGGGTTTTGCAAACATTTTATTGGTTTTGGGGCACGTCTGTACTCATCTTAGTGTTATTTTATAACATAGTATGAGAACATTATTGGCGTTTATAATATTGAGTTAAAATAAGTATTTTCCTTCAGTTTAGGTACTTATAAGCCAAAATAAACGAAGCCTAATTGTAGAAGTGAGGGGGGGGGGGGGTGGTTATGTCCATAATCAATCGACCTGAACGGCAAGTAAGCAAGGTGTCAAACGACGATACGTGTAACATGATATTTATCCCATGTTTTAACCAAAGTTTGAATGCTCTCGAAATGTCACAAATGTTTGGCAAAATTTGCAAATTTGAAATTCCTTTGTTGAATTTTCACATTTTTGTAAGATCACGAAACGAGCCTTGTATAATAATGATTTCAGTATGCGAAATCTAAAACCATAATGACACAAAATTGAATTAAACAAGTAAACAAATTTTAAAATCTACGCCAATAACCAGTAATACAATCCACTTCTTTGGGACACCCAAGTTCCCCCCCGCGCGTGTAAGCGTGTAACTTTTAGGCGCGCGTATAATGGGGTGTTGACGATTCCCGTGACTATTAAGTTCTGCGAAATGTTATCTGTTGCCCTAAACTCTCGAATGAAATAAAGAATAAATGACTAGTCTCCTCTATAAGTGATCTCTTTGAATGCCACTGCATTTATTCCTGTTTGGATTCTAAATACTGTTTTTATTTGATTCTCAACTTTCATCGCAATTTCATTTTCTCCTAGAATTTACCAGGTAGTATCAGCTAATTGGCCTTCTCTATTTTATTAACCTATCCGTATTGCTCTGCTACTAAATCCGCGCGATTCAGATAATTGAGATCGTAATTTTTCCAATCAACATATTTCCCGAATGTGCAAAATTACACTTCAGAAAGAAAAAGAGAGTTTATTTGCGTCAAACATGACGCATATGAAACAAAATAAATACCAGTTATAATTTTACAAAGAAATTGATTAATTGAACATAAATTAATAATAAAACTGTTCGAATTTCAACGTTATTAAACAAATATTCTGATTGTTTTTAATGCGTTTCGTACTTGGGATGTAAACGGGCTTATTTTGTGTATCTGCAAGCTTTGCTTTTCGAGAAACAAACGAGTTGTCTAGTTCATAAACATCAGTCAAGCTTTTAAAGTAAAAAAATAGTAAGTAATATTTTTAAAATTTCGTCTTGCGTTTATTTTATGTAGTAAGTTTCCGTTTACACCAGCATAGGTTATGAGCATAATATAAACATCTAACTACTCTTGAAATAAATATTAGTGATGTACGTCCAGCCAAATGCTACTTCAATGCGATTTGCGTAGGTACATAGATTTTAAAATAACACTGATTACAGATCTATCGTGAAGTTTGTTTTATTTGCCATCCATTGCTCCATATTTATTAGAATCCGTTTTATAGTAGCTTTCATCTAATATTTAAAATCTCTATTCAATTACCTAGACATTTAAAATCATATTAATTTCGGTTCATTTAAATGCTATATTATTCTAGACGTGGTTTAATGATGTTGCAACAGGCCCTAAACGTCATAATACATTTTACGAGGCCTTTTAAATAAGATTCATCTCTACACGTTCTACTACTTATAAAATCGCTGCGAGCAATGGTGACTTTAAAAATAGATGAAAAATGTCCGTTCTAAAACATAACTTTTTCAAGTCTATCACAACTTGCTTCTTTGTGCTGACAAATCGTTTCCTAGACTTCTATTCTAGTGTCAGGAATGGTTTCCACGGGTTCCAGTGTAATTTTACGTTTCCAAGTGGTTCTTGCAAATCTTTCGTTCTACAATCTAAAGGATTCCTTCTTTCAATTGCGGCAGAACATCATTCATTTCCTTTGGACAAATTATGGTTTCAAATTCAAGAAAATCTATTTCACTCTGAATCATAACTTTCATCTGCCTCAGTCGGTTTGCATGCGTGTATCTAGACAAGCGGCAGTGTGTCCAGCCAAGTCCAAGAAAACGGACGCGTGACGCAGCAGCCGTGTGTTGTGTTACATTAAGGCTCTAGATTTGGATTTAGTTTAGTTAAATTATTTTTTCCCTTTCATTTTAAAAAACTGTAACTTGCATATGACATAAAGATAATAAGTTAAGCCAATTATAAGATAGCATGTATCTGATAACTAGCCAAATCGAATCTTGGGCCGTCATGTTATTTCAGGATTATCTACAGAACTTGGACCCATTTAGATCTTAATTCTTTTGTTGCTGAAGTCGACAATCACGCATATTACATATTAACAGGGAACTTGGCTCCTTTTTTCACATTTATGTTTTTGATGGGATTAAATTGAAATTATTAATTCCATGGCGATACGCAGCTACATTTCTATGGTCAGTTACAGTATTACGATACACGCTATCAAATATCCTTTGATGATCGTGGGATTCCGTTACTTATTAGGATTTCCACGATGCGTCAAAGTATCTTTTATTATCCATATCAAGCAAACAAAATATCATTTAAATTCTAAAATTATAACCACTTAATATCATTCTATGCCATTTATTTTGTACTATTTCATTGTCGTAGTTAGGGTGAAACCACATGTTTATTTTCCATGCCACGTTGCGTCCTTAATATTGAACGGGAATTCATAAAATCTCGTAAAACGTTACTAATGTCCGACGGGAGTTTGTATATGAATACCGTAGTAGAGGCCTCGGTCGTCGCAGGAAGCGATCTCTCATTACGTTTTTTTATGGTTTGTCCGATGCTCCCGCCCGGCCGCGATGCGTTCACGATGCGTGCTAAGACCGGCTCTCATATGATTAGTTTTATTTATTTTTTCTACAATAGAACGGATTATTTTTAGGTATTTTAATGAAAATGAATGCGAAATGATCAAAGCATTTTGGTATTTCTCTGGGTGTTTCGTTTGTTGCAATTTTCAGCTCAAACTGGAATGTTAACTATTTTAAATATTTTAATTAATTAACAAAGCTTGCCTTATTTATTTTGTTCTGTAAATGGTTTGTGCTGCTATGCTTTCATTACACTGCAAAATGCGAAAGATAGGAAAAGAGTTAATAAAGGGTCGGGCGGTACTGAATGTTCAATATACATTGTACACTGTACAGTGCATCAGCACGTCTGTGCCCAAGGCCACCCTTCGTGTTTTAACGTCTCGAGATGCAGTTACGGGTGGCTTGTTGAGCAACAGGTGTAAGCGTTGGGCTCTTGAGCTTTTTACGACATCACTACGATATAATTTCCCACATATCGAAGTCGACTAACAAGCACGTGTACTTGATGCATCTTTACACCTCGTTCTTGGCATCTTATGTAAAATCTATACATATGAACTCTATACGCTTTTGTTTGTAAGTCCTTGAAAAGGTTTGTATCAAAAGTTTCCGCTTGGTGACCGGTTTTGTAGTTTACATCACTCTTCCATTAAAAGTGGTATGTATTGCATTAACAAAGTCAGAATAAGCTCCCTTTCGTCACGGGCGCCAATGTTGAATTCATATTATTATGGCTAATTAACCACAGTTTGCAGTCCCCTCATAATTTACAATAATTGACTATTTCAATAGAGTCGCTCAACTTTTTGTTTCACTGACCAGCATATCCTCGTAGGGTCGGCGGTTACGATACAATTGGATTGTATCATTGTGCTACAATTATACTAAACTATACCGGTCTGTAATAGTCCCACAGCAGGAAAAAGCCACTTCTCATATAGAGAAGAATCGAGTATTAATCTCTACCTGTGTGCCAATTCTACAAAATTTAAATGTAATAATGTAAGGAAATTGAGGCTTTTTGACAGAAGACGACTGATATGCGAAAGCGAACGTTGTTTAAAAATTGTAGGATTATTGGTCCTTTGGTCAGTGCTTTGGCGATTTCAGACCGTTCAAACGTCGCACCTTTAAGCAAAACCGTTACTAAACGAAAATTTTCATGAATTGAGGTATCAATGCCATCTATCTAAAAACAGTGACTATTTTCTAATATTGGCTCCCCTATAAAATTTCATAATTTCGTCAGTGATATAAGATTAGTACCTAACCAGAGTCACCAATTATTTTGGTGATAGAACCCTAAATAAAACTTTTTTCGAAAAAAAAAACCGACTTCTAAATAAAAAAACACTACAAAGTATAAAATAACTTTAATCATATCATCAATAACTTTATTCATTCAAAAAATAACTTTGGAAGTCGGTTTTTTTTTTTGTAAAAAGTTTTTAATTTTCCACTTTTTAGTGGTGATACTGCGCTATTTGCCGTTAAGTAGTTAATTTGTGCGACTTCATCGTTCAGTCCAAGTCCAATATAGCTATAACTAAAGCCAATGCAAAAAGAATCATCAAGATCGGTTAAAAACAATAAAGTTATGCCCGAATAGATAACCCCCAAAATCATGTTAAGTCAGGTTGACTTTTTTGCATCTGCGCTGTGAAGAGGTCACAGCGTACCGGCGTGATGTTATGTTATGAACTGGTGTAATCAATAAACAGACATGCAATTTCAACAATCCCGGGAGTGCTATCATTTATTGAAGAGTACCGTAGCCTACCTCCGAAATCCTTCATCAGATCATCACCAAATTGAAACAAAAAAAGAATCGTCCAAATCGGTTGACAATTGCCGAAAATATCGCTGAACAAACATTTTTTCTGGGATCCCAGGATCAGATCCTGACTTATACCTTCCATTTTACCAGGTACAATTATCTGGTTTGCTTTAGAAAGTATATGAAAAACATTGTATGTGCCTTTAAAATTTGAGGGTTGCCCTCGATTTTCCCAGGATCCCATCATCAGATTCTGAGTTAGTGCCAATGGGACCACCTAAGGAGTAGGTATAGGCTATCCAATAAAAAAAAAACATCAAAATCGTATAATCGTATCGTATAATTGACGGAATGGTCGCATAACAAACATACAAAAAAAAACATATTGAAAAATTGAGAACCTCCTCCTTTTGGAAGTCGGATAAAAACGAATACCATACCTACTGAACAATCTGCCGGCAGACATAAGCAGTGAAATTACAAAAAAACTGTTTTAAAAATAAATTAAGAAGATATTATTTAGGAACGTGTTAAAGTGCTACAGTGTATAACTTTATAAGTCGGTACCTACATATTAACGAATGAATGTATATGTACAGACTCACCGACCCCCACAGTCAAACCTTTGCTACGGTTTTTTTGGGCTTACTTTGTAAATTATCTAAAAGCCAAGCTCATACTCAACACCTTGTGCTTAAAGAGCGTTTTCATTTCCTCCTCTTAGTTTAGCACTGCACAGGACACATTTCACCTTCTTACTCGGAAATAGTTATTTTATTACAATTTAAGAACCATTTCTTTGTTCTCATTGAAATAATCGGTTCCCATGTGCGTTTTGTAATTCCTAAATTTCGTCCTTAGTTTCGATGCCTTTTAAATCACTATCACGCATGCTTTGTTGCACAATTTCTCCTGGTTTGCATGGTTTTTTGTCAATGATTATAATTATGTAATAGACTTTTTTTTAACGTTGCCCCCACTTTAGGATTTTGTATCGTAGGTGCGTTTACAAACATACAATCTCACATACACAAACAGCCAGACCCGGAACAACTATCTGTAGGCCATACAAATATTTGTTCCGTGCTGGAATTGAACCCGTGACACGCAGCGCAGCAGCCAATCACTCAACCACTGCGCCAACCGTGTCGACAATACAATTCCATGCTTCTGGTCGCGTTCTATCGTTTATTCTCGGCTACAATTCTGCCAAGTAATCTGTATGTGTAGTTAAATGGACATCTCACTTTTTCTTTTTGTTCTTTATCGATATCCGTACCACATACCAGGCTCTCGAGCATCATTTTGTCCTGCTTCCTAAATGAGTGGCCATGTTTCGTTTTACCGTGCGACGATCGTCTTTTGGTATTCATAATCGGCTTTTGAATCAGTGAATACATCTCCAAGTTTACCGAACACAGTTCGTCTTAGCTGAATGCGTCTGTTGATTGCCTTGTATCCTCTAGTTGGTTTCCAAATATAGTCTTATTTGTTTTCAAAACGATTCTCATAAGCATCTGCATTTTTGTTTTTGCTGAGAAATTAATTGTAATCTCAATGAAGAGCTCACTTACGGCTGATGACTAAAGACGCTCGTATTATATTTAATGGTAATATAGACAGATTGGTATCGGCCGGTTGCTGTTTGTACATCGCATGCATGCAGATGTCGGATCCTCGTCCAGTAGACAATGGCCCCGCGAGGGCATACTGCGACAGTAATTAACTTCCTGTTTTATTTGAAGCTACAATCGGTGGTCACCACTGTGTGTTGGCGTGGACTAACGCATACGTTATCCAAATTTACCGTTAGCTTGTATGAATTGGCTCCGCAGTTGATTTTGATGTGCGGTGGGTTTTAAAATGATTCACAGACAATCATTAATATTTTTAGACTTTCTGAGAAATTTGCTTTTCCTTCCTCGCGTTTGTTATCTTATCAAGTTCGGCACTATCTATCTGGTTTAGTTCATCCGTACTTTTTTTTGTTTTCTATTTGCTTGCTTCGTTCTCAGTTTCAAGAAGTTAAAGGAATTCTATTTGTACATAACACAACAGCAATTGTTGTGATATGCGTTAATTCATATTTGAATCTACATCAGAAGCAATACCGCAGCGGTCATTGACATATATTCCTATATTTTATTCAGGTTTTTGAACCGTGTCCAATATGTGTCTGAGCGCTGTGTGTTTGACATTGTTTCGACGCGAGACGCGCCGGTTTCCTTCATCCGAAACATATTTTAATTTAGAATATCTGAGAGTTGACGTCTACTTTGGCGAATGTATTTATGTATGAACTAGACTTGAATTTTGCGAGTGCGCCGACAACACAAATAGCTGGGTTTAGGGTGCACCGGCCGATACGGATCTGAGACTTGGCGTCCAATGGCCTGCTCCCTCTGTATTTACAAAGTTATCGATACAAAAGGACCTGTCACTTGACCTGTGTATAGCCTCTACCATTTGTAACTCATGACTTTCATCTACATAACATAATTAGTCGTTTATCAAAATATACACATATATGTCACCGGAAAATTTGCTGACTCCGTAAGATTGTAATAAATGTTAATGAAATTATAATTTCTCGATGTTATTATGAAAAAAATCGTTTTGTTTACAATAAATCCCACCCAAATTCAATAAATAGTTTCCAATAACCGTGTCTTATTCAGAAGAAAAAAAAGAGTTTACAATTTTACGCGATATTTTACAATCTTACGGCGTTTGCCATTGTCCGGTGACATATACATTCCATAATAGGTATTCTCTTCAGACGATCAAATAAATCAAGTTTGAAACAACACGGTCTTCAAATATTGATAATATTATAATGTTTGAAATCTGGACCCAAGTAACTAATGACGTCGAATTATTAACAAAGACCACGATTGTCCATCTAATTTAGCATTCGTCGAGTATGAGTAATGAGATCATTACAGCTCGATAAAGTGTATTATTTGAGTGACGCATAAAAGAAAAATATTTTTAAAGCTGTGGTAACCTGCACTGTAAATTACAGATATCGTTATGAATTTCGTAGTATCGATGCACGTATGCCTCCTTGTTGTGAGGGCAGACAATGCGTCGGGTGGTCGGGGCTCAGGTAGCCATGTTTTTATATTTTGGTGCAGCCAGTCTTTTTTGCGACTGCCGGCTGATGATTGTTTGTTTATATCGTTATGAAGCTATTTTGAGTAAGTTGTACAAACTCTTCAATACTTTTCTGGAATACTTGAGCTTAAATATGAAAAAAAAAAATATGTCAGCTCTTTTGGACACTGTTGAAGCAACTGCACTTGAAATTGGTGTCAGAAACGCAGGAAATATCTCTTCTTGTATGTTTTGTTTGGCAGAAATGACGTTTTACGTTTTAGTATCCAAAGACAGAAACGAGTCAAGTGTCGAGTGTCACTAAAAAAATTAAGGTATTCCCAAATCCCGTTGCATGAAATATTTCAACTATTCAGGTTTATTCTATTTAATTGCGTGATCACGTTGCGGAGGTAAATTGGGGTGATTCAAAACTAAACAATTTCCATTTGAGCTGTGTCGGTGTTGGCTTCGTGCTATTTTTGAAATGCTACTCTACATTAAATTAGTACTGTGGCATGACGTTTTGTTCATTTTAAAACAACATTTACTCCACGGTTTTTGTCGTAATGTGTCTTGAACATGTTCCGACGTGCTAAGAATCAGAATAGAGCTCCTTCCGTTGTTTATCGTTTCCTTCTATCAAGGGCTGCTTATCATGTGTTTGATTTACATTAACAATAATTAAACTAGTTTCCGATTAGTGAACGTGCGACTCCGTACAAAGATGTCCGCCCAACAAACTTTTGAGATAAATATGTAAGCGGAAAACTTTTCTGGCACTTTGTATTCCTAGAAATAAGTTAATGTCCGAATAACTGAGGGCGTCTGACCGTACATCTGGTGAAGCACGTTCACTTTTGTTTGTTTGAAACACACGAGTAAGACGTACCTGATCGTTCCGGAGCGTGCAGTTGACGATCTTCCATGATGGATGAGCGTCTGGTGTGCACTTGCAATAGTCCAGTTTACAAACTCCTACTTGATGTTCACCACTTATGAGAGGAGCGAGCGCTGCGAGCGCGAGTAACGCCGCGAGAGGCGTCATGGTAGCGCGCTGTGGCGCGAGAGACCGCGCGCGGTGAGCGTCATGCACAGACTGGCGCGCTGCCACAGTATCACTGCGATCGCCGCTGTCTCTCACCATGTGCTAGTGATGCCACGCACTGACGCTCCCGCTTATTATACATATCGATGATGCGATTTCATTTGTATTATTAACACTCAAAACACTATTTAGTTATCACCATTAGAATGTTCAATGCTAAAACGTGATGATTTAATGAGATGGTAATTATGAATAATTTAAATTAATTGTGCACGCTGTATTAACTGAGTGGTGTCGAATTTTTTGCTAGGTTTTTTTCCTAGGACTTGATTTAAAGTATTAGGTACTGCGTTCTTCGCGTAATCATATTTTATCAGTAAGTTTAATTATTATTCATTGCTAGAAAATTATTTTGATTAGATTAAGTTCATTATAGAATCAAAAGAATTTTGGTCTCTAATAATTATTTTTCAGGCGATTCATAATCCTATAGACACACACATCTTACCCCCGGAACAAAAACACGCTGAGATATCTCCATTATACAATACCTACCAACAAATACAACAAAGTTCTTTCAAAAGTTTTTACAATACAAAAGTGTATGAATACCACAAAGTTGAGGAAAGCAACTTGTTGACTATTTCCTAAGCGTAACAAACAACAAGGCGACAGTGATCGACTCAACATAGCGACGTTTTTGTATTTCCTTCAAAAACAAATATATTTATAGGTCCTATTTATTTTTGTTTTGCTTTTATGCACTTCGGCAACATTATTGAACGGCGTTTAAACTTTTATAGAGTAAACTTAATGAATATTTATGAACCCATAGTTTTCTTCAATTTCAGTCTAACAAGAAATCATGAAAATAATGAAAAATCAAAGTGAATAAAATACCAGTTTTTTTACGTTTTGAATTTTAAAAGAAAACCAAACCTTTATACGAGTATGATCGCTTTTTAATCTTGTTTTTTCGGTATTTCGGAGTTGAATCCATAGTCGGGGTTGTTCCTCCTTAAAAAAGCTGTGGATGATGTGATGATATGAAATTAAAAAAAGTTTCTGTCAATTATATTATTACATTGTAAGTTCTCCCCCTATTCCAGTTATCTTAATTATGAGTGTTTTTTTTTATCTAAGCTGCAATGATTTTGATTTAAACTGTGCTTTCAAGTTCTTGATTCAAGATTAATGGTGCTTTTTTTTTCTGTAACCCAAGTAGCCTAATCTAAGTCAACTTGAGTAGAAAACCATCTAACTACACAATCATAGTTAAAATACTACAGGAACAACAAAAACAGATCAAATAAATAATCCTTGAACACAGCGTTATCGATACCCCGTGTATGGCACATGCCTACGCGACAAGACACGGAGGTCGACGGGTGCCCGCTGTTACTGGCGAAGTTGCGACCTGCGAGCTGCTCATGCACTCACAACATAACCCATGCACTCCCCGTGTCCAGTGCGTAATTATCTGTTGAATGCGCTACTGTGACAAAAGAACAACTCATAACTGGGCTAAACGTTCTTCTCGACCTTTGTGGTATTTTTTGTCGCTGCCTAATTTTATCCACCTAGCGTTATGATGAGGTTTAGATGCCGCATAATCTTAAAAGGAAAATAATACATAATTATGAATGTTCACAAACAAGGAATCTATCAGAAGTCAAAGGCGTTTGTTTGGACTTTTTGGGATTCCGAATTTCCGAATGTCCGTATGACAAAACGGAAACCTTCTATGATCAATTGATCACTCGTGAGCCGTGTCTGTCTGACTGACCTTCTGGCACAGCCAATTTGCACCGATTCTACTGGACCGATCCAGTTGAAAATCTTGGGTTTATCTTTGGGTTCATAATGTTAATAATTAATAATGTTTAAATACTAATGAACATCTGTAACCCAAAGAGTCACGCATACCTTAAAAAAAAAACGATATGAGGACACTTTTGGGGACCAATGTTAGAAGAATAAAAAAAAAGTTAGCTAAACGGTGCCGTGTGACTTTTAAATGAAGGGGTTTATTCTGACGATGTATATTATTAATTATTTTAAATTAAATAATTCTGAAGATACAATAATACGTTTGAACCTTCTGCGCGCGAATCCGACTAACATTTGGGCCGTGTTTTTTTAAACGTTATTTCCGACTGAAGTGATATCGATTGATGTTTGTGCATCATTTGTACAAGTCTAGTCAAAAAGAGGAGCTTTACAACTTGTGATTCTGATTAAAAAAATGTCTTTTAGACGCAATTTCCCTTCTGTAGTTTAATGCTTTTAAAAAATATTTTAAATCAAGTTGTTTGTTTCGATAAATGACATTAATCATTTACCGTCGAAAGGACTCGGCGCATAAACGCATTTGAAATTGATTTCAGAGAATCCGGATTTAGGGCGAAAAAACTGTTGTAAAACTGACATTGACGAGTATTTAAGGTTGCCTGTACTATATTGTACTGTGTTACTGTATTAAGGCAATAATATGATCCTACTGCTTGCATTGGCGTATTTGAAAGATTCGGCGTTCCATAATTAAAATTAAAAAAAAACACTTATTAAATGCGAGTTCTATGGTATTGACTCCAAGTTGAAGTAAGAAACATATTCCTATTTCCTTACCACGCTTGCTCAGTAAGTAGATACAGGTAGTATGGCGCAGTAGGCTGGCACTACATTACGTACACAACATCTAAACTAATATTGTAAATGCGAAAGTAACTCCTTGATAAAAAATAGTTAAGTAGACATATTGTCAAGCGCTTTTGATAAATTAACATCTTAAAGATAAAAATGGTCCAAAGTAACTATTCCAAGCGGTCGAAGTCGCGGGCAAAAGCTAGTATATTCTAATAAATCTAAATCGGTCGGCCTCCAGTCTAAGTCGAATGTGACGCATATCTTCCTAACTTGCATAACTATTGTAATTTTAACTATTCTAATTTTTGGTATGCGTCGTGCTTGTCGCAAATAAACTCTTTTTCTTTCATTCTTTCTAACCGGATGCAGCGTTCTACATGAAGCGACTGCCTATCTGATTGGCTGATTTTCTCGTTTCTGACTATCAGCAACGAATGTCAAAGTTCTACGAATGACAGCCAGGACCAACGGCTTAATGTGCTTGCCGAGGCACGGAGAAGTCTGCCATGGATGGTCACCCATCCACAGACCGACCTCTGCAAGCGTAGCTTAACCTGAAAGTTCGACCCGTGCGGTTATTTTAGCCATGAGCTCCTTCCCCGTTCTAGGAATATTTATATATAATTTAATTTTGTGCGCTAAAACATTTCAGCTGTTTTACACCCAAAACGCTTCGGGAATACTTTCTTTGTGCATTCTACAGGTACAGCCAAGGAGAGGAATTCCAAGCCAGAGTCCGTGTTTTGGAATAGCTTTAACTTGGGGGTATTTAAGATTTAGTGAATAGGTTACTTCTAGGCAAGTGTGAGCCACCACATCATTGCTTACCTACGAATAATAAAAGTCTATTCGTAGTGGTTTACCATCCGATGAGAGCTTTCTATAGGACAGCGCCTAGCAAGTCCTATTTAAAAATTGGCAGAGCAAACGTTTTAAAACGCATAGAAATTTAATACCGTTGTCATTATTCATATCACAAAGTTTAGAAAAGTTATATTTACGTTATAAAAATAATGAATCAATTAATTCAATCACTGGTATGGCACATGCTTGGGTGACTGGCATGACATTTTGCATGAAAGTTCCTTTTTGTAACTAAGGTGAGTACTGAGGAAGGATTTATGTAAATTCATTTCGAAAGAGGTTTCAATTTCGCCGATGGGAAACCTCACCGGGCTATCAAATTGCATAGTTCATTCAATGCAGAGAGTATTAATCAACGTCTGCTTTGAGGACCTACTTCTTGGAACCCCTTTCAAGTGTCCTGCCTGGCAAATATTGGTATAATTTCAGAACTTTCGGTAATGTTCTAGCCACCGTGTTCAATCGGAGTAACTTATCCTGAGTCCCAATTCTACTTTATTTTTATGTCAGTCGCTATCTGTCAAAAATGAAATTGAGGCTTTTTTGATAGATAACGACTGGCATGCGAATACGATCGTTGCTTAAAATTTAGTAGAATTGGCAGTCTGAAAATAATTTTACCAATTAAATTAGTTTTCGGATAATTTGCATTATTTCCTCAAATCCTCACCAACGTGATAACGCACGTAAAAAAGCATTGAAATAACGATGTAGTACTGACAACATATGTAGTTATTTCAAAGCTTTGTTATAATGTTCATTTCCACACTGCATTTGCGAGAATTGATTAACTCCCTAAGGACCACATTTAATTTGTGGCCTTTACTGCCTCATAGATATTAATGAACCCACACAGGGTTTGGTCAAAAAAATTGCGCAAAACAGTTATGTTCGCGGTCATGTATTTCGGTTTGAGTTAAATTGTAATTCGGTTCGAACCGATCGACAATAAGCCACTGCTTATTTTCCAAAAACCGATTGATGACTCAGGTAATGACTCTTATCAAACAATGTTATTACAAGACTATTATCATTTTCGTCTTAACGTGCTAATGTGGTTACATTATGGAACATTTAGCTACGGATTATCGTAATTTAAACCGAGTACAGATTTTTAGGACGAACCCTAGTTACTGAGATTAATTATATACTTGTATTTTAAGCTAGCTCTTTTTAAATAAGACACTCGAATGCAGCTAATTTTCAGAGAATTCCATTTTCGATTCTTATTAGAATCGGAATTGGAATTCTCGGAATTGGTAACACCATATTGTATGCAATGTGACATTTCCACATCACGCGTGCCTTTTTCCACGAAAGTAAAATTTTGTATAGCGTGTAGGCTTTGATTCATAGAAATATAAAAAAAACAGTGTACGTACTTGTAACAGTAAACTTGTTTGTTATATCTATGCACTGGTTCGAAAAAATCACTAACTGGTTTGGATCCGGAACGTAAAGACGGATCGAACTGAAAGGGATTGTGAAAAGGATTAATTTCATTGTATTTTTTACACCGTTCGACCGTAGTGTCCAGAGGTAACTTTATTAAGGGACGACAAAAAAATAAAATGCAAGCTTTTTCTACTACAGACAAGTGTGCCAAATGTTTTTCGGTCAATCTTTCTTTCGACCGACAGTTCATCGGCTAAACGATAATTTGGGTGAAATCGATCGTTCGACCAACTATTCTTAAAGCAAATGATAATTCTGGTGACTCTACTTCATGCAATCGTTCACTCGACCAACAATTCTTCAGGCAAACGGATCATTCATCGGGCAATCGTTAATTGAACCACAGATTACTTTGAAAGGCAAACATGACGTTTCAGCTACTGTTGGTAGTTAATTTGGTCAAAGGTAGATACGTTATTGAGACCGGCCATTGATAGTTACGTTCGACCATCAGTTCCTCGGGCATACAAAGAATCGGGCGAACGTTCGACGGTCAGTCGCACTTCGGGAAATTGAGATGCATTCATGTTATAATATTCGATTCAAGAATCCTTCTAATCTTTCTAATAATCGCCTCCCATAGTCTATTTTAGACAGCTAACAAAACGCTTCAATTACTGCCACGCTAGCTTTTGATTGCGTTCTTGTGGTTTGACTGTGCTTTAAATAACTTCCAAACTCGGATACCATCGTAAACTGTAGCATTATGAATGTAGTCTACCGTTTTTTTATAGTTATCGGGGGGCACGGCAGAGCCCCCGCCAAGGCGAGCCAAAGGAAGCAGGGCACCACCTACCTTTCTCCGTATTGTCGAATCCTCATAGTTTGGTCTGGATAACACCACAGAACCCATACTTTTCGGATAAGATGTAGGTAGCGGACTACATACTAAAGAATAATGGTCAAGGTTCTTAACAAAATACCATATGCCTACAAAAATCAGACATACCTACGATAATTTGTCTCCCAGGTTCAGAAAAGATACTATGCTAGTGAAAATGTGAAAAGTTAACATTCCTATACTTCATCTGAAGAAACACGTCATATTTACGATTATGCGATTGTCATACATAACACAAAAAAAAAATCTACTAAAGATGGCAAAAAAATTACTTTCTAAATTCTTGTTAAGAACCGGTCATGTGCGAGTCGGACTCTCACACGAAGATTTCCGTACACTAAACCGAAAAAAAAAACACGTTTCTTGTATGGGAGCCTCCTCCCCTTTAATTTTTAATTTAATTTAATGTTTATTGTTTGTTGTTATAGCGGCAATAGAAATACACAGTCGGTGAAAATTTCAATTGTCTACCTATTACAGTTCTTGAGATACAGCCCGCTGATAGACAGACGGACGGAGGGACGGATGGACAGCGGAGGCTTAGTAATAGGGTTCCGTTGGTTACCCTTCGGGTACGGAACCCTAAAAAGTAGGACTTGGTTTAATGTCTTTGAATCTGTTTGTGAATTAGTGCATGAGATAGCGCCAGTACTTTAGATCTTGTTGTCACAGACATAGACTTATGTAACCAAGTCACTGGTTTGTAAAATTGTGCAACAGCATAACATTTAGCAGCTAAACCCTGTTTTTTAAACCAACATTTAGGGTTTGTAGAATTAGGCCTTTGACAGTAATGGGGCTTGGTCTGACTCGAGATCAAGTAAATTTTAAACAGTGAAAGCGTTATGAGCTTGTAAGTCTTGTAAGTCTTGGCAAACAAGTTACGTGAAATATTTTTGGTGGGATATGTGTTAATGTTTATGTAACGCATCTTTCTGCAGTTTCAAATTTGCTTTAGATATCACATTTAGACTGACTATCTCTTGCTCGTCATAACAGAAATATTATTTGTCTATAAGACATTGAAATTTGTACCTTAGTGAAGATTTAGTTTCCTCAAACGGTTGTCAAACAACAACAGAACTTCCTGATTCAAACCGAATTCAGGTCGAATAACTGACTCGCTTTATTCCTATTTCTGCATCTATCGACGTCAATTAATTAGTTACGAACTCTTGCAAGTAAAGCGCTTAACGCTCCGATTAATTCAATTGCAGCTGCAATAGAAAATAAAAGTAAGAGATATTTTTATTTTCTTTTGCTTAGATATTTATTTAACAGGAAACGAGTATAAAAATAGCTTTCTGCTAAGGTAGTTTTTCTTGGAAATTTATAATAACCCCGGTTTGCTGCGGATGTTATCTATTTCCAAAATGAATCCCTATTTTTCTTGGTCACGGCATCACGCGTGATCGGCTAGACGAATTTCGCTAATTATTTTTTTGTTGTGTTTGTTATTGTCAGGAGGAGGTTCTTATGAAATTAAATATTTAAAAAAAGAAAAACATTCGGACGAATCCGGGGCGGGCCACTAATCTATATATATATAAAAATGAATCCCTATTTTCCTTGGTTACGGCATCACGCGTGAACGGCTGGACCAATTTCACTCATTCTTTTTAGTATGTATGTATGTAAGTAGGTAGGGTAAGTACGTAGGTAGGGCTAGGGCAGGTAGATAGGGTAGGGAATGTAGAGTAGGGTAGGTCGCGGTTGACGGAAGGTGACGGGAGCGAAGCCACGGGATCAGCTTTAGTACAAAAAAAAAATTTAAGCAACAGTTGCTTGCGAAGAGAATGTAGGTGAACTTTTCCTGAAACAAAGACGACTCTACTTCATCCAATTAATAATGTGAACAATCTATTGTGGTCTTCGCACTATTGCCTCAAAAGTTTAATGCGAAATTAAGTAGTTATAGGCTTGAAGGAGTTTCCGCTTCGGGCCTTATTTTCCAAATTTCGAGACCAATAATTGCACGGAATTCGTGTTTTTCGTTTTTTGTACTTTTATAAGAAGAAGCGTCTACTTATACTTTATGCTGTGCTTTTAATACCATTGAAAGAATCTAAAAACTGAATGAACAAAAGAACGGAACGCACGTCTTTCCAACCAAAATTTACTGACAGGCTACTCACGGCTTTAGAATGGCAAAATGAAAAAAAGCTTATCCGAAAAGCAAGGGCAAAGAAACAACAAAATAATACGGCTGAAGTTGGACTCCGCTAGAAACGATATGAATTCAATTTCGATTGTGTCAGGAACAAAACCTGGTGTAAAACAGTTTAGAAACTGTAACGGTTTTTTTGATTTTCTGTTAATCGGCTGCGTCGGAAATCGAAAAAAGTTTTGTAGTTCCTTGTTTGCACTTGTTGATATTTCAATTAGAATGTTTCGTTCTTGAACTGGGGAACTGGCTAAAAGTTATACTGCGTTTCACGTTATTTCAGTATTACTAGTGGTTTACAACATAGCTTCGAAGTTCGAAATGGTAGGCAATTAGTAAATTCTCGCTGTTAAGTTGTAATAATCAGGATGCAGTGTGGCTTTGTCTAAGTTGAAAATATTTTGTTAACAGGTGTGTGTCAACGGAGCGGCAGTTCCTGACTGACTTCGTGGCCGGCGCGGAGAGCACGGCGGGCGGCCGACTGGCACGCTGGTTGGCGCCCACGTCGCGCGTGGAGCCCTCCAAGTGCGAGCTGAAGGCGCCGGCACAGCCTGTGCGCCCCGCAGCTAGGGTTACGCTACCCATACTAGTCCGCGATCAATATGGTGAAAACGTGTCTTCACCGGCCCTGAAAGTTGAGGTAAGTTTTGCATCCTAATTATACTATGTTCTTACTTTTAAAGAAAGAAAGAAAGAAAAATGTTTATTTGGAACTAGCACAAGACAAACAAAACAGTAAAATAAAATTAATAACCAAACAGTAATATAATATAAAAAACATATATAATTATCTATGCGAGACCAAAAAGGTCCCTATCTCAGCATATGCTGCGATATCTAAAAAATAAATAACGCAGCGCTGGTATTCTGATAGGGCCAGTCAGTGGTGGTCTTTTCAACTTTTAATTGCGGCCAAACAAAATTGAAGCTGCATCTACTGTTCAAAAATATCGTGCTAACGTTTCAGTTTTCTACTCGACTACCGGTACTTTTATCTACCGGTATCATACGTCTACATACAATTCATTTAGTAAGACTTATAGAATCACTGCATTCTATTCCTAGAAATATCAAATATCGCTTCTGGCTCTTTTTTTATTATTTAATATGGGTTTGCTCTTGACTCTAGTCTAGGTCATAGATGACAGAGACAAAGTCGACGATGGAGCGAGCTTACCTAGAAGAAGCCTGTTTACTCTAATTTTGAAGAGATTAGGGTTGTATGCGTTCGGAAACACAGACGCAGGCAGAGAGTTCTACTCTTTTGCTGTGCGCATTATAAAAGACGTTTGGAAACGTTTAGTGCGAATTGGTGGAATAGCAACAAAGTAGGGATGGTAACTTGCAGTGCGTCTAGATGTCTGATGGTAGAAGGGGGCCGGTGGGATGAGGTCGTGGAGTTCCTGGACACTCTCCCCGAAGTACAATCTGTAGAAGACCGACAAGCAGCTCTTGTGACAAGAGCGCTGCTCTGGGTTCCAAAATTGTTGCCAGGATACTGTTCTGTACCTGTACATTTAGCGGGGCTTGTGCCATGAAAAAAAAATGTTTTGTGTTACCCATAGATTCAGAGCTGCAGGCCGTTTGATTGTTACCGACATCGAAATGTAGCTTTGTATCACCTAGCCGGCGCAAACAGTCTATGTTAGCGTGCTTTTTCGAGAGTTTTCCTTTTGTCAATGATTTTAATATGGGGTAGCTTTGAAAATATCAGAATCGATCATATTGTACATCGAATATTTATTGAATCTGACTACGACTGTAAATTTTAATTTGACCTAAGTTTACAAGTATCTTTAATTTGCTGGTTACCTACATATAAATTAGCCGAAATGTTTGAAAAACTATTCTTTCTCCCCTGCTCTCTTAATAGCGTATGTCAATAATTTCTGATAGTTCGGAAGGAGAATCTTAGCAACACTCTCCGCGTGCTTCCATGCGGAAATAAAAAAGCTAATGTAGCGACACCCCGTTAACTAATCCAAACCGCCAATTGATACCTAAGAGTACCGATTTTCCAAAAATCCAATGATGCAGTTTTAGTTTTCATCAAAATCTGTCTTGACACTCCTTTCAGTGTTTTTCGCTAATCCTCATAGTTTCTTATTTGGCCATCCACGCAAGCTTTAAAAATTCACCATGTACCTATACTATAAACGTGGAAGAATTCTTTTTTTTATCGTCAATATTTTTGAACATACCCAGATAGAGCCTGGCCGATTCGCTATCAAGTACACTTCATATGTAAACGGACGTCAGAAATGTAAACTACAGGCATACGCGAGCGGCAAACTCTTAACTTTTATCGGCTTTTCATATTCAAGCCGCCCGCGCGCCGTTTTCTTTTGAACTTTCAACATTTATTTGACATTTTTCCAAAGTAAGTGGGATGTCGCTGCATGGTGTGCCACGTGCCATTAAGGCGTCACATAGCGAAGGGTTTGTCAACTGCATCGGAATTTATTGGATTTCGTAGTCGACAAAGTCGGTTCGTCGGGCCCTGCCGACTTTCCCGATTGTGGCTCGGCTACTGTTTGTCTGTATGATTGGTACCGAACGGCTCCAATCCTCGCCGTCAGTATACCACGAAATTATTTCCATTCAGCGCAATTCCCCTGCACAAAAGACTGTGCAGCTCTTTCATTAAGCCCTATTCCCGTTAGTAAGGTAAAGGCAGAGCAATAATTAATATTTCAGCTAGTAATATTTCGGCGTGTCGAGTAGACTAGAGAGTAGAGTAGAGACTTCATTTTCCGCACTTTATTGCATTACTGTCTGTCAAAAAATGGGCGATTATCTGCTTACAAAAAAGAATAATTAATAATTATACTAAAAATAAGGTTTTTTTTTGTGATGAAAGTGATAATGCAAATACAGAATCTATAGAGCGTAGAGAATACAGTTATATAGTAGAGTAGAGTAGAGAGAGATTCCATTTTCCGCACTAAGACTCCCATGCGGTGTGTTGTGCGTAGGTGTCCTGGCTAAGTTAGCCAGCCTAGCTCCGCCTCGAAGCACAGAAGTTTCTTGGGAGCTTCACAGGCTTCGCGGAGTGACTTCACCGTTCCGAGGATTTGTTCACGTTTGGTAGCCACGGCCTCGCATTCCAGGATGACGTGGTCGGCTGTTTCTTCGGCATCAAAGCAGCCCCTGCAGAGTGGGCTGTCTGTGGCGCCTATGTTAAAAAGATGTTTGTTTAGGAGGCAATGGCCCGTAATTGTCCCTATTATTGTTCTGAGGTTATTTCTACTTAGGCTGAGTTGTCGTTTTGTTAGTCGCGGATGTAGACTCGGCATTGCCATTTTTGAGTGCCTGCAGTCTGTAGCCTCTGACCATTTGTTGTTATGCAGTTCAGTTGATCTCTGGCCGACTATTACTAGTAAACTTGTAAAGCCTACTTAGCTGTGATAGTTTTCCTTTTAAAGCTGGTAGAGTGGGGCTGATACTTGACTCTAACAAAATTAGCACTTTAAAGCTTAAGATTTCGCAGACCTAGGATGGAAAAATGGTTCTCGCGCACCCGCAATATTTTGTGACGACCCAACGATACGCAACACCACGAGATAAACGAAAAAAAATCATCGCCACTTTACGTGTAAGAACGAAGGAAGGACGGACGTACGGCGGAGGCTTTGTAATAGAAACCCTATTACCCGTTGGTTACTCATCGGTTACGGAACCCTAAAAATTAACATTCAATAAATAAGTTTTAATTTAGAAAGTTGTTAGAAAACCTTCAAGAAACATACGTATTATTATATATCTTGTACGCCAACAGCTACGGCTGCGTAGTGAATGTCTACGCTCTACGTTATGGCTACGCAACATCGCTACAACAGCAGGGCTGGCACAAAACTTTTTCACTAGACTGATCTTTTTACCAGCTTTATGACTATGTCGTACATACGAGTACATAGTAAAGACATAGACGTAGTGAGCTCGGTTTTGTAAGGCCGCATTTTATTATGCTGCTACGTTTTTTTTTTCGAATATTATTTTATACTTTGAAGTTTTACAATGAACTTGTGCAAATAGTGGTTTGCTTTTGTTGAGAGATCCATCAGATTGAATGCAAAATGCTTTTGTCACTAATGCTAGAAACAAACTTTATAGCTTTTATTGTTGTTATGCCTATATTTAAAATAGCTTCGAGTAACCCTACTAGATAGATTCGTCACCAGTTTTCAGCACTCAGTTCAACATTATTACACACACTAGCATATGCCCGCGACTTCGTGTGCGTGGTCTTCAAAACTCGATCTAAAGGCATTATAATTATCGGCAAAATGCAAAATGTTTAGGCTGTCGATCGCATACATTTTCGAATTTACGTCAGAGCGAGAGCTCTGGCCATATTTTAATGGCATAATGTTCCTGTAATAGGTCTTAAAGTTAGATCAACCAGATTTCAGACACCCTGACACCCAGAAACAGATTTTATAGTAGCCAAATCTTCATGGGGTACTGTTTAAAATATTACAATGAAATGTACCTCCCTAGATATTAAAACTAAATGAAACTAAATTTAAATCTTGTATTAGACGCACACCATGTAGGAAAGCATATTATAAGTTGGGAGATAATATTGAAGATAAAAATGCTTGGCTCAACTGGTCCGGCTCCACAGCCATTAGGGTGCACAAACTAATCTTTCAGCAGTTATCAGACCCGCTGAATATTGTAAGAACATCATATTTTCATTGTAAGGACTCAATTCATTAGCATTGTATAATTTCATGCATTAACGGCACATGGAGGACATGTACATGGCACTGTGTACCTTAAAACATATTTTTTCTTTGATTTGAATGTACCCTGGCTGTTGGGAGTGTCATTCGCACTCAAAAGTCTGGCTGATGATGCTATATCATTTGGCACCCTTCAAAGTGGCTGAGCTGAATGGTACTAGCGCAGGCGTCATGTTCGTGAGCGAGCGCCGTCAGCTAGGACTGGTCATCTCTCAGCTGCCACGGTTTAGTTTAATTATTTGTTCTTTGAATTCTTGCTTCTTCTGGAGTTTCTTGCACGTTCTTCTCCATAGAGATCTACGCTTTGGAACGTGCAAATTGGTTTATCTCTTTTGATTAACCGACTTTGATAATTCAAAAGTGTCTGTAAATGGTTTAACTGAATGAATAAAACAAATGATAAACGCAGCGAAAAAGGAAAAAAAAAGTGGGGTAGGTAGGTAAGAGTGGGCGTACTTTGTGTGCGAATCCAGAAATAGATGCTATAAATAGTTTTGATCAATATTCATTGTTCCGGTAAATGATAATGATTAATGGTATTTATTTTGTGAGTAGGTTAAACATAGGTAACACTTTTACACGTCAATGTTTTTTGGTCATTTTAAGCTAGGTGAGGGAGACGCAAACAATGCACCTTCTTCCAAGAAATAATGTAACGGAAGGAACAGTGCACCTTCTATGACTTGGTAATGCCATCCAATTCCGACGATGTAAAAGGGATAGTGCTATACGCTATGTAGAGCTTCATCTCTCTCTTGGAGCAGAATCTCGATCGTTTTAAGACTTCATAGTAGGGCCCCAGGGCTTTAGTTCTGATGTTGGTTGGTGTTTGAGACATATCACTAACTAGCTACCGCCCGCGGCGCTGCCCGCGTTAATGTTGAACATTCTCCCGGGATAAAAAATATCCTATGTCCTTTCCCGGCACTCAAAAATCTCTATACCAGATTTCATCTAAATCGGTCCAGCCATTTGCGCGTGAAGAAGTAACAAACATACATACACACTCACAAACTTACGTTTTTATAATATTAGTGTGATGATTGAAACACAATCTTGCACAAAATGACATGAAACCAATACGTTTGATTTGTCAGTGTCCAGATTATAATGAATTTCTTCAACAGAAATGGATTCTGGCTATCCGTGCCGCTGTCGTATAGGTACATTACGATATGGGCACATGCCACAGACAAATAAATAATGGAGCCGGATTCAGAGATCCTAATTTGATTGTCCGTAATTGATAGTCATTGACATAGATATGGTCGCGATCTTCGAACTCCTTACCTTGTGAGTAGTCGCGAGACGATTGGATGTTTGCATTTTATTTACTACTAGTGGCCGCCCGCGGCTCCGCCCGCGTGATTGTCGTAAATTAAGCCAAGGGAACATACTCCCAGGATAAAAACTCTCTATACCAAATTTCATCTAAATCGGTGTAGCCGTTTGCGCGTGAAGAAGTAACCAACAAACACACACTCACAAACTTTCGCCGTTATAATTTTAGTGTGACAAACGGTCGAACAATCTGCTACTTAGACATAATTATTTTAGTCGTATCCACACTAAGATAACGTCACCACTCCACGTTTTGTTCAATTTAAATTATATTCGTAGCTGAATCTGCAACGTTTGCAAAAAATATTTTACTTCATATCGGAACACTTCAATCAGTGCAGAGTTCAGCCAATCGACAAGAGAATAACTGTCGATGCAATGAAGCTCAAACATCCATTCGCTTTTTAACGAAAACAGACTGTTTTATTTGTTTGAGCGTTCAATAAAATAATTATTACTCGGATACACGCTTCCAAGCACCTGCTCGGCTAGGGCTGACAGTACGAGGCAGAGCCAATCAAAGCGGAAGATAATTAACGAATTGGTTCAGCGCTTACTTTGAACAACTCTTCTCTGCTTCAATATTTTCAGGCCCCGAGCCTAAGTTTACTGTATCGTTGTTATGTAATGTTATTTTTCTATTTTACGCTGTTTGTTTCTGTTGTGTTGTCTTAGTCGAATCAATGTTTTCTATTCAATTCAAGTGGTTGAAACGGAGCCGTGATGATCTCGCTTGTCCGTCTCTCCCACTGTTGTTAGAATCTAGTGGCGTTTAGCCACATTAAATATTTAGTTTAGGGCGAGTTTTTTATCGGTAGTTACCCGTTGGTTAACGCATTTTAAGATTTCGTTAAAATGCGTTTGACAACCAATTGTTTGTTATTAATAAACATTTGACCATAACTCAGTCTAAATATTGATCAAAAAACTTACATTAACGAAATTAAGGTGCCTATATTTTTCAAAATATTCACCCTTACTGACCCAAGGCCAAAACATTTAACAAAATTTTAATGGTAGGTACGCGTAAGTACGTAAAATTTGTCCTACCCCAGCATGTGGGATAACAAAATCATTTTTTTTTTCATATTTGATAACCTGGTTTTTCAAACGTCCACTTGACCGAGGAAATATACATTAAGTAGGTAAATATGCTACTGATTAAATTTATTTTACCAATAAATGTTTTAGAAAACTTTAAACATTTGAAATAAGAAAACACGTACATTTTTGCTAAGTGCAAAGAAGTACGTGTTTTACTTCTTCAAAAGTGACCACAAATATTTCGGACGAGTGATTGCACATTATAGTTCACTTGACAGTCCTTTTAATGGACTTTGCAGGTGAAATGGATTTATAAGCTGCTGATGGAAAAAGGAGCAAAGATATTCGAAAATGATTCTCAACCACTTCTAGTTTCGCAAGGAGCTTTTAAAGTTAATTTCTACCTTTAACCAACTGTCAAATTAGCTACCAACAGTGGCTGAAACGTCATGTTTGAAAACAATCAGCTGCTGGTATATACGTTACTAGTGACCCGCCCCGGCTTCGCCCGGATGTATATTTTTTTTAAAATTTTCTTTCATAAAAACCTTCTGATAATAACAAACACAAAATGAATTACCGAAACTGGTCCAGCCGTTTACGCGTGATGCCGTGACCGAGGGAAATAGGTTTCGATTCATTTTAATATACAACGTGTAACAGAATAAACGCAATACCTCATTAAAGGTTCATTGTACTTATTATTTATTATGAACAACTTTTATTATGGGACCAATCCCGAAATCGCGAATAAAAAATCTGCTGTTCATTCAATTCACGATTTCAGTGTCGGTCCTATAGTGAAAGTCGTTCATAATGATGAGTACAATGGCCCCTTAAGAGGTATTGGGTTAATTCTGTTACACGTTGTATATAGATATATAGATTGAGACCGGCCGTAAATGATTAGAAGTGATTGTAATCATTTACGGCCGGTCTCAATCTATAGACAGTCAGATGACTGTCTTAATTGCAATAAATAATTTGCTTTTATACTGGGATCAATTCATAACACACCTTCTATACTCTTTTCAAATAATATCGAACAAAGCATAACCAACCTAGATAGTCTTCACAATATCGACAGAACGGTCTATTATTGCACTGACCTGATTTACAAACTTCGTGGAAGAGGTCTTTGATTTAATATCAAAGGTCTTTTTTATTCATAAAAGCTACGTCTGAAATGTAACTAATATTCGTTGTAGTCATATTGCCTTTTCATATATTGCAGTTTCGTACTTTTTATTTTTATTCTAGTTCGGACGTTGCGGTTAATCATAAAGAAAGGTATCGACCTCTATCCCTCTCTTTCTTTTGTGGTTATAGTCAAAGGGGTTGATTAATATTGGAGGCTGTGGCACGTGTTGTGCATTTTAACGACATTTTTCTATATATCATTGGTGCATTCTCTTCTTGGTCCATTATTCTCCAATATGATGTATTGTCTACTCATAATCCTATCTTTTACTGGCATTGCAGTTTTAGATAATTTACGAACTTAAACAAAGAAATGGCTAGAAACACAACTGTCAAATTGACCATGACACATTGGTTCAAAACATGTTATTAGAGTATTCGCCTCCGTATCAAAACGTCATATTCGCAAAATGAGCTATTATATAGCTATTATATATAGTAGAACGTTATATTGTCAAAGTATAGTTATACTGAAAAAATATTATCGGTTTTTCGTCAAGGCTCATTATTTAGTTATTTTAAAATCAAAACCCAAATGAGAAGGAGATATTATACGTCTGTCGTGAACAAAACCTGTCTCCGCAGCATTATACCTCTTCCGCTCCAGCCAGAGCGGAACAAGTCATTTGATGATTTCCCATCCTTGATCCCAAGTACAGAGGTTTAAATCTTTTATTCATGTGTGGTATGGCTGTACTTTTCCCATTCTCTTGTTTTTAGGGCGTTCTGCTAATAAGACGATTTGCTAATAGGACGTTTTAATACGGAGGCGAAAATTCAATATCTAGAGATTTCAAACGATAGCGGAAAAGCGGTCTATTGAATAATTATGGTAACTTGGACGACGAATGGTCTTCACTGAAATAACTTCGTGATAAAACTTAAATTGGCTGTGGAAGCTGATTTCTTTATCACGTCAGTGAATATTGGCATCTTCAAGGCAGAATGCTTTGCAATTGGGAAAGCCTTGGAGATCAGAGGGACACCTCGTTTAAGTCCATCTTAGGATTGGCAGTTTGGCAGACAATGTAACATAGGTAATTAAAAAAAAACTTGATTCTGTTGTTTATTTTCCAAGTCATACTTCAAATTGCATGAAAATGGGTCAACATTTAGAGAGCAGCTCGTTCCAATTTTGGTCTTAAAGATAAATAGGTACGTAGAATATTCCAATATCAAACTAAAACTTTGAACTCGTATAACTAGCTATTGCAATACTCCTTAAATACAAAATCTTGGGAGCAAGAGAGATATTTACACAAGTCAGTTAGTAAACAAAGATAACGGCATAATTATTTGAGCGTACAATAACCTAGATACCGAAGACGTACTGAGCTGGACTGCGATTCCCTGTCCAAGTACACCTAGGTATTTACAGTTAGCTGGTATTGGTTGATACTTACTGGTAAAAGATTATACATAGATTCATAAATTGGCGTTATTCATGCCTGCAACTCCACTCGTATGAAAGCTGTAACTAGTGGAAAAATAAGATGTTTTAAGAAAACAGAATTTAACCATAAAAAAATCTATCAAACCCATAGATATAATAAATAATATTTCTATGGCCAAAACATCATCATCTGCCTAGCCTTTATCAACTATATTGGAGTCGGCTTCCAGTCAAACCGGGTTCAGCTGAATACCAGTATTTTACGTGGAGCGGCTGCCTACCAGACCTCCACAACCCATTAACTGGGTAACACGGTAGTTCTGGGCAAGACTGGAGTCAGATTTACTGGCTTCTGACAATCCGTAACGACTGCCAAAGATCTACAAATGATAGCCAGGACCAACAGCTTAACGTGCTTTCCGAGGCACGGAGGAAACTAGGCATGTTAAGATGGTCACCCATCCACAGACCAACCTTGGCAAGCGTAGCTTGCAGATCGACCCGTGCGGCTGTTATTATTTAGCCTCGAGCTCCACCGATTCTATGGCCAAAACATTACCGCGAAAATCTGTTTCAGTGACACGACATTGGAGTTTAATTATGCTTCATTTTTCCAAAAATATAAATGGGTAATACAGCCTGTCCTTTCAACGGTAATCGGTTATGTGTATTATTTTGTAGTTTCGACTGCAACAAAAAATGACATAAATGAGCAATCAAGTGCCTAATAGTATCTAACCAGGTAATCCTACAGTAAAATAAAGTAGAAACAATCACCGAAAAACTGAACTAATTGGAAACTATTAGGAATTCAGGATTACTATTTATTAAAAAGTGTCGGTTAATATTTTCACGGCCACGTTTTTTTCCATATTTTTACCCGACTGCGCCAGAAGGAGGGTTATGTTTTTCGAGAGGATGAATGTATGTATGTATGTTTATTGTTTGGCACGCTCTGCGGCCTGAACGGCTCTATGGATTTTAGCTTGAGAGGTGTCGTTAGATTCATATTTACTGTGAGAGTAACACTGGGTATTCAAAATAAAAAAAAAACAAAATGCGCTATTCAACGAAAATTTTATTAAATTCTTTGAGAATCCGTTATTTATTATTCCTTTATTTGTAATTGAATAACATAAAATAATTTAACCTATTTAATTTTCTGTATAATTTTGATATAGTTTCAACACTATTTATTTTTTGCGAGCCTCTTGTGTCCGCTCTCACTGCAGAGTAACGCCCCCCCCCCTCTTTCGTCTTTTAATTTTTCTGTGTCTATTGCTACCTGGCTAGTACTTTAACAGTTTAACTCGTTACGGTTCCATCTCCTTCTGGCATGCTGCGATTATTTTTTTTTTTTTTAATGTCAAGAGGCTGCCGTTTATCGTCGCAACGTTTGTTTGATCGTGTTTATTGATTTCTGAAGTCAGTTCGATGTCGTAAGCAGGTGTGCAAGGTTGGAAATGCGGGTGTTCTTTGTGTACTAATTCATGCTTTGATAGGACATCAAGTGGAGCTTAAATTCAGCCAGCCCAAAATGATCCATACACACAGCCTTCGCGGATGCTGCATACATTTCACGTTGGACTCGCCAAGTGAGTCATATAAATTGAATGAACTCACCTAGCGAGTCCACTGGAATTATTTAAGGATAAAACTTATGTTTTGTTATTTTTGTGGCCGTCTCAGTCTTGGTAACTTTCGTATCGGAAGAAAAAGTGTTTGAAGATTGGTCAATGTGTTTCAACTTAAAAACATGGTAAAAAAACCCAAAGGATAAAATAATTTTATTTTCCGAAATCGGTGTTTTGGTTATTTCTTCGTTTTTTTTTACACCGACTTCCGAACATAAAGTTATTGTATACTTTGTATTGTTTTTTATTTCGAAGCCTGTTGTATTTTTTATTTTTCTAAATTGTCATTTTGTATTTGTTCAACGATTTTTCGCCGTTTGTCAACTGATTTGGATGTTTTTTTTTATTTTGTAGAGTATTTTTCCGGACTGGTCCCATTTCAATTTGGTAAAGATATGATTAAGAAATTCGGAGATAGGCAACGAAACTCTTCAATAAATGTTTTTTTTTACACCTATTTATTATATAACATCACGCCGATACGCTGTGAAGGGGAACGCAGATGTCACGCAAGTCAATCAAGTTTTTAAGGGTATAGGGCAAACCTTTATTGTTTACGGTTTTGTCTTTTTACGTTGGGTTTAGTTAAATATATTGTATTTGCATTGGATGTTGAACTTCAAAGATAAATAAACTAATTACCTCCTTAACTTAGGTTTATGTCAATCTCAAAGCAACTTGGATTACGAAGGCACAAAAATTAACGGGAAAAAGCGCAACTACTAATGAGTAGTTGCGCTTTTTCCCGTTAATTTATATGAATGAGAATAATGACAATTTAGTTGTGTTGTAGGGTATCACCACTAAAAAGTGAATGATAAAAAACGTTACTACAAAAAAGCACAGTATTTTTTTTTTAAAAAATGTTTTTCCGGCCAATGTAGAACCGTTTCATATTCGTCGAAACTCAGCAAAACGTAAACGTCGGGGGTTGGTTATGACAGTTTACTGAAGCATCGCACGTGCCACTTAAATTAAAAAAATAATTAATTAATTAATTTGGATGTGGATTTAAATTACCAATTAAACGTATTATGTCATGTCCAGAGTAGTTGGATATCGAGGAAGGTGACGTGAACAGCATGGGAGTATTCGAGCCACTAGCGAACAGCTATTATCGATTCCATGGTTGTTATAATAAGGTGGTACATAACGTAAAATAAAACCGCGGCCAAGTGCGTGTCGGACCATGCACAGTGAAGGGTTCCGTAGTTACGAATGTCGTAAACTATGACAAAAAATAAATGGTAAATTTTACTAAAAGATTGCAAAGTTAGAAACGCACTTAGTGGTAAGTCATTTTCATTGAATTAAATTAAATTTAGTTATTCGTAATATTGTATAGGTTGGTAGACTATTCTGCCGTCATAAGAAAAAGGACGTATCGACAAAAAGCGAAGTAACCGATCTCCCACCTTAAATTGTTTTCTTAATGTCGGAAATCGGTTACTTCGTTTTGTGTAGATACGTCCTTTTTTTCTTATAACGGCAGTATAACTCGTTAACTTGTAATACCTACTTAGCTGTGATAGTTTTCCTTTTAAATTCGTTATAAATGCTACTACCATGAATTTTTTCACTTCTCCCAAAAACCCTGTTTTCCTATTTTTAAAGATTTTATGCAAAGCAAAATCTGTAGCTAAGTTTACAATAGATATACTTATTGTCGAACATTTAACACATAAATATTTATTTTTTATAAATATTTTTCAGTGTATCTTAAAATCAGAAAAGCATATTGATTCTACGTACCTTCTCGTTTTCCCGAACGGAGCTACCGTAGGTATCTTTTTTACAAGGACACCGCTAAAAATTATAACACTCAAAGGGAATCGCAGTATAAAAAAGATTGGGAAACCCTGGGATAGACAATGAAGAAAGTCATCGCCACTTTACGTATAGATATACGTAAACTGGCGATGTCTTTTTTCTATTTTTTTTAAGATTTGTTTTTACCACTTTGTCGGCGTGATTAATATTATACCCTAACAAATTCCAACGTTCTTGTGCAAAGCGTCTCTGAGCTAAACCGCGGAAAGATAAACGGACATGATGGAACTATAAGGGTTCCTAGTTGACTACGGAACCCTAAAAAATAAAATAAATAATAATAACGAATTATTCAGTAAAAACTAACTTTTTTAATTTTTGTGTTCCTCTCAAAACTCCCCTTTAAGCTACTATTCTTTCTTTCTTTCTTTATTGTATAGAAAACAAGGTAAACCAACCAAAGTCAAGCAATTTCGACGTTTTAGGTTTTTATCGAGTGACGTTATAAAGAGTTTACAGTATACTTTCATACTTTTTGATTTGGGTTTGGTTTTAGAAAAAGCATATTATTCCAATATGTGTAGCTTGGTCTGATAAAACTGTTCAAAGCTATGAGTGGGTATCATCCATCAATAATCAAAATTATAATATGGATGTTGACTTAAATCGGCTTAAGCATTAATTTTTAGATTAGTCTTATCCCGAACAACGTGGCCTTAAATGAGTTTTGTGAAAACATGATGCAAAACTCTGCAATGTAAGTAACTTGCTTGTTGAAACTGAAATAAGCCACCACATACCACTTTCATTGTGTCACACACGCTTTTATGCCCGAGGTTGGCATGCATTAGTAAAATCAGAATATCAGCATAGGCCAGTATCCACGTGCCCAATTACCGTAATTGTTTCACAATTTGAACCTCTCAACCATGAGCAAAATGATAATTCTCCCCACGTTTTGACCTTCAGGTTATGTGAAGTTGGTTAACGATACAGTGATTATTATTTTAATGAATCTTTCACGCGAACCATAGTTCTGGAACAAATCATCGAATCGCGAAATAGTGCAAATTTTAATGTATAGTCAGCAGCAGATTAGCATGCCATGTATTTTAATATTTCTAAATTTTTTAGACAATCTATAACATCGGCACGTAAAAGCATTTAACTTTATATAGCATCGTTTGCGCCAGTATCATAAACACTAATTTTATCTAATATTCTAATCAACCATTCACAGAGGGTTTGCTCATACGAGTATACCAACTTTCGGTTTCCTACGAAATGTGTGAGCTCAGATATAATTGAAACAAGTGGACTCACAACATTTTGAAAACTTTGTTGAATACGGTCGCTTTGAATGTTTAACCAGGGCCTGACGCGAGAGGTCGCCGCCGTTGATCTTCTCGACAAGGACACGGCGGTGCTCCGCCCAAGCAGGACAGACCTCCACAGTGATGACACACTCCCGCCCCGCACTGTACCTAAATTAGTACCTGTTCTTGAGTTTATGAGATACATGATACTTATAGGACTCCCTCTACATTGATTTCATAAACCGAGCTACCGATAGCTCAACTCGCTTTATGGAACTTGTTCAATACGTAAAGCATAAAAATTTGAAATTGCGTTCTTAGCTTTGATACGAGTTGGTTTCATTTTAATAATTAAAAAAAAACACAATTCAAATAATTTATTTCTATAAAACCATTTACAGGCACTTTTAAATTGTCAAGGTAGTTCAGTCAAAGAGGTGAAGCTATTTGCACGTTCTAAAGCGTAGATCTCTGTAGAGAAGAACGTGCAAGAAAATCAATAAAATGTTGAGGTGAGATTTTTCTAATTGAAATTATTCACAAATGTGAGAACAATGTAGAAAGAAGTGCACGATAAAACCGTCCGAAGTAAAAAAGAAATAATTCAATTAATTAAAATGAACCGTGGCAGTTGAGAGATGACCAGTCCCAGCTGACGGAGCCAAATGATGAAACACGTGCGCCTCCTTTAGAGAGATTTTTGAGTGAGCATGACACTCCCAACCACCAGGGCACATTCACGACAAAGAGATACCGAAAAACGGTAGTTTAGAGTTAAGGAACATAGTACTCATACATGTGCTGTTAATGCATGAAATTATAATAGTTATGTAATTTCTGAGCAATGTTGTGAGTTGTCAATCTCAAAAAAAAAAAATTGGAAGTGTATTGTTAAAAATGAGCACTTTCCTTTAGTTTGCCATATGTTATTACTTCCCAGAATTTGATTTTTATTAGCTACACTTTCGGATGGTGTAATGATACATGGTGTGTTTTATTTTTCATAATCAAACGGTTCGATTCCTGGCTATAAAAACCGATTTTTCAAAAATCCAATATTGCAGTTTTAATTTTCGTCAAAATCGGGCTAGAGACTCCTATCGGTGTTTTTCGATTTTCCTTATAGTTTAGGATTTGGCCTTCGACGCACACTTTAAAAAATCACTCTGTATTACTTACCCCGTAAGACATAATACCTACTACTAAAATAAACTAGTCTCGCGGTATCAACATCCGTAAATTGGTGTTTTTCCTAACAGTATATTATGCTGCTGAACTTAGCCGTCCTGAAAGTGATTTTTTTTGACCTAGGTATCATTATAAATTGCCAGCACACTAGAATGGTTGTGTAAATTACTATTATGGGTAGGTACTTGCACTCGCGCCCCGCCGCGCGTATCAGATGAGATAACAAAGACATGGATAAGCTTATGCGTTGGGTAACCAACATTTCAGTTTATTTCCGTGAGCTGTTTTTTTTTGTATTATCTAATGCGTTTTTCTTGTTATTTTTTTACCATTGTCCTTATTGGTGGTCTGAATGATTTCTGAATGTTTGTTCATCTATTTTAATGGGCCCTTATATAGACGGATTTTCAGTATTCTGCTTTTGATTGAAAGAAGTTTTTTTTTCGAAATGGTCCTTTTTAATGATGGAGGGTAATTTCTAATTTAATAGGGCTAATTTCCAAATAAAAACCACTACAAAGTACAAAATAACTTTAGTTTTGGAAGTCGGTGTCAAAAACGAAGAAACCACACTAGAAACACCGACTTCCAAAATTAAATTTATTTTGTATTTTTTTTTTACTTTTAACAGCTTGTTGTTCGTTAGGTAAAACATGGCACAAATATTGATCCAAATAAAAAAATAATGCTGTAATTAGTTTATCAAAAATACCCCCAATGGTGGTTTTAGAGTTGTTAAAGTTTGGATGGAAGAATCTTAACGCTTAGTCCGATGAAGTTAAAACTCGACACTAAAAATATTCATAAAAAAAGAGAATTATGTGTATTTGGATTTTACCATAGTAAACCCTTTTCTATCATAACCCCATAACACCCCAAAGGGGTAATAAAGTTTGTATTACATTATATTACTGATTGCTTCATTTTACTTAGAAATTGTTATAAACAAACTTTTTTTTTTCTGTAAACAACCAACCACTCACGCTATCGTCATTCATCTTTTTTTTAAGTTTTCATACTTCGTAGAAGATTTTTACGGAAAGAAAATTTTTTTGAAATGCGAAAAAAATATTCCCACTGCAAAAATTGAGATATGCACGTACGAAGCCGCGGGCAAAAGCTAGTAACAAGTACAGCTGCAAACAACTTGAAGAATCCAATGCAATCATAACGATCGAACTTGATGAAGTTATTCTATCCTAACTTGGAATAAACTTTTACGTAGATCGAAAGGAAATAAGATCGCAGACAGGTACAATGAGAAGTTGATCGAACTTTAACTTCGAGGTTGTGTTACCGCTGTAATACAACCTTGTTTGAGAGAATAGTTCCAAGAATAAGTGGTTCGTTTTGTTTGCCTCTTCATAATTTATTGAAATTGATTTATCAATCCAGATATAAAAAGCTCAATATCAAAAGCAAATATGAAGGAGCTCGTGGCTAAATAAAAACAGCCGCACGGGTCGATCTTCAAGGTTAAGCAACGCTTGCCGAGGTTGGTCTGTGGATGGGTGACCATCTTAACATACCGAGACTCCTCCGTGCCTCGGAAAGCACGTTAAGCCGTTGGTTCCGGCTGTCATTTGTAGATCTTTGGCAGTCGTTTATTTATTATTTATTTATTTAAACTTTATGTACAATAGACACCAGTCTTACCAATGAGGACCGTGTGACCCAGTTAATGGGTTGTGGAGGTCTGGTAGGCAGCCGCTCCACGTAAAATACTGGTATTCAGCTGAATCCGGTTTGACTGGAAGCCGACCCCAATATAATTGGGAAAAGGCTAGGCAGATGATGAATCCAGATATAAAATTGTTCTACTAATTGGCACATTCAGTCAGTAGTGTAACTTTCAAAGAAATAAAGAAAATGTATTGATTGTGTCCAAAGGTATGCAATATCTAAACATAGAAAACAAAAAAATAACAACTTTAGAAATTTAAATCTTGCTTAAGTTACAAAACTACTTCTGAATGTTGTTGATATATCTATCTTTGCACGTAAGCCGATTTCCAGTGTGTGGGCACGCCACGTGCGCCACGTAATACGTATGTTAATGCACCGTGCCAATGAAGTTAAATAATTTTGTCGCGATTAAATATGGGGATGCTGCGTATCCTTTCGACGGGTTACCTACGCGATGAACCAAGGTTTTCCAACAGTTAGGGGAAACAAAACTTCATACAAATTGATCTGTCGGTCTGATTTTTTTTAACAATGATTGACGCACCGTAGTCATACTGTCGTATCGAGCATGTGTGTGAGCTTTTACCTCTCGGAGTCCACTACCTCCGTCTTTTAGATTACTACAATACAAATAACAACGATCGCGATTATTTTCTCTTTTTGTTAAAATGTAATATCGATATCGGGCTAAAATTCGTTTCCCGCTAGATATACCGTCGTAATGTGGCAAAATAAAAATGTCAATCAAATAGTTTCCGAGCTCGTCACTGGCATTACGAGCAACTAGGAATTTTAACACTAACTAAAATAATACAAGTATGAGATACATTTTGAAACTTGCTACCTACATGACCATGTGCCATGATGTATGTGTGTTCCACGATTTTAAAACAATTTCTACCAAGGTCAAAGAGCATTTTATTTGTCAATAACTGATTCAAATAGGGACTTCAAAATTCTATGCCATAACCCCTCCTTCGACTACCTGACATAACCATAATCGGTCTCAAATGCTTAGCAACTGTAAGCAGACTCTTAATTCAGTTGTCTGGTTAATGTTCAAAAGTGCCTTTTAATTGTCTAATTGAAATAAATGAATTGACTTTCATTTTACTTTGTTTTCCTATGAAGGAAAGTCTGAGAGTAATGTTTCCGTTTGTCCCGCAGGTAGTGGTACAGCGGCTGAGCGCAGGCTCCGGGCGCTCATCGAACGTCGAGAACCAGCGCAACAAGATCCCCGACGTGCCCTACCAACCCACCGTAAGAGAAACCATGTGCTTCCATGCCATTACTATGATGAAGGTAATTATTGTGGTATAGTAATCTCTAGAAACCACGGACTAGCAATTTGAGAGACGCACGGATGGTTCTTTTCTTTCATACTGATACGCACTGGCATGGTAGGCAGCGGTCAACTTGACGCGTTCTGCGTCCCTTCTTGTAACCTTCATGTTATCTTCAGCATGTTCCCCACGCGACAGCCACTAAGGGCTCACCGCTTTTTTTTTCTTTTTTTTCACCGCTAAACTAATGAAAGTGATTGCTAACCACTAGTGGCTGTCGCGACGGCCCTCGACACCAACAATGTCCATTCGACAAAGTGAATAACGTCTGTTTAATTAATGATCGTCATATCTGTTCTCTTTAGAAGTAGTGAGTGCACATAAGTCTTAGCGATAGGAACAATGGTGGTGGCGTGGACAATGTTGTTTGCTTGCGATCCTTTCGACAATATTGTAAATAGTTATAATTTTTTTGCTTTCTCGACGGAACCAATTTTTGAATTTTATATAAGTGTATAGTCTTTTCCGATGTTTCTGTCGTCGACGTCTACTTCGTGTTTTTTTCTTAATTCAGATTTCAGAGCAACAAGTAGGGTTCGTTCCTGCATTGATGATTTACAATCGAGTTTGTAGGGTTTTTTCATCATCGTCGAGATGCTTTGTATAGCGAATTTGCATCGCCTAGATTGAGTGTCCGTGAAATCTCGAGCGCGATTTCAAGTACCGTCTGAGTCCTTTCTCCTAACTTGTTGTTCAGTTTGCACTGGCAACAATGTGGAGGCGTTTTATTGTTAAGGGTGCTATTAGTTTTATCGTGAATTTCCCCCTTTTCTTCATAAGGTCCAACCCAGGAAAACTAAAATAACAATTCTTGAAATTGTCTTTTATTACTTCTTTTGTTCGTTCTAATTAGCCACTTATAGCATAGCGTAAATCTCATTTGATAAGATTTTAGATTCGTATCGATTTTGACTGCGATTCAGGTGTCGTCACAGTCGTAACGTTTGGTACTGCCAAAGCATACTACTCATAATAACGTAGGCATAAATATCAGACCCAAGCATGATTTAATGAGTACTAGTGAAAACTGTAATACCGATAAAATATTATCATTCGAAATCACACTAACGTGCACGAATTATTTCAGTCCTGCCATCGTATTGCCAATCAATGTTTACTTTATAGTAAAATCGTTTTATTATATTAAAATGACAAAATAATTCATGTCTTAGAAGAAGAAAAAGCAGGAATCATAAAAATCGTTTATGATGCCAATATAACTGTTAAGGATTTTCTGAACTCGTTTTTCACATAAATATTTTGCCTATATTATTATTTATGTTCACTGAAACTAAATTATTTCAGGTTATGTTTAGGTACTTATAGATTTGTTTGTTCTCTATCGATAAACAAATCTATAAGTACGACTTACTTACTACTATAAAACTTAGCTATTTTTACAAATAGCATTCTATGTAATTTGTATATGTTTTTGAAACCCAGACACACACATATTACAAATGTTTTTTTACTGCATTCATCCACTTTAATATAAGTACCTGGATTACCTTTTTTTTTGGTCAACGTTTTCTAAAAATGAAACTTAGCTAGATCGATTTATCGCCCCCGAAACCTCGTGCATACTAAATTTCATGAAAATCGTTGGAGTCGTTTCCGAGATTCAGATTATATATATTCATATCAGGGCTGAAGGCGTTTTTTTTATTACACTTTTAAAACCTGACAGGATAAGTACCTACTTTTTTAGCACTGGTCACATTCAAATAATCGTATATTCTTCACTTTTGCACTTGTGGCAAAATTTCAATCTGGAAATAAATAAAATTGAAAGAATTGATTAAAAGGTGTCGATTTAGTCCGTCTAGTTTTTCTTTTCGAGGAAGTACTATTTAATTGACATTTGGTAGTCTCTAAAAAAAAAAAAAAGCCACACAAAAAGGAAGATATTTGAAAACATTGTGGTTCGTTACAGTTAGTTAGTTATAACCAGTTATAATATAGTCTATGGTTAGTTACACTCCATCTCCATCTCGCAACACTCCATCTCGGAGTGTCTGACACTCGCGACATTCCATCTCTATCACGCGACCCTCCATCTCGGAGTGTCTGACACTCGCGAAACTCGATGTTGGAGTGTTTGACACTTCGAAAACACCATCTCGGAGTGTTTGACACTCGCGACACTCCATGTCGGAGAATCTGACACTCGCGACACTACATCTCAATCTCGCGACACTCCATCATAGTTGTCAAGTAGGCAATATCTTATCTCCATCTCTGTTCATCCTAAACAGAGTGAGCGGACAACTTCGAAAAAAGCAAGAGGCGAACTCACGTACCATTTCATGCCGTTTTCTTTTGTTTCGATTTGGAATGATCATGGATAAAATACACCTTCCGATTATACATATTTTGAATCCAAAAATACGATCTGGCAGCCCTGATACATACCGATACTGAACGATTACCTAGCTATAGTACTATCGAAACATAAAGTTAAACAGTTTTTTTTCAAATAATTAAAAAAAAAATCTAAACTCGAAAGCGTGAGAAGCAATAGTAACGTGACATAGGTACTACTGGCAGAGCGGCGGGCGGCGTGCCGACAAAGTGAAAAGCGATTCATAAATGTTCAGAGCAAAATAAGCCCTCGCGCGTAGGTTTTTTTTTGTTTAACACAATTGTTATTCTGCCATTTCTTGATTTTAATTTTATTATTTTTTTATAAATCTATTGTATTACAAAGACAAACTCATTTCGCTGCGGGAAAGCAAGCATTAAAATTTCAGCTTGTATACAAGAATTTCTCGTTTAAAGGTATTAGATTACTTTTGTCGTTTATCACATAACCATGGAAAGTTTATGCACGTACTATTTGTAGGAAAAAAATAGAATTTTACTCCATTTGACTTAATTTTATTTTTAAATGACCTGTTCGAGCATCCAGAAATGCCACAAAACATTTTGATATGTTTCGCTTGTGAATATTTTATAACGTGCCATGATTCGGATTAACACCCCCAGGTGACAAAGCCTTCGTTGTGCACGTTCCCTGTAAAATAGCCATACAAATTGCGTAAATATCTGCTTTCATCAGCTCGGATGAAATACAACAGACATTGCATTTATATTAATTGCAATAATTGCCAATTCCTGGTAAGTTCTGAATGGACGCGGGCTATCAAAGGAAAATATTATTTCATTTTCAGTATTTTGCTGAAAACGTTTACAAAGAACTTCTCATGATAATTATTTTTTGATCGTCAGCAATGTTTTTCTCGTTAAAGATATTTTAAATATTATGTAATAAAATATATTATGTGGATGAAGTAAAGAGGCCTAGGTAGTGTTATGTAGATATTATGTTATGAGTAGGGTATGTTGAATTGTAGATAATTATGTAATACAGTTTTAAAACTGCCAGCGGTTTTACCCGTATCTTAGGAAAATTACTTCATGTGATAGGTCGTGATCAGCCAAATTTTGTTGAGACATTAATGCGTAGTTAACTTAAGTCAAAGCATTCGCATACATTGGTGAATGGGGAAATTGGTATATGAATTAAGCGCAACTTAGTGCATCTGGGTGCACTTACAGATTGCAGGCGGCTGTCAATACGTGTGTCTTATCTTTCCGGTGGAACACAGGTAGCGCCTAATAATCTGTTGACAGATGCGGAGATATTAGGGTTTCTTGCTAAAAAATAAGCTTGCTATCTAGATAGGTAGACTAGATTTGTTCGTTGAGGCTAACTAAGTAACTAATTAATTGAGAGACTTGTTTTGCACAGCGCTATTTAAAGTGCAGACTATTTGCCCGGGTTAACCGGGTTAGTCCCAGAGACACGTAAAAACATACAAGTCTATGATTTTTCTAACTTTGTTCTAGTATTATTAATCACCAAAAATGAATGTTCGAAACGCATTTTTTTTTAATGTTTTGTGACTTTGTTTAGAATATGGCAGGCTGTTGACTCTTGAACACCAATTACATCTCCACTAGTAATAAGTTATTGCAAAAAATAATTAAATTTACACAACTTACTGCGTATAAGGCCGTCGGGCCAAACTAACAGGTATGCGTAACATACTACAAACATAATACTAACACACTCTAATATAGAACACATACTATTAGTAGGTACTGTTAGTAGGTAAAACTAACACTTATTCCATATAAATTTTGTTACTGAGAAAATAAGTAAGGACTGGGGGCTCTGGGATCTTAGTCCATTAGAAAGTATGTCAATTTGACAATACTGTTTTTGAGAGGCTAGTGAAATAACCAAAAATACAATTTTAGCCAAGGCTAACTACGTTTTCGTATTTTTGAAAGACCACTCTGCAGAATTGTAAAATTAGCTATGTATGGCCTAGACCGAACTCAGGGCTAAGCGGAGCAGCACAATTGCGCCTAAGAGTGATAGCGCATTGATGAACCATTATATTTCTAATACGGACATATGTATCTGTCGCAGCCAACTGGCACAAACAGCCGTTTAATTGTCTGCCTAGCCTGAAGAGGCTAGGCGCAAGGTGTTTCATCAGCGGCCTAAATGACATCTTGTACAACATTTAATACATGGGATGGCAGATGCTTGGGCAATTCATATAATAGGGTAACCGTGTGACGAAAATATATGAAATATTTCAGTTTAGGAATTCTAAAGAACAACAATCAATTTCAATATTCTAACCTTGACGACGGAGCCCCGCTGCGAGGTTCCTATTTCTGTCTGCTGGGTTTAAATAAACCTAACATGAATACAAAGTTCGCTCGCTCACTCTAGCTCCCGTTATAAAACTCACAACTTAAATGACGGTATGCCACTTAGGCCGCTGATTAAACGGCGCCGTTCAATGAAAAAGCTCAGCCGTCAATTAAACGGTTGATAATGCTGGTTGACTGTGACATATTTAGGTTTTTTTTATAGCGAAATCTCACAAAGAGACGATTAAAAATATTCCCAAAAAGGAATAAAAGTTCCTATGAATGTTTGTCATTTTTGAGGAACCCCGCCTGTGAAACAATTAGAACTAATGGATTATCAGATTTTTATATTTTAATTAATTAGCTATAGGTACGACGTTAGTCGTTATGGTCTTGTACAAACTTTTAAAACTGTCTTCAGAGCCTAAGTTAGATGTCCAAAATGCCTGTACTTGTAAAAAATGGATGTAGGTTATAAACTTGCCATTTAAAGACGTTTTTGAGAAACTTATAAGAAGAGAAGAAACCCATGCAGTTGAAGTCTGTTCACGCGAATATTAAACGATCGCGATAGTTGACCCTTTCTTATTTGAATATTTTACAATATTAATCGTAATTTCATTCTCAATAACCTTTATATCTAAATAAAAACCAGTGGAGGCTTTGAGATCTCGAATTATCGGTAACCTTGTATAGTAATAATTGCCGTCGTCGAAGGCATATTGCCGTCCGCTATATGAAATTTCTCTAGTAAAATCTACATTTCTATTTCTATGAACTTACGACTATCATTCCTTTACTGCTATAAGCTAAGTTTATTGTGTGGCGTTATTTCTAAAACGATGCCTTCTTGTAAAACTAATTATGAAAATGAATGTTGAAATTTAATAATACTCACCTATCCAGTATTTAATACTCCGGAATATCAGAGGCATACGGGAATTTCGTGTGCATTATTATCACGCCAACTATGCCATTTAATAAAGGCAGTTAGCATTTTTAAGCTTCCCTGAATTCTCGACTTGTCTACGTGCGCCGTTAAGGTACGTGTTATATAACTTTGTGATACAAATTGGGGATTACTTATAACCGTAGGTTTAGTTATTTGCGTCATGTTAGACTAGATAGGTGTTATGTAATTTTGCTCTTTGACAATTCTTACTCCTATTGCCCTTATCCTTACAAAAGACGTAAATAAACTCCGGACAATAACAACTCAACTATGACACCTGAATATTCTTAGTTGAGTGATTCTTTAGGAGTTATTTATAAACATTTATCTATAGAGTTCGCCGTTCAGAAAAATCGCCTTTTCATATTTTATTTATTTTACAAGAGGCTATAAAATACTGCCTTGGCAAATCAAGTTAGCCCAGTTTATTCCTTTACTTGTGAGCTGATCTCCAACAGCGCATCCGTCAAGTTTCTTCGTGTGCTTTATTTTCGTAACCTCACAAAATTGATGATCGATATATTTTGAACAGTCCATAATTTGATGAAACATCCGAATGGTCTCGTTTATAATTTCAACTATTCCTATTCCAATACGAATCTTGTACCAAGACAATTTATTTTTCATTCTACTTTTGGGGTTTATGGGGCGTAATTCTTGTATAGCGTTGAAAGCAAGCTAATTAGTGTTACTCCTCCAACCATCCTGTTTCATAGACTAAAGATTAATAGATAATTGCTCTTCTCGGAAAGCTTTGCAGCGGCGAAGAATATGAAATCTGTACAACCGAAGCAAATCGGCTTAGCGCGATAAAATCTGCGTCAAGATTTTCAGCGGCAATTTAAACGTCGTTTGCAGAGGTTTTGTTTGTAATTACAATGCTTTTTGTGCCATGAAGCTTTCTGTAACCACACCTACATGCAATGGCGATATTAAACGATTGTTTTTCTACAGGCCTATCAAGACTACTCGTTCGAGGAGCTTCGCTTGGCGAATGAGTCGTGGAGTGACGGCGGTGCCATCGGCGGCACCTTTGTGAATGGAGGCCGGATCCCAGCTGAGCGGCTGCCGGTCCGAGAGAACCCTGACGGGTCATATGTGGCGACTTGGGTCCCACGGACACCAGGAGCTTATATCTTCAGATGCACCCTCGATGACCACCCTGCGTCACAGGTCAGATTAATACATTGATATAGCGATTTGGATACAGAACCAAAAGTTTACCAATTTAGGTGCAGTACTCCGAATCCGTGCCAGTGTTTTTCAATATTTACTTTTAAAATTAGATATCAGCTGTTGTCAAAACACTTGTTGCAGATGGATTCAATTAAAATTTTAGTTGTATTATATAATATGAATTGGAACAATGGTTTTGGTGGTGTTTTAATTTTAAGTAACTTGAACGCGTACCACGGGGGCAGGTTCGAAGCGTTGAGATAAAGACTTGGAGAAGGCCTTTACTTAGCAGTGGGACAGTAATGGCAAGCTTCGTAATCTATTAAAACTCCGTATTACTAAGATCAACATGTATCATTGACGTGCTAGAGACTATACCAACGTAGCAAGTTGTTGATGTACTCAAACACGATTTCGTAAATGGTGTTTTATAGATCTGTCAGATACCATTATTATATACCAGTCAGTGTGAGTGATATTCATGTTGAGAACATAACCAACAATTTTATTCTTCTTGGAAAATCCCCATACGCCTTCACTTTTGAGTGCTTAATAAACACCGCTGATGCTGTTTTTAACGTGGCTGCCTACTGAAAGTAAATAAGTGGCTCAAATCGATGGTTAAGTTTGGACTCAGTAACCCGTTACTGAGTCCAAACTTAACCATCGATTTGAAGAAAAATAAAATTGACTTATGTGACTAAATTGCAGGAAGTGACAATAGAAGTGGCGGAGAGTATAGTGGAGCCGGCTGAGCGCGCGGTGCAGGCGGGGGGCACGCTCCCTACCACGCCGCCCACGAAGCTGAGGCGCTTCATCTCGCGCTTTAGCGCTGGTCTCCGCGTGAGGGCCAGCCCCAGTCTGCAGGCTGAGGAGCTCGGCAGAATACCGTCGGGCGCTAACATTGCATTTGTTGAAGAGGTAAGATTATTAGAATTGTTGTGCTAATGCTCGGGCTACATTATCGCGCGAATAGGTATTCGTGTCGCGTTGTCGGCATAGCTTACCGACAATGCATTAGCATTCGCCGAACTATTCGGCCACATTTGTCTCGATAGCGTGAATATTCGCTGAAACCCGATAATGTAGCCCCGACATTATTATGGACATACACATAAGATCTGCAGTAAGTATTATTAAACCTTAAGTTCACATATATCGGCAGAATATTGAACATTCATCGGATCAGGGTGTTGACTTAAGATCTCGGAATAAATATTACGTGTTACTGGAACAAATATTACGACTTGTGTCATGGTTTCAAAATATAGCTGTTGGAAATGAAAATGGGAGTTGGCGAATTTTGGTGCAGACAATATTTCGCCGGGTCCGAGAACCACAGAAACTGGTCGATGTTGCGAAACTTAGGGATTACTTAGGTGCAACAGTGGACGTTTTACAGTGCAATTAAAACGTTGATGATGAACGTCCAAAACCTGCGATATTTTACTTATTTTCCAGGTTGTGAACAAAGACGGTACTTGGGTGCGATTGAGCGCAGATTCCGTGCGTGCCTACACAGACGGAGCTGCTGAAGTGGCGTGGTGTCTGCAGCACCACCGACATCTTGACAGAGCTCTGCTGGTACCAGTAGAGCCCACTACACCGCCTGCACTGCAGGTATGCAACTGATATACATTATTTAGGGTTTTTGGTTGAAGGAAGGATCGAGGTAATTAGTAGGTGGAGTTATATCCTAGTTTTAAGATAAACCAGTGACCCGCCCGGCTTGCACGCAACATAAATACCAACTCAACAAAAACAAAATCAGCCATTTCGCTCGTGACATTTTCAAGTTGAGTCAAAAAAGATGATGTTTCGTAGATGCGGTAATTGGTTTTTATTTATTTATGTACAGCCAAATAGATAATCTAGGTGCAGATAATATGTGCATAGCATAGTAAACACTACCGGATGAAAACGTTGACTTACATCAGCTAGCTTAGATAAGACGACTCCGACTAGAGAGACTAGTCTTGACTTATATAACGAGCTAATTACCAATAATAGCACCCTTTAAAATAGAATTTGTATCTGTCACCGGAAAATTCCAAACGTCGTAAGAATGGAAAATATTGCGTGAAATTGTATACAATTTTTTCTTAATAAGACACGTATATATTGGAAACTATTGAATTTGGATGGGACTTATTGTATAAAAAACGATATTTTCATAATATTTCGAGAAATTATAATCCAATAAAGATTTATTACAATCTTACGGAGTCTGCAATTTTCCGGTGACATATCTGATTTGGATCTCCAAAATGGAATGTTAAGATGTAGGATTTAGGAAGCACAGATAGCCTATTTTCGTACTTAAAAAGCCATGTAATTCATGCATTCACGAATGTCATATCAGCGAAACAAAACTTGGCAGAATATAGGGAAACTAAAGGTGTTTTTGACAGATAACCACTGCGATGCTCCTTAAGAATAGGAATTGATCCTCGGAACTGTAATTTTAATTATTTGATTTGTTCTATTTTAGGGTGAATGTGCGGGTACATATAGCGGCTATGGCGACGCACAAGGAGACATGCAGTCGTGGCCGCAAGACGATGAAGACGGCGCCTTAACCGGTAAGAACGAAACTGTACCTATTACCTATTTCATTTTATTTTTTTAATGTTTTTATGGGCCCTTGGCAAGACTCGTGTCAAATTATCTGGCTATTTACTGTATATCCATAACGACTGTCAAAGAACTACAAATGACAGCCGTGACCAATGGCTCCACGTGATTTCGTCTGGTATGTGAATGGATGATCACCCATCCACGGGCTGACCTCAGTAAGCGGTGTTTGACCACGAAGATCGAACCGTGCGGCGGTTATTATTTAGCCACGAGATCCTCCAGCTCACCATTTGATTTTGTTTTTGTAAACTGGGATTAGTTTCTCTTAAGTTGTAAGCGCATTTACAAACAGATCGAATGGAAACTTTTTCTTGCGTCCACGTATAAACTACGCCTCGGATAGATTTGAATTATATAATCAACAATAAATGAAGCTGAAGTTGACATTTTCGCTTGATTAAGTGGAGGTTCTAGCAAAAAAACTGCAGTGGACAATGATGACATTTATTAGACAGCAGAGGGAGAGAATTTTATCATTTTATTTTGCATCTATCTGATCGTGACACTTAGCCTTCGGACGACAATGTTGTTTACTTTCCTATTTTGTTACAGAAATAACCTGTATTGACGACAGAAGCTTCCCATACGGACAAATACAGGTGATTTAAAAAACAATCTTAATTAGTATTATGAACAGAGAATTTTTTCAAGTTGAAGTACTGATCCGGTCCGAAGTACACACTGCCATTGCCTACTATCGGAAAAGGTTCGGTTCTTGTACGATGGCCCGCGTGAGCGGAGCCGGGTGATAAGGCTGGTCTTTAAATAGACTTGTGCTTCTGATTTGGGAAACAGTTCTTTTTCCTGTTACTACTGTTTGTCTTTTCTTGTTGGAAAGTGATACATGAGGTCTACAATGAAGCAACCGTACCCAGAAGACGATGCTTTAACTTTGATCTTCGTAACGTATTGATAACGAACTGTTCAAAATGACGCCTGCATCTCCCTGAGTGGTACAGGTGTACCTATATTTTGTCACTTATTTATTTATTTATTTATTTAAACTTTATGTACAATAGTGGTTACATGGGCGGACTTAATGCATCAAGGCATTCTCTACCAGTCAACCTTTGGGTTATAAAGACTATACTGACTATACTACTTATGTTGAGGTCCCATGAACAATGGGGCAACCGACTGATATATCACCTTAATTTGAGTATTTTTTGTCATGTCCAGCCCGACGGCAGCTCATTCATGATCGCGGGGTCGTCAGAACCCAGCAAGCGCAGCCGCGTGATCCGCGGAGAAGTGAGCTCCACTTCATCAGCTGCGTCCTCGCCCAAGTGAGTATTGGTTTACTTAGTACTTTAGTAGTCATTTGTTTTAGCTTGGTGACGAATAGTTAGCAAGCTGTGTTAACTTGTCTTACGGCCGATTTCTATACCGTATCTACCCTTAACCAACTGTCAAATTAGCTACGAACAGTAGTTAAAACGTCATGTTACAAAGGCAAAGTTGACGTTTCACCGTTATTGAGACCGGTCGTTACATGTACGTACATTTTTGGTTTTTTTGTGCGTGATTAGTAGAGACCGGAGGGTTTAGTGCGAGTTTATTAACTTACTCGATCGCATTCACGTAAGCATTCGCTTATTACAAATTGTATGGAAAAGAAGCTTTTTCGATATTGTCACTGGACCTCATTTATTCAGTTTCAATACAAATTGGCGTTTACGCTAACGTGATCGAGAACGTTAAAAAGTTCGCACTAAGGCCACTAAAGTTCAGATATTGCCTATTATGGAGGGCACTTTATTATTGAAATTAAAATCTGTTTGATGGGCAATAATGACCAAAAAGAAGAAAAAATTACAGCGCCTTAAATTCTAATCAGTAAGGGTGCCTGTCTTAGTTCAAGTGTGTTCCACTGATACTTAGATTTACCTGCCTACACCAAAATAAGAAAAAGTTAGCCATAATAGTGAAAATTGCCTGAAGTTTTTCGAATTGCTATAATAGGGAACATGAATGCAATTTTTTTTTGCAAAATAAAAATACTTATTATCTCTAGTAAACAATTATGATAGAATTTTTAAAATAGTTTCATCACTAATTAAGTTATTTAGCTTCAAAGTTGACAAATAGAAAGAGAAGTCCGATACAAACTGTGACGTCAAATACTATGATGCCTATACAGCTGCCATAGAAAACAGCGTTTTCGCGAGAGGGACAGATATATTTGTTTAAAATAGTTATATCTCGTTTGTGTTTTGGTCAATTCCGATTCTTTTTTCATTGTTAGTATTATATTTTTGTATACTTCTAGATAAACTGTTAAGATATTTAAAAAAAAGTTCATGTATATTCCCTATTGATACCATTTGTAATAAGTAGCACTCCCAAGTTGCCAGGGTTGCGGATTTTTTTCTAAAGAGTCACCGCGGCCCAGAGGAGCTACTCTCTAAGCCCGAAGTCTGCAGTTTCGGGCATGGTTGCAGGCGTATTCCGTTTAGTCCGTATCACCTAACCACTAAGAATTACTGACAACACGATATGATAGTTACTCACAAATCATGTTGTCATTCATTCTTAGTTCGGGTTCAGAACTAATCGTAAGTCCGTAGGTGATACGCCCGCAATTAAGCCCGAAAGTACGGACTTCGGGCTTAGAGAGTAGCCCTGCTGGAACGCGTAGGGCCTTAGGAGGAACACAGATGGGTTTTAGTCAGTAAGAGTCTGACACTTCCTTCCGCTCCGCCCAGAGCGGAAGGAGTCATTTGATGATTTCAAACCTTGATAACCAAATAAGGATTTAAGTAACCATTCAGCATGAGCATACTGTTAAGGAGATGTCTTATAAACTCTTTCGGTATTGCAGACGTTCACAGCGTCGTAGCAACGGCAACAGCGAGGAATGGTGGTCGCCTATCAAGCAACGATTCGGTGATAACGGGGATGCGAACGCCATACAAGAGGTTTGTATCAATGGACCTGAGGGCTTAGCACGAATGCTTTTGACCTGAAGTAACGTAACGTAAAATTTTACTACAATCATAATACTCGTTTCGCACATAATATTTATTTGAATTGGATACTTTATGCATATTTTTGTATGATACAAATTGTGTATGTCGTATGAAGTTAAACCATAATACTATGGGGTTGTAGTTTTTTATATTCAAAATTTACTTACGTTAACGATACTGTAACGGTGCAATACATCAAAACATTTGTGCTAAGCCCTCTGATAACAAAGCTCGTAAAGATATTATATAATCCCACTTCTAGGGCATCTCCCTGTCATGGGGAGTAGGCCATAATGTAACTACGCGGCCCCAGTAGGCAGGTTGATGAATGTTACATTTGTGGTGGAATATTTGGTTTAAGAATAATTACCGTCATGAAACCGTCCTCCCCGCGAACGGATTCCGTTTTGATCAGTCTGCTTAGTGCGATTTTTTTAACGTCCTCAATCGCGGTATCGTGAACGTTAATTTGTATTGAAACTTAATAAGTGACGTCTGGTGACGACACTCACGGAAAACTTTTTCTTCCATAAAATTTGACATAAGCGAAAGTTTACGTTAACGCAATCGAGAACGTTAAAAAACTTGCACTAAGGCCATTGATGAGATGATGAAGATTTGAAAGCCTTTTGAAGTGCTATGAAAACTTAGAAAAAGTTACGTGTTTGCGTTATGATGGGCAAATGTAAAAGTTTTGATTTTGATAAATGAACAAAACAGAATAAGTTTACCTTGTTTTGTGTATTAGGGTGACTAATAGGTGTCTAAAAGGTTCCTCGAGACAATTAACTATCGCGGTTATTTTTGTGATTAAATTAATATTGTTATTATTACCTTGCGGTGCTTTTATATTAAATGCTGTTAAAATTGAGGACAAATAGGTTTTTAAAAATAGAGTTATCTATAAATGTATATATGTAATATATATTATGTAGAATATAATTTGGTTTGATTAACCCTTACAAATAGGGAATAGACGCACATACGCAATATACAAAATAAGTAATAATATTATACCAGTACCGTACGATAACGGAAACTCTGCCGTCATTAATTTCGATAAGCAAACATTTTTTTCCATCAAATTAGATTCAGAAAACAAAGGCTAATAATGGCAGTACACCAGCTTGTGTTCTTAGAAAACGAATGATTCATGGTATAAATCCAGCGGATGAGTAACGATGCGAGCTGCGCAGGACCTGTTCTTTGGGAGATCCCTATGACAAGCAGTGGATGTCTTTCCGATATTACGATTTGTATCAATGTTGACTGTAACAGGAAACTGGTGCTGTGGCAATAATAGCCATTTTGCCAAATATAATACGTGTTAATAAACTTCAAACCGTATTTCTTCTACTGCGGGTAATTTCAACAGAAACTAGACAATTACTCGGGAGATTTTATTGTGTACATTTGCACAGTGACACAGTTGTACTCTCTCATCCCTTGCTCTCGTATTGTGATGGCAATCCGAGAAGGGTAGAGATTGGGCCTTTGACCTATGGCATAACGTGCTTAACCTTTTGAACGCCAGAGCATAGACGCATCGGCGTGCCACCGACAAGCCACAAATTCGCCGCACATTTTGACACATATTTGTGACGTTTGGCGTACAGGGCACGCACTTGCTTGTCATGGATACGTGACAATGGCGTTCAAACGGTCAAAGTGGAAGTTTCGTTAAATATTTTTGTAATTCAGTGCTTTACTTCTATAACGATTGCTTATCGTGTTTACAGACCGATATAGAGCCGGAGCCGACCATCGAGAGTCGTAGCAGCAGCAAGGTCGCTCAGACCGGTACACAGACCTCCCCGGACAGAAGCGAGAGTGCGAGCATGTCAGCCATGCAACTCTACATCGGCACGTCCAAGGTATTACCCTTATCTATCTATATATGTATAATAGGAAAAACTGACGGACTGACATATCAAAGCACAGCCGAAACTACGGGTACATAAAGCATACTTTTTTTATGTAGGCGAGCCCATATCTATCATAATATATAAAATTCTTTAGTTAGTGACTGAGTGACTGACAGACAACGCACAGCCGAATCCACTGGTCCTAGAAAGCTGATATTTAACATGTAGGTACTTTTGGGAGTGTTGGGGAGCACTACGAGAGGATTTCCTGAATTTTCTACGGGAACGGGAAAAAAACGGGATATGCGCGTACGAAGACGTGGGCAACAGCTAGTATATTTATAAAAGGAAAACTGACGGACTGAACGCACATCCGAAACTACAAGAATAGGAAATTTTGCACAATATGATGTGGATGAGCAGAAGGGATAAGGGATTTTTGGGGACCTTTTAACGGGTATAAACGGGGAAAATTGTTTGTACTAAATCCGCGCAGGTGAAGTGTGTCTAAAAGGATATCACACCTATGGTCCCCGAGCAGATGTGCGTCACACGCTATGTATATTTGTAGTCAGATAGTCACGGGCTCGAGGACGCAAGCCTATTGCTATAACCCGGGCTAAACTACAGTCTAGAATATACTAACGTAATGAAACGCAAGCAAGAAAAGGCAATTAGGAACAAGGCATTCGTTAGTGGAAACGCCGAGAGGTGACTTCCTAGAAGGACATACACAGATATTGTTGGTGATGTTCTTCAGAAAGGAAACGTGCGTAGTACTTGAGTACTACACGCCGGTGGTCGTGCTTGACTAGATGAATGGCCTTAAACGAATCAAATGGACTATGCAAGGGTTGAATCAGGCGGCGTTCTGTAGTGTCTGCCTACCCCCATATATATAGGCGTGACATGGTTTTTTAAACCTAAGATCGGTTAGTCATTCAAGCCTACTGTTTTTAGATATAACCATTACAGAAATATGAACAGTTAGTTCATAAATCAGTATAAGTAATCCCAGGTACATCGGAACCGAGGATTGCAAGAGAAGCTCATATCGTTATGTAAAAGTAAACCGGTCTTCATAGTAGGAAGTGGGGAAATGCCCCAGGTTGCTTTCAAATGTCATCGGATTTTCAACAATTTAGTTCTTTCATCGCTGTTTTACCTTATCTTGTTTGCGTCATAACTTAAGGAAGAAGCGACGAGGATAAAAGTAATAAATATTTAGTTATTTTCATGTTAGAACTTTACAACTGTCTCATAATGGCGTTAACAATTTAATGTTGCTTGAATGTGGCCTTAATACCAAATTATTCATAATATTCAAACAGGAAAATAGATTCACTTCGCAGAAAAGTACGTAAACATTTATGTGCATTTAAATTATTATATTTTTTTCGAGGTTATGATAATAACGGTAAATAATAGTAATGTCCAACGAAATGTCCATTACTAAGTGTTGGTTTTGTGGTGTTATCATTGAGGAAAGTTGTACCATGCGTGTATATAGTGATGACTGGCATTAATTCACTTGAGTAGGTTAATTTATGTTACCGATTATGTCTTCAGGGCACAACTGTCGAAAGGAGAGGGGCTTTACTATACATATATATGTCACCGGAAAATTGCAGACTCTATAAGATTGTAATTTAGTTATTTAATCGTAGGAGAACCAACAGCCATAATAGATGGATAACAATTGTATATGAAACATAGATCCAATTACAATTATAAATCATTATTCAATTGGAATTTCTTGATACATTATAAAAAAAATCGTTTTGTGTACAATAAATCCCATCCAAATTCAATAGTTTTCAATATATACGTGTCTTTTTAAGAAAAAAATATTAGACAATTTCACGCGAAATTTTACAACCTTACGGCGTTTGCAATTTTCCGGTAACATTATATATGTATGTAAATTGACCGACTGACATATCAGCGCACAGCCGAACATACTCCGTCTAGGTACATGGATATTTGCACAAGGCTTCCTTTTATGATGTAGTTGAGCACTAAGAAAGGGTTAGGGTGAAAGTAGTTTGTGCTAAATCTTCACAGGCGAAATCAAAAAGGGCTAGTTTAACATATTAATGATGTGCGAAAGGTTAATTTGCGATTGGTTAATGCACTCGTCATTTTTGAGAAGCAAGTTTTGTTGCATGTGCGCAACTTGTAAATTATGTAAGATCCAGAAGAGGAATCGAAAATTTATACAATATTCTTAGAGAGCAACATTCGCAAGCACTTGTTGGAACCACAAACCTAACCGGGTTTCACGTTTAACCTGCCTAAGGATTCATTGCAAAGTAGGTATATATAATTCATACTTTTCCGTGCCCAGGACCCGCCCGGTCGCCTCAGCCCAAAGTCCATGGCTCGCGAACGCCTAGCGAGTCGCTCGCGCGCCTACAAGCGCACGTCATCGCCGCCGCCGCCGCTACCATCCCGGTCGGCGCCCGCGCCGCCGCCGCCGAAAAAGCACGCGCTTAGCCCAGCGCAAGCGGAGTGCCTACGAGCAGTGTTCGCCGCTCTGCTGTGGCATGAAGGTATTGTGTCCCTTGCTCTTACTTGCGGAAGATATTACAGTTTTGATATAGAAATATAGGACTTTCAAGGGAGCGTGCGCTAGGCTGAGAGCTTGCGAGTGATGTGCGCTGCTCTGACTGGCATGTAGGTATAGTTTCCCTCGCTCTTATCTGTGGAAGATAATACTGTCTTAATATAAGATTATAGGTCGCACCACCAAGGAAGCATGCACTTGGTCAAGTGCTGGCTAAGTGCCCTCAAGCCGTGCGTTGTGACGTAGGAAATGATAAGTTTTGCTTTGTGTTTGTTCATCGAATTGTATTTGACTACAGAATCAGTTTTATTCAACAAATTCTGTAAGAATAAACTCCCATCAAAGTTCACATCCATAACTACCAAACACTGTACCAAAAATAAATAGATATTTTTTAACTATAAAAATGACACTCTGAATTTTGAAACAACAATGCGATGAAATGCAATACTTATAAAGTATCTGCTATGACAGCAGATACTTAAAAAGTGATTTTTGACTAAAATGAAATCAAAATGTGCACAAACAATAACTTTTCGTTGTATGTATTCATGTTTAGTTTATTCATTCCGATGTTACTTTAATTCATTAAAGTAGATCGCCTGCCAAAAAGAATGTCCAGTTTACCTTTAATCTTTAATAATAACTTATTTCACTTCGAACTAACCACAACGCAATTTATGCGACAACAACATATTATTTAGTTCGAACTAACACTGCGTAGGAACTAGCGCGAAAGATGAGTAATTAGGTAAGGAGCTATTTTTAAATAATGGCTTAGTTTTCAAAGTGTAGCTACAAAATAATACAAAATAACACATTTCTAAGAACAAGTTTTGCTACTATCTTAAAATGTTCGTCACGTTCTAGGAAGTAAATTTACTTCAGTATAGGATCCTGTTTTTTCATTATATTTAAACTTAGTTAATGTGTCTTAAACTAAACACAAACAACACAGGATACAAATTCTTATTTGTACCCTGATTAAGAACTTGTTCTGACAATAATCCAATACACATGACTGATACAGCATTAATGTTATTTGATTGACAAGCTGACATGCAACATGCAAGACAACATGTTTTAATGCAACATGCATGATTGATAAGCGACTAGATTATCATCAGTGATCGGATAATCGGGTGCTTATACTGGTTTTCGACTGAACCTTGCGTTGACTATTCCACAACAACTTAATCACATGAATTAATTGACCTTCCTACAGGCATAGTCCATGACGCGATCGCGTGCGCCGCTTTTCTGAAGTTCCACCCGCAACTGCCGAAGCAGGGCGCTCGCGTCGTCACGCGGCCCCAGCATGACGTCACGCCCGCCAGGCATCAGAGGCATTCCGTCGAGGTGTCCAATGCTGGTAAGTTAACACTGAATAAATACAACAGAAACTTGAATGCTGCAAAATCACCGATGTCTGATGCTAAAAACTCTAATCGACTTCTACTATTTATCATGGTTTTTTTTCTTTATTTTTACAACAGCCTTCTATCTAATTTGCCCACAACCGCACACAACTGGTCAATAAGGCAAGACTTGATGAGGCCTATGTCCCAGCAATGGACGTGTTTTAGCTGAGATGACGATGATGAGATGATCCCTAATTACACGCGGCCGTTGAGTCCGCAATCAGCTCCTCTTGCTCATAGTGCTTTTAGAATTTAAATAAAAACATACTTTTCAAGGATACATTACATTTTCACTTACTTCCTTAGGATTGTACCTACGTATCCACCCTACAACCCTCGAAACGTTGACGCGATCGGGCGTCGAGGCGAGCACGAGTCGCATGCGCAAGGTGGACTTCGACATGCCGATAAGAGAAGAAGACAACATGCCAGGACCTAGTAGTGAACCAGGTTTGAATATAATATTGTCCGTAGTCATCTAATAGGGTAATCTAATAAATCGATGATCATCACTAGCCGTCTATCGGCTAGATGATGAGTTTCTTATATATTTTTGATACTATCTTACTGAATTGTTTTGTTCATTCTGGACACTAGTGCGAGTTTCTGATTTACAATAATGAACTTTTCACTGAATAAGTTTTTCTTCGTAGCGGGATCGTCGCGGTACGTTGTGAACGTGCTGCCGCCTGCGTTGCGCGCGTTAGTCGCGCTGTGGGATGCGCTCTATGACGCTGATCAACTGACTTCTGCCACTGACAAGTAAGTTAATGTTTATTTTGTATCAGTCAGTGTCTGAATTACGTAACTTATTTAAAAAAAAAAGAAGATGTGAAAAATGGTTAAATACTAAGGACTATTCTGCCGGCATTATGAATAAAGATATATCTGCAAAAAACTAAGTAATCGATTTTCGACATTAACAAAATAACTAAAAAAATCGATTACTTCGTTTTATGCAGATACGTCGGTTTTTCTAATGGCGGCGTTATTAGTTCCTTGTATGTTAGTAATAGAATATTTAACGATTCTGTATCATTAGACCAGGTTTACAATAATTTACCTGACTTATTGTTGCCTTACTACGATCGAAATACAGCATACAAACATTGCTTTGAGATTTAGGCGTAAACCTTTGAATCTTAAGCTGATGTTAGACTTCCTTTTTATAATGAGACCAGCTTCATCACTTTCATCAAAGCTACAGCTTCATCCACTATCCATAGACCTGACCAATCGAAGGATAATCAAGCTTAGATTTCCATTGACCGTAGAAATGCCTAAAAATAAAATAACATTATTATTTTTTTGTTCATTAAGTTAGTGGATTTACCAGCAATTTTTTTTTTTCATTTAGACTGAAAAATGTTGAGAACAATGAAAACGAGGAACCTAGACAACAGAGCGGTATACGTAAGAAGAGAGAATGTAATTCACGAAGTGGCAAGACACCTTATTCAGGTAATAAAATTCAAGTATTATTGTTGTCTGAAAAAGACAAATGACTCGGAGCTTAGAATATTAGGACAGTTGTGGTTTAATTAAAAGAATTGGTTTTCAGTGTTTGTGCGGCGTCTCTGCGCAGTGCATGACCCAGCTTTCGTATTGTCTCGCATGCAGTGTGTCCTATACTTGTGAAGGCCTTATGGCTGTGTCGGCGAATACTTTTACCGTAGCTGAGTACTGAGCCAAACATTATATTTTATAACACTCGAATAAAGAGAAGAATATAACCCCACTATCACACTGTTTTTATACGAATATGTCCAAAATTTCATACTAGCTCTTCATAATAATATGCTGTGTTACAGTACAATGCGAGCTATGTGGCGGCTCCAACGTGCCGCCCCCTCTGGCGGCGCACATGCGCACCGCGCACCCCGGATGCAAAGCGGCCACATCCAAAGGCTTTGACCGCACCGGCACGTACCAGCAGATCGACCCGCAGCCCGGCCACGAGGACCTGTGCCCCTCGGCCTACTGCGGACAGATGACGCAGGGTAAGCACTACCTACATTTTGGACTTGTTATTTTATACAACCCGTGCCTGTTTTTGCCACCAAGCAGCGTTACAGTGTTCCGGCGTTATACGTTGCATATACCCATAGACAACGGTGACAACTTCCTATCACATTCTGCCGGCTGGATTTTCTTTTCAGTTCACTGTAAAATAGTCTTTAAAGCTTTCTATCCTGTTACAAACAGCTATCGTCGTTGCTACAAACACAGCGAAATGGGGCTTTATAGACCCGTTGGATACCCAACGTGAATGCAATACCTCTGTTTAGAACATGAGCCTCACGTTGGGGGATTTATTTAATGATACCGACACTGCTATTAACGTAACCTACTGGACCCAATCAATCGAAGGAGTATACCATCGACTCGAATAGAAGAAGACCTTCACACATTTACGTTAACATACTATTTATTTACAGCTGTCCAGCTGTGGTACATGTTCTGCGAGAAATGTTACGACAAGGCGATAAAGGCGGCACCTTCCATCAGGCAAGGCAGGGCCAAGAGCCGGGCCGAGATGGTCGTGTATGAGCGAGTCGAACAGCCAATCAATATCGACCACAACACTATCAAGGAGAATGCGGTGTTCCTACTGGATCTAGCGCCACTTACTACCCCAGGTAAGTCTTGAATGTTTGGTCGTGAATTGCTCTCTTGGAAGCTTTTTTCTAACTAGAATCTCTTCTACAAATGTTTTATGGACAGTAGCAAACGATGGAGGTAGTCGAAGTATGGGTAAAATTTCAGTATTCGTTACGAAAGTCTGTATAGTCATAATAATGGATTCTTGAAATAACTCGGGTCTCATGAGAAATCGACTTCATGGTTCTTTTGACTATATTTACCCAAATCTCACGTTTGACATCTTCGTCACACGAATATTTTAACTTGCTAAGAAAATTGAAATCAAGATATAATGCAAATTGCTTTCAACCAACTATCGCGCCAAAGGCTACCAGACAACACGTTGATCTGGGGATCCTTTTAACCAGGTTCTCGATTCTTCTATTGATCCATTACCACTACCATTTGACCCTTCAATAAAATCCATGCATTCTTGTTGTCAGGGTTCTAAACTATAACTTATTCCACTCAGAACCAATCAGCATGTCAGCGTGGGCCGACAACGCGTCCCGCTCCCCGCCGACACCCCCAGGCAGCGTGTGGCAGCCGGCGCCGCCCTTCCAGTGCTTGCCGGCGTTGGGCGCCGCCCCCAAGACCTATGCAGCCTCCGACGCTGCGAGGTACCACTCCTTGGGCAGGCCTATGCCTCCTGCTGTTGCGCCTCTGGTAAGTCGAGATGGTATTTGAAAATCTTTATAATTTTTGGAACTTTGTATGTTATGAGAATCTTTTATGTATTGCATATCGGGCTGATATCTGAAACTCCATTTATTACGTATCATTCCGTATTTTGGTTGCGTCGTTTAAAATCCTTAATACGTTAACAGCTTAATGTACTCCTATGTGATACACGTGCCACGGTCTTGCCATGCCAAGTGTGTCGTTGTTGAGGGAACTGTTAACATGTAAAATAACAAAAAATCTACAAGTCACATACATCATCCTCATAAACCAAAAGGCCCAAGAACAGACTTTGACATGATATTGAAATTGCAGACTTTATCGTCGATTGCTTGATCGATGCAGGTTACAATAAAATATATAATATACCATAATATTTTGTCAAAGACATCGGCATTCGGCGGCATGGAGAGCAACGGCGGCTCGAACTGGCCACGCGTCCATCGTTCGGTGTCGATGGGCCAGGCTGACCACCGCGACCTCGCCAACGCCGCGCGCCCTCCGCTCGCACGAGACACGCCCATGGACCAGGACACGCTTAGTGGTAAGCCATGTGTACATCGTCCTTTTCGAAGATAGATGACCAGGCACAAAGCGGTGGCGATATGACCGGACGCACACGAAGGCTGGTTCGAGGTGGCACAAGGAAGATATGGGGAAAACCTTTTCTCAGCAGTAATACACTATAGGCAATAAACAAAAGTTGACCTCTTCTGAACATTCAGGCACCGCCACAACAGTTGGACCTGATCTGCTCGAAAGCGGTGGAATTCCTACCAGCTTACATATCCACCTTGTGAGAGAATGTAGACATGAACAAAAACTAGCATTATTTTGTCAATAAATGTCAGAGAAAATGAGCAGTTGCGTAATACATATTTGTATCCAATTCAAGCACAGACTTGACCCTTTCATGTAAGGATATTTATAGTTTTGTAGATTCTAGACCATCCGTTCTCCCATCAGTATAGTAACGAAGAAAAGATTGGCTTTTTGATAACTTACCATTTGTATGAATTGAGTTATTACCAGACATCCTGATCCTGGAACCCAAACCACTCAACCTGTAAATATGTGGCTCTAAAGTTGGGAAAATCTCCTCAGGCGCCGGCTCTTCGCTTCTGGCGCAACCCAGCGCTTCTCTTCGCCGTCTCATCGGAGGTGGCGAATGGACTGCCGGGGGCTCCCTGTCCGCCTTCGAAGCCCCTCGCGTGGACTCCGAATCCCTGATGAGTAGCCCTGTGATGGCCTTCATACTGGCCAAGAGAGACCTGCATGCGCACAGGCAGAAGATGGATGCGGCTGTGCGCATCAATACTGTTAGGCAGTATGCTTTTGAGGTAAGGAAACTTAAGTCTCCACTGTCGTTTGGTGTATTTCATAGCGAACTAGCGGAGACAGTCAATAAAAGGCAATACTTATTCAAGGTTTAAGCTCGAGATTACAAAATTACTTAGCTCGCACTTTTAATTTAATAGCTGTGTGTCAGTGACAGAAATGATTTTTAGCCAAAGTACCCGCTTAGTGACGTTAATCAATCTCAGCCTAGCTGCGCATTGCGCGTTTCGTGATCTTGCCGTGTAATGTGCACAAAATCAGGAGTCGATCAGTTCCAGTTAAGAGGTGGAATTAAGACTTTTACCCTCTACTCCCAAAGTCAGAAAGTTATCAATTTATTGAACATCGATTGTACATATCAAATAGAGTTAATTTCCCATGTAAACATTCGTTTTAGAACATAGCATGTGTGTATTTCAGGCAATGAACTGGCTGCTTCGCTCGGCCACGCAACCGACGTGCGTGCACGACGTCATGTGGTGGTTCTGCAACGCGCTCGACAAGTTCGCGCGCATCGTGCCGCCGCCCAGCCTCGCTATTGACGATAATAAAGAGGTAACCATTTAAATTCATAGTGTGGTTTGAATTGGTGCGGTCAATACTAAGTTCACACCGAATGTACATTGTTTACTGTTTATCCAAACATATTCGAGTTTTCCTTCCACGAAACCGTTGATCTGCAGGTCTGCTTTTACGTTCATACTTTCGTTCACCGCGATCCTGCTTACAATCAGCGGCTTACTACGTGTTCTTATAACGCGGCCTTAGAACGTTATACCTTAAGCGATGACCGCGAACCAGCAAAACGTCCTTGGCACTTGTGGAGGGACGAATTTTCAGGAACACCTACACATCGCCAGTTATGTTCAAGTCTCACGTAATAGGAGGCGAGTCCTTTGGCATCATACTCCTACATTATATAAACGGATTAAAGCTGTTCCTTTTTTCCATAAAACAGCAGAACGCAGCAAACGAGAGCGCTCGCGGCGTGATCCCAACCGCCTCAGCGTCGGCCATCTGCCCAGGTGCGCGCGCAGCCAGGGGAGCACGCGCCGCCTTCCACGCGTTCCTGGGCTCCGTGAGCGCACTAGCGCCCTCTCTGCCGCCCGCCAGCGCCGCGGGACTGCAGGCTGTCCGCTGCTGGGCGCTGCACTACTCGCCGCATGACAGGACCTTCCTTCATAGGTAAGAAGTTTGAGAACAGTCAGTTTCTCCCGGTTCGGGTTTTCACAGCAAAGGCTGACTCGGCTACAGTGATAGAAGCAGTTGTTCGATTTCTCATCTTTTCAGCAGAATAACAGTTTGTATAATTTTATGAAAATTATGTGTTGAGAGACGAGACTGTGCCGGAGATTGTTAAATCTTTCCGCATAGTTTTTCACGTTCAAAATACACATTTGATTAAAACGAAACTTAAAAGCAGTGGAGTGTCTTCAGACTGGTCGAGTTTCCAACGGATGCGTTGATGCGTTTTTGACGCTAGCGTATACGTCATTGCGACAACAACATCGAGTTTGTGCGTGCACAACGCATACGCTTTGTACCTATCCGGTCGACAAACGCCACCTAACGCTGCGCCAACACCAGATGTGTTAGTATCCTTAAAAGTTGATCTAACTTCTAAACTCAGAACTTTTTCGAATAGATACTGGGCTGTTGGTGACTTTGTGGATTGTCTACTTATATTTTGTGCTCTTTTCTTGCTTCTTTTTTCGTTCTTTAGCACTCAACCGTCATTTCATGTTTCTAACTAACCCCCTTGCGAACTGTTAACGCTGCTCGGATAGATCGCAAGTGTTCAGTGTGATCAGCAAGATTTTGTCGCACTCTGAGGACGGCGCCTACGAGGAGGGTCTGCTCGGAGCCATCCAGGAGAGCTTCCACAGCTATCTTAACAAGGTATCATCAAGAATCTAGATCGTCTATGTGCAAATAAAAACCTGAGTCATACGTAGTACCTTATTGTAATTTTACAATGCAAATAACGACGGCAAGCATGGGATGTGTCAATGAACGGGTTTACTTTAACAAAGTAAAAAGTGATTAACAGAAAATTGATGACATTTACATTTTTAACAATCAGGTATCTTCTCTGAAAATAAATCGATGTCATCAATTTTCATGCAACATACACAAATTGGTGCTGAAAATACAATATTTCCTTGTGTTTTTCATGAAAAATCACTTGGATGAATTATTGTATAGTCGACCTCGTAATTGATTTGCGTCCCTAAGGTTGAATGGCATATAAAAAAATTACACAGAGCATTAAATCCTCTGATTTCATATTGGCAAACAAATTAACATGTCCCAAATGTTTTCCAGGAGAATTACGTATGGAATTGCCCCGATGTGACCGGCTGGTGTGACATAAGCGTTTCCTCCCGCCAAGGCATGGCCGGTGCTCTGACAGATGGCAGCACTGAGACCTTCTGGGAGTCAGGAGACGAGGACAGGAACAAGGCCAAGTGGATACAGATGGCGTATCCAGGAGGAACCCCCGAAGATCGGCCGCATATCTTGTGCGTGCATCTTGATAATACGAGGGATACTGTGGTAAGTAAAAGTTTGTTTATAACAGGATTTTCTCAGCCTGTCGAGATTATATATTATGCGTCTGATTTCAGTTAGACCCACTAAAATAAGTTTCTGAACATGTACCAATAGGGTTGTTGTAAAAAATATGGTCATGGTTATGAGTAATTTTAAAAGTTTGAAAAGAAATAATGTTTAAATTCAATGGAAAGCTTACAAAATACAGAATATGTAACAGCTAGGTTGCCTACCTTTTTTTATGTTCCCATTACCTGGTTGCTGTGTACAAACAGGTAAGTAGTTCAAGTAGTAGACTGATAGTAGTTGCATTCATATGCAACTTGAAAAACTTGAAACTTTGGTACTTGAAAAATATATCAAAATGAAGGCAATTTTATTGTGAATACAGTTGTATAGTTAGTGAAATTTAATTTTTTTTATAATAATAGCCATGGCCATATTTTTTACGGCAACCTTTTTGGTAATATGTTCAGAAACATATTTTATTTGATGAAGTATAATTTTCATCCATTCAGGTGTTCATGATGGACATCCACCATTAGCAGTCTTAGCTTTAATTCCGAAAACGCTTTCAAGGCTAGCGTATCCTAATGGAGATTATACAAAGCCATGTTCATGTTATGGAAATGGTTACAATATCGAACAAGCGCTGAAACTCTTCAGGAAGACCACAGAACGGAATTCCCTCTACTTAGAGTGTCTTGCTATGTACTCGTATAATATGGACTAATGTAACGTTGATAATAAATTCTATTTTTGTAAATTGTAGAACAAGACGCTGCTGGTATCGTTCCTGTACAGCGGTGGCTCCAGCGAGATGTTCCACATGCAGGACGTCGAGGTGGATCCCAAGAGTGCCACCTGGTTATGCTACACAATGCCCAGTAAGTAGATTAAATTCGAAGACGTATTGTTGGAAGGCCTAACACAAAGTGGAGCGATAATGTGGTGCAAGCTGCGACAAGCACTGTTGGATGTGACGGTGCTTGGGGGAAGGTCCAGTCCAGCTGCGGATATGTTTCGACTCGGTTGATGATGATGATGATATTATACTGACTGTGCCCTCCATCTACTGGCTTTTTTTAGGGAAAATAAATTTGGTAGACAATGACAAAGTTTTAAATACAGATACATTTACTTTTAAAGTAAGAATAAAAAATTTTGTGATCAGCTTCAGAACGATTAATAAAAGAAAACCGGACAACTGCGAGTTCGTCTATCACGGGAATTGAGTCTCGATGTTTTTTCTAGTATACACACATTACCTAGTAAAGTGTATGAACTATGCACTCATTACTCTGACAAATAGATATATGTAGGTAAGGTTGGAGGACAAACTTAACTTTTCAGTTGAAGAAATGATCTCACGGTTAGTTTGATCAAAAATTCTTTCCTCATCCAGGAGGGTCGAGCTCTTCAGTCCGGGTGCGGTGCGAACTGCGCGGACCCGAGCCGGCAGTGCGAGTGCGACAGGTGCGAGTCCTCGGGTCTCCCTCACCGCTCGCATCGGCGGCGGCAACTCCCGCGCATGTGCTGCATGGACTATCGGAGACTGACACATTGAGGGTGTTCCGACTTCTGACGTCACAAGTAAGCTTATCGACTTCAATATTTTTATCCAAAATTTTATCATCATTTGTAAAAGGGAATCGACTCAATTTTTGCAATCTGCAGAAGCTAGTCTGGGGAAATTTTACCAGGAGACTTATTCCATGTCGCCAAGCATCGACCACGTTCAAAGAATCTGATAAGTATCTTGTTTTTATCAGTTTTTTTTTAACTTTAGAAATGCAATGCGTTTGCGATGCTGTGATTTTCTGTTGTTCATACGCGGTGACCAGGTGGACTGTTTGTTCATCCAAAGATATTAAAACTAACACTTTCATATCGTCGATACCTAATAGAATAGTTATTTGGAGCTTATGTTATCCAGAAACTATTAGACTAACATACTAGCTTACAGCCTAGAAAGAGGTGGTGAGGACTTAGACGCCCACCCCAGAACTGCTTTGAGGTGGCCCTGGAGAAGAATGCCTGAAAAATTTTAGGGGAGGCTCTTGCACAGCAAGGGTTTACAAGCTGGTTAAGGGAGGGGGGGGGGGTACATAATTATAAACATAAGAATAATCAATACATCACGACATTGCTCTAACTTAGATTTGATGCATGTTAGTAAGATTTCCGAAATCTAGTAAATATGCATCAAATCTAAGTTGATGATGATGAATGAATATTCTTATGGTTATAATTATGTAAATACATACTTGTTATTGTCGCGGATCATATTTTGATCAAGTTACAACCTGCCACTGACCTGCAAATTGCAAAAAACACAAGATAATTTGAATTTCGCAATTACCATAAGCTCCTAAGAACACAGAGTATTCTAAATGAACTGTTAAATTATATATTATTTACTTGTAGGTGTTCGGCAAGCTCCTAGAGTGGGACCGTAGCGGCAGCGAGTCGGGCACGGAGGCCGCGGCCGCAGTGGAGGACGGCGCCGCGGCGGACGACAGCGATCTCAGAGAACACGTCGTCGGCATACTGTTCGCCGGACACAAGCTTACTACGCTGCAGAGACAGGTATGTTTTGTATTAGCACTTTAGAAACCTCCTAGAACAGTGTTTCCCAAACATTATTCTGCCATGGCCCGGTAATTTACACCTCGTGACCCTCTCAATACTTTCAACCCCCCGCTGGTTACATCAATTATATATTGTTGTATTTATTGTAAAAACTATGCTAATATTCCTATTAAAAATGTTTTACTAATATTTCGGTATCGCCTATTTAGTGCTATTTTAAAACAAGGCGGGAATACTGCGACCGGTTATTTTATTTTGATGGCCCGGTACCGGGTCACGACCCACCAAATGGGAAACGCTATCCTAGAACTACTGCTGTACTTAGGGTCCGTTTATAAATCGATCTGCCTAGCTTCTTTTCAATTATGTTGGGGTTGTTTTCTAGTCCGTGCGATTCAGCTGGATACCAGAGTTGTACATGGAGCGACTGCCTATTTGACCTCCACAACCCAGTAACTGGGTAATAATGGAACCCTTTTGCAAGACTGATGTCAGATTTACTGACATTGAAAGTCCAAGATTCACCATAATTATTTAACGTCTTTGTTATTTTACTGGCACCGGGCAGTACTCGTAACACCCGCGGTTGTTGTTTTTCCTAAATAAATTCCTGAGTGCCGTACCATGTACCTATTTACAAACACTGAAAAATTGGTTTTAAAAAGAGATACTATAGAGTTGTCAGCTCTTTTCCATTTAGAACTTCTGTTATTAAAATATATTTTCAATTTCATTCGTGTGTTTTTCTTCCTCAGGTGATGACCCACATAGTGTCCGCCATCGGTTGCGAGGCAGCGCGCGTGCGCGACGACTGGGAGACGGCGCTGCTGTGCGCCGACGCAGCCGAGCGCACTGCCGAGGAGTTGCCCGCCCGCCCGCCGCCGCTCATGCAGGACAACTACTGCTTCGAGATGCTGTCACTGGTCAGTCATACGTTGTTCTCATCCAACCATTATACATTCGCACTATTTCCACGTTGACAATAACTATTTATGATTTAATGCGGGGCCTGGAGATCTAAAATACAGATATAGACTTTGTTTGGACTCCAGATCTTATACAAATTACAAGTTTCTACCAAACTACATGAATAGACATTTTAAGCAAGACAGGGAAAAGGTTAAAGAGTCCTTAACTCGTATCATATTCAGGTGGTGGATGTTATTTTTGATATCTATTTAAGCTGCTATTTCGATAAGAACTGCCATTCCTATCGTAATCACCAATTTCACTCAATATAATTGATTGCAATTTGCCAATTGTGACCAGTAATGGTGAGTGAAAAAGGTAATGAAAAGTGGTGCGAGACGTAAGCATAAGTAGGTCACTTTTCGCATTCTGCTGAGAAATGCTGTCGCAATTTGCAGTCAGGATAATACAATGAACAGGTGTCTGCATACACTGTGTCACGTGACGGTACATTCATAAGTACGTCACGTGACACAGTGTAGTGACAAGTAAGCTACAAGTCCTCTGCTGCTTGATGTCCCACGCGCCCTCCACAACAACTGTTTTCGTCAACCTTTGCCAAGACTCCAGATCAAAGTCGAATATATCGACTACGTGCGGTAACTGCGGTGCATTCTGTTTGATGGCAGCCCAATTCACTATAAACTTTTTGATGTACAGTTACTGGCACTCAGCGGCAGTGCAGTGGGCCGCGCACATTTGGCACAGCGAACAGAACTTCTCGCTGATCTGCTGGCTCTTCTACACACTGGCAGCGAGCGTGTTCAGCGCCAGGTAACCACCAAAATCTATACTAATATTATGAATGTTACTCCGTCTGTCTGTAACCTTTTCACGTTTCAATGGCTGAACGGATTTGGATGAAACTTGGCACACGAGTAGACTATGCATCTCGAGAGCATATAAACTTGTTATTTTTAATGACTATATAATATCTATATAATGACTATGTATTTTTTTTACTTTATTTTTCGCTATGACGCGGGTGAATCTGCTGGTAGAAGCTAGTATCGTAACCAAGAAGAAAATACGTAATATGGACGTAACAGCCAGTGCGTAAAAAGATGATTTGTACATGAAATCGTACTTTGTATTGTGTTATTTTAGACTACATAGGGCAGTGTTTTGTAGGTACACTGGTCTATCATTTTTTGCGCACTAAGTTTTCTTTGAGATCAATCGGTAACAAAAACACGAATTCCTGATCATTATGTCATCATCTGCGTAGCTTTGTAACGAGTACTGTAGTCCGCCTCTCTAACCAGATGCAATATACCTAATAACCAGTGTTCCACATGAAGTTACTGCCTCTCTGATCTCCAGTTCAGAATCCAGTTGCTTGGTTACTATAACTGGGTTTTTATTTTACTCAAAAATAGGCCTCTACAGCCCAATGACTTATTTTACAGGTTTAAATTTAACTAAAATTTGCTGGTCCAAACTATTTCTAAATGACTCTAATGATTTCAGGTAATATCTTTGCTAAGGCGCATGATCACTGAAATACCTCCACAGAAGATGTTAGCAGCTGTCAATTACGGCAACGATATAAATGCAAGGTAAGCAAACCTGAAGTATTGGTAAACTTCTCTTAGTCATTCTTGAAGACGAGTTGTTAAAGACGCCGTATAGTGGCATATGTTTCTAATGATGAAGCTTTTTTTGTCATTACTAGATTGAATAAATCATTAAGGATGATGAATAAGTATGCTTCTACTGAGACTGGAAACAGAAGTATGTTAAGAAAACTCTCTAAAGCAGTTGTATTTTCGAAAGTTATTGTAATAAGCCGGCGTACTTTTTGATTATTACTTGAATCGCTTTATTCCCCACAAAACATTGTCGTTACCATCCTTTCGCAAAATAATTTTTACAAAAAATCTATGCACATAATCTTATTCGTATATGTCTCATAATTTTTTGCAGAGTAACCCTCTTAGATCATCTCGTCTGCTACCTCGGCAAGGCGATCACCGTGCAACTAAAAGTGAAGGGCACCAGTGGCGCCACGCCCGCCTCGGTGACGATGGGCGGAAGCGTCGGTCAGGCGGCGCCCGCGACCTGGTTCATGAGGGGGGAGACCACGAAGAAACACGCGCATTTAGTCGCTAAACTACTGTCGGATATGGCTGAGGTATGTTTTAATATAATCTTTTAGGTCTGGAAGTACCTGGGTGATTTATACGATGCAAACGGGCAGACTTTCTATGTAAAAAACCTCCCCTTTTGACTGACACGCATCCCTCGGTAGTTTCGCTGTTGCATTGTCAATACAACAGCTAATGACCGTTAAACTCCTTGCCTAGAATTTTCCTCCTTTAGTAACTTAGCCTGTTTGTGCCACATTCTTTGCTCTCTAAAAGTAAGAATACAGATCAAAAATAGAATACTATAGTGACTTTAATTGTCCATTCACAAAAGTAGATTCTTATGGAGAAGAACGGAAAAGAAACTCCATAGTTAATATCACAAATAGCATAACAAGTAAATAGCCCTTTTTTGTAAACCATAAATAGTTTGTATGTCGGCGGCACCTCCCCACAATAGAATGTCGTACATCATCACAATCTATCATCATATCATAAAATAACTAAAATATACTAACTGGGCAAAATATATTAAACGGGAATGGCTTGACCAGTGGATACCTTGTTAACCAGTTTTGCGTTCTGCCCCAACTCCTCTTTTGCTAAGCTGACGTAATTTCCTGCAGTCACTGGCCTTCTTCTTTCTCTTTGAGACGTGGTGACCTAAGAGGCCGGTACTTATTTATCTTTCTGGACTTGGTTCGACCTCGAAAGCTTCCCCCAGGTCACACGCATCACTATCTACACTCATTATGTTTGATGTGATTCCAGAATCTAACCCCATACCCACCCGTTCATCTGATGATTTTCATGATGATTCAGATGATTTTTACAGTTGGTTTTTTCAAATTTAAATTTTCCGTTTTGTTCCCACGAGTAGTGAGGAAGTTAGTATGTCCATCATAGATGAGCCTAGATACTGCAGGGAGTGGCAGGTGCTCTAAAAGAGAGACGGTAACCACTGGACTCCCGCCAGCCACTTATCTTTTCATCGCGCCACGAAACTTGGGCTTGCGTGGTTTTTTATCAATCACCACTGTGACATGGTCACATCCTTTGCCGATCGACACTGGTCAGTTTTTTGCCGGCCCTTCCTTAAAAAGCATTTCAACTTGAAAATTATATTTTTTCCAGGACAAAATCTCCCCTGCCTGGGGTTTAGAAACCCGCAAGGCTCTGGCGACGTACGTGTCAGCTGTGGCTCAGCTTTCGGAGTCGGACCGGCGACCCACGCGCTGCATCGCGGCGCCTACGGTCTGGGTGGCGCTGGCGGCGCTGTGTGTCACGGAGCAGTCGCATGTGGAGCTGTGAGTGTGTTATACAATACTTTATAGTTAAGCGGACGTCCATATCGACTAATTATTGGTAAATATGGACGAAAGTCTCTCCGCCCATTCCTCTCAGGTCAAACTGCCATGCACCACAATAGATCAGTCTGAATGGCCAATTTCTTGAAGAGACGGCGGTTCAATTTTTTTGTCATATTTCGACTAATTTCCAGAATAAACAGCACGGGCGATGGCCGTGAGTCTCGGCGCGGTGAGTCAGACGGACGCCCACTGTGCACCAACCACGACGATGGCGCCACGGCCGCCGTCATCGACTGCCGCAGCTGCGGACCTCTATGTGCTGAGTGCGACCGTTTCCTGCATCTCAACAGATCGGCCAGGACACACCATAGACAGGTTAGTTTAATAGCTCGGATCAAATAATAATAAAGCTATTCATTCAAACTATCCTCGTGTACGTAATGATAAAAGCTTCTTTCATTTCTTCTTAATTTTCAATATTATTAGCCCTCATGTAGCGCTCAGTTGCCGGAGTACGCTGGCGCATGTTTTAAAACGTGTGCTATCTATGGAAAAAGGATCATTGCAATTACAAACAACCTCATGCAAGTTATCTCTCCTGTTGACACCACCGTAAATCCACACACAATCATACCCAATCAATCATATGGTAAAAAACAAATGTGTTCAACAGATATGCAAAGAAGAAGAGAGCGCCATCCGTATCGACATCCATGAGGGTTGCGGTCGAGCCAAATTGTTCTGGCTGCTTCTTCTAGTCGACCGCCGCACTTTCAAGGGCCTGGCCGAGTTTAGAGGCATGGAGAGTGGAGTGTGTGACAACGGCGCCGGAGAGAGCACCGCAATACTGCCCGGCCCGCCCGGACTAGCGGGCACCTGCCGCTTCTGTGGCACCCGGGGCAACTCTGGGCTACTGGCCATAGGCAATGTGTGTGCTGACCAGCAGTGCCAGGTAAGACCTATTATTATTTATGATAATTAAGTCAGTTTTATTCATGATGGTTCTTTTAAACATGTGATGCTCTGGTTGTCTTCTGTATCATCATCATCATTATTATGATCTTCCTGCCCTTGTTCCATGTTACTTTGCACAACACGTTTTCTTTTTTTATTTTTTTTTGTCAACCGTCACGCTGTCACCAATTCCTTTTGCTTTGGTCGTCCTATCCTTGTCTGCCAATCCACATTTTATAATCGTAACTATTTTAGTTTTTTATATGTCTGTACCAAAACTTCTGCTTTAGTATATGGATGTTTCTATTTGATCGACCGTTTAACTTTCTCTTCTAAGTACCATTCTGTACAAGTTTTGATTTTGTTTATGCTTTGGTCTTACGGTTCTTAGCAGTATATGAATCGTTTACTACTAATACTATGTGCTCATGGAACGTTGGCTTGTTGTCAAAAGTGACACCCCTGCTCCTTCAATCCGCTTGTCATAAAAAAGTATTTATTAATCTTTTCCCAATTGTTTATACAGTTTCCCAAGCTAACAAAATACTCACAAATTGCCACACATGCATAATGGTGCTGTCATTCATTTTATACCCAAAAGTTGATAGGTGGTCGTCACAGGGACACGCAAGCCCCAACACGCCGTCAACTTGGGGCAACTTTATCAACTTCTCATCATCATTCATCTGGTATCATGGCTGTAAGAGTATGCACATACAGAAAGTGTAGGAAATAACGTGCCCTTTCTGCCTTTTGCGGGTGGGACGGCACCGCTACTTTCCGGACCACAATATGGATCTCGTTGACACAGTAGAAGTATTTGTGAAATATTGAATATACAGGAATGATCCAAGCTCTCTGTTCACTGGTATTCTCAAAAGACACATGTTAGAGTCATGGACTATTCTGCAGTTCCGAAATGCTTGGCCTGTTATTGAGCTCACTACTGTTATAGGTCTATGTTTTGTGTTTTGGGGGATTAATAACTTACACATAAGCTCAAATCAACGTAATTTTTAGAAAGCTGAAATTTGGCATGTGGAACCTACATGCCAAATTTCAGCTTTCTAAGGGAGTCTAGGGGAGCGTAGGGGAGCTTTCTTAGGAGTGTAGGGGAGCACTAAGAGGGCAGAAAGCGGAGGGCCAAAGCTAGTTTAATCATAATTCTCCTTTCTTCAACCCAGGATCACGGCAAGGAAGCTTGCAGCCGCGTGCTCCCATGTAACCACTTGTGCGGCGGCGTCCGCGCCGAGCGCACGTGTCTGCCGTGCCTGTTCGGTTGCGCGGGCGGCGACGAGGCCGCGCCTCTACGCCAAGACGCAGACGACATGTGCATGATCTGCTTCACTGACCCGCTGCAAGCTGCACCCGCTTTACAGGTAAGTCCGTACTGCTGTAGTATAACGCTCCTGACAGATTTCGGGTATGGCGACACATTTTGGCGGAGACTAGCCATCGACGCGAAAAATATAATAATGCACACGCTTGTGCAATTTTGCTGATGATACTAAGTGCCTGACTCATACAAATCCTGAGACGTGCAAGCAAAGTTATCCGCGCGGCTATCATATGCAGCAGCCCTATTACAACCATCGGGCAGTTGCCCACCAGACACAAGAAGGTGTCTTTCTAACTGACAGAAGGATCCCCACTTTTCATTGGGCTGTGCGGATCTTTACCGCCAGCTCATTGCGACAACAGTTTGCTAAAAACACGTCAGTGCGTAGTGCGGTCGTGGCAAATCATGGCTATATTTTCATATATAACGAAGCTAAGTACGCGAGCGTAGGATTACCGAGGGCTGCTGTAGACTGGGATTTCAGTTCCCGTATAGATATAAAAATAAATGTACTGTTTATTTGCAGTTGAAATGCGGCCACGTTTTCCATCTGCACTGCTGCAGGAAAGTCCTCGCCAACAAATGGATAGGTCCCAGGATAACCTTCTCGTTCGCACAATGTCCCATTTGCAAGGTAAGTTGATCGACATGTTATTAGACCTGATGTCAATTGCTGTTCCTAGATTAACTTATGACCTTTATAATAATAACAGAATAGGCAAATGGCATTAGTCTCTCTAATCTCTAAATCATAGCCAAACCTAAATACCTAATTCATCTGATAGCATTTAGGCTGCCGCTTAAGGTTGATGCAAAGCATTTTTAAGGCTTACAACGTACTAGAGAAGTAGGCATTGGCTTGCGTGCCATCTCCACAAGCGAGTGTTTTGCAGCGGTATTATCGTCTCGCTGTGTCTTCATTTAGCGCTAAAAGTAATCGCGGTGGATCGACGGATCTACGAGCAAAACATCAATTTGATGCGATTTAGTCGTTAGTAGACGCTGCAAATGATTGAACGTTTGCAAATATGAATTTTAGGAGGACATGAACCACTGGACTTTAGAAGAGCTACTGGCTCCGATTCGACAACTCTACGAGGAGGTGAAGCGCAAGGCTCTGATGCGGTTGGAGTACGAAGGGTGCGCGCTGCCCGGCGGCGCTAAGGGCAAGGTGCTGCCTGACCCGGCCACCTACGCCATGGAGAGATACGCGTACTATGTGTGCCATAAGTGTGGGAAGGTCTGTGTTATAATGTAATAGTGGATTATTGAAATCTTGAATATTAGTAATATGGCGGTTTTTTGGCATTAACCACAGGGCCTAGCACGAACATTTCGACTTATAGTAACGTTACAGTATCGTTAACGTAAGTGAATTTGAATAGAATAGAAAAAACTACAACTCCAGAGTATTTTTATGGGACATACAAAATTTGTATCATACAAAAATACGTATATAGTATCCAATTCAAATAAATATTATGTGCGAAACGAGTTTTATAATTATTATCGTAAATTTGTACGTTACGTTACTATACTTCAAAGACATTCGTGCTAGGCCCTCTGGTCGATCTAGCGTATGGCAACAATCGTCTGTCAGGGCGATCGGTTTCGATTGGTCGAAGTCGATCGACTGTTATCTAGTAGTAACTGTGAGATGGGAATAATGACATGACGATCCAGTGTGTCATTCTTTTTCCAAAGCTCCAATGTCATTAAGGCTTGGGATCCTGAAACCTTTGAACTGTTTGGATTGTGACCCCAAATTAGTCGTTTGCCTGTACCACAATCTCATCTTCTGGAAAACCATGATGTGGTCAACGATGGAGGACGCTTGTCTAGAAGTTACCTATTCACTCTTGATTTAAGACACCCAAGATGGAGTTATCAGGAAAATTGAAGTTTAGAAAGTCCTGTTATGTATTTTTGATTTTGTTCTGTTTCACTGCAACATGTTCTTGTCCAGGCATATTTCGGCGGGCTGGCCCGTTGCGAGGCGGAGACGAGCGGCTGGTGGGAGCCGGCCGAGCTGGTGTGCGGCGCCTGCAGCGACGTCGCCGGCGCGCGCACCTGCCCCAAGCACGGCGCCGACTTCCTCGAGTACAAGTGCCGCTACTGCTGCTCCGTGAGTACACACACTATCTGTAGGAAACGTGCAAGAACTGTGTGGTGGCGGCACAGAAGTGTCAATGTCATGTATTTAAAAAGTAAAAGTTCCGAATTTGCAACACTAAATGGCACGTACTACAAATAAATCAGACATCACATTAATCCTACATCGCTCAACTGAAATTTATACACACATTCCTTCATACTGGTAACCCAGAATATAAATAACAGTGCAGCATTTTTCTTCAAGTTATCATCAGCCGAAAGACGTCCACTGCCTCCTCCGTCGCCTAGCAGCCGCTGTTAATTTAGCCAGAAGCGATATCAGGATTTATAACATACGATCATCATCGCGTTTTTCTCTTTTTCAACATTTCACCTACCACTATTTGAATCTGTATCCAAAGTTTAAAGGATGATTGGTAGAAAATGCCTAAGGTATTAAGTCCGCCTCTGTACATTTGTGTGCGTAAAGTATTAAATAAATAAATACATTTGACACATCAACCGTTGCTATTCTTACATACGCAGATAACGTATATGGTGGAACGATGATTTATAGGTTGTGAATTTTCAAATTATGGGTTTTCCGTATGTCCACAGTCGGACCATTATGTATGACTCTAAAATTAAAGTTCTGTGTGCATGAACTTATAATGAAATGTTTTTTATTGCAGGTGGCCGTGTTCTTCTGTTTTGGCACGTCGCACTTCTGCAACGCTTGCCACGACGACTTCCAGCGCGTCACCAGCATCCCCAAGCATATGCTGCCCCAATGCCCCGCTGGTATGTATATAAATCTATATGAATTCGACAGGATATAGCAATATTTAAAAGAAATTCAAGGAAGTGCTCAAGTTAAATCCTTACAGAAACTATACCGGATGTTTCAATATTTTTTAAATAAGACGGAAACGCTAATCCGCTTTCCAATTCAACACGGCGGAAGTCAAATTAAATACAAGATAATCAAAACAAAAAAAATCATTATAAAAAATTGTTTTGTGCCCCTATGTACTTGGTTATACGCTTTATAAAAAGACATGGACAACAATGGTAACGGTATGCATGTATTCTCTTCAGGTCCCAAAGGCGAGCAACTACCCGGCTCATCAGACGAATGTCCTCTGCACGTGCAGCATCCAGAAACCGGCGAAGAGTTCGCTCTCGGCTGCGGCGTGTGTCGGCACGCACAGGGCTTCTGAATAAGGGAGTGCGCCATACGCGACCATAGAGCACCTAAAGGCTTCTACCGCTATGGCCAATAAACATTTAAAACAACAGTGTCAACAGTGTCAAAAACCACGGTACGACAAACTTACGAACCTGGTGAAAACATCTTTTAGGCTGGGCCATAGTCAAGTGTAAACGAATTCCACAAAATAATGCGGACTTTTTAACAAAATAATTTACGTTATTAAATACTACCCCGGATTGTACTACTAAAGTTGTACTCGCGAGGCGACTGTTGACGTGTGACGTTGCTCATGTGCGTGTCGTTGCTAGATAAAACAAAGTACAAACAACAATATTGCTAAACAAGAGTAGCTTAACTTCAAACAACTACAGTTGCCTCGTCATTGCACTACTTAAATATGATAAAAAATGGGACACTAAACTAATACACAATTATGACCTAATTTCCCGGATATTGGACTAACTCACACAAAAATGCTTGTGAAATTCAGGCATTCTCATTATGCTAGCATATTTATAAAAAAACATGTAGATTGGTTATATTGTCATTTAAACATTGAATCGATAAGAAATATGACCTTATGTACCGGACATAGCACTAACTCACAGAAAAACGCTTGTTAAAAACAGGTATTCTCATTATGCTACCATATTTATGAATATGGTGTAGATTGGTTTTATTAAACTTCTCATTAAAATGTTCAATCGAAATTGTCAAATAAAAATATTTAATGTTTCCACAATAGTAATCTCAGTGTTCGTTCTCTGTGTCGTCAACGGTAAAAATATGTGTCATTTTATCTCTGGTTATGTGTCTGTAATAAACATATAAATTTAACAGTTATTCATAAATGTTTCTATTATTGTTAGCTCAATAGATCACTGTCATAAATTACGATCATCGATATCTGATGTGTAATTTTTATGACTTGCAGTGTCCCCCTTCTATCCACTTGACGGAAGCCGTGTCCATATCTTTAGGATGTCTACTCTATCCTTCGACTGACATATTATAGTCAGTTTTCTGGCTGTTATTTTAGGTAGATAAACTTAGTTTAAGTACGTAATACTGTATAATAAATATGCAGTTTTTAAAACAGGCCTCAGTTAAACTGCAGACAAATGCTCGCTTCCACAATGCTTGAACTTATTTGCGTAATATAAAACAAAGTATAAGGAATTTATTTACACTGCTTATTTCTACTTCAAAATAAATGTAAGTTCTGGGATTTGTAATGTTGTGATTGAAATGTTTATGCGTCGTTAATTTACAGTCCCTGTTAAACTGTGTGATACTTTGCACGATGAAGTTATCTCGTGTGCTGCGACGGTCTAAATCTTATCATAAACTGACATAATTATTAATACACTGCAAGCAAGGCTTCCTTTTTGCTAATATTTTACTGCGCATATTATACTCAAACGGAATGTCTATTTTCTTTAATAATAAATTATTATAACATACATAGATGTTGTAGGAATAGCAGAGTTTTATTGTTGTTGTGCGATTAATTGGATGTACTTATATATACTTATCATGATAACATATTAATAGTTGTAATAGTATAAAATTATTTACTACACTGTCTCCCGAGTTTATGCGTCTTGTGACAAAACCTGCGTAGGCTCAACTTTCTGATAATCTTTCTTAACAACCAGAATTTTCTTTTAAAAGGACGCTAGTCGACTTGTTCTGCATACTAATACTGTAGGGCCATTACTCCGAGGTTTGTTATAGTATAGCAAAGTATAGCATGATATCTGTTTGTCTCGACTTTATCGATGCTTGTACGTACGCAGAATAGTAAAGTAAAGCGAAATTTGAAAGTAATGACCCTAATTTATCGTTACTTGGGGTATAAAAAAAAATACTAACCAAATTATGAAATCTCAAACAAAATCAGTTTATTTATTGAAGAAATCATACAACTTTATTTCGAATATTTAGTAGTTTTTCCACAATTATCCCACAATCAAAGGATTATTCATTACATTTATCTGTATAAATCGTCGCGCTTCCCGCTTACTTGCACGACTTTTGGCGAGACAGCATGCGTTCAGCTGCGCCCGTGAGAGACTTCGTACCGTCGGTCGTCGACTAGCGTCATAATATTAAACTGAAATACAAGGAGTATGCTCACTTTGCTTTCACTATAATTCAACCGTTTACTGCATCCTTATTTTGACTATTTTTTTTTAATTCCGCCTTATAATAACTTTAAAAAACGTTATTAGTTTTACCTTGTGTTCAAACTTACCTCACAAATAGAACTCTTTAAGTACCCACTCTTGGTCCTTCCATAAATTAAAGGAGTGAAGCCCTTGTAACGGAGCTGTAATCGTAGTATAAGACTGCATTTGAAGACTTGATAGTGGAGTTTCGAACGAAGTATGACAAAAATGTTTATTGGAGCAAATAAAAAAGATCGATATGAGTGGTCGTTATTTAAATAAAGAGTAGAAAGGCAATTTATTGCGATGTCTAAATCTTTGTCGCAGGGGCAGCCAGTTCTCAGCCCAAAAGTATTTTAAATACTACGCAATTATAAAGAACTTGAGAACAAAAGTATGATATTATTATTGTATTTTCAACCTAAGTGGTCTAATTATAAGCGTATAATTTAAATAAAACTATTGTTTATTAGATAGATACTATCGAAATCTCTTTTTGATGATGATTTACAATGTTATATCGTGATTAACTTAATTTTGGTGTATTTTATTTCGATTTTTAAGTTACCATAGATATTACTTTTTATTTAAAGATTAAGGGATTTCTATTTATGTTTGAAAATGTGATCGTCATTGTGATATGATAACTGATGACATGCAGTCAACGAATAAATAAAATGGGAAGTGAATGTCAAGTCTTACGTTTTCAAGAATCTGATGTGGGTTTCTACCTGAATTTTTGATCTTCAGAGTAACGTAGCTCTCTTTCTTGTGATGCACGGAGCGTGGATGCTTCGGCGGCCGCTAATAGTAACGGCACTTCCTGCACCTTCCATACAAACAAAGCGTATAACCGTTTAATCATACTTGACGTATGGAAACTGTTGTTGTGAACAGCAACGACGACAGAAGTTGTGTGTTCCACGCAATTTGCGCGCCATCAATTTGATTACGTATTACTGCCGCGCGTATTGTGCTGGTGTACTCCCTTGCTCCGTGTTTTGATGAGATATCTCAATACCGTATTTCTTACTATTAGTTTTTATTAAAATAGTCATTGAATGAATTCTACGAAAATATTGATGTATAATTATTATTGTATTTTAATTGACAGTTTACACAAGAAATACTAAACGTTATCAATTCTGCACCTTAGATACTACTCTTGATGTAGTTATTGAATATAGTGTTGTTAAGATAATTATTTTACAATAAAGCTTAAAATCCATATTTAGTTTTTCATTACCCTTGTTGTCCTATGAAACCCAAATTATGAGAAACTAAGCGGTTACATTTTATTTGAATAGATAATACTTTTCTACACAAACTACACAACCACTGAACATAGCAAACATAGCTAACACAATAACATTACATAATCGGTAAATGAAAAACTAATCCCGGATATTGAAATGACAACATAATCCAAATATCCATTGCATGGAACGAAAATGTCAGTAAGGCAAAGTTTACCTGTGCTGTGGTGGTTGCTCGTCTGGATTTAAATAGTACAAATAAAAATATCCCATGAATCTGGACTATAACAAGGCGTGTGGGGTTCGACTTGAAAAGAATTCTCGAAACGATTAGATACTTAAAATTTTACCAGAAACATTTGCCGAAATTTCCGCATCCCTGCCCACGTTCTCATTAATCCATTTAATGTGCGGATTTGTCGGGGTTATGAAATCCATCCTAACCAATCCATGTTTATTAACCGCGGAGCACAACCTAATATTCTCCAGGCTCAAGGAGTTGATGCCGAGGACGCCGGTGGAGTGCAGCATGGGACCGCCCGAGTCGCCGGCGCACAGGTTCGACGACGCCTGACAGTGCAGCGCCACGCACTTTGCTGGTAGCGTCGATTCATTTCTACTTTCAAATCGTACTATAAATAGTTTCAGCAACTGTGGCGGAGTCTTCTTATCCAAAATTTCAGTCCCACCTATTCTCAGAGATCCATTCGCGTTTGAGTGACCAACTAGTGTGACCTCATGGCTTCCTAAAGTGTTGATGTCTACTGTGCTTAAGACAGCAAATGTCTTTAGCCGCATAATTTCCGTTCTCAGTAATCCAATGTCATTTTGCATCTTTAGTTGAGGATTATGGAAGCTCGGATGGAGGACGGACGATATCACATCGGCTGTGCTGCTGTTCACAGATCCATATCGTATAACTGTTTGCAGCCTCAGGTTGTCAGAGAGGTCCTTCATGGGGCCGGCGCTGTCCACGCAGTGCCCCGCCGTCAGCGTCCACGTGGGGCTGAGCGCGACGCCAGTACACAAGTGAACATTATTCTCAGCACTAATTTTATTACCGAATGTTAATAATATTCGGCTTTCCAATCTCACTACGAACGGAAATTCATCAAATTTAGCGTCTCTACCGCTCTCAATTTTTAATCCTGAAGGCACGCAACCAATTCTTAGCAAAAAATATGTCAATGGTATGTACACGATGCAATGCATTTTGTATTGTAATGCCTGAATTTATTTTGTTCATAATGGTTTCTCTTTACGACCGTGTTATAAAAACGTGATGTGGAAACCAATTTATATCTTAGAAAACATTGAAACGAAACATACAACGATGAATTCAATAAAAATATGAAAATATTACAGTTGTAAAATGTAGCGGAAATTATATTTTTTATGGAAGAACAATGACTTATAGCGCGTTATTTAGGAGAACTCTGTTATTGGTATCTATGGTGGAAGTGCATACGGTAGCGCGCTCGAGTTTGCGCATAATTGGAGGCCGAGGGGCGTTACAAGATGAGTACCCATATGTCGCTAAACTGGAAGTGGTACCTGTGAACATGACTGCGTCAAGCCAAGCTCGAAGCATCACGTTCTGCACGGCATCCGTGCTGAGCATGACGTGGACCCTGACAGCTGCACACTGCATCAAGTTCCTTGATCGATATTCTCTCCACCATCCCGGCGTAGAACACAAGAATATGATAAGCACGCAGCCCAATGACGATTTGTTTGAGATATTGTCCCTGTATAAACATCCAGCGTTTAAAGGGATTCTTGTAGACGAAATAATGCTCATCGAGAATGACATAGGTATGCTGAAGACAGAACCAATATCACTGCAGCGGTACGCGAAGGTGAGTGCAGTCGACTTCTCCACGGTGAAGGGGCAGGCAGCGAACGCGGTGGGGTACGGACTTAGTGTCGTTATTACTAAGATTAAAGAGAAGAATGAGCCCCAAACGCCACGGCCACTGAAAGTGTTAGACATAGTCGTAGTTCAATGCCCCAAGCGATGGCACTTGTACCCGGCCATGTGTGTGGCGCAGCGCTGCGGGAGCACCCCCACAATGTGTGCGGGAGACTCCGGAGGTCCGCTCATCCATCCCTCGGGTATTATTGCCATCACCAGCGTAAACGTAGCAAGAGACTGCACGGTGGAGGCTAAGGAACGATCACATACGGTGGGAGTTTTGACCGCTATAAGTCCCTACATCACTTGGATCGCTAGTCATATTAAAAGCGGCGAATGACAAAAAGTTATTTTAATAGATTTTCTAAATAAATATTTTATTGTTACATTTTCACATTTATTTTGTATTTCTGAACAGCATGTTTAACTGTTATTGACAGCCGGCTATCAAAAGGGGGACGGAACGGCGGGCTTCAATTCGTTTAGGTAGGTATCATGAACTCAGCCCATTGACCCCGCTACTGGAAATCAGCTTCTCTTCTCTATTTTCTTCAACTTCATCGTTAAACCTGAAAACGCGGTCACGACTTTTAACTGTTCTATATTAAAGTCATCACAAAATAGTACATTTTTATGCAAGTGGGAAAACTTGGCCATTGCAGCTGAGATACTGCAATTATACCTACATGCCTACCTGTATCAAACGACGTTTTTCAACACTTACTCGAAAACATAATAGTAGATTATGCATCGAGGGGATAAAGCAGTTCCTATGTCACGGGCGTCGTATTGAATCCCGAACGCAATAAAAGATTCGAGAGTTTAACTCACGAGCGAAACGAGGGAGTTATTCAAGAATCCTGAATGCAGCGAGGGATTTAAGCTAGCCCAAGACACCTATATCCCTGAGGTACATACTCTACTTTTCACACCTACTGCGATAATATTGTGCTCGCACCATGACTCTAGGTGACTGTTCACCGCGAGCGGTTCACTGTTGGAGCAGGTCGCGCGTCCGAAGCTGTGCCCCGTCCTATAATATTGTACTGAATTTTAGTATAAACCAATAATGTGATTTGGCGACGTAGGTTTGCATAGCATATATTTTCACGTTTTCTTGCAGTTGGTGTGAAAAACATTGTTTTTGAGAAATTACTCGCAATTTGTTTTCTCGTGCACTATATCTGGGGCTGCCCGGTAACCAGTGGGAGCTGTCCGGAGAAATAACACCGTGATATTTATCATCATCATCATCATATCAGGCGAAAGACGTTCACTGCTGGAGATAGGCCTCCCCAAGTGTCGCCTCAACAACCGGTCCTGGCTGTCTCGCATCCATCAGCTACCCGCGACCCTCACCAGGTCATCGTCTGTCTTGTGGGAGGCCTTTCAACCGGTAATAGGGATCGGTAGTTAGTGCTATCAGCCTAATCCTATGTTCCAACTCCAAGCCGTGTCCTCTAACTCGACTCCACCTCGAAACATAAACCTGGTGATACCTATGTGAACAATGGTCTTCCATGATGCAACTGGAACCCTATCTGTATCTGACTGGGATGCAACGGCCGCCTTTCATCTCTTCTCGTAAGCAGCATGGTTTTGCGGGGTTATGGGCTTTGCCAGTGTCATAAGACTTGTCAGGGTAAGAGCCAACCAGCCTTGATCTACTTCTTCAGGTATCATAGATATTAAGATTTCCAGCACTTTGGCATGGCGTGAGGAGGTCATGCTTGTGGTGGTGAAAAGGGCAAGAAAGCTTAATATAGCAGAAGAAACAAGGTCCTCAGTGTAAACAACCGTAACGACCTCACCTCCTGCAATGTGACAGTCTCTCCAGTTGTTTTTATACTGAAGGGCTTGTGCTTGTGAACGGCTTACCGTATATGTTAAGATCACACAAATAAGTACTCTTCATTTATAAAATACTTGAAACTGTATAGGGAGTGATTGGCTGATGTTCACTTAATTAAGTATTCAAAATAGAGAATTTATATTTAGTATCTACTTATTATTAGATGCTGAGAGATTTTTCGGCGTTTGCCGGCGCACTTTTCCACACCAAAACGAAATAGACTTCATTGCGTGCGCATAAAAGTGGTTGGATAGGAGACAGTTACGGGTAAGTGTGTTGAAATACATTTTGATGCAAGTGTGGTAAGTTTGTCATTGCAGCCGAGGGGGAATAGACGCCAGAGCCGAAGGCAAAACCTTGACTTATTCGTTCGCTGAGCACTCGATACCACAGATGATATATTGCCGTGTTCGTTTTTGCAAAATGAGGCCAGCTGCCATACCGCCTAATCTTAATAATAAAAATAAAAAATTGTTTTACACACACATACACAAATAAATGTGAATGTGTTGATAAAATAAAAAAAAAATATTATATAACTTCACAATGATGTTTAATAAACGAGGTGAAGCTCGTGGCTAAAATATAAAATCCGTAAGGGTCGATATTCAAGGTTAAGAAACGCTTACGAAGGTAGGCTGTAGATGGGTGACCATCTTAACATACCGAGACTCCTCCGTGCTTCGGAAAGTATGTTAAACCGTTGGTCTCGGCTGCCATTTGTAGATCTTTGCCGATCCCAATATATCCCCAATATTCCCCAGTTGGGTAAAAGGTAGGCAGATGATGTTGAATTAATTAGTCCAGTTTAAAATTCTCAAAAGTATATGGCTAACTTCTAAAAATAAAAAAATAAACAACCCCGACATCAAATAAAAACTGTAAAAAGAAAAAAAATGTTTGGCTCCATTTTAGTATAATATGCGACGCTTGGCTCAAAACACCGCAATTTTAGTATTTACGAAGTATATTATCTACATATTTTATAAACGGTCCCCAACGCCGCTGCGCGCCGCCGCCGACGCGATGACGCTTGGGTCAAATCGACAGCCATATTACGTCCGCATAGTTCCGTTTATTCACTCCAGCTGGTGTTTTTGATCCATAGTTAACCAATGGTTAAAATTATGAGCATCTAAATTTCGTTAATGTCTTTTTCGATCAATAGTCAAATAAATAACTATTCGGTATTGTGTTCACTACTAGCGCCATGTTTAAAAAAAAACCAACAATTAATCGAGAAACACATACAGTATCAAAAAAATCTTCTCAATTTTAGCCATTGGTTGAGAATTACGGATGAAACACCTCGCCCTAACGTCGTGTTCTTAAAGATACGATAAGCAGGTAGGTACTCGTATGTTTAATATTTATGAAACTGGCATTAGTGCAGTTAAAAAAATGACGAGTTTTTGGCTCCAAAAGGTGTAAAACAGATAGGAAAAGCGATAAGCGGAGAACATGCTGTTACACCAACAGTAGTTTGCTGTCAGCTCTAGTGGCATATAATAATTAACGAACTATTAATTAAAGGCTGCAACGGCGATATGATTGTCATTGTTTCGGATTCCGGTTGGATAAATAAGTTTATTTTTTTGATTATTTGCGACACTACATTTCTTCTGGGAAACCTACCAAAGAGGCGCCAATGGTAATCAGCTTGGGAGCATACGTACTTTTCCGACAACACAATCTGAAAGTTCTTTTTTTGCCTCTCCATGTTTCTCACAAAATGGAGCCACTGGATCTTACAATCTTCAGTTCATTGAAGATATGGCATACAATAAAGAATGTTAGTTCTACATGGTTAAAATCCCGGAAAACGAATAAGCCAATACGTGGTTGAAAAACTTTTTACAAATGCATACAATAATACAGTTAAGCAAAGCTGTCAGTGGATTTAAAGCTGCTGGAATTCATCCTATTGACTGTGATAAATTTAAAGACAGCTTTACTTCATTTGACCAACCCACATCAGTCAAAATTATTACGTTCATGATACTGCAGCTGAGCAAAGTTTCAATGAGTCTGTTAACACTGGCAGCCAGAGTCAAAAACACCAACACAAGATGCCACTTCTGTTCTCGAGAATGAAAACGATTTGAGCATTACCATAAATACTCTTCCTCGATCCACTTCTGTGCCCCTTTCCGATATTTTCAATGTGCCAATCATTCCTGAAATATGAACCACTTTTAAGCGACAGAATAAAAATTCAACTAGAGGAAAAACAGAAAAGGCAAAGTGAGAGAAACGTTAGAAAAGAAAAATGCAAACTAAAAACAGAAAAGAACATTAAAACTATACAAAAGAAGCCACGACTCAAGGGTAAAGGAGTAATAAAGTTGACAAAGGCTTTAGAAGGAAATAAAAACGAAGAGGAGTTTTACTGTATAATATGCAACGAAAAGTTTGAGTCCCCACCGACAGAAGGTGCGACATTTGTAAACTCTGAGCACATGAAAAATGTACTTACTGCTGGCAAGACTAGTAAAGGTTACGTGTGTGATATGTGCGGCACTAAGAAATTTTAGTTACTATAAACTATAGTACTATAAAGATTTAATTATATTTCCCCCGCGGGATGATCTCATTTACCCCATAGGGTATCGGGTGAAAACGAACAGCAATGTGTTTTGTTGTCATTTATATTTCTAATAAAACCTAGAATTTTAAGTTTTTTTTTCTCACCAATAGTTAGATAAATAAGCAAAGTTAATATTGCAATACAAATAAACGTTTATTATGTCCATCAGTTTTTCTGTTATTTTGGAGCATTAATAAGTGTTCCTAATTCCCCCACCTAAATAATCGTTACTACTAAAAAGCTTGAATGTACTATAATGATACCTATGTCGAATGCTTCTATTTATTCAATGTCTCTTATGTTGGTAGAATAGGTACTGTATGTCATAAATTTATAAGGAGTAAAAGTACTTCGTATTTTATTTCCGAAGTTATTTTGTTTAATATTTTCTGGCTTCCTGGCTGGAAAGATATGGTGAGGAATAAAACCTCACCATATCTTTCCGTTCAGATAAGAGTATATGGCGCCGACAAAAGAATGGTCTCCCTCAAGGCAGTGTTTTGGCAGCCACACTTTTTAATATCTACACCAACGACCAGCCTACCACGCAACGCATTGAACGCTTCTTGTACGCGGATGACCTAGCTTTGGCGGCGCAATCATCGTCTTTCGTGGAGCTTTAAAAATAGACTGAATATAGCACTCGAGTCACTGGGAATGGGAAGGTACTATGACAGTAATGCTTTTCGCCCGAATCCGTCCAAAACTCAATCTTGCGTTTTTCAACTTCGCAATAGTTCCTCCAACAGGAAACTGGACATCACATGGCGAAGAACTAATAGATAACACTGCAAGTACCCCAAGTACCTAGGTGTTACTTTGGATAGAGCACTAACTTTTAAGGAACACTGTCACAGCACGAAGCAGAAGGTCGGGTCCCGAAACAACCTGCTACGTCGCCTTGTTTCTATCAACTGGGGAGCAACAACCGATGTTCTTCGCACCACCGACTAAATGTGAATGTGGTGCCCCCATCCAAAATATGGCCGACTTGTTGGGAGTGCCCCAAGTGCCCTTACACCTGCACCATAAAGGACCTAATGAGTGCCACACAGATGCCGCTATAAGCCTGGCCACTTTTTTTTTTATGGATGTGAAACCATCTAGTGACTTCTTCCGCTCTGGGTGGAGCGGAAGGCGTGTCAGACTCTTACTGACTTTAGTCAAAGGGAGAACAAAGAAGAAAGGAAGGAACACGGATACGTTTTAACCCATCCGTGTTCCTTCTAAAGCCCTTTGCGTTGAAAGCCGCGGTGACTCTTTCAAACAAATTCCGCAACCCTGAACCAGCGTGGCCACCTACTGGGCACAAATGGTTTAAGGGTCACCATATACTCCAAAAGAAGAAAATTCCTTATTCTGTCTACCTATATATCCACATGTTCCTATTGTTTCTAACAGCAATTCCTATTCATCATTAATTTTGTTTCTCTTTAGTTGCAGCTTGATGTGGTTCTTATTCTCTGCCGTTATAAGAAAATGTTCAGGCTTAAATCTAGGTGATATCAGATCATGAGATAATCAAAGGTTACGTAGTTAACTTACATAGTGGCCCTTTATTCGACAAACATAAGACAATATACCACCATATAACAATATAGGTTAATTGATTGCGTGTGAGCAATCAAGCTGTAGATCACAGAGTTTAGGCGACTGTGATGTCAAACTCTATCTAGGCATCTGGTACCCTTAGAATTAAAGTGACCTAATGGAAAAATTGCGAGCGGCAAGCAAGAAAATCTTAAAAAAGTAGAGTTAAGTACAAAAAAAATCTCTCCCGTGAGCTATGTATAAGCTGCCCTTTCCCACTCATAATTTGGACTCGTTTTTACCACAGGGTTTTAGAGTTTGCTTTTTAAGAACAGTTATAATATATCAAAATTATAAGTAACAGGAATTTTGAGTTAGGTCACTTCAATTATAAGGGTGCGTATTTACTTTTAAAATCAGGTTCAAGTAGGAACTTTGCGATGTATGTATGGGTAACCATACATACATCGCAAAGTACCTATATAATTAGGTGGTTGATGGGTATTTAAAAACTTAGTTTCTTAAAATGGATTAGATACCTAATAATTCAACAATTATTGGGTATCTAATCCATTCTACCTACGGAGGAACAAAATGGACAAAAGTTGCTAAAAGTTTCGTTTAGCGAACCGAAACACTTGAAAAGTTTAGAGAAGTAACTCTGAAAAAAGAAAATGTTACGCAGACCAAGTCGCGGGCAATGCAACAGTAGCAAGCCCTATTAGCAAGCTCTGACGCCTTTGCACGTAGTTACTAGAGATGCCGCGAATAGTTGTTATAGTCGAATACCGATTTATCGCCATTCCCTATGGCGAATAGTCGAATACTCTCCATAAAAAAAATAGTTTATTTATTCTCAAATAATAATGCTACACTTGTAGTAGTCTCTTGAACTTACTGCACCACAATCTTCCCCTTTTGGACTTTAAAAATTAAATAATTCATTAAAAAGCTTAAGTACCTAATTAAACTTCAACATGACTGATTTTTGGCAAACTTTCATATAGGGTGACCAAATCGGATGCATACAACATTTTTTGCCATCATTTAATAAGACCAGGAATACTGTATTAATTAAAAAACAATGTTGGAGAGGACAACAGTCTTTGTTGATCCACGCAAGATCACTTCGACTGACTAATAGGTGGAGTCATTTCACTATTCTACACTTCTTTAAAGAGCCCGCATGGCAAGTGCCGCTGGCGGCTGTCACTGTGGCTGGTGAATGCAATTATCGCATATCGCATATCGCATATCGCATATCGCGTGTTGCTTCAAAAGATTAATAAAAGTATAATTATTTTTAAGTCGACAGTTTTTCTGTTTATTAAAAGTTTATTTTTAGTATTCGGTGAAGGCCGAATAATAAACACTATTATTTGGTATTCGACGAATAATAAAAAGAATGTCAAGTAATGCCGAATACCGAATAAAAGCGACTATTCGCGGCATCTCTAGTTGTAACCTTCTGAAAATAATGGTCCTAGAATCTAGATCGTTAAAAATCAAGTCGATGTAATTTTTCACCCCTCGGTGTCACGCAGACGGTGTCCAGACCACGTTCGCTACCGACGCCTGCGCTCGCGCACCTTCCGTTGCACATTAGTACCATTAAAAAAAGCAATGGACACAGAGGTACGTAGTCAAACTTGTTTATTTTATACCACTTTTAGAGATAAACTTTTTATTTTCTTCTTACTAATTTTTTACTAACTTCTTTTATCAAATATTTACAGAGAAATCGTATATTTTCAAATTTGCAGTTAAGAATTTAGCAGAAGCAATCCTAGTCAATTAATCTGTTAACTAAGAGCTTCATCATAGTGTTATCATATTGCATTATTTCTTCACTGAATTTTAATGACATCATAGGATTCTAGTAAATAAACAATTGGAGATAGGTGCTGTCGAACATGCATCTAGTCATAGATTGTAGTGCAATGATGATTAAGCTTTCATTGATAACAAATTATTATTAATTTCTTCATTTAATCATGTTGACATGTTCCCTAAACATCATATCGCTCAATAAGGAGGTCATAGATACTGTAGACCACAATCTAAACCATAATTAGATTTGGAAAATCTGACCGAGAATGATAAGAATTGTAGTTTACTCTCACGGTAATCGGTTATCATTAGTGAACAATGATTCTACTACAGATGTTCGTTACTCTAACCTGCATCTTAGTATTATTAAAGGTCATAAGTCTAGTGTTAGTAAACAATATTTGACAGTCATTGTACGGACATAAATAGCTATTATTTACTTTCAAAATAGCGTCGAGTGAGTCACGAATTTGGTCGCGACGTCCTAGCCGTTGTATCTTTTGTAGCGTGATAACGACGAACACTTGAGAGCAACAGCGGTACTGATAAGCCGCCTTCACAGATCGATTGTGTCGTCCAATAGATATGGTGTTTTATCTCCAGATAATCTAGAACATTGCTAAATCTTCGTGAGTTCTGGTGCAGTGTTAACATGTCAACAGTCGTGGTTTCGATTGATGTAGGTGTCATGTATTCCTGGTGATTGTGGTTCTTGTGTTTAAATCTGTTGGACATGGTTGGTTCTCACAAATTAAAGGTATGTTTTATTTAGTGTTTTGGGTTGCTTAGTAACGTTATTTCTAACAGGAAAGCGACAAAACTTGTAGCTTTAAGTTATCAGTGACATTTTATCTCAATTTTACTATAGTTTAAATCCCATCCCAGGCATTATCTGCACAGATTATTTAGAATTTTAAGATTTATGTGACCTTTTTATATGAAAGTAACTGAACTGTGCAAAAAGTACCTGCGATACAGAAATGAATACAATTAATTTTATTGAAAACTAGAAATCTACAAGAGAAACAGTCCTGCGCGAAGTACCTACCTACTATGCATATAATTGATAGAAGTAAAATCGCACATCCCCCAAGGCAGAAAGACACGATGTCGCAAACTTCCCTACTCATTTGTCAATTTAAAATATGTTTAGAAATTTTGTATTAACTCATGAAAATGCGGTAGTAAATACAAAGCCAAACAATACTTTACTTTGTACCTAGATCACAAATGTTGCAAATTCTGACAGCTAGTACAGCATCAATAATAATCAAGTAATACCTCGAGATTACATTAGAATCATGCAAACTGCTGGCTATTAGCTGGAAATCAGCTGTTGCTGGCAGAATTCCTCAACGATCATAATTCCACCTTGTTCCTACCAATTACCTTAGATGGTCTTTAGAAGAAAGAACCACACAGATTTGAGTGGACCGGTCCAGTCAGTGCAAGCATTTGTCAGTAGTCGTGTAGCTCAACTCAGATCTACTTAGGAGCTTAACAACTCGACGAACAATACCTACCAAAGATAGGACATTTGGATCACCCTTTCCACTCACGTCTTTTAAACCGATATTGCGGGCCAGTCCTTGCGGTAAAAGTCAAGATCATCTCTCTGTCTTGATCATGAATATCATGCTGCTGCTTAAATACTAAACCATAATTACTGCGTTGATTTTGACCTGTCCTATCCTCAGCATCAGTGTATTGATCAAAATACCACCTCAGTACTCACTTTTGATTTGATTCGTCTAAACGGTTTAAAAGTTCTTATATCGGAACAATCATCATATGCGAAAAAACATAAGTAGGCACTAATCACAACGATCTGGGGTATTGGTTATACAAAATATATTACATTTTTTCATAGGCTACCAAACAACTTAACAATTTTGTGTAAGTGTAATATACTTAGTTTTAAAATGTCTGTACCTAGTTATTAGTTGCTATCTATCTTAATTTTAAGATTTTTTTTTGCATGCTGAAAATGAGTAGATAAAATATGTGGAACGATTTTAACTTAAGACCATTATGTACCATATATCACGCAAAATAAACATTCAATTCTATTCTTTTGTCACTTAAGAATCCACTGTAATCCCGATAATAGTCACGTCGGAGAGTTTAGGTACACATACGTGCTTCATGGCTAAAAATGAATTGAAGGACTTAATATTGGCAACGGTTCCCAGGAATGGATAAGTTGGCCATTGATCCGGGCACACTTATGCACGGCAGCAGTGGCTGTAAGTTTCCACGCCACCTGGCACTGTCCTCGAGGAGCCTTCATCCATGGAGGAGTGCAGTACGGAGTAGCAGTGACCCTGGCCCTGATGGTCGTGGCTCTACCCTTGGCTCTCCTACAGCTGTCAGTCGGACAGCTGAGCCAGCAAGATGCTGTTGGAGTTTGGAGGGCAGTTCCTTTTTTTAGAGGTACGTGCAGTGGTTATAAGTGGCTTACTACTTACTTCTTCTTCTCAGCTATAGGTAGGTAGGTAATACTAGGAAGTGGTGACGGCTGGGCGTTTTGGAGAACCGTCTTTGTGTCAAACGACAAAAAGTGCTGGCTCTCAGCCAAATTTGAATAAATAATTTTTTATTTAGATTTCGCCATCAAGGTGGAGGTAACAGGTAGCCACGGTACCCTGCTTTTATTAATAAAAGATAAAAGCAGGGTACCGTGGCTACCAGTTTAAAATCCAGAGAAATAAGAATAATATTAAAGTTTGTTTAGCAGTTTATTGAAATTCGGTTACAATAATAAACAACAATATTAAACTGCAGTAACTCTACCATTAGTCATTGGTACAGTGAAGTTACGCTACTTTTAAAATATAAAAAGCAAATTTTTTTCGTGGAATCAGATCAACCCAACGACCAATCAAAACCCTCAAGGTAGCGCTTTTCACCCAAGGTTTATAAAATGTACAATAAATGAAACATCACTTCACTAAATATCTTAAAATATTGATATAAAGGTAGGTAGTTAAAAAAAGTAAGATTAAAAAATTGAAATGAATGTTTTTCATAATTTTTTGTAGGTAATTTAAATAAATAATGACGACATACCGTAAACTCTTCAATATTGATTGAGACTGGAGTTGGAGTACCTATTTTACCATGAAACTGATTTGTAATTGATATGGAATGTTTATTAGGAGTTTTGAAGCGCAGAACTGAATACCTACATGTACATGATTCTGAGGGACTTCACAAAATTATAACGTGTTTGTTATTTTAATACTTTCTTTGAATAAGTTATTATTTGGCAGGTGTCGGCTACCTCAGGCTACTAATTTCGTTGTTGGGCTCAATATACTCGATCATTTTCTTGGCGATGACTGGAACATATTTGCTTTACACAATAAGTAATTCCCTGCCATTTTGGGAATGCATTGATATGGTTCAAGAACAGGTAAGATTTTAACGCAATTTCTATATTTTTTTACTTGCTCAAAATTTTTCTTCTCAATTTATTTGACAAACTTTTAATTTTCGCCTTTTGCTATTATCTTGTACCTTGCAAACTTGTAATTTTTAAGCACTAAGAATCATTAATTTTTTTAGGACGAATATGTAAATACTGTGAACGCGTCTACGTGTCTCAAGTAAGTTTAATATTTTTTCATCAATTCTTTCAAAACCAAGGTCTTTCGATTTTTATAGGGTTGAAACATGTAAAAGTAAATTATCGATTTTGTTATCCGTTTTCTTTTACTATGTTGCTTTAGCCCGCTTCCAGTATAACCTTGTAGGTTATGCTGAAACTGGGTATTTCCACTAAAGTATTCAGATACAGCAGATTTCAAGATTTGCCCGTATGTTTCAGGGATACGTTTATGGGACCAGTGAGCGAGCGGCCCGAATATTATTTAGCAGTAGCTTTAATCATACTTGTCCTGTGGGTACTGTTTCCTTTTATGTAAGTATTGTATGTTTTAGAAGTTTTTTCAACGGTACATAAAAAGGTACTCTTTTGATACCAAAAACAAAGTTTTTATCAAACTATTTTTCAATAATATTCCTGTAATTTCTCTTCCATTCTTCAGAATAGGAATTTCTAATAAGTAAACTGTACCATTTGTTAAAATCAGATTAGTAGTTGAAGATGTAGCAACAAAGACGTTACTTACATATAAAACAGAGTATTTTTCAGTTTTTACAATCCGGTAAAACTGATGAAGCGGATCTTCTACATGTTGGGTCCGATCGTCATCATCCTCATAGTGGTCATCATGACCTGCATTAGTACTGGCGACAACCTGACTTCGTTCTCTAAGCTGGTTGACTGGAAGAGTTTCCTGGAGCCTGGCATATGGCACGGGGCGATCGTGCAAGCTTTATTAGCCTCCCAAGTGGCTGGTGGATACCTCATTTCTTCTGGCGATACTGTTTATTCCAGTACAAATGTGCAGTGGTGAGTTTTTGATGACTGTTATTTTCTAATCATGTGATTATGCTGTGCTATTGTAGAGTATATCTAGTGCCTGTTGTTTTAATGTCTAAAATTGTTCTACTTATTCCTTTGCTTCTATGTTTGTATTATTTGACATCAAGGAGAAGTGTAAGGTGTTGCTAGAAGCCCCTAAAGCAGCTTACGCATTTATATTTCGGCTATAAGTAGAACATAATTATGTGTATGTCGGGTTTCCAAAATCCATACCATATACCTTTGATTTCATTTTTATCTGTACGCTTTGCTTTGGTTGTTTACAAGACATTTTCTCTCCTAACCGCTTAAATTAGTGCAAAGCGTTTCAGAAGTCGTTAGTATGACCTTGCATCAGCGAACCCCCCATTACCCACTTTATACCTCAATCAAGTAAACCTTGGTTTCCACACGAGTAAAGGCCAGCCATCAGGTAAACGATTTGATAATGCGAAACACGAGTAGAGCCGTAAGACAATTGCAGACAGGCGACACGACAATGCAACGTCGCATTTTCATATATAACATTTCAATTTTTCTATGAAAAAAACGTCAATGCATTTTTGTCGCATCTCCCTGTTTGCGGGAGCCTTAATACCCTAATGTGGTCGCATTTTATTAACATGCTTATGCACATGGATCCGCCCAGTTGCACGTAGTTGCATCCAAGTATCACATAATAACGACATAATGGGTGTCATTAATTTGATAGTATTTCCTCGGTTCCCATTCCGTTCCAATCATAATAGGCACTCGTTTTATTAGAAGTTATTTAACAGCATGCTGTGACAGACATTTCCGGTGCCTGTGATTGAAACTCAACCCGTGGAGGCAATTTTGTGTCCGAGTATGGCATTGGTCTTGTTTATCAAGTGCATTTTACAAATTGGTACTGCGAGCTGCGTTTACATTGTGTGCTATTGCGTAACAACAAAGGTTTTAGTTGGAGCTACTTGTTTATCATTGTTTTGGAAAAGCCTTTTACTGGCCTGAACTGCTATGCAGTAAAGTGTATTAATTAATTTACTTTCTGTTCTTACAATTTACTAAAAGTTCAAGCCTGAGAAGTTCATATTAATCCAGAGAAAAGTACTACGATCTTCTTTACCTTATACCTATTTATTTGGGGTAATTTTCATTTATAAGTTTAAATCTGCCTTAATCTTAATAGGCAACACCTTTCTAGCCATATCATCCGTAAGTAACACAATCCAACAGTCAAAAACCATCAGCTGCCTACGTGACTGAAACTCGAATCAGAAACTCTCAACCATCTCCACAACAAGGAAAATAAAGTGCATAAATCATTCGAAGAAATACACCCATTAGGATCGTAGTTTAGTCTAGTACCTTCCACTCTGTGACACTGCACAAGCGCAGCACCAATTGAGGATCAGCGATAATGGAGGGCATCCGGTCGCCTGATCCCGACAATAGATATGACAATAGACAGAAACTTGCTAGCTCGTTCATGCTGCCACTCTTTAGAAGAATTAGATTTGTAACGTTATGAAATACAAAATTATCAGTAAATAAATTCCGAATTAATTATGAATTCATCAGTGGGTACTAACGGTAAAAACTTAGACAACCTGAAAATAATAACACATCGCTATCTCTGGCCGACGACGATACTGGACTCAGAAACAATGCAACCGAAATGAGAACCTCCTCCTTTTTGGAAGTGGGTTTGGGATGAGAATTTATGAGATAACCTCATAGTTAATTTGCTTTACGTTATCAGTTATAATGTTCCCCCTGCTAGAAAACATCAAGCTTTTTCTCTGTGTGGGCTGGTCGTCATGGCCGGTTTGGTGGTTTTAAGCTAATATTGCTTGCGTTTTCTTCGTTAAATTAGATTGATTTGCTGAACCCGTGCTGAACAAGGATTTGGGAAGCTATTCATATCAAGATATCATGCTCATAGTGTTCTTAGACTGTGATCAATCATTAATATTAATATGTTTGTTCTTGATTAAACTATAGTTGGAGCCGAATAAATTTGCAATAAAGGGTATTGACCTTTTCCTTATATCTGTTCATAGGTGCCCGAAAAATAAGTCATGAATGGTTGTAAATTATTAGAAAATCTAAAGGATCTCGATAGATGTAGTTTCAGAACAGCTTTGTCTTTTTTGGAATTAAGAATGTCAAAAAGTTCGTTTGGCGCCAACCATATTATTGAATGTATACATGGACAAGAGCACTTTATTAAGTCGTCTGTTGATATTTTATAAGCCCATAGCTTTGACCTTAATTAATGCTACTAAGTCAAAGTCAAAGTCAAAACGTTTATTTCAATTAGGCCATTAAACGGCACTTTTGAACGTCATCGTTTACAGTTCAGTAAAATAATAATGTAACATTAATAAATTGACTCTAAATTCTCAGCCCATCTTGACTGATAAAATGAAACTAAGTTTTTGTTTTAAATCATCATATTTTTAAACATTTTTTTTTTATCTTTGCAGGTCATCTGTAACAATTGTTGTAGCAAACGTTTTGTCAACCTGGGTGAGCGTGGTGTTCTGGTATTCCATAAGTGGACCTGTGAAGGATACCAGCGTGTTTGCAGTGCTTATCCAGGCTTACGAGCTGGGGGAAGACGTAAATATAGACTTGGCGTGGCCAGTGACTATATTCGTCACTCTTTTTTTTTCTGGACTAATTACTATGGTAAGTTTTGGAACGCTTTCACATTAAGACGAGTTTAGCAGCGAGACAGTCGTGCGGCTACAGTTTCGAATAGTTTCTTCAGCTTTTGTTTCTTAAAAAGTAAAGGCATGTGCTTCTGCCGCGCTACTGTCGCGCCGCTAATGTCCTAAGGTGAAAGCGGCTTTAGCAGCCTTCTCTGGTAAAATTACAAAACCAAAAACAAGCTTTCATTTACTAATTGTATCCCGTCTTCCAGCTCTCTCTCCTTTACCCAATATATGACCGCATCCGTCGCATCGGCGGAGTCAAATGGCGTCTACTCTCCTTCGCCGCATCCCTGATGGGTGCCTTCATCAGCCTGGTGACCTTGTGGGGCAGGCTGCCGATCCTCCACCTCCTGACAGACTACGCTGTACCCCTCCTCGTCAGCATAGCTAGTGTACTCGAGATCTTGGCCTTCGTGTTTATATACGGTAACTGATTCATCCTCACTTGAGGTTCAACTATCTTATCCCGATTATCTTTATCTTCTATCTATCTAAGCTTATGTTGTTAAGTGGTGAAATTGTTTGTTAGTAGGAAGTAATCTCTAGAATCTGATCCGATCACGGAATTTCTTAAATATAGAAAGTTTCACTTTCGTGAAGTGTCTTAGGCTATTAATTTATCACGTGATAGGCTTGGGGAGCAGTCGTACGAAGTCTAGAAGTCTCTCTAAAAAGCTAGTGGCATTATACAGTGTGACTGTGTGACTGGTTAATGACTGCGTCCTTTCAAATGGGTTGCACTAGAGCTATAGCAGTTGTTATTCTGCTGGAACACTGTACTAGGTCAGTTCAAGGTCAAAATTATACCACAGTCGAACAGCCGACTGCGGATGTCCACACGTAAATTGGCAGGATGCAACAGCGTATCCCAGTAAATAGTAGGTAGTAAATGTGTGGGTATCTAAAACATTTTCAATGTGTCGGTCACTGACCTCAGTATTATGGACACTGCATAAATAATTTATACCGAAAACATATAAAATTAAAGATGTATGGAACAAGAATCCTTCCCTGGCACAGATCACGTTGATGGATAAAATATTGGAATATTAAATACCAATGAATCTGCTACTTACGGTCCATCCAACCATTATAGGAGTTAACCTTTCTCTAAACGATATGCCGGTTGCATACACAAGTGACTCACCTTTTTATATTTATGTATTGTTTTGTGTTCAAATATATTTGTTAGAGTCGGTTCTTCCCATAGAAGTCATAGGACCTAATGCATGTAGAACTAATAGTTCCTAATGCACGTAGAAGTAATAGGACCTAATGCGGGATTAGGTTAGAGGAGGTATTATCAACTCTATGTTACTTACTTCCACGAACATTAAGTAAATATAGTCTACCTATTCATTCCGATCTCTGGTCATGAATAATAAATTGTCAAGAGATATAAACTAACAAGACCAAAAGCAAAGGATGGATGGACTGTGAGAAAGATTATAGCTAAAAAAGTGACCCCTACTGAGATGAATTAAAAGAAGAGTATGGAATTAGCGGACGTCTTCCTCTCACCCCACAAATAATGGGATCAAAGCTGCAAAAAGGACAAGGGATTCTACGTGCATTAGGTCCTTTTACTTCTACGTGCTCCTATTATTTACGTGGTCCTATTACTTGTACGTGTATTAGGTGCATGAACAGAGTCATGACTGTAGGGTAGAATAACTAAAGAACTTGTTATTTTGATGTAAAAGCTCGCATAAGAAAAAGGGAATTACAAATAAAAGGTGAACAAGCAGCTGGCACAAATTTTAGGGTGACACCTTCTCCGTTCAATGGAAGACCCTTTAAAATAGCGTGTTAAACAAAAAAGGTCATTGGATGCCCGATGACGCAAGATTCTGATATTATAGAAATCCTTTAATGATTTATATAATAAGATCAGTGAAAGACCCAGTGTAGTTGTGTAGTAAATGTTGACTACTGAAGGTAGGAAGAATAAGATAATAATAATGTCTCGGCCATCTAAAATGAACGGTGAAAAGGGTTGACGATCCATGGATAACCCAAATCTCTAAGGTATCCTGATAGATCATTCTAATTGATTTTGTCTCTTCGCCAGGTTGGAAAGTTCTAGTAGAAGACGTGGAATTCCTGACGGGTCGCGATCTGCCAAAGGTCTGGGTATTGGGCTGGTGTGCCGCCCCAGGAATCATAGCCCCCTTCACTGCATGGTGGATGACGGTGGTCTTCATCCGAGATAAGACGTGGCACGACGCTCCTTGGCCAGCCATCTCCATGCTTTCTACCGTTGCGCTGGCATTCCTCATTTTTATTGTATTTGCTTCCGTGGCTATAGCGAAGCAGGTTCAATATGATTTAATTGGGGTAAGATATTATGTGAACATGCCTAACATTGTGTTTCCAAGTACGTTTAAATATGTTTTAGCTGTTAGCAAATTTATTTTGATTTTGTGTGATCTTATGCCAACGCTAATGAAGAATCATTTAGATACGTGCTTGATTTAAAAAACATGAAAATGATGATAAGAACCATCCTAACGAAATTGCGAACTTTCCTACAATGCTAGCTATGAATTGCCTTGCGAGGGGCTATGGCGACATTTGATTCTAATTTAGGGATCGTTAGAGGAACGATAAAGAACTGCGGAGGTGAAGATAAAATTAATGACACAATTTATCAGGATTGTTCATTGAGTAATTAATCATCTGTCCGTATTTGCCGCATAAACATGACAAGCAAACCTTATAATTTTGTTCGTACCTAACTTGATAATGATAACACGTAAGATAAATATGATACACCAATGTCATACGTGTAGTACAAATTCCATTATCATAGTAACCGATCTTGTTTAAAAATAGACACGCCTATATTTTTAATTGCAATTAAGTGAATCATTAACCCGAGTTCCTTATTACTCGCAGGCAGATAAGACGTTTAGTATGCAGTACGAATGTGATGCCATTTCCCTAAGCGGCATCTAATATACTTTTCCTATTGCCTTAATTTTAAGGCCATAGCCTTGCCTAGCGCCACACATGATAAGAATTCATCACTAGTTCCTGTCTTAGAGGAAACATTTACTCTTCCGCAGAAACTGAAGTCATCGTTCAAGCCGTCTCGACACTGGGGACCACGGGACCCCATCACGCACTACTACTGGCTGGCCCGAAGGGATGAGGTCGAGAGGGGAAACCAGCTGAGAAGGAGGTACCAGCGGAGGCAGTTAGGACAGCTCTCTGGCAGGCCAAGCATTTTGAACGTGCCGGCAACTGTCCAACAAAAAGACGAAGAGGCTACCAGTGCCGGAAAAGGGCGTTCTAACTCCGATGACTGGTTGATCACCGTCAACCGAAAACAACTGACTCAAGTCGCTGAGAGCAAGAAGAGGCCCAAGTCTTTGGATTGGTCCTTCTCGAACGCGAAGGTACCCATCGCTATAGAACTGAACACTTTGGACCGCAATGACTCTAACTATACTTCTACGTCGATGCCGTCTCTAGAAAGTAACAATACTATGATAGTTGATAAGGCAATAATTAGTAAGTAATTTGACACAGGAAACTGGTTAGGTCCCGATTTATTTTATGTTTTAGATATTAAGTGTGTGTTTTTTGTTTGTTATCGATAAGTTTTATTAGTAAAAAGTTTATTAGCTATGAAAAGCACTTATGAGTCTTGTCAACATGAATTTCTTATCCCTCAATCCTTCATTCCTTTTTCTTCTAATTCCGAATACATCTAGCCTTATAGAAGTTGGGCTACAATAATCTCCGATATCCGTACCTGGTCTGCCTCTGTATATTGTATCACCAGCGGACTCACGCTAGTGCTACTAATGATATTATTATCAAATAAAACTATATTTGAGATTTAAACTTTAAAATACATTCGGAGTCCCAAATAAAAACAAAACATATTTTTACACTCTTACAGACGCTTCCAAAGGGCTACCTTGTCTGCCAGAGACCTGGAGCCAAGGATATCCTCGTCACAATATTGTGGTAAAAGGTAAGCGAATCACCACTCGCAGGCCCAAGATGTGCCTTACAACCTAACAATCACCACTAGCAGGTTGATAGTGTAGCCCAAGATGTGCCTTACAACCTAACGAAACTTATTGCCAGTAATGCCTCAAGCCCTGGTGAAGGTCACGAGAATTTGCTGACGGTACTTGGTGAAGGTCACCAATGTCTAGCAAAGGACGTCTTTCGGCTGAAACGATGAAGGTAAGAACAATGCCACAAGGTCAGAATGAATTCGTTCTGACCACGGAGCAAGTTCTGACACACTTGTTTTTTTCTAAATTAGGAACTTATTTAACCACTTTCTTATCAGCAGTGCTATTCAGTAAGAGCTGTTACGCCCTGCATCCGGAAAATCCGAATCTGTGAAAATACGCTCCGAAGATTCATAGAACTATTTGCATCCGACTGCTTTACCGATTTCTCTCCGTCATTCGTCTCCAATTCGGAAGAAATGTTGACGGACCGAAGTAGCCGTAGTTCTGTTTGTAAGAACGCTTTCGCATGACCTCAGATTCAAATCGGAGAGCTTGGATTTGGATTAGAGATCGGATTACTGCGTAAGCAATATCAATACAATACTCAACACTTATCCGAACGCAATACTTATCCGAATTCGGACCGAGTTTTTTATATCTGTAACTTAGGTAAAATGAGCTTGAAGAGTCAATCCGTACGTCGTGCATCGTTATTTCCGTTCCATTCTGTCAACATCTCACCGTGTAACCTTAGGTGGAGTGAAAAACCTCATTCCACCTTGTTGATATGGATTGACAGCTCACTTCATGTTCACTTCACCTACGATTACACGGTGAGATGTTTATCATGAATCATGACTGCTGGTGAATCACAGCTCACCTCAAGCCTAACCTATGTAGCTAATCAATGTTATCAATGTGAGATATTAACAGAATATACCAGCTGATGTTAAGCCATGCTGTTGGCTTGGTTTACAGCCCCAAAAACGTGGATGTTCCACGTGACTGTCCATTGACCTTTATCATGGAGCATCTGTATTACTCATCCTCTGCCCCTTTGTTCGCATATGCAGCTATTATGCATGCTCCTCACGGAACAATCGCGTCATGCAGTGGTCTGAAATTACGACGTCTCAGTCTTGTAGGTATTGCTAATATTCCTCGAATGTTCCTAAACCTGTACGTATTTTAAGGCAGAATTATCTCTGTTACTAACAGTTTGTAGGAGTTGTTTCTAGAACTCAATGCAGCTTATTAACACCCGGACCACTCATTATTTCAGAAAAATTCATTACTTTCTTCCTTTTTCGAAAATTGCAAAAATGAAGTATGATACAGCTATCATTCGAAAATTTTATGTAAGTTTTTAAAGAGCCATCTATCGGGTGGTTAGTCGATACTGCTCAACTTATGGACCGGTCCCGCCATCTACAGAGCTCCGACTTTCGCCCGTAATATACGAGTGAGGTCGCCAAGAGAAAGCTGACTGTTTGGTTGGCTATACATTTCGAACGACGGTTTAGCTGCGATAAAACGAAATCGTCCGGCAAACGCAGGGTGCCGCGCCGCGTGGCGCGTTCGTCTGCTGTACGGATGTCGCACGGCTGCCGCGCGGCTTGCCATACTTGTCTGGACAGCGAATACCGCGGGGCTGCCGCAGGGATGCAGCTAGGCGTCGAGTGGATACCGTGCGGCAATTGCTTGAAATATTTTGTCGTCGCTTTGCCGCGGTAGGAAGGGGAATAGTTTCGATCGCTTCAGTCTGTACAGTCGGTCGCTTGCTCACTCGTCTAATTTAAAACGTATTGCCTTATGGTAGAGTGCACTTTCCCTAATCGTGCATCGCCATGCTAAGTTTGAATTGTGATGGCGCGAAGAAATTCGACGTTTGAATAAACTACTGACATTGTGAACTTTTCTGGTTCAAGAGAGGCTTTTTTAAAACTTACTCCTCGATTTTTATTTCACAGACGTTTCAGTATCTCTTTATCGAATGTTAATGTCATAGATCCATAGATAAAAAAACAAAAGCGTTTTTTTTTCCTGCCATATTTTTATTGTCCGTCAGTCTTGTGTCTGGATTTGCGCCTTTAGCGCATACAAAACAGGGTTAGTAGACCTGTAAGCCCAACTTCGCCAAGTTTAGGCGTTGTTGATATGCTATGCCGGATATTTAAATTTGCAGCAAGTCTCCATTCCATTTCTTGTTTCAACCAATTGATACTGATTTGCAAAAAGTAAACCAACTCTTAAAACAGCATCAATAAACTTAGATGATAAACCTAGTTTAATCGAAGTGGGTAAGAAAACCGTGCCGAGTACAAAGCCGAACACTTTGGAGTTATAAATGAAGTTGTCAAGCCCACACGTACTCATTATGCTAGTACATACAGATACAGTGGTACCATAGAAATATAAAAAAACAGCAGCAGCAACTTGTTTATTATATCTATGAGTGGTACTGATAATTAAAGTAGGTACGACATAATTATCTCGAAGGATCGCCACACTTGAGTGGATGATGGGGATGAGAGAGAGATGGTCGATGGGGCTGAAAGTTTCTGCAATACGAACATGCAGAGAGCTGTCAATCCATACAAACAATATGGAATGCCAGTGCAATTCACGCATGTTTACACAGTGTGATGTTGACAGAATAGACCGGCTGGAGTGGCGCCCGCGGACCGGAAGACGCAAGGTGGAACAAAGACCTGATGAAGGCCGCGAGAATCCGCTATCTGGCACCGACTGGTTGATGACACTTGGGGGACATCTCTCTTTTGAGATGATGAAAGGGGTAGTGCATCTACAAGAAAATACAAATTATTTATTTTCTTGCACAATTGTGCACCCCACCTATTATTTAATATGCTATTTTTCCCTGGTCACACGCTCTACCAAAGCATATTATTACCTCAGTTTCTTAAAATTTGTGTATAGTAATAAAATTATAATAATTTGAATTAACAATCTAACATTTTATTAACTTACAAAATGTTGTACAATTAATAGCGTGTGTGTTTTTGTATGTGTGCGAGTGTGTGTGGAGTGCTGGTGTGCCAGTTCGTTTGGAAGCAGCCTTAGCAGTGGGAATATTAGCTTATCATGCTTATGCGTAGGAGAAATGTTAACGAGGAGCAAAAGAAAAGTAAAAACACACTTGTGGCCCATTGGGCATTTTAGTCGAGCTTCAATACAGTGGCGTAGCTAGTCTCAAAGGGACCTTGTATCAAACATTTTTGGGGGCCCCGTTTTTAGGGGTATTGTTTTTTAAACAAAATAGGCCCTACTAGCTCAGAACTGTCTTGGCAGGCCACGAAGGAGATGACGCGACTAAATGCGTCCACACGTCTGGGCCCTTGTAACCCGGGAACCCCGTATCTTTAATACGGCTGATACGGCGGTAGCTACGCCCCTGCTTCAATCTGATGGTTATGGCAACCATGCAGTATAATTAACACCTACGAACTTTGTCTGCGTGAAAGCAAAGCACTTTCGGCACTTCTGATGTACAATGAAATCCTAGCAGTGACCACTCACCATTTTATTAACGCCGATCCGGGCAGCTTGATTGCCACCCAGTTACATGAAAATAAAAACATGCCGAAGTAAGCAGATTTGACTGTCTGGCCAACATTTGACTGTCACGGATCGATGTCCAAGCAAAAGAGACCGTCTGTATACATCTTTACCGTAATAAGTCCATAGGCGTAAGGTTAAGTAAGATGAACCGTTCCGACGTGAATACAGTTAATCCAATATTTTTGTATGATTGATACAATACGCCTCTTTGGTGGTCACTTTGTCAATGTACAGAAACTTAGCGGTATTTCTGACCGTTTGACTATGATGTACCACGGTAACTTAAGGTTCTTCAATAGCTCCGATGTTAAATGGAATTTAGCAACAGATCGTTTGATTTTTTCATTGTTTTTGTTGAACATGCTGAATTTTTTGTACTAGATTGATGTAAATTTAATCGCGCAAAATCTACGGTATTGCAACCTAGCCAAATCCATATCTTTTCTTACGGTTAAAACTACTAAGAGAATCGATTGTTTAACATTCTTAATGCGTTATTTACAGGAAAACCTATTAGATCGATCTTAGTGACTTCTTAGACGGTTTGCGCCGCTGACGTCCGAGCGCCGAACACGCGAACACACAGAAACGCAATTATTACGGAATTTTCTATTAGTTTAATGTGAAAATATTAATGGCTGGTGTCAGTGATAGTCAATAATTATTTAACATACGAATAGACACGTCTTCCGGTCACTTGACTGATTATTGAGGTAAAATAAATAAAATATTTTCAAACAAGGATATTGAGGAAACAGTGAAATTATCATCACGTGATCTTAATCTACATGACGTGACGTGCGCAGGAGTGCTATTTTAGGTATTTTTCTTTGAAATAATTTCATCATTAACGTAGATATGTATCTAATTATGTCGTATCTTGATGTTATTGATTGGTATTTAAAAATAATAGACAAGCTTAAATGTGTACACTTGTGGCACAAGTAGTGTGGACGGAGAACGTCATATAATGGGAGGCCATGGAATAATAAAACAATAGATAGCTTGTTATTAAGTCAGCAACCATTGTGCATCTACATGCGGATATTGAAGCGAACAGTACACTTTCAATGTTGAGCAGTCTTGACTTGAGGTGTGGTACGAGCCAAGTCCATGTTGTCGCTACTGTTGCGGGCGTTAAGAGCTCTGCTCGGAAGTTTGTATCTGTCACCGGAAAATTGCAGAATCCGTAAGATTGTAATATTTTTTTCAATTAGATTATAATTTCTCTTTATAGTTATGAAAAAATCGTTTCGTTTACAAAAAATCCCATCCAAATTGAAGAGTTTCAAATATATCCGTGTCTTATTTAGAAAAAATAGTTTACAATTTCACGCGATATTGTACAATCTTACGGAGTCTGCAATTTTTCGGTGACATATCTACACGATAAAAACTAAGTCAACATCGACGAGGCGATGAGGTTTGCATCATTTAGAGATTTGACTCCTCCTTAAAGACTAGGACAACAAAGATTCATGGATGAATGTACAAATGATAATTATAGCAATGAGAGACAGTGAGTAGTTTCGCGCGAGGAAGTAGATGTAGACCAAGCGGATGATGTTGATGAATTACTGTCCATCCCAGGTTACCTGGAATGCGATAAGCCCGCCCATTGTATATGTGTAGTTTTATTTTTATGTTATTCTCGGTGTACAATTAAGTTTATAATCCTACTAATATTATAAACGCGAAAGTTTGTAAGTATGGATGGATGGATGGATGTTTGTTACTCTTTCACGCAATAACTACTAAATGGGTTTTGATGAAATTTGGCACAGTGGTAGATTATAGTCTGGAATAACACATAGGATACTTTTTATCCCGGGAATATGTTCCCTTGGGATAATTTTCGACAATCACGCGGGCGGAGCCGCGTGCAGCAACTAGTAAATAAATAAATGAATGAATGACCAAAGAAGATAAGATACCAAACTACAGATTGTCAGCTAATTAGAAACCATATTGTTAAAACCAGTACTTCCATGGCAAAGTTTGATTGGTTAACTAAACAAGTTTGTTTCCAAATATGAATTCAAATTTAACCGAATATACTGGAGATGCAATCATTACACCATCTGCGCAAGATTCGATACAAGTGATGATAGCTTTGATTTTCCTGTCTGGGGCAATCCCCTAAGGGGAATTTTGCAGAATGAATTTCTTTCCTGTTGTAGCTCTCATTGATTCTTCGAAGGGGTTAAAGACATGAGGAATAATGACGTTGGTCACGTACGCAAACTTGAATTTATATCATGACAATTTCTAACTATTGTCTAATTTGTTGCGGGTCGTCTTCACGGCTAAAACGAAAACTAAGTATGATTGATAAGGAAAGTGGTCAAACGAACTGTGAACTCGATTTGAACTATCTGCACATGGTGCGAACCCTATGTTATTAAATACACTTAATTACTCTTAGCGATTACAGTGTTGATGATATGCATGATTTATTTGGAGGAATATATCTACAGTACAGTACAGTACAAAGTGCAGAGCTCTTAAGAGTTTAAGAAAGATATGATAGAGTAATTCCCCGAATAAAGTCATTCATAAGCTTTTGCTAATGCCAGTTGGTGTAGTTTTATTACTCGTCGTGTTATGTCATAGGTAGGTATGTCTATACCTTCCGTGGAGGCTCGATTCATTTCCTTTTCTTATGGATTATAATAAAACTGGTTTTCTGTGGCAGAACCAGAAGTTTTGTTAAGTCATGGTTTACTGGTTAACTTTCATGTTGGTACCAAAATTAAAGGACGTTCACTCTTATGTCACTTTTGTTAAGGGCTGTTTTGGGGGTTGTTTGGTAACAGCAGCTGGAATATGGAGGTCACAGAGCCAGTTGGTAGTTATTTGTAAAGTATTGGCAATCAGTTGCATTGCATCCGGTTACACAGCTAACCGACGATAAAATATTTTTGTGAATGGCTTTGGCAGGATGGTAATGACCTTTTATGCATTTAGGAAGTTTCTTATAGGTGTTACTATTATTATAAAGTTTCAGAAGCGCGTGTACTTATAAAGTTATAATACTCGTACTTGCGAAATATCCCTGGCCTAAGGGTGTTACTACACCAATCGATCGACATCGATCGACGTCGATCGATTGGTGTGGTAGCTTTGGCTGACCGAAGAAAGAAGTAAAAGCTATCAATCGACGTCGACTAACCCATTGTAACATCGATCGATGGCTTACATCGACGAACGATCGCTTGGTGTGATAACACCCTAATGTATGCCATTCTGCTAACAAGGTCCACAAATTACATTACTAACAAATTGGACGGCCATTTGAAATTGCCCAGTTTCCTCATTATGATGCATTACTGCCATTAGAACCACCCGTTTAGCCTTTAAAGAGCGTTTGCAGTAGACTCATCACACTCATCACAAGACCGCAATCTAAGTTATCGTTAGGTACTCCATAAGATAGATAGGTGAATATCACATCCGTGTGATGACTAAAACTAAAGAAAAACCCATTAAAACCGTTAATTGTTCTGTCTCTAATTATTAATCAATTTTCACCCCAGTTCATAAAGTATATCTCCTGTGCAAGACTGGTCATCTTCGAGGGTCGAGAACTCGCCCCCCCCCCCCGCGCGCATTGTTAGTAAACTTGCTCGACGGGCCGTCGTAGTAAGGGCGTCACGAACTTGCGCCCGCGCAGACTGCGATCAAGACAACATTCAGCTCTCAAGTTGCGTGCGAAGCGGATCGCAGAGCGGTGACGGTCGCGCGCTCAAAAATTACGAGTCACGAGTAGTAGTTACGACTAGTAGTTTTACGAGTAACGAACTAGTAGACGGTTCAAGTGAACAGTCTAGGGTTGAAAGACTATAGTGATGTCGAAGGATAATCCGAGGTTCAGTCGCCTGGGCGTGCTGGCGCCTGCCGCCCTTTCTGCCTGCATGGATGCCTCGGTGCTAGCGGTGCCGGCTGCCGGAGCCATCGTCTCAACGGTCCTCAAGGAACTCAGCAAGGCGTTCATGCTGAAAAAGTAAGTGATTTCATTTTTGAGCCAGGTTTATAAACTTTTGCGGCATTATGTTCATAATATTCATTTTGTGAATGATTATAAATTAGACAGCTTTGTTTTTTGTTTATTTATAGTTATGGCTTGCGATATTCTATTTTTAAGACAAATCATCTGATTTACGCATTTCCGTTTTTAGATTATTTAATTTTATCTCATTCAATTATAAAATAATCAGAAAAACAGATTAATTTTATCTTGAGAATGTGATTTCATAGCAAGTTCTTTACATAATAAATGTATGTAAATATGTATATATGTCCCATAGCAGACCTGAAAATTAAAGTTTTGAAATCAATATGTGATTAGTAATATTATGTTAATTATTTTGTTACTCATAAAAGCATCAGCGTTTATCTTTAGATTGGCAGTTTTTTTGCATTTAATTGCCTAGAATAACTAAATATTGAATACCATTTATTAGTCATCGACTTATTTTCGTGATGGATTATTCTATTTATCTTAAGCACTGCTTGCGTATTATGCTCCTGTAGATTTTTAATGTCATTAAAATCAAACTTCTTATTTCCCCAAACATTAAACAGTTACCTAGGTAATACGTGCTCCTGTTTAATTTCCATTCATAAAATACCCATAAAACACAAAAATAATCCAAATAAACGAAACCAGTTGAAGCAAAACTGGTCGAAGTCTGATAAACTCAAGGAATTCGCGAGCGGATTCTCGTTTTGATAAAAGGTGTCCAAAAAAGGAGCGAGACAGTTGTGACGACATCCTCTTAGTCACCTGCGAGTCCTGGATGCCTGCCACCCATGTAGGGATGGCACACACGATACCGAAACCGGTACCGATACCAATACCGACTAACATATAATCATTCATTTTCTACCTAATCTTTATAGACCGGGAATGTGTAAACAGAATATCGAATTATCGAAATCTTGATTATGTTAATCATGTTATCTTGACGATTGTTTATTGCTTTAAGTAGTGTAATTAAATAAGGATGTTAAGGACGTATCGATAGACACATAGATATTCGTTTATAGTTGCTTGAAACAGGATAAAGTCGGATTCACGTTAGTCGTTTTTCCTTACATTTTGGTGGCCTCGCTGATTTGATTCATTATTATTTAATGTCGCACTAACAGTTCTTAATGATAATACATTCAATTCGATATCGCGACAATCCGGAAACAATAGATTATGTTGTAGGTACAGACTGGCATCATATAAAGCTATCATCGTCATCGAACGCTTTAGCTTTCTATTCACTTCTATCGGCAGTCCCCAAAGGCTGTCCCGCAAGTTTTATTTAAATCTTAAGTTAAATTAGCGACTACTTAATTGATAGTTCATAACAGGTGCCACAGATCTCGTTTCACTGTTAAAAATAAACAAAGCACAATCCGATCGAATAAATCAATTGCACATCTGCTCAATTTCGTTGAAATTCGTGGAACGTATCGTCCAGGTGTGCTCAAACATTGCATAGTATGAGTAACGCAATTAAAATGCAAAAGGTCCATCCTTAAATGGTTATAATGACATAATTTCTTAGAACACACGTTTCTCGTACTCCACTATTACGCCAGTTTAACGTATAAGGAGTAGGTACAGGAAGTTGAAATTTTTAACATAGGTTTGTCTTATCAGTTGTTTTCGCTGGCGCTTTGAAACGTCGAAGTACCTACTTTTTTAATGGTTTTGTAGGCGAAAAACTATGGTTGCTAGGTCTTAAAACTGGATAGCCGAACAGACCAGTCAATTCAGCCGGACTTTTTGGTTAAATAAGATAAAAAGGCCGAACAACTTATTCTATTTAGAATTATGTGTTTTTAAAATAATGTGATTATATACAATTGATTGTCTTCTTAATTGTGTCCTTTTTAGGGAAATTCAAAGTGACTGGTAAAATTCACAAACCCTAACAAAAATCGGACAGGCCGGACACCGTACAATTAGTTCGGACACGCATCCTAAAAGCCTAACTATGTCCGGCTTATTCTGGACTGGCAACCATGTTATGTGACGTGTATGACTATCAATCGTAGATATTTGACAGACGGTTCAGTACAAAAGAAAGCATTCCACAAGTCTTACCAAGGGATGTCGCATTACTCAGTACCTTACTGGTTGCAGAGGGAAGGCGATCGTTCTGGGACTCGTCTCCAACATAGTTGGGAAAAGGCTGGGCAAAAATTGATGCTATTTTAAAAATTACTATAAATTAGTTCTACGAAGATGTGACAGGAAAACTCGTAGTTCTTACGCGGCCCACTTTGTATAACCCGCCCGGGCAGTAACATATATTTACACACGTGATTACGTAAAGATAATTAAGAAAATAGCGATGCACATACTAATAGACAGATTAAAGCCCATAGTATGGATTTTTCCTCTACTTAGGTATTAATTTTCTGTTCATTTTCCCTTTTATTTACAAATAACTGAGTGTACGTCAGTGTTACGCAGTTAAATTAGACCAGAAGGAGAAATTAGAATTTATTATGGCTAAGCCAAGCGTGTAAATAATAATAATATATCATTTATTTCAGTTAACAAAGACCCGTAACATTAATACCTTACAGACTACATTTATATATATTTATAAAACAAAAATATTAATACACCATTCTACACGAATTGACGGCGTCGTGTTGCGCTACGTGGTGTCGGAACTCCCTCGACTCCAACTTCTCCACTCTTAAGGTCCACTTGGTCTTCGCTCAAACATACTCCACGATCTCCTCGACCTTTGTGGTGTGATGTAGCCGGGACACATAGAGTTGCGTCGTAGGTATTGCCGGACGCAGCATATTGGGTCCTGCCAGCGCGGTCCCGCACTGGTTCCGACTAGGAGGATCGTCAACGTATCGCCTTTTTCGCCGTTTTGTCCCAAGGCGAGGCGATTACGTTACGATTACGATTAGTGTGCGTTGCAGTATGGAGTTTCATACAAAGAATACTGCACGGCTCGAGTTGGTACAGTGACGATCCCTTTCCGAGTTGACACACAGTCATACTGTGTGTTTCCTTGAGTCGGGAATTATCCCAAGGAAATATACTCCCGGGATGAAGTGTGTCCTTCTCGAAGTTGCGTCCCACTTCTATCTGTAAACCAATATTCATCAAAATTGGTATTGGTTTAGGGTGTGAAAGCGTAACAAACAGAAATACAGACAGAGTTATGAGTATCAATAGCAATATATATAAAATTCTTCCGTTACTGACTGAGTGACTGACAGACAACGCACAGCCAAAACTGCTGGTCGTAGAAAGATAAAATATGGTATGTAGGTTCCTTGGGGAGTATAGGGAACTGCGGGAACGGAAAAATACGGGATAGCACGCACGAAGTCGCTAGTTTTTTTATAAAATACAAAACTCGGAATTTCAGTTGCGTCCTGGACCCTGGAAATGTGCCTGGGTGATGACAAAAATAGGTTCACCCCTTTTTACATGGGATATTTAAGTATAGTTTTACCTTTGCCTCTCCCCTCGTGGAATGTAGGTGTATGCGTCATGTTATATTTTGTTTCCTTTAAAACTGAGAAGTAAGAACACTACGACAGTATAGGAACACAGCCGACCCTAATATAGTAGGGAAAAGGCTAGGCAGATGAGGACATCTGCATAGCCTTTTCCCAACTATATTACGGTCGGCTTCCAGAACCAGATTCAGCTGGATACCAGTATTTTACCTGGAGCGGCTGCCTACCAGACCTCCACAACCCATTAACTGGGTAACACGGTACATCTTGACAAGACTTGTGTCAGATTTTTTGGCTTCTGACAATCCGTAACGACTGCCAAAGGTCAACAAAGGACAGCCGGGACCAACGGCTTAACTTGCTTTCCGAGGCACGGAAGAGTCTCGGTATGTTAAGATGGTCACCCATCCACAGACCGACCCCGGCAAGTGTTGCTTTACCTTGAAGATCGACCCGTGCGGCTGATATTTATTAATAATTAGCCACGAGCCCCTCAAACACATCAGTTTTACGCAGTTGGATAAAAATTAGACCAAAACAAGTATGTGTTTTTGTAAAACTGGTAGATTTCCCGTTTGGTGTCTTGTGATACCTATACGTAAATGTCAAGTTTATTAAGAATCATCAATTCTTTATACACTTGACATATACGTATATGTTTACTTAATTTAGAAGTCATTGATTGTTATGTATTTATAGAAAACTAGTTTTTGCCCGCGACTTCGTCCGCGTGGAATAGTTACTTTGGGCATCCATTTTTATTTTAAGATACAATTTTTTTTAAACGCTTTTACATAATTTTGTTTCTTTATTTTTGATCAAGTGGCTTAATACAAAGGTTCATGGTTTTATTTCCAAAAATGACGTACTCCCATACAAACTTTTATTCCCTATTTCAACCCCTTCAAACCCATTTCTCACAAAAGGTAGCTGATGTCCTTCTCCAAGGTTTGATTATCTTTATACCGAATTTCATCTAAATCGGTTCATCGGTTTTTGATTCTCCATACAAACTTCCAACCCCATCTTCACCCACTTAAAAGGATAATTTCTGGGAATATAAATTCTATGTCCTTTCTCAGGCTCTAGACTATCTCTATACCAAATTTCATTTAAATCAGTTCAGTACTTTAGGCGTGATTGCGTAACACACAGACAGACAGAGTTACTTCTTACGTCGCATTTATAATATTAAGTATGGATGTCACCGGAAAATAGCAGCACACAAGAAAAGATTTTTGAATGTATTACGGATCTAAATAAATACAATAGCAGCATCTTAGAGGTACCCTCATCTTCATCATCATCCCCTTCTCCAGTTTGTTTGGGTCCGCCAAAACGTGTCTTCTTCATTTAATGTAGATGCTACTTCCAATAATAACACTGGTTCACATGAGTTTTGTTCATGAAATGGAATATATACGGTTATTTATTTATTTAGGTTAACCAACAATTGTTTACACTATATACATTTCTGATTTAATAACTAGAGTAACATATTCAAGTACAACAACTAATTACAGGTTAACACCACATGCACCAGAAAACGGCTTACATAACATATTTATAACTTACTGAAAAAATAATTATACATACAAGGAATAACAATTAAAAGCAATAATAAAGAAATTTATCAAATCATTCAATTCTGTATACATCATTGGAATGTAAATTACTTGTTTAAATTATAATTGATACGTTACGTTACGTTACTACATCTCGGAATAAATCCAGCACGTCAGTTTTTTAAATATTTATTAGAAGATTTTTTACAAAAAACTACATCTAAATAAACAATAGACAGTTAAAATGGTATCTTTTTATAATTATTTTCATCTGTGTCTCTCATAACAGACCAATAATAGTCACCTAGCATATTTTTAATTAATTTTGCTCAAAGAAAGAAAGAAAGAATACAATTTATTTAGCACAGGTAAACACGCACGGTAAAAATAACAAGAAAAAGGTAGTTATGCCAAAAATTGAGTGTGTGTCTCACGGCTGCACTAAAAAGGTTCATTTCAGCGATATGTCAGACAGACTGATGCTGTCTGACGCTGGTTTTCTAATGAATGAATAACCTTTCAAAGGACGAGTGGCGGTTCATTGGAATCAATATAATATATAAATATAATCGAAATAAAGTAAATAAAGGAGTAAACAGATGTAATTAATTGCACATGGATCAAATTTAAGTACTTAAAAAAAATAACCAAAAGTTTGGATGATATTATAAGAATTGACATGCATGTGTACGTGTAATGTGTAAGTAAAAACTTAAATAGTTTACCAGATTTTAAATCTTGGTGAAATTGCTCACCGTGTTCATCACGCACACTACCAAGATTTTCTGCAAAAAAATCTAAATGGGAATGCAAAAAATGTTTTTTTAGTGTCATATTTATACCCACACGCTCATTCAATTTAATTTTGCAATAGAATTTAAACAATCTCTTTGTAAAAATGTTTAACGACTTTTGAAAGAGTTTCAGGATGCTTTTTCTACCTTGTTTGTAATGCTCTCGAATTTTGTATCGTCCAATATTCTCCTGATATTATCCAGACCCACAAATATTCCTTCCTTTAATATAGCCGCAGAAAGATTCGTAAGTAGGCTTCTTGCAATGATTTTCTTATGGGGAAACCACGATTAAACTGAACAATTACCCCACAAACAACAAAATCGATTTGGATGTAGTTTACACAATCTAGATGACATTTTTATATTAAAATAAGATTTTCGAACCACACAATTGTTAACAAATGAAAGTACACTAATCGCAGTAAGTACTGAACGGATTAACATAACATTTTCTTCATTAGATGGAGCGTCTCTTGGAGAATTTTCAGGCGTATGTTATATATTCAGTTTTTAGATTGCCTGAACTGACGCGGCAAGGAAGTCGTAAAATGGTTTCGTGCGCAAATGCACGCAATAAATGATGTTGTTTGGGAAAGCAAATAAGCTTTGATATTATATGTATTTAATAATCATTTGACTGTCTAGAGTTATTTAAAGACGTCAATTGATTTCGTTGATTTGGTATTCGATATCTCCAAGACTTCTTCTGAGAGATCATAGAACTTTCACCTCTCAAATCAAAACATATTATTGGCATCACACCTGTATTTCTAGACGGGTTACGCAGAGGCACCTATGTCGCGGCATTGATGCCTGATTGATGAAAAAATAAAACACAAAATTTTAACGGCAACAAAAAAATCCGCAACGCCATCTACGACAAACTAACAACAAAATCCTGCATCGCGCAAGCAAAGTTCTCCGTGCGATTTGAACATATACAACAGTCCTAATATCAACTATCGGGCAGTTGCCCACCAGACACAACAACCGTCTTGTCGGAGGATCCTCCCATTTTCAGTGGAGGTATGCGGAACTTTACTCTCTGTACCGCATACCTCTGTACCTAAAACATGCCCACAATCCTCAAGTTATGTGTATATATAGATATGGGGGCGACTCTATGGCCATCAACGGGCACAAATCTAGATTCTGATAACACTGCCTAACTTGGCTATCGAACCCAGTACCTTATGGTCGGCAGTAGCACATACGAACATCGGTTGGCAATAGTCCATCGAGGCAATTTGGCTATCAAACATAATGAACTCATAAATTCAAGTATATTACAATATCGACAAATTCGGATCAAAACGTTTCACACCCGTTTAATAGCCTATGATTATGTAAAACTCCATATAGATATAGAACAATAAAATTGCTAATCTATACATTTTTGTGATGTATATGTAGCGACTTGAATAATTTCTAAGAATAATTCAATTATATCTGCTTTTGTTGCTTTTAGTTTAATTTATTAATCCCAATGATGACAATTTTTTTTGGTCGATACGTGGCCAGCACACGCTGCTTTATAAACCGGCAAATCGCGAGTCGGACTCGCAAGCGAAGAGTTCCGAACCAAAAACAATACTATCTGGCTTCCAGCGGCTTCTCCTGCGTGAATGTTGAAAATTATCTCAAGAAAACTTACTGCCGGATTAATAAATCTTTCCCTGTGCCAAATCTCATACAAATCCGTTAAGCAATTACGGCGTGATTGAACAACAAATATCCATTCATCCAAACATTGGCATTTATGATAATAGAAAGTTGTTTTAGCGGCACTAGAAACACTCTGAATACTGTACTGAAATCATATTTGTAACTTCCACCACATAATGTTGCGGTAACTCAGGTAATACACAATGCGTGTCGATAACATTTACACACAAAGATATTCCGAGAGCCACTCTATCTAATGGTGATAACATGAAGAAACTCCATCCATTACTTTCTGAGACTAGTACTTCAAAACAGCTTGCATTTCACAAAGCCTGTGTATTTCAAAACTTTTTATAGACCATTGTAGTCGAGTAAATCTCATTTATGAAAACTGATATTTCTGGTACAGAACAATATCTTTGTTCTAGTAAGATTCGTGCAGTACATGTAGTAATGTGTAGTATTCAGTGCTTTTTTATCAAGTCAGAACCTGCTTCATGGGTTTTCTAATGGCGATCTAATAAGTACAGTTATGGGTATTTTGTCTTTATATTATAATTACTAGCTTTTGCCAGCGAACTTGTACGCGCATATCCCGTTTCTTTCCGTTCTCGTAGGAATTTCCCGTTCCTGAATAGCCTATAGTCACGATTATCATAGACAAAAATAATTTTCCTAATCCGACTGGTAGTTCCAGAAATTAGCACTTTTAAACAAACAAACGAACTGTTCAGCTTTATTACATTACAAAATATAGATTTCACATTTTTATTGTTTTATTATTATTTCCTCCTACCAAAATAAAATTGACACTTAAGATTCTCTGAGAGACGCTCTAGCCAATGGTGAAAACACACAACAAAAATCCGTTCAGTACTTTTCAAGATTAATACTTACAAATAACATTCAGACATAGTCTGTGAAATTTGAAACTTTTAATAAACGCGTGTAAAGTTGGTCGATTAAAAACGTTCTTTATTGATTAAAATTGGTGCTTTTGGTATAGAACGGTTTATTTTTTTGTTCCGATAAGATTGAGAGTAAATGCCAGTATTCTGTGGTTTTTTATCATATTTAAATCTGCTCCATGGGTTTTCTAATAGCGATCTAATAGAAAAAAGGTACCAGTCATCGGGAAATTTACGGTTTGTAAATATAATTTATAAATGTCGACCATCCTAATGATGATGTTGAAGGTGACCATCCTATTAATGTGTACTAATATTTAAATAATATTTTAGCTTTACTTCGCACAAAACTGTTTTTATGACTCCTTTCATATAACTTGCGTAAGCTGACTTAACGCAAGGCCTGTAAGTTTAAATTATACACGGAAACCTTCCCCGAAAATGGTTCTATCTAATGGTGAAAAATTGATGAATTCCGTTCACTATTTTCGGAGATTAGTACTTCTAAACATATCGTTGCAGCCAATATGGCTATTTGGCGAGGTTTATGATTCCAAAACTATGTTGTTTAAAAGATTTATCGAGTGAGACATCATTGCTTCATACTCAGTCAACATTTTGAACCACGAATCTTTATGTCAGGAATAGACCCAAAATTCCCAAGTTTAATGTGAAATCACACACTCTTGCAAAACTATCATTTGAAAGCTGAATTTCCTACATAAAGAGAAGTCACAATATTACAACCAACAAATGTTACCTTATTTCAAGCTTGTATGTAAAAGAGGACTATCCTTTCTGAAATGCACATCTTTGCACAAACAAATTATTTCTTTTACTGACTCAAATTCTGAACAGAGTTTTTCAAAATCGTTTTAAGACTTCCCTTCCCATACATAACCCGCGCTAGTCAGTTGAAGATGTAGTCAGGAGAAAATCCATTCAGAAGTTTTGGAGATAAGTCATTTCAAAAAAACGGAAGCTGTGGGCTGATTTTACTAAATAATACTGGAACAATTATGTTCTATATAATAAAAGTGAATCGCCGAAATGTTTGTACGCGGATAACTTGAGAATGGCTTAAACGATTTAAATCATTCTTTTTCGTAGTGTATGTGTTTGTCAGGGCGAATTTTGTATTAAAGAAAATTTTGAAATAACGAATACATCCGGGCAAAGCCGGGCAGATCACTAGTAAATTACGAAATACAACATATAAGAATAATTTAACTTACATCAGAATATAGGTATGTTCTCCTAGAGAGAGATAGCCTATCTATTGGCGAAAAGTTGAGGAAAATCCGTGTAGTGTTAGCTAAGATTTGTGCTTTTAAACTGTCAGACTGCTGACCGGTTACAATGTCTACCTATAATTTCATAATATATTATGTGATCTGTGTTTTACGGAAACCTGAGATTGACGTACCTTAGATAATAGTTATTTAATTGGGTATTACATAAAACATCCTTATACCTACAAACTTCGTAATGGATAAAATATTGTAAGTATTGACTTATGAATGACGTATCTTTAAGAGGTAGTTTTTCAGTCAAAGTTGCAAATAACCGTGTTACAATTTTTTATCCAATTACGGTCGCAGTCGTAAAATGTTGAGTTTATTTTTTTGACATGGGTTCACTCTAATTTTGAAGAGATTAGGGTTGTATGCGTTCGGAAACACAGACGCAGGCAGAGAGTTCCACTCCTTTGCTGTGCGCATTATAAAAGATGTTGGGAATCGTTTAGTGCGAATTGGTGGAATAGCAACAAGGTAGGGATGGTTATGAAAATAGATCATTGCATTTACCAAAAATGCTAAAATGTCTCTTACGTTAATTGGTACTTCTGCCGACGAAGTGACTGCCAGGGACCAACGGCTTAACGTGCTTTCTAAGTCACGGAGGAATGTCGGTATGTTAAGATTGTCACCAATCCTCATCATCGGAAATGGCGACACTTGGGGGAGGCCTATGTCCAGCAGTGCACGTCTTTCGGTTGATTTGATGATGACAGATAGATCTCAGTAATGCAAAGTAATTATGAAAATATCAAGTAAAATAAGTAATTAATTATATAACTATCCCCAAACAAATAAACTTCCATCTAAATATAAGCTTTGAGAATCGTAACACGAACATATCAAATGAATTGTTTTTATTTGTCCGTTTTGAATCGAAACTTTTCCGAATTTGTCATCATCAGTAGGTGTATGTGACGATACGCAAATGTTTGACCAATGTTGGCGTGTGTCGGTCACGGCGACTCATATCAAGGTCGATTTTATTTACGATATTATTATTTGCAGTATTCATTTTAAACTTCCTGACGGTACGAGATTATGAACCTGGTCTGGTGATGGGTTAGTCTTGGAGTTAGATCATATATTAAAAAATGAAGTGGTCGGTTTCACCTGGGTGCAGCAGATTGGGTTTGATATATCGTAAGTCAACAACAATCAGGATTGTCTACGGTTGGTTACGAAAACTTTAAAAAATATATATTTTTTTAAGTTTTCGTAACCGACCGTAGACAATTAAAACAAAATATATAACTGACCTTTAAGTAGACTTAACTGGAAAACAAAAATAGCTTTTTATAGTAACCGAATGTTTTTTGGTATTTTTGGTTTATTCTCCTCCAATGAAACAAGACATTAATGTAAAATGGATGATCAGAAGCAAGATTTCTGGAAGATCGAATCCTCAAAAATATCCAAAGACACACCTACAAACAAATGAAATGCTTACAGACAAAATTTCCTCGTATTCCAATCCAGAACGACGACGATGACTAATAAAGCGTGACGTCACCATGTCAGTCATGTCATTGTCACCGGTGCACCGGTGCAGCACTATTTATGATCAAATCCACGAAGCGATAGTGGTCGGAATTCTAATTTAAGGATACATTACAGATGACACACGATAGCATTAAATTTCCCAGGTGGAATGATGCCATGTAGGTCTAACTTTAAGGAAGAGGACAACCATCGAATCAAATTCCGCAGTTCTGGAAGTTGCACGGTATCTTCTAGTCCCACATACCAAACAAAGGGACACAATGGAGGGACAAGGGCAATGGAGAGGGCTATGCTCAGAGATTCCTTGCGGGATCCAATAAAAGCTGAAGAAAACTTAAGCGGCAGTGGGCAGAGCACGCTGCTTGCAGAGCCGTCGATGGGGCCGAAAGGTTCCGAAGTGGCGACCGTGTTTCGGAAGGCTACGCGTTGGAAAGCCTCGAGGTCACACGACCTGGTGAAGACCGCAAGAACGCACTGGATTCGAGATGCACGATGGAAGGTCAACACTAAGGGGAGGCAGCAGTAGACATCTTTCAGCTGACGATTATAATGATAACAGACGAAGACCAATAAAAATATTGAATGATAACTAGAAGAGATTAATTCAGATAACGCTACTGAAAAATGATATCTCACCTCAATTAATTAAGCCAAGGGCAGAAGTATTAAGTGATTTTAAAAGCAGTTGAAGATAAGTTTTAAAAGCAGTTGTAGGCCAGAGTTAGTACCACACAGCATTTTAAATGTAACATAACGTCTTACATTGTCATGTTTACCTCCTACATGTAGCCTTTAACCGTAACATACAAAATGGCCATGATGACGCGTCCACAAAGTTGAGAAGGTCAGGGCAAAATAAAACCGCAATGGTCGATCAATATCTCTCTACAGGGTGTTCCAAAAGTGCGTGGTCGTATTCAAGGGTGATGTGGGGTAGCTGTTATGCATCATCATCTGCCTAGCCTTTTCCCGACTATATTGGGGTCGGCTTCCAGTCAAACCGTATTCAGTATTTTACGTGGAGCGGCTGTCAACCAGACCTCCACAACCCACTGGGTAACACGGTAGTTCTTGGCAAGACTGAAGTCAGATTTACTGGCTTCTGACATCCCGTAACGACTGCCAAAGTTCTACAAATCACAACCGGGAACAACGGCTTAACGTGCTATCCGAGGCACGGATAAAACTCGGAATGTTAAGATGGTCACCCATCCACAGAGCAACCTTGGCAAGCGTTGCTTAACCTTGATCGACCCGTGCGGCTGTAAAGAATTACAGCCGGACGGGTAGCTGTTATGCATTAAGGAAAAAATAGCAAAACAGAAAAAAATGGATTTAGAAAAAAAACCAACTCAGAAAACGACTAAAAACTTCCGAAAAAATCACTTTTCTTGTAGTTTGTTACAGTTGGAGGCATTTACTTTAGTTCAATCACGGATTTAATGTTACCAACTGCATCAGACTGCTTGAAAAGTGATTTATTTGGAGCTTTATTAGTCGGTTTTAGTGGTCGTTTTACCTATATTTTAACCGACTTCAAAAAAGGAAGAGGTTCTCAATTCGGTTGTATGTTTTTATAAGGACCGACTGCCTACCTGTGGTCTGCCTGTGAGTAACGTGTTTGGACAAAGACACTGCGATTGCCTACGATTCGCTTAAAATAACGATTTTCGAACTGTGTAATTCACAGTTCGGAAGTCGTACTGTGTCAAATCCCAATTACAGCTGTTTTGGAAGTCGTTATTATCCGTATTGGTCAGAATTTGTGACTTCTGTCTACCCGTAACGACTGTTGACGATCTTTAAACGATAGCCTGGACCAACAGCTTGTCGTACTTTCCGTGTATCTCCAGCGTCAATCCATAGACCGGAGTCGGCTAGCATTGCTTAACCTTGAAGATCGACTCATGCGGCTGTTACTACTTAACCACGATCTTCTCCAGCGGTGGGATAGTGGCATTTGATGTAAAACATCTATAGCCGCGGGTAAAACCGATTGTTGCCGTGGCGACACATGCCGTGGCGACGCGTCGCCGAGCTATACGATTGTATAAATATATATACAGTCTATATGTATGTGTTTTTCATTATGCCATATTTAGTTCGTAATCTATCCTTTTATATGATTTGAACAAAATAATTTTGATGTTTTACATCTGCCAGGCGTCCCGTGACGGCTCACAATATTTCTTATCCATAACGAGTTCGCAATAAAACAGTTATAATGTAAACTAAGGTGTTTACAGGCTCTGCAATTCTTGGAAACGTGTGTAATGTTGCCTAAATTAAATCTATATTTTCTTAGGCTCTCCATAATATTTTCGTAACATCAGATGTTTGGCAAAAATGTTTTCTCTGACTAATTTCATAGTTTATCAATGAGCAAACTATTTTACAACTATGTTTACCTCGTAAAGATAAAAATGAATGAATTTACCAACGCACATGTCGCAAGGCTTGCGCCTACGCAGGAATTAACTTAGATGCAAATGAGGCACACTTTTTGAAAAGTTAAACTTTCAATGATATTTGGATCTCGAATTAATTAATTTATTACGCAACAGATGCAAAATATTACACGTGACTCTTAATGACTTTGTATTTTGCATCGTTAGCCATATTTGGGGCCGCAAGGACTTAAGTAAATGTTTTGGCAGGACTTTTTCGGTTTTCATTGTTTGTTTACTTCCAATTCCGCAGGTACCTAAAGAATATTTAATAAAAACGTTTACCCTGTACGAGTTTTTTCTGCAAACTCTTAGTGCCTTTATTTACAATGATTTTGAAATTATTCTATCAATCGAATAAACTTTGTCAATAATGTTACAGTGAGTCATTCATTGCGCTATTAAAAACATGTTTAAAAATAGCAAATAAAATCTTGAAATGTATTTATAATATATATCGAATTAATCATCATTTCATGATGTGGCCGACCGTTTCATAAAATGGTTGTATTTCATAAAATGGAAAATATCCACTGCCCACATCATGATATGGTCTGGGCAGATCAATGATAACTCAGCGTTTAATGATATCAACAGCTACATACGGCTACTTCATGATATGGTCAAACTTTAGTGATCATATCGTTAAATAGTTACATTATGAGTGGCCAGTACTATGGGTGCAAGAGCGAGCGAAGCGAGCTCTGGACTGGGGCAACCCGACTCGGATAGGTAAGGTTAGAAGGGAACGGTGGGGTCTGAAAAACCCCGCCATTGCCTTCATTAATTACATGATTATGTGCAGGGTGATTGGTAATTGTGTGCGTTCCTTGAAATGGATTATATTAGCGCTGATTTGCATTAATTTTGACCCCAACAAGCTGTGGTCCATATCGAATTGTTTCTTTAGTTTTCGGATAGCTCTTGGACGAATAAACCTCAAAAAAAGTTTGATGTTATCTTTGAAAATGAAGCGTCGTAGAGTTTAAGTTATGAAAATGTCTTCAACATCTTACCTATGTTAATGAGACAGGATTTTTAAAGATTTTTTGGAATTTGGAGATGTGCATTAAGGAAAACGAATCTATATCTAAGGCACGTCTCCCATTCAACCCATTGGATACTGCCCCGGCTCGGAGTTGTTTGAACTTAATAAAACAATGCCTCATTCACAATGAAAGGATAACGGCCGTATACTTAATAGACTTAACTCTTCGTGACCAAAGCCACGTCTTCAGAAGACCAAAAGTAGATACCACTTTAAAGAAAGAAGAAAATAAGGATCACTCAATATATGTAAAATTATTTCTTAACTGACTGAATGATGACTGACAGACAACGCACATACGGAACTTCTGGTTGTAGAAAGCTGAAGAAAGCGAGGACTAAGAGGATTTCCCGAAATACCTGTACCTACGGGAACGGGAAAAAAACGGCATATAATATGCGTGTACGCGGGCAAAAGGCAAGGGAGGCGAGGGAAAAAGATCTTATAAAGCTCGGCTAGGACAAGCTCTGCCAAAAATAACAGGAGGTCAAACGCCTACGAAGATTTCAGGTTTTGCTGGATAAAAGAGTATTTACAACACTCGCAGGGTATGCTCCGGTATCGAAACCATCGCGCTATTCAGGATTCAACGTCATCTGTACAAATCGCTCATCAGTTTTAAATGTGGATCTAATCTGAGATGGAAACTCAATATTTTACGGATGACAATGGTTCATAATTCATCGTTTAAAACCCTCTAACTTGTGGAATGATTAACAATGATTAAGTACACTATTATCTATAAATAGTTACTCAGCATTTCAATTTATAGTTTTAGGTGCTTTAATATATAGTCTTGTATAACTAGCAAGTAAATTTCATTTGAGACTAACACATAATATTAATACTTGACATGTCACCGTGTATACTATACCTAAGTGCTACGTCGCTTACTGCATTATTCGTCTAAGTCTAAACTCTTTATGACTTATTGTTTAAACCACTCTTTATTTGGCTGGTAACTCATTAGGTTTCAAGGTGTCGCCGGGATCACCGCATAATTGTACCATTAAAATAATATTCACATTAAAAACTACAAATTGGGTGTTACTTGCGTCAATCGACCGGTAAATGATGTACTCGCATTTTGTTTGAATGATTGTTATTGAAATTGATTTGAGACCTCATTCTTCATACCTACATAGATATACCTGCCAGGCATACAACAGCCATGGCTTCCATAGAGCCATAGCTGTCATTACCAGTGCTAAGCTTACTGATTTCCCTACGGATGGGTGTAAAAAAACAAAGGTGACTATTTGCTGCAACAGAAATTGGTATATTTATGAATTTCTAATCTTATTTTAACTGTGTGTCTCGACAGTTAAAACACAAGCTTCTAAATCTTGTATTAATCGTATAATCGATATATAATCGTGCAATCGTATAATCGTGTAAACTTTATTTTCAGAGGTTTCAATTACTTATATTGAAACTTAGTACTTATAGTCTGGAATAACACATATGATACTTTTATCTCGGGTGTATGTTCCCTTGGGACAATTTCTGACATTCACGCAGACGGAGACGCAAGCGGCAGCTAGTAGCTAGTAGTAGCTAGTAATAAATAAAGCATGGTGAATACATACCGCCATATATTGTCAAGTTCAGAATATAATTCCCACACCGTTCAAGTCGTCACAGCTAAAAATCGTGTCTCAACTTCCCTATAAGGCCTAAAGAGCTGAAGATAATAAATTTTAATGAATAGTATTTAACATTTAAAATAATTGATCTGCAAACATTGTCAAGCTATCCTTTAGTAAATTTACTATTTCATTGTGTTGTATTGGGTAATTAACGTTCCTCCGTGTAAAAATGGAACGTTAGTTGTCAACTACAATATTTAAATTTATTACACACTGTGTTTACAGTACCCGGTACCTTGGTTCGCTTGTCAAAGGAGATGTCGATGAAGACTGAGAGGTAATTCGCTAGATCAACCTCACGATGGATGAAATGGCGACAAGTCACAGGGACAACTAGCGACCTATAGATAATCCTCAAGTTAAAAGGGAAAATCTACAAGTCCGTGATATGACCTGTCGTACTGTAGAAGATTGCATAGAGATAATGTATGAAGGGAAAAAAGGTTAAAAGTTGAGAGAGAATCGCTTGTCTTGGTATGGTATTAGTCATGTAAAGAGGAGGGGTAATACGTATGTCTATAAAACAGTTATAAACTTAAACGTGGATAATTTCGAGAGGGAGAGGGGAGTCAAAGAAAATAATGGATGTATAGTTGAGGAGTTACATGACAGAAAAGGATTTAGTGTTGGCGTGGATTTGGAAGAAAAAAACTTGTTGCACCGACCCCAAGTAACGTGGGATAAGGGCAGGGAGATGACTCACCATATGGTGACTCACCATATATGTAGATGCCACCCTCGATATATTCATGAATGTCACAAACTATGAAAAACAATGCCAAAGATATTGCGATAGAGTTCGAAACCCTTAAGACCATAAACAACTCAAGCTAGAAGACTGACTCCTCTCTTCATTATACCAGCCGAAGGTTCTGTAGCGGCATCAATGCCACTACATGCAAAACTAAGGAACGAAATTTGTACGGCAACAAAAAGAACCACAGCGCCATCTACGACGAACTAACAACGAAATCCTGCATCGCGCAAGCAAAGTTCTCTGTGCGATTTGAACATATACAACAGTCCTAATATCAAGTATCGGGCAGTTGCCCACCAGACCCAATAACTGTCTGGCAGGAGGATCCTCCCATTTTTCAGTGAAGGTATGCGGGACTTTACTCTCTATACCGCTTACCTCTATAGTTCCCTCACCAATGTAATGCTCGACTCTGTAACGTTACACTACAGGCGAATGTTCCAGGTGAGGGAGCTCCTAAAGTTTCTTATAATTTCATAATCATATTAAGAAACTTGAACCGTCTCTGACTTCGATGTAATTTAATATTTATCTGGAGATTTTGTTCATCTCGAAACTAATTCTTACTTAGTTTTATTTACATAATTTATTTTACGAGTACGAAGACTTTTAGGTAAACCTTTTTTGCCGGTCTTAATACGGACAGCTATTTCATTTGCTACCTACCTTTATTTAATGCTTTCACATTGAAAATCAAGAAGTTTTATCTTATAAAATTGTGTGTGTATTGTTAGCTTAGTAAAGTTCATTTTCGACTTTTAGGTATTAAAGTCAAAGTCAAAGTCAAAACGTTTATTTCAATTAGGCCATTAAACGGCACTTTTGAACGTCAGCATTTATTAGAATCGCATTAATAATTTACTTATAAATTATGTACGTAAAATCGGTCTGATCGGCTTTTTACCCTGCAAGGGTATTTCCACCCCATTGCACCCCTTTCGTACCATCCCTGACAATGCCATGCTTTTAAGAGAGAGACGGTGATACTTAGTAGTCCAGTTTCGATTGTGCAATTTAATAACTAGTTTTGCAATATGATTAAAAAAGACAGAATTATATTAGAAAACTATTGGGTGAAAGAGAAATTTATATTCAATTTATTCGTCAACAAGAGACAGGTTTTCATTAATATTAACTGTATCATATTCGTTAAAAATTGTTTTAATGTTCGATCTGTTATTTTCAATGCACGAAGTATGCAAGAAAATGCTTGTGAAATTAAAACATGACTTGCGAAAAACATCAAAAATAAAGTTTACGTCATCGCTTAAACAAGCATTTTAAAACATCGTTAGATATACAAAAATAAACGGGTCATAAATTATTTCTCAAGAGTAGAACTTGGCATTTTTTTTAAACTATGTTCAAGAAATTTTCCCACATGTACATTAGTACATAGCTACATAAGTACTTAGTAGTTAATAGCAGTTCAGTATAATTACTTGTATCGCTTCAAGCAAAATCGCTCGCAATGTTGATTGTATATCATAAATAATGTTCATGCGGGTATTTTTGTATAGTATGTAGCGATGTCACGGAGTAGGTAGTTTAAAGTTTAGTTCAGCTCAATTGGCAATATGAATGGAGATATTATTATGATAAAGAGATTCATAGGCGGGAGCTCGGCCAGGGCGCCCGCGACGCTAAGTATATTGCGTTCCTTTGACGCCATACATTTTACCTTGTCAGCGCCCTGTCCGCTTTGTATAATCAATTGTCTTAGATTGTGAGACTCCCTATATCTGAGATATGATAGAGAGACTCTTTGGTCTCAGTATAGGCATATTACTATAGGAGATACCAATAGATGTGAATGGATGGAGGGAGAGGGGGGCAATAAAAAGGGGATTGCGATAGGAATGATATGTAAGATATGGCAGTGAATGATAGCGTGATGGTTGACAGGGCAGAATGGACGAAGAAAACGTGTTGGGCCAAGCATGAGTGGCAGGACTATTTTCAGGGTGGTGCATCGTCAAAACCCCGCCTTGAATAGGGTAGGTATTTTTTTGCCCTTTCACACAGGCATAGAACTAAAGAAGGCTGAGCAAAGGGAGTTCGAAGTACCTACCGCGCCTCTGATTTGCTAGGTTCTCTTTTACTACATTCCGCTTGTCTAATACATATATTTCTTCATGATTTCGTATGTATTATTGAAAGTCTATCTTCTCTTGTGCCAATCCCCACGTTCCCGTGTCAGCCTCATCCAGGTTCTTCCCACGATGGCAACAATGTCGTCCGCCCATCTCGCCGCTGGCCGACCAACACTTCTTCTTCCAGTCCTTGGACACCACTCGAGAAGAGAAGAGAGGCCTATGCTCAACAGTAGGTAAAGTCGGGCTGTGGATGGCACCCCTCTCCCGGCGCCCATGTGGCCAATCAAGAATGTGGGACGACTGAGATGTGTGTGAAGTAGCAATTGATTACGTGATTTTAGTTTATGAACTTTTGAAATTCACATAGCATAGGTAACGTGAACGTGACAGTCACGTGCAAAGATGATACCACCCTGTATTTATAGGTAATTAAATTTTTATACACATTTACTTGTTTAAAACCGTATTGTTTCCGGCATACCGGTGTTTATCGAGTGAAGCTATATCTGTGTAAGCAGTCCAAGTGAAAATTTATGTCCCTTTGTGTCGATACACACATCACTTTACTGATGATATGCTATCCGTGCTGTGTTGGTTTCCTTTTCCTGGTTTGGTGCTTGTTGAATGTTAACAGAAAATACCAGAAAATGAAGCAGATTAAGGAGTGCCAACTTTTCAGCCACACTATCACCATATTGATGATAAGATTTCAAGTTTGGCAGTCAAATATTGGACCATTGAAATATTGACACTGCAGTAGTGTCCATCCTATGTAGTTCATGTTGTGCCTAGCCATATCCCAACTGTATTAGTGCCGGTTTGTAGTCTATTTGGATGAAAACTGCAGTGCGATGCTGTTGACGTTGGTGAAGTGAACATGAAGTGAGCTGTCAATCGATACAAACAAGATGGAATGACAGTTCACTTCATGCTCACTCCTAAGCTTATACTGTGAAATGTTGTCAGAATAGCCCCACAGTATTTTCCATGAAGCGTGAAGTTCGTTTCGATTCACGGTGGGATTTCAGGATGAATTGGATCCACGAGCCCTTACTGAAAGTAGTGATAGAATCAAAATAATTGACTAGTACCCTGTGATAAATGTGAACTATAGATGCGTTGCCCGCACTCTGATATGTGAACACAAAAAAATACAACCGACTTCCAAATAAAAAACACTACAAAGTAAATAACTTTAATTTAGGTAGTCGGTGTTTTTGGTTGTATAATGTTAATGTAATTAAATTTATTTTATACTTTTTAGTGTTTTCTATTTGGAATTCAGTTGTAAAGTTTTTTATTTTCCACTTTTTAGTGATGAAGATGATACCCTATAACTAAGTGACATTATTCCCTTATTGCGTGGTTTCACTATTTGTCGTTAAGAAATTACTTTATTTGCCTTCGCATTTCATGTCCAGACCAGCTCATAATTACCTAAATTGATTTTAAATTGAACAGGTCACTGATTCATCTTTAAAGTTCACCGTCCAATGCAAATGCCACATAGATATAAGTAAATCCAACACAAAAAGAATCATCAAGATCGGTTAATGAACAATAAAGTTATGCCCGAATAAATAACCCCAAAATATGTTAATTGCGATTGACTTGTTTGCATCTGCGTACCCCTTCACAACGGTTCGGCGTTATGTTATGTTATGAACTGGTGTAAAAAATAAACAGACATGCGATTTCAGCTTTCCCGGATGATTTGCTATCATCTATTGAAGTTCCGTTGCCTACCTCCTCATCAGGTCTTCACCTAATTGAAACGGGATCAATTTGTAAAAAAAATACTCTTCAAAACAATCATCCAAAAAAAGAATCATCCAAATCGGTTAACAATTGGCGAAAATATCGCTGAATAAACATTTTTCCTCGTACCCCTGGCATCAAATCCTGACTTATACCTTCCATCATCTGATTCAGCTCAGCAAGAGGAGATGTTGATTACCAGGCACAATTATCTGAATTGCATTAGAAAGTTTATGAGTAATAGTAGTTAATTAATGAGTATGTGCCTATAAAATTTGAGGGTTGCCCTCGACTTCCCTGGGAACCTATCATCAGATTCTAACTTGGTGCCAATGGGACCACCTTAGAAGTATAGGCTTTTCATAAAAAAAAGGATTATCATTATCCATTCATATTTTGCTGAATGATCGCATAACAAAAAGATAAAAAAAGAAAACAGTCGAATTGAGAACCTCCTCCTTTTTTTAAGTCGGTTAAAAAAGGGAGAACTATCGCGACCACATGCCCCGCGCGAATGCGTAGTTATCTTGCTACCGATTAGTACCTACCTATAGATTGGCTTGCGCTGTTTTTTAGAGCTGTGATGTTGCTGCATGACGCGTCAGTGCTAGTACCTATAAAGTTCAAAGCCTCACTGTTATCTTCTCCAGTATCCAAGAGCTCTACTTGCAAGAACATAACAACATAAAATCGAAACTGATCCCAAACAAAGTACTTACAAACTAGTAAAACCTGAATCGGAACAAGCCATAACAATAATGATATTACCTTCATTGAATTCGGCGGCAACGCAGCTCATTGGTCACATTGCTCGGGGTACGAGTACTTCCGAAGGTCTCTCGAAAGGGAACTCTTTCGTTTCCTCGCACTTGTCCGACTAGTTTCGTTGAACTAAAGACAGGTGCGCATCGAGGATTCGTTCGCATTCGATATAGTTCGGAACTTTTGGGTGACTAGTGAATGAGTTATGAATGTGAATGAAAGCAGAGGGTGGCCAAAGCAAAGGTGGGTGGCTTGCGTGGGAAATGAAATGAAAAAGAATAAAAGTAGAAATCATGCTGCGCCGACCCCAAGAAACATGGGCCAAGGGCAGGTAGATGTTGATTTTGACCTCGTGTGAAAAATTCGTGAACTATGATTTAACTAGTTTGGAAATCTATCTTGTAGATTCTAATGTCTCCAGCCGAATGACAGATTGTATACGGTCGTATTAAAGAACCATTCTATCATCTCGAAGAGAATTGGCGGAAGTATAATCAATCGAGAGTGTTTATGTCACCGGAAAATAGCAAACTCCGTAAGATTACAAAATAACATGAGAGATTGTTAATTCTCGATAAATTGTCAACAACATTTGGAATACTATTTTACTGAAACTTGGCCCATTATTGGTCTTTGTTGGTGTGAGCTCAATTCTGATCAGACCAATGAGAGCCTTGTTTCCAGGTTTACTATCACGGGAAAACGGATAAATTGTAGACTTTTGCTCTGATTGGTCGCCATTTAATGTCAGCTTACAATTTCTCGGAATGACTTCGAGATATTATAGACTATAAAATTTTGATGCCTAAAAAAGTAGGTATTCTAAATGTTCAAAGAATTTATCGAGAGTTTACAATCTCTCAAGTTATTTTATAATCTTACGGAGTTCGACATTTTCCGGTGACATTTATATCACAAAGATCACAAAACAATGTCTTTGGATAATTATGTCATGAGGTACGTGTTTTTGGAAAACATAAATTTAAACCAGACGTAGATATAATCCATTCTTGGTTATGTATAGGTACTTCTTGTTAATAAAGCGCGGAGGAAGAATTTATTTTACGTTTAATTTATTTGTATTTGTTTTTAAAAAAATCAGTAATTTTGTATTCAAATTTTATATTTGGATTGACGATGATTTAATAATAAACAGCTATTGTTGAACCTGATATCGGTCAAAGTCTTTGATACTGTTTGCCTACTTCAATTCGTTCAACCTTCAATTATTTCGATAAATCAATATTTTCATTACCAAAACCAATTTTCCATCTTCAAATCTGAATATAAAATAAGATTTATAGAATGTTATCCTGATGAAGTGTGATATTGGCTGTGGTGGTGGTATGGGCTTTCAAATAAATCTGCGGTATTCGGCTCAGTGTGTGTTCACCGCAACATCCGCAAGGTGCTTGAATAATCCAAGAAACCGGTCCGAGAAATAGTTTAGGTACCGGTCACAGAAATCTTACAATAGTTATGCAAAATGAACATAATAATACACGTAATTACTATTATTTATTTGTAATTGCTATCACTATTAAAGTAACCGGTTAGTTTTCATTCCCATAGCGGTGTGAGAGAGAAATTCAGGTATGAATGTAGTATCTGTTGTTATTTCGATTGATGTATGAAGCCACAGTCTACGAACATGCATCCGTGTTTTGTACGGAAGAGGTGGTCACACTGACAGAATACTGATTGATGTTGTGGCCTGTGTCTGGGGCGGGAACAGCGATAGTTCAGGTACATCTCTTGCATTGTGTGGGCTCCTGGTACCTCGCACTAGTATTGGGAAGCGCAATATCTGCAGCGCGCTTCTGATAGTTTGGGAAAATGTATACGAATTTTTGTATGAAATAAATATATAGGGATTCCGGTGATCTTTCCTTTATAGTAAGACTATCGTGTTATGCAAATGATTAAGGAAAAAAGTTTATTACTTATTAATTATTATATTTATTCGCATCCATAAAAAGTTCAGATTATTATTATGCGGGAAAACCTAAAATGAATAGTTTGCTTAAGTCATTCACTACAATTTGAACCTTGTAAATATAGTTTAAATAAGATATGTAAAGATTTTGACCTTCTGATATAGTACCTACAGAAACTGTCAAATTTTCGCAATCAACCCTGAACTTAATGCTTCAGCGATAAAGTTGAAAATATAATGAAGAAATTTGACAGATTGTTGTTTCTTGATGTGTTTCTACATGGAAATAAAATATTTCGTCAAAATAATATTTTAACGAATTTTAATATTTTGGTCAGTCTCTCTCTCTCTCTCTCTCTCTATCAATAGCAAGAACTAAAATAAAAACTACAATATTAATATTTCATTCAAGTATTTTTTTCGTGTAATTGTTTATTTTCCTTGCTGATATCGATATTGAAACAAAGAAAAGCCAACCTTAAATTCAAGGTTTTACCTCAATTAACTACCTGTATTTCAATAACAAGTGTAAGTAATGTTATGTAATGATATTTATCGTACTATCCCACTATATTTCCTTGTAGGTTCTTCTAGAGGTAATTACGTGTGGATTACCAGAGGCTTCAACAACTTCTTGTGGTTTCCCTAGGTATTCGATTTCTAACTGTTTATTATGTAAACGGTACCTTTTTTTTTGTTTTTAACGATGGGAAAACATCAAATGACTTCTTCCGCTCTGGGTGGAGCGGAAGGGCGTGTCAGACTCTTACAGACTAAAACCCATCCGTGTTCCTTCTAAAGCCCTTTGCGTCCCAGGGCCGCGGTTACTCTTTCGAACAAATTCCGCAACCCTGGGTGTAAACGGTACCTACCAACTTGAAGAGGTTTTTGAGAGTACCTACTTGGTACCTACTAGGTCTTGGTACCAAACTGGTGGCATTCGTGGCGAAATAATAACAGTGCCGACGACAGTCTCAGGATAGGTGAGCATCAATTACATATCGAGACTCCTCTGTGCCTCGGAAAGCACTTTTAACAGTCGCTACGAAAAGCCAAAAGCCAGAAATATTGCCACTAGTCCTGCCAAGAAGTATCATGTTTGAGGAGGGCATGCAATTATCCGTTCCTTTTTATTATCCGGGTTTATTTCGGATATCACCGCTAAAAAGAAAATCAAACGACTATGACCAATCAAAATTTTCATGTCAGTTATTGATAATACATTAATAAATTCATATCATTTTCATAATGTTTTCATGAAATAGTTTACGAAAAACATTATGTCAAGGATATGAATTTTTGATGAATTGTTGGATATTTAAACTTAAGAAAATAATATGTTTGAACATGTAGTAGTAGTTGTTTTAGTTTGTAGTAGTTTTTGTTTTTATTCATTTAGTCTGTTTTAGTTGATCGGGGACCGACTATCGTACCTACACTCGGTATAACCAGGCAGCGTAGGGGCTAATATGGTTCTTGCCCCATATGCCTAAAGCCTGATGGCAGCTAGTGCTGACTCCCGCTAAATGTACAAGTAAAGGGGAGTTATTTGCATTCTCATGCAGCCAGTGAAATCGGCACAGGCTAGTCTTTGAAACCGTTGGTTTCTGGTGCCCGAGTACCATAGTCGGTAACCATAGTCGGTGCCCGATCAACTAATACAGACTAAATGAATAAAAATAAAAACTACTACAAACTAAAACAACTACTACTACATGTGCAAACATATTATTTTCTTAAGTTTCACTATTCAACAATTCATCAAATTCATATCCTTGACATAATGTTTTTCGTAAACTATTTCATGAAAACATGAAAATTATATGAATTTATTTGTATTATCAATAATTGACATGAAAATTTTGATTGGTTATATTCGTTTGATTTCATTTTAGCGGTGATATCCGAAATAACTGCATTATTCAAATAAACTGGATAATAAAAAGGACGGATAATTGCATGCCCTCCTCAAACGCGATAATTCTTGGCAAGACTAGTGCCAAAATTTCTGGCTTCTGGCTTATTCGTAGCGACTGTAAAAAGTGCTTTCCAAGGCACAGAGGAGTCTCTATAAGTAATTGATGCTCACCTATCCTCGGACTGTCGTCGGCACTGTTATTATTTCGTTATGTTTACAGAATCGACCGGCAGAAATGCGTGGTCACATTTAAGGGTGGTGTTCTGTATCTGCTAACAATATCAAATAGAAAAATTAGAAAATGTAAAAGGCTGCCGGCCCATGAGAGGGTAGTGTTGTCAGTAGCTTTAGAACAGTATGGTAGGGATATATTTAAAAACAATATGTACAAGATCTCAAAGGAATAATAATATTAAAAGGTTTGTTGTACCCACTTGTAATAACTATTATGGTCAAGATGTAGAAAGTTTTTAGTTCCAATTATTTTTAATAACCTTCTAGTCAATATAAACAGCTGTATCACACGAGCGTCTTTTAAAAATAAAATAGGTAAGTACTCAATTACCTCTTCAATATGTTTTGTCAAAGCCGTGATGTTGATAATATTAAAAAAAACTTGTACTTTTGTGTGTATTTGTTTACATGCGCAAACAGCGATGTTGAGAAGATAAATAATTAATATTATATTTAAAAAACTTGTTGTTTTATGTGTATTTGTTTATATGTGTGCTAAAGAAAAGGAGCTGCATCTACCAATAAACTGCTTTGCAGTTTGTCAGAGGTAATAATTATATTGTTAGCAATATTACTATTATTACTGTGAATAAACACTCTTTAATTTTTTTTTTCATGTGTGCACTATGTCTCAATCGAACCCTTGTTCAAATGACACATAGTCCACACACCAAATTTATCAAGTTCTACCGGGGACAAGACAGTGTTGTGTTGTGTCAATAAATACCACAGAACAGATACACAGTACAAATGTAGGCCGTACGATTATTTGGTCTTCCGCGTGGACGCACTTAAGGTTCATATTCGACCGGCACCTCTCTACTTGTTGATCCGCTCTGACTCACAAATTAGCATACCATGTGACTTCCATTAAAAGTCAAAGTATAAATACGTAATTGGTCCTGTACCCATAAAACTAACACATTAGTGGTTTTCGAGTAACGTTGTTGTAAACATACTTAATAAACAAAGCCAGTGTCGTTAAATCTACGTCATCACTATTGGACGGCGCTAAGGTACTATGAATACGGTGAAGATTTATGAAATTGATAAAATTTACTAAGTTTTAGAAGTATTGTTTTTTCACAAATTTTGAAGTATCACAACCCTTTTAAATATACTGACATGTGTAACAGCCGGTCGATTCTAAAAACATGTCGAAGTGAAAGCTTGGGTGAAGTGATCACGAGGTGAGCTGTCAATCCATATAATCAAGATATCACGTGATCACGACGTAAGCTGTCATTCCATCTTGATTTTATCGATTGACAGCTCACCTCGTGATCACTTCACCCAAGCCTTCACATCGACATTTTTACAGAATCGACCGGCAGACCTGCCTAAACAACCTTTTTTTTTTTTTTTAAGAATGGGAAATCATCAAATGACTTCTTCCGCTCTGGGTGGAGCGACTAAACCCATCCGTGTTCCTTCTAAAGCCCTATGCGTTCCAGGGCCGCGGTGACTCTTTTGAACAAATTCCGCAACACTGGCAGGCTCTGGCCCTAGCGGGCCCCGTTTTTTATGCTGACATCTCTTTGAGGCGCGCGTGAAACACAACGCGCCATCGACCCGGGCCTGGTGGTGATCGGACAGCGAGCCACCCAATGCTCGCCATCCGCAGGCCCGCGCCTGCGGTGGCCGGGGATCGCCCTGCGACTCCCGACGCCCGGGGCGTCTTCTCCTGTAGCGGTGGTTGGGGCGAAGGCCTTGCCTTTCCCTCGCGCGGCCCGCCTCCTCCTTCGCTAGCATTACTGCTTCGCAGAAGGAGGTGACCGCTCCCCAAGCCCCCTCGCTCCGAACCATGTATTCAACCAGGGCCGGACGCGAGAGGTCGCCGCCGCCGATCGCCTCGACAAGGACACGGCGTTGTTCAGCCCAAGCAGGGCAGACCTCCACCGTATACTCCACCGTGTCCTCCAGGCGATCCTCGCAGGCCTTAACAACCTTACAAGACTAATTTTGGAACAAAACCTTCTTTTTCCTCTGCTTAACACGTTCTTCAACGCGATACAATTATGTGAGTACAAATGTTAGTTTTGATTCACAAGAAGGAGTTAAGGAAAGCTCTTGCTGTGACCGGCATCGGTTACATGGCATTATCATCATCAGATAGGTATAGGCATATTTTTTTTTGGGTATCTCAAAGCTCATAAAACCTTGGTATTACCTAACGTTATTAATCATAAGTTCATAAGAAACCACAGGAAATTCATACGAATTAACAAATGATTGTTTACGACTATTCAATTTTACAAAACTTTTACTGAAAAACAAATAACAGGAAAAAACTGTTATGCAACGGTTCTGGTTGGTTGTGATTTAAAAGGGGTGGAGTTTCTCCCTCCAGTTACACGCTTCCCTGCCCTGAAATCAGGCAGTTGGTGTCGTACATGATAATACTAAGGCCGAATCTGTCAGATCAAAATGACTTTGCGGTTACTCATTGAAATATTGTTGAACTTTTAAGTGAGTGGCAAATTAATCTTCAACCCTAAAAAAATTAAGAATCTCTCAGTTAAATTAATCAAAATTTGTTGGCGTATAATAATAGAATTCTTGTTAAATTTTTAAGTGCTAAATTTTAAAGTAGTCTTTGTATCTCACAGCATAAAACTAAGACCTAATCTGTCATTTAAAACTTCTCGAAATGTGTTTGCGTATAATAATTGAAATTCTGTTAAACTTTTAAATCATCTGACGCTGAAATTAGGCTGTTACTCTCACAGCATAAAACATTTTAAACTTCTCGAAATGTGGTGGCGAATAATAATCGAAATCTTATTGAACTTTTAAGTGTGTGAAAAATAACTTAGAGCTTAAATCTGATAAAAATTTAAGATTTATCTGTCAGATCAGAGAAGGTCTATCAAAATGAGTTTGCGAATTCTTATCAAAATCTTGTTGAGTGTGTACCTGATTCATGAGTCGACCGGGACGAAAAGGTACGTAAGTACTAGTAATTAGAATAAATCTGTGTTTCCTGATAGCGACAACCTGGGAGTCTTTAAGTCAAGAGTGAATAGGTTACTTCTAGGCAAGCGTGCGCCATCTTTGACCACATCACCGCTTACCATCAGGTGAGATAGTGGTTAAACAAAAAAGCAACAGGTAGCATTATCTTTCGTTTGTCTGTGAGTCTGCCTAGCCTTTTCCCAACTAAATTGTAGTCTCTCAGTCTACCTGGATGCAGCTGAGTCCTTTCCCAGGCACGGAGGAGTCATGGTATGTAACGGATGGTCAGTATCTACGGAATGACCTCGGCAAGCGTCGTCACTGACGCTGCCTCAAAGATCGTCCCGTGCGGCCCATTTATCCTAAAAATACAAAAAAACTTTGGTTAGTCTATGGTAAGGTACGGTATAAAATTTTTCAACTGACAACCTAAAATAATTGAAACAAAGAAAGTCACACTGGCTCCATTTATATCATTTCTTCTATAATAATGTTCGCAGCGCGATGTTAACTCATACAAAATAGTTTTATCTAAAGTTATAGGTATGCCTGAAATCTTTGTAGTAAATATTCTGGTGGTCTCCTTTCTGAATTGAATTCAATCATGGCTAGGGCCTTTCAAAACGACGGCAAATTGAAAAATAAGTCCTGTAAGTGCAGGATGCGCAATAACTTTGCTTCAGTGTTGTGAAACTCCATTATTTTTCGTAGGACGGAGTGCAGTTTCCGTCATTTTCTTTTATTGCAGATTATAAATATATACCTAATAAAAGAAGGATTGTTAATTGCTCCTTATTAATAGTAAATATTAATCCAGGATGCTTCGTGGACCTTCACTTACTTTTAATTATGACAATTTCTAAGTTTTGGTTTCCTTGTTTTTTTTTTTTATTTTATCTACATGATGTTTGCAGTATAAATTGTCTATGGAGAATTTGAATTTAGTATCTCTTAAACAGTATTTTAACTGAGTAATGTTTAAAAAGTCTTTAATGATAAAGCGGGCTAATTTACGAAAAAAGAAGGAATACACAAGCATGAAAATTGTTTTGTGTCTCATTGCTGGGTAAAAAAGGCCTACCCATATTTTTTTTTTAATTTGTTTAATTTGCTTCAGTATAAAATGTGTTTTATGTCGATATGCGTAGCACGCTTTATCAAATAATAAAACCGTAGTAATCATTATTAATAATATAATTCTTGCCAAGCTTCGCAACTATCGACATTGGCATATTTAAAAGCAAAATGAAAAGTAGTTTTCTCCGGCCCTGAGTGCCTTAGTGCCTACATACTCGTTTCGAAATGACAGGTTTTAAAAGAAATTCTTTTGCACATCCTGCTCAAGAATAATTGTACTGCAATTATTCTTGAGCAGGATGTGCAAAAGAAAGGGCATTCCGTTGTGTCAATAATTAAGCATTTTCGACCTTGTGTGTAAGTAAGATTGTTATTATTATTAAAATAGTGCGTAGGTACGTTGGAAATCGTCAATACGAAAGAGTGTCCCTTTTTTGTTAAAGTGCTTATTATTCGGAAAGCACTCAGCCAATTATTGTGTATATCGTACCCCCGGTGCGACACTGTCACTTATGCAAAAAATGCAATAATGAGTTAAATATGTAATAACTGTCCTAAAGCACCCCTTTACTTGGTGCGATAACGTTACTTTCGTAGTACACATAGTTTGACGATACTAATAGCCATTCATCTTGTCTTATCATGAAATAGAATTATTTTTTAAGTTGTCAAAGTTTTAAAGCTTCTCCTGAAGAATTGCATTTTTGCGTAAGTGACACTGTCGCACCGGGGCGGGGGTGCGATATGTTAGGGTAGATTAATTTGAAGTAAAGACTTGAAGCTGCGGGTACAGCTACTAAGTAATTAATAAACACAAGGTTAGTCTCCTAATTATTAAAAAAAAACCACCATAAAAGAAGTTTCACACCATCCTTTGATAATATCATTTTCATTTATTTTCGCACACCTATCACTATTAAGATTTGAAAAGTATGACTATTTCTTACTTTATTATAAAAAATCTTATACTCCGCGAAGTAAACGCTGGAATGTATTTCTTTTATTTTCTTCGTGGATTTCTTTGTCTCCCAAAATTCACATACATCATTTGTGACACGCTTGTCTTCTTTTATATTTTTACTATTTGAGCAAAGTAAATCACACCAATATTATAAAAGCGAAGGTTTGTGTGTGTGTATGTTTGTTACTTCTTCACGCGCAAACGGCTGAACCGATTTAGATATTTGGTATAGATATTGTTTGAGTCCCGGAAAAGGTCATAGGATAGATTTTATTCCGGGGAGCATGTTCCCTTATGATAATTTTCGACATTCACGCGGGTGGAGCCGCGGGCAGCAGCTAGTAAAATATAAAAGAAAAGAATTATTAAATTCTAACGATTCGTATTCTAAAATCTCAACCATTTATGCAAAGGTGGGTCAAGCTCTCACTGTGAATGGGTGTATAATGTCGTACATGGTGCTATTTATAATTTATTGTTTCTCGAGGTGCTGCCTTGATTGCGTCATTCTTAAAATGGGCATACTTCCGTAAAAGTCATTGAAACTTTTCTTAATTTCCTAATAACGTAACTAACCATATTTTTTATTGCCGTTTTTTGTATTTAATCGAGTTCAGTGAAGTGCTACTTGCAATCTTTTCAAGCATGCAAACAAATGGAAATACTTTTAGTAATGAAAATCATGACACCATGTTTTTGCGACTGTGACCGAATTTGACCTTTGTTAACTTATTATGGACTGCTATGCGATTGTATGCTTTAGTTAAATTTTTACAAGACAATACTGAGTTAAATTGCGATCTAACTCTCATTATTTAAGTTTTTTAGGGTTCCGAACAACCGTAAGAAACAGAACTCTTATAGGATCACTCGGGTATCTGTCTGTCAGCCACAGTAAATTTTTTCCGAATCTACGGGATCGATTCTGTTGAAATTTCGTACACATAAACTTTTGTGACCCATTGTGCAGGGGTCACTTATGGCAGACAAACTTAGTAAAAAAAGTTTTTTTAACTGTACCATGTGACATGAAATAATAGGGAGTATTGTGAGGATCTTAATAGTAAATAAGTAGTCTAAATAGTTTTGAAGTTATTAAAGAAATTATACGAAAAATTACCACCACCGTTATCTCCGAAAGTACCGACCGAGCTTAACATTTTGGAAAAAAATGCAGAAAATAAATAGTTCTTTACCAACCACACCACCAACAGCTTTTAAACCTTTAAGAAGTCTATAGTGTTCAAATAACATGTTATACAAATGAAATTCGTTCGGAACCCTATTAACGGGAGTCCGACTCGCACTTGGACAGTTTTTTTTATCTAACTGTTACTGGCTCTATACTGGCCAAAGTCCTTCAGACATTTTCCTCCAGCGGCGTCACGTCGTCAGGCTCACGATATAATTTTTTCATGCTGATGATTTATGCATGTTCAATAGTCCGATAAGTCACACTGACTGCTGAGCGATTGGAATGTTGGTTTAGAATTAGATCCTCGGGGATCTCTCTCTATATAATCCTCTAATTGAGCATTATATAGAATAACATGGAGAGGTACTAAAAGGGTTACTGTCTGTCTGAGCTTTGGTTTGGTGTCCGTTAAGTGGACAATGATCGTTGTGGCGCCGACGCGACGCTTGGAAAGGCCTACGTATACCAGTGTCACCAGTGATCTACCTGTATCATTCGGCTGAAATGTGAACAATCAAAATGACATAAAATCAAAAGCCGTTTAATCAAATTAAGCTGAGAGCACAGCAGCCAGCACTTTATAAAAGTCAAAATTTTACATGAAGACACCCAAACGCCAGCCTGTCACCACAACCCAGCAGTGCCGAATTAAGCAAACGTGGGGCCTGAAGCAAATTTTATTTAGTAACCTAAACCTAAAACCTTCGTAAAATAAAATAAAATACCAAATTTAAACTTCTGTGACTTAAAAGAGGGAGTTTTCACGGTTTTTGAACAACCATGTAGAGGTCGTAAGGTATCAACATCTCAACCAGCGAGCCGCATCTGCTCAGCTATCAAGCTGAGAGCAGCGGCCGTGATCAAAACGTTATGAACGGCTCTAATGATCACAAAAAAAGCCCTTTTTGGAAATCTGAAAGTGGGCCCCTCCCCACAGGGTTCGTCTGAGCCCGTACTGAGCCATCAACTTTTCGCCCTCAATATGGTTGCCCAAAAACCGTGCCATCTCCTCCTCTATCATTTGACACGCCCCGCGGGGTCCTTAAGAAGCGTCTGAGCCCATAGGTTTTGCTGATTAGATTTCATACGGTATGATCGCTTGAATGAAAAGAAAGAAAAAGAGTTTATGTACACGAAGTAAGACCATAAAAAATAAACAAAATTTGAGACTTATACAGTTTGGGTAAGCTCGTGGCTAAAGAATAACAGCCACACGGGTCGATCTTCAAGGATAAGCATCGCTTGCCAAGGTTGGTCTGTGGATGGGTGACCATCTTGACATACCGAGTTTCCTCCGTGCCTCGGAAAGCACGTTAAGCCGTTGGTCCTGGCTGTCATTTGCAGATCTTTGGCGAGTCGTTATGGATTGTCAGAAGCCAGAAAATCTGACACCAGTCTTGCCTAGAACTACCGTGTTACCCAGTTAATGGGTTTTGGAGGTCTGGTAGGCAGCCGCTCCACGTAAAAGACGGGTATTCAGCTGAATCCGGTTTGGCTGGAAGCCAATCCCCATTTAGTTGGGAAAAGGCGATGATGATGATGACAGTTTGGGTAAATAGGCTATCACAGAGTATAGCAGGACTTAGGATTTGCGGTGCCTTGGTGCTGGTTTTTTAGCGAAATGTTTTTGTAAGCGCGGGGCCCCCCAATACGCGGGGCCCGTAGCATTTGCTACTCTTACTATATGGCTAATACGGCACTGCTTCCCAGTATTAGGAGAAGTAGAATACAGTGGCGCCATAAACGGCAACACATCTGTCTGCTTACTTGGATGATGAAGTGACCAAAGTCTCACCCCAATGCCATGGAACTTATAACTTATTGGCGAATTGTACCATACGAATACACCTGGAAATATCGGTTTAGTCTGTCGTGAACTGTGAAGTCAGATGATAAACCATCATCAACAAACCCGATAACAATATCATAATTAATCTTCCAAACAAGGTGATTGCCGGCGTATTACCTCGGAATAACTCTTTTGTTGTAAATACGGGTGGCGCATGTTCTTTTGGACGTATACGGGCTGTTCGATATTATGATTAATGAATACCAGTCCTTAAAGTGACGCTTGTAGACTTCTAATTGAAGGCGTACGGACTTCTAATAGAGGAGAATTACCAAGATTACTGTAAATTGATTCAAACAAGCACCAATAAAATATATTTTTTTAAATTAGATGATGATTACATTAAAAGTACCAACTGACAGCCAACTCGACCACTGCGCGCGCTCATTGGTCAAATCAAAGAGCGCGCGCTTTCTCGGCTTCCTGTTACACACTTCCGTCCCATTTCACGAAAACACTCCCACAGATTGCAAGAAAGCGAGAGGAAAGATTTACACACCAAAAATCTTACGCCAGTCTGGCCGAGAGATATCGTGTTACCACTTAACCCTGTAACACCTGTTACCACCCCGTTACAGGGTTCTGTAGGCTATGCTAGATAATTAGTAGCTCCGTGATACAGATACTGTATCTGGATGACAATGGATAGACGCTAGGCCAACCCCAAGATAGTTGGGAAAAACCCAGGCAGGCACTACATTTTATAAAATTTAATTTGTATTAAGAACTAAGTAAGAAGTATTTGTTGCTAATACATTGGGGAATGTATTAGCAACAAATACATGTATATTGACCTAGGTATAAACACTGTTCGTGAGGAAATAATCCAGGCAAGCCTGAAATACCAGGAGAAACTAGCAACTCATGCAAACGAACTCGCACAGGCCTTAGGTGGAGAGGTCGGACTACAGTACAATTGACTAAAGAGATAAGGTATTCCCTGTCTCGCCCAAAGATTTGTAGACTGAGTCAAGAAGAGGGTTTGCTGGAAAGTTCGCAAATTGATAGGCTCTCTATAATAATAATAAAAATAATCAGGACATGAAGTTCCAACCAAACAAGTGGCTTATTGTTTTCGAACAGATTGCCGTAGTGCAGAAAATACATTTAAAAAAAAATTAAGAACTACCCAGTTCTTACTGAAATAAAATTTAAAAACAAAATAGACTATTTCGATATATATTTCCCAGTAGCGGAAATTTAATGATTTCGTTCAAAGCAACGCTCTCGCGAAAATAAGTCACGTTCTTTGTTCGTACGTTTTGCACTGTTGTTTGTAATTCACACAGTCAAGTTTTTAGCCAGGTCGGTCAAGGAACTCAGGTTAACTGTTAAATATGTTCAATGGCATTGGACAATTGGAAAATGGTTAATTAACATGAAAATCGTATTGCTCCAGTATGAACTGGATTAATACGATTCGACTCAAGACATTTTCATATTGAACTCTAGTAGTAGATAAATTGTAATAAACAAATTTACCTATAGGTAGGGATTTTGAAGAACAATTGAACATGCTTTAACTGTAAAGTTTATTAGAATTTAATCCTTATTATTTATTCTTAAAGCTCACAACACGTTTCCCCATTTGTATGGACTTTTACAAACGTTAAATAGTATTAGTTTGAAGAAAGATATACCTACTCAGGTTAATAGGGTATTTGACTACAATCTAATTTAGTCCGTCAGATAGATTTCCAAAAAAAAATTGGACACGTATTTTTTCTTTTGTCACGTAAACAAAAAATTAAGACGATACAGTGCGTTGAAAACTCGTGTGACTCCACTTACCACTACACTTTTTACTGGAAAGTGACGTTACAAGCCCCCACTCCTTATCTTTGATGCGTTTTATCTTCATATTTTATTATCAATATTTTTCGATAATCTAACTGACGGACTAAATAGAATCATATTTTTTAACCCTGGCAACATCCCTATTGTTTAATTCATGTACGTATTGGTAATTAAATAAAAAAAATCGCCAGTCACAAATTGCCTTAATCTCAATAACTACTAGGTGTCTATACTTCCTCAGTTCGGTATGCGCTTTACTTTTTTCCTCTATTTATTACGCAGCATAGCGTCTTCAACCTTCAAGGCGACTTTTTTGTCGCATTCGATGATTAAAATGATCGTTTTGTGTCGCAGTGTCGCATGACTGACGCGGATCTTCAAGGGCTGGCTATTGGACCAAGACTGCTTGCGTATCTGTTATATAATGCTTATGCCTACGTGCTTCGGAGCAGAGGGCCACGACGAAGTACCGTTCTATCAATGATAACTGTTGTCAGAAAATTAGTTGAAAACTTAAAAAAAGAAATGCGGGCAGTCTTTGGGGACTGCCGATAGAAGTGAAAACTAAGCGAAAGCTGAAACGTTCGGTGACGATGACGCGAGTTTTTTTTTATTTGAGATGAGTTAATTGCTCTCGACTCTAGTCTAGGTCACAGCTGACAGAGCGAAAGTCGACGATGGAGCGAGTTTTCCCAGAAGAAGCCTGTTCACTCTAATTTTGAAGAGATTAGGGTTGTATGTGTTCCATGATTTTTGTTCACCCACAGCGTTCGGTGACGATGACGCGAGTTCCATGGTTTTAGTTCAACCAAAAAGAGCTCAATGCGCCTGAAGAAGTTTTCACTTCAAAATCTTTTCTTCTTTCTTTTTAAGTTCTCAACCAAGCAGTAAGACCTATGTACAGTCAACAAAGCTATTTGGTACACAGGCAAAAATATTATTTTTCCTACTGCACGGGCAATATTTATTTCAAATGTGTGTATTATAACTTTTTAAGCTTATGACATACGTACGAGAACGGTGTACAAATATTGTCTACTCAGCACACTCACAACATTGTTTAAAAGTAGTTGCAAGTTAGCTGCCTGCATACCAAATAGTTTTGTTGACTGTATCTTGCGTTGCTATGCGTATTAAGTTTAATTGACATCGTTCATTGACATTATTTCAGCGATACCGCTCACTTGTTTAGCGTGTGTATTCTTACTCAATTCAAACATTGACTGACTCTCTCACTTGGCGTGAAAAACTTTATGCACCTATTTACCTATGCAGATAAAGGGACTGAGCCGCAAAGGACATCCAAATAGAGCGATTGCCAATAACATGTCCCCTAAAAATTATATTCATAAAATCCAATCAGGCCACACGTCAATCAAACCAGTACTCGGGCTACCGAGGACTGTTTTGATTGACTTTCAAAGGCCTATGACATGGAATTGCAATATTTGATTGATATGAAAACCAATATGTACTACCTATGTTAATTTCAATTTAGTAACCCTCTCTGTGCGTCAGGATTGAGGGCTTCACCCAAAATATTCCTCATGAATCATTACGTCCTTTTTTATGATCATAAAATGCGTGTATGAATACAATGTTTTTTACGAAAGAATCCTTGGCAAAACTAATTTATGGTCACCCTTAATGTTCTGAAGATCCAGGAATATTTGCAAGCGAATATCTTGAGAAGTAACCGTTCTTTCAGCGAAATTCCTTTACATAATTTTAGTAGAAAGTTTCTACTGTTTTTTAAATATTATCATTAGTTATCATTCATTACTTACTAATAATATGAAGTACCTGGTAAGCTATAAGATTTTTTTTTGACAACGTCGGTTTTGAGGGTCCTTGCTTTGGCTTGATAACTTTTAAACCGTGTCGTATTTAATTTTTTTTATTATACTCACAAATTGTGAGACGACTTCTACAAAATAGTGACAAAAATATATTTTGTATAAATAGCCAGTTTAGCAGAACGCAATGAATAAAATCTTTGTACGATTGTTGATCGTGCTGAATTTGGAGGAGGTGTTTAAGTATTTGTATTTTTAATAAATATTGATATTATATACAGCATGAATTTGCATCAATTTACCAAGATATAGAAACCCTTGAGCCAGGATTGAGGGAGCGACTTCATTTACCTTTTTTATTTTTATGTTCTACATATTTTTGAATCGGTTCTACAATTTTCTACAACTTCTACTAAATCCTGAAACCAACCGTTTTTCAATACAAAAGTGGGCCCTCAATAGTAACGCTTATTCGTAACATTGTTTTTAATCTGGGCACAATTTTATGCACTCCACGACCTCCTAGTCCCAGCATACCACCTCAATAAATGACGTCACAGACGTTTCACACATATAAAAAAACAAAGTAGGTACCTATTAATTTAATGGTAAATGAGCTGGTACGTAGTTTCTGAAAAGCTTATTTACACAAAACTGTGGTATTGTTGACCATTGAACTACGTACCTATTAGGAAATTGATAGCATAAATATCTTATAATATAGTATAAATCTCTTCAGAAGCCAATCAAAGTACTATAAGCAAGTCGCACTACTTTTGGAGCCTTTCAAAAATTTTGTGTTTTACCCTGAAAAAGAACTTCACATTCCTTTTCTATCTTGAAAGTTAGAGTTCTTAACCTAATTCATCTTTCCAGATGGTTCCATGGAGTGATGTCGGCGAAGGAGGCGGAACACCTCATCATGGAGAAGGGGAAGAACGGCTCCTTCCTCGTGAGGGAGTCCCAGGCCCACCCTGGGGAGTACGTGCTCTCAGTCAGGGTGCGGGGCAGAGTCAGCCACGTCATGATTAGGAGACAGGTGAGTCTTTTTCCTAAACTTCATTCAGTCAAAGAGGTCTACTGCTGGATACTTATATGCCTGTCACGCATCGCCACATCGACCGGTGTTAAAATTCAAGTGTCGAAAGGTTTCACGCGACCATCACTAGGTCATCGGTCTACCTTTTTAGGGAAGTAAGGAATCTTTACAGATAATTCGGCAAGTCACATTATCGTTTCTATCAGCATTCATTTTTGTATGCTTCAAAGTCTCAAAACGATTATAGTTCAATTTATTATGGTTTTATTAATTTTGTACCTCTGAAGAACATGAACATGGTCTGTCTACCTAACAATTAAATGTGAGAAAAGTTTAAAGCTGGGATGAATGTGGATGGCTAAGTTGGCTTCGAGGAACCTAAAGGAAACATGGACGCTAGCCCAAAGCCTTTGTTGTACCTATTAGTATATAAGTGTGTGCTGTATATTAGTGTAATGTTGGGTGCATTGTGTTCACATAATTTAATCAATTGATCAATGTACCTATGTATACAAAATATTGTAAAACTTATATTTGAAAAGAGTAACTATGGAGTTTCTTGTCCGTTCTTCTCCATAAGAATCTACTTTTTGCGAATGGACAACTAGAGTCACTTATATTTTAATTTTAAACTATGTATAAATTTGACGTTCAAAAGTGTCTTTTAATGGTCTAGTTGAAATAAATGAATTGACTTTGACTTTGAAATGAACTATGTACGTTGCATGGCTGGTATTTACATAGTTAGAAAGAGGGAAACTACTGAAATGACGACAATGGGCCTACGCACACCGGGACGGAATGGCAGAGGATTTAAACTTTTACCAAAGGACATCCAAACTTATCTAGTAGGAATACGATGACATAAATGCCAATGTTTTAAATTGATTCCTTGTCATCGAAAGGGATTTCTTGCCACGACATTGGAGAGCGCGCTAAGGTGCCGCGGCACGTCACGGGATGTTTTGGCAGGCCTCGATCAAGAATACACGTAGGCAGCCGGAATGCTACGGTATCGAAGCGGCTAGTGTGCGCTGACCGGTGGCAAACCCTCTGCCATTCCGTCTCCGGTGTACGTACGCCTTTATACAGCTAATAAGCTATGTTGCGCCAACCCCAAATATATTGTGATAATGAATGAATAGATGATGAACAGTGATTGATTTCTTGGAGTTTTTTGTTTATCTAACAACTAGAAGATGCAATTGCCGTTTTCAATAACAAGATATTATTAATATTTAATTTATTATTCCAGTTCCCGAATCATATCATGGATGGGTCATAGAGTTAATTGAATTAAGTAGGTAATTGGGTATTATTGTGACCTCAGTCATTTTGCCAAGATTGCTGGTGATTGACAATGATTGGAGATAAATTAGAATAATTATTTGTTTGGATGTGGGTAATATAACTTGTTATTTATTTGACCTGATGGATGGGTGCTCTTTAAAAGACATATTGCCGTTTTATGTTAGAATTTCCTTTTTTATAATTTGATTGCACCTGTACCTGTTTATTTAATACTAGCTTTTGCCCGCGACTTCGTCCGCGTGGAATAGTTACTTTGGGTAGCCATTTTAATTTTTATGTTTATTTTTTTTAAACGCTTGTACATATGTAATGTTGATTTATTTTTTATCGAGTGCCTCTAATACAATAAAGGTTCATGGTTTTATCTTCAATAATGTCGGTCTCCCATACAAACATCCAACCCCTTCAAGCTCTTTTCTCGCGACAAAATGTAAATGTGCCTATGTCCTTCTCCAAGGTCTAATCTATCTCTGTACCAAATTGTATCTATGTCAGTTCAGCAGTTTAAGCGTGAAGAGGTATTAGACCGACAGACAGGCACAGTTTCGCATTTATAATATTAGTACGGATTGCAAAAGACATAGGTAGCCCACATGATATTAAGATGTTATCATAGTGTTAGAAATGTATGCGATAGTTTTTTTTTCATTGTTTTCGAGAAAAATGTTTTCAAGCAAGGTTGAAACTATTTGCATATTGAAGAGAATCAGACCAATCAAACGTGTCACTATTTACCTACTGGCGTAGTAATTACCTATGCAGCTGTTATTATGTATTCTGACTAATAGGCTAACGATGAGACAATTATATACTACAGTCAATATTTGCGTCATCTTCAATTTAATTAAGTATAGAAATTTAGTAATTCTATGTTATTTTTTCTTCATGACATCATTTTTATAAACTCATCTAAGACACTATTTAAAGAGACGTTTTTTTTCGTTTTCGTATTTTCAATCCGTATTTAGATATCTTCGTTTCATTGTGCACGACTTCGTTTCATTTGCAAACAAGACGAAATTGTGATGGGGTGACAATGCTGGCTTATGTAGAGAAAAGTTAAAACACGTTGATTAATATAATTATCATTTCCACATACTATACTTACTCTTAAAGCGAAATTAACTCTACTTGTCTGTCGTAATTGTAACCTTTTCAAGTCTTAACGGCTGAACGGAGTAGGATGAAACTTGGCACACGAGTAGATCAAGTCCGGGATTAAGTGACTGATACATTTTATCCCTAGAATATGATCCGTTGAGAAACCGAATTTTCGACTTTCACATAAGCAAAACTGGCTGAAACTAGTATTTTTAAAAGCAATAAACCTGCAAACACCTACTACCGGACATAGACATCCCAATGCAATGACCGGTTTTGCGGTCTCATTATTCAAAATAACGCAAATGAATGAACCGGATGGTTTCACCAACGACCACATTTTAGTCCAAATCGTTGGACAGTGCATAATTTTAATTGAACTAACAAATTCATGGTAATTACTGGTTTTAAACACATGCCTTTTGACTTTTAACTATATACGTCCTAAATAATATGCGATATAGGTAGGTAATATTTTCTGTCCCTAACACGCATTTGAGAGTACTGTGATAATAATAAAATACCTTTAGATTCTTAAAATAAGAATCTTAAATAGTTTCTCTCGAATTGGCTTTTGCAAGATAAACCATTTTCTCTAAAATCTGGTACAATATCTTCACATGGAAACTTATGATTATTTTTTATTAAATCACATTATTGTCTTGGTCACACATAATTTGTTATGTTGAGAGGAGTTCGTGGCTAAATAATAACAGCTGCACGGGTCGATCTTCAAGGTTAAGCAACGCTTGCCAAGGTTGGTCTGTGGATGGGTGACCATCTTAACATACCGAGTTTACTCCGTGCCTCGGAAAGTACGTTAAGCTGTTGGTCCCGGCTGTCATTTGTAGATCTTTGGCAGTCGTTGTGGATTGCGGAGAATTTGACTCCAGTCTTGCCTAGAACTACCGTGTTACGTGGGTTGTGGAGGTCTGGTAGGCAGCCGCTCTACGTAAAATACTGGTATTCGGCTGAATCCGGTTTAACTGGAAGCCGAGCCCAATATAGTTAGGAAAAGGCTAGGCAGATGATGACACATAATTTGTTAGAGCCATGTTTCAGTCCAGCGCTGTCCCATTCTTGTATGACAGTAGGAATCAATGAAAGGGCTTGCAGGTGATTAAACTTTACCATTAACACAAGTAGCGTTGACAAAAAAGTATTTTAATTCAATTGAGACAGTAAAATCATTAAATTTTAACGTTTAAAGAGTTACTCAGGATAATAAATATTTTGTTAGCTATATTGTTTAAAATCCCTTATGTATGGTGTGGTACACCATCTAAATACCCAAATACTGCTTCTGTGATAAATTGTGTTATACATGTCACCGGAAAACTGCATACTCCGTAAGATTGTAATAAATCTTTATTAGATTATCTCATCCAAATTCAATAGTTTCCAAAATATCCGTGTCTTATTAAAAGATAATAGTTTGCAATTTCACGGTATATTTTACAAGCTTACCCAACAAAGGGCTTTGTTGGAGATCCTTAATAAAAAATCTAAGAATGAACAAAGTTACAGTGGTAGACAGTTACTTCATAGCCCGAATGCTGAATCTTCAGCTAGTAAAATGAGTTTTTACTGTGACTTTTGCCAGAAGACGGTGTCACCTCCCATCCATTTGTCACCTAAGCTTATTGTTGACTTTTCCCATTTACTAGAAGCATGGCAGTTGATTTACAGTATTTTCTGAAGTTAGCTTTTTTCACGTTTCGCATATGTTGTGACCAACGGGTACCATAAACTTTTATGGCCTCCAACGATTAAAAAAGCAGTGCTCAAACAGTTCCACTTGATGAAGATGTATAGACGGTACATAGATAGTGTACATTTCAACAATGTTAGAATATTCGTAATTGTAAGTTATTTCACAATACCCAATTTACTAAATCAAATACCTGTAGAAATTAGAGACTCAATTACCTAATAGTAAAAAAACACTATTCATTGAGTCAGAAGCGCAAGCTGAAAGAACATAACAGTAACTCGATTATAACTTAACAGTTAATGGCGCGTGGATCAAATCTCAGGCCATGGCATGCTAGTACAGACCCCAGAGGTCTACTTGTGTATGAAGAAAAAAATAAAACTTGTAATTTATAATAATACTTAAATAAAATATAAAAGTACTTCCAGAGATTTAAAAAAAACTTATATTTGATTTTTCCATTAGGTGTGACCTAATGAAAAATCCAGTATAAGTTTTTTTAGTAGCAACAGTGTTTGGTAGTTGGTGGTGTCATAGGCTCGCTTTTAACCACAATCACACCTGTTAGAAAGCGACGCTGTGATTGGATGATGCAGCACGCCTAACGTAACCCATAGAATCTTGGCTTTAAGACCACAGGTTGAAGTATCAGGTATCAGGAAACACAGACTCCGGTAGAGTATTTTACTCCTTAGCTGTACGCACAGTAAAAGATATACTCTTATTGGTTCAGTTGCTAAGTTACTGAGCTGTTAAATTTTTTATTGCTTATCGTACACTCTGACCTTGCTTGTTACCCTTGTCCCCACAGTCATGATGGCCCAAAGAATTCCATCGTAAGCTAATAACATGTTTATCGTTTTAAATTTTTTCATAATTAATTCATTATGAGGCATTTTCCACATACCTCGTGTACATCGTGGAAAGTTAGGAGTCTCTGGCTGATGTTGCTATATCAACTATGTATGCAGATGATTTGTTTCATGTACATACGTCCCGTATGATTATGAGGTTTGTCTTTGTCAAACTTACACTGTTTTTTATTATGAAACAGGCCATGTGCTCTAAAAGATTTCCCATCTCATCCTAATTCCTTTATGGAAGAACTATCACAAATTTATAATTTGCGTACACACATCATACTTTGAGTTCTCTTCAGAGGCGTAGCTACCGCCGTATAAATGATACAGGGCCCCCAGACTACAGGGGCCCCGAACGTTTGGAAGCAAAAATTCGTAAAATACCTGCTGTCCGCAACCTCAAAGTTTTTCCCTATGGGTACTAGCTACGCCACTGGTTCACTTTCATCATATTATACGAATGTGTTGTGCAATATAATATGAAACTTGATCCAGCGGCACAGACTGTATTCTGCCTAGTAATGAAGTTTTATTTACTATACTAGTGGACCGCCCCAGCTTCGAAAGAAATTTTTGAAAAAACATTAATATCCGGGGATATTAATGTTTTTCTAAAATTAAAAAAAAAACAAAAAAAAACATTAGTTTCCCGATATTAATGTTTTTTTTAATTTTTCTTTCATAATAACCTTCTCCTGACAATAACAAACACAACAAAGAGAACTAGCGAAATTGGTCCAGCCGTTCTCGAGTTTTGCGCTTAGTAACACACTTAGCGATTAATTTACCTGTAACAACCGTACTTTTACATGAAATTTACAGACTCTTTTAGCAACTTTAATGTAGGTAATATTGTAGAGAAATCCGTGTTAAATGATAGGTTTTAATAATAACATAAAACAAATGACGGCCTACCACAGTAAAAGCCCAAAAAAAATGAAAATCGACCGCAAAATGATTGAGGGTTTTCCTACATTGACAATCAGGAGAAACCACTACCGTCTAATTCGAGGAAGGATGAAATAACTTAACTTTAAAGGATGTAGGAAACAGCTTGGCTTTTTTGTGTACCCTTGATCACTTCGCCCAGGGGTCAACACAAACCCATGACTCAGAACAATAATTACGGAATATTCCAAATTCCAATATCCAATTATCCAGTAACTTTCGTTCAGTAAAATAAAATTAGTGCTTCCTTTCCGGGTTTTCCATAACTTGTCATTTTGTATTGCGTGACGGGTTTACGTAATTGTCGGGTACACGTTCGTTGCACAACAGATGGGCTTGTTCTTTAAGGGAGACGGGGAGGGAATAAAGGTTCGTTGTGTCGTGTAACCGATGTCGTAATATCTTTTGGTTGCAAAAATACTGATAAGTTTTTTTTTTCAAAAATTCTACATTGTAACTAAGACATTTTTGAAGTGAAAACTTCTTTAGCGGCGCTGTGCATTTTTTGGGATGGATAAAAAATTTTAAACTCGCGTCAGGACACGTGACCTGATCGAAAATTCGTAAGACGGAGGGAGAGTAGACCGCCGGCACGGCGTAGGAGAGGAAGTAATATAAGTAATATCCCCCTCTCTTTCTACCGCGCGGCGAATAGTATGCCTCAATGCATGCATATGCAATTCGTGCGAAATTATTCCCTAACCATTCTATCGAAAATGCACAACGTTAATGTTCAAGTTTCCAGTTCTGCCGGCACTTCCGGAGTGTAACCTGTTTTTTTTTTAAATTGAAAGACTAGCATTTGTCCATTATCTTGCCTGATGGAAAGCGAAGATTTGGTCGATGATGAAGCACGCTTGCCTAGAAGTAACCTATTCACTCTTGGCTTAAATACCCCCAGGTAGGTCTTAGGTTAGTAGGTAGGTCAGCACTTCTAAATCCTCCACTCATAAATCCGCCATATTTTATTTCAGTCTGGTATGACCTGTATACAGATGATATTTGTTCCTCGATCACGTTGCTTATGAAAGTTGCGAAACATTACAAAACATGGGGGGCCAAAAGTTTTCCTGCGCGAGAACGTGGCAAGTTATTTTTGGCCTAAGCAGTACGTACAGAAGGGCGTGTACATGACGTGTGCTAGGCCGATTTCACAAACCCGAAACAAAACAATGTCAGTTGAGTTGTTGTCTATAAACAAGGGTCAGGCAGAGGTTTACACTTATCAACTGGACACCAATCCAGAGTCTGGTCTCCTTATGCGAAATACAATATCCCGTTACACAAACGAATAACACAGTTAATGCTTAGCTAAACAGTGCTTGCAAACTAGAGCAACGATGACTCAGGATATTTTGAGGACTCAGGTTCGTCGCTGTAGAAGTAATTTGTTCTAAGGGGGTATCCTTGACCCCTGCCAAACACAGACCTAGTGTTGAACCCCTTCACAGGACATGCGTTAGCTGCTTTCTTGCCTAGTGTGCACAATCACCTGCACCTTTCATGGTTTAAAGGAAGATAATGACAGAGTTGATAAGAAAAACCGGGAACATTGGAAGGAATGAGGGGATCCAGCGTTAGTTTAGACTATGTATAATAATAAAGACAGAGCTATCTAGGTGGCTACACAGTTCTTCTTCAGTCGGTCTATCATTACTGAGGATCGTGGTCACTGGATCCCTTTAAAGTGGTTAATCTGTCTCCATCGATTCCGGTCCAAAGTACCCATCACTACCACCTGAGATTTGCTTGAGGACATAGTTTCTTTGACTTAGTTAGACCATCGTGTTGGCGACCGGCCTCGTGCTCTCTTTCCTTCGGTATTACCAACAACAACCAGCTTTTCAAGGCTGCTATCTGCCCTTCGCATTATGTAGCCAAAATAGGGCAAAAAACCCTGTAGGCAAACTGTAGACAATCGGGTCTTGATATTGAGTTGAGAAAGGACAGACACATTTGTGCGTTTGGCTGTCCATGGGATTCGGAGCATCCGCCTCCAGCACCACATTTCGAATGCGTCTTCTGTCTCTCTCTTGTTCGGGTGGTTCACGTCTCAGCTCCATAGAAGAAAATCGGGAAAACCAGTGTTATAACCAACTGTCATAGCAACACACAAGTCAGACTAAAATTTCAATAAAATCAACACAAACGATGATCATAATTGAGTCCATTTTAAACCGAAACACGATAACTCACTCCAGAACAGTAAATAATATTTTGAGCTCCTTTGTGTTAACCTGACCAAATGATACCCTACCAAATAAGGCGATCGTGTTAATCTATTAAACAACACGTAATCTTCAAAACAATTGACTTTAACGAACAAAAAATTCAAGACGAACAGAGGACATTAAGATTTTTTTGCTTGTTACAAGACATGCGATCGTTAGCAAAATAAAATTGGGCTCAAAATCGCCCACATCTTGTGTGTCAAACAAAAAAGGTTCCTTACCACAGACAAAGTATCTGCTAGAGATGGTATTACCAAGTTTCTTAAGGCTCCTTTTACATTGCCGCGGAACGGAATAGAAGCGATGTTTTATAACGAAATGGTACACACTTAATGAGTTCAATGTTAATTTGTTTCATGCAAACTAAATACGAATCAAAATGAGTTCGCTCGTCTTCCGGAGAATTGTGGAGGATTCCCTTAGAGAATATAGGCGCCGTTTTTTTTTTCTTTGAGATGAGTTTGCTCTTGACTCTAGTCTAGGTCGTAGATGACAGAAACAAAGTCGAAGATGGAGCGAGCTTACCCAGAAGAAGCCTGTTCACTCTAATTTTGAAGAGATTAGGGTTGTATGCGTTCGGAAACACAGACGCAGGCAGAGAGTTCCACTCCTTTGCTGTGCGCATTATAAAAGACGTTTGGAAACGTTTAGTGCGACTTGGTGGAATAGCAACAAGGTAGGGATGGTAACTTGCAGTGCGTCTAGATGTCCGAAAGTAGAAGGGGGCCGGTGGGATGAGGTCGGCCGTCTGTGCAATCCGCGTCTTCTAAATCCTCAAGGCGTAATCACGAGAATTCCCGAGCATTCCCAAAATTTGCGCAAATTCTCGCCTGGCGAGGACAATTCACTGATGAATTAACTACTAATTTTAAACTACAGAAGCTGAGCGCCCTAACGCGCTTAAACTCGCGTTCAGATCAAATTGCACGGATATGAATATAGGAATTGTGTGTGATTGACTATTTTACGGTTTGAATAAAAAGCAAATTAATGTTTTCAAACTTCTTTCAGCTATATTTCTTATTTGTCATAGTTAGTATCTATTGACGTATCTTGAAGCTCCCGGCGGCACCATGGTTCCGTGATCTGTGTTCTATACTTAGTTGGAACAGTTAACTGTGGGATATTATTGTTATGTTATTTCATTATACCTTACCCACCTACTGTGTTCACAATTATGTTATTATTTTAATTTTAAAATGTCATTGCGGGTGGTTGAAAGATGGAAAGCACGCAGAAAAATTTAATAGGGAATAAAAATCAGGAGCTTTTTTAAGCACACTAATACTTAGTTTATGCTTCCAAAATAGTTTGTCATAATGTTTATTTGCTAAAAAAATATTTAGCCTAATTTATATTCTATCGTTAGTTCAATTTAATGGAACCCTTAAATGCATGATTTTTAATTTTTAAGCAAATTAAATTTATTTGGATGTAAGACCCCCATACTCTGTGGAAACGAAAAATGGCATTGAAATTTTCATCAACCAATGATGAAAATTTCCATCACAATGCAAATACCAAAGAGATTCTTTGGGCTCTACAAATAACGCACGACTCTTTCACAATACCGTTCAATTCACAAACAAAACAAACAATGTTACGTAAAACTTCCATATTACATAACCAAAATTTACATAACTTTAACAGTTAATTTTAAGACAAATATATATGTGTATAACACTGTACCTTACTTATGTATGTAATGTATATAATGTATGTCCTTACACATGGAAGTAGGTGTAACAGGTAGGTGTCATAAGAGGTAAAGTTCGATGACCTCGCTCATCGAACTGTTTGTCACACAAAGAGAGGATTATCAAGACTAGCCTTGATACAGATTAGAAATGGGCAGAAAATAGACCAAATTAGCATGTTGATGTTTCTGTTAATTTATATTAAGGTTTGGATAGGTATTTATCTGACCTGGTGAGGGTCGTGGGTAGCCGATGGATGCGAGACGCACAGGACCGGTTGTTGTGGCGACACGCGGGAGGCCTATGTCCAGCAGTGGACGTCATTCGGGTGATATGATGATGATGATGAGGTTTTTTAAACTCAGTGGCTTAAACGCCATTTGGTAAGAAGAAAAAAAATTTTTAGACTTTTTTTTCTGTTACTGGAAAAAGCGTCCCGGAGGAATCATATTTTTAAACACTTTAAAACCACTTTAGACTTTTAATAGTTTTTCGTGTAATCTGTAAGTAAAGAACTGGAATCTGTATTTTATATAAAATGTTAGGCTGTAATAGTAGGTTTGGAGATAGAGGGGGATCGTTAATATTCTTAAATAATTTAATTATTATGAATTCTAAAATTATGAACAAAAATATATTTGATATTCTCACTATCAGCCCTTTTATTTGATATGTCACACGGCCCAGTAAGAAGAACATTTTTTTATTTGTTTTATTTCTTCCCCTTAAAACAGTTATTAATAACACTAGAACTTAGATGAGAGTACCTATTTTATCGCACGTACCATTGTATCGTGCGTAATTTTTAACTTTCAAAAAATGTATAGGTACAGGCTTCAAAAATGCAGTTTTTGAGAAAATGTGTTGAAAATATATTTACGTGAAGTAACACGGTTTGGGGCCCAACCCATAATTATATGGTCATATTTGTACATACTGTTTATTGATGTAATTCATTTATATTTTGTTTCTATATTTGCATGCCGAAAGGTAAAATATGGTGATCATAAAACTGTTATATATCACTGTCATATGATTGTACAAAATCCACATAATTGCTTTTTTTTTTTTTGTTTTCACGGGGACCACTCGCAGTTCAGCACGCTAGGGCTGGTTACTGCTTAACCGGACTATCCTGTGGTGGCCTCAAATGAATTTAAGGCCCCCAGCCAGGGCTTACAAACTACCTAAACTATACTTAATGATCGCTCGCTAGGGCATCCCCTGCGGGATACGGACCTCGGCTTAGCGGCGTCATTTCTTACCCATTTTTGCGAATAAATATCTTTGACATTGCCTTTGTACCAAATTTCAACTGAATTGGTCAAGTTGGTATATTCGGAAAAAAAATCCTGAGACAGGTATACAGACATACACACGAACGATCTTATAAGGGTTAGTTAAGCTATTTCATACGGACGTTCAGAACAGTATAAATTACTTAGATATTCTTACTTTAGGTATAAGTATTCTAACTTCGTCATCACAGCCATCACAGGGTACACACATACAGGGTAGATCCGTCTAGGTTTCTCTATAACCTAACACGGCTCCCTTGACCGTGATGACAGCACATAACCACTCATACATATACATATATGTAAATTTAACGCTTGTACTACTTACCATCCATGAGTAGGTAACTAAAACAATGGATTCTAATGATTTGTTCCAGAATTTATCTATGTAATGTATGTGTTAATATTAACCTTGGTGAGAGGAAATTTTATATAATAATTCTGCACTTTTACTACTAATATGGGTGAATTAAGTTAGGTGAAAATAGATTAGAAATTATAATTAACTAGCTGCTTCTGGCTCCGACCGCTTGAATGTCGAAAATTATCCCAAGGGAACATACTTACGGGACTCAAACAATCTCTATAGGTACCAAATTTCATCTAAATCGGTCCAGCCGTTTGCGCGTGAAGAAGTAACAAACATACACATATGTACATACTCACAAAATTTCGCCTTCATAGTATTAGTGTGATGTATTGAGTGTGTTTTTAGGGCATTTCAAGTGTCATAAGTTCTTCGATATGGAATATAAATTATAAATACTGCTTCATTGGTTGTCACAAGTATTACTAAGGAGCCAGAGAACCTAGGTTCGATTCCCAGATCAGGTAGTGTTATCTGGTTTATCCATCTGGGTTTTCTCTGTAGCCGCCTGGAGTCTGGGCTTTCGTGCACTTTTTACTATCTAGCTAATCGGTGTGTACAGGTATGACGTCATATTATGTTACCTACGTACAATTTATAATCTGTCACCGGAAAATGAAAACGCCGTAAGATTGTAAAACATCGCGTAAAATTGTGAACTATTTTTTTTTAATAAGACTTCTATTCTAATCTTCCATTCAAATTCAGTAGTTTCCAATGTATCCGACTTAGAAAACTACTGAATTTGAATGGAATTTATTGTATCCAAAACTTAAAAATTTTCATAATATATCCAGAAGTTGTAATCAAATGAATACAATTTTACGGGCTTTGCAATTTTCCGGTGACATATTTATCCTATAAAAAGGGATGGGAATTAGGAAATAAAAAGCATTACATTTATTCAAAATTTAAATCTTTTATTTGCATAAAATGTGATGTATGTAATGTAGGTGAAGATGGTACTAACAATAATAAATTCAATGCAACAAATACCGGCATTTAGTAATGGCATCCAAATAATTAATCAATATTATCTATAATTAACACCGGTTTAAAATCTTTATCTGTGGAACAGAATTAATTGGGGTTGAACTTTAAAAGAAGCTTTAATCAGTCTCGTATGAAAATTACGTACGAAAATAAATAATTAATCAACGCCTTAAGCGTCGTCCCAACAGGTAATGATCGTACGAGTTAACGATGCGATTTCGTCGCACGATGAAAATGATTGTGATAATGATCCTGTGCTCGCGCGATGATTTGCAAGCTTCAATTAGGGCAATCAAAAAAAATGTGTGTCTATAATCACGTCGTACGACAAAATCGCATCGTTAACTCGTACAATCGTTAGCCAATTAGGATGACGCCTTACGGTATAAAACTTCGTTACAAGTATCTATATAATATACCGTGGAGCAATCATTATAATATAGATAATTTGCATGAATATCTGCAAATGTCAGAAATGAACGTGCTAAACCAACTCCTTATGCAATACGCTAATTATTAAAATATAATAATAGTTTTTTGATTATGATAACACGTGTTTACAAAAAATAGCTTTTAAATTAGACATTTACAGGTTTTGAGGAGCTTGTCGCCCAAAAATAACAGCCGCTTGTCGAACATTAAGATTAAGCAACGCGTGCCGAGGATGGGTGATGTTCATACCATCCTAATAGTACACAGAGATTCCTCGGTGCCTCGGAAAGCACTTTGACAGTCGTTACAGTCTTGCCGAGGGGTTTTGTGTCACCCAGTAACTGGGTTGTGGAGTTCAGATATACAGGCGCTCCTCAGCATAGTTGGGAAAAGGCTAGGCAGATAGAAATACAATTTCTAAAGAGGAATAGATTGTGTGGTGAATGAAAGTATGAAAGGATGGGAGTGAATGATGGCCGTGACGTTCGACGGGAGAATGGAAGATGAGAAGGTGTTGCGCCGACCTCTAGTAACATGGAACTAGTGCAAGAAGAACAGGATTATTCCTTTCTAGGGTAACCTGCGGAACCCTATTACTAAGTTTCCGCCGTCCATCCGTCCGTCCGTCCATCTGTCTGTCAGCGGGCTGTATCTCAAGAACCGTAATAGGTAGACAGTTGAAAGTTTCACAGTGTGTATTTCTATTGCCGCCATACAAACAAATAATACAAACTAAAGGGGGCTCCACAAGAATCGTGCTTTTTTTCAGTTTGTGGTACGGAACTCTTCGTGTGAGAGACCTACTCGCACTTGGCACTGTCCCACTGCTGGGCAAAGGTAGATCAAGCCCAATCTTTCCAGGTATCACCCTGCCGATCCACTTCGAACCAGCCCTTGCAGAAGTTGTTTTGTTCGTGTCGCCACTTTTTCCAAAACCTGAAATCAGAAAGTAACCCTGAACAGATGGAACAATAAAATTCTAGCAGGTCAATAAAACTATTTAAGACATTGTATTATTACATTGTTATTTTTTGCATATGACAGAAATATCTTAGCGATGGAAACGAACCGCGTGGGATGTATCGATGACTGTTTTCAAGATCAAACTACGTGACACACCGATCTTAAGGTTGGTCAGCGGTTTGCGAAGATACCTATTTTATACAGTACCTAATAGGAATCGTTTGTGGTGACGTCATATTTTGATTCATTGGTAGTCAAGGTTGATCGTTGAAGCTTGACCTTCGACAAGGCCAGATGTAAAGTACCTACTTGGCACTGCTCCAATTTCAATTAAAACATTTAGGTACCTATAGGTATCGGAGAAGTTGTATTAAATTCTGAAAACCGTCTATTGAAAGAAGGATGGAAAATCTTGAAACGGGAAAATATACCCGCCTAAAATAAGAAAGAAAAGTATTTAATTGCCACAAAACGACATACCTACATATTTTGTTTTTTTAACTAAACCCTAAACGATAGTGTCATTTGCCAGACATTTTATAATCAGTGTTTCAGAAAAACTATCTAAAACACTTAAATAATGAAACAAGTCATTGAGGCAGTCTCATAACTATGCCACAATAACTCGAGCATGTTAGTCTCCCAAAGCGTCCGTGTGTCCGCCTCTCAATACAGAACCACTGGGGTCTGATGTTTACATATGCTAATATAGCTAACAAAGCGAGCATACTGCGCGGCAGGCACTCCAGCGCGTCGTATACTTCCGATCATACTCATGTAAGTAAGTCATTTCAAAATTGTACAAATAAACGTTTCAACAGTCCTAGGTTGCTTTTATAAGTGTGCAATAAGGTCTGACCATATTACACTAATTTCTTAACAGTTTTTGACATTCTTGCATCATTTTTAAACTTTTTCCATGTCGTGTTTCGCATTTGTGTCGTCGATATGTTTTTCCTTTTATCATGCAGTTTCTTTTAGTTTGATTTATTTTTTTGTTTTGGATAGGTATCTATTATTCAAATGAATCGTTCGAAATACGTAGTAAGATATTCATTGTGTCATATTGCGTTTCTTCAGAACCTACTAGAACAATAAAATTAAAGTAGGTACCTACTATATTTATTGATGTTTGATACGCATTCAAATAATATGCAAGCATTTGTATATTATTGACGTATTTCCTATGAATTTGTAATACAAATCGTATCCTTAATGTATTTCTAAACTTAATTTGGATTTCATGCACATTCTTCTTTATAGAGATCTACGTTTTAGCGAATCCTTGATAGTTCAAAAGTGTAGTAGTGTTTTTAACGGCCGGTCTCAATATTGTATCTACCTTTGACCAACTGTCAAATTCATCATCTTCAATTCATTCGTCATGTTTGAAAGGCAAACATGACGTTTCAGCTACTGTTGGTAGCTAATTTGACAGTTGAATAAAGGTAGATACGTTATTGAAACCGGCCGTAAATTGTCTAGTTGTAGCGTTGGGTTAAATAAAAGTCACACGCTATATTCTTTTAAGACGTCTCGTCTTGCCCTTCGTTATAATTTTGTTCGTAGGTAGTATAATATGATTTCAATCGTTCTACTATTTAATGCGAATGTTTGTATGGATGAGCGGCCGGTAGGATCTGAATGGTTTTAGTACAGAGATAGAATACTTATAGTTTGGAATGGCACATAGGCTGTATCCTAGAGTATGTTCCCTTGAGATAACTTCCAACATAGTCGCGGGTGAAGCCGCTGCTGGCTTATTCTTATGACTGTAATAATCGATTTGAGTCAAAATGAAAATCACTCGCTCTTCTCCTTTTGTGACGTCACGGGTTGCCTTTCGATTATAATAGGGATGTTACCTGAGTTAAAAAATATGATTTTATTTAGTCCGTCAGTTAGATTATGGAAAAATATTGATAATAAAAAAAAAGAAGAGAATACGCATCATTGATAAGGAGTGGGGGCTTGGCTGGCGTCACTTTCCAGTAAAACGTGTACTAGTAAGTGACGTCACACGAGTTTTCAACGCACTGTATCGTCTTTGTTTCTTGTTTACGTGACAAAAGAAAAAATACGTGTCCAATATTTTTTGGAAATCTATCTGACGGACAAATTAGATTTTTTTAGTCAAATACCCTATTTTGCTCGTAGGATATTTATTCCAATATATCAAGAAACATGTTAGCCTCAAATATTCACGCTTCTGAAACTACCGCGAAAGGTCGGTCCACTGAGGCCACCAGCACGCCCGCCATACTTCTGGGTCTGACACACTTCTAAACAAAAGTTAATTATTAATATAAAATAGTCGATATGTTGCGCAAATCCATTACCGCGGTGCCATTTAACGATAGGTATTGCACACTGCACGGTATTATTTATATTATTTTTATAATTACGTTATTTTTCTAAGTGAATAGTCACGTGTCTGTTGCGTAAACTAATTCGATTTATGATTGCTTTTTATTTAATTATTTTATCTAAACATTTTTATTTAAATATTATTTTAGGTAGTTAACATCACTACGTTATTATTATTATGAGCCCGTAGTGTCTCACTGTGTACCATAACCTTTAGTTCATTTTTATCTCAAATTTGCACATTTCCTGTGCGATGTATCACAAGTGCGAAGCCGACGGAAATAGCTAGTACATAACAAGTATCCATCTTTTCTATTTCAAGTAAATACTTAGCTAATTATCGAATCCATGTGACTACTTCAACTAATGTCTTGTTACCCAGTAATTCCCAGGAAGCGACTATTTACAGCACAAGTGTTTTTCCCTGACTAGCACTCCGCCCGCGACTTTGTTCGCGCTGTTTTTGATAAAGATAATGTGAAGCCTATTCAGAGGCATAGCTTGATTTTGTGTTTTTAAATAACTATCTAGATGATATTCCACCCACAGTACGTTTCGAACCTAAGTAGTAATAGATAATAAATGCCTGTTTTATACATAACACATATAAACTAACCAAACAAAAATACCAGGTAAACTAACAGGCATGGTAGGCTGTGATATTGTGATATCAATGTTACCCTTTCATTAACTATTTTGAAAGCGGACTCCAAATGCGTTCGCTTTTTTTAAAGTATAATATCATGATCACTATTCCATACTATTTAAATTTGGAATGCGATGCTCAGGGGGCCTACTATGAAGTCTTAAAACGATCATGATTTCGCTCTAAGAGGGTGACGGAGCTATACATAGCGAATAGCACTATCCCGTTACATCAATAACCGTGTAGCCGTTTACATCATCGAAATTGGATGGCATTAGCAGGTCATAGTAGGGCTGCAGATTATGAGAGGATGACGAAGACACTTGATTAACAATTTATAATTTCAATACGACTCAAAGTAGAAAACATAATCATATTTTTATGTTATGTCTACAAAACTAGTACCTACCTATATAATAAAATAAATTAATTTGCAATCTAGAATGCTCTCCTGTTTCCCAGTTACTGTGTTATGGAGCCCAACATATTTGGGAAAAGAAAAAATAATGTCCTTAGTTATTTGTTTACTTTTTAATAACATTGAGACGCAGCAGTGTTGTTCTCAGCGTGCAGTGACGCAAATTCAAATATTGTCACCCAGCTTTAGTCACTAGACTAGTTTCTAGTATCTAGTCCATTCCATTAATAATGAAATCCGTGCGATATTAGCATATCGGACCTGTTCACGAGATCTATACATTTTCGACCGTTTTGCGCACTATAATTGGAAAATTTTCGCTTAACAATGATGAGTCAGAATGCATAGATTTTGATCAGTAATGTGAGGTGTTCTTTCTTGGAAGTCGTCATAGCATGAATCAAGTTTGAAGTCGGAGAGTGATACCATATTTGGGTATAATGGGGGTAAATGCAAATCATACGAGTTTAATATCTGTAGGTACATGGTATTAACACTCTCCCTGCCGACAATATATAAAGCTTTTGAAGTTCAGGAGGCCATGGAGGTCGCCGGCGGGTCCCAAATTTGTTGATTGGGAACGCCGTGAGTCAAAAGTTAAAATTATTACAAGAGGCCGTGGGAGCCGCCGGCGGGTCAAAAAAAAAATCTTTTAAGACGCCGTGGGATCCGCCCTGACCTCCCGAATTCAAATAATTTTTACAACTATTGGCGTGCTGTTATGGAAAATGTGAAACTTCTCGTGCGTGTACACGAAACTTAGCTAAAAAATAAAAAAAGAAGCAAGTCAATAGGACCAATAATTGAGTTGCTATGAGACTTGAAAGTGAGGTAAAAAAAATAATCATAATATGAATATTTACGTATTTATTTAAAGTTTTTATGACAAAAAGTAATTATAATGTCGTAAAAATTACTTTTTTGTATGAATAGTCGCAAAACACGAGGCACAAACGCTGGGATTCGATGGGCAAGTAAGGCAGACGGTGTTAGTTTTTTTAGTTTGTTTCTTGGCGTCAACACTTGTTTTACCTTGCAATCTTAGTTGTTCGTAACAGTGTATGCACTTACGACGCACAATCCGATTACGATGGTCAGCTAAAGGATTTTTCCCGAACTTATGCTCACCGGGTTCTCTTATCTCTGCCCCACTGGAGCGTTCCTGACATAAACCTAGTAACTGGGTGCATAACTGTTCCCTGAATTTTGTAATGGTATAGCGTTTGGAATTAATTTTTTTATGTGTCTTATAGACAAGGTAAGCATTTATGACAGTGGTGTTCAGTAACAATTCTATTGCAAGTTTTTGAAACCAACGAATGTTACGACGTGATGGGTTAGAGTAACCACCCAGTTGATCGGAAAGATCAATTGAACATTTGTGCCTATTATAGTCCGCAATTGCTGTAGGTTTCAAAGCTGATTTATTTTTGTTTCGTTTGCTTGTTACAGTGACGAATCCCACTTTATGTTTGGTAGACAATCCAAGGACGTCTCGTTTATCTTTCCATTTAAAGACCAAAACCCCGTTGTTATTTTCCATAGCAACCATCTCCCCCTTCTTCAACTTTTCTCCTATGACATTTATGGGCAAACCTTTCCGGTTTTTTCGGACTGTGCCAATCAAGTGCGTAGAACGTTGTAATAGAGTCTCGGCTAAGTCAACGCTAGTATAATAGTTGTCGGTGACTATGGTTCTTCCTACGTCTAAGTATTCCTTGCTCAGTTCTAATACCACATTTTTTGACAAATTTTGTTCACGTGTTTCATTTTTCTTTCCCTCGTAAACTATCAAATCATACGTATAGCCATTATCACCACATATTTTGAAGAGCTTGATCCCATATTTATGCCTTTTGCCGGGGATATATTGCATAAAAGCTATACGACCGCGGAAGGCAACCATGGTTTCATCGACTGTCAGGTATTCGCCAGGAGACATATAGTTTTGAAATTTGGTAGTGATCAATTGAACAAAACGTCGTATCTTGACCAGTTTATCTGTCCGTGATGTACCTGGAAAAAGTGTATCCTCAAAGTGCCAACAACGAAGTAATAACTCGAAGCGGTTTCGGCTCATAGTCGATCCAGCCAATTTACTTTTATAAAGTGGGTTTCGTGACCAGTAATCGGAGATTTTAGGCAATTTTTTTAGTCCCATCCACATAAATAAGCCAATAAACTTCTTCATATCCTGTTCATCACAATCTTTCCATTCTTTTAGTCTACAGGAACGTCGCATAGTTGTCATTAGTGTAGTTTTATTTGCATAACAGTTGGTCATATTTACCATTAGGTTCATAATTTCTTCGTCAATAAACATTAAATAATAATCCAACTCACTGTGGCACGATTCGGGAATATTTTTCAAACCAGCAGTGGCAGTAAACGGGTATTGCTTCTGATGGGTGCCGGTAGGTAGGTACCAATTGTTCGCGCCTCTTGACTGCGCAGGACGGTTTGGTCGCTGACGCGAGCGCGGTGGCGGTAAAACATCGGTGTCAGAGCTTGAATCACTACCAGCCGACGATTCGTTGCTATCAGTACTCAGGTGACTACCGTCTGACTCGGGTATGAAGTTAGGATCTAAGTCAGAGTCGTCCGACATATTAAAAAAGCGATTTAGATTTGTTATCGATGAAAAAGCGCGGGAAAAATGACAATCGCCTGGCCGTGGGGGTCGCCGGCGTCTAACTGCTTATTATTATGATTGGCGTGGAGAATAAAACTATAGGTACATAGATGCAGCGTACCGAACAAAAAAAAAGTGGGGGCTGCCGGCGGACCCTATGGCCTGCAAATAAAAGTATTAAAAAATGTGCTTTGGCCTGCTGGACAAAATTTTTTGGGGGTCGCCGGCGGTTCCCATGGCAGGGAGAGTGTTAATAACCATAGCTACAACAACATATTATAACGAAAGAAATAACATGCTATTTCTGTTATGACTGGTCTACTAAACCGCGTTACTATTTACATATTTAATAAACGACGCTTTCTCAGTGATAAATAAAAAAATAATAAAAAAAACATCGTCATTGGACTTGTACCGTTTTAATTAACTATAAATGAATTAATAATAAAATCATCAAAATTGTCTAGAAATAAAATTATTCAATATCTGATTTTTGGCATGTCATATAAGTAGTAATGTTTATTTTTTTTCAACGTTTCCTCTGTTCGGATTTCAAGAAAATATTTTCCTCAAATATAGATTTCTGTCGCAGATTGTACCTAATTCCTCTTTCTCCTACGTTCCTATTACAACTGTTGCCCGGTGTAGGTACCTACAAGATATTTGGTTCTAATAAGATGTAACAAGGTTTTTTTCGACCTCATCCAGCATCCGGTGCGGTAATAACTCATCACCACACTCTTGCTCTTAACCCGATTTATTTGGGGTAGGTAGAATGTGTTTTTACCATGGCAGCTGAGATTAAGCATGAATGATAAATACAATTACACGTCATTTGTCAAAATCTGATGAGCAGATTGCATAGACTGCTTTACTCCTAACTAGAGATCGGATATTCGGATGCATATTTCCCTAAAGTTAAGATGTTTATTACGGAAAGTTTTTTTGTAGAAAAAATACCGCCAATATGTTAGCCAAAAAGTAACTTTAGATATTTACCTAAAGTTACTAATCGGATTAACGGATGCATATTTAAACATCCGTTAATTCGATCTCAACTCATAACAGGGGTTATGAGTAGAGATTTATCATAAGTTTTTGGGGTCAACCTGGGGCAAGCTAGGTAGTTCCAGCTCCAAGCTGGCCCCAGGTTGTGAGCTCTCGAGCCACGGCGGCCGGCTTAAATAGGCATTCCCTCTCCCCGCTACCCTCTCAGTGGACGTACTGCGCATGTCCAGACTCACCCCCAGGCTCTCACCCCATTTTGGGGTGGCCAAGCGCTATTGCATAGCAACGAAATGTTTTCTTCGGCTCGAAGCCTTAAAAACAAAACTTTCCTTGAACCCGGTTAAACAGTACCTACTCAATAACTCAATTTTTAAAGCATTTCTATGGTTCAGCAAAGTTTCGTGACCCCTGATGCAAATTCCTACTTTTAAAGTCATGTCCTCCAACTCGACTCTACCTCAAATCATCAGAGGTCCTTCAAACTGACTTGAAATACCTGGTTCTAATTATTTGCCACAGCCTAAACCGAGTGACTTTAATTCACGACAATCTTTCTGATGGCGTAAGTACTGAATATGAACAACGTTTACTGTTGAAAAGCCTCAGGGCAGGGGTAGATGTTTATTTTTCACAATGTCAGCATTGTGAAAAAAAAAACATCTACCCCTGCATTTATGCTACAGAGATGCACCTACTGAAGTGATGTTTTATTCTTCAACTTCTTTGATCCCATAGTTAAAGTGGTTTGTATTCGCAAGTACTTTCTTGCACCTTCTAAATAATCCAATACCTGTAAATATCTTTTAAATCTTTTACAACGTATGATGGGTAAAAGATTTAAAAGATATCTATCTATATCAGCTTCTTTGGTCCCTGTATGACTACAGGGACCATAGAAGCGTTGTCATCCATGAGGCAAAACTGAATTGCCTCATGTATCAGTTAAGTGTGTGTGTATGTGTTGTACTTACTCTATTCCCTGAAACAAATCATTCTCAATAGCATATGATGCAGCAGCATACTCCTTAAATCACCTTAAGATAATTATTATGCATTAACTTTAATTAGCGTTTACGAGTACCTACGGCGCAATACGTTTAGTACCTTCAGTGCGGTCATATTTATAGTATTTTATATGTACATTAGCAACACTCATAGTGTAAATAAACAAAGACGTTAAGTGCAATTTTTATTATTTATAATTTACCTATATATTTAACCTTATGTCTTCAAGGTGATCGCGCGTTATGGGACCTTCGGATTATCTTTATGCTTTGAGTTCCTATATTACTGTGCGTTTTCTTTATATTTTAGCAATCCGTTTATTTATAATTTTAAGTACTTAAATGATTTAAGTTTTATTTTTTATGGAAAACATTAAGAAACGAAAATAATTCAAAGTATAATAATATGTTCGTATTATTTAAAAATTCAGGATATTTTTAATTTATAGCGTCCACAGCAGTTTATTTTTATTTTCGGAATTTAAGTTATTTTTCCAAAGACGCGCAATATTTACATTTTGCAAAATTGTGAATTCAGTTTTTAAGTAGGTAGGTACCGTAAACGCAGGCCGTAACTTAACGTAATTTTTTATTGCCAGTGTCAAATAGTTTTTAAATTTTTTTAAGTATCATTTTAATTGATTTCCAGACAACTACTATTATTTAAAGTTTAAAAGAAAATAAAATTGTTAAAACTAAAACTGATGTTGTATTTAGATTATAATTCTAAAAACACGTATTAATTAACTTGATTTAAAATTGGATTAGAGGCAGGGGTAACTCTGTGACCATACTGCGCATGCCTAGACCCTCTCACCTTCCTACACTCCGAACCGAACAGTTAGGGGAGATTCACCCTCCCTCACCCGCGACCGCTCACCCTCACCTGACGCAGGCGTACATTGTACCGAGTCCAGTTTCGCAAACGCTAAGCGACACTAAAATCAATAACAGAATAAAAGCACGCTGTTGGATTTTCTAGTCTCGGTGTTGAGTCGAGGGTTGAAAATCCCAAAGCGCGCTTTTATGTTGACAAATATTGAGGAGTCTCGTGTTAGAAAAAATTAGCTTAAGCCGCCTATAAGCTCCGAATAGAGCGTCACGTGCCGGCTTCGAAAACTGTACACACACGCACGAAAAATGCCCGACGTCTGACAGATAAATACATTTCTCCAGCAATAACCTTCAAACGTCAACATTAGGTTATTTTCCTTTCACTTAACTTAAAGTTGAACTTTCAGGCGGAAGAAGTACTCATAAAAAAAACAAAAAACCACTGTAGGATCAATTCAAAGACATACAAAAAAATAAACAGTACAGTATTTTTATGTTCGAAAAATTGGCGAAAATGTAGGAAACATCTCATTTTTTTTTTTTATTTCCGGTTTGGTCCCAGACAGCAATTTGTTAATATTTATGATCACTTTCACCCACTTAAAATATTGCCAGGGTCGTGACCCCTTATTAGTCGATCATGGGTCATTACATCCTTAACCGAATATTCGCAAAATAAATAAATTGGGAGATATGAATTGCAGAAAACATAACTTCCGCTGACTATTACAACAATAATTTTCGGCAATAAATTTGGCTTTTGTTTTACTAATTAAAACAGAAGTTAAATTTATTAATTAGACATTGAAAATTTTCAAATGAATATTTAAACGTGGTGGAAATAAAACATCTTTTCACCACGTTCTTAACATTAAAATGTTTTTTTCGAAATATTCCAATAGTAAATTAGTTTAAGGACATAATCTAATAAAGTAAACCGAAGTAATTTATTCTCCGTTACGTATTCTTCCAAATTACCAATTTGTTTTGAAAGAGTTTAGCGAAAGTGTTAATAATTATAAGCCATACTAATATGGGGCACGGAACCCTTATAGCGTCAAGTGAAACGTAACGTAACGTAACGTAAACGTTTCATGGCAATGAATGCCAGTGCCAGGTTATTTTGTCTGGACAAGATGTTGCAAGGGTGCTCGAGAGGCCCCATGCAGCATCCTGCACAGTTATGAACTCTGATCAGACGGCGTCGGGCTTATATAGGGTTCTCTCCCCTCGCGTCGCGGGGTACCGGCAGGGGTGCCCCTACTGCGCATGCCCTAACTCTACCTATAATTCACGCGCTCCAAGCTTGCTTGACGGACGTTATTCATGTTCGGACTGTCGCCCGAAATGGTCGCGGCGGTTCGAACATGACCCGATAAATACCTAGCAATTTGAAACAAAAATATTCAACTGACGAGAGATTTATCATTTTAATTTACCAGACGGTTTTGACAGATATAATCGTTTGTTTTTGTAGAATAAGTGCACTATATGGAATAGTTTTTGCCAGTTTTTATTTTCACGAATTTGTTTTGATTTATCCCATTCCAACCGATATTGAATTTAAATGATCACACGGTTTTAAAAAAAACCCCAATTTTTTGTGAATAAAATTGCCCGACATTAAACCTTCTTTTTTTCACGGATTTGACTTAGATAATTTAAAAATTAAAACGGACGGTTTTTAGTTAAAGCTAGTCAGGTTTAGGTTTTTAATGAGGGTTAGTTAAAACTGATACGCGGGGCGCCCCTGCTGCGCATGCCCTAACTCAATCTATAATTCACGCGCTCCACGTCTGCCTGACGGACGTTATTCATGTTCGGGCTGTCGCACGGAATGGTCGCGGCGGACCGAACATGACCCGATAAATACCTGGCAATTTAAAATAAAAATATTTTATCGACGACAGATTTATCAATTTCATCTACCGAACGGTTTTAACCTTTAATCGGGCACAAGGAAGTATTTTCCCACCCCGACAGCCGAGTCATAAACAATCGTATGTTTTTAAAATGGCAACTCCCCAGTCTATTTTTTTCCTAAATATATTCTTGATTAGTTACTGATTTATTTTATTGACAACCCCACTCTTTCAAATGTCAAATGTCAACGTCAGAATCAAATTATGGTTACTTTTGAAAAAATTGCTCGTTTTTCATGTAGTGGAGACATAATTCTGTTAAGTTTCTTCAGAAAAGATTCTGGTAAGTAGATGTTTGATCCGTTATTGACTAGTATATTATATTCTGTGTAACATTCTTATGATATTCAATACAAAAATGTTATATTTGTGTGGATTATATTCATTTGAAATATTGTCTTGCAAGTGGGAAAATAGTTGCGATTGCCCGTTCCTGAACTCCATATTGCGTCAATATATATAAAATGTAGGGATTTATTTCTGTCGACTTTTTATTTTTGTAATTTTGTTTATTACCCGACTGCGGTGAAGAGAAAATAAGAAAGAAAAAAATAAGAAAGGGGGGAATTTTGGAGTTCCGAATGAAATTCGGCTCCAAAATGTCGGTGTGCATCTGCCCGAAAAAGGGGCTACCTACAAAAGGTGCCGATATTGCAGTACCAAAATTAAAGAAAAACGCACCAACATCTTGTGCTGCACATGCAAGGTCTCCTTATGCCCGCAAGAATGTTTTAAACTATTTCATTTGGCTGAATAAATTTTTATCACATTGCTTTTATTTTTATTGAATCCCTCGTTCACACACTGATCTTCCACCTCACTTCCAAGTATACAACTCAGTGCACAGTTATTTGAGGATTATTTGAGGAGAACATAAATTCAAAAGTAAAGTCGGGGTAAGTTACTAGTCTATTAAAATTTATAGACGTAATCGGGCAAAGGGAAATAATTTCCCACTGAGGTTATCCTTATACGGGCAAAGGGAAATAATTTCCCACACGAAAAAAACCATCTTTTTTCAGTTTCAGTGATTTATATTGTTTTTTATGTACACTTCTATCTAACATGATACAAGAACTTACACTTAAACCATGAAAAGTTATTTTTTTTGTTCGGCCCGATTAAGGGTTAACAGGTGACCGATTTCTTTTTGTGGATTTTTTTCGGAATAAGTGGACGATGTAGAATATTTTTTCTCAGTTTTAATTTTGACGATTTTATACCGATTGGTTTTGAAGTAAAACAATCAGTCGGTTCTGATAGAAAACCGATTTTTTTTATAATTTCACGATAAAGAATATTATTTCTGTCTTTTTTTCATGGATCTGAGTTATATTTCTAATTAAACCGCTTATATTTCTAGTTTTCGTCAAGCTTGTGAGTTTAGGTTCTATGAGGGTTTTAATAATTGTTTTTTTTACGAACGATTTTAATTGGGAGACCAAATTTTTTGGAAGAATTGCACGACAGGTAGCTCTTTTAATAGCATGGCCCGGATATAAAAAAGATTAACGCTTTTGAAATTTGTGAATAGCTTCAACCACGCTAATTGATTCTACGAAAATTGATTTTGAGTTAAATGAGATTTTAGTAAAATAAGTGCACGATAGAGCAACCCATTCTTAAATATTCATTAAAGGTTAGACCAAAATAATATGACCGAACTTAAAAGTATCGCGCGATATACGTTTTCGGCATCCTGACCTCCCCTTACCCGACGCGGTATCCGGTGCTAACGCACGCACCGGATACCGTGTCGTCGTATACATTTCGATGAAAGGAGTGAGTTTTTTCTTCAGGATCTCTCATAGTCAGACTTTTTTCCGTTTATGTTTTATACTAAAGAGTCAGCGCACGAATTAACTGTTATTTATGGGTCGAAGACACTTAAAAAGCAAAATATTGATGGTGCATTTACGCGATATTTAGAACTTAAGATCTTACAGTTGAAAACTTTAAGTATAAATATCTCAGCAAAGCAACAATTTAGCATAGAATATCAAATAACCACTGTTTTATTTATGTGTCCTCAACTTACATGTGCCAGTTTCATCGAAAGCCACTTTAAAAAAAAAATTGATTGACTGTGCTAGTTTCCACTGAAAAAGCATCAAACCCTTTTACCGCAACGAATAAGAAAAACTTTTTATTTTGGTTACAATTTTACCACGTCTTAGTAAAACTAAGCGTGGGTGATAGATAGCCCTATTTAATAAAACCGACCGGTATTTTAGGTAAAACTTGTTATGTTTAGGTTATTTATGAGGGTTTTAACTAAGGCGGAGTACCGTTCGCTGGTCCCCCTTAGTTAAAACTGACGCGTTGGACGGATGCGGTGAGACACTGCGGCACAGGCGCCGCGTCCCCCCTCACACCGCGCATACTAGATGCCCCGCTCATCCCTTTAGTCATCAGTAGTCTTACTGCGCATGCCCTAACTCTCCCTATAATTTACGTGCTTCTCGTCTGCCTGCTGGACGTTATTCATGTTCGGGTTGTCGCACGGAATGGTCGCGGCAAACCGAACATGACCCCATAAATACCTAGCAATATTTATAAAAAATATTTAATTCACGACAGATTTATCGATTTTATTTACCGAATGGTTTCAATAGATGGTTTGATTTAGAGTTATTCCAATTGATTTTGAAGTAAAACAATCACTCGGTTCTGAAAGATAACCGTTTTTTTTTAAAGTTCACGATATGGAATATTTTTTTTTTTTTTCATGGATTTGAGTTAGAGTTCTAATTGAACCGACCGGGGTTTTGTTAAGCTTGGGAGTTTAGGTTTTATTAGGGTTTTAACTTAGGCGGAGTACCGTTAAACTGACGCGTTGTTCGGACGCAGAACTTACGGTGCCCCCCTCACACAAGACATATCACGCATGCGACTGCAACTTTAAAATAAATCATCCTAACAACTAATCGCGCGAGATTTTATAAAATCGACTTTGTCACATTATTGAGACTGAAGTTGTGTCGTAAACTACGTTGAATTAAATTAGCGAGAAACGACTAAACTAATTTATTTTTTTACGGACGCTTTCACTTTGATGACAGAGATTTTGTGGAAAAATCGCACGACAGGTAGCTCTTGAAATCAGACCAGATTAAATTATATGTTTAAGCTTTAACATTATTTAAATAGCTCGGACAACGCTAACTGATTACAAATATTAATGAAAATTTATTTAGATTTTAATAAAATAAGTGCACGTCATTGAAGCTTAAACCGAATACCACCTATTATACCAATATATATATAATATATACCAATTTTTATTTCAAGTTCTGTAAATGTGAGAACCCTGGACCATTATGTTAATAGATAGTTTCCTTGTTTGACATGAAATAGCAGGGGCAGTTGAGGGTGTGTCATGCTCACTCCAATGTCTCGCTGATGGTGGCGCGTGTATCGGATCATTCAGTTCCCTTCAAAATAGTTGAGCTGAATGGTGCTGATGCACGCGTCATGTTCGTGAACGGGCGCCGTCAGTGGAGACTGGTCATCCCTTGGTTGCCACTGCCTCATTTTAATATTTCATACTATAAATTGTTTTTTTTTCTTTCTTTACATTGTTCTCATATATAGAAGCAACAAGGTGTATGTAACCAGGATTTTTGTAAACATAAAATGATTTAAAAGAGTGTCCGTGGAGTTTCTTGCACGTTCTTCTCCATAGAGATCTACGCTTGCGAACGTGCAAATAGCTTCATGTTTTTGACGGACTGACTTTGACAATTCAAAAGTACCTGATAATGGTTTATTTGAAATAAATGCTTTGACTTTGACTTTGACTTTACCGAATCGCAAGATATTTTCAGAATTTGAACTCGAAACTACGAACAAGAATATTTCAATTTGCCCGGCGGAGATTTTAGAAAAATATAGCCTGATAGTCCTAATATAATAAAACCGCCAGGTTTATGCGTTGGACAACGTTAAACCTTATTTAACACAATTTTTACATCGGTAAAAAAATATTTTTAATAATATAAATGTAATTGGTTTTTATATATTTTTTAGGTGTATACATAGTAATAGTTAGTAAAATATTTGAGTTTGTTGTATATAAATAATAGATCATTAGTAAATAAAACTTGTTTTTTTTTGTAAATCTGACCTATTGGTTTTAATTCAAGCTGAATATTATTAATAGAGTTAAATAATCTCATGATCATTTTAGTTAATAATAATTTGAACGATTGATGCATCTATTTTCATTCCATCCATTGATGATTTATTGTAAAATAAATGTTTAGCCCTCTTTGTAATTCTGCCTGGTTGATTTTAGTAAAAAGTAAAAACTATTAATGAAGTTAAATAATAACATGATCGCCTATGGCCTATCAGATAGGCCATAGGCGTCACAAAATGATAGCCCCTATCATATTGTGATGGAGAGCACAAGTGTTTTGGAAGTTCTTTTTGCCGAGGAGTGGCTGCTCCTCCTCGGCAATAAGAACTGACGCGATGGACGGATGCACCGAGCTACGGTAGCAGCCCGCCCCCCTCCCTCGCTCCACACGAGACCAGGCGCATGCGTAAATGTCAACTATTCAATTCTTATTTTCCAGAGCCCGATTTTTTTTTGTAAAATAGCCCGATAGCTAGCTCTCACCTACTGAAAGCGGTTTTTTAGGTTAAGCTTGTGAGTTTAGGTTTTTAATGAGGGTTTTAAATAAGGCGGAGTACTGTTCGTGTAAAACCGACGCTTTGGTCGGACGCTGTTAGTTACGGCGGCAGTAGGCCGACCTCCCCCGCCCCTCGCCCCAGAGGCACATGCGTAAACGAAGCCATGAAAGATTACCGCACTGATCACACAATTAATGTAATTTAAATACCGAACGAGTTTTTGTTTCTGATTATTTGCACAATCCCCTAAATCGACCGATTTTTGTTAGTTTTTAAGCGCGTTTTAGTTTATAGAAGGGTTTTATCCAAAGCGGCAACCGGCAACCGTCCCGTGCGCGGCTTTGGTATTAACTGAACACGGATGAACGAAGCAGGGAACGCGCTACCCCTGTTTTATTCACCCCTCACCGAATAGGAGGGACGTAGTGATGGGAAGAATAAGCTTACGAATATTCAACCGAATTATTATAACTTAGAGTAACCTGCATGACTGGGATTTTATGGGACCTAATATTTTGCAATTCATTAAAGCTGTTTCCCAACTACGTTTTTGGTTTAATATCAGTACTTACTTTAAATAAAATAATAGGTATTACTCAATATACTTTTGCAAGATTGGAGTCAGATCCTGGTTTCTGACATCTCATAACGACTTTTAAAGATGTACAAATGACATCCGGGACCAATGACTTAAATTGCTTTCCAAGGCGAAGTCAAAGCATTCAATAGATGATCGCCCATCCACGAACCTACCTCAGTAAGCGCTCCTTAACCTCGAAGATCGATCTGTGCGGCTGTTGTTTATTTCTATTTTAGCTTTCTTGAGACAACGAGTAGAAAGTGATTGGTTGTTTACTTATTCAATACTAAACTGAAGATTTTAGGGTTCCGTACCCAAAGGGTAAAATGGGACCCTATTACTAAGACTTCGCTGTCCGTCTGTCACCAGGCTGTATCTCATGAACCGTGATAGTTAGACAGTTGAAATTTTCACAGATGATGTATTTCTGTTGCCGCTATAACTAAACTTAAACAAAAAAAACAGAATAAAATAAATATTTAAGGGGCTCCCATACAACAAACGTGATTTTTTGACGTTTTTATAGATAATGGTACGGAACCCTTCGTGCGCGAGACCGACTCGCACTTGGCCGGTTTTATTGTTAAAGAAGAAGTTATATTGTTGATTGAATTGTCATATTATTGATATCGAAGACAAACATGATGATTCGGAAAAGCTACAAATGGTTAGATTAAGATTAAGCAGAATTTACAGTCTTCCACGCAAATTCACAACACGCAATCATACTAATAAGAATGATGGCGTGGTCGTATACATAAGGTCAGATATAAAATACTCCTTAGAAAATCCAATATTCGGCGACGCAAACTGCCTTATTGTTAAATTCTCTACAGAACTGGCGTTGATCGCGATATATCGTTCTCCTTCTTTCCGGAACATCCAAAACTTTGTTACCAGTTTGGACACTACCTTACACTCACTCAAGTCCCATAAAAATATTATGCTTTTGGGTGATATTAATATCAATTTATCTCCTAATAATAATGATGACATGCATTCTCACCTTTACCTAGATACACTAGCATCACATGGAATGCTACCAGCTCATTTGTTTCCGACTCGCTGCGATAGCTGCTTGGATCACGCAATCATTAAATCAAAAGCGAGAGTGATCACTTTGGTTTTAGACTCGTTTATTACTGACCACGCCCCTTTGATAGTGTCTTACGACTCCCGAATTAAATCATCAAAATCAGTAGCATTAACTCGTCGAGTGGACTTTGTAGCATGCGTTGAAGCACTTGAGGTAGCCGATTTTTCATCGGTCCTACAATGTCACGACGCATCACAAGCGGCTGATACACTAGTAAATATAATATCCAATGTTATCAGTAATAATACACGCAATGATAGAATCTCAAGTAAGAAACGCATACTTAAGCCCTGGATCACCCCCGGGCTCCTAAAATGCATAAGAAATCGCGATAAATTATATCAGAAAACTAAAAAAGAACCCAATAATGAAACTGCCCGGGTGATCTACCTGCGGTATAAAAATTTCTGCAACAATTTATTAAAAAGAATAAAACGAGAATATGAGCGAGCAGAATTCAAAAAACATAAAAAAAACCCAAAGGCAACATGGAATCTCATAAAAACAATTGCAAATCTTCACACTAATAAATCTAGTTCAAATGAGCTACTGTCTCTGATGGGTGACCCCGTGCGTGCTGTTGACGTTGTTAATGACTTTTTTGTAAATGTAGGGAAGAATCTAGCATCCAAAATTGATTTTAATCATTATGACTCTGAAGGTCTCTTAGGCTCCCATGCAATAAGTACATATACAAATTCAATGGCTTTATTCGAAACTGATAACGAGGAAATTGAAAATATTATTCTCAGGCTGAACTCTACGAGTGCGGCTGGGTGGGATGGCATTTCAACCACACTTGTCAAAAATGCAAGACATACTCTCATTCCAATTATGTGCCATGTTTTCAACCTTGTTTTCGCTACTGGGGTTTTTCCCTCGGTGTTCAAGAAGGGTCTGGTTCATCCCATATATAAGAGTGGAACTAGAGACCGTGTCGATAATTATAGGCCAATTTCTGTGCTAACTACTTTATCCAAAATATTAGAAAAACTTATCAACAGTAGACTCCTCAATTACTTACAAGCCCAAAACATTATTGCTGATAACCAATATGGTTTTAGATCTGGCAAAAGTACTGAAGATGCAGTTTTGGAATTAACTAATACTATTGCTAAACACCTTAAAAATAAATTAAAAACATTAGCAATTTTCCTAGATCTCTCTAAAGCCTTTGATACGGTCTCCATTCCACTCTTACTAAACAAAATAGAACGACTTGGAATCAGAGGTTTGCCCCTAAATCTTTTCACAAGTTACCTAACAGGTCGTTCTCAGACTACTAAAATAGGAAATTACACAAGTGGACCCAAATTTATCAGTCACGGTGTGCCACAGGGTAGCGTACTTGGTCCTACCTTATTCCTGATATACATAAACGACCTCTGCAACCTTCCTTTAATAAACTGTAAAATTATAACATATGCTGACGATACTGCAATAGTAGTACATGGTAATGATTGGTCCGATACGCTCTCTCATGCTGAAATTGCCCTACAGACTACTATGACCTGGCTTAGAAACAATCTGCTCACCCTCAACTTAGATAAAACTAAATTTATGACCTTCTCCCCACGCAGAACATCACAACCGACCTCTGCCTACACACTAACAGCTCACAAATGTAACCCGAGCACTAATCAGGACTGTAGTTGCACTCAAATTGTCCGTACTTATTGTATGAAATATCTTGGTGTCTATATTGATAGTACTCTGTCATGGAACGAGCATATTAAGTCACTGGTGGGTAGAGTCAGGAAATTAATATATGTGTTTAAGAACCTAAGGGCTTCTGCTGATTTCCCTACTTTAAAAACGGTATACTATGCTCTAGCTCACTCAATCATAACCTATTGCATAACAGCCTGGGGCAGTTCTGGGAAATCCTCATTACTGCGAATGGAAAGAGCGCAGAGGGCAGTTTTAAAAGTTATGGCCCACAAACCTATCCGCTTCCCCACAAATGAACTCTACGCAATATGTGAGGTACCAAGAGTCAGACACTCATTTGTGCTTAGCACCGTACTACGTAAGCACTCCGAACTGACTTTCGATCCTGACCTCATTAAGCACAGACGAAGGACTAAAAGAGTCTGTTTAATTGAGTCAGTCGGCATCGAAGCAGTTAGACGTCAATATACATACCTAAGCTCTATTTTGTACAACCGAGTAAATAGTATATGTAATATTTATTCACTTGGTCTGAGGGAATGTCGAGTGACCGTTGATAAGTGGCTTCATACCCTTACTTATGAAGAACTTGAAAAGTTAATTAAAACGTAATTAAAACACATATACGTATGTAAACATACACACACACAACACAACATAAAACACCACACTCACACACTCACTTTCAACACCCCCCACGCACAACTCACCACACCCACACACACGCACAACACAGCACATCACACGCTTGCCTATTATGATTACTATACCATTTCGCTTTTATATTATTACTATCCTTTATAATTTTTTATTTAAGTTAATAATAATTTCTCAACCCTGGAGCACTGACGCATAAACATTTTTGTAAGGGCGTTAATGGCTGCGACACAGTTTATAACTAATGCAGTCATTATCGTACATAATTTTATTGTAACTTGTGTTTTAGTTCCAATAAAAGTTATTATTATTATTATTATTATTATAATTTTCTAGACATTCCTATATAATTCTTTGCTAGTACTTACTGAGTAAAAGTTTTTCCGTTCCCGTGGGAGTACGGGGATAAAATATAACCTATGTTACTCGCTAAAAATGTAGCTATCCATTGCTGAAAGGATTTTTCAAATCGGTCCAGTAGATTTTAAGTTTATTCGTTACATACAAAAATACAAATCTATCCTCTTTATAATATTAGTATAGAGTTCCCTTTTACTGGTGAAAAATTCCATCCATCCCACGACTTAAAACCGTTTGTTTCGTCTGTCTTTCAGAATAAATAATAATAATAAAAGAACGTGCTACAAGTGTCCCAACACTATTCGTAACCCTACGTACCCTAAAAGACGCTCCACAAAAATCAATACTAATTACAGAGGGTAGAGTAGCATAAAGGAATCGTCTGGATTATTATTTTTAAAGTAAAATTTAGTAGTATATTATTAATCTCTTAGTATAGGGTTAGGGGTCCAGGACAGTTGCCCCAGGGGTATAGTTGCCTCGATTTTAATTACTCTAGTTTCGCGGATTAATCATGTATTATTTTATTTATCAATCGAGAGAGTCTACAACGACTACTAGGTAGACCGTGTTGCATGTGTCTGCGATTGCATAGGAAGGCAAGTTGCGATCAAAGTTTTTGCGCGATAAAATTTTTCTTTCTCGGCGGGCACCTATCCTAAACGTTATTTTATGGATTAGGCCTCCGTATGGGATAGATGTCACAAAATTTTGAAGTCGATAAAAATCGCCAATACTCTGAAAATAACAAAAATAATGTTATTTACTTTCACAAATTTGAATTTAATAAACCAAAGTACCTACCCGTTTTATGAATAAAGTGACAACTAACTGAATTTATAATAATTATATATTTTTACAAAAAATGTGGCAACTATCCGGCTTTTACCCTACTTTATCCTAGGACAAACATATAACTATCCGGCTTTTACCCTACTTTATCCTAGGACAAACATATAACTATCCGGCTTTTACCCTACTTTATCCTAGGACAAACATATTTGTTTTGCATACGTAGGTATTTATCTCCTTAAAAATAAATTCCAAAACAAAAAACTGTCTAAGTTTTTTTCAGACTTTATTGTTTTTTTTTCTAAATAAAAGTACTTTCACAAAAATGCTAAAAGCGATTTCATTAGAAATGAGCATCACCTATTTGTCCGTTCTTTCTACTTTTCTGTGTTGCATATATGCATAGATATATAGATAAACCAAAAACAGTTGTATAGGAGATTATAGGAAAATATTAAAAATATGTAAAAAAAGATAAGTTACAAACAAAAATATCTTCTAGCAGTTAACCACCATGGTACCCAAGAGCATAACATAATATGGTTTAAAAACTATATTGAACACCACAATCAATTATAATTATAAAATGGTAAATCTAAGCTAAAAAGGCACTACGATGGTTTGATTTGAGTTACGCGATTGGTAGTCGAACACGTACTAACTGGTGATAGTTTCGATACATGCATTTATGGAAATGCACGCAGCCAAAAGTGCTGAGCTGTTCGGTTGCAAATATTGTACCGAACATTAACTCATGTAATTAACAACCATAATACACGATATATGGCTGTAGGCAGATTCACTGTGCCCAGAGTCACCAATTACTTTGGTGACAGAACTCTTAAAAAAACTAATACCATACCTACTGAACAGTCTGCCGGCAGACATACGGAGTGAAATGAATACAAATTGTTTTAAAAATAAATTAAGAAAACATTTAGAAACGGGTTTAAGGTCTACAGTATACAATTTTTAAAAGTAGGTACAAATTAACGAATGAGTGTAAATGTACAGACTCACCGCCCCCACAGTCAAACCATTACTACGGTTTTGTGGGGCTTAGTTTATAAACTATCTAAGCAATATGTTAACACAAATAAATATAATAAAAATAATATTATTCTCTACTGTTAAATAAATAAACACTTAGTATAATTGCTGCACCTAAAGTTTAGCTTCGGAAGTCTTTGGTTTTGCTTATTCGATCAGTGCCACTGATTTGGAGTGAACAAACAGGATTTGAATAATGAACTGCTTAAACTTCAACTATTCGTATATTGTTCAGAATAACAATATGTGATTCTTAATTGCTTTAAAGCTAAGGCGAAGGATCTTCGGCCTATTGCCTAAGGCTTGGGCAGTAGGCCGAAGTTCCCTCACCACTTTACAGTAAAGGGATTCTGTAAGAAAGTGACGTCTGAAACGGACGGTCTCAATAACTTATCTACCTTTGAGCATCTGTCAAATTAGCTACCAACAGTAGCTGCAATGTCATTTTTGCCTTTCAAACATGACGTTTCAGCTACTGTTGGTAGCTAATTTGACAGTTGGTTTAAGGTAGAGTTGTTATTAAAACCGGCCGTAAGAGGGAGTCCTAAGCCTTAGGCAATAATTCCAAGATACTTCACCACTTTACAGTAGAGGGAGTCTGTAAGAGGGAGCCCTAGCCTTAGGCCTTGGGCCGAAAATCCCTCGCCACTTTAAATTACATAGGTAAATAGCGTGGCTTGTTTATTAAATACAGTGGTAATTGCGATACATATCTACATACATAGTATTATGTATCCCATAACATACAACATCCCACGTAGGATTCCTATTCTACAAACCGGATCGATGTTATGGTATACTTAGCTTCACCTACACAGTTTTTTATAAAGTAGTTATGTAGCCATGTTACCATCATTGTGGCCTTCACGGTGTTATTCAACAGCGAGTAATATATGCTAAATTATATAATAATAATTATTATTAATGGAGATGTGCATCTATCGTTAGTTATGTCATTTGTAGAGGAGGTAATGAGGGCTTTTTCTACACTTTAGCATTTTTGGTTCCGTGACTTTACCTTAGTCTAAATATTAAGGTATTGTACTTGTCACCGGAAAATTGCAAATATCGCGTGAAATTGTAAACATATTTTTCTTAATAATAAGACGCGGATATAATTTGGGAACTATTGAATTTGGATGGGTTTAATTATAAAAATCTCTTTTTTTTTTCAAAATATAACGTGAAATTAATCTATATAATAAATATTTATCACAATCTTACAGAGTCTGCAATTTTCCGGTGACATACTCAACAAAACAACACATTTCGTCCTTATGTGTTGAAAAAAAGTTTCTCTTTGGACGTGAAAAACCAGTTTTCATTAATAAACTTACTTCATTTTCTATTTTGTAATGTCTTCGACTTCGCGCCGTTTGCTTGAGATTCACAGATTCTGACTGCATGATGTTTAGCTGTAATAATCTCCGAAAGTTCAAAATGGATTTTTATAAAATTAACACCACCAGCTAAAAGTGTATGATGCGGAGCCGTGATGGATGCGGATCGCTCAAAACCGGGATGGTTGGCGATCTTTGGGGAAGGCTTACGTTCAGCAGTGGACGGCAATTGGCTGATATGATGAGCTAGTGTTTCATGGAGATTGTTTGCGTGCGTGTTAAATACTTTTAGTTAGTGCATTTATCGAGATACCGCAGGTTTTATTATCCGATTGCAAACATGTTTTGTTGATTGTTGAAGCAACTGTTCAAGTAAAAAAAACGCGTGTGACAAATGAAATCCTGCTTCATGGGTTTTCTAATATGTCATGGCGACTATCAGTATGACATTAACATTGATAAGGCGTAAGTCACAAATATTTCGTGACTTTTACTGCTAAAAAATTAAGAAAAATAAATGAATAATAATTTATTTATTTATTTAAACTTAATGTACAATAGTACCACTATTTTATCATGGGCGGACTTAATGCATCAAGGCATTCTCTACCAGTCAACCTTTGGGTTAAAAAGACGACACTGTGGTAGGTTAACAACAAATAAAAATAAAATAGAATAATGTTTCGGAAAGAATACACAAATAATATATATAATACGAATAAAATACATATTTATGGTAAAATAATAAACTAATAAATATGCTAATAAATAAACAAATAATATACGTTTTTACAAACCAGTTTCAAGACAGACTTTTTAATATAAATATCCTATGTATGCAAAAAATCATGTCTATACTGTTGACCGGTGAAGAGTGGCTACGTCCGAAACCAACGTGGTCGCAGTTCTTAATCATAAAACAAAAAAAAGGAAAGTATGTAGCATGCGAGGAAGTGATAAGTGACTTTTATTCTGCTTTCAAGATTTGACTTTACCAAAGTAACAAAAATTGCAAGGTAAATAAAAGCTTATTATAATAAAAAAAACACCTAGATATTCGTCAAAAGAAACTTTATCAAAATTTGATAAAGTGATTTCTTGTTAATTTAACTTTGAAATATTATTGACTTCCTCCATTAATCATGAAAATTAAGGAAATATTGCATTCATAAGATTCAACACTCTTCGTGCAAAAAACATCATATTGTTAAAGTTTTACGAATATAATAATTTTATTTATTAGCGAGCTTTTTAAGGATGATAACTAGTAGATATTTGATGATTAATCAAGTCCGTCTTAAAATGAAAAGGTACTAAACAACAAAATATGGCCTACAACTGAACGGTGATTTAAAAAAAGTTGTATGCATCCGATTTTGCCCCCTTTAGTTAATATGTACTATCCAGACATTAATCGATTAATGATAGTGTACGACAACTCGGCGGTACACACATACAAGTTGTGCGCCGTGTCTGTTTAAAAGTACTAACCTCCGAAAGTTCTCAATTGATTTTTATATTTTTCCACCATTAGCTTTCATGGAGAACTTATATTCGTGTATTTAATATTTGTAGTTTGTGTCAATCAAATCAAAAGTCAATTATTCAAATTAGGCTGAATGCCAAGACTTTTTGAACGTCAAAGTTCTACATAAAGACAGTCCCCCAGAACGCCCGCCCGTCAACCACTTCCTAGTGTTTTAGCTGGGAAGAAGAAGTGGCGCAACAAACTCCCCAGCAACACATCTGTCTGTTAAGTTAAGTTGTGTATTAACTGACCTACCACATGATTTGTACAAGATGTTTTAAAAACAGTTATGTGCTTCCGACTTTCATATTAAATAATAGATGTATGAGATGAACAGATATAGATAACACATAATATATGTGTGTAAGTGTATATTTTTACGTAGTCATACTATACTCATGATTGTAGCTATAAGATTGCTGTTACAAAACCCATGAGGGACGCATAGATCTAATAAAAAAAACAACGCTATTTACTGCAAGAAGGATCGTATGAAATCTTACCCTGAACCGTTTGTTAAAAGGCAACCATAGAAATAAAAATAAAAATAAACCTAAAATAAAACAATACCGTAAAGTCCAATATTAAACTTCAAAATCTAAATTCAGAAATCGCGTGTAAGATTATCATCATAAAATATACTACTACTATAGTATACTATACTTTAGTAAAACTACGAGTATTTACACTAACAGCTCCGGTTTTATCCTTAACTGTGTTTGTGAATTCTTCTGTAAACCTTGCGGTTACTCAGTTTCCATACAGATGACATGTTTAAATATAAATGTAAACATTCCCCGAGAGACGCTCTATCTTATGGTGAAAAGTTTATAAAAATCCGTCAATAAATTGTCTAGATTAGTAAACGCACACAGCTTGCGGCCATAGTCTGTGAAACTCAGGCAAGCGGGTCGTGGTCGGAGAGATATTACGAAATTTATCAAAATGTTTCGGTTTAGATTTTTTATTTGTGAAAATTGTGTTTTCTCGTCCAGTAAGGTTTTTTTAGAGTGATGAAATTTGCATTTTTTTTTGTATATAGTAAAGCCGGGTTACTTTGACCCTAGGGTCTAACTTTGGCTCAAATTTTTAACCAATAGGAACACAGTTAACACAGTGTGATGTGTTCCAATTAATTAAAGTGTTAGAGCCAAGGTTAGAGCCAATGAAAACGCTATACCGAAACATTTTCATAATGTTGAGATATTTACCAGACCACAACCCGCTTGCTTGAGTTTTACAGACTCTGCAGGCGCGTGCTGTGTTCGTGTACTAATCTAGACAATTAATTGACGGCTTTTTATAAACTTTTCAAATCTTTACATGTATATTTTATATATGTAATCCGCATGGAAACTGAGCAAGCGCAAGGTTTACAGAAGAATTCACAAACAGAGTTTAGGCTCAAACCGGAGCTGTTAGTGTAAAATCTCGTAGTTTTACTAAAGTACCTTATATTTTATGATGATCGTCTTACCCGCGATTTCTGAATTTAGAAATTGAATTTTAATATTGGACTTTACGGTTTTATTTAATTATATGTTAATTTTTATTATTATTTCTATGGTTGCCTTTAAATAAATGGTACAAGGTAAGATTCGATGCAATCCTTCTTGCAGTAAATAGCATTGTTTTTTTTATTAGATCTATACTTCGCTGTATGGGTTTTCTAGTAGCAATCTAATAGGTAGGTACCGTCATGGGTAGAGTATGACTACGTTAAAACTTACACGTACACACATAATGTAACGTATAACTGTTTCTCTCATACATCTTTTATTTTTAATATGAAAGCCGGAAGGACATTACTATTTTAAACACATCTTGTACAAATCATGCGGTAACTCAGTGAATACTCAACCTATAAGTATTAAAAATTATACATTCTCCATGAGACACTCTAGCAAATGTTGGAAAAATTATAAAAATCAATTGAGAACTTTTGAAGATTAGTACTTTCAAACAGACACGGCGCACAACTTTTATGTATGTACCGCCGAGTTGTCGTACACTCACATTAAACCATACATGACTGAATAGTGACATATTAACTAAAGGGGGGCAAAATCGAATGTATATAACTATTTTTTTTAAGATTATTATGGTCTCGTTTATAGTTGAACGGTGCGCGTTTTATCTGAACTGTTATACGCAGTGAGCTACTGCCGGGTAAGGGGCTGAGTGGGGTGCCAAGTGTGCGGGGTGCGGGGTGCAAGGGGGGGGCCAGGACTCTGTCATCGTGTCTCGCCGCGTCTGATCAAAGCGTTAGTTTAAACTAAGGGGGAAAACCCTCATAAAACCTGTCAGTTTAATAAGAAATCTAACTGAAATCCATGAAAAAAAAAAACCGGTCAAGTGCGAGTCAGACTCGCACACCGAGGGTTCCAATCGACGCTTGATTTTTTCCGAGCATGCATTACCTACGGAAGTTTTTAAACTATGAAAGCAAAATATAGCACGTAAAATCGACGGGCAAACTTAACTTTGTTAGAGAAAAAATGTTCTCCTATACATCAATGTACGTTGTACGTACGTCACGGTCAATTCTTCAATCGATAAAATAAGTTTGATATCGTAAAAAAATGTTTTTGACGTAACAACGTCTAATAAATCGATGAACGCCGGCGGCACGCACGAAAAAAAATGTCTCGATGTAACGTTACGCTCATTGTAACGTTCGATCATTTCATCAATGTTTTGTTATGACGTTTTCACGTTAAACTATCGTCCGTAAACCGACTTTACGGACAACCAATCTAAACTAATTTATAAAGAGGAAAGATTTGTTTGTTTGTTTGTTACGATTTGGCTCAAAAACTACTCGGCCGATTTTAAAACTTCTTTCACCGTTGGAAAGCTACATCTTCACAGAGTAACAAAGGCTATATTATATTTTCAAAAAGTTAGAGATCCCTACCTAAATTGCAACAATGCAACCCAAGGTATCAAAATGTTGCCTATAAAAGTCATTATTTTGCGTGCAGTGCGAGAACTATTGACGATATATAAAACGGTGTTCTATATAATAATAGAACTCATGATTGCGCATAGAAAAGTCAGCGATGGCATATGTCTAACTATTATAGTTACGCCACAATAACAGTCTTTGTTTAAATTATTAAGTTCAAATATGGGTAGAATCAAATAGTGTTGATATTAGTATCATGAAATTAATCCTTATCCATTTAAATGGTTTGATATTAAGGTTGATTATGTACCTACATGTAAATTACAATTTTATTTATTCAAATCGGGCCTCACTAATGTTGCGGCTTGAGCGATCTGGGGAGAATCTTAATGCTTGGTCCGATGAAGTTGAAACACGGCATTAATGATTTGGAAAAAAAAGAAGAATAACAAATGTTTGATTATTTCGAAATCAAACCCCTAACTAGGCGAAAACGGGTGATTAAGTTTTTAGGGGAGGACATTATTGCTTACTTCAATTTACGTGGAAATTGGAATGAACAAAGTAAAAGTGAGATATTTGAATCATTTTTATATAATAAAACTATAAATTCCCAACTTTCAGACTTTTTCCTGCACTTTTTCTATAAGATTTATCTTCTTGCCAAATTTCATGAATCCAGGTCAACGGGTACCCTATACATTTTGATTCCCTTGAGAGTGTCGAAATATACGTTTTTGCGGCATAAACGGCCATATCTTTTTTGACGTGACAACGTCTAATACATCGATGAACGCTGGCTGCACGCACGAAAAAGAAGCACTCATTCTAACGTTACGCTCATTGTAACGTGACAATCATTTCATCAATGTTTTGTTATGACGTTGTCACGTCAAACTATCGTCCTTAAACCGACTTTACAAACAACCAATTTTTTAAAGTTAACTTTGAAGTTGAATTTTTTTACTTCTCCAAAGGGCTGTAAACTTGAGTATATGGTTTTAATTTCAACTCTATCCTTTTGAGGTACGAAACCCTAAAAAAGAGAATAATAATATTCTTCATCAAGCATCGTTTATCTATGAGAACTATGTGATTATTTTACTTTAAAAAAAATCGAAATGTATCTAAATAAAACCGTGAAATGTATTCCTTGAAAATCGGTAATCTATTGAAAATTGATAAATCTGTCGTCGACTAAATATTTTTATTTAAATTGCTAGGTATTTATCGGGTCATGTTCGAACCGCCGCGACCATTTCGGGCGACAGTCCGAACATGAATAACGTTCAGCAGGCAGACGAGGAGCACATGGATTATAGGGAGGGTTATGGTCATGCGCAGTAGCGCTACTGATGAGGTGAGGGGAAGAGCGGGGGGCGTCTAGTGTTTGCGATGCGAGGGGTAAGCTGGGTCTCTGCCGCTGTGTCTCAGCGCGTTCGAACAACAAATCAGTTTGATCTAAGAGGGACTCTGTTTCTATCACACAAAAAAAGGCCGCATTTATGAGAGAAGGACGTTGACGCGTGATTATTTCACGGCAATCTCGGTCAGAATTAAATCTAAATGAAAAAGTTTTCATTGTTACGCAGTCAGTCGACTGTTGAGTAGTCTCTTCCAGTTTTGTAGACTAACTGCGTCTTGTTTGCGTACACTAATCTCCAAAAGTATTGATCTGATTTTTATATTTCTTTCATCATAAAGTAGACTATTTTTCGCAGATTGTTTAAGTGCATATTTTAAACATGTAGCTTGTATGTGAACTGAGCTACCGAAGTAATTGTAAATGAAGTTCAAGTTCAATGCGAAACCTCTTAGTGATAAAATTTTTCAAATATAATAATTTTATCCATTAACGAGCTATTAAAGGGTGATAACTAGTAGTTATTTCTTGATTTACCACGTATATCTGTTTTACAGAATATTGGCTTCGACGAAAATGAATGGGTACTTAAAAACTACAAAATATTGCCTACAATCGAACGAGTGATTAAAAAAAATTTGAATACATCCGATTTTGCCCCCCTTTAGTTAATATGTTACTGTTCAGTCATGTATCGATTAATTTAAGTGTACGACACGTAATGTACACACATACAAGTTGTGCGAAGTGTCTGTTTAAAAGTAAGTATCTTCAAAGTTCTCAATAGATTTTTATAATTTTTCCACCATTTGCTAGTGTCTCATGGAGAACGTAAAGGTGTATATTCAATAATTATAGTTCTATTAAATGAGCCACCGCGGGCTTTGTACGAGATGTCTTTAAAACAGTAATGAGCATATTTAATAATAGATGTATGAGATAAACAGTGATGGATGACACATAATGTTTGTGTGTAAGTGTATATGTTTACGTAGTCATACTATACCCATGACGGTACCTAGTAGATTGCTATTAGAAAACCCATGAGGGACATATAGAACTCATCAAAAGCAACCCTTTTCACTGCAACAAAGATCAAATCTAATCTTACCGTTTATTAAAAGGCAACCAAAGAAATAAATACAAAAATTAACATAAAATAAACAACATCGTAAAGCCTAATTTTAAACTTAAATTTCGAGTATTAACACTTACAGCTTCGGTTTTACTATAAACTGTGTTTGTAAATTATTCTGAAAACCTTGCGGTTGCTCAGTTTCAATACAGATCACATGTATATAATATACATGTATTGATTCCCCGAGAGACGTTCTATCTTATGGTGAAAAGTTTATAAAAATCCGTCAATAAATTGTCGAGATTAGTAGACGCACAGCATGCAGCCATAGTTTGTGAAACTCAAGCAAGCGAGTCGTGGTCGGAGAGATATGACGACATTTATGAAAATGTTTCGGTATAACGTAATAAAACAGATTCTTTAAGACGATTTTTTGAGAAAATTTCGAAAGTAATGGTCTCCTCAAATCGATTATGTGCCTTCCGTTACATAACCCGCAGTAGCTCAAATACTCTACAATTAATAAATATAAAATATACATTTAAATGTTCCCCAAAAAACACTCTATCTAATGGTGAAAACATGGAGAAAATCCGTTCAGTACTTTCAGAGTTTAGTAAATAAACATCATACATAGATAATGACATTTAGAACTCTTTCTACAGATATTGTTTATTTGTTAGCCACATGTTTGAAGACAAAATTATCGATGTCGAAAAACAATTAAAAAATCTAAGTCTCGTACAGGACCGCTAACTTTGGTTTTGATTCATGCAGTAATTAGAAAAATAGCGTTTACCACATGGCAACCTGCTCCATGTGTTTTCTAATAGGAATATGATGAACATTAAGATTCATAATCATGTCGACTATCATTTGTCATCTTAAACATCGATGAGGTGATATTAATCTGCCGGCTTGGGATTAAACTCACCATGCATTGCCTAAAATATTGAAAAAACATTAAATTTTCTCTAACAAACGTTCAATCAGATGAACCAACGAAGAATTTTTTTTTAGATTTATAAAAAGTTTTAGGATTTAAATTCGCGTTCAGAAAGGATTTTTTTCTTTGTTATGATTTTGAAATCGGTATGTTCTTTTAACGTTACATTTTCATAATTTTTAAATTTTAGAACTAAGGTGAAAATATACATTTGTTTCCTCAAAGAACAAATTACAGTTCTCTTTAAGATCTACTAAAATTAAATTTACAATATGATATATTTTTTCAAATATCAAAGGAGCCCCCGAATTCGCACATGTCTGTCTGTGATCAATACGTACTTTACAAATGCTGCGGTAGCTCTGTTAATTCATATCCTATAGGTATTTAATATTGACTCAAACATTCCCTATGAGACACTCTAGCTACTGGTGTGTAAATTACAAAAATCGGTAAGAACTTTTGGAGATTAGTAGTTTCAAATCGACACGTCGCGCTACATCCTCGCGTGTCGTAGACTTTTATTAATCGTTACATCACTATTACTTAAGTCATTTTAAAAATGCTGAGTAATTAATTATTAATAACCTATATAGTTATAAAACATTACACATAGGTACTAGTTTTACGTAAAAATAGCCGTTTTTCCAAAACATTTTCCTTCGTAGTAATATCTTTTAAAACGCACCAAACGACTATAGAGTCGTTTGTTTAAGTTTTTCAGACTGACTGGGTGTTGTTTGCGCACACTAATCTCTAAAATTATACGGTCCAGTCTCGAACTGGACCGTTATGTAAATACTCGTAGCGCCTGCTTCGCACCAAACTGTGTTTGTGATGTCTTCTACAAAACTTGCGGTAGGTCAGTTAATAGACTACCAAGAATTATTAAATATACACTCAAACATTCTCCATGAGACACTCTAGATATTGATGAAAGAAACATGAAAATCCGTTTATAAATTTCGGAGATTAGTACACGCAAGCAGCATGCAGCCATAGTCTGTGAAACTCAAGCAAACGGGTCATAGGGAAAATTCATTTAATACATCAAAATGTTTCGTATTCGTACTGTCCATTAAAGAATCGCCCTAAGGGTCGCCCCTTAGGGCGATTCTTTTGGTCCGTAGTTACCCATAGAATAACAATTTTCGGCATCTAAATTTCGTGCATGCTTTGCTCGAGCAATATTTAGCTTAATCAATGGCCAAATAAATAGATATTAGTTTAAACTATTAGTTCATAACTAAAAAATGTTCGAAAACCGCATTTTAACGTGCCCAACTTAACCCAGAAACACTAAGGAAATATTTCAGAAAAATAACTTATCTCACGTGAACCCCATTTGAGAAGAGAAATGATTCGTTGTTTTAAAACGACGGTAGTAGTAAGTGGGTAAATTATTTATAATCAATGGGTACTTTTTTTTTTTTAAGGATGGGAAATCATCAAATGACTTCTTCCGCTCTGGGCGGAGCGGAAGGGCGTGTCAGACTCTTACTGACTAAAACTCATCCGTGTTCCTTCTAAAGCCCTTTGCGTTCCAGAGCCGCGGTGACTCTTTCGAACAAATTCCGCAACCCATCAATGGGTACTTACGGAACAAAACTCGCCCTTATACGATCAATATCTGGGGGGTCCGGACAGTTCTTGCATTTAATTAGTACCTGGATGACCGGTTTTTTTTTGGTAAACGTTTTCTAAAAATTAAACCTAGCTAGATCGATTTATCGATCCCGAATGGTCAACCTATTAGCTTAGATGTGCACACAATCATCCTTAACCTTACTAGGGAGGGACAAAAAAAAAGCGTAGACAACACCCTCCATTTCACATCCCCCCTAGAAGCATGCTGTTGGATGAACTGGTGAAGATAGTTAAAAATCTTGTAAAATCAGCATTATAGTCTGACTGACATCGGGTTTATGACGAAAGTTTACGTTTCATGTTCCCGATTTCTGAATGAAGAATTATAAGTTGAGCATACGTCATAGAGTTTGACGTATGCTCAACTTATAATTCTTCTCCTTAAGCCTGAAAACCTGTAAAACTGATGGAGGATGGAGGATGTAAAAGAATAGCACACAGTAAGGGACTCGCCAGAGAATGGGCAGCAGCATTTTCTGTGCATTGCAACAGCAAACCCCCTTGGGGGAGGCCTATGTCCAGCAGTGGAAGTCTTAAGGCTCGTGTGATGATGATGATGATGAAAGTGCTTATTTCAGAACCCGCCGTAGAACTGACATTCTTTCAGAAACTACTGTCGAAAATTTAAAATGTATGGAATAATAGGATCGACTTGCAGTTATAAATGTCAACGAATTGATATCATATTTTTTTGATGCTTAGAAAATGAATAATTATTAATAACTAATCATTAGACTAGAGTCAAGAGCAAACCCATATAAATTAAAAAAAAAAAAACAAAATAACTCTCCCTTTCTCTCAAACTTAGGTACGTATCTTGCGTATACGTAACGTTTCATTAAAATCAGGGGACTAAAAATCTGTTCTCCATGGACACTATATTACCCAGAAATCAGTTCAGCGGCAAAGTAATAAAGTCTCCCATCACGTGCGTGTCACAACAAAATGCCCCCTTCCCACCAGCCTAGACAATAATGACTATCATTACTGCATGGGAAATGTGAATATACCTCACCATCGCGTGTAGACTCGATTGACCTGAATGGGAACTACCTTTACTATGTATTAAACTAGTTTTTATTTCATTATCGGTGGGATTATTTCTTAGCTATCTGCTAGTGTTCGTTGCAGGTTTGGAGAATGGTTAACGGATATACTTAAGAATCTATATTTAGGGTTGCTAGGTCTTCAAACCGAAAAGCCGGATAGACCAGCCAGTTTAGCCGGATATTTGGGTAAAAAGGCCGGACACCCTTAATTTTTTAAAAGTAAAACAGGGCTTTTTATCATTCACCATTAAATTTACTTTTAATTCTTCTGAAACAACAATGAAATTGAACGAATCAGTATTTTTAATCATTCAATATTAATTGCAATAGTAGCTAGCGATACAAGGTGAGTTAGGCGGAGTGGAAATCACACATGACAAATGTAAAAAAAAATTAAAAAGCCTAACAAAAGCCGAACAGGCTGGACACCGTCTAATTTGGCCGGACACACAACCAAAAAGCCTAAATGTGTCCGGCTTTATCCGGACGCCTGGCAAAGCTATATATTGCGCTGTTGTAGTTTGAGTACTTAATGAAATTAGTGTCAAGAGGATTGAAAAATGTAGCATCAAAAATCTAAGCGTAAGTTAACACTTCTCTATGTACGCTTATACTTTTTAATCCGTTTACGATGCTTAGGCCCATATTCGAAGTCACTAAGAATCTCAGGATCTCAACCCAAATCTTTCGCCACGACAAGAGAAAAACATTTAAATGTCAATAAATAACAAGCTATAATTCGAGGTGCATCAACCTGGATGACATGACTTGAAATATCATGGTTAACATCTAATTTGTGATGAAATTCTTAACAGCAAACATACTCGCAGACTCTAAATCTCTTTAAAACGAATTAGTTCGAAATAAAATTCACAACACCACACACAACACACAACACAACTTAACATACCGAGACTCCTCCGTGCCTCGGAAAGCACGTTAAGCCGTTGGCCTTGGGCAGTCGTTACGGATAGTCAGAAGCCAGATAATCTGACACCAGTCTTGCCAAGGAGTACCGTGTTACCCAGTTAATGAGTTGTGGAGGTCTGGTTGGTAGCCGCATCACATAAACGAGACACCTAAGTCTTTACTTTATTTTACTTTAGCAACCCAGTCCCAAACACAGAACAAAAACAAAACATCAACAATACTCTCTGGCAAGTATCCAACAAAACGTCGCATTAGATCGCACAAACGCACAATTCGCACAGTTTTCCTATAAACATAGTAAACAGTCGAACGTGAGAAGAATTTGTACGTGACCGAATGAGTGAACTGTATGGAATAGTAATGAACGTAGAAGGAAACACCATGGAATAACAAGGACGTCTTATTGAACGTGACTAGTGGCACGCTGGTTTGGCCTTGGATGGGTCGTTAGGCCTACCTAGATAGGTACTGATAGTCTTAGGGTTTGCGCGGGCAAACGGGCCACCGATCACAGCCTCCGGAGGCTGGAGACAAGCCTGTTTACATGATTTTTAACATATTTTGAATGTCCATGCCGCACACGTATAGCGAGTGGCGTCCACTCGCGACTCAGTGTCCGAAACACGCCGGCGGTGGCGGTCACTCGTGGCTCAGTGTCTGCGAGATGTCACCGGTGGCAGCCACTCGCTACTTAAAAACGCCGACACCCGACACTCGGCACTCATGCGCATAGTGAGGGGAGCGCAGCTTCTCGCACCCCATAGCCTACAGCTATCCGCAGGGGCCGGACAACATTCAAGACAAGATATTATTGATATAGATTTGTAGAGAAGTACCTCCGTAGACCGGTACCACCGACCACTCGTGGTAGCCACCTTCGTTTGCGCGGTACAAAACAACGTGGCGCGCGACACCCACCGATGACTGTGGTCAGTGGCCCATTTGCGCGGACCTAATGGTAATTTCTAAAACTAGCCGTGTGTTTGTCGGGATTCCCGACATAAATGGCGCAGTTTTCTAGAAGGAACTACTACTTCATCCCAAAAGAAGGGAGAAGTACTAACTTCCTCCCTACTTTTGGGATAAATTTGTCATGCAGCAAGATCTATTGAGCTGCAGTAGTTTTGCGATAGCTAAAAAATCGAAAGCCATGAGAAATTTTGTCAATTGGTAGAACAGTTGAAAATATTCGTATTAAAACAATATCATTATTATATTTAGTTCATTTTGAATTTATTGCATTTTCTATCATTTTTAGATGAATGGTTATCGCTTTGTCCGCGGAAAATCAGAAAGTTACGATTATTGTGTGAAAATAAATGTTTAATGCACAAGTTGATAAATTTACACAACTTATATCTAATTTTACAGATATCGGTTGGATGCGAGATCCTTGAGTTTTGATTCATTTTTATAGGGAAAACTTAGTATATTATTTTGTAGCTTTGTTAAGGCATATCACGTACAAAATAATGGACATTAAAACTATGTTATGGACGAATGGCCTCCAAAGCGCTAGAAACTGCTTAAATGATAATCTTACTTCAATGTCGAGGTCGGAGGAGTTTGGCGATTCTTCGGCCTATATCAGAAAGAGTTAGATTAAGAATAGGATAGGAAAACCAATGGCTAGAACTGACAACAAAACGATAAACAACTAAGCGTAGAGTAATCATTGTGTCTCCGCAAATAATGGTACCAGAGAAGAAAATAAAAGTGTCTGCACGCTTATTTTTTAGTGTACCATTTAATTAAGAGGTTTTTCAATTTGTCCACAGCACAACAAATACGACGTGGGTAGCGGAGAGCAGTTCGACGACCTGGTTGGCTTGATCGAGCACTTTAGGTCCTACCCGATGATTGAGACGTCTGGCGATGTTCTGCGCCTGCTGCAGCCGGTCAGCGGCACCAGGCTGCGCGCACACGACATCGATCGCAAGGTGCAGGAGATGCAGGTAGCTTAAACTTAACATTATTATTGTAGGCCTATTGAACCAAATTCTATACTATCACACATAAATTAAACAAAACATAACACATTCAAATCTTATAAATACGAAAGTAACTGACTGTTTGTTCGTTTTCACGCCTAAAACGGAGAGCCCTAACATTTTGGTTTTGGGATAGATTGGACCTTGAGAAAGAACATAGGATATCTTTTTTCCCGTCTGTGTGTTCTCCTGGGATTTTTCCGATTTTCACGCGGGTGACACCGCTAGCAGAAGCTCTAGGTGTCAATATATATATATATATTAAATTCTTCCGTTACTGACTGACTGACAACGTACAGCCAAAACTACTGATCGTAGAAAGCTTAAACTTAGCATGTAGCTTCCTTGGGGAGTGTAGAGGAGCACTGAGAGAGGATTGCCCGACATTCCTACGTGAACGGGAAAAAACGGGTATTTACATGTACGAAGCCGCGGGCAAAAGCTAGTATGTCATATAACTAATCATTTCAGCCGAAGACGACCAGGTATGTGTCGCAAACGTTGTCATTCGGGTCATCGGTCCGTGGTCCCTGAATATACACGCTGTTGCTTATCACATTGGATTCAGTTTCAATTGCACGAAGATTTCCACAGAACCGTGCATTTTCTACACTTTTCTCAAACAATTGAAAACAGTGTAGCTAAAAGTGTATCAGTGAATTATTTATTACACCGCGTATACAATGCAATGGTAGCGACAAACGCCTTTCGCAAAACAAAACCAAGCCGTCGCATGTCGTTTCGAACGATATTTACGAATACAATCATCATATCATTTGTGACAAAGACCTTTATTGTTATGCCTAGTGACTGATTGAATAAAACATGGCATGCTTAAGATATAACCCATTAAATGGGCACGTGTTTGACAACATGCGCCTGGGCAAGAGGCATTTTATAAAAATGCCACGCGTCTGCGTCTGCACAGCTCGTGCGCATGTGATAAAGTCATGTTGGCCGATCTTATGCAAGAATCGGTGGGAAATATACATATATTATTCTTTAGAGTTTAGATCATTTCATTGTTTCTGAAGATAATGATGGAGAAAACAAATAAAGCTTTGGTTTAATTTTACTCATGAGATTTAGAACTTGATTATTCTCGTGGTTAGGTTTGACTACATAACTAGATGCTAACCAGTTGTTCGAACGCAGTGCTAATGGGCAGACGAGTAGGTAGTAGAAAGTCATTGCTTTTAGCAACGTTAATAATAATATCATTGCAGATACCTACTTATCTTTTGCATCATTTATAAATGAAAATCTTATTACTTCCAGGAGATTGAAGACTATCAGAAGCTGGACAACAAGTACGGCTTCGACGGAGAGTTCCAGTCGCTGAAGATGTTGGAAGATAGACACGTGTTCACAAACTTCGAGGGCACCAAGCCTGAGAACGCGTCCAAGAATCGATACAGAAATATTTTACCTTGTGAGTTATTTTTTATCCTTTTCTACCATAGAAATGGATAATGGTCAAATATGGCAAAAGAAGAAACCAAAGTAAGGGTATCTCGAAGGTGGATGAGATATTATGTAAAAACTGATCGAGTAGATAAAAAAAATGCTGCATCCACATAAAATGAATTAGAGTAAGTCTAAAAAGATGATGTTTAATACAAAGGATCCATGGGTAATTGGAAATGCTACCATGCCACGTCACTTTGCACAAATTGTTAACTGAGCTGCTAGGTAATCCATTGATAATAAATCGTAGTTTGATAGGCTTGGCTTTGCTTTGAGCCCCAAATTTATTTTTATCGTGTATTCGTGTATCTTCTTACTCCTTAAAAGGTCCTAAAAAAGAAATAGTCTTATTTTCAATGTTTCACAATATGAGTCCAATTATTTAATTGAAAGAAAATTTCAGTACAGAAATGTTCCTGATATCCATCTCTAAAACCTCTCTGCGTTACAGATGACCAGACCCGCGTGGTGTTACGCCGACGAGACAACCGGCCGGACTCCGACTACATCAACGCCAGCTTCGTGAGGTCTTCACGACTCAGCGACTCCTTCTCTTCCGTGCAATCCTCCAACGAGAGCCTGGACAGTGTTCAATGTGAGTAGAGGAACTGAAATTGGTATGGGATGGGTCCGTCAGGTGGTACTAAGACTTACATAGTTCAAGTTGCAAGCATCGATCCTTGCGAAGGCTTTTCCGACTCTTGTCTGATTTTCAAGCTATGGTTAGGAATGATCAGATTTTACTAACTGATATCAGATCCCAAATCAGCGTACCACCAAAGTTTTATTTAACGTTTTATTCCTTCTCCTTATCTAGAACTTACAAATAAATCAATTTTCTGAGATTCTGAGAAATAAATACGAACATCAAGACATCTCGCCACCTCTGGTCTTCAAATATTGAACCATTAGTTGTTCATTTAACGAATGTCAAACTATTCCACATCAATAGAATTGTCAAGCTGCAGCACAAAATTTGCACTAAAGCAACTTTAAATCCTTATATATAAGCAACCAATTTAATAACCTAGTTGCATTATTAACTAGATGTCGGTTAGTTAAGCAGTTTAGCATGCAATAGACAGCAATTAAGCACCATTTTGTGGTCAACACTGTTATTTTATGACTGCTTGAACACCTTGGTACGAAACAGCTTGCTGACTTGCGTAGTGTGGGCGTTTTGAACGTAAATTAGAAAGCATGAGTGGGTAGAAACTTCTGGGTACAATCCGTCTAATAAGAATATCTACGTAAACCTTTGCTGACCTCACATATCGATTCAAAATCATAAATTTCTGGGCTACGGATCTGCCTTTTACGCGGCATACAAGAAAACCGTACGTATAGCTCACATTAGAATCCATCTTATTTGTTTCTGGGAAATTCCCTACTCCATGTTTGTACGTCGATGGGCAATAACTTATGTAAATCGATAACCGAACACCAGACTGATTGGTACGTGATCAGTATTTCTGACGGTCAAGGAAAATATCTGTTTGGTCGGTGAGTGATCCAAATAGGAGATGAGCATCATGAGTGTTCCGGATTGTTCTCTATAATTCTGCTTAGCCGTTTGTGAAACTGCTATTGTTACTGAGCTCGAATCACCGGCGGCTAACAGAGGGCCCATAACTATTTAAATTCGTGCCCGCGAAAATTGTGATAAGCAAGAGTTTCATCTGTCACATTTTATATCTAGTCACAATACATAATTTGATTACCATAAAAAATTTGCATTAATGAATAGTTAATGGACAAATAAGTACCTCAGTTGGAAGTAATAGGTAACTAGGACATTAGGTAAGAATTTTAGTAAACAGTGTAGCTGCAGTCTCATCGTCATACGTACCTAACACCAAAGAGAATACTAATGGTGATGGAGTACAATGAGCGAATACTATTAAAGATCTGCACGTACGTGCATGCGGTTTGACTCATTTGCATATGTATAGTTGTGCTTTAAGATAAATAAGTTTGGGCATGCACCTGAGTCAGTAGGTAGTTTAACAAAAAACAAGAAGGATGTTCTATATTATTTCTTATGTTATTTCAGCTCTAATACTAAACAGCGAAACAAAGAAAGCTCCGCCGCTGGTGACCAAGTCGCTGTCAGATGAAGCATTAAGAGAAGTCAAGAAATCGTTTAAACTAGACAAAATTAATGGAAACCTCTGTCGGGATGTAACAGGTGAGCTCAATCTTATGAAACAAGAAGAGTTTATATCTCAAAATACGTTCGAGAATAGCAATAGATAAAAACAGTAAATACTCAGCAATATCAATCTTTTTAATCAGTACGTTAATTGTATTCAAGACTTGTTAGGAACAGAGGGTCTAGCAACGTCTTGTAACGTTACTACAAGTCAAAAAATTCATTTTGACGTGTAATAACGTTACAATATCGTTAACGCAAGTAAATTTTGAATATAATAAACTACAACCCCATAGTATTTTGGTTTAATTGTATGCAACATACACAATTTGTATCATATAAAATACGATCCAATTCAAATAAATAATTTGCGAAACGACTATTATATAGTTATAGTAAAATTTTACGTTACGTTACTATACGTTAAAAACATTCGTGCTGGCCCTCAGAACAAGTCTCGTATAAAATTAATTCTGAAAAGTTCAGCTGATTTAAAGGTGCTGCCCTAACTTGGAGCATTCGCCTGTAATGTAACGTTACCGAGTCGAGCATTATATACTGAGTATTTTTATAGATAGGTGGGAGTCCCCATGTTACAAATATGGGTGCGGCTTCATGTCGTAGTGTAGAATTACTTAAAGGTATAGTATTGTTACAAACAAAATATGGTAGGTCCATATTTTATTTGTAACAATATTAACGCTCCAGGTGTCCGTCACTTGGAGCGCACCTTAAGGTTGAATAAACAAATCAAATACAGCATTTTGTTTTCGAAGAACCCATTAAAAAGAGTTACTATTGAAAAGATAACGTCACTGTACAGGTCTAGGAATATATTTTTTTGTACTTTCAGTAAAGGACAAAGCATACATCGCGGCTCAAGGCTGCCTCTCTAACACAAAAGATGACTTCTGGCGAATGATTTGGCAAGAAGACGTCAGAGTCATCGCTATGATCACTAACGAAGTCGAAAATGGAAAGGTACGTGAAACAAATCTACATGGAGCTATGTGCAAACAAAGCATATATTATGGGCTCGCATTTGCCAATTTTTTGAAAAGCGGGGATGTGGTCGACGATGGAGCACACTTGCCTAGAAGTAACCTATAGATGTAGCTATTAGTTAACTAAGACTCCGGCAGGGAATTCACTAATAGCTGTACGCACAGTGAAAGTATTCCTAAAACGTTTTGTGGAACGGTTTCACCGAGTGTATAATGTCAGGTATTTTTAATGTAACAACGAACGATGTAATATCGTTTGATACAATTTTCATTTGTTATAATCATCTATTGTTATGACAACTTATACCACACCCTCATACCCACAAGATATATAATTTCAAATAAGCTTCAGTTGACATAATATTAGCCGGGTGGAATGGGCTTTTTAGAGGAAAATGACACACTTGGGTGTTCGTAGCATTAAAGGGGCTTAAACAGCCTTGGAGGACAGGATCAAACACCACCACAGTGGCTGTAGTTTATTATGTGCAGCAAAAACGATGTTGCCGACTCTGAGGGTCCCCGGCATGAATATCCAATTGACCGAAAGGTTCCGCGAGGTCAAAGGAAGCGGTAAGCGCTTCCCCGTGCTTTTCAATGGCCACACTCCAGGTGTGAATGGCATACACTAGACGATCGCCAGTTGACCGATTTTGGCGGAAACGGCCATATTGACGGTCAATAAGGATGACGTCAGCTTCTATGCCAGGAGCTTTCTGTTGAGCACCCATTCCAAACTTTGGATAGAGGATCGTATCGAAACACGACTAGGCCGCTTGGCGGTGCGTCTTTACCCAGTCACAGCCCATTAGTTGAAACATTCCACCAGTTAGTGTCACCTGTTAAGCACCACCCGGGGACTTGCTACGGATATTCTCCTATAAACGCGGTTTACTTGTCACCCAAAATGCATAGTGCACGCGTAAGCAAGTGAACAATTGGGATGTTCACTGCCAAATAAGTTCCGCTGAGATTGCGTGTTTGTTACTTTAATGCAGTGAAGCCAGTGAAGTTTGTTGCCGCGCCGTGTTTCTTCGTCACGACTTTACAATATGGCGCTATGTGTTTTAAATTGTCACTCATTCGTCAGTTTGAAATGGCAAACATTTAGCACTCTCTTACTACGAAGGTGAACCTACCAGCAAGAGGCACCCCACTTATTGAAAACTTGTGGTACACTTACACTACTCTTTTTATCGTCAGAAGTTTAGATCCAAATATAAAATTTGTAATTAAATTACCTCTAAATTTGCTATCAAGATTTGGACTGATCGCTAAAGTAAGTCTAGGTCTCTAGTCGAAACGTGTTTTGTTTGTCACATACCTACCTACTCATCTTTGTAAAAAGTTTAATCAAACAAGTTGGTGGGTTACAAGTCTTTGCGAATGTAGCTTAATTTTATTTGTGGCTTTTGCCTATCCGACCTCCACAATGTATTAACATTAATTGCTATCTTTACAGAAAAAATGCGAACGCTACTGGCCCCTCTCTGGTCATGAAGAGAAGTTCGACGGTCTCACAGTCAAGGCCATATCTGAGACACACTATGAGGAGTACCTGCTGAGGGAGTTTGATGTATGTGACGATAAAAGCTGTCGGATCGTTTTCCAGTATCAGTTTACGGTAAGAAGCCCGTTTTGTTTTCACGTTTCTTCAGATGGGGTAGTGGCGAGAAGAATGATACATACAACGTGTGTCAGAATAACCACAATACCTGAAAATGGGTCATCATTGTGAACAACTTTTACAGTGGGACCAATCGCGAAATCGTGAAAAAAAAATAGCTGTTCAGTACATTTTACCGAGTTATGCGCACATAAATGTATGGGGAAGTCGTTTTTTTCCCGTTTTTAGTGTTGATCCGATTCATAATGATGAGTCCAATGCCCCCATTTCAGGTATTGGGTTTATTCCGTTACACGTTTTATAATAACTGAAATATAATACTGTTTAAATATATTTTGTCTATAAATATTTGAATATTTGACACTAACAGCCAACATGATTTTCTTATGCTTATGTAAGGATATATATGGATCTCACCATGGACAGACAATCATAATAAAGCATGATTGGTCTTCATTTCCAGGCTTGGCCCGACCACGGAACACCTGGTGACCCAGACGGAGTGCTGTCCTTTATAGACGATATCAACAGAAGAATGATAAAGAATTCACAGGAATCAGATGCACCAGAACAGGTTGGAAACCTTACTTGTCTTAGCTGTGACTACGGCATTTACTGCCAAGTTTCGTGCTTGCTATATAATCGTCTTGCGCTTTGGTCACGTTGATTTCTTTTATCTTATCGATAGGTACTAATAATAAAGCTGAAGAGTTTGTTTGTTGGAACGCGTTAATCTGTGGAACTACCAGTCGTATTAGGAAAATTATTTTCGTGGGACACATTCATAAGGAATGCGGGAACGGAAAATTCCTACGGGAACGGGTAAAAACGAAATATACGCGTACGAAGTCGCGGGCAAAAGCTACCTATACTATAATATAATAAAGCTGAAGAGTTCGTTTGTTTGTTTGTTTGAAGGCGCTTATCTCTGTAAGCAAGAAAGAAAATAAATGTAAGATATCGAAGGGCGAATCACTTTGAGGACGCCTGATTTAGGCTGCGTTTCCACCAGAGATGTGCGACGATGCGTAGCGAGGGATGTGTTAACCAATAAAATCGCTTCATTTCCCTACCCTCGCTCAGCGCTAACGATTCTATTGGTTATTAATAAACACATCCCTCGCTACGCATCGTCGCACATCTCTGGTGGAAATACAGCCTTATGCATTGTTGCCTAGCCCATACTTGTCTGGCGTGCCTATTAATCGATCCCCCGGTTTATTCGTAATGAAAGGATAATCTATTCTTCTATAATATTCAAGTAAATGTTTCAGAACATCCTGTGTGTGCATTGCTCGGCTGGCGTCGGCAGGACGGGAACTTTCATAGTCCTCGACATTCTAATTGACAAAATTAAAACATCTGGTGAGATTTATGATACATTTTCTTTATACTTAGTGTTTGATTCTGTGCTTATGCGAATATCTTACCTACTAAGTTAAGTTAATGCAAAGCGACAAGACTGTAATATGCACAATTATTCTTACGTTCCGATTTTTTTTTCATAACGACTTTTTTCAAATTATGCTTGTGAAATGTTTTGTTTGCGTACGCCGTAGCTTTATTGTTTATTGTTGATTTATTAGCGAATTGCTATTCTAAGTGCGAATTATTTAAATAAAAAATCATACCAAAATATTGCAGTCTATTGCTTCTTCGTGTATTGTACCTTTACTTTGCAAATTATTTGCGATTTAATTCATCCAATTACGAATGGCTCAGATTTCGTCAATGTCGCCGAATCACTGCAAACATCGTAAAACAGAATTAATTCTTGGTTATATTATATAGACAGGGACTCTTTAAATATTGCGACCAGATCGAGAAGAAACAGTTTTCAATAATCTGTTGATTTGAACATATCATGGTTTTATCAATGTTATTTTCTTTATAGGATTCAACTGTGATATCGACGTTCACTCCACGGTAAAACTGGTCAGGGCGCAGCGGAATGGCATGGTGCAGAATAAAATGCAGTACAGGTTCATCTATCTGGCGTTGCAGGAGTACATTGACGGCAGGAACATAAAATTGCGGAAAAAGGTGTGTGTAGACTTTTGAGTTAAAGATGGATGTGAAGGCCAATACTCGTACTTAAAAGACGTTCAGGTTGTCAAAAAGCTAGGGAAACGACATCATACATTTTGGTCCAAATACGTAAGTGCCGGCCAAAATAAAGGGCATTCTGACAGGCCTTGCCCCCTTAACTTCAATCTGAAAGACCAGGGAACAATGGCGGGTGGTAGGTTCTTAAGAAGTTAAGATAAGATAAGAAATTTATTTTGTAAAACATGAGTACAGTATTCAGGTCTTAGAATTAAAATGAGGTAGCTACATGTTTTGCCATTTATGGCGAACAAAATTAGTCGTACTAGACAAACAATACAAAAATTAAAATGAAAAAATTTAAGAAATTACAATGTCAAAATCTGAATGAAATTTTTATTATTATGTCGAGATTTAATTCAAAATTACAATGTCAAAATTTAAATTAAATTCAAAATTAAAATGTCATAATTTAAATTTAATTTGAGAATTCTAAACAAGCAAAATATCATTTAAGTATTCGTCTACGCTGTAATAGCACTTCTCCAGTAATAACCCCTGAAGGGACTTTTTAAACTTGTTTAGAGGCATGCATTTAATGACATCAGGTATCTTATTATTTAATATAAAGATCAGTACCAAGAAAAAGTTTTGATTCGTGTTCAAAAAAGCAGGTATGCGTAGTTGCGGACCTTGAAAGTACAACACAACTGTATCCCATACATTATATTGCTTATAAAATAAGTAACGTCTGGTGGCTTTGGGATCTTGGACTATATTACCAAGCGTTCAACCATAGCCTTTCGGAGGACTGGATCTGTAACCCACTAGCTTGTGCTTTGAAAACATGTCTCTCAGCAACAGTGCAGTTGTCTACACACCCACAGGTACCGGGCCGCAAGAAAAGTGTTGCCGAGAGTACCGACCCTATGGGGACCCAGTATTTACGTCTAATTGATCGGTTGAGCAGCCATCGATAACCACTTACACCATTAATTCAATTACATTGTTTACTGGGTAAGGAAGCTTATCATGGGCACGCCAAAATTGCGGCCGTAAGACCCCTCTTTAGGGAGTGGCTGTAGAAGCGCCACGGTGTCCTCACCTTCCGCCTGACGCAGGTACTTACCGGACACGGCTGTTTCGGGAGGTACCTGTTTCGGATTAAGCGGGAGGACACGTCCGGGTGTCTGCACTGTGATGATCGCCCGGAGGACACGGTGGAGCATACGGCGGATGTCTGCCCTGCTTGGCCGCACCGCGTGTCCTTGTCGAGGCGATCAGCTGCGGCGACCTTTCGCGTCCGGCCCCTGGTTAAATCCATGGTCCGGAGCGAGGAGGCTTGGGAAGCGGTCACCTCCTTCTGCGAAGCAGTAATGCTAGCGAGGGAGGAAGCGGGCCGCGCGAGGGAGAGACAAGGCCTTCGCCCCAAACGCCGCTACAGAAGATGGTCCGAGCGTCGGGAGCCGCTTTCCCCGGCCACCGTGGGCGCGGGCCTGCAAACGGCGAGCGTTGGGTGGCTCGCTGTCCGTTCACAACTAGACTCGGGTCAATTACGCGTTGTGTTCCACGCGCGCCTCAAAGAGATTTCAGCATAGTAGACGGGGCCCGCTAGGGCCAGAGCTTGCCAGGGTTGGAATTTGTTAGAAAGAGTCACCGCGGCCCTGGAACACAAAGGGCTTTAGAAGGAACACGGATGGGTTTTAGACAGTAAGAGTCTAACACGCCTCTCTTGGTAGAGCGGAAGGAGTCATTTCATGATTTCCCATTCCTACAAAAAAAAAGGAAGCTTATCAATAAAGCTTGCGAGGGAGACCGCAACCACTCCCCCATGCTTCTCGAAGCGAATAAGAATGGCATAATTATGCTAGAAAATCCCCCGAAAACCGAATTTGGCGGGTGCTGTTTGACTGTCACTAAGGATATCGTTCGCGTCTGGGTATGGCAGGAGCTAACTGATGAGCACCTGTTCAAGCTGCTGGCAGCAAAGTTCTTACACAGGATGGAAGTTACTTAGATGGGTTACCGGGTCAGTCCAACTGTTCTTGACTTGGCACGTTAGCTTCCCTCCAAGGCACATTTTCAGTCTCAAACGAAAGGTGAAATAGGCGGGTCAAGATCGGAAAAGTTCAGGCGCACAAGTTCGGAAAATTCGAGTCTATGCGAATTTCTGACATACCTACGCGTCTCGCATCGATCAGAAAAAGCAAGAGATCGCTCGTTAGCAGAATAGTAGACACGCAAAAAAAAAGCGAGGCAAACAAGTTTACTTTCTCCTCAGCGGAGTGAGCCAGCGACTAGTCCGGTTTCAGCAGTGATTAGATTTATCTAACTGCCTTAGCCGAGCACCAAAACGCTAGCAAGGCCAACTGAGCCCTACGCAAATTTGCATAACTTGGCAGTCCGTTGAAAGCTCTCTTCTTCTGACTCACGTCATTTGTAGGCGACTTTTTACCCAGTCACTTTTTACACAATCAGCGTTTCCATTGTGAAATTCTGAACAAAAATGTTTGTATGGGATTATTTTGAAGTCATAATTAGATGTTTCATTTGTTTTATAGAACCCTTTAATCAAAATGTAAAAATGAACTGTTTTTTTGACTTCAAAGTAGGTACACAGTGCTATAGCTTTGGTGCCTTAATAAGAAATGCTGAGGCAGATAGATTCTATCAGAATAAATCACTTCTGTTTTGATTGTTCTTGTTTTGTATTAGGTATATTCTTAGTGCAAATACTGACGTATATCAGACGGCAGTTTTTCCGCAGTCCTGACATTAGCAAAGTACTACCTTTTTTGTGAATGTTTTTATTATAATATATGTTTTTCTAACCAGATGCACGTGAATGTCAATATTTTATGCGGAGCAACTGACCGTCTGCATTCACCAACTCAACTGGTAGAAATACCGATATCGTAAGGTTAGACTAGTTGCGATATTTTAGGCTTTTGCTCATGGCGATCGCCAGGAAGCCTGATTTTTCATGATTATCTACTAACAGGCCCTTTTATCGTTGCATGCATAATTATTAACATTTGCTAGTAGGTTCCTACGTAATAATAATCTCTTGTTTTCCACCTGCAACTTGCAGGAATACGACCCTGTCACGATCATTCCTTACCCTGAAGCAATACAAAGCAAAAGAGTTGAAGCGGGTCTTACCCTTTGTCGATGGCTTAAGTCAATCCCATTTCATCTTTGCTTCAAAATTCAACTTTTTAATTTTCTTTTCCAGATATACAGTACTTCGGACGCGTAAATCGACCGTCAAAGAACCAAAGTGATTATTTAGATTTATTTATACCTTAATGAAATCAATTAAGTTGTCATAAGCGGAGGATCCGATACAGTCAGTTATATTAATTTCGATGTTAAGTAACTATAAAACCATTAAATTGTTTCCGAATAAGTTTTGTTTTATTTACCCATACCTACAACGTGATATTATAATCTAATATAAATCCTCAAAAGTTCCCATTTGAATTTTGTAACTTTTGCACCATTTTCTAGAGTGTGTCATGGAGAATATATATATATATTATGTATGTATAGGTGTGTTGTTAACACTTATGGGTTGTGTATTAACTGAGCTACCGCATGATTTGTACAAAATGTCTTTGAAACATAATTGTGCTTTCAGCTTTCATATTAAAAGATGTATGAAAGAAACAGTGAGAGTTAACACGTTTTATTATATTGAAGTGAGGGACTTGGGAGTTCGTTTCACTACTGGTTAACTGGTCGGTTAAGGTATGCAAAAAAGCATATAGAAACTCAGGATTTGTGCTTAGAACGGTTAAAGGCTTCACAAATATTAAAGCTATAAAGGCACTATAAAATGCTTTAGTAAAAGCCAAGTAGACAAGTAGACAAGTGTAATGCAGTTATCTGGGCTCCACATGAAACTAAATGTAAACTTATGTTGGAGCGAGTACAAAATAAATTATAATAAGGGATAATATATGAGGGATTACGGGGTAGGTATATCTGTCACCGGAAAATTGCAGACTGTGTAAAATTGTAATAATTGTTTATAAGATTGTAATTTCTCGATATATGATGACTTCGATAGTTTCCAATATGTAGGTACGTGTCTTATTGAGAATAAAAAGTTTACAATTTTCCGGTGACATATCCATTTTATCCATTGATGTATACAACTCTATTTGTCTTGGGTATGGTCGGATATAATGAACTGATGGTCAGGAGGCATTTCACTCTAGTGACATATATCTTTGACATATTAGAGGAGAGACACACAATGCGTATGTATTGCGAAGGGTGGAGCTAGTCGTGCTATGTGGGTATGTCAGTCGTCGTCGTCAGCTGCGGTTGCTGGCAGAGCCGCGCGCGCGAACTAGCTTGCTGCGCGTGGCGCCGCCCGCACTCTCAACCTCATTGCTGATGACATAGACAGACATATTCTGGTGCGCTTTGTGTGAATTCACAAGAACAGCTACCTATAGAATTTGCTACGGTTAAAACGGTGGAACTAATTAATTTAAAGCGTGTTACAATATCGCATTGGCTCAGCCTGTAAGGATATTTGTATGTTTAGAGTGAATAAATAAATATTTTACGTAGTCATACTATACCCATGACGGAATACCCATGAGGGAGGTATAGATCTTATAAAAAACAACACTATTTACTGTAAGAAGGATCGTATCGAATCTTACCTTGTACCGTGTAGGCAACCGTGAAAATAAATATAAAAATTAACATAAAATTAAACAGTAGCGTAAAGTTCAATTTCTAAATTCAGAAATTGCGGGTATCATCGTTAAATATAAGGTTATTTCGTAACACTACGAGCATTTGCACTAACTGCTCCGGTTTTACCCTAAACTGTGTTTCTGAATTCTTCTCCAAACCTTGCGGTTGCTCAGTTTCAATGCAGATTACATATTTAAAATAAACATGTTCAGATTCCCCGAAAGACGCTCTATCTTATGGTGAAAAGTTTATAAAAATCCGTCAATAAATTGTCTAGATTAGTACACGCACACAACACGCAGCGTCTCTGAAACTCAAGGGTCGTGGTCGGGTCGATGTTACGACATTTATAAAAATGTTTCGAAAGTTACCGTTCCATTATCTATAAAAACATTAAAAAAATCACGTTTATTGTTTGGGAGCCCCCTTAAATATTTGTTTTTTTTTTAATTTTCACATTGCATGTGTAACTAAATATTCTGTGAATAGTTCAAGTGTTACCTGTTGCCGTTATCAATATCGAGTCCGAGAAAGATTTAATGGAAGCCCTCTTAAATCTTCGATTCGACAAATATGAATAGTTGCTTTAAACTACAGGATATGCATATTTCATTACTCGAAAAGAAACCTTTCTGGGCGAGAATAAGCACTTATCACAAATAAAAAAGCTATACCGAAACTATTTCATAAGGTCGTGATATTAACCAGACCACGACCCGCTTGTTTGAGGGTCACAGACTATGCCCGCGTGCTGTGCACGTCTACTAATCTCGACAATTATAGACGGATTTTTATAAACTTTTCACCATAAAATAGAGCGTCTCTCGGGAAAAGTGAACATGTTTATTTTATTAATGTAATCTGTATTGTAACTGAGTAACCGCACGGTTTGAAGTCTTGAAATCAGTTAATTGCGATACCAGAGCGAGCCGGCTAGTGATACATATATTTTTATATCGGGTTAGTCTATAGGGAGACGATCAATATCGTCTTCGCGTATACATTTACATTAAATCATACATGATAAATTGATAACAGATTATTCCTATATATAGGTAGGTACACCATAAGCCTTAGCCAAGAAAAAAACAACTAATAAAGGATTACCAATAAATTAAACATGTTGAAAACTTTTTAAAATAGAATAGTTTCTTAAAGACGTTCAAACTCACTAAATAAACTTGAAAAAAAAACGAAGTTAATGTTCTCCTCAATCGATTTTGTGACTTTACATTACCCGCAGTAGCTCAAATACTCTACTTCCGATAAGGATGGATATACACCTAAATGTTCTCCAAGAGATCACCATCTAATGGTCAAAACATGGAGAAAATCGGTTCAGTACTTTCGGAGATTAGTAAATAAACAGCATACATAGATAATGAAATTTAGATCTCTTTCCACAGATATTGTTTATTTGTTAGCCACATGTTTGAAGGCAAAATTATCGATGTCGAAAAACAATTAAAAAATCTAAGTCTCGTACAGGATCGTTTAATTTTGATAAATATCGTTTACCACACGGCAACCTGCTCCATGTGTTTTCTGATAGGAATATGATGAACATTAAGATTCATAATCATGTCGGCTATCATTTGTAATCTTAAACATCGATGTGGTGATATTAATCTAAAAACATTTTATCTTCCCTAACAAACATTCAGTCGAATTCATTTTTTTTTAAACAGCCGAACAACAGAAAAACAATGTTTTAATTTATGAAAAGTTGTTCTTACTTTTCGGAGTCGGTGTGTTGTTTTGTTGCATACGTACATTTAATTATTTAATAAACTTTGGAACAGGGGTAAAACAACAACGGTTAAAAATACATCTATTTTCTCAAAGAACAAATTACAGTTCCATTTATGATCAACTAAAATTAAATGTCGATATGATTATATATTTTTTAAATAAAAAAGTCATATTCAGCCTTTTCCGCACATGACTGTGATCAATACGTACTTTACAAATGCTGCGGTAACTCTGTTAATTCATATCCTATAGGTATTTAATATTGACTCAAGCATTCCCTTTGAGACACTCTAGCTAATGGTGTGTAAATTACAAAAATCGGTAAGAACTTTTGGAGATTAGTAGTTTCAAATCGACACAACGCGCTACATCCTCGCGTGTCGTAGACTTTTATTAATCGTTACATCACTATTACTTAAGCCATTTTAAAAGAGCTGAGTAATAATAATTAATTACCTACATATTTAGAAAACATTCATCATACTAGATTTACGTAAATACAGCCGTTTTTCCAAAACATTTTGCTACGCATTAATATCTGTCGTTTGTTTCAGTTCTGCAGACTGACTGCGTGTTGTTTGCGTACACTAAACTTCAAATTATTGATTGGATTTTAATAGTTCTTTAACCATGAAGTAGTCTATTTGTCGCAGATTAATTATGTTTTTATTTCATATTTGTAGAATGTTTGTGAATTGAGATAACGCAGGGATTGTAAAAGAAGTGGCAGAAACAGTTTGATGCGAAAAAAACATCTTATTGCTATAGTTTTACGAATATAATAATTTTATCCATTAGCGAGATTTTTAAGGATGATAAGTAGTAGTAATTTAATGAATGATGGTTAAAGTGTTAATATTCAGTAATTTAGCGATCCAAAATACTTATATGTCGTACACTTATACGACATGTAATTACCATTAACTCGGCGGTACACACATACAAGTTGTGCGAAGTGTCCGTTTAAAAGTACTAAACTCCAAAAGTAGCAATTGATTTTTAAAATTTTCCACCTTTTGCTCGAGTGTCTCATGGAGAATTTATGTGTGTACATATATTTAATACATGATGTTTGCGTATTAACTGACATACCGCATGATTTGAACAAGATGTCTTTAAAACAGTAATGTGCTTCCGGCTTTCATATTTAATAACACATGTATGAGATCGACAGATATAGATAACACGTAATATTTGTGTGTAAGTGTATATTGTTACGTCATAATACTATACTATACTCATGATGGTCATGGTACCTATAAGATAGATAGAAGGTATATATTAAAAACACAACGCTATTTATTGCAAGAAGGAACTTTCAAATCTTACCGTTTATTTAAAGGCAACAATACTGCCGCGCTAATTAGAAGTGCAGTGAGGAGGTTAGTGTATGGCGTCCAAAATGTTCTACTTTTATTTGGTTGTTTTAGGTATAATTTTGAAGTATTGCAAAAATGTTTTGACGGACGTATATAGCTGAATATGCATTGTTTCTTTAGAACTAATCCAATTCTCTATAAGTTTAAAACAACTATTTTAAAACAAAAAACTATCTATGCTTAGCAGGGTCTTCGTGACCAAATCCAGTATTACACTAGCGAACGCAGATTACTGCGCTTATTTCATTTAATTAAATTATTATTATCACTCCGACTACAAATTAAAAACGCAGTGTACTTACAGTGACTTAAAGCCATTAAAAATAGTATTTCAATGTGAAAAAGCACACACTTACTTGGTCATATTTATCTTAACCATTTTTTTATGAAACAAAACAAGGTATAGTTAAGAAACGTTATTTTAAATAACAAATTAAAACACAATATTGAAATTATCTTAACCACAGACAATTACTGCCTTTATTGTTAGTAACATAATATTTTCTTAAAGTTATGCTCAGTCTGACTACAAACCAGAATTGCAGTAAAAGAGTGACTAGTAGTTTTTCAAAGTAGTCTACAAATGTAAAAAAAAACACAATAACTTGGTTAAATCTATTTTATATTAAGAAGATTTAAATAATACAACTATTTTAGTAAAAAAATGTATTCAAAATAAACTTAAAACTAATAAAAATTATTACAATCACAGCCAAATATTATGTTGAGATCAAAATCATTGATTAATTTATAATTATCGAGATTTCAGTGTCGACGAGGACTTATAATAATTATCACCAATTACACTAAAATAATAAAATCTAGTTACAATCTATAAAGTCTTTACAAAATATAGGAATATTTATATAAAAATAGGTAAAATACTGTCACATTTCTTTGAGATCAGTTTCATGATTTATGAAACTGATCTCAAAGAAATGTGACAGTCAACTTCAACCAAACTGCCTTCCTTATTTCGAACATTTTAGTTATCTTAATCACAGCTAAATATTTTTTCATATCTCTGGCAAATACAGAGATCAATCAGAGTTAGAATTATTCGATAAGTACTTATCATTAAAAAGATCAATCAGAAATGATTAAAATTCTAAAAGTAATAACTTAAAGAACTATCAGGCCTCTTCGATATCAGTTTCATTATTATCATTTACGGGCAAATTCAGCCAAAATTCTCTCCTTGTATCGGGCATTAGATATAAAAGCTTATCAATTATGGCTGATTTAGTTTTCGCCTGTATGTACCCCTAGGGGTGTTTTTTGTCTAACCTCAGGCAAACTTTGACTCTTCATAAATTTAATCTGAAGAAAATCTAGAATTTGGTACTCATTTTCATCGCGGCTTGTTTTAAAATCTATCATGTATTACACGATAACAACAACCACGATATCTTTTAGGTAAATTCTTGGACTAATTTTACGTACTTTGTGAATCGGAGAAAGATCAGAATAGGACTAAAAATCGGATACTTCCATGATTTTAACATCGACCAGTTTTTGAGCTTGTTTCACAGCATCAATAAAATCTTTAAAGTCGTAAACTTTTCCTTTCTTTTGTAAAGATTGCTCGACTCTGTGATGAAAACTGTCAGAGGACATTAGTAAGACTTAAAAACTATGTTAGTACCTTAAAACTACTTCTTATTAACTTACCTTACATTAAATCGGACAATATATTTAAGTTAAGTTCACCATTTTTTGCATCTTTTTTATATGCTTTACATATTTTGTTTTATGACTTTTATATTGAACACAAATGGGTTGCCCCATTATTATATTATCCCCCAGTATTATTTTCATTATTTATAACGTCACTTTTAGCGTGCTGTTTGTGATGGACACAAACTTCACATTCGTCGTTTCCCAAATGCGCAAAAGAGATATTCATGTCCTTTCGTATAACCTGTCGATAAAATTCTTAAGACACTTGATGGTCACCCATCCACAGACCAACCTCGGCAAGCGTTGCTCAACCTTGAAGATCGACCCGTGCGGCTGTTATTATTCAATTATTATTTAATTTTTTCAGTTCTTCTTCAGTAACGTTTTTCTATTCGCAACAGTTTTCGTCTCGACTTGACTCTTCATAAACAAACTCCTAGCCTCCCACTTGAGAGAAATATATTTTTCGTTTATTATTTTACGTTGATGTTCAGTAATTTTTATTTTTTATGCATGTTTCCGAACATGGCTCTTTCAACAAAAGTTTTTTGATATTAAATTTGGCTTTATTTTATTTTCTTTGCTCTACCGTCTCTTGGAATCTTCTTATTTTTCGGGGATTGCCTTTGTTTGTCAATAGCGATTAACCTGTGCCTATAGTAGTTTCTGAGACTGATGTGTAATGTTTGAGGCAATCATTGTAAGTAATTTCACTATTAAAATGAGGGAAACAAAGAAAACAAAGGCATTTTCTGCAAGTGGAGAAAACTTCTTCCTTGCAATCTTCATATTCACAGTGAGAAACGAAGTTAGTTGCTTCGTTATTTTCTGTTTTTTTGTTGATCAAGTTCAAATTTATTTTATCATGTTTTACTGGTGCAGAAGATGTTTTACCCTTATTCTTTTTCTTAATATGTTTTTCAGTTACACTGTAAGATTCATGATTTATACAGCTATTGAAAGGTTTTTGGCTCTCGTAATGGTTCATGCAAAGAAAGCAGAAACATTGTTCACAGGAAGCAAATACATTTGAATAACAACCTACGAATTCACAATGCTGAAAAGATTGTTGAGATGTGGAGTGATATAAGTGGTGTTGTTTCTGATATTGTCTAGAAACTTTGCCTGCTCGGTGAAAATCTCGATCTTCATCGGACGTTTCGTAATTTTGCTTTTCTTCCGGTAAGTAGTCTTTATCACTGCTATTGTTGCTGTTTTGATACGGATGATTTATGTCTAATTCAAGTTTCATCTCAGCTGATGGAGGGAGATCCATTTCAGCTGACGGAGGAAGTCCCATATCAGCTGATGGAGGGAGTTCTTCGTTACACAGCAAAATACTTTTAGGGCTGTTACTTGTTAATGTGGTGTCAAAGCCAACATTCACCAGCTGATGTACATATTCCTTTTTTGGACGTTCTAAATTATTGTCTTGAGCATAGTTAATATTTTCTTTCAATAAGCAGTTTTTTATTAAACCAGAAGTCAATTCCTTTATCCCAAATATTTTTACATGTCGAAAAGAGTTTACGTACTCGTTTTTTTTATTAATTATGACTTCAAAAATTTTATAATCATACTGCCGTAAATATAGTTTTCCTATATCAGTTTTTTCTTTTTTTTCAATATTTTTTTTAATTATCCTGTCTTTTCTAGTAGCCATTTTCTGAAAATAAAAATGTATTTATCAGTAATAACTAAAACGTTTGATAAAGTAAAGTTGCAAACTCTGACACAGTGTTACGTGACGTCACCAGTCTGACTAACTAGGCTACAAAAAGAAGGAGTTCAAAGTAAGATTTCTAGTGTAAGGTGAAATGTACAGGGTAGCCCGCGAAATTAAATTTTACTGAAGTTTTTTGCAATTTTCAGGCCAGTGTCAGGTCGAATGTTGGTCAAAATATGATTCGCGGCCATAGCAAGTATGTATTTATATAGAATTAAAATCATTAGAACCATCAATACCCACCTACAACTCTCGAAGTTAGAATTGATGTCGAAAGTCATGATTTCATGAAATAGTCATTCCATACATTGTTATGAACCTAGAAAGTTGTATTGATGATTTAAATGATTACAGTTCTGTAAATACGTAATTGCTACGGCCGCAAATCACATGAAAATTGCTAAAAACGTAAGACAATTTGAATTTCGCTTCCCCCTTCACTTAAGACAAAAGAAGTAGGTACTTTGATTAATATTTCAATATTTTGTAATCCCAGATATTTTAATGATTTGGGGTTCTAAAAAGCAAAGAATAGGGTTATTTGTATATAATAAAATATTTCTATAAGTGAGCAATTCTTGTATACTTAAAAAAAAAAATTGGTTTCTCGGAAACGACTCGTAACGATTTGTATGAAATTTTGTATTTAGATAATGTTTTACTTTCAAAGTTTATCCAGATATGTGTCAGCCCTAAAAGGACTCCTAGCAAAGCTCAGTCGCCCAACTAGTAGTACTTATCAATTAACTGACACTGTATTTTTAAACCGAGCTGGCTTTGCAAGATTGGTTATAGCGAATCTTTTGTATAAATTTAAGACACCTAAATTATGCAATAAAATTGTATTCTAATGTTATAATATAAACTTTCTAAAAATACTCACGTAATTGTGAACCCGCGCGCGCCGCGCTACGCCACGCCAAAAACACACATTCACCAACGGCGGTGCTCGGCCGGCGACTGACGAGCGAGACATGCGGCGCGTGCGTTTTGCGAATAAGAACTTTTGTAAATTAGTATCTACTAATCTACAAAAGATTTTTATCCGCGAGGATGTAGCGCGACGTGTCGATTTGAATCTCGCGTCAAAACACGTCGCGCTACATCCTCGCGTGTCGTAGACTTTTATTAATCGTGACATTACTATTGCTTCACTCACTTAAAAAAAAACTTAGTCATAACCTACATGTTTATTAAACATTCAATATACTAGTTTTACGTAAATATAGCCATTTTTCTAAAACATTTTCCTATGCAATAGTATCTTTCGAAACACAGCAAACGACTGTAGAGTTGTTGAGTTTTGTGGACTGACTGCGTGTTGTTTGCGTACACTTATATTCAAATGTAATGATTGGATTTTCATAGTTCTATCTCCATAAAGTTGTATGTTTCTCGCAGATTATTTAAGTGTTTATTTCATACATGTAGCCTGTATGTGAACTGAGATACCGCAAATGACGGATACAGTTTGGTGCGTCAAAATATCTTAGTGTTATAGTTTTAGGAATATAATAATTTTATCCATTAGCGAGCTTTTTAACTATGATAACTAGTAGTTATTTGATTATTAACCAATTCCGTCTGTTTTAAAACATATTCACTAATTGAATTCGCTTAAAATGAATAGGTACTTAAAACTACAAAATATGACCTACAATTGAGACGGTGATGAAAAAAAGACTTGTATGTATCCGATTTTGCCCTTAATTCAGTAATGTATCGATCAATATAAGTATACGACACGTTATTACCATCAACTCGGCGGTACACACATGCAAGTTGTGCGACGTTTTGTTGAATAGTACTAATCTCCGAAACTTTTCAATTTATTTTTATATTTTTTCCACCGTTTGATGGAGTGTCTCATGGAGAATTAATATGTGTATATTAAATACTTGTAGTTTGTGTATTAACTGACCTACCGCATGATTTGTACAAGATGTCTTTAAAACAGTAATGTGATTCCAGCTTCTATTAAAAACTTATGTTAAAAGTACACTTTGTAAACAAGCATATTACAAATTAGAAGATTACATTCAGGATAAGAATGCTTGGAAACATGCTGGTCCTGCTCCATAGGACAATCAAGGGTGTAGACATAATCAAACTGGTTGATTTATGAATTAACTTTATAGATAGGTATACTGTTTCTTTTTTGTGTTTTTATTTTCTGTTTAATTAATGGTTATTAAGATTATCTGTAAATATGTGAGTACCATTTACCTAATTTTTTTTTAGAAAAGGAATAAGTACCTCTACTGGTTATACTTTGTTCTTATAAGTAGCATACTCTGGGTGTATCGTCCTCACATAATATTAAATTAATTTTTGTATAGGTACCAAATTTTGTAAATCATTATTTGAAAAGAGTAACTATGGAGTTTCTTGTCCGTTCTTCTCCATAAGAATCTACCTTTCCGAATGGACAGTAGAGTCACTTTATTAATATATTTTACTGAACTGTAAATGCTGACGTTCAAAAGTGCCGTTTAATGGCCTAATTGAAAAAACGTTTTTGACTTTGACTTTGACTTTGCTTCCGTATTAAATAAAAGGTAGATGTTTTACATATACAGCCATAGATAATACGTAATATTTTTGTGTAAGTGTATATTTTTACATAGTCATACTATATTCATGATGGTACCTATAAGATTGCTACTAGAAAACCCATGAGAGACGTATAGATCTAAAAAAAAACAGCGCTATTTACTGCAAGAAGGATCGTATCAAATCTTACTCTGAAGGTAAGATTAAACAATACCGTCAAGTCCAATATTTAACTTAAATTTCGAAATTCAGCAATCGCGGGTGAGATGATCATCATAAAACATAAGATACCTACTTCATTAAACTACGAGTATTTACACAAATAGCTTCGGTTTGAGCCTATACTGTGTTTGTAAATTCTTCTACAAACCTTGCAGTTGCTCAGTTTCCATAGAGTTTACATGTTTAAAATGTATATGTAAATATTCCCCAAAAGACGCTCTATCTTATGAGGAAAAGTTTATAAAAATCCGTCAATAAATTGTGTAGATTAGTAAACGCACACAGCATGCGGCCATAGTCTGTGAAACTCAGGCAAGCGGGTCGTGGTCGAAGAGATATAACGACATTGAAGAAAAAAAATCGGTGTAGCTTTTTCTCGTCCACGAAAGGTTTTTTAGAGTGATGATATTTGTTTTTTTTTTTTTGTAAATTTTAAGGCCGGGTTACTATGACCGCTCAATTTTTTTACCAATAGACTGGCCGACTGGCCTGTTGGTCGAGTGGTTAGTGACCCTGACTGCTAGACCGGAGGTCGTGGGTTCGATTCCCACCCAGGACAAATCTTTATGTGATGAGCATGATCATTTGTTCTGTGTCTGGGTGTAATTTGTCTATAATATGTAAGTATTTGGAAATATATAAGTATGTTTATCAGTTGTCTGATTGCCATAACACAGGCTCTGCCTAGTTTGGGATCGGATGACCGTGTGTGAGTTGTCCCAAGAAAAAAAAAAAAAAAAAAAATAGGAACAGTTAACACAGTGTGATGTGTGATTCATTAAAGAGTTAAAGCCAATGAAAACGCTATACTGAAACATTTTCATGAAGTCTTATATTACCACACCACTAGCTTGAGTTTCATAGACTAAGTTGGCGCGTCCTGTGTGCGTCTACTAATCTCGACAATAATAGACGGATTTTTATAAACTTTTCACCATAAAATAGAGCGTTTTTCGGGGAATCTTTACATCTTTATTTTAAACATGTTATCTATATGGAAACTGAGCAACCGCAAGGTTAACAGAAGAATTCACAAAAAGAATTTAGGCTCCAACCCGAACCTGTTAATATAAAAACTCGTAGTTTAACGCTTTCCTAAAACTACGAGGGCTTACACTAACTTATATTTTATGATGATCATCAAATCAAATATCATCACTCTAAAAAACCTTTCGTGGACGAGAAAAAGCTATACCGATTTTTTTTCTTAAATGTCGTAATATATCTTCGACCACGACTCGCTTGCCTGAGTTTCATAGACTATAACCGCATGCTGTGTGCGTTTACTAATCTACACAATTTATTGACGGATTTTTATAAACTTTTCACCATAATATAGAGCGTTTTTCGGGGAATTTTTACATCTTTATTTTAAACATGTTATCTATATGGAAACTGAGCAACCGCAAGGAGAACAGAAGAATTCACAAATAGAATTTAGGCTCAAACCGGAGCTGTTAATATAAATCTCGTAGTTTAACGCTTTCCTAAAACTACGAGGGTTTACACTAACTTATATTTTATGATGATCATCTTACCCGCGATTTCTGAAATTAGAAATTGAAGTTTAATGTTGGACTTTACGTTTTTGTTGAAATTTATCTTAATTTTATTATTATTTCCATGATTACCTTTAAATAAACGGTACAAGGTAAGACTCGATACGATACTTCTTGCGGTAAATAGCGATACTTTTTATTAGATTTATACGTCCCTCATGGGTTTTCTAATAGAAATCTAATAGTCGACATGAATATAATTTGACTACGTAAAAATATACACTGTTTCTCTGTCACCTATCACTGTTTCTCTCATACAGTCATCTATTATTTTTACTATGAAAGCCGGAAGCACATTACTATTTCAACAAATAATGAACAACCAATAAGTATGAAAAGTAAACCTATACATTTTCCATGAGACACTTCAGCATGGAGGAAAAATTATAAAAATCAAATTAGAACTTTTGAAGATTTGTACTTTCAAACAGCCACGACGCACAACTTTTATGTCTTTTATGTATGTACCGCAGAGTTTTCGTACACTAACATTAATCTATACACAACATTCTAACTAAAGGTGGGCAAAATCGGATGCTTATGTACAACTTTCTTTTTAAGATTATTAATCTCGTTTATAATCTGAAGTGTTCGGGCATGCGCAGTTAGCTACTAAGTGTGCGGAGTGCGAGGGGGGAGGCCGGGACTATGCCGTCGTGTCTCGCCGCATCTGAGAATCACGTCAGTTTTAACTAAGGGGGACCAGCGAACGGTACTCCGCCTTAGTTAAAACCCTCATAATACCCAAAAGTTTGACAAATATCCGTTTGGTTTGATTAGAAATCTAACTCAAATCCATGAAAAAAAGAGAAATAATACTCTATATCGAGCATCGTTTATCTCTGAAAACTGTATCCGTGAAAAGTATTCCATGAAAATTTGTCTTTTATTGAAACTATGTCGTCGATTAAATATTTTAAATTGCTAGGTTCTTATAGGTCAAGTTGTAATGTCTTAGTTGGGAAAATCTATAAAAACAAATATCTTGGTGTTAATATTCTAAATAACTCTTTGAAACTAGTAAGTAGTAATTTTGTAAATTCAACGTATTTGCCACTGGACCTGGACCGATTTCGCACGAAATTAATTCCAAAATATATAAATACAATACAAGCAAGTAAACATATTCAAGAGGAAATACTTCGTTTAAAGTACAGACATGACTTTGTACACTGCATTAAAATTTAAAGTAATAACCAGTACGGGATGAGTGGTAAGGTACTATATAGTGTTACTTACAATAATAATTTTACACAGACAGACATTGAAACTTCATCAAGGCGTTCCTTGGCCGTTACAAATAGCATCGGCTTTCAGACTGATGACCTAAGTAATTGTGATGACTTTATTCGTGCCTAAATGGCTCAACAACTCTCGTGGTAAGCTACCGATGTCTGAAACCCGTTATAACTACATCTCCCTTAATAATTATCTTCAGAATTGATGTGGTGTACTGCTTTTGGAGAAACGATACCTATTTTTTTTGTCAATAATTATACAAAATTAAAATCTTCGAATAATGTGGTATTAACACTAACATTGACATCTTTTGCTGTTACAGAAATCCAATCCAATTCCAACTATCAAAGTTGGACCAATTACTAGAACACTTTTTCAGTAAAAAATGTTTTATCTGTGGAGATTTCAACATTGACTTGCAAAGCGACAAAAAATCTTCAAACTTTTTGACATTACTGCCATCTTACAATTTTAGATCAATTATAAACGAAATCACATATAAACGGAATAATGCGCAATCATGTTTGGATACTTTTTTGACAAATTTACCAGATGATTTTATCAAGGAGCAGATTGTTGATTATATGTGCTCGGCTGATGAGCACGCAGCGTTATTCTGTCGCTTAAAAACTGAAAAAGTACTGCCGGAAGCTTAGACAGTTTAGTGACAAAAATTCAAATAGTTTTAGACGAGTTCTGAAAACAAATATAAATAAAAAACGTTGGGAGAAGGTATATATATAGGAAGGTAAGGCTTTTAAAAGAAAATTGGACAAATATTCCGGGTTAGTTTCAAAATTAAAAAAGGGTAAATTTTAAGTAATGTCATAAATCGTGCTGGGTAATGAAAGGAATTATTAAAAGATACTCTTATAATTCGTTTAGTAAAATGAAGAGATTTTTGTTTCAAAATATAATAATAAATTTTTTGGTCCAGTTATTTGCTCGGTCTCTACTGTCCCATAGGCACAAAAAGCAAGGGAGTTTTGTATTAAAGCATAGAAACCGCCATTTTGAAGCAGAACTGCTTTAAGGCTTCTGTTTGAAGAACCTATTAAAATGTGCCACTGTGCTGGGTCATATGAGATCTTAAATGTATCCATTAAACCTTCAATATTGGTACAATAAACCAACTCGTCCTCTTGGGCAAAGTAAGAAGTGAACTGCTTCTCCTATACCTAAACCTTTTGTGCCTTGATCCAAGCAACTCAGCAGCGTTATTGGGAAGATTCAAGTCTCTTTCCAAATCATTTAGCTCGCCCTGGGAAAAATTATACAGCCGTGCCGACGTGGGCTTATACATAGTCGGGTTTTAGTTTCAAACTTAACCTACTTGTTATCCTAAATGTCGTTTTATTCCAAATTTTAGTTAAGTAACTACTCAGTAGCCATATAATATGTAGGTACTTAAACTAAGGTTATGAAACGACATTTAAACTAAAGAAATCAACATTTTGACTAGGTAAATACCTTACGGATAGTCTCACTACATACTTATTATAGTTATAACTTATAAAACCCATTTAAAACAAATCGAGCTTTGAAATCACTTTCCAGCCTTCTGTTTTGCGTCAGTAAAATATATTTAAAATGAGATCTGTCAATAGTTTTCATCCGACATCCGACTCATATCCACAATTATCCAGAAACTTGCGATAAAGTAAGTATTTTCTTCAAGAAATCGCACCAAACTGACCGAACACCGCGCCGCACAGTCGATAGTAGCCGTACAAGCAAAGGGACATAGGCTACTTATATATACATGTGTCAGTTTTTGAAAAATAAATCATTCCATTGTATACGTCTACTTAAAGTCTGTACAAAAAGTGAGAAGCATTTTCTTGTTGGAATCTTATATTGAGAGCAATGGCACCAAACGTGATTTTTTAGTATGGGAAACGGCATAAAAAATGTAATGTTATGTGTTAAGATTAAGTTGTAAGAATAGGTTTGTGATAAGTAAAACAATCTATCTGTTTATGTCTCCCCATTGCAAAGTAATTACGGACATTGATTTGATTTTTGCATACAACGTCGTCAAATATCATTACCTACCGCATTAGCTAAAGCAGCATTTGGGTGTATGACTTCTTTATTATCATTGAAGACAAAAAAGTTAGCACCATGTAGCTTATAACTTGTTTTAAAAAACAATATTTTGGCTGGAAAGCCGTTTTCGAGTATAAGTATATGTACTTAAACTAGAGACTACAATATAATATTAAATTAATCATTATGTGAGTTTTTCCCAGTTAGATGGACCGCATATTGTACATCTAATAGTATTGGGTAAACGTGCACTATGTTTAACTTTACGTGATTAATTTTCTAATTTTATATTCTGAACTTCTAAAGTCTGTTGCTTGATGAACTTCATTGTGAAATGAGAGATAAATAAATAAATAAAAAAAAAACAAAGTTCTATGTCATTACATATCCGTTTATTAATCAATATAATAATAATTAATGCTAAAAAATAACACATTGAAGTAAATATAAAGCTATAAACTATAATACAATATTGTAGTGACCCCAATAGTATATTTTATCTTAATATTTTATCTTCATTTCTGTTTATTTACTTGTTGCGAATGTAAAACTTGATTGATTGATCTAATCATATTCTTCTTACATGATCTACTTTCAACATCAAATAATGATTTATTGTAATGCGACATCTCTAGCCTTTTAGTAACAGAGTTTGAAATACCTTTTGCTTTCTTTATTACAGTTTTAGAAGCCGATAAACAGTAAAGCCTTCCCTTAAACCAGTACCTACATTCGTTGATCACGTCACCGCCTATTTCATCTTTAAATATACTTTTGCTTTTACCCGAGGTAATATGGGTTATCTAAATCAAAATTACTTGTGTCAAATTCTTTTAAGTTATTTTTTATGTCACGGTAAATATCTTCGGTGTAAAATAAATAAAGAAGACTGTCGGTGGCCTTTTTTAAATATTATAATGAAATTGATAAAGGTGTAACTTAGCATATTCTAAAACAGTAAAACCTATATAAACCGCTCTGTCTAAAAGAAATCTCTCGAGTTTTAGTTGCACAGCTACAAAGTTTTCCAAAAATATAGAAACACATTTTAAATTTCGTTTACAAATTAGCTTTTCAGCACAGAGTTGCGTATTTGTCACATTTTCTTTGTCCATCTATTTTGTAGCTAGTTTAATATCTACCGATTTACGTTTGTTTTTTGTTTTTACCAAAAGTTGAATTATTTAAAAGCTTGAAAAACTTTTTCTCAAACGCAGTTGCAGATGCTTGACGCAGACTAGTATTTAAATCGATATACGTTTTTTAAATCAAACCACCAATTTGCCTACCTCGGCTATATTTTATATAATAAAATAAGAGTCTCAATATCCACAAATTAAATTAATACCAATGCAAAAACACAGTTAATAATGGCTGATTGAACTATCGTATGACGAAACCGAAAAACTGCTCGTCCCACATGCCTAAGACAGACAGACCTCCTCTTATTCAAGTTTATTGCACTCGAACACTTATAGACACTCCCCACTTTCGCTTTCATTCACACATACACCACATACTATACCTTTTTAATTTAATTTTTTAATATTTTAATTTTTTATTTTTACACTTTCCTTGTAATATTATGTTATCCATGTTACTGGAGAAAACAGATTTCTGACGTTGTATCTACCCATATGGAATCACTGGTCCCCAAGTCACAGGCTATAAACCTAGTTTGGGAGCCAGGAGATAGTACTATAAGCGCACTATGTTGCTGTATTATATTACTGTACTTTTAACCTTTGGAAAATAAGTATTGGAAATAAACATTATTATTATTATTCACTGAACTACCAACGCCATCTAGAGGCGAAATGCCAAAGCTAAAACTGGAATTTTATTAGTCGTAGGTTATTACCAGTCCAAGTTTGCACAACACCAAATGCAATGGTGTCGTTATGCGTGGATAGATGTCGCGATTTTAAAATCGCGACATAAATATAGAATATCTATCATAATATTAGAAACACATTTTACTTATATTTTTTTAACAGAAACCTGTCTGTATTTTATTCATAGACATAAATATTAAAATTCGTCAAAAAACACGCTCACAGCACGCGCCTGCAGAGTCTGTGAAACTCCAGCAAGCGGGTTGTGGTCTGGTAAATATCTCAACTTTATGAAAATGTTTCGGTATAGCGTTTTCATTGGCTCTAACCTTGGCTCTAACTCTTTAATTCCATATAAAATTTACCCTTTTTTGTTTGCATTAGTCTGTTTACTTATACCATTAGCTACTCTGCTCGTATAATACGAATGCAATGGTGTTATTTTTAAACCCAATGTGCTTCCAGCGGCCTCCTCTTCCTGCTCGTCGTCGCTGCCGGTCCCGATCGGGTCATGCGATGTGGGTCGCATGTTAGCACTGATGGGGTTGATCGTGATCTTATTCTTATTCCTCTTCTTAATCTCGGTGTTGGACGATTCTCCCTTTTTTTTTGGTCTCGGGGGGAAATCCTCATGGAAATCCTCCACCCTGGGGCGGGTGGAGGGGTCTGTCAGACTCTTACTGACTAAAACCACCCCGGTGTTCCATCTTCCACCTACGCCGGGGATCGCGGGAACGTATGCGACATCCGCAATCCCCGGCTGGTGCCGGCCCGCCTCTGCGGGCCACCTCGCGTCGGCGAGGGGAGTGAGGTGTTTGACTCCCCTCGCTACGTCAAAGAGGGGCGCACGGGAACACCACGCGCCGCCACCTCGGGTCCGGATGAATGGGGGGCGACGGACAGCCCCAAGTCCGCCGCCCCTGGACCCAGTTAGGGGGGCCGGAAGAGGGCAGCGTATGCCCTCCTCCGACGCCCGATGCGCCTGCTGCGGGCAGGGAGAGCGGTTGTGATCTCCCTCTCCCTTTCCGCAGCCTCCTTCTGCGCGATAACTGTCTCGCAGAAGGAGACCACCGCGTCCCAGGACTCCTCACCGCCGACCATAGCATGGACTACGGCCGGCAGCGAGAGGTCACCGCCTACAACAGAGATGAGGGCACGGCGCGGCTCCTCCCAAGCTGCACACTCTGCAAGCGTATGCCGTGCCGTGTCCTCCCGACAGTCGACGCAGTGGTGGCATCGAGCGTCCGGCTCCCTGCCTATGCGACACAAGAACCTCCCGAAGCAGCCATGCCCCGAGAGGACCTGCGTCGCACGGAACGACAGGGAGCCGTGCCTTCTCCCGAGCCAGAGGTCGAGCACTGGCCGGATGGCCTCGATGGTGATGAGGCCGGCGGTAGGGCTCGAAAGCCTGTCCCGCCATTCCGCCACCAGGACCTCGCGCAGCTGCGACCGACGCAGCTCCAAGTGTTGCTGCGTCAGTCTTTCGCCGCGCGCCCGCGCGCCCTCGCGCCACCTATGCAGTGACGCGAGCACTTTCGCCTCCAGGTCCCACGGCGGAGATCCGGCCAGTGCGCAAGCCGCCTCGTAGGAGATCGTGCGATATCCCCTGATGACTCTGACGGCCATCACCCTCTGCGGCTTCCGCAGAACAGTGATGGTGCTGGCCGTCAGGTCAGCCGCCCAGATCGGGGCCCCATATAAGGCCATCGATCGCACGATCCCCACGTACAACCGCCTACAGGCGGTGCTCGGGTCCCCCAGATTGGGAAGCAGCGTTGACAGCGCCCCCGCCGCGCCCAACAACTTGGGCGCCAGCCGCCGGAAGTGGGGGCCGAAATCCCACCGGCTGTCGAGCACCAATCCCAGGTACTTCATGGTGGACTCGACAGCGATACGGGCCCCCCCGACCACGATGTGCGATCCCGGCGGCGGCGCTGGACGATTCTCCCTCCGCCAACCTCTTAGCAGCGACGAAGATGAGGCTTTGGAGTCCCTCGGCTTTTTCAACTGCTGCTGATGCCCGGCTTCAGCATCGGAAGAGAAAAGTTGGCTAGCTGTTTGTTTCGACCTGCGATGTATATTGTTACATTTATGTATTAGCCAACAAAGAAAACATTGCCCCAGTTCAGTACAGGATTGGATTAAATTGCTTTAATTGAATGAAAAGATTGAATGCACAAGAAAAGGAAGCTTAATTATTTGACTGAAAAACATTTATCGATTATAATTTGAAAGATAATGAGTAAATGAAATGAGTAAACAAATTAAATGATTGAATCGAATAATAAATGAGACGATTAAATAAATAAAATGAGTGAGTAGATGAAATTATTCAATAGAAGATTGATTGAAAAGATAAAACATAAATTACTTACATTTCAAAGCCTGCTGAGTGTTGCTTGACGTACTTATGTCCTATAGGTACTTGATGTAGAAATTTAGGAGCACGGAGTCCTTTTAGTGGTGGATTGCTACGAACTGTTGCCCTCGACCTCCATGCCGACTCGCGTCACGCATAACCAAATTTGTAAAAATGCAAGTTCATCACAAAGATTGCAAGCACAGAATTTTTTCACATCGACAAAAATCTATAGACGAGTGTTACAACCGCAGAGTTTTAAACGCTTCCTTCATCAAGTGTCAACGCTCCCACTAACAAACGATATCAATTGTCTCATAAGCAACTCTTAAGACATTACATGAAAACGTACTTATATAATTAATTTAATTTGCGTTTTAAATATAGTGTGATTTTTATATTGAACGTGTTGGAGAGTTTTCGCTGCGGTTATAATGCTCGTATATAGATTTCAATATCTACATCTTTGTGCACGTGGCACAAATTCCTAGCCAAATAGAACCCGTAAGTTTTGGATAACAATTACAGACGACAAATTAAAGGCAGACAAAATTAATGAGTGAGTGCCTATATAAACCAATCCAAGATACCAAAAAAACACATTCAAGTGCTCTGATCTGCGTAGAGCAGATCAGAGCACTTGAATGTGTTTTTTTCCATGCCACTGTCACGTTCCTTCTTCCTTAGCTGTTAGGTTTTTTAAAAAAAGGAAACGCTGAAGTTTAAAATAAAAAAACGAATATATTTTAAAGTTAAAAAAATCCGAAACGAGAGGGTAGAGGTAGGGCCGGTCAAAGGTCGGACCACGTAGAAGGCCGTCAATACCGCACTCTCCTGCTTGGTGCCAGTCGGAGACGTCGGTGATGGCTTCGGAGTCAGTCTAGCAGGGTGGTTCAGTGCCGGGTGCCGGTCCAAGGGGGCCGTCCAGTCAGCCAGCTACGCTGATCTTCAGCCGTGCAGAAGTTCCTGGAGCCCCGTTCCAAAATGGCATTAGCACCTTTTCTCGCTAAGCCTCAATTGCAAGCCCTTACAGAAAGAGATTGGCATCTACTAGAAGGCTAGTCTAGGTTCAGTAGGCAATAAGAAGAAAATACTATTCAAGCGACTAATTACTAATGAGCACTTATAGTAAGCAGTAATAAAGGAAAAGTAGAATTAAGGTCAAAGAATTGGTGTTAGCGATAGTGTACATCTTGAGTTACTATTTTTACAAATGTAGGTATCCTAAGGATATCATTTAAAAATTAACCGTTACAAACGATCCAGATAAAGGAGGCCTACAAGGACAGTAACGAAGTTAAATCAAATAGTTTGTCCTTTTAAACATAAAGCATAGAAAGCAGCGGCGGCTACACACATATCTAACAGATTAAGAAAACAAAACAATGATTCAGATTGTACAACTTACCCAGTACGGGGAGAACACTAGGCACTTACTAATTACTTCAATAACTACTACGGTTTCTAGGTGGTTTCCAGTAACTATAATAAAATTATATGGAGTACGAGGGAGCAGAGGTATGTGCTGTTTAGAGAACTTAGTATGCGTGGTTCCTCGATAGCCGATTGAGTGTCACTGGCGGCTGCCGTCGCGGAATGAATGCGCTCGCGCTTCGTGTGTTAGGTGAAAGGAAGGGATTTTAGAATATATATAAAACCGCGCGCCACAAGAAGTTGTCGTGTCCGTTTGTTCATAATTTAATTTTATTTGCATCAAAGGTAATTAAATTGATATGTAGATTTAAACAGTTTTAAAATATTTAGAAATTAAGTTGGTTACAATAATATATACAATTACAGACGACAAATTAAAGGCAGACAAAATTAATGAGTGAGTGCCTATATAAACCAATCCAAGATACCAAAAAAACACATTCAAGTGCTCTGATCTGCTCTACGGTGTTGGTATGTAAATATTTTGTCAAAAAGTGTTTAGTTAAATTATTAGTAAAAATGTTTATAAGTAATTTATATTATACATTAATTTAAAATGTTTTCACAAGGATATATTCTAAGATAATTCATAGTCTGCGACAACTTAATAAGAATTTAATAAGAATATAATTGAAAAAAACATGACATGACTACTAAACATACAATAATTTAATTATATAATGTATTATATATACTTGAATCTATATATTGTCTCAAAATGTGAAACCGATCTCTATGTAAAAAATTGATATCTTAAATATTGATTGAATTATTATTTATGTTATACTTACTGACTTTTATCCGAATGTTTTTTTTCAAGTATAATTTATTTATTTTTTGTTTCAATATATTTAACTTTAGAAATTAGTTAGTAGTAACAATATTTTTTGCTGTGCCCTAACTGGGTCTACAACGGTTCTTTGCTCTAAGCTTTGTAAACATCTTATTTACCTTGTGGAACGCAATAAATGAATATGAATATGAATACGAACTTGTAATTTTAGTTTTATTTTATTTATAATCTTCTTTGTTTTAGATGTCCAGCGATATTTTCCCCAATGATTCTTCATACTCACCAATTACTGCCGATCAGTCCTGTCCTCAGACCAGCCCAATTCAAAAAGTGGTCAACTATTTAGACGGAGAAAGACCATTTCAACCGTTCGAATTTGAAGACACACCACCATGCAGCAACAGTGACAACAATAACAATAATAAAACGCGAAAAAATCGTGTTGTACATATACTCGTACATACAGAAACCATCAACAGGTCATCGCAGTAAAATAATAAATAATTAAAAAAAAAAAAAAAAAAAAAAATAATAATAATACGAATACAAGTTTTTGACGCCGAAGAATTCACGAATTCGCCATTTGATTGTAGTGCCAATGTCTGTGTCCAACATGGCGTGGGGAATGTATTTAATGATGATATCTTTAAATGTGTTAAGGATTTTATAAGCAAATTTTATAAAAAGATGTAAATAAACTAGCAATTACATTTCAGTTGTTTTATTTCTATCACTTCTGTTAAAAAAGTTACCCTACCTACAAATAATACACATTACACCAAGTTACACTTAGCGAACATCTCATACTTTACATACACCAACGGTAAAATTATATTGAACTTAATATCCTAATTAAAATGACTTGAAACTATATTAATATAGGGGAACATTCGCATTTTTATACGCATTATGTAAACCTATTAATTTATCATAGGCATACATTTGGTACATGGTATATTGGTTTATTTTACTGATTCCTAAATACTAAAGTTAATAATTAAAACTTTACAGCTGTGAGGAACACGATGGGTAGAAAAGAATGTGCTCCTTTACGGGAATGGAAATGTGTTTGTTGAACTCAGTTTATAGGCGCGACTGATTGTTTACATAATAAACAATCAGTCGCGCCTATAAACTGAGTCTAGATGCAATTTTACAAGATGCGTCGAACACAACAGAACTCTCACCTTTGTGATTTCTTTGGGGAAGATAAACCGCGTAAGGATTACTAATTTCGCTCTCGACCTCAATTTTTTCCATATGATTTTGCTGAATGTAGTCTTCAATTACCTTGATGTATTCCTCTTTATGTGAATGATTCTTCTGTTACTTCTTTTCTACCAAAAAAAAACGTCTCAAAGCTATCTCCTTCGAATTGCCATAAATACACAGTGGGTTTGACTCTCGAAGTGGTTGTCTTACCTCGTAGCACCCTTCTTTGGTTCTCACTGTAGTTTTCTCATAGATTTATTCACATCTCTCCTCTTCTCTTATAGGTTTCTTTCCTTGTTGCAGTAAATAGCTTTGGTTTTTTAAAAATGTATAAGTTCGTCATGGGTTTTTTAACAGCTATCTAATAGGTACCATGACCGACATGGGTATAATATGACGACGTAAAAATATACACTTACACAAAAATATTACGTGTTTTCTATTTCCGTTTATCTCATACATCTATTATTAAATATGAAAGCCATCAGCACACCACTGTTTTAAAAACATCTTGTACAAATCATGCAAAAGGTCAATTAATACACAAACTACATGTACTAAATATACACATATAAATTCTCCATAAGACACTCTAGGAAATGGTAGAAAAAATATAAAAATCTACTGACACCTTATGGAGATTAGTACTTTTAAACACACACGTCGCACAACTTGTATGTGTGTACCGCCGAGTTGTTGGTAATTACGTGTCGTACACTTATATTGATCGATACGTTACTGAATAGTAACACTTTAACTAAAGGGGGGCAAAATTGATAATATCCAACTTTTTTGAATCACCGATTGATTGTCTGCGATATTTTGTAGTTTTAAGGACCTATTCATTTTAAGCAGACCCAAATAGTTAATATTTTGTAAAACAGACGGACTTGGTTTGTCATCAAATAACTACTAGTTATCATCCTTATAAAAGCTCGCTAGTGGATAAAATTATTAAATTCGTAAAACTATAACACTATGATGTTTCTTCGCATCAAACTGTTTCTGTCACTTCTTTTACAATCCCTGCGGTATCTCGGTTCACATACAGACTACATGTATAAAATATGCACTTAAATAAAGCTACCGCAGCTTTTGTAAAGTACTTATTGATCACAGACATGTGGGAATTCGGGGGCTGCTTTGATATTAAATGTTGCGAATAGAAAAACGTTACTGAAGAATAATAAGCCCACCAAACGTAACGTATCGTACTCATATTTTTTTCAATTAGGAACTGAAAAAATTAAATAATTATTGAATAATAACAGCCGCACGGGTCGATCTTCAAGGTTAAGCAACGCTTGCCGAGGTTGGTCTGTGGATGGGTGACCATCTTAACATACCGAGACTCCTCCGTGCCTCGGCAAGCACGTTAAGCTGTTGGTCCCGGCTGTCATTTGTAGAAAATATCCTAACATGAAAGTGTCTTATGAATTTTATCGACAGGTTGTACGAAAGGACATGAATATCTCTTTTGCGCATTTGAGAAACGAGGAATGTGAAGTTTGTGCCCATCACAAACAACACGCCATAAGTGACGTTATAAATAATGAAAATAATACTTGCCCCATTTGTGTTCAATATAAAAGTCATAAAACAAAATATGTAAAGGCCCTTAAAGCATATAAAAAGATCCAAAAAATGGTGAACATAACTTAAATATATTGTCCGATTTGTCGACAATGTTTACAAATATAATATCATCATAATAATATCATGATATTAATCCTTATCCATTTAAATGTTTGAAAATGTTTGAAATTAAGGTTGATTCACCTACATGTAAATTACACTTTTAACTATTTAAATCGGGCCTTTCATTTCAAAGCCACGATGGGTATGAAAATGCTCTAAGTAAGAAAAATGTTGCGTTTGATCGAACTGGGGAGAATCTTTATACTTGGTCCGATGAAGTTGAAACACGGCATAAATGTTTTGGAAAACGAAGAATAACAAATTTAACTTGGATTTTTCGAAAACAAACCCCTAAATAGGCGAAAACGGGTGACGAAGGTTTTAGGGGAGGACATTATTGCTGACTTGCTGTGTCGAAATATACGTTTTTGTGGCATAGCCGGCCATATCTTTTTTGACGTGACAATGACTAATAAATCGATGAACGCCGGCTGCACGCACAAAAAGAATGACTCATTGTAACGTTACGCTCTTTGTAACGTTACAATCATTTCATCAATGTTTTGTTATGACGTTGTCACGTTAAACTATCGCCCGTAAATCGACTTTATAGACAGCCAATTTTTTTAAGTTAACTTTGAAGTTGAATTTTTTACAGCTCCAAAGGGCTGTAAACTTGAGTTTATGGTTTTAATTTCAACTATATACCTCCACGCATTCCCGAGATAAAGGGTCTTGACATTGCTGTCCGACCGTCCTTCCGTCTGTCTGCTTGACAGACGGAAGGACGGACAACAAAGTGATCCAATAAGGGTTCCGGTTTTTCCTTTTGAGGTATTAAACCCTAAAAAAGAGAGAAATAATATTCTTTCTCAAGCATCGTTTATCTATGAGAACTATGTGATTATTTTACTTTAAAATCAATCGGAATGAATCTAAATAAAACCGTGAAAGTATTCCTAGAAAATCGGTCATCTATTGAAAATTGATAAATCTGTCGTCGATTAAATATTTTTATTTAAATTGCTAGGTATTTATCGGGTCATGTTCGAACCGCCGCGACCATTTCGGGCGACAGTCCGAACATGAATAACGTCCAGCAGGCACACGAGGAGCACATGGATTATAGGGGGGGTTATTGTCATGCGCAGTAGCGCTACTGATGAGGTGAAGGGAAGAGCGGGGTGCGGGCGTCAAGTGTTTGCGATGCGAGGGGTAAGCTGGGTCTCTGCCGCTGTGTCTCACCGCGTTCGAATAACAAATCAGTTTGATCTAAGAGGGACTCTGTTTCTATCACACAAAAAGAGTCCACATATATGAGAGAAGGACGTTGACGCGTGATTATTTTACAGCAATCTCGGTCAGAATTAAATCTAAATGAAAAAGTTTTCATTGCTACGCAGTCAGTCGACTGTTGAGTAGTTTCTATGAGTTTTGTAGACTGACTGCGTCTTGTTTGCGTACACTAATCTCCAAAAGTATTGATTGGATTTTTATATATCTTTCACCATAAAGTAGACTATTTTTCGCAGATTGTTGAAGTGCATATTTTTAACATGTAGCTTGTATGTAACCGCAGGAATTTTAATGGAATTTCAAGTTCAATGCGAAACCTCTTAGTGATAAAGTTTTACGAATATAATAATTTTATCCATAAGCGAGCTATTTAAGCGTCCATCTATTTTACAGAATATTGGCTTCGACAAAAATGAATGGGTACTTAAAAACTACAAAATACTGCCTACAATCAAAAAGTGATAAAAAAAAATGAATACATCCGATTTCCCCCCCTTTAGTTAGGTAATAGGTTACTGTTCAGTCATGTATCGATTAATGTATATTATGAAAAAATCGTTTTATATACAATAAATCACGTCCAAATTCGATAGTTTCCAATATACAAAAAAATAGTTTACAGTTTTACACAATATTTTACAATCTTCCGGCGTTTACAATATTTTCCGGTGACGTATCCATTTTATCCATTGATGAACAACTCCAACTCCAACTTTGTCTTGGGTATAGTCGGATATAATGAACTGAGGGTCAGGAGGCAACTCACACTAGTGACATATCTTTAAGATAATTAGAGGGAAGAAACATAATGCGGATTAATTGCGAAGGGTGGAGCTAGTCGTGCTTGACGTGTATATCAGTCGTCGTCGTCAGCCGCGGCTCCTGACAGAACCGCACGCGCGTACTAACTTGATGCGCGAGGCGTCGCGCGGGCGCACGAGGGCGCTCCGCACTCTCAACCTCATTGCTGATGATGATGTCATAGACATATTGCTTTACAAAAACAAAAAAGTCGGGTGAATTTAGAAGAACAGCTACCTATAGAATTTGCTATAGTTAAAACAGTGGAACCAATTAATTTTAAGTGTGCTACAATATCGCATTGGGTCAGCCTGTAAGCATATTTGTATGATTAGAATGAATAAATAAATATTTTTACGTAGTCATACTATACCCATGACGGCCTACCTATCAGATTGCTATATAAAAACCCATGAGGAACGTACGATTTTATAAAAAACAAAACTTTTTACTGCAAGAAGGATCGTTTCGCATCTTACCTTGTACCGTTTAGGTGACCATGGAAATAAAAATAAAATTAACAAAAAATTAAACAGTAGCGTAAAGTTCAATTTCTATAAATTATTTCGATAAATTGCGGGTATCGTCGTTAAATATAAGGTTATTTCGTAACACTACGAGCATTTACACTAACAGCTCCGGTTTTACCCTAAACTGTGTTTCTGAATTCTTCTCCAAACCTTGCGGTCGCTCAGTTTCAATGCAGATTACATATTTAAAATCAACTTGTTAGGATTCCCCGTGAGACGCTCTATCTGATGGTGAAAAGTTTTTGAAAATCCGTCAGTAAATTGTCTAGATTAGTACACGCACACAGCACGCAGCCATTGTCTGAAACTCAAGCAGGCGGGTCGTGGTCGGGTAGACATTTATAAAAATGTTGGGAGCAGCCCCCTTAAATATTTGTTTTATTTTATTTTTTTAATTTTCACAGTGCATGTGTTACTGAATATTCTGTGAATAGTTCAAGCGTTACCTGTTGCCGTTATCGATATCGAGCAAAAACGAGCAAAAAAACATGTTTATGAAATGGGAGCCCCCTTAATTCTTCGCTTCGTCAAATATGAATAGTTGCTTAAAACTACAAAATATGCACATTTCATCACTCGAAAAGACCTTTCTGGGCGAAAATAAGCACTTATCACAAATATAAAAGCTATACCGAAACTATTTCATAAAGTCGTGACATTAACCAGACCACGACCCGCTTGCTTGAGGTTCACAGACTATGCCCGCGTGCTGTGTGCGTCTACTAATCTCGACTATTATAGACGGATTTTTATAAACTTTTCACCATAAAATAGAGCGACTCTCGGGAAATGTTAACATGTTTATTTTATTAATGTAATCTGTATTGCAACTGAGCCACCGCACGGTTTGAAGTCTTGAAAACAGTTTATTGCGATACCAGAGCGAGCCGGCTAGTGATAGTTATATTATTTATCGGGATAGTCCATGAGGAGACGATCAATATCGTCTTCACGTGTACATTTATATGAATTCATACATGATAAATAATTGATAAAAGACTATTTCTTTATTCATAATCATGTCTACCAGCCCAAAATATTTAAAAAAAAATTGATCTTCCCTGACAAACATTCAGTCGAAATAATTTATTTTTTAAACAAACGAACAAAAGAAAAAAATTGTTTTCATTTATGAAAAGTTGTTCTTACTTTTCGTTCATAAAGGATTCTTTTTCTTCGTTATGATGATGGAATCGGTGTGTTGTTTTGTTGCATAGGTACATTTAATTATTTAATAAACTTCAGAACAGGAGTAAAACAACAACGGTTAAAAATACATCTATTTTCTCAAAGAAAAAATTACAGTCCCATTTAAGATCAACTAAAATTAAATTTCGATATGGTTATATATTTTTTAAATAACAAAGTCATAAGCAGCCTTTTCCGCACATGTCTGTGATCAATACGTACTTTACAAATGCTGCGGTAGCTCTGTTAATTCATATCTTATAGGTATTTAATATTGACTCAAGCATTCCCTATGAGACACTCTAGCTAATGGTGTGTAAATTACAAAAATCGGTAAGAACTTTTGGAGATTAGTAGTTTCAAATCGACACAACGCGCTACATCCTCGCGTGTCGTAGACTTTGATTAATCGTTACATCACTATTACTTAAGCCATTTTAAAAGTGCTGAGTAATAATAATTAATTACCTACATATTTAGAAAACATTCATACTACTAGTTTTACGTCAATACAGCCGTTTTACCAAAACATTTTGCTACGCAGTAATATCTGTCGTTTGTTTGAGTTCTGCAGACTGACTGCGTGTTGTTTGCGTACACTAAAATTCAAATTATTGATTGGATTTTTATAGTTCTTTAACCATGAAGTAGTCTTTTTCTCGCAGATTAATTAAGTTTTTATTTTATATTTGTAGAATGTTTGTGAATTGAGATAACGCAGGGATTGTAAAGGAAGTGGCAGAAACAGTTTGATGCGAAAAAAACATCTTATTGCTATAGTTTTACGAATATAATACCTAATATTATCTTTTAGCAGCTTTTTAAGGATGAGAACTAGTAGTTATTTAATGAATAATGGTTAAAGTGGTACTATTCAATAATTTATAGATCAATATAGGTGTACGACATGTAATTACCATCAACTCGGCGGTACACACATACAAGTTGTGCGTTGCGTGCGCTTTTGGAGTTTAGTACTTTTAAACAGACACTTGTCTGTTTAAAAGTACTAAACTCCAAAAGTAGCAAAAGATTTTAAAAAAATTCCACCTTTTGCTGGAGTGTCCCATGGAGAATTTATATATTATGTATATTTAGAAAAGAAAAGAAAAGAAAGAAAGAAAAATGTTTATTTGGGACTCGCACAAGACAAACAAACCAGTAAAATAAAATTAATAACTAAACAGAATTTTGTGAATTTAAGCTAGTTCGGTAAATCACCTTCGTCTTCTAAACCGACCGGTATTTTAAGGTAATTTTTTTAAAGAGTTTAGAATTTTAATAAGGATTTTAATAATACGCACACCGTTTAATTAAAAACGAGAATATAAAAAAACGTAAAAAAAAAGTTGTATGCATCCGATGTTGCCCCCCTTTAGTAAATATGTTCTATTCAGTCATGTAAAGATTTATGTTAGTGTACGACAACTCGGCGGTATACAAATAAAAGTTGTGCGCCGTGTCTGTTTGAAAGTACTAATCTTCAAAAGTTCTTATTTGATTTTTATAATTTTTGTCCACCTCCATATCCTAGAGTGTCTCTTAGAGAATGCAAAGGAGTATTTTTCATACTTATTGGTTGTGTATTAACTGAGTTACCGCATGATTTGTACAACATGTCTTTAAAATAGAAAAGTACTTCCGGCTTTTTTATTAAAAATAAAAGATGTCTGAGAGAAACAGTGATAGTTATAAGTTACATTCTGAGTATAAGTGTATGTTTTTACGTAGTCAAACTATACTCATGTCGGTACCTATTAGATTTCTATTAGAAAACCCATGGGGGACGTATAGATCTAGTAAAAAGCATCGCTATTTACTGCACGTAGTATCGTATCGAGTCTTACCTTGTTCCGTTTATTGGCAACCATGGAAATAGTAATAAAATTTAAATAAATTTCAACTATTAAACTTCAATTTCTAAATTCAGAAATCGCGGGTAAGATGATCATCATAAAATATAAGTTAGTCTAAACCCTCGTAGTTTTTGGAAAGCGTTAAACTACTAGTTTTTACATTAACAGCTCCGGTTTGAGCCTAAATTCGGTCAGTAATACACAAACATCATGTATTAAATAATATAATAAATAATAAAACGCAATTCAGATGCTACAAGTCGATATAGCTTTTTGTTTTGTTTATTTACATTTATGTTTCTGTTTATTATATCTACTGTTTAGTTATTAATTTTATTTTACTGGTTTGTTTGTCATGTGCGAGTCCCAAATAAACATTTTTCTTTCTTTCTTTTCTTTTTTTCTTTTCTTTTCAAAATATACATATATAAATTCTCCATGGGACACTCCAGCAAAAGGTGGAATTTTTTAAAAATCTTTTGCTACTTTTGGAGTTTAGTACTTTTAAACAGACAAGTGTCTGTTTAAAAGTACTAAACTCCAAAAGCGCACGCAACGCACAACTTGTATGTGTGTACCGCCGAGTTGATGGTAATTACATGTCGTACACCTATATTGATCTATAAATTATTGAATAGTACCACTTTAACCATTATTCATTAAATAACTACTAGTTCTCATCCTTAAAAAGCTCGCTAATGGATAATATTAGGTATTATATTCGTAAAACTATACCTAGCAATAATACGTTTTTTTCGCATCAAACTGTTTCTGCCACTTCCTTTACAATCCCTGCGGTATCTCAATTCACAAACATTCTACAAATATAAAATAAAAACTTAATTTATCTGCGAGAAAAAGACTACTTCATGGTTAAAGAACTATAAAAATCCAATCAATAATTTGAAGTTTAGTGTACGCAAACAACACGCAGTCAGTCTGCAGAACTCAAACAAACGACAGATATTACTGCGTAGCAAAATGTTTTGGTAAAACGGCTGTATTTACGTAAAACTAGTAGTATGAATGTTTTCTAAATATGTAGGTAATTAATTATTATTACTCAGCACTTTTAAAATGATTAATAAAAGTCTACGACACGCGAGGATGTAGCGCGTTGTGTCGATTTGAAACTACTAATCTCCAAAAGTTCTTACCGATTTTTATCATTTACACACCATTAGCTAGAGTGTCTCATAGGGAATGTTTGAGTCAATATTAAATACCTATAAGATATGAATTAACAGAGCTACCGCAGCATTTGTAAAGTACGTATTGATCACAGACATGTGCGGAAAAGGCTGCTTATGACTTTGTTATTTAAAAAATATATAACCATATCGAAATTTAATTTTAGTTGATCTTAAATGGAACTGTAATTTGTTCTTTGAGAAAATAGATGTATTTGTAACCGTTGTTGTTTTACCCCTGTTCTGAAGTTTATTAAATAATTAAATGTACCTATGCAACAAAACAACACACCGATTCCATCATCATAACAAAGAAAAAGAATCCTTTATGAACGAAAAGTAAGAACAACTTTTCATAAATGAAAACAATTTTTTTCTTTTGTTCGTTTGTTTAAAAAATAAATTATTTCGACTGAATGTTTGTCAGGGAAGATCAATTTTTTTTTAAATATTTTGGGCTGGTAGACATGATTATGAATAAAGAAATAGTCTTTTATCAATTATTTATCATGTCTGAATTCATGTACTATCCCGATATAAAAATATAACTATCACTAGCCGGCTCGCTCTGGTATCGCAATAAACTGTTTTCAAGACTTCAAACCGTGCGGTGGATCAGTTGCAATACAGATTACATTAATAAAATAAACATGTTAACATTTCCCGAGAGTCGCTCTATTTTATGGTGAAAAATTTATAAAAATCTGTCTATTATTGTCGAGATTAGTAGACGCACACAGCACGCGGGCATAGTCTGTGAACCTCAAGCAAGCGGGTCGTGGTCTGGTTAATGTCACGACTTTATGAAATAGTTTCGGTATAGCTTTTATATTTGTGATAAGTGCTTATTTTCGCCCAGAAAGGTCTTTTCGAGTGATGAAATGTGCATATTTTGTAGTTTTAAGCAACTATTCATATTTGGCGAAGCGAAGATTTAAGGGGGCTCCCATTTAACAAATATGGTTTTTTTTTTGCTCGTTTTTGCTCGATATTGATAACGGCAACAGGTAACGCTTGAACTATTCACAGAATATTTAGTAACACATGCATGTGAAAATTAAAAAATAAAATAAAACAAATATTTAAGGGGGCTGCTCCCAAACAACAAACGTGATTTTTTTTACTGTTTTTGTAGATAATGGAACGGTACCCTTCGAAACATTTTTATAAATGTCTACCCGACCACGACCCGTCTGCTTGAGTTTCAGACAATCGCTGCGTGTTGTGTGCGTGTACTAATCTAGACAATTTACTGACGGATTTTCAAAAACTTTTCACCATCAGATAGAGCGTCTTTCGGGGAATCTGAACATGTTTATTTTAAATATGTAATCTGCATTGAAACTGAGCAACCGCAAGGTTTGGAGAAGAATTCAGAAACACAGTTTAGGGTAAAACCGGAGCTGTTAGAGTAAATGCTCGTAGTGTTACGAAATAACCTTATATTTAACGATGATACCCGCAATTTCTGAATTTAGAAATTGAACTTTACGCTACTGTTTAATTTTATGTTAATTTTTATATTTATTTTCACGGTCGCCTAAACGGTACAAGGTAAGATTCGATACGATCCTTCTTACAGTAAATAGTGTTGTTTTTTATAAGATCTATCTACCTCCCTCATGGGTTTTTATGTAGCAATCTGATAGGGACGTCATGGGTATAGTATGGCTACGTAAAAATACTTATTTATTCACTCTAAACATACAAATATCCTTACAGGCTGAGCCAATGCGATATTGTAACACGCTTAAAATTAATTGGTTCCACTGTTTTAACCGTAGGAAATTCTATAGGTAGCTGTTCTTGTAAATTCACCCAAAGCGCACCAGAATATGTCTGTCTATGTCATCAGCAATGAGGTTGAGAGTGCGGGCGGCGCCACGCATAGCAAGCTAGTTCGCGCGCGCGGCTCTGCCAGCAACCGCAGCTGACGACGACGACTGACATACCCACATAGTATGACTAGCTCCACCCTTCGCAATACATACGCATTGTGTGTCTTCCCTCTAACATCTCAAAGATATACATATGTCACTAGTGTGAAATGCCTCCTGACCATCAGTTCATTATATCCGACCAGACCCAAGACAAATAGAGTTGTATACAACAATGGATGAAATGGATATGTCACCGGAAAATTGTAAACTTTTTATTCTTAATAAGACACGTACCTACATATTGGAAACTATCAAATTCATCATATATCGAGAAATTATAATCTTATAAAAATTTATTACAACTTTACGGAGTTTTCAATTTTCCGGTGACAGATATACCCCGTAATCCCCTAATATATTATCCCTCATATAATTTATTTTGTACTCGCTCCAACATAAGTTTACATTTAGTTTCATGTGGAGCCCAGATAACTGCATTACAGTCTACTTGGCTTTTAATTAAAGCATTTTGTAGTGACTTTATAGCTTTAATATTTGTGAAGCCTTTAACCGTTCTAAGCACGAATCCTCAGTTTCTAAATGCTTTTTTGCATACCTTAACTATATTATCAAGAAACGTGAGTCCAGTTAGTGAAACGAACTCCCAAGTCCATCACTTCATTGTACACTTGTACACATTATATAACGTGATAACTGTCACTTTATTATGAAAGCCTAAAGCACATTTATGTTTCAAAGACATCTTGCACAAATCATGCGGTAGCTCAGTTAATACACAACCCATAAGTATAAAAATACAGCTATACATTCTCCATGACACACTCTAACAAATTGTGAAAAAGTTATAAAAATCAATTGAGAACTTCTGGAGATTAGTACATTCAAACAGACACGGCGCACAACTTGTGTGTGTGTGCCGCCGAGTTATCGTATAGATGTTTGAATAGTAACATATTAACTAGGGGGGGGGGGCAAAATAGGATGAATACAACTTTTTTTAAACCCGTTTCGATTGTAATATTTTGTAGTTTTTAAGTATCTATTCATTTTTGGCGAAGCTAATTGGTGAATATTTTGTAAAACAGATGGACGCGGTTAATCATGAAATAACTACTAGTTATTATCGTATTTCTTCGTAAATCTTTAACACTAAGAGGTTTCGCTTTGAACTGTTTTTGCCACTTTTTTTATAATCGCTGCGGCAGCTTAGTTACATACAAGCTATATATTGTATAAAATGTACACTAAAACAATCTGTTAGAATAGTCCACCTTATGGTGAAGGAAATATAAAAATGCAATCAAAACTTTTCGAGATTAGTGTACGCAAACAACACGCCGTCAGTCTGCAAAACTCAAAGAAACGACTGTCTCTAATATGTTTAATGTTGTTTAAATATGTAGGTGATTAATAATTTATTACTACTAAGCTTTTTTAAAATGACTTAAGTAATACTGATGTAACGATTACTAAAAGTCAACGACACGCGAGGATGTAGCGCGTTGTGTCGATTTGAAACTACTAATCTCCAAAAGTTCTTACCGATTTTTATAATTTACACACCATTAGCTAGAGTGTCTCATAGGGAATGTTTGAGTCAATATTAAATACCTATAAGATATGAATTAACTGAGTTACCGCAGCATTTGTAAAGTACGTATTGATCACAGACATGTGCGGAAAAGGCTGCTTATGACTTTGTTATTTAAAAAATATACAATCATATCGAAATTTAATTTTAGTTGATCTTAAAGGGAACTTTAATTTCTAAAGTTCGTATGATCACAGGCATGTGCGAATCTAATTCAAGTAATAATTTAATGAAGAAAGTTAATAATACCTCAAAGTTAAAATAACAACATAATCAACACTTTATCAAATGTTGATACAGTATTTTTTGGGAAGATCTAGGTGGTTTTTAGAGTTCCGTACCCGAAGAGTAAAACGGAACCCTATTACTAAAACTCCGCAGTCCGTCCGTCTGTCTATCTGTCCGTCTGCCACCAGGCTGTATCTCATGAACAGTTAAACAGTTTTATTTTTTACATCTGTAAAAATCTAATGATGTAATCTGATGTATTTCTGTTGCCGCTATATCAACAAATACTAAAAAACAGAATAATATAGATATTCAAGGGGACTTTCGTAAAACAAACTTTAATTTTTTCGATCGTTTTGCTCGATATTGATAACGGCAACAGGTAGACGCTTGAAATATTCACAGAATACTAAGTTAGATATTCACTTCTAAAACGAATAATTAAATTAAAATAGAAAAAATATTTGAGGGGGGCTCCCATACAACAGACATGATTTAATTGCCGTTTTTAAAATTAATGGTACGGAACCCTTCGTGCGCGAGTCCGACTCGCACTTGGCCGCTTTTATGTAACTTGCAATTTTTGTTAGTTTGTTTTGTTCAAGTCTGGAAGCTGAATATGACTCACTTCCTCTTATGCTACATATTTTTGTTTTATGGTTAATAACGACGACCAGGATAGTTTCAGATAAAGCCAATCTTCAACAGTGAACAGTGATTTTTGCATACGTTTTCAATCTTAGTATTCATTAATTGTTGTGATTTTTTAAAGGTTGTGCATTAGACAGTAAAATGTTATTTTTTTTCGGAATTTCTAGTGCACGCCATGGACTACAATCTACAGATAGATATCGTGTACACCGACTTTTCGAAGGCGTTCGACAAAATTAACCATGATATGTTTATCATATTGATAAACTAGCGAGGGCCGGTGTGCACGACAACTTACTACGATGGATCCAATCTTATATAAAAAATCGAAGTCAGGCGGTCTGTGTCAAAGGTTCATCACTCATCTCAATTCCTTCCTGTTCCCTCCAGAGTTCCCCAGGTTCCCATAGGGGACCCATGCTCTTCATCCTTTACATTAATGACATTGGATCTATATTTGACCACAGTCATCACTTACTTTACGCTGATGATACGTAAATATTCAGAATGGTTTAATCTGTTGGAGATTGCTCTAAATTACAAACTGATGTATTAAATTTGTATAATTACTTTATAACAAATCAACTCCATCTTAACATAGATAAATGTTTTATAATGTCGGATACGCGGAGAACTCACCTATTCAATTTCTCCTACACCGAAAATGGCCAAATTATTGCAAGAGTTTCCACCATTAGAGACTTAGGTCTGGTTAAAGAAATTTACATTTACCCGTCACATAGACCACATAGTCTACTCCGCATTTCGCAGCCTAGGACTCATTTTGCGGGTCAGTTGACCATATATTTTTTATTTGTCCGCTCTTTTCTAGACTTTTGTAGCACTGTATGGAGCCCATGTTTTACCATGCATATAAATAGAATGGAAATGATACAAAAAGAATATTTAAAATCACTTAACTATCGCTTTTACGGCGCTGCATAGGAAGAAACATTGCTTAGGCATAAGTGCTTCGTAACAGACGTAATATGTTCGACATTATTCAATTGTTCAAAATTTTAAACTCGTTGATCTATTCACCGTTATAACTTGGTAAATTTCACTAAAAGCACACGCTCGCCTACCCCTACGCCCCTCACGTACAAAACCACTTTTTGTTCCTCTTCGACTAATTAAAACATATCTACACTCGTAACTCATTTTTGTACCGTTCTACTAACCATTATAATAGAGAATTTACTGACATCGATCCTTTTAAAATTTCTCTTAATAACCTGAAACAAAATCTAAAAAGTAGTACTTAATTGAAATTTACCTTTTTATCAAACTGATATATAACTGATATATGTTTCAGTGAACTCATGTTCTGATACTAAAATAAATACGTATTTCCAACGCATCTTTCCTTATTTGGAGTACATTGTGCTAATTTTTACATTTTATTACTATATCGGCACTATGCTTATATATGACTGTTTGAAGACAAAATAAAAAATTGCTGAGCAACCTCGGTTTCGCAATGGAAGTCGCGAAAGAGTTGAGAATTACAATGAAACCTCATACGTTTTATCGACACACTGATAGTTGACATGACATATTTTATACGGCTTAACAGTACATCATGTCGACTATCATTTGTCATCTTAACAATAGATGAGGTGATATTAATCTGCCAGCTTGCGATTAAACTCTTTCACGACTTCCTTTCCGGAACCGCGATATCTCAGCTAATGCATAACCAGAAAAGACCATTAAATCTTCCCTAACAAACATTCAATCGAATGTTCAATTGTTTTCAAAACCCTCTGCGTTAGCTCAGATACTACACAACCTATGAGTATGGAATATACACTTAAATCTTCTTCATGAGATATTCTACGTCAATGGTGAAAACATGGAGAAAATCGATGCTGTTCCTTCGGAGATTAGTAAATAAACAGCATACATAGTCGATGAAATTCAGAACTTTTTCTACAAACATTGCCAGAAAAAGGAGAAATGATTTATCATTCACGCATTAAATTGTTACCTAGCAATTACCACATGAAAACAAACTTCATGGGTATTCTAATAGGACTTGTATTCATAAAACGGTTGAATTGTATGTATATTAAGTCGACTATCATTTTTAATCTTGATAGCCGAATTGTCGGTAATTACCTAATTATCATAATTTTCTATTCAGGTGTCACAAAAGTCTAATTTAGAGTATTTTCTCAAAAAAAAATCGAGATTATTGATAGCTAAGAAATCGGTTTATAATTATAGGGATCTAATATTTTGCAAATTTTTTTTGTAAACTCTTGCTATTTTCAGTTGATCAGGGAATATATTCATATTTATACATGGTTTTATAAGGTCCTGCATAGTTATTTCATAATGACAAGATTTTTAATTTTGGAGCCATAGAATTGACTATTTTCTTTTTAATTTTGGAGGCTGTTACTAGATCTCAAACCATTTCTTGATCTACTCTTTTTACAATGTCATGTCAAGTTTTTATAACTTGGTCAAAAGAATTAGAGCTGTCACCTGTCTCTGCACTGTCGAGCGTGCTTGAGAAGATGTCTGCTATTTGCTGGGGATTTGATATTACTGTATTATTAACTTTAAGGACTGTGTTATTATTGCTTTCGCGTTTTGAATTTGTGTTCATATGTCTATTTACAACCTGCCATATAGCTTCTGCAGATTCCTTTGCTTTGCTTAGTTCTTAACTGACTGCAATGCGTCTAGCTTTTTTTTAGACTCGTTTGTATATTCTAATGTATGATTTTGTACATGCCCTAATTTTCTCTTCGTTTATGTTTTGAAGATCAAATCGCCTCATTTTACTATATTATCTAATTCCTTTCATTACCCAGGACGAATTATGATATTCCTCAAAACTAACACGGAATATTTGTCCAATTTTCATTAAACCTACCTAATCAATTTATATTTAGAATTCGTCAAATAAAACTCTGTGAATTTTTGCCACTAAACTGTCTAAATTCTATGTTTTGGTCGCCTTCGGCCTGTACTTTTTCAGTTTTGAAGCATCAGCCAAGCACATAAAATCAGCAATCTCCTTGATAAAATCATCTGGTAAATTTGTCAAAAAATTTTCCAAACATGATTGCGCATTATTCCGTTTCTTTGTCACTTCGTTTATTATTGGTCTAAAATTGTAAGATGGCAGTAATGTCAAAACATTTGAAGTTTTTTTGTAGCAAGTCAACGTTGAGAGCTCCACAGATAACACATTTTTTACTGAAAAAGTGTTCTAGTAATTGGTCCAACTTTGATACTTGGAATTGGATTGGATTTCTGTAACAGCAAAAGATGTCAATGTTAGTGTAATTATTCGAAGATTTAAATTTTGTATAATTTTTTACTAAAAAATAGGTGTCGTTTCTCCAAAAGCAATAATAGTACACCACATCAATTCTAAGATAAATATTAAGGAAGATGTAGTTATAACGGGTTTCAGACATCGGTAGCTTACCACGAGAGTTATTGAGCCATTTAGGCACGAAAAAAGTCATCACAATTACCTAGGTCATCAGTCTGAGTGCCGATGCTATTTGTAATTGCCAAGGAACGCCTTGATGAAGTTTCAATGTCTGTCTGTGTAAAATTATTACTGTAACACTATATACTTACCACTCCCCCATACTGGTTATTACTTTCAATTTTAATGTAGTGTACAAAGTCATGTCTGTACTTTAAACGAAGTATTTCCTCATGAATACGTTTACTTACTTGTATCGTATTTAAGTATATATTTTGGAATTAATTTCGTGCGAAAATGGTCCAGGTCCAGTGGCAGATACATTGAATTTACAAAATTACTACTTACTAGTTTCAAAGAGTTATTTAGAATATTAACACCAAGATATTTGTTTTTATAGATTTTCCCAACTAAGACATAAGTGTGCATAACTTGACCCAGAGTATGAAACAAAGTTGAATGTAAACTCAAAGGATTTGAATCATTCAAAACCCCTAGTATTAATATGTAGTCTGAGTTGATAAAATCTTTACACTCGGCATCATATGAACTTAAAACTTCAGTCATGACCATATCCCTCCCTATAATTCATGTGCTCCTCGTCTGCCTGCTGGACGTAATTCATGTCCACGGGCGCACGGAAACATGACCCCATAAGTACCTAGTAATGTAAAATATTTAATCGACGACAGATTTATCGATTTTTTTACCAAACGATTTTAATAGAAGACTGATTTTCATGGAATACTTTTCACGGATACAGTTTTCAGAGATAAACGATGCTCGATAAAGAATATTATTTCTCTCTTTTTTTCATGGATTTGAGTTGGATTTCTAATTCAACCGAACGGATATTTGTCAAGCTTTTGGGTATTATGAGGGTTTTAACTAAGGCGGAGTACCGTTCGCTGGTCCCCCTTAGTTAAAACTGACGTGATTCTCAGATGCGGCGAGACACGACGGCATAGTCCCGGCCTCCCCCCTCGCACTCCGCACACTTAGTAGCTAACTGCGCATGCCCGAACACTTTCAGATTCATTTCAGATTATAAACGAGATTAATAATATTAAAAAGAAACTTGTAAGCATCCGATTCTGCCTACCTTTAGTTAGTATGTTGTGTATAGATTAATGTTAGTGTAAGAAAACTCGGCGGTACAAGTTGTGCTTCGTGGCTGTTTCAAAGTACAAATCTTCAAAAGTTCTAAGTTGATTTTTATCATTTTTCCTCTATATGTTAGTGTCTCATGGCGAATGTATAGGTGTATTTCTCATTCTTATTGGTTGTGTATTAACTAAGTTACCGCATAATTTGTACAAGATGTCTTTAAAATAGAAATGTGCTTCCGGCTTTCATATTCAAAATAATAGATGTATGAGGGAAACGTGACATTATTTGTGTAAGTGTCTGTTCTTACGTAGTTAAACTATACTCATGTCGATACCTATTAGAAAACCCATGAGAGACATAGATCTAATCATAAGTATTGCTATTTACTGCAAGAAGTATCGTATCGAGTCTTACCTTGGACCGTTTATTTAAAGGCAACCATAGAAATAATAATAAAAATTAACATAAATTTCGACAAAACCGTAAAGTCCAATATTAAACTACAACTTCTAAAATAAAAGCGCGGGTAAGATGATCATCATAAAATATAAGTTAGTGTAAAACCTCGTAGTTTTAGGAAAGCGTAAAACTACGAGTTTTTACATTAACAGCCGGTTTGAGCCTAAATTCTGTTTGTGAATTCTTCTGTTCTCCTTGCGGTTGCTCAGTTTCCATATAGATAACATGTTTAAAATAAACATGTAAAGATTCCACGAGACACGCTCTATCTTATGGTGAAAAGTTTATAAAAATCCGTCTTATCGAGATTAGTACACGCACGCAGCACGCGCCTGCATAGTTTGTGAAAGTCAAGCAAGCGGGTCGTGTTCTGGTAAATATAACGACTTTATGAAAATGTTTCAGTATAGTGTTGACTCTTTAATCAATAGCAACACATCATACTGTGTTAACTGTGTTCCTATTGGTTCAAAATGTGAGCCAAAGTTAGATCCCAGGGACAAAGTAACGCGGCTTTACTATTTTCAAAAAAATGCAAATTTCATCACTCTAAAAAAACCTTTCTGGACGAGAGGAACCACTTTTCCTAAATAATAAAGCTATACCGAAACAGTTTCATAAATGTAATATCTCTCCGACCACGACCCGCTTGCCTGAGTTTCACAGACAATGGCCGCATGCTGTGTGTTTGTACTAATCTAGACAATTTACTGACGGATTTTTATAAACTTTTCACCGTAAGATAGAGCGTTTCTCGAGGATTGTTTGCATTTGTATTTTATTGTACCGTTGTTTTTTACCCCTGTTCCAAAGTTTATTAAATAATTAAATGTACCTATGCAACAAAACAACACACCGATTCCATCATCATAACGAAGAAAAAGAATCCTTTATGAACGAAAAGTAAGAACAACTTTTCATAAATGAAAACAATTTTTTTCTTTTGTTCGTTTGTTTAAAAAATAAATTATTTCGACTGAATGTTTGACAGGAAAGATCAATTTTTTTTAAAATATTTTGGGCTGCTAGATTAATATCACCTCATCGATGTTTAAGATTACAAATGATAGTCGACATGATTATGAATAAAGAAATAGTCTTTTATCAATTATTTATCATGTATGAATTCATGTAAATGTACACGCGAAGACGATATTGATCGTCTCCTCATGGACTATCCCGATAAATAATATATCACTAGCCGGCTCGCTCTGGTATCGCAATAAACTGTTTTCAAGACTTCAAACCGTGCGGTGGCTCAGTTGCAATACAGATTACATTAATGAAATAAACATGTTAACATTTCCCGAGAGTCGCTCTATTTTACGGTGAAAAGTTTATAAAAATCCGTCTATTATTGTCGAGATTAGTAGACGCACACAGCACGCGGCCATAGTCTGTGAACCTCAAGCAAGCAGGTCGTGGTCTGGTTAATATCACGACTTTATGAAATTGTTTCGAAAAAGGTTTTTTATTTGTGATAAGTGCTTATTCTCGCCCAGAAAGGTTTCTTTAGAGTGATGAAATGTGCATATTTTGTAGTTTTAAGCAACTATTCATATTTGGCGAAGCGAAGATTTAGGGGGGCTCCCATTTAACCAATATGGATTTTTTTGCTCGTTTTTGCTCGATATTGATAACGGCAACAAGTAACGCTCGAACTATTCACAGAATATTTAGTTAGACATGCACTGTGAAAATTAAAAAATAAAATAAAACAAATATTTAAGGGGGCTGCTCCCAAACAACAAACGTGATTTTTTTTACTGTTTTTGTAGATAATGGAACGGTACCCTTCGAAACATTTTTATAAATGTCTACCCGACCAAGACCCGTCTGCTTGAGTTTCAGAAAATCGCTGCGTGCTGTGTGCGTGTACTAATCTAGACAATTTACTGACGGATTTTCAAAAACTTTTCACCATCAGATAGAGCGTCTCACGGGGAATCCTAACAGTTGATTTTAAATATGTAATCTGCATTGAAACTGAGCGACCGCAAGGTTTGGAGAAGAATTCAGAAACACAGTTTAGGGTAAAACCGGAGCTGTTAGAGTAAATGCTCGTAGTGTTACGAAATTACCTTATATTTAACGATGAAACCCGCAATTTCTGAATTTAGAAATTGAACTTTACGCTACTGTTTAACTTTTTGTTAATTTTTATTTTTATTTTCATGGTCGCCTAAACGGTACAAGGTAAGATTCGATACGATCCTTCTTACAGTAAATAGTGTTGTTTTTTTATAAGATCTATACCTCCCTCATGGGTATTCCGTCATGGGTATAGTATGACTACGTAAAAATATTGATTTATTCACTCTAATCATACAAATATGCTTACAGGCTGACCCAATGCGATATTGTATATAATGAGGTTGAGAGTGCGGAGCGCCCTTGTAAGCGACGCCTCGCGCATCAAGTTAGTACGCGCGCGCGGTTCTGTCAGGAGCCGCGGCTGACGACGACGACTGATATACAACTCTGTTTGTCACCGGAAAATTGTAAACGCCGGAAGACTGTAAAATATTGTGTGAAACTGTAAACTATTTTTTCATAATAAGACACGTAAATATTAGAAACTGTTGAATTTGGACGTGATTTGTTGCGTACAAAACGTTTTTTTATAATATATCGAGAAATTACAATCTTACAAAGATTTATTACAATTTTACGGAGTCTGCAATTTTCCGGTGAAAAATATACCCCGTAATCCCTCCGTAATTTTGTACTCGCTTTAACATAAGTTTACATTTAGTTTCATGTGGACCCCAGATAACTGCATTACATTCAACTTGGCTTCTTACTTAAGCATTGTATAGTGCCGTTATAGCTTTAATATTTGTAACGCTTTTAACCGTTCTAAGCACAAATCCAAAGTTTATATATGCTTTTTGCATACCTTAACTATATTATCACGAAACGTGAGTAGTGAAACGAACTCCTAAACTCTTGTACATAATATAACGTGTTAACTCTCACTGTTTCTCTCATACATCTTTTTATATGAAAGCCGAAAGCACAATTTATGTTTCAAAGACATTTCGTACAAATAATGCGGTAGCTCAGTTAATACAGAACACATAAGACGTGACACCTATACATACATAATTATATATTCTCCATGACACACTCTAGCGAATGGTGAAAAAGTTATTAAAATCAATTGAGAACTTTTGGAGATAAGTACCACTTTTAAACAGACACTTCGCACAACTTGTATGTGTGTACCGCCGAGTTATTTACACTAATCGATACATGACTGAACAGTAACATATTAACTAAAGGAGGGCAAAATCGGATGTATTAATTTTTTTTTATCACTGTTTCGATTGTAGGCAATATTTTGTAGTTTTTAAGTACCCATTCATTTTTGTCGAAGCCAATATTCTGTAAAATAGATGGACGTGGTAAATCAAGAAATAACTACTTGTTATCACCCTTAAATAGCTCGCTTATGGATACAATTATTACCTATATTCGTAAAACTTTATCACTAAGAGGTTTCGCATTGAACTTGAACTTCCTTTATAATTCCTGAGGTAGCTCAGTTCACATACAAGCTACATGTTTAAAATATGCACTTAAACAATCTGCGAAAAATAGTCTACTTTATGGTGAAAGATATATAAAAATCCAATCAATACTTTTGGAGATTAGTGTACGCAAACAAGACGCAGTCAGTCTACAAAACTCATAGAATCTTTTCAACAGTCGACTGACTGCGTAGCAATGAAAACTTTTTCATTTAGATTTAATTCTGACCGAGATTGCTGTAAAATTATCACGCGTCAACGTCCTTCTCTCATAAATGCGGCCTTTTGATCAAACTGATTTGCTACGTGTTACAAGACCCAGCTTACCACTCGCATCGCAAACACTTGACGCCCACAGCCCGCTCTTCCCTTCACCTTATCAGTAGCGCTACTGCGCATGACCATAACCCTCCCTATAATCCATGTGCTCCTCGTCTGCCTGCTGAACGTTATTCATGTTCGGACTGTCGCCCGAAATGGTCGCGGCGGTTCGAACATGACCCGATAAATACCTACCAATTTAAATAAAAATATTTAATCGACGACAGATTTATCAATTTTCAATAGATGACCGATTTTCAAGGAATACTTTTAACGGTTTTATTTATATTCATTCCGATTGATTTTAAAGTAAAATAATCACATAGTTCTCATAGATAAACGATGCTATAAAGAATATTATTTCTCTCTTTTTAAGGGTTTCGTACCTCAAAAGGAAAAAACGGAACCCTTATTGGATCACTTTGCTGTCTGTCCTTCCGTCCGTCTGTCAAGCAGACAGACGGAAGGGCGGTCGAACAACAAAGTCAAGACCCTTTATCTCGGGAATGCGTGGAGGTATAGAGTTGAAATTAAAACCATATACTCAACTTTACAGCCCTTTGGAGCTGTTAAAAAATTCAACTTTAAAGTTAACTTAAAAAAATTGGCTGTCTGTAAAGTCGATTTACGGACGATAGTTTAACGTGACAACGTCATAACAAGACATTGATGAAATGATTGTCACGTTACAATGAGCGTAACGTTACGATGAGTCATTCTTTTTCGTGCGTGCAATCGGCGTTCATCGATTTATTAGACGTTATCACGTCAAAAAAGATATGGCCGTTTATGCCGCAAAAACGTACCCATATTTCGACACTCTCAAGGGAATCAAAATGTTTAGGGTAGGTACCCGTTGACCTGAATTCATGAAATTTGGCAAGAAGAAATAAGAAGAATCTTATAGAACAAGTACAGGAAAAAGTCTGAAAGTTGGGAATTTATAGTTTTATTATATAAAAAATGATTCAAATATCTCACCTTAGTTTGTTCGTTCCAATTTGTTTGTTTGTTTTCGAAAAATCCAAACATTTGTTATTCTTCTTGTTCCAAAACATTAATGCCGTGTTTCAACTTCATCGGACCAAGTATTAAGATTCTCCCCAGTTCGATCAAACGCAACATTTTTCTTACTTCGAGCATTTTCATACCCATCGTTACTTTGAAATGAAAGGCCCGATTTAAATAGTTAAAAGTGTAGTTTATTTAAAATCGTTAAAGTAGTAAACTTTTCCTTTCTTTTGTAAAGATTGCTCGACTCTGTGATGAAAACTGTCAGCGGACATTAGTAAGACTTAAAAACTATGTTAGTACCTTAAAACTACTTATTAACTTACCTTACATTAAATCGACAATATATTATTTAAGTTATGTTCAGCAGTTTTTGCATCTTTTTTATATGCTTTACGGGCCTGTAGGTACATATTTTGTTTTATGACTTTTATATTGAAAACAAATGGGGCAAGTATTATTTTCATTATTTATAACGTCACTTATGGCGTTTTGTTTGTGATGGGCACTAACTTCACATTTCTCGTTTCTCAAATGCGCAAAAGAGATATTCATGTCCTTTCGTACAACCTGTCGATAAAATTCATAAGACACTTTTATGTTAGGATATTTTCTACAAATGACAGCCGGGACCAACAGCTTAACGTGCTTGCCGAGGCACGGAGGAGTCTCGGTATGTTAAGATGGTCACCCATCCACAGACCAACCTCGGCAAGCGTTGCTTAACCTTGAAGATCGACCCGTGCGGCTGTTATTATTCAATATTTTTTTTTTTCAGTTTCTAATAAATTGAAAAAAATATGAGTACGATACGTTACGTTTGGTGGGCTTATTATTATTTAGTAACGTTTTTCTATTCGCAACAGTTTTCGTCTCGACTTGACTCTTCATAAACAAACCCCTTTTTTTAAGGATGGTAAATCATCAAATGACTTCTTCCGCTCTGGGTGAAGCGGAAGGGCGTGTCAGACTCTTACTGACTAAAACCCATCCGTGTTCCTTCTAAAGCCCTTTGCGTTCCAGGGCCGCGGTGACTCTTTCGAACAAATTCCGCAACCCTGGCAGGCTCTGGCCCTAGCGGACCCCGTCTTCTATGCTGACATCTCTTTGAGGCGCGCGTGAAACACAACGCGCCATAGACCCGGGCCTGGTGGTGATCGGACAGCCAGCCACCCAACGCTCGCCGTCCGGCCCGCGCCTACGGAGGCCGGGAATCGCCCTGCGACTCCCGACGCCCGGGGCGTCTTCTCCTGTAGCGGCGGTTGGGGCGAAGGCTTTGCCTTTCCCTCGCGCGGCCCGCCTCCTCCTTCGCTAGCATTACTGCTTCGCAGAAGGAGGTGAACGCTTCCCAAGCCTCCTCGCTCCGGACCATGGATTCAACCAGGGCCGGACGGGAGGGGTGGCCACCGCCGATCGCCACGACGAGGACACGGCGGTGCCCAGCCCAAGCAGGGCAGTCCTCCACTGTATGCTCCACCATGTCCTTCGGGCAATCCTCACAGCGCTGACACACGGGCGTGTCCTCCCGCTTAATCCGAAACAGGTACCTCCCGAAACAGCCGTGTCCGGTGAGTACCTGCGTCAGGCGGAAGGTGAGGACGCCGTGGCGCCTCTCCAGCCACTCCTCAAAGAGGGGCCGTACCGCCGCAATAGTGGCGTGCCCAATAAACAAACCTCTAGCCTCCTAGTTTAGAGAAATAAATTCTTCGTTTATTATTTTATGGTATTCTTCAGTAGTTTTTACAGTACATTTTTTATGCACGTTTCCGGACATGGCTCTTTTAATGAAAGTTTTTCGATATTAAATTTGGCTTTATTTTCTTTTCTTTGCTCTACCGTCTCTTGGAATCTTCTTCTTTTTCGAGGATTGCCTTTGTTTGTCAATAGCGATTAACCTGCGCCTATAGTAGTTTCTGTGACTGATGTGTAATGTTTGGGGCACTCATTGTAAGAAATTTCACTTTAAAAATGAGGGAAACAAAGAAAACAAAAGCATTTTCCGCAAGTGGAGAAAGCTTCTTCCTTGCAATCTTCATATTCACAGTGAGAAACGAAGTTAGTTGCTTCGTTATTTTCTGTTTTTTTTTGTTGATCAAGTTCAAATTTATTTCTTTATCATGTTTTACTGGTGCAGAAGATGTTTTAACCTTATTCTTTTTCTTAATATGTTTTCAGTTACACTGTAAGATTGATGATTTATACAGCTGTTGAAAGGTGTTTGGCTCTCGTAATGGTTCATGCAAAGAAAGCAGAAACATTGTTCACAGCAAGCAAATATATTTGAAAAGATTGTTTCTGATGTTGTCTAGAAACTTTGCCTGCTCGGTGAAAATCTCGATCTTCATCGGTAGTTTCGTAATTTTGCTCTTCTTCCGGTAAGTAGTCTTTATCACTGCTATTGTCGCTATTTTGGTACGGATCATTTATGTCTAATTCAAGTTTCATCTCAGTTGATGGAGGGAGTTCCATCTCAGCTGACGGAGGGAGATCCATCTCAGCTGATGGAGGGAGATCCATCTCAACTGATGGAGGAAGATCCATATCAGCTGATGGAGGAAGTTCCATCTCAGCTGATGGAGGGAGTTCCATCTCAGCTGATGGAGGGAGATCCATCTCAGCTGATGGAGGGAGATCCATCTCAGCTGATGGAGGAAGATCCATATCAGCTGATGGAGGAAGTTCCATATCAGCTGATGGAGGGAGTTCCATCTCAGCTGATGGAGGGAGATCCATCTCAGCTGATGGAGGGAGTTCCATCTCAGCTGATGGAGGGAGTTCCATCTCAGCTGATGGAGGGAGATCCATCTCAGCTGATGGAGGGAGATCCATCTCAGCTGATGGAGGGAGATCCATCTCAGCTGATGGAGGAAGATCCATATCAGCTGATGGAGGAAGTTCCATATCAGCTGATGGAGGGAGTTCCATCTCAGCTGATGGAGGGAGTTCCATCTCAGCTGATGGAGGGACTTCCATCTCAGCTGATGGAAGGAGATCCATCTCAGCTGATGTAGGAAGTTCCATATCAGCTGATGGAGGGAGTTCCATCTCAGCTGATGGAGGGAGTTCCATCTCAGCTGATGGAGGGAGATCCATCTCAGCTGATGGAGTGAGTTCCATCTCAGTTGATGGAGGGAGTTCTTTTATCCCAAATATTTGTACATCTCGAAAAGAGTTTACGTATTCGTTTTATAATCAAATATGACATCAAAAATGTTATAATCATACTGCCGTAAATATAGTTGTCCCATATCAGTTTTTTCCTTTTTTTCAAAATTTTTTGTAATTATGTTGTCCTTTCTAGTAGCCATTGTTCTGAAAATAAATTTTGGTTTATGAGTAATAAATAAAACGTTTGATAAAGTAAAGTTGCAAACTCTGGCACAGTGTTACGTGACGTCACCAGTCTGACTAACTACGCTACAAAAAGAAGGAGTTCAAAGTATTATCCATATTATTAAGTAATAATGTATTATATTTCGTGTATGTGCTTGTATGTATATAAAAACATATATATAAAAGAACCTAAACAAAGAAATAAATACAAATAAATGTATACAATGTATGAAACATCAATACAGCAATAAATAAAATCACGTTACCTACATATTTTTTAAAACACTCACGAACACTAACATACACTACACGCACAACACATACACACACACACACAGAGACAAACGCACCCACAAACACACACACAAGCACAACCACCATAACTCACGCTTCTACACACCCGTGCGCACATTGCATGCGTGCTCACATAGATTTAGTTCACTTTTGTATATCATACTTATTTAATATTTAAGTTATTAACATACATAAATGTGATCAAGTTAAGGGAGAGCGACCTTTCCTGGCACAGGTTTTTCACACGTAAAAGGAGAACCAACCTCAAAGTTGTTGAACGAACTTTGTTGTTATTGAATAAAACCTTTTTTTCATTATTTTCATTTTTTTATTTTCATTAAAGTAAGATTTCTAGTGTAAGGTGAAATTTACAGGGTAGCCCGCGAAATTCAAATTTTCTCGTTGAATGTTGGTGAAAATATGATTCACGGCCATAGCAAGTATGTATTTATGTAGAATTACAATCATTAGAATCATCAATACAACTCTCTAAGTTAGAATTGATGTCGAAAGTCATGATTTCATGAAATAGTCATTCCATACATACTGTACAAATGCTGCGGTTGCTCGGTTAATTCATATCCTATAGGCATTTAATATTGACTCAAGCATTCCCTTTGAGACACTCTAGCTAATGGTGTGAAAATGATAAAAATCGGTAAGAAAGTTTGGAGATTAGTAGTTTCAAATCGACACAACGCGCTACATCCTCGCGTGTCAACGACTTTTATTCATCGTTACATCACTATTACTTAAGTCATTTTAAAAAAGCTGAGTAATAATTATGAATTACCTACATATTTAGAAAACATTTATCATATTAGTTTTACGTAAATAATAATATAATAATAATAATTTATCTTGGGACAACTCACACAAAGTCAACCGATCCCAAACTAGGCAGAGCCTGTGCTATGGCAACCAGACAACTGATAAACATACTTATTTATTTCTAAATACATACATATTATAGACAAATTACACCCAGACACAGAACAAATGATCATGCTCATCACACAAAGATTTGTCCTGGATGGGAATCGAACCCACGACCGCTGGGTTAGCAGTCAGGGTCACTAACCACTCGACCTACAGGCCAGTCAAGTAGTCCAGTAAATACAGCCGTTTTTTTCAAAACATTTCAATATCTTTCGAAACACCTTTTTATCTTCAAAAGTATTGATTGGATTTTCATAGTTCTTTAACCATGAAGTAGTCTATTTCACGCAGATTAATTAAGTGTATATTTTATATTTGTAGCCTGTATGTGAATTAAGATACCGCAGGGATTGTAAAAGAAGTGGCAGAAACAGTTTGATGCAAATAACCATCTTAGTGCTATAGTTTTACGAATATAATAGTTTTATCTATTTGCGAGCTGTTTAAGGATGATAACTAGTATTTATTCAATGAATGATGGTTAACTATGTTACTATTCAGTAATTTATCGATCAATATAAGTGTACGACATGTAATTACCATCAACTCAGCGGTACACACATACAAGTTGTGCGACGTGTCTGTTTATAAGTACTAATCTCCAAAAGTTCTCAATTAAAAAATAATTTTTATTTACATAAATATTTACAACTGTTTTAATAAATACTTATGTAACTGTATACACTTAAAAATAAAAACCCCTAACTATAACATGGTGTTCTCAAATGATTTTTTAATTTTTTCTACCATTTGAAGTGCCATTTGCATGGAGAATTTATATGTGTTTATGTAATACATTTTGTTTGTGTATTAACTGACCTACCGCATGATTTGTACAAGATGTCTTTAAAACAGTAATGTGATTCCGGCTTTCATATTTAATTATAGATGTATGAGATGAACAGATATAGATAACACGTTATATTTGTGTGTAAATGTATAATTTAACGTCGTCATACTATACCCATTATGGTCATGGTACCTATTAGATAGCTATTAGAAAACCTATGATGAACGTATATATTAAACAAAAACAACGCTATTTACTGCAACAAAGATCGGTCAAATCTTATCGTTTATGTAAAGGCAACCATAGAAATAAAAAATAAAAATTATCATAAAACAATACCGTAAAGTCTTATTTTGAACTGAAATTTCTGAACTCCGAAATATTAGTAAATTCTTCTGACAACCTTGCGGTTGCTCAGTTTCAAACAGTTTATATGTATAAAATATACATGCAAAGAAAATCTTATGGTGAAAAGTTTATAATAATCCGCCAATAAATTTTCGAGATTAGTACACGCACACAGCATGCAGCCAAACCGTATATTAACTAAACCGGAGCTGCTTCTATTCGTTTTATATGTAGTTATACGAAAGTTATATTATATCTATTGCTTAGTATTTTTAAGGCACATAATGATAAGCATTTAATTTTTTTTTCTCATTCAACGTTAATCATTATGTCAATGGAGTGATTGCTGATCTGCCTAGCCTTTTCCCATGTAAATCGATCCCAGTACTTTACATGGAGTCACTGTCTATCTGACCTCCACTACCCAGTAACTGGGTAACACGGTACCTCTTCGCGTCGACCACTCCTGATGACCGGTGTTCATCATATTGTATCTGCTAGAAAATACTCGAATGAATCATTACAAAAAGAAACATGTTCTATACGAGAAGTACCTACCGATTTTCGTCAACTAGAAACATTTTTCAAAATTGAGCAAAACCCGATTGTAGTAATGTCTGTAGAACGAAATCAAGAAAGGTCAATGTCCTTTATTGCAAATGTAGGTATCTGGCGCCTGCCAGGGTTGCGGAATTTGTTCGAAAGAGTCACCGCGGCCCTGGAACGCAAAGGGCTTTAGAAGGAACACGGATGGGTTTTAGTCAGTAAGAGTCTGACACGTCCTTCTGCTCCACCCAGAACGGAAGAAGTCATTTGATGATTTCCCACCCTTAAAAAAAAAAGGTATCTGGCGCCAACCATAACTTTATCGAGGTATTGTGGAGACGTGCTTCATAATCTCCAGGATTACTTTTATTTGAAGCATACTCTCTAAGACTTATTACGACACTAATGCACAGTGTAAATAGTGTCAGGCCAAGGGTGCAGTACCCTGCGGAATTTCAAATTTTATTTAAAGGTCCAGCCCAAGCAGCACATTAGCGAAAATTACATCCATAAACACGCTTTTTTATATATAAGCTTGTTTATGGATGAACATAAACAACATTAACAAAATTATAGTCAAAGGCTCTTATGTAGCTGTACTAACGTGTAAGACGACTCTTGAGACTGCATGAGGGGTGATCTCTACACTGTTAATCAGCACAGCTGACTAATGGCTGTATAATAGAGAAAAAACAACGAAATGCATTCTAGAACTTGACAGAACTATTGTACACCCTTTAGCTAGGTATAATACTACAAAGCTTGTGAACGGCTGGATAACGCGATATTCACACTTCTTCTAAGCTATTAGCTGTATTATATTTATATTTTAGCCAATTGTATCCCACTGCAGGGCAAAGGCATCCCTTTCTTCCTTCCATTCGTCCCGGCTTTGGCCAAGTGTAGTCAATGAAGAAAGGGGTTTAGACAAGAAAGCTCACCACGCTTGTCTATTGCGGGTTGGTGTATGAGCTGTATTACAGAATCAAATTTGGCCATTAGTTGTTTCATGGTGTGCACTAATTCTGTTATAATGCTACCTCAATGAGCTTCATAGTAGCTGGTTAAAATCATTTTTAAGACTGCATGAACTGTAAATTAGTGTTACCTTACTCCACTTTAATTCCAAAGCTTATAGTGTAAATATTGGCTATTTTTACAGCCTCTAGAATTATTGAACTGTATACATAGGTTAGTAGTGCTGTGATAACGTCAATTTTGGTCATAACCTCGCAACGCGACTAATTTCACTATCGTGCGAGAATAAAATACAATTTGAAATGTATACGATTAAATCATGGAAAAAAGGGAGAAGTGAAGTTAAAAATAAACTTTCCAAAGATCTCCTTTATTTGTCCAGCTGTACTCAAGTGCCGGTGTCGATTAAAAATAAGGGTTCTGGACACACATAGATTTTGTTACCAATGATCATAGTTCCGTACAATGAATGGATTCGGTCAGTGAACTTTCTAAAGAAATGATTGAGAGTACAAATAGTGAAAGTTAAACCACACTCTGAAGATGAGGGAGTAAATATTTATATGAAAAACATTTTATCGAAGGAAAATATAAAAGAATGGGCAATTAAGAGAAATTTTGCTCAAGATGCACTGAAGGAATTAGTAACTATTGGGGATATTAGATTTCCAGATAGTTTATCAAAAGACCCGGGATCGATTCTACACACCGCTAGAAACATTACTGTAAATAAATCGAATCTGGTGGTGCATACTGGCACAATGGACTAATTAATCCGCTAACTATAGTTTTAAATAAGTGGCTAGTCACTCAATATTAGTTTAGCACATAGAATTACCAAAGCCAAATCTTGAGTCTGTGATTAATAAAATAAAATGCAGTAAATGTTAATTATTTTAAATGACCATTTATTATCCAGCAGTATCAATCTATTACCTAAATCTATTAGGTGCAAGGAATCGGCCCCTGGAATATGATTCACTATATCTATTGGAAGCTGTAGCAAACGTGAATCGGATTTGTGATGCTGTCCATACTAGCTTCCTGCAAAACCCATTATCTGTCCTCTCAGAGCATTTCAAACCCGGAAATATCAGTGTGAGATTTATGAGAGTACTCTCCTTCAGTCACGTTTTTAAGCGTCCATGTTTGCCATTCAAATTGCACACCCTTAAGTGTCAAAACGTACCTACAATTAGCGTTCGCAGGTACTTCAGCACCCTCCCCTCTTCAACACAAAAAAAAACCTTTGAGCGCCACTGACACGAATTTTTTTTTTCATCATGAGCGGCGGTGAATATTTAGCTAGGTTGATAATGATGATTTAAATTTTCAATATCGGAATGCCTTTTTACGTTATATTATGTATTTCTAAGATGGCAATTAATGGCTCGCTAGTTTGGCATTACAGGCGAGAATGATAATGATACTGATCACAAACTCAAGTGAAGTACCAAAGCCACATCAGTAGAAAATGTCCGAAATAGTTTTCTATCAAGATTAGAGATCCCTAAGACGCTGTTGAGTACTCTCACTTTACTCCTTTAACCGGGCTTTACAATAACTGATAACCATTGTACAGCTAGCGTTCAGCGTGCAGCTGCTGGTTAATAGACTTAAATATGGCCCTTGAACAGGAAAGAGAGGTACAAGGGAATTTAGTTAGAATTATTGCTGAATAACAAATTAACGCCCTTCTAATGTAAACAGGCCCATCACATATAAAAAAAAACTACTGATATCTGTTGAATTTTCATGACATTTGAAAGCTGTTATTTCATTGTTACAAATAAAAACTCCTAACTACATTACCCTAAAATATGGCGTCAAAAAATTCATACGCATCGCTGTCGACTGGAAGTGTACCCAAAAGAATGGCGGCATTGCCACGTTGTATGGCAATGCTTATTCTTATTCTTGTTACAAATAGATGAATGCTCATTACATAAAAAAAATTGAGTAAAATCCATGAATAATTCGTAAACCATATTTATTTTGTATGTTGGTTTTAGTAAAAATATGTATTATTTCGATGGCGCGTGTGATATTTGATAATATCACCTAATTACAGGTAAAGTGGTACCCGCAATAAAATTTACCAATAGAGATACAAAACAAACGTGAAACATTATTACATTACCTACTGGTACTTACTTTAAATTAGAAATTATTATGTTTGTCCACAGATTATGGCTGTTTAAAAAAATTAAATGAGCTGGATAGTGGCCCATTGACAGCTGTATAAGCCATTGTACAGTACATGTATAGCTCTTATAATGCTCTGGACCGTGTTAAAAAGTTACTATAATGCTCAAGGCTGGTTAATTTGGGGCCAAATCTAGAGTAACAAGAGCTGTGTAGCCGGAAATACAGCTCTTGTACAGAAAGCATAATAGCCTCGAATTTTCAAAAATTCTGTTGTCCAGCGACTATACAGCTATATGTGCTAATTGGAAGGTGACATCGTCTCAAATAGTTTTGTCAAATCAAGAAAACCTATTTAATCTGCAGCCTACTATAGTTACTGTTGTAATAATTAAGTTTCTCATTAATTAAAAATTATAGTGGAAAATTAAAATGAAACACCAATAAACTTTCTTTATTTATTTCACATTAAAACATTTTTCAAGCTATCTTGATTTAACTATTATACAATTAACATGACCTTTTTATTAAAACTAAACAAGTAGTACTTAATCATAATTATATTAAACAATTGATTAAAATAAGGTTGCTTTAAGCTAAAAATCATTTGCAGATAATAATATAACCATTTAAAATCGATAAAACATCGAAATTAACAATAAAGAGCTCTATAAAAACATTATTTTTAAGTTTTGCTTTAAACGTCATCAAAAATGGGTAAATCAACTAAGTAAAAATACTAGAAAAATACTCATATATATAAAAGAAGCGTTGATTTGGCACGTTTAGACAAAAATAAACCAATTAAACAAGAGGATTGAACGTGATAAACCATTAAAAAAATTCATTAAGAGAATTGTAAAAAACAATAAAATTAAAGACAATTCCTTAATGTAAGATTAGTGTTTTACATTTAGATGGCTAAGCTTATTTTTTTTTTTTTTTGAAAATATAATTTTGCTACACAGTCATATTTTCTATTTCAATGCCCATAAAACTTCAGCGATTTAGGCTCAAAAAAGCTCAAACAATTATTCGTAAATAAAATGTTTCGACTTTTCATGAAAATTGTTTTTTTTTTTTGCAATAATGAATTTCCAAGTGCAAGTAATTTATTTGTGATTTGCAACGAACATTTAAAAAGCGCAAACATTTACTTTGAATAACATATATCTATGACTAATGTTCTAGATCTATTCCATCTTTCTAGTGTAGATATAGTTCGAGTCTAAAAATAAGGTTATTTTATACAATAATATTTATAGTTTTTTTTTAATTTCGCTAATTTTGACGTAAGTACATACGCTCATAATTGATAGACTGCATGATTAGAATATGTGTGAATGCCTATAAATATCTAATATTGTTGACGGTTGTTCCAAATTGTGTAATTTTATCAAAAAACTCTGAGCGAAGACGGTAACATACGGACATTTAAATTAATAGATATTAGCCAGTTAGAAAAGTAGCCACGGTTTTATTTTGATCAATTCTTATGCATTTAAATTAGGTAACTTTTCTTTATCACAGTCGATTTATATATTCCGATTATAAATATATTTTTATAATGAGCCGTCAAGAATATTAAATAGTAGTTCCTAAAATTTAGTAGCAGGTAATTTTGTATCATTTGTTATAAATACAACTTACAGTTCGTTGTATCTGATGGCGTTTTAAGGAACCTTGAGTGTGGGCCCGTATCAACCAATCAATCTCAGTCGAGTGCAGCTTTCGTTACTTTGCTGTTCAATTCAATTATTGCTGTTTTGCAATTGGAACATTCCCGCATCTGTCACAATTTGTGACATTTATTTCTCATCGACATTCCTTATAAGAGCTCACTGAAATGAGAGTGGTCCATTAATACGGACCACGTACGTTTCTACGATTTTTAAATATCGTTGCTTACTTCCAAAATATAGTAAAAAGACAAGGATAGAAAAGGATTTTGGCACTCGTATGGAAAGATATCTTAAGTGTTAGTCGTTACAGTAATAAGAAGTGTTAGGATCTAAGTTAGAGGGTACAGTTACACCTAAAAGTGATTTATATACTTACATTGATAATTAGACAAGTTTCTACGAGTCTCGATTGTGGTATCATCAATATATAGCGCAGACTGGCATGCAAGACAGAACAGTGTTCCCGTGATATATCTATGATGGAATATTACTGGCTACACATTCATTATAATGATTATATTGTTTGACTATAAGATAACAAGTACGGGTATTTTTATGTGTTTTGTAAAACTATAAAAAATACCAATACTTTTAGATATCATTATTTCATGTTCCGTTGAACTTGCTTGAAAGTCGTTGTGAGGGGAAGAGGCATGTGGGATACTAACTTAATATCGAAGTAGGTATCAAAACGAGATAACAAACCTATTAAAATTATTTTGAATTATCTTGTAACGTAATAATACTAGTTCAATTAAATACTAACAATTATGTATAAATCGGAGCCAGCGCGCATTAGGCAGTCAGTATGGAGCGATTGTCTGGTCTGCTACTGCTCGGATTAAGCCTTTGGCCGCACGTCGTTACGTAGGTACCTACGCATGTATTCCAAAATAGTGCCAGCTCAGCGGAGCTGAGATGTGTCGCCTGTGCCTGATGCGCGTGAACTCTTACACAGATATGAAGCATCGACTACAAGGTCACAGTATGTCAGTCTCGTAAACCTTATTAGTAGTGGCCACAGCTTCAGGCAGCTTACCTTTGTCGTGGTTCAATGATCCATCGACGTGATTCTCGGCGGCCAGGTGCGTCATGCTGCCAGACAGCGCGGCGGGCGCCAGGTTCAAGTTCATCTTGGTCAGCAAGTTGGACTCGCTGCCGGTCTTCTTGAGGTCGGGCTGCGCCGCGGGCGGCAACGTGGGCCCGCTGCGCTGGATCATCTGCAGGCGCGCGTACTGTTCCTGCAGCGCCTTCTGCTTCTTCAGCAGCTCTTGGTGTCGTTGTTCGAGCGGCGTGTTGTGCGTGTGGTGGTTGGTGGCCTTGTCGTCGTCGTCGTCGGAGGGATGGGAGGGGTGGGACATTAGGGCAAGGGCGGCGTCAGGGTGGCAGCGCGGCGGGGAGGCGGGCGAAGTAGGCGAGGCGAGCGGTGAGCGCGACGTGGTGCGTGGCGGCGGCGGCGGAGGCGCGCGGCGCGCGGCCAGCGCCAGCAGCTCTGGGTGGCGCTCGGGCACGGGTGGCTTGGGCGGGTGCTGGCCGCGCGCGCGCACGGGCGGCGACGCGTCCGTGTCGCTGCCGCTGGGGTACGAGTGCAGGCGCCGCAGTGGCGGCTCGCCGCGCGCTCGCTCCGCCGGCTTCGCGAACGTCTGCAGCTCGTCTAGTAGCGCATCGAGGGCGTTTTCTGGCCGCAGCTCCGCTCCCCGGGCCGCAGCGGCTCGCCCGGCGCACACGTCGCCGGTGCCCTGCGCACCATTCCACGCACTTCTAGCTGTGCTCGCCGATCTCCAACAGACATTATAAAAGAGCGGTTGCAAGTAAGCCCCTAATACTTTACATTCGACTGTTTTTTTTTCAGGTAGTAACTAAAACTTGAAAGCATTATTGCAACCGCGCTTTTAAAACATATAAACACTTATCAAAACATTTAACACCGCATTCAGTCCATTGAAGACACATAGAATTGGACAAGACTAGGTATGTCTGAATGCGACCACAATCATTCAAAAAGAATAAAATAGAAACGAAAAAGGCGAATGCCTCTCTTTTTTGTCGTTGAATATATTAAACAAAGTAAATTTTGATTTCGCCTACACTAGTTTATTTTATTAACTTATTGAGGCAGCTTATTCAACGACAAAAAATGAAAAGGAAGTGTAGACGAGCGGCCTATGTCTAGTGGGAAGTAAAACCGAAACGTGGTGGAATAACGTTGGAATAACGTAATGTATACAAGTGAAGAAGTAAGATTTGATAATTATTAGAGATACATATGAACAGTTACTTAGATACATTGGGTTTCGTGATATAAGATAAATTACGCAACGATTTAACTTGGTGACTGAACATGGATAGAGAATAGAATTGTGATTTTTGAGACGAATTCACTCTTAACAATTGTGATGATTTTGCCATTAGTCAAAAAAATTATAAAGTGTACATAATAATGTTAGATACTATACTTATTTAGTGTAACAGTATACTACTAAAGGAAGCCAATGTCAAAGTGACATTTTAATCAAAAACTAGTCTAAGAAAAGCTCAAAGTGGATTACTGCGATCGCTACTATGGAAAACATTATCGTCAATGTGCAAAGGTGTTAATATACTTTTACAAACGACAGTACTTATTTCAAAGCAAATACAATGTTTTAAGTAATTACCTGTGCTCCGACGGTGTGTGTTAGTTTATTTATAGTTTAGTGTTATATTATTAATTAGGGATATATTAATCGAAGGAGTTTGAAAGGAGCACAATGTATCTTCAATAATTAGAAATAACTAATAAAATAGACATTGGACTATGTCCGATAGAAACAAATAAATGAAAGAAAATGAGGTCACGTCGAGGGTGGTAGACTCTAATAGTTCTAGGGAGGAAGGGAAGTGAAGGAGGTTTGTTAAGGCAATTCATTCATTTCCGGAAGTGTTGGGCTGTGAGCGGCTCCTGATATCGACAATGCGCTGCAACAGAATAGAAAACAGCAAGATGCACAAACTATTGATTTAAAAGCCACTACTAGAAAATACAACATGCTTGTTATTAAATCTATTGATACTGACGTTGTTTTCATATTTCACACACACATAAATGATCTTAATTTAATGATTAAACAGAAAACAAAGGAAATCATCGAAACAAAAATAAATAAAAAAACATGAAAGAAATATGAACACTCGTCAGAATGTGTGCTTCTGTACCACTTTTAAATCGTGACTTGAAATAATTATGGTGATATTAACTTTGTTGGTTTAAAACTTGGGTGTAAGCACTACATCAGTTATTGAAATAATTAAGACACCAACAACAAAACTTCGTACGTCTGACATGGCTGAACCGTCATAATGTATAATGTACGGACAGAGAAGACTGATTCACAAGAAAAAAAATGATTCTAGAATTACTAATAACTGAGGTCTTGCAGACAAACAAGTTAATGAACCATTTCTTCCAATTCATTAATAAGAAAATACAGACAGCTTATCGCATGCAACGTGCCACACGATGTAACCTTCGATTCAGACTGAATCATTGTAAGGAAGTCCCAGGGTATCTTGACCTAATCCAATGCAAATCATAGTGCTTGCAACAGCCCCAAAAGGACAGGGCTTGTAAGTGCGCCAATCAATCGATCATAATAATCTTTCAAATTATTTGAGTGCGTGACTACAGTTTCAATTGTATTATTATCAAACGCTTAATCCAAATGGTATGAAATAATTATTTTCAAGATTTTTGGCTACCCTAGGTCTTCCCTACATTTTCATATTAAAGTAGGCCAAATTTAAATGTCCATATTTTAATCGTACTTAATTTAAAATTTTGAAAAATTGAGTTTTAATATTGAAAGACTTTTGCACAATCAACTTTCAACAGATTAGCACCAACAACTAATTTAAACACAGATGTAAGTCTATCAGACAATGCTAGGTCAGTTGAAAGTGGCTTGTAATTGGCCGAAGGTCAGGTGTTAAAATTCAACTAATATCCATTTTAGCGGAACTCTCAAATCTGAAATATTGAAAACCATGACATTTCCGATATCGTGGACTGATCGAAGCCTCTAAGATATATCGTTGAATTTTAAATCAGGGTTTCAAGAGTTATTTTTTTTATTGACGTTACTTAGGAATCAATTTACTATTCTTTTAATAATATGTAAGCATGCGTACCGATTCTTTCAATACTGTTCGAACTGGAAAAAATATGTAAAATGTCTATAAATTCTTCCAATATATCTGTCATATCAGTCAAGCGAATTTGGACAAACTTTATTTCTAAAGCGTAGTTTACAAAATCCAGTGCACCAACATGCCTACAGAGATATAGCAAAAATATGTGATAAAATTACATAAAATAGACGATATAAATATATTGAAAGTAAAATATAATAAAGTAAAAATACGGATGTAGAATAAAAATATAGAAATAAATAATTTAAACGTATTTATGAATAATAATGGATAATTATAGTATTATGAAGAGATTTTATTACTCGTTAACAACAATAGCTTCCTTGAAGTTAAGACTCTCTCGCCAAGCGAACTGCCGCGTACCATCACGGAAAAAAGACCATGAAATCCATTGTTAAAACAATTTGATAATAATGACACAACATAAAAATATCATAATGTATATAAGAGTTGGGTGGAGATGTGTGGCGTAGCGTCTGGCAGAGGAAATATCTGCCACCTGTCCTGTTCCTGGTGCCTACCTCGAAGGAGTCTGCCGATGGAGACTCATATGCAAAGATACGTGTGATACAAAACATCTACAATGGGGTACTCCGACAAGGTGTTATTTGACTCGCATAAGTTTTTGCATTCAATTGCAGGACACATCTTCAATAGCCCTGCAGTTTCTGATAGTAAATAATCTGATAATTGTAGCTCACATAATATGTAAAACGATTTTAAACGTTACGTAACGTTTGTTTACAAAAAATATGTTTCTAACTTATGTTTTCCAAGAGGGCTTTTGACAAGATCAAGCAAATGATTAACACTCAAGAATTTTAATATAATCATTTACCTTTGTGTGAATTGATGATCTTTTGTATAATTAATAATTAAACTAACATGTTATTACTTAAACATGCTAGTGATGACCTTTTTATTGCCTCATACTTAACATAATACGCAGGCGTTCTTCAGGGCGTCATACTGTTTCCATGTTTATTTTTATGGGAGTCAATATACACTTGGTCGAACCACATGTATCGATTTACTGATGGTCATATTATATTGGAAACTTACAATGGGATCATAGCTACCTATTTCATCGGATACTTTTACATCTAGTTGGAGTGTACAATCAAGTTTGGATGACACTTTTGGGCGTGGCTGTGAGTGACAGGTCCTTCTAAATATGTTGGATATGGTTGACATATTGTTAAAATTGGCATTATTTTCCGAAAGCAAGGATTATAAAATGCAACGTTTACGGATGGTGCATTGGTTGCAGGGATATGTGCAAAAGAATGTCAAGATTTATTGTATTCTGTAATATTACGTCACACTCTGTCTTATAGTACTTACCAATATATACGTCACCGGATAATTGCAGACTCCGTAAAATTGTAATAAATCTTTATTTGATTATAAATTCTCGAAAAATTATGAAAAAATCGTTTTCAATCTATCCGTATCTCATCAAGAAAAATTGTTTACAATTTCAAGCGGTATTGTACAATCTTCCGGCGTTTGCAATTTTTCGGTGACATATTATACATATATTACAATAATTCGTTGCGTCCTTTCATTGCTTATAACAGCAACTATTCAATGAAGCGTAAATATTTTTCTTTATTTTTTATTGAATTTACAATAATTATTTCTTACTCCTCGTTTCTACTATGTATTATTTTCGACTAACTCTCTGGACATCTGTCTGCCATATACTCTTCCTGTAAAGAGCATTAATTAAGCATATTTTTCAACTTGTAGCACACCTACCTCGGTTGCCTCTTAATTTAAACATTCTTGAACTTGAGAGTATTAGTATTCAAACTAGGGTTCGTAAAGCAGGATGTGCATAATCTGTGCAAAGATTTGTACTAGTGCTGTCTTAAGAAATCAGCATGGATATTGCTTTATTACCCTTTTTAATTACTACATTTATGTATCTTGTTGAATATGCTTGGGTCTAACCTTAAATTCTAATAAAAGCACCAGGTTGGGCAAATCGGTTGTAAGCCGCAAAGCCAGCCTTCTGCTTCTGGTGATGAAACTGCGTACCTGCGAACCTTATAAACCGAGGAAACTATACTCATAAACTTTATTATGGAATAGAAGCTATCAACAGGTTGTCTCTTAGAGTACTCATATCTTTCTGTACCTGTACTATAATTTATACTTCTAATACAAATTCAAGTTTTAAGAATCTATTATTCAAGTCTGTATTGATACAGCTTCACCAATGTTCAGAATGAATGGTAATGATAGGTAAAGTGCTATAGATGAAGTTGGTTTCGGACATTAAGTAAGTTCTGAAACCATTCATAATTTTGCGTGGAAGGCAAGAACATGAGAAGTGCCTTTGTTAAAGAATCTTGGGAAAAAAATAAGGGTTTTAGACCAGTTATAAATACTGACTTGCATGTCAGATTGATTTACAACAGGTATGACACGACGGTATCATTGTCCGAAGTGTAATCTGGTCCCTTAGGTCTAGCACGAATGAAGTAAATAGGTGACTGTACGTACGTAGCTGAATCTGTATCACCTTTAATCAAAATGATTGGCTAAAACGTCGTCCACACTTTTTCCCAAGTCAAAATTTATGACAGACAAGATTTTTGTTTTGTACTTTTTGTCATAACCCGAATTTTAACGTCGTAATCAAACGGAGTGGCATAAGGCGTTAGTTAACAACCTTATAACTTAAGAGGCATGACATAAATTTATTACCTTCATTTTGTGAACATTTACAATAATATAATTGTTTCAATTGCCACGACATCTTGCTAAACTTTAACTATTGAATCGGCAGTATCATAACTTCCGATTTCTTTATAAAGCAGAATGTGTCGTAATATTTTTGGATGCGAATTTCAATTTTGTATGCCAATTTCGTTTTTAGTTTAATTATGATGAACAACACTTGCGTGAGGATAAATTTTGAGGCCAATTTCGATAATTTTGATAACACCCAGAATACACAGGACAGATTCTAAATAATTTATCGGATATCCAAAATGCGTAATGGACTAAAGTCTATAGGAAAAGATTTTACTATAAATAAAAGAAAAATAAGCCACTATATTTAGCTCGTCAGTGATGATGTTAGGATACGCTAAAGAACAGGTGCATAAAACATGCCATTTCTTCGTGTCAGAACAGAATAGGGGCACATGCTAGTACAAACGAAGCCATCGTTGGTATTATGTTAGTTCGGATGTGATACCCTGCTAGGGAGTGACGTGAACAGCAAATAAAGAAAAATAACACTTCACAAATAAATCGAAGTGTTGGAAAAAAATGCAAATTTTATAACTCTTGGCAAACCTGCAATTGTTAAGCGCATGGTATATATTAATAAGTATGAGCATCAGGAACTGGAATTATCGTAATATAGAGATAATATCTGCTAAATCTATCTGCAAATAAGAAGTTTTAGTACTTCGTGTTACTTTTAAAGGGGAATCCAGAAAGAGATTTTGTTATGCATTTGTAGTACAAGGGTCCATAATAATATAACTTATCTAAATAAGAGAAACCAACCACCAACAATTAATTTAATTTAATAAACCTAGTATTCATTTAATATCTAGAATTTAGAAGTAAATTGGTTTCAATACCTTGTTGTGAGTCGCATTGGGGCAGGTGCTGTCGGAAGCGCATTCTTCGGAGGAAGGCCCAGCAGTGAAGCTGGAGCTCTGAGAAGAGACAGGCGACACGCGCCCATCAGACATCGGCAGGCGCTGCTCCTGTACGCAAGCAAGCCTGCCGAAACAATGGAGGAAACATTCCTTATATTGGTAGAAACATAATCATTAATACAATATGAAACACATAACAACGCATAGCAACTTTACATATACAACATAAGACAAAAATAGAGGAATTCGTTTTATGAACCCTGAAGTTGCCGTGGCTGCGTTTGAAAGAAGCTTGGAAGAGTTCCCTAATGAAGAGTGGGCCCTCTGCTTCAGTCAATGGTTCCATCGCGTGCGACGGTGCTTAGATAGGAACGAATACTACTTAGAAAAGCAATAAAATATTTACAGGCTTCTAAGTTATTCTGTTTTTTATTTTCTAAAAACTACGTTTTCCGCGTACAGTCAGAGAAACGGATTGTTTAGGAAATTGTTAATTAGAACAAAATAAACCTTTTTGCAAAAAAAAAAACGGGGAATTGTTTTTAATTTAATTTTCTTCTTTATCTTAAATAAATATTACAAGAAGAGGGTTTTATTGATTTGACGATTTATTTGAAGTATCCTGGCTGGAAAGCATACGTTCCAATTTTAAATTTTTATATTAACAACGAAAACTTATGATCACATGAATGGCGGGAATTTTGAATGTTTTTGGATAATTTATGCTAATAAATTAATTTAATTGTTAATTTTACATTCAATACCTGTCTTTACGGCAAAATTCTAGCGCTACTTGAAGAAGAATGTTCGCAAACTTACGTGTCTCAGCGGCCAAATGTGAGTCATTCAACTGAACGATAACGATATCGACGGTATCGAGACACCGGCTAGGACAAAAAAAACAACTAGGTTCGGGAAGGGAGCGATGCACAGAGCAACGAGATGACCGGTTTTTGGTAAATTAGCTTGTGGACGGTCAGGAGGTGGCTCTTGGCTGCCGACATCAGTCGTTAACGCCTGGCCCTGGGCCCTAAATTACTCTGTAGGCACCGAGTTGCTCGATTTCAGTTTGCTCGAAATTGTGCATCATGGACTCTGGATGACTAGAACAAAGTATTGTTTTCCTATTAAGTTAGAATCTCTTTATATGAGGAGAATCGACGCCGACGAGTGCTGCGAAGAAAAAAAGAAGAAAAGAAAGAGAACGCTATGCGATGTGTGTTTTGAAGAAATCTCTCCTTATGGCGGAGGTTCCGTTATGTTTTGAGGAGCAATTAATTCGACGGAGCGTACGAAGTTAGTTTTAATAGAAAATGGAACACTAAATGCACACCGGTACCATAACGGAGGTCTTAATTCGACATGTCCAACCCGCATTAACTGATCTTGTATAAGTTTCCTTTTTTTGTGGACTACACACAATACAATGCTTGTTTTTTTTTTAAGCATGGGTAATCATCAAATGACATCTTCCGCTCTGGGTGTAGCGGAAGGGAATGTCAGACTTTTACTGACTAAAACCCATACGTGTTCCTACTGCCTTTGTGTTCCAGGGCCGCGGTAATTCTTTCGAACAAATTCCGCTACCCTGGCTGGCTCTGGCCCTAGCGGGTCCCGTCTCCATCTGCTGACATCTCTTAAAGGCGCGCGTGGAACACAACGCGCCATCGACCCGGGCCTGGTTGTGATCGGACAGCGAGCCACTCAACTCTCGCCGTCCGCAGGCCCGCGCCTATGGTGGTTGGGTATCGCCCTGCGTCTCCCGACGCCCGGGCGTCTTCTTCTGTAGTGGCGGTTGGGGCGATGTCTTTTCCTCGCTCGACCTGCATCGTCCTTTGCTAGCATTACTGCTTCGCAGAAACAGGTGCCCGCTCCCCAAGCCTCCTCGCTCCGGACCATGGATTTAACCAGGGCCGGACGCGAAAGGTCGCCGACGCCGATCGCCTCGACGAGGACATGAGTGCTCCGCCAAAGTAGGGTAGACCTCCATCGTATGCTCCACCGTGTCCAACGGGCGATCCTCACAGTGCTGACACCCGGGCGTGTCCTTCCGCTGAATCCGAAACAGGTACCACCCGAAACATCCATGTGAGGTGAGTACCTGCGTCAGGCGGAAGGTGAGGATGCCGTGGCGCCTCTCCAGCCACTCCCCAAAGAGGAGCCTTACCGCCACAATTGTGGCGTGCCCAGGACGACAAGGCTTGCGCTCACCGTTCTGTTGACGTGGAAGCGTACACATATGCAAGAAGTTGGGATCCGTCGTTTAGATTGGCCAGCTCGAAGTCCTGACCTCAACCCGATTTAGCATGTCTGGGATGTCATAAACAGGGTAAGATCCGGGCAACTTGTTCCACAAAACATTAGGCAGCTAAAAAGTGTCATTGCAAAAGATTGGGAACGTATTCCACAAAACGTTATTAAAATATCGTGGAAAGCATGACTAGAAGGATGCAAGCTGTGATTTTGGCATGAAGAGGTCATGTCGGTCGTTTTTAATTTAAAAAATAATTTAAAGAACTAAAAAAATCTGCTTTCTGTCTTTATTGCTGACCACTTCATATTGTTTGGACGAGTACATCGATTTTATTGAATTCATCGAAATTTGATGTGGCGAATTGCCAGAATTCACTTCACGCATATTCATTTACAAGATTATAACGATACAGTCTACGTCAAACTGTTACATTAAATTAAGTAACCAAGGAACATATTACTTTGAAATTGTTTCAAAGCAGCTTTATCGTTTCAATCTGCTAAATCGCGACTTTTCTTAATCTGTACTAGTAAAGTAATAATGATTTTAAGTGAAATTTTGTTATTTTCCTCACATTAGGTACTTAAGAACTACCAGCCAAGAGCATGTCACGCACAGTGTAGTTTTCCGTAGTTAACTGACCCATCCCCTAATCATGACAAAAAATTAAATAATGTCGAACCTTCCCTTTGACGCGTTCCAGTTTTTTCCTCTTGAGGTACGGAACCCTAAAAATGTTTATACTAAAGAAAAGGTTTACCGTTTAAGCGTCACCAGAGTTCCAGTGAGTTTCTTGCAGCGACGCAAGGCGAGCTCTAGACGCTCTGGTTCTTCTTCCAGCATTTTCTCCTTGCGTACCACCTGGAAACCACGGCAAAGAAATATCAAGAAATATAAAAACAATTGGTGGTAATGTACTCATGCTACTACGAACTCATTGATCGGGAGATAAGCTCGTGCCGTATTAACTCGTTCACTGCGGGAGCCCAAAACGGTCTGGAATTCATCTGAGTTACGAGACTTATTACACCCCGTAAAGAGCTACTTTATTGTGCGTTACGCTTATAAGAGAACCTCGTACATCCATATTGCTTTTTGCACCTTTAACTATCTGAAATTAAAATTGGTTATTCTTTTTTCATTTGATAGAATACAAAACGTTCTATGTTATAGTCTTTTCGCCAGTAGATTTGCCAAAAACTGATGAAGTTACAAAGAAAACAAATGCACGGGGTTTTCTTATCCCCGTATCACACTAGAAATTATAATATACAGATATATAGTTATCTCTGTCATGCAGTTATATATACCAGAGATACAGCTCCCGCTCAAGCGAGTAGACACTATTTTTTTACGTGTAGCGTACGGTGTCGAAAAGCCTCCTTAACGCAGTTAACGTGTTAATTAGAAAATGTTAGTATACTATTCAGATGTGTATCACTGAATACATTCACACAGTCAGACGCGTGGTTTTATTTTGATATAGATATTTTCTAGTTTTTATTTCTATATACATATGTGCTTTTATTTGTTGTATTTCTTGTTGTTTTAAAATAAATGGGTTATATATGCATCTGTGGTTTTGTATTAAGTACGACATCGTGACTGTTTGTACTACACATCATGTTTTAGAAAGAGTTTGGCTTTATTGAGAGCCATTTCAGTTTGAAAGTCTCGTTTTCAGACTAGATGAGCCATATTTACGGCCGGATAATGTTCTTGTCAAATGGTTTCATTCCCTCACCTTCTCCATCTCAGCAGCCAGCTTGGTCTTCATGGTCTCCTGCAGAATGGGGAACTTGAGCTTCCAGTCAGCCACTGTCTTGCTGCTCTTCGAGAGCACCATGGCGATGCGCTCGATGTCAGCCATGTTCACACGGGTCTCCCTGGAATCATATAAAATGCAATGTCAATGAATAATAATCAAAAGTTTACAACTAAACTGAATTCATGTAATCGCTAGGGAGCAAATGTCGCGACATCGTGTCATGTCTCTGAAGACATCTTGTGTCGCGGCTGTCGCGGCGTATAACACCCCGAGCGAATACATCATTTAAGCCTACACGGTGCCATTTTGATTTTTACGAGTCAAAACAATGTCGCCGTTCCATTCCTAGCCGTCCTTGAAACACAAGGCTCTGACTGCGCTCGCTTCAGGATGTTTTAAACTACGTCATGCGTCATGATAATGACTAATATTTCCATTTATTTAATCATTAAAATGTTCATAAATATCATTTTTTGGCGCCGTGTGTAAGAGGAATATGAGAATTGGCATAGTATATTAGCATAGTTGAAAAGGATAGTTTTTTTCAAATGAATATTCTGTAATCACTAACTTGAAAAAAAAAGGGGTAAGAAACGGGTAGGAAGTATTATCAAAAATACCCACCCAATAAGTATATAACGACCAAAAATAATCGTGTAAAATATTTTAAGGACAGTACTCAAAAAGACTTACCTACTTTTCTTATTTGACGCCAATTTGAAATATATGTGATTTCATGAAAAGGAAATCTTAAAACACTTTACACCATGACTGTTCGACGTTAGAAATAAGATTACCTATACCTGTTAGCCGCCTGGCCACGCAGACGTTCTACGGTAGCCTCGAGCTCATACAGATCATTCTCGAGAAGCAGCATGTCCTGACGATAGATCTCTTCTTCGCGGCAGAGTTGCTGAAAACATAGTAAATATATTTTTTAAGAAATCATACAGATAGATTTTATAATAATAAGCTAATCGGAAGGACAAGGTAAGTGTAAGTGTGGATGAACTGTTATTAAAACCAAGGGCAAAGCAAAAAAGGTTTGTGTTAAATTATATGGCTAACGATGCAAATACTTAGGGAACGGCTAATACAGGTGTTTTAAAGAAAGGATATACTGCATAAGGCCAAAAGAAAATTTAAAGTATGGTTAATAAGTAATAACTCTACACCTGACAACTTTTGATATTTCCCATCACTAATTATAAGGTTGTATACGCACAGAGTTGGGATCAAGCTCGCTGAAACTTTCAGCGATAGCTCCAATCTTGACGATCGCGTCGCCCATCAGCTGCCTCATCTGCATGGCATGAGTCAGAGTCGAGCGGCGCATATTGCGGGTCTGCGAATCAAATTATCACTTAAGACTTAACACCAAAATCTTAACAAAATTCAAGTAAAATATCGCTGTTGCTAAAATTTCGCTCCTGCTTCTTGTAATTTTCGCTTTAGTTCGCGCAAGAGCATTAACATTTCAAACAAGATTAACACAATGTTCAACATACCTCAATCCTCAGATCGCGACCTTGCTTCTGCAGCAAGCGTAGCTGCCCATGGAAATCGGGAGATACATTGATGGTATAAGTCTTCTGAGGGATAAGAGCCAGTTGTTGACTGACCAGCCCAGCAGGCTTGGGCGGAGGAGCCGGCTTCAGACGATCGCGCTCTGCAATACAATGTTGCATTTTCCCTTATATCAAACGATTACCAGGTCGAACCCTTTGGAGAAAGCTAGTAATAAAAGCATGATTTTTTTAAATTGCATTAGCTTTACTCCAGCAAAGTGGTTTTCATTCAGTAGAACATCATTCAAAGCTGTTGCTAAGCTTTTATCGAACGATGTCGAGGAAAAGATACACGGAATCAGGAATTCACGGATCTATTACTTTTGAACCAATAATGGTTGATATTAAATACACTTATCGTCCGGTTTCCGTAGATCCTCCTCTCGTAGTACACCTCTACTTCCGCCATCATGTTTATATTGTTAAGTACTTAATAGAACCGGCATGATCCAAAGCTAATGGCATTAGTAGATAAAACTCTGTTGTTATTTAATAAATACGATTATTCAAATATCAATGGATATCAAAGAGTTACCTTGAGATGACGTCCTCGGCAAGGTCGAAGATTTGATAGCCGGTTTGGTGGGTTTGGAATCAGCTTGTTATGGCAAAGAAGTAAGCGGAAAGAAATCAAATACAAGAATTATGAACATGGTTATGATATTAACTACGACAGTGATTAGAAAAAAAATAACCAGCAGAGGATTCTATCGACTTTAAGAATGGTGTGACCACATTGATCACGTTGACAAAAGAAACATTTACATACACTTTCACTTCATTTTCGGAATTTATTACAAAGAATATCAATGTGAGAGCCGAGGATGTGGCCATTCTATTGTCGATGATAATAATGATGCTAATTGGTAAACAAACAAAAATAATTATTAACCGACATTGATTTATATAAATGTATAATGTGGGGAACCATTTCATCTCACACAAGGGGTTTGACTGACTGCTGGTATTGTTATCAAATAAAACAAAATATGAGGAGTTGACTTGTGTGTAAAAAGGCTAGCATCATAAGGGTTGTCAATGTTAACGTCAAAATAGATTAAAACCATACAATACAGGCAACACACGTTCTTTATACATTGCTCTGTACTCTCGTGAAGACTTGGTCAGGCACGAGAGGTACGCGAGCGTCATGTCGTTACAAATACCAGGTACTTCTATAATAATATATTAACCACCACCGAGGGTTTTTGCGATTCAATTACCATACTCTCTGCACCTTTTACTTACGTAACTACTCATAAGACTACGAATGCAGTCAACTTGCAACAAGGGCTTTATAATTAAGTAAACAATGGTTTGTATGCGTACCTGTGTGCTGGGGTGAGTGCTGCTTGGGCGAGCTCATATCAGGAGGATCATCGCTAAATGATACGGATTTCTCAAAAGAGACAGACTTTTCTGAAATGACAAATTTTTATTTGGTCAGTCAAATAAGATCAGAGTTATTGGTTTCTCTGGCACGATGCATTGATATTTTAAAACCTATAACAATAAACGTACAGAGACAGTCTGCACACAAAAATGAATGAAAGACCCAATCGTAAGTAACTAGCAAAGTGCATAATAATATTGTTTTTCAAAAATAATTTGATGGAGGGATTCAAGAAGATGGGTGGTCAGTTGGGTAGTCTTGAGTGGTGTTGAGTGTTTAATAAAGAAAAGAAAATACAAAATTAAGTGCTGTATTCTACGTTGGGATCATGTATGTGTGGGAAGAAAGAATCATTAATCAAATCAGAGCACTGTACAATAATCATAAAGTCAATATCCAAACATTACATACTAAAGACAAACAATATAACAATACAACTTAGTAAAACTTGCGAACTCTACAAAATTAACAAAACGAGATGTGATCAGTGAGTAAAGTTGATATTTCCGCATGTACCACGAGACGATGGCTACTCTACGTAAACAAATTGGCGCACGTTATAACCAAGTCCAGCAATGATTATTTTCTACGTAACAAAGCCTTTACTACCTTATAGCTCAAAACTCATCGTATCGATGAAAAGAGCAAAAGTAATATTATTTGGTCAAAATTCACAATGTACAATGAATTCAACGATTTTATTATATAGATGAGATGACGATAATTTCAAAACGAAGGTATAATACAAAACAGATGCACTTGAGCCCAATACAAATGTTTTAGAAAGCTGAAATAAGAACAATACCACTTGATATAGCAAGCAAGCTTTCGGCGTGATAATGATGTACTTCGCTAAATGCATTGCGAATGTCATAGGTTTAAAGGACATTCGGCAAATTACGAGTCGCACACATTGGCAGCGTGAAAGTGACGCTTTCCCTGTCCAACGCGCGTGGCAAGATGTGCGGAAGCATCTCTGTCATCGCATTTACTCGGCAGGTAATGGAATGTGGTAGAACCTATAATTTGCGGTTTTATTTTCCCCACTACAGCTGTTAAGCGTGACGTCAAATGACCAGGTTGTACTCCTAGCATTGGAAATTGTGGAGAAACCACAGTTAAGCGTCGTAACCTTTTAAATTATTATGAGCTTTTACTCAAATGACTCGTTTCCTTGTAGTTGCGAATTATGGTCTTAATATTCGCCCGTATCGGAAGTTGTGTTATAATGGGTTTGTTTCCACTCGACACTAGCAATGCATCAGCGTTAACTCTTTAACCGCCTCCGATCACACTTACGAAATTTATCTCTGCCTAATTTAGGAGGTCTCTCGGTGCTGGTAAATCGTGCCGCATCTGAGTGCAGGAAAACGCAAGCTACATTAACGGACGATGCTTCCAGTTAAAAGCTACTAAGCCGTTTGGCAGATCCACAGTAGATCAAATTGACAGAATTGTTTCGATTCTAGGTTTTGTGTTCTAAGTTAGAAAGTCCCAGTTGACTTATTAGCTGGAACTTCGCTAGACTGTGTCAACGGTTGTTATTCATTTGACAACAGTTGCAGTGTCGATTAAATATTGGTACTTTTAGTCTTTCATTAAAAGACGATTTAATAAAGACGTTTTGTAGGCCAGCCACAAAGATATTAACCTTTTGAACGACAAACGTCACAAATGTGACAAAAAGTACGGCTTTGCGTCGGGGGCACGCCGATGCGTTTTATGCTCTGGCGTTCAAAAGGTTAAGGTCTAAAATTATGTGTCTCATGTAGGATTCCGTCATATCACCTGAAGTTGCTGGTCGTGCATGGTAGGCCGGGTAGTCCTGTCGCGGGGCAGGTGCCGCGGGCGCCGCAGGCTGGTTGGGGACTTGCAAAGCTTTCTGCACGAGCCCCGTCAAGTTGGCCAGCTGGCGCTCCATCTTCTCAACGCGCAGGCGTTGCATGTCATCCAATTGGGGCCTACAAAATCGTAATTAGAGGTCCTATCTATGCATTGATATATTTATGCAGTGTATCCTATCTATGCATTCACTGTTTTGGAATATACGCAAAAGTCGCTTTTGGTCAAAATCGCAATGCCGTTGTTTAAAAGGGAGATAATAAGAAATATTATGTTGACTTTAAGTTATTTTATATTGTGGCCACAACATGCTCAGCATAAGAATCGATATTATCGCTACGTTTAATCAAAAGGGAAATGATTGAAATGTTAAATATTGGAAATTTCATTGAAAACTTCATTGAGAGTCATTGAAATAGTAGAAGTTCTGTTTCTCGAAGTTACCTGGCATCGTACGGCGGTCGAGGCATGGGCCGCGGCGCGGTGGTGATAGGATTGCCGTACATTCCGTACGCATCGTCTATGAGCCCGGCATCGCTGACAAAAGAATGCATGCAGATTCAACACTATGTAATAGGCATATTTAATAATTCCTGTTGCTGAGTATAACTCTTACTTCTGTGTTACAGGGCAAAAATACAAAAAAACACATAGGTACTAAGAATTCATGGGAAATAAAGTAATTTTTCTAAGAACTGTTGCTTACCTGGCTTCCTCATCGATGATGGGCGCGATGTTGGGCCTTCCAGCAGCCGGGCCTAGGTACTGCGTGTAGTAAGGGTCCTCATAGGGAGTCCTGGCAGACCCGCGCTCCGGGGATGACATGTATCCCTCGGCATGGCCTGCGCAAACCAAAACATTAACAAGAATTTCAACAACGATACCATCGGCGTTAGCGCTAATGTTATTCTCAAACTGTCGGTAAATCAATCTCAAATAAACATTGAGTAATCGAAGCTAGTATATAATTATCATCAAAGCATGCGATTGTACAAAAATATACTAATTATTACAAATGTGAGTATAATGCCATTGTAAATACAAAACGAGTAATATCTCATATACAATACCTTTTGAATCAATAGAATTCAGACCTTATGGAGACTTGGTATCCACAGAATATTTTTGAAATAACACTTTAAAGAGTGAATCAAAAAACGACGAAAAACCTTTAAAGGTTTGCGGATAATGCAGAAATTTTGGAAATGTTACTTACTTTGGGAAAATTATCAAGGAGTGTTAAGAAGTATAGAAATCCAATTCAAAGGGGCAAGTACACGGTTGATTAAATAATTAAGTAAGATCAAACAAATTAATCAAAAGTGCGTTCGTTAGCACAATATTAAAAGTTTAAGGTAAAGCATTAGCAAATTAAGTTTTAGAAGCGAAAGTAACGTGTTTGTAGGACGAGGGCCTGTTACCGGGGATCGTGTACAGTTGTTCGGGCCCCCGGGCGCAATCGGCCGCAGCGAACGGGAAACAGCGTTCCGACCCACTGCCAGGGATGTACGTGCGCAACGGCTTGGCCGGCGCTGTAGGACCTACAAACACCGCTTTTACCTAACTTAACAACCCCGGGACTATCCCAGATCTACACAGGATCCCGTTTATTCATTTACATTTTTTTTTAAGTTCTACGAGACGAAATTTGACTGAGAGGGCCATAGCTATGGAAGACTTCTTCCAAATCTAATTGAAAGGGCAATGCTTACAATTTGCTCGCTTCCTGATTCAACTTGTGTGTTAATAAAAAAGTGTCAAATTGGCAGCCTTCGCCACCTTTAGTTGGATCTTTTGTTAGGGTTTATTAAATTTGAGGACCTTTTAGGAGTGGACTCTCACCTGAAGTGGAATGGGGTTTGACTCGGTCGGCGGGGACGGGTGGCGCGGCGGGCGAGTAGGCGCGCAGCATGGAGCCCCCGCGGGGGAGCGTGCTCGGCTGCTGGCCCCCGATGTAGTATGCGGGAGCCTTCACCTGCTAAATAAACAAAACACAACATGAACACCTATATTAATCGCAACAGTCTGCCAACAGTTTAAACATTCTTAAACCACCTGTAAGAGTTGAATAGTTCATTCATGACACATTATTTCATATTGGTTCAAAACATCAGTGAATCATGGTTCATTCTATAATATGTATAATCAAACCATATATATTTTATGTTTAGTATTAGGTTCGCACATGTTTAACATTAAACACATTTATATAATTTCTAAAGCAAGGAAAGCAAAGTTTAGGAAATTCACGAGGTACAATTTTTTTCTTTTTGATATAGATATTAAGATGACTTAGTATCTTTATGATGAAAATTATGATAGGAATCTCGAGCATTCTCAGCTATACAAACAATGTGTTTGTGTAAGACTGTTATACAAAGGTCGATGAGAGAGCGCTTTGTTATAAATAACAAATTATTTACTGAAGCGCAATCATAACAACAATGTATTGCAAGAGATATCATCGCGGTTTACAAACATAATTTGGCGTCTGACTATTGACAGTCCCCTGTGCAACGGGAAGTAGTCGTCAGTCTGCCATTTGATTTTCATAGGAAAGCACTCGTTGGCTTTCTAATAAATAGCTCAATTTAATCGACCGAAAGTCGTTAGTTTTGTCAACAACCTCTCGACGACAACACTGTTCGTTTGGATTATGATTAGTAACTGTTGCATCTTTATGAACGCCGCTGCATCTGCATTTATTTCCTCAGTCATTTATACATTTAAACAATCGTAGTTCATATTTTCACAATGCCGTGGTTCATTTTAATTGTGCTGCTGAGTGTCGCTTCAACCGGACTGTCGATCAATAGGCCCGTTTACAAAATAGTATTGAAACAGAAAGGATATGCACAGGTTTGTATACCTATATTATATACATACTTTACATTATCTTTTAATTAAGTTGAATTACAATCCCTTATTAATAATAATTCATCGAATATGCGAATGTCATTGTTTTGTGAAATTGAAACGCCGCCGCGCCGCATGAATTATGAGGAATTATTTTTACACCGACAAATACCTCGCGATGTACATTAATCGAACAATTATGTGACAACAAACGAAAAGAATGGTTTGTTTTGGTTGACTTGATGTTCTAAATTAATTTTCAGTTCTTGCAATACGACTTGGAGACGCCGCCTCTGAGAGAGTTCACAATTTGCACTTGGATTAGAATTTATGACCTGATCGGGGACCAAAGCATATTTACATATGTCGGTAAGTACCTTCAAGCGAGTTAACTGTCTCAACTAAAGTTTTATTTATTAAGGTCGACATAAAAGCTGTCGTGCCGTGAAAGTAAACCGCTGCTGGTGAAACCACAAAATCAAAGTAATGAGCAAATAAAGATTGCGATAAAATAATTAAATTGACCCCCTTAAACCCGAACTTGCTTGCAGGTCCAGTGTTGCGTAATTTTGGCATTTTTGGTAGGTACATGGTTTAGCGGTTTATTGATTTTGTTGTTTGGCAAAGTCAATAAACCGCTCACATAAAATGTCCTTTTATGAATGTCAGATTGAATTTATTTTGTGGAGTATGTAGATGATGGAGTCAGCAGTCATATAATTTCACTAGTTAGGTGTTCCCAGTGGGTTGGTATTCCCAGTAGGTAGGAAGGCTGTGAAAAGATTGCATGCTTTGAGATGAGAATGTTGAGATGTATGTGTAGTAGAGTATCGAGAATGGTTAAAGTGAGATTGAGAGTGAGTGATTAGAGGTAGTTTAAAAGTGGCGCCAGTGACGGAAAAGTTAAAAGGGAACCGCTTATCTTGGTATGGTCATTTGGAGAGGAGGGATGAAATGCACGTAACTAAAAGAGTTATGAATATAAATGTGAATGGATGGACAGGGAGAGGGAGGCCAAAGAAAAATTGGATGGATTGTGTTAGGAGTGATACAAAAGAAAAGGGAGTTAGTGATAGCGTGACGGCTGACAGGACAGAATGGAAGTAAAAAACGTGTTGCACCGACCCCAAGTAACATGGAATAAGGGCAGGAAGATGATGATGATGAGGTATTCCCAGTAGGTATAACAGGACTCGGGAAGGATGCATGCTAGGCAACTGACGGATTTAACATTTCTCAATGTGCCTGGGGGAGTGGCAACATAATTTCTCTATTTAGATTCTCAAATACAATTTGTTTTTACTTTTTTAGTCACTCGGCTAGTGAAGAAGTTCTCATTTTTATTAAAATTGGGATTTTGTTCTCATTGTGCTTGTGCTACTGTTTGTTTACTAGAATTTGATTGTTATTTTTCAGCATTTCAGTGTAGACTATTTTACGTACCAACTATTATTGAAAGTGTCTATTTGAACTAATCAATATCCTTAGACGTATATAAAATTCTTTCGTTGATGACAGATTGACTGATTGACCGATAGACAAAGGCACAGCCGAAAGTACTGGTCATAGAAAGCAGAAATTTGGCATGTAGGTTCCTTGGGAAGTGTAGGGGAACACAGAGTTTCCCGAAATTCCTGGGGAAACGGGAAAAATCGGGATATGCGCGTACGAAGTCGTGGGCAAAAGCTAGTGTTGCTATATATATATTTGTATTTAGGTACCTACCAATTATTTGCCTTATCAATTATTTTATTATTATTTTCAATTATTTAGCTAATCTAATATAGTTGTATTAATAGGCTCAAACATTCTAAAATGTTCATGATACTCAAATGATTTCGTAACAGTTCCGCACTCACAGCGCGTGATTAGGGCTAATATGGAGACATACATAATTTATGTGCACTCGATATGCGACTTCACGGTCCGAATAAAGTTTTTTAACAGCGCATAAATGCAAGCATTTGATAAATGTTTTAGCGAACGGCAACAATCGTGTTGTAAGGTTGTGGTTGGACTCGGGAGGGAAGCACATCAACGTATCCATCAACGGGCAGGTGTCGTCGAGCTCGGCCGTGGACATCACCAAGGACGTGTGGCGGCACATCTGTCTGTCCTACCAGTCAGATTTCGGAGCATGGGCACTCTACGTTGACTCCCGCCTCCTGTCCTGTCAGGCATCACAGACCGTAAGCAAATAATTACCGATAAAGACCACTGCTACAGCTAACTTTTATAATAATTACTCATTAAACGTAAAAATACCCCTACTTTTTACGTTAAATGAGTAGTTACTACTAACGACAAGTTCAGTGATCAGCCACGAAAATGCACGAACATATTACTCCGACAAAAGACAAATGACCGCATAACTTTATCCGGATCGCTGAGGTCACCTCGACCACGACTAAGCATACAGATAAACATGTGATAAATCGACATAGACAGTTATTACGAAACTAGAACTCCAGACAAGGCTGTCGCGAGTATCCATAAAGAGACAGTTCCATCATAAAATATCACGATTACCTGCGGCTAATCAATACCTTGATAATGTGTTGAGCAACGTGAGCGAATTTTATGGCAAGGATACATTTTACGTATTGGTTAATCAGCCGGTACGGATACAAAACAAATTACTTAAAGCAAACTTTAAAACTTGCGTTATTTTTATGTTTCAGCTCCATGGATTTGTGTTGCCAGGTGGCGGCAGTGTGATTATTGGGTACGGTACAGCAAATGGAGGTAGTGCATTTTATAAAACAAAAACTAACCCTGATTTCAGATACTGGGTTGCTTATCTGGTTACTTATATATTTTTGAAATTACAGGTGCTCCTAATGGTCTAGAAGGCGAAATATTCGGCACAAACATGATATTGGCATCAACTATTGAAAGAAATTATACGATTAGGACCGATCCTCATTACGAGCAAAAAAGATTTCATAAAAACAAAATGAAAAGTACCAGCACCCACTCGAATTATATCATTTTAAACGATTTACAGACAGGAGAACTAAAAAATACTTTTGAAACTCAGCTTCCATCAACAACAACACCAATGACAAATGCAACGAAGAGTTTCATAAAATTTAGGACACCACACAGTTTTATAGACCATGCTGTTGGTTTACAATTTTCATCAAGAAAACCTTCTATACTGGAAATGACTAATGACTTTACTAAAGAGTTTATGAAATTAACGGTTACTGATAAACCCGAAAAACCTGATGGCACCAGCTTTTGGAATTTAAATAATAATGATCACACTGGTAGATATACCATTAAGGTCGCACATAATAGTCCTACTACCAACGTTCCACTTACACTGTCTGAGTTTGAAACGCCGCCACCTGTACCAAGATTCACGTCATTATTTGATAAAACGTTGGGTATGGGGAACTTTTTTCCAGGGTCCACGTTTAAATTTAAGGGAGCAACCGATCCCGTTAAGACTTCGGTTACTAAACAATTTTCGGAAGAATTGTCTGAAATTGAAACTCCACCCCCTGTAGAAAAAAATGCTAAGGTGTATGGTCAATGGACTAGTTCTAAGTTTGCAGGTAGTGTTTTAAATTATCTGAAAAATATCCAGTTACGTTCCAGAGAACAAAAAAAGGTCCCTCAAACTATTCCGTTGACAAAAATATCTGACAGCTTCCCTTACGCGTCTGACTTTAAAATTACTAAAATTAGGCCACCATTTCAATTTCAACGAAGAAATTTAGTAGAAAAGCAGTTTGAAACTAGTAAACGAAGTCCTCAAATTAATGTTCAAATATTTGAAGACGATTTAAGAAGTAACATAATAAAAGCTCATGCACAAACTCACCCTGTACACGTTGAAATAACAAATAGAGGAGTTAGAAAAAAGAAACAAGAACACAGATTTTATAGAAACGCAGACAGTCAGGATAGTAATGAAAGTTTTGGAAGCATCGAAACTATTAGCAGTCCAAAACCTTTTTCTCCGGTTTATAAATCAAAAATGAAAAATGCAGCGGATTTAACTTTGCAAACTAATAATTTGCTTTCTATACTTCCCTTTTTGAAGTCTTTGGAATATTTCGTGGAGAACTCGCAATTGGACGATACAGGGAAAGAAAAGCAAGAAGAAAAAAATGAAATGTATACAAGAAGTTTAGCCAATGGTAATAAATGGCATAATGTTAAATCCTATAATAACGACTATACACCGCGCCAGGTAAAACTAGACCCTGTAAATGGACAGAGCGCTTTGGAGCAAACAATTGCCCAGGCGAACAAAAAACACCCATCTATTCGACTCAACTATAAGCATGAAGATCGTAACTTTATCCCACAAAGAGAAGATCCAACTCTGGTGAAACACCGAGCGTTAGCTATGGAGGTATCTAATCAATCCGAACACAACAAAGATTCGATATCTATCTTAAAATATAATCATGGGTTTTTACCAGGACATAATAAGAAACTCAAACTGGCTGACAAGGTGCAGGCGACAATGAAAGTAAAAAATCATGGCAGTAATCTAAAAAACAACTTTAACAAACAAATAAAAATAGGGAATGCATTGAACGAACGTCACGTAATTGGTGTTAACGCAGAACAAAATAAGCAAAGTTTCGTCGGCGGAAACGAAAACATACCCGACATAAATAAATACAGATCTGATTTAGATAATATCGATGCATCAATACCGGGTTCATTGGGTCCACGAGTTTGCAAAAATGTTGATCTTCTTGATCGTGTGTTGTATGTCCAGCCTGACGAGAGCATCGACATGACACACATAGTGTCGCCGGTGAGACTGAAGAATGTCGGAATAGAGTTCGTTATGCAGAATTATAAAAAGTGCTCGCTAGCGGAATCTGATTTACAAGACAACCCGATGCTGTACATAGATTGGAGCAAAACACCGGTAAGACTATTTGGTGGTTCTTATCCGAAAACGACGACTGATTTGTGTGGTTTTTTTTAAATAGCAAATAAGATCTAAAGTACCATTATTGATTTTACTGTTTTCTAAAAATAAGCTATTTGTAAATAAAGTATAAGACTAAATAGCAAACGTTACTGATTTTCATTTGAACACTACATTGCCGAATATAATTAATAAAGTTGTGTATTTTATTTCCATTGAATCCAATAGTAAGGTTTGTGTAACAACCGCATAAGTTTCATCATCTTGCATCCAGTTATGAAAGTAAATGGGCTGCTGGTATAAAGTTTATTACATTAACATGTCCTTAATGCTTGTATCACTAATTATCGCCACTAATTATCGCTTGAATTCTCACAATTCTTTTACTCTAATGTCATAACCAATATATCAATTACGAAAGTAGTGCGTAGGTTTTCGCCTTGGCATATTATTAAATAGACTCCTCAGAAAACTTGATAAACCTCAATAATGTTTACTACATTTTAAGAGACTGCTTTGAAAAATAAGAATACGCTGTTTCCCACGCAAAAAAAATCAGAGTATTCGTTTCTCGAACTAACAATGCTCATTTATCAAAAAAAAAGTTAAGAATACCGCAATGTAGAATACAAATACAGATTTTACAATCTTCTAGGTTTTTTTATCAGATTTATCTAAGAAAACCTAAACTTAGTCCTAGAAATTTCCAAGAAAATAAATTCAAAGAAATTCTAACAATTACACAGTTAAATCGATTAAAAACTAAAAACATTTGTTTATTTAGGTTAATACTTAATTAAATCCAAAATTGCTTCCTTATAACCCAGGCAGCGGATATTGTCAGAGACAAACATTTGGAGCTTGTAAAGTAAAAATTAGTTCAAGGTCTGCCCATTATAGAAATGAAATATTGAGATGTGACTGCATCTCATTGACGGAACAAGTCAAACCTGTTGAGAGGAACAAGAGTAGGTAATGGAACAGAAACCGAACTTCACACAATCTTACTGCCCGTGGTGAGTGGTCAGTCTCTTCAAAGTCATGCGTACAAAGCTGTGCCGCCACTTGAAGTTTAGTCTCTGGACGGATGTCTACTCAACTGTCTTGCAAACGTTCTCGTTAACTAAGCGTTCTCGCTTAGTTACATAAGTTAAACCGCACTAAATAATAACGTGCCGAAATATTACCTTAACTTGTCGTATTTCACACCTAGTAACGTTACGGAATTTGTTAAGTAGCTCTGCAGGAAACCACGTCACGGTTAGTAGAATTTAGTTTCATTTTGCATAGTTAACTGTAAATATATTTGCAGTGAACAATTAATGAATGCAGTTAAGAGTTGAAAATGGATGGTTTGCAAACAATAAGCAAGTTATTAAATAACAAAATGATCTGCGTTCCGGACGCAACAATGGTTCTTTGAGTACACTCTCACGATGCGAAGCGGAAAAGAGCGAAAGCCAATGAGGAAATATAGTTTCTTGAATAAGTCTGAAAACATCAATACAGAAATGCAATTTCATATTACCAAAAGACTCGAACAACGAAATGAAACAAAGGATCAAATAACAGCTCGTAACAACTTAACCTAAAAACGATTTATTACGATGAAGGTCCTCTTACAAAACAATTGCAGCTCCTCAGTCTGATTGGCGTCGCTTGTAATCTTGTACTCGACTAAGTCACGAGGTGCTCTGTTTACCGGACAGGCCCAAGCACAGAATGTCCATCACAGTCAGCTGAGTAAATCGAGAAACGCAATGCAATTTAACAGTGCCTGAGTTATTTAGGTCGCCATTAGGCTTAGAACGTCCTGCGAATCAATCTGAGTACATTACTCACGAAGGACGTTTCTTAAACTTGTTTAAGTTTATATTAAGTGCGTTTTAATCCGGTTCGGTAACTATTTAACACAGGCAACACAGGCCTCTCGTCTCTACATACACACGTCTTTTTATGTGCTTGTGCACGTACCTTAGAGGAAAGATCGAAGTGACCTGCAACATTTGTTGAATACGAAAATGCTATTAAGCGCCAGAGAGTGGTGTTCCAGGAATCACAGTTTTTAAGTCAATAGTGAGTAGTGAAGGAACCAATCCTCGTTTTTAGAATGCAACTCAACTTTGGGACCGTCGAAGCGATTACGAGGAACTTGGGTAAACGCCCTTAAACGATATAATCCGTAAGCGAGCGCGAGCTAATTTTAAATCTAAGACTTTACTGAAATGTCTGTAAAGTTAAATGATTTGAAATATTTTATACTCAATTTGCTACTTTTTTTCTCATTTTGAAATATTTCTTCGCTTTGACTCAATCACTGTTTAATATTCTGTACGTATATATTTATCTCTCACATAATCCATTACCGATAACATCGACTGCGTCTTTGGTACGATGGTCACAAATGCTAAGTACCTGCTGAATAAGCATGGTCCTGGATTCGATTCCCGAGTCAAACAAAATATCATTTTTGCTTCTAGAATTTCTGAGTAGCATGCATTAGTCTAGGTGTGTGTCCGGCTGATAACAATTGTATCGCCTGCTATTAATCTATGAACCGTAGAGTAGGTACATGCGTGATGCAGCGATGGGTTGAACTACCTTAAGCTGCAATAGTATTTTTAATTATTCTCACATAAAATTTAGATTGAGAAACACTGTTTCCAAGTAGTATTAACAGACCAAACATGTCTTGTAAAGGATGCCAGATAAGGTTTGGTCGATTTTGAGAGCAATACTCAGGGGAAGGCATAATTGGCCGGAAAGCGTTTGTGTAGTTAATTTTATAAGAGACACATTAAACGTAGCACGACTGACGTCTTAGTCTAAAGACATGTGTCGCTTTCACAATTTCACATGTCAATGAATTAAGCACGTCTGATCAATCAATTTTATTACGCCAACGCTAAAAACACGTTGGTTTGCAACTTGACGAGTGGGATTTTTTTTCGTAGCTTTAGCATAGGTAGTACCTACATAACCTAGCCGAGATCCCAACTATGTTTAAACGGCACTGAGAAAATGGCTGAAAACGGAAAATGAAGTTATCCATTTGTTTAAAATGAATAGGTATATCAGCGTAGGCAGAGGAATTAGTTCGAAATTCAACAAAAAAAAAAAGATGAAACAACGTATCATAATTATACAGAAAGTTGGATTAACTTCGTTATTGTTATTAAAATCGTGATCATCCTGTAATGACATTGGTTTGTATGCGACACATGTCTTCATTTCAAGGAACAAACGGAAAAAAATACTTATTCAACGAGTGCGGTTAACAAATTATAGAACTGCACTACCTTGGTTTCAAATAAAGCCTCCCCGCACAAAGGCGCGACGCGATAATGCGACAAGGCGCTCACTCGTACAATGATTCGTTTAAAATTATGTTGTCGCTTTGAGAGAGCCTATTGACTGAGTTTTCAAGCTACTACAGTAAAAGAGATCCCCTAAAAACAAAAATGTGAAAAAAGGTCAAATTCCAATCGACAAAAATACGGCCTATAAAGTAGTGAGATCAATATAATAGGCCAAGCATTTTCTGAAATGCTTGGCCTATTTTACTGCAGAACAGTTCATGACTCTAACATGTGTCTTTTGAGAATACCAGTGAACAGAGAGCTTGGATCTTTCCTGATAGCATAAAAATATTTCCTTAAGTTTTTTTTCTTCTAAAGTCGCAAAGCAGTTACATTTTTTTTTGCGACAACAGATAATGATCAGTTTTGTTGGTTAGCGAATTAAGATATTTAATGTAATAATTTATGACACCAAAGTAGGTAATTTTTACCTCAAACAAAATAAAAAAAAGGTTAGCTGCACGGATTAATAATTTGTGTATAATGACCTACTTATAAGACTCGATCTCTTCTACAAATGCTCCACACAAATATCCAAGTTGTATTTCCCGTTTTAACTAGACGGAAAATTATTATAATCAGATATTTATTAAGAAAAAATAACACGGAGGGTTAACTTTTCGCGAGATACATTTTTACATACTTCCCTGACTACACTTTACCAAGTTAACAGCAACAAATCGGAGTTAAGACTTATTGCTAAGTTAGTCTTACTTTCGACGTAATGACTTTGACTGGACTTATCTGACTAGAGCAGGGCTCTAGACAAGTTCTAGCACTAGGTAATTTATATTAATGCTAGCCAAGGAGGAGGCGGGCCGCGCGAGGGAAAGGCAAGGCCTTCGCCCCAACCGCCGCTACAGGAGAAGACGCCCCCGGCGTCGGGAGTCGCAGGGCGATCCCCGGCCACCGCAGGCGCGGGCCTGCAGACGGCGAGCATTGGGTGGCTCGCTGTCCGATCACCACCAGGCCCGGGTCGATGGCGCGTTGTGTTTCACGCGCGCCTCAAAGAGATGTCAGCATAAAAGACGGGGCCTGCTAGGGCCAGAGCCTGCCAGGGTTGCGGAATTTGTTCGAAAGAGTCACCGCGGCCCTGGAACGCAAAGGGCTTTAGAAGGAACACGGATGGGTTTTAGTCAGTAAGAGTCTGACACGCCCTTCCGCTCCGCCCAGAGCGGTAGAAGTCATTTGAAGATTTCCCATCCTTAAAAAAAAAAAAAATCGTAATTTATGTTGTTACATTGGTATGTCTGTTATATCGTGGTCTTCTCATATTACCTCCAATTAGTTAACATTATATTGATTAGTCTGTAGGTACATTTGATACGCCCTTATACGTACCACAGCACCCACCGACACGACGCTGCCTACCATATTAAGCTACCACTAATGAATCAAAACCCCCACGTGCGCCTACATATAAATAATATCGTGTGTAATGCAAGGACTTGCAAGGACGATAACCAAAGTAAGACTATATACTGTAATTACACCTCAATATTGAATGCCCACTTTGGGACTGTCTATTTTGGACTTTTGGCTGCATTGGCAATGGACCCATTCTCGGAAAGTATTTTCAACTATTACATACTGATCAATGGATTCATCAGAGAATCTTTGCTTAAAAAAAAGGAAGATACCTTTTTAACTACAAATGTTTACAAGCACGTTGACAACAGCGCCAAACCATAAAATTCCAATACCCGAATCTAGCAACCTTATTGCATTTCAAAAGCGATAATCAACGGATGCAATTTTGAAAACAAGGACAAGGGAGAAATCTGGATACAAAGTGAGCGGAGTACTATAAAACGGAAAGAGGATGCTGAATAGAATCAAATCATCAATTCAATCGGATGTAATATGGAAGGCGCTTTGTGTTTACAGGAATGTTAGGTCCCGCCTGGATTGGAGTACTACTTTGCAAACTAGGAAAACGGGAAGTACCTACTCAAAACGAGTTTAATTAGGGAATCTGCTTGCGATGTTCAAATTGAATACTAGCATGACTAACTTCTAAAATGAACAGAAAAGGTACCTACCTACTATTTGTAAGAAAAGCATTTTCTTTATTGAATCATAAATCATTATTATAGTAACGCAGTACCTATGTCACGAGAAATATTGTCATTACAAATAAATCAATAGTTCTGTTTCGATTCAAGATTCAAGCTTAAGAATGCGATCGGATGTACTCCTGTACCTACCTACTGAATAGGAAGCAGCCTTTCTCTGTGTTCTCTCCGACACGTTGTCGATACGTCTCACATCAATCGCCAATTACATTGTAGTCTCTCGTATTGCCTAACCTTAAACGGCTGCTGTCGTAGTCTTTGTTTGCAAGTACATAGTTTACATTATGTAAACGCTCCGTCTAAATTAACGACTAAGCAGAACCTAAAACAACCTGTATTCATGAATGTAGGTACCTACCGGCAACCATATAGGTAATGTCAAATCGTCAAAACAAATTACGATAAGATCTCAAAAACCATAATTTGTCAAACAATTATAAAGTTAAGCTCGAAATCAGGCTTTATAAAATGGGCCGACTTAAAATCATCAACATTAAAATCAACTGTACAATCGTATTCAATTCAAGCTTTTTCTATAAATGCTTTTAACATCTCCATCGATATGTGTTGGTGTTTTAGTTCCGCCTGCTCCTACTTTGGGAGGCTCCCCAGCTTACACCAGTGTTACATTATGTAGAATGTCCCACCTTCCACGAATTAATATCACCGCCCTTTGTCCAATTATTGGAATCCGCCAAATTCGATTACACGAAGTGTACATTGTGTCCTTGTATGTGAACAACATCGTTGTTGCGGAAATCGCTATTACTGGCAACGCCTATCGTTTTAAGTATAATTTGATCCATTTCTACGTTGATTGAAAATTTTCTCTCTGACAACTTAAATCAATATATCTAAAAGTCTTCCATTATTGACCGACAGACAACGCACAGCCGAAACTACAGGCCGTAGAAAGATAGGTTCCTTGGGGAGTGTGGTGCTCCCCCACACTCCCCAAGGAAACTTCAGGCAAAAAAAATTAGAGAGAATTTTCCGAAATTCCAACGGGAACGAGTCGCGGGCAAAGCTAGTACATAATATAAAGACAAGATAGTTTTAAGTATAAATGTGGCCATCCACAGTGGTCGAGGAAGACCAAAGAAACAATGGAAGGATTTTGTGAAAGATAACATGATGATGATGTCAAAACATAAAGGATTGAGACTTTGTTTCACATGCTGCGGGTTGCTTACGCCCTTTGATTATAAAATGAAATAGCCAAACGCCAAGTGCGATATTTCACAAGCCCGCATGTGGCCGGGCGCTCGCAAGTTATTCAGTGTATAACCGCAGCCGAAGTGCAAACCGCATAGTGAAAGCCCAAATTGCATTAGTCTGGTTTCATACTCACGCGTTAGAGCTGGCCACGAACCCACATCAAGGGTGCTTTAAGATGGGAATTGGATCATCCTTGCCAGGCTTAGTGAAACTCTATTAGAAAAGGGCTAGCACAGCCAATTTCTGCCACGGGTAAATTGCACGCATCTACCATTTTCTTACCCATTTTGTACTGAAGTATCATAATACTACTCGTAATTTAGAGGAGCCTGTGAATTTCTGATAGCTTCCAATACCGAAGTCATTTAAAACGCAACAAACAAAACAAACCGCACCAGCGCAAACGCAATAACAAAAGCCGCACCAGCTAAACACTTACTGGATATGCATATGCATAATGACAAGCAAGAAACACATCCGTGTGGAAATCTACTTCACCACGAACAGACGATAAATCACTAATGGATTCAATATTATTGACAACTCAATGTATCGCCTTTTTGTTTGCAAGGTATAAATCATGAAGTTAAATGGCTTGACTCCATCTTGGCTTGGCTTGAGTTGTATGCTTTTTATACAAAACATGGCGATTTGCCGCATCTGCTTTTTATTACCAACATCATATAAACAGTCAGTTTACATCTCAAGGACTGATGCCCCCGACTTTAATTGAATCAGCAAGTCACTTATTTCTAAATATGAATTAAACCGTGCATCCACAGATTTCAGTCAATTGTATTTTGCCGTATGATACAAACTTAGCCAGCTATACAAGTCAATATTTTAAGAATTCAAGGACTCTTTCCTTAGATTACTAAGCGACTCGTCTTCAAGAGATTAATTCCACTTAGAGCGTCTCTCTTAGCTACCCAAGTTCAAAGCTGAAGGATCACTTTAGCGGGATCACACGTGATTTGAGTATATGCCAGATTAATCTCAGAGTTGCTCTGTCCTAGGCGAGGACATTTAGCTCAATCACTCAATTGTAAAATCTTCCAATATTTTCCAATAATTCTATATAAAAATAGATGTTTTTGCTCAAATCGGTAAATTAAACATTTTCATCTTTTCAGGTCTCGCAGTGAATCTTTCAGACGAATGATTTTAATATCGTACTTAGGTAATGGTAAGTTGCGAAAAAATTTGGCAAAATAATCATGTTATGGAAAAATGGGTCAACCGAACACTCAAGGCTTACTTACGTAATGACTCGCGATTCGGTATCCAAGTAATTATGGGTTAGATAAAGTACACAATCAGTGTATTGAATCTACTATCTACACGCGGTTTAATGAGGAAAAAAATAATGCGTTCATTCAACGCAACGGAAGAGAAAGTACGTATAGATTTTTCTTCTTTTTAACTTTGCATATATGAACTCGCAAAAGTATGATATAATTGTATCATTTTTATTATTAAATAACTATGTGGTTGTGCAATAATAACTGTAGGTACCTACTGTAATAATGAAGTTACTATTCTTGTTAGTTACGATGCAATTATACCGTTTGTATAAGCATAGTTTTAAATTATGTGCGATTTCTAAAGTATAATAAACATTTCAAATATTGAGTTAAGTTGTAGCAGTGGGAATTTCGTAATATAGTGAGGTACGTAATACTTGCCATAGAATTCGCGAATGTTGTTCCGAGAAATGAAATAAGCTTCTCTGCAACCTTCTTTTTACTGCCGAGTACAGGGAATAGGGTATTTGACTAATCAAATCTAATTAGTCTGTCAGATAGATTTTCGAAAAATATTAGACATGTTGGTATTTTTTCTTTTGTCACGTAAACAAAAATTAAGACGATACAGTGCGTTGAAAACTCGTGTGACGTCACTTATCAGTACACTTTTTACCGGAAAGTGAGGTCACAAGCCCCCATTCTTTGATGCATTTTATCTTCGTAATTTTTTATTGATTTATAAAATAAAAAATACGTATTCAATATTTTTCGATAATCTAACTGACGAACTAAATAGAATCATATTTTTTCAACCGAGGTAACATCCCAATTGCTATTCAGAAGGTGGTAAAAGCGAAAACAATAAATACATTATCAACGAAACATTTGCAATATTTGCAACTGGCAAAAGTGCTTTTAATAAAGGACTTGAATTAGCATCTCTCACCAGATGATTAGTATGTCTAGAGCCGTCCTTGACTCAAAGTTGGAAATAAATTTGTAAACATTAGACGGTTGGGCTCTATTGCGACCCAGATGTAAAGGGAAAAACGTCATAGTGTTGTAAACCTTACATCTTGCATAATTTTCCAACCTTTAATAATGACAAAATTTTAAGAGATTTCTAGAGGCTTACAGCATAATATTATGCATGATATTGGCTCAATTTAGGTACCGAATCTTCGGCCTTCTAAATCAATTTATAAAAACTTTTTTGTTAAAAAACAGATTTAGGATAATGCTGACTATATAAATGACTTCCCTGTAAAGCGGGTAGTGTTGTGTAACAGTTTCTTGACACTATCCATATTTGGGCGAATGGATACCTAGTTATTAATCAATATAATATATCAAACTCTTCTGTTACTGGTGACTGAGTGACTAACAGACAACGCACAGGCGAAATTACTGGTCGTAGAAAGTTGAAATTTGGTATGTAGGTTTTTGGGGAGTGTAGAGAAACACTAAAAGATGATTTCCCGGAGATCCTATGAGAACGGGAAAAACAGGATATGCGCGTGCGAAGTCGCGGGCAAAAGCTAGTACTTATATCTATAATACAAAACGAGGATCAGTTATATTTTGCATCATAACAATTTGATCGGCATCGCAACGGACCATGCAGACATTGGTTCTCAATGGTCCACAGGCCTATCTTATTGGCTTAAATTAGAAACCTAACCGGGGAGATTCAGTGACAAGAGAGCGCTTCACTTATTATCTATTTACATTCTGTAGTTAGAAGCGATTCATGACAAATATTTTCTTACCGACCGACGTTTTCAGAGTCATTGTATTCACTTTTACCAGTGCAATGTATTGTATCTCAAAATGAAAACAGCTCAAAGAAGAATTAAAAAAAAGAGTTACGTCCTGCCTTTCTATCAGGCGGAATGCGTGAGTATTATCCAAGTGGCATAGCCCGGACCATAGACGATAGGAAAGTCACGGATACCCATACTCGTATACTCTCCGGCAGTGCCTCAGTTCTCCAATCCCTAGGAAAGAAGTACACTACCTCGAAACTCTAAAAATGCCACATTGCACTAGAACGCGTCACGGTGACCAACCGCAGCACTGCGACGATGCAGTGGATTAAAGGACACAGCGGATCACTAGGAAATGATGCGGCAGATGAGCTGGCTAGTCAGGAATTTGCCATGGTACGGTGATTGTTGGATCCGAACCTATAGTACCACTCCTCTTGCTCCAGCTGCGCACATGTCTACAAAGACTCAGCCTCAGCACCTAACTGAAGGTAGTCCAAGGAGGCCATGCCATTCTTGAACAGGAAACTAACAGGCGTCTTCTACGACTGGACACAGGCAGCCTGCTAATGGTGGCGGAGACCATATGAGCTTTGGCCGAATGCAGAGTTATTTACAGTACGACTAAAGCCTGAGCAACGATCCCAAAGCCAGTCTTCACAGTGAAAGACCTTGGTGTACTGTTTGAAACTGACCTCCCACATGTGTGATGATAATTCTTTAGCCAGGCCTATGATGCCTAGCTAAAGAATCATTTAGACGCTCAGGTTTTGTTTTACGCAACTGCGAAGGTTTTTAATTGGGATTTGCATGCGGAGCTGTGTTAATTATTTGTTCCAAACAATTATAATCGCTCTAGAGAGCAAAAATTATTTAATGTCCCATTCTGTCGGCCTTTAGCTTGATCTACTTCCCCTATAACGCGTATGCTAACAATGCTCAATGCGCTCTTGGAGACCAACCCTGGTTTGGAATTGTTTGCTGATGAACGGAAAACGATATTTTTAGAATGTTTGCGTTTCTGTGAGAAGGCAGGGTGAAAGGTTTTAATAAATTTATTATAAATGGCTTCACTGAATAAACATTTTTACACGATAGGTATAAAGGACAGTCCTCTGTGTAGAGCATGCATGGAGGAAGACGAAACGGTAGCGAACCTGCTCCTTGAGTGCACAGACGTCGCTGAGATAGAGAGGCAAACAATAGGAACACCGAAAACAGACCTCCCAGTGTATTCAAGATATCTGTAAGAAAATATCCTGATTAGAATGTCGGCTGCCATGGCTCACGTGCAATGGCCCAACATCGGGACCAAGTGTGGAAAAGATCTATCTATCGGGGTTTGGTTCCCGCACGCACCCAGGACGCACCTGCGTCCTGAAGTAGTAGAAAGGCAGACCTTGTAGAAAAGTTAGTAAATAAACGTACTTCAGTATTTTATGTTTTTTATGACACCTTTTACTCATTAACATTAGATTTTAACTTACAATAAATAAATCTGTTAATATTTTATCGTACATCGAAAGAATAATGTCTATTAGTCGCAGAAAAATAGTAGGTTTAAGAAGTTTATTACTATAACAATAGATAGGTAAGAGTTATGTATACGATACACACTAGCCGAAGCGCAACAGAGCGGATAGAGCCATACATAAATCGTCTAGCTATAGACCCACAGAATCAGCAATCATTACGCTAACCAATTAAAGATGCATTATAATTTATAATGTGGAATTTCAACCAGCTACTTTAACGGTCAATAGTTCGCAGGCATATTATGAATAATAATCACTCATAAATCTATTCAAGTTTATAGTAATATAAAAATAACGTTATGTAACAAGAATTTGAAACGGAATAAGAATAAAAAAAAAGTATTTTGTGAAGAATTGGATGAAACTTTAATTTCTACATACAAAAAGAAACAATTTTTCTGAAAGCGGAAAATATTTATTTCCTAGTTCAAAGGCGATCCCATTCGCTGCAGTTCAATACATGTCAACCCATAAAATGTAAATGTTATTAAAACGGAACGAGTATGCAAAATTTCAACTTGATACACAAAAAAATTGTGAATATAAAAAACGTTTCGAACTAAATCATAGGCAGTAAATAACAATCTAACTCTTAATTAAGTTCTCTGTTGACTTTGTCGGCCTCTTTAACTTACTTTGTGAATTTAACCGGGCAGAAAAGTATTTAAACTTCATTCAAGTTTAAATACTTGAAGTCAACCGCATGTCAAAATAATCTTTTTTTTTTAAGGATGGGAAATCATCAAATGACTTCTTCCGCTCTAGGTGGAGTGGAAGGGCGTGTCAGACTCTTACTGACTAAAACCCATCCATGTTCCTTCTAAAGCCCTTTGCGTTCCAGGGCCGCGGTGACTCTTTCGAACAAATTCCGCAACCCTGGCAGGCTCTGGCCCTAGCGGGCCCCGTCTATGTCAAAATAATCTGCAGTCGTAATTTTGGACGTTATTTAAAGTCTGAAATGGATTGGCGACCGAGAAGTTGTCATGGGATGGGCATGTGATGCGGGGTCGTGGGATTAATTTAGTTGTTTGAGGAGACGAAGGCTAAAGAAACGATAGAGAGATATCTGACTAGAAAGTAGGTCGCTAATTAGATGAATAAAAATGTGTCGAAGTGAAATAAATTATGCAACAATTCCAAATAAATGAGGATTGGGCAGAGGAATATAACCATAGTTCAATACAATACCACAACCATTAAATTAGGAAATAGATTTCTACAAAATGACGTTGTCATTCTGATATTTACTAAAGGAATTAATCAAAAGATGCAATATTTATGGGATATGATATATGATGTCTGTAATATGTATCTTATACAAGTTTGAAACCATTTTTGTACGTCAAAAATACCCAGAACTATTAGTATTGCGTTATTCACAGCAACCATAGCGAGGATGAATTATGATTTGCTCGCTAGATTTCTGTGCAATGGCTGCCAACGCGCAGACGATTGATTACTGTAGTAATTAAGTACCGTGGAATCCGATTACACACTCTAGTATTTTTGTTGTAGGAATTACCCACAATCTTTCTACAAATATATCCACAAGGAGTTTAAAATTAATATTATTATATATTAAAACTAGCTGTCCCACACAACTTCGTCTGCGCCACATTTTTCATGAATGCTCGGCTCCTATTGGTCGTAGTAGAATGGTAAATAAATCAATTATTATCGACCGCTGAGAGTAGAAAATAATTAAAGTACTAATATCGCTATTAAAAAATAGGGGTTAGTTTAGGTAGAAAAGTGAAAATTTAGGTTTGTATGTATTTTTTAATGCCACATTATAAAAATAAAAAAAGATTTTGTCCAAAAAATAAAAAAATAAATGTTAGGGGAGGACAACCCTTATTACTTAGGACTATGAAAAATAGATAGTAGCCGATTCTCAGACCCACTGAATATGCATATAAAATTTCTTAAAAATCGGTCAAGCTTTTTCGGAGGAGTATGGTAACTAACATTGTGACACGAGAATTTTATATATACGAAGATTATTCTGTTTTGAAAAACCTAGTTATATGTGAATGCTGTGGTCTCCTATAACTGAAGGAGCACTAGTAAATGAACCAACTGTATTACTGTGACTTTTGTTATTCCGTGTATCCTTTGTTGGAGATCCAACAAAAAAAAAAAATAAAAAAAAAAATACAACACCGGGCTATTGCAACATCGTGAATTTAGTTCAGGTTAGTTAGTTTATTATAAACCTTACAGAATACTCGAAAGATAGTGAACTATTAATTTACCATATAACGTAAAAAGTTCTATATTAATAATCTTTCCATGTTTTACCGAAACATTGTGTATCTGATAACAGATTTATAAAGTCAGAACAAGACCGACGGATCATTTGCAAAGGTCACCGTGTCTACAACTTGAACTTGTCCGTAGTTTCAAAGCGGAACTTCAGCTCATCTACATTCATAAGTTCTTTGATGCATTAAACCATGTTGGAACTTTAAACTTCTCGAATATTTGCACACCTAAAATAAAAGTTTTAAAATAAATATTGATCTTAGTATAATTGATGGATCTATCTGAACATTAAAAGAAGAGGAATGCATCATTATAAAAGGCCAGGGTCTCTTCTGTTCTACCATGATGGATGTAGTCATAATATCCGGTTCCATTTAAAATGATAAGTGCTCTTTAACTATTCCATCAATGTTGACATTGACCCTGAACTTTGAAGCATTGAGATTTAAGAGATAAGTATAAGATTCACGTCTGATGACCGCGAAGACGCGAACCACAGAGTACTTTTATACGCAGACCAATGAAAAGGAGCATTGTACTTCTCGCTGCGTTTTCGCAGCACTCTGTCAGCCATAAATCATATTTCACGAATCTCATTTACAAAGATACATATCAGAACCCTGATATTTGAAATGCCGACTTCTAAATATTGCGGGTGTCTGCAATATTTAGAAGTCGGCATTTACAGGCATTCACAACGAACGAAACGGAATCTGTATAACATCAGAGATAGGTAGCAAAACAATGCATAATTCGATAGTATTCGAGAATTTACAAGTAAATTATAGAGCGTGCTAGCGATCGATCGTGACGTTAGAAGAAACTATTGCATTAGCCCGTATCAAGAAAATTGTATGGAAGTTCTAACTATGAATATTCGATTTATAGTAAACTTGTGCTTTTTTTTTGAGCTACAATGAGTCTTGAGAATAACAAGAAATAAATAAAACACGTCATATGTTGCTCAAAAATGTTACTCAGAAAGTAAAAGGAATGAAATTGAGGACACCTTTAAAAGTACTAACTGATCACATGAAAAAAAAAACACTTTTTCAAATTGATTTTACCTAGGTAAAAGCTTCTGAAACAACAACAAAGTAAAATTCTTTAAGACTAAAATTCTTTAGTTGGCGGTATCACTTGACCTTACGAGGAGAACAGTTTTCTATAATGTTGGAAGGAAGCCTTTTTAAATTGCCTTCATAGAATAGGATTTAATTGCACCTGAAACTATTAGAGGCTGAAGTGGTGTTATTAACCTATCTTTATTTCTCAAGTGGCTTGGTTTCTTTCCAATGTAAAACGATGAAAAACGAGAAAGCACAAAAATCATTAGAGGACCTCGTAGCTAAATATTTTTTTTAACCGCATGTGTTTTCGAGTTAAAGTAAAGCTCTCCGAGGGTATTCGTGGATGCCAACCATTAGATATCGAAACTCATCCGTGCTTTGGAAAGTACATTAAGCCTTTAGTCATAAAAGCTTGTTTGCCACTAATGAGAATGACTCGTTTACACAGTGCGCGCTGCTGCCTAGACAGTTGAAACTGGGATTATCTACTCGTAGCCAGTAGCTTGGCTCACCTTAACTGTCATCACAATTATAGTAGCTGCCCAGTCTCTTGCGAGCCGCAGCACCCAAAAAATACAGGTTCGACTCCAACACGACTGAGGCGGACACGGGCGAGCTACTGCCGAACGCGTCCGAACGATGCAAGTGATGTCGGAGCTGCTACCATATGCGAGTCAAGCGGCAGGCGAGTAAAAACAAAAATGTTTGAGTAACTCGGATGCGAGCTACTATTCAACTCGCACGTGGCGTAACTCGTAAGATATGTCCATACGTTGCGAGTTACTGCACTGCAGCTACTCGACAGGCTGACTCCCAAGCTAGCTTGTACTGTGTCAACAAGCCATAAGGATTCTCAAAACTGCTTTCCCTAAGGGGGAAGAAATTAAAGTTAGTTAGTCATTTTTGCGGACGTGACAACCCTTCGGGCTCATTGCTTTTTGTAATGTATGTTTTGAGAAATCATGTTCAACACCCTGTTTAAAGGTTTATCTGCTTGAAATGTCGCAAGCTTCGGTTACAAAAGGAAAATACATAACAGAGGAATCAAAGCAAATGGTCTTCTTTTTCAAGATTATCGTCCCACATATCGGTCTTGCAAAAGAAAATTCTTCACCGAATGCAAGTAAGATAAAAAGTTTCTTAAAAACCTCAATCGGTTCTGTTTGAGAAATAAACCAATGAAAGTTGTATAGCAATTAATCTCTTGGGTGGCATACGTCAAAGGCGCAGGCGTTTGGCTGTTCGGTTTTAGCCAAAAGCCTTCGGGCAACTTGTCGCATGTTCAAATGTCTTGAACTCTCTGACACTCCTCGACACTTCGACGTTCAATTTTCAAGACATTCGTGTATTTATAGGTTATGATTGCGAAGCAGAAATCGTTAAGGGGCTAAGATTTCGATAGATAGCGACTGAACGCTCGACAAAGTGCTTATCTGCAAAGATCTTAAGATTTGGGATTTAGATTAGGGTTTGGGTGCGCCTTGTACCTTGCGCCTTGTGTTAATTAGTCGTTATCTTCCCTACCTGTGTTGTATTATAACTTGGGTAGAATCTGTCCGTTTAAATGATAAATATTCAATATTATTGGAGAAGTGGTGTAGTAAGGAATCAAATGGCCATTTAATTGTAGTGATATGTTCCGATAATATGATGTTGCAATAATAACACTGACTTAGATCTATAAAGTTAGATTTATTTTAGATCGCCCGTACTAAAATTTAGATTAAGGTCAAGTATAGTTCAAACTTCAATCAATGCTAGCGTACTTTAAGCTCTTCAGTGACGTCTCAACGATTCCTTTCAATATCTATATGTTTTATTTGTGAATGCTTTTTGTAAATCTGATTGTGAGGCATTCTTGGCCTCCACTATTCCATTGTCTGAATTATTGGATTAAAATTAAATAATGAACCGACTTTTTATTCGTTTATTTCGAACGTTAATAATACAATTTACATAAGTAGGAGTTTTATTTATTTATTTAATTGTAGGAGAACAATTAGCTATAACAGATGGATAACAATTGTATATGAGACATAGAGCTACTTACACCTTTATTATTATTCCCGATGGAATTTCCCATTGACAGAAATGACGAATTTCTATACAAACTTCAATTCTTATTTAAACTTTTCAGGGGATGGAATTCCTAAGATCTTTTTTATTTGTAATTGTTTTTTTTATTGGGAAAACTTTCTGCAAAATGTCAAGATTCTAGAACTGGCGGTTAAGGCGTGTGTTATCTATTAGTGAATGAACGAATAAGATTTGTAATATGTAGACTGGAATAAATCTAGCTATTTCGGTGGATCTTTTAAACAACGTGTTTTTTTTATAATGATATGATAATGTAGGAGACGACGATTCCAATAAATTGAGGTATGTCTGAAATCTGGTTCGAAAGTTAATTTCACTTCGTCTCCTATGCGTTGAAAATTATTTTCAAGAAAAAGAATCCTACCACTGTCCTAATAGTCCTTACATTTTAAATGTGTAGTCTGACTGTTTGGCTGAGTAAATGTTTGTAAATCAAATCATGCCTCATAACTTGACGGATTTAGGTACGTGAAAAATTGCGAACCCTTGACCTAGATTTAGAAATACATTTTCTTTTACCCCGGTATTTAGTTCCTTTGGGGCAATTTTGGACATTAACGCGGGAGAAGCCTCTAGCCAAAGCTATGATACTGACAAGATACTTTTTTTAATAAGAGCTCACGTGTAATTTGTACAGTGCAGTTACAACAGCGTATTGTGACGCAACTCCACTGTCGCACAATTGGTAATCTCTAAAAATGGACTGTATTCGGAAGAAAGCCTTAAGGAGGGGAACGGTGTGCGCGTGCTCAACGGTCAGTGTGTGCGTAGAACGCGATCTCGTGCGCCCGCGTTTCAAGATTCCATTTCGAGACAGCTAAAATCGTAAGTGTTCATATATTATTATGTACATACTTGTGCGATTAAGTGTTTACCGCTGCGTGATAAGGGTAATTTTGGTTTTTCGCATTGCGATTGTTTTTGCTTTTGCGATTTTCTTTTACTACAGTGCTTTATTATTATTTGGATAATTTATGGGTTTTTAATAAGGTTCTCATTTATTTACTTTTGGCCACCTTTATGTAAAAATTGATTTCACAAATAATTTTTCCACAAAATATTCTTTTAAAAATAAACGGAATAGTTATTATTAAAATAAACACTATTCTTATTGTATTTATCAACAAAAAATCATAAACAAGTAGGTTCTATCTTTAATATATTATATTATAAAAATGAATCCCTATTTCCCTTGGTCACGGCATCACGCGTGAACGGCTGGACCAATTTCGCTAATTCTTTTTTGGTTCCTATTAAAGAAAATTTTGAAAAAAATAATAATCCGGGCGAAGTCAGGGCGGGCCACTAGGAACAAATAAATATTGGCTATATTCTTATAGTTTTTCCCATGACTTCTTTGTTTTGTTTTTTCAGTAAATTTAGGTTGAATGAAGGCTTAGATAAAACATATAACCTAGACAAGGTTAGATTTTTTTTAAATAAGTGTTAGTTAAATTCACGCAGGTATGCAATAAAAAAATACTATTATGGTGTAATAGGCATATTGCAACTTACATCAAGCATCGTAAGATCCATGAGATTTTTTTTTAAACTTTTTGAAGATCAATACGTAATACCGGAATTTTATGCACTTTGATATCCACTAGGTATAAATTAAGGGCCATTTGTAGAATACATTAAAATTACATACATACATTTTTGACACCATAAAATGTTTTGAACGAAACGGTAGCTATGTTTCCGTGAGAACGATCTTATGTGAACGAATTAATGTTATTATAATAACGAAATGTTATGTTCACAATGCTTCTAGAAGATACGCGGAATACAGACTAAATTACCGTCATTTATACGATTTCACAATGAGAAATGCATTGTAACTTTGTGAGATTCTCATGTAGAATTGCTGTGACTGTCGACTACATTTTGCGGTCTAAATTAGATGCTAGCATCTTTCCGCGGTTTCCCTCGCCTTATACCCATAACCGTCTCCTAGCTTCTATCTATTTTTGTAACAAAATTCATCAAAATCGGTTGGCGATTTAGTCGTGAAAAAGTCACCAACAAACTCACATTTATTTCGCATTTATAATATTAGTTAGGATTTATGAGCCTATTATAAGTCGCAACGAGAAAAAGCTGAATGGAGAAAAAACTCACAGTAATAGGTACTTGTTTCGCACTCTTAACGAGTGACATTTCATTTTGCAATTCATTGGTAGGTAAACCGGTTAAGTGTGAGTCTGACGGGCTCTGCACGATAATGCCACAGACTAAGCTTACTTCACACAGTCTTTAGCATAGGATTTTGCGTTCACGTAACGCAAAATCCTTCCAAACGACAGGAACGCATGTTTTCCCTATTACGGAAACTGTTTGACCCTGACAGTTGGGCTGAGACGTTCGTATTTTGAATATTCTTAATAGAATAATTTTAATGGTCGTTCTTAAATTGTAAAGCTACCGTATTTAATTACTCTGTGGTGTTTCTACTATCTTAATTGGAGGTAATCATGTATTTTAATTGATTGAGTTCTAATTTATCCGTAAAGAAACATGACAGACTGTAATTTGCATATCTATATATCTAGATAATTTGTACAATTTATTTATTGTTAGCCATTATTCTGTAGTGTTAGCAAAACATTAGGAATTGCTTTCACGGCAGCTTCTGCAATGGTTCGTGTATTACTCTAACAAGACTACTGCCTTATTTATTTTATCTCTGATCTATTTACGATCCTACTCTGTGGCTTATCTACGTAAGTTTCTCTACTTCTTCCATCTCAAGGAATGTCTCCACCAAATATTTTGCGTATAGAAAAGAATTAGTTGAATATCAAATTGAGTTTTTTTTTAAATTAACATTGTCTCAAAAAACTCGTCGAGAATATTACCTCACTCAAAATGCTGCAGACCTCTCTAAGAATCCATCAATATTTTAATGTAACAAGTTGGTACGTTTTTAATTTGATACCTAACATAAAATAATAAAACACATTTAAAAAGCTCGCGCAGATAGTTCCCATGCAACAACACGACAACCATGCAACGTCGCATCATCATAGACGTTGTACTAATATTGCACTATCTATAGATAGAACAATTTCCGCAAAAAGCGTCTTCGCATCTTTGTAGCGTCGCATTGTCTTTCGAAGAAAATATTATAAAGTCTACACGAAATCCGTTAAACTAAGCATGAAAACACAAAGTCATAGACGTGTGATCTAATAAAATAATAATATAATAATAATAGGGGTAACACTTGGTTTTGGCCCGTGTTATCCTTAAAACCCGGCGATTATTGCCGAGATACAAAAATGATCAATTTTACAAAGTATACTATGATCGCACCATAATTACAGATCACACAATATATGTATAACAACAGACCAGATATTACACTTGTTGATAAAGAAAACAAACACACGTACATAATAGATATAGCAGTCCCAAACACTCATAATATACAAAAAACCATCACAGAAAAAATCAGGAAGTACACAGAGTTACAAGAGGAAATTACCAGAGTTTGGAAAATGAATAGAATCACAATAGTCCCAATAGTAGTATCAACAACAGGTGTTATTCCAAAACAAATTTTCAACAGTTTTATTACACTCAATCTATTTAAATATACATACCTAACTTTGCAAAAAGCTGCCATATTAAATACTTGCCGAATAGTTAGAAAATTTTTACAACTTGATTTGGATAACAATTTTACCGCAGTGCAGAGTAATTTGCCATCGAATAATAGTAATAACTAGGATCTTCACCTTGGTTCACACCCGTGAGATTCTAGCAAATGCCAGGTACTTACCTGAGAAAAAATAAATAAAAAAAAAACCAAAATAATAATAAAATAATAATATTGAGCAATCTAACAGTTTAATCTATCTCCATCTTCAATATGGCTCGAACGAATGACAATGACATTCACCGGGTTATTGTGCCAATGAATTTCCATGACCGGAACTATTGTTACGAAGTCAGTTAGAGGTCAAATGTTGAGCCACTGGGAACTACAGAACAGCAGAAAAAAACGTGTTTTGTTTCATGAACTCATGAATGACTGGATGAAAAAAGTTGTGTTGGAAAAGAGGCATATTATATCCCACACATGCATATAACTAACAATGATTCGTATAGGTACCTTTATCTTGAAGAAGGAAAAAAGTGCCAACTTTTACCGAAGTACTAGTACATGCAAAAAGAAAATTGCTCATAGTGGTTAGTTTGTGTAAAAATATTTTTTTTTTCCTAGTGCCTGTCAAAACTAGAGCAAGGTTTTATGGTTCTTACCGACATTTTCCTTATCAACTCGGAAATATTAAGCATAAAATACTGTCGGAACTATGCTTTAAAAGCTTTTTTTTAATAAACAACACAATATTACTGACAATAACGGTATCTGAAAAATTCAAACCATTTTTAACTGATAAAAAGAGTTTTCTAAAACGTTACCGGTGTTTGTTATTTAAATAAGCGTAGACTGCCCCATTTATTTAATTGTTTATAATTTTACTAGTAGGTAATTTCAATAGTTATCAAACATAAATTCGTAACTAGGTGACCGGAATCTGAATGACGTAGTCCTGTCCTACAAAAACATCATCGAAAAAATCACTGTCTATTTTCGGCATTTCCAGGAAAAATTTTCCAATTTTAAATCCTTAAAACTTTACGGACTATGTCGAACATGCTTTTTTTCAATCATAGCGAAAACGAACACGAGATTACTATCCCGACGACACACAGAAACACAGCGATGAAAAAATACAAAATCTATGCATTTGCTAACTAAACAGTATTTTTTTTTAAACTGTACAAACGCCAGCACATACAGCTACCCAAAACTGTCAAGCAAAACATTATTTACAGACGCCATCTGTAAATAGTGTTTTGCAGCAGAATATTCTCAAAGAGAATCTCCATTGAGAAAGTAAAGGTAAAATTGGCAATTACTGATTGTTGGTTCAAAGAGTTTATTATTGATTAATAAATTTTATTGACGCTAGCATTCTGGCAATAAAAATAATATTAATACTAGAATAGATAAAGAAGATCTTTCAATCTAAATTAATATTACAAACAGGAAAAACTATTTGTAGGAGGTAATCTTTTATGGTACAGATCCGATTATGAAAATGTTTCCCTTACAGCATTGTAAGGCTAGACTATCGCTAAGTTTACATATATAAGGTCCCATTTAAATAGATGGACAAATTTTAACACAGCGTTCAGTACCTACGTCTAATCAAATATATCCAAGCAAAAAACTTACACTGATTAAAGTAATTTTTATTTTGACCTATAATAATATTTTTTTCGGCACACCATACATTATGGGTTTCACATTAAGTAGTATCAGAGTTATGAGATAACAAAGACATGAACGTGTTTATGCGTCGGGTAACTAAAATTTATACTTAGTGTATTTTTGTTAGGTTTTTTATTTTCTGTTGTCTTGTGTTTTTCTTATAACTTCTTTCCATAGTCCTTATTTTGGTGGATTGAATAATTTCTAAAAGTTTGTCCATCTATTTTAATGGGAACTTATATAATACACGGCGACTGTGAGTCAGGTCCCGAGACCGAACCAAATCGAAACAAAAATTAATAACCGACCATACCCTTGCTAATAACTTTAATAAGTTGCACTTAACAACCAAAATGCATAGCATGCACACATGATAACGACCTGTTTCCTCAATCAATCATATTTCAGAACAATGATGTACTCAATTGGGATAAACTGAAATTACTTAATAAACGGTTCAAGCAATCATCGAGTTAGCTTGTTAAAGATAACAAGTTCAAAGCGATGCTTAACAAAGTCGGTTTGTTGCTGATCTCCTTTGTAATTGTTAACAGGCAAACAACCTGCAGAATGCAAAGTTGCACAACAGATAAAGTTAATTATTACTGTCTATTGTGACTGCTCCACCTTTGAGTATCCTCAGTATTATATTATCCAGTGGTCTTTGACTAAACTATATGGCAACGCAACGACACAATTTTTTTTTCTGACTGTCAAGAGAGCCACGAGCTGTTCGTTATAATGAAACTACGATTTTGGTTGTATATTTGAATATTCATAGTAGTAATTTGATATTGTTCTGCTATTCCATTATCATCTTACTCTGTAACGGTTTTTGCAAAAACTTTCGAGATTAACCTAAATCTATGCTTTTCATTGGTTAGCGCATACGTTTGAACATCTGAACAGAATTAATAAGATTTTTAAGTATAGAAAATAAGAAAATATATTTAGTACAACGTTTTATGCTAGTATTAGAACGAAAATATATCATCCGCATCTTTGAAGTCTACTTCAAAGATGCGGATGATAAAAATAGAGCATTACCTGTACTCGATAGGGGCGCAACCGGAACCCTTTCAAATGCGGTACTTATTTCCTTTGCACAAACAACCTCCACGTCGTACCTATCAAGAAGGAAACCATTTCCTCAGGTCTTCTTTAAAACCGCCTTTTAAAATATATACCTCCAGCACTAAAAGCTTTTTTTTAATAAACAACACAATATTACTGACAATAACGGTATCTGAAAAATTCAAACCATTTTTAACTGATAAAAAGAGTTTTCTAAAACGTTACCGGTGTTTGTTATTTAAATAAGCGTAGACTGCCCCATTTATTTAATTGTTTATAATTTTACTAGTAGGTAATTTCAATAGTTATCAAACATAAATTCGTAACTAGGTGACCGGAATCTGAATGACGTAGTCCTGTCCTACAAAAACATCATCGAAAAAATCACTGTCTATTTTCGGCATTTCCAGGAAAAATTTTCCAATTTTAAATCCTTAAAACTTTACGGACTATGTCGAACATGCTTTTTTTCAATCATAGCGAAAACGAACACGAGATTACTATCCCGACGACACACAGAAACACAGCGATGAAAAAATACAAAATCTATGCATTTGCTAACTAAACAGTATTTTTTTTTAAACTGTACAAACGCCAGCACATACAGCTACCCAAAACTGTCAAGCAAAACATTATTTACAGACGCCATCTGTAAATAGTGTTTTGCAGCAGAATATTCTCAAAGAGAATCTCCATTGAGAAAGTAAAGGTAAAATTGGCAATTACTGATTGTTGGTTCAAAGAGTTTATTATTGATTAATAAATTTTATTGACGCTAGCATTCTGGCAATAAAAATAATATTAATACTAGAATAGATAAAGAAGATCTTTCAATCTAAATTAATATTACAAACAGGAAAAACTATTTGTAGGAGGTAATCTTTTATGGTACAGATCCGATTATGAAAATGTTTCCCTTACAGCATTGTAAGGCTAGACTATCGCTAAGTTTACATATATAAGGTCCCATTTAAATAGATGGACAAATTTTAACACAGCGTTCAGTACCTACGTCTAATCAAATATATCCAAGCAAAAAACTTACACTGATTAAAGTAATTTTTATTTTGACCTATAATAATATTTTTTTCGGCACACCATACATTATGGGTTTCACATTAAGTAGTATCAGAGTTATGAGATAACAAAGACATGAACGTGTTTATGCGTCGGGTAACTAAAATTTATACTTAGTGTATTTTTGTTAGGTTTTTTATTTTCTGTTGTCTTGTGTTTTTCTTATAACTTCTTTCCATAGTCCTTATTTTGGTGGATTGAATAATTTCTAAAAGTTTGTCCATCTATTTTAATGGGAACTTATATAATACACGGCGACTGTGAGTCAGGTCCCGAGACCGAACCAAATCGAAACAAAAATTAATAACCGACCATACCCTTGCTAATAACTTTAATAAGTTGCACTTAACAACCAAAATGCATAGCATGCACACATGATAACGACCTGTTTCCTCAATCAATCATATTTCAGAACAATGATGTACTCAATTGGGATAAACTGAAATTACTTAATAAACGGTTCAAGCAATCATCGAGTTAGCTTGTTAAAGATAACAAGTTCAAAGCGATGCTTAACAAAGTCGGTTTGTTGCTGATCTCCTTTGTAATTGTTAACAGGCAAACAACCTGCAGAATGCAAAGTTGCACAACAGATAAAGTTAATTATTACTGTCTATTGTGACTGCTCCACCTTTGAGTATCCTCAGTATTATATTATCCAGTGGTCTTTGACTAAACTATATGGCAACGCAACGACACAATTTTTTTTTCTGACTGTCAAGAGAGCCACGAGCTGTTCGTTATAATGAAACTACGATTTTGGTTGTATATTTGAATATTCATAGTAGTAATTTGATATTGTTCTGCTATTCCATTATCATCTTACTCTGTAACGGTTTTTGCAAAAACTTTCGAGATTAACCTAAATCTATGCTTTTCATTGGTTAGCGCATACGTTTGAACATCTGAACAGAATTAATAAGATTTTTAAGTATAGAAAATAAGAAAATATATTTAGTACAACGTTTTATGCTAGTATTAGAACGAAAATATATCATCCGCATCTTTGAAGTCTACTTCAAAGATGCGGATGATAAAAATAGAGCATTACCTGTACTCGATAGGGGCGCAACCGGAACCCTTTCAAATGCGGTACTTATTTCCTTTGCACAAACAACCTCCACGTCGTACCTATCAAGAAGGAAACCATTTCCTCAGGTCTTCTTTAAAACCGCCTTTTAAAATATATACCTCCAGCACAGAATTTATATTTTGCGTCCCAAGCTGAAAGGCATTTCTTTTTAACTTTATTACATGTTTCCTAGAATATAATGGAAGATGAATAGAAGGTACTAAGGTCTACTTAATTAAAATTCTCTTTACAGGGACTTGCGTAAAATGTGACGCAGAACCTTCAACTTTATTGCTTAATTTTAGACAAACGTCAAAATAAAGTTAACATCGCAACGGTTTAGGAACTAATAAATGCCTACTTTAGATTAAACCGACACCTAATTATAATTCGATTAATGAAACTCACTTTTGCATACAACAGTCATAATTATCGGTAAACACATATTAATAATCAGTTTGACTTCATCCATTTCCTTAGGCTTTTTACGATACAGAAATGGAAAGCAAGCCATTAATGAGACGAATTCCGTATTTATTTATTTGGAAACTACTTTGTCAGCAACCCACAAAAATGGTTAATAATGAAGTAGATATTACAGAAACCATACATAATTTTAACGTTACAAAAACAAATAAGTATTACGTAGTTGGCGTATTACCGAAACACGCGCATTCCGATTCGATAATAAATCAGATGATTTCATAATAGTATGACTAGCTTATTTTTCAAGCTTAACTGCATAAAACTAACAATTAATCAGTGCTTAGCAACATTGTAACTTGTTTTCTTTTATAAGAGTGGATTGAGTTGAAGTTTTGCAGTAAATCGCGGCAGTCCGGAAGACTTGGTTACGCAATGCATGCGCTGAGCGGGCGCTAGATAATTTCACTTATCACAAACGCGGGACCAACGGCATATTACGTGGAGCAGCCATTAGATTAGGAGCTAGTTACCAACATTGCCTTGTGAAAAATATGAGCAACGAGTGAATTAAATAGATTTAAATTTTATCGAACAATTTTTTTTTATTACGTGGAAAATCCAGTTAGTCGTTACTGATGTAGGTTGTAGATAAGCCTAAGGTATGATGTTCACAGGCTGTCTAAAAATAGAAACTTCCTATGGACACCAGAGACTCGATTGCATTCTGAAATGAATGTCAGTAAGTTGGCCTGGTCTGCATTTGTCGACATCATTACAGTTTAGGTATAGGTGCAAAAACCAAAGTATAAATGAAAAAGTAACTCAATTTGACATATGTAGTGATCAAAACGCTGTCATGTAGATATTTAATAAAATATTCCAAAATATCAGTTATGCCAAAAGTTCATACGAGAAGCGTTCAGTCGATGTATTAAATGTAAATTCCATGCGTGACATTTAAACATAAATCGCACTGTCAAAGGCACGTGATACTGCATCGTAACAAGGGTTTCCCTACATATTGGAATAGTGTAATACTAATACCTCTCTAGTGAGCATGAATAGTTATTAGGTATCGACGAGCTACGCCACTTTACAGGATTAAGCTATCGAACGCCGCGTAAAGCTGCCCCTAATACACGAGTACATAGCAACACTACTCGCGCATTTGTGACGAACTCAAACAATATTAACTTGTCTCAGTTATTTGTGTGGAAGGTTCACTGTGGCCTTATGTAACCCTCGAGGTTATGTAGCTAATATAGGGTCGAGTTGCCTAAATCCGACCGGTACATTATTATACCTATTAATATTACGTTCTTACGTGAGGGAAATTTCCAATAAAAAGTTACTTACTTTACACAGCCAAGATAATTATTTCGATGGCAACTTAAACTTTGCCTACGACTGGAACCAAATTGAAGCTGAATACGATGCCTATTGGGACCATTAAATCTCAAAGTCTTTTCTTTCTCAATATATTTTTAAGTTTCTTATTCCAACATAGACGTCTTTAAGGATGATGAGTACCCTCATAAGAAGAAAAGGTTTAAGAGAAAAGTTATTAATATTTTTCTTTTAAAAAACATTCAGCAAATAAAGGCAAAAATATAAAATCTGGTTCAAGCTAAAATATGTTTCGGAAATAAAGTAATCTCTTATCTCAAACAGATTGAGCGCTATTTGAATGTCCTTTTAACGAACGTATGTTGAAATAGTTTGTTTTTTTTTAATTGAAAGCGGATGGTGTACACAACTTTAAAACGTGGTAAGTAACACGAGAAAAATGGAGAAAGTTTTTTGCTGTACTGTTTTTACCGCACATTTTCGTTTGTTATATTTCCAATAAAAACTATAATACCCTGTTGCAAACCTGATGGAAAAGTGTTCATTTTATTGCGGGGTATTTTAATTAAATTTTCGTTTTACTACAAACTGTAAGTTCTACAAGTTTTTCCGTCATCACTTTATTTTTATTACGTTGCGATTTTTCTGTTTAGTACTGGAACGTGGTAGCTTTTGTTTTAAATTAATTAACTTGAGAATAAAGCCGTTCATTGTGTGTTGTCAGGTGAATGGAAGTAAAGATGAAAATTAAAGAAGAAAGTAGAGAACTAATAACATATTTCTAGGATCTAGAAATATGTTTTTCAAAAAAATTTATGGAAGAACTAGTATGGAAAAAAACATAGTGATGGAAATGCTAGTTGACTTACATTGTTTTACTGAAGTAAAAGTAGCTAAAGTCGGTACTCTTTAGGTTAGGTCACATCCTAATCGGCTAACGATCGTACGAGTTAACGATGCGATTTTGTCGCACGACAAGATTAAACACACACATTTCCATAGAGTGTCCTAATTGAAGCTTGCAAATCATCGCAAGAGCGCAGGATCATTTTCACGATCTTTTTCATTGTGCGACGTAATCGCATCGTTAACTCGTACGATCAGTAGCCAATTAGGACGACACCTTAGATTCAAAATATCGATCGTGGTCATTTTTTATCCCCGTTTAGTTTATTTATAAGATAATTTGAAGCATCAGCAAGTAGCCAGCGGCCCGGTTAATTCATTTTGCGCCTTCGACATCGCTGGCAGTCGGAGCGTGTGCCCGAAACTGGGATGTGTCGTGAATAGAATAACAGGAAATACTGCATTATTTTATACATGGTTAACTGTAGTAAGTGTTTAAGCAATATTTAAAAGCTCACTGATCTGTGAGTCTTTACAAATAAACAAGCTTTTGCAACGCTTAAATCTCTCGGGAGTTTATTTGTATTCATTTTATTTGAAATGTAGATTCTGGACGCATCGCGGATTAGGAAATGGCACGTTCTATGTTCTACAATATAGCAGTTAATGTATGTATGCCTTAGTAATGGCATCAAGGCCTTTTGCGTGGTATTAGAGGCTGATTCTTGTCCAACTACCTAAGGAAACATTCCTTAATTGAAGGAGGTTTTAAGTCTTCATGAAAACTTAATGCAAGCGTACCTGGACTTCTTTTTTTTGTGAAAGCCCTGCTATTAAATTTAGTAAGGGTCGTGTTGGACTGAGCTGTTCCTAGGTAATACATACATCTTGTCGAGGTCATGGGTTCGATTCCCACCCAGGACAAATCTTTGTGTGATGAGCATGATCATTTGTTCTGTATCTGGGTGTAATTTGTCTATAATATGTATGTATTTAGAAGTATATTTATCAGTTGTCTAGTAGCCATAGCACATGCTCTGCCTGGTTTGGGATCAGATGACCGTGTGTGAGTTGTCCCAAGATATTATTATTTTATAATATAACATTATATCTTAATAGTTTATCCAGGTAAAATTTGCAAAACGTCCGACCACTGAGTATGATGAATGTCATTTTTTAACCCTCGACCAAAAAAGAGGGGTGTTAAGTCTGACCGCTATGTGTGTCTGTCTGTGGCACCGTAGCTCTTAAAGGGGTGAACCGATCTGTTTATTTCATATTTGTTTAACGATGTCCATGACCTTTAAAAGCATATTATGGGTTAACAAAAGTCATACCTTCGTGGCAGTTCTCGTGGCCCAATGGAAAACGTTGAATGAAATGAGGAATGTTTGGATGTAGGCATACACGGTGGATATCTTTGTTTGAACAGATCCCACAGATGGTTCTGGGGGCCCTGTGGAAACAGGGTCCCGTTTCCCGGAACTGAGTCGGACGCGTAAAGGCACTTCGTCGTAACAAAAGATCTATTGTTTGCGTTTCGAACCGAGATTCTGATTGGAATCCAATTATTTTGTAGTCTAGATCTTGACGAAGCTACGTCACAAGTGTAGTTTAGAATACATATGTACATACTCGTATGTACTTACATACATACGAACAATGATTGACAACACAATTCTATTTAAATTCACAAAGCATAGAGGGAAAGTGATCGGTTTATGCCGATTGTAATGTTAAACAGCGCGTACCTACTTTCTCAGTCTGAAGCAAAAAACATCGCGTGTGTAACATTTATATTTTAGAGGCAATAAAATAAAAGGAGTATTCACGTGAAAGTTTGATCAGAGACTTTAAACAACCTACTAGGTAAAAAGGAGATGAAAACTTATATTTGAAAAGAGTAGGTGACTATGGAGTTTCTTGTCCGTTCTTCTCCATAAGAATCTTCTCCTTTTCGCGAATGGACAACTAGATTCACTTTTATTTTTATTATAAACTGTAAATTTGACGTTCAAAAGTGCCTTTTAATGGTCTAGTTGAAATAAATGAATTGACTTTGACTTTGACTTTGATGACTGTAGAATATTACCTAAAATCGTTATTAATCAGTAATGTGCGATTATCGTATTCAGCTTCCAAAAACCATTACATGAGCCGTGGATTATTCTTAATTCATAGTTGACAGTCACAGCCAGCCTCTCGAGATAAAACAATGGGTAATTTAAAGTTATGAACAAAAGTAAAAACTCAAACAAGCCATCTGGCAAAGGAGGTCCGGCAATTCAGCCTTATGACCAATAAATAACGTAAAGTGAAAATATGTCGTTGGAAAATTCAATGGCACCAAATCTCGAATCGATGTTGGAAAAAAGTTATAACCAAGAAAAAAGAAATAATTTTAAGAAAAATTAGATATATCAATGTTTTTTTTTAACTCTGCCCCACACTAGGAATTTCTTCTGCTCGTGGGTTTGTTCGTTATAAACAGCCAGACTCGGAACAACAATCTGTAGGTCCTACAATTTTTTTTTCCGTGCGGGAATCGAACCCGCGCAGCCGCCGACTAAACTTGTAAACGTCTTAATTATATACACATTATACACAAAGGCGACTGGTGACTGAGGTAGAGAATCTAAAAAATTATTTTAAAACAAACTTTTAATTACCTAATACTAAATAAAACATAAACAAATTTATACAAAACCACACACCTCAGTCTTTTATTTATATATTTGTTGTACTTGGATATTTAACGCTGCTTCCCATTTTATGTTTTACGGAGGCCCTATATGTTATGTATACCTCTGGCATATAACTACACCCTTTTTTGTGTATTTAAGACGTTTAAAATTCATTGTTATATCTAATTATTTCATTAAATTGTTTATTTTTCTTAGCCGTTACTTTTTTCCCACAGTGATTCGAGATTTGCCGCCATCGTAAAAGTTGTTAGTTGTAAAAAAAAACCTTTCCAATATCGCTTAACTTTATTGCTCATTAAGCTTAGGTACATTCTTGCCGGTGTTGTTTCATATAATGGACAATAATTCTAGTGTAGCATGTATGTTACATTTTCTAGGAAGAATCTAATCCCAATAAATATTGCGAAGAGCATGCTCTGGTTTTACCGATAATTTAGATTGCGGTCCTCGTGGCTTCTCTTTTAATAAACTACACTATCGAGCCACATAATAGTCTTCTAGTGCACTGGAAAAGGGGACAGGCTTTTCACAGGAATCTATGTGTTACCGGAAAATTGCAAACGCTGAAAGATTGTAACATGTCATGTGGAATTGTTAACTATTTTTTTCTTAATAGGACACGGGTATATTGGAAACTATTGAATTTGGATGGGATTTACTGTATACAAAACGTTTTTTTCATAATATATCGAGAAAACATAATCTAATAAATATTTATTACAATCTTATGGAGTATGCAATTTCCCGGTGACATACACAAGGCCAGGTTATTTCTTGGGGCTTTCTAAAATTTATTTTATTTTTTAATACCACCCCAAAGTTTGGCGTGTCACACACAGCAGTTCTTAACTAAGTTAATATTAGTTGACCTATCAATTATAAGCTGAATACGTATATTTTATTATATTTGAGCCATTCATCATCATCAATTCAGCCGGAAGACTATGTCCAGCAGAGGAGACATAGACCTCGCACATTGTCGCAACATGGGCTGTCGTTATTAGTGAAACTTAATTCAATTACATATTATTAGCATAAATTATCAAATTTTTATTTTATGAACCTGATTAGATATTGTATTTCCTATCTTCCATGCATCAAAGATGATTCATAAAATCATTGCCTATTACAAGCAGGTTATCAGTAACCTGGCTGTGAAAGCTTACTTTCAAACTCCAGGAAACTGAACCGCCAAGGAAACAAACATCTATTCCCTTAATTATATTGTAACCACAATCTCTTCAAAATTGAACAGGCTTCTTCTGGGTAAGCTCGCTCCATCGTCGACTTTGTCTCTGGTATCTATGACCTAGACTAGAGTCAAGAGCAAACACATATTAGATAAAAAAAAACACTTCAAAGTATGTAGTACCTATGAAGATACGGATAAGTTATTACTTGTACTAAAATAGAGATTGTTCGTGTATTTTATAATATATTTGAGAATCTAAGATGTTCGGAAATAAGAATTTTTGTAAAATTATTTACACCTTTGAACATATTACCTAAGATGTCTAAAGATTGTTTACTTATAACTACTGTGATTATTAAAAAAAAAATAAGCTTCTTCTCGACTGAAATATAGGATTACCTGGTCTACAAATATTATGTGCCTGCAGCACATAATATTTGTAGACTTCACATAGATTTAAGCCAAATTGTATTTATTATTTAACCATGATTTGAAATAAAACTTATTATTATTAAAGTTCGGGATTGTCTTGAAATATCTGTTCCTAAGGTCGAAAATCCGAAATATTTCTCGAAAAAAATCAATGGACTAACACACATGCCGCAGATAAAATATTATCAAATTATGTTAATATATTCAATCAGACATAATATCTGGAAATAACATGAATATTTACAATTTGTCACCCGTTGTGGCCATCATTACACTTTAATATTATATGATAAATCGTAGCATCTATCTGTATGTCCGTCAACGTAGTTCAATAATGAAACATACAATGAAACATACAATAAAATATACAATGAAACATACAATAAAATATACAATGAAACATACAATGAAACATACAATAAAATATACAATGAAACATACAATGAAATATACAATGTACATTGTATATTTCATTATGTATTTATTATAAGCTTATATTTCATTATAAGCTATCCATTTTTTTATTTCAAGCAAGCGGAGGCGTGGGGACTAGTTTGCTAGTATATGGATGTATATTCGCCTAGCCTTGAATTTAAAACCAGACGGAGGCTACGTTCATTACATTTGATGCATAATTAAATTTTATTTCAGACAGAACAGCCAGGGAATCTAATGAAGTATGGATTCAAATTCCCAATTTAATAATAAGAAATTTGAATCCATACATCATTAACACGATACTAGAATTGAATAAAGATAATGATCATTATCTTTGAGGAATATACAGTGTTTAAGGCATAGCTCAAAGGTCAAACTATATTCATAAACTGAACGAGCATGAGGCCTGTAATTGAAACAAAATAGGCTAGTTCTACATAAAATGAACATGTAGTAGGAGTGGGAGTCTGTCTAGACTACATAACAAAAAGCCTTTAATGAGACAACTTATAAAAACTAAAATAAGAAATGTAACGTGTTATGGACAGAGGCATCTTGAAAGAATGTCGTATTTCTTAATTCTCTGATAACATGTTATGTATATGCTATTTTTAGATGTATAAGCAATGCAACACGTGCACAGATATTGGATAATATAAGATTATAAGAAATTATGGCAAAGAAAGATAAAATAGCATGCGAGCCAATTGGATAATGTCTTCACTTGAAGATAATCTTAAATTATGCAACAAGTTAGAAAGCATGACAAACTAATATGAACGAGTAGTTCTCGTAAATTATAGATTTTACAAGAAATAGACCGCAGCGGTAAATATCGAGTATTACCAGCTCCGATGTAGTGGAGCAAACGCTAGTTGTGACAGAAGTCATAGGTGACACTCAATAATTTATGGCAGACATAATACCTAAGTCGATTTTGCAAGTGTTACTTCGCCCGTAGAAAATTATAGTTATGAACTACATAGTAATTAATTTGACAGGTTTCAGTTATTGAAGCAATTATTATGAAGTTTAGCCAAAATGATTGAGCAAGTTATTACAGTAGTACCTATTACAAAACGGCTATTTTTGCACTGAAAACTCAATCAAAACCCGAAGAAATATATTTAGAAGAAGCCTAGCTTCAAATCCTGCTTGTAAAGTATATACCGAAGCACGAAATTAAATCCATGTTCGAGCTTGGATTGCTCCGGAATTTCCCGTAGGGCACGCTCGGCCTCATGTCGCCACCGGAAAATTAACTATTTGTATCGGGTTCAATCGAAGATTGCATGTGACGGTCGTGGAATTGCCGGATTGAGTATTTTTATAAAAACTAGAAGTTTGATATATCGTAAAAGATGATAAACTCAGACACACTTAACTTGACAGGCTTGCCAAAATAGAAGAAGGTATATACTGAACAGTCAGCGGAATGATGAATATGTTGATAAAGATCTTGTTTCAATTACTAGAGTAGTAAACTATTCTAATAACACACTCAACTCAATCATAGTATAGATTGATGATTGAAATAAAGTGCATAATTTCGTAACGGCGCATAGAAGTGTTCGTTATTTTCCTTCCGCGCAAATTACATAGAATTAGAGAATGTTCCGTGTTTCTTCAAGTCAATCACATGGCGTGTTGATTAATGCTATCTCTATGTTTACACTACCGGTTTGTAATCAATATAACTTCTATTACATGCTAAAGATTCACGGCTTTACGAAATCACAAATTAAGTCAGTATCTTTCGACAGTTTAAACGGTATCATTCGGTTTTTATTTCATAATTATTTGTATCGTAACATAGTAAAATCGATTGATGAACGCTTATTAATAGCTTTGATTACGTTGATTTTAAAATATAGTTTAATTATTATTTAAGTAAAATTTTCCGCATTGATGAGCATTAGTATCAGTTCATGTAATGTTTCGTGTAGTTTATCTGTTGTATGATGTAGTTAAATTATAATGATACCACTGCTACAAGTACGTGAACATTTTGCTATTTTGGAATCGTGTCCTGTTTTAGTGAGATTTGTATCAATACTGGCGGATTCATCTTTAATGCATTCAAGTTATTCACGAATTTCGTCACGCATGACTCAATCTGCATACATAAATAATTCTGAGGCATATTCATTCAAGTATCCGAATACTCAAATGCTAATCAATTTTCCTTTAGTCATCAAGTCGACGCGTAGTCTGAACTAAACTGAATTGGTTGCTTCAAACTGTAGTGAAAAATAGACTTTTAAGAAACTCTTCAAGTTAGTCGTTTAAATATGTGAGAGTTCTTCTGTTAGGCTGATTACTGAAACCATCGCCAATTGGCGAGGATTCAAATTTTTTGACAGAATACGTATAAATCGACGTTTCTCATGTTGTAAGCCCTCGTCACTCGGATGCAAAAAAGGGTTCAAACAAAACATTTGGAAACGTATGCTGGTTGATTTTCGGCTCCATACAATTGTATATTGGGCAAAACAAATAAAACTGAAATGACAAATGCTGGAATTCAAAACAAAGCCTTGCTTTTTGAGGTTTATTCAAAAGTATTTCCCTCTATTTCTATTTTCGCCTTTGGAGAAGGCCTATGTCCAGCAGTGGATGTCTTTTGGCTGGTATGATGATGATTTTTTCAGTCTCCACATACTATACGAGTAGCTACAGCACTACACGTTCGCTCTTACAAATTGAAAAAAAAAACTGTGTCGAACCAGAATGATCCTTCATTAAGGATAATTTAATAAAATTTAGCAACGGTCTAGTGGTTATGATTGCAGCTGACCTAAGGTCTAACTAGATCAAAAAGTGTCGCAAAATAATCCGGAAATCCACAGAGATATGAAGTGGTGCTGGTGAATGGTGACATGTTTGGCATGTTGCAATATAACTTCACTAACTCTACTTTATTGACCCTGTATTTGTTTAGTCTCTGCTTGTGAATTTGAACTCTAAACGATGGACGAAATCAATGTTGACCCATGTCAACACATCGTTCAAATTAACATGCAGAGACTTGCCCATGCAAGTCTCTGCATGTGAATTTGAACGCTAAACGATGGACGCATTTTGCTCCACAAACCCTAAATTAACAATGCGAAACTATTGCTTCTGCAAAACCGGTAGTTACCATAATTTTGTTATTTATTTTCGGTCAATAACGAAGAAAATTGTATATCGATACCAGAAATATCAATTAACGTAAAGGATATTTTGGCATTTTGTGTAAATGTCCCTTACGTCAATAATAATAATAATATCTGAAGCAACTCACACAATTGATACTTCTGGTATCGATTTTAATATAAATAGTTTAAGTTGGCTCTGGAAATGTCGCATTTCTGCCGACGGATTCGTAGAATTTTCCTGTTGGAAATAGATTTGTCGTTCAGGATATCAAATTTCCGAAGAAAACATTTGCACTCAATATCGAAACTTTATTTTTATTTACAGAAAAGTATATTTCCGTTTCTTAATAGCAGTAAGAAAAGCCTTTTAGAACGGTAGACAACTGCCGAGAGATCTGTCTTATTACTATTCACTAGTTTAGCCTGGTCTCAAATAGCCCTACAGAAATAAAAGTTGAAGGAGAGTAAAGAGGCAATTGTCTTGCAGGCGGCAGAGGCAAAGTGATGAAAGTGATTGATAATAATTTATTCATTCCCAAAGAATACATATTATGCAATTTATTTCAGAATCATAGAAACGACTTTATACCATCGGCATGGAATACCTTTAAGGCGGTTCATAAATAAGGGATCTAGTTGTCTTTCCTTTCCTCCTTCCTTATTCGTTCATTACTACAACACATACCGACCAATTTCTAAAAAGATTTATAACCTTGTTTGAAAGGTATTTTTAGTCGTGGAGATAAATCTCTCCAGTTATGTCTGTTGGAAGGGAATTATGTGTCTTTGTATACGTATCAGGCATATGTGATGAAAAGGGATGAAATGAGTTTGACTAAAATTAATGTTGATTTTATTGAGCGGCATTTAAAGTAACTTCAACGACGATGCTGTGACAATTTCTAACATAGGTACTTAATTATAATATTGCGAAATCGCACTAATTTAACATTCAATTGGGTATAAGGCTAAGTTTAGTCAATCGCCTTAAATGTGGAGCAAATAGCAAGCAATTAGGAGTTTATGTTATGGGCGTACACAAGTACTTACTGATACTAAGTTTCTTGTGGAGGCTTGAGGAATTTTAGTGTAGCAATATTACATCTTAATGAACATAGGGATGGAAGATGATAAAAAATCAGAATCACGACAAGATGGATAAATGTGTGAGGCTCGACGTGAAAGCAAAGGGAATAATTGAGAAAGGAAGATAAAAACCTATTGCGTCGAAAACCAAGAAACATGAGTAACTAGATGATCATGAGGGACCCGAGATCAAATTCGTAGGAAATATACTCAATAAAGCACAGCTTACCAAGATACTTGTAATAAAGACCAATAATGACCACAAGAGACATGAAAAAGAAATAAATCGTTAGGTGAAAATAAACACTGGCATTTACAAAGAGTAAAACATTTCAATGAAATAAAAATAAATATTTACTGAGTGTAAATATAATCTAACAACGGAGAACTTAATTGCTTGTTTAGCTTGCATACGTACACCGGTATAGGTACGTTTTTATTACACATCGCTGAACACAACTGACACAACGAAACTGACTGACTGAAATAATGGAAAGTATTTATAGAATATTGAAAAAGTAAAAAAGATGCTAGGAATTTATTACTGTTAGAACAACAAGCTCTCACAATAAAAAGCTGTCAACATCGATATTTTCTAAAGAATTTGCAGTGAAATAAGCAAGCATTATTATACCTCTAGACAACTAAAGATTTCTTGAGATTTTCTTGAAGGCGTTTAAATTAAACCTGACACTGCTTAACTTCAAAAGATTGATAAGCGTCAGTAAAAAGCCATTCTCAGAGCTACCTGTCAATTTTTAAAGATGCATCAAATACATACCATTCCCGCGAGGGTGTTCTAAATTCAAACGTGAGAAAGAGGTTACTTAAATAAAATAGAGAAGGACCCATAATACACCCCTTCAAAGATATAAAGATAAAAGGGAAACCAAACCAACTCAAAGCAAAGAGTTGACATAAAATCAGAGTCGATCCATCAGTATCTACTTTGTTCAACACAACTTTGGAATGTCATCAGAAAATCTAGTGCAAAGTTAGATTCTCGGGGGATGACCCTTAGGGCCTGGTACATATATTACAATGTTTCTAACAAGTTCGTGTATTATACCAAAGTACTTGCTAACATTCGTCACTGTGGAAGATGCGTTCAGAAAAAATGCGATGGTTTCAAACCGTTGTGACCCGACATGGTAGGTAGATTCCTACCACCAGATGGTTGCACCTTAGCCTCATCAGTAGGAGCATTATAGGCTGATTATTATGTAACGTACTCGTATGGGGTCAGCGGACAAAGCCACGAGACATACATGTTTCTATGATAAAGGAATGCAGCCCTAATGTTAACATACTTTTTAAACATAATTATCTATGTATGCGTGTGGTATACTTACTTACTTAACATTAGCTTTATAATTTTGGCAAAAATCCTTCTTGAAAAATTAAATTGGACCATATTTGTCTGGATCAAAGATTTTCTTTTAAGAGTTATTTGAAATTTGGAATCTTCATAATATATTATGCCAATGGAAAACCTTCTAGAAAACATTGTCACTTGAAAAAGAAATGTGAGGTCGTCCGGATTTATTTTTGAAGCTCATTTCAAAATTACCCAGTGGATATTGAAGTAGTCTCAGTGATTCTTTGTGTTGTGTATAGAGGAAGTTAGAATGTTTGGGTCCGAGCTACCAAACCTATTCAAAACCGATATCGGTCGTAACAGACGACAAGGATATCGGTTCACCCCTTACCCCACGAGCTGAGCTGTTATGTAGCGAAATACAGTGATCTCCTTTATTTTTTTTCGCTTTAATATGGCGCCCGCGGCAAAAGTAAGTGCTTTTATTCATCCTAATAAATAATTTGTCTTCGATTTTTTTTTTTTTGCCTTGTGAGGGTGGTTGCTCTTCTCGAACAAATGATTTATCATTGGTTTATGCCTATTGTCTGTTCCAGATTCCTGATTCTTTCGAAGACAATCCAGAAGCTTAATTTGCGGATTTCTATACTCTCGATTGTTCCATTTGGAGATACGTCAGAAACAATTGATCAACGTTGCTGCTTATATTCATTTATTAAATGAGTCGTATACATGATTAATATCAAAATAATCGTTAAACTCTTTCATTTCTTTCGTCAAATAAACGATTGTATTTTTATTCCATAGTTAGAGGTAGCTAGATTCCGCAGTGTATGCTTATATGTATGAATACTACACAGGGTCTTTTGGGTCAAGTGCTTGTTAAATATTGTTTAAATGTGATATTGCTGTAAAGAAACTACAACCAAAAATGAAAAGGTTTTTTTCAAAAAAACCGACCGTAAAAAGGTTCCAAATAAATCATTTTACAATCAGGTTGATGTAGGTAGTTTATTGTATTTATTTTAGTTTAATCGCAGATTTGATGTCACTAACTGCATCACTCTTAATTACGCACGCACTTCTGAAACATCTTGCAAACATGGTACGAAAGGCGTGGTATTCATTTATGAAAAAATCTCCGCTCCATGCAATATTAACATAGTAGAGATATGAATAAGAGATGAATAGTGATGTTGTTAACGCAGCTTCGTACAAATTTCTACCCGCAATTAATTAGCAAGATTTATATTTTTCCATGAAAAGACTCTTTATGAAGTCGCTGTCGTAATTAATGATTTATTTTACCATTGATGCTTTTGGTATTCTAACATTATATGACTATTTTCGTACCCGATTTTGTTTTGATCTTGCTCTTAGCCCAACTAATTCGGGTCGAAGCAGTGTGTCTTTTCTTTCTATACTGTCACTATTACACGTGATAACGTTGGATTTATCTTGCAAGGCAAAACAAACAAAAAAACCGTAGTCTGTCGACAAACCTGATATGATAATGTATTGAAGTCTATAAGCAATAAATCTCTTACATTTTACACTCTAGATCAATATTTCGAACTGTGTGTAATAGAAGTAATAAAACGTGCGTGTCGGAATTTCAACACTAAATGTGACAGTAGTTAACGTAGTGACACAATGTTAACCAAACCACGTAACTAACGATGATATAACCTAATATTTCGTGTTAACCAACATTTTTTTAACTGGCTTCAATTTCAAACAACAAGTTGTAACTGGGTGGATCACTAACTGTATAATTCGTTCTCGAAAGTGCCAGCAAAATTGCATTTGGTTTTAACGCAACGTGATGTAGGTCTAGGTATCTCTACCCTAGAATCCTATATTGGTTAGGAGTTGTCTGAAGCTCAGCTAGTTAGGGGAGCGTTAAATGCCGGTAGTCCGGAGAAATCAGTTTAAGGTGGTCAGATGGCGCTCGCGGCTAGCCGATAGGGCTGGAAGGCCAGAGGAAAAATAGTAAAATGAGCGATGTTTTTGTTACTTTTTCTCCTAGATATTTTGCCTGTGCACAAGACGCTAACAATTAAAGTCATGAAACATCCCCTTTGACCTACAAACATTTGTTATCAAAATTCCATTAAACTGTCGATAAAATATGGTAACATTTACTGGTCTTAATAAAGTTAGATTTAAATGTTTTTACCCGTTTTCAATGAAAAGCTGAAATACTTGTAGTTCAACAAGTACTGCTTGAAATAAAAACAATAGGAGCTATTAGACAATTTTAATGATATCAATGAGAGCCCTGAAGAGACAGGTTCTTTATAAAAGTTCTTGGAAATATTTTTTATCTGCTTTGGTTCTAGTACTCAATACTGGATATTTTATAGGAAAAACCCCTTAGAATGTTGAGAGCGCGTACATGAGTGGGAGAGTGTTTGTTTTACTATCACTTAGTATTGGATATTTTCAAAAAGTAATGTGTTATCATCTCTCATATCGTCTCGTCCTCTCCGAACCACGAAGTAATAGTTTCAAAATTAAAAATCACACAATTCCTCGAAATTAACATAAACATTTAACATTTTTCCATTTCATGTTTTGCTTGTTTTTTGGAGCGTGAATCCCTCACAAATAATTAATTGAAGAAGTTCTTCACAGTCCGGGATAAATGCGTTAGGCGGCTTTCTGAAACTTTTCTAACTTTAATGTGTACTGATAAGCCTGCTTGCGATGTGTTACTTGTGTTTATTGAGCAGTCAGGCAGGAACAAGCGGCGGTCACGGAAACAGCATGGGATACAACTTTTCCTTCTACAACTATCTACGTCTAAGTGTCGGATATCATAATAGGCGGACACAGCCTAAAAACCGCCGGTTTTGTTAACTCGTTTATTCCGGTTCGGGGAAGATTTTAAATGTATCGACATCCTTTTTAAACTAACTAATAATTCGATCAACGCTAATAGATGTCTCCATTATCTAATAGCAAGAAATATGTAGAGTAAAATGACACGCTTCCAACGACGATTTTATACTATAGAACAAAATGCATGTGACAAATAGTCGTGGTCGTGCCATGAGAATCTCAGTAATTACTTTATTAACTTAATTTGCTCGCCGCTTTACACGCCTTTGCTCGGCATATTTAATCACTAAAGCTATTACGTTGTTACAGAAAATGCGATTATTCATGGTGGTTGTGCTCTTCGGAGCTGCTGTGGCCAGGGAGAGCGACTGGCACCCCATCCTGCCAGACTCTAACGTAATGTACTCAACTTACCACACTTCGGACAGATCTTTGGATTCTAGGTAAGTGTTTCACTTTTAAATTTTTGAATTATGGGAGTAAATAATAATTGAAGTTTTTCAAACCGCCATAACAAGAATAATTTTTTTTCCTACAAAGTATTGAATCAAAAAGCAAATTTAAAAAAATCGTAAGTCATGATGATATGAACGAAACGACTGTTACATACTGCATACACATATATAATTTGTAACTCAATTTCATGCTGACTAAGTATAAAGTGCGCGAATGTCGCAACGCCAGTTTCCATCACGAGAGTATTCTATATTTTATTTTGCCTACTCTATAGTCAATTTTCCTTTTGCAGCCCACAAATGAAGATCGTGAACCGAAGGCCGATCCCATCGCAATACTCGTCTGGCAACAAAGTGAGCTTGTTCAATCCTTCGAGTCAGATGACTGACACCTGCAGCATCCACAAGGTTTCCATGAACCAAGAGCTGTTCTACCAGTACATGGAGTACGAGAAGGAGATACCAGACCTCAAGGAATTTACTCTTTGCATGTGGACCAAGTTCCACAATCATTCCAGTGACCATCCTCTTTTCTCCTATTCTAGTGAGTATTTTTCTACTTGCTATTGTATACCTCATAAATCGGTATTGGTAGTACGTTTCCTTGTTACAATGTCTTTTCTCCCGGGTGATGCTGTCGGCAGAAACTGGTAGGTAAATAAAATAGCCAGTCAGATAGGTCGGAGTGTAATATCGCTGGACAATAACCCAAAGCGCAATTCATAAAGACCTATCGACATCACATTACATTAATTTCAACTAATAGCAGGCCACGGTCCCATATATTTCTACAACTTCAAAGGCGTCTCAAAAACATTCGATGCAAAAAGGTGTGGCACAAAATTAATTGTTTTAAGTGTAGTGGCTGCCGTGACTGCCATCAATAAAATTTGAAATGTCTTTTCAATTCTAATAAATCATGCTGTTTACAGGCGAATTAATATTGTTTGTTTGAGATGTACTTAAGTGACCAGGTTTTATATTTCTTTAAACATAAAAAGAGTATTTTAGTCACTTTCTAACTGAAAAAACTGTTTTCTTAAAGCGAGGATAGAAAGGATTAGGCCCAAAGCATTTGGTATTTTTATACGAACCGATAATCGATATTCACGTTGAACCGAACCTCTTGATTGCCTGAGTTCCGAAAATCTTCGGATTTCATCTCAAAAGATCTGTCCTGAATAAACTTGGTACGTGAACTGAGGCGGGACATTTGTTACTTTATTCCGTTGATCCGTAGAAGATATGAATCTGCTCTATCTACCAAGAGTTGCTAGGCACCGTTTGCGTTCGCGAATTTTCTATCGCCATATATAGTATCACAATTCTCGTGGTCCTTGCACACGTTGCAATTACAATTGGGCAACAATTTAATAGCTATGTTCTATTTTAAACTGTTTATAATTATAAACATCATACGGCAATTTGTAAGTATTGCGATGGATGACTTGTAATTTTATGTTAGTGACTTCTGTTATATTTTATGCACCTTACTACGAGTATAGTGTCTTAAACGCGTGTTCATTTGGTTGACATAATAAGTAGAGCCTATAAAATACAGATACGGTTTTTCTGCGTGCTACTCTAATGGCGACAAATAATTAGGTCATGAGGAAACTCGACATAGATTTCCCAATACGTAAAGTTATTTATTAAATAACTTTCGAAATGTTTGACATAGCATTAAAGGGGTCATTATGACATGCCTATTAACATTTCCACACAATTTCCATGATTGGAAACTTAGTTTCATAAAAGTTTAAAATGAGTTATTTGCCTTTATTAATTAAGTTTATGATAATGATATAAAGCAATCGTAGGTATAATCCCTATTTTCGTGCTCCCAAGGCGGATTGTATTAGCCTTTTACTTCGTATAAGGCGCGCCTGTGCTAACTCACTTTACATAAACATGTAAATTGTAAACGAGTAAATAAATAATAAATGGAGATTATTTGCCTTCAATAAATAATATTAAAATTGACACTTATGCTTAATAGAAAACGTAATAATTTATGATGAGAAAGACAATCTTACAGACAAAAAAGAAACTCGATTTCAAACCGCTTCTAGAATAGTGTGATTCCTGTCCATATCGGATCAGATTCCGTAATTACCATAGACTTATCACTCGGCGGTGTCGTAATATGTCAAGAGGGGTAACTGTACCGATCACCAGTCACGAGCTCACGAGACACACTTGCAGCGCAGGTTTCATTAAGGAACTTATTTAAATTATGTAATGTCCTACACAGACGTTTAAAACTGTGTGCTTTATATAGGTATTTAGAACTCAAATGCGTTGAAACCAAACGACAATCAACAAAGCTAATTTTGCAATAATTTGATGCACAAAACTCAGAAAGTCCATAGGCAAACCGGGCAATCGCCGAATTGTGTAGATACGCGTAGGTATAAACAGAACGCGATTGGATAAATATTTTCAAGTAGTAGATTATACGTAGAAAACCGGCCAAGTGCGAGTCGGACACGCGCACGAAGGGTTCCGTACCATTATCTATGAAAACGGCAACAAAATCACGTTTGTTTTATGGGAGTCCACTTAAATATTTATTTTATTCTGTTTTTCTTTTTGTATTTGTTGTTATAGCGGCAATAGAAATACATAATCTGTGAACATTTCAACTGTCTGACTTTCACGGTGACAGACGGACAGACAGCCGGACAGCGGAGTCTTAGTAATAAAGACCCGTTTTACCCTTTGGGTACGGAACCCTAAAAAAATGCTAAAATACTATACAGATATTAAAACCAGCACTTTCCGTGTAACAATATTTGAATGGCATTTGCAATTAGCAGCTACCCTTCTCAGTTGCAACGACGGAGTTAATTAAAACATGTAGCTACAAAGCACTTTATAAAGGATTTAAACAAGAACTTCACTTACAGTGTTGTTCTTTGTACCTCATTAAATTTCATTTCAATATACTTAAAGCAGTTTTGGAGTTTACTCCTTAAGAAAAGATTTTCATTATTAGCCCGCGGTTTGAAAATTTTATGAGGAGTAAAATCGAGAGTTAACTAAAAGTGAGGCGTTACGTTCCTTAGCGCAACGAACTTTGCGCACCTTTCACTTCGAGATTATGTATGTGTGTATGTACAAAGTATACTCAGCTTATTTAAGATGCTTAAATTTACCCTCTTTTTTTGCCTATGCGATCAGTCTCTCGCGTTCCCGCGTAATGCTGTATCGTAATGAAACCTAAAATCATATAAAAAAAGTTATAAACCCACTTCGGCTTCAAAGCCATTCTGGACTTCAAACAGAACTGTGGTTAGGTAATAATGTGATTTTTTTTTTAATTTTCAAATAACTAAGCTTCCGTGTCATCATTAAACAAATGTAGCAATAAAAAAAATATCAACTTATTTTGGGCATAATTCCAAAATGGCGTTCCCGTAAACGATTAACTTCTTAAATTATAAATAGCATCCTATCAAGAGCCAATCCATGTCAAGGTAAATCACAAAATCAAAAGCAAGGTAAATTAAAGATACATAAACATTATTTAAAGGACATTAATTACGTATTTCACATAAAACTAACATGAATTTAAAATGTTGTTCAAAATGACATGATCTCTATCTAACATTAATATTTCTAAGACAATAGTGGCTCGTTAGTAACAGAAGTTGGTTTTGAAACAGCAAAGGCCAGTCAAAAATAGCCTAGTACTAAAAACAGATGAGTGTCAGGCTTTGTTGATCTCGTCGATAGCACGAGAATTGAGGTTTTGATCCGGATTCCGAATCCATTATGGTGAAATGTTGGAGGTCATTTCAATTGACAGATGTTTCGTTCAACATTATCATGTTGATTTTGAACGGGAATTGAATGATGGGGCTCCCGGAATCCTGACCTAATTGGAATTGGAAAGCTTTTGTTATGTATATATTATATGTATATACATGATTTTGGAGAATTTAAAATGAAACCTGGTAATGCAGTATAAAAGTACTCTTAATAAAATTCCATTGGCAATTAAATCTGGCGTTAAGACTTAAAACATGAAATGGTTTTCCGCAGTTGGAGAAAGTCCGAGAGAAATTTCTGCCTGGATATCAAACACCGAGGAAGCTAGTTACTTCAGCATGGCTGTACATGGCCAGACCTTCTTCAGGCTAAATTATCCTCTGAAGCTGAACGCGTAAGTATCACTTTGCTTTAGAATAGACGTGAAAAATATGATTAAGACCTTTCGAAATTAAAACCAGTTTCAATTGCAGCTGTGCATGTCCACTCACTTTTACCATGTCCATAACAAATCAAAGTCCTACAAACAAACCAGGATGTCAAATAAAAACTTTCGAATACCTACTTTCTTTAGAAGCAAAGGTTACTTAGTGTCAAAATATTTAATTCACGCCTCTGAGACAATAGTGCAATTAGTGATGAGCGATTTGTAAGCATCCTTGTGTCGCCACATTCACTCACACGTCAATCGCTTCGCTCTGAATGGCTGCAACACACGCAAAGTCATTAGGTACTTGTATGCACCTGACGGCTGCGATTATCACATCAAAGCCGTGCGTGTTGAATGATTACAAAAAAATTAGGCGTGCCCCTGTGATTTATAACCGTAATTTGCTTTACATTGTAAAGCGATATTTGTGCTATTCTGATTTATTTTAAACATGTTTGTTGTAGCTAAAGCTTGTAAGCTCGTTTGTGGCTTTAGTGTAAGATCTTGTTGCTGAAGTGTAGATCTGTTTTATGTTCAGAACGTGGCTGCATATTGTCGGATAACAAGTGCAGTGTATTTCAACTGCATACGTCACAAGTTGATGTGAGAATCTGTGACACTGTGCCGTGTGGTGGATTAAAGCTGACTCCTTTCAGGGTAAATGCTGTGTACTGAGTCCCAGAAGCATATCTGTCTGATATGATTACGAATCACGTTACTAACAATAAAGTTTTCACTTAGAAGGGAAAGTTATTGAAAGTTTTCTTCTATTCACATATTTTTACGATATATAAGCATATAATTAACTTACCGAATAAGAAAGCAATTACCAGTTATTGAAAAGCTACTGCATAATATTGCAATGAGTATTACACAGAAGCTGCCCAGTGAATTGTTGCGATAAACATCTGGCTTTCCCTTCATAATTGGTTAACTATCGTGGAGTTTACGCGGCGCTAACATACATTTGTACTATTTAATCGTTTAAGGTTCACTAACGGGCGGTTTCAATAATGTATCTATTTTTATTAACCAACTGTCAAATTAGCTGAAATGCCATGTCGACAAGGCAAACATGACGTTTCAGCTACTGTTGGTAGCTAATTTCCGTTTTAGACCTGCCGTTAAGCGAGCGTTTACCAATTTTGGGTCGCTAATAATTTTATGTTCTGACCTTAAAAAGAAATTGACACATAAATAACCTCCAGTTTATCACATAGGTAAGTTTTTATTTATTTTCGGTTGGTGAGAGATTTATTGTCCTAAAATAGCACTTTATTATCTCGTGGATGACAGATTTCTACTGTTTATATAGCTCACTTCACGGAAATTTAAAACGAGGTAGTTAGGATTACTTTGTTGGTACACACACACACATATAAACTCGGGAACGGATCGTCATCGTATCGCCTTTTTCGCCGTATTGCCGCGAGGCGAGGCGAATACGTTACGTTTTCAATTTGTGTACGTTGCAGTAGGGAGTTTCATGCAAAGAATACTGCAGGGCTCGAGTTGATACAGTGACAATCCCTTTCCGAGTTGATAATCTATAAATAAAAATGAATCCCTATTTCCCTTGGTCACGGCATCGCGCGTGAATGGCTGGACCAATTTCGCTAATTCTTTTTTTGTTGGGTTTGTTATTGTCTGGAGAAGGTTCTTATGTAAGAAAATTTGGAATAAAAAATACATCCAGGCGAAGCCGGGGCGGGTCACTAGGCTAATTCTTTTTATGTTGTGTTTTTTATTGTCAGGAGAAGGTTCTTATGAAAGGAAATTTTATACATGCGCGCGAAGCCGGGGCGGACCACAAGTATATTATACATATAATAGTTCTCCTTGCCGATTTCGACAACGGCGACCCCATGACACTATTTATATTATGACTTATATATATACTATTTATATTATATTATAATATGACTCGCTAGACCGAATTTGATACGTGTGCTATGAACCTCATGTCATCATCCTATCATTATTTTTTAAGATTTTAGGTAAACGTCCCGAGGAGATAATTCAATAATTGTGTCAGAGAATTGCTTTTCATTTGTAAATACTAATTCTAATATCCCTCTGCCCGCATCGAGAGATTTGCTTTAGCTTCCATTTAAAAATTAGGTTATGTTTGGAAACCGAATTAATTTCTCTCAAAATTTAATTTATATTTCTGCATAAGTAAATTTTATTTAAAGCAATCACATTATTATATTAACATGTACCTAGACTAGCTGCATCTTAAAAGTGGCAATCACGGAAGAAACTACGAAACATATAAAATTTCCACACGTATTAAGCCTGAAATATCTTTACGAATAAAGTAATTGTGGATGACTCGCTGCTGTGTGTGAGTTGTCTGGTAGCCATAGTACAGGCTCTGCCTAGTTTGGGATCGGATGACCGTGTGTAAGTTGTCCCAGGATATATTATATTATTATTATATTAATAACAATTAAAAACAAATTCATGCACGCGTAATTCAATTACTGAACCGAAAATAAATAATACTAATAAGTTATTGTTATAATATTTACTAGGAATATTATGTACTTACTTAACTTTTCTCGATATTTCGGATGATTAAACTGCAAAATTAAATACTATGGTCTGCAATTGCGTTATGAGGATCTGTAAGATGTATTGTTATGTTATATACTTTTAGAGTTGCAACATAGGTATTTATTTGCATTAAAATAAAATGAAATTAAAATCGAAAAAATTACTGTTACTCGATTAGTTCAATTAGGTAGATAGATAGATAGAAAAAAACATTTATTTGGTACAAGAACAGAAAACACAACACACAAAAGCACAATTACATAAATCATAATACTAGAAAATGCAAAAATGAAAACACATTTAAAAAAAATCCGCACTCGAATACGACTATACTCGACTCGATAACGAAGGCGTTCAAGTGAAGACGATTCTAAATAAGGGCACGACCATCTCGGACCACTCTGAATGTTGCTAAATAATTCAGTCGAAGGTCCTCATTGGTCGCCAGTCGCTACACAGACTTGCTCGACTAATTATTGTTTGCTTATGTTTCCCAATCAAACTTCGAACAATGTCAACCAACATGCCATTTTGCATTGGCCAATAGATTCCCATTATTGCCTGGAATAGTCATTTCAATTAGTGTCCTGACAATTTGAAACCAAATTGGAATTTTTTATACAGATTTGTTTTTACAAAACACTGTGCCCGCAACTTTATAACACCATCGCACATTTAATGTATTCATTCGACGAGAAACCCCACTGGGATCACCGTTTCCGTGTAAGTAATACAAACGTGTTCTAATCTGGGTCAGTTTTACTACACTTGAAGACAACATTACTTATGTAACGGATGGTTATTAGTATTAGACAATATCGGAACGGTAATGAGTTTTCGTACAGTCACTTCATTCACTGCTTGGTTATGACCAAAATTGCGTCATAAAGAAATAGTGGCCTAGATTTCTTTCCAAGAGCGTAATTGTTTAACTTCTCATCATCATCTGCCTAGCCTTTTCCCAACTATATTGGGGTCGGCTTCTAGTCAAACCGGATTCAGCTGAATACCAGTATTTTACGTGGAGTGGCTGCCTACCAGACCTCCACAACCCATTAATTGGGTAACACGGTACTCCTTGGCAAGGCTGGTGTCAGATTATCTGGCTTCTGACTATCCGTAACGACTGCCAAAGATCTACAAATGACAGCCGGGACCAACGGCTTACGGCAACGGCGAGGAGTCTCGGTATGTTAAGATGGTCACCCATCCACAGACCAACCTCGGCAAGCGTTGCTTAACCTTAAAGATCGACCCGTGCGGCTGTTTTTATTTAGCCACGAGCTCCTCTAATTGTTTAACTTCTATTTTAAGATAAGAAAAGGTCAGTTCCAAATAAACCTTCAGCGGCCATAATAACAGACAAAATAGAAAAACAATGACGTCACACCTGATTAAGCCCACTCGGCCCTCGAGAGGATAAGAATAGGCAGTTCTTATTTAACTTAACAAGAATGTCATTTGAATATTCTAAATGGCAAGGCTTATCAAGATCTGAATAGAGATGACGAAGCCGAATTAGCTCTTAAAACCTTGGGCTTGTTGTGGTCAAGCGGCATGGTTATATATACCATAAGTATTTTTTAATGACTTGATACTTCCTCTGAAATAGTATATGAAGCAAGTACTTAGGTATATTATTGTATAATAGGACATGCTAATGACTGCGTTTTGATTACAAGTATAGATACATAAGCTGAACCACACCAACATAAATAGAGCTCTAATGTTTTACGTCCAAACGTTGGCTTAATACAGTCGGCGAAGAAATTATTTTTTTAAATACCTGTCTATTCAGTGATATCTGTCTATTTAGTGACAAACTTCCCCATTATAGAGGTCTAGGTAAGTTCGGAATCCGGAGTCTGTTTACGTATGTAGTAAGATTCCTTAAAAATGATTTTTATTACTAGAAACCAAGAAAAACTAAAAAATTGGTCATTGGGATAGTGGGTTTATGTTCAATTAGTTTTTAGTAGCAATTGTGAAATTGGCGAATTATAACTCAGGTAAACGAAAATTGGCGAACTGTAAATCAGGTTAACAAGTTATTTTTAAAAGTAATACTGAATTGTGGGTTCTACATTTGTGGTTTTAAATTTGGTGAAGCAGATGGACTTGGATGGAAAAAAGACGTTTCTTTCGGTGTTCCGTCTTTAAGTGTTCAATTCGGAAACAATGAAGTCATCAGTTTAAATTGACGTGTTAAAGTGTTAAATATAAAAAAGAACTAACAAAAAAATTATCATGAACTGCATGCTCGCCAAACCGTTCAAGAGTTATTGTGACATGTGCACTAATCTTCACTTATATTTTGCAAGCAAATGTTTGCAGTAACGCTCTGGTTCACTACTAGGTCAATAGACACGTCCGCTAAACAAGTTGAATGTCAGAATATTTAAATCCTTGAAATATTCCATCCAAGACTTGATTTGAGTCCAAAGCACTTCTTGAAAGAATATGGAGATGCATACAATGTTCTAATTGAATACTTACAAGAACACACTTGTAGCAAAATACAATAGACTGGAACAAGCGAATTGATACAGTTCAACCTGCTAAGAGTAATAAAAACGGAAGTAGAAATATTCCTCTATGAAAAGAAAAACATTTCACAGCATATGATTTTCTGTAGAAAGTAAACACAGTACTTTGTGAATACAACCCTTTCAGGAAAGGGGACTATTTGTAAAGATATGATCCTGATCCTCATGATAATATTTGTGGTTAAAGGGTAATGTGTTTTTTTTAAGGAAAACACAAATAATGTTAGAAGCGAAACAACTTCAACTGTGTGCGAATAACAGATTTCCAAGTGATGTTTTTTATGATTTCTCTTAGTTTGGAGGAGCGATAATAGTCTGCAAAGTTTCTTTGTTAAACCTCCGAATGATAAACGATTTTTAAACTGCTGTTATTTTGACACAAGATTAGAGCATAAACAGATAGAAACATGTTTATTTGGGACTCGAACAAGACAAACAAAAAGTTACAAAAACAGAACTCTAGGTAAGATCACAAAAAGATAAGAAATGTTGAATAGACGTGTGATTTACCGGATTTCTTCGCTTCCATTCAATTGACATCCATGTATTACATAAGACAATTAACAATGGCAACCACGCACGACAATTTCTTTTTTTTTCCTTGCGGTAACGGCAATGTGCACGCAATATGCGTTAGAGCACTTTCTAACAGTCATCAACCTCCGGTTCTCGTATTTTAAACGCCGACGGTGTTAAATATTGATTGCCTCGTCATTGTTTCTTCGATATTGATTATGATTAAGCGCATCTATAATGTCAATAATTTCTAATATCAAGTGTGGTTTCTAACTTGTACTTTAAGCAGTGACATTGACTTGCGATGTTTGTTCGAAAGAGTTACCGCGGCCCTGGAGTTACTTTTAATATATCCTATTGGAACTTTAGCAACATTTTAACTTTGTGCGAGTCGCAAATGATCATAAGCATCAATATAAAACCTATGAGATAAGAATCTTAAAGTAACTGTCCAGTTATCTGAAAACTTTGTATGAGCGTCCTACATAATTATGTTAATCTTTTCTTGACTCAATAGATCTTGTTTTGTTGTCTGTCTGTGTTGTCTGGGACACCGATAACTCTAATATAGTTAGGAAAAGTCTAGGCGGAATAGATATTTCCCTATCATCTTGCAAATTTCAAAATAATAATGCTCGGCTATACACCTATTAGAACTCCACCGCTAGGACAATAGGTACTAAGTTTTGACTCTTAGTTTAGGCAGGTATTCTCGGAATATTGTTGACAAGCCGCATCAAACATAAACCGCAAAGTAACCGAATGCCCGCACGAATGCACCTGACGTTTAATATCGCTTTGAGGAGGAATCTGGCGTAAGCGAGTGAAGGTACAAAGCTGGACGAGGCTGAACAATGGCTTGTGTCAGTGCCGCCAGTACATCCGGTTGGACACTAGGGTTTAAGGGTTAGTATAAGAGTTTATTAACTCAATCAATGGTTCATGCCTTGTTGGATCAAAACAATGATTAACTTCACCTATGGTTAAATAAAACTACTAGTTAAAAACTAACGATTGTCAAAAAAAGTTTTTTTTAAATGACAATTTTAACCATAGGATAAAAAAACTTGCCCTTACAAAAACACAATCAGCCGAAAACCTAAGTAATATTTTATTTTATTTCTATGTACGCGACTTTCAGATTATTAACTACACTCATTCCTACGTGGCATATGATAAAAACAAACCTTTGAGACAGGCGGACAAACTAGACCTTACAAATATCAAATTTCCTGAAAATATCAGAATCATAACTACCGTTATTTGTTTTGTAAAGAGGAACTTTGTTAAATAACAACCGCTGCTGTATGTTTCATTTTCAACGCCAAAATTTACAATTTTTAACAAAATTTCCATCAACAGATAGTGGTTTTTGTAGTTTATGTGCATTATTGTGCATTATTGTGCATATCAATCATCATTAATTATTCACAGACAACCATGCGAATTTCCGGAGCTCCAAAAATCCTATCAATAAACCCCTAAGTGACATACTCGTACATTGATTATCAAATTCCATAATTCATCAGTCGATGATTTTGTGCGGTTTGTGTTCAATTAGGTGCCTAATTACGCAGAGTAATGATAAAGCCTCACATCCATTTTGAAATTAATATTTAAGTACATACTTATATTAATGTAGTGTAACAAGTTTAGGCACACAATGTAAAACAGCGACTGAAAAAGCTTTTCATTCACTGACACTGACATACTGACATAGACCAGTACAAATATAACAAACTGCTCGTTCAGTTCTTAAATTGAAATCCTCTAATATTTAAAATTCTCGTGGCACAGTGTTTGTAACCAATCTCTATCGAAACGGCTTGACTTTTTTTTTGGGAAATTTTTTAATTTTTTTTCTTGGTATTATTGTCATTAAAAAGTACATACAACCCTAAATTTTCACCCTTCTACCACCAACCCCTATTTTTATGAGTTATACTATTAATAACTCAAGAACGGCTGGACTGACTTTGAATATCTATGTATAGTTTGTTGATTTCGTCTCTCTTTAAGAAAAAAAAATGTCATAAAATAATTCGTACGCAACGCCATTTCTGATACATGAAAAATTTATTATGATGCGGTACGAAGTTCGCCGGGACAGCTAGTAAAAATATGAAGTCAAGAATCACAACATATATTTAATTAAAAGAATCCTACTACGTAAAGCAGCTGCAGAGACTAATACCATCAAAGAAGTGCATCCACAATAGTTGAAAGCTGAGGCATACTTGTTAAATTCTTGCTGATTTCTTTGAGATAGTTTGCACTTGTAAAGAAATGCACAGCCAACTGTTTGAGTTCCTGAAACTCAGCGAAGTTAGGGATAAGTTTTACTGCATACATGATACGAGGTCACTTCACTTTTTGTATGTTGTTCCTTAAACTCAGCGAAGTTAGGGATAAGTTTGACTGCATACATGATTCGAGATCACTTCACTTTTTGTATGTTTTATTTGCTGAATTTTTTCATAATAATACAGCCCATCTTAATGTTTTTATTCTCCTATGTTATTTCGTGATCGGCGCATTGCGTTATCGTCTCTTATTTTACCCCGTCAACCGTGACTTTATGATCTATTGTCTTTTCTTTCCTCACCTCACAGCCTCTCCACAGTTACTTCGGCTTCTCAATACATTTATTTTCATAATTGCTGGCCTTTTGGTCGAGTGGTTAGTGACCCTGACTGTTAAATCGGAGGTCGTGGGTTCGATTCCCACCCATGACAAATCTTTGTGTGATGAGCATGATCATTTGTTCTGTGTCTGGGGGTAATTTGTCTATAATATGTATGTATCTAGAAATATATAAGTATGTTTATCAGTTGTCTGGTTGCCATAGTACAGGCTCTGCCTAGACGAGATGACCGTGTGTGAGTTGTCCCAAGATATAATTATTACAATTCCGTGTATTCATTGAAACTTACATACAATTATATTTTTAAATATTTCAATATAAATTATAAAAACATTATTATTAATTTAATTCACTTGCCCTATTTTTTTTTTGAGTCATTCAAAATACTTGCTATCTTTTATTCTGTGGTATCTAATAATTTTGTATGACCAAACCGACCGATATGGCTTACAACAATATCACCGCTGTTATTGCAAATACATACCGAATTTATGCAGCAATTTTTATTAACAAAACATTTTGCGGTAAAATAGTTAAATAGCTGTATCCGGTACACATTCTTGGGTAACTAAAAAAAAACAACAGCAAATGACAAAAGTACAGACGTTATGCAAGTACTACATGTTTCTTAAATGGAGGTGGACATGAATATAATCGACATGTTTTTGTAATGTAGTGGACTTTGCGACTGAAATGACAGGAAAAGACCCAATTCGTCTCGTATATGTTCGTCTTTTAGTCAGGGTTTTTTTACTCACGAGACTTTTTTATAAGATTGAGTTAGGTATTGATTTCTATAAAGTCATGAAATAGTAATAAAATGTCAAAACTCCGCTCTCGCGGTCTGTCAGCAAACAATGGAACGAAGCATCTTCGGAGTCTGAATTATAAACCGTATAAGGAACAGTGTGCTTCGTTCCAAACCACAAATCGCAGACATTGGCAACATAGCTGGCAAATTAAAATGGAACTGGTCAAGTTAAATCTGCCGTGTGCCACAGGAAAACTGGGCGAAAGTAGGCACGGATTGGTTCCTAAACACCAGGAGCCGGTGACGCGGTAGACCCAAGAGGAGAGGGCGAGACGAGCTAGACTCCTACCTATAGGATTGGGTAGCCCAGGATAGATCAGACTGGAAAAAAGGAAGAGAAGCATTTACCCTGCAGTGGAACACAACAGGCTTTAAATAAAATTAAAATAAACAAATTAAAGAAAGATATAAAGAAATTGTACTTAATAAAAAAATCAGACACATGGTCCTTTTACAACATAGAGAATAACGGTTCAAACTTCAGCATTACAAAGAAAAATATAAGAACGCCTAATTGGCAGCAATAAGTGTTATTTTCAAAGATTAATGCCTACAGGATACTCATACATCGTAATTACAACAGTTTCAACTTAACAGTTAATTACGACATCGTTAGGTAACCGAGACAAAAACTAATAAATTTTAAGTATGATTAACATGCTACAGAACTGGATTGTATACGGGTTGGATCACTGCTTGTATAATAACTGTTCTATTTTTAGTACCCAAACATAAATATCAGAATATTCTGCAATATTATTTCCATGAACAATATTGTACAATTGATTTGTATGGCAAATACATATAGAAAACAAATTGATTTTTTTAAAACAGTTTTTCTAATTTCAAAATGCGAGTATTGGAACTTGTAGAATGGGCGATATTATTGGATTCTGCGATTGTTTATTGTTTGCTGACAACCATATACTATGGCATGACTTGAATACCAATACAGTAATTCAAGGAATTCGAGCATTGCGGTTGACCTACTTAATTAGCTTGATTACTTATAATAATTGAAACACATAATAACATTTCACTGTATGTCACATAACAATTGAAACACATAATTATATGTCAATAACATGTCACTTCCTGAAATCTACATATAATAATAGATATGTGTAAACACACCATAAATTCATGAAATCTAACTATTTTCCACAGATGGTATCACTCGTGCCAGTCGTGGAACGGAAAAACCGGAGAATGGCAAATATGGGTGAACGGTGAACGTGTTGGCAGAGGATTTAACAACAGAGTAAGTATATTAATAATCAAATAAATCATCATAACAAGAAATAAAACATTCAGCACACATAATATTTATGCAATATCTTCCAGCTCGTCGGCCACGTCATAAAGGGAGGCGGTTTAGCAATATCCGGCCAGGACCAATCACTGCTCTACAAGAAAGATAACATAGAACCAGTTGCAAGTGAGTGTTGGATCACGAGACGTGTAATGTCGCAAGCTGTACCTACTAACATACAATGTAATAACGTAACCGTCTTGCAGGACAATCCGGTTTGTTGGGCGAGATCACAATGCTGCAGTTGTACCATGTGGCGCTGACTGCTGGGAAGGCTCACAAGGACCACAAGCACCACCACGTGCACCACTTCAGGCACGATGGAACTCCAGTGGAGTCTTCTACCGAGGCAGTGACAGAACCTCCGGCGCCGCAGCCTACTCCTCTTGGAAATGGAAACTTCTTAATCGGTGGCCAACTTCAAAGAGCGCCTAACCTAAACTTGGCCGGAGCCCAGCAAATGGTTCCCGTCCAACTGCCTAACGGACTTCAACTCCAACAGGAATACATCAACGGACAACTTGCCAACAGGCTCGTTTCCGAACAACTATTGAACAGCGTGCAGCCTGTTTCAGATCATTTAAGTGGTGGATCTCCTAGCCAACAAATATCTCTAGTTCCTGTAACGTCCTCTCTAGGCCAGATTGGACAGAGCCAAGGTTTCCCGAGGTCGCCTCTCGGCCCGTCAAAGGGTACAACCGTGGTACTGTCTGGGTCACTTTTGAACCCGGCTAATGTAAAATATATTGACGATACAGTGTCCCATAATCTTTTCAAGAGGAATTCCGGAAAACGTGACAAGAGAGACAACCCCGAAAAAGAGTTGAAAGAAGAACTTGCAGCAACAGGTTAGTGCATATAATGTTAATTAGATATACTAGCGTAAATCTTCAATTTCGTCGTGTCTTCATAAATCATTTTATTCATTAGGAGTGGTATGATGTTAATACAAACGGGGTGTCAAAATTTACGAGCACTGAGATAACCTACTTTGAAGCAAGCCTTTTTTACAGTGACTACACAAGTGCAGAGTGATCTAACATTGGTAGAAATTAATTTAATAAACTTGTTCGCTCTGACTGCGACAAATAAATCAATAGTGACCCCGAGTAGGTCTTGGTCGGAATTAATATTCTAATTTTAGAAACCGGTCGTGGAACGGAACCGGAACTTCCTGTTATTTATCAAACAAAGGCGATTTTATATCTGTGCCAGATGAATCATTGACATGATGAGAAATTTATAAGCAACTGTTATACATAACATTCGGACGTTACCAAAATGTCTTCATAATTTCTTAAGAAATGTATGTGTAATACCGATCCGAAACACGAATTTTGAAAACTCGTACATCTTAACAGGATATTAAGGAATGTATAATCTTGATCATTGATAATAATTGTATGTAAACAATATTGTATTTGATCTACTGATCTACTAAGCAAAGATAAATAGGGAGGGTATCAATTAGACGTCAGATACATATCACTTTGCGTCCTGACGTGAGATGTATGTCGTGGCTGCAGGGGACAACTCGATACCTGTTACACTGCCTAGCAAGATGAGTTACCGTGTTACCACTACACTACCCCATTAATAAAGAGAAACACATGTTTCAGAGAAATGTTGATAACTTAGTTGATTTTAAATCAGTAAATACTTAATTATTTTAAAATATCCTAATTTACAATAAGGCAAAACCGACGTTTCAATGGAAACTTTGCCCTTTTTGAGTCTTTTCCTTCTTTCTTCTTTTATAATACACATCATAAGGATTCCTAGTATGACTAATAACGTATTTAATACTCAACAAAAAAATTATATCGAAAAAAAGTCTTAATTAAGGTCCTCTATGGTAGAAGAATTTCAATTCACTGCTTCAAACGATGAATATTTTCTCTTAAAAAGAAATAGCCTTGATTAACGAGTACTTACCTACTTAATAATATTTAAAAAAAACTTACCTTTGAATTGACTACAGTACCTATCTAATAATAAACTTCTTTCACGATACAGAAATAACATCGAATGATAAATGCTCGCAAATAAGCACGTTATCTTGTTAACTATTATTTCAGACACTAACGATTTCCGCCGGATACAGAATAACTCAGACAAAAATGAACCTTAATAATATTATTTTAGGAGACATTCGTTTTCTTATCACCGAATTACGCCAACTCAAAAGCATTTAATAGGAATCGTCATATTGATACGCAAAATAATCGATATATAATCCTATTTCCATTGACAATTATCCTTTGACTATTTTCAGGAAAGAAAGAAAAGCGAGGGTTGGTGGCTTTGTCAGACGGATCGATCGTTGACGAGGCTTTGTTAAGCCCGAACCTGGACCAGGACAACAAGGAGGACGAGGCCTTGTTCCAGCAATCCCTGCTCAATGGACTAGCCGGCTTTGTGGGAAACCTCCCAGTCCAGAATTTACAAAAGAAAACTGTAAGTGAAAACCAGTGCTATAGAGAAAATATTTTTCTCTGTGTGGCCATGATCTGAACTGGAAATAAAGTGTAAAGTACAACAAACTTAGCAAAGACTGTAACGTTAATGCGGTTGCTCTGGCTGGTCAGGGTCACTGGAGATTAATTTTGTTTCTTTGTTTTTGCTTCGTCGAAATAATGCGCTTATCTATACATATGTATAATAAATCAGAAGGAACCGTTGTGCCTGTAAATTAAAAAAAAATACCAAAAATGGATTAAGGGCGATAAAAAAGGAACCCACAACACAAAAAAAGATTTTTTGTTTTTTTTTTGTCGTTCTGTCTGTCTGTCTGCTAAAGGTGATTTCTTATATTTTCCATTTTCATATTTCTCTTTCAAGTAATTCACATCAAAGGGTGAACTACGTTTTAAAAGTAACTCTTCCTGTGATTTGATGTTTACAATAGGTACTATGTGTACCTTTTTGTAACAAAAACTCAAAACACGAGAAAATTAACACTCATATTTCATCTGATACGAACGAAAGCTACAGTCTGCCGGACTAAAACAGTTTATTTATTTTCCAATAAATTCGAAACCTATTCTATTTCTGAAGCTGTTTCACTTTGTACCTTCGTGAGCTAAAATATCTTATATGTGAAAATGTAGATATTTTCCAATTAATTCACCGTTAGCTTTTGCATTATCACGGTTCAAAGGCGTTTTTATCTCAAAAGATATAAGCTACTCGGCATCCATAATGCAACAGACTCGCGCACTTTAACAAAAACTCTTTCAGTGACCGTGTCGTTCGTTCACTACAAAATAATAAGGATAGGTAGCCCGGGAACTTGGACCTTTTGTTTTAAAGACGTACGTTATATTTTCAGTACCTAGCTACACATCTTTTTGCAATATTCCTTTTTAACGTCTAGCTCGGGAAGCACTTTAACATTTTTTAAATCGTAATTTCTATTTGAGTACTGAAATTTGAAAAAGCAAGTAAAATCTGCACTTTCAACATCAATCAATTATTTTTTCAATCATACAGTCAATCAGTAAAAACTAAAAGGAAAGGTGACGAGGTCAGTGCAAATACTAAGTTATTTCTCCTAGCACTAAACAAAATATTCAAGTCCCTGATTTTAGATTAAAAAAACGTTTTAATCAGATTGAATATTAGCAGAAATCCACTCAACAGCTTTAGCTTTGGCTGTTGAGAGGTTTTCTACTCCATAAAGCAAATAAGCTAACATATCACACTCGCATACTAGTGAAAATCTTTGGTTTTCATAAAGGAGAAATAAGATTTTTCTTGTAAAATGCATATTAGATCAAGTACTGCAGACTTCATCGGCATCATATTGTTTGTGCCAATGTGAACAAAGGCAAAACTAATTAAGTTAGAGACTTGGCTTCTGCGAGCTTAGACGAGGAACATTGTTAATACTTGTCAATTAAGTTGACTATACCTGATCTAAGTTTCGGCTAAACCTACATTGATTACTCAATCAACGTTGACATGGTTTGAACTTAGATACACTAATAGGAGACAGAATCCTCCGATGTGCTACAATAAAACACATTCTCAAATTATACCATCTCTCATGATATTTATATTTTCAGGTGGACGAGAGAGAGCCAGCTGAAGCAGAGGTAAAGGCAGTGATGCAGGTCTGCAGCGGTTGCGCACCGGAACCCTTCAAGAAGGCCCTGGTCATCTCCTGGCGGTCCACCCCCAAGAAACTCTACAGCGGCGCTCACTATTACAAGGGCTTACCCATCTGCCGAGCATTCTAACCTACCTTGGATTCTAATGTACAAAGACTAACCCACTTATTTATAAACGTTTTATACAGTCGGAACTAAAATTGACCCAAGCGTAATTCTCAGCCCAGGGCAAAGATACATTCTATCACCATGATAGGGTATTTGACTAAAAAAATCTAATTAGTCGGTCAGATAGATTTCATAAAAATATTGGACACGTATTTTTTCTTTTGTCACGTAAACAAAAAATGAAGACGATGCAGTGCGTTGATTCGTATGACGTCACTTTCCAGTACACTTTTTAGTGAAATATGACGTTACAAGCCCCACTCTTTTTCTTAGATGCGTTTTATCTTCGTATTTTATATTGATTTGATAAAATAAAAAATACGTATCCAATATTTTTCGATAATCTACGTACTAAATAGAATCATACTTTTTTTTTTAACCCAGGCAACAAAACTATTGTCAAAAGTTAAAACAAGTTTGGGATTGACGACGTGACATTTGAGTAGTGCATTGGATTGGATGCCGTGTTATCTAGGCCCTCTAGATATTTACAATATACTGTAAAACGTTTATAAATGTCAAGTTCGTATAAACATAGGGTTACTGTATTATAAATCTTTTTATCGGCAAGGAGGCAAGCTTTATGTACTACTAAGCATTGATTTTCAATTGTCGTTCTATTATAAACGCCATTTACTTTAAGTGTTAAAAATATAAAATATTTAGTTTTATCAAAAGTACTACAATTAATTGATTTGAGGCTGCCAGATGATTTTGATCTGGGATGTGTAAATTAGTCATTGGGTGTCAAACACATCGAGTGTTTATATTATTTATTGTAGGTGTAAGAATGCATTAAATGGTTACTCGATTTTTTTCCTTAGTTTTAAGTACATCATACCAATTTGTTACCATTTTTTAAAATAAATGTATAAAGTGTAGGTTTTATTATTTTATTTTCACACACTTTATCATGGCTTATGTAAATCAGTTATCTAGAACGAGATAAACTATCCAATCAAAATCAAATCTAATAATGTTTATTTGTGTGCACAGCATATCTTGTCACCACTAAACCAGTACAAGTTTTTATAATAGATCATTTCATAAAATCTAGTAAAACTAACACAACCCATTACGAAATTAAATATTAAAAACACCTGCGCCGCTGTAAAGTTTCTTGAAAGTAAAAAAAATCACCTACCTTTGATTGGTGAACACGTTCACGGGCAGGACTCCCACTTACCTTGGTCTTATGGACGTGCTGATGGTGGTACTCCGAGTCGATCTCTGGCTCGCTGAAGTAGCTCTGATCCTATGAAAAGAAAAACAGTACATGAAGCATGAACTCCAAGAGCTGGATGTAACTTGGCAAAAACAAGCCATTGATTTTTCAATATGTATTTATTATTTACTGGATTAACAATCATCGTTATTCAACCCAAGTCTTTAGGATTCTATTTCAATAAGCCATTCTGTACTGTTCAAACGATATTGTTTTACCATTCTCAACTACGGGTGTTGATATTCATTCAAAAATAAAAATTAACGATTACCGCTCTACCAGCAACGAAAAGAGACAGTTGAAGTTACTGATGAATGATTATTAATCTTCATCAAAGTCAAAATCAAAGCATTTATTTCAAATAAACCATTGTCAGGTACTTTTGAATTGTCAAAGTCAGTCCGTCAAAAACATGAAGCTATTTGCACGATCGAAAGCGTAGATCTCTATGGAGAAGAACGTGCAAGAAACTCTTTTAAATAATTTTATGTTTACAAAAATTCTGGTTACATTAACCCAGTTGCTTCTATATATGAGAACAATGTAAAGAAAAAAAAAGGAATTTATAGTATCAAATATTAAAATGAGGCAGTGGCAGCTAAGGGATGACCAGTCTCCACTGACGGATCATCATCATATCAGCCGAAATACTTCCACATCGTCGTAACAGTTTGTTTATTTGCGTCGTGTCCCCAGCATGTGGGCAGACAATGGCAGACGGCATATCTTGCCCGCTTTATTGTGCAGTGCCCGTTATTGTGGACAAGTTAGTGCTGCTTGAGAGGAAGCTTTCTGGCACGCTCGTTGTACTGGACTTATCGGTCCTATTCGCATCGCTGCACACTGCTACAGAACAACGTAATACGGCAACGGCATTCCTTTCCATCTTATTACTGCACGAAAATGACTAAAATGAATAGAAATCATAGAAGCAGATACAGTAAAACCTACTTAGATACTAATCAGGGAAAAAAACAAAGTCAGAACATACGACAGCAGAACGACAAGAGGTAAAATATACAAGTGAACCACAATTCTTCTGATAACCAAATCAAATATCCGGCAAAGGATCTTTAGTTAAAATTGCAATCTTACGGAACTTACTTGATCCCAACTTGGTGGCCCAGAGCATGGTGGTGGAGCGGCAGCAGCAGGCATGGCGAGGGACCCCACGCCCACAGCACCAGGAAAGGCACCTCCTCCTATGTCCGTAGCCTCGAAGAGGCGCAGGACGGACCGGTCTCGGATGTCCCGGAGATGGGCTCTGTGGAAGAAAAAACAAGAATAAGTACCAATCCTCCCTGGACCCTCTTGGTAGATTATGGCTTACTCACTTATGAGAGATGAAACCTGCGTCCTAACAGTGGATTGTGATATTATGCTGTTAAGTATATCGGTGGTGGAAGTTTTGTCTAGCTGTGTGATATAGAAGAAACAGCAGATACCAAAACATTTGATACATATCGATATGTATCTGTAGAATTAATTTGATAAGTAAATAATTGGTATAAAGAAATAAAGAATTCATTTTTTTATTTTCAATTTTTCAAAATGCCTATAGTTCCTCAAAACGATCAAGTCTGACTTTATGAGTCTCTCTCGGCACCATAATGGCTTTGCCATCGGCTCGTGCGCCTGTTCCGCCTCGGCTGCAATTGCAAAGTTTGACCACTTACAACATCTGCTGCAAGTATTATTTTCTGGGGCTACATGTCTAAGAAAGTATCATTATTAATTCTATTCCCTAATAAATGCCCTATCAGCTCTTGCAGCCTAGAAGCACCGCTTGCAGTTCTGGGATTTGCCAGGTACCGTTTTATTATTATTTTGTCGTCATGTACGGAATAGTATATGTTCCCGAAATATTTTTACATAGCTCAACAAGGTGACTTCTTTGAGTTCTTCGAGAATCTTAATCTTATAAACCCAGAATTCGTTCTACAACGGATGTCGCCAATGAAAATCAAAAACTTTTTTATTTTATTGACTGAAAGCATTTTTCTACTAAAGAAAAATTACAATGCCTCTTGGAATACATTTTCAAGAGAAGCCTTAATGTTCACGACGAAATTTTATTTTACTTTTCATCGTATTGTACTAACTCAAATGCATTTGAGCTATTCTGTGAAATTTGCAAAGAGTTGAAAGTTGTTTGTTAATGTTGCAATACTAACTTTCACAGAATGCCGTGTTTCATTGTTTCAAGGAACAGAAAGGTCTCGATTTAACAAAGCTTTCATTGCTTACTGAAGTCCAATTAATGAATCGTCGCGAATGTATATAAGTATTTTTGTTCATCAATTACGATAGTTGTTATAGAAAAGCTTTGAGTTGTTGTTAACAACAACAGTTGGCGTTGGACCAACTTTACTTAAACAGTGCGATGTTTTATCGAAAGTTTTTGTTACATTTCAGTGGCGAGCGCTACCTGTTGCGGTCTCCCTGGTTTTATTGTGAACTGTGATCTGAGCTTAAACATTTTTTTTTTAAATAAATCTGTATGATAGCTTTAATTTCTTTGTTTAAAGAAACAAACTAATCCAATGCCTTCATTCAGGTTAAAACTAAGACAAGGGTTATTTTGTCCGTACCTAACGAAAAAAAGGGTTTTTGATGATCGTGTACTGTCTATTTCGGGTAATGTTACTCTAAAGTTCTCATAAAAAAAACTACTTTATTTTGAGAAACAAAAAGCTTTTCATTAAACATCCGTATCAATCGACATGTACCCGTGGGCGTGCATTAAGCTACAGTAAGGGTAGGCCAGCCCATACACAATGCCCAAAACTCACCACATTATTCAGGGTTCAAATCACGATACTGACGATGCGATTTTTTTTTTGGGCCTTATGTATGGGCTGGCCTACCTTTACTTTAGCCTACTGGACGCGCATGCATGGAGCTAGGTACATCATACCTTGCTATTGTGTTTGTAGTTAATCGATTATCGACTTCATTTAATAAAGGAATTATAAAAGTGGGAAGCTAGGTACCCCTAACTACTTGTTTGTTTACAATAAGGACCAATTACAGCGCTAGGTACATCATAAATTCCAGTTGAAAAATCGACAGTGTTCGCGCCGATAAATCGGCCAAATCATTTTGTATCTTATCCTCCAACCTTTAGTCATCATTTTAGCTCGAACCAAGCATAGACATTTGTCAATACCAATTTGTTTTCACACAGGAAGTCAGCCTAATGGAAAATTGACTGGAATGATTTCAGACGTTTGAATATTTCGGAAATTAATATTGCAGCACTAAATGTGTTTTATTATTTTTCGTCGCTATATTTTTTTTGCGGATTTGTGAGTTAGGTAGGTACCTACAATGGTTGAAATTAAGTTGATGTAAGAAGACAAGCAGTATATGAATTGACCTAGTTGTATTGAAGGAAATGTGCATATTTTGTAAATCCATTATTTTTTATTATGCCATGAATACAACAGAGCTTTTAAAACTCGTCGTGTTTAATCAAATTTATTTGCACGTAATTGATAATAATTTGGTACGCCTACATTATTTAGTTGGGAGTTAATTTTTCTCTGCCAATCTCTATAAAATGAAGAGATTGCAGTTTCATATTTCCTAGTCTATAACACATGAAACATTGTTTAAAAAAAATTGTTACAACAAATACAACCGACTTCCAAATAAAAAAACACTACAAAGTATAAAATAACTTTAATTTTGGAAGTCGTTATTTTTGGTTGTTTTTTCGTATTTTAACACCGACTACCAAAATTAAAGTTATTTTATACTTTGTAGTGTTTTTTTTTATATGGAGTTCGGTTGTATTTTTTTGTAAAAAAAAATAATTATTTTACACTTTTTAGTGGTACCCTCACACCTAACAACACTACGGGAAAGTCACAGGAAAACAAAACACGCAATTTCTTTTACCAGTATGATATATTTTCTATTTTCTCCTGCTATTTTGATTTAATAACCAAACTACTGAACCGATTGTGATAAAATTCTATGGGACCAATCGAAACGTAAGAAGAAAAAAAAGAAAAATAAATAATTTGAACCTTTGAAAGATTTTTCAAACCGGTTCACGAATGACGGAGTTATAGTCATGTAGGTATATGGTAGGTAACATACATAAAAAAATAACGATAAAAAAATACAACCGAATTGAGAACCTCCTCCTTTTTTAAAATCGGTTAAAAAGATAATTGCCTCGTTGGACTAGTGTTTTGCTACCGCTACTGCTGGGTTCGACTCCCAGGCAGGGTAAAGCGATATTGGATTTTTCGATAACGAATTTATAAGTAAGCAGCCTGCAGGCTAGCTTTGCATCCGGTTGATGGCAATATGTACGCTCTCTTTTATATACTAGCCTTTTCCAAAACTAGCCGGCCTGATTAGTAATTTAATTTAATGAATATGGTTCACCGTAATACGGAAATGTTGATGAAGTTACGAGTAGTTTTAGTTTGAATATAATTATATTATATTCAATTAGATATATTGAATATATCCAATTGAACTGATATTATATTAATAAGATATATTTAATTTTAATTAGATTTGAAATTCAAATGGATGTGAGTACACTATTTACGCGTATTACGCGCGAGTAAGTAACGTAAAAGTACGTAAGTAATTACACGATAAAACGCGTTAAGGATTCGATTCCTAAGTAGGGCAGTATTATTGGATTTTTTCCTTAAGTATTATTTCAGTAAGAGCCCCGTGTCAGGTTCATAATAATAGGGATCCAGTCCTCCCCATTATATATTGATATATACTAAACACCTCTGCTCCCTCCGAGGCTTACAGCCGTGACGTTATGTTTATTTGAAAACAAAAGGGTAGGTTAGTGGTAGTACCCACAAGTTCAGAAACAAAGTTTAAAAAAAGTAGGGCAGTTCTCAATTTTGAATTTATTTTTTTGCCAACGAACTTGTAGTCGTTAACATGAAAACTATTGCTGGTATCTTCAGACTGAAATGGCAATCTGAATAATCATTAAAGGCTGAAATATTTTAAACTCTTCCTCTATATTCAGAAACCCCGACTAAAATATAGTAGGCGACTTAAAAACAAGCTGCTCCAAGTAACCAGCAAATAGGAAATTTTACGAAATTCGTTATAATTTCATAATCAATTCAATTCAATTTCAAAATCTCGGTAACGATACAGCGCGCGGCGCTACCTTTGAACTTATCGTTGTAATATTCAAAATTTAGTAACGCGTTCTTTAAATAATGAAAACTGACAACACTGCTTTTGATATTTAATTTGAAAATCTATAATCCGAACCCAAAAGCTATTATTTCGACAATCCAAGAACCGAACGATATCATTGGTGAAACACTACCGACCCTGTTATGACGTCATTGAATCGAATTTTATTGTATATATAAAAATCTGCATAATCGTCACGTTATCACGAATAAATCACTTTCAAACAATCACTATAAAATAAGTAAAACGTAACGAAAAACTTTTTCAACAGAATAAACCACAACACACATACACACATAAGGGAAAGAGTTAAAAATAGAACCGGTCTATAATACACGAACAAGTAAATAAAAAATAAAAACGATAATAAGTAATAAAAGGCACTTACGGGCAGCGATAGTCGTGGACATGGCTGAAACTTTTACTGGGTCTCATAGTGTGGCGCGAAAACGATTTTTGCCTGGAGCGACTGTATGGATAGTCCAAAGTCGGGAGGGATACTGATTGCGAGCCTCCTCCCTGCGGTAGGGGTGCGCTCCCCGCTACTGTCCGCTGCGCTCCCGCCAAAACAGTTGTCGACATGCGTACCTAGCTCTGATGAAGTTCTACTTGCTATTTTGTAGAAAATATCCTGCCACTTTAATCGTCCTATACCTATTAATGTGGTTGTATTTTGTATTAATCGTCATTAAGACATAACTAATAAGTTGCCTTTTAATTTTTAAGCATGAATTTATTTTTTCCCGGTTATTTTGTTTTAGATTTTGTTAATTTTTCTTTGTTTGATTTAATGAATGCTTGATATAATCATACGATAAAACAATAAGAGCACTGTCACTAGCACGCAGGTGGGAGCGAGGTAGAAATAGATACACAGATTCCCTGCATCACGCTTCTGTGTTGATAAAAAACTACCTGTCGTGAAACTGAAAACTTATTGATTTGTTCGTTTATTTATTTACTAACAGTTTACGCGCTCGTAAAAAAACACTGTACAGCGGTAGATTTAAAGCCTTAGGCGCTTTTTACGATTCCACTTTAGGGTGAGTTTTTGATGCTTAGTTATTTTGATATCAACTAATAGTTTTAACATACTGTTGAGTTTGATTAAATATGGATACAAAAACCTTTCCTTAGCCAACCTTAGTCGTTATTGATGCTTAATCTCATATTTAATAGATAATTTGGAGTCGCAATTTTGTTATTTAAAGACGGGGATGGAGATCGGAAAATATCACGAGCGGCTGCGATCGGCTGCGATGCACGGAATTGTATTTTAAGAAAATCCAATGAAAAAAAATTTAGTAATATCCATAGATTTCATTCTCTATAGATTTTTATGCACTAACTTTTAAATGCTAAAAGAGTATGTGTTCCGAAAAAAAACGAAACAGTACTTATATACAACAGTATTATTTAGGCGGCATTTGAATAAAAAGAGGACTGATATCATTACAAAATGGTATGCGAATAAATTGCTGGCAGTTTAGTTCTACACAATGGTGAACCACAATTCCAAATTTGAATTTAAATTTTTGAATTTTCAGCCAAAAAAAATGTTGTACCAAATTGTTTTCAATTTTGTTTTTGACAGACCAATAACTTGTTTGTGTGGTTTTTTAAACTGTAAGGCCAAGTTGGTTATAAAGATAAATAAATAAAAAAAATAAAATAAATAAAATTTTCTGTGTCAGAATTTCAGCATTAAATTACATTTCTTTTGCAAAAAAGTATAGTTTTTTTTTAATAGTTATTGTTATTTAGCTCTGTGACCTAACAAATATGCATATTTTGCCTAGGGAAGCCGCCCAAGTCATTGCTGGATTCAGGCCATTTTTTTTGTTTACTCATCGTCCAGAATCTGGTATCTACCAGATTCTACCATTTTAAGTAGATTGGCGGAGCGTGGCCTGTAACCTAATAAACCAGCTAATGGCCCAACATTAACAGTAGACCATCGAAGAACGTGTGTGTGTGATTTTTTTACTTTTTAGTAGTTTTTCGGATCGGTTTTTTTTTAAAGTCAATGCTTTTAATTTTGAAATTGTTTTTTTACTCAATAGCAACTACAGAACACTACCTATAATATATGGCCACACACTTCCAACAAACATCGAAAATTTATTATTTAATTCTACTAGAACTAGTCAGTTGTTTATCAATAACATCCTGCTAATATTATAAACGCGAAAGTTTGTAAGTATGGATGGATGGATGGATGTTACTCTTTCACGCAAAAAATACTGAATGGATTTTGATGAAATTTGACACAGTGATGTTTATAGTCTGGAAGAACACATAGGATACTTTTTTATCCCGGGAATATGTTCCCTCGGGATAATTTTCGACAAACACGCGGGCGGAGCCGCGGGCAGCAACTAGCCGTAAATAAAATAATAGACATCAAATCACGTAATTAAAGGAATCAAAGTGTAACAGAATCACAAAGAACTATTTCTGGGATTATACCTTACTAGCGACCCGCCCCGGCTTCGCACGGGTGCAATGCTGATACTAAATATATTACGGTTTTAGAACTCTGGTTCCATGTATAGTAACTTGGAACTCTGTCATTATGTCAGTGTTTTCGCGAAATCATCTTGAGCACATAACTTGAACGCTATTTATAGGCACGCGCCACCGGCCCCCCGGCCGGTACCGTCGCAACCGCTATGTCCCTGCATTTTAAAACTGTAATATCTTCGAAAATATTCATTTAAATTACATGCTGTGATAGGCCATATTGATCTACATTATATGCACAATGTATTTAAGGTACTTAATTGGATAAGGATTAATGCTGTATTGCTTAAAATCGCTTCGTAAATAAGCCATTATTTCTCGTAAAAAGTAAAGGATAAAAATGGTTATTGAGGATTATCCCTAAGAGATAGGCATATACCATCGCGGATTTTTTGTAGACCTTTTTAAGGTGTACAATACTGTAGTATACAATTTGATCTATCTCGTAGGGTTCAGCGAGCGTTTGCAATGTAAGCGCAAAAAATGTGTTTATTTACACATTAGAAACCTCTAAAATTATGAGTGTTGTCACTCTATCTATTAGAAAAACCGCATCAAAATCCGTTGCGTTGTTTTAAAGATCTAAGTCGCTTCTCGCTATCTGTCCCTAATACATAGGGACAGATAGCGAGAAGCGACTTTGTTTTATACCATGTAGTGATGTGATAGCTTTGTTTTTTTTTAGGGCTGGGATATCATCAAATGACTTCTTCTAGTCTGGGTGGAGTGGAAGGGCGCGTCAGACTCTTACTGACTAAAACCCATCCGTGTTCCTTCTAAAGCCCTTTGCGTTCCAGGGCCGCGGTGACTCTTTCGAACAAATTCCGCAACCCTGGCAGGTGATAGTGATGACACATTCTAAATTATTATCATCTCCTCTTGACCCAGTTCCGAATTTCACACAGCAAAGTCACGGGCAAAAGCTTGTTTCTAAACTCAATTCTTTTCGTAAGCTGGCGTTTACTGACTTGACATATTGATGTTTGACGTATTTCAAACGTGGAAATAAAATTATTTATTTAGCCTGTTTCGTGAGATAAGTGCTATAGAAACAGACAACCAGTCTAGAAAAAAATACTTTCCTTTCCAAATATTACCTTACGAGGAGGAAAAATATTGTTTCTGGTTTTTCTATACTTAGAAGTGAAGGTGGTGACTTGGGGTCGCTTTTATCATCATTTGCCGATGTTTAGATATTAGCCACTATTTATTTCCTGTGAAATGAGTCCATTATCTCCTTCAGGTTGGTGGTCCCTAAACGTTGTGCTTTATACGGTTTTAATCTTTTATTTCATATAATTTTTATGCATCAAGGACATAATTTTACAACACTTATTTTAATAAATAACAACTTCAAGCTGCTGAACTAGGTAAAATATTGTTAAAAAATAATTTAAATTACGAAAATCTGACAGTTCGGATCCGCAAAAAAGTGACATAGATCGACGAGGTCCATGGACCATCTGAATTGATCTGAATCGACAGTGATACAAATTCTTTTAAAAGGCAAAAGAAGAGATGGCGATAGAATAATTAACATTATCATATAAGCCTAGCCTTTTCCCAACTATATTAAGGTCAGCTTCCAATCAAACCGGATTCAGCTGAATACCAGTATTTAACGTGGAGCGGCTGCCTACCAGACCTCCACAACCGATTGTGCCACAGCCACGGTTCGCATAATATGCTGCTTAAAAACTACAAACTGTTAATTGTTAATCCAGAAGACTGCTTCTCGGAGCGATGTTTCTACATGATATTGTGCATAATAAACATGATTGTCCCGACTTAACAAATACACTCTGTTACATCGTCCCGAGGACAGTAGTGCGCAGATATGCGCGTTCATACCGCTTACTATCTACTAATATCAGACACGTCTGCAATTCAAATGCTGGTTTTCGCGCTCCTCTGCGCCAACTTGTGGATTCCAACAACACTAGATTTGAAAACATCGATATTTTTAATCTTACATCATACCAATTTAGGAAATCTGTAGTCGATTCTATCCTAGCTTTATAAATTATTATGTAGTGTAACTTTTTTTTCTGGTTTTCTATCTCGTACATCATAAGAAAGCAATCATTCATTCCTTCATTCAATTTATCAACTACTGAATTTAATCGTTCACTCCATTCACTCATGTATTTTGTTTCATGTCTTTTTGGTCTCACGCAGCATTTAAAATCATCATATTAGTAATAAGTGGATAATGTTGCTAGTAATATAATAAATATTTTGTATAACTAGTAAGACAGTATGTATTACATTTAATTGTACTCCTGTTTTTTATCCCGAGATAAAATAAAATAAAATAGAAAACCCATTTAGCTGCAGGGTAACACGGTAGTTTTTGGCAAGACTGGAGTCAGATTTACTGGCTTCAGACGATCCGTAACGACTGCCAAAGATGTACAAATGACAGCCGGAGACCAACGGCTTAACGTGCTTTCCGAGGGTCGGAGGAAACTTGGTATATTACGCTGGTCACCCATCCGCAGACCAACCTTGGCAAGATTACCGAGCGGCTGTTATTATTTAGCTACGAGCTCCTCGATAGAATAATTAATTCATTAGTATAGTGAAATCAAAATCTGTTGTATAAGGTTATTTTCTATGTTTAAAAGTAGTTTAATATCATGAGATTAAAATTATGACAGTCCCTAGCCAATTTATTTATGAAAATATTATGTGTGTAAGGTAAAATCGATATCTGTTTAGTAAAAATAGTGATAGACATAATTTGAATACTAGAAACAAAGATAAATTAGATCAACTATTTTATAGATTAGCTAAAGTACGCACATCTTTCATGGGATACTGTGTTAAATGTTATATGTAACGAAATACCTTGTGACATAATAGAACTAAATGAAAGAAAATTTAAAAGTTATATTAAAAGCACAGTTTGTTAACAAGCATATTATAAATTAGACGGTCACATTCAGGATCAGAATGCTCGGAAGCATGCTGGTCCTGCTTCATAGGACAATCAAGAGTGTAGAGTAAATAAAACTGTTTGGCATAATGTATTTAACTATATAGATGTATTTTCTTGTGTATTTTTTAAAATTTATTTTTTGTAAATAAGTGAGTACCATTTATTGGAATTTTTTTATTTGAAAAGAGTAACGAAAAGAGTTATTTTTACACGTATATTCTTTTGTAATGTTGACGTTCAAAAGAACCTTTTAATGGCCTACTTAATTGGAATAAACGTTTTGACTTTGACTTTGAATTTACATAAAATCAATCTAATGCATTACGTCACAAAAATGAAAATGGTAAAATACAGATCGAACTTTGAAATTTATTTCAATCAAGAAAATTTCTTCGCATCGTGTATTCCTTTACAATTTGGGTAGATATAAAGTTAAAAAACATGAACCAAAATATCAAATCCCTATTACAGGTAATAGATGCCAGCATCAAGCCTGATGCTGGCATCTATTACCTGTAATAGGGATTTGATATTTATATGATTTTGATGGGGTTTTAAAATTGTCAGTTACGGGTAGCCACCCGTAACTGACAATTTTTCCCAATCAACATTGAACCTAATGCTTTAGCAACAAAGTTGAAAATCTATTAAAGAAAATTTGACAGATGTAGCTTAATGGGCTGGCGTCAGTACTTAACGAGAAAAAAAACAACGGGTCGCACTCCGGGAATGCCGGAAGAAGTGAAAACTTGAACGTTAACGTTGTGCATTTTTGATATTTTGGACTGATTAGGGAATAATTTCGCACGAATTGCTTTAATTATCAGTATAAAAGTACTATCATTGATGTGGTAAAATACAATATTGATTTATATTACATTAAAAAATTAACACTTCAGAACATTTCCTCCGTCTTCCGAATTTTCGATCAGGTCACGTGTCCTGACGCGAGTTTAACATTTTTTACCCATTCCAAAAAGTGCACAACGCCGCTAAAGAAGATTTCACCTCAAAAAAAATCCGTTCCGCGTTGTGTGCATTTTTGAAATCAATGATAAATAGAAACAACTATTATTGCGTGTGACTCTTGCAAGACACATTGAATTCGAACTAAACTAAAAAAAAACTAGTGCAAACGACGTTTGGCGTTACAAGATTTGAAGAATAACTTTTAACTTATCTATTTCTCTTCCGATTTTATTTATCACACTAATATTATAAAGGCGAAAGTTTGTAAGTGTGTGTGTATGTTAGTTACTTCTTCACGTGCAAACGGCTGGACCAGTTTTGATATGTAATTAATATAAATTAATATATATATATATATTAATTTTGGTATGCAGGAAGCTGACACCCTGGATAATAAGTTACTTTTTAAATATATATTCGCTGCGCGGGTGACACCGGGGCGCAGCTAGTGTTTTCATAAATCGTACTTATACGGCGTTTAAAAAAACTGCACCAAAGTACAAGGAGACTTTGAAACTTAAATATTTTTGGAAAATGCCAAGTTTTCAAAAAATAAACATAATGCAAGAGTAGGCAAGATAAGATTTAAAAAAATTAAACATAGTATTATAACTACATCAGAAATTGATGGCGCTAAAAGAAAAAGTTAGGAATTTTTTAGGCATTTTTAGGGAAGTGTTTTAGTGTTTTTATGAGCCAATTTAACTGTCAATGAAAATTCAAAAAACTCTCTGGAATTTGTCATCTGTTCCTCACCGTGATATGGACCGCAAAAGGAGGAGTTCGTGGCTAAATAAGGTCGATCAAGGTTAAGCCACGCTTGCCAAGGTTTGTCTGTGGATGGGTGACCATCTTAAGGCGATATCAGCAAAACCTTGCGATAGTGCGCTTTGTTATTCAAAGGCTATTAACTCATTAGATAAGAGAAATAAACTACATCTAAAAGCATATTATTAATGATCGATATCCTATCATCACATTCCACGTTTTAATTTGTTTTTAATTGTTATAAATGCATTTAAAATCTACTTTTTTAAAATGACTTAAATTATTGATTCCATGCATCTGTTGCTAAAGGCGACGCTCCAATCATTTGAGGATTACACTAATGGATAGATAATTAAAAATCTAAATTATTCACGTTTTATTTATTTAATTTCAAAAGATCGCTTATCTTTTTTATTAAAATAATACCTAAAATTGTGTGAAGTAAAAGAGCATGCGCAGGCTGCGGGCGGCAAAGAGGAAATGAATGCTCAAGGTTATTTGCGCAGAGAAACGCCTTAACATACCGAATTTCCTCCGTGCCTCGGAAAGCACGTGAAGCCGTTGGTCTCGGCTGTAATTTGTAGATCTTTGGCAGTCGTTACGGATTGTCAGAAGCCAGTAAATCTGACTCCAGTCTTGCCAAGAACTACCGAGTTACCCAGTTAAAGGGTTGTGGAGGTCTGGTAGGCAACCGCTCCACGTAAAATACTGGTATTCCGCTGAACTCGGTTTGGCTAGAAGCCGACCCCATTATAGTTTGGAAAAGGCTAGGCAGATGATGAGTTATTATGTGGAAAGAATTAACTTCAATATTGAGATATACTTGGCTATGTTTACTTGTTTTCGATTATGAAGTTCGATTTTATCGAACAACTTAGATTTTTCTCTCACTCGTTTGTCGACTGAACGTCGAACCAGTGATAGGTAATTAGAACTACTTTGGTTTGGCTCTGGTTCTATTAAGTAGTTAATAATAATTATGCTAATATTTATGAATAAAATAGACTAAGATCGAACATTAGGGTAGAATAGAGTAGGCCAGGGTAGTGTGGACTAGTTTTATTATAAACACAAGCAACATAAACATTCGAGTACGTTCACTGCTAAGCACGTGTCTCCTCATTTAGGTACTTTTCGTTTGTGTGACGCCTAGCGCCATCTAGTGTCAAGAGCTTCTAAACCGCCAAAAGTTTTAGTAGGTACGGACAATATGCTAAAGCGGCGGAATACTGGAATTATATTTCTCTCACTTGTTGCAATGTGAATGAAACAGCAAGTGTGTTGGCCGCTGCCTAGTTTGTTGCTCTAAATTCTAACACCACGTATGTAAGAAACTTTACCAAGTTAGAAACTTTACAGGAGAACACTAAACTGTAAATACAAACATCTAGGTATCTTTTAACACGTCTGAAAATTATAAAGTTCCTCTTTTGTAGTACATTTATGTCCTGCTGATTTTTTTTGCGTGGGACTGTAAGAATAGCGTTCGGAAGTATGCCATCTTTTTATACTTTTATACTAGCTGTGCCCGCGACTTCGTCCGTGTGGAATAGTATCTTCGAGTGGCATATTTAATAATTTAGGCTAATTATTTTACAAATAAAACACCTCACCTACACCCCGCCGTACCACGCAGCGCTCCGCCAACCCCCCACCCCCCCTCCGCGCGGCTGCACGACGCTCATTGTGTACGGCGCGATGCTTGGCAAGTTTCTTGCTCGCGTTAACTTCAGTTTCACATTTTGTAATGAATCCGTAAATGTTACATAAGAATAGCTCTAATATTTTGTTTCAGTATCGCAAACACATTCACATAAACCTTACACATATTGCCATACAAACTTTCATCCCCTATTCCCTTGTTATTTTACACTCTTGTGGGTATAACTTTTACAAACTTTGAATGTCATATTTATTTATATCGAATCAACAGCCTCAGGCTCTAGACTGTCTGTGTACCAAATTTCATTTAAATCGGTTCACTAGTTTTGGCGTAAAAGTGCAAACAGACAGACAGACAGAGTTACTTTCGCATTTGTATTATTAGTAAGGATTTAACTAGTGAACCGCCCTGGCATCGCCCGGATAAATATTTTTTTAACTACTTTAAAACTATAGAGTCCTTAAAGGTTTTTCGTACTATCTGTATTTTTTCATAATTTAAGCCTTACAAGTTTTGAAGTTACGGCTGGTAAATCAACTGTACGTACGTGTACGTCATGTCCTAGGCGACGACTGAAAATTAGCGCCGTGCTGTGGGTCCCCCACGGCACAGCATTTTGCTGAGTGGAAGCCCTTTTACCACGGCATGCATCTATTTTATACCTACCTACTCATACTTTTGTTATTTTTTTAATTTATTTTTTTCTTAAGTATTTAGATTTTAACGTGTCTTTACTAATATAATTTAAGAACTACTAACACTATCGTTTAGGGTTTAGTTTATGAAAAGTTAAATTTTGCATGTGGGTAGGTATGTCGTTTTGTGGCAATTAAATACTTTTTCTTTCTTTCTTTCTTCTTTCAACTATTTTCTTGAAAAACTTAAACAATGCTATTTTAAATTTTATTTTTATTTGGTGTAAACTTACCACAGCGAAGTCTTTTTAGCCCAAAGGTTGACTGGTAGAGAATGCCTTGATGCATTAAGTCCGCCCATGTACCACGTTACTATTGTAAATTAAGTTTAAATAAATAAATAAATTTAAAAATAAGGATAACAAAATTTTGAGCCTCTACTAATAAGCCCTTTCGTTTGATATGTGAAACGAAACAGATTGTTTTTTTTTTAATTTACAACCTTAATTTTTAAGTTTCCGTTTTTTTTTCTCAGAAGGAAAAAACGGAACCCTTATGCTATCACTTTGTTGTCCGTCCGTCCGTCCGCCAGTCTGTCTGTCAAGACCATTTCCATATACTCAAATTTACAGTCCCTTGAAGCTGTGCAAAAAAACAAACTTCTAAGTTAACGTAAACAAAGACACGGCCGTTTATGCCGCATAAAACGTGTTTTTCGACACTCGCATGGGATGATGGGAATCAAAATTTATAGGGTACTCCCCGTTGACCTAAATTCATAAAATTGGCAAAAAGATAGATTTTAAAGTAAAAGTACAGGAAAAAGTCTGAAAACTGTGAATTTATAGTTTTATCATACAGAAAAACATTTTTTACGATTATAAACTAATATTTTCGGTTGAAGAATTGACCGGGACATACATTGATGTATGGGAGAACATTTTGTTCACCAAGAAGTTTTCTTCGATTCTACCTGCTATATTTTTCTTTCTAACTGTCATTTCATTTATTTACACTATAGATTTGTAAAAGAAAATTACGCGTTTTTACGCCATTTATGCACGATATATGGGTCACATAAATTCATATCTGAACTAAACGTTAACTGAATCGGTCCATTCGATTCGACACTAATTGAGTGACAGACGGGTAGACAGGCACACGAGTGATACTATAAAGTTCCCTGGTTGGTAGGGGTGCCTGATTTATTGTTGTTCTAAAATCTCTTTATTTGGGTTGTCGCAACAAGTCTTCGTGTACCATACTTCCGTACCTATGTACTTATCAGTCGCCTTATTATCTCTTAAGAGATACTTATATCCGTTTCTTATCATCATATCAGCCGAAAGACGACCACTACAGGACATAGGCCTCCCCCAAGCGACGCCACAACAACCGGTCCTGTGTGTCTCGCATCCCTCGGCTACCTGCGACCCATCGCTAGGCGAGGTCATCGGTACACCTTGTGGGAAACTATAAAGTACATTTTCTCCTAAACCCTACTTTATAGTCTCTCAACACTACAGCGCTTTGACACTTCAGCTTTTACACTTCTTTTGTACTGGACCGAATAGATTTAAAATAAATTGTCCGAAATCCATGTTCCCTAAATGCGAATTCGGTGGCAGAATTGAGAAATGTGGCCTTGATCACTGCAATAAAAGCGTGTTTCGCTTGCGATCCTTGTGGCAGAATAAAAAAAGGAGCCGCCAGACCTTCGTTCTTAATAACTACATCGATTGCTTATTAAATTGCCTCTTTTTTACATTAGGTGTGAATTTGACTAACACTTGACAGAAAGCATAAAGTTTAAAAAAGTCGGTCACTAAGCGTATGAGAGACCCAATGAAAAATGGTTAGTGATGCGATCTGCCTCCGTTAGTAATTACTTAACTTGAATTTGGTGAAAACAGACATACGTTCAGATGTAAAAAACTTTTTTAATACAGTTTCCACTGAAAATTTCAGAAATGCATAATACAACATTTTGAATTATGCATTTCTGAAATTTTCTGAAATGTTAAGTGTTTTTGTTAGCACCCCCCGTCAAAATCAGTCAAACTAAGAGAGAGGCCACACGATACGTTGCGGCTTCGGCGCGGCGCCTGAGCGGTGCCGTTGCGGCGTAATACATACAAAATGTCTACTGTGTGCTCACCGGACTAAGACGACGGGGAAGGGTGTATGTGTCACCGGAAAATTGCAGACTCCCTAAGATTGTAACAAATCTTTATTGGATTATAATTTCTCAATATATTATGAAAAAATAGTTTTATATATGTACAATAAATCCCCTCCAAATTTAATAGTTTCCAATATATCTGTGTCTTATTAAGAAACAATAGTTTACAATTTCACGCGATATTTTACAATCTTACGGCGTTTGCAATTTTCGGGTGTGCACCGCAGCGGCACCGCTTCGACGATCGCAAATGCAGACATGGGTCACACTTGCAAAATCGCAAGCGTATACTACAACGGTACCGTTGCGGCGCTGCTACGTTGTTGTGACGCCGCGTACTACGTGTGGACACTCATGTAGCAAAATGGTTGCGGTGAGGCGGCGCACTGTACCGTGTGGCCTCTCCCTAATGATATTGTCAAGGGGCGCCGTCGGTTGACATTTGGCGCTTGTCAAACGATTCTTGTAACACTTTATACAGGGTATCCTAAGACGTTATTTCAACGAAATAAATGTATTTAATTGAGCCATTCCATCGGTACAGTAAAATTACAACTTTTTTTTATTTAGCGGGTATGTTTCTCTGTTCAGATAGGCGATTTTTTTTTTTTTTGAATACAGTTCGTATTATTAGGATGGAACCGTAATAATACGAACTGCATTCAAAGAGTTTTAAAATCGCCTATCTCAGTCAACAAGGAACCCTTATGGTTTTGCCATATCCGTCGGTCCGTCTGTTTGTCCGCGGTTTAGTTCAGAGACGCTTAGTACTAGAAAGTTTGATTTTGGAATGGGTATACATATTAATGAAGCGCCGACATTGTGGTAAAATAAAATCATGAAAAAAATATTTTTTTAGGGTTCCGCCCCTACACGTAAAGTGGCAATGAATGGTGTGTCATTGGATAGGTCGATTAAGAAATATTAAGCTTTAAAGTGTAAATTTATGTTAGTCAGGTTTCGCCCCCCCCCCCTCTGCCAGTTAAACTATTGTTTAGGAGACGTGAAAAAAATCATGGCAGTAGCATAAGTATATAACGACCTTAAAAGGAAAACTATCACAGCTTTACAAGTTAACGCGCGACCAACTTATAAAATGTAACTGATTAGGTCAACATTTCGTAGTAACCCCATAGAAAATTATTAAAAACTAAGTATACCTATTTGTAATGTCCTAGTAAAATTTTCTAATTTTATCATGGCTAGGATGGGTATGGATGGGTGGGATACGCACATGGCCGGTATTTTTAAAATAAAAATGAAGTCTTCTTTCAATAACTTTTTTCTGTCTACTGTATTTAAGGTACCTACTTTCCCTCCAAGCGGCAAAGTATTGGAACGCCCTATATAGTCTATAGTTCATGCCATGCAAGTTTACCACACCACTTAAGTTGGCTATCCTGAAAATTTCCTAAGAGTGTCGCAGTAATCCGTTTTTCTCAAAAACAGTAGCGCGAAACGCCACCGTAACTGTGTCTCGGACATCCCTTACTGTTTGCCTATTTACATCTCGCTCCAACTTCCGTATCTGCGCGGCCATTCTGGAAGCCTGGTTTCAGAGAGCTTTCGTCGGAAAATTGGCGGTAAAAGATAAATTTCCACCAAAAAAGATAGTTCGTCAGCCCAATTTGGTTGAAAATGAATGTTATATTTGCTTTACAAATTGAATGTGTTTCATTTGTTCACTTGATCCACGAGAAAGCTTTCCACTAAACAAACATATTTACTCTGGTTGTACTGGACAGCTTAACCTAGTGGCAGATTTCCGTTTACACGCGGTATCAATAGATGGCGTTTCTAACAAAAATCCTGAAGTTTAGTTCCTTGATAAGGTGGCGAGATGGCATTAGAGGGCCATAAATAAAGTGCCGACGTTCTTTTGAAGCTATATTCCATGTTCGAGTTTAAAATCTAAAACGATTCGAGTTCGTCCTCAACTATTTTTTTTTGTTTTACGTAGATTAGATAACTAAACTGATAATATCTTTAAGGATAAGACTATGTAAGGAAGAAATACCTACATGATAGGTAAAAGACCAATCTAATGTTCACATTTCTCAATTCGGAAAAAATATTGACGGACCGAAGTAGCCGTAGTACTGTTTGTATGAACGCTTTCGCATTACCTCGGATTCAAATCGGACATATACATCCGTCTTCGTATATACAGCCAGCACATCAAGCTACCCGAAACTGGCAAATTTTCCCAATCAACTTTGAACCTAACGCTTTGGGTATAAAGTTGAAAATCTATTAAAGAAATTTGATAGGTTCTTGTAGTTTGATGTGCTGGCGTCTGGACAATGGCAGTGCCACAAGTTAACGCTGCCGCTTGAAAGGACACATATAACTATGTAAACGCTCTCCTAGGCTTTACATAATATTGACGAAGATATGCCAAAGGTTACGTCCCCTGAATAGCTTGGATTTGGATTAGAGGTCGGATTAGTGCGTAAGCAATATCCGCTCTTAGGATCTAGATAAGTGACAGTCTAGCTTGGCGAAGGCAATTTTCAAAACATCAAAAATATATGGGATCGCTATAGAAACTTCACGTCATCAATACCTTGTATTAGTTATGGCATTTCGACAAACGCTTTCACTAATACAATGGCACTTAATCTACAGCCTCTTTTCCCTCTTTATTTGGGGTTGTCGCAACAAGTCCTCGTGTACGATACTTCCGTACCTATGTACGTATCAGTCGCCTTATAGTAGGTCTCTTTAACAGATACTTATATTCGTTTCTCATCATCATATCAGCCGTAAGACGTCCATTGCTGGGCATAGGCCTGCCCCATAGGGGGGGAGAGGGAGGTTGCCAAAACCGCTACGCTTGGCAGGCGGGTTGACGATTACAGTGTGGCTGTTGTAATGCACAGAGAATGCTGCTGCCCATTCTGGTGAGTCCCTTAGTCGGCTCTTACGACACCCACGGAAAGAGATGGAAAGGTGCTATTCTTACGACCGACACTATACAGAATAATCCCGTTTCTATTATACCTTACAAAACGTTCTTACGCAAAGCTTTCGTCAAGATATTTTCCTACCCCGCGTCACGTGTCAATCGATGACAACAGAATGCCGGCACGACTTTTCAGTCTCGGTTCTAATTATAGTTTCAACAGGTTTACGTGACCGGCGAAATATGTAACGTAAATTGCATCGCACTGGTTGCATGACCTTTGTTGTACGGTTGTAAGTAGGTGGGTAGGTAGGTAGGTAGGTAGGTAGTACAGTATTTCAGATAATTTAGAGTGCAGTCTTCGTAGCTACTCTTTTAATAAACTTCCCTATCGAGCCACATCCTAATAGTCTTATAGTGCACTGAAAAAGGGACAGGCTATTCACAGGAATGTATAATTATGTCACCGAAAACTGCTAACGCCGTAAGATTGTAAAATATCGCGTGAAATTGGTAACAAGACACTTACTGAAACTCAGATATATTGGACACTAATGAGTTTGGATGGGATTTATTGTATGCAAACATGTTTTTTTCATAATATATCGAGAAATTACAATCAAATGAAGATCTTACGGAGTCTGCAATTTTCCGGTGACATGTATATAGAGCCAACAAATTTGTATTCTTCACAATAATGAAATTGCATTCGCCTTTTTCAACCCTTTAGAGGTGGATTTCGGAAAATCCTTTCTTATCGAATGCCTAGATAACTACGTTAAACAAAAGACAAGCGAATGACAGTCTTATCAATGTAACGGAACATACAAAAATGCGTATTAGATATAGGTACTATAATGTAGGTACCAATGTTTTATATGAATGTGTCTATAATTGATAATCCCCGCGTATGTATGTATTTATGAATGTTCTTATGATAGAAATGGAACAAGTTACGTTCTTAAAGCTATGTTTAGACCACTACAGAAATTGCGCTACAGTGTCAGACATAAATTTCTGTACTGTTAACACTTGTGGCTGTACATAAAACACCATGATTTGACCTATTTTTCGTGCAGCAAACAGGCTTAATCAGTCGTTTAATTGGCTGCCTAGCCTTTTGATTGAATGACGCTGCTTAATCAACGGCCTAAATGACATCCTGGCATTTAAATGAACAGCTGGGCCAATGACTTGGTTCAATTTTGCTCGTTTCGTTTTCGATGGCTGCGACATAGGTATACATACATTGAGTGCACGGTGTATTATTAGCTTTACACTGGCCAACTTTCAATAAAATGAAACTCCGAATTCCGTTATAAACTAATACCGACACATAGTAAAACAATAGTTGAATACAATATGTTCCTATTTGCAAACTCGCTATTCACAAGGTTTATTTCGAAATCGGTCGTATTGATTTTTTGTTAGTTTGTATTACCCAGAAATTTCAATAACTCTGTTTTGATATTGGTAGAAATGAAAGCTAATTATACTATCATTACTGTAATCAAATGTTTCATTAAGCCAACATGCTAACATTGAGTGTTACATTTTCGGTGAATAACTGATTTGTATTTTCGTATTCCTAGAACCTGTTGAATACGATGAACTTTACAGTAATTTCGAATGCACAAGTAGCTAATTAAACCACAATGTCAGCCAAAAGTAGGGTTTTTATTTTTTTTGAGAGAAAATTTGTATTTTTAAAATATAGTACCTACTTTTGGATACTAGAGGAAAAAAAAATGTACAAATTTAAAGTTATTTAATAACCTTATAACGTATGATTTATATAATAACGTACCCTTTATTTGTGAGTTTAACGAATGACCCAATTATCCTGTCAGGGCTTTTGGTTTTTCAGCCAAGCCCATCTATGCAGAAAGCTTAAGAAAAATATAAAAATAGACCTTAACAATGAGGCCTTTCATTTGTATGTCATACGGTGCTGTTAGAAAAACTTTTTGCCCTCAGAAAGGCGCGTCCGCGTCGCGAGTCCGTGTTTGTGTCACAGAAGATTTATGACAAAATTCAACTGAATCGGTCCAGGATCAATATCCTGGACCGATTCAGTTAGAGAGAAAACCGGCTGTGACAAACAAACAAACTCTTCAGGTTTATGATTAGCATAGATAGTATTAAGTATAGTATACTTGGTAAACATTAATCTTTCATTTGTGGTACAGTTGTTGATTCCATTATTTACCGATTCCAAGATTTGTGGAATATTATTATTCTAATTGTTGGAAATACTGTGGTGCAAAGTATAATGTAAATGGCGGTTTCCTCGTAACCTAACGCTCTGTGTTCTGTAATTACCGGTAGTGTGCTTTGTACATAACAAAACAATTAATTTCAATTATTTTTAATAATGTTAACTCGTGGAGAAAATGAGTTTTCACCAAAGCTAACTCGTGGGCAAAATGCGTTTTTATGAAGCTAACTCGTGGGTAAAATGCGTTTTAATTAAACTAACTCGTGGGCAAAATGCGTCTTAATGAAGCTAACTCGTGGGCAAAATGCGTCTTAATGAAGCTAACTCGTGGGCAAAACGCGTTTTAATGAAGCTAACTCGTGGGCAAAATGCGTCTTAATGAAGCTAACTCGTGGGCAAAATGCGTCTTAATGAAGCTATCGTGGGCGAAATGCGTTTTAATGAATCTAACTCGTGGGCAAAATGCGTCTTAATGAAGCTTACTCGTGGGCAAAATGGGTCTTAATGAAGCTAACTCGTGGGCAAAATGCATTTTAATGAAGGTAACTCGTGGGCAAAATGCGTTTTTATGAACCTAACTCGTGGGCAAAATGCGTCTTAATGAAGCTAACTCGTGGGCAAAATGGGTCTTAATGAAGCTAACTCGTGGGCAAAATGCGTTTTAATGAAGGTAACTCGTGGGCAAAATGCGTTTTTATGAAGCTAACTCGTGGGCTAAATGCGTTTTAATGAAGCCAACTTGTGGAGTAAATGTGTTGCTGACACTAGTGTCGCTGTAAGAATGTCACTTTGTCTAGACAAAGTGACATTCTTACAGCGATAACGGTTGTCGACAAATCGAAATGTAGGGGAGTAGGGGGTTGACCGCGTGACATCTAAGTAGCACTACTCAGTATAACATTTTGGATTATATGCCAAGATATTTAGATCTTTCGCTGATAGATTTTAAAAATGCTTAGGCAGCTAGGCATATTCAAAAATATTTAGGTACACACACTTAGCAGACCACTTATAAACCAAATCTTGCTTTTATGAGTTTTTCGAGCAAGGAATCAAAAACAATGTTTAATGTTTTGATTGAAAAAAGTGTTTAATTAAATACTCGTTGTGACCCAAGAGTTGGGTTTCAAGGACTACAAAATCCCCTCGCTTAACATACATGACTACACACTCAAATCAAATCATGCTAAGTTTCCACCCCAATGAAGAAAATACCTAAAACGCCATGTTTTATATCACCTGTTATAAATACCGAACTGCTGGTTCATCGCAAATATTAAATACCGAACTGTTTCAAGGACCTCACGCATGACTGCATAGAATAATTAACAAAATACATGTCTAAAAACTGGGAAAATTTATCTGTATTACAAAACAAACTGAAAATTCAACAAGCAGAAATATGGAATTCAGTCAACCCTGACCTGACTTTTCCGATACATTCTGGTTTAGCTCTACGTGGAAATAATAATCCGGCCAATGTAATCCTCTAATTGATTGTAAAAGCTTAAAATTACATTAATGTGCTATATTTAAATAGTAGGTTAATGTTAATGTTGACTTGGATAGCAAATATAATTATGAACAACGCAAGCGAGGGTTGCGGAATTAGTTCGAAAGAGTCACCGCGGCCCTGGAAAGCAAAGGGCTTTAGAAGAAACACGGATGGGTTTTAGTCAGTAAGAGTCTGACACGCCCTTTCCTGTCCGAAGAAGTCAGTTGATGATTTGCGACGCTTAAAAAAAAAGGTTGCATGGAATACGAATATTTACATTATGCTGACAGGTAAAATGTATCTGAATAGATTGAGATACCAGAGCTGCCAGATTTCCCTTATTGTTTCACTTACAAAATATCTGAGTTAGGGTAGTGTTGGTATGTACTTTCAACATACGTACTTGCTAGCTTGGGTAGATGGCCAATTTTTTAACTTATTTTTGTTATTTATCAATGGTATTTCAATAGTCAAGGAGGTAGTTTTGCATCCTCCCAAATCCTGGCAGGCTTTAGCTTTCGTTATTAGCACCTACTAAATTAACTATGTGTAATAAGATCTCACTCGAAGTGGCGACCAGCTCTTATACTTTTACAATGTCTAATCAGTCGTTAAAATATTATTTTATTACTTATTATTTAACAATATTCTGTAAAATATGCATAAAATCAGCACCCAAACATAAAAAAGTGATTTATTGGCAGGTGCTAAAGCCATTCAATCACTTTTTTTAGTCTAGTTGTGGGCCTGGAAATCGGCCGTCGGCCCAAGCTAGCACGTAGGTAGGCGTATGTTAAAAGTACATGCTGACACTACTCTTTCCCACACATTTTGTAAGTAAAAAACTAAAAAAGGTCTGGCAGCTTTGCTGGAATCTTAGTCCAGAATGCTTTTAAACGGTAGTGCAAAATTTGAATACGATCTAAAAATAGAGAGCAAAACGAATTATCAGGTGGCCGAAAACCGATAGGCGCGTGGGACGAAATATGAATAATTCCGACGATTGTTTACAAGTATCTCGTTCCGGCCGCTGTAATATCTAGTTCGTAACAGGGATTAAAGCTTTCATTAGTTAATTTATGTTTAAGTTTATTTAGTTAGAGTATTATTATTAAGTTTATTGGTAAGGCCTTTTTCGCAAACCATTTTTCGCGACACCACTTCAATATCATCTCAACCATTATAAATTTATGGTTCAGTATTGGAGAGTTTAGATCAGAGTTAGTTATTTGGCTATCATTAGATAGGCTATTGAATTGACGTACATTAACCGAAAAGTAAACATACGCAACGTGACATTATCCACGTCCGAAAAGATAAGATTTGTCGACTTTGTTTATTTTCTTAATTTTAGGGTTTCTCATAGTCAACAATGAACCTATATAGTTTGGCACAAAATTGGAATTTGGTGTGGGTATACATATTAATCACGCTAACGAAGTGGTAGAATTAAATCTCAAACTTCCAAGATCAAAATAAAATCAGTGACTTTGAGATCCTGAGTAGGTTAACTATTTGTGAACATGTTTTTTTAAATTCTTTATTATAGAACTTTATCGCTAAGCGATAACGTCGCCTTGTAACATCAACATAATCACTTACTAACGACAGTTCAAATTATCAAATTATAGTGTCAGGAGGATCTCCTTGGCTCCAGGTCTCTTGCAGACAAGGTGGATCTTTGGAAGCGTCTGGCAAAAAGTAAAGGAGAATTTGAATTAGGAATAGAAAAATATGTTTTGTTTTTTTATGGGACTCCGGTGCCAACGTTCGTTGAAGGCAGACGCCAAATATATTATGAAGTTTAAATCTCAAATATAGTTTTATTTTATAATAATATCAGTAAATAGCACTAGCGTGAGAAAGCTAGTGTTACAATATGTTAAAGTCTACATGTTATTCAATTTAAGCCTTACATGAAAATCTCTCTCGTAACATGCACTTCTATGAACAAACAAGTGAATCAAAGCAAAGCCTTCACAATGGTTTCACATGTAGTCCGAACATCCCACTGCTTCAACGCTTCAGGGAAGCGCACTACCGATACCGCCTTGTACCTCGCTGATAGCTCCACCGGCATTCGTTGTATAATGGAAACGGACATCTTCGTGGATTTGTGTACCGTGTCAGTGAATTAACTGACTAATATTTCTTTGTGAATACGAATATGTGTCTGTCTGTTACCTTCATCACGCTTAAACCGCCGAACCGATTTAGATGAAAATTGGTATGGAGACAGTTTAAGTTATGGGAAAAGACATACGATATTTACATAGAATTTTTATCCCGGAAGTATTTTCCCTAGGGATATTTTTTGACACTCACGCGGGTGGAGCCGTGGGCAAAAGCTAGTATTATTAAATGCATAGTAACTCTGTCTTTCTGTTTTGATGAAATTGGGTCCAAGAGATAACTAGACCTTGGAGAAGGACACAGCCCACCTATATATTATTTTGGAACGAGTTTTCTGAGTTTTGACTTTCACGCAGGCGACGCCGCATGCAGAAAAAAGAAGTAGGTGAATTTTTAAAGTGTGCGTGGAAGGCCAAGTCGAAAACTATAGGATTAGCGAAAAGCACTTAAAGGAGTCTCGACCCCGTTTTGGATGAAAACTAAAACTAGGTCATTGGATTATTGTAAAATTGTTATTTCTAGCCAGGAATAGAACCAGCTGATTAAAAAAAAACACTTTCATAACAAAGAGATAAAACAATCGCCTGTGGGCATTGAATTATTTTTCAACCTCCTGTTAACGTAATTAATCCCGACTTGTTCTAAGAACTGCCTTTGTGAGGATACCCACTTTTTCCTATAATATTTTATGACGTAGGTACCAACGGCTAAAAACGTAATAAAGTGAAATAAGCCTTTATGCAACTTAACCGGACTGGTAACAGCCGGACTGTGTGATTAGAAATTCTTTTAGAGATAAATCACGCATTTTGCTATCTAATAAGATGCTTATATTATCTAACTAACATATTACTAATTAAAAATAGGGAATATGCATGCAATTTTTTATTTGCTAAATGAAATACGTATTTAACTAACTCTAGTAGGAAAATAATTATGAAAGATATTTAAAAATGTCTTTATCAGTGACGAAGTTACAAGGCTTCAATTAGAAAGAGAAATCCGATACGTACTCTGACGTCAAATACATAACAGCTGCCATAGAAAACGGCGAGAGGGACAGATATATTTGTTTGAAATAGTTATATCTCGTTTGTTTTTCGATCAATTTTGATTCTATTTCCACTGTTAGTATAAAATTTTTGTATATTTTTATTTAAACTGTATAGATTTTTTTTTTCGTGCATAATCCCTATTATTGTTGTTGTTGAAAAGGTCCTTTTTGAACATCTTAAATGCCTATCAGACAGCTCGTCACCAGTAACGGGGCGGGGTAAAGTAAACGAGCCATTTCGACCCACTTTCGAAAAATTGAATTTAAGTTGTGGGGCCTGTCCCATAACTTACAATCGGTTAGACTTACACACAATTTCGCGTGTCTAGTAAGACCGACTTCTAATTACTAAATATCTTATTTTAATGTAAAACCTTTTTTCATCCACGAGATAATGACGTCCGAAAATCGCTCTTTTAGATTAGAGTACTCACTCATCAAAAGTTTAGACTACTTCAAGTGACTCAGGAAGTTTAACGTGGTGTGGAGGATTACGCTATTTTCAAAGATTATGTACGAATCATGTGCAATTTTTAAGCTATGATTTAAGTATATATACAGTTGAATTCACTTCATTGTGTAGCATTTTTTAACATTTTTATTTTTTTTGTTTAACTACTCCGTCATGGGAACCTGAGGCAATTTATTTGATAAAAAATAACGTGTAAATCCCTTGGAAGCCGTCTGTAAGATTTATAATTAAGAAATTTAATATTCTCTACGTGAAGGACTGTTAGTAATTGCTACTAGGAGTTACATCTACACCTGACGGATAGTTTGTGGCGCCTTGCCGAGATATCGACGAGCGTGTGTGTATAAATAGCTTGGCAGATAGAAGATGCATGTGTATCTACTGTGAGATATCCAGAAATAGATTACCTACAACCTTTCGCTCGAGTTATCTTCAATTACATTCATCCAAATTAAGATTTTAAGGGGAGGTAACTCTGTTTGTCTTTTTAACTGACTTCAAAAAAAAGGAGGAGGTTCTGAATTCGGTTGTATGTTTGTTACCTCATAATTCCGTGATTCATGAACCGATTTGATATTTTTTTTTTGTTTCCGATTGGTACTACAGACCTTTCATTAAAATCGGTTCAGTAGTTTGGTTGTTATTAAATCAAAATAGCTGGACAAAATAAGCCATCCAAATAAACGAAATTTTCTTTTCAGTGACTTTCCTGTGGTGTTGTTAGGTCTGGGGTAAGTACCACTAAAAAGAGAACAATAAAAAATGAACTTTTTTGCTGCATTAACATAGGTACTTAATACAAAAACCATAGAATACACACTTAACCTTTCCCGAGAATCATTCTATCTAATGGTGAAAACCTGAAGAAAATCCGTTTAGCACTTTTCGTAATTAGTTATTCCAAACCACAGACAGTCAAGAGCTACGAAAGTCATTTGATAGACTCTTGCCTTTGACTTTTAATTGTTGACAAAAATGTCAAATTTTGTATAAAGAGGTAGGTAAGTACTTTTTCTCGTTTAGTGTCGAATGTTTTTATTTTTCAAATTAGTACATGTTAGATTCAATCTAACAGGTACTTATTCCTGAGACCGAAATAATACCTACAGTCTACAAGTAGTCTGAAAACTAATAGAGGCTGCAGTAGGATGTAAAACTCTTACTGCCCTCCACGGTAACTCTGTTATATGGATATACCACAAAATAATTCGATTATCTCGACCGGTGCGTCGCCAGGGGAGGATGTAACGTTTAAGCTGAATCTTTGTGACCTGTGCGCGGGAATTTTAAGTTCCACGGTGTACATTGATATTTGTTTTAGGGATGGACTCGTTCAAATTAATATGAAGAATGAAATGGACTTTGCAATTTTGTTACATCAAATATGCATATCGTACATGGAGTACAGTACAACTATTTGGTTGTGCCCGATAGAATTCATTATTTTCTTACTATATTTGAGAATCGAAATTCAAATGTGTAACGTGGTTATTGTTTCATAGTGTTTCGTAAAGGTAAAAGGTAAAGGTCGAGGAAATTCTACATTCGATGAATAGATTTATTGGTAAAGCTTTCAATAACATCCGCTGGTAATAAATGTTATTTTGTTACTTGAAAAATTATTATTATCATTTCAGCAAAAAGACATCCTCTGCTGGACAAAGGGCTCCCCCAAGTATCACAGTGTTTTAAACTGACCCCAATTCAAAAACTACAATAGCTGTCCCACTTACCCAGTTCTTATCAATAGGGTTTTAAACATGACGTAGGTACAGTACCAAGGACCATCGCCATATGATATTTTTTCTTGTATTTCACTCGTAATTTACGCGCTACTTCGTTTAAATCGCCTGCGTCTACATATCAAGTTCACAAATTCTATCAGTACAAATGTTCACTTTAACATTCCCCGAAAAATATTCTATCACATCGTGTAAATTTTATTTCAATCCGTACCGCAGTTTAAAAACTTTGTATACTTTCAAACAAAGAGAAGCAATGGGAGAAGCTCTTTATTTTCTTTTTTTGTAAGGATGGGAAATGATCATTTGACTTCTTCCGCTCTGGGTGGAGCGGAAGGGCGTGCCAGACTCTTACTGAATAAAACCCATCCGTGTTCCTTCTAAAGCCCTTTGCGTTCCAGGGCCGCGGTGACTCTTTCGAACAAATTCTGCAACCCTGGCAGGCTCTGGCCCTAGCGGATGAAACACAACGTGCCATCGACAAGCAATGGGTTTACGTTCCTGTATAATACTAGGAACAATTCAGAGAGGTTGTTTCCAGAACCTGCGTTAATTGAGTTACTATATAACTTACAGGTTTGTGACATACACCTTACATTCTTCGAGAAACACTCTATCTATTGGTGAAAGTATCAAGAAAATCCGTTCAGTATTGTTTTGAGATTAGTCAAGAGACTGCGATGCGCCACGTCTTTCCGATTTAAAATAATAATTACAATCCCACCAAATACCTTTCCTATTTGTCCTTTTATTATTTTGACATCAAAGTTATTATTTTGGGTACTTAAATTACTTTCGTTTTAATTTTTTTTCTATTTGTGAAACAATTTTCTAAAGAAACGAATTTTGTTTGTACAAAATTGACGAACGACCTAGAATCACGAAAATTGGCAAAAAGCAAGGTTAGGTAAATACAGCACAAATAAAGGAAAAATTCAAAAAAATAAAAAAAGTTTTAGTTGTTTTTTTCGGCTTATGGTACGGAACCCTTCGTGTGCTTGCACACGTTTAAACTGGCCAAGTGGAAGTTGGACTTGTCCAACTTCCACTTGGCCAGTTTAAACGTTAAAATTCGTCTATTAAATCAACGAAAAACTATGAATAGTCTGACAATTTACAAGTCAAACGACATACATCGGATTTTTTTAGGGTTTTGCCATATAAAATGTTCGATTAAATCCCAGGATCAACCTTCATGTGCCAGACTCTAATTTAACTTCCGCAAAGGTTAAGGCCCCAGCTCCGCTATTTATTTTACCAGAACGAAAACGAAAAAACCCGTTTTAGTTTAAAAAGTGAAATTGAAATCTGTCATGATTTTCCCGAAAACGAATGCGGCAAACTCAATTGAAAAAAAAACAATTTTTTTAGGCTAAGACTGCGCGCTGTTGGAAATTACTAATCACAAAAAGTACTGAATTAATTTTCTCTGAATTTTCACGAAAATATAGAATGTCTCTTGTTGAATATCTACATGTACATTATACACATAGAGGTTGTATATTAACTAAACTAACGCATGCTTTGTGAGCGAAGTTGTTAAATTGAATCGTGAGATGTCAAGAAATAAGTTACCTACAACCGAGTTATCTTCAATTGCAGTCATCCAAACTAGATAATATTATAAAAGGGGAATTAAATTGTTTGTCTTTTACCTCTTCTTGTCTTAACGGCTGAACGGATTTCGATACAGAGATAGATTCGACCTTGGAGCAGGACACAGGCTACTTTATTTTCATTTTTGAATATTCCGATTTTCACGCGGGCGAAGCCATTTGCAGACGCTAGTACATATACCTATTAAGAACATGGTACGTCCGTAAGATGCGACTAGGTAAGTACTGCCTAAACCGATCAAAATGGCTTCAATTTCGGAAGCCGGTGTGAAACAACCAAAAACACCGACTTCCGGAATTAAAGTTATTTTATACTTTGTAGTGTTTTTTATTTGGAAGTCGGTTGTATTTTTATTGTTAAAAGTTTTTATACAGTCGATTAAATTTAACGATTTCACTAACAAAGTATACAGTAGTGCAGTTAATATGCAACATCTATGTGATTAATGTACATGTAGATATTCTACAAGAGAAATTCATCTTTTGTGAAAATTCGGTTAGGATTTTAATGAAAAACGTCGTTGAGCTCCTTAAAGTTTTAAGTTTGAGCTACACGATAAGTGGCAAATGCTTGTACTGTCAGGACAGATCCACTCAAATCTGTGTGGTACTTTCCTCAAAAGACCAATTCAAACATTGACCTACATGGTTCTTATCTGTTTGACCAGTAAGATTGTATGGACTTCAAAAGAGACTTTGTCTTCTGAGTTTGTTTCGGTGTTTCTTCTCAGGGTAAACACCGGCCTCATCTAGTTTAAAATTACCCAAAAATATCGACGTGGTGCCGACGAAAAGTGTTACCTACTGACAAAATAAATATCATTTATCACATAACGTCGTAAAACGTGTACTATAAAGCTACATAGTAAATGTAGCTTTTATAGTACAATCAGCCGGGCTGTTTTTCTCTGTTTAAAAGTTTACTAATCTTTTTAACTACTAAACATATTTGAATAAAATTGACACCATATGAAAGAATATTTTTTGTGGAATGTTAAGGGGTACTTCTACTTCTACTTGAATCATTCAAGTTTTTTATTCTCTTCATAGACGCAGCTAATGTTCAGAAGTCGAGTCCGAGTTTGGACTGAAATATTAAATAATAAACTTGTCTATTGATGATGGTTTATATTATAAGATTATTTTTTAAATTAGGAATGGTTGTAGTTTCTGCGCAATCTTTAAAAAAAATGTATTTGTGTGCAAAGATTTCTACATTGGGATTATTTGTAACCCGGTGAAAAAAAGGAAAACCAAATATAAAATATTAAAACGGAAATAATATACTGACATTACTGACTGTTGTATTCATTTTCATTCCCACCAGTCATCACCAGTTGTTGTTTAACTATAATAGTGAACAGACGTACGATCGCGCGAGCGTGCTCTAGTTAAGGGTATTGCAGACGCATCACAACACCGTCGTCGCCATGTACCTACATCGATCTATCGGGGTCATTGTCATGACCTAGTTACAAGTCCGGAAATCATGAAGTATTTATAATAATTTATTGTTTAGATGATAAACTCACCTTACAACAAAATAATGGCTACACAATCTAATGAGATAAAAACTGACCTGGAAAAGCGGTTGTATGACTGATACATTCAGAAGAAAACGGACAGAGAAAACCTGCAACTTACGGTACATAATCTGTATGATTGCATTAATAGCTTGCAGGAACAAGGAGAATTAAATTGCTTGAAGGGAAATATAAAACTAAAGAACCTTAGAAAAACAAGAAAGCGAGAAAACAATATTTGCCCAGCGTACTAAAAGTGACGTTGAATATTACACAGACGAGGACGAACTCGCTTAAGAGATTTAGTGGATCAGGGCCAAGAGCAGGAAGAAAAGGAAGCTTAATGACTCCTCCCTTCCAAAACAAGAACCCGGAACAAGCAACTAACAAAAAAAAATGCGAAGAGACTTCCGTCAAAAAAGTGCCTCCACCACTGCCAATCATAATAGACGGAGTTAAAAACTACCAAACGTTCTACGACTCGCTAACTGAAACAATGGCAGCTGAATCATTTACCGCAAAAATGATGAATGGGGATTGTGTGAAGGTTAACGCCAAAACAGAAGACTCTTTTAGAGTAATTGCCGGGTTTTTAACAGAAAAAGACTACCCATTGGCATTCGTACGAGAATAAGCAAGCTAGACCAATTAGAGTTGTTGTGAAGAAGTTACATTTTTCTTGCAAACCTGATCGAATTAAAGACGATCTAACAACACAAGGTCTGAAAATAGAAAAAATAGACAGCAAAATTGAGCTGGAAGAGTAAAGGACCACTCAACATGTTCGTTTTATCATTTAATAATGACGAAGATGTCAACAAAATCTAAGGCATAAAGTACATTGCAGGGTGTAAAATTGAAATACACCCACTTAAAAATGCCAAACGCATACCCCAAGAGATGCCAGGACATACTTCTAAATACTGCAATAAAGATCCAAGATGTGTAAAATGCACTGGCAACCATCTTACAACCAACTGTACCAAATCTCCGCAAGAGAAGCCAAAATGTGTTCACTGTGGTCAACCTCACCCTGCCAACTACCGAGGGTTCGAAGTTGCTAAACAGATTCAAATTAAGAAAAACAATAATATTAAAAATAAACATGCGGTACCAACTACTCCACAGTCTCTTCCCTTACCAAAACATGACAAACAGGCACAAGAAGCAAGTGTCCAGTCAACTGCAAAACCCATGCAAGTAACCAACACTGGTTCCTATGCGGATGCTGCAAAACAAAAATCACAGCCTTTGAATGTAGACGATAAAATTAATCAGATCTTAAAGTATTAACACTCTCTCTTTGACAAGATATTAGAGAAACTAGAATCCGGCACTAAAACAGCTATATTAAATAATCAAATATGAATAACACCCTTAAAATAATGGCTTGGAACTCTAAAGGGCTCCTCAAACTTCAAAATGAGTTGCAGGCGGAACTAGATCCAGAAAATATAGACTTCACTAAGCAATTTTTTGTCAAATTTAGAGGGTAAATGGTATATAATTCGCTCCACCCTGATAACTTTGCCAGAGGAGGTAGCGCGTTATAATCAAATAGAACATTAGTGGCAATATTTTGCTCTTGTTATAATTAATATTATAGACCTTAAAACTACTGTGAAAAGCAAGATCAGCTTGACGCAGAAGTAAACAAATATATTGTTTTCATCCAACAATGTACGTGGAACAACACACCGCAATTTAAACGTAAATATAAGGGATTTATCAATCTTTCGAAAATTGTGGATGAACTATCTGAGAAAAGGAAACAAAGGAAGCAGTGGCAGCAAACAAGGTGACCCGGAGATAAAACATCATTAAAATAACCTAACTAAACGATTAAAGAGGAAAGTTCTACAATTTTACGATGAAACTCTGAATACCAACCTTCTGCCAACTAACTTATGACAAATCAAAGGATTACTCCGTTTGGAAAGCGACAAGAAATCTAAAAAGGCCGATTATACCGGAAAATGGGCCATAAACAATGACCAAAAAGCGTAACGGTTTGCTAAACACTTAGAAGAAACTTTCCAACCCAATGAAAGCTCGATAGAAATACTTAACAGTGAAAATTTATCACAAAACCAAAGAATTAAAGCTTGTGACACCAAAAGAAGAAATGAGAGAAATTCAAAATAACATTAGCTTGAAAAAGTCTCTGGGTTACGACCTCATTACAGGTACAATTTCTCTCGCAAAGTCATAGTAAAGCTGACCAAGCGTATCAATGCTGCATTTATCTTAAAACATGTCCCTGAGTCATGAAAGATTGCTGAAGTTATTATGATTGCAAAGCCTGGGAAACCACCCCATGAAGCATCATCATATGGACCAGAAATAGGTCTATATGATGATGCTTCATGGGGTGGTTTCCCAGACTGAAATACTGTTGCCCGTGTTATGAAAACTATTCGAAATATTGGAACGAAGTTCCTTATCGCGCGTTGTGAAAGGGGGCTAGACGGAAAAAAATCATACGAAAAGTTGTAACGACACTTTTTTGATTGTCTTTTGTTTCTTTTATGTTTGAATTTCGAAGAAGAATTGGTTTTTATTTCGAAATAATGCGCCAAAATACAAGATACAAATATTTTGATAAAAGTAATTGATTATAGTAGGCGCCAGATAAATGTGGAATAAAGTATATTGACCTTTCCCTAATAACTGTTCATAGGTACCTGAACAATTAAATATGAATCGTTTTTCATTATTAGACAATGTTAAGGATCACGAGAGATGATGATTCGGGACAGCTTTGTGTCATTAATTCCGTTTTTCAAATTAAAATGTCAATAATTGTAGGTGGGTCAATGACCGTTATTCCACGATTATCTGGCGCCTACTATAGACACTAATTTTTCCCGCGGCTCAGCTCCTTTTATTCTATCCTAGAAGATTTTATTGGAATATGATGATTTTTCGAAGACAAAAAACAGCCTCTTCGTGAATGAGTTTTCTTAATCGGATCTTTATCTACAGTAGAACGACACAAAGAATTTTACCGTTTATAATAATTATTAGTATTGACTATTTTGAAAAAAGGAGTCTCGTAACTTATATGTCATTGTAAGAAGGTACCCAAAAACTTCTCAGGTACACACAATCCAGAATAGAAAGTTGGTATTAATTTCAAATACTACAAACGAAACATTCGAAACAAAAAAAAAAATTGCATGAGATCTGCTCTATTTTATGAACAAACAGTTTTAAAACTATGAAACGTATCAGTTATTTAGCGTAAAAGACTTAATTGGCGATCGTTCGAACGCAACAAATTGAAGCTGAAAACTATACAAATATTTTAAAACATTTATATTTTTTTATTAGGTAAATACTTTTTTTATTTGATTAAATACTAGCTATTTCATGCGGTTTCACTTCTCTATCAAGAAACAGAACAGGGATGGTGTTTTTTTCAAGGATAACAAGAGATACAGCTTTCAATCTGCAGAAGAGTTGGTAATCCGATGAGTAGTTTAGATATTAAATGAGAAATGATATTTATTTTAACTTCGTTCCATCCGGGTGTCCCTTAACACCTTTCAAGTTTTTTGTTATTGAAACGGTTAAAACCAATAATAGAAGATTCAGACCTTATGGAAAAAACACTCAACATTAGATCAGGTACACAGAATAACTAATATCATTGAAAAAACGTTTGTAAACAAGGAAGTCAGCGCCACCGTGTTTTTAGACATCGCGCAAGCTTTTGACAAAGTTTGGCGTAAGGGTCTAATATTCAAGCTCAGAAGCATGTTACCAGAATTTGCAGATATTCTAGAGTCGTATATTACTAATAGGATGTTTAGAATACGGCAGGAGGACGCATATTGGCTAAAAGCTATAAAAGCTGGTGTACCCCAAGGCAGTGTGCTAGGCCCAATTTTGTACTTGTTATACACATGTGATATCCCAGAACTTGAAAGCAACACCATTGCGACCTTTGCAGATGATACTGCAATTATCGCTACTGGATCAAGTCTCAGAGAAGCAGTAAAAAAAGTTCAACTATCTGAGAACAAAGATTATGGCCGGACACAAAAATGGAAGATCAAACGATGAGTCAAAATCAATTTACATTAACTTCACAAACAAACATTTGGAATATCACCCAATCTACATAAATGGCATGCAAGTACCTTATGCTAATACAGCCAAATACCTTGGCATAACTGTCGACACCAAGTTGCGCTGTAATGCTCATGTCAAAAAGAAAAGACAGAAACTCAATATACGTTTTAAAAGTATGTATTGGTTACTCGGAAGGAAATCCTGTTTATCAATACAATACAATAAAGTAAACCTATACAAGCATATTCTGATGCCAATTTGGACGTATGGTATCCAACTTTGGGGCTGTATTAAACAAAGCAACGTCAAAATAATCCAAAATAAACGATGATTTAAATAAACGATACTCAGGGATGCAGTTAATGCATCCTGGTACATAAGAAATGACGACCTTTACCGTAAACTTAAAATGTAATTTGTCACCACCATTATCCAAAAAATTTTTGAAGCCTACAAACACAGACTTCAGCGACACGTGAATGTTGAGGCAATCATGCTGCTAGACAAAACAGACTTAGTGCGTAGGCTAAAAAACGAAACCTTTTGAATTAGTGGAGTTTCCAAAGTGAATGTGTAGCGGCATCAATACCGCCACATGAAAAACGAAGAAAATTTGATACGTAAAATTTGTACGACAGCAAAAATGACTGGAACGCTATCTATTCTTGACAGAATAGATGGCGTTCCAGTCATTTTTCGGTAGTGAATCAATGAAATACTGCACCGCGCAAATAAGATTCTCCATGCGATTTGAACATATACAACAGTCTGAATATCAACTATCGGGCAGTTGCCCACCAGACTCAACAACCGTCTGGTCGGAGGATCCTCCCATTTCAGTGGAGGTATGCGAGACTTTACTCTCTTTACCGCATACCCCTACAAATGAATAATAGTAACAATGTTGTGCAACATATAACACATTAACATAGTGTTTCTATAAATTATATCAGACTCTAAGAAAATGCTACTTACGGACTTGTGTAAAAGTGCAAATGGACACTATTCTTAGTTTTAACAAAATCTATCATGTAACATATTTAGTTTGAGTTAAATTGCTTGTTAGTTTTTCAGGCTAGATCATAATTAATTATTGAGAATTTTGTTCTTACTAATAAAGTACAAAAAAAACTAGACAACACCAAATGTCTTATTTGTCGTCGTTGTATTATTATAAACACACATTAGAAAATAAAATAGAAGTAACATAAGGAACTTATCATTTTGTTCGAATTTCCCCATTGAAATATGAAAATACATATGTTTCTGGAAGGATTGCTACTACAACGTAACATCAGAACAACGTAGCGCGTCGCCGTCAATCTCAGAAGCTACTGGATGGATTTTCTTCATACTTACACCAATAAATAGAGTGTTTCTCAAGAAATGTTTAGTGTGTATCACACACCTGGCGGTGTAAAGTTACCGAATGAACACAGGTTTTGTTACCAATGTCGCACGATCTGTTTAAAAATATACTAATCTTTTAAAAAATTTAACGGACTTTGATAGTGTATTTCTTTTGAAATGGTTAGGTATATACATATTTTATTTATAAAAGGTTTTTAGTAGCTATGTAGACGCAGCTTGTGTAGAGGAAATGCAGTGCTCATGACGAATAATGTATTAAATTAAAACATCTTATTGTTGGAGGTGGAGTTAGTGATAGCGTGACGGCTGACAGGACAGAATGGAAGAAGAAAAACGTTTTTCGCCGACCCCAAGTAACATGGGATAAGGGCAGGAAAATGATGGTTTACATTAAAGTATTAAGTATGTAAAATATTTTAACAACAACAAATGGAAATCCATCCAGTAGGTTTTAATTTGATAAATAAAAACATTCGATACCAAACGAGAAAAAGTACCTCTTAATATAAAATCTGCAATTTTTGTCAACAATGAAAATTTCAGTCCATCCAAAGGTTGTCTGTAAGAGATTGCCCTGTGCGATAAGACCGCCCATTGTACACTTGTTTTTTTAAACGTTTTTACTATGTTTGTAATGAGGTGTACAATAAAGTATATAATAAATAATAAATAAATAGAAATAAGTTTTACGGCAAAGTATATCAAATGACTTTCGCAGCTCTTGGCTGTATGTGGTTTGGAATTACTAATTATGAAAAGTACCTACTGAACGGACTTTCTTCAGTTTCTCACCATTCGATAGAATTATTCGCGGGAAAGCTTAAATGTGTATTTTCTATGTTAATGCAGAAGCTGCTGCCATTGCATCTAAATTTGCCGTAAAACTTTTTTCTAACTGTCATTGTTGACAAAAATGGCAGTTTTATTAGGGTTCCGTAGTCATCAAGGAACCCTCATAGTTTCGCCATGTCCGTCTGTCTGTCTGTCTGTCCGCGGTTCCAACATGTAAAGTGTGCCCACCCCATGGTGTGGGGTGTCGTTGGATAGGTCGTTTAAAAATATGGAGGGTTTGCTAAAACCATTTTTCCATCCAAGGATCCGTTTGCGAAATATTAAGCTTAAAAGTGCTAGTTTTTGCTAGAGTAAAGTGTCCTCCCCGTCGACCAGCTAAACGGTTGTTTTTGGAGACGTAAAAAAAATCATAGTAGTAGCATATATAACGAATTTATCTATCATTGCTACCTAGTCTTAGGCTTACGAGTTAATGAGTAATAGTTGACCAACTTTTTTTTTTTTTAATTTAATTTTGGTTTGCTCTTGACTCTAGTACCCTTATTCCATGTCACTTGGGGTCGGCGCAACACGTATTTTTCACCATTCTGTCCTGTCAGCCGTCAAGTTATCACTTACTCCCTTTACTTTCATATCACTCCTAACACAATCCATCCATCTTTTCTTTGACCTCTCTCTGCCTCTCCATCTTATTAATCTTATATACCTTCATCAATAAAATGTTTTATTTTAATAATAATAAGTATTTTATTTCAGACTCACAAGATCCATATGTTGTAAGTTAGTGTCTTAACAAAATGTTAGTAAAAACCACACTTTATATACAACATTGAAACGACTGACACCTACGTGTGAAGCCGTATCCAGTGAGCCAGCATGGGGCTGTCCCACCTATCACACAATACACTCAGGATGCTGTGGGAGCCAGCACGTATTCTACCAAGAATAGACGCGCACCGTTTCCGTATAACAAATAATAAAATTAAAAACTTCACTCGTAATGCGCACTGAATTTCCTTTACAAAAGCTGCGTCTACAGAGCTACTAAAAAACCTTGATAAATAAAATATGCACCTTAACATTTCCAGGGAAATACTGTTTCAAACACTGCATTGTTTTTAAAAGTCAGTTAAGAAGTTTCAAAGAATAGTATATTTTCAAACAGGTAGAAGAAGTGGGCTGTCGTATCTGTAAAGTACTAGAACCTATTGGCGACTATGTTAACAAAACTTGAATTAAATATCTAATAAACAATAATAATAATAATGTTTATTTCCAATACTAATTTTACACAGGTTACAAGTACAGTAATATGATACAACAAATTAGTGCGCTTATAGTACGCCACACCAAAAATTGCAAATGCGGTGCAATGGTATATTAAATATTTAGCTGTGCCTACTTTAAGTAAAAACTAACAGAATAATTGTCAGTATACATTACAGTAGTCGTTTTAATTTTTTCTTTTTTTCATCTGTTTACAAATGATCCCAAAGTTAAAATGAGAATCTTTGCACGTAGAGCAGAAACTACAATAATTTAATGACATCTTGTAGTATAAACCAGCATCAATAAATAAATTTCATTCGAAAGTCGGACTCGATTACTTAACATTAGCTCTCTCCATGGCAAACAAAAAACTTCTATGATTCAAATGTCCCTCCCAACATTTCCAAAAAAATATTATTTCAAATACTTTATTAAGATATGTTTAGAAGTTTACAAGATTAGTTAACTGTCTAACAAAGAGAAACCGCCGGCTGATAGTACTATAAAAAGCTGTAACTGATTTTGCGACGTTGTTTATTATCATCACGGACATTAAGTTTATGAACCAGATTTCACAGTTTTAGCTGACCTTTTTCTTCACCTTGTTATAAAATTACATCCTGCCGTAGTGGACATGAAAATCTATGTACCTACGTCAAAAACAAATCATCAAGTCAGTTTGTAATTTATTAATTTATGTTATAAATTAATGTATGTGTATCATGTGGTTAAGCCCCCAGCTCCACTATTTATTTTTCTAAAACGAAAACAAAAACAACCCGTTTTAGATTAAAAGTTGAAATTCAAATCTTTAATGATGATTTTCCCGAAAACGAATGAATGCGGTCTCAATGGAAAAAAAAAACGGAATTTCTTAGACTTACCAGCCAAACGTTATAACCATTACATAGCTAAAATTCTGATAAATAGATTCTTTATTCAAAATTGTCTATGGTAAATTTGAATTTAGAATCTCTCAAACAGTATTTTAACTAAGTAATGTCAATCTTTTTATGAATAAGTAGCGCGCAGTCTTACCCGACTGCGCGCTATTCGGAATTACTCAAAGAGTACTGAATGGATTTTCTCCGTATTTTCACGAAAGGATGGAATATTTTTTGTACATCACACACATAGAGGTTGTATATTAACTGATCTACAATATGCTTTGTTATCGAAGTCGTTAAATCGAATTAGTGTATAAATCACATATTACCGAACATTGAATCATTCAAATAAACTCAGTTTCCACTTATAGTTTAAAAAAAACAATGTAATTAATTAAGACACATTTCTGTGGACATGCACAAGCAATTTTTTTTTTAAGTTACCTACAAACATATTTACAATTATTTAGTGCAATTAAGTACATTTAGTGCCTTCGAACCCTAGACCTCATTGGGTGGAAAAAAGTAGAACCTAGGTATGTACCAGTACTCAGCGATAGCCGGAGACTACTGTAGCCAAAGACAAGCTGAAATTTTAATGGTTGTTTTCCCGCAGCGAAATGAGTTTGTCCTGGTAATACAAACGATTTAAAAAATAATAAATTTAAAATCAAGAAATGGCAGAATAACAATTGTGATAAAGAATAAAAAAATACTACGCTCGAGAGCTTATTTTGCTCTGAACATTTAGGAATCGCTTTTCACTTTGTCGGCGCATCGCCGCTTTGCCAGTAGAACCTACGTCACGTTTAGTGAGTTACTATTGCTTCTCACGCTTTCGAGTTTATGAATATTATTTTTAATTATTGGAAAAAAAAAGAAACATTTTTAGAAGCTTTTATTTTTTAAGTTTTATGTTTCGATAGTACTACTGGTGGCTAATCGTTCTGCCGCGGGAAAACAACCATTCAAATGTCAGCGTGTATACTATAGTCTGTTTATTATATTAGTTTAAATTTAGATTAGGATTCGTGGAACAAATGTCGGTAGTCAGATGTTTTCTTTGTTTTCCATAGAAAATTATTATTATTAGCTAAATTATTATGGATCTAAGAAGACTATAATCGGATAGTTAAGTAGCGTAAAAATATAAAAGGTTCCAGATAATCAATTATTACGTGTCTGAGTTATTTTTACAAAATTAATATCACTAAATAATTGTATCGAAAGTTGTCAGGAATGGAACTGTACTGATCCGATAATGATCTCTCTGATAGGAAGCTTATAAAAGCTGTGACACTAACATAATGGGGACATTAACACAATGGGTACATTAACATAATGGGTACATTATATTAGTGTCACAGATTTTACTGTAGGATAGGGGACAAAACTGCGTGAGGAAAAACAGCTGGTCGAAAAATGAGACAGCAGGTACCCCAGGCTCACAACTATACTTTATCTAACTGAACCCTTAGGTCAACTAAACAGTTATTAAATTACCTTTCTGAATAATCGTATTACTTTGATACACAAATAGCAATGGGCTAATTGAAATACACGATGATTGCGCCGTGTTTAGTTATAAATGACTCTAAACTACAGAGCCAGTAAACAGCGAGACTAGTTAAAGTTTCTATCTGGCCGGACTTGTATGGACAGATATTCGCCAAAATGTTCCTCGGGAAATACAGAATTTGTTAGCTTTGCTGTTCTCCGTTGTACCTTTACTAGTCCATTTTTGCGGTAACTTTGACATAATATTTTATTGTTTTTTGTTTCAGAACATCAGAGTAGCTTTCGGATTTCTAGCGGAAAATCTGACGCTGTTTCGTCCTATTTTCATGTTTTATTTGTTACGCGCTTGATGAAATATTTGTTTTCGAACGGATTTAAGCCTTTGAGATTTCGGTAAATGATATAGACGAAGAAGAAGAATCTAAACCATGATTTTCTGAAATTACGACAAAGGAAAACAGCGCTGCAATTAAAAAAAAAAAAACGTTAGGATTTGTTAATTCCTGGAGCTATATTGAAGGCCCTTCGTGTTTACTCTAGAACAAGCTAGGTAAGTTGTAAAAGCGGATTCCAGTAAGTTGTTTTGTTTAGTTCGCTGCAGAGCTTATAGTAACTAGGTACTTAGGGGCCCGAATACCCAAACGTGTTCAGTTCTAGGTATTCCAAGCTGCACATTGGGTGCTTAGTTTCTGAGAAATACGAACTAATAACTGAAGACACGAATGGAGACAGGTACTATGTCCGTATATTTAGGTGTTTTGTGTTCATTCATGTGATGTACCTACATATGAATTACAACACATACATGTACACTTTAATACCATGACTAACCATGGAAGAAGGAGATTTGAAGTGTTTACATCGATATCATAAAAATATTGGAAATAATCTTTCAAATTACTTAAGTGGTAGTATTCGCAAAATAAGAATGAAATTTTTGGGACTAATTTCTGTAAAGGGACAGTAGCATCAAAAACACCGTCATTAGCTCATGTCTACAATTCTCTTGATATTTTTACGTATTATTGTATCGGATGAAATAAAACTACAACATTTTTGGGAATAAGCATATAGCAACATGGATGGGACCTAACACGGAATACTAACAACTTAATGGAAGTTTTTCACTTCATGAATTCCATTTCCTTTGTCCAGCATCGAATAAAACTCTCTCTAAATCCAAAATAGAGCAGAGTTCTATATAAGCAAATGAATAAAGTACGCAATACTTCAAAGCAACAGTTCAGCATAATCTTTCCTTTGAGATTTAGAGTTTATACTTTAAATACCTGTTACCTACTCCAGTACTCCACGGGCGACAAAATGCTTTTGTTACAAATTCTAGGTAAAGTAGTGGAATGTTTCTATCCTGGAATAAAAATATGAAAGCTTGTGAGAAACGTTAAGCGCCTTAAGCATAGATGCGCTTAAGGCGCTTAAGGTTTCTCACAAGCGGGCGGAATCTAGTTTATAATATTAGTAGGATAGTGTAGACACTATCCTACTAATATTATAAACTAGCATCCACCCGCGGCTTCGCTCGGTATTGATTATAATTTCATAATCCAGCCTAGGAAATAGTTGGAAATTTTCTTGGTCTCCTAGTACTTGTGAATCTATAGTGCTCACTATTCCAGCCAAAACATATTTGAACATTTTCTTGTCTCCTGGTACTTCTGCATTTTTATCGCTCGGCAGCTCCGGAAACTTCGACATGTTTCTGGTGTCCTGGAACAGTCAGTTTCCACAATTAGCTGACCCACCATAAAACGAATCGATAGAATTCTATAATTATTTACTTTGCTGAACTGAAAAAAGTATAAAAGAATTTAAATTCAACTATTTATGCAAAGGTGTTCAGCTAATAATTGTGGTAACTGACTGTACTTGTGAAGCTATAGTACTAAGGCAGCAGCGGCTCTTAATTTCCACTTCCTCCAGTCTCCAAAGCCATGCCATTTACCGGCACAAAAAGTAGACAAATTTCATCCAAATCCGCCGTTTATGCCTGATTGTAGCACAAACATCCAAACATCTAAACATTCAAATACTACAAACATCCAAACATACATACACATACACACACTGACTTTCCGCCATACACTACCAGTCATTCCAAGGTCGACTGCTGCCCATAAAATAACCGTTTGCCTCAAATCATCGACTCTGTGGCGCTATGTGAAAAACTTCAGCTGACGACAAAATTGCGAGATGCATTATTGCCAAGCGATCCATCAGTCGAGGTTTTCTCCACGCAACTGCTGTGTAATATTTTCGTTTCCGCCGATTTTTTGCAATTTATCCTTAAAGAAAGACGAGCTAATTTACAAAGTATTCCCGAACATCATTGCTTACAACCAAAACAAAAAATCACCATTGTTTGAGTGAACGTTGCTCGCACAACAAAGGTGTGGGGGATCACTTAAATTGTACAATTCAAAATCCAATTGTTGACTGTGTAAGAAACGAAGACGAAGCCATCAAATTTCCAACTGAATTTTTAACTCATTGGATCTGCCTGGCTTCCCACCGCAAAATTAAGGTTGGTTTTGTTTATTATCATACTTCAAAGTCTGAAGCAATCAAAACTGTGTAACGGAACGCGTTTTGTGGTGAGAAAACTCATGACCATCAAAGGCACGTTGAAATCTGAGACAGTTCTCATACCAAGAAAACCAATAAACCGAACCGACATTGGATATGTCAGTCAGATTCAAACAAATTCAATTTCCGATTAGTCTTGCATTCGCCATGACGACCGACAAATCACTGGGCCAATCCTTGAGTGTGTGTGGCCTGAACGTAGAAAATGAATGTTTCTCTCACGTTCCGATCATGTGTCGGCAAACTTTGTTCATTTTCGCACATGACGACATAACGAAAAAAATACAACCAAGTATGAAATAAGTTATTTTATGCTTTGTAGTGTTTTTTTATTTGAAAGGCGGTTGTATTGTTGTGTAAAAAAGTTTTTTACTGTCCACTTTGTAATGGTGATACCCCACAACTAAGTGACATTATTTCCACAATCATGAGTGGTTGTACTATTTGCCGTTAAGGAGTTACTTTCTTGGTGGTGGTACTCCACAACTAAGTGACATTATACCCATAACTCGCACTTTGCCCGCGACTTTGTCCGCGCGGATTTAGTAGATATTCCACAAACATCAAAGCCCCCTCTAACCCTTTCTAAAGGTAAGTTTTGGGAAATTAAGCACTACGATATCCATTCAACGGTCTCAGGATCAGCCTAAACTCACCCCGTTCAAAAAAAAATTGTTACATCTGTTTCAAATATCCTACTTTTAGTTTGTTCATTCCACTTCCCCCGTAAATTTAAGAAAGCAATAATGTCCTCCCCTAAAAACTTCATCACCACTTTTCGCCCCCTACCGGGGTTTATTTTTGAAAAATCTAAAAATTTGTTATTCTTATCAAAGTGAAAACTTCTTTAGTGGCGTTGAAATAAATTGAAATGTTAAACTCGCGTCAGGACACGTGACAAGTGCGAGTCTGACTCACGTACCGAGGGCTATAAAAGGAATCGACTCATGACTTTTAACGAGTGTAGGTACTGAAGTGTGTAAATTATCTATACCAATATTATAAAGAGGAAAGATTTGTATTTTTGTATGTAACGAATGAACTTAAAAACTACTGGACCGATTTGAAAAATTCTTTCAGCAATGGATAGGTACATTATCAGCGAGATATCACGAAGATCACGGAAACAAGACGTTCGCTAGTTTAGTATAAAAACTAAACTATATTGTAAACTAGAACTATATAGTAAACTGGATAATATATTATAGTATTGGTCGAAAGTGCAGTTGCGATCTCAAAAAGCAATAGTTTGACACTTCGGTGTCACTTACTACCCTCTTTTTAATAAGTAACTTCAAAACTAAACACACATTCCTTTGAAAATGATTATATTTCATAATTTAACCATTAACTACATGACTATACCCCATTAAGGTATAAAACTTTATGACTGTACCCACATAAACCTAAATTAATGAATGATTAAGGTAGACAGATGCAGTTAACTCAGTCACCGTGACTAAATAGAACGTTGTAGGTATGATGTTATTGTGGGTTTAGTGACGTGTGATTAATTTAATATCGGTGTAAGTACATTTTGAAATGAAAGGAAATTTGAATATTGAAATGAAAGCGAATGCGCTGCGTAAAAGCGGACTTAATATATCACTAATAGCTGATGAAACCGGACTGAGTGTGATGTATTGTTATTTTATTAAACATTTATTTAATTATGGTATACCTGCTGATATGAGTAGTTATTTTGTTTAACGTTTTATATATTTTGCCAAAAATCTAAACTAAATAGATGAAAAATTGTACTTAATTACACATTCTCTTTTTCAATTTTCAATATATGTATATTTTGTTTCTCTCTAGTACTCTTCTTTTGTTTTAGAGAAATACTAAGAGTCGGTGGGTCAAAAGATAAATATGGTGACGATTGCATTGCCAGTCGAAACCGAAGTGGAAGACCCCAGCTCATACAAGAGGGCACAAAGTCAGCGAATACCTATGAAACAAGTGGTTTCATACCGACCATTTTACCGGATTATTCGACACGTCCTACGAACCGTGCGCTGCGTCGTGCAGTCCACGCAGAAGGTTTGCATTATCGAAAACCAGCTCAAGAAAATTTTTGACGAAAAAACATGAACAAGAATAATGGAGGTTATACAAAGTATTAAGTTATAAATTAAAAAATTCAAATTGATTTTAGTAATATTGAAATGATATTGTGTTATATCCGGATTATTTTGAGATTTCCTTTCCATCCTCTTTTCGTGATGAAAATGGATACTTAAGCTAATAATTCCTTTTTTTAAAATTTAATATGGGTTTGCTCTTGACTCTAGTCTAGGTCATAGATACCAGAGACAAAGTCGACGATGGAGCGAGCTAATGAAAACGATTTGTTAACTTTGAGGTTTGGAATAGGTTACTTAAAGTAAAAACGAATTCACTCGCAGTAGAATAAAAGCAGTATTACTGAGTAATTTACTTGTATTGTGACAACGAGTCTGCACTTTTTATTTTTACGTGGGTAGATTTGCGTAAATCTGCTAGTTGTGTTTTGTTAGAGTACCCACACACGGTAGTAATTAAAACTCAATATTATGACATTACTAAGACGCGATTCCTTTATTTGTGATATAAGACTTGCTTCTTGTCAAATTTCATGATTCTAAGTCAACGGGAAGCTACAGGTTTTGATTTACTCGTGATAAATATGTCACAAAAATGATACATAAATAGTCATATTTTTATTTGCGTTGACTTTGAAGCTTGACTTTTTCAGGGCCTAAAAAAGTTAAGCCTACGTAATTGATATTAATTTCAACGTGATACCTCCACGCGTTCCAAAGAAAAAGGATTGTGACAGACCGGCAGACGGACAACAAAGTGATTAGGGTTCCGTTGTTTCCTTTTGAGGTACGGAACCCTAAAAAACTGAATTTTATTCAGCTAACAGTTAACACAACAGTTATTCATTCTGAGGCGTTACGAAGTTCGCCAGCTCTATAACATAACATCAGAAAGACGTGGCGTTTCGGAATCTTTACTAATCTCAGAAAACACTGGACGGATATTCTTCACATTTTCACCAATAGATACAGTGTTTCTCAAAAAATAATAAGTGTGTATCACAAACCTCTAAGTTGTGCAGTAACTGAGGTGGCGCAGGTTTTAGTAAAATATACAGGTATTTTTTTTCATATTTAGCGGTTTCGATTCCCGAAACGATTATTGTTTTTTTTTAATGCAGTTCATAGCCTTTTTAAAATCAAAATTAAGTTTCAGTTTCATTCAGTAAATTTTTCTATCTACAATATTTAAGGTACTTTCCCTCCATGTGGCCAGTCTTGGAACGCCCTGTTTATCAACCCACCAAAACATGTCATATTTTAAGGGCGAACCTAAACAAAATGTTTTACTTACTCGAAACTACTCAGTACCGCAAAAACAGTGAAACGAAAACGTCAGTGAAAACGGGCAAAATAATTGTCAGTATATTATTCGTTTCAATAAACTAGAACAAATGTTGTGACTTTGTTTACAAAACCTGCGTTAACTGAGTTAATACACACTAGACTAGTTCGCCTGCGTACACTATACTAAGTATAAACAGACGAAGTGTAGAAAGTGGTAGTTTCATATAAGTGCACCATCCGCGCGGAGATATTCCAAACACCCAACTACATTTTCCAACTCAACTTTTACACCTCGTTTAACACACACAACATACTCACACCTACTACAAACAAATGTAAACTTCAACACCGTCGCACACTTACCTAAATATAACAAATTTATTAAAGCAGAAACTTGTATACTTCAGCAACAAGTGTATTTGTTGTACTAAATCATGTCGAAGGAATTACTTGGCCGAACACTGTCTCTTTAAATATACCTATATTTAAAGAGTCAGTGTTCGGCCTATGTGTATCCTTAAGTTTAGTCTTTAAGTTTTGTGAATAAATAAATAGTTATTATTATTATAAACAATTCATGGCTCAAAGCTCACGAATTTATAATAAAATAAATAAAAGTATTCACATCTATAGACTCACAACTCATGAAATTAAAAGTAAACTAAAAAAATGGCTATTACCTCTAACTTACGACGAGACAGAACATATTTTGACTATACCTTCATAAGCTTATGCACTCACTCCCTTAACACACACACACAATCCTCACATAGACACACTTGACTCATACTTCACCCTCTGGACACTCAATCACAAACACTTATACACTTGCTGCTGAATGTGCTAATATGTATGTATAGTGTATAATCTTAGTATGTAACTGAAATGTCACGGTTGTATTTAATCATATATGGTAGCCGAAAAAAATGTCCGACCCCTAAGATACAGGTCTGCGTACCTAGTTTAGGGGCCGGAAATCTGTCAATAATATTAGACTAGATTGTACAACCCAGTGTCTACGTGTTTAATGTACTTTGTTTCTTTTTTTCTAATGTACAAAAAATAAATCAATAAAAATAAAAAAAACAAACTTATTCATAAAACATTTATTTAAATGAAACCATAGCTTTAAAATTACCAGTACACAATTTTATGTAAACAGATGAAAATTGCTCAATATTTGCAATTAATGTACCGGTTATTAATTTTATTGGAAAGCGAATTTCAATCATTGCATCACCACCCAAACCTTTTAATTACTTCATGTTTTGGTTTCCTCTATTATATAAAATATTTCATCTGGCATAAACAAATTAATGCATTCACCTTCAAAATTTCAAGCGCGCATTCCCACATATCCAATACTAATTGCTGAAGTACACAAATGTAAAATATTAAGCTTTTTCATGAATACTACAATGTAAATGCAATTTCACTTGACTTTAGAACCGTTAATATTTCATTATCATGTTCTCGTGTTAACACTGAGCCAAATTGTAAACTTTTGTGTAATTTTTAATCCGACAAATCCCTCTGTTAAACAGTGATAAAATTCTATGATTTCCATTTGACCTTGTTACTGAAATAGATTCCGACACTGCTTGAAAATACATACAATTTCTACTTACTGACTGGCCTGTTGGTCGAGTGGTTAGTGACCCTGACTGCTAAACCGGAGGTCGTGGGTTCGATTCCCACCCAGGACAAATCTTTGTGTAATGAGCATATATTTAGAAATATATAAGTGTGTTTATCAGTTGTCTGGTTGACATAGCACAGGCTCTGTCTAGTTTGGGATCGGATGACCGTGCGTGTTTCCCCAAGATATATAAAAAAAATTACCTATGTAGTACATATTCTAGATCATTCACGAAGAAATTTCTCGATATATTCGATTTTTCTGACCTTTCCGCGGGGAAGTACGGAGAGCGTGCGGTGCACGCGGGTAATTGGATGTTATGACACGACTTTCAAACTATCTGAAATTCTTGACATATGCACACACACACACAACTTTGATTTATGACACAAAATTTTGATTTATGATACAAAATTTTGATTTATGATATCTTCAACCTTGACCAAGTGTTAAAATGTTTAAACTTTCTTCCAAGTGAATCGGAATGTGGGTTGAGTTTTCGGACGTGTTAGTTCGGATGCCTGTTCTACTTCGGTACAGCTTTGTGGATTTAATCAAACTTTTTTTTAGAAGATATGTACAAACATTTTATTTTTGAGTAAAATAAATATGGACTCGCAATATTGCTATTCGCCGAATACGCAGCAAATTGCTGTCAATATTTTGACGAATCTACAAACGATATGCGTAATAATTCACCGAGCTAATCCTCTCGGTACTTTCCTCACCTGAAATTAAATTAGTGTAATGTTGAAATGAATAAATGATAATTGTATTATCGACTAACACTTCATCCGCGCGGATTTAGTAGGTACTCCAGAAACTTCAACTTCTCTTTAAGGTGGATAGACTTTAACGGGTAGTTTTTGAAAAATAATCGACACGATTTATAATAAAATTAGCCAGCCATTTTTGCTGTCGATCTTGTGGTCTCAGGATCGGCACAACTTTTGTGCCATTAACCCCGTTGAGGGTTGATTATGAAAAAATCGTTAGATCCGATTCAATTATCCACTTTTAGATTGTTAATACCAATTTCCAACTTACCACTACGTTTCAAGTATATTCTCCCAAGGAAAAACTTTTATTTTACAAACTTCGACCACCTATTTCACCACACAAGGGGAAGGGGAAGTATTTCTTAGCTGACGTCTCCTACTTAGAATCTATGACCTTGCAAATTTTCACCTTCATAGATCAAGTACTTTTCGAGATTTCGTGATTAATCAGTGAGTGAATGAATGCATGCTTTCGCTTTTATATACATATAGATAGTTAATATAGATACTAACCGCTCAATGGATTTATCATCTTGATTTTGAACAACCGTACCAATGCATGATGTTCATGAAGTAGGTGCTGCAGATCTTGAATCTTGCTCTTTTCACTGCTGTATTGATCGTTTGATGCCAATCAAGTTATTCCAACTTAATTAGTCAACCGCAAAATGCATCTAAATTCACCGAAGAGTGAAATACGGTCTATTGTGCAGGCCGTCCATAAAAGTATTCCAAAGTTCTTCGTCATGATTATTATATATCATATTTATTAGTTTATTATTTTTTCATGGTGTGACTTGCGAGGTTTTGATATATATTATTTTAGCATAAATATGTATTTTATTAGTATTATATATATTATCTGTATATTCTTTTCGAAATGTTAAAATTCTATTTTTAATCTTATTTTTATTTATTGTATAGACAGTGTAGCCTTTATAACCCAAAGGTTGACTGGAAGAGAATGCCTTGATGCATTAAGTCCGCCCATGTACCACTATTGTACATAAAGTTTTAATAAATAAATAAATAAACAAAGTGGCGACGGAAGAAATGCCAGTTTTGTATCGCATGTCAGTTACACGATTTTCCACACAGATTTTATTTTTAAAATTTTATTTTTTTCTTAAAGATTTTCCCTGTTACTTTTCTTTATAAAGCACCCATGTATTTAAGCATTTATTTAAAAAAAAAACAAAAAAATTCAAGTCTGTCAAGCCGTTTTTGAGTTTTAGTTGAACCTTAGCGAACAAAAATCGATAAATTAATTATTATTACAAACATTTTAATGTCGTTTTTTTATTACAGGTAAGGCTTTTATAGTACATTTAATGTTATATTTTGTAAGTAGAGTTAAATAAACATGTAAATACCAAACATAAATCTTTTATTACAGAGAAACTCAATTGTGTTTTGATTGACGGTGGCATGTCACCTAACTTCCAAACATTAACATTATATATAATATATACATAGATAGAATATACATTAACCATCCCCAAGAAATACTCTATCAAACGGTGTAAATTTTATTAATCCATTCAGTAGTTTAAAAGATTAAAATACTAACAAACAGAGAAGCCGTGGGCTAATTTTACTTTACAATACATTTGCGACTTTGATTACAAAATCTGCGTTTATTCAGTTACTGCACAATTTACAGGTTTGTTATATACACTTAAATATTCTTCGAGAAATACTCTATCTATTGATGTAAGTAAGAAGAATCCGTCCATTATTATCTGAGATTAGTAAAGAGATTGCGACGTGCCACGTCTTTCTGATCATCCCACCAAAAACATGTCATAATTTAAGGGCGAATCCGAACTAAATGCTTTTAACATCTTGTATTGTTCACGGATTTAATAAAACTGTTTTATAAAAGGTACCTAAATGTTATTTTTGAGAAAGATAAATATGGTCACAGTCTTGTTAGTAGAAGACTTATATCAGCCTATTGCCAACAATTTAAAATAAAAATCTTTGATTTTTGATAATAATTGGTTATGGAGTTTTTATTTTTCTATAATGAGATTAAATAAGCTGCTTTTCATTTTTATAAGATCATTTCAAAGGCAGAGGTGGACAGGGAGAGGCCAAGGAAAAGATGGATGGATTGTGTTAGGAGTGATATGAAAGAAAAGGGAGTTGGTGATAACGTGACGGCTGACAGGACAGATTGGAAGATATAAACGTGTTGCGCCGACCGCAAGTAACATGGGATAAGGGCAGGAAGATGACGATTTTAAAGGCATATATATCAGGAAGGCCGCGCATCAGAGACCTGCTTGAGCAGGCCTACGTAGTACGAAGTTTCAATAAATTACAAGGCCAGCTCAAAAAGAATAGATAAAAAATCTTCACTGACCTGTCATCTTCTAATTCATAAAACATATCTTTCGAAGAGTCGTGAATGTAGATCTTGACCAGAGGACTGTCCATGTACTGCATCGTGAGTTGCTTGGGAAAACTTCTTACAAATAATGCTTTAACAGTATCTATAGAAGTTATTTCGTTCGGCAGCAAGGCGCGTTTTGTTTCATTCCGGTACTGAAGGAACACTAACCCTGTAACAAATTGTTTAGTTTTAGCTTTTGTTGCTGAACAAAGAAATAAGTATAACAATTTAAAGAGATACATCTTTTAATATTAACACAGTATCTAGTGCCCGTTTTCACTGTATTTTTTCCAATCAACACGCAACGATTTTCAACCCCCGGCGAAAAATCGGGCGTAAAAATCGGGTGCAATTTTATTAAAGCATTTAGATTTAGATAGGCTAATACGCTGCTAGGTTGTTTAATGGTGAATACGGACATGAAAACAACTAACTCAAGCGTTGATTATATATTTAAATCTAAGTATGAAATAAATAAAGTAACATGTTATGAGTAAGTAAGCAAATAGATTATATAAAATAGTCTGAACTGATTATATTAAAGTTGTATTTCTGCCGTTACGTACGAGGACCTATTTTGGTTCTAGGAGTAAAGAACCCCGATTTTAGCGTGCGTGATTTCACTTTTATTGTAAACAAAAATCTTTGCCGAGTTATTTATAAACATATAAGAGGCTTAACTTAAAGATTCCTTTGAATGGTAGAGAGTTCAGAATGGACTGTAAAATGCAGTGCAATACGTTGGTCATTTTCTAATTACTTAAGATGGAAAATTTTGATTTAATTGATAGATTATGTTATCCATTTAGGTTCAAACACCATGTGATTGTAATATTTACTGATAACAGTACATAATAGTGGAGCCGGAAACACGATCTCGGGATATACTACCGGTAACAAGCGCCTGATTGACAAGCTTGCAGTAGATGTTATCGCAGTTTATGGGTTCATAGCCGTGGTTCATCTTTCCTAACAAACGAACAAGCCAAACAGTTTATAGTTTTTTGATGTTTTTTTGGAATGCAGCGTGGCGCTTTTTAAATGACGTTACTGGCACGTCGCGCTGAGCAAAACATGGGCGCGGTGGCTGGCTCATCCGTTCATTAAACGGTTTAACGATGACCGATGAGGCAGGCATGGCGGATCGAGGGCCTATTGACGATTTTCAAATCTCAATATTATGTCATTTTAAAATTTGGATATCGATTCAGGCTTGGCTTGGCTTTAGGTATGGTTTAGTTGAGTCAGATAAGTTTTCCTGGTTAGGCGAAATAAAAGCCTGTGGGTTGTGCTTTTATTTCAATACTTTTAGGTAAACATACTTTATGAAACTTTTAGCACGGGCCAACCCTGAAATCACGAAGATATACCATTTTTTTTTTTCGTTTAAGGGGTTCTGAACCTCCATGTGGAAAAACGGAACCCTCATAGGATTTTCCGCGAATCTACTGGACCGGGGGGAAAACCAGAAAACTTAAATAAACAGTTTTTCCAACTGTACCGTGTGACGTATCAAATGAATGGGTGGATTGTCCATAATAATGGTTGGTTGGTTTATAATATATTAATGATTAAAAAAAAATGCTTGTGAAGTTATTCAAGAAATAAGATGAAAAAATGACAATTCTTACGACCCCCGAGTCTAAAATAAAAATAAATAGATATTCGATCTTTCCTGGATACAGGATACAACATACCTAAGAAGTCTATGGTTTGAAAGTAACAAACGTTAAAAAATGTCCGTCTCGCACTTGGCCGGCTTTTTATGTTTTTTTGTGACTCGTAATGATAGGCATGGTGAAGATATTCTTTTTTTTTTTAATATGGGTTTGCTCTTGACTCTAGTCTAGATCATAGATGACAGAGACAAAGTCGACGTTGGAGCGAGCTTACCCAGAAGAAGCCTGTTCACTGTAATTTTGAAGAGATTAGGGTTTTATGCGTTCGGAAACACAGACGCAGGTGGAGAGTTCCACGTTAAGTTTACTATCGATTTACTGGCCTTGCGATTCCAATTAATACGCGGTTGTTACAAGCTTTATATTTACTAGCTTTGTTCGTATGTGTCGTTCCTATTTAGTCCAGAAAAAATGGCGCCGAAAATAAGGTTAACTGTGCAACTGTGACTTTTTTTTTATGCGTTTCATTTTCTTAACTATGATTTCTTTCCTTTAACCTGGTGGGACACAGGTTGGGTCATTATGACCCGTCCAAATTTTCAATAATCAATAACTTATTTAACCGACTTCAAAAAAGGAGGAGGATCTCAATCCGACTGTTTTTTTTTTGTATGTTTGTTCGGCGATATTTTCGCCAATTGTCAATCGATTTGGATGATCCTTTTTTGTTGTTTGGAAAACTATTTTTCCATACTGGTCCCATTTCAATTTGGTGAAGATCTGATGAAGAACTTCGATCGTTTGATCTTCCGGGACTGCTGAAATCGTATGTCTGTTTATTATTTACACCAGTTTATAACATAACATCACGCCGGTACGGTGTGAAGGGGGAAGCAGATGTGTATGAGGGCATCAATCATTCAATCATTCGGGCATAGCTTTATTGTTTATGAACCGGTCTTGATAATTCTTTTTGCGTTGAGTTTAGTTGTATATATTATATTTGCATTGGATTTTAAGTTGAGGGGATCACTTGTGTATATTTGAAGTTCAACACTTCAAGTATAAACAAGTATGTATTGTTAGTTTTATGTCAATCCTAAAGCAAAGATGTTTAGGTAACTACGAGCTGGTCTGGACTTGGACTGCAAAGGCACACAAAGTAATTCCTTATTTGGAAGTAGCGCAACCACTCATCATGGGAATAATGTCAATTTAGTTGTGGGGTATCCACTAAAAAGTGAAAAATAAAACTTTTAAACATTGATAAAGAAAATACAACTGACTTCCAAGTAAAAATGCTACAAAGTGTAAAATAACTTTTATTTCGGAAGTCGATGTCGAAAAACGAAAAAACAACCAAAAAAACCGACTTTTCCAGGTAAGCTGCGCCGCCTATTTTACTGGTAGCTGAAGGTTAGGGTGGTCCAAAAATTTTTTTTCGTTTTTCAGTTACACGTATGTTATAACGATGTAATATTTCAGGTACCTATCTTATGTGAAAGAGGGTGCGCAAGCAAGTTTTATTTGTGAAATATTTGTGAAAAATACGTTAGTTAGATGTTTTGGTTGCGTGTTGGTTTTCAGTGCTAAATTAATCTTATTATTATTTTAATAGAACTAATATATGTGTTTAATAAAATAACGTAGAAGGAACCTATTACTTCAATTGATAAGAAGATTGTAAAGTCCAAATAACGTTTTCTATAGTAAAAACAATGAAGTGAAGACTTAAGACAAAAGGCCGTTGAAAATAATAATTTGTCTTTAGTTGTGTCAAAACATAAACTAGTTCTTGATTCCAGCTATAATAGTACTTCCAGTGCCGCTAGCACTATTAAGAATAGGCAAAACATGGATTTTGTAACGAAAAGCGCTACCAGTTCCAGTGACAGTGTGCTATTGACTAGTGGTATTTTTACACAACATGTTACCAGCGCTCTTACCCGTAACAAAGTAATCGATCGAGACTAAGTGCGACTGATTATTCTGTTGTCTGCTGCACATAGTTTCAATCTTACTTCACTATTTCCCGGGGCTCAATTCGAAGAGCCAGAAAATAATTAAGATGGAATCAGTGCGAATATTAAATTAACTTTCAAGATCAAATCCACTTGTAAAACTTTGGGATGAAAAATTATTGCCGGATGAATATATAACTGGAAATAAGAAAGTGGAGCGCCTACCGATTCCGAGTCTCCGGCAATGGTAGCAAAAAAATGTTAGGCGGACCCAAACCTACTGCAGGGACGGAGAAAAACATGCCTGATGCTGTTTTTAACGTAATGGAACAGAGGTACGTCACAAATCCAGTTCGAGCTGCGAGTTTTGACACTACCGCATCTAAATCCGCTGTACCGGTGCCAAAAAGGAGAATGTGCTCTACTAGAAGCAACGACAGCTCGTGGTCTGTTAAGGCTTGTTGTCCTCATCACTTCTTGGAAATAATGCTTTCAAAAGTATTATTTACACTGTCCTTTAGTCCATCAAACTCTCCCGCGATCCCATTGTTCAAAAGAGACATTGTTCGAAGGTTGCTTGATACCTTTTCTTGAGAACGCTACACTTGCCCTGAGTGTGTGATGTAGGTATTATATATTACTATTTCCTACTTTTTCAATAACATTTTGGAATAAAAACAATCTATTTTTGAGAAGAGTTTACATTTTTTTCCTAATGTAGGTACTAGATTGAAGAAGAAGAGATTTGTATTTCAAAGTCGATGAGCACCCCCTTCTACATAAAAAAGGCGACTGAAATTTTGAAAACATAATACGTTAGGTATGTGTAAAAAACGACTGGGTGGCAGAACTTCTAGGTGCAATATTTTTTTTCACCGTACTTGCGTGAACCACCCTACTGAAGGTAGAACGAAATAATTCATATTTTTTGTACAAACATTAGTCGTATTTCAACAGAAGCGAGACATATACTCGTTAGAAGTTAAAAACGGGTAAATATGAACCTATGTATTCAAGTAATGGTTTTGTGACGTATTACATTTTTTTTTTTGTAATTTTTGTTGGTTGTTTCCTAGTTTGTATCAGCGAAACATATTGACAATATTTGCTGAATCATATGTAAGAATCAGCTGAAGGCGATATTGCGAGTATTTGAGTGAAGCCGATGGTTAGAAAGCTACTGAGCAAGAAGTTACTGGGAGTTATATTAAAAGCACACTTTGTAAACAAGCGTATTACAAATTAGACGATTATATTCAGGATAAGAATGTTTGGAAGCATGCTGGTCCTGCTCCATAGGACAATCAAGAGTGTAGATTAAATCAAACAGGTTGGCAAAATGTATATAACTACATAAACTACAATGTATGTAACTTTATAATAAATAAATAAATATAGATGTACCCTTTTGTTTATTTTATTATTTATTAAATAACGCATACACTGTATCAATCAATTGTTTGCAATATTTGTAAATATGTGAGTACCATTTACTGTAAAACTTTTATTTGAAACGACTAAGAGCCCTTGTCCACGGTCAGGTTTTTTCTTTGGTGACGGAATCCGGCGTTTTGACGGATGACGGAGACGGACGCCGGCGTAACTATGGAGTTTTTTGTCCGTTCTTCTCCATAAGAATCTACCTTTGTGAATGGACAGTAGAGTCACTTTTTTATATATACATATATTCTTTTAACTGTAATGATGACGTTCAAAAGTGGCTTTTAATGGCCTGATTGGAATAAACGTTTTGACTTTGACTTTGAGTGATGATGAAAATAGTATGCCTTTGTCAGCTTTACATTCTGCAACATCTTCTAGTCTTTTTTTTTATTTAATATGGGTTTGCTCTTGACCCTAGTCTAGGTCATAGATGACAGAGACAAAGTCGACGATGGAGCGAGCTTACCCAGAAGAAGCCTGTTCACTCTTATTTTGAAGAGATTAGGGTTTTATGCGTTCGGTAGTCTTGCCGAAAGTCACCAGGAATTGGATCTTGAATAAATATCAGCGGATGAGCATATCGTCCCGTACTGCGTAAACTGCTTCACTTTGATAAGTAATTGTGGCTGAATTCTTTTGTCATTTAGTTTTTCTTCTATCAGATTTTATGAACAATGTTATGAATTTTGTGATAATTTCTGATAATTATGTAACCAATATGTTTCCTAACAAGATGTTAAGTTAATATTTAATTTTCTTTGCTCTTTATTAAAAAATAAATAAATATTATAACCATAAACATAAAAGGCTTTTTCTTTTTTTAGTTTATCTTTTGTGTTAATGTTATTGAATAACACCAGTTTAAGCATTATCACCAATTCTAAAATGGGTCACGATGAACCAATCTGTGGCCCGATGTTACACTTTTCAACCTGTGTCCCGCCGGGTTAATATGTAGGCTATCTACATAGGGGAATATGAAAAAATGTACCGATAAATTTTATACGATTGTATTGTACGTTTTGCTCGTAAAAATTTTCAATTGACTTAGGCGGAAAAATATTACTGTATATATGTTTGTTTGGAGCTCGTAGCTAAAGAATATCAGCCGCACAGGCTGATCAAGGCTAAGCATCGTTTGCCAATGTTGGTCTGTGGATGGGTAACCATGTTAAAAGACTCAAAGACCCAAAGCATTTATTTCAATGAGACCATTTACAGGCACTTTTCAATTGTCAAGGTTAACGTACCGAGTTTCCTCCGTGCCTCGGAAAGCACGTTAAGCTGTTGATTCCGGCTGTCTTTTGTAGATATTTGTCAGTCGTTACGGATTGTCAGAAGTCAGTTCCAGTTAATTGGTTGTGGAGTTCTGGTAGGCAGCCGCTGCACGTAAAATACTGGTTTTCAGCTTAATTGACTGGAAGCCGATCCCAATATAGTTGGGAGAAGGCCCAATATAGTTGGAATTTTACGAGTAGGTCATTTAATTAAACATTTTTTGTCTGCCTTCAAACGCAAGTTTCCTGCTCTTTCAACCACACTAGTAGAAAACACCTACTCAAACAATAGTTTTATGTATGGTTGAATTACTTTCCTCTAGGTACCGGTATAAACTCTTATATCTTCAGCTGAACTTTAATGCTGGCTAATATTTAAATTAGAATGAGATTTATTTTACTGAAATGCCAGCAAAATTCTTCAAGCATCGCTATTTGCACTCAGAAGAATACCTTCTCGGCATAATTAACTAACAAGAAAATGTTTATAGCTTTTCTGTTTGTTTTGTGTAAAACAGCTGTTCACTTCGACGTAAAGGTGTTCTCTCTTAGAATGGATTCTTTAATAAAACCACACATTTAGCAGAATATATTTTGTGTTATCAACGGGTAGTTTTTTCACACAGTTATAGGTATTACTTATTACATTTTAATGAAAGAACGTGCCATTGTTTGTATCATTAATATATTAGGTTACATATGAAATTGGCGTTTTGTCGCACTGACCACTTTGATTTCAAATAACTCTGGTTAGGAATTCCAAATTCAAGTTTATTACAGCTATTTACTTATGCATTTTTGTTATATATATTTCATTTGTTTTTTCCTCTTTTGTATTTTTTCTTTGCGTCACTGCTGTTTATAAAATGGAAAATTTGCAATGAATGAATGAATGAACTTGAAAAACTGTTTACGAGTACGAGTTCCACCGTGGCACCAGTTCTGCAGAAACGGCTCAAAGGCTAATGATGTGTATGGCGGCGGTGTCGTAAAAGAAAACACAGTGCGTTTTTGATTCCAACGTTTTCGTTCTGGAAATATCGACTTGCAGAACAAACCCTGTGGACGGCCGGAGACCAAAGTTGATAAAGAAGAATTGAAGGCTATTGTGGAAGCGGACTATCGCAAACCGTGCCCGACTTAGCTGCAGGCTGCGGTGTAAGTGATAAAACTGTTTTAATCCACTTGAAGCTAATTGGGAAGGTGAAAAAGCTTCAAAGGTACCTCACGAATTGAGTGAAGCAAATCGACAAACGCGCGTCGACTGCTGCGTTACATTACTAAACCGGCACAATAATGAAGGGATTTTAAATCGAATCATTATCTGTGATGAAAGTGGATCCAGTACGATAATCGGAAGTGCTCATCGCAATGACTGAACCCTGGCGAACCAGCCAAATCATGCCCCAAGCGAAAATTGACTAAAAAAAAGTTACTTGTTAGCGGTTGGTGGACTAGTGCCGGTGTAGTTAACGACAGCTTTCTTAAATCTGGCCAGACGATTACTGCAGATGTCAATTGTCAGCAACTGCTAACCATGATGGAAAAGCTAGCTGCTAAACAACCGTGGCTGGTCAATCGTTCTAGGCCACTGCTGCTTCAGGACAACGCTAGACCACACACTGCACAACAGACGGCTACCAAATTAGAGGAGCTTCAATTGGAATGTTTTAGACATCCACCGTACTCTCCGGACCTTGTTCCAACAGATTACCATTTTTTTTCGAAATTTGGATAACTTCTTGCAAGGGAAAAAATTCAACTCCGATGGGGCAGTCCAAACCGCCTTCTAAAGATTTTATTGATTCCGAATGGTTTTTTTAGTAAAGGGATCATCGACCTATGAGATGGCAAAAGTGCATAGATAACGAAGCAACGACAGTTTGATTAATAAATATATTTTATTTTAAAAAAACGACTATGTTCCTCTCATACAAAACGCCAATTTCGTGTGTAAGAACCTAATACTATACATATTGGTAGTTATCTAGTGATAATATCAGAAGCTTCTTTTTAATCGTCTTCGTTAATCAGCACCTATAATATTTTTCTGAACACGAATTATTTCTGCGTACTTGTAATGCACGGCAATAAAGGCCACCAGTAATGGTTGCGAAGAATGCGTTTGTGAGAACCAATAGAATCGCCTCAGTTACCTAGCCTCGCTCTACGCAGCTCTGGTGTAAACGGCTTAGCGGCGCGAGGTGCTTTTAACGTACAGACGCCAGCACATCAAGCTACCTGAAATTGTCAAAGTTTCCCAATCAAATTTGAACCTAATAGTATTGCAATAAAGTTGAAAATCTATTAAAGACATTTCACAGATTGTTGTAGCTTGATATGCTGGCGTCTGTACAAAACAAAACAACGACGGATGAGTGTGAGGAATGTGTGCGAGGAATATGTGCGAGGGATGTGTGCGAGGAATGTGTGCGACGAATGTGTGCGAGGAATATGCGCGAGGGATGTTTGCGACGAATGTGTGCGAGAAATGTGTGCTAGGAATTTATGCGAGGAATATGTGCGAGGGATGTGTGCGACGAATGTGTGCGAGGAATGTATGCGAGGAATATGTGCGAGAAATGTGTGCGACGAATGTGTGCGAGGAATATGTGCGAGGGATGTGTGCGAGGAATATGTGCGAGAAATGTGTGCGACGAATGTGTGCGAGGGATATGTGCGAGGAAAGTATGCGAGGAATGTGAGCGAGGGATGTGTGAGAGGAATGTGTGCGAGTGATGCTTGCGAGGTTTTTATACGTACAAAATATGGGGGTACCTATGGGTGGTAAAAATATTCTCTAAAAAACTTTATTGAAAACTGAAGTTAGTATCTAGCAAACTAATCATAAAGCAGCTGTAACTCTCCATACCCAGTTAGCATTTTCAGATCCACAAAATATCAAGTTTTCAGACTTCGAGAAACACTCCAATTGCGTTCGTAACTTAAAGTCGATCTCCTAACTATTTTGCAGATCCGAAGATGTGTCTGAATTTTAATTATACAGTTACCAGGTTACATAGAGTAGGGATAAGCGAAGCTTGACAGGACTGCACCAAACTCAATCAAGTAATTGTTATCAACTTGGTCGACCACAATTTGATTGTCTATTCAGACCTTTAATTAGATTTTGAATACTACTACCTACGACGAGTGAGAGTTTTAGCGGTGGTTGCCCGATTTCTTTTTCAGTTTTCGGTAGGTCGTGAGTTCGAAGCTGTACTTTTTCTTTTTTTAACCGACTTCAACAGAAGGAGAAGTTTCTTAATTCGGTTGAATGATTTTTTTTTGTTTTTTGTGTTTGTTTTCACAACTCCATCATTTATGAAGCATTTTTTTAGAATTCTTTCCAGTTGGTGCCATAGAAATTTCATCAAAATCGATTCAGTAGTTTGGTTTTTAAATCGAAATAGCAGGAAAAAAAAATTATTTACACTGTACAAAGGCGAACTTAATGCCTTAGGCATATTCGACCAGTCGACCTTAGGGTGGTGCAGACACAATGAAAGAATGAAATGAAGAAATATGTCATCCAAGTAAACGAAATTGCGAATTTTACTTTGCCTTTCTAGTGAAATTGTTCTTGTTAGGTGTGGGATACAGCTAACTAAGTAGGTATAATAACTGTAATTTCGGAAATCGATGTTTTTGGTTGTTCCTTCACATTTTAACACCTACTTCCGAAATTAGTGTTATTTTATACTTTGTATAGTTTTTTTTATTTATTTGGAAGTCGGTTGTAGTTTTTATTTCCAGGGAAAATCATCGAAATTAGCCTGAATTTTTGGAGATAAGACCAGAGAGTGTGTGATTTTTACCTGTGACCACCCCGGAACTCCATCAGTGCAAAGCCTGTTAGGTCACATCACAAGGGAAACTTAAGGGGTCTTCCTAAAGCCTCACTATGTAATAGCAGCACGTAGTCATTGCGCCATTGTCATCACTTTGGTCTCTCAGTGAGCAGGCCGAGTTCTCGCTCAGCATGAAAACTCTGCCTCGAACTCTGCCTCTCGAACCTCGGAGAAGGCTTGACTTACAGCATTGGGAACATGAGTGGCTGATGACGTTTTATTGTTGACTGCGATTGTAATTTTCTGATATTAATAGAATGAAGTATTGCATGAACTATATGAAAAAAATTCCGCCGGCTAAGTTGAAGTCCCACATTTCACGAGGCAAACCTAACAACCGGGGGCGAATCCAGACTGTAGGTGACTACTGGGAATACTTACTGGGGAAACCAATGACAGTTTTCTAGACTTGGGAATCGAACCCCAGCTTGCGACCACTAGCTAGACTTATTAGCAATATAAAATAGGTATTTAAAACGTACACACATGCTGAACCCTAAAAATGTGTTCAGAAATTTTAATAAGGTTTCACTGGTATGCTTTAGTGAAGTCATAATTTTAATAGTTTTCAGAACTTTTGTCAAGAATAAGGCCAAGATCAGAAAATACCATAAAAAATATGAGATGCGTATGGTATACATGATTTTCTGACAAATTTTCGAACGTCTCTGACAGAAAATTGATCTATTTCGAAAACCTAGGTGCTTTCTGATCGTATTTTTTTGTAATTTTCTTATTTCCGACCGTCCCTTTTTGTGCCAGCTTTACTTTATCAGCATATATATACCATTACTTACGATTTCATTTGATAATAATACAAATTATATTGCAGGTTTCGATGCATCCGTGCGTAGTCCGAAAAAATCGCCGCCCTCCGCTCACCATCATATTTTCAGCGCTTGAAATTCAAGAATTCGAGAATGGACCTTTAGAGGCTATAGATAAGGCTCTACATTCTATCAGCGATAGCGCTTGTCGAAATGTAAGTAATGTACCCAATGTACGGAATTATTCGAAATAGTTACCGCGGCCATGGAACGCAAAGAGCACGGGTGGGATTTAGTCGATAAGAGTCGGGCACTACCTTCCGCTCCGCCCAGAGCGGAAGAAAGGAGTCATTTGATGATTTAATTCCCATACAGAAAAAAGGGATTGATCACGTGACATTTCGATAGCGGTCAATCTCATACATTTTTGAGTTTTTGTAAATCGCCATCACGTCGCTATGTCACTTGTCTGGAGTTTCAAGTCGTTTTGATCGTGTTTATATAATAGTGCACACAATATTGTATTGAGTCTCGGTTGTGTGCTTTATACACTTAACTTCCTTTACTTTTCCGATTTCATCCAGGCAGGTTCATCAAGGCAATCATAAGATGTAGTTAGTCTCTTCAACATTACTCTCTAAGAAAATATTCACTTGGACCACGAAGTAACTTCTTATCGGGAAATAGCGCAACCATTCATCATGGGAATAATGTCAATTTAGTTGTGGGGTTTCACCACTAAAAAGTAAAAAAACACTAGAAAGTATAAAATAACTTTGATTACGGAAGTCGGTGTTTTTGACTGACTTCCGTCATTAAAGTTATTTTATACTTTGTAGTGTTTTTTATTTGGAAGTCAGTTGTATTTTTTGTAAAAAAAGTTTTAGAGTTGTAAAATAAAAAGATTCTGATGTAAAATAAATAAATTATTATCTTTCCATAAGTAAATTAAACGATCAGTTGGGGGGGCCGAAGCCCCGATTTTTATTGTTTTTTTATTGTTTTTAAACATGTATGACAACAATCAGATTGTTAAAATTGTGTCTAAGACACTTGAATATTATAGAACAATAATTCATGAATATAATACTAGGTAATATTTCATTAAAATTGAACATTTATACGATTAAAATATTATATGAAGACGTCTACATTGTCTATTTACTTAGAACATTTACCAATAAATAGATTGAATATGTATGTAAATAGATGAAATTCAATAACGTTGCTTAAACTGTCCCGTTTGGGGGTGGCTGTCGAAAGTAGTAATTGTGCTAGAAGTCAGAGTTGAAAAACTCTCAAAACTTTTTAGGTCGATAGCAAGTCCCATCATTGCTCCTGCTGTTGACGAAGCCGTTTGCGTTGAAGCATCCTGAAAGGCTATTAACAGAAAAAAGATCATTAGTGCTATACTATTAAAGATATTGTAAAGTCCATGACCGAGGCAGCGATTGCATAGAGGTTTGGAAGGGCGGCTATACCCCTGGTTGGAACCAATATATCAGGGACTGTCATTGGGAGGCTCGTACTCATTTTATGAAATGGCTGCTGAATGGAAAACCTGATTCGGGGCCTATATGGAAGAATATTACTGACAGTAGCAAAAAACTTCATAAAAATAAAATAAAAATTCACTTCAAAATAATCGGGAACAGGTGAAAAATGTATGTACTGGCAACCCATCATGATAATAAGTCATTTAAACAATTTTGGAAGCAGACGAAAAACTTCATCCGAGGCCGAGTCTTCCGGTGAGTGTGGAGGGCAAAGTAGAAGCGGACATTGACAACATTTTCAATTACCAATTTCAGACACACTCTAAGGTCTTGGCGCAAAAGGCGATGCTCCATACTGCAGGTCCTTCATCAGATGAGCCCGTTAGAAGTAACATCAAAACACACAACAAGTGTTACGGAACACGGTGAAAAGTCCCCTGGACAAGACGGACTTAGTGTGGGGCATCTAAAGCACTCATTTGAGTCGAGTGTTAGCAATGTTTTTCAGTTTTTTGTATAAGGCATGCCTATTTGGCAGATGATATGTCGAGAGCAGTTGTGGTACTGATCGTCATGTTTAGAACAGGAGATATCAGTGTCAAACAGAACAATAGACGCATAACACTAGCTACCATAATGGCCAAGGTGCTTGACGGTTTGCTGAACGGTTATCTTGATCGGAATGTGACACTTGAAGATGCTCAATTTGGTTTTAGGGCAGGTCTCTCGAATGAGAGTGCAATATTTGTTCTTAAGCACACCGTCAAGTACCATATTTGTGTATAAGGCATATGCTGAAATACATGGATTGACGTATAACGTCAAAAAAAGCGAGTTGCTGATGTTTCGGGCAAATGAAAAAATGTGCCGCCCGTGACACTAGGTGGAGTTGTGCTAAAACAAGTCTCTCAGTTCGTGTACTTAGGACATGTTGTGAATGAGAACCTAACTGATGAGCTAGACGTGGATCGGAACACGTTTGCCAGGTGTTCAAAGGCAATCAAAACAACATTGTTTAGGGCCTTCTGCCAATCATTTTATATCGGCAGCCTGTGGGCCAACTGCACGCAGCGGGTCGTGAACGCTCTGAGAGTTTTGGGGCTCCACAATGAAGTCTTAAAACGACCAAGATTCCACTCTAAGAGGGAGACGGAGCTATACATAGTGAAAAGCACTATCCCGTTTACATCATCGGAATTGGATGGCATTAGCACGACATAGTAGGGCAGCAGTATAACAATGCCTTCAGGGTGTTGATGGGGGCGGCGTCGCTATTGCAGTACGTCAGCGATGTTTGCACAATCACAAATGTACAGCTGTTATGCCATACTTAGAAAAAGAGCAGCATCGTTGATGCGCAGTAAGAAATGGCTACTTGAGGGTCATTGCTGAACATATTGAGATTCCTATCTAGAGGCACTGGATGCGCCTACATAAAGGATAATAATTATTAGTTTGTTTTTTGTATGTGTGTATTACTAACATAGTTCTTAAGTTTCATTGTATTACTAACACTCTATGGACAATCTAGTCTGAAATACATTATTCTCTTTATTTTATTATCTTTATTATTTACAAATTTTCATTTTTAACTATGTCTAAATAAAAAAACATTTTAAAATATAAAAAGTAGTAGTCCACCGGTGTCGGGTGTAGGGTCTAAGCTACTGGTGGTTAGTAGGGCTCCAAAGAAAGGAATCTCCTCACAATACGAGCCGTATCGAGGAGTACTGCCGTTTGTATCCTTTTACCCAACCACGTAACGCCAGCTTCGACAGGTGATCGTCGAAGCTTATTATAGAATAATATATTCCAGGAAAAAAATAATAGACTGGGTTCCAGCAATTTTTGAACGTTAATGTTTACAAAAAGATAGTCCCCGAAACACCCGTTCGTCAACACTTCTGAGTGTTTTAGCTGGAAAGAACTGGAATGTAAACACCATGGGGTACATCATCTCTCGTCACAACAAAGGTTAACTCTTGAATAAATACTATAAGGCGTTTTTTGGGAAACCGAACAATCTAAACTAATATAATAAAGCTGAAGAATTTGTTTGGTTTCCTTGAAGACGCTAATCTCTGAAACTGCTGGTCGGATTTGGAAAATCCTACGAGAACGGAAAAAAAACGGGATATGCGGGTACGAAGTCGTGGGTAAAAGCTAATGTTCTATAAAAGTACAAACAGATTTTAAAAAGGCATTGCTTCCAGTACGAGAAACGCTCCCTTTCGTTCGAATAGACAGATTCTTGGAATATGAGTAAAGCCTTGGCTACACGCTCAATCGTATTTTCACGAAATCCTTTTTGTGCAAGCAAACATGTACGTTAAGCGGCAAAACGGTATACCGTACAAATAGCTAGCACACCATGCAGTTTTTGCGCCAATGTTTGCGCCAGCACGATGGAGTGTGTAGCTGAACCTTTACATTTTCCCATAGCAAAATGGCAAAGTAAAAGAAAATAGTAATTCAAGTCAAATCTAATGAACTACAAACTATACCGGATTGAATTCATGACGTATCTGATTCTAACTGAAAACAACGCATTTGCCCACAAACCTGAATGTTTAAATTGTGTCAATGTATCATCTGGACTCAATTTAACGAAAAAATGCAAATGAATAAGCAAATAAACGCGAGGCGGCGAGTGTAATAAGCAAGCAAAGTTTTAATATAACCTAATGAATGAAATGATACCTTACTGTTGAGCTATATTTTAATGGACATCCCTATTGAAGGCAAGTCAATTCAGTCAATCTATTGAGGGCAGAAATTGAATGAAACACTTTGCCAAAGTGAAACTCCAGCATGTCTAAAAACCACTGCCTCTGTTAGCTCAGTCTGGGCTTCATAGCAAGGATTAACAAGATTTCCTGTGTATTTTCAGATCCAGTGTAATCCTTGCGTCAAAAGCTTTGTTCAGTGCTTGCCAGAATTTTCGAATGAATTGCATTATCCAGCCTCCCAGGCGGTACCCGTCCCTCAGCCGCCCCAACTCTCTAGGAATAACGTTTATAAACTATTCTGCGACATGTACTAGATAAGCAAATATTAAGTTATCCATATTTTTAGGGTTCCGTACCCAAAGGGTTAAACGGGACCCTATTACTAAGACTCCGTTGTCCGTCCGTCTGTCTGTCTGTCCATCTGTCACCAGGCTGTATCTCATGAACAGTGATAGTCAGACAGTTGACATTTTCACAGATGATGTATTTCTGTTGATAACAACAAATACTGAAAAACAGAATAAAATAAAAATTTAAGGGGGCTTCCATACAGCAGACATGATTTTTTTGCCGTTTTTATAGATAATGGTACGGAACGCTTCGTGCGCGAGTCCGACTCGTACTTGGCGGGTTTTTTAATTTATTATATTTTACACTGTACTGTTGTCATAAAATTATGATTAAAAAATAACGAACAGCACTATTTGCGCAAGTGTGTGGGTTATTGAAGAATCTGAAAGTATTGAACACAGTAATGCGAGCATTCGTTAGCGGTGTGTAAGTTCCAATGTACAATTTATATTTATATTCATGAGAGAGAAACAAAATGTACACTTGTATTGCTCGATTTTGATGGTACTCGAATGTTCAACCAAAATCGTCAACAAACTTCTAGTCCTCTATGACTAAACAAATGCTCGCAGTGAATTTAAAATGGCTACATTTCTATAATACCTTAAATATAATAATATCAATGACGACTGAATCAAAACCAGCTGCTATAATAACGTATCGCTTGCAAGTGTTTACTTTACCTTAATTACCCAATGTACACATTCTTTCGTACTAGCATTGTCGTAAAAATCAGCCGATATAATCATGTTAAATGTCAATTATGTAGTGTAATGCTTATGTATCTGAATATAAGAGCTGCTTTAAAAATGTGTGTTTATAAGTACTTTAAAAACATGCAATGCAACTTTTCATCGTAAGCTAATAAATAAACGATCTCATACTGCATTAGAGCTTTTATGAACCTACGAGAACTCACTTTATAACAATATTGATATATAAAATCCTCGGTCCCTTAGACTTATAAGTAGTCTAGTTTTCCGCCAAGCAAATACTGATACATAAATCATCTTAAAAAAGCTTTTTTACTGTACCTAAATAACTCAGATAGGCAGTCAAGACTCACTTATTGAATCTGTCTATCATAGTATCTGTGTAAATCAATTTGCCTTGACGTAGAAATGTTAAGGTAAATTGATTTACGTAGAAACCTATGATTACGTTTCTAGGAACGCAGCATCCGATGAATTCTATTCGTTATTACGAGATACCTTTGCCAGCTACAAATAATTTTAGAAAGGAATATTTCAGCCGAGAAAAAGTGAGGTTATTTAGTAATAATTCTCAATCTTTAATATGTCCAGGAAATAAATAAAAAATTAATTATACATCCTCACTCACTACATAAACACACACTCAACCTACACTACACTTTCCTTCATCCCCACACTATACTAACCATACTAACACTATATAGATATTATAGAAATTATCTAAAGTTATTGATAAATTATTCGCGAGCACTGTCTGCTAAATAAATAGACAAGAAAAATATTATGTATGTCCTAAAGGGTGGAGAGCTGGTGTTCTGAAATGCAGGTCCCAAGCCTAGTTTAGGCACCAGTCACCCACAAAATACTTTTTGTGTACTATTGTTTCTTGGAAAACCTGCATAATCTAATGTGTATTGTGGCGAGAAATAAAAAAATAAATAAAAATAAATACATTTCTATGTAGCTATTGGCTCAAAACAAATATTTATCTGTTCCATAATGTTGATCTAAGTTCTAAATAATTAGCTTCATCCGCAAACTATTAATAGATAACAAGCTCCGAGCGCCGTGTGTTTCCTACACCTGAGTTTTAATAAAATGTGTAGGCGTCACTTTTCAAGGCGCTTTTCTTTCATGTGATGTAAAGTATTTCCACTGTACATACGCGTCGACGAACGCTCATGACAAGGTTTTCACGTATTAATAAGGTCTTTTATAGCATAGCATACCTCGTCATGTGAATGCTCGCGCCGAGATATAAACTTGTGCTAGGTACTCAGGTACTCCGCGTTTTTAGTCACTCATTAAATAGTTCACATTTTGTGCTATATTAATAACGTTCAGGAAGGGACACACAGTGAACACAAATTTGAATGACCGTTTGCTTCGTGGAAACCTTTGAAAGGATGTTAAGCGGCATTGAATCGATGCTCTGCATATTGCCCACGTAGTTTGTGTACTTCTGTGTGCAATTTGAACATTAAGGGCCTACGCACACAGGGACGGAATGGCAAAAAAATTTTTTTTTTTACAAGGCTATTTAAACTTATCTAGTAAGATTACGACATAAATGCCATTATTTAAAATTGATCCGTGGCTTCGAAACGGATTTCTTGACACAGCATTGGTTAGTGCAGCAAAGGATCCCGCGACGGGATGCCGCAACGCACTGCGGTATGCTACAGCACGCCAAAGGACGCCGTGACATGCCGCGGGGTGAGGCAGTGCAAGGGGGAGTACATGAACACCACCTTTTCGCCGTGCACTTGGCACGTCTCGGGATGTCTTGTTAGGCCGCTGGAATACGACAATATCTAAGCGGCTAGTGTGTTCTGACCGGTGGCAAGCTCTTCTGCCATTCCGTCCCGGTGTACGTAGGCCTTAAGCAATACTGCGAACTTTAGTAAATGCCCTGTTTTCTAGTGTAATGAGCAATGTAGATGAAATTAATTTTCCTTTTACAAAAGCAGGTTCTGAGAAAGACAGTATTATGTGATCTTTTCCTCGTAATAAAATTACTCAACTCCATTCCACTCCAAGGTCCATTTTATATATAATTCATCATAAACGGCACATGTGTGAGTACTGTGTACCTTAAACTATTATTTTTCTTTGACTTGAAAGTGCCCTGGCGGTTGGGAGTGTCATGCTCACTTAAAAGTCTGGCTGATGGTGCTGGATCATTTGGCACTCTTGAAAGTGGTTGAGCCGAATGGTGCTAGCGCAGGCGTCATATTGCTGAGCGAGCGTCGTCAGCTAAGACCGGTCAGGTCTCAGCTGCCACGGCTTATTTCAATTATTTGTAAAACTTCGGACGCTTCGTATGTTTGTATAGGTAATTTTTAAACGAATGATGTAACCATATCATTGTAAAAAACAATGATTTAAAAGAATGTCCGTGGAGTTTCTTACACGTTCTTCTCCATAGAGATCTACGCTTTGAAACGTGCAAATAGTTTCATCTCTTTGGAAAGACCGACCTTGATAATTTAAAAGTGACTGGAATGGTTTAATTGAAATAAATGCTTTAAGTTTTTTGAGTATGCGTAGTCCGTATCTCTCATGAACTTTAGAATTTTGCTAAACCGCAACCGGGAGTACAGAAAATATTTAAACCCACATACGGGATAGTCTATCTATTCAATGGATATATTAACAATCAGTTTTGAAACTTTTGCTAGTACCTAATGCGATGAGACTATGATTATGACATGAAACTTTACAGCGAAAAATGAAGAGTCTGGTTATTACATAGTATAAAATGAAGTCGCTTCCGCTGTCTGTTCGCTTAAATCTTTTAAACTTCTCAACGGATCTTGCGAATGCAGTTTTCAGTAATCGATACGAGTGATTCAAGAGGAAGGTTCATATGTATAATACATATTATGGTACAGAAAAGCCTAAAAATTCAAAGATTTGTAATGTGATGTCGTAACAAACATATTTTTGTGCGCTTAAATCGCAAACGCTGGCTAAACCTTACGAGATAGATCAAATGTACTACGGAATTATTAAATATCTTAAAATGATCGATAAAAAAGACCGCAATGGTATATACTTATTTCCTAAGGATAACCCACAGTAACCATTTTATCTTTTACATATTACAAAAAAAAATGTATTATTTCGAAGCTATTTTATACAATACAGTATTATTCCTTATCCAATGTATTAAATACATTACATACGTTGTATATTTCATGTAGATCAAAACTGCCCGTTAAAGCATTTCATTTAAATGGATATCATAAAAGGTATCAGAGATTTAAAAAGTGGAGGCACAGCGGCTGGCGGGCCGTACGTTTCGTCCCGGTTGGCAGCGGTCGGCGGGCGCGTGGTGTGCCGTGTGTTTTCTCACACGGCCTGTTATATATCGCGCTTTCTGGAACATCTCTAAAGAAGGAGTGGAACTCTCTGCCTATGTCTGTGTTTCCGAACGCATACAACCCTAATCTCTTCAAAATTAGAGTGAACAGGCTTCTTCAGGGTAAGCTCGCTCCATCGTCGACTTTGTCTCTGTCATCTATGGCCTAGACTAGAGTCAAAAGCAAACCCATATTACATAAAAAAAACAGAAAACATGTTTGTACTGTCTCATGAAAAATCAGAAATATTGCATGCAAAGATGTCCTGAAGTATAGACTAATCATAACGTTGCCTTTTAATCACTCCACACTACCCCATAATAGTATCGACATTGCACCCATGCGAAGCCGGGGCGGGTCGCTAGTGTAATATAAAATTAAAAACATTTTTGCGCAATATATCAATATACCATTCACGCAGGTAAAGCTGCGAGCAGAAACTTTTTTATTTACCGTATTTCATTTTATTTTATTTTATTTTTAATAACCGTATAGGTACCCAACAACTGAACTGTATTTTGATAGTGAAGTATTAACTGTCCGGAAACTATTTATACTATACTAAGGAAACATCGTAGTCCTCTTGTTACTACCACGAAACGACGGGCTGACATAGTATTTCGCTCAGAACCCTACGGCACCGCCTTTGCGCGTAAACAATATCCTTTTGTCAGCACAAAACTTTACGATAAAATAAATAAAATTCTTAACATCTATACATTAAAGAGACAGGAATGTAAAAGTTAGTTGAAAGTTTGGTTATTCACTTTGGAATATGCCACATCTGTACACACGCACCCACACTAACACACCATCTCACGCACTGACACACACACCCATACCATGCCATGCTATGAACCAAAGAACGTATACCTACTTTTTAATATACTGCTTCCCAAGATACAGGTGTTTGCCTAGTTTGGGAGACAGCGTGCTATGTACTTCTGTTAAATGAACTGTTCCTTGTTCTAGCTATTAAGACTGTAATTTATGGTGGTGTTCCAAATAAAAAAAAATATTATTATTTCACCGTAATTCAGATTTAAAATATTGCCACCGTATTCAATGTTCACATCAAATATTTACAGTTCTTTTTGGGAAATATGAAAAAAATTGTGTCCTCATATCAGTAGCATATTTCCCGGAAAAACCGTGTCCTCTGAAATGACATATATATTTGTAAATGACAGAAACGTGCAATTGGAAACTGCATTTCGCTTTGACTTTGATTCGATGAAGCCCAAAGATAGCTTTGACGTAAATTTGAATTGTAGTTACATGTTTGAGAGCGTGAGCCAGCGCGTCATTTCCAGTAATTATAATAGTTCATTTGTATTGCATTCGAATTTCTGTCACATACAATTTTCCGGATTGGAATTCCGGATGGACCGATTACTATGACCCAAACACGGACGCGTTACGTAAATAAATATAGGGGTCCGAACTTTTTTCTATGGGAGCTGGCATAGCACCCCTGGCATATTGTTTTTTTTTCCAAGTTGCGGCGCACGATCTCACATGCATATGTATGTGGGTAGAGAACACTTCAACAAACATAAATGCCACCCATATATAAAAAAAATGGCGACGGGGGCCAATCTGCGGCTACCATTATCATACCATGGAGGACAGATTTCCAGTTCAAAAGGTAATCGGCCTTTGTCAAGTATAAGTACAGGTAATTTTCATACCACTCCTAAAATACTTATCTATCACCTACCATAATATTGAATTTACCATAATATTCAAAATAAGAAACTGTTTGAGTACCTTTAAGATAAACTGTTTATAGAGTAATTGCAAATTGTCATTGGAATCGTGAAACTTATTAAAACGGAGTAGCAACAAGTAGGTAGATGAGATGGCCTGTACCACCCAACGCTTGTGTACGACAGCCAACGATAGCCAGTTTATAGATACCGATGCCAAACGGAGTACATTGGTAGGCGGGATGAGTTTACTGAATTTCAATCACGTTATTTGGTAGACAGTGAACTTCAAGTACCAATTTCTGACTACTGTGCCTTTTAATATTAGCTATGTTCTGAGCTAACATTATTATGGTTGCGTTTAAGGAATAAGGCTTTTATTTAACTGTAGTTTGGGCATCTATTTAAATAACAAAACCGTGCAGCCCGATAGTAATTCCTACAGGCTCTTATATTTTTAACCTTTTCAACGCCACTGTCACATATGTTTGTGACAAGCGAAAGTTTACCCTGTACGCCAAACGTCACAAATACCTATGTGACAAAAAATACGTGGAATTTAAAGCTTTGCGTCGGGGATACGCCGATGCGTTTATGCTCCGGCAATCAAAGGTTAAAGTTCGTACATTTACAAACAAACTTTCATGTTCTTTTGAGAAAATATATTATCAAAATTTCCTTGGTTAGGGCTTACCTTCGTTAGGTTTTAGAACTAGCAGTCAAGCACTCTAGGCTGTGCGTTGTCTAATGTTTGTCAGTGTTTTGTGTTAAATAAATCGGCTAACGTAAGGTGTTAAATAAATGATCTATCTTTGGTGAGCATCGATATTAACATGCCTACAATGTGTTATCTGTTAGGTACATATAAACCCAACACTCAAGGACTTACCTTTATTTTTACAAACTAAAAGTCTATGAGATCAATAGAGCCCGAGCAAACAATTCGATCAATGTTTTGTAAAAATCGGGCTCGAAAACGAATCTGAAATATGTTTTGCAGTGAGTGACGGTACGGTTTGTTTGTATTCATATAGCTGCATAACAGTTGAAAATTTATTTTCACAGATATGCAGCCCAGTTAGCGAAGCAAGATTTCATTTGGTAGGAAAGTCTTCTTTTGTTTCGTGTTTCCAAAATTGTATGAACATTTCTGACAAGCAACTGTTTCAGTACCAAATCGGATTCAAAGAAATAGAAATAGTGTTTCTGCAATTTCTTGCTGGCGATTATGCTACTTCGTGAAGGAAATATATAGAGCAGAATATTTTAAATCCTGAAATCATACCCTCCCATTAAACTGACCAGTTGCTAATGCCAAATGATATCGAATGAAATAAGAATGCCTAAACGCGTTGGAGGCCTACTTATAGACGGGATCATACTTTCTATAATTGTGACCTCTTTCTATCATTCAATGGTTCAAGGAGAAAAATCAGTTTTGAGCTCACCTTTGTGGATGGACTCCATTTATCTTTGTATATTATAATGTATGTTTTTGTGTACAAAATAAATATGTAACGAAAATTAAAACGAAAAACAAATTAAGGAAACGAAATTAAATAATAAACTTAAAAAAAAAACAAAACAAAATTAATAAAACAGCAGTTCAGACGGTTAAAAAAAAACTCAACCAAGAGGATTTAAGAGCGTTACCTTAATTCTAATGTTAGTGAAATGTTAGTAAACACTGTCTATAATAGAGTTAGTAAAACATATTTTACGAACAAAATATCAAAATCGTGCCGGTAGCAGGATTTTCAATGATTCAGTCGACTTTGTTAAAAAAAAACAACGTAATAAAACGTGGAAACCCAGCCGACCATGTAACGTCAACAAAGGTTTACGCATACACTTTATCATGGTTTTCAATGATCAGAAGGAAAATGTTCCGGCAAGTGTGTGGAATTCCAACCTGTTGTCTATATTATGGTCGGCTGATAGGCCTATTTAGTTCACCCCGATACGTACCCAACGGCCTCTCCAATGTTTTGCTGGGGGTGCGGACCACTGGGAGGGAAGACCGCTGCTTCCCTCCTCGTCGAAATCCAGTAGAGGCAGTTTCGACCTCGGACATGATGCCTGGGTCGTCGTCGAAGAGCAAATTGTTGGTGGGGGGTCCATAGCGACCAATGGGGGGCTGGAACAAAAAAAATGTTCAGTAAAATGTGCCAATATATTTCAGAGACGTTAAACGGTACTTTTAAAATAATAGAGAAAACAATCAACGATTCATTCGATGGCAAGTTGAAGTACCTTCATTGTCAGTAAAGAGGAATTCAAATGACCAAACTCGGTAATTAGATTTGAAGGTGTGGAAAAATGTATATAGCTAAGCTCTATTTTATTCCTACCACGATTTTATGCCTTTACCCTTTTGACCGCCACGGTGGGCTATAGCCGACAACAAATCGGCGAATTTGTGGCTTGGCGTCGGGGGCACACCGAGCGTTTATGCTCTGGCGTTCAAAAGGCCTTTTGAAAGCCGAGGATGGCGTGTTGGGCATATCTTCATTTGTCAGCTATAGCTGACCGTGGCGGTCAAAAGGTTAAAAACACACATTACTGCTTCATGGTAAAGAGAGTTGAAAATTGTCTAACTGTTGTGAAATGGGACGAAAGATAATAGGTAATATTTTTTTTTTACTTTACTGTTAGATTTTTGTCTTCCAGTATTGGGTTATATCATACTCGAACAATAGCAAACAGTTCCGACTCTCTTCAATAAAGAAATCGAGTTACTTGTTTCCAAGCCAGTGCAGCCGAAACAAACTCAGAGGTGATATAGTCTCTTTTAAAGTCCATACAATGGATGGTCAGAAACATTTGAGAACCATGTAGATTAACGTCTGAGGTGGCCTCTTGAGGAAAGCACCACGCAGGTTCGAGTAGACCCGTCCAGACAATGCAAGCATTTGTCAGTTATCGTGTTCTAAGTTGAGCAACTTAGAACTTTAAGGAGCTCAACGACGCGACGCATTGGGTCAAGGATACTCAAATAAATAAAAAACCAAGTAGGTATTTCAGCATTTCTGGAGTATTTTGAAACTGATTGTATGCAGCCGAGCGACGAATGACGATAGCTTTAATTCGATTTCAGGATCCTATTACAGTCATATACCATTCACGAGTCCGAGCCAAATTGTAATTTGCTTTGGTTAATATCGTTAACTGGAATTTCAGTTCCATTTACAGACATCATTGTTAGTTGCCATAATAGTATAGTACATAATACTGATCGATTGTTTCCGATATAAACACTATGATAAATACAATAAATGTCAACTACGGATCCAGAAAACAAAGAATTAAATATAAGAAATAATCACTTAAAATAATGAAAATACCGTCCGATTCAACACTTGTTGAATCGGACGGTATTTTCATTTTAGTGATATTATTATTGCTCATGACTTCCATGCGTCATTATTTAGCAAAGATTCCTGAAAAAAACTAATAACTTAGATAATAATACTAAGAGTGCGGTGTAAGCTAATGATTTCGTAAAATTTTACGCAAGAAATCTTGTAGGTCACGCAATAAATGTGAGCAAAAAGTCTCGTAATTTGAATAGCGTTTCATCTCGCCAAATTAACTGACGCGAATGCATCTGTCAATACTCGTGAAATTCAGGTGATTTTGCTCAAAAAACAACCTCTTTTCATATTTAAAAGACAAGATTATCCATTAAACTTTAAGTAAGTTCTAAAAATTCCAGAAATGTTTGCGAATAAATAAACGTGCAAAAGTTAAACAATAAATAACGCCCTAACGCTTTGGATTTTGTTAATAATGATGAAAAATTTACAAGTACCTAAATAAAGTAATAAAAGTGTAACTGAATGTTAATTTGTTAGCTATTATTGTAGAGCAGAGCGGCGAAATAGTTCAACAGGAGTTTTTGAAACTGTTGAATAGCAAGCTTTAATAAAACACGAGTGCGTATGCAATTATTATAACAAGAATTTTTCAGTACCTAATTTTGTGCAGTTTCACACAAAACTTTATCTAAACTCGTTAATAACACAAACAATATATATGTCGTGGCCAAATCGAAGAATTGGCCATTTCATGATATGGCCGAAGTTAGTTTAGGTTAGATTTAGAGGGAACTTAAAACACCCCGACACGGATAGGTTACGTTCGAATGGGATGACGGGAGCTAAAGTGAGCGAACTTAGCTCCCGTCATACCCGTCATAATTTGGCATGTAGGTTCCTTGGGGAGTTGCGGAATTTGTTCGAAAGAGTCACCGCGGCCCTGGAAAGCAAAGGGCTTTAGAAGGAACACGGATGGGTTTTAGTCAGTAAGAGTCTGACACGCCCTTCCGCTCCACCCAGAGCGGAAGAAGTCATTTGATGATTTCGCATCCTTAAAAAAAAAAAAAAAGGTTCCTTGGGGAGTGTAACCATAAAACTATAACCATAAAAAATACTGTATATTAATAGAAAAGCATAATATTATAATATGAATGTGTGTATGTTTTTTATTACAAATGGACCAAAATCGTTACGCAGCTGGCTAGAAGGCCTAGGATACGCTGGCGTGACGACTTGGGGGCGTTCATTAGTCGGAGAGGGCAAGAGTTTATGGCTCTGGGGGAGACCTTTGTCCAGCAGTGGGGCAATATAGGTTGACTATTTTTTTTAATTATTTGAGTCATGAGAATAAAACTTTGTAATTTGATTAGACATGCAAGTTGATGAAATTTTCATTGCCATTTCTGTACAAAATAAGAACTTTACTACGAGTATGGGTACATATTTGAATGTCGAAAATTAAAATACCTACGGGTACAACGTCAACGTTCAAAACATTAAAAATTTAAATATCGATTGTTTCATAATATCTATCTAACATTTACATTTATATATATATATATATATATATATATATATATAACATTATATCTAACATTGAAATGCCGAGTGATAAAAATATCTAATGATTAAAAATATCGACCTATACCCAAGTTCTAAATGTCAACATTTAATACACCCAAGTTTATTATATTTACGTTAATTGAACAAATTTTGATTATGTGGTATTGTGAGGCCAAAATTACCAAACTACGATACCGCGCACTCAAAATAGTGATGAATTCTTTTACCACCATATTAATGAAAGGGAATAAATATTATGACCATCAGAAACTTCGATACCCTAAGCTCTTTTACCAAAAATATATACTTAACACCAAAAAACTTAAGCCTAAAAAAATAATAGTTCTAGCTGTTTTATTCACGACTGTAGTTCAAATTGTATTCAGGGACCAAATATAATATGTGAACTATCACCAAATTTTCTTTAAACAAAATGTGTAGGTTAGGTTAGGTTAAAACTGTGACCTCCTCACGACTGACGACTGACGCACGAGCCGAGCGAGCGTAGCGAGCGGTGCCGCGGCAGCTTCCGGCGAGTGCCAGAAACGACTTGCATTAATAGAAAAAGAGATTGTTTTTAGTAGGTTACCCGGATACTAAATATTTGGCTTATTTGATAGGGTAGCAAGATGTGTATAAACTTTGGTTATAATTTCATATTAAACTGCGGTTTTAATTTTGGTGATCATTTACTATTTTTGGGTCAACTATGATTTGCTTGGAGTCATTTGCTTTAATAGGATAGCAAGATGTACAAACTTTGGTTATAGTTTTAAATTAAAATGCGGTTTTATATTCTGGTGATCATTTACTATTTTTGCCTGTGATATTTTACTAAATCAGTTGATCAGTTAAACATAAGCCTTAATGAAATGTTCTAAAAGACATGTTGGCTTTTACCGTTTAACATCTGAGTTGTTGAAGGAAACAAAAGTAAATCTAATTGTACCTAATTTAAAACAACGTTAACGGAGAAACACAGTTTAAAAAAAGGAAGACTAAATGTGCGAATAGAATGAGAAAAATTAATAACATACTGGAAAATATTACAGAGTACTCTTTTGTGGAATTGTTAATAGCCATTGCTTCAAATCTTTAAAAATTATACTGGTATTTTCTATGGTTGATTTTTCACTTATATTTTTGATTATTCAACAAAGAGAATCGGCGAACGCTACGTCCAAATTGCTCGCAGATTTTATTTCACCAATTTTTTTTTATTATCTGGGTTTTCGCAATACCCGACTTATCAAATGACGCTGTAACATACATAATAAATAAATATTGATATTTAGGTCATACCTTACTCTGTACTTTCGATAATTAGATTTTAGATATATTTTACACAATTAGATTTTACATTCGATATTATAAACTTACGCTCTTTTTATTTTCGATTATATGGTCATTCGATATTTAAGTTTTGAACGTTGACATTTACCCGAAGGTATTTTAATTTTTGACATTCAAATATGTACCTACTCACGAGTATAGTAGTTAAAGAAAAGAAATTAAACTAGGTGGCAGGAACGTAAAGATTGGTGCGGTGTGCACTGCACAAAATCTTAAAAATCTTAATCTTAAAAACCTTTACTACCAACTTCTTCAGACCACCTGCTCGATCTTATCAAATTATACTGTCACGCACACATATCACAGGAAGTAAATATAGTCCTGGTCTATCTCGGTAAGAATATTGTATATAAGCACTGAATTTCATTAAAGCCGGTTGGTAGCACGTCAATAGAGTCTTTTAAATTTGGAACCTTGAGGTTTATAAAGCCTAACTTGAGGTAACCATAGAGATCTGTTCGAGAACAAAACTCATTTGAAAGGTGAATATGCTTTTTTATTATCTCGCAGGAGGCGTGAAGAGTCGACTATTCTCTTCGGGGACAACAGGGTCTTTGTCTTCGACTGAGGCTGCAGACAGGCCTCGCTCTGCTAAAACGCTAACTCTACACACCCTTTCTGCACTATGGGAGCCTGGATGAGTTCCTTTATTATGTTCAGGATTTAATAAGTGTCCTGTGTTAAAAATAAAACAACGGGTTGCACTCCGGGAGTGCCGGCAGAAGTGAAAACTTGAACATTAACGCTGTGCATTTCTGATATTTTGGAATGGTTAGGGAATAATTTCACACGAATTGCATAATTATGCATGCATTGAAGCATACATTTTCGCCGCGCGGTAGAAAGAGAGGGGTATATTACTTTCTCTCCTACGCCGCGCCGGCAGTCTATTCTCCCTCCGTCTTACGAATTTTCGATCAGGTCACGTGTCCTGACGCGAGGTCAACATTTTTTACCCATCCCAAAAAGTGCACAACGCCGCTAAAGAAGTTTTCACTTCAAAACACTGCTTTATCTCTTTGGTGAATTATCTGCTACATGGATTAGTAAAGCACATACACATCGAAAGTATTAGTGATGTTAACACCCAAATCGTGTAAATTCACAAATAATACCTTCTTGTTCATGATCTTGCCTGGCGTCTGATCGCGAAGCTTGTTGATCGTGGCATACTCTGGTGTATTCATCGGGACAGGAGGAGTGGGCTAATAAAATATAAAAAAAAGAAATAAAAAATAAATCGGATAAGTGCGAGTCAGACTCGCGTACTGAGGGTTCCTTTAAACTCATATTATGTAGATAGTTGTAGATGTAATCGAGTTTTAAGCATTAATTACCTACTGAACTTCATAAAGTAGGAACGCAATAAACACCAAACGCAGATTTGAAGGACCTTGTAGTTTAAAAATATTCTCTCATACATATCGATGTACATATAAGAGAAAATTGATGTGAATGATGAATTATATGAATAGAATTTTACATAAGCGATAGGCTTTTTGAGACTGCGTTTGTTTTGAAGAAACTAATCTGCATGATGAGCGCTTTCGTTATCCTTTTGAAATTAGTGTACCGTGGCCGAAGAACAAAGGAAAGTCCATCAAATTGTCTATCGATGCAAAATTACGAATAGTTTTGATCGGTCTAGCCGATTCGGAGAAAAGTGGCTAGGACAGACAGACAGACTCACGAGTGATTCTATAAATTTTGGGTCCAGAGTGAAAGCGCGGAAGCGGGTGCGGTGGCAGACGCAGTTAGGTAGCCAGCGGCGGTGAACCGCGAGCTTTTGGAACGAGCACTTGTTTTTGCAGAGACTACAAACATTGATGAATGCGAGAATGAAAAAAACGCGAGACGCTTAATATTGCAATTTATTTTTGATAATTGAGATTATGTGCTCGAAGTAAAAAAGAAAAAGGGAAATGAATGGTGATTTTTTTACTTTAAACGATTACGATACTCGTAAAAACAAATGAATAATTACAAATATAATCATTAAATTAAAAATTAAATATAATATATTAGGAAACGTGAAATAAGTTTAATGTGCGATAATTTTTTTTAGGATAAACCATTATAGGATCACTCGGTTGTCTGACTGTCCGTCTGTCAAGGCCGATTTTCTCCGAATCTACTGTACCTACCGATACAGTTGAAATTTGGTACACATGTAATTTTCTGTGACCCAATCACGGACGAGTAACGAAAATAAGTAAATTTTGAAAATGGGCCCTTTTTTTGGTTTGTTTTCCTCGGCAATAAGCTCGGAAGCTAGGCCCGTGTGTGTGGCCGCAATGATATGAACGTTTGATATTCATCAAAACAATAATCAAACTAATTAATTTAATCCTTTTTAATGCAGAGTCGGTCATCGGTTTTGATGGTAAACATGACCCCGCACATTTCAAATATGTTTGTGAACTAATTTAAAGTGAACCCTTTGGTAAATCCGGCAGATAATGTGTTCGCTGACGGTTACTGACACTGACGTGAGCATGAAGCTGGGAGTACAGCTCTTTGCTAAAAATGTCACAAATGTCATTAAAAAAATTGTTAGAGCTACTTCCCTCTAACAATGTTTTTAATGACCTCAGTGTCGAGCACCTTTGATACGCAGTATAAATTTGTCGAGAGTACTTGCTATGTTCTTTAATCTATGCATACTCCACGCCTATCTGCCCACTTATGAGAACTGTAGTCGTTCATACCTTTCATTAAAAATAAAACCGGTGATGCTGCAGATCCCACCCACTATATGCTCATATATTTTATTATTTTTATATACCTCACCACGGTCATTGCTAAGGTGCTGGGCAGTTTGCTGGTTATATACATGGCCCCAAAAATTAGTCTGCACGATGCAGTATGGTTTCAGGCCTGGCCTATCCATTGTGCCATTATGTGTCTTAAGCGAGCTGTCCGGTACTACACGGATAGGAAAACATCTGTTAACTCGTGCTTCTTAGACCTTCCCAAGGCATTTGATGACCTTTGACATTTCATGGGAAAAGTTAAGAAGCGGGAGTTAAGTAAAAAATGATATTACATATCTACTAAAGTTTTGGTATCTAAATCAAATAAATAATGCTAGATGGCAGGGATTCTCTCCGATAAATATAAATTGAAATGTGGAGTAAAGCAGAGGAATCACTTCCCCACGCCTGTTTAACTTATATTTAAACAAGCTTATCATTCTACTTAGTAGTATTGTCCAATGCTCGGCTGATGGATGGGACTGCACACGCAGGTTGTAGCTAGGTGAGTGGACAAGCAACTTTGTTTTTGTTAAATTGTAACTGTTTTGTTTTTCATTGTTGACTACTCCCTTTGGAAGGCTACTAAGTATCTAAAAAGGCCGATTATCCCCATCAAGTGTGAAAACGGGCAATGGGTACTTACTAATGAGCAAAAAGCTAAGAGGTTTGCAGAGCACCTAGAAAACATTTTTGAACCTTATATCTTTGAAGACCGCTGCTTGGTTAATATAGTGATGACAGAAGATGTAGATGCCATAAAACTAGTAACACCGAGAGAAGTTGCACGAGATATAAAAGAAAATATAAACTGACAATAATCACCAGAGAGCCTAGACCACTTGTCTAGGCAGTCGCTATGAAGCGTTTCGATTTCGATAGCGCTGGCGTTACGATTAAATAACAGGTGGAGTAACTCATAATCTTCCAAGAAAGGGTCTATTTAAGTTAACATCTCTTATTAATGCTGCACTGAGGCTTAAATATGTATCAGATTCATGGAAAGTTGCTGAAGTAATAATTATAGCAAAGCCTGCGAAACCGACTCACGAAACAATATCATATGGACCGATTTCCTTGCTACCAGTAATGTACAAGCAGTTTGAAAAGCTGTTACTTAAACGGCTTAAGTCAATTATAGATAGCAAGAACTTAATATCTTAGCACCAGTTTGGATTTTGAGAAAAACACTCAACTATCGATCAAGTGCATAGGATCACAAACGTAATACAACGCACTTTAGAAAATAAGAAAATTTGTTCTAAGGTGTTTTAGACTTCGCGCAAGCATTTGACATAGTATGGCATGAAAGCCTTAAACATAAAGTATTTAATTCCGCAAGCCCCACCACGACGTCATCGTGGGGATTATTATTAAACATCTTAGCAAATTATGTTAACTACTCCTGCTTGAAATGACAGAAAACATGTGCAGTTCAAATCAAAAATTAAAATTATTAAATATTTATGAAACAGTCGTGTAAAAATCAAACGAGACTTACTTCGATGGCGATGTGCTCGGGGTTGTGGTGGGGGTAGAGTAAGAGTTGGTTTCCGGCAAGAGTGTGGCGTCGGGGATCATCCCTTCGCGAGCTTCGTCCACGGACCGGTCCCCGTCCAGTTTCACCATCGGACAACCCCCCGCCTCCTGTAAAACAAAACAGTCATCAGCTTCTATCGATTATTTGTACGATGCGAAAAACCTTAAACACTGCGGAACACTAAACGACACTGCATGTGTTTTGTGTCCCGCGAAGTTTACATGATTATTACCACGTACAGGGGTCACACTGAAACTTTTTCGAAAATAAAAACGGAAGCCTGTAGAAGCCTGTAAATATTATTATTGCTTTTCGAAGTAGTCTCGGTTCCTTTCTAAGCACCGTCGCATGCGATGGAACCATTAACTGAAGCAGTGGGCCTACTCTTCTTTAGGGATCCTTTCCACGCCTTTTTCAAACGCAGCCACGGCAACTTCAGAATTCATAAAACGAATTCCTCTAAGTTTATCTTTTATTTTTGGAAATAAATAAAAGTCACAAGATGCCAGGTCGGGACTGTTAGGAGGATGACTCACGTACGCCGCACCTTCGATAGACAAATATTTTATAGTCCGTCAGGTGGAGTGAGCTGGAGCGTTGTTGAGGTGGAGGAGGATCCTGCTTCTTGGGAGCTGTCTAACATTTTCCAAGACAACTGCCGATCGATTCTGTAAACATGTCAAAGTAAAGGCTTGGATGAACTAGATGGAATGACAGCTCACCTCGTGATCACTTCACTCAAGCTTCACATCGACATGTTTACAAAATCGACCGGCGGTAGTCGCCGTAGCAGGACGTCCTTCTCGCGAATCATCAGTGAGTTTAATTCCACCACGTTTAAACTCATTAAACCAGTTGTAAACAGTGGCACGGGATGGGCTTCGTCATGAAATGCTAATCGAACTGTATCGTAACATTGTTGTTGATTACTCAACAACAATGTTACGATACTGTTCGACCGCAACGAAAGTCGTAATAAATCATTGAGCGAAAATTTTCTGTAGTCAAAGCGATGTCGATGCACGACTGACACTTTTTAAATTGCCGCCAATATGTGAAAACAAATAACATATGATTTCAATTACACATCTAAAGATTCCCAAAGAGATCCTGATTCGATTTTTTTTTTATCGCCTGCCTTTGTTGGCATTATTGGCCTATTCTAAAAATTCTCAGTGTGACCCTTGTATGGAGGCTCGTTGGGCGTACGTAGATGCTCCTATTATTCTGTACAAAAATAAATAATATAGTTTTATTATTATAATTAGTATGTATTTAGTTTTATAGTATATATATAAAACTAAATATACTTGTTGTCTTGTTGACCTCTTATACCATTTACATGAATTTTAATACATAGGGCAACCAAATCTGATATAACTTCGTTTTACCACGATTTCGATTTAAGGTTAAACTTTGCAGTTTTTTGGCATCCAATTATTAACTCCCGACCAAAAAGAAAGGTGTTACAAGTTCGACGTGTGTATCTGTGTTTGTGTGTATATCTGTGACCCAAGCGTCATCGCGTCGGGGGACCGCTACTAAATAAAATTTCGCGTATCCTATTTTGGTAACCGAAATGTTATTTTTTTTTTAACGTTTTGGGGAGATGCATTATTCTTCTCTATAATGCCCACATGGCAGGTGCTGCTTAACCTGCGGCTGGTGATCGCTATCGTGTTGAGATTTCCATTTTTTGACTTCATTAAATGAATCTGTTGAGGTAAGAAAACCAGTGGTTCTAATAAAACGGTGCCGCAAGCCATGTATCACCAAGCAGACTGATGCTGATTTTTCTTAGCAGATATTTTGAGAAACGTTAGTGGTCCCAAAAATAGATTTTTTGGTACATTATTTTTGTTTAATTGTCATACGCATTAGATGTAGCAAAATTCTATCCTACAAAGTGATAGGATGGAATACGTTCACAGCAAATACATACAATACATCGAAAATAACCATTTCATGCATAAGAAAATAGTTACATATATATGAAATGGTTATTTTCGATTATATGTATATCTGTGTACAAAAAAACTTGCATAAAACATAAATAAATTATATAATTAAACAATCCCTAATACATAATATTGAGGCATTACACATCGAAAATTAAAGGATAAAATAAATATTAACAATTCAGAATAGACTTGTTAATAGTTATTTTCAATACATCAATACGTATTTATTTTTCGTCTTCTTCCGTAATGGAACCTCGCACGGTCTGATGAAATATCAGGTCTTTACCTAGAAGACTCAAAGTCTTCGGGTCCAATGTCAAATCTGTGCGCAACGTGGAAAGTAACAAAGGACATCTCACGCCAAAACCAGGTCTTTATCAACCGATGTCTTCGTCGCATACTCGGGTTTTTTAATTTAATGTGGGTTTACTCTTGACTCTAGTCTAGGTCATAGATGACAGAGACAAAGTCGACGATGGAGCGAATTAACGCGAGACCATCTCTCAACGTAGAGCTGTCTGAGAAATGCCACGAGAGCTTGATCGACCGCCGTAAGATCAAGCGCCGTAAGTGGAGGAGGATTGGTCACACGCTCCGAAGGGATCCCGACCACATTTCCAAATAGGTCATGGACTCTCAAAGGAAAAGGAAGCGTGGCCATCCCCGTCAAACCTTGCGACGCGACGAGTGCCAACTCGTCGACGAAGCGACGAACATCGGTATGGCGTGGAACGAGGTGAAGCGTGAAGCTCAAGACTGCTAGCGTCAGAAGACTACTGTGGACGCTCACTGCCATAGCTATATATTTTTTTTTTAATATCTGACAAAAAGTGATGAACTCGATGGCCAAGGTATAATGTTTAATAGTTTATGTATTTATTATTATACATTTAGTACAGCAATATAGCCATTTATACTAAATTAACTGAACATGATGAGATACCTAAAAACACGACAGAATGGTATCGTATTTTTAGGCACCAAAACACCAAAACGATGTCATCAGATTTGGCAAACCTTATATGAAAAACTACTACTTGTTACGTACTTCTTATTCGTGAAAATGAAAGTATGTACATGATAAGTGGCGACCTGATACCAAAGTCTTTCTTTCTTTGAGTCAAGTTTTATACCTATTAAATATATTATTAACTTTATCCAAGACCTATTTTCAATATATTATTGTGCTGATATAAAAATAATATAATGTTTATGGTATTATAATTAATTTGGTTTGCAACAGCGAGTTTCGATGCTGCTTCACAATTCTATTGAAACCATCACTTACCAAAAAAAAACAAAACATAATATCCGACAATCTTATTAAAAATAAGTGTAGTAATTCCAACTCATTAGAGGACATAAAGAAAAATTTCATTTTTCAAATGTAAGCAAATACCCAGCTGATGCCATAACTAACAACAATACTTGCACTACTAACCTATTAACCCCATAAGCCAGACAACATCTCGAACCTGAACTCGATAGTCTTATATATGTCACCGGAAAATGGCAAACTCCGTATGATTATAAAATAACTTGAGAGATTGTAAACTCTCGATAAATTGTCAACTAAGCATTTGGAATAGGTACTTTTTTACCCATCAAAATTTGGTAGTTTATAATTTATTGTGCTCTGCGGCACTTAGAGTTAACCACTGCGCGAATCAGAAAACTCGTATGGGTATTTAAGACACTACGACACGTCGCCGATAACAAAATACTACGCACGGTGTATTATGCATTGGCCCAGTCAGTGATCGGGTATTGCATTGGTGTCTGGGGGGCTACTCTCTAAACCCGAAGTCCGTAGTTTCGGGCTTAGTTGCGGGCGTATTCTACTCCGTATTACCTACGGACTTACGATTAGTTCCGAACCAGAACTAAGAATGAATGACAACACGATTTGACAGTAACTGTCAAATCGTGTTGTCATTAATTCTTAATGGTTAGGTGATACGGACTAGAATAAGTAGGTACTAGGTAGGAGCATGCAAAACGTACTTGTTGCGGCTTGAAAGGGCCCAAAGACCCGTGCTCAAAGTTATGAGTTATTAATATTGCGACCAGGAAAGCCAAATTTAAAACTAAGTCACGACACAAGATTATAAACAAACAAAAAAAAACCTTTTAAAATAGATATTAATATTAATTTATCTCAAACGACACAGCACCCACGTGTGCACTCACACCTTACTCTTCACACTCACTCACGTTGAATAACTTAAGTTTATTTTTCTATTAATTTAGATTTATTTTCAATATTATAATATATATATTTTTTAAGTAATATTATTATTTTAATTTGGATTTAAATTCGTAAAAAATCTTATTCCTAATGAATTAAATCACATTTTTGTTCATCATTTTATCACCTTGTTTGGGAGAAGACACTGATTCGTGTAACACTGATGATTTTACCTAGCGCAGGAGTCAGGGTTTCAATTTGTTTGTACACAATTTTGTATGACACTAAATTTATCTTTATCTCTTTAATAAAGATACTTTCTACTCGCTGTGTTTGAGTTCCATAGCACGGTTAGCTTTCAGTCCTTTGCTTTTGAAAAGCAACTAGAAAGCAGACTTCTTCTCGTCGTTTCCTTACTTTGGAGGATTGTTACCACGAGTCGCGGCCACGTGTGTCCAAGCCATGTCAATCTGACATATTTTCCTTCCATAAGTTACATGCTGCCTGCCTCCGAAAGCCTTCTTCATCGCATCGTAACAACTTGTAGCTTGTAGGCATTCTGCAATTAGTGCGTCTTTCTTCCAGGCCCTGTGTAAGGTTTCCAGAAAGTTCTAGATGCACGTAATATGTGTCCAAAAAGCTGGGTTGATATTGAGTTCTTCCAGTATAGGCTCACTTTTCCTTATATTACACAAAATTAAGAATAAGTAGAAGAGAAAGTAGTAGAAGATGAAGTCGCAGAAGCCTACGCCAATATTTTGCCCCTGAATGGTCATTATACTTTAAGATTGAGAGAAGAGGACTCTCTCTCATTCGCGTTAGATTGTCATTACTGCTTGCAACAAATTGTTGATTTTAAGTTCGCTTAGCAGGAACTCTCTGCTTCTCGATGATTCGGAATATCCGTGCTCTATTTTACAGACGATAAAGCTACTGTCGTCAAACAAACAGCACGTTCAGCCATTTATCAAGAGTATTATTTTAAAAGAGTCGAGAAGAGGTGCGTTAAAAAGAGTAGAGAAGAAAAGATTGAAAAACGAAAACAACAAAAAAAACCACATAATAAAATAGAGTTGTTATTTATTTAACTTTTGTTTCCAAAACCAACAAATACAAATATAGTTTATATATTATAATTAGAGTAACCAAGAATAACATTTTATATATTATCTAATAACATATTTTAAATAGGTATTTATCAAAATATAAACATATTTATTACCAAGAATAATATTTTATATTTTCTCTATTATTATATTTTAAATAGGTATTTATCAAAAAATAAATATATTTATTAGGCTAAGAACCATCTCGGTTCAATATTGATTCGATAATATATAATAATGTAAAATTTAAGTAGTAAGCTTAAAAATTGGATCAATCTTTAAGCTTCGACGCTAAAAATAGATGAATATGTAGGATCATAATGATAGATGAATGATCATCATGAGATAAAGTGCAAGTAATCTCTTTATCTGACTATGATCCGTTGAGCCCGTTTCACGCGCTGGACCATCGCCTCACGTTCGATGGCGGTGGCGATCCTGCCGGGCCGCGGGATTTCCACCGTGCTGCGGAACTGAAAGCCGCGTTCCTGACGGTGGGGGCTGGCTTTCACTGAAAAGACGGAAACCAACATTTTAACTGTTGTTAAGTCTTATGCCAGGAGACTGGATTGGCTGTAGTGAAGCACAACGGCATGTGAGTCTAGGAACCAATTGAGCGGTTTACAGCCGCGCCCAGCACGGTTTTGAGACCGAGGCAAGCTTTCAAAGCGAGCATGTTTTATCCCATCAAGTTTGTTAGTGTTCAAGCCGCCGCAGCGGCTACTGTAACTTACTGCAGAAATTGCCACTTAGTGGCTTTTGAAACAACATAATTCCATTACAGCTTCGGACGAGGTTAAACATTGCTTTGTGAGTTCCTTGGACATTAACTATCTGCGATATTGATTAAAAAAAAACCCTAAATTTTTGGGTTCTATTACTTTGCTCTTCTAAGATTTTAAGGCGAGCTTTCTTCGGCTCTTCAGCTGTCTTTAAAAAGACGAGGATTAAGGAAATACTTTATCTATGTTGCCTTACTTGTATTTTTTAAGTCTAATAATTTTAAAAGCAAGAAACGTAAACAATCGACGAGTTTTATTCAATTACGGTAAATGAAATGAAACAACAATCCCGCAAATTGGCTCAGCAATTGAAAAAATTCGTCGATTGCAAATAAAAGAAAAAAAAACTCACGCAATGCATAACCTTATCCATTATTTTTAAGTCGATTAAAAATAAATAGAATCAGTTTTAATTTGTTATGACTAAAGAGGTAGGTTTTAAATAAATCAATTAATATATTATGTAACATTAATCATTCATGAGCTTCACAAAAGCTTTAAAAATATTGGATTATATTTCGCGAATTGTGTAGAATACGCAGGAACAAGAAATTAAAGAAAAAAAGTTTGTTTTTGAGCCAAGTTGACATTAACAAAAACTAGTATATGACAATAGCATCAGCCCAGCATATGCTGGCATGTATGTGCCACATCACTCATTTTTAGCGACACCCAGTATTTACTGGATAACGTCAACCGAAGCAGCAAAGTAAAGTTGAAAAAAAAATAAAAATAAGTAAATAGGAGAACAAAGATTCTAATCCTAAAGATTGAATTGATAATATTTAAAATGACGTATAGATATGTAACCGATTTTATTTTAACAAATTTCTCATGAATGAGTAACATTGGTTTTTGTTTATTTTAATAGATACAGTTCATACAATCCCATATTTGCATTTACAGTACCTAAAAATAGATAGAAAATAATATATATAATATTATGTTACTTTTGATACTTCATGCGTTATAAATTGGTCATTGCTTAGCATACAAATGGTTTGTTTATTGTTCACCTCAATATTAAGCATCATTTTCGGAAGCAAAGTAAAATTCCTTATACCTTCATTGTAATGTAGATATAATATTGGGGCAAATGCGGAACAAGTTAAAAGCTGCATGCATTGTGAAAAGATACTCGTATTTATATACCTTTTATTTATAAAGATAACAGAAGACAGTCTTCATCAGTACAACCCTGATCAATTATCTATCTATATTACTTACACAATAGTACCTAGGTACCTACGTAAGGCCGTCCCGGGAAGGAGTCATAAATGGGTGAGCAACTACCTAGCTATTAACTATATATTTATAAACTACGTTTGCAACTACGTAATAGAGTTTACATTATTATGTAGTGATGAGCGTTGATTATAATCCTACAAATAGGTCTTATTTTGTTCATATTTAAACTGTTAACTACATTCATTAACAAATTGTGTACCAAAATAGTATTTTTGAGTTAAATACATATACATATATATCGGCATTTTACCAAAAAATATCACATATTCACAGATATATCGCAAAATTGTATCACAATATAGCGTCATGCCTGCCTGAGTGTGTTGGAGCCTTTAACATAATCGTTTCGGACATTTTTGTCACGATCTTAATAATGGCAACAGGTAGACGCATGAAATATACATATATAATAATCCAACGTGTTCCTTTGAATATCCCACAACTAGGGTATTAACCAAACTAATTAAGAGAGTCGAATAGCTTATTCAATATTTTATACTTAATTTTTTTTCTTTTCCATTTATCCTACAAAATAACTCGACAAAACTGCGACTGTCCTTGAAAGCGGCTTTTCCTGGAAAACGACAACGTCGTATTTTTACCTTAATTAGTAGATGACTGATCTTACTTACTCGTATCAAGGACATTTAGGTACATAAAGACTTTGTATACTGGTGACAATTTTTGAATTATATTTGTTAAGTTTGGTGTTAGCTTGGTAACTATGCGTTTCTGAACCCATGTTTCTGAGACATTCAACATTATTTCTATTCATAGAATGTAACCTCATAGTTATGGGATATCAAAAGGAACACCTTGTTAATATAATTTAAATTAAAGGGAGGATTTTATAGGATTTTATACATCCATACATGAAACGTGTTTTTTGGAGTTATTCGCTCGATTTAAACGGTATAATGTATATTTTACAAAAGTATTTAAAAAGTACATAGTTTTCAATCTTGTAGGACGGTACGGAGCCCTTTATGCGCGAGTCCAACTCGCACTAGCCCGTTTTTTTTTCATTTTGAATAACCTTTTTGGATTTATTACGGTTTATAAAGTTGGTTTACAGCCGTTTTCAACTAATTATTTTTTTCGTGACCGTCATGTTTTTTATCAACATGCTGGATGTATAAAATATGATGCAGAATATATATAAAAAAAAAACTGTGTCAAAGAACACAGAAACAGGAACTAAAAAGTTCCAAACAGTTGTTGGCCCAATTTTTTCTCCATTCACAGATCTGATGTCACCAACTGCATCAGAATTCTTGAAAAGTTTGGAACTTCTTAGTTTATGCGGTCGGGTTTTTGTTAACTAGCGGCGCATGATAAATATGATTATATGGCTGGAGAACACACAACAATATAAACAAAAAACTTCAGGACTATTGTGCTATGAAATGCCACGTTGCAAAGGTTTTATAGCTATTTCTAATTTAAGTTTGTCATCAAAACATTTTTAGCTTGCTTAAGACAAGAGTCCTCAATCCACACACAGCAGTTTAATTGGACGTTGTTAAAAAAACAGAATGGCTCGGTCAGCTTTCATGGAAAAAGTTCAAACACCTTGTTGTCTTTGAAAATTTGTAAATTCGATAAAAAAAAAACAGAATTTGGTTACAGTGTAAGCGTAGCAGTAGGATCATTTCGTTCATGAATTCTTTGGTAATATACATATAAATAAGTGCTTTATATGACGACATGGTTGACATTTATCGAGTATGTCACCGCAGTCGAAGAAAAAAATCCGCCACATTATCTCTGGTGGTTCTCGTTTAGGCAACGGAGAGTGAGAGAGATGGAGAGTGCGAATTTTGTGAGTTTGTGTATACTTTGATTATTTAGGGTAATCTCCGTATCCGAAAGGTGTGTGAGAATGTTGAAAAAAGAATTTAAAATAGTTGCAGTACCTGTTTAAAAATGATTTCACACTTTGACAGATACAAAAATTCTACATGGCCATGGGCTATTCAACTAGGGAAAAGCCGCTCGGTATCATAAAATATAAACAGTTCCGATAAGTTCCAGTTCCACAGACAAATTTGTTTAAAGAAAACAGGTGAATCGATCAACTGCAAATATTTTATACTGTGGCGTAGATTTTTTGCGAAGAGGTCATCGGACGGACTTCGTATAACATCGTCGTGTTAAACATGAGGGGTCGCCGGTGGAGGTAGCGTTATCCAAGCCAACAGACCCAAATAACCCAACCAGTGAGCATTTGTTAATCCTACTTCGGGGCCCGGCTGCAATGACAATCTATACCCACTTGTATCAAAATGAGTGTAGCACTTTTATGTACCTGGACAGGTAGGTACTTACAGATAGTAGATCACTTTTACACAGGACTCGTCCTAGGATATACTTCTCGTAGGTTTTCCAGTAGGTAATCTATGGCTAAGGGGCAATTATTTTTATTTATTTAAAATTTTAGGCTCAGTAATTACGGAGATAAGTATTGGAGATATCGATTTTCATTTATTTTCCTAAATAAATTGAAAATGATTTATTATTTTGGACCATGTACAAAATTAACCCAGCTCCGGCGCTATTGATTTATTTAAGAGAAGAAGAAGAATATTAATAGAATATATTAGCACTATCTCTGTATCGGGTGGCTTGCATACTTTGAGTTGCTCGTAGAAACGTTTGGCAAGTCGCACTAAACGTTTCCAAACGTCTTTAATAATGCGCACAGCAAGGGAGTGGAACTCTCTGCGTCTGTGTTTCCGAACGCATACAACCCTAATCTCTTCAAAGTTACAGTGAACAGGCTTCTTCTGGGTAAGCTCGCTCCATCGTCGACTTTGTCTTTGTCATGTATGACCAAGACTAGAGTCAAGAGCAAACCCATATTAAATAAAAAAAAGAAGTTTGCTAGGCGTTCTTCACAAAAAAAAAACATTTTGGTTCAAAATATTAATAATTAGACATGTTAACCGAATACATACAAGCTCATTGCTTGACCTTGAAGTCAAATACTATTTGCAGTTACAATATAATTAGATGTTAAAGGATCCTAAAATATTTTGATGAGGAATTATTAAAACCACTTTTAACCGAATTCAAAAACAAGATGTGGTTCTCAATTCGTCTGAATATCTTTTTGGATGTTTGTTCAACAATATTTTCGCCAATTGTCAACCGATTTGGATGATTCTTTTTTTGTTTGGAATAATGTTTTTTCGGACTGGTTCCATTTCAATTAGGGGAACATATGATAAAGAACTTCGGAGATAGGCAACGGAACTCATCAATAAATGATAGGAAACCTTCCAAGATTGCTGAAATCGCATGTTTGTTTACTGTTTACAACAGTTTCTTACATGACATGACATCACGCCGGTAACGTTGTGAAGGGTATAAAGATGTGTTCATGTCAACCATGTTTCTCCATTAGAATTTTTACGCCATTAGAAAGTTACATTATTGACTTAAAATGTAAGTTATATTTATTTTCCAAAGAGTATTGATTCCCTAAGAAAATTGCAATAATGTAACCCAAAGTACCAAAAGATTGCCTAATAAATTCATTATTTGGCATGCGCTGATTAAACTATTGATGATACGTTAAAATAATGTATCTACTACATGATTAACGTACTATTTATTACCTGTAAAAAAGTCCGAAAGGGTATAAGGGTACAATTATGGTTAAGTCACAATGACCGCTATTTGTTTAAATTATTCTATCAAAACCAGGGTGGAATCCAAAAGTGTTGATTTTTGTATCATGATGTTAATCCTTATCCATTGAAATGATTTGATAATTAAGGTTGATTATGTACATGTAAATCACACTTTAAATTATTCAAATCGGCGCTTTCGTTTAAAAGTTACGAAAGGTATTAAAATGATCTAAGTTAGAAAAATGTTGCGGTTTGAACAAACTGGGCAGAATCTTAATGAAACTTGAAACACGGCATTAATGATTTCGATAAAAAATAAGAATAACAAAAGTTTTACGTGGGAACTGGTATGAACTAACTAAAAGTGCGATAATTGAAACAGATCTAACACTTTGAGCATAATCAACCCCCGACGCGACGGGGTGAACGGGGTGAATAGTTGCGCTGAACCAGAGACCACAGAATCAGCAGCAGAAATGGCTGGGAAATTAATGAAAATCGTTTTGCAAAATTTTCCAAAACTAACCTTTAAAATGGGGTAGAGCGGGCGTTAAAGTTAGTGGAGAACCTACTAAATCCGCGCGGACGAAGTTGCGGGTGGAGTGCTATTTTTTATAAACCGGTCCTGATGATTCTTTTTGCGTCGGGTTTAATGTCACCAAAAAATGGTAAACTCCATAAGTTAAAATATCTTGAGAGATTGTAAACTCTCGGTAAATTGTCAACTAAACATTTGGAATATTTAATTCCGCATCAAAATTTCATAGTCTACATATAATCTCTCGAAGTCATTCCGAGAAATTGTGGACTGACATAAAATAGCGACCAATCAGAGCACAAGTCTACAATTTATCCTTTTTTGTGTGATAGTAAACCTGGAAACAAGGCTTTCATTGGTCTATTCAGAGAAAACAAAGACCAATAAGGGGCCAAGTTTCCAATTTAACTATCACAGCAAAACAGATACATTGTAGACCAGAGAGTTGATAAGTCGGCAGTTTATGTCAGTCCACAATTTCTCGGAACGCACGGAGATGTTATAGAATAGACGATCTTGATGCGTATAAATGCAGAACAAATGTTTATTTGTCAATTTATCGAGAGTTTACAATCTCCCGAGATATTTTGTAATCTTACGTAGTTTGCAATTATCCGGTGACATACATATATATTGAATGTTAATGGGACGTTGAACTTTAAACATAAACTAGTGACCTCCTTAGCTTAAAATCAATAAAATCTAGTGAAGTGAGATATTACTAGGTTTATATCAAAAAGCAAAGTAGATATTTAACTATGAGCTGGTCTGGACTTGGACTACAAAGGCACCAAGTAGTAGTTTTTTTTTCTTCACCAATTAAGTGACTTACACTTTTGAAAACCGTCTCATCAAGCTTTTTATTCTGATACCTCATATGACCAAATCACAAAAACTATGACGACGCTTTATCAGCCAGCTTGTATTTTTTTTCAAAATTCTTATAACTTGTGTCACTCAGTGTGTTACGGCGAATCATATGATTCCACATTATTTTGCTAAAATCCATCAAGTCGTTTAGGCTGCAGGGCCAAAAACAACTTTATCAACAAACTTCAATTAACAAAAAAAACATGTCAGCCACCAGATAGAGCGATGATAATGGTACATTATTTTACTACTCATAACTCCATAATTTGAGATATAAACGTTTGCGCCGGAGCTGGGTTTCATTTCCAGGAACCATGAACTAACACCGTGTGAAAAAAAAAATCTGACCCTTTAAGACGATAAGCCCTTTCATTACACATCTTATCACAAGGTACCTACAGTTCAATTCTAAGGTTTCCTCAAAAAGTGACCCCATTCTCGAAATTTATTTATATACATTACTACAAATACGGTCGTTTGAAACCCTAAAAACTACCTAAAGGCTTAAAAAGTAGGTAATTGAAGGCATGCGGCACTAAAATTAAGGTACTACCGCTAATATCCAAGAAATCAGAGGCAACAGAAGCATTCGTTTCGCAGCATAGTATTGGAATCAACCGGTAACGTGACCAAAAAGTGTGCAATATTGTCATGTATCAGTGCTGATTCTCTATAAAAAAATAGGTTAGAATCGGCCACGGGACGAGTCGACTAATACTTTGCGATGACCCGAAAAAAAAAGCGATCACTCGAACCCCAATAATCTAGTTACCTTATTAAATAACTATTAGATTATGATATACAAAACAATTAAATGCATTACGTTACCCACGCACCGATATTTAACATTTCTCTTTACAATTGTCCATGTTTTCTTGATGTTGAAATAATCTTCGCTTCAGTTTTTGTTTAGTTAATCATTCTCGATGTACTTCAAAGTCCTTTTCATGCACGTCAGGATATGAATTGGCATTACTGCAGGTTTATTGCCGCTCAGTCAGCGGTGTGCCTGCTCACTCGGAGACGTGCTTGTTTTCAACTTAACGGGGTGAACTCTTTCTCGGAAACTGGCTAAACCGATTCGCACCGCTGTGAAACTCTCGTACGGAGATACTTGACGCTGGCTGTATCCCACATTAATCGGCTACTCGACCAATTAATTCAAATTCATAGCCTTTATATCAACAGGTGTGTTGATTTACAGTATTCATGAAGAATAAAAAATGTCTCGTGAGCACTCAAGAAAAAATCATAAGCCGCAAATTGCGTGGTTTCGCGTAATCTGCTTTAAGGTTGAACGTGTGGTTGAAGCCAATGCATATTCTTTAGAACAATATATCAAACCTACACCAAAAAATTAAATCGTAAATGTAGTTACTATCATAATTTTTAACTAGGTAACTTATATGAATTCAGTAAACTGAATGTTAAACTTAAGTTCTGAGTTTAACCCCTCTAAATAAACACAGAGTTAAGTTACGACTAAGTTAAATCTCGCGAACTGTATCGTAATTCGAGCAGTTTTCACAAATACTAGACCTAAATGAATGTGACGCCGGAATAAAAGAGCACTGTTTGGGCGCCCAGCACTGAGAATTGAACATCAAACATATCATATTAAGGCATTACTTACATAAACTTGGGTGTCAAGTAGTGTAAATAAAAAGAATTTAGTTCAGAAACATGAACAACAAAGAAATTGAAATAAAGAGAAAATGACGCATAGCACGGACTTACAGAAGCCTTTCTATCAAATAACGCACCCATTATTATCCAGACAAGAGATGTTTTATTAATTTACCGCGGTTAAATTGAAAGCTTTATTAATTCCCTATATTTCAGTATACTTGATCCCGTGATTCGCCATTTATAAAATATGAAACTAAAATTAGCTGGGAAAACACATCCTTGATTGACATTTTCATCCTAGCTGACTGCATAATTATTTAGCAAAAAGCACAAACAGTCGCAACGCGAGCAAAAAAACTAAAAGAAATATATTTATTTGAACTAGCAGCGATAACAGTCTAAAGATTTAGATACATGTTATAAAGAATATCTTGGCCCTATAACCTGTGTAATCAAATAACTAAATTAATAAAAAAACTTTTTCATTTACTACTACTTTTATTCACAGGAACAAAAGTAGGTTTAAATGGAAAAGTTTATAGGCAAGGTATTTGGACAGCTACTGTTCATGGGATACTTTACAATAACACATTCGCGCAGCACTACAAAACTGGCCAAGTGCGAGCTGGACTCGCGTGCAAAGGGTTCCGAACGAATTTAATTTTAACAATATAGACTTCTTAAAGGTTTCCCTGTAATCTATAGGTAAAGAATTATTATCTGCATTATTTTTCAAAATTTTAGGAATACTAGTTTCGGAGATACGGTGGGGAGTGGTAATTTTTTGTCTAATTTCTCGAATAACTTCAAAACTGTTTATTTAAAAAAAATTAATGAAAGCCCTCGCAATAAACTCTTTAATTTGATATATCACACGGTACAGTTTGAAAAACCTTTTTTGTAATTTGTTCCCCAAAAGTGACCCACGTACTCAAACGTGTTTGGGTAACAGAAGTTCATGTGTACGAAATTTCAACAAATCGGTTCAGTAGATTCGGAGAAAATTGGCTGTGACAGACGGACAGACAGATAGCCAGACAGAAACGAAATCCTAAATAGTATAAATAACACAAACGGATCACTCGATTAGACACCCGAGTGATCCTATATAAGGGTTTCGTTTCTTACGGATGTTCGGAACCCTAAAAAGTATAAAATAATTACTTACTGAAATGGATAACTTCCACCCTTGGCGAACTTGAACTCGTCGAATTTGCGCAACCGCAAAATCTTGAGAAAACTGGAAACAATTTTATTTTTTGTATTCTATAAAATCTAATCTCCGTGCCAGAATTTATGTCAAAAATTTAATTCGATCACAACTTTACTTATTTTTTTGAAAATATGTTAAAAACTTAAAAAACTGGGAGGTTCCCAGTAATTTTAAATTTTTAATTGATATAACTATTTGTGTTTGTTTACAGAGATGAAACCAATTTTCCCGAACTTAAACTTTAATCAACTTTGTTTTACCACAGTTTTATCACACTTTGAATTTATATTAATTATTCTTTAAACACTTCTGGATATTTCAACACCACAAAAAAAGTTTTTGACATATTGACACTGAGTTTTTTTTTTAAGAATAAATTAAACGGGAGAATCGCTTCAAACTTACCGTTTCGTAAAGTCTCCATTTTTAATTATTGCAGATCGTAATGCACTCGAATTTCACTTCACTATTAATGCACAGTTTAAAATTGTGAAGTGAACTATCACTTTCCAAGTACGAAGTACGTTTACGCTGGAACGAAACTCATAGCACGCGTACGTACGTGCATCTGAGCTGTTCAGCTTGAAATGCCGCGGAGGTCTCATGCGGACTCAGTAAATGTTGGCAAAATATGCATCTCTCGAGTATGGCGGAGTAGGCGATTTCAACGTTAAAACTTAATATGTTAAAAGCACACTTTGTAAACAAGCAGATTTAAAATTAGAAGATTACATTCAGGATAAGAATGCTTGGTTATTTATTTTTTTTGAGGATTGGTAATCATCAAATGACTTCTTCAGCTCTGGGTGGAGTGGAAAGGCGTGTCAGACTCTTACTGATTAAAATCCATCCAACACGGATGGATTTTAGTCAGTAAGAGTCAGTAAGAGTCTTTTGGTTCCAGGGCCGCGGTGACTCTTTCGAACAAATTCCGGAACCCTGGCAGAAATCGTTCTTGGGAATTGCTTTTGCAATGAAGAATGCGGATACATGCTGATCCTACTTCATAGGACAATAAAGGGTGTATACAATTCATACTGGTCGACGTATATGACTTTATAGATATACTGTTTCTTTTTGGTGTTTTTTTTTTTAACTCACACACTGTTTAATTAATGGTTCCAATATTTGTAAATACGTGAGTACCATGCATCTAAACTTATATAGAAAATTAATAAGTTTACCTCTGGTGGTAATACTTTGTTCCCATGCTCTGCGTGCGTCATCCTAACATAATATTCAATTAATTTTGATACCAAATATTAAACACCATAGTTACTCTATTCATATAATGGTTTACATTATATGAAAAGAGTAGTTATATGGAGTTTCTAGTCCGTTCTTCTTCATAAAAATCTACCTTTCCGAATGGACGGACAGTAGAGTCGCTTTATTGTTTTTATATTATTATTTTAACTGTAAATTATGACTTTCAAATGTGCCGTTTAGTGGCCTAATTGAAAAAAACATTTTAGAATATGACAGCTGTAGAAAAATATTACAAAGTACATTGTAAAGTCTAAGATAAATGTAAGATATCTGTTTACTTTACAATTTTGAGCGACTATGTGTACGTGGAGGGTTATTTCCGGAAAAACTTTAACTTTTAAAAAAATCTTTCACCTTTTGAAAGGTATATTATTCTATATAGACATAGATTACATATTATGTATGTATTGCAGGCAGCGGCGGAACGGGCCGCTAGTAACACCTCGACAACTGCAGCAGCGGTAACCTATCATAAGTTCGAAAGATATTTGACCTAATTTCATTTCACCTAAAACTTTTCAACTATTATCGATTCTTTTTTTTATTTCATTGAAGTTACGTCTGTCACTGTATCAGTTGACCTTAATTCGTTTTTATCGTTACTCCGACGTTTCATGTGGTCGAAAAACTTTTTACCGAAGTTACACTTAGCCGAAATAACATATGTTCAAAGTATTATGTTTCCGAAAATTCATAATACAACTGTTTTAATAACAGTGTGAAATTAAATGTTTGAAAGAGTTTTCAAAACTTAAGTAATGATTATAACTGGCGTTATAGATTAAGGCAACAGGAACTAATTTCAGATTAGTATAACCTACTATTTTGTTTAATTAATTATTTAAATGTAATGGAATGGCACTTTATAAAACAGTTGATTATGAACAAACGTGGTTTTAAGTGGTCCCAGTAAGTAGCATGCAAACAAGGATGCTTGCTTCAAGCATACAGCATGCAAACAAGGATGCTTGCATCAAGCTTGCAGCATGCAAGCAGACATGCAGCATGCAACATGCAAGCAGAAATGCAACACGCAAGCAGGCATGCAGCATGCAAGCAGGCATGCAGCATTCAAGTAGGTATGTAGCATGCAAGCAGGCAAGTAAGCATGCAGCGTGAAAACAAGCATGCAAAATGCAGCAAGCGTTGTTTTTGTCACCTCAACAACCATTGCCGCACTCTGTAAGCCGTGGCGATAGTCCGACAATCACACAATCACAGTCCACCAACAATTTTAGCAATGACCAAAACAGGATTCTTCCATAAAATGCTAAACTTTATTTCATACTTACGTTAGTGGGTTATTTAACTTTAAGGATTAGTAAGTTATTTCAACAGGAAACCTTCATCACAAAAAACCTATTATGGTACTTTTATGGTTGGAACTCGATATTTATAAACTTCGGGTGTACCTACTAGGGGTCGGTGTTTCTTATTGCACAATGCGATGAATCCGGCAGCTTTGAGTAAACAGACGACAACAAGCTTTTGCGAGTTACGATCGAGTTGGCTTTACGTTAAAAAAAAATCGGCTGCCCCACAAAATGTACTGAATTGCTGATTTTCAATTCAGTACATTTTGTGGGGCAGCCGATTTTTTTTCGCAATTTGAGTGTTGGTCCCATAGTAAAAGTTTTTCATAATGATGAGTACAATGACCCCTTAAGAGGTATTGCGTTTCTTCTGGTACACGTTGTATAACGATGAAAGTGTCTTACCAAAGGGTTTTAACAATATAAAATCAAAGGACTTGCATTAACAAATCAAACAGCGTGTGTGAATGTGACTGAAGGAGTTATAGTTGTAAGTTTTACCTGTTACATTCGTCGCTTCCTTAACTGAACTGAATTGACAGTTTTGGCTTGTTATTTATTGAATTGTTGCAAGCTTCCGAGGAATTTTAATATAGTTGACTAGTAAATAGTATCCACATCCCCCATTAACATAGGCGAAAAGCTCCGATCAGACACGTTTGAAGCCCTTAAAAGCATGCTGTTCAAGAGTGTGCGACCCTACGTACAAGGAACATACGTTAAATGGTGTTTAATCAGACAAAATATAATCAATAAAAATCGAAGACGGTATTTGACTGGATTTTTATAAGAGATCTCAAAATGTATGAAAAAGATTAAAAGAAGCTAAACAATAGTTAGTGACAAAAAATTACAAGTTGTAAATGTTACAAAATCAATGACGAACACAGAACGTTGAGGCGAACGAGAGACAGCACTAATTGTGTGCCGGCGGCACAAGTAAAGTAATAGTGGCTTCTCGTCATTCAGTATAACAGACAACGTTATGCGTTACAAGGATAGTAGACTTACTTCAAAAGCATGTAACTAATCAAGTTTTTCACTGATTTCATTTGTTTTTTTTTCCATTATAGTAATGTGTTTCAAGTAAGTAGGTACATTTTAATAATAGTTATATTTGACGGATCCGTTTATAGCAGGGTATTGTATAGGGACCCGTACTGGCGAAACCCTATTTACGCTATTAAAGAAGAACAGGATTCAGCACACACATTGAGTTCATTAAAACACAATCTTATAGCCTGTCCAGATTATCATAATACCTCTAAATTTGTTTGATATTTTACCTGTAATGGTTTCATAAAGATAAGTCTTGTACTCCAAGCCCCGTACAGTTCAAGCTCACATTCCGTTTTGGAATTTATAAAATCACTCATAGGCTATTATGGAAAGCCATTGAATGCCACTCTGTTTACACAATACGCACATATGTGAATTTATTTATGACCTCGTAATGAATGATTAGACAACACTACAGTTATTTTTCTCAGCAAAGGTTCACTTGAACTCGTTTCTTCTCTTGAAAAGTATAAACACGGCACTGTCACTATTATTGTAGCTTAAACCGGAATGACATGAACATGTGTCAATGACGACGACGTAGCACGCGCAGCGTTTGTCGAAAACTACGGTTCGTCGTGTTAAGATAAAGCAGCGGCTGAAGGAACCGCGCTGATTGTACCACTCGTAAAACAAACCCAGATGTACGGCAGTGCGTAGCTAGAAATCAACACGAATAGCTAAAAATAACCATCCACACAAACGCAATGGTGTCAAGAGTCGGGCGTCCCTAGTTACTGATAAAAGTCAGTTTCTTTGACCGGCCGTATTGAAAATTGTGAATTAAAATGATGTAAACGCTAAAGATTCTAATGATAATAATTATATTATTCTCTTAATGGCTTTTTCGTTCTTCACTTTGTTGCATTTCTCATGTTTCCACTCCGTCACGTTGTTATAGCAAGCGTTTGCATTATACACCTAAATTAAATAATATGAATAATGCTTCTCTGCCTACTTTACAAGATTTAGTAACGTTTTGAGTTAACTTTATCTTAGATCTATGCTTTCTAGAGCTTTACTTACAGCCTACTGTATTGCCAAACTCTACTCTGATGCTGGGCCAATGCCATAATCTTCATTTTGGTCATTGAGAGTGAACCTCTTGGTGTTCTGATTTGTTTCGTTATTTTCGTCTTTCTGTTTACTTCATGGATATTTAAACTGATTTCATTTGCATGCATAACTAGACAAACATATTTGCAAACTAGCGTCAGACACACATTATTACCTGGCATTGATGCAGAGCTACAGTTATTTTGTGTTAAAAGTTTTATCCAGTTGTAGATTCATTTCTTAGTTTGTTGTCTTTGCTTCTCAAGGGCCTTCCTGCTTATATTGAGTTTGCATTTGCCAACTTGCGGGAGAAAGCAAGCAGAAAGGACATGTTTTGCACAAGGAAGTGAGTGTCTCAATTGTATCCGATGGGCCTGAACTTCATCTTGACAATGACCTTGTTGGTTCAAGCAAACTATTACATTGTTCGTAAGGTTAATTATTCTGGGGTGTCAACCAATAGTTTGTATCCAATGACTCCTGTTTTTGTTTTGTAACTGTGCACGCTTTACATCGAATGTGTCCATACTAGCTTGCGTGCTAGATAGTATGATAGGAATATTACCTAACTGCGCAAATACTTGCACACGCCTAGTTTAAAGAACTTTACTACGTTTTAATTGAGAAGACTGGGCTAAGAATTGAACAATTATTTTAATGATTGAAAGGTCTCCTAGGTTAATAGGATTCAATCTTCTGGTGACTGTGCTCAATGTAAATAATTAACGCGCCGTACAAAGTATTTTTGTGTAGTGCAACAAATATACCAGTGAAACAAAACACTTGTAATTGTTTTAAATGCCAATCATATTAATTCCATATTCGTAGTTGGGTTCAGAACATACAGCCCTTAGAAAGAGGCTAATATTATTGTAGTCTGGTAATAACATATTAGCTTTAATTAAACGACTTGTTTATATCAGGTGCCACTTATCACGATATGTTACAGGTATGAGGTAATAATATTAGTTGCTATCACTTACCATCCATTCGTCCGTCGCCATGCCAGTCTTCTTCTGAAACAAATTTTCGTTGTTTTAGTACATAATATTCGCTACGTCCATATCTCAGCACAAAACATCATCATCATAGGTAGCCTAGCCTAGATTTCGTAACACTGCAGTCTACAGCTTAATCTCTCATTCCCTTATCTGAAGTTGGCTTGACTGCCCTCAGATTGGTCTGAGTGCAGTTTTACATGTTAACAAACAACCTGCTAACAAACTATGAAGGCTGACGCGCACAAGACTAGCGTCGCGGGTTGTACATAGTTAATCAGATTAAGCACCACTGTGTCGGGAACAACTGAGTTTTTCTTCCAACGTGTGTGATTAAACTGGGTATTTATATACTTTTTAGGGCGTAATCTTTAAACAAGACAGTGCCTTCTGTAATGTGTACTGCCGCAATTAACAAGAGAAGTTTCAAGAAAATGAACCTTCTTGAAACTTCTCTCTTCTTCGCTTGAATTTTACGACATAATTATAATTTCAAATATGCTCATAGGTTTTTTTCATAGTCGAGTGATTTATTCAATCATAATTTGTATGAGTTACCTATCCCGAGTCACAATAAGCTGGTTTTGGTGGTGAGGTAGAAATAAAAAAGTCTAGAAAACTCGATCATTTAAAAACAACCCAATTTGGACGACAAATTAAAATGACACATCAATTATTGTTCCTTAACAGAAGATTGACTACTTTTACCACATTAAATTGCAAAGCCTGTGAGATAATAAAATATTTTGTAGCTATAATAAAGCCAGAAAGTTAAAGTACTAGTTTCTCACGGTATAAAACATCCTAGACAGTTTGACTCTGATAGAAGGGATATTTCCTGAGTAAAAGAATGTGATTCTACTAGCTTTTGCACGCAACTCCGTACGCATATATCCCAAATTTCTCCGTGCGATTTGAACATATACAACAGTCCGAAGATCAACTATCGGGCAGTTGCCCACCAGACACAACAAGCGTCTGGTCGGAGGATCCTCCCTTTTCAAAGGAGGTATGCAAGACTTTACTCTCTGTTCCGCATACCTCTATAGGAATTTCGAGAAAGCCTCTCTTAGTGCTCCTTTACTCTCCCCAAGGAAGCCAAATTTCAGTTTTCTACGACCAACAGTTTTGGCTGTGCTTTATCTGACAGTCACTCAGTAACGGAAGAGTTTTATATATATTGATTGATTTAATACGTTAGTTAGATTATAGAAAAATATTGGACATGTTGTTGACAAATTTTTGCTTTATCAAATCAATAAAAATTGACGAAGATAAATCGCATCAAAGATCAGGAGTAGGAGCTTATGACGTCGCGTTTAGGTAATAGGTGTACTAAAATGTAACGTCCCACGAGTTTTCAACGCACTGTATCGTCTTAGTTTTTAGTTTCCGTGAAAAAAGAAAAAAATGTTTCCAATCTTTTTTGGAAAGTTTGTATGAAATATTGTGAAGAATAAAATCTCTGAAGCTTTTAAATTACTTTATACCAACTACTTACAAGTTTATGAACATAAAATAGAATGATGCCATGTTATAATATTATGCCCGAACCCTAGAAAGGGTAAGCTGAAATTGGATGAGTAGGACTATCATGTATCGCAATTTGTATCTATCTATTAATCTATTTTTTTTTTTTGTATTTGTGTTGAAGGCTGATTCTGACATAATCTAGGAAACAAAACTTTTTCGTTTATTGAAGTTTTAAGTCACAAAACTAGTAAATCACAAATAGAGAAACTTATAGTTATTTAAAAATGAAATTATTTTGCAGATATACAATTAGTAAGAGGAATTTTAGAGAGATTAGTTTCTTTATAGTAACGCGAATGAATTCTGGGAGTTGTAGGTATATTCATATCAGTATACTCATGGATAGATATACCTATTTGTCGCTCCGCAATTAATTTAGGGAAATTGAATTTACTACAAGAATACAGTGCATAAGTCGCTTTATAGTAGTGCGGAATAGTTCCGAGAATTTTAGGTTTCCAACTCAGTATAATTACAATTCGCTTTGAAATTATTTTGTGGAATAATTAATAAATTTAATTATTCCACAAAATTATTTAAACTTTAAACTGTAAATTTTGTGATTGAGCAAAATTAATTTCAATATGACTGCGTAGATGCGACACTGGCGGAAGTGCGGAGGGTGTATAAAACTAGTATGTGTGCAAAAGCAAAAACTACGCAGAATTTTCACTTGCCGCAAGTATCGCGCAATCGCAGGAATTTAATCAACAACTGCTTACCATTATCCCGTCCTTTTCGTTTCTTCTTTCCACTAGAACTAGATGACTTTGTCTTGTCAGACTTATCTTTACTTTTCCAACGACTTAACATGGTTACTTATTCACAGTATGGAGCACATCACATCTTACACAACACATTTTTCTATCTACGCACTATAACTCGAAACACATTCTAGTTTATGAATAACTGTCTCACTCATTAAACCACACTGTACAGTAAATCCACACATCTTCATAAAATGCTCCAAAAATCACTAACTTAGGTACACTTTTAGGGTTACTTAGGTTTTTAATAAGATATGTATGTATTCGTTAATTTCAATTCCGGTTTTATATTTTCGTTGAGTTTTGCTTTAATATTACGAAAATTAGTCTTTGATTTGTTTGTAATTACTTCTAGTTTTAAAAAACTTATTTCTATACTTTTTCACTGTTTTAAAGCTGATTATTTCACGATTTATATTTTTAACACTATGCCTGGAAAAAGGAAAATATTATTTTATAGTTAACCATAGACCAGCTGTAACGACTCTTCTTCATAACTTAATGATGATGACTAATCAATTTAAGCCCACTTCCGCTGCTCGACTTAGTGGGTTTAGTCCAAGGCTGACTTTACAAATTTTCAAAGTGGTCTTGACACGTAGTTAGTCCTGGATTAACTGTATTTTTAGTTATTTCATCATTAGCCTCTCAAAAACAGTTACTCGTATGTCGAATTGAAATAACTTCTAATGGACTAAGATCCCCGAGTCCCCAAGTCCTTTTCTCAGTAACAAAATGTGTAGCAGTGTGTATAGTGTTAGTATGTACTTTATATTAGAGTAGTGTAGTGTGTGTTTATGTGAGTGTGTTTGTACGTGCGTATTCCTGTTAGCTTGGGCCGATGGCTTTTTAAACAGTAGGTACCTAAGTTGTGTAATATTTTCCTGTAAGTAGATTCATTAATCGCACAATCTTTAAAGAAGATGTAAGAATTATTTGTGTGGCATGTCTTCAGAAATAAGTCTTAACAAAATAAATAATGGTTATTATAATCCTTGAACACTGAGCTAATTACACTGATTCGATGTTTGTTAATAGGAGAGCAAAAAGTATTCGGATGGAAATCGTGCTCTGTATCTACTCTCAAACAAATTTAACGACTTTGCTTACAGAGCTTGCAGTTAATTTAGATCCTCTATGAAATTCTCCGAGAGACAGTCTATTTATTCGTGAAAATTTACAACGTACGAATAACTAAATATCAGCTTAAAGTTTGTAATATACATAGTTTGGAACTTTTTGCATCCATAGGTGGTCTGTATCTCGGTTTGCTTTTCATTCCCTTATACACGACTAGCTTTTGCCCGATACTTTGAACGCGCATATCACGTTATTTTCCCGTTCCCGAAGGAGTTTTCCAAATCCGGCTGGTAGTTCCAATGATTAACGCGTTCAAACAAACAAACTCTTCAGCTTTATTATATTAGTATATAGATGTGCACTAATGGCTACTAAAAGCCATTAATAATTAAATCCATTAAGATGACCAGAAATTTCAAGATGAATAGAAAATGAATAGAGAATACAAAATGCCTGGAAAAGCTGGTGGAGTTATTTAAGCGCCAGCTGATGGGCATGTGCATTCTCCCCATCTTGACGTATGGTGCACCGACTTGGTCTTTTACTAACATCAAAAAGTCCAAACTCAAGGTTTGCCAACGTGCTACAAAGTATTCTAAGTGCTAAATTACTAGACCACGTTCGAAACACTACAATCCGCTACAGAACGCGTGCGTTGATGTGGCTCAAAAGGCTGTCCAACTTAAATGGGACTGGGCAGGACATGTCTGCCACAAGCTTTGTGCTCGCAGAACACAGAATTGGCGCCCTGAAATAGCAACACAGGGTTGCGGCAGACCGCGAAGGAGATTGCGGACGACCTGGATGACTTCCTTAAGAATTAAAGGAAGAAGAAATGGAGAACGCTGGAAGGAATGGAGGGAGGCCTATGCCCAGCAGTGGTACAGTACCGGCTAGTTATAATAATAATAAGATTGCTATGTCATGAGTACGTGGAAGTATGTAATTATATAATAGTTTTAACGTTTAAAAGTTTTTTTCAGTTTCGTTTTTATTTAACTTTAAAATACATCCTAAGTTAGAGATAAAAATCTACCAAAGTCGTTTTGAAATTCATGCTAATATTAACTTATCTTCCGCGAAAGTCATCCTCATTATTTTTATTTGTGTGCAAGTAATTTAATTATCTGAGTAAACTGTGTTTATTTGAATGATTTGATGTTTGTTAATAGGACAGGATAAGTACTTCTTTATTGACTCGAACCGACGTTGCTTACAAAGCCTGCGGTAGTCCAATTAATGTACAACCTCTATATGTATATCGTACATGTAGATATTTATGCTCCAACAAACATTCAATCCTTTCAGTACTACAAAATTCGGAGAAAATCCATAGTACTTTTCGTGATTAATTCCGAACAGTCGTAGATTAAAATTCAGTATGGCACCGCAGTCTTTTTCAGATAAATCATCATATTGACTGTAATTTTAACTTTTAATTAAACACAAACAAAAAAAACCTATGAAAGGCCTGTTAAAAATTTCGTAAAATTACCTCGTAAAAATAAAAACTTCCAAACGATGGGATGTAACGGAGTCCACGGTTTGACCTTCATAGATCTTTGTTACTAGAAAAATTAGCTTTATAAGTTTCTTTTTTTTAAGTTAAAGAAAAAGATTCAAAACTTCTTCAAAACTAAATATCTCAACTCATAAACAATAGTCCGTGTTCACACTCACTAAGCAACACCTAAATGTCAATAAACTCGCCCTGTTTGTAACGCACATTAGGACATTTAATAATCGTTACAGGCATGTTACAGGATATAAAAATAAAACGGTTCGGGTTTGACATGAAGTGGCGCGTCGCAGTCATTTTCACTAATCTCAGAAAATATTGGTCAGTTTTTCTTCACACTTTCAGCAATAGAGTGTTTTTTGAAGAATATTTTGGGAATATTACAATTCTGTAAGTTGTGTAGTAAATTAATTAAAATATTTTTTCTTGTTTTGCTTAGTAAAATCAGCCCACAACTTCTCTCTGTCTGAAAGTTTAGTGTTCGATAGCTATTAAGGCTGCATCTGTTCGATAGCTATTAGAAAACTTACAAAGTAGGATTTATCAGAATTACTAATAGATTTTCTCCATATTTTAACGTATGTACCAAACATTTGCACGCCACACCGGTAGAATGTGATGATAACACTGTGTAAACAATAGAGAACATGTACAATATGAAAAGAAAAGAAGTAAAGGGTATTGCAACAAGAACTTTGTTTTTAAAACAAAGAATATAGATGAAGATGATTCAAATTTTTATGGTATTACAACGAGTAAGGTTTGGCAATTATGTATTGAAAATGAAATCTGGCAAAGTTCCACCACGACCAGGCAGATAAAACTACAGCAGGCGCGAGAAAGTTTGGCTACACTAAAGAATTAAAGAAGAAGTTCGCAATATAGAGAAAAAACCGTGGGCACTCGGCTTATTTATATGACGAAGGTATATTTTCGGCAGATTATTTTTGAATCATTAACTTAACTTTACAACTCGCGCTTTATTTTTTACTCTATGCATTTAGTTTAAAGTCATGTACTAAGTATTTATTACGAACTTATTATTTACTAGATTTCGGCTTCGACCAATTAATCTAAAATCTAAATCTAAATAATGTCATTATATTAGTTATTATAATGTAGCTATACATTATACTATTTATTATAATGTAGCTATACATTATATTATTTATTACAATGTAGCTATACATTATTTTAGTTATTATAATGTCGAAGCCGAAATTTCAGTTAGGTGATAGTCTTCCTTTTAACTTCGTTTTAAATATACAGTAGATACATACTTTTCACATAGATATCCAAAACCAACGAATTCGTTGGCAGGTAAAGTTGTCTTATTTTTGATAAAGTCATGCAGTACATGATCAAATATGACCACTTTAAAGCCTAATATTTCGTATCGTAGTCGGATCCCCGAATCAATAAAAACTTTTATACAAGAATGTACAACCGACTTCCAAATAAAAACACTACAAAGTCTAAAAATCTTTAATTTAGTGGTGAAACTCCACAAGAAAATTTATCTACATTAGGTACACCCATAATGAGTCAGTCTACACGACTACTTCGATTTTTTTAATTTGAATTTTAGGTCACTATATCTTCAAAGTTCAACGTCCAAAATAGCTATTAACTAGGAGTCTCCTAACACAGGCATTATTTGCTTAAAAGGAGGCTCCAAACACTAAACCCTTTATGTAAACTGAAGCATTAATAAACTTACTATTATTAAACTTATTATTATAACTAAACCCAACGCAAAAAGTATAATTCCCCAATGTCATTTTGCTTGCTTGGATGATGCAATTATATCATCCAAGTAAGCAACAAGTAAGCAAAATTCTCATGAAATAAAAACTGCTGAGCGAAACTGAATACAATTTTTACGGGACTAAATGGCAAATAAAATAATCACATAAATCGGATCAGAAACCTCAGCGTAATCGGTGTTCATACATAAAAACCCTCCCGAATTGAGAACCTCCTCCCTTTATGGAAACCAGCAAAAAAATAGTCAAATTCAGCTCTATAACTCATGAAAATATGTCACAAGTATGTAGTGGCTATGATCAATCTAACATTCAGCATGAAAACATTCTCAACGCTCAACAAGTTAACCCCAATAATAAGCGTCATCCTGTGAAACAAAGTAGTACTAAGTGACGCAGTTATTTGTGAAAATACTGAATCGTAGTAAAGGATGCAGTTTATAGCGCCATCTAGTCTATATTGAAGCCAGACAGGTGAATGAGAGCAAAGGTAGTTAGTTCATCCCCTATCCCTTAAGGGGTCGTGCAACGCATTCGCTTTGAGGCAGCACTGTAGTTTCCAACTTGAATACTAATCAATAAATATACAGTTTTAAAGATACAATATTTTAATATCTTAAAAATATCAGAATTTTTTGTTTTGAACGAAACTTAAAAGTTTAAATTAAAACCGGATATCAAATATTTCAATTTTCTACCGTGGGCGGTGCTGTGACATAGATAAAAGCTAGACTTCATTTTACGTAATCTGTGATCGGTGCGGGCTTGGTTAGTGCGGAAATGAAAATTATTTATCTTGTAAGACAATATTGTGCTGAATCAGTGGTAAAAATATGTGTTATAAAGACAAACTGAACTTTTGTGGTGGTGATATCGGATTTTGTTCAATAAGACTTGGTAGATAAAAAAATAAGTAAATATCGATTAGATTAAAATAAAGTCGCAAGGTGACGAAGCTTTACTGCATTACATTTCGTCATTTTTTTGTTCATTTATCTTGCTTCTTTTTATTGGAGAAAATCTTAAATTATTACGTTGGCCCTAATCTATATTAGCTTAGGTGCATTCATAAGCAAATGTGAAAAAAATCTTGGAAATAGTCGCCTCCCTTTGTTGGCCGGGCCCCGTCTCACGAAGTATTGATTAATGGTCATTGCTTCTTTTTGTTCGAGGGCCGCGCACCGTGAGTTTTACTGCGCTACGAACATTGAGTCCCTTTTATTAGTGAATCGTTTTACATACAAGTGAAAACAATACAGGAATCGGGTGAAACAATATACAGCCAGTGTTTAAGTGGGTCACTGTTGTGTAACAATTACTCATAGGTTGTCGCAGCAGTGACCCACTGTAATTTGGTTTTTTTTTTTAGTGTCAGTGCGTACTAACATAAGTCGTAAGTTTTACTAACAGTTTATTAGTAATTTTTACTTAAATTAAGAGAAATTCTATATGTTACCTATAGTTTGAAGATTAGGGAACTGATAAATTACTGTCCTAATTCCTTTGTCTTTCCATGCAGATTTGTTTAGTAATTGAATGAAATGCGAAGCAATGCAATTTGATTTCCACCATAAATAAATACTTGAAATTAATACATTGGGGTGATTTGCAGTTACATTTCATGATGTGTTTTTAAGCTTAATGCCATTGTTTAGTGATTATTATTTTAGCAAGTTATAATTTATGCTCAGTCGCTTATTTTTATCAAAAGTATCCCTACCCATTAACATATTTTACTTGCTGTCCCGGCGAACTTCGTACCGTATAATTAATTTTTCATGTATCAGAAATGGCGTAGCGTACGAATTATTGTGCGAGATTTTTGTTAATTTTTCCGATGTTTAAATAGTTATTCTGCTATTTGGGGCAAAGACAATTCCAACAAATTAAACATCAACAAAATCGATCCAGCCGTGCTTGAGTAATAATAGTAACTAACCCGACTTTGTTTAATATCCCTATTACAAAATAGGGATTCGTGGTAGACGGGTGAAAATTTAGGGTTGTATGTATTTTTAATGCCGAATCATAAATACATAGGTAAATGAAAATAAAAAAAATATTGTCCGAAAAATAAAATTTTGGGGTGGTATGAAATATAGTTTTCGTCCTATTCTCAGACCTACTGAATACACACACAAAATTTCACAAGAATCGGTCAAGCCGTTTCGGATGAGTTTGGTTACAAACACGGTGACAAGAGAATTTTATATATTAGAAGAAGATGAATTATGTAATCGTAGCACTATATTCATGATAATCTACGAAGTCATTTTACCAGCAGGATAAAAAATTGCTTTACTATTATGTAAGAAAGACACAACATAAAAATCGATGCACTTGTCTATGGGTAGTCAAAATGGCGATGATGCGCAGTAGATAAGAAAACTCTATTTAAATTCAATTTTTGTAATCTTAATGTCTAAAAGTGAATTCATCTACTTAGGTAAGTCACCATCTGATTTATTTGTTGGAATATAATAATGCTGGGTTCGAGTACTATGTATACTGTCAGGTATTGTCATCTATTCAGTGATTAATATTTTTAACGAATATCAAAACTACTATATCGTCATTGTCGAAAAGAAAAAAACGCAGCGACGCGACGGTTATTTAAAAAAAAATATTTTATATTTGGATAAAATTAAACACAGATTATCAAAAATATCTGAAACCTTTTTTTGCATATTGCACAGTGATTTTTAATAAACACAAAAAAATGCACTTGTTTACATGTTTGTTTGTCACAAAGGAATTGTTAATTAAAGCGGATTGCTAATATTAATGTGTCTCTTTAGTGCCAAGTAATAGTTACTTTTTTTTTTCAATTTATTTTTCAAGTAGATTATACATACCTAACACTTTTACACGTCAAACTTTTTTGGTCATTTTAAGCTAGATGAGGCCGGTGTTTCCTAGCTGACTACCCTGAGAAGAAACACCGAAACAAACCCAGAGATCGAAGTCTCTTTTAAAGTCCATACAATCTGTACTGGTCAAATCATTTGAGAACCGTGTAGTTTAATGTGGTCTGAGGTGGCCTTTTGAGGAAAGTACACCACACAGATTTGAGTGGACCTGTCCAGACAGTGCAAGCATTTGTCAGTTATCGATCAAACTTAGAACTTTAAAAAGCTCAACGATTTGACGAACAAATGACTCAAACTGCCAGACTAACTCAAATGAAACCCTAATATGGCATGACACCTTTACTGGGTGCATCGTCCTCACATAATATTAAATTAATTTTTGTATACCAAATTTTGTAAAATCATTATTTGAAAAGAGTAACTATGGAGTTTCTTGTCCGTTCTTCTCCATAAGAATCTACCTTTCCGAATGGACAGTAGAGTCACTTTATTAATGTAACATTATTATTTTACTGAACTGTAAACGATGACGTTCAAAAGTGCCGTTTAATGGCCTAATTGAAATAAACGTTTTGACTTTGACTAAATATGGAGGTAGATACAGGCAGAAACGAGTAGGTAACAAAAAAAACGATCACGGTTTTTTTTTTGAGAAAATTAAGCCCAAGCTTTTCTGAGTATTACTACGTATACCTATAATTATAAGCGTTAACTTCCAATTTCTTCGATAAAAGTGCACGCTTGTAGTACTGATGACATTTAAATATTCATCTACCCTCATTAAACATTGTTTGTCATGATTAAAATCATTTATCATAATAATGTTCTGTATTCCCATAGATATTGCCTGAGAATATTGTATCTGAAGTGAAAATCAAGGTGGGCGCGCTTCCACTAAGAAATTCTTTTCTTGATTTGCTAAAGAGCATTATTTTACTTATACTATTGGATTTTTAAGTTTAAATCTAATTCCAAATACATTTTTCTTTTTGTAAATTGTTAGAAATTCTAAAATCTCGATGTGCTGTATTATAATTTACCCCACCCAAATCTTAAAAACAAAATATTAGTATGTACTTTATTATTGGAAGGGGGGAAAAAAGTTACCTGTGTCATAATTCAATAATTTCAGCTCTTAGACTATGTCCTGCAATCCAAGATGTCTTGACTTTAATTACACTTGCAAACTCAGCACATTATTTTACAGTATTTTTTTTTTCAAAATTAAACAATAATTATGCAATTATAATTTATATACATTACATGTAAGTATATAAATGATGAAATCCCATCCGTAGATTTTTTTTTAATTTATATACATATTATTTTGACTGGCCTGTTGGTCGAGTGGTTAGTGACCCTGACTGTTAAACCGGAGGTCGTGGGTTCGATTCCCACCCAGGACAAATCTTTGTGTGATGAGCATGATCATTTGTTCTGTGTCTGGGTGTAATTTGTCTATAATATGTATGTATTTAGAAATATATAAGTATGTTTATCAGTTGTCTGGTTGCTATAGTACAGGCTCTGCCTAGTTTGGGATTGGATGACCGTGTGTGTGTTGTCCCAGGATATATTATATATACTTATATATATATTACTTATTACTCTTGCCTCCTAATAATAACTTAAAGTTTCCGTTATTTCTATTATTTTTTATGCCTTCATAAATAGTATTAAGGCATAAAAAAACTAATAGTCGTAATAGTCATTACACCTACTAACATTATGTGAATTAAAATTATGCCAAAACAAATAATCCTACAAGAAAATTATATCAACAAAAACTATAAGTAAGCCAAAAACAATTATGGCAAAGTATTTTTATACCAGAATAAAGAAAAGTATGTTGTGTGAGAGTCCGACTCGCACTTGACCGGTTTTATTTTTTATTTTCTCTCCGTCTGTGAACTGAAAAGTCCTAGCAAAGCTGATAGTTAAATAGTATTGAGCAATATTTGCAAGTACCAAGTAGTAATAGTTAAATCTAAGATATCCCACTTCTATAACTTTTAAATATTAATTTACATAACAGATAGAACGGGGATAGCTGTTAACTATAAGCAATTCGATGCATTCCTTGGAAGGGGCGAAACTAAAACTAGTAGTAAAGAGCTCAATAAAATAATAGGGACAAAATAAGATTGATTTGGCAGCACTTTCCAAATTTGTCTTTTAAACAAAACTGTTTATTGTCAGAAGTTTATCTACTGAACTTTCAATCTTATAAATGTCTAATAGCCTTCATATATTTTTTTACCAATTTATCAGAAATACCCACAGCTTGTATGCTCCTAAGAAGTTGAAACCTACTATGCCAATAGCAAAAGGGGTTTGAACTTTTTAGCTGTCACAGTCACCCTCCCTCACATTACTGATTTGTGGCTTTGCAAAGTGCAACAATATTAAAAATAACAATAGAAGTTACATAAATACCTAATGTTCTGCTTTATTCTGTGTGTAGAACTTTACCTGCAAATACAATTACTACTACCTATCCCTGGTGTTTTGTGCTTCAATATGTACCTATTTGTTGGCTGAATACATGTAGGTGCTACTCCACCAAAAAAACTAGACAAAGCATGACAATTTATTGCTTTTTTCTATTTTATCTATTTCATATTCATCAATTGATTAAGTATTTAAAATTCAATTCAACTAATTTCAATTTAACTAATTAATTGCAAAATAAGTGTGAAAGTGAGTGTAGAAAACTTGGCAAAAGTATTTCAAAATTTTCTGCATACACAATTATTTTCAAAAAACCTATTACCTACTCTAGATTTTGTGACATTAAAACCTAATGAGTCTTATCTTCTTGGTGGATTGGTACCTACTGTTTTCTAATGCAAATCTTCTTCCCTATAAATGTTTAATTCTTTGAGTAGGTAACATTTAATTCCTCATAAGTACCTTTAGGGTATAGTATAATTGTTAGATAAGTTTCAATGTTGCTTTCTGTGTAATGCTGTTGTAGTTAGAAAATAAAGTGTGAATCATTCAAAGGGATGGTTTTATTTATGCGCCACCTCACGGAATGTTTGGGAACTATGAGGGTGCACGCTGCATGAACACTTTCCACGAAAAGTTCGTAGATGGCGCTTTAGCTATGTTTCGAGAAAACATAACATATAGATTAACAGGCACACAAAAATAACCATTGGTTACAAAATAGACAGTAAAATAAATTTGTGCCAAATTCTGACACGCATTTATTTTAGCATCTATTTTTTTTTGTTAGCAAAGACAAATCAAAAAAATTAAATTATTCTGTTTAATTTATCTGAGACTTTCCAATGCGTTTGTATGTACCCTTGAATGATTATGTGAAACAAAGTAACTTCTATTTTATAAGTTTATAACTGTGTAGGTACTTGCACCCGTTATTAGGTACATTTACACAATTTTAAAAATAACAATAGAAGTTACACATTAAATATAAATAATGTTCTGCTTTATTTAGTGCTAACCTTATCTGCAAATACAGTTAGTACTACCTATAGGTACCTAATGTTTTACCTACCTGTTGGCTGAATACTTATAGTTACTGCTCCACCAAAAACACTAGACCAAGCATGACAATTGATAGATTTCATTTCTATTTGTTTTATTTGATATTCATAAATTGATTATTTTGAATTCAATTCCATTTAACTAATTTAAATTCAATTTACTTAACTACATTGTTGTGTTTGTTTTTTTTCCAAAACAACAAACGAAATAAGTGCGCAAGTGAGTGTAGAATGCACATTTTTTTGCCAAAACCCTATAACTCTAGATTTTGTGTAATTAAAACCTAATGAATCTTTTGGAGGATTGGTATTTGGTCTACTATTCTCTAATGCAAATCTTCTGGCGTATATTAAATTCTTTGTGGAACATTTAATTCTTATTAGGTACCTTTAGTGTATAGTATAATTGTTACATAAGTTTCAATGTTGCTTTCTGTGTAATGTTGTTGTAGTTCTAAAACAAAGTGTGAATCATTAAAAGGGATGGTTTTATTTGTGCGCCACCTCACAGATTATTTGGGAACTACGAGAGTGCACGCTGCATGAATACTTTCCACAAAAGTTCGTAGATGGCGCTTTAGCTATGTTTCAAGAAAACATAACACTTAGATTAACAGGCACACAAAAATAACCATTGCCTAAAAAATAGATACTAAAATAAATTTGTGCCAAATTCTGGCATGCATTTATTTTAGCATTTATTTTTGTTGTTGGCAAAGACAAATCTACAGAATTAAATTATTCTGTTTACTTTATCTGAGACTTTCCAATGCGTTTGTATGAATCCTTGAATGATTATGTGAAACAAAGTAACTTCTATTTTTTTAAGTTTATAACTGTGTAGGTACTTGTACCCGTTATTAGGTACATATACACAATTTTTAAAATAACAATAGAAGTTACATTTATTATAAACCAAGTTCTGCTTTCTTCTGTGTGCATAACTTTATCTGCAAATACAGTTAGTAGTACCTACAGGTACCTATTTATTTTTTGCTTTAATATGTAACTACCTGTTGGCTGAATACTTATAGTTAGGTACTGCTCCACCAAAAACACTAGACCAAGCATGACAATTGATTGATTTCATTTCCATTTGTTATATTTGATATTCATCAATTGATTATTTTGAATTTAATTCCATTAAACTAATTTAAATTTAATTTAATTTACTACATTGTTGTGTTTGTTTTTTTTTCCAAAACAACTAACAAAATAAGTGCACAAGTGAGTGTAGAATGCACATTTATTTTCCAAAAACCTATTACTCTAGATTTTGTGACATTAAAACTTAATGAGTCTTATCTTCTTGGTGGATTGGTACCTACTGTTTTCTAATGCAAATCTTCTGGCGTATATTAAATCCTTTGTGGAACATTTAACTCTTCTTAGGTACCTTCAGTGTATAGTATAATAATGTTAGATAAGTTTCAATGTTGCTTTCTATGTAATGTTGTTGTAGTTAGAAAATAAAGTGTGAATCATTCAAAGGGATGGTTTTATTTGTGCGCCACCTCACAGATTGTTTAAGAACTATGAGAGTGCACGCTGCAAGAATACTTTCCACAAAAGTTCGTAGATGGCGCTTTAGCTATGTTTCAAGAAAACATAACATTTAGATTAACAGGCACACAAAAATAACCATTGCCTAAAAAATGGATACTAAAATAATTTTTTGCCGAATTCTGGCACGCATTTATTTTAGCATTTATTTTTGTTGTTGGCAAAGACAAATCTGCAAAATTAAATTATTCTGTTTTCTTTATCTGAGACTTTCCAATGCGTTTGTATGTACCCTTGAATGAATATGTGAAACAAAGTAACTTCTATTTTTCAAATTTAGATTTGTGTAGGTATATGCAGCCGTTATTGGGTACATATACACAATTTTAAAAATAACAATAGAACTTACATTTATTATACTTAAATCATGTTCTGCTTTCTTCTGTGTGCATAACTTTATCTGCAAATACAGTTAGTACTACCTACAGGTACCTAATGTTTTGTGCTTTAATATGTGTCTATCTGTTGGCTGAATACATATAGGTACTGTTCCACCAAAGAAACTAGACAAAGCATGACAATTGATTGATTTCCGTTCTAATTGTTATATTTGATATTCATCAATTGATTATTTTAAATTCAATTCCATTTAACAAATTTAAATGAAATTTACTTAACTAATTACATTATTGTGTTTATATTTTTTCAAAAAAAAAAACAAACAAAATAAGTGCGCAAGTGAGTGTACAATGCACAATTATTTTCCAAAAACCTATTACTCTAGATTTTTTGACAATAAAACCTAATGAGTCTTATCTTCTTGGTACCTACTGTTCTCTAATGCAAATCTTCTGGCGTATATTAAATCCTTTGTGGAACATTTAATTCTTCTTAGGTACCTTTAGTGTATAGTATAATTGTTAGATAAGTTTCAATGTTGCTTTCTGTGTAATGTTGTTGTAGTTAGAAAATAAATTGTGAATCATTCAAAGGGATGGTTTTATTTGTATGCCACCTCACAGATTGTTTTGGAACTATCAAAGTGCACGCTGCATGAACACTTTCCACGATAAAATCGTAGATGGCGCTTTAGCTGTATTTCAAGAAAATATAAAATAGAGGCTTATTATTAAAAAAAATATTTTTTTCAAAACTGTTTAAGAGATTCTAAATTCAAGTAATCTAAAGAAAATTTTGAATAAACAATCTGCTAATCAGTATTTAATTTTAAACTAGTCAATGGTTAAAAACTTTTTATGAATAGGGGCAGTTCATTTTTATTTACCTACAATAAATTATTATTATTATAAAAGATAAACAAGTATTTTTTGTGTCAGTTTAACGTTAACTATAAAATTTACAACATGAATCTTTTATTTTATGCAGCGCCATCTAAGGAGGGGTAAGTGCACTTGCAGTTTCAGCCGGTTGTTAGCTCAATAGTTAGACGAAAGCTGGGTAGGTGGCGCTTTTCTAAAAACATTGAGTTTTCAAATTAGCAATAAAAACTGTTACCCTTCAACATTTCTAATTATTTTTTTTGTATTTGGCACTTTTTGTAAACTAGGTTTCTTGATAAAAAAATGTTTTGCACTACAACACCTAAGGGTTGCGTGCTTAGCGCCATCTATCTTTGTAAACCTTCACTATTCATGAAGCAAACTCTCGAAATGATTCTAGGTTAAGCCGCAACACAAATGAGAATAAAGGCTATTTTATGCCGGGGAAACAATGTGCGGCATTGCAGCATGCCACAAGGCCGCGTGCTAAAATCATTAAAAATGTCGCTCATTGGCAACACTTTGCGTGTGTGGCAGACTGTCGCAGCTTGTATCCGAACACGATGGATTCCATGCAACATTTTAGGTGCGTCAAAACAGTTTTTACATTATGTTTTGTCTGTATTTGTTTTTTGGTCATGAAGTGGTGAAAATTATTTAGACTTCATAGAGGATAATAGAAAGAGAAGGCACCATCACCTGCTTTTATCTTTGTTAGTAAACTTGTCCGTGGGCCGTTCTGAAATAATGTTTAAGAACATTTATTTCAGAACGGCCCACGGACTAGTTTCCGTTCCGAAACAAAACGTAGGTGGAAAAGTCCACCTACGTTTCTTCTTCCGTTGTGTAGCTGCATGGCTTAGTACTAAATAAACTGTTACTTGATCAGCCATATTCTATGGTGTCTAATCCCCTCGATCTCAAAACACTCCAGTAAAATTTTTCAGCACGATGCTTTGAAAATTATCAAGGCACGATGTTGCCTCGGCATAAAATAAGCTGTCGTATGCTGCAATTGCCGCAAATGTTGATTATTTGTAACATACATAGCGGTCGCAAGCGCGACTGCTGAGCGCGGAGTCCTGGGTTCGATTCCCAGGTCAGGCAAAAAGTGTCAATGGATTTTTCCAATAGGAATTTCTCTGTGGCAGCCCGGAGTTTTGGAAGTTGGTGGTGTGACACCCCCGTGCCTCGGAAAGCACGTTAAGTTGTTGGTACTGTGCCAGATCTCTCTCCGGTCGTGTCGCGCTACCGTTCCATCGGAATATGAGTGATGGAAGAGGGAGTGCACCTGTGTTTGCGCACACACTTGTGCGTATATATGTCCGATGGCTAGTCTCGGTTGAGATTGGCAGCCGAAATCGATCGATCGCCATGGTGTGGTACAGTTACCATAAGATGACGCACGCCACAATTTGTAGCATGCGGCAATGTCGCGCAGTATTGCCCCGGTGTAAAATAGCCCTAAGTGGGTGGTGGGAGTTGAATGATTTTTAAGGATTCCGCACCTCTTTGGACGGACTGTATCTTATGATAGCCGGACCAAGTTTTCACTAATGTGTTAGAGAGTGTGTATTCTTCTATTGTCGCTTTAACGTATTCCTATTGCTGCTGGTTACTGGTTTGAAACTAAGAAATGATTAAGTGGTTGTATTATTTTGTAAATCCAGATTCACAATCATTTTGTTCCCATAACTCGTGTGTCGGTCGTTCTGTCACGGCCAGTTTGTTCTTCCTATTCTGTCAAGTTCACCTCTCTCTGTGTTAACATGGTGAGATGTGAACTGCCATTCCATCCTGTTTGTATGGATTGACAGCTCACTTCACCTAATCTTGCACGGTGAGAGGTTTCAGAATCGCACTGCGTAATTTACTGGACTGATACAAAATTTGAAATTTGGTACACGTTAACTTCTGTGACCCAACAACGGAAGCTTTTGGCTGCTTCCGGCTATGGTAGCGGGAGCGCCGAGCGGCGGCACCGAGCATAAGAATGCGCGGAAATATTATTAAATTATTAATGTTGATTTTTTTTTAATGGAAATTATCTGGTAGGTATTTATAAGGTTTTGTATCCAGCCAATTTTTTCATTGAAATGCTTAAAAATTAAAAAAATAAATTGTTTATTGCAGACCAGATAATATCCATAAAAAAGCTTAATTTAAAAATTACGAAGATAATAATATAATTAACGTTAAAATAAAATATAATCACAAGGCGTGACATTTTATTATGTTTTATGTGTGATGAATATTTTTGGGCCTGATACCGCTTCCACTACACGCGGTCACAAGGCCCGTCTCTGCGGCAGCAACGAGCGGATATTCCTATCCGCTCGTTTGATATCCGCGGTTCGCGCGCTCGGGCGCTCGGTGCCGCCCGCTCGTCGCGCCGCGCCGGCTGCTACGGCCGCAAGCGGCAGTTTTCAGGGTTCCGTAGTCAACAAGGAACCCTTGTAGTTTTACCATGTCTGTCTGTCTGTCCGCGATTTAGCTCAGAGACGCTTCCACTAGAAAGTTGGAATTTGGTATAGGTAAACATACATATGGTCAAAGTGGCGATGATGAAACTACCAGTAAAGTGGCGATGATTTTTTTTTATCGTAGGTTATGTAATTTAAAATTATTGATATGTGCTAAAACCATTTTTCCATCCAAGGATCCGTTTGTGAAATTTATAAGCTTTTTTTTGTTAGAGTCTAGTGACTCCAACCTCACTAGGAATTTCTCCTTCATCGTGGCTTCACACACAATATTTAAACTCATATTCACTTGTTCTGGGACTTTATGTATTTCTTTTACATGTAAAATATAACCTTCAAGTTATAGGATATCAAAAGGAATATGTTGTTAAGACACTGATCTGCATGGTCCTCACATAACATATTGTGAATGTGAGAACCATGTACATCGCATATTAGGGGTTCATTTCATTTCATGTTAGTCTGGCAGTTTGAGTTCTTTATGCGGCCTACCCACATGTCCTTACAGGTCCACTCAAATCTGTATTGTACTTTCCTGACGACCACTTTAGACATTAACCTACATAGTTCCCATATGTTTGACCAGTAAGATTGTATAAACTTTATGAAGAGACTTTGACCTCTGAGTTTGTTTCGGTGTTTCTTCTCAGGGTAGTCCGCTAGGAAACACCGGCCTCATCTAGTTTGAAATTACCCGAAAAATTGACGTGTAAAAGTGTTATGTTTAATCCACCTACAAAATAAAAATCATTTATAAATTATAATATGTTTTAGCTAAGTTAGTTCGCTTCTCTGTCTCATTACACACTGTGTCTACGTTGGTTATCCTACTCTTCTGTCGCACATCTGATGGATAAAATGTCTTTTGGAATAAGGAGTACGTTTATGCTCTTCTCTCTGTTTGTAACTTTACCTTATAAGTGTCTTGGATGTAAATAAAAAAAAGAATTAGACGTTACTAGAGATTATCCCGAGCAATCGTTACAATACAAATTATGTTTAGTGACGGCTTTAAATAGCGATACTGACAGAGGTTGCAAGGAATGCCTTCCATGCTACTGCCGGAAGTGCTGACGATAGGAGCAGCTATTCCGTGCTCAACGTAGTTGACGAACTCGCTTTAAAGGCCGATTCACACAGGGACTGAATACCGATACCAATAAATACCGGTATTTAGGTATCGATATAATACCGTTATTATTAAAAATTTCTTGCGTTTTTTGCATTTTGCAGGTCAGTGTCAGTTTGAATCTTGATCAAAATATGATTCGCGACTGTAATAAATTTGTATTTACTTAGGAATCATCAATAAAGATTCTGTGACGTCACATTGTAGCCTGATTTGGACCGGTATAAAATATCGATAAGTATATCAATACTCAGTATCGATGTACTGAGTATTGATATAATTATCGATATTTTATACCGATACTCAAATTACTGATATAAAATACTAGTATTTATCCCAGCTATCGATACTGTTATCGGTATTTTCTTAAAAATATCGGTATTCTTCGAGTTCGATATTGGTCCCTGGATTCACACACATCAGTGAAGTCACAGTTCCGGCAACGCGTTCGCACAGGTCCATATCACTGGTACAGTAATGTGGCAGTGCTTCAATTCACATATGTTAGTATTCATTTTCTACGGATCTTCAGGCTAAACGTGTCCTACGTACTGAGGTAATTGTGATTGTTCCTATGGCTTTGTTCAATAATACGGAACTAGCAATGAAAGCCATTGCTTTAGACGAAGAAGAAAAGCATTCAATCAATCATCAAGAAAAAAGAAAATGGGTGAATGAACTATGGCAATTAAGAGAAACAGAAGGAGAACTCATGACCTTAAAATAATAAAAGACGAAAGAAAATATTTATTTTGAGCATTTACAAATTATACAAAACAGTATATTCATGAAACAATTCGATCAATTGGTTTTCCTTCATTTCATTTTGATGCAGCGGCGTCCATGTTCCGATAAAAAATATTGTTGCCACCGATTACGTCTGTGGTTGCTAAAACTGACAGGTGTGAACACGTTTATAGAGATTGTATAAAATAATATTTATCACGATGGCGGTACTGTGACTTCACTGAGCCCTGACTGGAGGCTTTAATATTTATATTAAGGCCACCACAGGCAAGCCCGATTAAGCAGTCGACAACCTCATAGGTCACGACGAGAAGCCAATAAAAAAAATAAAAAAAACTTTTCTGATGTGTGTGAATCGGCCTTAATACAGTGACGAACGGCGCGACGCCGGAACGGAGGGTTTCCGAACAATTAAGTGACAAATTATCGCGACGTTCGCATATTCGTGCGGCAGCCATTGCCTTTATTGAAACACGGTCTTAGGATAAGTACTTAATCAAAGAACTTCGTCTGTGTCAGGCACACAAACTGGGTTTTATAATTAAGTATTTGAGTAAGTAGGTCACAATGATTTGTTCATTTTCGTGGTTATGAATAAATGTGGATAAGTGGTGGGGCATCTGGGGTTGGTTGGCTTTAACAACTTCTTGCATTAAATTAAATTATTTTCAAGTAAGAACATAAACAGGGAGAATGTTTAAAGTTTGCGTGGATTTCCAAATCCAACACTATGAGGAATATCGAAAAACACTGAAAGGAGTCTAGAGCCCGATTTTGATGAAAATAAGAAAAAAAAATGATTTCCAACTGAACTGTGAAACATATCAAATCAAAGGTCTCATCATAAGTCTCAAAAATATTTTTGTAATTATTCAAATATTTTTTTTTTTTCATTCCAATGCTATTAAAGGAAATGAATGAAAATTAACCATTCCCCCTATATCTACGAAAATACAAGCCTAAAATTTTGAAAAGAAAATAGTTCTTAATCTATTTAAGATTTTAAAGTAGTGTTCAAAAAAATATTATTCGATCGGAACTCTTTGCACGCGGCGGGTCCGACTCGCACTTGGCCGGTATTTTTTTGCATCACCTACTAATCTAAATATTTTTCCAGCAGGTATTTCAAGGACAGCGGAAGTCACCTGTAAATCTGTTCGGAAATCATGTAAGCACCTTCTTAATAATATTAAAAAAAAAACATTAGTAGCTATTTATCTAAAGCATATTGCGTATGGGTTTGCGGGTAGGCTGCATGGCTCACGATCGGCCCAATATTTCCTCCTATTGTGCCTTTTATGTAACGTGCTGAGGTGAAGAAGATTTATTGTTAGCCGAATGGTTTGTTTTGTTTTCATTGGTGGTAAACTATTTAAGTATTTATTTACACATTACATGTTCACATGCATATACATTCTTATAATATCATCCAAATTTTTGGTTATTTTTATAGTACTTAAATTTGCTCCATGTGCATATCTGTTTACTCTTTTATTTACTTTAATTCGATTATATTTATATCCGAGGCACGGGGGAAACACATGTTTTGGGGGAAACTCGGTATGTAATGGTTAGTCACCCATCCTTGATCGACCTCAGCAAGCGTAATTTAACCTCGGAATTTGGACCGTGCTTTTATTATTTAGCAACGAGCACATAGAAATAGCACATAGAAAGTTATCCATAGTTGGTAAATAAATAAATAAATGTGAGTACGTAATATGTGACAAGCAAAGTAAATAAAATTTTCACATCAATTAAGATGTATCGAAAAAGCCACTATAAAAGCTCGTACCTATCCATCAATACTTCAATGTTTTTTTTTTATATAATTTTTGCCAGTTACTTCCGTTGCAATGAATAATTGATGAATGGTTGGATACGCGCTTTTTATGAAACAATGTTTTAGTTTTGTGGTGGGTTTTTCTATGCGTCATTTTTCGACAGTTGTTTTCAGTCATTACTTTCGCAGGAAATGACGCTTCATAAAAGCATTTCCTAATTTGACGTTTCGTTAATAAGAACTTATTGACAAATTGGCAGTCAGTATCACATGCTATTTTTTTATTCTGTTTGTTTTAGCTGTAAGTTATCCATAGTTGGTAAATAAATAAATAAATGTGAGTACGTAATATGTGACAACCAACTCACGCCAACGTGTTGATATAAAACTTTATATAGCTGTTATTTACCGGTGTGACGCACAGTGGTGGCTTTGCACTCATAATATCCGCAGAGCGGTACTTGAGATATGACAGGCATCGGCCTTTCATGTCCACTGCAGTCAGTTTCATAAATATTGTTGACAAAAACGATTTGACACATATAATTTGACGGCACGGTTGGCACAGTGGTTGAGCGATTAGCCGGCAGCGCTGCGTGTCGCGGGTTCGATTCCCGCACGGAACGAATATTTGTATGGCCTAGATAGTTGTTTCGGGTCTGGCGTTGTGTGTATGTGAGTTTATAAGTTTGTAAACGCATCCACGACAAAGGAGAAAGTGGCGCAATGCTTTAAAAAAATTGTAACAAATCCATGTATCGACAACATAAAGCGACTCCGGGGTTTGCAGAACAAAGAAAAGGTTATATTTTTACACTGCTTTGTGTTTTGTCAGCTCAGCTCATCTTGAACGCGCTTATCTCTAGAACTCCCAGTCGGACTTGGAAAATTATTTTTGTATATGATAGCTCCATTCATGAGGAATGCTGGAACGGGAAATTCTTACGGGAACGGGATATGCGCGTACGAAATCGCGGGCAAAAGCTGGTTTCTTTATAAAATTCAACTTACATACGATGTACTTGCAATCTGTTAAAATTAGGTAGATGAGAGGTGTTTTTGACACATTGCCACCGAGATCGAAAGCGAACGTTGCATAAATATTAGTAGAATTTGCCCCCTTATTGTGTTTTGTATTTTACAAAGAAACGGCTTTAAATATCAAATGTAACCACGAATAAATTTATTTGCATGCCTTTTTATGATTGGCTACAGCGTCTTGGTATTTAATTTAAAAATAGCTCTAATAGTTTATTGGTGCTTTTTAAAACTAAATAGCCAAAGCCAGAGCTAGCCAAAGAAACCTCCCATCAGCGATAACAGCTCTCGAAAACTCCATAGTGTATGGGATTGTCACGCGGAAACGTCGTGTTGTCTATACCAACCATTTCGAGAATTGCTTTTACTGATCGAATGTTACTCAATCTAGGGCCTCTATTCATGGATTTCTTTACATTTTTCACACTTTTCGGTTTCAAATTATAGCTGTCCAAATATAATCGTTCTCAAAAAGACTTTGGATTTAGTGTCTGAACCGCCACTCGTACATTGAAAGGTTCATTAGAAAACCAGCGTCAGACAGCATCAGTCTGTCTGGCATATCGCTGAAATGGACCTTCTTAGTGCAGCCGTGAGCACAGAATATATAATAGTACTACGTGAGACACACTTAGTTCTTAGCATACCTACATTTATATTTATTTTTACGTACCGTGCGTGTTTCATGTAAGTGCTAAATAAATATTATTCTTTCTCTTTCTAGATTAAGTTTTATAATGGGTTCTGTATTTCAGCAATATCCCGCGAGACCTTTATATGATCCACAGTGGATTGACAATGAAATATGAATTATTAAGTTACTGGCGGCACAGAGCCTTGAAAGGCGTTGACGTAGTCGCTCAAGTAAGTGATCCGCATACTTGCCAAAATAGTTTTAGTCTGGAAATTTCCATTGTTCGGTTCCCACTTGTAAGGTGGTGAAAGATTAAATAAATGATTGTTTTTCTATAAAATAAATAATTCTATAAATGCCATTAAATACCTATCTACATTAAAAGTAGTGTTCTAATGATTACTTAACTAATTAAAATACTCGATTTAAACAGAGTTCTAAAATAAAGTAGTAAATCTCGATTTTAAGATTAGGTTCGCGAAACACAGCAGTGGGTCGATTCTCTAAACATGTCGAAGTGAAGGCTTGGGCGAAGTGATCACGAGGTGAGCTGTCAATCCGTATAATTAAGATGGAATGATAGCTCACTTCGTGATCACGTGACATCTTGATTATATGGATTGACAGCTCACCTCGCGATCACTTCAACCAAGCCTTCACTTCGACATGTTTACAGAATCGAACGGCTGTTTTCCTACTATAGCGTACATTTCCATACCTATTCCAAGTTGTAGATTTAATACAGACAAAGGGTAAGGGTTACGTTAGTCATAGCAGCTCCTAAGTCGTACTACTGCAATACCTCACCTTTATGGGGTACGACTTGCGCAACCTCCCCAGTACTTATACATAAACTTTCACCTTTTCCCTTAGGGGTGGGTGGAAACTATAGAACGCCGTTTGCTACGACCCTAACACATTCTTTTTGCTTCGTTATGTAGATGGAAATTCTTGATATTTACATATTCTAAAATAGAAAGGTATATTCAGTTTATTTTTCCAAACAATGCTGTTTATAGTGTTTATGCTATAGGTAGTTTCAATATCAACCAAGTTTTTATAAATAAATACATTATACATATACAAGAATGACTGAATGAATTAAAGTACTAATAACGCTATTAAAAATAGGGGTTGGTGATAGAAGGGTGAAAATTTAGGGTTGTATGTATTTTTTAATGCCACATTATAAAAATATAAAATTAAAATGTTGTCCAAAAAATAAAAAATAAATGTTAGGGGTGGACAACCCTTATCACTTAGAGGTATGAAAAATAGATAGTAGCCGATCCTCAGACCTTCTAAATATGCATATAAAATTTCATAAAAGTCGGTCAAGCCGTTTCAGAGGAGTATTGTTACTAACATTGTGACATGAGAATTTTATATATAAGGTAGGTAAATTGGCTACAGCTTTTTTGTATCTAGGTACAAATTTACGGGAATAGTCTGACTATTCATAAATCGTTGCACTAATAGAAAAAGAACATAATAAGGGAAAACCTGCTCTAAGTTCTGAATCAAGATGGCAGCATTTGCATTGCTGACATTTGCAACAAAAATGTTAATCCCTACGTTTTTAAACATGTCAGAGAAAAATCATAAAACAGTGTGGAGCTGCCAATCTGGATTTATTCGAGCGTTAGTCCCATTAAAGTCAATCACGTTTTTTATGCTCGAACGAGTAAAAAATACAGCGAGGACGTCAGACGTCGCATGGGCACCCTCCGACCAATTTTGATTTAGAATGTTTATTTACATAGACGTTGTATTAAAAATAGAGACAACTGTCAGGTGCCCGCGGCTTTGCTTGCATGAAAGTCGGAAATCATTCCAAGGGAACATATTCCTGGGAAGAAAAGTATTATTTGTGCTATTCTAGAAAATGCCAAATATCGCTATGTAAAATTTCGTCCAAATCCGTTCAGCCTAGTAATAGGTATTAAATATGTTAATCAAGTGTAGATATCAAATGAATCTTTACTCATTTGATATAGAATCTACACTGAAATAACATATTTCAGGAAATATTAAATGGGTACTAAAAGCTCACCTTCCTATAAAATTGCAGGGACCTAACTATGTGTAGTGCATGTTTACCACTGTTTTTATATTGGTAACATGCATTTTGGGAATTGAATTGAGAGGAATTTAATTTTGAGGTTTGGAAAAATCCTACTAATATTATAAACGCGAAAGTTTGTAAGTATGGATGGATGGATGGATATTTGTTACTCTTTCACGTCAGAACGGCTGAACGGATCTTGATGAAATTTGGCACAGAGGTAGATTATAGTCTGTAATAACACATAGGATACTTTTCATCCCGGGAATATTTTCCCTTGGGATAATTTTTGACATAAACGCGGCCGGAGCCGCGGGCGGTAGCTTGTAAATTATAATTATATTGTTTCATAAAGCTTGTGCTGTCCCACTGCAGGGCAAAAACCCTTCCTTCCCTCCTTCCACTTTATCCGGTCTTGTGTAATTTTGGGAAAGTCCTTTAAGAAGGAGTAATGAAATAAAAAGAGCGTCTATCTGGAGTAGAAATTATCACAATACCTACCTTACTAGTGCAGATTTAATGTGATTCAATACACTCTATTGAATCACATGAAACCGAAAAGAATATATTACATTTGTAGTATCATTAAAGTTCTAAGCTATTAAATAGAGAATCAATGATGCGACAAATGTATTATTTTCTTCCGGGAAAGATTTACACAACACGTTACAAACCGATTTCGGTACGACGATGTGTGCAAAATAAATCATATTGGAAAGTACAGTACCGGTCAAAAGTGCAGTCTCGATCTCAAAACAAATGCAAAGGATTGTATTTCACAAATTCAACCATTAGCACATATGGTAATAGACGATAGCTATAGCTAAGTGATTACTATATTTTATTTTTTTATTTTATTTCTCAAGAAAACTTACAGCTAGGATACAGATAGTTGACAGTTAGTGAAAGAAAGCCAATTAAAAGTTTTCACTAACAATGTTAGGGTAGCACAAGAAACAGTAGACAGGCAAGAGAAAGTAAGAATTTAGCAAGCACTTAAATTATAGAATGAAAATGTAGAAATAAAAAAAAAGGTTTTAGTGAACTTCGAAGAAGTTTTTATACAGATTTTTTTTTAGTTCCGGAACACTGGTAGAGAACAAGTCTAGATCATTAACACTCTGACACAACGAGTTGTATGCCCTACTAGCTCTTATTATATAAGAATTTTGTCGATATTTGCACCGCACAGAAGGAACATACAGAGGTCGATGATTCCTTAAGGTGAAGGATGGAACACGCAGCCCAATTTTGCTCATCAGTTATATTTGGGTAAACACGTTCATGCGGATTGGTCGCGGGTTCGAATTCGTTTGTAATGTTTTAAAAATTAGTCGAATAATCACGCTACTGATTAGGTCCATGTTATGTTCGTCTCGTTCACTGAACTCGTGAAATTTTATGATTATACTCACAGAAACCTAAATAAACAGTAAACTCATTCACCGCGACTAAATAGAATGTTGTTGGTTGATTGTTATTGTGGGTTTGTAACGTGTATTTAATCTAATGTCGGTTTAGTTCGTTTTGAAATCAAAGGAATTTCGAATACTGTAATGAAAGCGAATATAATTGCGCTGCGTAAAAGCGGACTTAATATATCACCAACATGTAATGAAACCGGGCTAATTTCGAGTATTATGATTTAATTAACAATAATAATAATAATATCTTGGGACAACTCACACACGGTCATCCGATCCCAAACTAGGCAGAGCCTGTGCTATGGCAACCAGACAACTGATAAACATACTTATATATTTCTAAATACATACATATTATAGACAAATTACACCCACACACAGAACAAATGATCATGCTCATCACACAAAGATTTGTACTGGGTGGGAATCGAACCCACGACCACCGGTTTAACAGTCAGGGTCACTATCCACTCGACCAACAGGTCAGTCAAAGTAATTATTTATCAAAAATTTGTCTAGTTATTTTTTTTAACGTTTTATTACAGCGACCTATGCTAAATGCCATAGGTCTAAACTAAATAGAAAAAATAAGTATACTTCATTTCAAAGTAAATTAATGACGTAAATAACATTATACAAAGTATAACAAAATAAACGCAATACCTCTTAAGGGGTCATTGTACTCATCATTATGAACAACTTTTACTATGGAACCAACCCCGAAATCTCGAAAAAAAGTGAGCTTTTCAGTACATTTTGTAGAGTTATGCGCACATAAATGTATGGGGCCGTCGACTTGTGCATTGACATTTTCCTGTGCCATGGTGGTTTTTTTTTTATTTGTAAGCGAGTCTGAACAGCTTACAAAATGGTCAGTTTTACTTGTTCTTAAATTACAACATAATATTATGCACTTCTCCAAAAAAATATTAATGCTAAAATTATTTATGTGAAAAAAGAGCAAGTTTTCTACCATAGGTTCTATTTCAATCTTACGGATTTGGATTTCCCCATGCTGTCTCAGTTAAAATATTTATGCAATACAACTGCGAGTTGTTAAAAAAAAATCAACATGACCGATTTTTGTATTGCAATCGAATTAAGATATAAGCAACTTCTTTTTTTCTGCGGAATTTAATATTTAGAAACACAGATGGTATAAAAATAATTTCCAATCATTTCAGCGCTCTTACATTTCATTTTAAAATTACTTATCGAGAAATATAATCGTACTGCAAATTCTAAAATGATTTTCACCTTTTAACCCAATCAGTTACTTAGGATAAAAATGCATTGGCGATGGGACCACGAAATTTTAAATGCATTTTTGCGGCCCACCAAACGGTTCATATAAACTGTTTGCATTCAATTTTGCATTCCGCGTCGTATTTCGACGGTCGCTTCTGTGAAACCTTTTGACGCTAACACGAGTTAGACCCAGTAATGTAGAATTTTCAACAGAAAATGTAGAAAAGAGAAGTTCATTTTTCAAGACGTTCACTCGAAAATTGGTCCTTCTTACACTACTGGTAGGTTTAGAATTCAGTGAATTCTTCTTCCCTATTCCAATGTTAAATATCTCCAATGCGGTTTTTTTTCTCAATTCCCATGGTTGGTTTCCATTTTTAATGTCAATGAGGGGCAACCCATTCATAGCCTTATGGATTTGTTTACTTATATTTAAAATGGGCTACCATTTATTATATTTTAACAAATTATTACATGCGAAATTATAAATAAATTCACGTTTTCTAAATACAAAAGCATTCAGTTTTTATATTTATAATAATGAATTATTATAAAGCTGTATGGAAACCTTACAATTATTTTATTATGATACAATATATTATGTTTGGGATTATTTTTGGAGTATTGTCGTTTGATACACGTGGGCGTTTGTCGCTGACATTGAAATCTCTCGGCTCCATACGGTCTCGCCTTCGGCTCGTGCGTCTATTTTGCCTCGGCTGTAATGACAAATGGAAATTGCTCAGTTTGTTTGGCCTGGCGTGGAAATCAACATAATATTTAAGAAATAGGACAACTATTATTATTTTATTATTTTGTACCTTAAAAAACATAATAGGGTTGCAGCAATGAGCCCTAACGACCATGCGAAATATTTTGATCTTTTCACTTTAAAATATTGTAAAAACGAGTATCCGTTTTCTAAAATAAATGTTTTTTTTTTTCACTTCAAAGAATATTAACTCCTTTATGCGTTGTAGTACTTAAAAATTAATAAATAATTATATTTGTTTACGTTTGTAAAATATAACCAAGTAAACATTCACGTTCACGACAAGGAAGCAAAGCGAATAGAAAGTAGGTAATTTGTGTTTTTTGTTATTACTATTAGTTGACGAACGATACCATTGGTGTTGCTAGATATCTATTTTTTTTTTTTGACAGAAATCGATTTTTGGATTTGTTAATTATATCGATAATCAGATTTACTCGATAAGAATTTTTTTTACATAGATAAGAAATACCTGGTTATTAAAATCTTATTACAGATAAAAATATAAAACCAAATTATTTTATTTGTAAATGTTCTCAAATCTATTTTTTATTGTGTAATCGCATGTGGTAACCCAGAATCGATTCTGCTACGAGGTTTGCATCAGTAGGTAATTATTGACGAATTAATTATATCCATTCAATAAAATATTTTGGTACTTGTCCACGCTGAGCCAAAATTGAGCAATTCCCTTTGCTGACTTGCATCAAAATGTACTCTATATCTCGTGTGGTAGCGGAGAAGAACAACCATAAAAATATTGAAGAACAGTGATTTATATATTATAAAATTTGATTAAATAGGTATACATAACGACTGCTCTGCGGGGTGGAATAAAGGCTTATAAAATGCGCGGTCGGCGAAATTGAAGGAAAGCAATTTCGCACAGAAACCCGCAGTCTGCTCATTTTAATATGGATAAAAAGAGATTAAGAAAGGTTTCAGACTATTAGGTTCCCTCTTTCCGCGAGAAAATACCCTAAGAAAATGATTAAAGCTACGTTGTAGAAAACTGGTATTTTTAAACTTTGCGGTTTTTAATAAATTGGTGCAATATTTGCAACAGAAAAAATATTGTATAGGTTATGGAGCCGAGAAACTTCAATGACAAATGCCAACGTGAATCAAACGATGTTTTTCAACACACTCAAAAAAATAAATGAAATTTCATAACCATAATCAGGCTTAGTCATAAAAAAATCTAAACATAGAGATTCTAAATGCAAAATATCTAAAGAAAGGTTTAATAAAGAATCTGCTTAGTATTTAAACTGAGCAATGGTTAAAAAGTTTTATGAATTGGGCTGAATATTTTGAAGGTTTTATGGATCGCGAAAATTATTTTTCGTGTGCCGTGTTCGTAATTTGAATGAGGCAAGTTTCTTTACAGCCTTATATGAAAGGAAAAAAAGGAAACAAAGAAAAAGAGTTTTCAACACATTTGCTCAAAAAATGCATTAACGGAGCCTGTTTACATTGTTCGAAGGTTTTTAATCTCCATAAAAAAAAAAAACCACCAAGGAGTTTCACATTACTAGAATAAATAAGCTGAATGATCGAACCTCCTTGGAACAGCTTTTGATCAATACGTTTGTCACACCTTAATACTAAAGAGAAAATTAGACGAAAGATGTCTAATGATCACCACACACACGTGGCGCCATTTGCAAATTCGCGCTATTTTCATATAAGGAACGTCAAAGATTGTTACGACTTTCCGACTAATATCTAAAAAGAAAAAGTTTATTTCAAAACCCTTAAATTTCTACTTACCGCACTAATATCATAATAGTTATTTATGATACTACTACATTCGTCTATTCGTTTGTAAAAATCAACTTACCGCACTAGTACCTATCATAAATAACTATTATATGCATAACGCATACCTTAAAATAAAAAAAAAAAACAAATTATTTAAGTATTTTTAATAAAAAAACTGTTTTTGCAAAAGTAATAATTTGACGAAATAGAAAAATGGCAACATTTAACACAAAGTGTTAGATTGAACTTATAATATACGAGTACCTATTAAAATGTTTTAAGGTAAACCTATTCGTTAAAAATGAAGAATAAATGGTCGCATTTATTCTTCATTTTTAACGAGTAGGTTTAGGTTGAGTAACCTGAAACTGCAAAAAACAACAAATAAGTATGTAATCTATGTTCGCATAATTCAACAAAATGTAGGGAAAATAGCTGTTTTTAATTCAGAGTTGGTCCCACAGTAAAGCGGCTATTACATTGCCACCGCATCGCGCTGCGGTGTACCGAAAGACGAAATCCGCACCCGCACGTAGATGCGGAGTTTGTATGGAAATCAAGATTCTACAGTGTAAAGTTAAAAACCGCAGCACCGCACACCGGAGCGGTGTCCGGTACAGTGTGATAACCACCTAAAAGTTGTGTTTTAGTATATCAGACTCCATTACAATATGCACACACTTCTTTCTGACATCCTGAACAAATCGATAAATATTTCATTTTCCTCAGACACCCTTATTTCCCGTCACGAACATTGCACCGATAAAGTTCAATAAAACTTGTATTCTGGCTCGAAGCTTTAATCATTTCCGCCAGTGCCTGACGCTTAGCAAGTTAAGGACACTCAACTGAGCACGGTCTGCGGTGAGCGTCTATAGAAATGCGAAGCTGCGTCCTTGAATGGGAGGGAAGGCGTCTCCCCGAGCTTCCCCGGGCGTCGTGTCGGTACAATTGCACCTAAACCAGGGTGCTATCTAGGCGCCAATGGCGGGACGATCTCGATCGTGCGACTGTCATTTGAATGAATTCAATGTTAGAGATTAATCAGGGTTGCTACATATATATGTCATTGTTAGAAATTTTCTTAGTCTCCTTTTGCTCGCACATGTTTTTAAGTCTGTACAGTAAAAAGTCAGAAGTCCTCCTTATTTTTGTCTGCCGATTATTTCAATATTCTCAGTGAATAAAATGTCTAAAACAATATAGAATAATTATTATAACATGACATGTATACCTCTGGCTACCCCTCAACGCATAACGAGCTTTATGATCCGTATTACACATGCAGATTTTTAAAATGTGTGCAATAAAATTACATTGTTCATAAAAAAGGGGACTGGTAGGTACTGAAAGTGTCTGTGGAACGTTTTCTATTCATGTGCTTTTATAAAAAGAAAAGTCGTCCGACAAAAAGAGCGTCGCTACGTCGAGAAAATGCGGCTCGCTATAAAAATAAATTGCGCAGTCCAGGAGACAACACTTTATTGATGACTTAACTGTGTAAACTATTTAATTCAGAAACTACGTCACGGATGTTTCCCTACAAGCCTATCGCTGCATGCTGCCGAAACACTACTAGGATATTTTCAAATGTATCGAAATAGTCTAAATAAAAACCCTTAACTACCGACACTTATTAAGAAGTTTAAAAACATGCGTTTTACTTTTCTTTCTATCTAATCTTAACTAATATTATAAAGAGGAAAGATTTGTTTGTTTGTTACAATTTGGCTCAAAAACTATTGAACTGATTTTGAAAATTCTTTCGCCTTTAGAAAGCTACATTTTCACCGAGTAACATAGGTTATATTTAATTCCAGAAATAATTAGGGATCCCTACTCAAACTTGAATTATGTAACCAAAGGTGTAAAATAAATTACATAAAATGTCTTTCATCGCATGCGCTGCGAAAGCTATTGATGATACATACAAATAATGTAGAACATAATTAAAGTCTTACTCATTATTACCTAGAAAAAAGTTCCCGAGGCTATATGTCTAACTATTATGGTTAAGTCACAGTGACCGCTTTTTGTTAAAATCATTTAATTATAGCCCAGTTGGAAAGAAAATGTGATGATTTTGATATCAAAATATTAATCCTCATCCATTTAAATTATTCGATAATTAAGGTTGATTATGTACATGTAAATTACACTTTGAATTATTCAAATCCGACCTTTCGTTTAAAAAGTAACGACGGGTGTAAAAAGGCTCTAAGCCCAAAAAAAGCAAAGATGAAAAAACAAGTGTAATGATTTGGATAAAAAATAGGAATAACAAATATTTAATTTTGGATTTTTCAAAAATAAACCCCTTAAGGGGCGAAAAGGGATGATGAAGTTCTTAGGGAAGGAAATTATTGCTTACATCAATTTACGTGGGAATTGGTATGAACAAACTAAAAGTGGGATAATTGAAACAGATCTAACAATTTTTTCAAAATCAACCCCTAACGAGTTAAATGGGATGGATAGTTGCGCAGATCCTGAGACCACAGAATCAGCAGCAAAAATGGCTAGGTAATTAATGAAAATTATTTTGCTAAATTTTCCAAAACTAAAGCGGATAGAGCGCGAGTTGAAATTTGTGGAGAACCTACTAAAACCGCGCGGACAAAGTCACGGGGGAAGTGCTAGTATGAGATAGCTAGCTTATGTCTAACTATAAGTCACAATGACCGCTTTTTATTCAAGTTATTCATTCAAATACTGGGATGAATGGAAAAGTGGTGATTTTGGTAACATGATATTAATCCTTATCCATTTAAATGGTTTGACAATTAAGGTTGATTATGTACCTATATGTAAATTATACTTTAAATTATTCAAATCGGACTTTTCGTTTAAAAGGTTCAGTTATGTATATAAAAGCAAAAGGTGGTCACTCACTGATTTTATTTTCGAAATTCGGATCTATGAAGATGAAATTTGGCAAAACGGTAGATTATGAATAGGAGACGTCAGTTAAGGCCAGGATATTTGAGCGCAATAGGCACTTAGCGTTACTTCCCTCCGCGCGCAGCGAGCCGCGCGAACGCCCAGTTCAAATGAACTCGCTGACCCCGCTGTGCAAAACTTTTGCGTACCAGTATAAAATTGTAACATTAGGTTAACTTCGTTTTGGAATTCATATTAATTTATTTTTGTCTGTTTTTGTTCGTTTGTTAGCTTGTATGTTTGTAACGTTAAATTGTAACAGTACGTACGGTTAACTTTGTTTGACGGAATTGATTGTCCTGTGTATTGACACATGACAATCAATTCTGTATAAGAAATACTACAATACCTATATAATTAAAGATATAATCATTTACTCACGGCAGTAACGGCAGAAAAAAAAATAAAAAAAATATAATCAAAAATCACGAATATTAATCACGCTCTTGCTAGGGCCTCGTTGCTGTCAATCTGGTTGAGGCAGAGAGTGTGTACTGGATGTGCACTTATCAGGCTGCTCACTTTCTTTATCTTGCAATGCATGGTTTCTTATTGGCATGCCACGTTCATTTCTACTGTCTACGATTCCTGGCAGTAAGCATTTGAAGTAAAACTGTACCAGCTTTGGCTCCATATTTGTTAGCCAGAAATTGGTATCTGTTTCTATACGTTCTGTTAACATAGGCTCATTCTCACCTGCCCAGATTCCAAGAAGACATACCTGCCGGCCTGTGACTGAATTTGGTAGTACCAATTGGTCTTTTTATTTATGGAGCAGGTCTTCGTATTTTTGCTGTATTTTAATATTTGAATATTATTTTCTTCTATTGCTTTGGCCATTCCTATTTTATTAGATTTTTGTTTGTTGTAGTTGTGCTACTGTTATTGTCTGTATATTGTAATATTTTAAAAACGAAAATATCGACTAGTTTGTATTAACGTTGTTATTACTATAATTATAAATTTATGGTACCTGCTACTTCTACTGCTAGTAGTACTGTGACGAAAGCAAGTAGGTACCTAATTTTATCTATATATGGAACTTCAATATTGCTCTGTTGTGTTTTATGAGTAGGTAGTTATGTAGATATAAATACGTTGAAAAATAATAATTTAAATGCCTTATTTTTTTTTTAAGTTTCCGCAGTTCCATTTCTGAACATTTTATTCTTGTTTTATTTCTCATTATTTAAATACCACTATACCTATATTAAAACTTATACGCTAACATTACAACCAATATTTCAATCGATTAGCGGGGGATCGCAGCGAGTCAGCAAAAGTGACACAGGTCCTACCTCGGTGGCGCCTGGCAGGCTACTGAAGCGAAGCGCTTTTTTTTTTTTGATGGGGACCACTCGCAGTTCAGCACGCTAGGGCTGGTGACTGCTTAACCGGACGTGAAGCGAAGCGCGCAGGCCGCTTTTGTTTTATAATAATGTCTTGTTAGAACAATAAACTGTTTTGAGAAAAATAACCGTAGAATATTCTTTAAAAATCATTGCCTATTTTTTGGCATATTTTTTAGAAGTTAAAGTTGAATCTACTTCAAGTACGACTTGAAAAACGATCAATATTTTCCCTGTTTTCGCGATGTTTTATGATCGAGTGAAGTTGTAAATATCGTATTTTGAACCGTAGAATAACCAAAAATGTTTATTAAACTACAACATAATTATGTATATTTTTATCAGATTGAAACAAAGAATATTTGATTGTTTAATGTTGAATCAAAAATAGGTCCTTTCTGAGAGTCCAGGCCCTAAGAAAGGATTTTAGGAAACTCTCCCCGTAAAGGGGTGAAACATTGGGTGGAAGTTTGTATGAAACACTTATTCCTTGTGCGAATATACTTGAAATTTGCTACGAATACTGGCCTAGGTGAATTGAATAGGTTGCCAGTATTCTTTTTCAGAACTATTCCCAAAACACTATTTAGAAGGTTTCAAGTTTGTATGGAAGAATATTATTTTTAGGTTTATAACCTTGAAACTTGGTACAAATACTTAGCAGTGGCGTGCGAAGGATTTATACAATAAGAAGCCTAAAAAATGTAGTCCTGCAAAATCTTTAAAATCGGCAGAAAACTTTTTCAAGATCCGTTTCGCGTAATTTACAAAAGCTATACCTAATATAGGTACTAAAAGGCGTTATTACCACGACGTCGGTTTTTTCACGTTAGTTCCATCGAAAACTAGTAGACGGCCTCAAAATGATTGAATTTGTTGTTTCGTTTATAAATATAACTACTACACTAGACTACTGCGACAAAGCTTTACCTTCATAATTGAATAGAATAATTTCATTGCTTAACCAAAGTACTAAAAACGTTATAATATTTTTTTCTTTGTAGAGAAGATTGTTTGATTTGGTGTTTACAAAATCCACAAATGGGATGAGATAAAATCATAACCACGTGTATTATTTTAGACATTTTCATCTCGATTCTCGGCACCAGCTAAGTTTGTCATTACTTAATATTAAACAACCTAATGATGGGGTAAGCATTAGATGATATAACAAAATCTCTAATATTTACAACATATGTATAACAACGGAAGCTATAATTTTATTTAATATAACGATTAGTTTATATAATAAACGATTGATATCATTTTAAAAAACTAATTTTTATAAGTATGACACACATTAAAATAAAATCGTTTGACATAACATACATTACATATAAAATCGTTTGACATAACATACATTAAATATAATATTGTTTAACATAACATACATTAATTATAAAATCGTTTGACATACCACTCAAAAGACATAAAAAACATAACTAGTAACTGATTACCACCTGCGCTAAGATGGTTTGACGGAGCCCTGCTACGCGGGGCTCCTATTTCTGGGTGGTTTAAAAAAAAATTACCACGAAGGCTAAGGCGCGCTTCGCTCCCGCCTTAGCCTTGGATAGGTTAGAAAACCTAACCTATCCGAGTCGGTTTACTCTGAGTCGGGGTGCTAACCATAATGACGTTAGACCAAATGATTTTAGATTAAATAAACGTTATATCAAACAACGTTGTACTAAATAAGTTTTAGAAGAAATAAATGTTATATGTTTAGAAATTATATCAACAGTTGTTTTATCTCACGTTGATTATATCTTATGAACGATAATAAAATGAAATTAGACCAAATGAGTTTATACGTTATGAAACGCACCCCTAATGATGAGGTTTTATTAATGTCTTTCTACTTTTTGCGCCTATGCACCTTTGGGGTGCAAGCGACATTTCAGTAGTTTTGCTCGTTCAAAACACATACTTGTCTCAGAATACTCTTCTGGGGAGTTTGTTGCGCCACTTCTTCTTCCCAGCTAAAACGCTAGGAAGTTGTGATGGGCGGGCGTTCGTACCTACTTACGAGTACCAATATACATATTAACAACTGATAATTTGTAGGCAAAAACTTAAGAGGACCGAGACGCCAAATGTAAAAGGTAATGTGTGCGAGAGATAAGCTTGTTCCTTGGATTGGCCACGGTGAGCGTTTCGCTCTTTAGATATCTATGGCATGATTGGCAAGCCATTATTTTGTTTTGATTTATTGAGTTCATTGAATTTTGAATTTGATATTGATCTTTACATGTATTTTACTTTTGTAAAATTGTGTTATAGCGATAAGCGTTAACACGTGCGATTGTATATAACAAGCCGGGCGTAACAGCGTGTATGGTAGAATCGCCCCTGATACTGAGCTAAATAAAGAAAGAAGAAACTTATTCCTTGGATTTATAAACTTGAAACTTGGTACGAAAACTCGAAAACTGACCTAAATGAATTATAAATAATTTCAGTATTCATTTTTCCAAACTACCCCCCAATGAGTTTTGTAGGGGGTGTTCCAGTTTGTATGGAAAAATCTTAACGCTTGGTCCGGTAAAGTTGAAACTCGGCCATTAACAATCTTGATAAAAATAAATAAATTTTTGGATTTTTCTAAAATCAACCTCTGAAACGGATCTAACGTTTCATATTCAACCCGCAACGGGATGAAGGGCGAAACAGTTGCGCTGATCATGCGACAAAAGCCCGAGTCTTAAATAAAAATCGTTATGATAAGTTGTTTAATTTAATTTTTGTGCGTCAATTCGTGCAGAATAAACGTGTTTTTTTTCTGACTTTGTGATTAATTTTCAAAACCTGCCCTTTAAAGTGGGCAAAGGGGGCGTTGAAGTTCGTGGAGTAAATTCTAAATCCACGCGGACGAAGGCGCGGGTGGAGTGCTGGTTCCAATATAAAAGTATTTATTTCAACATGGTCAGTTATTTTTCTTCTTTGAAAACTAATTGTTTTATCACATTATCCACAACTGGTCCAAAAAACTGAGGGAGACTGAAAAAAATAAAAATATAGATTAGTTACACCGTTATTGTAGATACAAAATAACCTATTCCATTCCATTAAGTTCATATTTGTCGACCAATGATCGGTATCTAATCAAAGATAATATTTTTATCCAATATAGCACGCCCTTAGCCCACGATGTCCGCGCGGATTTAGTATATAGGTAGGCTCTACAATTTTTATCGCCCTCACTACCCCCATAAGGTTGCAACGATTTTCACCCAGTCAGATTATGTGGTCTCAGGATCAGCGCAATTATTCACCCAGTTCACCCCGTCTGGTGTTGATTATGAAAAAATCGTTAGATCTGTTTCAATTATCCCATTTTAAAATTGTTCATACCAATTTCCACGTAAATTGAGGAAGGAATTATGTCCTCCCCTAAAAACTTCATAGCCCCTTTTCGCCCCTTTAGGGATTTATTTTCAAAAATCCAAACATTTCTTATTCTTATTTTTTTATCGAAAACATGAATGCCGTGTTTCAATCAATTTAATCTCATAATATTAATTTAGAAATCGAACATAATGGTGTATAATGGTTAAAAATGAAAATTTGTTTAACAGCTTGAACCGAGAGTTGAACCCGGGCCCCGCATCGATTGCTGCGAGTCACTGGCAAGATCTAAGTGGTCGGGGGAGAATAATCAAGTAAGTGGAATATTAAAGATAGTTGTTACTCAAACACTGAAAGCTATCCGAACTCTACTCAAACGAATCAATAAAAGGCGTGTTCTTTTGTGACATAACCTCAAATGATACTTCATATAAAATAGAATTTCAGGCTTTGAGAATACTAAAATAAGCAATAATATTACTAACCATGCTTTCATGGTTGCTCTTATTTTATGTTTACTGTATTGAATGGAATCACATTATATTTTTTTATTCTAAAATGACCCTTATGAAGCCTTGATACGATACAGCATTGTCTGGCAATAAACCTACAGGTTAAAATTCCAGGATACGACAAGAAACAAAAGCGAAATTAACTGCAAGAGAATTAGTGAACTCATAATTAATATGATAATAATTATGGCGAAGTTAAAATTAATGTTTTTTTTAAATTGAGCGATTTAAATTTGTCGTTTTCGTGTAATTTATACTGAAACTTATTTAAAATGTAGTGTGTTTATAATGATTAGTATGATTACGTGTTGTTTTAACTTTTCTTATGTTTAATTTATATTTAGGGGTTATAAAACTTAGGTTTGATTACCTACCGTAACTTCATCATAACCTATAATTTTCACTTAACCTTTTGCCCGTAAGCAATAATTCACGGTTAAAATTACACAAAAAAGAACCAGAGATTTAATAAGAGTAGACATGTTAAGAAAACAAATGTCTACGTGTACCAAAACACTATGAAAACATAGTTCGTATCGTTTCTTATACGAGAAACCCCACTTCACTACACAACACGAAATAAAAAATGAAAATAAACCCACACTGAATTCTCTTTAACTAAAGGACTTTCAAACGGCACGGTTTATTTTTCTGCCACAAAGCTATGAAGATTATTTATACAAACGTTACTTGCTCCCCAGTACCGCCCGGATCGGGGACAAATCCGTACTGATACCATGCGGATTATCTACCGGGGCGAATGGGCAAGCGGGTTGAAAAAGAGCCCCCGCTACCCGCACGCAGACGCCACAGAGCGCGCGTGTGTGCATGTGTGAAAGAATGTTTGCTTGTACGAAGAAGAAACTTCTTCCCAGACTTTCAACTTACCTTAACGCTCGTACAATGCAAGGCAGTTGTATAGTAAATCTGCTTGCTGGCAGAATAATTCAATTTTTTCATTTTGTTTTAGACATGTAGGTAAGTATTTTTATTGTTTTGATGATTGAAGCAAAAAAACAACTTACCATTTTTAGCTCATTAGAAAAAAGGTAATTGTTTTTCAGTAAATATGTTTACCACTTATTATTTTCGGGATTTTTAAGCTAACCAGGGCTTTAAATTATAGACGCGTAGGTATGTTACAGTCATTCCATTTATTTTACCATAAAATATATAATTTACATTTTAGACCATTCAAGTAAACATAAAAAACCTATAAACCATATAAAACATAAAAAGAAAGAAAGAAAACAATTTTATTTGGCATACGTACAAATTATATGGAAACTTAATTTTAAAACAATTATATTGTGTACCTCACGGCTGCACATCAATAGCCTACCAACATTTTCATATTAACAAACTCAACAAGTTATTACAATATACCCTCTAATTATCGATCTCGTAATACAACACTGTTATCGATTAACGCGTCACTAACTAACCACAACGTTATAAAAAGTTTCTAACGTTTACGAATTTCATTTTGGCATTAATAAGGTTTAGCTTCGTTCTTGTTTTTTTCTATTACCATTTTTTTTCTAGGCATTAGTTTCAATCAAATAGAAAACAAACCCAAATATGAAAATAATTGGATGGTGATAAAAAAACCACGTTTAACAAAACAAATCACGTATAATACAAAAAATCACGTATAACATAAACTGGTAATGTTCCATAATTTGTACGTATTAATTATATTAATTTAATTTTCTTTACCAGTGGCCAGCGATGCGGACGAATTTTTCGACGCCATATTTTACTTAGCCATATATGACTTTGTTTAGTTAGTGTATATATAGTAAATAGTTGTAAATTATGTATTTAATAAAAGATTATTAATATATACAAATTTAGGAACCTACTTAACTAAATATCTTAATATTAACATTAATCACTAGGTACATTGTTATAATACATAGAGGCAGTAAATAAGTATAGTTACGGATACATAATAGAAACGAAATTTATAAAAACCAATTGGTTGAATGCTGACTCGTCAAACGGAACATTTTTGGTTTCTTGTAATACTACACTGCGGTGTACGCTCGACTCGACGTCGCGTCGTAACAATAGTGAAATAAAACTAGAACTACAAAAACCACCCTTACTGCCACGAAATAAGATTGAAAGCGCTGTCGATGTCAAACAGTCACTGTAAAACTACATAAACAACTAGACACAGCACTAGTTCCACTGGTACTAGTTTTTTTTTTCTAACATAATGACATATTAATTTACTTATTGATAAAAATAAATAATCTGATTTAACGTAATATTTATGAAGTTCGATTTTTAACTATACAGCCCCAAACGTGTTGCACTTCCTTTTCTGAGATTAAAGAAAACACTCACGTTTGATAATAGAAATTTAAAAAAAGCAAAAAGAAGAAAACCAATCGTTTAAAATACATTAGATTTTGAACTTTAGAGTAAGCGCAATAAGAGCATGTTGTCGAGTTAGTTTGAAAAATCTTTTTCAACACATTATTTTGCTCAAAAAATGCATTTACGAAGCCTGTATACATTGTTCGAAAGTTGAAAATTACACACCATACATTGGAACGTGCGGTAAAATAGGTACTCTCATCTAAGTACCTATTTTACCGCACTCCTCGTTGTATAGCGCTGTGCGTTTTCTTTACGGTTTTTTTTTAATAACCATTAAAAAATATAAGAATTCCACCTCGAAGTTCCACATTACTAGAAAAAATAAGCTGATCGATCGAACCTCCTTGGAAGCCATTTTGCTCACTACGTTTGTCTCATTTTAATACTAAAGAGAAAATGAGGCAAAATATGTAGTTCTCATTTTCAACACGCGCACGTGGCGCCATTTGCAAATTCGCGCCATTTTCATATACGGAACGTCAAAGATTGCTGCGACTTTCCGACTGATATTTCTAAAAAATAAAAGTTTGTTTCATTACCTAAAATGTACTGTTTTCTCGCAAATGTGTTGAAAAACGTTGTATGGATGGCACACGTTGTATGTTGTTGTATACACGTGCGGAAATTGTTTTTTACCAAACTCGTGACTAGTCTACTCGTTTGTCTCAACTTACGGCACTAGTATCATAAATAACTATTTCGGGAGCTCGAATAAAATACTTACAATAAAAATTGTAGCATCTATCGCAGTTTAACGAAGTTAAAAATCACAAATTAGCATTCCTCCGTTCCTCGAATATCGTACATATATGAAAACAAGATTCAATTATATCGAATGATTCCACGAGCTCACGTTTTCAATTTTGTTTTTTTAACATGGATACTTAATTAAAACAGTCATTAATAACGGCTGTAAGCTGAAAATATCAACTTAGAGAGGCTCGCTGATTGGTAAATTTTAATAAAAATCATGAAATTCCAATGAATTATATTTTATTGAAAATTTTATTCAGTGAGCCGTTTATATGGGGTTTTTTAATCATTCACAGCCTTACTTATAAAAAACTTTATTACTGTGTGATTAGTTTATACACCTTACACATAACACATACATTGACAGCATTTAAAAGCAAAGCGCCTTGATTTCTTATTGCATTTTTAATATGATTTGCTGGAGCCGACAACTAATTTCGGCTGCTTCAAACAAACATTTTATAAAAAGATTGCCACAACAGAAACACTTAGTATTCGTTGTATAACTGTGTATTCATTATTATGGATTGGTATTCATAACGAAACAAATACATATATTTACATAACTTCTTTATAAATTTACATTACAAAACTTAAACGTCTCGTCGCGTGAAAGCGCAATTTAGTCGCCAAGGCGACAATCTTACAATGCCGAGGGCAGAATTGGTTGGGGCAACCATTGATCGATCAAACGCCCAAGGTGATGGCGATTTCTCGGCCCTGCAAATTTTGTCCCACTTGTTGACTTGCTTGTTGGGGGACCTACCACCTGTTCTAAAGAGTGCTCCGAATTAGAGAGCTTATCCCCCCGTTCATTACAAATCTACAGTGGCGGACAAACTGACGCTCATTTTTATTAAAAACATTTTACACAAATTAAAGTAATTTGTTAATGGATTTGTGTTTAATTTGCTTCTTTAAGCATCTGGTGCTTTAGCTGAGAGCGCGGCAGTGCTTCGATGCACCAAAAGAAGCTGGGCTTACATTCCGTTTTTCCAAGCGTATCGTCGTACTTTCGATAACTCCTAGTTTCGATCTGGATAACACTTTAACTGTTTAAATTGCCCTTTCTAAGGGTTTTCAAGTAATAAATTAAGCGAAACTTCAGAAGGCGCACATGCAAAGCGATAAACCACAACAGGTATTTTTGACTTGTCTGCTCCTTACAACCCGGCTTTCATTGGGCTGTTATATGTCACACTTATCCCCGATTTTAAGAATTTGTAGTTGATTATTGGTCAAGCTCTAAAATATAGATTAGACAAGTTTTGGGGCTCAGTCAGTTTTCATGAATTCTTAATTATAATACAGAAACCGGCGCATATGTTCCGAGTTGTATGCCTTCTCGGGAACACAAAACAGCAATTAGTGTTATTAAGGGAACCCGTGTAGCGGCATCAATCTGAATATATCCACATGAAAAACTAAGAAGCAAACGGCAACAAAAAGAACCGCAACGCCGTCTATCGTGTCGCGGATTTCGTTGGTAGTTTGCCAACAAAATCCTACGAAATACTGCATAGCGCAAGCAAAGTTCTCCGTGCGATTTGAAAATAAACAACAGTCCAAATATCAACTATCGGGCAGATGCCCACCAGAAACAACAACCGTCTGGTCGGAGGATCCTCCCATTTTCAGTGGAGGTATGCGGGACTTTCATCTCAGATTAAAGTCAAGAATACAAGATGTAGTTCGTGTATCCGAACTACATCTTGTAATTACCTATCAAAGGGCGTTTAATACAATAATCACGCAATCAAGTTCATAACACATTAATGTTGTAATTGGCACCTACATAAACAAAGCACAAGATTGATTGCATACTAAGTTGCTTGACAGTCATCAGATAGGTCAATTAAGCTAGAATATTCTGACGCCTGTTCATGACAAAGGACTCTTTATCCACAAATAAAATATAAAATATTTTGAATTCGATGAATTTATGAGAATTTCAGAGGAGTGTGTTGGAACGTTATCTAACTGAAAAGTTATTGGAAAACGTCCTGTACGGTCCGGCGGAGTTGACAAGCTGTTCGATTCACAGACAGCGCTTTGATTTAGTTTCATAACAGTATATCCGCGACCATATAGGTACTAACAGCTATTAATATTGCTAGTTTTAAGAAAAAAAATACTGTAGGGGAAATGTAACGTACCTACATTTCCCCGGACTACAAAAAACAAACAAGATTTTTATTGCACAATTCCCGAAACCTTATAAAGCGATATTCTTTGTAAAGAGTTAGAAACAGCGGGAGTTACATATTCGTCCGTTCAATATTCCTAGAAATTTAGACGGTAAAAGACTTCAAACCTTCAATTTAAGTTGAATAAATGGGTTTGAAGTTAAATTAGTGACATAAAATAATAATATATCATTTGAGTTTTTTTAAATGAATTTAAGCCGAAACATGCTTAAGTGTCAGCTGGTTTTTTACCCGTTATTTAATTTTTGTAAAGTTATTTGCTTTAGTTTTGAATATAATTCACAATTATAAGATCTCTAGTCACTTAAGTTTTATACTTTTAAAGCTTAACCTTAAAAAGAATCGAAAAAACCGCTCATAGAAGTTTGAACCCCTAATTTTGCGATACGGTCGACTGCAACGACTCACTCTTTGCCGTTTTTTTTCTAAAATCCCTGCTTAAATCCCCTTTATCCAGAAAAACGTATTTGACAGACAGCTAAGTGCGTTAGACTGATCCATTGAAGCTACCGTAACCAGAATCTTTATCCAATTTTTATGTGACGGCACAAGAAGACTGAAAAACGTCGGTGTTTCGTGTTTTTATAACGCGACGGCGAATGACAGTTAAAGTTTTTGATGACAAAAAAAGCAAACATTCTTAAACCTTAAATTTTTTTCGTTTTACTTCTGTAAACACTTGAAAAATCGTTTTCTTAAAAAAATGATTCCCTATTATCAACTTGGCAAGTTTTCTTTTTGTAAGGTCAATTTTATATGGTCAGGAAAGATCCAAGCTCTGTTACTCTCAAACGACACATGTTAGAATCATGGACTATTCTGCAGTTCAGCAATGCTTGGCCTGTTATTGATCTCACTACTTTTATAGGCCGAATTTTTGGGGATAGGAAGTATGCCTTTTTTATATTTTTTTTTTTTGGGAATATCCTGTCTTTTTTCCAAGTAAATGATAGTAATGAGTTAAAAAGAGTTGCTTACATACCAAATTTAAAGTTTTTACTGTTGTGGGAAACAAATAAAATAAAATAAATTGCTCATGAGGACCGACCCTGACTTCAACCTTTTAACTTTAAAAAATGCCGTTTTCAGATTTTTTTCCTTCATTTATAGCCGAAGACCTATCTTCACACCAAATATTTGAAGTTCGAGTTTCTAGCATGACTGGCAGTTCCCCATAATTTTGATGAGTCAGTGAGTCAGTAGTAAAATGTTCAATTTTTGGTCCCCTGTATCTCCTCAAAGGTTAAACCAGTAATCTTCAACTAGGTAAAAACGGCTCGAAATGTTTCGTGTAATAAACACACAGCGTGTGTTAGGCCGGAACTTGGCCTGGCCCACTGTCGGGCGCCTGCCAAGCTCCTAAATCTTCACGCCTTAACCTAACAATATCTAATTTTCATATTAGCGTATAGCGTTCTGCGTGAATCCTAGACTTAAGTTCTTTACAAACTCTACACCTTAGTCAAAATATGTGGCCTGGCCGTTTCCTTTTAAACTATCTTTATTCAGGGCAAATTTACTTCACTACGCGATACGGACTCGTTGGAAAAAGTTGAATGGTATGATGGGAGTTTATCTATTGTTAGCATACCTGCTTTACATAATCGCTCTTATTCATAGAGAATTATTCGTAGCACCTGTTCAGCAGAATCTTGATTAAAATTCTCCACATACAACATGTGACAGAGTAAACTCAGACACCTTGGAGTCCAGTATTAGTGTTTACTTAGCGTTTGGTACCTACCTAACGTTCGAAATTATCTGTTTAAATCACATTTGCAGTATAATAATTCTACACAAATCCAGTTTCCAGACACAAAAGAATATTAATCAACTTTTTGTATCAACATACCCAAAAGAAGAAAGTTTTAATGCGATTTCTGGTTCATTCCGGGAACAATCTGTTTCGCTCTATAGGTCCGTATACATTTATATACATAGGGACCTACTTGGGGTGGATTCGCCCGAGCAATTTAGTGCCCCCCTTGCCCCCTTTGACCTCAATTGTAGGGAAGCTCGTAAAACGAGAACAGAACGGTGACTGTAACAAGACAGACAGAGCGCTATATTATTTCATGTTACTGTTTTAAAATACCCTCATTAGCTACTTTATAATGTTTGCAATCATGACGTTAATTATGTAGTTTTAGGAAAAAACTAGAACATAAAACTGCAATTAAAGTATCTAAAAATATTTAAAATTCAAAAACACGTTGCCCGAAACTAACGCGTAGCCATTAACAAAATTATTTTAAAAATAAAACAGAAAGTCGACTGAAAAAATCCGCAACGGACGAAGGACGGATATAAATGGCGTTGACATCGCCATTTCTATCCGTCCTTTTAAGCTTTTAAGCCTTTTATGGTCCACAGCGAGGCGAGCGTATCTCTGGTGGATATGTCAATTTGGTAATTTGCTTTTACCAACACCTGCTGAACGATAAAATGGTTAAATGAAAAATCGCACAGGTTGCCCCACTATGCAGGAGTAGTCACAAGATAAACGTGTGAGTCCCATTGTAGCGGGAGGCTGGTTTTAGCGTGTACCTGACATGTGTCAGGGGAATAAGTCTCGGTTCTGTGAACCCTGTGATCCTGTCACTATTGACTAGTTCCCAACACTACGGTGACACGTGTTCAGTGAGCGTAGCGAGAATAAATTGTTGCAGAATGTTCTACTTTCTACACATTTCATTAATTTTTATAATTTTTTCTTAATTTTGAGAATTTATAACTAAGTTTTTATTGCTGTTGTAACGACAACGGTTCGATGTTATTTATTAATAATTTTCATAATCAATAAATTTAAAAAAGGCTTATGCTTAACTAACCACCAGATCAAGTTAAATGTAACGGCAAAAAATCACTTTATATTGGCAAAAATGGTAAATGATCACCAAAATTAAATCCCCATTCTAGCGTGAAATTAGAACCAAAAATATTACAACTTGTGATCGTGCTTAAAGCAACTATATCCATAATCCAAAAATAATTAAAGACCGCAAAAAAATAACAGTATTTTAATATAAAATGACTTTCAAATATGTAACATCTTCTTATACTATAAAAGTAAATTATTCCAGAAAAATAATTATATAACTAAAAATAAAATAGTAAGTAAACCCCTAATTTTGACCCTATGATATTGTAAAATAATTACGAACCCTAATTTTGACCCTATGATATTGTAAAATAATTACGAACCCTAATTTTGACCCTATGATATTGTAAAATAATTACGAACGTCTGAGTTTTTTATGACTGTTATTGTAAACCACTACTTTCTTAATAGATATTTTTTAATTAGCGTTTATTCAATAAGGTTAAGAATCGTATAATTAAAATAATCCTTTTATTAAAATTTAAACAAACTTAAAAAATCAAACTGCTATTAAGTTTATGTTAATCATTTAAAAATCTTTTAAATTCTCTAAAAATCAGTCTAAATAAGTATTAACCTTTTGCGTGTCTACCACAGATTTTTATCGTCCAATCCTGACCAAGCCCTTAAGTGTAACTGTCCGACTTAAGTCATTTGGAGCATTTTTTCTTATGTCGAACTGTGTAACTTAAGACACGCAAAAGGGAGTAATCTTATAATCATAAGAAGAACATAAATAAGTCAAAAATCAATGTTCAGGTAAAATAGTCATATTGCACAATTAATGATTTCTTAGCTTTGGCTGTAAGTCCTCTTTTACGTTTCACGCCAATTGGAATGGCTCTTGCCTCTGAAGGCGGCTGCAGTCAAAAACCAGCTTGAATTCTGTAGGAGCAAATCAGCCCAGTGTTATTTTTTAACGACACGTGCTTTGATAGTTTCGCCCTTTGGTAACTTTCTGTCCACATCTTTCAAGACACTGTTGGCTGAAAGCAAAATGTCTCTCAGTGTTAATATACTAAACTAATATAATCGGGGGATAGAGCGGCGCGGGGCGCGGGCGCGTGCGCGAGATAACTTTGGAGTTGGTTATGTACCACATTTGGTAGTATAGCAACATTTTATGACAATCAAACGGTGTATTTAGGTAGAAATAGCGCAATTATTTGCTTATTCAAATTTTGTGATCAATTTACTTAATTTGGTTTCATAGTACAATTTAAAGTGCAGTCATGGCTAAAATAACTAGAGCCATTGTAATAGGTTTTCGTTTTTTGGTTTAGTTTTTTTTTTGCTGCATGGTATATATTTTAGGTAATAGAGGTTATGGTCACAAAGTTCTTTTTGGTGGTCATAAGATATTTTTATTCCCAATAAAAAAATATGTACCTACTTACTAGCTGACCCGACAACGTTGTAATTATTCTTTCTGAGTTCATATCCACAGAGAACAGCAGGTTTTCTTTTTTTTTCCTAACTCAAATACAAGTACCTATAACTAACGGTTGTATAATAAAGGTAGCTATATAAATACTGCGAGTTGTATGTACGTGAAAGCACGCAAGCAAAAAAAAGACTTATTCAAAGAAGACTATTATTTACTTATGTACCTCGTATGAAAATAAAATTTAGTAACATAGATATTTAGAACTGTTTGAATAAATACTTAACTATATACACTTAAAATAAAAATAAAAACTCCTTACTATAATATGGCGTCAAAAAATTCGTTATTAAAGTTCAGTTTAAGATACAAGGAAAGAAACAGCAGAAAAAATTTAAATGGAGCGAATACCCAAAATAATTTAATATAAAATTCCTACTGAAACCCGTGCTCGTTAAAACCAATTTTGTTCTTCATATATTAAGATTGCTTTTTGGACAGCACCGTTTGCACGCCTCGAAAAGTTGACGAAGGCGCGCAACATTATTTGTAAGTAACCCTTAATATGAAGAACTTTAATTAAAAAATAAGCGGTTTAAACCAGTTTTTCAGATTGATTAAATTTTAATGAAAGCCAAAGAAATATTCAAAGATTTCTATAAAAGTCAGGTTCGTTTCCTAAGACGGCGGAAGATTTTGCTTACGTCTTTCTACAGTCTCAAAATTCAGTGTGAGTAATCTTTAATCCTTTCCAATAAAAAAAGATGAAAATGTGTAGGTTTAATTAATCAATCATTCCTCAACGGCTGAACGTTTGGGATGAATCTGGGGCATCGTTAGAATATAGCCTGGATAAAGAAAGACCTATTGCTTTGGTCTTGGGATGGGGGTATAAAAGCGAGCTTCAATTTCATTTTTCAGGTGAAGAAATTAAAATTTTTATACGTTTTTTTCAATTTTGCAGGTCAGTGTCAGGTTGTAGGTATGTTGATAAAAATACGATTGACGACCGTAACACATACGGCTTTACTGAGTTATAATAATTAATATCAATACAGGTTGTATCATTCATGTACCTCGATTGAATGACTTTTTTGTGAAATAACCATTTATTCGAGTTAAATGAACTTAGAGGGTTGTATTGATGATTTTAATGATTATAATTCTGTAAATAAATATGTGTTACGGTCGCGAATCATATTTTGTTCAACATACACTTGCATAAAACATAAGAAAATTTGAATTTCGCGGGCTTCCCTGGCGCTTCCACCTTAAGGGCTACCTCTTAACAGTCCTATACCCGGAAAGTATTGTGCTATCATCTAAATTCTAAGTTCCTTCGAAGGAAACTTACTCCACTCCCCACGTCTCAGTCGTCACGTTATGGCCCGCGTATCCCTTACTACTTATTTGACTGAGTCGAGGTTCAGTTGACCGAACGAATTGACTTAGAATATAAGGGTCAATTCGACAAAAGAGCAGCTACAAACGAGTAAATCCGGTAAAGCCAAAGCTCACCATAACATAAACTCACAACTGTCACGCTGTCCTGTGTGGTTGGCAGATAACTTGCTACAATCGAAATAATCCGTTTTATATGTCAAAACCATTGGTATTGTGCCCGGTTCGTGGGTGGGCGGATAGGTGGGATATTCCCACCCTCTTTGAAACCATGGCGTAGTTCCACACGTATTACCAGCATGCATAATACATCGAATGGCCCATCCTCAGTTGATGAATAAAATATGAGAGTGTGCGAGCCTGACTAATTATTAAACTTTGAGAGGTCGCTAACGTTGTTAAGAAGAGCACAGAGCGTTGTTTAAGCTGCTACAACGAATTATTAAAGAACAATCTGTATGTGTTATGATGACAAACTTGTCACTCCCTATTTAACCCCTCCAGGGGACGAACTTTCAAAAAACCTTCCTTAAATACCCTATGTTTAATAGGATAGAAAACAGCTGCTTTTAGAAGAAAAATATACTATTTTTAAACTTTTTTATTCACAGCGTTTTAGTCTTCCTCCGTATTGGAATGTGCAAAATTCTGTAGGCAACCAAGGAATTTACTTCCCAAGGTTAAATTTAAGGTTTTGCTGCACACATTAGATATTAATGGAATTTTCAGCCAACTAAGCTGGAACGCCTTCACCGCGTGAATGTACTCCCAGCCTGTGTTATTATTGTAACCGTAACAGCCTATGTTATTTATTCGTTAAATGTTAAAATATACCCGTACATAATTCTTAAATAATTTAATTAAAGAAACGCAGAGTAACTGAGACACTTGAGATATGTTAAAAATCCTAAGAAATCTGGTAACTATGTCATATTTTTAAACATTTAAACTGCGTCGCACGAAATTTCATATTAAGAAAAAGACTTCATATAAGGAAAAATAGAAAGAAAGAAAAATATTTGTTTGAGACTCGCACCAATTTAGCTGTCGAAATTTAAAAAATAAAGGTAGAAACACTTAAGAAATAAATCGGTAAACAAAACAAAACAAAAACCCCATTTAAAAATTCGATACGAGTGTACGTTGCGGTTGCGGTTGCTGTACAATATACAAAGCCAACCAAATTAATCGTCGAATTCTCAATTCACAAAACCGCAGGTACAATAATTGCAACAATACAAACGTCAACAAATGTGGCGAAGTATGGAATTCCGAGCGCTTCAACGTAATTATACAAACGAATCCACAAATTATGCGTTGAAGGTCATGACAGGTACCACTCATATTGATCCACAGGCATGTTTCGACAGTTGCTATGCCGTTTCATACTTCTAGACTCAGCCTAAGGCTGTGTTTTGCCATCATCAGACATCTTCTTTTGTTTTGAGATTTTGCGTTGGTTAGCGTTTATCTAACACGGAAAGTAGGTAAATCTTATTTTCGTGTTGGAATAAGGTTAACAAAGTTTAATCGACTTCAATCAAATAGTTTAAATCAGTTTAGATAGACGGATGCGGGACTTAGCCCCGATTTCAGACTACCAATTACACGTCAAGTTATTTCCGACTCCAATCACTGCAGCGGACGTGAGATTTGATTGCAATATTTTGCAAACGTTGTTGGGATAAATGCCAGTAGCGTACACCCAATTTTTCAACTTCGAAAGACGAACTACGTGGTGCTCGGAAAACTTCAAAAGTTTCGGCCAATTTATCAGATTTAACTCCTAAACGGTGAATTCTACGTTAAAAGTTACCCCGAAGACTTTTAAAGTTGTCAAAATTTGCTACAATTTGAGCGCTACTGCAGCTCTGTAGGTTTAATAGGCGTTGAGGCACTTCAAACGACAACCTTTTTTCCTAAAAAATACAATTGTAGTTTAAACATTGAAACCTTGCGAAATGCAGGACTTTCGAAAAGGGTGTGTAGGATGGGTCAGTAGAAAATGGTTCTTATCGTGTAAAATTAAATTACCTAAGTTCAATGAATGAAAACGTATAAACTTATAAATCTTAAATATTACAAATATATTGGTAGTATTCTATCATGAGAAAAGTTAAGGGAAATTCCGGCGACAGTTTATTTTTAGAGTTATTTAAAAAATTGTGATTTTGATGTGCATTTTTCAAAGATAGTGTAATTGAGGTATTTTTTCTTGTGATAACCTTTACTTATAGCATCATACAAAGCTCTCTTTTTAATACATGATATTTTTAAACCCGTTAAGCCATTTGTTTTTTATGGGTTTATTGCTCTTTTTAACGAGGTTTTCGGGAAAACAAAATTTATAGAAGAGCGTGAATAGGTTGTGGAATGTGTTGAAAGCCTTATTGCAGTCTGTCACTTTGTAAATTTCAGTAAAACTTAAGGCTGCTAAGCAATTTAAAAATGTTGTTATCTTTCCTTATATCCCTCTTCTTATCATACCAGAATTTTAAAGGTTTTGATTTATTATTCGTCTCTTGAAGGTAAAATGTTAAAGATTGGCCGGTATCGTGATCTGAGAGAGCTAAAGATATGTACTGCATTTCAAATCAAGTGCAGGAACAATACTGGCTATTTGGTCTATGCATTCTAACATGTGGTCAAATATTAAAATTGTTCAGTACGGATATTAGTTCTTTTGAATATTTATTGTCTTTTAGTATGTCACATTTTTGTATGTAACATTTTTTTTTACTTTTGCCGGTTATATTGCGTAACAATTATTCAAGATTAAAAAAAAAATATAAACACATCGGAATCCGGAATTCTATAAAAGCTCACTATTATACGATTATGGATCAATATGTCTATGCCACAGCATTCGAAACAAAAATCACTGGCCAGTTCATCAGTTATCGGTAACGAACTAAAAATTATACCTTTTCTTACTAAAAAACACGTGTTCCACCACGTTTTTTCCCATGTCTTGCGTAGCTAGCAGCTACGTTAAAATGTCTAAGCTGTGTGTGCTAGAAATAAAAGAAAAAGAGATTATTTGCGACAAGCATGACGCGTACCTTAACATATGGGGATAAATTAGTATTTGGCTTTTTTCTGGCGATTTTGGAAAATTACAATAGTCATATTCCGTTGTATAGGTCTCAATATCAACTAGTAGGTGGCAGAAAATACTGTCGTAAGCAAGTTTTTGCCCGAGTTTGCCCGTATAATATAAAAATATTTCATCGGATAGGTTACTGTCAAAAAAACAGCATAATTATGATTTTCTATGTTCATGTAAAGTAATCTATTTAACATTTACTATACTTTATAATTGTGTATCAGAGCCCCTTGCATGGCTAGCATACTTATATATAAAAAAAATTACAATAGGCATTTTGATACATATTATTGGAGATCACCTTTTAACTAAGGAATTGCTTGTATTAGGAGACTCCACACTTCCACTTGTGTTTTTATATACATAGGGAAACATAAAATAACATGTAGCGCTCTTACAGCCATAAGACATACACCATTGGAAAGAGCTTTTAAGAAGCCCTTTACTAACACAGTTTTTCCCGATTAAGAGTTCATTTGGTGTAATTGTCGAAATAAGCAACAAAGTGGACCCCAATAGCCATAAACTTCACCGATAGAAAGAGCTTTTCAAGAATAATATTTCCTAATACAATGACTTTTGCTAATTGTTAGTTGGTTCGGAGTTAATCACCTAAATAGATAACCTAAAAAAATAACATTGCGCTACGTGTCGCGGGTTCGATTCCCGCACGTACAAATATTTGTATGGCCTACAGATAGTTGTTCTGGGTCTGGCTGTTTGTGTTGTGAGTTTATATGTCTGTGAACGCACCCACGATACAGGACAAATTCCTAGTGTGGGGCAAGGTTTTTATAAAAAAAAACTCCGGGAGTACCGGCAGAAGTGAAAACTTGAACATTAACGTTTTGCATTTTTGATATTTTGGAATGGTTTGGGAATTATTTTGCACGAATTGCTTTAATTATCAGTATAAAAGTACTATCATTTATGTGGTAAAATACAATATTCATTTATTGCACTATCGTACACAAATATGACAATTTATATTAGGTACATTAAAAATTTAACACTTCAAATAATTGTAATAGTTCTTACAATTATTTTACATTTTAAAGTTTATCTCAACGAAACAGCAGGAGCAGGCATACATTTTCGCCGCGCGGTAGAAAGAGAGGGGGATATTACTTCCCCTCCTTCACCGCGCCGGCGGTTTACTCTCCCTCCGTCTTACGAATTTTCGATCAGGGGCCCTACTATGAAGTCTTAAAACGATCGAGATTCCGCTCCAAGAGAGAGACGGAGCTATTCATAGCGTATAGCACTATCCCTTTTACCGTCGGAATTGGATGGCATTAGCACGACATAGTACCAGGTCACGTGTCCTGACGCGAGTTTAACACTTTTTACCCATCCCAAAAAGTGCACAACGCCGCTAAAGAAGTTTTCACTTCAAAAAATATATATTTGTAGCCCAGTCATTTTTTTTTAAAGGTTCAAAAACTTTACGCGACCTAAGAATTATTGAGAATTTCTCAACGGAAACGGTTTTATAATTTATTTATTCGTCGTCGTGTAGATATTAAAGTGCTCTCAGACGTGTTGCGCAATAAAATACGGTAGTAGAGCGATTTCATCCATTCCTATAACATATCTTTCGAAGAAATGTACGAACGATTGCTCCAAGATATTTCATGCATTTCATGAATATTTTCGATGAATACCTAATGTATTTTACTTATTTTATTAATAGGGTTATAATTTTCCAGGCGCCTAACATATTAAAGGGCGAATAACTATTTGCTACTAATAAAATAACATGGCAGCGGTTAAATATTTAAGCAATAATTATATTAGCCTAGTGGACCGCCCCGGCTTCGCCCGGATGTTCATGTTTTTCAATTTTTTTTTTTATAAGGACCTTTTCCTGACAATAACAAACACAACAAAAAAAGAATTAGCGAAATTGGTCCAGCCGTACACGAGTTTTGCGCTTAGCAACACATTTAGCGATTCATTTTTATTAATATAGAAGATAGATGAGCTTCAAAATGCAAGGAATTATAAAAACTAAATAATGGCTGCTACTTAAGGTAGCGAAAATATTAAACAGGGCCGATTGAAATCATAGGCACGGAGGTACTTTTAATAATGACATGGCGACTAATATTAATGGGATGGACAGTCATATTTTTAACTCGCCAGAAATAGGAGACTCGCGAAGCGGGACTCCGACGACCGGGTCCGAATGAAAAGTTTATTAGACATTTTAAGCTTAGGTATAAAAAATTCCGATATTCTGATACAATCCATATATCGAAAATTACTTCTAAACTCAGTTAATTTTATATATAACCTCATTGTATAATTTAGGAATGTAATATACTGCCCTCGAGTGTTCGCTTAACAATAAATTCAGTTGCCTCCGTATCAAAACTTCCTAAATGACCTATTGGCAAATCGTCCTAAAACAAGAAACTGGTAAAAGTATACAGATTTTAAATTTTACAAGTACAGCCAGCACGTCAAGCTACAACAATCTGTCATACTTCGTTAATAGATTTTCAACTTTATCGCTAAGGCATTAGGTTCAAGGTTGATTGGGAAAAATTGACTGTTTCGGGTAGCTTGATGTGCTGGCGTCTGTACATATCGACAGATTTTTTTTTGCGATTATCTCATAAATTAGGGACGTTATTCAATACTAGCTTCTAACCGGTAGCAAAAATAGTGGGTTTAAACCTACTATATTTGCTACCGGTTTTAATCTCAAATTCAGATTAATTTGTCGCCGCGTTAAATACATGCCAAATTTATATAGGTAGACTAGGTAGTGTGATAGCAACAATTATATATGTATTTTTTTTACAAATAAAAGAGTAATCTACCTCCCGCCACAATGTCTGCTCAACGTACATAGGTTACGCGGCTACATTACAGAAACAAAGCATTTAAACTCTTTTCGAAGTTTCATGATTTGATTCTACCCACATCCAGCCGCACCCAATTAAACCGTCTATATATTATATAGATGGTTTAATAGGCTGCGGCCGGAGATTGCGGGAAGCGGCCCGGCTAACTCAGAACAATCGCCGGGCGCACAATGGCGCGGCTGCCCCTTCTGATAACGAGCGGCTGCCGTGCAATTAGATCGCTCAGACACTCAGGCCAGGCCAACTGGAAGTGGAATCTAAATTGCAGTCTAACCAAGTGTGTTCAAAATCAGTTTACTCTGCAAAACCGGAACTCTTGATGAGATTTCGAACTCAATTGCAAGTAACGGTTCACCACCAAAAACTTTTCTTATTTAAGTTTAAGTTCAAAACTCAGTTCGCTTATGAATTCCGAAGCTGTTTACGGTTTACGTGTCTCGAGTGGTTTCAGATATACGATTAGGATACGGTATTAAATTAGTCAGATAAAGATTTCCGACGTTAAAGTGTGGTTGATAAGAGCAACAGCTAACTTCTTTGCCGCGGTCTGATCTAAAGGCTTTCCAGGTATAAAAATGTTTTATTTTTTATTTTTCGGGAAATTGACAAACATCACTTACGAAAATATACGAATATGCAATCAAAACGTTTTTTAATAACTGTATTTAACCTAGTGACGGGTTTTCAGTAACCTATAATGTCATAGGTATTCCATAGCCGCAATAGTTCCGCAATGTTCATTACTGCATTAACATCGATCGTCACGGAGAACTTTGCTTGTATGGACAGACAGGTCACGAACATCAAAACTGTAGGTACTGAAATTTTATAGTGAAATGATGGTATTCCTTTTTCATCATCAGCGTATCAGTCAAAAGACGTCCACTACTGGACATAGGGGATACACAAAATTTGGAGTGGGGTTTGCCTTAATCGCCACGCCCATCACTTTCTGTGGGTGTCCACATAAAGTGATGGGATGGTGCTATTCTTTAACGTCCGACAGCAATTGCTTTTTACAAGCTTTTATTTTTAACTTCCAAATCGGTTTAGGTCAAATCTTGTTAACCGAATTAGAACAAGTTCCGCTTATCCCATATTCTTATTATAGAGTTGACATTTTAAATAATTGTTCAGTTAATTTGAATGATAAAGATGACTTGATTTTCCATCTAGGTTTGGCTCCAGATAAACCAACATCTCAACGGTCAATGGTACACAAAACTTTATGTAGGTTTTAATTTTTTTTTAGAAATAATATCTAAATTTAACAGTATCACAACGTACATAGTATTTAAACTTTAGGAGAAAGATCATTCAGCATCCATAAACTTTTCGGCTACTTATATGAGAAATAAAAATTAAGATAATCGATTACGGGCCTGCTGTTGTTTTATGTATATTGTCTATGCCCATGAAGAAGGTAGCTGTTTTATTATTTTTCTTGGTAAACCACCTGTGCCGGCGACGTCATCCACGTGGGTTTCGACCTATCCCAGCTATTATCTTACTTCTTGATATTGTTATGATTGCGAAAATGGGATGGATGGATGTTAGTAATTCAATCACGCCAGTACAGCTGAAAGGATCTCGATGAAATTAAGCGCAGAGATAGTCTGGAATAGCACCTAGGGCTTTATAGGGAGTAACCTAGGGGTAGATTCAAGATTCAAAGCATTTATTTCAAATAAATCATTTACAGGCACATAGCGAGACATAAATAAAAAAATGGCCAAGTGCGAGTTGGACTCGCATGCAAAGGGTTCCAAACGAATTGTTATTTTAGTGTTGTTTTAACACTAAAGACATCTTTGTTTGGGTCACAAAAGTTCACATGTGTAGGTACTAAATTTCAACATAATCCTCTATCTCCATTTTATTTTTTCTCAATAGATAACGCTGCTTCCCGTTCTGATAAAACAATATCTTTTTTAACTCTTTTCAATTCATATTTTTATAGAGCGGACCGATAGCAACAAAATAAAACCCAAGTTGTACCCATAGTTAAGCAAAATGTTTAATTTATAAAATTTATATAAATTGGTTTTCCTGTCAGCGCAACGGGTAGCACTCTATTAAGTTTCTAACTAAACTTAGAAATTCAATATGTTTTGTTTGTTTGCTAAATAAAACTCGGGTTAACACTTTTTATTTTTAAGTAACTAGATTTTAAATCCAATTAGTGGATTTTGCGTGATGCTTCCACAAACATACAGACAAAAATTTAGTAGCTTGTATTTTTGCTTTCTATGTCTTGTTCCTAACGTTTCTCAATTATTTTTAACTCTCTCTCTTTAATACTACTATATATAAAACTCGCTCAAAAATTTTATTACATTTATAGAAAAATATATAGAAATTAATATAACGACATAAATCTTAATTTATTTATGAATACAATAATTTTACATATTACACAGATCAGGATGGTATGTGGCCCCCAAACAAGACATTTGCCTGTATCTTGCAAAGTTGCCACATGTAAAAGTAGTTCACTTCCAGTTATGGTCGTCAAAGTCGTAAAATTGCATGTATTGAATTTTAACGGATGTGGGGGAAAAAACACGTTACCTAACTACAGTTCGGGGTGGTAAAAATATGCATTAACTAAGAAATCAAAAATAGTTTTAGAGCTGTCGTAGGTTTACAACTTTTTTCTTCGATTTTCAAGGTACTTTGCTTTCGTAAAATATTAAAAGTCAACGTACATCGAAATGTAGTTTTTTGTAACTTGCTAGTTTTTTTTAGACATAAAAGCTAGACTCAAATGATGTTAATTACTAACTCTCTATTATCTCGGCTGTAAATTAAATATCTAACTTTTAATCAGCTTCAAAAAGAGGTGGAGGTTCTCAATTCGTCTGAAAGTGTTTTTTGTATTTTTGTTCAGCGATATTTTCGGCAATTTTCAACTGATTTTGATGATTCTTATTTGTTGGAAGAGTATTCCCGGTCCCATTTCTTGTGTGTCCAATTTGGTGAAGATCTGATGAAGAACTTTGGAGGTAGGCAACGGAACTCTTCAATAAATGGTAACGAATCTCCCGGGATTGCTGAAATCGCATGTCTGTTTATTGTTTACACCAGTTCATATCATAACATCACGCCGGTACGCCGTGAAAGGGTACGCAGATGTGTACAAGTCAACCTGAACCTGATACTTACCTTGACTCACCAATTATGTTCAATTTCCACGTTTTTGGAGGTATCTATTCGGGCATAACTTTATTGTTTATCAACCAATCTTTATGATTCTCTTTGCGTTGGGTTGTGATAGCTAGATTGCATTTGAATTGAGCGTTGAACTTCGTAGATATACCAGTGACCTCTTCAAATTAAAATGAATAAAATCTAGGTTTAAAGTGAGATATTATTGGGTTTATTTCAATCCCAAAGCAAAGTAGATATTTAACTATGCTGGTCTGGACTTGAACTGTGAAGGCATACAGTAACTCCTTAACGGCAAAAACACTGACTCATTATGGGTTTAAATTTTACTTTGCTATGGGGTAGGTATCTACAAAAAAGTGAAAAATAAAATCGTTTTAGAAACAAAATACAACCGACTTCTATTTATTTTATACTAATATAGCTTTTTGTCACGACTTCGTACGCGCATATCCTTTTTTCTCCAGTACCCGTAGAAATTTCGGGAAATCCTCTCTTAGTGCTTCCCTACACTCCTCCAGGAATCTACATGCCAAACAACTTTCAACGACGACTATGTTTGGCTGCGTATTGTCTTTCAGTTACTCAGTCACTCAATCACTCAGTCATTTAGTGAACGGAAGAGTTTTATACCTATACATTAAATACCTAGCTTTTGCCCGCGACTTCGTACGTGCTTATCCCGTTTTTACCGTTCCCGTAAGAATTTCGGGAAACCTCTTAGTGATCCCCTACACTTCCCGAAGAACCTACATGCCAAATTTCATCATTCTACAAACAGCAGTTTCGGCTGTGCATTGTCTGTCAGTCACTCACTTAGTAACGGAAGAATTTTATATGTATTAAGATTTTATTTTGATTTGTCAGTGTCACATTTTTGAATGTGAACAAATCAGACCTTAAGGTGACGCACCTATTCTTTCCTTGTCATTCGAAGGAAAATAATTAAAAAAAATATGGTACGGAACCCTTACGTGTGAGAGTGCGACTCGCACTTAGCCGGGTTTTTTTGTTTTGCTGTTGATTCCTTAGTGTATATTATCCACACCGTGTACTTCTGGAACACCCTGTATACTACCAGTGAGTGTCATAAACCTTCTCCTTTTATCTCGGAAAGAACACGTATCTTGTGTGGGATAGAGATGTGGGTAGATCGCGGAAGTGAAGTGCTGGAAATGCTAGTTGAGGTATACTTAGTGTCGAAATGATGTTCAGTTAAGTAGAAAAAGTGAAATTTTATTACAAGAAGTACCTAGTGTTTAGCGTAAAAACAGCATATATCTTCGTAACCTTTTCCCAACTATATTGGGGTTGGCTTCCAGTCAAACCGGATTCAGCTGAATACCAGTATTTTACGTGGAGCGGCTGCCTACCAGACCTTCACAACCCATTAACTGGGTAACACGGTACTCCTTGGCAAGACAGGTGTCAGATTATGAAAACATGAAATAAAAATCGTGAAAACAGCATAGATTTACTTTTTTAAATAATAAATGAACAAAGACTTTAACCAATTACAATTGGTTTTGTGGTAAAAGTCTTTGTGCAACCTTCATAGAATAGCAAACGTATTGTCAATACCCATCCAATATGCGTTAGTCCCTCGTTTAGCGACCGAAGCTATTCAATTAAACCGATCCTCTAAGATATATATCATTGAAACCATTCGACAGCTACTATCCGTTCATATCTGTTCTCTGTACACGTGTCGTAGTAGCGCTGCGTATACATACCTATAGCGCTATGCCGTCGGTCTAGACTTGCATCAGACGGATGACGCTATCCGCTGTCCTACTTCCCGCACTGTCAGCGTTTTATTGTGACCTAATTGGAAAGCGGGCTGCGCAACGAAAATGCGCGTTACAAAACGAAGCGTTGCCGCTCTTGGCATACTTAATCGAGTTGGGGAGCGTGGAACGTTGGCCGCGGGCCACGTGCGAACTTTGTCCATTTAGCTTTATCCCTAAAAAAACTTTACTGTATAAATGGGCATGCTGGAATTTGAAAACTTCGTCCATGTTGAAACCATTTCCATGTTTATTTATTTGAACTTTATGTACAGTAGTATACATATTATGCGGAGTTCATGCAACAAGGCTTTCTCTACTGTAGTGGGTGTACAACAAATAAATCATATTTTATATTATAAATTGTTCTTGTAAAGATACTAATAAAATACACGATTACCTATGCTTAAATAGTAAACTAAAAATGTTATGATAAATAACAAATATTAGAGCTTAGGGAAGTCATAATAACAAACGCTTTATAATGGTTTATTGTTTACACAATTATCCATACGATTTTATAAGTTTTTAGTTCGGGACTTTGTATTAGACTTGTTTTAAAAATAAAAAACATAAGGGGCACATACGAAAATGTTCGATGTCTTTAAAATAGTTACAAATTATAAATAAATTTAAAATTACCGCTTTTAAATAGTGTTTTTCAGAAATTCGATACGTAAAATGTTCTTCAACATTCAATTTGTTAAATATGTAAAACTGAAGAGTAAAATAAACTCTAAATATTAGCTAGCGAGGGACATTTAGTTCAACCCTACTTCAATTCTGCGCTGCTTCTAACTCAATTAAAAGCCAACGGAATACGAACACACAGCAGTTAACTCTTGTTTACTCTCAAAATGTGACACGTTTTATCCAAACTGGGTCGCATCCAATTTACAGAATTTTCGATAAAAAACGGCCTACAGCCACAGCAAGTCAAACTCGTGCTAACTTAACCTACAAACAGCCTGGCAAAGTAGTCAGAAATAAACCCCTATTACACGACATCAGGCGACACGACCTGCGACTTAGTTCGCGGCTTCACCGCGATCAATAATCGCTGCGATCACACAATCGTGCCAGTGTTGCCAAGTATTAGAATCTCCATTGAACCTAATGGTTATTGCCCTTTGCCGGTGAAATAATAATTTTAGTGGCTAGTGATTTTTTGGTGAGTGGATAGTTTATTTTTGGTAGAGAAAAACAAGGCCTTGTTATAAAAAAAATATAAATAGCTTGAAAATAATATTTGATAACTTTATTTTATTGGCATATTAGTTGCCTGACATCTACAATTACTTATTTGATTTTTAATGTACTTTTAGTTAATTTTGGACGGCTCACGAAAAAGTTTGCAGTATTGATTCATGAGATGATATTTTACTATTAAAATATCCTATTGGGTCCCTATAGGATATTTTACTAGATCGAAAAATAATTATTCTATTTTGTTCGTACTTAACACATTTAAAAAATTATTGGACACGTATTTTTTGCCTTTTCAAATTAATAAAATGAATACAGAAAGAGTGCATCAAGATTAAACAATGGAGGCTGGTGACGTGACGTTTTGGTAAAAATAAAAACACTGCAAAGTCTGAAATAACTTTAATTTCGGAAGTCAGTGTCAAAAACGAAAAATAAAAAACTCCGACTTCCGAAATTAAAGTTATTTCAGACTTTGTAGTGTTTTTACTTGGGACAGATAGACGGACGGACGGACGGACGGACAGCGGAGGCTTAGTAATAGGGTACCGTTGGTTACCCTTCGGGAACGAAACTCTAAAAAGTGTACTATAGTAGTGACGTCATGCAAGTTTTCAACGCACTGTATCGTCTTGATTTTTCGTTTACGTGATAAGAGTAAACAGACTTTCGAATGAATGAAGGATTTTCAAGAAAATCATAATCCATGGGAATAGTCATATTGCAATGGAAATTACAAGAAAATATGTATTGAAGCCGCAAACATGCGCGCGCAGTGGCCCCGAACGGCCTGGCGCCACAGTGACTGCGGCGGCTGCAATCGTGTCGGACGGAGCGTACTGATGCGATTGCGCGGAACGGCTTAAAGACAAGCGCTACAAAACGAGCACCGTTTGTGCGAAAAACAACCTTATATAGAGGTACGTAGAATAGAAGTACTATGTACTACTGATCTGACTACATAAAGTAGCTCACTGACATAAAGCTGCACTGTCGCTGTGTGCCATAAGGTACCTGATACGCCGACTGCCGTTGCGGCCACGGATCGGAAGAGCTCCAGTTTTCATAGAACCGTAACTAAGTACCTATTGGTAAATATGGATGCTTTTTTTACCGTTTAAAATATGAATTGTATACTTGTTATATGATGGCTTGAATTAATCACAGCTTCAGGAAAACGTGGCACCCCAGCTTTTGAATGGAAGTTAAATGTATTTTAGGTCGTTAATTTTAAAAAAGCTCATCATAGTAATAACGGGCTCGTGCAGCACGTTGGCATCTTCTCATAATGCGAAATCTATGCTTTTTAATAATATTCGTAACCTAATACCTAAACCTAGTACCTAATCGTTTCAGGAAGCTTTTTAACGCAATTGTTAGGTACTTGCAGTGTTTGCCATGCCAGTTGCCATGCAACCACAACACAACAAACATGTAGGTGTGTTTGTTTCAATCGATCGATAAAGTAGGTATGGCAAAAGTAGGTCAATGCCTACTTTAGCCATACCTACTTTATCGATCGTTCATTTGCCCACTAACCACTTACCATCCAATAGCGTTATGACAAATTGCGTTAACGGACATAAACGACCGATAAAAACCTCAGAATCCGGACAAAGGACATTTTTTAAAATGAAACATCATTAACTAACGATTGGGATGAAAAAATTTAGAGGAAAAGGAATGACAGATATTGCCACGATAAAACAAATATAGAGCAAACAATATCTTCTTTACCGTAGTCGCCTGCAAAAGGCCTGAAAGAGGGTTAATTGAAATAAATGCTTTGATTTTTTTTAGTTTTTCTAATTTCTTTTGGTTTTGTCACATTATTTTGCGTTCTACTAGCAGTTTAAAGATATCTTCGTCTATTAGAACGTTAGTTAAGATTGGTAAGTGGCTCGTCAATTTCGTGGGCGGGCGGCATTAACCGAGATCTCAAAGGAGTTTAACAAGCATGTAAACGATTCAGTAGTACCAGGCGTACTACGCTTTAGAGATAAAGCGTAGTACGCCTGGTACTACTGAAATCCCATCTTGAATACTCTATGCTCTCGCATATTCAAGATGGGGGGAGTATTGAAGCCGGCTACTTCAAAGCTAATGGAATATAAATTAGTGTTCAATTCATGAGTTTTGGCCACTGGAATGCCTTTCAACATTTCTCAATTTGAGCCCTTTGTTAGCTGTGTTTAGCCAGTTGTCTGAAGCAAGTTGATTGCAAGGATAAATAATTAATTGCGACGTTGCTTTAGCGTCGACGGGAGCTTTTACAGCTACAAATTGTTTGCATGTTGCTGTCTGTACCAAATAAAGTCGTGTCAAATCTACACGTATCGTTTGGTATGTGACACGCCATTTGCAATAATTTAGGTTCATATTAGTTTTGAATGTTGCGGTTTTTGCTGATCATGTTTGCTGTTATTTAGTATAATTTATCATCATTGATTTTTTTTATTGTAATTATTCATAATTTCATAATACTAGCTGTTACCCGCGACTTTGTCGGCGTCTGTTAACAATGTTATGTTTTTTTTTTATCGGAACCATTAAGTATTTCTGTTTTACTTAAATAAATGTAAGCTATCTGCCAGTGAAACTCCCGTTAAAATCGGTTCAGCTGATTCGGAGATACAAACAGACAGACCGACGGACAGACAAAAAACATAAAACTATTTTTTGTTATTATTTACTTTCATAAGCATTCGGTATTAGTGGAGTGCCCGGGGAGTTTGACTTCGGAATCCAATTACTGTCTGACTAGAAACCAAACAGAAATCAGCTCCGAATTAATTTAAAAAACAGAATATTTACATTAATAACTTTGCAAATACGAGTACGAATTTACATTTATGAATAAATGCTTAGCTTGTTTAGAATATGATTGGAACCACTTAACGTCCAGAAAGACAAAGCGACTCGTAGCAATGGTAGTGCCGCGGTATCGGTCGCTTTTAACGAGCAGGTCAAAGCTAGGGCGCAAACAATCCAAGAATCTAATAAAATAAAAAAGTGAAAAATAGCATTCCGCTTCTTATTAATTTTAACGATGGCTTAAGGAGAATTGCGTTGGTTTATTGAGCGACTCGAAGCTAAATAAGCCTTTGACGGACTTAGCAATGCTAAATTATTTTATTGATATAATAAATTTTTAGGTCCATACACAAATATCGTAAAATATTACACCTATAATATTCCCATTCGCTTTTCTATTCAGCATTTCACGACATTGTAGGAAAGTAAAGATTTATTTGTGTTTGTTCCGATATTTTTTAAATATAGTTTTCACTAGGTTTTCCCCGTTTTTTCCCGTTCCCGTAAGAATTTCGGGAAATCTGCTTTTAGTGCTACACTGCCCAAGGAACCATGCCAAATTTCAGCTTTCTAAGACCAGTGGTTTCGGTTGTGCGTTGTCTGTCAGTCACTCATCAGTAACAGAAGAATTTCATAAACAAGGTGTTCCAGAAATGCGTGATCATATTTATGGGTGGTGTTTCTGGTGGCCTCGGCCAAACTGATTGTCCTAGGTAAATGGAAAATGCTTCTGGTCTCCTAATTACTTGTAAATCATTATTACCGCTCACAATTCCAGCCCCGGAAATACTTCGACATGTTTCTAGTCTCCTGGCCTTTTTTCGCACGCGAGGGTTCGATGTGGAGTTGAGGACTTTTGACATTTCATTTATAATAGTTGGAAGTACGCGGTACATAGAGGATTCTTTGACTGGAAGGTTTATGTGTCCGGTGAGCAATTGCCCGATAGTTGAAATTCAGACTGTTGTACGTTTTCAAATCGCTCAGAAACTTCTCATACCGCGACGCTAGATTTCGTTCAAGTAGTTCGCCGCTGCCAGGATAGATGGCGCTGCGCTACATTTGTTGCCGTGTTGATTTCACTGCGTTGGTTTCTTTGCGGCGGCGTTGATGCCGCTGCAATACTGTACCTACCTAAGATTTCTCTGAATTTCCAGCACTATGCGAATTATTGTAAACTTTCCCCTATTTTGATTTTCACTATTTTGCTACCAGCTGAGGTACAAGTCTTAGTCTTAGTTCTGACAAGTTTTGCGTAGATTGCTTTGGTTGGGAATTATTTATTTATGACTCGCCCTTAACCATTACTTTATCGAAACATTTGAAATTGTGTCTCGCGCTATTGTCAGATGACAATAAGACGAAAACATGCCGCAAAAAAAAATCGCAATATGAATTAAAACTTTAACAAAAAAAGAAGAGATATTTTATCTGAGCTGTTGTAATTTTATAACTGATATGCTCTTCTTATTTTTGTATTTTATTTGAATTCTCTTGAACACCGAACGTCAGCTAGAATTTTGTGTTCAGCAGGACTCTGAACTAACAGAATGCAAACCAGCTTACAAAGATCAGGAAAGTTTGGATAAAAACCGTTATAACACCAAAATAACATTGATATGTTTAATTTTTATCGTAAATGGGTTAAATTAACTAAATTTCCTGTTGAATAGTTACAAAAAGATGAATACCACAAAAAATTTTGAGCACTTCGCGGCCAAATAATTGTCGACGTGACGTCTCTTTTTCAATGTTCTAGACCGTTTTTATTTTATATCTTTAAAACATGCTTACTTTAAAGACTTGGCTATACACTAAACACTTGGCTATATATAAAACAATTCTGAATATGTTTGAGTTACACACACACACACACAGAGTTAGGTATAGATACAGTAAATAGTTTACAAAAACATATTTACTTTTTCATCCGATTAATCATTACTGAATATCAGTTTTAAAAATCCAGAAGATTTTTAAAAGTTCGCTTGGGCATTAATATTAAAAAGTTCGGAAGGGGATAGGGGGTAAGAAGTGGGGAGTTGGGTATCCACCGAAAAGTAAAATGCATAAAAGTTGGATCCATTAAACTCGAGACCATCCCGTCGTCGCTTTTGTTATTTAATATATGAAACTGTTACAAAAAGGAGCAGAACAAGGGGTGGACCGCAGTGACATCGTACGCGGCCGCGCTCGATAACAATCAAATATTGATCCAGTTGACCTACTTTCCTTTGTTCATTTTCCTGTCTCAGTCACCTATTCTACCGGTATACAAATCCGTTACTGTCACGTCACAAACAGCAAAAGCATCAGTGATTCAATTTAAAACTACAAAAACTGTACGGTCACTTTCGAGTGAAAATTTTGGAATTGTATTGGTCGACACAATGTCAGGCAATGCTGTTGGATTTGTGCAATATTGTGAAAATGAAACAGACATAAAACAATACCGCACTATCTGTTCTTTCCTGCCAGGGTTGCGGAATTTGTTCGAAAGAGTCCTGCGGCCCTGGAACGCAAAGGGCTTTAGAAGGAACACGGATGGGTTTTAGTCAGTAAGAGTCTGAGACGCCCTTCCGCTCCACCCAGAGCTCCACTCATTTGACGTTTTCCTCCTTAATAGAATAGTCAGTAATACTTTTAATTACCTAGGCACTAGCTTAAGGTAGTATATTTTTCAAAACATTTGCTTAAAAATTTCATATACGAAGCCTGTATACATTGTTCGAAAGTAAAATATTACGAACCATACAATGGAACGTGCGGTAAAATAGGTACTCTCCATCCTAAAACCTATTTTACCGCACTCCTCGTTGTATAGCGCCGTGCGTTTTCTTTACGGTTTTTTTAATAACCATTAAAAATATAAGAATTCCACCTAGACGTTTCACATTACTAGAAAAAATAAGCTGATCGATCGAACCTCCTTGGAAGCCATTTTGCTCACTACGTTTATCTCAGTTTAATACTAAAGAGAAAAAGAGGTAAAATATGTAGTTCTCATTTTGAACACGCGCACGTGGCGCCATGTGCAAATTCGCGCCATTTTCATATACGGAACGTCAAAGATTGCTGCGACTTTCCGACTGGTATCTAAAAACTAAAAGTTTGTTTTATTACCTATAATGTATTGGTTTTTACAAACTCGTGACTATTAAATTCGTCTACTCGTTTGTAAAAACCAACTTACCGCACTAGTGTCAAAAATAACTAGTTGGAGCAATATTTCCCGAGGTTGCAAATAAAATGGAAAATAAAAGGAGGAAAAACGTTCGATACTAACTTGGACTACGAATAATTCACTTACCTACTACATAAACGTTTTTGTACTACTTTTTTCCGGTGTCTGTTCGCTTAAACTTAAACTGTTTTTTAAGGATCTACTATTGCTATCGATTAGATTTGAAACAGTTATGAAATTAACCCAGTGAGAAAATTAAATTCAAATTACATTGTGGTCTAGGTCAAGTGAGGTAGGTATATGAAAGGGTTAACTTACAAAACGTAAAAAATACTTTATTTCGTCTAAATGACACTGTTTTTGAAATAAATTTAAAATAATTATTTCCTTCCAATCTGACAGTCAATTAACTTATAATTGCCATCGCTATTATTACCGAAACTGCTAAATGACCTCATTCAAAACCTGTTTATTATATCGATAGTCACCGTTGCATTGTTTAGAAAATATTGAATGTAGCAATAATTTTTGTTATCCTATAATAATTATTGCAGCAGCGAGATAATCAAAAATAGCGCCACAAATGGTGTAGAAAGAAGTTAGTAGTTATACTGTTTATCAATCATATGAGTTTTTTACAAGCAAATGGATGTGACTCCTTAATGGAAATGCAAATTAAAAGCTGTCATTCTTGTATTTTAACTTAAAAAATATACGCCGAGACTAAAGAATTTGACTTGAAGTAAATTAACGGTCTACAAGCACTGAATCTAATTAAATGTTTTCCATAAATCGAGTTGGTCCGGCTTTGCATTTCCTTTTTACGGTCGGAAGGCGCAGAAAGCCGTGGTTCTTTTGTTCGACAGCGGCGGTGGAACCAAGTTCTAACAATGTATTTTTATTTGCAACGGTATAAAGCTTGGATACAATGTTTATTGTAGCCTTTTCACTGCAAGTAGAGTACATTATTTGTGCGCCGCTGACAAAGGAAGTTGGAATCTTGACAAAGATATTATTATTTCTTTCTAGCTTTTGGAATGGCGTGAAAGGAAGGAACTGTTTATTTTTATGCTTTGACTCGTCGATGTGTTGTTTTTTGCGTCATTTATTGTACTGTAAATTTTGTAAGTTACAGTACATTACAGTCGTATTTCGACGTATTTAAAAGAAGTTTAAACGTTTAGATCTTTTATTAGAATACACATTTTTAAATAAGGTTTCATCTAAAATTAGAATCTTGAAGTAACCCACAGTTCTAACGTTAGATGAAACTTCCAAGACGAAGTACTCGTATATTAAAAACACTAATTAATAACGGCTTTATTAAACACGAGTCCATGTAACGTAGTAAAGTAAAGAATAGCGACGTTATGAAAAAAAGTAATGTTGTAAACCGTAGCGTAAGTTTTTAACTCTGTGCCAAGGAGCGCACCACAAACACGAACAATTAGGTTACCGTTAGCGTAACACGTTCACTCAACTTCATCACACCATGTTGTGAATAAAGCTGCAATATTTCTTGTGTGAAAGGGTAACTTATTTACTGCTTGCTGTGGCGCCCTCGCACCGTGAATGTAGACTAATGTAATAAAATCACGTGTCACTAACATAGTACGTTTTGTAATAACAAGCTAGGAAAGTAGTTTGAGATGTTTTTGAGCAAAGAACATCTCAAACGAATTCACTGGTTTTATTTCTTAACATGAGTTAGGGTGAAGGAATTCAATATCGAGCGGGTGTTACAAGTTCGAGACGGAGCATTTGACCGGGCGCTGCGCAGTCAGCTCGCAGTTTAGAAATCTTTTCGTTACATTGTTTTGTATTTTACTTTTCCGCTATCGCAAATAGACAGGGCTAGGAGAGTAAATACATCATTTACTCTCAAGTTGCTTGTTCAATCATAATTTAAATTAATATGTCCTGCTCCTTTGCTCGCAAGTCACAATATTCTACCTAAATGCCAAATAAATGAACATGATGCCAATAATTTAAAAAGTAACTCTTAAATTATTGGCATCATGTTTATTTTGGAATTCAGTTCGTATATGTAAGTTTGGTGTAAACAACACTTACATAAACGAACTGAATTCCGTATTGGTTTAAAATTAATAGGATTTGACATCTGATCTGTCCGGTCAACGCCTACGGGCCTACGCGCTACGAGCGTGCTACGAAGCTACGCGACTACGAGCTACGAGCATGTAAATTCATGGTTCCATGGTTTCATTTATTATTACTGCTAAAACGTAACTCAAAGCTTGTTAGATATCATAAATTCAAAGTAAAACATTTCAGTTTGCACTTTCTTCTAATTACTCCTTCGTATCCAGTACTGAAACATATTTCACTTTAATTTTCTTGTTTATGAAACACGAAGCATCATTTCAGTAATTAATTTTCATTGCAGCAGCTCGTTTGCTTGCTGAAGTGTCCGTAATACTTGAAGCCTTGCACATTCATTAACACTAATGAATGTTCCGAGGGAAAGCTTATTAGAATTACTCAGAATGTGTGTTTGCCCGCTTTTAATGCTGTCTCAAGTAGTTTGTTTTATTTACGTTACTTTAGAAAATGAAAGAGAAGGATTAAAAATGTTAGGTTTGCAGACTATGGATAACACTTTTAATATGAGGTAAATAATAAATGAGAGAGAGACTTATCTTGTTTATCGAGCTTTTGTTAGTTTTGTTCAATAGGGTTCGGTACGTCCGAATGGAATCCAAAACGGAAACCTTAGGCGTCGTCCTAATTGGCTAACGATCTTATGAGTTAACGATGCGATTTCGTCGTAAGATAAATCGCGCAATGATGCAAAGCTTCAGTAGGTTAAACATAACACTTTACACGTCAATCTTTTTGGGTAATATTTTTTTAGATGAGGCCGGTGTTGAAAAAATGGCAATTTGTAAAAATAATATTTAAACGTAAATTTAAACATTGGGCCATGTGCATCATTGAAGCAGCTCAATTCCAAGCCTTTTTGTCCGTAAGATGGTATTTAACGGTGTAAAAATATTTGAGACATAAGTAACTTACGTTTTAAAAATAATTTGAATTTATTAATATTAATAAAAACGTATACATTGGCATTTAAATGAACCACCTATTCTCTTGAGCCTGGTTTTAGGAATGACAAAATTGTGTTTATTCCTAGCATTTAAGTTATTGATATCACTGTATCTTTTAAATAGATTAATATTTTTATGTGCATACAAAAGATTCTCATAAATATACTGAGAGGGCACAGTCATTGTATTAATATCTTTAATTAAATTTGTCTCTGAGGGAATGTCTAGGACTTAATTTATGAATTGCACGAAAAGCCTTTTTTTTGTAAAATAAATACTGTCTGAATATCGGCGGCATTTCTCCACAACAGAATGCCGTATGACATCACTCTATGAAAATAACTAAACTATACCAAATGGGCTGTCTCTAAATCAGTTAAAGCACGAGTATTTCTCACGGCATAAGCTGCAGACAGAGCTAAGTTTTTTGGATAATTTTATCTTTACGGGAGCCCCATTGAAGCTTTGCATCTAAAGTTATACCTAAGAACACCGTGTACTCTTCGGGTTTTCTCTTCACTTTTTATGGACACACTAGTGTTCACTTGTTTAACATGAGGTAACTAACTATGCATTTCGTTTTTTTCTCGTTGAGTAGAAGATTATTAATATTGAACCAGTTAACTACAGTTGCAATGGCACTATTAATATCGTCAGTAACCACCTGCTGTCACTTGAGTTTAAATAAAAGTGATGTGTCGTCTTCAAACAACACTATATCATGCTTATCCTTTATGAAGTTCGGCAAGTCATTAATATTTATGAGAATACAAAAATAGACCTAAAATTGAGTCCCCATCTTGAATACAGATCCGGGAGATCTTGTACCGTTCACATCAACTCTCTGAATCATATCACTCAAGTATGAAGTAAAAAAATTCAACGAGGCGTCCCGGATTCCGTAGTAGTGCAGTTTCCTGATTAATGTCTCGTGGAAAACACAATCGAATGCGAATCGAACAAATCGTAAAAAAAATCCCAAAGCATCGCATTTATCTTCCCATGCATTATAAATGTGTTCTAAAAGTTCAACATCAGTTTTTGAACGACCCCAAGTAAAACCAAACTATTTACTATGTTAGAAATTGTGTTTATTAAAATATCTCTGCATCTGATAATTTTCTCAAAAATTTTGCTAAATGTAGGTAGCACTGATATGGGTCTATAATTAGTAGTATTTGAAGTACCACCCGATTTAAATAGCGGTATTATTTTACAATATTTCATTAGATCAGGAAACTCACCACAATCAATACAATTATTAAAAATTACAGCTAAATGAATGAATTAATAATTTAAACTGCAAACATGAATTTAGGTCACACAGCAGTCATAGACCTAGGTAAAAGAATTCGATCGATAACGTCTCAATCGATTCGAGTGGCGCCGCAATAGTCCATGCATTTTTAAACCAATGCGGCACCGGCACGTGGGAACCCGTGCCGGTGCCGGTATTATATTTTAATTAGGAGCTGCAATGTTTATAATGTACTTAGCAACATCAACAGAATTGCTCTAAAGATCTGCAGTCTTTTTAACATTCAAAGAATTAAAAGTTTTTATTATATCATTAGAAGTGACTTAATGGAATTTGAATTCCGAATCACAAACTGGATCATTTTCTTTAACTATTTTTTCTACAGCACTGGGTAATGAATTCAGATATTTTGTAGTCGATACGGGAATATCTGTAAATACATTTTCAAATGCTGCGGCGACTTGCGAGTCTAATTTAATTTTAATGTCATCAATAGAAAGGGTGTAATCACTATAAATCCTTTAACTGCTTTGGTTCGCTATTAATGTCATTTTAATAACATTACTACTATTTTGTATTTTTAACTCAAGTACCTAGACTTGGCAATATAACAAACTTTTTTAAATAATTTAGTTTAATTCTTCATATATATATATATTATATTCTACTGTATTAATATGAATCCGTTCTTCATACAGCTCATAAAGCCCTTCTCTACTCTTATAAATACAAATGTGGCCCAGTCACTCAAAGAAGTGTTACTATTGGCTGAAATGGTTTCGGGAACGAATATTGTATCAACCTCTGTGCATTTTGAAAAAATCATTATTTCACATCGATATTCTTTTTTGTTTTCGTTTTATTTATATTTGGAGATTAATTGCCCACAATGATTTGAATCCACTTAATTAATACTTTTGTTGTAGATAGGTACAAAATCTGTGTAGATATTATCTAGGCAAGTGGCACTAGTGGGAGTTATTATAGTAAAAATCGCATCGTTAAGTCGTACAATCGTTCGCCAGTTATTCAAATTAATTTATTTCGTGAACACAGGGTACATACAGTAGATGTTACTATAAATAAGATCCGAGCTGTGTCCCACCAAAAGAATACAAAATATCAAAGAATTTTTAAAACGTACATTTCAGAAATTCAAAAGTAGGTAGAATCACAATAATTACTAATCATGTCAAATTTGGATACAATAATTGATAAGATGTCAAGTTAAATAAAGTAAAAGGAACCAAAAAATACGATACAAAGATAATAATGTCAATAATTCAATTATACAAAAATAATTTAAATTATCAAAATCATTTAGTATGTCAAATCAAAATAACATAAGACAGATTCGATTTAATTAAAAGGAAATTGAGATTAAAGTTAGTCATTTAAATATTCGTCAACTGAATAATGCACCTTGTTATTAAACAATTTGAACAGATTTCTTTTAAATTCGTTAATGTTCAAATATGAGAGAATCTGCCCTGGTACCTTATTATATCGTTTTTGAGCCTTTGCATAAAAGCGTTCGCTATGAAATTTTGTTTTCGTTGCTGTTTGTTTGCATTAGGACGACGCCTTGTAGGATCACTCGTGTATCTGTCTGGCCAACTGTTTATTCTGTCACAGCCGTTTTGTTCCGAATAGACTGGACCGCTGAGACCTAAAAATGGACGCGGAACGTAAATACACATATTTTGAATATGGTGCTATTTTTAGCGGTACAAATGGAAAAATCATGTTTTTTAATTGTGTCGTGCGATACATCAATTGAAAGGTTTTTATTATGAGGGTCAAAAATATTTTATAATTTTAAAATAAATAAGTTTAGAGTTATGATGACAACACTGTGACATTTTTCAAACACAAACAATTTTTCTAACACAAATCATGGTATGTTTAGAAATTGAATTTCTTGATTCATTGTTGCCAAAATTGTCAAACGATTGATATCTAACACATCACATTCCTCAGTATATAGTGTCAATAATATTTTTTCAACACATTTGCTGAAAAAATGCATTTACGAAGCCTGTATACATAGTTCGAAAGTTAAAAATTACGCACCATACAATGGAACGTGCGGTAAAATAGGTACTCTCATCTAAGTATCTATTTTACCACACTCCTCGTTGTATAGCGCCGCGCGTATTCTTTACGGTTTTATTTAATAACCACTTAAAATGAGAATTCCACCAAGGATTTTCCCATAACTAGAAAAAATAAGTTAAATGATCAAACGTCCTTGGAAGCGGTTTCGCTCAATAGGTTTGTCTCATTTTAATAATAAAGAGAAAATGAGGTGAAAAATGTAGTTCTAATTTTTACCTTGCGCACGTGGCGCGATTTGACAATTCACGCTATAAGATTACGTCCAAGATTGTTGCGACTTTCCGACTGATATCTAAAAAGTAAGTTTTTTTAATAAGGGACTTTAACAAACTATGTTAACTACAGATTTTTTGATTACTTACCTACTGTGTGCCTATAAATTAATAATTGTGGAGATCTTTAACTCATTTCAATAGTTTACATGTAGATTTACTGGATTTTATTCAAAACTCATGTAGATAAGTGGCCTATAAAAGTGTTTAAACCACATGAGTAAGTTCTGTGATGTGTTGGACAATATATTTAAATCTCGATGTCCAACAAAAAATATCGGTCATTCATTGATAAATATTTGTCAGCCCACAAATAAAAAACACATAAAGAGCAACAAGTTCAACGAAAATCTTACCGAGAAAAAACTAGCGGTCGATTGTATCTAAAGTAGGTAGTTCAAGGATTATTTAGCAATTATAAGTTGAAAATGCAGTTTGCAGTGAAAAACTTATAACATTTGAATTGATGGGGTAACTTTAAAAACACATGAATTCGCATTTCGATGTTACCCAACATATTCTTGGTATGATGAGTGACGAACAAGGTAAAAGCTTTCACCAGCGTAATAAATGCCGAAATATTTACGGTTTTAGACATTTATAGACCAGGGTCGATAATTTTGGAATCCAAAAAAAATAATAGTAGGATGAAACCCATTGCAAAAGGAGGAGAATATTATAAAAATTAAACGAAAAATAATTTACGGGTGATCTGAGGTCGGGAAGGGGAAGGGGGTGAGTTTTAAGGGTAAAAAACGGTTTATCTCGATTTCCGGCAACACTAAAAGTCCTATGGAAAAAAGTCAAATGGCAAAGTTGTAGGTAATAAAAAGATCTAAAACTTTTATGTTTACACTTTTTTTCACATAACCTCAAAATGTATGTGAAAAATTCAAAAAACCAAGGTTTTGGTTTTTTATTTTTATCTTTTAAAAACATTTTTTTTTTTTCACGAAATTTGGTAAAAACTTACCTTTTTATGTCCCATCGTCGCTGTAAAAAATAAATATTTCTAATCAAATAAATTTGATTAGAAATATTTATTTTTTTACCTTATTTTGAATTAATATCGAAAAAGCACCCTAATTTTCAATCGAAAATTCACCCGTCAAAATATCAGCTTTTTTCAAAAAGTTGGTATGCTTTCTATTTGTTGAAATCTCTACTTTCCGATGGTGAAAAAAAAAATATTTTACCATAGTAAACCTTCTCAGAAAATGCAAAAAATCGAATTCGATTTTTTTTTAAATTTACAATTTTGAGCTATTTATTAAAATTTACAATTTAATTACTCGATAAACGTAAGATTACATGTTGTATTAATTAACAAAAAAATTGCAAATCAAAATATACTACTATAATTAACAAACAAATAAGTTAATAAAATTAATATTTAATAAGACATCTACAATATTTGGAGAAAGTTGTAGAATCTTCTTTAAATTATGTGCGTAGATGCCTATTGTTATGTGAAAAAAAAAGTGAATACAAAAGTTTTAGATCTTTTTATTACCTACAACTTTGCCATTTGACTTTTTTCCATGGGACTTTTATTTTTGCCGGAAATCGAGATAAACCGTTTTTTACCCTTAAAAATCACCCCCTTCCCCTTCCCGACCTCAGATCACCCGAAAATTATTTTTCCTTTAATTTTTATAATACTCTCCTCCATTTCCAATGGGTTTTATCCTACTATTTTTTTTCACTTTTCATTATTTTTAATGGCTTCTACCCTAGTCTATTATTCCTCAAAGAGAATATAACGAGGAATATGCATGCATTTTTATTTGCCAAATGAAATACTTATTGGCTCTAGTAAACAATTATAAAATATTTTTTAAATACATTCATCAGCGATGAAGTTAAAAAGCTTCAAAGATGACAATTAGAAAGAGAAGTCCGATACGAACTCTGACCTCAAATACTATGTCGCCTATGCAGCTGCCATAGAAAACGGCGTCTTCGCGAGAGAGACATATATTTGTTTAAAATAGTCATATCTCGTGTTTTTCGATCAATTTTGATTCTAATTTCACTGTTAGAATTATATTTTTGTATATTTTCAGATAAAGTGAATCTAGTGATAATAAATGTTTTTTTCATGCATATTCCCTATTAACTTATTATGAGAAATACAAGTTATTCTTGAATACTAATTACGTTGACATTACAAATGTAGGTAGGTATTCAACTAACTAGTAAGGAGTAGATGCACAATACTTTACAATGTTGTGGGTATCAAGAAAAAAGTACATATTTGTTGTGTTAGTGAACCATTACGTATCGTTTCTTGAAGGCAAGTCTATAGCAGTTTCACATTGTTCATTGTAGCAAACTTTTTTTATTGTTTTTTATTTTAATTTATGATTTGTTAATTGAACTTTATTTATTTACCTAATTGAATTTTTTTTTTGTATGTTTAACAAACATACAAACAAACAAATCTTATCTCTTTGTTACGATTTGGCTCAAAAGTACTCGACCGATTTTAAAAATTCTTTCACCGTTAGAAAGCTACATCTTCATCGAGTAACAGACTGTATTAATTTCCAGAAATAATAAGGGATCCCTACTAAAACTTGAATAACACAAGGTGTTAAAAAAATTGACACAAAATGGCTTTCATTGCATGCGCTGCGAAAACTATTAAAGGTAGAACAAAACAATGTACTACTGATATTAAAGGGAATATCAATATCTATAAAGCAAGTCCCCGATAGCATATGCCTATCTCCGACGGATAACTCACAATAACTGGTTTTACTATTAAAATTTTAGATTAAAAAGAATACATTTTTGCGCAGCTTATTTAACCCATATGGTATTAATCTATAACTAAATAAATGTATTTGTTAGAACGGAAATTGAATACAGAATATTTGTGCTCTTTGCTCTATGTATATAGTTTAAACAAATATCTTAGAAGATATCGCAAAGTAAAAATATTTGCGCGACAAAATACTAACGTGCGCGGCAGTCATTCGGTCAGGCCGCGGCCGTCGCGTCGCAATGTAGGTAGGTACGTGGGGATTCTGGCCTCCGGGAAATTCAAATCCAAAATATTTATTGCACCATAATATTTACAATTTCAAGGTTTTATTGTATATTTATAATCTACTAAACTAATAGGTAGTAATCTTAATTAATATTATGAAGATGAAAGATTTATTTGTTTGTTTTTAACAATTTGGCTCAAAAACTACTCAACCGAGTTAAAAAATCTTTCTCCATTACACTGCTACTTTATTTTCAAAAAACTTAGAGATCCCTCCCTAAATTGGAACAATGTAACCCAAGGTATCAAAATGTTGCCTATAAAAGCGTTGCGTGCAGTGCGAGAACTATTGATGATATATTATATAAAATAATGTTCTATATAATAATCATCATTATAATCATCAGTACTCATGATTTCTCAAAAAAAAGTCCGTGATGGCATCTGTCTAACTATTATAGTTACGCCACAATAACAGTCTTTGTTTAAATTATTAAGTTCAAATACGTGTGGAATCAAATAGTGTTGATATTAGTATCATGATATTAATCCTTATCCATTTAAAAGGTTTGATATTAAGGTTGATTATGTACCTATATGTACATTACAATTTTAACTATTCAAATGGGGCCTTTCATTTAAAAGTTACGACTGGTATAAAATGTTCTAAGTAAAAAAAATGTTGCAGTTTGAGCGAACAGGGGAGAATCTTAATACTTGGTCCGATGAAGCTGAAACACGGAATTAAAAATTTGGAAAAAAAAATGTATTTTTTTTAAATTTATATGTTTGGATTATTCGAAAACAAACCCCTAAATGGGCAAAAAGGGGTGACGAAGTTTTTAGGGGAGGACATTATTGCTTACTTCAATTTACCTGAAAATTGGAACGAACAAACTAAAAGTGAGATATTTGAATCTGATCTAACGATTTCATTTTTTTGAATTTTTTGACCCCCGTCATGGGTTGATTAAAAAAATTGAAATGAATGAGGTGAATAGTAGGTTGATCCTGAGACCGTTAAATGATTATAGAAGTGCCTTACTTTCCATAACAAACCTTAAAAAGTTTAAGAGGGGGCGTTGAAGTTTGCGGAGTACCAACTAAATCAGCGCGGACGAAGTGCCAGTATTTAATACAGAGAAAAACATAATTTTATTGTGAATTTGATTTTATATTGAGTGCTGGAGCTTAACTTATTATTGAATGATTTAAATGATCTTCTTAAGTAGGTATATTTTAATGCGAAAAGTGCAGATTATTTGATTTAGGTATCGAGATTTACAGTAACTGTTTTGAGATAGGTAACTTAATTAAAACCGAGAAAAATCTTTCAAGATTTGAAGATTACTTCTAGTTTTTAACTCGAGAGTATTTTATAATTACCAAGAGTAAAAGTAAATTAATCGTATTTTATGTTTCGTAACATATGGCTCATACTTTTATTAAACCTTTATACCTGCGCTATTTTGTTAACAATTTAGAAAAAAATAACTTTTTTGATTTGTTTTGAAATCACACTGGATTTATAAAAAAGGAAATTATCAAAGCTTCCAAATGAACATGTTGTGTTGGCCAGTTTGACAAAAAACAGTGTTCAATTGTTCATGTTTATAAATCAAAAAGTTTTTTTTTTAAGACAGTGTAATGCACTGCATCTTATCTCCGAAAATACTGAGCTTAAAATGTTGATAAAATACTGAAGTTATATCTTTACTCATAGATGACAGGAAAAACTGGAACAAGTCTATGGTTTTAAAACAACTTGTTGATCATAATTTTTCAACATGTTGGCTCCCGAAAATCCGACTCGCAATTGGCCTGTTTTTTTAATCGTTCCAACAAAGCAACTTTTTACTGATATTAAAACTGTGTTTCTATTTAAATCAAATATTTTTGAACCATTGTATCTGCGGGTTAAGAACTTCACATATCTCAATCAACAACTGATATTAAATAATTGATTTGTTCCGTTTTCGCCTAATATTTTCGCCCACTTTTGAAAAAAAAAAAGAAGAAAATTTCCTTTATCGCCGCATTCTGAACAAAGTTCCGTTTTCGCCCACATTTAATTTGTTTATCAAAGTACAGTCAGTCAAATTATCTTATTTCGCTCCGGCCAATAAACTAAAAAAAAAATTAAAAAAATAGAAAAAAAAAAATATACCGTAGAAGAAACTTCTTCTAAGTTAGCCGTCAAATTCGGTTTTCAAATTGACTAGTTGTTCCCATGCATAATTGTTGAAAAGTCCAAATGTATAGGATTGTCGTTGCTACCGAAATGTCACGCGGTAAATTCAAACCATTATGACATTTCAAAAATCGCTATCGCAATCTGCGAGTAAAGTAATCGCAGACTCGTTTAATATATTTCTCGTTAATTATTTTCGCTTCCTTTTTAAGGCACTTGTATTATTTCGATCTTAGTACCTACTTACTATGAATGTTTATTACAACTTCAGACTTCATAAAGAATACCAACCTCCTGTATAATATAATTAGCACTCATTCAAAAATAGTCGGCAGGTTCACCGACCCCGCTCTATAACTATTTATTTTCACAACCTGCAGTGTTTACTACAGTGCCCTCGATCACCTGTTCACGACGAGGGGTCAGGAGAGTTTACGAGCAAGGTCATCACCGCCACGCTGCATTGTTGCCATCCCGCTCTCTCATAGCACGCCCCCGCAAAGAGCAATGTGCAACAGACACGTAGTTAGGTATTTAAGACATGTGGGAAAATCTATTTCCGTCCAGTAAACAATGATAAATGATATTTATTTTTTAAATACGCGTAACATAACACTTATACACTTTTTTATCATATTTTATCATATGAGAACCAAGACGTAATGTCTGAACAGGCCTTTTGAGGAAATTACCACACAGATTTGAGTGGACCTGTCTAGACAGTGCAAGCATTTTTCAGTTATCGTGTAGCTCAAACTTAGAACTCAACGATTTGACAAACAATACCAAAGTAAGGACATTTAAGTTGACCGCATAAAGAACTCAAACTGCCAGGCGAACATGAAATTAACCCCTAACATAGCGATCTACGTCGTCCTCACATTCACAATTATGAATTAAAAAAATATAATGCTCTACATATAATATAAGTCTTCACGTCAAAATAATAAAAACAAATTAAAAAAAGATGAATATTATGATAATACAAAGTAAACCATCATGGCAAAAAGTAAACAAAAATGAGAATATGAAAATGTCAATGAGTAAAAAATAAGAAAGGATCATAAACGTAAATATAAACATCGGGCCGCCATGTACATCATAGAAGCAGCCCCATCCAAGCCTTTTGTCCTCAAGATAGTCTTTAACGGTGTAAAAATGTTTTTGGCATAGCTTACGTTTTACAAATTATTTGAATTTATGAACACTAAGGTCTTGAGTATGGCTAGGAAAATTTATTGTAAAAACGTATACATGGGCATCTAAACGTACCACCTAATTTCTTGAGCCTGGTTTTAGTAATGACAAAATTGTGTTTCTTTCCAGTTTCTATGTTATGGATGTAACTATCTTATTAAATAGATTAAAATTTTATTTGAATAACTTTCTCAAAAAAAATACTATCATACGTAGCACTGTTATAGGTATTTAATTAGTAGGGTCTGGTGTACTACCCGGCTTCAATACTGGTATTATTTTACCATATTTCATTAGATCAGGAAACTCACCATGGTCAATACATTTATTAAAAACCAGCGACCCGCGACTAGCGAATTTGCACCCGTGTCGCACGAGTGGAAATTTTTGTTCCGCCCAAAAATTACTAGAATCAATAATATTGTTGCTCAGGCCGAAATAAAAAGTATTATAGACAACCGGTAACGAAGTCTGCTCTCAGGTGTCTACCAGTTCCGGACACAATCTCAACCTCCGCGGTCACACGGTGTTCATAAAATATAATTATTTAATCATACAGAAATGTACAACGGCAGAAAACTCAATGACAGTTAAAAGAATAATCGTGTAACGAAGAACAACCAAATGAAAACAAACAGACCGATATGAAATAGTTGAAAAAGTGCCCGCAATCGTCATACCATGAGCTAGTAAAAGAGAGCTCTGAATGTCGTACGGTTACAATACAGCGCTTCAATTAGGTACACACGAAACACGTATATCTGGCCCGTTCAAAACAGGTGCAGCGCTCGAAGCGTAATCTCCGTTCAAAATTGGCCAAAGCTCGTAGCACTAACGGTGGGAAGGGACAAAAGATAAATTCGAGGTACGTGAGGGCTCGTTTACGCGAAGAGAGTTACTCGCCAACGTAAGATATTATTTACATTTATGTTGCACCTACCTTGTTTGTTTTATTTTCAATCTGTGATTGGTAAACGTTGGGTAAAGTCATGGCTCAGTAGTTATGGTCTCGACTTCAGACCTAGGTAGTTTATTTCATCACCACTTTTCTCTGAAAAGTGTAAGAAAACATCGTGTGGGAATCGGCATGTCTTAGAGTCAAAATATCAATGACATGTGACAACCACCAAGCACTAGGCCGGCGTGGTGGATTATGGCACACATCTTTCTCAAAGAAAGGAGGCCAGTTTTTCAATAGTCGTCGGTTATTAACTGATTATTTCATATTTTAAAAATCGTTTCAACAATATAAAAAATTGTTGATGAGAGTTTTTAGTTTCAAATGCTTGAAAAATTTTATTATTAAAATGTAAGTACACTCGTATTTCTCTACATTAATAATAAAAAACTTTTTTACGAAAAAATACAACCGACTTCCAAATAAAAAAAACACTACAAAGTATAAAAAAACTTTAATTTCGGAAGTCGGTGTTAAAATACGGAGAAACAATTAAAAACACTGACTTCCGAAATTAAAGTACTTAAAGTATTACTTTGTAGTGTATTTTTTAATTTTTAGGTTTACTGATAATATTAGATAATATTTAATTTTCTTTAATATTATATTTTTTATTTACGACGACCAGTCAAGTCCGTCGGTAGTAGGAATAATACAAATTTATACGAGCTAAATTTAAACTAGACTTTCCATAAATAAATAATTCCTTGACAGAAATTCTACTCGTGTAAATGGGCCTTCAGCACTGCGCTGGAATGCAATGAATGAAAGGTAAGCAAGCGTACGGATTTCGGTGGCTGGTTTGAAATGCGGGCCACAAAACCAAGCAAAACGAATTTCACACTTATTAAATATTATTATTTTTTAAATTTAGAGATATCATTTATTTTTAGTTTAACCATATCTAAATTATGTCATGTATTATGTCAAGAGACAATAGAAATATTATCTCATTTAAGTTAGTGGAGAGAAAATGAATGTGTTTTAAAAAAACCCTTGATTTTTCGAGATAAATAACAGCTGATTAACTGGCCAATTGATTAAGTTCTAATCCGTAGTGCTTTCGTTCTCTTATAAACCAACCACCTACACCTTTCAGTCGCAAACACGAGCATTTTTCCGGACTTTCATGGATTAAAACTAAAACCAATTATAAATACTGCAGTATATTTATTAAATCTGCGGACTTCCTGGCCACACACTAGCGCTAACCGAAACGGGACTGTATCCACTGTCCACGATTTTAACTTTTTTTCCGCAAAACTCTGCCGTTTTACGGTCTGCATTGAAAGAAGATTAACACAAACCAATTTCAGATGACTCCCTACAATTAAACCTTGTTGTTTGTTTTTATCGTAATAATCTTTAAAGAACAGAAATAACTCTTTAAAGATCATTCGCCAGCCCTTTTCCTTAATAGTAAACTAAAATATTCATAATTTGTCTACTAGAAACACTAAACTAGAGCAATATAAATATTTATAAAAAATATCAGCGATTTTTGTCGAGTGTAAACAATACCCACAGACCAATGGCAACAAATACACATGTTTCGAATGTCCGCCATTATGAAAAGTCTGCACTGACAAAATCACAATTCAAATCACTTATGAGAAATCGCAAGGGTGTTGTTAAGTAATTATAGGTGGTTAATTATTAACCACCTATAAATAATATTTAGCACACCTAAGTGCTAAATATTATTAACGGTGAAATTAATCTATTCTCGGAAGCCAATATTACTATAGGTATTATGCAGTAGTTAGTTTGTAATCGAGACGACGTTTAATTGTCTCGAGTCTAGACCGTGAACTAATGGGGTGCGTGGGTTCTGCGAACTAAGGATTGTAATACAAATACCTAAGGAATTTGTATCTATTTGTATTTGTGTATAGTTAAAACGAGACACTTCCTCGCGCAGTTACCTTTCATGTGTATTTCAGTGGAGTGGTTTATCAGAAAAAGTTAAGTATTATTTTATTCGTTTCCCTAACTATTGACAGGTGAACTATTTATATGAACTAATTGAACACACAATTTATAGTGTTAAGCTTTACTGAAGAATAAAATTAGTGAAAGATCCAGGCACTAAATACGTTTTTCTAAGAATGACTGTCGCACAAAATAACATTGTCATGTTTTTTTTTCTATTGAATTTAATTTACCTATTGCTACTCACGCTACTTACCCAAATAACCATAACACAAGCCAAGCAAGAGATTTACTTTTGGTATTTTTTGAAAACTTTGTTAAAACAATTTAAAATTATCTAGTTATTTTATCATTTTGTGTGCACTGTTTGGTTGTTTTAAAATGTTTGTATTGTTTTTTTTTTTAATATCGTTATTTCCCGCGGCGCCTCCTACTCGTGTTTTCGGCGCGAAGATTTATCGCGGACTGCTGGGATCGAGGCCCGCGTATCATAGCATTGTTCAACATACATTGCGCGCGAAAAGGAAAAGTCAAGAATGCAAGAACTAATCACTTAAGATATACTTAACACATTTCGTTTTGTGTAATTCTAGTTTATTTGCGTGTGTAATGGGTTTTCTCACTTTGATGGAACCGGGTATTTCTTTTTGCACGCAATACATTTTATACTATCAGTATGAGTAAATAGATGGTATGACTTTGCATGTACTGCATATTAATATTTGACTTAGTTTGACTGTCGGAATGTTCTCATTATGCGACTTTTGTGTTTGCGTCTGGATTTTCCCGCAAGCACGGATTTCCCACTCTCTTTCCATTTTCTCTATCTAGGACTATTTGGAATGCAACCGTATGTAAGCTTGAAAATTAAATATCACAGTAAATAGGTGAACCATTGTAATTTTGATAACTTTTAATATTGTCATCCTTCGTAGTCTCAAATATTTTCAGCCGCCATCGCTGTGTTCACTCCTTTTTTAGCTATTTTTCGTTTAGGTTTTTTATTTTTCTGTATTATTATACCTTCATTCCTTAGAAACTATTCCAAAAAAAAAACCCTCACTACCCCGTATGCCTGTACCATGGCAACCAATTTCCACGTATCTTTGTAGTCACTGGCGCCATTTTCAGATTCATTTAAAAATCCATTCACGGTAAAAAGATTCTATTATATTTTGCAGAATAACTAAATTATATTTTACGATGTTTGTGTTAACTTAGAATAGATTTAATTGTATTCTTCTAAAAACAGTGTATCTGTAATTTCAAATTCTAAAAGGAGGTGGTACTATACACCCAAACGTAGCATTTAAAATACTAGGCCACTATTACACTGACACATGTTCGTATAACTTCGATCGAAAGCGTGAACGCCCGCCCGCCCCTAAAGAATTTCGCCTTGAAATGTTTGGCTGACATCGATCGAAGTTTGCGGGAACACCCCAAGTGTACGGGACTACGGTACTACGCGCTACGCAGTTACGCAGCTACGCAGCTACGCAGCTACGAGCGCCTACGAGCGCCTACGAGCGCCTACGAGCGCCTACGAGCGCCCACGAACCGAATTATCCTATTTTATCTTCAAGGTGAAGATACGGGTTAAATCCGCTTCTAATCCTACTATAGTCATTTAACAATTTATTCATGTAATATAGTATATATTTTATAATACCTATAATTAGTTATACTTAGTCATAAAAACCGACATGTAACCATCAGTATATTAATGAAAGCTTTATTTTTATGGATTAAACGGCGCCGTTAACGGCTAGGCCGTTAATAAAAAGGCATTTTAAGCTAGTTGGCTGCGAGAAGTGCATATAGAGTCAACAAAGTAACTTAATGTCAAATAGATACCAGAATGTAAGAACAAGTAAGGTGACCTAATGTTTATAGTCTGAAGAAAGAATTATAGAATTGTCGTCCAGATAGTCCTTATAAAGGCTGTTTGACCACTTTCGATGCTATTTGGGCGACTCATTGCTGATACACCATTTTTGACTGAGTTACCGCAATACATTCTGCCATAATCTAAGTGTTGTTACAACATAACCGTGAAAATGAGATGTGGATCAAATCAGCAGAATTTAAGTCTAATCTTTAGTACCTATGGTATTCTGTCAGTTCACCAAGAATAAATTTACAAGTTTTTACTTCACAAGCAAAGATTGACAAAAACATGATTTTTCATTTCATCATTATACAACAACAATTTTACCAAATAATTTACTTATGAAAATAATTATCCGATAAACATTTTTTTAATAACGTATTATTCGACAAACAATTTTTTTTTTCTCATAAAACAACGTTTGGAATAAAAACATTTTACATTTATTTGAACGATTAGTCTAATGACTTGTAAAGATATTGGATATTTCAACTATGTATGAAATACTTAATGGACGACTCGCCTAACAGTTAATTAATACTGCGCGCTGGATTGATTTCGAAAGTCACCAATACACAAAATAGCATTTTTAACTTTAAATTAAATTAAAATATTGTCTCAATAAGTCAATAATGTTGTGCTACAAAAGTTAGTGACAGAAATGAATCGCTGCAAAAACGACTCCACCGTAGTCTTGTCTGCCCTAGCCCTAGAGTGTAATTTAAGCCCGCGTATTTAGGGGTGCTATAATACCTATTGGACCACCGAATATTGCTTAAAGGGGCGAGGCGGTCCGCCGAGTTGAGGGGCAGGTGGCTTTAACGCCCGCCGCCGCGGCTGAGGTTAGCCGGCGAAGCCGGTCAGCAAGCCGAAGCTGCGGTGGTGAGCATTAAATCCATCTAGGACCGCCCGAGCCCCGCAGCGCCGGAGCCGTGACAGAAACCATGCCTGCTACATGTTGCACGCTCGCTTGCATGTTGCATGCTTGTTTGAATGTTGTGATGGATGTGTTTTAAAATTATATTTAACTAGTGGCCTGCCCCGGCTTCGCCCGGATATATGTATTTTTTTTTTTCAAAATTTTCTTTCATAAGATCCTTCTCCTGACAATAACAAACACAACAAAAAAAAGAATTAGCTAAATTGGTCCAGCCGTTCACGCGTGATACCGTGACCAAGGGAAATAGGGAATAGTAAGACCGCCCATTGTACACTTGTTTTTTTTTAAACGTTTTTTACTATGTTTGTAATGAGGTGTACAATAAAGTATATAATAATAATAATAATAATAATAATAGTTTTTATATTTCTAGATAAAAGATAGATATAGATAGACTAGCGGACGACACGCGGTTTCACCCGCGTAGTTCCCGTTCCCGTGGGAGTACGGGGATAAAATATAGCCTATGTTACTCGCTGATTGTGTAGCTATCAATTGCTGAAAGAATTTATCAAATCGGTCCAGTAGTTTTTGAGTTTATTCATTACAAGCATACACACACAAACAAATAAAAAAAAATCCTCTTTAATATTAGTGTAGATGTAAACGTGATTTTTCCAAAATATTAAATGAAAAGTGTATAAATGATTAAATATAATCCGAAACATTTGTAAACAGAAACACTTGCCGAATAAATGTTTGTAAAGCGAGTGTTTATAAAATAAAACATTTGCGGAATAAGTTGTTTGTGAAATAAATACTTTACGAAACGGTTGTAAAACATTAGTGAGCCCTTTAGTATAGTAACTAATAACCCTATATTTTTTAAGTATATTTCCATCATAGGAGTAAAATGAACATTTCTTCTCTACTTCGTAAACAACAACATAAACCACACCATTGGACAGGTTAAAAAAATGAAACATATTACGAGTCTGTCTTGCCGTTCCTTCCAACCGACATGCTTTCTTTTTTAATTGAATGGATGGCACAGATTTGTCATTAAACGTTCGAAATCACCTAATTTTCAACCTCCTCAATCAATCTCCTCTTCTGGACGTTTATTATTTTTTTAATAGCTTTCTTTTACTACATCTCCGGATCTAAATGTGGTACGTGGAAAATGACCCACGTAACAGTCTAAGAATACTCGCTGAAACGGGCTTTCATTTGAATGTTTGCCGCTAAATTGGTTGAGCTGGAGGGAAGCTAGGTGTGAAAATCAGGGTGGGGCGCTTCTACCATACAAGCTGTTAGGCCCGGCTTGTTTTAAAGAATCTTACGTGTTTACACTTATCAATAAAATACAATTTTACAAGAGTAAAATAAATGTAAAGCTCAATCTCAATTTCAAACTTCGTGCGCAATTAACCGCGCGGTCAATGAACTCAATTGTTTCTAACAAAATATTAAAATAATTAAATGACGCACATCCTTGCCTTAGATATTAAAAGCGCGAATCGCTCGCGATGGCCAATTCGAGGACCGAGCGCGCCTTCTCTCTCACACACATTGGCTTTTCTATTTGACTTCTCGGACCTCTCAGTTTTTGCGTGTGCGTTTCGATGGTGCGACCACGGCGGTATTTAAAAAAACACAACTTTGCCAAAACCATACATTTCTCAAAGTTATGGTTAAAAACAATGATATTATAAAGGAATGAAACCCTACGCTTATCTGAGCGGCGTGAACATTTTCGTGGCGTCCGCAAGGGGGCGCGGCTGGCGGGCACAGGCAATGCCTTTGACCCCGCGGCATCGGGGTGTTCGTGCCCGTAACCACTGGCACGGCGTCACGGGTACCTGAGCGGCGCGGCGGCGTTCAGATATCTTTCCGTTCTTATTTCAAATGTATTTACTGTACGACTGCGATAGACTTGTTCTGTGTCTGGGTGTAATTTGTCTATAATATGTATTTATTTAGAAATATATAAGTATGTTTATCAGTTGTCTGGTTGCCATAGCACAGGTTCTGCCTAGTTTGGGATCGGATGACCGTGTGTGAGTTGTCCCAAGATATTATATTATTATATTATATTATTATTATAATACGGAACGTATGATACACAGCAAATAACAACAATTATTGTCTGAATTTGTCTGCAAAAATTTGCGCGCGCTGGTGCGATATCTACCTCTTTTTAGGGTTCCGTACATCAAAAGGAAAAAATGTAACCCTTATAGGATCACTTTGTTGTCCGTCAAGACCCCCTATCTTGGGAACGCGTAGAGGTATCGAGGTGAAATTAAAACCATATACTCAAGTCTAAAGTCCCTTGAAGCTGGGAAAGTTAAACTAACTTTTTATATAATAAATGACAAAAATAAGTTTAAATATAATAAATGACAAAAAAAACTTAATGTTGGATATGACCAAAGCTTATGATAAAGTGCAATACGACATTCTGCTAAGTAAATTACAAGGCCTATACCTTGTAATTTACGCTGCAAGGCTCACGAATGGTTTAAATCCTATTTATCAAATAGGGAACAACCAAGTCGAAATATAATTTTGTAATGAAAATACCAGAGAAATTCAAAATATTCGGTCTTACAGCAAAAAAATTAACGCCTCTATTTCCCAATGAAATGTAATTGGTTGCCTTCTCTTCCTAATCTATGTAAACGACCTTCCAAAAACCACAGAAGGGCCATGCGTTCTGTTGGCTCACGATATCTCACTTTTAACTTCATGCCGGAACAATGTTGGCTTGAGCGAGGACCTGTTATAACTTGGATGAATGACCATAACCTTGAAATATATTTCTCTAAATCTAAAATAATTCAAAGAAGAAGTCAAAAAGACCAGTGACCTTAAAACAGCACTGGTCACCTATTATGCCTACGCATACGCGTGGCTCAGTTACGGCGTGCTATTGTGGGGAAACTGCACGGATGCACCGACACTTTTCATACTAAAAAAAGCTTATAAGGATACTAGTAAACGTAAAAGACACCGACAGTTGCAAACCCCATTTCCAAGAACACAAAAATACTAACTCTCCCCTGCCTATACATTCTAAATACATATATGCAAATTCGTGCGAAATCACCAACACTTTAATACGACAAGAGAAAACGTACGGACAAAAATTACATTACGCCATAAAAATAGGTTAAACTTACCAAGTTCTATGATTAAAATACAATCAACGAGTACACTAGTCATGTGAATTAAAATATATAAGAAATTACCAGAAATAATTAATTAAAGAACAAAAAAATATATATATATATTCACAAAAAAATTAAATAATTTCTAATGTCTAAATGCTATTATAATATCAATGAATATATACATGAAACATTTTAAATTAGGTAGGTACAGACGCCAGCGCATCCAACTGTCCCGAAACTGTAATTTTTTTTGCAATAAACCTTGAACCTTATGCTTTAGCGATAAAGTTGAAAATCTATTTAAGACATTTGACGGGTTATTGTAGCTTGATGTGCTGGCCGTCTGTACATGTGTTTTTATTACTTTATAAATAAATCAGTAACAATATATAATTTATTTGAAATAGTACACTCTTCCTCTCTCCTACTTTGCTGTGCTCGACAGGGTCCACAATGATCATATGTGGAAAAACAATAAATATGTATATTGAGTATATTGCGTATTAAAAATCAAACTTTTAAGTTAACGTGAAAAAATGATAAGGCTGTTATGCCGCAAAAAAACGTTTGTTTCGACATTCTCAAGGGAATCAAAATTTATAGGGTACTTCCCGTTGACCTAGATTTATGAAATTTGGCAAGACGATAGATCTCAGAGTACAAGTACAGGAAAAAGTCTGAAAATTGGGAATTATTAGTTTTATCATTAAAAAAATATTTTTTTACGATTACAAACTGATATTTTCTGTTAAGGAATTGACCGTGACGTCCATTAATGTATGGGAGAACATTTTTTCAACAACAAAGTTCAGTTTGGCCTTCAATCTTACCTGCTATATTTTGCTTTCATAATTTCTTCCGTAGGTAATGTATACTCGGAAAAAATCAATACCCGATCGGAACCCTCGGTGCGCGACTCTGACTCGCACATGTCCGGCTTTTTTAATATTTTATTAATTTTTTTTAAGTAAAAGCAAACAGTAGCACAATAATAAATAGTCATAATATCTTAAATATTACATTTTAAACAATTATGCTACCCACCCCCATGTGGAACACCACAGATTACAATTAAAAGTATTTAAAAACTAGCTTTTGACACAGATACAGTAACGTTAATTCTGGATTTTTAATTAGAATTATATATAAGAGAAAAAAGAAAAAGTAAATTTGTGTGCGGACATTATTAATCATTACCTACGTTGTATAGTAATTTGCTGATCTTTTTTGAGTTGCTTGGATTTGCTTCTTGAATGCATTTTTACTAAGAAAAAATAAATAAATAATATTCTTGTTTTAAAGTTTTAAGGGTTTGAACGTGCCGCTCCATTGAAACGCGTAAAACCACGCGGTCATGGCGATCTTTAAAACTAAGCATTGCAGAGACCTGAAAATTAGATAAATAACATTGAATTTGTAAAAACATAGGTAGAAAAGCTCCTAGGACCATATTTTAGGATCTGTAAGACTAAAACCCCGTGGACGTGCCATTTTAACGGTGAAAAACACGTTATCGCCGATATATCACCGAAAAAGCATCGCAGACGTCTGAAGTTTTTTGGAAAACCTAGATTTGAATTTGTCAAAATTTGTAAAAATACACAAAAAAATCCTAGGTTTATATTTCAGGAGCTGTAGTTCGGTATCGCGGAGGAATAAATCGTGATTATCTGTCGAAGAAATAAGTATACGCGAGATCTTTTTTTGTAAACAACACCTATTAATGTGTAGAACGATTTGGCGGAAAAAATAGGCCAATTTACTTGAAACTTGTTACGAAAACTGACATACGTGAATTATAGAGATTATCATCATCGTTATTCAAAACTAACCCCAAAAGACGATTTAGGGGGAGTTCAAGTTTGTATGGAATAATCTTATTCCTTGGGTTTATAAACTTGCAACTTGGCATAAATACTGACCTAAATAAATAATTTTAAAATTAATTTTTCAAAACTACCCCCCAATGGGTTTAAGGGAATGTCAAACTTTTATGGGAGCCTTTAGCATAACATACACAACGTGCCCGCGCAGCGGCGACCGGACGACTGGCGTACAGGGCGCGCCACCGATTACATAAACATCCCGGCGGAGGCGGCCTGCGCATATTTTTTGTTCAACGTTGCGTGTTCACGCCTAAGCCTCACCTTATTAAATAACTCCTTTTGGTACAAGCCTCCACAGTTTGAATGGAAAAATCTTAACGATTGGCCAAAAAAAGTTGAAACTCGGCACTAAATTATTTAAAAAAAAAACACAACATTACGTGTTATTGGATCTGTTTCTAAATTTCATTTAGATCTGGGATTTTTCTTGTTCTTCACGGTATTTAGAATCATTAATAATCTATTTTGAAATCGTTTCTACATGTGAGTAAAATAAAAACGTAAACAAACACAGTTGTCTCGAAACTTCGACTTTGGATATCGAAAAACTTTATTACCGCTACATATTTCGCTAGAAATATAGATGAATTCCTCAAATAATCATATGATGAGCAAACCACTACCCTATAATGCAGTTTGGGTCTCCACGATCTTTGGTTTTTTAGCTTCGGACATCAATGCCATCAAAAATGCAGCGTAGTTATTTTTTGTCAAGATTTGATCGTATATTTAATTAACTTATGTACGAAAGAATACATAATGAAGGACCCAAATAGCATGATTATGTCTTGATTTTGCCCTTTTACATCTCTTCAGCAAGCGATAATGTTGTTTACTTATATATGTATTTTCAGCGAACCTAAGTTGACAACCTTTTGGAAAGGAGTAATTCGTATTTAAAACACATTTTTAAGTCGACTGACGCTATTTGGATGACCGTTACTTGTAATTTAAGATTCCTTACATACTATCATATAAAATAGCCTCGGCAACATTTTATTCATAATAAATACGAGTTATGCAAGTTGATTTTATTCCTTAAATTCATGACGAAATACATATGTGTGTCATATGTCAAAATCTTGTCGTGCAGAGTGGTAAAACTAATATAATAAAATAACATTACTAAAATAGTTTTGTCACAGATATAGATCATTATCGTCGTAAATGAAAACAAACTTGCCTCCCGTGCTACTGGAATGTCAAATCAATTCACATTGCAGGGCGAATGCTAATTGGTCGAATTTAAAGTTAGAATAATACCATTTTCCAGTGTCTTAAAAACGCATCGCAATCTAGGGTTTGGGCTCCGCTCGCCCCTTGGATCTTTCCCCTAATTGCCTAAGTATATTTAGGTACTCGCCCCCTTGAATTTAAGATACCCCAAAATCGCCCCCGATTTTTGGTAAGTTAAAAGTAACGTAAAGTTTATTATCATGAATATTTTTTCTTAAAACTTCAATACTGTCTTTTGGGATTTAATGGTGAAGATTGAAATAAAACTGACATAATGTTAAACAATCAAATTTTGTTACACTTTTGGTTTACAGTAGATAATTAAATAAAAATCACAGATCAAAGTTATGGAATCAATACTTATATTATGACTAAAAAAACGTACTAAATAATCACAGATTTTTTTATTAAAGATTACGATTTTGTACAAAAAAAAAAAAAAAATTGTAGGAAAAATATATCTATATAAATACATTAATTTAAAAAAAACTCAATTTAAAAAATAACTTAAAAAAACTTGTATTGTACATACAAAATATATATCAAAATCAACAAAATAATATAAAAATTAGGATATAAAATGTCAAAATCACAGCGCGGCAGATTATCCTTAAATATAAAGCAGTCATAAGTGCGGACACAGTTTTCTAAACATGGACAGACTAATTTTTTCATCAGTCTCGTTGTCATGAACTTGTTGGTAACAAGTTAACAAAATGGCGTCGATATAAGCGCCACTAATTCTCCATCTATCTATTCAAAGGTAAGGTATCATCGTAATTCTAATTATTAAAATGATGCTACTTATAATTCTAGAGTCTGCTGACTATGGTTTAGTTCTGCCGACCCTAGAATTTATTTTTCCCAAAAACTCAATGTATATTTTGTGAATAAAGCGTACAAGGTAAGAGTAGCAAAATTGTTTTATATATAATAATAATATCTTGGGACAACTCACACACGGCCATCCGATCCCAAACTAGGCAGAGCCTGTGCTATGGCAACCAGACAACTGATAAACATAATTATATATTTCTAAATACATACATATTATTGACAAATTACACCCAGACCTGTCATGACCATGACCTGACCTGTCATGACATGTCATCGAACCCACGACCTCCGGCTTAGCAGTCAGGGCCACTAACCACTCGAACAACAGGCCAGGCATTTGTAGCGAAGTTAAAACTGTTACAAAACAGAATTAGTAGCCAATCACAAATAATAGAATATAAAGCGTCAGCTTAATATCTAATTTAAAAATGTAATTTAATAAAAAACAGAAATTCGATTGTAACAAAAACTTTAACTTCCAATCAGGAATTTCGCTCACAATACACAGGAATATTTCACCTACTTAGTTACACTTGGAGGTAAGTGTTAAACTAATCAGAAAACATTTCAAAACGTATCCCTTTCCCATTATAATACGAATAAATAAAGAGAAAGCATTTAAATATATACGACTCTCTCAACGGTTAATATATTTTAACTTGTTTATTCAATCAATCAGAAACTATATTTCGAACGAGAGTCCATATGAGTTAGTAGCGAGTACTTTAGAGCTATATTAGTACGACTTTACTAGGAAACCGTTCTAATTATTATTATTAAAAACAATTTAAAATATACACTAATTCAACAGTCCAAAATTTCAAAATTTAATTCAATCTAATTTAATTTATAATACCATTTAAATAATTTAATTTAATTTAATCTAATCTTTGTTGGACCCATGAAAAAGGTTCCTATTGTTATAATAAGTAAGACAGGTAGCAAAAACTATCACAAGTGTCACGAGTTGTGAGATTACAGATAAAGTTATTAAAGAAATCAAACATGGCGTTATTCATAATGTGTGATTTTTTCTGTCTAACATTACCTTTTTTGGTTATATTTCATAGGAAATGCCGCAAGGGGCGAATCAATACAACAAAATCATTATTTAAATGTCAATTGATCGCTAAACCAAAATAATAAAAAACGGGGTTGATTAAAGTGTTCCTTTAATCTAAAGGGGCAAGATCCAAGGGGCGAGCGGAGCCTAAACCCAATCTAGGGTTCAATCTAGTGTCATGTTTTTCGTTTTCGCATGACACGTTAATAAGTAGAATGGACCTTCGGTTACTTCGGTAGCACGGCACGACAGTACGGCGTTAGCGCCCGACGAGGTAGGACCTGTGTTACATTTTCCCGCGTCCCGACGTTCGAACGCTCGCGTATTGTAAACCCATTATTGTACTACGACTACAACGTTTTGATCCTCAGATTTTTTTTTGCACATTACTAAAACATGTTTTTTGCTGCTGCTGATTTTCCATAGAAAATCTTAAGGTTGTTAGAGATGACGTTTTTGGGTTGAAAAAATGCTTCCTAAATTTACTCGGTTTTATTGAAATTTCATATTGCCCGAAATTATGGAAGCGAGATCAAGCACTTACGACAAATATTCATTATTTGACCACTTATGACATAAGCGCACACCAAAAACCGGCCAAGCGCGAGTCGAACTCTTATGCAATGAGTTCTGAACGGGTATTTCTTTTAGCATTTTACTGTCAAATCATAGACTTCATACCTTTTTTTAGGGTTCCGTAGTCAACAAGGAATCTTTTTAGTTTCGCCATGTCCGTCCATCTGTCTGTCTTTCCGTCCACGGTTTAGCTAAGAGACGATTAGCGCTAGAAAGTTGAAATTTGGTATGGGTAAACACATTAATCACGCCGGCAAAGCGGTAACATAAAATGAGGCATATAAAATAGCATACGCTAAAACAATTTTTCCATCCAAAAATAAATTAAGAAATATTAAGCTATTAAGTTCAAATTTTTTTTAGAGTTAAGTGTGTTAGATTTAAGTCCTGCAGCGTCTGACGCCTGACAGATTATTTGACCAAAAAGGCGCACCATAAAGGACTATTGATCGCACAACGCCTGCGTAGAGGCGGCGAACTTATTCCCGTGCCGCCCCCCGAGATTGGGCAGTAGTCTGTGCAAAGTACATTCCAACACGGGGACCAAGCTTTCTGACCTCTGAGAAATCAAATAGTTGTCTCCATAACCCCGTACCACGCTAACACATTAATGACATTTAACTTTTTTTCTCAACGGCCCGATTTTGTTGTGTCCATAAAGAAAAACCGGCGAAGTGCGAGACAGACTCGCATGCAAATGGTTCCGAACCAATCTCATTTTTATAACATGTTACTTTCAAACCATGGACTTCTTATACATTTTCCTGTAATCTGTAGACAAAGAACTATTTAGACTCCGTAGTTTCGGAGGTTGAGTTTGAATGGTAATTTTACATCTAATTTCTTGAATAACTTTAAAACCATTTATTTTAAAACTATGAAAAATAAATTCGAAACCCTCATAATGTGCCCGTGATTTGTAACACGATACAGCTGGAAAAACGTTTTTATTTTAAGTTTTCTAGTTTTTAAATGTATTTATTTTTGTGTTTGGGTCACAGAAAATTATGCGTACCAAATTTCAATTTGAGCAGTTAGACACAAAACCAAGTGATCCTACAAGGGTTCCGTTTTTCCATATAAAGGTTCGAAACTCGAAAAATGACGTTTTCTTACAAGCTGAAAAATGTTGTATGTATCATTCACCGGCGGCACTCCATATATCTCCAGTATTCATCGGCTATGTTTCTGGCAAAACACATTTATGACATAAAACTTTTTCTACATAGGTCGATTTTGAAGTGCCCATAATGAAAAATAACGCACATAGAAGTGCGTTATTTTTTGCTAGCTTTCAAACAAGATCAGTTTTATTATCCGACGCTTTTTATAATTCCTCCAATCATTATAAATCCTCCTTAAGGATTTTTTGGCACTAAAACAAAAAAAATGCTCTAAAAAAATATACGTATTTCTTATTCACCAATGCCACTTTCCGAACCGGTTTCTCACATCTCGTTTCGACATGTAAGTGTAATTTTATCCCAATTTAAAAGATAATAATAACATGTGTAGTTATGTACATTTTTTTGTTGTTTTTTTTTTAAATCTATATTTTCATGTTATAAGAGATGAAGAGTTGGGAGAGGCTTTTGGATACGTCTAAAAACCTTAACTTTTTAAATAAATCTAATAAAGGTGCATATTAGGATTAAAGTTAAAGCGCTCAAGACTGTTTAGACTGTCTCGTCACTCGCGCTACACCGCTTGCATTGTGTTTATGTGGGTAACTACGCACACATACAAAATGCTGCCTTCTTTTACTTAAACTTGAGCGTTAAAATTTTGTGGAAGGGCTCTAAAACTGAATATTATTTTACTTTTCCTAAGATTTAAAGAATTTAACTGCGGTTTTAAAGGTTAAAAACTTTAGTAAACGCACAGTTTAATGTAGTTAAAACGGTTCAAACAGGCATTTGTTTTGTTTCTGTTACACATCCATACTATCCTAATATTATAAATGCGAAAGTAACTCTGTATGTCTATCTGTTACGCTTTCACGCCTAAACGGCTGAACCAATTCTGATGAAATTTTGTACCGAGTTAGATTAGACCTTGGAGAAGGGGAAGGGGTTGAAAGTTTGTATGGGAGTCCGTCATTATTGTATGAAAGTCGGTGTGTTTAGTTTCGTTTCTTCGTTTTGGACACCGACTTCCGAAATTGAAGTTATTTTAGACTTTGTCGTGTTTTTATTTGGAAGTCGGTTGTATTTTTTAGGTACAATAATGTCCCATACAAACTTTTATTCCCTATTTCAAACCCTTCACACCCTTTTCTTGCGACAAAAGGTCGACAAAATCTATATCGCTACCACATTTCACCAAAATTGGTTCAGACGTTTAAGCGTGAAAGCGTAACAGACAAACCAACAGACAGAGTTACTTTCGCATTTATAATATTACATAGACTTCATACCTTTTTAGAGTTCCATAGTCAACACCCTTATAGTTGCGCCATGTCCGTCTGTCTTTCTGTCCGCGGTTTAGCTCAGAGACGTTTAGCACTAGAAAGTTGAAATTTGTATGGATATACAATAGTTACATATTAATCATGCCGACAAAGTGTTAAATTATTTTTTGATGGTACCATTTACCTACACGTAAACTGGCGATCGTTTTTTTATCAAATAAAAAAATAATCATTAAAATTGTTCAGAAACCTCGGAGTAATCGATGTACAACACTTAAAAAAAAACCACATTGAGAATCTCCTCCTCTTTTTGGAAGTCGGTTATTTAGGCACTTTATAAAAAATAAGAAAATACATCTTCAAGCGTTTTCGTAAATTTAGCATCTTTAAAATAAAATGTCTGTCCAAACAAACTATTGCACGCGGCGAAGTCGCGGGCAAAAGCTAGTATTTCATGTTAAAATAACAAAACAACAAATTCGATAATGTTGACGCCATCTACTAGTTTTCGATGGAACTAAAGTGAAGGAGCGTGTCGATGTCGTGGTAATGCCGGCTTAGTATACTAGATGGCGCTGATATCTATTACGCGAAACTGTTCATGAAAAAGATTTCGTTGATCTTAAAAAAAAATCTGCCAAATTAAAGATCTTTTAGTAGTAATTTTTTTCAGGCTTCATATTGTATAAAGCCTTCGCACGTCACTGGTGAACATTAATCTCTATATGAGTTTCAAATTAGAAGACAATAAAGTACCTTTATATGTTGCAGTCAAATAAAATGCGACTGATTAAGCAATCAGCCGTTTCATTGGTTGCCTAGCCTTTTCATTTAACTGCGCCGATTTTTCAGCGACCTAAGTGACATCGATAGTTCAATATCGTTTAATTTTACTTGCCCATGTCACTTACCTATGCAGCTGATTTAACGCCGCAGTTCAAGGAAAAAGCTAGGCTTTTAATAAAACAGCTGATTAACCTTTTGAACGCCACAGTCACGTATAGGTGACAAGCAAGCGCGTGCCCTGTACGCCAAACGTCACAAATACGTGACAAAAAGTACGGTAAATTTGTGGCTTGGCGTCGGGGGCACGCCGATGCGTTGATGCTCTGGCGTTCAAAAGGTTAAGCTAGTAGGCTGCGACATATACAACGTATAACAGAATGAATGTTATACCTAAAAACGGGTCATTGTGCCTACTTATAATATTATGAAAAACTTTTACCGAGCCCCACCGAGAGTGTCCCCACGTTGCCGTCGTGGTGGGGCTTGTGTGTCTCAATGATCTTGGAGCTTTGCTGGTAGAGTTACTCAGTCCAAGTGAGAGACCAGACAAAGTGGGACACGAGGGAGGGGCACACCGTTCGGAGACCGGAGCAGTGTTCGGGTCTTCGGACGGTGTGCGTTTCGGGAGGAAACTTGTTCACTGTTCTCTGGTACGCGTCTGCTCATCAGACATGACTGTGAGGACAGTGAGCAAGCAGCGTGAGAGAGGCCCTGTGAAAGGGTGGGGCCGAATGTGGCGGAGAACCAGTTCGGTTTTCGCACGGGGCGCTCAACGGTGGACGCCATTATGCGCATGAGAGACCTCACAACGGGGGATGCGGTGTCGCGGGGCGGTGTGTTGTTGGCGGTGTCCTTGGACATCTCCAACGCCTTCAACACCCTGCCCTGGAGTTGTATTCGGGAGGCACTACGATATCATCGAGTGCCTTCCTACCTCCGCCGCGTCGTCGGGGCTTATTTGGCGGAAAGGTGTGTCACCTATCTGGGACGCGATGGCAGATGCCAGCGCCCTATGTCGTGCGGTGTTCCACAGGGTTCAGTCTTGGGCCCGCTCCTGTGGAACATCGGGTACGACTGGGTGCTGAGGGGCGAGCTCCGGCCGGGAGTGCAGCTGGTGTGTTACGCTGACGACACACTGGTCACTGCCCGGGGGAGCTCGCACAGGGAGGCAGCGTTGCTGGCGACGGCTGCGGTCTCACAGGTGGTGAGCCGCATACGGCGCCTCGGCCTGGAGGTGGCCCTCAACAAGTCGGAGGCCATTGTTTTTCATGGCCCCCGGCGGGCGCCGCCGCCGGGATCGCATATCGTTGTCGGGGGGGCCCGTATCGCTGTCGAGTCCACCATGAAGTACCTGGGATTGGTGCTCGACAGCCGGTGGGATTTCGGCCCCCACTTCCGGCGGCTGGCGCCCAAGTTGTTGGGCGCGGCGGGGGCGCTGTCAACGCTGCTTCCCAATCTGGGGGACCCGAGCACCGCCTGTAGGCGGTTGTACGTGGGGATCGTGCGATCGATGGCCCTGTATGGGGCCCCGATCTGGGCGGCTGACCTGACGGCCAGCACCATCACTGTTGTGCGGAGGCCGCAGAGGGTGATGGCCGTCAGAGTCATCAGGGGATATCGCACGATCTCCTACGAGGCGGCTTGCGCACTGGCCGGATCTCCGCCGTGGGACCTGGAGGCGAAAGTGCTCGCGTCACTACATAAGTGGCGCGAGGGCGCGCGGGCGCGCGGCGAAAGACTGACGCAGCAACACTTGGAGCTGCGTCGGTCGCAGCTGCGCGAGGTCCTGGTGGCGGAATGGCGGTACAGGCTTTCGAGCCCTTCCGCCGGCCTCATCACCATCGAGGCCATCCGGCCAGTGCTCGACCTGTGGCTCGGGAGAAGGCACGGCTCTCTGACGTTTCGTGCGACGCAGGTCCTCTCGGGGCATGGCTGCTTCGGGAGGTTCTTGTGTCGCATAGGCAGGGAGCCGGACGCTCGATGCCACCACTGCGTCGACTGTCGGGAGGACACGGCGCGGCATACGCTTGCAGAGTGTGCAGCTTGGGAGGAGCCGCGCCGTGCCCTCATCTCTGTTGTAGGCGGTGACCTCTCGCTGCCGGCCGTAGTCCATGCTATGGCCGGCGGTGAGGAGTCCTGGGACGCGGTGGTCTCCTTCTGCGAGACAGTTATCGCGCAGAAGGAGGCTGCGGAAAGGGAGAGGGAGATCACAACCGCTCTCCCTGCCCGCAGCAGGCGCATCGGGCGTCGGAGGAGGGCTTACGCTGCCCTCTTCCGGCCCCCCTAACTGGGTCCAGGGGCGGCGGACTTGGGGATGTCCGTCGCCCCCCATTCATCCGGACCCGAGGTGGCGGCGCGTGGTGTTCCCGTGCGCCCCTCTTTGACGTAGCGAGGGGAGTCAAACACCTCACTCCCCTCGCCGACGCGAGGTGGCCCGCAGAGGCGGGCCGGCACCAGCCGGGGATTGCGGATGTCGCATACGTTCCCGCGATCCCCGGCGTAGGTGGAAGATGGAACACCGGGGTGGTTTTAGTCAGTAAGAGTCTGACAGACCCCTCCACCCGCCCCAGGGTGGAGGATTTCCATGAGGATTTCCCCCCGAGATCAAAAAAAAAAAAAAAAAAAAAAGGGAGGCACTCCGGTACCACCGGATGCCGACCTACCCCCGTCGCGTGGTCGAGTCCTATTTGACGGACAGGGCCGTCTTCTACTCCGGCCACCGCGGAGAGTGGAACCGGCGAGAGATGTCGTGCGGTGTTCCGCAGGGTTCGGTTCTGGGACGGCTCCTGTGGGACATCGGCTACGATTGGGTGTTGCGCGCCGACCTCCCTAGCGGCGTCACAATAGTCTGCTACGCTGACGATACGCTGGTTCTGGCACAGAGGGGGTCGCACCAAGCGGCGGCCGACTTAATGACACGCGGGGTCGCGATAGTCGTTGGAAGGATCCGGCAATTGGGTCTCGAGGTGGCCCTGCACAAGTCCGAGGCCATGTGCTTTCATGGTTCTCGGAACAGGCCACCAGCGGGGTCCCAAGTAACGGAAGGAGGGGTTCACATCGGCGTCGGGTTGACGATCAGGAACTTCGAGGAACACTTCCAACGTTTGGCTCCCAGACTGGAGAGGGCCGGAGCTGCCTTCAAGCGGCTCCTGCCCAATCTAGGGGGTCCAAACGCCTCCTGCCAGAGGCTCTATGCGGGGATCGTGCGGTCAATGGCCCTTTATGGGGCCCCTGTGTGGGCCCTAACGCTGAAGGGGCGACCAGCCCGCCAGCTCAACGCGTCCCAAAGGGTCATGGCCGTCAGGCTGGCTCGGGGATACTGCTCGGTCTCCGGCGAGGTGGCGAGCCTCCTTGCCGGATTACCGCCATGGGATCTGGAGGCGAGAGCCCTCGCGCACGCCTACGCGTGGCGCGTGGAGGCGCTTCGCCGGGGCGAAACTCCGCTGCCGCGGTAAATTGCATCGCGGCGGACGGAGCTCCGGCAGGATATATGGAGAGAGCGACGTAAGTAAGGACGGCGGTAAGGCCCCTCTTTGGGGAATGGCTGGAGAGGCGCCACGGCGACCTCACCTTCCGCCTGACGCAGGTACTGACCGGACACGGCTGTTTCGGGAAGTACCTGTTTCGGATTAAGCGGGAGGACAAGCCCGGGTGTCAGCACAGTGAGGATCGCCCGGAGGACACGGTGGAGCATACGGTGGAGGTCTGCCCTGCTTGGGCTGAGCACCGCCGTGTTCTCGTCGAGGCGATCGGCGGCGGTAAAGTCTCGTGTCCGGCCCTGGTTGAATCCATGGTCCGGAGCGAGGAGGCTTGGGAAGCGGTCACCTTCTTCTGCGAAGGAGCAGTAATGCTAGCGAAGGAGGAGGCGGGCCGCGCGAGGGAAAGGCAAGGCCTTCGCCCCAACCGCCGCTACAGGAGAAGACGCCGGGCGTCGGGAGTCGCAGGGCGATCACCGGACACCGTAGGCGCGGGCCTGCGGACTGCGAGCATTGGGTGGCTCGCTGTCCGATCACCACCAGGCCCAGGTCGATGGCGCGTTGTGTTTCACGCGCGCCTCAAAGAGATGTCAGCATAAAAGAAGGGGCCCGCTAGGGCCAGAGCCTGCCAGGGTTGCGGAATTTGTTCGAAAGAGTCACCGCGGCCCTGAACGCAAAGGGCTTTAGAAGGAACACGGGTGGGTTTTAGTCAATAAGAGTCTGACACGCCCTTCTGCTCCACCCAGAGTGTAAGAAGTCATTTGATGATTTCCCATCCATTAAAAAAAAGCGTCCGGATAAAGGCAGGTTTTTTTTGTTGTGTGTCCGGCCTGTCCGGCTTTTTTTTACATGAGCCATGTGTTGATTTCCGCACCGCCTTCCTCAACTTGTATTGCTAGCTTCGCGTAGGTAGTAGATACTATAGAAATTGCAATTATAGCTGCCGATAGCGCTGGGCTATTTTGATGTCATAAATTTGAAAAAAATCTAGTTGTTTATTTCTTGCCTGTGGATACATACAGTTGTACCCTACGTATGAAGCTTATTATTGCGTTTTGTGTCACACCTGTCACTTGCATTTTCAGGGATTCGATGATTTGTGGTTGATTATTTTTATTAAAATCAATACAATTCAGGTTCTGGTTTATTTCTAGGATAGCCTGCAGAGTGGGCAATGCCAGTTTGTGTCATCTTTGTCCAGTGCAAACAAACTTTCATAGGGTCAGTAGATATGTAATGACAGTGCAAAAAAAAACAATTGATGTAATGACTAAGTACCTAGGTATTTTCTTCGATTACTTACTATTCACATAGTAAATAAATTTGTGCCAAATTAGGGCATTTCATTTTAAGATTTTTATTAATTTTGTTTTTCTAAGCTACAAACGCTTCAAAAAAATATTACAGTCATTACAGTTCACATATACGTCATCATAAATCCATGAAAAATCGACATTGTAAATTTGGGTTATTTTCATGCACGGCCGTTCTATTCAACCGATTTTTGACTTTAATTTCTGATGCACAGGTGTGTCAAGCGTTAGAATTCACTTAGTCTAACAACACTCAGTGGAACGAACTTTTGCATTTGCTTTTGAAGCGTTTCAGTTTTCTTGTATTTGAGCTTTTGTCCACCACAAGTTTATGTGAAAAATGTTATTCCTTGGGCCAATATACCTAGTTCAAACTTGTATGAGTACTTCTTTAACAAGCCCCTTTAGATAGTGCTAGCCTCAAGGCTATTGGTGACACGGTTCATCTTTAGTCGTCGTAAACTGCCTGTGTACATTTTTCCCAATATTTCAAAACTGGGACATAGTTGATCATTGTTTATAAGACCTTATAAAAGCGGTTTATCTTAACTCGTGAAGAATATGTATTTATGTAGGTAAACCCAAATATTTCAAAACTAGGACACAATAAATTAACCTCGGCATCTATATTTCAATATAACTGAAATAAAGAGCCTAAAACGCCCTTTCAGAAAATATATTTACAACTCATTGCTGTTGGATACATGGACCATTTTAACGAATCTACGTACAGCAAAATCAATTAAAAAAGGAGCATCAAAACAAAATGGTAAACATTTCAGTATTTTTTCTATAAGACAAAATTCAAGAAAATACATTCACAGTAATTGGATTCCGAGGTCAAACTCCCCGGGCACTCCACTAAAAATATATTCGGCGATTTAGGTTCATTTTATAAATATTATTTATCATTTAAAGCGAGACAAAAAAAAAACAAACCCACTTATAATATTAGTTAGGATTTTACCTAGTTTTATCTCTCTGTTAGTCACTATAATCAGCGACAGACCCATCCAAGAAGGCTTAAGAAAAATAAGCTTTTATCTACATAACAATAAACTTTTAAAAGTATCTATAAACCTCAATATGGTTTAATTTATTTTGTATTATTATATAAACGAGATGTGTGTAGAGCAGTAAAATTATCTATTAATTTTCTTCGGTCTATTTACCATATATTTTTTTTTTAAACTTTGCCCCACACTAGGTATTTCTCCTGTATCGTGGAAACGTTTACAAACATACAAAATCACATACACAAACAGCCAGACCCGGAACACCTATCTATGGGCCATACAAATAATTGTTCCGTGCGGGAATCGAACCCGCGACACGCAGCGCAGCAGACAATCGTTCAATCACTGCGCCAACCGTGCTGTCAATATAATATAAACAAAATGCCAACACAAAAATAGTCTTGGTGTTAGGGTATGTGTAAAAGCGTGAAAAGCGCCAAAAAATATATCACTTAAAAAAGCTTATTTTTCCAAAATAGAAAACATTTAGCTTAAACATTTTTCCAAAGGAATTAGATTTGACCCAAAACATCCTATTTAAGTACTCTCTAGTCTATTAACTATATAGTTAATTTGAACTGCATCATTATGCAGTGCAAATTTACTCTCTTATTAATTAAATCTTGTTTTAGCTTTTGTCCAGGACTTCATCTGCGTGGAATAGTTACTTTGGACAGCCATTTTTATTATTAAGATACTCATTTTTCAAAAACGCTTGAACATATTTTTTATCATGTGCCTAAATACAAAAGTTCATATTTTTGCTTCAATGGTGACAGACTCCCATACAAACTTTCAAACCCTTCAAGCTCTTTTCTCGCAACAAAAGGTACTCTCGTCCTTCTCCAAGGTCTAATCTATCTCTGAACCAAATTTCATCAAAATCAGTTCAGCGGTTTAGTAGTGAAAGCGTAACAGACAGACAGAGTTCAAAGTCAAAGTCAAAGTCAATGCATTTATTTCAACTAGACCATTAAAAGGCACTTTTGAACGTCAAATTTACAGTTTAAAATTAAAATATAAGTGACTCTAGTTGTCCATTCGCAAAAAGTAGATTCTTATGGAGAAGAACGGACAAGAAACTCCATAGTTACTCTTTTCAAATATAAGTTTTACAATATTTTGTATACATAGGTACATTGATCAATTGATTATATTATGTGAGCACAATGCATCCAACATTACACTAATATACAGCACACACTTATATACTATAGGTACAACAAAGCAATACCAGCAGAGATAAAATTAAGTTTGCTAGTAAGGGACATGGTACTCACATATTTACAATATAATTAAAAACAATGGATCAGTGTGTGAGTTAAATTACATATTAAAAACCTGAAAGTACACCAGTAAATAAAACAAGTTTGACTTTTTCTACAATACCCTCGATTGTCCTATGGAGCAGGATCAGTATGTTTCCAAGCATTCTTATCTTTAATATAATCATCTAGTTTGTAATATGCTTGTTTACAAAGTGTGGTTTTAAATTTTCTTTCATTTAGTTCTAATATGTCACAAGGTATTTTGTTGTAACATTTAACACAGTACCCCATGAAAGATGTTCGTACTTTGGCTAATCTATAAAATGTTTGATCTAAATTATTTTTATTTCTAGTATTAAAATGATGTCTATCACTAATTTTGTTAAAGAGATGTCGATTTTTTCTTACATACATAATATTCTCATAAATGAATTGACAAGGTACTGTCATAATAATAATCTTTTTAAAAATTTCCCTAAGAGAATCGCGGCGACGAAGATTATAAATGGCTCTAACAGCACGCTTTTTGCACGAGTTACTTTTGCATTTATAATATTAGTATGAATACGGATTATGAGACCGCGATTAATTTCGAAATTGAATGGCTGTCAATTCTTAAACAGTGACGTAAGATTATGCAAGCTGTAAGGTTAAAAAACATAAGTAAAACCCAGCTTGTAGGTATGTAGTTGTAACCAGTTTAAACAAATATTACATATTTTAAATGTGTAACAGAAACAAAATAAATGCCTATTTGAACCGTCTCTAACTACATGTTACAGTGCCTTTACTGAAGTTTCTCAGCTATAAAACTGCAGTAACATTATTTAAATCTTTTTGAAAAAGTATATTAATATTGAGTTTTACTTATTACTTAAGAAATTATTGACTTTCGAGATTTTTGTGATACCCCAAAATTCCACTCCTGTTTTTAATCCTAAAGGGATGAATAATTGGTCAAAAATGCATAATCATTTTTTATTTCTTACGAAAAGTTAAGAGAAAAGTCCTTTTTTATTGATTTCCTTGACAAATTTCTACCCCCCTTTGTACACCCTTAAGGGGTTGATTTCGGAACTATTCTATATCTGTCCCCACAACTCAAACTATCTCCATACCAAATCTCATCTAAATTCGGTATGTTAAGATGGTCACCCATCCACAGAGCAACCTTGGCAAGCTCTGCTTAACCTTGAAGATCGGCTAGTGCGGCTGTTATTCTTTAGCCACAAGCTCCTGAAAATTACTTTCTTCTATAATAGTGATTAAAATATTCAATCAATCTCCCCACCCCTTTCCCTTGCGTCCGTTTGCGGTCTAACTGGATGCATTAGAATACCAGTATTATGAATGAAGCGAGTGCCTATTTGACCCCCAAAACCCAGTAACTGTGTAATACGATGCCCCTTGGCAAGACTGATGTCAGTGATAAACTGGTTCCTGGTTTCTTACCCACCTTAACGACTGGACAACCACTTAATATGCTGTCCGAGGTTACGCGGTATGTAAATATGGTCACCCATCCACGCGTAGCTTAACCTCGACGTTTGACGCGCAGTTTGCAGCTTAAATTATTTAGCCCCATGCTTCGCTTTTAATATTTAAGTATCTAGGTACCTGGATGACTGTTTTTTTTTGGTAAACGTTTAAATGTATCGCCCCCGAAATCCCCTGCATAATATTTCATGAAAAATAAATACCTACAAGAATAGCTCTTTTAAAGGTATTATATATAATGTGGTGCGATAAAATAATGTATCCCATTTTCTTGCGTCTATTTATCACACATTTCTAAAAATAGACATTGTGTTCTATGTGTAGGCTTGAAAAGCGACGTAAACAATATTTCTACAAGTTTATTATAGTATTATAGTAGACCAGAAAACCTTGAGACAATTGATTCAATTTAGTCTCATTAAAATTTGTTATAAATTAAAACATTTTTGGTCAACTACTTTCAAGTCTATTGACTAATGATTCAGATAAAATTAACTAGGTATTCTATATTTCTTTTTTTTAAGTGAAAACTTCTTTAGGCGCGTTGAGCACCTTTTTGGTGAACAAAAATCATGGAACTCGCGTCATCGTCACCGAATGCTTTCCAAATTCAAAAATAATTATCCAATAGCTCGACGATACAATTCACAAATAACTTAGTTTTCACTTTACCTAGTTTTTACTTTCTTTTTTAAACAAAACGTTGCCCCACACTAGGAATTTCTCTTATTTCGTGGGTGCGTTTATAAACGTAAAAACTCACATACACAAAACAGACAGACCCAGAACAACTAACTCGTCTAACTGTAGGCCATACAAATATTTGTTCCGTGCGGGAATCGAACCAACGACACGCAGCGCAGCAGTCAATCGCTCAATCACTGCGCCAACCGTGTCGTCATTATTAAGTATATTTATTAAAGATTTTGATAAAAAACACATATGCTTAGTTTTATATCTGCGTTAGTCGATATACGCATTAAAAGCAACAAAGCAATAATATTGTAGTAAAGATTGCTTTATGTTTCCAAAATAGAACAATCCTAACCTTTTATTCGGCTATCAATCTATATTATCTATACCAAGTAATAAACGGTGTTATTTTAGTCGTTTTACAACGGCCGGCAGCCCATTTCATCTATTCATTGACAACTACACATTCATTATAAAAATATAAATTTATGAACATTTGAATTATTAAATAAAATATATTATTTATTATCATGACGCTAACGTAGTTTAAACATCCTGTATTGAGCGCAGTCTGAGCCTTGTGTTCCAATGACGGCGTGGAATGGAACGGCAACATTGTTTTGATACGTAAACATTATCAACAGGGTGTTTAATAATTCGAATGCATTTTTATATTTTGTTAATTTTTTTTTTTAAATGATCGCGGCTTGAGGTTGTTTATGTCGGGTACATTAAGTGGGCCGCCTTTGGAAGACGACTAAAATGGCACTGTGTATTATTTATACTATTTTAATAAAGTTAAAGCTTTTTTAAAAAAAAAGTTGCCCCACACAAGGAATTTCTCCTGTATCGTGGGTGCGTACACAAACATACAAACTCACATACACAAGCAGCCAAACCCGAAACAATTATCTGTAGGCCATACAAATATTTGTTCCGTGCGGGAATCGAACCCGCGACACGCAACGCAGCAGTCAATCGCTCAACCACTGCGCCAACCGTGTCGTCATTATTAAGTCTATTTTATCAAAGATTTTGATAAAAAACACCTATGCTTAGTTTTATATCTGTGTTAGTCGCTATACGCATTAAAAGCAACAAAGCAATAATATTGTAGTAAAGATTGCTTAATGTTTCCAAAATAGAACAATCCTAACCTTTTATTCGGCTATCAATCTATTTATTATCTATACCAACTAATAAACGGTACCATTTTAGTCGTTTTACAACGGCAGCCCATTTCATATATTCATTGACAACTACACATTCATTATAAAAATATAAATTTATGAACATTTGAATTATTAAATAAAATATTATTTTTTATCATGACGCTAACGTAGTTTAAACATCCTGTAGCGAGCGCAGTCTGAGCCTTCCAATGACGGCGTGGAATGGGACGGCAACATTGTTTTGATACGTAAACATTATTAACAGGGTGTTTAATAATTCGAATGCATTTTTATACTTACTTAATTAATTATTTTTAAACAATCATTGCGCCTAGAGGTAGTTTATGACGGGAACATTAAGTGGGCCGCCTTTGGAACACGACCAAAATAGCACCGTGTATTATCTATACTACTATAATAAAGCTGAAGAGCTTTTTTTAAAAATAGTTGTCCCACACAAGGAATTTCTCTTGTATCGTAGGCACGTACACACAAACTCACATACACAAACAGCCAAACCCGAAACAATTATCTGTAGGCCATACAAATATTTGTTCCGGGTGGGAATCGAACCCGCGATGCGCAGCGCAGCAGCCAATAGCTCAACCATTGCGCCAACCGTGTCGTTAAGCTTGTTTTGTTCGAACGCGCTAATCTCTGGAACTACCTGTCAGATTTGGAAAATTCTTTTTGTACATGATGGCTACATTCACGAGGAAGGTTATAAGCTATACAGACACGGAAAATAACGGGATATGCGCGTACGAAGCCTTTAAAACAATTTATTTCAATTCGAATGAATTTGATTGATTTTGCATTCATGAAAATGGGACACGATTCAAAACAGTATTCTTTTACTACTTTATTTATAATAATGATGAAGAGATTATGTTTGACGGCACGGTTGGCGCAGTGGTTGAGCGATTGACTTCTGCGTTGCGGTCGCGGGTTCGATTCCCGAATGGAACCAATATTTGTATGACCTACAGATAGTTGTTTTGGGTCTGGCTGTTTCTGTATGTTTGTAAACGCACTCATGATACAGGAGTGTCCTAGTGTGGGGCAACGTTTTTTTTTTAAAGAAAAAGAAAAAAAGATGTTGTGGAGCGGTGAAATGATCTATCCTATGATTCGTCTATTAATCATGGATTTCCAAAACAAAAACCGGCCAAGTGCGTGTCGGGCCGCCCACAGTAAAAAAAATTCGGAGTTACCTTTGCGTAATCCATGACAAAAATAAACCCTTATTATTAGACACAAATAAACTTGTCTTTTGTCATTTTTTTGGAATTTATATTTATTTAATTAAGGATCACCAGCAGTTGTTACAGATATTATATATGTAGAACATATAAGTAATTGTGTCTTAAATGTAACTGCACAACCAATTACAGGTAAATTACCACATGCAAAATGCTCTAGTTTCCATATATAATTGTTATTTTAAAGATTTAATGTACTTAAATTCTAGATAATTATACTAAATATTAATACTAATTACGTGTGAATTATAACGAAGTGCTTACTTATTGAGCTACATTTAAGTTAGTCGACTATCACTCATTAACTTGATAGTTAACGGTGATAGTTTTCTTTTGAACTTCTACCTACTACTCTATCTTGCAAAATTTTCATATATCCAAAAACAACGGTTTAGTTTTTAGATGACACATGACTGACAAACAAAACCACTTTAAAGCTAAATATTTCAGCATAAATAACGAATCTCTAAATCGAAAAATAACCCCCTTTACGTAAAGAGAAGGTCCCTTAAAAAAAAACTGATTTTATTTAACAACTTAGTCGGCGTGATAAATATCTACACCCCGCATAACCATGCCAAGTAATAGCATCAATAGTCTCTGAGTAGAACCACGGACGGACAGACAGACATGCCGAAACTATAAGGGTTCCTTGTTTCTACGGAACCCTAAAAATAGGCATGGTTAGCTAATTTAAAATTATAGATATTATAGTTTGTGGTGTTTTTGTAATATCTACCTAAATCATGCTATTAATAATATTACAGGGACTGTGCAACAATGTCAAATGTCAATAGCCTATAAACATTTATTGTAAATTAACATTTATTAATTAGGTTAACGACGTTGTGTTTGTAATAGTCTGGCGAAGAGTTTAATAAGTCTATACTGTACAGTAAATGTTACTTAGGTATCTACTGGGACGGAATATCTAGGTACTGGAAAATAAAAAGAAACTCAGTTTTATATATTTCATTTATTGTGTCATTAATCTTCATAAACAATCAAGAAAGTGTGCAGGAGGTGAAATATTGTCTTGATACCTTTTTTTTTAACGGGGTAAATCCTCACGGATGTCCTCCACCCTGGGGTGGGCAGAGGGGTCTGTCAAACTCTTACTGACTAAAACCACCCCGGTGTTCCATCTCCCACCTACGCCGGGGATCGCGGGAACGTATGCGACTTCCGTAATCCCCGGCTGGTATTGTCTTGATACCTTTTTTATGTTGGGGGGAAATCCTCATGGATGTCCTCCGCTCTGGGGCGGGCGGAGGGGTCTGTCAAACTCTTACTGACTAAAACCACCCCGGTGTTCCATCTCCCACCTACGCCGGGGATCGCGGGAACTTATGCGACTTCCGTAATCCCCGGCTGGTATTGTCTTGATACCTTTTTTATGTTGGGGGGAAATCCTCATGGATGTCCTCCGCTCTGGGGCGGGCGGAGGGGTCTGTCAAACTCTTACTGACTAAAACCACCCCGGTGTTCCATCTCCCACCTACGCCGGGGATCGCGGAAACGTGTGCGACTTCCGTAATCTCCGGCTGGTATTGTCTTGATACCTTTTTTATGTTGGGGGGAAATCCTCATGGATGTCCTCCGCTCTGGGGCGGGCGGAGGGGTCTGTCAAACTCTTACTGACTAAAACCACCCCGGTGTTCCATCTCCCACCTACGCCGGGGATCGCGGGAACGTATGCGACTTCCGTAATCCCTGGCTAGATTGTCTTGATACCTAGCCCATCTTAGGTACCAGATTATAGACAATGTGCTCAACACCCTGTAAGTCTGCCAACAATGCAGTTACAATTAACATTGCAAGATTGCTTGCCTTCCAGTTAGAGAGCTGTCTACTAAAATGTAAATAAAATAAATATTTTTGATTATATGTCTCGATTGTATTTTTCCTCTACGTAACCATGTAGCGGTAGAAGTATACAACTCTCTTATTAGGTTATTATCAAGCTCTCTGCACACTTCTGTTACACGCTTAATCATCGGTCTTGACCGATTAGTGTTTCGGTCAAAATTAAATTTAATATACCAAGAAGTTTATTTTAACGCCCTCATACGGCCGATCTCGGAAGTTTTTGATATCTTGTTTCTAGGCGGAGTTAAACCTATATCTGTCTCTTTCACACGCAAATGTTTCGGCAAACGTTTTTACGAGACAGATACAGATATCAGCATGCGTCAAGGACTAAGATCGTGAACATCACGTGTTTTAATAAAATACGGACTCATTACAAAATGTCACCAGTATTAAAATTTTACTTCATAGTATAAGGACCCATACCTTAATAATGAGTATTCTTTAGTTATATATAAAAAAAAACACGGAATCATTTCAAAATGTGTCACCAGTATTAAATCAATGTAACTTTATCTTTTATATTAAACTGACGCATTTTGAGGAACTATTTTTAAACCGATTAATTTATAGTAAAAAATCTAAATTTCTTTAAAATTCTATTCAAACATCAATACTCACTTTATCAACTATCCCTACACTACATTATTTCATTATATACAACTATTTTCTTTGAGTAATAAGCCATTTTGTAAGGTAAGTCAGGTTTGCTAAATCGTTTTTTGCGATTTCCCGAAAAACGTCTTTTTTGAGTTATGTAGATAATTATATGATTAAGCGTGCGCAATGTTTGGATGCATCCCTTTTAAATTTTTCATTAACAACTTCTACGACTCAACGGCAAATAGTGACTTCCCTTGACTAATTTGCATCTATTGTAGACAACTGTGTTTCACCCTGTTCTAATGACGCGGGTACATACGTTACGATAACCACATGTATTAAGTACAGGCAAGGCATCCCGAAATCCCCTATCCAGCACGAAAGCATTATCAGCCTCAGTCATTTCTCATGACATGACGTTCTATCTTTAAATTCTTCTTTCATTATGACCGCATCTGGTGTTGTAGCTGGATAGGAGCCCAAGGATTGTGTGCCGATCAGCATCAGTACAAACCATTCAATATCATCATCATCATCATGTCAGCCGAAACACGTCCACTACTGGACATAGGCTTCCTGCAAAAGAGCGTTTTCCATAATAATCGCCACGCTTGGCAGGCGGGTTGGCCATCGCAGTGTAGTTGTTGCAATGCACAGAGAATGCTGCTGTCCATTCTCTAATGAGTCCCTTAGAGGCGACCTCTTACGAAACCCAGGGGAAGTGATTGGATGGTGCTATTCTTTTACGGCCGACACCAAGATGCAAACGCAAGGCGATGGGTTGTACATTGTTTTATTTTTTTTTTCTTTTAAGTACACAGACGCCTGATATAAATTATAACAACTGTAGCTACTTAATACTTACAGTTCGTGCTCGGGAATAACATGACGTTTGAGGTCATGTTTGACTAATTATGACCTCATCTGCCAAGCCTTTTCCCAACTATATTGGGGTCGGCTTCCAGTATAATGGAGTGGCGGCCGCCTACCAGACCTCCACAACCCATTAACTGGTTAACACGGTAGTTCTTGGCAAGACTTGTGTCAGATTTACTGGCTTCTGACAATCCGTAACGACTGCCAAAGATCTACAAATGACAGCCGGGACCAACGGCTTAGCGTGCTTTCCGAGCCACGGAGGAAACCCGGTATGTTAAGATGGTCACCCATACACTAACCCAACCTTGGCAAGCGTTGCTTAACCTTGATCGACCCGTACGGCTGTTATTCTTTTAGCCACGAGCTCCTGGCAAATTTTGACATGTATTTTAAACCTGACACAAAGTCTTTTTCCACAGCCAGCCACATATCCATACTTAACTAGTGACAGTTGCGATTAATGCAATACAATGCATTTGTTGTAGTTTCTCAACAGTGAATTGTTTTTTATTGTTTTTTTTTTATGATAAAATTACGATAATTTTGCAATCAAACTGTTGACTGTAACGCGTAGGTCCGAAAGTGGGTATACTCCTTTGCTGACTGAAGTAGTTTTTTTGTCATTTTCAAAAAGTTTTCGTACGGTATCAATATTAGATTCCGTTACCGTTTCCGTTATCAGTATTAGAAATTACAATGAGGGCCTCATATAACATCTCTTGCGGGTCGTCTAAGCTCAGCCGCGTATGCTGTTAAAAAGATAAGACAGTTAACAGACGTAGAAACCGCACGTTTGGTCTACTTTAGTTACTTTCACAGCATTATGTCGTACGGTATTTTGCTGTGGGGTCGGGCTGCTGACATTGAATCCATATTTATTTTACAAAAGAGAGCTGTCAGAGCCCTTTATAATCTGCGTCGCCGTGATTCTCTTAGGGAACTTTTTAAAAATATTAATATTATGACAGTCCCTTGCCAATTCATTTATGAAAATATTATGTATGTGCGGAAAAATCGTCATCTTTTTAGTAAAATTAGTGATAGACATAATTTTAATACTAGAAATAAAGACAAATTAGATCAACCATTTTTTAGATTAGCTCTTTCATGGGGTATTGTGTTAAATGTTACAATAAGATACCTTCTGACATATTAAAACTAAATGAAGGAAAATTTAAAACTTATGTTAAAAGTACACTTTGTAAACAAGCATATTACAAATTAGAAGATTACATTCAGGATAAGAATGCTTGGAAACATGCTGGTCCTGCTCCATAGGACAATCAAAGGTGTAGACAAAATCCAACTCGTTGATTTATGTATTAACTTTATAGATATACTGTTTCTTTTTTTTGTGTTTCTATTTTTCTGTTGACTCACACACTGTTTAATTAATGGTTCCAATGTTTGTAAATATGTGAGTACCATTTTCCTAAATTTCTTTAGAAAATGAATAAGTTTACCTCTGCTGGTGATACTTTGTTCTTATAAGTAGCATACTCTGGGTGCATCGTCCCCACATAATATTAAATTAATTTTTGTATACCAAATTTTGTAAATCATTATTTGAAAAGAGTAACTAAGGAGTTTCTTGTCCATTCTTCTCCATAAGAATCTACCTTTCCGAATGGACAGTAGAGTCACTTTATTAATGTAATTCTATTATTTTTACTGAACTGTAAACGATGACGTTCAAAAGTGCCGTTTAATGGCCTAATTGAAATAAACGTTTTGACTTTGACTTTACCGCAGTCGCCAGCCGACCTTCACGTATCTCATCATGGAGATGATCACATCCACGTCTAAATTCCCCAAATCATGAATACATATGGCTACAACATGGTGCTTCATCACCAAATGCCAATTGAAGTCTCTGGCAACTCTCTTGTTGACTTAAGCCACAGCGAAAATCATAAAAACTCATTGAACGATAAATGTTCACGAGTTAAATTCATTTTGATAGCGACACACAATTTTCGAAAGGACGCCACAGTGAAAAAATCCAGACAAGTGCGAGTCGGACTCGCGCACGAAGGAAGGGTTCCGTACCTTTATCTATACAAACGGCAAAAAAAATCATGTCTGTTGTATGGAAGCCCCCTAAAATATTTGTTTTATTTTAATTAATTATTTATTTTTAAAGTTATATATAACTAATAATCTGTGAATATTTCAAGCTTCTACCTGTTGCCGTTAACCACACGTAGAATACGTTTGTTGTATGGGGCCCCCATACAACAAACGTGTTTTTAGTCGTTTTTATAGATAATGATACGGAACCTTTCGTGCGCGAGTCAGACTCGCACTTGGCCGGTTTTTAGTATTTGTTGTTATAGCGGCAACAGAAATACATCATCTGTGACAAACGGACAGACAGACAGACGGACAGACAGCGGAGTCTTAGTAATAGGGTCCCGTTTTACCCTTTGGGTACGGAACCCTAAAAACAGATGACAGTCTCGTAAATTAAAAAGTAACATGTTCCCAAAGAGCTCCATTTTCGAATTCCCTAATTATTTTTTTCATTCTTTTATATGTAAGTGGCCAGACCCTGAAACTTTAAATTGAAAGCTGAAAATTATTCCAAGCATACTCCCAGGCGAAAAAATATCATGAGCCCAATTCCAAGCTTTTCCGTATGGTCAAGTTTCATCCAAATCTGCTTAGCCGTTGTGACGCGAAGAGGTAACAATCAGACAGACGGAGTTACTTTCGTTGCTTTTTATTTAATTTTTAAATAAAAAGCAATTCGCAATCGTTCCGCTTCAAAAGCATTCCCAAATAAAAATAGACTTGCTGATCCCATTTTTTTTTACTTATTGATAGGCACCCGTTTGACCACTTCCTCACGTGATGGTAAGCGATAATATGGTCGAAGATGGAGCACGCTTACCCAGAAGTAACCTATTCACTCTTGACTAAAAGACTCCCAGGTTGTAGCTATCAGGAAACACAGACTCTGGCACGGAATTCCACTCCTTAGCTGAACGCACAATGAATGTGTTCCCAAATTGTATTGTGCGTGTAGGTGGGATATCCGCCATGTACCGGTGGCGCATCGCCGTACGTCTTGTGGTCCGATGATGGAACGGGCTTAGCGGAGTTAAGCAATGCAGTTCCGTCGCACACTCCCAAAAATGCAATTGATAGAAAAACGACAGGCTAGCAACTCAGCGTCGATGCTCAAGACTTTAGAGCTTGGACCCGACGAGCCTATCATTGCCGATAATCCTCTTGACTCGTTTCTCAATTGACTCAAGGGCATCAACTGTCATCAATAACTCTTCAGTTACTGAGTGACTGATAAACAATGCACAACCAAAACTACTGGTTGGTAGAAAGCTGAAATTTGGCATGTAGCTACCCTACACTCCACGGGAGAGCACTTAGAGAGTCCCGTTCCCGAAATTCCTACGGGAATGGGAAAAACCAGGATATGGCGCATACGAAGTCGCGGGAAAAAGCTAGTATTGTATAAATTAAAGCTTATTTAAAACTGAAAATGTCCATTGAGATGCGTCTCTGCGTTACCCCTCGGAGTAGACATGTGTGATGTTGATGAAAATGAACAAACGTTAATTTGTTTGTTTATTAAAAACTAGCGGACGTCACGCGGTTTCACCAGCGTAGTTCCCGTTCCCGTGGGAATATGGGGATAAAATATAGCCTATGTTACTCGCTGATAATGTAGCTATTCATTGCTGAAAGAATTTTTCAAATCGGCCCAGTAGTTTTTAATTTTATTCGTTAAATATAAAAATACAAATCTTTCCTCTTTATAAAATTTTATATTTAGACTAGCGGTCCCGACGACAAATTATAGAAATCGATTGCAGCGCCACCTACCGGGTCCAATTGTGAATCTAAACCATCCTCGAATCCACTTGAACACACACAAAAAATTTCATCAACAACGGTCCAGCCGTTTAGGAGGAGTTCACTGTCAACACACGCATAGAAGAATTATATATATATAAAGATATAGATAAAACCAGACAAGTGCGAGTCTGATTCGCGCACCGAGGGTTCCGTATAATCTCATATGTAAATAGTTCGTCTGTTACTGGGAATCGAGTCACGCCCAAACGATCGAATCTAAACCGCTAAACGACTTGCAACAATGACAGAAACCAACTAGAAAACAACACAAAGGTTTTTGGAACTTTTAGAATATCGAACCTAGAACCATAACAATCGAGTGAGTGAACACCGCGATTCCAAAAACAGTGTCTTCAGTACCACGCCATCTAGAGAACATCGCGAAAACAAAAACAGCGACAGTACAATGGCATCGATAGATGGCGTTGTACTTAAGTCACAGTTAATTAAATATTTCAACAGTCATTTGTGTATTACAAGTAAACTGTCGAAATACTAGTCATCTAAAACGTAAATAAGACACTTGCCAGGTAGACTGCCAAAGAGTATTTAAAAATGCAGTACTGACTTTAAAAAAGCATATGCACTTAATACAGTACTTACTGAATGTTAAAAATATATAATTGAATTGCACTAAAATTTATGATACGAAAGATGCTAAGGTAGCGACATCTTACGTATTATTGCGAAACTAAACGAGTCGCAGCGCTCTCGTGATGACGAAGTATTTATTTTTATCCGAATTATTATTTTAAGTAATAGAGTACTTAAGAGCCATGACGAAACATTAAATATTATTGTTATTATAGACTAAACATATTTTTGGCATAATGAAAAAGTTTGAAATGGCCCAACAAATTTAACTTTGCAAATAAAAAATGTTCTCCTGTACATCGTTTTATGACACGATCATTTTGCAAACCGCAAATGTCAATTTGTAATAGCAAATAAAAAATACGTTTTCATTTGATAAAACTCCTTTTTATTTGTGCTGTGAGACCTTGGTTCTTATACCAAATTTCATGATTCAAGGTCAACGGGAGGTACCCTATAGATTTTGATTTACATACGAAGAATAAAAATAAGAGCTCCAAGGGACCATAGGCCTACGTATAAGTTAATTTCAACTCAAGGTCGTGACAGGCTTACAGACGGCCAACAAAGTGATCCTATAAGGATTCCTTTTTTCCTTTTGAAGTACGGAACCCTAAAAACAGTACATAACAAGCTATATTGGATTTTATATCTCTCGTTGTTGAAAGAAGTATCGAAAATCAACATAAACCAATATTATTTGCATGTAAGCTAAAAGTAAAGTTTAACAGAAATCTTTAAATACCAAGAATTTACTTTTAAATTGCATCTATAAAGAATTCAACACATTTTTGATTTCATTTAAATTATTTTGAAGTCTCTATCCTATACTCTCAACTGATTCACACATAAAATAGCAATGCTGAGTGACATATCTCTACGGCCATGAAAAGCTACAAAACCTATTTTTTAATAAAATTAAAGCTTAAATAAAACCAAAAGTGTCTATTGAGATGCGGCTCTGCCGACTGCCTCGGAGAAAACTGGTATGACGTTATGTTACGTCATGAAAGCTTATCTTTTCCAAAATATGAAAATAACCTACTTTTATGAATGACCTATATATCTCAACATCTAATTATGATTATGTTGTCTCCTTAAAAGCAATAAATACATTTATTAAAAATTAAAGCGTAATTAAAACCGAAAATGTCTATTGAGAGGTGGCTCTGCTTATCCCCTCGGAGTAAACAGGTATGACGATCTGTTACGTCATGAAAGCTTAACTTTTCCAAAATAGGAAAATAACCTACTTTATGAGTGACCTATACCTAAAAATCTACTAATGATAATATTGTCTCCTTAAAAGCCAGAAACACAGTTTTTATAAATTAAAGCCTAATTAAAACCGAATATTTCTATTGACATTCGCCTCTGCCTAGCCCCTCTGATTAAAAAGGTATGACGTTCTGTTAAATCATGAAAGCTTAACTTTTCCAAAATATGAAAATAACCTACTATATGAGGTACTTATATAGGTATCTAAAAATTTTCTTATGATAATATTAAATACATTTTTTTAATTAATTAAAACCTAATTTAAACCGAAAACGTCTATTCACCTGCGCTTCTGCCTACCCCCTCAGATTAAAGAGGCGTGATGTTCTGTACCGTTCTGAAAGCTTATCTTTTCCAAAATATGAAAATAACCTACTTTTATGAATGACCTATATATCTCAAAATCTTATTATGATAATATTGTCTACTTAAAAGCAATAAAATCTTTTTTTTATAAATTAAAGGCTAATTAAAACCGGAAATGTCTATTGAGATGTGGATCTGCCTACCCCCTCGGAGTAAACAGGTATGACGTTCTGTTACGTCATGAAAGCTAAAATTTTCCAAAATATGAAAATAACCTACTTTTATAAATGACCTATATACCTCAAAATCTAATTATGATAATATTGTCTACTTAAAAGCAATAAAAACTTTTTTTTATAAATTAAAGGCTAATTAAAACCAGATATGTCTATTGAGATGTGGCTCTGCCCTCGGACTAAACAGGTATGATGTTCTGTTACGTTATGAATGCTTAAATTTTACAAAATATGAAAATAACCTGATTTCATAAGTACTTACCTACTTATACTTGCCTAAAACTCTACGAAATATGTTTAAAAAACCGATAGTTAGTAAAGCCTAATTAAAACCGAAAATGTCTATTGAGATGTGGCTCTGCTTACCCCCTCGGAGGAAACAGGTTTGGTGTTCTGTAAAGCCTAATTAAAACTGAAAACGTATATTCACATGCGCCTCTGCCTACCCCCTCGGATTAAACAGGCGTGATGTTCTGTAACGTTATGAAAGATTCTATTTTCCAAAATATGAAAATAACCTACTTTTATGAATGACCTATATACCTCAAAATCTAATTATGATAATATTGTCTCCTTAAAAGCAAGAAATACATTTTTTTATAAATTAAAGCCTAATTAAAACCGAAAACGTCTATTCACATGCGCCTCTGCCCACCCCCTCGGAGTAAACAGGCGTGATGTTCTGTAAAATTTTAAAAGCTTATGTTTTCCAAAATATGGAAATAACCTACTTTTATGAGTGACCTATATACCTCAAAATCTAATTATGATAATATTGTCTCCTTAAAAGCAAGAAATACATTTTTTTATAAATTAAAGCCTAATTTAAACCGAAAACGTCTATTCACATGCGCCTCTGCCCACCCCCTCGGAGTAAACAGGCGTGATGTTCTGTAAAATTTTAAAAGCTTATGTTTTCCAAAATATGGAAATAACCTACTTTTATGAGTGACCTATATACCTCAAAATCTAATTATGATAATATTGTCTCCTTAAAAGCAAAAAAACTTTTTTTTTAATTAAAGGCTAATTAAAACCGAAAATGTCTATTGAGATATGGCTCTGCCTACCCCCTCGGAGTAAACAGGTATGACGTTCTGTTACGTCATGAAAGCTAAAATTTTCCAAAATATGAAAATAACCTACTTTTATGAATGACCTAAATACCTTCAAATCTAATTATGATTTTATTGTCTCCTTAAAAGCAAGAAATACATTTTTTTATAAATTTAAGCCTAATTAAAACCGAAAATGTCTAATAACATACGCCTCTGCTTAGCCCCACGGATTAAACAGGCGTGATGTTCTGTACCATTCTGAAAGCTTAACTTTTCCTAAATAGGAAAATAACCTACTTTTATGAATGACCTAAATACCTCAAAATCTAATTATGATAATATTGTTTCCTTAAAAGCAAAAAAAAAATTTTTTTTATAATTAAAGCCTAATTAAAACCGAAAATGTCTACTAATATGCGGCCTCTGCTTACCCCCTCGGATTAAACAGGCGTCATGTTCTGTAAAATTATAAAAGCATATGTTTTCCAAAATATGAAAATAACCTACTTTTAAAAATACTAATACCCAAGAATGTACTTTAAATAATAATTAATCTTCAAAACAATCACTCCCGGTTTGATTTTATTTAAATAAAATGCAAAAATCGCAATTGACCTACATTACAATAATAAGCTCAACGACTAGGTCCTTTATTCATGGTCAGTGTATGTCTGTCTATTTATATCATAATCTAATATCATATGTACAGCAAAGTAAAAAATGCCTTCACTAAAGTCCCATTAGTTCATTACTCAACCGACCTCTGTACCGGCAGGTTCATATTATCAGGGTCAGGTTAAAAAGTTGTAATATTATTGTTTTCATAAATCCTTTTTCTTATTTATTTCGGCGGCATCACTGAAAAACCATCAGAGTGATTACTTTCTGTGAATTCTTTAAGAAATAAAGGTAAATAAAGTATTTTTTCCAAGCCTTTAATATGCCTACGCTTGTTATTGTTGTAAGTGTATTTAGACGACGGAAAATATTACAATACGTTTGATTTCCGCATTGTTATTTTTTTCCAAGAAGCCATTTATGTGTATTTGTGTACTTATTTTCTTTCTTAATTACTGTGTATAATATGTGTAACCATACATACTTCAGCATCATACGTTAGGTTCATATCCTGAAAGAAATCCGTTAATCGAACCTAAACAAAGTTTTCAATTATATTAAATTCACATTTTCAATCATCTAAGATGTTTTGCTAAGTATCATTAAGCATTATTACGAATGAACTAAAGTGTGAATAATAATAAAATGATTTCCATTTAAATATCATTAATATTAATTTGCCTCCTTGTATGGTCGTAAGAGTGTGGTACGTTACTTCCAGGGGTCAAGCACCGCTAGGTAATGCGATCACAATGTTGAAAATCATAAACAAACCCTAAAAGTGTCTATGTCTAAAAATAATTCCCGCCGTAGTATCGCATGAATGAAAAGTTGAGCGCACGTGTAGTGAATTGAGTTGTAGTAAATTTGAACTGTCTTACAAACAATAGTATACAGATGTATGTATAGTGCAGCGAGTGATTTATGAAAGGGCATGATACTCCAGTTAAGAGTCGACCGTAAGGCTTTACGTTTAAGGTTGAATTCAGCCTTGTTTAACACCTAGAGTTACGTGGCAAGCGAATAAGGGCCTAAACGGGGGAACTGCAGGGGGCATAATCGCAAATGCAATCCGGAGCCGGCCGCGGCAAGGCGTGCTCGTGGCGTAGCGGAGCGGCGCGCGGAGGCAATTTATCACGAGTACGGCGTACTCCGCCGGGCTCGCCGGGTCTACGCAACCGGCCTTCCTCCGTAAGTAATTTAAAAAACACGCAATATTAAAATGTAAATAAATAATCTTTAGTTTTATAATTATATGGTTTTGTTTAGCATTTTAGTATTATAATGTGGACTTGACTTTATTATTATGATTGAAATGAGTGAGTATGAGTGTTATGGCGCAGAAAGTGTACCTAACCTACTTTGGTGTTTGTTTCATCACAGTTAGAAGTTAGTTGGCGCGGCTGAAGCGCGATTGGCGTGCTTACGCCGGCGGTACAAGGTCGGGAACACCGTCTGCGCCCACGGACGCCCTCTTTGAGACTGAGCATTCTGGACAATTCTGCTTGTGTTTTTGCAGTGGATACGTACCCACGTTCCTACTAAGCTAGTTATGTTGGGCCGGTTGCGCAAAGCGGGGAGGGGCACCTGCGCACGGCAGACTTCTCGCCAACCGGATCGATGCGGGGCGATGACCTTGCGCGGTGGAATACCAAAACGCTTTTCTCTACCATATCTTCACACCAAAATTTTGGTAAATACACTGGAAGAAACCCGTGAGGCTGTCGAAAAGCAGGGCGCGACGCGCATGCGCACTAGCAGCCACAGTGCGGCGCGCGCCTGGCCTCCCGCCAGCGCCATCTGTCCGCAGACAACGCAGACGCCCGTGCCGCGTAGCTGCCCGTGCCGCGTATCTGGCAGCGGGACTCCCCCACTAGCAATAATATTGCACCGGGCCGAAATAGAGGTAAACACGAGCCAAACGCCGCCGCGCCGCCGCGCCGTGACGTCGCAAAGTTGATCGCCCCCGCTTCCCATACACAAGGTCACGAGTTCGAATCTGGGTCAATATATTATGTATACTTAATGAAAGTTCTTAATTAATACATATAGCTTTTTAAAATTCTTTCGAATATATTTTTCAGCAAATTGATTTATGTCTATACTTAATAATAATCTTTTTTTAATAACAAAATAATGTTTCACTTCCAGATTTAAGCTTATCTGAAATGTATACTAATATTTATATTTTTCAGACAACCTTTTTTAAGCGATTTCTTTACTACTTAATTAGTTTTAAAGGTAACTAACCAATAACTTTTTAAATAATTTTGAATATATTTTTCAGCAAAATGGTTTATGTCTATTATAATAATCTTTTTTGAATAACAAACAATAATAACCTTTACTTCCAGATTTAAGCTTATGTAAAATGTGTGCTAATATTTCTATTTTTAAGACTAAACCTTTTTTTTACTAATTAGTAATATAGGTAAGTACACATAAGATTTTTTTCACAAAAATTACTACGAAAAATGTTTTCTTTTTCTTGTTTTCAGTACATAAAGTAAAAATGGCATCTAGTAATAATGTTAGCTACAAGCTGACACTATTAATAGCATCGTCGGTCAGTGGAATCCAAGCAGCAAATATCGCTGGGGGCGAGATACTTCCCGCACGGTTCGCCCCACAGGTTCGCCCCGTCGCTGTTTTGGCTATATGTGAGGCTTTTTCATTCAGTCGGAGTCGGTGCGACCAGACCAATGGAAAGGAAAAATATTTTCATTTTATTAAAAAAATATTTTCATTTTATTAAAAAAATATTTTTTTTTAAATCGTATAAGTACTTAAAATGAAATTTAATTTCGGTCACGACGATCATACTTAATTGAGACTAGCTTTTGCCCGCGACTTCATACGCGTATATCCGCGTATTTTTTCCCGTTCCCGTGGAATTTCCCGTTCCCGTGTAGCCTATGAAAGCGGCTATCACATTCAAAAATAATTTCCAAAATCAGTTCAGTAGATCCAGAGGTTACCCCCCCTACAACCTCACAAACTCACAAACTTTATCTCTTTTATTATATTAGTATAGATTAGCCGAGTAAGTAATTTAACTATAAAGTACTTTTTTATAGTTAAATTGTAAAATTTCAAACCTAAACAATTAATTTGTACCTACATATTTTCTCAATAAGCAGCTTATTTCACTTTTATAAAATTCCGAACGTCCGTAAAAAATGGAACCCTTTTATAGGAGCAGAGCTTGTGACACAAACACTAATGAAAAAAAATCAAGAAATTATATGAAAACTTACCATTTTCCGAGCCTAACATTTTGAATAAAATGCAGGTATTAATATCAATAGATTACAGGAAAACAATTTGAAGTCTATGGTTTAAAAGTAACATGTTACAAAACCGAAATTGGTTCGGAACCCTTAACACGCGAGTCCGACTCGCACTTAGACGAATTTTTTGTGAATCAGATTTGTGTAAACAATATCTGTATGTCTTGCAAGGCAGCACTCAGCAAAACTATTTCCCGCACCATTTTACGTGTGTGCCACAAATAAACACAATTGAATTTGAACGTGAATTTATTTTATAGAGCAAAAGTGTGTGCGCATGCGCGAAAACACGTGCACGCTCCGCTCTTTTTCTTTAGGTACTCCCAAAGTCTAGACAGATTGGAAATCAGAAACGACCGGAGAGAGGTGAGGCGCAGGGCCAATGAATGGGCTTACACGAGGCAGTTCGGACTGGAAGCGACAACCCCGCGCGCGGCGCACTTACGACTACGCAGCCAACGGATACAACTACATTCATAAACAAATAGCGAGTAGCTGAATGGAGCCAATAATTGGGTCAGTAGATACGACTCTAAGGAAAATAGTGGGTCAGTTAAATTTATTAATGATATGCGGCAGACGTGGTGGATCTATTGATGTCTGATATATTCGTAACTATGAAAGAAAAAACATAACTTTTAGTTTGCGGCCATTGACCCCGCAGCCTCAGCTATTGACACTTCGATTTTTTTTTAAATCTTTATAAATAGTAGCAGTAGTATTGTCGTGCCTGATCGTTTGTTTATTGAGCTTTTTACTAAAAGCATATGAATGGGTATGCATTTAGTAAAATAGATACTTACATAAAACCTTATTAAATGTATTGTCTCTCTGTCGGTCTGTTATTGAACAGCGATAGCACGGAATTTTATTTCATAGGTAATTATTAAATATAAAATACCGTGCTGGCGATGTTCAATTTCATTAAAAAAACAAAATTGACGGTTGATTTGCAATTTGGATTCTTATATCGGTTTCGATATGCTGTGTAATGTAAAGTACCAAGTTCAATTAACTTGAGTTTTTTAGGTAGGTATACAAATAACAATATTGATACACAAATATACAGTTGTGACAGAACGTCGAAACCAATTACACTATTTAAACACAATTACATTATATGCAGCACATAACAGTAAGATAGAGTTATGTAAGAAAACAAATTGTTATATTTGTCAACATAACAATCCTATTTTTTTTTACATAACTCTGTTTTCTTCTTACCTCTCAAAATTTCATATATTTTGACAGTATCCTCTTCCATTCTTCCGCAAATATATCAAATTCTGTGTTCTTGTCCAAGAGAGCATTAAGGACGATTTTCAAATTATTTAGTAACCCAATTTGATATTCCGTTTACGCTCGTCGGTTGTAGCTCAAGGGCGAATGTCAAGAGCCAAATTGTGGGTTAAACACTGTGGGGATTCCGATGTGAATATTTCAAAGTCAAAGTGGGAAGTTACTACGTAGGCCACTTTATAGGTTCTATACATATTGTTTAAGTATCTTTATGCATATGTCATGCCGTAATACAATATTTAACTAGCCTGATATTTTAAATTTAAATTCAATCGAGGCTCCAATTTAATATTTCATTCCGAATTGGACCCTGAATGGCATGCGGTTGATCCACCACCGAGCGCTATATAACCGCGAATGATAAATAATATTCACGCTATTTTATTGAAAAGAGCAAATGGCAATTAAGTGAGGCGAGCTTTCGTATTTCATAAGTGCATAAAATATAAACAAAAACCAAAAGCACCACGTTGTTTTTGTTTATAATGAGGCAGGTTAACCGAAATGTTACTTAACCACTAATACTGATTGAAGTCAGAATTTAAGCATTAAAGCCAAAGTTTACACGAACCAGATTTTTAGTTACTAATCATATAATTTTAAATAACGAAGGGTTCATCCAATCAACAACAACAATGTGCCTCGAAGGAAAATCAGTCAGAATTCCTATTATTTCCTATATTTTATTGCGACTGCTTAAATTACTGCGGCTCGAAACTGGAATACCTGTGTGGGAGACGGAAATCGGAATTCGTTTGGATCTTATTTGAAATTCGACTCGGAAAGCCGGAACAGACCGGTATGTAAGCGCCACAAGGCAGCTAAGTTCTTCATACTACAAAAGTTTTACGGCACGACGTCGTTCGATTTATTACTTTTTTTTTTCATGCGGTTTTTTAAACTGCTTTGTTACTTAGTTAATATTTATAGGTCACATCTTGCAACCGAACTGCCAAACAGTTATTGCCAATCGATTGAACTAAAGTTTTACATTACAGTGGTGGATGAATATCAATCCGTCACTGTTTTCTTTTTTAATCCCGGTCTGGTTGTTAGTGTATTTGTATGTTTGTAACGTGCAGGAGAAATTCATAGTGTGGGGCACCGTTTAAAAAAGGAAAATTGCTCTAATAAGTGCTGGTTCTTCTTTTCTATTGGAGCATGTTTTTACAACTATCTTTGTGTTAGTGTGATTTGTAATTTTGGCCTGTAATGGATTAAATCTATATAATTAGGTTATTAGGTTGTTCTACTATTTTTGAAAGTATTGATTTCCTAATAAAAGCCACACAAATTGCGGCAAAATAAACACTCTTTCTTGCCATAAAATTGCATTAAAATTTAAAGCTTTTTTATTCCCGCCAACAACGCTGTCTGCCGTTTCGGTGACGTCACACTGGTTTTTAAACAAACAACCCAGTCGTGGACGACCGGCATTCATTCAACATTTATCCATAGACTAATGATAGCTGTTTAGAGTGAACTGACAGATGACAACTAATATTTTTTGCCTTTAAGACATCACACCATGGCGGTTCATGGCTTAGGTCACGTGATACATCAATTCAAAATATTGACTTTTAATTTGAATATAATCAAACGAAAATGTGCTTTATTGACTTAAAATCAGAATATTTCAGTATATTTCGACAAAATGTTATTTTTTATCAAATTTTACAATTTAGTTTTCACTAGGTACCGAAAGTATCCTATTGATTTCATTCCATAATTTTCCATATATATTTTTTAATACTTTTTTGTATTTAATATGGGTTTGCTCTTGACTCTAGTCTAGGTCGTAGATGACAGAGATGAATATGTTATATGTTCCGTTTTCCCATAGACAGCGGGAACACAAGCCTGCTTATCACAAAATGAACGCCAATTTGTCCAATTGATCATCAATTATGTTAAATAATAATGTAATTATGAAACATAATTATGTTAATATTTAATGTTATGCTAGTTTGATTCCCGAATTTCGCGCGCTGCGATAAATTCTGCGCGTAATTTGTCTTCGTTACCGGTCCTGATTTTCCACAACTCTCTAGCGTGCAAAATGCAAATTAGGACTAACCAACGCCATGTTTGTACAATGCATAATTGTAGCCTTTAATTACTGTTATTACACACGCCGAATTGTACATTCACGTGTTGTGTATATCTGTAGTGAAAAGGGTTACTTGTATGTATTAAAATACTAGTGGCCCGCCCGGCTTTGCCCGGATGTTTATTCTTTTTTCAAAATTTTCTGTCATAAGAACCCTTTCCTGACAATAACAAATACAACAAAAAAAGAATTAGCGAAATTGGTCCAGCCGTTCACGCCACGCGTGATGCCGGGACTAAGGGAAATAGGGATTCATTTTTACATACATAAGATAGATAGATTATTGATAGACATGATATTCTTTCTACCTTAAAGGAAAAGCGACGTTAGTTAAGTTTCCGATTAATTATTACTCAAATATAGACCTTCCAAGCCCTTAAAAAGTCGTTTTGTTCCTGAGCCAGTAAAAAGTTCGTAGATACTTCTTCTTTAGAATGTTTTATAGACCAATTTATCTTAGAAAGCGCACCTGTGTCTCTGCTTTTATCTTCTTATATTCATGTAATGAAACTCTTTTGTTTTAAAATAGTCTTTTATGCCAAGAACCCCAATAAAAAGCAGTTTCGATGGAGCATAAATATCGTTAGGGTCTAGTTATTTATAAGATACTTCAAAGACCTACCTGATTTGATAGAACACGTTTTCAATTAACTTTTAAACTCCTTGATCTTGGCTCATTCTTTTCTATGCTTTTTTTGTTCATTCCAGAGCTTTCCCGCTCTTATTGTTTGAGTTCACTGTGTACAAATAGAAAAAAATATTAAAAGCGCGGGCAGTCCCCATCCGTAGGTATAAAGTTTATTGTTTCAAAATGTTAATACTGGGAAGTTTTTTATACTTAGCTATCAATCATAAATATAATATTTTTAATACCTATTAGTTTGGTTTGTATTAGTATGCATAATTTATATTTTGTGAAGGTAACTCTGTCTGTCACCTTTTCAAGGCTGTACACGGCACACGAGTAGACCATGTCCCGGAATAGGAAAGGTATATACTTTTCATCCCCGGTAGTATACTCCCTTGGTATACTTAATGTTGACTGGCCTGTTGGTCGAGTGGTTAGTGACCCTGACTGCTAAACCAGAGGTCGTGGGTTCGATTCCCACCCAGGACAAATCTTTGTATGATGAGCATGATCATTTGTTCTGTGTCTGGGTGTAATTTGTCTATAATATGTATGTATTTAGAAATATATAAGTATGTTTATCAGTTGTCTGGTTGCCATAGCCCAGGTTCTGCCTAGTTTGGGATCGGATGACCGTGTGTGAGCTGTCCCAAGATATATAAAAAAAAAAAACAACTTTTACGCGGGCGAAGGCACTGGCAGGAGCAAGTAATAAATAATGTGACTAAGAGCGCTTATTAAGTAAGACATTAGCTCTGCCTATGGCTTCGCGTACCTTACCTCGCACCGTCTTATATTTTTAACAATAACAAGAATCTTTAGGTAATAGGTTTTTTTCTATTAAAACATATTTTCTGTATTGTTTATAACAAAAATAAATTCAGTATTTTCGTTGACAAAGGGAAAAGGGCAATGGTAAATTTTTCTTGAAAAACTTTAAAACTGATGACCATACTCCCTAATCATTTACCGAATTAAAATATAACAATAACATAGCCTATTTAATGGATGAATAAATTCCTATCCAGTTCAGAAAACTGTGTCGACAAACTGAAAGGAGCAAGTCATCCAGCCCCATTGTATCCACCATAAAACGCTAGAATAAGACTATAAAAATAAACTAGCTGAATTGTGGCGAACATTAAAAGACGCTCCCCGCAATGACGTCAGAACAAAAAGCTCCGTAACACTTAAGGTATCGGTGTTACGCTCGCGGGTAGTTTCGTATCTTGCCCACATGCTTTTGCGGCCGCAACTCCTGTTTAACGTGGAAATTAGCTTTAAAATAATGAATAATATACCTATCAGTTTTTTATTTTAAGCGCAATTATTTCTGAACTCTATTGCATGCACATGGGTTTTTGTTTTTATTTTCCTTGGTAGACAGTCAAAAGCATGCGGTACGTGAAAATACCTTTCCGATTTTAAAAATAAAAAAATAATACTGTAACCGGCACGAATAAGCACGACCTTGGAAGTTTAAGCGTAACCTTGATTAAAAGCAATTCCATGAATACACTTTTCATTTCAATTCCACTTTCTCTTTCGTGATATTTGTGGTGGTTTGGGATCTACCTCCTAGCGGTCCACCCCGGGCAACGGCACCACAGGCTTGCCTGTGGTACGGCTGAACGATCTCACTTAAGCGGTGGTAGGCTCCGCAAGGAGCCGCCTGGCTCGCGACCACCATCCCACCGGATTCCGGCGCCAAGCAGCTTGCTGTGTTCCGTCGGTGTGTGGGAGTGCCAGTGCCTTTGGGGGGAGAAGGAAGTTGTCAGTTGCGCTGCTCAGAACCGGTCTTGGTCTCTTGGCAACACTTGCCGGGTAACTCATTTTGGAGGGTAGCGGGATCCGAAGCACGGTGCCAGCCGTTGGCCGACCGCAGTCAGTAGGGGGCCCAAGTAGCACGCCAGCCACGTGCCAAAGGCTGCCCCGCCAACTCGCGAAAAATCCCGGTATGTTCCACCGTGCCAGCCGGCGACTGGATGGGAGGACCCGGTGGCCATATCCGGGGGGGTTCGGGCGTCCCCGCAGTCTCCATATGAGTTCCCCATAGGTTTGATTAGCTCTAGTGTTCCACTTGGTTCACTGAGCAGCGCCTCGACAATTCGACTTTTTCCCCCCAACTACTCGATAACATGCCAAAAGTTAAACAGAAGAAAAAGGGTAAACAACGGCTGCACTTCCTCCCACTTAAAGTGCACCTCACTAATATCAGGGGGTTGCACTCCAATCTCGATCCGGTCCATCATCACCTTGAGGCCGAGAAGCCGCACCTGTTTTTTCTGACGGAGACGAAGATAGCAACCCCGTTGGACGTGGCGTACCTCAACTACCCGGGTTACTCTCTTGAACACAAGTTCAAGAAGCAGGCTGGGGTCTGTGTGTACGTCCGCGATGACATTTGTTGTCGTCGTCTCCGTTGCTTTGAGAAATCGGGTTTTTCTGCCATATGGCTACTTGTGGACACTGGCGTGGAGAAATTTCTCTACATCGGCGTTTACCGATCGCACAGTGGTGACCAGGAGACAACAGCACTATTCAATTTCCTCGTGGAGTCGACTGACGTAGCCCAACAACGGTACCCAACAGCGAAGCTCATTTTTCTGGGGGACTTCAACGCCCACCATAAAGAATGGTTGTTCCCGTACCAGAGAACTGACCATGCTGGGTTAGAAGCGCGCAAGTTTGCTTTAACGCTAGATCTAACCCAGCTGGTGAATGTGGCAACTCGGGTACCGGATGTTGACGGCCATACACCCAATTGTTTGGACCTTCTGCTGACAACTGATCCGAACAGTCACTCAGTATCGGTCTCAGCCCCGCTGGGAACATCTGACCACTGCCTGGTGAAATCCGTGTCGACCTGCTCTCCTCCAGATGAGAGCCCTAGAGGCACGAGACGAGTATGGCGATACGAGTCAGCAGATTGGGATGAGATGCGGCACTTTTTTGCGTCTTATCCATGGCGGCATGTGTGCTTTTCCTCGGGTGACCCGTCTTGTTGTGCCGACATGATTGCGGACGTGATTCGGCAGGGGATGGAATATTTCATTCCATTCTCCGACATCCCGCTCGGTCACAAAACCCGGCCTTGGTATAATGCAGAGTGCGCCCACGCTGAGGCCCGAAAAGAGTCTGCCTACCAAGCTTGGGTCAAGGCCCGCGACCAAAAAGTTAGAGCACGCAGGGTTCGCGCGAGGAAGAGAACTTTTAATTCTGCCGCTAAGTTCTGCAAGCAAGTTCTACGTGGGGCACGTTTTGACCATGTCGGACGTATCGGGGCCAAACTAGCATCTCATCCTCCGGGTAGTAAACTGTTCTGGTCCCTTTCGAAAGCGGTTGAAATGAACTTTTGTCGGCCCACTTTACCACCAATGCTGAAACCTGATGGGTCACTGGCCCACTCTGCAAGTGAGAAAGCAAATTTATTTGCATCTTCCTTTGCTAGCAATTCACGTCTGGACGCTGGCTCCAAGCAACCACTAACTGTACCTCGTTACTGTGACTCTTCGATGTCGGAGATTGCAGTTCACATGAAAGAGGTACGAAGAGTATTGTGCAGTCTAGACGTGAACAAGGCCAGCGGGCCTGACGGCATTTCAGCGAGAGTGTTGAGGCAATGTGCGCCTGAACTGTCTCCTGTGTTGACACGCTTGTTCCGCCTCTCTCTTGAAAAAAGAACGGTGCCAAAATCCTGGAAGCTTGCGAATGTACAGCCTGTGCCAAAAAAGGGCGACCGTGCAGACCCTGCTCATTATCGACCGATCGCCATTACCTCCATTCTGTGCAAGGTTATGGAAAGGGTACTGAACAGTAAGTTGCTGACCTACCTTGAAGGCAATGATCTCCTCAGTGACCGTCAATATGGCTTTCGCCGGGGACGGTCAACTGGCGATCTTCTTGTGTATGTCACGCACTGCTGGGGCGAAGCCATCGAGAAACACGGCGAAGCACTTGCTGTATCGCTCGATATCTCGAAGGCCTTTGATAGGGTGTGGCACGCAAGTCTACTCAGCAAGCTTCCTGCTTATGGCATCCCAGCTGATTTTTGTAGCTGGATATCAGACTTCCTTAGTGAACGGTCGATCCGAGTAGTCGTTGACGGCTGCTTCTCTGACCTCATGGCTATTAATGCCGGAGTTCCTCAGGGGTCTGTTCTCTCTGCAACTCTTTTCCTGCTGCACATCAATGACCTGCTTCAGCCTGGTATTGTTGGGTATGCAGATGACAGTTCGGTTTCAGAGAGATACTTGTCTAGCGCAAAAACCAGCGGGGAAGAAGTTCGTTCCTTGAGAGAGGCCATGGTAGAGCGGACAAATTTGACCTTAAGTCTTGTCTCCCAGTGGGGTGATGACAATCTGGTCTCTTTTACCGCCACCAAAACACAAGCATGTCTTTTTACCGCGAAAAGGAGTCGTTTCGACCTAACTCCGACTTTTCGGGGTACATCTGTTCCTGTAACCGATCGGCTCGAGCTCCTAGGCATGGAGTTGACAACCAGTCTCAACTTTGGTGCCACCATTGAGCACAAAGCCCAAACTGCGGCCAAAAAGCTGGGCATCCTAAATAGAGTGAAGCGATACTTCACGCCTGGACAGCTTTTAACCCTCTACAAAGCACAAGTCCGATCCTGCATGGAGTATTGCAGCCACCTTTGGGATGGCTCAGCTAAATACCAACTTGCCGCGCTTGACTCGGTGGAACACAGAGCTAAAAGGCTCATTGGCGACGTAAGACTGGTGGATGCCAAGCTTCACAGCTTGGCTCATCGCCGCAAGGTTGCCTGCTTGTCGGTCTTCTACAGATTGTACTTCGGGGAGAGTGTCCAGGAACTCCACGATCTCATCCCACCGGCCCCCTTCTACCATCGGACATCTAGACGCACTGCAAGTTACCATCCCTACCTTGTTGCTATTCCACCAATTCGCACTAAACGTTTCCAAACGTCTTTTATAATGCGCACAGCAAAGGAGTGGAACTCTCTGCCTGCGTCTGTGTTTCCGAACGCATACAACCCTAATCTCTTCAAAATTAGAGTGAACAGGCTTCTTCTGGGTAGGCTCGCTCCATCGTCGACTTTGTCTCTGTCATCTATGACCTAGACTAGAGTCAAGAGCAAACCCATATTAAATAAAAAATAAAAAAAAATAAAAAAAAAAAAGATATCCGAGCAGCTTCAAGTTTCATTGCTACCGCGCAACTGCGCAGGTCTTAACGGCAACCTGTCCGTTCATTAATTACCGCCGCCTTTTCTCGTGGAAATGTTCAATTCAAACTAGGTAACGGTAAAGCTCCATTGATCTTCATATACATTACACACGCCGCAAACATTCGGTAAGGCATTTTGCTTTAGTTTGTATTTAACAAAGTAATCCCGTTACCGAACGTGTTTTTGAAGACGGGTTAAAATACAGACAATGTTATGAAAGTTTTCATGAATGCCTTGTTGCATTAATTTCTCCTGTGTACCACTATTGTACATACACTTTAAATAAATAAATTAAACTATGCAGATAGATAAAATCAAATCAGTCAACAATTAATTAGAGATTTGACAAATATGAAGTACTAGCTGTGCCCGCGATGTCGTCGGCAGGAGCTTAGATCTATTCCAGCCTATTATCCTACGTCTTACTACTGTTATAAATGCGAAAGTTTTGATGGATCTAAATGAAATTCGCAAAGAGATAGATTTTAGTCCGGAATAGCACCTAGGCTGCTCTTTATCCCGGGAGTCCCTTGGGGTAGATTCAATACATTTATTTCGATTAAACCATTTATAGGCACGTAGCGAGACATAAATAAAAAACCTGGCCAAGTGCGAGTTGGACTCGCGAGCAAAGGGTTCCGAACGAATTTCACTTTTCTTATATGTTATTATAACACTATAGTACGAAGTCGCGGATAAGCGCGTACGAAGTCGCGGATAAGCGCGTACGAAGTCGCGGATAAGCGCGTACGAAGTCGCGGATAAGCGCGTACGAAGTCGCGGGCAAAAGCTAGTAACATAATACGTGCAATAAGAGAATGTTCTGTTCAGTTACTGAGATTTACATGAAAAAGCTGCCGTTACCCGCAAGGTGCGAGTTGGCGTGTGTAGTTCCAAAAACTACATATCAGGAGTCATACAAAACTAAACATATTCTTCATCAGAAAACTAAACTACTTTGTGACAGCCTGGTCTGGTCTGCTGGTTATAAAAATATTAACCACATTGTACTTGTTAATTAAATAAATGTTTCTAAAAACATCATGATTTATTTTAGATAGGTACATTTTATTTATTAAACAAAGGTTACGCTCGAAGTCCCTTCGTTTTAGCTGTGTTCCACAGTCGGGGTTCAAGGGATTGTAATTAATTTGGCAATCGTCAACCCTAAGTCTGCCGGCGGCTGTTATTTCACATTTTGACCCTAACTAACAACCATACGTAACTTGAATTGTTTTTGAATTTTAGAGAGATTAGTTGTCTAAGAATTTGAAAACGCTCTTGTCAAAATAACCAAGTCCACTTTATGCATAGTAGCGATATCAGAAGAGCGGGCAAACTTTAGTTGTGTTCGAGTAGCTACCGTCCGTAGCACTAAACACTTCGTAAAGTTTGAAATATGCATGTTTAGACATCCTTACAAGTTTTAGTCAACCTGCAAATGGACTAAATATCTAAAATCTTTTTCTTCAACGACATCGATGACTGTTTTAGTGTTAATTCACCCATGTTTTTAGTGTCTAGAAACCGAGGAATTTTCGTCATTTTTAACCACTTCAAAAAAGAGCAGGTTTTCAATTCGACTGAATTTTTTTTAGGTGTGTTTGTGCAGCTATATTTTCGCAAATTGTAATTTTTTTGATGATTCTTTTTTTGGTTGATAATAAAAAACGATAGCCAGTTTAAGTGAAGGTTAATATGGATTAATATTGTAGACCCATTCCAAATTTCAACTTTCTAGTGCTAAGCGTCCGTGATCTAAACCGCGGACAGCCAGACAGACTATAAGGGTTCCTTGTTGACTACGGAACTCTAAAACACTACAAAGTATAAAATAACTTTAATTTCGGAAGTCGGTGTCATAAAACGAAGAAAAAACCAAAAACACCGACTTCCGAAACTAAAGTTATTTTATACTTTGTAGTAAGTATTTTTCGTTTGGTTGTTTTTTTTTATTTTAAAATTTCTGTTATGACGATTTCATAAAAAAACGCTTGAAAAATTTACTGGAGAAAATAAAAGAATTGCGACCAATACACACAATCGTTCGCAATCCTTTTATTTCACCGATCAATTCACGACTAGGTTAACCCGTGTTTGGAATACCAATCAGCCAATAGAAAGGGTTCAAGTTCACAGTAATGCGTTCCTATTGAAAGCTAGAGCTTCAGCCAACAATAGACGCCGCTGGCGTTGTCCTACAGCCCACAATGAACTACATTTTCCAATGCGCTGGGCCGCAATGCCTTGCACGAATGTTGGGAGATAATTGAATCGCTATTGGAAGAGACACTGAGTCTAATCTGAAACGACACAGCGGCATTTATATTTAAGTGCTTCATAAGTATGTATGGGGTAGTTGGTTAACAGAACTTATAAGTTAGGGAATTCGGTGGAAGTATGAAGAAGCGGAGGTGGCTATTGACTATTAGCTATTTTTTTATTTATTTTTATTTATAGGTACACAACTTCCTTCTTTCACAGAGCCGAGCTTTAGAAACGATACACTAGCAATATTATAATTATTATGCAATACAGGTAATAATCATGGGCGTGCAGTACGCTACATGCCAAATGCTCAAAAAAAAAACCCACCACATAATTCAGGGTTTGAAATCACGATACTGCTGATGCGAATTATCGTACCAAAAATTTTTTTTTGGGCATTATGTATGAGCTGGTCTACCCTTACTGTAGCCTACTGCACGCGCATGGTAATAATGAATAAAGGGATATGGCTAGCACACCATAGTAAGACTTCAATATTGTAGACATAACGTTACATCGTAAGGCAACCTGGGAAATCCTTAACAAGCTGTGTGCAGTGTAGTGACTTACATATTACCTATGTCCATTCTAAATGCGAAGGGGTCGTTGACCTGAAATGGGACATTTTTACTGGCTTTGCTGGTGTTAAGAGAAGTTAAATATTTAAGTTATAAAATGGAAGCTGGAGTAGCACTAAAGTATAATTTCAGTTACCTCTAAAATATTAAAATGTCATGTGTAAGCTTGTCCGTATCGCAAAAAAATGCATTTATTACGTAAATGCAGGTTAATTTAAACAGTAACACAGTATCAGGAAAATATTCCTCAAGTACGTAGGTAACTTACTACACTCGTAATACGTCCCACGAGCGTATTTTTATTATTAGTAGCAATTCAGAACAAAAGAGGAGTAACTACGTACAGTGGTTACAGAAAATACATTCTAGAAAGAACGATGATAAAGTTTAAAATTGGTTTGAGTCTTCTGCCCCGGCTTTTATGAGCAACAGAATAAAAATATTGCAGCTAGTAGCTGAAAACTATTTATAAGCTAGAATAAACATTGCAGTGTTAGCTTGTTGTTTGACCAGAATCCTTCGGGTAGATACCATAACTATCTACAATCTCTTTAGTACAAAGTTCTACGTCTCGTTTCCCTAGTTTACTGTCGTTGATTATTCAGTTTGCTGATGTAATTACACTGAATATAGACACCTTGTTAGCATACACTTTGAATACGTAGAGAACACACGCTCCCGCTGTATAATAGGGTGACGTCAGACACTGGGGAAGGCTTACACTTAACACTTAGATCGTTAGCCCGGTCGCTTGTGATTTTCTCGGAACAACGCATCAACCGACGCCAGGGTTGTCAAACCACATTAATTATTAACTTCTTCAGCCTTTCCTCAGTAGTTGTACCCAAGTCATATTATGTGTTTAAATGCAACATTAAGTATAGCGGCGACAGATCAGCAATTGACTGTTATAAATTAATTTTTTAAACTCCGGAGCGAAGTGTCTTCCTTTTTTTTTAAATACTAAATGTAAAAGTTTCGCCGAGTGTGATGTAACATCTATACGACAGCATATATAAAACAGCATTAGGAAAAAAACCTATTTGCTTTTACCTTTTGCCAGTCGCAAAGTTGAATCGCTACGATGGAAATGCTTCCATGAATCCGTGCCTTTGCAGAAGCGATGCCGACCTAATGCAATACGACAGAGTTTCTACCAAGGAGCACTCTTGTCGCATCTACTATGTGCGACTTTATTGATGCAATCAACAAATAAAAAAATAAAAAACTTATTTTACAAAAAAGTACAACCGACTTCCAAATAAAAACACTGACTTATTAGTGGTACCTCACACCTAACAACACCAATGGAAAGTCACAGGATAGCAAAATACATAATTTCGTTTACTTGGGTGACATATTTTCTCCAGCTATTTTGGTTTAAAAACCAAACTAAAAATTCCAATCGGAAGGTATGTCCTTTCACATGAAAAAATATTTTTTCAATCGGTTCATAAACGACAGAGTTATGAGGAAACAAACATAAAACAATACAACCGAATTGAGAACCTCCAGTAGATACCTACTAAAAGTAAATAAAATATATTTTATAACCCCCAGTTTTAAAACGCAATCAGTTGTGCAATGTATAGATTATTAGACTTCCTAATTAAATTATTGTAGACAAGTGTAAACAAAAATATTTGTTAGTATTATATATTATGATAATAATTATTGTTTTCAAAAGAAACGCGGTTTAGACTCATTTCTGACGGATTGGCCGGAGATGGCAAAACACAAAGACCTTTGGAAAGCAATATATAGGACATCGACAAAAAAAATAACATAGTACCTTGAGTAACAAAAATAATACCGCAACTGTAGTAACGAAACAAAATTATTCACGAACTGAAATGTCCCACAACGACCCCACTACATGGGTCGTGTGTCTTTATGCGACGATTCACCGAGTATCCAGGTGAATGACCGGCCGCAACTTCGAGTGCTGGTGACAGGCACAACTTCATCCCCATTAACCCGCAATATGCAGTATGTGACACACCTATTGTTCCCGTGTATCTGAGCACCAATCGTCGGCTATTGTTTCCCGGCTATTCCCTGTCACGCTCACCGATGTTCGACTAATCGAATGCCCCTTAAGAGATTGTGTATACATTCGTTTAAGGGGGATTCGATTGGTCTGTAGGCTTGGTTTGCTTTGAATTATCTAGCTGACGAGTTAGCATTTAGGCGTGTAAAGTGATGTTTATTACTTATATTGTGGGTAGCGAACGAGTTGCATGCCATGAAATCGGGTGGTTTATTACATTCGTTCTTTTTTTAATTTACCGGTTGGTTGAGTTTATCATTTGTCGCGAATCTTTCTTAGTTTTTTGTACATTTATAAATAATAGGATCGTAAACGAAAACCACATCAAAATCCATCAAATAAGTTATAGAGCCTTTCCACAGACGCGGCTGGGAGATATTATTATATATTTTTTTTGTTTTAATGGTAACTTTTCTATAATATGACTTCAGTGTGCAGTCAATATTTTCGGATAAAATTAAATGTTAATTTTAAACTATTCCAAGTAGACGATCAAGATTCATCCACTCTTATTTTTTATTCATTTGTTATGTTTATTTGTCCATTATTTTACCAATTTCTTACAACAACTGCAAAAGGGTTGTTTTATAATAAGTAACTGGCTAAGCTTTGAATAAAACCTAAAAATATGAATTAATTTAGATTAACCGACGTACCAAAAATCGACGTACAAAAAAACTAGTCAGCGATTTGCGGTACGTCGGTTAATCTAAATTAATTTAAGGAACCTAAATTATAAAAAAGGTACTTAGGTTTAGGTTTTACTCAAAGCTTAGCCAGTTACTTATTATAAAACATTGTATTTAGTAAAAACATTGCTCGGTTAAATTGAATAGCGAAAATTACGAGCTACTTTGTAACTAAGCTCTTTTGCTGTAAACCCCGTTCTGTCAACTATTCCTAGAGTTCAGGGTGCAATCTAACTTTTCACAAAGTTGTTAAATGTTTAATTACTCGCTCAATATTTTAATTGGTTTCAACGAAACGCTTTATGGGAATTATGAATGTTGCCGCAGTTTCCTTGGTATTTAACTCGTCGGACCTTTACCGCGGTATATTTTAGACGTTAATCTTCTAGAGCTTATCCTGTGTACATTAAGCACCGGCAAAGTAGAGTTAAACTTTTATCAAATAGCTTTACCTTTGTTTCATTGTGACCTCGGAAGTTCTATTTCTTATTTAAGAAAGAGAATTTTATATACGTACTGAATACGCTTGAGAATGTTTATTCATAAACCGGTTTAAATATTAGAAGACTGTCTGCATTGCGTATTTTCATGATATTCGTTCTTAAAACATTTTCAGATACATGTTACATATTTTTTCATAATTCTTCAAGGATATTTTCGCATTCTTTTCTCTGTTTATTTAATTCAATTCGACATTGAACCACGTATTTTCTATTTTGTTAGAAAACTCTGTCACTTTACTATAAACATACGTCGCGATGCAATCTATTACAAAATAAACTCTTGCATGTTATAACCACAACCCTTCGTGTACGAAATGACTCACGGGATTTCACCACCCTCAAACTGCAGACATGAAATGTTTTAACGAAGCTTTATAAAACCGATTTGAAAGGGATGATTGAGTGGTGGTTTCGCTACGTGCCGTTCGCCGTCAATCAGGCTACTAATTAAGCTTTTCATCGTGAATACACTCGATATTGCCACCCTACAATCGGATCAGGTTGGTCGTTATATCCCCTTCGCAAAGGGGAGAGTAATTTTGTGAGCAATACATGTGCTTGTTTCGATATAATGAATTATGATGGCATAGTACCTTTGTAATCACGTCTAGTTAGGTATATCGTGCATGCAAGGACCTACAATTACCCTAACGATAATGCTTGATTTATAGCATTCAAAGTGGAGTATGTACCTTTTTGCATTTGAACTTATAATTATTAACATAGAAAATACCATTAAAATAATAAGTTATTTTTTTATTTTATGTTTACTTCTAGTAAAAGGGTAGTTTATGTGAGTACAATAACCTGTATCCGGAATTTTATATTTTTTGCATATTATCGACCTGTATTCGTGCACGAGACTCGGAAAAGCTCGTTGAATTTTTAAAAGCCTTAATGGTTTTTCTATTACCAATGGTAAAAGGTTACCCTGCACAGTCAGACGTACTCGTATCAACCGTTCGTCAAAATCGACACGTTTTATTTCCATTCGAGGAAAATCAAAGCTCCTCAAAGAGAATAAATTAAAATAAATGTTTGATTAGCCTGCTGAAACCTATTCCGTGTTGCGTGGAATCAGTGTGAATAAACCCACACAAAGTTCAGGAGATCCAGCATTTGTAATAAAAATGTTTTTAGAGAAAACCAATCCCATAAAATGTAATAATTAATGCGAGTTTTATAGAAATATAATATTGAAAACGTAACACTGAATATAAAGAAAGAAAAAAAGAATATAAAACATTTATTCGATACAGACACAACACAACAGCAACAAAACACAAAGTAAAAAAGAGAACAATCATAAAACATAACAATACAAACTGAAAACAGCTTTGTATCCTAAATCCAAAAACGATATTATTTTGTGTTCATTGAAAAATAACCACAAAAAATGTTTCATTTATCATGCATGTGATGGCAAGGCTTACTCCACAGAGTAAAAACTTGTTACTGTATTCAACGTTTTTGGTACGAATAATTTACTTTAATAGACAAAAAAGAAATGACTAGGTTTCATAAATAATTCTGGAATAGACGATAATTTTGGTTCGTTACGGATTTTTGATACAGTAACATTACAGAGCAGACACGACGATTGATCACGGTTAAAATGAGGGGCTTTAGCATATCCGTGGCATACCTGGGGCAAATAAACATTTTTTTCTTTCATATTAAAAAAAAAGACACAAATTACGCAAACCAGATACGAAATTACGAAATTACTTTCCGACGTTTGGCTCCCAGACTGGAGCGGGCTGGAGCTACTTTCAAGCGGCTCCTGCCCAATCTAGGGGGTCCAAACGCCTCCTGCCGGAGGCTCTATGCGGGGATCGTGCGGTCCATGGCCCTTTATGGGGCCCCTGTGTGGGCCCTAACGCTGAAGGGGCGACCAGCCCGCCAGCTCAACGCGGCTCAAAGGGTCATGGCCATCCGGCTGGCTCGGGGATACCGCACGGTCTCCGGCGAGGCGGCGAGCCTCCTTGCCGGATTACCGCCATGGGATCTGGAGGCGAGAGCCCTCGCGCACGTTTATGCGTGGCGCGTGGAGGTGCTTCGCCGGGGCGAAACTCCGCTGCCACGGCAAATTGCATCGCGGCGGACGGAGCTCCGGCAGGATACTATGGCGGTATGGAGACTGCGACTATCGCAGCCCAGCGCTGGGCACGCCACAATTGCGGCGGTAAGGCCCCTCTTTGAGGAGTGGCTGGAGAGGCGCCACGGCGTCCTCACCTTCCGCCTGACGCAGGTACTTACCGGACACGGCTGTTTCGGGAGGTACCTGTTTCGGATTAAGCGGGAGGACACGCCTGGGTGTCAGCACTGTGAGGATCGCCCGGAGGACACGGTGGAGCATACGGTGGAGGTCTGCCCTGCTTGGGCTGAGCACCGCCGTGTCCTTGTCGAGGCGATCGGCGGCGGCAACCTCTCGCGTCCGGCCCTGGTTGAATCCATGGTCCGGAGCGAGGAGGCTTGGGAAGCGGTCACCTCCTTCTGCGAAGCAGTAATGCTAGCGAGGGAGGAGGCGGGCCGCGCGAGGGAAAGGCAAGGCCTTCGTCCCAACCGCCGCTACAGGAGAAGACGCCCCGGGCGTCGGGAGTCGCAGGGCGATCCCCGGCCACCGTAGGCGCGGGCCTGCGGACGGCGAGCGTTGGGTGGCTCGCTGTCCGATCACCACCAGGCCCGGGTCGATAACGCGTTGTGTTTCACGCGCGCCTCAAAGAGATGTCAGCAAAGAGGACGGGGCCCGCTAGGGCCAGAGCCTGCCAAGGTTGCGGAATTTGTTCGAAAGAGTCACCGCGGCCCTGGAAAGGGCTTTAGAAGGAACACGGATGGGTTTTAGTCAGTAAGAGTCTGACACGCCCTTCCGCTCCACCCAGAGCGGAAGAAGTCATTTGATGATTTCCCATACTTATAAAAAAAAAAAAAAAAAAGATACGAAATCCCAGCGATTTATTTATTTAATACTTTAATAAATAAATCGGTTAGATGGTATCTATTTCCTTCGATTTAGCATTATACCACTTACGCATGGGGACGAATCCGTCCTAGGTTAGGTAACAGCAGGCTGTTATTTTAACATAGCCACCTATCAGTTCGTTAGTTTAGAAAAACCCAGTCGACTGTCGTATTTTTTAAATCATAACTGGCAGGTTCTTTTCGAAACAGTTTTTGATTAAAAGAGTGGAGCACGGAGCAAAACTAGCAGTTCCAGAAAACAAACGGACAGCGTAATGGGGAAAATCTCTAAAAGGGTAGATTTATATTTCAGAACCCAGTCCCATAATTCCGTTTAAATTGCTTGTTAAAATTGTATTTGAAAGCGTTCCTGTAGGATCAGCCAGTACAGGCCGCCTGTAGCCGTAACCCTTCCCCCACACATGACATGGCCAACCGTTCCATCTTTCACGGCTCTAAGCCGAGAATTAATAGTCAAGATTCCGATAAGCTGCCCGGAGTGCACGGGACCATTATAATACATATAGGTAATAGCGTATCGGTATGCGGTCACTGGAGTTGAGCTAAATCCATTAATCTCCATGGGGGTATATTGATGTGTATGTGTATCAGTGAATATCCATATTTACTGATACCGGTCGTCGAAAATTGGGGATGTTCTAGTCAGTAAACTAGCCCACACCTTAATTATTTTAAAATCCTCACTAAACACAAGGAAAAAACAAATAGATAGGAACCCGTAATGCAAAATTGTGGACCGCTCTGTTAGTTTTTGTGAAAACGTTCGTAATAAAATCATAACAAGTGTTTGGTCTGCTGCAAACTCCGCACTCGCTTCCCATTAAACTTTTCAGGCTTATTATTTTTGCTCTAACTTTCCGCGCTGATAGTAATATTTAAACTTACTACGTACTCGTACTTATTAGTCTTGTTTTTTAAACTCAATATTTTGCACTGCTATTTCAGCGAATTTAAAAATAACTGGAATGTTCAGAAAAGCACACATTATTTCATCATGAAACATTTTCTCGAGTGTTGTTCAACGTTCTAAATAAAACTGTATTAAGTTTTTAAAGCGCTTTGTTCGCTTTTAAACACAAATAATTAAATAAAAATTGTAGCCAATCACTTTTCTCAAACTTTTTATTACTGTTTTTACGTTCAAAGACTAACGTTATTTATGCAAGAAAACCTTTCAGCTTGCAGTTTACCACCTGAGCTACCTGGTCTTATGGAAATTTATGTAAAGTTAGCGAAACAATGAATGTTGGTCCGGACTTTACGCTAAAGAAAATTGATGATAGTAGTTATTTATGAGGCAAACGTGTTAGATTAACGCTACTTTATTATGTTTTAGTGCATCATCGCCTTTTTAGTCTAAAAATACGTAATCTTCGCGGAGCCTTTAGATTTCATACGTGTACATTTTCTATAAAGCTGCGAACGCAAGTAGGTTTTTCGATGCACGGCGTTTTATTTTAGTGTAAAATTTTATTCTATGTAAAATATAAAACGCCGTGCATTGGATGGGGTAGAGTGATATAGGATAAAGTAACCTACCCCATCCAATGAATAATAAAACGTTTACGTGAACATGGCTAAATACACTACACCTTTGTGCTAAACAACACGTCGAATTTAGAGAACAGACAGACTGTCGGTCAGCAAAGTGTTTCCATTAGTATACTGGTTTGCCAATTTTAACACAGAACACGATACGAGCGGGGTTGCCCTTTATTCCATTGAACTATTTGGTTTGGATTCAACCATTTAAGTTTTGTCACACGAAAGGTGATACAAAACCTTTTATGTCGCCTCCGGCATTCGAATTCCGGCGTGCGGACGAATGTTTTTACAAAATGTTTGTCACGTTGTGATGTGATGAGTGTTTGTTTGGCTGTGGGTATGTGAATTTTATTTTTGGTTCGGATGGCAGTCAGGCGGCCCGCTTTAAACACTGTTGGCATAGTGGTGAAATGAATGAACTCTAAAATAAAAGTAATATCATTCGCTAAAAAGCATCTTTATACAATCCTTGTCTACATTGTTTTTCAACGGTTCTACTGTAACGTTTTAAACATTTTATACATTTACATTTTTGTACGGGTACAAATTGATCATACTTCTGGATGCACCGGTTTAAACAGGATATTTGATCACAATTAAAATTTGTAAACATTACCTAAGTACCTTTTTAATTAGATTCTCTCCCATTTCAAATAATATTTGTCTAATTTTTGGAATTATACTTACTGAACAATATCAGGTGGTAAACAGCGATACCAAAAAATCTTTGTACTGCTAAACACAGCATTACCTGAAACAAAATAAAACTGTATTAGACACAAACATACAAAGATAAGCGTTTTATTTTTGTTTGTGATCACACTTCAAGCAATGCAATAAGCATAACAATTATAGATTAGAAATCTATAATGTTTACTTTGATTTCAATATGTTTTGCAAACGTAAGCCTATATGACCTCCTCCTTTGAACTTCAATTACCTAGTACCTATCAGTATAAATATTGTAACAATAAACGATAAACTTTTATTTCGAATTTGTTAAACAAACAAATTTGATTTGTGCTCAGCCATTTTTTTGTTGTAGAACTGAGTCTTCTCTTTGCATAAAAAAGACTGAAATTAATTTAAACTCAACAAAATTTGTCAGCCATATTAATTGTAAAAGAAACCATGCTTCATTGCCGTTATGGCAAGCCTGCCGCGAAATGTGAAACTAATATAAATTCCCTTTAAATAAAATAAAAACATAGGTTTAGTTCAGGTTTGTCCACAGTATTTTCCGAGGCCATGAAATCATTTGTGAATGTGTGCGAGCTGTCAATACGGCGATGTTCGGTGGTTTCCGACGCTGCGCTAGCATTTATTTGGTATGAGCTTTTAAGCTTATTGCGTTCCATTTTATGCTTTCCGTCGTTGCGGATTTGTGCAATTCCGACAATATTTTTCAAGACAAACATTTAACTGGTTTTTATAATAGAACTAGTGGTTCTGACAGACTTTGTCCTGCCAAAAAGTTGGCTTTTGCTGGGTTGTCTTAATTTATTTCGGAAAAACACATTATATTATGTGTCATCACAATTTTATTATGAACTTCAAAGCAAATATTTAACTGGTTTTTATAATAGAACTAGTGGTTCTGACAGACGTTGTCCTGCCAAAAAGTTGGCTTTTGCTGGATTGTCATAATTGATTTCGGAAAAACACATTATAGTATGTGTCATCACAATTTTATTATGAACTCATACCAGCTAGTGAGACACACAAATATTCCAAAAAAATCCGGATTTGTGGAGACAACATACAAATTTATCTTTTCAACTTGTCCAATTGCTGGTCAAAGGTCAACCATCCATCGCCCTTTGGCAATCCTTGAGTTTGGACTTTTGAGACTCGGTCAGGGACCAAGTTTGCGCACCGAGGGTTAGGATGGGCAGAATGTACATGCCGACCAGTAAGCGCTTTAGCGATAACGGTGTGTCACCATTCCTCACCGACTTCATAGACCAGTAGCTCTTCCAGGCGTTCTCGAAACGTCGTGTCAGTCGACTTCTCTGTCTGGAGAGCAAGACAGAGAAGTCGTCTTGGCTTTACAACAATACCTACAAAACGATATGAAGTAAATTTACAATCGACAACGTTTGCGGCCGGCGCGGGCTAGCCTTGCCTAAATCTCCTTAACAATATGAGCACTTTTAGAAATAGCGCACGTCGCCAATTATTAATTTAGTTAATTATTGTATCGATATAATTAGAGCATCTGCGCGGCAAAGCAATTGCGTACACTACACGGCACTACACGCAGCGCTTTGCGGTGCTACGGGTGCTACACATATTCTTTATATTGCTACGCGGCCTCGTAGCGTAGCTACGCCGTGTCTACGCGGCCTCGTAGCCAACGCTAGACAATCGCACGTAGCGAAGGCACTTCTGTCTCTGCAGCACGTATTCAAGCTGACGTTTATCTTGATACTATGGTTGTAACGAACGACGTTTTTGAATAAAAAAATACTTCAACACAAACCAAACCCATTTGAACTCGACGAATATTTGCTTTTTCCACTTTCGAAATCCAATAAGTCTTCCATGGACCATTTTTACGCTTCTCTTTTAACTGCCATTCACTCAGTTCATCAACTCTGCCTGTATTAACCAAACTGAAGCTGGCTTTTCGCTTCACTTCCACTATTTCCTGTCTAAACTTCATAAAATTGACTATTTTGATACGAATCCCAAACGTGTTATTTAAATTTGCACAAGTACTATCTTAACTTTCAGACGAACAAGTTTTAAACTTTTCTCCAATAGCAAAAATTTCTGCAGCACATTTACCAAAACTATTTGTAAAGTTTGCATCTCTGCAGCTTTCCTACTGCAGAGCTTTTTAAAATACTCTCCGAGTGTAGTTCATTGCGCAAAATAAATACTACACATTCTTAACTTCTTATAAGAAGCTATCTTGAGCAATTACCCAGTTTTTTGGAAGAGCACGTTATAAATAAAATCCTCTTAAATATTGAACGCGTAAGGCATAGTCGGCTTAAGACGCTTCGTGACTTCTATTCCAAAATGTGAAGAAGCATGTTTAGAATCCTCGTGCACAATTTATTACAAGCATCTTAAGGGTATCTTAAACGTAAAAAGCCCCGTTTATCAAGAGCTGCAAGCGCTGCGATAGCTCCCATCAATCATTACGCTAAGCTTCAATTACGCCAGCTTTTTAAAGCAAAGTAATTAATATAAGAAAGCATTTAAACTAAAATTGCGCTATTCATTAGTGTTTCATGTCTAACTAGCATCGGTTGTGTGACATGGGAAATGAACATGTAAACAAGCCGCAGTTGACCTGCTCGTTAGTGTGTGACCCGCTCGCGTAGCCGGGATGGCTTCGGGCGGCTGGGGCAGGGGCCGGCGGGACACTCGACGCGACGTAAACACGTCATCGCCCCGCTACCCCCCGCACGATACTACTCCCACTCGCACCCGCGACCCTCACGACCCCGTCGCGTCAATATTTCATTCAAAATACGAACTACGAGCGAGCACGTGATAGTAAAATGCCATGTGCTATGACGTGTTATTCATAAGTTAACTGATGGTCGAACTGAATTAGTGTCTACATTTTTATGCATGTGGGCAAACTTTGTCATTGCAGCCGAGGCTGAAAAGACGCCTGTCCCGAAGGCAAGGTAAAGAAAATTGCTCAAAAAGAAAGAAAAATGTTTATTTGGGACTCGCACACAAAAATAGGCAAATAAATTTAATAATTAAACAGTAATATAATGTTACAAACGGATAATTATATACACGTGTAGGTATCAAACAACTTTTTCAACTTATTCAATAAATTACACAAAATATCATTAACATAATATAGCAATTACAATATTGGTGAGAAATGGCTAGCAGTATTTTTTTCGACCGCAATGTTTGTTTTCCCTGATGAGACTAAAACTACTAATATAGAAATTGGAAAAATAAACCTGCACTTGGGAGGAACAAATAGAAAAAAAAGTAAAGCGAAATCTACAGGATTTAATTGTTAAATTAAGTAGTTGAAAATATTTCCCCCTTTGTTTTAATTCATGACCATCTGTCTAGCCTTTTCCCAACTATATTGGGGTCGGCTTCCAGTCAAACCGGATTCAGCTGAACACCAGTATTTTACGTGGAGCGGCTGCCTACCAGACCACCACAACCCATTAACTGGGTGACATGGTACCTACTTCTTGACAAGACTGGAGTCAGATTTTCTGGCTTCTGACAATCCGTAACGACTGCCAAAGATCAACGAATGACAGCCGGGACCAACGGATTAACGTGCTTTCCGAGGCACGGAGGAGTCTCGGTATGTTGAGATGGTCACCCATCCACAGACCGACCTTGGCAAGCGATGCTTAACCTTGAAGATCGACATGTCCGGCTGTTAATATTTAGCCACGAGTTTTAACTATATGAAACTAATTTAAAAATAAACATCAAATGCGAACTACATCAAACTTAAATAAACAGGAGCATTAGGTAGGTACTAAAACTAAGGGTTAATTTAAATTATTATACATTTTCTAGCCCAATATAACAACGGGGATCGGAAAGCACACTCGCAGACCTTAAACTTGGAAATTGATCGACCAATCAAAATTCTATAATGGAATATATTTTCCCCAGTCTCTTGGCCACATTACCAGCTGACAGCGTTAAGCGAATGTTTTGATAATATATATTAGTTAATTGTAAGTCTAGTTTATTTTACACGGAAGACAAATTAAACACAAAATATTTATTTATAAATTATTTACACTTCGAAAATGTACTTTAAGAATTAATTTGAATCAGCAAGTTGGTAAAAGTCGGAACATTGTTTACGTTTAGCTTGACTAAAAACGTTTTTGTTTGACTACGGAATTATATAACGATATTGTGGATAGGTATGACTAAAGCGCAAAGAAATAAATATTTCAATCGAATTTATTTGCTTCGACAGCAAAATGCTAATTGGACAGTAATCCATGTTCGATGGAACAACATTTTATAACCAGATGCGTCTAATCTGAATCCCGATATACATATGTTAATATAACAAATTGATATAGATTTCCTTATGTGTAAATCAAAATACGCTTATATGTATTTTAGGTTCAGAACCAGCCATTTGATTAGACCCACTCGTACAGTTATTGTACAGCTTGATTTTAGTAGATTGATGAACGTTTTCAGAAAAGTTAAGTTAGCAACGTGTAATCAGATAGTGTATATTGTCAGCGACATTGTCATCCAATTTCACCAATCGTTTCTCAGTATGTTTGGAAATCAACTCTTTACACTTCAACTTCTGGACACAAGTTCGGTGGGTTTCCTGTAACTTTTGTCTAAGCATTCGTTGCGCATCGAAGTAGAATCGTAACTTGATTATCAAATGAGGCTCTAGACAAGTGATATTTTGACAGCGTTAACGCGGCACAGGCGATTGTCAACACGTCATATACGTATGACTACAGTGACAAAACTTTTGAGGGTAATTCAAGTAGTGTTTATTACACAATTACCGAGCTGAGTATCGTTTAAATCACTCTCTCTGTTCCTCAGATATTAATTTTTGAATAAGATACTATTATTGAAATCGCGTTGAAATGTAACAAAAACGAGTTGCGGGTTGCGGTTATAAAACACTTGTGCCTGAAAAAAATCACAGCTAAGGTTTTTTTTGGATATGAAGCAAATACAAGGGGATAGTGCATTACCATATTCCACAGTTGCATACTGAGTTGCTGAATTTAAAAGAGGCAGGTCTTGTTGTGAAGATGACGCCCGCTCCGGCCGGTCCTCTACCTCACCTCACCGAGAAAAACGTCAGAAAAGTGGAAAAATATCGTTTTAGATGTTAGGAGGATTATTATCAAACTACTTATTATTACTCCAACATGGAGCGGAAACCAGCTTTAGAAATACTGACACACTATCTAGTTAAACAGATCCGCAGCAGTCGCCGCACTGTGCGAGATAAGTAAGCTGCAGCGCTGAAACTGACGCAGAGCGCTTTAAACTTTGAGCTCCATTAACTTTTACAATACCAGACTCCGAGTTCCTTATGAATGGCGCCAGCTAAATTGTATCTCCAGCACCCAGTGTTTCCATAGTTTTGAATGTTTGATATCTGTGGGAGCGCTTCCGAGAGGCTTTGAATGCGTCAGACGGTTGACTATTCAGAACGCAAATGCCTTACAAAAGAAGTACACCCAAGCTCGAGGCTCGAGAAGAATAAGCCATTATCTCGGCATTATATTCAGGGAATCTATTATTTATTGAAAAGTTAACTGAACTGTTAGCATAAGATTATGCTATTTAGGTTTAATCATAGGTATCTACTAATTTCCAACTTTCCTCTACGAACTTCAACACCACTCTACTCCCTATAACATTACAATTTTTTATAGTTTACGTCGATAGATAAGTGTTCTTAGTAGGTAAGCTTCAAGGTTCTAAATCCGAGGAATGTGATTTGTATATGTATTCGTACAAACAGTTTTCCCCTTTTCACGCCGATGTTATGTAAAACTAGTTTGATTTTATTATGTTGAAATGATTTTGATTGTTGATTGATTTTTTCACTCATAGATTGTTGAAAACATTTTGAAATTAATTTCAGCAAGATGTCTGTCAGTCAGTCGGTAATTAGGACTTCAATTATTTGAGTGTTAAATTACACTTCCGGCGAAATAGAACTGCGAATAATTTCTCAAAGCCAATCACATTTACAATTTGGCAAAAATTACGATCTTGCGATTAGTTCACACACGAGTTATAACCCGGTCACCGTTTAATCTCGATAGCACAAGATGCGCGTTTTATTAAAATTCCCATACGCGTCACGCCATAATATCATAATATTCCGGACCAGACAGAGTTCCATTATTTACAAACCTATTCAACATTTTCCGATTCACAAGTTGGTTGCCGGAGCTACAGCAAGCAATACGCTACATATTTTTGACGTTTAGTTTTATGTAAATACAGAAGGTCGTTAAATTTCTACTTATATTGAAATTCCAATTCGCTCGGAATTTGGAGTTATACATATATTACATACTTTACGAACTTCAACAACCCTTTACGCCCTCTAAAGGGTATACAGTTACAGTAGTAGTGCTAGTATACATGAGACTTATAGCCTCAAAAGAATCGCTTCAGTAAGCGGTTAATTTAAACGATTGCAGTTTTTTTTGATTAATTATTAACAACAGAAACTACTAAGTAATTAGTTTAACCGTGATAGTTTAACACATTCCACACAAGAGTTCAGCAAAAGCTTCAAATGTGTCAAAAGTAGAAATACTACACTTAAATCCGCTAAAAATGAGGCTCCATCTTTATTCGTCAGAAGTAAGGGTGTGGTATGTGAAAATCTATTCATGGCGTAGACGTTAACGCATTCGCCGTTTTAACACATCATCATAACAGCCGAAAGACGTCCACTGTTGGACACAGGCCTCGACCTAGTTTTTGTAAATATTTGACAGAGAGGCACCAAAGATCGACTGTTTTTATTCCGGTCAAGATGCATGCAGTGGTAACATATCGGACAATAATTATAAACAAAGAGAAGAGAGTTAGAACAAAAATGTCCTTGGTATTAAAACATATTGTATTATACTCGTAGATAGGGTACGATTGATCAAGTCGTCCAAGACCCTAAGGGAATATGCCTATATTTTTAGAGAAATTAAAATAAAATCTTTATTTTAGGCGATTATATTTCTTTATTTATAAAGCTTTCAACGAGCTTTCATAAAAATGCGAAAAACTTTTTGATTTATTAATCCGTTTTCATAAATTTCCTTTGATACGATTAAGGCGGCTAGTTTCCTAACTCGGACCTCGCTTAAGTTGTGCTTGGGGTAAAAAGTCGGAAATATAAAGATGTAAAATAATAGAACTGTAAAATAATATATATATTAAATGTATATCTTTTTCCTTATGCTTCTTCTTCACTTAGCAATTCAATTCCAAAGTTCCAAAGATGAATGAAATTATAAAAAGGAAACAAAATATACATTCTAGATAAACTGCTGAAGTTAACGTAAAACAAGTTAATAATTTGGTTTGCATGAAAGTGTATTACTTTTTATGTAGGCCCATTGGTTATGTACTAGTGTGATAACCAATCCTCATAAGGTACGACTAAAGAAACGAGATATTTAAAATTTTAACTTAAAATTATCCGCATAACCAAAGAAAATTCTACTCTTTGATCATGCTTAAAATAGTTCCAAAGTATCATAAAATAGAAATAGATATAAAGAAACTTGATCATCATACTCTTGATTGATATTTCAAATGTGCATTATATAAAATGTTCATTATACCATATAAAAAGAAATTATTTCAATAATTCACTAAAATAAATCATTTTGATTGTTATATTAAAAAATAGTATATGAAATGAAATTACCTAGGTCATAATGATCATTAGAACTTTGGCTATTATTTCAAACATTACACACCCAACGGGAAGTACCCTATAAGTTTTGATTCCTTTGGGAATGTCAAAACATGCACCATTAACTAAGCATAAACGGCCAAATTAGAGTGAACAGGCTTCTGGTAAGCTCGCTCCATCGTCGACTTTGTCTCTGGTATCTATGACCTAGACTAGAGTCAAGAGCAAACCCATATTAGATAAAAAAAAAAATATCTTTAGATTGAGAAGTTTGATTTTTTCACTGGTCCAAGGAGAAGCAAACCTGAGTATTTGATATTCATGAGAAAAAGGGTCTTGACAGACGGACACACAGACGGACAACAAATAAATCCTATAAGGGTTCCGTTTATGCCGACTGGGGTACGGAACTCTAAAAACGGAATGATGTAAAAGCCTTAATTTTTTTATTGCCTTTCGAAGTAGTTTCCGTTCATTTCTAAGCACCGTCGCATGCATGTAGCCATTGACTGAATCAGTGGGCCCACTCTTCTTTAGGAACTTTATCTTTTATTTTTGGAAATAAATAAAAGTCACAAGATGCCAAGTCGGGACTCAGTAACTACTAGACACATATTCGGTAGTCCGTCTGGCGGAGTGAGCTGGAGCGTTGTCGTGGTGGAGGAGAAGCCTGCTTCTTGGGCGCTACTGTCTAACATTTTCCAAGACAATTGGTAAACAATGAGTGACATACCAACCTGCAGTAAAACTCCTTATTATCTTCTAGGTCACTTGTTGTGAAAAGACCCGGCCGTCTAAAGAATGAGGCAATCAACTTTTTCCTTAACTTCTGCCTTTCTTCACTTTTGGCGGCAAATCCATTGCGCGGATTGTCTTTTGGTATCGGGTTCGTAACAATATAATAATATCCAGTTTACATCACCTGTGGCAATGTCATATACAGCATTCGAATCACCTCCGTCATCCTTTTCAAGGGATTGAGCGGCTTCAATGACGGAGGTCAAACGCTGTTTGGATTGGTAATAACCAATCCAAACGACAGCGTTTTTTATCTTCCGTCAAATTAGGAGGTGTCCATCAAGTACAAAGCTTTCTGACACCTAAATGTTCATGTAAGACATTTTGTACTTGACTCATACCAATGCCTAAAGCTGCCCGAATCTGTTGATATGTCACCTTTCTATCAGCTTCTATCATTAGCCGCACAGCGATCACGTTATCTTTAGTAGTCGCCGTAGAAGGACGTCAGTCTCGCGAATCATCAATGAGTTTGCTTCGACCACGTTTAAACTCATTAAACCATTTGTAAACAGTGGCTCGGGATGGGGCTTCGTCATGAAATGCTAATCGAAGTCTATCGTAGCAACGAAAGTCGTAATAAATCATCGAGCGAATATTTTCTCTTTGGTGGACACCAGATAAATGTGCTAAAACGGTAATTGACCCGCATACATTCAATTGACTTTCGTAATATCAAAAACAGAAATAAAGATATAAAACTGTCCTGAATCGACTTTAGTCGTGATCCTTTACGTTCCCTAGTAATGAAAAACGTTTCATAAAGTTCGACTTTCAACGAGGGGTATTTGGGAAAGGTCAATGAACTTTATTGCAAGTTTCAATTTATCAAATACTTTAATCGTAGACTTCTTAATTTAGGTCTAATCAAACAGAGAATCAGATATAGCTGGAGAACGACTTAGGCGGAAATAAGCAACCTTCCCCTATCACGTTAACGGAAAAGTGGGTTTTTTATATATTTATTAAGACACGGCAATAAAAAAAACCGCAGGGCCGCATTTGCTATCTTTATCTTTTACTTTGCACATAAAAAACATCTTTCTAGTTTAAATGAGCATGTCATCACGTAGCTGACAGATTAACACGTAATATAAGTTGAGGGATTACATAACGTGTTAATCTGACTGCGGTATCATAAATTCAGGACAATAAATAGGCCCTTGTTACATTGTATAGACACCAATTACTGGTTGACCATTAAATTGACATAATTGCTATATCACCCGACAAAACCACCGCTAAAAGTCGGAAAGCGTGAAATCGAACCATGAGGAGAGAACGTATACAGGCTGCGTGAAACAGGAAAACCTGATTCCGATTATAACTACACAATTTGTAAATCTCAACATTTTACCGTTGACGTCATTTATTTTTCAAAACACTTATTTACTGGAAAACTGACTGATACCCTTGCGCCCTTTAAGCTCGCAATTAAGCATTTTTGCAATCGTGCGGCCAGCCTTCACCTATTATTTTTTTAAACGACTTCCATAAAGGAAGAGGTTCCCAATTCGTTTGTAATGTTTTTTATTTTTCAGTTACAATATAAGCGACAACCGACAGGATTTAGATTACTTTTCGTAACAATAAGGCAAGTTACTCTGTCTCAATTCTTAACAATTTACCAGAGTTTGAATTATTTAAAAATTACTGCTTATGATAATATTTTTACAATAGTGGCCTGTGTCCTATCCACAGCATCTTTTCATTGACAGAGTAGGTACAGGCTGAGGAGTCATTATAATAAGTTCTGTCCTATAGGTACTTTAAAGTACTAATATGTGATCATTTTCATATTGTCCTTTAAATGACTTAACAGCCAGTGCTATACAACAACAGCTGAAGTGGAATACCAGAGTTTGGCGGCAAAAGGAGATTCGCTGTGTCTGATTTGAAAATTACTGCTAATGATAATATTTTTATTATAGTGGCCTGTGTCATATCCACAGCACCTTTTCATTGTCAGAGTGCAGGCTGAGGAGTCGTTATAATAAGTTCTGTCCTATAGGTACTTTAAAGTGCTAATATGTGATAAATTTTCATATTGAACTTTAAATTACTTACCAGCCAGTGCTATGCAACAACAGCTGAAGTGAAATACCAGAGTTTGGCGGCAAAATGATATTCGCTGTGTCTTATTTGAAAATTACTGCTTATGATAATAATTGCATTACAGTTGCTTGTGTCATATCCACAGCACCTTTTCACTAACAGGGTATAGGCTGAGGAGTCATCATAATGTTCTGTCCTATAGGTACTTTAAAGTGTTAATATGTGATAATTTTCATATTAACCTTTAAAATACTTATCAGCCAGTGCTACACAACAAAAGCTGAAGTGGAATACCAGAGTTTGGCGGCAAAATGATATTTGCTGTCTTATTTGAAAATTCCTGCTAATGATAATATTTTTATTATAGTGGCCTGTGTCACATCCACAGCACCTTTTCATTGTCAGAGTGCAGGCTGAGGAGTCATCATAATAAGTTCTGTCCTATAGGTACTTAAAAGTACTAATATGTGATTATTTTCATATTGTCCTTTAAATGACTTAACAGCCAGTGCTATACAACAACAGCTGAAGTGGAATACCAGAGTTTGGCGGCAAAAGGAGATTCGCTGTGTCTGATTTGAAAATGACTGCTAATGATAATATTTTTATTATAGTGGCCTGTGTCATATCCACAGCACCTTTTCATTGTCAGAGTGCAGGCTGAGGAGTCATCATAATAAGTTCTGTCCTATAGGTACTTTAAAGTGTTAATATGTGATAATTTTCATATCAACCTTTAAATTACTTATCAGCCAGTGCTATACAACACCAGCTGAAGTTGAATACCGAAGTTTGGCGGCAAAATGATATCTGCTTTGTCTTATTTGAAAATTCTTGCTAATGATAATATTTTTATTATACTGGCCTGTGTCACATCCACATTCCACAGTACCTTTTTATTGACAGAATACAGGCTGAGGAATCATCATAATAAGTTCTGTCCTACTGGTACTATAAAGTGCTAATATGTGATAATTTTCATATAGGCACCCTTTAATACTTTAAGAAGTGGAGTAGGTACAAAAGATTGATGGCATAGAGGTTTTGCCGTGCATTTGAAAAGAAGCATAATATTTTTTTAATATAAATTTCGTCTGTGAGTTATTCATAGCATTATATTTTGCGATAACAGGAGTTACGAGAGCCCAAATATCGTGAGTTAAAGTAGGTTTGTAATGAACTAATTCTTTTTTTTTTTATGAATATGTTTCTTACACATAGAGCATTCAACGCAACTTATACCATTTCATTCACTTTAGTCCACTATAAACTTCTCTACTTTTGAATAACGGAGGGCGGCGTTTACCATAACATTCTGTTACTAATGTATTGCGCTCTTCTTTTTTAGAATACATAAAATAAGCTTAAACTTCAATATCTTCGGCCATCGTCAATCGATCCATCACCACCTCCTCCTGCCCGGGTCTGTGGAAATTGGCTATAGTTAGAATTATTCCTAAGGTACGTTATCCTACTACTACCGTAAAAGAACTTCGTCCTATTAGGCTCTTGCCATGTCTCTCCAAGGTCTAGGAGAAGGTTGTCTCCAACCAGCTTCGGGTAAATCTTGAGAAGCAAAATATATTGCCGCTTGTTCAATCAGGTTTTCGCAAGGGACACAGCACAGCCACAGCCCTTCTTGACGTGGTTGGAAACATCCTGGAGGCCAGACACATGGGTACCATGCTTGTCCTACTAGATTTTTCACGTGCTTTTGACTCTATTAATAATTCACTTCTCATTTCCAAGCTGTCTTACTATCCATAGTAAGACAGCCAGCCTGAGACAGTACAATGGTTTCAAAGTTACTTGACTCACCGATCTCAGTTAGTCCAGGTTACAAGCGATAGTGATGGAGCCGTTAAGTCCTCGGTGCGTGAACAGGGGTGTGCCACAGGGATCAATCCTTGGCCCGCTTCTTTTCATCCCATACAGTGACAGACATTACAAACTGCTTGCTCAACGCTAAGTTCCACCTATATGCTGATGATCTGCAGATGTATTTGCCATTTCATCCTCAGCAGGCTGTTGCCACTGCAAACAGAATGAATGAGGATTTGTATAGGATCTCAGCCTGGTCGATGAGAAATTCCCTGGTTTTGAACCCAGTTAAATCTTAGTTTATGGTTATGGGAGCTAGAGATTTTTTAAGTAAAATGACTAGTGTTAGCTTGGACTTGAGAATTGACAGGTGTTCCATTGAAAGGGTGCAGGAAATCCGTAATCTTGGGGAGGTATTTGATGAGCAGCTGTATTTTGAGACACACGTCATAGAGGCTGAGCGCAACTGCTTGTACCGTCTCAAACTCTTGTACCGTGTGCGTCCGTATATAAGTGTTGATATGCGTGTCATGCTCTGTGAGTCACTAATTTTATCCAAGCTGAACTACGCTGACACTGTTTATGGAGCGTGCATTCTTGGTAGGAGCGAAAGCTGATCCAGCGGGTACAGAATGCTTGTGCAAGATTTTGTTTTTATGTTCCTCCTAGATCTCATATAACACCATTTTTAAATAAGGGTAATTAATTTGATGAGAATGTCAGACCGGAGAAAGGCTCATCTGGCTACCCTGCTATTTGACATAATTCGCAAAAAAAACCAGACAACCTTTATAGTAAATTAACTTTGTCGCGAGATGTGAATAAAGTACAAACAAGAGCATCTGCTTACCTCCTGTTGACCTTGCCCCATAGAACTGCTGCATTCCGTGGAAATTTTAAATTCGCAGCTTCACGTTGCTGGAACGTCCAGACACCACCGTTTCGTCCTATAAAACAGTTTGACATTTAGTTTTAAGTTATAGTAACACCTACTTCGCATTCAAAAGAATACTCCATGAACTTACCCGAGGTCTGCACGCAGTTAGTGTCGGTGACTCAGTTTCAAGTTCTCAACATAATTCTTTCTTCTTGCGACAAAAAAAAATACACAGTCCGCAACTATTAATATACTAATATTATTAATTTAAGTAATACTTAAGCCCTCTTTTGATGTAAGACTCGATATGGCTTTTGTTTCGTTTTGTTAACATATGTGTTTCGATTTACTTCTGTGTTTCTACCATTTTTTTATTTTGACAGCCTTCCACAACTAACGCCCGCACGTTCCGTCATTTGTCTATGACATCGACCAATGGCACTAGAGCACTGGGCCATTGGATTTTGGTCGATTTTATAGTTGTTATATGTACGTATTTCACATTTTTATTATTTTATAATTCACATAATTTTAAAATAATTATTTTATTTGTATTTATATATCTCATTTTAGTATGTGTTCTGTGAGTGTATCCGTCACATCACAGGCCCTATCAGAATACCAGCGCTGAGTTATTTATTTTTTTAAATAACGCTGCATATGCTGAGATAGGGACCTTTTTGGCTCCCACGTGACGTATTAAATTCATGCTGTTCTTTCTAGCTTCTGTAAGTTATTGTTAATAACTGTTAGTTTGAATTTATTTTACTTTTCTGTTTGTATTTACTTTCAGTATAATAAAACTACGAGCATGGTTAATGAACCCCATGACCAATTGAAATAAGCTCAGGATTTTTTATTATAAATATCATATCGAAAGGACTTCTGTGGAAAAGGGAGGGAAAAGCTTTTTCCCAGCAGTGGGACATAAAGGGATAATTAAGATTAGACTAGACATATTTCATGTCTATCGGAGTACAATATTTAATAGCGAATTAATAATCTCACTTGAATGGAGAAATTACCCGCTACACTACTAATCTTCGAAAGTTCCTGTGTTCTCGTTTTTTTGTTTTAACATTAGGTTCAAGAAACTAAACAGCAGCCTAGAAAATATACCAACAAGAAAGAACATAGTAATGCTCTGATTTTTTTTTTACATTAAAATGAGTGTGTAAATGAATAAACAGTCACACTTCTCTTAATGTGAATTTGAACTCTGCCGCAACCCTACTTCAACGTGAAGAATGTTTGCTCGCGGACAAGTGAACTACTGCAGCCAAATGGATTGGTAAGCTTGAATACGCTGTTTGATTTAATGTTTTATTACAAATGAAATGTGCTGCTAGAATATAGGCAGCCCGTTCTTTTTATCCCTGGAATGTTACTATTTCGGCGCAGGAACGGTAATTTATGCTTTTCTTCGTAAAATTTTAGCATATTTAACAAAAATGTTCTACCGTTCACTTGTAGGTGAAAATTCGTTTATTATCCATCTAAAATTGAACGCCAGCAGGTAGCAATCAATTAAGGTGAAACCGAGGAAGAAAATGAAATGCCGTCAAGTCAGGAACCATAGCCAGTCCGGAGTATCTATCGAGGCTAATTTAATATTGGTAAGTTTATAATAACAACGATACCCGGATTTCATAAACTAATATTCTATTACGTTATCAACGGATTTATGAACTGTTGTCTTTCGTTTTGTTTCAGTTCGAGTTCGAGTTTTGAAAGTGTGTTAAATCAAAAAGTTTTTACCAGTAGCGAGGATGGCGACCACTTGTAGCAAAAGGCTATGCGTTACAACGTATCGACTCGCTTAAAGGTTGATAAATGAACATTATGGTCTGCAAATATCGGAAATCGGTGCAGCATACGTACTTCGGTTCAGAAAAGGAAGAAAATAAAACCAATGTAGTGCAGTCATCTACAACAACTCTGGAATACCAGCCGCGGTTTAAAATGGGTAAGCTTACCACACAAATAAGAATATAGGCACTGACTTCCTTTCAAAATAAATACCGAGTGTCTTAAGGCAAAGTTTATAATATTAGTTTTTTGATTTCTGTATATTGTTCATATTTTCACCCACGCGATTGATTTGAAATACACTGTTCAACAACATCTCATCTACTATCTCCACCGTTTAGCGTAAAGCCTCATTTTATTGTTGCTAGCAACATTGTAGTAAGTCTGTTTTTTTTTGTTTCAGTCAATGAAGAAAACAAAAGAATTGTCGTCAAGTCATCTTCATGGGTAAGGCTCGCGGACAAGTGAACTACTGAAGCCAATTGGATTGGTAACCTTAAATGCGCTGTTTGATATTATGTTTGTATTACAAATGAAATGTACTGCTACAATATCGGCAGCCCGTTCCTTTTATCCCTGCAATGTAACTATTTCGGCGCAGGAAACGGTTAGTTACACCATAAATTGATATTCTACTTCGTTATCTACGGATTTATGAACTGTTGTCTTTCGTTTTGTTTCAGTTGAGCTCGAGTTTTGAAAGTGCGTTAGAGCAATCAAAATGTTTTTACCACTAGCGAGGATGGCGACCACTTGTAACGAAAAGCTATGCGTTATTATGATTACGTATAGACTCGCCGCAATGTTGATAAATGAACAATATGGTCTGCCGATACCGTAAATCGGTGCAGCAAAGGAAGAAAATAAAACTAATGTAGTGCAGTCTGCTACAACAACTCTTGAGTACCAGCCGCGGTTTAAAATGGGTAGGTTTACTACACAAATAAGAATATAGGCACTGACTTTCTATTCAAAATACATATATACCGAGTGACTTAACGCAAAGTTTATAATATTAGTTTCTTTTATTTCTGTTTATTGTTTTTATTTTCACAAAGGCGACTGATTATAAATACACTGCTCAACATCTAACCTACAAGCTCCGCCGTTTAACGTATAGCCTCACCACAATGTTGTTAAAAGAACATTATTGTCTGTGTTTTTTTTTGTTTCAGCCAACGAAGAAAAAAAAGCAATGTAGTAAAGTCATCTTCATGGGTAAGCTTACCCCGCAAACTAAAGGCACTGACTTGAATGAAAAAACTTCGGAGTTCGGTTCGACGTGTCGGTTAAGACGTTGGATTTTATTTTTCATATTATATAAATATCATACCGGAAGGACTTCTGTGGAAAAGGGAGAGAAAAGCTTTTGCCCACCAGTGGAATATAAAGGGGTAATTCAGATAAACTTAGACATATTTCATGCTTATCGGAGTACAATATCTACTAGCAAATTAATATTCACACTTGAATGACAAAATAACCCGCTGCACAACTAATCTATTAATAATTAAAGTTTGTGTTCTTTTTTTGTTTTTACATTAGGTTTTGGAAAGTAAACAGAAGCCAAGAGAATTTACAATCAAGAAAGAATATAATTATGCTCTGATGTTTGGTGACACGTTTAAATGCGTGTGTAAATGAATGAACAGTCACACGTCTTTAAATGTGTCATTTGATCTCTGAGGCATCCCTACTCCAACGTGAAGAATGTGTGCTTGCGGCTTGCAGACAAGTGAACTACTGCAGCCAATTGGATTGATAAGCTTGAATACGCTGTTTGACATTATGCCTGTATTAAAAATTAAATGTTCTGCTTTAATATAGGCAGCCCGTGCTTTTTATTAGTGCAATGTAACAATTTCGGCGCAGGTAACGATGTATGCTTTTCCTTGTAAACTTTTAGCTTATCTCACAAAAATGTTCTGCCGTTAACTTGTAGGTGAAATTTCGTTTATTGTCCATCTACTATTAAACGCTGGCTGTCGCAATCTATTCCGGTGAAACCGAGGAAGAAAATGAAATGCCGTCAAGTCAGGAACCATAGCCAGTACGGAGTATCTATCGAGGCTAATTTAATATTGGTAAGTTTATAATAACAACGATACCCGGATTTCATAAACTAATATTCTATTATGTTATCAACGGATTTATGAACTGTTGTCTTTCGTTTTGTTTCAGTTCGAGTTCGAGTTTTGAAAGTGTGTTAAATCAAAAAGTTTTTACCAGTAGCGAGGATGGCGACCACTTGTAGCAAAAGGCTATGCGTTACAACGTATCGACTCGCTTAAAGGTTGATAAATGAACATTATGGTCTGCAAATATCGGAAATCGGTGCAGCATACGTACTTCGGTTCAGAAAAGGAAGAAAATAAAACCAATGTAGTGCAGTCATCTACAACAACTCTGGAATACCAGCCGAGGTTTAAAATGGGTAAGCTTACCACACAAATAAGAATATAGGCACTGACTTCCTTTCAAAATAAATACCGAGTGTCTTAAGGCAAAGTTTATAATATTAGTTTTTTGATTTCTGTATATTGTTCATATTTTCACCCACGCGATTGATTTGAAATACACTGTTCAACAACATCTCATCTACTATCTCCACCGTTTAGCGTAAAGCCTCATTTTATTGTTGCTAGCAACATTGTAGTAAGTCTGTTTTTTTTTGTTTCAGTCAATGAAGAAAACAAAAGAATTGTCGTCAAGTCATCTTCATGGGTAAGGCTCGCGGACAAGTGAACTACTGAAGCCAATTGGATTGGTAACCTTAAATGCGCTGTTTGATATTATGTTTGTATTACAAATGAAATGTACTGCTACAATATCGGCAGCCCGTTCCTTTTATCCCTGCAATGTAACTATTTCGGCGCAGGAAACGGTTAGTTACACCATAAATTGATATTCTACTTCGTTATCTACGGATTTATGAACTGTTGTCTTTCGTTTTGTTTCAGTTGAGCTCGAGTTTTGAAAGTGCGTTAAAGCAATCAAAATGTTTTTACCACTAGCGAGGATGGCGACCACTTGTAACGAAAAGCTATGCGTTATTATGATTACGTATAGACTCGCCGCAATGTTGATAAATGAACAATATGGTCTGCCGATACCGTAAATCGGTGCAGCAAAGGAAGAAAATAAAACTAATGTAGTGCAGTCTGCTACAACAACTCTTGAGTACCAGCCGCGGTTTAAAATGGGTAGGTTTACTACACAAATAAGAATATAGGCACTGACTTTCTATTCAAAATACATATATACCGAGTGACTTAACGCAAAGTTTATAATATTAGTTTCTTTTATTTCTGTTTATTGTTTTTATTTTCACAAAGGCGACTGATTATAAATACACTGCTCAACATCTAACCTACAAGCTCCGCCGTTTAACGTATAGCCTCACCACAATGTTGTTAAAAGAACATTATTGTCTGTGTTTTTTTTTGTTTCAGCCAACGAAGAAAAAAAAGCAATGTAGTAAAGTCATCTTCATGGGTAAGCTTACCCCGCAAACTAAAGGCACTGACTTGAATGAAAAAACTTCGGAGTTCGGTTCGACGTGTCGGTTAAGACGTTGGATTTTATTTTTCATATTATATAAATATCATACCGGAAGGACTTCTGTGGAAAAGGGAGAGAAAAGCTTTTGCCCACCAGTGGAATATAAAGGGGTAATTCAGATAAACTTAGACATATTTCATGCTTATCGGAGTACAATATCTACTAGCAAATTAATATTCACACTTGAATGACAAAATAACCCGCTGCACAACTAATCTATTAATAATTAAAGTTTGTGTTCTTTTTTTGTTTTTACATTAGGTTTTGGAAAGTAAACAGAAGCCAAGAGAATTTACAATCAAGAAAGAATATAATTATGCTCTGATGTTTGGTGACACGTTTAAATGCGTGTGTAAATGAATGAACAGTCACACGTCTTTAAATGTGTCATTTGATCTCTGAGGCATCCCTACTCCAACGTGAAGAATGTGTGCTTGCGGCTTGCAGACAAGTGAACTACTGCAGCCAATTGGATTGATAAGCTTGAATACGCTGTTTGACATTATGCCTGTATTAAAAATTAAATGTTCTGCTTTAATATAGGCAGCCCGTGCTTTTTATTAGTGCAATGTAACAATTTCGGCGCAGGTAACGATGTATGCTTTTCCTTGTAAACTTTTAGCTTATCTCACAAAAATGTTCTGCCGTTAACTTGTAGGTGAAATTTCGTTTATTGTCCATCTACTATTAAACGCTGGCTGTCGCAATCTATTCCGGTGAAACCGAGGAAGAAAATGAAATGCCGTCAAGTCAGGAACCATAGCCAGTCCGGAGTATCTATCGAGGCTAATTTAATATTGGTAAGTTTATAATAACAACGATACCCGGATTTCATAAACTAATATTCTATTATGTTATCAACGGATTTATGAACTGTTGTCTTTCGTTTTGTTTCAGTTCGAGTTCGAGTTTTGAAAGTGTGTTAAATCAAAAAGTTTTTACCAGTAGCGAGGATGGCGACCACTTGTAGCAAAAGGCTATGCGTTACAACGTATCGACTCGCTTAAAGGTTGATAAATGAACATTATGGTCTGCAAATATCGGAAATCGGTGCAGCATACGTACTTCGGTTCAGAAAAGGAAGAAAATAAAACCAATGTAGTGCAGTCATCTACAACAACTCTGGAATACCAGCCGCGGTTTAAAATGGGTAAGCTTACCACACAAATAAGAATATAGGCACTGACTTCCTTTCAAAATAAATACCGAGTGTCTTAAGGCAAAGTTTATAATATTAGTTTTTTGATTTCTGTATATTGTTCATATTTTCACCCACGCGATTGATTTGAAATACGCTGTTCAACAACATCTCATCTACTATCTCCACCGTTTAGCGTAAAGCCTCATTTTATTGTTGCTAGCAACATTGTAGTAAGTCTGTTTTTTTTTGTTTCAGTCAATGAAGAAAACAAAAGAATTGTCGTCAAGTCATCTTCATGGGTAAGGCTCGCGGACAAGTGAACTACTGAAGCCAATTGGATTGGTAACCTTAAATGCGCTGTTTGATATTATGTTTGTATTACAAATGAAATGTACTGCTAAAATATCGGCAGCCCGTTCCTTTTATCCCTGCAATGTAACTATTTCGGCGCAGGAAACGGTTAGTTACACCATAAATTGATATTCTACTTCGTTATCTACGGATTTATGAACTGTTGTCTTTCGTTTTGTTTCAGTTGAGCTCGAGTTTTGAAAGTGCGTTAAAGCAATCAAAATGTTTTTACCACTAGCGAGGATGGCGACCACTTGTAACGAAAAGCTATGCGTTATTATGATTACGTATAGACTCGCCGCAATGTTGATAAATGAACAATATGGTCTGCCGATACCGTAAATCGGTGCAGCAAAGGAAGAAAATAAAACTAATGTAGTGCAGTCTGCTACAACAACTCTTGAGTACCAGCCGCGGTTTAAAATGGGTAGGTTTACTACACAAATAAGAATATAGGCACTGACTTTCTATTCAAAATACATATATACCGAGTGACTTAACGCAAAGTTTATAATATTAGTTTCTTTTATTTCTGTTTATTGTTTTTATTTTCACAAAGGCGACTGATTATAAATACACTGCTCAACATCTAACCTACAAGCTCCGCCGTTTAACGTATAGCCTCACCACAATGTTGTTAAAAGAACATTATTGTCTGTGTTTTTTTTTGTTTCAGCCAACGAAGAAAAAAAAGCAATGTAGTAAAGTCATCTTCATGGGTAAGCTTACCCCGCAAACTAAAGGCACTGACTTGAATGAAAAAACTTCGGAGTTCGGTTCGACGTGTCGGTTAAGACGTTGGATTTTATTTTTCATATTATATAAATATCATACCGGAAGGACTTCTGTGGAAAAGGGAGAGAAAAGCTTTTGCCCACCAGTGGAATATAAAGGGGTAATTCAGATAAACTTAGACATATTTCATGCTTATCGGAGTACAATATCTACTAGCAAATTAATATTCACACTTGAATGACAAAATAACCCGCTGCACAACTAATCTATTAATAATTAAAGTTTGTGTTCTTTTTTTGTTTTTACATTAGGTTTTGGAAAGTAAACAGAAGCCAAGAGAATTTACAATCAAGAAAGAATATAATTATGCTCTGATGTTTGGTGACACGTTTAAATGCGTGTGTAAATGAATGAACAGTCACACGTCTTTAAATGTGTCATTTGATCTCTGAGGCATCCCTACTCCAACGTGAAGAATGTGTGCTTGCGGCTTGCAGACAAGTGAACTACTGCAGCCAATTGGATTGATAAGCTTGAATACGCTGTTTGACATTATGCCTGTATTAAAAATTAAATGTTCTGCTTTAATATAGGCAGCCCGTGCTTTTTATTAGTGCAATGTAACAATTTCGGCGCAGGTAACGATGTATGCTTTTCCTTGTAAACTTTTAGCTTATCTCACAAAAATGTTCTGCCGTTAACTTGTAGGTGAAATTTCGTTTATTGTCCATCTACTATTAAACGCTGGCTGTCGCAATCTATTCCGGTGAAACCGAGGAAGAAAATGAAATGCCGTCAAGTCAGGAACCATAGCCAGTCCGGAGTATCTATCGAGGCTAATTTAATATTGGTAAGTTTATAATAACAACGATACCCGGATTTCATAAACTAATATTCTATTATGTTATCAACGGATTTATGAACTGTTGTCTTTCGTTTTGTTTCAGTTCGAGTTCGAGTTTTGAAAGTGTGTTAAATCAAAAAGTTTTTACCAGTAGCGAGGATGGCGACCACTTGTAGCAAAAGGCTATGCGTTACAACGTATCGACTCGCTTAAAGGTTGATAAATGAACATTATGGTCTGCAAATATCGGAAATCGGTGCAGCATACGTACTTCGGTTCAGAAAAGGAAGAAAATAAAACCAATGTAGTGCAGTCATCTACAACAACTCTGGAATACCAGCCGCGGTTTAAAATGGGTAAGCTTACCACACAAATAAGAATATAGGCACTGACTTCCTTTCAAAATAAATACCGAGTGTCTTAAGGCAAAGTTTATAATATTAGTTTTTTGATTTCTGTATATTGTTCATATTTTCACCCACGCGATTGATTTGAAATACGCTGTTCAACAACATCTCATCTACTATCTCCACCGTTTAGCGTAAAGCCTCATTTTATTGTTGCTAGCAACATTGTAGTAAGTCTGTTTTTTTTTGTTTCAGTCAATGAAGAAAACAAAAGAATTGTCGTCAAGTCATCTTCATGGGTAAGGCTCGCGGACAAGTGAACTACTGAAGCCAATTGGATTGGTAACCTTAAATGCGCTGTTTGATATTATGTTTGTATTACAAATGAAATGTACTGCTAAAATATCGGCAGCCCGTTCCTTTTATCCCTGCAATGTAACTATTTCGGCGCAGGAAACGGTTAGTTACACCATAAATTGATATTCTACTTCGTTATCTACGGATTTATGAACTGTTGTCTTTCGTTTTGTTTCAGTTGAGCTCGAGTTTTGAAAGTGCGTTAAAGCAATCAAAATGTTTTTACCACTAGCGAGGATGGCGACCACTTGTAACGAAAAGCTATGCGTTATTATGATTACGTATAGACTCGCCGCAATGTTGATAAATGAACAATATGGTCTGCCGATACCGTAACACGGTGCAGCAAAGGAAGAAAATAAAACTAATGTAGTGCAGTCTGCTACAACAACTCTTGAGTACCAGCCGCGGTTTAAAATGGGTAGGTTTACTACACAAATAAGAATATAGGCACTGACTTTCTATTCAAAATACATATATACCGAGTGACTTAACGCAAAGTTTATAATATTAGTTTCTTTTATTTCTGTTTATTGTTTTTATTTTCACAAAGGCGACTGATTATAAATACACTGCTCAACATCTAACCTACAAGCTCCGCCGTTTAACGTATAGCCTCACCACAATGTTGTTAAAAGAACATTATTGTCTGTGTTTTTTTTTGTTTCAGCCAACGAAGAAAAAAAAGCAATGTAGTAAAGTCATCTTCATGGGTAAGCTTACCCCGCAAACTAAAGGCACTGACTTGAATGAAAAAACTTCGGAGTTCGGTTCGACGTGTCGGTTAAGACGTTGGATTTTATTTTTCATATTATATAAATATCATACCGGAAGGACTTCTGTGGAAAAGGGAGAGAAAAGCTTTTGCCCACCAGTGGAATATAAAGGGGTAATTCAGATAAACTTAGACATATTTCATGCTTATCGGAGTACAATATCTACTAGCAAATTAATATTCACACTTGAATGACAAAATAACCCGCTGCACAACTAATCTATTAATAATTAAAGTTTGTGTTCTTTTTTTGTTTTTACATTAGGTTTTGGAAAGTAAACAGAAGCCAAGAGAATTTACAATCAAGAAAGAATATAATTATGCTCTGATGTTTGGTGACACGTTTAAATGCGTGTGTAAATGAATGAACAGTCACACGTCTTTAAATGTGTCATTTGATCTCTGAGGCATCCCTACTCCAACGTGAAGAATGTGTGCTTGCGGCTTGCAGACAAGTGAACTACTGCAGCCAATTGGATTGATAAGCTTGAATACGCTGTTTGACATTATGCCTGTATTAAAAATTAAATGTTCTGCTTTAATATAGGCAGCCCGTGCTTTTTATTAGTGCAATGTAACAATTTCGGCGCAGGTAACGATGTATGCTTTTCCTTGTAAACTTTTAGCTTATCTCACAAAAATGTTCTGCCGTTAACTTGTAGGTGAAATTTCGTTTATTGTCCATCTACTATTAAACGCTGGCTGTCGCAATCTATTCCGGTGAAACCGAGGAAGAAAATGAAATGCCGTCAAGTCAGGAACCATAGCCAGTCCGGAGTATCTATCGAGGCTAATTTAATATTGGTAAGTTTATAATAACAACGATACCCGGATTTCATAAACTAATATTCTATTATGTTATCAACGGATTTATGAACTGTTGTCTTTCGTTTTGTTTCAGTTCGAGTTCGAGTTTTGAAAGTGTGTTAAATCAAAAAGTTTTTACCAGTAGCGAGGATGGCGACCACTTGTAGCAAAAGGCTATGCGTTACAACGTATCGACTCGCTTAAAGGTTGATAAATGAACATTATGGTCTGCAAATATCGGAAATCGGTGCAGCATACGTACTTCGGTTCAGAAAAGGAAGAAAATAAAACCAATGTAGTGCAGTCATCTACAACAACTCTGGAATACCAGCCGCGGTTTAAAATGGGTAAGCTTACCACACAAATAAGAATATAGGCACTGACTTCCTTTCAAAATAAATACCGAGTGTCTTAAGGCAAAGTTTATAATATTAGTTTTTTGATTTCTGTATATTGTTCATATTTTCACCCACGCGATTGATTTGAAATACGCTGTTCAACAACATCTCATCTACTATCTCCACCGTTTAGCGTAAAGCCTCATTTTATTGTTGCTAGCAACATTGTAGTAAGTCTGTTTTTTTTTGTTTCAGTCAATGAAGAAAACAAAAGAATTGTCGTCAAGTCATCTTCATGGGTAAGGCTCGCGGACAAGTGAACTACTGAAGCCAATTGGATTGGTAACCTTAAATGCGCTGTTTGATATTATGTTTGTATTACAAATGAAATGTACTGCTAAAATATCGGCAGCCCGTTCCTTTTATCCCTGCAATGTAACTATTTCGGCGCAGGAAACGGTTAGTTACACCATAAATTGATATTCTACTTCGTTATCTACGGATTTATGAACTGTTGTCTTTCGTTTTGTTTCAGTTGAGCTCGAGTTTTGAAAGTGCGTTAAAGCAATCAAAATGTTTTTACCACTAGCGAGGATGGCGACCACTTGTAACGAAAAGCTATGCGTTATTATGATTACGTATAGACTCGCCGCAATGTTGATAAATGAACAATATGGTCTGCCGATACCGTAAATCGGTGCAGCAAAGGAAGAAAATAAAACTAATGTAGTGCAGTCTGCTACAACAACTCTTGAGTACCAGCCGCGGTTTAAAATGGGTAGGTTTACTACACAAATAAGAATATAGGCACTGACTTTCTATTCAAAATACATATATACCGAGTGACTTAACGCAAAGTTTATAATATTAGTTTCTTTTATTTCTGTTTATTGTTTTTATTTTCACAAAGGCGACTGATTATAAATACACTGCTCAACATCTAACCTACAAGCTCCGCCGTTTAACGTATAGCCTCACCACAATGTTGTTAAAAGAACATTATTGTCTGTGTTTTTTTTTGTTTCAGCCAACGAAGAAAAAAAAGCAATGTAGTAAAGTCATCTTCATGGGTAAGCTTACCCCGCAAACTAAAGGCACTGACTTGAATGAAAAAACTTCGGAGTTCGGTTCGACGTGTCGGTTAAGACGTTGGATTTTATTTTTCATATTATATAAATATCATACCGGAAGGACTTCTGTGGAAAAGGGAGAGAAAAGCTTTTGCCCACCAGTGGAATATAAAGGGGTAATTCAGATAAACTTAGACATATTTCATGCTTATCGGAGTACAATATCTACTAGCAAATTAATATTCACACTTGAATGACAAAATAACCCGCTGCACAACTAATCTATTAATAATTAAAGTTTGTGTTCTTTTTTTGTTTTTACATTAGGTTTTGGAAAGTAAACAGAAGCCAAGAGAATTTACAATCAAGAAAGAATATAATTATGCTCTGATGTTTGGTGACACGTTTAAATGCGTGTGTAAATGAATGAACAGTCACACGTCTTTAAATGTGTCATTTGATCTCTGAGGCATCCCTACTCCAACGTGAAGAATGTGTGCTTGCGGCTTGCAGACAAGTGAACTACTGCAGCCAATTGGATTGATAAGCTTGAATACGCTGTTTGACATTATGCCTGTATTAAAAATTAAATGTTCTGCTTTAATATAGGCAGCCCGTGCTTTTTATTAGTGCAATGTAACAATTTCGGCGCAGGTAACGATGTATGCTTTTCCTTGTAAACTTTTAGCTTATCTCACAAAAATGTTCTGCCGTTAACTTGTAGGTGAAATTTCGTTTATTGTCCATCTACTATTAAACGCAATCTATTCCGGTGAAACCGAGGAAAAAAATGAAATGCCGTCAAGTCAGGAACCACAGCCAGTCCGGAGTATCTATCGAGGCTAATTTAATATTGGTAAGTTTATAATAACAACGATACCCGGATTTCATAAACTAATATTCTATTACGTTATCAACGGATTTATGAACTGTTGTCTTTCGTTTTGTTTCAGTTCGAGTTCGAGTTTTGAAAGTGTGTTAAATCAAAAAGTTTTTACCAGTAGCGAGGATGGCGACCACTTGTAGCAAAAGGCTATGCGTTACAACGTATCGACTCGCTTAAAGGTTGATAAATGAACATTATGGTCTGCAAATATCGGAAATCGGTGAAGCATACGTACTTCGGTTCAGAAAAGGAAGAAAATAAAACCAATGTAGTGCAGTCATCTACAACAACTCTGGAGTACCAGCCGCGATTTAAAATGGTTAAGCTTACTACATAAATAACTGTGTAACTTAACGCAAAGTTTATAATATTAGTTTTTGATTTCTGTTTATTGTTTTTATTTTCAGCAAGGCCATTGATTTGAAATACACTGATCAACAACATCTAACCTACTATCTCCGCCGTTTAACGTATAGCCTCGCTACAAAGTTGCTTAAAGAACATTATTGTCTGGTTTTTTTTTTGTTTCAGCCAATGAAGGATACAAAAGCAATGTAGTCAAGTCATCTTCATAGGGAAGCTTACCACACAAACTTAAGGCACTGTGTGTTGACACTGCGTGTTGGTCAAGATGTTGCATTTTGGCACCATACTTGAGATATTATATTATGTTAACTAGCTGACCCGCGCAACTTCGTTCTTCGTCACGTTTTTCATTGCCTGACCGGTGTTAGCTGACGGCGCTCGCTCAGCAATATGACGCCTGCGCTAGCACCATTCGGCTCAACCACTTTCAAGAGTGCCAAATGATCCAGCACCATCAGCCAGACTTTTAAGTGAGCATGACACTCCCAACCGCCAGGGCACATTCAAGTCAAAGAAAAATAATAGTTTAAGGTACACAGTACTCACACATGTTTCTGGTCTCCTGGTACTAGTGAATCTTTAGCGTTCACAATTCCAGCAAAACAAATGAATGAGAAAATAAATCTTTTTCATTTTCTTTTCCGTGAATTTAGCCGATGTTTTAATAGTTATTCTGCCATTCGAGGCAAAGACAAATCCAACAAACCAAAGATCTTCAAAATCGGTTCAGCCATTCTTAAATTAATTAACCCGACTTTGTCATGTAAATTTAGATAATATAAATTCTTATTGTAAGAAAATATAGTATCGTGAATTAATATACATTTATGATTGTACGGAGAAATAACCGGCTGCCCAGTTAGTGGACTGCCCGGGAAGTTTGACCTCGGAATCCAATAACTGTAAATGAATTAATGTTAGAAAATTGCTTTTAGAGATAATTTTTTTTTATTATGAATTTTTCTTAAATTGATTTTATTAAACGAAGATGAGAAAAAATGGTCCATTATTCCAACAGCAATGAATTTCTGGAAGGGCTTTTAAGCTCTTTTTTCAGTTATAGAAACTAAGGTCAAGTGTCTCACGCTTGAAATATTGGGTTAACGTAAATACACATTCTTGACGAGTTAAGATAAAACAAGTAACGAACAGTAATAAGGGTCACGTTTTCGGAAGGGGCTACTTGTATTCTTATTTTATGTCATGGAAACAACGATAATTATGTCCCAGTTTCGAAATATTGGGAAAAACTAACACAGGCAGTTTACGACGACTAAAGATGAACCGTGTCACCAAGAGCATCGAAGCTTATACTATTTAAAAGGGCCTTCTTAAGACCTTTAATTTATGTCATTAATTATAAATATTGAAAGTGTTCCAATTCTATAATATTTTAGTTAGCGTATAATGGCCAAAATAGAACGAATTAAGAAGTTTTTTTTTTTAATTTGGGATGAGTTTGCTCTTGACTCTAGTCTAGGTCAAAGATGACTGAGACAAAGTCGACCATGGAGCGAGCTTACCCACAAGAAGCCTGTTCACTCTTATTTTGAAGAAATTAGGGTTGTATGCGTTCGGAAACACAGCCGCAGGCAGAGAGTTCCACTCCTTTGCTGTGCGCAATAGAAGATCGAAGATCTAAGTAACCTACAGTAATTACTTGTATATTACCTAAAAGTGATTTATAGGCAATTTATATTATGTTCTTGAAGCTAAAGCTGTTGTGCCCGAGTTCCAAAATATGGAGTTCGTTACTTCGTTTGTTTTAACACATCAAGAATGAGTATTAACGTAAACCACAATATTTCAAAACTGCGACACAATTGACTTGATTCTTTATAGAAACTTTACAATGAGTTTTATATTTTCTGAAAGGGCTTTTTAGGCTATTTCAGTTCAGGTCAGAAAATATATATGTGCTGTTGGATACATGGACTATGTTTGCTCATCTTCGTTTACTAAAATCAATTTTTAAAAAGCAGCATACATTTTTTTTAAACATTTTGATATTTTGTCATACAATACATAATTGAGAAGGTTTTACATTAATACGTTCTCAGTTATTGGATTGAGAGGTTTTCATACTAAAGGCGCTAAAGGCACTCCACAAAATCTAAACTTTGAAAAATCTTGTGTTCGTTTGTTTGTTGTTTTTAAATCAGGGTTTAGAAACTATACTTCTGTATTTGTTCTGCCAAGAAAACTTACCTACAAAGAAGAAAATAATTATGCTCCGATGTTTTTTGGCACATCCCAAAATAATGTGTTAGTGAACATTCACATTATTTTCAATGTGCTTTTAAACACTGCCGCATACCTACATCAACGTGAAGAATGTGTGTTCGCGGACAAGTGACCTACTGAAGCCTATGGGATTGGTAAGTTTTAATACGATGATTGAGATTATGCTTGTATTAAAAATGAAATCTACTGTTGTATTAATATTTTTATACAAACCTTTTTAACTATTTGGTAGTTTTTATTGGTTATTACTGACATCTGCGACATATAGACTGACATACCTATAATAAGGTAAGTAATATTTTGTGTGACTTAACTAAGATTAATTTCAGTTTTTTGATTGATATATTAAACTTAATTGAGAAGGTTTTACATTAAGTTCGTTTTCAGTTATTGGATTGAGAGGTTTTCATACTAAAGGCGCCAAAGGAAACCGAGCAAGAAAATATAATGCAGTCAAGTCAGGAACAATAGCCAGTCCGGAGTATCTATCGAGGCTCATTTAAAATTGGTAAGTTTATAATAACAACGATACCCAGATACCATAAATTAATATTCTATTTCGTTATTTACGGATTTATGAACTGTTATATTTCGTTTTGTTTCAGTTGAGTTCGAGTTTTGAAAGTGTGTTAAAGCAATCAAAATGTTTTTACCAGCAGCGAGGATGGCGACCACTTGTAACGAAAGGGTGTGCGGATATTACGTATAGCCTCGCTACAATGTTGCTAAAAGAACATTATTTTCCGTTTTTTTTTTTGGTTTCAGCCAATAATGAAAACAAATGCAATGAAGTCAAGTCATCTTCATGGGTAAGCTTACCAAACAAACAAAAGGCACTCACTGACTTGAATAAAAAACTTCGGATTTCGGTTTGACGTGTCGGTAAAGACGTTGGATTTTAGATATTACAAAAATCATACCGGAAGGACTTCTGTGGAAAAGGGGGAGAAAAGCTTATGCCTAGCAGTGGAACAAAAAGGGATAATTCAGATAAGATAAGACATATTTCATGCTTATCGGAGTACAATATCTAATAGAGAATTAATAGTCACACTTGAATGACAAAATAACCCGCTGCACAACTAATCTATGAAAGTTTGTGTTCGTCTTTTTTTGTTTTCACATTAGATTTAGGAAAGTAATCAGAAGCCAAGAAAATGTATCCACATGAAAGAAAATAATTATGCTCTGATGTTTTGTGGCACTATTAAATTCGTGTGTAAATGAATGAACAATCATACTTCTTTAAATGGGCCATTTGATTTCTAAGGCATTCCTTCTCCGACGTGAAAAATGTGTGCTTGCGGAGAAGTGAACTACTGCAGCCACTTGAATTGATAAGCTTGAATACGCTGTTTGATATTATGCTTGTATTACAAATTAAATGTACTGCTACAATATAGGCAACCCGTGCAATGTAACTATTTCGGCGCAGGAAATGGTAAGTTATATCATAAATTGATATTCTACTTCCATGTCTACGGATTTATGAACTGTTGTCTTTGTTTCAGTTGAGCTCGAGTTTTGAAAGTGTGTTAAAGCAACCAAAATGTTTTTACCAGTAGCGAGAATGGCGACCACTTGTAACGAAAGGGTATGCGATATAACGTATAGACTCGCTACAATGTTGATAAACGAATAATATGGTCTGCCGATACCGTAAAGCAGTGCAGCATACGTACCTCGTTACAGCAAAGGAAGAAAACAAAACTAATGTAGTGCAGTCATCCATAACAACTCTGGAGTACCAGCCGCGGTTTAAAATTGGGAAGCTTACTTACACAACGAAGAATATAGGCACTGACTTCCATTCAAAATATTTTCTGTGTGACTTAACACAAAGTTTATAATATTAGTTTTTTCATTTCTGTTTATTGTTTTTCTTTTCACCAAGGCGATTTATTATAAATACACTGCTCAACATCTAACCTACAAGCTCCGCCGTTTAACGTATAGCTACGCTACTAAAAGAACATTATTGTTTGTTTTTTTTTGTTTCAGCCAACGAAGAGAACAAAAGCAATGTAGTAAAGTCATCTTCATGGGTAAGCTTACCCCACAAACTAAAGTAACTAACTTGAATAAAGAAAATGGGTGCGTTTGTACACACGTAAGAGGTGAAACTTCTTTATGACCTTAGTTTTCGAAAAGTGATCTACTTTTGTTTTCATTTTTACCTTTTAAAAACAAAACAATTACAATAACAACAACAACAACTAACAACAACAACTATAACAACAAACAACAACAACAACTAACAACAAAAACTAACAACAACAACAAACCACAACAACAATACACAACAACAACTACCACAACACCAACTATCTCTAATACAAAAAACGGTCAAGTCACGGTGGAAGTAAGTCCGCTTAAACGACATGCTATCCCTACTCCGCTGGAGAAAGTACTCTTCGAATCAACCATAGTAGGAGAAAAAGATGGCGCGTAACGGAAAAATGTGACGAGTAACCGAAAAATCTGACGGTCATTTTTTTTTCCAACGCCGATAAATAAGTTTCACTTCAAAAAACTTCGGAGGTCGGTTCGACCTGTCGGTTAAGACGTTGATATATCATATACTATAAATATCGTACCGGAAGGACTTGTGTGGACATAGGAAAGAAAAGCTTTTGTCCAGCAGTGGGACATAAAGGGGTAATTTAGATTAGTTTAGACATATGTCATGCTTATTTGAGTACAATATCTAATAGCGCATTAATATTTACACTTGAATGGAGTAATCACCCGCTGCAAAACTAATCTTTGAAAGTTCTTGTGTTTTTCTTTTTAGTCTTTACATTAGGTTCAAGAAACGAAACAGAAGCCAAGAAAATTTACCAACGAGAAATAAAATAATTATGCTCTGTTGTTTTTTGTGATCATTTTAAATATGTGTGTAAATGAATAAACAGACACTTCTTTAAATGATCATTTAAACTCTGAGGTAACCCTTTTTTTTTTTTGATATCGGGGGGAAATCCTCATGGAAATCCTCCACCCTGGGGCGGGTGGAGGGGTCTGTCAGACTCTTACTGACTAAAACCACCCCGGTGTTCCATCTTCCACATACACCGGGGATCGCGGGAACGTATGCGACTTCCGCAATCCCCGGCTGGTGCCGGTCCGCCTCTGCGGGCCACCTCGCGTCGGCGAGGGGAGTGAGGTGTTTGACTCCCCTCGCTACGTCAAAGAGGGGCGCACGGGAACACCACGCGCCGCCACCTCGGGTCCGGATGGGAATGGGAGGCGACGGACATCCCCAAGTCCGTCGCCCCTGGACCCAGTTAGGGGGGCCGGTATGCCCTCCTCCGACGCCCGATGCGCCTGCTGCGGGCTGGGAGAGCGGTTGAGATTTCCCTCTCCCTTTCCGCAGCCTCCTTCTGCGCGATAACTGTCTCGCAGAAGGAGACCACCGCGTCCCAGGACTCCTTACCGCCGACCATAGCATGGACTACGGCCGGCAGCGAGAGGTCACCACCAACAACAGAGATGAGGGCACGGCGCGGCTCCTCCCAAGCTGCACACTCTGCCAGCGTATGCCGTGCCGTGTCCTCCCGACAGTCGACGCAGTGGTGGCATCGAGCGTCCGGCTCCCTGCCTATGCGACACAAGAACCTCCCGAAGCAGCCATGCCCCGAGAGGACCTGCGTCGCACGAAACGGCAGGGAGCCGTGCCTTCTACCGAACTCTGAGATAACCCTACTCCAACGTGAAGAATGAGTGCTCGCGGACAAGTGAACTACTGAAGCCAATTGGATTGGTAAGCTAGAATACGCTGTTTGATATAATGTATGTATTACAAATGAAATGTGCTGCTACAATATAGGCAGCCCGTTCTTTTTATCCCTGCAATGTAACTATTTCGGCGCAGGAAACGGTAATTTATGCTTTTCTTCGTAAACTTTTAGCTTATCTAAAAAAATGTTCTGCCGTTGACTTGTAGGTGAAAAATTATTTATTGTCCATCTACAATTGAACGCAGTCAAGTCAGGAACCATAGCCGGTCCGGGGAATCTATCGAGGCCCATTTAATATTAGTAAGTTTATACTAACAACTATACCCAGATACCGTAAATGAATATTCTACTTCATTGTCTACGGATTTATAAACTGTCGTCTTCCGTTTTGTTTCAGTTAGAGTTCGAAGTTTGAAAGTGTGTTAAAGCAATCAAAATGTTTTTACCAGTAGCGAAGATGGCGACCACTTGTAACGAAAGGCTATGCGTTATTACCAGAGTTCTGAATAGGTATACTTTATTTACCTAATGTTCGTGGAAGTAAGTAACATAGAGTTGATAATACCTCGTCTAAAATCCAAAAATCATTAACATGACGATTGCATCCCGGGATTTATTAAATAAATTTTTGCGCTTAAAATACATCTGAACAAAATTATTATATTGAAGAATCTTATTATGTTTTTAGAGTTCCGCACCTTCTAAAACTGTTAAATTAAATAGCTTGGATTTCGCACAGCTCTTTCTTATTTGGACTCTTCAACTCAATTATTTGTAACTACACTCAAAGTCCAGTTCATAGTTTTATGATCCCGGGTTTTTTCATGATTCCTTTTATGATTCCGGGATTTTACGGGAGGTATAATCAACTCTATGTCACTTATTTCCACGAACATTAGATAAAATATAGTCTACATATTCCGATCTCTGGTTATTACGTATGGACTCGCTACAATGTTGATAAATGAACATTATGGTCTGCCACTACCGTAAATCGGTGCAGCATACGTACTTCGGTTCAGAAAAGGAAGAAAATAAAACCAATGTAGTGCAGTCATCTACAACAACTCTGGAGTACCAGCCGCCGTTTAAAAAGGTAAGCTTACTACACAAATAAGAATATAGGCACTGACTTCCATTCAAAATATATTCCGTGTGACTTAACGCACAGTTTATAATATTAGTTTTTTATTTCTGTTTTTTGTTTTTATTTTCACCAAGGCGACTTATTATAAATACACTGCTCAACATCTAACCTACAAGCTCCGCCGTTTAACGTATAGCCTCGCTACAATGTTGTTAAAAGAACATTATTGTCTGTTTTTATTTTGTTTCAGCCAATGATGAAAACAAAAGCAATGAAGTCAAGTCATCTTCATGGGTAAGCTTACCCCGCAAATTAAAGGCACTGACTTGAATAAATAAACTTCGGTTCGACGTGTCGGTTAAGACGTTGGATTTTATATATCATATTATATTACAAATATCGTACCGGAAGGTCTTGTGAGGACATAGGAGAGAAAATCTTTTGCCCAGCAGTGGGACATAAAGGGGTTATTTAGATTAGTTTAGACATGCTTATTGGAGTACAATATCAAATAGCGCAGTAATATTTATACTTGAATGGAGAAATCACCCGCTGCAAAACTAATCTTCGAAAGTTCTTGTGTTTTTCTTCTTTTTCTTCTTTGTTTTTATACAAGGTTCAAGAAACTAAACAGAAGCCAAGAAAACTTACCAACGAGAAGGAACATAGTAATGCTCTGATTTTATTTTTCACATTAAAATGAGTGTGTAAATGAATAAACAGTCACACTTCTCTTAATGTGAATTTGAACTCTGCCGCATCCCTACTTCAACGTGAAGAATGTTTGCTCGCGGCTAAGTGAACTACTGAAGCCAATTGGATTGGTAAGCTTGAATACTCTAATATAATAATAATCACTAGCAACATTGTAGTAAGGCTGTTTTTTTTTTTGTTTCAGCCAATGAAGAAAACAAAAGCAAAGTTGTCAAATCATCTTCATGGGTAAGCTTACCACACGAACTAAAGGCCCTGAGTTTAAAAAAAAAATCGGAGTTCGGTTCGTCGTGTCAGTTAAGACGTTGGATTTTATATTTCATATTTTACAAATATCATACCGGAAGGACTTCTGTGGAAAAGGGAGAGAAAACCCAGCAGTGGAACATAAAGGGATAATTCAGATAAGATAAGACATATTTCATGCTTGTCGGAGTACAATATCTAATAGAGAATTAATAGTCACACTTGAATGACAAAATAACCCGCTGCACAACTAATCTATGAAAGTTTGTGTTCGTCTTTTTTTTACATTAGGTATAGGAAAGTAAACAGAAGCCAAGAAAATGTATCCACAAGAAAGAAAATAATTATGCTTTGATGTTTTGTGGCACTTTTAAATTCGTGTGTAAATGAATGAACAGTCACACTTCTTTAGATGATCATTTGAACTCTGAGGTATCCCTACTCCAACGTGAAGAATGAGTGCTCGCGGACAAGTGAACTACTGAAGCCAATTGGATTTGTAAGCTTGAATACGCTGTTTGATATAATGTATGTATTAAAAATGAAATGTGCGGCTACAAAATAGGCAGCCCGTTTTTCTTATCCCTGCAATGTAACTATTTCGGCGCAGGAAACGGTAATTTATGCTTTTCTTCGTAAACTTTTAGCTTATCTAACAAAAATGTTCCGCCGTTGACTTGAAGCTGAAAATTTGTTTATTGTCCATCTACAATTGAACGCTGGCTGTAGCAATCAAAGAAAATGAAATGCAGTCAAGTCAGGAACCACAGCCAGTCCCGGGAATCTATCGAAACCCATTTAATATAAGTAAGTTTATAATAACAACTATACCCGGATAACAACTATAACCAAAAATTAATATTCTACTTCGTTATATACGGATTTATAAACTGTTGTCTTTCGTTTTGTTTCAGTTGAGTTCGAGTTTTGAAAGTGTGTTATAGCAATCAAAATTTTTTTACCAGTAGCGAGGATGGCAACCACTTGTAACGAAAGGCTATGCATTACAACGTATAGACTCAATAAAAGGCTGATAAATAAACATTATGGTCTGCCAATACCGTAAGTCTGCGCAGCATACGTACCTCGGTTCAGCAAAGGAAGAAAATAAAACCAATGTAGTGCAGTCATCTACAACAACTCTGGAGTACCAGCCGCGATTTAAAATGGGTAAGCTTACTACATAAATAACTGTGACTTAACGCAAAGTTTATAATATTAGTTTTTGATTTCTGTTTATTGTTTTTATTTTCACCAAGGCCATTGATTTGAAATATTCTGCTCAACAACATCTAACCTACTATCTCCGCCGTTTAACGTATAGCCTCGCTACAATGTTGCTTAAAGAACATTATTGTCTGTTTTTTTTTTTTGTTTCAGCCAATGAAGAATACAAAAGCAATGTAGTCAAGTCATCTTCATAGGTAAGCTTACCACACAAACTTAAGGCACTGTGTGTTGACACTGCGTGTTGGTCAAGATGTTGGATTTTGGCACCATATTTAAAATATTATATAATGTAAACTAGCTGACCCGCGCAACTTCGTTCTTTGTCACGTTTTTCATTAATGCTTCGCTCTTATTGGTTGTAGCTTGGTTATTTTATAGCTTTCCTTGATAAATGGGCTATGCAACACTTAAAGAATTTTTCAATTCCAGTAATTTCTGATAATAGCGCGTCTAACCAAACATCCAAAACAAACTTCACCTGACACTCTAGTCTGCATAACTCTATACTGGTACTTGTGAATCTTTATCGTTCACAATTCCAGCCCCAGATTTCCGGTCTTCTGGTCTATTTGAATTATAACCGCTCACAATTCCAGCCCCGGGAATACCATGCCATGTTTCTGATCTCTTGGTTACTTGAGAATACTTTGACATGACTCAAAAAAAAAAACTCAAAGCATTTATTTCAATTAAACCATTACAGGCACTTTTGAATAGTCAAGGTCGGTCTGTCCAAGAAGCTAATTACACGTTCCAATGCGTAGATCTCTATGGAGAAGAACTTGCAAGCAACTCCATGGGCACTCTTATAAATCTTTGTTGTTTACAAAGATATGGTTACATCATTCTTGAGAAAATTATACAAAAATACAAATATGTGAGAACGATGTAGAAAGTCTTGCACGATCTGGCGTCCGAAGTAAAAACAAAAAAAAATGTAACAATTCCAGGAACAAATAATTGAAATAAGCCGTGGCAGCTGAGACCTGACCGGTCTTAGCTGACGGCGCTCGCTCAGCAATATGACGCCTGCGCTAGCACCATTCGGCTCAACCACTTTCAAGAGTGCCAAATGATCCAGCACCATCAGCCAGACTTTTAAGTGAGCATGACACTCCCAACCGCCAGGGCACATTCAAGTCAAAGAAAAATAATAGTTTAAGGTACACAGTACTCACACATGTTTCTGGTCTCCTGGTCCTAGTGAATCTTTAGCGTTCACTATTCCAGCAAAACAAATGAATGACAAAATAAATCTTCTTCATTTTCTCTCTTCTTTTCCGTGAATTTAGCCGATGTTTTAATAGTTATTCTGCCATTCGAGGCAAAGACAAATCCAACAAACCAAAGATCCATTGAGCCATTTTTGAATTAATTAACCCGACTTTGTCATGTAAATTTAGATAGTATAAATTCTTATTGTAAGGCAATATATGTAGTACCTATCGTGAATTAATATACTTGCAACATTTGGTTACCGTAAATACACATTCTTGACGAGTTAAGATAAATATTGGGGAAAAACTAACACAGGCAGTTTACGACGACTAAAGATGAACCGTGTCACCAAGAGCATCGAGACTTATACTATTTGTAGGGGCTTCTTAAGACCTTAAATTTATGTCATTAATTACAAATATTGAAAGTGTTCCAATTCTGTAATATTTTAGTTAGCGTATAATGGCCAAAATACAACGAATTAAGAAGTTTTTTTTTTTCATTTGGGATGAGTTTGCTCTTGACTCTAGTCTAGGTCATAGATGACAGAGACAAAGTCGACCATGGAGCGAACTTACCCAGAAGAAGCCTGTTCACTCTTATTTTGAAGAGATTAGGGTTGTATGGGTTCGGAAACACAGCCGCAGGCAGAGAGTTCCACTCCTTTGCTGTGCGCAATAAAAGATCGAAGATCTAAGTAACCTACAGTAATTACTTGTATATTACCTAAAAGTGATTTATAGCCAATTTATATTATGTTCTTGAAGCTAAAGCTGTTGTGCCCGAGTTCCAAAATATGGAGTTCGGTACTTCATTTATCTTAACACGTTGAGAATGAGTATTTACGTAAACCACAATATTTCAAAACTGCGACAAAATTGACTTGTTTCTTTATAGAAACTTTACAATGAGTTTTATATTTTCTGAAAGGGCTTTTTAGGCTATTTCAGTTCAGGTCAGAAAATATATATGTGCTGTTGGATACATGGACTATGTTTGCTCATCTTCGTTTAGTAAAACCAATTTTAAAAAAGCAGCAAAAAAAAATTGGAAACATTTGATTTTTTGTCATATAATACATAATTGAAAAGGTTTTACATTAATACGTTCTCAGTTATTGGATTGAGAGGTTTTCATACTAAAGGCGCTAAAGGCACTCCACTAAATCTAGTCTTTGAAAAGTCTTGTGTTCGTTTGTTTGTTGTTTTTAAACCAGGTTTCAGAAACTATACTTCTGTATTTGTTCTGCCAAGAAAACTTACCTACAAAGAAGGACATAATTATGCTCCGATGTTTTTTGGCACATCCCAAAATAATGTGTTAGTGAACATTCACATTATTTTCAATGTGCTTTTAAACACTGCCGCATACCTACATCAACGTGAAGAATGTGTGTTCGCGGACAAGTGACCTACTGAAGCCTATGGGATTGGTAAGCTTTAATACGATGATTGAGATTATGTTTACATTATAAATGAAATCTACTGTTTTATTAATATTTTTATGCAAACCTTTTTAACGACTCGGTATATTTTATTAGTTCTTACTAACATCTGTGACATATAGACTGACATACAATAAGTAAAACTAATATTTTGTGTGACTCAACGCAGATTAACTTCAGTTTTGTGATTGCTATATAAAACTTAATTGAAAGGTTTTACATTAAATTAGTTCTCAGTTATTGGATTGAGAGGTGTTCATACTAAAGGCGCTAAAGGCACTCCACTAAGTCTAATCTTTGAAAAATCTTGTGTTCGATGTTTGTTGTTTTCGAATCAGGTTTTAAAAACTATACTGCTGTATTGTTCTGCCAAGAAAACTTACCCACAAAGAAGAAAATAATTATGCTCAGATGTTTTTTGGCACATCCCAAAATAATGTGTAAGTGAACAGTCACATTATTCTCAATGTGAAGGAACCATAAGGAACCATAGCCATACGAAGGAACCACAGCCAGTTCGGGGAATCTATCGAGGCCCATTTAATATTAGTAAGTTTATAATAACAACTATACCGTATCTAGACCATCAATGAATATTCTACTTCGTTACATACGGATTTATAAACTGTAATATATAATCTTTCGTTTTGTTTCAGTTGAGTTCGAGTTTTGAAAGTGTGTTACAGCAATGAAATTTTTTTACCAGTAGCGAGGATGGCGACCACTTGTAACGAAAGGCTATGCGTTATTACGTATAGGCTTGCTACAATGTTGATAAATGAACATTATGGTCTGCCAATACCGTAAATCGGTGCAGCATACGTACTTCGGTTCAGAAAAGGAAGAAAATAAAACCAATGTAGTGCGTAATCTACAACAACTCTGGAGTACCAGCCGCGATTTAAAAAGGTAAGCTTACTACACAAATAAGAATATAGGCACTGACTTCCATTCAAAATATATTCCGTGTGACTTAACGCACAGTTTATAATATTAGTTTTTTATTTCTGTTTTTTGTTTTTATTTTCACCAAGGCGACTGATTATAAATACACTGCTCAACATCTAACCTACAAGCTCCGCCGTTTAACGTATAGCCTCGCTACAATGTTGTTAAAAGAACATTATTGTCTGTTTTTTTTTTGTTTCAGCCAATGATGAAAACAAAAGCAATGAAGTCAAGTCATCTTCATGGGTAAGCTTACCCCGCAAATTAAAGGCACTGACTTGAATAAATAAACTTCGGTTCGACGTGTCGGTTAAGACGTTGGATTTTATATATCATATTATATTACAAATATCGTACCGGAAGGTCTTGTGAGGACATAGGAGAGAAAATCTTTTGCCCAGCAGTGGGACATAAAGGGGTTATTTAGATTAGTTTAGACATGCTTATTGGAGTACAATATCAAATAGCGCAGTAATATTTATACTTGAATGGAGAAATCACCCGCTGCAAAACTAATCTTCGAAAGTTCTTGTGTTTTTCTTCTTTTTCTTCTTTGTTTTTATACAAGGTTCAAGAAACTAAACAGAAGCCAAGAAAATTTACCAACGAGAAGGAACATAGTAATGCTCTGATTTTATTTTTCACATTAAAATGAGTGTGTAAATGAATAAACAGTCACACTTCTCTTAATGTGAATTTGAACTCTGCCGCATCCCTACTTCAACGTGAAGAATGTTTGCTCGCGGCCAAGTGAACTACTGAAGCCAATTGGATTGGTAAGCTTGAATACTCTAATATAATAATAATCACTAGCAACATTGTAGTAAGGCTGTTTTTTTTTTGTTTCAGCCAATGAAGAAAACAAAAGCAAAGTTGTCAAGTCATCTTCATGGGTAAGCTTACCACACGAACTAAAGGCCCTGAGTTTAAAAAAAAATCGGAGTTCGGTTCGTCGTGTCAGTTAAGACGTTGGATTTTATATTTCATATTTTACAAATATCATACCGGAAGGACTTCTGTGGAAAAGGGAGAGAAAAGCTTTTGCCCAGCAGTGGAACATAAAGGGATAATTCAGATAAGATAAGACATATTTCATGCTTGTCGGAGTACAATATCTAATAGAGAATTAATAGTCACACTTGAATGACAAAATAACCCGCTGCACAACTAATCTATGAAAGTTTGTGTTCGTCTTTTTTTTTACATTAGGTATAGGAAAGTAAACAGAAGCAAAGAAAATGTATCCACAAGAAAGAAAATAATTATGCTTTGATGTTTGGTGGCACTTTTAAATTCGTGTGTAAATGAATGAACAGTCACACTTCTTTAAATGTGTCATTTGATTTCTAAGGCATTCTTTCTCCGACGTGATGAATGTGTGCTTGCGGACAAGTGAACTACTGCAGAATTGATAAGCTTGAATTCGCTGTTTGATATAATGTATGTATTACAAATTAAATGTTCTGCTTCAATATAATAATCATTTTATTATCAGGCTGCTGAGGCCCATAGACATATTACACAAAAAAATCTTAAAACAATAATAAACTATAATATAAATACAATAATATAGGCAGCTCGTGCTTTTTATCAGTGCAATGTAACTATTTCGGCGCAGGTAACGGTAATGTATGCTTTTCCTTGAAAACTTTTAGCTTATCTAACAGAAATGTTCTGGCGTTAACTTGTAGGTGAAATTTCGTTTATTGTCCATCTACTATTGAACGCTGGCTGTCGCAGTCTATTCCGGTGAAACCGAGGAAGAAAATGAAATGCCGTCAAGTCAGGAACCATAGACAGGCCGGAGTATCTATCGAGGCCCATTTAATATAAGTAAGTTTATAATAACAACTATACCCAGATACCATAAATTAATATTCTTCTTCGTTATATACGGATTTATAAACTGTTGTTTTTTGTTGTGTTTCAGTTGAGTTCGAGATTAGAAAGTGTGTTAAAGCAAACAAAATGTTTTTACCAGTAGCGAGGATTACGACCACTTGTAACGAAAGGCTATGCGTTATTACCAGAGATCGGAATAGGTACTCAATGTTCGTGGAAGTGAGAAACATAGAGTTGATAATATCTCGTCTAAAATCCCGAAATCATTAACATGACGGTTGCATCCCGGGATTTATCAAATAACTTTTTGCGCTTTGAATACATCTGAACCAAATTATTATATTGAAGAATCTTATTATGTTTTTAGAGTTCCGCAACTTCTAAAACTGTTAAATTAAATAGCTTTGATTTCACACAACTCTTTCTTATTTTGACTCTTAAACTCAATAATTTGTAACTACACTCAAAGTCCAGTTCATAGTTTTATAATCCCGGGTTTTGTCATGATTCCTTTTATGATTCCGGGATTTTACGGGAGGTATTATCAACTCTGTGTTACTTACTTCCAGGAAAATTAGATAAATAAGTAAATGTAAGTATTTATTTCACAAAAAACATAGCACTTTGCACTTTATACATTGCTTGAATAAAATAATATTTACAATATGATGCAATAGTAGTCTCTATCTTTTAAACTAGGACTAGCCTGTATCTTAAAAGATAGGGTTCAGCCAAATGGATTCTGTTAATAAAATATTACAAACGAAACAAGTGAAGACAGTGTCAATGTTTGTACTAATAGAACAGAAATGAAAATAAAATAAAACAAAGTAAACTAAATGCTAAGTCACACACATGCGTGAAAGACAGCAGACATGCATGTGTGGGTGTGTGTGGGGTGTGTTTGAGTGTGTATGTGGGGGGTGGGGCAAGTGATTCCGTGAATTTAAAAATCCTACTAATATTGTAAATGTGAAAATTTGTATGTTTGCGCAATAATCACGCAAAAACGGCTGAAGGGATTTGGATGAAATTTGGCACACATGTAGTTCATATCCTGGAATACACATAGGCTACTTTTATACCAGTAGGGAAGGTAGGATAGGCAGGGTAGGTTTGGTAGGTAGGGTAGGCAGGGTAGGCAGGGTAAGCAGGGTAGGAAGGGTAGCTAGTAAATATATACAAGTGCGAGATGTGATCATTAGATATGTATTTGATATTATATTACGAGATGTAAGTTAGCAGATTCTCTGCTTCCACATAGTCCTGTTGTAATAGCCATTGACTTATTTCTTTTTTTAATGTGTCTATTTAAATCCAGTATGTTTAGCTTTTTATGCAGATTTTTATATAAATGTTTACTTAAAACGTAAAATTGGTGTTTGGCAAAAGAGGTTTTATGTTTGACGCCTGACGGGATATTTGTGCGCTTGTTGGGGTTTGATTTGGGCACGGATCTATGAGTCCTGAGGGCAGACTGCAGAATGTACAGTTGTCTAACAGTTAAGACCTGACAGTCCTCGTAGAGCTGTTTGGTTGGGTATCGGTACGGTTTTCTACACATAACCTTGAGTACAGCTCTTTGAGCTCTCTCCGTTCTCAGCACGTTGGTTTTTGATGCACCACCCCACGCAGTAATACAATATCTAATTATAGACTGACCCAGTGCAAAATAGACCATCCTCAGTGTGCCCCTATCAGCGGGTTCTCTTAGCGATTTGAAGACGTAAATGAGCCGCAAAATTCTGGAACTTACCATGTCGAGCTGTTTGTCCTATCTAAGGCATTCATCAATTTGCAAACCAACAAGTACACGTATAAAATGATCTCTGGTATGAGAGCAATTATTGTAAAGTCCTTAGAGGGCATCGTATTTCGTCGGACTACACTATATTGCTTGTACTATACTGGTACTTGTGAATCTTTATCGCTCACAATTCCAGCCCCAGAGTTCGGGTCTCATGGTACATGTGAATTATTACCGCTCACAATTCCAGCCCTGGGAATACTTTGACATGTTTCTAATCTCTTGGTTACTTGAGAATCTTTAGCACTCACTTTTGCTGCCCCGGAAATACTTCGACATGACTCAAAAAACAAACTCAAAACTCAAAGCATTTATTTCAATAAAACCATTACAGGCACTTTTGAATAGTCAAGGTCGGTCTGTCCAAAGAGATGAACCAAATTACACGTTCCAATGCATAGATCTCTATGGAGAAGAATGTGCAAGCAACTCCATGGGCACTCTTTTAAATCAATGTTGTTTACAAAGATATGGTTACATTTTTCTTGTGAAAATTATACAAAAATACATATATGTGAGAACGATATAGAAAGACTTGCACGATCGAGCGTCCGAAGTAAAAACAAAAAAAAGCAACAATTCAAGGAACAAATAATTCAAGTCCATTCGGCTCATCCGCTTTCAAGACTGCCAAATCTTAACTCGTCAAGAATGAGTATTTACGTAAACCACAATATTTCAAAACTGCGACACAATTGACTTGTTTCTTTACAGAAGCTTTACAATGAGTTTTATATTTTCTGAAAGGGCTTTTTAGGCTATTGCAGTTCAGGTCAGAAAATATATGTGCTGTTCTACATGGACTATGTTTGCTCATCTTCGTTTACTAAAATCAATTTTTAAAAAGCAGCATACATTTTTTTTAAACATTTTGATATTTTGTCATATAATACATAATTGAGAAGGTTTTACATTAATACATTCTCAGTTATTGGATTGAGAGGTTTTCATACTAAAGGCGTTAAAGGCACTCCACTAAATCTAATCTTTGAAAAATCTTGTGTTCTTTTGTTTGTTGTTTTTAAATCAGGTTTTGGAAACTATACTTCTGTATTTGTTCTGCCAAGAACACTTACCTACAATGAAGAAAATAATTATGCTCCGATGTTTTTTGGCACATCCCAAAATAATGTGTTAGTGAACATTCACATTATTTTCAATGTGCTTTTAAACACTGCCGCATACCTACATCAACGTGAAGAATGTGTGTTCGCGGACAAGTGACCTACTGAAGCCTATGGGATTGGTAAGTTTTAATACGATGATTGAGATTATGCTTGTATTAAAAATGAAATTTACTGTTATATTAATATTTTTTACAAACCTTTTTAACTATTTGGTAGTTTTTATTGGTTATTACCGACATCTGTGACATATAGACTGACATACCTATAATAAGAAAAATAATATTTTGTGTGACTTAACGAAGATTAATTTCAGTTTTTTGATTGATAAATAAAACTTAATTGAGAAGGTTTTACATTAAGTTCGTTTTCAATTATTGGATTGAGAAGTTTTCATACTAAAGGCGCTAAAGGAAACGCAGTTAAGTCAGGAACAATAGATAGTCGAGAGTATCTATCGAGGCTCATTTAAAATTGGTAAGTTTATAACAACAACGATACCCAGATACCATAAATTAATATTCTATTTCGTTAGCTACGGATTTATGAACTGTTATCTTTCGTTTTGTTTCAGTTGTGCTCGAGTTTTGAAAGTGCGTTAAAGCAATCAAAATGTTTTTACCAGCAGCGAGGATGGCGACGACTTCTAACGAAAGGGTATGCGATATTATGTATCGCCTCGCTACAATGTTGATAAAAGAACATAATTGTCTGCTTTTTTTTTGTTTCGTCCAATGATGAATACAAATGCAATGAAGTCAGGTTATCTTCATGGGTAGCTAACCAAACAAACAAAAGGCACTGACTTGAATAAAAAACTTCGGATTTCGGTTTGACGTGTCAGTAAAGACGTTGGATTTTATATATCATATATTATAAATATCGTACCGGAAGGACTTGTGTGGACATAGGAAAGAAAAGCTTTTGCCCAGCAGTGGGACCTAAAGGGGTAATTTAGATTAGTTTAGACATATATAATGATTATTGGAGTACAATATCTAATAGCGCATTAATATATGTATACACTTAAATGGAGAAATCACCCGCTGCAAAACAAATCTTCGAAAGTTCCTGTGTTCTTCTTTTTTTGGTTTTTACATAAAGTTCACGAAATAAAACGGAAGACAAGAAAATTTACCAACAAGAAAGAAAATAATTATGCTCTGATGTTTTTTTGTACATTTAAAGACGTGGGTAAATGAATAAACAATCACACTCCTTTAAATGATCATTTGAACTCTGAGGTATCCCTGCTCCAACGTGAAGAATGTGTACTAGCGGACAAGTGAACTACTGCAGCCAATTGGATTAATAAGCTTGAATCCGCTGTTTGATATTATGTTTGTATTACAAATTAAATGTACTGCTACAATAGAGGCAGCCCGTGCTTTTTATCAGTGCAATGTAACTATTTCGGCGCAGGAAAAGTATCAATTACCGTAAGGTAATTTATGCTTTTCTTCGTAAAATTTTTGCTTATCTAACAAAAATGTTCTGCCGTTAACTTGTAGGTGAATTTTTGTTTATTGTCCATCTACAATTGAAAGCTGGCTGTAGCAATCAATTCCGGTGAAACCGAGGGAGAAAATGAAATGCCATCGAGTCAAGATCCATAGCCAGTCCGGAGTATCTATCGAGGCTAATTTATTATTGGTAAGTTTAAAACAGCAACGATACACAGATACCATAAATTAATATTCTATTTCGTTATCTACGGATTTATGAACTGTTGTCTTTCGTTTTGTTTCAGTTCGAGTTCGAGTTTTGAAAGTGTGTTAAAGCAATCAAAATATTTTTACCAGTAGCGAGGATGGCGGCCACTTGTAACGAAAGGCTATGCGTTACAACGTATAGTCTCGCTAAACGGTTGATAAATGAATAATATGTCTGCTGATACCGTAAAGTGGTGCAGCATACGTACCTCGGTTCAGTAAAGGAAGAAAATAAAACCAATGTAGTGCAGTCATCTAAAACAATTCTGAAGTACCAGTTGCGGTTTAAAATGGGTAAGCTTACTACACAAATATGAACATTGGCACTGACTTCCATTCAAAATATATTCCGTGTGACTTAACGCACAGTTTATAATACAAGTTTTTTTATTTGTTTATTGTTTTTATTTTCACCAAGGCGACTGATTATAAATACACTGCTCAGCATCGAACCTACAAGCTCCGCCGTTTAACGTATAGCCTCGCTACAATGTTGTTAAAAGAACATTATTGTTTATTTTTTTTTGTTTCAGCCAACGAAGAGAACAAAAGCAATGTAGTAAAGTCATCTTCATGGGTAAGCTTACTCCGGAAACTAAAGTAACTGACTTCAATAAAGAAAATGGGTGCGTGTGTACCCACGTAAGAAGTGAAACTTCTTTGACCTTACTTTTCCAAAAATGATCTACTTTTGTTTTCATTTTTACTTTGTAAAAACAAAACACAAAACAACTACAATAACAACAACAACAAACAACAACAACACACAACAACAACTATCTCTAATACAAAAAACGGTCGAGTCACGGTGGGAGTAAGTCCGCTTAAACGACATGCTATCCCTAATCCGCTGGAGAAAGTTCTCTTCGAATCAACCGTGGTAGGGACAAGAAAAAAATGGCGCGTTACGGAAAAACGTGACGAGTAACCGAGAAATCTGACGGTTAATTTTTTTCCAAAGCCGCTAAAGTTTCACTTCAAAAAACTTCGGAGTTCGGTTCGGCCTCTCCATTCAAGTGTAGGTACATATTAATGCGCTATTAGATATTGTACTCCAATAAGCATGATCTATGTCTAAACTAATCTAAATTACCCCTTTATGTCCTACTGCTGGGCACAAGCTTTTCTCTCATATGTCCTCACAAGTCATTCCGGTACGATATTTATAATATACATATAAATATCATACCGGAATGACTGAATAAAGGGGTAATTTAGATTAGTTTAGACATATATCATGCTTATTGGAGTACAATATCTAATAGCGCATTAATATTTACACTTGAATGGAGAAATCACCCGCTGCAAAACTAATCTTTGAAAGTTCTTGTGTTTTTCTTTTTAGTTTTTACATTAGGTTCAAGAAACTAAACAGAAGCCAAGACAATTTACCAACGAGAAATAAAATAATTATGCTCCGTTGTTTTTTGTGATCATTTAAAATCGTGTGTAAATGAATAAACAGTCACACTTCTTTAGATGATCATTTGAACTCTGAGGTATCCCTACTCCAACGTGAAGAATGAGTGCTCGCGGACAAGTGAACTACTGAAGCCAATTGGATTTGTAAGCTTGAATACGCTGTTTGATATAATGTATGTATTAAAAATGAAATGTGCGGCTACAAAATAGGCAGCCCGTTTTTCTTATCCCTGCAATGTAACTATTTCGGCGCAGGAAACGGTAATTTATGCTTTTCTTCGTAAACTTTTAGCTTATCTAACAAAAATGTTCCGCCGTTGACTTGAAGGTGAAAATTTGTTTATTGTCCATCTACAATTGAACGCTGGCTGTAGCAATCAAAGAAAATGAAATGCAGTCAAGTCAGGAACCACAGCCAGTCCCGGGAATCTATCGAAACCATTTTTCTTTTTTTTTTTTTTTAAAAAAAACGTTGCCCCACACTACGAATTTCTCCTGTATCGTGGGTGCGTTTACAAACATACAAATTCACATACACAAACAGCCAGACCCGGAAAAACTATCTGTAGGCCATACAAACATTTGTTCCGTGCGGGAATCGAACCTGCGACACGCAGCGTAGCAGTCAATCGCTCAACCACTGCGCCAACCGTGTCGTCATTTAATGTAAGTAAGTTTATAATAACAACTATACCCGGATAACAACTATAACCATAAATTAATATTCTACTTCGTTATATACGGATTTATAAACTGTTGTCTTTCGTTTTGTTTCAGTTGAGTTCGAGTTTTGAAAGTGTGTTAAATAATCAAAATTGTTTTACCAGTAGCGATGATGGCGACCACTTGTAACGAAAGGCTATGCGTTATAACGTATAGACTCGATAAAAGGGTGATAAATGAACATTATGGTCTGCCAATACCGTAAGTCTGCGCAGCATACGTACCTCGGTTCAGCAAAGGAAGAAAATAAAACCAATGTACTGCAGTCATCTACATACAACAACTCTGGAGTACCAGCCGCGGTTTAAAATGGGTAAGCTTACTACATAAATAAGAATATAGGCACTGACTTCCATTCAAAATTTATACCGTGACTTAACGCAAAGTTTATGATATTGGTTTTTTTATTTCTGTTTATTGTTTTATTTTCACCAGGCGATTGATTTGAAATACAATGCTCGTACGTATAGCCTCGCTACAATGTTGCTTAAAGAACATTATTGTCTGTTTTTTTTTTGTTTCAGCCAATGATGAAAACAAAAGCAATGAAGTTAAGTCACTCTTATTTTGAAGAGATTAGGATTGTATGGGTTCGAAAACACAGCCGCAGGCAGAGAGTTCCACTCCTTTGCCGTGCGCAATAAAAGATCGAAGATCTAAGTAACCTACAGTAATTACTTGTATATTACCTAAAAGTGATTTATAGGCAAATTATATAATGTTCTTGAAGCTAAAGCTGTTGTGCCAGAGTTCCAAAATATGGAGTTCGTTACTTCGTTTACCTTAACACGTCAAGAATGAGTATTTTCGTAAACCACAATATTTCAAAACTGCGACACAATTGGCTTGTTTCTTCATAGAAACTTTACAATGAGTTTTATATTTTCTGAAAGGGCTTTTTAGGCTATTTCAGTTCAGGTCAGAAAATATATGTGCTGTTGGATACATGGACTTTGATTGCTCATCTCCATTTAGTAAAATCAATTTTAAAAAAGCAGCATAAAAATATTGGAAACATTTGATATTTTGTTATATAATACATAATTGAGAAGGTTTTACATTAATACGTTCTCAGTTATTGGATTGAGAGGTTTTCATACTAAAGACGCTAAAGGCACTCCACTAAGTCTAATCTTTGAAAAATCTTGTGTTCCTTTGTTTTGTTGTTTTTAAATCATGTTTTAGAAACTATACTTCCGTATTTGTTCTGCTAAGAAAACTTACCTACAAAGAAGAAAATAATTATGCTCCGATGTTTTTTGGCACATCCCAAAATAATGTGTTAGTGAACATTCACATTATTTTCAATGTGCTTTTAAACACTGCCGCATACCTACATCAACGTGAAGAATGTGTGTTCGCGGACAAGTGACCTACTGAAGCCTATGGGATTGGTAAGTTTTAATACGATGATTGAGATTATGCTTGTATTAAAAATGAAATGTACTGTTATATTAATATTTTTATACAAACCTTTTTAACTATTCGGTATTTTTTATTGGTTATTACTGACATCTGTGACATATAGACTGACATACCTATAATAAGAAAAATAATATTATGTGTGACTTAACGCAGATTAATTTCAGTTTTTTGATTGCTATATAAAACTTAATTGAGAAGGTTTTACATTAAGTTCGTTTTCAGTTATTGGATTGAGAGGTTTTCATACTAAAGGCGCCAAAGGAAACCGAGGAAGAAAAAGAAATGCCGTCAAGTCAGGAACAATAGCCAGTCCGGAGTATCTATCGAGGCTCATTTGAAATTGGTAAGTTTGTAATAACAACGATACCAAGATACCATAAATTAATATTCTATTTCGTTATGTACGGATTTATGAACTGTTTTGTTTCAGTTGAGTTCGAGTTTTGAAAGTGTGTTATAGCAATCAAAATTTTTTTACCAGTAGCGAGGATGACAACCACTTGTAACGAAAGGCTATGCATTACAACGTATAGACTCAATAAAAGGCTGATAAATAAACATTATGGTCTGCCAATACCGTAAGTCTGCGCAGCATTCGTACTTCGGTTCAGCAAAGGAAGAAAATAAACTAATGTAGTGCAGTCATCTAGAACAACTCTGGAGTACCAGCCGCGATTTAAAATGGGTAAGCTTACTACATGAATAAGAATATAGGCACTGACTTCCATTCAACATAATTATACCGTGTAACTTAACGCAAAGTTTATAATATTATTTTTTTTGATTTCTGTTAATTATTTTTATTTTCACCAAGGCGATTGATTTGAAATACAATGCTCAACAACATATAACCAACAAGCTCTGCCGTTTAACGTATAGCCTCGCTACAATGTTGCTAAAAGAACATTATTGTCTGTTTTTTTTTATTTCAGCCAATGATGAAAACAAAAGCAATGAAGTCAAGTCATCTTTATGGGTAAGCATACCAAACAAACAAAAGCCACTGACTTGAATAAACAACTTCGGATTTCGGTTCGACGTGTCGGTAAAAACGTTGGATTTTATATATGACAAAAATCATACCGGAAGGACTTCTGTGGTAAAGGGAGAGAAAAACTTTTGCCCAGCAGTGGGACATAAAGGGGTACTTCAGATTAGATAAGACATATTTCATGCTTATCGAAGTACAATATCTAACGGCGAATTCGAAAGTTCCTGTTCTTCTTTTTTTTATTTTTTACACAAGGTTCAAGAAACAAAACAGAAGACAAGAAAATATACCAACAAGAAGGAACATAGTTATGCTCTGATTTTATTTTTCACATTAAAATGAGTGTGTTAATGAATAAACAGTCACACTTCTCTTAATGTGAATTGGAACTCTGCCGCATTCCTACTTCAACGTAAAGAATGTTTGCTCGCGGACATATGAACTACTGAAGGCAATTGGATTGGTAAGCTTGAATACTCTATGTAATATAATACTAAACACTAGCAACATTGTAGTAAAGCTGTTTTTTTTTTGTTTCAGCCAATGAAGAAAACAAAAGCAATGTTGTCAAGTCATCTTCATGTGTACGCTTACCACACGAACTAAAGGCGTTAAGTTTTAAAAAAAATCGGAGTTCGGTTCGTCGTGTCAGTTAAGACGTTGGATTTTATATTTCATAATTAATAAATATCATACCGGAAGGACTTCTGTGGAAAAGGGAGAGGAAAGCTTATGCCCAGCAGTGGAACATAAAGGGGTAATTCAGATAAGATAAGACATATTTCATGCTTATCGGAGTACAATATCTAATAGAGAATTAATATTCACACTTGAATGACAAAATAACCCGCTGCACAACTGAACTATGAAAGTTTGTATTCGTCCTTTTTTTTACATTAGGTATAGGAAAGTAAACAGAAGCAAAGAAAATGTATCCACAAGAAAGAAAATAATTATGCTCTGATGTTTTGTGGCACTTTTAAATTCGTGTGTAAATGAATGAACAGTCACACTTCTTTAAATGTGTCATTTGATTTCTAAGGCATTCCTTCTCCGACGTGAAGAATGTGTGCTTGCGGACAAGTGAACTACTGCAGCCAATTGGATTGGTAAGCTTGAATACGCTGTTTGACATTATGTTTGTATTACAAATTAAATGTTCTGCTTCAATATAGGCAGCCCGTGCTTTTTATCAGTGCAATGTAACTTTTTCGGCGCAGGTAACGGTAATGTATGCTTCTCCTTGTAAACTTTTAGCTTATCTAACAGAAATGTTCTGCCGTTAACTTGTAGGTGAACTAAAGGCGCTAAAGGAAACCGAGGAAGAAAATGAAATGCCGTCAAGTCAGGAACAATAGCCAGTACGGACTATAGATCGAGGCTCATTTGAAATTGGTAAGTTTGTAATAACAACGATACCCAGATACTATAAATTAATATTCTATTTCGTTATGTACGGATTTATGAACTGTTTTGTTTCAGTTGAGTTCGAGTTTTGAAAGTGTGTTAAAGCAATCAAAATGTTTTTGCCAGTAGCGAGGATGTCGACCACTTGTAACGAAAGGCTATGCGTTACAACGTATAGACTCGCTAAAAGGTTGATAAATGAACAGTATGAAGAATGTTTACTCGCGGACAAGTGAACTATAGGCAACCCGTGCAATGTAACTATTTCGGGGCAGGAAACGGTAAGTTATACCATAAATTGATATTCTACTTTCATGTCTACGGATTTATGAACTGTTGTCTTTGTTTCAGTTCGAGTTCGAGTTTTGAAAGTGTGTTAAAGCAATCAAAATGTTTTTACCACTAGCGAGGATGGCGACCACTTGTAACGAAAGAAAGTAAAGTAAAAGTATTGACTCGCTACAATGATGATAAACGAATAATATGGTCTGCCGATACCGTAAAGCAGTGCAGCATACGTACCTCGTTTCAGCAAAGGAAGAAAATAAAACTAATGTAGTGCAGTCATCCATAACAACTCTGGAGTACCAGCCGCGGTTCAAAATGGGTAAGCTTACTACACGAATAAGAATATAGGCACTGACTTCCATTCAAAATATATTCCGTGTGACTTAACGCAAAGTTTATACTATTATTTTTCTTTTTGTTTATTGTTTTTATTTTTACCGAGGCAACTGATTATAAATACACTGCTCAACATCAAACCTACAAGCTCCGCCGTTTAACGTATAGCCTCGCTACAATGTTGTTAAAAGAACATTATTGTTTGTTTTTTTTTTGTTTCAGCCAACGAGGAGAACAAAAGCAATGTAGTAAAGTCATCTTCATGTGTAAGCTTACCCCGCAAACTAAAGTAGCTGACTTAAATAAAGAAAATGTGTGCGTGTGTACACACGTTAGAAGTGAAACTTCTTTATGACTTTATTTTTCGAAAAATGATCTACTTTTGTTTTTATTTTTACTAAGGTACTCTTCGAATCAACCGTGGTAGGGACAAGAAAAAGATGGCGCATAACGGAAAAATGTGACGAGTAACCGAGAAATCTGACGGTAATTTTTATTCCAACGACGATAAAGAAGTTTCACTTCAAAAAACTTCGGAGTGCGGTTCGACCTGTCGGTTAAGACGTTGGATTTTATATATCATATACTATAAAGATCATCTCATGATGGACTTGTGTGGACATGGGAGTGAATAGCTTTTGTCCAGCAGTGGGACATAAAGGGGTACTTAAGATTAGATAAGACATATATCATGCTCATCGGAGTATAATATCTAATAGCGAATTAATATTCACACTTGAATGGAGAAATTACCCGCTGCACAACTAATCTTCGAAAGTTCCTGTGTTCTCCTTTTTTTGTTTTTACATTAGGTTTAAGAAACTAAACAGTAGCCTAGAAAATATACCAACAAGAAGGAACATAGTTATGCTCTGATTTTATTTTTCACATTAAAATGAGTGTGTAAATGAATAAACAGTCACACTTCTCTTAATGTGAATTTGAACTCTGCCGCATTCCTACTTCAACGTGAAGAATGTTTGCTCGCGGACAAGTGAACTACTGAATCCAATTGGATTGGTAAGCTTGAATACGCTGTTTCATATTATGCTTGTATTACAAATTAAATGTACTGCTACAATATAGGCAACCCGTGCAATGTAACTATTTCGGCGCAGGAAGCGGCAAGTTATACCAGAAATTGGTATTTTACATAGACATATTTCGTGCCTATCGGAGTACAAAAATATCTAATAGAGAATTAATATTCACACTTGAATGACAAAATAACCCGCTGCACAACTGAACTATGAAAGTTTGTATTCGTCCTTTTTTTTACATTAGGTTTAGGAAAGTAAACAGAAGCCAAGAAAATTTACCATCAAGAAAGAAAACAATTATGCTGTGATGTTTGTTGACACTTTTAAATTCGTGTGTAAATGAATAAACAGTCACACGTCCTTAAATGTGTCATTTGAACTCTAAGGCATTCCTTCTCCAACGTGAAGAATGTGTGCTTGCGGAAAAGTGAACTACTGCACCCAATTGGATTGATAAACTTGAATACGCAGTTTGATATAATGTATGTATTATAAATGAAACGTGCTGCTACAACATAGGCAGCCAATTCTTTTTATCCCTGCAATGTAACTATTTCGGCGCAGGAAACGGTAATTTATGCTTTTCTTCGTAAACTTTTAGCTTATCTAACGAAAATGTTCAGGCGTTGACTTGTAGGTGAAAATTTGTTTATTGTCCATCTACAATTGAACGCTGGCTGTAACAATCAAAGAAAATGAAATGCAGTCAAGTCAGGAACCACAGCCAGTCCGGGGAATCTATCGAGGCCCATTTAATATTAGTAAGTTTATAATAACAACTATATCATAAATTAATATTCTACTTCGTTATATACGGATTTATAAACTGTTGTCTTTCGTTTTGTTTCAGTTCGAGTTCGAGTTTTGAAAGTGTGTTAAAGCAATCAAAATGTTTTTACCAGTAGCGAAGATGGCGACAACTTGTAACGAAAGGGTATGCGTTATTACCAGAGTTCGGAGTAGGTAGACTATATTTACCTAATTTTCGTGGAAGTAAGTAACATAGAGTTGATAATACCTCGTCTATAATCCCAAAATCATTAACATGACGGTTGCATCCCGGGATTTATCAAATAACTTTTTGCGCTTTGAATACATCTGAACAAAATTATTATATTGAAGAATCTTATTATGTTTTTAGAGTTCCGCACCTTCTAAAACTGTTAAATTAAATAGCTTTGATTTCATACAGCCCTTTCTTATTTTGACTCTTCAAATTAATAATTTGTAACTACACTCAAAGTCCAGTTTACAGTTTTATAATCCCGGGTTTTGTCATGATTCCTTTTATGATTCCGAGATTTTACGGGAGGTATAATCAACTCTATGTTGCTTACTTCCACGAACATTAGATAAATATAGTCTACATATTCCGATCTCTGGTTATTACTTATGGACTCGCTACAATGTTGATATCTAAATAAACATTATGGTCTGCCAATACCGTAAGTCTGCGCAGCATACGTACCTCGGTTCAGCAAAGGAAGAAAATAAAACCAATTTAGTGCAGTCATCTACAACAACTCTGGAGTACCAGTCGCGATTTAAAATGGGTAAGCTTACTACATAAATAACTGTGACTTAACGCAAAGTTTATAATATTAATTTTTGATTTCTGTTTTTTGTTTTTATTTTCACCAAGGCCATTGATTTGAAATATTCTGCTCAACAACATCTAACCTACTATCTCCGCCGTTTAACGTATAGCCTCGCTACAATGTTGCTTAAAGAACATTATTGTCTGTTTTTTTTTTGTTTCAGCCAATGAAGAATACAAAAGCAATGTAGTCAAGTCATCTTCATAGGTAAGCTTACCACACAAACTTAAGGCACTGTGTGTTGACACTGCGTGTTGGTCGAGATGTTGGATTTTGGCACCATATTTAAGATATTATATTATGTAAACTAGCTGACCCGCGCAACTTCGTTCTTCATGTTTCACGTTTTTCATTAATGCTTCGCTCTTATTGGTTGTAGCTTGGTTATTTTATAGCTTTCCTTGATAAATGGGCTATGCAACACTTAAAGAATTTTTCAATTCCAGTAATTTCTGATAATAGCGCGTCTAACCAAACATCCAAAACAAACTTCAGCTGACACTCTAGTCTGCATAACTCTATACTGGTACTTGTGAATCTTTATCGTTCACAATTCCAGCCCCAGATTTCCGGTCTCCTGGTCTATGTGAATTATAACCGCTCACAATTCCAGCCCCGGGAATACCATGCCATGTTTCTGATCTCTTGGTTACTTGAGAATACTTTGACATGACTCAAAAAAAAAAACAAAGCATTTATTTCAATTAAACCATTACAGGCACTTTTGAATAGTCAAGGTCGGTCTGTCCAAGAAGCTAATTACACGTTCCAATGCGTAGATCTCTATGGAGAAGAACTTGCAAGCAACTCCATGGGCACTCTTATAAATCTATGTTGTTTAAAGATATGGTTACATCATTCTTGAGAAAATTATACAAAAATACAAATATGTGAGAACGATGTAGAAAGTCTTGCACGATCTGGCGTCCGAAGTAAAAACAAAAAAAAAAGTAACAATTCAAGGAACAAATAGGTAATTGAAATAAGCCGTGGCAGCTTAGACCTGACCGGTCTTAGCTGACGGCGCTCGCTCAGCAATATGACGCCTGCGCTAGCACCATTCGGCTCAACCACTTTCAAGAGTGCCAAATGATCCAGCACCATCAGCCAGACTTTTAAGTGAGCATGACACTCCCAACCGCCAGGGCACATTCAAGTCAAAGAAAAATAATAGTTTAAGGTACACAGTACTCACACATGTTTCTGGTCTCCTGGTCCTAGTGAATCTTTAGCGTTCACTATTCCAGCAAAACAAATGAATGACAAAATAAATCTTCTTCATTTTCTCTCTTCTTTTCCGTGAATTTAGCCGATGTTTTAATAGTTATTCTGCCATTCAAGGCAAAGACAAATCCAACAAACCAAAGATCCATTGAGCCATGATTCTTGAATTAATTAACCCGACTTTGTCATGTAAATTTAGATAGTATAAATTCTTATTGTAAGGCAATATATGTAGTACCTATCGTGAATTAATATAATATGATTGTATGGCGAAATAACCGGCTGCACAGTTAGTGGACTGCCCGGGAAGTTTGACCTCGGAATCCAATAACTGTGAATGTATTAATGTTAGAAAATTGCTTTTAGAGACAAAATTCTAAATTACCATTTTTTTTTAAATTAATTTTTCTTAAATTGATTTTATTAAACGAAGATGAGAAAAAATGGTCCATGTTTCCAACAGCTATGAATTTTCTGAAAGGCCTTTAAGCTCATTTTTCAGTTATAGAAACTAAGATCAAGTGCCTCACGTTTGCAATATTGGGTTACCGTAAATACACATTCTTGACGAGTTAAGATAAATATTGGGGAAAAACTAACACAGGCAGTTAACGACGACTAAAGATGAACCGTGTCACCAAGAGCATCGAGGCTTATACTATTTGTAGGGGCTTCTTAAGACCTTTAATTTATGTTATTTATTACAAATATTGAAAGTGTTCCAATTCTGTAATATTTTAGTTAGCGTATAATGGCCAAAATACAACGAATTAAGAAGTTTTTTGTTTTCATTTGGGATGAGTTTGCTCTTGACTCTAGTCTAGGTCATAGATGACAGAGACAAAGTCGACGATGGAGCGAGCTTACCCAGAAGAAGCCTGTTCACTCTTATTTTGAAGAGATTAGGGTTGTATGGGTTCGGAAACACAGCCGCAGGCAGAGAGTTCCACTCCTTTGCTGTGCGCAATAGAAGATCGAAGATCTAAGTAACCTACAGTAATTACTTGTATATTACCTAAAAGTGATTTATAGCCAATTTATATTATGTTCTTGAAGCTAACGCTGTTGTGCCCGAGTTCCAAAATATGGAGTTCGTTACTTCGTTTATCTTAACACGTTGAGAATGAGTATTTACGTAAACCACAATATTTCAAAACTGCGACACAATTGACTTGTTTCTTTATAGAAACTTTACAATGAGTTTTATATTTTCTGAAAGGGCTTTTTAGGCTATTGCAGTTCAGGTCAGAAAATATATGTGCTGTTGGATACATGGACTATGTTTGCTCATCTTCGTTTAGTAAAACCAATTTTAAAAAAGCAGCAAAAAAAATTGGAAACATTTGATTTTTTGTCATAGAATACATAATTGAGAAGGTTTTACATTAATACGTTGTTAGTTATTGGATTGAGAGGTTTTCATACAAAAGGCGCTAAAGGCACTCCACTAAATCTAATCTTTGAAAAATCTTGTGTTCGTTTGTTTGTTGTTTTTAAATCAGGTTTTAGAAACTATACTTCTTTCTGTATTTGTTCTGCCAAGAAAACTTACCTACAAAGAAGAAAATAATTATGCTCCGATGTTTTTTGGCACATCCCAAAATAATGTGTTAGTGAACATTCACATTATTTTCAATGTGCTTTTAAACACTGCCGCATACATACATCAACGTGAAGAATGTGTGTTCGCGGACAAGTGACCTACTGAAGCCTATGGGATTGGTAAGCTTTAATACTATGATTGAGATTATGCTTATATTAAAAATGAAATTACGGTAATATTAATATTTTTATGCAAACCTTTTTAACTGCTCGGTATCTTTTATTAGTTCTTACTGACATCTGACATATAGACTGACATACAATAAGTGTAACTAATATATTGTGTGACTTAACGCAGATTAATTTCAGTTTTGTGATTGCTATATAAAATTTAATTGAGAAGGTTTTACGTTAACTTCGTTCTCAGTTATTGGATTGAGAGGTTTTCATACTTAAGGCGCTAAAGGAAACCGAGGAAAAAATGAAATGCAGTCAAGTCAGGAACAATAGCCAGTCCGGAGTATCTATCGAGGCTCATTTAAAATTGGTAAGTTTATAATAACAACGATACCCAGATACCATAAATTAATATTCTATTTCGTTATCTACGGATTTATGAACTGTTGTCTTTGTTTCAGTTCGAGTTCGAGTTTTGAAAGTGTGTTAAAGCAATCAAAATGTTTTTACCACTAGCGAGGATGGCGACCACTTGTAACGAAAGAAAGTAAAGTAAAAGTATTGACTCGCTACAATGATGATAAACGAATAATATGGTCTGCCGATACCGTAAAGCAGTGCAGCATACGTACCTCGTTACAGCAAAGGAAGAAAATAAAACTAATGTAGTGCAGTCATCCATAACAACTCTGGAGTACCAGCCGCGGTTCAAAATGGGTAAGCTTACTACACAAATAAGAAAACAGCCACTGTTTTCCATTCAAAATATATTACGTATGGCTTAACGCAAAGTTTATAATATTAGTTTTTTTATTTCTGTTCATTGTTTTTCTTTTCACCAAGGCGACTTATTATAAATACACTGCTCAACATCTAACCTACAAGCTCCGCCGTTTAACGTATAGCCTCGCTACAATGTTGTTAAAAGAACATTATTGTTTGTTTTTTTTTTGTTTCAGCCAACGAGGAGAACAAAAGCAATGTAGTAAAGTCATCTTCATGTGTAAGCTTACCCCGCAAACTAAAGTAGCTGACTTAAATAAAGAAAATGTGTGCGTGTGTACACACGTTAGAAGTGAAACTTCTTTATGACTTTATTTTTCGAAAAATGATCTACTTTTGTTTTTATTTTTACTAAGGTACTCTTCGAATCAACCGTGGTAGGGACAAGAAAAAGATGGCGCATAACGGAAAAATGTGACGAGTAACCGAGAAATCAGACGGTAATTTTTTTTCCAACGACGATAAAGAAGTTTCACTTCAAAAAACTTCGGAGTGCGGTTCGACCTGTCGGTTAAGACGTTGGATTTTATATATCATATAGGTACTATAAATATCGTACAGGATGGACTTGTGTGGACATGGCAGAGAAAAGCTTTTGTCCAGCAGTGGGACATAAAGGGGTAATTTAGATTAGTTAAGACATATATCATGCTTATTTGAGTACAATATCTAATAGCGCATTAATATTTACACTTGAATGGAGAAATCACCCGCTGCAAAACTAATCTTTGAAAGTTCTTGTGTTTTTCTTTTTAGTTTTTACATTAGGTTCAAGAAACTAAACAGAAGCCAAGAAAATTTACCAACGAGAAATAAAATAATTATGCTCTGTTGTTTTTTGTGATCATTTAAAATCGTGTGTAAATGAATAAACAGTCACACTTCTTTAAATGATCATTTGAACTCTGAGGTATCCCTACTCCAACGTGAAGAATGCGTGCTCGCGGACAATTGAACTACTGAAGCCAATTGGATTGGTAAGCTAGAATACGCTGTTTGATATAATGTATGTATTAAAAATGAAATGTGCTGCTACAATATAGGCAGCCCTTTCTTTTTATCCCTGCAATGTAACTATTTCGGCGCAGGAAACGGTAATTTATGCTTTTCTTCGTAAACTTTTAGCTTATCTAACAAAAATGTTCTTCCGTTGACTTGTAGGTGAAAATTTGTTTATTGTCCATCTACCATTGAACGCTGGCTGTAAAAATCAAAGAAAATAAAATGCAGTCAAGTCCGGGGAATCTATCGAGGCCCATTTAATATTAATAAGTTTATTATAACAACTATACCCAGATAACACCTATAAACATAAATTAATATTCCACTTCGTTATATACGGATTTATAAACTGTTGTCTTTCGTTTTGTTACAATTGAGTTCGAGTTTTGAAAGTGTGTTAAAGCAATCAAATTTTTTTTACCAGTAGCGAGGATGGCGACCACTTATAACGAAAGGCTATGCGTTATAACGTATAGACTCGATAAAAGGGTGATAAATGAACATTATGGTCTGCCAATACCGTAAGTCTGCGCAGCATACGTACCTCGGTTCAGCAAAGGAAGAAAATAAAACCAATGTAGTGCAGTCATCTACAACAACTCTGGAGTACCAGCCGCGATTTAAAATGGGTAAGCTTACTACATAAATAAGAATATAGGCACTGACTTCCATTCTAGACTCTAGTCTGCATAACTCTTTACTGGTACATGTGAATTATTACCGCTCACAATTCCAGCCAAGGGAATACTTTGACATGTTTCTGATCTCTTGGTTACTTGAGAATCTTTAGCACTCACTTTTACTGCCCCGGAAATACTTCGACATGACTCAAAAAAAAACTCAAAGCATTTATTTCAATTAAACCATTACAGTCACTTTTGAATAGTCAAGGTCGGTCTGTCCAAAGAGATGAAGCTAATTACACGTTCAAATGCGTAGATCTCTATGGAGAAGAACTTGCAAGCAACTCAATGGGCACTCTTTTAAATCTATGTTGTTTACAAAGAAATGGTTAAGTAAGTTTAGAAAATTAGTTGTTTGATTTCTGTTAATGGTTTTTATTTTCACCAAGGCGATTGATTTGAAATACATTGCTCAACAACATCTAACCTACAAGCTCTGCCGTTTAATGTATAACCTCGCTACAATGTTGCTAAAAGGACATTTTTGTCCGTTTTTTTTTTGTTTCAGCCAATCATGAAAACAAAAGCAATGAAGTCAAGTCATCTTCATAGGTAAGCTTACCCGGCAATTTAAAGACACTGACTTGAATAAACAACTTCGGATTTCGGTTCGACGTGTCGGTAAAGACGTTGGATTTTATATATTACAAAAATCATACCGGTAGGACTTCTGTGGGTGTCAGCACTGTGAGGATCGCCCGGAGGACACGGTGGAGCATACGGTGGAGGTCTGCCCTGCTTGGGCTGTGCACCGCCGTGTCCTTGTCGCGGCGATCGGCGGCGGCGACCTCTCGCGTCCGGCCCTGGTTGAATCCATGGTCCAGAGCGAGGAGGCTTGGGAAGCGGTCACCTCCTTCTGCGAAGCAGTTATGCTAGCGAAGGAGGAGGCGGGCCGCGCGAGGGAAAGGCAAGGCCTTCGCCCCAACCGCCGCAACAGGAGAAGACGCCCCGGGCGTCGGGAGTCGCAGGGCGATCCCCGGCCACCGTAGGCGCGGGCCTGCGGACGGCGAGCATTGGGTGGCTCGCTGTCCGATCACCACCAGGCCCGGGTCGATGGCGCGTTGTGTTTCACGCGCGCCTCAAAGAGATGTCAGCATAAAAGACGGGGCCCGCTAGGGCCAAAGCCTGCCAGGGTTGCGGAATCTGTTCGAAAGAGTCACCGCGGCCCTGGAACGCAAAGGGCTTTAGAAGGAACACGGATGGGTTTTAGTCAGTAAGAGTCTGACACGCCCTTCCGCTCCACCCTGAGCGGAAGAAGTCATTTGATGATTTCCCATCCTTAAAAAAAAAAAAAAAGGACTTCTGTGGAAAAGGGAGAAAATCTTTTGACCAGCAGTGGGACATAAAGGGGTACTTAAGATTAGATAAGACGTATATCATGCTCATCGGAGTATAATATCTAATAGCGAATTAATATTCACACTTGAATGGAGAAATTACCCGCTGCACAACTAATCTTCGAAAGTTCCTGTGTTCTCCTTTTTTTGTTTTTACATTAGGTTTAAGAAACTAAACAGTAGCCTAGAAAATATACCAACAAGAAGGAACATAGTTATGCTCTGATTTTATTTTTCACATTAAAATGAGTGTGTAAATGAATAAACAGTCACACTTCTCTTAATGTGAATTTGAACTCTGCCGCATTCCTACTTCAACGTGAAGAATGTTTGCTCGCGGACAAGTGAACTACTGAATCCAATTGGATTGGTAAGCTTGAATACGCTGTTTCATATTATGCTTGTATTACAAATTAAATGTACTGCTACAATATAGGCAACCCGTGCAATGTAACTATTTCGGCGCAGGAAGCGGCAAGTTATACCAGAAATTGGTATTTTACATAGACATATTTCGTGCCTATCGGAGTACAAAAATATCTAATAGAGAATTAATATTCACACTTGAATGACAAAATAACCCGCTGCACAACTGAACTATGAAAGTTTGTATTCGTCCTTTTTTTTACATTAGGTTTAGGAAAGTAAACAGAAGCCAAGAAAATTTACCATCAAGAAAGAAAACAATTATGCTGTGATGTTTGTTGACACTTTTAAATTCGTGTGTAAATGAATAAACAGTCACACGTCCTTAAATGTGTCATTTGAACTCTAAGGCATTCCTTCTCCAACGTGAAGAATGTGTGCTTGCGGAAAAGTGAACTACTGCACCCAATTGGATTGATAAGCTTGAATACGCAGTTTGATATAATGTATGTATTATAAATGAAACGTGCTGCTACAACATAGGCAGCCAATTCTTTTTATCCCTGCAATGTAACTATTTCGGCGCAGGAAACGGTAATTTATGCTTTTCTTCGTAAACTTTTAGCTTATCTAACGAAAATGTTCAGGCGTTGACTTGTAGGTGAAAATTTGTTTATTGTCCATCTACAATTGAACGCTGGCTGTAACAATCAAAGAAAATGAAATGCAGTCAAGTCAGGAACCACAGCCAGTCCGGGGAATCTATCGAGGCCCATTTAATATTAGTAAGTTTATAATAACAACTATATCATAAATTAATATTCTACTTCGTTATATACGGATTTATAAACTGTTGTCTTTCGTTTTGTTTCAGTTCGAGTTCGAGTTTTGAAAGTGTGTTAAAGCAATCAAAATGTTTTTACCAGTAGCGAAGATGGCGACCACTTGTAACGAAAGGGTATGCGTTATTACCAGAGTTCGGAGTAGGTAGACTATATTTACCTAATGTTCGTGGAAGTAAGTAACATAGAGTTGATAATACCTCGTCTATAATCCCAAAATCATTAACATGACGGTTGCATCCCGGGATTTATCAAATAACTTTTTGCGCTTTGAATACATCTGAACAAAATTATTATATTGAAGAATCTCATTATGTTTTTAGAGTTCCGCACCTTCTAAAACTGTTAAATTAAATAGCTTTGATTTCACAAAGCCCTTTCTTATTTTGACTCTTCAAATCAATAATTTGTAACTACACTCAAAGTCCAGTTTACAGTTTTATAATCCCGGGTTTTGTCATGATTCCTTTTATGATTCCGAGATTTTACGGGAGGTATAATCAACTCTATGTTGCTTACTTCCACGAACATTAGATAAATATAGTCTACATATTCCGATCTCTGGTTATTACGTATGGACTCGCTACAATGTTGATAAATAAACATTATGGTCTGCCAATACCGTAAGTCTGCGCAGCATACGTACCTCGGTTCAGCAAAGGAAGAAAATAAAACCAATGTAGTGCAGTCATCTACAACAACTCTGGAGTACCAGCCGCGATTTAAAATGGGTAAGCTTACTACATAAATAACTGTGTAACTTAACGCAAAGTTTATAATATTAGTTTTTGATTTCTGTTTATTGTTTTTATTTTCACCAAGGCCATTGATTTGAAATATTCTGCTCAACAACACCTAACCTACTATCTCCGCCGTTTAACGTATAGCCTCGCTACAATGTTGCTTAAAGAACATTATTGTCTGTTTTTTTTTTTTGTTTCAGCCAATGAAGAATACAAAAGCAATGTAGTCAAGTCATCTTCATAGGTAAGCTTACCACACAAACTTAAGGCACTGTGTGTTGACACTGCGTGTTGGTCGAGATGTTGGATTTTGGCACCATATTTAAGATTTTATATTATGTAAACTAGCTGACCCGCGCAACTTCGTTCTTCGTCACGTTTATCATTAATGCTTCGCTCTTATTGGTTGTAGCTTGGTTATTTTATAGCTTTCCTTGATAAATGGGCTATGCAACACTTAAAGAATTTTTCAATTCCAGTAATTTCTGATAATAGCGCGTCTAACCAAACATCCAAAACAAACTTCACCTGACACTCTAGTCTGCATAACTCTATACTGGTACTTGTGAATCTTTATCGTTCACAATTCCAGCCCCAGATTTCCGGTCTCCTGGTCTATGTGAATTATAACCGCTCACAATTCCAGCCCCGGGAATACCATGCCATGTTTCTGATCTCTTGGTTACTTGAGAATACTTTTACATGACTCAAAAAAAAAACTCAAAGCATTTATTTCAATTAAACCATTACAGGCACTTTTGAATAGTCAAGGTCAGTCTGTCCAAGAAGCTAATTACACGTTCCAATGCGTAGATCTCTATGGAGAAGAACTTGCAAGCAACTCCATGGGCACTCTTATAAATCTTTGTTGTTTACAAAGATATGGTTACATCATTCTTGAGAAAATTATACAAAAATACAAATATGTGAGAACGATGTAGAAAGTCTTGCACGATCTGGCGTCCGAAGTAAAAACAAAAAAAAAATGTAACAATTCAAGGAACAAATAATTGAAATAAGCCGTGGCAGCTGAGACCTGACCGGTCTTAGCTGACGGCGCTCGCTCAGCAATATGACGCCTGCGCTAGCACCATTCGGCTCAACCACTTTCAAGAGTGCCAAATGATCCAGCACCATCAGCCAGACTTTTAAGTGAGCATGACACTCCCAACCGCCAGGGCACATTCAAGTCAAAGAAAAATAATAGTTTAAGGTACACAGTACTCACACATGTTTCTGGTCTCCTGGTCCTAGTGAATCTTTAGCGTTCACAATTCCAGCAAAACAAATGAATGACAAAATAAATCTTCTTCATTTTCTCTCTTCTTTTCCGTGAATTTAGCCGATGTTTTAATAGTTATTCTGCCATTCGAGGCAAAGACAAATCCAACAAACCAAAGATCCATTGAGCCATTCTTGAATTAATTAACCCGACTTTGTCATGTAAATTTAGATAGTATAAATTCTTATTGTAAGGCAATATATGTAGTACCTATCGTGAATTAATATACTTGCAATATTGGGTTACCGTAAATACACATTCTTGACGAGTTAAGATAAATATTGGGGAAAAACTAACACAGGCAGTTTACGACGACTATAGATGAACCGTGTCACCAAGAGCATCGAGACTTATAGGTACTATTTGTAGGGGCTTCTTAAGACCTTTAATTTAAGTCATTAATTACAAATATTGAAAGTGTTCCAATTCCGTAATATTTTAGTTAGCGTATAATGGCCAAAATACAACGAATTAAGAAGTTTTTTTTTTTCATTTGGGATGAGTTTGCTCTTGACTCTAGTCTAGGTCATAGATGACAGAGACAAAGTCGACGATGGAGCGAGCTTACCCAGAAGAAGCCTGTTCACTCTTATTTTGAAGAGATTAGGGTTGTATGGGTTCGGAAACACAGCCGCAGGCAGAGAGTTCCACTCCTTTGCTGTGCGCAATAGAAGATCGAAGATCTAAGTAACCTACAGTAATTACTTGTATATTACCTAAAAGTGATTTATAGCCAATTTATATTATGTTCTTGAAGCTAAAGCTGTTGTGCCCGAGTTCCAAAATATGGAGTTCGTTACTTCGTTTATCTTAACACGTCAAGAATGAGTATTTACGTAAACCACAATATTTCAAAACTGCGACAAAATTGACTTGTTTCTTTACAGAAACTTTACAATGAGTTTTATATTTTCTAAAAGGGCTTTTTAGGCTATTTCAGTTCAGGTCAGAAAATATATGTGCTGTTCTACATGGACTATGTTTGCTCATCTTCGTTTAGTAAAATCAATTTTAAAAAAGCAGCATAAAGAAAATTGTAAACATTTTCAAATTTTGTCATATAATACATAATTGAGAAGGTTTTACATTAATACGTTCTCAGTTATTGAATTGAGAGGTTTTCATACAAAAGGCGCTAAAGGCACTCCACTAAGTCTAATCTTTGGAAAATCTTGTGTTCGTTTGTTTGTTATTTTTAAATCAGGTTTCAGAAACTATACTTCTGTTTTGTTCTGCCGAAAAAACTTACCTGCAAAGAAGAAATTATTTATGTTCAGATGTTTTTGAGCACATTCGAAGCTAATGTGTTAGTGAACATTCACATTATTTTCAATGTGCTTTTAAACACTGCCGCATACCTACATCAACGTGAAGAATGTGTGTTCGCGGACAAGTGACCTACTGCAGCCTATGGGATTGGTAAGCTTTAATACGATGATTGAGATTATGCTTATATTATAAATGAAATCTACTGTTATATTAATATTTTTTTGCAAACCTTTTTAACTACTCGGTATATTTTATTAGTTCTTACTGACATCTGACATATAGACTGACATACAATAAGTGAAACTAATATATTGTGTGACTTAACGCAGATTAATTTCAGTTTTGTGATTGCTATATAAAACTTAATTGAGAAGGTTTTACGTTAACTTCGTTCTCAGTTATTGGATTGAGAGGTTTTCATACTTAAGGCGCTAAAGGAAACCGAGGAAAAAAATGAAATGCAGTCAAGTCAGGAACAATAGCCAGTCCAGAGTATCTATCGAGGCCCATTTAATATTAGTAAGTTTATAATAACAACTATACCGTATCTAGACCATCAATGAATATTCTACTTCGTTACATACGGATTTATAAACTGTAATATATAATCTTTCGTTTTGTTTCAGTTGAGTTCGAGTTTTGAAAGTGTGTTACAGCAATGAAATTTTTTTACCAGTAGCGAGGATGGCGACCACTTGTAACGAAAGGCTATGCGTTATTACGTATAGGCTCGCTACAATGTTGATAAATGAACATTATGGTCTGCCAATACCGTAAATCGGTGCAGCATACGTACTTCGGTTCAGAAAAGGAAGAAAATAAAACCAATGTAGTGCAGTCATCTACAACAACTCTGGAGTACCAGCCGCCGTTTAAAAAGGTAAGCTTACTACACAAATAAGAATATTGGCACTGACTTCCATTCAAAATATATTCCGTGTGACTTAACGCAAAGTTTATAATATTAGTTTTTTATTTCTGTTCATTGTTTTTCTTTTCACCAAGGCGACTGATTATAAATACACTGCTCAACATCTAACCTACAAGCTCCGCCGTTTAACGTATAGCCTCGCTACAATGTTGTTAAAAGAACATTATTGTCTGTTTTTATTTTGTTTCAGCCAATGATGAAAACAAAAGCAATGAAGTCAAGTCATCTTCATGGGTAAGCTTACCCCGCAAATTAAAGGCACTGACTTGAATAAATAAACTTCGGTTCGACGTGTCGGTTAAGACGTTGGATTTTATATATCATATTATATTACAAATATCGTACCGGAAGGTCTTGTGAGGACATAGGAGAGAAAATCTTTTGCCCAGCAGTGGGACATAAAGGGGTTATTTAGATTAGTTTAGACATGCTTATTGGAGTACAATATCAAATAGCGCATTAATATTTATACTTGAATGGAGAAATCACCCGCTGCAAAACTAATCTTCGAAAGTTCTTGTGTTTTTCTTCTTTTTCTTCTTTGTTTTTATATAAGGTTCAAGAAACTAAACAGAAGCCAAGAAAATTTACCAACGAGAAGGAACATAGTAATGCTCTGATTTTATTTTTCACATTAAAATGAGTGTGTAAATGAATAAACAGTCACACTTCTCTTAATGTGAATTTGAACTCTGCCGCATCCCTACTTCAACGTGAAGAATGTTTGCTCGCGGCCAAGTGAACTACTGAAGCCAATTGGATTGGTAAGCTTGAATACTCTAATATAATAATAATCACTAGCAACATTGTAGTAAGGCTGTTTTTTTTTGTTTCAGCCAATGAAGAAAACAAAAGCAAAGTTGTCAAGTCATCTTCATGGGTAAGCTTACCACACGAACTAAAGGCCCTGAGTTTAAAAAAAAATCGGAGTTCGGTTCGTCGTGTCAGTTAAGACGTTGGATTTTATATTTCATATTTTACAAATATCATACCGGAAGGACTTCTGTGGAAAAGGGAGAGAAAAGCTTTTGCCCAGCAGTGGAACATAAAGGGATAATTCAGATAAGATAAGACATATTTCATGCTTGTCGGAGTACAATATCTAATAGAGAATTAATAGTCACACTTGAATGACAAAATAACCCGCTGCACAACTAATCTATGAAAGTTTGTGTTCGTCTTTTTTTTTACATTAGGTATAGGAAAGTAAACAGAAGCAAAGAAAATGTATCCACAAGAAAGAAAATAATTATGCTTTGATGTTTGGTGGCACTTTTAAATTCGTGTGTAAATGAATGAACAGTCACACTTCTTTAAATGTGTCATTTGATTTCTAAGGCATTCTTTCTCCGACGTGATGAATGTGTGCTTGCGGACAAGTGAACTACTGCAGAATTGATAAGCTTGAATTCGCTGTTTGATATAATGTATGTATTACAAATTAAATGTTCTGCTTCAATATAATAATCATTTTATTATCAGGCTGCTGAGGCCCATAGACATATTACACAAAAAAATCTTAAAACAATAATAAACTATAATATAAATACAATAATATAGGCAGCTCGTGCTTTTTATCAGTGCAATGTAACTATTTCGGCGCAGGTAACGGTAATGTATGCTTTTCCTTGTAAACTTTTAGCTTATCTAACAGAAATGTTCTGCCGTTAACTTGTAGGTGAAATTTCGTTTATTGTCCATCTACTATTGAACACTGGCTGTCGCAGTCTATTCCGGTGAAACCGAGGAAGAAAATGAAATGCCGTCAAGTCAGGAACCATAGACAGGCCGGAGTATCTATCGAGGCCCATTTAATATAAGTAAGTTTATAATAACAACTATACCCAGATACCATAAATTAATATTCTTCTTCGTTATATACGGATTTATAAACTGTTGTTTTTTGTTGTGTTTCAGTTGAGTTCGAGATTAGAAAGTGTGTTAAAGCAAACAAAATGTTTTTACCAGTAGCGAGGATTACGACCACTTGTAACGAAAGGCTATGCGTTATTACCAGAGATCGGAATAGGTACTCAATGTTCGTGGAAGTGAGTAACATAGAGTTGATAATATCTCGTCTAAAATCCCGAAATCATTAACATGACGGTTGCATCCCGGGATTTATCAAATAACTTTTTGCGCTTTGAATACATCTGAACCAAATTATTATATTGAAGAATCTTATTATGTTTTTAGAGTTCCGCAACTTCTAAAACTGTTAAATTAAATAGCTTTGATTTCACACAACTCTTTCTTATTTTGACTCTTCAACTCAATAATTTGTAACTACACTCAAAGTCCAGTTCATAGTTTTATAATCCCGGGTTTTGTCATGATTCCTTTTATGATTCCGGGATTTTACGGGAGGTATTATCAACTCTATGTTACTTACTTCCAAGAAAATTAGATAAATAAGTAAATGTAAGTATTTATTTCACAAAAAACATAGCACTTTGCACTTTATACATTGCTTGAATAAAATAATATTTACAATATGATGCAATAGTAGTCTCTATCTTTTAAACTAGGACTAGCCTGTATCTTAAAAGATAGGGTTCAGCCAAATGGATTCTGTTAATAAAATATTACAAACGAAACAAGTGAAGACAGTGTCAATGTTTGTCCTAATAGAACAGAAATGAAAATAAAATAAAACAAAGTAAACTAAATGCTAAGTCACACACATGCGTGAAAGACAGCAGACATGCATGTGTGGGTGTGTGTGGGGTGTGTTTGAGTATGTATGTGGGGGGTGGGGCAAGTGATTCCGTGAATTTAAAAATCCTACTAATATTGTAAATGTGAAAATTTGTATGTTTGCGCAATAATCACGCAAAAACGGCTGAAGGGATTTGGATGAAATTTGGCACACATGTAGTTCATATCCTGGAATACACATAGGCTACTTTTATACCAGTAGGGAAGGTAGGATAGGCAGGGTAGGTTTGGTAGGTAGGGTAGGCAGGGTAGGCAGGGTAAGCAGGGTAGGAAGGGTAGCTAGAAAATATATACAAGTGCGAGATGTGATCTTTAGATATGTATTTGATATTATATTACGAGATGTAAGTTAGCAGATTCTCTGCTTCCACATAGTCCTGTTGTAATAGCCATTGACTTATTTCTTTTTTTAATGTGTCTATTTAAATCCAGTATGTTTAGCTTTTTATGCAGATTTTTATATAAATGTTTACTTAAAACGTAAAATTGGTGTTTGGCAAAAGAGGTTTTATGTTTGACGTCTGACGGGATATTTGTGCGCTTGTTGGGGTTTGATTTGGGCACGGATCTATGAGTCCTGAGGGCAGACTGCAGAATGTACAGTTGTCTAACAGTTAAGACCTGACAGTCCTCGTAGAGCTGTTTGGTTGGGTATCGGTACGGTTTTGTACACATAACCTTGAGTACAGCTCTTTGAGCTCTCTCCGTTCTCAACACGTTGGTTTTTGATGCACCACCCCACGCAGTAATACAATATCTAATTATAGACTGACCCAGTGCAAAATAGACCATCCTCAGTGTGCCCCTATCAGCGGGTTCTCTTAGCGATTTGAAGACGTAAATGAGCCGCAAAATTCTGGAACTTACCATGTCGAGCTGTTTGTCCTATCTAAGGCATTCATCAATTTGCAAACCAACAAGTACACGTATAAAATGATCTCTGGCATGAGAGCAATCATTGTAAAGTCCTTAGAGGGCATCGTATTTCGTCGGACTACACTATATTGCTTGTACTATACTGGTACTTGTGAATCTTTATCGCTCACAATTCCAGCCCCAGAGTTCGGGTCTCCAGGTACATGTGAATTATTACCGCTCACAATTCCAGCCCCGGGAATACTTTGACATGTTTCTAATCTCTTGGTTACTTGAGAATCTTTAGCACTCACTTTTGCTGCCCCGGAAATACTTCGACATGACTCAAAAAATAAACTCAAAACTCAAAGCATTTATTTCAATAAAACCATTACAGGCACTTTTGAATAGTCAAGGTCGGTCTGTCCAAAGAGATGAACCAAATTACACGTTCCAATGCATAGATCTCTATGGAGAAGAATGTGCAAGCAACTCCATGGGCACTCTTTTAAATCAATGTTGTTTACAAAGATATGGTTACATTTTTCTTGTGAAAATTATACAAAAATACATATATGTGAGAACGATATAGAAAGACTTGCACGATCGAGCGTCCGAAGTAAAAACAAAAAAAAAGCAACAACTCAAGGAACAAATAATTCAATTCCATTCGGCTCATCCGCTTTCAAGACTGCCAAATCTTAACTCGTCAAGAATGAGTATTTACGTAAACCACAATATTTCAAAACTGCGACACAATTGACTTGTTTCTTTACAGAAGCTTTACAATGAGTTTTATATTTTCTGAAAGGGCTTTTTAGGCTATTGCAGTTCAGGTCAGAAATAGTACATTGTTCACCGAGAGGAGAAAGTGACCGATTACCGTCGAGGGTGTCGTTTGAAGCCCGAGCCGTAGGCGAGGGCTTTAAAACACCCAAGATCGGGAATCGCAGTTTCTCTCGAGTGATACATAGTGCTTTATACTACACCTAGAAGGAAAATAAAAAACGAAATCTTTACTAATTGAAATTTATATTGAAATTGTTGCAGTTAAAACTGAATCCTCAAACAACACACAAATTGGAAATGGCGCCAATGGCGTCTGCAATTTTCACATGTTCTTTTTTCAAATTGTTTATCCTGCCGCCGCAGGGTCGCACTGCCAGCCCGACACCATCCAACACACAGCTAGTGGCCAGTGTCATTTTGCGAACTTGGAGATAAAAACTCACTGTAAAAACTTTTTGGCTTTTGATATTTAGGTTACCGGCGCATAGTCTTACCCAAAATTAAAAAAGAAAAACCACGTAAGAAATGGATTTTCATACACTTTTCTCTCCCGCTCAGATGCGTTTTCTCCCCGCATATTTGTTCGATATGCAATGACGTACTTTCTACCGTAAATTTGATAAAGTATCAAGGTACTTTCCAAGCAGGTGTAGTATAATAGTACATTGTTCACCGAGAGGAGAAAGTGACCGATTACCGTCGAGGGTGTCGTTTGAAGCCCGAGCCGTAGCCGTAGGGCTTTAAAACACCCAAGATCGGGAATCGCAGTTTCTCTCGAGTGATACATAGTGCTTTATACTACACCTAGAAGGAAAATAAAAAACGAAATCTTTACTAATTGAAATTTATATTGAAATTGTTGCAGTTAAAACTGAATCCTCAAACAACACACAAATTGGAAATGGCGCCAATGGCGTCTGCAATTTTCACATGTTCTTTTTTCAAATTGTTTATCCTGCCGCCGCAGGGTCGCACTGCCAGCCCGACACCATCCAACACACAGCTAGTGGCCAGTGTCATTTTGCGAACTTGGAGATAAAAACTCACTGTAAAAACTTTTTGGCTTTTGATATTTAGGTTACCGGCGCATAGTCTTACCCAAAATTAAAAAAGAAAAACCACGTAAGAAATGGATTTTCATACACTTTTCTCTCCCGCTCAGATGCGTTTTCTCCCCGCATATTTGTTCGATATGCAATGACGTACTTTCTACCGTAAATTTGATAAAGTATCAAGGTACTTTCCAAGCAGGTGTAGTATAAATATATGTGCTGTTGGATACATGGACTATGTTTGCTCATCTTCGTTTACTAAAATCAATTTTTAAAAAGCAGCATACATTTTTGTCATATAATACATAATTGAGAAGGTTTTACATTAATACATTCTCAGTTATTGGATTGAGAGGTTTTCATACTAAAGGCGTTAAAGGCACTCCACTAAATCTAATCTTTGAAAAATCTTGTGTTCTTTTGTTTGTTGTTTTTAAATCAGGTTTTGGAAACTATACTTCTGTATTTGTTCTGCCAAGAACACTTACCTACAATGAAGAAAATAATTTTATGCTCCGATGTTTTTTGGCACATCCCAAAATAATGTGTTAGTGAACATTCACATTATTTTCAATGTGCTTTTAAACACTGCCGCATACCTATGTACATCAACGTGAAGAATGTGTGTTCGCGGACAAGTGACCTACTGAAGCCTATGGGATTGGTAAGTTTTAATACGATGATTGAGATTATGCTTGTATTAAAAATGAAATTTACTGTTATATTAATATTTTTTACAACCCTTTTTAACTATTTGGTAGTTTTTATTGGTTATTACTGACATCTGTGACATATAGACTGACATACCTATAATAAGAAAAATAATATTTTGTGTGACTTAACGAAGATTAATTTCAGTTTTTTGATTGATATATAAAACTTAATTGAGAAGGTTTTACATTAAGTTCGTTTTCAATTATTGGATTGAGAAGTTTTCATACTAAAGGCGCTAAAGGAAACGCAGTCAAGTCAGGAACAATAGATAGTCGAGAGTATCTATAGAGGCTCATTTAAAATTGGTAAGTTTATAACAACAACGATACCCAGATACCATAAATTAATATTCTATTTCGTTAGCTACGGAGTTATGAACTGTTATCTTTCGTTTTGTTTCAGTTGTGCTCGAGTTTTGAAAGTGCGTTAAAGCAATCAAAATGTTTTTACCAGCAGCGAGGATGGCGACGACTTGTAACGAAAGGGTATGCGATATTATGTATCGCCTCGCTACAATGTTGATAAAAGAACATAATTGTCTGCTTTTTTTTTGTTTCGTCCAATGATGAATACAAATGCAATGAAGTCAGGTTATCTTCATGGGTAGCTAACCAAACAAACAAAAGGCACTGACTTGAATAAAAAACTTCGGATTTCGGTTTGACGTGTCAGTAAAGACGTTGGATTTTATATATCATATATTATAAATATCGTACCGGAAGGACTTGTGTGGACATAGGAAAGAAAAGCTTTTGCCCAGCAGTGGGACCTAAAGGGGTAATTTAGATTAGTTTAGACATATATCATGATTATTGGAGTACAATATCTAATAGCGCATTAATATATGTATACACTTAAATGGAGAAATCACCCGCTGCAAAACAAATCTTCGAAAGTTCCTGTGTTCTTCTTTTTTTGGTTTTTACATAAAGTTCACGAAATAAAACGGAAGACAAGAAAATTTACCAACAAGAAAGAAAATAATTATGCTCTGATGTTTTTTTGTACATTTAAAGACGTGGGTAAATGAATAAACAATCACACTTCTTTAAATGATCATTTGAAATCTGAGGTATCCCTGCTCCAACGTGAAGAATGTGTACTAGCGGACAAGTGAACTACTGCAGCCAATTGGATTAATAAGCTTGAATCCGCTGTTTGATATTATGTTTGTATTACAAATTAAATGTACTGCTACAATAGAGGCAGCCCGTGCTTTTTATCAGTGCAATGTAACTATTTCGGCGCAGGAAAAGCATCAATTACCGTAAGGTAATTTATGCTTTTCTTCGTAAAATTTTTGCTTATCTAACAAAAATGTTCTGCCGTTAACTTGTAGGTGAATTTTTGTTTATTGTCCATCTACAATTGAAAGCTAGCTGTAGCAATCAATTCCGGTGAAACCGAGGGAGAAAATGAAATGCCATCGAGTCAAGATCCATAGCCAGTCCGGAGTATCTATCGAAGCTAATTTATTATTGGTAAGTTTAAAACAGCAACGATACACAGATACCATAAATTAATATTCTATTTCGTTATCTACGGATTTATGAACTGTTGTCTTTCGTTTTGTTTCAGTTCGAGTTCGAGTTTTGAAAGTGTGTTAAAGCAATCAAAATATTTTTACCAGTAGCGAGGATGGCGGCCACTTGTAACGAAAGGCTATGCGTTACAACGTATAGTCTCGCTAAACGGTTGATAAATGAATAATATGTCTGCTGATACCGTAAAGTGGTGCAGCATACGTACCTCGGTTCAGTAAAGGAAGAAAATAAAACCAATGTAGTGCAGTCATCTAAAACAATTCTGAAGTACCAGTTGCGGTTTAAAATGGGTAAGCTTACTACACAAATATGAACATTGGCACTGACTTCCATTCAAAATATATTCCGTGTGACTTAACGCACAGTTTATAATATAAGTTTTTTTATTTGTTTATTGTTTTTATTTTCACCAAGGCGACTGATTATAAATACACTGCTCAGCATCGAACCTACAAGCTCCGCCGTTTAACGTATAGCCTCGCTACAATGTTGTTAAAAGAACATTATTGTTTATTTTTTTTTGTTTCAGCCAACGAAGAGAACAAAAGCAATGTAGTAAAGTCATCTTCATGGGTAAGCTTACTCCGGAAACTAAAGTAACTGACTTGAATAAAGAAAATGGGTGCGTGTGTACCCACGTAAGAAGTGAAACTTCTTTGACCTTACTTTTCGAAAAATGATCTACTTTTGTTTTCATTTTTACTTTGTAAAAACAAAACACAAAACAACTACAATAACAACAACAACAAACAACAACAACACACAACAACAACTATCCCTAATACAAAAAACGGTCAAGTCACGGTGGGAGTAAGTCCGTTTAAACGACATGCTATTCCTAATCCGCTGGAGAAAGTTCTCTTCGAATCAACCGTGGTAGGGACAAGAAAAAAATGGCGCGTTACGGAAAAACGTGACGAGTAACCGAGAAATCTGACGGTTAATTTTTTTCCAAAGCCGCTAAAGTTTCACTTCAAAAAACTTCGGAGTTCGGTTCGGCCTCTCCATTCAAGTGTAGGTACATATTAATGCGCTATTAGATATTGTACTCCAATAAGCATGATCTATGTCTAAACTAATCTAAATTACCCCTTTATGTCCTACTGCTGGGCACAAGCTTTTCTCTCATATGTCCTCACAAGTCATTCCGGTACGATATTTATAATATACATATAAATATCATACCGGAATGACTGAATAAAGGGGTAATTTAGATTAGTTTAGACATATATCATGCTTATTGGAGTACAATATCTAATAGCGCATTAATATTTACACTTGAATGGAGAAATCACCCGCTGCAAAACTAATCTTTGAAAGTTCTTGTGTTTTTCTTTTTAGTTTTTACATTAGGTTCAAGAAACTAAACAGAAGCCAAGACAATTTACCAACGAGAAATAAAATAATTATGCTCCGTTGTTTTTTGTGATCATTTAAAATCGTGTGTAAATGAATAAACAGTCACACTTCTTTAGATGATCATTTGAACTCTGAGGTATCCCTACTCCAACGTGAAGAATGAGTGCTCGCGGACAAGTGAACTACTGAAGCCAATTGGATTTGTAAGCTTGAATACGCTGTTTGATATAATGTATGTATTAAAAATGAAATGTGCGGCTACAAAATAGGCAGCCCGTTTTTCTTATCCCTGCAATGTAACTATTTCGGCGCAGGAAACGGTAATTTATGCTTTTCTTCGTAAACTTTTAGCTTATCTAACAAAAATGTTCCGCCGTTGACTTGAAGGTGAAAATTTATTTATTGTCCATCTACAATTGAACGCTGGCTGTAGCAATCAAAGAAAATGAAATGCAGTCAAGTCAGGAACCACAGCCAGTCCCGGGAATCTATCGAAACCCATTTAATATAAGTAAGTTTATAATAACAACTATACCCGGATAACAACTATAACCATAAATTAATATTCTACTTCGTTATATACGGATTTATAAACTGTTGTCTTTCGTTTTGTTTCAGTTGAGTTCGAGTTTTGAAAGTGTGTTAAATAATCAAAAATTTTTTACCAGTAGCGATGATGGCGACCACTTGTAACGAAAGGCTATGCGTTATAACGTATAGACTCGATAAAAGGGTGATAAATGAACATTATGGTCTGCCAATACCGTAAGTCTGCGCAGCATACGTACCTCGGTTCAGCAAAGGAAGAAAATAAAACCAATGTACTGCAGTCATCTACATACAACAACTCTGGAGTACCAGCCGCGGTTTAAAATGGGTAAGCTTACTACATAAATAAGAATATAGGCACTGACTTCAATTCAAAATTTATACCGTGACTTAACGCAAAGTTTATGATATTGGTTTTTTTATTTCTGTTTATTGTTTTATTTTCACCAGGCGATTGATTTGAAATACAATGCTCGTACGTATAGCCTCGCTACAATGTTGCTTAAAGAACATTATTGTCTGTTTTTTTTTTGTTTCAGCCAATGATGAAAACAAAAGCAATGAAGTTAAGTCACTCTTATTTTGAAGAGATTAGGATTGTATGGGTTCGAAAACACAGCCGCAGGCAGAGAGTTCCACTCCTTTGCCGTGCGCAATAAAAGATCGAAGATCTAAGTAACCTACAGTAATTACTTGTATATTACCTAAAGGTGATTTATAGGCAAATTATATTATGTTCTTGAAGCTAAAGCTGTTGTGCCAGAGTTCCAAAATATGGAGTTCGTTACTTCGTTTACCTTAACACGTCAAGAATGAGTATTTTCGTAAACCACAATATTTCAAAACTGCGACACAATTGGCTTGTTTCTTCATAGAAACTTTACAATGAGTTTTATATTTTCTGAAAGGGCTTTTTAGGCTATTTCAGTTCAGGTCAGAAAATATATGTGCTGTTGGATACATGGACTTTGTTTGCTCATCTCCATTTAGTAAAATCAATTTTAAAAAAGCAGCATAAAAAAATTGGAAACATTTGATATTTTGTTATATAATACATAATTGAGAAGGTTTTACATTAATACGTTCTCAGTTATTGGATTGAGAGGTTTTCATACTAAAGACGCTAAAGGCACTCCACTAAGTCTAATCTTTGAAAAATCTTGTGTTCCTTTGTTTTGTTGTTTTTAAATCATGTTTTAGAAACTATACTTCCGTATTTGTTCTGCTAAGAAAACTTACCTACAAAGAAGAAAATAATTATGCTCCGATGTTTTTTGGCACATCCCAAAATAATGTGTTAGTGAACATTCACATTATTTTCAATGTGCTTTTAAACACTGCCGCATACCTACATCAACGTGAAGAATGTGTGTTCGCGGACAAGTGACCTACTGAAGCCTATGGGATTGGTAAGTTTTAATACGATGATTGAGATTATGCTTGTATTAAAAATGAAATGTACTGTTATATTAATATTTTTATACAAACCTTTTTAACTATTCGGTATTTTTTATTGGTTATTACTGACATCTGTGACATATAGACTGACATACCTATAATAAGAAAAATAATATTATGTGTGACTTAACGCAGATTAATTTCAGTTTTTTGATTGCTATATAAAACTTAATTGAGAAGGTTTTACATTAAGTTCGTTTTCAGTTATTGGATTGAGAGGTTTTCATACTAAAGGCGCCAAAGGAAACCGAGGAAGAAAAAGAAATGCCGTCAAGTCAGGAACAATAGCCAGTCCGGAGTATCTATCGAGGCTCATTTGAAATTGGTAAGTTTGTAATAACAACGATACCCAGATACCATAAATTAATATTCTATTTCGTTATGTACGGATTTATGAACTGTTTTGTTTCAGTTGAGTTCGAGTTTTGAAAGTGTGTTATAGCAATCAAAATTTTTTTACCAGTAGCGAGGATGACAACCACTTGTAACGAAAGGCTATGCATTACAACGTATAGACTCAATAAAAGGCTGATAAATAAACATTATGGTCTGCCAATACCGTAAGTCTGCGCAGCATTCGTACTTCGGTTCAGCAAAGGAAGAAAATAAACTAATGTAGTGCAGTCATCTAGAACAACTCTGGAGTACCAGCCGCGATTTAAAATGGGTAAGCTTACTACATGAATAAGAATATAGGCACTGACTTCCATTCAACATAATTATACCGTGTAACTTAACGCAAAGTTTATAATATTATTTTTTTTGATTTCTGTTAATTATTTTTATTTTCACCAAGGCGATTGATTTGAAATACAATGCTCAACAACATATAACCAACAAGCTCTGCCGTTTAACGTATAGCCTCGCTACAATGTTGCTAAAAGAACATTATTGTCTGTTTTTTTTTATTTCAGCCAATGATGAAAACAAAAGCAATGAAGTCAAGTCATCTTTATGGGTAAGCATACCAAACAAACAAAAGCCACTGACTTGAATAAACAACTTCGGATTTCGGTTCGACGTGTCGGTAAAAACGTTGGATTTTATATATGACAAAAATCATACCGGAAGGACTTCTGTGGTAAAGGGAGAGAAAAACTTTTGCCCAGCAGTGGGACATAAAGGGGTACTTCAGATTAGATAAGACATATTTCATGCTTATCGAAGTACAATATCTAACGGCGAATTCGAAAGTTCCTGTTCTTCTTTTTTTATTTCTTACACAAAGTTCAAGAAACAAAACAGAAGACAAGAAAATATACCAACAAGAAGGAACATAGTTATGCTCTGATTTTATTTTTCACATTAAAATGAGTGTGTTAATGAATAAACAGTCACACTTCTCTTAATGTGAATTGGAACTCTGCCGCATTCCTACTTCAACGTAAAGAATGTTTGCTCGCGGACATATGAACTACTGAAGGCAATTGGATTGGTAAGCTTGAATACTCTATGTAATATAATACTAAACACTAGCAACATTGTAGTAAAGCTGTTTTTTTTTTGTTTCAGCCAATGAAGAAAACAAAAGCAATGTTGTCAAGTCATCTTCATGTGTACGCTTACCACACGAACTAAAGGCGTTAAGTTTTAAAAAAAATCGGAGTTCGGTTCGTCGTGTCAGTTAAGACGTTGGATTTTATATTTCATAATTAATAAATATCATACCGGAAAGACTTCTGTGGAAAAGGGAGAGGAAAGCTTATGCCCAGCAGTGGAACATAAAGGGGTAATTCAGATAAGATAAGACATATTTCATGCTTATCGGAGTACAATATCTAATAGAGAATTAATATTCACACTTGAATGACAAAATAACCCGCTGCACAACTGAACTATGAAAGTTTGTATTCGTCCTTTTTTTTACATTAGGTATAGGAAAGTAAACAGAAGCAAAGAAAATGTATCCACAAGAAAGAAAATAATTATGCTCTGATGTTTTGTGGCACTTTTAAATTCGTGTGTAAATGAATGAACAGTCACACTTCTTTAAATGTGTCATTTGATTTCTAAGGCATTCCTTCTCCGACGTGAAGAATGTGTGCTTGCGGACAAGTGAACTACTGCAGCCAATTGGATTGGTAAGCTTGAATACGCTGTTTGACATTATGTTTGTATTACAAATTAAATGTTCTGCTTCAATATAGGCCGCCCGTGCTTTTTATCAGTGCAATGTAACTTTTTCGGCGCAGGTAACGGTAATGTATGCTTCTCCTTGTAAACTTTTAGCTTATCTAACAGAAATGTTCTGCCGTTAACTTGTAGGTGAACTAAAGGCGCTAAAGGAAACCGAGGAAGAAAATGAAATGCCGTCAAGTCAGGAACAATAGCCAGTCCGGACTATAGATCGAGGCTCATTTGAAATTGGTAAGTTTGTAATAACAACGATACCCAGATACTATAAATTAATATTCTATTTCGTTATGTACGGATTTATGAACTGTTTTGTTTCAGTTGAGTTCGAGTTTTGAAAGTGTGTTAAAGCAATCAAAATGTTTTTGCCAGTAGCGAGGATGTCGACCACTTGTAACGAAAGGCTATGCGTTACAACGTATAGACTCGCTAAAAGGTTGATAAATGAACAGTATGAAGAATGTTTGCTCGCGGACAAGTGAACTATAGGCAACCCGTGCAATGTAACTATTTCGGGGCAGGAAACGGTAAGTTATACCATAAATTGATATTCTACTTCCATGTCTACGGATTTATGAACTGTTGTCTTTGTTTCAGTTCGAGTTCGAGTTTTGAAAGTGTGTTAAAGCAATCAAAATGTTTTTACCACTAGCGAGGATGGCGACCACTTGTAACGAAAGAAAGTAAAGTAAAAGTATTGACTCGCTACAATGTTGATAAACGAATAATATGGTCTGCCGATACCGTAAAGCAGTGCAGCATACGTACCTCGTTTCAGCAAAGGAAGAAAATAAAACTAATGTAGTGCAGTCATCCATAACAACTCTGGAGTACCAGCCGCGGTTCAAAATGGGTAAGCTTACTACACGAATAAGAATATAGGCACTGACTTCCATTCAAAATATATTCCGTGTGACTTAACGCAAAGTTTATACTATTAGTTTTCTTTTTGTTTATTGTTTTTATTTTTACCGAGGCAACTGATTATAAATACACTGCTCAACATCAAACCTACAAGCTCCGCCGTTTAACGTATAGCCTCGCTACAATGTTGTTAAAAGAACATTATTGTTTGTTTTTTTTTTGTTTCAGCCAACGAGGAGAACAAAAGCAATGTAGTAAAGTCATCTTCATGTGTAAGCTTACCCCGCAAACTAAAGTAGCTGACTTAAATAAAGAAAATGTGTGCGTGTGTACACACGTTAGAAGTGAAACTTCTTTATGACTTTATTTTTCGAAAAATGATCTACTTTTGTTTTTATTTTTACTAAGGTACTCTTCGAATCAACCGTGGTAGGGACAAGAAAAAGATGGCGCATAACGGAAAAATGTGACGAGTAACCGAGAAATCTGACGGTAATTTTTATTCCAACGACGATAAAGAAGTTTCACTTCAAAAAACTTCGGAGTGCGGTTCGACCTGTCGGTTAAGACGTTGGATTTTATATATCATATACTATAAAGATCGTACATGATGGACTTGTGTGGACATGGGAGTGAATAGCTTTTGTCCAGCAGTGGGACATAAAGGGGTACTTAAGATTAGATAAGACATATATCATGCTCATCGGAGTATAATATCTAATAGCGAATTAATATTCACACTTGAATGGAGAAATTACCCGCTGCACAACTAATCTTCGAAAGTTCCTGTGTTCTCCTTTTTTTGTTTTTACATTAGGTTTAAGAAACTAAACAGTAGCCTAGAAAATATACCAACAAGAAGGAACATAGTTATGCTCTGATTTTATTTTTCACATTAAAATGAGTGTGTAAATGAATAAACAGTCACACTTCTCTTAATGTGAATTTGAACTCTGCCGCATTCCTACTTCAACGTGAAGAATGTTTGCTCGCGGACAAGTGAACTACTGAATCCAATTGGATTGGTAAGCTTGAATACTCTGTTTCATATTATGCTTGTATTACAAATTAAATGTACTGCTACAATATAGGCAACCCGTGCAATGTAACTATTTCGGCGCAGGAAGCGGCAAGTTATACCAGAAATTGGTATTTTACATAGACATATTTCGTGCCTATCGGAGTACAAAAATATCTAATAGAGAATTAATATTCACACTTGAATGACAAAATAACCCGCTGCACAACTGAACTATGAAAGTTTGTATTCGTCCTTTTTTTTACATTAGGTTTAGGAAAGTAAACAGAAGCCAAGAAAATTTACCATCAAGAAAGAAAATAATTATGCTGTGATGTTTGTTGACACTTTTAAATTCGTGTGTAAATGAATAAACAGTCACACGTCCTTAAATGTGTCATTTGAACTCTAAGGCATTCCTTCTCCAACGTGAAGAATGTGTGCTTGCGGAAAAGTGAACTACTGCACCCAATTGGATTGATAAGCTTGAATACGCAGTTTGATATAATGTATGTATTATAAATGAAACGTGCTGCTACAACATAGGCAGCCAATTCTTTTTATCCCTGCAATGTAACTATTTCGGCGCAGGAAACGGTAATTTATGCTTTTCTTCGTAAACTTTTAGCTTATCTAACGAAAATGTTCAGGCGTTGACTTGTAGGTGAAAATTTGTTTATTGTCCATCTACAATTGAACGCTGGCTGTAACAATCAAAGAAAATGAAATGCAGTCAAGTCAGGAACCACAGCCAGTCCGGGGAATCTATCGAGGCCCATTTAATATTAGTAAGTTTATAATAACAACTATATCATAAATTAATATTCTACTTCGTTATATACGGATTTATAAACTGTTGTCTTTCGTTTTGTTTCAGTTCGAGTTCGAGTTTTGAAAGTGTGTTAAAGCAATCAAAATGTTTTTACCAGTAGCGAAGATGGCGACAACTTGTAACGAAAGGGTATGCGTTATTACCAGAGTTCGGAGTAGGTAGACTATATTTACCTAATTTTCGTGGAAGTAAGTAACATAGAGTTGATAATACCTCGTCTATAATCCCAAAATCATTAACATGACGGTTGCATCCCGGGATTTATCAAATAACTTTTTGCGCTTTGAATACATCTGAACAAAATTATTATATTGAAGAATCTTATTATGTTTTTAGAGTTCCGCACCTTCTAAAACTGTTAAATTAAATAGCTTTGATTTCACAAAGCCCTTTCTTATTTTGACTCTTCAAATTAATAATTTGTAACTACACTCAAAGTCCAGTTTACAGTTTTATAATCCCGGGTTTTGTCATGATTCCTTTTATGATTCCGAGATTTTACGGGAGGTATAATCAACTCTATGTTGCTTACTTCCACGAACATTAGATAAATATAGTCTACATATTCCGATCTCTGGTTATTACTTATGGACTCGCTACAATGTTGATATCTAAATAAACATTATGGTCTGCCAATACCGTAAGTCTGCGCAGCATACGTACCTCGGTTCAGCAAAGGAAGAAAATAAAACCAATTTAGTGCAGTCATCTACAACAACTCTGGAGTACCAGTCGCGATTTAAAATGGGTAAGCTTACTACATAAATAACTGTGACTTAACGCAAAGTTTATAATATTAATTTTTGATTTCTGTTTTTTGTTTTTATTTTCACCAAGGCCATTGATTTGAAATATTCTGCTCAACAACATCTAACCTACTATCTCCGCCGTTTAACGTATAGCCTCGCTACAATGTTGCTTAAAGAACATTATTGTCTGTTTTTTTTTTGTTTCAGCCAATGAAGAATACAAAAGCAATGTAGTCAAGTCATCTTCATAGGTAAGCTTACCACACAAACTTAAGGTCGAGATGTTGGATTTTGGCACCATATTTAAGATATTATATTATGTAAACTAGCTGACCCGCGCAACTTCGTTCTTCATGTTTCACGTTTTTCATTAATGCTTCGCTCTTATTGGTTGTAGCTTGGTTATTTTATAGCTTTCCTTGATAAATGGGCTATGCAACACTTAAAGAATTTTTCAATTCCAGTAATTTCTGATAATAGCGCGTCTAACCAAACATCCAAAACAAACTTCACCTGACGCTCTAGTCTGCATAACTCTATACTGGTACTTGTGAATCTTTATCGTTCACAATTCCAGCCCCAGATTTCCGGTCTCCTGGTCTATGTGAATTATAACCGCTCACAATTCCAGCCCCGGGAATACCATGCCATGTTTCTGATCTCTTGGTTACTTGAGAATACTTTGACATGACTCAAAAAAAAAAACAAAGCATTTATTTCAATTAAACCATTACAGGCACTTTTGAATAGTCAAGGTCGGTCTGTCCAAGAAGCTAATTACACGTTCCAATGCGTAGATCTCTATGGAGAAGAACTTGCAAGCAACTCCATGGGCACTCTTATAAATCTATGTTGTTTAAAGATATGGTTACATCATTCTTGAGAAAATTATACAAAAATACAAATATGTGAGAACGATGTAGAAAGTCTTGCACGATCTGGCGTCCGAAGTAAAAACAAAAAAAAAAGTAACAATTCAAGGAACAAATAGGTAATTGAAATAAGCCGTGGCAGCTTAGACCTGACCGGTCTTAGCTGACGGCGCTCGCTCAGCAATATGACGCCTGCGCTAGCACCATTCGGCTCAACCACTTTCAAGAGTGCCAAATGATCCAGCACCATCAGCCAGACTTTTAAGTGAGCATGACACTCCCAACCGCCAGGGCACATTCAAGTCAAAGAAAAATAATAGTTTAAGGTACACAGTACTCACACATGTTTCTGGTCTCCTGGTCCTAGTGAATCTTTAGCGTTCACTATTCCAGCAAAACAAATGAATGACAAAATAAATCTTCTTCATTTTCTCTCTTCTTTTCCGTGAATTTAGCCGATGTTTTAATAGTTATTCTGCCATTCAAGGCAAAGACAAATCCAACAAACCAAAGATCCATTGAGCCATGATTCTTGAATTAATTAACCCGACTTTGTCATGTAAATTTAGATAGTATAAATTCTTATTGTAAGGCAATATATGTAGTACCTATCGTGAATTAATATAATATGATTGTATGGCGAAATAACCGGCTGCACAGTTAGTGGACTGCCCGGGAAGTTTGACCTCGGAATCCAATAACTGTGAATGTATTAATGTTAGAAAATTGCTTTTAGAGACAAAATTCTAAAATACCATTTTTTTTTAAATTAATTTTTCTTAAATTGATTTTATTAAACGAAGATGAGAAAAAATGGTCCATGTTTCCAACAGCTATGAATTTTCTGAAAGGCCTTTAAGCTCATTTTTCAGTTATAGAAACTAAGATCAAGTGCCTCACGTTTGCAATATTGGGTTACCGTAAATACACATTCTTGACGAGTTAAGATAAATATTGGGGAAAAACTAACACAGGCAGTTTACGACGACTAAAGATGAACCGTGTCACCAAGAGCATCGAGGCTTATACTATTTGTAGGGGCTTCTTAAGACCTTTAATTTATGTTATTTATTACAAATATTGAAAGTGTTCCAATTCTGTAATATTTTAGTTAGCGTATAATGGCCAAAATACAACGAATTAAGAAGTTTTTTGTTTTCATTTGGGATGAGTTTGCTCTTGACTCTAGTCTAGGTCATAGATGACAGAGACAAAGTCGACGATGGAGCGAGCTTACCCAGAAGAAGCCTGTTCACTCTTATTTTGAAGAGATTAGGGTTGTATGGGTTCGGAAACACAGCCGCAGGCAGAGAGTTCCACTCCTTTGCTGTGCGCAATAGAAGATCGAAGATCTAAGTAACCTACAGTAATTACTTGTATATTACCTAAAAGTGATTTATAGCCAATTTATATTATGTTCTTGAAGCTAACGCTGTTGTGCCCGAGTTCCAAAATATGGAGTTCGTTACTTCGTTTATCTTAACACGTTGAGAATGAGTATTTACGTAAACCACAATATTTCAAAACTGCGACACAATTGACTTGTTTCTTTATAGAAACTTTACAATGAGTTTTATATTTTCTGAAAGGGCTTTTTAGGCTATTGCAGTTCAGGTCAGAAAATATATGTGCTGTTGGATACATGGACTATGTTTGCTCATCTTCGTTTAGTAAAACCAATTTTAAAAAAGCAGCAAAAAAAATTGGAAACATTTGATTTTTTGTCATAGAATACATAATTGAGAAGGTTTTACATTAATACGTTGTTAGTTATTGGATTGAGAGGTTTTCATACAAAAGGCGCTAAAGGCACTCCACTAAATCTAATCTTTGAAAAATCTTGTGTTCGTTTGTTTGTTGTTTTTAAATCAGGTTTTAGAAACTATACTTCTGTATTTGTTCTGCCAAGAAAACTTACCTACAAAGAAGAAAATAATTATGCTCCGATGTTTTTTGGCACATCCCAAAATAATGTGTTAGTGAACATTCACATTATTTTCAATGTGCTTTTAAACACTGCTGCATACATACATCAACGTGAAGAATGAGTGCTCGCGGACAATTGAACTACTGAAGCCAATTGGATTGGTAAGCTAGAATACGCTGTTTGATATAATGTATGTAATAAAACTGAAATGTGCTGCTACAATATAGGCAGCCCGTTCTTTTTATCCCTGCAATGTAACTATTTCGGCGCAGGAAACGGTAATTTATGCTTTTCTTCGTAAACTTTTAGCTTATCTAACAAAAATGTTCTTCCGTTGACTTGTAGGTGAAAATTTGTTTATTGTCCATCTACCATTGAACGCTGGCTGTAAAAATCAAAGAAAATAAAATGTAGTCAAGTCCGGGGAATCTATCGAGGCCCATTTAATATTAGTAAGTTTATAATACCAACTTTATGATACCATAAATTAATACTCTACTTCGTTATCTACGGATTTATAAACTGTTGTCTTTCTTTTTTGTTTCAGTTGAGTTCGAGTTTTGAAAGTGTGTTAAAGCAATCAAATTATTTTTACCAGTAGCAAGGATGGCGACCACTTGTAACGAAAGGTTATGCGCTATAACGTATAGACTCGATAAAAGGGTGATAAATGAACAGTATGGTCTGCCAATACCGTAAGTCTTCGCAGCATCCGTACTTCGGTTCAGCAAAGGAAGAAAATAAAACCAATGTAGTGCAGTCATCTACAACAACTCTGGAGTACCAGCCGCGATTTAAAATGGGTAAGCTTACTACATAAATAACTGTGACTTAACGCAAAGTTTATAATATTAGTTTTTGATTTCTGTTTATTGTTTTTATTTTCACCAAGGCCATTGATTTGAAATATTCTGCTCAACAACATCTAACCTACTATCTCCGCCGTTTAACGTATAGCCTCGCTACAATGTTGCTTAAAGAACATTATTGTCTGTTTTTTTTTTTGTTTCAGCCAATGAAGAATACAAAAGCAATGTAGTCAAGTCATCTTCATAGGTAAGCTTACCACACAAACTTAAGGCACTGTGTGTTGACACTGCGTGTTGGTCAAGATGTTGGATTTTGGCACCATATTTAAAATATTATATAATGTAAACTAGCTGACCCGCGCAACTTCGTTCTTCGTCACGTTTTTCATTAATGCTTCGCTCTTATTGGTTGTAGCTTGGTTATTTTATAGCTTTCCTTGATAAATGGGCTATGCAACACTTAAAGAATTTTTCAATTCCAGTAATTTCTGATAATAGCGCGTCTAACCAAACATCCAAAACAAACTTCAGCTGACACTCTAGTCTGCATAACTCTATACTGGTACTTGTGAATCTTTATCGTTCACAATTCCAGCCCCAGATTTCCGGTCTCCTGGTCTATGTGAATTATAACCGCTCACAATTCCAGCCCCGGGAATACCATGCCATGTTTCTGATCTCTTGGTTACTTGAGAATACTTTGACATGACTCAAAAAAAAAAACTCAAAGCATTTATTTCAATTAAACCATTACAGGCACTTTTGAATAGTCAAGGTCGGTCTGTCCAAAGAGATGAACCAAATTACACGTTCCAATGCGTAGATCTCTATGGAGAAGAACTTGCAAGCAACACCATGGGCACTCTTATAAATCTATGTTGTTTACAAAGATATGGTTACATCATTCTTGAGAAAATTATACAAATATGTGAGAACGATGTAGAAAGTCTTGCACGATCTGGCGTCCGAAGTAAAAACAAAAAAAATGTAACAATTCAAGGAACAAATAATTGAAATAAGCCGTGGCAGCTGAGACCTGACCGGTCTTAGCTGACGGCGCTCGCTCAGCAATATGACGCCTGCGCTAGCACCATTCGGCTCAACCACTTTCAAGAGTGCCAAATGATCCAGCACCATCAGCCAGACTTTTAAGTGAGCATGACACTCCCAACCGCCAGGGCACATTCAAGTCAAAGAAAAATAATAGTTTAAGGTACACAGTACTCACACATGTTTCTGGTCTCCTGGTCCTAGTGAATCTTTAGCGTTCACAATTCCAGCAAAACAAATGTATGAGAAAATAAATCTTCTTCATTTTCTTTTCCGTGAATTTAACGTAAATACACATTCTTGACGAGTTAAGATAAAACAAATAACGAACTGTAATAAGGGTCATGTTTTATGAAGGGGTTATTTATATTCTTATTTAATGTCATGGAAACTACGATTAATTTAGTCCCAGTTTTGAAATATTGGGGAAAAACAGGCAGTTTACGACGACTAAAGATGAACCGTGTCACCAAGAGCATCGAGGCTTATACTATTTAAAGGGGCTTCTTAAGACCTTTAATTTATGTTATTTATTACAAATATTGAAAGTGTTCCAATTCTGTAATATTTTAGTTAGCGTATAATGGCCAAAATACAACGAATTAAGAAGTTTTTTGTTTTCATTTGGGATGAGTTTGCTCTTGACTCTAGTCTAGGTCATAGATGACAGAGACAAAGTCGACCATGGAGCGAGCTTACCCAGAAGAAGCCTGTTCACTCTTATTTTGAAGAGATTAGGGTTGTAGGGGTTCGGAAACACAGCCGCAGGCAGAGAGTTCCACTCCTTTGCTGTGCGCAATAGAAGATCGAAGATCTAAGTAACCTACAGTTATTACTTGTGTATTACCTAAAAGTGATTTATAGCCAATTTATATTATGTTCTTGAAGCTAAAACTGTTGTGCCCGAGTTCCAAAATATGGAGTTCGTTACTTCGTTAATCTTAACACGTCAAGAATGAGTATTTACGTAAACCACAATATTTCAAAACTGCGACACAATTGACTTGTTTCTTTATAGAAACTTTACAGTGAGTTTAATATTTTCTAAAAGGGCTTTTTAGGCTATTTCAGTTCAGGTCAGAAAATATATGTGCTGTTTTACATGGACTATGTTTGCTCATCTTCGTTTAGTAAAATCAATTTTAAAAAAGCAGCATAAAGAAAATTGTAAACATTTTCAAATTTTGTCATATAATACATAATTGAGAAGGTTTTACATTAATACGTTCTCAGTTATTGAATTGAGAGGTTTTCATACAAAAGGCGCTAAAGGCACTCCACTAAGTCTAATCTTTGGAAAATCTTGTGTTCGTTTGTTTGTTATTTTTAAATCAGGTTTCAGAAACTATACTTCTGTTTTGTTCTGCCGAAAATACTTACCTGCAAAGAAGAAATTATTTATGTTCAGATGTTTTTGAGCACATTCGAAGCTAATGTGTTAGTGAACATTCACATTATTTTCAATGTGCTTTTAAACACTGCCGCATACCTACATCAACGTGAAGAATGTGTGTTCGCGGACAAGTGACCTACTGCAGCCTATGGGATTGGTAAGCTATAATACGATGATTGAGATTATGCTTATATTATAAATGAAATCTACTGTTACATTAATATTTTTATGCAAACCTTTTTAACTACTCGGTATTTTTTAATTAGTTATTACTGACATAAGTGGCACATAGACTGACATATAACAAGTAAAAATACATACAGGCTTCACTTACGTATAGGCTAGTCGTTATGTTAGTGAATTAACACTCTCTAAGATTTCGATTCTTAATTTTTTTTTTCACACGGAGGGAGAGAGATAGACTATGACGACTGAGGTTTAAGAAATTAGCAGTACCTACTTATTAGAAGATAATACTTCGGTATATAGCATGTACCACAACCATTTTAACGTGTACCTCGTATTGTATAAAAGGTGTCATTTTTTGTTTCATTGTTAAAGCAAATAATATCTCTAGAAGCAATGATCCTTTTCCTAAAATACATACATATACAATATAGCTTCTGTATCGCATTGGTTTTTTTTAAATTTTTATCTCTACACAAATATTGATAACCACTTTGTTGAATTAAAAATTCAGAACATTTAGGCTAAGTTCAGATGAACGCGCGATGACGCGCGGTTGGCTCGGCGCGCGGTTGGCTCGGCGCGCGGTTTAAGATTTTAACAAATCAATGTTGTTGTGTACATGACCGCGCGTCACCGCGCGTGCCCGCGCGCACCGCCATGCACCGCGTGCAAGATGTTGACCCACGCGCCACCGCGCTGTTACGCGCGGTTTAAGATCTACAATCCTGTATCGACCTGTTCAGATGACCCGCGCGGTTGAGGCGGACGGACGCAAAGAGCGACGAAAAAAATGGAGGACGACATATCAATGGATTTACTAATAAACGAAATTGAAAAAAGAAATGGTTTGGCCTCACCCTTATTACTGTGAACGCCATAAATTGTTAAGACATGATGACGTAATGTAGTCTGCATAATGTTGATTTTAAAATAAAAAGTTACTTACCTCAATGTTACTATCAGTTTTTCTTTTGGTGATATGCAATATCTTACAGCACCATATGTAGGTTGCAAATTCTTTTCAACGCAATCATACAAAAAGTCAAAGGATGCAATCGGCATCCTAAAATAGTTGACAAATCGAACTTCGTGTAGTCTTAGTGTGGGATATAAAGTTACAAACAAGCTTAAAGAAAGTCTTTGACTTAAAATAGGGTGCACCCAGTATCGTCTTTGCTTTCGACGGCGACGTCGCAGTTTGCGGTATAAAGCCCACAAGCAAATTGCCTCCTCCACGTCCATTCTCACTGAATGTTCACGCCAGACTGTCGCGCGCAAACCGCCGCCGTTAACCGAGTGAACTTAGCCTTATATTGTTTTTGAACGTCATAATTTAGTAAGTAGGTGTCCTATCGCATTGGGCTTGCCACAATTGCGGCGGTAAGACCCCTCTTTGGGGAGTGGCTGGAGAGGCGCCACGGCGTCCTCACCTTCCGCCTGACGCAGGTACTCACCGGACAAGGCTGTTTCAGGAGGTACCTGTTTCGGATTAAGCGGGAGGACACGCCCGGTTGTCAGCACTGTGATGTTCGCCCGGAGGACGCGGAGGAGCATACGGTGGAGGTCTGCCCTGCTTGGGCTGAGCACCACCGTGTCCTTGTCGAGACGATCAGCGACGGCGACCTTACGCGTGCGGCCCTGGTTGAATCCATGGTCCAGAGCGAGGAGGCTTGGGAAGGGGTCACCTCATAGATATATTTTAGAAACTACATTTCTGTATTGTTCTGCCAAGAAAACTTACCTACAGAGAAGAAAATCATTATGCTCAGATGTTTTTTGGCACATCCCAAAATAATGTGTAAATGAACAGTCACATTATTTTCAATGTGCTTTTAAACACTGCCGCATACCTACATCAACGTGAAGATTTTAAAAAAATTCTAGGGTTATACGTAGATGACAAAATAAATTGGAAAAAACAAGTCGAATATGTCTGTAAAAAGTTAAGCAAGTTCTCATATGCCCTTTACAGACTAAGGAAAATTGCAAATCTACCAACACTAATAACAGCATACCATGGACACGTCAGCTGTAACCTTAGGTACGGCTTGATATTTTGGGGTAATAGTGTTGATAAAGAACGCGCGTTCATTGCACAGAAACGGTGTGTCAGAGCAATTTTCAATCTACAGAAAACTGATTCGTGTGAACCATATTTAAAAAAAATGAATGTACTAACATTACCGTGTCTATATATTTTTGAGGTCGCAGTTTTTGTAAAAAATAATGATCTATTTAAATATCGAACGCGTATACGGCATCAGGACAAACTAGACATAGTGCCTAGTAAAACTCATTTCTTGCGCAAAAGTATTTTTAGCTCTGCTCCACGTATATTTAATAATATTCCAAGGCCTATAAGAGAAATTACTGAAATAAAAGCATTTAAGAAGAAACTCCATGAACTGTTAGTGAGCAAATGTTATTACTCTATAAAAGACTTTTTTGATGACAAATCACTATTAAAATACAATCTGCCTGAGTCATGATGCGTTCTGTGTAGATTCATATAATATAATAATAATGATTAACAAAAATTCAAGAATTTAATATATTGCAATGTATTACATTATTGTTGACATGCATGTACGAGTAAACTCATTGGAGACTTACCTACATTCTATTGTACGCCCTAAGGGTAGGACATAGCTGGTCCTTAACATTTAAATAACACCATCTGTATTATGTACCTATGATCCACAATAAAGATGATTTGATTGATTGATTTGATTGATTGATAAGAATGTGTGTTCGCGGACAAGTAAAGTAACCTAAGCCGAGAAGCCTATGGGATTGGTAAGTTTTAATACGATGATTGAGATTATGCTTATATTATAAATGAAATCTACTGTTATATTAATATTATTATACAAACCTTTTTAACTATTCGGTATTTTTTATTAGTTATTACTGACATCTGTGACATATAGACTGGCATACCTATAATAAGAAAAAAAATATTTTGTGTGACTTAACGCGGATTAATTTCAGTTTTGTGATTGCTAAATAAAACTTAATTGAGAAGATTTTACATTAGGTTCGTTCTCAGTTATTGGATTGAGAGGTTTTCATACTAAAGGCGCTAAAGGCACTCCACTAAGTCTAATCTTTTAAAAATCTTGAGTTCGTTTGTTTGTTATTTTTAAACCAGGTTTTAGAAACTATACTTCTGTATTGTTCTGCCGACAAAACTTACCAACAAAGAAGAAAATAATTATGCTCAGATGTTTTTTGCCACATCTGAAAATAATAATCCGGTTACGTCGGTTAGGCTGTCATGGCGTACCTATTGAAACAGTAGGCATTGTTGAAGCCTGCTATTGTGTTTACTCACTAGCCTCACTATATATTAAGCAGCACCCTAAAATTGCGTAACACATTATCAATCAAGATCTGAATGATTCTGAAACATATTGCTAATTTATTGCTTCATTTGTTTGAAATATGATCTGCTCAAAAAAGTGAGTACCGCAATGAATGTTGTTGAACTGTCATAATGAAAGCGATTCCTACTGTAAGTATATCACGCAATTACCCCGCAGGTAAGGTTTTTGTTCTAAAAAAACCCCTAGTTAGTAAAGAAATTGTTAAATACATGAAAACAAACACACACCCATGCATAAGAAATAAATAGCATGAATATGATGACTTATTTTAAGCGAAAGTCACTAATATTATCTGAAGCAGATTTAAAGGAAGTAAATTACAAAACCATAAAAAGTAAGGAAGTCGCACGAGGATAAGGCATAATATACGATAATTTAAAGCTAAAAACACTCCACCGATGATTAAACGAAAGAAGTAAAACACACTATTTCACATCGATCTTCCAACCGGGTTAAAACGGTTGACTAATTGAAAAATAAACTATAATAGTAAATATTTCATTCGTCAATCGACATTGTTTTCGATAGCCTACGTTAGTGGATCTGCACAAGCACTTCACTAGCTTGTCGCAAGAAGCAGCGGCCGTACTACCCCGTATCGCTTTGTTTCGTTTTTACATTGCTTGTCCAGTCACTTAGCGGCAAACTTAGGTAGTGGTTAAGGAGCAATGTATTTATTTTAAAAATAGTACAGTCGCTGTGATATTTGAAAACAAGAATAACATAGTAAGAGCAAGAAATATTTTACAATATGTTGTTTTTCATGATTTTAAAGACAAATATAGTAATATACTTGTATTTATACATGGTAAGTGATTCCATAATTTACAAAGTTTTGGTTTAGGCTTTGGTTTTCACAAGAAACCACCAAACAACACGGCATTCTTATAAGTTGTCTCGATCGCGGTCGAAAGCGCACTAGTTTGCGGAGACGGCCATTTGCCTATGTCATGGTCATCTAGACCATGTCGCGCGGACACCGACACGCCCCCTTGCCACTTCTCCTGTTTTTTTTATTTCTGTAGGTCCTTCTGCGAAGCAATAATGCTAGCGAAGAAAGAGGCGGGCCGCGCGAGTGAAAGGCAAGGCCTTCGCCCCAGCCGCCGCTACAGGAGAAGACGCCCCAGGCGTCGGGAGTCGCAGGGCGATCCCCGGCCACCGTAGGCGCGGGCCTGCGGACGGCGAGCGTTGGGTGGCTCGCTATCCGATCACCACCAGGGCCGGGTCGATGGCGCGTTGTGTTTCACGCGCGCCTCAAAGAGATGTCAGCATAGAAGACGGGGCCCGCTAGGACCAGAGCCTGCCAGGGTTGCGGAATTTGTTCGAAAGAGTCACCGCAGCCCTGGAACGCAAAGGGCTTTAGAAAGAACACGGATGTGTTTTAGTCAGTAAGAGTCTGACACGCCCTTTCAGCCCCAGAGCGGAAGAAGTCATTTGATGATTTCCCATACTTATTATTATTATTCTTTTTATTCATTTCACTTACGTACTAATTACATTATAGAATATTTCTTAAAAAAAAAACATTTAAAAATATAAAAAAGCAGTAGTCCGCCGGTGTCGGGAGCAAGGTCCAAGCTACCGGTGGTTAGGGTTCCAGAGAAAGGAACCTCCTCAAAATACGAGCCGTATCGAGGAGTACTGCCTTCTGTATGAGGCCCTTTACCCAACCGCGTAACGCCAGCTTCGACAGACGGTCGTCGAAGCTTTTGGCCATCAGGCCCATTGGCCGTAACGACAATCAGCACAATGACAGCCGAGTCCACATTCCACATATCGACAACCTCGTGTGCTAAGTCGAGATACTTCATTTGTTTTTCTTTCTCAGCCTTCACGAGGTTCTCGTCATGCGGGATGGTAACATCGATTATCAATGTGCGGCGCGCTAATCGGTCTACACCACTATGTCAGGCTTATTGGCAACGATAGTCCTATCAGTGATGATAGACCGATCCCAGTACAACATGACATGGTCATTTTCGAGAACAGGGTCGGGCACATACATACAGTCTTGGGCAAAAGTATTGAGCACCTTACAAATTTCGCTCGTTCACGGTAAGTATGGGAGAAAACCAAATCTACTGTTGAAGTATTCTTTTGTCGATCATCTACAAAGATTTTAAAACAATGACCCATGCCGCAGCTAGCAATAAAACACCCGGGTGCAATAAAATGTGTCTTTTACAATTTTTGTATTTATTTGGATGAAATGGCGACAGGTCACTGGAACAACTTGCGACCCACGGATGCTCCTCAAGTTAAAGGGGAAAATCTATAAGTCCGTGATAAAACCTGTCGTACTGTATGGATCAGAATGTTGGGCTGTGAAAAAGACGGATGAGAAAAGATTGCATGTAGCGGAGATGAGAATGTTGAGATGGATGTGTGGAGTATCGAGAATGGATAAAGTGAGGAATGAGTTCATTAGAGGTAGCTTGAAAGTAGCGCCAATAACGGAAAGATTGAAAGGGAACCGCTTATCTTGGTATAGTCATGTGAAGAGGAGGGATGAAATGCACGTTACTAAAAGAGTTATGAATATAAATGTGGATGGATGGACAGGGAGAGGGAGGCCAAAGAAAAGATGGATGGATTGTATTAGGAGTGATATGAAAGAAAAGGGAGTTAGTGATAGCGTGACGGTTGACAGGACAGAATGAAGAAACAAACGTGTTGCGCCGACCCCAAGTAACATGGGATAAGGGCAGGAAGATGATGATTTATCAGTTCGCTACCATCGCTCGTTGTGAACACATCTTGTGCGCCTTTGATATTTTATTTCAAAGTTTTAAGTGTTATCGTTGCAATATGCCAAAACGAAATGAACTTTCTTTAGAAAAACGTGTGCAGATACGGCTTCTCATGCATAAGCTGTATCTGCACACTGGAAGGGAAATCACAAGTAGAGATTTCCAAAACTGTGAAATGTTCGTGCCGATCCGTGCAATATGCTATTAAGCGATTCTCTGCTACCGGATCACATCAAAATAGACCGAGAACCGGGCGCAAACGCATCACCACAGACCGTCAGGATCGTCAGTTACTGAGAGAGTCGTTAAGAAATAGGAAAAAAACATCTTCAGAGCTCACTGCTGAGTTGTCAGAACAAAATAAGAAATCAATTTCTGCTCGAACTACTCGTAGAAGACTTCAGGAAGCTGGTCTGAGGCTGTAAAGCTAGGAAGAAGCCATAGCTCTCCGACAACAACAAAAAAGCTCGGTATAAATGGGCCTTAAAACACCGAACTTTCGCCGCTGAAGAGTGGTCAAATGTTGTGTGGTCAGACGAATCAAACTTTGAGGTAAGTAAGTCAATTTAATGCCCTAATAAAATTATATAAAATGGTTGGTAAAATGGTGGTACCAAACGCATAGCTAATGAAGTTATTTTTTTTTCCGGAACTCAATATTTTTCTCTTTATTGCAGATTTTTGGTACACCTGGTGTGACCTTTGTGCGTCGCCGGGTGGGCGAAGAATTTAAGCCAGAGTGTGTGATCCCAACCGTAAAACACAGCGGCGGCAGCATAATGGTCTGGGGTTGCATGACCGATTCTGGAGTTGGCGAATTGTTCGTGTGTGAGGGCCGCATGGACTCTACTAAGTACATAAATGTACTAGAAACTGCGTTGCTGCCTTCATTCACGAAACTTTTCGGCGACACGAACATGGATGGTGTTTAATACCAGCAGGATAACGCGCCATGCCACAAATCTGCCCGCCATGGTTTCGGAAAAATAACACAGAGCTTCTTGACTGGCCTGCACAGTCGCCAGATCTGAACCCCATAGAACATTTATGGGGTTTATTAAAGCGTAGAGTTAGGCGCCACACAATTAATAACAGAGAGGATTTGAAACGCTACCTGCGCCTAGAATGGAACGCAATTACTGCTGAAGACTGTAAAAATCTTGTTAGCTCTTTACCAAAAATAATTTCTGCCGTAAAAAAGGCAAAGGCCACAAAATATTAATTTTCAATGAATGTATTAGTAAAATAAACCTATATAAAACGTTTTGTTTTATTTCTATTTGATACTCTAAAAAACTGAAAGATGTCATGTGTGCTCAATACTTTTGGCCAAGGCTGTACTTGTAATACGGTACTTCGAAATCTACAAGTTTGTATTTTAAAGCAAGTTGCTGGTGGATAATCCTGGCCACTTGGTTATGCCTGTGCAAGTACTCGCCGTTAGCAAAACGAGAACAACCAGAAATAATATGTCTGACGGTCTCACCCGGACGTTGGCATGCCCGACACACGTCAACCGTCCCGTCCTTCATAATATGCCTCCGGTAGTTGTTCGTCAAGATAACTTCGTTCATAATCGCACAGACAAAACCTTCGGTTTCCCCGAAGAGATCGCCGAAACGTAGCCAGGCCACGGACGCTGAGAAATCTACATCGGACCCATAAAGAGCCCGATAGAAGCGCCCGTGAAGCTCCTTGCCATTCCATAAGTCGCTAATAAAGTGAATTATAGGAATCCATCTGGAAACAAGTACAACACATTAAAACAGTAATTTTGATAAACATAATTAATTTCAGGAAATTATTCTGGGTTGCAACAGTTTCATGTAGTTTGCGCTAGTAGATCATAAAGTGCTCCAACGCGATCTGACTTCAATCTACCTCAGACTCAAAGACCTAACGCCTTACTCATTACGAATAGTTCCGAAATCAGACATAATATTGAAGTGAAACTTCCAGTCACGACTCTGCTCTGTGTAAACTGTATTTTTACGATCGAATAAACATTGTGGCATCTCAGGGTATCGATAATTCGCGTTTTATAAGTAAATTTGCCTAACGACGAACTCAGGTCGAAGACGTTTATTTAAAAGCATATTTATTTAAGTAGGTTTCGAAAAGTTGCAAGTTTCTCGTTCCCTCAGAAAATATTCAAAAGTCGCAACAAAAATACTGTGATGTTGGCCTCTCGGCGATCTTTTATTTGTAGACTACGCTTCACTGCCATCTTTTCATAATCCTCCAGAAGTAAAGTTGGACCGGTTGCATCGTTTTTTATTCATCTATCTATTTGCAGGCAGTCTCATTTCTCCGAACTGTTTCATCTTCATTTCAATTTTGAATAAAGAATTTGTTTTGAAAACATTCTGAAGATACCGCTTCTACAAGAGAAACTATTAATCAAACATTCACTCGTTTCTGTAAAGTTCTGTGGTATTTGTAATTGGAATGCTTGGCTACAATAAATTGCAAAAACTGCACCCATTCTAACAACGCTGCTAATATTAGCTACGAGGTTGGAGAGATAAGTCTTGTAAAAGTTGAACAAGGATTCATATTTTGTAAAAGTAATTATTTATTTTTGTAGGTATATAGTTTCCTTCTGATATCCTGGTAAGGGTCGGGGTAGCCGTAGGATGCGAGACGCACGAGACCGGTTGTTGTGGCGACATTTAAAACGTAATGCACAGACATAGGTCAGACTTATGCACATAGGTCAAACAAACTAAGTTAAGTGGATGCGTCGAATAAAAAGGAGGCGTTTACAGATAACTTCATCGCCGCCGTGGCCCGTCGCGACGTCCCTGTAAAAACCCTCCCCGACCTTTGATTCCCGAGCCAGCCCGCGTCGCTGAGCCAGTAGTTTTAAACTGCCCAAATAATAATATTATGACCCAGCCTGTCCCTTGCTGTCCTGCCGAAAAGTCGCCGCTAAGCCGAGGTCCATATCCCACAGAGGATGCCCTAGTCAGCGGTCATTTAGTTTAGTTTAGCTTAATTTGTAAGCCCTGGCTGGGGGCCTTAAATTCATTTGAGACCACCACAGAATAGTCCGGTTAAACAGTAACCAGCCTGTGTGCCTAACTGCGAGTGGTCACGTCCAAAAACAAAAGATAACTTCAGTCATTTTTCCAAAAGCCCCCACGTGCGACACTAAATAGGTACATATCATATCTCTAACAAATTACCTGGCAGGTGGCGGTGTCTCTATGCAGATACAGTATGAGATCTAGCAGGATCTAACAGTGACTTAAAATTGAGTTCCAGTATTTGTCAAGTTTTTGTGTTAATTTCAGGAACACTTCATTAAAGAACCGTTTACAACTTATTTAAAAGTAAGAAAATAAACTAGTTCCATTAGACAATTTTCTTCCTCGAGAGCGTTCTTATTTTAAAATGTTAAATGTTTTTTACCTTTTTCTTGTAGGTGCCTATTTCCTTTAGTCTTGTACTCATATTACTTGTACCTATTGTAAGATCGATTAATTATTTAATGTGAAGCCATCTTGATTATCGATAGCCCCCAAAAAGAATGCGTAAGCGCCTGTAGAAAAAAATTGTCTATCTGGTGGTAAATGCGGACTAATCACATTTTCAAGCAGCAGGCGCTTGTATCTAAATGTGAAAAAAAAATCAAATTATACGTCATTGTACACGAAAAGTTAGAGAAATTGAACAAATTGCTCGTATTGTCTCGGGAATAGATCTTACTGCCATGCCATACCATCAGCGATTCAGGCTGCAGCTAATTGGCACTTTTGTATTAGTGCTGGATTGCATGTAAAACAGATCCGAATTGCAGGCTGACAGACAACACAGCCAGTTGCCAATGAAGTTAGAAACTTAAAAGTAACACGGTATTATGTAAAAAAAAGTACTACAAATAATTTGTATTTGAGCGATTTAAGGTGTGTACGCTACTAAGAGTCCAGTAGTTATTAAGGTTAACTTACAGCCTTTTTAAGCACAAGCAAATAAATCTCAAAGTCACGTTTCATGGTATATTATACTATTTCAACTTAAAATTAGGGTTTATTTTCCCCCTCATAAAAGATAATGAACTGATTGAATAAACTACATAATGCCGAAATAAATTCAGAGGTTCATAAACATTTTATAAAGGAACTTAACCTATGACATAGTTTTTTGAATTGCAAATTTTATGCTAGGCGAAATATTTTGAAAAACATTTTTATTGTAAAACTGTAAAAGGTTTTTCATGTCGGACCTTGTTACTTCATCATTCGCATGACACGATACTTTTAAAAGAATTTTCATTCAAGACTTTTAAGGAACATAATAGGAAATAATTTGACATATGAATATTCGCTCAAGCAGTTTTTATTTTATTGACCGTCTGTTATATAACTCTAAGCAATAAACTATAATCACTTCATCGCGCGTTGCTCAAAACAATTTTTTACAATTTCTATGCAATGAACTATTGACTGTGGTATATCATTTGAAAGGTAACTATTAATGTCATTTGAAACGGGTTTTGTTGGCTTTCAAATAATTTAAAAAAAAAATCAAATTAATTTAATTTTCTATCTAAAGAACAATGGCGAAATCTTAGCTGACTTAAATTTTTGAGTGTCTATAACGAACTACCACAGTGTAGTCTTTTTAACCCAAAGGTTGTCTGGTAGAGAATGCCCTGATGCATAAAGTCCGCCCATGTACCACTATTGTACATTAAGTTAAAATAAATAAATAAATAAACGAACTTATATACGAAAATTATTCCAATAAAATTTTTTCGTTTTTAGGATTACGTAGCCAACAAGGAACCCTTATAGTTTCGCCATGTCCATCTGTCCGTCTGTCTGTCCGCGGTTTAGCTCAGAGACGCTTAGCACTAGAAGTTGGAATTAATCACGCCGACAAAGTGGTAAAATAAAATTCCAAAGTGCACGCATTTCTACAAATCTCTATACTCAGACGACGACACAACTTTCCAGCTCGCAGATCTCTGTGTCTACTCATGCCCTGATGATGTCCCTGTGATAACTGGCTTTAAAGTTCATAGGGCTCTCAGTGGCGTGAAGTACAACAAAAGCCCAGGGAAAGATGGCATTATAACCGACTCATTGCGAGTTGGAGAACAATTTTTGTTTTAAAAACAGGCATATTTCCTACGAACTTCTGTCATTCCAACATCATTCTACTACACACACAAGGGGGTTGTCGTCGGAGAAAGTAGATTAACAAATCTGCGCTTCGCTTCTTATTATTTATAAGGGATCAAAGTACAAACTTTTATAAAGGCTCTTTGCCAACAACATTGGCTTGAAACAATCGATCTCAAACTAAGTGGGTGTGGATGGGGTACCTATTTTATTTGTACATGGCTTCCTCAAAGAGCTTCCTATAACTTAAATGAGAAAAGGAAGCACTCCAAAATTACTTATCTTGGTACGAGTAAGTAGGTGCCGGGGAAAGCGACAACTTGGTGACGTTAAAATGTTTTGAGCGCCTCTAATGGCGAATGGGTATTAGGAAACGTAACATGGCAAATTCAGAGCAACATAATACTATCTGAAAATTCATGACACGACGAGCTAGAAGTAGTAACGATGCAAATTGCAGCTCTAGGTAGAGTACCGAAAATTTAGGATTCAAGAATCAAATCACTGCATAAGCAAGAGCTAAACGAGATTTATATCGCAGATGATGAGTAAGTTTCCCTAAAGCTGGGTACTGACCGGTGTTACGGGCCGTAATGTTTTACGTTACAGCATTTTATGTTACACCGTGGCCTAAAATCCGTGTAAAACAAAACACATACGCACATGTTCGTGCTCGTTTCCCACGTACTGACTGCACGAATGTTTTGTAACATGTTACCTTATATCTCGTAACATCGGTCAGTACCCACCGTTAGACAGTAAGTTCAAGTTATGTTTTTGATTATAATAATTGCTTTCCCAAGTCCAAGGGATGCAATAAAATCCAAGACAAACTGGGTTTGGTCGAAAATCGACAAAAAAATATTACTTCTAAGAATTTATTCAAGCTCTACTGAATTTCGAACACGAAAGAAAAAAGATTTGGGAATACCCAAAGCTTTCATGAAAAGCGTCGATAAGGAGAAAATGGCGATGAATGAGCAGAAAATTATTTTCTTACTTAGGGGACTAATAATAGCGCTTCTGGAATACTGATTAATTTATGTTTTATGTAAGCTTCTGACGTCGGCGTCGCCCGCGAGAATTTATCCCAATTATGTACTCTTGTCGCTTAATTGAATAGGTACAAGCTTATTAATTTTGATATGAACTCATTGGCTTAGAAAATGAATTAAATTAGAGAAGAAAAGAAGGGAAATTCGTAATTTACGTACGTATATTTTTAAATAATCAATGGAAAATTGCATCATACTAACCTTATTTTCTTTGTGCAATATAATTCCAGCAATTTTATTTTATTTCAACAGATTCCACAAATTTTCCTTTTACATCGTTCCAAATTGAAATTGAGTTCCTGCATTTAACTTGTTTTAAGTGCATATCCGCGTCACCTAATTCAATTATCGTGAATTTCTCTTAATAGAGACATTAAAATGTCATTTCGAAATTGGTTTCGGGCCACTCTGAACCAAAATAGCTTTGGTCGGACTTGCGATTTTAAATTCGATTATTTTATATTTTCAGCTTAGGTATTATTTGATAGGCTAAGTGGGATTGAGCGGGCCACATATGTAGGACGCACCAGGTCAGATGGGCCAGAGACGTTACGCAGTTGGAGCCAGAGGACGCCAGTCGTCGCCGAGGAAGGCCTAGGAAACGCTGGCGTGACGCTTTGGAGGCGTTCTAGACGGATTGGTCGGAAAGAGCAACACACCGGGAAGAGTGGAAGGTTATGGGCGCATAAGGCCTTTGCTCAGCAGTGGGACAATATAAGTTGATAACAAAAACCGCCGCCGTGGGAAATCGGTAGTTATTACTAATAATGAAATACGAACATAAAACCGTCCGAACTTATTAGTGTAATAAGGTTGGACGGTTCATGTTCTTAGAAACATATTAAAAAATCAACTATAGTAACTAAAATGATAAAATACAACAAACTAAATTATAGTACAAAAATTCGTCCTCAACGCTGTCAGCTGGTAATGTGCCCAAGAAACTGGCGGCATTGCCACGTTGAATGGCAATGCTCAGTCTCTTGCCAAAGTAAAAGCCAGCTCTTAGGTCATGGGAAGTGACAACCAGCTGTTTCGAAATTACTTTGAAAAGACTGTAAGCACTAGGGTTGAAGGTTTCAACCCCAAACGACTCGAAAATTTAGTTTCCAATTAGGCTACTTTATTTCCGCCGCGTGAGGTTTTGCGCAGCTGCAGCAGCAACGCCAGCACAACACAATGAACTAGGAAGATGGGATTACAGGAATGATCAGAGCAACTTGTCATCCCATAAAAAATAATTCAGCACTTTGAGTGGATGCACAGCTGTGTCACAAACAAGCTCCACTATCTATCCTGCCCTCTGTACCCCAAAACAAGTAGCTTAACTGACTTCTACGTTGTCACTGTCGACGTCGTGGCCGTGGCGAAGTTTTGGGCCCGCTTTTGATATTATTTTGCGAAATGTCGTGCCAACGACACGAAGAAGACGGACCAATTTATGACAAACTTTTTGACGATATTGCTTGTTATTAAATAAACCATGCAAAATTCAAAATGGCTTAACACCTACAGTACTTGTATGAATCGACAAAGATTTTCTGCATTATAATATAAAATTCGTCGAATTATTTTTAACAGGGTGCTGCTGTAGACAATATGAACATTCCTGTGTACAAAAGTTGTTCTTATTAACATATTTATGTAAAAAATAATGAAAATTCTTCTACAAATGAAACACACACCTATTCTGTAGTGAAGCTCATTCGGTACGAAAATCGGTTTTCACGTGGTTTATTTAGCGAGCCTGAACAAAATTACATACATGTTGAAGGCCGCGTCACATCGGTTGTCAATTTCAAAGACAGAAACTCGATTGAACATCGTTGCTGTTAAATCACAAACGTCAAAATTCCAAACCAATAACGGAGGCCAAACATAATTTCCGGGGAAACATTCCATACAGCTATTCACCTCGACACCCTGTCATAAGAGCGCTTTCCCATCTGAGATGAGCGAGCAAGTCTGTGCGAGGGTGCGTAGCGGTGCTGTGAAAATGTGTGACCTTTCCACCAAAGCTGTCCGAGGAGGATAGGCGGTGAGACGATGCGTAGCGGACACATATTCCTCGCTCGCCTCTCTAGCACACATGCTTCGCACACATCTCTCGATAGTTTGTAAAAATACCTTGAAGTTTGTCAAAGAGCAATGGAGCGGCGCAGCATTCTGCGCGGAAATAGAGCTGACAGATCAAGAAATGCCGACTTGGAAAGATAACACTGCCAAGCAAAAATGGGATTGGGCGTTCACGTCAGCCGCAAGTATAGTTATCGCTGGGCTAAAAAGTGTGTGCCTGAGGATGGGCGGCGCCGCCGAGGCCGGCTTAGGAAGCGGTGACTAGACGACCTAGGCGCCTACTGCAAGGGCTGGTTTGATGTGGCCCAGAAAAACAACACCTTGAAAGATTTATTTATTACAATTACTTTAATTATAACAATACGGGATATTAAGTTGATGGCTGACATAAGATTGACTAACAATATAATGAAAAACAGTTCCATCGAATATCCGGTAATAATCTACAGTTGCATTTAATGCTTGCTGACGGCGGCTGCATACTCAACGCAAACGACTGTTACAATGAGTTAACTCTCTTCTTGTCCTTTTGCACCAGAGCTGTGCTAAGCCTGGCTAGGAAAATGAAGTGATCTCGTTAGTGGAATTTTTCGCTTCCTGGGACATATTTGATGTAAAAACATCCTTTCACAGGTTTGCGATATAAATATTTTATGAAAACACAAACAACACTATGTCCCATCTGCATTCTGTTTATTAATCGTCAGAAGATGTCAGTCAGATTGATGTTTTAAATAGGTGTGATTGATTTGTAGTGCGCCTTGCATTGTCGTATTGAGACTCTTTGGTGAAGCCTTCTATTGAATTTTACCAAAACCTTCCACAGTAAAAACAGCCAGTCGATTCCGTAAACATGTCGAAGTGTTGGTCGAATGGATCACGAGGTGAGCTGTCGATCCATATAATCAAGATGTCACGGGATCACAAAGTGAGCTGTCATTCCATCTTGATTATATGGATTGACAGCTCATCTCGTGATCACTTCACCCAAGCCTTCACTTCGTCATGTTGACAGATTCGACCGACTGGCCATATTCTAGTCACAACTGTGTGTTTGGGTAGTTTGGTAGCTGGTAACTGAATTGCGGAAATGCGCCAAGTTAACAAGCCAAGACTTGGCAAGATTTCATTAACATCTGAACGATAATTGAGATTAGAATCTTACATTTCAGACTGAATTTAATATGATTTGTGATGAAGAGTCGGGGTTTATACTTACATAAAAATTGGGTGGAAGCATAGAAATATAAAAGGGTGGAAGTATATGTTGATAAATGTAATTTGAAAAGTAAAGCATGAAATTCTGAGAAAATCCTCCTTATTGTATTTGCACCGAATAAAAACGTAACGTAGGTAACAGTTAATAACTTTAAAATATAGTATTAATGAAACCCATTTCAAATTTATAAGTCTTGTCAACAAACCATATTATTTCAAAATTTAAATCCTTTAACTAATTTGTTCCTGAATGACTTTTAACCAGCTAATTTTGTAAATTCCCCTCGTATCCACAATTTGCACAAAGTATTTTTATTTTGTCAGACTTACTGACACGGCCACATTTATTAGTCACCAGTCAACTGTCCGCCGTGGAAATTCAAAATGGTAACGATTGCAATAATACGAGTGTGTAACACAATTACAGTGCTTTTCCGTGTTCCAGTCCGTTTTAGTTCCAATTAGCAAGTCTGTTACTTTTAGCGTTGCTTCCCTTTCAGACTTAAATCATCGCGCTACTCTAATTAAATTCCAAGTACTCTAACAATAGAATTGCCAAAGTTTTTCTTTAAAGTCTCCCTTTTGATGTGTAAACTATTAGATGTTGCGCGCGTCTTCGTTCGCGATAAGCTCGTAAACTATTACAAATGACAATTTCATGGGTTTTATTTAATTGCCGCAAAATCTTATTATTTATGTAAATTAAAAAAGCCTAAGTTACTCCTTATAAGATCAGCTATCTAGCAGTTAAAATCCCGTTAAAATCGATTCAGCCTAGATTGATTTTTTTGAAGATTAGCCAGAATTAGCAGAAATTTTACAAATAGGTAGTATCAAGATATAATAAGTACAGTATAAACATTCATAAGCATTTAGAAAAAAACTAAAATTTTGACTTTACAAACAGACACTTCAGTTTTATTAAATTTTGTGTAGACAAATAAAACAATACAAATTCTCTTTGGGAGCCGCCTACTTGGAAGTTTGGAGTTGTTATAGGCACAGATTTTAATCATTTCAAGATTAGGGATAATTACGTTAGCAATTTCTTTGTGTTGAAATATCGATGGATTAACAATAGGTTTAATTTTTTTGTTTTTTGTTTTAACTTCTTGATCTATTTAAACCTAAACTTGTAATAAAATACAGGCAATATAGGAAAGCAACTGTCCCCCGATTTCTGAATTAAAGATTTGAAGTCGAGTATTTATTGGTGAACATGGTGAGACTCTACTTTAAACCTGTTCAAATTGGCATTTTTTTTCTTTCAAGTATCGGCCCGGTATATGTCCTAAACGGCTTAAGGCATTTGGATGAAACTTGACACACGGATAGACCATGTCCTGGAATAGGACATAGGATACTTTTAATCCCAGTAGCATGCTCCCTTGGGATCATTTTCAACTTTGACGCGGGCGAAGCCGCTGGCTAGTTATACATACAACATGAACTGACGACCAGTTCTTGTACTCAAAAATGTTCAAAAGAAGAATTCTACTAAATGTCGCAATCTGTCAAAAATGTAGGGAAATTTGGGATTTTAGACAGATCGCGATTGAGACGCGAATTCGAATGTTGCTTAAAATAGTATAATTTTGGCAATAAGAATTTAAAATCACACTATCATCTCAGCCAAAAATGTGTAGTAGCAGTTTGTGACTGATGCGATATCTCGATATATCGAATACTAGAACCCCCTCTGGTTGATCTCTGTTGCATTCAAACAATTTCAACTACCGTGTTGATCTCGTGTTGGCAGATGCAGCTGCCGAGCGTGGGGAGTGCGGTTTCCTAATAAATAATTATGCCTGTGTGTTATTATATTTTTTAAATTAGAGTATGTCAAAAGCTGCTATTTTGTTAATTCAATATTATGATGTAACATTATCGTATGAGCTTACTAATGATCTCATTATTAACTACTGTAGCGAAACAAAAGGCGTTCACCACATTGAATACGTGTAATTTTGATTAATAAAAAATACACCGAAAATACAAAACGATAAAATTCCGTAAAAAAAAATCACATGATGAAAGTCTGAGGAACGAAGAGCGGATTAAAAAAAAACTTGCAGTTGAACGCGAAACGACTTAGGCACAGATAAAAACCGTACAGAAACTAAGGAGTAACTAAGCTTTATTTCAGATCCTAAATGTAGTTGCAACGACATATCAGTGTAAAGAGCGCCTCCATTTAAATAGCGCTTTTAAGTAACGCTAAAAGACACTAAGTGATTTTCGCCGCTCCCTAGACACAAATATGTATTGGTATATAAAAATATCCTATCGCATCGTTTTAAAAAAGGAATCATAAGAAAGTACTTCAACGCGAACAGTCACGGATTAACTATGGAAATAACAATGTGTATAAACAGCTGAAAATTTAGAGCGGTGCCTCGTGACGAGGGGTCTGGCTCTGTCCCACCATGGGTCTGTCCTACCGTGGCTCTTGCTTCATACAGCGCCGCCTATGGCGGACTGCGGACGAACTGCGGTGGATTTGGACAGGCGGGTTCAGCGGCTACCTACCTCAGCTCTTGAGGTAAGGGGGAGAAACGATTCTCCAAGAATCTGGTGATAAATGGAGTATGAACACCATAGCTCTCAAGCTGATTTTTTATATAAAGAAAGTGGAGATAGTTACCGGTTCTCCAAGGGGTTACGGTTCGTAAGCCAGCAGCTCGGACCGAAATAAGACACGTTGGCTTCGTTGATATCAACACATTCTCCGGTAAAATCACAGAAATCAGATTCTGTAGTCGATCAGGACTACAGAATCTGACTAACTAATTTGGAATTATAATGGCAAAAAATTATCTGTATGACCTATACGATCTTCTGACAACCGTCCCAATTTTTCGATAGACAACAGAAAACTTCCAAACTTCAAAATGAAAATGTTCTGGAACACAAAGGTTGACGTTATTCTGCAAGAAGTATTTTTTTTGCCAGTTATAAAGCAGTGTTTATAATGCTGCACTCTTAGGGTTAACTTCATAGACCGAAATTGATGATTATGTAGCTATCTTCTTTAGATAGCTCCATGCATCTGCTAACCAAGCATCCCCAGGACGAGCTGACTCCACTTGAAGGACACTGATATTGACCAATAATAAGTGGCAGTCACTAAATGGTAGCCATTAGATACACTGCAGTAAATACATGTTTTTGCGGAATCAAACAAAAACATTGAAAATATGATTTTTTCCACGTTAAATCACAACAACACAAAAAAACGTCAAGGTCAAGCAAATATTAAAAAGTGGCCTGGCGCGTTTTTTTCAGTCCATTTAAGCCATTTCACATGCCCAATATGTCGTTAGTATTTAAGTTGTCTCACTATTACTTGTAAAATAAAAAGTACTTTTGAGTAAACCACTTATTTGTGATCAAATTCTTGTTTTCTTTCTAATTGATATTATATTATCTACAATGAGGTATTTTGTTGCGTAAAATTTATCATTTCGTAAGTAATAGATGAATTTTACAGTAAAAACTCTTTTGAAGACCAATAAATATGTAGGTTATTTTAACTATAGCACACTAAATAATAACAATCATGCTTTTCACTTCTTTGAAAATAACCTGCAAGTAAAATGGCCATGCAGATGGACAGTATTAAGTAATTGGACAGGGCGAAACCCTTTTTACCACAAATCTCGCAACCCCGACTTATTCGCTTCGCCAATTTAAACAGGTACACAATTTATTTCGCAAATGCAACATGTAAAAGTATTAATACAGAGGAGCTCGTGGCTAAATCATAACAGCCGCACGGGTCGATCTTCAAGGTTAAGCAAGGCTTGCCAAGGTCGGTCTGTAGATGGACTCCTCCGTGCCTCGGAAAGCACGTTAAGCCGTTGGTCCCGGCTGTCATTTGTAGATCTTTGGCAGTCGTTACGGATTGTAAGAAACCAGAAAATCTGACTCCAGTCTTACCAAAGAAGTACCTTGTTACCCAGTTGATGGGTTGTGGAGGTCTGGTAGCCAGCCGCTACACGTTAAAATACTGGTATTCAGCTGAATCCGTTTTGACTGGAAGTCGACCCCGATATATGTAGTAGGAAAAAGGCTAGGCAGATATTGAACATTTAAGAATAATCTTACCTTTCTGTGCGTTGTCTTGCATTATCCTCTGGATTTCACCAGCTTCGGAGCCACTTTCCGACTCGGAGCACAGCGAATGTCCAGCAGTGGTCACTAGCATAATGTTTTTATTATGTCCCATGTTTTTTCCACCACCCACACTAGTGGTCCGGATAGGGGGTCGTGGAGGCACTCGCGATGATAATTCACTAACTTCGTTATAGTTCGCTGGTGGCGGTTGGTTTTGCACTTTATAATCGTTCACTTTCAATTCACTATCACGTCTACCATCAATTCCAGTTTTTGCATACCGCTCTTCAAAACTGACGCGTTTTGATTGACCTAAATTCCTACCATCTTGAGGTATTGTCCTACGATAATAAATCGGCATTTTTCGTTCTTGGAACATAGGTGACATTGTTCTTGAAATAAGTTTCTCTGGGTGCCGGTAAATTATTTCTGGATCATCAAAAGAAGTCCGCGATTTAATGAACGTGTCTGTTCGCCTCTCAGGAGCTCTTCTAGCAAACGGCACAGAGGTGTAAATTGGCTGATTCATTGAGTAACTTTTAAGGTCATTTCCACGCGGCAGACTATAACTCCTAGGCTCCATTACGTATGAGAAAGTGTTCGGGGTACTACCATTGGAGGTAGCGGAAGTTTTTAGTCTCACGGGACTTTTCAAGGAAGAGTTCAGAGACTGCCTGATTAAATATTCATCTTCTTTTTGTTTTAACTCTTTTAACTTCTGCCAGTAGAAAGCTTCTACTTTTTGCCTTGTCTTTTCTTTTTCAGCCGAATCTTGTTTTGAACTTTCCTGAAGGGTTGGTGTCATCCTTTGGCTGTACTCTGACCTAGGCGAAGGTGTCGATTTGTTGCGAAGACTTGACCTACTTAACGAATTTCGTTTCTCTTCAGTCTCAATCATAGTCTTTCTTACGTGTTCATACGGGGAAACAGTTTTTGGCATGTTCGGTATTTTATGACTAATTGGCATTGGTGACGTCGGAGCCGAATAGTTGTACGCTTTTGTAATGCTGTCATGTTTTTTGTAGACATTAGGTTTGTTGATGTCTTGTTCATTTTCTTTATTATTATCAAAAGATAAACTGCGAGCTCTGGTAGGCTGGATTGTCCGTACTTCTGCTTCTTTTTTAGGCGATATTAAAAATTTTGTACTCACTCGTTTTATCTCCGCTCCCACTGACGCTGGGTTGGCTTGCGCTTGTGATGCTCTATAAATTTCAATTTCATCAAATGGCGATATTTTATCAGTCAGTTTCTCCAAAGAATGATAGTAAACGTCCGGAAATTGTGTGTTATCACAATTAGTTACTTGATTATTTCGATTTGGCGAGTGCGGTGCATGTGCCATTTCGTTGAACGGTTTCGGCGGTACTTGAGGTCTTGCTGCGTAGTTCGTGTAAGCAAAACTTTCTACCTCAGATATTTCGTTGGTGTCGATCGATTTATTTCTCGTGCTCTCCGAAACAAGGGTGCTGCTGGACGAGTTATGGCTTGATATATCGTTGCTTTGCGTTTCGTTATCACTCTGAGGACGATGTGTTGTTAAATTTTCATATATACGTTCACTATCTTCCAATCCTTGACCATTTTTATCAGATCTTATCGAACGAGGATTTTGATATTGATTACCTTTAGAAGATTCTGTGGCATTTTTTGCATTTGAATCTTTATTTGCATTTTTCTCTTTAGATTTGTGGGAGAAGAAAAGATTTGGAAATAGTTTGCGAAAACTGCCAGCCCGTTTTTTATTGTTTTCTGACATTGTGTGAAGGCTTGTAGCTTTGTTTGAAAGTTCTGATTCCTTTTTATCTGAAAAAAAAGGAAAAAACTTGATTAGGTACATTTTGTACAATTAGAATCCTAAATACCTTGGTATGTTTAACCTTTTTTTAATTAGTTCATATCTATATATTGTATAACCTACAGACAGTCAAAATGTTCACTTGCAACCACGTCTAGAAAGCTTCCAGCAAGGACCAGCCTGTGAATTCTGTCAACATCTCATAAACTTAGGTGGAGAGAGCATGAAGCGAAGTGTCATTCCAACTTGTTTGTATGGGTTGACAGCTCACTTCATGTTCTCTTCACTTAATTTTACACTGTGAGATATTTACAGAATTGCTGCGGGGCGTCCAAAAAATGATCAAAGTTGTTTGAACTCGATAGTTATTAAGTAGACGCCTATGTAAGCACCAACGGCGGCAACGGGAGTGTCCAAAGGGTAGTAGTAAATAGTTCCAAATCAGTACAAGTTTTAACGATGAAATTAGTTTTAATTATTATATTACATCAATATGCTTCAATAACCGTGATCATAGTTTTGATATTAGCAAAAGTAGACTGGACACAAGCGACGCCAAGAACACAAGCTAGTATAGAAATATTGAGACGTTAGGGTACATAAATCGATGTCCAATCATAGGTTTGGAGGCTTGCCAACTTAATTTTCAATATACCATTAAAGAGTTGCGGAAGATATCGAATCCGGGTATTGGATATATTTTCGTTTACACTACTTGCAATCTTTGTAAGATAAGGAGGTACCTATTCTGATTTTTCTATATTTCTTTAGTCACGTACTTAATATTAGCTCGTAGCCTCGTATATACTAAACATCACTAGCAAATTTAGCTTGTTTTATGTTGTGTTATTATATTTTCAAATGTTTCTTACATGTAACTATATGCCATTTCTGCCTGAGACCAGAATCTGTAGAGTATTAGTTTTATGTCAATTAAGTTGCAAAAGCAAGTTCCTGTAATTGAAGTAGTGCAGTAAATAGAAACATTACCTTCAAAATTCGTAGGTTATTTTAAGTGTACATCTTTTTTCACGGTCCTTGATCAATAAGATCAATAATCTGTATTCTTATAATTGTATAAACATCACAACCTTTACAGAAACTTAGAAAGCTGTCAACTAAATGGCAGCCAGCAAGATGTAAATCTAAGTCAGAACCGAGTCTCCATTATACGTCTCCAGTGAGATATTGACGCTCAACGTTAATCTCCCCGCTATAAATAGTTAGTTAATATCTAATAACGTAATTTCCCTTAGCTATGGTAAGCACACAAGGAGCGATAACAAGGAAATTAGGACTCAACTTAGAGGAGGAGGATCATGTGTATGGATTAAATGTTGTAATGCAATAATCCCAAGTTCACTAAAAGGTTATCTAATAATTGCTTAAAGCAAGCCGGCCAATTTACTATAACTTAATTTTAGATACTTAGAGATAAAATTAGTATAATTATTATGTTCTAATTGGGTTAAAAGAAGACGAAAAAGCGCACAATCAAACATCTATGGACACATACGAGTACACACATCCAATCGTTTAAGATGTTTTCTGCCTGATGGTGGAAAGCGCATCAAATTTCGTGGAGTACCCTACTTTCACACAGTAGAGGAAGCAGATAGGCGAATTTATTTTAATTTAGTATTCATGATTTCATAATAATATTATCCCACTTAGTTCGAGAACGTGTGGCGTACTTAGACCACGTTGGACAAGTAAGCAGATAAACTTAGATAGACATGGCTGAAATAGTCATGCATAATTTTCCTACTGCTGGGTGGGACTTCCTTTGGGAGTGGGCGAATACAGCTGTGTAGGTAATAAGCACTTATGACGGATAATACTAATAAGACGGAAACAAGGAAACATTTTTTGCCGACTCGCAATGTCGTCCTTGTGCTTTGCTAAAAGCCTCTAGTAGGCAAGAAGATATTCTATCAGCCAGCACGACTGTCGGAAAGCCTAAAAATATAGCGGAACATACGCTAATGAAAAATTACAAGCTCATTTTGGCAGTTCGTAAATCGCTATTACCGTCTACCGATACAAAATTTTGTCTCAGAGACCCAGACAGTATTTTCGCTAACATCCTACAACAAATCTATTTTCAGTTACCCAAACGTGTTCGTAGAAGAGAAACGTATATGTACCTACGTTCATGAAACCGCAGACGGACCGCAATTCTTGTTCTAACTAAAGGTTTGTCAACGCTATCTAGTTAAGTGTATCGAGTAGCAACAAACCACTCGTTAGCAAGGGAATATAATTAAACAGTATCAATGCCCTGTACAGTGTCAACCATATTGAATGTTTTGTGACGTTCAAAGACAGGCGGAACGTCCGTAGCTATAGCATGACTGGTCTTTGGTCTAGTTTCATAAGTAGAATTTGTTCTTTGAGCAATATTTTACTGGACTAGAACGCGATGCTATGGTGCTTCACCGAGGGGCTCGTAGCGAAGGGGTACCGTATTACCCATTACCTGGGTTGCGGAGATCGGCTATGCAGACGCTCCACGTAAAGCCATAATGCTCAAAATAGCATAAACTAAATTATTATTTTTTTGTTGTGTCTAATGATAATCTGTATTAAATTTTTGCTTTTCATCATTTACGTACAACGAACTCGTATAATTAAGCGCTAGCAAGCTACAAGAATATCATCAATTGAAACTGAAATTGATTGCATTTTCTTGAAAACAACACAAATGTTCGATGATTGCGTAAAATTGGGCCGATACTTAGCAATAATTCTTAACTCCGATTCTTTGCCGTTAACGTGTAGATTAGGAGGCAGGGAAGTATGTTAAAATGTATCCCGCAAAAAGTGAACACCCACGTGTTCATTTTATAACCGACTTGCAAAAGGAGGAAGTTCTCAATTCGCCTATAAGTTTTTTTTTGGATGATTGTTACGCGATCATTCCGTCAATTATGAATTAATTTTGATGATTATTTATTTATTCGAAAGCCTATACTCCTGAGGTGATCCCATTGGCACCAAATCAGAATCTGATGATGGGATCTCATGGAAATCGAGGGCACCTTCAACTTTTGAAGGAACATACAATGTTTTTCATATACGAGTACTTTCTAACGCAAATCAGATAATTTTGTGCCTGGTAGTCAACATCCCATCATCTCATCATGGGATGTTGACTACCAGGCACTGGTATTTACATACCAGTGCCTGGTAGTCAACATCCCATCTTGCTGAGCTGATGATGAAAGGTATAAGTCAGGATTTGATGCTGGGATCCCAGGAAAAACGTTTGTTCAGCGATATTTTCGCCAATTGTCAACCGATTTGGATGATTTTTTTTTTGTTTGGAAAAGTATTTTTCCAAACTGGCCCCATTTCAATTTATGTTTATTGATTACACCAGTTCATAACATAACATCACGTACGCGGTGAAGGGGTACGCGCAGATGCAAACAAGTCAACCTGAATTAGCATGTTTTTGGGGTTATCTTTTCGGGCATAACTTTATTGTTTATTAACCGATCTTGATTATTCTTTTTGCATTGGGTTAAGTTATAGCTATATTGCATTTGCACTGCACTTCAAAGATAAACTTCAAAGATAAACCAGGGACCTTATATACTTAAAATTAATAAAATCTAGTAAAGTGACATATTGTTAGGTTTGTAAATTCCAAATATGTCAATTCCAAAGCAAAGTAGATATTTAACTATGAGCTGGTCTGGACTTGGACTTGGACAAATCACACAAAGTTACTCCTTAACGGCAAATAGCACCACTATTTATGGGAATAATGTCAATTTAGTTGCGGAGTAGGTATGACCACTCAAAAGCGGAAAATAAAAAACTTTTTACAAAAAAATACAACCGACTTCGAAATAAAAAACGTGTAAAATAACTTTAATTTTGGAAGTCGGTGTCAAAAACTAAAAAACAACCAAAAACACCGACTGCCGAAATTAAAGTTATTTTATAACTTTAGTAAAACATCTAATTTCAATAACAACTCGATAGAAAAAAAATATTTACTGGCATGTTTGTTTGGAGCATTTGTGGGAGAGATCGAGTTTTACAAGTAGGTCAATAAATTAAACATTTTTAATCCGTGCATTTATCTTGTTTCTTGAAAGAATGTGATTTTTAGATTTCGCACTTTAAGTTAAAAATTTAATACTTTCTTTTCATAAAATTACTTAATTAAATATCTTAATTCGCTAACCAACAAAGCGATTCGGGCAAAAATGTAACTGAATTAAATTGGGTTTAATTTTATTTTATAGGCCATGCCCTTAGGTTTTAGGTTTTTCTAAAAATTAAACATTTTTTTCAGAATTTCGTATTTCTTCTTTAACGACTTTCCTTTACGCCATATTTTAGTTTATTTTTGGTTTAAGTCTGTTACGAGTTTTTTATTTTTTTATATAAAAAGTCCCATTCAAATAGATGGGCAAGCTTTTAGAAATCATTCAGACCACCAAAATAAGGATAATGCTGAAAAAAGCCGTTCCCGTAGGAATTTCCCGTTCCTATATAGATAGACTATACTCACAATCCTCATGAACGCGGCAATTATAATTTTCAAAAATAATTTTCCAAATCCTACTGGTAGTTCCAGAGATTAGCGTGTTCAAACAAACAAACTCTTCAGTTTTATTTATTATATAAGTATAGATTTATCAGCCTACAGATAACAGTTTCGATAATTGCAGTTTGCAATCTGAACAAAAATTCAAAATATGATTATACAATAATTCTAAATTTGCTGTTTTAAACCAATAAGGTTGTAGCAAAAACAGAGTCGAAGAATTGAAAAAAAGCAATGTTACCTCCATGGGCCGGACTTGCTCAGCTACACCGCCGACTTATAGTTTCTAACTATGTACCTACATATATTTCTCGATGCAAAGTCGAATTGCCGAAGCAATACCAACTCTGCGTACCATGCGACTGCGATACTGCGAATTCAACGTAACATAAAAAATAAAGTCAAGATATTACGTAATTCTTAATGTGAAAAAACGCAGTTTTTAGGGTTCCGTACGCCCGAATGAAAAATCGAAACCCTTATAAGAGCAATTGTGTGTCGTCTATCATAGTCGAAATTCGAATCTACAGGACCAATTCAGTGGGGTTCTTAGACCTAAAGACGACGTGTCGCCGCGTGGCGCGTTACGTGTTCATTGAAAGGGCTATTTGCGAGGGTAAATTTTTAGGGTTCCGAACCTCTGTATGAAAAAACGGAACCTTTATAAATAAATAAAATAAAATAAAATTCATTTTTTTCAGGTAAAGACCCATAGGTGTTCGATTAATACAGGAACATAAATAATATTATCAATTTCTTACTATCTTATTCACATTAATTAAAAAAAAAGTTAAAAGTGAATGTCAGAATGAGATTTAAAATGTCAACTACAATAGATTAAATAGGTAATAAAATAAAATAAACAATAATAACAACAAAACACAGAATTGATAAAAACGGGATCACTCGTTTGTCGCTCTGTCCGTCTGTCACAGCGGATTTTTCCCTATCTACTGGACCGATTCAGATGAAATTTGGTACACATATATGTACTTCTGTGACCAAACACGAACGTGTCACAAAAATAAATAAATTTTGGTTTACTTTTTGGGGGACAAATAAGAAAATAAAAAAAAAGTTACTCCAACTCCGTGTGACACAAGGGTCTCAAAAATATAAGGGTTTTCATAATTTAAAAATAAATTAAAATTGGCCATTCCGCCATTTTACAAAATTTACAGTAGTGTCGGAGGGCTGTAAATTATGAAAAAAAATACAGATCTAAATAAAATACGGTCTTACTTAAAGATAACAGGAAAACCTATAAGAAGTCTTATGATTTCAAAACAACCTTTGATAAACAAAAAAGTTTTGGCCTGTTTTTTATTAGTGATTTTAAATTAACTCATTTTATAGTCATCAAAAAAAAGCTTTGCAAAATTGGCCATTTCGTATCTAAGTCTCTGAAATTAATGAGCCTAAAAAATTGAAAAAGATAAGTTCTTCACTTATTATAAAGCTTACAGGAAAACTTAAGAAGTCTACCAATATGGTTTTGAAATGTTAAAATATTATGTTTCATTCGGAACCTTGTGCGCGGTGATTCGACTCGCACTTGGCACGTTTTTTCTGTGTATGCATTTCTGCTCGTATCTCGTTATAGCGTGCACTGATAAGAAATATGTATTATCAAGTGCTTATCTGAGACCAAGGCGTGGCAGATAGTCTGATCAAATAAGGTCACCCATATTTACAATTTTTATCTTTTTTAGCTTGCAAGTTGAGCAGTTTAGCCAGTATTCGCCCGTAGGAATATTTTATTTAAGAAATAATCTTATTGACTTTTGACGATTTCAGCGTGGACATGCTTGTCCTATACTAGAATAACATAGATATTTACAACTGTTTAAATAAATACTTAACTAACTATACCTACACTAAAACTAACTGAACATTTTTCTGAACATTACCTAACCTGCACCAAAAAACGTCTGTGTCTGCATTAGGTTCAGTCTGACCGCTAGATGAGAATTTCTTGTCAAAAAACGAAGAAACCAAAAACATAAACAACGACTTCCGAAATTAAAATCTAACTTTGTAGTGTTTTTTTTTTCATTATTTTTGAGTCGGTTGTGTTTTTTGTAAATAGGTTATATTTCGTAAATCTTTTTACCTTTTTAGTACATCGAAAGCGTCATACTAAATAGGTAAAAAAGAACTTTCCTTCCGTCTTACGAATTTTCGATCTGGTCACGTCTCCTGACGCGATTTTAACATTTTTTACCCATCCCAAAAAGTGCACAACGCCGCTAAAGAAGTTTTTTGATGATGCACGAGAAAAAAAATTCATCATAAGCGGTAGAGGACCCCGTGGCTAAATAATAACATCCACATGCCGATTTTCAAGCAGTCGTTACGGATTGTCAAAAGGCAGAAAGAAAATCTGATACCAGTCTTGCCAAGAAGTTATGCAGGTCAGACAGGCGGTTGCTCCACGTAAATTACTGGAATTCAGCTGAATCAGGTTTGAGTGGCAACCGACCTCAATAGGTATATAATTGGGAAAAGGCTAGGCATATAATGACAACTCAGTTTAAAAAAAAAACTTGTAACATAATATTAGGAGTTTTTCGCTAAAATATAGGACTACATTGATGAACGTAAGTGGAACACGTGTTGTTTAATCAGCAGCGTGTTGCGTCATGGTGAATTAAGTCACTGGTTGAGTAAGAGCCCTAATTACAATGACTTCAAACAGCAAGTTTTTTTTAAAAAAGTACGCTTGGTTTACTAAGTCTAGACGCACAAATATGGGTGGTTTAAAGTTCCTAAATTGCGATCAAATACATACGTATTACAAAAATACATGCAACATAAAAATTTCGTAAAATAATAAAAAGTATGATGGAGTAGTGTTGCTTTTGATCAGTGAAAACATTTTCGCTATGGGATCAGTACTACCATAGATAGAAATTACCTTTTACAATAATTACTGTAAACAAACAATTATACCGTTCCATAATATTAAAATTATTGATGTTTTAATTGTACTGTCAATTCCAAATAATCAAACATAATGTACCCACAGAATAGTTTCGATTTAGTAACTGGAAAGCTCCTGCCCAATCCATACATGACAGTTGAAATTTAACCGATCGACCAATTTCGTGGTTAGTTTGAAATAGCCAGAATTTCAGCGTGAAGCTTATGTGTAGATTTGTACCGTGTTTAGCCTACCCATATTGTATGACTATCTGTAATTGCATAACATAGGGGTGAACTTTCATGCATTCTTTTTAAGCATTTTTCAAAAGTAGTGTAGTGAAAGTGAGTCAAAATAATGTTAAACCTATTTTAAACCGACTTCAAAGAAAAAGGAGGAGGTTCTCAATTTGACTGTTTTTTTTGCATATTTCTTCATCGATATTTTCGCCAATTCTCAATAAATTTTGATGACTATTTTGTTTGGAAGAATATTTTGCCATTTAATTTGGTGAAGATCTGATGCGGAAATTCGAAGATACGTTAGGGAACTCTTCAATAAATGATAGCACATCTCCCGGGATTACTAAAATCGCATGTCTGTTTATTGTTTACCAGTTCATAACATTACATCACGCCGCGCCGCGCCGGTACGCTGATGTGTAGGTACACAAATCAACCATGGTTTTGGGCATATCTATTCGGGCATAAATTATTGTTTATGATCCGTTCTTGTTGATTCTTTTTGTGTTGGGTTTGGCTAAAGCTATCTTGATTTGCATTGGACGTTGAACTTCAAAGATAAACCAGTGACCTCCTCAACTTAAAATGTAGTAAAGTTAGATGTTGTCAGGTTTATATCAATCCCAAAGCAATGTAGATATTTAACTATGAGCTTGTCTTGACTTGGAATGCGAAGGCACACGCAAATATTTTTTTAAATGTCCCACAATAGTGGCGACAGTTTCCTACTTTGTGGATACTCTAACTCTATGATTATACAAGCTGTATCAAAATAAAGCACCTGTTTTAGGCCGCCATTTTGGAATAAGGAAAATGTATACCCAGAAGGAAAATAGGTACTTACTCAGCGCAAGCGTCAGTAATCGTTTTGTTAAACTCAGAACTACTCGGAGCCTACCTACTGAGGAGCTCGAAGATTGTACATACAATACCAAAAAAGGCCATTTGAGTAGGCTGAAAGAAGTACTCAAATTGCAAAAAGAACGAAAATTAAATAAAAAAACCGGGTTCCATTCCGGCAGAAGTGAAAAAGAGAGGGGGATATAACTTCCTCTCCTACGCCGCGCCGGCGGTCTACTCTCCCTCCGTGTTACGATTTTTCGATCAGGTCACGTGTCCTGACGCGAGTTTACCTATCCCAAAAAGTGCACAACGCCGCTTAAGAAGTTTTCACTTCAAAAATAAATGAAAGGAACATTCCATACAGGAGCGACCAGGTCCTCACATATACAAATAAACATCTTGATACAGTATTCCGATACCAAATTGCAATTGGCAGTCACCTAAGGTAATTGGTGCTCAATAATTCTATCAGGGTATTAATTGGTACGGGGAACAGTGCAATCAGGCATGGTAATGCAAAGGGGATTATGGAACGAAGCCGACAGCTGTATTACCTCCGATTTCTGTAAAACAGAAATTGATTTTCAGGGATCGATCCCTAAAATTGCTTTAATAATTAAATTTAAAATTATTTTTCTATTTTAACTTTGTGTAGCTATTTTATGCGGAATAAACGGGTTTTCTTTCTTTCTTTTCTAAGTTTATGTTTGCGTGGGGCTAGGTTCACGTATATTATTTACCACCATCGTGATTATGATTATTATGACGAAAATTAATTATGATTCAATATTAACAAGTATTACGGTTATACTTGTTAATACTGAATCATAAATAATTAATTTGCTCGCTAATATTAATTTGATTGTTTGCTAAATTCGGTAATAATTTATAAAATGACTATTTTTGGTTTAACAATGATTATTTTAGAGTCCTATTTTGCTTTCTGAGGATACAAAGATGTGGAATTTTTGTACGTTTGTATCAAAACGTCAGATTAGCAAATCGTCTTATTGACAAAGTACAGTTACGCTGAAAAATTAATATCGGTTTTTCTTCATAGCTCATTATTTAATTTGTTTTAAAATTAACATGAAAGATATTCACAACCTATATCGACACCCTTTTACAATCTTATATTCCATGTACAGCGGCTTAAGGTGACTGTGGTAGAAGAAAAATTTCGGGGACCGCCTGAAATCTAGAGCGGAAAAGACTCACAAACTACCAGAGACCAGAACCATGAATACGTATTTGCGGGGCTGAAACTGTAGCCGTCGTAAGTGGTAAAGGCTCACAAACCACCACGAGATCATAATCATGGAGAAGAATTTCCGGAAGGGGCCGCTGTCAAGATATTAACATTTTTAATTTCACTCAGAAGACACGGGCAGTTTAATGAATTGATCACGAAAAAAAATCTGTCGGTATTTGTAAATTACTTGTAAAATTTAAATCTATATAAATTAAATATTCATTCAACCACTGATTAATCACGAAATCTCGAAAACTTCTTGACCTATTAAGATTAAATTTGGCACGGAGGTAGATTATAAGTAGGAGACGTCAGCTAAGGTAGGATTTATGGAACCCACCCCCGAAAAGGTTTAAATTAGGGGGTGGAAGTTTGTAGGTATGGAAAATCTTATTCTTTAGGCCAATTTACTTGAAACTTGGTACGAATACTAAACTAAGTGAATTATAAAATTTGTCATCATTAGTTTTTTAGAACTACCCCAAACAGTGTTCAAGTTTGTATGGAAGATTCTTATTTATTAAACTTTGAAGTTGGCAAACCTAAATGAACAATAAATAATTTCATCACAATTTATATTTCAAAACTACCCCCAAAGGGTTGTTATGTTCAAGTTTATATGGTAGAATCTTAACGCTTGGTTCGATAATAATCTTGATAAAAAACGAGAAATACGAATTTTTCTAAAATGAACCACTGAAAAAAGTAGACACCTCTTCAGTGGTTGGTTTTAGAAACAAAACCGAGCCCTTTGGCTGAAATGAATCTAACATATTCAACCCGTAACGGTAAGAAGGGTATTACAGTTGCGCTGATTATGATTATGTGGTATCAGCAGGAAACAAGCCCGGGTTATTAATGAAAATCAATGTGTTTGATTTTCCAAACTGCCTTTTAAAGTGGACAAATGAGGTATTGAAGTTCGTGGAGTAAATTCTAAATCCCCGCGGACGAAGTCACGGGCGAAATGCTAGTTATCTTACATTTATGTGTGGTACGATATAACTGTACTATTCCCATTCTTTTGTTTTTAGGACGTTCTGCTAAAAGGACGATTTGCTATTAGGACGTTTTGATACGGAGGCATACCTTACTTCACATTTAATTTGGGATTTTAATTTTGGTGATCTCTACTTTTCTGGGAGTCAGATCAGAGATTTCCCAGAAATATACCCCATTGTAAGTATGTATTTACGTATAAGTATGTGTGCAATAAAGTATCTAATAAATAAACTCGATCGTATCATAAACGATTCTAAGTCTATTCCCGCGTCATATACTCATACAACACGTAAGTGAGCTAAAGTTAACACGTAGGTGTCCCATTATCATCTGCCTGCCTTTTCCCAACTATATGGGGTCAGCTTCCAGTCAAACCGGATTCAGCTGAATAGTGAACACCAGTATTTTTCGTGGAGCGGCTGCCTACCAGACCAAGACGAGTCAGATTTACTGGCGTCTGATAATCCGTAATGACTGCCAAAGTCTTTACAAATGACAGCCGGGACCAACGGCTTAACGTGCTTTCCGAGGCACGGAGGAAACTCGGTATGTTAAGATGGTCACCCATCCACAGACCAACCTTGGCAAGCATTGCTGAACCTGGATCGACCCATGCGGATGTTATTCTTTAGCTACGAGCTCTTTTCTACCTGCCTCAATTTAAGAAAATCTATTGTCATTTTTTTGTTTTGTAATACACGTGACACTTCTTTTATCCAAATAAAAGGTCACGAGTTCTTCGTCGGCTTTCTTGTGATGTTTTAATGCGGTTTCAGTACAAAATACTTGGGTGTTTTGTACTTATTTTTCTGTTCCCTTCTTCTTATCTGTTTGTTAAATGTGTGTACATAAACTGTAAAATAAATAATGTTGTCGAGCTAGCTTATTCTAGTGTAAACACTGCGCCGTAGCACAAGTGAAAAAACTTTGCAGCTTAAACTGCAACTGTGAGCGGTTGCAGTTTAAGCTGTAAGAGCATTCATTTTGTGCTCGGGGATTTCGGACTGTTGGTTTTAAGTGTATTACATACAGCCCCATACCCTTTAAAATGTCAGGCTATCATGATTGGAAGTCCCCATAGCTTGAGAAAGCTGAAGGGCTTAACTGTACCACCCGTAATCTTTGACAACACAGTCAATCCGTTTGGTTCCGAGGTCAAGGATCTTGGTCTTCATGTCGACACCTGTCTTGACTGGCGAAGGCAGGTCACGAGTGTCAGTCGAAAAGTTACCGGAACGTTGCGGTCACTGTATCGACTGAAAAATCTTCTCCCAGCTCACATAAAGGCAATGCTAGTACAGTCCCTAATTTTCCCCATGATTGACTATGGTGATGTGTGCTACTACGACCTGAATGCAGATCTCCTCAATAAACTTGACCGCCTTCTAAATAACTGCATTCGATTTGTCTTCAATCTCCGTAAGTATGATCATGTATCCGCGCATCGCTCACTATTAAAATGGTTACCCATTCGTCAGCGGAGAGCGCTGAGGGCCATGACTTGTCTGTTTTCTTTACTTAATAATCCGTCGTCTCCCTCTTATCTAACTTCACAAATTCAATTCATTTGTTCTGCCCACAGTAAAAATCTTCGCTCTACCAATAATCGCCTTCTACGATGTCCCTCTCACCGCTCTGGGTTTATCCGCTCCTCTTACTTTGTTCAAGCGATTTTCCTTTGGAATGCGCTCCCTCTGAGCATCAGGACGGCAACAAGTCGGTTGTCCTTTAAGGTGAAGGTACGTGAGCACATTCGCAAGAAGTTGGTAAAATCATCACAGCGTTAATTCGTTGGATTGGTTTTTTCTTAATAACTTTGTTTATGTGTATGTATGTATCTATGTATTTATAAATGTTTTTTTATATTTTTTCTTCTCTCTATTTTTAGTTTTTCTTTAAGTTGCACCTGCCATGTTGTCTCTGCACCACCCTAAGGTCGACTGGTAGAAAATGCCTAAGGCATTAAGTCCGCCTTTGTAGTGTTTTTACTAGTGCATAAAGTTTTAATATATAAATAAATAAATAATACAGCGTGCAGCGAGCTGATGCAAAGGAGCATTTCAATAGAAGCTGTAGTTCCAAAGAAATTTGAAAAGGGACGAAGTTCTGTCATAACATGAATTAATAAATTATGCAAAACCTGACAAGTAATACAACCTGTCCAAGGGTTGTTTTGCAACTACGAATAATAAAACAACAAAACATAATGTCTTTCAGCAAATCCCGTTTTTTTTTAATATTTGATATGGGTTTGCTCTTGACTCTAGTCAAGGTCATAGATGATAGAGACAAAGTCGACGATGGTGCGAGCTTACCCAGAAGAAACCTGTACACTCTAATTTTGAAAAAAGTTGGGTTGTATGCGTTCGGAAACACAGAAGCAGGCAGAGAGTTCCACTCCTTTGCTATGCGCATTATAAAAGGCGTTTGGAAACGTTCATTTATATTGAACCTATTGATTCAGCCAGAATTATTGTGGGTGGGAACTATAGCCTAAATCTAGACACACGCAGTGTGTCAGCCAAGTTAGCAAAGAATAAATTCAAAAACCCCGACGCATAAAAAACTAAAAAGTATTAAAAAAAAAATGTGTTAAACGTTTAATAGTTATGTTTGATCGAAGCGTCAATGCGTCAGCAGACCGCTTAGTTTATTTACATACTTTTATTTACTTAGTAGAATGTGCATGTCAGGACAAGACTTTGGTATCCAGTTAGATCTCATTTCTTTTATAAGCGAATCCGTTGTAGAGAACTTGGCATTCTTTCACATTTATTTTTTGGTGAGATTGCTGTTTAATAGATCAAGGCAATCAACTAAACCCACCAGTCACAAACCGCAAACATTATCCAAGTACAGACATCAGCACATCAAGCTACCCGAAACTGTCATCAAGCGGCCCGAAATTTTCCCAATCAACCTTGAACCTAATGCTTCAGCGATAAAGTTGAAAATCTATTAAAGAAATTTGACAGATGTACTTATTGTAAACGATTTGTTAACGGCAATTGAGATAAAAAAAACACGTAAGTATAACGTAGTAACAAAAAGAGACAAGAAATTCGTTCTTGTCTCTTTATCTGTTACTACGTTGTCACGTACATTCGAGTACATTGCAAGGTGAATCAGATATTATAGAACTAAGTAGTACGTTAGTTGAACGCGATCTCATGCCTGCATGGAAGGCCGCTTCGGTACTTAGAAGACATTAACATTCTACTTAGCGATAATACTCAGATCATACAATCAAGGTTCAATGTTTTCAACGAATCTTACTACTATTTGAAATGCGATATTATTTATTAGAAATAGTTTGGATGGGCAAAATCTATAAGTCCGTGATATATGACCTGTATGGATCAGAATGTTGGGCTGTGAAAAAGACGGATGAGAAAAGATTGCATGTAGCCGAGATGAGAATGTGAAGATGGATGTGTGGAGTATCGAGAATGGATAAAGTGAGAAATGAGTTCATTAAAGGTAGTTTAAAAGTGGCGCAAGTAACGGAAAAGTTAAAAGGGAACCGCTTATCTTGGTATGGTCATGTGAAGAGGAGGGATGAAATGCACGTTACTAAAAGAGTTATGAATATAAATGTGGATGGATGGACAGGGAGAGGGAGGCGAAAAAGATGAATGGATTGTGTTAGGAGTGATATGAAAGAAAAGGGAGTTAGTGATAGCGTGACGGCTGACAGGACAGAATGGAAGAAATAAACGTGTTGCGCCGACCCCCAGTAACATGGGATAAGGGCAGGAAGATGATGAAATAATTTGGATGGATGGATTGATGTTTGTTACTCAATCACGCCACAACGGTTGAACTGATCTGGATGAAATGAGACTATTCATGGTTCCCAGAAACTAAACCCAGCTCCAGCGCAAACGTTTATATCTCATGCTGGCCTTTGCCGTTTGTTTTTTCGTTTCCGTAGGAATTTTCCGTTCCCGTAGCTATAGCCCATAGCAGGAATGGCCAACCGGTCGATCTGCGGCAGTAAGTCCAGTCGATCGCGACAAAGCAATAAATATAAATTCGTATAACAGACTGTACAACTATATGAATAGGTTAGGTTAATAAAATTAAAAATACTACAAAATGGTATAAGTAGTTTTTTTTTTAATTTTATTTGAAAGTTGTGTGTATTTGGTAGATCGCGCGGGGTTTCGTCAGTAAAAAGTAGCTCAGGGTTCGAATAAAGGTGACCACCCCTGGCATATATTATATAGCATTCCTCATGAATGTGGCTATCATACAATTCCGACTGGTAGTTCCAGAGATTAGCGCGTTAAACAAACTAAGTCTTAATTTTTATTATTAGTATAGATTATAGAGTAAAAAGAGTAGTAATATACCAACACCATCGCTCTATTGAGTGTCTAACATGTTTTTTTTTTTGTTTAAGAAGTTTGTAGATAGGGTTTCTTTGCCAAGCCCTGTAGCCTGAATGTCTCAATGGATTTTAACAAATGAGGAATCATTTGGTTCGCCGTGACACACTGAATGATGATTAATTATTGGGTTTTTGAAAAAAAAACGAGGTGGTATAAAGCGTCGTCGTATTTTTTGTGACTTGGTCATGTGAGGTTTCAAAATAAAAGGCTCGACGGGTCGATTTTTAAAAGAAAACTGTAGGTCACCTAATAGGGTGAAAAAGTGGCCTCAAAAAGTGATCTTAATTCTTAAACACAATATTTTGATTTGTTTTTATCTAATTAAAATGCAACTTTGGCAACGAACGTTTGATAGACGACGCCTAGTCTTTAGCTATTGTTGTTAGCATTTTATTGAATGTCTAGTTAGCTAAATATTTGTTTGAATTTCTAGCATACGAATGTGATCTATCTTAGGGTAGTCAGCTAGGAAACACCGACCTCATCAAGTTTAAACTGACGCAAACTTGATGTTTAAATGTGTTATTTAAAACCAATTTTCAAAATGAATAGCTACTATTTTTAGGGGTCTGTACCCGAAGCGTAACCAACGGAACCTTATTACTAAGCATCTACTATCCGTCCGTCCGTCTGTCTGTCTTTCAGCGGGCTGTATCTCAAGAACCGTAATTGATCATTTTCAAAGTTTAATGTTTTTGCCGCCATAACAACAGATTTTTCTTCTTTTTCAGTTTACGGTAAGTAACCCTTCGTGTGAGACTCCGACTACCACATGGCCAGTTTTCACTCTTGCATTTATATAATAATCTATTGTAAGAGCCGAGAGTTCGCGACCCGACTGGAAATTAAGCCCCCTTTCACACGATCTGGCAGCCGGATTATGTTTGGGTAAGCTGGGTAAATTGGCGCACGTTGTGAGAGCATTTGTGCTAACCAAACTACATAATACCTTTAGCCACTGGAGTGAGAGGCCGATATCCTATAAGCGTACCTACGTATAGTTTCGTAATATGCAATCATTTTCGGGATCGTCTTGTCTACCACACTAATATAAGCGAAAGTTTATGAGTGTCTGTGTGTGTGTGTATGTTTGTAACTTCTTCACGCGCAAGCGGATGGATCAATTTTGAATTTGGTATGCAGGAAGCTGACAACCCTGGATTAACACATAGGCTACTTTTAAACCGCGAGTAACACCGCGGGGCGCAGCTAGTGTCTAATAAGGATCATCATTTTGTAGTAGGGATTTAATTGAAATGGCGATAAACTTTCATTCTAGCACTATTAAGTAACTTAGTAGACTGTTTGAAAGACGATATGTTAGAAGGAGGGAAGGGAAGAATGGAAGAAGATGACAAATTTGGCGTCGACTCCAAATTGGGTATTTGACTACTTAATAAAAATATACATGAAAGAAAAGAAAGAAAGAACACAATTTATTTAGCACAGGTACATAAAACACGCACGGTAAAAATAACAATAAAAAGGTAGTTATGCCAAAAACTAAGTGTGTGTCTCACGGCTGCACTAAAAAGGTCCATTTCAGCGATACGTCAGACAGACTGATGCTGTCTGACGCTGGTTTTTTAATGAACCTTTCAAAGGACGAGTGGCGTTTCATATTTTGAATCAATATAAAAAATAATATATAAATATAATCGAAATAAAGTAAATAACAGAGTAAACAGATATAATTAATTGCACATGGAGAAAATATAAAATTTATTTGACTCGGTATGGTGTCTGACGTAAAAGAATAGCACAATCCCCGTACGTGTCGTAAGAGGCGACTAAGGGACTCACCAGAGAATGGGCAGCAGCATGCTCTGGGCACTGTAACAACTACACTACGATGGCAAACCCCCCTTTTGGGAAAGGCCTATGGCCAGCAGTGGACGTCTTTTGGCTGATATGATGATGATGACTTATTAAAACAGTGAGATTTATGACAATAATAAATAAAATTGGTATCAAAACAGGGATGTTACACGTTTTAGAAGGTATTCTTCTATACTTGCCACGTTTTTTGTTCGTACTAAATGGTGCATTTTTTTTGTGGCGATGTTTGTAAGTGACGTCACGCGCAATTAGTGCTGTCTTTGTTTATCATAGATTAATTAACACTTACAACTGAGTAATTTTTTGAGATTTTTAAACATTTTTTTACTGCTTCTTATCTGTTTTTAAGGTTTTGAGAAAAACAATAAAAAAACATTCAAATACCCCATTGGGATAAGGACAATAGAGTGATGATGACCTTAGTATCGTTGTTCGGGTCACGTATTAAGCCTCCCAATGACAGAAGCAACGTGACAATATGACAACGGAGCGTCCGTCTTCATAATCTTTTAGTAATTTGTATTTGTAGATTTTAGAAACGAAATTAGCCAGAAAAAAACTAGCCAGAGCTCAACCGACGCGCGACGTGCATAGGGACAAATTACTTTACATCAGCAAATACCCGGTTAGGTAAATTGGGTTTATTGGCACTTGGCACGGCACGCTTGAGTAACCCAAGTACTAGGTTAATTAAATATCAGTAGCAATAGAATACAAGCTAAAATATCATTAAAATAAAGTTGATTATAATTCGGACCGATTCCATTCGACATTCATAGTTAATTAAGCACTAATTACTACATATTTAATGGCCCAGTCTACCTAGCTGACCTCTTAAGAAATTGATTTGTATCTTGTGAGTTGTGATTGGTATGAGTAAGTTTGGTTCTTATCCTTCATATCTAGTTCTTGCCGGGTTTATTGTCTTCCTACGCCGCCACGGACTGCAACATTTAGATTTTTGTGCCTCAACAGTGGACGAATTGGGGTAGAACCATGAGACGATGACAAGGATTATACATTGTATATGTAGTACAAAGGATTCAATTTTTCAGTACCTATTTTAATCCCGCAGAATATTATTTCACATTGACGCGGAGAATTTGTATGTAGCCTAGCTAACAAAAGCTGGTTCATAATGAACTGTTAATTATGTTAGCATCTTTATTCTTTAAATAGGTTATCTCAGTTATCTGCCCTGTGATTTCCGGCACGGAAGACCGCCTCGGGCCCCCCTATTTTATCTAATGTCGGAAAGGTTAACTAAGGGATTATTAGGCCAGCTTCTTTGTGTGCTCTTATAAAAGTAAGCAATAGTTTCTGTGATCTTACGTTCAATGTAGTGACAAGTGGCGGCTTCACCATCTGCCTGTCCCAGTTAAGGCTTCAGGCTTCCAGCCTAACAGGATGCAGCTATATTCTACCAGTAACTTGGAGCGACTGCCATATAACCTCTACAATCAAGTTACTGGGTAACACGATACTTATTGATAAGACTGTCAAATAATACTTTAATGAGAGCCGTGCGGGACCAACGCTGTACGTGCTTTCCGTGTCACGAAGGGATCTCAGATTGAAAAGATCATTCGTCCCGAACGAGGATCACCTGTTCAGTGCAGCTACTTTTACGCGTGACTTATAAAATTAAAAATATTTACCATAATATTTTTTTTATTTTTTTATATATTTTTTTTTATTTAATATTTATATTTACGTCTAGATGTTAAAAAGGTTAGTTGGAGGGCTGACTGGGGTCTTACGGAAGAACCCTCAGGCTATATTCGATTTCATATCGAAGGCACTCCCGACATAAACGGAACAATACTCGATTCGTGAGGGACCGAAGCTGCAGGAAGACCGAATAGGTAATCTGTCCCCCTAATAACGAACCACTGTAGCACAAAACAGAACTGTTACAAATAAAGAAATCAGCATGAAGGGGACAAAGGTAACTGTATCCTGGATGTTAAACCCAGACCTCTCAGACCTACTACTCGCAATGATAAACTGCGTTTGGGGGCTGGTACCTACATAATTTTTCTGCCCTTATCCCACTATTCTTGGGGTCGGAGCAATACGTTTTTCTTTCCATTCTCTTCTGTCAATCGCCAGGCTATCACTGACACCATTGTTTTTCATAGGATCATTTCTAACAAAATCCACCCATCTTTTCTTTGGTCTCCCTTTCCATCCATCAATATTTATATTCATAATTATTTCAGCCAATCGCGTTTCCTCTCACCTCTTCACATGACCATACCAAGATTGCGATTCCCTTTCAACTTTTCTGTCACAAGCGCCGCTTTTAAAAGAATGAGAAAATAATCCGGATAGCATAACCTTACCTAAATGGATACCGTGGATAGTGATTCGAGTTTGCTTTTTTCGGGCTGGAGATAAGTTTCTATTCGTTATTTATGTGTGCAGTGATAACGGCAATCGTTTAAATACGTTTCAAAGTTTTTTCAATGGAGTGTGGATAATTGAGTCATTCGCATTCCTAAAATCTACTTGGCAGCAACACAAATTACGAGTTTTGTGCATTTTAGTAGATGTTGAATATGTTGACCTTGTGTCGATAGAGCCAGATAAATGTGCATTTTTGTTTCAAGGTAAGTTAGGTAACACCTAAGCAGCTTCGGTAAAATACTACTATATAAGTATGTGCTCGAAAAACACGTTAAATTCCCATTGAACAGACGTTGCATAATCGGAAGTGTAAATAATACCTAAGTACCTACCTAAGTACGTGCTTAACTAACTTCATAAATATGAATACCGAATAACCACAAACCGTGGCTATGAATATTGTATCTATTCATAGCCACATATACCTACCAACTTAACCTTTTGCGTGTCTTAAGTTACACAGTTCGACATAAGAAAAAATGCTCCAAATGTCTTAAGTCGGACAGTTACACTTAAGGGCTTGGTCAGGATTGGACGATAAAAATCTGTGGTAGACACGCATAAGGTTAAGGATAAATTTTATGTAGAATGGATTTAAAGGGGTTCGATTTTTTTTCTATGTGAGATGGCATATCCCCCCCCGCCATTTTGTTTTTTTTTTCATAGTTGCGGCGCACTATCTAACATGCATACCTATTACAAAAAACTTAAACCAAATCGATTTAGTAGTTTTTGAGCCAAATCGTAACAAACAAACATAATATAATCGTTCCTCTTTATATTATTAATCTAGATAATATATTAAGCTAACTTAATTAATATTATAATCTAAACTAATATTAAGTATAAACTAATCTAAATTTTGATTGGTTTAGATTAGTTTAGTTTACATTATCTTGGCGTACCTACTCTAGAGCACCATGTTCCCAACATTTCTTGTTTGTTGAAGTGTCCTCTAACCATGCTTGTTAGATCGTGCGCCGCAACTTTGAAAATAAAACTAAATGGCGCGGGGGTGCTATGAACCAAAGGCTCTATCCCCTTGTTTCATCTCTTGACACCGGTCGACCTTAAAACGAATGTTTGGTAATCATGCGTATACCGTAAAATAGGTACTATAAAATTATATTTTTATTCTACGTTCGTCGGATAGCATGCATAGGGGAAGGTGGGGCAGCTTCATACAGTTTTTCTATTTTGTCTCATAGATTATTCTCTGGTATCAATATCTGAATAGATTGAATAAGAACTAGTACTATGACTATCTGACTTTCTATCAAAAACATATAATTTGTTTAAATATACATCTGTGACTTTTTATAAAAGTTTAAAAAAAAAAACAGGAATGTATGAATGTGCCCCGCATGCGGGGTACTTTCATACAGGCTATGGGGCAGATTCATACATGTGAAAAAATACACAAATTAAGGAATAAATGTTTAATTATTTATCAAAATAAAAGTATCAAAACACAACGTATTCGAAACCAAAAGCAATTAGACTCTGTGAGTAACTAATACCTAGAAAATAATCAAGTAATAAAGAAAAAAGTAAAAAAAGATAACTAAGTAAACAGAAAATAACTTAAAATGTAGGTAGTTTTTCCTTTTATGGCACTGAAATAAACTTAGTTAACCTAACAGTCTTTCTGATCAGTCAAATAAGTATATCTATGTCCTAGAATTAAGTAACATATCTTTGTTATGTATCTATTAGTAGGTAGGGAATATTAATAATCAACAATTAAAAAATATATCACAATATAAGGAATCTCAAATGTTAAATACTTAATGACTTTGAAAATATCTTATATCTTAATAATAATAATATTAATGGACGTTATAAAAAGAGAGATCTTTGTTAAAACTTAAAATACTAGCAGTTCTAGCTGTCTTAGCTGATTTAGGATCCGGTAATATCAAAACTATATCGGATAGATCTACTGATCCTTCGTCTTTGACGTCTGGAAATACAAATTTCATAGAAGATCCTGGTTTCTTCCTCAAAAATGAAACCATTACTTCTGTCAAACTGTAGTGTTTGATTATTTGACCGACATAGTAAATAACAGACTTCTTTTTCTCAAATTTAACAAGGACATAGGCCCCATCCTTGACATTTTCAGGATCAACAAGCTCTACACGAACATCTTCTTCTTGGTTTTCTTCAAGTTCATCGAAAGGTGAAGCAGAACTTTCTCTCAGGCTGATTGTTTCACTGTCGCTACTACTTGTTTCAATCTCTTTGGTTTTATTCCTTTTTGGTTTACTTGATCTGTCATAATCTTCATTTAATAAACTCAATGCTTTTTTCATTTCTCTTGCTCGACTTTTTCGTTCTTTTTCTAATCTCTTCATCTCTTTGATTTTTCCCAAATCTTCAATTCTAGTCTTCTCAGGCGTGTCGGTATAAATCCTTGATTTTCCAAGTGATCGACCATTTCTTGTTTGTTTGCGTCTTTGGACTTTCGGGAAAGGCCTTATCATTTCTGGAGTCTTCAATAGTTTGGAAGTAGATGGTGTAGGTTTATCGAAATCCATAAATAGAAGAGGTTGTGAAAGCAGTGAAGGCGAAACATCTCTGGACAAAGTCGTCGGTGTTCGAGCAGGAACATCACCACTGACTTCTGCGAGTTCATAACTAACTGTAACAAGCTCATTATCGGGTATTCCACGCTGCTCCTCACCAGCTGTATTTTCATTGCCATTCGTTACAGGATTAGAATGATACACTTGAACTGGCGCAAAATCTTCATCATTAAAAATCAATTTATTGAAAGGCCATATTCCGGTTTTTTCAAATGCTCTAGTGATATTCCTTGCATTAAATGATTCCAAATAAGGTATCTTTGTGAGTTTTGGGATATTGTAGATGTTAAGTGTTTTACCCGGGTTAGAAACGTGCCAGTCATTGAATGATGTTTTTAATTTAGATTTAAGTGGCCCAAATACACCAACGTCTAATGGTTGAAGGCGGTGAGTCGTGTGAGGTGGGAAGGAAAGGCACACTATGCCATTGTTCCGGCAGTAGTTGATGGCATCAATAGAAGTGTGGCTTTCATGGTTGTCTAATAAGAGCAATATCGGATTTTCTTTGGAAGATAAGGTGTGTTTTTGAATGTGCTTTAGAACATCAACAAAAATGATCGAATTTATCCATCCACTTCTCGTAGCTACACCTAAAGAGCCTTCTGGAGCACCTTCTATGAAGTGGTCCTTAAAATGTACCCGAGGGAAGATGAATAAAGGTGGTATGGTGTTTCCACTGGCCAAAATAATACCGCCAAATGTCACCAGTTCTCCTCTTTCGGCAGACACTATTTGACCAACTTGTTTTTGGGATTTGTCAGCTAAAATTTTCGGTGTGCTCAGCACAGTAGATATACCAGATTCGTCGTAGTTAAAAATCCGATCGGGAGTAAAATTGTGCTTGCAGTATAAATTCTCCAGGTTCTGGAAGAAATCATTCACTGCCGTTTTATTAAACCCGAATGATCTTGCAGCGCTGGTATTTTCCGGTTTACGCAAACTTAAATTCCTATGGCGTTTTCGGAAACTTGCTAACCAATCTGCTCCCGCCATCTTGTTTCTATCCCAACTTGCTGGATATTTGAGTTCATTGGCCTTAGCGAATTCATATGCCAGTTTTTTAACTTGGACACATGTTAGTCCATAGTGCATTTTGGAACACTCTAAGATGTATTTATTTAAGTGTTCTTCTTCTATTTTTGTTAAAACTTGCTGCGATGCAAATTTAGAATCGAAAACACGATTTTCGCTAAGTAGATCTCGTGTTCGTAACTTTTTGAGACGGCTTTGTAAAGTTTGTGGATTTACTCCGTACTTGGCTGCTGATTTTCTTAAAGAGACTTTGTTTAGTATGACTTCATCGATAGCTTTTGATATTGCCACTTCGTCTACCTCTCCACTCCTAGTACCCTTTTTCTTGTAATTCCTGACCATATTTTTTCTGTAAAACAAAATATAATATCATTTCAACTCTAATATAAAATATGGGGCACATTCATACAGTATGAATGTGCCCCTCTTATTACTGTATGAACCTGCCCCATTCAATGATTTTGAAAAACAAATATTCTTATAAAAAAACCAAACATATATATTATTATTTACGTATTAATTCACAAAATACATCCTATTATCTTTGAAATAAAATAGTATTGAATAATCTAGATAAAAACTTTCATCAAAATAAAGATGTTTAAAGTGAGGTTATAAAATTACTTACGCGTTGCCGAATCACGTTCCGCGTCACCTCGTCGCGAGTTTCACACTGACTGCTGTCAAAATTCGTGAGCCAACGCACACGTAGGTAAGTCACGTGTACATGCTTAAATCGTTCAGTTAACGCGCGCCTAATAAAAGATGTCGCTAGTGTATGACGGTGCCCCGTGTATGAATCTGCCCCACTTCCCCCTACATGACGTAATAATAATAAATGACTGCCTGCATCAAAGACCTACTACGCCATAGACTGTAGGTACTATACGCTAGTAAACTGATAAATTAAGTTAGTAGTGGCCGGCCTAGGTACCTAGTTAGGTAGTTATTTACTTTTCTAATGAAGCCACTCATCGTCGAGGTAAATACGTTTACTTATCACACGAATAACTAACGGACGACAACTAAGTACCTACCTAGGTAATTAACACAAGCATTTAAGGTTGTTTTTATGCACCTAGTAGTTTTGTTTTAAATGCGGGAAATAATGCAATGAAAAAATAATATATTTATAAGTGAGTAAGTATAATAAATAATACTCCTTTAAAGTTTTAAACAAAAGTCTTGACTTACTTTTTAAAAGTTCCTTGTACAGTTACCGTTGAAATATCATTTAGAAAAGTTTGTCGCATTGAGAAACAAATACAAGATATAGCAATAATAACACAAGTTCATGTTATAAAGACAGAAACCATTGTTATCCGGATCATGACTCATACTAGAAAATTATTCCTGTAACGACCACTTGAATTTGCCGCAATTATGTCATGCAAAGAAATATCACTTTAAACATAAGTTTATGCTAATCTTAATGTCATTCACAACAATAAACACTTCGTCAACATATTAACACAAAATGTTATCATAAACTCGGACGAAAACAACACTGAACACAACTAAATCACAACTTGGACTAAACTTTACCAACTTAGATTATGTGCCTACGCTAACAGTAACTTTATACGCCAATAGTTGCTTAACAACTTTATAATAATATCTTCGTATCAACATTAATATTGAATTATAAGGTAAAATTAAATTCTACTTTTGTCCGGAAATCGTCCGTCCACAGAGCATAATGATAGTTAACAATAAAAAATAACCTTTTACGTTTATTCTACACCAGCTAAAGCATTTTTTGTAAAATTGAAGGCCATTCCTCGCGTTGTAGAGTAAGTCTTTGTGCAACAAGATAGAGTCGCTTTTGGTCATTGTTGTGGACGCCTTTTACTGCGTTCCGTTTTACCGAGTTCCAATTGGAATTCAGCAGTTACAGATTAAATATTAAAATGTTGACATCCCAAATGATGAATTTAATATAACAAAATTAAAATTTTAGACCACGTGAAATCATCAAATATTCAGTGTGCCTTTAACGCCGCAAAGCAAGTCTTTGACAAACAAAATTTTGCTCATTTTTTTTTATCGTAAACCAAATCATTAAAATAAAAAACTCAAATGAATACTACAACGAATAACAAACAACTGTAGTGAAGCGGATGATTTAAATATCAAAGTAATAAATTATTCGGAAACTTTTCCATAAGTTTTAAAACTTGTGAGATTTACTGCCCTCTTGTGCAGATACGTTGTAACAATTCCTAATCTTACGAAGTATGTTAAAAATATAACAGGTGGCGCTATGTTATAAATATCCAGCTTAAGTGAAACTGTACCAAGATCGGTTTTTTCGGTTTGCACTGCCACTTCTAAATCAAATGCATCAAAGGAAAATAAAATTCTACTTACTTGGAAGCTTCCTACATCAATCTTGTTTTCATCATAAATAAGCACAACATTTCGATGCAACGTAAGATATTTAAATTAATGTGCAAATATAATGGAAATGAACACATAAAAAACAAAATACAAGTAGGTACATAAATGGAATGAGTAACAACTAACCAATACCATATTGTTATTTATTATTATTAGCCCACCTAAAATTATTACGATCTTAATTTTTTTTCGTTCTTTTTTCAATACCAATCCAACCATAGAGAATAGTCGTTTCTCTGGAGCAGCCAGGTTTTGGAATCGGAGGAAATTAGGTAGGTACCTACTGGTTAAATATAGGTGTACCTACTTAGTATATCGCCGCCTTACCCTACGAAGAACTTATGCGGGATTTTTAAATTATATTTTACTGATATTATTAGATGATCACATACCTTTAATGAGAATGACTCGGCTCGTCAGGTAGGCGTTCTGTTTGAAAAATACTAATCTCAAAATACTAATCGCGGTGCGGTGAAAAACAGTAGACCTTCTATTCATATTTAGTTCCTCAACTAACAGGGCTAAATTATTTTCAAAATTAATCCTCTCTCTAATTATAGCCACTATTTCATTAGAATCATCACTATCACGAACACGAACACCAAATCGGTTAAGCAAACTGGCAGCTATCTGAAAGTTCTGCATCATATTTGGTACTGATTTATTGAAATAGTCTTGCCTCAGGAGCTTGAAGTCTCTTTTAAAATGTCCATTTACTGCTTCAACTACCCAGCGGCATATTGTGTTACACAGCGGCTTCGGTTGGCCTGTTGTGTTGTTAATTGGTGTTCGCCTTCTGATAAAGAATCAGGCATATATGGCCGATAATTACAGCCTTCTAGCATTCTTATAGAATCTCGGAAACCCCTATCCAATATAAACACATCATTTTCTTGAAAATATAATCTAAGAGGAGAGTTTTCATAATCAAAAAGGGAAATCATTATGTCAGCATCGGATGTGGTAGCCTTGTATGGATCAATCAATCCAAGATGTAACCATCACATGCAACAGATAAAAATGGCTTTAATAGATTTTTATATTTGTGCTGTGCAATGAATATGTATCTTTTTGGAAGGAGTAATTGGAATTTTTATTTATATTTATGTATATACCATTTGGTATTGTAAGATTATGGTCCATTAGACTTTCTCTCGATATGTGAGTAATACCAAGGTGCATGGTACAAAATCTTGAACCAGGATTTCCCTGCATTTGTTCATTAGGTAGTCGCTCTAATGTGCTACGCGGTACATCTAACAATGTAGACAACCGAACATCTGATTCGCCAGTCCTCATTTTCATTAACAATGCAGCTAATCCCAAAATGCCTTTGTGCATTCCTTGTAATCGAGGAAGTTCATTAAGAATGGTGGAGGGTCTTGTTTGGACCTTCCAGTCCAAAAGAAAAAATGTTGTCTTCAATTTCTTGAACGGCTTCTACATTTGTGAAATTAAGGTAGGGCTTGAAAGCATTAAAAAATGAAAAAATGTGTTCTACTTGTTGTGAAGTAAATGTACTCATGCTATTACTCGAATCATACAGATTACCCCACTCATTTCTCAGTCTATGTTCTGTACAGACACGGCTGTGTGTGTGTGTGATATAATATTTATACGTAGGTATAATAAGAGTCATTAAAGTTTGCCATTCTAAAGTTCGTCACAATTCGCAGCGCAGTAGTCTATTTTACAACCGATCATAACACCGCGCATGCGCGGTCTCGCGGAAGCTGACGCGTGTAGTGGCGTCTCAGTTGCTCGTATATGTTCGATGCTTACTTGTGTCTCGCTTGCTCAATGCAATAAGACTGTCGATGCCATAAGTGTTACACATTGTTATTATTTTTAATTAGTTGTTTTTGTTATTGTTTTGTTATCTTATTTTTCTTATTAATGCCTTTAATGGCCCCACAAATTTATTTATGGAAGGAGTTTCGGAAATTTTGAGCGATAGTGAGTAAATACTAAAATACTTTATATTGACTAATAAACTTTATATTGAACTAGTTTGGGTAATGCGCTGTGCCCCCGCTTGTGTCTGTGTTTGTGATCCACCTTCGACCTGCGACAATGAGTTAGCTGGCTATACTTCAAGTGAGTGCATGTACCTTTAAATTTAGCTTTCATTTATTTGGTTCGCACACAATCCCTCATTTTCAATTACCTATACTTATTACCTTCTTATGCATTTCTACCTACTTATCTTACAATCGCAAACTGCTTCTAGAACTTTATTCAAGTGAGTAAAAATAACATAATACCTACGTATAAAACAAAAATATTTTTACGCGCTAACACTTTTTAATGCGATTGCACCTGCGCGGTCGTCACAAACAGCTAACTTCAGAGAGGCAAAGATGGATTGCTAGCATTATACTGAGTATCGTTGCTCTAAATGAATCTGCCATATTGTGCAGATTAAAATTGTTACATTGAGGGGAAAGGCAGTGAGAAGCAGTATTTGCTGCCCGTCTATAATTTTCCAATGTTATGTCGCTAGATACAACTTCAGGAGGCACTTCTAGATTTTCATTAACTGGTTCAGCAGTGTTTGGCTCAGAGTCATCTGCTTCAATTTCAACTTCTTCAGTAACTAGTAGAAATTCCACGAGCTTTATCAACATGCTCAATACGTATGGCAGCATGCTTACAACTCATCCAGCATGAATGGCATATTAGGTATATCAGATGTACCTAATATAAAAAAAATGAAAAGGGAAAGTGGAGTGAGTGTGAGAAGTAATGTGTGTATGTCACAACTGAGTACCTACAATATGCTGTTTGTTGTGTTAAATAGAATAAATTCGGGCCCCGTGAAGGTAGCACACAGTATAAAAATAAAGATTGCCGGAAAAGTTGAGCGGAAGAGTCAGACCTTTAATCTGCCGGTGGGAGGCTAAATGAGAATTAAAATAACTACTATTTTGTCCTTTCTCTATTTAATGGCCCGTAGCCCAACAGTCATACACCATTCACTAAATATACCTTATTTAGATTGTAACATTTCTAGGTTAGTGGTGATATTAAGGAAAGTGTGATATTATTGCATCTTTGTTTATAAGTAGGTATTAATAAAAAAATGGAAAATTCCTACCAGATTGCTGGCTTTTAAAATAAATTTAACTTAGTCAACTGGAAGCGATGAGTTATGAAGGAATCCCCGTTGCCAAAATGGTCCAAAGAAAAAGTATATTCAGCAACAAAATCCAAATTTAGAAATAAATAAAGGAGTAAAAAAAAACGCCGAATAATTAGGCGTCTTTTTTTCCTTTTCAAATAAAAATCAATGCATGTGCGCTAACGCAATAACAATATAGCGTGCGATAATCACAGTACAAAGGGAATATCGAAAATTGAGGGCAATCCTTCTCACTTCATCGTCCTTTGTTGTAATTTCTAGAACAGAAAGCGATCAAATTAAATAAAACTTTTTTAAAACTATTAGCGACGGAATTACTTCTGGTGTGAGGACTATATGATTACTACAAACGCTGAAAATGACAGAAAAACGTTCAAAGAGGTTTGTAGTGGACATATTTTCGTTTTTAGTATAACAGAAATTGATCAGAAGCGATCAAATTTTTTTTTTTTGCTATTTGCTACAGAATTACTTCTGGTGTGAGGACTATATGATTACGTACATCTTCAACTTAATGTTCCACAGTGGTGTTTTTCCGAAGGAATTTAAACTTGCTGAAGTAATCCCAATCTACAAGAGTGGTGACAGAGACTGTGTCAATAACTACCGACCCATCTCTATACTTTCTACTCTGTCTAAACTAGCTGAAAAACTTATTAACAAGCGTCTGATTAACTATCTCGAGACCAAATCCTTGCTGTCAAAATCTCAATTTGGTTTTAGAACTGGAATCTCTACCAATGATGCGGCTCACGAATTGATCGATCATGTTGTTAATAAACTAGACCACAAAAAGAAAGTGATAGCGATATTCTTGGATTTAGCTAAAGCTTTTGACAAAGTCTCTGTTCCACTTCTACTTACTAAGCTACAAAGTATGGGGATTCGTGATACACAGCTCAAACTATTTGAGGATTACCTTGCTGACAGGCAACAGAGAATTAGAATTGGAGAATTCACTAGTGATGACTTACCTGTCTGCTACGGTGTTCCTCAGGGTAGTGTAGTTGGGCCCACACTTTTCCTCACCTTCATCAATGACCTGTGTGATCTGCTACTACAAAATGGCAAAATTGTCACATTTGCGGATGACACTGCGTTGATCTTCCATGGCGAACTCTGACGTGCTGACAGTAAGACAACTTTGTATTCTGTGCTCAGCTCTAAAACAACATTCACTAATAGGGTATGATCCTTTACTTAATGCAAACAAGAGAGTCAAACACAGGGTTTGCCCAACATTTACTAATCGTAGCACTGCCTTCTCACGCAAATTTTTTGAATTTCTTGGTGGACATCTATATAATATAGCTAACAGTTTACCCTCTTACAAGAGCTAATTGTAAGAGGGTTATTACTGCCTGGCTTAAGTCTCTCAACTACGATGACACTGAAAATCTGTTTATTGTACCATCCTAACCAACTGCGTATGCTGTCACCTCCTTCACCCCGCACACACGCACTCACACACACACTCACTCTCTCCCACACACACTCACACAGACACATACACACTCCCACACACTCGCACTCACACTCGCGCATACCTACATATTTAGTTCCTCTCACCCACTTTGTACCCCCATAACAGCAACAATCTCACTGCACCTAGCGTAATCCCTCTTAATTATTTCTTCTCACTGATGTTGTATACAGCTGTCACCTATTGTCCGGAGTCTGGAGAGGCTGGTAATCTGTCATACAGGTCTCCTAGTACAGAAACCAGCCTCTCGCATAGATCACAACAATTATCGCTAATGTTTTGTTTTAATTTTTTTGTTCATATTGTTTGTAAAATTCTATGTGAGAGAAGAACAATAAACTTTATTATTCTAAATGATTAGGTATTACAAACGCTGAAAATGACAGAAAAACGTTCACAGTGGTTTGTAGTGGACAAATTTTCGTTTGTAGTAGAACAGAAATTTATCAGAAGCGACCAAATTAAATTAAACTATTAGCGACGGAATAACTTGAGGACTATATGATTACTACAAACGCTGAAAATGACAGAGAAACGTTCACAGAGGTTTGCAGTGGACATATTTTTGTTTGTAGTAGAACAGAAATTGATCAGAAGCTATCAAATTAAACCAAATGAATAAATTAATTTCCGCCGCCGCATCCCTAAATGTATAACAATCTTTTATGGTGAAATTAAGCTAGAAATTACAATTCAACCATAAAACATCGTTTCGTGCAAAATTCAACTCTTGAGTATAAGGTACTTCCACCATCGACTAGGTTCATTTTATCGTACTTGTTATAAAAGCTTTTTGACTTTTCAAGAGACCTTTGCCTTGATTTTTCGAGTAAAGTTCAGCGCCTGCCTCGCTCACTTTAAAGTATAAAATAATTAACTACCTAAGTAAGTATTATAAAATTACTAACGGTCGCGTTCTGCAAAATCGTAAATAGTTTTATTTTATAGAACATAGGTAGGTACGTTTTTTATATAAAAATGTAACTAGGTTAGTTCATTATTAATAAATTAATTGGTATGTTATCCAAAATATAGTAAATCAATTTAAATCTCAATAAAAATCAATATAATGACGATAAATTACTCGTTACTCACCTCTCTTTAGTAAATTGTTTCCGTGCGTAGTAAGGGTACCTAGCTAGTTTTTTTTTATATATCGAACTACGTATAATGTGTAATATATAATATTTTGTATTTTAATTTATATTTTTAATTTCAATAATTTTATTGTGCAGCATACTTAGACCTAAGTATCGAGTTGGCTTTACATATTTTTTTTCTTTTTATCCATGAATATTCTGAAAGTGACCACGCTGCTGGTCGCATTTTGCCAGCAGCGTGGTTAAATCTATAGTTTCGCCTCAAACTATCACAAATAAATACTGTATTTTTAAGATCTCGTACGATTACCGCGATATCTCTTATTATTTATGAGACCATACTTCTAAGATGTTTATTTTTTTGATATTCATTCACGACTATGAATACAGAGTCATTTAGTCGTAGCTTTAGTTTTTTTACTTTTTTAATCATTTAGTTGCTGAATGAAAATTCTGGGTTTAGACCTAGACCAAACTAAGGTATCTAGTTGTCTTTATTCCCATAAAAAAACAATGTTAAAAATATGCGTGATTCATTGTCGACTTCAGCGACAGAAGAATTGAGATCTAAATGCTAATATTCGACTTGTCTGGTTTTCATACAGGTCATGTAATCTTATATTTGGCTTATCTTGGCTTAACTTATGCCGCGTGTCTAGATAGTAGTAAGACGTAGTAGTAGTCTTGCTATTGTACCTTTTTTATTGCAATGTTAGAAAGAGAAAGAATATATTACCTGTCTACGATTACGACGGATCGAAAAGTATATTCTGGCAACACTGTCTGAGAGAAACATTGATCGCTCTACATTTTGTTGGGAATTCCATTACCTGGCTACCGAGGTTTTTAAGCAAATTCTTGAATTTTTCGATAATTTCATCAATAAATCACAGACTTGGCTTAAAGGCGCTTTGTTCCACTTTAGAATTCTGATGTGACACATTATAATATTTGTTGGAGCACTTGAGACGCAAAAATACACCAATTTTTTATCAAAATATCAAGAAGTTATGCGAATAATTGAGCGTCTAGAATACGACTAGCGCCAAAAAAGCAGTTTTAGGTATTTTCATAACTGCTATATTACGACGAAAATTGTTAAGGAAATATTGAAATATAAAAGTATACTTTTTGATAGTTCATATACAAATTACATTTTGTTGCAAAAAACTACCATGTTTTAGTAATGATATAAAAGTGGTATAATCAATAAGTAAAAGCTTTTTTCTTTCATTCAGTTCGTTTTATAATGATAGTATTGGCAACAATATCAAATTTAAGCCCACAAAATGCGTACCTACCTAACGTATGTTTCTGGATGACAGTCGTCATGTTATCGAGCCATGTCACAGCATTGTCAAAGCACACGTGGACGAATGACAGCTTTACTGTATCTCTCTTTCTATATGGTTATGAGTAACAGAGATAGATGTCTTTACGGAATCGGCTACTCAACCTTGATACAATTTGAATTGATCGGGTACTAAAAGGTTCAGTCAGTTCAGTTTTAAAAATTGTGCATTTATGTCAAGTGTAGAGGTGGATATTGGGGTTTCACAAAATAATAGTGAGAATCTATCTTTGTTGAGCCGTTCCTTAGATAAAGGTATTGGAATTAGATATTATACATAAAATTATAAAGTAATTTTGAATTCACGTTGTACTCACAAGGACTGAAAAATCTATCTTTATTTACAGTCTCTGCGTGGCAAAGTTCTTTCGCCGAAATGTCTAAAACTCGCAGCGAATTCAGGTTTATAGTGTATGCGGGTGCAATATTCGTATGTTATTTCATTTATGGAATGTTACAAGAGAAAATAACGAGGGGAAAATATGGTGAAAACAATGAAAAGTTTACGTGTTCGCTATCCCTGGTCCTCATTCAATGCGTGGTGAATTACGTCTTCGTACAACTTTTAATGGTAAGTCTTTTGCTCATCACTTAGTATTTGGGCGTTCAAATCCCGTTAGATCACTTTATTTGGGAAGGCCTTTGTACCATCACAATTAAAACAAATTATAGTTTCGTTAGTATCACTTGAGAATTTCAATTGTCTAATTTCATCCTACAAAGAATTTGACTCAGCATAATGCATGATCCTAAAATAGTCATCAGTGAATTTTCAATTACTATAATATCAAACTCATAACTTATGTTACGGCTTCTTAAAATAAATATTATAAACTTTGTGATTGAAAAGTAAGCTGGTAGGTGCAGAAAGCCTGTGTTATATAGTATAGGTAATATTATTATAAAAATAAGATTCAAGTAGATATAAGGCAAATATTTATTTTGTTTAAACCATTTCAATAAAACTGTTATATATAAGGGTAGGTAATATTATTATAAAATAAGATTCAAGTAAATATAAAGAAAACATTTATTTTGTTTAAACCATGTCAATAAAACTGTTATATATAAGGTAAATTATAATGTTTCAAGTAAATAATACATTAATAATAATATTAAATTTATCGTTAGTATTAATATTTAGATTTATCATTAATTATCTTTATCGTTATTTATCCACTTCAGAACTTTATTATTTCTGTTATATATAAGGTAAATTATAATGTTTTAATTAAATAATACATTAATAATAGTATTAATTTATTTTTAGCATTAATATTTAGATTTATCATTATCATTATGTATTCACTTTACACAGCATTTTTAGGGGGAACACAACATAACTATACTATATTCATAGTCATACTATAATTTTATAACTTCAAACTACTATAAAGAACTATAAAGAAAAGATAGCCAATAGGCAGGAAAAGTACTTAACTGGTGATCTGCTCGGTCCGACGGCTCGACTAAGAATGCCCCACAAAGGGTTGGGCTCTTGCTTTTATACACAGTGACAAACAACTGACGTCATCGAGCCGTTAGTACAGAGAACACTTATACAAAATTGATCAACTAGACTACATTTTACTTAATAAAAGTGATATAAATATACTGTTAAAAGTATAATTATGTCACGAAATAAATATTGTAATATAAATACTGTAAAAGTGGTTTTAACAATGATTTTATGATTTGAATCACAACCGAATCAACTTCCGAAATCAAGGAATCTTTATTTCACTTATACAATTAAAGAAATAGTGCTAAAAATTATAAAAAATTAAAAAGATATAACACGGCCATTCTGATATGTACTTCGTTCTCGAAGTACATTTTTGATAAAACAAGTTATGTCAAGACTAATTCATGAAATAACTTTTAAATTACACGATAATCACTAAACATAACATAAATAAAGTTTAAAGTAAATTATTTTTATAAATTAATTTAGATATAACATGGTAATTCTCCTATGTACTTGGTCATAGAAATACATTTCTGGTAATCAATTACTTTGGTTTTAAGATTGTATAATATTAGCACAGCCACAGGCACAGCCACAGGCACAGCCACAGGCACAGCCACAGGCACAGCCACAGGCACAGCCACAGGCACAGCCACAGGCACAGCCACAGGCACAGCCACAGGCACAGCCACAGGCACAGCCACAGGCACAGCCACAGGCACAGCCACAGGCACAGCCACAGGCACAGCCACAGGCACAGGCACAGCCACAGGCACAGGTAAAGCCACAGGCACAGCCATGAACATAGCCAGTTATTTAACTAATATAATAGTAACTAGCATAATTTATCAGTATTTAGAGACTTAAATAGCATCTTCAACAATAGCATTCTCATAGACCATTTCGCCTGGCCAAAATCGTAGCTTGTCTTTCGAAATTACGAGATTCCTTTGACCTCTGCCACGCAAACTGTAACGATCATTATTTAAAATCTCTTGAATTTCGTACGGCCCCCTAAATTTTGACTTTAGCTTTTCGTGACGTCTATGGTCCTGATAGACATAAACAATATCCCCAACATGATACGTTTTTTTCTGACTGCGTACTGCATCGAAACGTTCTTTAAATTTTTGAGCCACTGCCCTGAGACGATTGTGCGCGAGTTCTCGATCTGCTCGTATATCAAAATCTTGTTGTGCAGCGTGATCACCATAAAGTTCGTTCAAGCGAGCCTGAACACAAGGTATATTTGCATTACTACCAACTAGTAGTCGTATAGGGGAAAAACCCGTAGATTTTTGAATGGTGGTATTTATGGACTGCTGTACTTTCCATAATTCGTTCGGCCAATCTGACACATTACCACACCTTGTAGTCAACATATTAATTACGGTTGAGACGTATCTTTCGGCTTGACCGTTACCTCGTGGTGTTCCGGTGGCTATCATGTGGTGCTCTATTTCTAAGTCTCGAAATAATGAACGAACTAAATTGGAGCTAAAGTTAGTGCCTCGGTCAGTGATTACTAATGACGGGGTGCCAAATAGGGTAATAGTGTCTCGAATCACAGGCACTAACTCAGCGGCTCCCAAGGTCTTAAGCTTTTTCAGGACGCAGAATTTAGTAAAGCCGTCAATTATTAGCAAGATATACTTATAACCATCTGTTGATTGTGGGAAAGGCCCTGTACAATCCAAGTGAATAGTGTGGAAAGGCACCGCTGACTTATATATTGGATGTAATAGCCCTTCTTTTGGGCCTGAATGACCTTTTCGCTCCACACAAATCAAGCAATGGTATAAGTATTTCTTCACAAATGCTGCCATAGATGGAAACCAGAAATTTTCTCTTATTTTATCTAGTGTTTTATAAAACCCTACATGACAATTTTCGTCATGAAACAGTCTCAACAAGGGAATTCTACTATTTCTGGGAACAAACAATTTAGGTGAGGCGTTCGGATCAGCCTTGTAATACAATAAATTTTCTAATACGACGTACTGGTTTTCATCCAAATCTCCTACCTCAGCCCGTTGAATTAACGAAAGTGTTTCTGGGTCATTCTGCTGTGATATTTCAAGCCAAGATCGAGAGTCATTTGAAATTAGATTAACTGAATGGATCAAACACTCTGGGGTAGCTGTGATGGGTACCTCAACAGGGTTGCGACTAAGAAAGTCTACGTGGCTGATAAATTTGCCCTTTCTGTAGACTATCTCAAAATCAAAGTCCTGCAGATACGTCCACCAACGTGCTACTCTTGGAGATAAATCTTTTTTATTTGCCGTAGATTTTATAGCATTACAATCGGTTATGATTTTAAATTTAATACCTAACAGGTAGACTCTAAAATGTTTTAAGGAATTGTAAATAGCTAATGTTTCTAAATCATAAGAACTATATCTAGATTCAATTGAAGAAGTGCGTTTACTAAAATATGCTACCACTTTACTGATATTATTATTATCTTTTTGCAATAAAATGGCACCGTATCCTAGAGAACTAGCATCCGTATGCAATTCGGTCGGCAAATCGGGATTATAAATGCTTAGTAAGGGTTTAGACGTTAAACATTGGATAACATAATTTCGGGCAACCTCTTGTTCAGACCCCCATTCCCATTTTTGATTATTACTGGTTAATTTGGTGATACAAGCTGTACGGTGAGCGAACTCGGGAATGAATTTCCTAAAATAGCTTGCGAGGCCCATAAACTGGCGCACTTGCCTAACAGTTCTAGGTGTAGGAGAATTTACTAGGGCCAAGACCTTATCGTCACTTGGTCTAACTCCCTCCTCAGATATACGCCGACCTAAATATTGGATTTCATTTACAAAAAATTTGCATTTCTTTAAGTTTAGGGTAAATCCGGCTTCAGAAAGTGCTTCTATTGTAAGTTCTAAATATGAAAGACCTTCCTCAATACTAGTAAATGGAATCAACAAATCATCAATATATGTAAGTAAAAATTTTAAATGTTGAACCGCTTTTGTTATTGCCCGTTGAAAAACAGCTGGACCATTACAAATACCGAATGGCATTTTTAAAAACTCGTAATGTCCATCAGGTGTTATGAAGGCTGTAAATTTGACTGAATCAGGGGCTACAGGAATTTGATAAAAACCATTTTTCATATCTATAGATATAAAGAATTTTGCATTACCCAAACGGTCGATTTGGTCTTCAATTAATGGTAGTGGGTACCTGTCTTTTTCTATTAATTTATTTAACGAACGATAATCAATACATAAACGATCATCGCCCCCTTTTTTCTTTACTAGCAAAATTGGGCTAGCGAATGGGGAGTGACTTTCACGAATGATCTGCTTAGCAAGTAAATCTTGAACTATTATGCTTACTTTTTGTCTTTCAACTGGGGCTAACCTATACGGTCTGTAATTTACAACTTCATCATTTTTTAATCTCAAATTTAATTGACCAGTTTGAACATTACCAATGTGAGTAGGTGTAGGTAAAACGTAAGGGTATTTTTTGAAAATTGTAATAATATTATCTTGTAGATTTGTGTCCAAATTCTGTATAGAAGATCGAAGGTCATCAAAGGCATCATATGGATTATCATTAGCTAGGTATATAGTGGCAACAGGAGTCAGTTCTTTCCATGCCAGCCTACAACCTTCAGAATCTACAATAATTTGAATGTCAGGGTGACTAACAACATTCCTACCAATAAGAAGATCAAATGGAACATCTTGGTCACGGGCCACATGTAAATCTAGCTCTATACAGACATCTGCAAATTTAACTGGCACTGTGATAATTGCAAAAATATGTATTTTACCGTTACCTATTCCATTAACGTATATTGAGCATGGTAAAAATGTTAAATTTAGTCGTTTGGCAATAGATTCTCGTATAATGCTACAACTTGCTCCTGTATCGACAATAGAATCAATAGACACGTTGCGAATTATGACATTAGTAGGCTTAAAATTGGAAACATTACAAAAAGTATTGACTCGGGCATCTAGTCATTGATTTTTCTCAGGCTTTAGTTGTTGTTTGTCCGAATTTACACGATTGAAAAAGCAAGTTGTTGCATCATGTCCTATCTTTTTACAAACTGTACATTTTTTTATGTTCTGGGGTGAAGAAGTTGGTTCACTAGTTTTGTTGCACTGAGATCGGAAATGTCCCTTCTCACCACATGTGAAACATTTTTTTTCCTGAAATTTTTCTTCGGATTTTGGCATTGGCTTGAAACGTTTACTTGGTCCAGGCAAATTATCAAGCGATTGATCTAATGGTCGCTTTTTAATCTTTACATAAGCAGAAAACAAAGCTATTAATTCTGATGTTGTTTTGACACTACTGTTGAAAGATGCCATTTTCACATTATTGTCTCTAATACCCCCACAGACCAGTTCTATTAACTGAAACTCAGAAAATACAATTTTTGTGTTCTTTAATAACCTGATCTTCTCTCTTGCGTACTCACAATAAGAGTCGGCAAAGTCTGAACAATAAGTTACAGCTTTGTACAATCGTTCCGAGAGATTTTTCTTTTCCGGGTACAGTGAAATTAATTCAGCACAGAAATTTTCCCATGACCGACCTTCCTGGGGCTGCCAGGACTCGTACCATACTAAAGCAGAGCCCTTGAGGGCCTTACCTGCCTTTGCGACTTTAGTTAAGCCGCTCCAACCAAATTCTTCTTAAGCTTGTCAACGTCTGCACACCACGTAACTGCGCCGCTGTCGGTGGTGGCTGGATCGAATATCGGGAGAGCCACGTCATCCTGCCGATTCTTGCTGGATAACGCTTCTTTGATAGTAGTAAGCAGCCCTTTCAGAATCTCTGGCTCCATTTTGGTAGCGACAAAAACACCTGGAAATATGGTAAGATTAGTATGGCACTTGGGATCCCACTTCTGATGTTATATAGTATAGGTAATATTATTATAAAAATAAGATTCAAGTAGATATAAGGCAAATATTTATTTTGTTTAAACCATTTCAATAAAACTGTTATATATAAGGGTAGGTAATATTATTATAAAATAAGATTCAAGTAAATATAAAGAAAACATTTATTTTGTTTAAACCATGTCAATAAAACTGTTATATATAAGGTAAATTATAATGTTTCAAGTAAATAATACATTAATAATAATATTAAATTTATCGTTAGTATTAATATTTAGATTTATCATTAATTATCTTTATCGTTATTTATCCACTTCAGAACTTTATTATTTCTGTTATATATAAGGTAAATTATAATGTTTTAATTAAATAATACATTAATAATAGTATTAATTTATTTTTAGCATTAATATTTAGATTTATCATTATCATTATGTATTCACTTTACACAGCATTTTTAGGGGGAACACAACATAACTATACTATATTCATAGTCATACTATAATTTTATAACTTCAAACTACTATAAAGAACTATAAAGAAAAGATAGCCAATAGGCAGGAAAAGTACTTAACTGGTGATCTGCTCGGTCCGACGGCTCGACTAAGAATGCCCCACAAAGGGTTGGGCTCTTGCTTTTATACACAGTGACAAACAACTGACGTCATCGAGCCGTTAGTACAGAGAACACTTATACAAAATTGATCAACTAGACTACATTTTACTTAATAAAAGTGATATAAATATACTGTTAAAAGTATAATTATGTCACGAAATAAATATTGTAATATAAATACTGTAAAAGTGGTTTTAACAATGATTTTATGATTTGAATCACAACCGAATCAACTTCCGAAATCAAGGAATCTTTATTTCACTTATACAATTAAAGAAATAGTGCTAAAAATTATAAAAAATTAAAAAGATATAACACCTGCATCTGGGAAACGGGATTTGACCACTCATGCTTATTTCTCATGTAATAAGCTCACCCATCTTAGAAAAATATGAGAAAATCTTATTAAACTAATATTAACATTCTATATTATTAAAGTGAAAGTGTGTTTGTTTTTTACACTTTCACACCTAAATCACTGAACTGATTTTGATAATTTTTGGTGCAGAGAGTGATGTAGTAAGATTGGACTTTGGAGATTAAAGTTAAAGGTTATGTTGGTTTTGTGGAAATAAAGCTTCAGTGTTAGTGAAGCCACTGGAAAAAACCAATTCTTGATAATAGTCTCCTTTAGGTATATCTCATAGATATAATAAAGAAGGAGATATGTCCGGTTGACAAAAATATATCGGAAAGTTGTGTCCCCAGGTTCTCCCCCCTACACGGCAACTACTACACATGCGCTTCAGTAAAAGCAATAGATAACCACACACCCACATTTCTTAAAACAGAATGTACTACACAATCAATTATAAACCTTATCCCATCAAACACAGCGTGTATTTATCATGCACCGTAAAACTTACCCACACAAAAACATCGGACGCTATCGTTGTGCTGTGCAAAAGCAATTTATTTTACTATATTATATGCTAGTGATTGACTAAATCGGAAAGTTATCGAATGTTACATTTATTAGTACAAAAAAATGTTTTGGGTCTTGAAAATTAAATAAATCATGTCCAGAAAATTAAACAATATGTAGCTAAAAATTTTCATTAAAACTGAAACAGTAAAAATCCGATGACGTTGGTTTAGGCTGTCACAGCGTATTGAAACAGCTGGTTGAACCCTACTACGGCGTTTTCCCAATGACCCGTAATGTGGAGGTATTTGTGCAGCACTTGACGCTTTGATATTACTGGGGTGGCATTTTTTTGTCAAATAGTGTAATCTTAAATTCATATATTTTCCATGACTGCTTTACGATTTCTCTACTACGCTGTAAAATAATCAAAATAAGTTAAAAACATTATTTCACATCGCTGTTCCAACCAGGTTCAAGCGGTTGACAAATTGAAAAATATACTATAATAGCAATATTGCATTCGTCCATCGACATTATTGTCGATAGCCTACGTTAGTGGATCTGCACAAGCACATCACTAACTCGTCGCAAGAAGCAGCGGCCGGTCTACGCGATGCATCTGCTTAATAAGAGTATTGTTTTGTGATTTTTACATTGCTTGTCCAGTCACTTAGCGGCAAACTTAGGTAGTGGTTAAGGAGCAATGTATTTATTGCAAAATAGTACAGTCGAAGGGATTTTAGAAAACAAAAATAACATAGTAATATTTTACGATTTGTTGTTTTTCATGATTTTAGAGACAAATATAGTAAAATACTTATATTTATATATGGTAAGTGATTCCATGATGTAAAAAGTTTTGGTTTAGGCTTCGGTTTTTACGAGAAACCACTAAACAACACGGCATTCTTATAATTTGTCTCGATCGCGGTTGAAAGCGCACTAGTTTGCGAAGACGGCCATTTACCTATGACATGGGCAACTGGACCATGTCGCGCGGACTCCGACACGCTCCCTTGCCACTTCTCCTGTTTTTTATATTTCTATAGTATATCTCCTCTTAAAGAAATTGTATCAAATTACAAGTGGTCCATAATATCATCCTTGGATCAAAATAGCTGGAAGTAATGGTGACAGTCATTTGCGAAGCAGTAGGTTGATGCTGTAACCACTTTAAGTAATCTCATTTATTCACATGCTTAACATAGATATATCAATCTCGTTTCAGTTATCATGGAAGAGGGAAGTGGACTCAACCAGAAAAATCTATTATTTCTCATCAGCAATGACATACCTCCTCGCTATGGTGTGTTCAAACATGGCTCTGCAATGGATTAACTACCCAACACAGGTAACCATAAACTACTTGTTATAATCCAATTGTTATGACATACTGCTTCATTGTACTAAAGCTGTTGGTTCTGCTGGTACTGTCACCGGATAATTGAAAACTACATAAGATTACAAAATAGAGATTGTACTGGAAAATGGCAAACTCTGTAGGATTATAAAATAACTTGAGAGATTGTGAAATTGCAATAAATTGTCAAATGAAAATTTTGTTCTACAATTATAAGAATCAAAATCTTGTATTCTATAATAGCTCCATGCCATTCCAAGGAATTGTGGACTGACATAAGCTGGCAACCAATCAGCACTTTGGTCTACAATATATCTGTTTTGGTGTGATAGTTAAATTGGAAACTTGGCCCCTCATTGGTCTTTGTTGACCAATGAGACTTAGAATGAGACCAATGACAGCCTAGTTTCCAGGTTTACTATCACACGAAAACGCATAAATTGTAGACTTGTTCTCTGATTGGTTGCCATTTTATGTCAGTCAATGTCTCGGAATGACTTCGAGAGATTATAGACTATCAAATTTTGATGTGTAAAAAAGTAAGTATTCCAAATTACCAGTTGAAAATTTATTGCGATTTTACGATCTCTCAAGTAATGTTGTAATCCTACGGAGTTTGCCATTTTCCAGTGACAGTACTATAGAGTTTGAATATGGCAAAAGCAGTCATTGACCCACCCAAATTTATTGATATTCTCAATTTAAAAAGTAATTAATCTGTCCTAAATTGAAATCAATTGTTATCCTCAACAATTTATTAATGAAAAAATGATATTTAGATTATTTTTTGCGTTCCAATAAACAGATATCAGGGGAAGGGCAATTGACTGCAATTGCTATGCTAAAATTTAGCTTATTTAGAGCAAAAATGAAGCTTTTTAGGTCAACTTTTTTTTTATAAAGACTATAAAAAAAAATACAGTGGTATGATTAAATTGTGGGCTACAGCACAATCTTTATTATCCACCATGTTATTTACTTGTACTGCTACATATTGAAATTTCTATCAGACAACCAGATAAACAGCTATTATGTAGCTTTACAGGTTACAAACATGAAATTCTCTATAGTATAGGTGTTTTAATCTATAAAGAACTAAATCCATATCTATATGTGTATAAGTTTTTTGTATGATATGATGTCAATGTTATGTAATACAGAACAGATGCAATATCAGCATATTGCATCTGTTTTGTATTACATAATGATGCATCCATCTGTCTATTGTTATTTGGTTTCCGCAAGTGATATATATTTTTTATTCTGTTAAAAATTCCAGGTTGTTGGCAAAGCAGCTAAGCCAATCCCAGTGATGATACTTGGTGTTCTCATTGGACGTAAGTCTTACCCATTGAAGAAGTATCTGTTTGTCCTACTGATCGTACTTGGAGTAGTCATGTTTATGTACAAAGATCAAGTCAAGAAATCTGTGGATGAGTCATCCGGTTTGGGAGTTGGGGAAATATTGCTATTTCTGTCACTGACCATGGATGGGCTTACCGGTGCTGTACAGGTATGATTTATTTTCTTTCAAATAACAATGGGCTCACTTCCTTTGTATTTTTCTTAAATATACTATAAATACACTGTAGGTATAACACTGCTTGTCCTATTGTCTAGGGAATAAAGTAAAGGTGTTGTTTGCTTTGAATGCCATTGTGCAGACAGACTACCAGAATAGACAAACTGAAAATGTGTAACATGACTGTACACACTTAGCAAAAAATTACTGATTTTCTCAAGAGTATTGATTCAGAATTTGAATGATGTTGTTTTTTTCATATTTCTAAACAGTAATTATTTAAAGTAGTTCGACAAATATGTTTTCTAATTTGTGCAATCAAAAACATTATATTATGCTGTGAATGACAGTGTGACTAACAAGTTTTGAGCAATTCACTACATATTCATACATTCATAACATCTGTGTACATATTCATGCTTATTTGTATGTACAATATTGAAAATTAGTGAGAAAGTGTATTAAATTGTTCTTAATTCCCACTTAACATGCAGTGTTTGTAATTTTACCATATGAACACTTAAAGTTATAATTTACGTGCAGTTTCATATTAAAAAGGAGTTCACAGACATAAAAGGTAATAAAAGCTGACATGTAATCAAAGACAAGATTCATTTTAACTGGATTCAATGAGTCCTATCACTGCAAGTGAATGTTGATCTCTATTTTGAGAACGCATTTAGATTTAAAGAGATTTAGAGACATAACACACACTCGATTTATTTCAAAACAATGTTTCGAATGTTAGCCATCCTCAAATCAACATGGACTTCTTTAATGCAAGGAATAAATGGTTGTGGAGTTTAATAGAGGAAGATTTTATACCGAAACATTTTTACAATAGTTATTGTGATATTTGAATAGAGTGCTGCTAATATAATGACAATCTTTCAGTACTGGAACTGATCTTACTACTAGTTTTCGTAGGTTGTGGAGCAGTCAACAAAATAATAGATAGGGAGGGCAGTTTGTGATTACCCAACTGCCCCAGAAGGAGGGTAATATTATTGTTTACAACCAGTTTCGAACACTTGCTGTAATAGTCAGCTACAAATAATACAAATATGTACTGTAATTGCTACTGTAACATACAAAATAGGAAGCAGTAGAATTAAAAACTCCAAATATTCCTTTTAGCATTAATTAGGAAATAAAATAATTGCCAATATTTGAAAAATAACTATTACTATATTATGTATTTAAAAAAAACATGTATATGAAAATATATATAACTAGATTATGTTTTGGATTTCAGGAACGCATAAAGAGCGAATCTGCGCCTTCTGCCTATGCTATGATGATGAATACTAACTGGTGGTATGTTGTGCCCATTTTTAACTTATTAGTAATAAATAACAGCTAAGCGTAGCAAACGAAAGCGTATTGTTATGTTCTGTCGATTAACTTAACTGCAATTAGCGAAATATTAATCCATCTTGCACATGCTAGTTCTGCTATTGTCATGCCCAAAGCTCAGCTTGCATCACGCCTGGCCAGTAATGACGTAATTTGATGTATGAAAAATTATTCTGTGTTCTGACTGATTCGAGAAGCACAGGCGCTTGGGGTGGAGAGGCCTTTGTCCAGCACTGCTGATACTTTTAAAGGCGTCTATACGTCTTTCAGCTGAAATGATTATCTATACATATATGTATATAAAAATGAATCCCTATTTCCCTTGGTCACGGAATCACGCGTGAACGGCTAGACCAATTTCGATAGTTATTTTTTTGTTGTGTTTTTTAATTTTGAAAAAAACATATAGATTCTGGCGAAGCTGGGGCGGGCCACTAGTGAAAAATAAAAGTATCTTTAGCTTAGTTCTATGTATACCCGATTATAAACAGATCTATATAATACCAGGACTAAGGTAGCTCCATAAATTTCCTGAATGGTCTTTCACAACCGATTAATGTTTGTGACAAATATAATTGTCGCTCTACAGGCTGTGCTTTAATGATAATGGACAATATGTGTCAGTTTCTTAGACAACTAGTTAGTTTTTTTTTATTAATGTTTAGCAAAGCTATCTGTATGTGTGTGGGTTTAGATCCTGAAAATAAACAGGCGAACATTGCTTATCTACTGATCTACAGCACAAGAATCATCTTGTGTACACAATGTAAAATTTAGATGTATAAAAATCGAGCATATAACGTGCATTTTCAGTACCCGTTCAGACATCCGGTCCAGAAACTGCTCATGTCCGTCTGAACTTAAACTGTCTGAAATAGGTCTGCTAGAGACGGTAGTGTCAAAACTATCCAAGTTATCGTTGAGTGTCATCATCACATCAGCCGAAAGACGTCCACTGCTGGACATAGGCCTCCCCCAAGTGTCGCCAAAACAACCGGTCTCGCATCCATCGGTTACCCGCGACCCTCACCAGGTCATGGGTCCACCTTGTGGGAGGTCCTACAATGCTGCGTCTTACGGTACGCGTCGCCACTCCAGAACTTTTCGGCCCCATCCACCATCTGTTCTGCGAGCATGTGCCCTGCCCACTGCCACTTCAGTTTCATTGAGTGTCACTGTTCACTAATAGAAATTTGAGGCCCGTGATAATTCTGACGATGGTTATGACAACGGAAACTTGCGCTTCTAGCGCACCTTGAGCAGGCTCAAATATTATTTATTGGTAATGGAATCTGTATTCGGTGCCAACGCGCGTGCTCTGGGGTCTGAATTAATAATGAAGAAAGACTACAGTGCGGTTACTGCAGTGTCGGAACGGGTCAATAGTCACTCATAAAGAGATATGAAACTGACAAAATCATTGTTACATTTCAGGTCATCGCTGATTCTGTCGGTGGGTGTGTTCTTGAGCGGCGAAATATTCAAGTTCATCGTGTTTGTGTCGACGTATCCTGAAGTTATAATATACCTCGTCGGACTGGCTGTTGTTGGTGCTTTGGGACAATTGTTCATATTCTATATGGTAAGAATTCCGCATAAGAAGTTGTGTGTATGTAAGTAATACGTTCTGGTGTACGCAACTCCAGATAAAAGCGCGTATTTTGCATGTGGGTGCGACACATGTCATTCAATCCACCCCAGCTCCTCAATGAAGGCAGCAACATAACAGTAACTCTTGGTGTTACTGATTATGTCACAGAGGGGGGTACCTGGGTTTCCGAAGTCCTTTGCCCTGTATCCAACGAACACTGGGTAGCTTTTTTTTAAAGATGGGAAATCATCAAATGACTTCTTCCACTCTGGGTGGAGCGGAAGGGCGTTCCAGACTCGTCCGTGATCCTTCTAAAGTCCTTTGCGTTCCAGGGCCGCGGTGACCCTTTCGAACAAATTCCGCAACCCTGGTAGGCTCTGGTGATTCTGGCTGCTGCTGAATCTGCACTATCCTCTATGCAGGCTCTGTAGATCGGGCCGCCTGTAACTCCTATGACACAGTGGTTTTTACTAAAGCACCCGTGCCCAGTTGTAATGGTGTGGCTAGTTGTGACTGTATGCTACTGTAGTTTAGTCAATAGTAGGGCCCGTTTGGTGAAGCGGCCATCCATTGTGGGAAGTTGTTGTGCGGTTTTTCGCTCTTACCTCAGAGATCCATTGTTTTTAGGTGTTCTGCCGCCATCGTCGCTTCCTGTTGTATGGACAGCTCTTTTTCCTCTTTTCGAAACGATGTTTCAGCTACATAGCTACGCCCTTGGGTTCAGTAAATTGCAACGCTTACAGCGGCGTCAGAGGAATTTTTCATATAATTGTGGGTGCAGGTGAGTGGTCACCTGCACCCACAATGATGTGAAAAATGCCTCTGACGTCTAATTATCAGTTGGAGAGTCCCAAATGTCCACACATTTGGTACTATCCAACAGATGGGACACAGTCAGAGCACCGCGTTCGTACTCTGTGTTAACAGTGTACTGTTAATGCCCTATTTTTCCAAGTTGTGTTTGCACTGGCGTACCTGGTTACGCAATCGAGCCTCCATGTGTGAGTCGTGAGGTGGTCTTTAGCGACCCATGTAGAGTATAGTAGAGTAGGGACTCCGTTTTCCGAACTTAGACTCCCATTCGGTCCGTTGTGCGGAGGTGTCCTGGCTAGGTTAGCCAGCCTAGCTCCGCCCAGAATCACAGAAGCTTCCTGGGAGCCTAACAGGCTTCGCAGAGCGACCTCATTGTTCCGAAGATTTGCCCACGTTATCCTGGAATGCGAGACCGTGGCTACCCACGGCCTCGCATTCCAGGAAAAAGTGGGCGGCTGATTCTTCGGCGTCAAAGCAGCCCCAGCAGAGTGGACTGTCCGTGGCGCCTATGTTAAAGAGATGTTTGTTTAGGGGGCAATGGCTTGTAATTGTTCCTGTTATTGTTCTGAGGTTAGTTTTACTTAGGCTGAGTAGTCGTTTTGATAGTAGGGTTTGCAGTACCAGAACTGGACTGGAATTTAGAATTCTCGGTACTAGAGCATACCCAGCCGCGGATGCTTCCCGGTTGCTTGGACGGGAAATGGTCACCCCTGCAACCAGTAGATTTGTTAAACAAAGTTCAAAACATGCTTCATGTGTCTATGATTATACAGAAACGCAACAACACTGCTCTGCATTGCTGGCCAGTAATAGGTATAGTAAGCGAGTAGGAACACTCCACTTGCCTATTTGTAGTTGATACATTTATGATGTCCTGTCTGGTCGTGACTTTATTTATGTAGTAGCACTTCGCCCGCGATTTCGTCCGCGCGGATTTAGTATGTTTTTCACACTACACTCACATTAATCACTAATTTTGGAAAATTAATTACAACAATTTTTATTGATTACCCAGCATTTTTTGCTGCTGAGACCTCAGTATCATGTTTTCCTTCTGTTTTTATCAAAGTCAAAACGTTTATTTCAATTAGGCCATTAAACGGCACTAGAGCACTAGAACGTCATCATTTACAGTTCAGTAAATAATAATATTACATTAATAAAGTGACTCTACTGTCCATTCGGAAAGGTAGATTCTTATGGAGAAGAATGGACAAGAAACTCCATAGTTACTCTTTTCAAATAATGTTTTTACAATATTTGGTATACAAAAATTAATTTAATATTATGTGAGGACGATGCACCCAGATTATGCTACTTATAGGAACAAAGTATTACCAGTAAAGGTAAACTAATTCATTTTCTAAAGAAATTCAGGTAAATGGTACTCACATATTTACAAATATTGGAACCATTAATTAAGTAGTGTGTGAGTTAACAGAAAAATAAAAACACAAAAAAATAAACAGTATATCTATAAAGTTAATACATAAATCAACCAGTTTGGTTTTGTCTACACCCTTGATTGTCCTATGGAGCAGGACCAGCATGTTTCCAAGCATTCTTATCCTGAATGTAATCTTCTAATTTGTATATCTAAAATAATGATACCCAGTGTCAGCTATCATTGAAATGGTAAGATTCTTCCCTATAAACTTAAACACGGGGGTGTTTCAGTTTGTAGTTTGCAATCCCAGCGGCGGGATATTTTAAAAACGAATAATGACATTAGTTACTACACTTTTTTGCAAAAAAAACGGGACGACGAAATTTACATTCCAAGGCCGATATCAGTGAATGCAATTAATTTTATTGTTTGACGTAGTATAATCACATTCTTGTAAACGAAAATGTGTGAAGTAAATTCTGACTTTTCTTATAAATTTTCGATTAATTCTATAAAATCGATTGACTAACAATAAGAAGTAGTCAACAATAAAGACGTGGATTTTTTTTTAGTTTTTTTTATTAAAGAAGTTAAAAATGTAAAATCCTAATAACGGGTGTGACCTCCTCTTTCTAAAATAGCAGCTTGCATTTTTAATAACGTCTTGAGGAATACGTTCCCAATCTTCTGCAATTACCTACTCTATTTAGCTCCCTGATGTTTTGTGGAGCAGATTGCACTGATCTTACATGCCTCTTTAGGACAGCTGGCCAATCTAAACGACGGATCTCAACTTACGCTTCCACGTCGCCTGAACGGTGAGCGCGAGCATAGTCGTCCGTAAAAATGGAATCTTCTCTAAGAGTGGTTGTGCATGTGAAATTAGGACTTCCGGAATTTACCGGTGTGCATTTAGTGTTCCATTTTCTATGAAAACTAACTCCGTACGCTCCGCCAAATTAATTGCTGCGCAAAACATAACGAAGCCTCCGCCGTAGGGAGTAATTTCTTTGAAACACACGTCCGCATGGTGTTCCCCTGGTTTTCGCAGCAATCGCCGGCGTCGATCCTCACCGTATAAAGAGATTCTAGCCTCATCGGAAAACAATACTTTGTTCCAGTCATCCAGAGTCCATGATGCGCAATTTCGAGCAAACTGAAGTCGGGCAACTCGGTGCTCACGGAGTAAATTCGGGCCCCAGGCCCGGCGGTAACTGTAGCTAAAAGCCTCCTGACCGTCTACAAGCTTATTTCTACTCTTACTTCTTTGGGTCAAGGCTTCAAGGCTTCAAGGCTCTTCTTTGGGTCCAGATGAGACCTTGATGAGGCCTTACGATTTCTTAACGCCTGACTTACCAAAAACCGGTCATCTCGTGCTTCTGTGCGTCGCTTTATTCCAGAACCTGGTCTTCTTTTGACCGAACCGGTTTCTTGATACCGTTGAAAAGTCCTCTGGACCGTTGAACGACTAGCGGCTAAATGCGTTGTTTGCAAAGTTACGTTTGCGAACAACGTACTTCAAGTAGCGTTATAATTTCGCTGGCCCTTATCGCTTTATCAACCATATCAAATAGTGGTGATAGATGTATAAATAACAATTAAATCAATTAATTAGCATAAATCAACAAAAACGTTTTTAAGTTTTAGTAATAAGCAAGTAACAGTTTAAATTCGCGCCATTCATAAAGGAATTTTACATTAATCATTACTTTTTTTTTGTTCATTTGAAATCAAATTCAAAGTTCCGAATCTGAATTTTCAGATTTGAAAATTCAAATTTGGAACACATGCTTTCCAGCCAGGATACTTAAAAACATGCAAAATACAAAGTCAAATTAAAACCTCTTGCATTATTCATTTAAGTTAATCATCATCATCCTGCGTTTATCCCATGTTACTTGGGGTCGGCGCAACACGTATTTTTCTTCCATTCTGTCCTGTCAGTCGTCACGATGTCACTAACTCAATGGGAGTTAGTGATATCGTGACGACTGACAGGACAAAATGGAAGAAATCTCACTCCAAAGACAATCCATCCACCTTTTCTTTGGCTTCTCTCTCCTTCTAAGTTACACAACGAAATCTAAAGTGCCCGTTTTTTTTGCATAAGGGTTTATTTACTTAGGTCAGTGTCCCTGCCAAGATTCAACTTTATTGATTCTCGTAATAAGATTCTTCCATACAAACTTTAACTCCCTCTAAATGGTCTTTTGGGGGTACCTAGTTCTGAAAAACGAATAATGACGAATTTTTTAATTAACTTAGGTCAGTGTATTCTTAACAAGTTTCAAGTAATGAGTAATGGCCCAAGGAATGAGATTTTTCAAACTAATTTCCATCCCCTAGTTCACCCCTTTTCGGGGGGAATTTCATAAAATCTGTTCTTAGCTGACGTCTCCTACTCATAAATCACCTCAGTGCTAAATTTCATTTTCCTATGTCAAGTAGGTTTCGAGATATCGTGATTAATCAGTAAGCGAATGAAAGAATGAATGAGTGACCTTTCGCTTTTATTAGAATTATACCTAGATATTTATACAAAAGCTGTCAAAACGCCATTTTAATTCTTAAGAAAAAGTTATTTGACTTGAAAACCGGCTAAGTGTGACTCGGACTCGCATACGAGGGGTTTTTTTTATGCTAAATCGCAAAAATCACATTTCTTGTAATGGGCCAGTACAAGAAACGTGATTTTTCCATTTTTTTTAAATATTGGCAATAGAAATAGGCACTGTCATGAGTAACAGTCCCAATGATAAACAGACGGTCGGTAGGACGGACAGCGGAGGTAGTAACAGAGGTCTGGTTGGTTACCCTTCGGGTACGCTTTTACGCAACATTTCAAATTGACCCTAAGATTGATACCTATAACACAAATACACTAGGAACATACGCATAACAAAACACAACATAATTCCAGGTGGCAGAATACGGCCCACTCCCATGCTCCGTGGTGACGACGACAAGGAAATTCTTCACGGTGCTCATGTCCGTCATCATCTTCGGCAACGTGCTGCTTCCGCGCCAGTGGTTCGGAGCGGTCCTAGTATTCGCAGGTATGACTTATTTCTGATTAAGCAGTTCTGGTGCCCTACTATGACGTGCTAATGCCATCGAATTTCGACGATGTAAAAGGGATAGTGCTATACGATGGGTATAGCTCCGTCTCTCTCTTGGAGCGGAATCTCGATCGTTTTAAGACTTCATTGTAGGGCCCCTGAAAACCAGTTTTTTGCTCGTGTCCTCGAGGGGCACGATCACACCCAAACGTGCCGATCTTCAAGGTTAAACGCAAAGCGATTAACGTCTTATCCAGTACTCTTGTTTTTGAGCATTAACTATGATTCCGACAGTGGAAGTGATACAGCCGTCGTGGTCGATGTTAGCTCCAACCAAAAAAAAAAAAAAATGATAGATGGAATATAAATAAAATAGAAGCGTAATTAACTTGAAAAGAGTTTATTTGTATTACACACAATCGTTCGGTTACAAGCAAAGATCCGCCATGACAGATTTTTACTAGAGAGAGAGAGAGATATACAATATACTATCTATCCTACTCTTATTACATTGTAATGTCTTTACTTTATTTTAACACCCCCCGTCAATGTAATAACATTAATTAACAAAATTTTGTGACAATTGAAAAGGTATATGTTTTAATCATCCCTTTTTACATTTATCCTACACATCAAAAGGAAATAAGAAAGCCATTGAACCAAGAATAATCTACATATTCATACCACATAGCTTCACAAACTTTAAAAGTGTATTACCATTGAGGGACTTCGTTAACATATCAGCAATTTGATCTCTTGTTGTCACATATTGTATACATATCTTTTTATTTTCAATCAGTTCCCTTATATAATGATATTTGATATCAATGTGCTTTAATCGTTTAACACTATTTGTGTTGGCAATCGTTATGGCAGCTTGATTATCGCAATGCATGATAGCAGGACATACATTACTTACATTGAAATCACATAACACATTAGCAATCCAGCATGCCTCACTTCCAGCCATGCTCATTGCCACGTATTCAGATTCTGCTGATGATAGACTCACAGTACTTTGCTTCTTAGAGCACCAAGATATTAGGCAATTTGAATACATGAAGCAGTAACCAGTAGTGGACTTCCTGTCTCGAAGGTCCCCTCCCCAGTCAGCATCACAAAATCCAACCAAATTGCTATCATCACATTTATAAACTAATCTATAATTCAATGTGTGTTTAATGTATCGCAAAACCCTTTTTAAGTTGGTTAATAACATGTTACTAGCGCAATCTTGATATCTACTTAATATTGATACGGCAACACAAATATCAGGTCTTGTGCCTGATGCTGCATACATTAAACACCCAACGATCTCTCTACAGATGTTCTCAATATTGCCTTTGCATTTATCATTTTCAAGCTCTTTACAATTAAAATTCTGATCCATGGGAGTTGAAATAGGTTTACACTCATACATATGGAATCTTTTTAACACATTTTCTAGGTAATTCTTTTGACATAATTCTGTAACATTTGTTTTTAAATTCTGCTTTACATTTATCCCCAAAAATTCTGAAATTAGGCCTAAGTCTTTCATTTCAAATTCTTTGTTTAGCATTGACTTTAAATTTGATATATGTTCTTCATTACTACCAAACATCAACATGTCATCGACGTATAAGAGAACATATATTTGTTCTGAATCGTTACATTTAGAGTACAAACATGGGTCACATTTAGATCGTTTAAAACCTTCCCTGATCATAATAGAGTTAAATTTTTCGTTCCAATATTTAGGAGACTTCTTTAGCCCATATAATGATTTATTTAGCTTTACAATATTTTTATCATTGTCATAAGCGCCATCTGGTAAGCTTATGTATACATTCTCTTCAATCTCCCCATACAAAAAGGCTCCGGTTACATCCATTTGGTAAACATATAACTTTAACTTAGTTGCTATAGCCAAAAATAGTCTGAATGTACTCAACTTTGCAACAGGTGCATATACATCATTTAGATTTAATATATCATTTTGTTCAAACCCTCTGGCCACCAAACGTGCCTTGTACTGAATATTACTATTATTTCGTTTAATTTTAAATACCCATTTACTACTTATAACTTTTTCATTATCAGGCATGTCACAAATACTCCAAGTATTATTATCTTTAAGAGTTTTTAGCTCCCTTTGAATAGCTTCCTGCCATTTACATGCATCCGGACTATTCATAGCTTCACGATAAGTTTTTGGCTCACAGTTATCTAACATTACATTATTACAATTATAGAAAACAGTCTGCTTCCTAATACGTTTGTTTTTAGGATCTACATCACGTCTCACAACCTCACCACACTCATCACTATCACTAGGTTCATATACACTACCCTCAGAATCACTCTGCATGGTGCGCTGAGAGTCATCACTACCCATGGTCGGTGATTGGGAACTGGACATACCTGCAGCACTGGTATCTTCTACTTGAGCGCCTACCTCAACTGTAGCTGGAACCTCCACACTATCCTCTATATAATTGATTGTCTCACATTGTTGTATTGGCTTGACTGGACTGTTGTTCACAAACACAATGTCTCGTTTGGTCTCAACTTCACTTTTCTGTGAAAATATACTCTATAACCTTTTGTTGTTTCTCCATACCCAACCATAATGCCCTTTTCACCTTTGGCATCCCACTTATGTCTTTTTTCTTTGGGTATGTGGACATAAACAGTAGTACCAAATATTTTGAGGTTATTTATATCATAACTTTTGCTTGACCACAGTTCATATGGAGATTTCCCTTCTATTGAGCTTTTACCAGTTCTATTAATCACATAGGCAGCTGTATTAACACTTTCAGCCCACAAGCTGATAGGTAAATCTTTAGCATACAGCATTGTTCTAGCCGCTTCCACTAAAATCCTATTCTCCCGCTCAGCTACTCCATTCTGTTCAGGAGTAAAAGTTACTGATGTTTGATGTATAATCCCCTTGTTCTGGAACACTTCTCTGACCTCTTTGTTTATAAACTCGGTTCCATTGTCACTTTGAAATATCTTTATTTTATTTCCTGTTTCATTTTCAGCCTGCGATATGAAGTTCTTTATACATGATTTAATTTCGTCTTTTGTTTTCACAAAGAACACTCGCCTGTACTTTGAGTATTCATCTTTAAATACCACGAAATATCTGGAGCCTCCAATCGATGGCTTCTCCATAGGTCCACAGGTATCGGCGTGAATAATTTCGCATACTCTTGACGTCACATTGTTACTTACAGGATACGGCAATCGGTGAATTTTCCCTTTTAGACAACTTTCACATGTTTGAACATTGGCATTTTTAATATTAATATTATTTTTCTTCAGAACATCTTTCACATAAACAATGTTTTGGTGCGCCAATTTTTCATGCCACTCACTCAAATCACAACACACGTCAGCAAGGTTCGCTGTATATGCATTAAAATAGCGAAAATCCAAATAATACATGCTTCCACGTCGCTCAGCAATAGCCATCACCTTGTTTTGTTTATAAAATTTACATTTATTCTCTTCCGTAACGATAACATAACCTCTGCTTGTCGCACAGTTGACAGAGAACAAATTTGTTTTCAACTCAGGAACATGAAGTACGTTGTCAATGGTAGTGTCAATCCATTCACTCCCATTCCAAACTTGCAGCGCCACCTGGCCGCAACCCTTGACATTAATTTTCGTTCCGTTCCCTACTATTACCGATTTATCTTTTACAGTCAAGTATGAATTGAATAGTTTGTAATCACAACACATATGCTCGCTTGCACCCGAATCGACTAACCACTGAGATTTTTGTAACTGTTCATCAAAAACACTGTTGACTATAAAAGCATTACTTTCTTTTTCTTTGCCCTTTTTAAAACGGCACTGGCTCTTTATATGACCCGGTTTATTACAAAAATAACACTTAATATCTGAACGATTGTCTTTAGAGTTACCAAAATTATTGTTATTATTGTATCGACACTCGCTTTGATAATGTCCAAGTCGGTGACACTTATAACACTTTACACTTTTTTTATCTACTTTCTTTGCCACAAACGCCGTAGACGGCGTTGGCCCGCCTTTTTCTTTAATTCTTTCTTCCTCTATCAATAATCTGGCTACCAGGTTATCATAGGTCTGCTTGTCATCAGGAGCAGACTCCCATGCCGAGATGAAATGCTTGTAATCTTCTGGTAGGGACATAAGAACCTTAGTGATAACAAATTTATCAGACATGTTCTCTCCCAGCTGTTTTAACTGATTCTGCATCTCATGTACTTTTGATAAAAACACAGACATCTCTGTTCCTTCTTCGAACTTAAATTGAAAAAAGCGTTGTTGCACAATGTGAATGCTTGTTTCAGATTTTTGTTCATACACGCTTAATAATTTCCTCCACATAGCCGCCGCCGTATCGCACGAGATGATATGCAACATGACTTCTTCCGTCATCCTCGTAACTATCAGCGTTTGAGCTCGCGCATCCTGGGTTTCCCAAGTACTACGCTGAGTATCATCTTCAGGTTTTACTGTTGTCCCGTCCACGATTTTGTAAAGACCTTGACCTCGCAGCAACACGGATGTTTGGATCTTCCAAACATTCCAATTCCTGGAACCCTCCAGCTTCATGACGTTCTGTTGTCCACTTCCACCCTGTGTCGAATCCATTTCACAACCTTCCTGTAGACTCTCCTGCCTTGCCCAATGATAGTAGACAAGTATTTTCCTTCCCGGTGTTCTAACCACAAAAATGGCGTCAACCCACGCCGCCGGTATTTCTGACTATTTTCGCTACAGTATGTATTTGCAATCCTTTAGCCACACTTTTATTAATCCAAGCTAGTTAGTGACCTGGGCCCATAACCAGATGGAATATAAATAAAATAGAAGCGTAATTAACTTGAAAAGAGTTTATTTGTATTACACACAATAGTTCGGTTACAAGCAAAGATCCGCCATGACAGATTTTTACTAGAGAGAGAGAGAGAGATATACAATATACTATCTATCCTACTCTTATTACATTGTAATGTCTTTACTTTATTTTAACACATTTTGATTTAGTGGTCAGCTACAACTGCTCGGAGTTTCGCCCCATTAATTAGATCTGCGGCTCGAGACAAAGTGTATTTTATCCGCAGTAATGATTGTAGATAGTCTAAATCTAAATGTTTGAGAATTTGTTAATCCCTTTAATTGTGAATTTGAGGAGTATTTGCTGCAATAATTCGTTCCACACGTACTTGAATGCCGTGCTAAAGCTGATAAAACTGACTCGAACCTTAGACCCGAAGAGAAATACTTTTTTTTCAGTTGTAATTAGAATTTAACGAGACAGGAATTTATTTTATCCATCTTCTTCAAGTATATATTTTTAAAGTGAAAACTTCTTTTGGCGCGTTGAGCTTTTTGGGTGAACTAAAATCATGGAATTCGCGTCATCGTCACCTAACGCTTTAGCTTTCGCTTAGTTTTCACTTCCATCGGCAGTCCCCAAAGACTGCCCCGCATGTTTTTTATCTGGCTCTTGTATATTCTCATACTGGGGCCTAACCAACTACGGTCATGGTACGATTTTCTTTGGAAAGTATTACTCAACTACGTAAGGTAGCTTAGCAAGTGAAAGTCAGACTCGTTATCTCATAAGGCTTACGCTGACAGCTAATCAGCCGGTCGATTCTGTAAACATGTCGAAGTGAAGGCTTGGGTGAAGTGATCACGAGGTGAGCTGCCAATCCATATAATCAAGATGTCATGTGATCACGAAGTAAACTGTCATTCCATCTTAATATGGATTGACAGCTCACCTCGTGATCACTTTACCCAAGCCTTCTGTGCAAGATAGTCGCATACATAGTCTTAAGTTTATAGAAAATAGTTAGGCACGTGTTATTTTCGAGTAATGAATACCGTTTAGTTAGCTACACGTTTTTAGAAAGTAGCCAAATGTGAGGGACTCGACGACGGTCGGGAACTTTCGGGTTGCATTGTCAATATTGTTATTGCTTAGGTAATGGCCGAGCCCCATAGTTAAGATCCCTTATTTTGTATGATTATTGTGAAAGTTTTATGTCTGTGCCCATTAACGGAATTGTGTAATTGTTTCTAATATTTCTAAACGGCCGGCAATAACCCTTTGTAATCCGCGCCGAAAACATTTTCTAATTTTATAAATAAACAACCGTATCGAATACCGTTCTACCCCCATTAAGCGGGGTGAAACTGACGCCAAAGAGCCATATGAAAGAGGCCTGCGGGTCCAAACAGATCAGTTCCGAAACAGAGTTCCTAATAGCGGTTCCTAAACACAGTTCCTACTCGTAGTTCCTATTGAGAGTTCCGAGTCATAGTTCCGACTCGAGATCTGCTACGAGACACAGGACTTGGCTCAGTCTGCAGGGACAATACTCGCTACCATCGATAGTGGAAATAGCATTTTCATTTAAATACTTCCATCGTGGTAGCACCTTCTTCACAGTGACAGTACCTTGTCGCCTTTAACCTTCCAATCCAGCACTCTTTTACGACCCATCGTGCAAACCTTCACTTCGACATGTTTACAGAATCGACGGGCTGTACAATATCTACGTTCAGAACAAATATTGAAAAGCTCTTATGTGCCTTTTAACGATGGTACATAACGTACAGCACTGTTCTGTTACATGTCATTTCTTATGATTTTCTTTTGTTTTCAGGCCTGTTCCTCGACATGTTTTACAGCAAAGGCAAGCAGTCCCAGAAGCGAGCGGCAGGTAAATGATGGCTGATAAAAAACACTATAGAAGCTAGAAGAAATAAATTAAGAGATAAATAATTCAATCAGGCGTGGCGAAATGAAATTCTAGTAACAAATATCAGGAGATCCTAACTTTCTTTCTGGATTACTTAATTTACATATAATTTATATGCAATGATGAGTTTAGTTAAATTAATTTATTTTAAGAGCTCAATTCCCAATAATGTGTCTTCCAGTGCTTGTCATATCATAAGTGGCTTGTCTACAGTAAAAAAATAACTATTGTTAATGTTATTTTGCTGTGGACAAGCCACATTGACTTTTAAATATACAAAATTGACAATTTTCTAAAGGCTTCGCGGCCTCTGCAACTTTTCCGATGCTGTGTAGTCGCATGTGTGTATTCTTATTAGAGACTGCCACAAGGTTTAAACCCAATCAGTGGGTTCAAATTACTTGCCCTAATATTTTGGATCGGGGACATTACGATTGACTTATGACGTTTTTGGCAGAGCTAGTTAAAATAAAATGTCCGGACTAATAATATAAACATAGCCTTTTTTGCGATATCCACTGAAATTTTGCAGTGTGCATTCTCAAAGTCAATTTAGCTTTGTAATTTTTCCAATTCAATTTCAAACAATCTTTAGCTTTGAAATTCGTAAGATTGGGTGCCCTCAATTAAGCCTCTTCCTTATATTATGAACAACCCTAACGAGAAGTTCTTGCTCTTGGCTCCAAATTTTGCCCTCTTACTTGCGTAGCGCAAGTTAAATCTACTGATAATAAAATGATATGCTTCTCATCCTCGCTCAAAATTTTGAATAAGGTTACGACTTAATATTTTGAAATGCTGGGAATACTTAGCCACCAGTCACCACACCAGTCTTGTCAAGAAGTACCGATAGGCAGTCGCTACGCGTAAAATACTGTTATTCAGCTGAATCCGATTTGACTGGAAGCCGACCCCAATATAGTTGTGAAAAGGCTAGGCAGATGTCCCGTGTCTTTCCTTAATTCTGCAAACAACCAATATTTATACCCATAACCGTTAAGTAGCTAGCGAGATTTCTATTTAGCATCATCCATACCGGCATCGCCTGCTTCTGAACATAGGCATCTATTTTCTTAAGCCGAAGAGATTTCTATTAATTATGTTTATTTAATTATAACACACAACATGGCTTAAATAAAGGCGGCTGAGTAACACAAAATCATTAAATGTGTGCAATCTTGATACAAATGTTAGATTCTTTGTAATATATATAATTTAATTTTATATAGTCCGTAATTTTCACCGATCCGAATTAACATTGGACACTGGAATTCATTTTATATAATTTAGATATTGGGAATTGGGTTCCGAATGCATCGACAATTAATTACATATTTTATGTTTTGTGGTACAACAGTTATTATAGGGTTTATTAAATAATGGAATTAGAAATGGCAGCCTTTTGCTCACAAAATGTATTCATGCGAGGCATTTAAAAATACTATTCTAATACCGTTACAATTTTATTCCATTGTTTAGTAAACGCGTTGTCAGTGTTCCGCATATTTTATTAAGAAGCAAATGATTTTATTTCTATTTTTAAGTAGATTTTTATTTTTAATATAAGTTGAACAGCCTTCTTGGCAAAATTGAAACGTTCCGTAGCTGTAATGTTATTTATGATTAAGGGAATTTTAAATTCAATTATTTAAATTTAAGAGGCACCATAGACAACGTACTGTTAGCTTCTCTGTGTATGCAAAAAATAACTGAAACTCGGCGGTCGTCTATGCATGCGTCTTGTTCTTGAGAAAAAGGTGTCCTCGGATAATTCATGTGACTGTTCCTATATCACCCTAGGCTGATCTTATTGTTTTTCTAAATTATTCTAGAATTATTGTTTGGGTCGATATCCCCCGATATACGTGGTCACGTTTTTTTCAAGAATGCACATTAGGGTAAAATCTTAATGTGTGTAATTATTTTGTATGAAAATGATACATTTTATACATCTTTACTTATATTTTGTCGTAAATTGAGCAATTGTGATGACCAATTCTTAAATTAGGCGTAGTAACTTTGGTGTACCCTTTTTGTACCGTTTATGGTATAAATTTCCATGGGACATGGGAGAACTTATTTCTATTCGGTAGCTTATCTAAAATTGAGATTATTTTATATATTATTTTATTTTGATAATGAATATAATGCAACAATTTGTTCATACTGACTTGTTGCCTCTTTGCATTTAAGTATTGAAAAAGTGAGTTTCAACTTGTATATTTTTACATTGTTTTAGGTAGGAGACTTGACAAAACCTTCCGTTCTCCCTAGAAGTTTCTTATATTTCGTATTTGTATGTAATGGAACTGTACCTATCTACATTCTTAATGTCATTTTTATAATGTTTACTTCTGTCATTGCAATTCAATGACAACATTTTAGAGGATTATTTATTTTTAATATGACCAAAATTGTACGGAGATTAATACAATTGTTCAATTTGACCAAAAATTAAAAAAATAGCTGTATTTTTAGAGCCTAACGTATGCTTTCGCAGTCAAAATGTTGCAGCTCTTGATAACATTACAGTAAAAGACAAAAAAACTGAGAAAAATAGGAAGGCTTAACACCCACATAAAACGAAAAATACACATAAATAAATGCGTAAAACAATTTGACCATAAATTAAAATGTTGAACTGTATTTTTAAGAGCCTAACGAATGCTTTCGCAGCCAAAATGTTGCAGCTCTTGATAACATTACAGTAAAGACAAAAAAAAACTGAGAAAAATAGGAAGGCCACATAAAACGAAAAATACACATAAATAAATGCGTAAAACATAATATTCACAAAACACTAACCCTGTTCTTGAAATTCCATCACACAAAAATAACAAAACAATTAGAAAATCTTAGAAATCAATGAACACAAGCACTGCTCGAATGAGTCGCCGTTAAGTAGCGAGCAACAACAATGAGATGCGTTCACTTTCAAGGTGGATAAATAAAATAAGTGTTAACTGATTTTTTTTTTGTAGTGGCGTCTCGCATTACAACCTATGAGGTTATCGACTGCTTAACCGGGCTTGCCTGTAGTGGCCTTAATATAAATATTAAGCCTCCAGCCAGGGCTTATTAAATCTTAGTGGCTTCACACTAAGGGCCTGTGGGGTACGGCTAAGGGCTGGATCAAACTAAAAAGATAATTGAAGTAAATAGCCCTGATATGTATACCCATAGGTAGGTACGGTCGTAGTGATGACATAGTGCTATATGAATTGCCAATATTCACCAATGAGTACCTCGAAATATCTCGGAAACGTGACACTTTCGGGTACGATGTTACTAACAGTTTTTGGTGATTTAAATATCCTATAAATGTTTTAACGTGCTTCGCGAATTTGAAAAAATATCAAAATGCCAACCTCGGGTCTATGCCACAAAGGTTCTATCCCCTTTCACCTAAGTCAATAGGAGTCTGACGTAACCCTCAGTTTTCCTCAGGGGTTATTAGTATTATAAATCTCGACTGCATGATTTAATTTTAAATATTGTTGTCGACACGTTCCGATAAACCAACTCAAGGTGAGAAGGTAGGATAGAAGCAGGGATTCTCTGACACAATTCTGATTCTTTGGACCAAATAGAGGTGAAACATTTTCTTTCATACACTAAAGAGACATTGAAAGATGGACTGAGTGATCTTTGAGTGATATGGCTAGAAATATGACTAATAAGATAAGGGACTAAAATATGACGCACTACAGAAGAAACAAACATGTTGCGTCGACTTGTAATGATTAGAGAGTAATCCGTGTCATTAGAAATATTAAATATATAGAAGACAGACAGAGTGAACCTAGAAGGGTTCCGTTTTTCCATGCGAATATTCGGAATCCTAGAGGTATTCGCTACCCACGGCTATAACGAAAGTAAAATAAATGTAAACGATACTAATAAGTATTTTTCAAATTGGAAAAAAATTATATTCGTATTTTTTTTTTCATCGGCTTTGACTAGATTAGGCCGGTGTTTCCTAGCTGACTACCCTGAGAAGAAACACCGAAACAAACGGAGAGGTCAAAGTCTCTTTTAAAATCCATACAACGTAAACATGAAACGTTAAAATAATATGAATACCATAATAATAAGTTAATATGTCTTTAGATAGTAGTTGTAGTTTATAGATATAGTGCGAGACTCGAAGTGGTTAATAAAGGGCTGATTTCTTGAATTCTTGATTCACACAAACGTTTTCTAAAACTCCAACATTAAGTCTAGGTAGCCATCATCTAAACTAATATATACACAGTGCTTCTCTGAAAATAATTTTAATAAATCACTTGAGAACGGGAAGTAGTTAATACAGTTTATTTTTAAGACTGCAAATTATTGTCAATGTAACCAAACGCCTGCGATCCTAGGTAGCCCCTACAACTGCAGGCGTTAGGTTATGTAAGAAAGTCGTATGCAATACTGTTGTAGTGAAAGAATTTCAAACCTTAAGGCCTCTTGTTCAGACACGTTTGTTTAAAATTTGAATTGCATACAAATTGTCATCAGATTGTATGGATCACTGTGGAAGCTTGCTGGACATGGCAACAAACGTTGTTATATGTGTAAAACGTTTGAAGAGCTAACCTTTGCAACTTTTGTAGATTCTAAGTTTTATTAAGTGCGTTTGCAACACACACACTTCGTCTGGCTCGTGCATGTAGTAAACATTAACTAATTTTGGTAAATTTTCCATATGTAAATCAAATAAGGTAGGTAGGCGCTGGCGTCAATTTCAATTGGCTCAGTATAGCACTTTTTCAAATAATACAACATTTTATTCGCGAATTATTAGTAATTAATATGACATGTGTATTCAATATGTATTTAATTAAGCAAAAAATAAGTGAGTAAGGTAGCCAAGTATCTTATTATGTATATTACCTATACCTAAGCCTAACCTAAGGTACTAGATTTATTTTTACCGTACAACCAAAAACTTTTACTGTACTCTAAAAGTTACCGATTTATTTAGTAAGAATCACTTCATCATCATCAATAAACACACTTAAATTGACGCATTTCTGCCCCTTCGGCAAGTAGGTATTTGGCTCGTATTGGCGGGGTCACTACCGTGCCCCAGATTAATGGCCTTTTGGATTCAAATTAATGAGACTACTAGTAGTAATTTTACGTTTATGAAATTTTTGCACATTAATGATAATTTTATATTAAACAAATCTATTTCCCCGAAAACCTGATGGTCCTTATCAGCATTTAGGCGATGGGATGTTGTTTTATCGCAATATTTTTTACCTTTGTGGCCAAAGCCCTATAGGATTAAGGCACTTTGTAGCGAAGTAAAAAGCACTTCACTTACATAAAACGTTGAATTTATTCATCATCTAAACTCACATTATAAAGAGATAATATATATCTGTTTGTTTGTTTTTACGATTTGGCTCAAAAACTACTCAACCGATTTTTAAAATTCTTTCACCATTAAAAAGCTACTTAATGAACTTAAAGCATAGGTAGGCTTATAACACAGTGACCTGTAAAATGCAAAAAAACGTATGAAAATCTGAATTTCGTGGGCTACCCTGGCGGTTTCACCTTAAGACACAATGATTTAAATGATTTTATAATTAAGGTTGATTATGTTCATGTAAATTAAACTTTAAATTTCTGAAATCGGATTTTTCCTTTAAAAGTTAATATGGCTATAAAAATGCTCTAAAAAAAATCTTGCGGTTTGAGCGAACGTCCGATGAAGTTGAAACGGCATTAATGATTTCGATAAAAAATAAGAATAACAAATGTTTGGATTTTTCGAATAAAAACCCCTAAAAGGGCGAAAATGAGTGATGAAGTTGAAGACATTATTGCTTGCTTCATTCAAAAATTGGTATGAACAAACTAAAAGTGGGATAATTTAAATAGATCTAACAATTTTTGCATAATCAACTTCTGACCTAAAGGGGGTAAACGGTTGCGCTGATCCTAAGACCACAGAATCAGCAGCAGAAATGGTTGGGTAAAAATCGTTGAGCTTAATTTTCCAAGACTAACCTTTAAAAGGGGGTAGAGTTGAAGTTTGTGGAGTCCCTACTAAATCCGCGCGGACGAAGTCGCGGGCGAAGTGCTAGTTAAAAAATATAAATTACAGGCACTTGATTTTATGCTACAGAGATATGAACACGTCGTAAATTTAAATAATTTTGTTTTTTTTTTTTAATGGTTAACTCAAACTTAACTGTTTAGTAACTTTTCATATTAGTGAAGTGCTTTTTTTTCGCTACAAGCATAACTCAATCAATTTTATAGCTTGTTTAGATGTAAGAATATGTGTAACTTGTATAAGTATAGGTATGTTACAGTCAAAAGGCTTAATCGGTCAAAAGAACTTTAAACTGTAAAAATCAGGCAAAAGTAATTTTACTGAACACGTTGCTCAAAAGTCCATTTGTCTAAAAGTGATTTTCTGACATGTGGTAAAAGTCATTTTCATTGACGCTCTTAGTCAAAACTTCTTTTAACCATCAGACCTTCAGTCAAAATCACTTAACCAGTTAATATGTAATAAAAGATTGTATAAATGTTGTAAACTCGTTTATAACGAAGGTTTAGGTTAAGGAATATGGTAATTTTGTTCATTCTAAATTAAAAAAAAAACAATCTTTTTCAACATTCTAACCTCGAAGACGGAGCTTATTTTTTGTCTGCTAGGTTTTTAAGGAACCTAACATAAATGGCGCGAACTTGGCTTCCGTCATGTGTCCCTCACGTGGACATGTCCCGAACCTAACCTATCCATGTTTAGGGTGCCCTAAGCTCCCAGTGCATTAAACGATATTTAACCAAGTAATTTGCCGAGCTGTTCAATTAAATGCCGGGATGTCACTTAGGCCGCTCATTAAACGGCGCCGTTTAAATATCTGTCGATTCTCTAATTATATTTATGTCGACCTCCTTAACTTTTTAAGAGTTGATTGATAGAACCAGTGAAAACTACTTTTAACGAACTTAGTCAGTCAAAAGAGGAGCTCGTGGCTAAATAACAACAGCCGCATGGGTCGATCTTTAAGGTTAAGCAACGCTTGCCGAGGTTGGTCTGTGGATGGGTGGGTGACCATCTTAACATACCGAGACTCCTCCGTGCCTCGGAAAGCACGTTAAGCCGTTGGTCCCGGCTGTCATTTGTAGATCTTTGGCAGTCGTTACGGATAGTCAGAAGCCAGATAATCCGACACCAGTCTTGCCAAGGAGTACCGTGTTACCCAGTTAATGGGTTGTGGAGGTCTGGTAGGCAGCCGCTCAACGTAAAATACTAGTATTCAGCTGAATCCGGTTTGACTGGAAGCCGACCCCAATATAATTGGGAAAAGGCTAGGCAGATGATGAGTCAGTTAAAACTACTTTTGATCAGCTCCATTGGGCAAAAGTAGTTTTGACCATAATTTCAGTCAAAAGTACTATTGTCGAGAGCTTACAGTCAAAAGTACTTTTGACTAATTCTGCTAGTTGAAAGTACTTTTGACTGGTTGAAAGTTTTAACTGTAACATATCTCTATTGATCTTTTTGTCCGGTGGCCTACTTTCTACTGTGCGATGATGATGACGAGTTAAAGGAGTCGCGTTTAATTAAGATGATAGGTACCCATAAGTTAAAATAGACTTTTTGTGTAAAAACTAACTATCTATTTGTGAAAAATATACATTTTTAATATTTGCAAACTCTTGTGTTTTTCTTTTTTGTTCTTATTGATCTTTTTAGGAACGTAGTCAACATGGAACCCTTATAGTTTTACCCTATCTGCCTGTCTGTATATCTGTCTGTCCGCGATTTAGCTCAGAGACGCTTATTAGAGCACTAGAACGTTGGAATTTGGAATTCCAACTTTCTTCATATATACAATACATATTAATCACGCTGACACCGTGGTAAACTAAAATCTTGAAAAAAAATAATTAGGGTTCTAAGGTATCGGTACACGTGTAGTGTGTCCCATGGTGTGGGGTGTCGTTGGGAAAAGAATATTGAGGGTGTGTGTGCTAACACCATTTTTCGATCCAAGGATCTATTTGCGACATATTAAGTTTTAAAGTGCTAATTTTTGTTTTAGTCCAGTGTCCCTCTGCCAGCTAAACGGTCGTTTTGGAGACGTGATAAAAAACATGGTAGTAAGCATAGCTAACGTGATACAGAATAAACGCAATACCTACATCTTAAGGGGTCATTGTACTCATAATTATGAACATCTTTTACTACGAAATCAACTCCACTGCTGATTTTTTATACAACAGCTGATATGTCCATCTATTTTAATGGGACCTTTAATAACGAATTTAAAAGGAAAACAATAGTGGAGTGCCTTTCGCGCTGTAGTATGAAAACCACGGAATCACTGTGAACGAATGCTTATAAAACCTGTTGGATCGCATTATTAATAAGGTATATTGCAAAGTTTACCTATTAAATTTCGTTGATTTTTATTTAACAATTAAATTAACAATATATATGGGAGGATACAGTATCAGTAGGTACAGGCATAAAAAAAATATTGTAGGTTTGGTTTTGAGCAAAAACGTTATATAAATATAATATTTATTTGGAACCTTCACGATCATAAATGTGTATGCAGATAACTATGTGCGCCAAAGTCACAATTGGTTGCATTCGTTCTTATGATATGAAAACGAAGTGTTTGCCAAGTTCTTATCACACGGAACATTCACGACTATACATCCTTAAAGGGGTAAGCAGACATGTGCTGTTGTACGCCATAGGCTTAATTGGCTGTAGATATTCGTTATTATGAGATGAATACGAACTGTTTGGCAAATCTTTGGGCTACCCGAGAGTATTCTATCTGCAAAGATGTATCACGCAGGACCCAAGGGACTGTAGCCACCACTCATCACAGCACGTTTTCACAACCTTAAGAAACAAAGAAGCAAAAAGTTCTCAAAAGAACTCTTCGTCGTGCCACCGTCGTATTCTTTGGTCTTCGGTCACCGCGTGCGTGGACAACAGGAGACATCCAGTGGCGGTGCAAGACTAAAATGTTATGTGGGTAAGATTGGCATTTGACGAGGCCCTCCAGGTCTACCGAAGTATGCAGTGATTTTTTTCAGAGGTTGGATTCTGCAATTGATAGTGGGATGCAATGCTCCGAACCCAATCGCATCCCGCTAGCGTCTCTGCGCTAAACCGCGGAGAGACAGACAGACAGACAGGGCGAAACAATAAGGGTTCTTTGTTAACTACGGAACCCTAACAAGAAGCGGTTATTGTGACTTATCCATAATAGTTGGACATATACCCTCCCGGTCTTTTTTACAGGTAGTAATGAGTACTTTAATCGTGTGGTACATAATTTGTAGGTATATATCGTAAATAGTTTCTCAGGGCGCGCCAAATAATGAATTTAATAGGCAAAATTTTCTTACTTTGGGTTACATTATTGCAATTAAGGGTATCGCATATCTTCCCAACTTGCATAATATTTGTTATTTTGTTTTTGGTATGCGTCATGCTTGGCACAAATAAACTCTTTTTCTTTCTTTCTTTAAATTTTCTTAAGGATCACTATTTTTTTTTAAATAAGTTGTAGCCTATGTTACTTCCTGATAATATACCTTGCTATTGGTGAAAAAAGGGTTAATATCGGTCCATTAGTTTCGGAGCCTATTCGGTACAAACAAACAAACAACAAAATTTTTCTCTTTAAAATATTAGTAGGTATAGAGAATTGATTTCCTCTACATGTTGACTGTAGAACTGAAAATATTGCGCCGTGTTTGATGATGTCAAAAGTCTTATCGTAATCAACCTCATCTACGAAACTAAGGTACTTATAGGAGGTTATAGAAATTCTAAATGTTTCTCTTTTATTTGATTTAATGTTTGAAGGTGGTCTGTGGCGCAAATGCTCAGTCGAAATCCGGCTTGGTGGATGGTGCGAGTCTAGGATTGCGTCGATACGATTGTGAATAACTTTTATTTATGCCTATTCTATTTATGTAAAAATGTGAAACTAAACTAATTGCATGTAGTTGTTTTGCATTTATTTGTTTACGATTTGCATTATACGTTCTAGAGTTGGTTTCGGAGAAAAGCCTTTGATAGACTATCAGCAACCCTCGCATAGATCTCAGTAAGAGAAGACATATTCGCCGCGTGTTCTTCCCGACTTTCAGTTAAATTAATGCTTAAAGTTTGGCTATTTGCACGTGATAAGAACATAAGGAACATAAGGAAATTTGGAGTAAAACCTGTAGCCAAGTTAATTCAAGAATTGAGATAGATTTTAACCTTGGGAAGCATCTTTACCCAATTTCTTTGGTTTTCACCAACCAATATGCTTAGGCACATAATAACACTTTTGTTATAGCGTTCTACCGTGTTGTCATATCAGCCAATTGCCGTCCACTGCTGAACGTAAGCCTCCCCCAAAGATCGCCAACCATCCCGGTCCTGAGCGGTCCGCATCCATTCGCTGCCACCACCTTCTTCAAATCATCGATCCATCGTGCCGCAGGGCGTCCCACACTTCGTTTGCCCATACGCGGTCTCCACTCTACCATATGTCTGCTCCATCGACCGTCTGTCCGTCTACAGACATGGCCGGCCCACTTCCACTTCAGCTTGCTCACTCTACGCGCAATGTCGGTGACTTTAGTTCTCTGGCGAATGACTTCGTTGCGAATTCTATCCACCAGAGAAATCCCGAGCATTGCTCTCTCCATTGCACGCTGAGCAACCTTGAATTTGTGGACCAGGCCTATGGTGAGCGTCCACGTTTTGGCTCCGTAAGTCATTGCGGGAAGGACGCACTGGTTAAAGACCCTGGTTTTAAGGGATTGTGGGATCGACGATTCAAAGATACCACGTAGCTTCCCGAAGGCCGCCCAGCCCAAGCGTATTCTTCTGGTCGCCTCCTTCTCAAAGTTGTGCCACCACAGTTGTATAATTTGGCCCAGATGTATCGCTGGCCCCGGGCAATATAGCGGTAAGCGCCGGTTACGCCATTTTCAATATTATTGAATTTTTGGCTTCTCCGGGTATCAATCTATCACTCCTATTTTTTTCAATATTTTTTAATAAATATTTCTTTATAATAACTGACAATAACAGCTATATTGCATGAATAATTCTCTCACGACTAAGTTATGTATTATTGCATTACTCTAAGAAACATAACATAAAAAGCCGGTGAACATCTTTACACTAAATTTTATTTGATATGTTTTATTGATAGGATTCTAAAATAGCGATAAGTAGATGATACAGCTAAGCATTACCTATAAAATTTCCCTGAAGAAGGTGGTTGTCGGCCGGTACGCTCGAGATGTAAAGTGTAAATTATTTCGTATTAGATACTTACATTCCTGAATCTCAGTGGTCGGTGTGTTTATAAAGTCGTTAATGATGTTGGAAGTGAAATTTTATTCAAACACTTCATTAAATATTTAAGTAATTACAATTACTTTTTAAAGGTTGCTGGCTTCATTTGACATATCGAACGCCTATTTTGGGTCACTGTACGCTGAACTATAAACAAATTAGCTTCTTGTATTTCTCCTGTAAAATTAGATTTTTTATATTACCGCTTTATTACCCGGGGCCAGCGATATGTATTCTTGCACAACCTCGAGGGTAGCGCCATTTACGATTACAAGTCTCGAGGGGACATGACCATTGTACATAACTTTGGTTTTGCCCAGATACCGTGTTGGCTTGAGGGGAATTATAGGGAGTGTAAATCGGTGAATCAATATGAAAAGATCTAAGGAAATTTAAAAACTGATTACTACGAAAAACGGTAGCATTGTCGCAGAGTAGTGCTCGCGGAACTCCGAAAGCTTTAACCACAGAACTAGCGTCAACCTTCTTAAGAGGGATAAGTCAAACGTATTTGAAAAATACGTCGACCATAGATAAAATATATGGCCCAACCACGAGGCCAAATGTTGTATCCCAAAGACGTTACGTTTACCTTTCTATAGATTACATTTCTATAGATCCAATCGCCTATTACGGGTTTAAATATATTTTATCTATGGTCTGCAATATATTTTATTAAAAAAATATATTTTATTTATTAGCAATTTTGTTAGCCTTGGAAACTTCGCAATTGCTCAGGGTTTCAGTAACATCCCGGAACATTTTTGGCCAATACAATATCTCCTTTATCTTGAGATATGACTTAGTGACACCAGGGTGTACTGAAGGAAAATTCTTATGTATTTCTCAAATCGCAGCAGGTGCCTTATCAAGACGCCATGGATCTGAAGCCAAACGAGAAGTGTTGTTTGTGTGTTACTGTGTTGTGAGTTTCCCCTTACGATGGACAATGTCAAACGTATATTGCGAATCGAATAGAAAAATCTGGACATGACAGGAGTATTGATTAATGCCTGTTTCATCTTAAAAATTTATTGGGTCTCGTCCTTTCCTCTTACCAATAAGTGCAGTAAGGGCTGCTATAATCGACGAGAAACCATCAACAAAACGTCTATAATAGGAACACATTCCAATAAAACCGCATAAAGATTTTGACGTGGTGGGAGTTGGGAAATCTCTAATAGCTTCAAGTTTACCTGGATCAGTTAGTAAACCCTTAACATTTACAATGTAACCAAGATATTTCAATTCGCTCTTACAAAAATCGCATTTCTTAAGATTTATGGACAAACCAGCTTCCTTTAGACGAGCTAACACCTTCCTAATAAGCACGAGGTAACTGTGAAAATCCTTCGAAACCAAAATTTAATCGTCGACGTATCCAAAAACACAGTCGTCGCCTAGTCGAAGTGAACTCGAAATTAACAATCATATCAGTAGACCACGCCGTGGAACTATGAAAGCAGTTTTCTCAAAGCTATCCTTATCCGCTAAATTTGCCAAAAAGTACTTTGAAAATCCACAGAACTTATGTACCTTGCACTACGAAGATTATTCAAAATATCATGGATATGCCGTAGAGGATATGAATCCCTAATAGTTACGGTATTCAACTTCCTGCTATCAACACAGAAACGAACTGAACCATTCTTCTTAGTGACCATAACAACAGGACTCGCCCATGGCGAGCGTGATGGACGGATTACTCCCATTTCCAGCATCTTATTTATTTCTTCATTAAGATATTTTAATTAAACTGGTGAAAGTGGGTAAAACCTTGCGAGAAAGCCAGGTAGTTTTTCCGAGTCCAATTTTATCTGATGAAATGACTTCAAACTCGTCGATGACCTGCTGTAAATATAGCTCTTGCTCACGTAATAAAACAATACGGGTATGTATGTAACGAACATCACACACACTAGATACTTGGGGGGGAAATTGACTAACAGACGGATGGAACATGCTTCCTTATATACTTCTGGACACATCTATTGGCCCACCTTGTATTTTCAGTTTCGTTTGGTCCTAGCTAAAATTTTATATTAGGTCGAGCAAAAAGTTTTTATGCAGTTTTGAACCTGGCACATTCACAATTTCATTCAATAGTCTTTTTTTGAATTTCGAACACAGAATTTAAAGAAACAAAAGACAATTTGGAGCCTGTTTGTTGATATCAAACAATCGAATACTAAGAAAACTTGGTTTTATTGGTTTACATGGATTTAATTCTTGAAAAAGGTGATTGATATCTTTGGTTTTGCAACAAACATTACTTATTCTTAACATTAAGGTGAGGTTCTATCAATAATCTATGGATACTTCACCTGAAGTCGCCGCCCAAGCTGTGGCACTTATTCAGGCCGGACACAGCCAAAGAAACGTGAGTGCTCAACTTAATTTAAGTCGATCTGCGGTCCGAAATGTTTATCGGAGGTACCTAGAGACTGGCGGCTTTGTTCGTCGCCAAGGAAGGCCACGATCTCGGGTCACAACTGAAAGGCAGGATCGATTCATCGTGACGACCAGCTTGAGAAATCGTCACCTTACCTCCATTGAGATACAAAACCAACTTCGCGACTTCCACGGAGTATCTGTGAGCGCTCGAACTGTTCGGAGAAGGTTAAAAGAACGCGATATGGTACCACACAAGCCAGCTAATGGGCCCAAACTAACGCGAGCCCACCGAACAGCGCGCCTTCATTTCGCACGCAGTCATTTAAATTGGACACAGCAAGATTGGAGCCGCGTACTCTTTTCTGATGAGTCTAAAATTGTGTTACATGGCAATGATGGAAGGAAGAAGGTCTACCGACGTAAGGGAGAGCGTTTCGCACAATGCTGCTTTGAAGAGAGGGTTGCTTATGGCGGTGGCTCATGGACTGCCTGGGGCGGTATATCCGCGAGCGGCAAAACTCAACTTGAGGTTGTTACAGGACCACGGCTGCCAACATTAAATGCTGAAAGGTACATTCGTGAGTGCTTAGAACCTCACGTGATACCATACGCGGACTATGTGGGCCCAAATTTCCTTTTTATGAATGATAATGCAAGAGCCCATGCGGCCGGCATCGTCAGGGAATATCTTCGGGATGTGAACATCACAGTTATGGACTGGCCAGCCAGAAGCCCAGACATGAACCCCATTGAGCACATGTGGGACGAGCTAAAAAGACGTGTTAGGGCTCGTCAGCCGGTTGCCCAGACGATGCAGGAGTTGAAAACTGCCATAGAAGAGGAATGGGAGATGATCCCTCAAAATTGCATAGAGCGGTTGATAAACTCTATGCCTAAACGCATGAGAGCTGTGGTAGATGCCCATGGAGGCAACACGCGTTATTAAATTAAACCTTTATTTGATAAAACATGTTTTTTATTCAAAAATCAATTGCCTTTAACAAGGCGCATATCCGACTTGTTAGGCGTAGCTCCATGTCGTATGGTATTCTGAATTCAAATTTAAAACAATACGATCGAAAAAGATGGTAAAATGTATCAGGTTTAAAACTGCATCAACAGTTTTTGTTCAATCTATTTCGGTAGGGGCCATCGAAACCTAAACTCTAAGGTGGGCCAATAGATGTGTCCAGAAGTGTATTTTAGTTAAAAGCTTTACTAAAAGCTGAAGTTAAACCGAGTTTACTCCAGAATTCAATTCCCAAAATAACAGAAGACGTCATACAACGGGCTACCAAAAACTCATGAACAAAGTTGTACTATTGAATTGAACCGGAAGATATACGGTTCCTAAAATATCAATAGGCGAGTTATTGGCTGAAATAGCTAGAGGACACGAATTATTAGGCTCCAAGGAAATACCTAGCTCGTGGATTAAACATTCAGTAACTAACTAGAGACATTTGAGCTCCTGAGTCAAGAAGAGCCTTGACTAGACGACTACATAATAAAATTTCAATAAAAGGTCTGTTATCAGACGAATCGGAGGTTATCACAGGTGACACTGTACGAAATAAAACGTGCTGCTGGTGGTTTAGGCATTTTTTGGATTGCAATTCGGACAATCACGTGTAAAACCATTGCGGCATTTGCAAACACAACATTCTAGGTACTTCTGGACAAGAACGGTAAGAATGACCGGTCTTGTTGCATTTAAGACATTGTTGAGTCTGAGAACAACTTGGGCATTGTCTGTGTTTATCGTGGTTTTGATACTGTTTACTCTGGGGTTGTTTTGGAACATGTTGGACTTGTTTTTGTGATGTAGATTGTGGGCATGGGTTGTTTAAACTAGAAACAGTTTTGAAAACAGTTTACACTAGAAAGAGTTGTTGACTCTATGAGTGGTTGGATATCGTTAAATTTTTGAATAGACAAACATGGGGATTATTTGGGTAGCATGTTATGAATTATTATTACTTGAATTAGGTCAGGTTCATCAATAGGTTTACGTAGTTTGTCATTTAAATGGGACACTCTAATAAAAAAGTCCTTGATCGATTGATCGGATCTGTTTTAGGTTACGAACCTTTGTTTTAAAACTCAAAATCAGCAGACCCTAAAGTTTTTAGAAACGCCTGTCTGATCTCAAGATAAGTTAAGTCTGAACGACGAATCGACGATAATATTGTAGCGCGATTCTAGTTAACACCTCATGGAAACGTTTTATGAGATAAGCATCGGTTGCGTCATCAGCCTCCTTATATTCCTCGATGCAAGCTAAAAGTATTGCCATCATAGCTGATTTTCCATTTCGTGAAAAAAAATTGTTTCCTAAAAATTTGGGTACAATCCTCTGGCCTGTTGGTCGAGTGGTTAGTGACCCTGACTGCTACACCAGAGGTCGTGGGTTCGATTCCCACCCAGGACAAATCTTTGTGTGATGAGCATGATCATTTGTTCTGTGTCTGGGTGTTATTTTTCTATAATATATATGTATGTATTTAGAAATATATAAGTATGTTTATCCGTTGTCTGGGTGCCATAGCACAGGCTCTGCCTCGTTTGGGATCGGATGACTGTGTGTGAGTTGTCTCAAGATATTATTATTCCGTTTATTCATTTTTTTAAACTTATTGCTTACATTTTTAAATATTTCTTAAAAACTATAAAAATAAAAAAAACATTTAAAAATATAAAAATAGTAGCCCACCGGTATCGGGAACAGGGTCCAAGCTACCGGCGGTCAGGGCTCAAGAGAGAGGAACCTCCTAACAATACGAGCCGTGTCCAGAAGTACCGCTTTCTGAATCAGGCCCTTGATCCAGCTGCCTAACGAGAGCCTCCTGAGGTGCTGGTCGAGGCTCGTGGCTATTAAGCCATTGGCTGACACAACTATCGGTACAATGATTGCTGAGTCCACATCCCACATGTCGACAACCTCGCGAGCCAAGTCAATATATTTGATTTGCTTATCTTTCTCGGCTTTCACGAGGTTCTCGTCATGCGGAACGGTTATGTCTACAATCATTGCACGCCTCTCGATTCGGTCCACCACCACTATATCAGGCTTATTGGCAACAATAGTCCTGTCAGTGATGATGGACCGATCCCAGTACAATGTGATATTGCCATTATCGAGAACTGGGTCGGGCGCATACCTGTAGTACGGCACCTCCGATTCCACAAGAGAGTATTTCAGAGCAAGTTGCTGATGGATAATCCTGGCTACAAGGTTGTGCCTATGCAAGTATTCTCCGTTAGCTAGACGAGAACAACCAGAGACAATGTGGCGAATCGATTCTCCCGGACGGTGACATGCCCGACATATGTCAACCGTGCCGTCCTTCACAATAAATCTTCGGTAGTTATTCGTCATGATAACTTCGTCCATAATTGCACAGACAAAACCTTCGGTTTCTCCAAAGAGATCACCGAATCGCAACCAGGCTACGGACGCTAATTGATCTACGTCGGGCCCATGTAGGGCCCGGAAATAGCGTCCGTGAAGTTCCTTACTTTGCCATACCGCCCTGCGATCGTCAGTGTCTAGCACCGCAGGTTTGCGCCAGTTCTCATTTGCCAAAGAGAGCGGAGTGAGTCCCTTGTCCACCGCCACTACATCTCGATGTATACCCACGTCGACAGCTAGGAAATATTCCCTGAGACTGCATATCTCGCGATTGTGGAGAGTCTTAGCATTTAAGAAGCCTCGACCTCCACACTTTCGCGGGATATACAGTCTCATTACCGACGACCGTGGGTGATGCATTCGATATGCAGTAAGCAGTGTACGGACCTGCCTATCCAGGGCGTCAAGTTCCGTTTGAGTCCATTTGAGTACGCCGAAAGAGTACATCAATACCGGCATGACCCAACCGTTGAAAGCGCGTACCTTGTTTCCGCCTGATAGAAGGCTATTGAATACCTTCTTCAGGCGGCCAAAGAAGCGCTCCTTCAACGATTGTAATCGGAAGCGTTAGGTATCAATGTTACTGACATGAATCAGTAACATTGATACCTAACGCTTCCGACATACCCAAATACTTGTAAGTTTCAGTTGAAGAGAGGGATCTGAGGTTTATGGAATCCGAGAGTTGAATTCCCACGGATTCCATAATCTCCCCACGCTTTACATGCATGACCGCACATTTGTCCACACCAAACTCCATCCTGATGGCACTACTGAAAGTTTCAGTTACCTTCAGTAGCTCCATCAGTTGCAGATTACTGGGGGCAAAGAGTTTCAAATCATCCATGTAAAGGAGGTGAGATATAACCTGAACACCTCTCTTCAACCGATAGCCCAGCCCTGAATTCTCCAGCAGTGTGCTTAGAGGGTTCAAGGCTAGGCAAAACCAAAGCGGACTCAAACTATCGCCCTGAAATATACCCCGCTCGATCCTTACCGGTTCGCTGTTCCTCTGCATATTTCGACATCCTGGATAGCGAAGAACTGTCCTCCATTGCCCCATACACGACATCAGGAAGGTGCGTAGCATTGTATCAATTTTATACAATTCTAGCACCCTCCTGAGCCATATATGAGGCACCGAGTCATAGCGTCGCTTAAGTTCTAACACCGCGGAAGTCAAAATACGCAACTTTTCAGGAGAGCAAAAAAATCGTTTTATTTAGCCTCAAACAACTGTTCATATTTAGGTTTATTCAATATAGAAATTAAAATATGTTTAATTCATGTAGACACATCCAATTTTAAAACAAAATTAGTTTATATATTTTTTTTATGACTTACGCGGTGTTGCCTTATTTTTTTTAGATATAGGAGGGACTTACGGTTAACAAATGAATTGAAACACGATTAAAATTGAAGTAGTTTTAATTAAAAATGTCATTTTTAGCAGTTTTATTATCTTATAGTCTCATCAAAAATTGCACATAAAAATAAAATCGAGAAAAAAAAACAATAAACCTCTTAAACAATTTAAAATTCTTACAAAAAAATCAGTCCTTTTAAGTTATTATTAGAGTTCAGTCTCAGAGAGTCATCACTAAAGTCTTTTAAAAAATCAACAAAATAATATCAAAAGTAAGGTGTTATCTAACCTTAAATAAAAATAATATGACTTGTTCATAATCCTTATAAAATGATAAGTGGTCTGAGATCTTAATGAGGTAGAGTATCGTAAAAACTGTGACAGTCAGAAGGGATGACTGCCTTTAATTCTTGTAGATGTTTCCATTTATTTTCATTTACTTTTAGGTAACTACTATAAAGCTTAGGCCTTGGGCCCTGTCGCTTTTGGTTTGGCTTAAATCTTCTAGGTAATTCTTCATACTCATCACTAAAATTTAATTTATTTCTAATTAAACTAGCAGGACTATATTCCAATGCTCTTATATCTGTCACCGTAGGATCTTTAGCAATTCTACCAGGACGAATCGATTCATACAAAAATTCTTTTTTATTGGAGTAATCTTCAAAAAAATCGTAATTCAAAAAGTAGACGTGGAAGGGTTGTTTAGGTCTAGCTTCTTTAGAAATCGCCGCGTACTGTGAGGGTAAGTAAATTTCCTTGTTTTTGATTTTGCATTCTATTGCACTGTGACAAGAGTCACATTCCATTTGCGTGTGACCTTTCTCTAGGAACTTCTGAGTTATTACGACTTTGTACTCCATAGCTAATTCCAAGAGAGCATTGGATAATATAGCATTCCTGTTTTGTGCCGTACAACCGTCAGAAAATAAGACAATCGGCATAAGTTTTTCTTGAAGAATTTTCTTCAGACAATCAATAATACACGATACAAAAACAGAGGCCACCAAACCTGCATTGTGTTCATCAAACCAGTAGCAATAAACGTCTTTTGTAGCCAGATTAAACATAGTGAAATTGTGTACACACAATTTCGTCTTATAATATAATGCACTAGCATTTAACTTAGGACACAACTTTACAGATTGAAGATCATGCGTAAATAGATGTACTTCTCCTGCCAGTGCTCGTGTCTTGTCCTTTGTCTTCTCTTCTCTAGCTAAGTCCTTAAGATTAATGTGGTTTCGATAGGTATTTTCGTTAATGTTTCCTGCTTTAAAAGCGCAACATGTGTCGCACTGGTCTTTCTTCGGTTGAAATAAACTTAGATTTTGTTCTGAAAATATTTGATCAAAAGACCAGCGGCTGATAGCTTGCTTATTTTCTTCAGAACACCTTTTACAATAAAGATTGTAAAGGTGATTTTTATTTTCTATAATAGGCTCTAAATATTGCCTGGTTGTAGTAGCTCGACAGTAGTGCGAGGGCATTTTAGGCAAACTATTAAAAAAGTCCTTTAGAAAAGAAATATCGTCTTTCTTTGAGTGTCCTTCTACAACTTTGTGAGTAAGCTGCGACTTTTTTGCCATCCCAGAATCCGACATTGATAACCAATATCGCACTGTCCACTCTTTAATACCAAAGGTATTTAGAAAAGTATGCTGACATACCTGAACACGCCCATCTGAAGTAGTTAAAAAATATTGTTTGCTCTCACCACGTCTAGAGTCTGAAGACTTTACTTGTTTTTTTGGGCATATTTCAACATGCGAAATAATGTATTGCTTTCGCTGATCCCACGTCATTTTTTTCCAGTAATTTGTGAAGAGTAGTTTTCGCTCTTCCTCTGCTATACTATTACAGGCTCGCAACTTTGATTTCTTGCAGAATTCAGAAGTGCATGCACTGCCTATTTCACGGGCTGGCCTCATTGTATCATGAAGAACCTTAAACTTTTTCTCCTTACTATCGCGGTGATATCCTAAATATTCATTCCCTTCCATTCTTAGAACTTTGCTAGAATTTTTGGTCCATTTTTTCTTGTCCGCACATCCTTTTGAGCACCTCTTTCTGCAAGCACTAAGATCGCCGTATTCTTCAATCTCATCAGTACTTGGTATCGTGTTTACAATTTCACCCTGTACAGACGATAGTCTAATTTCTTCTTCTTGAAATTCGTTGGAGCAGAGAAGAGACGTAGGCTCACACTCCGTTGATATAGCTTCTACAGGCTCAAGAAATGACATATCAACTGGCGGCGTCGACAAAGATACAGAATCAACGGATACAACTTTCGATGTTTCAACCGTTGTGGACATACATGAGGAGGTTACATCAACTGTTGCAGTATTGAATACATTATACGTTTGGAGGTGCGGTTCAGTTGCATCTCCAATGGCCAAAAACTCAGAGAGACCTTTATACGACTCTGGTACATCTGTCAGTACAGACATAGGTGTATGAGGCAAGGAGGGTAGAGAAAGGTAGTTGCTGTAAATTTCAAGAGGCTGTGTTAAAGGAGGTGCGTGAATTTCAGACTGTATCTCTTCAGCTGCTAATATGACGGGCAGATTATTTATGTCAATATTTTCAATATTCATTGTTTGTCGTTTAACCTTCTTTTGTAATTTTATGCCTAGTTCATTGCACAAGTGAAGAACGTCTTCATCATCACTGGATTGATCCATGGTGTTTATTCCCTACAAGACAAAACTAATAGGTATTAAAATCAGCATAAAACACCGCGCAAGTCATTTTACAAGTTGATTGTAACACCGCGTAACTCATTACGTAATTTTAAGTACTTTTTTTGTTTTAAATATAAGTAAAAACGGAAAAATAACACTTAATAAATAATTTAAATTATGTAGATAAGCTAATAAAACTATTACGAAACCAATATGAATCATATTTACCTTAATTTTTATGAAATTATCCGGAGCACTTGTCGTGACACGTTTAACTATGGAATAAAACCGACTTACGCGCTGTTGCTGTGGCGTTCTGTACAACACTGACACACGCGGTGTTTTTCTTTTTTGAATAACGACTCACCATTGGTTCAAACTCTCGTGTTTGATTCGTCAAACGATGCGCCTTGCGATTCCCTATCGAATGACATACAATACGTATTTTGTCAAAAAAATGACTTCCGCGGTGTTAGAACTTAAGCGACGATAGGCCTTCTTAAAGTCTATCCAACATGTCGACAGATCCTTTCGGGAACGCCGAACCTGTTGGCTAATGGCCATATCAATGAGGAGTAGCTCCTTAGTACCGCGGGACCCATTCCTACATCCATTTTGAGAGACAGACATGATGTTGCTGCTGTTAATATGATTATTAATTTTAGCTCTCAAAATAGATGTAAGAACCTTATAGACCGTCGGTAGACACGTGATCGGCCTATAATTTTTGGGTTCCGCGGTACTACCCGATTTGTGGAGCAGGTGGGTAACTCCTGTCGTAAGAAATTCGGGTAGCGAGCCGGACTCTAAGGCAGTTTGGAACTGAGATGCCAAACGAGCGTGCGACCTTTGTAGCCACTTAATCCAAAAATTGTGCAGTCCGTCCGGCCCTGGAGATTTCCAATTAGGCAACGGACGGACTACACGGGCCACATCTTGGGGGCTGATTGTGATTGCCCCCATTTCTGGCAATGGATCGCACGCTCGTTCGACCTCTCGAATCCAATCACCCTCGGTGTGACTGACAGGCACCGACCAGATGTTGCGCCAGAACGAACACATGGCGTCATCATCCGGCAGGTGCGTGTCAGTCACACCCTGGTCCGGTTGATCCCAAACCCTATATACCCACCTTTCATTACTTCGGAATGTGCGATTCTGGGTGTATCGCTCCACTCGCCGCCTATACCTACGAATACGGTTTGCCCATGCATACACTTTCTGCTTCAGGAAGTCGATGCGCTCTGTGACACGTGACATATAATCTCGGGGGCTGATATCAGTCCCCGAAAACGCCCGTCTCACAAAACGCATCACTCTAGGGCGAGTATTGCCCTCCCTGAAGCAGATTAGTTTGCCGATTAGCGCTCTGGCCCCACCGATACGATGCTCGATCCTGCACTGCCAAGCCGGTACGGCTGGTTTTGGTCGTGTAACTCTGTCATTAGTCATTTTGACATGAGCTACACGACATGCCGCTACAGCCGCGCAGTACATAATAGAGTGTGTGTCAGTGAGGTCTTCGCAGTCATCAAAATAATTTGACAACTGCGAATCCAGAGCAGCTACCAGCGCCCTATTTTTGTTATGCATGGGCAGACGAGGTAAGCGTGGTCTTAGTTCAGGCGGTATGTAGCGATATTCCCGAATAGCACACTCTAAAGCACTCCTCAATTCCTCATTGCACTGGGTACTTACGTTAGTAACCCTGTCATTACTCTCCTCGTTAGCGTGGCTGGATATTTGCGACTGTGGTGGTGCCACAGTCTGCGACGGAGGAGTAATGACATGGCCACACATTTCCATTCGGAGGCGATCAAGCACACTGTCATCCAACATACGGTTACGTTGGATGACACGCACCTGATCCGACAGTCGTTGGGCCGAAACGTTGACAGCTGGTTCAAGTACCTGAAACAGAGAGAGCATCCGACCACGGTACGCAGTCAGGTTAGTTCCCCCCTCTGTAGCCCCAAAGTATGAGCGCATGACATTTTCATTGATGGATTGTGTCCATCGCATGCGCTGCACACTTCCGCCGGGAGCTGGGACCCTATCAGAGGCCGGTCGGCGGTGGTGGCGTCGTGGGCGGTGAGAAGTACTCGTCGCTCGAGCTCGACGCAACTGCCACGGCCGGTGTCACACTCACAGTGGGGCTGGGTTCCGGCGGCGGCGAGGCGGAGCTGAGCGACGAGGCCGAAGGTGATGGGTGTGTGGCTAGGTGACGTGCCCGGCTTCTCGTCAGCATGTCATCAATTTCAAAATTTCTTCGCCATATCTTAAATGTTTTTCGGTTCTATTGTAGTGTTGATGTTTTTTTTTTAATGGTTTTCGGGTTAAAGTTCATTTTGTTGGTTTATTTTGTTAGTTTAAGATGGTTCGTTTTAAATAATTCACAATAAAAATCGGCGAGAAAAAATTTCTTGACTGTCTTCTTGACAGCCGGGCCACAGATTATTATTATTATTAAAGGTTTAATAATAATAATAATAAACCTTTAATAATAATAATCGACTGCGAAGGTCGGGTGTTAAAATCACATAAAAATTTTCTATGTAGTACAGTGCGGATAAAAAAAAAATAACGAGTCTAATCGAAATAACTTAGGCACAAATGTTAACCATTTAGAAATTTAGGGAGTAACCAAGCTTTACTTCAGAACCTAAATGTAGTTGCAACGACATTATGAGCCTAAAGAGTCGCCATTTTAAAAAGGCGCGTTAAAGATGCGACACTAAGTAGTTTTCGCAGCTCCCAAGACAAATATGTATAGAAATAACTTATTGTACTAATTGAAAAAAGAACGCGTACAATTTCGAATCAAATTGTGTAAAGAAAATAATAAAGATTTGTAAATTTAATTATTGTTATTTATTCATAATCAAGTTATAAGACTCTTACTAATTATTAGACACACAGTTACAATGACAATACAAACGTCGTCGGGTATCGCAGGGCGATCTCCGACCACCGTAGGCGCGGGCCTTCGGACGGCGAGTGTTGGGTGACTCGGTGTCCAGTCACAACCAGGCCCGGGTTGATGGCGCGTTGTGTTCCACAAGCGCCTCAAAGAGATGTCAGCACAGGAGACGGGGCCCGCTAGGACCGGAGCCTGCCCGGGTTGCGGAATTTTTCGAAAGAATCACCGTGGCCCGCGGGTAGGATCGATAGGACTCACTGAATCTAACTATTTAAAAACCAATTATTTAAAATTGAGGCTCAAAAATTCTGTATCTCCAGCATGAGTTCCACTGATTTTTTTAATTTTTTTTTTTTTGACACCGTAACTTTCCAAATTTCAAAAAACTTTTATGAAGAAAAACATTCTGTTCAACAAAGGTAGAAAAAAAAATCTTGCAAGAAGGATTTACTTTTTGCCAAAGTAATAAAGCAGAGTTCACAATGCTGCCAATTATTAACTACCTACTCTTGTACCTAGGTACAAGAGTAGGTAGTTAATAATTGGCATGTCTTCATAAAGGGAGATTTTGTGCGCATTATTTGGCTGTACGAGTGAGTTGTCGTTGTCACGCTTGGCAGTTGGCACACGGGGCGGACCACCCTCCGCCCCCTCCCCCCGCTCACGCCGCCACTGAATAATAGTAAGTTTACTATTAATTTTTAAGATTTGATCTAAATAAAATGTAAACAATATCGTTTCTTGTCTCTTTTCAGTTGAACCATCGAATATGACAAGTAACGTACACAAGTCAAGCTGTAGGACTGGTGCAAAGAATATCAGCTAGCAGTGAACCCTGCCAAAACCGAACTAGTCCTCTTCACCAAGAAGAGGAAGTTACCAACACTAGAATTACCACGGTTCTTCGGAACCACCCTCAGCCTTTCGACTGAAACCAAATACCTGGGTATATATCTGGACAAGCAGTTGAATTGGGCGAAGCACACTGAACACACCACCACAAAAGCCAGTATATGCATGTGGCAATGCAAACGCATGCTAGGTAGGAACTGGGGTATTAGCCCCAATACAACCCACTGGTTATACACCACAGTTATCAGACCGATAATCACGTATGGTGCCTTAGTCTGGTGGCCCAGGACCGACTTGAGCACAGCACAGAAAGACCTTGAGAAGCTGCAACGGCTTGCCTGTGTGGCAATCACTGGCAGTATGAGAACGGCACCCACTGCGGCCCTGCAGGCTATGCTGGGACTGCCACCACTGCACCTTATAGTGCAGGAGGAAGCGGCCCTAGCGGCCTTCAGGCTCAGCACAGCTGGCACTTTAGGTAAAGACTCTAGAATCAAACATACACGCATCATGGAAGATGCCGTAAAACGACAACCCATGATGTCATCACCCAATGACAAAGCTCAAAAGATGCACCATTTCCAAAAGCACTATAACATAGTGCTAACACAAGAATTGGATGACCACTCAGGTCCTAAAGAGCTGAGAATCTACACTGATGGATCAAAGACAAGTACCGGAACCGGAGTTGGAGTTTACTCCAGCGACCTCAACATTAAAATATCCAGACCACTAGGAAAGCTCAACACCGTTTACCAGGCGGAATGCATGGGCATTATCCTAGCGATCCATGCCATAGAAGCCAGGGGAGTCACGGACACTCATATTCGTATACTCTCCGACAGCGCCTCAGTTCTCCAATCCCTAAATAGAAACTACACCACCTCGAAACAAATACAAGAATGCCACAATGCACTAGAACGCGTCACGGTGACAAACCGCAACACCATAACGCTGCAGTGGATAAAAGGTCACAGCGGATCACTAGGAAATGACGCGGCCGATGAACTGGCCAGGAGGGGGTCTGGTACGATGGCTGTTGGACCCGAACCCATAGTGCCACTCCCTTTCACCCAGCTACGCACGTGGCTACGAGAACATACCCACACACAAGCAGAACGCTGGTGGACCTCGGCACCAGGCTGCAGGCAGTCCAAGGAGGCTATACCACTCCTAAACAATAAACTCACCAAGCGCCTTCTGCGACTGGATAGGAGCAGCCTGCGAATGGTGGCGGGGACCATCACCGGACACTGCTCACTGAATAAGCATTTCCACACACTAGGTATAACAGACAGTCCTCTGTGCAGAGCATGCATAGAGGAGGAGGAAACGGTGTCGCACGTGCTCCTTGAGTGCACAGGCGTCGCCGATATACGTAGACAAACGATAGGAACACCAAATTCACTCACAGACACCCTGAACTCTTTAGGAGGACTGATCTGCTTCTGGAGGGAGGTCGGCTGGTTGGAATGACGGCCGCCATGGCCCACGCACAATGGTCCAACATCAGGACTAAGTGCGGAAACCATACCCCAATAGATAGATAGATAGAAGTCAAGCTGTAAAATAATAGCGTCTGCATTTAAAAACAGAATCATATCGCTTAAGTCCTGCTTAAGAAACAGATTATCTTACACCTGAAACGTTCTTGAGCGACTCTCCAAATGATATTATACTAGCGGACGTCACGCGGTTTCACCCGCGTAGTTCCCGTTCCCGTCGGAATACGGGGATAAAATATAGCCTATGTTACTCGCTGATAATGTATGAATTTTTGAAACTGGCACAGTAGTTTTTGAGTTTATTCATTACAAACAAACACACACACAAAAATGAAAATTTTTCATCTTTATAATATTAGTGTAGAAAACTTATTGAAATACCGATAGAAAAACATGTCTTTGTATTTAAATTAATTTGGAATTATTTGCTTCTTATTAACAAAAACAAACGAGCTTTCACTGAAATCATTTAATAGAAAATTCATAGTAATTTATAAAAGCTCAGATCTAAATGGTTTTTACAAGAACACCTTAGAAGTGTTTAAGAGTAAAGTAACCGAGTTTGGACAGCGTGACTCTGCTTGGTTTTTTTACACTAAACCATTTAGTGGGCCATGAGAGGAAGAACTTTTATAGAATTACCAACAGTAATAAAAATTGCTGTTTAAACATTCAGAATAATGATAAACACTGTTTTTTGTGGAGCACTGTTGCAGCGTTACATACAATTAAATATAATTCTTGTAAAATTTCTTCTTACCTACACCGGCAATTAATGAAATAAAATTATTTGAGAAATACAATCCTAGTCTCAATCATTAGTATTAACCAACCCTAGTTGGTGAGGATTCCTCTTCCTCATCCTCATAATGCGGAAGTTCCTCATTTTTAGCGATTCCTCATCCTCTTCCACATCCTCAAAATCAGGCATAAAATATTCCTCTTCCTCTTCCACATCCTCATTAATTAAGAGGAATTTATGAGGAAGTGTTGTTGACGTATTCAATGTAAATAAAAGTAATCTCCGTCTTTCTTTTGCTTGCTGCATTAGGTAAGGTACTTTCACGATCAGGCTTGGACGTGTTTTAGAAATATAAAACAGCACGCTATTGTGTGTGTGTGTAGTACACTGTAGCCACTTAGCCAGTCTAAAATTTGTTTTGTTTTTGAGTGGTCGTACGTAACTAGAACTACGTAAGTCGTAATTAGGTTTATTGTTAAGTTAAAAAGTTTATGAGATGAAGCCAAAATGTAGTGCTATATGGACGTATTTTAGTGAAGTGGACGCTGATACTGTTAGATGTAAAATATGTGACCAAACATATTCAAGGAAAGGGCGCGGGACTTCGGGGTTAAGAAGTCATCTCAAGTCACACCATGAAGTAGAATATGCCGAGTATGAAGAAAAGGATACAGCATTAAAAAAAGCCGCGGTTGATAAACGCAAATTGTCGGAAGAGACTCCTCTTCAACAGGCTAAGAGACAAGTAACTTTACAGGAGGCATTACAAAGACATCAGTATTGGGATACATCTCACGAAAAAAGCTGCGAGCTGGATAATTTAATTTGCGAAATGTTAGCTCTTCAAGATTTACCATTTAATTTTGTTGAAGGAATTGGCTTTAGACGGTTGATTCATGCTGTTCAGCCAAAATATAATTTAAGAGGACGTCAAAGTTACACATCTCATTTGTGTAATTATATTTATCCTAAATTGCTGACGACAGTACTATCATTGTTAAACTTGACAAAAACAAAAATGACTTTGAAGCTAAAATAATCCATGCATTACAACAAGCCGTTAACTGGTTAGAACTTAACAACTTAATAATAAATTTGAAAAAAACCAAAATTATGAACTTTCGTCAAAGATCAAGATCAAGAAGAATCAGGAATTAAATGTAAGTTTTAATAATGAAAAAATTGAAGAAGTAGCAAATACAAATTTTTTGGGCTTAACAATCGACAATCAACTTAATTGGAAAGAACATACTTCAATATTAATTAAAAAAATTAGTAAGTTTGCTTTTGCTTTATATAAACTGAAGAAAGTTGTCAATCAAACTTCGGCAGTCACTGCGTACTATGGATATGTCGATTCCATACTACGCTACGGAGTTATGTTTTGGGGTAACTCCTGCAATAAAGATATGGTGTTCAAATCACAAAAAAGATGCATTAGGGCCATCACCGGTATAAAAATAACTGATAGCTGTAAACCTTATTTTGTTTTGTTAAAAATAATGACTTTACCTTGTTTGTACATATTTGAGACTGCTATATTTGTTAAAAGAATATGCACCTATTCAGAAAAGCATCTGAACAACGCTATAAAATGATTAGACAAGAATATAGACATGAATTATGCGGTCGACCTTCAAAGACCGCCTTGATGCACAAAAGCATACTTTGTATGGCCCCAAAAATATTTAATAAATTACCAAATGGGATTAAGGACTTTAATATTATTCAATTCAAAAATAAATTAAGACATCTATTATTGGAGAAATGTTATTATACCATTGACGAATTCCTTAATGATAAATTGTAAGCTATTTGCCATTGATATTTATTTAATTTTGACATAGTATCATTATTTTTATTATAAAAAGTTATTTGACATTGCATTATTTGACATTAAGATTTATTTAACTTTGACATTGTATTAATGCTGTGATTTGTTACAAGTGATTTCATTCTTCATCATTATAATCGATGACAACATAATTTGACATTTAATAATATTTTACTGCGATGTTTGTTTCTTGGCAATATTTTTTTTGACATTTTAATAATTTTGTATTGTGTACTGTAATGATTATTTTTTAAAACCTATTTCATTTTAAATTATGATAATTTGCATGCCCCTATGTTGGCAAAATATGGAGAACTTTTTATCTTATGACATCAATGTATAAATACCCATGTTTGCAAATGAATAAATTATTATTATTATTATTATTAAATGTGTCCCACTCGAGGAACGACATACGGGCGATGTGATAGCACAAAAGTTGGACGAAATACGAGAGGAATGGGAGATTCCCCGTCAAAAACTACATATCATGGTTCGCGATGGTGGTTCTAACATGAAGAGAGCGGCCCGCGTGTCACAGATTAACGACATTGATTGCAATATACATCAATTGCAATTGTGCATACGTGCGGCCTTGGCGATTGATGAATATATTTCAAAGTCAAAGTCAAAGTCAAAACGTTTATTTCAATTAGGCCATTAAACGGCACTTTTGAACGTCATCGTTTACAGTTCAGTAAAAATAATAGAATTACATTAATAAAGTGACTCTACTGTCCATTCGGAAAGGTAGATTCTTATGGAGAAGAACGGACAAGAAACTCCATAGTTACTCTTTTCAAATAATGATTTTACAAAATTTGGTTTACAAAAATTAATTTAATATTATGTGAGGACGATGCACCCAGAGTATGCTACTTATAAGAACAAAGTATCACCAGCAGAGGTAAACTTATTATTTCGTCCTTGTTTGCAAAATGTAAGCAAATCGCGACACATTTTAACCACTCAATAATTGCCCAAAGCGAATTAAAAGGTTTTCAAGAACGTCTGGGTCTGCCTCTGCTTTCAGTTATTCAAGAGTGTCCTGCAAGATGGAATAGTATGTTTAACATGATTCAACGTCTAATTGAAATAGGATGCCATAGTACTTTATACCTCACAACATACAAATTTGCCGCAGTTTACTCCAAACGATTGGCTACAACTTGAGAGCTGTGCAACAATCCTTAAACCATTTGAAGAGGCCAACAAGACCATGAGTAGTTCCGAGGCCTTTATTTCAACCGTGATCCCTCTAATCCATGTCTTGACCTGCACATTGCAGAATCTATTGAGACAGAATATAAATAATACTGACCAAACTTGCGGGAATATTTTTCAAAAATTGATAGAAGAAATTACCAATCGCTTTGGTGAACTTCATAATAATAAGATCTACACAATCGCTACTTATTTAGATCCAAAATATAAAACTAAGTTTTTTAATGAAATCACTAAAGAAAGTATTGAGTCCGAACTGATTTCTTTATGTCAAGAACAAGAAGGCCATGGCGCACAAGCACAACCACAAATACAGTCATTCGAACATGATGTTATTCAACACAATCAACACTTTCATCATACCGATACCGAGAGCCTACCATCAACGAGTTCTGGAGCTAACTTTTCTACAGGCAGATTTTGACAAACAATGTTATCTGAGATGCTGGCCTCAGCTCCTAATAGTGACGATGAAGAAAGTCCAATCGCACCCATCGACAGATTTCTTATCCTGAAGTCACTTATAATTAATTATATTAAAGAGAAGAGAATAGGTCTTCTAGAAGACAGTCTTTTATGGTGGAAAATGAACCCCAAATATTTTGAACTTTACATAGCTGTGCGCCAGTATCTTTCAGCCCCTCCATCAAGTGTCCCCAGTGAGCGCCTTTTCAGTGACGCTGGATTAGTTAACGACGAATTACGAAACCGTCTATCTGGAGAAACAGCTTCAAAGTTAATTTTCGTTAAATTCAACCTCCCTATTGTGAATTTTGACTATTAAATTGTCTTTTTTTCTTTCTAAACATTGAAGGGCCGAATGGGCCCTGGCAATCTTTCTTTTATTTAAAATTTCAATTCCAAATCACAGGTTCTATATTCCTCTTCCGCATCCTCTTCCTCATCCTCATCCTCCTCCTCATATCCTCATCCTCTTCCTCATAGCCACTTCCTCATCAACCCTAGTATTAACATTTATGGTTTCGATAGTAAATGCACCATAACTGGACCTCTATACTTAACGAATGCTAAGAAAAAACATCACATTAACTTACTTTACATTGAGCGTTATGGCAAAGGTCATTATTGTTTGATTAAAAAATCTTGTGCGACTAGTTCGACATCAAATTACTCATCACAAAGGTAAAATTCACTTCAGTGATTCATATTTGCAATTTGTTTCGAGTGAATTGAAATAGAGTACATTGTTGTAATGTACTAACAATACTACCTGAAAAAATAGCATGTTACAATTTAAAAATTATGAGTGACAGCAAACAAATAATTTAAAGCTGAAGAAAATACTGGAAACCATGGCACACAAAAATTTAAATAACATGTTCCAACATGTTTTGCATATTATATTATATATTGTTCATATGATTTCCAAGTTCAAACAAATACGTTACTTATAGAGGTCCTGATTGCATTGAAACTTGTCAGTTGGCTGTAAAGATGTAACTTGGATAAATACTATATTATCCGAAGTTAAACCAATAAAGCAAATAACTAATGACAAAAAACTAATTTAGAAATAGCTACTATAATAATAATTCTTTGAATATATAACATTCATGTTATATATGCAAAGAATTATTATTTGGAGATAAAGTTCGAGATCATGATCATGTTACATCCGAATACAGAGGTGAAGCACATTCCCTGTGTAATTTGAAATACCAAATATGCCCATTTTTACCGATTGTTTTTCATAATTTAGCAGGTTATGACAGCCATTTATTCATAAAAGAATTAGCAAAATAAAAAAGTTGTATTAAGAAAACACCAAAGTCTAAAGAAAAATACACATCTGTAACTAAGTTAATTCACCCAAAAAATACAGCACGCACTATTCAAATGAAGTTCATTGATCCATATCAGTTCCTAAGTTCAAGTCTAGATGAATAAAAAAGTAAAAGCTTGGATATTAAAGATTTTATCAATCTATCAAGTATAGTTACCGATAAAGAGACTTTGCACTTATTGAAACATAAAGGTACGAGGTAGGTATCCATACGACTATAAATGGATTCATGGTCAAAGTGTGAGGATAAAAAATTGCCTCCCAGGGAATGTTTTTCTAATTCAATTAAATAAGAGCATATCTCCGATGATGATTACAAACATGCACAAAATATGTGGCAAGCATTTAATATACATTCACTGGGGGGGAATACACAGATTTGTACTTAAAATGCGATATGTTATATTTTTGTTAATTTAAAAAATACAAGAATCCAGCTTAAGCTGGATTATATACTGGCGTCCGACTTGAGTTAATAAGTGATGTGGAAAATATACCAAATCGTCGCTTAAGTTCTAACACCGCGGAAGTCATTTTTTTGACAAAATACGTATTGTATGTCATTCGATAGGGAATCGCAAGGCGCATCGTTTGACGAATCAAACACGAGAGTTTGAACCAATGGTGAGTCGTTATTCAAAAAAGAAAAACACCGCGTGTGTCAGTGTTGTACAGAACGCCACAGCAACAGCGCGTAAGTCGGTTTTATTCCATAGTTAAACGTGTCACGACAAGTGCTCCGGATAATTTCATAAAAATTAAGGTAAATATGATTCATATTGGTTTCGTAATAGTTTTATTAGCTTATCTACATAATTTAAATTATTTATTAAGTGTTATTTTTCCGTTTTTACTTATATTTAAAACAAAAAAAGTACTTAAAATTACGTAATGAGTTACGCGGTGTTACAATCAACTTGTAAAATGACTTGCGCGGTGTTTTATGCTGATTTTAATACCTATTAGTTTTGTCTTGTAGGGAATAAACACCATGGATCAATCCAGTGATGATGAAGACGTTCTTCACTTGTGCAATGAACTAGGCATAAAATTACAAAAGAAGGTTAAACGACAAACAATGAATATTGAAAATATTGACATAAATAATCTGCCCGTCATATTAGCAGCTGAAGAGATACAGTCTGAAATTCACGCACCTCCTTTAACACAGCCTCTTGAAATTTACAGCAACTACCTTTCTCTACCCTCCTTGCCTCATACACCTATGTCTGTACTGACAGATGTACCAGAGTCGTATAAAGGTCTCTCTGAGTTTTTGGCCATTGGAGATGCAACTGAACCGCACCTCCAAACGTATAATGTATTCAATACTGCAACAGTTGATGTAACCTCCTCATGTATGTCCACAACGGTTGAAACATCGAAAGTTGTATCCGTTGATTCTGTATCTTTGTCGACGCCGCCAGTTGATATGTCATTTCTTGAGCCTGTAGAAGCTATATCAACGGAGTGTGAGCCTACGTCTCTTCTCTGCTCCAACGAATTTCAAGAAGAAGAAATTAGACTATCGTCTGTACAGGGTGAAATTGTAAACACGATACCAAGTACTGATGAGATTGAAGAATACGGCGATCTTAGTGCTTGCAGAAAGAGGTGCTCAAAAGGATGTGCGGACAAGAAAAAATGGACCAAAAATTCTAGCAAAGTTCTAAGAATGGAAGGGAATGAATATTTAGGATATCACCGCGATAGTAAGGAGAAAAAGTTTAAGGTTCTTCATGATACAATGAGGCCAGCCCGTGAAATAGGCAGTGCATGCACTTCTGAATTCTGCAAGAAATCAAAGTTGCGAGCCTGTAATAGTATAGCAGAGGAAGAGCGAAAACTACTCTTCACAAATTACTGGAAAAAAATGACGTGGGATCAGCGAAAGCAATACATTATTTCGCATGTTGAAATATGCCCAAAAAAACAAGTAAAGTCTTCAGACTCTAGACGTGGTGAGAGCAAACAATATTTTTTAACTACTTCAGATGGGCGTGTTCAGGTATGTCAGCATACTTTTCTAAATACCTTTGGTATTAAAGAGTGGACAGTGCGATATTGGTTATCAATGTCGGATTCTGGGATGGCAAAAAAGTCGCAGCTTACTCACAAAGTTGTAGAAGGACACTCAAAGAAAGACGATATTTCTTTTCTAAAGGACTTTTTTAATAGTTTGCCTAAAATGCCCTCGCACTACTGTCGAGCTACTACAACCAGGCAATATTTAGAGCCTATTATAGAAAATAAAAATCACCTTTACAATCTTTATTGTAAAAGGTGTTCTGAAGAAAATAAGCAAGCTATCAGCCGCTGGTCTTTTGATCAAATATTTTCAGAACAAAATCTAAGTTTATTTCAACCGAAGAAAGACCAGTGCGACACATGTTGCGCTTTTAAAGCAGGAAACATTAACGAAAATACCTATCGAAACCACATTAATCTTAAGGACTTAGCTAGAGAAGAGAAGACAAAGGACAAGACACGAGCACTGGCAGGAGAAGTACATCTATTTACGCATGATCTTCAATCTGTAAAGTTGTGTCCTAAGTTAAATGCTAGTGCATTATATTATAAGACGAAATTGTGTGTACACAATTTCACTATGTTTAATCTGGCTACAAAAGACGTTTATTGCTACTGGTTTGATGAACACAATGCAGGTTTGGTGGCCTCTGTTTTTGTATCGTGTATTATTGATTGTCTGAAGAAAATTCTTCAAGAAAAACTTATGCCGATTGTCTTATTTTCTGACGGTTGTACGGCACAAAACAGGAATGCTATATTATCCAATGCTCTCTTGGAATTAGCTATGGAGTACAAAGTCGTAATAACTCAGAAGTTCCTAGAGAAAGGTCACACGCAAATGGAATGTGACTCTTGTCACAGTGCAATAGAATGCAAAATCAAAAACAAGGAAATTTACTTACCCTCACAGTACGCGGCGATTTCTAAAGAAGCTAGACCTAAACAACCCTTCCACGTCTACTTTTTGAATTACGATTTTTTTGAAGATTACTCCAATAAAAAAGAATTTTTGTATGAATCGATTCGTCCTGGTAGAATTGCTAAAGATCCTACGGTGACAGATATAAGAGCATTGGAATATAGTCCTGCTAGTTTAATTAGAAATAAATTAAATTTTAGTGATGAGTATGAAGAATTACCTAGAAGATTTAAGCCAAACCAAAAGCGACAGGGCCCAAGGCCTAAGCTTTATAGTAGTTACCTAAAAGTAAATGAAAATAAATGGAAACATCTACAAGAATTAAAGGCAGTCATCCCTTCTGACTGTCACAGTTTTTACGATACTCTACCTCATTAAGATCTCAGACCACTTATCATTTTATAAGGATTATGAACAAGTCATATTATTTTTATTTAAGGTTAGATAACACCTTACTTTTGATATTATTTTGTTGATTTTTTAAAAGACTTTAGTGATGACTCTCTGAGACTGAACTCTAATAATAACTTAAAAGGACTGATTTTTTTGTAAGAATTTTAAATTGTTTAAGAGGTTTATTGTTTTTTTTTCTCGATTTTATTTTTATGTGCAATTTTTGATGAGACTATAAGATAATAAAACTGCTAAAAATGACATTTTTAATTAAAACTACTTCAATTTTAATCGTGTTTCAATTCATTTGTTAACCGTAAGTCCCTCCTATATCTAAAAAAAATAAGGCAACACCGCGTAAGTCATAAAAAAAATATATAAACTAATTTTGTTTTAAAATTGGATGTGTCTACATGAATTAAACATATTTTAATTTCTATATTGAATAAACCTAAATATGAACAGTTGTTTGAGGCTAAATAAAACGATTTTTTTGCTCTCCTGAAAAGTTGCGTATTTTGACTTCCGCGGTGTTAGAACTTAAGCGACGAAATGCTAGAGAAGCGTATACGCGGTGGATTAGCTCAATGTTCTGTTCGACATGCTAAGGCTACCAATAAGTATGTTCCACATTTTGATGACACAAAGCTACATAATTTATTTAGACTGCAATAATTTATATGGTTGTGCAATGACGAGAAAAATGCCAGTAACAGAATTTATTTTCTTAAGCCAAAGCGATCTTCTAAATTTCGATGTAATGAAAATTGCGAATGATGGTGATATGATAATGGATATAATTTAGAAGTAGACTTAGAGTAGGTACCCAGATTACACTGGTTTTTAGAAAAAAAAAATGTCCAATGATGTCAATCAATGTGTGTGATCAATGTCCTTGATACCGTTTTTCCATGTTTGCGATGTCCTGATGGAAGCGCTCGCTAAAAGCTCCGCAATTATCCGGAAAGAAGTCCAAGAGAGAATGTAAAAATGGCTTTTCTAGGACATGTTGCAAGCCAGTTTTTGGAGTGATGAAAACATATTTTCGACAAGTTCAGCGTAGTTGTCACTCCTCTTATTTCCCAAGATTTTTTTTTCCGACAAGGCGAAAAATATCCCTAGGACCTAGTTTTCATCAAATTGATAGTGAAGTAAGTGTGATTTCATCTTCGTCAATGTGAGGACGTTTCGGAATCGGGTGAAGATCGCTGTGTGGCAGAGGACATGGTAGATTCGGATACACTATGGCTTTCTTCTTTTTTTTAGAAACATCCTTACCAAATACATGAGTTGTCAGGCAGCAATAACAATCAGTTGCATGATTCGTCGATTCTCGCCACTGCATTGGCACAGCAAACCGAAATGATGTGTTTTTGCCTCTCAGTCAATTTCTCAAACCTGTAGCACACGGATTGCAACAGAAATGTGGAACCCAGCTTTAATCCTGGTATTTTATGTTCCTCGTTAAAATAGCAAGACCAGGTTTATATAATCTCCCACACAAAAAAATGCATTAAAAAAATAAAGCCAAAGTGTAAGAAAAAACTGATAGAATTGGCATACGCTGCTGCTATCCTTATGTAGCTTCGCAGACGAATTGCGAGTTAACTCCTGTTAACTCGTGATTCATCTGGGAAGCTCCCTCATTTCATACTCTTTCTTAAGTCCGGTGGTGTTTTACCTTTAATTCCAATATTTGCTGGCTTATCTGCTGCTGGAAGTATAGTAAGTGGAATTGCTGGAATCATCGAAACTATCAACGAATATAAAGTTGCAAAAAGCGTTTGGAAGAAATGGAACGACAACATAAGAAAGTGGAAGGGGAAGAATGGGCTGCTAAAAAACTTACCTAATCGTGCTGTTACTAATAGTGATATCATACATTTTACGGAAAAAACCATATTTTCGTGGAGTGTATATGAGAGATACGTTACCAAGATCTCCGTTTTCCCGAGAGTGTGGAATCATTAATTTAGATAATTCGATAAATTCTGGTACACACTGGGTAGCCTATGTAATTTTAAATAAATATATTGAATACTTCGATAGTTACGGAAACTTAAAAACGCCAATAGAATTTATTCGTTATGGGTTCTGACGACATCCATTATAATTATATTAATTTTCAAAATAATATCTAACATAATTGTGGACATGCATAAAATTTCTTAAAAAGTTTTGGAAGAAGCAATCTACTACCCAAACCACTGGAGGGATCGGGCTGAAATTTGGCATGTAGGTAGATGTTATGACGTAGGCATCCGCTAAGAAAGGATTTTGATAAATTCTACCCCCAAGGGGATCAAATAGGGGATGAAAGTTTGTATGAAACTTTGTCAATTTTGAACTGCTCGGGCTGAGACTTTGCATGCATATAGCTACTATGACGTAGGCATCTCCTAAGGAAGGATTTTGATAAATTTTACCCCCAAGGGGATAAAATAGGGGATGAAAGTTTGTATGAAATTAAATGTATAAAACTCAGAGGTGACTGACTGACTGACTGACATAGTGATCTATAAACGCACAGCCCAAACCACTGGAGGGATCGGGCTGAAATTTGGCATGTAGGTAGATGTCATGACGTAAGCATCCGCTAAGAAAGGATTTTGATAAATTCTACCCCCAAGGGGATAAAATAGGGGATGAAAGTTTGTATGAAACTTTGTCAATTTTGAACTGATCGGGCTGAGACTTTGCATGCATATAGCTACTATGACGTAGGCATCTCCTAAGAAAGGATTTTGATAAATTTTACCCCCAAGGGGATAAAATAGGGGATGAAAGTTTGTATGAAACTTTGTCAATTTTAAATCGATCGGGCTGAGACTTTGCATGCATATAGCTACTATGACGTAAGCATCCGCTAAGAAAGGATTTTGATAAATTCTACCCCCAGAGGATAAAATAGGGGATGAAAGTTTGTATGATACTTTGTCAATTTTAAACTGATCGGGCTGAGACTTTGCAATAGTATGCGTATTTAGTGGTCCTTAACCCTGTTTAGGATGGCTAAAGCCGCCAGGGAAATGCCCATGCACTCAGCTTGAAACACTGTACTATGGAAAATACCGATATGAATATCGTTAGGCTTTCAAACAGCATCTCTTGAACCCTCTCTAAATTGGTAGTCAGCAAATATGCTGTCAGTGACATTTTGACAAAATTTCTGTCTTAACATGGACCAACAACTTTTTGGAGGTAACAGGAGTACAGAGTTTTTTGTGACTTATCATACCAGCCGAAAGACGTCCACTGCTGGACATAGGCCTCCCCCAAGAGATTGCCATAATTGCCACGCTTGTCAGGTGGGTTGCTCATCGCAGTGTAGCTGTTGCAATGCACAGAGCTTTGTAATGCTGCTGCCCATTTTCTGATGAATCCCTTAGTCGCCTCTTACGACACCTACGGGAAGTGATGAGATGGTGCTACTCTTTTACGTCCGACACCATAGAGATTTTTTTATGACTTCATAGTGCTTACTCTTTAATAACTTCTGAGAGCCAAATGCATGTCGCCGCTGACATCCAATCGATTTTGGTGCTTGTTTTTAAAATGATCAGAAATGCCGAAAATCCCTTCTCGCATAGAAACGTATGTCGATGAAAAAACAAAGCTAGTAATAGCTTTTTGTAGGAATTTCACGAAAATGGGAAAAATATTGCCTTTTGGCTCTAATAATCTTTAAGATTTTATTTCATGTCTCAAATATATCTGTACCTACAGTATTCAGCATTCAGCATTTTAAAACTCTTCTTTTCTGAATTCGGTTCAATTTATTTAGCTGTGCGAAAGTAGCGGATTTTAGGATTGCTTTGCGGACCACTTTGAGAGCTACCAAGGACTACCAGTGGTCCGCGGACCACCGGTTAAGAACCACTGCCTTGATGTAAGCTTCAATTCGATGTACTCAGTCCCAGTAAGTTGTTAAGTTATGGTTGGCTATTGTGTCGTAATTAATCGGCCGCTCAAGTTCGAAGTCAGTCATTTGAACGAGAGACGCACGTCACGTTTTTGCCATATGACCCAGTTATTAACGTAAATACAATTAATAACATTGTAAGAAGGGTAGAAAAACATTTGGCCGTCTTCGGCATGGCTGGAGTTTTCTTTTCTGAGTGATCTTGGACGCTGTTCTCGATAGGAAGTGGTGACAGTGTCACAACTGGTTGATGATACCAGATTGAGTTTTAACCGTGGTCACTCGAACGTAGCCGTCGGAACCGGGATGTAGTTCAAGTACGCGTCCCACTTTCCTGGTGGCAAGTTGTTGTCCTTGTACTCACTTGTACAAGACTATGTCGCCTTCCTGGATGTTCTGTTTTGGTTTTTCCATTTGCCCCTGATTTGGAGTTGTGTTAAGTGTTCACCTGACCAACACTTCCAAAATTGGTGCAGCATGTGATCTGTTAGCTGCCACCGTTGACGTAAATGAACGTTATTCACGTCACAGTACGTTGATATTGGCAGTGACATCGTTGGACTATCTGTAAGAAAATAACCAAGTGGTTAGAAAGTTTTGAAATTCATCGGGACGTTCCGTGTGTGGACAGAGGGGTCTTGAGTTCATACAGGCTTCTATTTTTTCCAGTAACGCTATAAACTCCTCGAACGTTAGTTTATGATCTTCTAGTACACGGTGAAAATGAAGTTTCATACCCCTTCGTAGTTTTTACTCCTCTTCTTTTGTTTAGTTTGACTTGCACAGTCTACACCAGTGTGTGTAAACTTTTGAATGTGTAAACCAGGTCGGAATGGGGTAGCTCTCTGTTGAGGTAAGTCCGCCATAAATTGGTTTATAGCAGTGACATCGCACGCAACGTCGCAGTTGGGTTTTTACAGCTCTGTTGCTTCCGACAATCGAGTATCGCTGTCGGATTTGAGCCAATGTCAGCCGCGCACCTCCATCAAGTGTTTTAAGGTGTGCTTGTTTAATTACAAGATGAGTTAGTCGTCCCACTGGAGGAAGAATTATAGGATTTTTCATCTCTAAGGGTAAGTAGGAATTTCTGTGTTTCCACCGACTCCTATAACCTCTTTTTCATCCGTATAAGGATTCAAATTGTGTACAAATGCTCTTGTTGTTTACAGTTCCGTTTGCTTTCAGCTGTTTGCATTCATTTTCAAACTCCGTACTCTGCATATATAATTAGTCGGTCAGCTGTTAGCTTGAGTTTGCTCACACTTAGGTTGGTATCAAGTTTCATCTTGGAGCGTGCGGTCGCGATAAAGCGTAGTACCTGAGCCATTACTCGAATTACTTGTGTCAATGAACTATATTTATGTAATAATAAGTAATTTATACACTGTTCCCCGTTTTTCGGCACCGTTGTGGTTGCCACTGCTAAGTTGACACTTTCCTGGTTGGTTGTTAATAGTTTTTCATAAGGTCAAAGTCTAAATGGTCATTTTTGAGACCTTGTCACCAGAGATCGAAGTTTACTAGTTTGCTCGGCTACATTCCTCTAGATGCACAGTCAGCAGGGTTCTGTGCCGATTCAACTCTACTGGACACGTATTTATCCCACCTTGATGCATTTCCTTGCAGCCATGCTAAGATTACTTGTGAGTTTGTGAGTCTCACCATGCTTGTATTGACAAATTGTATCCATGTTTAGCCAACAGTAGCGCCACATAGTTCCAATCTCGGCAACGTAGTTTTTTGTGATAGAGGCGCAACCCTGGTTTTAGCGACATCGGTATGTCTTGATCGTTCTTTACTCGGTTGTATATGACACACACAAACGCCCTTTAACTCGCATCGCAAAATCCCAGCAATTCTATTGATTGTTGTGCAATCCATCGGTTTAGTTTAATTTTCTTACATTTGGAAGTTCAGTTTTCAATTTGGCTCAATCATTTAGTATGTCACTCGGTTGTTCTTCATCGCAGAAAACTTTGCTGTTCCATACTCTTAAGAATAATAGTTTTGCCGTCACTGTTATGGGAGCCAACCATCTCAAAGGATCGTACAGTTTCAAAATTTCGGAAAGTAAGTGCATTTTCGTTGTCCGACCCGTCAACTTTTCTGACAAACCCAACGTTTTTGTCGAGTCTTCAGTTTTCAGTAAGTTAAATTCTCAAGTAGCGCGGGATGGTTGGTCGACTACTTTCGTAAGTTCATGCCGCCGCTCAGTAAGTTGGGAACTTTTTAGGTCTTGAGCTTTATCCAGAGAGTAGTGACCGCTAATCACATTATCAGCGTAGAATTCGTTGAGTAACGTATTAGCGTTCTCTGTATATTTATCATCGTCATCCAGGGCTAACTGCTCCATAGTTCTCATAGCCAGCCATGGCGCGCACTTGGTACCATATGTCAGTGTGCAAAGTTGAAATTCTTGTAACCTTTCAGCAGGAGAGTCTCGCCATGTTATCTTCTGAAGTGATTGTTGATCTTCAGCTAATCCGATGCATTGGTACATCTTCTCTATATTGGCGGTAAAAGCGTACTTGTAGGACCTCTACTTTAGTATAAGGGCGTGATTGTCCTTCTATAGATTTGGACCCTTTTCCATTAAGCTATTCAAGCTGTACCCAGTTGTTGAGCTTTGCAAGGCGTTAAAACCACTTTTAGTTTGGTACTAGTGAATTATTCTTGCAAAACACCATGTTGCGGAAGGTAGCACTCAGACATAGAAATTAACATCGGAGACGCCGGTTATATATGCTGCAGTTGTGTATATTCTCTTATGAAGTCGCGGTACATTATTGCGATATGGTTCCACGTTTGATTTTTGTGTAAGTTGATGTGGCTTTCACTGTACATTATGAACATTGAATATCAAAGTATTTCGTCTAAATCATGATACGATAGTGTTGCGGCATTATACAATTATTAAATTGGACTACACTAGTCGGCCGCTGTGATTGGCTGGACGGCGATGACGCGACGGCCAGCGGGCGAATGAAAACACACAAGAAACATTAAAAATTAATAAAACACTGTAATTCAGTCAAATAAACGTTGGAACTTCCTACCAAGCGTAATAGTTTGTTACCGCCCTCAATCAACAAGTAGCAGTAACGCGCAGCTACATATTTTGGACCTTCGAACCGGAATTATACGCTTCAAAATCGGACGATTGAGAGACGCAACGTGATACGTAACCTACATTGGAAAGGAATAACCCAGGAATAATGGTGGATTACAGTGCTTTTCTTCTTATGTGTGATATATTCCTATGGTTATTTCAGTGCTTTGCAATTTCACATGCCGGCTTGCACGTCGCGGGGGTGATGCATAAGCTTTAGTTCGCCTCAGATCTTGCAAAGGTTCGCTTTAAACGCTATATTACAACCTTGATATACCTATTGGATTAAAACCGTAAGTATTACATTCAATAATATCTAAAATGGAATCATCGGATCGCGATGCTAAAACAGAATTATTGATGAAACTTGAAAAAGAAATGCGCGTCGATAAAATGTTGGCCAAGCAATTAAAAAAAAATATGTTAGTTCTTTCAAAGTTTCGGATTTATTTGTTCATAGGCAAGCTGAGTTAAAATTGCGCGTTGTAGAATCGCAAATATTTATAAATGATTTCAATGAGGTACAAAATAAAATAGAGGAAAAAAGTTCAGATTCAGAGATTGACAAACAGCTTGATTCACGTGAAGAATTTAAGCGAGATTAATAAAATGTTCTTGGACTTGCTGAATGTATGACAAGCACTGATGAGAAGTCGACTAGCATTTCTGATTTACCAACAACCAGCTCAAATTCTATTAAATTATCAGTTATTACCATTCCCAACTTTGAAGGGTCTCACAATGCGCTTGCAGACTGAGAAGACTTTACATATTTAGTAATAAACTTTTTCATTTTTGGGAACCAAATATCTTTTTGAATTTTACATAATGTTTAATCAACTTAAAAATTATCGATGTTGTCATGATTTTGCTTACACATTTGCCATCTAGCCCCTTTCGGTACTACCCATTTTATTTCACATTTACCATTAACTTTTATAAATAGCCCAAAATTTCGTTTTATATCAATAATCTCATCGTACTTTGGATCATTTAATATATCTTTAATGAAGCATATTTTAGGATTTGTTAGTTGTATACTGAGTAGCCAATCGTCTTGTGTTATGTTTAAAACACTTAATGAATCTAAATCGTTATTGGTATCGCAAGCTTCATGTGGGTTTCTACTTAACGCGTCTACATGGGTCATACTATAATTTGGGCGATAAATAATAGTACAGTCATATTCCTGTAAAGTCAGCCACCATCGAGCAATTCGTGTTAGTATGTCTCGCTTAGAAAAAGTTGATCTCAATGCATTACATTACAGTCCGTGATTATAGTGAATTTTAATCAGAATACACGAAAACGCTGAAGCAAAGAAAGTACTGCTAACATTTTCTAAATCGTATGCATAAAACTTTTGTTCATCAATAGTAGTTTTTCGACTAAAGTGGGCAACTGGCCTTAAAGGATCGTGACCGTTTTCTTTCTGCAAAAGTTTACCTGCCAATCCATTCTTACTAGCATCTGAATGTAGTTCCGTGATAAAGTTTGGATTATACAACGTTAACAAAGGAGGTTCGGTTAATTTATCTTTAAAGGACTGAAAAGCAACTATTTGTTCGTCTTTCCACCTCCATGGACAGTTCTTCCTTGTAAGATCAGTCAGTAGCCATGCTATTATTGAAAATGTATATATAAACTTGCGCAAGTAACTAGCTAAACCAATAAATTGTTAAATTTCGTGTACATTTCGCGGTTTAGGATTATTTTACCGGCCTCAACTTTAACTCTACCTGGTGTAATTCCTTCGTTCGTGATTTCGTACCCCAAATAGTCAATAGAAGTTTGAAACAAACAACATTTCAGTATATTTATAGTTAATTTGGACTCATTAAGCAGTTGACAATTTTTTTCTCATTATTTAATACCTTCTTCAAAGCTTCTAGACGGTATTATCAGGTCATCAATAGAAGAAATGGCTTCACTAATTTTTCACCTGATAAGCCATCAGGTGAAAAATTTCTAAATCCTTGATCAGAATTGAATTTAAGGGCTTGGTTCATAATCCTTTGGAATACCGAGGGTGCATTGGCCAGACCAAATGGCATCCTCTTAAATTGATACAGACCGTCAGGCGTAACAAAAGCCGTGACGTATCTGCTGCAGGAGAGCAGATACGTCACGGCTAAAATAATAACCGCTTATCAAATTTAAAGTTATAAAGAACTTACAACCACTCATCCAACTGATCCTCTATCAATGGGAGCGGGAAGTGGTCCTTAACAGTTCGGCCATTTAAAGCTCGGTAGTCTACACACAAGCGATGACCTCCAGTTTTCTTTGACACGAGTATGATTGGACTAGCGCGTAACATGAAGAAGGCACCTCGATAATGTTGTCATGTACTAACAACTCCTTAACCATTTCTTGAACTAGCTGTCTCTCTTTATTAACTCAGCCTATATGGTCTTTAAGCAACAGGGGTGCTATCAGTTAAGGTTATTTCCATTTCACCGAAATTAACAAGAGCAACCCAATTCCGAAAGATTTTGAGCAAAATTTGTTCTATATTTTGATATTAAACTTTGTACCTTAGTAATTTCTTCTTCTGTTTTGTTTTAATATTAACTTTGCAGGCTTCAATGGGACTTGAGGAGTGGCTGGAGAGGCGCCACGGCGTCCTCACCTTCCGCCTGACGCAGGTACTTACCGGACACGGCTGTTTCGGGAGGTACCTGTTTCGGATTAAGCGGGAAGACACGCCCGGGTGTCAGCACTGTGAGGATCACCCGGAGGACACGGTGGAGCATACGGTGGAGGTCTGCTCTGCTTGGGTGGAGCACCGCCGTGTCCTCATCGAGGCGATCGGCGGCGGCGACCTCTCGCGTCCGGCCCTGGTTGAATCCATGGTCCGGAGCGAGGAGGCTTGGGAAGCGGTCACCCCCTTCTGCGAAGCAGTAATGCTAGCGAAGGACGAGGTGGGCCGCGCGAGGGAAAGGCAAGGCCTTCGCCCCAACCGCCGCAACAGGAGAAGACGCCCCGGGCGTCGGGAGTCGCAGGGCGATCCCCGGCCACCGTAGGCGCGGGCCTGCGGACGGCGAGCATTGGGTGACTCGCTGTCCGATCACCACCAGGCGCAGGTCGATGGCGCGTTGTGTTTCACGCGCGCCTCAAAGAGATGTCAGCATAGAAGACGGGGCCAGGCCAGCCTGCCAGGGTTGCGGAATTTGTTCGAAAGAGTCACCGCGGCCCTGGAACGCAAAGGGCTTTAGAAGGAACACGGATGGGTTTTAGTCAGTAAAAGTGCGGAAGAAGTCATTTGATGATTTCCCATCCTTAAAAAAATAAAAAAAGGCTTCAATGGGACTATAATTTGATTGTAAGCTAAGACAACTTAATTCCTTGAGATTACTGTTAAAACCTATCTTGTACGCTCTAACTAGAAGCATATGATTTTTCAAATGCATCATTTAATATTATTATAGGAATATCACAACTGTTCCCCACTATCTTGTAGACCCCTTGGCTGATTCAATATTGACAATTATCGTAGTAACGGCAGCTACCTAAGACAAAAACCGCCGAGTCCTCCACTGTTGACGTATAACATTTAACTGAATCCGTATTAGCACCGAGGAAATTTCATGTGCAATACCAGGCAAGATCTCGGAACAAAAGACGTCACGTTTTAAAATTTCAAGACTAAGTACTATTAGTCTTAATAACTGAAATAATTGGCTTTTCGGTGTCTAACTAACAAAGGTACATGTAGTTGTTCAGATAGGAACAAAGTGAGTTTCTCCTACCCCTTTGATGACAGGTAAAGAACTATTACTAATGACTAAATGGTTCTGATATGCCAACGTATCTCTAATAAGTGAGCATTGGCTTCCGAAATCTATAAAACATTGAACATCCATTTTAGAATCATAATTAATAATAATAATTGGCATTCTTGTAATATTTATTTTGTGAATTTTCTAACTAAATAGTAGTTGTCATTCAAACCCATTTATCTTGAATATTTTGAGTTTTATTTTTGTTTGAAAAGCAGTCTTCAGTTTTATGGCCATGTTTTTGGCAAATTTCGCATTTAACTTGGTTTTGTACATTGTATAACTCTATGGTCAGTTTGTTAACAGATAAAGCACACAGAAGCATTATTATACTGCCTACATTGGTTTGCACGATGACCACTTCTTGCAAATATTACAAATAATCGACGAACTATTTAGCACAGCAGTTTTAGATTTATTTTTTGCCATAAAGTCACTTCGATCAAGACACATGTCCTTAAGATATTTTAATAAATCTTCAGGTTCAGCAAAACAAGCTGGAGATGTACCTGCACTAATGGTCCGCAAATTACACTATCTACTGCTTTCCTGCCTGATATAATCACATGCATTCAACATAATCATTTTATCATAATAATATTCATCGAGTGAATCACCTATTCTATATTTTCTTTGTAGCATTTCAAATAACAAAACACCATAGTTGGTGTCAGACGGAAACGTTCGATTTAAATTATGTTGCCATTCTGACCACGTATATTTATTATTTTTTAGCCCTTCACACCATTTTGTACCATGACCGATGATCGATGCAACGCAAAATGGGTCGTTTGTTGATCAGACAAACCATAAATATGAGCACTTTTGTTGAATGGCTTTAGTAAGCCAGATATCTATTCTTTGATTTTTAAAGGATGGGTCAAATTCAGGAATCAAATTATTGTCACATTTTAATTGCGAAAACGCAGAATTATAAATATATAGAAATAAAGCTCACTAAATCATGTATACTGACTGGAAAATTAAAAAATATTCCCCATATCTCTATCTGCAATTCCTGAAGGTCCTGGCACTGCATCTCGTTCAGACTCCGCAGCGCAGCTTCCGTTTTTTTCTGCGTGTCCTGGATCAGAACAGAACAATCTTCGACCGCCACAGAAGCAGCCAAACCTCCTGGTTGACCCATTGGAGTTTCACATACTTAATCTGACGTTATTGAGGATAGTTCTTCAATAGTAGAATATATTATAAATTAATAACGAACTTCAAAAGAAAACTCACCATTGACTAGGCTTAACAAGTTAATGAGTTTATGAAATGTTACTGGATAGTTGCATATTTGCTTCAATAAAATACAGATGGTCTGGTGTTCCGTCATCGTAAAAACTAAACGTAATTTATTCAACAACTCCTAGGTATCGATTAAAATCGATGTTCAATGCTCCATCAGTTCGGAATAACAAAACGCAGACCTCCTATAATATGTGGTGCACACCGTTACTTGTAAAATTGGAGCGAAGAGCACTGACGCAACGGCCGCGTGTGTGTGAACATCTTTATCGCGCCTATCGTTCTCAAGTCCCAATACTGGACAAATTATCGTATTTCTGCTTCTACGCGCGTGTATCTCCTACTCGCATCCCGGAATTCCTGTGTTCCTGCCTTTGGGACAATCTGAGGTGAAAGCCTCAGCGTGTGCCGTAGCAGTCCAAGGTACGTGTGTGCATTGTATTTGCTATTGGAATTCTGTGGAGTTTTTGAACATCGTCTTTTAAACGTTCTCGTTTTGTTCCTTAGTAGCAGACAGTAAGCCACCCCCGCTATTTCGGCTTTGGTGCACACGCTACATGTGGAATTAAGTTGACGTTTCAACGTCATGTTTACGTCAATTAAGTTTTCAAGAAGAGGCCCTCTTGCCTAGCTGTTGGTCCAACTGGTGGCGTAAATCTCGAAAACCCTCATTACGCACGGCTGCTGCCAACTGCTGGCTAAAAGCTGATCTCCAGCACGAGCATCACGAGCATCACCTTTTCTAGAGCTACAGTGCTGTAGTGAGTCGGTCAGCGCATTGCTGTCGTTGATCGTCCCTCCCACTCAATGCGTGCCGATTTACTATCAACATCAATCATTTCAGAAATCACCAACAGGAACCATTTTAGAAAAAAAAAAGGTTTTTTTGTTTGTTTACGGATGCATGCTCTCATTAGCTCTCATTAGTCCGCGTGCTCCAGCCAGCATCTACACGAATCAAAGCAAAAGACATCTGGCAAGTTTCCCAATTCTACGGACGACACGAGCGAATCCTAGAGAAGCTCTTGCTCCGACTCTGAGTCAGTGCGCCTTGACCCAATAGGCACAAGAATTCAATAATTGCAAATGACCTCGCATCTACCTATTGTTTACATTATATTGCTTTGCAAGAGTGGCACTGCACTGCAACCCGTGCCGTTCCGCTCCACTATTTTCAAACAAAACATAAAGTGTAATGAAGGCAGGTTGGACGTTTGTTTCTGCAATAAATTACTTGTTACAAAAATGTGGATTGGATAGTGCTACTGCGTCCTTTTGGCTCGATTCGAACGGCCGTTTGATTCAGAAAGGCCGATCGATATTTGTTTAGTTCAGTTGAACTGTATGCTAATTTTGAATGATTACGACCCAATTGCTGTGAGCATTATATTTTATTTGACTAACTCAGGATTTTTCTTATCAACAAACCTTGTGTTAAGGCTTTTGTTTGTCAGAAAGGCCGATCGATATCCACCTAGAAATTTGTTTTGTTACATTTTGTTAGAGGGCACGAGGTCGTGTAGAACGTTAGTTCTGGCCATAGAGTATTTAACCACTAGAGAGCTTATACGCCGATTTCTTATTTTCTTCAAGCCGGAGGACGAAGAACAACGCGCGGCTGCATTTGGCCAGTTCAAGGTCAAGTTGCGTTGGTATGCCTTGCCATGCCTTGCGTTATGGCTGCTCTGCTTGAGGACACGGTGCAGCATACGCTGGCAGAGTGTGCCGCTTGGGAGGAGCCGCGCCGTGCCCTCATCTCTGTGGTAGGCGGTGACCTCTCGCTGCCGGCCGTAGTTCATGCTATGGTCGGCGGTGAGGAGTCCTGGGATGCGGTGGTCTCCTTCTGCGAGACAGTTATCGCGCAGAAGGAGGCTGCGGAAAGGAAGAGGGAGATCACGACCGCTCTCCCGGCCCGCAGCAGGCGCATCGGGCGTCGGAGGAGGGCTTACGCTGCCCTCTTCCGGCCCCCCTAACTGGGTCCAGGGGCGGCGGACTTGGGGATGTCCGTCGCCCCCCATTCATCCGGACCCGAGGTGGCGGCGCGTGGTGTTCCCGTGCGCCCCTCTTTGACGTAGCGAGGGGAGTCAAACACCTCACTCCCCTCGCTGACGCGAGGTGGCCCACAGTGGCGGGCCGGCACCAGCCGGGGATTGCGGAAGTCGCATACGTTCCCGCGATCCCCGGCGTAGGTGGAAGATGGAACACCGGGGTGGTTTTAGTCAGTAAGAGTCTGACAGACCCCTCCACCCGCCCCAGGGTGGAGGATTTCCCCCGGACATCAAAAAAAAAAAAGGGCTGCTTTGCTTGATAAAGTGTAAATAGTCGCTATCGATTAAATAAATTTTAACATAATGAAATGAATACTCAATTAGAATCGTACAGATAATATTTAATCAAAATTAATCAATTAAAAAACATATATCCTGTTTTGGAAGTATGCAGAACAGAGAGTAAAGTCCCGCAAACGTCAATTGAAAAGGGAGGTCCCAGCGGTGTCTGACGACCGATCGGTCCCGGTAGGCGACAGAGAGAACAAAAAAAATGTTTTTTCAAATTGGTCCAGCTGCTTCGAGTAATCCGGGAACACATATTAAACAAAACCTACGAACTGAGAACCTCCTCCTTTTTTGAAGTCGGTTAAAGTATTTTATTGGTATTTTATTTCAGTACTTAATTTTAATTCAATAGAAATTGTATTAAGTACATCATTTTAATTTTATTATTGTCTTTGTCACCAGATAATGGCAAAGTCCGTAAGAATAAAAAATATCTTGAGAGATCGTAAACTATCGATAAATTGTTAACTGAACATTTGGAATACTTTTTTACGCATCAAAATTTGACTGTCTATAATTTCTCGAAGTCATTCCGAGAAATTGTGGACTGACATAAAATGGCGATAAGTCTACAATTACAATGGCACAAGTCTACAATTTATCCGTTTTCGTGTGATAGTAAACCACATGCTCTCATTGGTATATTCAGAGAAAACAAAGACCAATGAGACCAAGTTTCCCATTTAACTGTCACACCAAAACGGATAAATTGTAAACCAGAGAGCTAATCAGCTCTCTGCATTGCTTCTTTTGCGTCATATTCTTGGTTTTTCATGTATCCTAGCTATTAATGTAGACCATAAGGAAATGTAACCACTTTTTTGGGAAAATAAACATTATTATTATTTTTAGACTACTTTATTTAAATAAATACATACATATTACATTATTTTAAAACTACTTAACACCGATATAATTTTTAATACAGTAATATTTAGAATTTTATGAACAATAACTTTTTTTTTTACATTAATTTTGACTATTTGAATTGTCTAGATATAATTTGAAAACTTTAACTTTGACTATGTGTCCTACAACATTTCATAATTTTTCATGCTTGTAAATTTAAATTCTGACAGAGAAGAGAAGAGTTCAAAAATACAGTAAGTTTGACTATTTGTCTGAAACAGCTTTATAATGGTTTGATTTTAATTTGATCCTGGTGTGGTGTCCAGACATCTTAGAAGCAGGTGCTAAATGCTTTAATGCCGCCGGGCGCATAAGAGTCGCGGGTCTTCAGGCCGGGCCGCACGAACGGGCGGGAGCGGCGTGGCATCGTGTGCGGAGCACAGCCACTGCTGCGCCTGGCGCTGTAATACAGGATGAACTTTATGACTTGCTGCCCTATTTATAAAAAATACTATACCTTCTTTTAAACAGTCATTAACACATTCAATTTTGTAAAGATACTAGGTATAAATAGCTAGGTAAATAAATCTCCCTAAGGGAACAATTTTCAAAAAAAAAATCCTATGTCCTTCTCCAGGATATAGTCTACCCGAGTACCAAATTTTATTCAAATTCGTTCAGCCGTTAAGACGTGAAAAGGTAATAGACAGACAGAGTTACTTTCAGATTTATAATATTAATAGTGAGGATTTCGAATTTAAAATTTATAATGTCTCCTATAGGTATAATCAATTATAGTTTAAAAAAGCCTTTTTTTATAATCTCGGTTATTTTCGATTATTCTGCCAGTATTCCGTCATTAGAACAATTTGGATAATATAATCGATTTAAAATATAAGTTAGTGAAATACTTGCATGATAAAATGGATCAAAAAAATTCTGATTTATTACAAATTAATTCATAATGTATGTATTATCGCTCGTCTTTTTTGAAAATGGGCTGTTACTTGTGAACTTATTGTCTATGACAAAATCATTTTAATATAGTCATAAGTACTTCTACTGTCTTCAATCTTTAAAATTACTCTAAAGGCAGGACATGCTAAAAACTTGTTTTTATCATGTCCTAATTTTAAAGTAATTTTAATAATTCCATAAAATGAACCAAAAATAAGAAACCTTACTATCGGATCATAGTGTTCAACTTACAAGGATATTATATTAGCGCTTGGATGGCGCTGTTGGTAAATATTTGTGAACTTGCCCTGTAAAGTGGCTACTTGAGTTTTAACAATAACAAATCAATAAGTAAATATTAAACTCTTGCGTAGCTGATGAAGTGATGAGTGACTGACAGAGTGGTTGTAGAAAGCTCCTTGGGGAGTATAGGGAGCACTAAGAGAGGATTTCCCGAAATTCCGTATGTACGAAATCACAGGCAAAAGTTAGTATACAAACAAATATTTCAGAATCCCCTTAGTTCAAAAGTAGCTATTGCCTGCGACGTGATCTGTGTGGAACTTTGGGCAGCCATTTCTTTTTCAAAAACGCTTAAACGTATGTTTATTTATTTTTCATCAACGGCCTAAATGCTTCAATAATGTCGGACTCCTATACAAACTTCCACCCCCCTTTTCACTCCGTAAAGGATGATTTCTGAGATAAAAACTATATTTTGTCTTTTTCCGGGACTCAAACTATCTCTATACCAAAATTTCATCTAATTCTGTTCAGCGGCTTAATCGTGAAGAGGTAACAGGCAGACAGACGGAGAGACACACATACATACACACTTTTGTACTAAAATAATATTAAGTATGGATTAAATAAAATAAAGCATACAAAAATAGAATGAGGAAAGTACCAAATTGTGCGGTGTTTTTGGAATCTACTTTTTGGTTTTTGCGACTTTGTTCTGCGACATCGATTGCCGAAACAAAAGTTATTCCGACTTTGTTGTGACGAATGTTTGTGTGTTTGTGTCAGTCTTTGTTAATTTCTCAGCCGCATAGGATACAGGAGTGTATCCTATGCGGCTGAGAAATTAACAAATGATATATCATTAGGTTGATCTTATGCCTCCTTGGTAAGTGAAGTCGTATTATTGCCTGACATAGTCATGTGGTATATAAAATCAAGTTAAGGTGACACGATTGCATTGATGTACTCGCTACAATTTTATAAATAAAAAACATTTAATTTGATTCATTTACAGATTTAACAACAAATATCTACTGTCGGAAGAGGGTCAATTACAATCACCAATGTTGGTTATTTTGAGTTTTATTTTGATTTGATATTTTCTCTTAAAACATCGCATATTTGTGTGATGTAACAACGTTTTTGAAGGGAACTAAATGGGTACAATTGTTCGGGAAAAATAAATCTCATCAAAATGTTTCTGGGTGCTAAATTTTTAGGTTATATTTTTAGGATTTTCAATTCAATGTTGTGGCCGTTTGGTGCGCGATATCTAGTTAATATTAAGGTATTCGTAGGTTAATATAAGAACAACTATTTGATATACATTGCGCATCTCGAAATCTAGTACAAAAAATAGCCGGCTGCAACGTATAGGTAAGCCACAGTCGGCATTCTTTGTTTTTCTTTGTTAGCAAAACCGAAGAGGTACCTATTTTTTTTTTAATGAAGGTACTTAATAGTACAATTTGGGGACTACATCCTCGCGAAACTTCTACAAAATCGGAGACTACTGCCGGCTGAGGCGTGTGACGCACGATATTTTAATTTTTTACCCGACTACGGCGAAGCAAAAGTAGGGTTATGATTGTGTCCGGTACATATTAAAAATAAGACTGTAGAATGTTGATACAATTACTAGTGAATACTTACGGCGAATAAACTTCGAAGTGGCGGTAATATTCAGAGTTCTCTCCGAATGTCCTCGCTTCATCTAATGAAGCTGAACGCTTCGCGTATCTACGAAAAAGTATTAATTTAAATAAGAAAAAGACAAATCTACCGCGTCTAACATTCTAAAAAATGTCATCGTTTTCATATTGTGGGTGAGTAAGGGAGTTAACCACACTAATCGGTCGATCGTCGATCGATAGTTTCTACTTCTTTCTTCGATCAGCCAAAGCTACTACACCAAACGATCAACGTCGATCAATGGCAAACGTCGATCGATCAATTGGTGTAGTAACACCTTAAACGCCGGATCGATTGATCAATATTAAGCAACGTTTTTCTAGTCGATCTGTGGATGGGTGGTCAAACGACCCGTGCGTCAATTACGTAGCACTTCTCTCCTTACTTTTTCTTAGAGCCGCCGCACAAGCATTTGGTGATCCAGTTGCCTTTGGATTTGGGAACCGCGGCTGGGCGGTCAAACGACGGAATCGATGGTGGGCGCTCAATCGAGGGAGTGCGTCCAACCGCGCCAAGTTGATCAGCCGAGGGTTGGCACCACCTACTGAAAAAAATAATGGAACCATTAGGTTACAACGACTACTTTGAGCCGGAATTTACATTCAGCCGGAAGTAAAGTGTTTATTTTTATTAGGTACAAGCTGCACCCGCGACTTTGTTCGCGTGGTTGTCGGAAAAAGCTTTACGTACCTACAGTTAATACCTTGCATAACCTGACCCCCTGCACTGGAAATAGGAAGAGGGTAATGCAGAAAACTGACTGTATCACCTCTTTCGTTTCAAATATACCAGCCCCGATATGTCCTGTTGCCTCGAATCAAAATTATATAAAGCAGATTATATCGAACGAATAGTAATAGTGTTAATATTCAAACTAAGAAAATGAAATCATGTCAATTCTTAATTTCGTACTTCAAACGAATTAACACTACGAACCAGTAGACCAAATAGAGACAATTTTCTTTGATTTTCAGTGAGAATAACATATAATAGATTCATTCAATTCTGTTCTTACATTATCAGTTAAACAGTTTTATACGTTGCTAGATGGGCTCGGGCTAGAGAAGGGCTTCGAGTAACAATGGCTTATTCGTCATCAACGTTTTTAGGTGATACTTCCACAAACATACAAATAGATAAACAGACAAAAATGTCGAAAATTGCATTTTTGCTTTCTATGTCTTTTTGCTTAACGTTTTTCAGTTATTTTATGCAAAAAATTCAATGTACAGACACGGCAAGTTTACGATTTTATTATACGTATAGACAATATTCAATGTACAGACACGGGAAGTTAACGATTTTATTATACGTATAGACAATATTCAATGTACAGACACGGGAAGTCTACGATTTTACTATATTTATAGACAATATTCAATGTACAGACACGCCAAGTCGACGATTTTATTATATGTATGGACAATATTCAATGTACAGACACGACGAGTTTACGATTTTTTCATAAGTATAGAAGAATAGATATAGATTCCGTTATTTCTCACCGAGTAAACCCGTCTGGAGTGACAGCGTCTGTTCGTCCCTGTGCCACTTACAGCTATTCTATCAATGTACCACCGTGCTATCTTAGATGGGGTTAGCGTGAAGTGAAATGTCATGTCCATCTAGTTTGTACGGTTTGACAGCTCACTTCGTGTTCATTTCACCTAAATTTATATGGTGAGATGTTAACATAATCGCATTGCTGCTTATTTCAGAGACAGATACCATAGGTACTCTATCTGTCTCCACAAAACATGGTTATTTTTGGCTTATGTTTAACTGATCAACTGATTTAGTAAAATATTACAGGCAAAAATAGTAAATGATCACCAGGATATAAAACCGCATTTTAATATGAAATTATAACCAAAGTTTATACATCTTGCTACCCTCTCAAATAAGCCAAATATTTAGTATCCGGGTAACCTACTAAAAACAATCTCTTTTTTCTATTAATGCAAGTCGTTTCTGGCACTCGCCGGCCACTGCCGAGGCACCGCTCGCTTCGTTCGCTCGGCTCGTGCGTAGGAGGTCACAGTTTTAACCTAACCTAACCTACACATTTTGTCTAAAGAAAATTTGGTGATCATTTACTATATATGGTCCCCAAATACAATTTGAACTACAGTCGTGAATAAAACAGCTAGAACTATTATTTTTTTAGGCTTCATTTTTTTGGTGTTAAGTAATATTTTTGGTAAAAGAGCTTAGGGTATCGAAGTATTTTCTGGTGGTCATAATATTTATACCCGTTATTTTTTTTCTACAAATGCTTCGATGAAAATAGTAGTATGGAACCAGTTATGATGTAGACAGTAGGTACTTACCGGGCGTTGTGCACAGCACACATCGGGTGTGGGACGACCACGACCTCGTCTTGTATGTTGCTGGAGCCAATTCTGTAAAGTTCCACAATATTATAATATGAATATCACGCACGCATGATTTATTAAAAGTAACCACAGTAGGTTTTAAGCATACCTATATATCTACTGGGCACCGGCCTGCGTGAAGGCTGGAAATACCTAATATATTCTAAGTACCTACTTATCTATCTAGCTGAATGTTTCAAGTACGAGTACGCTCGTGAAAGGGATGGGCACATCTCAAAACAATGAGGAAAAGCGAATGGAAACTAAAACCGCATAAATGGATTTATGAAAATTCGACATTTTTGGTATCACTAGTAAACCACAAATTCGGGAAGGTCATCGTCTGCCTAGCTTATTCCTAACTATATTGGTGTCGGCTTCCAGTCAAACCGGATTCCGCTGAATACCAGTATATATATATTATAAAACACTGGTACCCGCCTATCTGACCTGCACAACACAGTAACTGGGTACAGTACTTCTAGGAAAGACTAATATCAGATTTTCTGGCTTCTGACAACCCGTAACGACTGCTAAAGATGTGCAAATAACAGCCGGGACCAACGGCTTAACAGTATGTTAAGATCTATCCCAACCACAGATCGACCTCGGCAAGCGTTGCTTAGCAATAGAGATCGACCGTGCACCTGATATTATTTAGCCACTAGTTCCACCTAAGTTCTGGGAAGTATATTTGCTATATAATTATATAGCACACACAACAAACAAAACGCCATGGTTATACCATGGTTTCCCAGCTTCAACAACAGCGTTCGATGATCAACTTTGTCGGAGGCGCTACTGAAGTCGTTAAAAAGGCATCAACAACTTGTAGACTACTAGCATCCACGGAAGCGTACAGATCATTTAGGTAGGACACTAAGTTGGTAACGGTGACTTGTTTCTGCAAAACCCGTGCTGCCGTCTGTACTTTTATGTGGGTAGTTAGGACCAAAAATCACGCTGGAAACTATTGTTTAAATTTAAACTAATTCATGTAAGCATTTCATTAAGTCATTTTTAATGATAGTCATGATTGTCACATGGTGACTAATTAACCTCGAAATATCTCGGCAACGTGACACTTTAGTGTACTAGTTATGATCTTATTTTTTTTGTTAGTTGTAGTATCTTCTACCATAAGCATATTAGATCGTGCGCCGCAACTTTGAAAAAAAAAACAAAATGGCGGCGGAGTACTATCGCACAAAGTATCTATCCCCTTTTAAAAGTCGTCTATTTAGTACCAATGCATTATTAAATATAGAGTCAGTAATGATAAGCTTAACTTTAAACTTAAGTTGAAACAAGAACAAAAAAATATTAAAGCGCATCGTGAGTAATTTATTAATTCTGTAGTACCTAACTTGTTTATTTCATCTTTTCACTAAAATATTTAAAGGGAACTTGGTCAAATCACTAACTTCTTAAGGTCCTTAAGGATTTGATCATAATTTTCCGTTTTCATAATTTCTTTCCGAAATATTGTTATGTTATTTTATAATACATGCCTATCTGAATATGTTAAGGCGTGTTTGGTAAACAATCGCCCACATTCGCAAAACATCTGAACAATTTTTTTTTATTTTAGGTACAGACGCCAGCACACCAAGCTACACGAAACTGCAATATTTTCCCAATTAGCCTTGAACCTAATATTATTTGTGATAAAGTTGAAAATCTATTAAAGGAATTTTACAGATTATTGTAGCTTGATGTGATGGCGGCTGTACTTAATGCTTATTTAATTTTGTATACCTATAGGTAAAGAGAATAACTTACGTTTGCAATTGACACTCAGAGCACATGCTCCTCTGGCACGTCGGGGCCATGTCGCGCCTCCTGAAAAAATGCAAAGTTTGCACACGACCGTTCTCTGGGACTAGTATAAAATATACCAATCAATAAAATAAATAGGTATTAGGAATACCTAGTAGCAGTATTCTGTTTTACGAGAATATTTAATTATTTGTTATTTTTACTTGTTTTTTAATTTTAGCAATTTATGTTTTATTAAAACTATTTGTGCCGAGTTTCAACTTTATCGACTTTAGGATTAGGTGACTATTTCATACAAACTTTAACACCCTCTAAATATTAATTAAATATTGTTCATAATATTATACAAGCTTCTTTCTACCCGTGACTACGTCAGTGTGGACTCAGAATAGGATCCAGAGAGACTGAGTGTAAATAAATTGTAGGTTTATTTGTAATTGTAAGCTCCGGTACTTCAACATGTTCCTATGATTCGGTGCTCCTAGTAGTTTGTGATTTCTTGTGAAATATTTCCATTATCCCCTTCAGGTAGGTAGGTTTCTATTCGCGTGACTACTACTTAAGCGACAAAGGACCCGTCGACGAGGTCCCTGCACCATCAGACTTAATGAACAAACGACAGTAATTCAAATACTATCTAGTATGAGTGCGGTTAGGAATTAACAAACGTAATCTATATTTATTTTAAAACATAATAGAATAATGAAATTAAACTCCGTTTGTTTTACCTGGGTAAGATTATTTTCAATGTTTTAAACTAAATTTCATAAAATAAAGTTAAAGCGTTTCGTCTGTGAGTTGAAAAAAATAAAAAGATAGGTACATTGAACTTTTTCCATCTAGTTTTTTTTCTTATCGTGTTTTTCTTGAGTTTTGAACTAGATCATAAAGTCAAAAAGCATAAACAAAAAAGTCAAATCCCTATTTCAGATACTTAACAAGAAAAAATAACAATCAAAACAAATTTTTATATCTTATAAAATATTACTTGTAGTAGGTATATAGCAGTCGATACTCACGAGGCGTGCATTGCATGGTCACGGCAATGCCATACCACTTGGCCGTCGTGGGATGCGCGGCGACTGAAAATATTATTTTCAAATAAAACTTTGCGTTTAGACTGGATTGACGGACTTAGAACAATTATTCGCAAAATATGTACGTCAACGGCCGTAATGCGGTCGATCCAAAAAAAATGCATCTTCCAAATGCAATAGGGCCATAAACGGACATTACGCGTAGCAGCCGTAGTGCGACTCCGTTAAAAAAATAGCTTACAACGTGTTGTGACTTGTTTCAAACGTTCACATAAGGTACGAATTTTGCGTCGTGGCACTTAATAAAACGGCCACAACGCGTGGCACTGAAGTAAAGGCACGAGGCGTTCTAAGGCCTAACTGATGCAACCAGATAACGAATGAAGGCAATGTTTGAGGGAACTTGGGACATCCTGACACCATGGGCGTGCAGTAGGCTATAGTAAGTAAGGGTAGCACAGCCCATACCTACATAGGTACGCCCAAAGAAAACAACTCACCACATTATTCAGTTCATGCGAATTTTCGTCCACGTTGAAAGTTGACGAAATTTTTTTTTGGGCACTATGTTTGGGCTGGCCTACCCTAACTGTAGCCTACTGCACGCGCATGCCTGACACGGATAGATTACGTTCCTTTAAACTCTGCAGACGGATACGGGAGGTGATCCGTCACCATAGCTAGGTTTTAGGTGGCCAAGAATGTCAAAGCCATGTCTATGAACATACTTATTTCGCGACGTGGTTGCGTCAGTTAGGGCTCAGAACGCGTAATTCTTTTTTTTATTTGCCACAAAGCGATATTTGTGATATGACTATCTGAAAGACGCCACAACGAGTTCTGCCGGTCGATTCTGTAAACGTCTCACCGTGAATACTTAGGTGGAGTAAGCGTGAAGTAAACTGTCATTCCATCTTGTTTTTATGGATTGACTGCTTACTTCATGTTCACTTACCTAATTTTACACGGTGTGATGTTAACAGAATCGCAATGCTGAGCTGTTTTTTCACTCAATGAGTGTTTTCGATCTTTTAGCGTAAGAGAATATCTACCTACTAGAACGAGTAGTCAAGCCAATTTCGGATCTGACAGACCCACCGTTATATTTGGTCACCAAGCATGCAAAATATTTAATATTTTCAACACATTTGCTCAAAAAATGCATTTTTGAAGCCTGTATACATTGTTCATAAGTTAAAAATTACGCACCATACAATGGAACGTGCAGTAAAATAGGTACTCTCATCTAAGTACCTATTTTACCACACTCCTCGTTGTATAGCGCCGTGCGTATCCTTTTTGGTTTTTTTTTAATGTACAAAAAAAAATCCGCCAAGGAGTTTCACAGGACTAGAATAAATAAGCTGAACGATCGAACCTCTTTGAAAGCGCTTATGCTCAATACGTTTGTCTCACTTTAATAATAAAGAGAAAAGGAGACGAAAGATATAGTTCTAATTTTCACCAGGCGCACGTGGCGCCATTTGCAAAGTCGCGCTATTTTCATAAGGAACATCAAAGATTGTAGCGACTTTTCGACTGATATCTAAAAACAAAAAGTTTGTTTCATTACCTATTGTACTGTTTTCTCGCAAATATGTTGAAAACCATTGTATGATACACGTGCTGAAATTGGTTTTTACAAACTTCACGAGTTTGTAAAAAGGTACTAGCGACTTCGTCTCGGGCTTACATTCGACTACTCGTTTGTAAAAACCAACATACCGCACTAATATCATAAACAACTATTCCTTAACCCTGGAAATATTTTAAGTTTTCTCGTCTCGCTATGTCGTGCTAACGATATGACATCATTTCGCTAGTTTGTCATTTTATTATTAGGAATTTTTCTTTTAATTTGAAAATACTTCCGTAATAAAAATAGTGCGTAGGTAACATTGTTTTATTACTTCAATAAGGAAACAATTGATACCATTTAAAATTTAGCACTGAAAAATACGGATATTCTGAAAACTTGCTCTTTTTCAAGAATATCCAATAGGCTAACACTTACCATTCGTTATCGCGCGTAACCCGGGCTGCCTCCTCCGAACTGCGGCGGCTGTAAAGTTACACAATACGCTGTTAATTTAATGTTTTATAGGAAATTCTGAAAACTTGCTCTTTTTAAAGATGTTATTCTTCAAAAAGAGCAAGTATTTCAGAATTTCCTACTACTAGGTTTTTTTGCGAGTATTTTTTTGCTGTTATGAATAAAACTTGCTCTTTTTAAAGATGTTATTATTCAAAAAGAGCAAGTATTCAGAATTTCCTACTACTAGGTTTTTTTGCGAGTATTTTTTGTGCTGTTATGTTAGTACTTACGGGTAAGTGTTGCGAAACATTTTGTCGTAGAGCTCCTGCTGTCTGTGTCTGCGCTGACTGAAGAATTACATAGAAGTACGTCATTAATGTAATGTTTTGGTGAATATTTTGAAAACTAGCTCTGTTTCAAGAATATCCAATAGGTTAACACTCACTATTCGTTATCGCGCGTTACGACCCGCGAGGGCGCCTCCGAGCTGTGGCGGCTGGAAAGTTACACAATAAGCCATTAATGTAATGTTTTAGTGGAAATTCTGAAAACTTGCTCTTTTTAAAGATGGTATTCTTTAAAAAAAGAATACCATCTTTAAAATTCTCTTCTCTTCTTCTAGGTTGTTTTGCGAGTAATTTTTTTGTTATTATTTTGGTACTTACGGCATAGTGCTGAAGAACATTTCGTCGAATACCTTCTGCTGGTCATATGCGCGGTGCCTGAAACATTACATAGAAGTACGTCATTAATGTAATGTTTTAGTAAATTAATAATAATAACAGTAATAATATACATCAGCCAACTCAAGCATAATGAACCGAATGGGAGCCTTAATGCGGAAAACGGAGTCCCTAATCTAAACTATTGTATTAATACATCAGGACGATCACACGCGCCCAAACACGATGGATTTAAGAGTACAAGTAACTGACTAAGAGTTACCTTTGAATTTTTGTTTAACCAAAAGTGCATCATTCTATAATGCAGCAACCTTTACCACGTATAGCGGTCCTTTACTATTGCGTTTTGGTTTTCATATACGAGAGTGAAAATATTGAATTCTATAAAATTCATTAGTTTTACCTATTTTTACATATTGTAATTCAGGGTCTGTTTCGTATGATGTGCGTCGTCTGAAAACTTACAAATTAACGTCACACAACCGTTCACACGTTCGTGGACGTAGAGAAGGATCATAAACCTACATTTTCAATCGATACTTACGACTGCCAAGATTGAGTCTTCCATGTTGCTCCGTCGGACCCGGACACGTGCCTGCAAAAAAATAACCGACACACAAAATGGTGATAATAAATGCACACACTGGCCTGTGGTTCGAGGGGTTAGTGACACTGACTGCTAAACCGGAGGTCGTGGGTTCGATCCCACCCAGGACAAGTTTTAATCGTTGTGTGATGAGCATGATCATTTGTTCTGTGTCTGGGTGTAATTTGTCTATAATATGTATGTATTTAGAAATATATAAGTATGTTTATCAGTTGTCTGGTTGCCATAGCACAGGCTCTGCCTAGTTTGGGATCGGATGACCGTGTGTGAGTTGTCCCAAGATATTATTGTTATTATTATAAACAGCCTTATTTATGAAATTCCAACCAAGTATTAAGTAAAAGTATGATGGTTTTAGATAACACCCACATAAAGATGCTTATCATAAACAAGCTAAGAAAATATGTATAAATGTACAAGCAGGACAAAAAGGGGATAGGAATAACTTATTGGTATTACGATTAGTTTAAAAGGGTATCTTCCGTGTACATAGCGGATGCTACATTTTAAATTGGCCCTAAAAACACGATTTAAGAATCTGCTTATCAGTATTTAAAATAATAGTTATGGTAGACACCTGATAAATGTGCAATAACGGTCATTGACCCACATACATTTATTGACCTTAATATCAAAAACAGAAATAAAGACACAAAGATGTCCTAAATCGACTTCTATCGAGATCCTTTACGTTCTCTAGTAATGAAAAGCGGTTCATAGTTTATTGTTCGGGTATCTACGAAGTCGGCCTCGTTCGATCTCGTTCTCGGTTAGTTGAGCGACTCACATTTGGCCACTGATACCCGTAATTTTGCGATCAACCTTCTTCAAGTAGCGCTATAATTTTGCCGGCTCTAATCGCTTTAGGGTGCGTTCAAGTATTACGTAACGCCCCCTTATCAACCATAGTATAATTTGCATTGAATGTAAAAATAACAATTAAATAATTGAATTAGGATTATCCAACATGTTTAAAAGTTTAGTAAAAAGCAAGTAGCAGTTTTAATAATTCGGGCCATTCATAAAGCAATTTTACAGTGATGATTAGTTTTCTTTTGCTAATTTCAACATTTAAATTTGGAACGTATGCTTTTAAGCCAGGATACTTAAAATAAGACGCTAAATAACATCGTCAAATCAATAAAACCCTTTTCTTGCAATATTTATTGAAAATCTGAAACCCCGTTTTTTTGCAGAATGGTTTATAACGGTTCCTTGTTGACTACGGAACGCTAAAAAGTAGGTGGTCAGTAAGGTAAGCGCTACTCACGTGCCGTCACTGGAGTCTTCGCTGTAATACCCCGGCGCCGAAGTCCCCGCGTCTGCTCCCTTGGGTTTCGCAAAATGGGTGGACGTCGAAGCGTCTGCCACATCAGGCTTCCTGTAAAGTTACACATCAACATTACACAATCCTTCGTACACGTTTCGGGGCATGATAAAATACTAGGTAAATATTTATTATTATTATTTATTTATTCAACAAAAATATATTATATATATAATAAATACATGTATATTGTGTGTGTGTTTGTATTTTGTGTGTATGTATATTATTATTTTTATTTATTTTTGTTTTTTTGTTTGAATAATAATCATTTACTTGATACTTACGGATCAGGAGCACCAGTAGAGGCTTGAACAGTAGGCTCAATCTCCTGGGAGCTTTGAGTGCTGAAACACAGGGTCATGATCACTCAAATGTATATGTTGGGATATTAAATAAAGTAAATAATATATATACTAAATATGAATATATGTCACCGGATAGTTGCAGAAGATTGTAAAATATCGCGTGTACCAATGCGTGTGCAATATTTTCTCAATAAGATATAATGGAAACTGTTGAATTAAGATAGGATTAATCGTATTCAAAATTATTTGTTCACAATATAAAGATTTATTGCAATCTTACGGAGTTTGCAATTTTCCGGTAACATATACATGGTGAATTTTTAAAATGTGCTTGGATGGCCCAATCCGAAACTATGAGGAATATCGAATAACATTGAAAGGAGTCTCGAGCCCGATTTGGATGAAAACTAAAACTGCATTATCGGATGTTTGAAAAATCGGTTTTCCTAGCCAGGAATCGAAATGGTTGATTTTGAAAAATAAAACACATTCTGTATTATTACATCAAAAGTAAAGTAAAAACGCCCACTTTTTATAGGGTTTCAGGACAACCAAATAATATGGTGGTTTGTTTTTAAAATTGATATCTTTTATTTTTACGTTTCATCACAAAATGTGGTGAATAAACTTTGGTTATGATATTGAAAGAGGTTGAAAGCTAACAATGTCACCTTTCAAACTATATACCACAATCCATAGTTCATTGTATTTAGAAATATATAAGTATGTTTATCAGTTGTCTGGTTGCCATAGCACAGGCTCTGCTAGTTTGGGATCGGATGACCGTGTGTGAGTTGTCCCAAGATTTATTAAAAAAATATATTAAAAAGATATATTGTTTTAATATCATATATAAATTGTAAACATTGTTTTGAGCAACGCGCGATGAAGTGATTCCAGTTTATTGCTCGCGAGTGTTTATTAATATATATTGTATAAGTAGGTACTTACTTGATATTCATTTTAATACTGGTTAACTGCGCCAGGCTTTCGTCGGCCGGCGGTAATTCAATCGACACTCCGGGGCCCCTGAAACGTGAAAAGTCTTGATTAAACAATCGCCACGGATGAATCCTTGTATGAACTACACACATTTGCATACACTCGCGACTTAACGAAAACAGCGCAGCATTTTAATTATTTCGCAGAATTGCAAACTAAGCAACCGCACTGCAACTGTTCGTCAATTGGACCTCGAAAACAAGAAACAGAAACGCTTAAACTCGCAATGGATATAAAATCTATGCACTTAAACTAGGCGCAAGTGGGCGCATCGAAACACATACCTAACTATTGTATTTTTCGCAAAAAGAGAACATTACTATGCGGTTCGAGTACCTACACGGCTTTAAAACGTCATAACAGTTCTTGGTCATCATCTTCGACCTAACATGTTGCTAAAGATTTGGCAAATGTTTTATAGTCGGCCGCCAGCCCGACACCAACCCTCCTTGGGAATGCTGTTGCTGATGATTAACCCGCCACCTAACGGGTGACCAAAGGTGCTGAAATATTTGCACGGTCTCAAAATTTCCCTACGAAAATAAGTTGTTAGATTATTAAAATGATGTCAGACGACCTTACGTACAAAACTTGAGTAAGTGAATAGATACAACAATCCTCAACGAAGCGGAAACCAACACCACAGACCAGGTCGAGATGATGAGACCTTACAAACACTAGACAGAAGAACAAAACAATCGCTGTACCAGACAGCAAAAGTGGATACATTAACAGTTATGGTATGCCAAATGTTTTTCATTAACTGACTGATAAACAACGTACAGCTCCTGATGAGACTAGGTGAATAAAATATGAATAAATTACATTCAGGAATAAAAGGTTTCTTGATTAGAGAGCGTCTGGGACCGGGTAAATAAGTGATCTATAAAAACGTGAAAGAAAACTGAGTATTCCTTTTTAAGCAGAATGCGCGCGCGGACTAGTCTGACATGATTAAAGCTAAAATTAAGGTCAAATTTCGACACTTGGCGATCATTAGTAAAGTTTAAAAATATAATATGAGTTATAATCGAAGCATATGTAATAAGTGATAAACCGCTAGCACAGATGTTCGCTTTGCATGCAGGCTTGCAGTGGCAGTCTGTCGCTAGCTGTTACTAGCTCCTCACATTAACTTTTTCACCGCCACGACCGAGAACGTCTACGTCATAAACGCCGCCCGCGCCCGTCTTGTTGCATGACGTAGGAATTCATCGAATTTTACTCAAACAATACTGAAATCAATACAATATGTTAAGTATTATTAACAATATTACGTAAATGTGCTAAATTGTCTAAAATATTGACTTATGCTAGGAGCGTGGGATTCAAGAGTGAATAGGTTGCTCCACCATCAACCTTATCATCGCTATCAGGTGAGATTGTAGTCAAACGCGAGCCTGTTATTAATAATAGGTATAAATAATTTACCTATTTAATAGTTACTTAGGCTTGAAAGTCGCGTGGCGGTCAAAGGGTTAAAACGTGAGAGGCGAGTTTGTTATAAATATCAACCATAAAATCATAACCCTTCCTTTTGGTTTTGCCGTAGTCGGCTAAAAAGAAACTTCTGTTACTGTTTGCATCATTATAGGCGCGCGCGACTCGTGGCAGCAGAGCGCGCGGCCATTACAAACGTTCCTACTATTCCTACCCGCCTGTTGCGGCCACACTCACGTCTAGGACTACCGAGCCTCGTGGAGAGGTTAAAATACCCAAAAAAAAAACATTATATCTTTATTATTATATTATAAGGTATGTAGTTACTTTAAACTGTTGTACTTTTTAATGCATATTAAATATCCCCACCATCTCCTTTAAAGGGTAGGAGCTTGCGACAGTAAGAAATATTATCTTTGTAATTAATATGGATAAGTTTTTGTACTAAGTTTCAAGTTTCTTAATCGAACGAATGAGATTTTTCTAACAAACAGGCTTTCCCCCTTTTCATTCCAAACACATACATTTTATGAAATTTTCGGCCTTATCATGAAATGGCCAATTTTATGATATGGCCACGACATATGTACTTACAGGGTGAATATTTAAAGAGTGCGTGGATGGCCAAATTTGGAACTATGAGGAATATTGAAAAACAATGAAAGGAGTCTCGAGCCCAATTTTAATGAAAACAAAAACTGCATTATAGTTTTGTTGAAAAACTGGTATTCCTAGCCTGGAATCGAACCGGTTGGCGGTCGGCGTGCAAGGGGTTCCGAACAAATAATATTTTTTTTAACATGCCAGGTACTTTCAAAAAACTTTTTTTTAATACTTAGATCTAGACTTCCAAATTAAAACATTACAAAGTTTAAAATAACTAGTTTCGGAAGTCGGTGTTTTTGGATTTGTTCCTTCGGTTTTTGTGTTATTTGCCGTTAAAGAGTTACTTTATATGCCTTCGCAGTCCAAGTCCAGACCAGCTCATAGTTAAATATCTTCTTTGCTTTGGGATTAACATAAACCTAACATCTGAATTTACTTTTCCTAAATCTCATTGAATTTTATTCGAGGAGGTCAATGGTGTCTAGCTAGCTAGTTAGCTATAACTAAACCCAACGCAAAAATAATTACACACAAATAGATAACCCTAAAAACATCGAATTTGAATATAATTGGTGAGGTAACCCCAATCTGAAATGGAACTACTATAGTCGGTTAGAAAGCGTATAAATATTTGTAAACGGTACATACGAATCTACATGTTCTCTCATAATCAACGTTAGTTGACTGGTAGAGAATGCCCAAGGCACCATTGTACTTTTGTGTTGCATGAAGTTTTTATCTAACATTGATAAATAAAACATTGTAAATGCCCATAAACTTTGAAGGTTGCTCTTGATTTTCCTGAGATCCCATCATCAGATCCTGACTTATATCTTTCATCATCAGCTCAGCAACATGAGATGACGATTTCCTATGTATGCCTATAAAATTTGGGGAGTTCCATCGATTTCTCCAGGATCCCATCATCAATCCTGACCTGATGACCATGGGTCAACGTGGGAAGTATATTGTTTCAAACATTATCTATAAAATTTGAAGCTTGCCTTAATTTTCCTGATAACATCATCAGATTCTTACTTGGTGACAATGAAACCACTTCAAGAGTATAGGCTTTCGAATAAAAACAGAATTTTGTAAATCGGTCCACAATTAGCAGAGAAATCGGTACCTAAACATACACAAAAATTAAAAAAAAACACACAGTCGAACATAGAACCTCCTCTTTTCGAAGTCGTTTAAAAATCATAGACTTCTTATAATCTATATGTAAATACTTATTATCTGTATCATTTTAAAAATTTTAGACTCAGTAGTTTCGGAGTAGGGTGTAATGGTTAATTTTCATCTATTTTGTGTGGAATATTTTAAAATTACATAGTTGTACGTTTGAGACCCTTACGATCAGCGTTTTGATTCGATATTTCACACGGTAGAGTTGGAAAAACTTTTTTTTAACTTTCATAATTTCCCCCAAAAAGTGACCCCATTTTTAAAATTTACTTATTTTTGTAACGCGTCCATGTTTGGGTCACAAAAGGTTATATAGCAAATTTCAACTGAATCGGTCTAGTAGATTCGGAGAAAATCGGCTGTGACAGACGGACAGACAGACAAACAATCGAGTGATCCTATAAGTGTTCCGCTTTTCCATACGAGGTTCGGAACCCTTAAAACAAAATGGCAGCTGTTAACTAAGCCAGCTTTCATAAAAAAAATGTTCGAACCCCTTTTACTCCATTATGGATTTAATTAAAAAAATAATAATTTTAAAACAGCGTGGATTTCTATGGAGAAGAACGTGCAAGAAGCTCCACTCTTTCAAATCAATAAATTGTTACAAAGTTATGATGGTTATATTACGATAAGTGTGATTAATTGAAAATTAATCATAATCACCGAAAATTATGGCTCCTATTTCAGGGTGATTTAAAAAAAATAACCATGAAGGTGACATCTGCTAACCAAACCTGTCTGAGTCAGGGTGCCCTAACTCCCAATACTGTACAAATAACTTCGAGTTTTATTTTATTTTATTACTTTTGCTGACGAGAGTAGTGAATTATTAATAATAACTGCTAAAAAAGATGAATTTAAATTTTATATTCACATTCAACAAATCACGAGGTAATTATTAATAATGTTCGGTAATTATTATTTTTTTTTAAATTTATCACATTTACCGTAACAGTAACATTGTTCTTGTTTAAATTTTTCATATATGTGAGAACGATGTGGAAAGACGTGCGCGATAAAAACTTCCGGAGTTTCTTAGTCTTCCTAAACGCATCAAGACAAGTACACCTTCCAGATTTGGAAGTGATTTCCAGCAGCGACGTAGACTGTGCGTTGTCCATCAGTAAATCAGTTAAGTAAAGACTTTGGTTCCTAGAGTATTACGATTACATTCTAATCGAATCATTTATGTATACAAATACATTGTTATACAATGATATATAAACTATCTATAGATGAATCATCACAATGTGTAAATAAAATCCTCCATAAGCAAGGTGTGTTTCGAAAAATGTGTGTATATATGTATATAGTCCTCCTGACCACTTTTGGCCATGGTGGCCAATCTCAACCGAGACTAGCCATCGGAGCGGGACATATGAACATGTGAACAAGAGTGTGCGCAAACACAGGTGCACTCCCTCTTCCTTCACTCTCATATTACGATGGGACGGCATCCAGACATGATCGGAGAGAATTTGGCGCAGGACCAACGACTTTACGTGCTTGCACGGGGTTGTCACACCACCAACATCCAAACTATGTGCTGTCACAGAGAAATTCCTATTGGAAAAACTCAATAACTCTTTTGCCCGCCCTGGGAATCGAACCCAGTACTCCACGCTTGGCAGTCGCGCAATTTCGAACGCGTCCCGCCATCAGGACGGTCACTTACAGCACGAACCAATCTGGTGCGATGGAATTCAAACCAGGGTTGTTGTCATGTTGTGATGGACTGTCATGTATCGCCTCACACATTGGTTCGAGTCGTAGCCTGTCGTCGCCGCAAGCAGTCGCATTGGACGAGTGGATCCCCACTCGAACTCGAGACTCCTGTAGCCCGCCAAATTCTAGTAGGTTTGTATGATATAAAAAGCTTGAAACGGCTTGTCTTTCTTAGCTGTTGCCCGGTTGGGCTCGGCCGACGTGACCTGACCGAATGTGTGAGGCGATTAGAATATTTTGAATGTGCGATTCTTGATATAGATTTTTTAGACCGGAAATAATCTTGGTGCACGCATTATATTAATCATGGAGTACTTACTCGGCATCGGGCTTCGCCCGTACGGTAAAAGGCTTATAGCTTGTTTTGTTCGGCGTTGTCTGCGTGAACGCGTTGACATTTGCGTAAACGGGTTCACTGAAAAAAAAAAAAAAAAATTAGTAATTCCACTGGGTAATAGAGAGCATTGCTTGAAAACCTATACAGTGCACAGGTAGTTTGTAACTTTGACTCTAAATAGCATGGGGTTGAAACTCGATTAGTATTGCATTGTTTTAGTTTTCGCATTTCAACCAATAGGGAAAATGCATGAAAAAAATATTTAGTATCTATACAGTTTATCTAAAAATATAATACTAACAGTGGAAATAGAATCAAAATTGATCGAAAATTAAACGAGATATAACTGTTTAATACAAATATATCGGTCCCTTTCGCGAAGACCCTGTTTTCTATGGCAGCGGTATAGGCGACATGGTATTTGACGTCAGAGTTCGTATCGGACTTCTCTTTCTAATTGGCATCTTTGAAGCTATATAACTTTCTCGCTGTTGAAGGTTTTTTAAAAATGATATCATAATTGTTTACTAGAGCCAATAAGTGTTTAATTTTGCAAATTTTAAATTGCATGCATATTCCCTTTTCCCCTATTAATAATTCTAGTTCGATCCAGCCCGTCCCTAGCTGTCCTCCCCCCAGTGACGGCCTAAGCTGAGGCCCGTACCCCACAGGCATGGGCGTGCAGTAGGCTACAGTAAGGGTAGGCCAGCCCATACATTATGCCTAAAAAAATTAAAAAACTCATTATTCAGGGTTGAAATCACGATACTAAAGATGCGAATTTTCGTCCACTTTGAAAGTAGACGAAATTATTTTTTTTTGCGCATTATGGCTTGGCCTGCCCTTACTCTGTAGCTTACTGCACGCGCATGCCACAGGGGGTGCCCTTAGCGTGTAGTCGCTTAGTTTGTAAGTTTTTTTATAAGCCCTGTCTGGAGGCTTAAATATTATATTAAGGCCACCACAGGCAATCCCGGTTAAGCAGTCGACAACCTCAGGTTGAACTGCGAGAAGTCACACAAAAAAAAAAAATCAACCAATTACGTACTTAAAAACATATAAATGATCAAGAAGTAGGTACTTACTCACGCACTGGAGTGTTGATTAAGGGAGAAAAGTTGACGGCAATGTCCATGGTGGAATGTGTCTTAACATTCCGTTTCATTGGCGTTTGAGGAGGGTTTTCCTTCTCAGCCATCGCTCTGAAAATAAAAAAAGCATACGTTAATTTCCAATATTCGACCAAACCCGAATTTTTACAGTAACTATACCAGGAATAATCTATTCCACGATTCTATTCTCGAGTAAATCAACAGTCGTTTTTCCACGCAATCTAACAGAGTGAAAGTGAACCTTTATAAGAACGAATGTAATACCCGGCAAAATAACGTTGGTCTACAAACGGGACGGTGCAGAAGCGAAACTCATGTCAACTCTCATTTGTCGTATTATAGCGTGGTAATGTAGCTGTCAATAGTGTCAATGTCAATAAAGTTGTTTTGTCGAATCACGATCATCATAGTGTTTAAATAAATCTATTCTCTCTTTAAGCCATCTTGGACGTCTACGATATCCTCATCACTAGAGGTTGCATTTTATTTAGGGGCTATCCATAAATTACGTCACACGTTAAGGGGGAGGGAGGGGGTCGACGAAGTGTGACATTATGTGACAAGGGGGTGGGAGGGTCCTAAATTTCGTGACGTCACATTTCAAAATCTATTATAATCTAAGTGTTAAAACACGAACTTTAAACGATTACTTTGCGAAAACCTTAAAAACATACCTATACAACTATATCTGTTTAAATATAAGATACCAAATGTTTTGTCGACCACTCGCTCTACTAGTGTTACGCGCCGACCGCCTAGGTGCCTTTTGATAAATGCCGCCAAACGCATTGCGCCTATTTCATATATTCATTTGACCACTGACTTTCGCGGATGAAACAATGTTTTTTTTTAAGCTATTGCATAGCTTTTATCGCGGGTTTTGAGCGCTGCGACCGAATCAAGAAATTCCGTGACGAAATAAACCTAACACCCCCGACTCCGACCGGTACAGCGGTGCGGCGTTAAAAGCCGTGCATCGTCTAACATCGTTTCAGTTCGGCAGACTTCGATACGAACGTACTTCGCAATTTGAATATGGATGAAATAAGTGAACACGTGCCCATTGAAGACAATTTAGTTGCGCAGCAACAAACTCTTTTGTGGAATGATGATTATTTTTTGAGTCTAGCACCCGGTGAATATAACAGGCCAGTCAGTATTTTAATGGATGAACATGCGGAAGAACTGTCTTTTCCGACAATCTACGGCGGTCAGTTTCGAACATACAGAGATGGTGTTATTGTTACTTCTTTTATGCAAGCTACCAGCGAACTTCGGCGTAATGATAGGCGTGCAACTCGCGAGCAAGAGTTATTTAGCTAGAGTAAACCTATTCATTAACTATAGGTAAACCTATTCATTAACTATAAGTAAACTTATTCATTAACTATAAGTAAACCTATTCACTAACTATAAGTAAACCTATTCATTAACTATAAGTAAACCTATTCATTAACTATAAGTAAACCTATTCATTAACTATAGGTAAACCTATTCATTAACTATAAGTAAACCTATTCATTAACTATAAGTAAACCTATTCATTAACTATAGGTAAACCTATTCACTAACTATAAGTAAACCTATTCATTAACTATAAGTAAACCTATTCATTAACTATAAGTAAACCTATTCATTAACTATAGGTAAACCTATTCATTAACTATAAGTAAACCTATTCATTAACTATAAGTAAACCTATTCATTAACTATAGGTAAACCTATTCATTAACTATAAGTAAACCTATTCATTAACTATAGGTAAACCTATTCATTAACTATAAGTAAACCTATTCATTACCTATAGGTAAACCTATTCATTAACTACAAGTAAACCTATTCATTAACTATACAGCACCTGTACATACCAGAGCTATCTTTTAACTCAAAGTTAGTTGCTAACACGAGGTAATTACAAATTTGTCATCTATACTTGTATTATACATGCAAAAGTTTGGATGTTTTTTACTCAATCACGTCAGAATGGCTGAACGGATCTTGGCAAAATTTGGCACAGAGGTAGATTATAATCTAGAATAACATAAAGGATACTTTTTATTCCAGGAGTATGTTCCTTTGGTATAATTAGGTCATCATCATCATCATATCAGCCGAAAGACATCCACTGCTGGACATAGGCCTACTCAAAGTGTCGCTATGTCCTGTGTAAGTGTCGCTATGTCCTAAACCTAACCTAACCTAACCAGGTCATTGGTCCACCTTGTGGGAGGCCTTCTAACGCGACGTCTTCCAATACGCGGTCGCCATTCCAGAACTTTTCGGCCACATCGACCACCTGTTCCGCGAGCAATCTTTCGGGCTATGTCGGTCGGACCTTGGTTCTCTTGCGGATATCATCACTCCTGATTCGATCACGCAAGGAAACTCCGAGTATTGCCCTCTCCATTGCCCTTTGGTGACTTTAAGTCTTCTGATGAGTCCTATTGTGAGCGACCACGTTTCGGTTCAATAAGTCATCACTGGCAACACACACTGGATATAGACTTTCGTCTTGAGACACTGTGGTATGTGAGATGAGAAGATACCACGCAAGTTCCCTAATGCCGCCCAGCCGAATAGGATTCGCCGGATGAACTTTTTCTCGAAGTTAGCCCTACTTAACTGGACCGTTTGTCCCAGGAAGACGTACTCGTGTAGACGAGTCTACACTAGGAGTGGGTGCACATGGATGGATATTTACCATGACCTTGGTTTTGACCATGTTCATTTTAAGACCCACTCAAGAAGGCCAAGAAGTAAGTGCCTCAGCGCAAAACCGAACGTGGAAAATATATAGGTATATACAGGCTGATCCAAAAGTGCGAGGTCATATTTAAATATGGGAATTGAACGGTCTTACGGGGCGAAATGTCACATGTTACAAAGCGAGCACTCGTGCAGTCAGTACGTGGAAACGGGCACAAAAATGATGCGGATTTGGACAGATTTTAGGAAAAAATCCGTGTTCACAGAAAGGAATAAAATATCAAAACATAAAAACGAAGACTTTTTTCCACAAAAATGTCGATGTTTTTACAAAGCACTTTTCTAGCAGTTTCGTGCAGTGTTGGTGACATTTATTTTAGTTTAATCACAAATTGTATGCCACCTGCTTGAAAAGTGACTTTTAAAACATTTTTTGCTGTTGTTTTTTTTTTAAAAATGCTTCATTTTTAAATATGTGTCTTTACTATATAGCAGATACAGAACAAAACTCTTAAATATGACCACACAATTCTGGAACAACCTGTATATATTTTTAGGCGCAAGTAAACGCCTTTATATCTTACAATTTCTGTTTTGTTTCTAACAGTTTCTGTTCGTGCATCTTATACACATGCCCACAGCACCTGAGCTGACAACTCATCAGGTCATAGGTGACCTCTATGCCAAGGTCACCAAAGGACATTCGTGTTATAAGACAGACTGAACATCTGATGCTAATAATGTTGACGAGTTACAGAATTGGTCCAAGGTCCGTAAATGTTTATTACGGTAGAAGTTACAGTTTTCAATGAGTACAAAAGATTTGGCAAAACTATTGTCAATGCCATGTTTTGTCTTGATACTCGTAGCAACTTGAGATCATGAGGACGGAAAACTTTGGGGTACAGCTTTCTAAATGCTACTGCTGGTGCAGAAATCCCCTGATTAAACTCAGCGTCAAGGTGTCCCTTGCTTTGTGACTATGTCTCAGATACATGAAGCACTATACTTAATTTTAGTAATTTTCACATTTTTTTTTTCTAAAAATATAACTGTGCTTTGTTTATAATAATTGTTTGTATTCTGATAATTTTGATATAATATAGGTTTTGTTTGTAAAGGTTTAAACTGGCCATATTTTCTCATAAATGTGGCCGTTTGCCATGTTTTATTAATTATTATTCCATAGAAGATTAAGAGTTCCTAGTTTAGTCATAGAACAATTGCCATACCTATTTTCTTTTTGATTAATAACTACAATTGTTCAAACCTTAAGATGGCCATATAACTCCGTATCTTATTATAAAGCTGAGATTTAACTAACTTTCACAGTTAGATCTCAATTACTTTATACCTACTAGCGGCTCGCGTAATATTTACTCATGTGCACCCGAACATTTTTTTTGGACACTTGGCAAAACATCGACTTTTCTACACTATTTATAATTTTATGATAATGAAAACCATTACTTAGTTTAAGAGCAGTTAAACTAGATTACAGTTACAGTTAAACTGCAGCAAACATAGATAAAACACGGGATCGACCCTGAAATGTAGCAACTGGTGAAACACCACTAAAAAAAAAATGGCGACCGAAATCCAGCAATGGCATAAAGTCTTTTTGTGGCGCCACAACTACAAGAGTTATATTGTATGGATCATTCTCCGTCGCATGGTCAAACTAACTCGAAGTTGTGGTATTTTCTAATAATTCAGTATTCTTCAAACCCCCTGTACGCATTTATAATGTTAGTATAGACTAGTGTAGATATGCGACCAATTCCTCCGTGGCAAAAGTCCTATGACCAAAAGGAGCTACTCGCAAAATGTCTTATTAATTTATTTATTTACTAACTATGGATGCGATATAATATAGGAGAAAAATAAGCATGTGAGATTGACAGCCAATTCAAAGTCATCACTTCTATAAAACAGATTGGAAAGAAAGATTGTGAAATACACAACACAGATACCAAAAAGGAAAGAAAACAGTAAAACATTCAACCTTAAACTAAATTCACATGTCATAATCAATACAAGAATAGAAACCCGAACAACCAAAATTTTGTTTAAAAAGCTAAGGCTCAGACACTTTCTGGCCGAGGACACATCCGTTAAGTAAGGATCAAATTCATGGTGTTTACACATGTATCTATTAGCAGAACGTCCTCTTAACTAACGAATGGGAAAATCACAGTCATAAGTACCACACATAACACCTAAAATAAATACCGACTGATATATTTTTTTTTGTGATCAGTTCGTAAAAAAGGCGTTATTGATTTAATATAGGTTTAACTTTCTTTATTTGGTCAAGGGACAGTGTCGCTATAAGCAAATGTGAAAACACGCCCAATGAAACAAACAATATAACTATCTAACACAGAAATATAAATTTTTTACTTCTGCATAGTAGTTTGTGAGTCTTTACCGCTCATGATTTCAGCCCAGACATGAGTACTACTTCATGGTTCTGGCCCCTGATAGTTTGTGAGTCCGACTTCTGTTTCCACCACAGTCTCCGAAAAGCCTTGTCATTTGACTTGTAACTTGTCAACCCTTTTGGGTTCTAAATAATTATATGTAAGAATGTGTTATTCCAAGTTATAAATGCCGCAGAACAGTCGGCACAGTCCGCCGTACTTAGAACACGAGATCGTACAATGGTGTCGACCCAGGTTACATCCACACCAGAGGCCTATCTGATTTTCTTTCAATGTTAATTTCAAAATAAATGAAATAATGAGCCAGGACGAAAAACCCAAAGTAATTTTTCAGCATAACTGTACTTGGAAAACATAACTTTCTACAAATAGGTCGTTTTGAGATAAGAACGTTGTGATACGGAGGTCGACCAATGTCAAACCTGCCACCACACTCTATTTAAAGGGTATAGAACTTTTGTGGCATAGCAACCCGGCAGCCAATTTAATTTTTCTTTAAAAATCGCGGCGCACGGTGAAACGAACAAAAAATGTTAATTAAATTTTCATTGTTCTCACCTGGCGACTTTACCTCTAAATATCTCGGCAATTGACGCTTTAGGGCTTCAAGTTGCATTTTTTTTGGTTTGTTTAAGTGTCCTCTGCCTATGACGTCATAGTGAAACGCGATAAAAAAATACGGTAGCTGGTGACTATGTCTGCTTCCATACAAAAATGTTCGAACCCCTAAACTTTTGATAAGTAAGTCAGTGATAAAGGTAGCGATTTTCGGATATCGGCTAAGAGGACTGTTTTCATATTTTAAAGTTGAATAGGTCAAACAACTGACGCAGTTTTTATATTGGCAGGAAATACAAAAATACTGCCATATAAACCTACTTTACGGGGTTATTGCTGCCTATGTTCATCACCATTACGCCAGTGGCTTCGTTTGCGATGACATCCGATAGAACGAGCAGAAATGCAGCATATGCCTATAGGGAGCGTGCAGGAACTATAGATGGCACCACAGAAATGTCAATGTCAAGTATTTATAACGCAAAAGTTTTCACTGTCCCCGCCCGGGACTTTCCCCCGATGGGAGCGAGAGGAAGTTATATGTGTGGCAGCACAGAGGTGCCAAAGTCAAATATATACAAAAGTTTTGAATTCGCAACATTAGACGGCACATTCCATATACCTACTTACACCGACACTCATACCCACACTTTGCTTTTATTTTAGACAAGTCCATAGGGTAAGTAACAATTTACTTGTTGCGGAATTTGTTCGAAAGAGTCACCGCGACCCTGGAACGCAAAAGACTTTAGAAGGAACACGGATGGGTTTTAGTCAGTAAGAGGCTGACACGCCTTTCCGCTTCACTCAGAACGGAAGAAGTTATATGATGATTTCCCATCCTTAAAAAAAATTAACAATTTACTTAAAAAACGAGTGTTAGTAGGTATCTACTGACATATAAAACTAAAAAATACAAGCTACGCTACAGCGTGGAGCTACAACCACCTCTGCATCATCGGAGAATACCACCGATCTGCGAACACACTGAGAATAGTACTGCCGATACTGCCACGAACACGCGACATCAGGGAGGCACATCTTTTTCTTATAATGGCGGCGAAACCATCAATGTTTGTGTCTGCAAACATCCCTGATGCACTGCAACGCCACGGCAGCTTCAACAGTACTCTCAGTACATTATTATATTAGACGCTTGGGTCGCTGTATGTCCGCTGAGTGAAACTGACCCACAGGCTGTACGTGTAGAAGGACTGACAGTAAGCTTTGAAAAGCGTTACTTTTACTGGCTTCGCACATCGCGCAAACCTGCGGGACAGCATGTTACAAGCCTGCAGCCAGTGACCTACGTTCCCTCTCAATGTCACAATTATTGTCTTAAAGATGTTAAGTGATCCAGTGGCAGGTAATTCAACTTTAAAGGGTACCCTTCGCTGGGAATCTCCACGCAGTGCGACATTTCGAATACTACACTATACTGATTACTACGTTTACTATATTTTGATTTACGGCGTATTCGACCAAACCCGAATTTATACACGTGTAACTGTACCATGAATAATCTATTCCATGATTTTATTCTCGAGTAAATCAACAGTCGTTTTTCCACGCAACTTGGAATAGCTATGCGCGATTAACAGAGTGAATGTAAACCTTTATGTGAACGATTTGTCGTATTATGACGTGGTAAAGTAGCTGTCAATAATGTCAATGTCGGTTGGTTCGGTTTGGTTCATGTTGTGTTTATTTTTCGGCTTTGCAAGTTTATTACATTACTACTCAATGTAATAAACTTGCAAAGCCAGCACTAGCACTTCCTTATCACTATCACTATCTTGAATCAAATTAACGATTTTGAGAAGTTGCATTTTATTTATTTGAAGAAAAAAATTCCGTGTGTTGACTATTGAGTTGAAATGCATAAAACAATAGGACGATCATTTTGTTATTCTTGGAATAACTCCGTATTCCATGCATATCGGTGGTATAGTGAGTATTCCCGAAAAAACTCGCTATTCCTCGGATTGTAGTTGGATAAACGTGAGATTGGTTTACTCTCGCGTAAGTAGCGATTTATTCCGAGGATAAAATTTATTCCAGATTGGTCGAAGCCGCCCTTAAAAATTCAAAGTGTTTATCGACTTTTGTTGCTGATTGCACCTAATGGACGCGTCTCCGTTATAATTCGTCGAGACAGCCGCCTTTGGCGAAATCGGCCAGGAGGACCATTGTTATTATTTATCTAATAGAAACTTCTGTTTTTTGAAATTAAGGTTAAGATCTAAGATCTAAGGTTAAGATCTAAGATTAAGATCTAAGATATCGAAATACTCGAACGTTTTTCTGTTATTTTAAACGTCACGCTTATCTAGGACCACTTTCAGAAGCTAGCAAATCCTTTGTCTTAACATGTTGGTTATTTCCGTAATATCCGTAGTTCTGAGCTTCTGAAAGCTCAGCTCCTCAGGACCATGGATGCTGAATGAAGGTCATTTTATTTAGACAAAGGATATCAATAGGTTTGGCTGAGTTAAAAAAATACGCCAAGTTTTAGTGCCAATAGCGCAATGATGGAAGTATTAAGTGTTCACTCTTCCTTTCGTTTACTTCAATATATTAAAAGAAATCCATTACAAGTCCGTCCAGTCATTCTATCCAACCAATTTGCTATTTTTTTTTATGAATATAATGTTTTGACATGATGAAAACAGGTTTGTCACGAAGCATTGGATATCACCTAATTTTCGGCCTATTCAAGTAATCCTCAAACGCAATTTCCTCCGCATGTCTTATGCTGTCTCATGTTTCATAGCTTTATTTCTCTATATCTTCGGTTATAATTGAAGTGCGCGCTTTAATTTAAGCTTTTGCCCACTTGATTTTGTTGAGTTGGAGCTAGCTGGGAATATTCAACTTGATCTGTAAAATTGCGTTTCAATTGGAAGATAATAATTGTCAATCCGAAGCCGATGATTCCAGCTGTAATTTGTACACCTTTGTCAGTCATTACGGACTGTCAGAAGTGAGAAAATCTGACGCCAGTCTTGCAAGGAACTACCGTGTCACCCAGTTGCTGGGTTGTGGAGTTAAGATAGGCTTGTCACTCCTCGGAAGTCGCATCCGTTCCCGCGATCCCCGGTGTAGGTGGGAGATGGAACACCGGGGTGGTTTTAGTCAGAAAGAGTGTGACAGAACGCTCCAGAGCGGAGGACATCCATCGGGATTACCCCGACATAAAAAAAAAAAAAACCTCTCACTCCTCGTAAAATACTGGTGTTCAGCTAAATCTGGTTTGACTCAAAGCCCTAAATATAATTGGAATAAGGCAGATCATGAATTGTCAATGCTGCGGAGGTCCTCAAGTGACATATTATGTGATGATATTTAAACGTGGACAGGGCACTCGGGTTACGCCACAGATCCAAGATCACTGTAAGCTATGCTTGGAGTTTCTTGAAAGGAAATATAAATTATCGACAAATGAACTGAAGTTTCTGGAATAGCTTGTAGTTTCCAAGCTGAAGTGGCTCTGGATTTCTTTGACTAATAAAGAACTTGGAGCCGTTGGGTAGGCGAGGAGTGCAGGCTGCTCATCTGCAAGTGGTGCGCGGATCGCCTCCTAGCTAGATGGACCAACTTGAAAGGGGGCTGGGACAAACTGTATGTCGGACGCAGGAAACCAGGTGTTGTGTATATCCCGGGATAAGCTTCCGTTCACTAGAGAGTCCATTAACTCAGCAAGTTAGTAGTAGTATATGGTGCAAAAGACAAAGGAGTTAGTTAAGCGACTGAAGTCGCTCATTGATTTGTGAGAAATCAAGTCTTATTCTATCTCAACCTCAAGCATGCGTGCTTGCTAACATATTACGAGTGCAGTAATCGTCCGAGGGGTTGGGATATCGACAGTGTGACCCCCGAGACTCGGAAAGCAAATACGTAGATATGCTTAATAAAGCCATTGGGTCCTGCGCTAAACATCTCCCCGGTTGTTTCGCATTGCATCATCACTCTCATGAGAAAAGAGATTGCATCTGTGTTTGCAACATGGTCCGCGCTGATGGCTAGTCTCCGTTGAGATTGGCCGCCAAGGCCGAAATCGGTCAGAGGGCCTTAACACTTTCAGTGCCCAGAACTCAGCATAATATGGGTCGAACAATAATTTGTTGGTGTGCCCACTAGTCGTCGCTACATATAACGATGACTCGGCTGCCGAGTTCGTGTGCCCACAACTGCCTTGAGATCAGATTTCAGCCGTGGTTCTGCCCCATATAAACATTAATATATATGTATGGGTCCAACCTTGTATCTGAATGTAAAACAGTTATCTACTACCGATTGGGCTGAAATTAGGGTTACATGTACCCTAATTTCAGCCCAACTGGTATGATTTAGATGACAATGCACGAATATTTTTGTGACACTAGCTGCGCTGTATGTATGGATGTTTGATACTCTTTCACGTCAGAACGGCCGAAAGGATCTTGATGAAATTTGACACAGAAGTCTGGAATAACATATAGGATACTTTTCATCCCAGGAGTATGTTCCACATATATATTGATATTATTAATATATTAATAGGATACATTCGAAATTAACGCGGGCGGAGCAGCCGTCTGTAGCTAGTTTATAATATTAATAGTATAGAAGTATAGATTATTCTAAATACATGATGTTGGACATAGGGTTGGAGGATGGTGATTTCGGGCAAACAAAAATAAAAAAATCAATAAAACAAAAATGATTTATTACAAAAAATAAATAAAACATATTTCTTCTTAATAAAATTACATAAAAAATTTAAACATACATGCGTGTTTTCGATGCGTCGCTTTCAGAACAGCAGCTGATCACGGCTCCAGGCACAGGATCCTGATTTTTCACAATTTTATTATTTATAATTACGAAATTAGAATTACGTTAAATAAATTTTAATAAGTTAATAACGAATAAGTTGAATATTTTTTAATTAATTAATTATTAGATTTGAATAAGTTAGTTAAATTTTATGATTTTAATAAACTTTAGCATATTAAAATCATTAAATATAACTATCACCGCTAATTACTAATATATTGAAAAATAACACTAAATATATTTAAAAGTTATTATTTTTATTTAAATTTCGAAAAAATATTTTTTGATACGATTGAAATATGTTGAAAATGTTTTAAATATAATTAGTTAATTACGAATAAGTTGAATAATATTTTAATTAATTTGATTATTAGATTTGAATAAGTCACTGCTAATTAATAATTTATTTAAAAATTACACTAAATATATTTAATGTTATTATTATTTAAAATCCAAAAAAATATTTTTTTATTAACTTAGTCACGGAACGTAGGACTCGAGGTCTCGTATAACAAGACACGTCACGAACACAGCGTGGCTGGGCCAGCACTGACGCCTCGAGCTGCGCTAGCTGCGCACCCTCGCCCGCTAGCCCCCTCCCGTGCCCGCACGCCCCCGTCCGCGCCCCCTTGCCCCCGCCCTCTCCTGTCGCTCCGCCCCGCTAGCTAGCCGCAAAACAGATAGTGCAGAAGGCCAAGCTATTGGTAGCCTTTGTATATACTACCTAAATTTTACCTACCCTCAAATCTAGTGAGGCTAAAGCCAAAATTACATTACGAAATTGGTGACGTATAATTAATTAATTTAAAAAAACTATTTCATGTGTAACTTGCATGCAACTTTATGACATCAAAATACGTTCGTGCTAAGTGCAACAAATTTTATGGTAAAAGTAATGTAGCACAACAAATGTGACGTGAAACAACTGTTGCTGTCGCCTTCACGCTATCGGGCCATGATTCAGTGATACTGGAGATTGACAACACGGTTGGCGCAGTGGTTAAGCGATTGACTGCTGCGCTGCGTGTCACGGGTTCGATTCCGAAAAAATATTTGTATGGCCTGCAGATAGTTGTTCCGGGTCTGGCTGTTTGTGTATGTGAGTTTCTGTGTTTGTGAACGCACCCACGGTACAGGAGAGAGTCACACTGTTATTGAAAATAGTTCCGTGAAATTAATGTTACCATACCTACATGTAGTTCATGTTGTAATACATATTTAACTTAGCGTAACGTTGGAACTGGCATCTACCACAAAATCGTGTGAAAATATAAATTAGATATTATTTTTCGTCGGTAGGTCACCTGGTCACCTGTCACGTTCCTACTTCGGATTTTTTTTAAATTGTTGCAAACAGAATTAGAACCGCTTCCGCTTAACCCACATAGTTGAGACTTTTCATGAGAGTTCAGTTCCGGTGACAATCGTTATGACCTGATTCTCCAGCCATGATTGGCTCTGGTCGAAGCAATTCCTCAGCGGTCAACAGTAGGTACACGATGTTTTTAATATAGGATATATTCGACGTAGGTAGGTACCTAAATGTGTTGCGGAATTTGTTCGAAAGAGTCACCGCGGCCCTGGAACGCAAAGGGCTTTAGAAGGAACACGGATGGGTTTTACTCAGTAAGAGTCTGACGCGCCCTTCCACTCTACCCAGAGCGGAAGAAGTCATTTGATAATTTCGCATCCTTAAAAAAAAATGGTACCTAAATGTGTTTGTTTCAGATCGGAATTGATCTTTGTATTTAGAATTAATATTATAGCTGTACTGTCCCGTTGTGGGGGAAAGGGCTCCCTCCATTGTTTCCCGGTTCTCCGCTAATTCTTGCTGTTTCGACCTAGGAACATAGGTACATCAAGGAGTACTTACTCGACTTGGCTGGGTCCGGCATCGATGTCCGACACCATGTGAGTGGATGAGGGCCGGGCCCAGGTGCGCTGCGGCAACGGGACTAGCTCGATGTTCTCGTTATCAGCTATCGCGCTGGAAGAAGACATCACGATAATAACACAGTCATGATATTCGAACATATAGGTACGGTCAACAAAGCTATTTGGTAAGTATGATAAAGGATATTTATTTTGTAAGTAGGTTAAACACGTTTTACACGTCAATATTTTTGGGTAATTTTAAACTAGATGAGGCCGGTGTTTCCTAGCTGACTACCCTGAGAAGAAACACCGAAACAAACTCAGAGGTCAAAGTCACTTTTAAAGTCCATAAAATCGTACTGGTCAAACAGGCTATGGTCTACGTTATAAGTGTGCTGAGTAGACAATAATTATTATAAACCACACTCGTAAGTACATAATAAGCTTAAAAATATAATGCACGCTATAAATCGCTCCATCGTCGACTTCGTCTCTGTCATCTATGACCTAGACTAGAGTCAAGAGCAAACCCATGTCAAATAAAAAAAAACCATTAATTTCAGGAAATTGCAGAATATTTCAATTTTTTCACATTTAGATGTATGTTATGTATTTTAAGTGTCACAACTTATAATGAACCCTTATACTTACAAAATAGGAAGTTCCCGAGGGTTGACGGCAGCCAGCGCCCCTCGGCGCCTCTCCAGCCAGCCGAACCTGAACCAGGTCCGTCGCTCAAACTTCTTCTTGATCGCTTTTCTGACCTAAATATGACGTATCAGTCAATATCATAAATAAACTAACTAACTAACAAACCCTTTGCACAGTTGATTAATGACGGACGTAAAAAACTAGCAAAAAATTCAATTTACCGCGTAGCTCCCACGCGTACACCCAACCATTTATAAAACCTACAGATTCACCAAGTGCGAGTATTTTTTAATCTGTAACTCAACCAATTGTTAGAAAAGTGATTAGTTTCGTTAAATTGCGTTTATCGATCAATCGTTAGTTATTAACTAAAAGTTATTTATTTGAGTGGTCAAACTAAGTATTGATCGAAAAATGCACATAATTTTAACCATTGGCAAAGTTTGACTACGAATAAAATACTCGCCCTAATTACAAAACTAGGCCACGCGTAGTGACGGTAGTGTTCCGTAGTTGACGTCACAATTGCGAAGTACATTTTATAGGTCAAGCTAAATATTTCGCAAACGGATCGTTGGATGGAAAAATGGTATAAGCATACCCTCAATATTTTTTAATTACCTATCCAACGACACCCAACACCATGGGATAGACGATTAAAAATTTATCGTCACTTTAAAACCACTAAACCGTGGGCAGACAGACAGACATAAAAGCAGACAGCAAAATGAACATGGAGAAAAATTAAATTTGAAATTTTCGAAATTCTGTGACCTAGAATTCAAAAGTACCGAAACCAAAGTTTGTCTGAGTATTTTAGTTGGTGCGGAGCAAATTGGAAATGACCAACGGACCAACGGAAAGACAGAGAGACACACGATTATTCCGATTTTTTATACGGACGAATTTCAGGACCCTAAAAAGAAGTTCCAAACGAGATTACCATTCAAACCAGATACAAGTTTGGTCTGGCGCAGTTTTTTAGTTCAATCACTTTCAAGTAAGAGTATTTTCTTGTTCATTCGGAATTTATTTCAGATAGTTTTATGTTTGTATTTGAAAGCAATGAACACTTTCATAGATCAATGTATTTATAGTTCCTGTTTGTGCACGCTTCAAGGATTACTGCCTAGGGTATAACAAGCAAAGTTCCGAGAAACTAGATCCACCTGCAGCGAGTGAAAAGCTGCAATTCGCGGAATCTATGTAAGCATTAAGTCCTTCAAGCGGCAGAATCTTATAATCGGATTACAGACTGTTGTGTTATTTTCAGTTTCAATATGCAGCGTAGGTAAACAATTTTACCAATATTATTTGCTGAAACATGTTAGAATTATTTCTTGTTAATGCGTGGTTCGTCCCAAACTGTATGGATTGAATTTCAAAAAGATCAAATCAATAAAAAAATACAAAGATAAAACGCATCAAAGATAAGGGTCAGGCCTTGTAACGTCACTTTCCAGTAAAAAGTGAATCAGTGACGTCACACGAGTTTTCAACAGTCTTAATTATTTGTTGATGTGACAAAAGAAAAAATACGAGTCCAAAATTTTTAGGAAACCTTTCTGACGGACTTATTAGATATTTTATGTCAAATACTCTTTGTAAAACACTGGGTACTCATTAGCCGCCCAGGGCGCCAGGAGCCGGCTTTATGAGAAACGTAATTGAACAACAGCAAAAAACAAAGCACAAACATTTTATGCAAATTACACATTATGAGAATACACTTTAGTTCGAAATACTTACTACCATCTTTAATTGTGCTATATTAAGTACTTAAAAGCATTATTAGAATGTAAAACAAATTTATCATCTTATCTTAGTATTAATTAACAGTCTTAGAAAATCATTATTCCGAACTCACTAGCCATATGTAAGCCTTCATAGGCTTCAGTGGTATTCAGCATATATATTTATAACAAAAAAAGATGAAAAAGAAAATCAGTTTATTCTGCCGGAAAAAACGCACACAAAAAATAAAAAACTTACCAACTACAATTACAACAAAAATAAATAAAACAGCAAAAAACCACATCACTATCAGCCCATGTCAGGATTGATTTGATACTCTGTGATTATTAAAACTCTGGAATATGCTACCCCTTGACATCAAGAAGGCGGAGTCAAAATTTTCCTTTAAGCGTAAAATCCGAAAACACTACTTAAAAGCTTGTCATTCTTAGTTGTTCTTCGTCATGATTACTATGAATTCTCTTAATCGGTATGATTATTGTATATCGTATTTATTAGTTTATTATTTTAGCATATATATGTATTTTATTAGTATTATATATATTATCTGTAAATTCTTTCCGAATTGTTAAAATTCAATTTTGAATCTTATTTTTATTTATTGTACACCTACCACAGTATAGTTTTTATAACCCAAAGGTTGAGTGGTAGAGAATGCCTTGATGCATTAAGTCCGCCCATGTACCACTATTGTACATAAAGTTTAAATAAATAAATTATTATGAACATTAATAAAAAAAAAGCCAGCCTGTTGGGTGCACCCCGTGCCGTCGGCGTTGCCCCATACGCCGACGGCACGGGGTGCACCCAACAGCCTGGCTCCGTTCCAACTCTCAAATGTGACAACTGTTGCACAAGAGCTCATTCCGGAAGAGAGTACTAAGTACATTGTGGTTTGATTTTCAGGATTTTATTTTTTGTGAACTTGTTGCAAAAAGTCATTTGATGAAGTTAAGCGAAAAGTTCGAGTAAAATGTAAATGCTGACGTTCAAAAGTGCCGTTTAATGGCCTAATTGAAATAAACGTTTTGACTTTGACTTTGACTTTGAAAAAACAATAGTTTTGAGGACGACTTTGTGAACACTTATTTCTATTCTTATTCCTACTCTAGCTGTGCCCGTGACTTCGTTCGCGTGGGTGTCGGAAAAAGTGCACGTACCTGCAGTTAATACCTTGCAAAACCTGACTCCCACTCAGAATTATGGAAGTAGGAAGAGGGTAATGCAGGCCAGTAATTGTATCAATCACCTGTTCTATTTCGTAATTCAAATTAATAAACAATACGAGCCAGAAAACTAAAAAAAAAACTTTCGATTTAAATAAAACGATTTTCAATGACGAATTAAGCCAATGTTACTCGAAGTTGAGCCCACCCTGTAAAACGGTTTTAAGTAACATATAATGGTAAAACAGACTTGAATGAATTATTGATTTTCACTTAGAATTGCATATATTCGTCACAGAAAATCGTTTCTTTTAAATCGATATTCACTGGATGAGGAATGAGGTAACTGATTGAATGAGGTGATCGTGGCTCAATAATAGCAGCCACACGGGTCGATTTTAGAGGTTAAGCAACGTGTGCCGAGGTCGGCCTGTGGATGGGTGACCATCTTAACATATCGAGACTCCTCCGTGCCTCAGAAAACACGTGAAGTCCCGGCTGTAATTTTTAGGTCTTTGGCAGTCATTACGGATTGTCAGAAGCCAGAAAATCTGACACCAGTCTTGCCAAGAAGTAGAAGTACCGTGTTTCCCAGTTACTGGGTTGTGGCGGCCAGACAGGCAGTCGCGTCACGTTAAACACTGGTGAACACTGGTGGTGGTGATTTTGAAAGAAAAAACACACTCTGTATTATTACACCATCCGAAAGTGTTGCTAATAGGGATCACATTTTCGGAAGTAATAGCACATGGCAAACTAAAGGAAAGAGCTCATTTATAACTTTCTAGTTTTTTTTATTGGAACAAAAAAAAAATAACTGAATTTTTTATCACTAGGAATACCGATTTTTCAAACATCCCATGATGCAGTTTAATTTTTCATCAAAATTGGGATCAAGACTCCTTGCAGAGCTTTTCGGTACCGGTATTCCTCATAGTTCCGGATTTGGCCACCCACGCACACTTATGATCACCCTGTATAATCGCATATAGGCAAACATAGGCGAACGTCATTCTTTTCCGTTTCCTTTTAATCACATTAACAAAAAACATACTAGTACAAAAACGTATTCTGAGGCACGCACAAGACTTACACATATCTAGAACTAGAACTATCTATGAAAAAAAAACAGTAATTCACGAGGGAGCAAAACTTTATAACTCACTACCAAAGAAAAAAAATACACAATCGTCATTACTATTTAAAAAAAACTACTCAACTGTAATCATAAAAGGTCATAAAAAAATAACTTATATAATTTGTTTGCCTCTAGTGTGAACGAGTCCTTACTTTTAAAACACAAAAACAAAGATAACGAGTACAAAAACGTATTCTGAGGCACGCACAAGACTTACACATATCTAGAACAAGAACTATCTATGAAAAAAAATAATAATTCACGAAGGAGCAAAACTTTATAACTCACTACCAAAGGATAAAAAAAATATACAATCGTTATTTATTACCATTCAAAGAACTACTAAAATGCCACATCTTAAAAGGTCATAAAAAAAATTAACTTATATAATTTATTTGCCTCTAGTGTGAACGAGTCCTAAGATTTAAAACACGAAAACAAAGATAACGAGTCACCGCACGGCGTCGATCGCATCAACGCGCCGCACGGCGGTAGTCAATACAAACATTATAACTATTACCTTACGTTCGTAATGTTACTAACACTATAAGCTCTCGACACTCCTGGACTAAATCTAGTTGTGTTTACTATTTATTTCTGTACAAGTGATTTGCAATCTTTAGAAATAAATGAATTTAAACCGTTCCCGTCATCTTAGTTAGGTTCGTTATCTTTACTCAATAGATGGCGCTGCGTAATGATGCTGCGCTAAGGTGGAAGCGCCAGGGTAGCCCGCGAAATTCAAATTTTCTCATGTTTTTTGCAATTTACAAATCAGTGTCAGGCTGTATGTTGAACAAAATATGATTCGCGACCGACCGTAACACGTAACACGTATTTATTTATAGAATTATAATTATTAAAATTATCAATACAACCCTCCAAGTTCATTTAACTCGATTGAATGGTTATTTCATAAAAAAGTCATTCAATTGAGTTACATGAATGATACAACCTGTATTGATGATTTTAATTTTGTTGCTGGGGAGTTTGTTGCGCCACTTCTTTTTCCCAGCTAAAACACAAGGAAGTGGTGACGGGCGGGCGTTTTTGGGGGACTGTCTTTATGTTGAACTTTGACGTTCAAAAAGTGCTGGCACTCAGCCTAATTTGAACAAATGACTTTTGATTTAATTATTATAACTCAGTAAAGCCATATTTGTTATGGTCGCCAATCGTATTTTTTCAACATACAAATTTCGCGGGCTACCCTGGCGCTTTCACCTTAATGAAACTTAAAAAAATATACATAAAATAGAGTGGACCAATTGCGTTAAAACAAAAACCAAGTTGTACTAAGAGTTACACAAATTTACAAGATATGTATGAAACTTATCTGTACAGACAAACTTCAAAATTTGCAATTTTGTGTTCTATGACCTTTTTTAACGTTTCTCAGTTATTTTTATGCAAAAATATTTAATGTCCAGACGCAGCATAGAAAAATATTGGTAAGAAAGCTGGATACAGAATCTTTTTTTTTTTTCTCTCTTTATATTTAATTACCTAGACTAGAGTCAAGAGCAAACCCATATTAAATAAAAAAAAAAAATTAGGGACTTTTACACCACTGTGTATGTCAGTCCCATCTCCCATTGTACCTTATACAATAGCTTATTTAACGAAAGCGTAACTTAGCGAACTTAAAAACTTTGAACTAAGTGTAGACAATATCTGGTGCAATATACCTATTACATCATACCTATTTAACTCTAATTGCTTTCTCTTTCAGGCTGAAATCTAACACATTCCGTCAATAAACGCAAGACATCTTCCGGCATTGCACACACCTCACAGTTTGGTGAAATTGTCTTCCTCATCAAATAGTATCCTACATAATCTAAAATACGACAGTTATAAAGTTAAAAAAATAAAAATTACCTCGCCATTTGAGAAGCAGTAGATAAACGAAATGAAGACTCCTTGGAAGGATCGGAAGAAGTGAGTGAAGTAGGCCCAGATGGCGAAGCCGGTGGAAGACCCATCCAGAGGGTAGTCAAACAAGTGGAAAATGTTGATAATACCCAAGAGCGGCAGCAGGATAAGGGTGGCACGAATTGTTTTCCTGATGAAAAAAATATTAATATTAACGATGGTACAACATTAGGAAAAGTAAGACGGTTATGAAACGAAAACTTACTGTATTTTCCTGAGTTCGGAGTCATTTGTGCGACGCAGTTTCATTATGATGACGCTCATTATGGTTCCTAAGAATAGCATGTTGAGCTGTAACAAAATAATTTATATGTAATGAGGTGTAACAGGCTTACGAACTAAGGCCCAATAGCTTCACGGTTGCAACAATGAAGCAACACAGTCACGACACGGGCGCGATACGGATGCGACGTGAACCTCGTTGATGCACAGACAATGTTAACTGTATTTTGATAGAAGAAATCAAAAAATGATCAACTACTATCAAAATATGATGGCGATGATGATACTCGCAACTATTTATTAGGTATTGAGTACACACCTATATTGAAACTACGCAGGTACCGGAATTTTCATGTGGATGTCGCAGCCAACTAGCTTAATCAGCCGTTTAGTCGGCGGCCTAGCCTTTTCGTTGAACAGGGGGCCTTAGCTCCCTGTGCCCTATGTTCTGCTACTTGGATAGGCTAGTCATTAAACGATATTGAACCAGTCCATTAGCCTAGCTGTTCAATTAAATGCCGGGATGTCAAATAGGCTGCTGGTTAAAATGCCGTTCAATGAAAAGGCTAGGCAGCCAATGATAAGGTTGATTAAGCCAACTGGCTGCGACGTATACATTCCTAAACCATGTAGTTTGTTACCTTGTAAGCTTGCAACTAGTCTCAACATTTAAGGTTCAGACAGGCGAGACGCGATGTTACGGAAATCGATTTATTTGTATATAGAGCAAGTTAAGTCGGGTGACTTTGGCCTTGGGGTATAATTTGGCCCTTACTTTGAACCAATAGAAAACAGTAACTTTGTGTCTATTGGTTAACGAGTAAGGGCCAAAGTAACCCGACTATACCGTGGTTACAAAAAAAAACTAGGTACACCCGTTCCTGAGAAAATCGGTGGTGACACACGCACAGACAGACGCACAGACGGACAAAAGAGAGATCTTATAAGGGTAACCCTAAAAATGAACTAAACTCTTATAATCTCTCTAATCTAAATATGTCAAATATACCGTACTGTCCACAATATTGATGATGCTCATTAATTTCATAATAACTTCTTTACAATGTCGCATTGTTCTCGCAGTGTCTTGTTGTAACGTGTATGTCTGGGGTCCGTTGATGCGAGTAATGGATCGATAAAATCATTTCTACTTCGTGTGACCTTTTGATTTTCATCAAATTGGAACTACGAGTATTAAAGGCTTATTTTATAATTTTTAGATTTTAGTATTTTTTTCCGTGGCCTGTCCTAAAAAAATGCAATTTGTTCGTTGTAATGGAGCTACGGCATGTGATAGATTAAACTCTCTGTCAGCGAATTTTCTTAACAAAATCAATACTTCCCGAGTTATCCTCCAACAAACAAACCATGTTTACCACGGTTCGTAATGAACTGATCATTTCCGGAGGTCGGGGTCGCATTGTGTAAACTCGAGAGGCTGGAGAGACCCCGGTGACGAGACGTCATTACGAGTACCCCCACTGTGTAAACACAGTAACGGACACATAAGCGGAAACACTTACACTACGATATTCGTCCTTAATGATACGGCTTCCTACTTATTTTATCGTCGAAAATCGTCTCTTACCGGGATCCGTAGTCAACAAGGAACCCTTATAGTTTCGTTTCACCATGTCCGTCTGTTTGTCTGTCAAACACAACAAAGGGGTAAAATAAAATCTTGAAAAAAAAAAAAATGTTTAGCGCTTTTAACCATTCAATTTCTCTATGTTTAAAACTATCAGTTGAAACTAAATTTCCTCGGTAATCAAAAGAGTGAAGGTTCTGAAAAAAAAAAATAGCCTTGAACAATTTTCGAAAGGCTATTTGATAAAAAATATGTCCCATCTGGTTATCAGGTGGGTGAAGATCGATCTTCCACGTCTCTACTAATATATAATGTACAACAATAAAAAAATAATAGTATTGCAAGGTCATCTTTATTATCTATTTATGTATAACTACCTATTACTATTTATACACTTCAATAAAAAAAATTACCGTACTAAAAATAGTCTAAAATATGGCGTCCAAAAATTCCTCGGCCACTGATAAAGTTGGGTACACTAAAGGCTGGCCATTTTAATTAAATTGGAATTATTTATTTATTTATTATTTATTAAAACTTTATGCACAAGTAAAATCACTGTACAAAGGCGGACTTAATGCCTTAGGCATTTTCTACCAGTCGACCTTAGGGTGGTGCAGAGACAACATGGCAGGAACAATTTAAAAAAAAATAACTAAAAATAGAGAGAAGTAAAATAAAATAAAATTATAAGTACATAGATACATACATACACTTAAACAAAGTTATTAAGAAAAAACGAATCCAACGAATTAGCGCTGTGATGATTCTACCAACTTCTTGCGAATGTGCTCACGTGCCTTCACCTTAAAGGACAACCGACTTGTTGCCGTCCTGATGTTAAACCCAGCGGATAAACCCAGAGCGGTGAGAGGGACATCGTAGAAGGCGATTATTGGTAGAGCGAAGATTTTTACTGTGGGCAGAACAAATGAATTGAATTTGTGAAGTTACATAAGAGGGAGACGAAGGATTATTAAGAAAAGAAAACAGACTAGTTAAGGCCCTCAGCGCTCTCCGCTGACGAATGGGTAACCATTTTAATAGTGAGCGATGCGCGGATACATGATCATACTTACGGAGATTGAAGACAAATCGAATGCAGTTATTTAGAAGGCGGTCAAGTTTATTGAGGAGATCTGCATTCAGGTCGTAGTAGCACACGTCACCATAGTCAATCATGGGGAAAATTAGGGACTGTACTAGCATTGCCTTTATGTGAGCTGGGAGAAGATTTTTCAGCCGATACAGAGACCGCAACGTTCCGGTAACTTTCCGACTGACACTCGTGACCTGCTTTCGCCAGTCAAGACAGGTGTCGACATGCAGACCAAGATCCTTAATCTCGGAACCAAACGGAATGACTATGTTGTCAAAGATTAAGGGTGGTACAGGTAAGCCATTCAGCTTTCTCAAGCTATGGGAACTGCCAACTATGATAGCCTGACATTTTGAAGGGTTAACTGCCACCCCGAATCGGTCTGACCAGCTTTTAACTAACCTCAATTCCCGGTTGAGCTCCTCGATCGCATCCGATAATTTGTCAACACCTGCCTGACAATAGAGCTGTAGATCGTCAGCGTAGAGATGATACGCACACCGAAGCTCAGTGGTTATTAGATCAATAAAGATGGAAAACAAAAGAGGAGATAAAATACCGCCTTGAGGGACGCCGGCTGCAAGTTCACACCACCCGGACGAAGAGTCTCCAGCACGAACTGACTGCTGACGTCCCCGAAGATAAGAGGAAAACCATTCAAACACTTCGGGAGAGACCATAAGATATGACAGAATAGACAAAAGGACGTCGTGACTGACGGTATTAAACGCGTTGGAGAAGTCGATCAACACTAAAGTAGTAACTTTAGTGTCTTCCATTCCCCGCCTTATATCGTCAGTCACTTTAAGGAGAGCTGTCACAGTACTATGCCCGGGCCTGAAACCGGATTGAATGTATGTGGTTTACGTGGCAGTAAAGCATTTGCTTGATTGATGTAAATGGAAATGATTCTCGTAGCATATTTGCACAACTTCCTGTTAAAGTATTTTGCTGGATTGGTTGCACTCCGATTGATTGAAGCAATTCATTTTTAGTTTTGTGGTCAGGTGCGAGAACGAACAAAGCGGATTGTTTGCCGACATGTAGGTAATCATGCTGCGTATAAATGACCGTGAGAGAAGCATTAATTTTTTAGATTCAGGTCAAAAATACTCAAGGATTGGCCTTGTGATTTGTTGATCGCCATGGTGGCAAAACGAATTGAAAATTGAAAATGATTAATTCCGTGTTTCAACTTCATCGGACCAAGCATTAAGATTCTACCCAGTTCGCTCAAACCACTTTTTTTTTTTTTACTTGGAGCATTTTTATATCCGTCGTAACTTTTAAACGAAAGGTTCGATTTGAATAATTTAAAGTGTCTTTTACATGTACATTATCAAATCAACCTTGATTATCATACCATTTAAATGAATAAGGATTATTCCATCCGGGGTTTCATTTAATAATTTGAACAAAAAGGTTTCCCTATTCATTTTCATAAAATGTTAAGGCATAACATAACATGGCATACCTACTTTTGTGTATACTAATCATATTTACGCATAACAGAATTCCACTCCTTAGCTGTACGCACAATGAATGTATTCCCAAAACGTATTGTGCGTGTGGGTGGGATGTCCACCATGTACCGGTGGCGCATCGCCGTACGTCTTGTGGTCCGATGATGGAACGGGCTTGGCGGAATTTAACTATGCAATTCCGTCCCAAAAGTGCAACCGATAGAAAACCGAAAGACTAGCAACTCGGCGTCGATGCTCAAGACTTTTGAGCTCTGTCTCTTCGAGCCTATCATTGCCGATGATCCTCTTGGCTCGTTTCTCAATTGGCTCAAGGGCATCAAGCTGCGTCCCAAAGATGAGAGCAGTACTCTATACACGATCGAACTTGCGCTTGGTAAAGTTTGAGCAGCTGTTCCGGCGTGAAGTACCATCTCACCTTTGCTAGAATCCCAAACTTTTTGGTCGCCACTTTAGCCTTTGCTTCTATTAAAGGACCAAAATTGAGGGTAGATGTTAACTTAACACCAAGAAGCTCAAGTTGTTCGGTTATCAGCACGGTTACACCTCGGAAAGATGGAGTTGGGTGAAATTGACACCCTGGGTCTTGGCAGCATTGAACTTGATCAAATTGGCATCGCCCCATTCAGAAACAGCCTGTAAGGACAAGTTCAAGCGCGAGAGAGCGGATCTGTGACCGACAGTTCGTGCGTTGGACACGTATTTCTCAGCAACAGTGCTGTCGTCTGCATAACCATAGGTACCGGATTTTAGCAGATCATTAATATGCAGCAAGACCCCTGAGGAACCTCGGCATTAATATCCAGCAGTCTGGACGAGCAGCCACTCGGATAGACCGATCCTTCAGGAAATCTGCAATCCAATCACACAATCCGGCGGGCAGACCGAAGGAAGGAAGCTTACCAATAAAACTATCGTGCCAGACCTTCGAGATGTCAAGGGAGACCGGAAGTGCCTCCCCGTGTTTCTCGATGGTCTCACTCCAGATGTGAATGTCATACGCTAGATGATCCCCAGTTGACCGATTTCGGCGGAACCCGTATAGTCGGTGACTAAGGATATCGTTAGCTTCTAGGTATGCTAGGAGCTTGCCATTCAGAAATTATTTGTGGCAAGCCTTTATTTCATCGGCAGCGGTCGACCTTGGAATGACGGGTAGTGTTTGGTGGAAATCGCCAAACAGTAGAATCATTGTGCCCCCAAAACATCGTTCAATTGAATCATCTCAGATGATGATTTTAGTTTAGATTCGCAATGTTGTAGGAACACCAAGTTTCCGACGTTGATAATTTTACAATGATACGTTCCAAGTATAATAGTGTGGTATCTCAGAGTCAAATCAAAAAGAAACTGGTCAATGTTGTCGCTGCAGGTGATTCAGCACGTTAAGTAACATTCGATGCATTAAAATAGATTTGTTCGGAAGGAATCTCGGCACATAATATGAAGACATGTAGGTATTTGGTCTGGTCGAATTATTTCAACTAACCACATAGGAATGTGTGAATGCGGCAAGTCATGTTTTTGTCATTCAATAGAGAATACATCCAGCATCAAGTATTCCCAAACACGCGGTGCTTAACAATGTAGTCATTAGAGACTGGATTTTTTGTGTGAAGATATGTGCTTTTTTTTTTGTTTAGGTTGGGAAATCATCAAATGACTTCTTCCGCTCTGGGTGGAGTAGAAGGGCGTGTCAGACTCTTACTGACTAAAACCCATCCGTGTTCCTTCTAAAGCCCTTTGCGTTCCAGGGCCGCGGTGACTCTTTCAAACAAATTCCGCAACGTAAAGATATGTGCTGGGATGTCGTGCTAGATTGTTTGACCTTGTTTTTGAGATGTTTGATTTTGACCATGAAGATTCACGACCTTGGAGCTTGATAAAAGGAAGTGTTTCTGACCTTGACCTTCTCATGTTTGACCTTAATATTGAGGCGGATCTTGACCTTAATGTGGAGTAAAAATAAATATAGACCGGCCACGTAATCTTTCCCACCCTAAATACTCCCACTATATAAGTAGGCGACTTTTATTTCAGCTCCTTTTGTTTATCGCCTTTTGTTCATTTCAAATTTACTTTAGAAAAGGTATAAAAGCTGGCAGAAAAAAAATACTATTATAAAAAAGACAGTTATTTAACATGCTTCTCGTCGAACTTCAAAGATAAACCAGTAAGATTCTCAACTTAAAATCTAATAATCAAATCTAATAAAGTGAGATATTATTAGGTTTAGGTCAATTCCAAAGCAAAGTAGATATTTAACTACGAGCTGGTCTGGACTTGGACTGCGAAGGTACACAAAGTATAACTCCTTTACGGCAAATAGTGCAACCATTCATTATGAGAATAAGGTCAATTATGTAGTTGTGGGGTATCGCTACTAAAAAGTGAAAAATAAAAATCACTTTTTACAAAATAGTACAACCGACTTCCAAATAAAAAAACACTACAAAGAATAAAATAAGTTTAATTTCGGAAGTCGGTCTACATCTAGTACTGTATTTTATTTGGAAGTCGGTTGTATTTTTTGTAAAAAAGTTTTTTTATAGTATTCTAACATGAAACTTTGTTTTATAGTAATACATTTAAATATTCCCCAATATTTAAAGATCCAAGTTCCCAACATAAGTTAATTTTAAATAACTCGCCAGTTGTGGGTGTTGTTTACTAACAAAGAAATCGGTTCAAAGACATACAGTTCACTTAAAGAGTTCAAGTCATCCAAGAAACTGAGCACCATAGTTATTTTTTTTTAAATATAGCAAGTATGTACTTAAGTCTAAATAAAATACAAAACAGTTCTAGCTAAAGTTGTGTGTCCAATATATAACTTCTTAGACTTTTTCATGTTATGTGGGTTTGTTCTTGTCTCTAGTCTAGGTCATAGATGCCAAAGACAAAGTCGACGATGGAGCGAGCTTAGCCAGAAGAAGCCTGTTCACTCTAATTTTGAAGTCATTAAGGTTGTATACGTTCGGAAACACAGACGCAGGCAGAGAGTTCTACTCCTTTGCTGTACAACGACCGATCGATCTTTTTAAAATGTTGGTACCTATGCTTGTACACTCTCTGACTTTTTTAGGTAATTTATTATATAGCCCATACTTTATAGTTTTCCTGCCGTATAGGGTTCTCACTCTTGGTACTTCTAGGTCGTCTTGATTACAGGTGTTATATCTTTGAGTCTTTTGTTTAAATGAAATATTTGTGTGTATGTTGGTTTTAAGGATCTTTCGGATAGTCATCCATGTATGATATGTATAAAATTGTTGTAGGTTAAATAATTTTGTCAATAAATCATTGAATTATAGCCATTGCCATATTTTTTACGGCAACCCTATTGGTATATGTTCAGAAACATATTTTATTTGATGTAACATGTGTTTCATCCGGTCAAGGTCGGCAAGTAGGTGAAGGTCGATATTACTTGGGATCCTTTACAATTCGTTGTAGCTGTTGTTGATTTGTTTTTAAAACCTGTCCCCATATTTGCATCTGATATTCCAGATGTGGCTCAAATTAAGGTCATAAAAGTCGTTGAGAAAAGAATCCATAGACTACGAATATCTCATATCTCGAAGTACCTACCTAATTTACTGTCGATTGCCAACAGGTCTGGCAGTATAATTATCGCCCGAACTGCGATTGAATATTATCGATTTACTTATACAATGAACAGCGTATCGCTCATGCAGGAATTAATACCGAGCGAGCGGTATGCTATTCATTCGACGAGTTTTTGTTTGATGTTTTTGTTTGTTAAATTCTGATCGGAAAATTGAGAACTAAAGGTTAGGGTGATTTTCGGTAGCGAGGCGGTACGTGAGGAAAAAAATTAACAATGGGATCACTTCATATTTCTAGACGGGCTTAGGGCAACTTGCTGGAAAAAGGCTAGCGGTATTTTTAACAGACTTCAAAAAAAGGAAAAGGTTCTCAATTCGATTGTTTTTTTTTCTCTTTATTGTATGTTTATTCAGCGATAGTTTCGCCAATTGTCAACCGATTTGAATGATTCTTTCTTTGTTTGGAAGAGTATTTTTTCGTACTGGTCTCATTTCAATTTGGTGAAGAACTTCGGAAATGAGCAACGGAACTTGAAGAGTTCCGTTGCTCATTTCATAAATGATAGCAAATCTTCGGAAATTCCTAAAAACGCATGTCTGTTTATTGTTTACAGCAGTTTATAACACAACATCACGTTTTGAAGGGGTACGCAAATGTGTACAAGTCAACCATGTTTTTGGGGTTATCTGTTCGGGCAAAACTTTATTGTTAATGAACTTGTCTTGATGATTCTTTTTGCGTTGGCTTTAGTTAAATATATTAAATTTGGACGTTGAACTACAAAACTAAACTTGTGACCTCCTCAACTTAAAATAAATAAAATCTAGTAAAGTGAGATATTGTTAGGTTTATGTCTTCTTCCCAGCTACAACACTAGGAAGTGCTGACGGGCGGGCGTTTTGGGGGACTGTCTTTATGTAGAACTTTGACGTTCAAAAAGTGCTGGCACTCAGCCTAATTTAAATAAATGACTTTTGATTTGATTTGTCAATCCTAAGCAAAGGAGATATTTAACTATGAGCTGGTGTGGACTTAAAGCAAGATTAATATGTATTAGTTATTTTTTTTGTATGTTTCATTTATGTATTTTATCTATGGGCCTTAGTTGCCTGATAATAAAGAATACCTATTATTATTATTTCCTTTATTCATTGTATATACATATAAACTACATTTTTTAATATTAAAAAACATTTTTTTTTTTTTGAAAATATGTTATTATTTATTATTAACCATAGAACCACTCATCATGGGAAGAATGTCAATTTATTTGTTTAGGATGTAACACTTAAAAATGAAAATCAAAAAACTTTTAACAAAAAAATTGAACCGGCATCGAACGAAGAAACAACCAGAAACACCGTCTTCCGAAATTAAAGATATTTTATACTGTGTAGTGTTTTTTACTTGGAATTCAATTGTATTTTTTGTAAAAAGTTTTTACTTCGAAACAACCACACATCTCGTGTGCGATGGACGCGGACGAGGGATGTGTGGAAATTTGGGAGTCTGCGGCTACATAAGAACTTTGAATCAGTCCACAATTAACGGAGAGGTCGGTGAACAAATACAGGACGTCCCACGACTGCCACACGGAGGGAAAGTACCTTAAATACTGTAGATAGAAAAAAATACTAAACGAAGACTTCATTTTTATTTTACAAACAATGCGAACTGCATTCAAATAATTTTTAAATAATCGCCTGTCTGAACCGGGAATTGAACCCGCTAAATGTGAAAAAAAACCTGTAGCTTTACTGTACCGATGGAAAGGCTCAAAAATATACATTTATTTGTTTGAAATAACATAGCATCTAAAATAAAAAGAAGGCTATGAAATTTAACATTTAATTTTTAATGTTTCACTCTAGAACATAACACCTCCTTATTTTTTTTAAGTCGGTTAAAAAGAGTCCGCTACGCATCCTCATACCGCTTCCCATCTTCGCTAAGCCATACGCCAACTCACACATTACCCTATTCATATAAATCTATGTCAACAAACTACGTAGCTATTATAAAGAAAGAAAGAAAACTAGTTTATTTGGCACACACTGGTACACACAATGTTGGTACAAATAAAAGGATACTTAATTTTAATCCTCCCCGCGACTGCACCAAATAGGTCTAGTCGCGGAATAATAAAGCGATATCACAAAGATAAGTTGTTATCGGAAACCAGCATATGGCCGCGACTTCGTACGCGCATATTCCGTATTTTCCCGTTCCCTGTATAAAGCATTCCTAATGAATGTGGTTTTCATATACAAAGAGAATTTTTCAAATCCGACTGGTAGTTCCAGAGATTTGCGCGTTCAAATAAAACAGTCTTTAGCTTTATTATTATATAATAATCTATACTACATACAAATAATAGTATATAGTATAGATTATTATATACTAATATGACAATGACGCGGAGCACTCTATATCTATATATTAGTATTGATTTGTTGAACTATTACTACTACATTATTATGCACCGAGTTAGCGATGCTAACAATTATGCTCTCAGCCTTTGTGATACGGTCCTGCAATATTCTCCCCGTCAGACATGGAGTGGACACAATAATAATCTGTGTTTACATTCCAGTTAAGTTTGATTATAGCGGCATAGTGGCTTTAATCTAGTAGGCCGTTAAGCCTGACAATGACTTTCTGTTAACGGCCAGCTCATCACGGCTCCAATTCAAATTGAATATTTCACAAGGCGGCCATATTTAAGGGGGGTAAATTTACTGCACAATGGAAAGGTATCCATTAGCATCGATACGATGCTTCTCAATACAATTTAAACAGTAACACGGCGCATCAGGTTTGCTGTAACACTCTACTTAATTATATTGTAAATGTATTCGGAAGCTCTGCTTAAAGCAACTTTGCTTTTTGTTCGGTAATAATAAATTAAAGTCGTGTGGAATATTATTTTGGTAAAGGCACTTTCGCTGAAACTCGAAAGTACGTCACAAATTAAGCCTTCAAAGGATCGGAATATTGGAAAATTTGATCAGAAGTCTTAAAATAGACTTTCTAGTTTCTTTACTTAATAATTTGAAAAGAAATATGGTAAATTACGGGGCATCTAGTTCCGGGGTGACAATAACGTAGCCAGCTTATAGAAACGTACTGAGATAAGTTTTACGTTATGGCTGTTATTTTTATGCTTGAAATAAAAATCCATTTTTGGATTTTATGTTTTGACTTTGTTGATGACTTCAAATCGCGAATAACATTTCTGCTGGTCGATTCTGTAGACATGACGAAGTGAAGGCTTGGGTTAAGTGATCACGACGTGAGCTCTCATTCCATCTTGATTAAATGGATTGACAGCTCTCTATGTGATCACCATGTTTACAGAATCTAATTTTAAATAACATACTGAAAGCTGTCGTTTGACACTAGGCAATTAGATATAAAAATGTTCTTGTCAAATCGTGTGATACTTTCTTTGTGTGTGTTTCACTTTATTTTTTCTTGTTTTTTAAGAAGCAAAAGAAAAAGTCCCATACTATATCAAATGACTTCTTCCACTCTGGGTGAAGCGGAAGGGCGTGTCAGACTCTTACTGACTAAAACTCATCCGAGTTCCTTCTAAAGCACTTTGCGTTCCAGGGCCGCGGTGACCCTTTCGAAAAAATTCCGCAACCCTGGCATGTGTTGACCCCCTGCATTCATAATTATGTTTGCTATCCGAGTCGACATTGAGGCTAATAAAGTATTATCCGAGTTATCGGGTAACACTGCCTAGCACTACCATGGTGCTTAATGGATTATGCGCTGAAGCTGAAGCTATGCAAACCGGATAATGACTACCCATCATTAGCTCGCTGTGTGCGCGTGTGTTTTCCTGCATGTTTTATTTTGTGGTCTCGTTTATTGTTTTCGCGACAAGGACAAATTTATTTATCAGTAAAATGAAATGTGTAAGCTCTACCAACTGTGAGACCGCTAGTGGTTCCACCAAGTCATTAGCAGTATACCTACTAAATAAGTTTCGTGAGATGGATTGAAGGGCCGAATGTAAAAAAAAGCAATATTTTGTTTTTTGGGATTATTATTGCTTTAAAATTACCGTAACAACTCTACTCCCTCCGCGCTCTCGCGTCGCAAACACGGCTGCTGGTCATGTATGAAGCATGCGTTAAATCGCTGATGGCATTAAAAACTAATTTTTTGGTGATAAAATCACGGAACCTTTCCATAAGCAGTAAATTCGCTACTCATTTTAAAGCAGAGAAATATTGCTCTCACATGAATCTGGAATTCGGTGTATGACGAGCACCTTTTTTTTTTAAGTGCGGTAATAAAATGACTTCTTCCGCTCTGGGTGGAGGGGAAGACTTTTACTGACTAAAACCCATCCGTGTTCCTTCTTAAGACCTGCAGTCTGTTTTAAAACTTTTCTAAAGACATATAGGTAAGTACTTTTGTTTGTGTCATGAACTGATTCAAAATGAATCTCTTTTATAAATTGCAAAAAAATATTTTCCAACGAATTATTACGTCTCCAGACAACCTTCTTAAGAATATGTAGTACTTACTTCTTCAGTTCAAATCTACGCAACTATTTGTGTCACGGTTTCAAAGCCTAACATAAATAAAACCGATTCCCTTTTATGTTTTCTAAGTGTAGATAAAAATATCAGGAGTTCTGTAGGCGTGTGGAACGTGTCTGATTGTTGTCGATGTTATAAAGCTCGAGACGACACAATCACACAATGTTGTAAAAATATAACGACAAATAAACACTTGTTGTATTAGTAAGAAATTATGTTTTTATTCCATTCTTATGAAACGTTTGCCTTCGTTAAAATCGACTTAGCATAAAATCGAAAATTTCTGAAGGAAAATATTTATTTCTATTGCATGTGGAGTACGCCTACGATCAAGCGTGGGTAGCTATTCAATAAGAGATTGTATAAAAATAACGCTGTTTTGTACGTAAGCTCGCTGTGGCGGTTCCAGGTAACCTTTGAATTTATTGCCGTATTGAAGGGCATTGTGTAAGCTACTGTGTTCTTGGTTGGTATGTAACGTTCTCTTGTTAACACGGAGCTTGAAAAGCAGTTGTCATGCTCACTATTGTGAAAATAACTTAAAATAACAATAACTCATCTGAAAATAACTTTTGCTGAAACATTCTGAGAATACCGATGATAATGTTCGCTGTTCCATCCCTCTATTGATTTGAAGGTTATTGTAAGAACTTGCCCTAATTTTATCACGTTCACATATCGAAAAATTATTCTGTAAAGTTAAAGTCAAAAGTCAAAGTCAAAACGTTTATTTCAATTAGGCCATTAAATGGCACTTTTGAACAGTTCAGTAAAATAATAATATTACATTAATAAAGTGACTCTACTGTCTATTCGGAAAGGTAGATTGGTTACTCGATAAATTGCTCGATTGCGAACTTCGCTACAAGCCCGAGCTGAAAGTGAAACTTGTGAAATTGTTCAGCATCCTATCTACAATGTCGTAGGTCCACCTGCGTCTTTGAATACATATGTATTACTAGATCCCTGTAAGGTACCTACTCCAGTATTCACTGCATGATTTGCATTATTACAAGTACATAACTGATTTAACATAAAATTTACTTTTTTATTCTTATAAAACAGTTTGGTGCTTTGTTGAAATTGAAAGGTATGAAAAACTGGAAAGAGTCTTTGTAGGTACATTTTATGTTTTTAGGGTTCCGTAGTCATCAAGAAACCATTATAGTTTCGCCATGTCCGTCTGTCTGTCTGAACGCGGTTAAGCTCAGAGACGCTTAGCACTAGAAAGTTGGGATTTAGTATGGATATACATATAAATCACGCTGACAAAGTGGTAAATTGAAAACTTGAAAAAAGCTTTTTAAGGAGAACCCTCCCTACACGTAAAGTGGCGATGATTTTTTTTATCGTCTATCCGATGGTGTGGGGTGTCGAATATTGAGGGTGAGCGGAAAGCATTTTTCTATTCAAGGATCCGTTTGCGAATATTAAGCTATAAAGTGCTAATTTTGTTAGAGTCAAGTGCTAAACGGTTGTTTGTGGAGACGTGAAACAAATTATGGCAGAAACATTAATAACGAATTTAAAGGGAAAACTATCGCAGCTAAGAAGGCTTTACAAGTTAACAAGTAACCTATAAAATGTTAACAACTAACCTATAAAATGTACTTGGAGAAGGAAAATTTCGTACAAATTCCTCTTTAGTTACCATCGTCCTATGTGGGCCCGTTTTTAGACGTTTTTCACCGATAAACCGTTAATTCCTAGAATCAAACAAAAAACATAATTCTAAGTCGGCAATTGTGATGTGCAACTACGGAACCCTACACTGTGCGCGGCCCGACACGCACTTGGCTTTGGCTTGTTTCTTTTTTACTTCATATTGAAAACAATACTAAAATGGAGAGCTTGTGGCTTTGTAATAATAAACACACGGGCCAATACTCAAGATTAAGCTACGCTTGCCGACGTCGGTCTGTGGATGGCACCTTGACTTAATGATACTCCTCCGTGCCTCGGAAAGCTCGTCAAGCCGTTGGTCCCGGCTGTCATTTGTAGGCTGGCAGTTGTTGCGGAATGTCAGAAGTCAGATGATTTGAAAAGTACTAAAATGATTTCAGTTTACAAAGTAAACATTTCTTTCGGTAACAGATTTCAAAACTTTAAAATAATTTAATCCGCCTAAGCCTATTAAACATGACTTATTATCGATTATCGCTCATTACTGGCGTAAAGTGCGTTGCTCGGAATTTCCTAGTATTGGATCGTACAATTATTTGTATTTTCACATTCAGCACGTTCCCGTATTTATTTCGATATCTCTTTGTAATATTATAAACAAGAAAGATTTGTATTTTTGTATATAACGAATACACTTAAAAACAACTAGACTGATTTGAAAAATTCTTTCATCAATGGATAGCTACATTATCAGCAAGTTACATAGGCTATTTTATACCCGTACTCCCACGGGAACGGGATCTACGCGGATAAAACCGGGTGACGTCCGCTAGTTATTTATAAAATCATTTGTAATGTAACGCGTTTCTTCCTAAGAAAAGTTTATTTAGGTAGTTTTATTTTTAAAGTGCGAAATATCGAGAGTTGCGAGATTGTAGATACTAGTAAGAAAACAATGTCGATCTCTTTGTGATAGCTGTAACCATTGTATTCGAATGGGAATTTAATACCAATTAAACTCCAATTTCGTTACAAATTGAATTAGTTGCAGGCACCTACAATGAAAGGGTAGCCACATCAATGTCAATAACATTAATTGGAAACTGGTTCTTATTGCACCTACTGTTAGGTTCAGAATCCTGTTCAGTTTTTTCCCCTTTGTCTAAGTGCTTTTAATCTTCCAATTTCTTTAGAACGCTTTTTTAAAATCACAGCAGAGGTTATTTAACGCCTTATATTTTTGTGAATATTTAAAGCGGGCTACTGAACGTCATAAATAAGTATTATATTTTATCAAATTATTTACTTTTATCCACTAATCTAATTCGTATTTCAATATTTGAGTTCTAAATATTTAAAAAAAACCGTTTTTAACACTTTTGAAAAATAGGTTTTGGTTTGTTTTCTTTCTTGTTTTTTTTTATATTTGGTGTTGTTTCGTTTTAGTTAATTTTTTTTTCGATCATGTCGAAAACGTGGTTAAGTGCCTACAGGTGCTAGATAGCTGCGGGGGTGCGGGAGGACCGGCCGTTGCCCGGGTACACAGCTTCGGAAAGGGAGCTGCACCTAGCAACGGGGGCCGACCAGCGCCGTCGCGGGCAGAATGCATGACTAATTTGGTCTTTTCGTGCAGGTTGTGTGATTTATTTTATATTGCCATCCTGTGATTTGTTCCAAACCAAACCAAACTCTTGTAGTTATAATATCATTTAGTACGTTTTAGTGTGATCTTATTTTTTCTATAATTTATGTACTGTTTGGTATATTTAGAGTGTATTGTTTTATTTTTCTCTAGAACTTTTACATCCGGTGTCTACACCTCTCTTCGCCTCTCCTTTCGCAAGTATATATATATATATTTCTACAGAAAAAAGCATCACCTTTGTACCTATTTTTCTGTTCCTTCATCTTATATATTGGTTAAATGTGTATATAAATTGCTAAATAAAGTAAAATATAAAAAGTAATAAAAATAAAAATAACAATATTTTATTACACTTACCAAGACAATAGCCAGTATAGGTCCTTGTATGATGTAATACGAAGATAAGTAGTTGTAGCCGTACCAGCATCTGAAATAACATTACTTTGTGAGTATTTATTTTTAATTGTAGTAATGAAGAAATAACAAATTGGTTAAATAAAAATCAAATATATGAGAATTTGGCCGCACGTTTGGCGCAGTGGTTGAGCGATTGACTGCTGCGCTGCGTGTCGCGGGTTCGATTCCCACACGGAACAATTATTTGTATGGCCTACACATAGTTGTTCGGGGTCTGGCTGTTTGTGTACGTGACTTTGTATGTTTGTAAACGCACCCACGATACAGGAGAAATTCCTAGTGTGGGGCAACGTTTTTTAAAAAAACAAAAAAAAATGTTGTGTTGTGTTGTTATGTTGTGTTTAGTCTGGATTAGTATGATATTTGTGTATTGTATCTTATATTAAAATGTATTAGTTGAACGTCTACGTATAACTTTTACACATGATCGAATCTCTTTTACTCGACTCTACTTTCGCAGTTATGCTGGAAGATATTTCTATAGAAATAAGCACCACCTTTGTACCTATTTTTCTGTTTCCTTTTTCTTATCTTTTATAAAATGTGTGTACATAATTTTTTTAATAAATAAATGTTTGTAGGGAAAAAAACGAATGAGCAGGAACTATAGGTGTCATAATGTCAAGTATTAGGTAAAAGTTTCGATTTTGCAACGCAAGTCAACGCGGTCTATGCCAACAATTCCTCCTGAATGGAGTGTGCAGGAATTATTGGTGACACCGAAGCGTCAACGTCAAGTATTTTTGACGTAAATTTTAGAATTTGCAACACTACATGGCGTATTTTACGTCGTGCTTGTTTCCTATAGTGTATAAGTTATACACATACATACACACACATACACACATACATATACATACACATGTTACATACACGGTACATATGTTTAACATTCAAACTCAAACTATTTATTTCAATTAAACCATTTACAGGCACTTTTGAACTCTCAAGGTTGGTCAGTCAAAAGAGATGAAGCTATTTGCACGTTCCAAAGCGTAGATCTCTATGGAGAAGAACGTGCAAGAAAGTCCACGGAGACTCTTTTAAATCATTTTTGTTTTACAATGTTTTGGTTACATCGTTCTTGTTGAAATTAAACATACATATATGTATCTGAGAACGGTGTAGAAAAAATGCACGATAAAAGCGTCCGGAGTAGGAAAACAACGATTCAAATAACAAATCATTTAAATAAACCATGGCAGCTGAGAGATGACCAGTTTCAACTGACGGCGTCCGTTCACGAACCTGACGCACGCGCTAGCACCATTCGGCTCAACCATATTGAAGGGAGCCAAATGATCCAACACATGCGCCACCATCAGCTAGACTTTATAATCGTACTTAATTTTACTTACGTGTTCAGAGGTTCTTCCGAATAGTGTCTGCCCACTACGGTTGCCCAAATCGCAATAACGATAGCAGGCACCCCCCAACCTCCTATATAGAAGTAGTTGATGGGAATCTCATTCCGAAGGGTGTTGGCGGAGATCAGGGTGTTGAGGAAGATCCCTTCTATGAACATCCAGCCGTACACCACCAAGCGCGAGTACTCTAACAGGACGTAAGCCCCCTCGCAAACGTAAGGCTGAAACAAAGAAATAATAAGTTTATGCGTTTAACCTCGTATCAATAAAGATAATTTAAACCGACGAAGTTTTCTTTCTTTGTTACGTGTAATTTAAAAAATTACACGTAACAAAGAAAGAAAACTTCATTCGTAAAGAAAGAAAAGTGAGACTTTTGTATAAATGAGATTTATATAAATGAGAGATTGAAAACGATGCTACTTTGAGCCTGGAAAATGGCGGAAAAGGCAAGGTTGCTTTCAGCCGCGAGAGCGTGTAAAAAAGATGGCTGCCAATTTTAATTAGCTGAGTAATTAAGTAGGTAGGGTAGGGGTCAGTCGTGAGACGTTAATAATAGGAATATCTAATGAATAATTGCAGTATGATATTAAAACATCCCAATCAATAAAACTCACTTGTGTAATACAAAGCGAAACATTGAATGCATCATATCGGCCGGCCAATCGAGCGAACCAAATTAATTTAGCCGTAATTTGTGTTTGAATGCTACTGCAGATTTTTACTTTTTCAAATATCAAACTAAAACGATGAAAAACTGGCGAGTCGGACTTCTCATACGGTTCTCATTTCGGTTCGGTTATTCGGTAATTTTTAATTTAGTGTAATTTCAACTGTCTACCCATTAGTGCCCGTTCTCACGTCGATGAACCGTTTCTTTTCCGGTCCGTCTAAAGAGAGTGATATGCCAGTGGCAGTACAACTTATATGAAATTGTTCACATTTAGACGGGTTCGAGAAAAATAACGGATCCGGGTTTTTAGACGGACGATTTGCCACTGTGAAGAGCCGTCTAATCGCCCGGATCTGATACAGTGTGAATGAATCTGCCGTCGAGACGGCACAAATGTGCCTCCCTCCTACCCTGCGGTCCGCGGTCACGGTCCGTCTAAGTGAGAACACGCACGACCGCCCGCCGTCTTTCGTTTAAACAGACGTCTAAGTGGGAATAGGCCCTTACAGTTCTTGGGATATAGCCCGCTGACAGACAGACGGACGGACAGCGGAAGCTTAGAAATAGGGTTTCGTTGGTTACCCTTCGGGTACGGAACCTTGAAATTATAAACGTGCATGATGTGACTCATACAGGAAATATATAGGTATATATGTCACCGGAGAATTGCAAACGCCATAAGATTGAAAATATCGCGTAAAATTGTAAACTTTTTTCTTAATGAGGCTTGAATATATTGGAAACTATTGAATTTGGATGGGATTTATTGTACACAAAATGATTTTTTCATAATATATCGAGAAATTATTATCTAATAAAGATTTATTACAATCCTACGGAATCTGCAATTTTCCGGTGACATATGTATATAAGGCGTTAAATAATTAACTGCAAGAAATTTAAGGAGTTGTTTAGAATAACAAATAAAAATTAATCACGAATATTTTTTTTATACCAATCCGTTTCAAAGAAATGCAATATTTTTTCTACGCACAAATTTATTGATTATGCGCACTGTACTCCTGGCATTCGCATCCGCCCGACGCGCGACGGCGGCCACGCGGTTACGCAGTACAGTGCACATAAATGTATTTTGTTATTTTATTTTTAAGTGTGAAAAAATACCTAACATCGCACAAAAAATATTTTTGAAGTGAAAACTTCTTTAGCGGCGTTGTGCACTTTTTGGGATGGGTAAAAAATGTTAAACTCGCGTCAGGACACGTGACCTGATCGAAAATTCTTAAGACGGAGGGAGAGTAGACCGCCGTAAAATGAATTTATTTTATATCCGCAAAATATCAAAAATACACAACGTTAATTTTCAAGTTTTCACTTCTGCCGGCACTCCCGGAGTGCAAGCCGTTGTTTTTTTTTTTGGGGTAAGTTCTTTGTTTAGATGATACCGAGCATTTACACGAAATTCTTGCGGTTGATTTTTTAACAACCTGTATATATAAGTCCGACGTTTTCAGCTACGTTGACTGATTTCTGTTGACTGTGGCAGGGTTACGAGCATGTACTCTGATATGGCTAGTATAGCCTAATTTCGCCTTGAAAGAACATGCACGTAAAGTTGGGTATTGACTGGTTTTACTGGCCGTAATGTACCATTCGCAGCGAGCATATTACGCTACGTGTGTCCTAAAATCCGAGTAACATGCGTTAGTTCGTGCTCGTTTCCACGTTGGTACTGACTGCACGAATGCTCGCTTTGTAACATGTTACATAACGCCCCGTAACACCTGTCATTTCCCAGCTTTAAAATACCATTAGCGTAGAAGGATGTTCGATGGCGGCTGATATTTAGTGAGCTCTCGCGTCTGGTCGTGATCATTCTTCCGCTAGTCTTCAAACTAGGTCTACACATTTTAAAGGATAGACTTTGCAAATTCCTCCCTACGAGAATAGTCTATATCGCATCTCTTCATATGTCTTTTCTGAACGTCTACAAATCTGAGGAATTGGCCGCCTTGTTTCCGCTTGCCGTCCTTGAGCTCAGAAAATAAGATGCGTTTAGCCACCCTCTTGTCAGGCATCCTTACCGTGTCCACACCAATTGGCGACGCTTTAGATACGCCTCAACACCACAAACACTAGTCCTACGCAGATAATCCGTGTCCCTAACACGGTCGAACCACTTGATGTTGAACCTTTTGAACGCCAGAGCATAAACGCATCTGCGTGCACCCAACACGCCAAGCCACAAATTCACCGTACTTTTGTCACATATTTCGTACAGGACACGCGCGTGCTTGTCATGTATACGTGACAATGGCGTTCTTAAGATTAAAATCAATATCACGATGTCACTTAAGTAATGCACGGATGTGTTTTCTGTACACGGACCACGTCTCAGAAGAGTACAGTCATACAGAAAATACCTACATCAAAATGAAATGATTAAACTTACACAAAAAAACCTGCGATAACTATCGCATAGTGGTTTATAGTGCTCAAGTATTAGTAACGTAAGTTTAAGGTTCTATATGACGACAGAAAGGGGCATCCTCGCATATTTGTTCGTCAGGCTGTTTCTTAGTCATGGTAGAACGTGGAGCCAGGCGTGACACAGGCACTAACACAGTTCTATATCAGCACCAAAAAACCTCCTATGAAATAATCACCACGAGACGCAAAGACAAGGTATGCCAACACTTCCGCTGTCAATACTTGTTTACAAGGAGATTTCCCTGTTTTCAAGGTCCTCATTTTTACAATAAACTCAACAAAAATTTAAACTTCTACTCACTACCTAAAGTGTCACTTAAAAAGAAACTAAATAATTGGTTACTAACTCTTAATTACAACAATACAGAACACTTATTTATGATTTAAAAACTATCCGAACAAAATCGCTCATCACAACCATTACTCAAAAACATAAAAAAGTAAAATCTCACACACACTCACTCTCACTCTCTCTCACACACACACACCACACACATGCACTTTTACATGTTTTTTATTATTGTTTCTTTTTTTAAATAATTTATGTATCTGTTTAGCTACTCAAAGCATACATTTAAGGTGCCTCTACTTAAGGGACGGGCAATCGGGCATCTTTAACACAAGTTGTCTTGTCAACTTAGCAAGGGTGCTGGTGTCGCCACACAATTGTATACCTGGAATTCAATGTACAACCAAGTTTTTCATGTAAAATGTAAAACTTTAGTGCAAATAAATTATTATTATTCTTATAACTATTCAGTACACAACTGTTTACTGTTCACCACAGTTTACAACAAAAATATCAAACGTTCCACGTGATAATTTATGGTTGTATGTAATGTAGTGAGGTTAGTAGCTATGCCAGTTAACCGTTCGACAACCCGTGCTCAATTAGAATGTGTCAACTCAACAAAACAACTGTCTTTTATTAAAAATTACAAACGTTAACTGTCATCGAGTATCGACTAAACACACTCAAGCATTACCAGGGTAAAAAATTAAGTTTAACCAAATTAAATAACAATTATTGCCAGCGTCGTAGCTAGGGTCCTGAGCGCCCTTGGAAAAAAAATAATTTTGAACCTACAATTCTTATTTTTGTCTTACTGCCCCAGAAGGCGGGTAGTGTTTATTTTCTTTGGCACGCTCTGTAGCTTTCAACATTCTTACCTACTATTAAATTGTAAAGTTGAACATTCTTTCGCGGACCCTATACATAAAAGTATAAGTTACACACTATAGATACAAGTGTTGAATCGATAACCTCTTTTTTTAAGTCAGTTAATAAAAGGCTCGATGTGACGATTTCATAACGTAACACTACATTGTAGTACTTGAAAATACTTGTATGTTAAACCCGACCGCAAAAAAACAAAAAGTTCCAAGCAATCACTTTTCAAACAGTCTGATGCAGTTGATGGCATCAAACCTAACCTGATTGAACCAAACAAATACCACAGAGTGTATCAGCGTATCGACCATGCAAGAGCAAGCGAAGCGACCTTAAAAATTTCCATACATCTTCGGATAGGTTGGAAATTGTTTTGTCTATTGATACGATTACGATTGAGACAAATGCAGTAGTAGTATGCAAGAGCGAGCGAAGCGAGCTCCAGAATTTTAGCATACCGTCTTGAATAGGTCAGGTTTTTCTTTCAGTTAACAGTTCATTCAGGAAAAGGACTTGGTAGACTTTTACAAAAAAGGCAAATGATGAGAATTGAGTGTGAGAACACACGCTGCCTCTTGCAGCGTGTGTTAAACAAAGCAAGCTCAAAAGTTTTAGCACCCCAGCTTTTGACAGTGATTTTCTTATCTCTCTTTATTAACCACTAGCTTTTGCCCGCGACTTCGTACGCGCATATCCTGTTCTCGCCGGCCGTTATAGCCGATAGCATTCCTAGCCTATAGTATTCCTCATGAATGTGGCTATCATACACAAAAAGAATTTTCAAAATCGGTTCAGTAGATCCAGATTTTATCTCTTATAACCTCACAAACTTTACCTCTTTATAATATTAGTATTGATTAATTCAGAAATATTCCCGAATTATTTGCAACCTTGTACGTACACACCTTGTACCAACTACGGGCAAAGAAAACCTAATTCATCCCAGCCACTCTTTGACGATAGATTATGCTCCAATCCAACGGGGACGCTTTACTAAAGTTTCGGCTCTGAAAAAGGCACATCTGTGGTAAAAAGTAAAGGAAATCGACTTTTGCAGGGCGCCTTTTCAGTTCAGTTTTAACTGGCACTGTTTTGCTATCAGAATAGTGCAGTGCTAGATATTAGTTGCTTTTTAATAACTAACCAATAAATACAATAAGCAATAAATTTATTAACCTCAGCAGCCCCATTTACGTGAAGTGAAAATATGAAAATATGATTTACCACAGTAGCACTCACTAGCCATTGCTTCAACGCCCCCCTTTGTTAAGGCGCCAAAACAGCCCGTTCTCCGACAGAACAACTGGCGCTGGTTGGGGTAGTAGATACAGACCTATACGCTATATTAGCGTATGACAATCGCCTTACGCCCCCTAAAACTTTGCATTCCAGGCTATATTCGTAATTAGCGAGTCCGAAAACAAAAGCGCCTTCCTACGCTCTATGATAAGCGACTCCGTTTACTCGATAAACGACCATTGAACGACAGTGACATTGTTTATTTTGCTCGTACAAATATGACAAATCTGTTACTTAGGGTTCGACACAAATTATTGTTAGGTAAGAAGCGCTGTTCTTAATCTGTGGTACAAGTATTTTAACAATGTGTGTAACTATGCCTGTGCCCAACGGCTTATAGGAAATGGGTCTGCAAAGTGCGCCCTCTGAGACTTGCGCCCTTGGCAGCCACCCACCTTGCCAACCCCTAGCTATGACGCTGATTATTATTTATTCGATGCTTGACATTCCATTATCTGCGTCATATTTATATTAATTTGAATTGTATGTATTTTACAAGCTTTTATTTAACTTGCAATGTATCTAACTATATATGTTCGGGTGGACTCTTGCACTCAATTTTGAAGCAGATATCTTCAACCGATTAGGCTGTAATCGTACACGTTCGGTTTGGATGGCAATGCATGGTTAACTGTGTGACGTCATTCTAAATCCAAAATGGTGAAACACCGAAAATGGCGGACTAGTTATTTTTAATTCACTTCTGCAATATGGGTATCAAATGAAAAGGCTAGCTGAGAATAAGTCGAATAATAAAGTGGCGTCACTCTAAATCCAATATGGCGGACTAAGTTTTTAATGCTTGCCTACAATAGGGGTATCAAATGAAAGGACTTACTGAGAATACGAATGCGAGTTTCAAAAAAATAAGATGCTGAACATAAACTCCGTTGCTCCAATCCGTCTGGAATTTGTGAGAAACGTGTCAAGCGATAACTAAAAAGTAAAAGAGGTAAATTAAACAAAAAAACTTTTTAAAAACAAGCTTTTATTTAAATACACTAAATAAAAAAAAAATAAACTATTACTTTAAAACTTTTACTATCAACTTATAACATATTGTTACGAGCTTGGGGTTCGTGACAATAAAAACAGCCGATTAAATAACCAAAATGACACTTTAATTTAAAAACACTAATTACAACTTTAAACTCACTAAATATTAAACACAAGTACACCACTGATCACTTTATTCGCACTTGAAGATCGCTTCCGAAGTATTCGCTTGTATCGCTAATCCAATACTGACCCGGTCGCGGAATACGCGCTCCTTTTATAGGTCAGTTTATTCTAGAAACTTCCATTCTCGAAACATCTGGAAAGTACTCGTAACTACCGCTGCCGACTGACCAGATACCGAGAAGTGTAGAATGTTCTGGCAAAGAAATGTCTAGAAGGTACTTGACTCTACTAGTTCTGCTACTCGATACTAGATGGCGCTAGTAGTAACTTAATGTACCCGACATTAATTCTGGTGCGTAACACTGCCCCCTCCTAAGACATGCTCGTCCCGAGCATTATCGGTGACATAATAACGCGCCAGTCGATCCACATGGACGATCTTAGGAGCACTTGTTGTACCTTTCTGTATACGGTAGGTCACGTCGTTAATTTTTGTCACAATCCGGTACGGGCCGTCCCATTTAGCTTGAAGCTTAGGAGATTTCCCTTTACTGCGAACTGGATTGTGCAACCACACTAGTGAACCTTCGTCGAACCCTTTATTGTTCATTTTACGGTCATAACGGGTTTTCATCTTTTCAGACATTTGCTGGCCCGATTGTCTGACGTGCTCATAAATGTCATTCATTTTGTTCCGCAAGTCATTCGCATAATCGGTTATATTGCGTGGGGCATCAGGTGGTATTCCGGTGATCAGATCTGCAGGCAGCCGCAATTCTCTTCCGAAGTTGGCGAAGGCTGGTGTCACCGATGTACTTTCGTGAACAGCACTTCGGTATGACAGCAAAAACGGTTGTATATGCTTGTCCCAATCACGTTGCCGGTTTTCCACGACTTTTGCCAGGTATCTCTCCAATGTCTGATTAAATCGTTCCACCATTCCATCCGATTGTGGGTGGTAAGAAGTTGTTCTCGTTTTATGAGTACCCATAACTCGACAAGTTTCCTGGAATATTTGGGACTCAAAATTCCTTCCTTGATCGCTGTGAATCTCCAAGGGTACTCCAAATCGACAGAAGACTTCATGAACTAGTTTATCTACAACTGTTGAGGCTTCTTGATTTGGAATGGCGAAGACTTCCGGCCACTTAGTGAAGTAATCCATTACAACCATGAAATACTTGTTACCACTTTCACTTTCCGGAAAAGGTCCCGCAACATCTAGGGCTATCCTTTCCCATGGTGCACCGACGTTGTACAATTTTAATGCACCTCTACTGCGAGTCTGAGGTCCTTTTACAGCCGCACAACTTGTACATTTGCGACACCAGTCCTCGACATCGTCACGACAGTGGACCCAGTAAAACCGTTCTCTTATCTTCAGTAGAGTCCGTTTTACTCCCATATGGCCTCCTGAAGAACCATTATGGTACAGCTGTAGGACATTCGGTACTTTTGCTTTAGGGACAACCATTTGCAAATGACAGCTGTCTCCCCGAGCATTTTCCCATTTACGGCACAGGACTCCATCCTGAATCACTAAGCTGTTCCATTGGGCCCAATAACTTTTTGTGATCGAACTCATCGCTGAGACGTCACTCCACGTGGGCTTAGGAGCACTGGCGTTCATCCACTCCAGAATCGGCTTGATGTCCGAGCATCCTCATAGGTACGACTTCTTTACCCTCTTGCCTAGTACAATGCTTGCATTCTTCAGGGCAAGGTCTTCTTGACAATGCGTCGGCGTTGCCATGAGATCTTCCGCTGCGATGTTCAATCACAAAGTCGTATTCCTGCAGTAGTTCAATCCATCTCGCAACTTGTCTTTCTGGATTTTTGAACTGCAATAACCATTTAAGCGCAGCATGGTCAGTACGTAAATGGAATTTCCGTCCCAGCAGATATTTGCTAAAATGCTGCAAAGACTTTACCACAGCAAGCAATTCCCGTCTCGTGACACAATAGTTCCTTTCTGGTTTCGATAATGACTTGCTGAAGTATGCTATCACAACCTCTTGATCGCCATTGCGTTGAGATAACACACCGCCAAGTCCGATATCACTTGCGTCTGTGTCAACTATAAATTCCTTGTTCGTATCAGGATACCCCAAAATAGGTGTTCTGCACAGACGTTCCTTTAGCTCCTGGAATGCGACGTCGCAACTTTCATCCCAGCAGAAATGTCGCTTTTCCTCGGTTAGTTTGTGGAGGGGTTTGGCTATGTCCGCGAAGTTCTTGACGAATCGCCTATAATAGGAGCACAAACCCAAAAATGCTCTGACCTGCGTCTTGTCTTTTGGAATTGGCCAATCCTTGACAGCGGCGATTTTCTCTGGATCTGTGCGGATGCCTTCTTCCGACACTACGTATCCCAAAAAGCTGACTTGACGTTTGAAAAGTGAACACTTCTTTGGACTCAACTTGAGATTTGCACTCTGGATCTTCATGAGCACGCGTTCCAGGTTTTGAAGATGTTCTTCAAACGTACGGCCTACGATGATGATGTCATCCAAGTAGACCAGGCAGGCATCGCCAATTAACCCGGTTAGTACAAGTTCCATCAACCTTTCAAACGTTGCCGGAGCATTGCACAATCCAAACGGCATAACTTTAAATTGCCACAGGCCCTTTCCTGTCGAGAATGCAGTTTTCTCCTTGTCCTTAGGGTCGATTTCAACTTGCCAGTAGCCACTTTTTAGATCAAGCGTGCTAAACCATTTCACTCCAGTAAGCATGTCTAGCGTGTCATCAATTCTTGGCAAAGGATAGCTGTCCTTTTTCGTGACGTCGTTCAGACGACGATAGTCAACACAAAACCGCATGCTGCCATCCTTCTTCCTTACCAGCACTACTGGTGAACACCATGGACTGGATGAAGGTTCTATAACACCATCCTTCACCATTCCCTCAATCATGGTTTCCACTTCCTTTTCACGTGCTACCGGCAATCTCCTTGGTCGCTGACGGATAGGCAATTCTTCTCCTGTGTTTATTTTGTGTTGAACTAAGCCAGTCTTCCCGATGTCACCATCATTTGAAGAGAAAACACTGGCGTACTTCTGTAACATCTTCTTTGCCTTGACCAGTTCATTTTGAGACAGAGCGCTGCGACAGTCGTCTAAAAGTGTGGTCACTTTCGTTTGTGCGTCCTTGCTGAGGGTCCCAGTCGAAAGATATTGGCATCGACGCAACCAATCCACTTCCTCGCAAGTACCAATCAGAGTGCCTTTTTCTATCATCTGTTCCTTATCACTAAGGTTCAGCACACGTACCCCTGAGATGTCGGTGGCTCTGACCAAAGTTCGTGCCACTTTCCATGGAAGGTCATTGTCTACCTTTTCCACGAGTACACAACGATGATTCTGCCCAGGATTCCGAGGAAGACTAACCGGCACAATTGTTTCCGATCTCGGAGGAAGGACAATCTTCTTTAGGCTGTACACATTTCCTGGTAACGCCCCTTCCATGAAAAGTTCCTCTTGTCCACATTTCATAATTCCTTGATTAACGTCGATCTCACAACAATTCTGCCTCATGAAGTCTAAGCCCAGGATGCAATCGTCCATTATATCGGCCACGACAACATTATGCAGGTAGATTCCGTTGCCTAGCTTCAACTCCATCTCTCTCTCTCCTCGGACGGGTATACGCTGACCAGTGGCTGTTACTAAATTTATGCGGTCTCGGTTGTGTACGGAGTCCCCAAGGAACCGACTTACAAGTTGGGAACTGACAACCGTGCGAGAAGCTCCAGTGTCTATCGTCAGCTTACATGGTGTTCCGTTGACTTCACCCTTGATGACTAGGCTATTCCCGTCATGAGTTTGTGAGATCGAAATCCTTGGGGCCCTTCGAACATCAGCCAGCACCCGCCCCGCAGTCCTGGCTTTCACTCGTTTCCCTGCTGTTGCTGGGCGGTGATGTTAGTCGCCCTACCCTCTAGAGATCGGCTACCTTCCTTTTCTGCAGTTCGCTTAGGGCAACTGGATCGAAGGTGGCCCCTTTCACCACAGCCATAGCACCTAGGGCTGTATCCTTTAGAATGTTCGCGAACTGTAGCCGCTGCAACCTCCCTGACGCGATGGGAACGATGATCCTGCCGCACAGCTTCCACTTCCAGTGCATGAGCCAAGGCGTCCTTAAGCGTCCCGTGGTGCCCGAGCCTCACAGCAGCTCTAACTTCAAGGTCTCGGATGCCATCGATGAATGCCTGCACCAGGTTCCCTTCAATGAGCGCAGGTACGGACTGGTATGCTTTTCGAACCAGCTTCTCCACTTCAAGTGCCCACTGCTGCAGGTTTTCACTACTGCGTTGCACGCGATCCTTGAGCTGTGCACGAAACACGTGTTCCAGATGAGCGTCGCCATATCTAGCTTCTAACGCTTCAAGGAGTTGCTCGTAACTCACTTCTTTACCGAGAGCTTCCAGGACAGTTAAGGCCTGGTCGCGCAGGCCGAGGGTGAGAGCAGTCATGGCCTGATCTTTACTCCACCCATTCGCCTTCATAACAGCCTCATACTGTATTTTATAGGCTGACCAGGAAGATGTTCCATCGAACGGCGGCACTTTGAATCCACGTAGCGAAGGTGTAGTAGCTACGGAAATTGTCATCCCATCTCCAACCTTTAGGTTGCCCAACTCTTTCTTAACATCAGCAATGACGTTATTAAACTTGCTGATCTGGATTTCAGCTTCTGACAGGCGGTTGTCATGCTGAGCAACCTTATCCTTCACCTCCTTCATGGCTTTTCCGAGGGTAGCATGAAGGTCCTTCATAAGGAGCATCTGTTCTTCCTGACGGCGCGCCTGCTCCTCCTTGTCACGCTGCAGCTGTTCTTCCAACCGACGGGCCTGTTCCTCTTGTCGGCGAGCCTGTTCCTCCTGTCGGCGAGCCTGTTCCTCCTGTCGGCGAGCCTGTTCCTCCTTGTCTCGCTGCAGCTGTTCTTCCAGCCGACAAGCTTGTTCCTGCAGCATCATCATCAGTGCAGCAAAGTCTGGTCCTGCAGATGTTGGAGCTGCTGTGGACGGACCAGCCTCCATGATCGGCAACTGGCCCTCAGAGGTCTGCGGCGTTGTACCTCCAAAACGCCTCTGGTCCGTCTCCTGCTGGCGTTGACTCCGGGTACGGATACCCTCCGTGTCGTCCTTTGGTAGAATCGGCATGATTTAAATATCCACTCTTCTGACACCAATTGTTACGAGCTTGGGGTTCGTGACAATAAAAACAGCCGATTAAATAACCAAAATGACACTTAAATTTAAAAACACTAATTACAACTTTAAACTCACTAATTATTAAACACAAGTTCACCACTGATCACTTTATTCGCACTTGAAGATCGCTTCCGAAGTATTCGCTTGTATCGCTAATCCAATACTGACCCGGTCGCGGAATACGCGCTCCTTTTATAGGTCAGTTTATTCTAGAAACTTCCATTCTCGAAACATCTGGAAAGTACTCGTAACTACCGCTGCCGACTGACCAGATACCGAGAAGTGTAGAATGTTCTGGCAAAGAAATGTCTAGAAGGTACTTGACTCTACTAGTTCTGCTACTCGATACTAGATGGCGCTAGTAGTAACTTAATGTACCCGACATTAATTCTGGCGCGTAACAATATAAAAGCTTGTCGCAATGGTTTTATGAGTGGCCTTTCGCTGATCATCTTGCTGGCGGCAAACAATATTTCAGCCGGGACTTGTAAAAAACACTTACAAATTAAGCGACTACACGCTAAGGTCACCCCCTGTGGGGTAAGGACCTCGGCTTAGGGCGTTGTTGGGGGGAGGACAGCTAGGGACCGGCTGCATCGAACAAGGATTATAAGATAGGGGCGTTCGAACTTCACTTATAAGCGTTCATCGTTCAAGAAACACGTCATTTATAATGTCTCGCGCAAACGACTGCTCCCGAGGATTGTCGACCACTCCCGAGGATTGCCGACCGCGTGTTGAGTTCGCTTTGGTCTAGACGACTCAATAAGTAGCCAGTAAGATATAAAAGCTTGATGCGAGATTTAAGTACTCGTATAGCACTTAAATCTCGGGACAAGCTTTTATTGAATATCATATAAATTGTGTAATGACGTTGTACGTTGATAGTAAAAGTTTCTTTTTAGTGCATTTAAATAACAGCTTGTTTTTTAAATAGGTTTTTTACTTTAAATTTTTTCACAGTATGTTTATAAGTCTGTAAACTACAAGGGACCAAAATTGCTTGAGAATGTGCATCACATTAAGTTCAATTAGGTATAGGGATTGAAACATTGGCACACTGTCGGGCAGAGGCGGTGCAATGGCGTCAATAGTCCTGCAGTCGTGACGAGTGCTCTTGTGGCCGATTTCTGCCGGGCTGCGGCCACACGCCTCGTGGCGAGGGGGAATCGGAGTCAGCAAGATTACAACAGTGACTCCTGAAGCACTCTTCAGTTCCTTGTGTGAAGGACTGGAGCAATTTGCAGGTAATAAGATAATAAGGATTGCTGACGAACAAACACAGGACGCTTTCTGACTATATGAAACAGAACAAACAAATTGTTTCATGTTGGAGAATTGATGTATGTGTTTAAAGCCAATTCTGCCAACAGGAAAACGTACTGAATGATGATTCATATATTTTCAACAAATTTGCATTACATAGTAGGTACTTATAAATATATGAGACAAGTTGCCGCCCGCAGCTCCGCCCGTGTGATTGTCGAAAATTATCCCAAGGGAACATATTCCCGGGATAAAAAGTCCTATCCTATGTGTTATTCCAGACTAAAATCTACCACTGTGCCAAATTTCATCAAAATCCATTCAGTAGTTTTTGCGTGGAAGAGTAACAAACATCCAACCATCCATACTTACAAACTTTCGCGTTTGTAATATTAGTAACTAGTGGCCGCCCGTGGCTCCGCCCGCGTGATTGTCGAAAATTATCCCAAGGGAATATATTCCCGGGATAACAAGTATCCCTATTCCAGACTATAATCTACCACTGTGCCAAATTTCATCCAAATCCATTCAGTAGTTTTTACGTGAAAGAGTAACAAACATCCATCCATCCATCCGTCCATACTTACAAACTTTCGCGTTTATAATATTAGTAGGATGTAATCTACAACCGTTTTGACTACACCACCCGAGCGAACTTTATTACCATTAAGTAAGTGAAAACGGCCGCTTAACAAAACTAAAACAATGCAAGTACTCAAACGGTTACTTACAAAATACTCGATGCCTTTCCGTGCGTCTTCTTCAAGAGGTTCCACTCCATCAAAGAAGTAAGATTGCTGAGTGTACAGGATCATGCGCACTGTCACTTCCATTAGTAAAGCGTAAAATAAGTTTCTATGTATCACAGTCCGTCTATTGTGCAGGCTACTGTAAAAAAAAAAAAAACAATTAAAAAATTAAGTTACGGTCTATTTTATGCATGTATCTCCTCACAAAACACAAGCACACCATGAAATATCAAGACATCTTTCGTTTTCCTTGAGTTACGGTCGTGGTCAGGAAAAGGCACACTCAGTAATCAAAAAAATAAAAAAAAATACGACACTGCCATTCCATTGAAGCGCATCTTGGGACAAAACTTACAACATGTAAAAAAAAAAAAAATATAAACGCCACTCTATCTAAACAAGGCCCTATAAAACTGATTACAGATGTTGCCAACTGGCTTTATAATAACGATTCGTGAGCGAGTGAATTTTAGAAAATAAAAACGATTCGACTTAACACGAACCGGGAAAAACGTCGACCCCCATGTGTGAATGCGGTGTTACTGTAATAATAATAATAATGATTATTATAATTGATACCGATTGTCGTTACGGCCAATGGCCTGATGGCCAAAAGCTTCGACGACCATCTGTCGAAGTTGGCGTTACGCAGTTGGGTAAAGGGCCTGATACAGAAGGCAGTACTCCTCGATACGGCTCGTATTGTGAGGAGGTTCCTTTCTCTGGAACCCTAACCACCGGTAGCTTGGACTCTGCTCCCGACACCGGCGGACTACTACTTTTTATATTTTTAAATGTTTTTTTTTTTTTTTTTTTTAATGTTTTTTTAAAGAAATATTTAAAAATGTAAATTAGTATGTAAGGAAAATAAATAAAGAGAATAATAATGAAAATAAAATAAATTGTAGGTAGGTCTGGTCTACAGGATGACTGTTAATTGAGTGCGTTCCTAGAAGTGGGTTCAAGGGGAGAACAATAAGCTCTGGTACACATTTGCAACGATTTGTACCCCCAAAACTGAGGGTCCAAATTGACTCGTTTTAGAATTATTTAAGTTTTTTTGGAAATTTTCTGCATCACTGTAAAAAAAAATGAGTATTTGAATCCATTCCAGATCCTTCAAATTACAATTTATACAGAAATACCTCTGGAAATCGGCCCTGTTTGAAAAAACAACCGGTCCAGTGCGAGTCGAATTCGTGCTCCGAGGGTTCCGTACCATTATTATATATTTCATACATACATCCATTATACCACCTTGATAAAAATTGGTATTATTTTTATTGGTGGCAGGCGTCAACTATGTATGTATGGGGACACTCTTCAATTTTAGGTCCCTATTAGGTGTACCTCAGTATCTGGTATAAATTTTAACTTGCTAGGTCCACTCGTTCCTGAGAAAACCGGTGGTGACACACGGACAGACAGACGGACAAGAGAGTGATCTTAAAAGGGTTCCTTTTTTACCTTTTGAGGTAAGCAACCCTAAAAACTATAGAGTAAATTCACATTCACTCGCAGGAAACACCAGGGGTCTATGTTCCTCAAAATGACAAGTTTGCACGCTGGTGCACAGAGTTTAAGCTTATCAAAACTTCCATGGAACATAAACACTGTGAAATTCACCTATCGACGACCCTTTCCGATTAAGATGTTGTGTTAGCAAACCGACAAATGATCATCATAGATTTCGCTGAGATCACTGGGGTTTCATACGGGGGAGTCAATGTTTTATTACTGTAACTTTTATTATCTGTTCTTTAGAACTAGTTCCCCTTGCTCTAACTTTGTTTTCAGTTCAAAAAAATCCTCAGGGGTCAATTTTGAAGAAGATAGTATATAGTATAATAAAAAAAGAGATATACCTATAGAATCTTGACAAATGATTATTTTTATTATGTAGGTACTGTATTGTACAGCAAAGGTAAATTATAAAAGGAGAATAATTAAAACTAAAACACATAAAATGGGTGGCCTTATCGCATTCCGCGATCTCATCCAGACAACCTGGGATGGACAGTATTTGCCTGAACATGAAATTAGGGCTGTCATTGGTGTGACAAAATGTCAATTAATAAAAAAAATAATAGCTTATATTTTTGTATTCCGAACCTCTGTATGAAAAAACGAAGACCTTATAGGATCACTCGGTTGTCTGTCTGTCCGTCTGTCACAACCGATTTTGTTCAAATCTACTGGATCGATTCAGTTGAGATTTTGTACACATATAGCCTGCTGTGACCCAAACTCGGAGGAGTAACGAAAATAAATAAATGTGAAAATGGGGTCAGGTATGGGGAGGAAATAACAAAAAAAAAAAGTTTTTCCAGTATCGTATGAAAGAGCTTATCATAGGGGTCTCAATTTTTTTTAATAATTAAAAAAAAACATTTCAGAAGTCATAAAAGCAGATAATAAATAGATATAATAGAATAGCAATTTTAGATTGCAGAAAAACCTATAAGAAGCCTATGGTTTTAAAGTAACGTGTTAAAAAAATATTATTAATTCGGAACCCTTTGAACGCGAGTCTGGCTCGCACTTGGCTGGTTTTTTTTTATATCGATTATCGTTACTTTTGGATTAGCCTAGTAAGCTTTCTACAATTGTATTATAGTGCTCACTTTTGGCACGTGTTGAAATCTCCGTTGATCCTGACAAGTTAGTATTGTGATGGTACTTGGTAGCACACATTTTTCTGTGTCTGTTGGTTTTGTTAGCTGGTTGATCCGCCGACCGACATTTAAGCTGGTCTGTTCGATCAGAACATTCAGAACAAACAAGTCAAGTTTTTTTTTTTTTTCTGACATGACCACTCGCAGTTCAGCATGCTAGGGTTGGTAACTGCTTAACCGGACTATCCAGTGGTGGCCTTAAATGAATCTAAGGCCCCCAGCCAGGGCTTACAAACTAAGTTAAATTAAATGACCGCTCGCTAGGGCATCCCCTGTGGGATACGGACCTCGCCTAGCGGCGTCATTTTGGGAGGAACAGCAAGGGACAGGCTGGGTCATAACATTATTTGGGGAGTTTAAAACTACTGGCTAAGCGACACGGGCTGGCTCGGTAATCAAAGGTCGGGAAGGAACAAACAAGTCAAGTAACAAGCAACTTCTTTTACAACTATGTAGGTGTAAAGACATCATAATGCTATTAGACCGTGAACAAAGTTAATTTCTTATGTTTTATTTTTATTATTTTTCATATCATCAAAATTAAAAAAAAAGTTTCAAAAATGTTCGATAACTTTTTAACCCAATTTGTAGGGGTCAAAATCATCACAAATTAGCTCTGGTATAACCCATTTCAAAGAACGCAAACAATCACCAATCACCCTGTATAGTAGTTAATAATTTTGAATAAACTTGTAAATGTCATGTTTGAAAGGCAAACATGACGTTTCAGCAGCTAATGTTGGTAGCTAATTTGACAGTTGGTTAAAGCTAAATACGTTATTGAAACCGGCCGTTATAGGTAAACAATACTATTAAAAAAATATTTAAAAAAATAATAATTGAAGCAATACTTACGGGAAAGCATTGAATATTACTACAGACGCACAGATGGTTAGGAAAGATAAAACTATCCCAACCATTTCAATAGTCCGGGTGTTAACGGCGGTGTCAAATTTAAGCTGAAACAAATAAATTAATCAAAATTTATTCTTTGCAATTTTTTTTTTTAAACGTTGCCCCACACTAGGAATTTCTCCTGTGTCGTGGGTGCGTTTACAAACATACAAACTCACATACACAAACATCCAGACCCGGAACAACTATCTGCAGGCCATACAAATATTTGTTCCGTGCGGGAATCGAACCCGCGACACGCAGCGCAGCAGCCAATCGCTCAACCACTGCGCCAACCGTGTCGAATTATTGAGATCATCAATAGCATTATACTAGTAGATCAGTTTAAATTAGAGGATGTGAATGAGCGATCTTCGATCATTTCTATCGCAATATTAATATCCTCAAGTGTTAGCAAAATCCCACGGTTGATTTTTTCGCAATTTCTGATTTATCTCTAAGTGTTTATTATAATGAAGTACATACCTGGATGACGAGCTTTGCTCGGTTTTTCTTTGGTAAACTTTTTCTAAAAATAAAACCTAGCTAGATCGATTTATCACCCCTGGAACCCCTGGCGTACACAAATTTCATGAAAATCGTTGGAGCCGTTTCCGAGATTCATATTATAAATATACTCGTACATATATACGAGAATTTTTCGTTTAAAGATATTAGATACAGAGTTAACTCAGAAATTGTGAAAACAAAACATGTGGTATACCTGCTATTACGTGGATTACTTTTATGGAAACACACTCACTTTTTAAAGATTTGCACCTGCGACAGTTATGTAAATCCTGGGATACAGTTAAGATGATTACTAGCAATTATTTATTTAAAGTATGATGGTATATGCACCTAGTCTTTGATATTTTAGGATATGTTTTAAGATAAATCAATAGTATGTAGATATACCTAAGTTCAGAACGATAATTTAGTAGAGAAGAAAGTAATCAAAGGTAAATTATGTCATAAAAGATCTTGTATAGTTTTATCATGAATGAAAGATATATTAAAATGCTGCCATGAAAGAGCTTGTAAAGTTATAATCAAGGAAGGGCTTGTTAAATTATGCCTTGAAAGGGCTTGCTAAGGTTGATGCATTGTCACACGTCAATCTTATTTGCGCAAACAGTTTGTGCAAACCATTGGTGCAAAAACTGCATGGTGTGCTTGCCATTTGTACAGTTTGTGCAAACCATTGGTGCAAAAACTGCATGGTGTGCTTGCCATTTGTACAGTTTGTGCAAACCATTGGTGCAAAAACTGCATGGTGTGCTTGCCATTTGTACAGTTTGTGCAAACCATTGGTGCAAAAACTGCATGGTGTGCTTGCCATTTGTTTTGCCGTCTTAACGCACATATTTGCACAATCAGGAAATGGTGCAAAAAAGATTGAGTGTGTAGCCAGGCCATCAAATCGTGCATGATGCGTGATGAACGGTGATGGACAGTTCTTAGCAACCGATAAGATAGCTTCTTACTACACGATGAAGACGATGAAGTTAAAGCAATAGAATGTCGGTGTTTAAGGAACAATAGTGGAAGTTCATGTTAACAGTGTGAGGCTCATAGTTATACCTGAAAAATAGTTAATAATGATTATGTTAATGATAATTATGGTCATGTTTAATGATAATTCTGGTGATGAGCGATTGATAAGTAATTTTTTTTGGGTGGGTTTAATGGGGATTGCGGTGATAGGTAAACGACGACTTTTTTTTGTTGGATTGGCACTTGGAACATACCTGTGCTTCAGCTTCGTCCTCATTTACTTTGTCAAGAATTTTTTGTACGAGCGTGGGGAAACAAGGCGTATAGTTGGTCCAGCCTTTAGGAGAAGTGTCGTTTAGGTGACGGCCGAGCCACTGCCCGTCCGCGCCGCACCGCCTAAACGCGCACACTTAAAAGGGAAGAAAAATAATAATAATTAGATAAAAAAAAACTAAACAAAACACATCATTTTGGGAAATTAGCGGTCAATAGTAGAGCGGCAAGCAGATAAATGTCTTGATAACAACTGAAGACGTCAGTAAAGAAAAGTAATAAGGAAAAAAGATCAAACAATCAGACAGGACAGGAAAATGTTAACTGAAAACTTACTTCATAATTAGTTTTTATTCTTAGCTAAGTTTTGAATGAATTAAAAAAGCAGTCAAGTATTGTTTCTTTTAAATATTATTATTTTAATTACTTACGTTCTACTATTCAATTCTCTATTCTCTAGGTTGTAAGTCTAGCACATGACACACTCCAAACACAACATGCAAACCAGTAAGTGTTAATTTTCCAATTGCTATATCTTTTAACTGAAGAATAAATTTGGCTGTTAGACATATAGATTATTTTCTATACGAAATTTGTCGAACTGCCATTAACATTTCTCAGGTAAAATATATTTCACAATTGAAAATTCGGCTCTAAAACATGTGTAGTCACAATATCCCATTAATTCCGAGTGTCCTGGATGCACATATGTACAATTGTACATTATACAAGCACCGAGCTCAGACGTATTTACGGCAAATCATTGTAAACTGATACCCAAGTCCTCTTAAAGTTTTTCAATTCCACCTTAGTTGAAGATAAGCTGAAGCATCCACTCATAATATTGTCAAAGTTCAAAGAAGTCATGCAATCCTGTTGAATAAAACATCCTTTTTTGTTACAAAGATATTTGCGAACTTATTTTTGTGTTGATAAATCTTTTGGAAATGACATATAATAATAATAATATTGGTATTATAATCATTGAGGTTTCTTATGATTTTATGTCTGTTGCTAAAGCACATGATTTTTTTTATCTAAAGAATCTTTGTGATCCTTAGCCAGGTGGTAAAGCGAAAAAGTTGCAATTAAGTCTGCAATCTCAAGAATTGAATGAACGAAATCGATCGCAGATCCATCACGATCCTCAACAAATTACTGACAACTGTACAAGTGTGATTCTAATTTTAGCTCTGAGAGGGCCTTGCTTAGGTCTACGAATAGGTGAACAACTAAAATTGGCGACATACATAGTGGAAATGCTCTGGAAGCAATTGAGTTATCGAAAACAGTGACGACCAGAGGAAATGAAGTGGATTATCAATAACATAAGTTTCAGGTAAATAGAACAACGCGGGGGAGATATGGACTCGACGTGTGTGACCGTAGGCGTATGATATTGACAGCTTCAAACCATGCGCGCGGAGCTGCTACGCTGTACTTACTTTTCTCGTTACTCAGCAAAGCTTTGGGGCAGTTCTGGAAGAGGGTTTCTCCGGCAGGAGTATGAGGCCAGCAGAGGTAACCATCACAGGTTGCGTTGCAGTAAATAGCATCTGAGGAATATCACGTAAGTTAAATAGCGAGAGGATCGCTTTCCTCTTCAATATTAACACGACGTAGATAATGTAGAAACATGCAAGTCTGAATTATGAACCAATGTGCGTTAGCTCTCGAAAAAGCTAAGTGAGATGAAAATATCCGCATTCGCCGATAGCTACAAAAGTTATAGGAAGCGAGCCTGTTACCATATTCGACGATGGTCAACCCCAAGCTGTCATTGGGATTTTGACAGTCAACACTCAATAAGAAGCCCATTTTGGGAATTTAACCCAGGACTTTTGCCTCCCAACATCTAGACATATGATGTACAAGTTCATTGAGTCTACCAACTAGACTATTCACAAGAGGACAAATGTAGCAAGCTTTATATGTACAACAGCAAGTTGTGATAATAATATATTACAACGCATGAACTTGAGTGTAGTTATCCTTTCGCAGTCGTTTCGATAACATGATTAAAAGACGACATAAAGGAAAATGCAGTTTTTTAGGAAACCCTCAAAGCCTATACTTTGTAGAACATACATTCAAGCGCGGACTGAGATAAATGCAGACGAAGTTATTTAGGAACTGTTCGAGCAACGTCAATGTTAAAATCGATAATAGATAGAGGTAGCGCTAGCCACACGCCAACTCATCCGACGCTGTTTTAGACGTGCCCATATTGCCCATGCTCGAAAGTGCCAATCACTTTGTGAATACAAATGAAAAAGATTTTGTTATTGTTACCCCAGGAAATAGAAAATCATACGGTAGTAATTAATAACGATACTCACTTTTCGAGCCAGTTGGATTTGGCAAGTAGATTTATTGGCATTGTCTCTTATTTTACTAAATCCTAATGCCTAGGGTCTACAACTGCTATATAGTATTTTGCTGAAATGTCTAATTAGTCTGTCAGCTAGACAACCACACATATTGGCCACGTTCTTCTTCAAAAATGAGGACGATGTAGAATGTACATGCAGAATGTAAATACACGTATACCAGAGTTGTCTGTTTTTTTAAAGAATTTTTTTTTCATTAATTAGTCATTTTAAAGGGTTTTCAGGATGCAGGTCTTCGCCAAAACGGCAATATTTATTGTTATGAATAAGTTTCTTTCTTTCTATCATTTTCTTGACCTTCAAACAATATTAAAAAATCATAAAACTGATTGGCATCTTAATTCCAAAGTCAAAAAAGCCTCAATTTTAATTAAACATTTATGACAGATTGCGACTGAGATACGAATGCGAACGTTGCTTTAAAATTAATAGATAATTAAACATCAGAGTGCATTAGCACTCTGATGTTTTTCTTTCTTTCATTCCATCGCACAATCTATTCCAGTATTATAAAAATACTCTGTGGTCTACGTATCGCTCTTACCTTGTAAATAGGTACTACGACAAATTAATTCACAGTTCAGAATCAAACGCTTCGATGTGATCCAATTAAGGTGCTATTCCGTGCATCGCGACCGATCGCAGCCGCGCGCGATCGATCGCATGCGACAATAGTCAGAGTGTATGACGCCGTTTCCAAGGTCTGCGACAGACGCGCGACTTGGGAAGCGGTGCTGATTGCGACGATAGGTCGTGGTGAAGGGAATGAAAGCAGGTTTGGACTGTATAACAAGAAGATATAATGATAAAGATGAAATTACAAAAATGTATGGTTGGTTTATAGGTACGTGAGTAAATAGAGTTATGGATTAGTAAAACATTAAATACATTTTCATACTATATCTATTGTCGCATCAGCCGCGCGCGACAGTCGCATGCGACAGAACGTGCGCAGCTGTGATCGGCCGCTATGCACGGAACTGTACCTTTAGTGTAATTGGTTAGCTTTAATCAAGAACCTTCACTAGTCGGTATCCGAGAAATCAAGACAGTTGTGCATTACTAACAATACCTGCTGCATGTGAATCTCAAATTCAAATTGAATTTCAGAAACCGGATATGTTAGAATAACATTGCTTCCTTTGATGTATTCCTAGGGCTTATAAGTGCTAAGGAAGGTACGTGGGAAACGTTTTCTGAGAAGATTCCTATGTTTATACAGATCTATTTAAACATAAGAATCTTCTCAGAAAACGTTATAGTAGATACAGTGGTGCTATTTTGTAAAAATACACCATGGTAACTTATAACTTCGTTAAAGTGAACATGAATTGAGCTGCCGGTCGATTCTGCAAACTTTTCGAAGTGAAGGTTTGGGTGAACTGATCAAGAGGTGAGCTGTCAACCTATATAATCAAGAAGTCGCGTGATCACGAAGTTGGCTGTCATTCCATCTCGATTATATGGATTGACAGCTCACGTCGTGATCACTTCACCCAAGCCTTCAATTCGATATATTTACAGAATCGACTGGTTGTAATCCACTCCATTCATTTGGATATTTAAAAAGTCGGTATTCCTAGCCAGGAATCAAACCGGTTGGTTTGAAAAAAAATCATATTCTGTATTATTACACCATCGGAAAGTGCCATGTGTTACTACTTCCTAGAATGCGATCATTCTAGGAAGTAATAACACATGGTAAGGAAAGCTCTCATTTAAAAAAAAATAGTTTTAATATTTCTGACTACACCTACCCACCTAAACCGTAACTGATATTTTTTCAAAAATCCAATGATCATTTGTAAATAATCGGGTTCAATGCTGATGAAAACTAACAGTGCACCATAGATTTAAAAAAAATTATAAGTTGATATTTCTTTTTTGAAAATTACAAAAATATTTTCTTAAAAATGAGCTCTTTCCTTTAGTTAGCCAAATTTTATTACTTCCCAGAATTTGATCCTTATTAGCGACACTTTCAGATGGTATAATATAAAGGTGTGTTTTTTTTCAAAATCAATCGGTTCGATTCCAGGCTAGAAATACCGATTTTTCAAAAATCCAATGATGCAGTTTTAGTTTTCATAAAAGTCGGGTTTGAGACTCGTTTCAGGGTTTCGATATTCCTCATAGTTTCGGATTAAGCCATCCACGCACACTTTTAAAATTCACTCTGTATAGGTAGGTATGTATGCTTATAAATCCCCGAAGTTGCTTTGTAACTTTATACATATGCTACTAGTTTTTGCCGATAACGGGTTTTAGTCAGCAAAATTTTCAAATTAACTTTTTAAAGTGAAAAACATGTTATCCATCAACATTTTTGAACAGGTCGAAGTTCATACAGCTATGGTTCACAGTCCCGGGAATAGCTCAGAACTTGTACACTCGCTTGTCCGCTCCAGCGCCGCACGCTCTACCACGCTAAGTGCCTAACATGTTTCTAAGTACTTATTGGCTGTACTCTCAACCTCGTATCGACTTAGGTACACGTTTCTACGTACTTATTGGCAGTACTCTCAACCTCGTATCGACTTACTTGCATTTGTTCTTTGCTGCCCGTCTAAGTTTTGTACAAAGTTTTCGACGAACATTCATTATTATTATCAGAACGAGTTTGTAAGGTTTCTCAGAAGTAGGTAATTAACGACTTAATTAAAAACTACTATTACACAACTCATAGCCTGACTGCCAACCCCTCGGTTTAGAAGCAAGTTTTTTTGTACTAAAGTTTTTTTTAATTACGAAGGTGAAACTTAAGAGGAATTTTTGAGACTAACAAGGTTTTGAAATAAACCACAGAGTGCCAAGTTCTAACTACTATTTAACCAACTTCAATAAAGGAGGAGGTTCTCAGTTCGGTTGTATGTGTTTTTTCGATGTGTTTGTTTTGACTGAGTCATTTATGAGTCGATAAAAAATTTTTTTTCATACAGAACAGTTTAATAGTTTGGTTTTGAAATCGAAAAACTAAGTAAACATAGTTGCGTATTTTGCTTTCTTGTGACATAAAAAGTTAAAAATAGTAAACTTTTTTGCAAAAAATACAACCTACTTTCAATTAAAAAAGCTTTCCGAAATTAAAGTTTTTTATACTTTGTAGTGATTTTTAACCGACTTCAATTCGGTTGTTTTTTTTTTTAATTTTTGTGTCTTACTCATAACTCCATCATTTATGAACCGATTTGATTTTTTTTTTGATCTGAAAAAATATATGTACGTTCCGATTGGTCCCAAAGAAATTTTATCAAAATCGGTTCAGTAAAAAAGTTAGTTGGTAAAGGAAGTAGAAAATATATCATCCAAGTAAACGAAATTGCGTGTTTTGCTTTTCTGTGACTTTCCAGTGGTGTTGTTAGGTGTGGGGGTTTTTACCACTAAAAAGTGTAAAATATTTTTTTATACAATAAAAAATAGAACCGGGTTCCAAATAAAACTAAAAACATCGAGTTCGAGTTCTGAAATTAAAGTTATTTTATACTTTTTTATTTGGAAGTCTGTTGTATTTTTTTGTAAAATTAAATTTTGTAAGCAACGTTCGCATTCATTTCTCAATCGCAATCTGTCAAAAAAGTAAAAAAAAATTTTTTTTTGGAAATTACAACTTATAGTCTTAGTATAATGACATCTATGTGACCGATACGCGCCAAAACTGACAACTACTGACTTTCTTTCATACAAAATCAGTCATGAAACTAATCACATCAATACTGTTACGCTATTTTGCGTAGATATATTATTATTATTATATTTCATAAAAATACCTTCGAAGAAAAACTCAAGAAGCTCTTTCAGTTAAGGTCAACAATAGCGATGCAGTCACGTGCCAATTTTCATTGAAACTGCATTTGAACTGGTTCATCGAGGCGGAGGCGAGTATCATCTCATTTCACCCACCCCAGGTGTTAACTTGCGAGCAGGTATCGAGTGTCAGAATATCCTTTTCCTCGATGTTAAAACGATTCACGTGGCTTGCACATCTCGACTTATTTATAGGAATCTTTTCACTACTAGGGATAATAGGTTACCAGTTCAATTGATCGACCGAGCCACGTAAAGCGACAGCCGGCAGACGGAGTAGGTTGGCAGTTGTTACGTAATAAACATTATGCAAACGATGCTGATGAAATTGTGAATATTATAAGAACATCTATGTCGTAACGTAGCTTAGTTCCTGCTGCGGAACAAAACGGCATGGAAATGAACTGGCGCTTAACGCGGCCTGTTTGAGTTTGCAAATAAATGTAGTAGGTTTTGGAAATAAATAGATGGTGCGCTCTTGAATTATTCTTCCAAAGGGCGAGTTTTAATATGTAGTCGGAGTGAGTTAGATTTAGTGAAAAGGGCTATGTCGAAAAAAAAATTTTTAGGGTAAAGTTGCGATGATTTTTTTTATCGTCTATCCGATTGACGATATAAAAAATCATCGGCTCTTTTAATTTCTTTTTTTCTCAAAGAAGTTTTTTCACCAATTTGTCGGCGTGATTAATATGTATTATACCCATACCAAATTCCAACTTTCTAGTACTAAGCGTCTCTGAGCTAAACCGTGGATGGACAGACAGGCAGACGGACATGGCAAAACTATAAGCCCTTGGCGACTACGGAACCCTTTTTATAATATTATTAAAAATTGGCCCTAAGTTGTCTCGCAAAACGACGCTTTCACTGAATGATGTGAAGTCACTTGCACACTTCTGCCTTGTGACATCAGAAGATTGCACTGCTGTAAAGTTTTTACAGGGAGTTGTTAGAAGAGATATTTTGCTATTTCTATATGTTTTAAACAGGTTTATTTTCCGAGAAATACTGTAAGCAAACTGGTCGATACCTAGCCTCTTGCTCAAAATTGACTGGTACTGTAATGTTAGTAATGGCATTTCACTCATACACATGAAACTGTTCAAAACATATTTATATTTTATAATTATGTTTTATTATTATGTTAAATTATATTTTATAATTATGTTTGGAACAGTTTAATTTTCCGAGAAATACTCTAAACAAACTGGTCAAATACCTATCCTGTTACCTTTTCGAAATTCACGCGCGGCGATTCACTCATGCACTAAAATAATATAGAGACAGTTCTGCGTTTATTTAGCTGATTGGACCTTCGAAACGATTCCAGGAATAATCGTGGAATCGTTTCGAAGGACCAACCTAAATTACATCAGTTTGTGAATTTGGCTTTGAAAATTATGCACGTTCTCTTTAATTTATTTCTTAAGGCGCGTACTGACTGGTGTTACGGGGCGTAATGTAACATGTCACAAAGCGAGCATTCGTGCAGTCAGTATGTGGTTACGAGCATGATGCGTATGTGTTTTGTTTTATACGGATTTTAGGACAGGGCTTAACAAAACATGCTCGCTGTGAATTACGGTCCGTAACACCGGTCAGTACCCAGCTTTATTCACTCCACGCAAGTTACACTCCATTAAAAAAAAATTACGTTCCCTTTAGTTTGCCATGAATTATTACTTCCCAAAATTTGATCCTTAGTTGCGACATTTTGAATGGTATAATAATAGTATGATTTTTTTTTCAAAATCAACTGGTTTTGAGAACCGATTCCCGGTTAGGAAAACCGATTTTTCCAAAATCCAATGATGCAGTTTTAGTTTTCATCAAAATCGGACTCGAGACTCCTTTCAGTGTTTTTCGCTATTCCTCCCAGTTTCGGATTTGGCCAACCACGCACACTTTTAAAATTCACTCTGTATATAGATTTTAATGAAGTTGGTAAAAGGCTAGTAGTTAGCTTACTGTGTCTAATTTCATCTATTTCAATGTTTTAAGTTTATCATTTAAAATACTAGTAGGATTAAATACTCTCGAAGTTTCACTATATGGTATTTATGTACATAAAATCTTCAAGTTTGTAAATTCATTGAACTTGAATTCAGAGCGATCTCAGAAATCTGATCGACACAGATTTCTGAGTTTCATTTATGCATATACATGTATAAATGAAACTTTGTGGCATAGCTATTGTTACAATTCGACGAATTCGTCTGTTTTACTATCGCAATATTATTTTACCAATGTTAATTTTGAATTTTAAGTAATTACTGCGCTTTGTGTGGGCAAACGTAGTGTGGGAGGTCGTGCGGCACGATGGATCGATGATTTGAAAAAGGTGGCTGGTAGCTCAAGACCGGGATGGTTGGCGCTCATTAATGATACGATGGTAATGATGACTGCGCAGTGATGTTGGTATTTAAGTTGGTAAGTAGTTGTTGGTAAGTTGGTAACCTTTTTTGTCGCTGACCGTTCAGCGACAAAAAAGGTTAACTTTGCTGCTTTTAAATTTGTATCATCTAACAAAATAGACTTAACAGGTTCGCTGCCACCTACAAAATTACAAAATAAAAGTTCAACCGTAAGGCCACGTTACATGTCATTCCCACAATATAAAATGCAACGTGGCCTTGTCAAACACAACCAAAACAAATCAACAAACAAAAGATACGAAAAAACCCCAAACAAGTAACGAATTTTTGAAATTTCAAGCACAGTTCTTAGCCGATTCATTCACAACGTCCCACGCCGGATTTATTTGATTCTCTAAACTATTAGGCGCCAACACGCAGGTGCGTGGTCGGTTCGTCGAGGTCGAGGTTTAATATCGTTAAAAATGTTTTTTCTGTTCTTATTTTATTTTAGTAAATTAATTTACTAAAACATAGATTTAGAAAACCAAACTGATTATCGATTTTTGTCGCTGACTCAACCTATTCACAGAACGAGCATGTTTTTATCTTTTTTTCATTATTGCATTTAAGAAAGCAGCTCATAAAAGTACTTGATTACTTTATATATGCATTTTTTTAAAACAAATATTCAATTAACGCATTAAAATAATTATAACCAAACAGAACCAGGCTAGAAATAAAATTAATGAACAGAAACAAATTATTATAAAACGAGATTTTAATATCAAAGTATTTCCAAATTGAATTAGAAATCTTAATAAAATAATATATAAAGATAATAATAATTTAAGGCATTAGAAATATTTATATAATTTTATTTCATTCAATCTTTCACAATATTTAATTGCGAGACTGAGGTCCGTAATGCTGTTCCATAAATTCCTTCGAATACCTGAAAAAGTAATTTTCTATAGTTGTTGCATTTCACGAACACGACTATCGTTCCAATTTATAGGCACCATATTATGACATGGATGGCGGACAACGTACATTGAAAGTAAAAAAAATTGGCCATGATGTGCTGGCAAAGAATGTATGTATGTATGTAAGTATATTTATGTATGATACAGAATGTAGTTTTGTAAAATGTGTGCACTGGATCCTACCCTCTATTGTGATCTCTCTCTATCACTCAAAGGTTTGCTGGTGGAAAACTCATTTTTGAGTTAAGCTCGCCTTTGTACATGAACTATTTAAATCACTGTTAATTAATATAAGCTGTTATGGTGTACAATAAAGAATTAAAGAATTAAAGAAAGAATCTGGACTTAGCATTAAATGGACAAAAAAATTATAATTTGCTATTAACCCTTTATTTACAATCTGAAGTAAATAGATCAACCAACGTAATGCTTACAGTTGTATGTATATGTAAATACAAAAAAAGGTTCCGACGAATTGAGAACCTCCTCCTTTTTTTTGAAGTCGGTTAAAAAGAGAAAGCTAGTACGATATGTGCTGTTTCAAATTACATAGGTTTTAAATATCTTATGGTTCGCCGTCCTTGCCTTCATTATACGACACATAGCGACTGGACTAAAAAAATGTTTATGTCAAATGTACGAGTATGCCATGAAACAGTTGATCGTAAAAACTTAGAGGCGTTTATGGAAACCTGGCCAGAGAAGGCAAAACACCGGGAAGAGTGGACAGCAATGGGACTTTTGCCCAGAAGTGGGACATTACAGATTTAATTATAATTATTCAAAAGTTTTCTATGAAAAAATTTTAATCAGTTACTTATAATTACCGCAATATAATTAAATCCGGTTAGTTATTTCTAATTGTTATGCGGTTATTATTTCAATATAAACCAGTGTTTGACCAAAACTACTTTTTAGGCTTTAAACCAAAACCAAAACTTCCAAACTGTTTAAGGAAAGAAAAAATAAACATTTTATATTTAATTTTTATTGTGACATAAATTGAAGGTGAAAAAATACATTGTAAAGTTTTGGTTTTTCAAGTCACGAGTCGACTAGCGTGGATGATACAAAATAACGATCGTCGCTCGCAGCTCAGAGCACCGAATATGTTCGATCCCAACGTGAAATGTGATTTCGGTATCCGGCACAATTTCGGCCAGATGGCAGCCGAAACCGATACTAAGCCGAAACCCGATTTTTAGTCGAAACTAGGCCGAAACCGAAACCGAAAGTTCGGTCGGACACTAATATTAATATATTTATTATAAATGTATATCCACGATAAAGTCACTAAAAAAGATTTCGCCATGTTATTATCCAATGAGACATATTTTTAATGTTGGAGTGCACACTCTAATCATTAGGGGACATATTCTTAACAAGACCAAAGGCTTCATTCTAAAAAAAATCTTAATAATAAGTAAGTGCTAAATTGGTGTTTGACCCAAGAGAACAAGACCAATCCAGATACAATTTTACTGTGCGTCACTTATTTTTAGTTACACCCATACTGGAAGAGCCTTCCAAAGCGTGTTTAGATTTAAAGGTCAAAAAGAAGTTCCGGTACTGCGGGATCTCTACGGGCGATTCTCCGGGCAAACCGCTGTTGGTCAGCGTTTCAATAATCTTCTCTAAATCTAACTTCTTCAATTCGCAAAGTTCAGTTATAAACACCATCCATTCGTCGAAGTTTATTTCCGATTTGCTGAAAAAAAATGAAAATAAAGTAATCGAATAATTTGGTGGTTCGGACTGAACATTTGAACAAGTTACCAAGCGTTTAGCAGAACCAACAAGTTGCCAGCCTCTAATTATACCAATTTCATTGTTGTACCACTGTACAACTCCTAATTGACTGCCTGTAATTTTGACGCTACAGGTTTGTATCCAAATCCTAACTAACATAACAAATGCGAAATTGAGTAATTTAATTTGTCGGTTAGACCATCCCAGAATAGTATATAATATAAATAATTATATACTTTCACGCAGATGTAGCCACTGGCGGTAGATCTCGAGCAAAGTTTTGTCCAGGAAAAAAAATGAAATAAAAAAATATACACGATGAAAAGAATAAAAAAAGAATACCCGTATTTATTAAATAAAATTCCAGTGTCAGTCATAGTGACTTTCCTGTCGTCAATAATGTTCGCTTGTCGTAGCCAATAGTCGTTGTTCCATAATGTGATGGTTTCCCCAGACCGCTTTTTTGCTTCAAAGAGTTTGGCGAAGGCAGTGAATTGGCTGTCGATTGTGGCCTGTTCTTCATCCATCGTGGACACTTAACGCTAAAAACCGTGTTATTTCATTACTTCTTTTTTTAGAAGAAATTAGGGTTCAACTTGCCAATTTGTACCAATTTTTAATTATCCCAATTTGAAGGTAATTTTTGTTGGCTCGCGTGTGACCACTATCACACCAGACGAAAACGAAGATGTGGTCGACGAAGGGGCATTCTTTCCAAGATATAATCCAATCACTTCTGACTTAAAGCCCCCCGGTTGAAGCCATCAGGAAACAGCCTCTAAACTCCACTTCTAAGACCTGACTGACTGGAATCAACAGATGACGTAGATTAAACCGTTTCTTAGTTGCCATCTTTAGCTGTCTGGTTTATCGACAAGTTTATGAGTAATAATGTATTTCAGCGTTGTCCATGTTTCATTTACAAAACGTAGACTGGTTGTTTATCGGTCGATACATTAATAATCGGTACGTAATGACATAGAACTCAATATTCGAGCCAAACGTTGCGCCAATGTTTGCGCCAAGCTTTAAATAGCATATAATTTTGCTCTAAATAATCGAATAAGCGTGGGTTTTGGTACGCGCTTCGTGTGTGATGGTATCTAACGCACCATTAATCTATGTGAGTTCTGTAGTACAAAACTATTTACTGTGAACCTCGAATATTTTTGGAAATCATGCAATAGATATTTTTTTTAGTTTGTTTATCTAGGCCTCTAAAAGGTTATGTACACACACATGTCCATGAGTGTCACAGCTTTAACATAGGTATAAGACACAATACTAAAGTTTGCAGGAGGCAAAAGCCAGTCGAAATTAAAAAAGTAGGTGCCCACAGGCACAAAAACTTACTTTATCTAACTGAACTACTCAGTAAATGAATTAATTACCTTCCGAAACAACCGTGTTGCATTGCGACAGAAAACATAGAGTGTCTAATTAAAGAGCACAAATATTGCGCCACGCTTAGTTTTAAGCGACTTTAAACACTGCGAAGCCAGTCTCCACCGAGCCTGGTTCAAGTTTCATCTATCTGCCGGACTTTTATGCAGAAAAAATTCGTCAGGGATATTCCTCGCAAATTTCAAAACGGGTTAGATTTTTTGTGCTCAAATTTTGCGGTATCTTTGATAGACTAGTTACAATTTTTTGCTTTGAAACATCAGTCAGGGTAGCTCTCGGATTTATGTTGCGGAAAATATGATGCTGCAGCGTCGATATTTTCAGGAAATTGATTTTACGCGCTTGAAAAAAATGTTTGAATGGATATCACTAAATTTGGAACAAAATTATTTGGTTCAAAATAACTTAGGTACATATTGGAGAAGTATTTAAACCATAATTTTATGAAATTACTTTAAAGTTAAACAGCGCTGCAAATGGCTAGAAACGTAAGGATTAATTAGTTCTGAGAGCTACATTGAAAGCCTTTAACTCGTGTTTACTCTAAAACAAGCTTAGTTGTAAAAGTGGATTCCAGTAAGTTGTTTTGTCTAGTTCGCTGCATTATTCATTATTTAGGTCATACGAGCCACTAAGTAGAGCTATGTAAGCTCTCTAATATGTAATCTGGCTAGATTTAAATCCTGCGTAATGTTTCGAATATTCTAGTATCCATTTCGAGTACCTAGCGCCGAGAATTCCACGAGTATCCAATATCAAACTCAACAACATTCCTCGATGCGTTTGAATATTTTTTCAGAATTCATGTGAATTTCAACGTTTGCTGGCGGATTTTTCAGTTTGTTCAAAAACAAATATCGAGAGTCAAAGCAGAAACACACGAATATACATCAGTTTCGGATCTTTAGGTTTCCGAACTGTGCGTTGGGTTTTGTTTAAACTGAATGGTTGAAGGGCGTGCATCGCATATTTATCTTGGAACAACTCACACACGGTCATCCGATCCCAAACTAGGCAGAGCCTGTGCTATGGCAACCAGGCAACTGATAAACATACTTATATATTTCTAGATACATACATATTATAGACAGATTACACCCAGACACAGAACAAAAGATCATGCTCATCACACAGAGATTTGTCTAGGGTGGGAATCGAACCCACGACCTCCGGTTTAGCAGTCGGGGTCACTAACCATTCGACCAACAGGCCAGTCAAGGTGTTTTGTTTTTTTATTTGTACCAACATATGAATTACAACACATATACAAATACACAATAACTTAGATTGATCATAGAAGGAGGTTATTTGATTTGTTCCAAGGTTTAATAGTTTAATTTTTGTTTTTTTTCAACGACATCATAAAATACTCTAACATATCTTACAAACAAATCAAAACTTGTAACTTAAAGCCATACAAGCCAGTATTCGAAAAATAAGATTAAAAACGTTGAAGCTCATTTCTATTAAGCCTGGTACATAACGTTGTCATCGACTCTACAATTCTCTGGATATTTTCATGATTTATCGGATCAAATTAAACTCACACCATTGCGGGGAATCGGTAAAAGGGAATCCGGTTTTTTTTTATTTGAGATGGGTTTGCACTTGACTCTAGTCTAATTTTAATCAAAAACTCGTCCAATATTGCAACTTGGATGGGACCTCTCCTAACACCAAAAATCGGAATACTAACAGATTAATGGAAGTTTTTCAAAACATGCTAAATCTTTTTAGTTTGTCCTGAATCGGATTAAAGATTCAAACCACAATAGAGCGGAGTTCTATGTAAGCAATTGAACAAAGTACGTTACATTTTCAAAGCAACAGTTCTGCGTAATCTTTCCTTTGAGATTTAGATTGTATACTTAGACCTGTGCCCCAGTACTTCATGGAGGACAAAGGCTTCTGTTAGAAATTCTAGGTAAGGTATCATGTTTCTATCTAGAAATTAAAATATGAAAGCACGTTGAAAACATTAAGCGCCTTAAGCATTTTCCTTTTACTTTAAAAGGATGCAGTTTGTAATTGAATTTTTATAAAATATAAAACGTTTCTTTGTAATTGAACCTAGCAGCAAACTTAGCTATGGGTGTACGTAGCTAGGTAAATACATTCAATGTCGGTAAAAGCTTTAGAAAAACATAGTATGAAATACACTTTTACAATGTTATTATTTTTTGGGTCAAGCCCGCTCCTCTATTAAGTCGCAGGCTTGACCCAAAAAAAATGCCGTTGCAGTGTTTAAAAATATACATACACTGTAACTCCTGAAATACAGAATCAACACCGCTCACCAAAGAAACGCCTAGTCAATGAAGCTCGAAGTTGCCCGGAAAAACGATACCACCTTGTTAAAAATACTCGTATATTGCAGTTTTAATTATCATGGATATGATCTGCTTTAGGCGAAGGTGAAGCGAGATCGGTATGTTGTGCCAAACGGCGAGCGAGATCGGTTTAGTAGTAGTCCGGCCCCCTTCTACCATCGGACATCTAGACGCACTGCAAGTTACCATCCCTACCTTGTTGCTATTCCACCAATTCGCACGTAAAACGTTTCCGAACGTCTTTTATAATGCGCTCAGCAAAGGAGTGGAACTCTCTGCCTGCGTCTGTGTTTCCGAACGCATACAACCCTAATCTCTTCAAAATTAGAGTGAACAGGCTTCTTCTGGGTAAGCTCGCTCCATCGTCGACTTTGTCTCTGTCATCTATGACCTAGACCAGAGTCAAGAGCAAACCCATATTAAATAAAAAATAAATAAATAAAAAGTTTCTTTTTTTGTTGTAAAAACCCACATGCTATCGTTTGCGCGGGTACCAGAATTAATGTTTCCCAACTAAATAACACATTTAGAATGAAAAGAACCTGCTCTGAGCTTGAAAATTAAGCACACGCCTTGTATCCGTTGGATTTTATTTTTCTTAAAAGGAAGCTTAATATTAAACCAACGTTAGCTGGGACCAGCATCTAAGGATGGGGCAATCTTTTGATACTTCATTTAGAAATACGAAATGTCTATAAAAGTTTACGCTACAAAATCGAGCGAAGCGAACTTGGAAATTTTGGCATCCCACATTTAGGTATTACATTTTCTTAAGACTTGTTGTAGACCTATACAGAAACAAATAAAGATGATAAGCCTAAATTGCTACAACTCTCTTTAAAATTTTATCGATCGACCGATCGAATGGAGGCAAATAACTGGAATCGGAAGGAGCGTCAGTGTTTAAACATTAGAAGGAAATCTTGTTCCTTCCTATCTTCTGGTACCTCGATGCTAAGAGAATAGTGCGACGTGACTCTTAAATGACGCTATTTATCCAATACCTTCAAACGAGCAATTCTTGTTTAATCTGAATCTCGGAAACGGTTTCAACGATTTTCATTAAATTTAGTATGCAGGTGGTGCCCGGGGCGATAAATCGATCTAGCTAGGTTTTATTTTTAGAAAAAGAAAACCAAAAAAAAAAAATTTTGCGCGAAGTTGTTTTGTATTTTGTATTTGGTATTTTGGCGCCACTTGCCACTTTACAGCCAAAGCTCCAATCACTTTACTATAGGGCGATAATTATAATAACTGACTAACAAAAATATGTTTGTAAAGCAGATAATGAAATGTACCTCCGATTTCCACAAGGTGTATTTCTTTATTACGAAGACGTTGTTCCAAAAACTTCAGTTCTACACAATCCTAAATTATTATACCTAGTTCTGATGAATATGGCCACACTTCACTGAATAGGTACGTTAATTTTCTCTAGGGGGCAAAATAAGTGTTGTCCCAGACACCTTGATCTACATCCGGAGGCCTTTAACTTAGACTTTGAATATAATCCGATGATACTTACTTAGCCTAAATATAAAAACAAAACTATAAACACAATACTCGGCTATTATCGACCAAGCAAGTTTTGTACGAAGTGACAACGACTTAACTGACATTGACGTTTTGATATAGTTGCCATTGTTTAAAAGAAAGTGTTAGCATTTTTCATAAAGAAGTATCTTATAAAATTGACTGATTGAAGTACTTTACTCTGGACTGCATTTGCAATTTTGCGTGCGGCTTTATGTAAGGACCTTGACAGGCAGCTACTATAATCGATACTACGTGCAGCAGACGAAGCAGAAGTTTAAAACGTGAGTAACGTCACACTTTCTCTTCAGCCCACTATTATTAAAGGTCAATGTTATTTCTACATTGATAAATATTTAGGTATATTATTACAGTTACGAAGAAAAGTAAGATAAGTTATAAATGTCGGTCATGGCTTTTCAGTTATTTCTACATTGATAAATATTTAGGTATATTATTACAGTTACGAAGAAAAGTAAGATAAGTTATAAATGTCGGTCATGGCTTTTCAGTAAAATTGTTGATTTTTATTTATTTATTTTACAATTTTTTCAAATTTGTACACACAGAGAAAGTATCAGATATAACATTATAATTACTAGTACAAAGGTACTGCTCATTTCTGAAGAAATTATAATTATACTTGTTTTGTAAATTTTGTTTAACTAAATTGTACATAAAAAGTAAGATACATTTGTATCCCCGTTTGATAGAAGCGTCCTTATTAATTTTAGAGTGACGCTTTGTAAAGTTATATTTATCTATCATGGTTTCTACGTTTCAAGGACAGGAAGTCTCGACATAATTACCGATCGCCTACGGCAGCCCACGATCAAAATTTCTTTTCTTTTTTCAATTATTACACTGATCCGTGGACTGCGTTCGAGATTGACTGTGTACTTGTGTGGGCCTGAGAACTTATCGACCGAATTTGGTCGGTAGGCGATCGGTAACTAGGGCACGCCACTATTGCGGCGGTAAGGCCCCTCTTTGAGGAGTGGCTGGAGAGGCGCCACGGCGTCCTTACCTTCCGCCTGACGCAGGTGCTCACCGGACACGGCTGTTTCGGGAGGTACCTGTTTCGGAATAAGCGGGAGGACACGCCCGGGTGTCAGCACTGTGAGGATCGCCCGGAGGACACGGTGGAGCATACGGTGGAGGTCTGTCCTGCTTGGGCAGAACACCGCCGTGTCCTTGTCGAGGCGATCGGCGGCAGCAACCTCTCGCGTCCGGCCCTGGTTGAATCCATGGTCCGGAGCGAGGAGGCTTGGGAAGCGGTCGCCTCCTTCTGCGAAGCAGTAATGCTTGCGAAGGAGGAGGCGGGCCGCGCGAGGGAAAGGCAAGGCCTTCGCCCCAACTGCCGCAACAGAAGAAGACGCCCCGGGCGTCGGGAGTCGCAGGGCGATCCCCGGCCACCGTAGGCGCGGGCCTGCGGACGGCAAGCGTTGGGTGGCTCGCTGTCCGATCACCACCAGGCCCGGGTCGATGGCGCGTTGTGTTTCGCGCGCGCCTCAAAGAGATGTCAGCAAAGAGGACGGGGCCCGCCAGGGCCAGAGCCTGCCAGGGTTGCGGAATTTGTTCGAAAGAGTCACCGCGGCCCTGGAAAGCAAAGGGCTTTAGAAGGAACACGGATGGGTTTTAGTCAGTAAGAGTCTGACACGCCCTCCCGCTCCACCCAGAGCGGAAGAAGTCATTTGATGATTTCCCATCCTTAAAAAAAAAAAAAAAAAAAAAAAAAAAAAAAAAAAAAAAAAAAAAAAATGCGATCGGTAACTATGTCGAGACTTCCCGACCTGGAGTTACTCGCCACGCGGCGTGTCTGTGCGAAGAAGCGGCTAGTTGATTTTACCGCAGCTACATGTAAACTACATGTTCGCCCCGTGACGGCGCATCGCAGCAAATGTACGATCCCGACTGTGGTTAATTAAAAAGCGAATCTCTCGAACTCAAACTCATCCAACAGTGATCGCATGATATAACATTCCTGCATATTTGAACTATTGTACCGATCTAATACTTTGGAGACTTTTCGTGAGTTGCATGTTTGCCATGCAGTGTACAGCTCTTGTTTTATTCTGCAAACAGGATTGTTGACGGGGTAAGATATTGCATATTTCAGATAGACCTAAATATAGAAAACTTAGAAATGAAAAACCACTTTTATATTGCTTTCTTTTTTTTTTAGGGATGGGAAATCATCGAATGACTTCTTCCGCTCTGGGTGGAGCAAAAGGGCGTGTCAGACTCTTACTGACTAAAACCCATACTTGTTCCTTCTAAAGCCCTTTGCGTTCCAGGACCGCGGTGACTCTTTCGAACAAATTCTGCAACTTAGTATCACACACACACACACACACATGATATACATACATATAAGTTACAGAGTTACAATGAAAAAGTTGTTAAGTAAAACAACTTTTCGAAGAGGCGGGATGATAAGTCTAGCGGGATAGAAGAGTGATTCAAAGTGTCCGGTTCAGTTGTTACACAAGTAATTGCTAGCCAAGATCATCTCACACAATCTCGTTTGCCTTCCAGCGTTAACATAAAAGTAGAAGGTATTTAATAAAACAGTAATTTAAAAATGTGAAATGTCAAAGTTAACGTTGGTAACAAATAAAGTTGAAGCAAAGCTGCGTGCCTCAAGGATTTCTGAGAATTATGCAGGATCATGTTTACCTTTAAGGCACATTTTTCAATCTCAACGTTAAATATTGCATAATACAAAATAAGTGCTTGTTGGGTCAAATTGAAAATGAAATACGGTATCAAAGATTTTCTTTTACGTTCTTCAATATTAATTTTAGTGACTAAACATTGCATGTTATTATTTTATGTGAAACTGTCATTTAAATGCCACCTTTTTCTTTTTGGTTTTTATTTAGTAATCAGAATTGGGATAAACCGTACGGTAGTAGTCCGCTGTAAAAAAATAACTTGTACCTTTTTATCCAACGCAAGAAACTTGTACAACAATACATAATATATACATATATATATGTCCAAGCCGTCACATTGATACGCTCAACCGCAAAAACATGGACTGTATTTTTTTTTTAAATTATGGGAAATCATAAAATGACTTCTTCCGCTCTGGGTGGAGCGAAAAGGTGTGTCAGACTTTTACTGACTGAAACCCATCCGTGTTCCTTCTAAAGCCCTTTGCGTTTCAGGGCCGCGGTGACTCCGACTGAATTCTGCATCCGAACAAATTCCGCTACCAAACAAATTCCGCAACCTACATATATATATATAAGGATTGTCATACACTTTTTTTTTATTCATCGTTTTTTCCGATGAGTACACAAATATTCGTATTTGTGTAACTTAACTACACCGGTAATATCCTATTGTTTAATTTTAAGTGTTCAGGCTTGTTTCCCAGTTTTGTCGGCTTCATGTACTTATCCTCGAGCTAAATTTAGAGCGGCTACTGAGAAAGTTCAATCTCATTCCTCGCATTTCTTGGAAGTTTGCTTGTTAATGAAACTCGGTAACTTGGTTAGTATGCAGTTTATTATTGGCAATATAGAGCGAAAACCGTTTTGTCCTTGAAAATATAACTGTATATTGATACAGAAGTTTTTATATGTTTATTTATTTATTTATTTACAATTTATGTATACACATAGAAAGTATCAGATATGACAATCGTACTTCTCTTACTAATCCTACTTATATTATAAACGCGAAAGTTTGTAAGGATGGATGTATGGATGGATGTTTGTTACTCTTACAAAAAATACTGAATGGATTTTGATGAAATTTGGCACAGTGGAAGATTATAGTCTGGAATAACACATAGGATACTTTTTATCCCTAGGAATATGTTCCCTTGGGATAATTTTCGATAATCACGCGGGCGGAGCCGAGGACGGCAACTAGTATAATTATATTAGTACAAAGGTACTGCTTATTTCTAAAGAAATTTCTTCCAGCAGACCTGTTTGTAAAAGTATTCACTGTAACTATTGATTCGTTAACCAATATTTTTGTAGTGGTAGAACAAAGAAAGTCACATTATTGCCGATTGTTTTAAGCTACAGTTATTTTATAAAACAGTGTTTCATGGCTTGAAGCGAATATGCTAGGCAAATCGAAGATGCTTTATCGACATGCACTGCCCAAACGGTTGGGTACAAATCAATACAATTTTCTATAGTTTTATTTTTTTATTTTTGCGCAACACAATCTTGAAATGTTTGGTAAGAAAATTCCACTTGCTGTTCAATGTTTGTTTGTATTGCATTTCATAAAATATGCTTTGTGAAAACTTGAACTTCATCAAGCTTATAAGAACTTTTCGAATTGAGTCGCTGTTAACGGAACCAATTGAAAATGCTGTCGGATGAAGAAAACATCTCCGGGAAAGTTCTGGGAGACGATTGCATGACGATTTCTAAGTATTCATTTTTATTAAAACTTTGCTCAGCATTGAGTAGGCAAAGGTCAATGAGAAAATGTGATTCTGAATGAACATAACATAAAATAATACGAACGATTTGTTTTAGAGGTACGTAGTATGTATGTAACTGCTTTTTTTTCTCGCGGTCGCAAGCGCGACTGTCGATCGTGGGTTCGATTCTCAAGTCGGGCAAAAAATGTTTTTGAGTTTTTCCAATAGGTATTTCTCTGTGGCAGTCCGGAGTTTGAAAGTTGGTGGTTCTGCCACCCCCGACGCGGCACGGGGGTGTCACAACCACGGGACACACCACAAAGCACGCTAAGCCGTCGGTACTGCGCCAAATCTCTCCCCCGCCGTATCGGGTTTCCGTCCCATCGGAATGTTAGAGTGATGGACACACTTGTGCACTGTAATATGTCCGGCATCGATGGTTAGTCTCCGTTGAGAGTTGCCGCCATGGCCAAAATCGGCGAGGAAGACTATACATATTTATGTAGTAAGCCCACAGTTCGCCATTTGTAACGGTATGTTTACTGGCATTACTATTCAGGTACTAGTTCAGAAATGGACGCCAGTAGAGCAATTTTGAAAATTTTTGCCCAATAATACGTTTTATTTTAGTTTGACTAGTCAAACATAATTCGTCTTCTAATTCTGATGAAAAATTAACTGGTCTGGGTTGTCAATTAGTGCAAACAATTATAAAACTACAAGAAAGTAAGCAAGAGCGAGCGAAGCGACCTCCACAGAGCAATGGATAGGGTTTGTTTTGTACATACAGAAATATTATTAGCAGTATCGGTAACGCAGAAAAGATTCAGGATGCAAGAGCCAGGGAAGTGATCTATGAAATCTTAGCACCCGGTATAGGCACAGGAGAGCAGAGTTATTTTGCTGAATTATGCAAAAAAAAATGCAGGGTGTAAAGAAAATCAGTAGCGCGAGCGTAGCGACCGCAAACCTTTTTAACCTCCTACCTCGAATATAAGGTTTTCTTTTTAACTGACGAAATAAAACGAAGGCGGTTTTTTTTTTCATCCGGTAATAGGGATGGCAGCAATAAAAAATTGGCCAAGTGCGTGTTGGACCACACACAGTGTAGGGCCCGTAGTTGTTGCGGAATTTGTTCGAAAGAGTCACCGCGGCCCTGGAACGCAAAGGGCTTTAGAAGGAACACGGATGGGTTTTAGTCAGTAAAAGTCTGACACACCTTTTCGCTCCACCCAGAGTGGAAGAAGTCATTTTATGATTTACCATCCTTAAAAAAAATAAATAAAGGCCCGTAGTTGCACGTCACAATAGGAAAACTATCAAAATATGACAGATAAGACTTCGTGTCAAATGTATGTTTTTACAACATCGTTATACGTTCAGGAATTATTATTCTGAAGGCTGTCATGATTTTATTTTTCTATAATTTCACATGGTACGTAAATCTTATACTTTTAAACGAGCAATTCTTGTATTTATGGATGTTTATAATCTGAATCTCGGAAACGGCTCCAACGATTTTCATGAAATTTAATATGCAGGGGGTTTCGGGAGCGATACATCGATCTAGCTAGGTTTTATTTTTAGAAAACGTTTATCAACAAGAAACCGAACTAAGCTCGGTCATCCAGGTATATTATAAATATATTTACTTGAGTGTCCCCAAGTAACTATAAAGTACCTAGACTCTAACAAAAATGTACACTTTAAAACTTAATATTTCGCAAACGGATCCTTGGATGGAAAAAAGGTTTTCGCACACCCCCCCAATATTTTAAAACGACCTATCCAATGACACCCCACACTATGAAAAAGCCGATAAAAACATCGCCACTTTACGTTTACCACTTTGTCGACGTGATTAAAATGTACCCCTATATCAAATTTCAACTTTGAATGCTAACTCAATTTTAGCTTTTTATTTTAATGTCTGTGAGCTTAACCGCGGACAGACAGGTGGACATGGTGAATCCATTAATAAGGGTTCCAACCCTAAAAAGCAAACAGGATGGCAAAGCGAGTGAAGGGAGCTTGAAAATGGTAGCACTCCGCTTAGGATTGGTCAGGTTAACTATTATTATACAAGGCTTCTTTTTTAAATACTGTTTGTTTGTTGTATTTTTCATATAAAACTTGCATACATTTTCTACATAGTTTCAATCCCCTCCCGGCAGCGATGAATTCAGTCCAACTCAGATTCTGGAATGTAGGTCATATAAATCAATAATTTTATATCGCATATTACGCCTTTCCAGGAAGACTGACAGTGATTTGGCTTGTTTTGGCAATGTTTTTGTCACAAATTTTTTTCACGTTGCGTTCGCTTTCAGATGAAAAAAATACGCTTCGTTTAGGCTCGTCGCTATTTGCGATGCATCCATTCGGAATTTTTGAAGTACAATACTTGTGATTTGGGAATTTGTTCGAGTTATTTGTTTGTAAATTATGTAGATTTTGGAGAACAATGTTTATCCTTAAAATAAAAGTTTGCATTTTAAAGTTAACATTATTTTGTTCTTTACTTAATTCCCATTTTCACCCATCACCACTATTGCTCAAAAGGCCATCTCAGACCCTAATCTGCATTGTCCTTATACAGTTATTTGTAAACAAATAACTGTAATCTGTCTGGATTTTAAGAGAGACGTAAACACACGGCAGTGAATCAGCCAAGTTCGGTGTGACTGATCCTTGATCGATATGGTGCAAAATTTGTAGTTTTAAGGTTGGTTTACATCAGAATATATGTATTTTTATTTGTATATAAACAAGCGCTTCTCGCCATCAAACTAATTAGTTTGGCGAGTAAAATTTAAAAAAAAAACAAATAGTGTATCTATCTGTTTAATAAATAATAAAAAGGGCGAGCCACCGGCCAAGGTGGACCAGAATGGTTCGTATATACCTACGTATATACGAACCAGACCCCTATCTAATAATTACTCCAAATCTATTTCTAGTCCAGTAAAACTTTCTTCTTATTGCCAAATCACAAATTTCATATTGTTTACGAGATAATGACCTCGGATAATCGCTATTGTTCTCACTCATCAAAAGTTGAGAATACGTCTAGACGACTTTGAAAATTGGTCTGGAGGTAGCTTTTCTCAGAAATATATTATGAAAATATTTAAAACACAGAGTTGTTAATACGGCTACTTTCGAACATTATGTATGGAAATTGTAAACAAGAAAACAATCTATAATTATTATTGAACAATTTAACTTAAAATAACCGAGAACTTCTTTGTGAACCTGATATTGGTTGTGTAGACTTGGATCTAGAGCAGACGCCGGACCTGAACCCGAGGAACAAGAAGCAAGCTTGATAAAAAGTAGTGATATCCTACCAAAAACAAAAATGTGATAGAATGCCAAGTTCTGTATAACGGTGTAAGTTGAAACACACTTCACTAAATTCTTAAACACAAGTTTCATTTTGATATTATAGGTGGGTAAAAACTTGCCAAGTTGTATTATTTAGTGGTAAACGCAGTCTGTAAGTTTAGCGCGCGGTGCGCTTTCGTAGCACCTCGTAGCACTGTCTACGGCGTAGCTGTTTGGTATTTTTTAATACCGGTTTATTGCCTTTTTGCTCCGAACTTTTCTAAATAACGTGAACGTACCACGTCATTAGTAGTTACTTTTAAATTTAAATATTTTTTTAAACGAGACCTATCTACGTAGTTTGCTTAAGGCAGGCTCTTTTGGCAGGCGACTTTATAAAATATCGAGGGACGAGCCCGATTCACCCGGGTGCACTTTTATTTCAGGCGACTTTCCAATTATTTTCTTCAGCCACAAGGCTGGCAGTAATTAATAAAATACATCATCCAAAGCGGTCGTGTAATTTTAAGCAAATATAATTTTATGTATTCTTAAAAACAAAATGAAATTAACTAAAAAATAAACGACGCCAAATAGTACAAAAATATTGAAACGGCAAGTTTGTCAACTTGTCCATTTTATTTCATCCTATAATTAAATATACTGCTACTAAAAACTAAATATTTATACTGCTAATAAGTCTTTTGGTTTGATTTCTATCTACTATTAATGAAGTATTTCATTGAGCACGCATCATGAATATCCCGGCTGTGAGCCTCACCGCGACCAAAGAGATTATTGTTTTGTTTGTTACCGCAAATGCCCCGGGCGGCTTTTATTTTAATGGGGAGTAAAAAGAGGTATGTCACGTTTGGTATAAGTATTTTTAATGTTACAATGAATGCTATAATTTCGAATGATATAATTTTCATTTGTTATAATCATCTATAACATCTTATGATTTACCTATTATGTTTGAAAATGCCCGCGTTTTACGCGCTAACAGTGCATCAGACAGGCGCGCGGGGCGAGACGCATGGGGGACAGTGAAACGTCTGTCTCCGTACCCGTGCTCCGAACCACCTCTAGCAAATAGAACGACATAACACATGGAAAATTATGACGTGTTTATAAAACATGGAGATAATAAGTACTAGAAAGGAAAAAAAAGTATTTCTTGACACCGAGCTAACATGTATACAAATTATAAACCGAAGCCTGTTAACTTTAAGTTATTAAAAGCCTTGGATATTATTAGTAGTTACTTCAAATATCACGCAGCATGAGTGCTGTGTTTAAAAAAATATATAATTTATATATTACACATAAGTATATCTGTATATATTTACATATAATCTATTATGAATGTTAAACCAAAAAATCCGCTAATTTTGTAAATTATAGCAATAAATTCCTTGCGTTGTTTGAAAACAACACCGTTTTGTGCGCTTACATTATTGAAGCCGCGCACAGGGAAACACTCAAGAGGGGCAGTAAAACTATCGCCCACCCAGCCACCCACTTACAAACTAAAGAGTATGTTGATTAACATAGATTGTGATATGTATTACTAAGCGATATGTGTCACTAGTGATATGTGTTTAATATGTGTTACTAGCTCTTGAACCTGAATTACTCTGAAGAAGGAAATTTGAGTTATTTTACATAATACACATAATATAAAAAACCCTGATGCCAGTTTTTTTATATTATGTAAAATATCAATTTACGTTATTACTTGTTAAGAAAATATATTTGACTAACAAAATATAACTATATACTATCTTAAAACTATTGTAAAATATTGTTAGATAAAGTAAACGTTATATCATTTGAGCGTTATAGTTTTCGAAAGTAGAGCAAATAATCTTATACTCAATGAGCGGCACTCAGTAATAAGTGGATAACTACGTCATTTTTAAAGTTTAATACTATCTTTTTTTTTTCTCTTAAATTAATATCTAATATATGCACCTGCAATCATAGTACTATGTTATGTGAAGTCCAATTAATTTCTCCCGTCACAATCACTGATTAATTTACAATATCCAATTATAATACAAGATCATGTTTTAGACACGGGAGATGGGCGACCTTTAGTGGTCAAAGCAATGCTTAATCGAATTCCCCGTTGCCTTCCGGGTAATCGTTTAGTATCGAAGTACCTAATAGAGAGAGATAGAGCATGGAATCAGATCATATAGTTATAATGAACATTATGAGCTTTGAACGTTTGATGATTCTAATTGGGATTATTATTGTTTTTTGTTCCCAATAATAAAACGCCTCTTGTGAAGGTCGCAAAATGCGAATCTTGCGGAATTTTCTGAAAAACGGATCTTAGCGTGCGTATATATCATACAAGGTGATCTAGTTCGTGATCATAATTAAGGGTGATGTTGGGTAGGTAGCGGATATACATTAAAGAAAAATCGCAAAAAAGGGCGTTTTCCAAAAGAAAACGACCACAAAAAACGAATAATAAGTTCCGATAAAAGGGCTTTTTAATCAGTTTGTTACAGTTGGTGGCATCAACTATATGTCAATCACACATTTGATGTTACCAACTGCATCAGACTGCTTGAAAAGTGATTTATTTTGAAATTTTTGGTCACATTTTTTTTTTCTATTTTTTCGAAAGAAGAATCTTTACGCATTAATTTAATTTGACAACCAACCAAACCTTTTCCTCTCTTGAAACATAACAATTTACAATAATTACTAAATAAAAACAATTCATATATAAAACGGTTAATTTCGAGATACTTTTCAAATTTTCGAACAACATCAATTCAAGAATTCAAGTAAAAAAAAGAGAAACTGACAATACACTGATTCTGTAGAACATCGAAATAACGAAAGCCAATTACCGTAGGTACTAGAAAACATTCAAACTCAAATAACAATATCTCCTCGAAATCAATATCAAGAATTCGTTAAAATCGGTTTTGTCAAAGTTTCTTTAAAAACGGTTTCAATTGGTACCCTGCATCCACAATACAATAGAATTGTCTGCGCTCACATTTCCGCCGGCGTGATTCAGTCTCCTCGACAATATTGTGTTTTGTTGTTGTTTCCTTTACCATTTTTTGTTTATTTAATAAGGCTTGACAAATCTCCGAAACCAACAGATGCGGAATTCGTTTTATTCATGGTTAAATTCATCTTATATTCATGCACAGGTATGGTTGGCTTTATTCAATTATTTTAAGAGAATCATTTCTATTAGAAGTGTCGGTGACGGGCCCGACGACGCGACGGCGTTTTGAGGGACTGTCTTTATGTAGGTAGAACTTTCACGTTCAAAAAGTGCTGGCACTCAGCCTAATTTGAATAAATGACTTTTGACTTTGACTTGACTTTGACTTTGTCATATCCTTATAATCCTCAAAGATAAGGTGATTTTAATTTGTGTCTGTCAGAATTTAGAGGAGGATTTGTTTAACAAAAATGTCGATTGAATCAAATCGAGCCTTTCTTAATTCAATATCCCGTGGAAAAACGAGCGAATTCCTTTCTACAGGTTTGACACACTTCGCTGGCCCCTGCCGCAGAATAAAAATGTTTGAAGTGATCCCCAGCTGACGGCGCAGTATCACCTCCAAAGGTTGGAGTAGCCCTTAACTTATCACTTTGTGACGGTTTAAAAATAAGTCACCCAGTAATCGATACCCAACAATCTGTTTTTAGCACCTACATAATATGGCAATATTAATATGCTATTAACTTCTATTAAGTGGAGGTAATAACTACCAACAGGTACAATTCACCAGGAAGAGCATTATGCTCGAAATGAATTGTTCTGGCCAAATCAGGAGGACACTGTTGAACTTGCATGTCGATCAAATGGCTTATCTTGTTACTAAGATCTGTCCATCGGAAATTGATAGAAGTTCCGCTAGTTAATAGTTTCTCGAATATCTCCTATTCATCGTTAAATACTCAAATTCGACAACTTATCATAGAAAATCGGATCTACGATATGAAGAAGAAAGTGTTTGAAAATATTCAACGTAAAATGTTTTATCCCAGTTGGAGTGATACCTTGGTACCTAATATTTTGTTTCCAGTCAAGCTGCACAAAATTCATTACCCAAATACTCATCCCGGTATGAGCGGTAGACAGATCGATCGAAAAAACCGCAAAGGGTCGAGGATTGCACGGTGCTGGCATTTAATAAAATAATGCAACTGGCCCAAATGAATATGATATTTTTTTAAATCTAGTTTCAAAATACGTCAAATATGTATGTCAATGTCAAACAAAGCAAGTCATAGACGCGTTTAAGGTTCTAGAGAATATTTCTTCTATAGAAGTTAGTAATCAAGAGGTTCGTTAAACTTACAAGATATGTTACAGGACATAAGAAAAAAACATCAGCGATTAAAAAAAAACAAATTGTTAATATTAGATATACTTAGAAGTTTGATAATGCAATACTTACGCGTATAGTGCAGAAATGTGTTATTCAAATATAAAATTAAAAGTAAGAAAATCCTAGGAAACTCAATATTCATAGACACGGCAAACCTTGACGGAGAGTAAGATTGGGATTTTACTAAATCTCGCTGAGAGAGGAACACCTTTCTATTTACATATTTCTCATAAATAAGGTGTAAGAAAACGTAGGAAGAATTTCGTTCAGATGGATTTTGATAAAACAAAATGTACGTGATGAATTGCGACCCTCTATTTTAAAGCTTGGCTAGAAATAAGAAATATCCAATTAGTAGCAACATTTTTAAGAAATCTATGGTATGCCATATTTCTACGAAAACCATTGGTGTGAGATTTAATATGTAGCCGGAGACGCATTACATTTCACCAACTAAACTAATACGCCAATTTCACAGGGATTGGTACGTTTCTAAACAAAGCAGAACCAGAAATATCGTAGCGCACATAATATTCTATAAAGTCATAACATTTATTGAAAAGGTAAAATTATATTCGAAACAATGCAGTACATGGAACTGTTACGCTTATTTTTTATTTTTTTTTGAATAAACTGTAGCGCAGCAGATGTTATTGTCAAACTTTAAACTTTGAGTTTAAACCGGTCGATACAACATATTACTTAGAAGCTTTCAAGGCCCTAATGGCCCTGTTGTTTCACGTTGTTTCAGGTATGTATGAATTCTTTAAGCGCGGTACAAAAAACCTTTTAAAAGTAGAAAACAACAACGACGACGGTAACATTGTTACCGTCAGAACTCAATAAGTTTTAAAAGAATATGATGCATGCAAGATGCATGTAAAATGATCCACACAGTATCCTCAGTAGCAAAAAATTTTCTTTTTATAAAATACAGAACGTTGTGAAATTAAACTACAAATATGTTTTCGCACTGATTCATTTAGTTAAAAGGTAGCACTGAACGATATTAATTTCCTTTAAACTGGCTCCAAAGTATTTCTATTTAGTTAGGCTGACATTTTGTCCAAATTAATTCATTGTTTACTGAACATTTCTATTTCCGCTGAGGCAGACAATTGAATTGTTTTCTGCAAGTGTCACTCATCCGCTGGAACAGTGACATAACTGCGCACTGTTCTATTTAAACGATGAAATGCGATTTTGTAAAGGCTTGCCTCCATTATGATTTAGGGACATATTCAAAAATATCAGCCACTTTTTTAATTTATTTTTGTCTGGATACCGGGATATTTGTCTGGTGAAACAGTCTACCTCATTTCCTTTCGTCTTTCACTTCATTCAGCAGTTCCGAGTTTCAGGAAATTGCGGACCACTTTACCTACAGGATTTGTGTTCGATCAACTTTTTACTTCCAATTTTTAATATTAATATTCATATTGGGAAAACTACACATCAAATATCGAACAACACATTTCATGCTCCGAACACAAACAAAACTGACAAGTTTAATCAAATATTTTTCGATTGAAATTTGGATCAAATGAAAGATTCCCTGCAATATGTTTTCATGCGCGAAAAACCGATACGGAACATGTTTTTTATGACATTTTTTACCGAAAGTTCGTAAAAAATTGTTCTATATCGGCAATGAACAATGAATGGTAAGCTATATGCTGATACCATTGTCCGTCCATCGGTAGCTATTGTCAGAATGACATCGAATCCGTCGCATTCAATTTGAACAATACGTCGAGTGCGCTTACTAATTAATTCGAACTTTGCTTTTATATTCGTTGTAACAATAAAATGTATCAAAACTGAATGCGTTTCAACTATCAATTTTCAACTACGAGTACGAACATTGAATAGTTAGGACCATTCAATAAAATAACTAATTAATATTAAATGAAAACAAAGGGGATTCTATGAACCCACTAGTCAGTTTTTAAAATAGTTTATGCAACTAATTCTGCTTTTAATTGACTTTATTATATTAGTATATATGTATCTACAACTAACTATTAATATATATACACTTATATAATATTTACTTTCTTAGATAAGCAGCTATGGACGATGAGGTGGAAAAGGCTACATTAGGCGGGCAGTTCATGGAGTTTGCAAAATTCATGGACTCGGATCGAAACGGAACTACCATTGATCTGTATCGTAGTGACTACTGGCTTCGTCAGAGCAAAGTCTTGGACGACAGGCTTCTGACTATGACGGATACAGGAATCACGTGGGTGCAGTTTGGGTAACTATAATGGGTTTATAAAGTTAATAGTCACGTGTTCTGTCCATCATTCTGGTCAGATTTTTGTACTAAACTATATGCCAGAGCTCCAAGACTTATTTATTTTCTCAGTAACAAAATGTGTGTGATAGAGTAGTGGTAGTATGTACTTTTAACATACGCGTACCTGCTAGTGATGTGGATCCATCACTTAGGGCGCGTATTCGCCGTTTTTTTATGCCAAGACGTCGCGACGTGGACGTTTGGAACACGCTTTAACGCGTTGTATCATTTTTTTCTCTCAATGAGCGCTTTCGGATTTTGGGCGTTACTTATTATGTAGAAATTAAAGTTCGAAGTTCCAACCATTACGGGATCGTTTTTTAAATCAAGTTTGAAATGTTATAACTTCACTATGTAAAGCACAATGTGGTAAGTGCGTGACATAATTCTCGGTGGTGTTAATAGCGTATTTTAACACCAAAAATGAATCTCGTTTTCGAATAATATTTTTTTAACCTAGTATATACAGTTTTATATACGGAATGCGTGTATGAAGGCCCCTTGATAGGTATTTTTGTAGAGTTTTGAAATGCTTCTAATAAAAAAAAGTTGATTTCATTGTTTTTTTTTATCATGTATTGTCACATCTTGCATTTGAATTTTAAAACAGTTATCTTTAATTGATTTTGCACAAAATGCGTGTTAAGCTACGTGCATCATTCTAAAGGTACAATTCCGTGCATCGCGGCCGATCGCAGTCGCGCGCGATCTATCGCATGCGACAACAGTCTGACTGTTGTCGCATGCGATATGGGAGATGCGGTATGAGAATGTATGCGCCGTTTCCGAGATCTGTGATAGACGCGCGCGGCCGACTTCGGAACCTGTGCCATACATTTTCATACTGTATCTATTGTCGCATGCGATAGATCGCGCTCGGCTGCGATCGGTCGCGATTCATGGAATTGTACCTTTAATCCTATAAGTTAATAACGGACTCTCAAATATTTCGGACCAATTTATTGTTTTTATGCATCCTTATGAAATGGATATCAAATGGAAAGGTTTTGCTGAGGGGAACACAAACACAAAAAAGTTCATTTTATTTTATTATTATTTTTTATTTCCATTTTGTTTGGGCTATTAAATGTAAGGGGGGAGGTTTGCGGCAGTAAAGCCTATAAAGGTTAACGTTTGACAACTGTACCGATACCAAGTTTCAAGCAGATTTAGCAAAAAATATTTTATAAACTTTATCTTTTATGTAAAACGTCTTTACATTGTCCTTTCTTAACTTCACAGTTCATATAATTTCAGCAAAAGGGAACTTACGTACGACAGATGGTATACATACCTAACTGAACTTTGTTTTATCAAAGACATGAATCAAGAGGAAGTAGAAGATAATCTGACCTGTTGTGGCTTACCAGGAGTGGTCCTAGTGATAGTACCTCAATATAGAACATTCTTCGATACTTACAAATCACCAAATAAATTGCTTAATGAGTATTAGTTCTGTTTTATGTTCTGGTTCGGATATACAAGGTAACGATTGACGTGACAGAGGAAAAAGAACATTTTGATGCAAGTGGGGAAAATTTGTAACTTATCAACACACTTAGGCACTCGCAACTGGCTCCTATCCCACCGCTTTTACGCACGCAATGAAGTGTATTTCGTTCTATTTCGGAAAAGTGCGCTCTGGTCGGCCCCAGCTAATTCTATCGATTGTATTTATCATAACGCCGCGAGCCAGGCCTCACTGCAAACCGGTCAACAACACCCACGAAAATCGACGTCGGTGAATGAAAAAAATCAGCGAACCATTTTTTACAATCCTTTTTTTGTTTTATTTTATTTTTTTCTATAAGTTACATAGGAAAAATATACACATAACTTCTGCCAAACTGCTTCAGCTTGTCGGCAATGTTTTCGTGGATACAGTTTTGTGATTTCCAAGTACTAATTGACTACCTACTCAATACTATGGGTGCACATGAACGCAACTTCGTAACAAAAATAAATAGGGTGCACCCCTTTTTATTTTTGTTACGAAGTATCACACTAAATATCTAATTGTCATAGCAACTCAGGTCGTCTTGCCCACAAGGCTAGCATGAGCAACGCACGCACAATCCCAATCGTTCCGACCACAGCCGGAGGGAGATAAGCAACCCAGTGCGAGCGAGAAGCCGGAACGGCCGCTTGAGCGATTTTTTTACTAAATCGAAATATAATTTGTTAATATGGAAGCGCCAGGGTAGCCCGCGAAATTCAATTTTTCTTATGTATTTTCCAATTTGCAAGTCAGTGTCAGGCTTTATGTTGAACAAAATATGATTCGCGACCGTAACACGTATTTATTTACAGAATTATGATCATTAAAATCATCAATACAACAAAGAAAAAAAAATGAACTTAGAGGAAGTTCATTTTTAACTCGACTGAAATTACCATTTCATAATAAAGTCATTCAATCGAGTTACATGAATGATACAACCTGTATTGATGATTTTAATTATTATAACTTAGAAAAGCCATATTTGTTACGGTCGCCAATCGTATTTTTATCAACATACAACCTGAAACTCAACTGTAAAATGCAAAAAACGTATGAAAAGTTGAATTTTGCGGGCTACCCTGGCGCTTTCACCTTAATTTTTTTTTAAGTAAGCGTTTATAAGCGTCATTTGATGCACATACATGGGCACGCGTACGTCATTGCAGTTTCTCAGCTCTATAACGTCTTTTCCGCCGTCATTTCCCCATTATGTACTTATTCTCATAGTAGATCAAGAAACGTGAAAACCTATATTTTGGTTTCAGTGAATGAAATTTAAAAAAACAAAATGGAATGTTAGCCAATAATATAGAGGTATAAAAAGTTTACGTATAAATAATTGGGCTTTTGATTTGAAAAAAAAAATACGCTCTTTAATCATTCAAAAAGTGGATACTTATTAGGCTGTAGAATATCTTTGTATATCAAAATTAAGGCAGCGCATTATTAATATCTATATAGGCATAATAAACAGAAAAAAAAACAAGTTTTCTGTTCCTGTAACAGAAGTCCGAGGTGACAACCCCCACTATAGAAACATATCTCAAATCGTTAAACATTATATTGAAAAACTATTTTAAAATTTCAAAACAATACCATGGTAACAAAAAGCGGATTTTTTTTTATGGTTGATAATTTAAGTTACGAACTACAACTTACGACAACACAAGCCCACACTATTTCCAACTCCTGGGAGCCAGAATCATCATTGGTGACCACCAGAAAAACTCCAAGTCAATGAATCTCGAAGAATCCCGGAGAAACGATACAAACTGCCTTGGGTCCCAAACGAAACGAAACACAAATGAACAGGTGCCCTACTATAACGTGCTAATGCCATCCAATTCTGACGATGTAAAAGGGATAGTGCTATACACTATGTATAGTTCCATCTCTCTCTTGGAGCGGAATCTCGATCGTTTTAAGACTTCAGAACAACATAATTTCCAGTTCCCTCCTTGTCAAGGAGGTGACTGAACAGAGCTCCACTTGAAAGTTTTGTTTATCGATATTTTTTGTTTTCTGCCAAACCATTTCGATATGTTTACAGTTACGATGATGGACCTTGTCCTGATTTACTGAACGTGCTTTTACGAATGTTAACAAAGTTTAAATGGTTTGCAGTGTTTGTTTGCTGGACGGACTATTTGCTTTAAAATTGTTTACAAAACATGTTAAGGTTTATATATATTTACGTCATTTTCAATTATAGGATATTGTTCTTTAAGTTTTAATTTTGTGTGTTTTAAATTGTAATCCTGACTCAGTATAGTATACGTTACAAATATAACATACTATATACATGACTTTGTATTGCTTTTCCACACAACGTAGTGGATACGGGTGTGTAATCTATGGTATTATTATGTACACAAATAATAAAAATGTAACGGATCGCTGTCTGTACATGGAAGAAATATGAGAAAAAATATTATTTGGGACCTTTATCAACGCAAATAGCACCCAAAACAATGACTGTTAGAATGTTTGTCTGTGCATTTGTGCACGCCAATCTCAGAAACGGCTTCTTCAACTAACACATTGTGGTAAACTTCACTTCACATTGAGTGTTTGTTTCATGTCAATCGGCTCATAAAACAAAAAAATTAAGCCAATTTAAAGAATCAAATCGAACATTTGTTAAACTATTTATATCTATTCTTTCTCTGTTCAGTAGCATTGAGTGAAACTTTACTAACCTTTGTAAGCTTAAAATAAAAATGTCTACCCCAAGTAACTATTCCACGCGGACGAAGTCGCGGGCAAAAGCTAGTATTAAATATAAAAATTAATAAAAACAAAAGAGCGTTTTAAAAGATGACGATATAGTAAACGATCGTTAGAAAAATGTTATTTTCTTAGTCTCCGGTCGTTCAAGGACTTGCCCCATTTGATATGTAAGCTGAAAGCCTCGTTGCGGAATGTGTTCGAAAGAGTTACCGCGTCCCTGGAACGCAAAGGGCTTTAGAAGGAACACGGATGGGTTTTACTCAGTAAGAGTCTGACACGCCCTTCCGCTCCACCCAGAGCGGAAGAAGTCATTTGATGATTTCCCATCGTTAAAAAAAAAAGTTCAAAGAAGAAGGCTTGAAAGCCTTCTTCTTTGAACTTTTTTTTTTTAACGATGGATGGATTTTTTTTAACGTAATATTTAATGAAAATTCAGTTTAATATGTTCAGAATTTAGGTTTTTTATATTTTGGGGTAGTGGCATTCAGTTGATCTTTTTAAGGGTTCCGCACCCAAAGGGTAAACGGGACCCTATTACTAAGACTCCGCTGTCCGTCTGTCACCAGACTGTATCTCATGAACCATGATAGTTAGGCAGTTGAAATGTTCACAGATGATGTATTTCTGTTGCCGCTATACTTAACTAAAAAATAGAATAAAATAAATATTTAAGGGGGCTCCCATACAAAAAACGTGATTTTTTTGCTTGTTTTTGTTTGATATTGATAACGGCAACAACGCTTGAAATATTCACAGAATATTGAGTCACTTTAAAAATAAATAATTAAATTAAAATAAAATTAATATTTAAGATGGAACAACAAACGTGTTTTTTTGCCGTTTTTATAGATAATGGTACGGAACCCTTCGTGCGCGAGTCCGACTCGCACTTGGCCGGTTTTTTTTAGTTTCGCACGGTTTGTGACGGTCATAGATTTATCACTCTCTTCTTTCTTTATTACATTTATGACTGCATTTCACAGTTCGTATTTACACGCATTCTGTTCAATTCCTTTGAAAGCACATATTTGTAAAGAACAGTAAATCCATTGATGGATTGATACAAATAAAATGTGAGTTTTATTTCATCCCACTAACAACGGGTACACTGTGTTTGTTTTGATTAATCAAAATGGAGCTTTTGCGCATATCACAGGAATGCAAACACGCGTACCGTTGTGGGTTATGATGAGTTATATATACATGTTATCAAATATTTGGTCAACTCGGATGTGACGTGAGGCGGTTGAATACCAGTCTGCAAACACCCGCAGTATTCACAAATGAAAACATTTTGCAGGGTAGGTACTTACCAGTAATTATGTGGGCAGTTTATTTGCATATTGATTTCCGGCTCGTTTGCTGTACAAATTCCATATCAACGGTATTTCCGGTAAAACGTTAGGTTAAACACTTCCATTTATGTGCACTATAGGAATAATTTAGTCAGATTCCATTTAATTTGATTAACAAGAATTTAATTTTGATGCGAAGAATGTAATTAAACATGAACGTTCCTGTCGAAAGCATCCTAAACTCGCTAAAATGCAGCCAGTAATACAAAACAAATGCCATTATCATGGACTGTAGTGGCACAACTTCCACAGGCTTATTGCGGTTAACGAATTGATCCAAATGAATAATTGTGAGCGATAAAATAACTGTTTTAGTTCTAAGGTTACTAAAACTAAAGCAATCTTCATATAACATGTAAACAATAGGTACGTTTCAAACAATATACCGTATATAAAACTCTTCCGTTACTGTGACTGACTAATTTAGTGACTGAGTGACTGACAGACAGTGGACAGCAGCAACTACTGGTCGTAGAAAGAAGAAATTTGACATGTAGGTTCCTTGAGGAGCACTAAGGATCAATTTATACTGGCGCAGAATCGAAGCGTCAATCTGAAACTTGACATAGCAAATTTACCTTTATCTCCACAACATAACGCACTTTTTTTTGAGATAAAAAGAAGACGCGCGGATTCGACGGAATTCGCGCGTCGGAGCGGAAGAAATATCTCAGTAGAAATATATGCATTACGTTGTGGAAATATATGAGTGAATTTGCTATGTGAAACTTCACATTGACGCCTCGACTCTGCGCTAGTATAAATTGACCCTAAGAGAGGATGTCTCAAAATTCCCAAGGGATCGGGAAAAAACGGGATTTGAGCGTATGAAGTCGCGGGCATAGGTAAGCTAGAATAATATATTTATATTTTGTATGGAGGAAGACACCTAGCTTGCTGGAGATTATCTGCAAGATATATAAGACATTCGTGGTAGTATAAGGGTGGACTTAATAGTTTGTACCTGTGTTCTATTAAATGCCCTTTGCGTTCCTGGGCCGCGGTAACTCTTACGAACAATTCCGCAACCCAGGCAGGGACTTAATGCCTGATGGCCCTTTCCCACTAAGACGGACCGTCTAGCGTCTGTTTAAACGGAAGACGGCGGCCGGACGTACGTGTTTACACTTAGACGGACTGACTATTTAACTCGCGGGGTCCGCGGGGTAGTAGGGAGGCAAATTGGTGGTGTCTCGACGGCAGATTCATTCACACTACATATATCCAATCCGGGCGCTTAGACGGCTCTTCGCAGTGCCGAAACATCCGTCTAAAAACCCGTCCGTCTCAATGTGAACAGTGTCATATAAATTGTTCTGCCACTGGCATCCATTTAAATATGCTTTATAAAACGGGTTAAAAAGAAAATACAACATGGAGACAACGACACGGCAAAGGAAAATATTAACTTTAATTATAATACTGCAATATTACACTTTATTAAATGCTGTCTTATGGGGTCTGTCGTCTTCGTAGTAGTTTTAAATTAATTGGAATGCTTATGCATTAATTATTAAATATAAATTGTCTCGCTATTTTCTTGATAAAAGATCTAGGTACTACTTTATTAGATCTTTAATTTACATTCACCTATAGTTGAGCTCGAACTGAAGAGTTTTTGCAAATTTATCTTTCAAAGAGGTTAAGACTCCTTTGTACTCTCCAGCCCTCATGTTCGAGACGTCGACGAATAAATATGAATCACCGATACCGAAGAAGCTGTCCATCTTTTGTTTCGATGCCTCAGTGCCAGCTCATGAAGACTTGTAAATATTGACGACTATCTATGAAGGAACAATTGCCGTACTATCAATATTGTAGTAATGTTGTAGAAAAAAAATATCCAGTCTATTACTACAGCACAAAGAGGTTTGAACTATTTTAATGGAATTTAAAGTTCTTACTTAGTTGCGGCGCACGCTGATACTGTTATATACAGATTGAGGACACTTTAATAAAACAAATAAACTTATCGCACCTTTAAAGTAAAACCGTTAATAAACGAAACTATGAAATTTTATAGTCGCACCTTTAAAGTAAAACCGTTACTAAACGAAAATGTTCATGAATTGAGGTATCAATGCCATCTATCTAAAACAGTGACTATTTTCTAAAATAGGCTCCCCTATAAAATTTCATAATTTCGTTTAGTAACGGTTTTACTTTAAAGGTGCGACTATAAAATTTCATAATTTCGTTTAGTAACGGTTTTACTTTAAAGGTTCGTTATAACACCCCGTCGTCTTTGCGTCGGGTGTTAAAAGTAAGGGATCTTAAAGTGCGACGTTGACGAGATATTATTATTTGAATGTAAAGTTCTTCGATGTAAACGTAAAGATGAGTGAATGTAAAGTTCCTTGTCTCCAAATACCTCGACAAAACGAGTCGTTTTGTTATTCCAGCTTATATTGTCCCACTCAAAATTATGTGGGTCATGTCATGTAAGTCATGTGTGTCATGGCACTGAGGAATGATTTCGGATTATTTTGCTAAAAGGGATAAAATATTGTACAAAGTTCGTCATTTTTGTCCATCTCGTCGAGCGCACGGCTTGGAAAAACAAAGCTTAAATAGCTGATTCTTCGAAATTACCAATCTCATAAAGGCTCTTTGTGAGTTAATACCGACACAAACAAATTATTACGAGGTTTATACGTAAGCCGAGTAAGTGTATATTTTAATTAGTATTAATGAAAGCCTGATATCTGAGGGGCGAGCGGTGAGGGGGAGTGTATTCCAGGAATCGCAGCTGCATCCGGGCTGCGCTACCTGTGACCTCGAGCGCTACCACCCGCCCCAACCCAACTGCACCCAACTACCCCCACTGGCACGTGTAGCCTTCAAACGGCCACCACCCATGCAACTGCAGAAGGCGAATGCACGTAGATTTTGTTCCAACATTTTGAAACTAAAATTGGTCACTAACAGTTTATACTAACAACTATAGGTGACCAACTTCGCGGAAGGATCTCGTGAGAAGCGGTTTATGTTCTAATGCGAGTTATGTTGGATTTTTATAAATATGTTATGGACATGTTCCTATCATAACATTAAATAAATGGTTATAGAGATATGGAAACCAAAGAAAACGATGCAGCGATGGTTGGATTGTTTGAAAAATGATATTATGGAGAAAGGACATAATCACCACTATTGAGGTCACTGCCAATGGATATTGGAGTATGGACAGAGCATGAGGCGTCGCCTCGTCCTTATACATACCTAGCGGTTATCGCGACGGCACGGTTGGTGCAGTGGTTGAGCGATTGACTGCTGCGCTGCGTATCGCGGGTTCGATTCCCGCACAGAACAAACATTTGAGATATTTGTATGGCCTGCAGATAGTTGTTCCGAGTCTGACTGTGTGTATGTGTGAATTTGTATGTTTGTAAACGCACCCACGATACAGGGGAAAAGATTATCGCGTTCATTTGAACGGCAAACTCGATCGCTACGCGCCGACGGAGTGCGGCGTCCGGTTTTGCCAAACACAATAACGGTGATTGTCAAGCAAACTCTTCAAGTTAAAATTATGTGAAATATACTGTTTTTACATTGCCTAGTCTTAATAAAAATGATTGCCGAGACACGGAAGAGTGTCGGTATGTAATTAATGTTCATTTATCCACGGACCGTTGGTATAGATGGATAAACATTAATTGGTTGGAGAATCGACCTTGCATCGTTTGTTTGTTCGATCAATCGCGTGGCTGTTATAATTTAACTCCAAGCTCCTGTCCACTTATATCATTGAATTGTTTAAAAACTATATAGTTATCCAGTCCAAATATTTAAAGTCATTGTTTGTTAAGTTACAATAAAGGTTACGCTGTCAATTATGTAATCTATGGCGCACTAAATTTCGCGGGTCCGTACAGCCCATGAATCCGAAAGACATTTTGTATATCTGTCACCGGAAAATGGAAAATTTCGTAAGATTACAAAATATATTGAGAGATTAGAATGTCTGAAGATACTCTCGATAAATTGTCAATTGAACATTTGGAATACTTTTTTATACGTATCAAATGATCTCTCGAAGTCATACCGAGAAATTGTGGAATATACAACCGATCATGTTTAGGCTCGTATATTTACAATCGTGCGGGTTTGTAGGTACCTACTGTCAGGCGGATCTCCTTGGTTCCGGTCGTCTGGCAAAAAGTAAAAGAGAATTTGAATTAAGAATATGTTTTGTTTTTATACGGGACACCGGTGCCAGCGTTCGTTGAAGGCAGATGCCAAATATATTATGAAGTTTAAATCTCAAATATAGTTTTATTTATATTCATAGTATTAAATAGCACCAGCGTGAGTCCGCTAGTGTTACAGTACTATTTATTGTAGCTAGTAACAATGAACTGATTTTGGAAACGATACATACATGTGATTAGTAGTTCTCTAAATTGAGTAGGTACTCCTAAATCCATCTAGTTTGGGCTCATATGAATGTTACGGGTGGGTACTATTATTTGTAGTAGTTACCAACAACAATGAATAAGGCTCATCAGAAGGATTCAAAAGAACCCAAATACGATGGCTAGACTAGTAGCTAATAATAGCTTTTCTATACGTCGCTTGAACGAATACAAAGAAAAATAAATAAAACATAATATTTCTCTTATATTCCAGACGACAAAGTAACAAATATTCCTAATGTTCAGTTGAGAATTTATCGAGAAAAATAAAATAAATATAATAATATAGATTTTTACAATCTCTCAAGATATTTGACTGGCCTATTGGTCGAGTGGTTAGTGACCCTGACTGCTAAACCGGAGGTCGTGGGTTCGATTCTCACCCAGAACAAATCTTTGTGTGATGAGCATGATCATTTGTTCTGTGTCTGGGTGTAATTTGTCTATAATATGTATTTATTTAGAAATATATAAGTATGTTTATCAGTTGTCTGGTTGCCATAGCACAGGCTCTGCCTAGTTTGGGATCGGATGACCGTGTGTGAGTTGTCCCAAGATATTATTATTATTATTATTTTATAATGTTGTGGAGTTTGCAATGATCCGGTGACATTTCCATCGGTAGAGTGCCGGCATGGACTTTAAAAAAAAAAAGTACCTGAAACCTTTATTGGGATGGTCATATTAATTGGAAATGCCATATGGAAACTATTTGTAAAAATCGAAACCAATTTTGCTTATGCGCTACATAATCCTGCGAAAATATCAAATGAGTCTGAAATTTTACCATACAAAGCGTATGTCTCATTAACATTACGTTTTGAAATAATGTATTGGTGCAATTCCACTGAAACATCGCGTTCAAAGCTCAGAGAGGTGTGTAGGTACGTCCTGAAAGACTGATAGTTGAAGGCAATATAAACTTCTTACTTCGCGTTGTATGTACATATTCTAGACAGCAGTATTCGCAAAATCAAACTTCCATGAATTGCTTCAAACACTGAGATTGGACGCAATAGAGAGATGTGTGCTATTTTACAAGACTGCACTATACTCAAAGAGCTTTCTAGGAAGCTCTTTAGTGCACTCAAGTTATACAACGTGTAACAGAATAAACGCAATACCTTTTAAGGGCTCATTGTTCTCATCATTATGAACAACTTTTACTATGGGAACAACACGAAATCGCGAAAAAAAGTTTATTTTTTTTATTATTATTTTAAAACAAATGTTTACGCTATGTACGCATTTTTTTTTGTTTAAATTGTGTTTTGTTTATTAATTTGAATGTTTTTATGATTTTTAACTATTATTAATTATAATTTGAATATTTGTACGCAGTTGACGGCAAGACAGCGTTCATTTTATTAATATTGCAGTTTTTACCTTTTGTTTACCTATGTTCTATAAATAAAAAAAAATGAATTTGTATTACTACACTCTTAGCCCCCTTACTAATCAGGATGTAGCATTCACAAATTGGATACGCTGCGCAGTTGGACACTTTACACTTGTGGCTCGGTAAAGCACCTGGTCAAAGTGTGTAGTCTCTCTCGAGTAAATTCTCGAAGCCGGCCGACCAAATGCTGAAATGTACGGAAATGTTGCTAAGGCATGCCTCAGGCTTAAATTCGCTCATGCAGATATTGCGAAGTACAAAGGCACCAGTCCAATAAGTGTTCTAGGAAGACTGATTCAACACAATAGGTATGCCTCATGTTCAAACTACGTATTGACAAAATAGGAAATGGCCTGCCCTGCTGTGCCAATATAGGCACGACTGCCAGTGTAAGTTTCCAATTGACAGCTGAGTAGATAATCTTTTGATGCCCAATGCGTTATTTTCTTTGTGTTGTTCATAATTGTTATTTATTACGCGTTTGTATATCCTACGTATTTTAGTTGTTTACAAGTGTCAATTTTGAAGTTACATCCTGTTGTATATAAAGTGGACGTGCACAGATTCCGGTTCGCTAATATTTTATCAAAACACTTTTGACATTTTTTTTAGTTTACAACCAACGTTTCGTGTTTATTTCACAAACAACTTTTTTCGATTTTTATTTTAGAAACACTCGCTTTACAAACATTTATGTGGTGATATTTAATCATTATACAGTTTTCATTGAATAATTTAATTCTTTTGGAAAAGTCACGTTTATACTAAACTAGTTGCCGCCCGCGGTTCCGCCCACGTGATTGTCGAAAATTATCCCAAGGGAACATATTCCCGGTATAAAAAGTATCCTATGTGTTATTCCAGACTATAATCTACCACTGTGCCAAATTTCATCAAAATCCATTCAGTAGTTTTTACGTGAAAGAGTATAAAACATCCATCCATCCATCCCTACAAACTTTCGCGTTTATAATATTAGTAGGACAGCATTTCACAGTACATTTTCGAAACCATCACAACATGCAAACAAGTAGGCATACAACATGCATGCAGCAGGCATGGTTGCTGTCACGGCTCCGGCGGTCTCACGCCAGCTTATCGTCGCAGATGGTTTTAGTGCTCACCGCAGTTTAGGCTTGCTGGCCGGCCTCAGCCGCGGCGGCGGGCGTTAATACTCGTCAGCTCACGGGCCGCCTCGCCCCTCCGCGCCAACGCGAGCTTAAATTACACTCTAGGAGTAGGGCAGACAAGACTACGTGAAGTCGGTTTTGCAACGATTCATTTCTGTCACTCACTTTTGTAGCACAACATATTGACTTTTTAAGATGATATTTCTTTTTAATACAAAATGTGTACACGTTACGTGTAAAGACATTGACATTGTAACTACCCACCACTTTGGAAATCAATCAGTATTAATAAACTGTATGAGAGTCGTCCATTAGGTATTTCATACATAGTTGAAATATCCAATATCTTAAAAACTCATTAGGTTAATCGTTCGTCAGTGCAAATATGTAAAAAGTTTTTATTCCAAACGTTGTTTTATGATAAAAAATTGTTAAAATATTATTTTTGGTGAACTGACGGGACTTCATAAATTCCATGAAGTACCTATATCATCATCTGCCTAGCCTTTTCCCAACTATATTGGGGTTGGCTTCCAATCAAACCGGATTCAGCTGAATACCAGTATTTTACGTGGAGCGGCTGCCTACCAGACCTACCCATTAACTGGGTAACACGGTATTCCTTGGCAAGACTGGTGTCAGATTATCTGGCTTCTGACTATCCGTAACGACTGCCAAAGATCTACAAATGACAGCCGGGACCAACGGCTTAACGTGCTTTCCGAGGCACGGAGGAGTCTTGATATGTTAAGATAGTCACCCATCCACAGACCACCCTAGGCAAGCGTTGCTTAACCTTGAAGATCGACCCGTGCGGCTGTTATTATTTCATGAAGTACCTACAACCAATATGAAATACCTGGAACTGACTTCATACAAGTATTATATTCCACTGACCTACTTTATTGAGACAGTGCAAAATGCTGTTTTAAATAAAGCTTTGTTCGTGAAACGTTCTCAAAGAATCGATATCTAAAAGGGTAAACTTCATCACTGGGCTGGGACTGGGTATTGGTGAAAATTTTCGCGTCACTTGTTTAATACAAAATACACGTTATGCCCTTTGAAATAAGGTTCATTTTGCATTGACGATGTAATCAGCATCACATGCATTTTTTCCAGGCCATACTAATTTAGAAATATCTTATATAAGATGTAGAAATCACTAAAGATAGTTAAAAAGTACTAAAAGTACCTGTTGTACTTGATGAACCGAGTAAAGACGGAAAAAAGGTATGACATGTAAAAATATCTACATAAAATAATCAACATTATTGAAACCGCATACAGCTTCCATCAGCAAATCGTATGTGCATCAGCAAATGCAATATTATTACAAACATGAGAGGAAGGCCACTGTAACGTCGCAATTATGCTTATTAATCTCATTCGATTATTGGAAACAAACAAAATGAACGAAACGAAGTTGAAAATGAAATGGAGCCGATATAATGCAGTAAGTGTGTGCGATTGGCTGGGATGGTATTTCGAGTATTATTTCATTAAATTTATTTATTAAATTATTTATATTATATTATTTTAATAATTTATAAAAATTATTAAAACGCCATAGATAGAGAGATAGATCAGATATTGTCTAATTAGTGACCAATTTCACACATCTAAAATATTGAAATTATGAATTAGTATTGTTTAATGAAATACTAACAGTCTCATTCATAAAAATCCCTTAAATTAGGTTTATAACGTTCATTACTTAAAATGCTCATAAGTACTTTTAAATGTATTTTTTTTTTAAGTATTTGAAATTATCAAATGACTTCTTGCGCTCTGGGTGGAGCAGAAGGGCGTGTCAGACTCTTACTGACTAAAACCCATCCGTGTTCCTTCTAAAGCCCTTTGCGTTCCAGGGCCGCGGTGACTCTTTCAAACAAATTCCGCAACCCTGGCAGACTTATAAACGTATTATAAAGTTCTTTATTCATAAACGTTAAATAAACCTTTTATAGCTAAGTTGACGTGATTAGATATTTTAGCGTTATTAGTGTGTCGTTTTGACGAAACCATAGTAAATACGCTCTTTGAAAAAGGTTCGACAACAAAACCTTTTTTAAAGTAAGTTATTTTAATTACGGGTGTGTGTTTTTTACCAATGAATAATGGAGAAATAAGCGAGTAAAGTAAAATTAGCTGGAGGAAGACAAGTTCTATATCTTTCTACGTACACAATAATCGTCCAAAAATAGAAATGTTCGTACACAAAAGTTATTACGGTATTTCTTTTGTTATGTTTTATTACTTATCTCGTGTTTATTTCTGTTCCCATAGCTTTTATTGATGGGTTTGGAAAGGAAGAGAGTTTCGATACTAGAAAATAAAATACAGAAACCAATACCAACTCCAAAAAACTGGCAGCATGGGTGGATTTGCAAAGCGGGGCAGGCATCTTTTTTGATTAGTCTACTTTGCCCCAAGTGCACTGGCAACTCTGCCTTCAGTTTTCTTTGGGTAATATTAACCCGGGTTGGGTATAGAAACGTGGACACTCACCATAGGCCTGGTCCACAAATTCAAGGTTGCTCAGCGTGCAATGGAGAGAGCAATACTCGGGATTTCTTTGGTGGATAGAATTCGCAACGAAGTCATTCGCCAGAGAACTAAAGTCACCGATATTGCGCGTAGAATGAGCATGCTGAAGTGTAAGTGGGCCGGCCATGTCTGTAAACGGACAGACGGTCGATGGAGCAGACATTTGTTAGAGTGGAGACCGCGTATGGGAAAACGTAGTGTGGGACGCCCTGCGGCACGATGGATTGATGATTTGAAGAAGGTGGCTGGCAGCGGATGGATGCGGACCGCTCAAAACCGGGATGGTTGGCGATCTTTGGGGGAGGCTTACGTTAAGCAGTGGACGGCAATTGGCTGATATGATGAATATTAACGCCAGCATAATAATAATAATAATCTGTGGCCCGGCTGTCAAGAAGACAGTCAAGAAATTTTTTTCTCGCCGATTTTTATTGTGAATAATTTAAACAAAACCATCTTAAACCAACAAAATGAAATTGAACCCGAAAACCATTAAAAAAAAACAATAACACAACAATAGAACTGGAAAAACAAAGATATGACGAAGAAATTATGAAATGCTGACGAGAAGCCGGGCACGTCACCTAGCCACACACCCATCACCTTCGGCCTCGTCGCTCAGCTCCGCCTCGCCGCCGCCGGAACCCAGCCCCACTGTGAGTGCTGTGACACCGGCCGTGGCAGTTGCGTCGAGCTCAAGTGACGAGTACTTCTCACCGCCTACGACGCCACCACCTGCACGTCGGAAAATGTCATGCGCTCATACTTTGGGGCCACAGAGGGGGGAACTAACCTGACTGCGTACCGTGGTCGGATGCTCTCTCTGTTTCAGGTACTTGAACCAGCTGTCAACGTTTCGGCCCAACGACTGTCGGATCAGGTGCGCGTCATCCAACGTAATCGTATGTTGGATGACAGTGTGCTTGATCGCCTCCGAATGGAAATGTGTGGCCATGTCATTACTCCTCCGTCGCAGACTGTGTCACCACCACAGTCGCAAATATCCAGCCACGCTGACGAGGAGAGTAATGACAGGGTTACAAACGTAAGTACCCAGTGCAATGAGGAATTGAGGAGTGCTTTAGAGTGTGCTATTCGGGAATATCGCTACATACCGCCTGAACTAAGACCACGCTTACCTCGTTTGCCCATGCATAACAAAAATAGGGCGCTGGTAGCTGCTCTGGATTCGCAGTTGTCAAATTATTTTGATGACTGCGAAGACCTCACTGATACACACTCGATTATGTACTGCGCGGCTGTAGCGGCATGTCGTGTAGCTCATGTCAAAATGACTAATGACAGAGTTACACGACCAAAACCAGCCGTACCGGCTTGGCAGTGCAGGATCGAGCGTCGTATCGGTGGGGCCAGAGCGCTAATCGGCAAACTAATCTGCTTCAGGGAGGGCAACACTCGCCCTAGAGTGATGCGTTTTGTGAGACGGGCGTTTTCGGGGACTGATATCAGCCCCCGAGATTATATGTCACGTGTCACAGAGCGCATCGACTTCCTGAAGCAGAAAGTGTATGCATGGGCAAACCGTATTCGTAGGTATAGGCGGCGAGTGGAGCGATACACCCAGAATCGCACATTCCGAAGTAATGAAAGGTGGGTATATAGGGTTTGGGAGCAACCGGACCAGGGTGTGACTGACACGCGCCTGCCGGATGATGACGCCATGTGTTCGTTCTGGCGCAACATCTGGTCGGTGCCTGTCAGTCACACCGAAGGTGGTTGGATTCGAGAGGTCGAGCGAGCGTGCAATCCATTGCCAGAAATGGGGGCAATCACAATCAGCCCCCAAGATGTAGCCCGTGCTCTCCGTCCGTTGCCTAATTGGAAATCTCCAGGGCCGGACGGACTGCACAATTTTTGGATTAAGTGGCTACAAAAGTCGCACGCTCGTTTGGCATCTCAGTACCAAACTGCCTTAGAGTCCGGCTCGCTACCCGAATTTCTTACGACAGGAGTTACCCACCTGCTCCACAAATCGGGTAGTACCGCGGAACCCAAAAATTATAGACCGATCACGTGTCTACAGACGGTCTATAAGGTTCTTACATCTATTTTGAGAGCTAAAATTAATAATCATATTAACAGCAACAACATCATGTCTGTCTCTCAAAATGGATGTAGGAATGGGTCCCGCGGTACTAAGGAGTTACTCCTCATTGATATGGCCATTAGCCAACAGGTTCGGCGTTTCCGAAAGGATCTGTCGACATGTTGGATAGACTATAAGAAGGCCTATGACTCGGTGCCTCATACATGGCTCATGAGGGTGCTAGCATTGTATAAAATTGATACAATGCTACGCACCTTCCTGATGTCGTGTATGGGGCAATGGAGGACAGTTCTTCGCTATCCAGGATGTCGAAATATCCAGAGGAACAGCGAACCGGTAAGGATCGAGCGGGGCGATAGTTTGAGTCCGCTTTGGTTTTGCCTAGCCTTGAACCCTCTAAGCACACTGCTGGAGAATTCAGGGCTGGGCTATCGGTTGAAGAGAGGAGGTCAGGTTATATCTCACCTCCTTTACATGGATGATTTGAAACTCTTTGCCCCCAGTAATCTGCAACTGATGGAGCTACTGAAGGTAACTGAAACTTTCAGTAGTGCCATCAGGATGGAGTTTGGTGTGGACAAATGTGCGGTCATGCATGTAAAGCGTGGGGAGATTATGGAATCCGTGGGAACTCAACTCTCGGATTCCATAAACCTCAGATCCCTCTCTTCAACTGAAACTTACAAGTATTTGGGTATGTCGGAAGCGTTAGGTATCAATGTTACTGACATGAAGCAATCGTTGAGGGAGCGCTTCTTTGGCCGCCTGAAGAAGGTATTCAATAGCCTTCTATCAGGTGGAAACAAGGTACGCGCCTTCAACGGTTGGGTCATGCCGGTATTGATGCACTATTTCGGCGTACTCAAATGGACTCAAACGGAACTTGACGCCCTGGATAGGCGGGTCCGTACACTGCTTACTGCATATCGAATGCATCACCCACGGTCGTCGGTAATGAGACTGTATATCCCGCGAAAGTGTGGAGGTCGAGGCTTCTTAAATGCTAAGACTCTCCACAATCGCGAGATATGCAGTCTCAGGGAATATTTCCTAGCTGTCGACGTGGGTATGCATCAAGATGTAGTGACGGTGGACAAGGGACTCACCCCGCTCTCTTTGGCAAATGAGAACTGGCGCAAACCTGCGGTGCTAGACACTAACGATCGCAGGGCAGTATGGCAAAGTAAGGAACTTCACGGACGCTTTTTCCGGGCCCTACATGGGCCCGACGTAGATCAATTAGCGTCCGTAGCCTGGTTGCGTTTCGGTGATCTCTTTGGAGAAACCGAAGGTTTTGTATGTGCAATTATGGACGAAGTTATCATGACGAATAACTACCGAAGATTTATTGTGAAGGACGGCACGGTTGACATATGTCGGGCATGTCACCGTCCGGGAGAATCGATTCGCCACATTGTCTCTGGTTGTTCTCGTCTAGCTAACGGAGAATACTTGCATAGGCACAACCTTGTAGCCAGGATTATCCATCAGCAACTTGCTCTGAAATACTCTCTTGTGGAATCGGAGGTGCCGTACTACAGGTATGCGCCCGACCCAGTTCTCGATAATGGCAATATCACATTGTACTGGGATCGGTCCATCATCACTGACAGGACTATTGTTGCCAATAAGCCTGATATAGTGGTGGTGGACCGAATCGAGAGGCGTGCAATGATTGTAGACATAACCGTTCCGCATGACGAGAACCTCGTGAAAGCCGAGAAAGATAAGCAAATCAAATATATTGACTTGGCTCGCGAGGTTGTCGACATGTGGGATGTGGACTCAGCAATCATTGTACCGATAGTTGTGTCAGCCAATGGCTTAATAGCCACGAGCCTCGACCAGCACCTCAGGAGGCTCTCGTTAGGCAGCTGGATCAAGGGCCTGATTCAGAAAGCGGTACTTCTGGACACGGCTCGTATTGTTAGGAGGTTCCTCTCTCTTGAGCCCTGACCGCCGGTAGCTTGGACCCTGTTCCCGATACCGGTGGGCTACTATTTTTATATTTTTAAATGTTTTTGCTTAGTTTTGTATTTTTTTAAAAATATTTAAAAATGTAAGAAATAAGTTTAAAAAAATGAATATACGGAATAATAATAATAATTTGATTTATTTCTCTCAAAAGGTACCGACATTGGTTTGTGACATATGATTTCAATCAAATTTGTAACCTTTGTGAGAGCTGGAGTCTGTAGTGGGTTCGGGACCTGTATGACAGATCTCCAGGCTCTCACCCTCTTAAAACAATACTATTAAGCACTAATTTGTAAACATCCAAGCCTTCACGTACATAGAGGAATATTTAAAAACTAAAATGGAGAAAATGTTAAAACTAAAAATGGTGTGTCTGTGAGTGTTTAGTGTATTGTGCGTGTTGCGTTTGTGTGTGTGAAAGTATATTTGTTAGAGTGAGTGTAGGTGTGTGTATTAAAATGAAGTCTACTAATTTACTATCTTATTTATTTTAAAACAGCTAAAATATTTTCTGTCTCAGAATAATCCAAATCGAGAAGCCAATTTATTATTTTTGCTTTACATTTGGATTTGCACAAGGGGTATATGTTTAAAATTTTGTTAGTGTTATTGTACACATGACTGCTAAGGAAGCGGAAGAAGCGTTGGGTCGAGGCACAATTTGTACAAATCGAGGGACAGACCGAATGCTTACGTCGTTGGGAGATCAAAGAAGGATCGTAGGGAGTGTGGCCGTGAGTTGTCATTAAAAGATTTAATATATATAATGTACGAACAGTTAGAACCTTACAAGTTTTGTAAAGGTCTGTGGTAGGAAAGCGATAGGGTAACAGCCAACCAACCTTCAACAGTGCCCTTTGGGCGCGTTCTACTTTCAACATGTGGGACCTTCCCGCACCACCCCAAGTAACTATACAGTATTGGATGAGGGATTGGCAGAGTGCTAGATACACAAGTTTAATCACCTTCGAGTCAGCAACGTAACGGAGGTTCTTAAAAACATAGATTAACCTGCGCAACCGTGAAGAAAGTGTTTCAATGTGAGAACTAAAGGTTAAACAGTCGTCAATCTGCACTCCTAGATACTTTATGTAACTTACCCGATTTAGGTGGGGGCAAACGCAACCCCCACCTAAATCGGGTAAGTTACATAAAGTATCTAGCATATTATGAGGATTGGTGGTGGCGCACCATCAAAGAAAGACACTGAAAATGGTGATGATATATAGTTTCTTGGCTACCAAACGAATTTGTTGGTTCCATGTCGGGACATTCAGTTCCCTTCAAAATGAGCTGAATGATGCTAACATACACGGCATATTCGTGGACATTTATGAATTATGCTTGTCAATATTTTCCTTGTAACAAGCTTATAAACCTCTTCTAAGTTTTTATGAATAAGACTGTCTTATTCATAAAAATAGGTTTATAATGTTCATTAGTTTTTTTTAAAATTCTTTATTAAGGAGCTTTGTCAAAATACTGACTATGTCGCTCCATCATAGCCAAATTTTGAATTTGTTACGTTTTGTAAAATATTTTATACAGAGTTTGATGGTCGTTCGACATAGGCTTAGCTAAAACACTATTTAGAGTAACAAATCCAAACATATTTTTGGAGTCAAACAGATTTCTCCTGAAGCGATCGCCCCGTTCACACTCCATCAAGATTATTCCAGATTTCTCAAATTAGGTAAAGGTGTCCACAAATTCAAGGTTGCTCAGCGTGCAATGGAGAGAGCAATACTCGGGATTTCTCTGGTGGTGGATACCTATGAGGAACGTAAACTTCCTCGATGGGCTGTCACCGGATCGAAACTTCATGGCAGTAACAATATCTTTTCTACTGAGTGAAAAATTATCTATCCAGGAAATTATTAGTGGCTCAGGCTGAATGGTTTTGTACCAGATACCTTTTTCTTTTGATCTAACATCCTCATATTCTTTCCAAAATTTATGACAATACTTTTGATGTGACAACGTCTAAATTGATGAACGCCGGCTGCACGCACAAAAAAGGATGACTCATTGTAACGTTACGCTCATTGTAACGTTACGGTCATTTCATCAATGTTTTTTTATGACGTTGTCACGTTAAACTATCGTCCGTAAACCGACTTTACAGACAACCATTTTTTTACCAAATAGAAGTTATCTGAAAAAAAAAAATGGTACTATATCTAACGGCGTACCCTCCACACAGGCCCTCTTAGCATAAACGTCTGCCACCTCATTGCCATGTATCCCGATATGTGACGGAATCCACTGCAGTATTACTAATTTGGAATTGTGTTGAAGTTCCAGAATCTGATCAATTAATGTGTAAGCAATCGGTGTTCCTCGCATTGTCGAGGTACAACGAGCCACGTGTTGTAAAGAACTCTTGGAGGCAGTTAGTATAAGAACCTTACTATGATTTATTGATTAAGTATATGATAAAGCTTAACTAATTGCCAACAATTCAAGATACATTACAGACAATATTAAAACACATAGATATATTTTGTTGAGGGTCAAATGCTGCTCTGGAATTTTTATTGTCTTTGGAAACGTCTGTGAATATTTGATAAAAATTTGGATCGTCTGCGTTTACATACTGACATCATAAATCATTTAAAACCACTAGTTGGAATAGTTTTTTTGCTTGATTTACTCCGTTAATGCTGAAGTTAATGTTTTTAGTTAAATCTATGTACCTGACCCAAGAGCGATACCCAACCATCTTTAAATTCTGATTGCAGTGTATTCGCATATCTTCAAGGTATTCATGACTTAAAGTGAGCAAAGGCAAATGAAAAAAGTGCTGGCACTCAGCCTAATTTGAATAAATGACTTTTGATTTTGAATAAAATTTACCGGCTAAATAATTTCGACGAATAAATAGGGGCTGGAGACTTAATTCACTACTCATAATATGAATTGGTGCAGATTTTATAAAGCTACCAATGATCCTCATCGATTGGTTTTGGACTTAGTCGAGTTTATACAAGTTTGAGTGACAGCCATTTCCATACAGAAAGCTAGCGAATTCGTATCAGAGAAATATAAGCGATTCTTAAGTGTTTCGGATGAACACCCCATTTAGTTCCAGATAGAACTTTAAGGACATTGAGAAATCTTGCTGTTTTTTATGGGTTTCATTTATATGTTTGGCCCATCTTAGAGAACAAAGGCAAAGGCATTTTCTACTACCTGCAAGATTGAGTTATTGATTTTAAGAAAAGCCTATTTCATTATTTTTACCTTTTTTAAAAATACAAGACTTTGTTTTTGTTTTTGAAATCCCTAATGGCCGGTCTCTAACATATTTACCTTTCACCAACTGTCAAATTAGCTACCAACAGTAGCTGAAACGTCATGTTTGAAAGGCAAACATGTTGTTTCAGCTACGGTTGGTAAAATTTAAAGTGGTATCGGCAAACAAGCATTTACTTTCAAAATACCACACTAATCTTTTTTGAATACTTAATTGAATGATATATTTTACATATACACGAGATAAGTAAAAAAAAGAAAAGAAAGAACAAAATTATTTAGCACAGGTACAGACAACAAAGCTATTTGATATACAGGCAAAAATATTATTTTTTTCACTACAATGATAATAATGAGTGTGGTGTTCAATGAAATTGTCTACTCAGCACACTCACAATATTGTTTAAAAGTAGTTAAAGTTAGCTACCTGTATACCAAATACACTGACTGTACACTGCCGCACTAATTAAAGGAAGGATTTTTGGAAAATTAATTTACTCATAGACTTAAATTATCGAAACAAAATCTACACTTTCTAAAACCTGAAGTTTTCAGGAGAAAAATCGAACAAAATTTATTTAGCACAGCCATGAAACACGCACGGTAAAAATAACAAGACAAAGGTAGTTATGCCAAAAACTAAGTGTGTGTCTCACGGCTGCACTAAAAAGGTCCATTTCAGCGATATGTCAGACAGACTGATACTGTCTGACGCTGGTTTTCTAATGAACCTTTCAAAGGATGAGTGGCGGTGGATAAGTGAAATAGATCTAAGAGAGACAATAATTATACCATATTATTGTCTCTACCGGGCTTAGGAATACGAATTATACCTATTTCTCGCCATTGTTTCGGCACTAGACCTGAGGAAAGAAATTTAATCTACAAGAATAATAATAATATTTAATCATAGAAAATGATATTTCATCATTTCCTGGACAGGTATCTTTGGATTTAATGTTTCGATTAAGTTCTGTTTAAGTTATTTGCGAATCTGATTTCGAATTTTGAGAATAAAATAATGGTTCATAATTAGGAGTCATACTATGTAGCAGAAAACTGGCTTTAAACGTTCATTAGTTAAACGTAAACGTATTATAAAGTTCTTTATTCATAAACCTTTTACAGCTAAGTTAACGTTATTAGATAATATATTTTAGCGTTACTATGTTGTCGTTTTGACGAATCCATAGTAAATTACGCTCTTTAAAAAAGGTTTGCAACAATTCAAACCTTTTTAAAGTTAGTAAGTTATATTATGTGTTTAAATTATCAATGAATATTGGAGACACAAGCGAGGAAAGTTATTGAGAACAGGCAAAGAAGCGAAAATTGGCTGAAGGAAGACAAGTTATAATCTTTCTACGTACAGACGCCAACACAAACTCAAATGATTTATTTCAATTAAACCATTTACAGGCACTTTTGAACTGTCAAGGTTGGTCAGTCAAAAGACATGAAGCTATTTGCACGTTCCAAAGCGTAGATCTCTATGGAGAAGAACGTGCAAGAAACTCCACGGACATTCTTTTAAATCATTTTTGTTTTGCAATGTTTTGGTTACATCATTCTTGTTGAAATTAAACATACATTATATGAACGATGTAAAAAAAAATGCACGACAAAAGCGTCCGGAGTAGGAAAAACAACGATTCAAATAACAAATCATTAAAATAGACCATGGCAGCTGAGAGATGACCAGTCTCAACTGACGACGTCCGTTCACGAACATGACGCACGTGCTTGAACCATTCGGCCCAGTCATATTGAAGGGAGCCAAATGATCCAACACAAGCTACAACAATCTGTCAAATTTCATTAATTGATTTTCAACTTTATCGCTAAAGGATTAGGTTCAAGGTTGATTGTGAAAATTTGTCAGTTTCAGGTAGCTTAATGTGCAGGCCTGTACACAATAATCGTACAAAAATAGTAATATTCGTACACAAAAGTTGTTACGGTATTTCTTTGGTTATGTTTTAATACTTATATCGTATTTATGTCTGTTCCCATAGTATATATTGATGGATTTCGTAAGGGAGAGAGTTTTGATACATAATCTCTTCTCTATACATATAACAAAAATGTAACGGAAGAAGAAAATAGAACTTTGACGTTCAAAAAGTGCTGGCACTCAGCCTAATTTTAATAAATGAATTTTGATTTTGATTGATTAAAAACCATACTTTGAGACCCTGCTGATGACCCTGACCTTTCATTCAAATATCACACGGTACAAACGGACACACATGCGTCTTGTGACCACTTGAACCTGGCTGCGACAGACTCAGAAGGAGTATTATGTCCACTTGAGTCTCGTATCACTGTCATTTGCGCTGCACTGGAAATAACGACATGGCAAACTACAATCCAGTGTAAGTGGTTCTTAGGGATCGCTACCTCTGCATTGTGGGACGCGGTCTCTCGTCTGTCAAGGGGGAAACCTTTTGAAACTGTTAAGCACGTGATTAGTTCGTTTTTAGGGTTCCGAACCTCTATATGGAAAAACGAAACCCTTATAGGAATACTCGGTTGTCTGTCTGGCTAGCTGTCTGTCTGCCAGTCTGTCCGTCTATCACAGCCGATTTTCTCCGAATCTACTAGACCGATTCAGTTGAGAGGTTCACATATACTCTTTTGTGACCCAAACAAGGAAGTTATGTTAAGTTAACAAGAAATTATGAGAATGGGTCACTCTTTGGGGGGAAAATAAGAAAATAAAAAATATTCTAACTTTACCGTGTGTGATATTTCAAATGAAAGCCTCATCGTAAGGCCTTCAAAAGTATGTTACATTTAGTATATTTTCATAATATGAGAGAAAACCATTGTTATAGGGTATTAACGCTCTCATAAACTAGAGTAAAGGTGATAGAACCTTTGTGGATGGTGTTATTCTTTTACTTACGACAACATACAGAACATTGGCGCCTTTACCTCCAAATATCTCGGCAACGCGACACTTTAGGGCACCATGTTGCTAGAATTTTTGTTGGTGTAAGTGTCCTCTTCCCATACATATAATGTTTCACCGTGCACCACGATTTTGAAAAAAAAAACAATCTAAATGTCGATGGGTATGCCAGCTCCCGTAGAAAAATGTTCGCTCCCTTTTGATAAATCTCATATTTTTCTCGTATTCAGAGAGAGACAAACAACACACAACACACATTGAGACAACATTTTTTAGGCGCACTTATGATTAAGTATACCCAAAAGTTGACAGTTATTAAGTCTCAATAATAATGTTAATGTTGTGTTATTAATTAAATGATATAATACAAAGATAATTATGTTTGTGATTTGTATCTTTTAAACCTTGTGTAGTTACAGAACTTAGTTTAAGGTGTTTTAAGTGGACGGTGCCTGCATACATTTATACTATTTCTCCTGGTATTATTCCTGTAGGATAATATTCGTCTTAGAAAGAAAGAAAAAGAGTTTATTCGACAAGCATGACGCATACCAAAACCATGACAGGTATGGTCATTCTTTTGGTATACGTCATGCTGCACTTACATGTAAATGAAGGCGCGAAATATCAAATAATTTTTTTTTATTTAATGTGTCTATATCATACATTTAGGTTGATAATATTATAACAACATTGTTTTGTAAGCCCAATTAACTAGTTCATTATTTTACGTACAAAGTGCTTACTTACTTGGGGCCTGCGCAGGCGCATGTCTCGCGACAAATTGTTCTAGTTGAATATTTATTACGTTTTACACATGCAGCGAGGCAAAAATATACCAGGCTGTATCATTTTAGCCAAACATATTATTTTACTTCAGTTGGGGTAGACTACAAGCAAATTATGCTGAGTCAACCTTTCAGAGGCGATGTTTAGGCAAGTGACCTACTTTTGAATAACACCAGCTGTGTTATAATATAGAACAGTAGAATTGGCGTTGGTTGGCATAAAAATTTGCCACCTGTTGCCAGGCTAGATCCATGGTGATTGGACTAGCGGGTGCTACTATCAAATACTTCTCACCACCTGTTGAACACTTGTGCTGAGCTGTTTTCTTAAACTTAAACGTTTTATTTCATTTCTGCGCATATGCGTATAACTGTAGTATTCGCATATTTAAACAATTTCCGTGTTATCGAGTGTGTGTGAAAGTGGCATTCACTCAAAAGTGATATTGTGTTTGATTGAATGTCCAAAATGAAATCTTAGTTAAACGCGACAATAGTTCAACGCAGATCTGTGTGCGTTAAAGTCGGAGGCAGTGCCAAATTCAGTCGTTGCTGTTAGACGAAATAGCGATGGAAAGAAAAAATATGACTCGTAAAACAATGGGATGGAAAATATAAAGGACAGTGACCATTCTAAAGATGATAGAAAACCTATTATTATCATTTGATGTTTGACATGAGAAGAAGCCTCCGAGCTGAGATCCGGCCATCGACAGGGCCAAACATATATAGGGCAGTCATACATTTGATGTCGTCACAAATTGGCCCAAAAGAGACTTGATAAACAAGGCGATCCGAGCACGCGGCTGGCGCGCGGTCACGGCGCTGTGACGAAAATATATGGCGTCTATCCGCGCAGCCCGCGACGCTCATTATATTTCGTTTCTTTTAAGCCATTTTATCTTGTCAGCGCCCTGGCCGCACACCCTGTCCGCTTTGTATATCAAGTCCCTTACCGGGTCGTCTAGACCAAAGCAAACTCGCGACGCGGTCGGCTATCCTCGGGAGCAGTCGTTTGCGCGAGACTATAAATGACGTGTTTCTTGAACGGTGATCGCTTATAAGTGGACTTTCGATCGACCCTATCTTATAATCCTTGTTTGATTCAGCCGGTTCCTAGCTGTCCTCCCCCCAGCATTGCCCTAAGCCAAGGTCCTTACCCCACAGGGGGTGGCCTTAGCGTGTAGTCGCTTAATATCTAAGTTTTTTTTACAAGTCCCGGCTTTAATATTATTAGCCGCCACAGGCAAGTTCGGTTAAGCAGCCAACAACCTCCTAGGTTCATTTGCGAGAAACCACTCATAAAAAATAAAAAGTAAAAAAGCAACGGAGTTTATGTTCACCATCTTATTGTTTTTGAAACTCGCATTCGTATTCTCAGTAAGTCCTTTCATTTGATAGGTACCTATATTGTGGGCAAGCATTAAAAACTTAGTCCGCCATATTGGATTTAGAGTTACACCACTTTATTTTCGACCTATTCTCAGCAAGCCCTTTCATTTGATATCCATATTGTAGATTTGCATTAAAAATAATTAGTCCGCCATCCAGGGTGTTCCACCATGTTGGATTTAGAATAACGTCATACAGCTAACCATGTATTGTCATCCAGACTGCATGTGTATAAAAAATTTCAGCTCAATCGGTTGAAGAAATGTGCTTCAAAATTGAATTTCAAGCTTCAGAAGTCCGCCATATTAAATTTAGAGTGACGTTACTTTATTTTTCGAGTTTTTCTTACCAAACCCTTTCATTTCATACCCATATTGTAGGAGTGCATTAAAATAACTAGTCCGCCATCTTAGGTGTGCCGCCATTTTGGATTTAAAATGACGTCACCTAGTTAACCATGCATTGTCATCCAAACCGAACGTATACCTGTACAAAATTTCAACTCAATCGGTTGAAGAAATCTGCTTCAAAGTTTAATTTCAAGCTTTAGAAGTCCGCCATATTGGGTTAAGTAAGAGTGACGTCACTTAATTTTTCAAGTTATTCTTAGCAAGTTTTTTCATTTGATACCCATATTGTGGAAGTCCATTAAAAATAACTAATGTGCCATCTTGGGTGTGGGATTTAGAATGACGTCACACAGACTCTTCTCTCTTCCTAACCAAACGTGTATACAAAATTTTAGCTCAATCGGTTGAAGATATCTACTTCAAAATTGAGTAGCAAGATTCCACCCAAACATACATACATTGCAAGTTAAATAAATAAAAACTTGTTAAAAGGCCCTATCTTCACTATTTAAATGAACGGCTCCGGCACACAGACCTGAGTGTAAATGTAAACCAAGCAAAAAAAGTATGTTAACAGTGAGGTCGTGCTTAAACATGTACTATTCTGAATGACATAATTTTGTATTAATCAAATGGGAACTGCCACTGTGTCGAATGAAAATCCAAAACTATGAGAGACATCGAAAGCAACATAAGGAATTTTAAAAGAACCCAGTTCAACCAGTTCGATTCTTGACTAGAAAAACCGATTTTTCAAAAAACCCATAATGCAGTTTTAGGTATCATCAAAATCGGGTTTAAGACTCCTTTCGGTGTTTTTCGATATTTCTCATAGTTTAGGATTTTGCCATCCACGCACACTTTAAAAATCACCCTGTGTAAGTCTGTTAAGTTGAACTTCAAAGTTCAGAGGAAGTTAAAATGCCGTCCTAAGTTTTAATTAAGTGTTGATTGCTAAATGTGTGTGTGTGAAACTTATGAATAAATTCGCAACTTCTCTGTGGACTTCATAAGGGCTATGTTTAGCAAGATTTGTGAAGTTTAAGGTTACAGGATTGCTTTTAGCAATAATGTTGCCCATTACAGCGGCGTCTGTTGTTTGTTATTGTAGTTTTCTATTCTCGTTAATTCCTTTTTTATTTTTCAGGTTCCGTACCCAAAGGGTAACCAACGGAACCCTATTACTAATCCTGCGCTGTCCGTCCGTCCGTCCGTCTGTCTGTCAGCGGGCTGTATCACAAGAACCGTAAGAGGAAGACATTTAAAATTTTCAAGGTGTCTTTTTGTCGCCGCTTCAAAAACAAATAATACAAATAAAACTTCATTACAAATTAAAGGGGGCTTCCATACAAGAAACGTGTTTTTTCCTCTTTATTGTACGGAACTCTTCGTGTGAGAGTCCGACTCGCACTTGGCCGGGTTTTTTGTGGCGAAATTACAACCTTATCTCTGCTGGCGGGGTACAAATAAATAAGGATGTGCTGGCAAAGTTGAGCTGAAGAAAACTTAAAAATAAAAATCAGCTAAAAGAAGCATAGGCTAATCAGTAACGTACCATAATGAGACTTTTCTTATCACAATTACAGTAGGTGACATAACAGATTTGGTTAATAAATTCTTATTCTATTGAATGTTCCATCATTTATGGCTTGGTGTGCCACTAATGTTGCGTTACTATTTACATAATTGTGTAAACTTTTGTTCGTCAAATGATTGCACACTTGTTAAAAGGCAAGGATAAATAAATTATTTCCTAATTAAATAAATAAATAATAATAATATTTATTTCCTCAAAAACAGTAGGTAGGTACAGTACATTCTTACAAATATTAGGCTTACAGTGAAAATATAAGTAAGAGAATGAGCATCCGCAGCTGAACTAGGCGTGAGCCTGTATCTCAGCTAACAGCGCCGTTTCCCCTCAGAAACAATTCACTAGGTAACCTAAATTAGCAAGAAGCAAGAGTTTAGGACCATTACAAATCAAAGAGAAATAAGAAATTAAGGTAAACTAAACTTAAATTACTAACATTTTTTTGTGTGTGTGTGAGGATTTGTGTGTAAGGATGAGAGGGTGAGTGTGTGTGTGTGTGGGGGTTGTTATCAAAGTTTTTTTTTATAATCAGGTTACTGAGGTATCAGGGTACTGATAAGCTAAAATAAATTATATTAATAAATTGGATGTACCAAGATATATAATTTCATTTCATGTCAGCTTTAGTTGTTATGCATACACTTAAACTAATGAAATCTTCATCTAAAATTTATACTAATATTATAAAGAGGAAATATTTATTTGTTTGTTACGATTTGATTCAAACACTACTCAAACGATTTAAAAAATCTTTTGCCATTAGAAAGTTACATTATTAACTTAAAGCATAGGCTATATTTTATTGTTGAAAAAAGTAAAGATCCCTACGAAAATCGCAATAATGACGTGCGCTGATAAAACTATTGATAACACATCAAAATAATGTACTACGTGATTAAAGTACTCATTTTTATTTATAAAAAAGTCCTCGAGGGGATATGTCTAACTATTATGGTTAAGTCACAATTACCGCTTTTGTTCAAAGCCCGGGTAAAACAGAAAAGTGGTCATTTTGGTATCATGATCCTTATCCATTTAAATGGTTTGATAATTAAGGTTGATTATGTATATGTTATACACTTCAAATTATTCAAATCGAACCTTTCATTTAAAAGTTACGACGGGTATAAAAATGCTCTAAGTAAGAAAAAAGTTGCGGTTTGAGCTAACTGGTGAGAATCTTAATGCTTGGTCCGATGAAGCTTAAATTCAGCATAATGATTTGATAAAAAGAATAAGAATACCAAAAGTTTGGATCTTTCGCCCTACTGCTTGCTTCAATTTACGTGGAAATTGGTATGAACAAACTAAAACTGGGATAATTGAAACAGATCTAACATTTTTTGCATAATCAACCCCTGACGGGGTAAACGGGGTGGACAGTTGCGCTGATCCTGAGACCACAGAATCAACAGCAGAAATGGCTGGGTAATTAATGAAAATCGTTGTGTTTAATTCTCCAAAACAAACCTAAGGGGGTTGAGGGGGCGTTGAAGTTTGTGGAGTACTTAGGTACTAAATCTGCGCGGACAAAGTCGCGGAGATATCATGTTGACAGAGCAAGGTGCACTGTCGGCCATGGCACGGAATTAGTATGGCCAAGTTTCCGTCTTGAATATATTTGGAAACGCCACAGATTTAATGATTACTAATTTTATCGAAAGTACATTCGGCTTAAAGTACGGTCGCGACCGAGGTAAGTTGACGGGATCATGAGAGCTAAGTTCGCTCGCTTTGCTAGTTCGCTCTTACTCCCGCCATCCCATTCGAACCTAACCTATCCGTTTCGGGGTGCCTGAAGTTCCCGAGCTGACGCGATCACTCTTTGTTTAGCGGTTAGATCAAATGTCAATTATACAAAATGATAATTAAATCACAAGAATGTGAAACTAAATAAGAATAAACTAAACTACCGTTACAGAAAGTGTTGCTATAACATACATAATTATACTGAACGTTATATGAAATGAAAATTATGTAAAGTGTTGTTAGGTGAAGGAAACATTTCGTCATTTGAGCTTTATAGTTTTTGAAAATAGAGCAAATGTTCTTATACTTAATGTGCGGCACCGAACTCGTTGTATTCTTATCTTATCTTTTTAACCAAGATTAAAACATGACCGAAGTTTTGTAGTGTAATGTTACACTTTTTTATAAAAAGATACAATCACAGGTGGAAATACATCGATTTGTAACTGTACAGATAAAAATGCTCCAGGGAATGTTACCTTTGGAGTCGGTTCAATATACGCTGAACATCTGGTATAATATTTCACGCATTTAATTCTTCCAGTGTTATTACAAGTGTTAACGTAAAGAAAGATGGCTAACGCTGTACCTATATTGTTTATTGTAAATCGTCGGTAAACTTCGATTTCTCTATGTCGAACTAAGAATTGCAACAGAATTAACAATGAATTTTGTCGTCTTCTATGAAAGGAGTAGAACTCTCTGCCTGCGTCTGTGTTTCCGAACGCATACAACCCTGTTCTCTTAAAAATAAGAGTGAACAGGCTTCTTCTGGGTAAGCTCGCTCCATCGTCGATTTTGTCTCTGTCACATATGACCTAGACTAGAGTCAAACCCACATCAAATAAAAAAAAACTTAAAAAATAACAATGCCAGAAGTATCAAAGAAATGCCACCTAATACCAATGACTGTAAGGTATATTATGGTATTTTCGGTAAATGTCCCTTACGTTAGTAAGGGACATTTACCGAAAATACCACTGACTGATACTTCCCGAATCGATAAATTTAACACCAAAAATCAAACCATTGTTGTTTGAGTAACCTCCAAAAACATGGTAAATGCAAACTATGACGACAAATATGCGAGGGGCTTATCGCTTTTGGGATTGTAATTTGTTGCCTTCTGCACTAACTTCTGCATTATTTCATGATAAGCTACTTTCTGTAGGATTTTCACAGAAAAAGTTGTTTAAAACTGTAACTGTTCGAAATATACGTACTTCTACTTTTCTTTGTTTAAAGACTTGTGATACAAGTCTCGGATATTTACCCAAGTTTTATTACTTCTATACTTGGAGACAACATAATTAAAACAAAAATAAACAAATGTGGAACAACATAACATACAATGCTCTGGTCCAACAGTAAGTAGCTCAAGAATGTAATTTATTCATTATTTTTGAAGTGAAAACTTCTTTAGCGGCGTTGTGCACTTTTTGAGATGGGGAAAAAATATTAAACTCGCGTCTGGACACGTGACCTGATCAAAAATTCATAAGACGGAGGGAGAGTTCCGAAGTATTAAATTTTTAATGTTATGTAATTGTCATGTTTGTGCACGATAGCGCAATAAATGAATATAATATTTTTACGCATAAATGATAGTACTTTTATACTGATAATTAAAGCAATTCGTGCAAAATGATTCCCTAACCATTCCAAAATATCAAAAATGCACAACGTTAATGTTCAAGTTTCCACTTCTGCTGCGCTCCCGGAGTGCAACCCGTTGTTTTCTTTTGTTCCAGATACTTAGCTAGAGGGTAAACTTTCATAGACCTACAACTCAACTACAGACTTGGCATTTCATACTTAAGCAAGATAGTAAATAACGTATGTTTTAAAGTCTGGCGTGTTATGCTCCCAGATTGCACGCCCGCAAGGTACTAAAATGATGTGGAAAAAAAATTGTGAGCCGTCACGGGACCCCTGAAAATCGATATTATTTTGTACAAGTTATATGCATAAAAGAACAGATTACGACAGGAACAAAATATGGCATAATGAAAACAAATACATATAGACTGTAATATATGTCACCGGAAAATAGCAAACGCCGTAAGATAGCAAAATATCGCGTGAAATTATAAACTAATTTTTATAAATAAGGGTTAATGTTTAAGGGGGGGAGGGGGTCGAGTCAAATCTCATCTAATCTTACGTTGGAGAGAGGGGTGGTCTCGGCAAATATCACGCAATTTTTTTTCTGATTGAAACAAAAAAAAATTATACTTCTTTGGTCCATTTAATCCAGATTGTACATGCATAAGATTTGATCTTAAGCGTAACCGTAATACAATTAAGATCATTCACTAATTCGTTCAAAAGAAAATAATTTCATTCATACTTCGACGTTATACATCTACTGACTGACAAACCACAAATTTTAAAAAATCTCACGTGAGATTGGGGGATGGGGGAGGGGGTTGAATAAAATCTCACGACATCTCACCAGGGGGGAGGGAGGGACAGAAAATTAAAAAAAACACCTCACGTAATTTATGGACGCCCCCTAAGACACGGATATATTGGAAACTATTGAATTTGGATGGGATTTATTGTACGCAAAATATTTTTTCATAATATATCGAGAAATTATAATTTTATGAAGATTTATTACAATTTTACGGAGTCTGCAATTTTCCGGTAACATATATACAGTATATACCATCGTATATCGTGGCGACGCGTCGCCACGGCATGTGTCGCCACGCCAACAATCGGTTTTACCCGCGGCCATAGATGTTTCACATAAAAAATTTAGAAGAATTCTAAAAACGAGCCAATAATATTATAACTACAGAGGTAGTTTTGATGGCAGTAGCAGACGCAAATACCGCTTTGTATACGTGGACAACTGGACATAGGAAGTTACGGTAAAGATTGTTACTTATCTTTATTCAAGAGATCATCACTGTGGCTGTCAATCACAAAAAATGAACATAAAGTACCTATTGATAAATGTATTAACGACGCTGTAGCCGCATTACATTACAGCGGTGTTTTTCAATCCGTCGTGCCTATATGTAATACGGCGTGTTAAACGATATGGCTGAACTGTCCATCTATATCTCACTCGATGGAATAGGCGAATAAAGAATAATTATTCCCCCTTCATCTGTATGGTAGGTCCCAGAAAATCAAGGCTTTCAATATTTTATTTCCATAGACCATGCAAAATAACTGTTTTTTAGCACCTCTCTTTAAGTTAAACCGTATGGACGCACTTGGCGAAACTATCGCAATTTGTTGTTATTTTACTAGGAAACTCCAAAACTAGTTCTAGGGTCAGACCATCTCACACAGCCTTCTTTGATCTAATTATCTATGAAATAATATTTTTCTTTTTACAACATAATCTAGTGTTGTATTGTCACCAGTCTTTTGGGCACACTTCCAGTCGACAGCGATGTGGGTGAATTATTTGACACCATATTTTTTTTCGGTTTAGTACGCACTTCGCAATTGTGTCTGTGCCGAATATTTTTTTTTTTTTTATTCTAATCTATTCTGTTCTAATTTAATATATTGATATTGTTTGAAGTTAATATTTTTGTTTTTTTTTATGAAAGAATCGACATCTGTCAACGTGGTCGTGGTAGACATTTTCCAGATATAATTTTTCATACATAATTGCCAAACCTTACTCGTTGTAATACAATACAAATTTGAATCATCTTCATCTAAATTCTTTGTTTAATTTTGTTTTAAAAAACAAAGTTCTTGTTGAAAAACCCTTTATATATATGTAAACCAGCTGTAAATATCTATAGAAATAAGTGTCGTATTTAAATATGTAGAAATTACTTCACGAGGGATGGATCGTGTATGTGTCTGATGTAATTACACATTGTTTCAGTATACGTAAAGTCTCGACTAATTCAGATCGCTTCCGAGCTTTTGCACATAATGACTATGTGCACGTACATTAGAGACACACTGACATTATGACTGTGTGTGATGGCCTAAACTGTGCAGAACCTTTTTGTCTTGCAAAATATTACCTTTTAATAGTTTTCTCAAGTGTCTTTATGAAAAGTAAAGACAACCAAGTTCTACTTTAAGGTATGGTATGGGTATTGTTATTAATTTTACCGACGTATTGTTGTGGGCAGGGCACATTGCTCGCAGAACAGATGGTCGATGGGGCCGAAAAGTTCTGGAGAGGCGACCGCGTACCGAAAGACGCAGCATTGTAGGACCTCCCACAAGGTGGACCGATGACCTGGTGAGGGTCGCGGGTAGCCGATGGATGCGAGACGCACAGGACCGGTAGGACACAGGACATAGCGACACTTGGGGGAGGCCTATGTCCAGCAGTGGACGTCGTTCGGCTGATATGACGATGATGATGATGATTGTTTCACAAACCACCAAGTACTTCGAAATAGTGTAAAGTGTTTAAAAGACCTTTATTAGATATATTTTAAACAAATTTGGCATTTTTTTATAAAGCCAATAATTTTTCAGTTGTTGCCGAATGACATCGCCTTAAGATCAACCCGCCTTTATGAATTAAAACTTCTTTAAGTACGTGTAAGATGTCGTTTTCACAAACACAAGATTACGCCCACCTAAATGAATATTTAATTAAAGAAGCGCGTCGTCGGATTTTAAACGCTCGGTATTCATGTTTAAGCGTCAATTTAGGTGTTTCCGAAAGTTAGTGAAAACAGGTAAATAGACTTGGGTGAAAAATATCCCTCTTGAGGTATAAGTTCATAAATACGGATTTATCGCACTGCTAAGGATAATTTGCTTGATTAGTTGGAAGTGAGTTAAGGTGAAAGGTCAAATTTTCATACGATTTTTGCATTTTACTGGTAAGTGTCAGGTTCTACATATATTGATAAAAATACTGTTGGCGCCCGTAAAAAATATGGCTTTACTGTGTTATAATAATTAAAATCATCAATACAGGTTGTATCACTTATGTAACTCGATTGAATGACTTTTTTGTGAAATAACCATTCATAGAACTTAGTGGGTTATATTGATTATTGTAATGGTTATAATTCTGTAAATAAATACGTGTTACGTGTGATCATATTTTGTTCAACATACAGCCTGACACTGACTTGCAAATTGCAAAATACATAAGACAAATTGAATTTCGCGGGCTACTCTGGCGCTTCCACCTTAAGCCGCGTGTCTAAGACCAGAGCTATGTCACCTTGAATTTATTAATTAGATTTCAAGCATTTTGCTACTAACTAGACAAATAATAAACCACATTATTATGTTCTTGCATTGGTACATTTTTTGTGCGCATGTAATTTTAGCTCTTTTACGTACTTTTTCGATAGAGTTGAGATAAAACCAACACTGATTTTCGAAATCGGTTCGAAATTGATTAACTATATTTTGTCGCTACCATTTTCTTAACGTTTTTGCGACCTAGTCTACGTTCAAGTAATTCCTATTTCTATTACAAATTCACTTACCTCCTGTTCCGGAGTTAGAAACCGGGACATAGCGGTATCACTTACCCCAAAGTTAGATACAGTGACATCACGTTGGCAGCAGCGAGTCGGGTAACTTGACGTTTTACATGAGCGACCAAACTAAGCTACCTAGTTATTATTAATTAATAATATGTATTAATAAACCTAACAAATAAACTGATAAATTTTCTATGTTTTTGAAGTAACTGCTATGTTCTAAAATGCTGGTTAGTAGCAATGATGATGTTTCAGCACTGCAGCAGCATTTTGTTTTAAACCACTGCAGCAGCATTTTGTTTTAAACCATTTGTCTAGTCTAATCTAATTCGTCGTTTAGGCTCCCAACTCGCGAGCGACGAGCAAGGCGCGTTGTAGTTGCTAGCAGATAACAAGTCTAAGATCCGAAGTAAAATCGACCTTCACCCACCTGCTTACCGGATAAAAAAAAATGTAAATACATATATTTATCTTAAAATTTCACTAACTAACTGTATTCACAATAAAATTGCCTTCATCTAAACTAATATTATAACGACGAAAGATTTGATTGTTTGTTAAGATTTGGCTCAAAAACTACTCGACCGATTTTAAAAAATCTTTCACCGTTAAAAACGCAACATATTCCCCGAGTAACATATATATTTATTTCCAGAAAAAGTTAGGGATCCCTACTAAAAGTTGAATAATGTAACACAATGTGTGAAAAAAAAATTGTCATAAAATGTCTTTCATCGCATGCGCTGCGAAAACTATGATGAATATATTATGTTGATACATAAAAATAATGTACTACATAATTAAAGTACTTATTATTACCTAGAAAAAAGTCCCCGAGGCTATATGTCTAACTATTATGGTTTACAATGGCTTACAATGACCGCTTTTTGTTAAAATTATTCAATCAAAGCCCAGCTGGAAAGAAAAAGTAATGAATTTGATATCAAGATATTAATCCTTATCCAGTTAAATGCTTTGGTAATTAAGGTTGATTATGTACATGTCAATTACACTTTAAATTATTCAAATTTGAACTTTCGTTTAAAAGTTAGGACGGGTATAAAAATGCTCTAAGTAAGAAAAATGTTGCGGTTTGAGCGAAACGGGGCAAATCTTAATGCTTGGTCCGATGAAGTTGAAACTTGGCATTAATGATTTGGATAAAACAGATATAACAATTATTACATAATCAACTCCTGACAGGGTGAACGGGGTGAATAGTAGGCTGATCCTGAGACCGTTGAATGGATATCGTAGTGCTTAATTTTCCAAAATTTACCTTTAAAAAGGGCGAGAGGGGGCGTTGAAGTTTGTGGAGTACCTACTAAATCCGCGCGTACGAAGTCGCAGGCGAAGTGCTTGTTTTAATATATTTTTAAACTGGTAAGCATATGAATGCAAACTACTATCTACTACTTGAACTAATCACCTGTTTGTATTCAGCAACCAGATAATAGAAACAAAAAGGTAGACAACCTAGCTGAACAAAATTCTGTATGTTATAAGCTTTCTATTGGAATTTCGTTCGTTTGGAAAGCAAGTCAGTGGAATATATATATTTTATTTCAATCATTTTAAAATTACTTATAGCCATGACCATATTTTTTACGGCAACCCTGTGCTCAGAAACATATTTCATTTGATAAAACATAATTTTCTTCTGGTAAGCAAGTGGGTGAAGGTCGATCTTGCTTGGGATCCTCTACTTATACAACTTCATAAAACTATTCGTGGCGCTCGCTCGCTGAGAGCCTTTGACGAAGTTCTTCGGAAAATTTCAACGTTAATACTTTGTGGCATACGAACCAATATACGAAATCAGTGACTTTTTTTTTTATCTAGTATTCATTTAATTTTTCTGTTAAAAATTTCCCGAAGAACCAAAAAAGTTTGTTAGTACAACTAAGAAGTGATAGATCATTCATAAAAAACCCTCAAGCAAAGGATCGGACCGACAGTGTTTATTATCATAGGTACTTACTGAGTCCAAGTCGTTGATTCTGTCGGTAGTTCCAGTCGTCAACAGAGTCGTTGGAAGGTCTGTCGAAAGTGTTAAATCGTTTACAAAACTGCTTTTCAATAGCGGTGGAGTTTTCGCTTTCGCGTCCATCGCCTCCACAGCTGTGTGGAAGCAATCCCAAAAAACCGCCAGCATCTGCAAAAACGAAAACGCTTAATACATTTGCAAAATATCCGCATCATTTGATTCCAGGACTGGAAGCGGATCCAAAGTAGGGGAAACACTATACAGATCATGACCAAATATTTACAAAAAGCTATTAATATACAACGTTCTTTTTGGTATCCCGTAACTGTAGGTTATCTGAGCACCTAAAATAATCGAATAAGTAGCTAATATTTTTTGGCTACTATAAAATTTAAATGATCAAATATAAATTCAAACTAAGAGTGTCAAAAATACTGATATTGTCGAACTGAAATACTAAGTGGGCGAAAAACTGAGTGCGGACACAAATATTGAGCAGAGCGACGCAAAATACGAATTTGAGGTACGTATTATTCGAAACGATTAGTATAATAGTTGTTAGGGAATTCTAATTTCAAACAAAATCAATTTCAACACTCTAACCTCGACGACAAAGCCCCGCGCGGCGGGTTTCCTATTTCTGTCTGCAGGGTTTAAAGGAACCTAACATGAATGGCATACCATTCAAAACTAATCTATACGTGTCGGGGTGCCCGGAGCTCCTTGTGCCCTATGTTCCGCTACTTGGCTCCCTCACTTAGAATTATTTTCGCCCACTCAGTATTTCTTTCGCCCAATTAAGTATTTAATTCGGACCCTTGGAATTTTATTTGCTAGCTTAGATGTTATTTCCTACTACTAGTAGCTCATATTACAAATTTGAATCATTCATAATTATCGCCAGTTAAGGCTCGACAGGAGAGGCCTGCAGGCCTTTGAAAGCTCGTCCAGCCGTGACCGACGATTTAGCGAAGAAGCTGTCCATGTTTTGTTTTTGATGCTTGGCAGCTCATGAAGATTTGTAAATATTGACGACTATGCATGAAGAAATAATTTCCGCACTTTATTATTATCATTTTTAATAGTGAAGTACTACTGTAGCTATACTTTATCGAGTTTATTACTTAGGTTTGAACTTTCATGGAAGCAAACCCAGTAATTTTTTTTTACTATGTTGTGATGCACGATGAAACTGAATCAGAAATACATTTACATATGGACCGAGGACTCTAAAACAGCACGTTCAGATATATATATGTATAAATTTTTATTCTCTTATGAGATCTTTGCCTCCAACTAGTTCGGCAATACGCGTGGTACCTAAACTTTGTTTCAGACCAAACAATTATGGCTGACTAAATAAATAGATATACTTGATTTCTTCTTCGATATATTTCTATCAATGTTGGTTATGAAGTGAAGTTTGAAGTGAAAACTCCTTTAGCCGCGTTGTGCACATTTTGGGATGGGTAAAAAATGTTAAACTCGCGTGAAGACACGTGACCTGATCGAAAATTCGTAAGACGGAGGGAAAGTTCTAAAGTGTTAAATTTTTAATGTAATATAAATTGTCATATTTGTGTACGATAGCGCAATAAATAAATATTGTATTTTACCACATAAATGATAGTACTTTTATACTGATAATTCAAGCAATTCGTGTGAAATTATTCCTTAACCATACCAAAATATCAAAAATGCACAACTTTAATGTTCAAGTTTTCACTTCTGTCGGCACTCCCGTAGTGCAACTCGTTGTTTTTTTTTTAAATATATCAGTTTTATGTTTGCTCCGTTAATATGCATTTCTAACCCCATGTTTTTACACATTTAACAGTTTTATGATTCCAATTTTTATTGAAATAAATTTTGATTCTCAGAATGTAACCTTAAAGTTACGAGATATCAAAAGGAGCACGTGATAGGAAGTTTCAAGGAGGCACCAGTTACAGTTAAAAAGTTGAAAGGGAATCGAGTGTAAAGGTACGCATGTGACGAGGGGGATGAAATGCACGAAAAGAGATGAATATACATAAAATGTATTGTTGGATGGAAATGGACGGAAAGATCACATTTAAAATAGATGGATCATGTAAAGCACATGAAAGAAAAAGGAATGAATAAAATCGTGATGTTTCACATTTTCACATAGTATATAAAAAGAAGAAACTGACGTACATAAGTAAGATGAGCAGATGTTGGAAGACGATGATGAGACGATGATACGTATCGAAGGGTTTCAAGAATGCTGAATGGTTCCTGGCTTTCTATGTCTCAACGCAAAAGATTTCTTCTAAGAAAGTGAAAGTTCTAACAAGGTTGACAGAATAACCGGACAAGTGCGAGTCAGACTCGCGTACCGAGGGTCCCGATCGAGTCTACCTTACCTACGGAAGTTTAGAAACTATGAAAGCAAAATATAGAAAAATAAATCCATCCAAAGGTTGTCTTGAAAAGATCGCTTTTAGCGACAAGGCTGCCATTGTGTCACCCTATGTAATGTTTTTCTCATCTATATTTTTTGTAACATAAAAGGTGTACATAATATGTAGTATTATATTCTATTCTATTCTATAGCAGGTAAGATTAAAGGACAAACTTAACATTGTTGCTGAAAAAATGTTCTCCCACACATCAATGTAAGTACGTCTCGGTCAATTTTTCAACCGAGAATACAAGTTCGTTGTAGTCAAAGAATGATTTTTAAATGATAAAACTATAAATTCCCAATTTTCAGTTTTGTTTTCTGTACTTATACTGTAGGATAACTTCTTGCCAAATTTCATGAATCTAGGTCAACGGGAAGTACCCTATATATAGGCTTTGATTCCGTTCGGCGGCGGCAACCTCTCGCGTCCGGCCCTGGTTGAATCCATGGTCCGGAGCGAGGAGGCTTGGGAAGCGGTCACCTCCTTCTGCGAAGCAGTAGTGCTAGCGAAGGAGGAGGCGGGCCGCGCGAGGGAAAAGCAAGGCCTTCGTCCCAACCGCCGCTACAGGAGAAGACGCCCCGGGCGTCGGGAGTCGCAGGGCGATCCCCGGCCACCATAGGCTCGGGCCTGCGGACTGCGAGTGTTGGGTGGCTCGTTGTCCGATCACCACCAGGCCCGGGTCGATGGCGCGTTGTGTTTCACGCGCGCCTCAAAGAGATGTCAGCAAAAAGGACGGGGCCCGCTAGGGCCAGAGCCTGCTAGGGTTGCGGAATTTGTTCGAAAGAGTCACCGCGGCCCTGGAAAGGGCTTTAGAAGGAACACGGATGGGTTTTAGTCAGTAACAGTCTGACACGCCCTTCCGCTCCACCCAGAGCGGAAGAAGTCATTTGATGATTTCCAATCCTTAAAAAAAAAAGGCTTTGATTCCGTTGCAAGCATCAAATTATGCGCCATTTACGGGGCATAATCGGCCTCACTGCTCCAAAGGGAAGCAGCTCTGAGTACCTACTTGATATTAATTTAGCTTGATTCCTCCACGCGTTCCTGAGAAAAGGGGTCTTGACGGACGGAAAGACAAACGGACAACAAAGTGATCCTTTAAGGGTTCCGTTTTTGTCGCTAGCAAGCTTCATTTGAGTAGTATACCTATTACATAAATGCTAAAACCTACGTAGCTTCAACTATTTACAAACGTTTTCAGTGCAAAATACCAAAGCTCAGTCCATCGAAAATATCGATTGAAACAGTTATAAACACAAACCTGCTAACTGGATAGCGGTCGCGCCACTCGGATTCAGAATTCAGCTAAATGTGAACTGTCGTCGGGCTTCCTTCCTCTCAATATAATGAACTCTGCAGACGGATCCATTTAATTCGATGAAAGGTGTTGCTTTGGATACATTGAGTTTATCTAACTTAGTCGGTGAGGAGTGGAGAACTTCGCTGAGAGGTTTATTTGCATCATTTATAACTTGTGTTCCTAATGATATAATATGAAAACGTATTGTGAACTCAGATTAGGTTACGATGGGCTTAACGTGAGTCACAGAAAGAACAAGATTCCCTTAAAACTTCAATATTCACAATCGGATAAGTTTAGCCGTTAAGTTTCCAATCATTCTTCGAACTCGAGATTCGAGCACTATTAATCAATCATACTTCGAGAGATTTCAAGAAAACTGAAATGTGAAATAAAGATATATTTTTTGGTCTGTAGGATGAAAAATGGTGCTGTTAAATTAAGATAGATGTACTACGCCGTTCATCTGGCTGTGCAAGTTACACACTCAGCTAATACGACTGGACATTGATATAAACTACAATTAGCAAGTATAGAACTTTCTCATGATTGATGTCGACCTTCCACATTGTTTTGACGGCGATCTTAACCATTGACATATATTTCGATACCGATAGACAAGAACGTTCAAAGAAACCTTTTGTTCGAAAACTGGTAATTAGAACTAAATTTCGCTGCAGTGCTAAATCTTAGCATTGATATAGTTATCGTCTAACTAAAGTATGAAAACAGGCAGCGCTAGATCGCTTATAAACTATAGTTTTCTCGGGAAAAAAACGTGGAAAGCTCCAGAAATTTCACGGCGCTTACGCGTTTACTAAGGTAAGATATGAAGGTAAAGAATAAATGAGAAAATTATAAGAAAATGAATTGTTCTGCGTTTAACTGACACCTTAATGATGCTGACATTTCGTGATGTATTTTAATATCGAAATACGTACGCATTCGTATTTACTGAAACGTTAACAAGACGTATGGACATAAAATAAATATTGAAAAATAGTAACAAGTTGATAAAATCACTACGTAGAAGTCTGTGTTTAGTCCTTTGAAGGGTTCATTAGAAAACCAGCGTCAGACAGCATCAGTCTGTCTGACACATAGCTGAAATGGACCTTTTTAGTGCAGCCGTGAGACGCACACTTAGTTTTTGGCATAACTACCTTTTTATTATTATTTTTACCGTGCGTGTTTCATGTACCTGTGCTGAATAAATTTTATTTTTTCTTTCTAGTCACACATTTTTACCTACAACCGGTTTTGTAATGGAACATCTGAATGTTGTTTTAGTTTATGATTGTAAATGGCATTGCAATAAATGATTGCATTTTTTTCTATTGTGGTATTACAATATTATTACATATTTATTAATTTGAACAACAAATAATTTTGCTTCAATATTTACGTCCATGTTCACGTTTTGATCCGAATTATCGCGTTATTACTACGTACCCCGCGTAAATGTCAAAGCCACACTAAAATTAGTTGTAGTAATGTACTAAACCACAACAAATTGTTAGGATTTGTTGTAAAATTTCGCGTATTCCTAACGAGTTATTGTGGCTTCGCAGTTGAATGCTGGATTGGCGACAAATCACATTTTAGTTTCAGCAAAGTAAAGTTATGTATGTAGGTGGCAATTAAATACTTTTTCTTTCTTTTTTTTGACGTGACAACGTCTTATAATTCCATGGAGCCGGCTGCACGCACGAAAAAACATGACAACATGCGGCGTTACCTCGCTCTGAGGCGTTGCATTTAAGGCTTGAAGTGCAATCGAGAGCGCGGAACGAGCGACAAAGAGGCACAATCGGCCTCCGCGTTCGGCAGCGTTCGACATCTGATTTTCTTTTGAACAATGATACCATTCCATCAGTATTTTCTTATGACGTTGTCACGTTCAACTATCGTCAGTAAACTGACTTTACAGACAACCGATTTTTTTTTCATTTATGATTTCTACAATGTTTCTTGCATTATTAAAGAACGACCAATATGATTTTCGGCTAATAACTTATCTTGTAAACATGTGGGTATATAATCTAAACTAATATAAAGAGGAAAGATTTATTTGTTTGTTTGTTACGATTTGACTCAAACACTCTAAAACGATTTTTAAAATTCTTTCTCCATTAGAAAGCTACATTATTAACTTAAAATATAGGCTATAATATACTTTCTAAATATTAGAAATCCTTACAAAAATTGCAATAATGTAACCCAAAGTAGAAAAAATTTTCCTAATAAATTCAGTATTTGGCATGCGGTGAGAAAACTATTGATGAAACATAAAATAATGTACTACATGATGAAAGTAATTGAACATCTAGATGCACTGCAAGTTACCATCCCTACCTTGTTACTATTCCACCAATTCGCACTTAACGCTTCCAAATGTCTTTTATAATGCGCGTATTGTAAAACATTTTACAAATTAACCCATTTTCTCTATTACAAACTTTCAACTCCTATTTTTAAATGGTTTGGTTTGAATATTACACTATTAAACTTTATCTTACTTAAGAATATTTTAATGAAATAATAAACATGGTCATAACTTGTAATGTTTTTTTTTTCATATCTATACGAACTGCCCATTTAAAAAGTCAATTCCCGACTTCGATCGCTAATGAAAATTAAAAAAGAAAAAAACAATACATTGTGGACAAAAAGTTGCCTACAGGTTATTCCTGAAAAGCAAACAACGATGAATATTGAACTGCCTAAGTGACAACGAGACCAACTCAACTCATCAATGTTATAAAGAATTGGAACCGTATGGTATATTTTTTAAAGTTCATTATCGCACAATCACAAGCAGCTGTTAAAATTGATCACGGAAGGTAACTTAAAGTGTAACTGATGTGCGATTTATTTTTGAATAAATCTACCCTCGCCTTAGTTATTTTTAGTAGTCGTTTTACTCATTAGTCTCACAACCTTAACAATAACAATATAATGATTAAAATCGTTTAACGGCATGATTTATTGAAATACCTGCACACATAAGGTTCAAATTCCCTATTACTGAAGTGGGTTCGATAATGTTGGCCACAGACTGTACACAATTATGTATATCGAGATGTGTATCGATGTTGAAATTTATAAGCCCTGGCTGGAGGCTTTAATATTATATTAAGGCCACCACAGGCAAGCCCGGTTAAGCAGTCGACAACCTTATATGTTGAACTGCGAGAAGCCACTCACAAAAAAAAAAAAATCGATGTTGAAATCAGTGTAAGACGATTGTGGGGAACCAACGGAAGCCTACACTGTACTAAGCATCCACTGTCCGTCCGTCTGTTTGTTAGCGGTCTTGATGACAAGAACAGTAATATAGTATGTCATGTAGTAGTACTAGTACTCTACTATACGGTTCATGACATACTATAGTATGTCATGTAGTAGTACTAGTACTCTACTATACGGTTCATGACATACTATAGTATAGTATAGTATGTCATGTAGTAGTACTAGTACTCTACTATACGGTTCATGACATACTATATTACTGTACTGTCCTACTGGTAGACAGTTGAAAATTCAAACTGTGTGTAAAATTAAAGGTCCAGCTATAATAAAATCGTTATATTTTCGGTTTATGGTACGGAACGTTCATGTGAGGGTACAACTCGCGCTTGGTCGGTTTTCATTTTTAGGGTTCCGTACCCAAAGGATAAAACGGGAACCTATTACTAAAACTCCGCTGTCCGACCGTCTGTCCGTCTGTCACCAGGCTGTATCTAATAAACCGTGATAGTTAGACAGTTGAAATTTTCACAGATGATTTATTTCTGTTGCCGCTATAACAAAAAATACAAAAAAATAGAATAAAACAAATATTTAAGGGGGCTTCTATACATACAACAAACGTGATTTTTTGCCGTTTTTATAGATAATGGTACATATTCCTACGTGCACGAGTCCGACTCGCACTTGGATTGGACGTTTTTTACGTGTAGTCTACTGATTGGGATAAGGCTACAAGATTATGATAGACACTTGCGCGCAGTCTTTGGGGACTACCGATAGACGTGAAAACTAAGCGAAAGCTAAAGCGTTCAGTGACGATGACGCGAGTTCCATGATTTTTGTTCCCCCAAAAAGTGCTCAACGCGCCTAAAGAAGTTTTCATTTAAACAATTTAAATATTTATTTTAATTATGTGCTCCGTGAGTGTACCCGCGGGTGGCTTCACAGGCCCTATCGAAATACCAGCGATGTATAATTTTGTTTTTTAAATATCGTGACTTATGCTTAAAGCTGAGATAGGGATAATTAACCTTTTTGGCCTCGTACAGGTAAAATTAATATTATTAGCTTTTATTTATTAATTATCACTGTTACTTTTTAATTTAATTTGCTATTTTTTTTGTCTTGTGAGGGTCCCAAATAAACATTTTTCTTTCTTTCTCAAATAATTCGATTTAAACTTAGAATATCCACATGAAATTATGCCTGATCTTCCGGATAATCCGAAAGTTTCATAAATGTTGTCGATTTTTGAGAAAATAATAATCATACGGAACAGCAGGTTTTTTAAATTTGTTTTATACACAGTTGAAGAGTTTTTGTATGAATGGATGAGGTGCAGCTAATTTACTATGATGGTTGGTTTACCTGGCACCCCAGGAGTCAAGAGTGAATAGGTAACTTCTAGACGAGCGTGCTCCATCGTACATCATCGCTTTCCGTTGGGAGACAATGTGGTCAAACGAGAGTAATAATAAAAAAAAAATATATTTACCAAATTGATCATCAAGGTGGTCTGCAGCGATTTCAATGCTCTTGACGTCAACATCTTCAAGTTCCTCGCTCTGCCCTCTCTTGCCTGTAACAGGATCCCATGTCGTTATCTAGAATCTTAATGTTATTTTATATTTTGAAGTATGTGAACTAATTTTATTTTTTATAGATTAAATATAGATTCAAGTGCCGAAAGTGAGACACTTGTACAGGATGTTTCAGAAGTGCGTGTGCATATTTCAGGGTTACTTTCTGTATCTGATATTAAATAAAGAAACAATTTGAGCAACACGGTTGGCGCAGTGGTTGAGCGATTGGCTGCTGCGCCATGTGTCAAGGGTTCGATTCCCACACGGAACAAGTATTTGTATGGCCTACAGATACGGGTTGTTTGTGTATGTGAGTTTCTATGTTTGTAAATGCACCCACGATACAGGAGAAATTCCTAGTGTGGGGCAACGATGCCTTAAAAAAATAGCAAAAATAAAAATAATCGACTTTTATCAAAATATAACCGACCATCGAAGTCGATATTTTAAATAATTGATATTGCTTCCTTACTGTAAATCAGATACAGAAAATTGCCCTTAAATATGACCATGTACTTCTGAAACATTCTGTATAGCCGATATACTGCAATGACAAAAAACCCACGTCTAATCAAAATACGTTTTCCAATACACGAAAAATTTCCTCCATATTGCGGTATAGCATCATTCTTTGGGATCGCTGTGTTGAAAATAATCAAGATTTTTTGTTGAAATAAATAGAATCGTGTCGCCCATTCTTTCGAAAATACAAAATTTTGACTTCACCATGCATCTATTTTTGGAATCATAAGGGACTTTTTGAACTTGCGACGAGTTATTACCGGAGGTCGGAATTAGGTACAGTTATTTATATATACTTGCATCGAAATGTTGATAGTAATATGGATCTTCCCGGGATTTCTAATAGACAATCCCGTGTGAACAAAAATATTACAAAAAAAATATATATATTTTGTTCTCACAAGCTATGTTGTGCGAACTACCAATGTGGCAACAACGCGCGTGTGCGCATTCGAATTTTGCAACTTCGGACATCCGATGTCATTGATGTAAATTTGGCAACGTCGCGCGTGCAGCGGTTTAAATTGTGTAAAAGTACATAACTTTTTTATTTAATTAATCACGGGATTTTACTGCTCTTTAAAATTTATCTTGGGATTTGAGGCATATCCACCGTATTCTTTTGCTGTATGAAATCAGTGTGAGTACATAAATAACTCTGCCTAATTCCGACCTCTGGTTATTACGCCTCTCGATCACGTAATATTGACAAGCTGCATCGACCAAAAACTAATCTGACGCTAACATCCAACAAATAAAAAATAAATAAAATAAACAGCTATGTCATGTGCATCATAGATAGATCATAGAGATCATTAATTTATAATGTATTTTTGCATGATAAAATAGATTTGGTTTGGATTAGATATTATTTAATTGAAACATAGATATAAATATGCATATTGTACGCCCTGTGGGTATGTTACAGCGATCTACATATTACGTTGATAAGAACTGCTTTAAACCTGTGACAAACAATAAATTATTTTGACTTTTGACTTTGACTTTGATCAAATTGAACAATAAAATTCCGACTTCCATAAAAACATTACCATTCTTTAAATTTAAGCGTATGCTTTAACACTGTACTTGAGTTTTTAGATTATAATTTGTAAATCGTTAGGATAAAAATTTAAATTTTATATTCCAATTTCAATTTATGTAGGTAATTAATTTATGTCAATTATTTTAATATACTATGACTGCTTGCACGAATTTTGACTTGAAATGATGGAATAACTTCTATGAATAATTTGCACGCCAGTATTAGAGGCAGATTAATAAATCCGTAATTTTCTGTACCTTATTTACGCAAATAAATGACTTAAAATTTTGAAATATTTTGGTTTAGCATAAATTGAATCTTACCTGATAAATTAAATCGCCGCTAGTTGCTAGATCCTGGACGCCTAGATTAAAATACCTAAAACAAAACAGAAAACTTAATTAGTAAATTAGAACACTGATAACATGAACTATGGTTTACATTTAGAAATATAAGCTTCACTGGCCTTGGCCCTATAAATCAAATCAAAGCTTTTATTTCAAATAAGCCATAGAAGGCCCTTTAAATTCTCAAGGTCGGTCAGGCAAAAACATGAAGTTAGTTGCACGTGCCAAAGCGTAGATCTCTATGCAGACGAATGTTCAAGAAACTCCTTCGATACTCTTCTATAGCAGTAAATGTTTACAAAATAATCGTTACATATTGAAATTATTCATGAAAAAAATAATATAATACTAAAGACATTGAATCTATACAATGCAATTGTAAAGCCGCAAGAACCATGTATGTATTGATCTTTTGAAGAAAGAGCTACACAGATTTGAGTGGACCTGTCCAGACAGTGCAAGCATTTGTCAGTTATTGCGCAGCTCAACTCAAAACTTTGAGGAGCTCAACGTTCCGACAAACACTACCAAAGATAGGACGCTTGGATGGGCCGCAAAATTTATTCAAACAGACGCTAAAAATAAGTACCTTGAAATAAAACAAAATAATCCACATCGTCCTAATTCACCATAAGTGAAAAGTAAATAAATAATTTACAATAATTTACAAGGTAAATGTGAATGTCAAAGCAAATAAAAAAAGTAAAAATTAAAAAAAAATAAAAAGTATAATAATTACTGTGCTTATTTGATTGGAGCAGATTTATGCGATGTTTTCACAAAACACTGTTTTTGCAAGGTCGGAAATCGATCAGATGAATTGCCATATACACCCTTATAATCGGTCAAATACTTGACAAAAACCTTTTCTACCCTAGGTACCGTTCATTAGAAGTAAGAAAAAAATAAAGAAATAATTCTGGTTCTGGAATCAACAATATACCAATATAAACGTTTATAATATTTTCAACTTCGAGTTCAATTTCGCATAACCAGTGGCAGTGTCAATTCCTATTTCACAGTTTGGGTAGGTAGGCAAACGATCAATGTATCACTACGCAGTTGCGATGCCAGACTCAATTTGAAAACGGAATGTTTTTACGCTGCGTAGGTTCTGCATAAAAACTTGTAGTGTTTCTTTGTCGCTGGTTTTCATAATATGATGACCGATGACCTTCGACGTAACGCGCACTTCAATATTTTCATTGGCCTTATTTAAGGTAGTGAATTAAAATAATTAAGTACAAACTTTTAGAAATCATTCAAACCACCAAAATAAGGACAATGGTAAGAAATAATAATAAGAAAAACGCATTAGATACTTACAAGAAAAAAAAAATCAGCTTACGAAAATACTCTAAAAATGTTGGTTACCCAATGCATAAACACATCCATGTCTTTGTTATCTCATAATTCTGATACTACAAATGTGCGGGCGCACGTGAACACGGCAAGTACCTACCCATAATATGTTGTGTGTGTAATGTTTATTAATTTAATTTTTTCGTTTATGTCATATCTCAAGTTGGTTTTTAATGCGCAAAAATAATATAAAGTCTATGTGGATACAATAAGGAAGAGCGGAGTGTCCTAACACTTATTTTTGCTTACAAGGATGCTTCAAACACTAGTTGTTAAGTAAGACTTTGTTGAAATGAATAAACCATTATTATTATTATTCCGTATATTCATTTTTTTAAACTTATTTCTTACATTTTTAAATATTTAAAAAAAAATACAAAACTAAGCAAAAACATTTTAAAATATAAAAATAGTAGCCCACCGGTATCGGGAACAGGGTCCAAGCTACCGGCGGTCAGGGCTCAAGAGAGAGGAACCTCCTAACAATACGAGCCGTGTCCAGAAGTACCGCTTTCTGAATCAGGCCCTTGATCCAGCTGCCTAACGAGAGCCTCCTGAGGTGCTGGTCGAGGCTCGTGGCTATTAAGCCATTGGCTGACACAACTATCGGTACAATGATTGCTGAGTCCACATCCCACATGTCGACAACCTCGCGAGCCAAGTCAATATATTTGATTTGCTTATCTTTCTCGGCTTTCACGAGGTTCTCGTCATGCGGAACGGTTATGTCTACAATCATTGCACGCCTCTCGATTCGGTCCACCACCACTATATCAGGCTTATTGGCAACAATAGTCCTGTCAGTGATAATGGACCGATCCCAGTACAATGTGATATTGCCATTATCGAGAACTAGAACTTATTATTATAATAGATGTGTTAATTCTAGTGTGCCGGCAATTTATCATTTTAGGTCAAAATAAAATAACTTTAATCAGTGTTTTTTTGCTTGGATATCTTTGGTTAGACGTACTGAACGCTGTGTTAACATTTGTCCATATAATATAAAATGAAATTTAAATAGAAATTTCCTATGTTTTACCAGTTTTTGGCTATAGTACGTTCTAAACTAAAAGTTTAAAACTTAAAGTTTGGTGCGGTATGTTGAATACACCCTCTCTCGTTTGCGCGCATTCTTTCTAAATTTCCAACAGTCTGTACATACTCCGCGTTCAGCGAATCGTAATAATGATGTCTTTCATGAACTCTATAAAGACCTCTTTGACAGACTGTAGGAGGATTATGCGAGTAATAAACGTTTCCATGAAGTACATTTTGATTATTCCTATATATATGGAATTTCTCGTGATGATAAAAATATTGAGAGAGAACTTATTAGAATTATGTACAGTGCAATAAGCATCGGTGTACTTAAATTCTGCTTTTACAAACATGAAAAGCATTTGCAAGTGATACAAATGCACTGGACACAACTCGTCATACCGCTCAAAGTGGGATGGAGCTTTTCTGGCGTTAAGAAGCTTTAATTTTGGGTTGCGTTTGAATAATTACGTAAAATAATTTAGTACTAATGTGGCAAACACTCCCTTTTAGTCCTCCGTAGTCAACAAGGAACCCTTATACCTCCGCAGTCAACAAGGGACCTTTATACCTCCGTAGTCAACAAGAAACCCTTATAGTTTCGCTGTCTGTCTGTCCGTCTGTCCGCAGTTTAGCTCAAAGACGCTTTAGCCCTATTAAGTCGGAATTTGGTATGGCTATACATATTTATCATGCCGACAAAGTCATAAAATAATGTTTTTAGGGTACCCCCCCCCCCCTACACGTAAGGTGGCGATGATTTTTTTATCATCTATATCATGTTAGGGGTGTCTTTGGATAGGTCGTTTAATAATAATGAGGGTGTGTGAAAACCATTTTTCGTGCAACTACAGAACCCTACACTGCACATGGCCCGACACGCACTTGGCCGGATTTTTATTTATCTATTTGTATCAAGGTCTTAGTATCAGTTTTTAAACAGTAGGATCGCGAATGACATGTCATGTCACAACCAATTTGTAGTTTATAATATGTTATCGCTGTCATTTGTAGATCTTTGGCAGTCGTTACGGATAGTCAGAAGCCAGATAACCTGACACCAGTCTTGCCAAGGAGTACCGTGTTACCCAGTTAATGGGTTGTGGAGGTCTGGTAGGCAGCCGCTCCACGTAAAATGCTGGTATTCAGCTGAATCCGGTTTGACTGGAAGCCGACCCCAATATAATTGGGAAAAGGCTAGGCAGATGATGAATATGTTATCGCTGTAATTATTACAAATGGATTCCATATTGAATCCGACATTGAGTATTTAAAACCTTTGTTTACCAGTCTCCAGCAAATACCAATAGCTTTTAGTATTAATCACCGAACTGCAATATACACAAAATGAGCGGGCACCACTTTACAGAGCTCAGCCGGTACCTACTCGCTACAAATATTTGGTCACAGACCATGGAACGCCAGCGGATGGATGTATTTCGCACAACCTAGGGAAATACAAGACAAAGTATATATATTTTTTTAGAAATTTCTTAAAATGACGGAATTGTTATCTTTTTAAAATATATGATGAATATCTACAGAGACAGCACTGTGACTCTCATATCATTCCATCGTGAATTGTTTTATGTGCCATCCAGTACAAACGTTTTTCGAGGCAGGAATACTAGAATAACTTCTTAAAACATGTTCCTACCCTATTGTCACAAGTCCTCAATTTGTATGAGTAAACGGTGACATCCACTGACACTGCTGCCGGTCGATTCTGTAAACATGTCGAAGTGAAGATTTGGGCGAAGTGATCACGAGGTGAGCTGTCAATCCATATAATTTATTTATTTATTTAAGGATTACCAACGAGTAAGTAGAGTTCAACAAAACTTCTGCAAAATACAAACTTGTTACACTATACATTTTCGTGTAATGCACACTCAATTACAGGTAACCACAACTTTCACATTAATGAGTCTAGATGCTCCAACTGAATATTACTATAACAAAATTAAAAAAAAATACAAATTATATATATATATATATATATATATATAAAATAAAAATAGCGATTGACATACAAATTTTAAGATGAAGATGACATAATTAAAAACAAAATAAAATACAAGTTGATTTGAAATAATGTTAATCATGTCAGTTAAAAAAAAGTCTATTTCTTATTATCTTATTCTTTATAATCAAGATGTCACGTCATCACGAAGTGAGCTGTCATTCCATCTTGATTCTTGATCACTTCACCCAAGTTTTCATTCGACATGTTTACAGAATCGACCGGCTGGTGTAGATGGAAAGTTTGAACAAAGCCTTGTCTAGCCGTGGCCGCCGAGTGAACTCTGTGCTCTCTGCGATGCGCGAGGTCATACAGTGCGTGGAAATTTGCAACATAAGAGGATTAGTCAACTAAAATGCCGAGTGTTTTCGCTTTCATGCTCGTTAGATGGAATTATTATAGCGAATTGTAGTTAGTGATGATATGCCAGAGTAAGCACTTCTGTTTCAAATACCACAGATTTCCAAGTAGTGAAGCAATGATCGCACAATTTAGGCTTTTAATCACTATATGGAGTTGCACGCTCCTTTGATTCAAACACTTGTATAAGCTTACTAAACTCCTAGTGCAGAGGGCCTAGGACGAATGTTTTGACGTTTATTAACGTTTTTTTTTTTGATGCGAAATCATCAAAGGACTTCTTCCGCTCTGGTTGGAGCGGAAGGGCGTGTCAGACTCTTACTGACTAAAACCCATCCGTGTTCCTTCTAAAGCCCTTTGCGTTCCAGGGTGGCGGTGACTCTTTCGAAAAAATTCCGCAACACGTTTATTATGGTTGGAGTAACGTTAACGTAAGTGAATTTAGAACAAAAAAACTACAATCCCATAAATTTTATGCGACGTACACAATATCATACAAAAATATTAATGTATCCAATTCAAATAAATATGATGTGCGAAGCAGAGTATTATAGTTAGAGTAAAATTTTACGTTACGTTACTATACGTTATATACATTCGTCTTTATTGTTCTTTTAATGAAATAGTTGACATTGTCGTGAGGGAGAGAACAAAAATTTTAATTATCCTTTCTTTAGAATTATTCAAGCTTCAATTCCCCTTGTGCTCCCCTTGCGCTGTCAGTTAGTACGTACTGGTCGAATCATGCAACTGAATTTTAATTAGTGCTCCACCAATCGATTGAGGTGAAATTTTACAAAATTATAAAAATAAGTTTGCTTTGTATGACAATATTGCGAACTTCCAAAGATGGCGGACAGTTGTTTGACCAAAATATAAAATACGAGATGAAACAGGTTGTGATATACATACTATTTTATCAACATCATTTTCATTTTCATTCCAATATTTCGTATCGAATGCAAAAGCCTACATTTTGCACATTCACTGTGTTACACGCCCCTTTATGCGGAGTTGATTAATCAAGTCTGTTGGTGGAAGTCCTATATAGTATTATGTAACTATTGCAAATAAATGCGGTGAACCGAGTTTTGTCAGTTGATTTTTCCTATTCATACATCCTGCTTCAAATGAAATATGTTAACCAAAACTAATCGTGTCGGAAGGCTATCCGAATGGTTTGCGATATCTATTATGGCCGCTGCAAAAAATTCCGTGTGTACATTTTTCTGAGAACTCGTTTCCTACCCACCCTCTTCTCTCTTTAAACCCCCGTGACATTGACCTAGGAGTTTTGCGAGCGCCCGACCATCTCCCCTACAGTAAGTAAAAGTATAGGTCCATATTTACTTTGAGAGTATGGTATGGCGAGCGCATTTTCTCTCTCAACATTTTTCAATAATACACCCAATTGCAATGAACGTTTCATAACTAACAATGTTCTGTTTGAAATTTGTCGTATTGTTTCGAACGAAAGGATGAGATTTAAAGATAAGATAAACACAATGTCAGCAGTAAAATTGCTGTGAATCACGTCCAGGACGTGCTTTATTTCCAGTTGCATCGGAGGCCTGATGTTGTTACAGCTCATTTAATAAACAAGGTTTTACTAACATTAACTGTTGATGCAAAATGGTTTGCGTTGTTAGAATTACTGACTTACCTATACTAAAATGTAACTTCTTGCGAAGTTTGGATTTAAATGAAAAGCCTTTCTATTATTCTTCTCACACCCGATGGGTAAACGGTGTAGTCGAGTTTTCATCCATTTTGTTTAGCTACCTGTATCTACCTTTGTTAAATTATAAACTAATGGCGATATTTCCTAGATTTGGCTTAAAACGAGTACCTATTGGTGTCTAGTGATTCATAGAAATAAAGGCTACGGTCGCCATTATCAGATGTTTTAGTATTTGAGATACATGAGGAACTTTCTTTTTGACGTGACAACGTCTAATAAATCGGTGAACGCCGGCTGCACGCACGAAAAAGGATGACTCATTGTAACGTTACGATCATTTCATCAATGTTTTCATGTATGTTATTGGTATTGTCACGTTAAACTATCGTCCGTAAACCGACTTTACAGACAACCAATTTTTATTTTCAGAAATGATTGCATTTTAGGAAAGAACACTAAGTATTTAGCAACTGCTGACAGCAAAAGAATCGAAGTCGGCTTCTAGTCGAGCCGGCTGCTGTTAAATACCAGTATTTTACGTGGAGCCACTGGTGTGGGCAGTTTGGTGTCTGATTTGTTAGCTTCTGATTACTCGTAAGGATATATAAAGACTAGTTGCCGCCCGCGGCTCCGCCCGCGTGATTGTCTAAAATTATCCCGAGGGAACATATTCTCGGGATAAAAAGTATTCTATGTGTTATTCCAGACTATAATCTACCACTGTACAAAATTTCATAAAAATCCATTTAGTAGTTTTTGCGTGAAAGAGTCACAAACATCCATCCATCCATCCATGCTTACAAACTTTATAATATTAGTAGGATGTTCAAATGACTGCCCGGGCTAACGGCTTAACTGAGTTTCCGAGCCACAAAGGAAACTCGTTATGTAATAGATGATTACCCACCCACAAACTGACCTCGTGCAGCGACCTTGACGTTGAAGACAAGACGAAAATAAAATTTCTCGAAAGCAATTAGCAAGACAAGACTCGATATAAAATACAAACTCCTTCCAAGAGTTTTACAGAAGGTGTTCTGCAAATAAAATTATGGTTTATTACAGAGTCCACTCCTTGATGGCCGAAGCCTTAGTAGACGGCAGTTAATTAAATATTTCCAAGTATAAATAAATTGCTTCGAATCAAAGTGAGCTGCAGGCTGATGGCAAGTGGTTATAGCATGACCTACATATTATGAGGAAAGCGAGGCGATATTGTTTTGTATTTACAGGTTTCTTAGTTTGTCATGATTGTGTAACGAGTACTTCATAGGTATGTATTGTAATGGGACAAAACTTTTTTTGATCAATGAAGTCATTTGCATTTAAGCGTCACACAGTCGATGGTCCCGAATTTTTATTTGCAACTAATTTAGTATTTACATTTACATCATCCTTTGATAAAAATCCTCCTTTTGATATTTCATCAATATTTTTAATACATTTCTGCTTTGATTATGAAACTTGTCAACTCGTTATAAATTTATTGGAAAATGTTTGTGAGTCACTTTGCTAATCAGTCCGATCCAATTAATTTGTTTAACAAAGCGTTAAATGTTTAAACTTGGTGTTTGATCAACACCAAAACGGCATGTTTTAAAATCTTCATATTACTGGAAACATTATTTCGCTTTCGATCGAGACTCCTTACAGTATTTTTGTGAATTAGGTTTGTTGGGTAGCCGGACCCACCGGATGGGTAACCGGATCAACGCAGGATGGATGAAATGGCGACAGGTCACTGGAACAACTTGCGACCCACGGATGCCCCTCAAGTTAAAGGGGAAAATTTATAAGTCCGTGATAAGACCTGTCGTAATGTATGGATCAGAATGTTGGGCTGTGAAAAAGACGGATGAGAAAAGATTGCATGTAGCAGAGATGAGAATGTTGAGATAGATGTGTGGAGTATCGAGAATGGATAATGTGAGGAATGAGTTCATTATTGGCGCCACTTTTAAGCTACCTGCTTAAAAGTGGCGCCAATAACGGAAAAGTTGAAAGGGAACCGCTTATCTTGGTATAGTCATGTGAAGAGGAGGGATGCAATGCACGTAACTAAAAGAGTTATGAATATAAATGTGGATGGATGGACAGAGAGAGGGAGGCCAAAGAAAAGATGGATGGATTGTATTAGGAGTGATTTGAAAGAAAAGGGAGTAAGTGATAACGTGACGGCTGACAGGACAGAATGGAAAAAAAAACGTGTTGCTCCGACCCCAAGTAACATGGGATAAGGGCAGGAAGATGATGATGAGGTTTGTTGGGTAGTCGTAGGGAAGGGATAAGAGTTTTTTTCATTAAGTTTAGTTTATTCATTTACGTATTTGCTGATATTTCAATATAACAAAACAATGCTGTTCAAATGTATTGCAAAAGTTGAGGTCAATATCTGACTAACTGTAAACATTCCAATGAAAAAAGGTAGTTTTATTGCGCTTTGAAAAACATTCCAGTTCTGTGTAACTTAATTTGCATTTTAGTTCGGAACTCATGTAATACGCATGAACAAGCCTAATCGAATTAGTTGCATGGATTCCGGGACTTGAACGCAAATAAAACTCATATCAGTGCTATTAATTTGTAACTCTATTTTGGTTTGAACATTTTTACAGTATTGCATTATGGTGTTGGATAAAGTTCCATCTAAAAAAACTTTTTACCAAATAATACAACCGACTTCCAAATAAAAAACACTACAAAGTATAAAATAACTTTAAAAAAACACCGACTGCCGAAATTAAAGTTATTTTATACTTTGTAGTGTTTTTTATTTGGAAGTCGGTTGTATTATTTGGTAAAAAGTTTTTTTTTTCACTTCTTAGTGGTTCACATGTGCTTATTACCCCTTCACAGCGTACCGTCGTGATGTTATGTTATGAACTGGTGTAAACAATAGACAGACATGAGCTTTCAGCAATCCCAGTCCATTTGCTATCATTTATTGAGGAGTTCCGTTGCCTATCTCCGAAGTTTTTCATTTAATTGAAATGGGACCACTCCGAGAAAGTACTCTTCCAAAAATTACTCAAATCGCTTCAAGTATGCCTATAATATTTGAAGAGTTCTCTCTATTTCTCCAGGATCCCATTATCCTGACTTGAAGATCATGGGACCGCCTGGGAAGTACACCTTTTCAAACAAAAAAAAATGCAAATCAATCCAGCCATCTTCGAGTAATTGGGGAACATACTTAAAATAAAGGTCCGACGAATTGAGAACTCCTCTTTTTTTTGAAGTCGGTTCAAAATATGCCGATCGCCTGTTTTATGTTTGAGTTTGTCTAAAATAGAAGTCCAAAACAAAACAAAAGATGGAGTTTTCTATGAGTTATAGGTAGGCATTATCATGAGTATTATTTTTGTAGTTTTCAAAACTGCCACAAGAAGCAAAAAAAATAAAATGTTTCGTTGGTATCTAATGTCGTAACGAAACTAAATAATAACATCCGCACGGCTCGATAGCCGGGTTTAGTAATAGGGTACCTAGTTAGATTGATTCAAGTAATGTCTAACAAATAGCGGTAGATACCTGCATCATCGCTATGAAAGTGTAGGTAATACTTACCCAATTGTTTAACGAGAGCTTACGTTCGGCTACTTCCCATCTGGCTAAATTCCCGATTCGTCAAAATGTTAAATGTTTTAAAAACAACTGAACACAAGTGGTGTTGGTCAAGATTTTGGTCTTCATACATCCATTCTCGTTTCGTCAACCTTTTTTAAACTAGTTTTTGTAAGGTACAGTCGGCTACAAAAGTTACCAGCTACAAACGTTTTAGACGCTCTTTATCGCCCGACTTTGCCAGAGGTGAGAAAAATGTTTTTCTAGTGTATGTAAATTCCTAAATAACGTGCGTGGCATGCATGTATTTCCTAGGTACGTCCTCTAAAATATAAAATAACAATATTGTACGTACGCCTACCTAAGGTCCGGGACCTCACGGTACCCATATTGTCCAAGTCATAAAAAATAAACTAAAAACATGTCGAAGTATTTTCGGGGCTGGAATTGTGGGCGGTAAATCCTCAAAATTCACAAACTACCAGAATACCATAATCATGGGAAGTAGGAGCGGTAAAGAAAGACTCAAAAACTACTAGGATACCAAAATCATGACGATACGATTTTTTGGATTCAAATTAATATTTAACATCAGGCTAAGACCCTTAGGAGCCGAGCAAAAAGCAAAATAGTCAGAAAGAATGCTAAACCAAAAAGAAGAACTGGCGCACTAGCCTGCGCAATTAGCCAGAATTGCCGAATGTCAAAACCGCGGGATACAGCTAAGAAGTATTTTAACTTTCACATTTATAATGTTAGAATTACACATTTTGTTGGGATTTGATTATTTATCTCTAAAACCAGTTCTAAAGTTCACGCAGACGTCGCCAGCAGAAGCTAATTAAAAAAATATACGAGTTCACACGTATAACAATATTTTAGTATGACGAAATCAAAACCTATCTATAGACATGTCCACGAAAGCTGACTGCTACAAAGTGGGGCGGAAGCTAGTAAATAGATATAACATGTACACTGGTATTTCTTTTTACTCCTGATGGTACTTGCGATACAAAACATCAACAAGGATATATACAAGGATGTTCAAACGGGAATGAATACAGCCAGTCGATTCTGTAATTAAGATGTGACGTGACCACGAAGTCAGCTGTCATTCCATCTTGATAATACGGATTGACAGCTCACCTCGTGATCACTTCACCCAAGCCTTCACTTCGACATGTTGAAAGAATCGACCGGCAGGCATTCTTTAAAGTTGACGAATCGGGAATTAATGTATAAAGATCAAAATCTTGACGAAACGCCACTTGTGTTCGTTTGTTTTTTCTACTTTTGACATGTTGTCGAATCGGGAACGTGACGAGTTGGGAAGTAGCCGGACACGAGGTTTAACACTTTGTTCGAATAGCCCCAAGCTGTAATATTCACGGTAGCGTAACTAAGCTTTAGGGCCTCCGCACACTGGCGGACGAGACGGCGTAGGATTTATTTATCAATTGAATTTAACAGTTATCCAATCGACATAATGTATATATTTCAATGCTCGGTGACCGGCCTCGAAAAACCGCAGCGTGGTTTTTCTCTGGAGCATCGTAGATCACGCTGGATGCGTCGGTATGCGCTGGATTATCAGGCCGCGCGTCGCCGATTGATACAACATTTAGTTTTATTATCAGTTCTTCGTCTTCCGCGAAAATTGATATTAACACTAAATTTCAATCCCTATCTCAAAATAAAACCCACAACACACTCTTTCAAAAACATATTATTTTTGACTGCGTAGTCGCTAATGGAATCATAAAATCCCGGCGAGCGCTGGATACCGCGGCATACCTGCCGGTGTATGCTCCGGTAAGCTGGCGGACGCTCGTGGTATCGCAAGGGATTTTATTTGTCAGTGTGCGCAGGCGGATATAGAAATCCTCATTGACGCTCTCCCCCACCGTCCACCAATGTTCGCAGGCATTTCTGCGAAATAGAAAGCTCCCCCGAACCGGTGTGGAGGCGCATAGAGATGCATATGTATACTTCACCTATGAATTGTTCTATCTTTAGAGCAATTTTGGACCGATTTCCATGAAAACGCCTCGTCGCATCGTTTTTGCATTATCGCGTTAAACGTGTTTGTGTCCTATCTGAGAACCTATTGTTATCGCCCGTCCGTTTATAGGAAACATAGACAAGAAAAAAAGGCATTGATTCGTCGATTAAATAGAAGCAAGTACAGTTTAAAACTAGCCAACTAACAAACTATATCGTAAAAAAGTCAGCAGCACTTTTCTGTACCAGCTTCTGAGAGACGTAACTTCAAAATGTCGAGCGAACGATCTGTGCACGTTCTCTCAATGCGATTTGGGTGCACTTTTCTTTGCTTTATATGCTATAAATTTCTTAAAATTATCATCCGGATAGCCAAATAGTCGAAATAATATACATAGAGTAATCGCAACTTGAATGTTATTAGTATTATAATCAGATATTGGAAGAGGTAGACAATATTACCAAATGCTCGTGGAAGTAAGTAACATGGAGTTGATAATACTGCTACTACTAATAATGACTGGCCTGTTGGTCGAGTGGTTAGTGACCCTGACTGCTAAACCGGAGGGCGTGGGTTCGATTCTTACCCAGGACAAATCTTTGTGTGATGAGCATGATCATTTGTTCTGTGTCTGGGTGTAATTTGTCTATAATATTTATGTATTTAGAAATATATAAGTATATTTATCAGTTGTCTGGTTGCCATAGCACAGGCTCTGCCTAGTTTGGGATCGGATGACCGTGTGTGAGTTGTCCCAAGATATATTAATACCACCTGTAAAATCCGGGAATCAATATGTCGAATGAAAGCCTTGCAGAAAGCTCTGCCGAGCTAGCGATATCAGCAGTACCTAAATGCAATTTTTGACATGAGTTAAATATTGATCCCGAATCACTGCAATGAGCTCTACCAGATGTTGACAGCTGTATTAATAGCTTATCGGAAACCTGTAAATTTCGTTAATACTATTTTATCCTTAAACAGTTTGGACAGTAAGTCCAATAAATTATTAGTCTTCTTTAACATAACAACAGTGACTATAGTTACCCCGGGTTTGCAAGTAAAGCTCCATCATTTAGGTTTTACTTTTACTTAAGTTATGTGCAGTAGCTGTGTATACTGTCGATATAATAACTTATACTGTGACTGGACTTATAAAGATAAAAAAGGTAAGAAAAGATAATGTGCCTTTCGTGCCGTCTAGAGCGAGAGTTTAACTGGAAGAAAAAAGTAAGATATTATATCGACACTAATTGCATTTCTTTTACATAAACGTGATGCTGATCATATCGTATTATGGATGGATAGTTTGTTCTGCACAAAATAAAAACTGGGCTATTTTGATTTATCTGTTGTTTATTATTAACAGCAATCAAATAAATGCGAAAACAATCACCTTGAAGTATTTTGAAGCTGGTCATACTTTTATGTCCGCAGCCAGCTTTCGCCATCAAGCGGAACAGGCTTTACAAAGAATAAATAAGATCAAAGAAAATATTTTAACGACTTCGTTGATGCAGTGCAGCAAGCGAACTCAAGATTATCTTTTGTGAAAATAATGGTGGAAATGTCGATATTTTTTTACAATTATATAGACCTATACTCGCAACATAAAGGAGGAGCTCTTGGCTTAATAATAACAGTCGCACGGGTCGATCTTCAAGGTTAAGCAACACTTGCCAAGGTCGGTCTGTGGATGAGTGACCATCTTAACATACGAAGACTCCTCCGTGCCTCGGAAAGCACGTTAAGCCGTTGGTCCCGGCTGTCATTTGTAGATCTTTGGTAGTTGTTACGGATAATCAGAAGCTAGATAACCTGACACCAGTCTTGCCAAGGAGTACCGTGTTACCCAGTTAATGGGTTGTGGAGGTCTGGTAGGCAGCCGCTCCACGTAAAATACTGATATTTAGCTGAATCCGGTCTGACTAGAAGCCGACCCCAATATGGTTGGGAAAAAGGCTAGGCAGATGATGATCTTCGCAACATAAAATGAGGAAAGTACAACTTGGAGTGTACCTTAAAGATTTTATAGTTTTAGTCGCAAATCGAGGCGTTTTCATGCTGCAATACAAAGACAGCCATGCTGACGAACAAACATAAAGCTTAGATTTTTTCAGTTAATGTAGGTACCTGAAATCGAGAACATTTCCTGAATTCAGTTCAAAATTGTCACCCAGAGGAATTTCAGAACGGGGTTTTGGTTAAATTTACCGGTTCCAGATAAAATCAGTGATATAGATTCAGTTATTCTAGATAGATAAAACTATAAACTATTTTGTTTTTTCATGACACCGAGAAAAAAAGTCTTGTTATTTTATTTCTTACATTATGTTTTTTTTTAACATTAGTTTGATCTTAGAAACACTGATTTTTTTGTTTGTTACTTTGAAACATATTTATATTGCATATTTTTAAGTGTTTTGTAATAATATACGGGAGTAGAATGAAGCCCGATAAGAATGTATAAATATTTTATAAGACTTTGTTAAAGTAAGAAAGACTGATTTTTTGTTTTTATATTATTTTACCAAATAAACTAAGTTTAACTTCTTCCGCTCCACCCAGAGCGGAAAAAGTCATTTAATGATCTCCCTTACTTAAAAAAAAAGTATGAGTTGCTTATGATAACAGCAGTAACTTACTACTTACTGCTATTATTGTAAGCAATCGATATTTTAGATGCTTGAACTAACAGTAGATATTAAAGGATTTTCGAAATTTATAACATATCAAATCAAAATATAAAAGCGCTTTATTTGGGCAACACGTTTCAATCATCACAATTAACATCCTACTAATATTTGGATTGACGGATGTTTGTTACTCTTTCACGCAAAAACTACTGAATGGATTTTGATGAAATTTGGCGCAATGGTAGATTATAGTCTGAAATAACAAATAAGATACTTTTTATCCCGGGAATATGTTCCCTAAGGATAATTTTCGACAATCACGCGGGCGGATCCGCGGGCGGCAATTACCAACTTATAAAAAAAAGTTTTAATAACAAAATAGTTACAAAAACTTAGCGCCTTTAAAACATTTCAATGAAAGCTTTATCTAACAACATGAAAAAGTTCAAATAAAATACGTAACAGTTCTTTTTCAAGGTTATGTTGAAGTACTAGAAATATCGAATGGAAATGTTTCTTCATATTTGAGTCCGGTTTCCAACTTCGAGATTCGTTATTGGTAAAATGTTTCGACGGCATTTTCTGTATCACCGTTACGTAAGTGTTGTCAATAATTTACATGTATAAAAACCTTAAGTTCTGGAACATATTTTAAAATTTATAAATTTACTTAAATTTACTTATATCTATTTATTTCGTAACCATTGCTTACTATACTAGTAAGTATGTATTTGTTTGCACCAAAAGCCAACAACATAGAATTATGCTGTCTTTTTTTTTATTAAATATGGGGTTTGCTCTTGACTCTAGTCTAGGTCATAGATAACAGAGACAAAGTCGACGATGGAGCGAGCATACCCAGAAGAAGCCTGTTCACTCTAATTTTGAAGAGATTAGGGTTGTATGCGTTCGGAAACATCATATCGAAATTTGATCTTATAAAATTATACAGATTTTGATCACTGAGCTATGAGTACACGTAAATATGTACTCGACCTTCGGTTACTAAGCAATCAGGGCGTTCAGTAAACTGATCGCTTGAGCCATTGGGGCATATCGAGCCGTAATACGTGACGGTGGAACCACGAACAGGCACCGGCGCGCGACTCCCGTTGTTGGTCCGTACCGAACAGTAAATAGCGAGCTATTGTGGTCGCGTCATCAATATTATTGTTCAGTTGTAAGCAGTAGTGCATCAACAGTGGACATTTACTGTGCAGTTCTAGCGTGCTGATACCCAGCATTCCCGCAACAAACAGAGATGGATACAAATAGGGTTAGTACCCACATAACTTTTTAAATAGCTAGCGAGCACAGAGGAATGGTCATTTCTGACCCAGGGTCCGGCAGAACTGAGACCTATCGTAATTTTTTTCTCATCTGAAGTAGAGCAAGAATACTTTTTTTTGTTTCAATGGCTAACGCATAAGTATATGACCTTGAAAATATCTTCAGACGAAATCTCGAAAAGTTATTTTTCATCCATTCTTACAAGTATGCCGGTCGTGTTTGATCTCATTTGAATTGTCCCGATGGGTATTATGCAGAGTTGATAACAAGGATCTGGTGATGAAGAGCAGAAAGGTGGAAAGTGGTCAAACGTATTTCTCGCCATTTCTGACCCAGAGTTCCACAGAATTGAGACCTATCGTAGAATTTTTATGTTATTTAAAGTTTGAAGATTTCTGTGGCCAACGCATTGATATTATTATGTGAGGTTGAGTATTTCTTTAGGCAAAGTACAGAAAAACCGGCCAAGTGCGAGTCGGACTCGCGCACGAAAGGTTCCGACTAATATTTGAAAAACGGCCAAAATATCATGTCTATGAATGAGAGCCCCCTTAAATATTTATTTTATTCTGTTTTTTAGTATTTGTTGTTATAGTGGCAACAAAAACATCATCAGATACATCATCTGTGAAAATTTCAACTATCTTACTATCACGGTTCATGAGATACAGCCTGGTGACATACGAACGGACAGACAGACGGACGGAAAGCGGAGTCTTAGTAATAGAGTTCCGTTTTACCCTTTGGGCACGGAACCCTAAAAATAATTCTTCATCCTCACATTTCTCCATTAAAAGTATGCCCGTGGTGTCTGCGCTCATTTGAATTGTACTGATGGGTACCATTCACTGTAGTTGGTAACAAGGGTCTGCTTTAATCCATAATGGTGAGTAGTGGCTCTGGCTACTCCTGTACCCATCGTGTTTGGGCTCATATGAGACGTACCGGTGGGTACTATTTTTTATAGCTGTTACCAACCATAAATGTTTATCAGAAGGATTCAAATACTAATAACCATCGTGTTTGAGCTCATTTGCGAGAGTTTATGGCCACATCCAGCTTAAATGACCAAAAAAGTGTTTAACCTACTTGCAAAATAAATATCATTTATCATTACCATTTAATTGCTTTTCTATGCTCCCCTTGAACGAAAACTCAAAATCATATATTTGTGTTCGGGAACGATATCGAAAAAAAAATCTGTCTCACATTTCAGACGACAAAGAAAGTAGGATATTTAAAAAAAATTAATATGGGTTTACTCTTGACTCTAGTCTAGGTCATAGATGACAGAGACAAAGTCGACGATGGAGCGAGCTTACCCAGAAGAAGCCTGTTCACTCTAATTTTGAAGAGATTAGGACATGAGTAATTTCTGTCAGAATTGGATAATTTGTAATGGCCGTGACCATTCTTCTTTGCGTTAAACCCGTTCTATCAGCTTATATTTTTGCTCATGCGGATCCCACACCAGCGAATTGTACTCCAGTTTTCTACGCACAAAGGAATAATACAAGACCACGATAGCATTCCTGTCCGTAAACCTACTTGCCTGCCTCATGAAAAAAATCAATTTCAACAATTAGATAAAAAAATAAATAAAAAAGAACAATTAGAAGGCACAAGGATTATTAATATGCTGATTAAAATTCTTGTTCACGTCCAATGTCATTCCAAGAAAGACCGCGATATAGAGCTTTTCTATAATTAGTTAAACGCAACCAAATCAATTGATATAAGCATTTGAAATACCCCGAGGGCAGCCGACTGAGCCCGCTACTAATCCCAATTCCAATAGCTTTCTTTGTCATAGGAAAAATCCAATCCATATTTTTTTTTATATAACCCTGTTTGCATCCGTTTTTCAGTGCCGGGAACTTTATATTCTGAACATGGAAAAAAGTTGAGCGAGCTTACAAAACTCTCCCGAAATTAAATTTTCGAGTGTAAGTATAGACATATACTTATATCGCACACTTAGTTCTAAAGGAAGCTGATCCAAGAAGAGTTTAACCAGTGTCTAGATCTGAGAGATGTGTTTTCCTTACTCTCAAAGTGTACCAAAATAACTCCAAACATTGCGTTGGGTGCAATTGAACGAGTTCTAAAGGAAGCTAACTTAAACATTGTGATTTTTTAGTTATACACACCATCGAATTCCTTATCTCAATACCACCACTAAAACAGATTTAAACATATATCCTCACTCGACGCTAACTGGCTAAATACACCAACATGGGCTCAATACAAATAATAAAACAAATATACATAGGTGCATCGTTAAGCAATAGGGAAAAAACTACAAAAATCAAATTTTCAGCCCCAAAACATGATAAAAATATCCTACAATATCTTTCTTCTAGCTACATAAAAGCATAAATCTATACAAGCAACTCCTGCAGTGGACAGGGACACAGTAATAAGTTTTTCGCCTTTTCTGAAAAAAAGTGCTTTTTTGAGTTAACTCTGTTTAGATCTGGGTGTGCGATACATTCTCTGCCTTCACCATCGCAAAGTGAAATATCTGATGTTATTGAACATTCCTGTCTACGCTTTTCTCACACTTATACTACAAAATGTAAAATTCTTTATTTATAAAGCAGAGATATAACCCTTATCGAATCAGGATAGCAGACAGGTACGAGCACGATACGACACCTTAAAGAAATTGATTTATTTGAGGCGTCGTTGTCGCATCGTTGTCATATGTATACGTAGAGCAATTTCTTCAAAATGGTCGTCGTATGTTTGTCACATTGTCACGTGTCGTATTGTTTACAAGCACAGAGTGCAATTTAGCTATAGATTAACCCACAAAAAGACCAGGTTATTGTGTGCACCTACATCAAAATGTAACAAAATTACTGTTTCGCTCACCTGACCAACAAATCCACGAACTTATATATTCGTACTGTTTACGTTATCAATTTTAAAGCTTTGGCATTTCGTGAGTCCATGTTTAATGTTACGTTACACAAATCCGGGTGTGAACTGTGTACTAGGTACAAACAGAATATAAGGTGTTCTATAAAGTACTCTATGATGCACAGTTAAAATAAATATCTCTGCCAGAAAAATAAATCGACACGAGTTTTATTAGGAACGTTAAATGCTTTTAAAATAACACCAGCGTTCTTGTGAACTTGTGAGTTGTAAGAGCCAAATGAAGAAGTCTATAATCGGCAGTATCTAACAGTCGAGTCTTCAAGCCCTCAGTTTCTGACTTAGAGAGTAATTAAAGGTCAAACCTACATTCAAGTCTAGAATTGACTGAAGGTATTACTTAGGTTTTAAAGAACTTAACTTCAAATCGAAATGTCAAAACTTTAAATATTCAGATCGCGATTAGTTTATATTAATGCAAAAGGGCGACATACCAGCCGCAGTTACTTGAATCATCAATTATATTGGGGTCGGCTTCCAGCCAAACCGGATTCAGCTGAATACCAGTATTTTACGCGGAGCGGCTGCCTACCAGACCTCCGCAACCCATTAACTGGGTAACACGGTACTCCTTTGCAAGACTCCTTCCGCAGTTACTTGAATACACATTCAAAATTCATTCATTCATTCTGAATGTTCATTCTTGAATGTACATTCGGGTTATTTTAAAGACAAGCAACTTTAGTGGCAAGTCTTTGCTTTGTCCGTCTTAGCTTGTGATTTCTGAGCGTTAACGTTCTAAGGTTCACTTGAACCTTAGAACGTTAACCTTCCTATACCAAAAGCTGATGATTTGATACTTATCAAGTCATCAGCTTTTGATATTGGAAGGTTTGGTCGACTTTTAGTTTTTATGTCATTTATTTCTTTCTCTTCATTTTTTAGGTGTCTGCTGATAATGAGCGTACCCCCATAGCAGATCAACATGCTGTGCCTTGTTGCCACAGGCAGGTCGTGGCTTGTTTCTGGTTTTGCCTTTTTTTTTCTTTTGTGTTTTATTTACGTGTTGATCTTAATATTTTGTCTTTACTAACAAAATTTAAATAAGGAAAACTGTCGTAAAGGCTTTTGGTTCAAGTTTATAATTTGTGTGCAGTTTTAAGATCAAACATGCATTTCTTTGTTTCTTTTCAATGTCAAAGATCAAAGCCTCCAAGCGTCGCTTTTGACGCGCTTAGCGTGTAACCACCAAGTTGTGAAGAGTTGAGTAAGTCTGAACGTCATTATATTCTTACTTCTGAATGTCAAACTTCTCAGCCTCCTATGAAAAGCGGATTTGTGCCATTTTCACCTCATTTTTTTGCCGACTTTTCGAAAAAAGGAAATTTCCTTTTTTGCCTCATTTTAAAGTAAGTTCCGTTTTCGCCCACATTTTAGTTATTTATCAAAGTTCATTCAGTTAAATATTAGTTTTGATACTTATCACGTCTCTAGTTATTACACGACTACCCAAAAAGTGTTATCAGGGTCATATTTATAGTAAATGAGTTTCTTCAACAATACCATATCTAAATGCTAAGTTATATTTATTTTGTAAGTAGGTTCAACATAACACATTCACACGCCAATCATTTTCGGTCATTTTTAAACTAGATGAGGCCGGTGTTTCCTAGCTGACTAGCCTGAGAAGAAATACCGAAACAAACTCAAGAGGTCAAAGTCCATACAAACGTACTGGTCAAATCTTACTTGTCCAGACAGTGCAAGCATTTGTCAGTTATCGTGTAACTCAAACTTAGAACTTTAAGGAGCTCAACGATTTGACGAACAATACCAAAGTAAGGACATTTGGGTATGCCGCATAAAGAACTCAAACTGCCAGACTAACATGAAATGACCCCCTAATATTGCGATCTACATGGTCCTCACATTCACAATACGTTATACTCATATAACCACGCAAATCAGTGTCTGAAATGGTTTTTTGAGGAAAGAACCTAACCTAACTTCTAAACTCCTAAACCAATTTTGATGCTTGTTGAGTTATTAGTAAAATAAGAGTTTGTAATGAATATGGGCTACCGAAAATACATATCATGGATGGCGCAGACGAAATATTTAGATTTTTCATTCGTAATAACGATTGACGAATTGACGAGTGCTAGTTACAAGCGTTAAATCACTCAGCCTTGAATCACTCAGCTTTGAATTACATAAATAAACTCTTGACTTTATAGTGTTAATTGTTTAAGTCATTAACTCTTTATTTCTGATCATGGTTTTTAACACTATGAACTTCTGATAGGTTTTACTGTTTTCTATAGGTAAAAAAACTATTTTCGGTTTTTTTTTTTAAATTTTAGTAATGAGAGCTAATGGATCATCTTTGTCTATTGTAATTTTTCGTCTAATTTTTTAATACATAACTTCAAAACTTTTACTTCAAAACTATGTAAGAAATACAATTAAAACCGTCACAATAAGTCCTGTACCGTGTGGTATATTAAATTACCTTTAATATGTCAAAAAGCAAAAATACAATCTATTCTTTAATAGATTGTATTTTTGCTTACCTAACTTACTTGCATACCTAACTTAAACTGCAGGCAGAATTATTAAATTTTATAAGTTACTTTTAACTTATAAAATTTAATAATTCTGCCTGCAGTTTAAGTTAGGTGTATGTATACCATGCAGTCCAGTTAGTTATATGTATGTCACCGGAAAATGGCAAACTCTGCAAGGCCGCATAAAATTGTAATATATTTTTTCTTAATAACACAAATGTATTGGAAATTGGGACCGGATTATAAAAACGATACAAAACGATTTTTTTCGAGAAATTATAATATAAAAAAGATTTATTACAATCTTACGGAGTCTCCAATTTTCCGGTGACATATACGTTACTTAATTATTGTCACTTAAAGATGATGATGTTTGTGTTCTTTTAATGGTAGTGCTAGCTTACAAGCGTTTGATGTTTGAGCGTTAAATCACTCAGCCTTGAATCACTCAGCTTTGAATTACATAAAGTCTTGACTTAATAGTAAGTACAGGGTGGTCAAACTCGATGTGTATGTCGTGGCCATATTGATCACTTCATGATGTGGCCGACCGTTTCATAAAATGGTTGTATTTCATGAAATGAACAATACCCGCTGGCCACGTATACGGTCCGGCCAGATCAATGAAGAACTCAGCGTTTGTCGATATCAACAGCTACACTCGGCTACTTCATGATATGGTTAAACATTAGTGAGCATATATTATCGTAAAATAGTTACATTATCTATCGTTAGATGCGCTGATATCGTTCTGTGTTTGTAAAACTTTCAATTATTTGCCTAGGAAAACGTTCATAAGAAATTTCCACCTGGGTATCTTGATGAATGGCTTGTGGCGCCGTCATGTTTTCACCAGTAGTTTTCTTAGCTCTTCGGATTAATTTGATAAAGTAAAAAATGGAATTATAAAAACGGTAGCGATCACCAGCCACAGTAACAGCAGTACCTGCCATCAGCCATGTGAGCTCTTTAAAGAAGTACAGTGAAATTACTCCAGTTAATTAGTCAGTAAAAGTGGATTAAGGAATCTTGCGTCAATCAGCAAAGGACGCTGTACCTTCCAGCAGTATTTATTTTTTAGCAAATCTCATTTCTATCACCGAAATGGACACGTTTCCTGAATAAAATTTTGTTGAAAAAGTTTGTCAGTTTTACTATCTGCTTAAGAATTTTCGAATAAAATAACTGAAATTCCTTCAGTAGTCCTGGCCTTAAAAACTATCCAGTGTTTTCTGTTTTTTGGTGTCCGTATTTTTATAAGGAAAAAGAAATGGCTATAAATTGAAATTCAACTTCAACTTCTGCAACCTTATTATCAACGGTGCGAGAATACTGTCCTACGCGGATGATACCGCTATTATCTTCTCTGCGAAGACCTGGGATAAAGTTAGGCTTGAGGCTGAGAGGGGACTGGCTAGAGTTAGTCACTGGCTAAGCGAGAATCTTCTTACGCTAAACACCCAAAAAACAAACTACGTCTGTTTCACAAAATACGTAAACTCTCAGCCTGCGCCTGACTTTAACATTAGAATCCACTCCTGTCGTACTCCAACCCAAACTTCCTGTAGCTGTCCCACAATCCAGAAGGAAAAATCCGTCAGGTACCTGGGTATTGTTGTGGATCAGCGGTTAAGCTGGTACCCACATCTGGAAGTGACCATAGGGAGGGTAAGAAAACTCATATGGGTCTTCAAATCCCTGCGACAAGTTATGAGTACCGAGCTTCAGAAGCAAGTATATATTGCGCTAGCCCAATCGGTAATCACATACTGTATCTCGGTATGGGGTGGATCAGCCAAATCATACTTTATAGATCTAGAGAGGGCACAAAGATCTCTGATTAAGGTCATGTACCGTAAGCCTTATAGGTTTTCTACTGATTCGCTATATGCTAGCTCTAAGCTGCTCTCCGTCAGAAAACTATATATTCTTCACATGGTGCTAAGACATCATAAAATATTACCTTTTCACCAGGCCAAACTCAAAAAAAGACGGTGTGATCTGGTAGCCCCTACATACGTATCACGTTCAATTTTTGCTAGCCGCGAAAATGTAGCTCAAGCGCCACGCGTTTATAACAAACTTAATCGCATCCTCAATATTTACCCTATGAAGCTGTATGAGTGTAAGAGGATCTTGACTGAATGGCTCTTCACACTTAAGTACGATGGCGTGGAGGATATTTTGGTTACTCTAGGTTGAACTTCATACATACACACAGACACTAAATAAATTAGTTGGTATGTATGAGACCCATTCACATGCATATGCACACACACACACTCACCCACACACACACATCCTCACACACTCACTCACTCACTCATTCACTCACTCACACACACACACACACACACACACACACACACACACACTCACATAAACTCGCCATAAACACACACTTACACGCACCACACTCTTTATTACACTATACTTTTCTTTTCTTTATTGGTTCTTATATAAAATGTGTAACTTTTAACGATCTGTAAATCGAGGGTGAGCGAGGCTTTTCCCAACACAAGTATCTTCGGATTACTTCCTGGGAAGCCCCGGAAACTTAATTGTAAAGATTTTAAGTTAATAAACACATTTTATTTTTTTTTATTTTTTTTTTAATGGTGGCGAAATAAAATTGATTAGATAAAAAAAAAAATATTTCATCAAATTATGTAAATAACAATACAATATTAGAAACTAACTTTTGAGCAAAAATCCTGTGGTAGGTAGTTCTTCTTCAATAGTTTCCAATATATCCGTGTCTTATTAAGAAAAAGAAAATCAAGTTCACGCTATATCTTACAATCTTACGGAGTCTGCAATTTTCCGGTGACATATATGACATCCGGTTAGGCTAAGTTATGACTCCTGTGAGTGAAAATAATAAGCTCCAATAGTGACTTGTCTAGAAGTCTTAGCTCCAACTTTTTTAGTTAAGCCATCGTGTCAATCTTGTAGAAAGAGAAATGTTACGTTATTGATTACCAACTTTAGCCCGCGACTTCGTACCTATGCGCATATCCCATTTTTTCCGTTCCCGTATAGCCTTCCTCATTAATGTGGCAATACACAACAATAATTTTCCAAATCCGACTGGTAGTTCCTGAGATTAACGCGTTCAAACAAACAAACTCTTCAGCTTTATTATATTAGTATAGATAAGTTGGCAGCATTGTTTTTTTGGTATTTTTGAATAATATTTAAATTGTATTTGTTTAGCCCACGTGATCACGAAGTGAGCTGTCATTCCATGTTGACTATATGGATTGACAGCTCACTTCGTGATCACTTCACTCAGGCCTTCACTTCGACATGTTTACATAATCGATCGGCTGAACAGAGAATCAATCATCGGCGACCTAGGTGTAAGTCTTTGATACATCCCTATCCTTTCGTGATCATATAGATACTATAGTTGCTAAGGCTAATATAATTCTCGGGTTTACAATTCGCATTTCTAAACCTTACCTTAATTATAATAGCATTGTTCTACTCTGTAACGCCCTGTTAAGGAGCTCCTTGGAGTATTGTTCCACTATTTGGTCTCCTTATTACTCAAGTATACTAATAATGTTGAATCTGTTCAGGCCCGTTTTGTTAAGTATCTATGTATTAAGAATGGGATTCGAAAAGCACCGGATTCGATTACCTGATTATAATCCACACTTAAAATTATAGAGAGAAAAAAAAAATTGTAATGAATAAACTCAAAAACTTCTGTGCTGATTTCAAAAATTCTTTCAGCATTCGAAAGCTACATTATCAGGGAGTAACATAGGCTACATTTTATCCCCGTACTCCCACGGGAACGGGAATTACGCGGGTGAAACCGCGTGACGTCTGCTAGTGATACTATAAGATGATTAGCTTAAAATTATTAACACGCGCTTATCCAAACATTCAGTCAAAACTAACTTTCTTTAATCACACCAATATTTATGGCTTTCTTCCACACTCAAATACACTTCGGCTATTGTAGATTTAATTACCAAAATAGAAGAGAATATTAACAAAAAACAATTAGTTCTAGGTGTTTTCATTGACTTTAAAAAAGCGTTTGACACCGTTAGCCATTTCATCCTTCATAAAAAGCTAAAAATCATAGGAATTACTTCTACAGCCTACAAAATGTTTGAGTCTTATCTCACTAATCAGCAACAGATCGTCAAACTTGACAAACTGGCAAGTACCCCGGCCAATATACACTGTGGAGTACCTCAGGGATCGATCCTGGGTACATTGGTTTTCCTCATATATATTAACGACATTAGTACCGCTGGACTGACTGGACATGTGTCACTGTATGCAGACAATACACGTCCTTTTAATTTTGGCGACTCTATCACTGATATTATCACAGAAGCACAGACAGACCTTAATATTTTGAATATATGGCTTAGTCAAAACCTACTATGAGTAAAATTGCTTGCATAATTTTCGAAGCAAAGAAAAAAAATACCATCATTTCCAAATCTTTTAGTAAGTAACCAACCGTTACGAAAATCGACGCGTAAAAAGTTTTTTTTTTTACATTCAGAGCGCATATTGACTTCGTAAGATCTCGAATACTCCTACTAACCGAAGCCATACGTAACATTGCAAAACGCGTACCCTACAAGCAAAGACATACTATTTACAACACTAGTCATTCCACATCTGGAATATCTGATCCAGATATGGGGACAAGCTGCAAAAACAAATCAACAACACCTACAACAAACACAAAATAAAATCATCAAAGTCCTCTTTAATTATAACATCTATACTCATACAGAATTACTCTACAAAAAACCAAAATTATTTAACCTACAACAATTATATTCATACCATACATGCATGACTATCCGGAAGATCCTTAAGACCAACATACACACAAATATTTCATTTAAACAAAGGACTCATAGATATGATACCCGTCATCAAGACGACCTAGAAGTACCAAGAGTGAGAACCCTGAACGGCAGGAAAAGACAGTATGAGAGGATTCGGCTATACAATAAATTGCCTAAAAAAGTCAGAGTATGTTTGTACACTAAACATACCGACATTTAAAACAGGCCAAAGGAATTATATATTAGACATACAAATTTAGCTATCTATATAAAACACATATGTTTAGCTTGAACTATTTTGTATTTCATTTAGACTTAAGTTACTTGCTATATTTGATAAATTAAACCATAGTGCTCAGGTGCTTGGATGGCTTTAACGACGTAATGTAAACTACTACCTATTTTTAATTTAGTTAAGTTTCTTTTTAAGTGAACTGTAATTTTAGTTTTTTGAGAAATAAATGTCTTTAAACCGAAAACAAAGACGTGTCCATTCTGACTTACTTTTACTACACAAAATTATAAATGGTTCATTTGATGCGCAATTGATTACCTATTTTAACTTTAAGACTAGCCTACGTAGCAAGCGATCATCGCATTTTTTTAATTGTCTATATCCACCTTAAATGCCACCTTTAATAACAGCCCCCTAACACATATGGCAAGGCCTTAATGAAAGGTCTAATTTGACGGATTACCCTGTCGAAGTTTTCTCTATGAGTTTCGCTTCATACAGACGTTCACTCTTACAACAGTGCGAACAATGCACGTGTCAATGGCTCAAATTGTTTTGTTTTGTAGTGTTCTGGATTTAAGTATACTGGACACACTTTTTAGTTTTTCTTCTTGTCTCTAATATTCATTATGTTCAATGTCATGCATACCTGTTATTTGCATGGTTACTGAAATGCCGATTTTAGATGTTAGTTTATTTGAATTGTAAGTGCCAGTGCTGTTGGTGTACTTATTATAAATAAATAAATAAAGTACATAGAATATCAGGGTACCGAACGTCGCTGAAACTGACGGACCGATTCAGTTAAAAATGGTACACCTATGACCATGATCCAAACACGGTCTAAATAAATACAATTTTGAGTGAAATATTTGAAAAAAATAAATGTATAAATATATTTATATATATTCCCTTTAAATATGTCTGGAATCATATCAAATAAAAGGGTTCATTGAGTGACTCAAATCTATTCTTGTCATAATTTTAGAAAGATTAATATTGAAGTTATTTAAGAAAAAATATCAAGATTGGCCATATTTAATCTCCAAAACTACTGAACCTAAAATAAAAAAAAATACAGTTAATGGTTCTTTAACTATAGAAAAAAACTATGAAAGTCCAAGAATTTAAGGTAAAAAATATGGTTGTGTTCAAACAAACCCTTTTTTTTGTGTACTTTGCCATTTCAATTTGTTGAAGATCTGATGAAATTCGGAGTCAGACAACGGAACTCTTCAATCAATGATGACTAATCTCCAGGGATTGCTAAAATCGCATGTCTGTTCATTGTTTACTAAAATTCAAATCATAACATCACGCCATTACGCTGTGAAGGGGTACGCAGATGTGTACAAGTCAACCATGTCTTTGGGGTTATCTAAATTTGGGCATAACTTTATTATTTACTAGTGCCTCGCCCCGGCTTCGCCCGGACGTATATTTTTTTTCAAAATTTTCTTTCGTATGAACTTTCTCCTGACAGTAACAAACACAACAAAAAAATATTGTGAAATAGGGATTCATTTTTATATAGGTACGAGTGGCCCGCCCCGGCTTCGCCCGGATGTTTATTTTTTTTCAAAAGTTTTTTCCATAAGAACCTTCTCCTGACAATAACAAATACAACAAAAAAAGAATTACCGAAATTGGTCCAGCCGTTCACGCGTGATGCCGTGACCAAGGGAAATAGGGATTCATTTTTATAAATATAGACAGATAAAGATGAACCGATCTTGGTGATTATTCTTGTGTTGTTTTTAGTTGGAGCTATATTTTTTCCAGCATTTTTTTTTTGTTTTATCTTGGTTTGAATAGATACTTAACTAGCTATATACACTAGAAATAAAAATAAAAATTCCTAACTAAATTACCCTAAAATATGGCGTCAAAAAATCCGCATCAAGAATCATCGAATCGAAGTCGGTGTCAAAAAACGAAAAAACGAACCAACTAAACACCGACTTCCGAAATTCAAGTTATTCTATACTTGAATCGTATTAATGGATTTTCGTTATTTTTTCCGGACTTTATTTTTTTCAAAACTGTGAGTGTTTACTAAAATTATTCATCACTGTATCCTTTATTTACAGCGAATCAACTAGATACTAGTCGTATCCATCGTTTGTTGCACAGTTGTTTTTACATCCGAAACCCATAAGTCTTCTAATCTTGGAATCTGGGGCGAGAGGTTCAAGGCCGAGTCTGTCTCTGATCATCCGGTTCATTGTGACTCTTATTACTACCGATTCCTACTTATTTACCAAAATTATCTTATTTTTAAACATAAAACACAAGTATCTGCTCACGCCTTTTTCTATAGGATTAGGCTGAAACTAGAGCACGCCAAGTGCTACAATCTTGGTTCGTTTACTTTCATACACGCCGGTTGTGAATATAATACAAACACGCCGGTTGTGAATATTGCACTCCTGACCTTTCTAAAGAACATCCACCATTTAAGTGTCCTAAGGCGTCCCGGCGCTTCCAATCATATCTGCTTTGTAAATACCTTCTGTTATTCGCCTTTCATTCAATCTCTCAACATTATCAAACTACTTATCTACAAATCCTGTTTTATATTTCTGACCCTACATATTTCTAATACAAGTTTTCTTGCGTTTTTTGAATTTACATTAAGCCTTACTGAACGTTTCATAAAAACATTTTTCTACCTAATAACTGCATTGACAAAAGTAGATAAGAATAATACGCTTACGGAGCGACCATGTTCTGTTATTAAGACTCTTTATAATTCTATACTGTGTTTACTTCCTCGTGATATCTCGTCAAATGCCATCCCAAACAATTAAAATTACTTGTAATAAACAATATTTTACATCATGTCAAAAAAAAACAAAACAAAACACAAAAAAAATAAAAATTAAAAACACGCTGAATACAATACCGCCGGAAACCATCCTGAAAGATTACAATAAAGATTCACATACCTGAAGAACGCCTAAAGACTGCCGACTGCGAACCCACTCGAGTACCGCTCGACGACCGACTTCTCAAACTCACGGCAAGGGAGAACGCGCGGATTTAAAAAAAAGATATAAGTAAATATAAAGGTTCGGATATGATTTTGGGGGTAACTGGGAGCACTGATAAGCGAAGCGTCTGCTTCGCGCAGCGGACTTTGAGGGAATGAGTTTACCGGGACTGGCTTTGGCGAGTCTGGCTCCTGTGTGTGACGAGTTGAAGCTGTGCATCAACATGGACACGGTAAAGTCATTTTGGAACGCGCAAAGTAGTGGGTTCGATTCCGGCGGTAGACTAAAAGTAATGATATTTCGCTGTGCCGCGTGACATTGATAGTGTGAAACCCCTTTTTTTTTTTTTTTTTTTTTTTTTTGGATGGGAAATCATCAAATGACTTCTTCCGCTCTGGGTGGAGCGGAAGGGCGTGTCAGACTCTTACTGACTAAAACCCATCCGTGTTCCTTCTAAAGCCCTTTGCTTTCCAGGGCCGCGGTGACTCTTTCGAACAAATTCCGCAACCCTGGCAGGCTCTGGCCCTAGCGGGCCCCGTCCTCTATGCTGACATCTCTTTGAGGCGCGCGTGAAACACAACGCGCCATCGACCCGGGCCTGGTGGTGATCGGACAGCGAGCCACCCAACGCTCGCCGTCCGCAGGCCCGCGCCTACGGTGGCCGGGGATCGCCCTGAGACTCCCGACGCCCGGGGCGTCTTCTCCTGTTGCGGCGGTTGGGACGAAAGCCTTGCCTTTCCCTCGCGCGGTCCGCCTCCTCCTTCGCTAGCATTACTGCTTCGCAGAAGGAGGTGACCGCTTCCCAAGCCTCCTCGCTCCGGACCATGGATTCAACCAGGGCCGGACGCGAGAGGTTGCCGCCGCCGATCGCCTCGACGAGGACACGGCGGTGCTCAGCCCAAGCAGGGCAGACCTCCACCGTATGCTCCACCGTGTCCTCCGGGCGATCCTCACAGTGCTGACACCCGGGCAGTGTGAAACCCCTACCCTTGTTCGAAGTTTAGGTTTTTTTTTAAAGTTGTGTATATGCGTACCATGGCATTGTGTTATCAGTCAGATATTGTAAAACAGGCTTCAGGAAATTGTAAAACAAGTCTGTTTTACCATTTCCTGTTCTTTTTCTTTCACAGAAAGCTGCGAAAGCTGTATACTGATCAACCACGTGGGCCCAGTACGTTAGCGATGTCGCATGTCGCATGTGATCGCGATTTAAAGACTTACTCAAAAACAAAATCTTAACATATGCTTAGTTACTGTGAAGGGGATAAAATAAAATAAGAAACAAATAAATACTGCTAAAGGATATTAAATTCATATGCTCTGTAGCATATGTTGAATCCGTTTATCAGGTTTCATTTAATTTAATGAAATAACGAAAATAATGTAAAAATAGTTTTTATGAATAGTGCTGTTAGTTTCTAGGACATGTTGCTTCCATTCGCAGTTCATTCTGTTCGCTATTAAAGCTTCAATAGCTATTTTCAGCACAATGGCAATGATATGCGTTGCATTGTATGCAAATACTTTACTTCGTAGAACTCGTCCTCGCAGATTAAAATGCATGGAATATAAAACCCGTGTATGGAGTGTGTGCGTACCCGTGGGCAGACGTGTAAAACCACATCCAATTTTCGGCGATCTCTGCCCACCATGCCCTTACCGCGACCCCCTGCCATACCCCCCCCCCATAGTCCTGCACGGAATTACCGAAAATTTTGATCCTTATTGAGCCATTTTCAATATTGTAACTTTGATGCGAATGCAGGCGAAGTGTACGAGCATTATTATTTATTATGAATTACATTCAGTCTAAATTAATGTAGTAAGATCAGTTTAGTCAGAAAAGACGGTTGCGAGAAAATTGCGCGTCCAGTGATTTCCGAGTATTGAGAGCTTGTGAAAAACGATATTATACATAAATCTCATGTTGCGAGCAGAATCAACTGTGTAGTTTTTTCACAATGTTTTTATACCTACTTTCGTATAGATTTCGCCACTGTAAGTCCCATGTTGTTTTAATTGGAACGAACTTATTGCTAATAAACCAATTAGGTGAAATAAACAACCTGTTTTGTTAGGTTTGACGTTTAGAAAACCGGTGTATTATTAAAATTAAACAAATGCGAGCATTGGTTTCAAATTTTGTAGTGAATAGAACTTCTGGTATATTCGATGGATGCTGAGAGTAGATTAGGTTTCCTTGAAATGAAAATGATTTCAAGGAATCGTACTCCCGGCATAAAAGCCTTTGTGCTATAGATATAATATAGACTATAATCTCTCTTTGTGCCTAGTTTGTGCCCTTAGTTTGTAACTAACAAAACGTGTGGGATAGAGTTGTGTTGGTACGTTCTTTTAACAAACGCATACCTGCTAGATTAATCCGACCGATTTCCAGAGGTGCTAAAGCCATCAAATCACTTTTTTTTAAAGTTTGGGCGCCGATTTTTGTGTATGTTTTACAAAATATTGCTAAAAAATTAGTAATAAAATAATTTTAACGATTAGTCATTGTAATAGTTTAAGAGCTGGTCGCCACTTCGAGTGAGATCCTATTCACAAGGCGTAGTTTATTTAGTTGGTGGTAATAACGAACGCTGCCAAAATTTAGGAGGACGCAAAACTACCTTTTTTACTACTGAAATATCATTGATACATCACAAAAAAAAGGAATTGGCCGTCAGCCCAAGCTAGCACGTATCATCATCATCATCATCATACCAGCCGCAAGACCACTGCTGGACATAGGCCTCCCCCAAGGAGGGGGGTTTGCCATAATCGCCACGCTTGGCAGGCGGGTTGGCGATCGCACTGTAGTTGTTGCAATGCACAGAACCACACAGAATGCTGCTGCCCATTCTCTGGTGAATCCCTTAGTCGCCATGCGAAGTGATAGGATGGTGCTATTCTTTGACTTCCGACACCATACAGCAAGCAGGTATGCGTTTGTTACAATAACATATCAACACTACTCTATCCCACATATTTTGTTATTGAGAAAATAAGGGAGTTCTGGCAGCTCTGGGATCTCAGTCTATGAGTATTAGTTAGACCGAGGTGATATCAACGACAATTTGAAAAGCCGACCTAGACCTAGATAGAACCAAAGAAAAGTCCTTGTTGAACGCTTTGTTATGGAACTGAATAGTCTTGGGTTGTACACGATTATTCTTGGAGTGTAAAGGATTGTTCCTGAGTGGAGACCGCGCGTCGGCAAAAGAAAGGACGTAAACACAAGGCTCGCTTGGGAAAAGTGGAGCAACGAGTTTTGCAGAGTGTAAAAGTCGCAGTACACTTGTATAGTTGAACGATAATAATTATGAACTAGTTTATGTATTGCTAGTACATATGCTTATTTAGTAAGTTGCGGTGTTATCTTAAATAAACTCGTAGTACTCCGTGGACGTGATGGGTGTTAATTAAAAAACCGGCCAAGTGCGAGTCGCACTCAACTCGGAAAATCACGTTTCCTTTAATTTAATTTCTATTATTTGTTTTTACAACGACAATAGAAATACACGCTCTGTAAATATGTCAACTGTCTACATATTAATACATTTAATGAGATACAGACCGCCGGACAGACGGACGGGCAGCGGAGGCTTGGTAATAGGGTGCCCTTGGTTGCCGCTCGGGTACGGAACTGTGAAATACGGAACTGTGAAAAGTGTACACTATTACTTTTATATAACAACACGTGACTTTACGGTTATATTATATAACTTATATAACGAAATAGGTGGAGTAGTTCCCGAGTTTAGATTTATTTTGTGTTCCAGCGTTATTTAACTGGGCAGGTCAATAAATTTGATGTTGAGGTCTGGTAGGCAGCCGCTCCACGTAAAATACTGGTATTCAGCTGAATCCGGTTTGACTGGAAGCCGACCCCAATATAATTGGGAAAAGGCTAGGCAGATGATGAGGTCAATAAATTTGGTTTATCTCTGCACATATGGAAATGATGTTTGTTATGACAATACTAAATTGGTATCTTTTGAATTCGTAAACGGCAAGTGAAAATAATAGCTATGCCAATTTTTTTCGTATATTGATGCTGAGCATTATGCAAGTTCTCCTTAATCGATTAAAACGTTCGGTAGCAGTGTTTTGATTGACGCTGATTATACAACCAGAGTATTGGATTGATTAACGATTTTGAAACCAAAACATTAGATTTAGTTGGGGCTGATTGCGGCTGTTAATTAAATATGACATTGAATTGTTTGAAGCTGATTATGAAAACAAAAAAGTGGATTGATGGAGGGTAAAATATGAAAGCAAAATTTTCTATTAACCGAAACAACATTGTTTTTGAACAGCTAGCTATTATATGCTACTCCTATTGACTAAGTCTTTAGATTATTGTATTATTACTGCTGTTTGTTGTCCCTAATACAATAAAAGAAACATTAACAAAAAGAACGATGTGCTACTGTATTTATTCTTCTTTTCTCTGCCGAACCCTACTTTTACAACAAAGGAAGCTCTACCGCTTAAACTTCCATCCCCTTCATTTATGAAAAATACTTTGTATTTCTGTTTACCCTTTAACGTGTGTCACGTTTTCGGGCCCCTACCAGCCCTAACTTTGTTGCAAAACTTTTTAATTTTCCACGCATTTTTCTGGTATCCCAACAAAATTATGTAACAAAAATATGAAAACGGATATTTGTCAAGTTTTCGTTGACATTACTTGGGATTACTCGATATATTATGAAAAAATCGTTTTGTATACAGTAAGTCCCGTCCCAATTTCCAATATATCCGTGTCTTATTAAAAAAAATAGATAAAAATGTATGCGACCTTGCGGCGTTTTTAATTTCCCGGTAAGACGCAGAATAATTTAATTTATAATTGTGAGTTGTCACGAGACGCCTGGCAGATGTGAAACATCGAAACTATATTATACAAGTAATATGCATAAAAGAACAGATTACGACAGGAACTGAATATGGTAGGTATATGAAAAAAATACACATAGACTGTATATGTATATATATATATATAACATCGTATAGCGTGGCGACACGTCGCAATCGGTTTTAACCGCGGCTTTAGATATTTCACATCAATAAGTTAATTTAATAGATTGTATTGTTGTGTTTTGACATATCAAATTAAAGGTTATTTGATATGTCCACTGAGTACAGTGAACCATGGAATTTTGCAAGAATATTTTGCGTAATAGTAATTACGCAAAATATTCTTGCAAAATTCCATGGTTCTAAAGCACAGGCAAAAGGTTTTGCGAGTGTTGAAATAAGAGGCATGGGAAAACTTTGCTGTGCGACACCAAATTGAATGACTCAGTGTTTCAACTTTTGTGTAAACCCATACAAAGTTTGATATTATCGGTGCTCCAACTTTGTATTAACTAACGCCTCTCATATAATTTCAAACTAATTTATGCCTTAAAAGCACAGCATACTCATCATCATCTGCCTAGCCTTTTCCCAACTATATTTGGAGCTTCCAGTCAAACCGGATTCAGCTGAATACCAGTATTTTACATGGAGCGGCTGCCTACCAGACCTCCATAACCCATTAACTGGGTAACACGATACTTCTTTTCAAGACTGGAGTCAGATTTACTGGCTTCTGAAACCAGTAACGACTGCCAAAGATCTGCAAATGACAGCCGGGACCAACGGCTTAACGTGCTTTCCGAGGCACGGAGGAAACTCGTTATTTAAAAACACAGTATATCTACTATTTCACATATTTATATTTCTACTAAACCTTAATCCAGCCCATGCCATTCACGTCGTGTGCCGTGTATTTCATTATCCTCTCTGTCCGCTCTGAGTACAACTGCAACGTTAATGAAGTTATCAGTCATGGACGAGTCTCCCCTATTGATTCCGGTGATCATTAATTTTTGTTAATTAGTTCAGCTGATGTTAATATCGTCCCCAGGCAATCACACGGTTTTACTTTTAATGTTATTGGATAGAACTGTTTGTACTGATAGTTACACTTGGCTATCAACCAAACCTTTTTTTTTTAACCTTTTGAACGCCAGAGCATAAACGCATCGGCGTGCCCCCGATGCCAAGCCACAAATTCGCCGTACTTTTTGTCACATATTTGTGACGTTTGGCGTACAGGGCACGCGCTTGCTTGTCATGTATACGTGATAATGGCGTTAAAAAGGTTAAGGATGGGAAATTTTAAAATGACTTGGAAGGGAGTGTCAGACTCTTACTGATTAAAAACCCCCGTGTTTCTCTTAATTTGTTGCGTTGCAGGGCCGCGGTGATTCTTTTATTTCGCAACCCTGGCGATCAACCAACCCAAGGCCAACATTCAGATAGTTTTCACAGCGGCCTAGTACAAAGGGCCTACGCACGCAACCAACAAGAGGATTATTTTTTTTATCAAAGAACATTCAAACTAATCTTATTTATTTATTTTATTTAACAGTTTATGTACACACATTTAACAAATAGATAAGAAGAAGGGAACAGAAAAATAGGTACAAAGGTGATGCTTATTTCTAAAGAAATCTTGTAGGAATACGACATAAATGCCAATTTTTTTCCCGCGGCACGTCGCGGGATGTCTTGAAAGGCCGCCGGAATGTTACAGTACCTAAGCGGCGTGTGAGCGCTGACCGGTGGGCAAATCCTCTACCATTCCATCCCGGTGTGCAAAGGCTTTTATATGGAACTCCATTGTTGTCATCTTTCAGTAAAACTTCTAAAGGTGTTTTTACAGCATTGCTATTTGTCTAATTTCTATCAAGTCTATCAAGATTAAACTTTTTGCCAAGTTTAAGTTTTTTGTAACGATTTTCTTTTCTTTTTTCATTACTTTTTATTTTTGTATTTTTTTTCTTCTTCTCTCATTTCGCAAACAGTTGACGTTTCGCAAAATTTGACACGATGTGCTTGATGTTGATGACCGTTTTGTTTAATTACTTTTTCTAAATTATTTTGTTAATGATTACTCACATACTCAGCAGCGAGATTTTGTTCCTTTGTGTGTATGGACAATCATTAAATTGTAAGATATGTTGTGTGCATGAGAGCAAATAAATAAATAAACATATTTTTGTTAAAATTTTAATTTTACTAGCTTAATATTTTAAACATTTTTGTGCATGCTGTGGTTTCCTGTAAATGAAGGGGAACAAGGTAGCTAAATATCGATTATGTGACATCCTTTGTTGGAATAAATTATTTGTTTTGTTTTTGGTATAAAATATCATCTCTAATGTCATCTCCATAGCCAACATATTGGTTTGGTTGATCAAGAACTTTCATATTTAATTTTACATTGTTCTACGACTTTCGACTAAAGAGTCGCCGAACTTACTTGAGTAAGTTACAAACTTGCTTTACTATATTATTACATCTTTGGTTGTAGCATATCACACTTAACATTATAAAGGAGAAAGTTTGTGAGGGTGTGTATTTTGTTACTTCTTCACGAGCAAACGCCTGGACCGATTTAGATGAAATTTGGTATAGAGATTGTTTGAGTCCCGGGAAAGGACATAGGATAGTTTATCTCGGGAGTATGTTCCCTTGGGATAATTTTCGATAATCACGCAGGCGGAGCCGCGGGCGGCAACTAGTACGATATAAAAATATGTCAGTATCTATTTTTCCCTGTAGAAAGACTGTCACAGGCTTCATTTCCCTTTTAACCTTTTGATTGTCTATGTATTGTTATAGCTAGATAACACAATCATTCCTGATAAATAAGTTGTGTCGTAATAATTTGTGATAATTTCGAAATTCTTTTTGCGATATTCTTATTTGTAAATGCGCTTTGCTACTAAATATGATTTTGAGAAGATTAAAGAAGTGAAAAACATGTGCATATTTAAGAATATTTGGTTTTATTTAAAGAACAACTTAACTACATGCGTATCTATAAGCCAGTGTTGCTAGAAGACGCCACCAAAAGAGTGGCGAGTTTGTAAAATTTATTAGTTTGCGTTCCGTTTCTATCAGTTTTGTCCTTAAGAGGTTAATGAATCTGTAAGGGCGTCTAACTTTGGCGTAAATGATAATAATAATATATAATTTTTAATATCTTCTTTATTTATTTTTCCTTACATACTAATTTACATTTTTAAATATTTCTTTAAAAAAACACATTTAAATAAATAAAAAAAAACGCCGGTGCGGGGAGCAGAGTCCAAGCTACCGGTGGTTAGATTTCCAGGGAAAGGAACCTCCTCACAATACGAGCAGTTTCGAGGAGTACTGCCTTCTGTATCTTTCTATACCCAACTGCGTATCGCCAGCTTCGACAGATGGTCGTGGATGCTTTTGGCCATGAAGCCATTGGCCGCAACGACAATCGGCACACTGACAGCCTAATCCACATTTCACATGTCGAAAACCTCGTGTGCCAAGTCGAGATACTTGATTTGCTTCTTTTTCTAAGCCTTCACGATGTTCTCGTCATGCGGGATGGTAACACCGATTTATCATTGTGCGGTGCGCTAATCTGTCTATCACCACTATGCCAGGCTTATTGGTAACAATAGGCCTATCAGTGATGAAAGACCGATCCCAGTATAACGTGACGTGGTCATTTTCGAAAACTGGGTCGGGCACATACTTATAATACGGTACCTCAGAATCCACAAGTTTGTCTTTCACAGCAAGTTTCTGATGGATAATCCTGGCCACTTGGTTATGCCTGTGCAAGTACTCGCCGTTAGCCAGACGAGAACAACCAGAGATAATGTCTGATGGATTCACCCGGACGGTGGCATGCCTGACACATGTCAACCGTCCCGTCCTTCATAATATGCCTCCGGTAGTTATTCGTCAAGATAACTTCGTCCAGATTGGACAGGCAAAACCTTCGGTTTTCACGAAGAGTTCACCGAAACGTAGCCAGGCCACAGACGCTGAGAAATCTACATCGGACCCATAAAGAGCCCGATAGAAGCGCCCATGAAGCTCCTTACCATTCCATAACTCCTTGCGGTCATCTGTAGTAAGTATTATAAGTTTTCGCCAGTTCTCTTTAGCCATGGACAACTTGGTGAGTCCCTTGTCCACTGCGACCACATCTCGGTGCATACCCACATCGGCTTTGAGAAAATATTCTCTGTGACTGCACATCTCGCGGTTGTGGAGAGTCTTAGCATTTAAAAAGCCTCGACCTCCACACTTCCGCGGGATGTACACTTGTACAGTCTTATCACCGATGATCGTGGGTGATGCATCCGATTTGCGGTCAGCAGTGTACGGACCCTCCTATCCAGGGCGTCGAGTTCGGTTTGAGTCCATTTGAGTATGCCGAAAGTGGACATTAGTACCGGCGTGACCCAACCGTTGAAGGCGCGCACCTTATTTCCGCCCAACGAAAGGCTGTTTAAAACCTTTTTCAGGCGGCCAAAGAAGCGCTCCCTCAGCGATTGATTCATGTCAGTACCGTTAATGCCCAAAGCTTCCGACATACCCAAATACTTATAGGTTTCGGTTGAGCTGAGGTATCTAACCTGTATGGAATCCGAGAGTTGAATTCCCTCAGATTCCATAATCTTCCCTTTCTTTACACACACACACACTTTACACACACTACTCATTTGTCCACACCAAATTCCATCGTGATGGCACTACTGAAGGTTTCACTTACATTTAGTAGCTCCATCAGTCGCAAATAGTTGGGGGCAAAGAGTTTCAGATCATCCATGTAAAGAAAGTAAGATATGGCCGACCTCAACCAATAGCCTAGGCATGAATCCTCCAGTAGTGTACTTAAAGGATTCAGAGCTAAGCAAAACCAAAGTGGACTCAAACTATCGCCTTGAAATATTCCTCGTTTAATCCATACAGGCTCATCACTCCCTTGGATCGGTCGACATCCTGGATAGCGAAGGACTGTTTTCCATTGGATCATACATGACTCAAGGAAGGTGTGTAGAGTTGCATCTATTTTGTACAACTCCAACACCTTCATGAGCCATGTATGTGGCATAGAATCATAGGCCTTCTTGTAATCTACCCAACATATCGATAGATCCTTGCGAGATCGACGAACCTATTGGCTAGTGGCCGTGTCTATGAGGAGTAGCTCCTTAGTACCGCGGGACCCCTTCCTACATCCATTCTGAGAGGCGTACATAATTGAATTACTCTCAATGTGCTCATTAATTTTCTCTCAAGCCGGATGTAAGAAGTTTATAGACCGTCGACAAACAAGTAATCATTCTATAATTCTTGGGTTCCGCGAGACTACCTGTCTTATTTACGTCTATTAACGTATATTACGTATATTAACGTCTGTTGTTAGAAACTGTGGAAGTGACCCAGACTTAATAATAATAATTATTATTAAGAAAATTTGGATTTGGAAATTATAATTAACATTTAAAGTCTTGATGAGTACTTTAGTCCTAGGTAATATCTAATTATTATTATTTTTAAGAAAATTTGGAATGTTAATAATTATAATTACCATTTAAAGTGATCTGTTTCAGAATAGGTAAGACCCAGTTGCCAATCCTTAACCCGTGGAGTTATTGTGTAACACAGGCAGTGTTACACAATAACTCCAAATATAAATTAAATAGGTAAATATACCATTTTATAGGTACATCATGTCCCATTTTTTTAAATAAAAGTGTGTTACATTTTGACGGCAAGAGAAATAAAGAAGGTGTAACGCGCTTTTATTTAAAAAATTGGATATAATGTACCTATAAAATGGTATATTTCTTATCGGAATTAAATTATTTTTAACTTTTTAGTTATTTTTATTTACAAGTAATCAAAGCTTCTTTACAATTTTCGTTTATTTTTGTTTTTAAACAGAAGCACGAATGAACAACAACTGTTTCTTGTACCTTTGGTGTTGGTATGTAGTCCAGGACGTTTTCCTGCTAATTTTGGGTTTTTTGGAAAAAAAAAACAAAACCAAAGGTTCGATTTTGCTAATTTTTCGTAATATAGATCGACTTTTTATATTTTTGTTGTGAGGTCCTCTCTCAGACGTCTGTCACTGTAGCCAGACAGCGACCTACTGGCTGATTGGTCGAGTGCGGACCCCCCACCCCTCGTTCCACAAACCTTATGCAAAACACGATCGTTTAGTAACAGAAGTCTGGAAGGATTATCACGTCATTTAGGGAAAATCGTGGAACTTTTTAGCGTCAACTAGGTCCGATTTCCGGATCAGGAAAGGAATAAATGCGTGTTCTTGAAGATTGTCTGTAGAAGCCTGGAGTCTAAATATCCAAAGAGAACCAATAACTGGAAGGTTGGTGGAAATAGCTGCCTGATTAGTACTATATTGCAGTCATATATTGTTACATGCCGCTAATATGTTGGGGCCCTTGCTCCGATTCGTTGATGATTTTTTTATTTGAGTTTCGGCAAAAACTACAGAATTGCTTGTTTTTTTATCTTTTTTACTGGCTGACGGTGACGTTCATTGGAAAATTAATAAGTAATAAGTAGTTTGTTAGAGTAAGTAAGTTAGAGAAGGCTTCACGTCGCTTTGTAACAACAAAACGACGCTGATATCTTCCGTAACTTTCGCGCAAGTTCGAAGTATAAGGCAGAGTGGCGTGTGTCTAATGCTGGCACTTCACCTGGCGCATTTGTCAAAATGTTCGCATTACATCGTCAATACAAAATGAATCTTATTTCAAAGATAGTAAAGTTTATTTTGTATTGTAGAATGTGACGCGAATATTTACACAAGTACACCAAGTGAAGTAGAAGCATAACAGAAAATCCCATTAACGTCTTTTAGAACGGGTGCAATATTCAGGAACTCTACCCCACTAATTTATAAATCAGTTAGTAGTCGCTTGTCTATGAACTTGTCATACAAAATGGTTTCTTACGCGTCTGTAGTTTAGTGGAGTTATACTCCTCTTGTAAAGGGTGTTAGAATAAGTACCTGTATATTTCTAGTGGGTTCGATTCCCACCCAGGACAAATCTTTGTGTGATGAGCATGATCATTTGTTCTGTGTCTGGGTGTAATTTGTCTGTAATATGTATGTATTTAGAGATATATAAGTATGTTTATCAGTTGTCTGGTTGCACAGGCTCTGCCTAGTTTGGGATCGGATGATCGTGTGTGAGTTGTCCCAAGATATTATTATTATTATTTAATATTGATGATTTTTATTTTTGTTGTAAAAATCATCGCGTATAACTTTGCGTTCATGACACAGCGTCACGCACACGTCACACAGTGGTCGTGTTTCAAGTTAAGGAATAAGTTATGTGTTTGTTTTCTTAAAACAAATGTGAAAATCATCATAAAAAGTTGTAATGAGATATAACGGATAAGATTTCCGTAATCCAAAGGTTTAAGAATGATTTATTTGCGAAAAATACAAGTATAAGATTGTTGTATCTGTGTTGGTATCATGGCATCTATTGTCGATGCATAAATACATCGCAGTGGTTTTTTAACTAGTCATTAATTTATGAAATCAGGTGTTATTGCGGCCAATGCGATAGCCGCTTAATAATTTGACGACACGGTTGGTGCAGTGGTTGAGCGATTGACTGCTGCGCTACGGGTTCGATCCCCGCACGGAACAAATATTTCTATGGCCTACAGATAGTTGTTCCGGGTCTGGCTGTTTGTGTGTGAGTTTATAAGTTTGTAAACGCACCCACGATACAGGAGAAATTCCTAGTGTGGGGCAACGTTTAAAAAAACAAAAAACCGTCCAAGTGCGCAGTGTAGGGTTTGCGCACAATTGCCGACTTAGAATGGTGCTTTTTGTTTGAATCTATGGTTATAACTGGTAAGAACGAAAATTGTACTTTATAATGCCTTAATTCGCAGCCACCTAGAATTTGCGAGCGTGGTGTGGAATCCGCACTATGCGGTACACTCACAGAGATTCGAACGCATTCGAAGGGCTTTCACAAAGCACCTAGCTTAAGCCTCTGATGAAATATCCCCTCGGTGTCCATACATGTATATGAACAACGTATTCAATGCTACGAAATGAATTCTCTATGCGAGCGTCGATTGATGCATGGTCTACAAGTTGGTAAATAATAAATTAGATTGCATTAAACTTGTTGAGCGTGTTGGGCTAAAAGTACCTTTCAATATTGGACGACACGGTTGGCGCAGTGGTTGAACGATTAGCTGCTGCGCTGCGTGTTGCGGGTTCGATTCCCTCACGGAACAAATATTTGTATGACCTATATAACGATATTTGTTCCGGGTCTGGCTGTTTGTGTATGTAAGATTGAATGTTTGTAAACGCACCCACGATACAGGAAAAATTCCTGGTGTGGGGCGACGTTATTTAAAAAAAAAAGATATACATAAATATCCCATAACTAAGTTATTCAATACTCAAGCATCAAATGCAAATAGGTATTGGGGTTGTCAGACTTAGTAGAAAGATGAATTCAAATATGAAATCCTCACCCGATATTGATATTTACCAAGTTTCTATGAACATCTTAAAAGCCCAATTACTGAGGTCCCGAAACTCACAACACAATGTTTTTAAGTAGTATACACCCCAGTAGTATACCTCACTTGTGATCTCATTTGTTTTTTTTTATTACCAACAATTTTTAGATGAAGACATCTAAAAATTGTTGGTACATTTTTTTGTTAATGTCTTTATTTTTTTAAATGTTGTCACTAATTTATGTTAATGTTGGTTAACCAGTAATTGGCGACTAATCTAAGTCGTGTAATCCTATACTTAAGATTTACCGTACACAGAAGCTGTTGGTGAACCTTTTTTGACAAGTAAATACCCATATTAATTCAGTTCACGGTTTAACGATTAAAAAAGTCTGAAAACGGGCCCACAGACGATGGGTACTCAAGAGGAATTTGTATAAAATTTTCCTTCCCCAAGTACATTTTATAGCTTGGTCGACTACTCGTTAACTTGTAGTCTCTTTTTTTTAAGGATGGGACATCATCAAATGACTTCTTCCACTCTGGGTGGAGCGGAAGGGCGAGTCAGACTCTTACTGACTAAAACACATCGGTGTTCCTTCTAAAGCTCTTTGAGTTCCAGGGCCGCGGTGACTCTTTCGAACAAATTCCGCAGCCCTAACAGGCTCTGGCCCAAGCGGGCTCCGTCTTCGATGCTGACATCTCTTTGAGGCGCGCGTGAAACACAACGCGCCAACGACCCGGGCCTGGTTGTGATCGGACAGCGAGCCACCCAAACTTGTAAAGCCTACTTGGCTATTATAGTTTTCACGTCCCCACAAACAACCGTTTGGCTGGCAGAGAACTCTATAACAAAAATTAGCACTTAAAAGCCTAATATTTCGCAAACGGATCCTTGGATGGGAAAATGATTTTAGTAAACCCTCAATAATTTTAAACGACTTATTAAACGACACCCCACATCATGGGTAGGACGATAAAAAAATTCATCGTCACTTTACATGTACGGGGTCCACCCTCAAAAAATGTAATTTAAGTTTTTATTTTACCACTTTGTCGACGTGATTAATATACAAAGTGGTAAAATAAAATACCCATACCCAATTCCAACTTTCTAGTGCTAAGCGTCTCTGAGCTAAACCGCGGAGAGACAGACATACGGACATGGCGGAGCTATAAGGGTTCATTGTTGACTATGGAACCCTAAAAAAGTATACCGTCGGCTTGTCCTATTCCTATATAAAATAAGGCGATAACCGAGCAATCCCGCTATATCTTAAAATAAATTAAGAGATAGCGGGATTGCACGTCTTATCTTTCCTTAGATCTTAAAAGCAATAAAGTAAATTCAATTTCATAGTTAGTTTGTTTTCAGTGATTCACGATGTAATCGAAATGATTTTCTTGACTTTCAATGTTTATTTTGTGGACACAAGGCTGTTGTAGTATTCCGTGAGATTACAAGTGAATCCGAAATGAGAATAACCGTAATACAATTTTTTATTATTTTGATTTTTCTTGTCTGAGGAGGTCGTTTCTGGAGGCTAAGCGACGCTAGACGAGGTCGGCCCATATGGCCCACATTACATACAAAGATTCCTCCGTGCTTCGGAAAGCACGTTAAGCTTTCGATAAGCACAATGTATACAGGGTGAATTTTTAATGTGTGCGTGGACAGCCAAATCCAGAACGATAGGAACTAGCGAAAAACACTGAAAGGAGTTCTAGATTTTGATGAAAACTAAAACAGCAACATTGGATTTAAAAAAAAATCGGTTGAGCTGTTTCCTTTAGTTTGCAATCTATTATTACTTCCCAAAATTTGATCCTTATTAGCGACACTTTCAGATGGTGTAATAACACGGGGTGTTTTTTTTTCATAATCAACCGGTTCGATTCAAATCTAATGATGCAGTTTTAGTTTCCATCGAAATCAGGCTCGAGACTCCTATCACTATTTTTCTTTATTCCTCATAGTTTCGGATTTGGCTATCCACGCACACTTTAAAAATTCAACCTGTAGATCTTGACAGTCGATACGGATAGTCAGAATCCATTAGTCTGATGCCAGTCTTGCAAAAGGGAACCATTAAAATGGATAGGCTATGGAGGTCAGAAAGGCAATCGCTCCGTGTAAAATGCTGGTACCCAACTGCATCCGGTCTGGAAGCCCATACCAGCGTAGTTGGAAAGACGTTAGGCAGAGCGTTTGATTTTGCTCACTGATATAATATGATCTGTTCATACCTCAAGCCTGCCTTTTTTTTAAGGATGGTAAATCTCTGGGTCTGCTCTGGGTGGAGAGGAAGGGCGCGTCAGGCTCTTACTGCTTAAAATCCACCCATGTTCCTTCTAAAGCCCTCTGCGGAGCCTCGGTTACTCTTTCGAACAAATTCGCAACCCTGGCAGGCTCTGGCCCTCATGGCCCCGTCTCACCCCAAGCCTGCCTACCAAGTCATCAATGACGTTGATATCATCATCATTGGTCCATTTACATGAAGAAAACCAAAGTCTACTTAGGTTAGCCTTAATGCTAACTGAGGCAAAACCTCAACAACCGCTCCCTTTTCACCCCTTTCTTAATATCATCTTCATCATATCATCCAATTGCCGTCTACTGCTGGACTTAAGCCTCTCCCAAAGAGCGCCAACCATCCCGGTCTTGAGCAGTCCGCATCCATCTGCTGCCAGCCACCTTCTTAAAATCATCGATCCATCGTGCCGCAGGGCGTCGTTCACTATGTTTGCCCATACGCGGCTTCCACTCTTCTTCTTTCTTAATACCGCAACATACCTCTTATCTGCCCAGGCTTCTTCTGGGTAAGCTCGCTCCATCGTTGACTTTGTCCCAAAAACCAAAAACCCATGTAAATAAAAAAAAAAAAAAATATGATTATTTATGTCTAATTTCGTGACAGTTATTTTATCCCGTGATCAAGTAACAGTAAAAGAATGTTATCTTTAGTTTAGCGTTACTGATCTTCATCTAGTGGTTGTCCTACATTTGGGTGTTGCCTAGTGATAGTGAAAATTTGCATCAGTCCAGCATCCTAAGCATTTTATTAGGTTTCTAGAAGCTTCCGTACCATGAAGGTCAAACGGTGTTTCGTCGGTCGACTCGACTGACTGCACTAAGGTGTCAGGAATGACGGACTAGGTACATTGCTATTGATTATTATATGTTCAAAGGCGAAGTTCTATTCATTCCTCAACTATCTAGCCCATGTTGTCCCACTGCTGGGCAAAGGCGTCCCTCTCCCTTTTCCACACAACTTTTGCTAGTTTGCTAAAACCACAGTTCTTCTGCCTAGCCTTTTTACGTGGAGCGGCTACCTACCAGACCTCCACAACCGAAAAACTGGGTAACACGGTAGTTCTTGGCAAGACTGGAGTCAGATTTATTGGCTTCTGACAATCCGTAATCACATCCAAATATCTACAAATGACAGCCATGGCTTGACGTGCTTTCCGAGGTACGAGGAAAACTCGGTATGTTAAGATGATCACCCATCCACAGACCAACCTTGGCAAGCGTTGCTTAACCTTGATCGACCCGTGCGGCTGTTATTCTTTAGCCACGAGCTCCACAACATATAAGTACTTACGAAAAAAAAAAACAAACCATTTCGTGTAATCACGTTTTTTCCCAGTGTCAACTTTGACGGGTTTGCTTAAAAACTAAAGTTTTCAAGTCACATTTTTTCGACGGATGTCGGAAAATTTGAGGGAAGCTATTGTTTCTCTCCCCCATGGCAGAAAAGTTTTGCCGCAAGACCTCGAATAATGGCAAAGGTCAACTAAGTGTAGCAGGAAAATAAAACAAAGTCTGAACTTGAAAAGTTCCTTTAAAAAATGGCAAGGAGCGAGTCGAGCTCTCATAGAAAGAGTTCCCAAGCAAAAGCACTATGCTGTCCTCAATGTAGTCGACTTTATATTACTTATAGGCTAGTTAAGTTGTACCAAAGTTATTTAAAACATATATATTATTGCATACAGAATGTGGCTGGCCCAAAGATTAAAATGTGGAACAAGAGTAGAAGATAGCTGTAGAAATTCAATTTAAAATACATATTTTTTTGAACATATTTATTCGATAGACAAAAAAATACGTATCTCCATGCAATCCGCCATCATTGTCGCCATAATAATATTTCTTAACTATTGATGCGTTTATTATAAAATTACGTCAATTATTATGGCACAGACAATTTAGAAACCATCTTAGCATCACGACAAATTAAATTAAAATTGTTTTTTTACTTAAAAAAAAAACATTCAATTTTTTAGTCTATAATATAACAATGATTTGTCAATTTAATATCTATTTTTGAATGTATTAACTAGCCTATAGTATTAAAAACTTACTGTAAGACATCAATTTTATCGCAATTCACGATACGATGACCCTTCAGTCATCGAGTATCTCCACTTGCAAACTAATGAGCGCACATGATCATTATTTTCAGCTTAAAATCTGCATCACATGCCTCTTCTTTAAATTGGCAACATTTACAAGCATAGTCGATGACACCAAATCTAAAAAATATGAAAATTCAATAGGACTTAGTAAAGTAGTGCGGTACATTATAGATGCAAAACTACGCTCAAGCAATAGAAGACAGAATTTGGTTGATTATACGAAAAAAAACAAGAATACAGCGAGAGGAGACGCAGCTGACGACCACGCGCATTTAGTAGAGAAAGAGTTAAAGGTCGCATTGAGTCATAAGAAATCGGCCCTGCATGACAGACCGTACATAGAAAAGCAAGGAAAGAATGACTACCTTGTGATGCAGCCCGAAGTGGTCGACCCCTTCGTTACCGTGGTGCCAAACCACGTATTCTACGACATAGAGAAGCCTTGCGTCAACTGGCTGGACGATTGCAGCTTGATCGGAATAAGGGAAAGGCTTCTTAGTGGTTCCCGTTTCCGAAAATAATCGATAATCTTTCATAATCAAAAGTGTGACATATAAACAACTCGTATTTCTATTTACTTATTAAACTCTTTGAAAAGCGTATAATCTAGCTTTATAGTTATTAACAACGTACGCGTACTGCAGCGTTTTACGGAAGTTCCCAAGCTTTGGAAATAAGGGTATTTAATGCTCCGCAAAATGTACAAGAATTTATTGAACATATTATTTTGTGAAGTGATGTTTATGTTGCAGTCAACTAGCTAAATCAGCCGTTTAATTGTTGGCCTAGCCTTTTCATTGACAGCCGGGGATTGCGGAAGTCGCATACGTTCCCGCGATCCCCGGCGTAGGTGGGAGATGGAACACCGGGGTGGTTTTAGTCAGTAAGAGTCTGACAGACCCCTCCACCCGCCCCAGGTTGGAGGATTTCCAGGAGGATTTCCCCCAGAGATCAAAAAAAAAAAAAAGCCTTTTCATTGAACGGCGCCTTTTGATTTGATTCGATTAATGACTTGCTTAGTCAAGTAGCGGAATATAGGGCACAGGGAACTAAGGGCACTTTTAATTGATTGTTGTTTGAATTTAGAATTCCCAAAATTAAATATTTCACATATTCTCGTCACACGGTTACCCTATTCTATGAACGGCCTAAGCATCTGTCAGCCCATTCATAAAATTTTGTATTAGACGCATTGGCTGGATGTTATTTAGACCGTTGATAAAACGGCGCCATACAATGAAAAGGGTAGGCAGCCAATAAAACGGCTGATTCAGCGGCTACATCATTTACACAGTTTTAATCTACGTAGTCCAGGATACAAATAAATCAAAATACGTAGCTTTGTAGGTATCACGTCAGTGGTTTCCATTCCAGACATTTTGATCTTGAGCAAGTCAAGCGTACCTAGAACTCAAACTCAAAGCATTTATGTCAACGAAGATGGTTTCCAGTTGACCCAAGCCAAAATCATAGCTATTTGCACGTTCCAAAACGTAGACCGTCGAGAGAAGTTACACAGGTACCTATGTTCTACCTATAAATCAATAGATATAATGCGAGGTAAACTTAAACTGAACTAGTTGCCGCCCGCGGCTCCGCCCGCGTGATTGTCGAAAATTATCCCAAGGGAACATATTCCCGGGATAAAAGTATCCTATGTGTTATTCCAGACTATAATCTACCACTGTACCAAATTTCATCAAAATCCATTTAGTAGTTTTTGCGTGAAAGAGTAACAAACATCCATCCATCCATCCATACTTACAAACTTTCGCGTTTATAATATTAGTAGGATTTGTAACCAGTGACGTGCAGCATATATTGTACCTACGTACGTTTAATAATTGTATGACAAAAAACTGTGAATAACACTAGAAACTGTAACCACTTGACTGTAGTGTTTACCATATTCTTTTACATTTTAACTAAAGACCTTATTTGTAATAAAATAAATATTATAAAAGGTCAATCAGAGGTTTTGCACTGTTACAACTATGAAGCAAATTCCGCGATAGACTAAGTTAACATTCAGATATCTTTGAATAAAGATTACTAAATAAAAAAATGGAAATAGTGTAATTGAGACAATTTAATCAATTGTTTCTGATAACTTGAATTTGAGTTTACATGCAATAGATTTGATTAGTCAAAAATGTAACGCAATAATCTTAAGGCCCAAAGTTATGACCTCCAACTTGACTCCACCTTGACTCATCATATTCACTACTAGATATCGGTTTGAAGAGTTTATTCTCTAAAAAATATTACAACTATTATTCACTTATAGAGAAACAACAAAATAAATAACTTAAATCTAAGTACAACGTCAGGTATTATGAATAAGTGTATAGGTGTTTGCAAATTATAGCAAACACTACACGATCTCAAAGATCATTAAAGCTAAGATAGTATAATTATTGCTTATTAAATCAATATTTTGATGAATTTTGATTTTGGTTAGATGAGACCGCTTAGTCTTTATTGCAACTTTAAATACTTACTTTAAATACATCAATAGATTTTGACATTTTTAATTCAGTTGGTAAGTTATTATGTAGGTCTTTCAAATCTTAAGTTTTTTTTTTTTTTATCTTTGGACAACTCACACACGGCCATCTGATCCCAAACTAGGCAGAGCCTGTGCTATGGCAACCAGACAACTGATAAACATACTTATATATTTCTAAATACATACATATTATGGACAAATTACACCCAGACACAGAACAAATGATCATGCTCATCACACAAAGATTTTTCCTGGGTGGGAATCGAACCCACGACCTCCGGTTTAGCAGTCAGGGTCACTAACCACTCGACCAACAGGCCAGTCGGTTATGTTATGCCTACCAAGTTATGCCTACCATAATTAGTTCTGGCACTAGGAACCTCTACATTATAAAACTTACTTCTTGTGTTATATTTGTATATTTTCGTCTTAAATGGTATCTAAGATCGTGTAGTGTTTGCTATATTTTTTTGATTTAGTATGCATGTGTGCAATGTGTGAGTTTAAGCTTGTTATTTGTTGACATAAGTTGAGTGGAGATTCTTTTAGCTGACTTGATATTATATATACTAAATTCATGGTCACCTCAGGAGTTATGGAACTCAAATAGATTTAGACAGACAAGGCTCGGTGATAAGAAAAGAGATGCTGTTAATAAGTTCTCGATACAAGCATGAAGATTCAATCAGAATCCTCAATTTCCTATCCTAACAATTTTCATTTTCACTTATTCCCAGTTCTCCCAAAACATTTCAAGTTAAAAGAAAAACATAAACTGAACATTCAACCAGTCGAGTATCATTACTTTAAACTGTATTATAATAAAGTAAAACATGTAGGTAGCAAACCAAATAAAAGGCGAAAACATTAATTTAACGAACTGAAAACATGTGGATACAAAATATTAATTGGAAACTGAAGTTACGTAATGTAAAAGTGAATTTCAACGCGTGGCTCGTGTAACGCGCAGTTGGTATCGACCCGCTCGACCAACTTCCTAGAATAGTATTGCAGTGTGCTTGAAAAGGTCAGAAGGCCATGACTCGTGCAGTATATTATGTATATTAACTACACGAAAAGGCATCGATAATTATTAGAGAAACACACATTTAACGAACTTTTGTGTGTTGGTCAATCATGAGTCCATAATCTGAAAGATTGGTCAAACTTTTGTTTAACCATTCTCTTGATTTTATAGTAGGTATCTTTGTTATGTCGACGGTGTATTACGTTGATTTTACCCGCGTTAATTATAAGATATATGTTGTATACTATGGTTTTGTGGAGCTCGTGGCTAAAGAATAACAGCCGCACGGGTCGATCAAGGTTAAGCAACGCTCGCCGAGGTTGGGATGTGGATGGGTGACCATCTTAACATACCGAGTTTCGCCTTTCTTTGGCAGTCGTTACGGATTGTCAGAAGTAAATCTGACTCGTCTTGCCAAGAAATACCGTGTTACTTAGTTTATGGGTTGCGGAGGCCTGGTAGGCAGCCGCTTCACGTAAAATACTGGTATCATTTCTTGAATTTTACAAATCGAAATCATGACCTTCGCCCCGTTATCTGATAGAACCTGCCTTATTGGAATTCAGCTAAATCCGGTTTGATTAGAATGACGTCAATATAGTTGGGAAAAGGCTAGGCAGATGAACTGTGGTTTTAGTAAACTAGCAAAAGTTGTGTGGAAAAGGGAGAGGGACGCCTTTGCCCAGCAGTGGGACAAGATGGGCTAGATAGATATACTGTGGACCTTACTGATTATTATTTTTGTTTCATTTATTACAAATACACAAATGCCGAAAAGTTCTAGAGTGGCGACCGCGTACCAGAAGACGTAGCATTAGAAGGCCTCACAAGGTGGACCAATGTCCTGGGGGGCTACTCTCTAAGCCCGAAGTCAGTAGTTTCGGGTTTAGTTGTCGTCTACTCCGTATCGGACTTACGATTAATCAAGAACCCGAACAAAGATTCTTAGAAAAATCTAAGGATCGCAAGTCCGTCGGTGATACGGAGTAGAATACGCCCGCAACTAAGCCGGAAACTACGGACTTCGGGTTTAGAGAGAAGTCCCCCTGGTGAGGGTCGCGGGTAGCCGATGGATGTGAGACGCCTAGGACCGGTTGTTGTGGCGACACTTGGGGGAGGCCTACGTCCAACAGTGGACGACTTTCGGCTGATATGATGAGGATGATGATCTCAACTAGTACCTGTGACCTAAGAGCTCGTAGGGGAATAAGCCCGTTCAACTTAATACGCTGGCAGCTTCAACTGAATCAGAACATACAAGATGTACCCGCGCAAATTTCTGTATAATCGATTTTCAACTTTATTTCTACAGTGTTAGGGTCAAGATTGTTTGGGAAATTTTTAAAATTTCGGATTGCTTGATGTGCTGGCTGTCAGTACATTCGGAACGGAAACCCTACATTCGATACTGTTAGGGAATTTATTTTGTTTATTTATCTATCTATATAATAAAAATGAATCGCTAAATGTGTTGCTAAGCGCTAAACTCGAGAACGGCTCGACCAATTTCGCTAATTCTTTTTTGTTGTGTTTGTTATTGTCAGGAGAAGGTTCTTATGAAATAATTTAAAAAAAAAAAACATTCATATCCGTGCGAAGCCGGGGCGGTCCACTAGTCTATATATAAAAATGAATCCCTTTTTGCCTTGGTCACGGCACCACGCGTGAACGGCTGGACCAATAACGCTAATTCGTTTTGGTTTTGTTCGCCAGATTACAGGGAAGGTTTAAAAACAAAAAATAATATGTACCTAGGTAGGTAGGGTAAGGTAGGTATGTGAGGATGTATGTATGTATGTAGGTAGGGTAGGTAGAAAGGGTAGGGTAGGTAATGGTTGACGGGAGGTGACGGGAGCGAAGCCACGGGCACGGCTAGTTTATTTATATATGTCACCGGAAAATAGAAAAACGCCGTATCTAATCTAATATATCGAGGAAATTATAAGCTAATCAAGATATATAACAATCTTATGGAGTCTGCAATTTTCCGGTGAATACTTTATTGTACACCAAATTAAAAAAAAACATACAGAAAATCTTAAACTAAATAACATGTAATTGGTGGCCTTATCGCAGTCCCTGATTTCTTCCAGACAACCTGGAGTTTTATTTCATGCAGAATGTCAGGAAGGTTGGTTTGACCAATCTAATGGACTAGTGGAATGCCTTTAGCGTCTATAGTATAAGTAAGAAAACTTCGGAATTCAATTACTGTGAACGTATGATTATGAAACCTGTTGGATTGTATTATTAATAAGGTATATAACAAAGTTTACCAAATAAAACTCGTTGCTTTTATTTAAAAAATATATTTAAAAAAAATGGTTTTCTGTAAAGTCGGTTTACGGACGATAGTTTAACGTGAAAACGTCATAACAAAACATTGATGAAATTATCGTAACGTTACAATGAGCGTAACGTTCCAATGAGTCATCCTTTTTCGTGCGTGCAGCCGGCTTTCATCGATTTATTAGACGTTGTCACGTCAAAAAACACAGTAGTAAACAAATAATTTGATGCGATATAGGCTTATTGGAACAGTTTTGTGCAAAAAACCATTATAATTTTATAAATGTGAAAATAGCTCCGTATGTCTATTTGTTACCTCTTCACGTCACAACGCCTGAACTTTTGATTTTAATTTCATTAGATTTTGATGAAACTTGGCGCTAGGGAAAAGCTTGGACAATTCCGAGCTTTTTCCCATGAGCCCAATGGCTCATGATACTTTTTCGCCTGGGAGTATGTTCCCTTAGAATAATTTTCAGCTATAACACAGGCGCAACCGCTGGTAGAAGCTATCTTCTATAATATGAAAACGAAAGGTCATTTACTGATTAATCACAAAATCTCAAAAAGTACTTGATATATGGAGATGAAATTCGGCGCGTAGATAGATTATGAGTAGGAGACGTCAGTTAAGAAAGGATTTTAGGAAACTGCCACGTAAAGGGGCAGAAGGGGGTGGATGTTTATATGAAAATGTTGGGCCAATATTCTTCCAACTTGGTACGAATACTTCCTTAAGAAGCCCATTTGACAGTGTTAGCCTCATTGCTCTTGGTAACACGGTTCATCTTTAGTCGTCGTAAACTGCCTGTGTACATTTTCCCAATATTTCAAAACTGGGACATACGTAGTTTCGTAGTTTCCATGACATAAAATAAGAACTTAAAAAGCTGTTTCACAAAACATTACTGTTCGTTACTTGGTTTATCTTAACTCGTAAAAAATGTGTATTAAAACTAGGACAAAATTAACCACAGCTTCTATATTTCTATATAACTGAAATAAAGAGCCTAAAAATCCCTTTCAGAAAATTTAAAATCCATTGCTGTTGGATACATGGACCATTTTTTCGTTTAGTGAAATCAATTTAAAAAAAAGAGCAACAAAGAAAATGGTAAACATTTTAGTAATTTGTCTACAAAGCATTCACAGTAATTGGATTCCGAGATCAAACTCCCCGGGCACTCCACTATAAGGACTAGATTCTAATCTAGTCTTGCGAATAGTAATATGATGTAAAAGAGTAAATATTATAGACCTGCGGCACTGCGACTTTGTAAACATGGAAATCGCTTTGAGCTTGTACATAGAATGTGTCGAACCATTTTTATTTTCCATAGTCTATTGTGTCCCACGGCTGGGCAAAAACCTCCTTCTTATCTTTCCAGTTATTCTTTGTTTGCGCCACCTCGAACCGGCCTTCGCGGTGTGCATCCAAATAATCTCGCCACCGCTTTCTGGGTCGGCCTCGGCGACGCTGTCCATCCTCTGGCACCCATTGCGTCGAGACTTTTGCCCAGCGGTCATTATGCATGCGGCTGGTGTTACCCGCCCAGTCCCATTTCAGCCTGGCAGCTTTTTTCGTATCGTATCGTTCCGTATTCTGTCAATTCTTTTTAAACCTAAAAATACTGCGCTCCATTGCCCTTTGACATACCCCTCGAACTATAAACCTTTTTTCTATGTTTGCCACTACATAAGCTAATGCACGATTCGGCAACCAGTAAGAAATACCACGGTTGCTCTTTTAAAAAGAATTGATTTATTCAATGTTTGCGTAATACAGTGCTAAATGTTTTGAGAGTACAGAGTAGAACAGCCGGTCGATTCTGTAAACATATCGAAGTGAAGGCTTGGGTGAAGTGATCACGAGGTGAGCTGTCAATCCATTTAATCAAGATGGAATGACAGCTCACTACGTGATCACGAGTTCGACATGTTTACAGAATCGAACGGCAGTCATCAAAGTACCAGGTAAGTACAGTCAACAAAGTTTTGTGGCATACAAGCAAAAATATTAATTTTTCCACTGCACTGCCAATATTTATTTCTAATCTGCATGTGTGCATTATTAAGCTTATGACATACTTACGAGTGTGGTGTACACTAATTGTCTATTCAGCATACTCACGCCATTATTTAAAAGTAAGTAGTTGCAAGTTTGACGGCAAGGTTGGCGCAGTGGTTGAGCGATTGACTGCTGCGCTGCGTGTTGAGGGTTCGATTCCCGTACGGAACAAATATGTGTATGGCATACAGATAGTTGTTCCGGGTCTGGCTGTTTGCGACTTTGTTTGTTCGTAAACGCACCCACAATATCGGAGCAATCCTAGTGTGGGCCGACGGTTAATAAAAAGAAAGTTAGCTGCTTACATACCAAATAACTTTGTTGACTGGACATAATAATAACGCGGACGGAAATACCACAAGAAAATAATCTAAGAATCTTGTTAAGTGACCTCACAGAAACTTTGTCGAGTAACGTTTAAATGATGAAAAAGAAAACGATCTAAAAACAAAAAAATTAAACCTGCTTAAAACATATGACATTGTTAAACATATTGTACTAACAATTCTAAGTGCCAATTCTACTTACTTTCAAGCAACGGCAACATCGCTGACGCAATCAGTCAATGTATGAAAAATAAGGTTTTTTTGATAATGGAGGGTAATGTGCCTCGCAGTCGACATCTGTAGAACACACCTCGAAGTTCCTTACATTTTGACAAGTATTTGGCATTAACCTTGTGAACGCCAGATTATAAACGCATCGGCGTGCCCCCAACGCCAAGCCACAAAGTCGCCGTACTTTTTGTCACATATTTGTGACGTTTGGCGTACAAGGAACGCGCTTACTTGTCATGTATACGTTACAATGGCGTGGTTAATTTCATTGAGATGTTATTGAGACTTGAATTTGAACGTGTTTTACGTATAGAATTGGTTTTCTGAATATTTTAGTCGAGTTACTGACGATTTTTTAGTGTGGAGTGGAACTTAGGCGTTTTGGGGGTGTCTCAATCATATTCCACAGTAAGTACCTACCTTACTTGAAAATAAATTTAACAGTTTGATTGCATCAGGGCTTTGAAGGAGATAATACTCAGGGGTTCAACACATTGGTAAATATGTTGATAAGTACGCTTACCTGCATTCACGAAATTACCAATTAACGATAAAATGATTAAGATTCAAGTGTTAAATTACACGTTTAATCACTCATTCTGAATTAACGAACTACTTATACTATAATTAAGTCGATTAGATGTAAATTTTCATTTGTTTTTAAGTCCAATGGTAATTGATTTTTTTAGTTAAAAACTGCTATCGAGAAAATGAAGACGTAAGTAGTTTAAGACAAATAATTTTGTTTTAATTAAAGTTGGATTTAAAAGATTTCACAAAGTATTATTTTCTCTCTACATGAAATATGAATTGATCTTATCTAAATGTAAGACCAATCAATACATCAAATTTAAATTGCATGATACTAATGAGGTGGTACTTACGTAACTGGTAACTTGAAGATAACTGCCAGTCCTCGTATCTATTGAAAACGTTCTCCTTTAGCAGAAGTATGAATCTATTTGAGTTATGTTCCGTTTGTGAACTGCTGTTTTCATACTGCTAACGTATGGCAAAAGACGGTTAAGGGTTTATTTATGTCAATTAATTTATTGAAAGGGAAAAGTTGTTTGATTTGGAAGAGAAAATCTGTGGAAGTCCTGATACGATTGCGATAATTCATATACTACTAGCTGTATTATAGATAGATACTTTTTATTGGGTATAAGTAAGAAACGGGTCAGGGGCAGCGGGTAGTTATTATAGCAAGCTGGGTTCTAAGTCGTTATTTTAATAAGGTTTCTGAAGACGTCTTGATTAAATTCAATGTTTTCCAGGTATATTTTAATTCCCATGGCATTGCTGTCCTTTGCTTCTGTTGCTCTAACAGAGAATAAAGCTTATTTGTTGGCAACGGCATTGTTTTATAATGATGGAAAAGGACACCAAATGGTCAGTGGAGGACGTATTCCAGAAGAAATCATCATTGCGATCAGAAAAGACATCAAGACTCGCTTCGGTGACACCTATGCCAAAGTTGTTCCACTATTCAGAAATAAGAATGGCGCGTCTGCATTCAGCAAAGTAACAGATTTTGTGAACCTAAGATATGATCATGTGTACTTAACAGAAATACCAAAGTGGCTTGCTTCAAAGGTAGTGCAAACAAAAAGTAAAATTATAAAAAAAAAAAAAAGTGACAAACTTGAAGATCTTGTTAAGGTAATGCGAGAGAACGAAAAGCCAGTAGAAACAAATTCGATCGCACAGGAGAAGTTGAATGAAACAGACATCTTATCTATTAATAATATTGCACCGTTGCCAAGGGCATACTACATGCCAAATACTGTGTTCTACGCAGTCGAAACTAAATGCAAGACACCAACTGACTACAGTTGTAACTTGAAAAAAAGTCATGGACTTCCTAATTTCAAATCCTTCAAAAAAATATTCCACAAGACCACGCCTTGGTACTCACATCTTGATGCAGTCAAAAGCAAATAAAAAACAAGAACTAATATTTTCCAATATTAAAATTAATTATTGAATCTTATAATCTTATAAACTAAAAATATTTAAATGAGTTAGCTCATTTAAATATTTTTAGTTTATAGTATAAGGGAAAGGAAGCCTGAAAGTGGCACCGAGAAATTGTGTGTAATACGTGTAATGTGTAATTATTTTTGAGTATTAATGTATTCACATATAAATAAAAAAAATAAAACAAACTCTAAAAACTAACTCAAACCTTTTCTCAAGCTATAAAAGTATGGGAAGACCAAAGTAAAGATGGGTGACAAAAGTCTTTCACAAATGAAAGAAGACCCGCCTAGAAAGGGGATGACTGCTGAGGTAACGATTGTATAAAAATATGGAATAAAACATGTTGCGCCGACTTTAATTATATTAGGTTTATGCTGTTCATCCCAGCTGTTATTTGTAGATCTTTGACAGTCATAACGGGTAGTTAGAAGCTTGTGCCATTTAGAAAACTAGTATTGAGTCAAATCCGGATGGATTGGTCGCCGACCCGTTGGATAAAGGTTTGCCAAATGTTTGACCTAAGTTCAAAAGGGCAGTGATGCAGTTTATCATAACTGCCGTGTGATATCTTGCGTTGATTGGCTGATAGTGCAATTCACCCATCAAGTCAATATCAGTCACTTATTGAGCGCCGATGCAGCAAGTTTTTCTTGAGACACTTCTTTTATGGGATATTGTGTTAAGTTTTATAATAAAATACCACGTGAGATTCTCGAACTGAATGAGGAAAAGTTTAAAACATGCATAAAACGCACTCTATGTAGACAGGCATATTATAAACTGGAAGATTATATCTTTGATAAAATGCTTGGCTAAATGCCGGTCCTGCTTCACAGCCTCAGCCGCTTAGTTCCACTAGTTAGGTTTTATATTTGGAAGAGATGCTCACCCTCTTTTATGTCTAATAATAATACTATTCCGCATAAACTTAAATTTTGTTTGGAATAAACTTTTCTTATGTGAGGACCATGGACCATTATGTTAATAGATAGTTTCCTTGTTTGACATGAAATAGTAGGGGCAGTTGAGGGTGTGTCACGCTCACTCCAATGTCTCGCTGATGGTGGCGCGTGTATCGGATCATTCAGTTCCCTTCAAAATGGTTGAGCTGAATGGTGCTGATGCACGCGTCATGTTCGTGAACGGGCGCCGTCAGTTGGTCATCCCTTAGTTGCCACTGCCTCATTTTAATATTTGATACTTACTATAAATTGATTTTTTTTTTCTTTCTTTACATTGTTCTCATATATAGAAGCAACAAGGTTAATGTAACCAGGATTTTTGTAAACTTAAAATGATTTAAAAGAGTGTCCGTGGAGTTTCTTGCACGTTCTTCTCCTTAGAGACCTACGCTTTCGAAAGTGCAAATAGCTTCATGTTTTTGACGGACTGACTTTGACAATCCAAAAGTACCTGATAATGGTTTATTTGAAATAAATGCTTTGACTTGACTTAAAATCAAAATTAAAAGTCATTTATTCAAATTAGGCTGAGTGCCAGCACTTTTTGAACGTCAAAGTTTTACATAAAGATAGACCCTCAAAACGCCCGCCCGTAAAAGACCCCAGCCTAGCTGTTTGCAATGTAAAAGTATTTCCAATTATTTTTTGTGTGTACCAAACCACTTTAAGACCTAATGCTTCTAATGAGAAGAGGCTATTCCAACACTTACTCTCCTGAATCATGATCAAGGGTCTCGATCTGTGATATGGTGAGAGGGGGCGGGTTATAAATTGCTTACATTAGGCACACGAATGTACAAAGGCGGAATTTTGAAGCTTAAGGGATTTTTTATAAGTCAACCTTTGGCGGATGAAGAGACAAATAGTGGTTGAAGAAATGTAGAAACAAAACGCAAATAACATTTATTTAATACAAAGATATACATACATATTAATTATAATAATTATATCCTTTATTTCAGGCAACTAAGGCCCATAAAACATAATAAGTATAAAAACAATAATTATAAAGTAATAGATATTTGATAAACCAAACTTAAAAACTACTGCACAGGAAGTGACGGCGTCGTGTTACGTTGCAAGGCGTCGCGTAGCCGGCCGCGGGAACGCTGATATAGCACACCTTACGGCCAAAACTCATCACTGGTCACCAATTGTTGAGTCAAAACTATGAATACAACATAATTATAGTATACTCAAACAAATACACGAATATAATATTGTACATGTACTTTAATAATTGGTACAAACCATTAATGAGTAAAAATTTTTCGCTGCGGCGATGTCACTGCTAATTTCTTGAGAACTGCAATTTTCAAGGTTTAATCGGTTGGCTGACTTGTTCCCTGGGGAAGCGTATAGAGAAATAAAGAAGAAAGAAAAAGGAATGAAGTCAGTACGGTGAGTTGTACATGGAAGAAGATGGTCATAGGCCTTCATCGAGCAACAGCTATGGAGTTCCTTGTCCGTTCTCCATAAGAATTTATCTTTACGAATGGTCACTAATTACTAAGAGTCATTTTATTATTTTTATTTCTGTTTAAACCGTAAATCACCCACAGCTGACCATAATAATTCTAAATTGAAAGCACATCTTTTAACAAACTATTTTATCCGCATATTGAGTTTTTTTTTAATTTCTAGAGTAATGACAGAGTCATCTTCTTGATCACGATTTTTGTCCCCCTCTTCGCGTCGTATTCCTTATTACTGATGGTATTGAGCTGCCAGACGTAAAGTCGTTTTCTTGGCGTTCCATAGACATCTGTGTCTATCTATGGCATTGTGATGTGCATCATGCATGAGGTTTTTTGTCCAAGGATGAGCAAATTTGGACCGCCCATCTGAACAGTGGACTGCGACTCTTCGGGCTCTTGCCAGTAACCAATAGTTGTTCTAGTTTGTTTCCCTCTTTTGTCGCGATGTGATCGAGGATCTCCAGGTCTCTTTTGCAGGCAGGTAGTAAAGTTTGTACCTTAAGGCGGCGGGATATAAAATCATTGGTGCAGAATGCAGTCCAGGGAATAAGTAACATTTTCCTACAGCACCAAATCTCAAATACACCAGATTTTCTCCTCAAGGAGAATCAGTTTCAGCATTGGAGTTCCTTTTTGCCTTCTTCATCGTCTTTTTGCTCTTAGTGCGTGATACTTGGACTCGCTACAGCACGTGTTCTTTCTCTTGTCTTCTTCTATTTTCCCCTGTGGCACGTGGCACCTATGGCACGCTAAAATTCACCTAGTTGTCCAATAAAATTTTAATCTTTACTTACCTTACCGCTCGAAGCATCGGTCGCTGCCTGAAGAGCTACAGCTTGTGCTCGAGAAGTTAAATGCTTAAATTATGCATTGCTTACCTCGATTTCTTCTCTTGGAATGAAAGAAGAGATATATAAATATATGACTGGTCATCTTTTGAAGATACCCCAGCGCTAGTGCTAAAAAAAACCAGAAATCTTTGGGAGTACAAAAATACAAAGCCATTTTGCAGAAACTTTATTTTTTCCCAAAAGTTTAGGGAATACGTCGTCGTTTGGATCGGGACCGCGCGTGGACCCTGCTTGAACTTCCGAGCGAGACTGAACTGAACGGAACCCGGGCGGGGATCTGTTGGTAAGAGGGTGAGAACTTTTGCCTACCCACCGTCTGCGCCCTGTCTACGCCACATCGCGTCTCTGTGAATCACAACATTTTTAAGAAAGCTTTTGCCCCTGTTGATGTAGTAATTGGCGATATTGTTCTCGGGCTGTTGTTTGATAATTTGGGAAATGTAATTATATTTTGTTGCATGGTCACCGTCACCACCTACAACAATCCACTGTTGACTTTAGGCTACTCCAATAGCACGTCAGTCATCTTGATTCTCAGCGACTTTCATCCTGCTGCTAGCAGCCGCTTGGCGAAAACCATCGCTCCAATTAGCATATGGAAGTTGCACCTTATTTTTGCTGACTTGCGGTCTTCACCTATAAATGCGTCTACTTCAACAGTAATCGGTTCTACACCTATCATGACCGGTCCCAATATCAAAATTTAATGAAAATATAAGAAATTCATGAAAAGTGACAACATTTCCTTAGGGCTATCAATTATAATAGGTGTCACAAGCTGAAAAAGATCGCGACAAGTCGAAACGAATTTTTCCAAAATAACTTACCGTAATTTTAGTAAAAGTTCCACTGTAGCTTAAAGTATCGATGTTATCGTAGACTGCGTAGCGACGTGCTTCTGACCCAGTGAACCAGTGCGACTGGCGTTGCGGGCGGGATTCGGGGGTGCGGTTTCAAGTCTGAGGGGGGTGCGGAGGACAAATTGTGCGGATGGGAAACACTCGTCGTCCCGTCATAACAACGACAAACTCGTTCATTACTCCTTTGAACCCTCTCAGGGAATGGAGCTTAGTGGGGCTTCTTTAGGCGCCGAAGTTTGAGCCGTTCAAATTGGATAAGATTTTGAAGCGGAACTTTACAAACAAGATTAGAACTATGAAATGGAGAAATGTAGTTTTAGTAAACTGTGTTTAATCTGTTTTAAAAAAAGATTTGGTTTGATTTGTGTTTTTGTTTATTCCAGAGGCTGTGAGCATTTTTATTTCTATTTCTTCTCGATGAAATATGTTTTGTTAGAGTTTCGGTGCCAGTAGTTTTTACTCAGAGGTAGCTTTGCCGGCAAGAATTTTACAAATAACATGACTTTCTCAAAAGAAGACGGAAAGTATTTCCCTTTTTTTTAGATAAAGTTTTGAAGGCTTTGGTATAAAACCGATGGATCAACCATCTGTTTATATATATATTGTATTTGTTTTTATTTTTTTTAACTTCTTGTTAAATCGTCTGCCAAATTCAATACAGCGAGGGACTTGATATGCAAAGCGGACAGGGCGCGCGGCCAGGCACTGACAAGATAAAATGTATGACGTCAAAGGTACGAAATATACTTAATCAACGCAACGCAACCATCGCTTAGCTAGCGATTTCCTAATGCCCTTGTTGAATGAGATACATCAATCAGAGGGGCAATTATCGTATTTTAATGGACATTCGAAGAAGCAGTCTAGTCTAAATCTGTCAAAAACCTCACTCTACATTTTGCACACTTTTTGACATTGACTGTCACCGAAATGAAATTACGACTTGAATGTTTTTTGATACCATTTATGTTTTCGTTATCTGCAATATTGTTGTAATGATATGGAATTGCGGTTTTTTATGTCAACAGTCTTACGAATATGGGCCTGCCGAGGCTCTAGTTAATTTCACATTCGGAGTAGCGTCTGACAGCCTGGCTTGGACCTGGCTTGCGGGGCTTCCCAGACCGGCCCGCGCAGCGTAGGGCCCGAGTCTTATCGAAGACTTACTTACGGCCATTTTTTACGTTCGCTTCTTCTATAACGTTTCTTCAATTAAAGAAAATGAAACCAATTCGTGGTGGGATACAAAAATTGCTCAGTTCTTGACATTTCTTGTATGTCTCTAAATGTCACTTTCCTTGTATGACTCTAAAAGACACTCTAAAAGAAAATGAAACGTATTCGAGTCGCGGTGCAAAAATTTGCGAGCTCGCTTTGCTTGCGCTTGCAATATATACTAAGTAGGTGTTTGTGCTATCCTGTATCAGTCTACGAAGTTACTTCCATAATTTTCCATTATGTGGTACAGCTCTAAATAGGGTTAAACAGTTTAAGTAACTTGGTCACTGGGTACGGATTGTGGCACTGTACACGTGATAACTGTGATATGCAGAGAGAGCGCAGGTCATTAGCCATGTGATGCAACATGCTGGTTAGAAGATTTGCTAAATGTGTGTGTATATATGTGTGTGTGCAGTTTGTGGACCAGAAGTACGCAAAAAACGTACAATACTCTGTGCGTACAACACAACAATGCTTTTAGGATACTGTTGTCGCTGTCACGGTTCTGGAGCGCGTCAGAGGTGCTCGTAGCAGCGCGTACCGATGACTTTTTAAAACGCTTTTATTAGCTTCACCTGTATGTATGTAACCGACCCTTTTGAGCTCGATTTTGCCCTACTTTGAACGATCAGATTTAGTTCAAACTTTGCACACCTATCAAGGATCAATGACAATGCAAGAATTCAATTAAAATATCCGATTATCCTAATTAGATTCGCCAGAATTAATTAATTAAAATTAAAAAATATTGTAACAAAGCAAAACATTATCCATAAATACACACTTTTTTATTGTTCACAAAAACACACATATTCTATTTAAATAACCTTTGACAAAAAAAAAATAGTATAAAAAACTAAAAAAAACAAGCTTTTGTATAAAAATCCTCCAGTGGGGTGCATAAGTGTCAATAGTTATAAACATTTTATTGACAGATAATGAGTAGAAGAATCATCACTTTGATAATATCTTCACTTTAAATGCACCCTACGCTTTTTAACAATAATGTACATTCATTTCTTTTTTTACATTATTCTTAATCAAATTTATTAAATTTTATTTTCTGTTTTTAGTTGGATTTTTCTATAAAACTTGTTTTTTTAGTTTTTTCTTGCAATAGTGCGTAATAGATCTGCATTGTTGCTACATCGTGTGCGGTACAACAGTCCCCTGAGTATTGTGGGCACCTGTGCGCTGCACGTGTGTTGTTGCAAAGTGGATCCAAAAAATGGTAGTTGTGTATTGTTTGTATTATATTTGTGTCGATGCCTAAGTCAGAGTGTATAATATTATAATAGTCTAAGTAATTATTAACAAACCCTATGTGATTTTTCTGTTGATTTTAATGTCAGTAAATATCTACATAAATATAATACATAAACTAATAAAAAAAAACATGCTTATTTTTTATAGAAAATCAAAAATCTACCCGAAATGTTTTGCTTTCCGCCTTCAGGAGCACGGCCGTAATTCCGTACTCACCCGACGCCTTGTTATTTTAAGCTACTTCAGAGCCATCTTAATCTCATACATGACGTTCGAGATGTCTTTGGTTTAGTGCCGGGACAATCTAGCTCTTGGGTCGTTAGCTAGATTCGCAGATCGTTTAGTCATCGTGTCGTGTATCGTACGATATCAACACTATCCATAGAATGTCTCGATCTTCCAGCTTCGATTATGCGGGTATGGTTCTGCCATCGTCAGTCTTTAGTTTCGTGAGTTGGCTCTGCCTTATAGACAGATCTCTTGCCAAGACCTTGGAGCCCTTATTCTCTATCGTGTCTTTAATTTTTTTAGTATCAAAGCGGTGGAGGTCGCTTTTCAAGGACTTGGAGATCCGTCTATTGAGCTGCATTTGCACGCATCGTTTGAACACTGCAGAATCATCTCCCGCCTCTCCTTCATGAGCTTGAGATTAGAATCAGAGAGCCGCTTCTTGTCTGTACGGTGAGTCTTGAAGAACTTAGACCGACCGTATATGTAGATAGTTTCCACGAACCTATCGTTGTATTCGTCCACGGAGCTCCCTAGGCACTTGAAACGAAGTTTGAAGTGAAAGCTTTTGGGTTTTGGATCTAGATCTGTGCTGGACGGAGAGTAGACTTCATCAGTCGAGACACTTCTGAGCCATATCTACAAGCTGTTTTCCAGTTATCACGACCCATCTCGCGCGCAGGTTTGATGACTTCCAGCCTCCCAAACAAGTTGGATTCCAAAAAGGCTTTAGCACCGTAGACATACATACGCTGCGGCGGGATATACAGAAGACCGAAGACTATAATCTACCCCTCTGCTTAGCGTTTTCGGGCTACAAGGAAGCCTTCAATTCGATCGAGACTTGGGCTGTGCTGCAGTCTCTCCAACGGTGCCAGATCGACTATCGGTACATCAAGGTGCGTTTGTACGAAAACACCAACATGTCAGTCCGACTTCAGGATCAGACCTCGAAACCTATCCTCCTGCAGCGGGGTGTGAGGCAGGGAGACGTCATTGATTCATCCGAAACTGCATATGGCCGCAAAGAAAAAAGAAGAAAAGCATCCTGTCTTCAAGGTTTTAAACTGTAAAGGTTTTAAACCTTCGATTTGCGACGATATAGTCTTCATGTTTGAGACTATGGAGGACCTCTTTACAATGCTCGATGACCTCAGTAGAGTTTCTGAAAGAGTGGATCTGAAAATGAACATGGACAAATACAAGGTCATGGTAATTACCCATGTAGCACCCATCCCTATCAAGATCGTAGACTATACTAGAAGTTGTAGAAAAGTACATCTACCTGGGACAAACGGTCCAGTTAAGTAGGGCTAACTTCGACAAAGAAGTCAATCATCGAATCCGACTCGGCTGAGCGGCGTTCGGGAAGTTACGCGGTATCTTCCCGTCTCACGTACCACAGTGTCTCAAGACGAAAGTCTATAACCAGTGCGTGTTGCCAGTGATCACTTATGGACTCGAATCGTGGTCGCTCACAATGGGCCTCATCAGGAGGCTTAAAGTCGTCCAAAGGGCAATAGAGAGGGCAATGTTCGGAGGTTCCTTGCGTGATCGAATAAAAAAATACGATGTCCGCAAGAGAACCAAGGTTACCGACATAGCCCGAAAAATCACCAAACTGAAGTGGCAGTGGGCAGGGCACATTGCTCGGAGAACAGATGGTCGATGGAGCCGAAAAGTTCTAGAGTGGCGTTCTCGTACTGGAAAACGTAGCGTTGAAGGCCCAAGGTGGATCGGTGACTTGGTGAGGGTCGCGGGTATCCGATGGATGCGAGACGCACAGGACCGGTTGCTGTGGCGACACTTGGGGGCCTATGTCCAGCAGTGGACGTCTTTCGGCTGATATGATGATGATGATATTGCATTATTTTCCGATAATATCCCATTTATCATAATACTGGGGCCCGCCCAGGACGCGAGGTTTGGGGGAAAACCAGAGCTCCTCCAGCCCAGTTCGTCCTTGAGTGACATTCCATCAGTGGTAGCGAGGCGAAGGCTAAACTTCAAAAATGTATGGGATTGACAAACGCTGTCGAAATGTTACATGATCAATACCTTATATTTGGGCATTTCGACAATAGGATTCGCTGATAGAATGACAGTTGTCTTTGATCAAATTCGAAAAAAGAACTATTCATCAAAATCGTGATCTGTAATATTAATTTGATGCACAAACTCGAGTTTGGATGACTGGCCTTAGTTTCATAGACTGGCTAAAAGCTTTAGATGAAAGTACACAATACGACTTATTTTTCCTAACCCGCGTAATACGATTTCCCGCTCAAGACGTCGTTTTAACTGGGTCCCTTTAAAATCATCTTCAACGAGTTTTACTGCGAATATTCCCAGTCACCCAGTATTTCCAGTAGCAGGTGGCAATCGGGAATAAAGTTCTTGTCTATGGCCGCGATAAAGGCGGTCAGACTTTTCCTATGTGGTTTTATTTGTAGATGTTATATTATTAGGGGCAAACAAAATTTTCCTTCTCGTAGTTGGCGTAGTTGCTTTTCATCACTTATTTTTATCTATTTATCATAAAAACCTGGTGTAAATTCGTATCACAGATAATGCGGGGAACGGCGCGGCAACGCAGACTTGGTCTCGAAGCTAGCGGGCAGATCGCGTGACGCTAAAGCATCGTAGTCGTGTTTTAATGAGAAATGTATATTTACTGTTCCATATCGGTGTCGTATTAAAAATAATTAATTCATAATTTGCTCCATCACGTTAGCGGGTTTTTAAATTCATCCGTCGTTAAAAGGCACCGCTAGACTGGTGCGTATCGCTCGTACGCTGCCACCGCGCCGCGCCTCCGCAGCTGCCGCTCCGCTCCCGCTGACTTCGTATTCGTGGCCTAAGGGTCGAGGTACACTGAAAAAGAGTCGAGTCGAAGAGTCTGGTTTTCGAGCACTCATTTGCATCACGTTGTAGAAATAGGCGCCCTTATTCTATGTACAATATTGTTGTACAGTAACGATTCTCGCTTCGGTGCGCTTTGACTTTGCGTCAGTGTGCCTTGAACCTAAAAGATTTTTTTAAATCGGATTTACCCGTTTGCCACCACCACCTGTCTTCGGAGTTCCACAGAACTATGAAATAACGGAAATGTTTTCAGGAATGTCAGAATAGCAGGAATATTTTGAAATAAAAAATGCACTTTCATGATATTTTATTTTTTATTGTTAGTTGAATTTGTTCACTTAGCAACATTACACATGTAGACTGTATGTACGGTTTTATTTAAAATATTTAATACCTACATATATGTAAAGTTACACAATATTTTTATAATATCAGTACTTTTTAATTATAGGTTTATATGTCATAAAGTCTTAATAAGCTAACAACGATACATTTTATGTAATAGATAAATATAATTTTGTAATTAAAATATATAACATTATTTAAAAAATCACTGACGATAATTAAGTTAAATGCAATCGTACTAGACTTTAATATTAAAATAATATTTTATATTCACATAATATAGATAAGTACTTAACAATAGTATATTCGTTGCTTAATAAGCGAAAGTAAACTTAAAAAGAAAATTACAAAGGAAAATAATGGCAGTGCTGAATTAAAAAAAAGATATTTATCACGTTTGGCACAATTACATTATATCACTGGGTGCAAAAATATAAAAGGAAGCATTGGAAATGTTTTGGAGAGATTTTTGAAAAATGACTCGCTAACAAGCTGGAACGAGAACTGGGTACTTAAATGTTATTAGTAAATACATAGATTCCTAACTACAATATTTTAAAAATTCTTCTTATGGCACCAAACACTCGCTCCTCGGAGCTCCGCGACGACGCGAACAGCTTCTTAGCTCATCACAGGGTATTGAACGATACATAATTGATTGATTCGCGTTACTCTATTCACTATGCTAGCCGTATTGTCTGGTTTCTCAAAATTCCTTAATACTAATACAACATTTACTTAATCTTGAATATAATTATTGAAAAAACAAGTAGTAATCTTATTACGACGTGGTTCTAAACAAAATGTACCAGTCGAACAGTAAAGACTACTCTGTCACATTGAGATTGTATAATATTATTTTACGTAGATAAGTTTGAATTGTCGCGTTGATGCATCGAAGTCGTTCGTTGACGTTAATTTCGGGTTGGCCTGTGTAGAGAAAAAGAAAAACAATAAGTAAACAATAATAGAAGCGAAATATACATATTCTTCAATAAATAATTCCAAATCCTAACAAAGGACGTCAAGAAAAATCTATAGAAAGAAAGAGAGACGTGAATTGGACATCAGTTTATTGCCGAGAAACAAAGACTCGGTAAAATATACAAACAAAGGCTCGGCTTAAAATATCATTCAGAGCTTAATCAAAGTTATTTTGTTTAAATATTGTTGAAGCCTCTATCCGTCCATTAAAATGAACTCACATTATTGAATTGCGTCGCTCATTAAAGCCTTCCTAGAATGACCAACGTTATTTAACATAATAATTCTTTTTGGGTATTTCATCGGTAAAACTGCACTGAGTTCAATTTAATCTTTCGGTTTAAAATTCAAAATGGCGGAAAATACGTATTATTATACGCCCATAAATATGTGAGTAAGTTGCATATTTTACTGCCGTTTGCATGTAATATATCAGTATAAAATAATGTAAATAATGGAACGATGGTGTTTGGTTGGCATGTTTAAAGGTCCTTGTAATAGCTTTATCACCCTAAAGGGCCCAAGGCGTGCACTTTGTAGGTATACTGCGTTTTGGGCTTAATGTATTTCAATGTAACGTTATATCTAGCCATAGAAATATAAATATATACATATATGCATCTAGCGCTGCCGTTCAAGGGCACGCGTCAAAGTGACCCTAAACGCAGCGTACTGTGCGCCAGTCTTGGGCGCCTGTTATTACATATCCCAAAGTTTGAATGTGACACGACGACATGCTATCAAACTATCAACCAGAAGGCCAACTCTCGTGGTTTGGGCTCCACTCACCCCTTGGATCTATCTTGCCTCTTTCAATTAAAATGTTCCCACCCGTTATTTATTATTTTAGTATGGTGATTCGCCTCTTAGTGCAGTTTCAATGAATGGAGATTTGACAGAGGTTAAATGAGAAGCACAACTTACCAAGTCAGTATCAGTTATCCGTTCAGTATGCGTTATATATCAGGACCGTTTAGGAGAGGATCAGGCATATCAGGGACGGTAGGAGGAAAGCCAGGACGTTCATGGTGGGTTTCGAGTTAGTGTTGAAGAAGCCGGGGGGAGATTCATAGACATCCATCTCATCGAAGTAGGGATACAGGTCCGAAAACATCTGACTGTAGTTCCAAAGCAGCGTGGAATGTTAGTAAAGTATGTTAGTTACCTATAGGTATAAATGTTTGTGTGTAACGTGAAATTTTAATTTCAATATCGCATTTGCACCAAAAAGTATACATCATTTTGCGAAACAAAATGATGTACACTTTTTGGGGCATCCATCATGCAAGTCGGTATTTGGAATGCACGTCGGCTTTTGAAGACGAGTTTAGGCCACGAAGAGTTTTCAAAGGCCTGTATTCCCAGACTCGACTTGGCTCCACTTGACTCGCCGTTACATCGGGAAGTAACCTCTCAATTAAAAATAAATTATAACAAGCTATAATTACTATTAATATGATGTTACGAGGTATAGTCAATTTGGAGGAAATTACTGCCCTTACTCTTGGCTTTCAAGAATGCCTTTTCAATTCACGACCAAAATAATTACGAAACTTAAGTCATATTATACAAACTTACTCAGGGAAGTTCAGGCTGAGGTGGAGAAAGCGTGAAATAAAATCATTTTGTGTTAGTTTCCTTACATAATTCTAATTCAAATATTATTTATTCACTGTTCAAAATTAGTTGCCTTAAAAATGCTGATATAGCGTTCGTTACTAATGAAAAATATTCCAACATTGTAAAAGACTGGTGTTTTCAAGAGGATTTACAGTAAAGTTCATACAGTGAAAACCGTTTATTATGACTCCGGTTATATTGACCAACCGCTTACTATGAAGTAAAAACAGTGCGAAGTTTAGTTTTCACATAAAATTCTTAATAAAAAGTTAGGATATAATGACTGAAGGACATGTCGCTTATTATGACCTATTTTAAGGAATTATGTTCAGTTATAGTGAGTGACATGATTCCTTACACCTTCACTGGTTTTCGTGATAATTCCCACCCCTTTCCCTGCGAATTTTAACAAAAACAGGAAGTTGTATAGTTAGCCTAAGACTATGTTTTGTATGACGTTCGCTTAGTATGACGTGTTTTTCACTTCCCTTCGATTTCATTATTAGCGGATTTTACTGTATTTGTACCTAGGTACGTACAGTCAACAAAGCTATTTGGTATGCAGGCAGCTAACTTGCAACTACTTTTAAACAATGTTGCGAGTGTGCTGAGTAGACAATTAATGTACACCACACTCGTAGGTATATAACATAAGCTTAAAAAGTTATAATGCACACATTGGAAATAAATATCGACAATGTAGTGGAAAAATAATAATACCAAAAAGCTTTGTTGACTGTACGTAATATGGTAGCGGACTAAAATAGTTTAAACTGACGCCCGTGTTCATTAAGGTCACGCCATCTAACGTGTAGTTACATAATGCCATATGTAAGCTGTTTTCTAAACTGCCACCCACGTTTCACCTTTCGTTTGTCTGAAAAGGAAACTCGTTAGGTTTCTGCATTTCTGTGGTTTTATATAACTTTCAATTAGAAGCCTGCTGCAAGACCACCCTTGCCTCAGTCGCGGCTAATCCGTGTCGTAACATATGACATCATCTTGAGTTTTTTAAACCCAAAATATATTCTTCATATTCACTCATTACGTTTACGTGTCGTGAAAATAGTCAGAATAAATTAACAATGCATTTATCAACAGGTACATAAAGCACTGAAACGTGAAGGTATTAGTGACATGTCAAAGTCAGTTTAACGCCAGCACAAATCAACAGGCTTGACCGCAACGCGACAGTGCTAATGACGTATTCATTATGGAATCCAGATTCAATCGATGAAATTCAATCTGGTTTCAATGACACTGTAATCTAAATGGAGGCCGACAATCGGACATGAAACAAAGGGGCGGGATACTATTGTATTATTCACATGATACCACAATGACAGCTGTAATCCCTGGAGGCACCCTTTTGTTCTGGATATTATGCATTATTTTGCGCACCAACGGTGCACCGTTCAAAGAATATGGTGAACCTAGCGCAATAAATAAACTGACCCAAATTTCCCCAGTTCATGTTAAACTCATATATAGGTTGTAAAAAATCGGTTGTCTGTAAAGTCGGTTTACTGACGATAGTTGAACGTGACAACGTCATAAGAAAATACTGATGAAGTGGTTTCATTGTTCAAAAGATTTTTTTTTAATGGAACGCCTCAGAGCGAGGTAACGCCACATGCGTCATGTTTTTTCGTGCGTGCAGCCGGCTCCATCGAATTATAAGACGTTGTCACGTCAAAAACATATCACAAACTAGCTCTGAACACATAATATAATTGCTGGAAAATGATATTTTATTAATATAATATTAATTAGTGAAAAATTTTGTGTATACGTTAGCGCGCAATGTAGATACAGAAGGTTTACTGGTATGTTCAAGTACCAAAAATTGTATCAAAATGTGAATCTCAGTTTTGTTATCCGTCTTTTTGCTCCCGTTATAAATAGGAGTCGTCCTAATACTGATCACGGCGCGAATATACACGATCGTCCCGGTAATTTGTTCGGCAAAGCCCCAATGCACCCTCTGTCGGCACAAATTAACGAATAACGCTTTGTAAGGACGACGCCGTAGGGGACGAGCGCACTGTGAGGACGCGTTTCCACCTGTGGTCTTAATGCGAGTTTTTCAACGTTCATGATCACGATAGCATAAACCTCAATTTGTATTAAGATTGAATAAGCGCCGTCTGGTGACAATATCGGAAAACTCTTTTTTTTCATACAGTTTGAAATAAGCGAACGTTTACTTAAACGTGATCGAGTACGTTAAAAAACTCGCACTACGCCCTCTGAAAGCAACTCGCATGCAAGTTTATTTTCAATGCCGGGCACGATCGATGACCTTAGTATACCTCAGTACCCTTCAGAGTAATGCAACATGTATGCGAGTGGTTGCAGGTCGACACGTGCTGAGCCTTCTGTAAATTATTGCGTAATACTGCACGGTTTGTTTACGACTAATTAATGATCTGTGTAATTTGATTAAAGTAGAAAATTGTTCAGTGCTGCGTAATGAAAACACGTAAAATTAGCAAAAGAATGTTTGTGTTATTTGTGTTTTGTGAAAGTTTTGATGAAATACTCCATAATTGATAGTTTTCATGTAATTTCATGGTAATGAATTCCAATGTGCTTCAGGAATTTAACAAGCCTGACTAATTCATTATTCGATTCCAGCATGTTTCTTTAACTATGATATACGTATTTGCGTCTACGCAGCAAAGTCTTAAAGATAAATTCTATTAATATTTTTTCCAGGATAGAATCTAATAAAAATACTGCAATATAATCTTTTGAATGGAGCAGAATACTCGTAATTTTCATTAGTTCGAATAGCCTAGATAGATCCATTTGTGTGACGCGCCCACATTTTCTTGGTATAAATTAAAAATATAAGTTATGTATCTGATTTCATTTTTCAATTTAATTAAAATAGATTCCGTAACCTAACCTCGTTCTAGGTTCTATACTGTGGAAAGGAAGCCCACGCAATTCCGGTAAATTCTATAAAACTGAACGTCCTTTCATTGAGATTTAACTTCATTTTCTTGGCATCGATAAATCTTCAATAACATTTTGCCATTTATAAGACTTCATTCTATCAGGCTCTCCCACACGGCGCGGTTGCAAGTTTGAGGACTCAGCTATTTAGACCGAATCATATATTTCAGCGTCTTATTCGGATTTTATTCATTGAAAATAGCTATTGGAGGTCTCACTTCCGTTGCGTATGAATCTTCATACAAAACAAGTAGGTAGTTATTTTGAACAGGTGAAATCCGAATGGATACTGGCAAATATGATTCAGGCCTGAGAGATGCGTGCATCGTCGCGGGTAAGAACGTACGTGGGAGAGATATCGTAAAAACGCATCGTGCGTCTATGTGGAGCATCCCTTACAATTGTCGGTGGGCGGCGGAAAATGTACTAATAATATTATGTTAGAAATTAAATGAGATATTGTCGTGCGCGTGCTACCTAGAAACTTATTTTTAATACCATTGTTATTATATGACACCAGCCTCGTGTCTAAGACATATTATCCCTGCTTATTTATAAAATGTCGCGTAACCACTTCATTAAGACTTGGTAGGTTACCTAGTAGGTTGTCATATGATCATGAAACGTCATGGCAACTTCTTGAGTTTTACTACGAGTAGGTATTTTTTAGGTTGTTTGTACCTACTTAATGTATGGTACTGTTAGAGTAAGGTGTTGGTTTATTATCAAATTAAGTGTTAGTAGGATGATAAGGTTGCATAAATACATTGGTTACATATTAGTGAATAATCCCATTTAATACCTGTTTGCTTCAATCAATCTGCCTAGACCTTGACTGAAATCGTTTTCAAGTCTAAGAAGATGCATTTGAGTACTAGTATTTTAGTTAGACCGAATGAAAATACCCAGTAACCGGGTACACCTACGCAAAGTGGTCCGTTTTTTTACAATACTCACTCCTTGCATCGCTGTGTGTTTCGTCCGGTTACCGCCACTTGTCCCAGGTTCAGTCCACGGTTGGAGGTCATCAGCTCGACCTGTTGGATGCAGCCGGAGAAGCCAGGGTAGGCCTGCTGGTTGATGCTGTCCGGGATACCGCCTGGAGAGAAACAAACATGGTTAAGTCACTGACTTACCGGATGACGTTTTTAGGTCTACTAGCGACCCGTTTCGGCCAACAAAAACCGGATAACCATTTAGTTTAATTACGAGTCCGTTTAAATGAAATATACATATATCTATCGCGGTCGGTTTGGTAGATGATTTCTAGCAACCAAGGGGTTTTACATTATCAAACAATTAAAACGAAGAATTAATGCGAAAAATGAACATTGTTTTTTACTCAAAACTACCTGCCTGATGTAAAGTTGGTGCAAGCTAATTGCCATCTAACGTTGGGGAAGGTCGTCGGTGAAAACGGATCGAAATTTCATTGATATTCTTAGATTTGTCTGGCTCCACACAAAATAGGTCAACGGTCCAAATCCGGACCGCGGCCCGCCGTTCGGCCCCTGACCTACACTCATCTGGAATAATATCGATACCTTCCAAATGGTGAATGTTTACTTTTATTTAAAAACGAATCGTTTGCAATTTTTGTGCAATCTTCATGGCTAGCAAGTGTTTCGGTCAAGTTTCAGTTTCAGAAGAGAAATTCACTTCTTCTACTGTTATCTGGTGGATAGTGCAACGTTTACTTAATAATAATATAGCCTTTTTATTCAAGAGGTCCCTAAGTTCGGTGTGCCTTTTGGCATAGGCCTCCTCCAATTCCTTCCAATGGGTCCAAGTGTCAATTAATTTCATTTAATTTGATTTACAGTTTGAATATTTTAATTTCTGTGTCATGTATTGTAAAATAATTTGCATACTACTGTATAAATTCAAGTTTTAAAACTTAACAGACAGATGTGTTGCTGGGGAGTTTGTTGCGCCACTTCTTCTTCCCAGCTATAATACTAGGAAGTGGTGACGGGCGGGCGTCTTTATGTAGAACTTTTACGTTCAAAAAGTGCTGGCACTCAGCCTAATTTGAATAAATGACTTTTTGATTTGATTGATTTGTCCTGTCTCTTGCTACCCTCAACCAGAACGGTCCAGCTGTCTGTTTCAAGTCATCTTCCCATCTCATGACTTGACGACCCCCACCTCTTTTGGCGTCTCTGGGTTGCCAGAGGGTGACTTGCTTGCTCTATTTGTTAATGGGGTGGCGTAGCATATGTCCAGTTCATCTCCATTTTTGGACGTCTATCCGGGTAAGAATGTCTGTGAGTTTTGTTCTTGTTCTTATGTCTACATTCCTGACTCTGTCTTTGATTTTTAACCCCAGCATACTTCTTTCTATGTTTACTTCCAACGTTTACTTACCAAGGTAGATATTCGAGTCTGCGTTCATGACGTTTGATATGCCAGTGCTGACTCCTGAGTTCTCCCTGCCATCAACAGAGAGGGTGACGCGGCCATCTTCCAACAACTTCACGATTACCTGCAGAGATACATAATATTAGTACATACACATAGGCACATGTCTTACCAATATGAACTGTTAGGAACTGCGGTAGGTTTAGCGCAGTTGCCTCGTCATTTTCCAAGTACTCGTACATTTCACAAATAAATAATCAATTTAATTTAAGGTAGATAAATAAGTTGTCACCGGAAAATTGCAGACTCCGTAAGATTGTAAAAAAACTTTATCAGATTATAATTTCTCGATTTTTTATGAAAAAATAACTTTTATATAATAAATCCCATCTAAATTCAATTGTTTCCAATATATTAGTATCTTATTAAGAAAAAATAGTTTGTATTTCACGCGATATTTTACAATCTTACGGCGTTTGGAATTTTCCGGTGACATAAATATGTCGTGCAGATTTAAAAAAATTAAAACATATTTTTACATGGAGGGTCATCCCATATGATCTCCAGAATAACACGATACCCTTGGAAAAACTAAATGTACGACTTTTACGCTCCTGATAATAAGTAATAATAATTGTCACAGATCTCCTCACATAATATTTAATTAATTTTTGTATACCAAATTTTGTAAAATCATTATTTGAAAAGAATAACTATGGAGTTTCTTGTCCGTTCTTCTCCATAAGAATCTACCTTTCCGAATGGACAGTAGAGTCACTTTATTAATGAAACATTATTATTTTACTGAACTGTAAACGATGACGTTCAAAAGTGCCGTTTAATGGCCTAATTGAAATAAACTTTTTGACTTTGACTTTGATCAAATAGAACAAATAATAGCCGGCACCGTCGACTTCGCCGGATTTCCGAGGAACGAACGAATATCCCTTAGTTAACCATAACTTGATTTTTTTTTTTTTTAATATTGCTACTTATGCTGGGAAAGGGACCTTTTTAGTCTCGCGCAGATTATTTTCATGTTTATGCTTTGATAGTTAGTTATTATGTAAGTACTGCCGCCAGTCTTTTGAGCTCATTTCCAGTCGATAGCGATACGGAAGAATTTTTTGACGCCATATTTTAGTTAGGAGTTTTAATTTTTAAGTGTAAATAGTTAGTTAAGTATTTATTCAAACAGTTGTAAATATCTATGTAAAATAGTTACCTGAAATTACAAAACAGACGCTTGAATCTAAGTACCTTCTGTTCGTTTTTAATTTATTTTACATTTTTGTCTGTCTTGTGCGAGTCCCAAATAAGAACGGTTTTCTTTCTTTTCCTTGAAAATACGATGGTAGCTAGGATAGGCTATTCGTAGGTGTAGGAATGACTACCACACCAATTCGTAGTATTCGTGTGGTCCAAAGTATAGTATATACCTGGTTTGGCAATTCGAGATTGAGAAACTTGTATTTGCAAACACATCATCGATTTAGGAGTTAATAGAGTAATCCTTGTGGACTAAGATCCCAGACCTGCCAGACCTCTCTAATTTTCTCACAAAAAAAAAATGGGTGGGATAGAGTAGTGTTAATACCTTTGTACTTTTAAAATACGCATCTCAGGTGCCAAAGCCAAAAAAGCCATGAGCTATATGTATAATATGTGTACTTTTTGGGTGAACAAAAATCATGGAACTCGCGTCATCGTCACCGAACGCTTTAGCTTTCGCTTAGTTTTCACTTCTATCGGCAGTCCCTGAAAACTGCACCGCATTTCTTTTTTCAATTAACAAATGCTTCCTCTCTCCGAACTTACTTATTTTGCTGTACCCATATGTGGTCCATATGTTCTTATTATATGTTTACCACCTACGAATACCTACATGTGGAGTGCAATAAAAGTATTGAGTGCCTATTGCGTATTGCGTTATTTCCTAACATCAATTATAACAACAGTAACTTAGCAGTGAGTAATTGAGTATTTCCCAGAATCGACCAGCTATAGATTGTCAGCACACTTCACGTCAGTAAACACGGAGAGATTGTCACAGAACCCCACTGCGTGTCTAGTTGGTGTAATACCGCTATATTATATAGTGATCGAGATCTCCATTATCAAGGTTACTGTAAAGTTTCAGTTTACTGAAACGTTGCCAACATTTGCGTAAACGTAAACTTTCGGGTCAAAACTACGTAAACAAAGTTTGTGGCTATCGTAGCGTATCGTACTTTAATTAATCATGTTTCGGAGTTGAAAGTTCTACAGAATTTTAGTTTTAAACTGAGGAGCGGAAAAGCAAAGGGTATACATTTTTCTAATAATGTTAATGTGCAGTTAATTTTTTGCTGTACGTTACTATTTGTTGCAACTTTTTAGGGTTCCGTACAAACCGAAGGGTAACCAACGGAACCATATTACTAAGCCTCCGCTGTCCGTCCGTCCGTCTGTCTGTCTGTCAGCGTACTATATCTCAAGAACCGTAATAGGTAGACAGTTGGAATTTTCAGTGTGTATTTATATTCCCGCTATAGCAACAAATAATGGATATTAAATTAATTTACAAATTAAAGACGGCTCCCATACAAGAAACGTGTTTTTTTTCAGTTTAAAATAATAATATATCATTTATTTCAGGTAACAAAGACCCATAACATAAATACCTTACATACTATCATACATATTTATAAAAACCACAAAAATACGGAACCTCTCGTGTGAAAGTCCGACTCGGACCGGCCCATTATCAGGTCGAGCATATTCAGTAATATATTTAAGGATTAGCATATTCTTAATCCGAATCTGAGTAGCAGAAACCCTAACATTGATTAGCTCAACTTATGTTCTCATATTTTTTTAAAGTCATCATAATGTTAGAATATTGATTATAAACAAGGCTTATTAAATTTCATTGATGCAGAAACTAAACTCTAAGTGCCATTGATACGAAATGCTTCTATAACTCGTTACATAAACAAACCAATATTCATGTCCACTCCTACAAAACGCAAGCAAACCCGCCATGGATATCGAGGCCTACAATTCAGTTAAATGGTACCTAGGTAAGCGTAAACGGCACCGATCTATTAATAATACGAAGCCAAATACAGGAGCATTTACGACAAGCGACCCACCAACAATGTCGGTGAGACGGCTCAGTTGCAGCCAGCGCTCACGGGAGCGTGCCGACGTTAATTAGCGTGAAATTAAATGAAGTCCAGTCAGGTAAGTATTCTAGCGAATTCATCTTTGTATCTATTGTATGTATTGCCAATACAGTGCTTGTTAATTGGTTTCGTGTTTATAGAAGCAACATAATTGTACCCATTTATACTCTCTCTCTAAACTCACTTGAGTTCTTAGTATGAATGGGCCACTTGGCTGACATTACGAACTTTGGGTTGGACGATAAACTAAATTTACTAACGTAAACGGCACACAGACAAGGTAAATTAATCACCTGGTGAGGGCCGGTAGATGTCAACTGCATGGAGACGCATGGGACTGGTCGATATAGTGACAGTTGAGGAAAGCATGGCTATGTCCAGCAGTGGACAAGAGTTGCCGAGAAACGAGTAAAATGGCATGTATTGGCGAAGCCTATGTCTATGGTCACTAGTGGCGTCCAAGGACTGGTGGAAAAAATGCTTGTTGTCAAGCAGCGAGTTGGGCAGACGACATTGTTGCCAACGAGAAATAAAACTGAATGACACAGGAAAAAGCGGCCGATGCTCAGCAGTGGGCGAAGTCGCTTAAGATCAAGCCTACTGCATGATAGTAATTGCAGACGATGAAAATGTCGTGATTCCAGCTGTTGAGGTATTTCCCATTATGTTGTAGGTATCAGTCGAACAACGAATCAAAAAGTAATTTTTCGATTCCTTGCCTAACTTGCTCTCTCTTCATGACGAATAAGCACTTACAAAATTTGTGAAGCGTATAAAAACATGGACGACCTCAGTTAATCAAGTTCTCTTTCTAAGAAGCCTGGAGACAAAGGTTACTTCGTCAAAGGAATACCTACTAAGAAATTGCACTGCAAAAACTTTTTACCCTTTGTCTCCAGGCTTCTAAGAAGACCTTGATGAACTGAGGTCGTCTATGTTATTATACGCTTGTTAATACTGAGCCCTATTTCGATAAACATAACATCGTATTTCAAGTGATTGCCGGCTGCTTCATTCCATTCACATGTTTTCGATTAATACTGACTTACAGAAATATATATAGATATCCTAATAAACTAAGCCTTTGCAGGAATCGGAAATGTCTGTCTTTGAGGTTAGAGTTCATTTATTCTCATTAGAATTAGATAGAACAAATCATATATTTAAAACTAGACATATCACAAAACTAAACTTAATATTGGAAGTATTACAAAAAAAAATGGCTGTCTGAAAAGTCGGTTTACGGACGATAGTTTAACGTGACAACGTCATAATAAAAAATTAAGAAATTATCGTAACGTTACAATGAGCGTAACGTTACAATGAGCGTAACGTTACAATAAGTCATCCTTTTTCGTGCGTGCAGCCGGGCGGCGTTCATCGATTTATTAAACGTTGTCACGTCAAAAACTGGGCATTGATTATAACGTTTTGAGGGTAGGTTACAAATAATATTAATAAGTGTTAGTTCGACACACGGGCTCAACTATCAAAATAATGTAAACAAGTTTACGTATAACACAGATCAGCGGTTCGGTAACTGGATGTGACTCGAAACCTTTTTAGGGAAAGTGAGTTTTTTTTATTTTAAATAAAGGCTAAGGCATTAAGTCCGCCTTTGTACAGTGATATTACTTGTGCATAAAGTTTTAATAAATAAATAAATTGATTGAATAATTTTCAAAAGTAGTTTTAGATTAAATTTATCTTAGGTCTCTCGGCAATTATTTATTAAATATTTTAGACCGTTCCTACATAATACTTTTTCTTCCATAGTCTGTGCGGGTTGGGTGTAGTTGTAAAAAGTCTTGTTCACGGCTCAGTTTTATTTTGTGTTTTTTTTTATATTTTTTGTGAAGGTTATGTTTGCGTGTATATTTTTATTAAGTATTTTCGAATTAGTATGCATGTATTATATATGTATGTTTGTGTTATGTTCATTACTTTAAATTCTTTGTTTAGTGTTTCTGTTGGAGTTAGATAGTCATAATTAAATAACGTTTTAGTAGTTTATTTTGAGCAGTTTGTAATAGGTTGGGATGTATTTTAGCGGCGGTATCCGCCATATTGCCTCCATATTTCCACTAGTTAGTCAATATGTGGCATAACAAGGGAGACGTAGATAGCGTGTGTCTTTGGAAATACGTTTCCCATTTGATGTTTATAGAGAGCCGTTACAACCATGGAAGTACTTGTTAATTTTGAATTAGGTATGGTTGGATAGTATGTTTTGTAATGGCAATTTAGTATTTATTTTCTGGAGAAATATAATTAAGCTCTAAGAATAAAATATTTGAGCCATAGGTACATTCCTATTCTTACATCTTTAATACATGGATGTACTCATAGATAAATTACTTTACTTTTACAATAATCTTCCATTCAAAATTTGCCCTAACAATGAAAATACTACAATTCTAGACTACAATCGGTCGAGTCGCTGTCAAGTGTTGCTCCACCGTTTGTGATGGGAGTAGGAAGCCCAACAAACAGCAAAAATTAAACCTTGAAAAACGCGTAATAATGGACCATAATATTAATTGCAGTAGCACGGGACTCAGAAGCTTTAAACTTTGAAACTTTGCTTTGCTTTTGAAGTTTTTTTTTGCAACGTTACGTGTTTAGTTATAGTTTTAATAAGGTTTATTAATATGTATTAGTCCTCAAAAGCCCGATAGTAAAATGATGATTATTATTTGCCTCTGTGGGGGGTTACTCTGTGGCGAGACGGTCGTGCTCGGAAACACGAAGATTACTGAAGCGAATATCGTTCCTGGATAAACCGCACCGACCACGACCACACACCGTTCACATTCAGTTAATGAGAACAAAAGAAACATGTTTACTTTGGGACTCGCATAAGACAAACTAAACTTATCCGTGCGAAGCCAAAAAGGTCCCTATCTCAGCATATTATGCTGCGATATTTAAAAAATTAATAACGCAAAGCTGGTATTCTGATACGGGCATCACTGACGGGCAGTCAGTGATGCCAGGGATACACTGATTTCTGTCTTTCATTCTTTCTTTCATTAACTCTAATATGGCATGTCTCTGCACAAAGAGCCAAAACTCACAGGTCACTCTCTACTATAGTACATTGTTCACCGAGAGGAGAAAGTGACCGATTACCGTCGAGGGTGTCGTTTGAAGCCCGAGCCGTAGGCGAGGGCTTTAAAACACCCAAGATCGGGAATCGCAGTTTCTCTCGAGTGATACATAGTGCTTTATACTACACCTAGAAGGAAAATAAAAAACGAAATCTTTACTAATTGAAATTTATATTGAAATTGTTGCAGTTAAAACTGAATCCTCAAACAACACACAAATTGGAAATGGCGCCAATGGCGTCTGCAATTTTCACATGTTCTTTTTTCAAATTGTTTATCCTGCCGCCGCAGGGTCGCACTGCCAGCCCGACACCATCCAACACACAGCTAGTGGCCAGTGTCATTTTGCGAACTTGGAGATAAAAACTCACTGTAAAAACTTTTTGGCTTTTGATATTTAGGTTACCGGCGCATAGTCTTACCCAAAATTAAAAAAGAAAAACCACGTAAGAAATGGATTTTCATACACTTTTCTCTCCCGCTCAGATGCGTTTTCTCCCCGCATATTTGTTCGATATGCAATGACGTACTTTCTACCGTAAATTTGATAAAGTATCAAGGTACTTTCCAAGCAGGTGTAGTATAATAGTACATTGTTCACCGAGAGGAGAAAGTGACCGATTACCGTCGAGGGTGTCGTTTGAAGCCCGAGCCGTAGGCGAGGGCTTTAAAACACCCAAGATCGGGAATCGCAGTTTCTCTCGAGTGATACATAGTGCTTTATACTACACCTAGAAGGAAAATAAAAAACGAAATCTTTACTAATTGAAATTTATATTGAAATTGTTGCAGTTAAAACTGAATCCTCAAACAACACACAAATTGGAAATGGCGCCAATGGCGTCTGCAATTTTCACATGTTCTTTTTTCAAATTGTTTATCCTGCCGCCGCAGGGTCGCACTGCCAGCCCGACACCATCCAACACACAGCTAGTGGCCAGTGTCATTTTGCGAACTTGGAGATAAAAACTCACTGTAAAAACTTTTTGGCTTTTGATATTTAGGTTACCGGCGCATAGTCTTACCCAAAATTAAAAAAGAAAAACCACGTAAGAAATGGATTTTCATACACTTTTCTCTCCCGCTCAGATGCGTTTTCTCCCCGCATATTTGTTCGATATGCAATGACGTACTTTCTACCGTAAATTTGATAAAGTATCAAGGTACTTTTCAAGCAGGTGTAGTATAAATAATATTACAGAACCCTCTAATATGCTTAATTAGTAGCTTTGCCTGCACTTTGACGGCTTTCCTACCTTCGACTTGCATCTCTTAGAACCCACGTATCAAAGAAAATTAATTTAATTAGCAGGTATTGGCTCGGGATGCTTACAGAATGGTATTCCGATGTCAAACGGAATGGGTTTCAATACTAATTAGTTTTAAAAAATTCTAGTAGGTATAGTCACAGTTATCGAACGTGTTGGAAGCAGAGATTGCTTGGGGTGACATTGGAAATGGAAACATGATAATATTGTATGTGAACGGAATCTGTAACATTTTGGTACAGATTGTCACATTCATGTAGATTGATAGATAGATAGATAAAACATTTCTTTAGTACAATAACAGAAAACACAACACACAAAAGCACACTTACATAAATCATAATAGTAAAAAAAACATAAAAAAGAGAATTTGTGGCAATCTGTGAGTGCCAAACTAAATAAAAAATATTTGACATGAAAAAAAGTAGCGACATACGGACGTCGAGCAGATGCAGAACAGTTAAAATGTAAACAAGTAAATAGCGGTTTATACCGTTGTTTAATGTGACATCAATACCGTTCTTTCTGACTTTTTTTTTTACGTAAATAACAAAGTTGACTCAATACTCAGCACTACGACCGCTTCGTAGACCATTGTGAAAACAATTAACTCAAAATGGAATGGGGGAGCATATTTCTCGATCTGCAAAATTCTCTACCCTATTCTTATTCTTTGTTTGAAATACGTAACCCTACTGCTAACTCATTCATGTATTCTAAGAGAACTAAGAACTAACAAACCAATGAATTGAGTGAAAATTCTACGAATTGTTGAAAAAAAAAACAAATTATGCTCTCACAAACACCGCTGAGCTATGAACCGCGTGTGTTTCATGTATGGGCTCAGAAATAGAAGAAATAGAACAGAACAAAAGAAGTTTCTTTAAATTGTGAATTGCTGTTTCAACAACTTACCTGATGACGCTCGCCGTCGTTGACATAGATGTTTACGGTAAGTTGTGACTTTCCGCCGCCGTTGTCCCATTCGAATACAACGAATCCTCTATCAACTGAAACAAAATACTTATGTTAGTAACTCACCGGTATTAATCTGCCTAGCCGTTTCTTAACTATACTGGGATCGGCTTCCAGTCTTACCGACTGCTGTATGCATCTGTCATTTATTTAGATACTAGCTTTTGCCCGCGACTTCGTCCGCGTGGAATAGTTACTTGGGGCGGACATTTTTATTTTAAGATTATGAAGTTTAATAAACTTTCAGTCAATGCTACTGAACACAGAAAGAATAGATAGATAAAGATAGTTTAACAAATGTTCGACGTGATTCTTTAAATTGGCATAACGTTTTTATTTATGAACCGATTAACATGGAATAAACAAAATGGTTTCTTAATTCCTATTGCATTTGTAATGGTGTATAAAAAAGAGTACTTATTTCTATTTACCATTACTAGTAGGTATTAGTTTAGATTGAACGCGGGTCTAATTAAAAGCCTTTAAAATTATGCGTTACTAAAAATATTATCCTTACTTCTCAGCAGGATGTAGTCGCCATAGTAAAGTGGGCTCTGGGCTTCCTTCTGGTACAGCAGTACTCCGTCTTGGGTGGTGTAAATGGCCACAGCAATGATGCCGGGGTCAATGTCCAGCTTCTCGTAGTTCAGCAGGTTAGCAGGCAGTTCCAGGTATCCGTTTCCGTTGAAAGCAACGCTGCTCTGCAGTTCCAGTGCTAAGATAAAAGAAAAACTTTAAGGTTTTTTTTCTAATTCTAAGTAGGCGGACGTGGCTACTATGATCAACTGCTCAAAAAAAACGATTTTAATCAACAATCTAAAAAGTGTTTGTAGTTGAATTTTACTAGGCGAACATGAAATTCAACAGACAAGTAAAGTGAGTTGCTTTGCGTGAGCAATGACATTAAAGCCGAGTCTAAAACCGTCTAGGAGTTTTTAAACTTACGCATCTGGCAATAAGCGCCGGCGAATCCAAGAAGGCAGTCACAGGTGTGGTTCATACGGGAGCTCAGGTCAGGTCGGCAGGTTCCTCCATTACGGCAGGGTCGGAGTGCGCAGGGGTCGCTAGGAGGCTGTCGGGACGACTTCATGGAAGAGGGCACACGGTTCTCGCAGAGGGTACCTCCGAAGCCGGCGGGGCAAGTGCAGGTCGAGGAGTCGGCCGTGCAGGTTCCACCGTTGTGGCATTGGCAGCCAATCTCGATCTGTTGTGAAGCGCGGTTTAATTTGAATGTGTGCGTTGTGTAACAAGAAGAAAGAAAACTTCTGGTCCATTTGAATACAGACGGATGAAGCATCATCAGAAATATTCCAAGTTATCCAAGCGTTGATACTCAGGTATGTGTTTGTGTCAAAAAGGCCATTCAAGTTCTTTTATAAAATAACTAGCGGACGTCACGCGGTTTCACCCGCGTAGTTCCCGTTCCCGTAGGAATACGGGGATAAAATATAGCCTATGTTACTCGCTGATAATGTAGCCTTCCAATGATGAAATAATTTTTGAAATCGGCACAGTAGTTTTTGAGTCTATTCATTACAAACACAAAAATACAAATTTTTCCTCTTTCTAATATTATAAGTGTAGATAATATTGATGAGTTACCTCAGGGATATCACCGCGGACGTAGGCGTTGCATTCCTTGACATTGGCAGACTGGATGGTGGCGTTAACGATGTTAACAGCTTCTCCACGCAGCTTGAACTGAGAATTAAGGGAAAACTAAATATCACGTTATGAGAAAGAGAGTGAACGGGAACGAATGATCTGTCTTCTAGACTGAGATCCCAGAGCTGCCAGACCTCCAGTAGTGTTATTATGTACTTTTAACATACGCATACCTGCTAGCTTGGGCCGACGGCACATTTTTTTTTATTTTCGTATTTATCAATAATATTTCAGAAGTCAAAAAGGATTTGCATCCTCTCTAGTCCCAACATACTTTACTTTAGCTTTCGTTATTTCCACATACTAATTTAACTAAGCACAAATTTCAGCCTTGTGAGTAGGATCTCACTCGAGGTGGCGACCAGCTCTTAGACTATTACATTGACTAATCAGTCGTTAAAATTGTTTCATTACGAATTATCTGTCAACAATATTCTGTCAAACATACATAAAAATCAGCACCCAAAACTTATTAAAGGGATTTAATGGCTTTAGCACATGATACCTGGAACGCAGCCGTCGGCCTAAGTCAGCAGGAACTCGTATGTTAAAAGTACATACTAACACTACTCTATCCCACATATTAGTGCTCGAAAATAAGGGAAGTCTGCAGCTCTGGGATCATAGTCTACTCTGAAAAGTTTAACCACCAATCTGTCTTCTGCGTATTGGACTGTGATTAGAGCCTATAGAGACGTGTCATATTATCAGCGTCAGCGTGGCTAGATTGACAAGCGCTATCAAAACGTCACCCCGTTACATCTCGGCATTTGGACAATCGCTGCCGTAAGTAAAATTGTACTTTTTGGAGTCTTAGTAGTCCAGTCCAATTAGTCATAAAAGATGATGGAACCTACTTATAATTAATGGATTTGAATGTTTTTTTTGGATTTTTAATAACATGAACTAAAAAATTTACCCTTTAAAATTTTGCGCATTTCTTTTAATAATATTTTCAAGTCGAGCGTAAAAAACTGGCTGTCGTCATTATCTTCAATGTACTGTCACTATGGGACCAACACTGAAATCGCGAAAAAAAAGTCGTGACTCCTATTTCTGTCTGCAGAGTTTCAAGGAACCTAACATGAATGGGATCACGGGAGCTATCATCCCATTCAAACCTAACTTATTTTTAGTGCCTATCGAAAATGTTCATGGCTTTTTTTTAATTATAAGTATTACGAATTCAAAACCGATCTACGGCACATGCACGAAGCTGAAAAATGATAATCAAAACAATATTTACGCGAGTGAAGAAGCGGGCGGAAGCTGCTAGTCTTATACTAATTGAGCGGCATCCGTTAATTTCCCTTGAAGCAAGCATCGCCCGTTACATTCTATTGATATCTACGCTGACTTAAATATTAGGATGGCTCCATGAAATAGCAAACTGAGAGAGCGAAACTGATTAAGTTAGTACAGCCGCTAATTAACCCCCAGACTTAGTCCCAAGACAGGTTTGATATCATTTGACTTATTCTTAGTGACACAGAGTCTATGTTTAAATACGTTTGAGACTATTGATTTCACCGAAGTTCTACGTGAGTGTTTGTACCTTATCTTTGTTTGGAAATAGGTAAAATTGATGAATTCCTCGACTGTTCAAGGGATATGTAATGATACAGAATGACAAACAAACTATCCAAGTTGCATGGATAAGATCGTTAATTTATTGTGTGGTTTTATAGTTAAAGATTGTTTTCATGATTAATTTTTATCTTGCTGTACAATAAAGTATATATAAATTGATGGTAAATGGTGGGTACCGTATATTCAACACGTAATATGAACGGCCTCAAGGGACAGTAGTAGTGAGACATTAGGAGGCATTTCATATGACTTACGTCGGTAATGCAGCCGTTGAATCCTCCAGTCACTCCTGTGTTGTTGTTCAGGGTGATTGAGTCATCCACGCCGCCGACGAATATCGGTGTGTCTAGGTTCAAGTCCTGTGAAATATTGTTAGATTTAAAAAAAAACCTTTAATCGACAGTTCTACTTGAGAAGCCATTAAAATATTATCTCTGGACGAAGCAAATAATGTTAAAATGGTACGAACCCGTTTAGAGTCGCCGAAGTCCAGATGTTGTTCATAGCTGTGCACTGAGTTAATCCTCAGGGATACAACTGATCCGAGTCTAGCGATGTTCACGGTGGTCCATTCGTTGGCAGGTAGAGTCTTGTTGCTAACTAGAACCACTGGTTGGCTTCCTGTTAATGAAATACTCGGGATTATATACTGCATACTATAACTATGTAATACTATGTTTATGCCTGGAGGCTTAATTAGTTTGATTTACTTGTTAATGCTTTAGTTTGTTTGTTTTTGATGGCATAATGGAGTGTGCTAGCTAACAAGTGTCAATTAATTTCATAAAATTTGATTTACATATTAGACATATAATTTTCTGTGTCATGTTTTGTAAACTTTGCATACTGCTGTATAAATTCAAGTTTTTATAACTAAACAGACAGATGTGTTGCTGGGGAGTTTGTTGCGCCACTTCTTCTTCCCAGCTAAAACACTAGGAAGTGGTGACGGGCGGGCGTTTTGGGGGACTGTCTTTATGTAGAACTTTGACGTTCAAAAAGTACTGGCCCTCAGCCTATTTTCAATAAATGACTTTTATTATGTGTAGGTATATTGTTTTTACACAATAAAGCGAAAACGCGCAGCAGTGATGTTGGCTCGAGTCATGGCCAGCCCTAACAGGATTCTAAAAATAATTGCTGACAAAGTGAACTGTCCATATATTATGTGGTTCACATGTGTCACCATATCATGTTGTTTTTAAGGACTAGGTATGTTACTAACCCTATATGAGTCTTCGCTTCAAATATAGTTTTTGAATTGAATCAAATAAGAAAGGAAGTCTCATGTTGGAAAAAAGAAGTCCTACGAAGATACAAAATTAATTGAAATAATGGGGGAAAGGTTATGATGATAATAACTCACCTCCTCCGAGATCGTAACGGAATTCAAGTCTAGCATCGTGCACGGCCAGTGAAGTGAATCCTCCGTAGCCCCTTGATGACTCGGCGCAATACATGATGATTCCGTCGGTGACTGGTGAAGCTGCCTTGATCTTCATTGACATCGTCAGGGTACGGGAAGGTGCTGGTGGTTTGATGGCCAAATAAGCACTCCCGGTGAAGGCCGGGTACTCAATCGATTGCTTTTCTTCGCAGCTGGAAGGTTAAGTTAGATTAGAAGGCTGTAGGGGATTTATTCCGAAACATATTTATTTTATTTTATTTTGAACGCATTGGTGGTTCTGATTCCAATTACTTACTTCCTTCCAGTGTTGGTAACTGGGCAAGCACACTTGTATCCGTTGACGGTGTCGGTACATTTGCCGGGTCCGCAGAGTCCGACACGGCACGCCTCACCGGTACGGTCACAGTTCAGGCCAGCATAGCCGGATGCACAGATGCAGCTGTAGCCGCGCTCGTTACGGGCTTCCTATTAGGGCCAAATATAATTTGAGTAAGTTCAAGCTCCTGATTGAAGGTCTAAACAGTTGATTTGTGTACTTTTGGTAGCTGGTCAAAACGTAAGTTCCAATACGGTAAAAAAAGGAAAGTAAATTGAGAGGAAATCCAGGCTGATTAATTAAATTGTAGTAGATATCTAACCTGACAAACGCCATTGTTGAGGCAGAGGTTAGGTGCGCAAGAGTTGCACTCGCTGACCCGGCTCAATTCAGTGGTTTCCATCATCATGTTCTTCTCTTCACTTCCCAAAATCAGCATGCTTGTGCAACCAATGAATCTGAAAGCAAAGGCTCTAGTTAGAACTTCACGCTGGTGGTATATCTCTTGCTCTCTTGTTTTAGCAAGAACAGATCACCAATACTCTCGGCTTTGTGAATACTTTGTGTCAGCTACTTTTAAAAGTTGGCGCAAAGGTGTTTATTATTTAATAGATTATTTAGTACGTACCCAGAAGCTCCAGACAATTCAGCGGGTAGTTGGTTGTAATCGGGTACTCCACCAATGAAAAGAGGTTGTTTAAGTTCCAGCAGCTCCCATTGCTCCTGAGACTCGGCTATGAATGGCCCAGTGTTGTCCACGTCCATTGTAACTGATGAAGACAAAAACCAATAATACATAATTGCTAGCTTTCTTGGCTTTGGAGCCATGAGAAAAATATTGAAATTGTATGGAAGAACTAAAACTGTAGTTACCCTTGGATTTAGACCTGCTCAGTCTGATAGTGTGCCAGGTGTTCAGCTGCAGAGGACGGTCGCCTTTCACAATCAGAGGTTTAGTTCCGGTATCCATCACGAATTCGGGTACTCCATCTTTGAGTTGTAGTCCGATGTAGTCGCCTGCGCGTCCTTGGTTCTCGCTGTTGTACAGAATCAGGCCATTTTCGTCTGTAAGAAGAGATAAACATTATAATAAAACTGTTAATAGAAAACCTTCTAAAGTGTAAAGTGAAAGGTAATTAAGTTTGATAGTTGCAATATCCTCACCAGCTGGTTTGAATGAGATCTCGATTTCGAACTGGCTGTAGGGATCCTTCAGGGTTGGCAGCGAGAGGAAGCTCCCTCCATCGAAACGTGGCACAACTCCGGTGACGGTCAGGATCGCCCTGGCTTCCACTGTGGCACGGTTGTTGCTGACACGGCACACGTATGTGCCAGCGTCAGCTTCGGTCACTGATCCCAGGTCGAGATTAGGCTGGAAAGAAGTTTTGAATTATCTACCATCTTTTTCACAACTAGCTTTTGACCGCAACTTCGTACGCGCATATACCGTTTTTTCCCGTTCCCGTAGGAATTTTGGGAAATCCTCTCTTATTGCTCCCCTACACTCCCCAAAGAACCTACATGCCAAATTTCAGCTTTCCATTATCAGTGGTTCCGGCTGTTCGTTGTCTGTCAGTCACTCACTCAGTAACGGAAGAGTTTTATATAATTATATTGATTGATTTATTTATTCTCATCAATCAATTAATCAGCCTATACCGTTCAAAAGCCGGAGGTCTTTTTGACACAAATAAACCATTTTAATTTTTTTGAGTATAATACCATCTCAAATATTTTACTCGAAAGTATCCAATTATCGTTCAACAGCCGTTGACCTGTTTTCATCAGAAGCGTGAATGAAATGCTTCAGTGTAACTAAAATAACGTGAAACTGAAGTTACCTGGTTTGAGCGGAGTTCAGCAGGCAGAGGTCCGAATTCCCTCCTCCATTCAATGGTGACAGGTTCTTCTAAGTTGTGGGTGCATGGTAGGTACACGGAGTCACGCAGGCGAGCGGTGTACTGCGACACTGATACGTCACGCGAGTTATCCGGGTATAATGGGCCGCCTGGATGGAGGTTATATTAGTTTTAATACTTAGGTAATTCAATTTTAACTTTATAATGGATTCCTTGAAAATGACCTAAAGAATTACTGAAACATTATTTTTGATAAAGTACTGTGACGGGCTGAGTTTTAACAGTAACAATAGTAATCCGGATTCAGAATACGTTTATGGTGATAAACTCTTCCTCTAATACATGGGACAAGGACACACTATAATACAGTGGAAGCGTTTCTCCTTATTTAGGAAGTACAACGCAAAATTATCAAAATAAACATACGTGAAGCTCTTTGAGGTCTTACCTGATTGAACTTCAAGGGTAAAGTCATCGTAGAAGGTGCGTCCGCCATAGTCGTTTCCAATGCAGCGGTAGACGCCTGCATCAGCCGGCGTAACACTGGTGAGTGCTAGCCTGACACCGTCGCCGTACGTCTGCAAAAACGTTTGGTTTACTATCGTAAACAAGTTACTGCTGACTATGACTGAGACCAGATACTATAGCTGGGCCAAATCAACAATACAAGTAATTCGTATCAGTGTCAGATTGTGTTCTTACCAAAGAAGCGACGTATTGGTTGGTTCCAAGGCGAAGCCACTGCAGTTTGATATCTCTAGACCTTCCTTTACAAAGCACGTCTACATTGTCTCCCACTCTGAACTGCCTGAGAGGCTGATCGATAACCACCAACTGTTGCGACTCAGGATTTGGATCGCGAGGACCTACAACATTAAATAAAAATCAGCCGAACTCATACACACGTAGAAGATATATTGAACCACTTCAAAATTCGAAGCAACCCAGGACACCATATAATATACTTACACATTATTATGGGTAACCTGTAGAATTTTCTACCAATAAAATATACTTAAATACAAAAATGTAATATCAATCCAAGCATCATGCCAACCCAGCGTCGACGTTCATCGCTTCACAAAAGCTCTGAACAGTGTTAATGTGTATTATGTACTTATAATAATGTGAGACCGCACAGTAAGCAAGACAAAGTTGTTAATGAATAACTCTCGAAACACAATTTTAGACGAGACTTGAACATCAGCCAAACAAAAAAAATACGATATAAACTAACAATACATTTTCATGTTCGTACCACAATATTCCTAAAACTACATAATATAGGGAATACAAAGATGCGTGAGACTTTACCAGGGGTTCAAACAAAACTGTCCCTCAGCATACAAGGTAGGCCGTATGGTTACGAAACATCACAACACCCACGTTGACTAGACACAACTGCTCAACACATCCGCATCCACCCTAATTGCGTAACACACTTTCTTAAACAGTCCGAGCAAAAAAAAAACTACTGAACCATTGCCTCTTACATTTCAAAGTCAGTCAGGCGAATAAAATTGTTGATAAGTCAAATTAAAAGGCTTTAAAATTGATTGTGTGTTACGCAATGACCGCGCCGATTTACCATCGTGTGTGAGGTATTTGTTCCAAGTCCTGTCCAAATAACGCTTATCCCGCCACAGGCAGTTCTGCTCATCGCTATGGTCTCGACAGTGACTGTATCCATCGCATAGTAAGTGTTCGTCTACACAACCATTTGAGTCTCTACAAGGAAACTCCGTATCCAAGCACTTATAACCTTAACGAGCGAAAAATGACAACTTTATAACAACATAAAATAAGTAAAATAATTCTAAAATCAATTAAAACACAACATAGAAAAAGTAGAAGTTAGAAAAAAAGAGTCTATAAATATTAAATGGCTAAGCATGCCTGGTTATCTTTAACGGCTGGGCGAAGCAGAAAGGTAATTGCAGCACCACCACTGGAATGAAAGCTGTCTAAAAGACCTGCTGGTGAATTCACTGACCCTGGATATGAAGATTGATGTAATTGCTAGTTACGACTCTTCCATACAAGTCTCTTATGCTGCAGACATATTTTCCGGAGTCAGATTTTTGTGCAAGTCTGATGAAGAGTGATCCGTCGTTTTTCTGTCGGACAGAACGAGGTAGGGATCGGCCGTCCTTGCTCCAGACGATGCGCACGTTGGGCTGGGACACGTTGCAGCTGAGGTGCACGGCGGCGCCGACGTGGGTGCGCTGCTCATTGTCGTGTGACACCGACGCCGTATGATCCGTATCTTCTATGGATGTTATTATCATGCAGTCAACTTAACCCTTAAGCGTTACCAACCGCGTGCACATTACCACCACTTTAAAAAAATATGTATATATTCAGCGCTTGCAAGACAGTGATGACTTGCTTGACTCCAAATTGAACACGCAGTTGGTAAAAAAAATATAAGTAATTTCAAGCATTCAATCAATGGTGTTTCCATTAGGTGTGAAATTGATGACCAATCATACAGCACAACTGAACGGCAAATAAAATTAACAGGTGCCTTAACAATAGTGCAACCTGTACATCTGTGTCGTGATTACGTGAAATTGTGAAGACTGCTCCGTGGCAATCTCCGAAATTGATAGAACTGTCCAAAATGTTAGGGAGAGGGAGTAAAACCACAGTGTAACGAAGTGTTAGCTTGAATAGTCGATTTCTCTTCTATATAAGATTTATGTAAACTTTTTCGTCTTTATTTTTGTGACTATCAAGAGCCTACAGTTAGACTGTGTGATTACTATCATAGATTAAATTAAGTTTTCGAACTCATGGTAACAGCATTCTTCAATTTTATGGTATCATTCGGTTGCTTTTAGGATTTTAATGATTGTTAAAAATGTTTATCTGAGCATTACATTTCTATCAATTTCGAAGTTGATCTACCGTACAGTTTTGTGCTGTTGGTGTTCATGCTTCTTGTTGCAGGAGCTGGGAAGATTTACATACCGCTGACGATGACTTCTGCGGTAGAACTGGCATTGGCGTAGCGACTTCTGGCAATACATTCGTAACGGCCGGCGTCCTCGACTTCAATGCGGTTGAAGATCAGTCGAGATGTACGAGCGTCTACACGGCTGGAAGAGCGCAAGAAGACGTTATCGAATTTCCTCTTGTACTTTTTCGTGTCATTAATATTGATTGAGAATTCACTCAATAGAATTTGCACTCAAGATTTGGCAGTTCTACCATACTGGTACAAAGTAAACTGAGATCAAAGATGAGCTAGGTAGGGTACAAACTCTCTCCTATAATTACTTACTTCGAAGGGTTCCTGTTGTGTGGCCTCCAGGTAATATCAATTATGTCGTCTCCCTCAACGATGCATTCAACAGTGGGTGACTGTCCGGGTTGCACGGTCTGAATTCGCGGGCGCAGCGTGATTTTCGGTGCAGTTATTACAACCAAGCTAGTATATGCAGCCTCTTGAACTTCATTGTACTCGTTGTAAATGTTGCACACGTACTGGCCAGAGTCAGCCTTAGTCACCTGAACATGCAACATTAACAGTGTCAATATTTACGAGATATCTTTAAATGGGATCTGAGCATGTTTGTATATAGTTGTTATAAGAATATAGTATTACTGTTTCTCATTACTTTTATTTCAATTAGGTAAGAAATAACAGGTGTGAAGAGGTTAATGTTTGTTTAATCTATCAAGGGTGTACTTACATTGTAGATGATAAGTCGAGAGCGATCCGGGTTAGCGTTGCGTTGTAGTGGCTGTCTGTCAGCGCGGTCCCATCTCACATTGTAGCCTGGTTTTCCGCAGCTGCAATCACATTTTAGATTAGTATACTACTATAACGTAGTAGCTCTGCTGTCTCGCAATTCCATAAAAGCGAAATAACGAGAACAAAAATACTTTTTTCTGTAAAAATCTATTTGTACGTCTGATAGATTCCAAAAAATTTTGGACACATTTTTTTCTTTTTTTACGTGAAAAAAAAATTATTACAATACAGTGTCTTGAAAACACGCGTGACGCTGACGCTGGTTAAAATTGTACCATCATAGTGACGTCACGCGTGTTTCGTTTTCGAAATCTATTTGACAGACTAATTAGATTTTTTCAGTAGTATACCCTATTGTACTGCATTTAAGTTACAATTACTTACTAGATTATGGTCTCGGGTTGTCCTTCAACAGTGAATACATCTCTTGGCTGATCAGGTTGTTGATAGTTTGGATCCGGGATGATATCACCGTCTCCGCTTCCTGTAATTTTTTTAAAATTTAGAATCATCGTTCACACTTTTTTGTGTAGAGCTTGATTCTAATGATATCTTTAGACTAACAAATATTTATGACATAAAGGCTTCACGAATTCAGGACAAATGCACGTTCTAGCTTTGTTTTCAACGTCATAGATCAGTCTTGTATTTATTAGCCTCATGAGAAAACAACATCATTTACTAACCGTAGTCGAAGCCGGTGTTGTCGCCACCATCTCCTCGGTCTACCACGACCCTGAACTGCTCCTTGGCGGTACCAGCGGCGTTAGTGGCCGTGCAGGTATAGAATCCGTCGTCGCTTTCACTCGCCGATTGCACGCGCAGGGAGACGTGGCCTGGTTTTGGTGCTGCGACCTCGCGGTAATCTCCGACTAAATAATAAAAGAAAATTAGAAAATAAAAGGATTTAAAGAAGTCCAAAGAGTCATATCTCTCACTCATTCCTTTGTAGCTGTCTCTTTCTATCGCTCGAAGTACCATTGCTGTCAGCTAGAAACTAGACAACGAAAAACACTTTCTGTGCCAAAGATGATCAAAAAAATCCTCAATTAATGAACATAAAAACAAAAGCACTCACATTGAATAGATACCACGGGTTCAGGGTAGCCACTGGCTCTGCACTCAATGTTCAGTGGTTCTCCAGTGGTCACTTCAACGTAAGGGTTGGGTGAGATGGTGATCTCAGGAATGGCCCGCACTTTGATGACGGCGCTAGCGCTGGCAGATCCGGCGTCGTTACGAGCCGTGCAAGTATATTCGCCTTCGTCATTCACTTCGATCTTATTGAACCTGTAAAATGGATTACAATATACTTATTGCATTGAAAATGAGCAGTTGTTTGATGCAAAAGCGGTTCTTCTTTTCATACAAAATGTTTTGTGAAATTATAATATTGGCTAACAAGTTTAGTAGAACTGGGTAGCTGGATATAAAACATTAACTTACTTAAGCTCATGATGAGGCATCAACTCCGTGAACTTCGACAGTGGACGGCCTCCGTTCCTGTTCCATGTGACATCAGGCTCAGGGATTCCTCCAGTGACGCGGCAGATAAGAGTGTGTTCACCTCCTAATGGCACGGCCTGTATCTTGCCTTCCGGAGGCCAGATTTCCACTTTAGGAGGCTCACGCCCTAAAAAAAGTGTTGTTATTAGTCTCCAAATCGGTAGTGTAATGTTACGAATAACTATTTTTAATATTACAACGACCAATCAAATTTCGTTTGATACAATTTTCATTTATCATAATCATTTATAGTTATAACAACTAAGTACAAGATTTATAATTTCATTTCATTTAAGCTTCAGTTGACATAATTATCATACACATGAACTAATGATTAAAAGTTATATTTATTTATTTATTAAAACTTGATGTACTAGTAAAAACACTGTACAAAGGCGGACTTAATGCCTTAGGCATTATCTATGTCCTGAAACTCATGCACGGAATTAGTATTTGCGTCCTGCGTACTTATAGCCATGTGGCATTTTGAGTAAGATGTGTTCCAATGGTCCCTCATTTTATCTTATATAATACTTAAATGGGTTACTTTATGGTAGTGACCAAGGGAAGTTGACTGAAGGGACTGAACAGTACATACGGAAATAGAGCACCGAAGCCGAGCTTCGTTGGCTTTCCTTGGTCACGACCGTAATTTGAGCGAATTATATTAAATGATCGTTAGACAAACAAATCTTATTCAATATAAACATTATAACTTTTAAACATTAGTTTAAGCGTATGTTATTTCCACTGAAGCTTATATGATATGAAATTTTATCTTATGGAGGTACATATGTCGCCTCTTTGTGATAAGTCCGACGGTTTATTATTTTTTAATTTGATAATTGAACCGAATTGACCGATTTAATTTTTCCGAAAAACGTCAAAAAAAAGAAACTGTTGGACTTATCACGTTATAGAAGCAAATCGCCGTGACCGATTTTATTTTTTTTCATAAAACGTCAAAAAAAAACAAATGAATTGTCGGACTTATCACGTTATTGAAGCAAAACCGCCGTGACCGGTTTTATTTTTTCAACAACGTCCAAAAACAAAAAACAAATTAACTGTCGGACTTATTACGTTATCGAAGCAAAGAAGCGATGTATCCTATGTTGTTCTAACAATAGATGATTATGTACATAAAACAAATCAAAATTATTTCAAACGTTGTTATATCATTCGTTGTTATACTAAAAATACTTATATCAAACACTACACACCCTTACAAAATGTATGGAGGTAATGAAACAAAAAAGATGTTATTTTTGTTTGTTTTGCCTAAAAAAGTTGAAAAAAAGCGATACTTACTTTCAATCTCGACGAACACATAGATGTTCGTTACTGGGCTGTTGTTTACTGTGCCTTCGCAGAGGTAGTATCCTTGGTCTGTGTCGCGAGCGTTGTTGATGATCAAAGTGTTTCCGCGTTGGCTTGAGTCGGGGCCGAGTGCACCATCGTGCTGGAGTAAAAGAAGACACAGATTATTATTAAATAAATAAAACACAAAAAGAAGAAACAGTTTTCTTCTGTTATAGTAAAAGCTGCAAAAGCGACCCTTTTCACAGATTTATTTATTTATTTATTTACACTTTACGCACACAAATGTACAGAGGCGGACTTAATGCCATAGGCATTCTCTACCAGTCAACCTTTGGGTGATGCAGAGAATGGTGGTAGGTGCAATATGGTGAATAAAAGGCGATTGATATTTAATTAATACATACAAACATCAGATCTCAACGTTTTTAAGTTAATTGATTTTTGTATAATACAATTTCCAGTGTTTACCTTGGTCCACCTAATCAGCGGTGTGGGTCGTCCAACGACGTTACATTCGACGGTTCCACTGCCTCCGGTCGGGATCTTCAGGCGGTCTACTGATACCGAGATATTGTAATTCTGAGGAGTAGGAGGAGCCTGTACGTTCACGGTGACTAGAATCGGCACTGGAGCCACGTCGGAAAGCGGGGATTGGCATATGTAGATACCCTGGTTTTCAGGTATGGCGTATTCGATGAACAAAACACCGTTTTCTGATCTTACGTTTGATGGGAATATGGCGTTGTCTTGCCTGTAAAAACATGAGCATTTAATGTAGGATATCTACTTAAAAATCAAAATAATCTCAGTTATATGCAATGAAGTCATTCTTACCTAACCCAGTCAATGGATCCAGCTGGAATGTTAGTAGTTCCTGTGCAGGCAATCCTGATGCTCTGTCCCTCGTCTACGAATGGGTTTGGAACGGAAACAGTGAGCTTGTCTCTCGGCGGGTATGATGGTCGAGAACGAACAGTGATCACAGCGGTGCGGTCGGCCGATCCTATCGTGTTGGACGCGATGCATCTAAACAAAAATAATTATAAAAATAATTTCTAATTGTGTTCATTTTTAAACAAATGGATTTGCTTCGTGTTGGCAAAATTCTTCATTAAGTCATGAAGTTTAGAAATTAAAGGGATATTTTCATGAAAAATTATCCAAATGATGTATACCTATATTCTCCGGAGTCTTCAACCCTAGCGCTCTCAATAACGAGTCGACTGTCAACGTATGAGATGGACAATGGTAAAGGTCTGTTGGATGCCCTCTGCCACCTGATGGTGGGAGTGGGGTTTCCTCGCACGCGGCACTCCAGCTCGATCAGGTCACCTTCGTAGTAGTCCTTAACCGACGGCGATATTTCCACGCTTGGCATCGTCATTGCATTTCCTAAAAGGAGATTTTAATACAATGATTAATTGAAGACCTCTTCAAAAATTAATGGAGGGAATTTTATAGCTATTCCTAAGAGACATTCGTAGTTGACATATTTTACTTACCTCGGGCGTAAAAAATCCAAGGTGGTACAACTGTTCCAAAAATTTTAGCAAGGAATTAGGAAAAGTAATACACCATTATCACCCAGTGAAAAATATATGAAAATTTCAATCTTATATGTGACAAAAATGACAATGAAGGATTGATGAAGTGAACTTACCGGGTACTTTAAGAGTAGCAATAGCTTGCGCAGTGTTGATTCCATCGCTGGTCTCACAGATGTACCTTCCACTGTCAGAAACTTGGAGGTTTGTGATTAGAAGAAGGCCGACGTTCACATCTACTTGAGACCTTTCCAGAGGCAGGTCGCCATCGCTCTTGGTCCATCTGACTGGTAAACGTGTCCTGGAGTTGAGGCTTTGAGCTTGGCAAGTGAAGTTGACACTGCTGCCCACTTCTTGGATCTTGATGGTCGGGCTAGTGATCTGGACGACAACGGTCGGCTCTGGTGGCGGTGTCCTAGGTGGTGGATCGGTCACAGATGAATCTCCTCCTATATAATTGTAAATTATGTATATGTTACTTACGGCGTAAAATTGTTAAATATCACGTGAAATTGTAAATTATTTTGTCTTAATATGACTCATATATATTGGAAATTATTGAGTTTGGATGGGATTTATTGCATACAAAACGATTTATTCAGCAAAAGAAACATTGAAGATTCTGTCGTTGAAGTTTAGATCACTGCTGAATACTCCAATATAATTTATTTTGACCATTAAATGGTATTAACGTGAGGAAGAACAAACCATGAGACAAGATGTCCAATAGGCGTGAGCTGCTGTTATTGGTTTATTGATTTTTAACAGCCAATTACATCACTTGACTTGTGTGTTTAATTTGTGACTCGTTTTAAATTTCTTTTCATAAACATAATGACATAACAAGATAAGACAGTAAATTAAAAATTTAAAAACAATATCACTAGACAATACGACACATCATGAATGGGTTTCTGTGTACGAAATATGAATGGTTACGACGCGATAGACTTTCACAACATAAAGATTGTAGATAACGGCACATTGTACATAATTCTGATCATTATGAAAATTAGAACGATGAAGGACGAATACATTGTTATTATTTTATTGTTATTATGTCGTGACTGATTAAACTTGAGCCACACACGTAGCGAATAAAGCCTAACATTTGAAGCATGACATGTGCGGACATAAAACGGAGACGCCCGAAGCACCTTCTGTTGTGATCGGCTACCTGGCTCCGGTAGGCTGGTGGTCAGTACACCAAGGGTGTATCCCTTTTCGGTGATCGTGTGGCATTCATAGGTCTCGCCTAGTCGTCTGGTGTCCCACTTCGTGTGCCAGACATGTGTCGAGTGCCACCCATCCTTGTGGAGTCTCGCTTCGTGATAGGACTTTGCAGGGCGTTGTTCTCGGCCCTCATGGTAGAACTTTATAGTCAGTGGTTCCGGCGCACGGTATTTGCAAGTAAATGTCACTCTCCTCGAGTAAGAGAAATAATCATCTCCGTCGTGGATTTTTGGATGCAGTTCCATTATTAACCCTAGTAGCCGTTTAGTAAAATTAAATTCTTAAATTGTAAGTTAAAATATAAGGCCTAAAACTAAATTAAGACTAGACATGATAAGAACTGTCTTGCAGAATCATATTTTTTTGACAATATAATATATAATATATATATTTATGTTTTTTGTGTAATACAATACAGTGTCTTTGTCTTTGGATGACTTAAATCTATTTAAGTAGTCTCACTTCAATATTTTTGAGTTCAATATTAATTAATAATATCAGTGAAATTTAACAGTGATAGATTCCTTACCGATAGTTGAACAATCGTATCCAGTGTAGGGTGCTTGGCAGTTGCAGACGACTTGACCTGCACTGTCGAGTTGGCAATTGTGTCCATTGCAGGAACACTGTTGGCAATAGCCTTTCTGGTCTTTGTAGTAACCAGATTGGCAGGTCTCACAACTAGTTCCGGAGTAGCCAGGCGGGCACATACAGATCTGTAACATTGCAAATGTAGTCATTAATTCATTGTGCCTTCATGAAATTTTTTATTTACTTCTTCTGTCACAATATTTGGTTATACAAGTTAGTTAATTGTTCCTTGAAATTAAATTTTATAATGAATCCTTACCTCAATTCCTTTGGAAGATGGGAGGACAGCATCGTAGTTCTGTGTAGCTGTGTCCATGGAAACGTCAGCGATGGTGGTGTCATAGATGTCAGGAACCACGGTGGCTCTCACAAGCACTCTCTTCAGATTCCTAAGCACGCTCATGAAGTTGCTACGAGTGGCTGGGTTCACGGTGTTGAGGATGAACCAGCCATCCTCTTTGAGCGGCACTTGGTAGCTCTGTGAATCAAACAATAAGCCTAAATATAGGGATTTTTGATACTAAAGTTTCAGAAGTCAGCCCATAAATCACTATATTTATCTGAGCTGTTTTCTGCAATCGATCAAAATTACGAGTGTTTCAGGATTGTAGGAAACTATACTTACGTATGATATGCCAGCCGGGAACTGGTTGGGGTTGGTCCAGTAGATGGAGATGTCTCCACCATCAAGGACCACGTCTGTGCCTCGTTGAGATTTGTCGTACGAATCTGAACTGAACTTCTGGCGTAGCGACAAGGTACCGCCGTAAGACAGGACTCGGTTACCTTTTGAAAAGGAAAAAATCGTTCAAACGCTATGTCCCAATAAAAACAGAAGAAATTGACTATAGAGATTTATTACTTACCGGGGAAGATAGGTAAGGACCAGTACAGTTCAATTTCTGGTCGGAAACTAAAGGTGTACATGAGCTCGCTCTGTTGGAACATCGGCACGAAGTTGTCCTTCAAGACCCTTTCAGCGTTCAAGTCGGTAATAGCGTATCCGCCGTAGTTTTCGCCTAAGACTGGTGCAGCCATCGGCACCCTAGTGTAGTGGTTGCCCTGGACAAATAGGTGGGGTTTAATATTTTTCAGCTGGTTTTAAATTTATACACATTCAAAACTGATATTTGTCACCTAGTTAGTAATAACATTGTATTATGCTTTGATTAATTTTCGAGGAAATAAGGGTTGAACTAGCCATGACCTGTCTGAATTCTTACCTCATGGCAGTCCGTTGTAACTCCGGAACAATAGCATGACAGACATCCATCAGGGTTGTTGGAATCCATGCCAAATGTACCAGGGCGACAGCGGTCGCAGGAGTCACCTTCAACGTTTTGCTTGCAGTAGCATTCACCAGAATCATCGCAAGGAGCCGTAGTACCGCGAGGATCGCAACTGAAATTTTAGTAAAATATTTAGGTTCCGGACGATTTTCGGTTGCAGGGAAGAAATGTAGGAGACATTAACGATTCTTAGCCAATTTAGACTAATTGAAAGTATTCTTAGTAGCGTGATGCTGATGACTCACCGACACGGTTGAACAGTGCTGGCTCGGTATTCAACGCAGTTACCGTAGGGATCACGTTCATATCCTGGCTTGCACAGCTCACATTCCTCACCATCGGTGTTGTCAATGCAGTCCTGTTTCAAGATTAAAATTTTAGTTATTTTTCTATATTGCCCCTCTTATTTTATTTCAATGACATCCACAACCGTAGTATAGACTCTATTTATCCTATCTTACTTCTTACTAATATTATAAAATGTGAGTTATTTTTATACACTTATCTATACAAATATTATAAAGAGGTAGAGTTTGTGAGGTCGTGATTTGTGTGGTTGTAGGCGGTAATCTCTGGATCTACTGAACCAATTTTGACGATTATATTTGTATGCTATAGGCTACGGGTAATTCTTACGGGAACAGGAAAAAATGGTATATGCGCGTACGAAGTCGCGGGCAAAAGCTAAAAGTTCCCCTCGGAACTAACTCGGAAGGTACCCTCAGAATATTGTTATCCCCCTTGGGATGGTTTACAACTTCCACGCGGGCGTTGGCTTGTGTCACAAACTTTTCGAACAAACGACTTGTTACTACAAACGTTATACTTAGTAGTAATGAAAGTAATCTTACGTAGCAGACTCCAGTCTCAGGGTTGCACATGGTAGATTTGCCGTTGCATTCACAAGGTTCACAGAGTTCCAGGTAGAGGCCGCTTGAGCTCCTGCGAAATATTGTTTTTTTTTAACAAGACGTTTAAAAGAGATTTTTTCTGTGTTTTCGACGAATAGAGTTCGACGAATATAACGAGATAGACGAATTTAGTAACTTTTTCAAGCACTGGAACGCTGAACGATTTCACTAAACGAGAAATAAATAATAAACAACTGACCTCTTGAAACCAGGCGCACAGTCTTCACAAGATGTTCCGATGTAGCCAGGTGGGCACGTACATTGCTCCACATGGAAGGCTGTGGGTCCATAGCCGTCCGCTTCAGCGGTCTCAATGCTGGCACTGACCGGGGAAGCCAGTTCCGTGCCCGGGGAGTAGGTAGCCTTGATCAAGATCGTCTTTACGTCGGCCAGCGCTAAGAGGAAATGCTCTCGTGATACCTCCTTGCCGTCGGGTCTGTTTGGAAGAAATGAAGCAATAACAGTCTTGAATTTGATGTAGATACATAACAGGTCTTCGAAAAATACATTTTTAATTTGTTATTTTGAAGATATTATCGGATTTTTTTGCTCTTACTATAATAAAACAGGGAAAGTTTTTATAAAACACAAACAAAATAATCGAAATGTATTTTCTTTCGTGTAATACGGTTTCGGGGAATACGTTAGGAATCATGTCAGGACAACTTACCTCTGCCATCCCTTTTCAAGGAATTGAACGCTCGCGTTCAGGATACCCTCATGAGAAGGTTGGAAGTCTCCAAAGTAGTGGAATGTAAGACGGTTGTCCTGTTGAACACAATAGTTTGCGAGTGTTAAAGTTTATAGGTATACGATAAGTGCATTTATCTTGTATTGAAACATTTGCGTAGCAATACACTTACACTAATGAGTTGAACATCAGCGGCGCTGTTTCTGTATCTCGGGTCGGGTGAGCCAGGCACATTCTTGAGTAAGTAGCTCAAAGAACCACCATACGATGTGACCTTGTCACCAGCGAAACTGGCGGGCAGACTCCAGTAGTAAATCGTGGATCGGGAGCGATCGATGTCATTCAGTGAGATGTCTCCTCGGTTCAGTTGAGGTCTGAGCTCAGTTTCGCCAGGCGCAGAGTATCGGACGGAGCCGGGGGGACCAGTGGGGGAGATCTTGTAGATCTTCACTTGGTCCACTATCTGCGGTACGTTGAACTGGACGCTGGTCGTTTTGCGGCGGAAGCTGCTGCTCATGCATTGTTGCGAGACGCCCGAGCAGAAGCAAAGGGCACATCCGTGTCTGAAATAATATAATTTTGTAAAAACTTGCGTTTTCGACGACTCGTTCTTTGATATATTCTTTGCCGAAAACATAACGGCTTTTGTTATACCCTTATAAGCAAAAATTACCTGAAGTCACCAGACAGGTAGAATGAATCGTTCTTGCACTGGTCACAGTAGCGTCCCTGTACGTTATCCTTGCACACGCATTCATCCGGAGGACGGATCTGCTTGGTACCGGTCGGGTTGCAGTTGTCTCTGGCTACAGGTTTGCAGGCGTTGCCAGCGACCAACGGGTTACCTTCATAGCCAGGGGCGCACACCTCGCAGTGTTTGCCTTCGTAACTGTAAAAAGATATATCATACATCATCAAAAACATCGTTAAATAAAGCTGATACAAACTTGTCGTTTGGTGATAGACGGGTCTTACCCAGGGAAGCAGTCACAGAAAACGGATCCGTCTCTTCCGAGTGAGCAAGTTCTGGCGAACTGGTTGTCGCGGTTGGTGAGTGGGCAAGGGCATTGCTTGCAAGGCAGGCCGCTCGATGGATCACCATATGTGCCCGGTGGGCATTCTTCAGGCATGCAGTCTCCAAGCCAAGGTCCAACCTTCTTGCGGACGTAGCCTGAAGCGCATTTCTAGAAAAAATGTTTTAGTATTTTACTTTATGAAAATAGTTTCCTAAAAAGTCAAGATCTAGATAGATATGCCAATATATACCTGGCAGGAAAGCCCTTCGTATTCCTTGGGACACGTGCACTCTTCCACCAGACTAGCAGCTCCAAGTCCCATGTTGATGTGTTCAGCAGACTCCATCGCGAAATCAGTAATATTTACTCCAGCGTTGTTCAGGTCGGCGCGCAAAAGAATCATTTCGATCTCATCCAAACTGTAACACATGTTAAATTTCATTTTAAAATCAGAACGACAAAATCAAAGCGCTTTTGCGCAATAAACTAACAATGAACAAGTACTTACGTCATCATTATGTCTTCCCTGGAGGCCGATGTGTAGCCACTGGTGCTGTTTTTCATCCAGTCTTCAGGAGTCAGACGAGCTTCTATGTTGAGGTCACGAGAACCACCAGCATGGCTGATGTGGAATAAGTTACCGTATTTACCCTGCACACCAAAAATTTTATCGTGAATCACCAAGGCAATAAAAACTCGTTGTAGGAATAGAGTATCAAGTTCCAGATTTTGTATTATTGCTATCAGTTTTAAATACCTTGATAATGATAGTCGGAGTACTGTCATCGAATCCATAGGTCTGTGTGTGTGGAGACACAGTGTATTTGATGTGTCCACCATAAGACTTGAGCTGGTTTCCATTGTAAGACTCCGGTAGGGTCAGGTAGGGATGTGAGCTCGTCCAAGACAGTGAGCCGCCGAATTTCGTAATCTGAAGTAGAAAATGACATTAGATAAATAGAAAAAAAAGTAGGAAAATAAAAAATGGAAGCTACAACTGAAAAGAACTCATTATTATATGTATCGAACAAAATATACGTGACTCACCGTAGCACCATTTCTCAAAGGCTGGTAATAATACTGGTTCGAGATCGGTTGAGAGGAATCAATGCTGACGTCTCCTGTCGGGGAATTCTTGATGCCAAGAAGCCTGGTTCCGCCTTCTCCAAGAGGAGTCGGCATGTTGTAGGTGAACAAGTCAGCGCTGCGGCATTTGTTCGATTTGCCGAAACAGAAGCAACGGATGCACTCGTTTTCTGAACGGGCCTCACTGATGTGGAAACGAGAAATATTAGTCAAGTAGGGTTGAGTAGGTACCTACTAGAAAAAGTAAATATCGAAATATGGAATTTGGTTTAAATATGATTTTTTTATTAGGTAAATAAAATATAAATAAGCTCTACTTATATAAGATTTTTTTTTTTAATATCTTCATATTTTCATAAGCGATTAAGTCATACTCGGCTTCAAAAGTTAACAATTAAAAAGAGAAGTTTGACATACATACATATATTTGTGATGGTGGTGGATTTGGATAGGTGTATTTAAAACAGTTATAATCTCGTTTGTTTTTCGATCAATTATGATTTTGTTTATTACTCTTTGAAAGTGGGTCTTACTTGTTGAAGTATCCGCGAGGGCAGAGGTCGGTTTTGTTGACGAAAACGATGGCATCAGGTGCGGCGAAGGTCGTTCCTCTGTTGTTGATAGCCTCGCAAGAGTATGCTCCGCTGTCTTCCGGCTAAAAAGCATCACAACATTTTAAGTTAAGTATTCTATGTACTTTGCATGCAAACTGCTATTCAAATGTTGAGTATTTAGCCTCAGTCTTTAAACAAAAATGAAGTTGTAATAAAAGGAATGGTATCGGTTTTATATTTAAGCAAATGCAATTTATATGCAATGTCAAACTACAGTAAAAACAGCTCCCTAAAAAGGCATGTCATTCTGTTTAAAATGTAAAAACGGCCACAAACCTGCATGTTAGGGCAAGTGATGACACCAATGCCCTTGTCGCTAGTCGAGGTACACTTGGGTGGAACGTGGCCCCAGTTCAAACGCCAGGATATCAGTGGGACGGGGACACCGACTGCCTCGCACTTCAGGGTCAGGGTCTCACCAGGATTCAGCTTCACATTTGTCGGTTTTGGTGGGCTGGTCACGTGGATAGCCACTGAGGAAACAGACGTTTGTTTTAGGTGCTGCTTGTCGAAAATGGGCAACATAGAGATTTTTTTTATAATACAAAAGCAATAATGATCTTTTCTTCTTCATCATCGCTTTGTTCATTATGGTTGTGATATTTTAAAAGGAGAGTCTCTTCATCTTCATTGAACTTTCCGACACTTAAATATATTTTAAGTCCAATTGGTTTATTAAGAAACAGACCAAGTTTCTTTAACCAGACCTAGGTATTTGATCATTTTAGAGTTATGCTACTTACTGCATCCATATTCATCGGAGCCATCTTGACAGTCAGGTTGGCCGTCGCAATGGAAACTCTTAGGGACGCATTGATCTTCTGATTTGCAAGTGAATTCAACCGGAGAACATTTGCCTACTTCACTGTAGTTTACACAGTTCTGTTCGTCAGATCCATCTCCACAGTCGTCTTCAGAGTCGCAAATCCACGTCTTGAGGACGCATTTACGGTTGCCACATTTGAACTGGTTCGGCTCGCACATGCCGTTGTGGTTGGAGGCTGGAAAATATTTTCACTGATTTAGTTTGTTTTTATTTTGTGGGTTCCGAACATCCATATGAAAAAACGGAACCCTCATTCCTACAAAGGTTCCGTTTTTCCATTAAAATCATGATTTACAAGGAAAAATAAAAAAAACACAGTTTCGCCGTGTGACACACCAAATCAACGTCTCCAATTTTTTTTTTCGTAGCAACTATTTTATTTATTTAAGAAAACAGATGAAAATTTACTCTATCTCCAAAACTACTGAGCCTTTTTTTCATAAAAATATATCGCATGATTGAAACACAGGAACTTAAAGATACTCACGGCAATTCTCTTCATCGGAACGGTCAGTACAGTCGTAGTTATTGTCGCAAACAGCTGTTTTAGGGATACACTGTCCATTGCCACAGGTGGCCTCGTATGGCTGGCACGCCGGGAACGGAGCCCTGGTAACGGCTGAAAACATTGAACTAGTGTTGTTAACCATTTTACAAATAAATCGATAGAATGAAGCAATGTAGAAAGAGAGGTTGTATGACTTTAATGGATGTGGGTGAGTACTGAAATGATGGCTGATAGAAATGTCTGTAAAAAATAACGAAGAAATCGTCGTTGCAAATTTAAAATCTCCTGTAAAAAATAACTTTTCGAAAATAAATAAAAAGCTTCTTGTAAAATGTGGGACACTTGAGATTTTTTAGTAATGTTATGTGCTTTATCGATATTATAAGTACTCACAGTCTCATGTAAGTTTTTGCTAAGTATGAGTATTCAAAATCGCTTTTCAAATATCTGCAAAACTCATTGTCGACAAAAATGTCACATAGGAGATTTTAAACTTTCAACGACGACATGCTGCTTCAACTAAAATTTATTGTACTAGAGGATGTGATGACGATTGTAATACAAAGTTGTGACTTGTGAGTGTTATACTTACGAGCACTGTCCACTTGCAGGTTGACACGGACTTGAGACCCAGCATACCTTAGGTAGTCGTCTGCCTGACAGATGTAAACGCCGTTGTCAGCTTCCTGCAATAACCAAGTAGGTTAATGTTAAAATGGGATGATTTTAGTCGTAATGAATAAGGTCTAGATTACAGGTCGTAGAGAAAAACACTGAAGAAACCAGGAGCTCAATTATATTATATTATTATAATTATATAAATTATAGGTGGTATTTTAAAAAGAGATTTTTGGCGTCGGTCACTATCTGTCTTTACGTCACATTAAAAACTAAAATACTCGTAGATCTAGAGTAGATAAATAGCTTATCTAAAATATTAATTAACATTAATCTTGAACATGATCTTATAAATTGTTCCAACTGGCCACCGTTTTGTTCTATGCACACAGTTTAACACTTTTTTGAACTGGTCGTGCTAATAAAAAAAAAATGTCTTCAGTTTAGTTAAATTTAATAAGAAATGTGTCATATGAGTGGAAGTAGTAGGTATAGTAGTGATAATGGCATTGTTGAGAGGAAGTTAGCTGTCTTGATAATTGGTAATTGGTAACTCATTTCTCCGCATCGGGTCACATTATCACAGCGTACGTTCGTGTCCTTACGACATTCATCTCGAATGAATTTAAATGGCTTTATAGCCATGCACGCATGCATGTTTTGGCTGTTCTTATGAACAGGCTAACACCAAAACGACGTATGGACTGACTGAACGATGACGGCTAGAAAAGTGTGGACAACTGTGATGGCGAAGTATGGAATCGATCAGTACACTATAATAATGCTTCACCAATCCCAAAACAGTTGGGAAAGGAATATTTTGTTCAATTTCGCGTAACTGACTATACACACACACTAATATGGCGTCAAATTCGTCCGCATCGCTATAGACTGGAAGTGAGCCCAAAAGACTGGCGCCTCCTCTGTCCGAGGTAAAAGCCAGCCCTTGGGTCACGCGAAGTGTTAACTTAGCGTTTAACAAGGTCTTTATATAACTCATGAGCACTCGGACCCCACGGTCCAAAAGTTTCAACCCCAAACGGCTCGAAAATATAATTGCCAACTAGGTTATTATATTTCCGCCGCTTGAGGTTCGCCACAATACTACTAGACTATAATGTCTAGTAATATCGTACCACTATGACTATGGCGAATGCCACCTCAGGGTGCTAACACACCAATCAATCGATCGTCAATCGATGGTACAATGAATTAGTAAGTAAGTAATAATTTATTTTGCAAATATGGGTAGGTAGATGGTGATAAACAGATAAAAGGTAGGTTCAGCCATATTTTACCAATAGGCATCGACGTGGTATGGTGACACACCCTTAGGAGTAAGTATAACCAGTACCATCAGATTCAAATTTCCAATACGCAGAGTCAAATTTTGACAAGGTACTAAATTACTTACGGTAACTTTGAACATTTCCAATCTTCCTCGAACATCGGTGGATCCAGGTTTAAGGCCGCCATCTCTCGTCCATCTGACATTAGCTCTTAGGGGTCCCTCGTCACGACATTGGAACACCACATCGCCACCTATACAGAACCCATTGAGAATATACTGGTGTTGATGGAAAAAACGAGACCCAAAATATTAACGATTCTACCCAAAGTATGCAGCATTCAATGATCATATTTCTGTTTTATGACGTGATCTTCCCTTTTTATAATACATACATTAATTGATACATGCTTTCCATGTGTAGGTACATATTATTCTAATACAAATCCAAAGTAAAGTTTTAAAATAATAAACTAGGGTATGATTAAAATGTTGTTTTATTTGTTTTAGAATTAATTGAAATTCTTATGAATCCGATGAATGGATGATACGTGTAAATAAAACTTATATGACGTATATATTAACGTGCATAATTTTTATTAATATACCCATTTTCTGTTTACGAATAACTACCATGTTAAATAACTATCAAGATGCAATGTTGAAAATTTATTCTGAATTCTGAAAAGTTAATGTCAATAATGACTGAATGAATTTTAGAAGTCAAAATTATATTTTCGATAATTAATTTTCCACCTTAGTTCGCAAACTTGGCAAAGTCCAAAATGAGCGGAATGGACATGCGCTAACAAAATGTGACGTACGACGGCGTTATCCAATATATTTTGGACTTTAAGATATTGCTGATATTATGCCCCAAGAAAGTAACTGAAAAAAACTTACTTAGGGGGTTTTTTGTTAACCTCTTTCAGATATTACTACTAAAATAATTTTACGGATTTAATCGTAAAGTTTCAAAATTAAATGTCACAAAATTGCACATGGTCTGATTTTATATTCAATTACGTCATTGTTGTGATCGCAATGTTGATATAAATGTAAGGTTATCCATATTATTTTTAAATGTTAATAACTCAAAAAACGCTACCAAAACTTTAAAAATAATTTAAATAAAATACATTATAGGTACATTGTATTAAATATATAAATTATTATTTTAAAATAGGTAAAACATTATTTCCCGTTGAGTATATTCAAATAAAATAATAATCGTTTAGCATGCAGTCAAACTCTTATAATAAAAATAATAGTTATAAGCGTCGCGCAATTATTGTTGATATAGCAGTCCCTCATGACGAGAATCTCGTAAAAGCTGAGAAAGATAAACAAACTAAGTATCTTTATATGGCTTGCGAGGTTGTCGACAAGTGGGGTGTGAATACAGCAGTCATTGTGCCGATAATCGTGACGGCCAATAGTATAATTGCCAAGAGCCTCGACCAACATCTCAAGAGGCTCTCGTTGGGCAGCTGGATTCAAGGCTTGATCCAGAAAGCAGTACTCCTGGACACGGTGCGTATAGTTAGGAGGTTCCTCTCTCAAGAGCCCTGACCACCGGTATCTTGGACTCTGTTCTCGATACCGGTGGGTTACAATTTTTTATGAATGAATAAATGAAATAGTAATAAAATCAATTTGTCAAACAAACTTTCCAATAAGTAAATATTATATAGAAAAAATAATTTTAGTATTCAATTATTGCTCCCTCTGTTATGCAAACTGTTCCAATAGAGAGATATAGCCGTTAAAAGAAAAATATATATAGGTTATAACTGTGTTCGACTAAACCTAATATTAATGATTATTGTAATAAGCCTGAAAATCATAATAACACTATGTGAAAATACAATTAAGTCACGCAAACTATTTCAATCATGAAGCCGTAAAATGAAAATGTTATGTAAAACCCAATACATGATGGTTGCCCAAAAAATTGATCAGGCAAGCCGACTCACCAGAGTTCACTGTTCCACCACCATGAAAGAAATAACAAGAAGATAGTATTATTAATAAATTCTAATAAGACATTTTACAATACCTACCTACCTAAAATCTATATTACCTCCACCCTAAGTAAAATTGACGGCAGTATAAAGTAAAAAAAACTTCGTTATTTAGCCAAGTAGCAGTTTGGTTTTCCCATACTAAATTATCTTTCGTTAACCTTTATATTTCATAGAAACATTCAATGAATGGCCGGTTTTCTATTATCCGATAGCTATTTTTGAAGGAATAAATAAATGGCATCTTGTCAGCTTATGTATTGAAAATATGTCTAATGCCGTATTTATTCTTCAGGTAAAAATAAGCTCAAATTTAAATGTCATTGGGGATACAATAAAAACGATGAATAGTACTTTTTTACATGATTTTAAATGATACAGTACATTTTTTAAATCAAGCTGCTACTTGTAATCACATCTAAGGAAAAGAACGAATGAAAAAAAAATTCGTAAATAGAGACTATTCACATGTTAAATGTGTGACCAGCAAATTTAAAATATCAACTAATCTCAAAATTGAAATGTATTTTTAAAAAAAGCCACTTCAGTTATGATGAGTCACTTTGCTATGTTCCTATATAAAGCTCATCTAAGGATCAAAACCATTCACGCCTGACGGGCGTCATAGCACATATCCTTGCATAACGCGTATTCTCGACGATGAGTATCCTCATGCAACCGTGTGTATCCTTGCGTAACTACGTATCCTGTCGTAACCGCCCGTCCGTCAGGTGTGAATTACGTTGAGGTACAGAATTGTACCCCTATAAATAGCACTACAATATTTTATTTGCAACTGTCCGCTTTGTAGCTCACCTGATACTCCCTGCCTTTTGTACGAAAGATGCAATCATTTTACACAAATATAATTTCAGGCATTTATTCGAGTTTTCTGACCTCTTACCTTTATAGCCATTATTTACTAATGTGACTACTCTAATTCTGGAAAAAACGGGAGTACATTATACATGTCACCGGAAAATTGCAAACGCCGTAAGATTATACAATATCGCGTGAAACTGTAAACTATTTTTTCGTTATACGACACTGATACATTGGAAACTATTAAATTTGGATGGGATTGATTGTATACAAAACGATTTTTTATATTATATCGAGGAATTTCAATCTAATAAAGATTTATTACAATCTTATGGAGTCTGCAAATTTCCGGTGACATACATATTCCGATAGTTGATGGGAGTTTACCCGTAAATCTGGTATGGGAGGTTGCATCGAAGCAATCAACTTGATCTAGGGAATTCTGCAGTTATTTTACAAAATCAATTCTACCATAAATTGCATTTCTTCATGAATATTTTCTGGTTTTCCGATACGGAAACAAATAAATTTCTGTTTATGAAAATAGTCTAAAGTCATCTCTAATTCCGTGGTGCTGTAAAGTTCATTTTGATCATTCGTAGAGCCCAACTAAGGACTCGCAACATATAAAAATACGTGACAAATGACTCACCGTGTCTAACGGACTGGTCCGGGGGGTAGGTCTTCAGGTTCAGAGCAGGAGGACCTGAAATCAAGTCAGCCTTAAACATGCAAGATTTTTAAATGGTTCATATTTTTGTAGTGTTTTTACAGACTGTCTTCTAGAGTTTCTTTTTGTTTTTGAGTAGTATACAAAAACCACACTGTGATAATCTGGAAAAATTATTTTTACCAGTTCCTTAAAATAGAAATTCTGTACAGTTTTTCATTAAAATTTATACACCGTGCTTAAATTAAAACTAGTTAGTTTTGTTTTTATAACTGTACAAGGAGTTACACGACGAAAGTTTTATTTAAATCTACATTTTCAGCATTACCTTACTTTACACTAATATTAGTTTTTATTATAGTAAAAATTGGAATGTCTCATTCAAATGTTATACTCGTACATTATCAAATTAATAAGTTACATTGACTTACGACTTTTGTCTTTAGGAGTCGTTTAGTCAAATTACTAGTGATATTATTACTATAAGAAAATTAGAGTTTAATCTGTTAGTTTTTCTACAACGTCAGTAAATTCAAATAACTGAAATACGTTTCATAGAATCATTCAAAGCGGTTTAATGAAAACAAAATCTATTCTTCAACTCGGAGTAGTTTTAGTTGAAAGATAATTTATAATCGTGATAAATAGGTCTGGTGTCATACATTTCTAAACCAGCCAAAGTAAGTTTTAAAGTGAAGCAATTCGTCGACGAAAATTTACTATCTAATCCAGCTATATTGATGAAACGTATTTCATGATTTTTTTTTTTTGGACGCTTTGTACAAAAGATTTTAATGAGATGTAATTATTAAGCAATGATCAGTGAGATCAATTTCTTTTTCTGTTGCTAATTTTCGTTGAATCTCGGTACGATAAAAGACACTTTTCTATGTCTAAAATTCCAATGCCCTGTTCAGACGTGAAAAAACGGCACATTACAAACCAATTCACTTACACGCAAAAAAACGCACACAATAAGTAATTTACAAATTGAATTGTCCTCTTGTCTGAAGCGGGACTGTTTCTGAACCCAAACCTCTCACCAAAGGGCTCAGGAAGCAGAAATTGACAGAAAAACAAACTCACTTCCACATTTACAATATTAGTAAGGGTCAATCAGAATCCGTTAAATAAGGTGAAGGGGTCTGTCCTTGTTAAAACTATGTTAATGATAAACAACGCCGACTAAAAGATTATTATGACATCATTTCAGTCGATTTCTTACTGTGATGGGGACAGTCAAATTCGTCACTGTAGTCAAAGGGACAGTCGATGTGCCCGTCACAACGGCGATACACTTGAATGCACGGACCATTCTCACAACGCCATTGATGTGGGTGCCTGCAGGCACGGCCTAGTAAACGGAATTATCAGTTAAACCCGAAACCTAACATACGTTACTATAAGATTTTGGTTAACAAATTTTAAGATCGTTGGTGACTTAACTTCTTTGGAACTTAAATAGCTGTCTACTGCCTAGCTCTTTGGCTACTCCTTTGATAATTTTATCGTATCGAAGACGATTGTGTTCAAACAGTCAACCAATGGTGGCTTGCTGTATGCAAATTTGTTCAATTTCGTTGATTGTCAAATGTCTATTAGAAATTATGAACAGCGAAAACCATCTCTGTAACGGTATCTGTATACCTAGGTTAAGTAACTGTAACTTACCGCCAGGATATCCACTACCGGCACCGCCGGTGCTACTACCACTGCCGGGATATCCTCCACTGCCACCAGTCCCACTGCCCGGATAGCTTCCACTTCCGCCAGTCCCACTGCCGGGGTAGCCTCCACTTCCGCCAGTTCCACTACCGGGATAGCCTCCACTGCCGCCAGTTCCGCTACCGGGATAGCCTCCACTTCCACCAGTTCCGCTACCGGGATAGCCTCCACTTCCGCCAGTTCCACTACCGGGATAGCCTCCACTGCCGCCAGTTCCGCTACCGGGATAGCCTCCACTGCCGCCAGTTCCACTACCAGGGTAAGCACTGCCGTCGCCACCAGGATATCCAGCGCCGCCACTGCTACCCCCACTGCCAGGTCTAATACCACCACTGCTGCCTCCTGAAGGACGGCCCGGCTGGTATCGTTCCGTAGTGGTGGTAGATATTAGGCAGTTAAGTTCGTCTGTTCCATCTCGACAGTCGGGATTGCCATCGCAGAATGCTGAAGTTGGGAGGCACTCGCCGCTACGACATTCGAAGCTATCGGCTGGGCAAGCTGGGGTGAGAAAATTAGACTGATTAATTATGAGTATTTTTTATTGAATATGGTAATAATATATTATTATCACAGGATTTAAACTGTCTCGAAACGTGCAGAAACGGCATCACACTATTACTAATAACTAACAATTTGTAAAACCTCCTACGATTGTAATAGATAGATACGTTATAGTTTATAACAATTCGAGGCAATTGGGCATTTAGTTTTTTCTAAGGAAATCCAAACAAAATTACTATCTGATACAACCGTAGTTAATAAAACAATTACAGGATTTAAGCAGAAGTGAAAACGTGCAAGAAATCATGTGAATTTAAGAAGGAAGTTTCTGTGGCCTAGTCCACCACAAAACAGGCTCTTCAATTCGTTCGTGACCGAGACCTTTGATGTTTAATTTACATGATGTGGGAGCCTCCACATCATGTAAATGTATGAGCTTTTGATCAACATTTCTTGAAAGACATAATTTGACCGTCTGGTGTATCAAAAATGCAGGTGGCCCACCTGATGGATGGAGTGGTCACCACCGCCTCTAGACATCTGTAATACCCGGGGTACCACAAGGGTGTTGTCTAGCTTTTTAAGAGAGCATTTTTCAATTTGAAAAAAAAAAAAATTAAATAAATTGTTTCAAGGCCTGTTTGCGAACGATTCTAAATCATAAGGTTAAAAAAACAATGCTTAATAAATAGTGAAAATATGGTGACAAAAGAATAGCTTATAGTATGCAAGTTCTACATCGTTGGCCTAAAACGAATGGAACTAACCTACAAACATTTTTTTTATTTACAATGTATGGTGAAATGATTAAATTAATTATAGATTCGGTTGGCTTGGAAGGAATCAACAATAAATTGGGGTAAACTATTTTTTTTTTCAATCAAACTGCATTCCAACATGTCTGCTTTGGGTACTTCCACGTCTGAGTGTAATTTTACGCTGTAAACTGTTTTTTTTAAATAGGTATGTAAACAGATGGTAAACTCAGTAAAATTAATGTTAAAAGAGATTGAGAATTGTAGGTATAGAGTAAAAATACTCGCGGTATTCTGAAACACAAAATAGGCTAGATGTACTTGTTATTATTTAATCGTCCAAGATCTTCAGAAGTTATTTTTTTCTCAGTAACTATTACTGAGAAATTGAGTAATGTCTGGGGGCTCTTCAAAAAACGAGTCAAAGACTCTCAGTGATCCAATTTTCATTTTATTCTGTCTTTCGTTTTACTAAAAACAGCGGTGTCAGCGGTCGTTACACTCAGACGCGGCAGTATAAAAGTAGGTGAGATACCAGTGTTTAAACAGTTCTGTTCATCGGAAAAATCGTAGCAGTCGTAAATATTGTCACAGCGCCTCAAATGCGGAATGCACCGGCCGTCGAAGCAGGTGAACTCTGACTCGTGGCAATCCGCCATCTCTGGCGACCGCGACGCCCTCGTTATGTACCAAGCTGGACAGCCATCATGAACATAAACCTTCCAATTACGGCATTATACCAAATTCTACCCTACATTTGATTAACAAGTACTCTCTCCACGCTATTCCCAGCCAAGTGAACAATAGGGCATTCTACTGAAAAAATCTAATTAGTCCGTCAGAAAGATTTCCGAAAAAATATTGGACACGTATTTTTTCTTTTTTCACGTCAACAAAAAATACTCGAGTATTCAACGAAATGTACCTTCATTTCGTTGAATACTCGCGTGACGTCCCTACGATAGTACAATTTGCACTAGCGACGTGACGTAACCACCCCCCTCTTTTTAACTTTGATGCGCTTTATCTTAATAACATTTTAACGATTTGAAATGGCAAAATGTACGATTCCTATTTTTTTTTAATCTAACGGACTGACTAAATAGAGTAAATTTTTTTCCACCTAGTAGCAATACCCTATTGATATGGTAACCACGTTAATTTTCTTCCAATTTGGTTAAAAATCCTTTATATCGTAACATCACAGATGCTTCGTGTATTTTATTTGTTCTACTCGAGAACTTATACTGATACACTTTCAAGTGGATTTCTTGTTTTTCTACAACACCTTGCTGACTCGCTGACTGACTCTCGTGTTAAAATCCACGGCAAAGTTTGTTTTGTGTTCGTGCAAGTACGAGAGAAGAAGAAGAGGTACCATTCTAAAGAAGGCACAGATAGCATTTAAAGGTGCATAGTGCGCTATTAGTATCAACAAGGAAAGTGCCATGAAGTGTTGAGTCGTTAAGTGCAGCAGTTAAATTGTTAGTGCTTCTTTTGAGAAGGTACTATAAGCGTGTTAGTGCCCTGTGCTAGCCAATTTAAAAAAAATACCCGTTAAAGTTGACTGATGGTCGTCCTTGATATATTTCTTATTTTACTATACCTACACTGTATCTTAGTAATAAGAGATACTATCTTTTATTCATATATTCTTTGTACAGATCATTTTAGGTAATATCAAGAACAAGCATCAGCGATTTTGAACATTATATTTTTAAATTTTTGCAACATTATTACTTTCCTGGGTGTCACAATTTATTTTACTTTTAATGAACTTCAATCAACTTCTATTTTATTGCTATCCAAATTAATGAGCCTACATGCCACCGTGTAAACTATTCCATCTTGTTTGTTTGATAGCTCGGTGAGATCTTTTCAAGTCATGAATAACAATTAAATGTGCTTATTGAGTTACTAATTAGAAGACTCAAATGTCGGAACGTCTAATACTACCTATCTCATTTCTCGATATGAGTATTGTATTTTGTGCCAAAAACATTTTGATACTTACGGCAGTTGTCTTCATCGGAACCGTCATTGCAATCTGGATGACCATCGCAGAAGAAGTCCTGGTCGATGCAGACATAATCCGATTGGCACTTGAATTGCTCCAATGTGCACGGTTCTGAAATAACACAAAGTTTTGAAACAAAGTAAGCTAATGGCGAGACGATGACTGATTGGCACTTTACGATCTCCCTTCCTTTCCGATCCACTTTAGAATCCACTAATCCAACAATCACTTGTTTAAAGATGAGGAAGAAGATTTTAGTGTCATAACCGAAGTACTGTGTGGGACATGAATGAAGAACTAATGAATACAATACAAATACTCTTAATTTAACCTGCACCATAATAAATTACAATTATTATTGTACTTACGGTCAGGGCTGGTGATCATAGTTTTGTTGCAATTTTTCTCATCACTGCCGTCATAACATTCGGGTATACCGTTGCACCTCTGCAAAAACGTAATGCATTCGTCGGAGTCGCATCTAAAAGAAAAACATTAGTTACAAAAACCTGAAGATCAGACTACAAGAAAGCTTAATTTCTAACTTTCGCATCACGCAAATTTCGCTGTAGGCATTGACATAGCAGTTCGCATTAAAAACTAACAGATACATTTAAAAATACACGAAATGAAGGCAAATAAATGAAGAATTCTAATGCTTTAGTTACCTGAAGTCACCAGGCCGGTCACATTGATAGCAGCCATCCTCGTCCGATGAGTCCGCACAGTCCGGCTCGCCGTCGCAAATTTGACTGGCCGCTAAACACGTGCCGTCGCATTGGTGAGCACACGCTTTAAAAACAATACGATTCCTTTGAATACAATTAACTTAAAAAGCAAACATTCAAAGCAGTCAACAAAAGAGTTAGAAGAAACACAGGTATTCGCAAATGAACGCAAAGCCGTTGGCCATGGCACCGACTGCGCTTGCATAGATAATCGCAATAATATGTAACATTTTAAAACAAATAAGTCAGAATTAATTTCTGATCAGTGGGAACGGATCGCGTTGAACATATTCCTGAAGTTTTGAAATATTTATTTTGTAACATTTGAGATATTTCACCGAGATCCGTTCGCCACACAGTGAAGCCAGCCTTAAAAGTAATCATAAAATATAACACTTATTGTGTCAAGTGCTTAAATGACAATCATTTAAGCAATTGACACATACAGTTTCAGATAAATTTATTCAAAATAACAAATAATGCAGCACTTTCCCGGGTTAGGTATATAAACTTACTTGCAGTTGTAGCGTCCAGAATATTGGGATAAACATATTAACGCCTTAGCCTTTTGACTAGACCCAAGATTCTTAACTTTGGGATAGCGCTGTAGTTTAGGGGTCTTACCATAAACCTTATCACCAGATTTTGGTTGGTCTTATCTCTATCTTGCCTTGTATTCAGAAAGTATTTTGAGCACAAACAAAATTTGTGAATTTATTAACTGCACGCAGGTTTTTGATAGGACCTCTAAACGAACTATGTAAGCTTTTGTAACAACATTAGATAGATATATAATCTGAACTCAATGTACCTTCACAGCCTTCCTCATCTTCTCCGCGGTCACATTCGCGCACACCGTTACACTTCTCGGCGCATTGTACTCGAGAGCCAAAATTGCAGCTAAAACGGTCGGGAGAACACGCGCCTGAAAACATCGCCATGTTATAACTATCCGTCGTCGTTTCTCTCAAACCCCCAGTGCGATTAACACATTGCGAATAACTACTAATGTTACAAGTTGACAACAAAATCAGCGACATAATTTATTCCATTAAATTCAATAATTATGTAGTTCATAAAAAATCGACTGAAATAGAAATACAAGAACAACCTCAATATAAATCTAACTACGATGGAAATAACAAATATAAAGATAGAATTGGATCGAAAAAGGAATATTCATGCGATATACATGCGCATGCTTCTAGCTACAACAATTGAAATGTGGACCTTTTATCACATTCGACGGTTCACAGTTTTTCTCGTCAGTATGATCTGGACAGTCGTATTTACCGTCGCACCGTCTCCGAAAACTTACATATACACCGTCGTTACATTTCCAATGGTCCTTTCCATGGTACCCTAAATATTTACACAAATATTATGATGACTCTTAGAAAAATAAATAGTTCTCATTATCGTCCATCAATCGTTTTAGGTTAATCTATGATATCCAATTAAGGTTATGAACATATTAAAGGCAGTGAAATTGTAAATATTAACACTGGCTTTAAATGTAAATTGCTACAGTTATTTCATTTTTGGAACATAACTAATTATTTATCCGTGCAGGTAAACGAGATAAAACAAGTTTTTTTTTTCAAATATTTTCATCACGTTCGTTCGTCAAAACGATCAGTATACGATAATTTTGGTGCAGTGATAATCAAATAAATACGAGAGCATTCAACAAGCATTACTTACCGCAATTGTACTCGTCTTCGCCATTGCTGCAATCGTCCTGACCATTACAAAGATAGGCTATATTTATACAAGAACCGTCCCGACACGGATATTGGTCCCTTTTGCAGGGACAACTGGTCTCGTCGGTGCCGTCGTCACACTCCACTGTTCCATTGCATTTGGCATCGGCTTGCACGCACATTCCACTCGTGCATTCATATTCATAAGCCATGCAAACTGGGCCTGCCATAATAGTGCGCCATAACCACATTAATACACTCGAAAGGGAGTCATTTTATATAAAAGCCCCTTTTGAGTGTCTTTAAATTAAAATATTAAAATGAAGCAATCTTTAAATGACTGTTAAGTTCAATCTTAGTTATCCAAACTTGATGCGAATGCCAGGTAGAAAGTTTTTATTTCAGAATTGTCTTGAGTTTCACAGGTAACTTCATGTTCAGCTCAGTTCAGATCTAACAGCTGGCCAATCGCGTCAAGTTTAAGCTCATTAAATCAATGTTACGAATATTAATCTAGTAAAGTGCAGCTGTAATGCAGTGCATAGAAATAAGCGACTCAATTTAAAAATTAGTTTGAAGTAAAACATGCTAAAGGGAGGTATAAAATATCACCATCACCTTTTCAAATTATTGAAATGTATCAAATTTACAAAAATCATTGTTAAAAATTTGGAAAAGTTCAAACCATATGAGCAATCGCGTTCGTCAGAACCGTCCTGACAATCGTGCGTGCGATCGCAATGCTTGGATGCAGGGATACAGTGTCCATTATCACATTTGAAGTCACTCGCACCACATGCTAGCCGGTAAAAGAAATATACTGTGTTCATATCGATTACATAAAGGAGCTCACAAATTACCAGCAATTTCGAAATAAAAGATTGAAAGAAATGAAAATAATGAAAAAGAAGATCAAAAATCTGTATAAGAAATTGAAATGATGTAACCAATCACCATGAAGTCTCATTGAAAAGAGGAAAATGTGAAAATAAAGTCAGAATAAAACAGATTTAGAAGTAAAATAAGACAGTAAGCCAAGTAGAAAGAACCCTTTACGATAAAATAACTTACGACAATTCTGTTCATCGGAAAAATCTTCAGGCGTACAATCATAGTGGCGATTGCACCTGAGAGTCTCGGATATAATCTTGCCACTTCTGCATTTAAAGTAGCCAGTGGCTGGAAATACATGCAAAGCCATACATGTAAACTGATCATTGTGATTATTAAATGTTGGATGTTAATTTCGAAACTGTATCATGCATGAGATAAGACATAGTTTCGGTGAAAATAATGTGAATTATATGTAGCTTGAAACGTTATCAGAAGTTGATGAGATCTATTGGGGGTGGACTAAGAAATTTGTTCAATCTTTATGGATATGGATGTCTTACCGATGCAGTTCCTTTCGTCGGACCTATCTGTGGGGCAATCGACCCGGCCATCACATCGCTTACTCCGTTTGATACAGCTCCCATGATCGCATTGCCATTGGTCTGGTCTGCATGCTTTTAGAATTACATGATTTATTGTACACGGTGTTATTGGGTTAGCTTTTAGTATCCGCACCATTATTATCTATGTGGTTTTGTTTATTGACATTTATATTTTTTGATTAATGAGATTAAAACAAGCAATGTTTAAAGAAATCTTAAATTATATCAAAGCATCGTACAGAAATAATCTCAGTTTTTAAATCCCCAAAAGAGATGTTTTATGTCTTATAGTTCAAGATACTTTGAATTTCAAAATTGCCTTAATTTTAAGTTATTTTAAAAATGAAGATTTTACTATGCGTTTGCCTCCTGACTACATTAAAAACTGTTTTTTAATCGACGTAAATGCCTTAAAAAAGTAGTTAGGACATTCAATTAATGTTCCGAATATAAACAAAACCACACAATTGGTTAGTTGCGTTCAAGCCAATACTTACGACATCCCATTTCATCACTGCGATCTTTCTTGCAGTCCTTGAAACCATCACAGCGGAGTAGCATGGATATGCAGGAGCCATCGTGGCACCTGAACTGGCCGGTGTCCTTACACACATGGTGACCAGCCCACCATACAGATGTTGAGACTTACCGTACAAATCATCCACGAAAGCAGCGTGTGAACATACCACGTTAATTACCTTGTCTTTGGATTGGAACGAGGCATTACGAGCTAACACAAGAATTCTGTTCAACAGTTTTAGCATCTGTAAAGTTCTACTTTAATGTAATTTTTGACATGGTCCTCGCCATTTGTGATTCCTCTTTCTGCCTTAGATATGCCTTAAACGTTAGTATATCATGCGATACACTGCAGTACTCATGCATTTTGGCAGTCATTTCAATGTCTAAATAGTCAAATTTTCAAAAGGGTTTTTACCCCATAGCCTGCCAGAACTAAGTCAAAAGCATGCACTCGCCAATCTGCTTCAATTTTTTCTTTTCATGTTGCTCATAGTCTCTCGTTGGTTGTCTGGTTTCCTACTATAATGTACTTACCACAGTCTTGCTCGTCAGATGAGTCCGCACAGTGATTTTCGCCATCACACCTCTTGCGTTCTTCAATGCAGACGCCGTCGCTCTCACAACGGAACTCATCGGGGCGGCATTCTAAAGTTGCATAAAAAGAAATCATTTGAATTCATCTCATAATGTACGTACTTATACGTGAAAGCTTGAAAACTCTAACTGCTGAACAGATTTGGTTGAAATTGAGCAAACGGATAGATCGTGAAATAGAATAGGACATGGGATACTTTTTCTCCCGGTTGTGTCTTGTTCCCGTTAGACAATTTCCGACGGCCACTCGCAAAAGTTATTAACGAACTTAAAATGGCTCACATGTTCTAATTGTAATTTACCGGAAAGTTTAATATGATCAAATTATTTTTAAACTTCATTTTTATTTATAATTCGGTTATTCTGATTCATCATTCCAGTTTACAAGATTCGTTCTGAGTATCTAGATGATATTATTATGCTGTATTAAATTAAGAAGTGGGTAGGTATTTACCGCAACCAAATTCGTCATCCTGGTCTGGGCAATCGTATACGTTATTACAGCGACGGCTAGACTCGATGCAGTTGCCGCTTCGGCACTGGAAATCGTCAGCGCCACATGCTCCTGTTAACAAACGGAAACAAACATTTACTTGGTGAAAACAAACTTGCAGCGCCATCTAGGGACGTTGCGAGGTATTACAGTATCCCGTAGGAACGTTGTGGGTGCGTTGAACTGTCTCGTTTAAATAGATGGCAGCACTAGATAAAACTAGTCATGATTTAACGTAAAAACTGAGTGTTTTATTCGAAAGTAACACCACCAACTTAGTATAATGAGAAACATTAATTTATAAAATATTATATTTTCGAGTAGTAAACTAATTCCAAAGGTTTGTTTGAAGCGTTTACCTCGGAAGGTTACCCTGTAACCTGCAGCGCCATCTACTCACAAATGGACGAATTTTAATAACACCTATGCTCTCACGTTAGAATATTTTGTCGTTTATTTTTAATACTTTTTACTTTTTGTTTGAAAACATCGACTTCAACAAAAAGGGTGAGGTGCTGTATACGTCTGTATGTATTTTGATACAGAAATGCTGGTGAAATTTTAATGTTTCGGGGCAATAACTCTGCAGTTAAAGTTCCGAACATTATATTAAACTTTTAGTTCCGCAGTAGGAGGCGCTGTAGTGCTTTCATTAAAATCTACAAAGGTAGGTATTCGACTGCGTTGATCAAACAGTTTAACTTTTCCGAAGTTAAAGTTTCAAAGCGATGCAAGACTGTGGTTGCTTATACGAGTATTTCGGCACAAATTTCTGTGACAGACTTCAGCAAGATAAACTGACGTTTCTCGAGGCTGTACTTAACGTATTTTGATTGTTTGAACAAGACATTGCTAAAACTTCCAGATCTGTCAACGATAGATACGTATAGAGACACTCGGTTGGAACAACGGAACATAGCCCCCGCATTTAGTAAGTCACTGGTGCTTTTTATTTCTAAACAAAGTCAACTACTTACACCTTTGCACTACCTGATAGTTATGGTGTCCTTGTATGGATTGCAAGGTAACTTTAATCTTTTACGCCTTATCGTATTGAACTGAAATAGGTTATCACTCCAAGCAAAGCTCATCAAATCTAACAACGCAACACTTACAACCTCGGTCACGTAAGCCCACGGTTAACAAGTGCGAACGACACAACTCTAGTTAGCATAAATCGACAATAAAAAGAAAAAAAAAGGAGCGTAGTCCCGACAAATTTTCCACATCTTTTGTTCTATAAACATTGTCAGTAACACCTATGCGTATTTAAAATTCCGACGTTGTTCGCCGGGGCCTACTACGTGGTATACTTAAGACTGCATAAATAGGCAAGTACCCGCGAGTGTTACGGGTTCGGAGTTTGCGCGTACGCCTGTGAAAATCGCAAAGTTCGCCGTGCTTCGCCATTATGTATCGCGACCACGTGGCGGCGTTTAACAGTCTCGAGACGCGCGGGTCGCGAGAAATCAAGTTGAGTTAAAGTTTTTTTCTACACTGAGTTATCAGATACTTTGAATATCTTACGAGTACTTATATTACTAAGGTTCGTTTGCAATGGAATTTGAATGCTATGAGCAATTTACGCATTTGCTGCACTATTGCCAATCATGTAGATATTTGAAACATCTTAAACTTTTTAATATGTTAATATTTATTTGTTTTTAATATGTTATATACTTTTAACCAAGAGGCTTTGCGTACCCACACTGTGCCACAGGGATCTAAACTAAGCCAATCAAAGAACTCCACTTTTTTTTTCAGGATATTCTTCGGCCACTTTAGGCTTCAAATTTTTTGTGATGCATTGGTATACAAACTGTGTTAAAAACAATATATACAGTAAAGCATCCTGAGAGCAATTCCTCAATTCACTTACAATTAACATTTACTAATGACGTAAGTTCCTTGCAATTTAGGCCACCGGGCTGGTTGGCTATGCATTTACATTAATCGAAAGATTTATGTTACACGCTTTGGACAATTTAATAGTAAAAGCAATGCCATTAGGTATGTGCTTTAGATGTATAGGTAATTATCAGAATAAAATTAATTTGACGGGTCTAGACGAAATGACATTTTAGCAACTTTTGACAAAATCCTTGACTGTCAAAAGCCTGAAATGTTTGGGATGGTGTCTTTTCGGTATCCTTAAAGGTTTTGGCTCCCAACAAAGTGGACCGGTGACCTGGTGGAAGCTGCGGGGATCCGTTATATGCGAGAAGCACGAGTCCAGCAGTGGTCGTCTTCGGGCTGTTAAGATGATGATGATAAAAATCATATACGCTAATGGAGTGTCCCTTTGTCCCACCCCTTTGACCACTATTTCCTTGTTGACATTTTAACTGTTCTGCATCTGCTTGTCGTGCGTATGTCGCTACTGGGATCCAGCAGAATACCAGCGACAGGTATATTTGCCTGGCACATGCTGAGGTGCTACATGAGACACACATTGGATTTTTTTTAAGTCAATTTTTTTTTTTTGCGGTAGATAGTTTGGCACTCACAGATTGCCACAAATTCTGTCTTTTTTATGTGTTCATATTTGTATTTCTAGTATTATGATTTATGTAAGTAAGTTTTTGTGTATTGTGTTTTCTGTCCTTGTACCAAAAAAATGTTTTATCTATCTAACTTTGTGAACAAAAGGCCTCGGAAATGTGTGATACATTACAACATAAAGTGTAAGTTAGGTAGTTATTATTTAATAACGAGGATGATACTCGCGTTCTTTCTTTTGATTTTTACTTACACGGGGCCTTTTTTATATTCTTTGCCTGCATTTGCTAACTGTAAAACTTAAAGTTCAACCACCTATTTTAATGGGACCTTATTGTATATATACCAAGTAGTTGTTAAATTAGTTGGCTAGATAATTAATAGTGACTAGAAAAAGTTTATTTTTTCCAGGGAAGGAGAAACAAAATGAGAGAAGTAAGGGCTTTTAAATTAATTACCTAAGAGCGACTTTTAGGTACTTAATACAGCACTATACTGAGCGATAGCCGTTTGGCGCGGACGTGACGCTTAGGTTAGGCCAGCACTTCAAGCTCAGCCGGGGATTGCGGAAGTCGCATACGTTCCCGCGATCCCCGGCGTAGGTGAGAGATGGAACACCGGGGTGGTTTTAGTCAGTAAGAGTCTGACAGACCCCTCCACCCGCCCCAGGGTGGAGGATTTCCATGAGGATTACCGATAAAGTTTAAAGAAGTTTGACAGATTGTTGTAACTTGATGTGCATTGATGTTACTTGATTGTTGTAACAGTCTGTAACTTCACAACTTCGATTGATTGTTCTTTTTGTTTTTTTTTTTTTTTTTAATAGTATGTGTATGCGTCGTGCTTGCGTGGAATTAAGGCATGTCTTTGAGTAAATTAGAGTGAATAGGCTTCTACTGGGTAAGCTCGCTCCATCGTCGACTTTGTCTCTGTCATCTAAGACCTAGACTAGAGTCAAAAGTAAACTCATCTCAATTAAAAAAAATATTCTGGATCTCGTGTCTCATTTTTTAATAAAGCAGGCTAGATTGTGCGTTTGTGAACCACTGCTGCAAGGTACCAGCTGGGCCTGTCAGTAGTGATGTCGCAAACTGTGTCGGTTTTTTTTTGTCTTTATTAATGTTTTACTAACATAGTTCGTAAGTATATTGTTACTAACACTATGAGTCTTGTTACTCGAATTAAATGTTTGTTATTATTTTAAATCAACGACAATCGTCTAGTACTAAAGATTGTAGTCATAATAAACATTTGCGATCCACTCACTTTGTACGAAGCTTCATAGCGTTCGTGAAAACCTCAAATAAGGTTTTCTCGACGTTCATATGAGGGTAATAATATTTTATTAAAAGCTTTCTGGCGTAAGGGGGCGTAAGGGGCGTCCCGACGACTAGTCGACGACGCATCACTCTCTCAACGTAACTTAATGTTCCACAATTACTTAAACCCCCATTTTTCACTTTAAAGACTTGCTTGTTTATTAAATTGTTTATACTATACATTTCATTTTTATAAATTGTTATTATAATATGTTTAGTATTAAAAGTTGTTTGTTTTATGAAACCTGCGCCAATGAATGACATCACTAGGCTACTTTTTATCAAAACATGCATGATTTCTGTAGGATGGCCACAGAAGGGAAGACGCGGGAAGAATGTTAAGTCGTTGTTTTGATAAAACAATCACAATAAAGTACACACTGGTTGTAAACATATATACAAGTAGGTTGGTAACTGTGTTTTCGAATGATTTCTCATTAGGTACTTGTAACTCGTAATCGTAAAGTGGAATGCGTTCGTGTTTGGTTAGTTGTAGCAATACAACTCGGCCATAAATTAGGTATTAACTGCCTTATACCGTTTTCTAAAATGTGTGTCATATTGATAATTAAACCTTAAGACTCTACTGTGATAGGTAACCAATTTCTTCCAAAAACATAGATCCAGAATAGGCTGGTAAAAATTGGACCATAACATCACTGTTATGGTTAATTTTTAGGGTTCCGTACCCAAAGGGTGAAACGGGGCCCTATTACTAAGACTCCGATGTCCGTCCGTCTGTCTGTCTGTATGTCTGTCACCAGGCTGTATCTCATGAACTGTGATAATTAGACAGTTTAACTTTTCACAGATAATGTATTTCTGTTGCCCGCTATAACAACAAATAATAAAAATGAAATGAAATTAAAAATATAAGGGGACATACAAGAAACATGTTTTTTTCGGCTTATGGTAAGGAACCCTTCGTGTACAAGTCCAACTTGCACTTGTTTGTTTACGTGAAAAAAGAAATGTATCTGACGGACTAATTCGATTGTTTCAGTAAAATAACCTATTCTAGAGCTGTCTAGACCATAAATAGACTACTGTCTCCAACAGATAGTTGATATTGAAGGTGTTAAACTTAATTGTGCTGCTGTGCAAGCTTTGCACAAAGGGCCGGTGTTTGGATAGCTCCTGGCTTGGTGACCACAACAGTGACAGAAGGCACACAGTGCGACTATAGACAGAATAACTAGCAGGTCCCGACACTGAGTAGGGGCCAACATAACCTAGTTTCGCATATTTTCTGTATCAAACTGTTTGTATTTAAGTTAGTAGTAGGGTTTTGTATTGGATTGTTTTAATTTTTGGACTCCTGTGCACTCCTGTAGCTACTAGTTCACCCTACTTCAAAACATATTTTTTTTTGTTTTTTGTGTAAGTAAATAAGTCGCTGGAGAGCCATAATTAAATAAAATAAGTTTACCATATAAGAGGGGAAATTGGGGAATAGATAAAAAGTATAAAGGCAGGTACTTAATTTTTTTTTAAACTCACTGTCTTGAACTGTTCTTGATACAGAGGTAAGTCTCTTATTTTTAAGGAGCTTTCTCAAACTGTCAAAGTTATCTCTAATTTTCCTACATTCTGGCAAATTTTTGGACATTGATTGTAGCTAAAATGGGATTTCGACTTGAATTTGAACGCTTTTTCAGTATGATTATCAGCAGATTTTATTATGTGCTGAAATACGTACTCTGAAAAGAAAAGGCGATACCACAATCCAAATTAAAAAAAAAACCAATAAATTCAAACCTTTTATTACTGTTCGTGTTTTACTACAGCAGCCTGAAAGTTTCTAATTTGCCAGACAGAACCTTGTTCTGGAATTTGGTTTATCAAAATGATACTGAGCCTAAAGTTGGGCGTAGCGTCTTCAGAGTTAACTCGGAAGCTCTTTCCATACGCGCCAACCATACCCATACTAATATTATAAAGCTGAAGGGTTTAGGGTTTGTTTGTTTGAACGCGCTATTCTCTGTAACGATCAGTCGGTTTGGAAAATTCTTTTTGTAAATGATAGTCACACTCATGAGGAATGCTAAAGGCTGTACAGCCTATACTGCAGCCGTATGGGAACGAGAAATTCCTACGGGAACGGGAAAAAACGCGACAGATAGGAGTCGCGGGCAAAGCTAGTTAATTATATATAATAAATAAACCAAATAGTTACAAATTACTCTTTTTCATGTCAATTTTTTTTTTCAAATTAATCTAGGTGAGTACGGTATTTCTAAGCTGTTACTTACCCTGAAACGCCGAAACGGACTCGGAAATTAGAATCTCTTTCAATGGCAATATAAGACAATATTATTATTAATATTATTATGGGGGAGGCCTTTGCCCAGCAGTGGGACACAATAAGATAAGGAAAAAAAAATAATAATAATATTACCTACTACTCGTAAGCTGTTGTCGTATTTTTGTTGATAGCAAGTATAAACACCGCTAAGGCGTGGTTGAGACCTATCTACACTTAGCTTAACATACAGAAAGTAAATAAAAGAACAAGGACTAAAAGTCTTTGAAAGCTTACAAATCTTTTTTTTTTTTAAGGATGGGAAATCATCAAATGACTTCTTCCGCTCTGGGTGGAGCGGAAGGGCGTGTCAGACTCTTACTGACTAAAACCCATCCGTGTTCCTTCTAAAGCCCTTTGCGTTCCAGGGCGGCCCTGGTGACTCTTTCGAACAAATTCCGCAAGAAAGCTTGCAATCCTAATTTTTGGCACGTAGTGGTACAATGTTCTAGACACACTTAAAATGGCAGCATTGTTATATGAAGCGTCACAAAACACAACTAAAATAGGAAATGTTTGTAAAGATCAATCAAAGTTATCAGTAACCATAGTGAAATTCAAGTTAGCGACGATTGACGATGCTTTCTTATAAACTTTATTTATCGAACGAGTGATATCAATTTATTAATATTTGGATATATTGTTCATATTATTTGTAACCTATCCTCAAAACATTATAATCGACGCTCAGTTTTTTTAATGCGTCCAACATATAGTTTATTTTGTGATATTTTTAGTTTTAATATTCTCATGTAAGTGAATTGTAATTCTTATGAGAATAAATGATCTCTAACCTCATATCAATATCGCTTTCGAAGCACTTATTTGGGAATATATTGTAATGAAAGTACCTACCCTAAATGAAATAGTCTAAAAAGATTTCTAGGTTTTTATTTATTTCATTGTGCGTACAGTTAAACTTCCCTGCCGGAGCCTGTGCTTCCTGATAACTACAACATGGGGTATTTAAATCAAGAGTGAATAGGCTACTTCTAGGCAAACGTGCTCCATCGTTGACCTCATCATCGCTTTCGCTCAGGTGAGATTGTGGTCGAACGCAAGTCTATCAATAATATTAAACAAGTGCGAGTTGGACTCACACACGAAGGGTTCCGTACCAAAAACAAAAAAAAAACACGTTTCTTGTATGTAAGCCCTCTTATTTTTATAACTTTTTATAGCGGCAATGAAAATACACACTGTGAAAATTTCAACTGTCTTCCCTATTACGGTTTTCGAGATACAGCCCACTCTTAGACAGATGGACGGACAGCGGAGACTTAGTAATAGGGTTCCGTTGGTTACCCTTCTGGTGCGGAACCCTTAAAAGGAGTGGGCTCCGTACCTATAATACAATGCATTTAATCGTAAAACCCTCAAGTCTACATCAAAGTACGCTTAAGTAGATACCGATCGTTCGTACAAAATATTTGCATGAGACTAGCTCGCAATTGAAACAGTTTTTTTTTAACCAAAATGTCGATAGGTAAGGTAAAAAAATTGCTAGTCTCTTTTATTATACTGGTTAAGCAAATACCACAATATAAGTATCAAGGTTAGGTTAGCATTTATTTATAAAGCACGAAAGCAAAACAGATACGCGGGTATAGAAAAGTTAGAAAGTTTGTGAACGCGGTAATAAATAGTTGCTTAGGAAGATACGACTAAAATAAACGAACTCATACCAGGAAATATATTTATCTCTTTAAATGGTAACTATATAGTTTAAAATACATTAACATTGGTACTCATGTGAACCATTTATCCTTAAAGCAAAACAACACGCATAAACCAGAATATATTGACCGCAACTTAAAAAATATATCAGGTACCGTAAAACCGGGAGGATATAAATGCAGGGGTGAATAAAAACTAACTTTTTATTGGGATTTTCACAAAAATATCATATTAATATATGTTTCTCATAAAGCGTCCATTTAAATATAAAATAATTGTTAAAGTAATTGGAGTTCTTAATTGCTGCAAACAATATTTAAATGACGTGAAAATACCAATCAAAGTTTCGTTTTTATTTGCCCCATAATTTCTATCCACCCCGTGTTTTGTTTTGTGTATCAAAGAGATTTTTTTCACGAAATACCGCATCCATTCGTAGTACATTCACGGTGCTAACGTAATAGGTTCCAGACAGGGTGAACCGGCAAATAAATTAAACAGTGTAATAAGACGCTAGTCTGCACCAGGTACAGGGTAACCCTTATTACAAAATTGTCCCGCGCCGATTCGTGAGCCCACTTCTTTACCCCTTTATTATTATGAAAAGGTTGTAAAAGACCCGTGATTCGTTGCGACAACCGACGACAGTTATTTATTTTGATAAACATGCTACCGGTGATTTTCAAACAATTTTCCAATTTGGTGTAAGACTAAGCGCACAAAGGTAAACAAAAGTTTTAGATTTATCGACTTTTTTTTTGTACCTCTTGTCATCTTTGTGTGCGCACAGCTAAGGAGTGAAATTCCCTTCCGGACTCTGTCTTTCCTGCCAACCTACTATGATGTGCTAATGCCATCCAATTCCGATGATGTAAAAAGGATAGTGCTATTCGCTATGTAAAGCTCCGTCTCTCTCTTAGAGCGGAATCATGATCATTTTAAGACTTCATAGATCGATGGTAGAATTGATTGATCAATAGGTGTGTTTTCAATTGTTTATCGCCCGGTGTCCCTCTATCAGCTAAAGCTACTACACCAATCGATCAACGTCGATCTATCGATGGCATTAATCGATGACCGATCGATTGGTATGGTAACACCCTTTTTTTTTTTTTAAAGGATGAGAAATCATCAAATGACTTCTTCCGCTCTGGGTGGAGCGGAAGGACGTATCAGACTCTTACTGACTAAAACCCATCCGTGTTCCTTCTAAAGCCCTTTGCGTTCCAGGGCCGCGGTGACTCTTTCGAACAAATTCCGCAACCCTGGCAGGGTTGTAACACCCTAAGGCTGCATCAAAACAGTATTCAGTATTAGTCTTCCTTAAATGTATTAATCCAGTGCAAGGTGCAATTGACGTGGGTAAAATTCTGGTAATACTGACTATCTGACAATTTTAGCGCGACTTGAGTTTCGTTACTTCATCCAATACGCCATAAGTTCCAAGACAATGTAACATCTATGAATGAAGTACCATTATTGGCACATATAGTGACAGGCACGCCCGCAGCCTAGGTGTTAGTTTAAGTTAAATATTCATAATTGACACACAATAGAGTTTCTGAATCTCATTATTGTCAGAAAATGTCAAATGCTGAATTTACGAGTAAGAGACCTAACGCTTACCAAGCATAGGAACACTGGGGTCGGTGTGCACTGTGCCTTGATTTATTTAATATTTTGTGCTTAGCATTAAAATTAGTGATGCTCCTGAATAAAAACCGTTGCAATGGGTACTGTATTTTCACTAATTACTCCCCTCTTCCAATCACTTCTATAAAAGTGAAAGTGCTATAATTTGATGTTTGTTGTCATAAAGCCGTTGCTATTTATCGTAAACAAACATCATGTTGTATCAGGAGTCAGGACACATTGCTTTAACTAGATGTATGCACACATGTGACAATTTCATGGACTAGTTTTTATTCTTGCCTCGTCCCTGCGTATTCGCACGTTTCATCTCAGTTGTTTGCCATACATTGAACGTCAATAGGACAATTTATTATATCTCGAGTTGATTTACGTCCCATTTCGCACATGTCACATTAGTATGTAGCCAGAAATGTATTTGATGCGAGTGTTTCGATGGCGTAGGAATGTAGAATTGCAATCAATGCGTTGAGCTTAGTGTTACTGAGGTAGTTATTTTGGAATTCCGTCCTTTGTGTTGTTTGACTTTGACAATTTTGGTATATTGTCTAGTGGTTTAATTACTCATACTATGGATATTAGGACATTACGACAGTAATGATACATGTCAACTTTGTCAAAAATATTTGCTCAGGTCTGGTAGGCAGCCACTCCACGTAAAATACTGCTATTCAGCTGAATCCAGTTTGACTGGAAGCCGACCCCAACTAAGTTGGGAAAAGGCTAGGCAGACGATGATTCATTTACTCTGTATTCATTAAAAATATACAAACAATAAAAAAAATAACAAAATTGTTGACGTTAAATTTTTCTACAGACTGCCCAAGCTATTACAAATGAAGATAAATAAAATAATTATACCCTATTAGTTATTGATATAAAAAACCCTTAGGCGAATAACAGTTATAATTGTGCGCGCTCATTAGCTACCAAATATCGGCAAGTTTCGATATATCGGATGACAATAACAAGCTTCAGGCGGGAGTGGGTAGTCTGCTAATAAATACTAAAACGTTGATCACAAATTGTACTTTATTTATCAATAAAAACGTTGATATCGCTGTTTACCCCTACCCGTCTAATAATAGGTACTTTGTGCTCTACAGGTGCACAGGTTGCATGCTTTGAGCCACACTGCATTGTCAATCACTTAAATAATTCTCCGTGACGGCTCTACTCCATTGTATACGACAAAAAACTCTCGAATGTTATCTCAGTAGACCCGGTACAGGGTAATGACCGAACCAGCGTACAGCTGAATTATAAAGAACGCCTTCAAACGCCGGTCTTAGCAAAGAGACACATTTCACATTTGTACATCGTTAGGCGACACAATGGCGATTGATGAAATATGCAAAACGGGATAAAGTTAATCCTATTATGTATGGTACGCTTTGAAAGAGACGACGCTTACGGAACTGTCGCGCTGTGGACGTCGCGGTCAGACGTCCCATCACTATTTTGGTGCGATAGCGTGACTATATCCAATACATTACCGACATACTGATTGAATTTATTGGTACATTATAAGTACAATATTCATGTATAAACTTAATTTTATAAAGAGGTAAAATGGTTTGTATGTTTGTAAAATGTAAGTACTGAGGTTCGGAATGATGACATTTTGACGTACCTACTATGAGTGATGCTCAATAAATCCACGTGTTGACAATTGTTGCTGTCAACTTGGTCAATTACTTACCCAAATTTGGACGATCGTTATCTCTGACAGAATGTCACTTTGTCCAGAATCTCTGATCCAATTCCATAAATTATTTTAGTAAGAGCCATTAGCTACTTTGTATCCCAAAAACATAACCGTTCCTTTGGGTATAGACCAAGATGAAAAAGGCTACTAAAAACTTAAACAGTTACGTAGAAAAACGCCTGGTGGACGTTCTATTTTCCACGGGCATCCGAAAATAGTCTTAAAAATCGACGAACGAGTAATAAAATTTGCAAACACTTCAGGAGAACTTGAGACATTCTAAAATTGTTGTGACTATAAACAGACCTACTAACTTCATAATTATAGTTAAATATTTATAAATTGCACATTGCAGTATTTATGTGTAGGTACTCAATAAACCATTGGTATGCGTATTGCGTAGATACTTGTTTTTTTTTAATTTTATTTTTTTTATTTAATACGGGTTTGCTCTTGACTCTAGTCTAGGTCATAGATGACAGAGACAAAGTCGACGATGGAGCGAGCTTACCCAGAAGAAGCCTGTTCACTCAAATTTTGAAGAGATTAGGGTTTAGGGTTTTATTGCATTCACATTACTAACGGTAAAATAAGTTACCAAGAGCACCTGAAACGTCATGTTTGCATATTAAGCAAACATGACGTTTTGACAGCTGGTCAAAGGTTCGAACGTTATTGAGACCGGCTGTAAGTTACAGCTGAATTCTCTCTTTTCTCTCTTCGAAAGTCAATTTGAGTTGTGCTATTAACTATATTTTAGCTTAGTTTATACTTAGATTTTTGATTGACAGCTTAAGTTAATGAGAAGATTATTGGTATAGATCAAAAATGTTATTTATCATTATTTCACTAACACATACGACTTTATACAAATTCTATCAAAAGGTTCCGTCAGTGTCATGTTAATATCTTCGTCAACGACGGTGGTTAATCTTTCGTGAACCCAAAGAGGGTAATTTAGTAAAAATTTGGGATGAATAAAAATGCACTCGTTTTACCATAATAATGTTGCCATTAGCTGGCATATATTTACTGGGAAACTTGATTTACATACTAATTTGCTTAATAATAAACGTTTTAATAGTGACTGGGGACTTCATAGTTTTTGTTTGATCTGGTCCGCCAGAGTCTGTGTTCCCAACATTTAGCCCGTTTGGTATTCTTCTAAGAAAGATTGTACAGGTATCTTCTGGAGTCAGTCGTCCAAACTTGGATCTCATCCATTGCTTCCTATCAGGCGACATCAAGGCCAAGAGCTGACTCATCGCAAGAAAGAATAAGTAACAGTTTTGAAATGATGAAAGTAGCAGTAAATTCCGCAAAATGCCTTATTCAGAAAATGGTGTGTATTGAAAACTTTAAAGCTTCATTAAAATCAATTTTACAAATTCCTTACGATAAAGTTTCACCGGTTTTACCCCTTAATTTCAGTGACCAAAACCCCGCAAACATCCGACAAAAACCTTCACAAGTAACAAGTGCATTCAAGAACTTTTACCTATTGAAAAAGCAGTGTCTTTCTGGTCCACCGGCTACAAAGAGGGGCATGAATATTAAGTAGACGCCTCACCCTATCAATTACCAAAGACTTGTGTAACGTAGAACCGAACAGGCTTTACTTCGGACATCTTTTAACTCACTTGTGGATTGTGACGAGAACCGAGGTCAGAGTAAACAATCAGAGCTTTTAGAGAGCTCTTGCCTTTGAACGAAATTCCGTTAATGATCCATGATTGAGTAAGGGATTCCATACTAAAATTATAAATGCGAAAGCAGCTTTGAATGTTTGTTACCTCTTCACGTCTTAAGCTGAACGGATATGGCACACGTGCAGACCATGCCCTGGGTTAGAACGTTATTTCGAGACCACGTTCCCTTGCAATAATTACCAATTTCACAGGCGAGCTAGCTTTCAAATACTGCTTTGATTGTATAGTAATCGTCGCTAGAAACCTTGAACTCGGTTTCCTGGAAGTGTCAGTGCACTATGATATCTTCTGCGTGCTTGACTTATCTCTATTGAGATTGGCCACCATGACCGACATCTGGTCGAGAGGATAATAACTGGTTAAATGAGGTTGTCAGCTCAGTCTACTCGTTCAGAAACAATTGGAGTGCAGTTAACAACTTAGGAGGCCTTCCAACGCTGCGTCTTACGGTACGCGGTCGCCACTCCACAACTTTTTGGGCACCGATGAACTGGTGAGGGTCGCGGCTAGCCATTATATGCGAGACGCACAGGACCAGTTGTTGTGGCGACACTTGGGGGAGGCCTATGTCCAGCAGTGGACGTTTTTCGGCTAATATGATGATGATGATGATAACAACTTATGTCAAGGACTGTTGGTTGCAGCTGAATACCAAGCAGCATCAATCAAGGTGATGACACTGAAACTTAAGACTGAGTGACACGGTTCGCACGACAGCACAAATAACCGTGACTCGATGAGCAGTCGATCATTGTGGAGCCAATGCGCTATTCTGAGCGGGAGAGCAGATGACCGGGCACAAATAGAACCAGGCCGAGAAACGAACGGCCAAAATTCCATTAAGCATACTTTATTGAGAGGTTTTTAAACCGATGACTGAGGACTGCCATATGTATTAATATGGCACAGACTGGCCGGTATTTTTGGAAACCTCAGGATTATATATGGACTAATGATAGAAATGCATGTAACTAGAAGAGTTATGAATGTAAATGTGGATGGATGGAGATGGAGAGGGAGGCCATAGAAAAGATGTATGGATTGTGTTAGGAGTGATATGACAGAAAAGGGAATTAGTGATAGTGTGACGGCTGACAGGACAGAATGAAAAAAAGAAAGTGTTATTTTATCGCATTAAAAGAACCATTACTAGGTTCTTCTATGGCGCTTCGTAGGGAAACCCGGCCAAGTGTGAGTCGGACTCTTACATGAAGGGTTTCGTACCATAAACTAAAAAAAAAGTTTGGTAGGAAGGGTCCGGTTTTTACCCATTGGTTACGGAACCCTAAAAACATGTATTCCGTATACTTGAACGCGATCGAGTACTTTTGAAAACTAGCACTAAGGCCACCGACAGCCCTACGAGGATCTACTACCAAAAAAATATTAATTCTGTTTCATATACTGTTACTAGAAAGTACTAACCAGAAATGTTGAATAGATAGAATATTTTATTGTTCGTTATTAATACCAGAAATTTAAATCTCATGAATTTATATATTATTCTTTCTATCGAAACATGATAACAAAAAAAATATAGCGTACTTTTCATTGTTCAATAAATCGGATTACGATGAACACAAAAAAAAAATGTTGTTCCGATTTCAATTCCAATATTTCTGCTGCACCGCTATTGTGGGCGTCGTAGGCCCTTCATTCGAATTTAATAAGAACGGAAATCTGTCGGTCTGCCTGTCATAACGAGCCGATATACGAACAATGAACTCCTTGTAACTATCAAAGCGGAGATAGGTCAATGAAATGTCTGTTACTCTCGAGTGCAGTTATTAATTCTAATGAGGTTTTAATCATTTTCAATTAGTTTGTTCTCACGAGTCTGTGGGGGGGTTCTTGGTATTTGTCCGGAGTTGCATAACATAGATAAATTAATTACAAATCCGGTCAAAAGTAGTAGGATCAATTTGACATTCATCAATTTAAATTTGAAAAATGAAGTTGATACACTGGTGTTATAAAAATGAATGTGTTGTCATTGGAATAGAACGAATTACTACTAACTGAAAAAAAAAATGTAAAGTGTTGTATATTGTATTCTTTTATTTATTAGCGGTCCCCGACACAATGACTTTTGGGCCAAAATATTCGTACCTACTTATATAAAACTAAATGGGTCAAAAATATAATTTTAAACTTTTTAGAGTATTTTAGGTCGGAGGTTGTTTAATATTTTATTATAATTTTATATTATATCACTAGGATTGCTCCTGTATTGTGTGTGCGTTTACAGACATACAAAGTCACATACACAAACAGCCAGACAGTACAGAACAACTATCTGTAGGACTGGAACTGTCTGTATTTGTTCCGTAAGGAACTCGAACCCGCGACACGCAGCGTAGCAGTCAATCGCTTAACCACTGCGCCAACCGTGCCGTATTTTTTTTACCTATTAGCTACTATTACTACAAACCCTACGATCTACACTCACTTACATGGCACTACACCGTATACCAAAATATCATATCTATCGAACGAGTGAAAGTAGCTGAGCCTCTCTCACCAATGCACACTATATTATATATATATATATATTCACACATAATATATTCACTCATTCCTCTTTGGTCATCATCATCAGACCCTGACCACAATCTATTTATAACCTATTCATGGGGACCATTTAAATGATCCTAAACACGAAGTGTCTGCTGTACGTAAGTGAGGAGTAGGGTATCCTGCAGTCTCCAGGCCATGTTGCAGCATCAAGGTTACTTATATTCATATAATCTGTTCATTGAAATTTTTCCAGTGAGCCCAAACATGATACCTCTACTGTAACTAAGCGAGGATTTGGGTATTCTGCAGACCTCAGGTCATGCTGCAGCATCAGGTCAAAGTTACCATATTCTTGCAATACTATTGAAGCAATAGAATACCAAATTCACAACGAGCAACAAGCTAAACCGACTTTGATAAAACATGTCTAAGAACCATCGCTAAAAAATCTGTTTAAAAAAAAACGCGTCCAAATCGGTTTACCCGTTTAAGAGCTACGGTGCCACAGACAGACAGCCACACATATATAGCGGTCTAACTTATAACAAACCTCTTTTTACGTGGGGGTTAAAAGTCGGATGTGACAGACAGAGAGATAGATGGACAACCAATCCTATAAGGATTCCGTATTTCCATACAGAGTTTCCCTAAAACATATTATTATTTCAGATCAATCTCACGACGGCCATACACTTCATAATAAAAATTGCCGTCTGAAATGGTCTTTTGGATAAACAACCACACAGATTTGAATAAACAGGCAGTCTATGTATTTGTCTGTGATTCTTTAAAGCTCTCAAGGCAATATTTACGTTTATAGACGGCGATAAAACATTAATTTGACAAGCACCCACCCGCAGTTAGGGACAATCAGTGCAGGGATTACGTTGAGGCAGTAACCGTCACAATTATTGTTTTGTCGCGCACTGGCGAACGTGGATTGTGACACGCCTTCCTGGGTCCGTGTCCATATTAAAAGGATAGACGTCGGAATGTTTAGAGATGGTGGTCAGTGTATAGTTGAAGTGAAAACTTCTTTAGCGGCGTTGTGCACTTTTTCAATGAGAGAGGTTATAAATTAGTTATTGTTAAGTCTTTAATCACTTTCAGATTTCAGAGACGAAGAAAGATTGTTAATTGAGTGAGTAAACAAGTTAATTAGCGAAGCCCTGCAGACGCAATTAAATTCCTTTTTTTATTTATTTTTGTAGTAACTACACTATCTGAGAAATCTTTTTAATTATGTTTTTTTTTTGTCTTTTGGTACCAATTAGTTATCGACCCATTAAGCAAATCCTACCTACTTCGTCTGATCGCAAATTGCAATAATTTTAACGTGAGATGTACGTATCCGCATAACAATGTTATACAGGATGCTCCAGAAATGCGTGGTCATATTTAAGGGTGTTGTGGGGTAGGGAGAGCTGATATACATTAATGGAAACAAACCAAGCAAGCACTAGGCCATATTCGGCTAATGTTTTGTCGCCCATGTATGATTGAAACGTTGTAACCATCTTTGAACTCAATACTACAATTTCTGTTTCATAACTTTATTTTATTTGTGTTCAAATAATGTATAGCAAAAAAGTAACTTTTGGATTTAAATAGACAATGCAAATGTTGAAACTATTAATCTGTTTTTATTATTAAAGACAAAATACTAAAAGAAAGAATTTAAAGGTGTTACGTAAAAAAGGGTTAGGCAGAGGTGTACCCATAGCACTTTTTTATATGTAATCGTCAAATGACTTCTTTCTTTCTGGGCGGAGCAGAAGGGAGTGTCAGACTCTTACTGACTAAAACCCACCCGTGTTCCAAATGACCTTTGCGTTCCAGTGTTGCGGTAACTTTTTCGAACATATTTCGCATCCTGGCAGGCCCCGACAATTAAAACAAAAAATATATATATAATTTAAATTTATTAAAGTTAAATTTTTCTCCTATTGTATGACTGGGTCTGTGCCTTTCCTATTTCTACATGAGATCGGGGTCAAGCCCGACAGTAAGATATGATTAAACACGCCCTTAGCCAACTGGATGAAATGCAAAATACAGATACAAAGGCTATGTTAAGCGTTTAGCCGACATGTTAGGAAAATTTGTGGAAAATTAAAATTCATACATGTTGGGTTGGACGTTACAAGACATTTCTTTATTAAAGAACTAACGGGCAACAGTGTTTATAGGTGTAAAGTAGGGTTCTTTATTATTTGTAAGTTTAGTGTTAATACAGCTCGTGCCTAAATAATAGTAGCCGTACGGGTTGATCTTCAAGGTTAAGCAACGCTAGCCGAGGTTGGTCTGTGGATGGGTGACCATTTTAACATACCGAGACTCTTCTGTGCCTCGGAAAGCACGCTGTCATTTGTAGATCTTTGGCAGTCGTTACGGATAGTCAGAAGCCAGATAATCTGACACCAGTCTTGCCAAGGTACTAGTACCGTGTTACCCAGTTAATGGGTTGTAGAGGTCTGGTAGGCAGCCGCTTCACGTAAAATACTGGTATTCAGCTGAATCCGGTTTGACTGGAAGCCGACCCAAATATAGTTGGGAAAAGGCTAGGCAGATGATGAGTGTTAATACAGTTTAAATATTTAACGTGATTAGTGGATTCCTGTGTAGATGGATTGCTGGACATAGCAGCAAATTCTAAGAGTACCTCTAGAGATAGTATCTTTTTTGTATTTTCGGGTATAAAAGAGTCTGTCGTACATTTAGCTGTATGTCCAATAAAAACTGTAGCTATTCATAGCTTTGGAAGTCCGAAACCGGGTTGTTGCGTTTGGCTACAGTATTCTGTTGCGAGCTGCTTTGATTTTAATGAGTTACCATTCAATTTGTTTATTGGAAACACGATGACCAGCTGTGACCACAGCCGACTCATCTCAGACCCCCAGATCATCTTCGCAGGTTGAACGGCCTTTTTACGAGTTTCCCGTCATTTTATCGGCTATCCACAAGATAATTATGCAGCATCCCTGACCCACATGTGTCGATTCATATTGAATATTTTATAAACTATGTTAATTTAGTTTTTAACCCCGTTTCTGTTTTAATCATTTATTGTTCCGCGAATAAGTTCTTAATTAAAAGTTATCGTCGTTGGATATGATTTTATGTTGTTATGTTTATGGGACCGAGGAAAGGAAATGTTTGTTTATTTTTATTTTTATAACGGTTAGGACCTGTTTGCGATTTATTGATTTATTTTTTTAATTGGCACAAAAGTGTTCATGTTGTTTTATTATTATCAAATCGTTATTCGTTACTCGTTCGTTACTGTTGAAGTGACAATTTCACCTATCCGTGTTGGGAACATACGGTGAGTGGCGTCTAAATTTGTCAATTTCGAAGTTCACCAGAAACGGCAGCTTTATATTTTGTTTTTTTGTCTCTGACAATGTTTCGAACGTCCGCGTCAAACTCATAGTTGGTTCATCCCGAATAGACAACAGGCAAACCTTGATGAAAATAAACAACGTAACACTAGTTTACAGTAAATCCGTTGCTGGAAAAATTTGGCTGTTGCTGACACACATGGTGTGCTTAGTTCGAATATATACATAAGTAGATTTTTATATCAGCTCTGGTTTTTGAGTTTTAGATATTTTCGCCAAAAAGTTTGTTCGTGATTGAAATAAATTATTTTGCCACTTTTACACAATCTTAAATATTCAATACACGATTTACAAACATAATCAGCTGCCCAAAGCATGTCATTTTTATTCAAATCCATCCCAAAATACAGAAAATAGGTATTTCTAACTCCAAAATAGCTTTAACATATACCTGCACAATTGTTTTGAGGGTAGATTTGAGAAAAACGTGACAAAAGTAAACATTATCAACAACAAAGTCCATGGCAACATAGAAATAGTTAAATTTTGTAAACTAGTGTAACAATCTCTTTGATAGAAACAGGATTATTCGGTATATGCGTTTCCGAAGTAACAATATTCTCCAAATAAATTAAGCTTCCCTGAAAGCCCTTTGAATGGAAGTTCAACAAAAGCCCATGCTGTGCATTTATGCATTTCAGCTCATTCTAATGGATCCTTGCTGAGTGCTTGAAAAGCTGGCTTTTGGGAATCGCCATAGGCAAACCATGCTCAACCGCAGCCGTGAGTGCCCTCCGTAGCTTCACGTACAAACAGTTCCATTAAGCTTGACTCCCAATACTAACACACTTAACATTCAATGCAATCGATTGTTTAGTCTGTATCTGACACGTGTATAAACTCGGTGTCGAATAAAGTCACACTCAACTTATTACTGTATAAGTCAGCTGGTACTTACGTCTGATGAATTGTTGTCGTTGAGCCTGGACTCCGACCACGGTGGTAGCCACAAGAAGGGCTATCCAAGCCCTTCCGGGGTTCTTCATTTTGCTAGATTCCTGTTTGTTTCATGTGTGAAACTGCAATTTAGTTCGTGTTGTCGAGCTAAAAAAATGTCGAGGGGAATTTGGAATAAGTATCAAGTTGCCGATTGTTTTACGAACACCACACTGGTCGGTTCAATCGAAAGCTATTAGTGAACGCGTAAATTGGCAGTCAAAAGTGTTACTTTGACATCGAATGCTTCAATGGTGCGAATTACCGTTTATTTGAGATAGATTTGTCGTCAGTTTGTTATGAAAAACGCGACGTTTGCTGGTAATTGGTATCATTTTTCAATATGTTACCTTGTAACACTCATTTGAATTGGTGAATTCGAAATATATTTTAAAACTGTAATAAGGTGCGCCTAAAATAACCAAGGTAACCATTTTGATATGATCAAGGAACAAAATTAAAATTGCAATGATTTCAACCCGCGTGATTTTTGAGCACAATCGTGTATTTTTCACATTATCACGTAATAATTTGTTATTTTCTTTTATCATAGAAAAGTTAGTGAACCTGAAATGAACTTCATTTGTCGTGAAGTGCGATAAAGTTTTGATAGGTTTTTATCATGGATTTGCGAATACAAGCACGTGGCACTTTTATTTAATTAAACGAGCTATATGGAAACCATACTTTGAGATTTAATGTGAACTATTTGGTTAGTCTTAGATAATCGTCAAGAACTTTAGTAAAGGCAATAGGTTGAGCAAAGAGCTCTTGAAGAGATATCAAAGGGATACAAAACCGAAACTAAGTTAGAGTTTAGCTTTTACTCCATGTGTCATGTGATAGCACTTGATATCGTTTGATACCGGGTACAGACGTGTACAATGCGAATGGGAGTCACCGCACGCATGCTCAACTTTACACAATGGAAAGGGTTCGTTCGCTTGGCCCGTATCTGCTATAAGCCGAGCAAGCGTGCGGTGTCCATCGTCGGTACCTATTTGTAAAATCTCGTTCGCTTTTAAGCTTGTTCTGTAACCTGCATGTTACGAACGCGCCTCCGTGCGTTCTACGCTCGATGTACAGTCGTCAATCTTTGTCGTATTCTGTCGATTAAACACGGTCGAGTGTGCCGAACACATCTGTCACCATGACAGCTGTCATTAGTTTATAAAACTTTGTTTTTATTGCAGGCCGCGCCAGGTGACTGGCGAGGCGCTGAGATTTTGTACGATTAAGCATGCTCCCTGATTTATAGGAAGCCGCACATGATTGGTTACGTTGTTAGTTAAAATTTTTACTGCATCGTCCTAATTCAACATTTAGACACATAATAGTAAACTTTAATTTGCTACAATGTAATCGCTTTTAGACTAAATCAGTTCCCTTAAAATACTCTTCTTACTGTTTAAATTGTTTGCTTGTCTAAACTAAACTCGACCACTTATGCCCGGTTTCTGAGGTACTTCATCGTCCGTTTGTGTGACCGTTAACCAACAACAAACCAATAGGGTTTTGACAAACAGCGTTAACGGTCAGATAAACGACCAATAAAGTAGCTCAGAAACCGGGCAATGGACAGTTAGGCAGGCACGTATTTCCGCAGGTATACAAGTCTGTCCGGAATGAAAATAGATATACCCTTTTATTTCGAGTCCAGTCCTCCATGGTTAAGTTAGCCAAGTCTAAAGTGGACCAAAATGTCAACAGCCAACCTAACTACGAGGCTGACTGCCGAGTCGGCCATTAAATTTAATTTAATATTCTATATATGAGTAAACGGCGTTCCACTGGCACTTGCAGTGTTAATAATAGTTGCTATATTACTTAGAGAATACCTACTTGCTCTATCGGCATTACTTATTCCAGCCTTGGGGAGAAACTAACAAAATGAGAGTACATCCTAATGTCATTATAAACATGATACCACAGTTAAGTTTAGGCTGTTCTGTCTATTTCAATTATCTAGGCGGAGTCCTTGAGAGTCTTCCAGAGTGAAAAATAAGTCAAGTTAGTAATAAGCTGTACTAAAGTCCTTTCTTCAAATTTGTTCTTTTATAAAGCTGGGTTCAGTTGCAATAAGTCGTGCTAAGAACTAATACTTGGACTGTTTACTCGAGCTTCCTGTCAAATGTAGGTACTTAACACAAGCTTTCTTGAGTAACAAAGTTAGTGGAAATTCTAGGTATTGCTGGGTATGGATAAGGGATTTAGTTTAAAATACTATTGATTGAACTTTGATAGTACGCTCGGATGCTATTGCAGTAGGTAAAGTTATTACTTACGACAAACGTACTTGCTCGACAGCTCAGATTTTAGAGAGTGATATCATTACTTTACTGTCAAGTATTTCGATGACATGTCATGACGTTTGTGTACACTACACGGCCTACAAAAAAGCAGTATGTCGACACTTACTGTAATCAGTTATTTTGTTTACTGATGAATGATACAAACTTGAGTTTTTACAAAAAGATTTTCAATCTATCTTCAAATAGCAATAAAAATACATATGTGTAGACATTTCTCAAGGTGAATAAATTATTGGACAGTATCTTAACTATAGCTATCGTAAATTCGTAACATGTGAAGAATAAAACCCATAATTTAAATCTTGAGATGAGTATAAATCCCACGAAGAGTCCAAAATAAGAAGAAAACAAGCGAGTGATATCCCACGCGAATGTCAGATGATCTTAACGTCCGTTTTTTTGGTCAGTGGGCCCGTCAGCGTTAAATCTTTCGTTTTATTGCTAACTCCGACTGTACAAGTCTTTATTTATTTTGTGTTCGAAACATGATTATTTTTTGCTTTGTTTATTATCCGTACTATTCTAACGTTTCATAGAACTGTTATACATATTTTAAGAATATTTGTCACATTGTTTTTTCGTATCGAAATTTTAAAGTGCCCTGAGGGTGAAAACGGGATTTACGGGATACACTCTGGGCTACTTATGAGTTAGATAATAATGCTTCTTTTGGCTTTGCCGTAGTCGGAAAAAATAGAACTAACTTAATTATAAATTAACACATATAGGTATAGGCATCTAGATATCACACTATCAAAATTCGTCTCACGATAGAACATTATAACACAAAATTTTTGATGCTAAATGATAACTCCGGAAGACGCTGCCTAAGATAAGTGACGTCATGGTCAACTATTTCAAGGTTGAAAAGGATTTGGCTCTTATCAGGTTGATAACATACCTACTAATGACCTACTAAGCTGAGATTTTGTGAAGACTTATATACCTAGTTGTATGAAATAATCATGGTTATTTGGAAAAATATTAGATCCAAGCGAATTGAAATTTATTATTGGTCGTCTAGTAACCTTGTTCAGTTCCGATATTAAATGTGTGAATATGATGGTGCTGGTAACTAATTTCATTACCTTTTCTAACGAAAATATTTTGAAGTTTACCTATCGACATATATTTATAGTTAGTCACTACCGGTTTCATGGCTACTATTCAAAATGGCCTTTAACGGGCTAATACATACACTGAAATCTAATTGGTACATGCTTTCATGTATTTAAAAACTAATCATAAGAAAATAACACGTATTGCGTATTTTTGTAATCTTTTTTTTTGCAAAATTTTATTAAAATTTGACTGGCCTGTTGTTCGAGTGGTTAGTGACCCTGACTGCTAAACCGGAGGTCGTGGGTTCAATTCCCACCCAGGACAAATCTTTGTGTGATGAGCATGATCATTTGTTCTGTGTCTGGGTGTAATTTGTCTATAATATGTATGTTTTTAGAAATAAATAAGTATGTTTATCAGTTGACTGGTTGCCATAGCACAGACTCTGCCTAGTTTGGGATCGGATGACCGTGTGTGAGTTGTCCCAAGATATATTATATTATAATTTCAAAACGGCTAGAAGAAGAATGTCTATTAAAAAGTTATTTGTCCTCAAATTTCAGTCAGTATTTTTATTAGATCTGACAAATGATTTCCGCTACATCCCATTACTCAGGTCGTCACCTAATTGACATGAAAAGTGCATTCCTGACGGTAATAACACTGTTTTGAATCAATATTGGCTATCACGAACCGGGGGTGGGTTACTCTTGTGTTCGTTTACCTAAATACTGCAACCTTTGGGATTTGTCCAGAAAATAATTGTGAGTGTTATTACAAAGAGCAGTCACGAATGGGTTCTGTCTAGAGATACGATTCTATCAGGGAAAACTTACGTAGTAGTGGTTACAAAGGAATTTTGGTAGCAAAAACCCAATAACACTTTTCTTGAGTCGGGGCGATCCCAGGACACTTAACAGTAGTTCTTGCAAACACTATACACTGAACCGTCCACACTATACCTGAATTTATACTGAACACAACCTCTTACCTTTTCTTTATTTAAATTCTGAATCAATTCATATTGAACGGGGCAATAGATATTTTAAGACCAATGTCATGCCCTTCTGCAGTCTAGAAGGTCAGGCTAAAAGAAGTTCCGGCAACTTGAACTTTCCAAATCAGAAAAAAAGTTACCAGACTACCTGCCGTACTCTCTCTCCTTTTGTCTTTTTAATCGACTTCCAAAAAGGAGGAGGTTCTTAATTCAGTTGGTATTTTTTTTTAATTCAAACTATGGTTGCGACTAGACCACCCATTGTCACCGTCATCATCATCTTCCTGCTCTTATCCCATGTTACTTGGGGTCGGCGCAACACGTTTTTTTCTTCCATTCTGTCCTGTCAGCCGTCACGCTATCACTAACTCCCTTTTCTTTTATATCACTTCTAACACAATCCATCCATCTTTTCTATGGCCTCCCTCTCCCTCTCCATCCATCCACATTTATATTCATAACTCTTTTAGTTACATGTATTTCATTGTGTCACCCTGTGGACCTGAATATTTTCTTCACAGATTCAATTCTTTTCAGTAAAATGCAATAGTTAAAAAGATCATCTGCCTAGCCTTTTCCCAACTATATTGGGGTCGGCTTCCAGTCAAACCGGATTCAGCTGAATACCAGTATTTTACGTGGAGCAGCTGCCTACCAGACCTCCACAACCCATTAACTGGGTAACACGGTACTCCTTGGAAAGACTGGTGTCAGATTATCTGGCTTCTGACTATCCGTAACGACTGCCAAAGATCTACAAATGACAGCCGGGACCAACGGCTTAACGTGCTTTCCGAGGCACGGAGGAGTCTCGGTATGTTAAGATGGTCACCCATCCACAGACCAACCTCGGCAAGCGTTGCGTAACCTTGAAGATCGACCCGTGCGGCTGTTATTATTTAGCCACGAGCTCCTCTAGTTAGAGTTAAAAAGATATAGTCATCTAAATTATAAGAAAAGTCTAATACAAGATACGAGCATGTTATTTTTAAAAAACGGAGCCCTGAATCGACATCTGGTTTCCATGGCATACCTACCTACTCACATAAATACGTCATTTCACTCATTCGTACAATAAAACTCAGACATTTGATTAATGTTTTGGAGAACGAACAGTTCAAAAGAACTAAGAACTTTTTTTAAACAAGTCCAATGCATATTGTTTCCCGCCAGTCCTAACACTCATGGCTTTTGCAGGTATAAACTAAATACAATTCAAAATATTGCAGTCGTTGTAAACAAGCTAACTGGAATATAATAAAAATGCGGACCAAGTGCGAGTCGGACAATTATACGGGATCGAATTAACTATACTTACTGGAAACCTACGTAGTATGGCACTCCTTAATGCTAAATCAAGGTATTTCAAGTTATCTTCTCACCTTTCTCATTATTAATATAACATTTAACCGTAGGAGTCGAACTTGAAAGGTTCAGTTTACCAATTATAACTATAAAACTGGCCAATTACGAGTCGAACTCGCATGCAAAGAGTTCCGAACACATTTCATTTTCGTAACATGTTCATGTCCTGTTATCTATAGGCATACAACTATTCTGTACCTTCGGAGATAAAATGAGCAATAGTTTACTTTTCATCTAACTTCTTGAATAACTTCAAAACCATTTAGGTATTTTAAAATTATGAAAAAAAAATATATGTATAAACTTCTAAAGTTCAGACGACATCTTAGCACTGGCTCCTTGAAAACACGATGAAGTTCGACTTGAAGGAGATCCAGTTCGATAGCTAAACGTTTAGCTAAATACCATTACCGTACCATATTTTAAAAGCAATAAAAGCGACACAACAAATGTTTTTAACAAAGCTTAGTCCAACAGTCCGGTGTACTCGTGCGGATCGCGCGAAACTTTTGAAATTGTAAACTGCATATAATGCTTAAATGTTTGCAACAACTATGACAAATATTTGTGAAAACGTATGTGGACTCAGATTAAAAAACTTCTTGCATAGAATTTGTTATCATCATCTATAAACGAGTATATTAAAATGAATCGCTATTTCCCTTGTTCACGGCATCACGTGTGTACGGCTGGACCAAATTCGCTACTTCTTTTTTTGTTGTGTTTGTTATTGTCAGGAGAAGGCCCATAAGAAAGAAAATTTTGAAATAAAATATACATCCTGGCGAAGCCGGGACGTGCCACTAGTCTATCTATATATATATAAATGAATCCCTATTTCCCTTGGTCACGGCGTCACACACACGTGAACGGCTGGACCAGTTTCGCTAATTCTTTTTGTTGTTGTTTGTTATTGTCAGAAGGTTATAATGGAAGTAAATTTTACATCCGGCCGAAGCCGGGGCGGGCCACTATTTTTAAACAAAGCTCTCAACTCAAAACAAATAATGGATTTATCAATCAGAATGTCATTTGTTTTAATCACTTAACATTCAATAGTACCAGTATTATAAAATCCTGAGTAACAACTGCATGTATGAACGTGTGCGTTATCGTAATCATACAACAGGTCCATGTGTACAATGCAAGCGTGAGAAATAATCCTACAAAGGATCACATGTATCGTTAGTTCAGTAAAATAAAAAAGGATGAAGAAGCGTGGTCTTTTAAACGCGTGCATCGGATATGACGACAATATTACATGAAAACAAGTTGTTTGTGTATGAAATAAATCAGCTTAGGCTTAGGGCATTCTCAGAACATAGAAAACGCAATATTTTTTAAAGTAATATTGAAAAATGTTCATAATAAAACAATATGAACGAAACATTTACAAACGAATGAAAACAATCGTAAGTTTATACGAATTGAGAACCTCCTCTTTTTTAAAAATGGGATTGCATATCGATATTTCAAGCTTGGTTGGTAATCGAAACGATCTTGCACGAACCGCAAGTAACGTGGAGCTGTCATTAACTTTAGTATAGATAAACCTATGACATAAGAGCTTTGCCCACCAGGAGCACTCTGAACAATCCAAAGCATACAGGGCAGGATAAAAAACCGACAAAACGCTTCAATTCAATGGCCAGGTAATCCCATTATAAAAGCATGGTTAATCATTTTCATCTGACATCATACATTAATTAATGCCAATTAAATTAGAAATTAGCGGTTTGACAAGCACGTATCGTATTATACTATCAATTAGTCGTTTTGACGTGACATACGAGTTTACTAAACTAAGCATATTCAAAGCTAAAATGAATGCACAGTAGATTTTCTTCTAACCTTTTATTCATTTTTCTCTCTTAGGTCTGTGTACCTATATACCTCCAAGTATCTGTCCAGGATACCTCGAAACAATGATCTGTTTATCCGGTTCATTCGTATCAGCATTTCCCAGTAAAGTCTAGAATAATGAATTAGTCGAAACGTTGGTAGCCTTATTCTAGATACTTAATTGAGTTTGATTTCAGATCGTGGAATTATAAGGCTAACCCTATTCTAAGTACCTAATTGCCATCACTCGTTATTGTCACTCGTACTCGTGTCGTCATCACAGTTAACAGCAATGATATTCATTGATATTAATCGAAGAGTTTAAAGAAAGATATAGAGATTTTTTTGCTGACGTAGACAGAGTCAATCATAGAAGAGGACGTCTTTTTTAAAAGGTCTTCGACCTTCTGAAAACCTTTCGAGGTAAACTTCTTCTTTATCAATAAATAACGATAAATGATGATAAATTATATTGATTTATTTGATATATTTTTTGTAAGGAGGTTAAACGTAACACTTTTACACCTCAATCTTTTTAAACTAGATGAGGCCGGTGTTTCCTAGCTAACAATCCACAACTCTCAATTTGATTGAGTCAAGAGCACTCGCCTATAGTAAAATATAGGTGGTACAGTTAGTACTGAAATTCTGCTGAAGGGTGAAAGTGCAGTAACAAAAAAAAGCCCGTGACTCCGTGAGGAAAGTATGTCATACGTTTCAACGGCTGTACGGTTGCCATGAAAGCTTGCCTTAATCAGTGTCGTCAGTTGGTACGCCTGCCAAGTCATGGTTTACCTTTTATTTGCACATTACTGGCTTTTCATTAAGACTGAGGATAAGTTTCTGAACAAACTCAAACTTTGATGAAATGTTTTGGTATGTTTAGTTTCGCCGAACGACTTTATTCGGTTCTGTGTTTAAGGTTATAGAAATATGCAATGTCTGGATTTTCAAGGGGTAACGATGGTATTTTCAAATTTTCCCAGAAGCTCTTTGTAAATCTATTTTGCCAAGCTCTGGCTGAATAGTACTGTAGAGCGTTGGAGCTGTGTTATCATTGCCCAGCTCGTCCCTATGAACTTCAATAATAGCTACATTATATAATTTTAACTACGCCATGCCATTGGAATTTTAATTATATTCATAACATTCTATGATTCCACTTAACCCATACGCAGGATTAAGAACAGTTGAATTCCTTGCAGGCTATGTAATTATTTATGTATAAATATTCAAGTTTCAAACGAGGCTGTTCGTGCAAAAGTCGGCACACCAGAATTTGCGCTATTGTTTCGTATGTAAAACAGCTAAAATAACATAATACCTATACCATTATGATCGAAGGAGGTTACGCGTTTAATGGACCGACTCCTGCGCCGATTACATTTGAAGCACTCTGACGAATTTGCGCTTCATCGTATACTAGTCTATTTATATTTTAATTATTTTTTAAGTAGAATAACCTCCTTTTGATCAAAGTTTTAAAGCCTACGGATCATTCTACTAATATTAGAAATACCGAAATAAATGTGTTTGGATGTTATTTAATCAAAAACGATGCTCGAATGGATTTTTATAAAATTTTCACCTGAATAAAGACATTTCGTAAGTCACTTTTCTATTCCAGTAGTAGATGAACCTACATGATTCTCATATGATTTGACCAGTACGATTGTATGGACTTTAAAAGAGACTTTGACCTCTGAGTTTGTTTCGGTGTTTCTTCTCAGGGTAGTCAGCTAGGGAACACCGACCTCATCTAGTTTAAAAATGACCAAAGAGGATTGACGTGCTTAAGCTTCTTACAAAACGAATATTATTTATCATTATCCTTAGCTGGCAAAAGCAACCTTTACGATAAATATCGGCAAAAAAAAGAAATAGAATTTTCATCGAAGAAATATTTAAAAAGTACAAAACTGTAAGTACCTAAGACACACATACCCTCACTGGGTCAGCTGCGACCACATCCAGGCCTGCTCGCCTATTGCTATAGATAAGGTTTACTTGCTCAAAATTTCGCAGGACATAGGTAATAGTTACGGATAGAATATTGTGACGTCACTTTAGTTACTATGCCGGCCGGATGCCGAATACTATATATAATATACCTAGTAGGCGGTCAATTTATCGGATTCCGTGGAAATCTTTGTTCTCTTTTGAAGTGCGTTTGTGTTTGGTTTGGTTAGGTATATCTTGATTGCTAAGCTGCAAAAAATGACATACAAAGGAGTTGCCGAGATGAACTTAATAAGCCTAATCTCTTCAAAATTAGAACAGTGAACAGGCTTCTTCTGGGTAAGCTCGCTCAATCGTCAACTTTGTCTCTGTCAGTTATGACCTAGACTAGAGTCAAAAAACTCATCTCAAAAAAAGAAAAAATTTTGACCAATCTGGTAGCAAGACATCGTCTAGTGAAAGAAAGAAGAAATGGAGTGAGACCTTCTCTGCACAGGACATGTCCTGGGCAAAGGCCTGTCTGTGATCTGGAGAAGTTTGAAATTTTTTGGTTCAAAATAACCTGAAGGTAAATTTCGCACTCACAGTGCATTTTTGTGCACTTTAATATTTCTAGTAGTGTGCTCCGTAATGTGTTTCCGTAATATTGAATTACAATAATTTAAAAATAACAATTTTCCTTGACAAAGGACATCCCCTTTGTCCCTCAAATGGATTGAACCAAAGTTCGCCAAGGCTACAGTCATGCGATTGCGACCGTCAAACATACCTAATCAAATAGATTGGCCACAAAAAATGTCATGTTTTATATTAAGGCTTTGTGACCCGAAAAAAATAGCATTATTAATTCATCTATATCTTTACATACAGATAAATAGTAGAAAAGTCAACACTTTTTAAGATAAAGTATTCCTGCAATACATATTTTACTAAAGTAGGTACTTAATCGTTTTTTTAATTTTTACAACATAATTATTTTTTTGTTTTTATCGATTTATGTATAACTAGCTATTAAGTACTATATACTTATGCACTTAATAAAAAAAATTACTAACTAAAAATAGTCTAAAATTTGGCGTTGAAAAATTCCTCCGCATCGCTTGCCACTTTAATTCTTTAAGTTAAAGAATTACAGCTCTGAGAAAAAAAACTGAAGTCAGTTTTATTTTGAAAATATTGTAACTTAAATCTTAAGCAAAAAAATCATGGTTAAAGCTGTCAATTCAGTATAAAAATTGCAAAAACTACAAAAAGAATTAAAATTGTAAGCGTTGAGTTTTTAAATATTCAAGTGAAAACAATCAAAACTAGCATTTCAAATGACCCGGTATCCTTTTTGTTTCCGACGAGTAAATCGAGCACAAACCAAAGCGTTATAGTTTAAACATTGTCACGTAGCGTTGAATGTTACACCAACATTGAATCGGTTGAATCGATTAAAAGTGCTAAAAGCAACGAGAATGTTGACGACGACTATTGTTAGAAAAAAAACAAGTCATTCTCTAAAAAAAGAATGAACTTTTTACATGGTATTTTTATTTATGTGATGTTTGTAGGTATTATGATACAAAACTGTCTGAAAGTTGAAATTCAATGATGAAAGTAACGATATTTCTGACCAACACATCTATACACATAGGTTAAAAGACGTTGTTTTCTTGATAATAAATAGACTCTTCACAATAAAAAAATAAAAAAATTCGGGCCGAAATCAGACTGAGTTTCGTCCTTAGTTTGTAGAACAACCCACATAATAAAACAGTAGGAACCATTGTGTCTGTACATTAAACAAATTTACCGAAAATGTATTAAGGGCGACAAAAAAGGAACATGCAACACAAAAATAGTTTTTTTTTTTTTGTCGTTCTGTCTGTCTGTCTGTTCTCGCTAATCTATATACATGTAATAAAAATGTAACGGATAGCTGTCTGTATATGGAAGATATATGAGAAAAAATATTATTGGGACCTTTATTAACGCAAATAGCACCCAAAACAATGATGTTAGAATTTTTGTCAGTTTGTCTGTGCGTTTGTGTACGCTAATCTCAGAAACGGCTTATCCGATTTTGATGTGGTTTTCACTTAATATTTAGTGTCTGTTTCATGTCAATCGGTTCATAAATAAAAACTTTATGCCAATTTAAAGAATCACGTCGAACATTTGTTAATTTTATTTATCTATGGAGCCAGTTCTGAATTTCACGCAGACGTAGTTGCGCACAGAAGCTAGTATTTAATATTTAATAAATCCATTTTTATCGTTATACTATTCTCAGACGCAGCCAAAGCTAATCAAGAACTAGATGTGTCTACACGCCTACGCTCTCAAATCAACGACATCGACACCGTGTCATTAGAGATTTTTTTCTGAGAAACTTACAAAGAAAAAGTTTAATAACTACGGCTGACTGAACTCTGTTGTTATTGAATCCAGTAACCACAAGCCAGCTACTGGTTACCCGACTCTAACAAAGGGAGTATTCTGTTTTAACGCTTTTCCATTGTTCATCATCTTGCTGTCAAGTACCTACGCCTCAAGTTACGCGGGTTAACAAAACTATTTATTGTTGATCGTGGTCAGTGATTCTACACAGATACTGTTACACTGGAATTTACAAGCCTGAGTCTTGGGAACTCTTTGTTGCTGAGTTGGTTTATGGGAAACATTAGCCAACGTATACAAATATGATAACGTCAGAGCTATGCAGATAAGTTCAGTTCTTAATGAGCTTCTAGATTTATAGCAAAATGTCCATACACGTCTCTTTAAATGCCTTAGGTTATATAATTATATACGTTAACTATAATTATCAAATATTAAAGCTAACTCTGTCCATGCTCTAAATGTAAAAAAAACTAATTTTTATTTTTTTCTTTCTAATTGGCACTTGAGATATGGAGTAATGCCAATTGAAGATCCATTAATATATTAAAAGAGTAGTACCTAAAAAGAGATAGATGCTTAAACTACGGCCAATTAGGATGAAGCATTTGAAAATGTTGAAATAAGAACTTGTGACGTAGAAGCTCGTATGAATGCAGAATAAATTAGTCAAAACATTTTAACCTGATTGCAAAAACTTCTAAAAGGCCTTTGCGTCAAACGCTAACATTTAAGTACCGATTTTTAAAAAGAGAAATACAATTTATTCGTTTCGTGTTCACTGAATCGATTTATAACAGTTACTTTATGAACGAAAGCTTAGAGTACATTTTATTTTACAGAAGCTGTAACATTAGAATTCTAAGTTTTGGATTCCGTTTCTAACACAGGAAACACAAAAGCCCTAAGCTGTTATTTCAAAGCAGCAGCGGGAGATTCAGCAAATCACATCTACACTAAAGAGGAAAAATTATTGTATTTTTGTGCGTGTGTATGTTTGTAATGAATAAACTCAAAAACTCCTGGACTGATTTGAATAATTCTTTCAGCAATGGATAGCTACATACATTATCAGCGAGTAACATAGGCTATATTTTGTCCCCGTACTCCCACAGGAACGGGAACTACGCGGGTGAAACCGCGTGACGTCTACTATAGTAGGCGCCAGATAAATGTGGAATAAAGTATATTGACCTTTCCCTAATAACTGTTCATAGGTACCTGAACAATTAAATATGAATCGTTTTTCATTATTAGACAATGTTAAGGATCACGAGAGATGATGATTCGGGACAGCTTTGTGTCATTAATTCCGTTTTTCAAATTAAAAATGTCAATAATTGTAGGTGGGTCAATGACCGTTATTCCACGATTATCTGGCGCCTACTATAGTTATGTAGATAAAATATTTATAATTTTCAATACAAACTTCCAACTAACTCACAGGTGTTCAAAAAAAAATTAAGCAAGCAAAATAATCCCGATTGCGTTTGGTTTCTATTACAAATAATGGATATGATCGTAACCCTTGACTCTCTGACCAACTCGCACTTGACAATTTTTTAGGAGGAAGGAACTCGCTGTTCCACAAAAAATATTTCACAAAACTAATCTGAATTTCTAAATATATAAACTGTTGGAGGAATGTAAAATTATGGTCGATCGGTAACCAAAGGACCGCAGTACGATACTACCTTCCAACAGTTTGACAAAAACCCACATTGCGGGACACTTATTTAGAAACAGATATTAATTTCAACGAGGCCACGGTTTGCGTGCCTCGGTCTGCCTCGCTCACTGGTGCCTCGATTTAAACGCATTAGCGACAAACAGGCTAATGTCTGCTTCGGAGCGGGCCACATTACTGAGAACAAGTCTACCCTTATGCTGAACTGTTTACTGGCTGGTTTTAAAACTTCAGAACCAAGTCAAATAGATTTTTGAATAACCGAATTAAATTATCAAAAAAAAAGTCAGAGTAATTAGGCAAGTCTACTACAATTTCGAACTCTGAAAGACTCGTAGTCAACGAAGTCGACCAGTGTACCGTCCCGTATAAAAGCAAAAATCGCTGTGCTTCAACTTTTGGGCAACAAAAGAGATATTATAGTTGTTATTTATGCAAATCTAAGAAACAGCACGACATCGATGCCGTCCTATTGGTGCTTCCTTGCCTAATGTTCCCGACTTAACTTGTACCGATCAATTTGCTTTATTTTTACGTCATAAACTTTCAGGTTCCCGTCAGCCAAGGTTTCTGATTAATTGCCCGACTGTTCACAATTATCCGGGCCGTTCGTTTCGCTACCGGCGTTTTAGATGGGCCAATAAGATGATAACTGAAAGAAGTATGGAAGAAAAAGACATGTCGCGCCGACCCCAGATAAATTGGGATAAGGGCCAGAAAGTAATGATGATGGCCACTTTAATAACTTTCAATTTTTGCAATACAAAAATAAAATTGAAAAATATAAAAAAGCCTTTTCGAAATATTTAAACCTTCATGTTTAGATAAGACGATGTAATTCTTTGAACTAGATCCTAATCTGTTTCTTTACTGTCTAGAAAGGATTTCAGAGAGCTTCCAAGAAATCGTTGCAGTATCATATACAACGTCAAACAGAATTTCCTCACAGACACGAGGCATCAGTTCCGGTATATAAATACTCAGACTCATATAGAAATGTAAAAAGAAAATGAATAATCAAATGCCATAAGGCTATTTTAATTTCCTTTAAATATTTCTCTTCAACATTGTCTAGCATTTTAGACTGGAAAGTGTAATTTTCTCGGAGCGAACGTCAGATTACTTTATTAATTTAATTAGGTGGTCACGCTCCCGCATGCCCATTAACCTGGATTAGGGGTGGTCCTGCAAAATTATCGATGGCTTACCCCGTTATTCAATCAACGGAGAGGAGACAAAAATTAACTTAGGGTTGAAACTTCATGATGCAAAAATTAAATTCGAAAGAAAACAAACACGGAAGCGTACGCGTTACTTGTATACTTCGCCCCCAACCCGTAACAAATTTCGAGTACCGAACTAGAACTGGTTACATATTTCAGTTCAAAGGCTCTCCATAGCCTTTTTAATTCAAATCATCTTGAAGCTTAGGCCGCCGTCACGCTCAAACGAACTTGTTGTGACGTACCTGAGAAAGTTCAGTTCTCGGATAACGACACCTTTTGTTTTGTCATTTGAGCCGACCGACTTGCCGTATATAAACTTTGCCTCCTTACAAGTTCGGTATTGTGCAAAACGTTGCTTTATAGTTCGGAGGAATTAACGTTATTTTGCTTTTTAGAACCGTTTTACCGGTACACCGCAGTTTTGGTGTTGCTTGTTCAAATAAAGCTAGAAAGATATTTTAGCTAAAATGCTGATTCTAGAGGGACTGTCATTAGGAGATTAAAATGCTTTAAGTATCTGGACCATAGTGGGCTATACGACATGCTAATTAAAAACTTAAGTTAATGTTCTTAGAGTAACTTTTTGTTTACACAAAAGTAGTTGCTGCGATTTCTCGTGTGCAGTTTAACTATATTTTTCTTTTTATCTAACCAGAAGGGTTTCCCCGACCTTTGCAAAGAACCCTAATTTAGTACAGATATGCGCGGTTTAAATTGTGAGCGTGTTAACTTGCTCGCGTCAACTTTACTCGTTAACTTAACTAACCAACTTCAACACAACTAATATGGCGGTGTTCTGTAAAAATATGAACTTGTCGCTTTTATTCTACTTTAGTTAAAAGCAATGCGGTTGTTGTTTTGTTTTTAAATAGTTGCTTCTAAACAAATTAGGAAAATCTTAATGAAATTCTGGTATCATGGTTTTGATGCTGAAAACTGGAACAGAAAAAAATAATCTAGAATCTGTCCGGTTTTTTTTAAGAACCGTGGTCACTGTACGGACCCAGCTCTAGTGACCCCTTTGTTTTTGTGATCGTAGCAGATTTTTTAGCTTCATGTCTGCGGTATACAACTATTTTCGATAGTGTTGTTCGTAAACTTTCTTCCAGCATTACGATATTAAAAAGTTACCTAAAATGTTTACAACCGTTACTACTGACAATCAAAACATCGTTGATGGCTTATTCGGAGTTCACATGAAATTAATTTTAACAATTTTTTTTTTTAAAAATTCAAATTTTATTTTTTAATTTAAAAATAACAAGATTAATTTTAAAATAATTTCAACAAGAATGATGAACCAAAACGTTGTAAAACAAAAATGATTTAAAAGAGTGTCCGTGGAGTTTCTTGCACGTTCTTCTCCATAGAGAACGCTTTGGAACGTGCAAATTAGCTTCATCTCTTTTGACTGACCAACCTTGACAATTCAAAAGTGCCTGTAAATGGTTTAATTGAAATAAATAATTTGATTTTGAGTTTATTATGATACAATGAGTTTTGTACCTACTATTTTTTTTTAGTTACTTACAAGAAAATTGAAGCTATGTATTTTTTTTGTGGGTCTGCTTGCGGCCAGTGCTTTATCGACAGCGAAGCTGGTGCGTAGAGGCTGCGTAGCCGTAGCCATATAGATGTCACCGTAAAATTACAAACGCAGCAAGATTGTAAAATATCGCGTAAAATTGTAAACTATTTTTTCTTAATAAGACACGGATATTTTGGAAACGATTGAATTTGAATGGCATTTATTTTATACAAAACGATTTTTTCATAATATATCGAGAAATTATAACCTAATAAAGATTTATTACAATATTACGGAGTCTGCAATTTTCCGATGACATAGACATAGCGTAGCCTAGTAGATTCGTAGCTGCCTAGACGTGGCAAAAATGCTATTAACATCGTGTTGACTAATCATTTCCAAAGTACAATAAAGCGATGCAAATTTAAAAATATAGGTAAGTACTTTTATTTTTTAAACTTGTTTTTAATGTCAAACAAGATACTTATTTAACATGTTACATACTTATTTAACCTGTTACATAAATATTTAATATCTTGCATAACTAATTTAATTAAATCATAAAACAATTATTACTTCACTTTGAATGGGCATCGTATCGTAAGGGCAAGAATGAGTTCAAGCGATAAGAAATAAATAAAAAACATTTAGTAAGTATGTAGTTACAAGCTAGAGATACACTTTTTAATTGGCTTTAATAGTTTTATTGTAATAAGAACTTAAAAACAAGATTATTGTTGTTTTTTTTTGGCAGGTTAGAAACTTATAACTGTTAAAAGTAACTACGCTTTACCCTGCTTTAATATTGTGCAGGGTTGTCAATATTGTGTGACGGATTCATTTAAACGGGCTTTTGTTCATCAAAGTCTTTTGTCAGAAACACAGTGTGAAACGTTCAAGCTAGAAAATATATTAGTTAGCTCAAGCTCAGTTCACGATCAAAGAAACGGTTTACTATTAAGACTTCGTGTTGATCTCAAGACTTTTAATTTGGAAGTCGCAAGTCTAAGGTAGATTTGATTTTTTCTTATGTTTAAGAATAATTTAACCTTTTGAACGTCATTGTCACATATACGTGACAAGCAAGCGCGTGCCCTGTACGCCAGATGTCACAAATATGTAACAAAAAGTAAGGCGAATTTGTGGCTTGGCGTCGGGGGTACGCCGATGCGTTTATGCTCTGGCGTTCAAAAGGTTAATCAACGAAATCAGCTTACACTTGAATAGTTTGTTTGTATTATAATTATTTAAGTTTCATTAAAAAAAACCCAGCAACTCTATTAACACACCCGAGTTCACCTGACATCGGATGCGTGTGAACTCACGTTAGCGAAATGATATGCGGCATTTATATTGCAAAGGTACCTTGCAAGCTGCCAATGTGGCGCAAACGCATCCCATTTAAGTTCCGTTAAAAGCACGTCATCTGCTTTGTATGGGAACTATCAATCTAATTAGGATTACGACTAAAAATAGCCGCTAGATAGTAAAATATAGCATCCTTGACCAAAAATGGTTCGATAACAACCCAAAGTTAGAGTACGATGTAACCACAGTAGCATGTCAATGAAACGATAAGATTATTATTATAAACAATGGTACGTGACCCACAGCCTTGTTTATCAAACACTGAGGTCCAAAAGGGCCGAAGTCAGCTGATAATAGCTATGTATGTCAGAACAACTGGGATCTTGAAAAACAAGATGGCGAAGTTGGGAGCGCAGTTACTATGGTGATAAAAATGGTTTATTACTCGACTTATTAACGATTACAGTATAAAGTGTGATAAGGTTGATTGTTATAAGCTTTGATTTGTTCTGATATTTAGCTGTGATATTTATTTTGTAGTAGTGGGGAAAAAACAGCTAGTGTGAGTGGGTTCAATTCGTTCCACGAATGCACCCGGATAGGTGAGCGAAGATGAACTCAGTGGACGAGGGTGGTGCGACGATCTCATCATGATTGCGGGACAGACTTGGCCAGAGATCACCCAAGGGAGAGGTTTGGAACGAGAAAGGGCTGGTTTGCCCAGCAGTGGGACACAAGTGTAGGATAGATACCAAAAAAAAAAATTCTGATTTAAAAAAATGCGGCAGCTATATACGTGTAATTCCTTTCTCACCTAAAAAGCTTGCCTGGTTTCAGAAATTTCGAAGTCGTATTTTCGAAACCTTAGTCACGACCATTGTTCGGGTATGAATGAGAGTACAACAACGAGCTTAAACAAGAGTAGGCCTCGACGTTTAGTAACAATGTCAGAATTTCTACTACATTTGGAACTGTTCGAAGTCTTTGACGTTGCGGTCATACTCAAATTTATATAGGTAGGTAAACTAAAAATCGACTATGGAAAAAGTATTTCGAGCGTTGTTTGACCTTTACAGTTTTTTTTTTTTGGGTCGACCTTGATACATTTCTATATTTTTTTTTGCTTTAGATTATTTTGTAAGAGTCTCTTTAAATACGCATACAAGAAGATCTTGTATGCGTTGCCTACGTTAAGAGCAGTACTCATACAAATCTAACGGTACCTAGCTAGTTTAAATCTGATGAGTAGATTAGGTGCCACGATAGAACAAATGAGAGGAAACACATGTTAGGCATTAATTAATCTACAATTAATTGTATCACTATCACGACTCCAGTCAATAGCACAGTAGATTATCTAAGCTTATCATCAGATTTTCAAAATATAATTTTAAAGGGTTCCACGTTAGTCGGTCAACACTTGTTTTATCAAACTGTTACACCGACAACCGACACCAATTATTATATTGAAAACTCATAAATGTGGAAAATATTATATAGACGATAGCAATAGGCTCAGCCCATCTATCATGAAGTAAAGTTGGGAATTTTATTTTTCTTATTTTTTTTTATTATTATATTGAAACCTCAGAAATGTGGACAGCAAATATTATTTAGAACATCTAACGATAACAGGCTCAGACCATGTAACATGAAGTAAAGGGGGTAATTATTGTTTAATTATTTTATATATTTTTTTATTATAATTGTTTTTATTTATTACTTAACTTTGCCCGCAGACACGCGGGACCTCGGTACTGAGTCACTCACACACTGGTATAGGACCAACTTGTATTTAGAGAGATCCGGGCAAGTCCGCCTAGTGATCCCTAAAATATTGTGTTGTGTTCTGCCAAGACCCCTGCGAAATACAGGCATGAGGATATGTGGTATTCACTAGGATATGTGGCAGCAAGTACACTAACACTTTCCGAAATGCCAAGTGGTAGCATTTGCATGGAATTCTGCCAGTGACACGATACGGTTACGAAATCGGGTAAAGTGTGTGTTTCAAGAAGTTGCACGTTACACCGGATTCAAGAACGGCGCACAAATAAATGCTAAATAACCTGACACGCGACCGCGCCCACACACCTAATAACGCAATGCTTATCTACAGCAAACACCTCATTCACACATCAAAGCCTATTTTAATGCTCCTGGCGGCAAAACAACAGTTTGCGACCTCCTTACGTTGGAGGAAGGATGAGCCTCGTAGATTCGAAATGTTCTGTTTTTAACCGACTTAAAAAAAAATGGATATTGTCTATATCATAATAATATACGTGTATGTAATTTTGTTGTAATTGCATAAGTACATTTTTTTTTCTTTCAAGTACCTAGTGTTCTTATAATAGGTTGACAATGTAGCGCTGCAATAGTTTGTGTGGATTATTACAGCAAAACGCCATTTACTTAAAAAAGCTTCTAAGTCAACTCAAGTTTCAATGTCATCTCCGCGACCACCAATGTCAAAAACTTGTAAAATATTTTTTTAAATATTCAAAACTAAAATCCTAGAATTGCCCTTTCATATGTGAAAAAAGCTCTACGCTTTTCGTCTATCTAAGACGATTAATTAACATTCAATTTCATTTCTGCTTTGTCATGAATTTTTTTTCATTGAATTTCTGAAATCCAAGCCAAGCCCACTTCTCACGGAAAAATCTTCCAGTTTACAGAGTGGAAAAAATAAGGTGGACTGTCTGATGATGTGTCATCGTCGGTACCTATGGATATCTGCACTACCTTGGGTACCACATATAAACGTGTTACCCATCTGGCTAAAACCAAAATTAAAACTAAACTTTAAGTCGCAAACACCAATTTATAAACATGTACATAACAAGCTATTCGCTTGTCGCGCTTTTGTGTCAAACATACACATCAAAGGAATAATAAGCCGCTAGAGATGTTGTTCTAACCACAAGTAATTCGCCTCGTAATACTCCTACGAAATACTGTAAAAATTATTCAATGTTTATTTGTTCAGGAGATGTGAACAAACAGACATTAGAAATACCGAGAGGGATCGTCGGGCGTTTGACAAAATGGGATATTTTTACCGACAACGTTCAATTGTTTCAGTTCACTCGGAATCCTGAATTTATGTTTAAAAAACCTTCATTTATAAATATAGGAAGATCATCTTAAAGTCGATAAAACACTGAGCTTAAAGTGTCAACAACAATCCCCAAACTATGTTTACCCTTAATAATCTAAACAAGAAACTATTGCTTACGACTGTGGTTTTGTACTAATTATCCCATAGTGATCAATTTTTCAATACTAATCACGCTTAATTAATAATTAAAGTGTAATTAATTTGATTAGGGAATTCGCTACCTGACCGCCGTATGTAACACGATGCAACAAGAGCATCAATTACTAAATTATCCCGGTTTCACAATTTCGATTTTGTATTTTTGTTTTGGAAACAGTTGATTTACATTTTCACTGTAATACAGATCAAATGACGCGGACTAAAATATCAGGCATGATTCCGTATCGAATTGATGAATGGCAGAATTTAATGCACTCGTCAATACAAAGCTGTCACAATATTTTAAACACTATTGAATCGTTATTTTTATAAAATTAAAAGTGGCAGCAAGCGCGAGAAAAATGCCCGGGTTATTTTCTATTGACATTAAAAAAAAACACCTGCAAACTAAATATAAATTCCGCCACTCCTTATTAATTTCTTCTTTTGCATATTGCACAAATAAAACCTACAGTATTGTTTTCGCTGTCAGTCCTAATAAATACTAATTTGAATTGAAATCTTCGAAGGTATATAAGAGGATTTGTGTACGCCGGTTGCATTGCTCAGCTTTCCTCTTCAATGCAGATTAAATTGTCTCAAGTGATGCTTCAAATATGTTTCACTAATTCTCTCAATTCAAAGGACTTTAAGCCAGTTTTCGACTGCTTATTACTTAGGCTTCGAAGCCACAGCGCAAAGCTGAAGTGTGGTAAACACTACCATTCAGAGAAACTCCTGCCTTTTGTACACTAGCTAATAACGTCTTGAGTATATCTCGTCAGAAGCAAGACGTATTTTGACGTTCGTTTTTTATTTCATTATGAATTCAAAAGGACTTGCAACCTACGAGCATATCTACAGATCTCTCAGATTCGAAACTTTTCGTAATTTTTTAAAAAGTATGAAGCATTTTTAGGGTTCCGTACCCGAAGGGTAACCAATGGAACCCAATTACTGAGCCTCAGCAGTCCGTCCGTCCGTCTGTCTGTCTGTCAGCGGGCTGTATCTCAAGAACCGTAAAACTAAATTAAATTAAAAATTAAACGGGACTCTCATACAATAAACGTGCTTTTTCGTTTGAGATACGGACTTGCACTGGACCGGTGTTTTTTTTAAAATATTCACGAAACCTGCACATTATTAAAATATCATAAGTCTTAAGTCGCCAATAGATATTACTGCAGTTTGAACGGGAACAGATTGGTATTATTATATGTACTTATAAAAAGGCTTAATACTGTTATTGTCGCTCTAAAATTTCAACGTATTCTGAAGTACCAGGCAAACATGTGATAGAAGGCGTAAAACACGCTGACTCTTCACGGGTCACTTCCGCCGGATCGGCGCGGGAGCATGTTGAACTATGTGGCACGTTAGGAGACATGAGTTCAAGTGGTGAAGTTAATATTTTCTTTTGTTATGATACAGTGACCGAACAAGCTTCTAGCATGATTTAGAAAGATTAATTTGCTTCTAAAAGCAAAACCTACGCCCGATAAAAATACTTATTTTAACTTTTTGTTCAACTCAAAAAAATATCAGGACGTCCCTAACACTTATCCCCCAATAAGTATCCGAATAAGTATCAAAAACATCACAAAGTTAGCGACAGAAGCTTTTCGTGAAATTTGCGAAAACCGTTGCACCAGCTTATTCAAGGAAATCCACCAAAGTTAACAGGTCAAATCGAGATTATCTTCGAGATTGACGCTCACATAAAACTAAAATTATAACCCAAACTAGTTCACTAACCTAATTTGTTAACGCGCTGTGAACTGAGAGTTAATGGGTTATGCCTATACTACAATACTGATTTATGTTTCTTATGAAGCGGCGAACATTTGGCAGTGTACACCTGGCAACTAGCGAATGACTCCGGCGCAGGGCTGTCGTTTGTTACACTTTGGAAAACGATTAAATGAAGCCCCTAAATTTAATCTCGTGTGAATCTCTCTCGAAAAATCTTTTGTACTTTAAATCAAACATATTATGACCTATGTATTTTAGTTATACCTACAATTATTTTTTGATTTCATAATTTCTATGTTCTGACAATTTTGGAACCAAAAAAAAAATCTAATAGTATATTTCTAGTTTTTATTTTGCACTCTTTATTGTTGATTTGATCTAATTAGCAATGTATTAAGTATGTCATAGTAATTGAGTGCCTAATACAATTTAATAACACAAGCAACATAATAATATATTTTCCATTCTCTATTTTCTTTTTCTGAACTGTTTCCTTTTGGTATGTTAGAATTTATATTACATTGCATTAGAAAGTTTAAGTCAAAAATTGCAAAACGCCAAATGCCCGTCAAACTTTGGAGTTGGTTGATGTTCAAATACAGCCGATCAGAAAATAAATCGAACCCTAAAACGCCGACCCTACATCAAAACAGGGTTGTTAACCCGAACGAAATGGGTACCGTTAGTAACCCGGCGCACGCGCACCTTAGCACACCTCAGATGCACTTTGAAAATACAGAGCTTCGGGTGCACTCCAGTGCACGCGTTCGATCCGTTCAGCACGACTGTCGAACTTACTTAACAGTCCGAGAATAATTCACAATAGAATATTGTTTGTGCCGCTTTATCTTTGAGCTGTTTCATAATATTCCTAAATCTCAGCAGAGAACTGACTCAACTAGGTACCTATCTGAGCCTGTCACAAGGAAAGGAATCTTCGCTTCATTTCGTCTTTGTACTGCTATAAATTCGGGATGGTTCGGGATATAAATTAAGGGATGGATGTGTGGTTGTTACTCAATCATAGCAAAACGTATAATCGGATCTTGATGAAATTAGGCACAGAGGTAGATTGTAATCTGGAATAGCACCTAGGCTCCCGGGAGTGTGTTCCCTTGAGATAATTTCCGCCATTCACGAGGGCGAAGCCGCCGGCGGAAGCTGATAATTATATTAATTATCTCGTGAGATACTGCAATTTCAAAGTTTATTTTCGAATGTGTTGTAACATACCTATGTTCTTAATAGTTTATTGCAAATGCATTCGTCTTTAGTAGTAAAATTGTGTTGATTAATAATGTACTAAGAGTGATCAAAAGGAGTTAACGAGTTAACGGCTGACATCGAAATGCCATGAAAGTCTTGCAATTATTTGTTTTATGACACAATCTTTAGGGATCTTGCAACTTTCAAAGAAAATTCTGACTTATTTTACTTTTATTTCTGAATTAAACTAAACAATGCAGATTAATATCGCTACAGAAGTACAACTCAATAAATTTCTTGAAAATGCATTAAGTCCGCTGGTGTACCACTGCTGCACATAAAGCTTAAATAAATAAATGACATCTACCTTAGTACTAGCAGATGTAAAGATTTCTACGAATTCACCTCTTGAACAGATTCAAAAGGGTTTAAAATTACTCGGAAACGAAAGAAATCAGCAGAATGTAACATTTCACGTTTTGTCTTTAAAAGGTACATTTATACCATTACTTGCTAAGTTCTTAAGGAAATTAAAAATATGCTTCCTATGTCAAAGTGAAATAAAGATACGGACGACTGTGAGAATATCTCTTCTCGGGAAACTTAACCCTCAAAGATTCAAAGATATTGCATTGAAACGGTTTTCTATGACGGTTTCAAGTAAACGGATTTTCCTTTAAACAGGACTTGTCTTTGACATCAGAATGCGTTTGAGTAAAGAAGTGCCTTGAAATATTGTTTTGACTTCGGAAGAACTAAATAGAACTAGGTACTACTTTGACATTTAAACCGTTTCACATAATCAGAGATCGGAATAGGTAGACTATATTTATCTAATGCTCGTGGAAGTAAGAAACATAGAGTTGATTATACTTCCTCCAAAATCCCGAAATCTCAAACATGACGATTGTAACCCGGGATTTAAGAAATTGCAAATTACTTATTGCGCTTTGAATACATTTGAACAAAATTATTATATTGAAGAATCTTATTATGTTTTTTGAGTTCCGTGCCTGCTAAATCTGTTAAATTAAATAGCTTTGTTTTCGGACAACTCTTTCTTCTTTTAATTTTTCAAATCAAACATTTGTAACAATACTCACAAGTCCAGTTTATGTTTTTATAGATTTCATTGTCATGATTCCATTTGTGATTCCGGGATTTTACAGGAGGTATTATTAACTCTATGTTACTTACTTCCATGAAGATTAGGTAAATATAGTATATCTATTCCGATCTCTTCTCATAACGTTTTCTTTCTTGGAAAATTACAGTTTTAATTTTCAAGGAACACATGGTGTTCGATGAGATTCCGTTAAAAGGTTTTTTTTTATTTGACCCGATCAAAGGATGGATTTTCGAGAATTAGAAGCTTAGTGCCCACCATCTTAATAATTTCTAGTATAGATCCAGAGGTTTAAGCTGTCGTTGTCTGCCGGATAATGAATAAAAAAATTAAAATGTACCTAGTTATATAGGTCTGTGTAGGTACATTTTTAGGGTTCCGAACATCCGCAAGAAACGGAACCCTTATAGGATCACTTGGTTGTCTGTCTGTTCGTCTGTCACAGCCAATTTTCTCCCAATTTGAAAGACTCTGTTCAATTTTTTTTTAAATGCAATTAGTAGTTTTTTACCAGATTACAGGAAACCTTTAAGTCTGTCTGTAGTGTTAAAATAACATGTTACATAATGAAATTCGTTCGGAACCCTTTGCATGCGAGTCCGACTCGCACTTGGCCAGTTTTATACTGTTATAATTGGTATACTCAACCTTTCAAGTTCTAGACTCCTACGATTAAATGTTATTTTAATAATGAGAATGGAAAATGTTTCGAAGATAACTAGAAATATCTTGAGTTAGCTTCAAGTAGTGCCATACTACGTAGGTTGCCAGTAAGCATAGTTAATTGGACCCCGTATAATTGTGATATATCAGTAAATTTTTATAGTAAGGATAAAAAAAAACTCTTGAAGGGATTATTCCAATTAGAAGAGTTAAATAAATATGTGGGTATGTTAATGCGTAGGTAATAAGAATATAATAACTATAAATAAAATAAACGATTTTCCCTACAAATACCAATAAACCTTCCAGCGACAAAAAAAAAAGTACTTGGATACTGTTTGGAAAAAATGTGTTTTATATCTCCTATTGATTTAACTACCTAGTGGTTGCCCAGTGGTCGAAATTCGGCCATTATTAATTTAAATTTTAAGTAATGAGTATTTATATGTTTTGTGTTTCACCATAGACTTTAACCATAAACACAAAAGTACATATTTGTGTATAAATGTGTATGTTGGTCAAACGAATGATAGTGTGAGTAAAGCTTTTTTACAAATTAATTTAAATACCTGGATGAGCGAGATATTCTATTATATTATATATTATATAGAAACGTTTTCTAAAAATGAAACCTAGCTAGATCGATTTAGCGCCCCCGAAAACCCCTGCATACAAAATTTCATGAAAATCATTGGAGCCGTTTCCGAGATTCAGATTATTTTAAAATTGCTCGTTTAAAGGTATTAGATGTATTTTTTTTAAGCATTATTATAAAATAAATATGAGCTTTCTGCACTCCTTCTCCATATAAACTGTAACTATGTCCAATTTCATACTCCTCCGTCCGCGTAATTTTAAAAAGGGGTACTTACAAGGTTTTTGCTTCACATATTAATATATAGATAATTTCCAGAAAATAATACATAACTCATTTGATCAGACTTCAAGTAAAAAATAACGAATAAATAAATCATATGAACTTAAAACAGTAATTTGAATCTGTGAAGTAATTACAAAAGGTCACCAGTACCAAGATTATCTACAATGTCGTAAAACATCTTACGTGTAGAGATACCAGCAGTTTGATCTAACTATTGTTTGCAATGATAAGAGATAACGTAAGCCTTCACCTGCCGTCGGCCGAAAAAATCTTAATTTTTCACAATTTAAAAGTACCTACGTCGGGAACTCTTTAGAAGTTAGCGCGCCAAACTTTCCGGCGGCGATGCAACCCTCGAAAAGTTACCAACAATTTTTCTCTGAAGACGTGCAACCACGAAGCCTCCGATGCCAATTTTTAGGATTTAGATATTTTTATTGATTAGTAAAATATTGAAGCAATTTGTGTAACTTCACTGATTTGTTACCGTTCTGTGTGGTGTACGATGTGCCGCGAAACTTACGGGGTGATGCTAGAGCGCGGGCGGAGCGAGGACGTGCGACTGAGCGCACGGACGGGGACCGACTGGCGCTGCGTCCGCTGCCACCGCTGCTGGCGAGAACGCCGCCTAAGTCACCGTATACAGCCTATGAGTGCATCTCGCGGGTTGAATAACTCATTAGCCATCGGGATTCAGAGGAAATCGACCAACGAATACTCTGATCAATTGGAAACGAACGAACACTCCATTAAGGATTGTTAGATGCACTCTCAACTGTTATTTTTAGCCGATTAGGAAAAAGAGATAAGATTTTTAGGCAAGGAAGCCTTCGGGCACGGATTTATCGTTTGTCCGGTTTTGTCGGAAACTGTGAAAAATACATAAAAAATTCTGAAATGTATTTAAGGATGAGAAGAAGAATTTTTAAATACACATCTACTGTGATTGTTGATTGCGCAAGTATTTCAGGAAATTACTTCAATTCGAACGATAAGGTAATTGTGTCAACCCTTTTCAGCGATGGAGGTCAACCAAAAAGTAAATATGAAATGAAAAAAAGTTATTCGAAATACTACTACATACGTACCTATTTAACTTAGCTTTAGTTAATTTCCTTTAGGATTTTCTTAAGCGGATGTTCGTGTTTTTTTACGTCGACACAGTTTAGTTATGTCTAGATTTCCACGGCTCTAGCGTTCGACGGGTACTCGCGGAACTTTAGAACGACAGTTGTACGGATTAGAGGGGCGGGCATCTTCACAAGGTGTAAAGGAGTTAGACCGACTTACGACCACGCGTTCGACTCAGAAAATACCGGGAAATTTTCTAACAATGACGGGGTGTGAAGGTCTCTTACACTTTTTAGTTGTCCTTTATGCAATGCCGTGCTTTTTCAGATGTTGAAGGTGATACGCCTTTATATTTTGCTTTTGTGTATTGAAAATAATATCACAGAGAAATAAAATGGATATTTTACCTATTTACGTTTGTAAAGGATAATCTTTTTCAATGAAAAAAGTTCTTTGACTGATTATAAACTACACTATAGCTGAGTTTTATATACTGACATCTTTATTGGAAACGCTGAGGTTTTAACGGCAAAAATATTTACAATGTTTTGGTAAAACTTAATTAAAATAATGGGTTACTTTGCCGGAAACGCAACGAAATCGCATATAAAATGTATTCGCCGAAACTACTCGTTTTGAATCCCGATTCGGAGAATATATAATTTTGTAATTGGTCACACTGACCTAAGCATTCTCTGACAGTCAAACTTTTTCTCTGATTATGCACTTCGGGACTCTATTGTGACTTCACTTTGTACAAGTGCTTAGCATATTTCTAGTAAACGGATTAGCAATGAACTTAGACGCGGGAAATGCTCAGATTGGGGCCAAGATGCGTTCGCAGTGTTACTACGGATTCCATATCCAACTGATTAAATATATATCGGTTGACAAAGTTGCGTATTTATGTACTGATCTTTTATTGTATTCAATTTTTATATAGTCGCGAACAAATGCTGTAAAATTAAATATTGATATCTCGTACTTATTCAGAAAATTTTTAGAGTACCGGAAGACGCAGCGTTGGAAGGCCTCCCTCGCACAAGTTGGACCGATGACCTAGTGAGGGTCGCGGGTAGCCGATGGATGTGAGATGCACAGGACCGGTTGTTGTGGCGACACTTGGGAGAGGCCTATGACCAGCAGTGGACGTCTTTCGATGATGATTTCGCATTTCTATTTACTCTAACAAATGTATAAATATAGTCAAATAGGTAATAAACAGCGTTCATTTTAATAGTCTATATACCACGTCTAGATTTTGAAGACCCCATCAAAAATCATCATCGTAAATAATTAAAAAATATTCTTTAAGCTCTTTAAAAAATATAAACGGGAAACGTTGTTTGACGTGAAAATATACATTTAGCGCGGTCTCCGGCGTGAAACATAGGCTTCTAAGTAGTAAAGTATGTACCCCTATCTGCCGAGCCACCTCAAGATCACTCTTTAAGTAACATTAATCGGGTTTCTTAGCTTCTCGCCTGCTACCAAAACGTCGCATCTCCATCAAATAACGTCGAAGAATTTTTATCTTTAACTTGTAAAAAATAGAACACACTTTTATTTACAGTGAATTTAAAGTCTTGAGATTTTTACTGAAGTAACTAAGCGCATCGTACGTCACAATTTGTAGCTCTAAAATGAATTATTATAAATAGGTGAAGTTTAAGCAGGCAAGATGGAACTTATACCTGACTAATTAGAGTATTAATGAACTACCACAAGAAGTCCAACTTCTACCCAACCTAACAACCTAACCAACTATTTTTGTTAGTGCTACAACAAAGTTCAGCTCCCCAGCTCCTCAGCTCGCCTGTGAAATCAGGGAGAAGTTAATGGTGGCGTCTAGGGCTGTGCAGATGTGGTGCTGACCGTGAGCACCTCAAATTTGCTGTCTTCCGCTGCATGGGCAGACCGGTCACCTTTCATTAACCTACCTACTACCACTTAGAGCGAAGCACGCACTACGTCCGATCCGAGCCCGATTAGTATCCGTGAAAAGACGGTCCGGCGTAGTCTTAGAACAATTTGTATGCTTACGTACTACACCCGATTTCCGTCATCCAATTTCTCTCCGTCATCCGAGAATCTCCATTTCGGATAAAATATTGACAGACCGAAGTGACCATAGTATTATTTGTATGACCAGTTGCGCACTAAGTACGTCCGAACCGAATCCGAGCTGCGTCCGTGAAGGCAGAGGGGCCGAGGGTTGGGGGCTGTCTGTAGCGGCTCTGCGTAAAATGACGTTAGAATCATGGATTTGAATCGGAGGTAGTGCGTAAGCAATATCCGAGTTCGTCCGAGTTTTCTCGGACAGTATTTTAACGTATACTGATCGGGTTCGGATCGGACGTAGTGCGTAAGCGCTCTTAGGGTATTTCACATAAGTATCGCCATCACACAGTACCGCTGGTAAATTCATATTTCATCACGGGCTCTTTGTCGAACCAAAACACAGAATTCATATGAATTCATTACCACTCCGCTTCAAGACTGGTTAAGCTCCAATTCACATTTCTCATTGTATATCTGTCAAGGTACGCTTGAAACTTACATATTCTAAACATAAATAAAACGTCATGTAGTTGCTCTCGAAACCGAGACTCAAAGGAAAGGCTGTGCAGACGGAGCCGCGGTATCAGCTTGTGTTTCACACAACACAACCAACTTGACTACGATATTAAAGCGGGGGGCACTGGTAAAGCGATAGCGTTGCGATGGCGGCTTTCAGAATACTTTACCAATTCGCCAAAAACTGTTTTTCACGCAAGTTTTATAACTAACAGATTACTTAACTATAATTTACTTCATATTGAATAATAGAATCCAATCGATTTAACTCAAGAAATAGGTGCGGTGACCGAAACGATTTTACAGAAATCTCAGTTAGCCTCACAAAGACCGACTCACTCCGTTTACCGAAAAAGGGAGTCAATATAGGAAATATTCGCACCGCTACCGCTTAGCCAGTGTAGTCTTGGCTTTACAGATAAGTAGTTGCATAATGTAGGTACTAATAATATAACATGTGATTTGGTTTGGATTGAGACGAAGATTATCTAGTTAGCTCACAGCAATGTTGTGGATTAAACAGATTTGAATAAAATGAGCAGAGTGATGGATTATCTATCTATATAAATAAAAATGAATCGCTAAATGTGTTGCTAAGCGCAAAACTCGAGAACGGTTGGTGCAATTTCGCTAATTCATTTTTTGTTGTGTTTGTTATTATAAGGAGAAGGTTCTTATGAAAGAAAATTTTGAAAAAAAAATACATCCTTATAAAAATGAACCCTTATTTTTCCTGGTTACGCTATAACTTCAGAACGGCTGGACCGATTTGGCTAATTCTTTGTTTTTTGTTCGCCGATGTTATTACAGGGAAGGTTTAAAAACAAAAAACAAAATAGGTAGGTAGGTAGGGTAGGGTAGGTAGGTAGGGTAGGTAAGTAGGGTAGGGTAGGGTAGGTGGGTAGGTAGATAGGTAGGTAGGGTAGGGTAGGTAGGTAGGTAGGGTAGGTAAGTAGGGTAGGGTAGGGTAGGTGGGTAAGTAGATAGGTAGGTAGGGTAGGGTAGGTATTGTAGGGTAGGTGGATAGGTAGGTAGGGTAGGGTAGGTATTGTAGGGTAGGTGGATAGGTAGGTAGGGTAGGGTAGGTATTGTAGGGTAGGTAATAGTTGACGGGAGCAAAGCCACGGGCACAGCTTGTTCGCACTAATTATACAGAAACGCCTTTAAAATGGAGAGAATGAAATAACGTCGTTTCGGTTCCAAGGCCCATCGATATATTCATCGTAATTGGTTAACAAATACGCCCTTGATTTGGTGCATATTTATCATGTTATATCACAGTTAAAATAGTTTAATTTGGCTTTGTTTTTATGAAGTGTCTCCTTGTCTGACTTTTGAATTGTAGTTTATTGGTTCAAAAGTCACAATAAACAATTTATCAAGTAGATACTCGTATTGGCAGTATAAGGGTAATTTATATTAGTGCATTTACCTCATAGTGGTTCACAAGATTTTGTTATCACTGATAAGGTTTTCATGACGTACATTTAAACGTAAACTCAAGCTTGGTCTTTGACTGAGGCTCAAAAGTCCAAACTCAAGGTTTGCCAAAGAGTGATGGAGCTCAGCATTTTAAAATTCAAAATGTCCGATCGATTCCGCAACACAATAATACGATCTAGGACAGGCATCGCCGACATTGGTGACAAGTCTGCGAGGCAACAATGGGACTGGCGGGTCACACTCACAGGATGCATCAAGACCGATGGGCCAGGATCGGCACGCAGTGCCGCCTGAGGACGGGCGTCAGTCGAGGCAGGTCAAAGAAACGCTGGCATGACAACCAAGACTCGTTCCTGACGGATTGGCCGGAGATGACAAAATACAAAGATCGTTGTAAAGCAATGGGAAGACCTTGGCCCAGCAGTGGGGCAAAATAGGTTAGGGAAATCACCAAAAAAACATTTAAACGTAACGAATTAATTAATTATTAATTACTGTAAAAATCACTTTCATTTTATGATCGTACTTAAGAAATTGTTTTAGGGTGAAAAAAAATAATTGAAGAAAAAAAATTAGCGTTTGTATTTTCTATAGAAAAGCTGTGTTCAAACAATTAAGGTGATTTAAACAAAGATTTAAACAAAGAAATTTGTTTTTTAGTTTGTTAATGTTACAGTTAATAGCTAGTTTTTTTTCGTGATTAGGTAGTTTAAGTACGTATGTTATTGAATTTTTTCAGTCACAAAAGTTTGTAGGTTTAAAACACTGGTTTTTAAGGTTGATCACATTATTGCGAGTGCAAACAACAGGGTTATAATGAGTCGGAAACTCAATAAACACATGAATGGTTCATTTCTAATTTACATCGACATTTCGGGCCGGTGACAATTAAAGCATCATTCATTGACTGAATTGTACCTGTTGGACCGTTAATGTGACGTTACGTGACGTATTGCTATTCGTTTATATTTCCATATTTCAGGAAAAACATATATAAATTGAGTAGTATAAAAATACAAACTAATGAAGTAATAAATAACCATTTTTAATGAGGGCTGATTTATCGATAAATAAGCGCGATCTTCAAGCTTCGGCTTGAAATAAATTTTAAGTTTGAATGAAAGTAAAATTAGTTCTGTGCATTACATAAAACGTAAATATTATTTATATCTGAAATTTTAATTTTAAAAAAAGATCCCATTTTTTGTTAGAGTTATTAGAACAAAAATATTGTTGAACGAAGAGGAGCTTCGTAGGTACTACAATAGCTGAACTTTATTTCAATCTGACACAACAGTACTTGTATATGTCGGTAAGATTTCGTTTCTGAAAATCATGTTGGACACGTAAACAATGTATTATGAAGCCCACTTCCGTCGCCATCCATCCGTTCTGCAGGAATCGCGTTGACCCAGCTTTAGTTTACAGGCCTTTCCCGAAACTCAATCGTAAAACAATTCGCGTGTAGGAGCGGGAGAATAATATATCGATTTTATCTTACTTCACGTTACTGTAACAATATACTCAATTAACTACTAAAGTGGGTTACTATTATGTGTTTGGAAAAATTAGAAATGCGGTGACCACAAGTACTTCGTAATCGAACCGTGATCGACAGGCAGTAACCGCGCTTGGGACCGAACATCAAAAGTGACACAGACACGCAAAACACGATCATTTAAAACAATCATCTTTCTGTCACTGTCACCTAAGGTAGTTTAGTTAAGAAAAATTAAACGGTCTTCCATCATTTCAGCCGAAAAACATCCACTTTTATACGTCTACGTTTCCTCAAGCATCGCCACATTGATTGGTCCTGTGATCCTCGCATCCAGCGGCATTCCTAGGCCCTCACCAGCTCATTTTCCTACAATACAGGTATTTTCAATTTTAGCACAAATCAAGAATTTAGTTTGTCGGACAATCCCAAAGTTCATGTCACTTGAGTTCTAAGTATGAATGGGTGCGATTAGGCGCCGTTATCAGCGTATTCTAAAACAACAATGACACAATCTCTACATTTGATTGCATAACAACATGTCGGGCGTCCCATTTATTAAAACATTCTGAGAAATCATTAGGCGGCTGAGACGTTAAAATTTTCTGTGCTCGCGTCATATGACCGAATCAATTGAAGAACCAAAGGTTCAGATCTCTGTAGGTACCTACTGAAAACAATCCTTGTTACTTCAAAATGAGACGCGTGACGGACAAGACCATGACACAAGCTGAACTTTTCGATGTTTTTATTGATGCTTTAATTTGACGAGATTTATGAGTAACCTTATATGCCCAAGATTCGTTTAAATTGTGTCATCACTGACTTGGAAGGATTTGGGAGAGGCATTTGCTCTACAGGGGACAGTACAGGCTGGATAAAAAGAAACATCATATGTATGAAATAAGTTTTAATCTGCTCTTTCAGCTCTTCATTATTCACGTTTTAAGCTACTCGTACCGCTGATACAATTAGCGGAACACAAGCAAAAAAAGGTCCACTTCTACGTTCTAGATCCCAAACTATGAAGACTTGAAAAATTCGACCGTAGCTCTCGGACTAGAATGTGTTCTAGTTATTTATACTATCCGCGCAGAGTTGATGTTGTCACGGCGTGTTACTCATACACTATATAATACGTGACATCACCCAGTGATAAGTCCACCGCACTGCATTCCGCCATTCTCGGCTAAACAAACCTGCCTACAATTAAAAGATTATCACAAGTTTGCCAACCTGTATTACACTTTAGTGCATCTACATACGTCGGCTATGCTATCTGAATTTTCTTAAAAATGTTTTTTGAAAGGGATGACCGGAATGGTCTTCCCTTGGGACAACAATAATTTTAATATTACGATTAAAAATATTTTTTTTGGGGCTTTTGTCTAATTAGGATAAATATGTCAACCCCATCATACCTTAGAACAATGTAAATTCACTAAGTTATATACGACACAATAAAATAAAATAAAAAATTTCAAAGCAGTGGAAAAATTTATATTTTTGTAATTTAGTTTTATTTTTCTTGTATATATAACTAAGTTAATTTACATTGTTCTAAGGTATGATGGGGTTGACATACTTTTCATTATTGGAAAAAAAATAAAAAAAATAATTGATATATGCATTATAACTTTTGAGCTTTTGATATTTATAAGAGTGAGGTGTACAATAATTGTCTACTCAGCACACTCACAATATTGTTTAAAAGTAGTTGCAAGTTAGCTGCCTGCATACCAAATAGCTTTGTTGACTGTACTAAAAAAAAAACTGGTGCTCACTTCTGAACGACTGTAAATAATATACTAAACTATGTACATTTTTTTGCTGCCTCCGATTTAGCCTACATCCAGCCTATTTAAGATTAACATTTGTCCACTTTATTTTTTTATTGAGTAGGGCCGGTACGCCAATGGAAATTAACACGCGCTGATATTTTCAGTTGAGTTTTTTAATAAAAACTAGACAGTAATGTGATACTAAAGCTACGTAAGGGCCTAGACAATGTGAAATTCTGTCAGCGACAACGATCGTCAAAAAATCCGAAATGTTGGTAGGTATGGTATGTCATGCGCTACAGAGGTGTCACATGGTAAATCCTGAATATTTGGACTTTATGACGGCCGTTATCTTTGATAAAAGTCAGTCAGTGACAGTAAGAGTGCGTCTAACGTATATTTGACAGTGGCGTAACGCGTGGGGGCTATTTGATGAACTCTACTGATTGACAAATATTTTGATGCCCTTAAATTATCTTTGTAGCACGATTTTGTTACAAAGCCTTGTCTGAACGGTCTCATATTAATGACTCCTTTCATCACATCGACACACAAGCGCGGCCATTCGATACAGTCGCAAATTATTTAGTTCATACGTAATGAGAACACGTATCGCGGAATACCTAAATTGAAACTGAAAATCCTTTTCATCAAGTAAAGGAAAGTATAATGAAGTTGGTCGCATAGTTATCAACAAAATACCTTTGAATGCATCGGCAAAAGGATTTGCACAGGTGTGCCCAGCAATTGCAGTAAATAGTCCTCTTTGTTTCAATGTTTACATAAAGCAGTGATTGGAAATGGTCAATTTTACCAGAAATGTGAAAGCTTTTTACTGATGTATTCTGGCAAAGAAATCCTCACTTTGATGGCTTGTTTCAATAAGGGTGGAAATTCACGGTGGTTGGCTGTAAGCTGGTTTATGGTCATTTTTGCTGAAATGAGAGAGGGAACAGCTTTGTATTTATGTATTCTGTCAAAGGAATCCCCTCTTTGATAGCTTGTTTTCATAAGGGTTGAATTGCAGTGTGGGTTGCTGTAAACTGGTTTATCATTATTTGGTTTTTATTGCATGTTTGTAAAACCTCTCTTTGAAAAGTTGTATCATCATTCCCAGAGTTATTAATTTTCTTTTTCTACGGCAAAGTATGGTTTGCAAAATAGGATTTTAATATCTGTGGGATATTAAAATCTTGTTTATCAAACCATATTTCGTCCGAGTGAAGTTTTCATCTAAGTAAATATTTGCCTGCCACCAACCATGAAAGGGTTTTAAAAATATACCAGTCTTTTGAACTATCTCATTGAATTGCAAAGAGTGCACTGCGAAACCCAGGACAAGTTTTTCTTTGGTCATAATTACCGGCGCATGCTGACAGACATAGTTTAAACAAAAAGTGAAATAGTAAGTCGGAAGTATGTCATAAAATGTGCTAAATGAGGGCACTGCACGCAACGGCCCGCGGGCCCACAGGCACAAATGAAGACAGTAGGTACGTGCTAAAAATAGTACCAACACCACACTGACACAAAACTTTAGCGAAACGCCTTTTACTGGCCTGTTGTTTACTTTAACATAATTTCATTTGGTAATCTGTGATTTGTTTGAACCTTCTTTTTTTTCAGTTCATCTTTAATTTTCACGCTACCATAGTTCTTGCCTATTTTGGGTCTGTAAAATATACGAGTAAGTAATTTCTTACGGCTGGTCTCGATAACCTATCTACCTTTAGCCAACTGTCAAATTAGCTACCAACAGTAGCGGAAACGTCACAAACGTCACAAAACGCCTTTGTAACATGACGTTTCAGCTACTGTTGGCAGCTAATTTGACAGTTGGTTAAAGGTAGATACGTTATTGAGGTCGTTAGTCATCATTTCAGGTATTTAGGTTACCTTGAAATTTTTGTCATTATTTCAGTCAAGTCAGTACTTGACTTTGTTAGGTAAGTAGCTAACTTACCTAACAAAGTCAGGTATTGTCTGAGTACTGAGTATCCTGTTGGTGTAATCGTCAATGTCATCATCTATTTATGGAATCGAATTCCCGCCTAGTTAAGTATTATTTTTAATGTATTCCATTAATTGACGACACATCATTCACATTGCAGTCAAGTAGTTAATGAGCCGATTTGTTTTCCCGATGGCATTTCCTCAATTTATACACAGGGTGAGTTGGAGATAGGATTAGGACTTTAACTTTTTAAGCAGCTTTAGAAATTATAACACCTTCACGTTTGCTACGTTACATTTTGTAGAGAAAACCAACTTCAATTATTTTCCCAAAAAAAAACATACAAGAAAAAACGTCAACCTGTATTATTGCGCCAAGCGATAATGTTGCAGATAAGGATAAAAACTTGCAAAGTAGTATAACATTGCATTTTAAATGACAAATGTTTTTCATTCAAGGAAACCAAAGCCGCCATGCAATTAAGGATAAAGAAGTTACGTCAGTGTGTAGGTGGGCTTGTTTTCTAACCGAGAAACATTATTGCAAAGCTTTAGTTTATATTAATATTTTGTTACTATCTCATTGCCTGCAGTAATAGCTAGTTGACAATAGGGAAAATGCATGAAAAAAAAAATATATTATCTTAACAGTTTATCACGAAAAATACAAAAATACAATAGTAACAGTAAAAATAGAATCGAAATTGACAGAAAAACAAACGAGATAAAACGTCACAGTTGGTATCTGACTTCTCTTTCTAATTGTCAACTTTGAAGCTTAATAACTTCAGCGCTGAAAAAGGTATTTTAAAAATTCTTTCATAATTGTTTACTAGAGATAATAAGTATTTTATTTTGCAAATAAAAAAATTGCATGCATATTCCCTATTCTTAGTCAAAACTTCGTTGAAGGCCTGGATGCATTTGCATTAACTTTCTTTATCATACACCTATTGATCCCGCCATCGCCAGTGCAAACAGTGATGCATCGGTTACATCACTATGATGACATCACTACTTCTAAAAATACTCACCACCATGATATTAATGGGGAATTGTTTTGCGGTTTCCAAGATTGGAAGACTTAGGACCTACTTTTATGGGGCCCAATCACACTAGGTAATACTACTCTACTTCAAATATGAAATGCTAATCAGCCAGGAGCGGCTAAGCCTGCTAGAGTAACCAAGTCCTGCATAAAGGCTAAAGAAAGAAAGAGTCACGTAATCTGTGGAGTAGCTGGAGAAATAACTCCTAGGTTCTAGTCATTCCGTCTTTTTAGAGTTTTTCTCGAAATCCTGGTAGACATCAGAAGCAAATACAAATATAATGATTTTATCAACCGTGTTGAGTCCAACGACCATAAGTACAGTTCAAATAAAAAGCAAGTACCTATAACAAAATATCGATACCTTTTGTTTTTGAAGTGAAAACTTCTTTAGGCGCGTTGAGCACTTTTTGGGTGAACAAAAATCATGGAGCTCACGTCATCGTCACCGAACGCTTTCCATGAGCTATATGTATACTGTGAATATATGTGTACTTTTTGGGTAAACAAAAATCATGGAACTCGCGTCATCGTCACCGAACGCTTTAGCTTTCGCTTAGTTTTCACTTCTATCAGCAGACTGCCCCGCGTGTTTTTTTTTTGTTTTTGGGAGAAAATGCCAGGGATAGTGGGCTTTTTACCTCAATAATACTACCCCGGTGATCACCATCAGCAAATTGAAGGGGCCCCCCGTACCTCTTAAAATATCGATACCTATGACATCTGCGGATTTTCGCTGGCATATTTAATTTAAGCCTGTAATTTAAGTATTTCGAACATGAGCACGCGGACAGTGAGCAGGCGCCTTAAGTTGATGTAACTCTTTTAATTATTCTAGTGTCGATGCCACCAGGAATAGATAGATGATATATGTGACTAATTATATCAAATGAAACTAGACAACTATTAACTGTACTAGAACATTGTGATTCATTGGAGACTGTATAAATCATTGATTCATACTAGTTGAGTAGGTTCACAACGTCATCTAGGTATATTCGTGACAGATGAAATAGGTAGGTACTTATAGGATTCTGTTAAATAGAAGTACCATAGTACCCATATACATATTAAAAATTCTAGCAATGTCACGCATAAAGAAAGGGCATTACAAAACCGATCGGACTACATCTCTTACTGATAGAGAGTTCATTTACATTGACACTTCGACAATTGATCAATCAGCGGTTATCATTATCAAGTACCAATGTTTGATTGAAGACGAATTAAGTGACAGTGCTACCAGTTTGATCACCCTTGCTCCAAAGCAATGAGAATAAAATCGATGCCTTGACGATTGATAGATCAAGTGTCGAGCAAATTGAGTCTTAGACAGACAGTTGGACTGAGGAGAATCAAAGATGAAAATATTTTAAGGCAAACTAAAGATCAGGCGGACGTTAAAAGGGTTAATGTTACTTCTAGACAACATCATAAATAAACCAACATAGATAAAGTGGAAAAAGAAAACACTCGAAACCAATGAACACTCGAAACCATTGAACCAAATAAAAGTGAAACCGATTTCGCTAGATCCACCCTCACACTGATGATATAATCTACCACCGTCTCCGCTAATACCGAGTTCCTAACAGTTGCCACAAAGTTCACGAGCGAGTACTGTCGGCGACATAAATCAGGTGTGCGAGCGACATGCGACTGATACTGTCGCGATCGGAATGTCGCAACCGCCGCGTGCGACGGAAGAGATGTCGCGATGCGTCTGCAAGACTGGCCTGCCGTGTAAACAGGGCCACAGCTAGCACGGGAGGGTTAAAATTCTAATTACCTACGTTATCCGTGGAATTGGTTGAAATGGGGTAAATACTGAGAAGCTTATTATGGAGGAGAAATATACGCTGACTCCAAATAAATAGAAGGATGGTACAGGCTAGTCAGGGGCGAAGAAAGGGCAAATGAAGGAGAGAAGAAGACATGCTGCGTTGAATTTAAATAAAAAAGAATTAAGGTAGAAAAATGATGACCAACAACTCATGTAATTTCTAGGTACGAGAGAGCTAGGAGTTATGCAAGACGCAAGCACTTTATTTTTACCAACAAGAAAGCAATTGCTTTAAAAATTATTGCTGCGGCCTCTAGCTGAGTGCAATCCCTTTTACCCTGTACAAAAATTTAAAAAAAGCATCACTGAAATGAAGTAGAAGCTTTCAGGACATTAGGGATTACAATCTAAACGACTATCGCAGATATTCAATTAATCTGAGTGGATATTATAATCCGATTGGCATCAAAAGACCTTAGTTGCTACCTAGTAAAAGAATTTCTTCAATGACGTTTTTCAATATCGCTCGAAATTGTGACATAGTCTAATATGTATGAAACTACGAACGCATGTTTAATTAAATGAAAAAGCGGAAGTGTCTCGAAGAGAAAATTATTTAATATTATATTTAATGTTACATTTAATTTATTTTAAGAGAAAAAATTTAATCAGTGGGTTGATAAAAACTTAATAACATTTATTACATCAGAGATATGAGGCAAAATCTGATCAGTGCACTGTAAGATAAATAATTGCGCTGTAACATTTTATTCGATATCTTAATGACGCCTAGTTGGGTAGATATTGGCTTAAGTAATACAGTTTCTAGGAGTAAACATAGCTGTCCACCCTTGATCTACCTAAATACTCCACGAGCAAGACACGCACCAAACATATATGTCACATTATCACTGTTTCCACACATTCGGCCTCCACTCCACGATGAGGTTATCTGGGTTCGTCCAAACATTGACTGGTACACTTATCGGTACTTTAATGTACCAATATTGCCAATTTAATATAATACCCTATTACGGGTAAGAGAGACATCCATTGTGGATAACTCGGAAAATGTACCGGAACACGCAAACCTCGGTATTCAATTTCATAGTGAAACTTATTTTTATGTCAGCGTACTTATTCTGATCACGAAAACCGAAATTGATCACTTTAGTGTAGAGTTTTTGTTGTCTATTTTTAGTATTATGACTAGTTGGCTGGGCATTCTCAGAGGGTTGCTTTTCTTTGTGTTTGACCGGTATGTTGAGGGCAAAGCAAATAAACTTAAAACTTATTTCTTTTATAATAAATTGTTTTTGGGTTTGTTCAGATAACATATACACGCGTTTTTTTCTTTTGATTTCTTTCTAATGCGTTAAAAGCATCTTGCTATCTGACTTAGATCACTTCTTTATCTTCAAAAGATTTTATGATAGGTTCCCTAAAAGAGTATCCAGGAACTCCACGACTTCATCCCACTGACCCCCTTCTACCATCAGACATCTAGACGCACTGCAAGTTACCATCCCTACCTTGTTACTATTCCACCAATTCGCACTAAACGTTTCCAAATTTCTTTTGTAAAGCGCACAACAAAGGAGTGGAACTCTCTGCCTGCGTCTGTATCTGTTTCCAAACGCATACAACCCTAATCTCTTCAAAATTAGAGTGAACAGGCTTCTTCTGGGTAAGCTCGCTCCATCGTCGACTTTGTCTCTGTCATCTATGACCTAGACTAGAGTCAAGAGCAAACTCATCTCAAATAAATAATAATAATAAAAATAATCTTTATTTAAATTATTAGTTAGACGGTGTCCTGGCAGACCGAGGACAAGATAACGGGACGCCTTGGATGACCTCTTAGCGATTTGGCGTGAAGAAGCCCAACAAAGAGAGATGTGCACAAGAGTGGGACAGTTCAGGTTGACAAAAAAGTTGTTTTATCTGTATCCATCTTCCTTCTCATCCATCTTTCTGTATCAATCCATCTTGTCTATTTATTACCATACTCTTTGATAAAGTATTCGACTGTCATGGTAGTCCTTCGTGAGGGTCACAGAAAAGACTTTCTGATTTGCGTGAACACAAAGGTTTTACGAAAAGAATTGAATACCAAGGGAAACTCTTCAAATTAGGTTAATAACATTGTTGGTATAAAGTTTAAACCAATTCCACAACTATTATTACGAACGATGTCGTTTATAAATGTCTTGAATTATTTGAACTCGTTGTATAATGGCCTCACTGTAAGTATTTACCGTTAGGTATATTTATAATTACTTTTTAAACTTTTATATTCATTTACTAATTATGTAATTGAGTTCTTTAGTCATTTTAAAATTATTCAAAGGAGTTTTTGGCTATTATTTTGGGCTATTGACAATTATGTTTGTAAAAAAAAAATAAACAATGTGGCGACGCTTGGGAGAGCCCTATGACCAACAGTGGACGTCTTTCTGTCGGCTGAACTGATGAAGATTAAAAAGTAGAAACACTGCATGACTTTAAGAAAATGTTTTAATTTTTTATATTTGTTACACTTTTCAGTCCATTCTATCATAATCCGCGATATCCCCGAACTGTTTATTTATTTTACTGCGCTACAGATAAGCAAGAAATTATTGTGAGCTCAATAGACAGCATGCAATTATAATGAATACCAACTAAATATCGATTTGCGACATCACGCAAGCCCTTCGAATAGTGCAGGGCTAAAAATAATGTAGAATATCGATAAAAATAAGTTACAATTTTTTTTTACTATTCGTTATGAGCTTGAAATTTACTGTAGGTGATTATTATTACTTCTACGGTAGTGTTTCAGTTAGGCTAGCAGTTAATAATATTTGACTTTAAATAGTGGCTTCATAAACGAGCTTTAGTTATTTTGTACCGGGACATTGTCTGCCTTCATTATAATTGTAGCTGTAATTGGTAACTAAAAATATATTAGTATTTATGTACATTCCCTGGATTATATTTCTTAGATTTAACTTGGAACATTACATGGATGTAACTCAAACCACCGAAATGGATAACAAGAATGAACTAACAATATTTCACCATTTTTAACGTAGATATATTGAATCAACTAGAGAACATATTAAATATAATTAGATAACTTATTAGTTCAGATTGAATGTTTTGTTTCGTTAATCAAAGGTCACAAACAGATTAATAGTAACGAAGATATTTTGACGTTGTTATTTTGACCTCGATCCCTACAACGTTAAGTTGACATTAAATATTGAAATAAGTTTGTAACCCCGTGATATCTGTTACTACCTACCTAGCAAACGACGATTAAGAACTGATTTAGGCCATTCAACACTCAACAAATTCAAACAATTTATTAATTTAACTGGAAGTATTAAAACGTTTGAATTGTTTAAACTGTCAATGATTATTTAGATGTATGGCAACTGTCACATCTTGAAACTGTATCAAGCCGTTACAACATAATTGTAGGACCGGAGTTAATAATAGGTATAGCAGATAATAAACCCAGTCGTTCAAATTGATAATAGAGCCAAAATACTTTACTGATTAACTCATTATAATTGTTATTATGTAGTGACGTGTGGGAAATCAAAATTGTTCGTTCAAGATATACATTTTTAATTCTAGATGTTACTTGTTTAGTTTAAAAAATTGGCCATTCTTAGCGTTATCGATAGTTTAGTGTCCCACCACTAGACAGTTAACCCTAAACGATGCACCCAGGGGTCGAATAGTCTTATTATAATGAATATTATGTTTTGGATTTTATGACGCTACTTATTATGGATTATGTGGAACGGTAAAATGTTTGGGTAAGCAGACATCGAATCACTTGATGTCACAATACTTATTCGTTTTCTTTTGTAAACAAACTTTTCGCGCAAATTGTTCGATTTGAATTTGTTGTCTGTATTTTGCTTTCATTAAAATTCTATTTTTCTGTAATAAAACATAAGGTTCATACAAACGCCAATAGCTTGTACCCAATAGTGGGATAGTAAAGGCTGAGAGTGAAAAATCAATCATCTTTTATTAAAGCGATAATGGAAATATACATCTGTGACAATATTTCAACTGTCTACTTTCTTACTAAGTAATAGGGTTCCCTACCCGAAGGTTCTTTTGTATATATCCAACGAACATCTGTTGCCAAAATATGAACTTGTGACACAGGGTGTAATTTATTTAACAGATCATCTTAAAATTATAAACACAAACTGTCATCATCACCGAAAATGTTCGACTTGCATTCGTAATTTGAAATTAGTTTAATGAAGGTTCAATGCCTTGCATATTAATCATTAAATCCATACAGAGGGCAAATCTCGTTTATTATACAACCTTTCAGCCTGCAATCGCATCGCAAGTCGCCAAGACTATTTCCCTAAATTTTGACAAGCTGATGAATGATTGATTGTCGCTGATATAATATTTATACTTGCATTTGAACGCTTTTTAAGAACGAGACATTGACTTCTGATCGTTAAAAAGTGCGACATTATAATTTCCCATTGCTTATACGATCTACAGGCTTCTCGCTGCACATATTGTTCTAGGGTAAAGAGAATCCCGTTTTGTCGTTAGGCACTTCATATGACGCGCTGTGCTGTCACCCCGAGTAACTTGACCTCGATAGACTAGTGTTTGGTGACACACGATTAGCCCTTATAAAGGTCATTAGGCCGGTTTTAAGATAGACCTATCACCATCATGATTTTGAGGTCTGTACTGAGATGCATTTGGGATAGTGGTATTGAGATTTAGTTTTTTTTATTAAGTAATGACATTGTTGACTGTGATTAATAATTTAATAGTAATATTTTGAGCAAGAATTAGAGCAATTTTGAATTCGGCATCACTTCAGAATATGAAAAAATAAAATGACGGTTAGTCATGTCCGCATAAATCGACGATAGGAACGGTAGATTTTTAGTACTTGCACGCTCAGAAAGATTGCCACTGAATTAAAAATCGCCCTGTAGATGATGAAGAGAGAAGACTGTAGTACATATTGTATTCTTTTCAACTCAACAAAGCTATTTCGTATCCAGGCAAAAATATTATTTTTTTCACTGCACTGTCAGTCTTTATTTCTAATGTGTGCATTATAACTTTTTAAGCTTCTGACATTCTTACGAATGTGGTGTACAATAATTGTCTACTAACCACACTCTCAAAACAGTTTAAAAGTAGTTGCAAGTTAGCTGCCTGCATACCAAATAGTTTGGTTGACTGTACTTAAGCATACCTTCTAACTAAGTTGTGCCATGTTATGATCTGTAATTTTATTATTATTTTATTAGATGCAATTGTACGCTATAGACATCAATGCCATCTTTACTTCGAATAATCCCTTATTAGTTCCATTTCTGCTGAACATACTACAGCTAATACCGTCTGTTCCGCCTCATTATTGAGTACAAAATGGTATTATGTTATCAATGTACATACTAAGTTCATCTTAGTGCACACATCATGCAACACTGGAACTAAATCTTGAGTGATCCGTTTATATCTTGAAATTTAAGATAGGCACTCTGGATTTTCTCAGAAACATTTGAGTCAAGACCTTTTTAGCTGTCGCTGGATTTAGATTTCTTGATTGAATTAAGGCACCTATTTTGGGTAATTTTATAAGTGGCTAATAGTTTAAAGTTGGGTACTAACCGGTGTTACGGGCCGTAATGTAAACATTCGCTGCGAGCATGTTATGTTACGCAGTGTCCTAAAATCTGTGTAAAACAAAACACATACGCATCATATGTTCGTGCTCGTTTTCAAGTACGAATGCTCGCTTTGTAACATATTACTTTACGCCCCTTAACACCGGTCAGTACCGAATTTTAGAGGCTTGAACAGTTGATGAAAGACTCAGTTGTTAAAGTTCTTAATCCAGAAGAGGAAACGTGATACTAGAACATCTTGGCTTTGGAACAGCTTCGTATAATGCCCGCATACTGGAACTCGTCCTTCCTTCGATGCTTTCTATAACATCATCAAAGACATATTGACAAAACCTCATCGATTATTGTGACAAAGAAACATTAAAGGAGGCTCGCATCGCTTAACCTTGAGCCAGTCACTCCGAGGGACATAACTGGCATGTGTCCTGTCCTGTGAAGCGAACGACCTCAATCAAAAATCATGATTATTGCGACAGGAGACCCTCAGGCTCTGTTCATCCGGTCAAAACAAAGGTTTGTTTTTGAGTTTACTTTGCTTACAAAGTGGAACGTAAAGGGAATTCGGAAACTACACGTGCTCCCTACATTGTCCTCGAAAGTCGGTCGTTACGTGAAGTTCGACTCTGCGACATTATGTTTCAGAGTTCGATGTAGTATTTTTGATTGAGAACCCAATTGTTTAAACAAAACCTCAACTCGCGGCTAATATTTCTTTCTTATCTTTTACATAAACTGTATGTTCAAAAGGATAAGCTTCTAAATTCCAAGACGTTGCAAATGCAATAAAAGTGAGTGCCCTAGGAGCGGCTAGTAAATGATCACTAAAACATTTCATTAGCGAGGCTTTTTCATTTAATTATGAAGCTAAGTGAGCCTTTCTAGGCTAGGTTTTATTTTTATTTGTTGTAACCCTACCACAGTGTAGTATTTTTAACCCAAAGGTTGACTGGTAGAGAATGCCTTGATGCATTAAGTCCGCCCATGTACCACTATTATACATTAAGTTTAAATAAATAAAACTTTGCAGTTCGCTTTTTCCTGTAGTGATTTTATTGGTGTTAAGGTGAAGATAAGCAAGCCTAGTTTAGCAAGATAAGAATAGATATCAACTGTAATTGTTCCAGTCAGTTTAGCTAACAAAGTTTAATAGGTTAACGCCGCTGCCTCCAACTTGGGAGGCAAACCGGTTGACGGCCGAATTCCTCCCAATTATTATGCAAACACACACGAATCAGTGTTTGGAGACAATTATAAATAACGACAGGGTATGCACTGGGCAAGCCAGTTTCAATTTGTTTCAATCAAGCCGGGGGCGCCAAGACCCACAGACGACAATTAAGACAACTTATATCTACAACCTTGACGTGACACTAAAATAAATTTAGTGTAGTTTATGTTTTATTCGATTAAATTGTATCAGCGGTGACATCATACGGATCATCTACGGTTTTACTTTATAATTGAGGATTCGTTACAATGGCATCAATGGCCCAGTGGCCTTCGGGAATTAAGAACATTTCATTTAAAATAATAGTTGCTCTTGTTCATATTATTGTTGTACAGCCTATTTACAGAAGCATTATATTTATTGTGTTCCACGTGCGCCTCAAAGAGATGTCAGCATAGAAGACGGGGCCCGCTAGTACCAGAGCCTGCCAGAGTTGCGGAATTTGTTCGAAAGAGTCACCGCGGCCCTTGAACGCAAAGGGCTTTAGAAGGAACACGGATGGGTTTTAGTCAGTAAGAGCCTGACATGCCCTTCCGCTGCACTCAGAGCGGAAGAAGTCATTTGATGATTACACACCCATACTTAAAAAAAAACTCTAGTGTTGTAAGCTATGACCTACCGCACTCTCATGAAGTATGTAATAATTTCAATCATCATAATTCAGCTCCTAAAAGTTTAGTGTTGAACTTTGGCCTCACGATAGACATCTTCAATAAAATATTGTTAGGCAATGTTGTCAATGGTACAAATGATTTATGTATTAATATTGGTGAAGTAAGTATCAAGACCTACCGACCATGTTTGTATGACCAACTCTGTGCAATATTTTTGTATGAACATTAAATGAACAACTATAGTTAGTAATGATAATGAACAACACAGGTTGATATTACGGATTTGAATTGAAAACAGCATCACGACATAAAACAATTCCAAGACACAGACTTGCCACGTCTACAAACAAAGGACCAGCCAAAAGCAAAACTGCTGAATCAAAACGACAATTATCAGTGCTCGGAACCGACGGGAGGAATGTTAAACTCATCATAATAAAAGAGTAGATGGCTTAATAACGGATGTTATGGCAATAAGGACACCGATACGTGGCACAATCAACACGTGATGACTCATATTGAGATTAGAACACTTGGAGATGAAGCTGTCGTCCAGTTAGATACAAGGACCATAAATTAATAGATGATACGAATGAGAGGCAATAAAAAGAATCAGTTTATGTTATGTTCAGTGGTAATATTGAATTAGGGCAGAACATTTTCAGCTCAATAGAGAGTCAAAAATGCAATAAGATGAAACTGTAAATCATTCAGACACAAATACTGTAATAATTATTCAAATAGTGGTTGTGACAAAAATCAGTTTGTGTTGTACTAGGTAATTTAATATCAAATTAGGACAGAACATCGCTAATGGAAATGTGAAACTAGAGTTCAGATAAATCGATTCAAGAACAAAAACAGTGCTTGATAAAACTATTAAATTTGCAATGTGACAAAAACATGAAAATAACTTTTTTTTTCTTTTGTTTTTTTGTATGTTATGTTAGCACAGTATCGAAAATGTTTTTATTGATTAAAGGGCTTTGTCACTTAGCGACTATATCGCTCAAATGTGTTTAGTAAGTGTTATACTTAAAAGAGCAATATCTGCAATAAATACGAATAAAAAGAATCACTATTATAGTATGGTATATTTATAAAGACTCCAATGAAACCTACTTCAGAAGAGAGTTCTCCAAACACGAATCGAAAGCGATCGAATATCCTCAGTCAAACAGAAGCTTTCTATATATAACTTTGGACCTGAACAGTCACCTCTTTATTCTATGGGAATGCGACTTTTCATTTCATTGGACATTAAGGTTTAAATTAAACGCTTACGATGTAATGTTCAATATCGTTAATGTACCTCGTAATTGACTGTAGAGCTTCACGGTGTATTGAAATTAATTTGGATTTAAATTAGTTTACAGCTGTATTTCTAGATAACTAACGGATTAATATCGGTAAAAGAAACGAATCGTTAAGCGTACCAATGGTAAGTTAGGGGCCTTTATATATAATATATATATTATAATATAATTCGTTTAACAAAACGCTTCGTGGCACCATAATAATGAACTAAACAAACGACTACGAATCAAGTATTATCTAGATTCTCTAAAAACTGTTAACACGTAAAAATTCAATAGACTTAGTAGTACTGAACACAGCAATCAACAGTTTGATGCTAAGCAAAGTCGCCGTAGTGTAGTGACCTAAAAGTGAGTAGTACCGTAGGTACTTGCGTGAATCAAGTGGCACATTTACCTTAATATTATAAGGATAATGCAATAGTTCGATTTTGACGGTAAGATTAGTTCAAGAGCCTGTAGTGTAAGCCAACAATTTCGATACGGCGGCAGTACTTGAATCGTCGCCCACGAATGAAACACTTCAGATTCCTTACATTGTACTTGATACCTACTCATAGCCGACGGCCTACATGATTTGGATGCTATGTTCGGCGGTTATTTAACAGGTGAAATGAATGCAAAGCCAATTTAAAATAAAAAAGGTAGATTTAATGACAATATTACGAATCAGTCCCCATTCAAATTTATATTTTTAAAGACTACAGCTTTTAGATTTGGTAAGAGTCATTCTTCCAACGAATATTGTCGAAAACTTGAAAATGTATTCGAATGGCTTGTCATTGCCATTTTACCAGCTATGGCAATTGTCGAAATGCCAGATTTAATGGATTGATCACTTGAAATTTTGACAGCGTTGATTAATCCTATACGTTTTTGACGGTTTGATGATTGCCTCCGACACACTGGCGTAGACAGAATGTCAGTTGCCTAGAGTGTCTGGCTGCAGAGTGATATTATAACACGTCTACAGTGGAATCAGGATAGCATTGGAACTTCGTAGTACGGCCCAAGATCACTTTCCTCGCTAGATGAATCACTTAAGTTTTGGTTATCAATCTGAAATGCTGCAGAGGCGCCACTCACATAGAGCCGCTCTTAGTCTCAAGCACTCTCAACGATAAAATTATGTCATGGCTCATAAATAATTCTTATTTATTTAAATAAAATATTTGGACAAACTTCTTGGAAGCAAAAAATGCTCCATGCCAAAGAAAGGACGACAAACCGAAATGCTGGAAAAAGAAACCCCAAACTCCGACCATTCTGCCATGAGGTATCGCGTTATCCAGTAAGTAGATTGCGGAGGTCGGTTATAGCATTCAGTTGGACTGAACGCCCAAACATAGTTGAAAGAAGACCAAACTGGTCGAATCTGACAAACTGTTCGACAACTTCATAAAGATTTGTAAATCGAAAACATATGCCAGAATTAATTTTACACGAATATTTAATGGACGATTGTTATGTCCTTAAATTTTAAAACAACAAAATACCTAATGATAACGTCATCAATTATTTATTAACTGTGAAATATTGAGCTAAAAATAATTATTCCCTCTGCCTTATAAAGGGCACCCATTACACACATTGAATACTGATACTAGACTGCTGTAAAATATTACAGTGGTCAAATTGTGGACGGAGAGTGTGGGAGGCTATGAAATTGGGTGAATGACGAATGTGCTTATCCAGTTTAACCTACTGGTAGTTCTCGAAAACAGAGCTATAAAAATGGTGACTAGTGTTGAAGCATAAACATTTTTTCAAGCACAAAACAATAGCGATTTAGTGGCCTGTTACAAATTGCTCTATCTTTAATTTACCCAATCCGGTCATTGGCTTCTTATTCTACTCTTCTTTTTCCTTCATCACCTTTATTACTGGCTGACTTGCTTATTTTTTATTCTCTAAAAAGGTTTAAGCTTCAATACCACCAAATTTTTGAATTGAGAATTTGATTGCCAGTATTTATCAAACTCCACTTTAGGCTGAAAACCTGTCAAACTTTGGCATTAAAGGTTCGGCTACATGCTCAATCCTTCTTGTGCAAACAGTTTGTGCAAACCGTTGGCGCAAAAACTGCATGCTGCCATTTGTTTTGCCGTCTTATTGCACAAACAAACAAGAATTGGTGCAAATAAGATTGAGTGTGTTTTGAACGTACGGTTTGACACGTTCTTAATTCGAAACATTCAATTCATAAACCGGCCGCAGCCTCATAATCTAAGTGTCAGCTACGAAACGAAATTACTGGTCTAACAACTACCAACAATACTAGATTATTAATAGTAGTTTATATAAATAGGCCATCTTCGTGTCTCGAGTGCACTCAAACGATTTACCGACACTATATATATAATCGACGCTGCCGATCAACTTGCATAATTGCAAACACATGAGTTCAAGTACCCTCTGTTATGGTGGATGGATTGTACTCATTGGTACTTGTAAGTTTGCGGTATTATTGTAGGCAGTTTTGGCCCACACTTTGAACAGCTTGAAAGCTATTGGTGCTCGTTAGTAAAATTTAAATAATATTTAGTTTTTTCCTCTCCACAATATTTCACCTTATATCTTAGGTTGAGTTTTTTGCAAGGAACATATATTGTTATTGGGTATCTTCTTCTTGAAACGTTGATGATAATTATTATGTAAAACAACAATATATTTTTTTAGAAGAAATAACTCGTTGACCCGCTTTATATGCTATGAGAGCTCGTTATACACCAAAATGGTGTCAAGCATAACTATAAATTCTGTAGTAATCCCTTTATAATGATAAAGGATATTCTATCAGCGATAACGTCTGCCAAAAAGTCTAAGAGCTTATGCACACAGCGTATTTTATACGCGCCCACGACGCGCGTTTTACGAACGCGCACTCATGGCGCTGTAAATGACCAAAAAGCAGATTGTCGCATTTGTATTAATAATAATAATATCTTGGGACAACTCTCACACGGTCATCTGATCCCAAACTAGGCAGAGCCTGTGCTATGGCAACCAGACAACTGATAAACATACTTATATATATTTCTAAATACATACATATTATATAGTAGGCGCCAGATAATCGTGGAATAACGGTCATTGACCCACCTACAATTATTGACACTTTTAATTTGAAAAACGGAATTAATGACACAAAGCTGTCCCGAATCATCATCTCTCGTGATCCTTAACATTGTCTAATAATGAAAAACGATTCATATTTAATTGTTCAGGTACCTATGAACAGTTATTAGGGAAAGGTCAATGTACTTTATTCCACATTTATCTGGCGCCTACTATAGACAAATTACACACAGACACAGAACAAATGATCATGCTCATCACACAAAGATTTGTCCTGAGTGGGAATCGAACCTACGACCTACGGTTTAGCAGTCAGGGTTACTAACCACTGGACCAACAGGCCAGTCAGTATTGATGAACGCGCGCGAAAAACGCGGTCTAAGCTCGTCTGTATCGCGTTTTTTGTCTGAGAAACATCGCAGACCCCATACATTCGCATGACTGTATCGCGTCTGTAATATATTTGTGTACGTGTGCAAAGGTTTTCTGTCTGCGTCTGAATTGCGTTTGAAGCGGCGGCGCGTTATAAAAACGCCGTGTGCAAGGGTCCAAAGCATATGAGATTGTCAATTCGTCATTGCGTTACCGAAATATTCAACTGTTCAATACCAAACTTTTAGGACTTTTGACTATCTTTAGTATGTAGGTAACACTTTGTCTAAAGCCTCCTTAGAAAGAGATATTGGTTCTCTATTTTCACTGTCTTGTCAGATTCTGAAGTAGTTAATTGGTGATATTTCAGCGTTTGCCGCATTTTCTTCTGGAATACTGGTGTAAAGTTGAAATAATTTATATACTTATTCTTATACCTTGATAATTCATCATCTGCCTAGCCTTTTCCAAATAATATTGGCGTCGGTTTCCAGTCAAACCGGATTCAGCTGAATAGCAGTACTTATATAATACTTATATATGCATACTTATTCTCATACCTTGATAATTATAAATATAAAAAAGTTGGTGGTGTACTTAAGCAATACTTATAATGAAATCAGTCCATTAAGATTGATCCGGGCTCTATAACTATTTATATAGGCCAACCAAGACAACTGTTAGAAATGGCTGTCCACTTACCTTCTTCCTCTCTAACCCCATCGTCTCAACTGGTACCGGGAGCACCCAAAAAATTTGACGTCACGACTGCCGGTAGTATATTTAACATCTATTGTTATAGAGATGTCATTAAATTAACATTGAGCGTTCCAGCAGTCGGATATTCAGGTTCTATGGGTAATCGGTGACACGCTTGTTTTGAATCAACGGTTTGATTACAAAAGATGTTTACGAAGATTTCCCTATTAGGGGCTATTGAAGTTTCTCTGATCTGTGATTTTTATTATTAAGCGTAAGAAAGCACAAATGTTTCTTTCTATGCCAAACCATCGTTCCCTGATGCAGATGTTGAAACCTGTCATAAGATTGTGTACTTACGGGAAGGGCAGCCAGCTTCGTCCGTCCCGTCATAGCAATCGGTGAATCCGTCGCAACGGCGCGTTTGTTCCACGCAGCGAGTCTCGTCGCAGCGGATGTGGTTCGGAGGACATTCTGCGGAAAAATTGAGGACACTGAAATACTTCCTAATGCTAAGCCTTCTTGTTTAGTAGGTATTTTCAATAGAAATAGGTTGGTTTATCGTCCTAATCGGTATCGAGTGCCACCGCTGAACGAGTATGAGGTCCTGAGTTCGATTCTCCAGGTTCAGTGTTATTTGGGCCCTTTTGTTTGAGATGTCGGTACACCTATACGGGTAAAGGTGGGTGCCCTCTACCCAACTTTTCGAGGAAAACATACTGGTGTTATATTTATGCTGTTAATTTTTTAATAGGTCGTTTAAAATTGTTTCAAAATTATTTTACGATCGATTGTAAGCCAGAAAAGTTTAAGAACTATTACGTTTAAATATGACATTATTTGTGTTTATCCTGGTATCCACTCAAATCTGTGTGGTACTTCCCTCAAAGGACCACCTCAGACATTAACCTATGGTTCTCATATGATTTGACCAGTACGATTGTATGGACTTCAAAAGAGACTTTGACCTCTGAGTTTGTTTCGGTGTTTCTTCTCAGGGTAGTCAGCTAGGAAACACCGGCCTCATCTAGTTTAAAAATGACCAAAATAGATTGACGTGTAAAAGTGTTATATTTAACCTACTTACAAAATAAATATTATTTATCATTTATTACTTAATACCAATATAAATTTATTAATGTGTGCTTTACCGTAGGTGTTAGATCGGGTTGTAGTAGTATCGTCCGTGTCAGGTGTTTCAGTCTCAGTGTCAGGTTCCTCAGGCGTTTCTTTTAAAAGAACAAAACAAAATAACATAAAAAAAAAACAAAACCAAAAAATAAAAACAACAAACAAATAAAAAAAAGCTAATTTACCATGTAACATGATCTAAGTTATAATGAAATATTTTATAACACGACTCCCAGAGCCGCAAAAAAAAATTAATAATAAACAAACAATTTAAAGCAATCAGATAATAATTAAAGTATGTACCCGTGGAGTAAGGATCATGTGTTTCACCTATATCACCGCGTGGATAAGATCCCGATTCTTGGTTACCAGAGGAGGGAGCCTCACTGGTGGCCTGGTCTGGGTTACGGTTATCTGGGTTATCAATTCGGGACTCAGGATTGGTGGTGTAAGGATTGTTTTGATTATACGGTTGCTGGACTGTTATATCACGGTACACATTGGGGTCATAACGAGGGTAACTATTGTCAGGGCTATGTTCGTCGGGGTTTTGGTTATAACTGTTGTCTGGCGTCTGGTCATAATTCCGATAGTCTGGTGTAGCATTGTTATCATCGATGCGGTTGTCGTACTCCACCGGTGAGGCGTCCGTCGCTGGAGGTTCTTCTGATGCTTTAAATTGAAAATAATAAACATAAAATAAATAATGCAAACTTTCAGTAGCGCCATCAGGATGGGATTTGGTGTGGGTCTAATGTAATGTGCAGTCATGCGTGTAAAGCGAGGGGAGATTATGAAATCTGAGATAAATTAAAAAAAAATAAAGTAAAGTATCCGGCTACGAGCAGACTAAAAATTATACATAAATATCTATTAAATCTTCTGTCTCTCTGTGACATTATAATTTTTTTTTCTACTTTATCACGTACGATTCTAAGTGAAACAAGAAACGACTAAAATTGGGATACAACGTGGTTCCAATCGTTCACGGTGTCCACTCTTTGACAATCGCTATCGCTGATAAAATGATGTTTTATATAAAACCTCTTGCCATTTGTTCATTTGTGACATTGGCCAAATTAAATCTCACATTAAGGGTCCTAGACTGTCTTTAAAATGCCTATTTGGCATTACTCTCGTAGCCGGGTTAAGGTGAAAGCGCCAGGGTAGCCCGCGAAATTCAAATTTTCATACTTTTTTGCATTTTGCAGGTCAGTGTCTCATTGTATGTTGATAAAAATACGATTGGCGACCGTAACAAATATGGCTTTACTGAGTTATAATAATTAAAATCAGTACAATACAGGTTGTATCATTCATGTAACTCGATTGAATGATTTTTTATGAAAAAACCATTCAATCGAGTTAAATGAACTTAGAGGGTCGTATTGATGATTTTAATGATTTTGATTCTATAAATAAATACGTGTTATGGTCGCCAATTGTATTTTTATCAACACAAAACCAGGCACTGACCTGCAAAATGCAAAAAACGTATGAAAATTTTAATTTCCCGGTCTACCCGGGCGCTTTGACCTTAACTAACTTATGCAAAATAAGTAAAACAGTGTTAAATACTGACTGTCAGGTACTGGACAATCTAGTTCATCGGTGCCATCTCTGCAATCTGGTCGACCGTTGCATTTCGCCGAATAGGGAAGACAGACATCTACGTCGCACGAGAACTCAGACAAGTCGCACTCAAATGTTGTTCCTAAATAAATAAAATGAAGACTAATAAATAAAAAAGAAAACTAAATAAAAACAAAACAATTTTGCGCTAAAACTATCCAAAACAAAATGGCGGCTCTCTAACTAAAGAAAGAGTTCTACAAAAAAAAAACAATATTCACACTTAAATGGAAAACCAAGTTGATCCGATTCGTACGAGTACATGTTTATAAAAAAAGTGATGAGTGTCTAAGTACCTATAAAATAAAAAAAACACTTCCTTGATTTGTTGCCAGGTGTTGCTTGACTGCAAGTAGAAATAGTCTCTTTTTTCTCTGGAAATACTGTAGTACCTACCCAAGGCTCTAAAAGTATTTACAATCGTTGCTTTTTCCCAACACCTAATAGGAATTCCCACCAACCTGGGTCAATCAACTGGGCACTGAAGTCACCATCCCGTACGGAGAGGTGTCCAAGGCGTCCGATGTTCTTGATATGGTTCCTGAGAATGTCCTTGATGGTGTCCGTATCTTCGTTCCTGGTCGTCACGATGTCCAAGGTGACTTTGCAGAGGAAATCGTCGTTAACTAGTGACCTGACGACAAATAAAAAGATTTAAGAATTTGGTTGAGACTTTATTTTTTTTTAATTCCTGAGTCTCCACAACTTACTTACCTACCATAACTTTTAGTAATCACTGTTCCTTCAAACCCGTAAACATAGATTCCAAAGATTAACTTCGCGTATCTAGTTATTGCTACAAATTAACCAGGTTATGATATCTTGTCCACGTTGCGTAAACGAGCAACAAGCATAGATGGCCTGTAATCCTCAAAGGTAGCCAAACACACAGTTACCTCGAAACGCCAATCCTTTAGGCTCGGTCCTCACTGATACAGAGAAGACGCTTTGAATATAACATAGCAATGGACGTTTATTTCCAATTTAATTTTCAATTATTTTACGAATTTTAAACGTAAAATCGAAGAGTTTTCAAACTAAAATAACTTGAGAATCAGCACTTAAAAAAACTTCTAATAATTAAAAAGCCCGCAAAACGCCAACCCTTCACCACATCCTATTTTTAAATGAGAACAAGTGGCGTATCCAGCTCCCTATCAGTGACACATCTGTCAGGTAATTTACGATTGTCAGAAATCCAATATTGACCACGTGATGTTTCGTAAACATTTTTGACAATCATTAAATTATCAGTGATAAAATGTCACATTGTCTGGAGCCCAAGAACTTTATTAACGTTGTGTCGACGCTCTTTGACTCCGCGTCGTCAGTATGAATCGACCCTTACGGATAGCCGGTGAGACAAAACGGAGCGTGTATTAACGTGTGACTGCCTTGTTATTTGGTCTGACCAGCAGACCTACATGGGCTGAGCGTCTTGTCCATTATATATATACATATGTACCGTATGTATCGGTCAGTGAAGTTTGGAAGTTGGTGGTGTGACACCCCCGTGCCTCGGAAAACACGTTAAGCCGTTGGTCCTGCGCCAGATATCTCTCTGGTCTTGTCGGATTGCCGTCCCAACGGAATATGAGAGTGATGGAAGAGGGAGTGCACCTGTGTTTGCGCACACACTTGTGCACTATAATATGTCCAGTGCCGATGGCTAGTCTTGGTTGAGATTGGCCGCCATGGCCGAAATCGGTCAGAAGGACTATATATCGGTTGGAGCACTAGGCGAAACTATGTATTGCTTGAATGGATTTACCAAAGGAAGTTTATAGAAACGAAAATCCGCAATGTAATGGACTACTCTTGTTTATTCACGGATGCTTATTCCTTAGGGTTCGGGAGCATCCTGTATACCTGATATATCGTATTGGTAGGGCTTTTGTATTTATTATTTATGGGACTTGGAACTTTGTTTTCTTTGTTCTCTCACTCACTTCTTCTTCCCAGCTAAAACACTGGGAAGTGGTGACGGGCGAGCGTTTTGGGGGACTGTCTTTATGTAGAACTTTGACGTTCAAAAAGTGCACTCAGCCTAATTTGCATAAATGACTTTTGATTGATTTTGATTTTCTTTTATATGTTGTTCAGTACATTCGTGTTTCTTTTACGGTAAATTGATGAGTCCCTACACTCCCTAAAAATTACCAAGGAATTAAAAGTCATCCCGTCATCTATTTTATAAACATCTCACCGGCAAAATAATTATGAAGTGAGCTGTCAACCCGTAGCTTTAGGAGGAATGACAGCTAGTTATTATGTCATTTCACCGTGAAAACTTAATTAAAGAGAGCGATTACTAGCAGGTCCTAGAACCATGTATGTTGACAGCCTACTTCAGGATCACTTCATCTTAGTTTTTACGAAGAGGTATCTGCAGAATAGCACTGAATCGATGATATCTGGCTGCACTTACTGTATCCTGACTAGGCTCGACCGCTGCGTGCCAGGCAAGCTCTCGAAGAGCAGATCGACGCCGTTGGCAAGCGAACGAGAGATGTTCAGGAACTCGGGGGAGTCCCGGTTGGAGTACGCCGTGATGTACGGCTCCATGACCAGGAAGGTGACCCGGAGAGTCTCTGAAAAGTAGCACAGATCACATTATCAACTAACACGTATATACGTGTTTTAGATGGCATTCTATAATTTCTATCTACTACCAAGTGAAAACGTGTGAATTACTTGTATGTATATGATGTTACAGGTATATTACTCATGAACTGGTTTTTTTCTTTCGTTAAGCTCTGTCTCTTTTTAGGCATTTTGTTTTTAAACATTTTGACCATCAGGTCCTTTGGTGAATAAAGAGTCCCTTTGTGCAATAATTGTGACTGACCCAACTGATTAATTTATATTATAATTATAATGACGCTACAATAGCAATTCAAAACCTAGTTACAAAATAAGCTTGACTTGATAACAAAACTGGCTAACATTTCAGCAGAAATTCCTTCACTGCTGGACGCAGGCCAGAAGCAACAACAACTAGGCTGCCGGTCGATTCTGTAAATATGTCGAAGTGAAGGCTTGGATGAAGTGATCACGAGGTGAGCTGTCAATTCATATAATCAAGATGTCACGTGATCACGTAGTGAGCTATCATTCCATCCTGATTATATGGATTGACAGCTCACCTCGTGATCACTTCATCCAAGCCTTACCTTCGACATGTTTACAAAATCGACCGGCTGTTAATCCATATAAAAAGATAGAATGACAGTCCACTTCATGCTCACTCCGCTTAAGTTCCCGCCGAGAATCCCACCGCTGTGCTTTTCTTATCTAGTGGATTTACGAAGCGTTTTCCAGGTTGTCAGTCCACCATGTAGGATACCCTCTCATGTTACGCCTTCCGTCACGTCTGTCTGTTCTCTTAATTTAGGGCTAGGGGGTTTTGATCTAATAAAATACTTACTCTCCCTTGGTTCGGATTCCGACTTGTCTGGTACTCCGGAACCAACGTCCAGGTCAGCATCATCCTTGCCATAACTGAAATGTAACAAAACACGTCTGGTTTAAGCTGCATTAAATTTCACCTAACCCGAATTATATGACGTCGTCAGCAACAATAAAAGACCAATCTGAGCAGCCAGACAAAATGTCATTGTATCGGTATTACTGATAGAATGTCTTTTTGATTGCAGCCTTTGACAGAACTTCATTTATGCCTCAACATTGGCTTACTATAAATGAACAGGGAACTATCCTAATCTATCGAATTAGCCCGTTTTGCCCCATTACTGGGCAAATGCCTCATTTTCCCTTGTCCACACACGCCTGTCCTCTCTCATTACGGGCCAGTCCTTCCAAGTCAAGTTCATCACTCCACCTTCATCTTAGTCTGCCGCGAGATCGCCTAGCATATATGCAACATAGCAACAGGAACTCATACGGTCAAAAGCTAACGCTGATTTATCACTAGTATGAAATAAGCCACATTTTACTGGTAAATTAGTCTAAAAGGACGGTGGAGACTGCAAACTACAGTACTTTTAATACTAAATTGGCGCTTCAGGAAGATTGCTTACCTGCCGGTGTCATCAGGAATAGTCTCGGTAACTGTTTCCGCTTCTGCTTCCTCCTTTTTATGCGAAGAGAAAATGCCGAAGGGGTCAAAGTCTGAAAACACACAGATAATTTATTATTAATATTTAACGTTACATATTTTATTGAAATTGATTCTTTATGTTTAATCGTGGTATCTTTCAGTACCTTTAAGAAAATATTGAATAATTTAAATTTAAAACTTGTTATTACAAACTTTTCTTACCGAATTGCCTTTTGAGTCGTTTGAGGCTGCCTAAAACGGTGGGTTCTTCATTCTTTACTTCAAGGAACTCATTCGAAGCATACTCCTCTCCCTCCCAGTACAGATCATTACATGAAACCTGAAACACAGAAAAGAGGAATTATAAGTAAAAAAAAAAACAATTTAAAACGACTGTATGTTTTTTTTTGAATGTTTATTATGCGATCATTTCTTCAATTATTAATGGATTTTGATGATTTTTTTTTCTGAAAAAATTAGTAATATAAATTGAAGGACAAACTTCAGTGTTAAGTTCATGATAAATGAAAGTTCACAGGATCAATTTACCACTTCAAAGTTTGGCTTTAATAAATACTTTTTCTAATATAGAATTGTTTTTAGAAAGCATCAAGACCCCGTCCTACAAGTGTTAGCGCATTTGAAGCAGTCTGCAGTGACCTATTGACGCGAAAAAATCATAGTAGAACTTCTATATGGAACACGTCAGCCTGCCAAGTATTTTCGTGAAGAAATGTTTATTAGCTACATAAGACCCTCGGCTTGGATTATATGGGAATAAGTAAATAGGTGTTGCGTGATTGGTCAGAGCGCTCGGTCGCCCCGCCTTTGTAACGATCTCAATTTAACTTCTGAATCCCGACCTAGTAATCTCCGCCTTTATTTTATACATTATAATATAACTGAAAAACCTGTATATGGTTTACAGGAAAAAAATATTTTTTGAGCGAGTTGTGAAGCTGCAATTGCAACGCATGCATTTGCTCCGTGCAGTTTCATGCAACAACACGTTTTCGTGTTTACTGCAGAAAGTTTACTAGATACCGAAATCAAACTACGAATTTGTTACTAACTAATTATTACTTAAGAAAAACGTAAGGTAACCTTTCTAAAATTTTCGGAACAGAGGACAGTACTTGGATCAATACAAGCGCCTACAATTTGGGGCGTTAGCGCGCTCCTTTTATTTACTTAAGTGTTACCACTGCTGTATTATCGTGAAAAAGGCTTTTTTTTAGATGTTTTTTTTGCAGTTGATGTTCCTATGATCATAAATCGACTATAAATTTTATCTCTTAACTAGGTACTACTACTACTATTAAAATACTACTAAAATGTACAGTTATAGCTTGTTATTTATTTACATAAATCGATTTGTTTTTTTTTTCGTTACATTGATGAAGGGGTCCATTGGAGTGGAAGGAATTACCATCACGAGGATTTCGAATATCTGCATGTTAGGTATGTGAACCATAAGGTTACGGTTATTTGATTAATTGAAGCTTTTAATTAAGTCATGCTATTATGATTGTGATACTGAACGTAAAGTAAAATATTCTTCCTCTCTTTCCTGTATTTCCCAAGATTTTTTTATAATTCCGTTTAGGAATCCGAAAAACGACATAGTTTGAAAGTGCAGAAAAAAAATGTAACATTATGTACCTACATAGATTCCAAAGAATTAACTGGTTCAAGAAAATAAACGAGTTCTATTACTATCTAAGTGTTTTAAAATCGTGTCGTTTAAATCTCTGATAAAAGTTCTTTGAGTAAGAAAATAACACTTCATAAAGTATAATTTGAAAAGATGGATTGTATTCAGTTTTCAAACTATTCATTGGCGGATTAAGACTAAATTAGCAGAAAAAAAACCACTCATACAGCTGAAAATACATCGCGTAAATTCCGCTTGAAGCTGAAATAGAAGCAACTAACGCCATCTGTGAATCATGGTTTGAACTTCTACGAGTTTCCGGCAAAGTAAATTCAGTTCAGTTTTCAGCCGTACTCTAGTAACGGGCGAGGTGAGTTTGCAGCGAGTTCTATATCGAGGCCCCGCAGAAATTATAATTTAAAACTGTAATGTCTAAAAAGGACATTAGTTGTCCTGATGGAAATAAAGTGGTTGCCTTTATGTATACATAAGCTGGCCTTTGGTCAAGCACAATATATTTGTATATTTTTGTGTGTTCAAAGAAGAAGAGTTATCCTAACCGTTTCAATTAATGGAAGAATCAATAAGAATACACCAGAACAAAATGGGTAATTCATTTTTAAAATAGCGTAACTATTTTAAATCATGAATGAAAAAAAATACTTTGATTTAAAAAAAATCGTAGATGAACAAAGCCTGTAAAACATTTACATGAAAAAAAAAGCAAGACCATTAACACCAATTTAACAATCGAACTACCCCGACCCTTATTAACATAAGACCGGACGGTGCTACCGAAAAAATGTTAAAATAACAAAACCGGACAAGAGATCGTAAAATCGTCATTAAGTCGTTGGGGAGCGTCATGATTCGCAAATAAATCGACACTCGAGCCGCAATTAGGGGAGAGTGGGGGCGTCGGCACAAGGGGGATTTCCTTGCAATTTGAGTTAGTCCGACATGATCCGCCGACGGGTGAGAACGACAAGACTTGCAAGCTAATGGCCGCGGCGGGACGGACGACTCGCCCCGACTCACTCTTGACTTGCGCCGATACTTTGCCAAAGTGCTCCGTTCTCAGCATCACTTTTTTAATCTCATTAAGTTTCTTCTGGGTATAAAATTATCACACAGTCAATCAGGCTTTTCTATTATGTTTATTTTTCAGGAAAATACTGTTAAAAAATTACGTTTTTAATAGACAACATTTTGTCATTTAAAAACATCTCATGGTGTTATTTTTCATTCTTTACAAGAAATAAATGATAAATACATGGGTCTTAAATATATCTCGCGAAATTTGTGGCTATGGGTGCACCTCTGTCGAAGCCTGCGTGAATACAGTCGTGATAATATTTATGATGATGAGGATTGATAAAAGTTAAACCGAAAACAAACGTTTTCTCGTCGGTAGACCCAAATATTCCAAACTACAATTTCATCGTCGGTAGTTGGGCAGCTCAGTTGAAACCGTATTGGACTGAAAGGTCGATGAGTGTACAATTTATGGCATCCTACATTACTTAGCAGAGGTTTTTATTATTGTAACAATAACTAATCATTACTGAACAAAATGCTGGTATTATTAACAAGAAAAATAAAGTTAGGAACGAAAATGGAACAGAGAAATCGAGTCTCTGCATAAAGTATTGAAAGGGTCACATAATTATTATGTAGGTCTACATAAGGCCACACGTCAGTGCTCAAAGAACCAGTATAAACTGGCCTCTTATTCTATGTAAACTTCTTCTGTGCTAGGCCAGCTCAAGATAGGCTATAATAGTTGGTTTATTAAAAAAAAAACGCAAAACATGCAGGGCAGTCTGATCGGACTACCGATAGAAGTGAAAACTAAGCGAAAGCTAAAGCGTTCGGTGACGATGACGCGAGTTCCATGATTTTTGTTCACCCAAAAAGTGCTCAACGCGCCTAAAGAAGTTATCACTTCAAAAAGTTAGCAACAGTTTTACTACTAAATAAAATCGAGTTATGAAACAAATGTGCCCTTTAGCCCATTACGCACCGGTAACACAATATCCCTTTGCTAGACTCGTGTCATATTTAGTGTATATGAAACATATTAAAACATTTATAATAATATGATTCTATATTCAGTTAGCGAAAAATTTAATACGACTCCAGTCGAGCCAAGAGGTATTGTGTTACCATTTTGGATTGGGAGGTGGTCATGGGGAGGGATAGTCAGTCGATCCACTTAAAATACAAATGCATCCAGATAAACTGGAAGCCGAACTAAACCAACCCCAAAATAGGCAGTAAAAGGCTGAGTGTTGATTCAAATAGCTAAACACGCATTGTTTTAGCCGGACAGGAACGGCGCGGTGTCAAATGTCTATATCGTGTGCTTATTCCCACATGCATTAGCGCGAAAATGGGTTCACCAATAAAGTAAAACAAGAACTCATGGATTACAAATGGTTATCTGAACCAAGATTCTCAAATAAGGCTGCGTTTCTTCTAGAGATGCGTAGCGAGGGATGTGTTTTTCAGTCAAAGTCAAAGCGTTTATTTCAATTAGGCCATTGAACGGCACTTTTGAATGTCATCATTTACAGTTTAAATAATAGTGTAAAATTAAATAAGTGACTCTACTCTCCATTCGGAAAGGTAGATTCCTTCCATTATTTTTCAAATAATGGTTTGACAATATTTGGTGTACAAAAAATAATTTAATATTATGTGAGGACGATGCACCCAATGTAAGCTACTTATAGGAACAAAGTATTACCAGCAGAGGTAAAATTATTCATCTAAACCCTTGATTGTCCTATGGAGCAGGACCAGCATGTTTCCAAGCATTCTTATCCTGAATGTAATCTTCTAATTTGTAATATTGTTTACAAAGTGTGCTTTTAACATAAGAACCAGTAGAATCGCTTCATTTGCCTAGCCTGTAGCGAGGCTAAGTAAATAAAGTGATTCTTTTGGTTCACACAAACACATTCCTCGCTACGCATCCTCGCATATCTCTGGTGGAAACGCAGCCTTAAACTCGCTTGCAAACTTGAATACCAACTGGTACACTAGATGGCGCTGTTGGCACGTTCACCTAGAAACTATTAAAATGATGGCAACAACACGCTCTGTTTTAAAGTTTATAAAGAGAAGGTAGTAACTGGACCATAATATTAAAGGAGGTAAAATTAATATGTACATAGTTTGTTTTATGAAAATAATGGTAAGACATTCTGCCTGTCGATTCTGTAAACATGTCGAAGGGAAGGCTAGGGTGGAGTGATCACGAGGTGAGCTGTCAATCCATATTGTCAAGATGTCACGTGACCACGATGTGAGCTGTCATTCCATCTTGATTATATGGATTGACAGCTCACCTCGTGATCACTTTCCCAAGCCTTCACTTCGACATGTTTACAGAATCGACCGCTTGGTTGCATCTTTTAGGGCTCAATTCCGCCGAAAACTTTACTTAGTTGTAGCTCCGCTGTGTCCAAGTAAAAACAAAAGGCTCCTTGCTAGCAACTAGCTTGCAGTTAAGCTCTGGTTTATGCAAGCGAGCCTAAATATACTGAAAGGTCGCTTGCATACTATTTAATAGAAAATTCTTCGTAAGTTCTTCTATGACCTAGACTAGAGTCAAGAGCAAACTCATCTAAAATAAATAAAAAAATGTGTTTGTCGGCCTCAGCGGAGGAAACGAAAACATCCTTTGTTTTATTACTAAAATGTTTCGTAACAGCATCATCGAAACTAAAACATGTCTGTTTGTTTTGTAAAATACAAATTGTAGGTATGTTTAAACAGAATTAACATCTTATATTATTACTTTTGTACAAGTTTGTTTTAATCACGAACGGTAGCGAGCTAAATAGTGAGGTTACTAACTGACTGTCGATAATTTTAGAATTGATGATCGTCATGACGTAATGACCAGGAAATCGGTTACATTAATAGGGTCGGTAACAATAATACCTACGGCGAGAAAATTCATGATTCTGGTCGGAAATTTTCTAATTTTAGGCTCGTATAGCTCTTTAGTCTTTTTTTTTAAGGATTGGAAATCATCAAATAGCGGAAGGGCCTGTCAGACTCTTACTGACTAAAACCCATACGTGTTTCTTCTAAAACCCTCTGCGTTCCAGGGAGGCTCTCTAAGCCCGAAATCTGTAGTTTCGGGATTAGTTGCGGGCGTATTCTAGTCCGTATCACCTAACCACTAAGAATGTATGACAACACGATTTGACAGTTACTATCAAATCATGTTGTCATTCATTCTCAGTTCGGGTTCGGAACTAATCGTCAGTCCGTAGGTGATACGGAGTAGAATACACCCTCAACTAAGCCCGAAACTACGGACTTCGGGTTTAAAGAGTAGCACCCCTGGGCCGCGGTGACTCTTTCGAACAAATTCCGCAACCCTGGCAGGCTCTGGCCCTAGCGGGCCCCGTCTTCTATGCTGACATCTTTATTCTTACACTGCCAAGTTCGAGGCTTGGCTTTGGCCCTTTTTCTTGGTCATAAGGATCAGTATGTGTGTTCCAGAGAAATGGACATTATTTTAAAGGTAGGAACTACTTTGATTCAATATTCTGATAATCTTTATCTGATGTTAATATCTAAGTAAAACCTTGTTAAATAGCTGATATTTTTTTACATCACAACTATTCACAAAATTAATGGAAGGCTAGTCAATGGTGACCATGTATAAAAGAATTAATGAAATCATCTTCATTCTGAATTCAAATCGTCAACGGCTATCGATTGGAATCAGCTTTCAAGAGCGCAGTGACGTCCAATGACGTCACATTTCTAAACATCATTTTAATGATCAATTTGTACACGAACATCTCTGGCGTGTTTGTCAAACTTCATACAGATGACGACGTCAACCAGTTGCCTTGATAAGATGATTAATCAATAGATGTCATAGACAAAAATCGTGAGGTTAATCTTACGCAGATTATTTTACAAGATCGTCATTAAACTAAGACTAAGACTCGGCAAGGTCTGATTGAGTCTTCTACGTTGGAATGTCGACGGAAATTCATTAATTCCTATAGCTTGAATTAGCATAATTTTAAAGTTCTATACTAAATAAACAGTACCATGCAGATCATTGAAAGCTTATGTTATCAATATCATCTTGCGGCCGCTGTTTTATGAAACATAAAGTCGGCGCAACACGCTAAACTATGAGAGTGCGAAACTTGAAGCAAAATCTATATTCGTTCATTTTCAACGTAACAAAAAACTCTACGTAGGTACCTAATCTTAGTTCGTATCTATCGGGCCGAACACGCAAAACGGAAACGATAAGTACCTACCTAGTGCATTTATTTAACAGTTCGCACAATATGTAAACATAGATCTGAGGTTGCGAATATAAACATAGTAACTGAAAGATGGATGTGTACACAAGTACCGCATACCTGAAATGTGATGAAAGGTATTTAGCGGGTTCAAAAGAATTTGGGGAAACGTAGAATAATTGGGTCAAGAAGTCAAGAGCGAGTTTTGTTTGTGTGTAGAAACGTAAACAATTTGTAATGTGTAGCTATTACGATACCGTTGTAAAAGCGAGTATGTTAACATCTTCCGTGATATCTTGGTATTGGTTGGGTTACAATTGAAAATGCTGTATCGTGTCGGACGTAAAAGAACAGTACCATCCCATCACTTCGCGTGGGTGTCGTAAGAGGCGACTAAGGTATGACCAGTGAATAGGCAGTAGTATTATCTGTGCTTCTGCGAAATTGCAATAGCTACGCTGCTATCACCAACCCGCCTGCCAAGCGTGGTGATTATGGCAACCCTCCCCCCCCAGCAGTGTCCAGCAGTGGACGTCTTCCGGCTGGGATGATGATGACATTTGAAAAACACCTATATAGTGATTGAAGAGAGGTTTCGACCTAGTATTGGAACAGTTCAAGCTAGCTGTGTCCATCCAATGACACGGCGTGGCCATCATATACCGAGTTTTTTCTTCAATTTTTCTATTATTTTGTAATCTCTCGTCTTATCAGGCAAAAAAAAGAGTTTTCCTTCTCTCTTTTTCTTTCTAGTATATTATAATAGGTATCGTTGCAAAAATAAAATATATATCAATGGATACACATTTAAATAGTTACGTACGTGCGTACTAAGTTCGTCATTTATCATACTTTCTTGAGGAAAAACTTACAATGTGTATTTTTGCACGTGCCTGAACTCAGGTGGAATATTTTTAGAAAAAGAGTCGATCAAACCTGCAAATCAAATTCAAATTCAAATTCAAAAGTCATTTATTCAAATTAGGCTGAGTGCCAGCACTTTTTGAACGTCAACGTTCTACATGAAGACAGTCCCCCAAAACGCCCGCCCGTCACCACTTCCTAGTGTTGTAGCTGGGAAGAAGAAGTGGCGCAACAAACTCCCCAGCAACACATCTGTCTGTTAAGCTTAAATGATTATAATTTCTTCGAGGTAACCAAGCTTTTCATTTCTACTTTAATACCATTCTCGATTTGATACGCTGAAAAGTGCGCTCTTTTGTCTGCCTTGAGAGAGATGCAAAAGAACGTTGGTTGAAGACGAATGGAAAGAACGATTCCATAGACAAGTTACATAAAAGTACCAACCAAAAAAAGAATAATCAGATTGATTAAAAATTTAAAAAATGCTGAGTCAATTCACAGTTTATTGGTCAGAGTGGGTTAAGTGGTTAAGTATGGTTTACCGACCAAAAATTATGAATCTGATGGATTCAAAGTGTAATGGCAGTGCCTCTTGGCAATTTTATATAGAAGAGTGATAATCCACGTAAATCTGAGATTTACACCTGTAATAAGTAGGTTATTGCTGTAAACACCATTGGTAGGTGTCATGATAACTCATGATAAACTACATGAGCCGAATTAGCTTATTAAGCTAAGTAAATGTGCTTGTTCTAGGAGTGGCAGCCATAGTGCAACGAGTTAGGGTCAATCTCACGACCTATCTTGTCCGTTGCCCTTAAACCAAATGCTTCGAGTGACTAAGTTTACAGCACTTCATACCTTAGTCAAGTTACGGCCCTCAAAAGGTTCGACTCGACAATGTGAAAATACTTTTTTTTTATGAAAGAACGAAAAATCGTTTATTTGAGCCAAGCATAACGCTAATCATGAAAGGGAAACAAAATTAGAAGCTTACAAAAAGACGTCCTCGCATTGTCGCATGGCACCTGTCTGAGGGAGCCCTTAGTATTAATGGAAACAATCAAGATTTTCCGTCTTACTTTAAATCAATCTAGATAGATTACGAGAAACTATGAACAGATCTGCTTGAGGCAATATTAATCGTCATAATTTTAACAAAATATTAGTACACGAAATAACCCCAAGACAGTCCCTTATTTAAGTCGTCAAAATACGTCAAAAAATAATAGAATAACGAAGAAACGGGTATGGAGTTTCCTCATTAATAGGTACCTACCTATCGTAACGAAGGCGGGCCTTCTAATTGTGAACACAATTAGTAAAACGGACCGCCTCTCGACTTGAATAAAATTTGAATGGTCGGGTTTAAACAGGGAAGAAAGAAAAGTTAACTATTCTGAAAATATAAAAACCCCATCTTTTGTAGGTACGTATGTCACTAAAATCTGCACAAAATATCAAAAATGTGTCAGTCTATCTGCCTGTTTGTTATCTTATCACATCTTAGCGGCTGAACGGATTTCGGATGAAACTTGGCACGTCGGTAGACCATGTACCAGGATCAGAATACTTTTAATTCCGGGAGCATGTTCTCTTGGGATAATTTTCTACTTTCACACGGGCGAAGCCGCTGGCAGAATGTAATTTAATATGACAACTGGTTCGTCCAGTAAACACGAGGTTCTACAAATCATTTTCCATGTTTTACGTTAAAAAAAAATTTGAAACTCATAAGTGATGCCAAACGGTCGACGCCATAATTACTTATGATTTATTATTTTATCGTCCTCTTTGAGCGCTGGCTTTACACTCCCTTTTCGTATTATATTCATTTATAAAAATAAAATAAAAATACGAGCTATCCTTAGATTTTTAAGTCAGAAATTCAAGTTGACTATTTGTCAAACTCTAGTTTAACCTGAAAACCTGTCAAACGTCTGCATTAAAGTAGTGTTTGACACTTAACTGACTTTAACTCCAAATACTCAATTCAAAAAACGGCCCGATTGGAAGTGTTCTAACGTTAGGACGCTGTTTCTCCCAAGGTTCATTATCTATCAGTTATCACGTAAACCAAGGTTAAGTTAGTCACCGAATCACGTTAGGTAACGTTTCTGTCGAGCCAACATACGAGAGTTTACTATCGGCTGCGGTTCAAGCCATGAGCGATTCTATAATTAACTTCCGGTGTGTGAAGAGAACTGTGGTTGGCCTGCCAATCTTGTTGATGGTTTGAATGCTGATTGAATGGTCCTGGGGGCTTTAGACAAGTAGACATTATACCGATGATAGCGATTGTCGAAATGCCAACATATTTTATGATTGACCGAGTAACATTTCGCTAGCGAGATTTCAATTTTTGACTCTACAGAATGTCACTTTGTCTAAAGGCTCTGCAGACAAATGCGCCACGACAATGATTTTACTACACAACCCATTAATTTGTCAGCAAATGTGACGAAATTCGTGAGTTTTTATTTGTACATTATAGCAAGAAATTATAATTTACAAGTTATAAAGAAAAACGGTTGAAGCAACATGGGCACGTGGAGGCACCACGTCTAGGGGAGCTTTTAAAACAGTGATATAATCATCATCATCACTTTAGCCGAAAGACGTCCACTGCTGGACCATAGTCCCTACTCCCAAGAGTCACCAATGGACCGGTCCTTCAAATCTTAAAAATCAGCATAATAAATATTACTTATGTTCAAATCGCTGTTCGTTTGTGATTGGTATACGTGGCATTGAACTTGGTTTGCTCCGTGACGCGGGTCACATTAGCATATCTTTTTGCCGGCTAAATATCACAATTTGTCTGCAAATTCATATTATTATGGTACTAAAAACCACTAAGAATTTCACGACTATGTAGTTTGTTTTAAAATATTGCCTTCCAAGTAGGTATAATAATGCACGGTGCATTTCACATAGATGAGTAATGCTTGATTTATTTGTATTAATACAACTAAGCTAGATTTACGCAACCTGGCAAGTAATTAAACATATGTTTTATATACTATCGAAACAGAAAATAAAACTTTAGAAATAAAGATCTTCACCCATTAAGTCAAACTGGGCAACATCCCCGCAAAAGGTACAGTCAAAGAAAAAACACCTTATTTTCAAATAATATTTTTCACAATATTTAACTCCATGCATTCAATATCTCAAGTTTATTTTATAAGAAAGACAAAACATTTCTTGGATAAAAGTAAACGTTAACGTCAATGTTAGAGAAGTTTAGTTGAGACTTAGTGGATAGAAACGACATTTCGGACGGTGGGTTAGTAGCTCTACCAACCTTAGAATCGACATTTCGAACGGTGGGTAAGTAGCTCTACTAACCTCGTAATTACTTTCTATTTCACTCGCGCAAGTACTATGATGGAAACACTTATAATAAGAATGTTTGAAATACGAATGAAAATCCTAGTTTTCCCCTTAAAGATAGCTTGAACGTCGACTATCTTACAGAAAGAGATCGTCTTAAGAAGCTTGGAGTAAAAGACACGGTTTAAATTACCTCGAATTTAATATTAGCAGTTCATAGTAAAAGGTACTTTGAAAATCTAGGAACCCTATTGTCGCTTGCTTTACTTTGTGCGTTCATAGGAAGCGAAGGAATATCTTGGGTTTTATCGAAAATCCCTCTGGAGATTGCGAGTTTCTAGAATTCGAGCGTTTCAGGGAAAAGTATTATCAGTGTCCTTAGTAAATTTTAAGTAGCTGTGTCGGAAAATGTAAGTTTTACATGCTTAATATAATAAAAGCTGTAGAGTTTGTATGTTTGAACGCGCTAATCTCTGGACCTACCAGTCGGATTTGGAAAATTATTTTTGTATATGATAGCCACATTCATGAGTAAGGCCGATATATGTATAGGCTATACGGGAACGGGACATGCGCGTACGAAGTCACGTGCAAAAGCTAGTTATTAGATATAACAATGAAACAAACCATTCTTCGTCGACCAAATAAATTCTGATCAGGAAAATTATGAGGCTGCCAACTAAACAGTCCTGCTTTGACCTAAATAGCAAACAATCAACCACATCTAGAGCAATATCCTCATACTATATATATAGTTCGTCTTGACATCTAGAACTATCCCTATAAAAATTTCGTCTAGAGAGGAGACAAACTTCCTTCGATGTCACAAACAATAATAACGATATTAGAGTCGAATACATCCCTGTTCGAGACATATCGATTGAATTTCGTAGACTATTAGTGGACTTAGCAATAGAATTCCCATTCGTGAGCGACACGTGCCGACGGCTCTAATTTTGTATGAGCAATGCATGCTGCACGTGGCTCCGCCGAGTAAACTGGCACATCGAGCGTACTATTATTGTTACTACTTAGTAGTAAATGAAAGCTTTCGGGTGTACGACCAGTGTTTAAAGTTCTTGAAATGTGATTTTTTATTAAACTTTGATCAAGTAGGTCAGTGTCGAGGAAGAATTGGTGATAACCAAGGCATGAAGGATATATCTGTGAAGATTTTTTTGAGTATTAATCTGTAGGAGAGAGGTACCTGTTGAGATAGGCAACTAGACAGATATCCTACACTAAACACAAATAAATCGGGATAGAGACAGCGGATAATGATGCAAATATTACATTCGTTTACAGTTTTTTGCATTTTGAGTTTTCATGTTAACTCGAGTCATCTTTGTGCATTTTTGCAATTTGCTTTTCTTTGCTTTGCAAATGCTTTACAGTTTCGTTTTTGAGCTTCCTCGTCTACTAACAGTAGTAGAAGCTAGACTCATAGTTTATATAATACACCTATAAATATTGTTGCACTATCAATAGGTAATATTCAATTTAGTTTAGTTAATAAGTTTAAGACGGCCAATCAAAGCAGGCAGGTTCCTGCAAAAGTTTCACTACTGTCCATCAAGTCAGTAAACTCAGACTTCAAAAGAAAGTTCTAGGAAAATTGCCGAGAATCTCAAAGAACGTCTATTATTGAATACTGACGGCTTTATACTAAGTATGAAACTATTAGTATAGCCTTTTTAAACTAACCAGTTTAAGAAATTAAATCGGCTGACTGCGAGTCGAACTAGTGCTTTAAGGAAGTTTATAAACAAAGAGGACCGGGCGCGCGGCCAGGGCGCTGTCAAGATAAAATGTATGGCGTCAAAGGAACGAAGTATACTTAACGTCGCGGGCGCGCGGACAGACGCCATACATTTTCTTCACGGCGCCCTGGTCGCGCTCCCGCGACGGATTCGGATCAGATGCAGAGCGTAACCCGCTCTAATACTGGTCTTACATCCAAAAAAGTCCAAAGCCAGGACTCTTTGGCTGTAAGGTTCTTAGGTTTTAAGTATTACGTTTCTATAAAGACAGTCTTGTGACAGTGGCAGTGTGACGGAGAATAGACAGCGGCGTAGGATTATTAGAAGTATTTTTGACACTTTCAGTACGGAATCCCAACAAATCACCTACTGCCACAAAACCGTACTAATTGAATTGTCATAACAATATTTGAAAGACATTCCGGTTCGATAATTACCTTACGTCTGGAGGAGCTTTCAGACGCCCAATGACGTTTAGCAGTTAAGTACATTAGAGTACCTAAGTTAAGTACAAAGGAATTAGATGCCTGTATGCTTGTTAGTGACATTGTAGGCGGCAGGTCCTACCCTCCCCAATGTTATTAAACAGTGTCTATGGTGAAAGGTACTCAGAACTTTATAATATTCGCTTTTTGACTTTTACATCGATACTTGAAAGCATTGACAGTTATTAAGACAGGCTGACGCGACAGTACGATAGCGCGTTTTCATAGCAATACAAATTTTCGCATTTTTGAATTATTTTCGTGCCCGTACATTTAGGGAAGCCCGGGTCATTAAAGCGATTTTGTATCTTTCATTCGTTTTGACGAACTATGTTCAAAATAGCGTTATTTTATATTCTTTTGAGATACCCATCTAATCTGTGACGAATCAACTGTTAAAGGATTTACAAAACTCATCAAATAGATGTATCGTAAACTATAATGTATGAAAGCACTCAGAAACATTAGACTATTGGTGACAATCAGGGCTAATATCAAATGAGGTGTTTACCCAATGACCTCTGTGGGCGATCTAAATATACTGAAGACCGAGACCTATTTTACTAACAGACCAAGTAAATTCGACAACTGATCTAAAATTCTTAAAAAATATTGCATATTTAAGGCCAACATGGCACTTATTGATCGTTTCCTTGGGAGACAAACCGACAAAAAAAAAATTGCGTTACAATGTTTTTATATTAGTGTTTATCGTCAAAAAGTAATTCGTAATACAAAAACGTTTATTTCAGTACCAACTAGTTCACATTAGTTTATGATCGGAGCCTCCTTTCAAGCATAATGACGGCTATGTTAGGAGGCTCCGCTCCTCCATGGCTTTGGCTGTTTATATTTACAACTTATACAATGTTTATTATTTTTAGTTTTTCATAGGTTTTTTTCAATATATATAATTAAAACTTATCTACATCTACATACAAACTAATAAATATATTTTTAAGCAGTCTGTATTGCCATTATGTAACAAAAGCGTAGATCAAAATGGAAAGGAATCTATAAGTGTACGGGGCCTACGGTGTTCTCACATACACATTATAGGAGAGAAATTATTTAAAATAAGGTACCCATCTCTTGCCCATATCCGAATTTATTTGGACTGGAAGTTCTTGTTCTATTTCTCTGTTACTGCTGTCATCTCAGTAATCAGCCCCTTTCTAATATATAGCATCAAAAAATTCGTCCTCAACGCTGACAGCTTGTAAGCCCAAGAGACTGGCGGCATTGCCACGTTGAATGGCAATACTTAGCCTCTGGCCAAAGTAAAAGCCAACTCTTTGATCATGGGAAGAGTCAACCAGCCGTTTCGAAATTTCTTTGAAAAGTCTGTGAGCACAAGGGCTCCACGGCACGAGGGTTTCAAGCCGAAATGGCTCGAAAATATAGTCACCAATAAGGTTACTATATTTACGCCGCTTGAGGTTTTCCGCAGCCGCAGCAGCAGCACCAGCACAACACGATGAACTAGGAAGATGGGATGGGATGGGATGGGAAAGGGGGACACAAATTGCGTCCCGCTTTCTAACTAAATCAACTTTCACACATTATGAATGTACTGTTGACGTTGTCACAATGCTATCCATTCACAGTGTTGTTATCGTGTAATTAATTAATCGCGGATAAAGTCACGGCTAGCAACCCAAATTAAACTGGACGTAACACCTCCAAATTAAACCACAATTCGATTTTAGTGTGAATCCCTAATTCGGTGAACGTTCACGGGTTAATTAAATTTCTGGTGTGAATGACGTTCCTGATCAAGGGCTGGATGGAATGGTATGGTATTAGGAGCTTCACTTATAACTACTACATAGCTTTTAATTACAACTATGTTTATTGAATCACTTGAAAACATAGGTCAAAATAGCACAAATTTTCGCCACCAAAATCATTATTTTCTATGCTTAATTGTTAAAGTCAGTTTTAATCAGCTTTGACTATGGCTTAAGCAGTAAAGTCTATCGAATTCTACTCATTTTTAGGTACCCAAAGGGTAAAACGGACTCTATTACTAAGAATTTGCTGTCCGTCCGTCTGTCTGACTGTCCGTCTGTCACCAGGATGTATCTCATAAACCGTGATAGTTAGACACTTGAAATTTTCACAGATGATCTTGTACCTGTACCAACAAATACTAAAAAACAGAATAAAATAAATATTTAATGGGGCTCCCATACAACAGACATGATTTTTTTGCCATTTTTATAGATAATGGTACGGAAACCTTCGTGCACGAGTCCGACTCGCACGTGGCCGGTTTTTAAACAACGTTCGCATTCGTATGTCAGTCACGAAATAACGAAAAAACCTCAGTTTCCCTACATTTTTGACAGATACTGAAATGCAAATGCGAACGTTGATAAATTTTTTTTACGCCAACAAAAATAACCGCAACGCCATCTATCCTGTCAACGACGAACTACCAACGTAATCCTGCATCATACAAGCATAGTTCTCCGTGCAATTTGAACATATACAACAGTCCGAATATCAACTATCGGGCAGTTGCCCACCAGACACAACAACCGTCTTGTCGGAGGATCCTCCCATATCAGTGGAGATATGCGGGACATTACTCTCTGTACCGCATACCTCTATGTACCCTTTCTAGGAATAACGTATCCTCTTCAAAATTAGAGTGAAGACGCTTCTTCTGGGCAAGCTCGCTCCATCGTCGACTTTGTCTCTGTCATCTATGACCTAGACTAGAGTCAAGAGTAAACCCACATTAAAAAATAATTTAAAAAACCTTGTTTTGTTACACCTTTTCGTTCGCCAATTCTACATTTTCACAAATCTGTACCAAGGAGATTAAATCACGAAAATAAATGCACGTATGTTGAAAAACGACGACCATTATGTTACCTTTAAATCAGTTTAACTTTTGTGTGCAACACATCAACCTAGCCACGACTGGAATATACTCTCAATTAGGTTAGTTACTGTACCTTCACCGGGGGTGCCGTACAAACCAGAAATGTTTTAGTTTTCAGTGTACGGTTCATCATTAATTTCGTGTAACATTATTTTACCCCAAATTTTCTTAATGGAAGATGTAAGTTGTTGAAACTTAATAATATTTTATATATAATTATGTTATCTGCTATTAAATAAATACAGGGCTGTAGTGTGGTGGTTTCTTGTTCCTTTTCTTCCTGTATTTTTATCCCTCAATCTATTGTCGAGGTAAGAAAAATCTGGCACGTGGTATCGTTTTACCCAGTCACTAAATAGTGGAGGCAGTACCTCCATTTTAAAGACTGGAAGACGATCTCTACGTTAGGAAGAGTCATGTCAGGTTGATTGCTGTCGAGGTTTGCCCGCGGATGATTAAGGCCTCCGTGCTTCGAAAATCACATCAAGCCCTCGGAAATAAAATCTTTTTAGGGTTCCGTACCCTAAAAGTAACCAACGGAACCCTATTACTAAGCCTCCGCTGTCTGTCCGTCAATCTGTTTGTCCGTCTGTCAATCTGTCAGAGGGCTGTATCTCAAGAACCGTAATAGGCAGACAGTTTTCAAATTTTCACAGAGTCCAAATTAAATAAGAAATTTAAGAAACGTGTCTTTTTTTCGGTTAATGGTACGGAACTCTACGTGTGAGAGTCCGACTCGCACTTGGCCGGTTTTTTTTTTAATATTTAACAGTGCTACCGGAAAGTCTGACAAAAAATCAGAAGAATTAAACACGGTTTTATCGAGGAGTATCATGTTCCCCATGTGACTTGGTTGTGGAGTTAATCGCTCAATTTAGAAAACCGACCCCAATGTTTAGTAAGGTACTTATTGGCTTGGCAGATCGATTTCTGTCGATGAATGATAATGAATGATACTGAAATTTTAAGAAAAAAAATCCTCACTAAATGTTTTGTTACTTAAAAAAATATTACCTTTTTTTCAAGTACCTATGTACTTGTGGTTTGTGCACCGATAGCTAGATGTTTGAAGCAACCTTAGTTCATGATGGTGACGGGCGGGCGTTTTGGGGGACTGTCTTAATGTAGAACTTTGACGTTCAAAAAGTGCTGGCACTCAGCCTAATTTGAATAAATGACTTTTGATTTTGATTTTGAAACCGGTACTTATTGAAACCGTTTCACTCTACACGTCGTATAAATCGTAACTACATAAGAAGTAGGTTGACCAAGCCGCTTCATTCATACATAACATTACTAACCAAGGGTTATCAATATAATGAGTTTAAACATAATTATAATGAAAGTAAACAAACATAGGCAATCAGCAGGTTTTATACTTTGACTTCGCAGTGAGTACGTACAGTCAACAAAGCTATTTGGTAAAAAGGCAAAAATATTAATTTTCCACTGCACTGCCAATATTTGTGTCTAATGTATGCATTATAACTTTAGCTTATGGTATGACATAAGCTTAAAACGACTGTAGTGTTCAATAATTGTCTACTTAGCACACGAGCACAACATTGTTTAAAAGTAGTTGCAAGTTAGTTGCCTGCATACCTAATAGCTTTGTTGACTGTACGTACCTACCTACCATAACAGGTCTTTAGCCCCTTTTCTTATGTTCCAGTTATTCCTATCTACTGCAATTAAAAACATTTATTATTTCCTCAGCAACAGATTATTTTACTAGGGATGTTGCCCGAGTTAAAAAATTATGAGTCTCTTTAATCCGTCCGTTATATTATCGAAACATATTGGATAAGTATATACGTATTTTTTATTTTATCAAATCAATAATATCAAAGATAAAGTGGGGGCTTGTAACGTCACTTTCCAGTAACAACTGTACTAGTAAGTGACAGCACACAAGTACCAAACGCACTATATCGTCTTCATTATTTGTTTATGTGACAAAAGAAAAAAATATGTCCAATATTTTTGGGAAATCTATCTGACGAACTAATTAGATTGATTTTTGTCATATAACCTATTCTTGCTAGCCTCTGCCAGCGGTTTCACCCGCGTCGTAAACTATCCCAAGGGAACAAACTCCCGGGATGAAAAGTCTTTAATGTCCAGGACATGATCTAACTGTGTGCCTAACTTAATAGACAGATGTGTTGATGGGGAGTTTGTTGCGCCACTTCTTCCCTGCTAAAACACTAGGAAGTGGTGACGGGCGGGCGTTTTGGGTAAGTAGAACTTTGACGCTCAAAAAATGCTGGCACTCAGCCTAATTTGAATAAATGACTTTTGATTTTGCCAAATTTCATACAAATCCTGTGAAAAGTTATGAAGTTTGGGGAGGCCTATGTTCAGGAGTGAACGTTAAAATGATGGTGATGATTATAAGTACCTACATTTTTGCCCAATCCTTTTGGGGAAAACAAGATTTAATTTAATTTTTTTTTTTTTTTTAGTTTATTTAATTTCTATGTTTTACATAGTTCAGTCATCATTATCAGCCTCTTACAACACCCACGGGTAGTGATGGGATGGTACTATTCTTTTACGTCCGACACCATACAGAACACCATATACATAATAATAACATAGTTCAATAGTTGTATCTATTATCTTGGTAATTACAACATTTCAGTTACCAGGCCACACAGTTAATCTCGCATCACCAACTGACAATAGGATAATGAAGATTCGATCAGGTCATAGGCAATTACTTACTAATCATCATATATTCTGTGGACTAAGTAGGTATTTCGATTAACTGTTCTAGATTCATAAGTCATTTCCAATGTTTGAGTTGCTAATTAGACGGACCACTGTTGTTTATTAATAACGGAGTGAATGAGACTTAGAACAAATCAGCCTGAGATGTTCCCAATGTTCCCAAGGAGCTCATGGCTAAATAATAAGGCAAATCTATGATATAAGAAAACATATTCGTAAGTACTAGATTGCCAGTGTTTTGATTTATTGTCGGATTTTCGTCTCCACCTTGTAAAGGATTGACAAGCGATACCAAATTGTCAATACATTTTGGCTTTTCGACAATTATTACCTTAACTAAAATGTCACATTGTCTAGAGCCCAACTTACCTAGGTATAATGAGACAAAATGATCATCATTAATACAAGTTTTGACATGTAAAACTGCCCTTTGTTCTGTCTGCCGTCAGCGTCACGCGTAAATAGAACGCAGAGGTTATCATACGCATGATTTGGTAAGAACCAATTTTAGGAACTAACAGACTCAATGTTTTCTACAGCCAGTTAAACACAAACATAGGTAAAGGAATAATAATGTATTTCTGCATCTAAATACAGCATGAGAAGCTTTAAGGGTCCCGCAGAAAGGTGGGATGCGAAAACGATTTGTTTAGTAATGTTTATAATCTTTTCCGGACTTTTCGACTTTGTCTCTGTCATCTATGACCTAGACTAGAGTCAAGAACAAACTCATCTCAGATAAAAAAAAACATGTTAACTTTTACTGCAACAATGACCAAGACTATAGTCAAAGAACCCAAAGCGCCTTGACATTACTTCTTTCAGAGGAAAAAAAATATGGGTTTTTTTTTGTAATGTAGGTATACAACTTATTCAAAAGTCTAGGAGGTAGTCTTGTATTCTCCCAATCTAATCCAAATCTCCCAAGGCACGACTGTGGTTTTCATGGTAAATAAACCATGCCCAATTTTCAGCCTTGTGAATAGGATCTATAAATTGGACGTCGGCTCAAGCTAGCAGGTATGTGTACATTCAAAAACATACTAGCACTAGTACTATATCCCACACATTTTGTTACTCAGAAAATTAGTAAGGTCTGGGGGTGCTGGGATCTTGCTCTATTAGTAAGAACGTATCTTTAAGCATTAGTAAATCCACCGCTTGTGATCATAATGAAAATACATGGTACTTATCTACAGTCTAATTTACTTGAATACGTTTTCGCGAGAGACGCCCGAACTTTTCATAAACACATCGATGTATTCATGGATGTTAGCATAAAATGGACAGTGCTAAAGCGGATAGTCAACGCAATACCAGAAAGTGACCCTCATTTTAACTATCTTGTAAATGATAGGGTTTTGTGCTATACACAAAAATATGGATTAGAAAATCCTAAGGGTGACTGATTGAGAAGAAAATAGCTTTAAAAATGTTAAAATAATTAGATTTTAAAGCTACGGCTAAATATACATGAATATTATGGTGACCTTAAAACCTCGATAACTTGAAAACTTTCCTTTGTGGAGTCCAAGTTTACGGGGTCAAAATCGTTGCAAAATGAACTCTAGTTCAACTCACTTCAAGGAACTCACTCAAAACCACTCATCCTGTATTTAAACAAATATTTGAATAAAGAAAAAAGCAGAAGTCCCTACGTATTTTTATCCCAGAAAATGCAATGGTTCCTAAGATAGGCCACAGCAGAGAAATCACGAGAAAAAGCTTCTTAAATCAAACCTTGAACACATTTTACTAAATGACAAAACTGTAACTGTAGAAGCCTCACCTCAAATCTCAAACATGATAAAAATGGAACGTATGTTTAGTAAAAAAAATGGCGATAGTTAGGAGAAGTATAGAGAACTCGCGGAGTCGATTCCCGGCGCGGCGAGGTGGCACAGGGGAAGTTAAGTCCACTTAGCGAGCGACGGGGACGCCGAGCGGCGCTCCTACCAGGGGTCTTCATGGTATCATAACCGATGAGTTCACTGATCACACTAATATTATAAAGGCGAAAGTTTGTGGGAGTGTGTGTGTGTATATGTTTGTTACTTCTACACGCGCGAACGGCTGGAACAATTTTGATAAAATTTGGTATGCAGGAAGCTGAAACCCTGGATTATATACCCTGGATAGGCTACTTTAAACCGCGGGTAACACCGCGGGGCGCAGCTAGTTTTATTATAAACGTAAGAGTGACTCCGTCTGTAACATCTTTACGGCTAAACTGCTGAACGGATTTCGATTAAACTAACCAGACCTCCACAACCCATTAACTGGGTAACACGGTACTCCTTGGCAAGACGGGTGTCAGATTTTATGGCTTCTGACTATCCGTAACCACTGCCAAAGATCTACAAATGACAGCCGAGACCAACGGCTTAACGTGCTATCCGAGGCACGGAGGAGTCTCGGTATGTTAAGATGGTCACCCATCCACAGACCAACCTTGGCAAGCGTTGCTTAACCTTGAAGATCAACCCCTGCGGCTGTTATTATTTAGCCTCGACCTCCTCCACCACGTTGCACTACAAAGCTGATTATTTGGCCAATAAAAAAAATTGCCTGAAATCTCACTCAAACGTCGTCATAAATTGTCCGATGGTAGCGAAATCGTTTATTTGCTCTACAAACAGATTAGCCGACAGAGAGCTCATCGCAGACCGAGACCATTCATACAAACTAATAGTACTATTAAAGCATTTGCTAATTGACCGACACCAGTCATTAGCGAACTTAAAATAATACGTCGCTTTAGTACCTCCAATGTTTCAGACTTTATCAGTGTCTTTGGCATAATCCTTCTATGTTATAAGCTTTGTGCCGTGCGTTCAAGCGATTTTGGCATACCTATTGGAATCAAATGTAGCTCACAATTTAGGACCCATTAATATTAATGCTAATTTGTATTACGTCGTGCTTGGCAAATGGGCACACTTGTGTAATTGTTCATTGATGCCTGTTAGCCTAGCTTTCCGTATTCAACTCTTTTTTTATTTTTCCGACATTTTGTCAGTGAATTAAATAGGTAGTATCGCTGTCTGACGGTAAGGATCAATTTCTATAGAGACAGATTCTGTAAAATCTCAAGTAAACAATCTGAGTTCTACACTCAGCTTTTCATTGAACATTTTTAAGCTATTACGTCGCTTCTCATGTATTTTATAAACCCTCAAACGTAAAATGTTTAGTTAAGGCTTTGCAAGAAACACCCTGGGAAGCCAGCAAAATGATTCCTTCGTTTAGAAAGTTCCCGTGATACGTATTATGGGGCAAACATGTGTGTGGTGTTGCAACAAACCAAGCAGAAAATTCTGGAAAAAAGACATTAAAATTCCGGTAAAATGTTTCTGAAAAGGAATTCTTCAAACTTCGTATAACTTTTGTACCATTACATGGAAAAACCACTAACGCTTGTAAGTATCAAAGGAACTTAATACCACGAAATGGATTTCTGACAAAATCGGGGCAATGCTATGAAACTTTCCCAGGTAAAACTGACATACGGCATGTATTTATGTGTCGCAACCAACTGGCTAAATCAGCAGTTTAATCAACGGCCTAAATGACATCCAGCCAATGCGTCAGTATAGAAACATACACATTGATACACTGCCTAAATATCATCAATAATGTGCTAGGATACAGGGCCATACGGCAAAGCTAGGCGGGTCACATGCGGCCCGCGAGCATAGCTGATTTAAAGGAATCTATCCGTGTCGGGACACGTCATAAAATGATATTGGATCAAGTCATTTGCCTAGCTGTTCAAATAATGCATGTCGCTTTGTCACCTGATTGAACAGCACCATTCAATGAAATGGCTAGGCCGCCAACTAAACGACTGATAAAGCTAGTTGCCTGCGACGTTTATGCATATACAGGGTGTCCCAAAACTCAACGTCAAGCCGAAACGGGGTGACAGGATTGATCATAACCATCACGAGAAAAATCTGAAAAAAAATCTATCCCATGCAGTTTGAAAATTATGGGCATTTTAAGAAAAACCTAGAAATTTGATCAAACTGTACCATTTTTCGGTTATTGTGGTTATTATTTTTTATTTTTGTTCATTTGAACTTTAGAAACGTAATCCTAAATAACATTTCTAGAATCCCAATAAAAAATAATGACACAATTGCCTCAAGTTCCCGAGAATTGAGACTATTTGTTAAACTACGAATTTAAAATTTTCAAGACGTCGACTTTGACAGGCCCTCCTATAAAAAAAATGTACTAGAGTGCCTTGGCAAGTAGCATTAAAAGTTGGCGCATTTAATCAGAATTCTAAAATGGTACAATACTTGTTAGTTCCATACAATAGAAAAGAGTAAAAAAATTAAAACCTCAAGTAACCCGATTTTTGCTATCAGATTTTACTCAGTTAAAATGTTTTTAATTCGCACAAGCTCTAGGTAGGTTCTTAATTTTAAGGCAAAATGATGAGAGAGATGGATAATGGGTATGTTTGCCATGAGTGAGCGAGACAGATAGTGACGCCACGCATTGAGACGGAGATGCGTCGTTTAAACGAGTGCGAATGAAACAGATAGATGCTATGGCATCTATCTGTTTCATTCGCACTAGTTTCAGCCAAGCAAATGGCTACGCTACCAGTCCGACACCAACCAGTTAGTACGTTTCGCTCATTCGTCTACTGCGCACGTTCGTATTCGTATTAATTATTTTACTAATTTTACTAACTTTTTTTCACTTTGGTAAAAGTGGCGTCACTATCTGTCTCGCTCACTCATGGCGAACATACCCATTATCCATCTCTCTCATCATTTTGTCTTAAAATTAAGAACCTACCTAGAGCTTGTGTGAATTAAAAACATTTTAACTGAGTAAAATGAGATAGCAAAAATCGGGTTACTTGAGGTTTTAATTTTTTTACTCTTTTCTATTGTATGGAACTAACAAGTATTGTACCATTTTAGAATTCTGATTAAATGCGCCAACTTTTAATGCCACTTGCCAAGGCACTCTAGTACATTTTTTTTATAGGAGGGCCTGTCAAAGTCGACGAATCTTAAAAATTTTAAATTCGTAGTTTAACAAATAGTCTCAATTCTCGGAAACTTGAGGCAATTATGTCATTATTTTTTATTGGGATTCTAGAAATGTTATTTAGGATTACGTTTCCAAAGTTCAAATGAACAAAAATAAAAAAGAATAACCACAATAACCGAAAAATGGTACAGTTTGATCAAATTTCTAGGTTTTTCTTAAAATGCCCATAATTTTTAAACTGCATGGGATAGATTTTTTTTCAGATTTTTCTCGTGATGGTTATGATCAATCCTGTCACCCCGTTTCGGCTTGACGTTGAGTTTTGGGACACCCTGTATATTAAATTGGGAATTTCACTTTATACATCGTTCGGTTGTATTTTAGCCCATTTTTTCTTTGTTACTTCTTTAGAAGCATTTAAAAAGGATTGACCTTATAAGATTTGTGAACGATGACAAGCAGAAGGATATATAGATAAGTAAAGACCATATTACTAGCACCCTTAACTTAATCCACGCACGTGTAAGAACTACAATCCCTACATATTTCTAGGGTAGTTATTCATAGTTGCACGTGTCGAGGGCTACCGGAAAAGCGACTTACGTCGGTTTTCAAAGTTTAAATATGAACGTAGTCGCGGGGAGTTGGTAAATAAAATAAAACTGAAATGTTTTAGTCGTTCGTTTTTTATTTATTTAATATAGGTTTACTCTTGACTCTAGTCTAAGTCATAGATGACAGAGACAAAGTCGACGATGGAGCGAGCTTACTCAGAAGAAGCCTGTTCACTCTAATTTTGAAGAGATTATGTTGTATGGTTGTATGCGTTCGGAAACACAGACGCAGGCAGAGAGTTCCACTCTTTTGCTGTGCGCATTATTAAAGACGTTTGGAAACGTTTAGTGCGAATTTGTTTTGTAATTTTTTTGTCCCTAACGATTTATTTAATCCTAATATTACGTTGTGTTATTTTATAAATTTTCTTACTTGTTGCACTGACGCAAATCAGTACATTTAATGACGAGTATCCTGGCCACGGCACCACATGCAGCATTTCAAATAAATGTAATATTTTGTTATTAAATAGGAATGTTTTATTTTAACTCTGTCTACTTGTTACCTCTTCATTTCTTAGCGTCTGAACGGATTCTGATGAAACATGGCACAGGGCTATACCATGGCCTAGAATAGGACAGAAAATACTTTAAAATACTGAGTAAGTTCCCTTGGATAAATAATTATCAACTTGCTTGCGAATGGAGCAGCTGGAAAACGCTATTAGGAAATATAAATATAAATGCTAATATATATATATATATATATATATATGAACCCCTATTTCTCCTGGTCACGCTATAACTTGAGAACGCCTTGACCGATTTGGCTAATTATTGTTTTGTTTAGTTCGCCAGATTACAGGGAAGTTTTAAAAATAGGTAGGTAGGTAGGGTAGGTAAGTATGTATGTAGATAGGTAGGTAGGGTAGGTAAAGTAGGGTAGGTAACGGTTGACGGGAGCGAAGCCACGGGCACAGCTTGTGTAAATATAAATATAAATAAACGTGGCGACCTAATCATGAATGGTTCGATAAGTTCGTCCCAGATACAAACATTTTTGATAAGATAAACATTGATCTTGTTGATCCAGGCACCTGCTTTATCGCTGAAATGACACACAAAATGTCGTTACAATAAAACACATTAGTGTTAGATTCACGGGCAAGAGATTTTCTGGCTTATTCATCAAACAATTCTAACCATGCTTATTTATTATATATTTAAAAAACTTCCTGTTTTTTTAAGGATGGGAAATCATCAAATGACTTTTTCCGCTCCTTCCCTACCTTATTGCTATCCCACCAATTCACACTAAACGTTTCCAAACGTCTTTTATAATGCGCACAGCAAAGGAGTGGAACTCTCTGCCTGCGTCTGTGTTTCCGAACGCATACAACCCTAATCTCTTCAAAATTAGAGTAAACAGGCTTCTTTTGGGTGAGCTCGCTCCATTGTCGACTTTGCCTCTGTCATCTATGACCTAGACCAGAGTCAAGAGCAAACTCATCTCAAATAAAATAAAAAAATATTTTTGATTAATATGACCGTGTACAAAAATACCTGTAATACCTTAACTCCACCAATAACAGTAAAAAGCATTAAATATTGATATTTTTATTGTTCAAATAGGCTATCCAATACGAAATAATTCATACGTTGTAATAAATGGAGTTCACTCTAGGTACATGCAATTACTTTGAAACGCAAACAAGGGTATTTTTTAAAACACTGTGTTTTCTCATTCGTTTGTATAGGTTCTGCAGTAAAATTCTCGTAGTGTCAATAGTATGTACTATGGTATCCAAACCCGGCTTTGTTCGATTGCAATTTTATTAATTAACTAGCCGACGTCACGCGGTTTTACCCACGTAGTTCCCGTTCCCGTGGGAATACGGGGATAAAATATAGCCTATATTACTTGCTGATAATGTAGCTTTCCAATGGCGAAAGAATTTTTGTAATCGGCACAGTAGTTTTTGAGTTTATTCATTACAAACATACACACAAAAAAAACATTTTTTTTTCTCTTTATAATATTATATAGTGTACAATAGTGTAGACCCAGTCTCTACCCATACTATTATTATAAATGTAACTCCTCCACCTAAGGCGGTCATCACACTGAACCGAACACCGCTCCGGTGTGTGGTGTTGCGCTTTTAACTTAACATTGTAAAATCTTGATTTGCATACAAAACCGCAGGGTATAACATACTCACATCGCATCTCCCTGCGGTTTTTAAGATTCTACAGTGTAAAGTTAAAAACCGCAGCACCGCACACCGGAGCGGTGTCCGGTGCAGTGTGGTAACCGCCTTACAGTAACTCTGTCTGTCTTTTCGTCCGCTTCTTTGTGTGGTACCCGGGTAGATCATATTCTGCATTAGGTACATGACACCTTCTTTTCCGACAGTCACGCGTTTAAGCCGCTCACAGAAATGAATTATTTTATAAATTGACCACCATTTCTTTGAGTACACGATCTAATCTTCTGGGGTATGGAGTATACGCGGTGTCTACGCTAGGTATACGCGGTTTAACGCAGCGTCTACGCGGTGAAGAAACAGACAGAATAAAAATTAAAAATAAAAGTTCCGACAAAATTGAGAACCTCCTATTTTTAAAGTCGGTTAAAAAGGAACACTTTATGCGTCCATGCACAAAATTGTCCGATGAATCAGTTCTTGGAAAGCTGCGATGTTCTTATAGGCAGGTTAGCTTACAGATACCAAGTCTAGGTAGGTTATATTACCTACGAGGGACGGCGGTATTAGGTGACGTCAAACCAATTGCAATTATAAACATCTTTAACGTTCACACGTTTTAAATTATCATTCAATGTATAACTATTTTAGTAACGAATCTCTATAAGAGATCATACTTACTAAACATGTGTCCGGAAAACTATGGGGGGCTACTCTCTAAGCCCGAAGCGCGAAGTCTGTATTTTCGGGCTTAGTTGCAGGCGTATTCTAGTCCGTAACACCTACGGACTTACGATTAGTTTCGAACCCGAACTAAGAATGAAAGACAACACGATTTGATAGTAACTGTCAAATCGTGTTGTCATTAATTCTTAGTGGTCAGGTGATACGGCGTAGAATATGCCCGCAACTAAGTCCTAAACTACGGACTTTGGGTTTAGGAAGTAGCCCCCCAGGCTTGCCAAACACGAAAAGTACCTACCTCGTTATAAAACGAGGCAATAAGGAAAAAAGAAACATTACAATTAATTTGAAAGGAGTTTCAAACTTACGTGCCCAATTTTCATCAAAACACCTATTGTTTCACGCTCCATAGAAAAACTTTAGGAATACCGTACAAAAACCAAACAACTCCCATGCATTTCAAAACGTGATTTCCTCTAACTAAGCGATCACACGTTTCTCAATCCTTACAAAATCAACTTCGCGAGATTTTTCGCAACCATTTTGATATTTATTTTCCGTAACGACAAACCAAGGGTGGGTAAGAAACATTGCAAACCAATGTACGTACGTCTTAACTGACACGTGTACATATCTAAGATTATTGAAGATCTGTTTTACAATTTCTCAGTGGAATACATAATATTTAAATCAATGCATTGCATGTTCTCACATCCTTATCGAAGTATGTCTGACACAGAAATGAAACGTCCTAGAATATGATACGCCGGGACGTCGGGGGGAGACAATCTAATATTATTCAATCAAAAAGTATTGTATGCTTCTTTTCAAGATTCCTAGTAACAAATTGGAGGATATGAATCCAGTTCAATCTAATAGAAGATTAACTTATCATGAGATTTGACGAGTCCGATCAGGTAGAACTAAGAGAATCCTAAGTACCACAAATGGTTTAATTACTAGAAACCGCACTGTTTTAAGTGTTTTTGGGTTTGAGAGGATTTCGTGGCTAAACCATATTAGCCGCACGGATCGATACTCAAAGGTGAGCAACGCTTACCAGATTGGCCTGTGGATGGGTGATCGTCGATAACATTTCGAGACAAGACGGTAGATCTTTGCCAGTTTTTAAGGGTAGCCAGAAGCTAGAAAATCGTACACGTCTTGCGAAGAGGTTTCGTGTTATGAAATTCAGACAGGCAGTCGCTCTTTGGCAAATACTGATATTCAATTGCATCCGGTATTTATTATAGACTGAGATCCCAAAGCTGCCAGACGTATTTTCTCACTAACAAACATATATGTGAGATAGAGTAGTGTTAGTATGTACTTTTAACATATGCATACCTACTAGATTGGGCCGATGGCCCATTTTTTTTTTGTTAAATATCAAAGATATTTCAGTAGTCAAGGAGGGAGTTTTGCATTCTCCCAAGTCCTGGCAGACTTTATTTTTCGTTATTTACACCTATTAAATAAACTGTGCCAAAATTTCAGCCTTGTGAGTAGGATCTCACTCGAGGTGGCGACCAGCTCTTAGACTAATACAATGACTAATCAATCAGGCGTTAAAATATTATTTATTTACTAATTATCTAACAATATTCTATAATATATACATACAAATCAGCGTCCAGACTAAAAAAAAGTGATTCAATGACTTTAGTACTTGATACCTGGAAATTGGCCGTCGACCGAAGCTAGCAGGTATGCGTTTGTTAAAAGTACATACTAACACTACTCTATCCCACACATTTTGTTAGTGAGACAATAAGAGAGGTCTGGCGGGTTTGGGATCTTAGTCCACTATAAAACATATTATGTTCAAGAACATTCCGTACGTAACATATACGATAGAAATCAAAGTAGGTATTACGTCGGGCATTTAATAAAAGTGGATGCATTTTCCTCGTAGAAAGCAGGCACAAGAAGTCTTTATATATTGCTTGTATATTGCGTTGTATATTGCTTGTACAAATATTGCATTGAAGTAATAAATAAAGGAATGGAAATAAAAATTCCAACTAAAACAAGGTTTTCTTCACTGATTGACTTTGTGTTAGCTTCTATTTATCCAAACCCTATTATTTGGTAAAATTATTGTATATTTTGGGTGAACTTTGAATTTTTACACTGGTTGAACTTGGTAATTCGATGAGATGGGTGAATTATGTGAGGGATAATCTATACTTTATACTTTAACATAATGAAGCTGAAGAATTTGTTTGTTAGTTTGAACGCGCTCGTCGGATTTGGAAAATTCTTTTTGTATATGATAGCCACATTCATGAGGAAGGCTATACGGGAATTGGTAAAAACGGGATATGCGCGTACGAAGTCGCGGGAATCGGTGTGAAAGAAGAAAATATGTTGCGCAACCCCAAGAGAGCAAGGCAGAGAGATGACGGTGAATTTGGCTCAATTGTAGTTTACAAAATGATGTGTGCAAAAAGTGGTTTGACGATTTCTATATACAGACTGGACGATTTTTTCCATCCAATATATTTGCTCCAGAGAGATCACATTAATGTAGATTATAGTTGCTCATTTGGTAGTTATTGTATTACTTTTGACGTGACAACGTCTAATAAATCAATGAACGCCGGCTGCACGCACGAAAAAGGATGACTCATTGTAACGTTACGCTCATTGTAACGTTACGATCATTTCATCAATGTTTTGTTATAACGTTGTCACGTTAAACTATCGTCCGTAGACCGACTTTACAGACAACCAATTTTTTTGGAGTGAAAACTCCTTAGCGGCGTTGTGCACTTTTTGAGATGGGTAAAAAATGTTAAACTCGCGTCAGGACACGTGACCTGATCGAAAACTCGTAAAACAGAGGGAAAGTTCTGAAGTGTTAAATTTTTAATGTAATATTAATTGTCATGTTTGTGTACGATAGCGCAATAAATGAATATTGTATTTTAGCACATAAATGATAGTACTTTTATACTGATAATTAAAGCAATTCGTGCGAAATTATTCCCTAAACATTACAAAATATCAAAAATTCACAACGTTAATGTTCAAGTTTTCACTTCTGCCGACACTCCCGGAGTGCAACCCGTTGTTTTTTTTGTATTAAAGTTAGCTGTGAAGCTCTATTCAGTATTGGTATGTAGAGCTTTTTGAATTCACTGAAATGCTTTGTTCCATTTTTAGGGTTCCGTACCTAAAAAGGTAAAAAAAGGAACTCTTATTAGATCAATCTCTTGTCCGTCTGTTTGTCTGTCCTTGTGTCACCACCCATTTTCTCAGGAACGGGTGGACCTAGTTAAAATTCATACTGAGGTACCAGATACTGAGGTTTATTATAGTCCCTATTAGATTTATAAAAATGAAAGGTTCTGAGTCAACACGATAAAAAGTAATGGGCAAATTTAGATTTTTGCGTAAACTTGTAAGTTTTTCGGAATTTTCCCTTTACTTGTGCTGCAAGACCTTGCTCTTAACCAAAATTGACAATTCTAGGTCAACCGGAAGTACCCTATAGGTTTTGGGCCGAAAACCTATATGGTAGTTCCCGTTGACTTATAATCACGAAATTTGGCAAAAGCATTAGGTATATATATGCGCAGTAGACATTCTACTGCACAATAAACGAAAAATTCCAAAAAATAAAAAAAAGTTGTAAATTAAACCGTGTCCCCATACAAACGTAGTTGACGCCTGCCACCGATAAAAATGATACCGATTTTATCATGGCGGTATAATGGACAGGTACGGAACCCTCGGCGCGCGAGTTCGACTCGCACTTGACCGGGTTTTTACAACAAAAATTCCTTTCAAAATACATGTTATTCAAAGTCCTTCCTCGAAAAAACAGAAAGAATTCGTTTGTGACGATAAAAACAATAGACTGCTAAAAATCCCTACCATACATTCAATACTCAATATACATATTATTATGTAAAACCTACTACCTACCTAGGTTTTTAGGGTTAGGTTAGGTTAGGGTTTTACAAAAATATGATTGTGGACCACGTCGCGCACAGCAAAGTAGGAGAGTACTATTTTAATAAAATAATATACTCTTGCCTACTTTAAAATGTATTATTTAAACATTTATTGATATTATAATAGCATTTAGACATTAGAAATTGTTTCAATTTATTTGTGAATAAATTAAACTTTTGTTGTTTTTTTAATTATTTCTGGTAATTTATTATATATTTTAATTGACATGAGTGTACTTGTTGAGTGTATTTTTAGCTTAGAGCTTGGTAAGTTTAACCTATTTTTATGGCGTAATATAATTGGTTAGGATATGGGGGAGGCCTTTGCCCAGCAGTGGGACACAACAGGCTAAGGAAAAAAAATGTAATTCGTTTAGAACAAAACACTCTTTTCGACTTCCTACAACTACATTAGGGTCGGCTTCCAGTCAAACCGGATTCCACTGAATACCAGTATTCTACGTGGAGCGGCTGCCTACCAGACCTCCACAACCCATTAACTGGGTAACACGGTATTCCTTGGCAAGACAGGAGTCAGATTTACTGGCTTCTGACAATCCGTAAAGGAGATATCAGAAAAATACTAAAGTCAAGAAGCATTGTAAGTTTCTTACTGTTTCTTGTCTCAGTTGCCTCACTGACCTATTACTGTAATCAGCTCATATACTTCCGTAAATAGATAAGCTTTTGATACACTAGTTATCAATGTTGCTCCATTTCTACTTGTTTTTATGTTCTTCGCATTTTTTTTAAGAGTGTGACTCCTGATTGAGACAGATTGATTGACCTCAGAGACTGGGACGCTAAAACGAAAGACTAGGAATGTCAAAGGGGAATGCCGATTTTAGGCCTTGAGATGCCCAAGAAATTTAATTTAGTAAAAAAAATATGCAAATTTTACGTAATTAACTCTTCTATTCACGACGCGATACAGGTTGGGTGCTGTGCCCATGTCACGCCAGTGATGTGGTATTTGGGGTGGGCACGGCATCAATCTAATATTTTTCGTCCTGCTCAGTTTTTGGACGATGTCTTAGTATATGACGAATAAAATGTTTTAAATTAATATAGTGTTTTATTTTCAACCATTTGAAATCTTTAAATAATATATTTAGCTTTAATATGTTATGTAGGAAGAGTTTTCACTAACTTATTAATACACATTAAAAAAGGGCACATTAAAAAAACCTTATAATTTGGAAATTCCAACTGTTTTCAATCATTTTCTTTTATCAATATATTATTTGTGGGGCATACTAATAGTAACATTCTCTGTTACTTGTGGGCACTCAGGGCCTAAATCACTATGGTGGCTTGGCATCCCCCTTTCCTTGGCAGAATAGAAAATTATAGTTAATGAAGGCCAGACGTCTTCTACCTAACCATTTTTAAACTACATAATTAGGACTTTACGGATATATTCGTATGTAGCTGAAACTCTACAAACCTTGTGTACCTTTGTATAGATATAAATCTTTGGATAAATAGATGGATTACCAATCGTAGCTCAGTCTTTGGCACCTATTCAATTTAAAAAACCTGTAATGCGTCTGGGCGTTTTCTTCGAACCAGCCGATTCTTTTTTCCTAACCTAATTTGGCTTTCCAACGCTTTTTGTATTTTGCCATCTCTGGCTAATCCGTCAGGAACGAGTCTAAATCGTCACGCCAGCGTCTCTTTGGTCTGCCTCGGCTACGATGCCCGTCCTCAGGCACCCAGTGCGTGATGATCCTGACCCATCGGGATAGATCCATCCTGTAAGTGTGACCCACGCAATCTTATTTTAGCCTCGCAGACTTGCCACCAAAGTCGGCGATGCCTGTCGTAGATCGTATTATTGTGTTGCGGAATTGATCTATAATTTTGCTGTGCTCCATCGCTCTCCGGCAAACCTTGAGTTTAGACTTTTGAACCTCAGTCAAAGGCCAAGTTTGAGCGCCATGTGTTAGGATAGGCACGATACACATGTCGACGGGCTTGCTGAAAAATAGTGACTAGAAATAATATCCTAGTCAATGCCACAGATTTCTCTTCAAAATATAAATACTGCATTGAGGCCAATCTTTCCTTGACCGCCCGTTGTTTTTCTAAGAACTCAGTCAGTATATTTATGCATAACACCGGCAGTACGTCTGCTACAGTATACTTTGCATTTCAAGACAATTGTTGAAGTTTTTACGACAGGCGAGTAGGAACAGAAATAGGTACATTTTTATACACTCTGTATCCATGTTTATATTAGATGCTCAATATCTTAAATACTATGTCTAGAATGGAATAAACAATGCTACCTATAGATTTATCACGTTGTCAGGGCTGACTCTGTTAAAATAAATAGTTTGAGCTGAGTCCTATAAACATTAGGCCTACTGTAATCAGTTTTATGCTGAACAGATGTTTTGGAAGCTAAGAGTGTGATTTATAGTAGTGAGCGTGTGAATTAAAATAAAACAGTAATTTTATTTTTCAGTAAAAGCTCTTACGCAAGTCACGGAATTTCGAAAATACAAGGTACAGACGCCACATAAAGCTAGAAAAATCTGTCAAATTTCTTTAATAGATTTTCAATTTAAGCGCTAAAGCATTAGGTTTAAGGTTGATTGGGAAAATTTGACAGTTTCGGGTAGCTTGATGTGCTGGCGTCTGTACATATTGTGCACAATAATACGATCTACATGCCTGTCGTAGGTCGTATTATTGTGTTGCGGATTTGATCGGTGACTTTGCTACGCTCCATCGCTCGTTGGCAAACTTTGAGTTTAGACTTCTGAGCCTCAGTCAAAGACCAAGAAGGTAGTATTATCTGGATTGTTTTTACTCGTATTCAATTTCTCAAAACCTAGAGGGAAAACAAAACGCAGTAAAAAGAATTACTTAAAAATCTCTCCAAAAGCCATGATAAACTCCGCGATGTTTTGCAAAACAAGGACAATAGGTTAACTTTAAAAGCGTATGTACCTAACTTCTCTACTTTTCACAGTCCGTAATATTATTTCAAGTAGTCCCGTTTTTTTTTTTAAATTTGGGAAATCATCAAATGACATCTTCCGTCCTAGGTGGAGCAGAAGGGCGTGTTAGACTCTTACTGTCTAAAACTCATCCGTGTTCCTTCTAAAGCCTTCTGTGTTCCAGGGCCGCGGTGACTCTTTCGAGCCAATTCCGCAAACCTAGCAGGAAGGAGTCCCCCGTTGGATTGCAACTTTCAGCGTGGACTCCGTCGGTATAAATCCACTAGTACGCCAATGTATATTAAGGCAGCCATGATTATTATTTATGCTAACAAGGAATCAAGTAGTGTTATCGAAAAATGGCAAAAATCACTTACGTAACTTTTTTTTTATTCCGATTTTTCTATAGATACGTGGTAACCCTAAGTGCATTTGTCTTACAAGTCGATGTAAATATCCTGTGTGTGATAGGCACATACATAAGTGGGTAGGTACACTATGTACTGTACTTGCACCATGATGTCATAGATAAATCTGTGGTCGTAAGAAATTCTTAGAAGCCATCATTAAAGAGACGTAAATTATTTGACGTGGGAGAGGAGAATGGCCGACTCTTAGACATTGACAAGGCTTTATTATAGTTATATAGATATCACACCCCCGGAGCGACACTGTCACTTATGCAAAAATTGCAATAATGAGTTAAATATGTAATAACTGTCCTAAAGCACTTACTTGGTGCGATAACGTTACTTTCGTAGTACTGGTAGTACATATTGTTTGACATTGTAGTATAAGCTATTTATCTTTTCTAAATCTTGAAATATCATTATTTTTTGAGATGTTAAAGTTTTAAATGCTTCTCCTGAAAAATTTAATTTTTATAAGTGACAGTGTCGCACCGTGCTTGCGATATTATTAAATTCAATACTCAAAGATGTGTGGAAGATGGTACACTTGGACAGCGGGGTAAACAGAGAAAGATGGATAGAAAAATACGGCATGATAATATGCTGTTCCGATCCCATAGTTGACATGCTCAACTAAAGAATTTCTGAAAAATTTTTGCAACTAGTTAGCGCCACTTTGGCAGGAGGAACTTGGAATAAGTATGTTACTTATGAAGTAAACATAACTTTGACGTCGATTTAACAAATCTGATTTGACAGCTGTCGGGACCTGACGTCTCTAAGAAACTTAGTGCACGGCATTTCAGAAAATTCTCACTCATGTTGTTATGGTCATGTGAAGAGGAGGGATGAAATGCACGTAACTAAAAGAGTTATGAATATAAATGTGGATGGATGGACAGGGAGAGGGAGGCCAAAGAAAAGATGGAAGGATTGTGTTAGGAGTGATATGAAGGAAAAGGGAGTTAATGACAGCGTGACAGCTGACAGGACAAAATGGAAGAAAAAAACGTGTTGCGCCGACCCCAAGTAACATGGGATAAGGGCAGGAAGATGATGATGATGTTCAATTTACATAACAGATAAAAGCTAAACATGTAATATTAATTTAAAGATGAATAAAATGGTAAGTAATAATCCCATTAATGATAAAGGATAATCTTTTCTAACAATCCTGATATATATGAACTAATAAGTATTATCTCTCATTAGAATAACTATTACACATATAAAATGTTACAGTTTTAAAGCAAATGAATGATACAGTTAATTGGAAAATGCATATCCGGATGTAGCCGCTAATTAAGTAATTGCCAATTATCGTCTATCAGAAGAAAGCCAATAAGTATCAAACTCGGATTAGTTCTCTCTCAAGAGAAGTGAGCTTTCCGCTTGTTGTAAGTTAACATGATATACTTACCTTATAATAAAATAAAGAATTATTCTTGCCTCTGCATAGTAGTTATTTATATATATAAAAAAGTCATGTTAGTTACACTATTTATAACTCAAAAACGGCTGTACCGATTTGGCTGAAAATTGGTGGGGAGGTAGCCTAGAACCATGTGCGTGCAGTCGGCCAGCCCAGACATAATGCCCAAAAACAAATGGGCTGGCCTACCCTTACTGTAGCCTACTGCACGCCCATGCTTAGAACCAGGAGACGGACATACGATACTTTTTATCCCGTTTTATTACAAAACGCAACAAACAAAAAAAAAACAAAAATTTATCAGTCAGTCTAGCCCTTCATTTGTTACAAATGGTAGAACAAAATCCAACTGACACGGAATAACAAAACGCAACTGACAGCTAACCGTAATGTTATCTATGGTTAAGTATGATTGAAAATTTGACAATTAGAAAAAAAATATGGACAAAAATCATTTTCGAATACAACGCCATTTCTGATACAAGACAAAAATGTATTCTGAGGCGGTACGAAGTTCGCCGGGACCGCTAGTTATTAATAAAACACTTTATTAGAAATACTTACAATGTTTTAATATCTGTCTCTTTATAACTTTAATTCGTGGAATTCAAAACCGCACAACACTTCATGTTGATTATTAAATTAATTAATATTTTAATAATATGAGTTATTAATTTAACTTAAAGGTATTGTAACCGCAAACTAAGGGACTTGTGGTTGTTATTAGAATAATGTAGTTTAACAACAGGCAAATTATTGCTAAGCAACAGAATAACAAGTTTAGTGTTGCAACCCCTATTATTTTGTTTTACTCATTTTTTGTAGTAGAATCTCGCAAGATAATTCTGCTGGTCGATTCTGTAAATATATCGAAATGAAGGTTTGGGTGAAGTGATCACGAAGTGGGCTGTCATTCCATATTCCTTCGACATATTTACAGAATCGACCGGCTGGACAGTTTCGTATGGCACGTTATAGGTAACAAATGCCCTGAAATCGAAGACTATTACTACTTAGGTATTTATTGGCAAATATATTAATTACGTTTCATCTATTTACAAATATACAAGGTATTTTTTTGCTTTTCCTGCTAAATGTTGGTTTTTATTAATTTTGTAAATATTCCCATGTCTCAATTATAAATTATCTCATTATAGGGTGAGTTTAACCCTATCCACCTTATTATTGCGTACTATTAATCAAGGATAGAAGACATATGCTTAAAGTTAAGCGGCTAAAAATATAACCACGAGATAAACATGAGCCTTTATGAAAATAGCGCTCCCATCATGCTCCTACTTGAAAAATAATTTAAATCTAGTTAAGCTATTTTTCAATCTGAATTCTTGTCTACAAGCATATTTTTGCTGGTAACGATACGAATAACTTGTCTCAAACTTTTGACAACAACTCCCAGTACCTAAATTGAAGCCTCATTAATGCGATTTCTGCTAATTTTTAAGCAAGGTTCGCATTTGCATCAATCAATATCCAAATTATTATGACAGATGGCAATTACTGACATGTGAATAAAAAATTAGTAATATTAAGGTTGAAACTAATCGATAGTCAGAGAGACTTTGACGTTTTATGACGCACAAGTAAGTTACAATTTTAACCATCAATTTCGTTGACTGTACTTGAGTATACCCAGAAAACGAATGGATTTCACGCGCAAAGCAAAGATTGTCATTGACACAAACTTTAATAATGTCGTCGCAAACTGAACTGTATGTTTTGACGTCTGATACCTTTTCAGAGGGCAATAAGTAAAGACATCTTCTACTTTCTTGCTCAAAATATGTAGGTAGTTAATGCGGCCTCGGGGATCCGCGTGATTCTCATTGTGTACCGGGCCCCCGACTTATGAGTGCAGTAGAACCTATGGGGTCTTTTCGGTAGAAATCCTACATAACCTTCCGTTCCAACGCTCCTTTGAGGACTTCTCCAGAAAAAAAGAATAATTAGTGCAAACATTAAACTAAAACAATCGTTAGTTATAATAATGCTAATGAGACGCAGTTATTAATCGTTATACCCAAGTGGGTTTATCTGAAGGTGGGTATTAGTAATATTTGACCTACAAATTGCACATACATCCTAGTACTAAAGATTAATCTAAGAATATTAAACCGCTTTACATCACTGTTTCCATATTAACTCTAAAAATAAAACAAGGGTGTTTAAACATTAAACTTGAATAAAAGCCGCAGTTTACTTTGGATGTTAATCTTTACTGAGTGATTAAAAACTCCTCTTCAAAGGCGATCGGGTCTAAAAAGTAACTTATCGTGTGTCTTGTGTGAACGTATAGATCTTCAACGAAACACAATGAATTTAGTAGCATTGTAACCTATATACATTCTGCAATATTTATCATCCATCATAATGCTAATATTTAACCAAATCGACTTTAGTATTGCGCATCAATCTCTCTGAAGAGTGCAACTAGCATGAGCAAAAGAATTATGTTTTTATTTTATTTTGCTCTTCTCTTTTAATACAATTAATTGTAATTTTTTGTGTAAATAATAACTATAATTTTATATCTTGATTATCCCTACTTGCTGGAAAGAAATTCTGCATTCAACTGTATTTCTGGTATAATGCAAATCTGCTATTACGAAAATCTGGTATTATGATATTGAACCAATCAAATAGAGGATTCAAGCAACAGCCGTTTTGCTCGTGTACGTAAGTTCTACAGCAGATTCTGAGCGAACAGTTCGTGACATGTTGGGAGCATGCAGACTTAATACAAGACATACACCGCTAAGATCAGTGTAATCAAGGTATAGCACTATCACTCGCTTCAGTCACACATAGGGTTGCCAAGTACTATCTACATACATACCTACAGTACAATGCACTAATTGATATCCATAGTTGGAAGCAAATATGTTACCATGGCATAATAACATCATATTTGTTACCATGGCATGGCATTTTGCAATTATTTAGTGAATTAAGATATAAATGGTTATACCTATGAGCCCACTTTTTGGGTGAACAAAAATCATGGAACTCGCGTCATCGTCCCCGAACGCTTTCCATGAGCTATATGTATACTGTGTCCCCAAAAACTGCCGCGCATGTTTTTTTTTTCGTCAATGTTCAAAAAATTGAAACGCATTTTTCGCGAAATCGCTGCAGTGTGGATCGACATGTCATGTTTATTTGCATCCAGCTGTATTGGTGGAACAGCTTGTATACTCGGTGATGACTCAAATATTTAATATACAAACATGAACAGATTTTTTTTTATTAACATTTATTTATATAGGTACGAGTACCGTATTTTATGCTACGAATTGATTTGATTGATATAGATTTTCTCGATTCAGGTCGGTCAATCTCATATTTCATAGCCGTTTTAAAAAGAACTCAGCTATTTTGCGAGAACTTTGAATGTGCGATGGTCGAAACGTAGTAAGTAGACTTTGAATCGGCTTACATCTACACAATCACAAAATACTTCGGAATATTTACACGAAAATACTCAAGAGGCTAGACAATTTTATAACAATTTCTGTATATTTCATCAAAAGGCCGATGCAAATAACTTTATTTCTCCATCTTCGTGTTAGTGAGCTACACTAATTCTGTATTTAGCTTAGTCGAGACAGTTGTTAGGAACAACTAGCCGAAGTTCAGCCACTTCGGGACTCGTTTTGGCGGACCCATGTAAAAGTGACCTACATCTGGATTAGTTTCCAGAAAGTCCACTGTCTGGGACTATTTATACCATGTTTGGTCAGGACCATTTTGAGATGGGCTAAACTATTTCGTACATATAAATATCAGAACGGCGATGAATGAATTATATTTAAACGTATGAATTCCAGGCTGAGGGCCACTGAGTCTTTTCAACCCGTCTTGCAACTAAGTTAACATTTTGTTCTGACATGAGCCAAATTTGATTACCCTAATTTTACACATTCATCAAAGTAAATTCCATTTTCAAATCGGTTTTGCATAAGTAAAGAATACACTTATGTAGTGGTACAGGCACAGGCTACAATGGTTTTTTTTGCTGAAAAGTAAAACAACACAAGTGCCTAGTTAACTCAAAATGATGTGCATATTTGTGAGATATTTTGGCTTTTGAATATACTACAATATTCCTATTTATTAATAAAGGGTTGCTAGAAATATTTTAAAATCACAACTGCACTCCGTTAATTTGTAAAAGGTTTTATTTAGTCATGTTCAAATAGCGTAAATAAGCAGTGCCAAAGCAAATAAGCTAATTTACTCATTTATAATATGTATAACAACAATATTTACCTACCTATTGACTTTGTGAGGCAATAAATGTCCTTCCATGAATTATAACGAACATTATAAACATGTGAGTATCACAAAGTACACATGTTTTACTAATTAACCTGTTTAATAACTAAAAAAAAAAAGAAATGTACTCTATGAGACAGGTAATAGACTCACTATAGTAGGCGCCATATAAATGTGGAATAAAGTATATTGACCTTTCCCTAATAACTGTTCCTAGGTACCTAAACAATAAAATATATATCGTTTTTCATTATTAAACAATGTTAAGGATCACGAGAGATGATGATTCGGGGACAGCTTTGTGTCATTAATTCCGTTTTTCAAATTAAAAATTTCAATAAATGTAGGTGGGTCAATAACCGTTATTCCACGATTATCTGGCGCCAACTATAGTCATGTTTTCGTGTACCTTGTACACCAAACCATAAAAAAAATTAAAGGCTGTAACACAAATAACCGATCATTCTATCAATTTATTTATTAAACCTTTATGCAACACTCAGGTACAAAGACAGACTAAATGTCTTAGGCATTGTCTGCCAGTCAACCACGGGTGGTAGACAAATAACATGGCAGGTGCATAAAAAATAGATCGGTGGATTATTACATAAATATTTATTAGACTTAGGTTCGCCTCTAAAACACTGAATCGCAACTTTCAAGTTCTTTCTCACGTCGATGTGGAAATACATCCCAAACTAAATTGTTCGTTGCACACTACCTACAGTTTTGATATTTGCTTCCGAAACCGTTAACGGAACTCTTCCATTTGTATATGCACACAGACATACCGGTTCAACCTCCCGATTTCAAAGCATTCGTGCATGCAATAAAACAAAAAAACATACACCGAATATCGCTGGAACAGAGTAATCGTGATGCCTGTTTATAATCGGCTAAATTTCGCACTAGGCTAAGTGCTGTCGCATTTGAACTGAACTTTAGATTTCTAATCGAGATCATATTCAGTGCTACTAGGAACTTGTTTATTAATGAAACGCCCTTATAATGGCAATTTACGTCTTTTCAAGAACAGTCGCCGTTGATCTGTCAAATAAAATCGATACTAATATTATAAATGCGAAAGTTACACTGTATGTCTGTTACGCTTTGGCGACTAAACGGCTGATCTTATGATGATGAAATTCAATATGGAGATAGTCTAAAACCTGTGGAAGGACATAGGCTACTTATAAACTGCGTCTGCATTCACGATTACCGACATCCACTCGGACAAAGTCACGGGAAAAAGATAGTATCGTTTTTAAATTTTGACAAGTTCTTGTATTTGGAATGCTTTTGTGAACCATAGTCAACAGAATGTCTAGTTCTTTTTTTCAAATCTGCATATTAACTGTCAAAGAAAACGACAAATACAGGGTGTTAATCATTGGTATTAATAAGACTAACTTATCCTTAAGTAAAATACTAATAACAAAATCTGTACATGCATATCGCTCGCCTCATTTTTTCGCAGACTTATAGTTGTGAGTGTTAATACACGTACGGCGCGTGGGAGCCGGCGCGTCTTCACCTAAGGGTCCTTTGTCACCCTCCCTGCGCCTCCCTCCAAACAATTGCTAAACATTCAACAGACTGCATACCTGGCGACATGAATAACGAACGTTTCTGCATAAGCTTTGAGTATTTTTTCTTCTGTATTGTTTTAATTGAGAGACCATGATGTAACACTGTGATTGGAACATTCTGTGGTGTTGTATGGGTGGACGTGATAGGTTGTGGTTCATTTTAAATTAAACTGGACTTACAAAATCGGTATATGCTCTGTATCGATATTTTATTCTTTATTTTACATACAAAAAAAAGCAATATTTTATTTAGAAAGTTCAATTACCTAATCTTATTATTGAAAATAAAAACTAAATGTTTAAAACCTGAACTTCGTTTTGTAATGGGAATGTCGTTTTACAAAATAAACACAATATATTGTAACAGTGAGTAATCTCGGCTCAGCTGATGGACAGGCGATGGTGACACAAACATCAATACTGTGAAACGTTTCCCGCGATAAGATTGCATTGCCCTTAATGGACCTACTTAATAATAAACCGTGATTAATGATCTCTGAATAATTTCAGAAGGGTTACCCATTTTTGCGACCGACTATACATAGGTATAAAATCTACACTTTCAAAAAAGGAAGAAATCTTTTTCATTATCTATTTTACTCACAGAATATGGCTACCGCCTCTTAGGTACTGGCCATACAGCACAAAAAAAAAAAAAACCCGTCCAAGTGTGAGTCGGAGTCTCACAAAAAGTGTTCCGTACCATAAATCGAAAAGAACACGTTTGTTCTTTGAGAGCCTCCTAATTTTTAGGGTTCCTTACCCAAAGGGTAAAACGGGACCATATTACTAAGACTCCACTGTCCGTCCGTCACCAGGCTGTATCTTCATGAGATTTTCACAAATTTTCAGGATTTTTATAGATAATGGTACGAAACCCTTCGTACACGAGTCCGACTCGCACTTGATCGGTTTTTTTATTATTTTTTGCTATAGCGGCAATAGAAATACACTCTCTGTGAAAATTTCAACTGTCTACCTATTACGGTTCTTGAAATACAGCCCGCTGACAGAAAGATGGACGAACGGACGGACAGCGAAGGCTTAGTCTATTACTAAGCCTCTGCTGGGTCACCAACGGAACCCTATGGGTTCCACTGCTTACCCTTCGGGTACGGAACCCTAAAAAACGAGACCACAACCAACGAAGGGTATGAAAAAAAGGGCGAACAACAAAATGGATCACGATTCTGCAACACCGCTTTATAACTCTATTAAACATTACAATTCTAGGTCCTAGTACATCTAAACTAGAACAGTGTTACAGGACGCTAAACTGAAATATTTGTCAGATCATAACACGTCTACCAAATGTTGTCAGGACAAGCGGTGACATGGGGGCTTCCCAGTAATTACGGATAAGTACAGATGCTGTGATTCTAAATCCCCTGTGAGTGAAATCTTGATACTGCCTAGGGTTGACGATCCGACAAAGCGAAAATCTCAACACCTTATGTATAACTTAAATATAGATCGAAAATGTACAAGGAAACGAAACACTTTAGTGTTTACTATAAGGGTAATAATTTTGTGGTCTGATAATAATTAGTCGATGGTACAATTCCTTATGGTCAAAATTTCCGGTGTCGGAAAAAATCTTGTTTATGATACTTTGTGATTCCGTCCTCGTGAGCGGGACAGAATCATAACCTGCAACTTATACTAGGTACACAAAGACATAATTCGCCTTTTTGCTTCAATAACGTGATAAGTCCGACAAGTTTTTTTTTATATGATAATAATTTTATATGATCTCTAACCCCAATTTTAATTGAACAGACTTAATTTTTCCAAAAAACGTAAAAAAATTGAACTGTCGTTGAAAATGTGGATATATTATAACGTCAAGTGACAGTAAGATTATAAAGTTGATTATAAATAAGATTAGAAAATAATTAATGGAGTTTAGAGTACTAATTGGAACCCAGAGACCTATTATTCTCCATTATAAACTATAATACATATTGTCACATATTGTAAGTATTCCTTCTCGTTAAATCGCTCTTTATTTAAAAAAAAAACAAATACAATTATTTTCGAGGAGATCAATGCTTCACCTGACTTAAAAATAGGTTTTTAGTCCAGAATAATTCGCAGAAAGACCGAACAAGCAAACAAGCTTATTAAAATTTTCTTTGAAGCTTTGATGCTTGAAACCCATCGAACTAGATTCTAGCCAGATAAAGACTCTAAACTCTCAATTTAGAAATCTTTGAAATGTATCTATAAACATGGATTTTGTAACGATTCAACTAATTTCACGAGTTCACAGTTAAATCCCAATGCCACGGGCATTGTACGTGTGAATGATAGCGCTGTGACAGTTATCATTTTGATGTGACAATTGTTATGGGCTGTGCCTTTGACCTAAATAAAACTTGACAAAAATGTTTGACAAATTACGGAATTGCTTAGAAATAAATATCAGAAGCTAGGTAAGTTACTATCTTAAATAAAATGTTTTTTTTTTTTTTGAGTTTCTGTACAAAGTTATTACAATCTACTGTAAAATATAATAATATTAAGTTTGCTTCAGAATTTCTGTCGTGCTTGGTTTTGTTTTGTTACCAAGCAAGGTTACCTAATAATTCATTTTATCATAATTATTTTTAAAAAAATGAGTGGTCGTTTAAGGAAAACACATTTTTTAGGTTATGCAAGCTTTTATGTTTGTAAGTAAACATTACTATCAAAGCTTTGCAAAACCAATGCCAAATACGAATCTAGTACAACTTGACGCCGATTTTTATCACGGCGCCGGTCCTTCCCTTTTAGTTTCCTTATCAAATCGCTTAATACTGATAACGAAACGATACCAGATAAATAAAATGTTAATGGACTTTTTTACTTGAAAGTTATCGTTTTATTCGCTGTCAGAAAACTTTAGTAAACGTTATTAAAAAGGATGTCTTACCGACAAACATTATTTTTTTAGTGAGAACATTTTTTGCTAGAGGTATAATAAGCTTCCTTCCATTCCAGTTATAGGCCTCCACAAGTATTGGGAGAAATCCAACTGTTATACAAAAGGGCTCAACCAATTAAAGTACCAGAAAATTATATGATTTAAAATACTGGTTTCATCAACTCTAAGAATTACAAGCGACATCTGTAGAGGGGTTGGATTTAATAGCTCATGAAATGTATGTAAGCAAGATGGGGATGTTGTCAGTCGAGTGGGACTGGCAAAAAGCACCTACCTATAGCTTAGAGAGTCAGAGGGTTATTGTGTAAGGCCCTCGCCATTCCTTTGAGTATAACAGATAAAGTCTTATTTTTCGGTTTCCGAAGAGAGGTATAATGACACTTTGAACCGCCATTATATTTTAATCGGCCTCTGAATTTAAACCTCTTCAAGTTTTTGGTTTAAATCCTTAGGATATTTTAAGCCTAGTCAATTATGTATACTAATAAGTTTAGTTTTGAGATAGTAAAAATAAATGGGAGCTGAAAAAAATTTGGTGACAAAAATTTTTTGTCTATTTGTTTTGATTTTACACTTTCGGTGCTCAGAACTCACCATATGAGTCGAACAATAATTCGTTCGTGTACCCACAACTCACAGCCGAGTCATCGTTATATGAAGCGACGACTTGGCTGCGAGATGTGGGTTGGGTACACGAGCAAATTATTGTTCGACCCATATGCTGAGTTCTGGGCACCGGAAGTGTACTAATATAAATACAACATTCGATATACATATTGACTCTTACGCGGAAAACCCATGGGACTCCAAAACGCAACTTGCTACCGATCCTTAAATACCATTTTTTTTTAAATACGTTAAATATCAATGATTGTTATTCAAATTTGTATAGACGCCACAAATAAATCCGCCTCGAACGTTCGACTTGGAACTTTTGAAGGCAAAAAGCGGACTAAAAGATCCACTAGATTAATGTGTTGACTATAACTTAATCTATGGGTAGTGCTATTATCGCATCGAGTCTCGTCAGACAGAATATAATCCCTGTTCCACTTTATGAAGTTACAGCGACGTTCAAAACACATCCCCTCATATTTTTATTATGAACCCTATTTTCACTTGGTTTATTTCCGACTTAGGCTCTCTCTAATATTCATTATTTTTTAGGTATTTTCCTGTCATAGTCATAAGGAATTTTCGATTTAAAAAAAAGAAACGCAAAATTTGTTTTGCGATTGTACTTCGATATTAAAATCTAAACTAGAGATGCCGCTAGTTATAGCGAATAGTTGAGTACCGATTCGCCATTCTCTATGGCGAATAGTTGAAATACTCGCCATTATTACTCGACATCAAAAAGATATATAAAAATAATTGTTTAATATGAACATATAAGAATATTACACTTGTAGCAATCTTTTGAACTTACTGTACCACAATCTGCCCCTTTTGGACTTTAAATATTAAATGATTAATTAAAAAGCCTGACTAATTAACTTCAACTTTTTATATTAATGGTAATACCTAATACTTTTTAAGGAATATTTAAAAATGTAAGAAATAAGTTTTAGAAAATGAAAAAGCGGAAATAATACTAAGTGTGTTTGAATGATTATGATTAATAACAGTTTAATTATTTTTTAGTCTATAATTTTTAATGTTATTTTTATTAAGACAACTAGTCATTGAATGTCGAATAATAGACACTATTGTTTGGTATTCGACGAGTAACAAAAAAATTTCGAGTAATGCCAAATAACGAATAATGGCGAGTTTTCGCGGCACCTCTAATTTATACCATGAAAATAATAAACCAGTGTTCAGGAACGCTACTTAAAGAGAAGAACAAACATTCATAATATTGTACCAATTTTATGTACTTAAAATATGTTTACTCCTTAATTTGATTTCTTATGCACCTGCCATGTTATCTCTTCACCAACCGTGGAGGACTGGTACAGAATGCCTTAGGCATTAAGTTAGACTTCGTAAGTTTGTACCTTTGTCTTGCATGAAGTTTTAATACTTAAAATTAATTGCTTTGTGTTTGTGCCTGTTGTGTTGTCTGTATGGAATAAGTTTTCTATTTTAATTCATTATAAATCGTTTTATGTTGTAACTCATGTAAAATCGTAGTGAGCGATTGTTTGTTTTCCCTAACAATATAAATTAGATATGAATTAGAAGTTTAAATGGGTTTTGTTGTGAAATAATAGACTTTAAATACAATATTTCCTGGTGTGCTCTGTCACAGTTTTCTATATTAATCTCTCAAATGACTAACATAACCGTATGAATAATTTTTTTATTGGTTTTCCTCGCTATATTTTTATTCAATTAAAAAGACGAGTCTGTCTCGGCTAGACAGCTCACGAGGATGCAAAGAAAAAGAGAACAAGAAAGTGCAACATACCCTTTGATGCAGTAAAGGATGTCAACATTTAAAAAAACTAGAGTTGATTTAAAAAAAAAACATGTGGTAACCGAGTTCCGATAAAAATACAGGATGCAAAAAGTTTTGCTTTAATTAGAAAATAGATAACTAAAATAAGCCAGTGACTTTATTACTAGCTAATCCGGGCAACTTTGTCTGTGTCACATTTTTCATTAATGATCCGCTCGTATTGGTCGAAACGTGATGTTATACAGCTTATACTCAATAAATAGGCTATCTACCACTAAAAGATTTTTTTTTAATTCGAACCAGTAGTTCCTGAGATTCGCGGGATCAAACAAACAAACTCATCAGCTTTATATAAGTATAAATTTGTAGCAGTAGTTTTACCCATATTTTTGTAAGACTTCTAGCTAAAACATCAGTTTTCTTGAAGGCTCAAAATAGTGTAGTATGAAGTAGACTAATAATAGAGGTTGGTGATAAGTCCAATTCTGTATTCAATAATAACTACATATATTCTAAATACTTCACGAAATGACTGACGAATACGTGTATTATATGTAAACATGTGTAAAATAACAATCACCAGGAAAACTTCAAAAACCACATCTTTACCTTATTCCTATTTAGAGCCTATTCAAAATAGTAAATACAATTAATATGATAAAAGTTTCAGCACATTATGGTAAACTACTGGCCAAAAGTAATTGGCCACCAAGAAAGAGGTATATTGCGCCTTTGTTTTTTATGAGGGCCTCAGAAAAAAAAATGACACTTTGAGCGTGAGTCAACAAAGCTATTTGGTATACAGGCAAAAACATTATGTTTTCCACTGCACTGCCAATATTTATTTCTAACTAGTGGACCGCCCCGGTTTCGCCCGGATATTAATGTTTTTTTTTTTAATTTTCTTTCATAAGAACCTCCTGACAATAACAAACACAACAAAAAAAGAATTAGCGAAATTGGTCCAGCCGTTCTCGAGTTTTGCGCTTAGCAACACATTTAGCGATTCATTTTTTTATTGTATAGAAGATGTGTGCATTATAACTTTTTAAGGTTGTGACATACGCGTGTGGTGTCCAATTATTGTCTACTCAGCACACTCACAACATTGTTTAAAAGTAGTTCCAAGTTAGCTGCCTGCATACCAAATAGCTTTGTTGACTGTACATCTACGCTCTCAAGGAACTTCATCCTTTCACCTTATACAATGTAAGGAAATGTCTTAACCATAAGTTAAAGTTGTACACAGCGTAGGCAAGCTAAGTGAATCTGTGTTGTATCCCAGCCTCAATAGAGAGGGCTTTATATCAGCATGGTTCCCAAAATTCCTTCCTTCGAGTAATAAGCCTAGAATCCTACAGTGTCGTCTTTGGTTGTGACAACTTTGCTGTTCTATGAACCAACCCACTGAGATGTCACTTCTGTATATAATACTGCATGTTCTCTAGTTTAAGGATTGACAAAACGACTACAGTAGGTACTACCTAGTTGGTTGCGGGGATGGGTTTTAGTCAGTAAGAGTCTGACACGCCATTCCGCTCATCCCGAAGGAGCTACCTAGTTGAAACTTCACTGCAGTTATTTTACTATCAACAAAAAAAAAATCTTTTAAGAGATGGACACGTTTTTACAAAATTTAACTCAGGGGTGAAAAAAATAACTTTTATTTCGGAAGTCGGTGTTACAATACGAAGAAACAACCAAAAACACCGATTTCCGAAATTAAAGTTGTTTTATACTTAGTAGTGTTTTTTTTTTTATTTGGAAGCCGGTTGTATTTTTTATATTTCTTTTTTGATCCCATAGGGAAAGTTTTTCATCATAAGTAGATACTTTTATCCCCTGACAGACTGCAGATAATTTAACGGATACTCTGTAGTATTTATTAGTAAATAGGTGAAAACAGAACACAATATATTGATGTTGGCTTTCAATAGGATCGTTCAAAATGGTGGAGCACAGTTTCAATGAGATGCGTGATCCCGATACGACGAGTAATTACCTAAGAGCAATTACAAAATCGTTTATTAACGCTGTAATATAACGATTGCTTTACAATATTAAAAACTAGGTTTTGACTGTCAATTGCCAATTTTAATGTTTTTAGCAAAAAATATCCTTTATAAAATAAAGAGCAAGAAAGTAAAATTAGAACTGAAATAAACAAAAAGGGCTTATAAAAGTCTTTTCCATTTTAAATAAAGCAAAACTTTTTGTTAATATTAGAACTCTATTAGAGAAGTTACCAAACTTGGCCACGCCACTAAAAGCGGGTTGCGGCTACATACATAAATTCATACAGTAATGGTCGCTCCGTGTCGTCTGAATCAAGCCTTATCCGCGGATTGTGTAGCCATTGTTATTCATCGGCGGCTTCCAAGGATCTCTGGTCAACGAATTTTAACATTACAATAATATCACGTATACATTGCGCCGATCTTTGCAAGTATGATAAGAGGGTTCTGCTAGTTTATTTGATACTAGCGACCCATCCCAGCTTCGCACGGGTGTAATTTAACATTCGGTGGATTAAAATAAACTTTTTTGCAAACCTTACCCCGACAATAAAAAAAAAAACAAAAAAAAACAGAAATCTGTCGAGCCTTTTCATAGCGATGCTCCGGCTATTGATTTTCATTTTTACATAAAAAATGCAATTCGATTTTCTGTGAAAGGTTGCATACAAGCAAAACTTTATCCTTCTGAGAAAATAATCGACTACAAAACGCTTTAATTTGAAGAACATTTCACTAAAAAAATCTAAAAAATCAATGGACTGACAGGCAATACACGGCTTAATCCACTGGTTCTTGAAGCATTTGTTTTTTTTTGCTCTAGTATAATTTATATGTGACAAAGGACATCAGAATTTTTGAAAAAAGAACAGACAGAAGGGGGATTTTTTTTACAGAATTTACTATTTGTCTACATCTACATATATTTTCACTGTTCTGAATGCAAGAGCTTTATAACTTAATATTGGTAAAAAGAAAACGTTTTCCGAAAAAAACCTTAGCCTCGTATTTACACCCCGTCGACGGAGCTCAGTATAAAGCATTTTTCAAACGACCGGAGAACTTAACGTTTTTATTTTTAATACACAGTTTATCACCGCAAACTTGAAAGGTTTTTTTGTTCAAAATTTGTAAATTTAAGTTTATACATCAAATTTAAGTCCAATAAAAATCTACAGAATGAAGTAATTGTATTAGATAACATGATTTTAATTAAGGAAGCGGAAACGAAAGACTTTCAGGAAAATTTTCAGTCTTCATATTTTTTTTGAATATTCATTAAATATGTACATTTTTATGTATTTGTTTATATTGAGTTGCGTGTTTTTTTTTTCTATTAATTAAAAGTAAGTATAATGGCTGTCATTATACTTAGTTTTATATTAAGGGAATTTAGATTTCGATTTTCTTTACTTCCTACATAATCCGTTTCCAACAAGGCTAAATATTTTCATGTAGGTAATTTATGTAGGTACAAATTTCGTCTTTTGTTATGAGCATATAAAGCCGATAGTCAGGTAATTGTTGTATTAATAACGTGCAGAACGAAAGCTCATCAACTGCACTGTGAAGGCATTGTTCTAAAATTATTTAATTACGGATTAATCAGACTTTGAAACACAAAGGAGATCTCTCCTTTGTGATGGTTTTGGACAAACATTGCTTATTAGAATAATGCACGTGTTAGGTACTTAATTTTTAATTTCGTTCATTTGAATAATAGTATCAAAGACAGGCCATTTAAAAAACAATAATCATTTTAAAAAACCAACGAAACAAAAAATATCTATGTATTATTTTTTTTTATTAAAAACTTATAAGTTTAAAATGAGCAGGTACGTAGTAATATTTGGATACAAGAGACCTCTTGGTTTATTTACTAAGTTAAAGCAAAGTTTACTCACCACCCTTCATGTAACAACATAATTATTGTGTACAAAAACACACCAAAACGTAGACTTTGCCCGCAGAGTGGTGGTAAGAGCTAACCTATCTATTTTTAAGTATGACTTCAAGAATTTTGACTAAAGAATCAAATCCTAAGCCCCACTGGCTATCATATCAGTTTATCGCGAGCAATCAAACGGCGGGATCAATCAATGTGTCGGTCATCACCGACTACACGCGCTAAGAGGGATTTCTTGTCCGCTCCGAGCTTTTCCGCCGCCCGTCATCTGTTCATATTGAGATTGATGTTGGTACCGAGCCGAGAACCAGCCCCGACAGAATACTAAGAGGACAGACCGGCGGGACCATTCTTCGCCAATTAGCCCTCGATCCAGCGGGGTTTGTCCCGCAGCGGACCAAGACGAGCACCATCCTGCATACTAAACTGATATCATAATTTTTCATATAAGCCCTGCCCGATTAAAGTACGACACAAGCGTTGTTAAGTGTTCGAGTTTGGCGACTAGCTTTTTTTTAGTGCTGCGACGCCTTCGACCAAGGTTGGTTTTGGTAGAATTCGGTTTTTTTTATTACGTGGAAGTTTTAGTGTTTTAGAATTGTGTTTTAGATTCAGATTCTTGTGGTTTTTAGTTTTTTTTTGTAATAGATGAATTATTAGGCGAAATAGAATGCAAACTAAACCTAAATATGTTTTTTCTAGTCAATAAAAAAAAAGTTTATTTTTGGCCGCCAAAACAACAACATGCACGACGCAGTTTCGACAAAAATCAAACACAAAATTAATTTCTAATTAAGAAAATGCCTCAGCGTAACACCATAAAACACTTACTACTTTCCTGAAAAAGAAACAACAAAGGGTCTATTCACACATGCGTTAAAGACTTGTAAAATTACCATAGCTTTCAAGCAGGGGCGTTAACAAGCCGGCATGGCACTCGACCGTTAATAGAGCGGGGCTAAATTAGTCATTACAGTTACAATAAAACATATGTGAGTTGTGACTTGTCGTAAACGGGTGTCGAATCTACATCACTTAGCGAAACAGCCTTACTCATCGGTCTAATCGAAATACTGCTGTCCCAAATTATTGCCGGCGACAAAACATTCAGCCTTGTTTTGACGTTGATTTAAATTATATTATCTGTGGCGATGATATAAGTGATGACAGTTTTGGATGGCCGTGTGAGGTCGGCCTGATTTGTCGTTGTTACATTTGCTAGGATGTTATAACTTCTTATTTCACTACTACTGAACTTATTAAGGTTACTTCGGAGACTGCGTGTTTTTCTCCGATGTAATCAGTAGATATCGTTAATAGAGCATTTTTTACTAACACCCAAAAAAAAACATAATACGTATTTTTTAATTTTGAAGATATGGCAACACTTATCTCATCGATAAGTATCGAAAAGAGTATGATTAGTTAACTTTCGATTTTTTTTGTTAAATACGTGGTAAAACAAATACAGTAACTTCGTGTTTATTAATTTTTACTTACATTTTCGTATACGTAGTTCAGGTCAAAGTGATTTTCGATTCAGTAGAAATGTTCTTCATGACACAATGATTGATCACGTGACAATTTGATAGCGCATATTCACATGCGCTGTACATTTACATACACGTTTCTGACTTTTCGACAACCGTAATCGTTAACAAAATGTCACTTCGTAAAGAGACTTGGCTGTTTGTAAATGCTGGCCTTTTGAATGAAGCCTTTATTTTTGTCTTAGAATCGAATCAAACCGAGTACCTAGGTACTATCAAAAATGCCAGCCAGTTAACACGATTCAGCGCCGAGCATACTCGATTCAGCGTCCCCGACCCGAGAGGGTTTTGTTTAACCCACTGTTCAGAAAAAGCTCAAAACGTTATTGTATTTTTTTTTTTTTTTTTGACGATGACCACTCGCAGTTCAGCACACTAAGGCTGGTTACTGCTTAACCGGACTATCCTGTGGTGGCCTTAAATGACTCTAAGGCCCCCAGCCAGGGCTATTATTGTATAACAAATATTTCAGATAAATAAAAGATTCACATACATACCTACATATGTAAGTAAAACGTATGATTTAGTACGCTGGCCAATCAGAACACTATTCAAGACGCATGATCGGCTATCAGACTCTCGAGTACCCAATGTAACTGGTTAAACCAGGGACACAATCACATTTTAAGTTCACATTTAGCTTCTAGTACAGCGATTTGTTTCTATATACGTTTTTGTGCCTCGGAAAGCACGTGAAGCCGTTGGTCCCTGCTGTCATTTGTAGATCTTGGGCAGTCGTTACGGATAGTCAGAAGCCAAATAATCTGACACCAGTCTTGCCAAGGAGTTCCGTGTTACCCAGTTAATGGGTTGTGAAGGTCTGGTAGGCAGCTGCTCCACGTAAAATACTGGTATTCAGCTGAATCCGATTTGACTGGAAGCCGACCCCAATATAGTTGGGAAATGGCTAGGCAGGCAGACTTTTTTGTATTACAATACAACTTATAATATAGTTATAGTTCAAGTTAGACAAAGGCGAACTTTAGTCAAATTTGAGCTTTCTCACAGCAATCCATTAAATGATACTTTAAAATCACAGTAGAGGGTCCAGTGTACAATTTTTGAAATAATATAATGTGAATAAAATAGCACCTAAAATAATAATATCTTAACTAAAAAGACAGTGAAGATACTCGAATAAGGCACAATATAATAACACCGAGCGAATAATGACAAGAACTAGTTATTTCTACAAAACAAAGAAGAAAATGGGCAAATAAAATCTTGCTGGCATATTTTCCAAAACTGGAACGAGAGTCAGAAAAGTCTCCATTAATATATCCCTTGTTTAACCAGTCAGCCTGTATGAATCCTGGCATGCACCATGCTTCGGTATAATCACCCATGAAGCAATGTGTTAAGTACGTTATATTTAAGGCAAAAAGGTCCTTGATAGCGATGGTATCCTGGACCCTACAGAGTACCATAAGGCTGCGTTCCTAATTATAGCAATATTTAAGTAAACTCGATTTGATATAATTTTAATCCTTCAGTTTAGCATTGTTTACTTTAAGTTGACTTTTCAATCATCACAGTTCAAAAAAATCCTTTTATTACAAAAAAATACAACCGACTTCCAAAGAAAAAACACTACGAAGTACAAAATAACTTTAATTTTGGAAGTCGGTGTTTCTGATGTGGTTCCTTGGTTTTTTGAAACCGATTTCCAAAAGTAAAGTTATTTTCTACTTTGTAGTGGTTTTTCTAGTGCTACTCCTCAATAAATCCAACCAGTCCACATCAATTTAATTGTCAATCTCCGAAGTTTTTCAAACAATCTTAACTTAATTCATATGGGACCATTTCGGAATAAACCTCTTTACAAAAAAAAAACATAATTTTGCAAATCCGTGTATATATCACGGAGCTATGTCTGAACATACATAAAAAAATTACATCATCCAAATAAGCAAAAATGCTCATAAAATAAAAACTACTGAGCCTGAGCCAGAACTGAATTAAATTGGGGCCAAATTGCAAGTATAACCGAACACCCAAGCACCGAACTAAAAAAGAATCACAGAAATCGGATCAGAAACCTCGGAGTTATCGGTGTACATATATAACAAAAATATATCAACCTAATTGAGAACCTCCTTCTTTTTTTTTAAGTCGGTTATAAATTCCCAAGAACCTTGTGTCCCAATGGAATTTGAACTTTGTTTTTTTTTTTTAAGTCAGTGAGTAGTGGTTCCAAATTTGATAATTATCTCGAATCCTGAATTCAAATGTAGTTTTAGTAGTACGAGTATATTGTTGTCTTTGACAAAAATCTCATCCCTTTTGAATTGCCAGTACCTATTTGGAACAAAAAAAATGTATAATCGCGGCATGATTTTAGTAAATACCCTTATTCATTACTGAGTTTGTGTCATTCAGCATCAAACCATACTAAAAGTCCCCATTTTAAAGGAAGGTTACAAAACAAAACTATTTTATAATCATACGTACCAAAGGAACAATTTCTACTCGAATATACGCCGTAACATTATTTTCTTTGTTGGGCTAGCTCGCGCACCGAAAATGAATCGCGAACATTCGAGTCACATTACAAAGCTTAGTTACGTGTAAGTAATGTCTGAGGACGCCATAATTGACCACGGCCTATCTTATTTCACGAGTATGACCTCAGCTTAAGGCTCCCGTAGACAGGCACGACGCGACAACGCGACAACCATATTTAAAGAAATTCTTTTGCGTTGTTTAAGTTACTAAATGTAATCACACTATATACTGCGGCTCGACACAGGCAAGAAGCGACAATGTGAGATCGTGTTTTCTTATTAGAAATGCTGTCGTATCTTTGTCGCACCGTGCCAGTCTATGGGAGTCTTAAGTATTTTACTTATCAACTTATAGCACGATGAACGTACTGCGTCTTATTTTATTATTTATTATTGCGAGGAAGGTGGAATACGTGGCGTTCTAGGAAAGTCTCGTCATGCATGGCGAGGAGGTAACTAAGTGACTTAATTAATGTCGTTTTATAATTTTATCTACAAGCGACGAGCTCGGCTTCACTAGGGTATGACAGCATAAATATACTATACCAATCGACGTGATTTAATTCGACATTTTCAACAATCATCTTCATATTTCAACCTATTTACAAAAACTGTTAACAAACAATTGACTGAATGAAGAATAAATCATTCATTCATTTTATCTCAAAACTTTGACATCTTATACCCCGTCTTTCGACATACTACTATTATAATTGTGATTTAATCAATGTATTTTTGAGCTGGTTTAATTTGACATGCCATATCCATTATTAAATGTGTGATTTTAAAGTGTATTAATGTGATAATTATGGGATATGCCTGAAATAAATTAATTTTATTTTTATTTATTACTTGTGAACCTACACCTTCAAATCACTCCGTCCATTGGCGAACATCATGTTAGAGTTCATTTGGTAGATTTTGAGTTTATCGCGTACAGCCAAACAGACAGTAGCGGCGGGGAAGTTTGTCTTATAACGTTATAATTTATTATCAGTAATTTGTTATTATAGTCATAAAAGAATTGTAAGTACAGTAGTGTAACATAGTTCCGAAACAACGTCTCAATCCTACAAAAACTCGGTGTCAAGCAGCGTCTTTCTTCTATAGTCTTCACTTTCTTTGTACATATCACACGTAAAGAATATACATCAGTGGAACGACTAGTAGTGCAGGGAAAATTGGAGGCAAAAGAGCGCGCGATTAGTCACTAATGGGTTGGATCGAACAAGTCAAAACTACACTCTATGGTCCACTCCACGACTGTTCAATAAAAGCTACAGTACGGGAGGAATGGTGACGGATGCTAAAGCTTGTGTGTGTCTGATGTGACAACCACGACCATTCTGTCAAGAGAGTAACGACGAAGAAGATTCAAGTTCGTTTATGGTACCCAAGCTTTTTTTTAAGGATGGGAAATCATCAAATGACTTCTTCCGCTCTGGGTGGAGCAGACTCTTACTGACTATAACCCATCCGTATTCCTTCTAAAGCCCTTTGCGTTCCAGGGCCGCGGTCACTCTTTCGAACAAATTCCGCAACCCTGGCAATGGTACCCAAGCTGGCTTCCTAAAAACGTAAGAAAAACTACACGCTACACAGTAAATGCTGAATACTGATGCAATAAAAGTAAACTCAATGACAGTAAATTGTTAGACAACTTTTCTTAAGTCATAAGCGACAATGACTCGACTGTGCATACCCATAAAAGTGTTCAAAGTATTTAGGGGGCCTTTTAAATTGATGAATGTGATTTGTGACCGTTTATAAATTAGTTCAATAGGCGAGCTGAGAATAAATATGTCGCCGATTGATGGCCGTTTGTCTCAAAGTCTCAAATGACAAAGTGTTAATAATAGATGCAACAAATTTTCACAGATCATTTCTAATAGAAACTGGTTGTAAGTGGTGACTGGAGAATCACATAAATCATATAATACACAGTTAAATAGTTCCTGCCGGTCGATTCTGTAAACATGTCGAAGTGAAGGCTTGGGTGAAGTCATCACTAGGCGAGCTGTCAATCCATATAATCAAGATGTCACGTGATCACGAAGTGAGCTGTCATTCCAGCTATCGACCGGCTGTTTTCTAAAATGTCTATTTAAATGTTCCAGTTGTAACATGAGAGATTCATGATTATTTCACGATATCTGCGTAACCACTACCTTCTAATTAAGCCACTGTCTCAACCCACCCCCGCCCATCTCAACCCGCCCGCGCCTGTACATGGTACCAACGTATTCCTCATCCGTTGAATTAGCCAGCCGTCCGACCGTCACTGACATGTTTGCCATCGACTTTAAAAGCGAATCACATCAAATTAATTCTCAGTAACTGACGAAATACGTTTTTTAGATTAACAACGTCCAGAACTTTAATTGACAATGATGCATTGTTAGCTTAGAGTGTTAAATTGGGCAAGATATTAAAATTGATTATTATCTTTCCTCATATTCCTGCTCCTTCTGAATCTGTCAAACCTGTGGTGCTTGTCGTTCAACGCTGGACACATTATGTGGAAATTACCTGTAACAAAAAAAAAAGAAAAGGTCAGTATTGATCGTAAACTGAATATAAGAGCAACGGCGCATTTTTTGTTATAAAAGATTTCATTGTTAAAATTTCTACAGATTTTTTTCCCCTTAAAAAATAAACAACTCGTTACACTGTTTCCAATGCCCACTTTTCCAATACGTTAAAAAAAATCGTTACCCAAAATTCGAATCAAACAAATGAATTGAACTCAAACAATAAATACGAGTAGGCGTATAAAAGGATGAAAAGTCAACAATACACTGAAAAACTGCAAAATATTACTATTTATTTTTATGCATTTTCAGACTAACGGCCCTCCCCCACTTTGCCCGGGTACAAATTATATTATACCCAATACAGTTATTACAAAGTTCCCCATCCCATGCCCTCCCCCTTAAAGTTTAAATTTCCTTAAAATCTTTTTAGCAAATGCTTACGGTGTAAAATAAACCTCTATTCCATGTTTCAGCTTTCTAGACGTAGTAGTTTGTGCTGTCAAGACAGACGATTTTATACTTAGAAAATCGTTTGTCTTGATAGATGGAGATTTCAAAGTGCTTACGAGATTTCTAAATCTTCTATCGATCATACGAATTCGGACAGTGTTATCCGTCAAAATAAGTTCTTCAATAACAGTATCTATGTTTTAAACTAACCAAAGTTTTGAATATCACTTGATGTGTTTTTGATACAATTTCTCCATAGTGACATGCCCCGATGGGGTGTGCACCAAGTTAATTTGTAGCATGCGAGACTAATCCCTGTGTGCAAACAAGATTTTAGAACTATGTAGGTTTTGACGTTAATTTAACCAGACATCGGGCCCAATGCCTGACCTTTTTTAACCAGCTTAAAAATGGATGGTTCGGAAATATACATTTTCGTGGTAAAAGTGTGACTCTGATACTGACATCCAAAACTAAATTTTTCACTATGTAGTGATTCTTTGAGGTTGATGCTTGTTTTGAAGTGAAAACTTCTTTAGGTTCGTTGAGCATTTTTGGGAGGATAAAAATAATTGAACTCGCGTCATCATCACCGAACGCTTTGCATGAGCTATATTATGTATACTGTGAATATAATGTGTACTTTTTGGGTGAACAAAACTCATGGAACTCGTGTCATAGTCACTGAATGCTTTAGTTTTCGCTTAGTTTTCGCATGTTTTTTTCTTTTGAGGCCTTTTTAGGTATATATATCTTGGAAATCTTCTTTGTTTTTAACCAATCCTACTAACTTTAAAGCGCATGTGTCGCCATCTGTCAAAAATGTAAGGATAATGAGGCTGTTTTGACAGTTTGCAACTGACATGCGAACGCTGTTTAAAAATGAGTAGTATTGCCTCTAAGTTCTCTACAGACGCCTACGTGATTACTTGTACAGAGATGTATCCCGTCTCGCCTCTCGCGCATTCAAGTCTGGCCGAGCGGCGCCGACGCACCCAGCGACGGAACCCTGCCCTCGAACTCAATAACGCTTTGCATGTCTGATGACGTAAGCCTGTGTCTACAATGACCATCTTTTAGTTGTACAGTAATTAATTAAGGACAAACATTCACGTTTCCGTAAAAAGTTCCCGTTATTGCATATGCATTCTTCATGAATCTCTAATATACACAAAGAATCTATCATATACACAAAGAAGTTTCCAAATCCGACTGGTAGTTCCAGAGATTAGCGCGTTCAAATAAACAAACTCTTCAGCTCTATTTTAGTATAGATTAGTTTTTAGTGCACAATACAACTTTATCCTGTAAGGACTGCCCTTGAAGAAAAGCCCCTCTTGTTCGAGGCAAATTTTATTAAACTTTGAACATATACACGTTAGAAATTTCTTTTTAATTGGAAATTTTGGCGGTAATTGTAAATAAACTTCTGATTTATAATACGATTGAAAGAGTCTTGTGATTACAGATATTCTTAAAATATAGTGACTTAAATAAAAAATCATTTACATAGATATTTACACCTGTTTTATAAATACTCAACTAACTATATACACAAGAAATAAAAATAAAACTACACTTCCAGTCGACAGCGATGCGGATGAATTTTTTGACGCCATATTTTAGGGTTAATTTTGTTAGGAGTTTTTGGGATTCATTTAAATTAATTATTCAAGCTAGTTAGTCTATGAATATAAAGACTATATCCAAAAGCATCAGTATTTATACCGAACTGGGACCCCTAGATTAAATCCTAGGGTTTCTATCTGAATACCAAGTTATGCAATCTAGAAAGCTTAGATGGGCAAATGACATAGAATATACATTTTACAGGTGACTGCAAATTATAGAATTTGGAAACTACAGTGGTTCTGTACACGGTTGCAGTTAATCACATTAGCGACTGGAACGTCAAGAGTATAATGAAAATTTTTAAGATTGCTGGAAAATGAAGATTTTTGGAAAAAACGACTTAATATTTACCTAAACGTTTTTCATTCTATTATATATGATTATAAATGTGTTATTGTATCTGTATGCAATTCTGCATGCATGAAATAAATTGATTTCAAATTGAAATTTTATTTAAAAAAGGGAGATCAATTTATTCAGTGCGGAAAAGTTTTAGTTATTTTTTTTATTTATAAAAATTGTGTCCTCACGCACAATTTTTTTTTTTGTAGAATGTTCTTTACAAACGTAAAAAACGTTTTTTGGTGACAAATACTAAGGTTTCAGAAAAAAATCGTAAATTGTTGTGATTCCTAAACCAAAATAACAAAACCACTTCCTAAATTAGCATCGTATCGCGGTAGCGGATATCGATACTTATCAACAATTTCAATAGGTAGATAGCTAGGCATCGTGATTACTATTCCCGTTACAAAAGATTTATCTAGAAACATCAATAAAATTAATCTAATATAGGTTTATCTCTTCCCGTTAGTTTTGATGTTAAACCATGGCCAATAAAGTTACACCAAAGATTATGGGTTTCTAGAATCGTTCATAATGATTTCCTGTGTACTGTCCTCTAGTTATTTGTCAGGCAGTCATAAGTGGCAGTTCACTTCCTTTTTTAGTTTATTGCCACAGTCAAGACTAACAACCGTGACTGATTCAGTCCTGGACAATTAGAGGTGCAGAAAAGCAGAACCTAAGTCCTAAAAGTCCCAGGGTTGCGGAATTTGTTTGAAAGACACTGCGGCCCTGGAACGCAAAGGGCTTTAGAAGGAACACGGATGGGTTTTAGTCAGTAAGAGTCTGACACGCCCTTCCGCTCCACCCAGTCACTTGATGATTTCCCATCCCTAAAGAAAAAAAAAGTCCTAAAAGTCATCTTGAATAAGAGATTTTGCGATAAAATCTGTGTCGTCTTTCAGTCGCGGGCCTAAGGCACTTGTCGCACCACTCACACCAACACGATCAGCAAGTAACGAGTAAAGGTAGAAACTGGATACGACTAGGCGAGCAGCGAGTGTGTAGTTCCGATAGTTTTGTCGCTCGGCTATAAGCGTGTGCTCTTTTGCAAGGGGCGATTACTCGCACCACTCTTCGGCGTGCGACGCACTATAGGTAGAAATTACCGCTAGTTGGTCTTTCGGCGTGATTGTGACTTCTGACCGCCAAGCGAGCATTGCTCAGCGAGATTATCTTTGATAGCTCTTGGCGCTGAGACAAACTAGTAGTAAGAGAGTTCTCGCCGACACTGTGAACACCCAGCTATCGACTATAAATGTATGTGTTTCTTTACAGGGGATCTATATTTTTTGTCCGTCTCCTCAGCGAGAAAGTAGTCTATAGCTAATCGCTTCTTCGTCGGAGGTGGGACAAGTGCCTACTGTCATTCACGCCTAAAGCAGTTTTAATAATTTTGTCAAAGGCTTTTTTAGCCATAAAATATCATTAACTTACTACAAACAGAATATTCTCTTCGCAACAAATTCGTCTAAAACATGCGTGAAAGGGTAATGATGCAACATGCGTTATCTAATCTAATCCCGCGTAAATATAGAGCGGTCTGTTTGTCTGATTCTTTAGATACGCAAAACATGTGAACGTGTTACATTTTCGTAATATTAAATCACTGTTATTGTCGTAGTTATCCTTTTGATATGAAACTCTTCATTGTTTTCCTGTCCGACCAAGTTGACAAGACATCTGTGAACTGTCAGATACCTACTTATGATGTCATCCGACAAAACATATTTGACTAATTTGAAAGGTACTAAAATGAACGCGGGATCTAAGGTCCAAGCGAGCAGGGTCGCGTTTTATTCGGATGTCTTTGTTTTAGTTGGGTTGCCATCCTAATTCAAGGCCATTCTTATTTTGAAGACAAATATAACCTGGACATATGACCTTGACGGAAGTACAAACTTCATATTGATCTACGAGTATATTTCCTAGAAAATGGTTCTCCAGTTAACTAAAACTTTTTAATGTGACGTAAAGGTCAATCCTGTTCTTATTTCCTTTGAATAGTGCAGCACCTTAGTCTTTATGAAAGTCAAGGGGGACATTCTTACATCATCGAAGCCTTAAAGTGCATTAGCGGTACATTGCATCTTGGGCTTTTAATAAGTATTAATGATCCCATCAATTTTCTGGACTTATACTGAACAGAACTTTCTCCAATTTTATAGAATTCATTCGATAGGACATAGGTACTATTTATGAACAGGAATGGACCGAGAAGAGACTCTTGAAGAACTCCAAAATGAAGTATTTTTTTTTTTTTCTTTGGCTTCGCACGGTGTTTGCATTTAGCCAATGTCACGTTTGGTTCGAAGAACATAAAGGTAATAAAAATGTTATACTATTTTATTTTAACGGAATTTGGGATGAGATAGAATATATTATTTATTTATTTATAAATAAATATAGGATCAGTTCTTTTTTTTTTTCAAAATGTAGTTCTACGTGACTAAGATGAAATTCAAACCATGAAGTTAAATAAAATTATATATGCAACACACATACATAGCGGCACAGAGTAAATTCTACAATAAAATTGAGCAACGTTACCATTCGCATCTCAGCCGTAATCTGTCGAAAAAACCTCAATTTCCCTACATTTTTGACAGATTAATTTTTTTTTATTTTTACAGACATACATACAGCTATAATTACAGTAACCCAAAACCATAGTGCAGAAAAGATAATAATAATTGTAAGTTTGAATTGTCAACACAGTCGAACCGCTTCTAAAGTTCCAATATTGTGTATTGCCCTATTCTTAATAAATTCCCTACTGACAAACAAAATTCACATCAATGATTCACAAACATGCAGGACCAAACGTAACAATAACATGAACCATACATTCCTTCCTCGATTTGTGTGAACGCGCCTTAAAGGATGATCCGAGATCCAGAATTTTGACTCGTTGCGAACACGTTATGACTCAGAGGTCTTTCCTCGCGACCGAAACGAGCGTACCTCTAATTCGATAACCATCGAGGCACTGGATACCCTCGAACTTTAAGCAGCTCGAACCAACTCAGCATTGGAAGCTGACCGAAGCAAAACGTTCGGTTATCCAACACATGCACCAGCGAAACTGGTTTGTGCGTAGCGGAGACTTATTTATAGATTTCGGTCACTTTGTATGCCTTATATACCGTTAATGTGTTAAGAGAAATGGTTTCTTTAAGCCTGAATCGCATTGCAATAACCTCATTTTGTATAAAAGGAATTCTTTAAGATCTTGTTCCTCGAAAATCGTGATTGAAATCTTTCTACAGTATTGGCATTTCAACTCATTAAAATAAAAAGGATATGTAGAGCTAAAAACTTGAATTTCAAGTTTCTAGGAATTAACGGCTTCCATCCTGTTAAAAAGAATACTGAAATAGGTAAAATATAATTGAGTAACAGAATCTGAAGCAAGCAGTAAATTGATTCTACAAAGTTAATTGTATTTCGTCGAATATGCTGTCAGAACAGCTTAGAAAAAACTGTAACTGCAGTAGAACTTAATTACAATTTGCGGAAAATAAATTCTGCTGCAAAATTTTAACATGGCTTTAGCTCCGACGTTCCTGTTAACTCTAACCATTTGTTTTCTTTGTACCTTAACTGACATTATCCTGAACGATATCAAATAGAAAAATAATTAAGTAAAAGGAAAAAATATTATTTAAACCTAGAAAATTTTAAAGTGTTCTTTTACTTCATATTTTAAAACGTGGTCTTTACAGAGCTTACTCCTTGGGTAATTCAAATGGTCATGTTTTTCTACTGTGTAAAACAACGACATTATTCCTTTGTTAAAATTTACACCAGTCTTATATGAAGTGCTTTACCAGTAACTTTAATTATTAAAAAGGTAAGTCAGCGCAATACTTACGTAAAAATTACAAATATTACATAACGAATAATGCAAAATCCGCATCAAGCGGAGACCTTCGATTCAAAAAGTCATCGTTGCTATTTAAGGGAAGCTATAAAATATTTATGAGATTACATTCATGGCAGCATGCAATTTACATTTAAAAGGAAACTTACAGCTTGTACTATGGTTCATATTTTAGTTGTTTATAAGATTTATTGCAGAGACAATCAAGAAAAAATATCTTAAGGGCCTGCAAGTGACACGGTCACCCTTTAAAACGTCACATTGCAACTTGTTTTGCTTGTGTCCGCGACAGAAGTAGGTAGTAGTGATAGTATTTTGCCAGAGGAACTCCTGGGACTATAAACAAAGCGACAATCCATCAGAAAAACCTATTGTCAAAGTACAATATGAATGCAGTGACGACATGTCATTTTAGAAGCGAAAAAAAATAGAAAAGAAAATATATATATGTCAATTTAGTAGCGCAAAAAGTCAAAAAATGCATGACGTGCAGTGCCATGCATTTTTGACTTTTTGGTAAGCCCCTTCCCATTTGGGGGAGGCCTATTTCCAGCAGTGGATGTCTTTCGGCTGATATGATGATGATGAGACCATCTTGACGATTACAGTTCTAATACCACCTGATAGTGGTGATACAAAGTTTACTGGGTATTTTTTTTATTTACGTGTTTTTTTGGGCAAATCAAACAATTGTACAATGTGTGTTACAATAAAATATGGCATGACATAAGTGTAAATGTACAATCTACAACGTTTCCAATTGTCAAATAATAACCCATGAAGACGTATTCTTTGATCCAATGTGATTTGAATTCATTGCAGAACTGGTGTGTGGTGAATGGGGTGGCTGTGAATGCCAGCAAATGTAATCACATTACATTTACGCGGAAAAAGCACCCCAGACCAAGACCATCTATTTAATCCCTCGATGGAACAACACTGCAACAAGTTAAAAACATACGGGATCTAGTTGTTCTTAGCAGCGATTTATCATTTACCACACACAATTACGATATAGTCAAAAAAAGGTGTGAAAATGGTTCGTTTTATCAATAGAGTTGGCAAAGAATTTAGGGGAACTTTGGCCTTGAAAGTATTATATAACACCTTTATACGCAGTCTGTTAGAATACGCATATCCCGTCTGGAATCCGACCTATAAAATTTACCAAGATCGTATTGAACGTTAAAAAACGACTAGTTGCTTGCGGTTTAAAGACCATTAATGCTCTTACAGAGCCGATTAAGAAGAACGGCTACGTTACTTCAAATAAGATTCGCTGAAGCAACGAACGTCTGTAACTGTCAACACTTCATAAAAATGTAAACTAGACAGACTTCAACGCCAGACCTACTTAGCAAAATCAGACTAGACGTACCTCGTCATTCTCATTATTTTCGGATCCAAGCGCAACATTAGTACATCGCACAAACTTGGACGCCATACTTGCTCTCCTTAACATAATGTTGACTTGATACAATAAAGCCTCCGCTATCGACGATGAATCGATATTACATTGTTCGATAGTCAGCTAGAATATAAATCCAAAATAATTAAAATTGACCTTAATAATTAATCAGCCGCCTACTTCTACCTTTAGTTTCAGTTCTAGTGCTACTCATATTTTCAAATCTTATCCTATATTATTGACAATTATAAATTATATATCAATCTAATATTATTTTGTAAATTTATGATAATTGACTCTTATAAAAATGTAATTGAATTAATACGCTAAAAATGTAATTTAATTGATTATTTAATTCTTATTTAATATGCAATAATTATATAATGACACATCAATGTAACTAAATTGAGGTGTCATTAAATATCTTAATTAAAACAAAATTAAACTGAATGACCTGTTTTAAACCATCAATTTAATATAATTTTAATTGGGATATTTATTTATATATATTTTTTTAATTTGTGTGATATCTCAATTTAATTTAAGTCAGGACATTTATTTTAATTTAAGTATTTTTTTGTTTTAAATTCTAATAATTATTAATTGTACCTACTCTGAGAATGATGAGTGACTTGATTCTACAGGATCCTATCGTAAATGGTTAAAAAAAATAGTGTTTTGTAAATGAATCGTTGGTGTGCCTTTTTCAAATAAATACATGCTTTCAACCGTAGTCGTAAGCAATGCAAGAAAGATGAAATACATCAAGATAATTGAACGGAAGCCGTAATGGGGTCGCGCTAACTAAACTGTGAGACTACAATGTAAACAAGGAGCATTAAAACATGTGGCCCTTATTATGGATATCATCTAATAGGGCCACTTGTGCAACTTAGCATATTACTTCAATATGGATAGTTTATTCAATTGAGTCATTTTATTCTTGACTAACTATTTTTATTGATCCCTTGGCCAAAAACCAAAACCCTAATAAATAATGAGAAAAGTCACTCGATTTGTTCGAATCGGTAACTTGACTTATGACCTTTCAGTGCATCAAAACTTCGCAACTTGAAACACAGTAGCGTTCCCACAAAGGTACTTTAGTAGGTAGGTATGTTACCTACTTCATTTGTCTCCGAAACACCCGCCAAGGTTGGACAGATCTGACACCAATAACCTAATACTATTGTCAGACAATAAACAACGTCAATATTAACAAAATAATAACCAATTATGAAGTAGTTGCCAAAATTAACAATAGGAATTATTGTTATATACTATATCTAGGCACCTAAATACAGCTAAGTTATTAGAATATTCTTTCAAAATCAATAATATCAAAAGTAATTTTTTCAAATTAGGCGGAGTGCCAGCACTTTTTGAACGTCAAAGTTCTACATATAGACAGTCCCCCAAAACGCCCGCCCGTCACCACTTCCTAGTGTTATAGCTTTCATTTTTAGGATTCCGTACCCAAAAGGTAAAACAAGGGACCTTTGTTGGACCCTATTACTAAGACTTCGCTGTCCGTCTGTCACCAGGCTGTATCTCCAAGAAATTTTCGTTTGAGAACGAGCTTTAACTTTCTAACTGACCACATAAATCATAGAAAATCGAAAGTGCCTGTCAATGATTTCGTTCAAATAGTTTCAGTTTGAATGCATCAATAAATCTTTAGTTTATTTAGTCATATGTCGCCGCAAGGTTACCTGCTTGTCGGTCTCCTACAGATTGTACTTCGGAAAAAGGTTCCAGGAACTCCACGACCTCAAACTACCGCTCCCCTTCTACCATCGGACATCTGGACGTACTTCAAGTTTAACCATCCCTGCTTTGTCGCTATTCCACCAATTCGCACTAAACGTTTCCAAACGTCTTTTATAATGGCCACAGTAAAGGAGTGGAACTCTCCACCTGCGTCTGTTTCCGAACGCATACAACCCTAATCTCTTCAAAATTAGAGTGAACAGGCTTCTTCTGGGTAAGCTCGCTCCATCGTCGACTTTGTCTCTGTCATGTATGACCTAGACTAGAGTCAAGAGCAAATCCATCTAAAAAAAATGTATTTAAGAAGCCTTTACAGAAATTCAATTTTCCAGGCAATATTTATTCAATTATTGCTCAAACGTCATTTGGCATCACCATAAACATTAATAGTATCCGACGTTCATAATTCCTCAAAACTTGAGTAATCTTCGTTTACTTTATAGTTAATACTGTTAACCAAATGACCCGAGCGCCAATCAGAGAGCAGAGCTTGGTGACATCATGGTCCCAAGGATTACAAGAATCTCCGAATTAACAAGTGACATATTGTATATTATTACAGTCTGGTACAGAGTTGGGTTAGCGGCGCTTGCGCATCGTAAATGTCTTTGAAAAGAGTGTTGTTTAATTTATGAGTAAGTGACGAAATCAAATCACATGGCAACGATTCACTGGAACTGGTGGTATCGTTCATAGATGCTAATGACGTGGTGGAACTAGGTGGAGTATCTTCTTAAAAAAATACTTAAGCAAATTTTTTAAAGTATTAAATATGTAAAAGTAGAAAGGAGATACGGTTGCCTATGCCTTCTATAAACCTTCAAGTATTGGAGGTTCTTTGTCTAAAGAGTAAGGAGTAACAAACAGAAGTGCCTACGAACGCAACACCAAATAATCATCAAACATGATCAAAAAGAGTAAAATACTGCTGATTCTTCCACCACCACAGAGTCGAACGAACCAATTAAGACAAATACCATTTTTGAAACCAAAACACACATAGCGACTGGTCGTTTCTCAACCGATACACAATAGGTACCAACCAAAGGCCAAACAATACAGAACCAATAAAATATCAATTTTGTCTATGAGCACAGCGCACGCGCAAGGCTTCATATTTCTTGCGCCGTTTTAATCGCATGACATAAAAAGTACTTACGTAAGTGTCAAAGTTCCACGAAAACATCGCTCGGCCATTCATAATCGTGTGAACACACAAAAAACTTGCATTTAGTTATTTACCTAAATTAATTTTGGTACGAAACGCTGTGCTGTCATGCTTTTATTGGGCACACGGGCTTTGTTATATACGTATTTTATAAAGTACTAGCGGACATCATGCGGTTTCACCCGCGTAGGGCCCATCCCCATAGGGAGTACGCGGATAAAATATAGCCTATATTGCTCGCTGATAATGTAGCTATCCATTGCTGAAAGATTTTTTCAAATCGGTCCAGTAGTTTTTAAGTTTATTCGTTACATACAAAAATACAAATAATTCCTCTTTATAATATTAGTATAGATAATGCATATATTTTTTATAAAATAAATTCATTATAAAAGCTATTTTCACAACCTCACCTGGCATTTAAGTTTTCTTTTACTGAATTACTCTAAAGGGAATTCATTTATTTTTAAAAGTGTCAAGATTTGACACAAATCGATTGATGCCAATTGGCTGGTGTTGGAATGGCGGAATTACGAAGAGTAATTCCTGACCGATCAGTGGTGTTATCTACAGGGTGTTCTAGAAGTGCGTGGTCGTAATGAAGGGTGATTTTGGGTAGCTTTATATCTGTATATATAAAAGCGAAAGGTCACTCATCTGGACCTATGAACATGAAATTTGGCACGGAGGTAGATTATGAGCAAGAGACGTCAGCTAAGAAAGGATTTTAGGAAACTCCTGCCCGTAAAAGGGTGAAATAGGGGGCGGAAGTTTGTATTGTATTTCTTATTCCTTGGGTCCATTTACTTGAAACTTGGTGTCAATACTGGCCTCAGTGAACTATAAAGGTTTTATTTTTATTTTTTATTTGTTTTGAGTTTGCTCTTGACTCTAGTCTAGGTCATAGCTGACAAAGACAAACTCGACGATGGAGCGAGCTTACCCAAAAGAAGCCTGTTCACTCTCATTTTGAAGAGATTAGGGATGTATGCGTTCGGAAACACAGACGCAGGCAGAGAGTTCCACTCCTTTACTGTGCGACTTATTAAAAACGTTTGGAAACGTTTAGTGCGAATTGGTGGAATAGCAATAAGGCAGTGCGCCCTTTCTACCATCGGACATTTAGATGTCCGATGGTAGAAAGGGCCGCATTAGTTTTTTAGCACTACCTCCAAACATGATTTAGGGGGTGTTAAAGTTTGTATGGAACAATCTTATTTCTTGGGTTTTCCAATTTGAAACATGGCACAAATCCTGTCCTAAATAAATAATGACATAATTCGTTTTCAAAACTACCCCCACCCCCTATGAGTTGAATGTCAGTTCACTTTAACTCGCTCTACCGAAGTTTTAATGGCGAAATATTTACAGAATAGACCGACTGATGTGTTGAGGGTAATTCATTAACAGCAGCAGGCGCAATCCTGCCTTTTGACACGTAATTACAGCAGACATGTCACTATGCTTAAGTCATTATATCAACAACAACAACACATACACAACAACAACAACAACATTTTTCTTTCTTTTCTATCTTTTATTATCATCTGCCTAGCCTTTTCCCAACTATATTGGGCTCGATTTCCAGTCAAACCGGATTCAGCTGAATACCAGTATTTTACGTGGAGCGGCTGCCTACCAGACCTCCACAACCCACTGGGTAACACCGCACTCCTAAGCAAGACTGGTGTTAGATTTCCTGGCTTCTGACTACCCGTAACGACTATTAAAGATGTTCAAATAACTATCGGGTGGTCCGACGGCTTAACGTGCTTTCCGAGGCATGGAGAAAACTCGGTATGTAATTGGTGGTCACCCATCCACAAATCGACCTTGGCAAGCGTTGCTTAACCTTGAAAATTGACCCAGGCTGCTGTTATTATGTAGCCACGAGCTCCACTATGCTTTAGTACTAACAAAAAAATCACCTAGCAACTGTGATAAGAAGCAATTCCAATCAGACAACACGTGGGGATAACATTAGGCCTTTAAGGATTCACGCTGAATACTCGTTCTTTACCTAAAACTAATCCTTTTAAGTAGCTCGCCAGGTGTGAAAATCCAGTTTTCCGCGAATGTCCCGCTGTACAAAATATTGCATAAAACGGGAACCGCGTCAGAGAAATTGAATGGCGACACTGACTTTAAAGGATCACAGCCATCAATGGTCCTTATTCAAAACATCCAACAACTATGCTAAAAAAGCGAACCATAGCTTAAAAAATTTAAAAAAGAGAGACACCCGATACCGGGAATCTGATTTCTGGTCAGCTTTTGTGATTGGTTGAAAAAAAAATACAAAACTATAAACTTGAAGGTTTTTAATGAGATCGAGAGCCAATTTTAAACATAGTTAAAATGAAATTTACTGAAAATAAGGACATCGATATAGTTAATACGACAATTAATTTCAGCTTTTGATTAGTCACAATAAAAAAAAAAAACAATTTTTGCTCGATTACTCATAGATTCAGGTAATTAGGGCCAACGAAATATAAACAAATCAAATCATGCGCAGGACCTAGATTAAATTATCATATTATTAGTTATCAGTACGTCAACGAGAAAATTGATTGTTTCTTTGCATTATGTACTAACCTAATTACATACTATACTGTGTATGACATTTTTCTAACCCAAAATGAACTGTTTAACGTGCTCGAGCAACGCCGATGCCTTGCATTTAAATACACTCATAACATAACATTACATTACGCAGTACATTTATATACTTGTATATTTATTGAGCACAAACTTAAGGAACAAAGAACATTTACAGGACAAAAAGAAGAGAACCATGACCGTGAACCATGAAAGAGGGCTGGGCTACTTGACATTGCAAACGCCGTAAGATTGTAAAATATCTCGTGAAATTGTAAATCTATTTTTTTAATAAGACACGGATGGAATGAAAACTATTGAATTTGAATTGGATTTATTGTATACAAAACGATTTTTTCATAATACATCGATAAATTATAATCTAATAAACATTTATTACAATCTTACGGAGTCTGCAATTTTCCGGTGACATAGACAACAGTCTATATGCCCAACTGTGGACAACGACTGAGCTGACTCAAATGCATAAGCCCAAGCTGAGTCTTTAAAAGAGGCTTAAGTTTTGTAATAAACATGAATACATCGGAGTTAGTTTAAGTAAATGGAAAATCAACGTAGCTACTGAGAGTATTTTGAATTCACTACGCATTCAAAAAGAACAGCTGGTTATTACTTACGACATATTATAACGTCAGACATCAAACTGTTTAGTACCTATAATATGCAGATAACTTAAACGCTTACAATAAACTAAATTGCATATAACATAACACCGTGCATCGTGTTTATTCCCAGCACGTTTCTGAATAGCGGTGCAGTATTAAATCAGTCATAAAAATTTAAATACAATCCATTCAAACGTTAGAAATAACACAATAAATAATTTAAATGTCGACGAATAATTTTAGGTACCGGATGAGCACCAAAACTGAGACCTAGGTTGTATGGCATAATGAGCCCATCATAAGATTAGATTAGAGATTCTTATATGGTATGCTTGTCTTGTAATTAAAATTATATTATGTATTATGGTCCTGTTATAATGCAGCGGTGTTTGTTATAGTGTCATGTTACTAATTTTGAACTGTTGAAGATTATGCGCTACTTGCTGTGCTCGCGTCTCCGTTTGTATGCTAATCAAGGTCTGTTGGTTCAGGTGTTTTAAATCAGTCAGTAGGTACCATTGCTCAATGCAAACTTAATAGGCGATGTGCGACCTCTTTCGAATTGTAAGGTGGAATTAAAACCTTTTCTTAAAACAGAAAAAACGAACTGGTATCTAACGATTGCACCTCCTTGGTTTCCCTAATACCTACCAAAGTTAGCTTATCACCAGAGTAGATGAAAACCGACCCAGACTACTGATGGTCACTTCATCATCATCATGACTTTCACTGATCATCATAGCCTAAACTTATGGACCATTTTATAGGATTATGTGATATCCTACTACATCATATCACGTTGACAAGGCAATAGCACTCTAAACGCGATACAACTTAGGAATTGGTCGGACATACCAGGCATCATCAATCAAGCCATTGAGCTGAACTGTCATGACCACTCGTGTTTCGATGATAATGACTCGTTGGAGCTGATGATCTCGTAAGAGAAAATAATTAATATTCAGAATATTAACTAAGAACTTTCCTCAACAGGCCACCTCAGACATTAACTTACATGGTTCTCATATGAATTGACCAGTACAGATTGTATGGACTTTAAAAGAAACTTTGACCTCTGAGTTTGTTTCGGTGTTTCTTCTCAGGGTAGTCGGCTAGAAAACACCGGCCTCATCTTGCTTAAAATGACCAAAAAAGATTGACGTGTAATAGTGTTTTGTTTAACCTACTTGCAAAATAAATATCATTTAAGTATTTATGCTCTCAAGTTAATAAAAGTACCTAAATCCTCGTCACGTATGTCCGCATACGTCCCTTAACTACATTTAACCAAAAATATCTTTTCGGCGTCAACTCACAGAAGAATACAAGTTTTCCAGCAAATGAAACACAATCAGGTTTCAGTCTCGTCCCCACATAAGTAGGAAAAAACCTACCTGTCGACCCTGACAGTTTATTTTGAAATCTGTTGGCATGCAAATAAGGTGCACGTTGCATTGCAGGCACGCACATCCGCTGCATCCAGGTTAAGCAACACAGAATGCAAGATGTAGGTCGAATGCGTTATCACCGTATTGTTATCATAATTCCTCAGAGTTCCCACATACTGAAACATTTTCTTTGTAATCAGTACATAACGTAAACAGGTTTATGGTATGGTCTTAAGGCAGAATCTTACACTTGACGGTTACAATTGCACGCGCAATACAAGAAGTTTATGTTCGTATTATTTATACGTGTCCTTTTGATATCCCATTACTTAAAGGTTATATTCTATGAATATAAACAATGTTAAATGTCTACTACTGTGTAACTATGCGTTTTGAAATCCATGTTTCTACATGGACTCCAAAACGCATAGTTACGCAGCAAACACCAAACTTAACAAAGATAATTAAAAATTGACACCAGTATCACGTCTTTAAGTACCAAAATGTATTGATGAGTAAGGTCAGTCATCCAGTGATTGAGGTGAAAATACGACGTTTTCGTTTTTTCAGGTAAAGTAGCTTTACATGGACAGTTGCAGTTTTGTCGAATAATTTTGTTGGAGAATCGAAATGAAAAAAAAAATGTTGATTTGTAAAATATTTAATATGCTATTCGATTGTCTTAAGTGGTCTGCCGGTCGATTCTGTTAACATGTTGAAGTGAAAGCTTGGGTGAAGTGATCACGAGGTGAGCTGTCAATCCATATAATGAAGATGTCACGTGATCACGAAGTGAGCTGTCATTCCATCTTGATTATATGGATTGACAGCTCACCTCGTGATCACTTCACCCAAGCCTTCACTTCGACATGTTTACAGAATCGACCGGCAGATTTCAGATAGAGTTATGGAAATTTTTCAATTTTTTTTTTCCTTAGCCTTTCGTGTCCCACTGCTGGGCAAAGGCCTCCCTCATATCCTTCCAGACATTCTTTTCTTGCGCCACCAGCCTTCGCGGTGGGCCTCAAACATAAATAATATGAAATGTATGACTGTTATACTAATAAAAAAAATAAAAATTGCAAATGTAGCTTTAAATATCTAGTCTTGTACAAAGTTGGGATAGTCAAAGTGCATAGTGAAAGTAGGTTAGTTCTAAGACATTACTGGGTTACTAAAGAACATGGTTAAGTTACCAACTTACTGATCCCATTGTTTAAAATTTAGATCTTAATTCGAAGAACCTAACGATAAAACTTAATTAGGTATCAAAAAGGTTTGCTTCAATAAAACAAATAACTAACTAAAAATAGTCTAAAATATGGCGTCGAAAAATTCGTCCGCATCGTTGGCCACTGGTAAAGTACCCAAAAGGCTGGCAGCATTGCCACGTTGTATGGCAATGCTTATCCTTATCCTGGGTCACGCGAGTTGTCAACAAATTGTTAAAAATCGCCAAATACACATAGGAAATTGTTCTATGATCGGTGACGGGCGGGCCTTTTGGGGGACTGTCTTTATGTAGAACTTTGACGTTCAAAAAGAGCTGGCACTCAGCCTAATTTGAATCAATGACTTTTGATTTTGATTTCGATCTCATAAGAAATACCAAAAACTTCATTCACTTATTTGTAGACCACAACAACGACCAGAAATGTTGCATTAAAATAGGTGTTTAATAAAATTATAATGAGAAAACTGTAACTGATGCAAAATTACATCATTATCCATTGTCGTTGACGGTTTTATCGAAATTATAAATCAAATATCTATTAAAACCGAAAACTTCACATATTAAAATATCGAGCTCCGGACTACGGTATCGATACCCAGTATAATTATGTACTTAAGCCTTCTCAACCACTTAAAAGTAAAAAAAAATTGAATCAAAAAGGTAGGTATATTTTTGCGCTTTATTTATGTAGCTTTTGATCTTGACAAAATCGTGGAAAATTTGACAGATGGAACCAAAACCATAGATTCAACGAGACGGTTAAAATCCGCTAGACAACGCGCTCCAAAAATCTCAATTAGGTAATTAAACAAAATACATACAGTATGTGTCAAAACATAAGGAAATTGACACTGTTATCAGCATTGAAGTATATTGTGCAAGGCGTCATGGGGTCAGTGTGTTCGATAAACTGGCGTGAGACGATAACCACGAGAAAAAAAATCACAAAATACTAATATATTTTTCTTTAATTTATCTTGCGTTACAGAAATAGCGAGATGATGAATATATGTGAAGAGGTTCGTGATAACATGTTGGATAACCTCAATAAATGACAATCTTCAAGCTACTGTGCTTGATATCGTGTTCATGCACATCATTCGCCACACAAGATACTATTAACACCGGGAGGTAGATAACTCAGCTTATTTTAATACTACTAAGACATTTTCGTTACGATTAGGCTCCTTTCGCATTGTGTCGTAGCGATTTTTTTTATCGCTGTCGAATTTCTATCGTGAACAGCAAAACGCGTGATAAAATTACGCAGACGCCTGTTTCTATGAAATTTTAAGTGCAATAGGTGGACAGCTCGAACATAACATTAAATATAAATCTTCATAAACAACAGTACTTCAAAGATGACTCAGTCACCATGAATGTCATGGCCACATAATAGGAACTGTCTTTTGTGTCGCTAGTAAAGGCATGCAATCTTGCGGTGGAATCCTAAGTCTAGCATACAGATCACTTTGAATACCATCATAAAATCTGGCGATGGTCCCCTTGTTTATATCCAATGATATCTATGTATGTTGATCGGAGACAGCTCGCAATCTCCTATGACATTTATTTGATATTCATGGTTATGACAACTACACAACTAAAAGCATAGTCCCTTTGACTATATCAATGATATTGTCTATTCCACTGCTTTTCGAAAGCCCGACCACGCCGGGGAGTCCATCGAATGAGTCTATATAGAAAAGAAATGGGAGCAATGCTTGAGCAAGCTTGATTCAAGTTCCATCGATACGAATCTACCGCAAAATAGTTTAAGATATAATGAAACAAGTTATTACTAAATTTTTTTCAACATATTTGTTGTCATTATTTTACCTAGAATTTATTAAATAATTTAACCACGAGTAATAATATTTTTTTGCCGGAGACAATCATTGCGCAATCCGACCGTGTCCTTATCGGGTACCGATAAATTATATAAAACATTCTTATACAAATAATAGATGCATTCTTGACCTTTTACACTAAGTATACAATTCTCAGTGGGAAGTGACCTAGTTATCATTATTTCGACTGATTTACTTAGTATTCTTTTTTTATTAAAATTAAAATGTGAAAATCATCTCACACCATTACGTACTCAGAATGTATATAATATGTTATGCAAGCATCCGTATCATCCCATATTAAGCTTCATCCCATGCTATGCATCCCATATCGATATTTACTGCTACTAGTATCAAAGTTAATTTATCGTTCAAAACATTCATATCTTCACCTCCATTGATAAGATAGTCCAAATGAACTAACTACAAGATCTATATGAGCTGCCCAGGAATCTGCTTGATAAACTTTTCACAGCTGATTTACTTTGGTTACCAAGTTAACTATATATTTGTATTGTCGAATATATTTACAATATGTCTTACTTATAGTTATGGTGACCAAGTGGCGACCGCGGACTGGAAGAAGAAGACGTCGTCGTTCGACGGCGAGATGGGCAGGCTACATTTTTGTCATCGCGAGAGAACCTGCCGTTCGATTCTGTAAACATGTCGAAGTGAAGGCTTGGGTGGATGTCACGTGATCACGAAGTGAGCTGGCATTCCATCTCGATTTTATAAATTAATCTCTGACCTCGTGATCACTTCACCCAAGCCTTCAATTCGACATGTTTACAGAATCGACCGGCAGGTCCACCTTGTCGGAGGTCTTCTTAACCTGGTGAGGGTCGCGGGTAGCCGATCGATGCGAGACGCGCAGGACCAGTACTTGGCGACACTTGGGGGAGGCCTACTCGTATGTCCAGCAGTGGACGCCTTTCGGCTGATATGATGATGATGAGAGAACCAGGATGAGGTTGGTACAGAAACGTGGGGAGAGGCACAAAAAGAGAGAGGCCTATGCTCAACAGTGAGCTGTGGATGATGATATCTTATGACAAAAGAAAAAAAAAAGCGCGCTTAATATGTCTCCCTTTCAACGTTAATAAAAATCGGAAAAGTCTATACAACATGAAACAGAATAAATGCAATATCTCTTAAGGGATCATTGTACTAATAATTATGAACAACTTTTACTATGGGACCGACTATGAAAACGCGAAAAAATATCGACTCTCCCATACATTTCTGTGCGCATAACTCGACAAAACGTACTGAACAGCTTATTTTTTTTTTCGCGATTTCGGGCTTGGTCCTTTTCAATGCCAGAGCATAAACGCATCGGCGTGCCCCCGAAGCCAAGCCACAAATTCGGCGTACTTTTCGTCACATATTTGTGACGTTAGGAGTACAGGGCACGCGCTTACTTGTCATGAATACGTGACAATGCACAATGGCGTCCAAAAGGTTAAATTAAAGAGATTTAAATATTTATACACACTCAAACGCTACATAGTTTTAAGTCAGAAACACAGTAAAAATACATAGTACATAATAAAAATTGTTAATAATGATGAGTACAATGACCCCTTGAAAGGTATTGCGTTTATGTAATACTGTTTTTACAAAAGATTTACTAGTTCTTGTGGAGGTACAAGCATGAGTTTTCATGAACACTTAGGTACTGAATAAATTAAAATAACGAGATCATCTTAAAATGCTAATATTCATTATGAGGAAATAAAAAAACTAGGAACAGACAGCACCAGGAGCATTGAACGGCGAATCTGTTCACGAGGACACAGATTCATTCCTGAGCGCAAGCAGAAAGAATAAAACAGGTTAAAACGTGTTCAAAGATCATTTTTAGGGTTCCGTACCCGAGGGTTAACCAACCTAATTACTAAGCCTCCGCTGTCCGTCTGTCCGTCCGTTCGTTTATCAGCGGGCTGTATCACATGAACCGTAATAAGTAAACAGTTGATTTTTTTACAGAGTCTGCATCTATTTCTGTTGTCGCTATAACATCAAATAATAAAAATAAATTAAAGGGGCTCCCCTGCTAGAAACTTGTTTTTTGGCGTTTCTTGCTCGGTCTTAATAATGGCAACTGCTATATTTGCTAAAAATATAAAATAAAAGAAATTATATTTAAATTAATTAATTGTAAATTAAATGGGGTCCACAAACAAGAGACGTGTTTTTTGGAGTTTTTTCCTCGACTTTAACGGCATAATAGTGGATTATAATAATGGCCATGGTACGGAACCCTTCATGCGCGGGTCCGACTCACTCTTGGCCGGTTTTTATCTTATTTACCAATTGCGAACGGATAACGAGAATTCTCGGCCCATACGTAAAGCAAACAAACGTGTGAGCAGAACAGATACGCGACGCTAAACTTTAACATTAAATTTAGGCAGAACCATATCGTGCTAAGAGATAACCTTGATAAAAAATGGCCGCGAATTTGGCGGGGTCAAAAGTAGGAACAACAAAAGAAACGGGCAAACGTTGGTAAATATGTTAAGTTGCAACTGAATAATACTGTTTCCGAGCGGTCTAATTTACTTAAAACGGAATCACAAATAGTCTTTCAATTATTCAAATACGTCTCACGTGTCCGTTTAGGCAGTCTAGCTTGGCTGTTGGCATGTTGGGGAATATCAGAGTACCGATATTCCCTAAATAACATCGTTTAGACAGATAGATAGACAGACAATACACTTTCATAAATCATAATAGCAGAAAATAGAAATATGAAGAAACAAAAGTCTCGCAGATCAGTTTGCACAATTCCGAGCTCGTCACCTGTTGAATCAGCGAAGCGAATTTATAATATGCCTGTTTTGCATTAAGACAAAACAGGTATTATATGTTGGAGAAAACACAGCAATAAGCAGTCCTTTAGATTTTGTAGATATTCCAGAATATCATCCACACTTAGTTAGAGTTTCGAGAATATCTTTCCCTTAGCTGACAGGCGGCATTGTAGTCTTCATCATCTAGTACAGTCAATCTAGATTTTATTTAAATGTGTTATAAAGTTGGACCGCAGGGGATAAAAAATATACTTATGTGTACGAAAAAATCCCCTGATTATCATATCCAAATGTTTAAGCTGCACGTGGATCGGAAAAAATAGAATTAATTTAAAACTGATGTTAAAATTGGAAATCCAGTGTATTTATTAACTACCGGAAATTTCTGAAATTTTTAACGAAAAAAAAAATGTCAGCTTGTAGATCTCATAATTCCCTTCCCTCATAATTGAAAAGTTTGATGAATTATAAAATAAACTTCAAACTAATAATGAAATACTGAAATTATAAATTGTTGAGCATCAATCTTGAAATCAAAATCACATTAACAGACTAATGGAATACAAGAGTCATTTGGTAATAGTCCCTAATAATAATATTTAGATCAGGTCTCCATTCACTTCCAATTTCATCTTTCCAATCTCCTAAATGGGCCTAGTATCCAGCTAAGCCCTAGAGATAAAGCCTGCATCAAATACCATGATTTCGGGTTGGGTGTGATCAGCTTTCAAACTGGCAAAGATAGATGACAACTCCCCATACAGTATAAAGTCAGCAGTAGCTTCTCCCCATACAGTATAAAGTCAGCAGTAGCTTCACTTATTACTACTTTGTATGCACTTTTAGCACTGTGATAGTGGTGAAAAAACACTTCGAAATACTTTTATCGTTTTATATTTCACTAGTTGCCGCCCGCGGCTCCGTCCGCGTGATTGTCGAAAATTATCCCAAGGGAACATATTCGGGATAAACTCTACCACTGTGCCAAATTTCATCAAAATCCATTCAGTAGTCTTTGCGTGAAAGAGTAATAAACATCTATCCATTCATACTCACAAACTTTCGCGTTTATAATATTAGTAGGATTAGAAGAAAGAATCACAAGAATGCTATGGTACCTGTCAGTTAAATTGGCGGTAATGTCTTAACATCGCCGTCTAGTGCCAGAAAAGGGAAAGTTATTCTCGATACTCTGACTGAGAGTGGTTCCGCACTGCACCCGATCCGAATCCGTGAAAATAAGTTCCGAAGTAGCCACAGAACTATTTGTGTGGTAGTTTACGCACTAGGTCCGACTTCCGTCATCCGATTTCTCTCCGTCATTCGTGAGTCTCCAATTCGGAAAAAAATATTGAACGCTTTCGCATTACTTCGGATTCTAATCAGACATATCCGTACCGCTCAACAGCGGGGGGGGGGGGGGTGGGGTGGATTTGGATCAGAGATCGGAATAGTGCATTGTTACCAATCGATCGATCGATGTTGCTCGATGGGTATGGTACCTCTGGCTAATCGACAGATACCGGGCAATAAACAATTGATCGTCGAATTGTCGATCGATACCATTGATCGACATTGATCGATTGGTGTGCTAACTTTGGCTGATCGAGGAAAGAAGTAGAAACTATCGATCGACATCGACTAACACTTTCGACATTCTATCGATCGATCGATTGGTATGGTAACACCCTAATCAATATCCGAATTAGATCCGTGTTTTTTAGACTCTTGATCCGTATTTACACTGAGTCATGTCGGATGCAGTGCGAAAAGCAACATCTAAATTCGGTCCGAGTTTTTATGACCACGTTTTCACGGATTCGGATCGGATGCAGTACGGAACCGCTCGAAGTATGGATCAAAATTCGAATTTCTACAGAATAATAAATCACTTCATATCATTGCTTTGCTTTCGAAGACATATAATACTCTGCTATGTAATAAGTAACACTAATTAAACCATGCAAATGACTACCCTGCGAGTTCAAAAATAAAGTCTAGATTAAGGTTGAATCTGTGGATTGCTAACATCTTATTTACCACTTAGCGTCTGTCCTGAAGTGAGTGATGCAAATTAGTAAGTTTTTTTTAACATTAGTTCAATAGTTCCTTATCACCGCGAATTTTTCTCGTCGGTCATTGACATTAGATAGGTCGCTTAACTATAGTTTGAGATTCAAACTAAACTCTTGTCTCTGATAACATATTCCATGACCCATACATTTGAATTTGCGTGTACCTATTAAAGTATTAATCTTCATTGCTACCGTTTTGCCTACCGTGAATGAAGTTACCATTGTAGATACAAGTGCTCTACTATTTTCTCAAATCGTTGAAGTTCTGTTTCTTGTTTGAAAATGGTTCATGTTCTATTTTTATTTTTATTTGCGATGGGTTTGTTTTTGACTCTAGTCTAGGTCAGAGATGACAGAAACAAAGTCGACAAAGGAGCGAGCTTACCCAGAAGAAGCCTGTTGCCGGTGATGTCAAAAGCCTTTGAGAAATCCACCAAAGAACCCGGTGAACTTCAAAACCAGTTACATTATGGGGATATCGTAAGGGTATGCATAAGATGTAACTGCGACTTCGACATTTGCGTTGTCGAAACACAAGGATTTGCAAAACTTTGTTAGTTCAATAAATTTTAGTCTGCGACCTAGTTTCAGCTATTCAATCTATTAGCAGTCCTCTCTTCAAACATATTGGAGCGACGCGAAAGCCTTGTATGGCGTAATCAAGTCATGTCGTGTCCATCGGGTTTGTCCGTCAGCCGTACCACAGATAAAGTCAAAAACAAACTTTCTTTATGCCACAAAACCAACATTTTATCACTTTGATGAAGTGTACAAAAACCCTTAAATAAATAAAGATACAAAAAAACACTTTGATTTCAGTTTAATTCCAATGTTCTAGGAATCGACAAACGATTAACGCCTCGCCTGCGCTTTAACAGAAATGACAGAGTGATTTTACAAAGCTCCGTGCTTGCTGCATCAAACAAACATTGCCTTTGTCGTGTACGCACCGGGCGTGAACACAGGATAAAGGTTACAATTTCTCATTAAACCTATTTTGCCAATGCACATGAGCTGGGCGATTTATTTGCAGGAAGCAGCTCGCTACCCAACATCGTCCGATGCGAGGCGTTAACTTATTTGGTTTAAAATATTGATAGCCTTTAGTGATAAGTGATAACCACATTTAGCTATCAACTTTAGAGCTCAAAATATTAACCAGTTGCGTCAATATTAATTTAGAACATTACACAATAAAATTATAACGAAAATAAGTGGTTGCTTAATTATTATAATCTTTCGTACTATGTACTACGTAATCTATCTCTCATTCCTGTCATATAAACCCTCGTACGGATGTCATTTATCGAATAAATTGCACCGACGACGGTATTTGAATAGTGTTCAAAGAAAAATACTCTGCTTACGTCGTCCCTTCCAGGCTCCCCTGAAAAGGCACATTCCGGGAAATTTCAGTAACCATTTTAAATACTCTTTTTGTGTTTACAAACGTGCACTGTCGCGTAAACTCAAAAGGTGCATGCCATCGCCGGAAATATATATTTCTCGAAAAACGAATCTCAGAACTTATCAAACGAGGGACAGAAGTATTTAAAGCAACTCTCTTCCTCTCTTGCTTTTGAACACTAGATACCTATTTAAGATATGAAATAAGCCTTTTCCTAAAAGTAAAGTATTTCAAAAAATATTTGCTATCATTATTATAACTCATCTTTAACTTGAAACTTATAAGTCACCGAAAAGACAGAAAACAATTTCCCGTTTAGATTTAAAACATGTTATTTCCCTAGTTTTCTCACAAACTCATTGACTTTAATCACAAAATAATTGTCTTATAATTTTCAGATATTACTACCACGCGTGTCGGTAAGTTAGATGTTTAGTGGTAAAATAAGAAAAGCTTTTAAGATGTATACTCCTGTGGCAAATTGAGTTGTAGGTGGCGCGGTTGTTCGCTCGATTGGCGAACACTTAGGCTTAATTCACACGTACCACAACCACACGACACCGTCGCGGCAGAAACTGGTCAAGTTGTGGTTACGTGTGAATAAAGTCGCTGCGGCTTCTTGCGGTTGCTTTGTGGTACCCACAAAATGTGGCTGTATTTGCGATGAGGACGGCCACTAGTTCGGGGTGTCGCTGGTGGTTGCGTTGTGGTTGCGACGTGGCTGCGATGTTGTCAGTATCACACACGTGGTCGATAATGACGGCAAAATGTGGTCCGTGTGAATTAAACTATTAATTTTCGTACAAATTAGCGCCCCACATGTTGTGGTTGTGCTACGTGTGAATGAAGCCTTAAAGAGTCGCTAGCGTAGACTGTGGGCACGATAGTCAAACACACTTTTTTTTAAAAGGCACACTTAACCTTTTGCGTGTCTTAAGTTACACAGTTCGACATAAGAAAAAATGCTCCAAATGTCTTAAGTCGGACAGTTACACTTAAGGGCTTGGTCAGGATTGGACGATAAAAATCTGTGGTAGACACGCAAAAGGTTAATCAGTACAAATAAGCTGACATATTGTCAAACTCATGTCAAGTGATTTGTTAGCAGCTGTCGAGTCAGCTTTTGACGAGTAAAATCATTATTTGAAAAGAGTAACTATGGAGTTTCTTGTCCGTTCTTCTCCATAAGAATCTGCCTTTCCGAATGGACAGTAGAGCCACTTTATTAATGTAATATTATTATTTTACTGATCTGTAAACGATGACGTTCAAAAGTGCCGTTTAAGGGCCTAATTGAAATAAACATTTTGACTTTGACTTTGAGAGTTTGAAAATCTATCAGAATATTTTTCTCCCGACTGACCTTCCTAAAACCGGTTGTAAAAATATTATATAGTCCAGAACACAATGACGGGAAGAACAAGTGATTTTTATAGATATGTTTAGTCTTTTTCTATGTTAACTCTAAATTCTAGGGCAAAAACTGACTAATTCATTACTATACAGGAATAGTTGAAGTTTCTCAGTTTACCTAATTGGAGATATTTCTGGAAATTGCTCATTTTAGGGTTCCATACCCAAAGGCTAACGGGACCCCTATTACTAAGCCTCCGCTGTCCGTCCCTCCGTCCGTCTGTTTGTCAGCGGACTGTATCTCATGAACCGTAATAGGTAGACAGTTGAAATGTACAAGGACAGAGCGTGTATTCCTGTTGCCGATATAACAACAAATAATAAAAAGTACCTATTTATAAAGTACATAGTAATAAATCTTATACGATGATACGGTACCGTTCATGCGCGGGTCCGACTCGCACTTGGCCGGTTTTGAAGAGTGACTCCTTTATTGTATGACGTTATTTTTCTAATCTACTTATGCAAGGGTTTACACTTAGTCTAGGTCTTGTTAAGAACGTTTCTTCGCTTTTGAAGTATCGTGTTACTCAGTAACTGGGCTTAGCAGGTAAGAGGCCCAGTCACTCCAAGTAAAATTACTTGCATTGGGGTGCATTTGATTAGAGTGAATGCCGATCTCAAAATAATTGAGAAAAGAAAAGGTAATTAATGAAAATTTATTTTACCCTTATATTGAACTATTTATTTTATAATTATTATTTTACAACACCAGCTCTTGACCGCTACCTCCTTGATGGGAAGTGTTACTCTTGAAAGCTAACTTTAGACTGCTACCTTCGGGCTAAATCAAGTTATAACTTACAATTAGTTTACTTGTCCCATTTCGATGACAATACATTAATGTGGAAAAGGAGACTTGAGCTGCACCCAGGATTCTCTCGATACGATGGCACTCATTAACGGTTACTGGTATCGTTTTAAAAGATTGCAATTATTTTTTTATACTATTGTATTTTTATATAGCTGTTTTTAATTTATTAAGGGTTTATTTCCTAGCTAATACCATATGGTATGGGCAGAGGAAGAAAAGATGGATGGGTTGTGAAAGATAATATTCCATAAGTACCTGTTTTTCCTCCCACCTGTTTTTTATATTTCTATGCCTCCCACGCAAAAAGTCGTAACATGTTTTTTTGGCAAAATGAGATTTTAGTACCATTATGCAATATTATATAAATACTGCACATTATTGAAAATATACTTTCATTGCTTTTGAAATTAGAGCAAATCAATACCTCCCATGCAAAAAGTCGTAACATGTTTTTTTGGCAAAATGAGATTTTAGTACTTTAATGCAATATTGTATAAATACTACACAATTCTTAAAAACGATATTTAATTTTTCATATTTTCGCTAAAAATTTAGTTTCTAACCCGCTAATAGTCTTATGTTTTGCGGCTCATCAACAAATAGATAGTTAAAAATCTCCTTCCTGAAAAATCATAAGTTTTAACATACGACCTAATGCGCCTGAGGTGTCGAATTTTTGCTATGCAGGCGGTAAATAATTATGATTTTTAACCGACTTCAAATAAGAGGAGGTTGTCAACTCAGATTTTTATATACCTACCTTTATATATTTTTATATATGTATGTTCATAAGGGCATAAGTCCGCCATAGACGGATTTGCAAAATTCTTTTTTTAATTGATAGAAGTTTATTCCAACATGGTCGGTATTTTTCGTGTGGTATCTTCGATTTTTTGTCCCCCACTTCCAAAATTAAAGTTATTTTGTACTTTGTAGTGATTTATAATCGGAAGTCGGTTGTATTTTTGTAAAACAGTTTTCTATACAAAAGTTTTGTGCCGATTCCAAATAAATTGGGACCAAGTCAAGAGAATGACGATAACAAGAGTACGGGGATTGCTTTAATCTTATAAAACAATGATGAATATTTATGGATGTGTATGTCGACATAAAAATGTATAGAAAAACTAACATAAAACGATTAAAACCAGTCGTATGATGAACTATGACGTAGCAAGCCAGTTTGGCGAGTGAGAAGATATCATTATGATCCATTTAAATTATTTATTTTGGATTCTGGTATTTGGAGTGACGAGAAAAATTCGGTATCGCTGATTTTTTTTTGTGTCAATACAGACTTCCGATTTTTTTTTAAACTGCAATACTACTATTAATAAAGAAAAAGAAAAATTGTTTTCTGAAGTTGTTCATTTTGTTACTTTTAATTAATAATATCAAGTTTTTTTTAATTCGTGATGTTTTTTTGTTTCAAATATATTACTTTTGTGAGTAGGCATTTGAAACCGAGGCGAATAGAGTTTTTTCCTCTTGTTAACAAATACTTGTTGTAAGAAATCTGAGGCAGATTGACATTTAGTGCATAAATATAGTGGGATATTTTGCAGCCTTCATACAACAGAATCGGGTTGCTGAGGTAGTGCCTCCTTCATAAAAGCCAGCTTTATGCACAGTAAAAAGTGATGTGGATTCTGTGCTAAGCCTTCGCCCAAACAACTTCAAAGTTTTCGAGCAATCAATTAACAGACTTAAAAGATAAACCGATTATTCTTCGATGATAGAGTCTAAAGAATAAAACCTCTTTTATGATACTTTTTTTATAAAACACGCATATAACTGACAACAGTTCGGAATTTCGTAATACGAGGTCTGACTTATTTTAGTTATTTGCATTTTTTGACCTCATTTAAGATTGCATATTTAATAAAACAATAGTATCAGATCGGCAATTTGGTAGGTAGACAGAAATGCAAACTCGACTAAATTAGAATATCGTAAGCAATTAAACAGCTGTAACAATACACCGGCACCTAATACTTTGCAGTTATAAAAATGGCAATGAGACAATTATTGTTTTATTAATATAATATTTAAAATTACAGTATTATGCAACCAGCACATCGGCTGATTCCGGAGTGAATATGACATTACTCAAATCATGAGTTGGTAACTCGTTTATTTTTAATCAAAGAATACAATAAAAAACATTTTATAACTGGGTTACCCTAAACTTTATCGACGTAAAATTATCTGTTATTATCAACCTGATAGATAGGTACTAGACACAATTTTTTTGTGTATTGTACAAATAAAGTAGCTACTACTACGCTGCATACTAAAACTGTACTGTAAAACCCATCATTGACTACGATCACAAATAAATTCGTGGAATTTATAGTAAGGTGTCCTTCTAAAGTGTGCGTAGCTATTTCCATTTATATTTTATTTAAACAAACACACAAACTGAACATCGTTAAGTTAAAATATGTTCAGTAGTTGCAGAAACCGGCTCTGTCACCGATACCTAGTTATTACTTTAACTTTGTCAATATTCAAACAGCTCACAAATCTTTTGTCCAGTTCAAATGAGTCAGGCGTACAATAAATACAAAATCGCGAGGTCTAGACTGCAAAGTCAAAAAAGTTTTTGCAAACTTATTTTTCAGAATCGCCGCGGACTGGTTGCGTGCTTCTGGCAAAGTTTGCAAGGGAAGGAAACACTTACCTGTAGCAATGGAGATGCGAGGACTAGCAGAAGGGCCGCTAGCGGGACCCTTCCGGTCCTCATGGTGATCCGAAGGTGTTGGTAGACGAATGTTGGAAGTTAGTCGGGTGACCGGTAGGCGCGCGTCGTCGTCCGCGCCGCACCACAGTCGGACCGCGAATGAAGCCCCAGCCCGCAGCCCGCTTCGCTGGCCGCCTCCGCTCCACTCCTCTGCTAGCTTTTCGTCCCAAGTCCAGAGCGCACGCACGACGGCACGACGGATCGCGCTTCGGGTGTAAGTGCTGCAACGCTTCACGCAGCCTCGCGATGCGCTTAGATCAACCCACTCCGGTACAACTTATATAATGTGCATTCTAACATCATATGTATCACCTTTATTTATTATATTCAGTTTCTATATCACTCACCTATTTTATTCGTTTTTTGCTACGCTATGCAAAAGTGAAGTAACTTGCAATCTGAATCAGTTTGGAGAAAAATTCTTCGTCTCGTTCCCGCGTATGGGCCCTGCAAAGTTCTATGACCCCTCTCCTGCGCTTATCACAATGGCGCAATCATAAATCAAAAATGCCTTATGTTTTATCGCGTTGTCGAAAGAAAAATATTCGTTATATCTTAGGCGTAGGGTTTGAATTGTATTATTAGGTAGATCGTAGTGATTCAAAGTGATATCGCTATTTACTTACTCGTCGCGCCCAATTCCTTAGCTCAGTAAGTTGTAATTATAGTTTATTATATTTTCAAATGGCAATAAAAATTTAATGAATGCATTGTGCTATTTCGCTGAGATGGGAGATACGTGGTTTATTTTAGGAACAGAAGAACGGAAGTGGCGCAAGATAGTTTTCTTTTAAAGTGTGATCCTGATCATCATATCTTATTCGCTTTAAACAGTAATCTAGCTAGTTTATAAGTGGTGATAAGAGTTATTCAGAATTGGGTTAGGTTATAAAGGTTAGGTTAGGCTATCGGGAGCCATCTGGGTGTCACGATTAACTTCAGTTTGGGGATGTAACTGATGTAAGTGAGTTCTTACGCACGTAAAGTTTGACGACCTGCTAGATATTTAGGAACTTCGTCAATTCTCTTTAGCTTTTCAGGTAGCGAAGTCGGTTCCCGGTTGAAACCTATCTTCGTCATCCTGTTTTAGATCTACGTGCATGAGAGTTTTGTTTAATTAATTATTCAGCGGTCGTTCTCATTGTTGGTACTCAACGTCTATCAAGAGAGGCACCATTTGATTGTGCTAAGGATATAAAATACTTGTCCTAGTTACAGAAACCGTGCATTTCCATGATTAAGGTATCTTTTAATCAGTGAATTATATTTCTTAATCGAGGGAGGTCTTCCATAGGTGACTTACTCGAAGCGAATGAGTTAAAACTATAAACTAACTATAGGTATAATAACTATATAGTTGTTATTAGATTCATGACGAAGATTCGAGATAAACAATTAAAAAAAAAAAAAAACATACCAGCCTGGAGTCTGGATTTTTCCGTGGTTACGACAAAACGCTCGCCCCTGTCGCATGGGATATTTTTAACTGGTGATATTTAGACGTACTATTATACTGAGCACCTCTGCCTACACTCTCAGGGGGACCACAAGCGTAATTATAATAAACTATCTACCTGTGTGGGTCTTAGAATCATATTGCCGTTTCTCAACAACTATATTATGTAGCCATTTCACAGTGCATTGATGAAAATTGATACTATATACCGTCTATTTGGCGTTTCCCAGGCAATTTTGGGGTAGGCTTCAACAATTATATAGCTCGGCAGGAGTAGCCTCAGGTAGTGGAGCAATTAGTGGAGAATATTGATAATTGCTTTCGATATTTCGACAAATTTGAGCCTCACCAAACAGGGCGCATATCTAAAGCCTTTGTCCTGGAGCTGGTTTCGTGTAGTATGGAGTTACAATAGAATAAGAGGCGAGCTTATACTGGCGATCGATTCTGTTAATATATCGAAGTGAAGGCTTCGGCGAAGTGATCACGAGGTGAGCTGTCAATCCATTTAATCAAGATGAAATGACAAAACACTCCGTGATCACGTGACATCTTCATTGTATGGATTGACAGCTCACCTCGAGGTCACTTCACCCAAGCCTTCACTTCGACATGTTGACGAAATCGACCGGCAGGTTTTGTTAAGTCGATGGGCGGCCTACTGAACTTGGCTGTTATAAAGTTGTTCCAGAAGTGATTTTATGTACTTCTATTATTATTTTAGGTACCTACTGATTTTGTGCTGCTAATAAATGTGCGTAGTTCATCATACTAAGTTGATCTATAACGCTTCATACTATATGGCTGTAATTAGATTAGAGTCGCAGTTAGGGTGAGAATGAGTGGTCTAGAATACATGAAGTGTCTAACCATTTGTTTTTTTTTATTATTTAATATGGGTTTGTTGTTGACTCTAGTCTAGGTCATAGATACCAGAGACAAAGTCGACTATGGAGCGAGCTTACCCAGAAGAAGCCTGTTCACTCTAATTTTGAAGAGATTAGGGTTGTATGCGTTCGGAAATTCAGACGCAGGCAGAGAGTTCCACTCCTTTGCTGTGCGCATTATAAAAGACGTTTGGAAACGTTTAGTGCGAATTGGTGGAATAGCAACACGTTAGGGATGGTAACTTGCAGTGCGTCTAGATGTTCGATGGCAGAAGGGAGCCGGTGGGATGAGATCGTGGAGTTCCTGGACACTCCCCGAAGTACAATCTGTAGAAGACCGACAAGCATCAACCAGTTTCACGTCGCAAATGAGCCTTTTAGCTCTGCGTTCCACTGAGTCAAGCGCGGCAAGTTGGTATTTAGCTGAGCCATCCTAAAGGTGGCTGCAATACTCATGCTGACAATAAATTACTGTTCGGCAGTAAGTTACTATACTTAGGTATAGGAGATAGGTACAGATACCAGACTGTATGTAGGTACTTCCCTATCGTCGTAAACCTTCTGACACCACGTAAATCAGTTGGTACTATTGACTTACGTGGTGTTAAGTGACAATGGCGAAAATAGACTGGCGCGAATCTATCAATTTAGAAAGCAGTGCGGGATAGTGGATGTTAATTTTTGATTCTAAAGGTGGGTACTGACTAGTGTTACAAAGCGAGCATTCGTGCAGTCAGTACGTGGAAACGAGCACGAACTTGTGCGTATATGTTTTGTTTTACACGGATTTTACGCCACGGTGTAACATAACATGCTCGCTGCGAATGTTACTTTGTATACCCAGCTTTAGATACAGCTGTGTTATGGTCCGGAGATGAGTTATCAATGTTAACAAAATCGAGAATGCTTTCTAGTACGAGTTAAATTCTCTTTACAGTATATGTATATTTCACTGGAAAATAGAAAACGCCGTAAGATTGTCAAATATCGCGTGAAATAGTAAACCATTTTTTCTTAATGAGACACGGATGTATAGGTAACTATTGAATTTAGATGGGGTGGCACGGTTGCCTGGAAGTAACTTTGAAAAGGTTACTTCTCTTCAGTAAATACTTTTTTTTTTAAGGATGGGAAATCATCAAATGACTTCTTCCGCTCTGGGTGGAGCGGAAGGGCGTGTCAGTTACTGACTAAAACCCATCCGTGTGCCTTCTAAAGCCCTTTCCGTTCCAGGGCCGCGGTGACTCTTCCGAACAAATTCCGCAACCTTCAGTAAAGACTTGAAGTTATTCGTTTAGTTATTTGAATAAATCTCGACAAATCGCCACTGCGAAGGCCAACGTAGTTTACCTGACTAAGTTCCGTTTCATCTCCTGCTTGGTTAGCAGGGAAGTAGGGACTGTTATTTCCCGATGCCACCGTCGGGTTTTTTTTTTATTAATTGTGTTACAGGATTTGCGACAGTCGCAACATTTTCCCGGGACTCGTCGAATGTAATTGACTTGGCGTTTTTCTGGTGGTCGCCACGGTTGATTCTGGCTTTTAGGAGCTGCGAGCGACGGGCTAATAATTCACGATGGTATCGATGATTTAATAATAACTATCTACGGCAGACGTTTCGGATATTCGCTCAGTGTTTGGAAATTGGAGATTCTGATACCTGTAAATCGACTTTATCAATAATAAATAGGTTTTTTTTTTGTTGGCGAATGGTAATTCTGGAAGTACTGCTCCGATTACGAATCCTTGCCCTGATAGATAGCTGCACATTGTTGAGTATCATTGGCTACTTTGTTTTCCTGTAAAATACGCAGTTCCTTTATCCGACGTGCACGACGAAGGCTCTGCCACCTGGTGGCGCAAATCCGAATCATTGATATTTCACATCCTTACTATAATATTATAAACGCGAAAGTTTGTAAGTATGGATGGATGGATGGATGTTTGTTACTCTTTCACGCAAAAACTACAGAATCGATTTTGATGAAAACTTGGCACAGTGGTAGATTATAGTCTGGAATAACACATAGGATACTTTTTAATCCCGGGAATATGTTCCCTTGGGATAATTTTTGACAATCAAGCGGGCGGAGCCGCGGTCGGCTACTAGTGTAATATAATAATCACATAGAGAAGTGAAAAATAACATTTAACTAAGTGAAAATATATTGTTGCATTTCTGGATGCCCGAACATTACAAAGAAAAATAAAATTAAGTCAAATGGTGTAAACATTCTGATGCACAAATAGTAGGTACTCACTTTTCATGATTATGTGATAAACGTCAAAAGTGGATAATTGCAGTAAAAATATGTAAGAATGAGTTTTAAAAGCATTTATAATTAAGTAGATACTTAATAGTGTTATATGTAAAAGTGTTGTTAGTATGTAGTTTCATATTTTGACATATTATGGACACAATAACGATCATTATAAATCGGCTGGAACTCATATTTTTAACCAACTTCAAAATAAGGAGGAGGTTCTATATTCGACTATATATATTTTTATATGTATGTTCACCGATTTCTCCCCCATTTGTGGTTTCTCCACCGATTCTCAAAATTCTTTTATTTGAAATTGAGTACTTATAAGGTGGTCCCATTGGCATCAAGTTAGGATCTGATGATGGAATCCCAGGGAACTCGGGGGAAACCCTCAAATTTTAAAGGTATTAACAATATTTTTCATATAAATTATAAAATTCAGATAATTGTGCCTGGTAATCAACATCTAATCTTGCTGGGATTTCAGGAATTATGATTGTTCAGCGATATTTTCACCAATTGACAACCGATTTGGATGATTCTTTTGTTGATTGGAAGAGTATTTTTAACAAACTGGTCCCGTTTTATCATATTAGGAGAGAGCGGGGCTAAACGTGTTGCGGGGAAGTTGTTCCGATTGAAGTAGGTTTTATGAAAAAAAATGATAAACATATCAAGTAAATACATAATAAAAGGGAACGCTGCAGCGCACCGATGGCAACCATCTTATTATGGCCAGTAACGTCCGGTAATTTAACAGTTTATATTACATCGGAACAACTACCCCGCGGCACGTTCCCCGCTCTCCCCTATCATAATAAAAACGATTTCAATGTTATGTAAACATTGACGGCAACACGCTGAAAGGACTGAAAAGTTTCTTTAACCTAACTTTTAACCACACTGTGGTCTCGTTTCGATTTGTGTTGCCACTTACAGTTTGTGCACGTTCCCTATAGGGTAGCGACGCAAAATATTAGGAAGCAGTTTATTTGATGGATTGGATTTCTTCAAAATCTTAAGATTATGAAAAACGAAAGTGTAAATTTTTCCCAATCAGCCTTGAACCTAATGTCTTAGCAATAAAGTTGAAAATCTATTAAAAAATATTTTGACAGATTGTTGTTGTTTGATGTGCTGTCGTCTGTACAAGAAAGCATTTTTGTTTCAACCAATTTTTTAGTAATTTTTTATTTTTTATTTTTTCTCGATCTACTTTTTTTTCTACCACTGCACTACTTGCCCTCTGCAAAATATTCCTATTTGATTTTCCACACCCGAAAGGTCACCAACGGAATCCTATTACTAAGCCTCCGCTGTGTGTATGCCCGTCTGACTGTCAGCGGGCTATACGAGTATATTATCAACTGCAACAGACAGTCGAAAAGAGGAGCAGAATACTTTTTGCGTGCGAGTGCGAATCGTAATTTACCGGTTTTTTAAATTAAACAGTACGATTGAATTTTATATGGGTTGAATTTTTCTTACTAACTTATTTCAGGGAGTATGTAAATTATTCAATGCATTAGATTAGAGAAACAATACGTTTTGTGTGCCGTTCGATTACATACCTACGTGGCAAAAAAGAATCTGATGAGACTAAAATTATCTTTATAACTTACAAACTTTTAATTAAAAATAATTAGTTTGAACTTTGCTTAAAATATATTGCAGAAGCAAGAATTATCTTATCAGCAAATAAAAACAAAAAACAATAGTGCTATCAGAAAAGCTTGGTTACCTACCCAAAATTGTATCATTAAATATTATATTCATTTACGAATATTAATATTATTTTTTTTAACTTTAACATTTATATGAACACCGTAAAGGCTGGTTTGAGGTGGCGCAAGAAAAGAATTTCTGGAAGTATATGGGGGAGGCCTTTGCCCAGCAGTGGGACACAATAGGCAATGGAAAAAAAAAAACATTTATCGATTCAATTATGATTGTTATATGCATTGATTATCATTTTTTTATTTCGTTTTTGAGGACGCCATGACAGTTGAATCAATTCTCCGAGGCTCTTGAACGTTTGATTTCTTCTTTCAAGAACTGTAGACGGTATCTTTATTGTGCTGTTGAACAAGCTTTACATCGAATAAAATTGAAAATAATATGCAGTGTTTAAGATAATACTTTTATTCCTGGGGTTAGTGCTCAACTTTACTCGGAAATATGCATTAGTATAGGTACATTGTGACAATTATTTTTTTTTTTTCAGAAAATTGTTCTTCAAGACACAGGATTTTTCTAGTTTGAAGGACAGTCTTACTCGTTAGTGCCTTGCTCGCATCACACGGCACACTGAAATGAACAGCTGTTTATTTTTTATCTCTGGGAATGTATTTGAGCGAAAATCGCCTTTAGAAAAAATTGTCATTACCAGCTAAGTGCGACTCGGACTCTCACGAAGGGTTCCGTCCCATAAACCGAAAAAAACATTTTCTTGCAAGGGAGACCTCTTCAACTTTAAATTTAATTTAATTTTTATTATTTTTTGTTATAGCGGCAATAAAAATACAAACTGATAATTTCAACTATCCACCTATTACGGTTCTCGAAATACGGCCTGCTGACAGACAGACAGACGGACGAACGGACAGCGGAGGCTTAGTAATAGGATTCCGATGGTTACCCTTTGGGTACCTACGGAACCATAAAAATAACCCTGCTTAAAATAATAAAGTAGACTCCAGATTAGGACTCCATGTAGCAGGAAATTGTCACCTAAATTAAAATGTTTTTCCCCGAAATAGAAGATTATTAAATAGAAGATGTTACTTTGTTATCTGTTCCAACATAAATAAGCATGTTTGGTTCTAATATAAAGGTATGAACAGGGTTGGAAAACCCCGCAAACTTACGTTGAAAAGGAAGTATTCTCCGACCTGCCGGATGTTGTGTCTGGTGGGCAACCACCCGATGATTGTCGAACGATTGTAAATATTCAAATCGCGCGGAGAACCTTAATAGCGTGAAATAGGATTCGTGTGACGTCAAGTCTATTTTTGCCGTTCCCATGCATAGATGCCGCTACACTATTACGAATTAATTACCTACATATTATTGTAAAGTCAAAGTCAAAGTCAAGTCCAAATCAAAAACCAATTAAAGTCAAAAGTCATTTATTCAAATTAGCTTGAGTGCCAGCACTTTTTGAACGTCAAAGTTTTACATAAAGACAGTCCCCCAAAACGCCCGCCCGTCACCACTTCCTAGTGTTTATCGGTCTGTTGAGTTATGTAGAAGAACTAGCATTATACCTATAAAGATATGCAAAGTATTCTTACAAAGAAAACAATACAACAAATGTGACTCGTAAAAACCTAAAACTAAATAATTCGCTACTAGTAAGTTAGCAAGTAATACGATAGCAATAAGTGTCGATCTTCAAGGTTAAGCAACGCTTGCAAAGGTCGGTCTGTGGATGGGTGAACATCTTAAGAAACCGAGATTCATCCGTGCCTCGAAAAACACAGACAATACACAGGTATATTTAATACAAAGTTTTAATATAATATCCTGTTGTGCAGTGCCACTGCATTCGCTTGCTAATTGCAATCTATTTACCGCGGTTATTAGGGTGCTAAGTACCTCCTCTCTTCACCTTGGTCGGCTTTATTTTAAGGAGGAAGTGTCCCGACTGTCTGGTAGATAGAATATACTTTTTGGACATTTTTTTTTTTGGAAATCATCAAATCACGTCTCCCGCTCTAGGTGGAGCGCAAGGAGTGTCTCCTACTGAATAAAAACCACCCGTGTTCCGTCTTGTTATCCAGGATCGCGGTAGCTCTTACGAACGATTCCGCAACACTATATTTTACCTTGAATTTTAGTATCCCATGCTTTTTGTTTATGTGTTATAGTACCTAGTTATGTATCCAAAAATACTACCCTTACAGGGTCTACAACGGTGCTTATCTTTAATCCATTTGTTAACATTATTTCTGACTCCTAAGTCGCAGGCACATACATTGAGTTTAGGAGTCAGGTTAATTTAAATGATTGTTCGTAAAGCCTTTAATGTTTTAGCCGTTATGAGAACTTTTGTATTTGTATTTATGATAAAAAAAACTTGTTTAACTTGTGGAATGCAAATAAATGAATATATTTATGAACTATGTTTGTAACATTTCTCATTAATTAAATAAAGTAAGCTAAGATTGATTGTGTGCCAGTTCTAAAATATTAGAGTTAAATTTTAAATGATAAAAAATGAATTAAGATCAAATGATCCTACAGTAACAACGTGTCTAATGAGTAATGACTAATAATTAATAATTAGCTTGATGAATCAAGCTACGATGAATTGTGTCCCAGTTCTGAAATATTAGGTGATTATTCGACGAGTTAAGGCAGACCAAGTAATCAACAGCAATAAGTTCATATTAAGGACTTTTCATATGTTTATTTTTATGATACTTCGTAAGTTTCAATCTATTTGATCCCTTTGTTCTTAATTTTTTTGTTTTTTTAAAAGAACCGTTGCCCCACACTAGGAATTTCTCCTGTATCGTGGATGCGTTTACAAACATACAAATTCACATACACAAACAGCCAGACCCGGAACAACTATCTGTAGGCCATACAAACATTTGTTCCGTGCGGGAATCGAACCTGCGACACGCAGCGTAGCAGTCAATCGCTCAACCACTGCGCCAACCGTGTCGTCGCCAAATATTGGAGGCTGACACTGTATAAACTTGTTTTAAGCAACACGTGATGAAGTGATTCCAGTTTATTGCTCGCGAGTGTATGTATATGTCGCAGGTTTATGACAAAATCAGGTTTTTGAGCAAAAACCTATCTATTGATCAAGAACCAGAAGACAAAATTATGTCTTTACACTAAAAAAACTTGAGGGTTGCCCTCAATTTCCCTGGGATCCCATCATCAAATTCCGATTTGATGCCAGTGGGACCACCTCAGGAGTATAGGCTTTCGGATAAAAAAGAATTATCAAAATCCATTCATAATTGACGGAATAATCGTATAACAAATACACAGAAAAAAAATATACAGTCGCATTGAGAACCTCCTCCTGAAGTCGGTTAACAAACCATTTCAATCTAGGTTTTTGATAAAAATAAAATGGTTTTTGTCAGGTTTAAAATAACACGACTTTAGTTATAATTTTTTCTTCTTCCGGTTATTGATCAAAAACCTGATTTTGTCGTAAACCTGAGACGTTATTATTATTTTCCCAATTTCAATATAGGTCTCATAATAAAAATCGTCGTCGAACAACTTCTTGAATTAATTCTTGTAAAGGGGTTATTGTTCTCAAACAATAACCCCTTTTCATGAATTGCGTTTATTCTGTTTCACGTGATAGTCGAAGTGAAGATACAAAAACTTTAGTTTTCCAACTATTGCGAACTTGTGACGGCAACTTTTGTAAATTCAACAGGTTTCTCTGATACCTTTCCCTAACTGCGTAGGAAACTGACGCCCATGGGTACCAACACTCTTTGTTGAAACTTAAAGATTTTAGTTATGCAGCAATAGTTTTTAAAGTGTTACCCAGTTAATGGGTTGTGGAGGTCTGGTAGGCAGCCGCTTTACGTTAAATACTGGTATTCAGCTGCATCCGGTTTGACTGGAAGCCGACCCCAATATAGTTGGGAAAAGGCTAGGCAGATTGAGCAATAGTTTTTAAAGTGTACCTACTTATTTTATAATAATATTTTGACGTGACAACGTCTAATAAATCGATGAACGCCGGCTGCAAACACGAAAAAGGATGACTCATTGTAACGTTACGAAAATTTCATCAATTTTATGACGTTGTCACGTTAAAATATCGTCCGTAAACCGACTTTACAGACAACCAATTTTTTTATGACGTTTATGTTCAGGTTGGTTAGGCAATCATTCACAAAACGAAATATTAGGACTAAGTTACCTTCAAGGTTCATTTCTCCACTGGTAGAGGTGAAAGAACATTTGCCTATAAAATTTTCAGTTTTCGGTCACTTTTAAATAAATGCTTAATGTAGGTATGGTATCACCTAATGATGTAGGTAAATTCGTTTGAAATTTTGCTTTATTTAATTTTATTTGATATAAGTTTCGTTGATAGTTTTATTCAATTGTTTTAACATCTTATCATTATCATTTCATATAATCTTTTGTTGATATGTCATAGACTTACGACAAACATGACGTTTCAGCTACTGTTGGTAGCTAATTTGACAGTTGGTTAAAGGTCGGTTAAATTGAAACGGGCCGTTAAACTAAAAGTTTACTTTGTCTTCTTTGACTTGAGGCACACAATTTCTAGTAACTTCGCTCCACGAGCGCTCCGCGAGCGAAGAACTGTTGTCGACACTATCAAGGTACTAGCTAAACGTATTTGAATGGAATTTAATGTCGAAACTTGAACGGGGCGCCCTAGAAGGATCTCATTGGCGATGTTATTCAGAAATGCCCTATGCGCAGTACTCACAACCGGCCAGCGATTATACAAGTAAATGGATCGTAGCTCCTGGGTCAAGACGTAGGTTTATGTGTATAAGTAGGGATGTATCAAGAGAACGTTATACTAAATGACAATATACAAAACGAATGTTAAAGAAAATGTTGTTATAGCATAATTTATTATGCAAACTGATCATTATTTTTAATGACAATTACGATTATGTGATTGTAAGATGAGGTAGGTAAGCACTGGTATTTTAGCATTGTCGCTTTTGAAAGAAGAAAGTATAAGAGTTAATTTGCGACAAACATGACGCATACCAAAAAATAGAAGAAACAAAATTACAAAAGTTATGCAAGTTGGGAAGATATGCGTCATATTCGCGCAAAATGGCCATCGCTCAGCATAATGCTGGGACTGACTTTTAATAATAGCAAATATTATTAGGTATACTAAATGAGGGGTACCTTGTAAATATCGTAACTAATATAAGAATCGCCACGCTACTGGGAATCCTAGTGAGGAATCAGGGGAATTTTGTTAAAAACCTGGTGCTTAAGGCTCCTGACTTATTTCTCCTCTTGGTTAAACTGAACCGAATTAAAGGTGTTTATTTCAAGAAATTTTAGAGGAGAGAATTTTTTTTAAAGGAGAAATCTATGGATGTCAATATTCGATTACGAAAACTTCAACACTGATTTAAGCTTGACAACATAAACTTAAACCCTTAATGAAATACTTAGTAAAATAATAACCTGGATGAACGAACACAACCTTGAAATCAACTTTACAAAGACAAAAAATCATAATTTTCCATCCCCACCAAAAGAATCCTCTAAATGTATTTTTTCATTAAATAATCATAAAATAGAAATAGTCAATGAATTCACATTAATAGGCATAACCATAGACAAGAATATAAATTGGAAGTCACACCTACAAAAAATAAAATTTAAACTTTCAAAATGTTTATAAGTGCGCTTTTTGTGTAGTTAAAAAAAAAAACACAAATTTACAGACTGCCGTGTTTACATACTACGTCTATGCTTTCGCATAGCTTAGCTACGGCATAATAATGTGGAGATATAGTACAGATGCGATAGCACTGTTCACAGTTCAAAAGAAATTCATCCGTATCTTAGTAAATATACAACAGATAGATAGCTGCAAACCCCATTATATAAATCTAAATATTTGAACTCTGCCTTGTATATATATATACTTGACATATTCAAATTCGCTCACAAACACCGAGACTTTTACACATACAAACAAGATACACACTCCGATACAAAACACGACTCAACCCCCTTGAATACATTCAACAAGCCTTCTGGTTATGTCAATAAAAGTATACAATATGTTACCCGAATCAGTAAAGTAAAAGTCAGTAAGTCAGTAAGTAAAAAAAACTCCATTTATTTAAAAACATATTTAAAAAGCTATTAGCAAGCAAATTTTATGACAGTGTAAACGAATATTCAAATGATTAATCCTTACAAAACTCATAGTATAAAATGAAATGTTTTTAGAATAAGTTATATTATAAGATACTTAATGAAAAGTCCTCATCTCCACATATCTTTCTTTTGCTGTGCCCGACAGGGTCCATGATTGTTTCTTTTGGCATATGTTAACCAACTAAGCCTACATTGTGGAATGCAAGAAGAATTGAGAACTGAGATTTGAAGCTTCAGTATAATTGCTGTCGCTTAATGACAGGCTATTTTTTTTTCTTAGGGTAAACATCACACACTGGGGCAGGATATATGCATTCGATACTCAAAACTCATTGTTTTTATATCGTGACGTGATAAAGCCTATGGTCGCAGGAATTCGCTGGACGGGGTCTGTTCATGTGGCGAGGTGTGGGGCAAAAAAAACTGAATTTTGGTAAATTCAGATCAAGTATTCGAATCGTTGGTACGATCCAAATACTTGATTTTATTCAAAAAATAGACGAAGTTTACATTCCTACTGCGCCAAGCCATCACGTTTCCCAAAAGCTTATATTATGGAAAAGTGATTATTTTCTTAAAATTCAGCACGTGAATTCCTACTAACAAAATCTTTTAACGAGATCAGTACTCAAACATCAACGTTAACATTCTTGCAGGTTAGGTGGTACCTACTTAACTAATCTGAATCGCTTCAGACTTTATTTTTCTAGCGTTTTCCTCTATATATACAAAATGCAGTAACAGGTAATTATGTAATAATATTTACAAACGTTTGCGGAAACTAGATTATTTCCTAGACTTTAGTAGTGTTGGGTAATAGATCTTCTCGTAAATCTATGTAGTAATTGCTACTCCTAGAATTCTAGACTGAATTTGAATTCATTCAGTGGAATTTGTAAAGGTAGATTACTGACGTAGGTAGCATAGATATTCAGAAGCAACTATACCATGTTTCTGCTTTTGAATTGCTGTGCTATCTACATCAGGAATCTACAGCAGGAGCATTTCCAAGAGATTTTCGCAAATATAGACATGGTAGACACCTACGTAATCTCCTGGATCTTAACTGAGAATCCGATGTTTAGAACAATGTTTTATTAATAGACTCGCCTTTGACCACTATCTCACCTGAAGCCCAGTTCTCGTAGGCGTTCAAATTCAAGTAGCAATTCATCACAGCGACAATCAACTTAGGAAAAATATAGGTACCGGTAAAACGGGGTGAATAGGAACTGAGGGGTGAATAGAAACAAAACTTTGATGAGGATTTCACTTTAATATCATAATATTGGTTTAGTAACTTTTTTTTATTTATATCGATGCAATTAAATTGGAGACCGTAAATGCTGCAAACAAGATTGAAATAACTTAAAAATCTCCTTCAAAGTTTTGTTTCTATTCACCCCTCGGTTCCCATTTAACCCGTTGTTTCTTTTTTTTGGATGATGACCACTCGCAGTTCAGCACAATAAGGCTTTTCACTGCTTATCCGGACTATCCTGTGGTGGCCTTAAATTAATTTAAGGCCAGGGCTTACAAACTAATTTGTTATTTATAATGTGGCTTGTTTTTGATGACCTTTATATTTATATATAAGGTCCCATTAAAATAGATGAATACATTTTTAACACAGCTAACCGAAGATATCCAAGCAAAAAGTGATTTTATTTTGACCTGAAATAATAAATTGCCAACATTTTTGTTCTATTTTCGTTTACTGATTTTTTTTCTTGTAAGTATCTAATGCGTTTTTCTTATTATTTTTACCATGGTCCTTGGTGGTCTGAATAATTTCGAAAAGTTTGTCCATGTATTTTGATGGGACCTTATGTACGTGTTTTACCCCCTCTTGTTATAAGCTTTCTCAAATATGTGTGTTACCGTAACAACTATGTATAGCGTCTATGGTGTACAATAAACATTATTTTTACGTATGTGATGGTTATGGTGTACAATAAAGAATTAAAGATAAACTCTTTACAGATTCAAATCCGTGCAAGCGAGAACCTTGGGTAGGTAGATACGGATACCTACTTACCTAGTTCGGCAGACTGCAAAAACTTAAAATCAGTAACAGCTACTATTGATACTTTTAATTCATTTAGAAAGACGTAATTATAAGATGGTCCAATTCTATACAACAAAGTAACCCTGTAACGCATAGAACCCACGGCCGAATTGTAAGGGAAAAAGGAATTTTGCGGAAACATGATCAACGTAACGCCATCTACCATCAGGTTCAGAAACTATTCACGAAAATGTTTCACTTCGTTGCCAATAGATGGCGATACTTTTGAACGGAGGAGATACGATCCAATGGGGAAAAGGACGAACAAATGATGGCGAACAAGGGCCTCCGGGAAACGCCACCAGCTGGCGCTACTATGGCAAGAGGTTCTTCTTTGAGAACTTAATTAATGACGTCAACAGGACAGGTGCCTCAAGGCTGAGGGCGAAGTGCCGACATAACCACCCCGCCGACCACCGACGCACCGCCACCGCGCCGCTTCCGCGCTGCCAGCATTTGTTTTGTTGTTGTGTAGGTACCTTGTATAATAGAATGGACAGTTCCATTCTATTACCGGCCATCTCCGAATGCGCGACACGATATTCATGGCTAGAAATGTTTTAAAAAACAGCGATGACATGGCAAAATCAAACCGACACGGTGGTCCAGTCAACATGGTTACGCGGTGCTGTTTCGGCACGGTCTACGCGAACCCTCACTGCTATCTACCATAGTGTAGTCTTTTTACCCCAAAGGTTGACTGGTAGAGAATGCCTTGATGCATTAAATCCGCATATGTACAGTCAACAAAGCTATTTGGTATGCAGGCAGCTAACTTGCAACTACTTTCAAACAATGTTGTGAGTGTGCTGAGTAGACAATTATTGTACACCACACTCGTAAGAATGTCATAAGCTTAAAAAGTTATAATGCACACATCAAAAATAAATATTGGCAAAGCAGTGGAAAATATAATATTATTGTCTGTATACCAAATAGCTTTGTTGACTGTACCACTACTGTACATTAAGTTTAAACAATTTGAGAAAACTCTCAGGCAAGTGCAGTTTTAGTTTGTATTACCAAATGAATATTGCGACAAGGCCCTGCTGGTTGATCACAAAAAATAAAGTAGGTACCTATTTAGTAGGGGTACCTACTTGCTTATCATAAAATTCTGTTTTTTTTTTCTCTTAGATATAGGTAAGAAAGTAGTGACGCATTGTTGTATTTTTAGGTTAATCAATTATCTTCAGCGAAACAATGTTTATTTAATTTACAAGCACTATTTTGACAGAACAACACTTTATACAATTGTGTACCTTAAAAAAAAAAACAATATTTTTAAACGTATCTTCCGATAAGTATACCGAACTTGTACTGGATCCTGTGGACGTACTCTTCTCCTGGGTATAGCACTGAGTTGGGGAAGTTTTTCTGGAAAAGACAAAGAATTAAAGGTCACTTTGGGTATTCCCACTGTGCCACACTATGCTATGGTTCTTACATCTATCGATATATCCAATAGTCATGAAAAATGGTTACCCACTGCTTCTGCTCACTGTAGGCCTGCATCATTTCAATGCTAGGTGAAGGCGCATATGTATGTCAATTCAGGGCTAATGTGGTCAACTGGGGCCCTACAATGACGAGCCAATGGCATCATGATTAAGCTGTGAAAAAGGGATAGTGTTATGCGTCTTGTATAACTCCGTCTCCCTCCTACACCGTAATCATGATGGTTTTAAGACGTCATAATATGTACCCTGACCGTTAGTTTTATCCAGCTCCATTATAATCCCTCAGCTCATTGAGCTTACAGCAGATGTGGTCAGCCCATTTTGACTTAGCCTCGAAGATTCACTTGTTTGCGTTTGGTTCTTGTGCGGAAGCAATGAAAGGTAGAGGATGAATGGGAATATGAGACATTCGATTAGGAGGACCTGCATAAGAAAACATCGTTCATGAAGAATTTAATGAATTTGGAATGTAAATTAAACACAGCGATTGAAGATTTGGAGAAGTCAAAAATATAAAAGCGTTATTCTACTGGTTACAAATGCTGTTCTGGATTGAATTATCTGATTGAGAAAAGAGTAAGGGTGTAAATTACTACACCAGTTGATCGATCGTCGATCGATGCCATCATCGACGTTGATCAATTGGTGTGGCAGCTCTAGCTGCTCGAAGAAAGATGTAAAAACTATCGTAATCATATTAAACAAATTTTAATAAGGAACCAAACCGATTCAGCGACAAAAAAATAGCTGTTCAGTACATTTTATCGAGTTGGAGCAGTCGATATTTTATCCCGCGATTTCAGTTTTGATCCCATAGTAAAAGTTGTTCAATAATGAGTACAATGATCTCTTTTCAGGTATTGCGTTTATTCTTTGCCAGTCAAGACATTTCTTTGCCAGAACATTCTACACTTCTCGATATCTGGTCAGTCGGCAGCGATAGTTACGAGTACTTTCCAGATGTTTCGAGAACAGAAGTTTCTAGAACTAACTGTCCTATTTAAGGAGTACGTAGTCCGCGACCGAGTCAGTATTGGATTTGCGATACAAGCGAATACTTCGGAAGCGATCTTCAAGTGCGAATAAAGTGATCAGTGGTGAACTTGTGTGTATTAATTAGAGAGTTTAAAGTTGTAATTAGTGTTTTTAAATTAAAGTGTCATTTTGGTTATTTAATCGGCTGTTTTTATTGTCACGAACCCCAAGCTCGTAACAATAGTAAACTTCAATCCAGTTCTCCTAAAAAAACACCCGTTTTGAGATGTAACAGTGTACTTCCAAAGCAGCGACGTGTTTATGAGGTAACATGCTCAAATCCTGAGTAAAAACGGCAGAGTGTAAGAAATAAAAGGTGCTCGATTTCAGCAAACTATACTCACGTTATTAATGGCGTCAGGGTAATTCTGAGGCATTATACAGAAGAGGCCGTGGCGTTTGTAGATCGCACCCTGCTTTCCCACCAGTGGAACGTAGCCAACACGCCTTTTACCCTGGGAACAACAACAAACAAATATTACATTATGTCGAAAAAAAAGGTGCTCGTATATGCCATATTATCTCCAAAAGAAATCGGGAATAAATATTATGACCACCAGAAAATACTTCGATACCCTAAGCTCTTTTACCAAAAATATATACTTAACACCAAAAAATTTAAGCCTTAAAAAATAATAGTTCTAGCTGTTTTATTCACGACTGTAGTTTAAATTGTATTTGGGGACCAAATATAGTAAATGATCACCAAATTTTCTTTAAACAAAATGTGTAGGTTAGGTTAGGTTAAAACTGTGACCTCCAACGCCAGAAACGACTTGCATTAATAGAAAAGATTGTTTTTAGTAGGTTACCCGGATACTAAATATTTGGCTTATTTGATAGGGTAGCAAGATGTATAAACTTTGGTTATAATTTCATGTTAAACTGCGGTTTTAATTTTGGTGATCATTTACTACTTTTGGGTCAACTATGATTTGTTTGGAGTCATTTGCTATAATAGGATAGCAAGATGTACAAACTTTGGTTATAGTTTTAAATTAAAATGCGGTTTTATATTCTGGTGATCATTTACTATTTTTGCCTGTGTTTTTTTAATAAATCAGGTGATCAGTTAAACATAAGCCAAAGAAAACAGACGGTGAACGCTTTTGAAACTTTGTTTCGTTGTGTTTTTTGATTTAACAACAATTTTTCATTGATACATCTCCATACAATACTGCATTCCCCTTCTAGATAAAACAATAAAAGGAAATCAATAAAACAAGTAATGTAACATCTCTTTTCGTTCGTTTAAACGACCTGCGACTACCGGGTTCCAGCATTATAGTCTTAAACGATTAGAAAATAAAGTTCAAAATCACCTCGCTTTCTTCCTCTTCCGCTGCTTCATCCTTTCCACTCGACTTACTGGAATGCTCACTACCCGCTTCCTCAGTTGAGGTGTCTTCCTTCACTTTTTGTTCTTCTCCTGCTTCTTTGTGTTCTTCCTCGTCCTCCCCCGGCAACTCCTATATCGTCAAATGATTTATCGATTTATCGTTGTTGGTTGGTTTGAAATTGTTTAAATTGAATATCTGTAGTGAGTATCTTTTAGATTTGTGTAGTTCGCGAATGAACTAGGCAGTTAAGAGCGCTCCTCAGGCGAACTGCGCGAGCTAGATCCCAGATCTGTCACTCTTGAGTTCATTCGATATAATTGATATACGTCTTGTAATAGCGAGAGTGAGCGTGAAGTGAGAGTGAACGGCGCGCTGTCCGTTCCAGTCGCATCACTACTACCGCTCTTACTCACTGCACATGCGCTTCTCATCGTTCGTTAGTTGAGTTGTCTGGTCAGTGGTGTGTATTTGTTATCTACAGTTAGCAGTAGTAAAATGAACGAACGATCTTCCTTTCTCTGGTTTGAGACGGGAGCTGACGAACTAAGAGTGACCTAGTTCACTAAGAAGCCGAGGAATAAACTGAGCGTTACTGGTCGCGAACTTCAATGCGCCAGACTAGTATCTATTCTGAGCGGCAAGCTTTCGGACATTGTCTCGTCCGGCAGGAGCGCTAACTTGTGAGTTAGCGAGGCTTGACAGTTCAGATTCAATGCTAGTGACCTATGTGCTGCTGACAAAGTTGTGGAGGTGGCGGTGAAATTATTGTCGTGACATCGGCATGATGAAGAAGAAAGCTAGATTTGGACAAGATATAAAATGCCCATGCCGGTTGGCGACTGGCGCTGTCTGCTTTTCGCGTAAAAAATTTTACTGACCACCGTGCTGAATGAATAAACGAATGATCTTTAAATTTGCTATAGCTTGTTGCGTACAAACATGGCATACGCACTTTATCAGTAGATACCCCTATCACCTTATTCCCGGCCTAATGATATTTTGAAGAAAGGGGGTATTCTTCTATTAGGGGTGAAGAAAAAACATAGTTCCATGGGTACAGATATTCTATTTCACGAAGTCCGTTTGACTATGAATGTTGTAAGGTCTGTACGTGCACACTGTTTTAGTGTGCGTAACCTCGGGAGCGCTCAGTCACGATCGCGACGCGGTCAGAGTCACTAGTGTTTTGTTTCCGCGCTAAAAAATTCAAAGAGTAACGTCAGCATGGCAAGTAAACGCAGAAAAGTTGTCCACAGTGAGGTAACATTTTTTTTTAACTATTGTTACTACTTTTTGTGTGCTATTAAGAGTTTATCTATCTAATATTATGAAACTTGTTACTTAAATAGGTATTTCGATTTGGTTTTGTTCTAGGGTCGAAGCATGATAGCTAGCGTTTATCATTTCCTGCGAGAAGAGTATGAATTCACAAAATCAGTTGCGGAACCTAACTGTGATTTGTCTCATTTACGAGATATTACAAGGCGTACGTACAGCTGAGGCTACAGGTGTTTCTATGAAAACTGTTCAACGGATATTAAAAGCGGAGAAGGAATTGCCATCCTACTCATCAAATTTCACTTCTCCTATGAAGAAAAGAAGAAAGCGGGATAGTAAGATAGAAATAGATAATTTTACAGCCGATGTTGTTCGCAGTACTATACAAAATTTCCATGTCATCCATAAAGAAATTCCAACGTTGGCTAAGTTAAAAACTGTATTAAATGAAAAAATTGGTTTTGATGGTTGTATCGAAACTGTTCGTCAATTGTTACTGAAGTTAGGTTACAAGTGGCGTAAAACAGAGAATAACCGTAAAGTTTTGACGGAGCGTCATGATATACAAATGTGGCGTTTAAAATTTTTGAAGAAGATGTCAGAATATCGCAGTCAAGGTCGCCCAATTGTGTACACCGATGAAAGTTATGTCCTTTCAACACACGTGCGAAACAACACCTGGGCACAAAAGAAAGAGAGTACACCATTCTTAAAAAAAATTAGCACAGGCACTCGCTTTATATTAGTGCATGCGGGTACAAAGGATGGATTTATTGAAAATGCTTCATTGATTTATGAAGCCAACTCAAAAGCTGGCGATTACCATTCTAATATGAGCTACGATAATTATGTTAAATGGCTAAACGAAAAACTTTTACCCAATTTATCCCCACGCTCTGTCATTGTCTTAGACAATGCTTCATATCACAACACACGGACTGAAAAACTACCGACGTCGGCTACAAAGAAAGCAGACATGCAGCAATGGCTCAGGGATCAGGGTATAGCATTTGAGCAATCTCTCCTTAAATTGGAATTGTACGATATTTAAAAAAAACACAAAGATGAACACATAACGTATAAAATTGATGATTTTATTAAGAGCAAGGGTTTTGATGTCATACGTCTTCCCCCCTATCACCCAGAATTAAATGCTATTGAAAATATTTGGGGTACTGTAAAAAATTATATCGCATCAAAGAATATCGAACAAAACATGACGAACATGGAAAGACTGATCTTTGAAAGCTTGGATAGAGTAACCAGTGAAACATGGCAAAAAACCTGTGCTCATGTTGAAAAAATTGAAAAAGAATACTTAAAATACGTCGACCTGGATTTTGAGTTCATAATTAACTTAGGGAACGATTCTGACGAAAGCGAATCAGAAATTGAATTTGATAGTGATTAAGTGCTGATTTTTTTGTTTCTTCTCTGTAATAAATAAAAATATTATTTACTTTCAACTGTTGTTTCTTTTCTCTGCAACTTATCATTCTAATAGCTAAATATTATTTACTTAAATTGTCTATATAATTTATTAAATAAATATATAATGCGTGTCAGATTTCTTTCCTAACGCTACCTACGTATACACACACTAGCGCGCCTATCACTACACGTCACTACTACAACCAGAGCCAAACGGACTTCGTGAAATAGAATATCTGTAACAGTATACCTCTTTATGGCAAGAGTCTGACTAACGTGAAACACGCAGAATTTTTTTGAAGGTGCGATAAAAGAACACTGCCGGACGCTTTTAGACTTGCTACGAGGAGACACAACTCCAAATTATAGATAGTCTCGTGTTTCTTTTTCTCCTATTTTATTTATTTATTTAAACTTTAGGTACAATAGTGGTACATGGGCGGACTTAATGCATCAAGGCATTCTCTTCCAGTCAAGCTTTGGGTTATAAAGACTATTTTATATTGATGTCTTGCCCATTTGATAGCTTAGAGATGTGTCGTTATTAGTCTTGTGATCTACGGATTCTTTTTAGAACCGGAAATCTCGTATGCTTACCTCTACTATTCTATCGGGATCTGGTAGAAGGTTGCCGGTGTAGAACTGCATGCCGGGCTGGTTGCTGTATACTTCGAGAACCCGTCCCGTCATCGGATGTAAAACTCTGAAAGATTAAAAAAAGATCAAAGGCGAGGATGAGACTGGCTGGTGAAAAAAGCAGAACGAAGACCAAGAAAAATATCACCCAGACTAGAATCTACTTTGTTTTTATTTTGGGTAGGTAGTGCTTTTGTAGAAAAAGGGAGTAGGCTTGGGTTTTTTAACTCACAGACCACGGTGGATACCATGGGGACAATAAATCCTCTTGATAAATAGAATCCAAGAATATATAATGGCACATTTTGTAAGATTCCCCAATACCTTCTGAGAATTAGTCATGATCAGTATTCTTGCAAAAACATCTAATGTAGCTGCCTCCTTAGAATATTTTTCCGATACGAAGTATGGGTACAAAGATGTTTAGCTCACCTGGCTTGAAACGCCAAGTCCTGGTCGGTTCCACGAGTAGTGCAGAAGTTTATATCGTAGCCTCCCATGGGAATCTTTGGCAGCATGACCCTTAGTACTCGAGGCACTCGAAAATCGAACGCTGTACCGCCCACGACCTTCCTTTCACCTGGAAGATCATAGCATGATTACAAAGTATCTTCTGCCCCGGAACTCCACTCACATGAAAAATGTTCCATTTTCAAAAGGGAACTTGCTGCCGAGATGAAAAGTATACCAACCATGGACGTCCAGTAGGCTACAGTAAGGGTCGTCCAGCCCATATATAAAGCCCAAGAAAAAAAACTCACCACATTATTCAGGGTTGAAATCACGATACTGACGATGCGAATTTTCGTCCAGTTTGAAAGTGGACGATGAAAAATTTTTTTTGGGCATTATGTTTGGGCTGGCCTATCCTTACTGTAACCTACTGCACGCACATGATATCGACTATGTCATAATCCAGGTCGCCTTACCGTTTACCAGAATCCGTTAAAAGGAAAAGACTGACAGACAAACATACTTTTGCAATATTTGTATGGATGCGTAAAGACCAGAAAAGACAGCTAAGTGTTGTTGTCATCCATAATGGTGATACTCACTACTGAATTAGTTCTGTGTAGATGGTGATAAGTGTTAGTTATTTTAGCTAGAGCATCCTAGTCTTTTTCTAGTCGACGCGACTGCGTGAAATGGGCTTATTGTTGATTCGACGCTCTCCGCTAATTGAAAATGGGATTTTGCCTAGTGACACACGCTTAGCGTTTTATAGTAGAAAAGCTTCCAGAGTTAGTTTCACGCTATCGGAAATGCTTTCCTTATTGTAAGTTGTCTATTGCTGTTAAAATTCACTGACACCTCTTTGTTATAGTTGATACCTATGTCTTGACTTCTTGAGTAAGCAAAATTGAATTCTCATTATGAAACTTTAGAATATGAGCTCTTGTACGAGTAAGTACCGTTTTGCTTTCTGTTTCACTAACCCTTTTTGAAGGTTAACCCAGAAACTTCTAAAAACATACCTGTAACCATTCCTTCTTCATCTGCAGCCGTATATTTATCAGCATTGATGGTGAACATATGGTCCACCATTGTATCCGAGCCCGAATGCTGAAAAAATAATAAACAATTTGTTATGCGAATAAAAAACGGAGTCACGGGTGTTGGTCACGAAAGTAATCGTGGACATCAATGAAATGTCATAACTGATAGTAGGCCATGTCTTCAGAACTATGAAACTTTCATAAATCGATAGAAAAATGTCAGTATTGAAATAGATTGATGAAAAAAAACTTGCAGATAGCTACGTGATATCGAAATGAGCAAAAACTTATTACTTTTGCCGTTTGGGTTCTCATTCAAAAAATACAAGACACTTGTCATTTCATATGATTTTTAGGGTCCCGTATCTCAAAGGGAACCAACGTAACGGATCATCATGTTGTCCGTCTGGCTGTCAGACTCGCACTTGTTCGTCTTTTAGATTGAGATATGTGTGTCGACTGTCGAGTCAGATTAGTCCATATGCTTAGAAACTATTAGACAGCCAACCGAAGAACATACACTTAAGAACGAAGTGCTAGGAGAAGCGTTAGAAGCTGTTTACTCGCAATTACACGATTTTAACCTACTCATACTGTCCTACAGTTGGGCAATAGTCTTCCTCGTGAACTTATCTCTCAACTCTTCTCTAGCCGGCGTACCATAAATAACTCGCGAGTGACGCCACCAAAATCTTAGGCTTGCCACGATAATTGCGACGGTGTTCATAAACTACCTTTTTTTTGGTTACATGTATGGCCCTTAAAACTGTTTTTGAATTACCCAGCAACAAAATTGTGGAGGCGAGATGAGCCAAGTTGCTCCTTATAAAGTACTGGTTTTCATTAATACTAGAAATCGAACCCGCCATTGTTAGAAAATGACGAGCCAGATGATTTTACTTTGAATGTTTGTGGATAAGATGTGTTCTTTACTCATCCGCTGTTGCTGGGCTTTTCTGATTAATTTCGTTGCGGCATCCAAGACAGTTGAATCGCTTCTCTGGAGATCGTCACGTTTTATTGGCTCGGCGCTTTTCTGATATTTGCTACTATTGTTTCTAGGGGCTGCGGTGGTTGGAAATTGTGTGATGGCCAAAACCGTTTAAAACATGATGTTACTTACATGGCCCGCAAGATTGAAGTAGGGTGAATTGCTTAAATTGAGGATAGTGGGTTCGGTGGTGGTGCACTTCATTTCAATGTTAAGCGTGTTGTCACAGGTGACTTCGAAGGCCACTTGAGCCATCACCGTGCCAGGGTAGCCCTCGTGGAACCGCTCCGAAACGTGACTCATGATCACCTTCAGACCGCAGACGTGTGAGCGCCAGTTCACCTGAAAAAAGATATAACGTGTTCCTTTTGATATCCCATAACTTAAAGTTTACATTCTATGAATAGTAATAATGTCAAATGCAAATGTCTAAGAAACATAGGTTCCACGCATCTAACACCAAACTTAACTAAGAAAATTCAAAAAATTGTCACAAGTACCTAAAATTCAATGATAAGTTAAGGAAGGTCAGTTATTCACTAATAAAGGTAAAAATACGACGTTGTCGTTTTTTAGTTAAAGTCGCTTTACATAGACAATCGCAGTTTTGTCGAATTATTTTGTACGAGAAATGAAAAAAAAAATTTAGAATAGTAAAATATTTTATGTGCTATTAGCTTAGGTGGTCTGATTAATACCTGGAGTTATAGGATATCAAAAAGCATGTTGTATATTCAGGTTTTAATGTTGAAATGGTGGCTGACAGGCAGGTTAACGGATGTAATACGAATTTTGGCTGTTTGAAAATCTAATACCTTTAAACGAGCAATTCTTATATATATATATGTATTTATATAATCTGAATCTTGGAAACGGCTCCAACGATTTTCACGAAATTTGGTATGCAGGGGGTTTCTTCACAGAGCTAAACTGCAAATAGTGGCGTAGATTTTTCGCGAAGAGGTCCGGTCGGTCGGTCATCGGACGAATATCGTGTAATATCGTCGTGTTAAAAATGAGGTGTGGCCGGGTGAAGTAGCATTTTCAATACCAACAGGCCCGAATAACCCAGCCTTAAAGTGATGATGAAATCTAGTAACTATTCAGTCTATCGGCGAATATGCATTTAACCAAATTCCTGGATTGTTATCTTCCAAGAATCACAATGTATTTGACATTTCGTTTCATAAACGTAAACAGTATAAACAGCCTTGCAAATGAGATTCCCCATTGTCAAGTAGAAATGCGAACTTCTATATCATAAACTTTCAACCTAACTTTTTAAGGGGATTCATTTTGAAAAATCCTTTCTAAATACCTAGTTGCGTTGTACCTATAAGGGAACTTTTGGTCACAATTGCATTGCAATGCTTTTGAAATCCAGTGATTAAACTTATGTATTGTCAGCAAGGGAATGAAATTAAGTACATTTTTATCAACTTTACACATTTAGCAGCCATTAATTACCTTATCAAAACCGACGTTTCCACCGTGATAGTGGTGGGGACCCTTGTTGCTGGACAGCATGTACATCCTGCCCGAGGGCCTGACTACCATAGTGGCATCTCTGATTACGTTAGCGTACCGACCTATGGTGGCACCAAAGTAAGGATTACTTTTCTGAAAGTATTCTGTAAAGAAAAATATTTGTATTCTTTTTGTGTCGATGGACTAACCAAAATTTTTAATTTTACTCAACTAAAATGTACTGTAACAGCTTTGCCCAAGTATGTTGCATATCCCACGTAAGGGCTCCACATCGACACTGCGTCCGAGATGGGTTTATGAAACTACGTTTTGTATATGTCACCGGAAAATGGCAAATGCCGTAAGATTGTAAAATTTTGGAATTGTAAACAATTTTTTCTAAATAAGACACGGATATACTGGAAAATATTGAATTTGGATGGGGTTTCTTGTATACAAAACGATTTTTTCATAATATATCGAGATATTATAATCTAATAAAGATTTATTACAATCTTACGGAGTTTTCCGGTGACATATAAAACGGCCAAGTTGGGCCGGAAATTAATCATTCTTTCTTAGAACTCTTTTACACGCAATTAAAAAAAAAACCGTTACATTATCTTCAATGGCGAACTATGCTGGTTTTTTGAGCCTGCGCTTTCTCCTAGGCATGGCCTACCCCCATTCATTTCCTCTCTTTAAATGTTTCTCTTTCTAAATGTTGTCAATCAGTGTAGCTGTTATCACGCCGTGAACTCCTCATCTCTCATAGAAAGTAACTCCCAAATGTTCAATTTGTAAAACATAAAGAAAAAAATACCTTCTAATGTATCAAAACCAGCTAGGACGTCATCTGGTGTTCCTTTCTTGTCAGGAACCGTAATGTTGGTGATGGTGGCGCCGTAAGTTATGACCTGCAGATTATAGGGGTTGTGTTAGCATTTTCAAGTGAAAACTACACGGAGAACCAACTGAATAGGTCTAAGACGATGTATCTACCGCGATTACTGCAGAATTTCTAAATGAACACGGAAATAATATGTGCGATGTTACTCCGGCCAGGCGTACTTATTTATTTATTATAAGGCTTCCCAACAATGAGTACACCAAAGCTTTAAAATTTGTACATTGCAAACTTATCTAAATAATAACAACTCCCTTACAGTAGTACTAGCTTTGCACTCATTGTTGTAGCAGGAAAACCAGTACTTAATCTTTGAATTTTACTGAACTAGCTACTATTATCCAATTTGTATCACTACGTGGGCACCTGAGGTACTCCAGGTAAAGTTGTAAGTAAAGTGGTACAATGATACTGGTATTATTTTTCATAGGTAGGTACTTAAGAAATTTTATTAGTTTAAACTTTAATCTACCTGAACTAACATCCTGTTTTTCGTTTTCCATGTGTACCTCCGGACGATGTCGATGTTGGTGCTGGACGCGCATGAACTCTGCTCCTCTGTGCTCTCGATCTTGGGTTCCTTCTTTGGCCCCAGCTTTGTCTTTGCGTAAACACTTGAACGTCGTCGTTCCCCGCGTTGTAGCTCTTTCGGCATGAACCCAAAGCCATCCACAACCAGCTCTACATCAGGTATCTTTGGGGGTTCCGGCACAGGAACCTGAACTGGGGACTTTAAACCAACATCCCCACTACCACTTTTATTATCTTCAGGGGCTGTAGCCATTTTATTAAAATATCACAAGAAATTTAGATAAATCCAAAAGTTGATATGTTTTTTTTTTATTATTTAACAATTTTTTATAATTTAAAAATTATTTATAAAAAATACACTAAAAATTTTACAGGTGAGTTTTTTGTTATTTTGTCAAATGATTTTATTTTTGATGGATGACATGTCGATGAAAGTTTTTAAATAAAAATCTCGTGGGTCAACTACTTTTTAAACAGACACTGTCTGTAAAAAGGTTTTGTATCATTAAATTATATCAGTAGGTTAAGCACGAACCATTTTTTACGGAAATTCTAATATAAAGCCCAACATAATATCACTGCACTGTAGCCATTCTGTACAATATTAATTCATAGCCTACAGTGTTACGAGTGGCAGACTAATAAGAGGTTAAAATCATTAAGACGCAAGTGCACAGGAAACACATAGGCGTTTGGCAAAAATGCTTGTGATTCTGCGTCAAAACCATCATCAATTGAATAAATCAACATTTGAAATTCAACCTTCACATCATTCTTTTCATTCCTGTTTCCAAGTTATCAATAGATTTATAACCTTTACCTTACATTCAACATCGATTTTTTCCTTTCACGGTTTCTACAGACCATGATAAAGATTTTAAATCGAATCAGTATGCTCAAGGCTTTTCCTTGCAGACAACTTAAGGGCAGTAGGGCAATAACTACGAAACAATATCATCAAGATACGATTTATTAAAATTAAAGAAAAAACGACTACAAAATAAAAAAAATCCCAGCGATATCTAGTACACTTCTAGAATTTAACAGAAATACACTATCGACATGTGAAATCTAATGTTAAGTCATTTGCGCACTAGGTACAGTAAAATACTGACAAACAATAATTTAACCGTCGTTATGACGCAATCAGGCACGAATTTGTACATTGGCAAACATAATCAAACCCAGAATACTTTCACAGTTTGTTTATCGAGGTCCATCGGATCGCTCTTCCACTTTTCAGCTCCTTCCAAAATATCGGTGAGCTCCTCAATGTAACCTACTTCTTTGCAAGGCGACGGTGGTATGATACTTATTATAGGTATTCCTATCTCTTGGAACGAGCTCATTGACGAAAATCCACTTTCATCTTCAATAAAGTTTGCAACATGATTGTAGTCGTTCCTCTTGTCCATCGTTCTCGCTTTAGTTTCCGTTTGAGTTTTAATAGTTTCTTCTTTTTGGTTCATTTTAATGCCGGCGAAGTCATTTTCCAAACCGCAAGAAAGTGGAGAAGACGACACTATGAAATCCGTTAAAGATACATCTTTTACATCTACAAACTTATTTTTTAGACCACTAAATGCGTCCTCGCTGTCATAAATTGTATTGAGGATAAATGCATTAGTTGTGTCCTCGTCAATAAGATTTAAAGTAGAATTCGATTCGTTATGTTCACTGCCACCGTTAGAAATATCATCATTCTTCAAATTGTCATTACTATCGTTGCAATTACAAGAGAGATCGGGTATTTTGGTACTCAGTACAGTATTGGCAAGAGTGATCAGTCTAGATATTTCTTCAGTTATCTTTTGAGAACTGTCCGTGTCCGATGACAAAGATAATTTGGATTGATTCCTGGAAAGCAAAATATAAGATAACGTTACCTATTTAATGATTCTAATAAATTATTTTAAAGCATCTAGAAGTTTTTTTACCAAACACCGTTGTAGTCTTTGAAACCGTTAACGTTGCTTATGGATTTACTCATTTTCCTTGTGCTCAATCTTTTGCCGGTAGTTAAAGAGTATTCATGTTTGTTAACGTGCAAGACGGAGCGGGATCGCGGCAAGTCAACGCTGTGTGCGCTTGGTGATGCTTCCCTGTGGGACAGGGGCTCAGCTGGAGGCCCTGTCTCTGGACCCTGACACTCAATATGCTCCTTCACTCTGCTCAGGAAACTCACTACCTGCTTAAGTAAAGCTATGTGCATTTGTCTGTTTGCTTCTGTCTGAAAATAAGTTACGTTAACTTGGTGAATATTAATATAATTATTCTATTATTCACTCTTATTTCATTTATCATCAAATCGCTCAAAGGTATATAATAATAAATCGCTTATCGCTAGCAATCCATAATTAGTTACAGTAAGCTAAGGATTCACTTCGCATTGCATTAGCCATAGTCAATATTTCACAAGTAAAATTTTATATTGGTGCACCAACAAAATCGCTAGCTTTATTGATATCTGAGGAAGACGTCTAATATTAATACCTGCGTTAACTGCCATTTCAGGGTGTCAATTGCCATGTTCAAGGCGGTTACTTCAGTATCTCGTATGTTATGGTTCTTCATTGGCTTGTCTGGGGGCTTCACGACTTCGCTGCTTTGCTCTGTACTTCTGATTTTGGAAAGTTGAGGACACTGCTCAATTCTTTCTGGAGCCTGCAACAAAAAAACATTACATTTAAACACATACTCAGCACAATAAAAGAAACTGTGCCATTGTATGGACTATCATTAGAATCCAATTCAAGACGGAAGGCGATGAATCACGCACTTACAAATAATTTCACTAAACCATCTTAGGGTCAAACATAATAACTGACGTGCAATTATGTGACTCCGGTTAGCTATTAAAATAATCGTTGCCAAACAAAATGAGCCTATCCCGTTCGACGAATTTAATAAAATCGAAGACGAACCTCTAATTGCAGCCACATTGTATAAAAACAAACAATGCTGCATCCACAATTATCATCAACCATTTGTGATTGTATTTCTTTGTGCCGTGAGAGATGTATTGTGCTTTTCAACCGAATTACGCAAGAGTTGGAAAAGAATGATAGTAAAATACATTGAATAAACGTTTTCAATAGCTATGAACGGTGAACGTTTTGTTGTTGTTTGTAATTACATTCACATATTACTTTATTACGCACCTAGTATTCTGTCAGTCTTCCCTAAATAACATTTATGCAAAATAGAAAGTAGGTATGAATTTCAAAAACCACCAGTACCTATAGTAGGCGCCAGATAAATGTGGAATAAAGTATATTGACCTTTCCCTAATAACTGCTCATAGGTACCTGAACAATTAAATATGAATCGTTTTTCATTATTAGACAATGTTAAGGATCACGAGAGATGATGATTCGGGACAGTTTTGTGTCATTAATTCCGTTTTTCAAATTAACAATGTCAATAAATGTAGGTGGGTCAATGACCGATATTCCACGATTATCTGGCGCCTACTATATATAGAAACGTAGCAAGTAGAACTCTTCAAATTGAGAACCTCCTGCGTGTTTTCCGAAGTCGTTTGATAAACAATCGATTCCAACAACGGTCCTCTCTCCACTTGTTAAGAATCAGCAAAAACTTGGGAGCAAGAGCATATGTGGGTGCAAATGATTGCCAGTGTCACAGTCATCCCACGCTTTTGCCTCGATTCATATTGACCTCTATGCGAACAATGAAAGAGTTGTGTTACTTGCTCCCGTTATAATAGCAACTACAAGATTCTTATCTAAAATGACAGTATAGAATATTGTGCATATGGAAGTCTATGCACCATTACCACTTTGTGGGCCATATACTTAAATCTATATTCTCGATGCTAAAATCTTGATATCATCCTCTCTATACCTATTTTATTGTTTTCGACTCTCTAGGAAACTCATAATGAAACTATATGACTGGCTTAACTAAAAATATTTCACTTATCACACACTCCAAGCAACCAGATGATTCTCCAAATTGCATTTGCACCTAGCTTCTAAAATATTATAAATATAAACGAATGAACGCAGAGTTTACGCAGTCACTGATATAATCAATTCATGGACAAACAATAAGCCTTATACATGTAGCTGATGATGACAATCACGACAAAATCGCTGGCCCTACCATTTAATGCACATGAACAGATTGAAAAAGTTCACATTTAAATTGTAACAGTAGGAATTCCACGTGAAACACTGACCGTTAAATTCATAACGGACTCATTATTTGATAAACTATCGTTGTAAATAACTCCAGTGGATTCCAGTGCAGTTGGAAATCTGCCATCGAAGTTTACGGGTGTAGCTTGTATCCTATTTTCGAAACTGTATTCATTTTCGGTTCCTTCATCTATGCAGGCAAGTTAAACGAAAACTGTATGTAGGTCATTTTGTCTAAACGAAGATAGGAATCTCAATTTCAATGCTAGAAAATAGTGAAGGACGGATAAAGTAAGTCAGATTCAAGGTTCCCCCATAAATTTTAAATTATCATAGTTACTGAGTTACACATATATAATTTTATGTTTGTGCCCAATTTAAACCACCTAGTTGGAATAGTAAGAGGCTGACTACCGCACTACGTGTGATGCTTTTTTTTTGCTTTGACGTTAACTACGGCAATTATCTCCCGTTGACGCTGTTAACTAAACGACATCTCAACTAAGGTGCAGTTATTTTTTGTTTTAATTTGACCGTAGCGTTTGACAATGTTTCGAACCGTTTCAACGTTGCATCTCTATACCACCCAGAGCTTCCCTCCTGAGACTTTTTTTAATGGTCACAATTGTTTTTTGGCATTCAATTTAGCTTTTGAATGACACACACCGGTAGTGTAGCTTTCTAACAGCCAATTCAGTGTTACTAATTGAACACTTTTTCCAGATATTATCTACCTTCTACAAACATATAAACTAAGAAATAAACGATCCCTCTTCATAATATTATTTTAGACAAATTAATTGGAGTGGCTGCTCTAGATTCGGATAGGAATGTCATTTTCGACTTATTCCGTTGGTTGTTCCGGTCGGCTTACGAGTGTCAGGTGGCGGGTGCTGGGTTCCTCCGGTTTCTCAAGTGTCCGGATCGCTGGCATGGAACCGAACACGCGTGATCAAGGCCACTGGGCTACTATTCTCAATTTACAATATAAATTCCATCATTAATACAGTACGGAGACTGAATTAAATCCACCAGGGGTCCTCAGACGAAGATCTAGGTCGATGTACAAAGGAACTTTTGGCTCCAAAGTTTTTCTTTTGTTTTCTTTTGTTTTTCTTTCCATCATTGGTATAATATGGATTTGTCGCAAAATGTAGATCAATGACATAGGTAGTTGATCCGGTTGACCTTACAAAAGTTTCCATTTAGGGTTGAAAATTATTTCGATACGGAGCTGTACCTGTTAATTTAACTTACGAGCGATGCCGAAGCGTATTATTTTCTGCATAAGTACCCCTACAGACAAAACCCCATGAACAAGTCTAGCTAACCATAATGCTCACTTTAAAATTACTACTTTCTTGCCGACAAATAAGTGACATAAAGTTTAGTAACAGTCCGTGACAAAACATCAAACTGCTTACTTCGCCAAGTTCATAAGGTATCATTTTCACCGAGGTTACGTAACTCTGACTCATGGCCCAAAAACTACAGTGCTGTCGGACAGAATTGGCGGTTGCTTGGTCGCGGGTTGCTGTGGTGGGGTTAGCGTTTCAATGAGTCGGGTTAGCATCGCTGGCGGTGAGGCAAGCCCGTCATGCATAGCCGGCGACGCGTGACGCCCGCGTCCGGCCCGAGCCCTCGGAAGCATTAAGCCCTACCCTAACGAATAAAGGGAAACAGTACCGACACACACAGACAGACAGAAATATCTAAACTTTTTAAAGGATACCAAAAGCTTTTGTGTAGATGTCACATTTTGGCCCCATAACTCTTCAGAGTTTAACCACACTAATGGTACTGTTGGCGAGACTCTCTTTGTTCCCTGAGCGCTGATGAGCTGAATCAGTAATTTCTCGCCACAATAGCAGATACGAATGCTCCAATGCAGTTTTTGTTTCCTAAGGTAGTATTACTTGAAACTCTTCGAAGCTAACAGTCGTCGACATGAAAAAATAAGGAAATATGGGAACTATCTTCAACCTATCAAAAGATAAAGATAGCACGACTCATACTCCAGGAAACACTGATAGCCAATGCTTAAACCATTGGCTAGACTAGAGTTCATTCTATACAATTCTATAACATTATGTGGACGTTCATCAGTAACCTCACTTCTGTTGCAATTAGAGTGAACAGGCTTCTTCTGGGTAAGCTCGCTCCATCGTCGACTTTGTCTCTGTCATCTATGACCTAGACTAGATTCAAGAGCAAAGCTATCTCAAATAAAAAAATCATTTTAACAAAAAAAAATTAAGCATAAACAGGAGACCCTTCATGACCCTTCAGGGGCTTCACAAACAAGGCAAATTCGCAATTTTTTTTTCGCAATAGTTTCAAAATAGGTTACGTTTGACCACAATCTCACCTGATAGAAAGCGATGATGCGGTCGACAACGGAGTACGCTTGCCTTTTATTTTATTGTTTTCTTTTTAAGGATGGGAAATCATCAAATGACTTCCTTGCTCTGGTTGGAGCGGAAGGGCGTGTCAGACTCTTACTGACTAAAACCCTTCCGGGTTCCTCCTAAAGCCCTTTGCGTGGCAGGGTCTGGCCCTAGCGGGCCGCATCTCCTAAGCTGACATCTCAGAAGATACCTATTCAGTCTTGACTTGGCTTGGCTAAAAAATAATTAGCTTGTTCTCTAAGAAACATGTAGGTATCTCTATTACTCTTTGAACCTCCGACAAGTGCTATTGTTTCAAATACACACCTTTGTGAACAACGCATTTAAAACGAGTTGTCTACATGATAGTACGGTTATGTACTTACTTTTCTTGCTTTGTGTTGTATTTATTCCTTGTATCTAGATGTAGGTATAGTAAAAGATACAAAGAGGCAAAATCCTACAAATATATTTTTTATAATTTTTTATTTGAGATGAGTTTGCTCTTGACTCTAGTCTAGGTCATAGATGACAGAGACAAAGTCGACGATGGAGCGAGCTTACCTTACCTTACCATATTTTAACTTTGCATCTGTTTTTTTGGATGTACACAACCTCTATGGCTGAATGGACATAGTACTCATACAAACCAAGTTCTGGATAAGAACAAAGCGTATTTTTTACCCCGGTGCTGCGTTCCCGTTGGAAAACTTCCGAAATTTTCGCAGGCTAGGCCGCAGGCAAAATTTAGCAGATCAATAAGGTTTATTGAATTCAAGAAATAATTTCTTAAGTTTTTGTACCTTATAGTTTAGCTTATAGCAAAAGCATGCAATTAGTTGGTTATAATCGGTCTTTTAAAATAAAAGTATGTCATGTCCTATTAGTAGAGGATCCGAGTAGGAGCAGCCTTCACCCATCCGTTTGATGAATGAAATTATTTTGTATCAATATGTTAAAAATGTAACCCGAGAGAATTATCTGAATAAATTGAGACCTGGTTTTTGGATAACGCTATTATTTATTTATATATATACATAATATTAAAAAGTAATTCATCCTAATCTATACTAATATTATAAAGCTGAAGAGTTTGTTTGTTTGTTTGTTTGTTTGAACGCGCTAATCTCTGGAATTACTGGTCCCATTTGAATGACTCTTTCAGTGTTGGGTAGTCCATTTATCGAGGAAGGCTATAGGCTATTTTTTTTTTTTTCAAAATTAGGGATCCGTAATAAAATTGCTATTTCTTAACACAAGGTGTAAAATCAAAAACCTTTTTTTGCGTGCGCTGCAAAAACTATTGACAATAGAACAAAATGATGTACTATGGGTTAGAAGATTCCATTAAGACCTACAAAAAAGTCCGCGAGAACATATATCTAGCTATCATGGTTTAATCACAATAACCCATTTTGTGTTCAAAATAATTATTAAATCGTCTAAAGAAAAAAAAACTACGTTAAATACGTATCGTAATATTAATCTTTATCGAAATTAAGTATTATGTTATCAAGAGTATTTATGTAGAAGTAAAATACTTTTTGTTTCATCTCAATCGGATATTTCGTTTAAAAGTTATCACGTGTGTAAGATGTTAAGAGTTGGTACCTATTAATGAGTAATGGGCCATAGAGTTTTTTATCAACATAAAATCCTGTAATAATCTTTTTCGAAATATATTTGTTGATGATTGTAAGTATAAGATCTTTGAAGAGTATAATAAATACATTTCTAAAATAACTCTGCTAAGGAAATCCACGCGCGCATAATGTTTTGAACAGTTCTGAAGACATTGATAATTCATTAACTTCGGTAATGGTAGTTGAAACTTCTAATACAATTAAAGGAGTTTTAATCTAATAGAATTGTAAAACGCCCCAATTTTTTGGGTAACGTAATTCCTCCACGAGATTCAACGAATCCTAAATTTTGTTTCTAATCTTGAAAATTAAAAGCAGAATGTTTTTAGTATTTATTTCCTTTGGGCCAAGTTCTTTTGCAATTGTATTGAGTGCTTTTATCATTTGTATGCTCAGTATTCCGCAATCACCAGTAAATTCTATAAAGTTCAATGAACTTATTTAATCTTTATTATGAACTTTATTATAGCAATACAGAATAAAGCGAAATAGTGATACAAAAGCGGCTTTCAAATAATTCTCAAAGAGATATTAAAAAGTGATCATATTAACACAAAGGGCTCAAAACAGCTATTTTATAGGAACTAGCACTAACAAGTCTAAAGCAACTTGGGAGGTAACCAATTCTATGAAATTTAATATTCCTAAAATGATAGCAAGACATTTTAATGATTATTTTATAGACTCAGTTCAATCGAATGCCGATAATTTGCGAATAATACTCAAACAGACACATCATCAGGATTATATATCTAATCTATCTAAACTAATATTATAAAGAGTAAGGATTAGTTAGTTTGTTTAGAATTAAGGTTGATAATGTACATGTAAACTACACTTCAAATTAATCAAATCGGACCTTTCGTTTTAAAATTACGACGGGCATAAAAATGGTCTAAGTAAGAAAAATGTTACGGTTTGAGCGAACTGGGGAGAATCTTAACGCTTAGTCCGATGAAGCTGAAACACGGCTTTAATGTTTTGGATAAAAAAAGAAAAATAACAACAATTTGGATTTTTCGATGCTCTAAGTAAGAAAAATGTTGCGGTTTGAGCGAACTGGGGAGAAACTTAATGCACAGCATTAATGTTTTGGATAAAAAATTAAGATAAATAAGAAGATAATATAAGGGGCGAAAAGGGTTGATGAATTTTTCAGGGGAGGACATTATTGCTTACTTCAATTTACATGGAAATTTGAATGAACAAGCTAAAAGTGGGAAATTTGAAACAGACCTAACAATGTTTACATAGTCAACCTCTGTCGGGGTGAACGGGGTGAACTGGGTGGATAGTAGGCTGATCCTGAGACCGTTGAATGGATATCGTAGTGCTTAATTTTCCAAAACTTACCTTTAAAAAGGGTTGAGGGGGCGTTGAAGTTTGTGGAGTACCTACTAAATCCGCGCGGACGAAGTCGCGAGCGAAGTGCTAGTTGGTATATAAAATTCTTCCGTTACTGACTGACTGAGTGACAGACAGATATCGCACAGCCGAAACTACTGGTCGAAGAAAGCTGAAATTTTGAATGAACCTTTCTTGGGGAGCGTAGGGGAGAACTAAGAGAGGATTTCCCGAAATTTCTACGGGGATGGCAAAAAACGGCAAATGCGCGTACGAAGTCGCGGGCAAAAGCTAGTATACTAAAAAGACTACACAGTGTAGTCTCATCACCTTAAAGGTTGACTGTTAGAGAATACCTTACCGCCAATGCACCACTAGTGCTGAACATAAAGTTCACTAAATAAATACACTTCAATCACAACTAGAATGTTAAGTTGTCAAGATATCCTGCAGGCTGGGTACCGAAAAGTCACTCACCTAATTGAAACTAGTCGGTATTGTTATTATTGCGTAGGCGACGCACCACACCAGCAACCTGTCGCCCCTACTCCTGACGCAATACTGCGATTTATAAACCAACTGGTTCTACGAAACAATCTGTCTTCTAGTAATTAAATTCGCACTCAAATATTCGTTGTGACTGTCTTCAAAACAACTTTGGAAATTAATCGTTAACCCAGAATTTGAGTATCGTTATATAAATCTTAAACTTGGTGATTTCAATATTATGATTTGGTTTTTTGCATAATAGATATTACATCCCTTGTTTCCTCCAAGGGTTTAGAATATAGGACACTCACATCTAGCCAGTAATAAACTTATTGGCATCAACCCATATTTTTTTTTTATTTCGAGCAGTGAACGCTCGGTTTATTCGCAAGCTGGTTGCCTATAATTAAGTGTGCATTATAGGATACGGCACAGTATTTCTGTAAGGTGTTAATTATTTTGTAACACTCGTTGGTGATCCTTAAATTAAATAAATAAAACCCTAATTACATTTTAATAATTAATTACTTCTAAAAGTGGTTAGAAAGTATTGAATTAGGTAAGACAAGTCATCATCATCAGTCACCATGGCCAATCCAAATAATGCTCCTACTTCTTCTAAATCTCTGGCTCTTGACCTATCTATCCAACAGTATTTTATCTGAACCAATATTCGTCATTTTCCGTGACTCTACTGCCGGTCGATTCTGTAAACATGTCGAAGTGAAGGCTTGGGTGAAGTGATCACGAAGTGAGCTGCCAATCCATATAATCAAGATGTCACGTGATCACGAAGTGAACTATCATTCCATCTTGATTATATGGATTGACAGCTCACCTCCTTCACTTCGACAAACCACGATATAATATTTTGTCTCTCAGTAGGTAAGCATCTTTTCGTAGGCATTTAACCCATAATTTCTTTCTTATGTTTCAGTTATAATTACTATGGTAGTATGGTTGTCTTTTGCAAGCTAACTAACCCCATTCTGCAGCCATAATCGGGCAATAACACTGTTAATTAATTTTTAATGACAAAACCGCTAGTTCATATAATTGCAAACAAGAGGAAGCGGATAGGAACGACCATGTCCATTTGTAAAGACATTATTTTTAAGTACAGTCGTATAAAACCATAACAAGATTAGTTAGCAGCTAATTGATACGGAACCAAGAGGCAACATTTGTGCAAACCTAATAAAGATGTCGTGGCCATATAGTAAAATTTTCACGACCGACCTTTGGTTGTAAGTTTTTCATAAAATGGACAACTAAAACTGACCAAATCTTTTAAACGTCAACCTTTGATAATACCCATATCATGAAGAAAAGCTGATTTATTAATCTGTGGCTAGCAGGTATTTTCCATTTCATGAAATTCAACCATTTCATGTAATTGCCAATTCTACGATATGGTCATGACATAGATATTCAAAGCTCCCGGTACCAGATACTCGTAGGTACAGGTCAGAGTCTGAATTTGAAGCCCAGCCCCGTTTATGGAGCAAAGATATCGCTTAACCTTGCAAATTGCTTCAAGGTTAAGCAACGCTTGCCAAGGCCGGTGATTGGACGGGTGACCATCCATTCCTCGTGTTTCGAAAACCACGCTTAGCCGTTACTCCCGGTTATCATTTGAAGATGTTTGACCGTTGTTATAGTGCTTAGAAGCAAAAATTCTGACACCAATCTCTTCAAAGGGTATCAGAATAACCAGTGTAGCGGCATCATTGCCGAGAAACAATATCGCAAAAGAACCGCAACGCCATCTATCCTGTCAGCGACGAACTACAAACGAAATCCTGCATCGCGCAAGCAAAGTTCTCCGTGCGATTTGAACATATACAACAGTCCAAATATCAACTAACGGGCAGTTGCCCACCAGACACAACAACCGTCTGGTCGGAAGATCCTCCCTTTTCAGTGGAGGTATGCGGGATTTTACTCTCTCTTCCGTATACCGTATACTGGGTAGTGGACGTCAGATAGGCGGTCGTTTCTTGTAAATACTGGTACTCAGCTGGATCTGATTAGACTGGGAGCTAACCCCATCGTTTGGAACAGCCCTGGTAGACCAAAACGCTCGCCCTTTATGTGTTATGGTGGTGCTTCCACGTGAGTCGGCTATCTAAATATGCCAAGGAAATCTTTAAACAGTGTGTGTGGTGAGCATTTCGGTCAAGTATTACAGGAGAAGTGAACGCTTGCCCGAGGTAGTAAATTTTAATTGTTATTCTTGGCTGCACTGGTAGGTGACCAATTGGTTATTGACTGTCGTCTCTAAATTACAAAGTTTCAAAAGTCGAAGTCGACTTAAAAAGAACTATCATAGGTACACCTCTGCCCTGTCAATGGTACCCACCATTGACATACTCAAGGAGCCTGACGCAAAATTATCTTGAAAAGTCCGTATTTTCAATGCTTCTATACCAAAACAAGAGCTCAATCATCTGGGTGTTTATTTACAGTCCAATAAATAAACATGTATTGTCATGTGTCCCATTTACTTAATATCAATGAGGAGCCTCTCCATCATATTGATTTATGAATTATTCCCTACTGTTTCGGTAATCGAAAATAGGCTTCATTAGAAATTCAAAACTATTGCCCTTTGTTGTTTGTTTTTAAACTTGACTGTGTGTACCTTTGTCACGTTTTATAAGTTTCGTCTGGTCATTTTATTTTTTTGAGTTCCCTTTGACCGGCTTTTTCTTCATTAGGGTTCCGTACCCAAAGGGTAAAAACGGGACCCTATTATTAAGACTCCACTGACCGTCTGTCTGTCACCAGGCTGTATCTCATGAACTGTGATAGCATCTCAATCATTTAAATTATCACAGATGATGTATTTCTGTTGCCCCTAAAAATAAGGGTTCCGAAAAAAGCATGTTTCTTGTATGGGAATGTTTTTTTGGAACTCTTCGTGTGGAAGTCCAACTTGCACTTGCCCAGTTTTTTTAAAGAATTTCTAAATGCATGTGAAACTTGGAAAAGTTTTTTTAAGGTGGTTGTGCCATCCCATACAAAAACTTTCCAAAATTTTTAGCATCAAACAGCTGCAAACTTTTACTGCTGGGAGCAGGTCTACTTAGACAGCCAGCTCTTTACTCGCCACAATTTTCTTTAAATCCTACAGTCAATGGTGCAGGCTGTTCGCGACTCTTTTTTTTTGACGTTCCAGCTATTGACCTCAATCTAGCCAGACTGGAAGCGATGGACGAGGACTACGATAGAACGAGTACCCTGGCGATTCCTGATAAAAAAACTCTTGCTTAACTTCATTGTTGTCTGCCTATAACCACGGAACTGTGCGAACATAAAAAGGGCATAGGAAAGGAATTTATTAGGAAACAATAAAGCTATACATTTCGATGTCAATGAGAAAAGTGTACAACACTGGTAGGATTGCCACGTTAAGTGGCAATGCTGATTCTTCGACCGAAGAAAAGGCCAGCATTTTGGTCACGTGACCAATCGTTTACTCTTAGATAATATAGGTGACCAAAGCTTTGGAAAGAAAACGAAGGTAATACATACCTATTGTAGATAGTTAATACCTTACAATATAATTCGAATGCAGAGCGTTTGTCGACAGCTTCATGCGTATGCGACGAGGCTTACGTAACGTGTAAATAAAGGTGGATGCACACGAGGCAACAGATACTGCACAGAACAATGTTGCTCGCAAATTTATAAAAAAAAGAACGTTTCCCCACAGTATGATTTCCTTCTGTATCGTGGGTTGCCTTTACAAAAATATAAATTTACTTAACTTTAAATCAGCATAGCGCTGTTTGACCCTCAAGAATCTTCAAAGCGCTTGAGGGTAGTTGAGTTAATATATACTAGTTTCTGCTTGTGAAAGGCGGTAATTACCCCAAGAGAACAAACTTCTAGAATAATAAGGATCGTATTTCTTAATTCAGGGCATGGTCAAGATCAGTGTATCAAATTTCATCCAATCCGATCAGCTGTTAAGACGTGCAAAGATAACAAGCAAACAGAGTTAGTTTCGCATTAAAAATATTACTATGGGTTCTATACCCTTCTACTATCTTAAGACCAGATAGCTCCAATATTTTATCTTATTATAATTGGTCCATTGAACTTTGGGGTGAATAAAATTAGATTAGATTTATTTTCTAGATAGAAATCTATCTAGGTGCTGAATGAGGGCAAGCAATCCCACTTCCTCTCCCCACATCTTGAACTACTTATTCTCATTTAGAAATCTAGAAACCTAACGTATCTATACGTCCATACTTCAGTAATAAACATCAAACAAAAACATAAGTTGCATTGTGTGTCCCGCGTCGTGTCGTGTGACTCGTGCGACTCGTGTGTGATCGGCTTCACCATTCCCCTCACGTTCGGCGTTCGTGTCAGCTTTGTCTGTTTCTATCAGATCCGGTACACCGTCGTTTGTATTATAAATACAAGCGGCATTACGCTGCGGAACTTAGTACGGAGTTTCAAATATAAATTAGGTACTTAATAAGATTACAATAGTCGATAGTCGGTTTAGAGACGATTGTATTGAAAGATGGATTTGAAGTCGTGATGGGAATCCGATTTGTATTCTAGGTACGTTTCTGTCAGCTGGTTCGGGAAGTTTTAATAACTCCCGAACCATTTTGAATTTGATAATTCTTCCGATGAATGGTGTTTACCAAAAGAAACCAAACAAAAATGATAAGGAAATTGAACTAATTGATATAAAATAATCTCAAAACAAACCGCAACACGTACGCAATAACTCTTCTAACAATTTAGATGCTCATAACAAACTAGAGCTAACAAAACAAAACATATTATATAAACATAGGAAACCAACTGGAAACATCTGTTTACAAACACATTGAGAAATAGAGCGAAATAACACTCGGTACACTCGAACGTTTTCTTTTCGTACGGAAAACCCGTTAAAGTGAAAGATCAAGTCACATGCAAACATTTTCATTCAACATGCAAATTATTTATTCAATTAAAGATTTATCGATAGCACGCCTTCTAATTTTAATTTGAAAAATGGTGACTTATCATGTCACGATTGTGGTATTAATTTGTTCAGCTCAAACATTTCGCTTCTACCGGCAGCGTTAATAATCACGGGGCTATACGGTAGGGCCAAGAAACCAGAGAGAAATGTAGAGCAAGAATTGACAAGAGGTTAAGGTATATCATGCAGAAAAGAGAGCCCTATGCTCCGCAGTGAGGAAATTCGACCTGTGGATGATGATGACGAGGCCAAAGGCTCATAGGTTTTCATTATAATTTGAGGAACTTTAAAAAAAACCAAGTTGGGCTGTATCTTATGCTAGCATTTTTTTATCTTTTTTTAACGGGTGTAAATTTACATGTATGTCCCCCCACCCCAATGCGGACCCTGGGGCAGGCGGAGGTGTCTGTCAGACTTTTACTGACTAAAACCACACCGGTGTTCCATCTCCCACCTACGCCGGCGACTTCCGTAACCCGGCTTAACGTACGTGGACATACTGGCTGCACTATCTAAACTCTTCAGATGGCTAATACTTGCAGACTGCTGTCAGTATTACCTTGCTGCCGGGAAGATAGATTTAAAGGTCGAAAAAACCAAAATGACTTTTAATGGACTGTGTGAAATTGGATGCAGCCCAAAAAGGGGATTTAGGGAAACAATGAAAGAAGCGTTTTGCCTCGATCCTAAAATTGTGCAAGGGAAAGTGGTGTTGACTGATCCACTGATTTAAAAATATAGTAATGATTCTGCTGAATCAAATAATGTTGTGTATGTAGATAATTTCACTGATGACACCTAACACATATGAAGCTAGAGGATAACTGCGGGTGTAACTTAGGACTACAACAATAATATGAGCGTCAGCGTTCCTATTCACTTCCACAAAATCAGGCCATCCCTGTATTCACGACACAGTTCAATCAATGTTCCCTGTTGGTGACCACCTCGCATCACTGGCGCCAGATATCCGTAATCTCTACCTACTGACTGATAGTATCGTATTACGGCATCATTCCTATAACTGGGTCAGATTTACTTCATGTATGACTTGTTTACTTTCTTCATGTTGGCAAATAATAAATGTTATCGTTGTAGTTTTTTGTTAAATGTCAAGAGATTATTGGGTCTTCTTTCCAAAGTTATCTTTCATTGAAAATTCAGAGGTATGTTATTTTTACATGTCTTAGGATACTCATCAACCGATTTTGAGGTTCTGTATGGTGTCGGATGTAAAAGAATAGCATCATCCCATCACTTCCCGTGGGTGTCGTAAGAGGCGACTAAGGGGCTCACCAGAGAATGGGCAGTAGCATTCTCTGTGCATTGCACTACACTGCGATCGCCATCCCGCCTGCCAAGCGTGGCGATTATGGCAAACTTCACCCATATGCGACACTTGGGGGAGGCCTTTGTCTAGCAGTTGACGTCTTTCGGCTGATATGATGATCGACCGATTCATTAGGGGTCGTTTATATGTCATCTTTTTCTGTGCAGCATTATTTGCCGTCATCTCAATGATCACGTTTCTAGTCATTTCATCATTCATCCATCGTTTCATTGACCTTTCTCCTCTCTTGTCATTCAAACCCATAATGTTTTTCTTACGTTTTTTTTTTTATATTTAAGGGATTTAGGAAAGTCTTGATAAGAATCTTCTTAAAACGGTTACGTTTGACCACACATTGTGTTTTCGCGATCTCAGATAATTGTTATCCCATTATATTGATCGACATCGGTCACGATATTCGCCCACGTCCAGAAATGATCACCGTGCGATAATATGCGCATGCGATTCGATATAAAATCGGGCGGTTGCACGTATGTGTAGGCGTTTCGTGACATTATATCGCAGATCGCGTTAAAACTGATCGCGCAAAAAAGGTTGAGAGGTTGGTAACTGGCCTAATAGCAGATTAGAACCACATTGGGTCAAAAATATTAATGAAACTTCGCTGATAAGATACCTAATGACGATACATTAAACTTTTTTTTTTTCATTTGCTACATTTAAGACAAACCGATGTAAATGTACCTAATGTGACATTTACATCGGACCCAGTAGTCGGCTGCAGAGCCGACTACTGGGTCAAAAACCGATGTTAGTGTATAGATATTGCTGAAAAGTTTTGGCTAGAAGATTTCAAAATCTTCTAGCCAGTGTTCAAAAACAAGAACTAGGTATGTAGTACAGTCAGTAACCACAATTAGCTGACCCACCTTTGCATAATCGGTTGAGATTTTTTAGAATCTGAATCGCCTCCCTCGAATTCCCAACTATAATGGGGTCAGCTTCCAGTCAAACCGGATTCAGCTGAATATTTTACCAGTATTTTACATGGAGCGGCTGCCTACCAGACCTCCACAACCCATTAACTGGGTAACACGGTACTCCTTGGCAAGACTGATGTCAGATGTTCTGGCTTCTGATTCCGTAACGACTGCCAAAGACAGCCGATGACAACAAATGACAGCCGGGACCAACGGCTTAACGTGCTTTCCGAGGCACAGAGAAGTCTCAGTATGTTAAGATGGTCACCCATCCACAGACCAACCTAGGCAAGCGTTGCTTAACCTTGAAGATCGACCCATGCGGCTGTTATTATTTAGCCACGAGCTCCTCACCTTCCATCCTTCTCTTTTACTACGTCTATTATATTACGAATGTAGATACTGGTACATGTAACCTCTCACGGAAGCGACAGTTTCAACTTAAAACGCTCTTGAACGATGTGCATGCATCTAGCGGTACCCGCTATTCTCATGGCCTCAGCTGCACCAACATAGCTACTCGATGAAAAACTGTGTCTCTTTGTAGCTCGATTTAACGTTCACACGGGAAATATTTATAACGCATTATTAATCTGATGCTTATTATAAAGTCGCGTCTGTCTCTTGACAGATAAATGGTATAGTGTAGTGATGGCGCTTCCTGTTATGAGAAAAAGTTAAGTATCTAGAAGAAATTCTAATTCTTTATTGGACACACAAAAACATAATAGGACAGCTTATGTACAAAGGCGAGAGCCCAGAAATGGGTTTTCTAAACTGACCGGTGTTACGGTGCGTAATGTAACATGCTACAAAGTGAGCATTCGTGCAGTCAGTACGTGGAAACGAGCAAGAACATGCGCATGTTACATGAATTGGTGTTTTGTTTTACACGGATTTTAAGACACGGCGTAACATAACATGCTCGCTGCGAATGTCACATTACAGCCCGTAACACCGGTCAGAACCCAGTTTTACAACAAATGTCAGTGCGATAGAAATCTTTATAAATTAGCAAGAATGTAAGTGCACAACAAAAACTTAAAATCAAAGTACTATCAGATGAATGTAGACTCATAGAGTTTTCACAGTCTTCATCGTGATTTCAGCCGATAGACGTAAAATGGCGGCCGTGACTTTATCGAACCATCGCCTCAACGACCAGGCTTGTGCTTCTTGCATCCAGCGACCATCCGCGGCGCGGTGTCGATGGAAAATAAACTTATTAATTTTATGTTTGGCCCAGTACTCAGCAATGGCAACACCGATCGCTGAAGCAACCATAAGGTCCTCACATGTACAGGTGGCAGGGCATGCGGCGCACAAGAGGCGGGAGACATTGACTGCGGAGAGACCACACAAACACTGAAGAACCATCCGGGAACCCCCAACTGAGAAGGTTATCTATAGTGCGGTGCGACCGACCTGAGTGCGGAGTCCATTTAGAATTTTCCAGGTCGGCCACTCTTTGTAGAGCCCCTGGCCAGAGTCATCTACTTAAAATAAGAGGAGAAGAATAGACCGCAACCCTTGGTTTTGCCCTAACATATCATGGCAAAACCCTCATAGCATACCACTACGAACTACCATTGCCAACCGCGTCTATCAATAACAAGTTCCGAACTAGTTGCTTCTAAAAAACGTAACGAGGCAATTACTGACTGATGGCACCGCATTGCCGATTACCTGTAGTCTGTGCCAAATACAAGCAAGTAATCGATTATCCAACATTGAGCAACTTTGTACAAATTATCGTGCTTGACGATCGTGCCAATTAGGGGCAATAATATTGCGGTTGAGACGTGCTACCTATTTTGCGTACATTTTGAGATTTATTGTTCTCTATTGTGTTGTAATAATCTCTTAGCTTGATGAATATTTGATCTTGGATAAGGAAGGTTGTATGCGTCATTATGTTTCAGGAAGCCGTTTCTCTGATGGAACTTCCACACAAAAGTTTTTCCCAAGGTGCGTAAAAGCGTGAGGTACTTAAGTGCAAGGTATGCGGGCGGGCAATGTGTGCTAGGGACACTAAACGACGAATGTCTGAGCCCGTAGATAGCGAACAGAACCCGCTTCGCATCCTCACAACACCCAACTACACACCGTTTCGATTCACAATGTCGCAAAGCATCTTGCAGCTGAGGGTGAAAATAAATCCTTGCTTTGTGCGAACTCTTTCACACATACTTGTGGAACCAACGTTAGGCTGTCAGTGAATTAAATTATGAATTTTATTTAGCAGGTCTGGGTCCCGATAGTTGATTTCTTAATAAAGTCAATGAACCCCTTCGTACATCTCATAGAATAGACAAATTAATTTATCCAAGAACCCATTGTTCATCCTCCAAAACTTAAAAAAAAACACTATGTAATTACACAACTGGAAACGCCTCTTGCTGCCTACAGTTAACAAGATGCAAAACCTTCCATTTGACCCCTCGTATTGCTCAAATTGACCAATTTAAGTGTGCATCTAGATCACATTTAAACTTTGCAAGTTCAAAAACCTTTCCTTGCTCCGTTTTTTTTATCTCTAAATAATTCATAGGGCTACGCTCCGCCGACGCGGGCGTCGAAACAATTTGTTGTAGGTGCTTCGTTTTTTATCAGCGAGACAGGTGCGCGGGCGCATGAGTCATCCAGGCCGGATCCAGGCGAGTCGAGTATGTGAGCAGTAGCCACCCATGTGGAACAACTTAATATGTATTTATATCAAGCGCCTTGGCATAGAAAGAGTTTACGGTACGCCAAACATCGACATTTAAAAAAAAGGGTTTTATTGTTTGCTGTTTGGAGGTAATTAATGAACCTCTTGAGTGTCTTTGCGGTTTTTGTTCTTACCATTACCTACATAGTTCTTAAGTAACTGCATTTGATTTTGTGCTGATTTAAGCATAATACTTGTGTAGCTAAAGAAAGAGTTGTGGTGAAAAAGACAGCTTTGCCCCCAGCAGTGGAACAAAATAGGCTACATAGAAATAATATTGTTTCGCCAAAGTTGTGGGACGGAAAAGATTGCGTTAGTCCAGTCGTTTCAACCCTCCGTGTTCCCTAGACAACGGCGTCCTACACGTGGATAACCCCCCAATATCAAAAAGGGTTACCAACGAAACAAAATGATGAGCTCAAGCTCAAAATAAAAGCTATGTAACAGGTTTTATTTTAATTTCTCAAAACCTAGACAGCAGACAAGACGCAGTTAAAAAAATATTAATTAATAATCTCAAAAAAAAATCTGTAATTAACAGAGACAACATTAATTGCGTGTGACGACACTCATAAGTCCCGCCATATTGAATTGAAGCCATCCAGCACAAATTACATTTTGTGTGACAAGGTTAAAGAATAACTTCAAAAGTGTAACTGTAAATAAATTCTCTGTTTTTCGACCATTTTAATTTATTTTTTCACAAATCGTAGTGTTTTAATATCATCTATCAAATAAATATACATACATTTAGATTTTTCATACTAGTCAAATACCCTATTAAAAAATGGCGGAATACTTCCCTGCTATAAGAAATTTTGTCTAGTTAGAACGACCTCCAGAGAGGCTTAACTCTATTCCTCTATTTTGAAGGACCGTTCGCAAAGTACCTATTACAGCCGCCGACTGTCAAAAACCATTCTAATTTCCCTCCATTTTGTCATAGACATTGATTTTGAAAAACCGGCCTCATCTAGCTTAAAATGACCAAAAAAGATTGACGTGTAAAAGTGGTACGTTTAACCTACTGGCAAAATAAATATCACTTATTATTGTCTCTGACATGATATCTTATACCTTTAAACAAGCAATTCTTGTATATTTTCGGGGACGATAAAACGATCTAGCTAGGTTTCATTTTTAGAAAACGTTCACCAAAAGCTCGGTCATCCAAATACTTAGGACTTAAATGTGAATACTGTGTACGGGAAGTGGCCAGACTATCCTTCAACATAATTCCTTTTACCTATTCATTTAGCGGGCCAAGGTATATGTTGGCATTTACGAGATGGTGTTAGATTTATTTCCGAATATTATGAATTGTTCTCGCAAGGTCAATTATTTCCATCCGTTCGTTACGAGATATTCTTTTTCTGCTTTCAGCGTCGCTACGGTGTTTCCTTACTTGAAGGTTGGGGATTATTATCTGACTGATACTGAGCTGATCATAAATCCTTCGAAATTCATAACTCACTGTATTTTATACGAATATCTACACTTCTACACTATTATTATAAAGAGATTTTTTTTATTTGTGTGTGTGTATGTTTGTAATGAATAAACTGAAAAACTACTGGACCGATTTTAAAAATTCTTTCAGCAATGGATAGCTACATTATCAGCGAGTAACATAGGCTATATTTTATCCCCGTACTCCCACGGGAACGGGAACTACGCGGGTGAAACCGCGTGACGTCCGCTAGTTATTTATAAAGGCGAAAGTTTGGATGTTTGGACGGATTGAGGGATGGTTGTTTGTTATACAATCACGTCAGAACGGCCGAACAGATCTTCATGAAATTTGGCACAGAGATAAATTATAGTCTGGAATAACACATAGGATACTTTTTATCCCGGTAAAATGTTCCCCTGGGGATAATTTTTGACAGAGACGCTAGTAGTTCATGTAATGTGTGTCATCACGCCTGTATTCCGCAAAATATCATGCAAATTTAGTACAGTGAGAAGTTCCAGATGGGTAAAAAACAAAGTCAAATCATTTATTTCAATTAGACCATTAAAAGGCACTTTTGAACGTCAACATTCCATTAAAAACCATGTTCTAAAGTCTACTATCTATAAAAAGTAACCATTAACAAACGTAGATTCTTATGGAGATTGCAGAACGGGCATGAAACTCCATGGAATACCCAATAATCGACCTGATAATCGAACCAACAAACACTTGCTATCACTTGACCAACAAGGCAGTGCTTCAATCTTCATTTTACATTTAATTTAGTTTCAACTATTCCATAATCGCTTAATATCTGTGTGTCTTAAGGGCATGGAAGTCTTCCTCTACATTTTATTCCTCGACTAACACACAACCTCATTTAACTTTTTGAAGTGAAAACTTCTTTAGCGGCATTATGCACTTTTTGGGATGGGTAAAAAATGTTAAACTAGCGTCAGGACACGTGACCTGATCGAAAATTCGTAAGACGGAGGGAAAGTTCTGAAGTGTTAAATTTTTATGTAATATTAATTGTCATGTTTGTGTACGATAGCGCAATAAGTGAAAATTGTATTTTACCACATAAATGATAGTACTTTTATGCTTATAATTAAAGCAATTCGTTCGGAATTATTCCCTAACCATTCCAAAATATCAAAAATGCACAAAGTTAATGTTCAAGTTGTCACTTCTCACGGAGTTCAACCCGTTGTTTATTTTTATTACCAGTTAATTCATACTTATTAGTCTGAGGCTGGCCACACAGCCATTGAACTATTACATACTACCATTAGTTATTAGTAACCAGTAACTACTCGCCGATTTATATCGGCGTTGTTTTTTTTGTGGTCAGGTGCTTCTACAGGTTTTTGTACTTGATTTAATGCTTGTGTTGCTAATACAGTGTGCATATTTTAGTCAGCCAAGCCTGGCATCATCATATTTGCACAGTTAGTCGGAGACAGTTTCATCTAAACTGCAGTTTTAGAGAGAGCGTGCAGTTCTAATGCACTGTAGAGCCAGAATTGTATAAACAAAAGTATGGCACAATGGAAAATACGATCACTTCTACACGATGCCATTTTATTCGCCTTACAACGGCTGTCCACTTCATCTATCCAGTGACTACTACACATTAATTAAAAAAAAAAAAAATCGTCATGAATATTTCAATGATTAAACAAATGAAAATATCAATCATTATCATGACGCATGACGTAGTTTGAAACATCCTGTAGCGAGCACAGTCCGAGCCTTATGTTCCAAGGACGGCGCGGAATGGAACAGCGACATTGTTTTGACAGGTAAACATTATTAACAGGCTGTTCCTAACTCTATTGCTCTATTTATTTTTATTGTACCTATTATCTAGGTAAATGAAATATAAAAAAAAACTTTTTACAAATAAATACAACCGACTTCCGGTGTTTTTTGTTGTTTTTTCGTTTTTTTTATACCGACTTCCGAAATTAAAGTAATTTTATACTTTGTAGTGTTTTTTATTTGGAAGTCTAAGTCTAGTCTAATTTTTTTTTTTCACTTTTTAGTGGTTCATATGTGCTTACCTCTTCACAGCGTACCGGTGTGATGTTATGTTATGTACTGGTGTAAACAATAGACAGACATGAGATTTCAGCAATCCCAGTCCATTTGCTATCATATATTGACAAGTTCCGTTGCCTATCTCCAAAGTTCTTCATCACATTTTCACCATCTTGAAATGGGACCACTCCGAGAAAGTACTCTTCCAAAAACTACCCAAATCGCTTCAAGTGCGCCTATAAAATTTAAAGAGTTCTCTCTATTTCTCCAGGATCCCATCACCAGATTGATGATCATGGGACCACCTGGGAAGTATACCCTTTCAAACAAAAATCCAAATCGGTCCAACCATCTTCGAGTAATCGAGGTATCGGGGAAATGGACCGCCTTTGCAAGACGACTAAAATGTCACCGTGTTAAACATTGATGTTTTGCTCTGCATCCAGCCGTTACGCCAGGAGCCTGATGCCTGAATATCTGATATAGTCAGTCTTACCTAGGAGTGTCGTGTGGAAGATATAAGCACTCGCGTCATGTAAAATACCGGTATAAATCAATTTTATTGCATCCAGTAAGACTGAAAGCCGACCACAACAAGTGATGAAAACACTACAAATGAAGGAGACAGTAATGCCTTTATATTTTTTCTCCTCCCAGTTATCCCAATAAATAAATATGTAGCCTCCACCCGTTTCATCCCCCCCTAATTGTTGGGGAATGAATTGAAACAGGTGTGTACCTTTAAAATAACATTTAATAGTCGAGCAGAGTCGGAGGCACAGAAAATTTGTAGGTCTTGGGTTACGGTCGTCTAAAGTCGCTCCTGTAGGGACAGGTACTTTCCAGTAGTCCTTAGACGAAGTTCCGACCACCCATATGGCCGGAGGCGGAAGCAGGCTGTTGCTCGGGAAGGTGAGGTACGGCGATGCAGCTGTCGATCGGCGCGGCGGGCCGTCGCCTTGCACTGCACACCAGTGGCGTAACTCAAAGGGGCTCGGCCTGCAGCTACTCCAGTCGTTACACGCTGGAATTCTCGTCGTAGCATAAATTTTCTATGCAGCACGAACCATGTTGTATATGACTGCAGTATATACGTCCTTCCTAGTTCCTATATACGCTTTTATAGGGATAAAAAATATTGGACTAGCGTGCCAAGTGTTATTAATTTAATTCGTCTAATAAAAACTATTCGTGAAAAATAAATTAATCTTTGTTCTTGTTTTTAACTACCAATCAGTTCCGTGTTGCATTTTAGCCAATTATTTTTCAGATTCTGGAAGCTTGGTCTATGTAGACTACGGCTCTATCTCAGAATAAAAAAAAGCCAAAGATCCGTGTTTGCGTGGTATTTGCGATCTCCTTTTTATGTGTCATAAATAGTAATTAAGTTTTTATTTGCAATAAAATGTGTTACATACATTTTGATGGTAGAAACATTCCGCCATACTAACATGCAATATATCACTAAACATAAAAAGGTTGATGATCAGAGACGAGATTGAAAGACCAACTTGCAGTATAATACATATATGAGTACAAGGAATTATATAAATTTTGACAAACTGACACTTTTTGTAGTTTTATAAGAACAATTATATTATTAAAATCTAGTCCCGTGTCTCGCGATGGTTGACAAGGAAAATAAGAACGCTAAGGCTTATGAAACTGATCCTCGTAGGTAGGTACAAATAGGCGATGGTCGAGTTACTTTTTTCGGCAAAACCTGGGAGGCAATGTCGGCGCGATGACGTGTAGGGATGTGCCGAATAATAAACGCGACGATCGCGTATACGGACACTTTTAGTGACATCACACGTGTTTTGATGTCACATTAACAAGAGGTAGAATGACCCTTTGTTTTGGACGGCATTTTTAAGTTATTGTGATCATGGTTTGTTGGTTATGCGTCAAGTATTTGAACGTGAAGCAAATGATGATAAGCAAAATTCCATGAGTAGTTTTTAGAATAATATAAATAAAAGCACAAGGATCCTCTTTGAATGATTGTCATGTATTTATATCCCGTTTTTTTCCTAGGACTTACTTATTTAAAAATTAAATTGATATCCCTAATTTATATTTTGTAATAAAATTGGTCCCAGGGATACAAAACAACACGCAAACGGAACCCCGATTCGCTGAAATATTTTAGTTACGCCATATTTATTATGTACAGAAAACATCAAGCTACCCGAAACTGTGAAATTTTCCCAATCTACCTTGAACCTAATAATTTAGCGATAAAGTTGAAAATCTAATAAAGAAATTTGACAGATTCTTGTAGCTTGATGTATTGGCGTCTGTACTTACTGGAAAAATTGGCGGGACGTTACACGTTACAAACCAGAGTAGAGGTCAAATCACGATTATCGTATAAAAATTACCACTTTAGCAGTTATTTGAGCCAAAATTACTGAGAACATTTTTATAATAAACAATAATCAAACGTTCAATAATGTTCCGATCGCCGATTGAAATTCCATCGGAATATAATGTTAGTGTATTTTTTGCCGTATAACAACATGTTTCATAAACAATAAATTACTGATTGATAATGACGTTAATTACAGTAGTTTAAAGCCCGTATCTATGATATAGTTTATGACTTACTAACTGCTGCCCGCGGCTCTGCGCGCGTCAATGTTGAATATTATCCCAAGTGGACACGGGACATACTCCCGGGATACAAAGTATCGTAAGTACCCAAGTTCCAGTACATGGTCTACCCATGTGCCAAGTTTCGTACAGCCGTTAATACCTGAAGAGGTAACACACAAACTCAATGTCGCATTTATAGTATTAGTTAGGATTGTGGGTCTTGGAGAAAAATATTTATGATCTGCTAGATCGTGAACATAATTTAAATATAGTACCCATACTTCACAGTTGAATGAATCTAAGAGGAAAGGCGTTATAAACGATCTTGCAGCGATAGTAGACGGTAGATTTGTCCGACCGATACTGTTACCGAGCCGATAAGGACATCCAATAATATTATTGAATTCAACATTACGTGCATAAAGATTATAGATGAAATGCTTCAATAGATTAAAAATTAAAAAGAAAACAAAGACAATGAGCCAGAATCGCGTCGCATTTGTACAAAAAATCGTGATCGCAGTATTACGCCGCTACACATTTGAGAGTGTTTGACATTCCTCAGACGACCTCAACGACGGAAGTGCTACGGTTATCCCTCGCAACTCAGCAGAAACTAGGAAAATGGTCGTCAAAATCGGTAACAAATATAGTTTACGATACCCACGACGTTTTATGTTGACAAGAAGCGTTACGCCTTCTCAGGGCTTCAAAAGATCTTCGGCGTATCGTAATAAGCAGAACGTACATAAGTAGGTACCTAGACCCCTGCCGACCGTAGACGTACTAATGACCTATTTTCCGGTCAACCACCTGAAGATCGAAGATGACACTAAATAAACCGATTGATCGATTGTCAAATATAAAAAAAAAACGTGCAAGAACTGTGTCAGTCTCCAGAATAATCATTTAGAACAGTGACTTGGTGGACAGGAATAATTAGCGCAGCTTGAGCTACTGAAGAGGTTGTCATCATCATTTCAGCCGAAGATCGTCTACTTTTAGACACAGGCCTCCGAGATGTACTGGACCCAAGCGTCGCCACATCAACCGGTCCTGTGCTTTTTGAATCCAGCGAATTTCAATAGCCCTTGCCAGGTTATCGGTACACTTTGTGGAAGACCTTCCAACGCTACGTCTACCGGCCACCAGCCAACACTCTCGAAACTTTTGACCCGATTCAATCACGCGATGAAACTCCAAGCATGGCCCTCCCCACTGAACAATTTTTTTTTTTGTGTCCAAGTTTATTTAACTCATTCCAAGGGGGTGAAACTGCATTAAACTCTCGGACTTTGGCTCATTCTGTTTCAATATGAGGAGGCACGATCCCTAACATCATCTGCCTAGCCTTTTCTCAATTATATTGGGGTCGGCTTCCAGTCAAACCGGATTCAGCTGATTACCAGTATTTTACGAGGAACGGCTGCCTACCAGACCTCCACAGCCCATTAACTGGGTAACACGGTACTCATTGGTAAGACTGGTGTGGTGGTGTCAGATTTTGTGGCTGCTGACTATTCGTAACGACTGCCAAAGATCTACAAATGACAGCCTCCAACGGCTTAACGTGATTTCCGAGGAACGGCGGAGTCTCGGTATGTTAAGATGGTCACCCATCCACAGACCAACCTCGGCCACCGTTGCTTAACCTTGAAGATCAACCCGTGCGGCTGTTATTATTTAGCTACGAGCTCCTTCCGGCAGTGGGATATAAATATTAAGTACTTAAAAGTTGATATTGGTTGGTACAGTTGCAGAAGAACTCACAAAAATTAACAAAAACAACCATGTGGGAATCCAACGTGAAGTACGAGACGGTCAAAACCTGACTGTCAAATTGTAAAAAATATGAAGTGCAAATAATACATACGTACTCGCATATACCAAAGTAAATACTGTTGGCATGTCTTGTAAAGCTCCAAGAATATAGATCGCAGATACCGCATCGTGTGCACCGTTCATTTTAACAATAGTAACAGTAACCTTGAAAAAAGTGGTAAAGAATCTCCTTCTTTCAGTTGGTTATAAAAACTGACAATGGATTGCGTACCGATAGATTGCTTTCCCATCGACCGATAGATGATTACACTACTGAAATACTGTTCAAAATTATGAGATTTTCTTTTTGTTTCATGTAGGAGGTAACCTCTGGCAGTACCAGGTACACTACGGCAGAGTGCAGCTACTTTTAACCCTCTTGATTAAGATAAGAGTGAGAAAGTTAAGCATCTGATATCTTCATTTCTTTTTGGTAGCATTTTGAGAGTTTCTGTCTCATATTCCAATTTATTTTCTTCTTGCACTTAAAATAACGTCAATCTTGAATCGAAAGTAAACAAATGACGATCTCGTCAATCGCCAAAGAAATTGAAAATGTTAAAAACTAACGTCACAACCAAACTATTTATAGCAGTGCCTGACAGTTCGAGTTTCGGCACAATCTTATTACAAACATATAAAAACCAATTTTTTAATGACTACAGTTTTTTGCAGAACGGTCAAGTTATCAAACTCGACGATTACGAGTCGTTGAACCGCGGTCACATACCTAAGCGTTTATTTGGTCACGAACTTTTCTTATAACCTATACATGATTATGTTATAACTTTATAAGCTTTACAATGAACAATATTGTATTTATAAAAGTCGGGTCGAGATGGGCACATTGACGCTATCGCTGTGGCTGAAACTTAAATCAGGGTGGCTCAGGAGCGTGGGACTTGGCACGGGAAAAGAGATACCCAGCGAAGGATGAAGTCGGGCTTCGGATGATAATGATAAAAAGTCTGTTTATTTCGATGTTTGTTAATTAATCTGACTTCAACGGCTGAACGGATTTGGATGTTTACACAGGAAGAGATGGGCTGGAACAGGACGTAAGTAATTTCTGTACCTCATGGCAGGTTAATTTCCGTGGAATAACTTTAAATTCACTGCATGTTTATTCATCGGTATTACACCGTACTAAAGATCCTAGTGAGTTCATCCAAGGTGAAAGGAAATTAGTAATAAAAACTAACAACATCTATTTGTACTGAAGCTCAGTTATAACAAACTAGCTTTTGCCCGCGACTTCGTTTGCGCATATCCCGTTTTTTCCCGTTCCCATAGGAATCTCCCGTCCCCGTATAGCCTATAGTAATCCTAGTGAATGTAGCTATCGTATATAAAAAAAAACTTTCTAAATCCGACTAGTAGTTCCAGAGATTTGCGCATTTAAACTAACAAACCTATTCTTCAACTTTATTTTTAGTATAGATATGAGAACAAGTAACGAGAGGCCATTCCTTGTCATAACTACTACTTATTCTTTTACCAACCAATTTACGTATCTTTCTCAATATTAATGTAAAATTTTGAAATTACTAATTGGCATTTTTTCCGACCCTGAAGGACCATTTCCAGAAAGTGAAGATCTTATTTTGAGAAGGGATAGGGCCTGGAAAATTCTCCCTTTCCAATGACGTAACCTGATATCTCATTACTTCTCCTTCAAACTCTAGAGCAATTTAGTTTTACCTTGGCTAATAGTAAAACACAAAACAAAGTGTATCTCGTGTCTACAACTTGTAAGTACTTGTAACAGCCGGTCGATGACCTTGGCCGTCGAGCTATGAAATTAAACAAGAACAATATTTTCGCACGCATGCTCTAAGAAATGACTTAATGAGCCATTATCTTGTTCGTGGCTAATATTCCTATGTATTTTGATAAGTATACTAATTAGGTAAGCATAGGGGAAAATGTCGTTATAAAAAAAAAAAACATTTTATTTCGGACAACTAACGGCCGGTCTCAATAACGTATCTACATTTAACCAACTGTCAAATTAGCTGCCAACAGTAGCTGAAACGTTTCAAAGGCAATCATGACGTTTTGGCTACTGTTACCATAAAATTGTTAGTAACAGGTTTTGCACTTAAACACTATTGTTAGTAACTTAACTAGAGACGAATTAATGAGAGGACCACCCATCCACTAGCAACAGCGACATACTAGGGTATAAGTCTTCTCACTAACTGCCTTACTATGTTGGAGGAGGTATCGGCCGCCACAGCCTTCAGGAAGCTATTGTGACTGCCCCTCATTCTGCTCAGGATCGAGGCCGTTTTCTTGCGGATGATGGCATGAAACCCATCGCTATGGGTTACCACGAAAATTTCAGAGGCACTGCAATATCGAGGCAGCCGCAACAGCATGCCAAACACATTATTATATTGGACCCGCAGAGCATCCAGCGATCTTTTCGAGTAGTTGCCGCAAAGATTACCGGTGTAAAAACTCTGTCATGCCATGGGCAACTGCTGAACTTTGTTCTGTTTGTCTGTGGTGTGACCAGAGACACGTTTCGGTTAATGTCCGGTCCAGACAGGGGCTGGCAGTGATGTGTGTGTTTTTTTTTTTAGTTTTTATTTATTTTTGTTATAATTATTGTAGTTGGTAAGTTTTTTAGTTTTTAGTGTTCTGTGCGTTTTTTCCCGGCAGAATAAATTGATTTTCTTTCTTTCAAGATACTTAAACTTTTTCACTTTACGAATTGACGTACCGTTTATGGCAAGTTCGAATGTACTTTCCCGGTACTTACCAGCGAACCCAAAAGACCATATATTCACATTTATTGGCATTGTAGACCGTTATGGTGTTGGTTTTGTTTTAACTGTATTTGGTTGAAACGACAAGTTTAAATGTTGTAGAGTCAGATTAGTTTCATTTAGATAACTAATTATCTAAATGAAACTAATCTGAGAATAGGAAACATGCATGCATTTTTTTATTTGCAAAATAATATACTTATTATCTCTATTAAACAATTATGAAAGAATTTTTAAAATACCTTCATAACTGATGAACTTATTTAGCTTCAAAGTTGACAATTAGAAAGAGAACTCCGATACCAACTCTGACGTCAAATACTATGTCGCCTATACAGCTGCCATAGAAAACAGCGTTTTCGCGAGAGGGACAGATATATTTGTTTAAAATAGTTATATCTCGTTTTTGTTTCGGTCAATTCCGATTCTTTTTTCATTGTTAGTATTATATTTTTGTATACATCTAGATAAACTGTTTAGATAATACAATAAAAGTTCATACATATTCCCTATTGAGTCTCAATCGTCAAAATATCATCCAAAAAGGTTGTTCCTTCTCATTCCAAAGGTCTTCAGATCATTTTCCCAAATATGTTGGCACTGGTTACTAGTCTAATGAAGCTGAATGCACCAGTATTTTTACATGAACTGACTGCCTATCAAATCCCACAACTCACTGGGATAGTAGACATATGGGTTTCTGACTACCCAAACCGACAAAGACCTACAAATAATAGCCAAGACTGCAAGCAGCATTAGACCCTAGGATCTAGTGGTATCTTACATTTCCAATTAACCCCAATGATTAGCTGAGTTGCCACCAATGACTTCCTTCGTGGTTTCAAGCCAAAGGACTCACGTGAACACTTATTTGTAGTTTTACTACCATTTTCTTAACGTGCTTGCTATTTCAAGATAACTATATTTTTGCGGAATTTGTTCATAAGAGTCAGTCACCGCGGCCCTGGAACGCAAAGGGTTTTAGAAGGAACAAGAATAGTTTTTAAGAGTCTGACACGCCCTGCCGCTCTACTCAGAGCGGTAGAAGTCATTTAAAGATTTCGCATCCTTAAAAAAATATATATATCTATATTTAGCGTAGTATGTTTGGACATCAAACCTAGTCATATTCAGTCTGGATCAATTAAATTAAATGAATGTGGTAACTTGCTGTATTTCTCACAGTAAGATACCCAAACCGGTACACGCGGATGCTGATTGCCAAGTTATTACAGTTTTTCTTGTAACTGCAGTGTAACAAAAACTACAACGAGAGAAGTTTCAAACGGCCTTGTTCATATTTCTAGGTAAAACGGAGACAAAAGCTTTCAATTTATTTGAAGAATCTGGGCTATGTTGGTTCCACGAGTCGTTTTGTTGTAATGCTTAATTAACTTTGTTGTAGAACCAGTTATTTAATTCGTCATCTACGTCTGGGTTATTTTATTTTATTTGTTAAGATTGTTTATATCATGTGTTAGCTTTTACACTCGGCTTCTCTCCCATAGCCAATCCGTAGCCCAAAAGCTTTGTATTAGGATAACGTCATAGCCTATTTTTTTAAGGATGGGAAATCATCAAATGACTTCTTCCGCTCTGGGTGGAGCAGACTCTTACTGACTATAACCCATCCGTATTCCTTCTAAAGCCCTTTGCGTTCCAGAGCCGCGGTGACTCTTGCGAACAAATTCCGCAACAACGTCATAGCCTACCTACGGTACTCAGTGATAATATATCTTTCCATCAATTAACGATCAGATCAGCCAGACGATTCTGTAAACATGTCACAGTGAAGGCTTGGGTGAAGTGATCACGAGGTGAGCTGTTAATCCATATAATCAAGATGGAATGACAGCTCACTTCATGATCACGTGTCATCTTGATTGTATGGATTGACAGCTCACCACGTGATCACTTCGACATGTTTACAGACAAATTTTCAATTTTACCTCCTCATTGTTTATCCGTATTAGTTTAATAATCAGGTAAGCGAACCAGTAATATAGCAACGTTGTCATTAACATGGCTCTGATTTCTTGGTAACATTTTTTTTTTTTTTTTTTTTGACTTTTGACTTCACTGCAACTTTCGAATCTAAACTAATATAATAAAGCTGTTTGGCGTTTGTGTTTGTTTGTTTGAACGCGCTAATCTCTATATGTATATGATAGCCACTTTCATGCGGAATGCTATAGGCTACACGGGAACGGGAAATTCCTACGGGAACAGGAAAAAACGGGACAAGCGTGTACGGAGTCGCGGGCAAAAGCTAGTTTAAGAATAAATGAGTTGTGAATAATCATCCATATTCCATAGATTGCCCGCTTCTCTAGTGATCGCCACTGTTGATTCTTACTCTCAGGAGTTGTAGTCGTTGGCAATAGAGGCTTGAAAATCCGCTAAATACAAAAAAACATCCCCGGGCTGAAAAAATGGTCAATTAGTATGGGTCCTAGACTGAATAGCAAGGAATATGATGGGTTTGGATCGTGCTCATTATATTGAGCAGCGGTGGACTGGTAGACCAGTGGAAACAACCAATTTCCTGGTGTATTGCGTGACTTGAGTGTGTTGGTAGGTCATGGTTTTGAACCCCAGCAAGCGCTTTTATTTATATTATCAATTTCAACCCACTCTTTCTCTCAGAAAAGATACATGTTTCCCAGCAATGGGAGCATTCAATGATAAGAATAACTGATTAACAGCAAAACATCTGGCTCACGTTAGCATAGAAGTGGAATTAAGTAAAACAGTTAGGAACAACATTCACGACAACTAACAGTTCAAAAGATTGTAATTGTATCACGTAACGGATTGCTTGCTTCTCAACAAGCACAAAATAAAGTGGCTAACTAACTAGTGGAAAACGACCCTAGGAACATTGAGCATTAAAATCTTTTAAGTTAAGTTAACAGTAAATAAGTTACTTCAAGGCAAGCGTGCTCCATTGTCGACTATTATCCGGCGTTGCCACTTTTAGCTTTTATACTCTTTTGAGTAAAAAAGACACATTGTCACCTGCCTAGCCTTTTCCCAACTATATTGCGGTCAGCTTCCAGTCAAACTGGATTCAGCTGAAGACCAGTATTTTACGTGGAGCGGCTGCCTACCAGACCTCCACAACCTATTAACTGGGTAACATTTGGGTAACTGGGTAACACAATTGATGGGTTACCTCAGTAGCAGAAGTACCGCTTCTGGTACTGAGGTAACCCATCATGTCAAATAAAATATATGAGCAAACATTTGGCATGTTTGCTTGAAAATTAACCCTCACCTTGAAACGATTCTGTAGGTACCGCAGTATAGAAGCCTAGACAACGTGGCATTATATCACCAAAAGAAAAAAAATTCGAAAAGTCCAGGGTCCAACATAAACAAAAAAAAATGACAATCTAGACATTTTGGACTTTCGACAACCGTTTTGCTGATAGAATTTTACTTTGTCTAGAGCCCAAAGTCTCACCATATAAAAACCTAATTTTGCGTGTGTGGGGACGACAAAAATGCCTCCTGATTAGTCTGCTCGCCTAGTACCAAGCTTGACAAAATGTTAATTTGATCTCTGTGATTCTTTTCTCAGCATAGGCACTTCTGACAATAAGTGTTGTAGTGTTATAGTTGTAGAGTGTACTTAAGTAGAACGGCTGTAACGCGACTGATCCGAGAAAAAATGCATCTTCAAGAATACAATAAGGCCATAAACGGACGTTTCGCGTAGCGGCCGTAGTGCGACTCTGTCATTAAAACTTATTAAAGCATTATTATGTCTTCAATGCGCCTGAGCAAAAATTACGAGTATGCAAAAATATAATACTGTCACCGAACGGAATTCGAGGCCATCGATCCATTTACCTTCTGATCGCAATCCGTAGGCGTCTGCCCACTTCATCTGACTAACGTCTGATAAACTATCAGTCTATCGCTAAGGAGTTTATCTCACTGTTATCACTTTACCACGGTTACGTGGGAACCCAGTGAATATCGTGATAAGAGCTTGCTAGTTACACTTTGTAGGAACTCACAAATAAGGTATGCAGATTAGCAGAAACTATACACAAACTGTCCATTGGCATTGTTATAGGGGCTAAGGAGGTGAAAATACTCATAAATCGTCTTTTATAATGCGCACAGCAAAGGAGTGGAACTCTCTGCCTGCGTCTGTGTTTCCGAACGCATACAACCCTATTCTCTTCAAAATTAGAGTGAACAGGCTTCTTGTGGGTAAGCTGGCTCCATCGTCGACTTTGTCTCTGTCATCTATGACCTAGATAGAGTCAAGAGCAAACCAATTTTAAATTAAAAAAAAAAAATACAAAAAAATAAAGAAATATAAAAACAGGGTTTGCGCCAAGTACTGAAGAAACTTATAGTATAGGGTCAATTCCAATACCCGACCAATAACGACCCGGACCGGAAAGACCATCAAGCGAATGGGCTTCTGCAAGTCAGATGGAGGTACTCCAGTGGGCCACAATGCGATTGCGGAGCTACATCCCTCAATGTCTCACTTCTTGACGTGTTATCTGTGCAACAACACCTGCACCCTGAAAGACCTCTACGAGGCAAATGATAATGCGTCGAAGTAGCGGACATCGATACGACGAAGAAGATGAAGTCCGATACAATTATATAAAAGAACAAATCAGTTTTTTAGTACAATTAATGTTTGCATGTAAATGTTCATCATTTTCTAATTCTGAAATATTTAATTTTGTACTTCCCGTACAAGCTGTTTAATAAGTAAAATTTATTTATAACCTCTTAAAAGGCGTCTTAGAAATTGGTGATGGGAAATTCCTGGTCATAGTTATACTGCTTGTTCTACTTTTGAACAAGGATTTGGTTCTTTGCTATTGTATTTTCGACATCATTATAATATTTAAAAAAGACCTTTGTGGTAACAAAGGTCTTTTTTTAAATATTATACCTACCTTTGTATGCAGTAGAGAGGCCTGTCACACCAGCGTCAAGTTGCCTATTTAGGCAAGTATCAAGAATTCTTGACCCGTGCATATATGTCAATAGGGTCAAGAGTGTCAAGTGTCAAGACTGGCCGGTCTGCACAAATCAGAGGAGACATTTTAATAAAAGTTTATTGGTATCAGGGTTGGTTCATTTAAAATCAATTGGGTTTTTATTATTAGAAAGTCAACGTCAAATCACTTGTTGCAATTTGAACATTAAAAGACAGTTTTGAACGTCATCACTTACAGTTAAAAACACACAAAAATAATAAATTTACCAGTTGTCCATTCAAATTGTCAAATACTTACGCGTTATTAGCCGTGATTGGTTGAATGAGTTTTCAACAGTCATGCATCTTCCCGGTATGAGAAGAGGCTTTTGCCCACTAATTGGACAGTTATTATAAAGTCGATCGTAACATTTTTGTTGAGTAAGACCGCAACTAAAGTCGTAATAAATCATTGAGCGAAAATTTTCTCTAGTCAAATCCATTGCGACCCACGACAGACACTTTTTAAATTGCCGCCAATTTGTAAAAATAAATGACATTTATGAATTCATTACACATCTAGCAGATTCCCAAAAAGTTCACATTCGAAATTTAAATAAATTTTTCATCGGCTGCTTCTTACTGGCCTGTTCTAAAAACTCAGTGTAACCCCCTCGCACAGGCTGTATAGTCACTAAATAATATTTAAATACAAAGTCACGATCTGTGACTTAGGTACTTCTTCTAAATCACGCAACGGATTTTGATACGCTTTTCATTCGTCAAATCGTTGAGCTCCTTAAAGATCTAAGTTTGAGCTACACTACACGATAACTGACAAATGCTTGCACTGTCTGGACGGGTCCACTCAAATCTGTGTGTTACTTTCCTTAAAAGACCACTTGGTTCTCATATGATTTGACCAGTACGATTGCATGGACTTTAAAAGAGACTTTGACCTCTGAGTTTGTTTCGGTTTTTCTTCTCAGGGTAGTCAGCTTGGAAACACCGGCCTCATCTAGTCTTAAAATGACCAAAAGAGATTGACGTTCAAAAGTGTTATGTTTAACTTTCTTACAAAATAAATGCAGGTTTCTATGTATAGGGTGTTTCAGAAGTGCGTGGTCAAGTTTAAGGGTGATGATCTTTATCTGATATATATTAAAGAAAAAATAAAACAATTTAAAAAGATTGATTTTTTTCATAAATTCGACCGAAAATATCGAAGAAGCATTCCGATTTGAAACCAGAATGTTTCAAATCGGAATGCTTCTTCGATATTTTAAATTGTAGCCGTCCACAATTCCGGGCGAGTCGCTGGTGTTAGATAAGTTGAATAATATTACAAGTATTTTAAAAGCAGTTTTGCGTTGTTTAAGCATTTTCTCCTTGCCTTTCCTTTCTAACCAGTTCTACGAGGGTGTGCATCAATGAATAACAATGACTTTTAGTTGGTACCTACCTAAAGCATTTTGCATGTTGACCTTTGGAGACATTAAGACCGCTGTCTGAATATTCCATTTTTAGAAAATATTATTTGTTTTTTAGTACTAGTACATTGTTACGAGCTTGGGGTTCGTGACAATAAAAACAGCCGATTAAATAACCATAATGACACTTTAATTTAACAACACTAATTACAACTTTTAACTCACTAATTACAGAACACAACTTCACCACTGATCACTTTAATCGCACTTAAAGTTCGCTTCCGAAGTATTGGACGTGTCAACACCGACAAAAAAACAAATCCTAAGAAATATTTAAAAAATGTTCAGTCCAGTTTCATTGGAAAAAAATATTTCAATAAACCTTTTAAAAACCGTTACAAATTAAAACGCCACGCTTGATACCAGGAATGCCAACCTTTGGAAACAACCCTAGAGAAACACTCAAAAGGTCATAGATAGTTTTTTTTTTATTTCACAACAGGTTCGCGGCAGCTGGTTACTTAATCGACGTAGCATTTAGCACCGGCAACGACCTGCGACCCTAGTAACTCGCTTAGCGACTTACCCACTAACTTGCCCAACGAATAGCGTTTCTTTTTGAGATACACTGGCGAATGGTGTATCACCTTACGTCATTTATCTAGATAGGTAACGCACTAGACCAGAATAAAGTGTTTCTATGTGTCTGTTGCAATTAGGGACAAATACATATATGTACACTTGGATTCTTGGATCTTTACCTATGACTACGAATGTACCGTCTTGCAAGTAGTGAGTAGTGCCAGATCACACGGCATTGCGCCGACCAATCATAAGCAATCTCTCAAATATCACACGTCTCATTACTTGCTGCAATCCGTAATACATTTTGAAACTAAGTATGGTACATAATATCATTAGCCGTGGTCAATTTGAACCAATTTTTCAAAGAATTAAGAAATATCTTGAGTATGCAACTTTAAGTTTCACACGTTTATTATTGTTATGTCTCATTTTACTATGGGTAACCTTACACTGCATCCCACGTGTTGATATATAATCAGAATTAAGTAGTGAAAGAAATACATTGAGGCATTCATAAAAAATATCAAATAATTGATTATTTCATTTAGTTATCCTTATTTAATAATGTATCATTGCATTTAAATGCCTCTAAAAACTGTAGATCCTCTAGGTAACATAATATTGCGAATAGTTTCAAGAAAAATAATTTTACGAAAGTGCTGTAAATCATTGTGCGTTCTGTAAAACTAAATAAAAACAACTTAAAACTAATTACTAATGCTCGTTATTTATTGGACAGCTGATGCGATGATGAGCTGCCATTCAATGTATCTGCAGTTAAAAATATAAGTAAAACTTCGGTAAAAAATGTTCACTATATTTTCCTTACCGAACTCAATTTTAAACTAAAGACAGCATTACACCTTTATGTGTATAAAATTGTACATATACAAGTAGCCATACAATTGAATACTCTTTAATATTCAGGTACAACATTAAGTTACAAGAAAGGTAGAAGGAAAAAACATTACATAGGGTGACATGATGAAGAAAGTGTCCTCATCGCTGTCAATCGATGATGGCGAAGATGAACTAAATAGGCCTTTAGTGTGGGACGCAACCTGTGTCGTTACAATTGCGCCATCCCATCTTCCTAGTTCATCGTGTTGTGCTGGTGCTGCTGCTGCGGCTGCGGAAAACCTCAAGCGGCGTAAATATAGTAACCTTATTGGTGACTATATTTTCGAGCCGTTTGGGGTTGAAACCCTCGGGCCGTGGGACACTTATGCTCACAGCCTTTTCAAAGAAATTTCGATATGGCTGATTGACACTTCCCGTGACCCAAGAGCTGGCTTTTACTTTGGCCAGAGGCTAAGTATTGCCATTCAACGTGGCAATGCCGCCAGTCTCTTGGGCACATTACCAGCTGACAGCGTTCAGGATGAATTTTTTGATGCTAAATTTTTTTTTGTTGTAAGTTTAGTTTATTTATATACTTACATTAATTTAGAACACTAGAGATATACATTTTTGTGTACTTTTTTATTTTATTTTTCTATAAAATAACTCACACACCGTAAAATCATTGTTTGCAATATTTGTAAACATGTGAGTACCATTTATTGTTAAACTTTTATTTGAAAAGAGTAACTATGGAGTTTCTGGTCCGATCTTCTCCATAAGAATCTACGTTTGTGAATAGACAGTAGAGTCATTTTATTTTATACATATTCTTTTAACTGTAATGTAGACGAATAAACGTTTTGACTTTGACTTTGATTTTGCTGTCATTGGTGGGGAGCTCATTCTTTGTCCACAGCCAATGCTCTATCGTGTGCAGACTCTCAACTAAAATCTTGTCGATGTTCCGAAAACCCACTAAAAACTAAGTTTCTTAGTTTCCAATTACAATAAGATTACACTTCATAAACTGCCGTTCCATGCCCTTATTAACCATTGTTCCACATTTCCAAACAGAATCTAATTTCGGTCGTGTATTGTGAAAAACAGTTAGGTTCATGGTGTCTAAAACCTCAGCGATTTAAACAATGGTGTCCTAATAACGGACAGCGGTGTGATCCATTGCGAAACAATGATTCATGTGGTTTGTGGTTTCATGAATGGTTTCTAATAAAGTAGGATTGGCAGTTGTATCAAGAGGGATTATGGATGCATTAAAGATTATAACATGAGACCGTTGGCATGCCCTGTAGCCTAAACAACAAGATAAATTTCAACAAATGAGGTATAACTAGATTCGTCTAAATTGTTTCCAAACTGGATTTCCATAAGCAAGGACAGTGACAAGGACACAAGTGAAGGACATGAACTTCCATACATATTTTACTAAATGTACAAGCGGATGATTTTTCAAATATCCTTCCTTATTTCCCACTTTTGGAGGAACTCTTGTGCAAAAAAAGATTCTAGACACAGCGATAAAGGCCTTGTGTTGTCCGTCAGTAAATTTAAGACTCCTGGTATTCAGCTGAATCCGGTTTGACTGGAAGCCGACCCCAATATAGTTGGGAAAAAGGCTAGGCAGATGATGATGATAGCGAAAAATAAGTGAAAACGTAAAGGCAGCAAAATAGTTTTACACACAGGGCCAATTTTAATGTATTTCTTACATGAGAAGTGGTCCTGTCGATCACAGTTCATTATAAATTGGCATGCCGCCACCTAATCTGCAATTCAGATGACTTTTTAACCCACTTTATCCGCTACTTCTGCCATCAATCATCTCTCGGCGGTGACCACATTTTTAGCTGATTGGCAGCTTATTGAATGTTAGTGTTTGTCAATAACCGATTTCGCCGGTCAAAATACATTAGCTTGTTTACTATGTTCGCCAAACAATCTATTGTTTGCAGCACGTTTAACGAAACAAAATGACTGGCATTTGATATCAGCGCTCAAGGTGAAAAATGTGTATCGGAACTACAAATGTTTTAAATTAATAACTAAAATTATCAAATTTTCAAAAAACTTCACTTTAGAATACATTAGGGTATCTCTCTCTCTCTTACTTTTTATAAAAGTAATTTCTATTCGCGAGTACCTATACAAAGCACTACTTAGAATGACTTATGTATAGATCTAAGTGGAACTCTTACGTACACAAATAAAAACCACACCTAGTGAGATATACCGGTCGATTCTGCAAAAATGTCGAATTGAAGGATTGGGTGAAGCGATCACGAGGTGAGCTGTCAATCCTATATGGATGGAATGACAACTCACTTTATTATCACGTGACATCTTGATAATAAGGATTGACAGCTCACCTCGTGATCACTTCACCCAAGCCTTCACTTCGACTGTTTAAAAAAAACTGACTGACTGTATAAATATTATTCTTTCTTTCTTTTCTTTCTTTTTCTTTGTTTGCAGAATCGACCAGCTGTGGTACGACTGTAAACATCTCACCGTGTAAACTTTGGTGAAGTGAACATAACGTGAGCTGTCAATCCATACAAACAAGATGGAATGACAGAATAAAATATGATCGTTATCGAACCCAATTCCCATGTCGGGCAAAATGTTATTAGGACTACAACTCTGGAATTTCTCAGTAACAGTCTCTGCACAGTTCAAAACAAATGCAAAATGCAGGTTTGTTATGTTATCTACACCCCTGCCTTACCCGTCGGGGAATACAGGCTTAAAGTTATGAATGCTAAAACCCATCGTTCCAACTCGGAAACGGCTAACTGGCCGCTTCAGAGAAAAGCCGTAACGGCACCACGCTATCGCCCTGCGGATGTACATCCGTTTAACTGTGGGAAAAACAACCCCTCTTCATCGTGCAAGTCTAATGAAGAAATGTAAACGCAACCTTATAACTGGCATTTATTCCTTATACCGTTCAGTGTGCAAAGGTCATCAGTGACTGGATGTCTGTCTTATTTCTCGACGTCCAAACAATAGGGTATATGACTAAAATATAATTGAAAACTAAGCGAAAGCTAAAGTTTCATGATTTTTGTTCTCGTGCTCGAGCGACTTTGGTCTGATTGGTTTTCCCAATTATTTTAGAGTCTTATGTTAGCAGTACTAGAAGGCAACACAATATTACAAGGTTCGGCTTCCAGTCCAACCGTATGCAACTGAATAAACACATGGAGCATGGGTTTACATGGAGCGAATTTAACATGGAGCGAATGTTACATGAAGTAATTTTTACATGGAGCGAATTTTACATGAAGTGAATTTTATATGGAGCGAATTTTATATGAAGTAAATTTTACATGGAGCGAGTTTTACATTGAGCGAATTTTATATTGGGCGAATTTTACATTACGCGAATTTTACAAGGGGCTAATTATACATGGAGCGAATTTTACATGGAAAGATTGCTTATCCCTCCACAGCCCAGCAAAAATCTGGGTTATTATAGTGAGAACCATTCTAATTATGAATTCAACTATTGGACCTACTTTAATAAGGCAAGTTCAGTTTGCTTTTGACGTGGTTTTCAATGAGATGTATGTGGCACCTAGGCTGGCATTATACCACAGGATAAATAACTAATTCCACATTCAGGACTAAACGCATACTTGGCACCTGTCGTTTGAATTAATCCTGTATCTGCATTCAAGGTCTTCGGAGTTAATTTCTAATCATCGATGTACTTGGAAGAGAAGGTAGATGATATACTTAATAGTAGTATCGTGATTGCACGATGATGATGACACGATACTGTCAAAAAAGTTTGAAATTTTGTGATCAATATATCACTGTGTATCATCATATCATGTTTAGTTAAACGGTATACCTTAATATATGCGACATAATTTGACTGTTTTTTACGGACGTGTTTCTATACAATGTTTTTTCCCGATTTCAGTGTTGGTCCCACAGTAAAAGATGTTCATAACTTCATAACATAACATACATAATTGTATAGTGACCCCTCAAGAGGTATTGCGTTTATTCTGTTACACGTTGTATAATATAAACATGTATTTTACAAAGTATATTTATATTGATATTATGTTTAAATAGTGTAATTGGCTTTGGCTGTTCTGTTTCAATCAAATAAATGTTTTTAGATTTATATTTTGCATACCTAATGTCTCTTTGTTCATAACTTATTACAAACAGAACTATCGATACCAGAGTCTTTTGAAAATAGTCCGATCCTTAGAGCAATCCAACAGGCAATTAATGATTTCGTCACCAAGGTACCTATCTCTTGGAAAGGGAGGACGAATGAAGGCAGTCATACACTGCGCAGGACTTAATAGTCCAACTTCTATTTTAGGGAACTCTGCGGGGAAATCCTCCTCAGTCCTTATGCCATTTTTTTCAGGGTCGATACAGCGTGTCTTTTTCTTTCATATTTCGCAACCCCGGTGCGACACTGTCACTTATGCAAAAATTGCAATAATGAGTTAAATATGTTATAACTGCCCTAAAGCACCCCTTTACTTGGTGCGATAACGTTACTTTCGTAGTACACATAGTTTGACATTGTAGTATAAGCTATTATTCATCTTGTCTAAATCTTGAAATATCATTATTTTTTGAAAAATTGCATTTTTGCATAAGTAACAGTCGTGCACCGGGGGTGCGAAACATCTTTGCGCCATCCAGAATAAACGACGTGTTGCATGTCAAGGAAAAATCTTAAATATTAATATTGAAAAAAATCTTAATGCAATAAATTCTAATCTAATCCTCTAATCCGCTACCTCGTTGGTCAAATGGTCGCAAGCGCTAGTGCTGATCCCTGGGTTCGAATCTCATGTTGGGCAAATTATATAAGAATTTAATTTCTCATTACCACCCCAGGCACAATTGAAGACACGTGTAAATACGCGAACTGTTGTAGAGTGTGACATCACTCGCATCTCACTGCTTAGTGAATTTGCGTCATCCAATATGAACGACGCATTACGTGACTTCTCAGTTTTTCTACCACTATTATTTCTTTTACTTGAAATATGAATTTACTATAGTAGGCGCCAGATAATCGTGGAATAACGGTCATTGACCCACCTACAATTATTGACATTTTTAATTTGAAAAACGGAATTAATGACACAAAGCTGTCCCGAATCATCATCTGTCGTGATCCTTAACATTGTCTAATAATGAAAAACGATTCATATTTAATTGTTCAGGTACCTATGAACAGTTATTAGGGAAAGGTCAATGTACTTTATTCCACATTTATCTGGCGCCTACTATAGCCCCGCAGCTCCGCCCGCATGAATGTCGAAAATTATCCCAAGGGAACATACTCCCGGGAAAAAAAACTATCCTATGTCTTTTCCCGGGACTCAAACAATCTCTATACCAAATTTCATCTAAATCGGTCCCGCCGTTTGCGCGTGAAGAAGTAAGAAAACACACACACTCACAAACTTTCGCCTTTATAATATTAGTGTGATGTGATAGGAGGAGCTCATGGCTAAATAAATAAACAGCCGCACGAGTCGATTTTCAAGGTTAAGCAACGCTTGCTGAGGTTGGTCTGTGGATGGGTGACCATTTTAACATATCGAGACTCCTCCGTGCCTCGGAAAGCACGTTAAGCCGTTGGTCCCGGCTGTCATTTGTAGATCTTTGGCAGTCGTTACGGATAGTCAGAAGCCAGAAAATCTGACACCAGTCTTACCAAGGAGATCCGTGTCACCTAGTTAATGGGTTGTGGACGTCTGGTGGGCAGCCGCTCTACGTAAAATACTGGTATTCAGCTGAATCCGGTTTGACTGGAAGCCGACCCCAATATAATTGGGAAAAGGCTAGGCAGATGATGATGATGTGATTAATGTATATTTTTGGTAGTAGTAGTGTACCCTTTTACCCTTTTTTTTAGTAGTGTTACCTGACCCCCAGCCAGCTCAACGTCTACACATGTTAGCCTTTACAACAACTCAACCGGCAAGCTCGACGGCACCCAGTTCTCAACGCCGCAATCATCGACGATACATCTTCCATTTCCCACATCCCACAAAGGGAGGATGGTACTCGAACAATGGATGCGCTATCATCCTTTCTGATCGCGAGAATTGTACTTACAATACGACTTCCGACCTGGAAGTAGCGGGTTCGGTTTTTCTATTTACTGAGGTACATACATATGTGCTCTATAAACTAAGTTGTTTTTCATGATCGAGATTCTATCTCCCAATAACGTGTGCATAAGTTCTGGCAACTCCAAGTTATGAATATCTTTGTACTAGCTTTTAGCCGTAGCTTGACAAAGTTTTTTTGAAGTGAAATTTCTTTAGCGGCGTTGTGCACTTTTTGGGATGGGTAAAAAATGTTAAACTCGCGTCAGGACCCGTGACCTGATCGAAAATTCATAAGACGGAGGGAGAGTAGACCGCCGCAGCGTAGGAGAGGAAGTTATATCCCCCTATCTTTCTACCGCGCGGTGAAAATGTATGCCTCAATGCATGCATATGCAATTCGTGCGAAATTATTCGCTAACCATTCGAAAAAATCAAAAATGCACAACGTTAATGTTCAAGTTTTCACTTCTGCGGGCACTCCCGGAGTGCAACCCGTTGTTTTTTGTTTAAGTATCCTATTACTGTCTCCAGACCCTCATCTATCAATGTACCCGGTTAAGCAATTTAGGCGTGAAAGCGTGACAAACTAACAAACACACTTTCGCAGTTATACTCGTAATACGTATTCGTTAGGATACAAATCATTCATATTTACCTCTATAATTTTGCTGTTAGTAACGGGTGGAAGATCCGGAGTCTTACGGCCCGTTTCAATAACGTATCTACCTTTAACCAACTGTGAAATTAGCTACCAACAGTAGCTGAAACGTCATTTTTGTCTTTGTAACATGACGTTTCAGCTACTGTTGGTAGCTAATTTGACAGTTGGTTAAAGGTAGATACGTTATTGAAACGGGCCGTTAAAGGTTCATACAATTTTGTTTTCTGTCTCTATCTGGAAGTTCAAACCCATTCTATAGACGCGTAGATAAACGTACGCTGATTAAGGGCGGATTATGTTGACTAAGGAACCTACAAGGTATTTAAAAATAAGAAATAGTGTTAGGTATATGCTATAATTGTTGTTCTTTAGGTTCTAAAAGTAAATGATAAAATCAATTTAACTTTTTTGACTGGCCTGTTGGTCGAGTGGTTAGTTACCCTGACTGCTAAACCGGAGGTCGTGGGTTCGATTCCCACCCAGGACAAATCTCTGTGTGATGAGCATGATCATTTGTTCTGTGTCTGGATGTAATTTGTCTATAATATGTATGTATCTAGAAATATATAAGTTTGTTTATCAGTTGCCTGGTTGCCATAGCACAGACTCTGCCTAGATTGGGATCGGATGACCGTGTGTGAGTTGTCCCAAGATATTATTATGGATAATATTATTATAACTACAAAATTTCCAGACAAGTCAAACGGACCTGTCTGACGGAATATTTGTTGCGTGCAGTCGCAAATAAATGTATTAGGTTTCAATAAATTAATCCAACATGTAAATTACACCAAGGTCAGTTATCATTGCAATGCAATGACAGGTCAGGACATTGCATGGAGTGATAGGACACGTCGATTTGTAACTTGTATATGTAAGCAAGTTTGGTAATCACAAAACTGCTTAGGAATAATAAAAGTTTTATTTTCAACTCACAAAACTAACTATATACACTAGAAATAAAAATAAAAACTCCTAACTAAATGAACCCTAAAATATGGCGTCAAAAAATTCATCCGCATCGCTGTCGACTGGAAGTGTACCCAAAAGACTGGCGGCATTGCCACGTTGTATGGCAATGCTTATTATTTGACCAAGGCCAAAGCCAGCCCTTGGGTCACGTGAAGTGTCAACTAAACGTCTTGAGAGATCTTTAAACAAGTTATGTGCACTCGGACCCCAAGACCCGAGAGTTTCAACCCCAAACGGCTCGAAAATATAACTATACACGATGTTCCAGAAGTGTGTGATCATAATTACCTAAGGGTGATGTTGGGTTAGCTGATATACATTAAGGAAAAAAAACAACGGGTTGCACTCCAGGAGTGCCGGCAGAATTGAAAACTTGAACATTAACGTTGTGCATTTTTGATAGTTTGGAATGGTTAGGGAATAATTTCGTACGAATTGCTTTAATTATCAGTATAAAAGTACTATCATTTATGTGGTAAAATACAATATTGATTTATTGCGCTATCGTACACAAACATGACAATTCATATTACATTAAAACTTTTAACACTTTAGAACTTTTCCTCTTATGAATTTTCGATCAGGTCACGTGTCCTGACGCGAGTTTAATATTTTTTACCCATCCCTAAAAAGTGCACAACGCCGCTAAAGAAGTTTTTACTTCAAAGATAACAAAACAAAAAAAAACTTTTTTTTTTTAATTTGGCCGCGAGTTACCACTAAATTAAAAATTAAACGAATTAAGACTTAAAAAGTTCCGAACAAATGACTTTTCAAACAGTCTGACGCAGTTGATGACATCAAATCTGTGATTAAACTATAGTAAATGCCACCAACTGCTGACACATGACAGCTGCACGGGTCGACCTTCGAGGTTGAGTGACGCTTGCTGAGGACTAGACCGGGATAGGTGACCATCCATAGCATACCAAGACTACTCGGTGCCTTGGAAAGTTGTGCCATTGGTCCTGGCTGTCATTTGTAGATCTTTGAAAGTCGTTGCAGCTATTCAGAAAGCAGAAAATCTGACATCAGTCTTACCAAGGGGTATCTATTACCCAGTTACTGGGTTTTAGTTGTCAAATCATATAGCACTTCCCGTTGTGCATGCTCCGAGTATGTTTACGTTTTAGCTGTCTTATATATTATATATATATTAGTGACTACCCTACACTTTATTATTTTTTTTAAGGATGGGAAATCATCAAATGACTTCTTCCGCTCTGGGTGGAGCGGAAGGGCGTGTCAGACTCTTACTGACTAAAACCCATCCGTGTTCCTTCTAAAGCCCTTTGCGTTCCAGGGCCGCGGTGACTCTTTCGAACAAATTCCGCAACACTACCCTACACTTACGATTTTATTTAATGTAAGTTATAATTTTTGCCACAACAATTTGTTACTGTGAGTAAGTTTTTAAGTGCAATAATGTTTGAATGCTATTTTTTTTTTTTATTTCTTATGTAAGTGAAGTAGCTCTTATGGGAAATAAAGATATCTCAAACCTCAAGTCAGTCGCTGCATGTAATAAACTGGTTTTTCACTTTTGGCTTGGATTGATATTGATATGATTGACACACACTAACGATATAATTATTCACGACAATCCCAAAGATTTTGGATTTTTCCTAATCAACGTTTTTAGAGTGCCCCATGAATAGGTACAGTCAACAAAGCTATTTGGTATGCAGGTAGCTAACTTGCAACTATTTTTAAACAATGTTGTGAGTGTGCAGAGACAATAATTGTACACCACATTTATAAGTAATGTCATAAGCTTAAAAAGTTATAATGCACATATTACAAATAAATATTGGCAGTTACGTGAAAAATAAAAATATTTTTGCCTGTATACCATATAGCTTTGTTGACTGTACATTCGAAACGGCTCGATATCGAAGGTCAAAAAGAAGCCTTTGTTCTTAATAACATCAAAATATTATAATCGATTCCGAAGATTGTATTTTTTTATTACACGCATATTAGAGACGCCTGTACGGCTTAGGTTGTTTTCCTAAATGATCATGAAGCGGAAATAAGTACTTATTCAATGAGTAGATGAACCAATGAGCAATATTTTGCTAAGTATTGAGTACCTATATAAATGGCATGGTCATGGCCGGCACAAAGCGTGTTACATTTTGACGGCAAGATAAATAAAGGTGTATCGCGTTTTTATTTAATTATTTTTTACTTATTTTTATTACCCATAAAAGAAGTCAGTTAAAACTCGTAACACATCCCTGAAACGAACTTGGCAAGCATTGCTTAACCTTGAAGATGACCCGTGCAGCCATTATTACTTAGCCACAAAAACCTTTCAATATGTAAGCAAATCTTTTAAAAATTGAACGCTGAAGGGACAAAATATTACTACTTCAAATAAAAACGACTAATTTCTGCACACCTATTCCCTTAGCTTAAAGACTTCATATTCTAAACGACTTCGACATACAAATGAATCCCAATTAAATTACAAATCTGCTGGTCACGAGTGTACACCGTGAATAGATTGCTTCTAGACAAGCGTGGACCATGCAGTATGCACCACCGATGACCGCATCATCGCATCACTTGAGGTCGAGATAGACGAACTCTCTGCCCTTTGAGAATAAACAAAAGCGATTTATATTAATGATAATTAACATACCTAGATCAAAGTTATCTGCCTAGCCTTTTCCAAACTATTTTGGGATCGGCTTCCAGTCAAACCGGATTCAGCTGTTTATCAGTTTTGTACGTGGAGCGACTACCTGACACGGAACTTCTTGCCAAGACTGGTTTTCTGGCTTCTGACAATCCGTAACGTCTGCCAAAGATCTACAAAGGACAACTGGGACCAATGGCTGAACGTGCTTTCCGAGGCCCGAAGGAGTCTCGGTATATTGAGATGATCACACATCCACAGACCGTCCTGCGCAAGTTTTGCTTAACCTTGAAAATCGACCTATGCAGCTGTTATTATTTACCCACCAATCTAAATCAGAGTAATAAGTGATATTGAAACCAAAAATATTCTGCGACTGGTGACAATACATGAAGTTTGCTAGGTGGTGGGTGACGTATCACAGGCAAACTTCCCTTTAAACCTACAATTTTTTCTTGCTCACTTGAGAACAAACTAGAATGCCCTTTTTCTTTTGGCTGATCACTTAAAAAAACGCATACTCAAGTATTGAAACGTTGCATCATCTATAAACAATAGCAAACATTCGCAACAAGCCTGTTACGAGTGTTACAAATGTATTACTGAACCATTGCAGAGCTCGTCTACTTTGCATCTTAAAACGCTTAAACAACGCAAGAGCCGGAATTAGACGATCCAACATTGCGTTATACTGGGTCCACACTATAAAGACTTTGAACTCGGAATAAAAAGTTCTATCAAACCGATAGACTGAGATCCCAGACCTGCCAGACCTCCCTTATTTTCTCACTAACAAAATAAGTGGGTTTTTTTTTTTAAGGTTGGGTAAACATCAAATGACTTCTTCCGCTCTGGTTGGAGCGGAAGGGCGTGTCAGACTTTTACTGACTAAAACCCATCCGTGTTCCTTCTAAAGCCCTTTGCGTTCCAGAGCCGCGGTATAGAGTAGTGTTAGTATGTACTTTTAACATACGCATACCTGCTAGCTTGGGCAACGGCCGATTTCCTTTTTCTATTGTTAATTATATCAAAGGTATTGCAGTATTCAAGGAGGTAGTTTTGCATCATCCCAAATCCTGGCAGACTTTTTTTTAGCTTTAGTTATTTCCACTTACTAAATAAACTATGCCCAAAATTCAGCCTTACGAATGGGATCTCACTCAAGGTGGCGACCAGCCCTTAGACTATTACAATCACTAATCAGTCGATAAAATATGATTTAATTACTAATTATTTAACAATATTCTGTAAAACATGCATAAAAATCAGCACTCAGACTTAAAAAAAGTGATTTAATGGCTTTAGCACCTGATACTTAGAAGCTAGCAGGTATGCGTTTGTTAAAAGTACATACTAACACTACACTATCTCACACAATTTGTTAGTGAAACAATAAGGGAAGTCTGGCAGTTCTGGGTTCTTAGTCCACGACGTTTGTCTTGCCGGACTTTGTTGCACAGACGAAGTTCTAAAGAACTTTATGGAAGTCTATATCTATATTAGGGTTGATAGTTTTCATGCCATTATACGGAAACGGTGCGCTTCTATTCTTGGTAGAATACTTGTTGGCTCCCACAGCATTCTGAGTGTATTGTGTGATGGGTGGGACAGCCCCATGCTGGCTCACTGGATACGGCTGCGCACGTAGGTAGGTCAGTCGTTTCAATATTGCATATAAAGTGTAGTTTTTACTAACATATGGTTAAGACTTTTACTAACAACATATGGATCTTGTGGGTCTGCAATATAATATTTATTATTATTATCTAATACCTTTAAACGAGCAATTCTTGTATACATGTATATATATAATCTGAATCTCGGAAACGGCTCCAACGATTTTCATGAAATTTAGTATGCAGGAGGTTTCGGGGGCGATAAATCGATCTAGCTAGGTTTCATTTTTCGAAAACGTTTACCAAAAAAAAAAACCAAGCAGGACTCGGTCATCCAGGTACTTATTATTATATCGTGTGGACGGTCCATTAAGGAGTTAATCGTAAAATATCGAGTCTAGTTGACGTGTAGGTCATCAACACCTTATTGTAAGCTCATTTGGAATATTGATTAGGTCGTGAACGTGATAAGGGTTCGAATATCTAAAACGAATGTTTTAAATCGAGAGTATAAACGTTTATGTCAGAATCGGTTGAACCATGATAGTACTGGGATTGAGAAAGAAGATCATAAGTATATCGAGTATTAGGTTAGTAGTGGAGTAGAAGGTTTGTTAGTGATCCTTAATTTTATGTAGATGAAATCTCAAGCAAATGTGGGGTACTGTAAAACGGGGTGGATAGAAATGCAGGGGTGAATAAAAACGAAACTTTTATTGGGATTTTCACATAAATACCATATAATGGTTTCTCGCAAAGCGTCCTTTTAAAAATAAAATAATTGATTAAAAATTGGAGTTCTTCATTGCTGCAAACAATATTTAAATAACGTGATAATTCCAATCAAAGTTTCGTTTAATTCACCCCTGCATTTTTATCCACCGATATGCTGTATTCTCGGCCTGTAAACGAGTGTGTGTTGTGTTTTGTTTATGAGAGAAGATGGTTACTCATTTTTAACCGACTTCAAAAAAAGGAGGAGGTTCTCAATTCGTCGGAACCTTTTTTGGCAAATACGGTAGCGGTCTCGAAAAACGTTGTCCTGCCCGTTCGTGGGCTTTTCATAAGAAAAATAACTCCAAAACCCGATCGCAAATCCACCTAATGGATCTAATTGTGAATACATATTATAAACCATCCATAGATCCACTCAAACCCACACTTTTTTTTTTGTCAAATCTGTCTATTAGAAGCAGTTCTATGACATACACACGTACAGATGAATCATGTCAAATATAAATATACAAATTAAAAATGAATTAAAAGCAATCGCTATCCACGATTTTTATTTCATTTAAAAATATATAAAACCGTATATGCAGGTGGCATAACGCCTGTTAAGTATTGCAAGTAGAAAACGATAAGAATCTGATAAATTCCATGTTTTATTTTACGCTGATATCGGCATGAAATCGCTTCAGTTGACTATTTTCCTTTCAGAACATTTTCTTTTTTTCTGTGCAATCAGACTATAATCAAATGAGTTCAATGGTTAATAGTATTTAAAGAGCAGTAGGCCATTGCCTCACAGTATACTCAAAACACGTGTTTTTTTTTAGCCTTTGACCACATTGGCATTGTCTAGCAATCGTGTCTAGTATCGTTATCCACAGACAAAAAAGCAATATCGTCGGCGTAGGTAGCTTCCGTAACATCATCTATGGTAGGCAGATATTGTACAAAATTGGTCCAAGTACTGATCCTTGGGGTACACCGGCGTTGATGGAGAACATTTTTATTGCAATAGTTTTTCATTTTTAGGGTTCCATAGTCAACAAGAACCCTTATAGTTTCGCCATGTCCGTCTGTCTGTATTTCTGTCTGTCTGTCCGCGGTTTAGCTCAGATACGCTTAGCATTAGAAAGTTTAAATTTGGTATGGGTATACAAATTAATCATGCCGACAAAGTGGTACAATAAAATCTTGAAATATTTTTTTTGTTTTAGGTGGCATGAATTTATTTTTATCGTCTACCCGATGGTTGTATAGGTCGTTTTAAAATATTGAGGGTTTGCTGGGACCATTTTTCCCTCCAAGGATCCGTTTACGAAATATTAAGCTTTAAAGTACAAATTTTTGTTAGAGTCAAGTGTCAAGGTAAACGGTTATTTTTGAAGACGTGAAAAAAATAATTGTAGTGGCATATAATATAATGAATTTGAAAGGAAAACAATCACAACTATGTAGATGTTAATAGTTAACGAGTAATAGTCGACCAACTAAAAAATATAACTGGGTAAGTAAAAAATCCTAATAATTCCATAGAAAATGACTTAAAACCAAGTGCATTTGAAACTTTGTAATCTAATAATAGTGAAGTACATTTTACTATTTTTCTGACATGGTTTAGGAGACGGGTAACTACGGAACCCTCACTGTGCGTGGTCCGATACGCACTTGGTCGGTTTTTTAATAACAGAAATGGCATAGTACTTGAATTTAAGATCTGCAAATTCATCATCGTAAACTGACTCCCCTTGTACCATGTTACTTAGGGTCGCAGAACAAGTATTTTATGTGTTTTATTTTTAATTGAATTTGATAGCTAAATAAAAATTTCTGATTGCCTCTAGGACATTTTTCTTAGAAAATCTTATCCGCTTCTCCCCAGCCAAGTCAGCAGTTCTGTGTTAGGGTATTATAGGAGAGGTATAGGACAAGTTTTCAGCTTGCCTCTGAGGCAGAGCAATATAAATGGGTTCCCTAAGGATCTTCAGAAGTGAAAACACGGGCAACAGCTAGTTCTACATGATCACTTTCAATCTTCGCATTTAATGTCTAGACAAGTTTATTCTCATACATAAAACGTTTTCATCATATGCCATTGTTGTCGACGAAAAAAACGAAACGCATTCTGTTTTTTGTCATACAAAATATGTAGTATTACCTACAATTCGTTTTTTTGACCGTTTGTTTCGTATGTACAAAGGTATCATTACGGCGGTCGTAAGGTCACTGGAGCAACAGTAAAAGTAGGTAAAACCATAATTTCGATGTTTAATTTTTTACAAACACAACTATTAAAATCTAGTCGACCTTTTTTGTTGAAACTCGTTTAATATCCTATCTTTTAGATGTGCAAACTGGTATTTATGTAATAGAAAAACAAGGCCATAGATTTTGATTAGAATTAAACGATTTATTATGACTAAGTAATTAAATAATTGCGTCTGTGCTGCGGCTCATTGGATTTGCTATCACCTATACATATGCTGTAATGATGCTACAATCTTCACATGTTTTTACGCAGAAAGGAAAAATATCTCTGTGTTAATTTACGTCTTTATCACTTTAGGAATAAAGTTCACTTTCCAGCCAAAGATACAAGCAAACTATGTGCTTCCTGTAACACGACTTATTGCACCGGAATCACGGGGTTCTGCTCCAGTACAAATTGCATGGGGAGCGACGCATGCCCGGCGTAGCGCGACTTGCTACGAGGCTAATAGTCCCGATGAGTCCCGACTATAAATCTGTGCTACGAAATCTATGCCAGTGCTACGACGTAGCACCATTACCTATTCCTTAATTTATGACTTTTAATTCATCTATGATTTCTTTCTAGGGACTGAAGACTATAAAGGAAAGTGTAGTACGGAAGGAGCAGACATGATTTTTAAAACTTTAAATTGCCGTCATATCGCATACTTACCTATTTTTAAACTAGATGAAAACTGCCTTGGTTGTAAGTTTTTAGCAGTAGCTAAATTACATGACTTTTTATTTGTACTGCAATTCAACAATTTTTTTACTATAAGTTACCTTACGATTATTTACGATTCTATCGCCATCATTGAAGATCATCTAATAAAAAGTTTATCGTGTAGATAATTGTCTCAAGAAAAACCAAGCATGCAAGTATTGTACACACAAATTATTGTAAAAGCAAAACTTAGGTAAATGGCACTACAAAAATTCATGGCAGAAGTACATACCGAGTTGATTGTAAACAAACACGCACTTCCTAGAGGAAATGTAAATTATTTACGATTCAGAAGCCGATAGGCATACGTATAAAGTTAAATACTTTCACCTTTTAACATTATAACTAAAAAAACCGTACAAATAACGGCGCCTGCGAAGAAAGGTTAGTACCAGGTAAACATAACAACATAAGACAACCCACCTTTTCAACTTCTTCACCAGCAGTGCGTAGCTTCATCGAATTCTGTCTCTTCGTGACCACGGACCTCGAGGTGTACCGGTGCGACAGCCTCCTCGCGAAGTTACTCTTAAAGTCTTCGCATCTCATGATGGACTCCACTGGTCTACTGAACTCCTGGTCCAGTGGGCCGGGAACCCCGTCAGCATGTTGCATGAACATCGTTGTTTACAAAACACATTAAAAGTCATTATATTCGAGCAACTTCATTGAATAAAGATCGCAGTTGAATTTTAAGTGAGGATGGTTAGCGCGCGCGCAGCCATGCAACCGTTATCGCTTGCGGTGTGTGAGGGACTGACTCTATTACCCACCTGTCTTGTTTACACCTTAGGGACACTACACCTTGACGGACGTTGCTTGAACGTTATCCGTGAATCAAACAATAATTATACTTCTAAGATCATTATTCATATCCTGCTGGCGTTTAAGTCAATAAACAGGAATATTTTCAAATTATTTTGGTACAAAAGTATTTGCTTTCACAAATTTTGCATTTAATGACATCTAGCGATACATTAGGATTTACGCTTGGAACAATGGAAAGTAGTTCAGTGTTTAAATCACAGATGGCGCTTTATTCAAGCATGCTGTAATGTTATTAATAGTCACTAGATGTCACTACAATACCATCAAAAAGTTTTTTGTTCTAACATGAAACCTCCGTGAAAGTTAACAACTTAACTTTATTTTTTATTTGACAGTGTCATTATGTCTTCAGATTTCATAACCGGATTAGACCTAAAATCTAAATTATGCTAGTAGAAAGTTTGGAAATATGATAAATTTAATTGTTTGCCGGCCATCCGCCACTGACCATGGAAGTTAAGGAAAGACCATCAGGTATTTTTACTGTCTTTGGAATTAGATAATATAAAGACGGAAAAGTCATGGGGGACAGGACCATAATTGAAGGATTTATATGGATGCGCCTGGATAAGAAACTTACTACCACTACCTACATTTGTGTATTTAATTACTTATTTCTACTCATTTACACAATTATTTTATTAGTAGGTTGATGTATGCCCGCAAATACCAACCTACTAATAAAATAATCGTATTTAAGTAGTGGTCAAACTCTGCTTTGGCCTATTGACAATATGGATGTACGTACCTACCTACCAGAAATAATCCAGTGCTCCAGTTAATCTTCAATACATACATATTTTTATATAATATTGTAGTTTTCCACCTCTCATTATTCTGCACTCTTGGGCGAATGCCTCCTAAAACATGGGTATGTTTTAGGAGGCATTCGCCATTATAAAAGCAGTAAACTTTTCTTTCTATTTCTTCAAAGTTTTTTTTTTTGTTTGTCTACTAATTATTACTATCTAAGTACTAATTAGTTTATATGGACAACATTGAGATTATTAGATATTAAAAACTTTGGGAGGCAGATTTCCTCAGGCAATTTGCCCAGCAGTGGGACAGTCACCATCTGGTATTATTACTACATGCAGGCTTGACTGTATTTGTCCATCATTTCAGCTATCTATACAACATGTAACAGAATAAACGCAATATCTCTTAAGGGGTCATTGTACTCATCATTATGAACAACTTTTACTATGGGACCAACACTGAAATCGCGAAAGCAAAATCGACTGCCCCATACATTTATGTCCGCATAGCTCGACAAAATGTAGTGAACAGTGAACAGCCGATATTTTTTCGCGATTTCGGGTTTGGTCCCATAATAAAAGTTGTTCATAATGATGTGTACAATGACCCCTTAAGAGGTATTGCGTTTATTCTGTTACACGTTGTATATATAAAAAAAAATATTGCGACCAATGCAAAGATAAGATGGTTTTAGACCACTTAAACGAGATTTGCGCTTACGAAGTCGCGGGCAAAAGCTAGTTTATAATATTACCTGTCATGTTTAGATATCACCATTTTGCCGCCAATACTCCTGACAGTAGAAGCTCTAAAAATCTTTAGAATACTATCGCTGAACAGATAGATACCTATCCTAAACGGGCTTTCAATTCCATTTGTGAATTTGGTAAGTATACGATGTCTAACTTATAATCATTCATTTATTCTAATTGCGAAAAGCCATTAAAGCCATACAAGAAAAGCTTGAACGAAGATTTTGCACAGCTATGTGTGTACCTACATATATATCTACTACTACTATTAGATGGAATTTGATGGCCTCCCTCCCACAAGATGGCGACGACGGGTAAGAGTCGCGGGAGTCTGCTGGATCCGAGGAGTACAAAACTAATCGAGTCTGAGGAAATATGCCTTTTCAAATTCGCCTCATCGGACCATCCCACATAGGAGTATTGCCATGTAAAATACGGTCAAAATTATTTAATGGCTAGGTATTAATAATACAACATGGTAATATTAATAAAATAATAATAATACAATTCATTTATTTTCTCGCCACAATAATTAAAGATTACATGGAAACATTGTTTAGTAATAATATTAAAATATACTACAATATTGTGGGAGACTGGTACCTAAGCTAGGCTAACAACCTGTGTTATAGGACACCAGCACCCACCCCGAGCAACAATGTCAGGACGTACTAAAATAATACAACGAACAAATGAATATAATCTTTAATGACAATATGATGTGCATTCATAGCCAAAACACACGTTTTATTAACTTAAGTTCTTAAAGTTATCTTTGTCCTCTTCATCGTCTTCATCTATATTGTCGCAACTGGTATTGACTTCTGTCATTCTGATATTGAAGGTAAAGATAGCGGCGCAATTGCGACCTCAGATCAAGCGCCTCTTTTGAAAAACTTTTTCTTTTCAACTGCGGTTTTGACCGAATTGAGCTTTAAGAAGTATGGGAACTTAATAATCTGTTAATAAAGTCCCTGTTGCAATATTCTCTAGATTTCTTTCTAGAAAAGTCAAGTCTGTCTAAAGTTTTTATTTTGGGCCTCAGCCGCCTCCTCAGACAATTGACCAATAGGACAGACACTTGGCTTATGACTTGAACTCCATGTATCAAAACATGTATCAATATTAGCGTCACTATCTGAGCTGTTTTGTAACTGTTAGTTAAACTGCGACTGCTGTTATCCATCGCATCCCCATTTCGATATTAGTTCAATATATTTATTTATTTAGGAATAACTAACAGTTACACTTTCATCATCATCATCATCCACAGCTCGACTTCGCCCACTGCTGAGCTTAGGCCTCTCTTCTCTTGTGCCAATCCCCACGTTCCTGTGCCAGCCTCATCCAAAACCCGCGATAGCAACAATGTCGTCCGCCCATCTCGCCACCGGCCGACCAACACTTCTTCTTCCAGTCCTCGGGCGCGACAGTTACACTTTACATCTTATAAACTAACTATCTTATTTACTTGATACAAATGTGCAACTCACACCGTTATCAACAGCATACAAATGGATTTCGGTTATGAGCAAAACGAAAACAAACAAATAATCATCATTTATCTTAAATCTCACATGTTATAGACCCTTTATGGCCTCAATAAGGCCGGTGCGCAACCCTTTAGTGGGCATCGCAAATTCTCTCTTTTTTCCTTTGTACACGTTTCTATCACCTCTGCAAGGCGGTTTGTACAGGCGATATGCTGTGTGATCTAGTGATTCTTGCAGTTGGATTTCCATAAACGTTGACGCGTATTATTTCTTCCTTGGGGTAACAATGGTTTTTTGCGTTTTGTATTAATGAGTAACATGGATAGATACTCCTATTACCTTTATAAAGGACTAGTGGCCCGGCCCAGCTTCGACTGGAGGTAGGTTTATAATATTTTCAAAATTTTCTTTCATAAGAACTTTCTCCTGAAAATAACAAACACAATAAAAAAAGAATTAGTGAAATTGGTCCACCCCGTTCACGTGTTGTGCCGTGACCAAGGGAAATAGGGATTCATTTTTATAAATATATTCCCATTTCCTTCTTGTGAAGTCACCTTCAACGAAAATTTACAGTGCCCCTTGTGGCTTTTTTCACACTTAATTTGGTTTGGGATAAAGTGTAAGATTCGACGCTCTAGTTTATTTATTTATAACTGGCTAACCAACAACTGTTAATACTGTACAAATGTTTAAATAATGATTTTCTATTAACTAACTATACTAACCGTATTACAATTTCTTATAGGTTAGCACCGCATGCCCCATTAAACATAAAACTAAATTGCTGCAAGTTTACATTTTGCTTCAAATTAATTTTAATAAAGGAGTAGTAAAAAAAAATTAAATTACCAACCTAATATTATAACAAAACAAAAATTACAAAATTAAAAATTAGTTGGTGTTGCCACTATTTATTTTATCATTACTGAAGCATCAAGGTTTCCAATAGTGCGTTGACTGACTCCAGCTGCATATATTAGTTCTTCAGCAGGTATTTGCTTCCGTATCTCACAAGTTTTTCGTCGACGCTCACATATGTTTTCAAAAAATGTTGTTGACCGACCCGGTTTATACGTAGCCGCCTCTGCACTAAATTTCTGCAACTTTATATATGATTTTGGCCATTTGTCTTTATTGCGCAAAAAGCGCTCTTCTTTGCAACTTGCTGCTACCCATTTTTTTTTAAATTCAGTCTTGAAAAATATCAGAGTACGATCAACAATAGTTTTAATTATCATCTGGGCAATGGGTTATTTTAACTAATTTTATTCCCAAAAACGCCAACTTTTCCACAATTTTCTTTCCTTTACGAATATGATATGATGTCGTACAAAGCTCTTCTGGTACAACTAATAATTGATGCTACATTATCTGAAAATAAAAATAAACAACATAAGAGACATCATAAAGTCATAAATATACCCACATTTTACACTATCATCTTTAAATAATTGAAAATTAAAATGGCGCGCGTAGGCGCGGTAAAATTTTATCGTATTTACTAAAACAAATACTAGACAACATATTAATCGTAAAATAAACGTTTGTCAAGCCTTGACAAATAAACAAAAACACGATTAAATAAAATATTTTACACAATTTATTTTCGGTTTATCTTTCTGATTTTTTTTAAACACATATAAATGAAACATAAAGTATTTTATTATTTTGTTTAAATAATTACGTTTTAGTACGTTGTACTTCCATATTCATAATGTTTATTTTTTCACTATTTATCATACCAAACGTACAATTCAAACTCCAATGCAAACCAAACGCCGAGACAAAAACTTGCGGTTTAGACAACGACTGGGTTCCGACGGCTTGTGCTGGACCTTTTTTAAATAGACAGGTTATTAAGCTGCAAAAATGTATGGCTTTAATAGGTTTTTATTTAACTTCGTAAATTCGACTTTTGACCGGATTTTAGATGGAAATGCTCGTATGTCCTGTCTTAACATTAATGATTGATGATTTCGGTTATCCGTATCACCCTACCGTAGTTAAAGATAAGTCTAGGCAGGCAGGCAGGCTAGGTCTACGTATCAAACGTCTGATCTAACTTGACGATAACCTTTGACTGGTTGCAGATGCTGCTCATTGTATGACGCAAGTCTGATACTTCCTGGCCCTTCTCCTCAACCTTACCCTATAGGTAACAAGAATATAATATTTTTTAAGGTCCTAACGGATGGAGTCTGGGTACGGCGTCTAAGCTGAGAGGCTCTCAAACTGGACAACCTGATATTCTATCAGGGTTTGATGTACAGTCTGCGTATGGAATTCATATGCGCAACCAACATTTCAAACGTTTTGACAGTTGCGAACGCTGAACGCTCTTACTTCTATCTAGACACCGCATTTTTTTCGCTTTTAAGCTGGAAGCTAACAAAAAACCGGCCAAGTGCGAGTCGGACTCGCGCACGAAGGGTTCCATACCATGTAAAAAAACGGAAAAAAAATCACGTTGGTCGTATGGGAACCCCTTAAATATTTGTTTTGTTTATTTTTAAAGTGAATATATAATTTAATATTCTGTGAATATTTCAAGCGTCTACCTGTTGCCGTTATCAATATCGAGCAAAAACGAGCAAAAAAAAAACACGTTTGTTGTATGAATAAAATAAAATAACAATACAGTATAAAATAACAATACGGAATAAAATAAATATTTAAGGAGCCCCCTTAAATATAACTTGTAATAGCGGCAACAGAAATACATAATTTGTGAAAATTTCAACTGTCTAACTATCACGGCTCATGAGATACAGCCTGGTGACAGACGGACAGCGAAGTTTTAGTAATAGGGTCCCGTTTTACCCTTTGGGTACGTAACTCTAAAAACCAACTTATTTTGGTGTCTTGTTCAAATGCAACACAGTTCGCTTCGTCGCTGTTCCAGAATTCTCTGCCAATTTTTCAGGGGATGAAAATAGATACTCAAAATATTTTGGACTGAGATAATATCTATCGGGCCGACTCTGAAATACGAAAAGAATATCTCTTAATCAGTACTTTTACGTTCACCAAATCCTGAACTCGGCAAGACTTAATTTTTTTTTTTCGTTTTCAGGGTTGTACCCGATATACCTAAGTACATCTACTCTTATAAGTCGAAGACAACAATCTGAGCCTTTTTTTCAAGACTAGTAACTTTTATTCCAGAAGGATTGCTTATGAATAAAACAAACGTCGACCGACTTTATATTGTCACCGATTCCTTTGTTTTTCAATTTTAGTAGTTTATATGCGAAAAAATGGCGAAGAATCCAACTTTTCCACCTAAAGCGGACGTTTGCAAGACCTTCGACTTGGTGGAGATCGTATTCATATGTGTGATGTTCACCTTCGTCCTGATCTTCCTGACGCAAGCTGGCCGCATCCTGAACTCAGGTTTCTTACACAGCACCAGGGCGTCCGGGGGAGCCTGCGAGGTATGACTCATATTAAACTTCATAGAAGTATGCAATGGTATCTCAATAACTCCTCCGTCCTTGCTTTAGATCAGTGGCTCCCAACCTGTATTTAACCCAGGACCATTTTGATTTGTTTGTTGTAAGCAGGGACCAGAAATCGAGAAGAAAATTAAACTGTACTAATCTTCAAATATACTTATATCCCAGAGAATATAGAAATTCAAAACTTGTACCATAAAAACAAAATATGTAAAAAAAAGTAAAAGAGCATTGTCAAAAACAATACTTCTGATAAAACCTAAAATCAGTTTGCATAAATCACATTTTTGAGGTGAAAAGATTGAAATTTTAAACCTTTCGCTGACCATATTTTGGCTCTTGCGGACCACTAGTGGTCAGCGGACTACAGGTTGGGAACCACTGCTTTAGAGAATGGATAACAGCCTGTCAACATAAGGGGCCGTGTAGTTGGGTCGATGGGCGCCCAACGTGGGGCCCAAGAATATGGTCGTGGTGCATCAGGTGCAGTAAAAATTCTTCTTAAAGAGGATAAAAAATGTATTAGGTAACCCGAAAGTACAGTCCCGTAACAGCCCGTTGACAGGCTGTCATCCATTGTAGCAAGCGTTCAGAGTATGCCATACCGGTACATCAAGCTTTTTACCGTGTCTTTGCTCCTGTGGTAATATTTAATTATTAATATTAAGGAATTCGACGACACTCCACTAAGTGTATTAGTAGTGCTTCATATGCACTGCCAGGGTTGCGGAATTTGTTCGAAAGAGCCACCGCGGTCCTGGAACGCAAAGGGCTTTAGAAGGAACACGGATGGGTTTTAGTCAGTAAGAGTCTGACACGCCCTTCCGCTCCACCCAGAGCGGAAGAAGTCATTTGATGATTTTCCATCCATAAAAAAAGGCTTCATATGCACAGCGACGCGAAGCTCAAAAATTTCGTTATCATATCAATAACTTCCGAGGATTAACTTTTAGAATCATTTAAAGAAAAAAAATCACCTGTTTAAATTTAATTTAAACAAAAACTACCAGATCTTTGTGAATGGTTCTATTGTTCAGACTTGCCATTCAATAGCCATGACTTCTCGGCAACCTTGCTCCATCGTCAATCCAATCACATTGGCTAAATGATTGATATAATGGTCCAACGCAAGGCTTAGTAATTTGATACATATTCTCAGATTTTAAAAGAAAGCCTGGTTGTTCTTGCTCCGATTAAGGTTCTCAACAATCCCAATATATTTTAAATTTCAGCAATAAAAATGGCAACGAGAGATTAACTGGCAATCAAAAAAGAAAAACCTTCCGGATGGCGGCAAAAAAGTAAGTATTACATATTCAATATCTTTAGAATTAGGATCAAATGTGACTAGCAGTATTGATAACTGTCACTTGAATAGTCATCACAATATACTCTATGTCGTGTGAACTCATCCATAAAGGCTGAGTTTACACGTGCATTCGGTTTTAAGATCCGGCAAATTTGACTGGCCTGTTGGCCAAGTGGTTAGTGACCCTGACTGCTAAACCGGAGGTCGTGGGTTCGATTCCCACCCGGGAAAAATCTTTGTGTGATGAGCATGATCATTTCTTCTGTGTCTGGGTGTAATTTGTCTATAATATGTATGGATTTAGAAATATATAAGTATGTTTATCAGTTGTCTGATTTCCATAGCACAGGCTCTGCCTTGTTTGGGATCGGATGACCGTGTGTGAGTTGCCCCAAGATATTATTATATTATTATTAAATAACCGAAACGGGCAAAACTTAACATCCGACTTTTCGATTGCAATCAGATTCGTTCACCCGATAAAGTGCCGATACCGAATACGGTTCAGTGCCAATAGCATTTAAATACAACATGGGTTCACACGAGCGCAGATTCGGATTTTTACCGGATTCTGCAAAAAATCACGTACGGCAAGTCGGGTGGCTTAGAGTTTTAAAGGAACCCACCGTTGTTCGTCTTATCACAATTGGGTTTAACCAAAATCTCTTTCTAGGACGCCTCTGACGACGATAATACCAGTAAGTATATGATAGCAAAAGTGTTCACGTCCATCGCTTTCAAATGTTAGTAGAGAGACTGACTGCTTTCCTGCAAAAACCCGAATTGCGTATTCACACAGTGACACTATTAAGCAAAACCGAACGCCTTGTAAACAGAGTATTCGGTTCTGCCGTATACGGTAAAAAACCGATCCGGCTTAACTTAACTCCATGTAAACGTACCGCAATTAGATTCGTGTTGTACACATCTAATTCCTTTACTAACGAGTTGTCGCGACGTCACTGTTTGTGGAGACTTTACTCACGCTGCTCACCTATCTGTAGTGTTCCTTATTAGTAGAATTTTATTTTCTTCCCCCTTAGATTGCTACGTTTCTATTAGTTGGGCTTGTTTGATAAAAGTGGCAATGTTATAGTTTAATTTGATTCAACGTAGTAAAAAAACATTGTTTAAAGGAGTTTAGGAGTTAAGATGTTCTTGTGTGTGCCTTTGTTGTCCAAATCCAGTCCAGTATATCCTCAACCTGTTTTGTATTTCGATTGTCATAATTTCATGAACCTAACAATTCCTCGATCACCATAGATTTGATTTGAGGAGTTCCCTGGAGTATCTAGCTATATTCGAAGTCCGGGTCCAAAGCCGATTAAATGATAATGGTTTTACCATGACAATCCTCTAACCTACCTGGGAAATTAAATTGTAATTTTGTAAACTAACTTTAAGATTTAATAAAACATTAATTAACGCATGTCAAACCGTCATTTGAGAACTGTTCAAACTGTTTTTTTTTTGTTAGGTAGGTTTTTTTTTCTTTGCCTATTGTGTCCCACTGCTGGGCAAAAGCCTCCCCCATATCCTTCCAGACAATCTTTTCTTGCGCCACCTCAAACCAGCCTTCGCGGTGTGCATCCAAATCATCTCGCCACCGCTTTCTGGGCCGGCCTCGGTGACGCCGTCCATCCTCTGGCACCCATGTCGTGGAGACTTTTGCCCAGCGGTCACTATGCATGCGGCTGGTGTGACCCGCCCAGTCCCATTTCAGCCTGGCAGCTTTTTTTGCCCACGTCAATGATACCTGTTTTGGAGCGCAGCGTGGTGTTCCGTACTCTATCAATTCTTTTTAAACCTAAAATACTGCGCTCCATTGCCAGGTATTAATCAGATTAATTCAAACATTTTGTCATTGCACTATCGGCTCCACAACGTCGATAACGACTCGCCTGCAATGACAAAGAATAAGTTACCTTTATTTAAAGATTGACTAACGCATTGACTTATATGATTGGGTTACCTACAGTTTCGTATATGAGACAAACCTTTTACAATTTTACAAATCGTAAGGGCTTTAAAAACTTTTATTTTGTATTTTTTTTATTTAATATGGGTTTGCTCTTGACTCTAGTCTAGGTCATATATGACAGAGACAAAGTCTACGATGGAGCGAGATTACCCAAAAGAAGCCTGTTCACTCAAATTTTGAAGAGATAAGGGTTGTATGCGTTGCACCTTTACATAAAAACCTTTAAAAACCCTTTTTTTAAGGCCTTTTTACTGGGATCCGAAATGGGTCGTAGATATCGCACCACCTAAAAGGAGAAGATGCATGCAATACCTATTTTAAAAAGATCTAAACAAAAATACAATAATAACCCCAAGTAGACTTAAGAGTCGGAAGAGTTTTCTTCATTGCACATAGACCGTGTCAGACCACCTTCCGTAGGTGAGGCGTAAGTTGTGGAAAGAACACCACTCACCACAACTTTCTCGTTCTACACCAGGAACCCCGACCAGCCGGACGTGAACTGCAATAGCCGACCTGATGCAAAATGTCAATTAACCGACTGCCCCTCACTCAAGTAAGCCGCTACACACACAACTTACCGATGTCGAGGAACATACCGAACACTAGAGGCCACACAGGCAACTGCCTGTGCAGAGTGACGACGTGGGTAATGCCAGGGGAAGGTTCCAGCGAGCCCTGTAACTGCGAAAAGGGGATGTCGAGGAAAATAATGGTGCCGTCTAAAGATACCACCGGCCTCTGTTGGTGTGGTGATCCTGAGCCGATGATACCCGACTCGTTAGTGTCTGTGCACTTACACCTAGTGGACATAAAAACGTCCACCTATCTCTGACATATAAAATTCCCCAATTCCTTTAAATTTCTCACGCACTGGGCCCTTAAATGTTGTGGGTAATTTAAAACAAAATTGTTTCAAATAATAGCCAAATTAATATTTCTGCATTGGTAAACTTTTCATACCCACGTCCCATATCTCGTTCCGTAGGCACAAAAATGTTGATATACAAACAGGCATCCTTTTTTTTTAAGGATGGGAAATCATCAATTGACTTTTTCCGCTCTGGGTGGAGCGGAAGGGCGGAAATAGGCATCCTAAAACCAAAAAAAGTAGTTCACCAGCCATTCAAAGTTACCTATTTAGTCAGACATTTCTAACATATATCATGACGATATCATTATATTAAATCACACCATGTCTCTTTCATCATTTATGAATTTAAATGAAAATGGTTCAGTCATTTTGAAAAGATGAATCACAGCCGACTTACAAAACGATATTTTCTTGACTGATTGTGAATGGAAACGGAATAGGATGCCCACCCCCGAAGAAGAAAAAAATCTGTGAATCAATGACATCAAGCTTTAGTGTGTTTACCATCACATTAAGTGTATGGGCCACAATTATTGCCACAGAGTGTATTAAAGTACATTACAGGGCAGATAACGGGCCATTGATGACGTAATATGTACTGCGATCTGTTTCCGTATTGCGGTCTATTGTGAATTGTGACTGCTCAGTACTCTATAGGTCGATGTTGCACTCAAAAGTGTGGTAACTCTATAGAGCATCGAAGCACCGCGCCGCGCCGCACCAGGATGTGCGTGCATGGTAGCGACTGTCGACGGCGAGTATAGGGACCGGGGGAGCGAATCGCACAATCTGTTTTGCGGAAACAGTATCTTACGGGGGTGGGTCCTGTAATGATGTGGGCAGGGATTTCTACTGAAACAAAAACGGAGCTGATATTCGTACCTGGTGGCGGGAGGGGAGGGGGCTCACCGCAGAAAGATACATCAATGACATTCTGCTAGGCCATGTACTCCTCTACGCCAGGTTTATTGGCGAATACTTCCTACTAGTGCACGATAATGCCCGCTGCCACGTCGCTGCAGTAACTAGACAGTACCTGGAAGAAGTCGGGAGTTCCACACTAGACTGGCCAGCCGTTAGTCCTGACCTGAATCCGATTGAACATATGTGGGACGAGCTGAAAAAACGAGTACGAGGAAAATATCTAGTTCCGACGTCGACAGAAGACCTGAAAACTGCTTTAGTCGAACAGTGGCAGGAAAACATACAGGATTCCATCAGGTAGGTAACTCATTCGGTCAATTTAAAACCGTTTACAGGCAGTCATTAAACTGGGTACTGACCGGTAGGTATTACGGGGTGGAATGTAACATGTTACAAAGCCAGTATTCGTAAAGTCTTTGAAATCTAACAAACTTATCTTTCGAATGATATAACACAATCGTTCATTGTATGGAAATTAAAAGTCGCGAGTAAATATTGTATATCGTATATGTTTTAGTCAATTGTACTGTAAATTAAAAAAAAATATATATAGACACATCAAAAGTGTCTAGGGATCAAGTACGTTTTAGAGTAACGCCGCAATTGAAGATTATTATTTTAACTTATGGATCGTTATTGATCTTTTAAGTGAATTTCACAATTTCAATTAACAATTTTCTTTAAATTTTGATTACTATAGTAGGCGCCAGATAAATGTGGAATAAAGTAAATTGACCTTTCCCTAATAACTGTTCATAGGTACCTGAACAATTAAATATGAATCGTTTTTCATTATTAGACAATGTTAAGGATCACGACAGATGATGATTCGGGACAGCTTTGTGTCATTAATTCCGTTTTTCAAATTAAAAATGTCAATAATTGTAGGTGGGTCAATGACCGTTATTCCACGATTATCTGGCGCCTACTATAATAGAAAATCAACTGCCAATCAGGTTTCCTTTAAAATTATGTAATAACGTATTTATAAAACCATTACAATTTATGCAACGGAACTGAAAAAAATTGCATCGATATGGAGCGACGACATCATTTAAAACAAGAAGAGATGATGCGAGCCGTCGGAATGCAATAAAGTATTGAGTATTGAATGTTGCAAGCTGGTTCCAGGCAACGTACTGTGACTGTCGCTCTTGGCACTACACTGAGCGTCATAAACCGCCTCTAGACACGCTATCGTATCACGTGCAGCGTGACTGAGCGACATGGAGGAGGATCTCGCACCACCACTCGCAGACAGGACCGGTACATCCAAAATACTGCTCGATGGAATCGTACCATGACCGCCATGATGTTGGCTATGAGGCTCCACAGCTTGGATCAGGGGCTTGGATTAATGCTCAGATTTACGGGGAGAGGATTGTTTTAGACGTGACTATTCCTTTGCGAAGCCGGTTGGGTGATTCGTTTCGACAATACTCGTCCACACACGGCTAGGAGTAGTAGTCACACGCACGATGCTCGTATCAACGTTCTGCCGTAGCCTGTTCAATCGCCATACCTCAACCCAATTGAGCACGCATGGGATATGCTCCAAAGAAGAGCTCTACCGAGTATGGATGCCGTGCCCCCATACCCCATACCCCACAACAAGTATTATATAGAAAGAACGTGGGCGGCCATTCCTCAAAGTTATTTTAAGCATACCCCAATCGCTGTGATTGTGTGATTCGTGTCAATGGTTAAAACACTATATTTTTTTATCTTTACAATAAAAAAATATTAAGTTAAATTTAAAATTCTCATTTTAGCCTCTTTTTGCCATTTAATAAGTTAATTTCCCACAACTTGGAAAAATTGCTATTTTTCTTAATTTTTACAAAACTTAGGGATAAGTTGCTAACTTAAACATAGGAATTAAAGTAAGAAACCAGCCTGGAACACTAGATTTGATAAATATCAATTGGAATAATTATATGTACTTGATCCCTAGACACTTTTGACGTGTTTAGTACGAAAAACACTATATTTTCAACGCCCATTCAAGACCGAAATACATTAGTAAAAAGCTGTTTGGAAGCACAAACATTTTCAAGCTCACTGCGCTCGCTCTACCTTCCATTCTCGTATTCTAAAACCATTCAGCATCAGTCCACAATTTGACTCCTATTCTATAGTAGCTCGCTCTAGCATTTATTTATTAAAACTTCATGCACTAGCAAAAACACTACAAAAGCGGACTTTATGCCTAAGGTAATTTGTACCAGTCGACCTAAGGGTGGTGCAGAGACAAATGGCAGGTGCAACTTAAAGAATAACAAACAGAGAGAAGAAAAATACATTTACAAATCTATAGATACATACATAAACAAAGACATTTAGAAAAAACGAATCCAAGGAATTAACACTGTGATGATTCTATCAATTTCTTGCGAATGTGCTCATGTGCCTTCACCCTTAAGGACAACTGACTTGTTGCCATCCTGATGTTCAGAGGGTGCGCATTCCAAAAGAAAATCGCCTGGACAAAGAAAGAGGAGCGGATAAACCCAGAGCGGTGTGAGGGACATCGTAGGAAGCGATTATTGGTAGAGCGAACAAATTAATTGAATTTGTGAAGTTAGATATCTAATAGATAATAGCCGGACATGATTTACGCCACAGGGAAGGAAAAGTACCAGGGTAAAGGGAAAAGTTAACGATGTGGCAGGAAGAAGTTGATCCAAAGCCGAAACGATCATATGACGACTGATGTTGTCGCAGCTTTAAAGGGGGCAATATTGGGACATGTCAGACCAGCAAGGTAGTCAATAGCTTAACATTTGGTTAGACTATCTAACATAGGACAGTGGAGAAATAGCAGTTTTGATCGTCCAAGCCAATTGTATTATTTATCTTTTCCTTGAACTTTTCTGAATAGCTGGGCAGGCTAAGTCCTTTATCGTTAAACTTCGACGTGTTTATTAATTTTATGCCAAAAAAATTAAAAACATGATGCTGATTGTCGTTCTCGCATGCCTCCCAAAACAAACAAAAAGGAGATCTCTAAATATGAAAAAGTTTAAAAATTTAATTATTAATGATGATTGGGTAAGTACTATTTTTTTCCTTAATTTTCCAAAATTACTATATTTTTTCTATGATTTACAAAAAATACAATAATACCACCAAAAACAGGTGGCACCCTCTCCCCCTATCTCAGAGTGCCAGTTAAGACTGCCACAAGCATTGTCAGAATAGTCACGGGCCGTCATGAGTCAACTCTATGGTTCACATCATTATTGTAGGATACCCTGACGCCAACAGGATGCCTGAAAATGCAGGATGGAACTTGTCAAATACGTACAATTTGTGCAGTAAGAACTTTGATAGAAAACAACTGCATTATTTCTTTCTTTCTGTCATCATGAGAGTCATGTGTTAGTAAATCTATACGTGAGCTTTTTTCTTCCACTCGCCCGGGCTTTTTTTTATTTTTGGGTCACGCACAGACTGAATCTACTAGAAACCTGAGTGCCTCGTCGTATTTGCCTCAGGCAAAAAAAGTCTTCTTCTATCAATAACAGCCAGAAATGTTCGACTACAAAGTTACTACATCTTAACTTTCATAAACTGGCCCTTCCATTAGCTTGTAATCACAATTTACTTCAAATCAAGCTATCCCTATCAGCACAGCCCTTTCTACTACACCATTGCCTTCGAATAAAAGCAAGAACATTGTGAAACACCTTACGATCTCTGTAGGCGTTTGGTAATCGAGTCTAACGCAAGCGGACCGAATTATTTTTTACCGTACAACAAGATTGGTGTTATGATAGTTACATAACTCACGACGTCAGCCCGTGACGACTTTCCGACATGGCCTAATAACAATAAAATGACGAGAAGATTGGTGAATGCGATCGACTTACGTGGCTTTGATTCTATCTTTTGTTTGGTCTTTTCCTCGTACGTTTACTTCTTCGGAAGTAATAAACAATCGATCAAACGTGCCTTCTTGTAAATATACTTAACGTTTGAAGAATTGGCCGTTCTGAGAAACTTGCAAGGTGAAGCCATCGACCGTCAAAGATAAGCATGAGACCCATTTCACTGGCTCACCATGCACAGTCCGTTCTTTCAAGGGAAGGAAAAATCCGCTATCTCCCTCCCTTGAAGTCATTCATCTTTATACGAATACGAATGAGTGAATGGTTATGGAGATGCAGGAATTGATTGAATGCACCTCCTGTGCGAATCAGGCCTTTTCCCCCTCATAATGTATGTATCTATTCTTGGAGTATGTTTGAAAAATATTGTAATATGCAACCTTATTGCATCAATAACTAACTTAGGTGTGCCTAAAATGTTCCCATTGCTCGGACTCAGGCCGCTTACCTGAATAAGAGGAAGTGGAGCGCAATCCACCATGCGGGCCCAGTGCAGACAGGAAATTTTACAAATTCTTAGACTAAATTAACCATTTCCGGCTAACTAGTATTTTATTTCAGAGTATCTCAAAATTCTACGACGTTGCAGGGGCAAGGTATCGGACAAGTGAAAACGTACGTACGATTAATAAATGACAAATATAAGACCACCGTGAAACCCTGATTAATTATTTGCTTCAGAGCAACACCAAATCTGTATAAACACAAATACATAAATATTTTTTAATTTACATAAATAAGCCATATATTTCTCCTCGAGCTCAACAATAATATTTTTTCTTAATAATTAATTATTGATTATTTTAAAAAGTAGTATAAACATGCATTATTATCATATTAAAAGAAAAACAGTTTAAATGATCAAAAATGTTACAAAGATAATAATCGCGGAAACGACAGAATGTTATAATGGACCTGCCTTCGAGTATAGGCCCCCTTCATTCCACTCCATACTTTTCTATCTTTGACCTTAGTATCCTGATCCCCCATTTTCTGCTGCAGATTTCTTTATTTCGTTTCGTTCCGTTTGTCTCTGTATTGTTTTTTCTCAATAATATACGCTACATGAACTGACCATTACAATTATAACAGTATTCTATATGTATTGCTTTGATTCGGCTTTTTATGTCTTGAGTTTTTGTTAGTCTTTTATACGTTCCAAGTTTAGAAAGCTCCGTCCCTTCCCATCCTTGACATGTGCGGGTTAGATACCGGTACTCAGTTATACTGCATCAAGTTATACTGGAGATTTATTTGGCATGCCACCTGAACCTTTGCTTTTTTACCTTTGTTTAAGTTCTGTATTTTCGGCGGTTCCGCACTGCATCCGATCCGAATCCGGGAATTGTCGGTTTGGAGTAGCCGTGTACTACTTCTAGAATGCATTACGCACTGGATCCGAACTCTGTCCGTCCGAATTCAGTACATTTTCAACCAGGATAAAACTCGGAACTCAAATTCGATTTCGGATCAGCTATAGTGTGTAAACGCTCTACGTTTTTCATTTTTGGTAAACAATTTTACTATTTGTGATCTTGACTTAGTTTTACTGTAGTTGTTGTTTAACGGATCCGCTTTATTAATATTTTTCTTTCTTTTCTTCAGACTTCATTAATGGTCGGAATGGACGTTCGTTGATTGTTGAATGTTGATTGATTTGCTGGCAATTCATTATTTTCTCGATTCATTTGACTCCGCTAGTTGTGAACTTAACTTTTCGCCCTCTTAACACTTTTGCCAAAAAATCTTCTTTTATGTAGGTAGATATCATTATACCAGTCCTATTTTTGTAAGGTTTTTAGGGTTTCGTAGTCAACAAGGAACCCTTATAGTTTCCCCATGTCCGTCTGTCTGTCCGCGGTTTAGCTCAGACACGCTTAGCACTTAAAATTTGGATTTGGTATGGGTATAAATTATTAATCACGCCGACAAAGTGGTGAAACAAAATATTGAAAAAAAAAATGGGTAGGTACTGTAAAGTGGGTATCTAAGTCGTTTAATAAAAATATTGAGGTTGTTCGAAAACATTTTTCCATCCAAGGATCTGTTTAATATTAAGCTTTAAAGAGCCCATTTTTGTTAGAGTTAAGTGTCCAATATATTATCATAAGATATTTTATATGTTAAGTCTTCGAAGTTTCTTTTATTCGTAAGATAGTTTTAATGTGCTGCCCTAATTGTTTGTCCATATTTTTCTTGATTTGGGTAGGCATATCAAATTCTAGATTCTTAAATTCGTTCTTGTTGTTTTTAATATTATTTGGTACACCTCATTCCTGTATCGGTTGGTTTACTTTTGGTTACAAAAATGTAACCAAATTAATCAATTCTAAAAGCCTCCTGTTTCAAGAAAGCAGTTGGGCGGTCATTCACCTCGTGGGCCCTATAGGTTTTGATGGTTTTCAGAGAGTCTGAGTCTTTGGCTAACTAGCATTTTATTTCAGTGTCGAGGAACCGCCTAACGTGACATCATATTATGATCGAAAAAAGAGAGACCGGCCAATGGCACCGGAAGGCCGGCAAATTGCAGTCCGGTATGTACGATTAACATAAGTATTAACTCCAAATCATAGATAACCGTGAAACCCTAACAAAGTTTCAAATTCTTCCCTGCATAACCATTCAGGGAAACTCGGGCTCTCTAGTGGAGTGCTGTAAGGTTTGCACCTCGAAACCCGGGTCCAAATATGGTTTTTATTTAATCTTTTTTGGACCTATTTTTAACACGAAATACTTTACCTTTTTAATAAAATGTTAATACACTTAGGTAACTGGGTACCTCTTGATCAATTATATTTTTTTCGCAAATAGTTTTTTGTCAAATTAAACTAGTTGGTGCCGGTGTTTCCCAGCTGACTTACCAAAGAAGAAACACCGAAATGAACTCAAAAGTATCTCTTATTTTTATTTATAATATACTTTATTGTACACCAAAGGTAAATTAGAAAAGGAAACTTTTAAGTTCCATACAATTTAATGTAATGGTCAAAACATATAAGAACCATGTACCAAAGTCCACAAGTACCACACCAATTCAAGTGGACGTGTCCAAACAGTGCACGCATTTGTCAGTTATCGTGTAGCTCAACTCAAAATTTGTGAGGAGCTCAACCATCCGACGAACAATACCAAAGTTACATTTGGGTAGGCCGTATAAAGTACTTAAACTGCCAAACGTCATGAAAGTAACCCTTATTAGACCACAACAATATTTATATATTTGCATGGCAATATTTATGGCGCTAACAATATCTATCTAACGTTTTTTGCACTTAATGCAAATAAATGACTTTGACATTGATAACGACCTGCATAGTTCTCACATTCTCAATACTTCATATGAGAACCATGAAAATTAGTGTCTGAGATGGTCTTTTGAGGAAGGACCAAACAGATTCGAGTGGAATTGTCCAGTCAGTGCAAGCATTTTTTCAGTAATCGTGTAGCTCAATATTTTATTTTAAACGATTGAGTGATGTTAAAGTTTACATGGAAGAATCCAAAAGAAATTTATTCCTGGGGATAATATACTTCAAAGTTATATGAAATAGTCTAAATAAAAGATGATTATTACCCTAAATCGTCAAAGTTTGGATGGGTGAATTGTATTCCCAAGGTCAACACCACCATCAAGAAATCAAAATCCACGCGAATCCAGGTCGTGGGCAAAATGTAACTTTACCTATTTAAAATAGATAATATGTTTACTGCAATTTCTTGTGTTCATATTTTTCATTTTACTGGTTTATTTATTGAAATTAAGGTCAGCAAATTTTGATGGATGAAGAACCGGGTTCAGAGGTTTAACATTTTACGGAGTATGTGTTAAGGCGCTCCACTTCTCGGCTTCGTTACGCGACTTAATCTTTGTCTTAACAAGAATATTAAGAATACACGAGAGTTTTATGTTATTAAGTACATAAATTACGTTTACGTACTTATGTTTGATATGATAGGAAAGGGAGTTAGTGATAGCATGACTTTTGACAGGACAGAATGGAGGACAAAACATGTTGCGCCAACCCTAAGAGTATATTTATGCAATTAATGTGGTGTTCTTCCATAACGAATGTCTAAGGTTAGGGTTTATATTGGTTTGAAAGTATTTTTTATTTGGATAATATCTGAGAACCAACGAGTTTTGACGACCAAATGAATTTTAAGAACGGTTTACAGTTAGGTCTTTTATCATAAACGGGATTCATAATTTTAAATAAAACGTCAAAAAAATCATGTCTGTTGTATGGGAGCCCCTTAAATATTTATTTTTATTCTGTTTTTTTTTAGTAGATATTTGTTGTTATAGCGGTACCAGAAATACATCATCTATGAAAATTTTAACTGTCTTATTATCACGGTTCATGAGATACAGCCTGGTGACCGACGGACAGACAGATAGTCGGACGGACAGCGAAGTCTAAGTAATAGGGCCCCGTTTTACCCTTTGGGTACGGAACCCTAAAAATCCTTTTTTAACCGACTTATGTATGTTTTGTTTTTTATTTTTAAGTAGATATTTTGTAAAGTTTAATTTGTCATTTTCAGTAGTGAAGAACCAACTACCAAATACGAATTCTTTGATTTTAAATTTGAAGGAAACCTGCATATATTTTGCATTGCCGGAGCCATTACCCTGATCGTCTTTCTTTTGTTGAGGAAGATATTTTGCATGTTCAAGTGCAGACGACGACAAAGAAGACGAAGGTCAAGATCTAGGAACCCATGCGTCTGCAGATCTCGGTACTTACTTACACTTTTGTTTTCGTACGTCTCACGCCTTTTTTAAGATCCTCGAACCGAGCTCTATGACTTCACAAATCAAAAAATAAAAAACAATATCAAAAGTCATTTATTCAAATTAGGCTGAATGCCAGCACTTTTTGAACGTCAAAGTTCTACATAAAGACAGTCCCCCAAAAAGCTCGCCCGTCACCACTTGCTAGTGTTCTAGCTGGGAAGAAGAAGTGGCGCAGCAAACTCCCCAGCAACACAACTGTATGTTAAGTTTTAAAAATTGAATTTATACAGTAGTATGCAAAGTAAGTTTACAAAACATGACACAGAAAAATAATATGTCTAATATAGAAATCAAATTTTAAGTGAAATTAATTGACACTTGTTAGCTAGCACACTCCATTATGCCATCTAAAACAAACAAACTCAAGCATTAACAAGTAAATCAAACTAATTAAGCCTTCAGGCATAAATGGTGTGCTCGCTTACACGTGCAATGGCAGGTATAATCTAACAATAGGATTGTGACTTGAACCACAATGATGGAAATGAATTTAAAGATTTGATGAACGCATTTATTAGGACAGACAGGCGACTTGGCACCCGCCACTGGAAATCTCTTTTATTTTCAAATCGCCCAGCTGTCATTAAGTTTATCTATCAATGCATACTTACTCTTTTAGCCTACAGTTTGCACTGACTGAACTAACGATCAGTGCAGACATAACTTAATTTTATTATAGCATATAACCCTAATCTCTTCAAAATTAGAGTGAACAGGCTTCTTCTGGGTAAGCTCGCTCCATCGTCGACTTTGTCTGTCATCTATGACCTAGACTAGAGTCAAGAGCAAACACATATTAAAAAAAAAAATAGCTCTAGTTCACATTAAACGATGAATGATAGTATTATCATATCATTTTTTTAAAGAGAGTGCACCCGCGTCTGATATACAATGTGGTCGGCAGCGGTGGTGGCTGAAATAACGGCTGCATTAATCCAACTATGACTTCCAATCTCGTAGATTGAGTAACCGGCTCTGGCAGGTTAGTACTAAAGGTTATATTTATCATTTGAAGGGGATAAGTGGAGCGAGTCACAAAGCTCCTGTCATCCTCTTTGGTTAGTTTCCTTCGGACCTTTGAATTATTCAAAATACCTTTCTTTGTTAACGTTTAAAATTGATACTGCTATATTATCTTTGGAACATAGAATCGTATGTATACAGGTAGTTGCATAGCGTGTAGTGGGTTGATGTCCGCAATTCCATTTCCAACTCCGCGTATTTTGTGTTCAGGTAATTTTGACATTTCTTTTTATATTCGGTTTGCTCTCTTATAAAGTAACTTCTTGAGCAAACGACACTACATAGAGAATATTAAGGTAAACACGTTTCAGCTTAATCCACAAAATGTCATTTAAAATTTCAAGATTTACGCAAAAATTACGGCCGTCCCACTCACGGTTACCAAGTAAACGGTTATTGCGACTGTTCGCAATATTTACGAGATTCAAAATGTGGGCGACCTTGAAGAACGGGTCCCGCCAGACAACAGCATTGCGCAGACGCATGTGTACCTTAGCTTGAGCATAACATAACGCAATCAGCTGATTAGAACTGACGATGGCCATAATAATAGTGTGCCTGTAGGTTGAAAAAAACAAATCAATCGTGGGTGGTATTGCAGAAACGCGTAGTTGGTTCTTTTATTATCCTTTTTTCATTTTTGGGCTGTGAAAAGGAAAGCCTACAGCCAGCAGTGGGTGAAGTCGGACTGCGTATGATGATAATTATATATATCCACGTAACGATAACGTGCTCTTGCGGAGATATAATATAGGATGATTAATTGATTAGTACCTACTAAGATGAGAGGAAGAAGATCCTTGAAAGGGGATAAACTAAAGTTAACATGCAACATTCTAACTCTGATTACACGGGTTCGATACTGTGTTCTATTAGCATCGCTTTTAAACAAAGCTACTCAAAACTGGTCAACCCAAGATGTTTAAATGCACCCTAAGATTGACGTAGATTTGGTACCTAATTAATTATTTTAATTTCTTTAACCATTACTTGAATTAATGTACACTTTACAGGTTAAAAAAAAATTGGCAGAGCCGCACGGGAGAATTAAAATTAATGACACCCCGAAACTCAACTACACGTGCATCTGAGATCGAAGTAATGCCAGTAGGTAGGTATTTCAATATTGTAACATGTCCCCATCTAGCGCCTTTAACAGTGACTTGATTACGTTAATAAAGAAAAAAAATTGTCCCTGCTATGTTGTCTGTTTATTTCAATAACATTGATTAGGCAGGGCCATAGACGTTTCATAATTGTTCCAGTTTTACCAGCTAAAGTCCAATTTTACAACGTCTCTGCGAGTTGGCTTTGGCCCCTCGTACGCCTACCAAAGGTCCCAGATAAACAGGGTTCCGAACTCGTCAAAAAAAAGGTACAAGCCGATCTTAACGTAATCAAGTTAATTCTATTCTAAATTTATCCATTTTTATGTTCAAGAATGCCTCTCAGGAGTCGTATTCATGAGACGAAGTCGCCTGAAGTACCGATGTCTACACCAGAACACTATCTAATCATTTTGTTTGGAGTAGCAATGTTATACCTTTTCGGACAAGAAGATAATCCCGTAAACCTATAGATTTCAAACGAATACAAAAATATTATGTGATATTAGAAATAAATTATTCAGTTTAAAATGTGCTAAGTTTTGCTTTTAGATTTCTTTCACTTAGATAACTATACAAATTTTAGGTACCCACTTTTAAGCCCAACATTTTCTGCATTAAAATTCAGAGTAGAGCTTCATTCAATCCCACTACTATTATAAATGTGAAAGTTTGGATGAATTGATGGTCATATTTGTTACTCAACCACGGCTGAACGGATCTAGATGAAATTTGAAACACAGATAGATTTTAATTTCGGGAACATATTCCCTTGGGATAATGTCCACAATTAAGACGGGTGAAGCCGCTGGCAGAAGCTAGTTATGATGAATAAAACAAATGAGACAATTTACCATTCACATATTTTTGGATTTAACGATAACAAATATGTATTAGCAACCATAAAACCATCATAAAAAAGCCGCTGATAGCAAGCAACTAATACAACGTTACCCGAGCAAATAAATCTTGCAAATAAAATGCTGCAATCTCGAGAAGTGGTGTGCCCTAAGACACAACCTTGCGGAAACCCTTTTTTAAACAATAAAGATAAAAGAATTAAAGTTTCCAACTATTATTTAAGTTACCGGTTTGACAATATTAACATTATTCAAGTCATCGGGGACAACATCAAAAAAGTTAACTGACATTAATTTAGAAAAAATGATGATGCAAAGTATCAAAAGCCTAACCCAATACGAAAGATAATCAGAAGAATTGAACAAACGTGTGCCCTTTCTGTATAACCTTGGCCCGATGAGAGAATGGCTTTCGTTTGGTGTCGTTGACTGCGTGTCGTCATGGCAGCGCCCGCACCGGTGACCAACGCGTGTAAACAGATGCGGCAGTCGATTGCGTCTGCGCATTCAATAGAAAACATCTGAGCGACACGGTTATTACAATGTAGTTTGAATTGCTTAGCAAGCTCTTGTGTAAACGACCTGTACCTATTCAAAATACGCTGTGGGTAAGATTAAACATGACTTTATGGATAACAATGAGTTAAAGCCTCGTGAAGTTATGGCAAATTCGAACCTGCAAGTATAAAGTTTTTGGGGATCAATTCTAATTCATGTGTCTGAGCTATTGCCTAAAATTGTAGTGCATTACAAATGAAAGGTAATGCTGAAAAAAGAGAAAATCAATTTTGTAGACTCAGCATCTCGATTAGGCCTAGGCATTCAATGGAAATTGAACCTTATTACCGTATACGCTGCACTGACTCAGATTGAGCTGATTGCCACAAACTTATAAGAACTCATTTAAAATTGTAAATATGAATGTAGGTCACTGGTTCTCTGCACCTTTGGCATGACATAACACTGGTACCTGACCATTCAGCTCCGCAGCCCATGTTTGTCTCTCTTTATAGCACTGTAATTCTGAATCACTATCTCTTTCAATCGTATTGTGTAAAACCCATTGTTTTTAGAGTAGCTCATTTTTTTCTTCACGTTATGTTGTGAAACTTAATTGAAAAGTTCTTTTGCATAATTTTCATATTGAATGGAAAATGTTAAACCCACAGTGCTAATAATGTGTTCTGATTTACTCAATTTAACTAAACTTAAAGTATTGCCGATACCTAAACGTTTAAGATAAAATGTCGCTCTGAAATCGCTCAACAGTAAAATAGCCTTGATTTGGTCACCTGTTTTTATTTTTGACGCAAACAGGTTGTTGACCTAGGTTATCTAATCTAGAATTTGTAATTTCTACTCTAGCTTGAAATTATTTAACATCGCTGCATTCGTTGTCAAGGTCTATTTTGTCAAGGTAACTAAACAAGAGCATTTCATTGAGAATTTCTGCAATCCTGAAATACGTAAGACTGTAACTCCGACGAAAATAATGTGTTCTGAAGGAGATTTCAAAGAAATATCTAATGATTTTGCGACTTATTTGTAACCCTGGTGATGAGTTTACGTCGATAATTACAAAAAGGTATTTAACGCCAACTTATTTTGAAGATGTTTCATCATTGCTCATATTCATTGTTAATTGCCGTACCTGTGTGTATCTTTTGTTAAAATCAAAAAGCACGTTACTTCTCTAATTGTGAACGTGAAATAATAATTGCTATAAAAATATTAGACTTATATAACAGCGCGTGCAGTTTTGCAATTTATTTATTGCCCTGAAAAACTATTACGCATTGGCCCACTAAGATATATAAATGTAGAAAGTACATATTAGCTTCAGCCAGCGACTACCCATGCGTTAATTCGAAATAATACCAAAGAAACATTCTCCCAGGATGAAAAGTATCCTATTCCAGGACACGGTCTACCCGTGTGTTAAGTTTCATCCGAATTCGTTTAGACGTGAAAAGATAAGAAACCATTAGTCTGGTTTCTTCTTCAAGTCCTCTGATTGGACAGCTCTGTTTACAGGTGATTGGTAATTAGGTCAGCATCATCTTAACAGCCGAAAAAACGTCCACTACTGGGCATAGGCCAAGAGGGGGAGGGGGGCCATAATCGCCACGCTTGGAAGGCGGGTTTGCGATCGCAGTGTAGCTGTTGCAATGCACAGAGAATAATGCTGCTGCCCATTCTCTGGTGATTCCCGTACGCGCCTCTTACGTCACCCACGGGAAGTGATGGGATGGTGCTATTCTTTTACGTCCGACACCATACAGAACGGTAATTTTGTGCGTTCCTACAAATGGGATATTCTATAGCTAATTTGTAATGATTATGACCCGGATAACTTGGTACCAAATTCAGTATTTTTTTTTGATTCCTCAAATAATTTATTTAAAATTTATTTCGAACTCTTGTTTAATCAAGAGAAGTTTGAAGTAATTTTCATAGCTTGTAATTTACGACGGCGCTTGGTTTGCAAAGTAAAGTATTTTTTGATACATTATTATTTGAAGTATTTATTTGGCCACGAGCTTTCAGAAAAGTATCAGTTTACTATCCAGAGTAGAGGAGATTGATTACTCACAACAATTAGCAATTTTTGGTCGTCAAGTAGACAACTTAAAAAGTTCGATTACTCGAAGACAAACCAATTGGGGCCCGAAGTTACCGGGGTCAAAATCGTTTCGGATTAGCTGTACAACATCCCATTTGAAGGAAGACACTCAATTACCAATCACCCTGCTCCTGGGATAGCCAAGTGGTTGTGCATGCTGGGCAGAAGAACAGATGAGGCATATCCTGTGAAAGAGCTCCATACTGGGATCGGCATGGTTCGAGGACGACATACCTATATGTACACTGAATTATGAACCAAATAATTTATGATCGGCCTTCTCCTGATAAGGAAAAGAAACCCAAGCCGTTAGGTTTCTTTTCCGAAAATCTACTAGTCAATATTATAGTCTACTTACTAGTGAAGAATACTAAAGAGCGAATCAGACTCTCACTTTTCTCGAAAACTATATACGAGCGATATACTATCGCACCGCTTTTGGGCTCTCAAAGCAGTGTAATTCTCAAGCAACCCGTTTTTCAGGTCCCGAACCTCCGTATAAAACTTAATTCGTGGATCACTCACGCATAATAACTGTCTGAATGTCTGTAATAATTGTTAAAAATACCACTTAATTCTGAAACTGAGAGCCGAACCAAAAATTTTGAAAAAATACGGACAAAATAGTTTCTTATAGATTAAAAGAAAACGAGGAAAACCTATCTACTATATGCGTAATTTGTCTTTTAAATTAAGCACATTTCGGTAAAATGTATTTAATAGCAATACATTTTGTGATTGGTCACTCATTGTTGTACCTAAGTAGGAATAAGTATAGTAAGTATAACTGGTAAATGCTTCGCCTGGGTTTTTCAAGATACGAAACCCTGAAAGCAATAGTTTTTCAATTCACGGCTGAGGTACCTACTCAATCCTGGGGGGCTACTCTCTAAACCCGAAGTCCGTAGTTTCGGGCTTAGATGCGGGCGTATTCTACTCCGTATCACCTAACCACTAAGAATGAATGACTCATTCATTCTTAGTTCGGGTTCGGAACTAATCGCAAGTCCGTAGGTGATACGGACTAGAATACGCCCGAAACTACGAACTTCAGGCTTAGAGAGTAGCCCCCCTGACGCGCAAGAGTAACTTGAAAACTGAACTTATGTAGTCCGACTGACATACAATAACATTAGGTACACTTTAAATACCCGAACGGTAAGGCAAAGTTGTAACTACCCATGAAACACCCACATTTCACCAGTCATGTTTAAGTCTCATGTAAAAGAGAGGGCAAGCATATTACAATCAAACGGACACAGTTCCAGACTCCGGGCAGCTCCTGGAATTCCACACAACAACACTGCCCGATCCGGGAATCGAAACCAGAATTCATGTTCAGCTGTAGTGAATGCGATTAGATCAACAAGGCTGCCACGTCATGACGTCGCAGTCGCGTAGCTAAACTATTCGCGAATAAACCTATTATACAGGGTGTCCCAAAACTCAACGTCAAGCCGAAACGGGGTGACAGGATTGATCATAACCATCACGAGAAAAATCTGAAAAAAAATCTATCCCATGCAGTTTAAAAATTATGGGCATTTTAAGAAAAACCTAGAAATTTGATCAAACTGTACCATTTTTCGGTTATTGTGGTTATTCTTTTTTATTTTTGTTCATTTGAACTTTGGAAACGTAATCCTAAATAACATTTCTAGAATCCCAATAAAAAATAATGACACAATTGCCTCAAGTTTCCGAGAATTGAGACTATTTGTTAAACTACGAATTTAAAATTTTCAAGATTCGTCGACTTTGACAGGCCCTCCTATAAAAAAAAATGTACTAGAGTGCCTTGGCAAGTGGCATTAAAAGTTGGCGCATTTAATCAGAATTCTAAAATGGTACAATACTTGTTAGTTCCATACAATAGAAAAGAGTAAAAAAATTAAAACCTCAAGTAACCCGATTTTTGCTATCTCATTTTACTCAGTTAAAATGTTTTTAATTCACACAAGCTCTAGGTAGGTTCTTAATTTTAAGACAAAATGATGAGAGAGATGGATAATGGGTATGTTCGCCATGAGTGAGCGAGACAGATAGTGACGCCACGCATTGAGACGGAGATGCGTCGTTTAAACGAGTGCGACAACGATCAACACAAGCGAATACGAACGTGCGCAGTAGACGAATGAGCGAAACGTACTAACTGGTTGGTGTCGGACTGGTAGCGTAGCCATTTGCTTGGCTGAAACTAGTGCGAATGAAACAGATAGATGCCATAGCATCTATCTGTTTCATTCGCACTCAATGCGTGGCGTCACTATCTGTCTCGCTCACTCATGGCGAACATACCCATTATCCATCTCTCTCATCATTTTGTCTTAAAATTAAGAACCTACCTAGAGCTTGTGTGAATTAAAAACATTTTAACTGAGTAAAATGAGATAGCAAAAATCGGGTTACTTGAGGTTTTAATTTTTTTACTCTTTTCTATTGTATGGAACTAACAAGTATTGTACCATTTTAGAATTCTGATTAAATGCGCCAACTTTTAATGCCACTTGCCAAGGCACTCTAGTACATTTTTTTTATAGGAGGGCCTGTCAAAGTCGACGAATCTTGAAAATTTTAAATTCGTAGTTTAACAAATAGTCTCAATTCTCGGAAACTTGAGGCAATTGTGTCATTATTTTTTATTGGGATTCTAGAAATGTTATTTAGGATTACGTTTCCAAAGTTCAAATGAACAAAAATAAAAAAGAATAACCACAATAACCGAAAAATGGTACAGTTTGATCAAATTTCTAGGTTTTTCTTAAAATGCCCATAATTTTTAAACTGCATGGGATAGATTTTTTTTCAGATTTTTCTCGTGATGGTTATGATCAATCCTGTCACCCCGTTTCGGCTTGACGTTGAGTTTTGGGACACCCTGTATTATCCTTAACTTTCTACAATTTACGTGAAGCAATTCAACGCCTACCGGGCACCTAAATGTTGCTTTGCTCGTCTGAAAGCAATGCTAATTCGATATTAATGATTTTTTTGTTGCAAACGATTGCATGTCCAGAAAAAAGAAATACATCACCATGTAATTTCAGCCTAATTTCGGATACACTGAGGTGACCTTAATCGTTTACGCTACGATTTTTGTTGTCATTTATGTAACACTTGTAATTCAACAGTAGCCTAAACAAAAAATCAGGAGTCACAAACCTTTGGTCGTATTCATATTTATGAAAAAGAAGAATAATATGTGGGTAACATGAAAAGTGCGTGGAAAGCAGTCGACTCAAATGAATAAATATGAATAAAATTCAACAAATGAAATAAAATTAATCACTTATGCACATGTCACATTAAAACGCATTAAGTTTAAATTATCTCATGTATGGCAACTAAGCCAAGTCAACACTAGAGTGTCAATAAAGGCCTAGGATAAAGAGTTAAAACCCGAAAACAGCACAGTTTTCTTAGGCATGACTTTGGGTGCCAAACTTCAGGGCCCCGTATATATGTCGTAGGATAATTTGATACTTCGAATCTTCGCGAAAATCCTAGGGGTTTTGCGAAAACGCGGATAATTAGACATAGGCGAAAAATTATCAAATCTTACTGGACAAAGTCAGGATTTTTGCGAAAATACTCGTTACTATAGTAAGATTTGATGTGCTCAACACTGATTGGCTACAATTTTGCTGGCTGACTTCTAATTGGTTCCTAGTTAATAACGTGCGGCAACAAATGATTGACATTTAAGACGTCAACCAATCAGAGACGATCTCTTATTGAACGCGCTGACCGACCAATCAGCGTTCTTATTTCATAACAGCCAGCGTTTCGTTTCGCAATATTGCTATAATAACGAGTATTTTCGCAAAAATCCTGACTTTGTCCAGTAAGATTTGATAATTTTTCGCCTATGTCTAATTATCCGCGTTTTCGCAAAACCCCTAGGATTTTCGCGAAGATTCGAAGTATCAAATTATCCTACGACATATATAAACTGTCTAAATAACTTAACTCTGCGTCATACGCCGTTAGAAAAGTTCTTAGTTTTAACTGATTTAGAAACAGCCCATTTAGTATGTTTTAGTTATTGTCATAGTGTGATGTCGTTCGGCATTCTATTGTGACGAGATGCCACCGACATACTTACTATTTTTGTTATACAAAATGGGCCATTCTTTCAATTTATATATTAAGTCCTAGACACTCTCCTGACTTGAAACTTTATTCTAAATAAAATTAAATCCAAGCAGTCATACTACTCGTACAACTATGTGTAGGTACTTGCCATTAGCCAAATGTTGGTGGTCCCTGCAACATTCACTGAAAACCGCAGTTATCTAAATATCTATTGCGGTGGAGCGCAACGATCAACGGCTTCAAGCAAAATAACAAGCCTGCCGGAGTCCGCCATCAGTGTTCGTTCGCTCTCAGTGCAACGTGTACGTGCCCTTGTGATTTTGCGCGGGAAACTTTAACAAGTGAGTTTTTCTTTTTAATTTTATAGCCTTAAGTTTCCGCGGGAAATTCGACAAGTTACCTGTTTTGCATTTTTGTTTGACAAGAATTTGGTTGGACAGTGAGTTTATACGTGGAGGTTACATATTTTACTGATTTTTTTATTTGAAACAATTATTTTTTAATACTTGCTGATTTTTATAGAAACATCATAAGTTTAAATATAATATTACAAAGCTATGCGAATGGATATATTACCTAAAATATTGGCAATGCGATTTTTTTTATTATAAGCTTGTGTCTGTGGAGTGCATATGTCACCGGAAAACTGCAGACTTCGTAAGATTGTAATAAATCTTTATTAGATTATAATTTCTCGATATATTACGAAAAAATCGTATTGTAGACAATCTCATTCAAATTCAATAGTTTCCAGTAAGTATATCCGTGTCTTATTAAGAAAAAATAGTACAATTTCACGCGATATTTAACAATCTTACAGCGTTTGCAATTTTCCGGTGACACATATAAAAGAAATTTAAGTTTGAGAACTTAGTGAAAACTTTTGAGACTGAGTACCGTTGATGAGCCAAAGCCTCTCCTTTGTGTCTTTTGCAAGTACCTAATAGAATACAGATCATAACGCTATTTATCACGATCACCCTGATGAAGGACAACAGGAGATCTTCTCCCAGCATTGGAACAAAAAATAGCTGTCTAATATAGCTGTCAAAAATAGCTGTCAAAAACAGCTGTCAAAAATCTAATATTAATACTATAGCCAACAATTAAGTTTTCAACAAACCTATATCCAGGATTGTGAAACCTAGATCGTAGAAGCTTGGCCTAGCAAACCCTTTTGGTAGCCTGGCCCAGCTAGTAGTAGTGTTTAGTCACCATAGCTAGTTGCAATATGGTGGAAGATCGTCCATTTCATACTCAGACCCTCCTACCTCAATCTTTACGGATAGTTAGAATTCCGAAGATCCTGTAAACAATTCAGAGGGGTTTGGTTTGAGAGGCCTAGGCCCTTTGAGGTCTTTTGGGCCGAGGCCTTTTCCCAACTATATTGGAGTCGGCTTCCAGTCAAACCGGATTCAGCTGAATACCATTATTTTACGTGGAGCCGCTGCCTACCAGACCTGCCAAACCACTAATTGGGTTCCACGGTAGTTCTTGGCAAGACTGGAGTCAGATTTACTGGCTTCTGACAATCCGGAACGTCTGCCAAAGATATACAAAAGGCAGCCGGGACCAACAGCTTAACGTGCTTTCCAAGCCACGGAGGAAATTCGGTATGTTACGATGGTCACCCATCCACAGACCAACTTTGGCAAGCGATGCTTAACCTTGATCGAAACGTGCGGCTATTATTCTTTACCCCACAAACCAAATATATTATAGTAAAATTGGAAATTAAATCTATCAAAAAAGTAAATAGGATTTTAAAGAAAGAACAATTTAAATTGAAATTGATTTAAATTGAATAATATAATAACTTATTGCATGATAATAAAAAAATAATACAAAAAAAAATTGTAAAACAGCATGGAAAAAATGAGAAATAATAAATGGCTAATTTATTTTTATTATAACAAACAATTCTGACAAGGGGTATCGCGTTACCCAGCTTCTGGGTTGTGGGGGTCAGTTAGTCGCTCCAAGTAAAATACTGTCGATCTATTCTGTAAACATGTCGAAGTGAAGGCCTGGGTGAAGTGATCACGAGGTGAGCTTTCAATCCTTATAATCAAGATGGAATGACAGCTCACTTCGTGATCACGTGACATCTTGATGAAATGGATTGTCAGCCGATCGACGGGCTGCTCTCGGGTGTTTATTTGCTCTGTATGGTACTCATCAGCTCCTAGCTACGGTACTTTGAGCTTTTTTTAAAATTGACTCTATAAATATCACTCAGGCCTCGTTAGTGGTAATGGCTTAGTCAGACAAAACCAACAGAGGTTAGCGCGAGGACAGAACTCGTATACCATACTCGTATCAGTTTGAACGAATATTAGTACCCCACAACTCAAACACTGGACATCCTACTCAGGTTTAGCCATAGATCAACCTGCTGTGATGGATTCCATGATCGCCATTTGTTTTTATTTGCAATCAAACGGAGCTTTCAGGTTGTTAGTGAAAAAGCACTGACCTAAAGGTGTTGAATGTCTCCATCAGATAATTCTTCTACTACCTATTCTTTTAGTCGTACTGACTTGTCAGAGTGGTCGCGGTTGAGATAATTAATAAATCCATTTCAACAAGGGTCTCGGAATGCTGGATGGGCTTGTAATGTGGACCAAACTTAACAGTACTTTGGAACCAGTGGTATAACGCACCCGACTTGCGTGTCGAAAGTCGTAGGTTGAAACCCAGAACTGGAACTTCACTTCCGGCCGGTTTCAATAACGTTTTAGCTACCAACAGTAGCTGAAACGTCATGTTACAAAGGCAAACATGACGTTACGGCTATTGTTGGTAGCTCATTAGACAGTTGGTTAAAGGTAGATACGTTATTGAGACCGGCCGTTAGTGTATTTGAAGTATTTCATCATGGCTCTCAAAACGGTAAGGAATTAAGAAAAACAATGCGAGAAAACCGACTTAATTGATTCAAATATTTGAAGACGTGTGATCTATAGATTGGACTTACGGACCACTATCTAACACAGTGAGGAGGCCTGCAGCTATCTGGTATGTTACCAGTCTAAGAAAACGTATTATTACTAGCTTGACAGGCATTAAAATGAACTTTACGCTTATGCAACTGCAGTGAGCCTAGAATGGATTACAGAATATTAATATTGTCTAGTCGTTTCATAATTTAAATGCGTAAGTGAAATTCTGTGTGTGGTTCGTTCATACAACCAATAAAATGGTAAAAAGGTTTCAGGGACCTTGTCACCCTTGTGGCGTGGTCTCTGGTTTTGAGGTGAAATATTGGCACGTTTTTTTTTTTTTTGATTCAGGTCTACTTTTCCCATTTATTTTAGGAACAGTCCAGTTTTAAAAACATTTTTTAGATTCCTTAACTTAAAATGTAGATACATTCTACTCCGACTTACAGTCGACACGACAGTAATCTATGATACCTATAAATTAAAATGCCCAGCGGTAGGTATCATGTTATGGTTTCTTAGCCGCATTTGATTATAGTGGACCCCAATACAGTTTGGAGAAAAGAAGAGAAGACTAGGCAGTTAATAAAAAAAGAGTCACTTGATGATTTCCCATCCTTAAAAAAAATAAAAACGCAAGAATTAATGACAAGTTGCTCAAAAATAAACTAGTTACCTATTACATTAAATAGATATTCGATATTTATGACTGAGAAGTACCTCATAATTTATCGATGATTACAAATCGACGTCGAAATTGACGTGTGCGTGTGATACGATACGTTTACATGTTGTCATCAACGTTCTACTGTTAGGTGCGAATTAAAAATGGACAGACTATCTGTCGAAATCATAAGCTGTCGTAATTTCTGACCGCAGATTCATTCCACTGCCCAATACGATTGCATTTCTGTATAGGCCTGATTCGACCTATTATGCGATCGTTCGGTAATTTTCCAGTAATGCATCAACGTTGATCAATATATTCCGTTTATTATACGAGATTGCAAACCGTCCTGTGCCAGAAACGATGTCGCAACTAAACTCGGTGATGTTGACTCATAGTGTTTGGTTTTGTTGAAGAAACCTGTTAAATAGTATTGTGTGGTGGACTATCTACATATATTCTTGGAAGTATTGAGAGTCTAGGTCAATGTGTTCATACTACACCGAAAGACTAATCACTTCTGTGTCTTCAAGCAAACTAAGAAAGGATCCCAAAAATATGGCCTTCAAGTAAATAGGTTCCAATCTTTGTTCTATTCAAAGTTGTCCCAATTCGTCGGACTTGCGATGCAAGAAGAGTCGTGATTCTGAGGGCTGAGAGCATAAATGCATTTTTCTGTTGCTAGTTTAATTATTATCTACTAAAGAGGAAGTTTTAAAACAGTTTGCCTTCCAAGATGTTAATGATTGCATATTTCTTCTTTGTTACACGGGACGTCAATCAGTATCTCTAGGGGTATTGTTATAGTCAGGGTTACAATTAGCTACTCATTATTTCATTTCAGTTAAGTAGGCAGTTACCACAGTTAAAAAATTAGCTTAATTAATTACGCTAACATTTCATAAAAAATATCCAAGTAGGTAGGTAATTTTTCTATATAAATCTTAGCTGAACGAACATCAATACCGCACTAACGAGCACATAATTCAGCGTCATTATATTTAAATTACAATACGGCTTGAATCGAGCCACGTGCTTGAGGCTCGGGCAGTTTCGCAAGCCACGGCCGGGCTCAGTTCTACCCCAATTACATCAAGTCACCTTATGTAACATCATACAATTACTTAGATTAACAAAATTATGTTGCACTGGGCTGTTGCCACATTGTTAAGACGTTGCAACACTTGCTACAGATACCTAGTTGTTGATCTGAACTATTGATAATTTCACTTTTACTTACGGCGTGACGAGACTTGACGAATGGGGTCAAATGGAGTGATAATTAGTGATTTTTAACACATGTTGTTACGTCTGGCACTGTCAACATTTGCTGATGACCGTAATAGAGGAAGAACGCCTTGTTATAAGGATAGGAGGAGGAGTATTCAGCTATCTATCTCCTCACTCACGTTGTCGGTGGTAGAAACCACACTTACCTAATAGGGAATATGCATAAAAAAATATTTATTATCTAAATACTTCATCTGAAAATATACAAAAACATAATACTAACAGTGAAATTAGAATCAAAATTGATCGAAAAACAAACGAGATATGACTATTTTAAACAAATATGTCTGTCTCTCTCGCGAAGACGCTGTTTTCTATGGCAGCTGTATAGGCGACATAGTATTTGACGTCAGAGTTCGTATCGGACTTCTCTTTCTAATTGTCATCTTTGAAGCTGTATTACTTCATCGCTGATGATGGTATTTTAAAATTGATTTCATAATTGTTTACTAGAGCTAGTGTTTCATTTTGCAAATAAAAAAATGCATGCATATTCCCTACTTTTTGTTATTGTCATTGTTACCTTTGTTCTTATTTCCTAGATATTCTTAGGAAGCCATCTAGTCAGATTAGAATTTATTTATTTTTTAAACAGGAGAAACAACAATATGTTACAAATGCGTGGGTAGGTATGTAACAATCAAAGACTACTATAGTATACTGGCTAGTAACAATAGCTCACCAAGCATGGTGACCGTGAACTCAAAGTTAGAAATATCTTAATGTAATAATAAAAAATTAATGTTAATGCAATAGATTAAATACTTTTTCTTTCTTCTTTCTTTACTTAAAACTGTGGATTATGAGAATATTGGAAACTTGCACTAGGTAACAAAAGTGTTGGTGTAGAGATCTGTATGGTGTTGGACGTACAAGAATAGCACCATCCCATCACTTCCCGTGGGTGTCGTAAGAGGCGACGAAGGGACTCACCAGAGAATGGGCAGCAGCATTCTCTGTGCATTGCAAACCGCTACATTGTGATCGCCAACCCGATTGCCAAGCGTGGCGATTATGGCAAACCGCCCCCCCCCCGCTTAGGGGAGGCCTATGTCCGGCAGTGGGCTTCTTTCGGCTAATACATATGATGATGTTTATGATGAGAATTCTGTTTTAATGAGACCTAACCTGAATTAACCTCCGAGAGTTCATTGGATGCAAAAAGCAAGGACCGGTCGACCGTCAGTGTGGTAACACTTCGGGAAAGCTGTGGACGAAGATACTGAAATTATGCATATACAAAAGCATCTCTGAACACTTACAAACTTCATTCACCTCCATTCATTCAAACCAAAAATCGATCACGAATTCTCTTTCTGCAACGTCACGATCGTGTTACATCAGCCACAAAAATTAAAATTATATAGTTGCTCAAGTCATGGCGGTTGCCTAACCGAGTCTTACCGAGTACTCGAATGCAGGGAGACAAAACGATCACTCGATAGTTACTTTGGTCTTGCTACATGATTCACGAGGATGCTATGTTTTGCAAGTGTGTTTGGAAATGACGGATACTTGAAGGATGGGTTTATTTATCTTATTTGTGCTCTGTAAGTAGGAACGGCGTTCCTTTAGAGTAGTTGTTTTAAGTTTTTTTTAGCAATTTAATTTGCATGTAAAAAAGAAAACTTAGAAAATGTGACAAAAGCAGGCAAAATGTGAGTGTTCGGGTAGGTACTTACTACAGGCACTCCTACAACTCTGCAAAAAAACTCTGTTCTTTTAGAATATTATAAAACTGCTTCTAAAAAAAGCGTGAATTAAAACTTGCAGTAACTTGCATAACTGTCACAATTAATAAGCTCAAGTTCACCAAACAGGCATAATTAGTATGAACCAGTTATCGTCATATTGATATCTATTTCTTAAGACATCAAGCAAGACCACAAGAAACACAAAACATTGCAAACAGTGAAGAACTAATCCGTGTTATGCCATCTGACCCTTTCTATCACAGAATACTGCGCTGGGTACTTTCCCAAACGTAACGTTGGCGTAAATAGGTAGGTAGGTATCCGTCTCTAGTCTTCACTGCCTCCTCTAAAGGACAGACCTACGCAGTGGCGCAGCTAGTCTCAAAGGGGCCCTGTATCAAACATTGTTGGGGGACTCGTTTTTAGGGGTATTCTTCTTTAAACAAAATAGGCCCTACTAGCTCAGAACTGTGTTGGCAGGCCTCGAAGGATATGGCGGGATTAAATGTATAGCATTGCGTCCACACGTCGCGTCGGGACCCTAGCCCGGGGGCCCCGTATCTTTGATACGCCTGATACGGCGGTAGCTACGCCCCTGCTTCTACGTGTTTCTACTAGGCAAGTATATTCGGACAAATGAGACCCTCATCTAGTAGTATTCATTGAGCCTATCTCCTTATGTCCTTCTGTACTAGTTTATTACAAGGATAGGATAAGTAATCAATGGACACAAAATCGCAAAGACGTTCATTTTGTAATGTCGTTTAAATGTAACCTTTCATTGAACAAGGATATTTCCTGTGGAAATTTCACACGCCTTTCAATGAATCTTAACAATTGAAGAAGGAAAACTTCATTGATCTTTGTAGGAAGGTAACACCATCATTGTTACTTATCATATATCGAATCTTTTCCTTTCAAATCAACAATTTTAAAACAGCTTAAGTAAGTAGCACTACAGACCAAAACTTCCCTAGGTAGGACGCCAGCACATCAAGCTACCCGAAACTGTAAAATTTTCCAAATCAACCTTGAACCTAATGCTCAAGCGACAAAATTGAAAATCTGTTTAATAAAATTTGACAGATTGTTGCAGCTTTATGTACTGGCACCTGTACATTTCTACAGTCAATGGCACATCAGTATTAACAGGATAGGTAACACTTTCACATTGATATCTCCATTACACCAGGACCTACTGATACCTACGACCAAACTTTTGAAATACTGACCTACCTACCTAGGTATTCGTGTATTTACCTACCTTAGCTGTCAAACTACAAGTTATCCAAAACCCAGACCTTTGAATGACCTTTCAACATAACAACTCCGGAATATTTTCCCTATAACGATCTCCACAGACACAATTGAACTTTTCTAAAGATTTTTCCGCAACCAGTTCGAACTCAGTGACTTGTAAGAATAACTAATGTTATTTATATTACAACATATCGCTGTATTAGTTATAAAACAATTTTAATGACTAATATTTTACTCAAGACCCTTTTTCATTCTTTACAGATCTTTAAACATGTCCAGGAGAACCGAAAAACGTTTCTTGACCGAAACTGATGAGTACCAGTGTCCGCTCTCTGCTGATACCCAGAAGATAGCTGAGGATGAGCTGCGGGAGTCCGACAACTCAAGATCACAGGCCCTCACGGCACTGAGGAGCTGGATGGAGCAGAACCCAAAGTTCGCGGCTATCAGAATGGGTAAGTCAGCTGTATTACCTACCTAAGCGAAAAGGAAATTCGGAGAATTGGTTTCCTATGCACAGTACCTACCAACTACCATGGAAATAAACACATACCTCCGGTCTTTACCTAGATTCAACTAACACAATAATCCTATTCCAATTTGCTGCCAAGATATCGTGAGAAATCAGTACAAGGGGACGAATCTCACTCCTGCACATTGCCTAGCAATGGGAAATAATAAGCTTACGAAAAGAAAATGGAATCGAATTGAAAAATGGCTCCTTTTAGTCCCATAACGGCTGGTAAAACTGAGTTCAGTATTAAGTGTAATCCCCATATAATTACCTAGTCAATGTGATGCTAGCTGTTGACAAATCGTTCAATGAACTCTTCCAGATTCCAACTTCCTCCTCCGCTTCCTTCGCGCGAAGAAGTTCAGCGTACCGATGGCACAGGAAGCTATCGAGCGGTACATCCTGCTGCGCCAGTCCTGGGGCATCGCCTTCAACCAGCTGGACTACAAGCTGCCCGTGATGATGGAACTGCTCGAGTTGGGGTAAGTGGTGCCTTCAACTTTGTTAGTTACAACCTATAAATCCAGATCAGGAACCTCGTCAAAATCAGAACAGTGTGCAGTGCAAAACTGTTGCAGCTTCATGATCTTAGCGGTTACGACGACCGGTTTGACTGCCACGTTCGTCACGCATTCTGGAATCGATTTGATTTTGCCATCAGACATTTGTCAATAGCATCCTAGAGTCTGGACTACCCAGTTTGTGGCAATAGACTTCCCAAAAATTACTTGAAACTGCAAAATAATTGGAAAAACTGACAGAATGGTGAACCTTTGTCTACCCTTTCACTTTTATTCTCTCACTGTCACTCTCAATCACTTTTAAGTTTTTCCTCTCTTTCTTTTCCAGATACATATTTGTGAGTCCGTTCAAGGACAAGCTCGGTCGTCGCGTGGTCATTTACAGGCCTGGTAGATATACAACCTTATGATAAATCATCAGCGACTCAAGTAGTATTCATTTTATATTTATTATTTTTATATTATTCCACAATAATTAGTCTATTTTTATATTCATTGGTGGTGGTGATAATTAGCACATATCTTGCTTGTTTAATGCTAGTCATCTATTATTTTTAAGCTCACGATAGTCAGTCTTCATTCATAACGCTCCTGCTGTTGGGATGTGTCCCAAGTGTCCCAACACACGCAGAAAGCACTCTATGAGATAGAGTGTGCCATAAATCCACCACTCGAGCCCAGTGCTGTCTGGAGGGTTTCACATATCTTGGATTTTTTGTTTTGTTTCGTGGTTTAGAAGCTCGCTTATTACATTAACCGTGAAAACGGGCTGTCATGTAGCAAATTGAATTATTTATTTGTGCTTTATCAGGAAAAATTCAACAACTTTTCCTTCATGGTCGTTAACCAGCGTCCCCCGGCCGCACGAAAAAACAAATCTCTATTCAGTTACATACCTAACTGCTTCATTTATCGGCTTTTGGCCTTGGGTGACGGCCTTGGGCTTACTTTCTGAGGTTATTTCTTAATATTCTTGCCATGTGTGGGTTTAATTCCAATTATAGCATACCCAGTGATCGGTGACTGAGAGTGGCGAGCCCGTGAGCCGTATTGCCACATTAATTTTAACGCCATAGAGCTTGATTTTAATGTCGTAATAACTATTTATTGCTTTTAACCTTTAGCACAATGCTGAGCCTTGACACTTCATTTACTTATTTGCACATTCATCAGCAGACTTTTAGATAAACGAGAACAATGCATCTTAGACCTCACACCCACATTTTCAGTTGAGTTTCATGTTTATTTGACTGTTGGCGCAACCATCCATCACAATTTGACAAAATTTTGTTTCAATGAGACATTCGTCGAAGGTAATCTTGCAAGAACTTAGCTGCGACTATAAGACTGGTCAGGCACATGCTCAAAATGCAAAATGTACAAAATGTGAGCATTGGGTTACCTGGATAATTGGATTAAAAAACCTTGTATGAACGGCCGGCCTAAATCTCGGCAACGGACCATAACTCCCCCAATCCCTGTGCAGGTGTGTTCGACCCCTACAAGTACACGAACCAGGACATGTGCCGGATCATGGGCACTTGCTACGAAACGCTGCTGGAAGACGAGGAGAACCAGGTGCGAGGAGTGGTGCACTACGCAGACGGCAGTGGCGTCAGCTTCCCTCATCTTACGCTGTTCACGCCAAAAGAAGCTGTTAGGATCGTTAAGAATGGAGAGGTGAGTTTTTGGAACAATGATCGGACCCTTAATGCGGCTTGCAATTGGTGATTCGGGAGAAAATTTAAAGTCACGCCCCCTCCCTCCATAAGCTCTTTCTCTTTCTCTGAGGGTTCTTTCTATAAGCAGGCATTTTATAGGTACGCCCTGCCTTACGCTTTGGAATTTTTCAGAATACATGCGTGTTGAAACGTTTTATCATGAAAATATCATGCTTGCTTACCCCGATGTGCTGGGCAGAATTATTTATGTATAAGGCACTGGGCATAGGTACCTGGCCAACCTACTAATTCCCGTTCAAGTCAATTTGGCTTGTAGATTTACGGCATTAGTACGATGGTCAGTCTTAGCCGAGACTGTTGCCGCTTTATTGCCATTTAGTAATAGATAGAAATCAGAATGATGACCTCAGCTTTGTTACAAAATATAAGTAAAACCAGCAATAAGAAAGGATAAGTTACTTATGAATAAAAGTACTATTTTACCGCGCCCTTCGATAATTTGTTCCCTTTGGTCTTTTCAAAGGGTAGCAATAAAACGAGTGACTGTAAATTACAATTTTAAGTGTCAAAATTAATTAATTTGGGTTATATAATTACTAAGTGAGCGACTGACTGTAAGTGACGAAAAATCAACAGAACAGTATCTTACAAACATTAATTTGAGTTACTTAAAATACAAAATGAGCAGCTTCATAATATTTGAGCGACTTAATATTTGTTTGAGTGTCAACGTTACGTCCTGCATTTTTTTCAATATTTGGCAAATGTATTTTTTATACTGAGCGGCATTTTATCTTAAATGAAGGGTTTCGAATACAAAACCCATTTTGAAAAATACACTGATGAGCAGAGTATAAGGAGCTCACATTAAAAAAATAATAATATGAAATAACTATTTGAAGAAACACTATTCTATTAGCTAAGTAATTTTATTATTGAAATTTAAGGGTAATTAAATAAAACATACTCCGTAAAAACTAAAGTAGTATGCAGTTACTTAAATCAAATGAACAAAAATAAAATAAACCTAACCTAACCTAACCAGTGGTTCGAGCGCATGGCAATGGTAAACACGCAACGCTATTGGTCCGCAGCCCAACTCACCTGACAGCAACGATTCGTCTTCCCGCCCCCATTTGAATTCGCGCGCATTTAACAATCTAGTTTTCATTAAAAAACGTATCAAAATAAAAAACATAAGCCCTCAAATAGAATATCAGGAACTAATAATCATTAATAAAGCAGCTTACAAAACTTTGCTCAAAGTGAACTTTTTAGTAGTACGTTATGTATAACCTCACTTAGAAAAATCGATTCTATCTTAATATTGAAGTTGCCCTCTCTGTATTTCCAGTCGCTCACTTAGTAATGTAGTCGCTCGGATAAAATTTTAATATATGAAATGGATTTATCACAATCCACTTTTTGTAAGCTCGTTCTGGATTTTATTATTAATCAATATTCGTCGTTAGTTTAGTTAATTTTTCGCTTACTCAAATTCATACCGCTCAAGTTATTAATACAGCATGTCATCATCAGTCGCAAAGCTTTTTTTTAATCGCTCGTTTTATAATTCCCCCTTTTCAAATCGCGAGGCTCAAAAGTTCAATATTTCGCTAACGCCACTTCTACGTTTCTCAGCGCACGCTCCCCATGAGACACAAAGAGATCTACGGCGTGAACGTGCACCCGACCATTAAGTTCGCGCTAGACTTCGGAATGGCCCTCATCTCAGAGAAGATCAAAAAGAGAGTCAAGCTCTACAGCGCTCTGGAAGACGTGGAGATCGACAAGAGTCTGTTGCCTAAGGAGTATGGAGGCACCATGCCTATGAAGGAAATGATTAGTGAGTACCTACCGTCTATTTTTATTTGATTGATAGGAAGGGCAAATGGACATAGCAGATAGGTTGGCAACTAAATGTAGGTTATCGTGGACCTTTGGAAAGTAGATATGACACATATCAGTCAAATCATATGAGAACCATGTAGGTTAATGTCTGAAGTGGTATTTTGAGGACCGGACCGTACCACACAGATTTTAGTGGACCTGTCCAGACAGTGCAAGCATTTGTCAGTTATCGTGTAGCTCAAACTAAGAATTTTAAGGAGCTTAACGATTTGACGAACAATACCAAAGTAAGGATATACCGTAAAAAAAATACTTGAAGAGAAAAAAGAAATTAAAACCCATAAATAGTCCTCATATTCGCAATAATTAATTAAAATTAAATATAATACTTTAAAAAGTATTAATGTAAAAAACAAATAAAATAAAAAATAATTATAAAAAGAAAACTTAACAAAGTAAACATTCATGTCAAAAAGAACACAAAAATACGAATATAAAATAAAAAAAAATAAAAAAATATGTCAATGTGTAAAAATAAGAGAATAATAGGTAAGTATATAAACTTAAATATAAACATTGGGCCATGTACATCATCGAAGCAGCTCAATCCCAACACTTTTTGTTTTCAAGATAGTACTGTCTACAAGATATATTAACGTTTCATATTTACCTGTTTTTCTAGGTCTATGGAAAGAAGAGCTCGCTGCCAAACGCGACATTCTTCTTCTAAACGACAAAATGGCGGTTCGGCTCGAGATGTACAGCGAAGCGGCGCGAGAGGGCGCAATCTCTGCGCTGAAAGCTGGTGCGAACACCTGCGCCGGCGCAGACGCCGTCGGTGACGCCATGAGGGGACTCACCGGCAACTTCAGAAAACTTGAAGTAGATTGATCTTGTTAACACTAGATTTTAGACTGATTGTTTTATATTTTTAAGTAAGTTTTAGGTCATATGTGATACGGGGCCCAATTCTGTTGGGCGCCAACTATAGAATGTTGAAGTGTGGGTAGTATACTATAGTAATAGTATTATTGATTGTATTGTTAGTTTTAAAACCTTTTTGTACAAATTAACTGAGAAAAAGAGACAGAAAACTGATTTTCATGACAATTTTTTCTTACGTGATATTAATAAACATTTTAATACAAGACAAGAGTAGTTTTAATAAAAATACCTTATAGTTTAGTAAATCGTTTATTAAAAAATCCATTAACTACCTTGTTGGTATAAATTAATACACATGACTTCCACATCGTCACGTAGTACCTAACAAACTCATACAAAATGCAACTTTAAAAATTTATATTATTATTATGGCACGTTATAAAGTGATGACGTCACAGATCTTTGACCTAATTGATCAACATTAGACTGTAACCACTTCTTACAAACATTTATACACTACGCTTACACAAAGAAGGCTTCGTCTTTTTTCAGCACTGCCTGAATTAAAAAAAAGTTTGTAGATTTACTACAAACTTTTCATGTATCACTTTATACATTGGAGTTAAGGTTTCAATCGGTAACTATATCTTACAGTTACAGTACACACTAATGTTAAAAAATATTACTGTTTTTACCAGACTGCCCCCAGGAGGCGAGTTTGATAATTTTTTTACAAAAAATGTGTTTTAAAGCGTGTTAGTAAGTTTATGAGTTATTGTTTCAGCAGTTTGTTACAACAGACGTGTTCAAGTATTGTCCACATTCAGGCTACATTGACTGTCGATTAAATGTGCTCAGTTAGCAACATATCAACGTGTTTTTTAGTCTACCTCGCTACGTCCATAAATAATTAACTTGAATTAAACTTGAAACAAGAATAACATATAAACACATTTATTCGACAGACTAAAGACGATAACACAACGCTGAATTAATGAATAAGAAATAATAATGCAGTACAGAAGCGAAATACTTGCAAGAATAAAATCGTTCAATATCACACTATTATCTACGGGCGTAGTGTAGGCCTAATTTTGCTTCTATTCTTAGTAGCCCTTTTGTAACCTTACATAAATCTATTTATTTTATAAATCACTCGACTATTGTTCATTGATAGCATGGTACCTTTTTCTAGCCTAAACTATGAGCTGTGTTTGGGTATAAAAAATCGTATTCAACACTATTGTAACCTATATTATAACTTAGTGTAGTACCACATGGCAGTTATGAATAAAGCATTAAAGCTGAGACCCATGTGTACATGGGTACACATTTCTTTAACTACTGGTAAATCTCGATAGTTCTCAATGAAATATAAACAATTTCTAACAGAGATATAGACAGTGCAAGATGTCTTCGATTAACAATCAAATCTTTCTTCAGTAGGTAAAGCATAAAAAAACATATATATGTAACTCCAATTTAAAACAAAAAAAGAAATCTAAATCAATTGACTATTTGCCGTTGCATTAATAGTGAAAAAAGACAGCAAATTACAAACATAAATGAATTTCCCAGTGTAAAATACTTTGTATTTGTAGTTTTATTCTTACAATAGAATACATTGACACACATCATCTATATTTAAATTTGAGCATTCATGGGTGACAACAAAACGGCGAACATTTGGCGCTAACATAAGGAACAACTTTTAAATGTTCTGTAAAAAAAACATAGAGTCCTAACATCTCAAGGTGGTTACGCTTACAAGAAATTATGAATGTTTGGATTAGACCTCTCAAAGTGGCTATATTCAGCTACTGACATTATTTATTGTAATTCTTATGTATCGTGTCACGCCTTCTTACACACAACTACAGGGCTATAGTTTGGATAAATTACAAAGGATATGCATAAGAATGCGCGACCCGATTCCTAATATTAACCAGCCGTAACCCACAGATCCAATAGCAGAGGAATCACTCTTTAAACAGCTACAATTTTCGTTTAAACAGTTTATTTATTCCATAGTATAGCTACTTCGATCCGTTACAAAAATATAAACACATTCAGTATAACATTACTATTATCATTTAAATATTATTGTAAATTTATCAGTCGTTCGGTAATTGCTCGCTGATTTATACTGTATCAGCAAACTTGAATGGGCTTGGCTGGTACAGAGAAAACTGAAATCTGCATTTCAATGGCCAAATACAGCTTTGAGAGTCTTTTAAAACAATCGCTTCTTAAATAAGTCATATTGTTCTAAACTAGGCACTTTTATGTACAGAGCAACAAACTATTTCTATGTGCGTGCGGCGATATTATTGAACCCGTACTAAACATGTATGTGTAATCTGTGTAACCTTTTGTTCAAGGGTTACTTTGCACGCTAGGAATAGCTGTTGGCAATCTTTAGACATCTATATATGATCTGACTTCACTGTTTTATATAACGCGGTCTACTGGCTATGTGGGTATTATTATTCAATTTCAAATCTATATGTTTTGTCAATAGTCGCCTTCGGTATAGGCACACGGTTTGATGTCTACCAGTTTGGGAAGGGTTGCGTGATGAGGAGTACTAGTCCTAGTTTTGGTTTTTTTTTTAACTGCGCTAGAAATAGTATTTACCAGACAATCTCACGTGTAAGAGATTAGGATCACTTGATTAACAACTTCTTCACCGTTGAACTAAGTTTGAAAATTTCAAAGGACAAAAATAAAATGGAGTTACTCCCGCAGTCAGTAGCGACACGACAACAATGCGACAATACGTTTGCATACTTTGTCACATTGTCGCAACAAACCTGTCTGAGGAAGCCTATAATCTTAAAATATATATGCATGAGTTTGTTCTTAAGTATTTAAGTACACAAAACGTCTTTCTATATTGGCACAACTTACTATGTTAAATTATTATACCTTATAACATCCGTTAGAAATCCGAAATAACAGTATAAACTTATATATTAATTAGGAATCCTTAAAGTAAAATGTTAATCATTCTATTAAATTCTATATTAATAAAATTAATCTAAATTCTCTAACAAATGATAAATGTTGCTTATTTTAAGTTATTTATAATAAAATGCTTCTTGGCACTTGTTTTGGCAAACATATTGGTATGAAGCGGTACATGAGCGTTGCGGGTTACACAGGGTGGAGAAAATGTAGCCATATAGGGGTAAAATTACCCCTAAGCATTGGTAATAGAGTCCTGTTGATTCAGACGGCTCCCACGGCCCTTTTCAATAACGTATCTACCTTTAACCAACTGTCAAATCAGCTACTAACAGTAGCTGAAACGTCATGTTTGAAAATCAAATATGACGTATCAGACGTATCATCTAATTTGACAGTTGCTTAAAGGTAGATACGTTATTGAAACGGGCCTTTAATCGTATAACTGTAGCTTTCCTTATCCCTCCAATGGTATACTCCAGTACTTTTAAATCTATAGATACTTTTATCCATACAGCCTGTATCACCTTGATGGGCAATATGTCCGCTTAATAATATCTACGTCTAAAATGTTCTCATTCAGTTCAAACAATTAATTTATGAGTTATTTGTGTGTTATTATGAGCTTATCATACCAGTTTAGAAAATAATTTGTTATTTAACAGATGGTTTGCTTGAGTCATGTATTGTATATTATGTTAAAGTACTTTGTCTTAGTACAAATTCACGGGTGTTCTACACTATAATAGGGTATTTGATTATAAAAATCGACTTAGTCCGTCAAATAGATTTCTAAAAAATATTGGACACGTATTTTTCTTTTGTCACGTAAACAAAAAATAAAGACGATACAGTGCGGTGAAAACTCGTGTGACGTCACTTACCAGTACACTTTCTACTGGAAAGTGCCGTTACAAGCCCCCACTCCTTATCTTTGATGCGTTTTATCTTCGTAATTTTTAATTGATTTTTTAAAATAAAAAGTACGTATCCAATATTTTTCGATAATCTAACTGACGGACTAATTCGATTTTTATAGATGGAATCACATTTTTTTTAACCCAGGCAACATCCCTATTAACTTTTGGTGTTTTGATAATCAAGATTTTCTCTAAAATTGTAACGATAGTATGTAACAAAATGTCCGATGACCTAAGATGAGGTTTTTTTTTAAATTTTGTACAAACATAACAAACCGTTGGATACACAGTCAGTTACTTATACGGATTTTTTTTTGTGCTTTTTCATTGTTTTGTATTAGACCAAACTAATTGAACTATTGAGGTCTTGCAAACTATGGGCCTTATTCATGAAAACTTATTAACCGTTACTTAGAATACTGTCTAAAAGATTCTAAATTCAAATTCTCCATAGAAAATTTTGAATAAAGAATCTGCATACCAGTATTTTAATTAAGTAATGGTTATAAAGTTTTTATGAATAAGGCTGTATGACACCACACACGCAACTTCGATAAAATATTGTAAAACATTTAATTTCAATAAATATTTGGTATCTCATCTACAGCTCACTATTCTAAAGATTTTAGAATGTTGCTAAATTACTTTGGAACAAGGATCACATTATGTAAATTGGCAAGAAATGAGGATATCATGCGATATCCGACTTTGGCATAGTTTTACTTAAGGTTAAAGCGATTGAGTAGCCCGCGAAATTCAAATTTTCATACGTTTTTTGCATTTTGCAGTTCAGTGTCAGGTTGTATGTTGATAAAAATACAATTGGCGACCGTACCAAATATGGCTTTACTAAGTTATAATAATTAAAATCATCAATACAGGTTGTATCATTCATGTAACTCGATTGAATGACTTTTTCATGAAATAACCATTCAATCGAGTTAAATGAACTTAGAGCGTTGTATTGATGATTTAAATGATTAGAATTCTGTAAATAAATACGTGTTACGGTCGCGAATCATATTTTGTTCAACATACAGCCTGACACTGACTTGCAAATTGCAAAAAACAAGAAAATTTGAATTTCGCGGTCTACCCCGGCGCTTCCACCTTAAGTACTTGTTGGAGAAATCTCGATGATTTAGTAATGACTACAACGTCATTTTGACAAATCACTATATCTACGTATCGCCCCTGCATAGCGCAACCATAGTTTGTTACAGGGGAGTATTGGAGACAAATAGCGTAACTTCATTACTGTAAGTACGTATGTGGATTTTTTATTAACTATGTACACCCTTTTTGATGAAAATCGTATCGACATGATGAAAATATACATTGATAATATATTGCTTAGATATTTTTTGTTGCTTCCGTTATTGCCGAGTTTTCTTGGCTTGTTGTTTTATAGTGTACTTCATGAAAAAAAATGGTTTTCTGTAAAGTCGGTTTACGGACGATAGTTTAACGCGACAACGTCATAACAATACATTGATGAAATGATCGTTACGTTACATTGAGTCATCTTTTTTTCGTGTGTGCAGCCGGCGTTCATCGATTTATTAGACGTTGTCACGTCAAAATATATCTAACGACATGTAACAGTTTTGTATCTGTCTCCAGACAATGAAACATGTTTACAATCGATTATAATGTAACGATAACGTATAAAGAGAAATATGAACATTGAAGTGTGCTATTTGATTTACAAAAACATATTTATGTTTAGGTGTGTCGTTAGCCTAGAATTCGCAGGTTTACGCAGTTTAGTCTGAGAGCTAAAATAGTAGTCGTTACAAAAACACGCAAAAAATTATGCTAATTGACTTATTTATTTGTTTTTTCTTTGGGCGAATGACAAAAAAATATCGGAAGGCTTTATCTCAGCTAAGTATTATACATTCTACCGTTTTATACCTGCCTGGGTTTTGGCAATTGCCTAGAATTTTAGTTCAAAGACTTATTCTAAAAATCAGCGACACAAGCACATTCCGTTCAAATTCCGGACTGTGTATACATTTGATGCGTGAAGTGTGATTGCCTAGAGGGTAATCTCGCAACTCTCGTATTTACCGTTGTAGTTGCTAAGTAGAAAAGGCGTAGGAACTAAGTCGACGCCGCGGCGGCGCAGGCGCCGGTGCAGCGTTACGGTTCTATCGTGCGCTGTCACCGCCACTGTGGATACAGATGATACAAATAATTATATTGAAACTTCACAATATTGGGATGATATCGATGGCGAAGTGCCAATAACTCCTAACTGCTGAAATCTACACACTGGAAGAAAAAAAAAAATATCTTGAGAAGTTGAAAATTAATTAGTATATTAATTTAGTTAATAACCATTTAATACAGTTTCAACTAAAAATACACTTCGGAGATTAAACATAATACATGGGAAAAGCGCCAGTAAATTAAAATCTGTAAAAAATAAATCTCTCGAATAATGTCAGTACTGTACAGTAGGAGGTATTGGCACTTCACCGTCGATATAGGTAACAAAATTGTGGCTCTTTGATTTACTAAAACATAACGTTTAGTGAGCCTGACCAGTCGAAACTAAGCAAGCATATACTAGCTTCTAGTGAGATAGAGAAAAAATGCAAAAAAAAACAAAAATCAAATAATAACAGCAACCCAATTTTGTAAAATATAAAATCGTAAACCTTTACAATCGAAACAAATTCCAAATCCATAAAATAAATAAATAAATATAGCCTTTATTGCTGTTTCTTTTTACAATAACTTAATACATGCCTACTTGCTAAAAACTAAATGTACATTCTAGTTCTAATTTATATTAAAGTGATCGGCAACTGGTTGCTTTTGTTGAACAGCTTGTCTGTCGACAAAGGCCTCCTCTAAATATTTCCACGTATCCAAATCCATACATATGTTTAAAAATTCGTCTGCTAAACAACGTAAACCACGCAATGAATACTGTTGATATGATAAAATAACAGAGTATGCGCTGCTGCTAGTCTATCTTTTATCTGGGACAAGTCCGTCTCAGTGTTCGCAACCACTGCGACTCCTCGGAGCCAGAATCAACAGCGGCGACCACCAGAAAAACGCCGAGTCAATGAAGCTCGACGAGTCCCGGAGAAACGATTCAACTATCTCGGATCCCGCAACAAAAATAATCAGTAAACAAATGTTATTAATACTCAGAAAAGAAATGAAATGTTAAAAATAATCAGAAAAAATATGTTAAAAATTATTCAAAAAATTGTAGAAGAAATATTCCATGTTCAGTGGAGGAGTAACAAAAACAGCTGCTGGTCTTACCTGGCCTGGTCGCCCTCGGCAGTGTGTAGGTGTCCTTGGGTCAGACCCAGTACTGGTTGCGTCTGAGCATGGGGTTCGCGGGCGCGACGCCGGGCGCGCGCACTGGGTACGCCGACTCGCTGGCCTCGTAGCTACTCCAGTCTTCCGCCTGCAAGGAGCCGTACTGAACGTTTCGTTATTATTGAAGCACATAGATACATAGCAAGAGTTATCATCATCATTTGAACCGAAAGATCCATAGTTGGACATAGGCCTTCCCAAAGCGTTGCCACATTGACCGGTCCTGTGCCTACGGCAACCAGCGGATGCCCGCAGCCATCAGCAGGCCAGCTAGTAGGAGGCCTCTCAACGCTTCGTCCTCGAACCTCTGGAGTGGCTGTAATTATTCACAGTTGGACTTTTGACTTTGATTAGAGACAATAGTGTCTAAACTATTTGTCAGAGATGTATGTCAGAACTCGAATGTGGACGGGTTACCAAAGGAGTTAAGTCTGTATACTTTGCTTCGCATCCGTCATGGCGAATTCAGCTGCTTGTATTCAATCAATTCAACTTATCACATTCCAATGTCGAACGGTTCATGGGCTAAAGCAACCACAATGTGGGTCCCAAAAAATGCCCGACGACATCGCGGGAGACCCAGGCGAAGATGGCGGGACGAGCTTGACGCCTATCGGCAAGCTTAGTCCACACTTGCCCAAAGCCGGGAGGAATGGAAGGAAGAAAGGGAGGCCTTTGCCCTGCAGTAGGACATAATTGGCTAAAATATAAATATAATGTTGGACATAGCCCTTAGAAATTTTACTACAGCACGTGCTTCTCCATCATTTACGTACAGTCTGCACACCTTTTTAAGAGGATGGTAGTAATAACAATGGTCAACAAGATTTGTCACAAGGAATGTGTTGAATGATTTGCCTACCTACTAATGAATTTGAATTGCCTACCTACTAAAACCATTTATTTTGATTTGATCAGGTCTGACTGATTTTTTTTTTTGTTCTTATATGATGTGGAAAATGTGTATGAATGATTCTGAAAAGTTTCTTTGCATTTATGGTGAATTTATTCTTAAAACTCAAAAAGAAATTCTGCACCAAAAATTTAAAAAAAGTGAACTTTATTTATGCATTTTTTTATACAAAAGGATAGTTGAGTATCCTGACGTGCCATCTGCTACACAACACATCCTTTAAAATTATGTGCCTGTACTAGAACCAGCTGAAAACTTTAGTTTTCGCCTCAAAACTCAACTTCAAAATCATATTTCAGGAAAACTGTTCGTGTCTCAATTATTCTAATTTCAGTTTTATGATACTTAAACATGTTCTCAACATAATTAGTTAAAAAAAAACATGCGGGGCAGTCTTTGGGGACTGCCGATAGAAGTGAAAACTAGGTGTTTTTGTTCACCCTAAAAGTGCTCAACGCGCCTAAAGAAGTTTTCACTTCAAAAATCTTGTGGCCATCAAAAATTTTTGTTGACCAGTGTAATTATTACCAGCCTGAACTATCCCACTCAGCGAAGGCCTCCCTCCATTCCTTCCATCGATCACGGTACTCCGCTAATTCTTTCCAATTCTTCCTCTTTTTTAAAGTTGCCGTTTCTTGACACTATATGAGTCATCGCCGCTCTCGATAAAGAATTTATTATTATTATTATTTTAATGCGTTCATTGAAAGTAAGCCAGACCCGAATGTTTTAAGATATCACGAGCTGACCTAAAAGTTCTAATAGAACAAGATCTCAGAGCCCTTGATGACCCTATACAGGGTTATTTCAAACCACTAACACTATATAATAAAAAAATAACTGTCGGACTTATCACGTTATTGAAGCAAAGAAGCGACATGATTATAAATAACTTTACTATGAGACCAATTCTAAAAACTTGAAAAAAATATCAGCTGTTCTATATACATTATGTCTAGTTATGGACAATGGACATACACAGCCAATTTTTTTTCTTGATTTGGTCCCAAATTAAAAGTTGTTTATAATTATGTGACACTCCAAAAAAGGTTGTAAGCGTTTTACAAATAACCCTGTATATTGGCCGTCAGCCCAAGCTAGAAGGTACGTTTATTTATTTATTTATTTAAACTTTATGTACAATAGTGGTACAAGGGCGGACTTAATGCATCAAGGCATTCTCTACCAGTCAACCTTTGGGTTATAAAGACTATATTGTGGTAGGTGTACAATAAATAAAAATAAGATTCAAAATTGAATTTTAACAATTCGGAAAGAATATACAGATAATATATATAATACTAATAAAATACATATATATATGCTAAAATAATAAACTAATAAATATGATATATAATAATCATACCGATTAAGAGAATTCATAGAAATCATGATGAAGAACAACTAAGAATGACAAGCTTTTAAGTAGTGTTTTCGGATTTTACGCTTAAAGGAAAATTTTGACTCCGCCTTCTTGATGTCAAGGGGTAGCATATTCCAGAGTTTAATTGTAGAAATAGCGTAGGAATTAGACAAAAACCCGGTGCGGTGAGAAGGGATATGAAGAAGTAAGTTTTTAGATGCTCGAAGGTTGAGACTGTGAGAACTGCCCAACACTTTAAAATATTGTTTTAAATAATCAGGAGCACAAGGATCGTTCATGATAGTGAAGAGCATGCAGAGGGATCTGAGGGATCTCCTCTGACGGATAGGCAACCATTTAAGCTGAGAACGGAAGGAAGAAATGTGATCATATTTACGAAGGCCAAAAATGAAACGAATACAGTTGTTAAGAAGTCGATCCAGTTTGTTGAGAAGTTCTTGGGATAGGTACGTTCAAAGTACATACTAACACTACTCTATCCCACACATTTTGTTACTCAGAAAGTAACAAAATGTCTGGGACTCTGGGATCTTGGACTATAATATCCTTGTCTACAACTGTTTCGTAGACAACAAAACAGGTTACTCACATCAGTATGATCATCGGTTCCGTACGGGTACCTCGCGTTGAGGTCTGGCAGCGCGGCGTCGGCGAGCGGCGTCACCTTGCAGGCCACGCTGCCGGCGGACGGCAGCGGCGTGCTGGCGCCCGTGTGCACTGACTGCTCTGATGACACGTAGCTGTGGATTGGGTGGGAGTTGATTAGCTAGGGAAAGCAGGAATTAAAACTATGTCTAAAACTGTCCAATATCAGGAAAAGAGAACCGAGCTTGTGTGCTACACGACCGAAAGGTCCCCTACCCCTTGCAGGAGGAGACGATTATAGAATTCTAAAAATGTAACCAATTAAATGCTTCTTTACTCAGCCCAGTTAGAGAGCTTACGCGTCGAAGATCTGATTCAAAGTAGTTTTCCAACTACACAGAGTGAATTTTCCAAGTGAAAAACGTTCAAAGGAGTCTCATAGCCCGAATCTAATGAAAACTAAAACTGAAACATTGAATTTTTGAAAAATCGGTATTCCTAGCTAGGAATCGAACCTTTTTGATTTTGAAAACAAAACACACCCTGCATTGTTACATCATCCGAAACTAGCTAATAAGGATCAAATTCTGGGAAGTAACAGCACATGACAAACTAAAGGAAAGAGCAATTTTATGAAAATAGTATATCGGACCCGAGAATCTACAACTGCATCATTGGATTTTTGGAAAAAAATATCAGTTAAGGTTTTGGTAGGTAGGAATTGTCAGAAATTGAAAAAATAATTTGTTAAAAATGAGCTTTCATTAGTTTGCCATGTATTATTATTACTTCCCAGAATTTGTACAAAATTTCTTCAAAGGAAAGAGCTTATTTGAATCTTTGAAATCTTATAAACGACAGAGCATAAACGCATCACACACATGTTCACCGTACTTTTGTCACAAATTTGTGTACAGGGCACGCGCTTACTTGTCATGTATACGTGACAATGGTATTCAAAAGGTTAAATTGTTCTTTTCCTAATATGAAAACATTAATCTTAAACCCTCACCGTTTAATAGGCGGCGTGCCTTGCGAGGGTGACGGCATAAGATGGTCGGGCGGCCTCGGCAGCGGTATGGGAGCGACCGCGCCCTGGCTTTGCCCGTGTATCTTCACGAGTGCGTTCTGGTCCCGCATGAGGTACCGTCTGCACTTGAGAAGACCGAAGATGACGATGATGGCGAGGACGGTCCCTGATAGAGCCATGAGGATCATCATGTAGTAGGATGCTGCTTCGCCGTTTGCTACCTGTAAATGGGAAGGTTTTTGGTATGATCATTTTGTGAGGATTGCTGGAATGAACTAGGTGTTATGAGTATGACATACGGTTGGTAAGTCAAAGTCAATTCATTTATTTCAACTAGACCATTAAAAGGCACTTTTGCACGTCAAATTTACAGTTTGAAATAAAATTAAAATATTAGTGACTCAAGTTGTCCATTCGCAAAAAGTGGGTATTGTCTGGCGAACCACTGCCTATGTCACGTTTAAAATTATCTTAGGGACTGATGACTATGATGGGGTAGTACCCGTCAATATCTATCACCACATAATATAACATGCCACAATATAGCAGAGCATTGGCTCCATCTCCTTTCTCTACCTCTGAAGGACGATCTGAAATAGTGGCAGGATGCCAAGCAGTTAAATATCTCAACGCTCAACAACGCATAGTTTGGGGCAATTGATTTTTCGGTTGATATTTTTACAACTTCAAAGGCTACTTGCTTATCAAAAGTACAATTGCATTTTAGTAACCCTTTCAATATGAAAACTTCCATTACTGCTACGAGATAAAGGTGCTATCAATACCAAATTATTACCAAGGATGATGGTTTACGTTCGTGCCGCTGCGTAAGCAACACGAATTTATTAATCACTAGTAACCATTTAGGCCATAGATAAACGAAAATAATAGAATGAATACTCACTGGAACACCTTCATGGCTCTCAGGATCATTTGGCCCCGGCAGATTCTTCTTCTGTCTGTTTCCTATCAAGATCTTCACATCACCGACAGCCGGCTGGAAAATGGTCGCTGCCAGCAAAAACCTGAAGCTATCCTCATAGCCGTTCAGTTCACTCACTTTCTTCTTAGTAACCAAGTAAATGACCCCAGCTTTGACGTCTTCGTGGGTAAAATATGCTACTTCTCTTTCTCTAGCGCTGGTTTTCTCGCCAGAACTTCTTATGATCTTCTTTAACGTCCCAAAACGAGGTTTCCTTAATAAAGTATACACTGGATCGCTAGCCGTGAGTTTGGCCAACCCGCTCGCATCCATAGTCTTCAAAGTGATCCTAGCCTTTTCTACTTCCACCCTCAAGTCACCCAGCGTCATCAGCGGCTGCACTATCACTTCGATGGTGAACGGCCTCGTGGCGTTACTGTTATGGACGTAGGCAATAAGGTCGAAGCTGTCGTTTGCAGTCGTCATGTCGTTTTGCATGTAAATCACCACTTTTTCCATCAAGTCTTTATGAGTGAAGTATGAAACAGGGTTCCTTCCGACGTATACCATTCCGTGAAGAGGCTGACGAGTGATATTATAGAGAACTTTTGATGTTCTAGCATTCGTATCTACGTAAATCTGGTCTGTAGTGACAGCTGCTACGTTAGACCCTTGTTGCAGGTATATGTGATGCAGTGATGTAGCGTTGAGGATTACTGGTATGACATCTATTGTGAATACCGTGTAGGTAGGCTTGAACTGTCCATCCCACACTCTAAAATAAAATGTAGCTGTTTGTAACATGCCAGAATGTTCATAAATCACTCTGCCGCTATTTATGTCGTCTTGAGTGAACTTATTTATCGAATGTGCCTCGTCGATTGTTTGGTTTTTATCCAACATCACCATTCTACCTTGCGTTGGTCCGCTGATTATATCGTACAGGATTCCTGAAGGACCCGTGTCAGCGTCTTCGGTCAGCAAATCATTTTTGGTTATGGTATAGTTCTCACCTTGAACTACTTGTATCTGTGGCGTGTCAGTTAGCAATCTGAACGGTTGATCATTGACTGGAACTATGTGTATTATTATGCTGACATTACATAAGAGAACGTAGTCAGGAAGTAAATACAAAGACATGTCGATTTTGTCTTGTGTGGTATCCGAATCGTCGTGTTCATAATTGACAACGCCGCTTTCTATTTGCGACTGAGTGAGCGACGACATGAAAGGCTTCAACTCTCCGTGCGAGGGCTGCGACCACTGCGCCTCGATCTGAGGCTGCCTCAGCCCCGCCTGCGTCTCTAAATACGTGATAACATTACTAACATTAACTTTAATAGGCACTTTGTCTCCTTCCTCTACTTTAATCAGGGGTATATTGACGTATTTGGCGAGTCCGCCGGACGACACAGATATATCTATGTTGAAGATTTGATCTGTGAGCGGTTTGGCGAGGGGTGCTTCGACTGTGAACATGAAGGAATCGTTTGTGTATAGATCTGAGAAGGGATGCGTATGTTCGTAGAATACGACTGTGTTGTTTATGTCTTGTTGGGTGAACTGCTTTATAGATCTGTGGTGGCTTTCTCCATTCAACATTATTAGCCTTCCGAGTGTGGGTGCTCTGTCTATCTTATATATGATTGTTCTCGTTGGGTCGGAGCACTTCGACATGAGCATGTAGTTGTTCAGAGGCTCTCTCATAAGCGGAAACACTTTTAAGTTGTTCTTTCTCGTCAGTTTGAGCGATACAGATTTGGTTGTTATTAGGAAAGTTATTTTGGCAAGTTCGTGCAGTCCATCCGTGACGTTGAAGATCATCTTGCCTTTTGTACCGTCTGTAACAAAAAGGTTTATGGTTAAGAAGAAATGGGCATTTTGTTTTGTTTTTTTCAAAATGACGACTAGATGATAGTGTCAATTTGAAACCAAAAGACCATGTTTAAGGCCTGTTTGCGCCAGTCAGGGGTACAGATACAGACGACTGCGCCAGATAGGCTATTGCGTACGACAAATTTGTAATTTAACCACATGTTAGCAAATTTCAGGATTAAGCTTTTGGCGAAAACAAGGGCACTTATAGGAAGTCTACATTAACTTGTTAGGAGCCTGGTCTATTTAAAACTTACTTTTGTGAACAAACACGACTCTAGCGTTGTCGATGTCGGCTTGCGTGAAGTGATTCACGGCAGTGTCGAGGTTCCCTTGGAGCGCGATGTACCCGGACACTATGTCCACTACGCGAACTGTCACGTTCTCAGGGGGCGTGTCAATGTCGTTCACATCTGCAAAGTATACATTGTTAATAAGTTTTAGTTAAAGCCGTTATTATATTACACGTGCTTTTAATTAGAAAAACAAGAATAAAAACTTTTTCAAAAAAATACATTCGACTTCTAATAAAAACAATAGAAAGTATAAAATAATTTTAATTTCGGAAGTCGCCGTTTTTGGTTTTGTGTCTTCGTTTTTTGACACCTACTTTCCAAATTATTTTTTTATACTTTCTAACGTTTTATTGGACGTCGGTTGTAATTTTGTTTGTAAAAAAGATTTTTATTTTTATTGTGGTTGACAATCACTTATGTGCACACCGTGCGCCCGTAATGTTATATTATAAACTGGTGTAAACAATCAAAAGAGATGCTATAATTTATTGAAGAGTTCCGTTGCCTACTCGTATCTCCAAAGTAATTAATCAGAACTTCGCCAAATTGAAATGGGATCACTTCGAGAAAATATTCTTCCAAAAAATACCCAAAACGTTTCAAATACGCCTTAAAAATTTGAAGAGTTCCGTCTTTTTCTCCAGGATCCCATCATCAGATCCTGACCTGATGACGATGGGACCACCTGGGAAGTCTACCCTTTCGAACTAAAATAATATTTTTATGTAGGCCCAGGGTCTTCGAGTAGTCAAGGAACATACATAAAAAATAAAAAAGATTCCGATGAATTGAGAAATTTTTGAAAACTTTTTTGAAGTCGGTTAAAAAGCAATTAGCCTGTACTGTCCCTCTGCAAGGCAAAGGCATTTCCCTAACATTTCCACACATATCTGTTTTTTTTTATTTTAGATAGTTCTTTATTGGTGCTCTCTCTCCTCAAAATCAACTAAATTATTATTTGTTATAGCGCGGTCATAGAAATACACACTGTAAATTTCAACTGTCTACCTATTACGGTTCAGACGGGCGGACTGACGGATGGACGGATAAACGGACGGACGAACGGACAGTGCAGGCTTAGTAATAGGGTTCCGTTGGTTACCCTTCGGGTACGGAACCCTTAAAAGCTAGGCAGATTGACTACAAGTTTTACAAGGTTACTTACATAGTTCTTTAGTTGTGAAGGTGAAAGTGCCCCCCTCCCACACGCACAGGCCGGTGTTGGCGGCCACGATGGGCGGCTCGTCGTTCACAGGCACTACGTTGATATGCACGTAGAATGGTTCGCTCTCCTTACTGCTCTCTGTCATGGCCACCAGCTTGAACGAGTCCGAAGACTCTTCCGAGCCGTCGTTTATGTACTGTGGAGAGGTTTCAGGACTTTTAGTATGTTGGTATCGACTTGAAAGTTTTATTTAGGTTTCTGAAGTATCTATAGTACATCAAGGGTTGATGTGACAATTGTCTATTGGTCTCCGCACATCTATAATTTTAATCTTGGTATTTGATCATAATATTCAATAGATAAATATAAACACTGGTAAATAAAAGCGAGTAAATACTAGTACTCAGCTGTAACTGGTTAGACTGGTTAGAAGTATTCGAACAAATTTGGGAAAACCCAGGCAAATTATACTTTTCAGGTTGGATTTTTGAGACGGGACAGTTAGTTAGAGCATACTTTAACCGTTATAGTTATAAGAAAACGTTCCTGAGAGAACATTTGAGATTTGATATATTCTGAACTGTGTTCACAGATTTTACATAAAATGTAGCCAGCGAAAAAAATGCTAAAATACCATAAATATTTTCTTTATGTCTATCAATGCATTTCATGTAGGGATCAAAAAACTATGGGACTAGGTATGAGTACTAGAAATGACAGAAATTGCCAATAACTTTTCACATACTTTTTGTACTGGAAAACAATTAATCCTAGCAACGTTTTCCTGTAACTATAACGATTAAGGTACCTGCCCTAACTGTCCCGTCTCAAAAATCCACCCTGTTTGTATCTTGACTCAGTCCGTTTCTGAGCACACCACTATACAGGAAGTACTACTTGTTTGAGTTGTCAACTTTTAGCAGATTCATAGTTGTATGAGGACCTTAAAAACTAAATGTGGGTCAAATACAAGCTCCACTTATAAGACATATTAGTTGAGTACAACATCAACAATTGAACATACCTGAATATTCCCAGAATTGAGTTTCAACACCGGCAGCAAATTGAGCTCCTGATCAGTCATTACAATCTTTCCATATTTCGGTTTCTCCACCACTTTATAAGCCACTACCTTTCCTCTATAATACTCTGTGACAGTTCTGAATAAATCTGGTTTTACGCTGACCGCTTCACCTTCGACAACCGACAGATTTGCAGCATACACGTAGAAGTGTTCCGGGATTATAAGGACATTGAGCTCAACGTCCCGAAGCCAAACGATCCCATTGGTTACGTCCATTCGTATTCTGTCGCGTGTTCGGTTAACCCCAGACTGGACGTAAACCAGCCGGTTTGCGTTAATGATGGACTGGTCGAAGACTTTGATGTGAACTGGTTCCTCGTTATAGTTTTCCAGTTCGAGGGTGCCTGGTGTGGCCGTGATCTCGAGCCAGCCGTGGTAAGGCCCGTCTGTTACTTGGTACACTATGTTTGAAGGCTCGATTTGGGGATGCATCACCTGTGGAACGAAGGATTTAAAGTTTAGTGATGCTCTACACAGCTAAAAGAAAAACTTGAATGGATTGAATGTTACTCATAGTTGTTGCGTCGACAAAACTGTATGTTTTGGCGGAACGGATGATATTAGGCTGAACAATGCTGAGTGACTGCAGCGGCGCAAAAACATATTCCCTTGGATCAACATCAATAAAAGCACTTTATGAAATCAGGAGTAGAATTCATGAGTTTTAATAGGCAAATAGTTTATAATTACCTCCAAGATCTCTTTAGTAACATTAACACTTGTAGATTCTTCGACGACCAGTAGCAGGTTCGTGGTAACGCGGAGTGGTTCCCAGTAACTGGACGGGAATATCTTTACCACGTACACTCCTTCGCCCCAAGTGTCTAGGCACATCACTTTGAACCTGAGAATAGAAAAAGCGATCTCAAATAAATAAAAAGTTAGGACGAGCTCGTGGCTACATAACCACTGCCCCACGAGTCGATTTTCGAGGTTACGCCACACTTGCCAATGGCATGGTCCGTGATTGGGTGTGTACAAAGCCAGGTATAACGCGTTTATGCAAATTCAATAGCACTTTAAAAGAAATCGCTTGAAATATTACCTAAACTGATCGGTAGGAGTCTTAGGTTCCCTGTGCCTGTACGCCACCCTGCCCGCCGCTACGTCCAGCTGAGTGAATGTGTACGCTCCTTGCCCCTCCCCGACCTCGATGGTTCCGTGTTTAGGCTCTAGGTTCACTTCGTAACGAATATCTTCTTCCAAGCAGTTCATATTAGTGTCGACCTGGGGATTAATATGTTAAATTTTAAAAGAATATAAGTGAAAACTGAATGCTAATACTAAGCCAGAGTTATAGAAAAATACCATTCCTCAATAGAAAAAATAAATAAATGAAAGAAAAAAACTCAAGCTTTGGTTGGTTAACCATTATACATGATGTTGATGTTTTGATGTTTGAGTTAGCTGCGCAAGATTCACGCATTTGTTTAGACTTATTACATGTTAAGGTGGAAGCGCCAGGGTAGACCGCGAAATTCAAATTTTCTTATGTTTTTTTGCAATTTGCAAGGCTGTATGTTGAACAAAATATGGTTGCTGTTGATTCGCGACCGTAACACGTATTTATTTACAGAGTTATAATCATTTAAATCATCAATACAACCCTTTAAGTTCATTTAATTCGATTAAATGGTCATTTCATGAAACAAACCGTATTGATGATTTTAATTATTATAACTCAGTTAAGTCATATTTGTTACGGTCGCCAATTTATGAACATAAAATTTGAATTTCGCGGCCTACCCTGGCGCTTTCACCTTAAGGTGCAGTTGCACAAATTAGGGTTATCGTTTAACTCAAAGTTAATTGCTATCCCGGGGCCATTTGTATGAAATATTTGTTATTTGACCTTGTAGTAACAACTTACTTTGAGTTCAATGATTGCTCTGGTTTGCGCAAGTAGGCCTTAGAAAAAAGTATCAGAAAGGGGTTACCATTTTGAAAGAGCACCATGACATATTAGGATAGATGAATAATTTACCTGCATATCTCTAGGAGTAATAACAACAGCTTTCCCATTCTCTACAATAGATCCATTAGTCGGATACATCCTTATGAAAGGAGGCGACGCCTGTATCTCCAGGTTTCCGTTAACGTCAAACAATCCATCAGATATCCAGAAAGCCATCTTCCCGTACTCCTTACCCTGATGCTTGAACAACACCAAGTTCTTATTGATATCGTCTTGAGAAAACTGCGCTATTTGCTCAGAAGGATTATCAGCTCGAAATATCCCACCGTTCGGAGGATCCTTGATGTATCGTTGGACTGTGTAAATAATATCGGAAGGTTTTGTATCTAAATCTGCATCTGTGTAACTTAAATCCCGTGCCGTGATCAGCCTTGCCCCGCCATGAACGATGTGGAACACGTTATCGTTCGCCCTCACGGGGCTGTTATCGTTCTTCAGAATAATATCGATGTGAAACACTCCCACGTATTGGAAGTCTTCCGGCTCCGGACTCAAAGCCATGAAGTGAAACGAATCGTGTCGGCTTTCTGAGTCGTCGTGTGAGTAATACACTCTATCGGAATTCAGTTCTTCTAGAGTAAAGTACGTCGTGTTATCCCGCATAATTTTTAGGATATCGTTTATCACTTCGATTTTTCCGTGCTTCGGCAAATGTGTAATGTTAAAGATAAGGTTAGTGACTGCATCTGTGCGGAAGTTGAGATGTGTGGCTGGGATAACCATTCTAGAACCTTCTGTGACTTGAAGGCGTTCTAAAGTAGTGTGAACGCGACCTTTTGTTCGGTCTGTTGTTAGAATACCAGGAGTATGTCGTATTGTCATGACGCCTGTAATATTTTCGCATTCAGTTGCGCCAACGACGAATGTGAACTCATCTTGAATGTGCGAATACGCTCTCCTGTGTAATCGATACCAGAGTTGATCTGTATCTATGTGCTGCTGGGTGAAGGTGTTATGCATTTGAAGATGATGTTTTCCTGAAGATAGGTGAAGTATCCCGTATTTCGGAGGCCTCAATATTGTGTATACAACTCGGTCGCTTGGCAGCGTGAGAGGGTTAGTCTTAAATGTTAGATGCTGAGCCGATATGAAGGCCTCCCTCGTGTTGTTAAGTACCAGTTCTTCGTTCACTGATTGGTACAGTTCGAGTTTTATAAACGTTAATCGAAAATCGTAGAGTGTGTTCGTTCGTATTGAGCCGACTGATGCTTTGAACTGTGGACAAATGAAAATTAATATGTAGAGTAAACAAAGAAGCAGACTTTTTTAATGTTTTTGAAGATCACACAATTTTTTTTTTCAATTTTACTTATCGTTACTAACGCCTAGATCGATAAAATGTGATGGCTAAAATCGCACTTGCATACGAAGGGTTCCGTACCATAACCCGAAAAAGCACGTTTCATGAATCCCCCTCTTAATTTTATTTCATTTCTACTAGTTGTTGTTACAGCAGAAATACAAAAACACTTTGTGAAAATTACTTTGTTCTTGACATACAGCACACTATCAAACAGACAGACGGAAGTACAGCGGAGGCTTAGTAATAGGGTTCCGTTGTTTACCCTTCGGGCACGGAATCCTGAAAATCTGATCCACGGGGACAATGTTACTCTTTTTGCTCAATTTTGTTTTGACAATACACACAAGTCCATAACCGTAAAAATGAAATAATCCGTAGGCATTTAAGTACCCTGATGTAGTTTTAAGATGAAAGCGCCAGGGTAGCCCGCGAAATTTAGTTTTCTTATGTTTTTTGCATTTTGTAGGTCAGTGTCAGGTTGTATGTTGATAAAAATACGATTGGCGACCGTAACAACTTTACTGAGTTATAATAATAAAAATTATCAACACAGGTTGTATCATTCATGTAACTCGATTGTATGGCTTTTTCATGAAATAACCATTCAATCGAGTTAAATGAACTTAGGAGATGTACTGATGATTTTAATGATTATAATTCTCTAAATAAATACGTGTTACGGTCGCGAATCATATTTTATTCCACATACAGCCTGACACTAACTTGCAAATTGCAAAAAACATAAGAAAATTTGAATTTCGCGGTTCATCCTGGCGCTTCCACCTTAAGCGATTTAAGTTTACCTTGAACTCGTCATGCGTAGGGTTTCCCAGCAGATGCATGTATCGCACGCGTCCGAACGTGACCATCTCGCTGGTGAACGAGTCCACGGTCTGCCACGTGCCGTCCAGCACTCGCAGCCGTTCCACCACCCCGAACTGTGGCGGCTTTACTATGTCGTACCTTTAGAGACACAGAGATATTTTAGTTCCTAGTTAAGTGTCCATACATGAACTGAAGACTGAACGAAAGTTAACGAACGTGCCATTGGAAAGAAGAAAAGATTTTAGAATTTGTGCTGCCGCTTTTTTGGCGAAACAGCGGGGGTGCCTACTATAAAGTCTTAAAACGATCATGATTCCGCTCTAAGAGGGAGACGGAGCTATAAATAGCGAATAGCACTATCCCGTTTACATCATCGGAATTGGATGGCATTAGCACGTCATAGTAGGGCGGCAGATTTACAAAGAAGATTGTCACCTTTTGAGTCGTTTCTGTGCCGGGACGGCATTATGCTCAAACGATTTATGATTAAAATGTTTAAATAAACTAGTGTGAGTATAATAAACTCGTAGTATTAGCGATCATTACATATTTGTAAGTGGAATCGCTGAATAGAGTCGCCATAAAAAAAAACAAAAAGTTCATTGGACTAAAATAAATGAAATGACAATAATAAAAGCAAAAATGATAAAATCGAAAACTGATGAAAATTGTTTAAAACTGAAAAAGTAAAAATATAAAATTAATAATAATAGTAAAATTGAAAAATGTATAATAACGCTTTTAGGGCGCTTTTAAGGGCTCCCGTTGTTTTGTTTTTCGGACATGTTTGCTGAAGCTGATACAGATAGCTTCCAAGCTATTATGCGTAAAAGAACAGCATCCTTGATGCGAAGGCTTCGAGGGAGCACCAACAGCATTCTAAAGGTGATAGTGAACAAGCCTGATTGCCCATTTCTGGGGCACTAGACCAGTATGCAGCTGCAGCTCTAGTGCAGCGGAAAGCGGACATAGTTTTAAGTATTTGAATTAATTTTAGTTTTAGTTGTATGTATTTCTTTTGTTGTGTGGAGATAAGTTTACTGACAACAATATGAATACGTTTGGTATAAATAAAAATAATAATAATAAGGGGTCAAGGGCTTGATCCAGAAAGTATGCGCGTGTCCACTCCTGGACACGGCGCGCATAGTTAGGAGGTTCCTCTCTCAGGGGCCCTGACCACCGGTAGCTTGGTCCCTGTTCGCGATACCGGTCGGCTACAATTTTTTATATTTTTATATATTTGTATTTTAATATTTAAACATGTAATTTATATATATATACAATGAATAAAGAAAATAATAATAAAATAACGTAGTACCAGGAAATATCTGTGATTTTTCTAAAGGGCATGTGTACAATGTATTATGTTACTCACTTGACTTGCACATTAGTCTCATCGGCGTTGGTCGTGAAGGTCAGGTTGTCGGCAGAGATGATGGCGAAAGAGTTGTGCACTAACTGCAGCCCCGTGTTGTTGACCAGTCGCACTTGCAGCGGGACTATCGATATCCGCAGGATGCCCGGACCGCTTGTTTCTATGCCATCTGATACCTGGGAATAGAGATAAATATTTATTAACATATATTATTGTATACCCCGAAAGGTAGGGCGGACGTGTACTTGTGAATCTATTTTTTATTAATTTACTAGCTTCCCGCCCCGGTTTCGCACGGGTGCAATTTAGCGTTGTAATTTTATCGTGAAACCGCTGCGACTGTATTTTTATAAAGCGTCTTAAAGTTTTAAATAACAAAAGTTATAATTATTACCAGCTTTTGCCCGCGACTTCGTACGAGCATACCTCGATTTTCCCCGTTGTCGTAGGAATTTTGGAAAATCCTCTCGCAGTGCTCCCCTACAAGGAACCTACATGCTAAATTTCAGCTTTTTACGACCAGTAGTTTTGGCTGTGCGTTGTCTGTCAATCACTCAGACACTCAGATATTTATTGATAATAATGAATTACATGTTCATAATCAACCTCCATAATTACAACTATTTACATAGATAAGAATAATAATATAATAATAATATATCCTGGGACAACTCACACACGGTCATCCGATCCCAAACTAGGCAGAGCCTGTACTATGGCAACCAGACAACTGATAAACATACTTATATATTTCTAAATACATACATATTATAGACAAATTACACCCAGACACAGAACAAATGATCATGCTCATCACACAAACATTTGTCCTGGGTAGGAATCGAACCCACGACCTCCGTTTTAGCAGTTAGGGTCACTAACCACTCGACCAACAGGCCAGTCAAATGTCATCATCACCCGATTCTACCTGTGTTTTGATTGACTAGTTTGAACAAAAAGCGGTTTTGTGACTTATTTATAATACTTAGAAAAATAGCCTCGAGGAGTACATTACACCTTACACATTATTGGAGTATAGTACATTATTTATATGGTATCATCAACAGATTTTGCAGCGCACGCTAAAGAATGACTTTTATAGGCAATGTTTTGATACCTTGGGCAAAAATCAACGTCATATTTCAGCCAATTTACAAACCGAACCTTTACAAATTATACACCTAAACATTCCTCATGAATAACCCCATCTATTGGTGAAAACCCAAGTGTTTTTAAGTTTATCGCAAACAGGCAGACAGACAGACGCAGCGGGGGAAGGTTTCTATAATAATTATGTAGTAATCGCACCCCTGGTGTGGCACTGTCACTTATGCAAAAATTGCAATAATGAGTTAAATATGTAATAACTTTCCTAAAGCACCCCTTTACTTGGTGCGATAACGTTACTTTTCTAGTACACATAGTTTGACGTTGTTGTACAAGCTATTCATCTCGTCTTAATCTTGAAATATCATTATTTTTTGAGATGTCAAAGTTTTAAATACTTCTCCTGAAAAATTGCATTCTTTTGCATAAGTGACAGTGTCGCACCGGGGGTGCGATATAGTTTTTTACTTTGGTCTACTATCCCAAAAACAAACACAATTCAAGATATTTAAGTTACTTACTTGTAAAGTGAGCCGTAGCGAAGTTTTGTTAAGCTGTTTGTCGTTGGTTGTGCCGTGCACGTAAGATATCACTCCGGAGTCGATGTCCTGTTGCGTGAACGAATCCACCGGCTGTCCCGACATTTCTATGTGACCGCTGAAAAAGAAATTGAACATTATAGAATTATAGACGTTTGTTTGTGATATATTGTCGATGGTATAGTTTGTGCCCAATAACGTAGTAGGTATAGCGGCATCAGTAGCATTCATCAGGTCCTCAATGCTGCCGTCATAAGAAAAAAGGTCGTAACCGATTTCCGACATTAATAAAATATTTTAAGGTCAGAAATCGGTCACTTCGTTTCGTGTAGTTACGTCCTTTATTTCTTATGATAGCAGAATGGTCCAGATGCATGACACTTGGGACACTCCAGCAAGTGGGCCATGTTTTGGATAGGTGATAATAGAAATAAAAAGATATTATCCATACAAATATCATTAATGCGAAAGTAACTGTCTGTCTGTTTGTGACGATTTCACGCCTAAACCGCTGATTTGATGAACTTTGGCAATGATGATTAGTCCTTGGATAAGAATGCTTGGAAACATGCTGGTGTAGTAGATAAAGTAATATAATAATATCTAATATCTTGGGACAACTCACACACGGTCATCTGATCCCAAACTAGGCAGAGCTTGTGCTATGGCAACCAGACAACTGATAAGCATACTTATATATTTCTAAATACATACATATTAAAGATAAATTAGACCCAGACACAGAACAAATGATCATGCTCATCACACAAAGAATTGTCCTGAGTGGGAATCGAACCCACGACCTCCGGTTTAGCAGTCAGGGTCACTAACCACTCGACCAACAGGCCAGTACTTACAAGTCAAACTTGTTGATTTGTAAGTGTTGATTTATTTACTATATAATACTGGTGTACTTACTGATTTTTTACAAGTAATTTAACTCGCACACTGATCCATTTTTGTTTATTATATACTTAACTCAATCGTTGCAAAATTTGTAAATATGTGAGTACTATGTCCATTACTAGCAAACTTAATTTGTTGTTGTATGTATTAGTATATTACTGTGTGTTATATATAAGTGTTATGTTGGGTGCATTATCCTCACATAATATAATCAATTGATTAATGTATGTTTACAAAAAATTGTAAAACTTATATTTGAAAAGAGATACTATGGAGTTTCTTGTGCGTTCTATTCCATAAGACTCTATTTTATGCGAATGGTCGACTAGAGTCACTATAATATATTAATTTCAAACTGTAGATTTGACGTTCAAAAGTGGCTTGTAATGGTCTAGTTGAAATAAATGAATTGACATTGACTTTGAACGACTGAGGATTCTTGTTAGCCCTGGAGTATATTCCCTTGGGATAATTTCAACAGAAGCTAGTATTTACAAAACGGGGGACTACGAATGTTTATCTACGTCGTATTAGTTTGTTTTAGCTTTTTATATAGTGTTGCCACCTAAATCCTCACCTATTAGCTTCATTCTTGCCATGCAGCACAGTATACAGAAGATCCTCCGGCGCTGTATCAGGATCTTCAGCCTTCAATATGTCAGATGTGATCACTTTGCGAGTTCCCTGTATTAAAAACTTGATATTAGAATTTTGAATATTATCACCATCATCAGGAGAGAATGAATGCAAAATCCTTAAAGAAGAAATTTTCTATCAATCTTTTCCCTGAGTATCGTTTAACGATTTCTTCGTTTTATTAATGTAAGTACCAGATTTTGTCAAGCGCGCGTAACTAGCTGTGACTGGCTCTTGACGATTCATTCAACCAATCACAGTGATTTACTTGTGCTCGACAATTTATTCCATTAAGTTTTGCGTTAATTTACTTTTCAGAAACTAGGTGCAAGAATGGTATTTGACTAGATTTGTTTATTACATTTCTCAAAACCAAAAGCAGACAAAACGCAGTAAAATTAAAAATCTCAAAAAATGGTGCTGTCAGCGTTTTAAAATCTGTAATAAACAGAGACAGCACTAATTGCGCGTGACGTCACTCACAAGTCCCGCCATTTTGAATTGAAGCCATCCAGTTCATATGACATTTTGTGTCACAAGGATGGAGTGTACAATTTCTCTGATTTTCGACCATTTTTATTTATTTATTCTAAATTGTTTTAATATTATCATCTATCAAATAAGTATTCATTAAAACTAGTCAAATATCCTATTGTAGAGGTGTATCAGGCAGATGGTGAGCCTCCAAGAATATTGTACTACGGTCCATAGGACCCAGACCAATCTTCACTTTAAACCTAGCCAACTGCCGGTTGATTCTGTTAACATGTCGAAGTAAAAGCTTGGTTGAAGTGATCATGAGGTGAGCTGTCAATCCATATAATCAAGATGGATTGACAGCTCACCTCGTGATCACTACACCCAAGCCTTCACTTCGACATGTTTACAGAATCTACCGGCTGGGACGTAATGATGGCTCACCACCGCAATAGCATGGCTGCACTATAAATGACACTCGAGCCAGCCATAATATGACCCTCGTAATAAAAGGAGAGAGGGAATGGAGATTATAGGTAATTACCGGTAACTCTGGACTTAATATTGAGAATGTTCGGTTCTCAAAATCCAGAGAATCGAACTTTGGAGATCGCGATCACGATAAAGTCCTTGATTAACAATACATAATTCCTTCTTGTATTCTCAATGATTTACATTTGGCATACAAAAATGAATAAAAAATAATGGAAAATTAATAAGTAAGTTATGGGTTAAATTAGTAAACTAAAAATACTCACACAAATAAATTAAAAGTTAATCTGTTGTGTTTTCGGCGTGTGTGGGACAAACAATGCATGCAACTACACAAAAGCATATAATAACAATTATTTGAAGCTCTGGATTCATTCTGAAAATAATAAAACAATAAATCATAAACAAAATGCCTTTTTAGTAAAATACAAAATAATATCCAAATGACGTATTTAAAAAAATCATAACAATCAATAACTAAATCATGCTAAATGTAACCAAAATCATGCAATGCTCATTAAAATACTAACTAAAGGCATTTAAAAAAATTAGTTTCCCTGACATATTTTACTGACTAGATTTTTAGAAGCTATTAATATCAACTAAAGAGTGTTATTTAGTGCAAGTTTTATCGGCTTCAAGAAGTGTATACAAGGTATAAATGTCACCAGAACAATGGAGACCGTAAGATTGCAATCAATCTTTGTTAGATTATAATTTCTCGATATATTATGAAAAAATCGTTTTGTATACAATAAATACCATCCAAATTCAATAGTTTACAATATATCCGTCTTATTATGAAAAAAATACTTTACAATCTTACAGCATTTACAATTTTCCGTGTCTTAAACACCATTATTATATTTCTTGAAGACTGATTAAGCTTTCTGATTATCAAATCACTTGAAAATCTGTTAATTGTGTTGGTTAATAAGTGTTTCAGAAATTGGTTGTGAAATATCGGTTCTGTCTTATATCTTTACAAGCTATATTTACCTGCCTTTTCCCAACTGTGTTGGGGTCGGCTTCCGGATGAGTACCAGTATTAAACACGGAGCAACTGCCTATCTATCCTCCACAGCCCTGTATCTGGATAATATGGTATTCCTTGGCAAGACTGCAGTCAGATTTTCCGGCTTCTAACTATCCATATAAACGAGAATGAAAATCTACAAATGACAGCCAGGACCGTCGGCTTAACGTGCTTTCCGAGGCACGGAGGAGTCTCTGTATGTAATGGATGGTCATCTATACACGGAACGACCTCGGCAAGAGCTGCCTCGAAGATCGACCGAGCGGCAGTTAGTATTTAGCCAAGACTCATCATTAAATCTATGCACATCTATACTAATAATAAAGCTGAAGAGTTTGTTTGTTTGTTTGAATGCGCTAATTTCTGGAACTAATCGCGCTAATCTTCTAATAACAAAATATATGTAATCATTAGCTTTTGCCGGCGACTTCGTACGCGCATATCTCGTTTTTTCCCGTCTCCATAGGAATTTCCCATATGGCTTAAGGCATTCCTCATGAATGTGGCTATCATATACAAAACGAATTTTCCAAATCCGACTGGTAGTTCCAGAGATAAGCTAATTTATAATTAAGATATTCAGTATCTACGCAATCCTGCTTAACAAACGCTTATCATCTAAGCACCTACCTGAGTGAGCCTCAAGACTTTCCCGGGCAATAGGTTCAGTACTGGCGGGTCATTGACCGGGGTGATATTGACGTGCAGAACGAACGTGTTTCTTCCTTGAAGGTAGCTCGGTAGCGTGAACTTTGCCTCTGGTATCAGTTCCATGTCGAGAACGATGGCGTCTTGATGGTTTTCAGAGCCGTCGTGAACGTAGCGGACCTGTAATCGAGAGTATCAATATATAGAAGTTATCAGATAATCCAGCGTCTCCTTGTATTATAAATGGCAAAGTTAACTAACACTTTGCCCACAATACTGTTACATACTTCAAAATCGAGAGGAATGGATTGTCTTGGTGTTTCGTCTTGGTCTTGCAATGAGACAAAACAGGCTTAAAAATATATTTTTTTGCATTTTCTTGCTCAGGAGCAATTAGATCACTCCTCAGTAAAGCTATTTTTTTCCATCCTGAGTTACATGCAAATCGGTTCATTCCCAGGTTTAGCAATGAAAGCACATTATTGCGTAGCATGCTGTAAGCTGGGGGTGTGCGTGCGTGTAAATTGAATTGTATCCCGCACCCCTGACTCATGGTAGCGGTAGGAAATATGGGTTTAAGCCGGTAGGAGTCCGACATAACTCTTTGTGCTACCCACACTGAAAATTACTTTGAGGTCCCCAAAAAAGGGGTTGGTTTCAAAAATTATTCAAGTATTTGTGAATTATCCCAATACAACTTCAATTTTAAAACTTACCTTATCTCTTGACAAATCAAACAGCGTAAAGAACTGTTTAGACTTGCTCTCCCCCTCAATAAAGTTATACTGTTGCGAGTTCCGTTGCAGCGACAGGTCCACAGCTATCCTGCCGTGTTGGGGCGACTGCGCGACGTGCAACACTACGCCTGAGGGACGCACGCCGTACTTGTGGTGGTCCAGGACCACGTCTATGTTCTGTGTCGTGATTACTGAGACGCCTCCCTCTTGAACGGTTAGTGGGAAGAGGGCGACTAACTCTAGTTCGCTGCTTGATTTAGAGAATACCTGTGGGTAGAATTGAATGGTGAATTGGAGTTTTATGAAGTAAGGTTTGGGCGAATGATACAAAGAAAGAAACTGGAAGGAACTGGCCCTAAATCTAACTTCTTTCGTTCAGTCCATTCAAAGGTTATCTGTAAGAGACCGCCCATTCTACACTTGTTTTTATAAAGGTTTTGCTGTGTTTGTTATGAGGTGTACAATAAAGTGTATAATAAAAATAAGAAGCTATAAAATGTATCAACAATCTATGTTACGGGGTTTTGGAATAAACTCAAACCAACGATGACTGGCATTGTTACAACCAAATTGTGAACCGACACGCAGAAATACGCATTCTATTTCCGTCTGCTTATTTTTTTGGTCCTTCGAGCCAAAGGGCATTTGAAGGAACTCGAGACTTAACCTATTAACAGTGACATCCAAGTGTTATGTTATATTATTGCCTTTTCCCTTTTTTTATGTGTTTGTTCAATGAATGTCAAATTAATGTTTTCTATTCTATTCTTTTGGTCTGCGGCAACAATGGTGGCCAATAGGACCTTTCGTTTATGAGCCAACTCGACGGTTCGTGTCACTGTCACCGTATACTTTACTACTAAATCGGCCCACTACTAAGTTTAAGATGAACTACGAACCTTATACTTCTCAGCGTAATCAGGATTGATGCACAGGTCAGTATCACATTTGCAGGTGAAGTGATCGACGCCATGTTGTTCGCAGACGCCTTGCGGGACGCAGGGTGGGTTCCCGGGGCTCGAGTGGCACGGGTACCACCACACGCACTTAGGGCTAACGCCGTAAGTGACCACGGCGTTGGGTAGACCGTAGATCTTTTCGTCTACTTCTATCGGCTTGATGCAACCCTGCAATTCAGATTACACTTGAAAATTGTGAATAATAAAATGATTGTAATACAAGCTCGAGTTTTCGTATCAAAATCGCCGGATAAGTATCGTAGGACAGAATCGTAGGCGAGTTTTAATATCTCTCTCGAGTTTTAATATCTCTCTCTCATTTTTGAATCAACCTTTACAAGGTTGATTCAAAAATGACGTTAGTGAAGTACGCTTTTTTGCTGTGCAGTAGAGTTGCCCCTCATCCCAGCTGTCACATGAATTTGCTACTGCGAAGTCTTCCAAGCCACTATAAGGTTTCAATATACTTTACGAAAGCGGACTTTCTCATCTCTTGTGTATTGAAAAAATCTATTCGTCAAAATTATTTTTTATTCAATATAGTCAAGCTTATTTCTACCAATGCGATACATATGCGTTCGGGAAATTTGGTTTGCAATAAATTTATCTTTAATGAAAGAATCGACATCTGTCAGCGTGGTCGTGGTACATTTGCCAGATTTCATTTTTCATACACCAATCCCAAACCTTACTCGTTGTACAATCAAAATCAAAATTTGAATCATCTTCATCTAAATTCTTTGTTTTATTTTGTTTTAAAAACAAAGTTCTTGTTGAAAAACGTATTCCGCAGCTTCGCGGGCGTCAAGCGAAATAATTGGGTTCCCGTCCTTAGGGGATCGGATTCGATTCCGGATTTGTTTTACAATAAGCGCACTATTTTGTTGTATCATATTACTGTACCTACTTGTAACCTTTTTAAAATAAGTATTGGAAAAAAACATTATTATTATTAATTACCATAATACTAGAATCAGCGGCTTTAATTCCCTTGGTGAATGCTCTCTGCTGCTTCTCACTCTCAATGCCGCCGAGGTAGAAGGAGTCCGATAGGTCTAGGTAGCGTGTACCACCGCTCTCGATACGCGTGTGCATCGCTATATTGTCCACGGATAGCTGAAAAAATACGGGATTTGGGTTAAGGCAGCCTTTATTTATATTTCGATGTAAAATCTGGAAAAAAACTACTTAATTTAATTTATTATACGAATTGTTCACGCCTAGGACAATAGGTAGGCAAGGTGATATTGGTTCTGTCAAATCATAATTTGATTTGCTTGAAACGAATAATTTTCTGTATACATTATAGTTATGACAAATATAATATTTTGATTTGTAAAATTGCCCTTCTTCTTAGTGAATCTGCCGCAGCCAACTAGCTTGTTCAGCCGTTTAATTAGCGGCCTAGCCTTTTCATTGAAGGGCACCGTTTAGTTAGCGGATTAACTTGGTTCAATATCGTTTAGTGATTAGCTAACTTAGCTCCCGTCATCCCGTTCATGTTAGGTACCTGCCTTAAAATCGTCAAGGTTTGAGGGGGCCATTTCATGAAATGGGCTATTTTACAATATGGCTTCAAAGATAAGCCCGTGAATGAAACAAAAATTTAAATATTTAATTTTGGGAATATTTCATATATTTTTCATCACCAGTTACACTATTATATGAACGGCCTAAGCATCTGCCAGCCCGTTCATTAAATGTTGTATTAGACGTGTTGGCTAGATGTCTTTTAGGCCGCTGATAAAAGGCGCCGTTTAACGGAGAGGCTACGCTTCTAATAAAACGGCTGAGTAGGCACAGAAACACTCATCGACATTTAAATTGTTTGTTTGGTCCAATAGTCAGCTACAGTAACACCGTTTTCTGAGGAAATTATTGGGTAAAAAGTTGTTAAAGCTTAAGCATAATTTCATTTGCCTATGTTTTCAAATCTGGAATACAAGCTTCTTCAAAGCTGTTAGGATTTTATGAAAATCAAAACATTGTCTATACTAATATTATAAAGAGGTTACGTTTGTAAGTTTGTATGTAGGGGATAATCTCTGGATCACTGAACCGATTTTGAAAATTATTTTTGTATATGATAGCCACGTTCATGGGGAAGGCTATACGGGAACGGATAATTCCTACGGGAACAGTAAAAACGGGATATGCGTGTAACGGCAACAGCTAGTTTTATATAAAATAGAAGGTTTAGTTGGAAGCTAGACTTGTTGTGACAAATCGATTACAAAGATCATTCATGAACATTAACTATTCGCAGGAGAGAAACCTACTGTCGGTCGTTCGCTAATCCCGTAGTTTCAAGTATCATAAAAATGCGCAAGAAAGGTCGCTAAAGCAAAACAAGCAGAAGCGCGTCATAGTTGTTGCAACCGCAAATAAAACTACTGTACACTGTACAGTAGTAGTGTACAGTTTCACATCACCATGTTGTCAAAGTCAAAACGTTTATTCCAATAAGGCCATTAAAAGGCAATTTGGAACGTCAACATTACAGTTTAAAGAATATGTATAAAAATAAAGTGACTACTTTCCATTCACAAAGGTAGATTCTTATGGAGAAGAACGGACAAGAAACTCCATAGTTACTCTTTTCAAGTAAAAGTTTTACAATAAATGGTACTCACATATTTACAAATATTGGAAACAATTGATTTTACAGTGTGTGAGTTATTTAGTAGAAAATAAAAAAGTACATCGGTAGAGTTAAATACATTATGCCAACCAATTTGATTTACTCTACACTCTTGATTGTCCTATGGAGCAGGACCAGCATGCTTCTAAGCATTCTTATCCTGAATGTAATTGTCTAATTTGTAATATGCTTGTTTAAAAAGTATGTTTTTAAGATAACTTATAAACTTTCTTTCATTTAGTTCTAATATGTCACAAGGTATTTTGTTGTAACATTTAACACAGTACCCCATAAAAGATGTGCGTACTTTAGGTAATCTATAAAATGGTTGATCTAATTTATCTTTATTTCTGGTATTAAATTTATGTCTATCACTACATTTACTAAACAGATGTCGATTTTTCCTGACATACATAATATTTTCATAAATGTATTGGCTAGGGACTGTCATAATATTAATCTTTTTGATAAGGCCCCTAAGAGAATCGCGGTGACGTAGATTATAAAGGGCTCTGACAGCTCTCTTTTGTAAAATAAATATGGATTCAATATCTGCAGCATTTTGGAGAATAGATAAGGAATTCTGACTTTAAGCCCTTTCCTCATTTCTTTTATTTGGATTTTTACAGACAAAGAAAACACTTTGCACAAGCAAGACTTCTGAAATCGATCCAGGAAATCGTGCTAGTAGCCAGCCATGAACGGAGCAATCTCATCATATCATTACTTATAGACTTATGGAGAATTTGGAATTAATAATAATAATATCTAATAATATCTTGGGACAACTCACACGGTCATCCAATCCCAAACTAGGCAGAGCCTGTGCTATGGCAACCAGACAACTGATAAACATACTTATATATTTCTAAATACAATCTCATCATATCATTACTTATAGACTTATGGAGAATTTGGAATTAATAATAATAATATCTAATAATATCTTGGGACAACTCACACGGTCATCCAATCCCAAACTAGGCAGAGCCTGTGCTATGGCAACCAGACAACTGATAAATATACTTATATATTTCTAAATACATACATATTAAAGATAAATTACACCCAGACACAGAACAAATGATCATGCTCATCACACAAAGATTCGTCCTGGGTGGGAATCGAACCCACAACCTCCGGTTTAGCAGTCAGGGTGACTAACCACTCGACCAACAGGCCAGTCAATGTGATTACTTTTAACAGGTTCCTTTGAGTTATTATTACTACACTATGTGTGCTTTCGGAACAACAAATAAAAATCGAAATAAATTTTGGGAATTATTATCATCTTCATTTCAGCTTAAAGACAACAATAACCAGTCACTAGCTGGTTTCAGGCAAATATTGGGAATAATAATGGCCAATTTGCATGAACAATTGGAATTAATTTTAAAAAAAAATCAGTGGTTTAAGTCGCACGAGCAGATTGTAGATATTTTATCACAATTTAGACCTCAGTAGCTGAGCAGTAAAAATTGCATCAATAGAGCTTATGCAAGCTAAACATCCCATACACACACTTCACATACACTCTCCTGCATTCACTTGCTGAATAAAGGTTTTTACTGCAATACATACGGCTAGCTTACACTATGAAGTATGTAATTGAAATTAAAAAATCTTCCTGTGAATGCGCCTATCAAGATGGCGTATGTACTTGTACAAAATATCGAAATTATCATCACAGCAATTACACTAATAATATAAAGGCGAAAGTTTGTGAGTGTGTGTCTATGTTTGTTACTTCTTCACGCGCAAACGATTTGACCGATTTAGATGAAATTTGGTATAGAGGTTGTTTGAGTCCCGGGAAAGGACATAGGATATTTTATCCCGGGAGTATGTTCCCTTGGGATAATTTTCGACATTAACGCGGTTGACAGCTAGTTCACCATAAACGCTTATTATAACCAAAATCTCAATTGACTTACAGTCAAGTTATAAAGAAACATTGGTTTGAACATTTCATATTGATAGCCTAGAAGTAGGTATTTTTGATTCACAAATTGAATTCAAAGAGAATCAGGAAATTCAAATTTATCGCAAAAGCTAAATTTAAATGTTCGCAATAATGATTTAATAGGCCACTTCTGCACACACATTTTTTTTTTTAATGTTGGGAAATCATCAAATGACATGTTTCGCTCAGGGTGGAGCACATAGCACTTTTATATGGACAAAATGGTATGATCACCCAATCGTAATCTTATTCATTTGAAATTAGCACAGCATTTTTGTCTATACATTTCTATAACTAGACATTAAGTTGCTCAGATACCAAAGATGGTTGTGTTTGTAGTCTGGTTAAAATTTATACATACTTTCATCTTTTAAACACACTTTCATACACGTTTGAACCTTCTTGTTTTTTTTTCTCGATTTACCATTGTTATACATATAATCAAGGAGTCTCACCTCGATCATGGAAGGATAGAATGACAGATGCATCTTGTGCCACTGCCCATCGTTGACCCTGACAGTGTGTACTATCTGGCCTCGCGCCATTTTGACGCGTACCACGCCTTCCAGTATCTCCACGGCCAAGAAGTCAGATCCTCGTCCTCCACCAGCGTTGTAAAGAACTATAGCATTTTGGGCTATCGTTTTAAATTCTATTTGCCACCTGGAACATTTGAAAAATGCAAGATGCAGTCATAGCTTCTAAATAAATTATAATAATATAATCAGCCTTAATCATAGAGTAGCTCGTGGCTAAAAGAATAACAGCCGTAGGGGTCGATCAAGGTTAAGCAACGCTTGCCAAGTCTGGTCTGTGGATGGGTGACCATCTTAACATACCGAGTTTCCTCCGTGCCTCGGAAAGACCAGTCTTGCCAAGAACTACCATGTTACCCAGATAATTGGTTATGGAGGCCTGGCAGGCAGCCGCTCCACATAAAATGCTGTTATTCAGCTGAATCCGGTTTGACTGGAAGCCAACCCCAATATAGTTGGGAAAAGGCTAGGCAGATGATGAATCAGCCTTACTCATCATCATTTTAGCCAAAAGACGTCCACAGCTGGACATAGACCTAATAATTAAGTAATGTTTACTTTTATTCTATTTATTTTTCTTTCTAATAACTAGTAGATCTGTTAAGTACCTAACCTATGTTTACTTATTATTAAACTGCTGTTTGTTGTCCCTAAATAAATAAATAAAAAGGCTTTCCCCAAGCGACTCCTGTACCTTCATTACATTAATCCACCTTGCGGGAGTAGGGTTGCCAGGCCTCGGGATAAAGCTAGGCTTTTAGGATGCGTGTCTGGCCAAATCAGACGGTTTCCGGCCTATTGGCTAGCTTAGATTTTCGGATGAGTTAGATTTTCCCTAAAAATCGGACTAAAGTAGATTGATTGCCATTAATGCTATTTTTTTTTATAAGTTTAATTCAACTTTGCGTTGACATGTCAAAAAGCTTGGATTTACTTACAAGAATACTGCTAGATATTATTTTAAAGACACAATTCTGAATAGGATAATTTGTCCCGCCTTTTATATAATTTTACCCGAAAGTCTGGCTAAATTGGCTGATCTGTTTGGCTTTCCAGTTTTAAGACCTGGCCCTATGCGGGAGGCCTTTCAACGCCTAATTACTTATATAGTCATAGACCATAGTTATCTATACTTTACTCTTTCTATACTAATATAATAAAGCTGAAGAGTTTATTGGTTTGTTTGAACACGAACAACACGAACTCGAATTTGGAAAACTCTTTTTGTATATTATAGGCACATTCATGAAGCAGGCTATATGACATCACGCTACGACCAATAAGGGAGGAGCATTAATGACTAAATGTGACGCAGACGATGTTGCACGGGGCAGCTAGTAATATTATAAATGTCTAACGGGGCCTCTGCGAGTTGGTTTCAGTACCTCGTACGCCTATCAAACTACTCAGGCCCCAGGAACCCGTGGTTGTCAATGACATTATAAATCCGAAATTCCATTGTTAGAATGGATGGATGTTTGTTACTCTTCACGCAAAATTACTGTACGGATTTAGATGTAATTTGGCTCTCAGAATACTTTCTATCCCTGGAGTTTAAGCTTTTGTGATTATAATGTGCGGAACCGCGGTAGGCAGCTAGTTGCTGTAAATATTAATGACATTTGAACAGTTAACTTACTTTCCTCCAGCCCTAGAATTTATCTTTGGCAGTATAAGATAGGCTCCTTCATCAACAAAACTAATGTCGGAATTGAGGTCAGCATCAAATTCTGGGGCACAGTTCCAAGTCACTCCTTCAACATGCACTGAGCCGGAGCGACTGCGGGCTTTCTCGATGATCTTTACACCATTGTAGTATACCTAGAATGTCAAATGTATTATAATTCCATTGTAAACATTAACAAACACTGTTACGGTGGTGTACACTATTACTCTGGATTTTAATTACACATCTTCTGTATCATCTTCGGTCTTTTGTACATATGTCACATGAAGCAAATTCAATGGTGAACAAACATTGGGTAAAAGTACTATTTAAATCAAATACTTACGTCTTCCATGCAGCCGCGAAAATTCTCCATATGTCCTAAAAAGAGCTCAGAGAAATCCCCTTGACCACCTAGGAATATGCCGAAGTGTATGTTCAACTCAAAGAAGCGGCCGGGCAGTCTTTTCTTTACTGATGTTTCATCCACCTTTAATTGTAAAATAAAGTTTAATTAATAACCCTGTTAAGCTACCAAAGGTAAGATCACACAGGATCATAAAAATAATTATAAATACATTTATTGAATGTGCAGATTATGTGTGTATATTTCAATAATCGAGGCTCCTTCCTTTGTTTTAGTTATCCAGTTTACTTTAGACCATAGTCCAATATCTTTGTTTCTTCTTTCTTTGTTTGAATATCCCAGGAGGCTTCTGTGCTTCTGGGCGAAGCTAAGCTGGCTAACTTAGCCAGGTTAGCCAAGACACCCACGCACAAGGCACTGAATGAAAGTCTTAATTGCAGATAACAGAGTCCCTACTTTACTCTACTCTACTGTTTTCAAGCTCCATCATCAAAATTCACCAAAATTGTTTCAGCTGTTTAGACATGAAAGTTAACAATCAAACTCACATCCATAATATTAGTTATTATAAGCAATGGACACATATATTATTACCTTCATAGTAAGATTAGCTTCCCGTCGGATGATGCTAACATGATGCCACTGCGAGTCATTCAGATGTATGCCTTTAGGAGATGACAGTTCACTTTCACCCGCACCCAGATTTATGTGAAGTTTAAGTCTGCCACTTTCCAAACGAATCTGCAAATAAATACTTGTGATGGATCTTCATGGAGGAAACGGTAGCCCACATGCTCCTTGAGCACAGGAAAACAAACCAAATCAACACCAAACTCTCTTAAAGAAACCCTGAATAAAACAGGGAGGCCTAATTTGCTTCCAAAGGGAGGTTGGCTGGTTGGAATGACAGCCGCCTGAGTCACGCACAATGGTCCAAAAAAAGGACTAAGTGTTAACCATCAATAAAATATTTAGGTGTATAGAATTAATCGGAAATTTTTTCATTACCATGCAATAATCAGTTTTGCCAGCAGCAAGGAGAAGAAGAGCATCAGACAGATGTGTGCGGAAACGAAAACTCATATCGGTCACACCTTTTGCTTCCTGTAGTGGGTATGAAATGTAGCTTGCTCCATAGAAGGAGGCTGAAACAAGAAATAAGTTAAAAAAGATGCAAAATGGTTATTTTTCAGTTTATTGTACCTATGTTTGTATTGCCACGTATATGTTTACACAAATATGTTTACTTTTTAGAAGGCAATAATAGAAGTGGCCGGGGATTTTGTTGATAAAACCAAAAATAAAAGCTCTATTGTACATGAAATACAAAGTAGGTAGCCTTGTAAAGTGTATGTACCATTTTCAATAAAGATAAAGAATACCCCATAATTTTAAGTGGGTGATATTTTTAATAATTCAACACACATAAACAGATATTATTAGGCAAAGATTATAAGCCAAATCACCTTAGTTGGATGATTGGATGCTCCTGCGATTAGCCACTAATTGGTGGCAGCAGCCAGTTTGAGAGTTGGCAGATATAAATTAATATTTTTAGTAAATTATTTATTCTTGTACTCTGACTCTACCTACAACCATCACAAATACTCTAACAGCTTCTGTTCATTATACTAATGTGCTGAACGTCGATTAAATTAACTCAATACACCCTTGGTATTATTACTGTTAGACAGACATGCAATAACTGTTTCTAATTGAAGATCATAACCCCCTCCCTGTCAGCAGTACTTTGCTAATAACATTTTGGGCAGACTTGTAAAAAAGTACTCAAGGATGAAACATAACACATTCAACGTTCATTGACATTCGCCAAAAGGCAATCTGAGTCAAGTAAGACCGTTAAGATGTATTTAAAGCATTCATATTATGATAGCTTCCGTTATTGCTTACCTTTATCGTACGCCAATCCCACGCTAACGATGGTTAAAATTATAAAAAGTTCCATTTTAGTCGGCTAGACACTCAGTTTAGACATCAAAACGATAAAGATCATGGTTCACTTGACGCAGTATTTATGTATGTCTGATGATAATGCTGGATATTTTCGGTCCACCACAGCAATACAGGCGTGGCGTCCTTACGAAATTAAATAATGCATCGCGAAAGAAGAATATCCACAGTCATGTTTCAATTCGTACAATTCATTATTAACTTGGCATTTTTAAATTATTTACTTTCAAGTATATTATTTTGTTTTCATTATAAAGTAGTTAGTCAAAAATTATAAAAGGATTACTAAAAAAACGTTCTTGTTGAAGTGTGTTGGTGGTTCAGCTTCAGTTCAGCATTGTACTTCAGTTCACATTCGGTCATTCTCATTCATAATGTTCAATCATCCTTGCATTACGCGGTATCGTATCGTTCATTCCGACTGGTTGAATGCTTGTTACCTTCTTGTTACCAATGGCATTTTCTTTTTAATTTTTATTCCTGATTCGGATACCGAGTCTTTCAATCTTGATTTTTTTGAAGCACACTTAGTTTTGCATTAGAATGCGGATGTAACAAATTCTAATGGTTTTTGGAGTATCTGGTAGCAAATATATCAACTGGGGTCTGTGGTCAACTGTAGTGTTGGTGAATTCACTAAAGATCAGCAAACGATCCTTCTGTCACCGATTTATTATTTTACTCTATGGTGCACACCGTCCATTTAATATTTAATCTGTGGATGAAACTGACGGACGCGTAGACAGGTTTGACCACTTTGACAGATTGCTAGTAATTTAGTCTGTGCTCCTCTCTCTTATAGTACAGGTGTGGTGAAATTCGCCTAACTTTGTATTTTTCACGGTGTATTGCTATCAATTAAATTTCTTGTAAATATAAATAAACTTTTCTCAACGTAAACAACTACATTCAAACATATTAGTGTTATTCTCGGTGTTGTTCTGTACTGTTTATTGTGTAGTTTTATTAAATATAGGAGTGTTAAGTTAGTAGTATAATAATAGAAGTGAGTGAAATTATAATAGCAATGAATAATTCCGCCGCAAAAGTAAGTACCCTACAACTGTCGCATGAATAACATTTTTTCATTCAGACTTAAATCAGACCTATTGAGATTTGGGAAATTATTGTAGGTTGGAGAAATTTATCGGGAGGCGGGAACAGCATTCACCACGTTATCTGAAATGACAATGATGTTACAACCCACGGACGACGCACCACCAGGGTAAGTTTATCGATAGTAACTTTAACTAATTATTTTTATACCATGGCGGTCACGTGTCAGGTAAGTTGGGGGTGGGTGGTGGGCGTTAGGTATCCATCCTTCGGCGCGAGCATATCTCGCCGCGCATGTCTTAAAATTGGTAGGGGGCGTTAGACACCCTTCGGCGCCAACATTCCGCGCCGCGCACGTCTTAAACCCTGAAAAATCGATCGATGCTAGGTATCATTTGCGGTACTGTATGCGGACGTCCGTGCCGCGCGGCATTCTACGCCATTCCTTCTCCAAGTGAACAGTGATCTCTTAGTGTCTGCAAATTCTATAATTAGGTAAATAATAAACATTGTCCAGCTTGTTGTTTCAGGTCTCATTCACTCTCGTATTAGTAAAAAAATGATATCAGTCCACCTTCCCTCTAGGCAGGCATTCAAGCCATTGCATAGGATTGTGATAGTTTAATATTAATGTTTTTATGTTTTGTTTTCAGCTCAAAATGGAGCGAAGAGGAGGTAGAGATGCTGCGTGGCTGTGTTAACCGCTTTGCTGTTGAACTAAACAGAATAAGTGTACACATCAAGAATCGCACCATGTGAGTATCATAGAAATTTCACATAACCTTTTCCTTTTCATTCCACTAAATGTAATTACTTTGTTTATTTTTATTTTGCTTTTATTGTGTAGACTGTTGTTAGTTGGTATGAATGCAAGATGAATGAGTTCTAAAAATTTATTTTGGTTTATTGTTTCCGCGAATCAATTTAGAAAAAGCAGCTGAGTGCTAAACAATGCGAGCAAGCGAAAATCAATAAAAAATAATGTGAATCTTTCGCGAGATCGCTGACAAAGTGTTACTAACATGGTTTTATAACAGCCATATTAAGCATCAGACAACATTTGCGATTGTCAGAAAATATTTTTTATTCAATTTTTTTTTTAAATCATGTGTAATTTTAGAATTACTTAAAATTAAAAAGAGATTTCGTCAGAATAACTACCTTCAGTGGTACAAGCTCAGGTATCTCCATTATGTCCTATATTTTCGTGTTGCGCTATCCCGCTCTGCCCCCATTTGCAATATAAATCAATACAATGCAAGGCGCGTTTGCGATAGCTGGGACCTAGCTGTGCCCGTCCTGACTACCTCACCTTCACCTTAACTAACATTGTCCTACTAACTTGGTATGCTATTATGAAGTTGCTGCAGGATTTAGATATTACCATCGCTACTACACTTGCAAATGAGCTAATTACAACCAGCTCCACAAAGCCTCTCAAGCAAAACAGAATCCTCGAGCTCAACCTGGAACACGGGTTCTAAGCCTGTCTACTGAATATGGTAGCGATCATTGGGAGATGTGCACCTTAAGACAATATGCACTCACCACATCGTTCATAGTTTGTGACTGGCAAACGGAGTTCAGAATGGCTGGATTGATTTTTATTATTTCTTAAATGTTGGATTTTCTCCACTCTGAATAGCAGAATAACTATTAAAACATCGGAATAATTAACAAAAAAAAATGTATGAAGACAATTAATTTTTTCTTATAATTTGTATGGAACGGGTTGACACAATGTTTATTGATTCTGGGGCGACACGAAGTTTGCCGGGCCAGCTAGTTATAACTTTTTGATCTATGAAAAGTTTTAAGTAATACTTATAATTAAATAATAATTTCCGAATTTAAAATACCATTTCTTAACATATTACCGTCAAAAAAAAATGTTTCTTAATTCCTTAACTAAACTGTACTGCCAATCAATTTTTTATATTTTTATTTTTTGACTGATGTAAGAAATGAATCTTCAGAAAACGTTGGAGGCTGCTGGCACCAAGCCTCACTAAATACAATGTGCACTAAACATAACTCATTAGACTGCCACTTCTGTCACATGTTTGAAATCTACAGAAGCAGTGGAAAATTGTACGCGTCTATTTAGTGAGTCGTCCTGCATGTAGCCTTCAGTGTCCCTTCCTTCTAAAATGTAACCTTATGAACGCCATTGTTACGTATACCTACATGACAAGCAAGCGCGTGCCCTGTACGCCAAACGTCCCAAATATGTGACAAAAAGTACGGCTAATTTGTGCCTTGGCGTTGGGGGGCACGCCGATGCGTTTATGCTCTGGCGTTCAAAAGGTTAAGGGTCTCCTCGCACAAGCACTTCTCCTGAAAACTTTCAGATATCATTTTAGTTTGTTTGTGTTGAGCACTGTGAGAGGATCCTAGATCGGAAGGGAGGGTAGAGAAATAAATGTGAGTATTTTTTTTTTTTATTATATTTTTAATTCGCTTTTCATCTCATGTTTTAGCCATTGTCCCGTATTTTGCACTTCTTCAAGCAAGCATTCGCATAACTGAAAACTTGACAAGTATGCATGTGCATCATTAATTACAAGCATATTTATTATTAATTTGAGCTTAAAGAAGCCAAGGGCTTGCTTGCACAACATTATCTGAGTCATCGACAGACGTCATTTATTTATATGCGGCATTTATTTATACGTGTTATATCAAGTTGGACCGCGGGAGATGAAAAATATACTAATGTATAGGGAAAAATCCCCTGAGTATCATATCAAACTGTTTAAAAGCTGCACGTGGATCGGAAAATTATAATTAATTAAAAACGTTATAGTTAAAAAAGGAAATAGTAAATAAACGGTGCATTATTTTGCCTGCATTCCAAACCCCGTAGTAAAGGGAATTATGAATCCTTCAAGCTGATATTTTTATTTTCTACAAAAAATTCTGCTAATCAATATTTTAAGTGTATTTAAATTTTTTTACATTAGTTTTCAATTGATTATAAATTTTCTGAGATTCACGTGCATCTTAAACTTTTTCATATGATTTTTCCCAACACATTGATATAATTTTTCACCTCCAATGGTCCAACTTGATGTAACATATCACAATTTACTGGACTAATAAATTGTTCATGTATGCTTGTCAAACATACAGTAGCGTGTGTAACTGGTGAGTACCGTAAGTTCAGATAGCGTAAGCTTATCATAAGTCATATCCATAGTAGGTAAGTGTATGTGGCAGTTATGTGGATGCCATGTTCAGTACTTAACCCTTTCCTCAGTTATTTTATTTTCATTAACCCATTCTATAATACCATTCAAATTTTGACTTTTCAATAATATTTGTTTTTTTTCAGGCGCCATCTAAGAAGCTTGCTGGAAATGGATACCATTGCCATCTATGACAACAGCGGCTCGCCGTTGCGTCTGCAGCAGCTTATGCCGCAGCCAGAACAGCCTACACCAAATTTCGCATGCGAGTGGGAACAACCGCCAGAGATAATCGATCCCCCACAGGAAATGTTATTCCCCAATATCAACCAAAGTGACGATGATCTGCTTCACTTTAATCCTAGATTCGTACCAGCGACACCTCCCGCAAACATAATGCAGGAGGATTCAATGCCAGAGTTCCAAAACATATATGATCCAACGACTAAAAAAATTTGTAGTTCGATCGTAGCGGACTTGATTGGTGTGGTAAAATCAAAGAAGAGTGTCGGTGCACCTGACGGTGATTCCATGGAGAACACGCGTAGTATAGGCACGCTTCATGCGGAATTAATACAAAACCAAGAACCAATTGGATTCGTTATCAACAACAGAAGCATCGTGACCAAGAAAGGGCATTTTACGTGGAGTCAAGCGACTAAAACGTGGGAGAACGCAAGCATTACAACAAACAACAATAACGATAACTTCTCTTACAACGACCTTATTCGGAGTGTACAAGTGCCGGACGAACCAGCCCAAAAAATAATCCCGGCAGTTAATGAAAACAAATTATTTGATTTTAACACATTACAATATAGCCCACAGCTTCACACCGATCCAGTTCCCGGAGCTTTTACCTCTTTTTTAAGTCCTATCAACGTACAATCGCAAACATTAAAGTCACAAGCTTGCAAATATTGTGAGTTAAAACGCATCAACCAAGAAAAAAACATATTAGAAGGTAATTTAAGTCCCTTTGGCCCTTTTAGTTTTGTTATAAGCAAGCATCGTTCAAAGAACGAGTCTTTGCCTGAAAAAGTAAGAGAGCAGGACAGTAATATTTGTTGGGAGGAAAGTGTGCCCAACTTGAAGCCACAAGTGGCTGAAAATGTGAATCCCGGCCCTTTTAGTTCGCTTACAAGTAAACTTGGTCCGAAGGACGAGTCTTTTGCTGACAAATTAAGAGAGCAAAACACTTATATTTTTTGGGAGGAAAGTGTGCCCAACTTGAAGCCACAAGTGGCTAAAAATGTTAATCCCGGCCCTTTTAGTTCGCTTACAAGTAAACTTGGTCCGAAGGACGAGTCTTTTGCTGACAAAGTTATAGAGCAAAACAAGTATATCTTTTGGGAGGAAAGTGTGCCCAACTTGAAGCCACAAGTGGCTAAAAATGTTAATCCCGGCCCTTTTAGTTCGCTTACAAGTAAACTTGGTCCGAAGGACGAGTCTTTTGCTGACAAATTAAGAGAGCAAAACACTTATATTTTTTGGGAGGAAAGTGTGCCCAACTTGAAGCCACAAGTGGCTAAAAATGTTAATCCCGGCCCTTTTAGTTCGCTTACAAGTAAACTTGGTCCGAAGGACGAGTCTTTTGCTGACAAAGTTATAGAGCAAAACAAGTATATCTTTTGGGAGGAAAGTGTGCCCAACTTGAAGCCACAAGTGGCTAAAAATGTTAATCCCGGCCCTTTTAGTTCGCTTACAAGTAAACTTGGTCCGAAGGACGAGTCTTTTGCTGACAAATTAAGAGAGCAAAACACTTATATTTTTTGGGAGGAAAGTGTGCCCAACTTGAAGCCACAAGTGGCTAAAAATGTTAATCCCGACCCTTTTAGTTCGCTTACAAGTAAACTTGGTCCGAAGGACGAGCCTTTTTCTGACAAATTAAGAGAGCAAAACACTTATATTTTTTGGGAGGAAAGTGTGCCCAACTTGAAGCCACAAGTGGCTAAAAATGTGAATCCCGGCCCTTTTAGTTCGCTTACAAGTAAACTTGGTCCGAAGGACGAGTCTTTTGCTGACAAAGTTGATCAAAACAACTTTATAATTTGGGAGGCAAGTGTGCCCCACTTGAAGCCACAAGTGGCTAAAAATGTGAAGCCCGGCCCTCTTAGTTCGCTTACAAGTAAACTTGGTCCGAAGGACGAGTCTTTTGCTGACAAATTTATAGAGCAAAAAAGTAATGTTTTTTCTTCTTTTGAGGAAAGTGTGCCCAACTTGAAGCCACAAGTGGCTAAAAATGTGAATCCCGGCCCTTTTAGTTCGCTTACAAGTAAACTTGGGCCGAAGGACGAGTCTTTTGCTGACAAATTAAGAGAGCAAAAAAGTAATTTTGTTTCTTCTTTTGAGGAAAATGTGCCCAACTTGAAGCCACAAGTGGCTAAAAATGTGAATCCCGGCCCTTTTAGTTCACTTACAAGTAAACTTGGGCCGAAGGACGAGTCTTTTGCTGACAAAGTTGAGCAAAACAAGTATATCTTTTGGGAGGAAAGTGTGCCCAACTTGAAGCCACAAGTGGCTAAAAATGTGAAGCCCGACCCTTTTAGTTCACTTACAAGTAAACTTGGTTCGAAGGACGAGCCCTGTGCTGACAAAGTTAGAAAGCAAATAAGATATATTTTTTGGGGGGTAACTGTGCCCAACTTGAAGCCACAAGTGGCTAAAAATGTGAATCCCGGCCCTTTTAGTTCGCTTACAAGTAAACTTGGTCCGACGGACGAGCCTTTTGCTGACAAAGTTATAGAGCAAAAAAGTAATTTTTTTTCTTCTTTTGAGGAAAGTGTGCCCAACTTGAAGCCACAAGTGGCTAAAAATGTGAATCCCGGCCCTTTTAGTTCGCTTACAAGTAAACTTGGTCCGAAGGACGAGTCTTTTGCTGACAAAGTTGAGCAAAACAAGTATATTTTTTGGGAGGAAAGTGTGCCCAACTTGAAGCCACAAGTGGCTAAAAATGTTAATCCCGGCCCTTTTAGTTCGCTTACAAGTAAACTTGGTCCGAAGGACGAGTCTTTTGCTGACAAAGTTGAGCAAAACAAGTATATTTTTTGGGAGGAAAGTGTGCCCAACTTGAAGCCACAAGTGGCTAAAAATGTGAATCCCGGCCCTTTTAGTTCGCTTACAAGTAAACTTGGTCCGAAGGACGAGTCTTTTGCTGACAAATTAAGAGAGCAAAACACTTATATTTTTTGGGAGGAAAGTGTGCCCAACTTGAAGCCACAAGTGGCTAAAAATGTGAATCCCGGCCCTTTTAGTTCGCTTACAAGTAAACTTGGTCCGAAGGACGAGTCTTTTGCTGACAAATTAAGAGAGCAAAACACTTATATTTTTTGGGAGGAAAGTGTGCCCAACTTGAAGCCACAAGTGGCTAAAAATGTGAATCCCGGCCCTTTTAGTTCGCTTACAAGTAAACTTGGTCCGAAGGACGAGCCTTTTGCCGACAAAGTTAAAAAGCAAAAAACTAATATTTTTTCTTCTTTTGAAGAAAGTGTGCCCAACTCAAAGCCACAAATGGCTAAAAATGTGAATCCTGGCCCTTTTAGTTCGCTTACAAGTAAACATGGTCCGAAGGACGAGCCTTTTGCTGAGAATGTAAGACAGCAAAAAAACAATAATTTTTGGGAGGAAAGTGTGGCCAACTTGAAGCCACAAGTGGCTAAAAATGTTAATCCCGGCCCTTTTAGTTCGCTTACAAGTAAACTTGGTCCGAAGGACGAGCCTTTTGCTGACAAAGTTAGAAAGCAAAAAAGTGATATGTTTTCTTCTTTTGAGGAAAGTGTGCCCAACTTGAAACCACAAATGGCTAAAAATGTGAATCCCAGCCCTTTTAGTTCGCTTACAAGTAAACTTGGTCCGAAGGACGAGCCTTTTGCTGACAAAGTTAGAAAGCAAAAAAGTGATATGTTTTCTTCTTTTGACGAAAGTGTGCCCAACTTGAAACCACAAATGGCTAAAAATGTGAATCCCGACCCATTTAGTTCGCTTAAAATGAACCAGCCTCCGAACAGCGACCCGTATATTTTTGAAATAAATGAACCAGATGATAAGTCTATTGTTCGCCCCTTTAGGAGCGCGCAAATCTGTGTACAACCTCCGTACGAGACCACAAGGTATTTCAGCTCTATACAAACTGAAAATAAAGAGCAAGCTTTCCCATCAGGCGCGCATTTCACTCGTGGTACTGTGTCTAGGGGTCGAGGAAACTCACGCCGCCAAGGTCGCGGGTGCAACGCCACCCATGCCTCGGTTGATTTATCATCACCCACCGTTGAGCCAAGTCAGGGCCCGGTCCAGACCAGATCGCGTCGCAAACAGGTTTGTAATTGCGACGAGTTTGAACACGTTTCAAAAAAACGTAAAAAGTCAAACAAAAAAACTGTGACCAAAGCAGGTTCCGTGAAACGATGCCAAAAGAAAAAACAATAATTGCAAGAAATATATCCTATTTTATCATTTAAATTTATTTTGACAATAGTTATTCGTATACATTTTTTATTTGTTCTGTTAAATCCCAATACCATATCAAAAGTAACAAAATAAATCTTATTCTGCTGTTTTTTTTACCGCGGTTTTGGGGTCGGTCCTATAGTAAAAGTTGTTCATATTGATGAGTAGGTACAATGACCCCTTAAGAGCTATTGCGTTTTTTCTGTTTCACATTGTATAAGTATAAAAAAGATGTGGATTTTTCACTAACCTAAGAATAATGTCATATTTTATACATATACTAATATCATGTAAATTTTAAATGACGGAAATCGAATCTTCTTTGCTATTTATATCTATATATATAATCCGTCGCTCGACAATTTGACAATTATTAAATTAAGATTATATAGATAAATGTTATTCGAATTAAGATTTTGGGTGTAAAAACGCGAAGAGTGGTAAATCTTCGAGATTTGATTAAAAAAAAATACACAGTAGAAAATAAAAGTAATACGTTTTGAATAATTTGTAATTTAAATTTAACAATCATTACGATTTGAATTCGAAACCAGTTTCAAGCTAAAAAAAATAACAAAAAGTATTGTTAGTAATTCGTCTTTCTTCATTTTTTATTAGAATTTGTCAGGATTTACCACAGTTCGTACTTTTAAATTATTTAAGAAGTTATAAAAAAGCCTTTTTCCTACGACATGACTACCTAGTGATGTACGCTTGGGAATGTTCTCACTCCCGGGAATATTCCAAAAGTTCCCAAATATTCCTAAAAGGGTTTTCGGATTTAAAACTTCAAGATGAGACTTAATTGGTGTTTTTTGCCTGTTTCGAGTTACGCCTTGTCGCATCTCAATAAACAATTTTTATCATCATGGATGAAATCCACCATGGAGGGCGGGGTCTGTCAAACTCTTCTTTCTGCAACTTCTTTTTGCAGGGGCGCTGGAGTGCTTCTGCATTTCATACGATCCCCTGGCTAGGTATTGGCTTGCTTGCATGCATGAGGACCCCGTGACTCTCTGCGGCCGCAAAATGGCTGCAATTCCTCCAGAGGAGCGCGTGGAATGGGCCCTCGGGCCTTCTACAGTTCAGGCGATAGACTACCTGCACAATCAACCCTGCCCCGTGACCTCTTAACCGGGCGCCACGCTGTTAAAATGTATAATGCAAAATTTTGTCGACGAAAATGTTTTCATCCTTTTCACTTTGCATGTTGTGTTCGCTAGAAACGAACAAAAATCACGAAAATTATAATTTTACTTTTCTATGAGTCTCAGGACTGAAATTCTTATGTATTCAAAAAATGCAAATTAATACGAATCAAGTTATAGGATAAATTATATCTGAGTACTTATTCAAAATTCTCATTTTGGAAAAGTTTCCTACCAGCTTTGGGAATGTCCCTGGGAACTGTACATCACTACAACATGGCTAGGCTGGGTTTTTTATCAAAATAACCTATGGTCTGTTTCACAACACCCATTAATTCCGGTTTTTACCGTGTAAATAATTTCTAACCGAATACGTTTCACTGTAAAATTTTCGGGGTTATACTAGTGTCCGCCGGTTTTGTGAAACAGGCCGTAAATGTCCTGTGATGGCAACGTTGTGATAACGCCCTTATTTTGGCAAATTAACTTTGGAGACTGAAAGTAGTCGGCGAGAAAGGTAAGATATCTGAGAGGGCAAATATTTCCACATGGTGGGTGCCCGGGCATAGCCGCTACTAAGTAATTTTTCTTGTTGCCAAATTAAAACAAGTAAAAATTAAAAGGACCACAAAACGTTGTTCCGGGTAATTCAGGCTTTAACTTTCTTAAAATAATGAAAAATATGTGAGCAAAATAATAATCATCACTTAAAAAAAAATACATTACACGCTGGTTCACTAAATCACTAAATAAATTCAATGGGTTATTTTAAGCAAGTAGTGTTGGGTTGCGCAATTTAAAATAAGACAATATATGACTATATAATGTATCACTTATAATTGATTCTAATAATTAATTTTAATAGACAGTAACAGGGCCTCGACAATCCGAAAACCCAGAATTTACACCCTGTTCGGATTCATGACGCGTTCAGATCAAAAAACAGATTTTATAATTGAATTGTTTAATGACAAATAAAATGTTTTATCCCTCAATTTACGTGCGATACTCTATGAGACGGTGGCTTGCGCGAGCGGGAGGGGGCCGTTCGTATTACAGAGGCGTTCGTATCATCGGGGGCTCGGATTATCGAAGTCCTACTGATTATTGTTTTAGGCTTAACATATGTAGTTATAAATGTTTATATTTGTGTCTAGTCTATAAACTCAGTTAAATATTTATTATAACACCTGTCAATGTCTATACAACTTCTAATAGCCTCTTGTTTCACATAATAAAAATTCATATAAAAATTAACCGTAATTGAAAAAAAATATTCTTGTCAAAATACATGTTATACAGTCAGTCGTAGTATATGAAACAAAAAAATACATGTATGTGTCTTTGAAAGATTGTTTAGTGTTACTATATGTGATGGTGTGTCGCTTTTAATAAAGTAGATGCCCGCAACAGGGAATAAATTAGGCATTCGATGTTTTTGAATGTTTATTATTATATAGAGGAAGCGAGACAGTAAAATGCGTCGAATTATTAGTAGTTCGTGTATCGATGTTCTCAGTACAGGAAGTAATCGTTTTGCCACTAAGGCTATTCTTAACCATTTATGACTATTGGAAATGTAGTGTTTAGTATTAATATCACATAAAAATTAAATAAAGTTCATCTCTAAAGTTGAGTGTTATCTTTAATTAATAACAAAACCTATAGATTTTATTTCTCACTTTTTCCTCCAACCATATTACACTGCGGTTTTTAAACCTAGTGTAGACGATTTTAATGCTCTTTGTAGCATGACTAATTGCATTTTTGTAAGATTAATCGGAACTTGGCTTGGTGCTCTACCGTGCGCCTAGATCAATCAATTTATTAATAATAACTAGCCGACCCGCACAACTTCGTCTGCGTCAAATTTTTCATGAGTGCTCCGCTCTTATTGGTCTTAGCGTGACATTTGAATTCGAACCAGTAGTTCCTGAGATTAGCGCGTTCAAGCAAACAAACAAACTCTTCAGCTTATAATATTAGTAAAGGTAGTATAGTATAGATTAGGCAACCTTCCGGATGCATCATCATACCAGCCCCCTAGTCCAATTCTTTCGATAATTTAGCCTATATGATCATTAACTGTACGACTAAGGGATAGCAAAAAGAATGCTCCGTCTTGAAAGATACCTATTGGACTCAATCAGCTATGCTTAAAGCAGAAAACAGCTGGATTTAAACCTCTTGCAAGCTGTGCTATAATGGTTTGACGACACGGTTGGCGCCACTGATATAATAAACAAGGAGACATGTTTTTTTTTTTTGACGATGACCACTCGCAGTGCAGCACACTAAGGCTGGTTACTGCTTAACCGGACTATCCTGTGGTGGCCTCAAATGAATTTAAAGCCCCCAGCCAGGGCTTACCTACAAACTAGCTAATTATCATAAATGACCGCTCGCTAGGGCATCCCCTGCGGGATACGGACCTCGGCTTAGCGGCGTCATTTCGGGAGGACAGCAAGGGACAGGCTAGGTCATATCATTATTAATTAGGGGATTTAAAACTACTGGCTCAGCGACGCGGGCTGGCTCGGTAAACAAAGGTCGGAGAGGGTTATTACTGGGACGTCGCGACGGGCCCCGGCTTCGGTGCCGGAAAACGGAACACGGTCTGTTTTTGTGTTTTTTAAGATCGCTGGTTTCCCTACGGCTCTCTTGAATCTGGGTGATGGCGTCGTCGGGTTCGACGAGGGTATGCCGCGGACGGCGAATCCTACTAATTTGTGAGGGAGTGTATTGGGTAACCGATGCGATAAGGGGATTTTGGTGTTTTGATGCAGTTTCGATGAAACGTTGAGATAGTCCTTTCATGAACTGCTTCAACACTGTCAGGATTTTGAGGTCGACATGGAATCGCTCGTCCCTAATGAACCACGGGGCGCCCGTGGCCTTTCGGAGAAATCGATTTTGCAGTACTTGCATCCTATGAATGTGGTGCGACTTTGCGTGCGCGAAGGTGGCACACGCATATGTCATGATGGGGCGTATGCACGTCGTGTAGATGCGCAGTTTACATCTTAGGGACAGCTTGCTGCGTGCAGCATAGAGTGGAGAAGGAGATATGTACACGAAAATATATCGGAAACCAGCGTCTCCAATTAACCCCTTCCACACGGCAACTACTACATATGCAGTTCAGTAAAAGCAATAGCATAAAACAGAACGTACTACACAACCAATTATAAACCTTATCCCATCAAACATAGCGTGTATTTACCATGCACCGTACAACTTACTCACACAAAAGCAACGGACGCTTTCGTTGGCTGTGCAAAAGCAATTTATTTTACATATACGCTAGTGATTGACTAAATCGGAAAGTTATCGAATCTTTCTTGTACAATTTTTTTTTAATATTTCTGTTCGTTACGCTACACAGCGATATTTTTCTTAATTTTAGCATTGTTTTACCCGTCGAAACTTTTAAACGAAACGTCCGATTCGAATAATGTTAACTGTAATTACATGTACATAATCAACCCTTAAAATTGATAAGCATTAATAGATATTATGATACCAATTTCACCACCCGTATTTAGATTGAATTATAATTTGAACAAAAACCGGTCATTGTGACTTAACCATAATAGTAAGACATAATATACCCTCGCGGACTTTTTTGTAGGTAGGCTTTTTTTAAGGATAAGTACTTTAATCATGTAGTCAATAAAAAATATTTTAAATAAATAAAAATTAATAAATAAGACACATACGTTTAAATACTAATAATATTTGCAGTGTTTCCCTGCAAAGAGCTTCGCAAACTTATAAAAAAATCACATAAACCTTACATATTTCCATACAAACTTTCATCCCCTATTTACTATTGTTATTTTACACCCTTGAGGGTAAAACTTTAACAAGCTTTGAACGTCATATTTATTTATATCGAATCAACAGCCTAAAAAATAAGTTCCAAGCTTCTAGCTCTAAAAATGACAATACTTCTATACAACTTTTCATCCCCCCCTTTCAACCCCTTACCTTACAACCCTTTTTTCGCATTAAAATTTCATTTAAATCGGTTCAATAGTTTTGGCGTGAAAGCGCGACAGATAGACAAAAAGAGTTACTTTCGCATTTATAATATTATTCTGTTTATTCGTTTTCTTCAACTTATTTTTTACATTTTTCAAAATCTCTACCGCTAGAAACGTCTAAAAAGTACCAAAAAGTCACTTTTCACGCAGTCTGATGCAGTTGATGGCATTAAATATATTATATGAGATTGAACTAAAATAAATGACACCTAAATATTTATTTCCATAATACCATGAATAAATTTACATAACAATCTTAAAACTATTTACTTAAACTATTTAAATCTACTAAACCTAAGTATGTACATTATAGAAAAACAAAATACACTCGGGCGTCGAAGTATTTCTCCGCATCTCCATCCGGAAACGTGCCCAGAAGACTGGCAGCATTGCCACGTTGAATGGCAATGCTAATTATTTGAGCAAAGATCGAGCCAGCCCTCTGGTCACGCAAAGTGTCGATCAGTCGGCGAGATATGTGCTTGAAAAGGAGACGCGCACTCGGACCCCATGACCCAAGCGTTTCGACCCCAAACGACTCAAAACTGTAATTCCCAATAAGGTTACAGCATTTGCGCCGCTTGAGGGCCTCAGCATCCGCAGCGGCAGCGCCGGCACAGCCTGCCGTAGGTACTTGGAACATGCGCAAGAGTGTCGACACACATTGCATCCCACACCAGAGGCCTACCCACCTTCCACGGTACCAATGTCATACCATCTGGTCTTTTCCCATCGTCCCATGCCAAGCCGCTAGGTTCTAATACGGCAGGTACGCCGGCGGTGACAATGACACCTTATATTTTATTTTTGCTTTTCATTCCTTACTACATACGTCAAATACAGAACGTCATCCTTAAATAAGACCATGCGCTTCTGAAACACCCTGTTAATCAAGCAACGACTCTGACTTAAAAAAATAAAACCTAAATAATAATAATTTCAACCTACAAGCAACATTTTTATTCTAACTGTTGAATAAGTTCCCATTTATTGTGTATGTCTGGCTGTATCGATTGCAGTCGGCCGGCACCACTGTGGGCGATAGAGCAATGCGCCTAGTGCGCCCGTGCAGAGCTAATTTAATAATTGTGTGTCGGGCAACGCACAATGAAGGCTTCCGTAGTAACCCGTCCCGTGAATCAAGTCATTTTTTTTTCATCATTACAAAGGAGTTCGAACATTTTTGTATAGGAGCTGGCTAGCAATCAGCCGCCGCCGCGCCGTTTTAATATCGCCTCGCACTATGAAACATATACAGCGTATTCCAGAAATGCTACTCAACATCAGCCTTAAATATGACCACGCAGTTCTGGAACACCCTGTATAGGTAAAGGACACTTAAACAAACAAAAAAAAATTGCAACATGGTGCCCTAAAGTGTCAATGCCGAGATATTAAGAGGTAAAGTCGCCATAATTTTCATTGTTCTCAAACAATGAAAATCATTAAAAATGAACTAATCACGTGCTTATATGCAGTAGATTGTATTCTTAAAATAGTTGGCTTGATTTATACTTAAAATTAAAGTCAAAGTCAATTCATTTATTTCTATAGATAGACCATTAAAAGGCACTTTTAACATCAAATTTACAGTTTACCATTCGCGCGATTCTATGGAGAAGAACGGACAAGAAACTCAGTCGCAAATATAAGTTTTACAACATTTTGAAAACAATAATCAATTGATTATATTTTATGTGCGGACGATGCACTCAAAATAACACTAATGTACTACTAACAGGTACAACAAAGTAATACCAGCAGAGACAAAATTGACAAGTTTGCTAGTAGGTAAGGCTAAGCGCGCACTACGAAATTTATTCGTTGCGACTTTTAAAGTGCGGAATAAAATCGCAAACAACAATAATTCCTACGCGCACCACGATTTATTATCGCCTGCGAAATAACAGGGCCAAACACTCACTGTACTACCGCGGACGGGAGTGTACATCGAAACTTGGATTTTAAAAAGAAAATAACCATTATATACTACTTAATTTTACGTAAAAGAAGTTTAAATAAGAAGAAGAAGACAACTAAACGTTACTGGGTACATCCTTTGACAGCAATAAGGATTTTTTACGTACTGTATAACGATCTTCGTGGAAATGATAAAAAATCACAAGTCGACTGACCGCTGCGCTTGCGATTTTTTCCGCAGTGCGCGAAGCTAGTACCGCTTCAATGGGTACAAAATATACGCACGATTTCGCATAGATCTGCTATTTTAAATCGCAAACGATTTATTTTCGCAGTGCGTGGATTGTAGTACATTTCTTTTGTTCACAGATTGACGATTTTTTTTCGCAACGATTTATTTTCGTAGTGCGCGCTTAGCCTAAGAGACATAGTACTCACACATTTACAAATTTTGCAACCGTTTGCGACAATACGATCGAAAAAGATGGTAAAATGTATCAGGTTTAAAACTGCATCAACAGTTTTTGTTCAATCTAGCAATCATATTTCGGTAGGGGCCATCGAAACCTAGACTCTAAGGTGGGCCAATAGATGTGTCCAGAAGTGTAGTATTAAAATTTTGTCGTTTCACTAATTTTACTAAAGAGATGTCGTATTTTTCTTACATACCTACATAATATTGTCATAAATGAATTGGCAAGGGACTGTCATAAAATTAATATTTTTAATAAGGTCCCGAAGAGAACGTGGCGAGGAAAATTTTAAATGGCTCTGACAGGACGCTTTTGGTAAATAAATATTGATCAATGTCAGCAGCCCGACCCCACAGCAAAGTACTTTACCAAACGCGCGGTTCTACATTTGTTAACTGTCTTATCTTTCTAAAAGCATATGCAGCTAAGTTTAGCCGCCTCGCAAGAGATGTTATGTGAGGTCCCCATAGCAATTTCTCGTCTAAAATGATTCCTAGAAAAACCGTCTGATCAATAATTTCCAGTTTTGTCCATTCAATCAAAGTCAAAGCATTTATTTCAAATAAACCATTATCAGGTACTTTTGAATTGTCAAAGTCAGTCCGTCAAAAACATGAAGCTATTTGCACGTTCGCAAGCGTAGATCTCTATGGAGAAGAACGTGCAAGAAACTCCACGGATGTCACATTCTCACTCCAATACGATGTCACATTCGTTACTTCTAACATTTAGTAGAGTACATTTAGTATACATATATAAAAATATTATATTTATATATTATTATTCTGCAAAGCTCGTTTTCACGTGTTCTACTATTATATTTTAATTTTTTTATCGTAAATTAAAAATATCGAAAATATTGAAATCCGTTGCGTCATATCTTTAAGCTCTTTGGCCATCCGGTTATTGTGGGCGACTACTAGTTCTGACATTCGTAACGTTTCATGTCGGTCTAAGCAACTCCCTTGAACTGCATTATACAACGTGTAAGAGAATAAACACAATACCTGAAACAGGGTCATTGTACATCGCTATGAGCAACTTTTACTATGGGACCGGCCCCAAAATCGCGAAAAATAATCAGTCAATAGTCAGTACTTTTGTCGAGTTATGCGCTCATAATACTAAATGGGACTCCACTACAAAGATTATTTAAGTTGAAATATCTTGGTCATATATTAATTGACCCCTGGCCTCAACCGACTCGATATTGAGCGAGAGCGGAGGGCGTTGTCGGTAAGGGCCAACATGCTAGCTCGTAGGTTTACTCGCTGCTCACTTGAAGTCAAACTTACTCTATTTTGAGCTTATTGCACATCGTTTTACACGTGCAGCCTGTGGGCTAAATATACCCAACGGTCTTACAACGCCCTTCGTGTCCAATTCAATAACGCTTTCAGGGTATTGGTGGGGCTGCTTCGTTTTTGTAGCGCATCAGGAATGTTCGCGGACGCACATATAAATTGTTTTTATACAACGATGCGAATGAGGTGTGCAGCCCTGGTGTGCAGGGTACGGGCCAGCTCCAACAATATTCTAAAAATGATCGCTAGCAGGCTCGATTGCATATATGTCAATCACTGCAGTGCCATATCCCATGGAATGAAATCAATTTAAATTATAATTAAGTAAACTAACATAATTCTAAAGTTTACTAACACAATGAGTCCTTGTTACTTGAATAAAGAAATTATTATTATAATAAAATTGTGTGGGGCAGTCAACTATTTTCTCGCGAATTCAGTTTTAGTCCCATAGTAGGTAATAAATGTTCACAATGTCGAGTACATTGATTTGTAACACGTTGTATATGTCACCGGAAAATGGCAAACTCCGTAAGTACATAAAATATCTTGAGAGATTGTAAACTCTCGATACAATGTCAACTGATTTGACATTTGGAATAACGCATCAAAATTTGAGGGTCCATAATCTCTCGAAGTCATTCCGAGAAATTGTGGACTGACATAAAATGGCGACCAATCAGAGCACAAGTCTACAATTTATCCGTTTTCGTGTGGTAGTAAACTTGGAAACAAGGTTCTTATTGGTCTATTCAGAGAAAACAAAGACCACGTTTCCATTTTAACCATCATACCAAAACAGATAAATTGTAGACCAGAGAGCTGATTGGTCCCCAGTTTATGTCAGTCCACAATTTCTCGGAACGTATGGAGATATTATATAATAGAAGATTTTAATTCGTATTATAATTGCAGAACAAATGTTCATTTGACAATTTATCGAGAGTTTACAATCTCTCAAGATATTTTGTAATCTCACGTAGTTTGCAATTTTCCGGTGACATGTACAGTACAACGCCTGAACTGAGTTTTGAGGGAGATAATACGCCAAGCATGAGAGATGCGTCTTACACTCCCTTGCTTGCTAAGGCTTTGACTGCAACGGCTGGCCTATTCTGTCAACATCTCACCATGTAATTTTAGATGGATTGAGCATGAAGTTAACTGACGGGCGGGCGTTTTGGGGGACTGTCTTTATGTAAAACTTTGACGTTCAAAAAGTGCACTCAGCCTAATTTGAATAAATGACTTTTGATTATGTCATTCCATCTTGTTTTTATAGATTGACAGCTCACTTTATATCCACTTCACCTAAGCTTACACGGTGGAGGTTTACAGAATCGTACTGCTAGCAGCGATTAGAGGTGCGATGCGACTGTGTGACACTATTAATGTGAATAAGTGAATATTAATTAGGTTCAAACTTGGCACCCCAGGTTTTTCATACATAATTAAAATAACGTAGGTAATAGGTTTGTATATTCGTTTTATTAATGAAACAAAAAGAAATAGGAAGAAATATGAAACAGATTTAAAAAAAAAAATCCGGTCAAGTGCGAGCCGGACTCTCACACGGAGGGTTCCATACCATAAACTGATTTAAAAAAAAATATTAACTAATTTGAGGTTGGTGGCAATTCAGCTAGTCCTCTAAATTGTATGAGCGCCCATACAACTCAGAGGACTATATTAATTGGCGTCAACTATGTATGTATGGGGACACCCTTTAATTTTCCTTTTACCTTTATCTGTGCCGTAAGACCTTGCTTTTTGCCAAATTTCGTGATTCGTCAACGAGAACTACCATATATGTTTTCGACCCAAAACCTATAGGGTACTTCCGGTTGACATAGAATTGACAATTTTGGTACTTACAAGTTTTCGCGAAAATCTAAATTTGCCCATATCTTTTTATTGTGTTGACTCAGGACCTTGATTTTTACACATACACCCAATAGGGACTATAGACCTCAGTATCTGGTACAAATTTCAACTTGCTAGGTCCACCCGTTCCTGAGAAAGGGTGGAAAAGAAATCGGTGGTGACACACGGAGAGTCAGACAGGCGGACACGAGAGTGATCTTATAAGGGTTCCTTTTTTACATTTTGAGGTACGGCACCCTAATAACAATAATTACTTTTATGAAATGCATTATCTATTGAATCGTACGAGTGAAGTTTTGTCCCTGCGAATCAAGAACGTTTATTTTACCCTATAGACAAGTCCTAGCTAGATTTAGGTCACCAGGTTAGGTTAGCGCGGGGGGATGAAAAAAGTATAATGAGGTCGCTCTTCGATCTTCTTCGGTTCTCGAATATTCGCAATGTGCAGGAAGGTTGTGTCGCATTGTCTGTCATGTCGAGCCTATTAGCCTGAAGTGTAAATACCAGATGATATTTGGCGACGTGACAACAGGGGCGCAGAACAAGCATATGCATGATTTAAACAATACTTATAAATTTGTAATATATGTCGCAAAGAAATGGTTGTGCCTTTGTGGCAATCGATAAATTTATATTTATTATAGACACGTTTACTTTGCCACAACTCCCTTCTATGTAATATATCCAAAAGACCGGGTCCTTTGATTTAAGCCTTAAAAAAAACGTAAAATTAAGGTGCGATGCGAGTCAAAGAAATGAGAGGTTCTCAATTCGAATGTTTTTTGTTTTTTTTTGTACATTTGTAATGCGATCATTCCGTCAATTATGAATGGATTTTGATGATTCTTTTTTAATTCGAAAGCCTATACTCCTGAGGTGGTCCCATTAACACCAAGTCAGAATCTGATGACGGGATCCCAGGGAAATCGAGAGCAACCCTAAAATTTTAAAGGCACATACAATGTTTTTCATACTATTTGTAACGCAATTCAGATAATTGTGCCTGGTACCCAACATCTCATCTCACATAGCTGATGATGGAAGGTATACATCAGGATCTGATGCTGGGATCCCAGGAAAAATTTTGGAAGTGAAAACGACGTTTTCACTTCCAAAATTATTGTGGGCACGTGTGCACTTTTGGGGAAGGCTAGGGTAAAAAAATTCTAACTCGCGTCAGGACACGTGACCTGATCGAAAATTCGTAAGACGGAGGGAAAGTTCTGAAGTATTAAATTTTTAATGTAATATAAATTGTCATGATTGTGAACGATAGCGCAATAAATGAATACTTATTGTTTTTTACCACATAAATGATAGTACTTTTATACTGATAATTACAGCAATTCGTGCGAAATTATTCTCTAACCATTCAAATATCAAAAATGCACAACGTTAATGTGCAACCCGTTGTTTTTTTGTTCGGCGATATTTTCGCCAATTGTCAACCGATTTGGATAATTCTTTTTTTGTTTGGAAGAATATTTTTCTAAACTGGTACCATTTCAATTAGGTGAAGATCTGATGAAGAACTTCGGAGGTAGGCAACGGATCTCTTTAATACATACGCTGTGAAGGGGTACGCAAATGCAAAGAAGTCAATCTGAATTAACATGTTATTGTGGGTTATTTATTAGGGCATAACTTTGTTGTTTATTAACCGATCTTGATGATTCTTTTTGCGTTGGGTTTAGTTATAGTTATATTGCATTTGCATTGGACAGTGAACTTCAAATATAATCCAGTGACCTCCTCGACTTAAAATCAATCAAATCTAGTACCAAAGCAAAGTAGATATTTAACTATGTGCTGATCTGGAGTTGGACTGAAAAGGCACACAAAGTAACTCCTTAACGGCAAATAGTACAACCACCCATTATGGGAATAATGTCACTTAGTTGTGGGGTTATCACCACTAAAAAGTGGAAAATAAAAAACTTTTTACAAAAAAAAAAACCGACATCCAAATAAAAACACTACAAAGCATAAAATAACTTTTATTTCGGAAGTCGGTGTCAAAAAACGAAGAAACGACCAAAAACACCGACTGCCGAAATTTAAGTTATTTTTTTGTGATGTGATATGAAATGTTTTTATATAGAATTTTGATATGATTACAGAAAATTAATATCAATCCCTCTGCGTAGCCCTTACCCCACTATGCGTGTTATACAAATCTTTATTTCTGTTGTTAATAGGACAACATCCGTCGGCAGTTACTAGTAACTCCATCTGTCGGAAAGTCAGTAATTTCAGCCCGCGCGCTGTAATAATGTAGTATTCATATAATATGCGTGGGTGCAGTGTGTGGGTGAGACCAAAGCGGGCGAGGGTGCGCAGTTATAACCTGACCCCCCTCACCCTGTATTGATCCAGTACTCATATACAAAAGCTAGATAGACCTTTGTAGAGAGCGTGGGTGTTACTGCGGATGTGCGCTGATGCATTGCGCAGTTACGACAAAAGCGTTCAGGGACTAAGGGCGGGGCAGTTATTCCAGAACATCTCACGTTATTGATCTAGTATTCATATAGCAAGCTAGATAATTATGTAGTAAGCTATCGCGCGGCGGAAAACACCCATTGCGCAAGTACTGAGCCGCAACAATACTGCAACGCCCCCAAGCACCCACGCCGCAGCCCGGTTATCCGCAATCGCATGAGGTGTGCCGCTGCGCCCGGACGTGCATCACACAATAACGCGGGTCCTGTGTCGGTGGGTAGACTTAACAAACAGCATGTGCTACGGGCGCACTGGTCGAGAAAAGATTGCAAATTGAGCAGGTTAGTGCTTTTGATTCATTGTTCTTGTCATATTTTCGCATCGGTGCCGGTTGACATAGTATCCAGTTCTAGGGACAGAAATGTATAAGGATCAAGAAGGGGAGGGGGGAGGGGGAGATCTGCTACACTTGTGTCTTATTTAATTATTTATATGTCTTATGCATTCCGTTAGATGCCTTTGACGCGGGTTTTCTTAATATTATTATGTGTAGTGTATACAAATGTGTATGAATTGTGAAATAGTGTGGTGAACAGAAGAAATGTGATATTATGAAGTTTCTTGTTGTTATAATATAATGTGGTGTGATGTTATTTTATTAATAAGTGTCGTACCCAGAAGTGATATTTATGTCGTGTGAAGTATTTAAAGTTACACTCGTGTGTTATTTATGATCTAATGTGAAGTGATGTCATGTGATATGATATAATAAAATATAATGCGGTGATGTTAAATAAGGTATAATTTTTGCTATAAATGTTTGTTGTACTTCTCATTTTGTAACATTAAGACAACCTGGCACTTTTTTTAATAAATATTACATACCAAAACATTGGTACCTATTCAATTTAATAAGTTATTGTTTCTATTCAATAAGGTTTAACAATAACTTGCGTTTCTGAGTTAACCACCGTTTATAAATTTAAGCGACACGTTAAAATAAAACTGTAATTCAAACTAATACTTCGCCTCCCTCATATCGCGCTGTATTGATCTAGTGTTTATACAAAAGCTAAGTAGGTCGGACATGCGTGGATGCAGTGCGCAGTTGGGGCAAATGCGGGCAGGGTGCAGGGGCGGGGGCACTCTAAAGCAGAGGTTCCTAAACTTTAAAGATAACGGAACACCAACCAATTAACTTTTATTTTATGGAACCCCATATCAAATGATCACAAATCAACACTGAATTACAAGAACATTTTCGTTTTAAGAAATTAGTAATATAATTGAAACATTGTTCTTAACTTAAAGTTTTAATGTGAAGAATGAAATTGTTTCACTGTTTTATAATTTATTTTTTTATTTTTTATAATATCTTGGAACAACTCACACACGGTCATCCGATCCCAAACTAGGCAGAGCCTGTGCTATAGCAACCAGACAATTGATAAACATACTTATATATTTCCAAATACAAACATACTATAGACAAATTACACCCAGACACAGAACAAATAATCATGCTCATCACACAAAGATTTGTCCTGGATCGGAATCGAATCCACGATCTCCGGATTAGCAGTCAGGGTCACTAACCACTCGACCAACAGGCCAGTCATTTAATTGTTTAATAGTTCGATATTATGTCCGACAATTGTATGCGTAGGTATATCTGGGGTAGCAACCAATCTTGACCTGTACTTGTTTTTGTATAGCGTAGGCTGAAAAGCCTGCTTCACACCGATACGTTGTGACGAGTGGGAGCAATATTAAGATAGCCTTTTTGGCTATTTCAGGGTATTAATAACTCCTAACACCAACACAAAAAATTCAGAGATACAATTTCAAATGTGTGTTTTAATGTGGATTAACTTTGAAGGTCTATGATAGCTTCATAATCCAGGACGGTCAGCACCACTGGTTGTCTTTTTATAATGAATTAATTTTGGACCCACTCAATATCAATATAATTTTCAAGAAAGTAATCGGACATAGGTTTCAGGTATTTACCAAATGTTCAGTTAAAATAGTTTTCATTTTATTTGAAAATTACAACGCCTTTTCTTGTTGACACTTATAAATGCCGTAAGATTGTAAAATATCGCGTGAAACTGTGAAATATTTTCTTTTCTACGGAACCCCTTGGTTCCGCGGAACCCACTTTGGGAATCCCTGTTCTAGAGCATCGCACTGCGCAGGTACAACTTCACCACCGCCCGTTGTATTGATCTAGTATTCGTATAAGAATCTAGATATGTAGAGAGGCGTGGGTGCTGCGGGGTGGGGTGAGCGGGGGGATGCTGTTATTTTAACTCCCACTGCGCAAGTAGGTACTGAGACGCACAATACTGCAACGCCCCCCAACACCCACACGGCAGCCTCGGTTAGCCGCAATCGCATGAGGTGTGCCGATGCGCCCGGACGTGCATCACACAATAACGCGGGTCCTGTGTCGGTGGGTAGACTTAACAAACAGCATGTGCTACGGGCGCACTGGTCGAGAAAAGATTGAAAATTGAGCAGGTTAGTGCTTTTGATACATTGTTCTTGTCATATTTTCGCATCGGTGCCGGTTGACATAGTATCTAGTTCTAGGGACAGAAATGTATAAGGATCAAGAAAGGAAAGGGGAGGGAGATCTCTTTACTTGTATGTCTTATGCATTCCTTTGTCGCGGGTTTTCTTATTATTATGTGTTTGTGTATTACTGCATCTATTCCACTGTCATTCAATGGGATAAGATAAACTGATACAACCCGTATTGATATGACTTTATTTATTATATGTAAGTGAAGGCGTATTTGTTACTGTCGCCAATCGTATTTTAATCAACATACAACCTGACACTGACCTGCAAAATACAAAAAAACGTTTGAAAATTTGAATTTCGCGCGCTACCCTGGCAGTTTTACTTTAACAATGGAGGTTTGCGGGACTTCACACCCTGTTCCTTATACCTCTAAGGTGTCTTCATACAATTGATAGGTACAAAATAATGTGGTGAAATGATATGATATAAGTAGCATAATAAGGTGATAGAAATTAGATGGTACCACATAAACTGCTTTTTGTTACCAGTGTAGGTAGGTGATGAAGTGTGTGATTTTTTGACTGGCACATAGTAATAAATATTATAAACCATTATTTTTTAATTAACTTGAATACGTTATTGTACAGTCAACAAAGCTATTTTGTATGCAGGTAGCTAACTTGCAGCTACTTCTAAACAATGGCGTGGGTGTGCTGAGTAGACATTTATTGTACACCACACTCGTAAGTATGTCATAAGCTTAAAAAGTTATAATGCACACATGACAAATAAATAATGGCAGTGCAGTGGAAAAATTAATAGTTTCGCCTGTAAACCAAATAACTTTGTTGACATTGGGAAATGATTTATTTATTAGCTTTTTCCGTGGCTTAAATCGCCTTAATATAGATTACCTTAACGCCTTAATATAGATTACAACTATAACTGTCTCGAAGATCCCGTCTAAGTCTTTATATTCATCAAAATAGACAATGAACTCACTTTCGCATTAATAATGTAATATTACTTGTTATTAAGGTTTAGAAAGAGCTTCTGTATACAGCGCTGCTTAGGTATAGGTATTGCTATATACCTAAGCAACCTGTATACAGAAGCTGTGCCAATCATAAAATCACACACTTCATCACCTACCTATATTGATGACACAAAGCAGTTAATATGGTACCATATTCTAATATCATATCACCGTATTATATTTTATCATATTATTTCACCCCACTATTTTGTATCACTTCTATGACGGCACTTTAGAGGTATGCGGATGTGGATGTCATGACGCGATAAAAAATGGGGGAGCAGAGCAGCGCATGTTGCCGTTTACTACTTTCGTTCGCTAACTCACGACAAACTTCAACAAGTGTTGGTTTTGTTCGATCTACTTAATTCCTATTAAAAATTAAAAACTAAAAATACAAAAAAAAAAACAAAAAAGAACAACAATTGCGTATATAATAAATTAAAACATACCTTTTTATTAAATTCTGTGCTCTAAAAATAGTTGACCAGCATTCATAAAATTAAGCGACTACACAAAAAAATTAAGGCTGTCGATAAAAGTTTGCACACCTTTGCACACCTGTCAAAGTCAAAACTTTGCACACCTGTCAAGGATCGATGACAATGCAAGAATTCAATTAAAATACCCGATTATCCTAATTAGATTTGCCAGGATTAATTAATTAAAATTAAAAAATATACTAACAAAGCAAAACATTATCCATAAATACACACTTTTTTATTGTTCACAAAAACACAAATATTCTATGTAATTAACTATCCTTAAACAACAACAAAAAATAGCTTAAGTAAAAAACCTAAAATAAACACGCTTTTATAGAAAAACCCAACTAAAAACACGAAATAAATAATTTTATAAATTTGATTAAGAAGAGTGTAAAAAAGAAATGAATGTACATTATTGTAAAAAAGCGTGGGTTGCATAGTGTCAATAGTTATAAACATTTTATTGACAGATTATGACTAGTAGAATCATCACTTTAATAATATCTTAAAAAGTACTTTAAATGCAACCCTCGCTTTTTAACATTTAGACAGAGAATTAAATTTTGAGCACGTTCGTAATTTCGCTATATTGATTTCGCCCCGTCCCTAACCGCGGTTTATTGTAAGTACCTGTGATTACAATGCGCGCATTGCCCTTTTTATTTTGCTATGGGCACATTGTTAGACAAAAGATTAAACTTTGACTAGTAATCCGTTATTCTAAATGTCGTAGTGTGACATTTCTCAGTCTTTTTGGCCTTTCTGTTTACAAGCACATAAGCTGTTTTAAGTGATTCGAATTGAGAATGCGTAAACAAACATGATACAGTTTTTGTTATTGTCTCAATGGCTAATGCCTAGAAATTCCCCCACCCCAACGCGCTGTATTGATCCAGTGTTGATAGAAAAGCTAGATAGGGGGTGGGTCTGCGGGGGCGGTTGCAGACGTTCTGTACTCCCATTGCGCATGTTCAAAGCCGCACCCTATACTGCAACCCCGCCCGCACCCTGCGTCGCATCCCCGCTCGCACCCTGCGTCGCATCCCCGCTCGCACCCTGCGCCGCATCCCGTGTTCACTGAAGTCTTCTCAGGTGCGCCAATGCGCTCGGACGTGCATTCTTAACTTACGCGCGTATCCATTGCTTGGGTCAGACTTACAAGTGCTACGGTTGCATTGCTAGACAAAGGATTGAATCTTGAGCAGGTTGGTAGATGTTTTTTTGATAGGTCTTGCTACACTTTGTATCAGTGCGGTTTTATTGATTTAATTTAACTTAGCGCAGACGTAGTATCCGGAAACCACAGGATTACGAATAGGTACAGTCAGCGACAATATACGATGATCAAGTACAAAGAATCAAAAGTCGTTATCACCTAAAAAAAACAATAGCCGCTGAACAGCTTTAGTTACAGAATGCTATAAACAGATCAATGTTACAAAGTTCGATAAAATTTTCTTAAACTGATATTCTAGTTCTATTTCACCGGCTCTGTTTTGTTACTCCCGACATGGTGCATTTAGGACGTTTTAAATATTATTGAAATTATGTCAATATGGGCAGAGAGTCGTGCAATTTTGATCTTTGTGTTCAACGCAGTAGATCATTAACAATTAATAAAACATTGTTTTGAAAAAGCAGGAATTCTGATTTGAATTTGGTATTAACTATCGTCCAGAATTATTTCTAATAGGAAGAAGAACAGAAAAAAATATTTCGAAAACATATACTTACTTACGAACTTTTCGAGTGCAGAAGTTTATTTTTAAATGGTACGAAAAATGACACAATCGAATTTTGTAACATTGATTAGTTAACTGCATTTTGTTGCCAAACCTATTCAGTAACTTTTGTTGTTTTAAAGTGTTGACGAATTTTGGAACTTTTCGATGCTCATGGCATTTTGTCGCTAACTGTACCATAAAGGTATGATTTGCCTGTTGACATACTATCCAGTTCTAGGGACAGAAATGTATAAGAATCAAGGAAGGGAAGGGGGGCGGAAGATCTGCTACACTTGTATGTCTTTGCATTCCGTTAGATGATGACCTTTGTCGCGGGTTATCTTATTATTATGTGTGGGTAGTGAATACAAATGTGGATGAATTGTGATATAGCGTTGCAAATAAAAGATATACCTATGATGATATACTTAAGTTTATGACACGTCGTCGTATGTCATCACCCCGGCTTACTGGGGCATGATCACCCAGTCTCACATTGGCATCACCACATACATATCAAAACATTTTATTCCATGTAAAAGTCACTGTTTCTTTGCAATTAGCAAGTTATCTCTTTTGTTTCTGAGTTAACCACCATTTTTAAATTTAAGCGACACGTTAAAAAAACTGTAATTCAAAGTAATACTTAAAAAACTAAGTAAAACTAAGTAGGTCGGACATGCGTGGATGCAGTGCGCAGTTGGGGCAAATGCGGGCAGGGTGCAGGGGCGGGGGCTTTCTAGAACGTCGTTCTGCGCAGGTACAACTTTAGCACCGCCCGTTGTATTGATCTAGTATTCGTATAAGAATCTAGATATGTAGAGAAGCGTGGGTGCTGCGGGGTGGGGTGTGTTATTTTAACACCCACGCCGTAGCCCCGGTTAGCCGCAATCGCATGAGGTGTGCCGATGCGCCCGGACGTGCATCACACAATAACGCGGGTCCTGTGTCGGTGGGTAGACTTAACAAACAGCATGTGCTACGGGCGCACTGGTCGAGAAAAGATTGCAAATTGAGCAGGTTAGTGCTTTTGGTTCATTGTTCTTGTCATATTTTTGAATCGGTGCCGGTTGACATAGTATCTAGTTCTAGGGACAGAAATGTATAAGGATCAAGAAAGGAAAGGGGAGGGAGATCTCTTTACTTGTATGTCTTATGCATTCCTTTGTCGCGGGTTTTCTTATTATTATGTGTTTGTGTATTACTGCATCTATTCCACTGTCATTCAATGGGATAAGATAAACCGATACAACCCGTATTGATATTACTTTAATTATTATATTTTTTTTTTTTTTCTTTATTCATTTACAGGGTTTTTTCTAAAAAGAATATGTCACCCCGATGATTGAATACAAAAATATTGTAAACTAGCCTACCCGCAACCTTATACCCATAATAATAATATGATAAAGTGTTTTAGCCTCATCCGATAATGGTGAGGCCAGAACACTATTATAGAAGCCTACATTAAAGCTATTGACAAAAGTTTGACGTCTTTGGACTCCAACACGAACACACTCCGACAGGATATGATGCACGTCTTCTACAACTCCACAGACAACGCAATTGGGAGAATCAACTTTGCGCATCATGAATGCGAAACTATTGAGCGGTATATGTCCAGATCGGAGCCTCAAAGCCGTCACCACTTCCTGTCTAGTCATCCCTCCCTCGCTGAACCAAAGAGTCCGTGGAAGAGATGGTTGAATCGTCCTGTACCAAATACCTTTCGCTAGCGATCTATTATCAAAATATTCTGACCAAGATTGATAACATCTTTCTCGAACTAAAGGTAGGAGCTCGGTATGCCAAGGAGAACATGGATAAATTTCTCCATCTGACCCGGCTTCGTTTGCTAAACGATCAACCACTTCATTACCCTCTAATCCAACGTGGGAAGGGATCCATTGCAATACAACTGTTTTATGTTTGGTAACAAAATCAGTGATGGTTCTTAATATAGAATAAGCTAGTGGAAGCCCCCTAACAGATGAGGAATTTGTGCATCTCATCAGATGGAGAAGAGCACTTTTCGAGTCAGTGAAAATTACAAACCGATCACTGTCCAATGACTCGATATACGCCAAAGCTTCAGCAATAGCGATTAGCTCCAAGTGCATTATTGACACTTTTGATAATATTTTAAATTTGTAAAAAGCATCTATTTGCGAATCATAAAAGGCAGCGCCACAGAAATTCTTTCCTTTAGAACCGTCCGTATACACACAGTAAAAGCCAGAATAAATGCATTTAGAGACTTACAACATTTTGATCTTAAATTACATACATTATAACAGTGCTTAGGTTTATCTACTGAATCCAAATTAGGTTTTATAATAACTGATAAGTCTATATTGCTGACCCAAGTAGTCATGGAGAACATGTTCATTTTATTACTGTGGTACATATGTTCTTGCTTAAGAAAATCGTGAGACAAAACTAAAAGAGGTTTTTTCTTTTTTCTCCAATAGGCACTATTGTGGCAGAGACCATGCAGCTTATCCAGTATGTCTATTACAGGAAAAACAAAACATTTAGATTTTAAATAGAATTTCCCAGCTAAGTAACGGCGGCGAATAAAGAGGAGAGGTAACATTAATTCGGATTCCATCACGTGAATCGGCGTGCTTTTGATATATCCACCTACTAACCGCATGCAAATATTTTGTAATCTGTCCAGTTTTGTCAAATGTGTGTCTGCACTATTGTCCAGTAGAAAGCTACCAAAATCTATACGGCTACGAATGAGTGAAATGTACAGTCGTCTTAAATGGTTGGGATGTATTCCCCATCCAGGCCCCACCAAAACCTTAAAAATATTAATCAGTTTTAGTACTCTTTCACGAACCTCATTAATATGTTTCTTCCATCGAAGACCCCTGTCCAGCCACAGTCCTAAGTACTTCACATGGTCTACTAACTCTAACAAGGACCCGTTTAAACGCACTTCTATAATAGGTCTACGATAGCCTCTACTAAACCAACAAATCTTACTTTTAGCGGGAGAAATTTCTAAACCTACCTGCGCTAACAAGTCATTGATTACATCCAGACTAGATTGTATCTTGCATTGCCGGTCAATAACAGAAGAACACTGTACATAAATGGCGAAATCATCCGCGTACTGGGATATGCAATTGTTGTTCTGTAATTTTTTACAAATATCCAACGTTATTATATTAAATAAAAGTGGGGATAACGGATCACCCTGAGCCAAACCACATCCTGAATGTCTACTAATACAACTGTTCCCAGATTTTATTTTGAGTATTCTTCTGTGAAGAAAATTCCATAAATATTTACAAATGCGTGATCCTACTTTAAGTTTATCCAAAACATTGATTAAAACAGTATTATTTACGTTGTTATAAGCATTATTTATATCTAAAAAACAAGCAATAGTAGAATAACCCTCGGAAAAGCCAGTTTGTATTGTGGATATTAAGCAACTGAGGCCGTCTAGACACGACCTACCCCTACGGAAGCCAACTGTGTTCACAGAGAATGTGATGCTTTTTTCCAAGAACCATTCTAATCTTCTAAATAAAACATAGTGAAAAATTTTGCATATGCACGATAGCAAGGATATGGGTCGGAGTGATGAAACGTTACTAGGGTCGCGACCAGGTTTTGGAATAGGTACGATACAAATGTCGCGCCACTGAGAGGGGACAAAACTGTGTTCAAAAATTTTATTAAATAATGTCAGTAATAAACATTTACCTTCATCAGGTAAATTCTTAATCATAGAATAGGATATATCATCTAATCCAGGAGATGTATCCTTAGATTTGATACATTTATCTAGCTCCTGTATGGAGATTTCACTATCTAAAATAGGGTTATTATGGTGGACCGTAGGAGTCGAAGGGGACACATAATCGGGGGTTAAAGAATTTAAAAGATTTGTAGCACTTTGGGCATCTACAAAACGTCTAGGCGAACGGTAACCTTTCAGCCATCTCATTTTGCGCCACATTTCACCAGACGTTGTAGTGTGGTCAACTGAGGAACAAAAGTTTTGCCAGTTATCTCTCTTAGCCTGCCGGATAAGCCTTTGCGATATACTTATGCGACTGTTAAGACTATCAAGGTTCTGGGGAGAAGGATTACGCCTAAATTTGGACAATGCAAGCCTGCGCTGAGCCACGGCGTGTGATAGTTTTGTAGTCCAATACGGCTTCGGAATGAAATTTGAAGAGGGGTTTTGATTAAATTTAAAAAACGGTATAAATTTGTCTGCAGCTTCACTCAAAATACTTAAAAATAAATCGTAAGCTTTTTGAAGGTCATTCGGCAAACATAAATTACAAAATTTTTGTTCTAAATGCTTTTTGAATGAAGTCCAGTCTGCTTTACCAAAGTTTCTTTTAATTATTGCAGGGAGATGTGACGTACATAATGTTGAAATTTTAATTATTAAGTGGTCGCTGCCTAGGTTTTCATTTAACACGGTCCAATTGAGGTTCAACGCAATATCCGTGGATACCAAAGATACATCAGGGGAAGACTGTTGTAAATGATTGTCAACTAGACGAATTCGGGTATGTGTACCATCATTCAAAGAAAAAAAATTGCTGTCTATAAGCGAGTCGTGAATAAGATTGCCTCTGTGGTCAGTTTTATAAGACCAACTGACGTGATGGGCATTAAAGTCACCTAGTATTAAAGTCTTGGAAGGCCATAACGATAACAGACTATCCCAATCCTGATGGGTGATTACGATTCTAGATGGGCAATAGACAGACACAATACTTTCAAACGGATCACAATTAAATAACTGCACGCACACTACTTCAATACCGGTATTATTCACATGAATGCGTCGCAGCTGCGCTTTAATAGATTTGTATACGACGATAGCTACACCGCCGTATGAGTCATCCCGATCCGCGCGGTAAACAACATAATCATTAATTTTAAAATGACTTTCTGGTTCGAGCCATGTTTCACTAAGGGCTGCAATATGAACTTTTTCCTGACATAAAAGTTGATGGAACGATGCTAACTTAGGCCTGATACTTTGGGCATTCCACTGCAGGATATTTAATTTGATAAATTTGTTAGCCATCACAACTTATAAAATAGTTAAACATAGCTTTTATCCACGGCCACTCTGAAATAAAACTCGCAGACACTACAGTTAACCATTTTAGGCACAATTGGTAGATACACCTTATCTTAAGTATTAAGCTAGACTTTTTCAGATAGATGATTTCCTTTATTCTCGACCACAACTCATTGAATGATGGACGTTCATCGCTACCCTCTCCATCATCGGATACTTTATCAGATGCAGGCGTATCTGAGTTCCAAAACATCCAGTCATCTTTGGGTGGGTTGTCCTTGGCTTTCGGAGACTTCATTGATTTCGGATTAGGGAGGTGTTTTTCTATTCTAACCGCGACAGGTGTCTGTTCCTTGTGGACAATAGCCTTCGTACAGGTTATTTCTGCATAAGTGGAACGAATAGAGGCTTCCGGATTCGTTTCCCTAGCTTGTGAAGGGTTTTCAAAATAAAGGGGTGTCGAAGAGGGACGATTTTCTATGACTGCTGGGGCTTGAGGGAGAACGTCAGTTTCGGGACGAACGGGATTTTCGGGTGAGACATAACATTCTAAGGCTTTCCTGTATGTGCATCCAAACTCAGCCATTATCTCCCTGAGCCTCCTCTCCTTCTTATATATTGGGCAAGTCTTGCTGAGTGAAATGTGGTTGCCCTTACAGTTGACACATGAAAACAATGAAGTGTCGCAATTTTCATGATGCCCACTACACTTTGGACAGATCACATATTTGGACGGACACATTTTCCTACTGTGGCCTAACCTCCAACATTGGGAAAACTGGGACACTTGATGAATGTATGGCAAAACTTTTATGTTAATATCACAAACACGCACAGACGTAGGCAGATGATCACCGTCAAAGCAAAGTCGAAGAGTTTCACTGGGGCACCATCCACCTTCACTCCTGTTGCGACGGTCTAACCTCTTGAATGATAAAAGTTTAGTGGGGGGAGGACATGAAATGTTGCTGAGGATCTCGTCATCTGTAAAGTCTAGGTCTACGTCCTTGATAAGGCCATAACAGATAGACAGCTGCATAGCCTTCTGGAACCTCCATCCTTTCTCCAAAAGCTTCTCACACATTAAAAGATTCTGGGCAGCTGATTCGCATTCATATTCAAAGCGTATTTTAAAAGGACTTAAGTATTTAACGTGGCGAATTTTATCTATCTTATTCTCTTTTAAAATACGTGCCATTGCGCAAACTGTTTCGGAAGACGTTCCTTAGAAGAAGCGTAGACTTCATACTTTTCTTCTTGTACCGAGTTTTTACTGCCATGGCATACCTTCTTTTTACTCCCCTTAATTTCTGTCCAACCCTCTTCTTCTTCTTCGGTACTATCTTCTCTTACCCTTTTTTCCGGTCTTACAAGCTCCTCTTTATTTGTACCATCATCATCTATAGCATCCATGTCCGAAGAATCATTCATTAAGCTTTGTATATCATTTCTAAATGCGGGCGTAGCACATCGCGATGAAGCGCTCACGTTATCAGCCATGGCTCGATCGAATAAGGCAAGCGCACCTGGGTGGTCCGGCACACGCCGATAGCACGTGCAAGTGCGTAAACAACACTTTGCGCAGTGGGGATAGTAATTAAAATCGCGACAATAAACACAACCAGCCCGTACGAATGCCGGTACGGTTCTCGAATTATTATATTTAAGTGAAGGCGTATTTGTTACGGTTGCCAATCATATTTTAATCAACATACAACCTGACACTGACCTGCAAAATGCAAAAAAAAAGTTTGAAAATTTGAATTTCGCGCGCTACCCTGGCAGTTTCACTTTAACAATGGAGGTTTGCGGGACTTCACACCCTGTTCCTTATACCTCTAAGGTGTCTTCATACAATTGATAGGTACAAAATAATGTGGTGAAATGATATGATATAAGTAGCATAATAAGGTGATAGAAATTAGATGGTATGTACCACATAAACTGCTTTTTGTTATCAGTGTAGGTAGGTGATGAAGTGTGTGATTTTTTGACTGGCACATAGTAATAAATATTATAAACCATGATGTTTTAATTAACTTTAATACGTTATTGTACAGTCAACAAAGCTATTTGGTATGCAGGTAGCTTGCAACTACTTCTAAAAAAAAGCGTGGGTGTGCTGAATAGACATTTATTGTACACCACACTCCTAAGTATGACATAAGCTTAAAAAGTTATAATGCACACATTACAAATAAATAATGGCAGTGCAGTGGAAAAATTAATAGTTTCGCCTGTAAACCAAATAACTTTGTTGACATTGGGAAATGATTTATTTATTAGCTTTTTCCGTGGCTTAAATCGCCTTAATATAGATTACCTTAACGCCTTAATATAGATTACAACTATAACTGTCTCGAAGATCCCGTCTAAGTCTTTATATTCATCAAAATAGACAATGAACTCACTTTCGCATTAATAATGTAATATTACTTGTTATTAAGGTTTAGAAAGAGCTTCTGTATACAGCGCTGCTTAGGTATAGGTATTGCTATATACCTAAGCAACCTGTATACAGAAGCTGTGCCAATCATAAAATCACACACTTCATCACCTACCTACATTGATGACACAAAGCAGTTAATATGGTACCTACCATCTAATATCATATCACCGTATTATATTTTATCATGCTATTTAACCCCACTATTTTGTATCACTTCTAAAACGGCACTTTAGATGTTGTTGCGAATATTCGCCTCCACATCCGCATTAATTTAGAAATCCGCATCCGCTTAAATAAATGCGAATGCTATGCGAATGCGGATGTCATGACGCGATAAAAAATGGGGAAGCAGAGCATCGCATGTTGCGCGCTTTGTTGCCGTTTGCTACTTTCGTTCGCTAACTCACGAAAAACTTCAACAAGTGTTGGTTTTGTTCGATATACTCAATTCCTATTGAAAATTAAAAATTAAAAATACAAATAAAACAAAAAAAAAAACACCAATTTTGCGTAGGTATATAATAAAATAAAACATACTTTTCATAATTCTGTGCTCTAAAAATAGTTAACCAGCATTCATAAAATTAAGTGACAACACAAAAAAATTAAGTCTGTGGTTAAAAGTAATAAATTTGCCTTCCCTATTGCGCGCTGTATCGATCTAGTCTTATTCATAAAAATCTCTTAAAATTGGTTTCTAACGTTAATTGATTAAAATGCTCATTTGCACTTATAAACGTATTATGAATAAAGTTCTTTATTCACAACCGTTGAATAAACCATTTATTGTTAAGTTAAAATTAATACGAAAACCAATACCAACTCCAAAAAACTGGCAGCATAGGTGGATTTGCAAAGCACGCATCTTTGTGGATAAGTCTTCTTCGCCCCACTGTGCACTGGCACTCTGCCTTCAGTTTTATTTGGGTAATTTTAACGCAAGCATAATATTGGGATTGGTGGTGGCCACATGGTGGCCTACCGTCACAGAAAGGCACTGAAAATAGTGATGATATAGCTTCTTGGCTACCAAACGAATTTGTCGGATCCATGTCGGAATATCCAGTTCCCTTCAAAATGAGCTGAATAATGCTGATACACCAGTACTGGGTGAACGGGCGTCGTCGTCAATGGCCACTGGTTTATTTCGTGCTTAGATATCCTTGTTTTTTATTGTACACACAAAAACAAACAATTTGAATCATGAGAGGACAGTGTACAATGGCGGCTATAGCTTGCAAAGCTTGCCTGATCTGTCTGTGTTATTTTTCAACATAAGGAGTTTTTATAACCTTTTTTTTTTAAATCAACACTTTTACGCATTTTAAATAATGTCAAAATCCCTGAAACGTCAATCAACAATCAGCTGAATACGAGGTTTATAGTAGGGTCCATCCTTCTATGACTCTCTTCTCTGATTGAATACCTAAAGACTGTTTTAATGCTGTTGGACGTTTATGAATAATGTTTTGTTTAAGATTTTCCTTATAAAAAGCTTATAATCCTGTTCTAAGTTTTTATGAGTAAGACTGCTAGTCTTTATAAAAAAAGTTAATGAGGTCGGATATGCGCGATGTTAGTTATTCTAGAACATCTCACTGCGCAGGTACAACTTCACCCCCCCGCGGCTTATTCATCTAGTATTCATATTGCAAGCTAGGTATGTAGTAACCTACCGCGTCTGTGGGGGAAAGCTCCCATTGCGCATGTACAGAGCTGCAACAATACTGCAACGCCCCCTAGCACCCACGCCGCAGCCTGGGTTTTCCGCAGTCGCATGAGGTGTGTCGATGCGCCCGGACGTGCATCATACGATAATAACGCGGGTCCTGTGTCAGGTTTCCACTAAAGAAACATTAGATGCTACGGGCGCTTTGGTCGAGAAAAGATTGAATACTGAGCAGGTTAGTGCTTTCGACTTATGGTTTCTTGTTTTATTTTTGTATTGGTACCGATTAGTACTTGGTTAACATAGTATCTTTATCGTCATAAAATGATACAAATTGTGGATGTCGGATAAAATTAAACCAAACAAAATACTACGGGGCTGTAATTTTTAATATTCAAAATTCACTTAACGATACTGTAACGTTACTATTCTAAACATTCGTGCTAGGCCCTCAGGTGCGCCGATGCGCGCGAACGTGTACCACGCTGCTACGCGGCTCCCGTACCGGGGTTAGACAAAGACAAAAACATTCTATGTTCTGGCGCGGGTGCAATGTAAGACAGCGAATTAAATTTTGAGCCCGTTCGTTATTTCGATATATTGATTTTGCTCCCCTCCCCAACTAGTGTTTGAATGAAACAAGGTAGGTAGGATACCTGTGATTGATTACAATGCGCGCATTGCCCTTTTTATTTTGCTACGGGCACATTGTTAGACAAAAGATTAAACTTTGACTAGTAATCCGTTATTCTAAATGTCAAAGTAACTTTTAATAAATTGTTCTTTTGTAACATTTTTGTATCGGTGATATTTATTGCTACTTACGACGTAGGGAATGCAAGGTACGGGACAGAAACCCCCTACCCCCCTTCCTGGGGCAATCTCCTTTGACGGTCTTATGCCACTCTTACCTTTAAACCAGTGATGTGATGATAAAATTCATCACTCATTTTTAACAAAAATTGTGATAACGAATTTTGGAACTTTTAGATGCTCTTGGAATTTTTTCGCTGACAGTACCATTAATATATGAATCTATAGCTAAATATATAAACATGGTTTCGATCAAATAAAATAATTTTGTCAGAATGCGGTTTTGCCTATAGTTTGGACTTAGGAATTAAATAGTTTAGACGTATTTTGCAGATAATCATATGGTAGTGTGACTTTTCTTAGTCTTCCGGCCTTTCCGTTTCCAAGCACAAAAGCTGTTTTAGGTGATTCGAATTGAGAATGCGTAAAAAATCATGCTACAGTTTTTGTTATTGTCTCAATGGCTAAATGCCTCGACATTCCCCCACCCCCAACGCGCTGTATTGATCCAGTGTTGATAGAAAAGCTAGATAGGTGGGTGTGCGGGGGCGGTTGCAGACGTTTTGTACTCCCATTGCGCATGTACAAAGCCGCACCTTATACTGCAACCCCGCCCGCACCCTGCGTCGCATCCCCGCTCGCACCCTGCGTCGCATCCCCGCTCGCACCCTGCGTCGCATCCCCGCTCGCACCCTGCGCCGCATCCCGTGTTCACTGAAGTCTTCTCAGGTGCGCCAATGCGCTCGGACGTGCATTATTAACTTACACGCGTATCCATTGCTTGGATCACACTTACAAGTGCTACGGGTGCATTGCTAGACAAAGGATTGAATCTTGAGCAGGTTGGTAGATGTTTTTTTATAGGTTTTGCTACACTTTGTATCAGTGCGGTTTTATTGATTTAATTTAACTTAACACAGAAAGTCGTATCCGGGACCCACAGGATTTCGAATAGGTACAGTCAGCGACAATATACGATGAGCAAGTACAAAGAATCAAAATTCGTTAACACCTAAAAAATCAATAGCCACTGAACCGCTTTGGCCACAAAATGCTATAAACAGATCAATGTTACAAGTTCGATTCAATTTTCTAAAATTGATATTCTAGTTCTATTTCACCGACTCTGTTTTGTTACTTCGGACGTGGTGCATTTAAGACGTTTTAAATATTGTAGAAACCATGTCAATACGGTCATAGAGTCGTGCGATTTTGACCATTGTGATCAACGCAGTAGATCATTAACAATTAATAAGCATTGTTTTGGTAAAGCAGGAATTAAGTTTTGAATTTGGATTCAACTGCCGTCCAGAATTATTTGCTAATAGAAAGAACACAACAAAAATATTTCGAAAACATACTCAAATTTTTCGATTGCAGAAGTTTATTTTTAAATGGAAAGAATGGATTAGGAGTATTTTGATGATAAGTGCGTGTTATTTTTCTTAGTTTTCCGGCCTTTTAGATAACAAGCACAAAAGCATATTTCATGTGATTCGAATGGAGAATGCGTCTAGAGCCACGATACTGTTATTATTATTGTCTCAATGGTTAATGCCTAGAAATTCCCCCACCCCCAACGCGCTGTATTGATCCAGTGTTGATAGAAAAGCTAGATAGGGGGTGGGTCTGCGGGGGGCGATTGCAGACGTTCTGTACTCCCATTGCGCATGTTCAAAGCCGCACCCTATACTGCAACCCCGCCCGCACCCTGCGTCGCATCCCCGCTCGCACCCTGCGTCGCATCCCCGCTCGCACCCTGCGCCGCATCCCGTGTTCACTGAAGTCTTCTCAGGTGCGCCAATGCGCTCGGACGTGCATTCTTAACTTACGCGCGTATCCATTGCTTGGATCAGACTTACAAGTGCTACGGTTGCATTGCTAGACAAAGGATTGAATCTTGAGCAGGTTGGTAGATGTTTTTTTGATAGGTCTTGCTACACTTTGTATCAGTGCGGGTTTATTGATTTAATTTAACTTAACACAGACGTAGTATCCGGAAACCACAGGATTACGAATAGGTATAGTCAGCGACAATATACGATGAGCAAGTAGGTACAAAGAATCAAAATTCATTAACACCTAAAAAATAAATAGCCACTGAACAGCTTTGGCTACAAAATGCTATAAACAGATCTATGTTAAAAGTTCGATTCAATTTTCTAAAATTGATATTCTAGGTCTATTTCACCGACTCTGTTTTGTTACTTCGGACAGGGTGCATTTAAGACGTTTAAAAAATTATAGAAACCATGTCAATACGGTCATAGAGTCGTGCAAGTTTGACCATTGCGTTTAACGCAGTAAATCATTAACAATTAATAAAACATTGTTTTGAAAAAGCAGGAATTCTGTTTTGAATTTGGTATTAACTATCGTCCAGAATTATTTCTAATAGAAAGAAGAAAAGAAAAAAATATTTCGAAAACATATACTTAAGTACGAAGTTTTCGAGTGCAGAAGTTTATTTTTAATGCAGTTAACATCGAGTAGTTAACTGCATTTTGTTGCCAAACCTATTCAGTGACTTTTGTTGTTTTAAGGTGTTGACGAATTTTGGAACTTTTCGATGCTCTTGGCATTTTGTCGCTAACTGTACCATAAGGGTATGATTTGCCTGTTGACATACTATCTAGTTCTAGGGACAGAAATGTATAAGAATCAAGGAATGGAAGGGGAGGGGGCGGAAGATCTGCTACACTTGTATGTCTTATGCATTCCGTTAGATGATGACCTTTGTCGCGGGTTATCTTATTATAATGTGTAGTGTATACAAATGTGGATGAATTGTGATATAGTGTTGCAAATACAAGAGATATGATGATATACTTAAGTTTATGACACGTCGTCGTATGTCATCACCCCGGCACACTGGGGCATGATCACCCAGTCTCACATTGGCATCACCACATACATATCAAACATTTTATTCCATTGAAAAGTCACTAGTTTCTTTGCAATTAGCAAGTTATCTCTTTCGTTTCTGAGTTAACCAACATTTTTAAATTTAAGCGACACGTTAAAAAAACTGTAATTCAAAGTAATACTTAAAAAACTAAGTAAACCTAAGTAGGTCGGACATGCGTGGATGCAGTGCGCAGTTGGGGCAAATGCGGGCAGGGTGCAAGGGCGGGGGCTTTCTAGAACGTCGTTCTGCGCAGGTACAACTTTAGCACCGCCCGTTGTATTGATCTAGTATTCGTATAAGAATCTAGCTATGTAGAGAGGCGTGGGTGCTGCGGGGTGGGGTGTGTTATTTTAACACCCACGCCGCAGCCCCGGTTAGCCGCAATCGCATGAGGTGTGCCGATGCACCCGGACGTGCATCACACAATAACGCGGGTCCTGCTTCGGTGGGTAGACTTAACAAACAGCATGTGCTACGGGCGCACTGGTCGAGAAAAGATTGCAAATTGAGCAGGTTAGTGCTTTTGATTCATTGTTCTTGTCATATTTTTGAATCGGTGCCGATTGACTAGTTATCTAGTTCTAGGGACAGAAATGTATAAGGATCAAGAAAGGAAAGGGGAGGGAGATCTCTTTACTTGTATGTCTTATGCATTCCTTTGTCGCGGGTTTTCTTATTATTATGTGTTTGTGTATTACTGCATCTATTCCACTGTCATTCAATGGGATAAGATAAACTGATACAACCCGTATTGATATGACTTTATTTATTATATGTAAGTGAAGGCGTATTTGTTACTGTCGCCAATCGTATTTTAATCAACATACAACCTGACACTGACCTGCAAAATACAAAAAAACGTTTGAAAATTTGAATTTCGCGCGCTACCCTGGCAGTTTCACTTTAACAATGGAGGTTTGCGGGACTTCACACCCTGTTCCTTATACCTCTAAGGTGTCTTCATACAATTGATACAAAATAATGCGGTGAAATGATATGATATAAGTAGCATAATAAGGTGATAGAAATTAGATGGTACCACATAAACTGCTTTTTGTTACCAGTGTAGGTAGGTGATGAAGTGTGTGATTTTTTGACTGGCACATAGTAATAAATATTATAAACCATTATTTTTTAATTAACTTGAATACGTTATTGTACAGTCAACAAAGCTATTTGGTATGCAGGTAGCTTGCAACTACTTCTAAACAATGGCGTGGGTGTGCTGAGTAGACATTTATTGTACACCACACTCCTAAGTATGCCAAAGGTACGCTTAAAAAGTTATAATGCACACATTACAAATAAATAATGGCAGTGCAGTGGAAAAAATAATAGTTTCGCCTGTTAACCAAATAACTTTGTTGACATAGGGAAATGATTTATTTATTAGCTTTTTCCGTGGCTTTAATCGCCTTAATATAGATTACCTTGACGCCTTAATATAGATTACAACTATAACTGTCTCCAAGATCCCGTCTAAGTCTTTATATTCATCAAAATAGACAATGAACTCACTTTTGCATTAATAATGTAATATTACTTGTTATTAAGGTTTAGAAAGAGCTTCTGTATACAGCGCTGCTTAGGTATAGGTATTGCTATATACCTAAGCAACCTGTATACAGAAGCTGTGCCAATCATAAAAACACACACTTCATCACCTACCTACATTGATGACACAAAGCAGTTAATATGGTACCTACTATCTAATATCATATCACCGTATTATATTACATCATACTATTTAACCCCACTATTTTGTATCACTTCTAAAACGGCACTTTAGATGTTGTTGCAAATATTCGCCTCCATATCCGCATTCATTTAGAAATCCGCATCCGCTTAAATAAATGCGAATGCTATGCGAATGCGGATGTCATGACGCGATAAAAAATGGGGAAGCAGAGCATCGCATGTTGCGCGCTTTGTTGCCGTTTGCTACTTTCGTTCGCTAACTCACGACAAACTTCAACAAGTGTTGGTTTTGTTCGATCGACTCAATTCCTATTGATAATTAAAAATTAAAAATACAAATAAAACCAAAAAAAAAACACCAATTTTGCGTATATAATAAAATAAAACATACTTTTCATAATCCTGTGCTCTAAAAATAGGTAACCAGCATTCATAAAATTAAGTGACAACACAAAAAAATTAAGTCTGTGGTTAAAAGTAATAAATTTGCCTTCCCTATTGCGCGCTGCATCGATGTAGTCTTATTCATAAAAATCTCTTAAAATTGGTTTTTAACGTTAATTGATTAAAATGCTCATTTGCACTTATAAACGTATTATGAATAAAGTTCTTTATTCATAACCGTTCAATAAACCATTTATAGCTTAGTCAAAATTAATACGAAATCCAATACCAACTCCAAAAAACTGGCAGCATAGGTGGATTTGCAAAGCACGCATCTTTGTGGATAAGTCTTCTTCGCCCCTCTGTGCACTGGCAACTGTGCCTTCAGTTTTACTTGGGTAATTTTAACGCAAGCATAATATTGGGATTGGTGGTGGCCCACCGTCACAGAAAGACACTGAAAATAGTCATGATATAGCTTCTTGGCTACCAAACGAATTTGTCGGATCCATGTCGGAATATCCAGTTCCCTTCAAAATGAGCTGAATAATGCTGATACACCAGTACTGGGTGAACGGGCGTCGTCGTCAATGGCCACTGGTTTATTTCGTGCTTAGATATCCTTGTTTTTTATTGTACACACAAAAACAAACAATTTGAATCATGAGAGGACAGTGTACAATGGCGGCTGTAGCTTGCAAAGCTTGCCTGATCTGTCTGTGTTATTTTTCACCAAAAAGAAGTTCTTATAACCTTTTTTTTTTAAATCAACACTGTACGGTGCACGTACAACGTTTTGGTTGCTGACAAAGCGACCTCAATTTATATATAATAATATTCACGGAACATTACAGTTAGTTGACATATTGCAATTATCGCGATTGGCACGGATTGGCATCCAACTTATAACTATTTTGTAACTTTAAGAAATAAACTATTTCTTGTGGTCAACCGTGGTTTACCGTCAACTCACCAAACTCTAACTAACGCTGAGCCATACATAAAAAGTGGTCCTTCGAGCTTCGAGGATATTAAGTGTGTGAAGTGTCTCTATTAGCGATAGCGAATCGGTCTTGCTGGTCTCCCAGAAGCGGGTCGCCCCAGTAAGATTGAGAAGGCGCACATATCTCTAGTAGAGAAAGAATACGCTTAGTATCCACCAAAATAACTGCGAAAACTTCGCAAGTTTACTGAACTAGTGCCTGCGGCGAAACAACCCTGCGGTACTATCGAACAACTAAACTTAACAACAATCAACTTAACTAAACTTAACTTCAACAACAATCAACGATGGCTCAGAACATCAGCGAGATCATCAGTCGCCAAGAAACTATATTCAACAACTTGAAGCAAATCAGCATCAACTACAAGAAAGACGGTCCTAGCAGAAAAACTTTGGAGTACCTGGAGGAGCGACTTTCTCGGCTGAACACGAACTGGGAGAAGTTTGTGTTCAATCATCAGCAACTGGAGAAATCTGGAATAACTGACATCCAATACTTCGTTGACGACGTTTTCAACAACACTAAGAAGATGTACGAGGACGTTCTGCAAGATATCCTGAAACGTAAAGCTGAGTTACCTTCTGTATCGAAGAGTAAAGTCGAACTATCACCTTCTACTCCTAAACAAGGTAAAACAAAAGCAACCTTTAACTTCGATGATATCAACTTTCATATACCTCCTCGCGAAACGGACAAGACCACCGAAAAACAGCAGGAGCTTTTACGACAGCAATTCTGCAACTTTCGAGCTTTTGAACGTACTGTGGAGAAGATAAACTTCGACTCGTCATCTGAAAAATGGGAGCTAGAAGATAGTCTTAATATCTTGAAAGGCAAATGGGATATAATTGAGAAAACTAACTGGGAACTTGACTATATTTCACAAGATGAAGATTCAACTTACAAACAAAAATATGATGCTATAGAAAACGTTTATGATAACATCCGAAAGAAACTACAACATCATATTTGGAACAACGCTCACTATGAGAAGACAACTCCAAAAATTGTGATACCGGACTTCAATGGAAACTACCATCAATGGTTAACTTTTAAAGATCTGTACTTGGAAAGTGTACATAATAACCCACTGCTGTCAAAAGCGCAAAAAATGCAACACCTCAAAACTAAACTCAAGGGTGAAGCCGAGAAGATTGTACAGCACCTCGGTATAAGCGCGGAAAACTACACTTCCTGCTGGGAGATAATCACGCATCGATATGATAACAAGCGCCTGTTGTTCACGTCTTATATGAACACGCTTCTAAATCAACCTCTCATATCAGAAGCTAGCGCCGCAAGCATAAGGAAACTTCATGACGTCACTCTCGAGTGTCTGAACGGACTCAGTAACATTGGACTAGAAATAACCAACTGGGATCCGATAATTGTTCATCTGTTGGTGCAGAAACTGGACAAGGTGACTTACAACGAGTACATCAAGGATCTCAAAGAACCGAGAGAATTTCCCGACTTGGATGAATTCATCAAATTTTTGGAGAATAAATTCATGGCGTTGGAAGCCTTACAAGGAAATACTCATCAAAGGTCACACTCGTCGAATAAAAATCAGACAGATAGACAGCAAAACAACGCGTCATTCGCTCGAAGCAATAATTATAAATATAATAGCCAGAGGTCATCAAACTCTAACAGACCGTATAAATCGACCAAAGCCTTCTTCACAACAACGAAGAATTGCCCGATTTGCAAAACTGAACACGTTTTAATGAAATGTTGCAAATTCTTGGCTATGAACGCAAAGGAACGAAATGACACAGTTCGCAATTTACGTATTTGTTCGAATTGTTTGTACAGTCATGGAGAACAAAAATGCACTTCGAGAAAAACTTGTAAACTATGCAACAAGCCACACCATACGCTTTTACATGAGGATGGGAATGAGCAGAACAACCGTCCCGCAGCTATGAGTGCCAGCACGCCATCGACATCACATGCCGTGAATAACTTAACTAACGAGGCGAAGGAAATTTTGTTGACGACCGTACTTTTAAAAGTAAAGACCATTGATGGAGATTATATCAGCTTAAGAGGTTTGCTTGACCAAGGGTCGCAAGTGAGTCTCGTGACAGAACACGCCGCGCAACGACTCAGATTACCGCGACGCAAAGTCAGCGCTATTGTGTCAGGTGTCGGTTCACTGTCCGGCAATTGTAAGGGGTCAATTGACTTGGAATGCAAATCTATACATTCGGATTATGAATTTAAATTAGAAACCTTGGTGATGAAGAAATTAGTAAATAACTTGCCTACAGCATCCTTCTCCATACAAAACTGGGATTACATAGATAACTTAAAACTTGCAGACCCACATTTTAATAAATCGGGCCCGATTGACTTACTTCTGGGTGCCGAAATCTATTCAGAACTAATACTGAATGGGGTCATAAAAAGCGACAATTTCCCCGTAGCCCAACAAACAAGAGTTGGCTGGATACTCTGCGGGAATGTCAAGACATTTAACTGCTATGTAATACTCAATGACCTAGAAAATATGACACGATTCTGGGAAACTGAAGAAATCTCGAACACTACAACTTCAACTAATGAAGACCAGCATTGTGAGGAGCACTACAACTCGACTACTACGAGGTTAGATGACGGGAAATATGTGGTGCAGATGCCCATGAAGTCAAACTATAACTCAAACTTAGGAGCCACGAAGTCTCAAGCACAAGCTCAGTTCCTACAACTTGAGAGGAGAATGTTGAAGAACAACGACCTAAATAGGGAATACAAACGCTTTATGGAGGAGTACATTTCCCTGGGCCACATGAAGCCTGTAACTGCTGATACTCGTAGAAAAAACCAAGTCTATCTACCACATCACGGAGTTTTAAGAGCTGAGTCGACTACGACGAAACTGAGAGTTGTGTTTAATGCATCTTATAAGGCAAATAATAACAACAGTCTCAATGACCTTATGTACTCTGGCCCAAACTTGCAAAAGGACATGTTCACGCTACTTATTAACTGGCGAGTGTACAGATACGTCTTTACGGCAGATATTGAAAAGATGTATCGACATATATGGCTGAACGAGCAACAACAGCACTTACAAACTATTGTTTGGAGATCATCTTCCAACGAACCATTGCTGGAATGGCAGCTATGCACTGTGACCTACGGTATGAAAAGCGCGCCTTATCTTGCAATGCGCACCTTACATCAACTTGCACAAGATGAAAAGGATAACTATCCTGAGAGCGTCAGCGCTCTACTAAACTATTTTTACATGGACGATTTAGTCCATGGGCAAAACAGCATTGAAGATTCGAAGAGAATGGTCGCAGAACTCATTCAACTATTGAGTAAAGGAGGTTTCAACTTAAGAAAGTGGACAAGTAACGAAGCGGCTATATTAGAGGACTTGCGAGACGACCAAAAGAGCACTAAGGCTAACATAGAATTCAGCCCTGAAACATCAAACACAAAAATGTTGGGGATGAACTGGAACCAGAAACAGGATACATTTACTTATCAATGGAGACTACCGGAAAAGAAAACTCTAACGAAGCGTGTATTGCTGAGTGAAATAAGTAAATTATACGATCCTCTTGGTTTTCTATCGCCTGCAACAATAAAAGCGAAACTACTTTTTCAAAAGGTCTGGATCAGCAAAATCGACTGGGATGATTGTCTGCCCGTCGACGTAACAACTGAATGGGAAAAGTTGAGAAAGGATTTCCCTTCAATCAACAAAATCTCAATCCCACGATGGCTGCAATGTACAGACGATAATATTGAGATTCACGGGTTTTGCGACGCAAGCGAAAAGGCATATGCGTGCGTCATTTATAGTCGAGTGAAAAGCAAGAACGGAAATTTCACAACTACAATAATAACTGCAAAAACAAAGGTCGCGCCGCTTAGTAAGAAGATATCTCTACCTAGAATGGAACTCTGTGGAGCATTGTTACTTGCCAGACTTATAGAGAAAATTAAGAGTACACTCTCTACTAAACATCTCCAAATACAATGTTGGAGTGACTCTAAAGTGGTATTGGCATGGCTACAAGGAGACATAAATAGATGGGAAAAATATGTCGCCAACAGAGTCTCACAAATAAACAGCATAATTCCATCAAAACAATGGAACTACGTCAAGTCGGAAGAAAACTCGGCTGACTGTGCAACACGAGGTCTCTCTCCCTCTCAACTTCTAACATTTAAACTTTGGTGGGAGGGCCCAAGTTGGTTGAAAACTTGTAACTTTAAAAACAGCCAACAAAATGACAATAATATGCTCTATTTACAAGACAATGAACTATGTGACACACTAACAGCAAACAATAAATGCTGCGTTGCAACTTATAAAAACAGTGAAGTAATTACCGAGCTGTTGAGTAAATATAGCAGTTTCAAACGTGTAATCCGAGTACTTGCGTGGATTCTTCGAGTTAGAAATACTTACGTCCGAAAAAATAACATAACCGGCGTTGATAACGTGATTGTATCGTTATCTTCTGAAGAAATTACTGAAGCAACGGAAATGGTGATCAAAACTGTGCAGAGAATGTACTTTGGGGAAGAAATCGAATGTTTGAAGAAAAACAACTCAATATCAACTAAAAGCAACATTCTGAAGTTGACCCCATTTCTCGATAAGAATGGGATACTGCGAGTCAAGGGACGACTTATCAACTCCGTGCTGCCTCCTGAATCGAAACATCCAGTTATTCTCCCTGCTACTGGAAGATTAACAGAGTTGATCATCCAAGAAGCCCATCATGAAGTTCTCCATGGTGGGGCACGACTCACGCTAGCATACTTACGTCTCAAGTACTGGATTATTGGTGGGAACAGAACAGTGAAAAAGGAACTTAGGCAGTGCATACGATGTCACCGTTTTAAGTCTCAACGAAACATGCAAATTATGGCTGACTTGCCAAAAGAACGAGTTACACCATCGAGGCCATTTACAAATACCGGTGTGGACTTTACCGGACACGTTGATATAAAAATCAACAAGGGGAGAGGCGTGAAAACATGCAAGGCTTATATAGCCATCTTCATTTGTTTGGTTACTAAAGCCGTACATCTTGAGTTGGTGTCTGACCTGACAACTCAAACTTTTCTTGCCGCTTTTAAACGAATGTGTGCGCGCAGAGGTACTCCGAAGCATATGTTTTCAGACAACGGAACTAATTTTGTTGGTGCCGCAAGAGTACTGCAAGAGGACTTTGAACGAAATAAAACTTTTCAATCGTCTGAGTTTTACGACGAGATGAATAGTTTAAAGATAAACTGGCATTTTAACGCCCCTCTCTGGCCATCAGCTGGTGGACTTTGGGAAGCCGCCGTTAAGTCCATGAAGTATCACTTGAAGCGAGTGCTAGGAGAACAAAAGTTAACTTACGAACAGTTCACAACATTATTAACTCAGATTGAAGCATGCTTGAATTCCCGTCCACTTTGCCCACTATCTGAAGACGTTGAAGACCTGGACTACTTGACACCAGGTCACTTTCTTGTTGGCGGTCCCTTATTGTCTATGTCGAAGGAAGAAGAAGACTTCAACCAGTACGACTTGAGAAATAGATGGAGGTTGGTTGAACAAACTAACTTACACATCTGGAAGCGCTGGTCAAACGAATACCTGCAGCAATTACAAGTACGCAGTAAATGGCAACAAACAAAGGAGAATCTAGCAGTTGGTGACTTAGTGTTAGTGAAAGAAGACTATTTGCCTCCGGGACGGTGGGCTCTCGGAAGAGTCGTGGAACTTCATCCGGGGACTGACGGAAATGTTCGAGTCGTTACTCTTAAAACTAAAAAGGGACAACTAAAACGACCAATCGTGAAACTGTCGCCGTTACCGCTACGCAAGAACTTACAAACTACGGAAGTAACCGAAGACGTAATAAACAAACAACAACAGCAGTCCGAACCTGAAAAACAAAAAAGGCAAAGAGGTCGCACGATTAATAAAACTAGTTTACTCTCTCTAGTTCTAATGTGCATAATGACCATAATGGGAATCACACAAGCGACGCCTGTTGCTTCAAGCAACTATAAGGTGACATCAATACTTAACAATCAACCAATATACTTTGATGAAGCCGGGAAACTGCAACTTATACACGATGAATGGACGCTGTTGATTTATTACAACTTGACTTCATATTGGCAAGCCACGAGTAAGATTAAATTCTACCTCGATCAAGTGGATACACTTTGTCAACGAATAGTGCACCAGTACCCACCCTGCGAAACCGTCGTCGATCACCTACGTTATGAATTGAACCATCTCACTGAATACAATTCTATGTTACTAGCTCAACGCTCAAGGAAAAAACGAGGTTACTTCGATGGGGTTGGAAAATTAGCAGGAACACTATTCGGCGTTCTTGATGTGGATTTTGCACAAAAATATGAACAGGATATCCAATATTTACAAGCAAGTGATAACTATTTACTGCAATTAATGAAAAATCAAACACTGATTGTAGAAGCAGAAAATAGTATGATTAAACGAAGCTCGGAATTTATCGATAAACAATTCAAAACAGTACAGATCTACATGAATCAGACTAGCAGAGAAATCACAAAAATAGAAAACAGAGCACATATATTATACACTATAAATGACATCCATTCTGCCGCTGTAACTTCAACTTTAATTCTGAGCGATTTACATAGAATTCAAGAAATGCTGATGAATGCCCTAGCCAACATCTACAGAGGCCATTTAGACACACACCTTTTTTCGGCATCTCAACTGATTGAGCAACTGAATATTATATCAGGAAAGCTACCACAGGGACTTTCTTTACCGATTAAGGATATGCAAAAGGATTTTCAAGTCATCTACGAACTGATTCACGTGAAAGCTAGAATTACACGTAACTATTTACTGTTTGAATTACACATTCCGTTATTGAGCGACGAAGACTACAAAATATATCGTGTAATTCCAATTCCATTCATGAGACAAGGACACTTAAAACTTGTTAAACCTTTTTCGGACTTCATCGCTATCAACTTGATAAAAAACTCATATATAACCTTGGAAGAGCAAGATATGCACCATTGCACCTCATACGGAGAAGATGAATTCTCGTGCATCTCGCGACAACCCGTATACAGTCTACACGATAAAGATGCGCCCTGTGAGACCAAAGTGTTTAGCCAACAAACTTCACTATCGTGCGTCATTAATGACATAACTTGTAAGGAGAGTTGGATAAAATTGCATAAACCTAACGTTTGGTTATTTACGTTGTGCGACAAACAGCTGATGCGTGTAATATGCAGCGATCAGGTGACACCGGCGGTCATTGACGGAACAGGAGTCATTGCCTTGAAACCTAAGTGCTTACTACAGAAAAAAGATGCCACGATATTTACTTACAATCACTTAGGAAGTAGGGTAAACACGGGATTGGATATCGAAGTACCCATCATAAATACCACGATAAACAACATGTTTGATATCAGCTGGAGGAACGTACAGCTGAACATCACTGAATTGTCCAATGCAGGAGATTTGTCAAAACTTGATCGTCAAATCTCTTACCAAAAACAGCATGAAGTGCTACCTGCGGCTTCAAGTATTTCACCGCACGATGTGTATTTTTATTCCTCGACTTCTTTGTTGTTGGGAGGACTTGCTATAGTTGGCATCTACTTCATTATCAAGAAACGAAGAAATAGGAATCAGAATTCTACGGCAAGCACTAAACTGGAACAACAGAAAGGAGCAGACAAAGAAGTTAACATCGAGATGCGAGAGATCCGTAGCTCGACGAGACAGGAACCTGGAAAGGGATTTAGTTTTGATGAAATATCGTCAAATTAATATTTATACTTTTTTATTATGTACTTTTACTTTACTTACTATACTTTTACTTTACTTACATAATTTTTAAACTTTGTTTCTTTTACATTTTTTATACTTATTTTTTGCTATGTACTGGTTGCCCATCTCGCCTTTCGTTACTGCCCATCTCCCATTCTTCCCTTGGGAGCATGTACGGTGCACGTACAACGTTTTGGTTGCTGACAAAGCGACCTCAATTTATATATAATAATATTCACGGAACATTACAGTTAGTTGACATATTGCAATTATCGCGATTGGCACGGATTGGCATCCAACTTATAACTATTTTGTAACTTTAAGAAATAAACTATTTCTTGTGGTCAACCGTGGTTTACCGTCAACTCACCAAACTCTAACTAACGCTGAGCCATACAAACACTTTTACGCATTTTAAATAATGTCAAAATCCCTGAAACGTCAATCAACAATCAGCTGAATACGAGGTTTATAGTAGGGTCCATCCTTCTATAACTCTCTTCTCTTATTGAATACCTTAAGACTGTTTTAATGCTATTGGACGTTTTTGAATAATGTTTTTTAAGATTTTCGTTATAAAAAGCTTATAATCCTGTTCTAAGTTTTTATGAGTAGTCTTTATAAAAAAAGTTAATGAGGTCGGATATGCGTGATGTTAGTTATTCTAGAACATCCCACTGCGCAGGTACAACTTCACCCACCCGCGGCTTATTGATCTAGTATTCATATAGCAAGCTAGCTATGTAGTAACCTACCGCGTCTGTGGGGGAAAGCTCCCATTGCGCATGTACAGAGCTGCAACAATACTGCAACGCCCCCAAGCACCCACGCCGCAACCTGGGTTTTCCGCAGTCGCATGAGGTGTGTCGATGCGCCCGGACGTGCATCATACGATAATAACGCGGGTCCGGTGTCGGGTTTTCACTAAAGAAACATTAGATGCTACGGGCGCTTTGGTCGAGAAAAGATTGAATACTGAGCAGGTTAGTGCTTTCGACTTATGGTTTCTTGTTTTATTTTTGTATTGGTACTGATTAGTACTTGGTTAACATAGTATCTTTATCGTCATAAAATGATACAAATTGTGGATGTCGGATAAAATTAAACCAAACAAAATACTACGGGGTTGTAATTTTTAATATTCAAAATTCACTTAACGATACTGTTACGTTACTATTCTAAACATTCGTGCTAGGCCGTCAGGTGCTCCGATGCGCGCGAACGTGTACCACGCTGCTACGCGGCTCCCGTACCGGGGTTAGACAAAGACAAAAACATTCTATGTTCTGGCGCGGGTGCAATGTAAGACTGCGAATTAAATTTTGAGCCCGTTCGTTATTTCGATATATTGATTTTTCCCCGTCCCTAACTAGTGTTTGAATGAAACTAGGTAGGTAGGATACCTGTTATTACAATGCGCGCATTGCCTTTTTTATTTTGCTACGGGCACATCGTTAGACAAAAGATTAAACTTTGACTAGTAATCCGTTATTCTAAATGTCGAAGTAACTTCTAATAAATTGTTCTTTTGTAACATTTATGCATCGGTGACATTTATTGCTACTTGTAGGGAATGCAAGGTACGGGACAGAAACCCCCTACCCCCCTTCCTGGGGCAATCTCCTTTGACGGTCTTATGCCACTCTTACGTGCTGTACCTTTAAACCAGTGATGTGATGATAAAATTCATCACTCATTTTTAACAAAAATTGTGATAACGAATTTTGGAACTTTTAGATGCTCTTGGAATTTTTTCGCTGACAGTACCATTAATGTATGAATCTATAGCTAAATATATAAACATGGTTTCGATCAAATAAAATAATTTTGTCGGAATGCGGTTTTGCCTATAGTTTGGACTTAGGAATTAAATAGTTTAGACGTATTTTGCAGATAATCATATGGTAGTGTGACTTTTCTTAGTCTTCCGGCCTTTCCGTTTCCAAGCACAAAAGCTGTTTTAGGTGATTCGAATTGAAAAAATCATGCTACAGTTTTTGTTATTGTCTCAATGGCTAATGCCTCGACATTCCCCCACCCCCAACGCGCTGTATTGATCCAGTGTTGATAGAAAAGCTAGATAGGGGGTGGGTGTGCGGGGGCGGTTGCAGACGTTTTGTACTCCCATTGCGCATGTACAAAGCCGCACCCTATACTGCAACCCCGCCCGCACACTGCGTCGCTTCCCCGCTCGCACCCTGCGTCGCATCCCGTGTTCACTGAAGTCTTCTCAGGTGCGCCAATGCGCTCGGACGTGCATTCTTAACTTACGCGCGTACCCATTGCTTGGATCAGACTTACAAGTGCTACGGGTGCATTGCTAGACAAAGGATTGAATCTTGAGCAGGTTGGTAGATGTTTTTTTGATAGGTCTTGCTACACTTTGTATCAGTGCGGTTTTATTGATTTAATTTAACTTAACACAGACGTAGTATCCGGAAACCACAGGATTACGAATAGGTACAGTCAGCGACAATATACGATGAGCAAGTACAAAGAATCAAAAGTCGTTATCACCTAAAAAAACAATAGCCGCTGAACAGCTTTAGTTACAGAATGCTATAAACAGATCAATGTTACAAGTTCGATTCAATTTTCTAAAATTGATATTCTAGTTCTATTTCACCGACTCTGTTTTGTTACTTCGGACGTGGTGCATTTAAGACGTTTTAAATATTGTAGAAACCATGTCAATACGGTCATAGAGTCGTGCGATTTTGACCATTGTGTTCAACGCAGTAGATCATTAACAATTAATAAGCATTGTTTTGGTAAAGCAGGAATTAAGTTTTGAATTTGGATTCAACTGCCGTCCAGAATTATTTGCTAATAGAAAGAACACAATAAAAATATTTCGAAAACATACTCAAATTTTTCGATTGCAGAAGTTTATTTTTAAAAGGAAAGAAAAATGACACATTCGAATTTTGTAACATTGATGGGTTTACTGTATTTTGTGGCCAAATCTATTCAGTGACTTTTGTTGTTTAAAGGTGTTGACGTAGTTTGGAACTTTTCGATGCTCATAGCATTTTGTCGCTAACTGTACCATAACGGTATGATTTTATAGCTGACTATATAAAATTGGTTTCGATTAAATAAAATAACTCCGTCGGTATGCGGTTTTGCCTGTTGTTTGGACCTAAGAATTAAATGGATTAGGAGTATTTTGATGATAAGTGCGTGTTATTTTTCTTAGTTTTCCGGCCTTTTAGATAACAAGCACAAAAGCATATTTCATGTGATTCGAATGGAGAATGCGTCTAGAGCCACGATACTGTTATTATTATTGTCTCAATGGTTAATGCCTAGAAATTCCCCCACCCCCAACGCGCTGTATTGATCCAGTGTTGATAGAAAAGCTAGATAGGGGGTGGGTCTGCGGGGGCGATTGCAGACATTCTGTACTCCCATTGCGCATGTTCAAAGCCGCACCCTATACTGCAACCCCGCCCGCACCCTGCGTCGCATCCCCGCTCGCACCCTGCGTCGCATCCCCGCTCGCACCCTGCGCCGCATCCCATGTTCACTGAAGTCTTCTCAGGTGCGCCAATGCGCTCGGACGTGCATTCTTAACTTACGCGCGTATCCATTTCTTGGGTCAGACTTACAAGTGCTACGGTTGCATTGCTAGACAAAGGATTGAATCTTGAGCAGGTTGGTAGATGTTTTTTTGATAGGTCTTGCTACACTTTGTATCAGTGCGGTTTTATTGATTTAATTTAACTTAGCGCAGACGTAGTATCCGGAAACCACAGGATTACGAATAGGTACAGTCAGCGACAATATACGATGAGCAAGTACAAAGAATCAAAAGTCGTTATCACCTAAAAAAACAATAGCCGCTGAACAGCTTTAGTTACAGAATGCTATAAACAGATCAATGTTACAAAGTTCGATAAAATTTTCTTAAACTGATATTCTAGTTCTATTTCACCGGCTCTGTTTTGTTACTCCCGACATGGTGCATTTAGAACGTTTTAAATATTATTGAAATTATGTCAATATGGGCAGAGTCGTGCAATTTTGATCTTTGTGTTCAACGCAGTAGATCATTAACAATTAATAAAACATTGTTTTGAAAAAGCAGGAATTCTGATTTGAATTTGGTATTAACTATCGTCCAGAATTATTTCTAATAGGAAGAAGAACAGAAAAAAATGTTTCGAAAACACTTACTTACGAACTTTTCGAGTGCAGAAGTTTATTTTTAAATGGTACGAAAAATGACACAATCGAATTTTGTAACATTGATTAGTTAACTGCATTTTGTTGCCAAACCTATTCAGTAACTTTTGTTGTTTTAAAGTGTTGACGAATTCTAGAACTTTTCGATGCTCATGGCATTTTGTCGCTAACTGTACCGTAAAGGTATGATTTGCCTGTTGACATACTATCCAGTTCTAGGGACAGAAATGTATAAGAATCAAGGAAGGGAAGGGGAGGGGGGCGGAAGATCTGCTACACTTGTATGTCTTTGCATTCCGTTAGATGATGACCTTTGTTGCGGGTTATCTTATTATTATGTGTAGGTAGTGAATACAAATGTGGATGAATTGTGATATAGTGTTGCAAATAAAAGATATACCTATGATGATATACTTAAGTTTATGACACGTCGTCGTATGTCATCACCCCGGCACACTGGGGCATGATCACCCAGTCTCACATTGGCATCACCACATACATATCAAAACATTTTATTCCATTTAAAAGTCACTGTTTCTTTGCAATTAGCAAGTTATCTCTTTTGTTTCTGAGTTAACCACCATTTTTAAATTTAAGCGACACGTTAAAAAAACTGTAATTCAAAGTAATACTTAAAAAACTAAGTAAAACTAAGTAGGTCGGACATGCGTGGATGCAGTGCGCAGTTGGGGCAAATGCGGGCAGGGTGCAGGGGCGGGGGCTTTCTAGAACGTCGTTCTGCGCAGGTACAACTTTAGCACCGCCCGTTGTATTGATCTAGTATTCGTATTAGAATCTAGATATGTAGAGAAGCGTGGGTGCTGCGGGGTGGGGTGTGTTATTTCAACACCCACGCCGTAGCCCCGGTTAGCCGCAATCGCATGAGGTGTGCCGCTGCGCCCGGACGTGCATCACACAATAACGCGGGTCCTGTGTCGGTGGGTAGACTTAACAAACAGCAAGTGCTACGGGCGCACTGGTCGAGAAAAGATTGCAAATTGAGCAGGTTAGTGCTTTTGATGCATTGTTCTTGTCATATTTTTGAAGCGGTGCCGGTTGACATAGTATCTAGTTCTATAGTAGGCGCCAGATAATCGTGGAATAACGGTCATTGACCCACCTACAATTATTGACATTTTTAATTTGAAAAACGGAATTAATGACACAAAGCTGTCCCGAATCATCATCTCTCGTGATCCTTAACATTGTCTAATAATGAAAAACGATTCATATTTAATTGTTCAGGTACCTATGAACAGTTATTAGGGAAAGGTCAATATACTTTATTCCACATTTATCTGGCGCCTACTATAGGGACAGAAATGTATAAGGATCAAGAAAGGAAAGGGGAGGGAGATCTCTTTACTTGTATGTCTTATGCATTCCTTTGTCGCGGGTTTTCTTATTATTATGTGTTTGTGTATTACTGCATCTATTCCACTGTCATTCAATGGGATAAGATAAACCGATACAACCCGTAATGATATGATTTTAATTATTATATTTAAGTGAAGGCGTATTTGTTACGGTTGCCAATCATATTTTAATCAACATACAACTTGACACTGACCTGCAAAATGCAAAAAAAAAGTTTGAAAATTTGAATTTCGCACGCTACCCTCGCAGTTTCACTTTAACCATGGAGGTTTGCGGGACTTTACACCCTGTTCCTCATACCTCTAGGATGTCTTCATAAAATTGATAGGTACAAAATAATGTGGTGAAATGATATGATATAAGTAGCATAATAAGGTGATAGAAATTAGATGGTAGGTACCACATAAACTGCTTTTTGTTATCAGTGTAGGTAGGTGATGAAGTGTGTGATTTTTTGACTGGCACATAGTAATAAATATTATAAACCATGATTTTTTAATTAACTTTAATACGTTATTGTACAGTCAACAAAGCTATTTGGTATGCAGGTAGCTTGCAACTACTTCTAAAAAAAAGCGTGGGTGTGCTGAATAGACATTTATTGTACACCACACTCCTAAGTATGACATAAGCTTAAAAAGTTATAATGCACACATTACAAATAAATAATGGCAGTGCAGTGGAAAAATTAATAGTTTCGCCTGTAAACCAAATAACTTTGTTGACATTGGGAAATGATTTATTTATTAGCTTTTTCCGTGGCTTAAATCGCCTTAATATAGATTACCTTAACGCCTTAATATAGATTACAACTATAACTGTCTCGAAGATCCCGTCTAAGTCTTTATATTCATCAAAATAGACAATGAACTCACTTTCGCATTAATAATGTAATATTACTTGTTATTAAGGTTTAGAAAGAGCTTCTGTATACAGCGCTGCTTAGGTATAGGTATTGCTATATACCTAAGCAACCTGTATACAGAAGCTGTGCCAATCATAAAATCACACACTTCATCACCTACCTACATTGATGACACAAAGCAGTTAATATGGTACCTACCATCTAATATCATATCACCGTATTATATTTTATCATGCTATTTAACCCCACTATTTTGTATCACTTCTAAAACGGCACTTTAGATGTTGTTGCGAATATTCGCCTCCACATCCGCATTAATTTAGAAATCCGCATCCGCTTAAATAAATGCGAATGCTATGCGAATGCGGATGTCATGACGCGATAAAAAATGGGGAAGCAGAGCATCGCATGTTGCGCGCTTTGTTGCCGTTTGCTACTTTCGTTCGCTAACTCACGACAAACTTCAACAAGTGTTGGTTTTGTTCGATCGACTCAATTCCTATTGATAATTAAAAATTAAAAATACAAATAAAACCAAAAAAAAACACCAATTGTATATAATAAAATAAAACATACTTTTCATAATTCTGTGCTCTAAAAATAGTTAACCAGCATTCATAAAATTAAGCGACAACACAAAAAAATTAAGGCTGTCGTTAAAAGTAATAATTTGCCTTCCCTATTGCGCGCTGTATCGATGTAGTCTTATTCATAAAAATCTCTTAAAATTGGTTTCTAACTTTAATTGATTAAAATGCTCATTAGCACTTATAAACGTATTATAAATAAAGTTCTTTATTCACAACCGTTGAATAAACCATTTACTGTTAAGTTAAAATTAATACGAAAACCAATACCAACTTCAAAAAACTGGCAGCATGGGTGGATTTGCAAAACATGCATCTTTGTGGATAAGTCATCTTCGCCCCACTGTGCACTGGCAACTCTGCCTTCAGTTTTACTTGGGTAATTTTAACGCAAGCATAATATTGGGATTGGTGATGGCCACATGGTGGCCTACCGTCACAGAAAGACACTGAAAATAATGATGATATAGCTTCTTGGCTACCAAACGAATTTGTCGGATCCGTGTCGGAATATCCAGTTCCCTTCAAAATGAGCTGAATAATGCTGATACACCAGTACTGGGTGAACGGGCGTCGTCAATGGCCACTGGTTTATTTCGTGCTTAGGTATTCTTGGTTTGTATTGTACACACAAAAACAAACAATTTGAATCATGACAGGACAGTGTACAACGGCGGCTATAGCTTGCAAAGCTTGTCTGATCTGTCTGTGTTATTTTTCACCAAAAGGAGTTTTTGTAACCTTTTTTTTTTAATCAACACTTACGCATTTTGAATTATGTTAAAATCCCTGAAACTTCAATCAACAATCAGCTGAATACGAGGTTTATAGTAGGGTCCATCCTTCTATGACTCTCTTCTCTTATTGAATACCTAAAGACTGTTTTAATGCTATTGGACGTTTATGAATAATGTTTTTTTTTTAAGATTTTCCTTATAAAAAGCTTATAATCCTGTTCTAAGTTTTTATGAGTAAGACTGCTAGTCTTTATAAAAAAAGTTAATGAGGTCGGATATGCGCGATGTTAGTTATTCTAGAACATCTCACTGCGCAGGTACAACTTCACCCCCCCGCGGCTTATTCATCTAGTATTCATATTGCAAGTTAGGTATGTAGTAACCTACCGCGTCTGTGGGGGAAAGCTCCCATTGCGCATGTACAGAGCTGCAACAATACTGCAACGCCCCCTAGCACCCACGCCGCAGCCTGGGTTTGCCGCAGTCGCATGAGGTGTGTCGATGCGCCCGGACGTGCATCATACGATAATAACGCGGGTCCTGTGTCGGGTTTCCACTAAAGAAACATTAGATGCTACGGGCGCTTTGGTCGAGAAAAGATTGAATACTGAGCAGGTTAGTGCTTTCGACTTATGGTTTCTTGTTTATTTTTGTATTGGTACCGATTAGTTCTTGGTCAACATAGTAGGTATCTTTATCGTCATAAAATGATACAAATTGTGGATGTCGGATAAAATTAAACCAAACAAAATACTACGGGGTTGTAATTTTTAATATTCAAAATTCACTTAACGATACTGTAACGTTACTATTCTAAAAATTCGTGCTAGGCCCTCAGGTGCGCCGATGCGCGCGAACGTGTACCACGCTGCTACGCGGCTCCCGTACCGGGGTTAGACAAAGACAAAAACATTCTATGTTCTGGCGCGGGTGCAATGTAAGACAGCGAATTAAATTTTGAGCCCGTTCGTTATTTCGATATATTGATTATGCCCCGTCCCTAACTAGTGTTTGAATGAAACTAGGTAGGTAGGATACCTGTGATTACAATGCGCGCATTGCCCTTTTTATTTTGCTACGGGCACATTGTTAGACAAAAGATTAAACTTTGACTAGTAATCCGTTATTCTAAATGTCAAAGTAACTTCTAATAAATTGTTCTTTTGTAACATTTTTGTATCGGTGATATTTATTGCTACTTACGACGCGACGTAGGGAATGCAAGGTACGGGACAGAAACCCCCTACCCCCCTTCCTGGGGCAACCTCCTTTGACGGTCTTATGCCACTCTTACGTGCTGTACCTTTAAACCAGTGATGTGATGATAAAATTCATCACTCATTTTTAACAAAAATTGTGATAACGAATTTTGGAACTTTTAGATGCTCTTGGAATTTTTTCGCTGACAGTACCATTAATATATGAATCTATAGCTAAATATATAAACATGGTTTCGATTAAATAAAATAATTCTGTCGGAATGCGGTTTTGCCTATAGTTTGGACCAAGGAATTAAATAGTTTAGACGTATTTTGCAGATAATCATATGGTAGTGTGACTTTTCTTAGTCTTCCGGCCTTTCCGTTTCCAAGCACAAAAGCTGTTTTAGGTGATTCGAATTGAGAATGCGTTAAAAGTCATGCTACAGTTTTTGTTATTGTCTCAATGGCTAAATGCCTCGACTTCCCCCCACCTCCAACGCGCTGTATTGATCCAGTGTTGATAGAAAAGCTAGAAGGGGGTGGGTGTGCGGGGGCGGTTGCAGACGTTTTGTACTCCCATTGCGCATGTACAAAGCCGCACCCTATACTGCAACCCCGCCCGCACACTGCGTCGTTTCCCCGCTCGCACCCTGCGTCGCATGATCGCATCCCGTGTTCACTGAAGTCTTCTCAGGTGCGCCAATGCGCTCGGACGTGCATTCTTAACTTACGCGCGTATCCATTGCTTGGATCAGACTTACAAGTGCTACGGGTGCATTGCTAGACAAAGGATTGAATCTTGAGCAGGTTGGTAGATGTTTTTTTTCATAGGTTTTGCTACACTTTGTATCAGTGCGGTTTTATTGATTTAATTTAACTTAACACAGAAAGTAGTATCCGGGACCCACAGGATTACGAATAGGTAGAGTCAGCGACAATATACGATGAGCAAGTACAAAGAATCAAAATTCGTTAACACTTATAAAATCAATAGCCATTGAATAGCTTTGGTTACAAAATGCTATAAACAGATCAATATTACAAGTTCGATTCAATTTTCTAAAATTGATATTCTAGTTCTATTTCACCGACTCTGTTTTGTTACTTCGGACGTGGTGCATGTAAGACGTTTTAAATATTATAGAAACCATGTCAATACGGCCATAGAGTCGTACAATTTTGACTATTGTGTTCAACGCAGTAGTAGATCATTAACAATTAATAAAACATTGTTTTGAAAAAGCAGGAATTCTGATTTGAATTTGGAATCAACTGTCGTCCAGAATTATTTGCTAATAGAAAGAACACAATAAAAATATTTCGAAAACATATACAAATTTTTCGAGTGAAGAAGTTTATTTTTAAATGGAAAGAAAAATGACACATTCGAATTTTGTAACATTGATTGGTTTACTGTATTTTGTGGCCAAATCTATTCAGTGACTTTTGTTGTTTTAAGGTGTCGACGAATTTTGGAACTTTTCGAAGCTCATAGAATTTTGTCGCTAACTGTACCATAAAGGTATGGTTTTATTGCTGAATATATAAAATTGGTATCGATTAAATACAATTACTCCGTCGGAATGCGGTTTTGCCTGTTGTTTGGACCTAAGAATTAAATGAATTAGGAGTATTTTGAAGATAAGTACGTGTTACTTTTCTTAGTTTTCCGGGCTTTTAGATAACAAGCACAAAAGCATATTTCATGTGATTCGAATAGAGAATGTGTCTAGAACTACGAAACAGTTATTATTATTGTCTCAATGGCTAATGCATCGACATTCCCCCACCCCCAACGCGCTGTATTGATCCAGTATTCCAGTGTTCATAGAAAAGCTAGATAGGGGGTGGGTGTACGGGGGCGGTTGCAGACGTTCTGTACTCCCATTGCGCATGTACAAAGCCGCACCCTATACTGCAACCCCGCCCGCACCCTGCGTCGCATCCCCGTTCGCACCCTGCGCCGCATCCCGTGTTCAGTGAAGTCTTCTCAGGTGCGCCCTTGCGCTCGGACGCGCATTACTTAACTTACGCGCGTATCCATTGCTTGGATCAGACTTACAAGTGCTACGGGTGCATTGCTAGACAAAGGATTGAATCTTTAGCAGGTTGGTAGATGTTTTTTTGATAGGTTTTGCTATACTTTGTATCAGTGCGGTTTTATTGATTTAATTTAACTTAACACAGACGTAGTATCCGGGACCCACAGGATTACGAATAGGTACAGTCAGCGACACTATACGATGAGCAAGTACAAATAAACAAAATTCGTTAACACCTTAAAAAATCAATAGCCACTGAACAGCTTTGGTTGCTAAGTTCGATAAAACTTTCTAAAATTGATATTCTAGTTCTATTTCACCGGCTCTGTTTTGTTACTCCGGACATGGTGCATTTAGGACGTTTTTAATATTATTGGAACCATGTCTATACGGGCATAGAGTCGTGCAATTTTGACCATTGTGTTCAACGCAGTAGATCATTAACAATTAATAAGCATTAAAGCAGGAATTCTTATTTGAATTTGGAATTAACTGTCGTCCAGAATTATTTGCCAATAGAAAGAAGAACAGAAAAAAATATTTCGAAAACATATACTTACGAACTTTTCAAGTGCAGAAGTTTATTTTTAAATGGAAAGAAAAATGACACATTCGAATTTTGCAACATTGATTGGTTTACTGTATTTTGTTGCCAAACTTATTCAGTGACTTTTGTTGTTTTAAGGTGTTGACGAATTTTGGAACTTTTCGATGCTCATGGCATTTTGTCGCTGACTGTAGGTACCATAAAGGTATGATTTTATTGCGTAATATATAAAATTGGTTTCGATTAAATAAAACAACTCCGGCGGTATGCGGTTTTGCCTGTAGTTTGAACCTAAGCATTAGATGAATTAGGAGTATTTTGAAGATAAGTGCGTGTAACTTTTCTTAGTTTTTCGGGATTTTAGATAACAAGCACAAATGCATATTTCATGTGATTCAAATTTAGAATGCCTCAAAAATCACGATACAGCTATATTATTGTCTCAATTGCTAATGCCTCGAAATTCCCCAACCCCCAACGCGCTGTATTGATCCAGTGTTGATACAAAAGCTGGGTGCGGGTGTGCGGGGGCGGTTGCAGACGTTCTGTACTCCCATTGCGCATGTCCGAAGCCGCACCCTATACTGCAACCCCGCCCGTACCCTGCGCCGCATCCCGTGTTCACTGCAGTCTCATCAGGTGCGCCGATGCGCTCAGACGTAAATACTTAACTTACGCGCGGATCCATTGACTTTGAATTACGGGTTGAATTACAAGTGCTACGGGTGCATTGATAGACAAAGGATTAAGTCTTGAGCAGGTTGGTAAATGTTTTTGATAGGTTTTTCTACACTTTTGTATCAGTGCGGTTTAAATGATTTAATTTAATTAAACAAAGACTTAGTACACAGGATTACGAATGGGTACCTTAAAGTATCGTCATATAAAAAAATACACAAAAATGGTTTCGATATAGTAAAATAACTCCGTCAGTATGCGGTTTTGCCTATAGTTTGGACCTAGGAATGAAATGGATTAGGAGTATTTTGAAGATTAGTGTGCGGTGCTGTAAGTTTTTCTTAGTTTTCCGGATTTTCCGATTACAAGCACAAAAGTTTTTTTATGTGATTCGAATTCAGAATCCGTAAAAAAATCACGATACCGATTTTATTAGTGTCTCAATGGCTAATGCCTCAAAATTTCCCCACCCCCAACGCGCTGTATTGATCCAAAGCTTGATAGGCAAGGTATGGGGGCGGGTGTGCGGGGTCGGCTGCAGACGTTCTGTACTCCCATTGCGCAAGTACAGAGCCGCACCGAATGCTGCAACCCCGCCCGCACCCCGCGCCGCAACCTGAATTAACCGCAGTCTCATTACCAACAATAACTACTGTATAACCCATATTTGCATAATTAAATTCTATTCTATTCTATCAGGTGCGTCGATGCGCCTCGGCGCGCATTACTTAAATTACGCGGATCTTAAGTATTAGACTAACAAATGCTACGGACCATAGATGTTTTTTTATATTTCTATGCTACGGACGCATTGGTAGACAAAGGAATTAATCGTGGGCAGGTTGGTAGATGTAGTTACGATTGGTTTTGCTACACTTTTGTATTCAGTGCGGTTTTTATATTTTTATTTTATATACCGTAAAGGTTTTAGAAATGTGACATAAAAATGGTTTCGATTGTATGCGGTTTTGTCCATGGCCTTTGCCTTTTGCCCGGGATTGCTGATTGTGTTTATGTGATTCGAGTACATGAAAATTGGCGGTAGGTATAGTGTTTTTTTATTAACTGAAGTGAAGTAATGTGAATGTTATATATTTGTTATAGATTAGTTACGAATTGTGAAGTTTACTATTGTTGCTACTAATTATTATTCGGTGTGATATTATTATAAAGTGTTGTTTTTAAAGTGAAATTATATAACGTGCTGTGATTTAGTGTTGTGCTGTGATGTGATGTGATGTGATGATAATAGTAAAAGTTTGAAATATGCATTTTACATTTTAATATCATGAATTCTCTTTTTAAGGTGTGTGATTTATGATTAATATATTGTATTAATAAAACGTTCTGGTACAAAACTGTACTATTAGATCTTATTAAATTAATTCGAGTTCCCCCATCGGTTTTCACCCCTCACCGCGCTTTATTGATCAAGTCTTTGTATGATAAGCTAGACAGGTAAGTAGTTGCGCGGGTCAGGCATTGCGGGGTAGGTAGCGGGGGCGGAGGGGTGTCGAAAAGTCCCATTGCGCATGTCCTTTGCCGCATCAAATGCTGCAGTGCCGCCCACTGCAGCCCGATCCTGACCTTAGTCATCATAGTTGCGTTGATGCGCTCGGAAGTGCAGATCCTAACCTCGCGCGAGTTCGTTACAGTAGAGCTGCAGTGCCTTACCACATCTTAGGCAGTGAGTGCATTAACAGAGAAAGGATTAAATGTTGAGCAGGTTCGTACTTAATTATAGGGTTTAATATATTTTGGTGACGTTTATTTAATTAGCGTTCAATTGATTCGTGTCGTGGATTAATGAGCGAGATTACTAGTTATTGAAGTGAAAACTTCTTTAGGCGCGTTGAGCACTTTTTGGGTGAACAAAAATCATGGAACTCGCGTCATCGTCACCGAACGCTTTCCATGAGCTAGGTATATGTATACTGTGTATATGTCACCGGACAATTGCAGGCTCCGTAAAATTTTAATAAATCTTTGTTAGATTATAATTTCTCGAAATATTATCAAAAAAAAGTTTTGTATACAATAAATCCCAACCAAATTCAATAGTTTCCAACATATCCGCGTCTTATTTAGAAAAATTAGTTTACAATTTCACGCGATATTTTACAAACTTACGGTGTTTGCAATTTTCCGGTGACATATACAATGTGGAGATGACAATATGACTTTAAATGAAAACACTGGCAATACTGGTTTATACAAACATTTGTAAACTATCAAATATATCCGAACATCGAAATAAAAAAATGATCTTTTCTAACAAACTTAATAGTTTAAAACTGCAAATGTAATAACTTCCGCATGCATTTTTTATCTAGTTGTGATGACAAGTGTTATGACTCTTAAGGCTCTAGCATAAAGTATAAGTTGCATTGATTTGTATCAGAAAATAAATTTTATATAAAAGGCGTAGGTTTTTGAAGTAGCGAGCTGGCAACGTGTGTCGTTAACCTGCCGCGTGCTCTCCTGTTTACAATACAGCATGTAGAAAATACTTAAAATGAAAAATAATGTCCTGTGGCTAAACTACTGGATATATTCATTTGATTTTTTGTGTGCAGGTTGGGAATATCATGACTTATATGAAGTTTCATTTATGATCATATTGTCCTCTCCACGTTGTATGTATGTACTTTTTGGGTGAACAAAAGTCATGGAACTCGCGTCATCGTTACCGAACGCTTTAGCTTGGGCTTAGTTTTCACTTCTATCGGCAGTCCCCAAAGATTGGCCAGCATGTTTTTTTTTTAAAGAACTTATTATGTTTAGATGTATTGTTGATAATGGGGGAAGTGATTTATAGTAATTAGATGCAATACAATGTGAATTGGTTAGCACTTTACAATTGGATGGTTGTTTTTTTTTCATTATTGTATAGGTACATAGGTATATATATGTAAGTGAGAATTGAACTTTAAGCAATATACATCACAAATGGTGACCGATACAATTAATTTATTTAACTTGTATCAGTTTTTTTTTATTATTCATTGCGTGACCCGGTAAACTTTTCTTGTCTCTGTCAATACAGGGACGCATTACTTATTTTCAATTGCTTTGAATTAATATCCAGGTAGGGGTTCTCTTAAATTAGATAAGGGGAGGTAGGTGTGAAGTGTGTGGCCTTAACGGGACTAAGTGGGCATAGCTAGCCATCGATTCTGGCATTATCCTAATACGCATGAGCAAAGCCACACGAACGCTCCTGATCCGCAACCCTCAAACTTGATTTATGATAGCAATCGTCATTGCGTCGCTGACTACTAACTGCAGGGGCTACTATGCTCTAAGAGGGAGACGGAGCTATACATAGCGAATAGCACTATCCCGTTTACATCATCGGAATTGGATGGCATTAGCACGTCATAGTAGGGCTGCAGGGCTTTAATAAATTAAAGTAGATAGGTTAGGTCAACATTATTTGTGAAAACCATGAGCGGATAAATTTACAATGGCAACGGTGCCCGGAACATATATTTCAAATATACTTAACCAGACTTGATTTATTATTAAAATTGGGAGTTAGAAAATGAACTGCGACGTTGGTTCTAGAGTGTGTCCTCGATTTTCTTCCCCAGTTATTGATCCAATCGTTATTTCTGGAACTATCCCAATACACAGGTGCAATGAAGCATTCAAAGCCGCGAATCCGCAGACCTGGTTTACCTCGGTCATCGCTGTGGCGTCGGTACGCCGACTTAAATTCAGGAGATGCAGACATATTTTTAGACGATGGATAAAAGATGAAGCAGGTATTTCTCGTCACGCGTGTGATTTTTCAAGCAGCTGCCGCTATTGTTATTCATTAATGTCAATTTACTTTGATTCGTCTATAGTTATCTTTCCAAATGAGCTATTGCGATGTTCAATTCCGAATGGTTTTGAGCGTATAGATACAGTAATTCTTTATCCGTCTTGACTGTAGGAGACAACTGCGATAAGATTGAAGTGGGGGTAAAAGTGAGTTGCAGTAGGATGGGTGCACAGTTCTACCCCTCTTATGGAACTTTCCAATTAATCGTGTGTTATCACACTACACTAACACTTATTTTATTAATTTTGATTGTATCAACATACAACACAATTTTTTTTTTTTTACCGTACAGTGATTATGATACTGGTGTGATTTAGTGTGAATATATCTATAAAGTGTATAATATAATATATAAAGTGAAGTGCCGTATTGTGATCATATAAGAACTGAAATTATATATAAATTGTTTGATACTTATGAAAATGAAATGTAATGAAATGAATTAAACATCACTATAAGTTACGTCATGATTGTTTAATAGTAGGAATGGTATATTTAATGTGATATCAGTGTTGTGATGTAATATGTTATGATATTTGTGTAACGTGTTGTGATGTGTTGATATACTGTGGAGTTATGTGTTGTTTTATTCTCTGAATATAATTAAACGTGTGCCGTATGTTGATACAATGAGAAGTGAACTGTTGTGTGTGCCTGTTCTGAAACGTTTTGTGATGTTATGTCATTACGCATGTACGGAAGTTCAGAACTACACTCGAGATACTGTCTATCATCTTACATGATCATTGGAAAGTTCTAATACTGCACTTACCTTAAACATCCATTAGAAAAGTATATATCATAACATATACTAGAGGGTTAGGCAGGTGCTAGAAGTGGTTCCTTGTAGTGGCGGACAGTGAGCAGCGGAGCATCTGGCTACGATGTGCGGTTTGCTCCGTAATGCTGATCGTACCAAGTAGGTAAGTGGCGTTTGCTAATGTGCTCTGCTCCATATTCGTCAAATTCTTTTCCACTGATATTGTATAAACCTTAAACGTCGTCATCTCTCTAACTCTGTATTATCACTGCCATGCGATTATGAGCTAGTTGCGACATTGTTATTTTTTACTATGTTAACAATTTTAACATGGTGTTATTTTTATGTTAGGGATCTCAGATTTCGAATAGGCAGAATACTCGTCCGAGATATGCAATTTTTTTGCACATTATACCTACTTAGGTCTTTGCCCCTCAGGGGTAGTAAGTTAGCAGAACTTATTGATTTTATATGTGGTCTTGGCGTCTTCCGCATTGCGCTATGCACATGCGTTGTACACAGGTCAGTACTTCGCCCCGACTGCTGCACCCGCAACGGCCCGCCCCGCCTCGCGCTCGTCCCGTGCAGATTGATTTAGTCGTGTCGAAGCAGCTGATCAGAATAGTCGTGTATTGTGAAAAATTATAACTGAGTGGCGTTGTCGATTCTGTGAAAACATAAGGTGAGCACATCGAGTCTACCTAAAATTATTTGCGCGCGCCTATGCGGATTTAATTCAGTAACTATGGATCGTGTAGATCCTTTGTTCTCATTGACGCACTGGATTCGAATGTTTTTTGACGTGACAACGTCTTATAATTCGATGGAGCCGGCTGCACGCACGAAAAAACATGACGCATGCGGCGTTACCTCGCTCTGAGGCGTTCCATTAAAAATTGAACAATGAAACCATTCCATCAGTATTTTCTTATGACGTTGTCACGTTCAACTATCGTCAGTAAACTGACTTTACAGACAACCGTTTTTTTTTATTGACCTTTTACCTACTTTATCTCTTCTTCTTCTTCGTCGTTCCCTCACTGCTGATGATCGCTAACACGTAGGTACGCGTCTCTAAGCCATGCAGTCTTCTGCAGTGTGGACCGCTCTGTACATGCTGCCTCCAGCAGCCTTCTTTATGGTGTCGGACCATCTTACCGGTGTTCTACCTTCAGCGCGTTTTCATACTAAGCCTGATAATGAGCCTTTCCAGACTGTATAATCTATTTCAATTAAGGAACATGCAGTTAAAGTACAAACAATTCTTATCGGCTTTTAAGTCAAAGTCAAAGCATTTGTTTCAAATACACCATTATCAGGTACTTTTGAATTGTCAAAGTTAGTCCGTTAAAAACATGAAGCTATTTGCACGTTCGAAAGCGTAGATCTCTATGGAGAAGAACGTGCAAGAAACTCCACGGACACTCTTTTAAATCATTTTATGTTTACAAAAATCCTGGTTACATTAACCTTGTTGCTTCTATATATGAGAACAATGTAAAGAAAAAAAAACAATTTATAGTATTAAATATTAAAATGAGGCAGTGGCAACTAAGGGATGACCAGTCTCCACTGACGGCGCCTGTTCACGAACATGACGCGTGCATCAGCACCATTCAGCTCAACCATTTTGAAGCGAACTGAATTATCCGATACCTACACGCGCCACCATCAGCGAGACATTGGATTGAGCATGACACACCCTCAACTGCCCCTGCTATTTCATGTCAAACAAGGAAACTATCTATTAACATACTGGTCCATGGTCCTCATATTTACAGAACTTGAAATAAAAATTGCTTCTACATTATATAAAACTATGAATATCAATCTGAAAAACAGAAAAAGAAAAGTTTATTCCAAACATAATATAAGATAATGCGGAATAGTATTATTATTAGACATAAAAGAGGGTGAGCATCTCTTCCAAATATAAAACCTAACTAGTGAAACCAAGCGGCTGAGGCTGTGGAGCAGGACCGGCATTTAGCCAAGCATTTTTATCAAGGATATAATCTTCCAGTTTATAATATGCCTGTCTACATAGAGTGCGTTTTATGTATGTTTTCTATTTTTTCTCATTCATTTCGAGAATCTCACGTGGTATTTTATTATAAAATACAAGAAGTGTGTACTTTAGCCAATCTGAATCGGGGTTGAACTAATTTACTTATACCTATTTCTAGTATTAAAATTATGCTTATCACTAATCTTACTAAAAAGATGAAGATTTTTCCGAACATACATAATGTTTTCGTATATGTATTGACAAGGTACCGTCATGATGTTAATATTCTTAAACAGTTTCCTTAGGGAATCGCGCCGAACAAGATGGTATATGACTCTGATGGCTCTTTTCTGCAGAATAAATATAGACTCGATGTCTGCAGCTCGTCCCCATAATAAGATACTGTAAGACATTATACTATGAAAGTAACTAAAGTAAACCAGCCTCGCGGTATCTATATCAGTAAATTGACGGATTTTTCTGTCAGCATATGCTGCTAAACTAAGCCGCCCTGCAAGAGATGTTAAATGAGGACCCCATTGTAGCCTTGAGTCAAGCGTGATCCCTAGGAAAACCGTGTCTTCGACGTATTCAAGTTTCTCTTTGTTCAATACTATGTCGCAAGTATTACTTTTGACATTCGGAAAAGCAAATCTGATGCACTTAGTTTTTTTCCCATTTAATACTAAATTATTCGCAGTGAACCAATTTTGGACCTGCTGTAGCGCATTATTTACGTCGTCAAGACTTGTAGAACGTCTATCTATCTTAAAAATTAAGGACGTATCGTCAGCAAATAACACCATTTCTGGTTGATTTTTTAAAAGATGGAGTAAATCATTAATATAAACTAAAAAGAGGAAAGGACCCAATATTGAGCCTTGTGGTACCCCCATTTTGACTTTTAAACCCCTTGAATTAACACCGTTTATTTGAACTTGCTGCTGTCTGTCATTTAAGTACGACTTCACTTAACTGAGTGCAAGATTACCTAGTCCGTAATGTTTTAGTTTTAGGAGCAAGGTTTCGTGATTTACGCAATCAAATGCCTTGGAGAGGTCACAAAAGATTCCTATGGCATCTTGCGCCTCTTCCCACACTGTATATATGTGTTTTAACAACGTGACACCAGCGTCAGTCGTACAACGACCTTTGGTAAAACCATACTGTTGATCGTGTAAGATTTTATTGATGTTAACATGGATGAGCATTTGATTGAGCATCATTTTTTCAAATACTTTGCTGAAAACCGGCCATACGGATACAGGTCTATAATTATTGGCATCTTTACAGTGACCGGATTTAAAAAGTGGTATAACCTTACTTTATTTCATTATATCCGGAAAGACTCCTTGGTCTACACATAAATTGAATATTAAAGCCAAGTATGGTGCTATGGTCTCAATTATGGACGTGCACACTTTGATAGACATTCCCAATAAGTCTTGGACAATTTGATTTTGATTTGCCGAAAAGCTTTTATACTGTCACGTTTGCTCTTAATAAATTAAATGAGACCTCGGGTGAACAATTTAAAGCTTCAGTAAGTTCTTGATGGTATTTCGGTGAAAAAATTTAAAAATTCTTGAGCTACTTCTAAATTAGAGCTTATGGCACCATGTGCAGTCTCCAGTAAAAATCAGTGTTTTGTACTTTATTCCTACTTGTTTCATTATATATAACTTTCATAAGTTTCTTTATTTTATTATCAGCCGATTTGATCTCGTTGCTACTTTGGCTTTAGCTACTTTGCAAGTATTTCTGAAAACTTTAGAATATTTGTTTACATACATACTAAAAGTTTCTAAATTAATGAAAGGCTTAAGGCCATATAACTCATATAGTCTTTCCCTAGTTATCCTAATACCTTTAGTCGCCCAGTCACTAAATATAATCTTAGGGAAAGTATTTTTAGACTTCCTTTCAAAAGTTGTATTGAATTCCTTTGGTGAAAAGAAATTATCATAAAACTTATTTGCATCCTCAGTGTTATGGCCTAGAACATTCAACTTATTTTGTAAGGTATCATTGAATCTAGCTAGTTTGCCTGTTGTAATTGGCCTATATTGTATTTGAATTTTATGCAAGGCTGTTTTAAACTTAAATGTTACCAATTGTCCGCTATGATCCGACGGAAGGTAATTAACTATGGCTTTATCTAAATAATCACAATCGCAGAATACATTATCGATACAGGTTGAAGAAGTTGGTGTTATAGTAGGTTCAGTAAAAACTTTAGGCAAATTCATCGATTTAAAAAAGCTTAAAAATCTGCTGCTATTTAAATTATTATTAACCACTTAAATGTGGTAAATTGAAGTTAAAAAGTCCACCAATCATTTATTAAATTAAACCATGTATTAATACTAATCTTCGAACTTATAACTCGTTAATTACTGGCGGTCCGAGTTCGTATTGATTGTATTGATGAATACGGACTCTTAGCGTCGCGCGTCGTTCGCATTGCGCTGTCCGCAGGTCAGTACTCCATCCCGCTGCACCCACAACTCCCCCTTCGTCCGCATCGAATTTAGTCGTTTCGAGGTCAAACAGCCTAGTCGTCAACCACCAAGTCCTTTTAACTGACTTCTTTAGACAAACTGCTTATTTACTGATTCTGCACAAAAACCTTCTCACGCGATAGAAAGTACAAAAAAAATAAACAATATTATTGGTTTTAATCTTATCTGCAATCAAATAAAAAACGTATTGTACGTATAGTATTCGCACAAGGCTCGTGCCTTATGGGATCTTGAGACATTTTTAGTTAGGAGTTCTTGGTGGTTTTCTGTAGGTACGGTAATACGCGATGACATCACAATATCCCACACACTATTACAATCAGTTACATTCATAAACACAAGACTTTATTTGATTTCGAATATGAAACACTTGTAGTCTTTGATCATTTTATGTCTTCTACAAAATTATGAAGATAACGATATTATTGTGTGAACTCGTTACCGTGGTTACTGGTTTCCACCCATTTACAAACTTATAAAGTACTAGCGGTCCCGACAGACGTTATCCTGTCCAAGCGTTTGCTTTGTGTACGACAAAAAATTATATAAATCAATTGCAGCGCCACCTACCGGGTCCAATTGTGAATCTAAACCATTCATGAATCTCCTTGAACACACACAAAAAATATCATCAACATCGGTTAAGATCACTCGTGCAGACGAAATTTTTCGATTATTTGGAAAATAGGTAGACGAAATTTTATGCGTAGCATGATGCATAGACCGCGTTGTTTTTGATATTTTCTCAAGTATTTGTCGCGTAAAAGGGGAAATAAATTTGTACGTAGCAAAGGAATATAAGACATACTGAACTTAAATCTTGTCCCCTGGGAATTGAGCTGTATTTGTATTGAGCTCGCGCGACACTGCGTATCTTGCCCCACCCTTTAAAAACCCGCGATTCTTCGCTTAGTACCAGTAATGCCAGTGATGATATATAAGCAGGTTAATTGTGGACAACTGTTGTGGATTCTGTCCCAGGTGAGCACATGAAGTCAGTATTTACAAAATGTGTTGTGTATGTACTTACTGAGAAAGTCGATTTACGACGGTGATGATATGCCTAGATAGATTTTAAAAGTCCGCGTTATTTTTAAGTTCTGGAAGTGTTCTGATATACGAAATTGTAATATTTGTCTTTGTGCTCCGTATAGTAAATTTCAGTAACAAGTAATCTCGTATTGTATAAATCGTGTTTTAATTCGTATAAACGTAGGTATATCAAAACACCCGGGAATTGAGTTATAGGTATCGATTTTATCCGAGGTCTCTGCGTCCTCTGCATTGCGCTATGCACATGCGCTGTACGCATCGCCCCAACCCGCCTCGCGCTCCTGTCGCACCGTTTCATTTAGTCTTGTTGAGTCAGGTGATCAGTGTAGTTGCGTTTTGTGAAATATGATAATTGAATGGCGTTGTAGATTCTGTGATAACTTAAGGTGAGTACATCAAGCCAGTGTATATACTTCTATCAGGGCCCCAGGTATCTATGGAGCTGTATTGATTTTACTCGGCGTCTCTGCGTCCACTGCATTGAGCTTTGCACATGCGCTGTTTGCAGGTCACTACCCCGCCCTGTGCGCTGCACCCGCAACGCCCCCTTTATCCGCATCGCCCCAACCCGCCTCGCGCTCCTGTCGCGCTGTTTCATTTAGTCTTCTTGAGTCAGGTGATCAGTGTAGTTGTGTTTTGTGAAAAATTATCATTGAATGGTGTTGTAGATTCTGTGATAGCCTAAGGTGAGATCATCGAGCCAGTGATTTAGAAACGTGAATTGTGAAAAATGATAATTGAGTGGCGTTGTAGATTCTGTGATAACCTAAGGTGAGCACATCAAGTCAGCTATTTTAGGAACTTTTTCTTGTAGGTACTTTTATCTTGAAGCATTGCCCCTTTTATTATTTCAATATAAAGTTCTAGTTGGAAAAGTATGAAATATGTCATTTAATTCGAAGCTTCCAATCCGTGGCGTCTTAGAAGTAGGTACTACTTACCTTTACAAAATTTGAGAACTACGTCGAATATTGTGTCTTGCGTTTTAGCTCCTTTAAAGGTGTTGTTTAGCCGTAAAATATGTATTTGTTCGATGGAGTATTTCTGGTAAGAGTCGAGTAGCTGTATTGATTTTCTAGAGCCTTTGTCGTAATTGACGGAGGTGGGCGTTGTACTGCAGCACTGCGGATGCGTAGAGCAGTTGCGCAAAAATGCAAGGCCCCGCGACGTGTGCCGCAGTGGTTTCTCATCCCACCCTTGTGCCGCGAAGATTGATTTAGTTGTGTCGAGGCAGCCGATCAGTGTAGTCGTGAATTGTGAAAAATTATAGTTGAGTGGCGTTGTAGATTCTGTAATAACCTAAGGTGAGCACATCGAGGCAGCTATTTAGAAACGTTTCCTTCTGATTTTGATTTAAAGTATTGCCCTCTTTGTTATTTTAATGAGAATTTCTTGTTGATATAGTATGAAATCAGTCAAATATGTTGTTCAATTTGAAACTTACAGTCCGTGGCTTAAAAAAATACAAGTAATTATCAATTTTCAATACTTTACCGATTAACAGGTCATGTTATTCGTGAGCATTCGTAAAATAAGCTTTTGTTTAGTGAAGAATGTTCGGTAGGCGGTCAGTCGCTGTATATCAAAGAGTTTTTGCCGGTTAGTTGTCTAAGTCGGCCGAGATGGCCATTATTGAGATGAATTAAACTCCGCGTCTTGTTTATATTTTCGAAGTGTCTGTAAAATTAATTTAGAAATCATGATTCTGCTTTCGTACAAACTTCTATCAGAGCCCAAGGTATCTTTGGAGCTGTATTGATTTTACTCGGCGTCTCTGCGTCCACTGCATTGCGCTTTACACATGCGCTGTTTGCATGTCACTACCCCGCCCTGTACGCTGCACCCGCAACGCCCCCTTTATCTGCATCGCCCCAACCCGCCTCGCGCTCCTGTCGCGCCGTTTCATTTAGTCTTCTTGAGTCAGGTGATCAGTGTAGTTTTGTTTTGTGAAAAATTATCATTGAATGGCGTTGTAGATTCTGTGATAGCCTAAGGTGAGCTCATCGAGCCAGTGATTTAGAAACGTGAATTGTGAAAAATGATAATTGAGTGGCGTTGTAGATTCTGTGATAACCTAAGGTAAGCACATCAAGTCAGTTATTTTAGGAACGTTTTCTTGTAGGTACTTTTATCTTGAAGTATTGCCCCTTTTATTATTTCAATGTAAAGTTCTAGTTGGGAAAGTATGAAATATGTCAAATATGTTGTTCAATTTTGAACTTACAGTCCGTGGCTTAAATAAAATACAAGTAATTATATAATTTTTCAATACTTCACCGATTAACAGGTCATGTTGTTCGTGAGCATTCGTAAAACAAGCTTTTGTTTAGTGAAGTATTTTCGGTAGGCGGTCAGTCGCAATATATCAAAGAGTTTTTGCCGGTTAGTTGTCTAAGTCGACCGAGATGGCCATTATTGAGATGATTAAAACTCCGCGTCTTGCTTATATTTTCGAAGTGTCTGTAATATTAATTTAGAAATCACGATTCTGCTTTCGTACAAACTTTTATCAGGGCCCCAGGTATCTATGGAGCTGTATTGATTTTACTAGGCGTCTCTCCGTCCACTGCATTGCGCTTTGCACATGCGCTGTTTGCAGGTCACTACCCCGCCCTGTGCGCTGCACCCGCAACGCCCCCTTTATCTGCATTACCCCAATCCGCCTCGTGCTCCTGTCGCGCCGTTTCATTTAGTCTTCTTGAGTCAGGTGATCAGTGTAGTTGTGTTTTGTGAAAAATTATCATTGAATGGCGTTGTAGATTCTGTGATAGCCTAAGGTGAGCTCATCGAGCCAGTGATTTAGAAACGTGAATTGTGAAAAATGATAATTGAGTGGCGTTGTAGATTCTGTGATAACCTAAGGTGAGCACATCAAGTCAGTTATTTTAGGAACGTTTTCTTGTAGGTACTTTTATCTTGAAGTATTGCCCCTTTTATTATTTCAATGTAAAGTTCTAGTTGGGAAAGTATGAAATATGTCATTTAATTCGAAGCTTCCAATCCGTGGCGTCTTAGAAGTAGGTACTACTTACCTTTACAAAATTTGAGAACTACGTCGAATATTGTGTCTTGCGTTTTAGCTCCTTTTAAGGTGTTGTTTAGCCGTAAAATATGTATTTGTTCGGTGAAGTATTTCTGGTAAGAGTCGAGTAGCTGTATTGATTTTCTAGAGCCTTTGTCGTAATGGACGGAGGTGGGCGTTGTACTGCAGCACTGCGGATGCGTAGAGCAGTTGCGCAAAATCACATCGCCCATCGACCACGCAACGCGCGCCGCTGCGTTTTTCATCCCACCCTTTGATTTAGTCGTGTCAAGGCAGGCACTCAGTTTAGTAGTGTCGTGTCTTGTTTTGTGAAATATGATAATTGAATGGCGTTGTAGAATCTGTGATAACTTAAGGTGAGTACATCAAGCCAGTGTCTTAGGATTGTTTTCTTGTGCTTTTAACTTGAAGAATCGTCCCATTTATTCGTTCATTGGTATAGTATGAAATCTGTCGAATAATTTTTTAATTCGAAGCTTCCAATCCGTGGTGTCAACGAAGTACTACTTGTAGCTTTATAATAATACTTTTCGGTACTCTTGGGATATTGTGTCTTGCATTTTGTGATTTTAATTTAAAGTATTGCCCTCTTTATTATTTTAATGAGAATTTCTTGTTGATATAGTAAGAAATCAGTCAATTATATTTTTTGTTTGAAACTAACAGTGACTTCAAAAAATGCAAGTTTCATAATTATATAAATTTTCAACACTTCATCAAATTTTCTGTGTTCAAATGTTTAGTTAAGATGTCATGTTGTTTGTGAGCATTCGTAAAATAAACTTTTGTTTAGTGAAGTGTTTTCGGTAGGCAGTCAGTCGCTGTATATCAAAGACTTTTTTCCGGTTAGTTGTCTAAGTCGGCCGAGATGGGCACTATTGAGATGAATTAAACTCCGCGTCTTGTTATATTTTTTAATTGTCTGTAAAATTAATTTAGAAATCACGATTCTGCTTTCGTATATACTTCTATCAGGGCCCCGGGTATCTATGGAGCTGTATTGATTTTACTCGGCGTCTCTGCGTCCACTGCATTGCGCTTTGCACATGCGCTGTTTGCAGGTCACTACCCCGCCCTGTACGCTGCACCCGCAACGCCCCCTTTATCCGCATCGCCCCAACCCGCCTCGCGCTCCTGTCGCGCCGTTTCATTTAGTCTTCTTGAGTCAGGTGATCAGTGTAGTTGTGTTTTGTGAAAAATTATCATTGAATGGCGTTGTAGATTCTGTGATAACTTAAGGTGAGTACATCAAGCCAGTATCTAAGGATCGTTTTCTTGTGCTTTTAACTTGAAGAATCGTCCCATTTATTCGTTTATTTGTTTCTTTAATTCGAAGTTTCCAATACGTCAACGAAATACTACTCGTAGCTTCATAGTAATACTTTTCGGTACTCTTGAAATATTGTGTCTTGCGTTTTAGCTTCTTAAAAGCTCTTGTTTATGAGCATCACGACTTCCGTAAAATGAGTTTTTGCTCATTAGACAATTGTTGGTAAGCGGCAAGTCGCGGTATTGATTTTCTAATTTCGTTGCCCAAGTGGGTGGATCTGTCGCATTGCGGATGCGTAGAGCAGCTGCGCAAAACTGCATCGCCCCTCGCCCCTCCCCCCTCCCCCCCGGCGCACGGCGATGCGGCTTCTCACCCCACCCTTTCCGCGCCGATTGATTTAGTCGTATCGAGGTAGTCTAGTGTAATTGTGTACTGTGAAAAATGGTATTTGAATGGCGTTGTCGATTTTGTGATAACCTAAGGTGAGCACATCAAATCAGTTATTTAGAAATGAATGTCTTATTGTGATTATTCTTTAAATCTGTTTCTATTACGGTATAAAATTTAATTATTTGGGTTCTCTTTATATTTTCCCATATCAAGCTTACTCATAATACTAGGTTTACCTCAACTTGTTAGCTTATGATCAGGACACGTCACTGTTCGTAACAGAGCCGAAAACCAAGGCTTTTGACTGTGAGCAGTTTCTATCGGGTTGTCTTATGAGAGCTTTATCATAATGGCAGTATTCGTTTTCCTTGTTTAGTGGTACTGCTTTTTCCGACAAAAGCCCAGCCGCTGTATTGATTTTCCCGATCCGTTGCCCGGGTGGGGGTGGTAACCACCCGGGGTGGGCGTTAGTTCACCGCACTGCTGTTGCGTGGGTGCGCAAATCTGCAACGTCTATGCGGCGCGCTGATGACGATTAAGTAATTTATAGTCTTAGATTCGTATCAGTCTCAGTTCTTTGGAAAGCTGGACGTTATTACTTTTTTTAATTTACAGTTTGATGGATATTCCCATGTCGCCTTTAATTTAGTATTTTTGTTGTATGTTTTTTTTAGAAAGCTTTTATGCACTATTTTATCCTGTTACCCCACTGGATGACGTTTTCCATAATTATACTCCTATTTTATCGAATACTAGCTTTTGTCCGCAACTTCGTCCGCGTGGAATAATTACATTGGGCAGCCATTTTTATTTGAAAGATCCAAATTTTTCAAAAACGCTTGAAGATAATGTCAATTTACTTTATGAACATAAAGGTTCATGGTTTTATCTTCAATAATGACGGACTTTCAAGCCCCTTACTCGCGACAAAAGGTAGCCTGTGCTTTCCCGAGACTCAAACTATCTCTATACCAAATTCCATCTAAATTGGTTCAGCGGTTTCAGCGTGAAGTCTTAACAGGCAGACAGATCACTTTATCAATTTAACAGAATTGCAATATTCTACATTAATATGTGCCTTAAATGTCCGTGACAGAACCTTATTATAGGGGACTACCCACCTATTGTCTACTTCAATGTCTTTTAATTTAAGTGTAAACCGTAACACCGTCAGCCGGAGATCGTCTTTTAGCTATTGGATGCTCATCAGTATTATTATCACTATCCGCATCAGCGTACCTAGGCATCAAAGTGACCATTAGAAAGATCTTGGGAAAAACGTAAACTTTTGATAGGTTGGTCTCCTGTACCAAATTTGGCAAACAGGTTGCCATTTCGATACATTTCAATCAAATACAAATAGGTATATTTAACCGGCTGAAACTAACTCGCAGAAACCGCCATATGTAGAGAATTGTAACATATCTAATGTATACTCTTCTTTTGCCCATGATTGTTGCCATGACAGTCATGATACATAACAGCAAATTCATCCCAATTGTTCGTCACATGACACACAATATCTTTACGAATATCCATTGAGCGTTCTTGTGTGCCGTACATCAAATAAGAAAGGGTACAGAAAAGGCATGCACTATTCCCCACTATTGGTACAATAGTAAGGTTTATTATTTTCCCATTTAAAAAAATAGACACATTCAAGTTTATAAATTTAAAAACATTGCGAAAAACAATACACACACTAAATTATACTTCTAAGACAAACAAAAAGAAAACCATAAGTATTATTGTACTCAACTAATCAAACACAGATATTTTTGCAATTTTAAAGAGTATTTGCTTATGTTTTTTAAGTGAGTTCAACCTTTTTTGAATAAAATCGGATTGAGTTTTCGAACATGTGTCAAAATAAAATGTAATTTAAGTCAAAAGCACTATGGAGTATTGATATCACCTTCGAAGCAAATCACCGCCAAAATAACTTACTACCCCTTTTTAATCCCGTTAGGAGATGAATTGCAATAAAATACGAAACTTGCCTTCCATCAATTCTATTAAAAAGGTTTTGGCAAAATTTGAAGTAGATTGGACCAAGGAATCACGTTGTCCCACACAAACTTTGCCCCCCTTTTTCACTCCTTTAGGGAATTTCGGAAAATCCTTTCTTATCGGATGCCTATGTCATACAAAGAACACACCCTCCAAGTTTCAGGTCTCTACGATCAGCGGTTTAGCCTGTGCGTTGATCCGTCAGCCAGTCATTCAGGACAAAGCATTTTATATGTATAATTTGTTATCTCTTATGAATTAATGCTATTGGGAGCTTTTTGAATTGAATTCCGTTTTCTACTTCGTTTTAATGAAAGAAAAGGAAGTCAGTAAAAGCGTGACGGCTGGCAGGACAGAACGGAAGAAGCAAACGTGTTGCGCCGACCCCAAGTAACATGGGGTAAGGGCAGGAAGAGGATGATGATTTCGGTTCTCTCTCTCTTTGTAACAGTTTTCGTTTCGTAATACTGTGTTCTGGTCTGGAATAGTCCGGATTAGGATTTTGTCTGTTTGAAACGCAAACGTACTGGATACAGCAAGGCGCCTGGAATTAGTACTAATGATATTAAAGATTATTCTAGATTTGTATTTCCTCCTCTGGTTAAGTAACGTGAATAAAAGATTTTAAAATAATTATCTAACTTAAGAAATTTGTGTGCCCTTGCGAATGTTCGCAGCTGCAGCGAGGTATTGAAGAAAAGTAATTTTTATATGAAACTTTTATTTACTATTTTCATATTGTTTCAGAACTCAAATTCGTACCACCTTGAAGAAGAAGGCGTTCGAAGACGCAGGCATTCCCATTCCTTCCCGGCAGGTCAGTAGTACTGTCACCAGCCATAAGAAGCCGATACCTCACGTTGCGCCGATCATCCGCGCCGCACCGGTGCCGCGTAAAGCGCCGGTCGTACGTGTGGCGCCAGTCACTTTGAGCGCCATCCACCCGCCCCCGCTACCACCACCTACAGCGTTGGGCCAGAACGCAGAGGTTTATAAATCACTGACTAAGCAACCAATTAGTTTTTTTGTTAGTTGTGACGTTTTTTTTTTCAAAAGGCTACTGGTTGCATGAGCCATTTTATTTTGACAGCCTTTTTTGTATTTTATTTGTACAGGAAAGCGATAATAATTTATCATGTGACACTGTTCTTTCGCAAGTTCGTGACATGCACATCACACTGTGATTTTTAAGTTTTAAAACCACTCAAGCTTATCTTTGACGCTATAAACTTTGATATTGTATATAACTTACGTACCTATGAGTAGGTACTTAAATACATTTTCAAATGGCATAATTTTCAGTTCAAGATCGATAAAAAGGTTCACAACTTCTTTTACTTAATGAACCAAGACATTTTATGTTTCGTTGCAGTTGGCCATAACTCATTTTGTTAAAGAGATGTATTGATAATAGCGCCAATTCCCTTGTTCACAAACTAAACTGAAACAAATCAGGAATTGACATCTCTTACTGACAGATAGCTTAACAAAAGGAAAGTCTAATATTTAATGCTAGCTTATTTTAATTTCAATTGACATCTTTTATGCAGGTCTATATCTCTTTCTTGTTTTAGAACAGAGACAAATATAGAATGATAGCCTTAATAAAATTATGCTTGTTTACAAGAAAAAAAAGCACGATTATTTAAATCTTTTCTTTAAAATTTTATTTCTTTTAGTAGTTTCATTATTTGTTTGTAGATTTTATGGTAGCTATGTCATGAATGTTTTAGTATTCGTATCAACAACCCATCTTATTCAGCACCTTTCAATATTTCATGAAATCGACGTTCCCTACGTACATAAAGACATGTCGAAAGCCGAGGTTTAGGACATGTCTTTATGTACGTAAGGACCGTCGAAATACAGCATTAATATTGATGAACAATTTTGTAAATTTGAATATAATACATATCAAATGGTTAACCTTAACTTGAACGCCAGAGCATAAACGCATCGGCGTGCCCCGGACGCCAAGCCACAATATCGCCGTACTTTTTGTCACATATTTGTGACGTTTGGCGTACAGGGCACGCGCTTGCTTGTCATGTATACGTGACAATGGCGTTCAAAAGGTGAAACAAAACTGTCTGAATTAAGATGAGCTGTGGTATATTTAGAATGTTTCTTTTAGAAATCCAAAACAAACGATGCGAATAGCTAGCTAAGGTCCACTTGCATAAACCAGAGTTATCTTTTAACTTATCTAGAGTTAGTTGCTCACTCGAGGTTAAATAACAAATATTTCATACATAATGGCTCCGGGACAGGACTTAATCGGAGTTAATGGTGCTTGTACACGGTGCAAGTAAAGGCGCGGGTTATTTGCGCGAGCAGTATTATATGTTACGTTAAATGTGATTAATTGAAAAAATATTCATGAAAATTACCGAATTTTATTAATTATTACCTCACGATTTGGCAAATGTGAATATAAAATTGAAATTCATTACTTTTAACAGTTATTATTAATAATTCAGTACTCTTGTCGGTAAAAGTAATAAAATAAAACTCGAAAAATTATTTGTCCAGTATTGGGACTTAGGGCACCCCGACTCGGATAGGTTAGGTTAGAAGGGGTTATTTTTTTTAAAACCACCCAGAAATACGAGCCCCGAGACCCCGGCTCCGTCGACCGGGCCTCCGTCGAATACGTGGAGTGGCAAAATTAAATTTTAAATCTTATTTTTATTTATTGTACACCTACCACAATATAGTGTTTGTAACCCAAAGGTTGACTGGTAGAGAATGCCTTGATGCATTAAGTCCGCCCATGTACCACTATTGTACATAAAGTACAAATAAATAAATAGAGGGGTATCTTTCCCCCATAAATCAGGGTTATGATGGTTTTCGCGAAAAGTAGATCTTCCATTTCAGAAAGACGCTAAGCGTACCGTATTTTCGAAAATTTGTTACATTTATCGGTACTAAGACTAAGGTTACATTATTAATAATCACCGAGAAAAGTGATTCATTTCTTACTTTTACCCCGACTTTCAGTAATTATTAATAATATTCGGGAATTTAAAAAAAAAAAAAAACACTTAAACGTAACATGTATGCATAAGTTAATCGCCTGTGTTTATACACGGTGCAAGTAACTGGAGCAAGCAGAATGCACGAGTTACTCGATTGGTCAACCCAGTTCAGTAGGCTCGAGTCGCTGGACCCGCTCACCACCTTATCACAGAGCATATAACCGTCGCAAGTGCCTCAACACGCTCAAGCTACATGCACCGTGTAGGTACAGCCACCATTAATATAGGTTTGTGCAAGGGGGCCTAAGGATACCAATCAGGGTGATGCATATTTTGAAACGTGTTCCCTGGTTAGCAATCAGTGCACGTACCTTTATTACCTATGTAAATTTTGATATTGCACAATTTAAAGTTATACCTACGGCCCGCTTGCATTAAGCAGAGTTTACCTCTCCGAGTTCGTTGCAGACATGGGTCTATTGTGTATGAAATATTTTGTTATGTAACCTCGTGTTAGCAACTTACTCTGATAGTTTTTGGTGCAATTAGACCTAAGTAATTTAGTTGCACATTTTTTATTGAATTTATATTTTTAAATAATATTGCGATTTTAAAACGTAAAACTAATTTTTCCATGGTTTCGCTATAAAGAATTTGCAGTTTATAGCTGTACTAACTTGACTCAAATCTTTAATTGCATTCTAACTATTGCCAAGTCAGAAAAGCCTAGACCGAGTTTTCAAACTTTGTCGATCGCGTTAACGTAAACGTTGGCTTGTGTCAAATCGTAAAAGTTTGTTTTGTTACCAGACGGCGCTCTAAGCCAATCAGTCTGGCTAGGTTTGGCACGGTATTTTACATAGAGCAACTGCATATCTGACAACTACCCAGAGCTGGGTAACACGGTACCCGCCCTGTGGGAGACTGGTGTCAGATATCTTAGCTTCTACCTACCTGTAACTACTATCAAAGATTAAAAACTCGCTCTAAAGTCACACGAAAGCAAATTTAGTAGGTAAACACTTTTGACAAAAAAAAACTCAATAAAGTTGAAAGATGATGTTGAAAAATAATTAACTTTATATAGAAGATTTTAGGGTACTATTTCCATTAGTGAAGTGGATTCTTTGTACTTGCTAATAACTGCTGAAATTTTAGGTAACATACTTTTGACAAAAAAAACTTCAATAAGGTTGAAAGATGATGTTGAAAAATGTTCCCCTTGGCATATTGCGCAAATATTCGCTAAATATTTGTTAAAAAAAAAAAAACTTTATACAGATGATTTTAGGGTACTATTTCCATTACTGAACTGGATTCTTTGCACTTACTAATAACTGCTGAAATTTTAGGTAACCCTGAACATGTTAAACGCTTCGGAAAATGAGGATGTCGACGGTCTTGGCGGTGACGTCAAACTGGAGTTCGAATCGACCAACGACGAAGTGGCCACCTGATTCGAGGATTTCTTTTAGTTTGATCGTTGTTTGGTGTAAGAGGCAACTCGACGGACTGTTACTGAGCGATGGAAACCTTCACGACCCTGCCAGTTGAACGAATGACTTCGAGTCCTTTTCAAAATCAGTTATGGTGACGGGGTGACCACGCTTCAGCTCAACCTTCGGGCTGGAGAACATTTAGTTCAAAGTCTTTTAAATGTCCCCTTATGACCTTTATTTTAACCGCTGAGTGATCTCCTGCGGCATTTCACGCTGTTATAGCAGAATCTTCATTTTATTATTTGCCTTAAGCCCATTCCTTCGTGCAGTGATGCATGTGTTACTAGTCCCTATAACGCCCCGTCAGTTTTTGGCCCTCGTTCAGCTGAAAGGGAACTGAATGCTTCCATTACTCCATTACTATATTGCACTATGTTTCGGACAAAGAGCGCATTTCACTATACGTGTTACTTTATTCACATAACATCTGGAACGAAGTTTAGGTACGGATGCGCTCTTTGTATAGAATAGTTATAAGAATTTCATATTTATTTATTTATTTCGTAATAGTTTTAGTGTATTTTCAGTCATATTTCGGACATGTCGTTTGGCTATCTAATATTTTAGTCTCATAACTTTTTCTTTCTAAGTCTATAACTCTTTCAAATTGTATTACGTTTTCCAAAGAACTCTTGTTTAACTTTATTAAACTCGTTAGCCTTGTTTGCTTTGTTCTTGTAACAATAGTTGCCATACGATAAAATTATATAGTAATTTGACCGATGTGATAATTTATAATGGTTTAGTCCCAGAGGTACCGGAGTAACAAGCTGGAGGATAACCGTTGGGCTGAAGCCTGATGGCAGGAGCGAGATAAGTCGGCAAATAGTTAATATTTTAGTACAATTTTATAAGTGCCTTTGGCTGTATGTAAGGGTTATCGGAAACCTCTGGGACTCTACCCACAAAGTAACAGTTCGGTTGCCTTGAATTTATTTTCATTCTGTAAAATTTTGATGTAACTAACCACTGGCGATTGTCTACTTTGTTTCCACTCGATGGACCACGGCACCGGTCCGGGCGCTATAATATCTAACTCGCACAACATGTGACGGAGGTGTCGTGCGAGCAAGACGTTAATAGAGCCCTAACATCTGTCACGAGAGACAATCATCCCACAAGCACAAACCAAACACGTCCTACAAGTACATCAAGCGCTACGATTTACAACAGCATGGTCTGGATCTCGTTAGCAGTGGAACAGAGTAATCATTACGAATTATTGTGATAACTCCTTGTCTTATGATTTAAAATGTTTGATGTTTTCATTTGATAGCAGCATTATGTTTCGTTACGTAAACGTTGTCGGTCCCAGATTTATGATTTCCCTTCATGATTTTCCCCAGTCCCAGCTCCACGCATTTATTTCAAGTTTGGTGTTTTTATTGTAGTTTTGGTGTATTCAGTTACTGTCGCCAGTGGTATTAGCAAATAATGGAAACAGTTCACCTCATTGGCATCTTCCCTTATAATTTTATGTTCGTGCTATAAAAACTATGTTGTCAACTTCAACTAGTTTATAGCTGATCAGAATTTGCGCCCCTGTTGTCTTATGTTGAGTGACTTTATAAGCATTTAACTTAGTTTGTTTATCTTTTAAAAGTACTGTTCATTGGCATCAATTCTATTTTGATAATTTCGCATTCGTTATGTTTAGTTCTTCATTTTAGAAGTTTATAAACTACAATAACTGACCAAATGTATAGTTTTGACTCAAATCTGATTTAGTTTCATGTAAAGTTTAGTTATTGTACATTCAAATACGTAAACAAGAAAGCAATAGTGAATCACTGCCCTAGTTGATTCCCTGCCAGTCGGGCAGGGAGTCTCGTAAGTCTCGTTTGATAGGTCCCCGTCTTCCCCGCTTGTTCGCGCTCAACGCCCGTACAGCCCATGGGATGTGTGGTCGTTGTTTGCGCTCATAGAGTCACTCAGCATGGCGATAGGGTGTCGTTAACACGGAGCCCTCAGTCCAGGAGTGACCACGTACTCTCCACGCCCCCCGCGAACGCATAGATTGTCCAAGTTGCTGGTATTCGGAAAGGTTATCGATGGCTTCATAAGACTGACGTGCGAGAGGGCGTGTTCAGCTTGGATTAAGGGCGTTTTAAAAAATTCTCAGTGATAATTAATTTAGTAGAGTATATATATATATTATATAAAGTTATATTTACTTCACAGAATATATATTTATATAGATTATATTTTTTAACACTAGGTACTAATATAGCATTATTTTTTTACACTAGGTAGGTAATTATATAGCATTATTTTTTTACATTTTGTAAGATCATAGATAGTAATGTGGTTCCCTTAGATGAAGTTGTAAATAGAGACCAAGGCAATTTTGTTTCTTTGAACAGACTTATATAATTTTTACCAAGGAAGCGGAGGGCGGGCGGTAAGCCCTTGCAGTAAGAATTGTATAGGTCCGATGTTGAAGTTACCGAAGCGCATTGGATGGGAACCCGGCTCATGAATTACCTCAAATTAGGAATTGACATTAGAGACCTACTATTCATTAAGGGAATGTGCAGAAAGGCGACCGTGAGAATGGAAACATCTGGCGTGAAACCGTCATAGAAAGAACAGACGACACACCATAGCGGGTGAGGAATCTGTCGCCTTTGAACACATCGCAGCGGCTTCGTTGCTGGCTCGCTTACCACCTGGTACTGACCGCTCGCCTTGGGCTATGGTATGGACTACACCGTCTGACGGTATCTTTGAAAGGTCCCGTTGCTGGTTTGTCCTCCATATGGTGGCCACTATGATGGCGCCGGGTTGAATGGTCGTTCGAAAGCACAGCGAACCTACTACGTCGGTTGGACGTAAGTACAGTTCCATCGGAGCGTGATGATTCACCCCGCCTCGTCTTAGTCAGGATATGAGCTGGTCGCCTGCACGAATGTTTTACTAGGAATAGCTAATATGCCGCTAACTAACATAACACGCTTAGGTATCTACCTCAGTTTCTCCATTTGAGGAACCTATTTCCAAGTGTCTTGACAATTCAATGAATATTGAGTGAGACACTTCGGCGCCTTATTAACCTTCAGCAACATAACTGTATTTCTTGGTGTAAATAGTTGATGAATTAGCCGCCTTATTAAGTATATTTAAAGAGCATTATTTTGTGAAACATTTATAAAATCATAAATGTTATATTTTTATAAAATAATGGGAGTAAACATGTAACATTACTGTTTTTTTTAATTTGAGGCAATTTATTGTAATCTGATAGATAGTCAAATTAGGTACATATTATAACATTATTAGCTAATATTAAGTAAGGGTAAATAAATGGCACGTTTATATTCTAAAAAGTATCTTTATATTAAGTATGTTTACTCATGGCTGTATACCGTAGCAATTCGTATGCCTTAGATATAAATTGTGTGAGAATTGTAAACCTTAGTGCAGTGTAACCTTATATAGTGGCGCTACTTGTAACTTCTAAAAAAGATCCTTGTATTAATCCATTACCTATGTCCGTTTAATATCCCATTTTGGTATCCCTTCCCATTTTATCCGATAGGTTGCTTTTGATGTCTATTGTAAATCGTAATAACATTTAGATATAAGTTCTCTAAACTAAATATAAGCTGTAAATAGACTAAAACGTCTTTTATTTCTGTATATCTCTCTAATCATTTATGCACACTGAGTGCTGAACCCATACCTGCCCACCCGGCTGTCTTGACTCACGTGGCCTTAACCTATACCTGTAGCTGCGATATGTTACTGTATAACATATGTATGTATATGTATGTATGTTAGTGAACACACAATATGAAACAACTTAATTGCAACCGCATTATTTCATCAAATTGTTGGCTGACCCATGGTTTAGCAAACATACACACGCTAGATAACTGGTAAAAAATATGGTAGATAGGTACATACACATGGCACACTATGCTGCATCTAATACAATCGAAGAATCTGACTAATACACCATGGCATACAACTAAACACACTTATATACAAAACCAACCAATGGACCATCGCACAGGACTAAAAGGATAATATATAGAGGTAGCTTATCAAGGGGGGTCTGAGGGTCCAAAAACGTACACAGATGTTAGTAGTTGCACTAATAAACTATGGCATACAACTAAACACACTTATATACAAAACCAACCAATGGACCATCTCACAGGACTAAAAGGATAATATATAGAGGTAGCTTATCAAGGGGGGTCTGAGGGTCCAAAAACGTACACAGATGTTAGTAGTTGCACTAATAAACTATGGCATACAACTAAACACACTTATATACAAAACCAACCAATGGACCATCGCACAGGATTAAAAGGATAATATATAGAGGTAGCTTATCAAGGGGGGGTCCGAGGGTCCAAAAACGTACACAGATGCTAGTGGTGGCACTAATACACCATGGCATACAACTAAACACTTATATACAAAACCAACCAATGGACCATCTCACAGAACTTAAAGGATAATATATAGAGGTAGCTTATCAAGGGGGGTCCGAGGGTCCAAAAACGTACACAGATGCTAGTAGTGGCACTAATACACCATGGCATACAACTAAACACACTTATATACAAAACCAACCAATGGACCATCTCACAGGACTAAAAGGATAATATATAGAGGTAGCTTATCAAGGGGGGTCTGAGGGTCCAAAAACGTACACAGATGTTAGTAGTTGCACTAATAAACTATGGCATACAACTAAACACTTATATACAAAACCAACCAATGGACCGTCTCACAGAACTAAAAGGATAATATATAGAGGTAGCTTATCAAGGGGGATCTGAGGGTCCAAAAACGTACACAGATGCTAGTGGTGGCACTAATACACCATGGCATACAACTAAACACTTATATACAAAACCAACCAATGGACCATCTCACAGAACTTAAAGGATAATATATAGAGGTAGCTTATCAAGGGGGGTCCGAGGGTCCAAAAACGTACACAGATGCTAGTAGTGGCACTAATACACCATGGCATACAACTAAACACACTTATATACAAAACCAACCAATGGACCATCTCACAGGACTAAAAGGATAATATATAGAGGTAGCTTATCAAGGAGGGGTCCGAGGGTCCAAAAACGTACACAGATGCTAGTGGTGGCACTAATACACCATGGCATACAACTAAACACTTATATACAAAACCAACCAATGGACCGTCTCACAGAACTAAAAGGATAATATATAGAGGTAGCTTATCAAGGGGGGTCTGAGGGTCCAAAAACGTACACAGATGCTAGTGGTGGCACTAATACACCATGGCATACAACTAAACACTTATATACAAAACCAACCAATGGACCATCTCACAGAACTAAAAGGATAATATATAGAGGTAGCTTATCAAGGGGGAGGTCCGAGTCCAAAAACGTACACAGACGTTAGTAGTTGCAGAATTCACCACTAAAAGCCCTAGAAAACAAACAAACTAACAGCAAATTAATCTTTGAGTGTCACCTCGCCCTGGAGAGTATATCGCTGTCTAACAGAATCACCCTCCAGTGGATCAAGCGGCACAGTGGTTCCCTAGGCAATGACGCCGCAGACGAACTTGCAAAGAGAGATTCCGAGATGGCAGTGTTAGGCCGTACCCACTCCTTCCTCTACCTTTCTCACAGTTTCGTAAATGGATTCGCCAGATATCAACTGAACTGCATAACAACAAATGGCCACGGGCTACAGACTGCAGGCAGTCAAAAATGGCAATGTAGAGTCTGCATCCACGACTAACAAAACAACTACTCAGCCTACGTAGAAATAACCTCAGAACAATAATAGGGACAGTTACGGGCCATTGCCCCCTAAACAAACATCTTTTTAACATAGGCGCTACAGACAGCCCACTGCAGAGGCTGCTTTGATGCCGAAGAAACAGCCGACCACGTCATCCTGGAATGCGAGGGCGAGGCTACCCATCGTGAACAAATCCTCGGAACGGTGAGGTCGCTCCGCGAAGCCTGTGAAGCTCCCAGGAAACTTCTGTGCTTCTGGGCGGAGCTAGGCTGGCTAACTTAGCCAGGACACCTACGCATAACGGACCGAATGGGAGTCTTAAGTGGAGTCCCTACTATACTCTCTACTCTACTGGTCAAATCATATGAGAACCATGTAGGTTAATGTCTGAAGTGGTATTTTGCGGAAAGTACCACACAGATTTGAGTGGACCTGTCCAGACAGTGCAAGCATTTGTAGCTCAAACTTAGAACTTTAAGGAGCTCAACGATTTGACGAACAATACCAAAGTAAGGATATTTGGGTATGCCGCATAAAGAACTTAAACTGCCAGACTAACATGAAATGAACCCCTGTTGCGATCTACATGGTCCTCACATTCACAATACGTTATATGAGGACCATGCAAATCAGTGTCTGAAATGGTCTTTTGAGGAAAGAACCACACAGATTTGAGTGGACTTATCCAGTCAGTGCAAGCCTTGGTCAGTAGTCGAGTAGCTCAAATTAGAACCAATAAGGAGCTCAACGAATTGACGAACCCTGCCAATGAAAGGACATTTGAGTAGGCCACAAAGAAATCAAATAAAAAAGAAATATATGTAAATAGAATACTTAACAAAGTAAATATTCATGTCAAAAAGTATAGGTACTAAAATACGAATATAAAAATGTCAATGTGTAAAAATAAAAGAATAATATGTACTTAGGTACAAAAAAGCAAATAGGTATAAACATTGGGCCATGTACAACATCGAAGCAGCTCAATCCTAAGCCTTCTTATCTTCAAGATAGTCTTTAACTGTGTAAAAAGCTTTCTGGCATAGCTTACGTTTTATAAATAATTTGAATTTATAATACTAAGGTCTTGAACATGGCTAGGGAGTTTATTATAAAAACGTATACACACTGGCATCTATTTTCACCACCTGTTTTTTTGAGTCCGGTTTAAGGAATGACAAAATTTTTGATTCGGAAATGCTTTGGCTTATCCTTTGTTGAAGTTTCTATAATAAGGGGTAGCGATAGTCTAATAAAGGGGATCGAAAATGCCCCAAATGGCTCCGAAGAAAGCTTTGGGTGTGTTTTTCTTGTTTTTGGACAACTTGGCGGAGGCACTGCTATTCCCCCAACTACAATAAAGCACCTAACCAATTCACTCTGACACACTACCGGACAATTAAGGACCTATCTACTTATCATGCGCCATTTTAAAATACGATAAAGTTTAGGTACCTACATAATCATGGCTTATTCTAAAGCAACTAAGACTTACCAATGCACTCTGGAAAAGCGACTTATAGACTCTGAAACAGTTCTATAAGTTTTATAATACGTCCTACTCAATAGTAGGTACTACCGGTATTCTGCTGCATTATTTTTACTTAAAACAAGCCAACATCAACAAAGACCCAAATACCTATTAGGGTAAAAGCTAGACAGAAGGTAAAGGTCGAATACGCTGTGATATGATATCTACCCAATACACTCGTAATAGTAGGTACACAATCTGAAAAAGCCACCTTATGAAGTCTGATGCAGTTCCATAAACAGAAACCCATAGGTACAGTCCAATGGATTAGGTATCCAATTAGTTCTGATGAAGGAGTCAATACTCTCTCATTCGACCAGTCAACACTAGGTGGAGGAGGAGACCAACGATGCTGTGGAGAAGTCAAGGATTGCTCTCAGTGGTGCATAGGTACCAGGCCCCGACGCAGATGAATGAAGAACCTAAGTATGCTAATACAAGACTAATAAGTAATAACTAATAGTGCCATTAATATAACACCTGCGGGCCAATTCCCGTATCTTTAGGTTTCTGTATCCAAAGGATAAAACATAACACTTTTACACGTCAAGCTTTTTTGGTCATTTTTAAACTAGATGAGGCCGGTGTTTCCTATCTGACTACCCTGAGAAGAAACACCGAAACAAACTCAGAGGTCGAAGTCTCTTTTAAAGTCCATAAGGTCGTAGGTACTGGTCAAATCATATGAGAACCATGTAGGTTAATGTCTGAAGTGGTCTTTTGAGGAAAGTACCACACAGATTTGAGTGGAACTGTCCAGACAGTGCAAGCATTTGTAGCTCAAACTTAGAACTTTAAGGAGCTCAACGATTTGACGAACAATACCAAAGTAAGGATATTTGGGTATGCCGCATGCATAAAGAACTCAAACTGCCAGACTAACATGAAATGAACCCCTATTGCGATCTACATGGTCCTCACATTCAAAATACGTTATATGAGGACCATGCAAATCAGTGTCTGTGAATGGTCTTATCAAGTCAGTGCAAGCCTTGGTCAGTAGTCGAGTAGCTTAACTTAGAACCAATAAGGAGCTCTCAACGAATCGACGAACAATGTCAATGAAAGGACATTTGAGTAGTGTGAGTTAGCCACAAAAGTCAACAAAATTCCAGTAAAAAAAATACTTGAAATGAATAAAGAAAAAGAAAACCCATAACGTCCTCATATTCACAACTAGCTGATGCCCGCGACTTCGCTCGCGTGTATGTTGGAAAATAAAAAGCTGTCGCTAAGATAAGATAAACTAACAGTCAATATCCTGCATTACCTGACCCCTCTTAGAATTAGGAATTTGGAAGAGTGTTATGAAGGACACTGACCGTCATCACTGATGATGATAACCTCTTCCATTTAAAATGCCGAACAGTCCTGGTATTTATTGGAAATTAGAAACTTTTTAATAATAGCGCTTCTTTATAGGTACACGATGTTAGCGGCTGAATAACCTGGAGCATACCTACTCAAAAACCGGTCAAGTGTGTGTCGGGCCACGCACAGTTTAGGGTTCCGATATCACTGTATTACTCGCCCCGTAAGCCATGTCAAAAAATAGCAAATTTTACAAATGACAGTAGGTACAAAGTTACAAATACATTTAGTTTTAGGTCATTTTCTATCTACTATTATTCGTTACCTTGTTAAGCCTACTTAGCTGTGAAAGTTTTCATTTTTAATTCGTTATGTTATGCTACTAACATGAATTTCTCATAGTAAAAATTGTTCATAATGATGAGTGCAATGACACCTTATAGAAGTATACGGTACTGAGAGTAAAGTCTCGCATACCTCCACCGAAAAATGGGAGGATCCTCCTACCAGACGGTTCTTGTGTCTGGTGGGCAAATGCCCACGGACTTCGGACTGTTGTAGGTATATGTTCAAATTGTACGGAGAACTTTGCTTGCGCGATGCAGGATTTTTATTAGTTCGTCGTATTTTTTTGTTGCCGTACAAATTTCGCTTTTTAGTTTTTCATGTGGCGGCATTGATTGCCGCTACAACCTTTTTAGGTATTGCGTTCATTCTGTTACACGTAGGTAGTACATAGACGCGTCATGCACCCACATCACAGTAGCTCAAAATAATAGTGTAAGCACTGGGAAGTAATCGGTAGAAAGACAGCTACGTTTCCTCGCGTGTGGTATAGGGTTGCGGTAGTTGCCTTCTTTTATATTGCCATTTCAGTTGGCCGGCAACGTATCTACAGTTTAGATTTTATTGAGTAACTCACAATTATGTTTGTAAATTTTCTGTTGAGTTTCTAACCTTTTCAATTCCCAGTGAGCCATGTCATGACCAGTCTATGGCCAGACATTATCCGTTGGGGGGTAAAATGAATTTTGAATTTTGATTATTTTGAATTTTCTGGTTGTTATCCCATGGTCAAATTTATGTAGCTCTATCGCGTGTTCATATCCCCAGCATCTTTATTGTTTGTGTCCGGGTGATACCGCCGCTAACATCATGTAAAGAGAAGCGTTATCATTTCAACGTTTCTCATTATTACCAGGACTGGTATTTCAAACGGAAGACGTGATTAAGTCAGTGCTTTGCATAACACTCTTCCGACTTCCCAATTCTAAGAGGGTCTGGTAATGCAGGATATTGACAATACGTATATCTTATCTAAGCAATTTTTTGCAACAAAGTTGCGGCCAACAATAGATTTGTTTTTATATTCATTCAAAACTTTTTTCTAAGGCATTTACATAATTATTCACGCTTCATGTCCTTAAGAGGTATTTTCACAAAAACCAAACATCACGTTTTGGTTAATAAATGGCGCTGTGTGTACCTGCTTTACTGGATCGCTCACCCTGTAATTTTTTTATGCAAAATTGACAATTTACAGAAATGATTTCTTGGTTAAAAGTATTCAAAAATATATATATAATATTATTATCGAAAAATATGTATTACAGGAATGCAAAAAGTACAAAAATAACTTCATAATAATTTAAAAAAAAGGCGAGAGTTGGGGATCGAACCAACAGCGTTTATATTGAAAGGCAGTCACTATACCGACGGGTTCATGAATTCTGTTGACATTTAATTAGAAAATAGCCGATCTTATAATATGATCAAAACGTGTCAAAAAACATTGATACGTAATTTTAAAATCTTAAAATGACCATAATTTTTTTCCTGGCCACCAATTTAAATGAAACAAAGACTAAATGTTGCTCAGAACTAAACTGCATACAACTGTGAAAATCCCAAAATATAATAAAATAAAGTAAATCTGTGCAGTATCTTCGGAGATTAGCGTTAACAGACAGACAGACAGACAGAACGAAAAAAAAATCCAAAAAATCTTTTTTGTGTTGTATGTTCTTTTTCTATCGCCCTTCCATTTTTGGTAAATTTGTTGAATGAACAGACACAACGGTTCTCGAAATACAATATATATTTAAATATAGGTATATATATTTATAAATAATACTTTAAAAAGTAAACATTCATGTCAAAAAGTATACAAAATACGAACATAAAAATGTCAATGTATTAAAATAAAAGAATAATAGGTACAAAACAGTAAATATAAACATTGGGCCATGTACAACATCGAAGCAGCTCAATCTCTTTTTATCTTCAAGATGTCTTTTACTGTGTGTGTAAAAAGCGTTCTGGCATAGCTTACGTTTTATAAATAATTTTTATTTATTAATACTAAGGTCTTGAACATGGCGAGGGAGTTTATTATAAAAACGTGTACACTGGCATCTATATGAACCACCTATTTTCTTGAGCCTGCTTTTAGGAATGACAAAATTGTGTATGTTCCTAGCATTTACGTTCTGGATATCACTGTATCTTTTAAATAGATTCATATTTTTATGTGCTCACAAAATATTCTCATAAACATGTTAATCTCTTTAAATTTGTCTCAGAGAGTGTCTAGGACTTAATTTATAAATTGCCCGAATAGCCCTTTTTCAACCGACTTCCAAAAGAAGGAGGTTAACAATTCGACTGTATGTTTTTTTCTTTTTTTTTGTATGTTTCTTATGCGATAATTCCGTCAATTATGAATGGATTTTGATGATTCTTTTTTTAATCGAAAGCCTATACCTACTCCTGAGATGGTCCCACTGGCACCAAGTCAGAATCTGATAATGGGATCCTAGAGAAATCGAGGGCAACCCTTAAACTTCAAAGCACATACGATGTTTTTTATATACTTTCTAACGCAATTGTGTGATGAAAGGTATAAGTTAGGATCTGATGCTGGGATCCCAGGACATATTATGTTTGATCAGCGATATTTTCTCCAATTGTCAACCGATTTGGATGATTATTTTTTTGTTTGGAAGAGTATTTTTCTAAACTGGCTCCATTTCAATTTGGTGAAGATCTGATGAAGGATTTTGGAGGTAGGCAACGGAACTCTTCAATAAATGATGGCAAATCTCCCGGGATTGCTGAAATTGCATGTCTGTTTATTGATTACACCAATTCATAACATAACATCACGCCGGTACGCAGTGAAGGGGTACACAGATGCAAACCAGACAACCTGAATTAACATATTTGGGGTTATCTATTTGGGCATAACTTTATTGTTCATTAACCGATCTTGATGATTATTTTAGCATTGGCTTTAGTTCTCGCTATATTGCATTTGCACTGCACTGTGAACTTCAAAGATAAACCAGTGACCTCCTCACCTTAAAATCAGTAAAAAAGTAGTACCAAAGCAAAGTAGATATTTAACTGTAAGCTGGTGTGGACTTGGACTGCGAAGGCACACATAGAAACTCCTTAACGGCAAATAGTCCTACCCATAGTGAGTATGGGAATAATGTCACATAGTTGTGTGGTATCACCACTAAAAAGTGGAAAATAAAAACATTTTTACAAAAAAAAACCGACTTCCAAATAAAACACTACAAAGTATAAAATAACTTTAATTTCGGAATTCGGTGTCAAAAAACGAAAAAGCTACCAAAAACACCAACTGCCGAAATTAAAGTTATTTAATATTGTTTTTATTTGGAAGTCGTTTTTTTTGTACTTAATACAAACACTGACTAGATATAACTAAAGTATACTAAACGGGCTGTTTTCTCATGTCGTATGCTGCAGAGCTAAGTTTTTTGCATAATTTAACTATATTACTCACTGAAGCTTCGCATCTAAAGTTATGCCTAAGAACCTATCTTCGGGTTTTAACTCTTCACCTTTTTAGACATACTAGTGTTCACTTGTCTAACATGTGGTAACGTGAACTGTATGCATTTAGTTTTTTCTCGTTTAGTAGAAGATTATTAACATTAAACCTGTTAACTACAGTTGCAATGGCACTACTAACATCGTCAGTAACGAGCTGCTGTCGCTTGAGTTTGAATAAAAGTGATGTGTCATCTGTAAATAACACTATTTCATGTTTACCCTTTATGAGGTACGGCAAAGTCATTAATATAAATTAAAACAAAAATGGACAAAAAATTGAGCCTTGGGGGACCCCCATCCTGACTACAGATCCGGGAGATCTTGTACCGTTCACATCGACTCTCTGAATCCTACCACTCAAGTATGAAGTAAGAAGATCCAGCGAGGCGTCCCGGATTCCGTAGTAATGCAGTTTCCTGATGGTTCATGGAGAACACAACGAATGCCTTAGACAAATCGCAAAAAATACCCAAAGCATCGCATTTATCTTCCCATGCATTATAAATGTGTCCTAAAAGTTCATCAGTTGTTGAACGACCCCGAGTAAAACCAAACTGTTCATTAGGAAACAAATTGTGTTTATCTTTGCAATTGCTTTAAATTAATATTCTCAAAAATTTTACTAAAAGTAGGTAGCACTGATATAGGTCTATAATTAGTAGGGTCTGATGTGCTACCTGATTTAAATAATGGTAGATTTTATTATATATTTCATTAGATCAGGAAACTCACAACGGTCAATACAATTATTAAAAATAACAGCTAAAGTAGATGTGACTACAATGTGTATAATGGTTTTAGCAAGGTTCAAGGTTAATTGGAAAAATTTTGACAGTTTCGGGTAGCTTGATGTGTTGGCGCCTGTACCATTATCTATCATCATCTTCTGCCGCCTAGCCTTTCCCAACTATATTGGGGTCGGCTTCCAGTCCGGATTCAGCTGAATACCAGTACCTATTAGGACGTAGAGCAGCTGCCTTCCAGACCTCCATAACCCATTAACTGGGTAACATGGTCCTCCTCGGCGTTACGACTACTGCCAAAGATCAACAAATGACAGCCGGGTCGTACCTACTTAACGAGACACGGAGGAGTCTCGGTATGTTAAGATGGTCACCCATCTATAGACCAACTTCGGTAAGCGTTGCTTAACCTTGAAGGTCGACCTGTACGGCTGTTATTATTTAGCCACGAGCTGCAAAATACTTGCACAAGTTCACACACTAGGTACCTACCCCAAATTACACGCATCATACATTTTAACTTCACCCCAAGTCCAGTAGCAGTAGTAAAGAAAAACTGCGCAATTATTCATAATTATAACCAAAAGCATGCACGCTACGGGGTGCACGCATGACATAAAAGTGCATGAAATGTACGAGCGCAAACGCGAACCTGTCTCTCAGTGCTCGGAACTACGCTGGCGCCAACAGAAAAACCTTGTTCTAAGCAGTTTCAGTCATTCCCACATTCCCAGGCTTGGGACTACCCTTCCCCTGTCCTGCCTGCCTAGTGCAGGTAGCGCTTTTGGTTTTCGGTGGTGAATTCGGGAGCTTTTTAGAGAATGTGGAATTCACTAGGAGTTGGTACGAATGTTGGTAGATGTCGCTACTTTTTGTCGGACCCATTTAAAGTTCATTCAAATTTAAATAGATGGCGTTATTCTGTGAATTGTTCCTCGAAATTTGAATCGGTGAGTACCGGGAAAAAAATATTGTTTGCAACAATGACGAACCCAAGTTTTTTAAATAATTATTTTTTTATGTATCCTTCTTGAGAAACCATTCCTATGGAATTTAAGTGAAAATCCCAATAAAAGTTTCGTTTCTATTCACCCCTGCATTTCTATCCACCCCGTTTTACGGTAACGCCATCTATATATGACACAAGTGATAGCGACATCTATCTAAATTTTAATGAACCATGAAGAGGTCTGGAGAAAGTGGTGTGTTACAAATGTTTCCAAAATCGTTTCCACAATATGTCGATAGATGACGCTACTTGTTACTTCTCTAAAAATTACTCTAATAATATTTTTGGAAGATGAAGCGAAAATCTTACGATACGGGCAATTTTTTTAACAGCAAGAATCAAGGAACTAGCCTGAATGAATGTTAATTTATTTCGCTTTTATTTTTTTATTGAAGTACGTGCCTACTTTGCCTCCACTATGTAGTTTTGAACTTTTGAGTAATATTTATGTAAGTAAACGTACCCATTGTTTACTACTATAGGTAGAAACTATGTCTACTAGGACTTATTTGCAAAGATTTAGTCACCAACTACTTTTATGTAGCTAGTGGCTAGAAATGTGTTCATACACAATACCTGCTCTACTATCCTAATAAATGGTACGACCGCACGACGATGTCATTTTTGTGTACAGGTGTTGATCAAAGATCATACCTACGTTCGTCTTGAGATAAAAGTGGGTAGGTAGATACTTAAGTTCGTTTTTTTAGGTCGGTTTTTATTTTACATTAATCTTACTAAGTAGTGTACTATTATAAATGCGAAAGTTTGGAGGGATGTTTGTCACGCCAGAACGACTAAACGGATCTTAATAAAATTCGGCACGGAGATAGATTACACTAGTCAAGAAGATTTTGCAACAAGAAATATCCTTACTAAATTTGAATACCCTACCTCACCTTATTTCAAAATCATTAATATTTTGTTTTGATCAGATCTAGTTTTTGTGTTACACCTACCCTTTACCTACCTTGTTAATTCAGTTGTTTTTTTTTCAATAAAGGAGCTGTCTGTAATACAATTGCACATTGTACATATATTACACAGATCAGGATGGTCTGCGACCCACAAACTAGATATTTGCCTGTATCTTAAAGGTCAGAGTTCCCTCATGTTCAGGGACCGTACAACCCCGGTTAAGAGTTAAGCCTTTCGAAGGGGTAAGCGAAATACCTTCATTATGATGTAACTCCTTGAAACTAGGGACCATTCGGGTTACCCATTGAAAGGGTTATGGATAGGGTTTTTCTAAGCGGTTAATCAGAAACCCATACGATATGGGTAACACTTTTGAACGTCGTAATTTAAGCTGTGACCATACTGACCATTTTGGTTATCTATTGAAAGGATTTTCGATAGGGTTTTTTTAAGCAAAGAAAGATCGTTGAACCCCTAAAAGCCTATCAAAAGGTTTACCCATAAAGTATGGGTGTTCATCAAAAACCATACTTTATGGGTAAACCTTTTGATAGGCTTTTAGGGGTTCAACGATCTTTCTTTCTTTTTCGTGTAGATAGTAGGTAAGTATAAAACGATTACAGCGTAACGTTCCGGCTCGGAGCAATGTAATATGATCTCTCAGTGATGGGTATAGGTTGCAAAATGGCATAGCACACGTCAAGTGACCGTGGCGGTGGCGTTCGTTATAATTAGTATTCGCTGTAAAATCTAACAAAAGGGAGGTGGGTATGTTACATTATTTATCAATTTAACTAAATTCGAAATGGCAATTGTATGGTAGACTTACGAATAAGATAGGTATAGGTAGTGGTGGGAATTTATCTGGATAAATAGGTACCCTACCTACTCAAAATGTATAAATATACTCATAAATATACGTTTTTACTTCAGTACCTATATAATACATATAAAACTAACCCTAACCTTGTCTGTTATAAATGTTGTAGTTATTAATTATCCCTTAATAAATAAAACTACAGTAAGTAAATAAATTCCACCTTCCTATTGTTTTTTTTGTTTTTAAACCTACCCTGCATTCTAGCAACCAAAACAAAAAAATATCCAAATCTATCAAACCATTTTTGAGTTTCAGCGAGATTAACGAATAGCAATTGATTTTTACATTTATAGATAGATACTTACATATAATAAAGCTGAAAACTGTTTATTTGTTTGAACCCGCTCATGTTTGGATTCGACGAAATGGTTCAAATTTAAAGCATAATTAAACCTTGACAATCTTTTTTTCAATTCATATTAATATTATAAATGAGAGAGCGTGTCTGTCTCTCTGTCTGTCTGTTACCTCTTCATGCAGCTGAACCGATTTAGATGAAATTTGGTATAGAGATGGTTTGAGTCCCGGGAAAGGACATAGGATAGTTTTTATCCCGGAGGTATTTTGCCTTGGCATACTTTTCGACATTACGCAGGCGAGCCGCGGGCGGCAGCTAGTACCGTAGAAAGAGGTTACATTGAGAACTGGGGCGACTTTGATGATAACTTTTTTTAGATTTTTTAAAGATGAAGAAGAACTCCGTAAAAACGGGATGCACCTCATTTTTTTTAACGTTGGCAGCACTGACATATCAGCCATGTTTTGCAACAACGTCATCGCAAGAGTACAGACGCCAGCACATCAGGCTACCCGAAACTGTCAAATTTTCCCAATCAACCTGGAACCTAATGCTTTAGTGATAAAGTTGAAAATCTATTTAAGAAATTTGACAGATTGTTTTTTTTTTAATAACTTCTGTGGTGGAGACGTAAGTATTATCATTACATTGAATTGCATTGTTTACTAAAATTGTGTATTTCTTTACGAATAATAACAAAGTTTTGTTTTATTTCTATGACCGCCATTTTTATATATCTAATGGTTTTTATACAACGTTGCTACTTTGATAGGGTAGGTATACGAGGCGAAATTGATAGTAATCAATTTTGCCCCACGTTTCAACGCGCATGATTTCAGAAGGGTACCTAAAGTAAGACTTATCAAACTAACCCCGTGATGGTTTTGTCATATAGGTTGCGCAAATGGAGTGGACTCACAAGAAGACAGCGGGCACCGACAATTACAAGACCTATGATCAAGGAGCTGTGATTTTAGTTTTTCTTTCTTATTTGTTTAAATGTGTATTTTGATCTCATATCATATTAAGGCTGATTTAAAACTGATTGTAGGTGTTAGATATGTTTGGTTGGTTATCTATAAGCTATTGGCTGATTATGATATTTTTATACCTACTTAGTCCTTATCAAGGTTACCCTATTAATCATAGTTACCCCAAAAATACATTTTCGTTTATAAAATGACATTGAAACAGCCAAAAAACGTTTTTTATTTGCTTTTATTGCGTAAATTGGGGTTACTTTACAATGAAAAAACAATGGGGTATCAAACTAACCCCATTTTTATTTTAGGTCGGTTTATTTTCTTTTCTACCAAATTATGGAAAAAAACTCTTAGGGAATATAAAACTTTAAGCAATGTCGCCAACACAGTATTTTTCTTATATTTTTCAAAATCGAATTGAAGTAGTTATAATTGACATAACTACTTCAATTTCAAAATTAATCAATTTAACCCCGTTTTAAATCTGAAGAGTATGTTTGTCTGAACGCGCTAATTTCTGGAACTACCAGGCGGATTTGGAAAATTATTTTTGTACCTATATGACACAAGCCTCATTCATGAGGAAGGCTATAAGCTATACAGGAACGGGAAATTCCTACGGGAACGGAAAAAACGGTATATCCGAAGTTGCGGGCAAAAGCTAGTATAAAATAAAACAAAAACTTGAGATCAAGCCAAAAATACTTGTAAGGTCCTCTCTATTCGGAAAATGTTCATTCTAAATGTAATTCTAACAGTCCACTCCCGGAATTCATGTAATCCCGAAAAGTTCGAAGCCTTGAGACGAAAGCACACGGTGTGTTCGTCCTTTTCTATTCATTCTAAGTTAGGTCAACAATTCTTCTATTTCCTTGGTCCTTACGTATACAACAAAGTTAATATGTATTAACTTTGTTGTATACGTAACCTGTTCACCACCCTGGCGACACGATTGGTGCATTGGTTGAGCGATTGAATGCTGCGCTGCGTGTCGTGAGTTCGATCCCCGCACGGGACAAATATTTGTATGGCCTACAGATATGTAGTTGTTCCGGGTCTGGCTGTTCGTGTATGTAAGTTTACATGTTTGTAAACGCACCCACGATACAGTAGAAATTCCTAGTGTGGGGCTACGTTTCATTAAAAATTAAATAAATATTATCTTACGTGTGTACTTAATGGTCAAATCTAAATGCAAAACTACAGTAAAGAACTAGCTCCTGGATTTGGACTATGAAGGTACAGAAACTATCATCCAAACTATTCATTCAAACTTTTCATACGCGCATTACCCGTTTTTTTCCCGTTCCCGTAGGAATTTCCCGTATAGCCTTTATAAACTAAACTTTACCTCTTTATAATATTGTATAGATTAACATCTCTATCAAAATTGTTTGCTAATAGTTTTATGTATAATCGGAATTAAGATGCCGTATAATATGATCATATTTACAGGGGTGTGAAATAAACTATATATATTATTATTCTCTTTATTCATTTTCCTTACACACTAATTTTCATTTTTAAAATTTCTTTAAAAAAAAACAACATGTAAAAAAAAACATTTAAAAATATAAAAAGTAGTAGTCCACCGGTGTCGGGAGCAGAGTCCAGGCACCAGAGAAAGGGAGGTTCCTTTCTCTGGTGCCTGGACTCTGCTCACAATCCAAGCCGTATCCAGGAGTACTGCCTTCTGTATCAGGCCTTTGACCCAATTTCCACGCCAGCTTCGACAGATGGTCGTCGAAGCTTTTGGCCATGAGGCCATTGGCCGTGACGATAATCGGCACAATGACAGCCGAGTCTACATTCCATAAGTCGACAACCTTGTGTGCTAAGTCGAGATACTTGATTTGCTTCTCCTTCTCAGCCCTCACGAGGTTCTCGTCATGCGGGATATCAACATCGATTATCATTGAGCGGCACGCTAATCGGTCTATCACCACTATATCAGGCTTATTGGCAACAATAGTCCTATCAGTGATGATAGGCCGATCCTAGTAGGTACAACGTGACATGGTCATTTTCGAGAACTGGGTCGGGCACATACTTATAACTCAGAATCCACAAGTTTGTATATCAAAGCAAGTTACTGATGGATAATCCAGCTACTTGGTTGTGTCTGTGCAAGTACTCGCCGTTAGCCAGACGAGAACAACCAGAGATTATATTATGTCTGACGTACTCACCCGGACGGTGGCATGCCCGACACATGTCAACCGTCCCGTCCTTCATAATATGCCTCCGGTAGTTATTCGTTAAGATAACTTCGTCCATAATCGCACAGACAAGACCTTCGGTTTCCCCCAAGAGATCACCGAAACGTTGCCAGGCCACGGACGCTACAAAGTCTACATCGGACCCAAAAAGAGCCCGATAGAAGCGCCCGTGAAGCTCTTTGCCTTTCCATACCTCCTTACGGTCATCACAGGTTTGCGCCAGTTCTCTTTAACCATGGTCAACGGGGTGAGTCCCTTGTCCAGTGCGACCACATCTCGGTGCATACCCACATCGGCGTTGACAAAATATTCTCTGAGACTGCACATCTCGCGATTGTGGCGAATCTTATCATTTAAGAAGCCTTGTCCTCCACACTTCCGCGCGATGTACAGTCTCATCACCGATGATCGTGTGTTATGCATCCGATTTGTGGTCAGCAGTGTACGGACCCTCCTATCTAGGGCGTCGAGTTCGGTTTGAGTCCATTTGAGTATGCCGAAAGAGTACATCAATACCGGCCCATCAATATGACCCAACCGTTGAAGGCGCGCACTTTATTTCCGCCCGACAAAAGGCTATTTAAAACCTTTTTCAGGCGGCCAAAGAAGCGCCTCTTTAGCGATTGTTTTATGTCAGCACCGTTAATGCCCAACGCTTCCGACATACTCAAATACTTGTAAGCTTGCATGACTGCACATTTGTCCACACCAAATTCCATCCTGATGGCGCTACTGAAAATTGTTGGGGGCAAAGAGTTTCAGGTCATCCATGTAAAGAAGGTGTAAAATATGGCCTTACCACCTCTTCTCAACCGATAGCCTAGACCTGAATCCTCCAGCCATGTGCTTTGTGGATTCAGAGCTACGCATAACCAAAGTGGACTGAAACTGTCGCCCTGAAAAATTCCCCGTTTAATCCATACAAGCTCATCATTTCCATGAATCGTTCGACTTCCTGAATAGCAAAGGACTGTTTTCCATTGTCTCATACATAACTCAAGGAAGGTGCGTAGAGTTGCATCTATTTTGTTCAACTCCAACATCCTTATGAGCCATGTGTGTGGCACAGAGTCATAGGCCTTCTTGTAATCTATCCAGCATGTCGACAGATCCTTGCGGGATCGACGAACCTGTTTACTTAAGGCCATGTCGATGAGGAGTAGCTCCTTAGTGCCGAGGGATCCCTTCCTACATCCATTCTGAGAGGCAGACATAATCGAATTACTCTCTAATAATGTGGTCATTAATTTTCGTTCTCAGGATGGATGAGTGCTCTAGCCTCATCAATACGCCGCTCGATCCTGCACCGCCAGGTTGGTGCAGCAGGCTATGGTCGTATAGCTTCGTCACAACTAGGAAACTTGACGTTCGCTAAACGACATGCCACAACAGCCCTGCAAAACAGGATTGAGTGCGTATCAACGAGGCTCTCGCTGCTTTTGCAGCAGCGAGTCCAAAGCACACACTAGAGCCCTATTCTTTTTGTGCATAGGCAACCGTGGTAGTCGGGGCCTAAGTTCGGTCGGAGTTGATATACCATCTACCTCACTAGACGAACGTTATTGGGCCGCGGTGTGATCACGCCGTTATCTGGCACTTGTACCGCGGTCTGTGTCGGGGTCAAGATGATTAGATTGTTCAGTACCTCTGAGCGCAGCCTATCAAGTGCGGCATCGTCCAACCTGTGATTACGTTGGATGACCCGCACCTGATCCGATAATCGTTGGGCCGAGACGTTCACAGTAGGTTCCAGGTCCTGAAACAGACACAGCATCCTGACACGGTACGCAGTGAGGTTAATTCCCCCGCGTAGATCCTTTGCGCGCATGACGTTTTCATTCATTATTAAATAATATTATTGTTTTTGATTTATCCTAACTTTTTTGGAATTTCGTTGGCTACATAATATAGCACCACACCTGTTTCCTGCAAGGGAAAGGAGTTGATACTTACCTACTTTCAATAACTACACACGTTTTCAATGGGGATGTTGCCTGCGTTCAAAAAATAGGATTCTATTAAGTCCGTCAGTTGATTATCGAAATATTTGGATACGTATTTTTTATTATATCAAATCAATTAAAATTGTAACGTCACTTTTCAGTAAAAAGTGTACCGGTAAGTGACGTCACACGAGTTTTCAACGCACTGTATCGTCTTCATTATTTGTTTACGTGACAAAAGAAAAAAAACGTGTCCAATATTTTTAGGAAATCACACTGATGCACCATTTCGATTTTTTGGGTACATATTATATAGAGGACGGTGAGCTTTTGCAAAATTCCAGACGGGCAAACCCCTTTACTCCGACCTACCCAGGTCCTAAGGGTTGGGCCACAAGACTAGACTAGGCAGTTGACGGCATGGTTGGCGCATTGGTTGAGCGATTGTCTCCTGTGCTGCGTGTCGCAGGTTCGATTCTCGCACGGAACAAATATTTGTACGGCCTACACATAGTTGTTTCGGGTCTGGCTTTTTGTGTATGTGACTTTGTATGTTTGTATACGCACCCACGATACAGGGAAAATCTCTAGTGTGGGGCAACGTTTTTTTAAAAGAAAACTTAAAAAAAGTTTAGCTGGTTAAACCGGGTTAAACTAGCCTAAGTGTTTACTGACAGGGAGTGTGTACTATTTTTCGCTAATTGTCAGTAAAAACTATAATGGACCCTGAGGAAACTATATCTGTAGGTTGTATCGTATCTCGAATCTTGCCAATACCTATCTATTTGCTGGGTGCTCTTGGCATTTGCTTTGCCTAAGCTGTCCTATAGTGTTTGTACTTATGTACCATCGCGGACATTTGCGGTGAAACACTTGTCAACCTTATTATTATAGCAATAAGGATCAAAAGTGGTTCACCGCAAATGTCAAAGATGGTACGTATTTGTGTTTGCAATAAAGAATAAGAATAATGAAACAAGTGATAGTTTATATCGTTTTAATTTACATCAATTTATAAAATTACCGAATAAACTATATAATACACAGTGGCGGATCCTCAGCCACATTTAATAAGGTCGTAAGACCCATTCGAAGAATCAGATACCATCAGTCGCTTTGGTCATTTCGGATCCGCGTCTGATAATACACGTCCATGTCACCGGGTTATTGCAAAAACCGTCAGTTTATAATAATTCGCGTAAGCTCGGTAACTCTTTCTTGTCAATAAAACACAGATATTTTCAAAACTATTGAATTTCGATGGGATTTACTGTATTTAAAATGATCTGTTCACAATATATCGAGAGTTTTTACATCTGAAAAAGATTTATTACAATCTTACGGTGTTTGTAATAAGCCGGCGACATCCGTACGGATGATCACAAAGATGGCGAGTATGGACACAACAATCATGTAGTTTGACTAGAGACGAACGTCCGTTTCGTTTGCACCACTTACATTTAAAACATTAACATAAACTGACTTTCATATAATACGAAGAATAAAATAACTTCTAATACAACTATTGAACTATTTTGACTAAGAAACAATAAGAAAATGACTAGGTTTGCCTGTACATAGTATTCTGTAGGTAGATAGGGTAACTACTGTAAACATGTACATTTATTATACAACATCTAAACGGCATCATAGAAGGGATATTTAAAAGTGATTACTATAAAATTATTAATATGATTCGGAAACACATCGATTACATGAATAACATAGACTTTATTGGTTACAAGCTAAAGAGGTTCATTTGTATGGCAAACTCGATCGCGTCATCGCGTCGTGCCGATAGAGGGCGCCTTCAAATTTACCGAACAAATTAACGCAACGATCAAAGTATATGCGCCCGATGATCGCTTTGTACTGAGGCCTAAGGCCACAGATAGACGCGTGTCGTACGACAACGCTATTTCATAATAGTCCTGATTCTATAGTCATTTAAGATCAGATGATTTCTATGAAAATGTGTTGTTGCCGTCACGTCGTACTCGACTGGAGGAGATTAAAGAGAAGTCAAACGTGTTTGATGAATGTCATACACTTTTGCTTTCTAACTATTGCTACCTAAGTGTTGAATTGATTTGTGAACATTCAAAATCTTTAAAGGTTTATTTTTAACACATAAGTACAGTATTTAGACACCCACTACTTATATCTACGTTTATTTTGATGTACAACTTTTAAATTCTAAATAAGTAGGTAGGTACAGTTGTTACATTGACTACGTATTTTCAAAAGAATCTTTCTACACAATAATATTTCCAATTCTTGACCTAGTTAGGTTGATAACCTTATTCTCTTACTTTTAATTATTTTCTGTACATTATATACAACAGACAATAAACTCTAATCCAATAAATTATTATATTTCGATAAACATTTGACGAGAAATGAGACACTGCCGACTACAACTGTATTATTCTAAAAATGTATATGTCACCCGCTTATTGTAAACAGCGTTAGTTTTAAAAAAATCGCGTGAGATTGTAAACTGTTTCTCCTCGATAAAACACATATATATTGTGCTGTATCGAATTTGAGTTCAAGACTTCAAGTATATATAATCTAATCAAGATGTATTACAATGTTACGGTATTAGCAATAATCCGGTGACACATATTATAACAATCAGATTTAAGAAAAACTGTTTCGTAGATAAATACATAGGTATGGAGCATAGAAATATAAAAAAACAGATTACATCTATGGTATGGAGAGACAAACGAACGCCACATATGTAGAGGACTGAGAGACATATGTATATAATTTATATATGTCTCTATATAATTATAAAACTACTTATTAACTTCAATATCTACATAATGTTTATACTGGTGTTTCATAAGAAAATCGAAATCAGGCGACAGTATAAAGCTAGGTTCACATCACTGCATTGGTGTCAAACGAATATATTAAGACCTACGTCTGATGTACAAATGAAGGTACCTGATGGCGCAATACGGTAATGTGGTACGAGCTTAATAATATTGAATGCCAGTTATTTAAGACGCCTCTCTGATAAACACCACAGCTTCAACAAATTGAACCTGATACTAAATTTGTCTTTTAAACCATAAGATGTTATCAATTCCATAATTATGATACTATGAAAAGTGTAATTTCTAAATACTTGAAGACCCTGACAACCCCTTTAAAGGAAGTTCCTGGATGACCGAGCTTTGCTCGGTTTTTTTTTGGTAAACGGTGGTATGTATATATATATGTATATATATACATATATATATACATATATATATACATATATATGTATATATATACATATAAACAAGAATTGCTAGTTTAAAGGTATTATTAGATTTAAATTGAAGGTACAATGTTTATTAGAGAGAGGATCGATGAACTAGATCAGTAGTAGTTCACCAAAGTGTGCTGTTTAAAAAAATGTGACCCAAAAATTGCAGTTACAATAAAACTATTTTAAAAATACAAAGGAGTCCGTACTTTCCTTCATGTGGCGTTTGTTCGTTACCCCTTGAGGTATGGTAGCCGTTGAACAATGATTTTTTGAAGTGTATTTACAATAAACTATGTTAGCTACAAGAAGATATTTAGAAGCTGGCATATCCAATTATCAATTTTTCCTAACATAGTTTCCTGCAGCCGTCAAACTCAAATCAAGGATTTGCCCTTATTCTGCACGACCTACAATTTACTACTGAACATTTATTGTTAAACTTTTTAATACACAATCACTTTACCTAATGTGATTCAACGGAGTATCAGTCAGGTTCAACGCGGCAGTTTGATAAGTATCTGTGTAAGCTAAGTTGTGACTTGTAGCAGTCTCGGTGCATTTGATGGGGAGAGAGGTCGGGCGCTGCCGCTGGCCGAACAGGGGAGCCAAGCCGGCCCCGGCGCCGCGACCCACGCTGAATCAATGGTCGGTGCTGAAGTACGAATTCTGCATGAGGTATAACTTATCTATGGGGTTCACGACCGAGCCGGTGCCCAGGTTCAGCGGCTCGTGGGCCGAGTGACCCGGGTGCTGGTGTGAGTGATGCTGCACCTCCAAGTTCTGCAGGCTCATCGTGTCAGATGCCCCCTCGTCCAGCTGGTCGAAGTTACTCCCGTCTAAAGATATGTCTGAACTGCAGAAGCTATCGCCCGAGTGCGCTGGGTAATCTGCAAAAAACAGGTTTTATTTTTATTTACAGCACTATACTAGCAGGTCATTCTAGAGGGTAAATTATTGAAAATTAAAAATATGAAATTCTGAATGAAATATATTTTCATAAAGTGAAAGCAAAATGTTGTACGAGTAAGTTCACGTTCATTATACTCGTATTGAGAGTGTGCGCCGTTCAGTTTCGGAAAGGAACGTAATGAAATGGTTAAAGCTTATTTATTTTTGTAGTGAGTTAATTGACCGTGCACGTGGAATGTTTCTGTTAGGTCAAGTTCATGTTCACGGTTAAAATGAAAAGCGTAAGGTCATACCATCAGGAGAGTACGGTAGGTTGGGGTTCAGCGGCTGGCTGGAGGCGGAGTAGGCTCCGTCGAGTCCCAGGTAGTTCCCGTGCTCGCTGGACGGGGACTCCTGCTTGATGCTCTTCTCATCCTTGTCCTTCTCTTTGTCGTTGTTCTTCTCGCCCTCCTGCTTCGCTTTCCTCTGGATCTTCTTCATCTTAGCCCTCTGGTTTTGGAACCACACCTGCACGACTCGGACGCTCAGACCCGTGTCTTTTGCTAATGCTTCTCGCACTTTTCTGCAAGGCTTTGGACTAACTTCGAATGAAGCTTTAAACTGCCTGCGCTGGGCTGATGTTAGTATAGTGCGTGGGCGTTTCGGGCCTCGCCGTCCGTCTCGTGGCCGCTCTGAATCATCTAATATCATGTCATCTTCGGCGTGTTGCATCAAATACATTTCTTTCTCAAAATCCTGGCGGCAGAAGATCTGTCCCGCGCGGATGACGTATTGTTCGCCTTTTTGTAGCGGCTGGCAGCACATGACGCACACGAAGCACTGTATGTGGAACACGTACTGCTGAGCACGCATGACCATCTCCTGGGGCAGGAGCCGGTCGCCGCACCGGGTGCACTTGACCCCGAACAATCTATTGGATAAGAACTTATTGTTGCAATAACAGGACGAAAATGTATTCGCTTAGCAGGTCGCATGGCATTACGCATGGCATTACGCATTTCGCAAAGGAGTATTCGCTGCAGCTGCTGTAGTATCCTATCAATGATGTTGCCCTAAAGGTGATTACGAAAGCAACTGACAATTAGCTATTGACTTTGAGTTGCCTTCAAAAAGAAAAAGGATTAAAAAACCTTCGAGGGCGAAATTTAATTTTGGCGTCGAAGGATTGAGCTTAGAGTTACCTATCGTAGTCGGGCTTGCAGTAGAGCTTCGCGTTACGGGTGTAGCAGGTATGCGCCAGCGGGCAGCCGCACACGCAGCAGCTGAGGCAGTGCTCGTGCCAGGACAGCTCGCCCACGCGCATCAGGTAGCGGTCCTGGATCTTCTGGCCGCAGCCCTCGCAGATCTCCACGATCTTCTCCCGCTTGATGCTGGCACTGAGCTCTGTGGTAACACCGCTAGAGTTAGCAGCATGTGGTAGGTCACATATAAACATGGCAATTTATAAGCATGAGTCTGCTCATATTGATTATTGTACTTAAGAATAATTGAAGCAAAAATAAGTTGTTCTTTGTGGATGATTCCATTTCAAATAAACTTTTTGTAATCACATCATTTTTCATTAAAAGCTTGAAAGAGTAAGCTAGAAACGTTCATCGAAGCTCAATATCGACGTTCCAGGCACTAGTTTTTATTAGCTTTAGTTTAGTTTTAGTTCACTAAAGTACGAATATTTTTGCTTCAATACTAAATTGTAGGCAAACTTTTGCATGTGTGATATGGACGCAAACAGTTAGTTCATGGAATCTAGACTAATCAAATATTAAGTTTTTCTCGCTAGCTGGATCAAGTGTGTGATTGCGAATAGTGCCTAGCGTGTATTATTTTTTGCAGAGGTTTTGGTGACCATAAAAACCATAGTCTCTTTGGCTATGCTTATAAAAGGCCTATAATTATACAGCGTGAAATTTTAATGGTTGTTTTCCCACAGCAAAATGAGACTGTCTTGGTAATACAATCGATTTATGAAAATAGTAAATTAGAAATCAAGAAATGACAGAATAACAATTATGATAAACAAAACTCGAAAGCGACTACGAACAAATAGTTATACATCGCGATAGTTTCGCGCAAAGTGGTCGTTGCCCTTCGCGTACCAACCAGCTGATAGGTACTCCTGATTTACTGAAACACGATATCGAATAAGTTAACATAAAAGGATGCGGCGCGCGATGCACGGGTTCTCACTCGCCGCGTGCTTGATTGAAGGCAAGTTAATGCCGTATTACTACGCGCGAGAGCTTATTTTGCTCTGAACATTTATGAATCGCTTATCACTTTGTCGGCGCGCCGCCGCTCTGCCGACAAAATGAAAAGAGTGAATGGCGGCGCGTGCATTTCGAGTCACGTCTAGTGAGTTACTATTGCTTCTCACGCTTTTTAGTTTATAATTATTTGAAAACAAAACATTTTTATTTTTAAAGTTTAGCTTTATGTTTCGATAGTACTTCTGATGGCTAATCGTTCTGCCGCGGGAAAACAATCACTCAATTTTCAGCGTACAGTATATATAAAAAAAATGTTTAAACATAGAATGCGTATCAATACCAAACATTTAGAACTTTTTGACAATTGTTGCCTCTCGCTGATAGAAAGTCCCTTTGTGTCTCAATACTTAATTCTGTGCCCGGTTCCAAATATCTTCCCCATTCAGTTGAACAGTGTAGCGAACTAACTCAACAGCAAGATACACGATTGAGTTATGTGGCTCCGTCGCAGCGGAGTGGCGTCGGTGTAAACACTGGCTGACAATGTGGCCGAGCTCGGCACAGGCGCGGCCGTTCATCCGTGCGGCTCTTGTGTGGCGTCATATGCAGTTTTATGCACCAAAGCACATCACTAGTGTGACTATATAGTGTACAAGTCAGGGGAATTGATTACGATTCCCGGTAAATTGAATCTTCACTATTGTTAAAACTGTCACAGACAAATGGGCGAAGTGAGATTCTATCAGAGATCACTATTGTCGACATGCTAAAATGCTTGGGATTCGAGAGATATTTCGTTAGCTAGTCTCCCATATATCAATGCCACTTGTCCTTTTATAACGTGTTACGTACAACGTGTAACATACTTACTCAGGTTATTAATAAAATATAAATAGTAGTATCTTTATAAAATATATACATATATAAGAAGTATCTTTAAAATAAAAATTAAAAAAAAAAAATTTCAACCATACTAGGCCAAAGAAAACCGTTTTCAATAAATTTAAAAGAGGTGGGTTTACGCAGATTTCAAATATCATAATTCTGAATAAATCGCAGGAATTCGCAAGTGCAACGCAAGTGTGACAAAAAATGTTGAAATTTTGTGAGAGATGGAAGCATTACGACACTTTCAAAGTATTTCCCTTGACGGCGATGCGGATGACTTTTTGAACCCTATGTCATGTTACCCTTGTCCCTTTTCTCAAGTTTTTTTTTATTTTAATTTTAAGGGGTAAAATGTGTATAACTTGTAAGGTTTTAGGTTTTATCTCTATTTTACAAGCTTTTATTTAACTTGCACTGTATGTATGTTCGGGTGGAATCTTGCAACTCAATTTTGAAGCAGATATCTTCAACCGATTGAGCTGAAATTTTGTATAGACATTGAGTTTGGATGATAATACATGGTCAGCTGTGTGACGTTATTCTAAATTCAACATGGTGGAACACCCAATATGGCGGACTAAGTTTTTAATGCTTGCCTACAATATGGGTATCAAATGAAAGGACTTACTGTGAATACGAATGCGAGTTTAAAAAAATAAGATGCTGAACATAAGCTCCGTTGCTCCAATCCTGTCTGGCATTTGTGAGAAACGTGTCCAGCGATAACTAAAAAGTAACAAATAAATACAAAGTAAAAAGCATTTACTATCAATTTATAACGTCACTACACAATTTATATGTAAAAGCTTATCGCGAGATTTACTTGTAGACAAAAATAAACAAGTAAATTAAATAACTTCATGTGATTGATTTTTAATACCTATTAAAATTTTCAAACAAAGTAAATACGAGTACTTAAATCTCGCGTCAAGCTTTTATATCATATAAATTGTGTAATGACCTATTAAGTTGACAGTAAAAGTTTTAAAGTAAAACATTTTTTTTTAGTGCATTTAAATAAAAGCTTGTTTTTTAAAAAAGGTTATTTATTAAATGAAAGTACTAAGTTTCATTGCGAATTAAGAAACCGATTTTTTTATTTTAGTTTTTATATTTTTTAAGCTGATTTCACTATTAAAGAAAAAGTTCATACAGTTAAGCGTTTTTTTTTTAATTTTCCAGTTTCATAAATAATCTTAAATTTATCTGCACTAGATAACTGTTCACATCGCATCTTAGAGCAAACGAAGGTTAAAGATCCAGCCGTTCACCCTCGGGCGGACTATTGATTAAATCGCGCACACAGCTAGTATACAGCAGCCATCGAGTGTAGGTTACATACCTACACGTACCTATAGCCAGTGTCGAAAGCTTCGGCAAAGTAAGGCGCCTTGTGCGGTACTTAGCCTGTGGGAAGACACGCCCCGCGGAGGGGCGGGCCAAGGGGTCACGGGGATCAAACGAGCCTACAAAATTTCGGCGAAAAACAATAGTCATTTTGACAGCTAATCGATAGACGACTTAAACCACTACTTACTCCCATAACAGTTACAACAGAACCAGATTCATGAAAACCATTCCAAAGAATACCTACTAGCCTTTTTTCACGAATGGAATTGAATTATTCCATTCAACTGTGATTTTATTTAATAGTGATTGAATTCCATTCAACTGTGATTTTATTAAATATTCCAATTTTTTGCAACAAATTGAAATCGTTCCACGAGATTAAATTTTCTGTGAAATTGCACTGAAGCTGCCAATTAACTTATTCAAAGTAAAATTACGTTGAAACTGAGTTATGTTAAAAATTCCAACCTTCTAGCACGTGTGACATTGCTTAAGTACATCGTTCGTCCTCTTCTATCGTTGGTGTATGAGAGAGACTGATGTATAGTACATGTAGCTGTAGATACATATACATCTAGCTATGTTGGAGGCTGCGGTTTCAGGCACCTTGAGCTGAACCGCGGCACAGAAGCCATCGCCTGTACGTTTGCTTCTACTTAACGTGCCTTTGTGGAATAAGATAGCTAACATTTTTTGCTTTTATAGAAGAATATTCATAAAGAGGTATTTAAAAAATCGATATTTCTGTCAGTGCGAAAGCTTGCAAAGCCTTGGTGAATTCCCGTTACGTTGCGATAAAATGGTGTAGCGCTATATGTATTTATACTCAGCCATTTTTTTAGTCTAGCCTTCTAGCAAAAATATTTCATAGGGGAATTCTTTCAAAATTGTATGGTTCTGTTTTTTTATTTTTTAATAAATGCTCACTTTTATATTGAATATTCAAAAAAGATACCGCTATACTTCAGTCGTCATTCCGTGTTTTTATCGTTTAAGAGTTAAATACCTTGTTAAAACTCGTCACAAGGAAGGTAGAATTCAATTTTACGCGCAGTTAAAATAGCTTTGTTGGGATACTAATACAAAGCAACTTTAGCGTAACATTGAATTCTGGGAAGTCTCTCAGGCGAGTTGTATTTTCTGGATGTTTGCGAAGGTTTTACTGTATTTTAATTCTAGTAGATCCTTGTGAAATTACGTAAGTATTTTGTTATTCTTTTAATGCTAGACTAAGAACATCCCTCAACCCTGTTAACTGTCTCGCGTTGGGCGTAAATATCCTGTTTTTATTAATGTATTCTACTTCTTGAGCCCAGCAATTACAAATAATTTTGTAGCTACAGAGCATCGCTCTGAGATAGGATTCTGAAGTACAATATCAGACACAGATCTGTTACGTCATTTCTATTCAAAATGCAAGGATATTAATGCTATAAAAAATATTTGTAAAACATATTGAGAACATTTTCGAACTTCAGAATCATATCTCAAAGCCAAAAGATAACGAAATAAAAAAGCCATGTAGCCTAATATGGTTATTAGGCTACATGGCTTTTTTATTTCGTTATCTTTTGGTGCAGAGGCATAAGTCAGTAATGTTATCAGCCGTTAACGTTATCAGTGCTCGGTCAACAAAGAGAATCGCGCTATTGATTCGCGTAGGCGTCTACGGGGCGCTACGAGACGAGCTACGAGCTACGCCGTAGGAACGTAGCAGCCGCTCAAATGAATCGTTGGAATGCCCCGAGCATAAAAAAATAAGAGAAAAGTCCGTCTAGGCTTAAATCAGAAAATGACTCGCTTGGAAAGTCTTTTCATTTTCTACTTATTAAGGTCTGATGTATGATGAAACCCTATTTCATGGTGTTAAAATATGGAGGTTGCTGCAGTCAAGATTCCGGCGGAAAAAATATTTTTAATGATGATAAATTGATGTAATTCTCAGTAAAAATTGCTGTTTTATTTGACTAAGGAAGAAACTAAATAATCACTTTCGTGGTTTGCTTGTTATTTACACTAAGTATCAAGATCTATCTATATACACTTATAATAATCGTTTGTTCGGACTATCAACTAAACGCGTTTTTTCATTCTGTTTTCGTTACACATAAATTGGCACTTATGACTGGTCTCTGGTATGAACGTGTCAAACCCTAATATTATAGGTTTTCAGACAAAAGACACTCAACTTCAAAATATTAATTCAGATTTTATGTTTCAATAGCTTTTATTTGATGCTTGAAAATAGAATGTAAAAAAAGTAATTTCAAAACTGTATTAATCAATAACTAAAAAGTTAGAAATAAAAGTTTTATCTTAAAAAAATTTAAAGTAAATATGCCAATAATATTTTTGAGGTCGGTGCCAGCCTTACTATTGGGAATAAACGTTGTCACTTGGTAGTCGTAGTATGCGGTACGAGTACTGTTGAACACGCCACATACCCCGCCTACCGCAGTTAGGCTGGCACCGACATAGTTGAATAAAACCGAAAATAGTTGGCATTGTTTTTGAAGTCGGTACCATTCGATTTTTTGCAACCCGACTTATAGTTTTTGAGATATACGCGGACAACCATACAGACATACATACATACCCACACTTATGAGATTTGGCACACATGTTAAGACGCTGGTATAGACTAAAATATACAAAAACTGTGCAATTCTGACAATATTATATACATACGGGTCGAATTGGTAACCCGCTTTTTTTGAAGTCGGTTAAAAATAGTACAAAAACTGTTTTATCCCGAAATAAATAAAATATATTACTTTCATCCCTTATAGTCGGCTACATATTGTTTTTATTTGCTGGCGCGATAACTGTATCAAATATCTGCTTGGAAAAGTCGAGCTTTTGTTTATGTACATACTTTTTCAATTACTTACGTAATGTTTGTAATTTATACTAGCTATCCGCCCCGACTTCGCATAGTTTATTTTAGAAATACTCTTTCATACAAAACCATGGCCGTAAACTTACGAACATAACAAAAAAACCAAACTATTGAAATCGGTCAAACAGTTTTGAGTTTTAACACAAAATATGCGCACTGGCTTATCATTAAAACGTTCTTATGCTGGGACTACCATATCGGGGTTCGGAAAATATTCGCGTTATCGCGACAACTGTGGCCAAAGAATGCTTATCACGGCACTGTCGGTAAACTATCGCGACAACGCGACACAAATATTCACGCGATAATGTAGCCCCAGCATTAAGCCTAATTTGCACGAGAGCTAAAAAAGCGTTGCGTTAAAACCGTCGGCGCTTTTATAACGATCGATGTGAGTGTTCATAAGAGGAGGAGCTCGTAGCTAAATAATAACAGCCGCACGGGTCGATCTTTAAGGTTAAGCAACGCTTGACGAGGTTGATCTGTGGATGGGTGACCATCTTAACATACCGAGACTCCTCCATGCCTCGGAAAGCACGTTAAGCTGTTGGTCCCGGCTGTCATTTTTAGATCTTTGGCAGTCGTTACGGAGTCAGAAGCCAGATAATCTGACACCAGTCTTGCCAAGGAGTACCATGTTACCCAGTTAATGGTTTTTGGAGGTCTGGTAGGCAGCCGCTCCACGTAAAATACTAGTATTCAGCTGAATTCGGTTTGACTGGAAGCCGACCAAAATATAATTGGGAAAAGGCTAGTCAGATAGATGATGATGTGAGAATATTACATACGAACGCTTTAATAACACTCTTGTCTCGTTTCTCACTTCAGTAAGACATGGAAATGGTTTCTGCTAAACTGCTAGCAATAGTGATTTGTGTTGCTAGAAAATGAAAGAGAAAACAAAAGGCATGCTGGGTACATCCTCTGAATGAACAGAGATACGATAAAAGGGCAGTTTGTGACACTGTACGAAGAGTTGAGGCAAGCCCGGTGTTTTTAAAAAATATTTCGAATGTCTATAACAATATTTGATGAACTGTTGGAAATAGTAATTCCTCATTGGTGAGGGTTCCCAGTCTTCTAAGAGTTTTTTGGTTATGTCCTCCCGGGCGCTATTTTTCATAATTTTATTGGAGTAATCTGGCAAGGTTTTATGCATAGGTATAGAATTGAACGAGACTTTGCCTCTATAATCTCTCTTCGGGATCCACAACCCATGACATCGCATCGACATCCTAATGATATAAATGCAAAACAAACACGTCCCACTGCTGAGCAAGCGCGCGGTTCACTGAACGTAGCGCCGGCGCTTTTTTAGCGCTCGTGTTAAAAACAATAAGAGGTTTCATATGGTCTATTCCCTTTAAAGCCCAAATCCAGCAAGATCCAGCGCTGAAAATACAACACTGCGCGATTAAAAAGCGCCGCGTTTTAAAAGCGCTGACGAGTGAACATACAGGGTTATTCTATTTGAACGCTTTTTTACCGGACGTTAAAAAAGCTCCCGTGCGAATGATGCCTTAATGTCCCTCGGCAAACTTCGTGTTTCGTCAGTCGTCGGATTTCCATCAGTTGCCCTTTACACTTGGTGCAGACCGGACGCTCTCAATCGCCTTGGAAGTATATAGAGTTGTTAATACTCTTTGAACTTAATGCAATGCAAAAAAACAGGCACAACAAATATTTTTTAGCGTATTCTTATATTTTTTTTGGAAGAAGCCGATGGATTCAAGAAAGAAAGCAATGATAATTTTCAAAAAGTTCAAAAATGAAGCTTGTGGTGTTTCAGTCGGAACTGTAAAGAATATTGTAAAAGAAAATGATAAAAAAGATAAATCGGCTCCCATCCCATCACCAAAAAGAGTAAAAAAGAGCCAACAATTTCGTTTAAATTTGGACGCTTTTGACTATTTTGTCATACGTAACATGATTTACGCTTTAAGGAATTACTTTGAGGACTTTAAAATTGAAGTTGAGGCTGTTTGATGAAAGATATTGGTTTTCGATATAAAAAAAACATAAAACGGGAAATATTAATTGAAAAACATGATATTCGCCTTAAAAGGCTTAAGTATCTCCGAGAAATTCAAAGGATGACGGCCGATGGCAAAAATATTCTCTTCATGGATGAATCATATGTGCATGGTTGCAAATGCTGCGATATTTAAAAAAAAAAGGTGTAAAGAAGCCAATTTCGAAAGGAGAACGTATAATCATCGTTCACGCTAGCAATGAAAAAGCATTTTTTCCAGGTGCACAAGGTGCACTGATGTTGCACAATTTTTTTGATTGTAACGGAAATTACCATAAAGAAATCAATGCCGATGGCTATCAAAATTGGCTGCGCAATTCGTTAATACCAAGACTAGCTAATACTGTTTTAGTAATAGATAATGTACCATAACATCATAAATCATTTCCTAAACCCCCGAACTTTTAAACACTACTACAGAACCACAAATTATAGCTTGGTTGCAGCAACGTAACATTCCTCATAACCCAAACTCGTTGAAGATCGATTATATGACATTGTAAAAAAAAACAAAAAGAAAGATACTCAGTGTTTGCTATTAATCGCATTATGGAAGAACACAGCCATACTATTTTACGATTGCCACCATATCATCCGGATTTTAATCCAATAAAAAACATTTGGCTGAAAAAGGAAAAGGATACGTAGCTATTAAAAGTGTTGCAATAAATATGACAACAATCAAAAAAATTGTATTGGAAATAATGAATAAGATGGACCCGAAAGAATGGAAGTTAAAAAGGAAAAAAGTTTTACAGCTCTATATAGTTCACAAGGAAATCAAAACAAAACAACAATAAAATACTTTGTTCTGAATTCAAATGATAAATAAATAAATTGTTGGACATGGAAATTAACATTTGTTTGTATTCGGCAATGCGATGATTGTCGAGGGATATTTGTACTGTACACACGTATTTTGTTTTCTGTTTATTTAGAATAACTTTAGCATCTCTTGCTAGCCGACACTTTAGTTGTATGTATTGTATTCATGTTTGTGCAAATAAATAATTGATTGATAGATTGATTGAATAGTGAAGCAATCACAGTTATTGTTTCCATACTAAATAACGAGATACGTGATGCCAATTCTTCAAAAATAACAAAAAGAAACATTTTTTTTTTGTGACACAATATTCTTAGGTATTGTTATAGATAATAACGATACCTAATCTGATACTGATAAAAATGTGCTTTGTCTCTGAATTAACCTTGAATAAAAATGTACTTTATTGTAGGTAATACCAAAATATATATGGAAACAGAAAATAAAAACTATAACACAGTCAATGGGTGACTTTAATAAACGCATTCCGCGAACTCTTCCAGGCACCCTGGAATGGGCAGCTCGTGTTTTTTATTTATTTTATTTTCAACACTTTATAGTTTTCAGTTATTAAAGGTTAATTGTTAGCTCGGTGCAATGTTGACTTTGGTATTATAGGAGTTTGAAAGCAATCTAAATACGAGTGTATAATGTATGGTTTAACAATTTTTTATATTATCCTGAGTTTATAAATACCGGAAAGCATTGTCAAAGCCATCCCACACACTTCAACACTCTAGCTGGGCATTCCTCGGACCCTCTCCGACCAGAGTTGCTTCGTGTGAAATTCAGCTTCGAGGCCTTCAGCGAATTCCTCACGATGAAGGCGACTGATGCCCTGATAGTACTTATACCAGAAGCCTCACTAGTCGGCCATGACTTTAGAGCACATTCGACTCTTTAATATAGCGTGGCAAATGATTGCCACCACTACAGTTCCTGCACTAATGCGTCCCCGCCGTGGCAAGGCATGGAGTCGGGCGCGTTTTGCGCATCGCCAGAGGTCGTGAACCTTTTATTTAACAATAAAGAGGTTAAAATCTACCCTTGGGCATTAATATCAGACTTCTGCAGTTCACCTTTTGCAATTTTTAAAATATTTGTTCGATTTACGACCTTTTTATTTCTTTGTTGTTTATAATTTATAAAATACTTTTTTCAGCTCTAAGTTTGGATTTGTGTCCGGTTAATGGCAATGCGCTCGCTCCTATTACTTGGGATGTACAACTGGTACAATATAAGTGTACTAAATACCTCTATATAGTTTTGCTTACACGTGCGGGGTACACAAACGTGATGTTCAGTGATTAAACGCAGCCCTTTGTGCGTTATCATCTGTGTTCCACCCTCCACTATGACGTGCAAATACCATCATGGTTTCGTTGTGAGAGAGAGACGGAGCTGTATAAAGTGGATAGCACCATCCTTTTCTGGATTCTTTTCTGGACTTTGTTCCCCTTTTATTATTATTTTTTAAATCAGTAATCTGAAGTGGTCGTTATTTTTAAACATTAATATTGTGTAGCGATTTATTTTAAACCAGCTTCAAGTTCAAATAATAATGAAGTTTTCGTTATTTATACACTTTGAAGAGTTCCAATAACTTTTTTTTTGATAGCAACAGTCGATTTCGGGCGACTGTCGAAAAACAAATAAATAAATAATTGCTTTAATATTGCTTTTCGGAGAAAATTACGTTATTGAATACTTGCGCCTATCGGTAGGGTCAGCATCATCAACTGGTTATACCATTTCCTAAGGTATTTTAATGTCATATTTTGCAGAACACACTTTCTGTCGCACTGTCGTCTTATAAGAAACAAGTTATAACTAGCTTCCGCCCACGGCTTCACCCGCGTTAGTGTCGGAAATTATCCCAAGGGAACATATTCCCGGGATTAAAGGATTAAAGCGAGCTATTCTAGACTATAATCTGTTTCGGTCTCAAGTTTCCGTCCGTTCAGCCGTTCTGGCCTGATGAAGTAACATACATTCATCCATCCTAAATAGAGTAGAAAGATTTTTAAACAACGTTCGCATTTGTAATCTGTCAAAAAAGTATGGAAATTGAGGCTTTGTGACAGTTTGCTAATAAGATGCGAATGCAAACGTTGCATTAAAATCTTAGAATTGGCCCTCTAGAATATTAACGTCACACTATCATTATTTTTTGTTGACACTACCATTCGCGCAAACGTTACGTACAATATTTGCTATACAGTTTACAAATAAAGTTGAATTGAAATCCCGGGTTCTATTCGTCAAACACAAAACACAAATAGCTAAATGTTCTATGTTGATCACGAGGGAATGGTTATTTTGTGTTTACCTATACGGGTATAGATTAATATTGGATAGCTCGCATTGTCCGCGTTTTAGATATTTCCCTGCAGTCTGCGGTGCACTGCTGGAGTATTTTGTTAGGAATTCTTTATCATAAAGTGGACATGACGATTTGGGTAGGTACAATAGTTCCCTCATTTCAGTCGAGAGCATAAATAAATAACCAGTTTAGAGCTCGTGGTCGCAAGCCGAGGTCGTTGCATATTACTTTCAGTTCAGTTTGCCAGATCAGTTTTTGGTGGGAAAAAATGTGAAGAATAAAAAATGTATTCGTCGAGCTCCGGGCGCCCCTCGCTTACACTCGGTTGCCCGCTGCGTTGAATTTTCATCGGTTTTCATTTTAACCGGTCAACGTTCCAGTTCCATATGCTGGTCGTCGTCCCCCTCTACGCCACTGACGACACAACAATAAGAAAGTATGCCAGGAATTCACCGATAATGGCTATGGAGGAACGTAAATCGGTTTTCCTTTCACTGTTTTTCAAAATTGGATTTATTAATAGGTTTTATTGCGAACGAGGGGCTGAAAATTGACGCTTTTTAACTCGTTGGCGTTATTCGGCTCGTTGACGGAGAATGCGGAAAAGTGAGACTGCTTTTTGATCTATCGAGGCATGTTGGTATTGGTATCGCTTGTGATTTTCGTTTCAATTTATCATTGTTTACCTGTTTATGTTTTTGCCTACCTTAGCTGTTTTGTAAAGTAACTTTTGATATCTACTATTTTGATATGTAACGGGAGGATTTCAAATATGAATTTAAACATAGGACGCAATAAAGAATATTTCATATAAATCATGGTTTAGATTAGGTGCCTATTTATTTTAAAAATATGTACGTTCGTACGCGGAAAAAAGTTATGTTTTAAATTAAATACTGTGGTCAGTTTATTTAGTCTGATAAATATTTGGAACACAACTTTAAACTAAGTAAATTATTTTTAACGAGGTCAATACTTTGGTTATGCGATAAACGATTGTATTATCGATCTCTTTATCAATTCAGGAAAAATAACTCTCGATATCGACCAGCCCTCACTCGGGTCATATTTAGTTTTTCTTTCATTCCGGGTCAGCGAAACATTGTGTCCCTCTTTTTTTCAAATTTCGTTTTTTTTTTTAATTTAATATGGGTTTGCTCTTGACTATAGTCTAGGTCATAGATAACAGAGACAAAGTCGACGACGGAGCGAGCTTACCCAGAAGAAGCCTGTTCACCCTAATTTTGAAGAGATTAGGGTTGTATGCGTTCGGAAACACAGTCGCAGGCATTTTCGTAGAAATGCGTTGATATCCACAGTTCTTATAGGCATGCATTGATATTATTAAAATTATTGGTGATCATCGACTGGTCTCATATTTTTAAAATAATAAATTTTGCCTACAGCTATATTTTAAGCTACTCGTTCGATATAAAGTGTTTTTATCTGCGAAGCTTTCTTATTAGGTACCTAAGCAAACTAAAGTTAACAAAGACGACCTATTTTTCTGTTTATTGATTCGTGTCTAATATTTTGTATCTATTATAAATGAAAGAACAAATAACACAGATCTAGCGATCATGGGAACATGATGTTCTAGTTCGAAAAGGCAGTTCGTAAAGTTGCAATATCAAAATGTTACTTTACGAACTGCCTTTCCGAACTTAGGTCATTCGCTTGGAATTTGGGTCTTATATTCGGCGTAATAAATATGAATATGTTATATACGTATAAGTTGGTGTTTATAAAACTTTAATGGTTTAGAATTAACCTTTTAGAAGTCGTAATGTCAGATTTACAGATACGCTACCTAAATAATAAAGCTACTGAAATTATTATTGTCCCGTATAATAAAGAAGGTTGTTTTTTTGTATTAAATATTTTTGCACTTACATTATATTAATTAAATTTTAATTACAATGGCATACGAAAAATACCCCTTAAATTTGCATTACATACATAGATATGGTTCTGATGAAGAGAACTGTGAGCAATGAATAAAGTATTTAACATAAGGAAATGTTTTATCAATAAAATCGACCTAAACAATCTCTAAAATTATGATATTAATTATATAATGATATTAATATTTTCTAATAATATTACCGAAATGTTAACATGTAGAGGTATAAAATAACGCACCGTTCGCTAAATTTAATATAAGTGTAATAAATTTGCAGCGTCGAATATCAACCGAAATTAAAGGTTCGCGCAGACAGGAACAAAGCGACATTGCGACAACTAATTTTCATGGATTTTTTTTTGGAAATGTATCTGAAAAGTCTGTCTAAAAAGTTGCACCGTTCGCATTGTCTGGTCGCGGCTGTCTGTAGGAGCCTTACGACCGCCACATGAAATAAGTTCTAGTTTGACAAACTTTATCCAATTATTGCAAGCACTTGGTTTACTTTAAATTAAATTATATAATAAATATTTTAAATTATTTTAAATAAATTTTCGACTAGTACCTATCTAAATTTTTGTAATAATTTAACACTATATTCTATGCAAATTTTAAATAAGTAAAAAAACAAAAATATTAAATATTTACCACAATAAAAATCACTGACCTACTAAAAAAGTTTTGTCTCGAAAAGTTTTACGCGATTGTCAAACTTGAATTTATCACAGTTTTGTACTGACCTGTTCTAGCGGTGCAGCTGATGGGCGGCTGCATGCCCTCCTGCATCAATCCTCCGTTCATATTCGTGTAGAATTCTAACATTGTTCATTCAAGTCACTGTTCACTGTCGCGAGCGCAGAGATGCTGGCAGCGCGGCGGTCGGCCACTCAATGGTACCAAGCGCCATCTGCGACCCTCATCATGGCACCCGGGGGCCTGCCCTCCAGCCGTCCGCCAATGCCGGCCCCCCTTCCTTGCAGCCCCGCCCATTATGCTCATGACACAACCTACCTATTATACAGATCGCAGCGATGATATTTAGCCGCTCGGCTAAAAATTGTGTTTTTTCGGTAAAAAAATCTTGCGAATGGACGGCCCAGGCCGCTCAGTCATGATTCAATTCTAAAAATAAATAATGATTTTTTAAAGTTTTGTTGATGGTGTCCCTAACCATACGTGCCTCATTTTAACTTAAATTGTTTGACTGATTCGTTTCGTCGGTGATCGGGCGCTCCGTTTCGCACGTGTGCGGCGTGTTCAGCTATCGAGTTCCAATCGTAATGTCGCAGGAATCTTGTGAAGTGCGAGCTCTCCGAAACGTTTCCAATGTGTATGTTTTTATTAATTTTAAAATTAATGTTATATTATTAAGAGACGATTTTTTCATGGTCAGATAACTTTTAGCTAAGGAATAAAAATGGCTGTTTTACAACATTTGCATAGCATGTAAAAAAATATCTAACTATTGAAAAATCAGTATACATTGGTACTTGGCAACGAATCGGCTTGACGGTTCGTTTTATGAGATTTTGGTATTTTAACTTTAAAAAACTTTTGAATAAAATAAAAATATTTATAATATTCTTAAATAATTTATTTATTTATTACCAACCCTAAACTATCTTCCAGTTCGGCCTAATACAATATCTTTAAAAAACAAACTACATTTTTATAGTTACGTTACAGCCACAATAAAAGGCTGATGCGTTCAGCGACGGAGGTATTCGTATAATTTCCAACAAAACAGTTGATTGCCGTCGATGCTCGAAAATGGAAAAGCCTGCGTTTCTCAAACTAGACTTTCGTGCTGCGTTCATTTCAGTTTTTTTTAATTAAATATTAGGGATTGGCAAAACTAAGGGGTTAGTTTTGATGTCACTAATAAAGCTTTTGTAATGATTTTAATAGCTGAGTAGCCGTATTCTTGCCAATAAATACTATTCACATTCAGAAATGCTGCTGAATAAGCTGAGATAGGGACCATTTTGGCCTCGCACAGATAATTATTTTTATTAAATAATCATCCATGTTTGTTACACTATATTACTGTTTAGTTAATAGTTTTATTTTCCTGTTTTGTTTGTCTTGTGTAAGTCCCAAATAAACATTTTTCATTCTTTCTTTCTTTAAATGGGCAGCTCTAACTTGCAAGTGTTTTTCGTTATTAAAAAGTAATTATCGGCAACGTTCGGTAGTAAGCAGTTAAGTAAGTAGGTAATTGTTTCAATGACATTCAAAAATAGAACTAGATTATTTTTTAAATGTACTATAAACTATAAAACGACGTTATCTTTCTACTAAAAATATTTAATATAATACCAAAAATACAGTCTTAAAAAACCAAACATGGTCACTCAACCCTAAATCCCTGTAGTATCCACGCTGACGTTATAAAAAGCATTAAAACATGTTATTGGTCGGATAGCAGATACGAGTGGTATCTCGGCAGGGGCTGCCGGGCCATTGTGGCTCAAGTGGGCCAATTCTCCCATTGAACCTATACTTGCACCATCCATCGTGTAAACATCAAAGATGTGAGTTTCGTTTTGAGTAAGGTTTTGGATACGGTATAAAAATAATCGTATGTGATGGTACGCGTGATACGAGTCGCATGTGGTCGCGACCCTCAGCAGTGAGGGAACGACAAAGAAGAATGTAAAAATAATATTATTTCAGAGTAAAATAATTTAAAATTGATGCTACCCTGAAAATGGTTTGACTGGAGTAACAACATAGATTCAATTCGCATATCTAGATATTTGTTTAATGTAGAATATATTAGATTCAGATTAATTTGTATTAAAAATGTAAAGTCAAAGTCAAAGTCAAAGCATTTATTTCAAATAAACCATTATCAGGTACTTTTGAATTGTCAAAGTCAGTCCGTCAAACTCAATCTTTGTTACTTACACAAATAATTTTTATATTTTTAATTATTCTAAACTAACATAAAAAAACAATTTTAAAGGATATTTAAAATGAAAGTCCACCTATTGAGACATCACAGAACATGGTGTATGTATTTGCAGATGCAAAATTATAAAGTCCGTGCAGTATTTTTTCGGTCTAAATAAATCGAGACTCTGTCCTCAAAACCGAATGTCCAAAATGCCGCATCCAATCCTCCAGCCGCGTTCAGAATTCTCATACTACAATGAATATTGTGTTTTCATTGCTCAATTCAATGAATAGCGCTGCGTGTATTTTTTGTCCGCCATTGGAGCATTGTGCTCTGTTGGGTCACCACTTCAAGGCAAACGGTGTGGTGATCAAGAAAAATGGTGCGCGGTTGACGGGTTGATAATAAAAAAGGAAATTTGGTTAAATCATCAAATACACAAGTGATTTGCCAAAAGAAATCGGATTTGTATTGACAGTTTGAGAAACATTGCAAAAAACACTGAATGGGTTGTCTACGAGCGTTTTTTGTGGCACAAATTAAATTCTGATTTGAGTAGCTGAGTTTTTTTTTTTGTATTTAAGAGGGATGTCTTAAGTGTTTTTCTAAAAATCTTACAAGAGTTGCCGAATTTACTGTAGATATCTTTGATAAGCACGTGGTATTTGCAGTGACTTTCGACATAAAACTCACCTTTCTATTTTCATTGTTATCAAACGATATAAATCATCAATTTGATTCGGTTTAAAACCAAACTCACACTCTCGCACTCTCGTTGACGTCGTGACTCGTGACTCGACGCAACGTTGCCAACTCGCCTACCCTATACACACTAGCAAATACACAGTTCTTTTATTTTTGTAGGTAAATTCAACTGTCTAGCTATCACGGTTCATGAGATACATCCTGGTGACAGACTGACAGTGGAGTCTTAGTGCCGTTATACCCTTTGGGTAGGTACGGAACCTAAAAAGTAGCATTGTTAATCGATTTTTGTCGCTAACCGCAGTGTTCCGCAAAGTGTGTGCCGCCGCGGCACACTGGTATACCGTGGGCATTAGTTGGTTGGTGTGCCTCGAAAAAATAAGGTTATCTCTAAAAGTTAAAATGGTTGAGGTGAATGGTGCTGATGCATGCGTCATGTTCGTGAAAGGGCGCCGTCAGTGGAGACTGGTCATCCCTTATTTGCCACTGGCTCGTTTTAATATTTGATACTGTAAATTGTTTTTTCTTTCTTTACATTGTTCTCATATATAGAAGCAACAAGGCCAATGTAACCAGGACTTTTGTAAACATAAAATGTTTTAAAAGAATGTCCTTGGAGTTTCTTGCACGTTCTTCTCTATAGATTTCAAGCAACAAGCTTCATGTTTTTGACGGACTGACTTTGACAATTCAAAAGTACCTGTTAATGGTTTATTTGAAATAAATGATTTGACTTTGACAAATAGACAGATGGAAAAAAACGACCTACTTTAAAATTCGCAGAAACTGATGTAAGTAGAATATTTTTGTCTAGGAGTAAAAAAATAATATCCTCTGCTTTCTAAGCATGCTATTGCAATACTTTTGCCATTTGCAATGACCTTTTAAATGTGAATTAGGATTTTGAACTCTTACCACAATAAAAACCAAAAAAAGGGAACGCCTCAGGACGATTGACGAAGAGATGAGAGCAACGATTACACCAAAGGACCGTCTATGCTCAATTAAACAAGCTCATGCTTCGCATTAAATACTTTTTCTGCAATATAAAGTCTAGGTTTGTTGATTAACCTTTTGAACGCCAGAGCATAAACGCATCGGTGTGCCCCCGACACCAAGCCACAAGTTCGCCGTACTTTTTGTCACATATTTGTGACGTTTGGCGTACAGGGCACTTGCTTGTCATGCATACGTGACAATGACGTTCAAAAGGTTAATATTAATATTGGTATGTTGGTTACTAATAAATACTGGTTTGTTGATTATTAAAAAGCCAAGCAAAGGCTGCTTCCTTTCGCCTCTTCTCTTCATAGTCGTTCTCGACGGATAGATTGGAATTTATCCAATATCTTGGAAGATCTGGACTACGCCGATGACCTATGCCTGCTGAACGACCTGCGCCAGGAAGCAGCGGAAAATGACCCGAAGAGTCCAACTCAAAATCTTCGATTCCAATGTCAATCTGTGCTGCTCTACAGGCGCAAACCGTGAGATGCCCTTGGGGTAACCAATCTCATGCCAAATCCAGGTCTTCGCCGCATCCTCAGGATTTACTGGTCCGAGACAATCACTAACGTAGAGCTGTTAAAGAACTGCCACTATAGCCCGATCGACCGCCAGATCAAGCGCCGTAAGTGGAGTTGGATTGGTCACACGTTCCGGAGGGATCCCTTTCCCAAGCAGGCCATCGACTGGAATCCGCAAGAGAAAAGGAAACCTGGCCGTTTCCGTCAAACCTGGTGACGCCCCGTGTTGGCAGAAGCAACGAGCATCTCAATAACGTGGAGTGATGTGAAGCGTGAAGCTCAAGACCGCTCGTGATGGAGGACTACTCCGGACGTCCTCTGCCTCTGCTAGGGGTCATAGGACCATAATTTAAGATTTTAATGAATATTGTTTTGTTGATAAACGATAAAAAAAAATTTTTTTTTCATTTATGGTGTACCTCCAAAATTTTAGAACCTTGAACACAAAAAGTTTGCGGAACACTGGCTTACCGTACGTTTCGGTCCGAAGAACGAGAGAACAGCCGGATCGCAAGTTTGCAACCAACGCTGTTTCGTACGAAATTGCCTCCATAGGTACTTGAAATACCCCCTGATATATTTGTCCTAATTTTTTTGGATGCTGCTACACTTACCTAGATGTCCCTGACCCATTGGTATCTAAAACCACGATCCGATTTCGAACTCCACTAGTGGCATAGTTCGTAGTTATACGTGAACAAACATCCAGTGAAACAAATTATGTAGTAGTGTTCCCTGGACACAGTCCACCAACTGAGTTTTGAACGTGGCTTCGGATTGGTCGTTAAACTCCCATAAGTCGTATAGTAGCCCTTGTCTACAAACATCGACCTTAGGCCTAATACAGTACGGCAAAAAGAGTTATTTTTTTCTGCCTTTGAGATCAGTTTCGCATATTGATTTGTTCCTTATGATCTCTAGATTACAAAGACTCAAAGACTCAAAGCATTTATTTCAATAAGACCATTTACAGGCACTTTGAGTTGTCAAGGTCGGTCGGCCAAAAAGATGAAGCTCTTTGCACGTTCCAAAGCGTGGATCTAAATAATATTTTTACAAAGTTATGGTTACATAATTCATGTTGAACTGTGAAATGTATAATACATTTATGTGAGAACGATGTAAAAGACGTGCAGGATAAAAGCGTCTGGAGTGAAAAGAACAATTCAAAGAAACAATTAAAATAAACCGCCCAAAAATGTCCAGTCCAAGTTGACAGCGCCCGTTCACGAACATGACGCATGCGCTAGCACCATTCGGCTCAACTATTTTGAAGGAAGCCAAACGATCCAACGCATGTACCACTATCAGCCAGACTTGTGTTACAGTGGCATCACTTGAGTCTAGATGACAAGCATAGATTACAAAGAACTAGGAATTAATAGAAAACTACATTTCTTTTCATGTTGATTTTTAATATTTTACGAGAGCAACGTACCTTAAAAATCGTATTAAACAGCAACAGATTCAAAACTATTTTTTATTTGTTGTTAAAACTTATTTGGGTAACCAAATAAGTAACCCCGAACCGTAGACATTCTTTTTTTAAATAACCGCTAAGAGCGCTTCAATACATGCAGTTTTCCGGCATTGACGACCATAACTGGAAGTGAATCTCAATAAATGTATTAAAACATTACTTTAAACCCCGTTTGCCACTATTAAACAAAGCTACCAATGAAAATGATAAAATATCTAGTTTTTCAGTATAATTTGAATACTAGACATTCCAAACAGGGGGGCCCGGAAAAGGTTAACTCCATTCGTCAGTTATGTTCAAGCCCGTTGTTAAGGGGTGAGCAAGCCAATTGCACACGAATCTAGAGTACGGGCAGTTACTGAGAAATTATGGATTTAAAAACCCAATAACACTTTGTCCGAACCGGGAATCAAACCCCAGAGACCAGGCTCAGCAGATGCGCTTGCGACTACAAGAATAACGAGGTAACGAGGCAGTCAGCTGAAATAAATTGTAGGAAGCTATATTTAGTAGAATGGGCTTTTACAAAACCTATCGAAATAAGTATGTCTACTCATCAGATATTTATGATATTTTTGTTTTATTCAGCCTCTCCTATTTATTCAGGTATCCCACTGCTGGGCCAGCGCATTCCCCAAACCCTTCTAGCTTTTGTATTCCCGAGCCAACTCGAACTAGCCATATAAAGTTATATATATAAATCTTCTGTACGTGTGTTGACAGTGAACTCCTCCTAAACGGCTGGACAGATGTTGATGAATTTTTTTGTGTGTATTCAAGAGGATTCGAGAATGGTTTAGATTCATAATTGGACCCGGTAGGTGGCGCTGCAGTCGATTTCTATATGTGTATATGTTTCTATATGTCAGACACAAAGCAAATATTCGGACAGGACAACGTCTGTCGGGACCGCTAGTAAAGTTATATAGATCTATGAATACGATGGGCACCGAGAGGATGATTTTCACCTCTGTTTAAAGTTTGTTTTCCAGCCTAGCCAACCGGCAGGCTACTGAAAGTTTCAACAACCCTACGTTTTCCGTTGCCAACTATTTACAGGCGTGATTAAAAAATAGTTCAAATATTTTAAAAAAAGTTGCTGTTATCGGTACCTACATAAACTACTGTGTAATAGCGTCACATGCAATCAATGGGCAAAGATTACTGTTCTGTGGGCAAAGATATGCCTTTCATTTGACAATTCAACGTTAAAAAGTAAAAGTCAAATATTTATTTCAATTAGGCCATTTACGGTTCAAAGTACGTTTAAAATAATTGTATTACTTAATAAAGTGAGTGAGTGTTCTTATGGAGAAGAACGGACAAGAAACTTCATAGTTACTCTTTTCAAATAATGGTTTTACAAATTAAATGTTGATTGATCAATAGATTAGGAATTTCCTTAAAAATCCTTCGGATTCCAAGGCTGCTGGGTTGCGTTTAAAATCTTGTTGGTAGCTATGATGAACTGGGGAGCGGTCACCTCCTTCTGCGAAGCAATAATAAGGAGGAGGCGGGCCGCGCGAGGGAAAGGCAAGGCCTTCGCCCCAACCGCCGCTACAGGAGAAGACGCCCCGGGCGTCGGGAGTCGCAGGGCGATCCCCGGCCACCGTAGGCGCGGGCCTGCGGACGGCGAGAGTTGGGTGGCTCGCTGTCCGATCACCACCAGGCCCGGGTCGATGGCGCGTTGTGTTTCACGCGCGCCTCAAAGAGATGTCAGCACAAAAGACGGGGTCCGCTAGAGCCAGAGCCTGCCAGGGTTGCGGAATTAAGAGTCACCGCGGCCCTGGAACGCAAAGGGCTTTAGAAGGAACACGGATGGGTTTTAGTCAGTAAGAGTCTGACACGCCCTTCCGTTCCACCCAGAGCGGAAGAAGTTATTTGATGATTTCCCATCCATAAAAAAAAAGCTATGAGGAACTGTTGCGGAATTTGTTCGAAAGAGTCACCGCGGCCCCGGAACGCAAAGGGCTTTAGAAGGAATACGGATGGGTCATAGTCAGTAAGAGTCTGTCACGCCCTTCCACTCCACCCAGAGCGGAAGAAGTCATTTGACGATTTCCCATCCCTAAAAAAAAAGCTATTAGGAACTATATGTGTCTATAGTCATAACACTCAGAATTTCTAACTGAACCGCAATATATTTCCATAGACCATTCTACAACTACAATGTCCTTTGCGATGTAGTCGGAAAACCCAACGTACAGCGTCATGGACATTGCAGCCACGTCAAAATTAAATCTATTGCCGTCGTGTGAGAGATGTGCCAAGGTAGTCCACGAAATTAATTAGTTTTTCATTAAAGTTTGAAAGTAGTGTTTGTTTGATCCGACATGCGGGTGGAAGACGCTGCTCCCCTCAAGAGCGGGAATAAATTTTAAATATACCTAGAACTAAATTTGGTTAAGTAGTCGGCTACGAACATTTTTACATGATTAAAAGAAATACTTAGAGCAGATCTACTGCAAGTTTCTGGATTCTGATAAATAAGACTTACGATACATTTGTTGTTTTTCAAAACATATATCAAATAACTGTAAAAAGAGACTTCAGGACTACCTACAAAGACTCTCTTATGATGATACAGAAGCGATTTTGGATATACCTAAATAGATGCATAACGACTAGTCACAATCAACAACACCCTCATGTTTATTTAAACAAGCTTCCAAATCTAGTTACACACAACACACACACCCACACCATCACACCAAATACTTAACATTTGTTCTCATTTTTATACATATTTAATTCCTCATACTCTTGACATGTCAATCTTAATGGATGGCTACTAAAGGTCCATATATATATTTTATAAGGGGATGAAATACAATCCGAGATACAGGCTACCGCCTAGTTCGGATGCAAAAAGTCCCAAAGTATGTAGGTACAAACTCTAAGCCAGTATTTAGTTGTACATTGGTAAGTAATTAATACATTTATGAAAAAAGTAGGTGTATTACCTCGCCATTAATGCATTTTTGCATTGGCTGAAACCATCGTAAAAAGCAGTTGAAGTCTTTCTTAGGATGGAACGCATTCACCGTTGATTTTGGGCTCGTAAAACGTGTGCCTCTAAGTTTGTCTTTAAATTTTGGAAACAAAAACAAGTCGCAGGGTGCTAGGTCCGGGCTGTAAGGCGGACGCGTCATCAGTTTCACATTTGAATTTTCGCTTCTGTTGTCTTAGCGAATGTGAGTGTGAAGTGGTGTAGGAGTACTTTGCTTCGAAGACACTTTTCGCGAACTTTTTCTAAAACTCTGGGCAAGCAAGTGTTGACGTACCAATCTTACGTCTGTGTACTGTCTTATGATCTTCAAGCGATACTGTACTGTAATGTCCTGATTTTCCAAAAAAAAAGCAACCATTTTTCCAATGATTCGACTTTTCTTAACTTTCGTTGGCAAATCTTCAAAAGGAAAGACCCACTCTGCAGACTGGCTTTTTCTATCGGGTTTAAAGCAGTACACCCAGGTTTCACCTGTCACGATATTATAGATAGCCAATGACTATCCTACTTTAAACTTTTGTATCATTTTACGGCACCACTGGACACGCAGTCGTTTCTGGTCCTCGGTTAAGTCATGCGGTATCCATCGAGTGCAAAGCTAGCCGAACCTTTGCACATGTAAAATGTTTTGTACTTGGCTTATTCCAATGCCTAAAAAAGGACGAATATTCTGACAAGTATTTTTTTTGTCAGTTTCAATAAGTTGTCGTACGGTATCAATATTAGATTCAGTAAGCGCAGTCGCCGGCCGACCTTCACGTACCTCGTCATGGACATGATCACGTCCACGTCTAAATTCTCCAAACCACGAATACACAGAGCTGCGACATGGTGCTTCATCATTAAATGCCAATTGAAGTCTCTGGCAACTCTCTTGTTGACTTAAAGCGAAAAGCTTAAAAAAACATTGGACAAAAATGTTCAAGAGTTAAATTAATTTTGATAGCAACACACGATTTTCGAAAGGACGCCGCAATGAAAAAGCAAACTGCAGTCTCGCAAATTAAAATGTCACATGCTCCCAAAGAGTTCCATTTTCTAATTCCATAATTGTTTTTTTTCATTCTTTTACAGTAAGTGGCCAGATCCAGCAATTTTCAGTATTTATTAAAAATAAAAATAAATGCTGCGGTCATGTGAGTGTATAAACAGCCAGTGTGAATTAAAAAAAATACCTATGAAGCGAGACGACCCGCGGCGGTGGTGACGCGGTGTGTTCCAAAAACAAATAAAAAGACTGTAATATGGCGGAAAACTCGTAAGCGTACCTGCTGTAAAGCTGTAATTCAAAATCTCGGCTTTGTAGACTAATATTTGATTTAAAATGAGTTCAGGCGATTTTGTAATGTTGACCTCAGATTCGGTTAAAGACTAGGCAAATACAGTAATTGAAAATGTTTTGCCATAAATTCAAATTTAATATTTTTTAATATTTCGTTTGCATAATTTCAAAGGAAAGATACTAAACTACATAAGTACCACCTACAATGATTTTATGAAGTGCCGAGCAGACACGAATAACTACCTACTATTTTTTACTTTTATGTTCCAAATGGAAAGTAGAGTGTTTAACACGTTTGAAACTCATAAATTCCTGCTCAGACTACAGTCTGAATACCTCGTATGGGAATTGATTCCTTTCGAACCTTATTTAAAAAACTACTATTTTTTTGGAATTTGTCGCTCAGTATTCGTGAAAGAATCTATCATTTACATAGCAAAGAATAATTGACTCAAAGTAAAAATTGCCCTCAAATACCATGGTACATGAAAAAAACGTTAAATCGGGCCATTGTTATGCGTTGACGTATGCAACGAACAGAAACGAGAATACCCCGGTATTCTCGTTTCTGTTCGTTGTTTAATTGGCCGCGTTGGGTCTGGTTGCTCTCGTTCAACCCACCGCTTAGCAGCCCGTCCCGACCGATCTGTAGCGCCGACGACCCCGAGACTAAGTGGCGATCAATGGACGGGCGTAGGCGTGGAACCTTACCTATACATGTGTATACGACTATAAACGTTTAGGATACTTGGCTTGATTTGACTTTTGCGTGTTTTTTCTGGGGCGAAGCAAAAGGGCAACTATATAGAACATTTTTGGCAAAATAACTGTATTCTAATTGCTTAACGCACTCTTATTTATTATTGATAGGTTTTACCCGCGACTTCGTCCGCGTGGAATAGTTACTTTGAGCAGCCATTTTTATTTTTTATTATCATTTTATACAAGTAATATGCATAAAAGGACAGATTACGACAGGAACTAAATATGGCATAATGAAAAAAATACATATAGACTGTATATAGGTATATACTTATATCATCGTATAGCGTGGCGACGCGTCGCCACGGCGGCATGCGTCGCCACGCCAACAATCGGTTTTACCCGCGGCTATACATAAATGTTTCACATCCAAATGCTGAAACAAATGTTTATTTATTTTTTATCAATTGCCCAAAGGTTCTTGGTTTTATATTTTCAATAAAAATAATAATAAATATAATGACGGACTCCCATACACTCCCCCCCCTTTTCACCCCCTTAAAGTATGATTTCTGGGATACAAACTATCCTTTCCCGGGACTTAAAATCGTTCAAATTCAGGTCGCAATATCATGTCTAAACGACAATCAATGTAAATAATTTGTCAAAGCATAGAAAAATTAGAGTTGTTTTCTTTAAAAATTGTATCTCGGTTCGAATATTTTGCCTTAGTTATGAACTCGCCCTTTGTAACATCCTGATGCAACGGATAAAGTGAAATAGGGTTATGAGGCAATAAACATAAAAAAATACAACCGAATTGAGAACCTCCTCCTCTTTAGGGTTCCGTACCCAAAGGTTAAAACGAGACCTTATTACTAAGGCTCCGCTGTCCGTCCGTCTGTCGGTCTGTCCGTCTGTCACCAGGCTGTATCTCATGAACCGTGATAGTTAGACAGTTGACTGTTTTTATAGAAAATGGTACGGAACACTTGGCCGGTTTTTTTTTAATCGGTTAGAAATACAAATGATTATTATTTGGCCCACTTGTACAAACCAGAGATATTTTAACTCAGAGTTAATTGCTATCATGAGGTTAAATAACAAATATTTCATACATAATGGCCCCGGGATAGCAACTCACTCAGAGTTAAAAGATAATTCTGGTTTGTGCAAGCGGGCCTTATTAAAAGAAGTGCCTAGGTACTTCAAAGTAATGAAATTAAATATTACATTTATTAAAATACTTACCCATAGTAATATAACAGGCACGACATAAGGAGCCCATGATATTAAATCCTAGAGCAGCGCTTGCTGGGATCAAAATATTCTTATATTTACACCCTACGAAGATGACAGGATTTTATTGGAATAGTTACCTGACAAATCAAATAAGGCATACGTAACATTCGTATCCAATAGAATATTTCCAATACGACCCGTATGGGAGCTGCGTCCTCTTCGCCTAAATGATTATTTTTTTGTTGCGGTGAAATTGTATTGTGTTGACGAGGTTCAAATGAAAAAAAAAAATTGAAAAAAAAAAACATCCGAGCGAAGCCGGGGCGGGTCACTAGTTTACAATAATTGTAGACTTCTTAATTTTCTAGCTCTAACTCTGTGTAACCTGCTCACGTCTAAACCGTATCTCATAAAAACCTGGGTATGGGGTATCTTTATCATAATTCGCGCAAAATAAGCCATGGGCAACACAGCTAGTACACCACGAACTATCTACATATCTTTTCTTCATCTCTGTCAAATCCATCCAAAAATCCATAAAAAAACAACGGGTTGCACTGCGGGAGTGCCGGCAGAAGTGAAAACTTGAACATTAACGTTGTGCATTTTAGATATTTTGCGGATATAAAATATATTCATATTGCGGCGGTCTACTCCTCCGTCTTACGAATTTTCAATCAGCTACCCTACTATGACGTGCTAATGCCATCCAATTTCGATGATGTAAAAGGGATAGTGCTATTCGCTATGTATAGCTCCGTCTCTCTCTAAGAGCGGAATCATGATCGTTTTAAGACTTAATAGTAGGGCCCCCGGTCACGTGTCCTGACGCGAGTTTAACATTTTTTACCCATCCCAAAAAGTGCACAACGCCGCTAAAGAAGTTTTCACTTTAAAAACATACAATCGAATTGAGAACCTCCTCCTTTTTGGAAGTCTGTTAAAAATTTATCCCTATTTCTCTTGGTCACGGCATCACGCGTGGACCAATTTCGCATTTTTTTTTGTGTTTGTTATTGTCAGGAGAAGGTTCGTATGAAAAATTAATATATATATACACATCCGGGCGAAGCCGGGGCGGGCCACTAGTTATCTACAAAAACGCCTTTAGCGATAGACCACCCATTGTTTCACCCTTATATTTTTAAGATCCGAATACAATTTTGTATGGTGTAGACTGTAGCTACATTATATTATCTATTCTATTCTTGTTGCATAAAAATGGGAGTTGTTAGAATCAACTGGAAACAATAATCGTAATTACACCTAAGCTCAAACGCCTTGCAAAACCTTTATAACATTACTTTTTAACCTAAATGAAAACTTAGAGGGCGCTAAGAAAACTCCCCTATCTTAAAGACTACGAAGTACTGACGTTTTTGGATGCCAATAAAGTGGGGGCAAGTATTTAAAGCAGGTGGTATTTCATTCGTCTCCCCGTGGGTGGAGCAAGATCTTCAATAAAGGAGAGAACCACACGTGCCATCGATACGGAAAATTCCGGCTGTTCCAAACTCACACACAACTCCTAACCTTATCAATAAATAAACAAGGTTCAAGTTTAAGTGAAGACGCCAGAATCTTATGCGCAAAGGGACTCGCTTTCCCCCATCGTAAACACGGGGCTGTATTTTGTTGTAGATTATGAGTTTACTTGTGTGCAGATGCGACGAAATTTTGGGAATATGGTTTTGTACCAGGGTAGGGAGTCACTAATGGCTAATTTACACGGTGCGTGCTAGCGTGCGAGTAGCTGCAGTGCAAGAACTCGCATCGTTTGGATGTATCTTACGACTTTGGATAGTGGCTTGCATCCGAGTTACTTAAACTTTTTTGTTTTCTCTCGACTCTCGCCTGAAGTGTGTCCGAGCTGCTGCCACATGCGAGTTGTTACTCGCATATGGCCGCAGCTTGGACATCACTCGCATCGTTCGGAAACGGTAGGCAGTAGCTCGCCCGTGTCAGCCAGGCAGTTGCGAGCAGAACCTGCATTTTTTGTGTGCTGCGCCTCGCAAGAGACTGGGCAGCTTCTATAATCGTGAAACAGGTAAGGCGAGCCGAGCTACTGGCATACAAGTAGGCAATCAGAGCACATAGATGTCGACTTTCTAGACAGCAGCTTGCACTGCATAAACTAGCCATAACGCTAAGTTACTATTAGGAACTGTTATTTAAATTATTTTTTCTAGAAGAACACATTTTACATTTATGAGTGAAGGGAATGTCGATCATATAATATGCAAATTAAATGATCGACATTCATCCAATAAAAAAACGTGTATATTAATTTCCAGCGTTCATAGTGTCTCACAGTTTTAGGGAAATTGTCGACGGGTTACAAATTGAACGCAAGACAAGTGATGCCAATGACTGTTGAAAGTTCATTCAATCCTGTCCTGAGAGTTTGACTAATTATTCCATTAATATTTCAATCAAAGCAAAAAATAAAAACAAGACATAACAATATCTTACAAACAAGTAAGATACTAACAATGTCTAGTTTTTTTTTGCTTTAAATTAATTGTTTCTTTCTATTCTCGTTCCAAAAACTGGGCTTGACATCGGTTTATTTTTAAAATTCATAAAACACTTTACAAAACCACTGGCCACAGGCCTTGGGGCCTGTAGGTGTTGGTCTCGTATGTGTACTTACCCATTCATTTCAAAGCATAAGACATATAAATAAAATATGAAGCTATGGTTGGCGCCAAATAAACTTGCAATTACGGCCATGACCCATAATGACCCACCTACATTTTTTGACAATCTCAATTCCAAAATCGGAAAAAAGACCCGGAATCGGAAAATCGGAAAGAGAGAAGAAGTTGTCCCGAATCTACACCTATCGAGTAGCTTTTCTAGTAATGAACAACCATTCTATAATTTATTTTTCGGATACCTGTGGAGCGATATAAGCGAAAGGTCAATGTCCTTTATTGCAAACTAGGTATCGCCCGCGGCGCCGCCCGCGTTAATGTCGACAATTAGGTATCCCGAGGGAACGTACTTCCGGGATGAAAAGTATCATATGTGTTATTCTAGACCATAATCTACCTCTGTGCCAAATTTCACCACGATCCGTTCAGCCGTTCTGACGTGAAAGAGTAACAAACAAACATCCAAACATCTATACATACAAACTTTCGCGTTTATATAAAGAAAAAAATATATAAGTAAGGATTTATCTAGTGCCAACCATAGCCTAAATGAATGAAGTTAATTTATAAATGAAGCTCATACAAAACCTAACATAAACTAAACACCTATGAAGTCCTCAGAGAGGCTATTCCACAGTACCCATAAAATGAATCTCTCTCTACTCTTTGTCGTAAACGGCCGCAAGCATTTTTAACGGGTGGGATTTGCGTCGACTTCAATGCACGTTATTTTTTAATATATTATTATATATCTTAAACACCTCAAGATGGGGTCCTGAAACATTGAAAGGCGAGCTAGGAACCGAAGCCAACTCGCAGAGGAACCGATATTGATGTTATTATGTATGTTAACAAAGTGCACCGACTCAATAAAATTGTGAGAGCTCCGGTAAAGTGCGGACACGTAGGTAGGCCTTCAGACATTTTCTTTTATTCACAGAGTTTAATAACTCGAATATTGCATACGCAACGGTTACTTCGTTTTGTTTCGATAGATACGTCCTTTTTTTCTTATGACAGCAGAATTAGCAACAACGTAAATGTTCATTCAACAAAAAACCTTGGCGAAAAAACAGTCGGACGCGCGCGCAAAGATTTCCTCTCTGTAAGTAAACGACTAGTTTCTGCTCTAAAATAGTACATTTTTATCAACCATCCATTATAACTTTTAAGACCTTAACAATCAAGCCTATCTATTTGAACAATCGCAAACAGCACCAGTAGTCAAACGCGATCAATACATAGCTCAAAAAACATCCAACTCAAACGTTTATTGGAATATCCTGAAAAAAAAAAACCCAAAACACAAACACACAGACTTCAAACAATTTGTTTCAATTATTACCGGACACCGGTAGACAGACAAACATGGCCGGATTGAAAGTCTCTTTTTAAAGCCAGTTAAAAAAGTGTTGCAAAATTGAACTGAATGAAAGCATCGTTTGTGATATTTTGAGTACTATCAAAGGCGATTAAGAGGTGAAAGGTAACTGAGATATCGGCAACCTGACTATAACAGTTAAATTGTACGTTTCTAAGGATAAAAGTGACATTCCGGTTCGGAAATCGGAGTTCGAAGCCGAGAATTCCGAAGCACCCTTAAATAAAATAGGCGGCCATTTCTGTAAAGGGGATGGAAGTGACAAGTAAAATAAGAAGAAAGGAGCCTGTTGTGTAATTTTGTTGCTATTAGTGAGGTACGGCTGATGCACTTTTAAAGCGTTTTCGACTTGGGCGAAACCCCTCCTAGATTTTTTGCGAAGAGGTTTGTAGAAACACGAACACGGATTATTTGCACTGGGTTTAATTATGCTTTTAGTTGCGTCGTTTACTCTTCAAGAACTTATTAGTTATGGATTGTACAAATTCCTTCGATATCGAGTGGCATACAATTTAATGTCGTGCATTGAAAATTTCTTTGACTTCACATTTACGACCGTTAATTCAGCTTTCCGAACTTCGTCTTCAGAGAATTCATTGTACAGGTAAACTACGCCAAATTTGACGCTCCTCCTCCTTGTTCATATTATATTTAAAACTTTCTTTTTTTTAAATAAATCCATCGACTTCAAAGTTCAAAATAAAATTCGGAAATTGAAATTTCTGGTCTTGTTTCTTCGATTTTTGAAACCGAATTCCGAAATTAAAGTTAGGTTAATGAAATGTTGTGTACGGAAATTGGCTGATATGACGATGATGATGATGATGAATGTTAAAAGTTTTAGATTTTTAGTACCGAAACTTGGACATAATATCAAAAAATACTCAATCCACACATTTTTACTTTGTGCTGTTTGTCGTTAAGAAGTTCTGTTGAAGTGTTATAGATGGTGACAAATTATACAATGTCTTAATAAGATCCACTGGTCGAAGTTAAAAAATAAATAAAATGGGTACAATATTTTTAACAATAGATTTACCTTTATTTAGGAAATAATATTCATATCTCTGTGCGTGTTTTAATCAATTGGGTCTGATTATATCAAAGCTATACCAATTAGGCCCAATTTGTATTGCTGTGGTCTAATTAGATTCCAATTTAGAATCAATTATTTTGGCAGATAAATAATTTTATTAACACACACATGCACGCTAATATTCCCGCGACTAGACACAATACTAGTTAGTGGCTGACGAAAACAATCTATACTAATCTATACCATTATAAATCTATACTATATTAATATCGTTTGTTTGATCGCACACATCTCTGGAACTACCAGTCGGATTAGGAAAATTATTTTTATATATGAAAGCCACATTCATGAGGAAGGCTATAGGCTATATGGGTATGGGAAATTCTTACGAGAACGGGAAAAAACAGGATATGCGCGTAGTAAGTCGCGGGCAAAAGCTAGTTTACTACTATAATAAAGATGAAGAGTTCGTTTGTTTGTTTGATCGCGCAAAACTCTGGAACTACCAGTCGGATTTGGAAAATTATTTTTACATAATATTATGATAGCCACATTCATGAGAAGGTTATAGGCTATACGGGAACGGGAAATTCCTACGGGAACGGGGAACATGGGGACATGCACGTACAAAGTCGCGGGCAAAAGCCATTAATTAAGTGTCTGTTTTTAATATCAAAATTTGTAACATCTTTTTACCAAATGCATATGAAAGTATCTCACTGCTATAATAAAGGAGAAAGTTTGAATCCATGTATGTTTGGTACTCAAACACGCCAGAACGTCTAAGCGGATCTGGATCAAATTGAACACAGAGATAGATTGTAGTGTAGAATAGCACGTAGGTTTAGTTTAACCCGAAGGTATGTTCCCTTTCAATGGGATAATTTCCGCTGGCAGAAGCTAGTATAAGATACCTATATTTATTTATTTGTTTTAAATTTTGTTTGTGTGTCTGTTTGTTTGTCGGCTAAGTTTCGAAACAGCTGGTCCGGGGCCATTTTGACGGGGCTTTACTGATAGATAGCTGATGTTATAAGGAGTAACTGGGCTACTTTAATTTTAGAAAAAGGAATAGGGTACCGAGTAAAAATTAAAAAAATTAAACCCATGAAACGGACGAAAGGCGAGTAATAAAATAAAAATCACTAAGCGAGTCATCAAAAGCGCGTCGTTGGATTTTCACCGCTAAGCTTAGCGCTTGAAGTTGAAAATCCAATGGCAGGTTTCCATTTAAGGAATCTTTATGGTGTCGCCTAGACGAAGTGAAAAGAGGCGTACAACCGAAATGCAACCCGCCAAAGCGAAAACCTAAGGGTAGAATGTGAGCCACCCGACTTCTAGCGTCAGTGGCATAATTTAAGCTATTTTTTGTTGCCTTATGTGCACCTTCTGTCTTCAATCCGTATAAAAACCAGTATTAATACATTTACAGATTCCTTCGTTCTGGGGAAATTAAAAACTTTAGACTTTATAAGCCATAAGATAAAAAATCTGCATCAAACAATACAATAACAGTACAATTTATCCGTAAACCCGGAAACAAGGCTCTCATTGGTCTATTCAGAGAAAACAAAGATCAATGACGGGCTAGTTTCATATTTAACTATCACAACAAAACAGATAAATTGTAGACCAGAAAGCTCACCTCAGAAATCCACAATTTCTCGGAACGTACGGAAATATTATAGAATAGAAGATTATGATCCGTATAATTGCAGAACAAATGTTCATTTCACAATTTATCGAGAGTTTACAATCTCTCAAGATATTTTGTTATCTTACGTAGTTTGCAATTATCCGGTGACATGGCTAACACTAGAGAGCCCAAATTCTCAGGATATGACGTCATTGTAGTTGGGGGACTTATCAAACACTGAGTTTTATTTGTCTAGTTTAAAGCATCATCATCTGCCAAGCCTTTTCCCAATTATATTGGGGTCGGCTTTCAGTCAAACAGGATTCAGCTGAATACCAGTATTTTACGTGGAGCGGCTGCCTACCAGACCTCCACAACCCATTAACTGGATAACACGTAGTTCTTGGCTAGACTGGAGTCAGATTGATTGGCTTCTGACAATCCGTAACGACTGCCAAAGACCTACAAATGGCAGCCGGGACCAACGGCTTAACGTGCTTTCCGAGGCACGGAGGAAACCCGGTATGTTAAGATGGTCTAGCTTAAAGCATATGAAATAAAATATCATCCCAACCCATCATAAACTGACTGACTATTCGCGTACTATTCGACCCGAAATGTATGGATATTTTAATAATTACGTTTACCCTCACGTACGACTCCGCTTTTGAATAAACTGACACATACTTTTGGACAATCGCAAATTGCGCACAAATTTCAGCAGCTAATTTAAGGTTCCCATTACATGTACAGGCGCGACGCAACAACGATGTGGTAACATGTCTTTGTAGAAATGAGAGTGCCTGTCTGCGGGAGTCTTTATGTTTCACTTTAAAAATGATCTCCACCCATTCTTTCAATCTCTCTGTTACGTTTATCAAATAGAAACATTTCACAATCGAAATCAATTACTTTATAGGCAAGCTTCCCGCGATGTATTTGACGGATAGCCAGCAGTACCAACCCCACAATAATATCAATCGAAAAGCGATCACATGGCAGTGGCGAGGCGACGGGGCGGGAGCGCACGCGCCGGCCACGTGCCGCGATTTAACTAAAAACTAGCTATCCGTTTAACCACCCTAATTTTAAACAGAAGGGACATTACTTAATCGTTCCTGTTTTCATGTGAATAGCACCTGTTTTGGGAATATTTGATGAAGTTTAAAATTTTCAATGTCGATGAGATTTCTTTGCAAGGCCACTGAATCTGAGCGCATGAGATAGTACAGTTTTAGGAATTTTTCCTGTATCATGGGTAACATACAAATTCACATACACAAACAGCCAGACCCGGAACAACTATCTGTAGGCCATACAAATATTTGTTCCGTGCGGAAATCGAACCCGCGACACGCAGCGCAGCAGTCAATCGCTCAACCACTGCGCCAAACGTGCTGTGTGTTTCGCAGGGCGTTATTAAGCAAAAAGTGTTTATTTGCACCAAGCGTGGCGAAAACCTACCATAAAAATAGTAACTTACAGGTTGGGAATATAAAGAAAGACACATCTTTGTTTTGATTGCCTTGAATATCACGAATCGAGACCTAAATAAAAGCGTACTGTTGCAGTATATGTGTAACGCAATTGGGGTCTGGTGGGGAGAAAACTTGGTATATCTAATCTAATATCTTTAAACGAGCAATTCTTATATAATCTGAATCTCAGAAACGGATCTAACGAATTTCATGAAATTTAGTATGCAGGGGATTTCAGGGGCGATAAATCGATCTAGCTGGGTTTCATTTTTAGAAAACTTTTACCAAAAAAAAAAGCCGTGCGGAGCTCGGTCATACAGGTAATATACATATTACAGTGTAGTGATGAAAATTGGTTTTTGGAGAGAAATTTAAAAAAAGGATGCTTCAATAGTATTTTTGCCCCAGCAAAAATACTATTGAAGCATACTGTACCCCTGTTACCCCAGTGGCAACAGAGAGGAAGTTTTTTTTTTAACGTTGCCCCACTCTAGCAACTTCTCCGGTATCGTGGGTGCGTTTACAATCATATAAACTCACATACACAAACAGCCAGATCCGGAACAACTAACTGAAGGCCATACAAATATTTGTTCCGTGCGGGGATCGAACCCGCGACACGCAGCGCAGCAGCCAATCGCTAAACCACTGCACCAACCGTGTCGTCATCAAAACCGAATCCGATCGTTTCTAAAGCGAAGTCGGTGTTTTTGGTTGTTTCTTCGCTTTTAATACCGACTTCCGAAATTAAAGTTATTTTATACTTTGTAGTGTTTTTGTTATTTGGAAGTCGGTTGTATTTCTTTGTCAAAAAGTTTACTGGTACCCCACACCTAACAACACCACTGTAAAGTTACGTCAAAGGAAAATACGCAATACCGTTATTTGGATGACATATTTTTTCCAGCTATTATGATTTAAAAACCAAACTACAAAACTGATTTTGATGAAATTTCTATGGGACCAATCGGAAAATATATCCTTTCATAAATTAAGATCATTTTTCAAATCGGTTCGTAAATGACGGAGTTATGAGGTAAAAAAATACAACCGAATTGAGAACCTCCTTCTTTTTTTGAATTAGGTTAAAAATATTATATCCGTATTGATTTATCTCACTGATTCCAAAAAATATTTCAATCGTATATACCACTATGTACGATTGAAATATTAAAACGACAATTCTGAGTTTTTATACCTATTTGAAAAACACTCCATCATGTTAAAACACTACGTGAACGATACGATCGTAACGATATTATAATAATGTATGCAGTAAAAACCACATCCACGAGCCTGTGTTAAATACTAGCGTACCTGATAAATTTATTAACTGACAAATGAACTGAAAATAAAATGAGGTTTGTTTTCAATGTGAATGCAGCCAGTTAACATGGAGTAAATAATAGTCGTTCCAGCTGAGCATGAATATTGTTTAAATGACTGTAAACGTAAAATAAATATTGACGCGGCTAAATAATAACTGCCGTACGGGTTAATATTCAGGTTAAGCGACGCTTGCCAAGGTTGTTCTCTGGATGGGTGACCATACCGAGAATCCTCCAAGGCTCGGAGAGCACGCTAAGCTGTTGGTACCAGCTGTGATTTGTCAGAAGCCAGAAAATCTGACAGCTGTCTTGCCAAGATGTACCGTGTTACCCAGTTACTGGGTTTTGAAGGTCAGGTAGGCAGTCGCTCCACGTTAAACACTGGTATTTAACTGAATCCGATCTAACTGGAAGCCGACCCCAATATAGTTGGGAAAAGTATAGGCAGGCACCAGTATGTCACTAAAAAGTACGTTTTGTTTTTTCAAAATTCGAATAGCACTATGTCATTTTGACACTTAAAACGAATCGAATAACACCTTATTTGAAAAAAATATCCAGTAGTTTAGGCTACCGGAGATCCGGAGACATCTTTATTTTTTGAAAGTATGTACCATAGTTTCAAAAAATAAATATTGACATTAAAAAGTTTGAAAGAGTCACTTGATAACATTGTGCTCAGTGAAAACTAATACTTTTTTAAATATCACTAAATCCTCTTTTACAGAATCCTTTTGTTCGTGCGTCCAGCTGCGATGTTTTTAATTTCGTCGCTTTACGACGTCATTGGCTGACCTCACGCTGTGCTCACCCCTCTCAGATTGCGAGCGTTAAGATTACGAGCTCGGATCGCAAAAAATCGGCACGTTTCTACGATCGCCGGATTATTCCCACATAGATATGAAATATAATGGGAACAAATTTTCGATCTCTGTCTTTTAATTATGTTGTTTCATTAACAGCAAAATATTTATTTTTGAGTTATTTATTCCCGAATTAAAAATTTGGTGTTGAAGAACTTTTCAAACCATGTTATGTCTAATTTTGATAGGTTTTACTTTGAGCTCAATATCAATTCAGAAATTGATTGTTTCTGGACCTCCTACCCTTTTCCGTACAATTCTGTTCTTCAATTAAGTTAGTACCTACCTATGTTTAAGCTGAATTGAAAAAAAACGCGATATTCACAATTCACGACCCTAATCTTTCAAAAATTGATTCACAAAATGACCCAGAGATCCACCTGTAAATACCTACATACACTGGCGTTCAAAGAAACAGCGTCAATGTAAACACACAGATAACTAAAAATATCTTAGGAGAATTCCAAAAAAAAATTGTAAACCCAGGTCTATAAGTTTCAAATATACAATAACATTTGAAAATGGAACTCTAAATAAGTTTAAACAAGTTTAAGGTTAAGCCATGAATAAAAGTTACGGATAATCTTTACTAAAGCTTTCTTCGGGTATTGTTTTAAATTCTATCATAACCAATTTAATTGTCGATAATAATATCTTTTATTCATTATATGCACGTCAATTACTTACCAAAATATGGTCATATCGACCGAAATGTCCGCGCAAAGTTTGTTTTTAGTGCAGTATGTCTTATAACTAACGATTAATGCTTGCCAGTAATTTGTTCATTATAGTTTTGTATGTGATGCGGTTTTATTTGCACGTCAGTGTTGTTGAACATTCCCCGCCAAGCGAAAATGTTTATTAACCCCATTTACGGCCGCCCCGCGCTTCGGAGGTGTGAATCGCTCAATGATTAAATGTTTCAGATTGAATATTCATTTAATATAGTTTGCACAGTATTCATTAACGTCCGTGGGTCCGTTCAGTGGGTTCTGTTGATTTTTTTAGAGAGATCCTGTGAAATACTGCGAGGTAGTAAACATAAAAAGTTGATACAAAATGATTTAAATACTTACCTGAAAACCCGGTTAAAATTGAAAGTCTGAAATATGTCAAACCCTGTTTCAAAAATACCGAACAGAGGTTTTACGCTAAAGCAAAGTTTGAGTAAAACTTCAAATAACAATAGGTACACGAGTGTTTATCTGTTCGGCACATTGAAATATATAGCGCTTAATACGGATGCGGTCGGTTCCTGAATTCATGAGTTTAACTGCGAATTGAGTAAACTGTTTGCCCTTCTCTCTTCCGTTTTACAGTTCGATGCGAATCATTTAGATACTAATATTATGTAGCTGAAAAGTTTGTTTGGTTGTACATGCTAATCTCAGGAACGAATGCTAGGCTTTCACGGTGAGAGGTTTACAAAATCGCATTGCTGGCTACTTCGTGTGCGTGTGAAATTTGCATTGTCTTATGAAGTGAGTGTCAGATTAATTTTGAGACTTGTTTGCCGCACTCGTTTTGTTTATTTATTTTAATTTATATTTTAATGTTCTCGAGACCATAGAAATATAATGTCATTTTCATCACTTTCATTTTAGAAATTATAATAGTTCTTACCAGTGGGGTAATTACTGACTTCATAGTTAAGAACTTCTATCTCCGCCTATCTACAAGTATGTCACAAACACTTTCACAAAGTAGTCTATTATGCTGGAATTTCGGTATTTCTGGACGATATACGAATGAAGTTTTACGTCTGCCACCCTATCATTGTGATCTGAATCCAATCGAATCTAAAAATAAATCAAATATTTTTGTAATTTGATCAAACACAGCAGACAGTGGCTCGCCGTCCGATCAGAACCAAGCCCGGGTCGAGGGCGCGTTGTGTCCACGCGCACCTCATATAGATGTCAGCACAGTAGACGGGGTCCGCTAGGGCCAAAGCCTGCCAGGGTTGCGGAATTTGTTCGAAAGAGTCACCGTGGCCCTGGAACGTAAAAGGCATTAGGAGGAACACGTATGGGTTTTAGTCAGTAAGAGTCTGACACTCCCTTCTGCTCCGCCCAGAGCGGAAGAAGTCATTTTTGATGATTTTCCATCCATAAAAAAAGGTAGCAGAGAAAAATATTGATCAATCGGAAAAACATATTCAAAAACTAACTAGGGAATCAATAAAATCGATAACGGCTGCAGATTGGAAGAAAGAGGTGAATCATGTCGAGAGGCTCCAAAAAGTATACTGGGAAAGATGTAGGAAAGTGATACCCCCAAGAAAAACAAGCGAGGGATTTTATCATTACTCTTGGAGGAGAAGAAAGCTTGCTGAAAGTAACAGCGATCAAATTGATAGTGAATGTGATATGTCTGGAATGCATATGTAATTCATTGTAATAATATAAATATAACAAAAGGGTGTTTTAATAGTGACGCTCGAACTTTGACAGTTTATAGCGGCCATCTTGAAAAAGCAATAGCTGTCAAATTTGGCGGGAATATATATTTATTCGTGACATTTCATGGAACCATGGAACGCTATGTGCTTCAATGACGTGTAGAACTTGTTACAATGTATTAAATTATCAAACAATAAATTTATTGGATGGAAAGTTCGAGGGCTTCGTCATCTCGCGTAGTGGTGAAATCAACTAGCCACCGAGATAGTGTGATCTAACACCGCTCGATTATTTTCTTATTCAAAATTAATAAGTAATAAATCTTTATTCAAAATTCAAATTGGTACAACAGAATAATAAATCTTAGATAATAATATAGGTAGAACAATGTTAGATGCCTGTACTAGGAGGATCCTGTATCACAGGCGGCAAGAGCTCAACAATGTACTAAGAATCGTATAAAAATGTTAATAATATTTACTTAATATTAAAATAGTAACTGAGTAATATTAATTTACTGCTTAATTGCTAATTGCTGCTTTGAAGGCCAACATTACTCACGTTCTTCATGAGATTGAACCCCATTTATGCGAAAATGTCCAAAATTGGTCTACCAGGTGCAGCATTGTGAACTCTGCTTTTAACTTTGGCGAAAAGTAAATCCTTCTTGCAAGAATCTTTTTCTACCTTTGTTGTCCAGAATGTTTGTTGTCTACAATATTTATCCAATTGGTTTTTTTGTCTTAGGAACAAGCTTATTTCGGTCCGAGCTGCTGACTCACAAACCGGTGACCCCTAGAGAACCGTTGCTTAATTATCTTAACTTTCTTTATGTAAAAATTCTGCTGGAGAGCTATGGTGTTCATACACAATTTTTCACCGTCATAGATTATTGGAGAATCGGTCCTCCCCCTTACTTCAAGAGCTGAGGTAGCCGCTGAACCGTGCCGCCAGTCCAAATACCACTGTGCGCTGTATCAGGCAGAGCCACGGTGGGGCAGAACCAGACCCACCGTCACAAAGCACCACAAAGAAATTTACAGATATATATGTACATTTTCTTGCATGTGATCCGTAATTGTACGCGTTTCTTTTTTTATGTTACGATAGGATATTTGTATAGAAAGAAAGAAAAAGAGTTTGTTTGTGACAAGCATGACACATATGATATGATATGAGTCACATTCGTATAAATATATGTGTCTAGGGACCTGCGAAAACCACTTAGTGTCGCATCTTTTAAGTGCTTTTTTAAATGGAGACGCTCGTTAGACTAATATGTCGTTGCAACTACATTTAGGTTCTGAAGTAAACCTCGTTAGTTTTTAAGTCCGCACTTGGTTCCAGAGAATTGTTTTAAGTGATTTTTTAACGGAAATCTACTTTATATATTCGGTGTATTTTTTATAATCAAAATTATACGTATTCATTGTGGTGAATGCTTTTCATTTAAGCTACACAGGATACAAGGCGGTCGTTTGGCTGAAATTATATTCCATACATAATGTTCTCAAATGTCCTTTGAAACAGAATACCAATTATGGCAATATGATATAAACAGGTTGTTTTATTTTAAATTTCGAGCGCTCTTAATGAAAAGCCCTGTATTTGTTTGTGTTTACTTGCATCGAATTCAAATTGTTGAATTTGTGTGAGTACCTACCTGTTCCTAGTTAATTAAATTAAACAATTAACTGACCGCACCAACCACCAATATACACTCATTGCACTATGTAGGTACATTCGTCCCAGATTCGCAGTTCTGATTTGCTTTTATCTAGTGTAACATATATTTGTATGTTTAACAACAATATTTCCTTGCCGATAGATCGCGATATCAAATATAAAGAATTGAATTGCAAATTATTATCTAAATTCAAGTTACTACCTATTACTGATTTATATGGTCATAGGTTTTTTAATTATGGACTCGCATTTGACAATTAGGGCCTAAACACAAACATCAGTTTAATACAAGGTAGAGACGAAGATACGATAGTAAATCAAAACAATGGCAATACTAGTTCATACGAACATGTTGTCTTTTATCACAGATTTGATGTCACTTACTGCAACAGACTGCTTGGAATATCGTCAGAATAGTAGTCACTATCCTGGACTAGTTTGAGTTTTTTTGACGTTTTATGCACTTTGAAAGTTTATTTTTAATTTTGGTGACAAAATTTATAACAGTTTCAAAATATTCCTATGAATCGTATTGATATCTAAGCTTCAAAAAAAAAAATGAAATAGAAACGATTATGTTTTTGGGCTGTGGCAAGTTAACGCTGAACTGGCCCTGTCATTGTTTTAAAATTATGTTTTTTATATACATATTTGTTCCTACATTGTGTGTATCAGTGTGTGCTAAATAAACATGTTTTCTTTCGCTCCTCTGCATGCCAGCTCTGTGTCACAAATAAGTACTAATAAACGCCTGCATCTTGATTTTCTTTTTGTTTTCCTTAAAATACCCACTAAGAAGGGAAGTCTATACCCTGCCTCACTAACAACAAATTACAATACTAAATTCCTAAATGCTAACGTGAGCTAACGTTCATTTTATGCTGAATGCATCATTACGTAGAATATGCGCAATGAAAAAGAGGAATGCAAAGGAATTCAGACGGCTTGTACATTAATTTGTCCGCTGTGTGGGCTAGAATCCTGACGGGGTCACCACACGGCACGTCGGACGAGCACCTACCATTATTAATTCACGGAAAAGCGTTTCGATTTGCATGAAATGTGTGCAATTTTGGTTAAAGTGAAAGTAGTTTTAAAATAGGGTCTTGTGCCAATATAGCTGTTATAACTACATTGAAAAGGTTTTATGTGGTGGACTTTGTCCCTTTGGTTGTTGAGCCATCATTCATGCCGATCACAATCTTTGATATTTCTCACAATCCATCTTTCGTTTTATGGTTCTTCCTCAGTTCTTTTCTTTGGTCCGTTGAGAACTGTAATGCTACTCTGTAACAACCTCACCGTAAAACTTAGGAGAAGTAAGCTATCAATCCGCGTCAATTTTTAATCTCACTTCAACTAACTTATCATAGTGATCGATTTCCAAAATAAAAAAAAAATAATGATATATCAACCATATAAAAAAATGTGTTTTATTACGATGTTCTCAAATATTTGAAGTACTTCACAGATCCAAGGGCCATGCATGGTCAGGACTAAGGACGCCCGCAGCGCTCTGTGCCGCGTCCATATCTGACCATTTGGCCTGATTGACAGCCCTGAGTGGCTGCGAGGAGAGGTTCCTCTTCAGTTAGAGTTATGTCCACAAACATCAATTAAATGGAGCAAAACGAGGGTCTTATTTATTATTAATGATTGTCTACTCGTGATTTAAACTGTATGAATTTGATGCCATATCGTATATAGATTGAAAAACCTAGAGTGGAAAGTAATAAAAAAGTTTATTTGCGCCAATTATGACGCATACTATTTATAAAAAGGAGCTAATATGGTGATTTAAACTGGTTGAATATGCGTCACAAATCTGCGAGTTTTACGGGGAAAAATTATTTATTTAAACTTTGTGTGCAATAGTGGTATATGGGCGAACTTAATGCATCAAGTACTGTAAGTGCAGAGAGTAATTAAAGCTAAATAAATCAAGGCCTTCTCTACCAGTCCACATTTAGAAAATTTAGTGCTTGTTTATCTATTATTTTGGGATTTGGAGTTTGTTTGACTAGCTTCTGTAACCTACTCTTTTGTTGGTCACTAAGAGCGGTAACACACTGCACCCGATTCGAATCTGTAAAATACGCATATAAAACTCGGTCCGAATTCGGAAATTCTTTCCGCACTGCGTCCGATCCGAATTCGTGAAAATACGGATCTAAAGTCTAAAAAATTCGGATCTAATTCGGATATTGCTTCGGGTTTTACCACACCAATCGAACAACGTCGATTAGTGGAGTAACACACTTACGCACTAATCCAATCTCTGATCCAAATCCAAGCTATTCAGGGGCTATCATGACTACTTCGGAATGTATATAATATTTTCACGGATTCGGATCGGATGCAGTACGTAACCGCTCTACACATCGTTTCAATTATATCTGTTTATTCTTTTATTTACTTTATTTTGATGATATATAATATATATATATAAATGTAAAAATATGATTATATTAGATTGATTCCAATGAACCGCCACTCTTCCATTGAAAGGTTCATTAGAAAACCAGCGTCAGACAGCATCAGTTTGTCTGACATATCGCTGAAATGGACCTTTTTAGTGCAGCCGTGAGACACTCTTGGTTCTTAGTATACATTTTTTTTATTCCTATGTACCGTGCGTGTTTCATGTAAGTGCTAAATAAATATTATTCTTTCTTTATTCTTTTTTCTCTAACTCGAACTATCACCAACATATTTTCAATGTTACGGATGAAGTGCAAAAATCTACTATCATTATGTAGAATAACGTTGACAGGAAAGGCGATTCGTTTTGATTTTTTTAAGTTCCTACTATTTTGAAAAATTCGCATTAGTAACAGCAAGTGAACTTAGGTTTTTGTTAAAGTAATTCATCAAATTTTGCGACAGCCCTTTCTTTACATTACCATCCATTTGTAACTGAAACAAAAAACGTTTGACAAAATCGAGTTCATATTTACACGCAATCATAGAAATGCGAAGGTAAATAGAGAATAAAACGGTTTAACGTTTTAAACCGTTTTATTCTCTATTTACTGTCGTCGTCCGGGCAAAGCCATGGCGCGCTCGAGTCAGACATATTGGTGGTTTTATTAACTTTTTCTCGGCTCTTGAGCGGAGGACGTGTAATATCTACAGGAGCTGCCCTTCAGCTATTACCCTCGCGACGGCAAGCTGGTTGCCGTGGCGACCGGGCGGCAAACGTGGGGTGTACCCTCCAGCACCAATATGAAGGAGGTCGCTAAGCCAGCGGGAGACTTGGGACGCGGAAGCGGGCTAGGTTTCTCTGCAACATGATACTATCTTGATGGTGTTTTTTATGTTCCATTTGGGCTTGGTCTCTGTTCTAGTCAGCCTGTAGACGTTCCTCTCGTTCGGTAGCGACATCGACTGTTGAAACGTCAAAAATAGAAGTAACATGCGCTACCGAAATGTCAAAATGTAAAGAGGCGCTAGTCAAAGTGTCTATTCTATTCTATTTTTAATATATGGCAATCAAAGCCGATGACAACTATTCTGCCAATGTCCCAAGTAGATTGGAGAAGCAAGTGTGCAATATCTTACTGATTAGGAGAAAACGACAATTGCTGCAGAAAATAATTAGATTCTTCTATGGATTCAGTTAGTCAAAGTGTCATTCCATTAGCGAATGCCATTGTCAAAATTCTTAAATAAGATCATCACGTGACATTTCGACAGCGTTCATCAATCTCATACATTTTTGACGTTTTGACAGTCGCCTTCGTAACGCTTCCGCTGACAGATTGTCACTTGGTTAAGGCTTAAGGTCAATCCAAAATATATTAATTAATTTCAATTCATTTTTTTTATGTTATGGCTCCGTCGATTAACATTCGATGATTTTGCCAATGTTAAGGTACGAAATGACAAAAGTCGGTTCTCAGTTACGATACGTTTTAGAAGACTATTGGTCAGTTTTTATAGCGATGTCATCTGTTATTCTCCGAGCTAAAAAGGAAAAACCTTTTTTTTGTTAAAGCATATTAGCATATCGACAATCAGTGTCGTCGATGGAATATCATATGAATGATTTTGTACATAAGCCACGGACGAGTTGGGAATGAGTCAAAATTCAGCATGAGACAGGTTAAGAAACTGACTAAATGTACAAAGTGACGTATTGGTAAATGTGACTTACTATAAATAGCGACGAAATGTAGAATGTGACGTATTGTCATCACATTCATTGAGTTACTAATATAATGAAACTCATCATCGGTCCAATGAATTGTATTTATTTCCTTAGAACCGTAATCGTTCAGGTAACTAATGAAATTTTAGTCAAAATATTAATTACTGCTTACCAACCACGAGTGCCAACCGAACAAACATATTTCTTTTATGCTTTTTAAATCCCGCAACTCCCGCCATTCTGTTGAATTAACAGCTTATAAAAAATCCAACGACAATGACACCAGTTGAATCGTTTCAGTGTTGCAAGCATCGTAAGTCGATTACAAATAATAATCGAGCACAAAATAACCGCTGATTTCTTAGCCCCAACTTATACCAATATTGAAGGCCTTCGGAGGAATCTCTTGAAAACAAACAAATTGCTCTGGTGTTGACTTCAATTCCTTATAGGAAATGATATTTCGTCGAGTCTGTTTGGAACACGAAGTAAAGGACTGGCTTTTACTTCTAAAAGTCAGTCCATTACTTCATCTTGCCGCCAGTCTTTTGGGCATAGTTCCACAGTGATGCGGGAGAGTTTATTGACGCAATATTTTAATGTCTGTAAAGTAATTAATCTTGGTTCATTTACCATCCCTTACTCAGGAGAAATGGTAATCAAACGGAATCCCATAAAAGAGTACTTAAACTCTATTGTATGCAAATAATTTTAATATTTCCATACAAAATTTACTGGTCGTCTTGATCATCTTAGTCTTTAAGGAAATTGGGATACTACTATTCCTAAAATCGGCTAGCTATCGCATAGAAGCTATGAAGACAATTAAAAATCAAAATCAAGAGAAATAAATAGTAATTTATTGAAATTAAGCTGACAGTCAGCACCTTTTGAACGTCAAAATTTACAAAGACAATCCTCCAAAACACCCGCCCGACACCAATAAAAAAAAAGCAAAAAAAGACAAAAACTTACATAATGCGGCCTCATTATGTAAGTTTTTGTCTCTGGTCGCCACGGAGTATAGCTTAACATAACATAACATTTATTGAAATAATAAGTTTACAAACAGTGTACATATGGTTCAGTAATATATTATTGGCCTATTATGGTATTAGACTTATTCACCTGTACACTGGGTGAGTTCACAAGGGCCACGTACTGTGTAGCGTGTAAGATGTAGTTAAGAAAGTTTTTTGTAAGTTACTTTGTCGCATTAGATGTAATCTGTAATGGCAAAGGAAACGTGTGTGTAATAAATAAATAAATAAATAATAATCTAGAAAAAAACTATGGTATGAAAAGTATAAGATTACAGTTGCAAAAATATAATTCTAAAGGTAATGTAGTGCATTGCCCGATCTAGGTTTGTTTAAACCTGTGTTTTAGGTCATCTCTCTACGACGGTAATTTTCAAATAGGACAGGCAATTAACTAAATTGACATATATTTTCAATATCTAAGTAGGAACAATGTTTTGCGTTACCTTATTATAAGCTAGGCTTATGGGATATATTTATTTCTAAAACTTTTTTTTTTTAAATATTAGGTTTGTTATTTGTATATTAGGTATACAGTTACGTCAGCTACTGTATTTCAGAACCTCTAGTAGTCTTTCCTTGTCTAAGTAATCTAGTTTCGCTAAATAATCGGATAACATTATACTACATTATAACTTCAATTATATATATCTTCAGCAATTTGTTAAATTTTGTTTTATAAGTTAGGTCCTAAAAATAAGTAACGCATGTTTAGTCTGGGGGTTAGTGCAAACCAGGTCCTTTTTTCTCTTGTCTGAAGTTGCTATTTTAAAATCTAGTTCAGTGTGTTGCAGTAAAACTATACTTAGAACAAATAGTTGTCGAATTGTTAGCACCTCACATGCCTTACAAAGCTGGTGTGTGGGAAATCTGAATGGGCGAAAGGTGGGGACTATTAAAATTGCTCTTTGAGTACTTTCTAGGAGTAGTAAACTTGATTTTGCGGCACCACCCCAGGAAGTTATGCAATAGGTAAGAATAGACTGACACAAAGCCAAGTAAACCTGTTCAATTAATTTAAAGTTGGCTATGTGCCGTAAATTCTTAAAAAAATGTATTAATAAACGTACTCTTGTGCATAATAAATCTATGTATTTACGGAAAGTTTTGTGTCTATCGTGATGCCTAGGTATTTGATATGGTCGGCTTAAGTTAAAGTGGGACAAGTGCATGCTGTGTCAGCGTATAATTATGCGCGTGAATGTTTTGGTTAGTAAGCGCCCGTTAGTATTTCTCCTTGTAAATAAAATGAATTTGGTTTTATTTTAATTTAACGTAAAAAGATTATTATTTAGCCAATTACACACAATATCAAAGCCATAGACCTCAGCTCTTGATTTACCTGAGAACAACAGAGATGTGTCATCCGCATATGCCATAATTAAAGCATTTTAGTGTTGTAAGCGGCAGAGGTCATTTATACAAATTAAAAATAAAGCAGGCCCCAAAATACTGCCTTGTGGGATTCTATAATCACTATTTTTAAGTTCCAAACTCGTTTACTGACCTAGTTTTAGAGACTGGTAACGATCGCTAAGATAATTAGATAAAAAATTTAATTGTGCTCATCTTATGCCTATTTTTTCCAGTTTAAGTAATAGTAAAGAACAAGAAATGGTGTCAAAAGCTTTGGCAAGGTCTAAAAAGATCCCAATGATATGCATGCCATTGAGATTTTTACTAATACAATTTGATAATTTGTGTACTGTTTGGCTCGTTGATCTTTTAGGCCTAAAACCAAATTGTTGATCTGAAAGCAGTTTGTTATTTCCAAAATATTTTACAAGGCTGTTGTTAATGATTCTTTCCAAAACTTTTGAAAGTCCCGATAGTACTGAAATAGGTATATATTTATTTATTTATTATATACTTTATTGTACACCTCGTAATGAGAACAGGACAATCAATCATAAAATAAGTGTACAATGGGCGGTCTTATCGCACAAGGCAATCTCTTCCAGACAACCTTTGGATGGATTGAACGAAGGGAAATAGATTTAGGGCTGTCAGTGTACAAACGTTTTAAACAATACTAATTAGATATAATAATATAAAATACATAAAAACAATACCAATTTATATACTAATAAATATCAAATATACATATAATTAAGACAGGAGCGGAAAAAATTAAAGTGAAAGGTAATGCTCCTTCACCATTCTTTTAAACGCTGGTAGCGTATATAGTTGGTCACAGAGGTCTTGTTTCCAGATTTGAAAACAGGGGTGACCACGGCTTTTTTAAGCAATTTTGGGAATATTCCTTAGGTTAAACATATCTGAAAAATGTGAGTTAGTGGAGGGGCAATTATGTATTTCTGTCTTTAAAGTACAATATTAGGAATGTCATCCCAACCGACGGCGCAGACGTCCTTTAACCCGTCTATTATACCTATCACTTCATTCACATCCGTATCTTATAAAACAAAAGGGTTCATTGTAGTATGAGTCATACATGGACTTTGAATAGAAGGATTTCTGAGTGATAAAGTTTTTTCTGCCAGATTTTTCCCAACGTTAATAAAGAAACTGTTTGCTTTATAAGTCGAATGGGTTGATAAGAGATCGAGCGGAGGTTCTGAGTTTTTAGTTCTAAATGTGTTTCTTTTAATAAACCTACAGATAAGCTAACTGTTTTTTCCTGCCTTCTGTAGCTGATATTTTTCATATTGTTAAATTGTTGATCTTTTTCAACAGATTGTTACATAAATTTCTATATCACTTATAAGTGACTGAGAGTATTTCATTGTTTGGGGGTTTGCAACGGCTTGCTGTTCTTCAAGAATTGGATTGTGCTGTAATGGATTTTTGCTTCAGGCATTGGTATAGGACAGCCATTTGAGATGTCACATGTGCGATCTTTTGACAAAGATTGGAAACGCGGAGTTTGTGATCAGAGTTCATTTTTCCTTTGGCAACCGTGGAACAAACTTTAAAACAAAGTTTGTTCCATTCAAGTAAAATGGTCTCTTTGGATCCTAACCATTTCTGGATCTCCGGCGTAGGGACGTCATCAGCCAGTAGATAAGTCATCCTCCGTGGATGCTGGTGGCGCTGTTTCTCTTGGTTGGTTTTGGTCAAAGTATGTTGGAGTAGGCTGCATTAACTGGCTACGACCAAAAGGGCTAAACCCTTGGTTAGATATTACTAATACAGAAACTCACTATTTTTTTGGATAAAAGTAATTAGTTAATTTTTCTCTATGAAAAAGTTGTTACTTGCACAATTAATACGCGCAACACACTTTACTCAATATTACTGACTCTGCAAATTGTTTTTATATTATTTTCCGTAATTATTTAGAGTTAATTCATTATAATTAACACAGAATACGTCCGCTTAGGTTTGCGACTAGAACTCACCTGCATCTGATATAAATTTGAATGTTATTATTAGTTTAAATTCTCTCAATTGTACATCGAGATGGATCCTTGGATCGGAAAGTCAAACACTGCCCAGCCCGCCAAAATATGGACCTGCAGACGCAGCTTAACAAATTAGGTTAAAAAGATCTTTATTACTCACTAGTGGACGTCACGCGGTTTCACCCGCGTAGTTTCCGTTCCCGTGGGAATTCACGGGGATAAAATATAGCCTTTGTTACTCGTTGATAATGTAGCTTTCCAATCATAACGGTGAAAGAATTTTTGAAATCCGCACAGTAGTGTTTCTTTTAATAAACCTACAGATAAGCTAACTGTTTTTTCCTGCCTTCTGTAGCTGATATTTTTCATATTGTTAAATTGTTGATCTTTTTCAACAGATTGTTACATAAATTTCTATATCACTTATAAGTGACTGAGAGTATTTCATTGTTTGGGGGTTTGCAACGGCTTGCTGTTCTTCAAGAATTGGATTGTGCTGTAATGGATTTTTGCTTCAGGCATTGGTATAGGACAGCCATTTGAGATGTCACATGTGCGATCTTTTGACAAAGATTGGAAACGCGGAGTTTGTGATCAGAGTTCATTTTTCCTTTGGCAACCGTGGAACAAACTTTAAAACAAAGTTTGTTCCATTCAAGTAAAATGGTCTCTTTGGATCCTAACCATTTCTGGATCTCCGGCGTAGGGACGTCATCAGCCAGTAGATAAGTCATCCTCCGTGGATGCTGGTGGCGCTGTTTCTCTTGGTTGGTTTTGGTCAAAGTATGTTGGAGTAGGCTGCATTAACTGGCTACGACCAAAAGGGCTAAACCCTTGGTTAGATATTACTAATACAGAAACTCACTATTTTTTTGGATAAAAGTAATTAGTTAATTTTTCTCTATGAAAAAGTTGTTACTTGCACAATTAATACGCGCAACACACTTTACTCAATATTACTGACTCTGCAAATTGTTTTTATATTATTTTCCGTAATTATTTAGAGTTAATTCATTATAATTAACACAGAATACGTCCGCTTAGGTTTGCGACTAGAACTCACCTGCATCTGATATAAATTTGAATGTTATTATTAGTTTAAATTCTCTCAATTGTACATCGAGATGGATCCTTGGATCGGAAAGTCAAACACTGCCCAGCCCGCCAAAATATGGACCTGCAGACGCAGCTTAACAAATTAGGTTAAAAAGATCTTTATTACTCACTAGTGGACGTCACGCGGTTTCACCCGCGTAGTTTCCGTTCCCGTGGGAATTCACGGGGATAAAATATAGCCTTTGTTACTCGTTGATAATGTAGCTTTCCAATCATAACGGTGAAAGAATTTTTGAAATCCGCACAGTAGTTTTTGAGTTTATTCATTACAAACATACACACACACAAAAATACAAATTTTTCCTCTTTATAATATTAGTGTAGATAAGAACTTATAATGCAGCCACGTTAAACACTGGTATTCAGCTGAATCCGGTTTGACTGGAAGCCGACCCCAATAAAGTTGGGAAAAGGCTAGGCAGATGATGAACACAATTAGCTAAAATATATTATTGGCTAATGACCGTACGAGTTAACGATGCGATTTCGTCGCGCGATGAAAAGAACGTGAAAATGATACTGCGCTCGTGCGTACGATGATTTGCAAGCATCAATTAGGACACTTAAAAGTATGTGTTTAATCTCGTCTTGCGACGAAATCGCATCGTTAACTCGTACGATCGTTAACCAATTAGGACGACGCACGCCGACGCCTCAAGTTTTCCTGGCCCATAACTTTGCCACTTCCACAGCATCGTCTGAGGCAGTCAGGCAGCGCATAAGTCACTTATACTGCAGGTTTTGGGGCACAGAAGACAAGTACGTTAATACAGGCACTTTGTGTCATCCATCAAGCCATTTTAAACGAAGTTTGTTCGACGGTTGCCGAAGGAAAAATGAACTCTGATGAGAAGCTCCACGTCATCAATGTTTGTCGAAAGGTCGCACATGGGACATCTCAAATGGCTGTCCTATACCAATCCCTGAAGCAAAAAAACTCTCTGCAATAATTTAAAGAGGTCGTAGGTACTATCCTGATGACACAAAGTGCCTTACTGCCCAAGGAACATCACTTAAGGCTATCAATGATAAATGATATTTATTTGGTGACACTTAAGACTTGAAGCCGCCAGTCTTCCTTTGCTGACGATTCTGAGAAGAAACACCGAAGTAAACTCAAAAGTTGTCTTAAAGTCGAAACAGGGTATTTGACTAAAAAATACGAATTAGTCCGTCAGATAGATTTCCAAAAAATATTGGATAGATACGTATTTTTTCTTTTGTCTCGTAAACAAAAAAATTAAGACGATACAGTTCATTGAAAACTCGTGTGACGTCACCAACCAGTACATTTTTACTGAAAAGTGACGTTAAAAGCCCCCACTCCTAATTTTTACGTTTGCGTTTTATATTCGTAATTTTTATTGATTTGATCAAATAAAAATACGTACTAATACGTAGCCCTTTATAATCTGCGTCGCCGTGATTCTCTTAGGGAACTTTTTAAAAAGATTAATATTATGACAGTCCCTTGCCAATTCATTTATGAAAATATTATGCATGTGCGGAAAAACCGACATCTTTTTAGTAAAATTAGTGATAGACATAATTTTAATACTAGAAATAAAGACAAATTAGATCAACCATTTTTTAGATTAGCTAAAGTCCACACTTCTTTCGTGGGGTATTGTGTTAAATGTTACAACAAAATACCTTCTGATATATTAGAACTAAATGAAAGAAAATTTAAAACTCATGTAAAAAGTACACTTTGTGAACAAGCATATTACAAATTAGAAGATTACATTCAGGATAAGAATGCTTGGAAACATGCTGGTCCTGCTCCATAGGACAATCAAGGGTGAAGGTCAAACTGGTTGATTTATGTATTAACTTTAAAGTTTCTTTTTTTGTGTTTTTATTTTTCTGTTGACTCACACACTGTTGTTTAATTAATGGTTCCAATGTTTGTAAATATGTGAGTACCATTTACCTAAATTTCTTTAGGAAATTAATAAGTTTACCTCTGCTGGTGATACTTTGTTCTTATAAGTAGCATACTCTGGGTGCATCGTCCACACATAATATTAAATTAATTTTTGTAAACCAAATTTTGTAAAATCATTATTTGAAAAGAGTAACTATGGAGTTTCTTGTCCGTTCTTCTCCATAAGAATCTACCTTTCCGAATGGACAGTAGAGTCACTTTATTAATGTAATTCTATTATTTTTACTGAACTGTAAACGATGACGTTCAAAAGTGCCGTTTAATGGCCTAATTGAAATAAACGTTTTGACTTTTGACTTTTACTCATCCAATATTTTTCGAAAATCGAACTAACGGACTAAATAGAATCATATTTTTTATCCCAGACAACATCCTTAATAATAAATAATAATGTTAAAATCATTATGAGAACATTAAAATTCAGTTTACTGGGTGTGACGAAAGCACCACACTGAGATACGGTCTGTTCTGTAAATAACTGTCCGTGAAAACTGAAGTGAATCGTCATTCCAGTTTGATTGGATGAATTGACGACTCACTTCATGTCAAACGGTCACTTGATTACGGAAGTTAACCAAGCCATCGGCATTGCTAATTGTCAAATGCTGTTAGTTAGCAACAACATGGCCGCCAGTGCGCTTACAACGGTAATCCAATTAAGGCATGTGTTCTTTGCGGCTTGCTTTGAACAAAGTTGTGGTTTAGCGTCGGGCGGCGGAAATGTGTGCTGTTTATTCGTTTTCAAATGCAGTGCTTTGGGTAGTTTTAGGAACTTAGGTACCCATATCAACTCAAATGATTTAGATTATGCTATTTTGGCATTTCCATATGATAACGAAAGGGTTATTTTTTTATGTTACTTCTGTTCCGATTTTAACTAAACAATAGGTATATTGCTCAAAATATATATTTAGAAAACAACGTGTTAGTTGATTTTTGTCGCTGGCTGTACTTAGAATTGTGTCTGTGTTTTATGTAGGGCTAGCCAAAGATGTTGTAATTAAGTATTTCAGTACCTGGATGACCGAGCTTTGCTCGGTTTTTTTTTGGTATATTTTTCTAAAAATGAAACCTAGCTAGATCGATTTATCGCCCTCGAAAGCACCTGCATACTAAATTTCATGAAAATCGTTGGAGCTTTTTCCGATATTAAGATTATATACATACATATACAGGATGGAATTTTGTAATACCACCTGAAGGGAAAGTACTCTTAATACTGTAGATAGAAAATTTTATTCAAACAAAACATTCCTTTGTTTTTGAGTAGAAAGAAAACTGTTTTCAAAGATTTTCAAAAATTCGCGTGCCTCACCCGGGAATCGAACCGACTAAAATCTATAAAAATTACAACCTTTCCTTTTATTGCATCGACCGTTAGGATCAATTAAAAGGATAAAATCTTTCTAAGAAGCTTGATAAATTAAATGATAGGAAAACCATGAAATCTTAAATCATTTTAATTATGTACAAAAAATGGTCCCTTCAGGTGGCATTACAAAATTCAACCCTGTATACAAGAATTGCTCGTTTGAAGGTATTAGATTTATTTTAGATACTATAAAAAATGGTTTACGTTCGTAACAAGTCACAATCTTAGGTTCAGTTCAAAACCAGCACTAGGTACTAGTGTGTGTCGTATGCAGAGCTGGGCCTGTGGCTTAGCCGCGAAAACATAATGATTTCACTGTTTTAAACCGACTTCAAAAAAAGGAGGACGTTTTCAATTCGGTTGTATGTTTTTAGGGTTCCATACCCAAAGGATAAAACGGGACCCTTTTACTAAAATTTCGCTGTCCGTCTGTCATCAGGCTGTATCTCCGTGAACCGTGATAGTTAGACGGATGAAATTTTCACAAATGTTGTATTTTTGTTGCCGCTATAACAACAAATACAAAAAAACAGAAAAATAAATATTTAAGGGGGCTCCCATAGAACAAACGTGATTTTTTGCCGTTTTTATAGATAATGGTACGGAACCCTTCGTTCGCGAGTCTGACTCGCACTTGGCCGGTTTTTTTTTGTGTGTTACCACATAACTCCGTGATATAAGAACCGATTTGAACTTCTTTTTTTTATGTGACAGGATACTTTCCGATTGGTCCCAAAATTTTTTTATCCAAATCGGTTCAGTAGTTTGGTTTTTAAATCATAATAGCTGGAAAAACATTATCAGGCAAGTAAACGAAAATGCGTATTTTGCTTTCCAGTGGTGTTGTTAGGTGCGAAGTACCACTAAATAGTGAAAAATATCCTGTAAACGTGTTCGCGTTTAATAAAATTATTTTTATTCCATATCTCGCAAGTTATGTTAAAGGGTTATGAGAACGCATTCATTGCTATAACCTGACTTACTAAGTGCTCTAGCTAGACTTTAGGTGGCTACTGAGATATTCTAAGCGAATAATCTTGACAGAACTACTTGACGTCACCGTTGGCGCAGTGGTTGAGCGATTGGCTGCTGCGCTGTGTCGCGGATCGATTCCCGTACGGAACAAATATTTTGTTTGGCCTATTGATAGTTGTTCCGATTCTGGCTGTTTGGGTACAACGTGGGCCAAAGTTAAAAAAAAAAAACAGAAGCTTCCATGTTTTGATGATCCTTAGGTCAGAGCTAGACACTCTTTCTTATATCTCATCGATGACTCATGATGTTTTGCCCACCCAATACTTACGACCTAGATAGGGTGCAAGTACTGCCCTAAAAAAAAACAATAAAGTACGATAGAATCTCAATTTGATAAACACCCCAGCACAAAACATATTCAATTTTATGAGCCGGCTAATTTAGCAACATTTAATCTGTAACACAACTTTCGATAGCAAACCAGATAGTGTATCAGACAAATAGGGACGACACAAGTGGAAATAGTTCCCATGCAAAGATTCATTGTGATATATTTCGCAGTACAAATAATGGGACTGCTCTGGTCAAAGAATAGGGGATACACAGATTTGGAGATGTGTCACTCGAATTTTGTGAGGTCAGTTTATTATACACTGATCTTAAATAAGAACAGTGAAGGATAAAATTCTGAGGAACGTTATAAGTCGCGATCATAAGGAAGCGGAGCGCTTCACTATTAAGTCGCCTACGAAGCAGCTCGAACAGTGTCCTGAGGGTGTTGTCCGAGCGGTGGGACCTGTCCCTGATAAAGAGGTGGATGCAGCTTCATGTTAGCGCCTCTCCTCGTATTTTGTGACATGATTTTATGTTTTGTATTGTGTGTCTAATTTTGTTATAAATTGTTTGTGTAAAATTTTAATTTACATAATATTTAATTTAATTGTGACATTGTTTATGTAATTGTAATGTGTAAATTTAATTTATTGTTGATTGTTTTTATTAAATTCGATTTTATTGACTTTTAATTTTTATATAATGTATGGACAATGTCTGAAATGGTATGAATTTATTATTATTATAGGTTATGTGACATTCTCTTCCAGGTCCCGTGGTGTAGATTGTGGAGTAATTCCTCAGAAACATGATGCCTAAGCTTAATTAAAACTATAGGTTGTTTACGAACATAAGGTGTAAGTAACTACTTACACCGTATGTCCGTACCGTATGTTCAAACTTAACTGAGTTAGATATATTTTTCCAGAATAAATTCAGATTCCTAAGTAGGTATCATAAAATCATGCAATGGTTTTACCGTCTTGTTGAAAATTACTTAAAAGTTTATCTTTTTAAAAAGAAAATAGCTTTTAAACAAAAACAAAACACAACATAGGTAGAAGATGAAAGAAACAAAAAGAGTTTATTTTCGCCAAGCTTGACGCATACCATATAAAAATTAAGAAAATCAAAATAATAACTAAGGTATACAAGTTAGGAAGATCTCCTGCCAGGGTTGCGGATTTTTTCGAGAGATTAACCACGGCCCTTGAACGCAAAGGGTTTTAGAAGGAACACGGATAGGTTTTAGTCAGTAAGAGTCTGATACGCCCCTCCGCTCCACCTATAGAGGAAGAAGTAATTTAATGATTTCCCATCCTTAAAAAAAAAGTTGTGAAGATCTACGTCACATCCGTGCAAAACAGCCATCGCTTAGCCTAATATTGAAAAATTAAGCCGAAAAACAATTAATTCAATACTCGAAACATTAAACGTCGCTATTCTGCCTACAGCACCCCTCTGTACCCCTCTAATCTGCACAGGTACAGCGCGAGGGGCGCGTGCGCACGCCCGGGCACGCGTGGGAACGTGCGGGCGCGCGATATCATCTATATTGGCACTTGTCTCGATAAAACGATCACTCCTCACTGGGGTTAGTGAATCCGACAGTTTAACTGGGTTTAGGGGCCTTTAGTAACAGGTACGTGCTGTGTGTGAAATAAGTTCAAAGTTTTTTTTTTCAGATATGGATTATTTAGAAATTAATTCATCTCAAACGAAAGATGTCCTCTGTCGGACAACGACCAACGATTTGCCGGTATGATGCAACCGGCATATTGTGCTTCTCGTATCCAAAATTTATACATAAGTACATATAATAAAAATGTAACGGATCGTGGAAGTCATATGAGAAAAAATATTATTGGGACCTTTATCAACGCAAATTGCACCCAAAACAAAGATTGTTCGAACTTGTGTCTGATAGTCTGTTTATCTGTTTGTCTGTGCGTTTGTGCTCGCTAATCTCAGAAACGGCGTATCCGGTTTAGATGTTTGGTTTGGTTTGGTTTTCATAAATACATTGTGGTAAGCTTCACTTAACATTTAGTGTTTTTTTCATGTGTATCGGTTTATAAATAAAAAAGTTATGCCAATTTAAAGAATCACGTCGTACGTTTGTTAAACTATCTATATCTATCTATTCTTACTATGTTCAGTAGCATTGACTGAAACTTTACTAAACTACATAATCTTAAAATGAAAATGTCTGCCTCAAGCAACTATTCCACGCGGACGAAGTCGCGAGCAAAAGCTAGTGATAAATATAAATCAACACCTGAAACCCCGTCGTCCCCGATCTTTCACATACCGATACTCCTCCGTCCCTCGGAAAGCACGTTAAGCCGTTGGTCTCGACTGTCATTTGTAGATCTTTGACAGTCGTTACAGATACTCAGAAGCCAGAAAATGTGACTGTAAGTCACTGGGTTGCTGGGTTAAAATACTGGTACTCATCTGCATCCGGTAAACAGGAAGCCGATCCGAAGCAACAAAATGCCTCGTCAGCTTAATTCAGCGTTGCGTGGGAAGCCCAGACGGACCGCCAGCGAACGACGTGTTTAAAAAGATAGAATAACTTTAAGTTCAAAGATGGTTAAAGCGGACAGCTTCTGAAAACATTTCGAAGTGAAGGCTTGGGTGAAGTGATCACGAGGTGAGCTGTCAATCCATATTATCAAGATGTCACATGATCACAAAATGAGCTGTCATTCCATTTTGAATATTATATGAATTGACAGCTATCCTCGTGATCACTTCACCCGAGCCTTCACTTCGACATGTTTTTAGAATCGACCGGATGCGGAAGGCGAAGATCTGGGTGCAGTGCCTGTGGCTCAACTGGATCGAAAATGATCAACTATCGTTGTTTAATCCGTTTAGCGAGATACTATTTAGTTCCTTGTTATTTTAGATCTCATTGTAACTGCAATTTGTAAAGTTTGTTTTTTAATCCTGTTATGTATTTTGTATTAAATTGTAATAATGTCCTAATATTTTTTTTTCGATTTTATATTTATAATTTAGTGACTTTGATTAATGTAATGTAAATGAAAATAAAAAGTGTGTGAATGAAAAGTGGTCGCTCACAATGGGTCTCATTAGAAGGCTGAAAGTGACTTCTTGGAGTTTCCTTGCTTGATCGAATCAGATATGAAGATATTCGCAGGAGAACCAAGGTTACAGTCTGAGGATTGGCCAAGCTTAAGTGGCAGTGGGCAGGGTTCGGGGATCGAAAAGTGGCGAGCGCGTGGAAGAAGACGCAGCGCTTATAAGGTCACCCACAAGTTCCGCAGAAAGATGAACGAAACCTAATAAAAGCGCCTAAAGTACCTCATTTATATTATACTTTTTAATCCGGCAACATAAACATACAACACTTCCAACAAATTCAAAGTACCACACGAGCTCAACAATCTCACAGTGAGTATGTAAGCCGAACTCATATTTCAAACGTTCCTGTTGCTAATTGCAATTTACGCTACAAAGAGATTTAAATAAAACCCAAGAACCGTAGGGCGTACGCATTCACGAGTTCAAAGTTAAACCAGGAACGCGCAATGTAACTAGGTGGGTTAACATTTTTTCTTGGAACACCTTTTATTATCTTTGTCCCTGTATACCTTTGTCATTTTGTACAGTTTGGACCGGGACCCCCCGCTACGTTGGCGTAACACCGCCATCTTAGAATTTAATATCTGATATTTCAGGTAAAGCTGTTTCCATGGCTCATTTTTGCTTGATCCTTTGTTAGTTTTGCTTTAATTAGTTATGCTTATCTTAAAGACAGTGCTGCCAGCAAATTAAGCACTGTGAATAAAATATTGTCGTTGGCTTTCAGGTATTGTAGTATCCTTACGGATCCAATTGAATTTTTGTTTGTCAATCCGACATGAGTAGGGCAATTCTAGTACTTTAAAAACGTTACGCAACGTTATACTACGTTACTTCTCCGGGTAGTCACGGGGTAAAATTATCCAAACAAAAGCGATTGAACCAATTTAAATGTTACCGGAAAATTGCAAACTTAAGATAGTAAAATATTGCGTGAATTCGTAAATTATTTTTTATTAATAAGACTCGGGTATGTTGGAAACTATTGAAGTTGGATGGGATTGATTGTACATATACAAAACGATTTTTTCATAATGTATTTCGAGAAATTATAATCTAATAAAGATTTATTACAATCTTACGGAGTCACTGAAGTTCTTGATATTTCGTGCTGTTTGAGAAGCATGTTTTCAAAGTTGGAACTCTTATATAAAAAAAACTCAGAAACAAATACTTTACTGACATAAAAAGCGATACTGATTCAAAAATCGAAATACCATGGCCTCAATAAGTTTTTTTAAATTTATAATTCCGTGACAAACCGAAGTTACCATGGATCAAAGTGACCTGTAAATAAACCGTAACCGGTCATTTTCCTGGCATTCACTTCCTGGACCCACAACACAAACACAACTTGAAACTAATCGCTTAAAGTTGGTGTATGGTTGAACTCGAAGCTACAACCTGTAGACTCATCAGCAGAGATCGGAATAGGTAGACTATATTTACCTAAAGTTCGAGTTCTACTGTTTGTGTGTGTACGTTTTTTCAGTGTTTGTTATGAGGTGTACAATAAAATATTTAATAAATAATAAATACCTCCTCTAAAACATGATATTTAATACCGGTATTAAAAAGAAAGATATTAAGATTACAATATAATCAGGTAAATAACAGAAATTTCAAGACTTAATTTTATATGTCAAACGAAGCTCTTTAATTTAACAGTTCTATCTCAACTCTTAAAACTAAGACTCTTCAATATAACAATTTAGTGAATTCAAAGTGCAATAAAGAGTTTGCAATTTCTTAAATCCCGGGATTTCATCGACATGTTTACGATCCCTGGATTTTACAGGAGGTATTATCTACTCTATGTTACTACTTAGTCTCCCACAATGATAAAGTTATTATTATTAAATTCATCAAATGACATATTGTATAATATTGTGGTGAGAAATAAACATAAACATTATTATTACTTACTTCCTCGAACTTTAGGAAATTATAGTCTACCTATTCCGATCTCTGCTCATCAGTGGGACCCTGATCTCCATTACCTAGTCTACATGTTTACAAGGTACTTACTACTAACAACAAACAAAGCCAGACCACGGAAAACCATGTAATATCCTCCGATAGCAGCCCTGAGTCCTGTAATACCGCGTTATCTGCGCTCAATCCGAACAATCCTTGTATTTGCTAGGGCTGATACAGAACATAAACACGACCTGTTTGTACAGGTGCCGTTATCAGTCTGATTACCAAGACAATATTCAATTCGAATGTTTTGTGATAACGTTAGAGTACTACTGGCGATGAGGGATTGACTTCTTAAGATAATGCGGTGCCTAATGGCAAAAATACAATGATCATTCTCACGAGAAGATCTTTATAAAATGTAATGAGAAATATTGAAGAATCGTACCATATGAAGAAGTAACTATCAAAAGCTGACCAACAGGGTACTTCCTCTTTTTCTTTAAGGTTTGGAAGTCATCAAATGACTCCTTCCGCTCTGGGCGGAGCGTAAGGGAGTGTCAGACTCTTACTGATTAAAACCCATCCGTGTTCCTCCAAATGCCCTTTACGTTCGACGATAAAAGGACCACACCAACACGGGTCATTCGATGTGAACTCACACTAGAACCCATTGGGGCAAGACTTTTATTCGGCACATCGTACAAACACAGTAAATCCACAAGTCAGTGTTTGCGCACCACTAAAATCTGTGCGGAAAATGTTTTCCCATCAATTGACACAGTATTTATTGTAAGCAACAATGAACAACATCCCACGGGCAATAAATGCGAGCAAACAAGGGCTGACGCGCACTAGCGGACTTATCAATCGCTCCGTTTGACGTTTAGTGGCGCATGAGCGCCGGCCGGCTTAAGGGCGCGTGCACACGCCGGCAGCGCCACGCGGCGAGACACGTCTGTTATGGAAAATAGGCGAAGGGTGCCGGAGCTTAAGATGTCTAGTATGTGGGCAATATACTGAACCCCGGTTTAGAATTATTCGATACCGTACCGAATGGATTACTCAGTAATCATTGGCAAGTAAAAAATATTCATATGCCATGGCAATGGCTTGTAATTAATTTTAATATCATTTGGTATTTGCATCCCACATATGTAAATGTTTTAACATTAGCAACATCATGTACTATATACAGCAGACGAAATTCTATTATTTACAATAGATTCGAGTTCGATACCGACTTTACCCTCGTATCCGCCTCCGAATATCAGCGCACTTAATCCCCTTCCCTTTAGCAGGCCGTGGTTTATGAACGCTGCCTTACTTACCGAACGTTGGCGACAATAATATTAGTTCGTCAGGATGGAAGGCAACAATTTTTATTTCGGGCTTAACGGGGTTTGCTCTATATTTTGTCGGACGTTAAAGAATAGCACCATCCCATCTCTTTCCGTGGGTGTCGTAAGAGGCGATGAAGGGACTCACCAGAGAATGGGCAGCAGCATTCTCTGTGCATTGCAACAGCTACACTGCGATCACCAACCGCTTGCCAAGCATGGCGATTATGGCAAACCCATCCCTTTGGGGGAGGCCTAAGTCCAGCAGTGGACGTCATTCGGCTAATGATGATGATGGGGTCTGTTATGGGAATCTGCCCCAGCAGTGACTGTAGTTCGTATATTATTATTATTATTAATTTTGAGACTTACCTAGTCCGAAAAAAAATATATACATTTCTAAAGCATAAAGAAGATCTATTAGAATTCTTCAAACCACAAAAATATATCCTTTGCCTCTGAAAACTATTTTATTACAGCAAATCTCTTGCTTTTACTTCATATGTCTTATCATCGCACTCAAATATGTGCCCTAAAGTAATGGCTTGAGGTTGTAATTTCATTAAAAGAAGATTTTAATAAAATAATTTTCAATTTTGCTCGGAGTCGGTGATGTTCGGCGTACGTAATAATTGTGGTGTGCACAATAGAGACGACATTATATTCACTGGAAACTGGCGACTGCTCTTTAAATGGCACTCCATTTAAATGCCAGGATATTACAATTCTTCCTTTATTAATTTCATTTTTAAAATAGTCTTTATGAAATGATGTACTTAGGTACAGAAGATGTAATTTATTTAACTTATTATAAGAAGAGTCTGCACTACACAAAGGCACATTCTAGGTATCAGCGGTTGTGTTCGAAGGAGTCACCGCGGCCCTGGAACGCAAAGGGCTGTAGGAGGAACACGGATGGGTTTTAGGCAGTAAGAGTCTGACACGCCCTTCCGCTCCACCCAGAGCGGAAGAAGTCGTTTGATGATTTCCCATCTTTAAAAAAAAAAGAAAAGTTATCAGCGGTACCAGGGTGCGGAATTGTTCGAAAGAGTCATCGCGGCCAAAGGGCACTTGAAAGAAAACTGGTGGTTTTTAGTCAGTAAGAGTCCGACACTCCCTCCCGCTCCACCCAGAGCAGAAGAAGCCACTTATGATTTCTCATCCAAATAAAAAACACATCGGCGGTAATTATTGCCATAAGTCTAATATATGTATATATATAGAACTGGCATGCGTTACCGTAAAGTCAATGGTGAATTCCAAACATTCCAGTTGGGTAATCATTATAGGTCAAGAATTGTCAGGAAAAAAAACGCATTAATAATGCCGGACTCCTGGTAATTTCGACCACAATAATTACATGCAAAAATGCATTTTGTTAGTGTTTATCTGGAATTATCGACACAAAGACAAACGTGTTCTGGTTGAATGAAATTCAAATAAATAGTAGGAAATTATTCATTGTAAAGTATCTATAAGCAATTAAAGTTCTTCTTTTATATCCTTGCAGTGAAAGAATGGCAACAGCGAAAACGATATTAATCTTAACGTATATTTATATTTCTGAAGCTTCATGTGGCATTTATTGGACTTTACTGAATCTATGTATTAAGTATAAATATAATAATATTATGTATCTCTCTTAATATATCAACTCTAGTAGCCACGGGTTAAAAATCACGTCTACATAATTTATTAAGTGGACATCTCAGTTACTAACAAACAGCGTCAAAGCCAGAGCCTACACAAACAACTCTAAATCAACTTCGATCAAACATACCTACATAAGAACACCACAGCCTTTCAACCCGTGTATTGTGTGTAGTGTAGTGTTTAGTGCAGTAAAAAAAAATTCAAAATTCAAAAGTCATTTATTCAAATTAGGCTGAGTGCCAGCACTTTTTGAACGTCAAAGTTCTACATAAAGACAGTCCCCAAAACGCCCGCCCGTTACAGTAGCATAGCAGTAGCTGCTGGCACAGTAGTATCCCAACCTAGTACATCATCATCATCATATCAGTCGAAAGACGTCCACTGCTGGACATAGGCCTCCCCCAAAGGGGAGGAGGTGTTGCCGTAATCGCCGCGCTTAGCAGGCGGGTTGGCGATCGCAGTGTAGCTGTTGCAATGTACAGAGAATGCTGCTGCCCATACTCTGGTGAGTCCCTTAGTCACCTCTTACGACACCCACGGGAAGTGATGGGATGGTGCTATTCTTTACGTCCACACCATACAAAACTAGTACCTACATAATAATAGTAATTATATAAAGTAGCGAGCACTGCAATATATCAATTCATAATAGAGGGGTACGCACCGCAAATTAAATGGGAGCTATTAAAGAGCTCAGTATTGTCACCTAGGGCATGAATTATTTATAAGTGAATTAAGCGGATGCCCGGATGGTGGGAAAAAGCCAGCGATAAAGGGAAAGTAATGATTTTGTTAGCGTCGTTCTAGGTAATCCTTTTGGCATCTGAGTATTAGAAGAAAGTGTGGAGGGGTTTAAAGCGATGGGTGAGCGAAAAAGTACTTACCAAGATAAGCTTAGTTGCAGTTTTAGAATATATTGCTGTAGTAGAACAGTTCAATATACGGCTGTTTTTGAAATGGTACCTACAGCCGCTCGATTCTGCAAAAAATTGTCGAAGTGAAGGCTTGGGTGAAGTGGTCACGAGGTGAGCTGTCAATCCATATAATCAAGATGGAATGACAGCTCACTTCGTGTTCATCCAAGCCTTCACTTCGACATGTTTACAGAATCGACCGGCTGGTAGTGGTAGCGATACAGACGATTAAAACATTTTGACGTTTACAATTACTATGGATGTTATGATTGATTCAACTTTAGCAGAAAAAAGTATAATTCTTTCTATGATTGGCCACAGAACTTTCCATGACTTTATCGTACGTAACAAGGAATTGATCAACAATTAACATAAAATAAAACATATTCGTAGTTGACAGTTAACAATAGTTTCCATCGTTTACGAAAGTGAGTTACAGTGGTAGGAGGGTTTTGTGAAGTACTAGCTGCTTCACAGCGCCCTCCTACCACGGTTCGGGGAAGTACTATCTTACATTTCTACCGCCAAGTAGCATTCCTTCGGGTGCTGGGGGTATTCAGACACTCTGGAATCTCTAGTGTGCCTTCAGTACAGTTCGTATAGGATTAGTAACAATTAGAGGACCTAATCAAAGTGCGATGGGGATTTTCAGTTGAGATTGGGCTTGATAAAGTGTCATTACGGTAGTCCACCTCAATCCACTTAGGCCTTTTTGACCATCGAATGTTACTTTGTTTAAAACCCTTTGTGGGTCGCTTTTTGATGTGAAATATCTATAGCCGCGGGTAAAACCGATTGTTGGCATGGCGACGCATGCCAACAATCGGTTTTATGATATACGATGATATACAGTCTATGTGTATTTTTTTATGGCACTGATTTAAAGAGGCAGTTGTAAATAGCAGTTTTGGTAAGTTAAAAATTATAAATGGCACGTTTAATAACTAGTTCAGCAGTTAACTGCTGAACTAGTTATTAAACTAAGCAGAATAGTAAACAAAAATGAAGTAAGAAATCTCATTCTAAGCAATTCTATATACAATGAGGTGGTAAAATAAAATAAAAAAGTACTAAAATATCCTAATTTAAATAGTTGAGTTCCGGGTAACCTACTAAAAACAATCTCTTTTTTCTATTAATGTAAGTCGTTTCTGGCAGTCGCCGGCCGCTGCCGCGGCACCGCTCGCTTCGCTCGCTCGGCTCGTGCTTAGGAGGTCACAGTTTAAACCTAACCTAACCTACCCATTTTGTTTAAAGAAGAATTTAACCTAATCTAAATAGTTGAGTTCCGGGTAACATACTAAAAACAATATCTTTTTTTCTATAAATGCAAGTCGTGTCTGACACTCGCCGGCCGCTGCCGCGGCAAAAAATTAGTTCCCTTTTTTTATTAAGTATTTAGTTCCTGTCGTAATCTGTTCTTTTATGCATATTACGTGACGGCTCACAATTTTTTTACTTACTTTACAGAATACTAATATATAATTTTTAATTTTCTGGTGTGCAACATTCATTTACCTATCGTAAATAGTTTGCATGCTCGTGGTTAAATAAAAACAGTCGCTTGGGTCGATCTTCAAGGTTAAGCAACGCTTGCCGAGGTCGGTCTGTGGATGGGTGACCATCTTGACATACCGAAACTCCTCCGTGCCTCGGAAAGCACGTTAATAAGCTGTTGATCCCGGCTCTCATTTGTAGATCTTTGGCAGTCGTTACGGATTGTCAGAAGCCATAAACTCTGACTCCAGTCTTACCAAGAAGTACCGGGTTACCCAGTTAATAGGTTCTGGAGGTCTGATCTGTCTCCGTTAACCAAATACGTTGATTATGTTTTGCGAGTGTACGATTATAGAAACGAAAAGTGAACGATTTACGGTATGGACGAAGAGCTGAACTGTTTGCCCGATCAGGATCAAGTTTAATTTTACCTACTTACCTACTTGAGAGTTTGTACTGTCAGAAACAGTCTTGCAGAGGAATGTAATTTATCCTTATCTCCCCGATTAATCTTGTACAGAGGCCAGCACATCAAGCTACCCGAAACTGTCAATTTTTCCCAATCAACCTTGAACCTTATCATTTAGCGATAAAGTTGAAAATATATTAAAGAAATTTGACAGTTTGCCGTAGCTTGATATGCTGGCGTCTGTACGAAACTTCTATCTTCTTCTCTCGTTGTCTTTTCATTCTTCCTTACCAGGATAAAATGGTATTGCGAGCCTCTGCAAGACAGGCCGGAAAATTCGCTTAGAAAAATCCTTTTACGCTTAATTTCCAAAGAAACTTAACGCTCTCACACACTCTGTAATCTACATTTTGCTGCTCCGTTGGTCTTGCGGTCGCAAGCGCGACTGCCGGGCGTGGGGTCCTGGGTTCGATTCCCAGGTCGGGCAAAAAGTGTCATTGGGCTTTTTCAATAGGAATTTCTCTGTGACAGCCCGGAGTTTGGAAGTTTGTGGTGCGACACCCCCGTGCCTCAGAAAGCTCGTTAAGCCGTTGGTCCTGCGCCAGATTTCCGATCGTGTCGGGTTGCCGTCCCTGAGGAATAAGAGAGTGATGGAAGAGGCACCTGTGTTTGCGCACACACTTGTGCACTATAATATGTCCCGCGCCGATGGCTAGTCTCGGTTGAGAGTGGCTGCCATGGCCGAAATCGGTCAGGAGGAGGGATCTACATTTGATTTTTTAATTAAAAAAATATTATTCGTTGTGCCTTTTGGCATAGGCCTCCTCCTACTGCTTCCATGCGACTCTGTCCACTGCTACTCTTGTTCAAAATAGTCCCAAGGTCTATCGTCTTCCCATCGTCTTGTTGGGCGACCCTGTTTTTGACATCTCTTGGGTACCAAAGAGTATACTTGCTTGCTTCATTTGTTTGGATATGACGATCATATCTATATCATACGACGGATCATGCGATCTGTCCAGCAGCAGATTTCAGAGGTTTAATTCGAGTGAGCAAGCCCGCAACTTGGTTTGTTTTTCTTGCTAGATTTAAAACACAAGAAATCTTTGCCTGAATCGTAGCCCTATATGCTAATGTTCCAAAAGAAAATCTGTTCACAAAACGTTTCTAATAGACCACCCATAATCGTTAAAGGCAACAACAAGCCTCTACAATATAGTTCTCCCATAAAATTAAACATAAAACAAGGCTATGTGTATACATAGAAGAGGACATAAAGTCTCACAATGAGAATCGTTTAACTGATGGTTCACCAACGGGTTTATCATAGTAAGAATTAAAGACGTGCAGGTATGACAGATAGACGATTCGACACACCTATTCTCATTATAATGAAATGACCTAACGGTTACTCTTAGGCCCGGTTTTCACCAAAGCGGAGAGGAGCGGAGACGAGATGGGATGTGTTTTGAATAACCAATCAGATTTAGTTATTTCCACATCTTCTTTCCGCTTAGCTTCGGTGGAAATGGATCAAGCGGAGAGGAGAAGAGATGTCTCATCTTTCTATTGAATTTTGTGCCGTGAGCTGGCAAGCGGCTCGGCAGAGCGGAGATGTGTGTAGTCGGGCAGCCGGGCGGCTGCGCGGCGCGGCGGCGCAGCGCCCGCGCTCGCGCGTCCCGTTCCTCGCTGCCATCTCCCCGCGCCTCGCACACCCGAAAGGGTCATTCGATTTGCTGACCTTGAATTCAAGAGTCCGTCGATATAACTTTTGTAACGACATGGCCTCTTCCTTTCTTAGACAGACAGCACTTGACTGATCTAGAGCTCTCACAGCTCACATCTCCGCTACACACAGCTTACATCTCCTCTCCGCTTTGGTGGAAATAGCCTGCCAGCTTCGCAGCACATCTCCTCTCGTCTCCGCTCCTCTCCGCTTTGGTGGAAACCGGGCTTTACGTTGTAGAACTGCGTACGGGGTCTGCATTAACACAGCATAACTGGACGATCGTTAAATGACTACAGCTCTAAGACATAGTGACATCCCATCACCGATTGTCAGAGAGTTCAAATGGAACGACATTTACATGTGCTGCTGTAATGACACGTGGCTAAATATTGATCGAAAAATGCACAATAACAAAATTTTGGTCCCCATAAAATTTAACTGTTAAATTTTGGGATTCTTTAATGAAAAAGAGATTTTCTTTTGCACAAAAACGTTTCCACTTTATTAATGATATTGCACACAGATACAGAATAGCCATAGACTATACAGTTGTAGATACAAGTCACAACAGATAATATAAGTGCGGTCGATCAACGAACTAATAAAATTATAAATTCAATATTAACCATAACTCAACTACGGATAAAAAACTCGCCCTTTATAAATGATATCGATCAGAGCGTTTGCTTCTTTAACCTTTACTTGCTTTCTGTAAACCGCTTAACTACGGAGCGAGTCAAAAACTGTGACGACTTGAAGCATTATTAAAAATCTTTTTTACATAAAAATACAATCGACTTCCAAATACAAATACTACAAAGTATACAATAACTTTAATTTCGGAAGTCTTGTTCTGTTTTCAGTTTTTATTTGGAAGTCGGGTGTATTTTTTTTGTAAAAAGTTTTTTTATTCTTCACTTTTGTGGTGATACACAACTAAATTGACATTATTCCCATGATATTTTTAGTCCCTTATAAATAAATAAATAAATGATGTATGGTTGAGCTACTTATTTCCCGTTATAGAGTTACTTTGCGTGCCTTTGTAGTCCAACTCCAGGCCTGGTTGTGTAATGTTTTCTAGTGAGGTGATGGAGCCGTCTAGTGTCGTCGGCCTAGTTAATTCCTAGCGCGGAAAAGTGTTCTGCTCCGTCATCCACTGAGATATTGTGATGTTGTCACTTATGCTGTAGTGTTTAAGTTAGCATATACTCAAAGTTTTGAAAATTAAAGATTTTGAAATAAAGATAAAGCTCATAGTTAAATTTCAACTTTGCTTTGGGATTGACATAAAACTAACAATATCTCACTTTACTAGATTTTATTGATTTAAGTTGAGGAGGTCACTAGTTTATCTTTAAAGTTTAACGTCCAATGCAATTTCAATGTATATGTCACCGGATAATTGCAAGCTACGTAAGATTACAAAATATCTTTGCAGATTGTAAACTCTCGATAAATTGTCAACAGAACATTTGGAATTATTTTTACGCATCAAAATTTATATTTTCCGGTGACGTATATAACTAAACCCAACGCAAATATAATCGTCAAGACCTGTTCATAAACATATGCCCGAATAAAAAACCCCAAAAACATTATTGACTTGTACACATCTGCGTACCCCTTCACAGCGTATCGGCGTGATGTTATGTTATAAACTGGTGTAAACAATAAACAGACATGCGATTACAGCAATCCCGGCATTTATTGAAGAGTTCCTTTGCCTACCTCCAAAGTTCTTCATCAGATCTTCACCAAATTTAAATAGGACTAGTCCGGAAAAATACTCTCCCAAACAAAAAAAGATTTTCCAAATCAGTAGACAATTCGCGAAAATACCGCCGAATACACATACATACAAAAAATCAATCGAATAGAGAACCTCCTCATTTTTTTAAGTCTGTTAAAAATAAACCTAAAAAACTAAGCTTATGTTCTGTAACGATAAAACAACAGTCTTTGATCCAGATTAAATACTAGCAGGTAAACAATTTTCTGTGATCAATACAGTTGGAACACGATAATTAAGGCTACAATTAGCTACAAGCATTGATTCCGCCACCAAAGCAAGTAGCAAAAGAACACAAAGGAAAAATTAAAAAGATACCTACAAAGAAACATACAAAAGTAGTCTAAAGGAATTCGCTTTGTACCTTCCACTTAATTAGAGTCAATATCGTGCAGTGTCCTGCTCTCTCCCTCAACTTAATGAAGTCTGAAGGAAGGCAAGTATTTAATAAGTTATCGCTTCTTCTATGCGAGGAGAAAATTACCATCTTATTAATCCCAACAGTTAATTTTATTGAAATAAAATTAAATGAGATTCTCACCAAATGAATCTGCTGAGACGATTCAAATTCCTTATGATTAAACATGGACTTTATAAAGTGGGTACGGAAATATGGAGGCAGCTATTATTAGATTTATTATTATCCATGGTCTTATTATGAATCGGTAGCCAGATCTGTCACTCGTTTTAGTAGACAGACTGGCTTCTGCCAACGACTTCGCCCGCGTGAATGTCAAAATCCGGCCAAGTGCCAATCAGACTCTCACACATATAAAAAAAGAATATATTTAAGTAGGTACTTAATAATAACACAATCAAAGAAGGTATAACAAACTAAAGTATATTATTGTGTAATTTCCATAAAATGCTTTTTAATTTAGGTCATGGACATGGTCTACTCGTGGGCCGGGTTTCATCCAAATTCGTTTAGCCGTTAAAATGTGACGAGGTAACAACTAGCGAACGAACTCACTTTCGCATTTGTAATAATACGAGTAGTATTAGGATAACAGTCTTTTCCAGGGACGTCACTCCGGTGTCCTGTTGATAAACCAAGTATTTTTCCGTATTTAAAGTAGCCTTAGAAATCAGCGATATTGTAGCTTTCTGCCGGTGAAATTATATTTGTAATCAGATCAGCAGTGTTATTCTGTAAACATCTCACCGTGTAAGCTAAGATGAAGTGAACATGAAGTGAGCTGTCAATCCATACAAATAAAGGTTCGGCTACATGCTCAATCTTGCAAACATTAGCGCAAAAACTGCATGGTGTGCTAGCCATTTGTACGGTATACCGTTTTGCCGTCTTAACGCACGTGCTTGCTGGCACACACAAGAATCGGTGCAAATAAGATTGAGCGTATAGCCAAGGCTTTACATAGAATGACAGTTCACTTCATTCATACTCACTTCACCTAAGTTTACATGGTGAGATGTTGACAGAAGAGACCATCAGTACTTCTATAGATTTCCTCCTACTAATAAACTATTCTTAACTAGTTAAGTTAAAGTTCACATGTGTATATCTTGCATCTCATTTACTTACGGCTGTTTCTTAATCTGTTGATTATTTGAAGATTAAATAGGGTGGTTCGAGATATTTTCTACACAAAAGCTGCCAAACTCATTATACTCAATATTAATGTTTTCTGTCTATTGAAAAATCGACCCTTGGTAGCAGAAGTAGTAAAGAATTTCGAGATGCCGACGTGGAAAATGTAGTCTAAAGAAAATGTATTTCTTTTCCAGACACTGCACCTTTGAGTACCCTGGAGAACAGAGACAAGAGCGGAAGAGCTAATCCATTCCTTGAATTTTAATTCCTTTTTTCATTTTCTTCAAGACGCAATAACTCGCAAAACATAGAAAACTGTAGGTAGGTATGGTGCGGGGCAATTTTCATTTTAACAATAGAGTATTTGATCAAAAGATATATAATAATAGAAGTACCTACAAAAAAAATCAATGGAAAAGTGAGTTTATTCTTGTCATGCAAAAAGTCGTTTGTAATTCCCTTACTTATAATGAAACGTTTGCACTCGCATCTCAATGGTAATCTGTCAAAATGTAAAGAAATTAGAGGTGTTTTTGACAAATAACGAATAAGATGTGAATGCGAACTTTATACTTAAAAATAACGAGAATTGGCTCTCTGATTGCCGCTGCGTCTCTATGGATTTTCTGCCCTCTGACCTCACATGATTGCAGTGCTTTCTCTTTAGCGTTTATTTTATAACGCTTACAAATACGCCATTTTGACAAGCCTTTTTGGGGTTTTAATAATAATAATCATTTATTTCGCCCGACATGGTCCATATGAACCTATTTGTTATTTTACCACCTAAGAATACATGTGGACATTTAAAACAAAATGTAAAAACATACAATTAAAATTCAAATCAATATAAATATTTATATAAAATGAATTAACTAATTAAGCGATATAAACAACATTATAAAATTAAATTAAAATCATAAAATAAAAAAACGATTAAAATTACGCCTGCCTCTGAGTCATTTGTTTGTTTGTCATTACATTAATCATATAACAATGGTTAAGGTACTGACAACCAAACCTGTGCGCAAATACGTTCAAGATGGAGTTGGAGGTGGTCCGGAGCCTGCGCCCTAGAGATGTGCACCGCTTTCGCATCGTCGTGTAGAAACAGTAGACACGAGCGTCGGCGATCATCCCCGACGTGCTGCAGTGCCGGGGCAGCCCCAACAACACCCTGAACGCATTATTGTACTAGGCATGAAGAGCGTTGTACTGCTTCTGGGTATATGACACACACAGGCTGGCTGTGTACTGTGCAGGGTCGTGCAAAACGCTCTGAAAAGAGTTACTTTGACGGCGGATTCTGTGTTTTTTACTGTTTAAGTACTTTTTCTAACTTTAGATATTTATTCGCCCCGTACAGTAAATAAAAGAAATACATTGTAGCGGTCTCTACAATATGGCATCACCTCCTTTTGTTCGTGAAGCTCCTGAAAACGTTTCACTGTCAACGTTAGAAAAAAATCTTCGTTGCAAAGCTAAAACATCAAGCCTTGTTTGATGGTGTATTTCTATTGCAAAAATATTGCAGTCCATCGTTGGCGCATGGAATTTAGTTATTTAATAACACGCAACCATTATCTTCCAGACATTACACATCAATTTTAGCGAAAAGTGTTTTCCTAAAAAAAAATAAACTGTCCCAAAGGTGTCGCAATATCGGAATCTCGGAACGAAAGTTCCGTTATTACAATTCCGGTACTGATACCGTAATCAAGAAAAAAATCTATTTTTGTTTTAAAGTCCCTGTTCCGACACATATGTACATCCAAATCCGAAGAAATACAACGTCGTCACCGAGCGACGCGGCACGGCGCGGGGACCGGCCGGTCGATTCTGTAAACATGTCGAACCCAAGCCTTCACTTGGGTGAAGTGAACACGAGGTGAGCTGTGACAGCACACTTCGTGGTCACGTGTTATCTTGATTGTATAGATTGATAGCTCACCTCGTGATCACTTCACCCAAGCCTTCACTTCGACATGTTAACAGAATCGATCGGCGGTATCGCAACAGTATTGCGGAAATCCGCGTCATCCGACACGACCGCGCTCGGTCATACCTTTTGAATTTTAGTACTTAAGTTGCTATATAATTGTGAACCACATAATAAACCCTTTAAAAATACAGTGCACTTGCTTTACTTCTACCTGGGCTTAGACAGTGTCCTAGAACCGGCTGTAATCATAATACTTTCATTGAATGTTTAGATGAAGTATCTTGCGTATCGTTCATATTTTTAAGAGGGCTATTTATTTCCCAACCATTTATCATCATCATCATCATCAGGCTTCTTCTTCTTCTCTTTTACTATGCCACCCTCATTAAAGTTCCACCCGCGATAGAACGAAGCCGTCTGCCTTTCTCGCTGCCAGACGATAACGACCAACATTTCTTCTACCAGTCCTTGGACGCCCATCAGTCACTGCCTTACTCCATCTGTCATCACTACACTTTGCCACGTGTTCTACTCAACTCCATTTGTGTTCCATAACTCGTTTCCCAATTTCAAAAAGATTTTTACGTTTTCGGATCTCGGCGTTTGGAACTCTGGCTAGTAGCCTTATGTAAATGTTTCAATCTGTACATAGCCTTCTATACTGCACCATAGTTCACCGTACGTCATGGTGGGCAAAACACACTTATTAGTGGGCAAAATCGATATCCTCTTATTTGGACCATTTTTATGTGCCAATCTAAATAATATCCACGATTTGAATATGTTTTTTATTGTATTCAATCCAACGTCATACCGAAATTGCGCAAATTGTCAAGAAAATATGCACCTTCAACGCTATATCTCTGTTAGATCGCAATATCGGAGTTCCGATATAGATATCGAAATTGCACATATTTGTTGAAGTTGCATATTTTCTCAGTTTGTTTGAAGTGAAAACTTCTTTAGGCGCGTTGAGGACTTTTTGGGTGAACAAAAATCATGGAACTCGCGTCATCGTCACCTAACGCTTTCCATGAGCATTATGTATACAGTGTATATAATGTATGTGTACTTTTTGGGGGAACAAAAATCATCGAACTCGCGTCATCGTCACCGAACCCTTTTCATGAGCTATAAATATACTGTGTAGGTATATATGTGTACTTTTTGGGTGAACAAAAATCATGGAACTCGCTTCACTTCTATCGGCAGAGGCTGTACCGCATGTTTTTTTTTTGTTTGCTATGCAGTATCGGAATTGAAAACCTTCCGATTTGACATACCCTATTCTCATCCAATAAGTAATATCAGATTACATTTACCTCAATATTTCGGAACTCTCAACAGACACAAATACACGACACAAGACAAGCCTAAGTTTTCTTAACATTACATTCTTTTGGAAAATGAACCTTACTGCTGTTGATTACGCGGTCTATCTTCATTTTTTTTTTTTTTTTTCTGTTTGTAACTTAGATCTTCTTAATTTGTTTTGCTTTTGCCATTATAAGTTTTCTTCAATCTTTCAGTTCTGAGTCAATTTTAATCGTTTTCACGACATAAAATTAAGTTCTTAAGAAGTGTTCAGAAAGTCATCATCATCTGCCTAGCCTTTTCCCAACTTTATTTGGGGCTTCCAGTCAAACCGGATTCAGCTGAATACCAGTACTTTACGTGGAGCGGCTACCTACCAGACCCCCACAACTCATTAACTGGGTAACACGGTACTCCTTGGCAAGAGTGTCAGATTATCTGGCTTCTGACTATCCGTAACGACTGCCAAATATCTACAAACGACAGCCGGGACCAACGGCTTAACGTACTTTCCGAGGCACGTATTAGCCTCAATATTGTTGATAACGCGGTTAATCCACACCTTGGTCATCGTAAACTGCATGTGTACGTACCTCAATATTTCAAAATGGGACACATTTGACCTTAGCTTCCATAACATGAAATAAAGAGCTTAAGAAGGTCTTTGAGAAAATATACATGTAATTTTTTTTATTTGTTACATGTTTTGTTATGAAAAGATTTTCTGGTTCGTGTTAGAATTCATAACAGAAATTTATTTTACGATTGATTGATTCGTATGGAGATAAGATACCAACTATGTTTAGTGGTGCTATATCGTTTCAATAATAGGTAATGTGGACCAAATATGGATTGAAGGCAAATATTGAATTTGCTTGCTATCCAATAATCCATATTAGAATTAGTGAGATTAAACTAATCAATTCAATATTAGGAGCTGGTTGGGGGAAGTTAAACAATATGAGGTGAATATGAATACTTGCAAATAATGGCTTTGCGTTAATGTTTAATTTGGTGAAGCTTTCTAAAGTTCTGAGTTTTAGTATCTGTATTTATAGAATTGATATGGAGTTGCGGAACTTGTCCGAAAAATTCACCGTGGCCCTGGAACGCTCAATAAGAGTCTGACGCGCCCTTCCGCTCCACCCAGAGCGGAAGAAGTCATTTGATGATTACCTACAAATACTTAAAAAAAATAAGCTAGACCATTCAACAAAGTATACGCGACGACAAATGCTTGCACTGCCTGAATTCTGTGTTTCTTTTCTCAAAAGATCACCTTAGACTGAATTTGTTTGAGTAATTTTTCCCCATGTTGTCATGTAGGAAACGCTAGCCTCATCTGTTTTGAACGGGCTAAAAGAATTAACATGTAAAAGCGTTATTTATAAGTTATTTGGAATATAAATATAATTTATCATCGACAGCTCATAATAGTGGAATTTCTTGCACGTTCTTCTGCATAGAGATCTACGCTTTCGAACGTGCAAATAGCTTCATCTCTTTAAATGACCTATCTTGACAATTCAAAAGTGCCTGTAAATGGTTTAATTGAAATAAATACTTTAAGTTTTATTTTGGGAATATTTTCCTTCTCTCCCCTTAATTATTTACTTGATATCTTACAACAGAGTGAGTTTTCTGCAGGGTTTTTGATCTTGTACTCAGTTTTTTATAGGGTAGGGATAGAAACCCTCTTTTCATTTGCATTGAAGTAAGGCTAGTTTATGTTTTGTTATTTTTAAACATCTTTGCTATGTTTAGTTCCCCAACACGTTTGGTGCGATATCAGGTTGATTATCAATGATTATCAGGTTGATATTCAATTCATTTATGAGAATATTATGTATGTAAGAAAAAATCGACATCTCTTTAACAAAATTAGTGATAGACATAATTTTAATACTAGAAATAAAAATAATTTAGATCAAACATTTTATAGATTAGCCAAAGTACGAACATCTTTCATGGGGTACTGTGTTAAATGTTACAACAAAATACCTTGTGACATATTAGAACTTAATGAAAGAAAATTTAAAACTTACATTAAAACCACACTTTGTAAACAAGCATATTACAAACTAGATGATTATATTAAAGATAAGAATGCTTGAAAACATTCTGGTCCTGCTCCATAGGACAATCGAGGGTGTAGTAGAAAAAGTCAAACTTGTTTTATTCACTGGTGTACTTTCAGGTTTTTAATATGTAATTTAACTCACACACTGATCCATTGTTTTTAATTATATTGTAAATATGTGAGTACCATGTCCCTTACTAGCAAACTTAATTTTATCTCTGCTGGTATTGCTTTGTTGTACCTATAGTATATAAGTGGTTGCTGTATATTAGTGTAATGTTGGATGCATTGTGATCAATGTACCTATGTATACAAAATATTGTAAAACTTATATTTGAAAAGAGTAACTATGGAGTTTCTTGTCCGTTCTTCTCCATAAGAATCTACTTTTTGCGAATAGACAACTAGAGTCACTTATATTTTAATTTTAAACTGTAAATTTGACGTTCAAAAGTGCCTTTTAATGGTCTAGTTGAAATAAATGAATTGACTTTGACTTGACTTTGACTTTGATTATATCCAATGCTCATCTTTCATCCGGTGCGGGGTAAGAATTACTGTGTCAACCCCTGGTGCGGGGCAGACATATTTGGTCTCCCTATGAATATGAATGAGACCGTTAGTGTTTTGGAATTGCCTCGTTAAATACAGGTACCAAAAAATCGTAAAGATAGTTGCCGACCGAAGCGATTTTGTTACGTCTAGTGCGTTTATCGGTTTTAAACGACCCGATGCCTGATGATTACCCAATAGCCGCACTAGATTACATGCGAGTTGAGTTAGTGACGTCCGTGTGTTTCGATGAGTTTTTATGCAAATGAGAAGAGAAAGGAATGGAACATGAAACGATCCAGGAAAATGTTGTTGTTGTTGAAAATGTTGTCCCTTTAACAGGCATAATAATTTGGAAATCGAAAAAATATGCCAAGTATCGTCTAAATTTGGTAGGCATTACGGATAAAACATTTATTTTTTATCCTAAATGAATTTTTAATGAACGATTGATATGTCTTGAAAATACCATTTTAATACAATCGAATAACCAATGGTAATGTTATCATCGATTTATGAACTGTGAAATATGGTGGTAAAAATATTCCCTCTGCCTTAGAAAGGGTTAAGTCATGTGAGGGTGAGAGCCAACGGAAATTAAAGTAATCGACGTTTCTCCAAGACAAATAATATTCGGTAAGTCGAGTTCTGATAATGTAAATGTCACCGGAAAATTGCAGACTCCGTATGATTGTAATAAATCTTAATTTGATTATAATTTTTCGATATATTATGAAAACATCGTTAAGTATACATAAATCCCATCCAAATTCAAGGTACGGTTTTTTATGAATGCCTGTTTAACTATATCAACATTCAATCTAAAACAAAACTGCTTGTTTATAAGTCGCGTGAAAGGGATCCATTGACAGATGTCGCCATTGTCAGTAATCCGATTATCTGATGACGCGGCGTCAACGTGGCGACGTGACGCGCTTTCGTCTGTGTGTCTGTCACTGTCAGCGGGGATCATCTGTAACACTGAGAGCGGGGGTCAATTGTAACTCTGGCAGCGGGCTCTTAAGACACAAATATTGTTTAGAATATCTGTTTGCGTATGCCTAACAGGTGAGCGATGGTTCCGTGTAGAATACTGGTATTTACCTGTGTCCGATTATGCTGGTAGCCGAGCCTAAAATAGTTCTGAAAAGCAGTTTAAGTTATTGTCTATCCTTATGAGGTGGCGAAACTCTTCGGGAGTCACTTCTAAGCTGGTTGGTAATCATGTAGTCGGATAATAGGGTACTTTGCAAATGCATCGGACCATGACAGGTGTCGAAACCAGTCTATAGGTATCGACCAACTGGGGCTGTACGAAAAAAGGTACTTATTAGCGTGTGCTTGTCTTATTAGTATTATTTAGGCCTACTTAATAATAAGTACCTGGATGACCGAGCTTTGCTTGGTTTTATTTGTTAAACGTTTTCTAAAAATTAAACCTATCTAGATCGATTTATCGCCCCCGAAACCCTCTCCATACAAAGGCGAACGGCAGGGTTGTATGGGAGTTTCGTACACCTAATAAAATATCGTGTTTTGGGATATTTTTTGTTTTAATTGGTAGTCAATACGATAGGCAAGCCCTTTTAAAATTCTTAGATTTTTAGAAGTTGGGACCTAAAAGTTATAACCAGTTTTATTTTTGAGGTTATGTCTCAATAAATATTATTACGTGTAGGCACATAACATTGTTTTGGTGAAAAAGGATATGTTCTAGATAGCTGGTGCTATCTTTGTAGTGTTTTGCTTATCATTAAGTTGGCAAATTGACATGAGAATTGTAACTATTCAGTAGGGTGCTTAAGGAGAGACCTACGTCCAGCAGCGGTCTGCAATAGTTTGATGATGATGATGAAGTGCTGATGGAGTTTTGAGTGTGGGTAAATAAAACAACTTTTTTTTGTAGGAACTTACATATTTTATTTAATTGTTCTTATAATTACTTAATCGATTCTTAATTTTATTTCATCTAAGAAAGGGGCAGGTAGCTCAACTCAACGTAAGAATAGCCAGATAATTTGCTTAATTGCTCAGATGCAGTTACAAACCACAATCCAAAACAACAGCAAAGAACTGAACAGAGACTCGGAAAGATTTTCCTAACCTGTCAATAAAATAATTGCCAATACAAAAAAAAACATTGATGGCGAAAATAATTCCTAGAATTAAATAGTTAATTATTAAGATTGTATGCAATAATTATTCATTGTAAGGTATAATGTGTAATTGGTTAATTATATTTAGGTACTGTTATTTCTATTTTTAAATATATTTAATTCTTTTAATTGCTATAATTAATTAATCCGGACTTCTAAAAATACTAATGTTACATGAAAATGAATGGTTTAGTTGCCTTAATAAGTGGTACAAATGCTATCACAGAACTACAAAAAAGGTATGTTGTACGAATTCTGCCGTTCGCCTTTCATAAAAACCGTTGGAGCCGTCTCCGAGATTCTGAATATATATACAAATATATAAGAATTGTTCGTTTAAAGGTATTATATATATTAGATAGATAGATAGATGAATAATTCTCAACGCCATTATTTATGAAATATTTGCAACTCTGTTGCCAACACGAGGTTCCATAACAAATATTTTCACAAGATAACTCTGATTTGCGAAAGAATCATTCTTTGTCTTAATATAAGAACAGTATATTTACATTTATTTATTTATTGTTTGCTCACAACAATAAAGTCCACTTTGTTGGTAAAAATACGCGTGGTATTCGCAGATGGATAAGATATTTACAGCGCCAGTTTTCCCCTAAGCAGAGGGATAAAATACCGGGGAATTTGTGTCAGTTTTGCGCTGCATTGAAGGCGCATTTTCTAGAGCACCTCCGCGGTTTGTTGCGCTAGTTTTTCATTTTTGCAGAATTTCAAGAATATTGCAGAGTTTTCGTGAAAAAATACATAACTTTAGTTGAGAATACGTCGGGTTTGGATGGACCGAACCATCTTATTGAAAGAAAGAAACGTAGATAGTTTATATGGCACACACAGATACACACAATATATGTACAAATAGCTGAACTTCCGTCGCGGTCAACATAAAACTTCATACGAATGTTGGATACCTACGTGCTCTTCAGAAATTTGAGAGATTAAATAAGAAAAATGAGCATTATGACTTTTAAGTTTACATATGTTTTACGAGAGTAATAATTACATGAAACGAAATAACCTCAATTATGTATCATTTCGATGTTGGTTGTCAAAGTCAAAGTCAAGTCATTTATTTCAACTAGACCATTAAAAGTCACTTTTGAACGTCAAATTTACAGTTTGAAATTAAAATATTAGTGACTAGTTGTCCGTTCGCAAAAGTAGATTCTTATTGAGAATGGTAGTGTAATGTAAGTGTGGGTAATGTTTGGTTTAGTTATTTTTAATATAAAAATAACTAAACCAAACATTGCACACACGGCTTTTAGTTAATACCTACCGAACAATATTTACTTTTCAAAGATTGTTTCCCTCGGCTCTCCAATATAGTGTAATTTACCTATTTTATTTACATCTACTACAGCGGAAGTGTGTGTAACTAACACTCAAATTAATTTGCGTGGAATTAACGGAATAAGGAATAATATAATCAAACTACAACATCTAGGTAGGTTAGGTGCGCGGGCCTGCGGACCGCGAGCGTTGGGTGGCTCGCTGTCCGATCACCACCAGGCCCGGGTTAATGGCGCGTTGTGTTTCACGCGCGCCTCAAAGAGATGTCAGCATAGAAGACGGGGCCCGCTAAGGCCAGAGCCTGCCAGGGTTGCGGAATTTGTTCGAAAGAGTCACTGCGGCCCTGGAACGCAAAGGGCTTTAGAAGGAACACGGATGGGTTTTAATCAGTAAGAGTCTGACACGCCCTTCCGCTCCACCCATAGCGGAAGAAGTCATTTGATGATTTCCCATCCTTTAAACAAAAAAAGGGTAGGTTAGGTACCTAAAAATATATTTTAAAGTTATTATTATCATCATCCTTGTCTTAATTACGACCGGTTTCAATAACGTGGGTATCTGTTTTTAACCAACTGTCAAATTAGCTACCAACAGTAGCTGAAACGTCATGTTTGCCTTTCAAACGTGACGTTTCAGCTACTGTTTGTAGCTAATTTGTAGACGTTATGTTATTGAGACCGACCGTAAGTGGATACTTATTTTTCCCGCGGCTTCGTTCTTATGGCGTATCCCACAGAGACCGTGACTTTGGTTACTTTTATCCCCGAGATTCTCGGGACAAAAGTTACCAATGGCACTCAGTGATATGTACAACGTGTTACAGAATAAACGCAATACCTGAAAAGGGGCATTGTACTTATCATTATGTACAACTTTTACTATGGAAGCAACACGGAAATCGTGAAAAATAGCTCCCATACAAGAAACGTAACTTTTGTTTTCCCTCTTTTGTAAAAACGGAAATTCATACATTAAAGCAGACATGCCTGCTTTTTTGTATGATTTTCCGTTTGAAATGCAACAAACTTTGGTACGCAACTTTCCTAAATGAATGCAGTCGCGGGCCATAGCAGCAAATTAAAAAGTTTAATTTATTTATATTTTTCTTTGTACCTTCCTTACACCACTAACAAGAGATTACCAAAAAATATATTCACTTTAGTTATATATCATGTACCCAGGGAAAGTCAAACCAGTTTTGGCTGAATACCAGTATTTTACTAAGAACGGCTGCCTACCAGATATCCACAACCCATTAACTGGGTAGCACGGTAGTTCTTGGCAAGATTGGAGTCAGATTTACTGGCTTCTGACAATCCGTAACGACTGCCAAAGATCTACAAATGACAGCCGGGACCAACGGCTTAACGTGCTTTCCGAGGCACAGAGGAAACTCGGTATGTTAAGATTGTCATCCATCCACAGACCAACCTTGGCCAGCGTTGCTAAACCTTGAAGATCGACCCGTGCGGCTGTTATTAATGGATTTCTGTTTATCTAACTAGAAATCAATCTATTCGTATAATATCTCTCGTCTTGAGTCTGTTCCTCATTACTGAGGATCGTGGTCACTGGACCCCTTTAAGCGAACAATCTGTCTCCATCGATTCCGGTCCAAAGTTGCCATCACCACCTGCTGGAATTTACTTGAGGACGTAGCTTCTTTCACTTGGTCAGACCATCGTGTTGGCGACCGGCCTCGTGCTCTCATTCAACAAATTACCAGATTTTAAAGGCTGCTATCTACCCTTCGCATTACACATAATGCGAACAGCTTACAGCGTAAATGAACTGTAGACAGTCGGGTCTTGAGATTAAGTTGAAAAAAGGTAGACACATTTGTGCGTTTGGCTGTACATGGGATTCGGAGCATAATATAATAATGCAGATTGTACAAATCCATGAACTGGATGAAATATGTTGAATAATATAATTGCGAAAACCAGTAACACAAAACTTAAATTTAGATAGGTACGCTAGGAATTTTAGTAAGGTTGCGGTTTCAGGGCGCAACCTCTCGCCAGCCATATTTGTGGAAGGAATATATGATGCCAGAAAGGCATAATTTTAACCCAGTTAAGGATAAGGTGGTTACATGATAAGAATCTCACGTGCCGAACTTCGAGATAAAGCGGATGGGTGACCATCTTAACCTACCGAGTTTCTTCCGTGTCTCGGAAAATACGTTAAGCCGTTAGTCCCGGCTGTCACTTGTAGATCTTTGACATCTTAGGTAGTCGGAAATTAGTCTAAACAACGCACATGTACATTTAAAGTGTTACAATGAATATCAAACGCTTTTGCCAATAACTTAATGTTTTTAGGGTTCCGTACCTCAGTCGGCAAAAACGGAACCCATATAGTATCACTGTGTTGTCCGTCTGTCAAGACCGTTTTTCTCAGGAATGCGTGGAGGAATCAAGCTGAAATAAATATCAAATATTCAGGCCTGCTACCGCTTGGAGCAGAGAAAAAAATCAAACTTCCAAGTAAACGCCATCTAAAGATAAGGCCATTAATGCTCCGTTTATGGCGCATGTTTTGACGCTCGCAATAAGGGAATCAAAACCTACAGGTCCCATTGACCTAGTCATGAAATTTGGCACTTTTCAGACTTGTCAGACGTATTCCTGTTCTCGTACTAAGTACGGGAAAAAGTCTGATAATTGGCAATTTGTAGTTTTATCTGTACTCTTTTTTTTTTCTATGTCAAACTTATGTTTTCGCTTGAAGAATTGGCTGTGACGTACATTGATGTACGGGAGAACATTTTTTCAAAAACAAAGTTAAGGTTTGTCCTTCAATCTTACCTGCTATATTTTTGTCGGAATAATGAGAGTGCTTTCATAGTTTATAAACTTCCGTAGGTAATCGGAACCCTTGGTGCGCGATTCTGACTCGCACTTGTCCGTTTTTTTCTCCAAACATAACCACGTGACAAGTTTGTTCTATATAATTTCTCCGAGTCGACCAGCCCCGCAAAAAGTTAGTTAGTCAACCTTAAAAGCCATTTTTCACTTGAATTACCTTCCTAATATCAACACTAACTATAATTTTGAAATACGACTGTGTTTTTATATTCAATAGTCTTAAGCAAGCTTTAGTACTACTTGGAAAGTACTTCACACCAAATTTGTAGGCTTCACAACAAAAATTCAACAAAAGAAAAATATCTGTTTCGGCATTGATTAATCAAAAACTTGAAACCTTGAAATTACTCAACGGCGCGTGACGAGGATGCCACACTTTGACTCAAAACTTACACAGCTAGCGAGTTTTTGGCAGTTAGTCTACCTACCCCTATAGTCAACCATCCCCGGTCTCCCCTGCACTTGGCCTCTCCATTTGGCGAGAATCGAGATAAATTGTCCAACCCTCTTCCAGCTAACTAGCAGCATTCGTAAATAAGCATTCCATGAATAACAAATCAAAAGCCCATCGTTTTAGATAGCAGAAAAAGTATCTTTGACAAGTCACAACAACAAACGTTAACCAACGTTACGTATCGAATGGAGTGTCATCGTCATTTTCCAACTTTCCGAATGGCTTTGAAACAGGATACCTCTTCTGACTGTGACGGATCTCTAAAGGGGCGGTGGAACCAAACGTCCCGCATTCTGGCCGCCATTTTTATTTTTCTTTTCTATTCAAAAGCGCGTTTACGGAAATTCCTTTTACTCTCAACCTTCCTTCGCACTAGTTCCATTCTTTTTGTAAACCATTTGATTTACTTAATATTTCATGAATTTGTATTGCCTTTGAATGTATCCGGGTGCTAACTCGCGAATAGTCAGAGCTTCAGAGGTGAAACTAATCTCAGTTAGGTAACAGTGGGAAACACGTTCATTTTTGTTTGTGGCCAATTGGCAATTCATTGGCTTTTTTAATAGTTTCGTCATTCGCCTTTCACGAATGTAAATAGGGTTTCGTTTTCAAGTTCATTCGTTAGAAAGGTAGTTTTAACCTGTTTGTCCCTTTGGCTCCGGTCATGTCGTAAACTTTTTAGTGAGGTTATGTGTTGGGTAGGTGAGAGTGTACTTAAGATGTCAAAGCTCTTTTCACGAGCATGACAAAGAAGAAAAGGTGTCTCTCTGAACTAAAAATCTTGTAGTAGCTTGTTGTAAAAAAAAAACAACAGGGTGCACTCCGCGAGTGCCGGCAGCAGTGAAAACTTGAACATTAACGTTGTGCATGAATTGCTTTCATTATTAGTATAAAAGTACTATCATTTATGTGGTGAAATACGATATTCATTTATTACGCTATCGTACACAAATATGACAATTTATATTACATTAAAAATTTAACACGTCAGAACTTTCCCTCCGTCATAAGAATTTTCAATCAGGTCACGTGTCCTGACGCGAGTTTAACATTTTTCACCTGTCCCAAAAAGTGCACAACGCCGCTAAAGAAGTTCTCACTTCCAAAAAATAGATTTCTTTTTTCCATACTAGTCAGACTAAATGACTGCTACATTCGTACCGACATTCTTAATTCCTATTCTAGTCATTCGCGTGACTCCACACACTCTTAGCATGCTCAATTTGCTCATGTCATTTACATGCCACTGCTTTTAAGACATGCTACACTGACCCCGACTAAATAACGATAAGGGCAGGAACATAAGGGCACAATGATAAACGTTTTAGTTTTCTAAATTGCACCACCTTTCAAACCGGAGCGGAATCGCAGCTTAAACAGTAAAATCAATTTTATACTACACCTGCTTGGAAAGTACCTTGATACTTTATCAAATTTACGGTAGAAAGTACGTCATTGCATATCGAACAAATATGCGGGGAGAAAACGCATCTGAGCGGGAGAGAAAAGTGTATGAAAATCCATTTCTTACGTGGTTTTTCTTTTTTAATTTTGGGTAAGACTATGCGCCGGTAACCTAAATATCAAAAACCAAAAAGTTTTTACAGTGAGTTTTTATCTCCAAGTTCGCAAAATGACACTGGCCACTAGCTGTGTGTTGGATGGTGTCGGGCTGGCAGTGCGACCCTGCGGCGGCAGGATAAACAATTTGAAAAAAGAACATGTGAAAATTGCAGACGCCATTGGCGCCATTTCCAATTTGTGTGTTGTTTGAGGATTCAGTTTTAACTGCAACAATTTCAATATAAATTTCAATTAGTAAAGATTTCGTTTTTTATTTTCCTTCTAGGTGTAGTATAAAGCACTATGTATCACTCGAGAGAAACTGCGATTCCCGATCTTGGGTGTTTTAAAGCCCTCGCCTACGGCTCGGGCTTCAAACGACACCCTCGACGGTAATCGGTCACTTTCTCCTCTCGGTGAACAATGTACTATTTTTCGCAATTATCCTTATTTTCTAAGGATTGAAAATCATCAAATGCCTCCTTCCGCTCTGTGCGGGGCGGAACGGAGCGTCAGACTCTTACTGACTTAAACCTAGCCTCGTAATGCCCTTTGCTTTCCAGTGCTGCGGTGACTCTTTCGAGAAAATTCCGCAACCCTGGCATGCTCTGTCCCTGGCGGGCCCCGTCAACTATGCTGACATCTCTTTGAGGTGCACAAGGAACACAACGCGCCGTCGACCTGGGCCTGGTTCTGATTGGACGGCAAGCCACCTAACGCTCACCGTCCGTAGACCCGCGCCTAGTGTTGCCGGGATACGCCCTGCGACTCCCGTTGCGAAATTATCTACGGTCACAACCCAAAAAATATTTGCTTCATACTAAAACTGTGCCACATAGAATCGTTCGGCTATGGCATGGCGGAGCATGACGCTAATTCGTTCGATATAATTGATGAACGCGCGCGCATGTAGCCGCACGTCCCGAACACTTGCGCACGATTCACGATAGGGTTGCCAGCTATTAATTATAATATGTCACATTTGCTGTAATTGTACAGCGATGATTTTGTAGATGGGTGGCGGTGTTGCTTGTTATAATTCGAGTAAAAAATTGATCTGTTGTTACGTGATGTTTCGAAACTTTTTTTATTTTATTTTGACATAAGAAAATTTTCTGTGTCTTTTAGGGTGCACTAGGAGAGGCAGTGAACTGAACCATAATCGCCACGCTTGGCAGGCGGGTTGGCGATCGCAGTAGCTGTTGCAATGCACAGAGAATGCTGCTGCCCATTCTGTGGTGAGTCCCTTAGTCGCCTCTTATGACACCCACGGAAAGTGATGGGATGGTGCTATTCTTTTACGTCCGACACCATACAGTACACCATACAGTATTGGAAGATAATAAAGTATTATTCCAATTTAAATTCGGTTGGCAGAAAATTTAACTCACAAAATATTCTATAGGTACATGAATTACTAAATATTGTTTTAATGACATTCATTTTATTCTCAAGTGGTCTGGTTAAAAGTGAGACGTGCCTTTTATGCGAATCTGTGGAACTACTTCTAGTGTAAAGCTTTTTGATAGGTATTTGATGACCTTTCTCAAGGAAGAGCTTTGGCCGAAAGGTGTGCTGTATCGGCGTTTCCGTGGTCGGCTATGCGACACCTCGCAGCTTAACACGACGCCGTCACTTCCTTTGCAGTAGTTTTTAAGTTTTGTTTATCAAATATGTATTAGTTTATAGTTACTTTTTTACAATTATATATGTATTTTGTTTTATGGGCCTTAGTTGCCTGAAATAAAGGATCTATTATTATTATTATTATTATATATTTTTGGACAAAATAAAATGCTATCAATGCTTGTATGTTCCTATCAATGCTTTCTTATGTAACTTTTGAGAATGATATCGAAGGAGGAGCTCAGTCTCCAGCCCGTCTTGGCCAACTGGTGAGCATAGGCCTCTCCTTTGTTCCAATCCCCTTACCTGCCAAGCTCATCTAAGTTCTATCGACCCACGATGACAGGAAACTTACTGTAGTACCTACAACTGAAATATGCACCTCAGAAACGTGAAGCAAAACCAACTGTTTTTACTTTCCAAACCATTTATTAACCGTAACATTTATTTTTCGCAATCATGTTTCATCCACCAGATTTACAAACACAGTTTATTTGTATAACACATGCACTATTTGCTTACCTTTATTTAAGCACATTTAAATCGCATTAAACGGATTAAATTAAAACTAGAGAAATTATAAATACTACCCAATGTAACTTCAATCCTGTGTACGAAAAATAGGGTTGAATTTTCCTTGTCGGTGTTGCTACGTCGAAAAATAATTTATTATCTAAAGCCAATAGGGGTGATACCCAAGGGGGTAGTAACAGGTGGTGTAATGTCGCAGACAGATCAACCCTAATTTTTGGGGATGATTTTAAGTTAAGCTTTTGCGTGTCAATGCATTTGGGACGTAGATTATCAAATTGTGATAAGATTTTTTCGGAACCAGTTTTGTTTTTATCTATTGATTTATGGCTCGAAGAATTAACTTGTTAGAAATTAGTAATTGCTTGGAGAAATGGGTGTGTCCTTCGGCTTTTTCAGCCACTTGTTCATATAGTCTTTAGCACAATATTATAAATCGTACCTTTATAAGATAAGAATAGTTGGGCGCTGTTTTGAACGCAAGACAATGTCATATTTATCATGTTCTTTCTCTGTAAGTTAGTTTATGACAAGTATGAGTACATATAATAAATATATATAGATTTTATTATTATTTTGTCCGGCCGTATTGGTCAGTGATCTTTTACTGTATATTTTTTTAACAAATCATTGCAAAGAATGTAGCACATTAGGAAAATAAAAAGAAATAGTACACATTTTTACTTTTGTTTTTTTTTTAATTCAGACCCTTTTCAAATTTTTTTGGGAGGTGTCGAGAACTGTTATGCGCATCACATTCAGTGTTTTTATTTTCATGGTACAACATTAAAAAACGTCGAATTTTGCTGTGTGCGTGCATTAAGCTTTGCAGCCCTGTGAAAGATAAATGTTGAAAATTCTAGCTTCCCGCCTCGGAACGGTTAGACTTTTTTACCTTTCATTTAGGTGTCAAATGGTGAGCCCATGCAGACAATATTGAGAACGAGACTGGAACGAACTCGAACGTTTTGGTTCTCAGCTAAACTGTGTTTTAATAACTTAATTTGACCTTATATCGAATTTTATTAAAAAGACTTATCGAAACTTATGATATTGTATTTTTCGTACCATATTATTTTTCTTTAATATATAACACCATTGACTCAAAACAGCACAATACTATATATTAAAGTACGGGTAGCAACCCCAGTATATATTCACATGTACATAGCAACGATACCTACGCCCCCTAGCGTCTACAAACAGTGACTTTCCGAACAGTAACGAGTTCGTGATATATTAAAAGCCAAGCTGAGACGGACCGATGCAAGCTCTACATCAAACTATGCCTTGATCGGCAAATAGGACGACATCAAAGGCCTGTGTAGTAAGGTAGCGTTGCCTTGAGCTAGAGCACGAATGGGAGATATTCCATTTGTCTGCGCCAGATGGATACATGTTCTTATAGTTATGTACAAATGGCAAACTCAATGGACGTTTCCGCAATTCAATAACGGCAATGTTATTAGTACATGGTCGACATCACACACATTCGCACGAAAACCCTTGAGAATAGGTGCTTCCATTGTATGTACAGCAAATGAGCCTTTAGCTGGGGCCTTTGAGACACGATTGTATATGTCACCGGAAAATGGCAAACTCCGTAAGATTATAAAATAACTTGAGATATTGTAAACTCTCGATAAATTGTCAACTGAACATTTGGAATAATATTTTACGCATCAAAATTTGATAGTCTATGTCATTCCGAGAAATATGTCGATGTCAATCCGAGAAATTGTGGACTGACATAAAATGGCGACCAATCAAATCACAAGTCTACAGTTTATCCGTTTTCCCGTGAAAGTATACCTGGAAATAAGGCTCTCATTGGTATGTTCGGATATGAGCTCACACCAACAAAGCTCATAAAGGGGGCCAAGTTTCCAATTTAACTATCACACCAAAACAGATAAATTGTAGACTAGAGTGCTGATTGGTCGCCAGTTTATGTCAGTTCACAATTTCTCGAACCGACACGGAGATATTATAGACTATCACATTTTGATGCGTAAAAAAGTATTCCAAATTTTCAGTTGACAATTACCGAGAGTTTACAATCTCTCGAGTTATTTTATAATATTACGGAGTTTGCCATTTTCCGGTGAGATATAACTGTAAACTGTAACTTCTCAAGCATGCTCCATCGTTTACCATCCGATAAGATTATGTACAAACGTGACCCATCCAAAAATTAAAAGAAGTGCTGCAGCAGCCGAATCACATTCAATAAGTGCCAGAACTGTTTATTCGCACGATATTGTCCCCCTCCCCGCTGTCACCACTGTGTAAACTCGATCACAAACGTTGGCCCGGCAAATACCGCGCAATTGTTGAAACCTCTGGCGCAAACGTTGGTGCCTAACGAGAATTTACCGCGACCAACCACAGGCGACATACATATAGTTAGTCCCATAAGTACTTCACATACTGCGGTAGATCACGCAAACACAGTTTCTGTGTACACATATTTTCAGGTGCAATTTAGTTTAGATTTGATTAATAGCCAAATGGTTAGCGGTAGCAGTGACAATCAATGTTTAACATTTGTCAAAATGTTAGGAAATTAGAGATGTTTCGAGTATTTGCGACTACCTTCCGGGAATTAGGTCTGTCTTTTAAACAAGTCACATAAAGCGAGGCTGAGAAGATAAAACCATTCTAGAGGGTTCCCAATTTTCAGCACTGAGGGCTCCATATTATAGATGAGTAAATTTTTTATCTATGCAAATATTATAAAGAGGAAAGACTTGTATTTTTTTTTGTAACGAAGAAACTTAGAAACTGCAGGACCGATTTGAAAAATTCTTTCAGTCATGGATAGCTACATTATCAGCGAGTAACATAGGCTATATTTTATCCCCGTACTCCCCCGTTTATCTCCGTAAGAACAAGCGTTGCGTACGTATATGAAAATATTAATCTGCTAATATTTAGAGTGGAGGTGCGGTGTACGTTGAAAAATGCGGTAAGCTTGCAAAAATTGGACGCCGTCGCGGCTTAAACGCAGCGTTCCTGGGTCCCAACGTATGGATTATTCAGCCCTGCATGTGAATATACTAGATACAACTGCAAACTGCCGGCGCAGTGTGCATTGATTCAATTGATACAATTTCGGTAGGTAGAATATTAAATAGCAAACCAACGTGACAGACACGAGGCTTGGCACACAACCGTAAATAATATTAAATGTTCTGTTTAAAATGGTGAGCGTTGAAGAAGGATTTTTGAAATAAAAGGGGATCAGGCACAGGGCTTGTTATCAATAAATCAATGAAAATTGCTCGAGAACTTTGTAGACACAACTTGTCTGCTCCGACCGTTCCGAGACAAGCGATTATTCTCGTGATCTCCGTAACGTTCACTTTAACAGATTTTGTGACGCACTAAGAACCAACAAGAAATAAGTACTTCATTATTATTATCCATGAAAAAATCCACGCGATCATGACGAAGCAAAACAAGGATGAGACTAAAGAAAAATGTAGTCTATATTCTGAAGAATTTCTCCTCCGAGAGCCAGTTCATACAAAAGCTAAAAGGATACAGTCAAGCAGTCACAAAAAATGGCTCTGAAAACTAGATGAGAGAACAGACAAGCTAAAGATGGGTACTAACCGGTGTTACGGGGCATTATGTAAAATATGATAAAGTGAGCATTCGTACAGTTAGTACATGGAAACGAGCTCGAACATGTGCGTATGTGTTTTGTTTTACACGGATTTTAGGACACGGCGTTACATAACATGCTCACTGCGAATATTACATTACGACACGTAACACCTGGTCCAGTCAGCACCCAGCTTTTGAATCAAGTTTTTTCATTAGAACCAGGACTATTATCAACGCTTCAGCACCATTCTCTCTCCACGTCCTAAGTCGAGACGACACACTTTGCAATTGTTCGCCCGCTCGATGACTTAAGCTGGCTTCTGGTGTATGTAACTTGCACTGACTACACCGCGTCAGACTAAGTGCTGCAAACAACTGCTTGCGAACTAATCAGCGGGCGGAAAATGAGGCTAACTTTACCCCTGAACGAAGGTTTATAACGTTTCATATTTTAGAAGTTAGTGTGTGAGGATAAGTCGTGTTTGATGGGAAATGGAGTCTGAAAGATGAATCGCACACATGACGTGTCTATCCGGCTTAAATGGGATATTATTAGTTAGGATGAAATCTGAAACCATGAAGTACAAACACTATCGTAGACAAGTGACATGCAAGCGATGGCAATTTTCAAAAAATACAAAAAAGTTGTTTGTTTGGCAAGCGCTATGACCAATCCTCATTTTGACATTTCGGCTTGAAAATCGCTATACTACTACTTACTTCAAACTTCTACTTACGTCAAATACTCAAAAACCGCTTTCGACAACCGAATTATCGAGTATTATAGCTGCCAACATCAAGTGCGTGTGTAGTTGTTTCCCCTTTAGAGCACGCCACTAGTACTGGAAACAAATAATTCTTAATAATTGTTCTTATTTTTTTATTGCACTCCAAAACAACTTAAAATATAGAGTCACTTAAAGTTTATGTACAAAGCTGAGCTTCACTCAAAGTTGAGTTTTCTCCCAGCAAACCTTTGAATGATAGAGAGAGAAAACCTGAGAATACCTGCAGCATCTTCAGTAAAATCATGGGGCTATTATGCCATAAAGGTTCTCGATACCATAAAAAAGGTTGCCACTGAGACAAAAACACGGGAGATGGAAATAGAGACAAAAACAACGCGATCGTATCGAAGACCTTGAATTAACCAAAAATAATACGTGAATGTCGAAATTTAATAAGTACGGGTTCAACTGTTATGACAGGGGATATCAGACAGGTCACACGGATAGTGTAGGGTCACTTATGTGTGTGGGTGTAAAGGGAGTGTGTGTGTAACTGTATCTTTGCGATTGCACGTGACGCCGTGTCGTCGCCACTGCGATATTAAACTAGGTTACAACGGTGCTCAAAGTTTGCGTCATTTTCGTGAAATTTTTTAGTGTTTGGTTCTGGGAAAACTGTGAATATTTAATCAGCAGGCCTTTCCTGCTGCAAGAGCGCAGGCCGCGTAGCACGGCACGCCAGCATCAACGATATTATTCGTCGGGCTTTTGCCACCGCCGGCGTACCTGCCTGCGGTATTAGAACCTAGCGGCTTGGTACGGGACGATGGAAAAAGACCAGACTGTATAAAGTTGGTGCCGTGGAAGGCGGGTAGGCCTCTGGTGGTCCGAGTGCGCGTCTCCTTTTCAAGGATATATCTCGCCGACTGATCGACATTGCGTGACCAGAGGGCTGGCTTGATCTTTGCTTAAAGAATTAGCATTGGCATTCAACGTGGCAATGCTGCCAGTCTTCTGGGCACGTTTCCGGATGACAGCGATGCGGAGGAATACAAGGTTGACTGGTAGAGATAATCGTAATACAATCAATTGGAAAACAATCAGAGAAACACTGATCTGCAAAGCTGTGATAAATCGATAGTCCTTGCTTTTCACAAGATATCGTATTCTGGTTGCTTGTACTGCTTGACAAGCTATTAGGTATATTCTATTCTACATGATATTTTTCCGCATTCCTTGGTACGATCATCGAACATGTATAATAATAATAATAATTTTTATTTTTTAAAAGAAGATTACATTGCACTGTATACTATACATTGTTGTATATGAATGTGTGTATGAGAAACAAGCATTTCGTTTCGATTCTGTTTAGTTCTAGAAAGTAAAGAAACAATGATTTTTATTTGGCACACACATTGTAGGAACCAAAATAGGTCCAGTTCAGCAAAATGCCTGACAAGTAATATTTGCCAAACGCTGGTTTTCAACGGAACATCAAACATTTAAAAATCTCAAGAAAAACTCTGAAACATTTATATCTGTTTTAGCGAAACTTTGAGGATCTCTGCCCCCACCCCCCGGCGAGAGCGCCGTTGCTTGGCGAACACACTCGCCGAGATCGCGCCAGAAAAATTTAATTGTGAAATACGACCATCCTCCCCTTTCACCCCCTGAAGCTCCCCTCGTTCACCCCTGCGAGCCGAAAATCAGCCCGTTTTCAGGTGGGCGGGCCTTAGATAACGGCTCGAAGATCCTTCTTGAATAACCTTTGAAAAACCAAGTGCGTGTGGGCCCTAGTAGGTGAGACTTCAAAGTACCTAACCAAGCCTGCTTTCCTGTCACATTTACTAGTTTGTAGCAAATAATAATAAATTGTAAACAATTGGGAATAAATTAAAATAATGGTAAATACTTAGCTTCGTTGCCACTAGTAGGTACCATAAACAGTTCCGTGATGGAACTACTGGTGTTATTTTTTTTAAATAACTGGTTCCAATTTAAAAAAAAACGGCAAGTAACGGAACTAAGATTGAATTTGTTATCAGTAGTTACACATTATTATTTAAGGCACTTTGAATTTTATGACCCAGAATAACACGTTCATTTAGCAAAATCTTTAGTATGTAACTTGTATTGTAACCTTCCTCTCCGCAAAAAAATAAAAATTATATATTTATATTTGCAGGTTACTGTAAGTCCCTAAGGGGGATAAAAAGAGTCAAGGAAATAAGCTAAGTAATAACTTAGCTTATTTCCTTGACTCTTTTTATCCCCTATTTTTTTTTAAACTAATAAGTTTAAAAAAAAAGTAAGTGTAGGTTGTGGACTGTATAGTTCAATAAAAATACGTTCGTCTTGATTAAGTCTATTTAAAAGTTCACATATTTATTTACAATTAAGTCTTTACACGATTAATCACTTATTACACGAATCAACAATAATCAGGTCACAGTTTATACACAATACACAAAGAAATAGCTCACATAGGCAGAGATATATAGAGTTACATAGAGAGAATTACTTACGAGACAACTTGCACTTACTACTAGTCACTTATACTGGAGGATCCGACGAACTGTGTCGACCAAATAAATTTGGCCTATATTTATACGGTTTTTACGTAGGTGCAAGTTGCGCTCGGGATAATCCTGCCATTCTCCGATTTTCTTTGGCTCGTCCAATATATGGCGAGCAGCTCCGTCAGGGTCCGAGATCTGCAGGAACCTGTCGCGACCTGTAGCGACCTGTCCGATCCAACAGGTTAGTTTCGTGAAAGTGGAGCCACTTTACGACCAATGAGTTTTGGGGTATTAGGCATGTTTGTACGTTATCTATGTATTTCTTATCACGCCTCGGCGTCCGTTACAGTAAGGAAAAAAAACGAACGAACGAAAGAAAATTACGAAGCAATTTTCGGTAAATGGAACAAGTGTCAATGTTCAAGAAGCTGTCCTTCTTGCCTGCAAAGTCAAGGTATAAATCCTATCTTACAAGAGTTCGCGTCCCTATTCAGCTGGCTGTCTGGTAGATATCGCTAACAGCGATACTATTCCCATAGAATTCAATTTGAGTAAAAGTGTTGTGAAAACATTCCTGGTTATTACAATTATACAATAAAGTATATTCCACCGATCTATCCTGAATTACTATTGAGTGATTAAATCATTAAATTGATCGTCATAATTGTGGTTTTAAAACTACGAACAACCTGTTCCGAAAACAAATCATTTTAATCAGACATAGATTAATGGTATCCCGCACCATCATGAGTATCATAAAGACTTATTCCAACGTGGCACCGCCTTGCTTGCACCCGGGACGGCAACACGTGTGCCCTGGAATGTACCCTGACCACGCGAGGGGTGCAACGAGCATCCCTTAGGGTGCATAACAATGGCTCGGGACCCACCCGTACAAACATATTGCCATACATTTAATAATAATTCAATTTCGCGGGGACAGTAATTAATAAATTCCGAATAAAATTTTTACATTTGCTTTAACACATCCTGGCTGAGTTAGGGGACGTTTTTTATTGTTTTGTGTTAGGTTTTTGCGTTTCACTTATTGCTGATGATGATACGTGATGACTTTTTCAATCAAAAGGCGAGAACTTTAAGTAGTACCAAACGAGTTGCGGTCTTCCTCCGTCTGTGTCTTTTAGAATGCGCACAGCACAGGAGTGGAACTCTCTGCCTGCTTCTGAGTTTCCGAACGCATTCAACCCCAATCTCTTCAAAATTAGAGTGAACAGGCTTCTTCTGGGTAAGCTCGCTCCATCGTCGACTTTGTCTCTGTCATCTATGACCTAGACTAGAGTCAAGAGCAAACCCATATTAAAAAAAAAAAAAGAAAAACCAAGCAAAGGATTTTGATATGATTTTCACTAATTGAAATAGAAAGAGAAGAAAAAAAATACGTTCTATGGAAGCCAGATCTAACCGATAGTTTTACATAAATATAGTTATAATCGACGATCTCTTTTCTATGCCTTTTAGTTCCTAAGATACAGCTCCCGCATCAGCGGTAAATTTGTCTCTGTCGCCCCCGCACTTAATGCAAGGTACGTACCAGTTCTCAAGTATCTGGTAACGCAGTGAACGTGTTAACTGTCTTGGATTCCGCAACGATATTCATCAGAAAAGAACAGCGGAGGTTTAAAAAAAAAAAAACCGAGGTCGTCCCTGAAAGAAGTGACTTCGAAGCTCGAGTCAGCGAGTGGAAAGAGTTCTTGTTAGGACTTAGTATTATTAGGTACCTGTATACGGCGGCTCGATAGCGACTTAGCGTTTTGGGTTCCGCCGAAAATTAATAACATCACTTTTTGTCCGTCTGTCTCTCTGTACCTTGTACTTCATTTGAATCTTTTGAAGCATAAGAATAATTTAAATAATCTCCTTGTTAATACTCACCCGCTATTTTGTTCAGCGATACGTTACAGGCCTATTTTAATACACTTGCACGCTCCCTATATTAAATTGATATTGCTTTTCGTTGAAAATTCACCTCGCAAACTAGAACTAATGTGATATTGTTCCCAGAATATTAATATTCTGGTTCCTCAAACTACGTACTGTGTTCTACGCAACAAATATTGCTGCATTTTGGACGTGAATAACAGGTGACTTCAAACATTTTGATAGAAATAAAACTTTTTCGGAAACTCATTACTAACAAACATATTTCGATGAAACTCTGCTGATTTTATGCTTTTGGAAATGCTTCATCATATGAGAATGTTTTCGATCTGAAATAACCTACTTCTTAACTTTGCTTCGTGTATCTTTCAAGCACAAGTAATTCGTTATCAATGCCATAGCATTGATAACGAATTACTTGTGCTTGTAAAGAATGCCATAGCATTCTTTACCAATTAACGGAAAAAACAGGTCCATAGCAAAATCTGAACATCATTCATTAATTTACTGCAAGACACCGAATGGGTTAAGTGCGGGTACCAAGTCTATTAGAACTGTTATCAGAAACCTGTTACCGCACTGAAACTTGGGTTTATTTGCAACAGTGATGTACTCGAGACAAGTTGTGTTTTAATACTTAAGGTAGAAAATATTTCTATCGATATCGTGTTTTGACGAGGCGCATTAGAGGCATATCAATATTATACAGTTGGTATGGTTATTACGTATTTATTTATCGTCTCCATATTTGACCATCCAAAATGTGTAAATCCGATATGCTTCCTAGCGCAACAATGTGTTTCTAACACGACTTAGAAGTATACTAATTCTACCTTAAAGTTTTCAGTTACAAACGAGTAAAAACGTTTGTAACTGCAAAATTTGTATATTTCTAAATGATAGTGAAAGTGACAGTGATTTAGACATTTTACCTACTTCAAGATCTTCATTCTTTCGGAACCAGGAAATAAAAAATCCAACGATATTGCCCACTCCCAGCACAGGTAAAACTTTATGTGTGTGTACCCACACAAGTACCCACTTGATATTGTTTCACTACCTCATACCGATAATTTTTATGGCTCAAAAGCAGACTGTATATCGACTTTCTTGAGCACATCACTAAAGTTTTTGTACTTCTATGCGGTTATTGGATATTATCAACCTGGCAAAGTTTTCTCGTTATTTTAAACATAGAATTATCGGATTTATCTACGACAGCAGAGTTTAGACAAGCAATTAATGCAGATAATATTTTTGTTTTTTAAATTGCACGTGATTTCAGTGGAATATCGAACGTTTAAAATTTGAAAAATTACCGGGCCTTGGAGTACTGGTACGCACCGTGGCAAAGGTAGAAACTGGGTCGATACAATCTGATAACGCATTTGTTGAAAGTTTGTTGAGGAGCTTCCCGCAGTGAACGTGGTAAGGTACGAGTTCGCAGCCGACTGTAGATAGCAGCAGCAGACGACGTGCGACACTACTGGGTTCTATGAAATACCTTTCGTAGCTAGTGACACGACGATTGCCGCTTTTTTATAGAAATACAAAGAAACCAGTGTTGGGCGCGACACGTCGCCTGCTGCTGCAGTCGGTTACGAACTCGTACTTTTACATCTGCGGGTCTGGTCGACCAATATTGACTCGGCGTTTTTTTGGTGGTCGCCAATGTTGGTGGCGGATTCGAAGGCTCTTTCCATCTTCAGGAACCCATTGCATGAACTCTTGCCTAGCCTAAACCAAAATCCATTAGAGCCTATTTAAAAATGTATCATTTTGTAAAAGGGCAGAGACCTGGTGTCCTGAAATACAGGTCTAGAGCTTAGTTTAGACACCAGTCTCCCACAATATTTAATGTTGTCTGACTCTGATATTGTCGTACGAATATAAAAATATCATTATTTTTATTTCCTGCACCTGTTTTTCAAACAAACAAACTGACACTACACTAAAATCATTGTCACGCATCTTACCCGGATCTATTCGCTTTGTCGTTCACATTCAACAAACTTGGTCACGGCAGTATCGTCACTGTCACGTTACCTTTGACTCGAGTGTCCCTATATTGTCATACCTTGGTAGGAATTAGTCAAGCGCGATTCGCCTCGGTGAGGGAGGGATGCTAACTAGGCGTTGCGCATTAACTTGGGGCTAGGAGAGGAGCGATACATAGGGTAAAGAATTTACGAACATGAGAATATCGAAATGAGGCATTTAGGTTTGGCTACGTAGTAGGTACGTAGAGGTCGCTATACATGCTTAAGTGGTGTAGGTCTGTTTTGTGCCTACGAGGGTTCTACGCCGACATACCAGGCCTCCACGCAGGTCTGCACGGTGCCTATTAGGCCTCTACGCAGGACTACGTAACAAAATTAACCTAACAAATCGACAGACAATCGTAAGACAGAAAACACTAAATACAGCCAGAAGTCCGTGGTCACATTGTCGTGGTGTATAGAAACAATGTCAAAATAAAAAAATAATTGAGTTTTTCAAAAAACCCGACCTTGAAAATCTACTAAAAAGTTCCAAAAATATAATATCACTTTCACGCAATTTGATGCAGTCGGTGGCATTGGATCTATGATAAAACTAAAATTAACACCACTAACTGCATTGGACAGCAAGAAAAGTTTTTTTTAGCTTTAAGAAGTTTCTTTGCGGCAGCGTTTTTAAAAAAAAAAACCTAATTGTATACCAGATACAGAACACCACCCTTGAATATGACCACGCACGTCTGGAACACCCTGTATAGTGGTCATCATTCTCTTACGCTCTTAATCCCCATTAATTAGAGGAGAAAATCTTTACGACAATATTACTTTTGCAAAGATAATTGAAAATCAATCCCGCCTTCACCTAAACGCTACCCGCTAGGTCCCGTTTCCTGGCCCCACAGGCCCACATAACATGCAATGTTACGGTTGACACACGATTGGCAACGCGCACGCGTTCTCGCCAGTTGTGGTGGCAGCCCTACGCCTGCCGATTTTGCGAGCTGGGGCAGCCCTAGCGACGCCCATTACGGACTTAACAGCCCTGTAATTTATGTATTCAAACCAATTATTCGGTGTTGGACGTTGGACGCTGGAAGTACGGTTTGAATGTGACCTTGTATGTGTAGTCGGTTTAATTACCAATATTGCTTTTTTTTTTTGTTAACCATGTAAATGAGCATTTTAATAAGGTGACCCCGACGGAAAGGTGTTGTTTAGGCTAGCTTAGGTTTCTAAATAGTCAGCCCCTTTTGTAATTTAGTAGTTGGGCATACGATTCGTTGGAAAAAAGTTATAAACTAAAAAGTACCTATACACGATTGCCTACAAATATAACACAAAAACAAAAATAGGCTCCATAGAACAAACCTAAACAATGCTTCATTAAGGACTATTGAATAAACTACGTGAAACAAAGAATTTTAACACCGTCGAATAGCAAAGTAATAGAACAGGAGGAACAGGATGAATAGGATGAACAAGTTTGATCAATTTTTAATCTGCAGTGAACGTGAACTAATTGAAGAATTTTATTCCCTGATCGGCACTGCTCGTTTCATTCCTGCCTCTCGAATTATGATGGACCTTTTCTTTTTTGGTTTCCTTAGCCAGTTAATATTTCAGAGACGATGGCTCTGCTATTATTTAAGTTAGTACTAAGTCTGCTAGCGGCGGGCGTGAAATTCGAAAACTATCCCAAGGGATATCCCGGGGCAAAAAGTATCGTAAATCCTATTCCAGGATTAACATCATACTTCGCCACCCATTTCCACTCTGATTAATTAAATCAAACAGCATTTAGATCAAGTTTGAAGTAAATGACAATAAAATGTATACGATACAAAATTTGCTATCTCATTTAATTCTTCCTCTAGGATTGAATTTAAGAAATATAGGTTCAGATTTCTTCTACACATTCAACCTAGCTGTGTAAAATGTTCGCTCGCTAGGTCCAATGAAAACCTAAACTATTTACTTAGGTGCAAATTATAAAGTTTTATGTATTTAACCCTAGGAATTCCAATATTCCATACAAAACTTTAACACCCCCAAATCGTCTTTTGAGGGTTGTTGTAAAAAAATTATAATGACAACTTTTATTATTTACTTTGGCCAGTATTTATTCCAAGTTTCAAGTGTATTGGCCCAAAGTAAAAAACTTTTTTTTTTTTCATACAAACTTCCATCCCTATTTCACTCCCTTGGCGGACGAACTTCCAAAAACCCTTCTAATCGGATGCCTACATCAAAGAGGAATTAAGAAATACGTACACCAAATTTCAAGTCCCTACGACCAGCGGTTTAGGCTGTGCTTTGATGCATCAGTCAGGACAAAGCATTTCATTCTACAGATTAATCTAGCCAATGAAAGGGCTTGAATTGCGCTCGCAATTTGTGTAATTTGCGCAAACAAATTGCATCATGTTAATTAATTTTGTACTTATCGACGATTTTAATTATATTAAGGTGATTATATGCTAAGCTTTGGTTGGTAAAAATATGGTAATGACCACGTTGCTTTGAAGCCTAAGATAAGAGGCCCTACTATGAAGTCTTAAATCATAGTTTGAAAAGAGTAACTATGGAGCTTCTTGTCCGTTCTTCTCCATAAGAATCTACCTTTCCGAATGGACAGTAGAGTCACTTTATTAACGTTATATTATTATTTTACTGAACTGTAAATGATGACGTTCAAAAGTGCCGTTTAATGACTATTTAATCTACATATTTAATATTATAATTTCTCCTACATATAATCTCCTTTCTTAGGCCTATTTAGGTAGACGGCTCAGATTGTGCTATCAGCCACTTAGTTACAGGCTAATATTTACGTAGCTCTTGAAGAAGAGAGACACAAAGGATGCAACCCTATATGATGGTGTGACCATGTTCAGCAATAACACTACAATGCCAAAGCCAAAGGCCAAACGATGGATTTACACCTATTTAAACCAAGAAAATCGAATGCCTGACCGTGAACATCACTTGGAGTCTAGATGACAAGCACATATTACAAGGAACTAGGAAGTAATAGAAAATTACATTTCGTTTCACGTTGATTTTTAATATTTTACGAGAGCTAAGTACCTACAGAAACAACAACAGATTCAAAAGTATTTTTGGTTTCTTGTTAAAACTTATTTGGTTACCACCCCAAACTGTAGTTGTGTTTTTTTTTTCAAATACCGTTTAATACATGTAGTTTTCCGACATTGACGACTAAAACTGAAAGTTAATAAATGATAAATGTATCAAAACATTACTTTAATTAAGATTGTGGGAGCCCCATTTGCCACAATTAAACAAAGCTACCAATGAAAATTAACTATAAAATATCGACTTTTTTAGGTATAATCTGAACAATAGCCATTCCTAAACAGCAGGTCCGTAAAAAATTAACTCCTTTATCAAAAACTAACACAGCTCACCCCTAATCTAGTACATCTACTGGCAGCCCTCGACTCTCGCTACCGGATCGCGAACTATGCTGCAAGCACTTCGCACTGCCGGCGTCAATTGTGTCGCATCTGCCCAACTGTTATTAATCGAACAATTAGAACCAATCAACCGGGCATTCGACATAAGAATCATTATCGTATGATCGGCAATGTTCTACTATCTATATCAGTGTTGCATGAAGATCTAATAGCAATTAAGCTATGCAGAGTATTACATAATTAATGACAATGGGATGCCTGTTATGGTCTCAATGGAGAAGGTATGCATGCCTTGATCACGATTATTCGCGTGAGTGAGCCTGAATAGCATAAAGGGCGTTAGCTTAGGCTATTCAGGGTAAATCACTATATCAATACAACATTATTATGCAAAATAACACATATATGTAAATGCCTACTAAGATGAAACCAGTAGGTATCTACTGTGACGCAGACTTGTCACTTGTGTGACATTGAATCTATGTATCTGCTTTTGAAGGATCGTGCAAGAATAGGATTTGATTATGAATCACTCACGGGTACCCTACGTGGTATCGTTCGTTGCTTACCACGTCGAGTCCGCTATACAATCTACTTCTCCCTGGTTAAGCCACATATTGATTATCTAGTGGAAATATGGGGTACCGCCGCTAAAACGCATACTAACCTATTACAAACTGCTCAAAATAAACTACTAAAAACGTTATTTAATTATGACTATCTAACTCCAACAGAAACTCTATACAATGAAATTAAAGTAATGACCGTAACACAAACATACATATATAATACATGCTTACTAATTCGAAAAATACTAAATAAAATATACACACAAACATAACCTTCACTAAAAATATAAAAAAACACAAAATGAAACTGAGACGTGAACAGGACTTTTTACAACTACACCCAACCCGCACAAACTATGGAAGAAAAACTATTATGTATGAAGGATCTAAAATATTCAATAAATTACCGAGGGACCTCAGGGAAATTAAATCTAAAATTACTTTTAAAAAATGTATTAAACAATTTATCATAAAAAACTCACTTTCCTAAAGTAGTTTCGAGCCGCATCCAGTAACCGCTGATCTGTGTTGTACGGAAACTTGTTTACGTACCTTGACGGTTGAGCCGTGTATCGAACTAACATTTTGTTAATATTATTTGTAACCTACCCTCAAAACATTATAATCGATGCCCAGTTTTTGTAATGCGTCCAACATTTAGTTCATTTGTGATATGTCTAGTTAAATATTCTCATGTAAGTGAATTGTAATTCTTATGAGAATAAATGATCTCTAACCTCATAGGAAAATAAATTATTTGTTTTAGGCCGTCAGATTTATACCAGCTTGCTTTTAATATAATCGAATAGAAATACTCTTTATTGCACACCATAAAGTATTACAATAGGAGCTTAGTTTCGATTTATCCGTTCATAAAGACTACGACGACGACTTTCTTTACCCTCTCTGTCGAAAGATAGAGGTGAGAGGTATATGGTGAAATAAAATATATATAAACACTTTCAAAGCTATCCCGTTTATATTCAGAGATCGCAATCCCAATTCTATACGACAAAGAGTTACCTAAAATCATAAAAATAATATACGACAAAGAATTACCTAAAATCATATAAATAATCTACGACATAGAATTACCTAAAACCATAAAAATAATATACCTCCGACAAAGAATTACCTAAAATCATATAAATAATATACGACAAAGAATTACCTAAAATCATAAAAATAATCCCAGCAACCCGCATTGTGACGCCTAGACTGTTATTGAGCATATTTTATGTGTCGATGTTTGTTTTAGAGAATAGCCCAGCAGTGCCATTCTAACCACCTAAGCTTACACGCTGGGCTGTTGACAGAGTAGACCGGCTGTAGGTACAGAAGCTTGGGGCCGTGTCTAGGGGGCGGCTCACTTGTATGCAAATCGTGCGCGGCGTGGCGACGGCGGCGCGCCGGCGAGGCGTGTGCTGCGAAACCAATTGAGCGTGATGAGACGCACAGGGCAAACACGAGCGCCGGCAAAATCTGAGAGCCCTGAATTGTGTAGGCAGTTTTATCGGTTGTTCAGATACAATTTCAATAGATTATTATTATAAAGTACCAATATTTTATATTATACTGATAGTGGGTTATATAGGTTCAATTTCTAGAACTTTTGCTAGAAGATTGACTGGTAGAAAATATCTAAGCCATTTAGACCTTGTCCAGAAGGAGCGAATTCGCCGCGATTCTCTCGCGCGTATTACTCGCGTACGTTGCGTCCAGAAGGAGCGTAACAACGCACGAGCATTTGGTGACGAATTCAGTCAGTAGTCAGTCAGTAGACGTGCACTTGTTCTGAATTTCGCGCGTAAACTGGATGCAACCAAGGCGTCCCTAGTATCTCGTCGAGATGCACGCGATTTACACGCGTATTTTAGATACGCGCGATGCTTGTGGACGCGATTTATTGACACCCAGTACCTCGCCAACGCGCGTAGAAACTCGCGCGTAACGATTCGCGGTTAATTTGCCCTTTCTGGACGAGGTCTAGAGCCTATGCGCACGGCGTATTTTATACGCGACGATGACGCACGTTTTACGAACGCGCGCTCAAGGCGCTGTACATTACTAAAAAGCAGATTGTTGCATTTGTATCGATACAAACGCGCGTACAAAGCGATACACACGCGCGTACAAAGCGATACAAGGCGCGCGAGAAGCGCGTTCAAAGCTCGTCTGTATCGCGTCTGTTTGTCGGTAAAACATAGCAGAAACAATACATACGCGCGACTGCAGCGCGTCTGTATCGCCGTATCTGCGCGTTTATATCGATACTAATGCGCCAATGAAGTTTTGTTCGTTGGCAAGGTTTACTGGCCGCGTCTGAAACGCGTTAGGGCGCGTCACCTGCACGTCGTCGGCGCGTTAAAAAAACGCCGCGTGCAAAGGCCCTTAGTCCGCCTCTGTTCTTCCTGGTGCATAGTATTAAATAAATGCATATTACTATGCATATCGTATTATTAAAGAACGTTACTCTGTTTACCTGTCCATCTCTTTTTTGCATCTTAGCGGCTGAATCGATAAAACTTGCCATACGCTTAGTCATAGACCATTGTAGTATTAGGACCTTGTTTTTTTTGTGGGGAAATTGTATGGGAAATCATCAAATTACTTCTTCCGCTCTGGGTGGAGTGGAAGGGCGTGTCAGACTCTTACTGACTAGTGTTTCTTCTTAAGCCCTTTGCGTTCCAGGGCCGGGGTGACTCTTTCGAACAAATATCGGGCGCCGTCTTCTATGCTGAGATCTCTTTGACATGGTCGGATTAAGACCTAAGATACCTACTTTCCATCCCGGGAGTATGTTCTCTTGGGATTTTCAACTTTCACACGGCAGAAGCAAGCAAATTAATAATTAACTTATGAAACGAAAATCATTTTGAAACGGGCGTTAACTGCAGTAATTGGTTAATGAATTCAGTTGAATGCGCTCTTCCCGTAGCGGATCGACAGGCGAGGACGGTATCCGGACTGTATATTTACCGCAGCTATTTGTCTGTTAAAACAGGTAGTATTGTCTCTCAATCTTAGTACTTTATAGGAGCATGGTGCTAGTGTTTCCATGGTAACAGTGATTTCTGCGAATAAAAGCTTACTATCTTCCCAAATCATAACAAACCGAACTCCGTTAACTTGCGACATTCAATCAGTCTACCGAGCCTGTTCCCAAGTATGTTAAATGATATCTAAATGATATTTATTTTGCAAGTAGGTTAAACATTTTGGTCATTTGAAGCTAGATGAGGCCGGTGTTTCCTAGCTGACTACCCTGAGAAGAAACACCAAAACAAACTCAGAGGTCAACGTCTCTTTTAAAATCCATACAATCTGTACTGGTCAAATCATATGAGAACCATGTAGGTTAATGTCTGAGGTGGCAGACAGTGCAAGCATTTGTCAGTTATCGTGTAGCTCAAACTTAGAACTTTTAAGGAGTTCAACGATTTGACGAACAATACCAAAGTAAGGACATTTGGGTAGGCCGCATAATTAACTCAAACTGCCAGACTAATTCAAATTAAACCCTAATATGGCGGGTGGTCTACATAGTCCTCACATTCACAATACGTTATATGAGAACCATGCAGACCAGTTGGGGTCGGGTGTCAGTCTGACCGGATCCAGCTGAATATCACTAGGTAATTTCCATGGAGCGACTGCCTTTCTGACCTCCACCACCCAGAAACTGGGTAATACGATGCGAAGACCGCCAGGACCAATGGCTTAACGTGCTTTCAGAAGCAAGGACGAAATGGATGGTCACCCATCCACAGACCGACCTCGGGAAGTTAGCCACGAGCTCCACTGTCATTCAAAACTAATTAAAATTTGAAACCTCTTAAGTGACAGCAATACGACGAAATAATTTGAATAAAAAAACAGTGAAACATCATACAGCACCCGCTATCCCGTAATACCAAGGGCCAATTATGAAAAAAAATAAAATAAATAAATTAAATTCTGCGATACTATAATAAAAATCATCGTCAAAATATCGGCTATCAAGTACTCGAAAAGCAATATTGATTCCCCGACCAATGTATTCTCATGCAAGAGAACAATTTTCGAACGTCCGAAATCAATCCAATTTTTCGACGTGCGAAATAACTCTGGCACGTCTCGCGAGCCTCTCGAGCGCCCTCCACCGCTGAAACAGTAAGCTGCATGCGTTTAATATTCGATTGTGGAATTAATTTCCGGGCATTTCCAGCCACGGAATACTTATCCAGTATGACCGCTCCCTGTTTAATTTGCTTCATATTTTTGATTGACGAACCTTGACAATGAAAAGTGCCTGTTAATGGTCTATATGAAACAAAAATCTTTAGATTTTTTTCATATGATTTTTCTTTTAGTAAGTATATAATTGATAATGTGTGTAAACATGTTTACGAACTTTGTTTATGTATAAAGCTACAATTTATGTACCTATAAATATTTGCATGCAATAATACATAGTATGGCGGAATGTGTCTTGAACCAAAATGTATGTATCATCTATTTTAGTTTTTACCACATTTTTTTGCAAAAAAAACTTACTTACTTTAAAGTGATTTAATGATTTGCCAAAAGTAGTGGTTTAATGGGAAATGACTGGGAAAAACTCAAACTGATCGGAGGATTTCAGTTTATAATTATTTTAATTTCCATGGTAGAGGCAACACGTTATTTGACCAGTTAATTCTAGGCTAAATAGTAACAGCGTCGCAACTTCGAGGTTAAGCTACGCTAGTCGAGGTCGGTCTATGGATGGGTGACCATCTCAACATATCGAGACTCTTCCGTGCCTCGGAGCACGTAAAGCTGTTGGTCCCGGCTGTCATTTGTAGATCTTTGACATTCGTTAGGTGTAGGTAGTTAGAAGCCAAGATATGTGACTCCAGTCTTACCAAGAGGTATCGTGTTACCCGATTACTGGGTTTTGGAGGCTAGATAAGCCGTCGCTTCATGTAAAATACTGGAACTCAGCTGCATCCGGATAGACAGGAAGCCGACCCAATTTAGTTGACAAAAAGCTTAGCAATTGAGTTAAAAGAAATTTACGGTTATTATTTTTATAAAATAATAATATATCGTTTAATTCCGGTAACAAAGACCCATAACATATCTAATACCTTTAAACGAGCAATTCTTGAATATAATATATAATCTGAATCTCGGAAACGGCTTTAACGATTTTAATGAAATTTAATATGCAGTGTGTTTCGGGGGCGATAAATCGATGTAGGTTTTATTTTCGGAAAAAAATATCATATTTATAAAAACCAGAAAAATATTATTAAACTATTGTACACAAAGTGACGGCGGTGTGTTGTTGACTTAGACTTCCCTCGCTGCGTAGGTAATAATTCTTAAGCTTAAGGAAAGTTTAATAAAAAAATATCTTGTCCACATGAGTTATCAAAGCCAGTTAATAAATATACTTCTGGACACATCTATTGGCCCACCTTGTATTTTCAGTTTCGTTTGGTCCTAGCTAAAATTTTATATTAGGTCGAGCAAAAAGTTTTTATGCAGTTTTGAACCTGGCACATTCACAATTTCATTCAATAGTCTTTTTTTGAATTTCGAACACAGAATTTAAAGAAACAAAAGACAATTTGGAGCCTGTTTGTTGATATCAAACAATCGAATACTAAGAAAACTTGGTTTTATTGGTTTACTTGGATTTAATTCTTGAAAAAGTGATTGATATCTTTGGTTTTGCAACAAACATTACTTATTCTTAACATTAAGGTGAGGTTCTATCAATAATCTATGGATACTTCACCTGAAGTCGCCGCCCAAGCTGTGGCACTTATTCAGGCCGGACACAGCCAAAGAAACGTGAGTGCTCAACTTAATTTAAGTCGATCTGCGGTCCGAAATGTTTATCGGAGGTACCTAGAGACTGGCGGCTTTGTTCGTCGCCAAGGAAGGCCACGATCTCGAGTCACAACTGAAAGGCAGGATCGATTCATCGTGACGACCAGCTTGAGAAATCGTCACCTTACCTCCATTGAGATACAAAACCAACTTCGCGACTTCCACGGAGTATCTGTGAGCGCTCGAACTGTTCGGAGAAGGTTAAAAGAACGCGATATGGTACCACACAAGCCAGCTAATGGGCCGAAACTAACGCGAGCTCACCGAACAGCGCGCCTTCATTTCGCACGCAGTCATTTAAATTGGACACAGCAAGATTGGAGCCGTGTACTCTTTTCTGATGAGTCCAAAATTGTGTTACATGGCAATGATGGAAGGAAGAAGGTCTACCGACGTAAGGGAGAGCGTTTCGCACAATGCTGCTTTGAAGAGAGGGTTGCTTATGGCGGTGGCTCATGGACTGTCTGGGGCGGTATATCCGCGAGCGGCAAAACTCAACTTGAGGTTGTTACAGGACCACGGCTGCCAACATTAAATGCTGAAAGGTACATTCGTGAGTGCTTAGAACCTCACGTGATACCATACACGGACTATGTGGGCCCAAATTTCCTTTTTATGCATGATAATGCAAGAGCCCATGCGGCCGGCATCGTCAGGAAATATCTTCGGGATGTGAACATCACAGTTATGGACTGGCCAGCCAGAAGCCCAGACATGAACCCCATTGAGCACATGTGGGACGAGCTAAAAAGACGTGTTAGGGCTCGTCAGCCAGTTGCCCAGACGATGCAGGAGTTGAAAACTGCCATAGAAGAGGAATGGGAGATGATCCCTCAAAATTGCATAGAGCGGTTGATAAACTCTATGCCTAATCGTATGAGAGCTGTGGTAGATGCCCATGGAGGCAACACGCGTTATTAAATTAAACCTTTATTTGATAAAACATGTTTTTATTCAAAAATCAATTGCCTTTAACAAGGCGCATATCCGACTTGTTAGGCGTAGCTCCATGTCGTATGGTATTCTGAATTCAAATTTAAAACAATACGATCGAAAAAGATGGTAAAATGTATCAGGTTTAAAACTGCATCAACAGTTTTTGTTCAATCTAGCAATCATATTTCGGTAGGGGCCATCGAAATCTAAACTCTAAGGTGGACCAATAGATGTGTCCAGAAGTGTACGTGAGGACACAGAATGTACCGTCGCCAACATAAATGCTTACGCAAAATTCAAAAGCTACTTATTTTAAAATATTTTGGTTTCTAAAATTCGGTGTCCGTGGCACCATAACATATTATATTCAATATAATAAAATATGCGGACGAATTTTTTGACGCCATATTTTAGATAGAAATTTTAATTTTTGTAGTGTATATAGTCAGTTAAGTATTTATTAAAACAGTTGTAAATATATATGTAATTATAAATAAAGTCACCATAAATTAGAAAAGTTAAATATATATATATATATATTAAAATAGTATACTCTTCATTATGTAAACCAAGTTACACTACTGCTCAAAAGTATTTGGCCACCTGCAATTTGTGAGGCCCTTTGCGAGGCAGTCATTTAAAACATAGGTCGCAGAAAATAGACAACTCTTAAATTAATTTAAAAACAGTATTGTTGTTTTGTTTGTTATGTGTAAGACAATAATAAAATATGTAGTTAATTAAAATCGCTATGAAGTCGTTTCATTTGCAAATGCAAATGAATTTTGTGTAGTAAAAGTTTAATAAGTGGAAGTTCAAAGAAAACATTACAAAAGATGACACAATGGACAAAGCAATCTTTTAAAAGTAAACATTAAATTAATTTAAAAGAGACAATAAGAGAACTGTCTCTTATTTTCTCTTTTAAATTAATTTAATGCTGGTTCTTGCTGTGTGAGTCTTAGGTGTACTATTTATATTTAAAAGTAAATACGAAATCTCTTTTTGAGATTATTGAGAGAGATCTCTTTTTAAATTCCTTAAATGTCATTATCTAGCAATAATGCTATATAACAAATGGTTTATTCGGGAAAAACTCTTGCACATGTTTTATAGAAGCATTGGTTTAACATTTTTCTTTATAAACGCATGCTATAAGTGTATTTTGCTTACATAGTACATCGGTATTTTGCACAGTTAATTTCATGACCGTTTATGGGTAATCAGCTTTCAGTTTACTTTTTCGTGGCAAGATGAAGGGGGATTAGCTTATTTTATGGTAATATAGGGGTATGCGGAACAGTGAGTAAAGTCCCGCACACCTTCACTGAAAAGGGAGGATCCTCCGACCAGACGGTTGTTGTGTCTGGTGGGCAACTGCCCGATAGTTGATATTCAGACTGTTGTACATGTTTAAATCGCACGGAGAACTTTGCTTGCGCGGTGCAGGATTTCGCTGTTAGTTCGTCACTGACTAAAGGACCGCAACGCCATCTATCCTAGATGGCGTTGCGGTCCTTTTTGTTGCCCTATAAATTTCGCTTCTTAGTTTTTCATTGCATGCCGCTACTACAGTAACTATACAACCTGTAACAGAATAAGCGCAATACCCCTTAAGGGCTCATTGTACTCATCATTATCAACAACTTTTACTATGGAACCAAAACTGAAATCACGAAAAAAAGTCTCCCCCATACATTTCTGTGCGCAAAACTCGACAAATTTGTACTGAACAGAACAAATTTGTATTGGTCCCATAGTAAAAGTTGTTCATAATGACCCCTTAAGAGGTATTGCGTTTATTCTGTTACACGTTGTATAACGCCTACAAGGTTTATCCTTAAACTTCGCATTCATCGCGTTTTATAAACATTAATATAGCCTTTATAAAGTAAACATAAATAGCTTTTACTGCATTTATTAAGGAACTTTTTGCCAGTTTTCATTTACTTTCTCCTACAGCAATATGAGTTTATTATTATAGGGCGTATAATAAAACATGCAGCTTGTTATATGCAAATGGTTGTTTAAACTTTTTAGTAGTGGACAAAAGTTTCACCTTATTAGTAGGCATTTACGTTTGTGTTATATTGCACATTTCTTATTTGTATATTTGACTGAGAGAAGCCTTTTCGATAAAGTGATTTACCCTGCTGTGCCCGGAGGCGAGAAGCGCTAACAAGTGGTTCGGAAAAACAGTGGAGTACCCGGAAAACACGTAATACAGGGTGTTCCAGAAGTGTGTGGTCATATTTAAGGGGTCGTTATGTAGCTGCTATACAGTACAGATAAAAATACAACCGACTGCCAAATAAAAAACACTATAAAGCATAAAATAACTTTAATTTTGGAAGTCGTTGTTGAAATACGAAGAAACAACCAAAATCACCGAAGAAATTAAAGTTATTTTTGTATTGTTTTTTATTTGAAAGTCTGTTGTATTTTTTTGTAATGGTACCCCAAACACAACAACACATTAGGAAAATTAATAAACACACAGGAAAGCGAAATACGCAATTTCGTTTACTATGCTGACATATTTTTCCAGCTATTTTGATTTAGTCGTACCTAGTCAATTAATGCAGCGAAGTCCACCGCGTACTCCAACACCCTCGACCAAAACGAAACAAGAGAAACAGCGCCACCAGCATCCAGGGAGGATGACTTACTGGCTGATGTCGTCGCTACGCGGGACATCCAGAGATGGTAAGGATCCATAGAGACCATTTTAAACGAGGTTTGCACAACAGTCGCCGAAGGAAAATGAACCCTAGCCAGAAGCTCCGCGTCACCAATCTTTGTCGAAAGGTCGCACATGGGTCATCTTAAATGGCGGTCATATACCAATCCCTGAAGCAAAAAACTATTCAAGCTTACAGCATCATCCAGTTCCTTCAAGATCAGCAGGTCGTTGCAAATTCACTGCAACAATACAGGTTTTCAAAAAAAAGTTTACGCAACCCGAAAATTCTTATGCCAAAATGGTTAAAAAGAGTACAGACAAGTTTATTCACCCAGCAAATTTATTAACTATTATTTAAAATTTATTATTTGGTCTAGAACGGCTTTAATATTGTGTGTTGACTTCATAATAATCCCATAAAGTTAAATTCAAATAAATCCAAGTTTATTTTTAATTGCAATGAGAAATACTAACGCAACGCTTACTATCCAAAACATTCACGCGCACAATTGTTATACATACACTGACACAGCATGCACTTATTCCACTTTAACTAAAACCGACCATATCAAATGCCTCGTCGTCATAATTGACACAAACCTAAATGTCCGTAAACACATCGATTTATTATCCACTAGAGTGCGTAAACTAATATACAATTTTAAGAATTTACGAGACATAGCCGACTTACTACTTCTAGAATGCGCTCAAAGAGCAATTCTAAAAGTCCATTCAGATTACCCACTCACTAGTTTTATATTGCATGTAAGTTGCTAACAGTTCGACAACTATTTGTTCTAAGTATAGCTTTACAGCAACCCACTGAACTAGACTTAAAACCAGTACCCTCAGACAAGAGAAGAAAGGATCTGGTATGCATGAACCCTCAAATTATTAATTTGAGGGTTCGTCATTAAAATATTTTATTGATTTCTAGGACCTTACTGATTAATTACTTTTTTAAATTTAATTGGCCCAGATCTAAAGGCTTGCTCTTCTTCATTCACCATGGACCTTACTTTGTATAATAAATGTAACAAATTGCTTAAGATTTATAATGCTAGTTATATTAGGTGTAGCATAATGTAATACGATTATTTAGCGAAACTAAATTATTTAGACACGGAACGGACGGTGCTGAAATAAAGTGGCTGACTTAACTATATTTACCTGACCTAATATTATAATAAATTTAGTGTGAGATATATATTAAACATATATCCCATAAGCCTAGTTAAGGTCACGCAAAATATTAATCCTACTTAGATATTGAAAATATATTAAGTTAATTTAATTCATTGACTGTCTGAAAATTCTAACTATTTTCAGACTGTTTAAATAAACCCAGATCAGGCAACGCACTACGTTACCTTCAGAATTCTATGTTTTCACAACTGTAATCTTATATTTGTTATACCATAGCTTTTATCCTGATTATTATAATTGTATTATAGGCCTATATTAATAAATACTACTGAACCATATGTACAGTGTGCACTTTTGTAAACTTATTATTACACTAAATTTTATTTTATTTATAAGCCAAACCACTGAACCGATTTTAATGAAATTTCTATGGGACCAATCGGAAAGGTAGTACGGAACAAGAAGATTACTACTAATAAATAAATTGGGATACGGGCTATGATGATATTAGGAGCTCGTGGCTAAATAAAAAGAGCCGTAAGGGTCGATCTTCAAGGTTAATCAAAATCCTTTAACATAAAAAAATAATTTTCATTCGGATGCAGTTATTTATTTATAAAAACAATTTTTTGTCCTTAAGATTACAAAAAGCACACCATTAGACCCCTAGGGTCTGTCTTAGCATGCCATGGTCTGGAAATTTAATCAACGCATTCATGGAATATGTGATTTACTGAAATAGACGCTGCTGCAACTGCATTAGACTGCTGGAAAAGTGTTTTTGGAGTGAAAACTTCTTTAGCGGCGTTGTGCACTTTTTCGGGTGGGTAAAACATGTTAATCTCACGTCAGGACACGTGACCTGATCGAAAATTCGTAAGACGGAGGGAAAGTTCTGAAGTGTTAAATTTTTAATGTAATATAAATTGTCATGTTTGTGTACGATAGCGCAATAAATGAATATTGTATTTTACCACATAAATGATGGTACGTTTATACTGTATAATTAAAGCAATTCGTGCGAAATTATTCCCTAACCATTCCAAAATATCAAAAATGCACAACGTTAATGTTCAAGTTTTCATTTCTGCCGGCACTCCCGGAGCAACCCGTTGTTTTTTATTTTTTATTCGGTGTAAGTTTTAAAAAAAGTAAATATTTTTTATTATTTATTTATTTAACAGTTTATGAACACACATTTAACAAGAAGAAGGGAACAGAAAAATAGGTACAAAGGTACAAGGCTACATAACACCTCCCTTAAATATGAGCACGCACGTCTGAAACACCCTGTAGAAACTTTATGCACTAGTTTTAAATATACCCAGTTCAAAAAAAGAGGAGGTTCTTGATTCCTGTTATATTTTAATTTATTTATTAAACTTCATGCAGCACAAAGGTACAAAGGCGTAGTTTTTTATTTGTACAATGAATAACAAACAACCGGTTTGTTTCATTTTCAGTCGTATCTGTATAAATAAAAATGTATCGCTAAATGTTGCCAAGCGCAAAACTCGTGAACGGCTGGACCAATTCCGCTATTTTTTTTGTGTTTGTTTTTGTCAGGAGAATTTTGAAAAAAAAATACATCCGTGCGAAGCCGGGGCGGGCCACTAGTATCTAATAATTGCCTTGTTTCATTACGTATTTAGTTATAAGTATTCAGACAGATGAGTACCTAGTATTTTTTTTATTTTTTTTAAGGATGGGAAATCATCAAATGACTTCTTCCGCTCTGGGTGGAGCGGAAGGGCGTGTCAGACTCTTACTGACTAAAACCCATCCGTGTTCCTTCTAAAGCCCTTTGTGTTCCAGGGCCGCGGTGACTCTTTCGAACAAATTCCGCAACCCTGGCAGAACAAATTCCGCAACCCTGGCAGAACAAATTCCGCAACCCTGGTAGGAGTACCTGGTATTGAGATCACGACCTCCAGAGTAGGAAACAAGAAGATTACTACTAATAAATAAATTGGGAAACGGGCTATGATGATATTAGGAGCTCGTGACTAAATAATTATAGCCGCACGGGTCGATTCAAGGTTAAGCAACGCTTGCCGAGGTCGGTCGGTGGACGTGGTCGGTGTGTGGTGAAAGAAAGAAAGAATAATATTTATTTAGCACTTACATGAAACACGGTACATAGAAATAAATTACCATCTTACCTAACATACCGAGACTCCTCCGTGCCTCGGACAGCACGTTAAGACATTGGTCCCGGCTGTCATTTGTAGATATTTGGCAGTCGTTACGGATTGTCAGCAGCTAGAAAATCTGACTCCAGTCTTGCCAAGAAGTACCGTGTTACCCATTTAATGCCAGTATTTAACGTACGTACGAAGCCGACCCCGATATAGATAGTTGGGAAAAGGCTAGGCAGATTATGATGAAGATGGGCTATGATGATCATAATTATTCATTAAGCACCGTTTTAAAATCCTCGGATTACAAAAAAAAACCGGTACAAGTGCGAGTAGAACTCGCGTGCAAAGGGTTCCAAATGAATTTAATAAATATATATATATATATATATGTATATTTCAAAATTTTAGGCCCAGTTAGATAGGGGAATGAAAAATTTTCATCTATTTTCTTGAATGAAAAATAGAAATTATGAAAAATAATGTAATTAAAACCCTCATAATAAGCTCTTTGATTTGATATGTCACACGGTCCAGTATGAAAAACTTTTTTTTGCATACTTACTCAAAATTTATTTACGTAACACGTCCGTGTTTGGGTGTTGGTACTAAATTTCAACAGAATCGGTCACGTAGAGTCGGAGAAAATTGACTGAGACAGACATCAGACGGACAGCACCCTAGTGATCCTATAAGGGTTTCGTTTCTTTTACATGTTTATTTAGGGCTCGCCCAAGACAAACGACAAAATAAAATTAAGAGATTAAAAAGTAACAATGGCCACCTACAAAAATACCTGTTCTTTTTTAGGCAACTATCTCAGCATGTGCTGGGATATTGCCAAAACACTTGCAAATACCTTGCAAAAATTGTTCAGAAATAAAGCCCTCATCATTCAAAGTTATTTACAGAATTTCATTAAATGAAATTATTGCAAACACAGACTGTAATGAAATTGGAAAACAAATCATAGAATTTATTGGAAACGCAACAAAGATGCCTAATATCTACAAAGGGTTCATTTGTTAGCAGAACTAATTTATTATTGAACTTTTTCTCATATAAATATTCTTTGAAATGCACTCATCAGCAGCAGAAAAATTATGTTAAAATAAAAGCTTGGGGGCAAATTATTAAAAATACATTTAATTACTTTCCTGCAAGCTTTTTAATAAAAGCGTTTAGTCTCGGAATTGAAAGCAAAAATGTTATGTTTCCTGCGTTGGTTGACTGGTAAACAATGCAAAGCATTTAATCCGCTTTTATACCTGTGTGTTACATGAAATTTAATTAATAAATTAGCCTATTTAAACAAAACTATATGCAAGATACATAAGTCTGAAAAGTTAGTTATCAAAAAACTTTTTTCAAAAAAGAGTAGAGGTAATAACTGCTGACTATCTCAGCACAGTTTAAAATGCGAACTACACTTAGATCTATGCTAGAATGGATTTTACGAAAAGTCCAATGTTGGTGGGTGGTGTCCACAATTTTCGAAGTACTTTCGATCCTGTTTTGAGTATTCGGTACCCAAAGGGCAAAAACGGGACCCTATTACTAAGACTCCACTGTCTCTCTGTCTGTCTGTCACCAGGCTGTATCTCATGAACCGTGATAGCTAGACAGTTAAAAATTTCACAGAAGATGTATTTCTGTTGGCGCTATAACAACAAATAATAAAAATGAAATAAAAATAAAAGGGACCTCCACACAAGAAACATGTTTTTGTCGGCTTATGGGAACTTATTGGACTGAAACCTTCATGTGCCAGTCCAACTTGCACTTGGCCAGTTTTCTTTATATTTTTAATTATTCGCCTAACTTCTTCGTTAAAAAATGAACTTTATTTTTATTTCATTTTAGGGTATATTTTCTATTGTCCAAGATACGCAAATATTTGGGCAAATACGCCAAGTGGAGTGCCTCCTCTCCTTTAGCCTACACTTGTGTCCCACTGCTGGAAAAAGATCTTAGTTGACTCCTATTCTTTATTTAAAAATCTCTATTTATCTTTTTTTAATACAGTTACATAAATATGGTTGTACAAATTCAATTTGAAAATAATTTTGTAATCTTCTATTTGAATTGCCAAAAAATAAAACGCTATCCGCCATTCGTTGTCGTGAACACACAACAATAAATTAAACATTACTAAGAACGTTTAATTGTAACAATGGTAAATATTTACTGTTACGTTAACATTATGACGCCGATAAATGTGAAAAAAAATGCGGCCAAGTGCGTGACAGTAAAGGGTTCCGTAGTAACCCGTGTCATAAACCATTACAAAAAATAAATAACTAATTTTACTTTAGCTATCCAGTTACATTTTATAGGATGGTCGATTATTACTTATTTACTTATAAAGCCTACTTAGCAGTAATAGTTTTCCTTTTAAATTCGTTATATATGATACCACCATGAACTTTTTCACGTCTCCAAAAACAACCGTTTAGCTGGCAGAGGGGGGGACACACTTGACTCTAACAAAAATTAGCACTTTAAACCTTCATATTTCGAAACGGATCCTTGGATGGAAAAATGGTTCTCGCATACCCGCAATATTTTAAACGACCTATCCAACGACACCCCACATTATGGGATAGGTAATAAAATATTGTATTGTACCATTTTGTCAGCGTGATTAATATGTACCAAATTTCAACGTTCTAGTGCTAAGCGCCTCTGAGCTAAACCGCGGACAGACAGACGGACATGGCGAAACTATTAGGATTCCTTGTTGACTACGGAACCCTATAAACATGACTGACCTATTCCGTATCTGTTATTTCACCAAATTACCAGTAACACCACAAAGAAGGTGTGACCAACGAAATAGAACAGTAACTTTAGCAATTCAACACCGAGCAACCCTCCCAGTTCGCACGTGCTCAGCCCTAGCAGACAGACGCATAAATTCCAGCCTCCATTGTGTGACGTCATGCCTTCCCCTCGACAGGCAACATATTGCGGCAACGTATCCCAGCCTTGGGGTGCTTGGTAGCTACAGCTAACTAGATTTGATTATTGTAAATGTTTTTCCGTTAATTTGAAATGGAAAATAGGATTATCGGTTTTCAAGTAACGATATTGAGGTCAAACACAAGCCAATGAAATCTTTTTAAAATGTAATTGTATATTTTTTACTCGCTTGTATATAGTATCTATAAGTTTTTATATACTTTTAAATATTGCCTGATAGATAAGATAGAAGATTATTAATAAAAATTGTCAATACATTTTAATTAATTATATTTAAAAATGCAAATTACCAATATTTTTTTTATTTTTTGTAGCTGACTTACATACGTAATGTTTTAAATGATAAGAGAACGTGTTTTGAATCGCTTTACAAACATTTTTTTTTTTTTCAATTTATTAAAAGATAACTAAAAAAAAATGAATTACGGATATTTGGTACGGAGACTTCGTAAGTTTCAGTAGCATTACATTTAATTCATTTGCGGCAGATTCTAGAACAAAATAAATACAATACATAGACATATGATAAACAAAAAGAAAGTCAATATCTAAACGGGCCAAAAGACGTTTCCGCATGCATGAATGCAGCATTCGAGATAAGATAGTCAAATTTTTGAACAACAAAATCTCTTTCATACAAAACAGAGATCAAATTCCATTGCAATACACACGTAAAAGCCCTCAAAAATAAACTTAATAAAACAGCCGGTTGATTCTGTAAACATGTCTAAGTAAAGGCTTGGGTGAAATGATCTCGAGGTGAGCTGTCAATCCATATTGAAATTTGGCATGTGGTTCCTTGGATTTCCCGAAATTTCTACGGGAACGGGAAAAAACGGGATATATGTACGCGTACGAAATCGCAAGCAAAAGCTAGTTTCATAATGAAACTTACTGAAAATTGATTCTTACTTCATAGAGATTTAAAAACTGGTATAGTAATATATAGTATAATAATATGTAATATATATTGTCACCGGAAAATGGCAAACGCCGTAAGATTATAAAATATCGCGTGAAATTGTAAAATATGTTTTTTAAATAAGACACAGATATGTTGGAAAGTATTGAATTTGAGTGGGATTTATTGTATACAAAAAGATTATTTCATAATATATCGAGAAATTATAATCTAATAAAAATTTATTACAATCTTACGGAGTCTGCAATTTTGCGGTGACATATATCTAGTATAGGTAACTGGTAAATTTGTGGGAGTAAGTACAACTCTGCCTTTCCCTTCTAGGAACACAGGTACCTATCATATTTTATTCCACAATAAAATCACAATAATACTATACATACATATTTCAATAGCCGATTGCGTTACCTACGTAAAAAAAAAACATCAATATAAAAACCGTTCAATACATGTTCCTAAATAAAAATAAAAAATGAAATATTAAACAAGTGATGTAGAAAAAATCACAGTCATGAGTTCGCATAATAACAACGCAGGGCAGATATGATATGCATCCGATATCACGGCTCAATGAAATCCGTGGCATTCAGGATTACCTGGAAATACGTCGACATAGAATCCACTACATGTGGAACTCTCTGCCTGCGTCTGTGTTTCCGAACGCATATAACCCTAATCTCTTCAAAATTAGAGTGAACAGGCTTCTTCTGGGTAAGCTCGCTCCATCGTCGACTTTGTCTCTGTCATCTATGACCTAGACTAGAGTCAAGAGCAAACTCATCTCAAATAAAAAAATAAAAGAATGCCTGAATGATCAACCAATCACAAAGGATCATTTGTTTAAAAACTTAGCAAGAAGAGATCACGGGAAGGCTACAAGTACCTACCTATTTGCAAAATGAGTTCAAACTTTGTAGTTGTCACCGGAAAGTTGTAAATGCCCTAAGATCGAAAAATACCGCGTGTTTTTTCATAATAAAGCACGGATATATTGGAAACTTGAATTTGGGTGGGATTTATTGTAAACAAAACAATTTTTTCATAATATATCGAATTATAAAGGAGCTCGTGGCTAAATAATAACAGCCGCACGGGTCGATCTTCAAGGTTAAGCAACACTTGCCGAGGTCAATCTGTGGATGGGTGACCATCTTAACATATTGAGATTCCTCCGTTCCTCGAAAGCACGTTAAGCCGTTTGTCCCGGCTGCCATTTGTAGATCTTTGGCAGTCAACGGATTGTCAGAAGCTAGAAAATCTGACACCAGTCTAGCCAAGAAGTACCGTGTTACCCAATCAATGGGTTGTTGAGATCTGGTAGAACGTAAAACACTGGTATTTAGCTGAATCCGGTTTGACTGGGAGCTGACCCCAATATAGTTGAGAAAAGACAAGGCAGATGATGATATCGAAATCGAATTATAAACTAACAAAAATTTTATGTAATCTTACGGAGTCTGCAATTTTCCGGTGACAGTTATTCTCCTGCATATGTTCTGTGTAGTATGAAATATTTGGGAAAAGACAAGGCAGATTGGTAGATTCAAATAGCGTGAAGTGTGACATAAAAGCATCCTGTACCTTTGCGAAATATCGAGAAGAACTGACGAATTTTCCACTTTACCTATAACGAAAGTCCAGCAAGTCAGACCACTCATAGATACACCTCACTATCAACACGAGTTAAACTAAGTTTGTATAACGTTATCATATCGTTATCGCCGTATATCGCGCACTCGAGTGCTGATCGCGATAAAATCGGTCCAATTGATTTTTCCGACACAATAAAGCTTATTTGGCCCTTGTTTTGTTGTACTGTGTTATGAGCTTTTATTATCGGCAGAAATTAGTTTTGGCGCAATAATATGTATTACAGGTATCACCTAGCCTAATACCTGTGTGTGACTTATTTGACGGTTGGATCAGGGGTATTTGTAGGAAACTAAAACTCACACGGTCACATTTAGATTTTCCATTAAGAATTGCTGCTAGCTAACTGCCAGGGTTGCGGAATTTGTTCGAAAGAGTCACCGCGGCCCTGGAACGCAAAGGGCTTGAGAAGGAACACGGATGGGTTTTAGTCAGTAAGAGTCTGACAGGCCCTTCCGCTCCACCCAAAGCGGAAGAAGTCATTTGATGATTTCCTATATAAGTATCTTATACACACAATGAATATCTGTTGAATTGAGAAAATTATAGATTTGATTTTAGATTTATAGATTTTGAGTCGTAATTTGTGCGTAACGCAATTGCCCCGCAATCGCATTCGCAAAAACGTAGTCAAGCTTGTTTTAATACCGTAAGAAAGCTTGCAAATCTGAAGTAACACATATTCTCTGCGACAAAATTATAGACTTCTGAATATAAATTAAAGTTAAAGAAAATTATTGGATATATTTATTTATTATTTTTATTTATGTCGAATATATTCATATTGTTGTTAGTAACACTTATAAAACTATGTTAGTAAACTTATCTCCTCACAACAAAAGAAATACATACAACTAAAATAAAACTAAAACTAATTCAAATACTTAAAACTATGACCGCTTCCCGCTGCACTATACCTGCAGCTGTGCATACTGGTCCAGTGCCCCAGGAACGGGCAATCAAGCTTGTTCACTATCACCTTTAGAATGCTGTTGGTGCTCCCTCGAAGCCTTCGCATCAAGGATGCCGTTCTTTTACGCATAATAACTTGGAAGCTATCTGGATCAGCTTCAGCAAACATTCCCGACGCGCTACAAAACCGCGGGAGCCTAGATATGACTAACACAAATCATGTCAAATCAAAATGGCTCCCTAGCGAGTAATAGCACGTGGAACTAAAACTATAAAATTAGAAAACAATTTTGTAATGTTATGTGAATCGGTAAGATGTAATGATCCCGTTGACAGCGTTACGGTTGTCCAATAACCCTCTCGCAACATTAATCTTGTGTGAAGTTTGGACTAGTGTTAGTTTTCTTCAGCCCATATATGTATATTAATAGATTTTATTTTGGGACGTAGTGATAGATCTAGTTGGCATTGGCGATAGCTAGCGAATAGCATTGGTGCAAAAGTATATTGTGTCATCCTATACCTTTATTTTTTAACGATAGTAAATCATCAAATGACTCCTTAACTCTGGGCGGAGCGGAAGGGAGTGTCAGACTCTGACTAAAACCCATCCGAATTCCTCCCTTTGCGTTCCTGTGCCGCGCTAACTCTTTCGTACAAATTCCGCAACGTCATTTTATAACTATGTTGCATATTGAACCGTTCGACACCGATCCCACAACAAATCTAATATTTATAAACGATTTAAGACTGATTTTCGTTCTAACAGCTGCTTGGTCATTTATGTAGCAGTGGGCAGGTCACACAAGCAAAAGCAAAATAGAGAAGTGGTCCAAAGTTGTCACTGAATGGCACACGAGAAAGGAGATTTAGAAATTAGGAAGAGCAGGGCGCAGATGAACTTACCTCGACAGCAGGCGCGACAAGGAGGAGGGAAGTTCACGATTGTGAACTGTGGAAGGGTCAGGGGGGGGCATATGCTGAAAGGAAAACCAAATATCTACCGATGTTTAAAATATTAGTTGTAAAGTAGTTATAAGTTTGTAAAAAAGCTACTTATTTGAATTTGAAAGCGGTCTTAACACCTAAATTTTATTGACAACCTTAATATCAACACAAGCCGTATAAAAAAAAGTTGAATCACGAATTAGGAGAGATGTCGATAGATTCATCGACATCTCTCGTAATACGTGATCCAACTTTTTTAACTCATAAAACAATACATTATTATTTGGTTCGGGTTACTTTATCCCTATAAAGGGGAACAACTAATGTAGACTTTCCTGTTATATACACTGATAAAAATGTAGATCAAAACCCTCAATAAATTTCCCTAAACACGAGTAAAAGACAACATTTAACTTCCAAACTCTTCTTTGAGTGTTTCCCAGTGTTGTGGAACTTATCAAAAGGTGTTTAAAAAAAGTCAAAATGTCCTCGGATCTCTGTAAAGGGGTGGTTACACGGCCGTGTCGACGTTTTCCATCATAACGAGTGTTTGATCTGACTGTTCAACAGGTATCGGATATGCCGCAGCGTAAACAATGTCTGAAGATGACTTTTACTCGACGGGCCATAGATATGAGAAGGGATAGAGGTGGCAGTTGAATGTTTTGTGTTGCACGATGCACTTTGATGAGGCAATATTTAGTTTACATTTTATAAAGAGATCCGCACGGACCGATCTTCAAAGTTATGTAACACTTGGCGAGGTCAGTTTCCGGATGGATGACCTTCCATACATACCGAGACTCCTTTGTGCCTCGGAAAGCACGTTTAAGGTTGATCAAAACATATCTGAGCCGTGGCTGGCACGTGGTCGGGCTATGGTCCATCCGGAGCTCAAAATAATATCTATCGGTACGTACAGCATACATGGCGTTCATCATAAATATTTTTTCTTATTAACCAACTCTTCGACAATTTCCAACGTGTTTTAAGATCCTAAATGATGTTATTGAAATAAATGCCTGATTCTTTAGTTGTTAGATATTGCTAGTGTGAACCATTCGTTGAAAAACTAAAATGATCTACAGCAATATTTTAAAAGACTTGATATACAAGGCGGACAGGGTTTGCGGCCAGAGCGCTAACAAGATAAAATGTATGGCGGAACGAAATACATTTAGCGTCGCGGGCGCGCAGACATCCTTCATATATTTTCGTCACAGCGCAATGGCCGCACGCCCGATGCGCGCCCGGAGCACTTTGTATATCAGGTCCTTTTTAGACTTGATCAAATAAAGAAACCTAAATACCAAACACGCGAAGAAAATCTTTTTTTGAAGTGATAACTTCTTTAGGCGCGTTGAGCACTTTTCGGGTGAACAAAAATCATGGAACTCGCGTCATTTTCACCGAACGATTTGCGTGAACAAAAACCATGGAACGCGTCATCGTCACCGAACGCTTTAGCTTTCGCTTAGTTTTCACTTGTGTCGCATGTTTTATTTTTATTTAAGACTAGATGTCGTACCATCTTCTGGAGATCTTTGTACCAGCTAAAATTGAAAATTAAACCACCCCAGTATTGAGGCGAAAATAACACCAACAGAAAATCTAATTGGTCGAGATTTCAGATAGACTAACGCCTGGCAATTGCTTTCTACATACAGATTAACGGGAAAATACAAGAAAATATACAGGGGATTAGAACGAAAAAGTTAATCCTGACCACTTCAAATTCTTTAATCTAGTGTGATTTGACATGTATTTAGTACAGGAAAAAACATCCCTTCTACAAAAAAAAAAAACATGATAAAATTCCAAGTCTATGATCTTCATAAGTCTACTTAACCTCGTTGAGAAAGTTCTATCATCCTTGTTATCTCGTTTCAAACAGTGACACTGAGGTAAACATTACAAGGGGAGGGTAGGTACATCAATTTTAACAGTCAACCATTGTTGGCTTACTGTCTATAAATACTTCCAGCAATAAGAACGTACAAAAAGATTTTATGTATCTAATCGAGCGTTCGACGTTTTCCAATTTTGATATTTTCTTTCGCATATTTTTTTATGAAAATATGAAATGTCTGTTCTCTGAAAAACGTTTTGGTGTGATGTTTAGTGTTGCCTACGCAATAAATGCTTCTTTTATATTTAACTAGCTGCCGCTGCCGCCCGCGTGAATGTCGAAAATTATTCCAAGGGAACATATTCCCGCGATAAAAAATATCCTATGTGTTATTCCAGACTATAATCTACCTCTGTGTAAAATTTTATCAGGATCCGTTCAGCCGTTCTGACGTGACTGAGTGACAATCATCCAAACTTCGCATTTATAATACTAGCTGCGCCCCACGGTGTTACCCGCGGTTTAACACACAGTAGCCAATGTGTTAATCCAAGGTGTCAGCTTCCTTTTTTTTTTAAGGATGGGAAATCATCAAATGACTTTTTCCGCTCTGGGTGGAGCGAAGGGGCGTGTCAGACTCTTACTGACTAAAACCCATCCGTGTTCCTTCTAAAGCCCTTTGCGTTCCAGGGCCGCGATGACTCTTTCGAACAAATTCCGCAACAGGGTGCCAGCTTCCTGCATTCCAAATTTTATCAAATTGAACCAGCCGTTGGCGCGTGAAGAAGTAACAAACACACACACTCACAAACTTTCGCCTTTACAATATTAGTGTGATTAGTATAGAAAGTATAGATTGGAATCTTCTGCTAGCGGCTCCGCACGCGTGATAGTCGAAAACAATCCCAAAGGAACAGACGGAGGAGAAGTATCCTATGACGTATTCCGGGACAATAGTCTACCCGTGTGCCAAGTTATATCCTAATTCGTCCAACTGTTAGGACGTGAAGAGGTGACAGACAAACGGAGTTACTATCGAATTTACAATATTATACATTTACTAGTAGTCCCGACAGACGTTGTCCTGTCCGAACGTTTGCTTTGTGTCTGACGAAAAATTATAGAAATCGATTGCAGCGCCACCTACCGGGTCCAATTGTGAATCTAAACCATTCTCGGATCCCCTTGAACACACACAAAAAATTTCATCAACATCGGTCCAGCCGTTTAGGAGGAGTTCAGTGAGCAAGAAATATATACATATATAGATTAAGATTCTATGAATGTGTAAGCTTGTATGTTTAAGTCTTTGTTATTCAGTCGCACCGCAACCAAAGGCTGAACAGATTAAGATGATAGTAGTAATTTTCCGTGGGACACACTTCGACAATCACGCAGGGAAGTTGTTTCACCTTCTAGTGCCAATATCAGTTATCGCCCTCCGTTCAAAAAATAAAAAACCGGCCAGAGAGCGTCGGACTAGCACACGAAAGTCCCGTATCATATATGTATATAATCTTGTGTGATTATAAACCCAATAATCACACAAGAAACGTGATGACAGTGGAAATACACACTGTGATCAGTAGTCTACCTATAACGGTACATGAGATACGGCGAGCAGACAGACGGACAGATAGCGGAGGATTAGTAATACGGTTCCGTTAGTTCATAAAAAATGTTAACAAAAAAGTAATAAGATGTAGGTGACTCGCATAGGCACAGAATGATGTAATGGTGCTACGCCGTAGCACTTCGTAGGCCCGTAGCACGGTAGGGTCTGCTCTAAGTTGATGCGTTTTCTAGCTTGCGGTCATTGACCCATCTACAATTATTGACATTCTTAATTTGAAAAACGGAAATAAAGAAATCGAGCCTCCTGAATCGACATCTGTATCAAAGATCCTTTACCTTATTTAAATTATTTATTTCCTTAAACGATACACATTTGTACTTTACTATTTATTGCGCAGAGATATCAAGGAAAGGGCAATGACCGCAATTTTCATGCTAAAACGATAATATACGGGTGCTATATCTCTCTTTACTTTGACACTCGTCATTTAGCAGTTACGTCACGCCACAGTCACAGGCAATAACGCGACGCGACTGCGCTCAATTTGTCGTCAGCTTGCTAAACAAATAGTCGCACGTTTGTAAATGCCCTTAGGGAGGGTCGGGCGCACTAAATAGCACGCCAGTTACGAGGAAAATTGAGGCCGAATTTGTTTGTTCTAAAACAGAAGTTATATTAATCACGAACTGATTTAAATGTAAGTTTTGTTTACACTTCCTTGACTATTCCATAAATCATTGTGTGTTACTTGCTGTAACGTACAAGGTTCCAAACTTCCAGCAGAGATATGAAAAAAAAAAGAAAACAAAAAAACCGGCCAAATGCGAGTCGGACTCGCGCTCGAAGGGTTCCGTACCATTATCTATAAAAACGGCCAAAAAATCACGTTTGTTGTATGCCCCTTTACAGCAAATGCTAAAAAAACAGAATAAAATAAATATTATTTTATTCTGTTTTTTTAGTATTTGCTGTACCTAATAGAGGCAACAGAAATAAAGCATCTGTGAAAATTTCAAGTGTCTAACTATCACGGTTCATGAGATACAGTCTGGTGGCAGACGGACAGACGGACAACGAAGTCTCAGTAATAGGGTCCAGTTTTACCCTTTGGGTACGGAACCCTAAAAACAATATTCAACACGATGAGTTCGTTCCTCTCTCGAAAGCAGATTTTTTAAATTATTTATTGGCTCGTGTGGACCAAAATCCCCCCTGATAGAAAGCGAGGATGTGGTCGACAATGGAGCACGCTTGCGCACGCAGTTACCTATAGGTTGTAGCTATCAAGAAACACGGACTTCGACGGGGAATTCCACTACTTAGCTATAAACGCATAATGAATGTACCTCCCACTCAAAGATATGGGTTTCAAAACAAAACGGATAAAAGACTACTACCACTACTGGATGACCGAACCAACACAACAGTTATCAAAATGTCACATTCAAGCAACACGTAGTTTTTTAATTAAACCCTACACCTCACTCGAATGCCTTACACAAAAAATATTACTTACTAAAATAAAAATCCTAAATCACGACTGCCAACTCAAATATAACCTTTAAATCAACGTGGCTAAAATTGTGAAGCGCGTAGAAAGCAATAAAGCCGTGGCCCGGGGCGATGGATAAAAACTGGATCGTTTGCAAACAGCCCAGCGTGTGCTTGGCCCGGGCGCCCTGTAAATCTGTCGTCGGAGAGAGAGCGGCCACGTGCCTCCCACACGCCGCGCGCCCCTTTCCGAATATTGAATGTTTCATCTCTATTTTGTTACCCTGTGGATTAGGACTCCGACACTGTTTAACTTGACGAGTCAATAACCTTTTAACAGAGGCTTGCTTGATATTTTGGGCTTACCAAGGCGGGTATCAACAGCTTTAAAAAAAACATGCGGGGCAGTTTTTGGGGACTGCTGGTAGAAGTGGAAACTAAGCGAAAGCTAAAGCGTTCGGTGACGACGACGCGAGTATCATGATTTTTGTTAAAAAAAATGTTTATTTTTTACATAATATAAAAAATACATTTTTTGCGATTACTACGAACTACGAATTCCCAATTTTCAGACTTTTTCCTGTACTTGATTTTTCCATCAAATATCGCTATTTGTAATTTGTTGTACAGTAGCAACTTCTCTGGGTAGTTTGGGAGGCCTGGAGCCCTGTACACAGGGAATCTTAGTCTGTACTAAGAACACATATAGGCTCTGCTTAACTGTACTAGGAGATAGGCTCCAGTCTCCAGATTGTAAGCATGTACTTACTGTATTTTATTAACTAGTTTTTAGTGCATTATGTGGTGGAGAAAAATAAACGTTATATTTATACTCCGCCTACCGACTGAAATTTGCTGGCACCGATATGTAAAAATGTATTTCTCCCTTTTAAGTTTTTTATTAAGTAACTAAATTTCAATTTTGAAGTCGGTTTATTTTTTATTTTATTTCGAGCTCCTGTCGGACCACAGTCCGTCCATGCGCCGGGCACGGGCCAGATATGTGTGGATTAACCTAAGGTTAGTAATTGGTAGCAGGCTTCGTAGGCTCAATGAAGCACTATCTACAAATTTAGATATTTACGTCGCGTTTGAATAAGAACTGACTAATCACCTTGTCTTGTTTATTTATTTTCCTATTTGTAAAAAGGTTTTAATTTAAAACACTTACTCAATATATCTGTCTTTGTGTGAAGCTATAAAGAAGGAAAACAGTTAAAAACAAAACACATAGTTTCACCGACAACAGTTTGACATGAAGTCTAGTAAACCAAATTTTGTAAAAATGCATTTTTAGGTACCTACAAATATAAAATTATACAAAAAAATGTCAGTATCCAAGTAAAATAAATTCTCAATCCCTATTCTGCAAAAAAATGGCTACCGCGTAAGTGGAATATTTTCTTTTTAAGGATAATAGAAATTAGGTACAAGGCAGGAAGGTATGACACACACTTAAATGTTACTGAGGTAATTTGTGGTTACCGAAGAAGAAAATGATGATCTCGCGTTACTGTAAATCTGTAGCGTAGCTCGAATCGGCAGACCGGCAACGGTAGATAACCATTCCCTGTATTCATAATAGCTCGTCACAGTTAGGTACAGACCCTGTTTGGAATAGTGCTGGCACTCAAAATCACAAATCACGATGTCACTAAAAAATCAGTCATTTCCCACCCACGTTTGCCGCATCTTAAGCACCCCAGCAAACCCAGATGAAGATGACGGAACGAGCTCCTCACGGTCCACACCTACAGACAGGACTGGTTCACACGTTCCCGAAACCAGGAGGAATGGAAAGAAGAAATTGTGGCCTTTGTCCTGCAGTGGAACAAGACAGCGCAGGAATAACTTTAAATTACAAGAGCCAAGCACAAAAAAATTTAAACAAGTTCTAGACAAAAAAATCTGTTGCTAGCTGTCTTAACCTCTCTCGGTAATCCAACAGAAGACAGGATACGTAATATCTAATACCTTTAAACGAGCAATTCTTGTATATACACATATATTATATACACAATCTGAATCTCGGAAACGCTCAACCAATGATTTTCATGAAAACGGTTTGTTTTCTAAAATGCAACCTAGCCACCAAAAAAAAAAAACGAGCAAAGCTCGGTCATCCAGGTACCAATGTTATACCATCATAATTCCAGTTCGAAAGAGTATGTATAACCTTCCTATCTCGCTAATCATGACAGAATCGAAACGTTATCAACATGGCTCCAGGTCAAGCATTCCTTTCAGCATCTTCATACATTGGAGCCTTTCAGGTTTTACCCTCATTTTTATTTTCATGTGTACAGATGTTGCCAATGTCAGGGTGCCCAGTCTGCTACCGGCGCAGGTGGTCGGTCCAATCTGCCACTGATATGCCTAGTACCGCGCGATGACCCGCGCGCAGCCAAGCATTTTGGCAGCGGCGGCAAGCCACGACCGGCCTCGGCAGCGGCTGGAGGAGCCCGAAGTGACTTCCAACTTCTGGATGAAGACTATATTAAGGCACACTTCAACCTGCCTAAGAGAGCCCTGTATCTTGACCCGTTTAGGTATGACAATTTGTTTTTTTCGTTATACGGACCTATTTTATTTCTCATGTGTTCATGTACCGTAGGCACCTACTTTTATATTTTACGTACCAGCTAAGAGAGCTAGCCAAAGCGAAATGAAGTGGCCAGTTAGAAACCTTAGCGACCGTATTCTTATTTTAATTACATTTCGGGGCACGATGGAGACACAATGTAATGCACCATACATGCGAGTTGGTTGCAGGTGGGCCACTCTTGTTGTACCTACTCGTGAAGTGTGTTCTCACTGTCAAGTGCCACTGTTTCAAACTGTAAATAATAAAGTGTGGATAATAATAGCCTCAAAAACGAAGGAAGCTGTGGTCCTCCCTTTCTACGATGTGAGGATATAGTTTTTAACAGCCCGGTCTGGTTTTTTTTTTGGAGGGAACTTCTAAAAGGCGCTCGAACTTTGGGGAGCGGGGAATGTGGCATTATTAGCTTACTAAAACCAACCCCGGAGGTCACCGTCAATGCATGGAAGAGACCTGTTTCCTCTAGAGCTTATAATAAAAAAACTAACGTTGACTTCGACGAAAAGTCTCGTTTACACCAGTCGAGTGGACGTGAGACATCCATGAACATTCACGGCTTGCCACATTGAGTCAGGAAGGAAAGTTGCGCCATCTATCGGCAAAACTATCACAACTGAACCTCGTTTAATGTGGGGTGCACCGGGTGCAAGTGAGTTTCTAATTAGGGGCTGTTTTTTTTGTGACTTTTGCGCTCCCCTCCTGCAACTCGCAAATACTTCAAAATTAATTATCTACAGTCGATTTCTTCATCAAAACATAAATCTTTGTACCGACATACCTAAAAAGAAATTACTAAAATCGAATCGGACACACATACAAAAGCAAGCCAAATATAAAGCGTATAAGGCCGTGCCTATGCCGAGAGAAGTTTGGTTTTTATATTTTAACTTCTGAAGATTAAATCGTCTTCCAATCAAATAAGCCGCAAGACGCATCTTACTTCTTCAACACCAGCAAAGTACTTACTTATTGCGTTATCTTTACTATATCAGTTCTATTTATTTATTTACCACCCTAATCTTTTCACAAGCCACCCACTCTTTCTCAGGCGACCCTTGATCACGTTTCCTATGACACAAGAAAATTCCAAACACTTCAACTTGGCTCGCAAGTATAAGGTCAATCAACAAATTCTCGACGGATTCTTGGACAAAGACGAAGCATTGAGTGCTCCTAGTGTATTCGTAAGTATTCTGTATTCACTGAACTACTAACGCCATCTAGCGGCGAACTGGAATTTTACTAGTCGTAGGTATAACTAGTCTAAGTTTGCACAACCGTTATGCGTGGATAGATGTCGCGATTTTAAATCGCGAAATTGGTTGGTTTTGACCATTGGTTAAAAGTAATGCGTTTTCCAACTTTACCGGTGTCAGGTCAGGTCTTGTCAATACATATACGAAAACATTATGTATGTTCGGAAAAATATTCATCTTTTTAATAAGATTAGTGATAGGCATAATTTTAATACTAGAAATAGGAATAAATTAGATCAACCCCGATTCAGATTGGCTAAAGTACACACTTCTTTTATGGGATATTGTATTAAGTTTTATAATAAAATACCACGTGAGATTCTCGAACTGAATGAGAAAAAATTTAAAACATGCATAAAACGCACTCTATGTAGACAGGCATATTATAAACTGGAAGATTATATCCTTGATAAAAATGCTTGGCTAAATGCCGGTCCTGCTCCACAGCCTCAGCCGCTTGGTTCCACTAGTTAGGTTTTATATTTGGAAGAGATGCTCACCCTCTTTTATGTCTAATAATAATACTATTCCGCATAATCTTATATTATGTTTGGAATAAACTTTTCTTTTTCTGTCTTTTCAGATTGATATTCATAGTTTTATATAATTTAGAAGCAATTTTTATTTCAAGTTCTGTAAATGTGAGAACCCTGGACCATTATGTTAATAGATAGTATCCTTGTTTGACATGAAATAGCAGGGGCAGTTGAGGGTGTGTCATGCTCACTCCAATGTCTCGCTGATGGTGGCGCGTGTATCGGATCATTCAGTTCCCTTCAAAATGGTTGAGCTGAATGGTGCTGATGCACGCGTCATGTTCGTGAACGGGCGCCGTCAGTGGAGACTGGTCATCCCTTGGTTGCCACTGCCTCATTTTAATATTTCATACTATAAATTGTTTTTTTTTCTTTCTTTACATTGTTCTCATATATAGAAGCAACAAGGTGTATGTAACCAGGATTTTTGTAAACATAAAATGATTTAAAAGAGTGTCCGTGGAGTTTCTTGCACGTTCTTCTCCATAGAGATCACGCTTGCGAACGTGTAAATAGCTTCATGTTTTTGACGGACTGACTTTGACAATTCAAAAGTACCTGATAATGGTTTATTTGAAATAAATGCTTTGACTTGACTTGACAGGAGATGGTTCAGTTAAAAGAATTAAGAGTATTCGAATTGAATTAATTATATTTTAGGAGATGGTACTTATATACAATTCCGTTTAGGATATTACATAGATGTAGGGTAGGGTAAGGTAGAGGTTGTAGACGTCTTTGCCAGCTACACGACCAATTTTCAAATTAGGAAACTAATAGTTTCTAAATAAAAGTTATTTATTTGACCACAAGTCAAGCCTAATATTGATCGAAAAATTGGCCCTTAGGCATATAGAGCGACTGCTCATCTATGCCTTCAAAATTCGAAGCTTAGCAACATGATTCCATGATTCCATTCGCCTTTGGAAATCCGTACAAATCTCTAAACATCTACAAATAGCTTGTTTTACAAAACAAACAAGTGAAAGTCTCGGTTTGTACCTCAAGGAAAGGACGGTGTCCCATCCAAGTCGACTCGACAAGGGTTGTTGGGTAGTTGGTTGTTTGGGTTGTGTTGTACTTACGGGCTCTTCTTATACCTTTTTTTTACCTACAATACCTTTTTTTTTTTTAGGGATGGGAAATCTACAATACCTACAATCATTATTTTGACATTCGTTTTTTCCCGTTCCCTCAGGAATTTCGAAAAAGCCTCTCTTAGTGCTCATTAGTACCTAACTAGAGTTTTAAAATATGTCACCGGAAAATTTAAGACTTCGTAAGATTGTAATACCTAAATCTTTATAAGAATATAATTTCTCGATATATTATTTAAAAATCATTTTACTATAAATCCCATCTAAATTCAATAGTTTCCAATATATACGTCTTATTAAGAAAAAATAGTTAACAATTTCACGCGATATTTTACAATCTTACGGCTCAAGTACCTTGATAGGTACGGATACTTCTTCGTATAACCTGCTTAAAATAAATTCGAATATTTCACCTTATAGCCGTACGCCACATCTCAAACAAAGCCAGGGGAAAAGGCTGATGACAACGAAGAAATTATTTACATACTCCAACTACCAGATTGGGAATATAAGTGTCCAGTCCATAACCAGACAGTCAGGACTCCAAGGTTTGTTTTACTAAAGTATTTAATAATTGAAGCACAGTTAGAGAAGCACAGTGCGGCGCTGCAAAACACAAATCGCCGAGGTCACTCAAAAAGCAGCCAGGCTTAAATGGGACTAAAGTAAAGAGCTATCTGTATTTTTTTCAAAATGTTAGGTCTAGTAGTTTATTTATTTATTTATGTACCTACACACAATAATTCAAAAAAAAATTAAAAAAATTGTACAGATAAAAGAGCACAAAGGTACTGCTTATTTCATTGTCAATTTTCATCCATTTTCTGTAATAACTTCGGAACGGTATATTTTAAAATTATGTAAAATATTATTGACACCCTTAGAGTAGAGTAGAGTAGTAGAGTAGGGACTCCATTTTCCGCACTTAGACTCCTATTCGGTCCGTTGTGCGTAGGTGTCCTAGCTAGGTACGTTAGCTATTGACACCCTTATAATTAGCCCTTTGATTTGATATGTCACACGGTACCTACAGTTAGAAAACCTATTTTTAGTTTTTTTTTTATTTATTTAAGTTTATGTACATGGGCGGACTAATTGCATCAAGGCATTCTCTAATTAATAATTTTCTGTTTAGACCCCAAATAAGTGACCCAATTTTCAAAATTTATTCATTATGTGTATCAAATTTTAACTGAATCGGTCCAGTAGATTCGGAGAAAATCGGCCATGACACACGGACAGACAGACAACCAAGTGATTCCATTATAAGGGTTCCACTTTTTCATAAAGAGGTTCGGAACCCTAAATAACGAATTGTGTTTTATTCTTAATGTTGCACCTACCACTATTCGTTAGTAGAGGATCCCAAATAACATCGGCTTTCACCCACCTGCTTACCGGATGAAAATTATATTTTATGAAATGAAATATGTTTTTGAACGTAGGTATGGTAACCAATGGGGTAAAAAATCAAGTACATCAAACTACAACAATCTGTCAAATTTCTTTAATCGATTTTCAACTTTATCGTTAAAGTATTTGGTTCAAGGTTGATTGGGGAAATTTGACAGTTTCGGGTAGCTTGATGTGCTGGCGTCTGTACCTACCTAGAGAACAGCAGATTTTTCTCAATTTCATGGTTCGTCCCATATTAAAAGTTATTCATGATCCCTTTTTAGGTTTTGCGTTCATTGTTTTTAAAATTGACTCTTAATTTCACTTTTTGTAGATTTATATGGCACGCTTGCAAGAAGGGACAGGCCAAAGAAAGCGGCGAACTGAAGCGAGGAGGTGGACCTATGAACAAGCCGAAACCTTGGCTTTTGAGCAGACACACGGATTTCGATTTACTTTCTCAGTGGTAGCATTTATTAAAAAAATTGAACTTATCACAGCATTTCATAAATTAATTTAAAAAACACAATAAAAACAGTAATGAATAAACAGTTTTTTTGTTTCTTTGTAACTACAACCCGAAATATTGTAAACTAGCGAGCCCACAAATGTACTTACCTCACTAGTTCATACAATAATCCCAAAGAAAAATCTTCTTTATCGGACAAATTTCTAATTTTTCTTTCGCTAAGAGCGGTTGAAGATTATGATCGGTGATCGCGTCAATGACAACTCGCCTGAAGAAACAGATTGGTAACTGCGACGTGGTTCACAGCTCTGTATCTATACCATGGGGCTTCAATTACAAACATCAGTGGTTGCGTAGATGAGGTGAAATGGCGTATGGCCATAACCAGAACTGCGATGGAGAAGTTTAGAAAAGTGTGGAGGAATCTCAACATTACCAAAGCAGCCAAAGTCAGGCTCGTGCAAACTCCTGTATTCCCCATTTTTCTTTACGCGGCAGAGACGTGGACAGTGCGCGAGTTGGAAAAGAGGAAGATAGATGCCCTGGAAATGTGGTGCTGGGGGAAATTGCTCGGGATATCGTGGACGCAGTTCCGCACAAATGTGTCCATCCTCCAGGAGCTAGGCATCACGCAGCGTCTGTCGGCTGTAGTACAGTCGTGCATACTGCAGTACTTTGTTCATGTCTCTAGGCGGGGTAACGACTCCTTAGAGCGACTGGTCGTGCAGGGAAGGGTAGAGGGAACTAGATCGCGCGGCAGGTCACCTATGTGTTGGACTGATCATAGGAAGCCGCGTATCTGATTGCGCCAGACAGTCTGCCAACAGGGAGAGATGGCGGGCGTGCGGAGAGCTGTGTCCGCCTCTACCACCGACGTGGTCGCCTCGACGTGACCACGACCGCTCTATCAAGAGTGAAACGACAGAGAAGAAGAGCGGTGCACGCACTGCATCCGATCCGAATCCGAGGTTATGCGAAAGTATTCATACAATAAGTAGGTACCTACTACAGCTACTTCGGTCCGTCAAAATTTCTTCCGAATTGTATTTTATGGTCCGTGGGCCGTAGGGCCCGTAGGTACGGCGATATATGGGTGTTGCCCGATTCGCTCTATCCGCGGAACTCAATTCAATACCTGGTAGGAAGCTTATTCTAACGCTAACGCTACAGATAGCGAATGACACCTAAGTCTGAATAAGGGTCTGAGGGCCTAAGCGTCTTTATACGACTCCCATCGGAAGAAAATCGAAAGAGTATGATTACGATATCAAAGAAGGTTTCACTTTAAAAAAATACTGATTTTATTAAGATAGGTACTGTCCATCAGACAATGACAGTTGTTATACATATATTTTATAATAAAAACAGTCAATAAAAATCCTTAGTTTTTAGATAAAAATCTAAAATACAAATAAAATTATTTCTTACATTATATTTAACTAACATTGTTTGGTAGACCATACTAGTATACGTTCACGATGGCTGATAAAAAATTGATAGCAAAACTAGCAGATGTGTAAGTATCGCACATACCTTCCTATAGGAACAGCGAAATATACTGTACCTATGTATATTTTCCGTTCCATCATAGAAATAGACCCCTACCACAAAAATAGTCCCGATGATTTCGGGCATGGCGGCCAATCTCAGTGGAGACTAGCCATTGCGGCATCGTCGGTGCGGTACAAAATAATGTGCGCGCAAACACAATATGTACTCTCTCTTCCATCACGCTCATAGTCCGACGGGGGAGATTTGGCGAAGGACCAACGGCTTCACGTGATTTCCGAGGCAAGGGGTGTCACACCACCAACTTCAAAACTCAGGACTGTTACGGAGAAATTCTTAATAGGTACTTAGAAAAACACAGTCACACTTAATGCCCGATCTGGGGCAGCGAACCGCACCGCACACCACGAACGTTCAGCAGTCGCGCTTGCGACCTCGGGGCACCACAACAGAACCGCCCGGTCGACTCTGCGCGGTGATATTTCTACAGAACAATACGCCATCATGGTAACAGTCTGGCATCACTCACTCACTACCATTGCGGTGAAATCTAAACCATCTGCTGAAAGATTTTAGGATTCCCCTTAAGAAATTGCATTAATATTTCTCACACACACGAGAGACTTTATTTCCGTAAGTCATGTTCTAGGCTACCACTGAAAATCAGCGCCGTGCTGTGGGTCCCCCACGGCACAGCATTATGCTGAGTGGGGCTTCCACTTAGCATAATGCTTTGCCGTGGGGGACAACCACGACATGCATGTTTTATTTATACTCACATTATTGTTATTTTTATTCTTATTTAGATTTTAACTTGTCTTTACTAACATAATTTAAGAACTACTAACACTATCGTTTAGGGTTTAGTTAAGCAAAATCCACTTATGTAGGGACCTATGTCGTTTTGTGGCAATTAAATACTTTTTGTTTCTTTTCTTTTGTTTGTCCGACGGTCTGTTCGTCAAAACCCTTTTTGTCAGGAACAAGTTCAACTATCAAATCGAAATGTCTCATATACCTGCTTAGGTCCGCGTTCCCTTGGATTGAGTTATAAGTTTCAAGCTTCAATTCAACGCAAATAATCACTCAGTGACAAATCATGATCATTTACTCACACATCAAAACTCTATAGTTCTTCCTTGCAATATTAAATTCAGCTAGAAGCAAGATATACAAGTAATGGAAAAAATCCGATTATTGTTAATAAGAATAACCTACTTACTTACAATTTCTTCGTGGGATTTGTCTATTAATAGGTAGTGTTTTTGTGTTAGGTCCACGATGAGATGAAAACCAACAGTAATCACAAAAAAGTCAATGGGCAACAGATTTTCTATTTGATAATTTTTAGGGTTCTGTACCCAAAGGGTAAAAACGGGACCCTGTTACTAAGACTGCACTGTCCGGCTGTCTGTCACCTGGCTGTATCTCATGAACCGTGATAGCTAGACGTTTGAAATTTTCACAGATGATGTATTTCTGTTGCCGCTATAACTATAACAAATAATAAAAATGAAAAAAAAAAATCATTTTTATTATTTGTACCACACAAGAAACATGTTTTTTTCGGCTTATTTAATCATGGGATCATATCTGAAACTTTCCAAAAAGTTAACTTATTAGATCTTTAGTGGTCTCGATATCCATCGTCTACTCGATATGTTTTGCAATAGGTACTTAGGTAGGTACCGGCACTTGATGCTTTGAACACATGCGATGAGGAAGGCTTCATCAAGGTGAAAAGAAAGAAGAGGAAGCCCACTTATCGCCATCCAACATGCTGCTACGTCCTGCAGTACTGACGAATCAGCTGTACGTGTCCTGTTTGCACCACACTACGAAGACGTAAGGACATCGTAGAGTAGGTACATACGGGTGAAGACCAACAGTACCTTAACCTTTAGAACGCCATTGTCACGTATACATGACAAGCAAGCGCGTGCCCTGTACGCCAAACGTCACAAATATGTGACAAACAGTACGGCGAATTTGTGGCTTGGCGTCGGGGGCACGCCTATGCGTTTATGCTCTGGCGTTCAAAAGGTTAAGGGTGGAGAAGTTCGAGACGCGCCATAACACCAATTTCAAGTCGTTCGTGATGCGCGTTCCGACTCATCATTTGGTGACCTTCCTCAAGGAAGAGTTTTGGCCGAAAGGTGTGCTGTATCGGTGTTTCCGCGGCCGGCTATGCGACACCTCGCAGCGTAACACGACGCCGTCACTTCGTGTGCAGTAGTTTTTAAGTTTTGTTTATCAAATATGTATTATTTTATGGTTATTGTTTTTTTTTTCTTATATATTAGGTATGTATTTTGTTTTATGGGCCTTAGTTGCCTGAAATAAATGGATAAAAGGATCAATTATTATTAGATATTATTTGCACTGACATAGGTACTTGTTACGAAAATCATTACCCGTTATTTAATTTTTAATTAATATATTACAGTCCTCTGGTAAAACCTGGTTTCGAAGCACTGGGTATGTCGGCTCCTTGCATTGTTCAGATGAACCCTGACGGAAAATGGGAGAACAAGCGACCCGCAAACCTGGACGAAGACCGTCTCAAAGCAATTATTCAACACTTGGTCAGCTCTAACGCGATATCGGCGGCTCAGAGCTATTGCTGCCAATGTGCAGCGGAAGATCAGGTATGTACCTAAGTATTTAATAATGTCTGGAAGGATATGGGGGAGGCCTTTGCCCAGCAGTGGGACACAACAGGCTAAGGAAAAAAAAATCATATATTCAGGTAATTTACACCATTACACACAACATAAAATATAAAAATAAACATTAATTCGGACAAAACAATAGAAATAATAAAATAAAAATAATTATATCAAACAAATACATAACATTAAAATCCCCCCAAATTAAATTAAAACCAATAAATTAAATTTTCATCCATAAATAAATAAAATAAATATAAATAAATTTAAACTAAAATTAAGTTACACCGTAAATTTAGGTGCACTGTAGTATGGTATGCCTAGCCTTTTCCAAGCCAACTACCTAAGTTAGGGTCGTCTACCCGCATGCAGCTAAGTCCCAGTTATTAACATGGAGCGACTGCCTGACCTTCACAACCCCGTAACTGGGTAACACGATACCCCTTGGCAAGAGAAGTATCAGATTTCTTAGCTTCTGACTACCCGTAACAACTGTGAAAGATCTACAAGTGACATCCGGGAACAACAGCTTAACGTGCTTTCCGAGGCACGGAGTAACCTTGGTATGTTAAGATGGTAATCCACCCACGGGCCGTCCTCGGCGAGCATTGTTTCACCTTTAACATCAACCCGTGTGGCTGTTATAACTTGGGCACAAGCTCCTCCGGCTCATAAGTACACATCTGAACCAATTTTTCCTTCACTAGTGTCAGGCATGCTTGTGTAGGTAGGCACCTTAGGGTTCAAAAGAGTCACCGCGGCCCTGGAACGCAAAGGGCTTTAGAAGGAACACGGATGGGTTTAAGTCAGTAAGAGTCTGACACGCCCTTCCGCTCCACCCAGAGCGGAAGAAGTCATTGGATGATATCCCATACTTAAAAAAAAAAAGGTAGGCACCTTAAGTGTTAGTAAATTGGCATTGGAAAATATCCTGCACTAGTGATGAATTCTAGTTAAAGCCTAATGTAACCACAGTCCACTCGACCACCATACCATTGGCCACTGATGATTTGCGCGACAATGGCTATGTAACAAATCACTCTGAAACAAAGTTGTATTCACTCATTTCTTTAATTTCAGCTACCTAAAACAACTCCACAATATGTACCTGTAGTTATGATGCCGATATACTCTGCCGACCAATGTCCTTTCGACATGGATTGCGAAGTCCAGAAGATAAAAGATGCAGAGAAGATCAAAGGTAAACCAACCAAGAAGAAACAGGCAGAAACAAAGGAAGAGGAAAAAGACGACGACAAAAAGAAAATAAAAAAGCGCGGTTATCAGATGCAACGCCTCACAGACTTTGACTTACTATCGCAATGGTAAAAAATAACACAAATTAATTTAAAAAATCGTAAATTTTGTATCGTGAATGTTTGTCCTAAATTATACTAGTATTATCGAGTTGAATGGTGTTTTGTGTTGTCTTCTTTCCGTAGATAGGTACCAGCCGGTCGATTCTGTAAACATGTCGAAGGGAAGGCTTGGGTGAAGTGATCTGGGTGTAATTTGTCTATAATATGTATGTATTTAGAAATATATAAGTATTTTTATCAGTTGTCTGGTTGCCATAGCACAGGCTCTGCCTTGTTTGGGATCGGATGGCCGTGTGTGAGTTGTCCCAAGATATTATTATATTATATTATATTATTATATCATGAGGTGAGCTGTCAATCCATAATTATATAGGTAATCAAGATGTCACGTGATCACGAAGTGAGCTGTCATTCCATCTTGTTTTTATGGATTGACAGCTCACCTCGTGATCACTTCACCCAAGCCTTCAATTCGACATGTTTACAGAATCGACCGGCAGTAACACCTACCAAGATATTTTAAACTTTACCTATCTAATACTAGCTGACCCGCGCAACTTCCTCTGCGTCACATTTTTCATTAATGCTCCGCTCATAATGCTTTAGCCTGCCTCAGTCAATGGGATATCCAACACCAGTAGTTCCTAAGATTAGCACGCTCAACCAAACAAACGCTCTTCAGCTTATAGGTACTAGGTAACAGCTTTTGCCCGTGACTTCATACGCACATACCTCGTTTTTTCCCGTTCCCGTAAGAATTTCGGGAAATCCTTTGAGTGCTCCTCTACACTCCCCACGGAACCTACATGCCAAATTTCAGCTTTCTACGACCAGTAGTTTCGGCTGTGCGTTGTCTAACAGTCAGTAACGGAACAATTTTTAATTATTAGAACTAGCTTTTGCCCGCGACTTCGTACGCGCACATCACGTTTTTTCCCATTCTCGAAGGAATTTCGGGAAATTCTCTCCTAGTGGTCTCCTACACGGGCCTACACTCCCCAACCAAGGAACCTACATGCCAAATTTTTCGATGGAATTTGCTATTATGCCAGCACATCAAGTTACAGCAATCTGTCAAATTTCTTCAATACATTTTCAACTTTAATGCCTAAAACTTTAGGTTCAAAGTTGATTGAGAAAATTTGTCAGTTTTGGGTAGGATGATGTGCTGGCATAATTAGTGTCATCGTACTTTCAGAGATATTGGTAGGTGTCGATGAGGCTGCTAATGGGCATGCCTCCCAGCAGCCTCATCTCTCGTACGCAGAAACTTTTAGAGCTAGAGACACGGTGTTGATGGCAAAAAATAGTGCTGAATTAGTGCCAACACCATGCCAAATCTTGAAATTGGTGCTCTGAGAGTTTTGAAGTTATAAGGGTACATTGGTGAGGCTGCTGGAGGGAACGTTCCCGCGAGAATATTAATTCAGTGTTTATTGCTCCATAATGGTAAGACTTCTTGCATCGAAACTGGTACTGAAAATAAGTGCTGAAATAGTGCCTAAGCTCTGCATAAAAATTTTGGCCGATTTATTATCTAAAACATTACGAAAATGTCTTCGAATGTTCTACATACATTAACCAAAAATTAATAGCAATGTAAAATATATTTTTTTTTACATACAGCTTAATGACTTTACGGGGTATGCAGAGTAGGTATCAATAAAATTACTAATAAGCCTTGATAACAGACAATAATAACTGATTCAGAAAGCTGTACCCATGAATAAATCACCCTGGATTCACCACGTAGCACTATATTTTGAGAGATGAGGGTAAATTTTTCTTTTTAAGAAAAAGTAACCCTCTTCTCTCAAAATACAGTGTTAGGTATGTGGTGAATCCTTGGTGATACTACGTACTAATAAGCCTTGATACCAGATAATAATTACTGATTCAAAAAGCTTTACCTATGAATAAATCTCCCAGGATTCATCACATTGCACTGTATTTTGAGAGATAAGAGGGTAACCTTTCTTAAAATGAAAATGTAACCCTCTTATCTCTCTAAATAAGGTGCTATGTGTTGAATCCTTGGTGATACTACGTACTAATAAGCCTTGACACCAGATAATAATTACTGATTCAAAAAGCTTTACCTATGAATAAATCACCCAGGATTCACCACATAGCACTGTATTTTGAGAGATACACCACACTCGTAAGAACGTCATAAGCTTAAAATGTTATGATGCACACATTAGAAATAAATATTGGCAGTGTAGTGGAATAAAATATATTTTTACCTGTATAACAAATAGGTTTGTTGACTGTACCTACCTATCTAAACAATTTAAAATTAAAAGTACGTACGATTTAAACACAATAATAAGGAATGGTCATACAAAAAGATCATTTGTTTCAAGTAGATATAGGTAAGGCCTACATAAAGTGTCACATCACAATTTCGAGAAGGTCGAGAAGTTAGAGTCGCGTCACAACACAAACTTCAAGTCGTTTGTGGTGCGGGTTCCAACTCATCAGCTCGAGGAATTCCTCAAAGAAGAGTTTTGGCCGAAGGGTGTCGTGTACATCGACGTTTCCGCGGCCAGCTGCGCGACACCAGTCAGCGATACCCGACGCCGCACGGTGGGCTGAAAATCGGCTTTCATAGACTTAGGGATTTTAATTTGCAAGTGCTTGTTTTTATGTCGGATATCGCTTCTATTAGTCATTACTATGTACAAAAATGACACCCGAGTTAATTCTGCCCAAAAACGAAGGAAATATAATTTTTTTACGAAAAATTTGTATGAAGCTAGTATGAAAAATCTAATTATCTCCTAAACGGCATGTTTAACCGTATTATCCTTGGAGGTGGTCATAGTGCTAATTATTTATGATTTTTTGGTTGGCGATCGGACGAAAAACTTAATGCCGTTTTTTTTTAAAAAATCGTCAAAATATTTTTATTTGTTTTTACGTATGAAACGATTCCTTTTGGTGTTTATGTTGAAGAACACGGACTTTTAACTACACATAACATAAAATAGCATCACTCCTATATTTTCGAAGGAGTTGGCAGAGGTTTATAGTACACCCACACGTAGACAACTATGTTTGAGCTAGATAATTATCAACACAAAATGAGTTTTAAAACTTTTCATACAACCAAATGACCAATTGTTTACTCTTCTAATGAGTTCAAAAAGAAGTAATTAAGTAACTACACTGATTAGGTCTTCTAATGAGTCTTAATAGGTGATTTAATGATTTTCAATATCTCACGACAATGCCAACTATGGATTACATTCAATATTTCCTGATAAGTAAGCTAATTTGTTAATTAGCAGTGCTATGAGTTCTAAGAATAGTTAGTGACAATTATAGATTTTCATTAGCTAATGAGGAGATAACTAATGAGGGTAGTTAAATAATTATTGGCGTTTTGCAATAAAAGGGCTAAAGTTTTGTTTTATAATTTAATTTGTTCACAACTGTGTAACTGCTAACACTAAATCAGCGACTATAAAATCTTAGAATGGAAAGTTTAATCACCAATTTAGACTTGTTTGTTCTTCTACGAAGTGAGAGTACTTCATTTGATCATGAAGTATTGTTCAGTGCAGTTGTATCCCGCATAGGCGATTGCCTGTCTGACGAAGATCGTGTTGTTCTCAAAGAATTTTGTCGGAGATTTACGCGAGCCGCTTTACAAAGGTGGCAGAAATCCAACCGATTCCTTGATAATTTCAGGAGAAAGTACGAGAATTGGTTGGGAGCAAATATTGATTGGCCGAGTTTTGTGCAAACTTTAGTTAATCAAGAACCAAGTGTTGATAAGGCACCAAGAGCGCCCTCAGTCTCTCCAGAACCGTCGACATCAACGTCCATTGGAACAATGACGAAAAGATCCCGTAAACCATTCGAAGATCTGGGAAGTAAACAAAAAAAGAGAAGATCTGATGAACACACAGGTGAAGATTCCAGTGAATTGGCATATGCAGCTGCAGCACGTTTAAAAGAAGAAGGGCATGGAGATATCGCCTCTGTCATCGAATACATGATGAAAAATCCTGAAGTAGCCGCTAAATTAAATGAAACGCTTAAGAAACCAGCGAAAACAATCACATTTACGCCAGAAAAGGCACTTGGATTGCTTCTTTCGCTAAAACTCTCAAAGTGGCAATATATTACGTTGCGTGAGGCTGCCATTCGGGAAGGTGCTAAGGATATTTATCCATCTTACTATAAAGTGCAGCAAACTAAGCTTGATTGCTACCCTCCGAAGCAATCAGTGACAGTTACTGATTCATCGGCTAGGATTACACATCAAGCTTTACTTGATATCACGGTTACAAGAATCCTTCAAAGCCTTTCTAACGAAGAGCATAACAAGCAGTTGAAGCTGATATCCAAGTGGGGATTTGATGGTGCTTCTAACCAAAGCCGATACAAGCAGAAAATTGAGGGTGAGGAAGATGACTCGAGCATTTTCATGACCTCCTTGGTGCCACTAAAACTCATAGATGGAGACAACATTTTATGGACGAACCCAAAACCATGCTCAGTTTTGTATTGTCGTCCAGTTCAGTTTACTTTTGTAAAGGAGAGTGAAGCAGTTGTCCTTGAGCTGAAAAAACAAATTGATGAAGAAATTGAGGCCCTTATCCCCACAGAGTGCAATAATAATAATAAGGTGACTCATCAACTAATGATGACGATGATCGACGCTAAAGTCTGCACTTACCTTTCTGAAGCTAGATCAAATGCATCGTGCTACCTGTGCTTAGCAAAGCCTACAGAAATGAACCGCTTAGATGCTGTAACATCAAAAATTGTGTGTTCGGACCTGTATGAGTTTGGCTTGTCATCCCTACACGCCCGTATAAATTGTATGAAATGTCTGTTACACATTGCATACAGGCTCGACTTCAAACGGTGGGCAGCGAGAAGTGATGAGCACAAAGAAATGCTACAGACAAGGAAGAAAATAATTCAAAATAAATTCAAAGATGAGCTCAATCTGTTGATTGATATAGTAAAACAAGGCTCGGGAACCACCAATGACGGGAATACTGCAAGAAAATTCTTTGAGTTTCCTAATAAAACCGCAGCTATAACCGGTTTGGATGAAGACCTCATTAAAAGATTTGCTGTAATTTTACAAGCAATTACATCTGGAGAGCAGGTCGATATAATAAAATTTAGAGATTATGCTCGCAAAACAGCAGAAAAGTACGTATTATTATACGACTGGTACTACATGTCGTCAACCGTTCATAAGTTATTAATCCATGGGGCTGACATAATCGAGAAAAATAATATTGTGCCGATTGGGACTCTCTCGGAAGAAGCCTCAGAGTCTCGAAACAAAGATTTTAGGAGGTTTCGAGAACATATTCGCGGAAAAGAAGCAGGCAGGATTCTAATCAAGACATTTTAAATATGCTTGTTGTTTCTTCGGATCCTTTGCTAAGTGCACAAAGGCCTAAGTTAGATGCCAAGAAAAAGCAGAGCTTTTTTGCTGAAACTCTCGACTTAATTCAATTTCAGGAAACTGAGTTATGTTTTTGGATATATCCAATCTGGATGCTGACTCAGAATTGGAGTCTGACAACGAGAGTGATAAGGAAAATTTGTAAAAAAAATATATATATGTACATATTTGTAAATTTGTATTTGAGTGTGTTTGGGTTTTTTTGTAATATTTAATGATATTTTTTTTTTATTTATTTTACTTTATTTTACAAATGCGTAGTGTTAATTCCTTAAATTAAATTATTTTGCATATAATATAACTTTATATGTTACTTTAATAATAATTTGATAATCTTTTTTTATTTAAATTAATATAAATGTGTCAAAAACAGCAATTTTTTATTTCATTTTTCTTGATTCGTGTGTTCTTAATATTTGGGTTAATAACATATCGAACTTTTTAACTTGGACACTAAAAGGGATCGTTTTACATGTAAAAATAAATAAAAATATTTTGACGATTTTTTTTAAAAAAACGGCATTAAATTTTTCGTCCGATCGCCAACCAAAAAATCATAAATAATTAGCACTATGACCACCTCCAAGGATAGTACGGTTAAACATGCCGTTTAGGAGATAATTCGATTTTTCATACTAGCTTCATACAAATTTTTCGTAAAAAAATTATATTTCCTTCGTTTTTGGGCAGAATTAACTCGGGTGTCATTTTTGTACATAATAATGACTAATATAAGCGATATCCGACATAAAAATAAGCACTTGCAAATTGAAATCCCTAAGTCTATGAAAGCCGATTTTCAGCCCACCGTGCGCCGTCATTTCGTGTGCAATAGTTAAATAAGGTTTATTAGTATGTATTATTATTGTTTAAGATTATTTTGTGTATTGTTTCTATGGGCCTCAGCAGCCTGATAATTAAAAGATTATTATTTATTAAGTATTTATAATTTAATACCTACTATCTAACACAACGTAAATTAAACCAAAATACTATGGGGTTGTAATAATAGGTACCTGATTACAGTATCCCTTGCAACTGACTTCATAGTCATTTTTGGCTGTGTTATTTTTACAACACCAAGTACAGCAAGCGACCGTAACTGTAAAGTTTCCCTGATCAATTTTAAACCTAACGCTTTAGCCATAAAGTTGAAAATCTAAAGAAATTAGACAGATTGTTGTAGCTGGATGTGCTGGCGTAAAATAAATAATAAACTAAGTATAGGCTAAAAGAACTAACAATGTAAATTAATATAGGCCCAGAGAAATAGTTGCAACTTGGACTAAGTATTATTTACTTTGTGCACTTTTCCGGGATAAAAATTAGCCTATGTCCTTCCCCAGGACTCAAGCTATCCTTATCTCCATACCAAAATTCATCCAAATTAGTTCAGCGGTTGAGCCGTGAAAGCGTAACACACACACAGACAGATTTACTTTCGCATTTATAATATAAGTATGGATATGACACTTCAATCAACGTCGCGGTACCTACATACATTAGGCAATCAAACGGAATAAATAAATAAAATAAAAAAGTAGTTCGTTGTTCAAAGGTTAGGTACAAGTAGACCTAAATAAATACCTAAGTATACTAGTAGGTACATATTAAAGCACTTTAACTTACCTTGTTTGTTCCGCACTGCAGTAGGATAAACAAATGAAAAATCCTAGGTCGTATAGGTACGAGTATTTAACTTCGATATCACTATCTATCACTCGATGTTTTGTTTTTTTTTTCATGAATTTCGCTAGCTATTTTTGATGACCTCCGACCTCGAGGCATGTCGCAATAATTGTGCAAGCAAATAACCATTTAACCAAATCTTACCTTTTATATATTTTTATCAAAAGAAAAGCCGATTTACTTCATATTTACATGTTTATTCAAAGATGATACTTAATCCAATTGCATCAAGGCTTATTTCGTAAAACTACGGTGTAGCGGTAAAACAAAAATTGCGGCACGCGTACACAAGTCTTTGAAAATGACTGCCGCACGTCTCTGGGAATTTCAATTTGAACTTTATAGCATTCTAATACAGCCGAGTAAGCAATGATTGTCGGTGTGTTGTCAAACGAATCAAAACAAACAGGTGCCGATGCCGGCACGCGCCTTTGGTAGCGACATTACGCTAATTTAATCTTTAATTATCTGTTTTAAGGCTGATTTCACGTTGAAACAAAAATTATTGTGTAAATTTAAATAGAGTAGGAAAAGGAGTAGCCTTGCTTTGCTACCGCGCGCCCGGCGTCGGCCATAACACGAGCGCAGGGTCTTTGAGAGTACCGGCATCGACACATCTTTGGAGGTGTCGCATTAGAGGGCGCTCGGCCGTGTGCGCCGCACACCCTGCACCATAGGTAAAGACGCCTCTGCCTACCTCCGAAATCTTTCATCAGATCTTCACCACATTGAAATGGAGCCTGTTTGGAAAAATACTATTCCAAACAAAAAAAGAATTATCCAAATCGGTTGACAATTGGAGAAAACATCGCTGATCAAACGTATGTCCTGGGATCCCAGCATCAGATCCTAACTTATACCTTCCAACATCAGCTCAGCAAGATGAGATGTTGATTACCAGGCACAATTATCTGAATTGCGTTAGAAAGTATATGAAAAACATTGTATGTGCCTTTAAAATTTGAAGATTGCCCTCGATTTCCCTAAATCGTCAAATCAAATGACTTCTTCCGCTCTGGGTGGAGCGGAAGGGCGTGTCAGACTCTTACTGACTAAAACCCATCCGTGTTCCTTCTTAAGCCCTTTGCGTTCCAGGGCCGCGGTGACTCTTTCGAACAAATTCCGCAACCCTGGCAGTACACTAACTCTTAGTAAGTGGCTTTTGTCGAAATATCCCCACCATTTACTCTATAACACGTACTAACGAAGAACACAAGAGATCGTTCAGAAGATAAAAACAAATTATCCGTATCCGTATTAGTCCGTTCATCCATCCGTCCGTCTGTCTGTCAGCGAGTCGTATCTCAAGAACGGTAATAATAGGTGGAAAGTTGAAATTTTCAGAGTGTGTATTTTGATTGCTGCTAGAACAACATCAAACTTTTGTTATTTTATTTTTTGTATGCGTCATGCTTGGCGTAAATAAGCTCTTTTTATTTATTTTTCTTTTCTTTCAAATAATACAAATTAAATGGAGCTCTCACACAAGAAACGTGTTTTTACTGGTTTATGGTACGGAAACCTTCGTGTGAGAGTCCGACTCGCACTTGGCCGGTTTTTTTAAAGCTTCACGCCTCTTGTTTAGCTCGGTAGTAGCAGTTGAGTCTAGCTTCCAGATAGCGATATTATTAGCAGCCCGACTGTCTCATGTCGTCTAAACGAGGTCAGTTAAGCCGTCGAGTCGCGTCTATTCCGCCCTTAACCTTTAACCCCAATAGCTTACAGTTATACAAACGACTCATATAAAAGAACGTGTAATTTTCCTAAAGAAATACTGAAACATCATATTTATCAATGACTAGCGTACGTCACGCGGTTTCACCCGCGTAATTCCCGTTCCCGTGGGAGTACGGGGATAAAATATAGCTTATGTTACCCGGTGAAGATGTAGCTTTCTAACGGTGAAATATTTTTTGAAATCGGTCCCTTAGTTTTTAAGTTTATTCGTTACATACTAAAATACATTCTTTTTCTCTTTATAGAAAGAAAGAAAATTGCATTTTTTATAATGTTCGTGTAGATATTTTAGAGCTAACAGCCGTTATTACTTTACAGGTGTTCACGACGAGTTTGAATTTGCTGTTTTGCCATGTAGGTATATTAATTTATGATATGTCAATTAGTATCCAAAAACAATGACATTCAATCGTTAACACAAGATAATGTAAAAACGGCTTTAGAGCTATAGTGAAAAGATGTTTGTTTAATGTTAACACTGAAAAAGGAGGAGGCTGTCCGGTCGACGTAGTTCAGCAAGTAGAGGTATTCGAATAAGTGAAGGCGATCGGGGATAATTTGATTTAAAATTGAAAAAAAATGATAACGAAAGAACATAACTCATCATCTACCTCGCCTTTACCAAACTAGGTTGGAGTCGGCTTCTAGTGTAACCGGATACAGCCGGTCAATTCTGTAAATATATCGAAGTGAGGGCTTGGGTGAAGTGATCACGAGGTGAACTTTCAATCCCTATAATCAAGATGGAATGACGGCTCACATCGTGATCACGAGACATCTTGATTGTATGGATTGACAGCTCACCTCGTGATCACTTCACTGAAGCCTTTACTTCGACATGTTTACAGAATCGACCGGCAGCTGAACATCAATATGTAGGTGACTCACATTATATTTACACTATATTTTCATATATTTATACGATCTTCACTAATAAACACACACAGACAATTATAATACACAAAATAAAATAACATACAACACTAAACAATAATTAGTAGCATTTATATTAAATTTATTACACACTATCAAGTTTACCGTACGGTCCATCCGTCATTTACATAAGTACACTGGACACGCGCGTCACCTGCTGAGTCCCTTTGTCTAAGGCGCGAACCGTAACGCATCGTAGGACGTATGCGCGTACGCATTCTTTCGCCGCGGACTCGGAGTCTGCCGATCGCCAGTAGACTTGCGCATAGCAGTTCACGACCGGGGGCGCTCATTTTAGTTCGCGGCTCCTTGGCGAACTAGTTCGCTCTTTTAGTTCACCAGCTCCCAGCTCCCAGCTCAAACATACGTGTTTATAACTTGTTTTGAACGTGTTTACTTTGAGAATGTAAAAGTAAATAGTAGCTTGTATATTGCATTGTGTAAAAATAAAAAGTATTTAGATGGTAATTTTACATTACAAACATAATGTTACCTGTAAGCAGTCAAGCAGTGTAAAGGATAAATGAATATACAATAAATATTGTATAAAACAACAATCGGCGCTGGCCATGCAAAATCTTTGCCACTTAAATAACACACAACATTCACTGACCAGATAAATAAAATAAAATAATTTATTTCCAGAAAAAATATTACAAGATTTGTCGTAATTATTAGCTAGTAGATAAAAATGATTCAAATATATTTATACGCATCCGCTGCCGAACTAGGTTAAAACCTGTATTTCAGCAAACGGCGCCACTCCCCGTAGCATCAGAATTTAAACTAGCTTATACTATTTTACACAAAATCAACATAGGAATAAATGAGAAACAAATGCTGTGTGAGAGTGCCTCTCTTTGTGTATGGGTGTAGTGTACGTGTGTGTATGTGAGAGGATGTGTATTGTTTGCATATCTGACTTATGAATACTGATTCCAATTAAACAAATGACTTAACCAGCTTCTTATTATATATACTACTTATTTTATTATTAATGTACCTATTATCTTTTATATTATTATATATTTTATTCCATTGCCCCATATATTATTATTTATTATTATTAATTGATTGAATTTGTACATTTAAATTACCGTAAAACCGCCAAAAGCTCTTCAGTATCCTTGTATTCCAAAGTTAGTAACCAAGCTTCAACAGTTTTTTTGCATTTGTGTTTATTTAGGGGATAAATTGTAACAATGTTATCGATCTTATTATACAAATAAGGACCTAATGAGCAAAAGAACTTCCTGATGAAAGATGTGTGAAACTGTTTTGGATATTCACAAACTCTATTTTTGCGTCGTTGCGCATTGTTTTGGGGATTAAAAGGCAATTCGCGATGTTGCTTCAATATTAGGGCCGAAACAAACAACTGTCTAACTGTAAGTACTACACAGTCTTTATAGAGTAGTGCTGTAGGGTACAAAAATGAACGGCCGTACGATAAGTAACGAGCGCATCAATGAGTGGCGGCTGTGGAGTGAGCGTCATTCTAATCAATTAGGTCGGCGCGCTCCCGCTCAGTCACGAACTAACGAGCTAAAGAGCGGAAGATCTGGGACCTAGTTCGCGTAGGTCGCATATGGGAGCGCTCTTTCGAACTAGTTCTTTCGCGAACTACACAAGACTAATCGCCAGTCCCGACCTACCTCAGTTGCCGGGCGCACGTTCGCTTACGCTATTTTTGCGATCTCAATGTTCCCGCGCTAAACCGCTGTGTAATCTTTCTTTCTATGCTTACTGCTTGTGCATCTTGCTTACTATTTACTGTGCCTTCAATTATTGTAGACGTTGTTGTGTGGTGTGAAACATTAAAGTGTCGGACTACTTAACAGGATTGTCATTTGTCCAGACCCAGTAAGTCAGCCCACACACATCAACCACATAACCAAAAATATGTTCCATGGCGCAATAGTGTATCTGACCTACACAACTCGGTTACTGGAGAATACCGTAGGGTAAAACCAAGATAGTTGCCTCGATTTTAATTACTCTAGCTTCGCGGATGAATCACATGTTATTTTATTTATCAATCGAGAGACTTTACAGCGACAACTAAGTAGACCGTGTTGCATGTGTCTGTGCGATTGCATGGGAAGGCAAGGTGCGATCAAAGTTTTTGCGCGATAAAAATCTTCTTTCTCGGCGGGACACCTATCCTAAACGTAATTTACATGGATTAGGCAACTAACCCCCATATGGGATAGATGTCAAAATTTAGAGGTCGACAAAAATCGCCAGTATTCCGGAAATATCAAAAATAATGTTCTTTACTTTCACAAATTTGAAGATAATAAATCAAAATACCTACCCGTTTTATGAATAAAGTGACAACTAACTAAATATATAATAATTATATATTTTTACAAAAAGTGTGGCAACTATCCGGCTTTTACCCTGCCCCTATTCACAAACAATTCAACAAACAATTTTTTTTATTTTTTTATTTTAATATGGGTTTGCTCTTGACTCTAGTCTAGGTCATAGATGACAGAGACAAAGTCGACGATGGAGCGAGCTTACCCAGAAGAAGCCTGTTCACTCTAATTTTGAAGAGATTAGGGTTGTATGCGTTCGGAAACACAGACGCAGGCAGAGAGTTCCACTCCTTTGCTGTGCGCATTATAAAAGACGTTTGGAAACGTTTAGTGCGAATTGGTGGAATAGCAACAAGGTAGGGATGGTAACTTGCAGTTCGTCTAGATGTCCAATAATATATAAGAAATATGTGAAATACAAGAAACTTAAAAAGTTGAGTGGTTTCGAGTCATAAGTAACAAGTAACTCAAGCGACTGTTGACAATGTGGGCTAGCCTTCAATGTAAGTCTAAGTGGCCGTGTCGAAATTGCCCATAATTTCCAATGAATGGGCTCATCTGTAACAGTTATATCCGAAATAACAGCTCATGACTTAATAAATACTTAATTTTTCTTGTTTCATTAACCACTTGTAAAACTATTGTATAAATTCTTTTTAATTCGACGAGTCCTAGTATCACCCCTTGTGGAGGTATTACTTCACACCATTTTTTTCAAAACTTTTTCCAACTCGTCTAAGTATTTCGCAAGCAAGGCTCGGATACCGGTTAAATTTTCAAACCGTTACTATGTACTTGACGCAAAAATTTTTAATTCGGTTTTTGTTCGAATAAACCGGTTTTTTTAAACCGGTATTTGGAGAAGTCTTTACATAATGGTTTTCTCGGATTAAACGGTTTAGAAGAATAAAACCGGTTAATACTGACGCACTGCAAAGAAACGCTGCGCCTCGCGCATTCTCACAAGTTGCAACGTGTTTACCGACACACCCGCCGCGCCCCTCGTCGCATAAACCGGTTAATTAAGGTTAAGATAAAGTTCTTAAAACATTCACGTTCTTTAGAAAAGTTTGGAGAAAAACCGCAATAAACCGGTAGTAGCCGGAATTTTTTTAACCGTTTCCGAACCTTGTTTCGCAAGTCACGTTGAAGCAAAAAAGAAATGACACAAAAAGCGTTGAATTGTTAAAAATTGCACTGACTGATATTTTCCCCATTTGTGGGACAAACTATACGTGGCTTCGGAATATAGCTGACCTTTATCTTGCATATTATAGTTAGATCGATCGGCGACCTGGCCTTCTAACAGCTTGTAACTTATTCAGAACGGCGGCAAGGGCTTGCAATTTTATGCTAATTAATTGGTCAACTAATTTAATTTTGTGTCGACGGAGAACAATAATGTATACCTGAATGTTTTTAAAAGCTAGATAATAAAATTAGTCTTCATTGTTTCTCTTACTGTAAATTCAATTTGTATGACTTGATTTAACTTAATCCGATTTTATTTGTTTTTATGTAGGTACCTAATTCTATTTAATGTTTGCTATTTACAAACTTAAGTTAAACCTTTAAATAAAACCCTATTTATTTAACCTGTTATAAAGCATCAAACTCAGTTCTATGTTCCTATCAAACTTCTTTTAACGTCTTTTACATAACAAACGAATTAAAAAAAACAAAAATTCTGCATTTTTTATATTAATTAAAAAACAAAACTAGTCATGCTACGTATCGGAAGGAGACTGCGCCCGCGTCTGCGTGCGTTCTGCGTAAATTGTGCTGCTACGACGTAGCTCGCTACGTGCTACGAATTCGTAGCCTTGTTGATTTACCGTAGCGTTTTAATTTCCCTCGGTAACCCATAATGTGTGAAAAATGCGAACTTCACGAAATTTATCAATTAATATCTTCATTGTAAAACTTATTTATTATGATATACAGGTGGATGATTTTTGAACAGTTCTATAAAGAAAAACATGATAGTAAAAATTAATCCAAAGTGCATTTAAATCTAACTACATAAACTAACTCTTTGAGTAGAATGTCTATACAATATCTATCACTAGCGATCCGCCCCGGCTTCGCACGGGTGCAAATTATCCAAATTCTTGCTCATTTATCGTTCTTTCTACTACGCTGTATAGGTAAAATTAGCGGACAAACTGACAGAGGCAGACAACGACTTTGTTTTGTGCTGTTTGGAAATAGAGTTGAAGCTTTCTTCTAGGGCTTTCTAGAGGCTAAATTGTATACTGTCCCCGAACTGGCTGATAGGTGAGATTTGTGCTCGTGAAGGCCTCTCACAGGATCGTGAGGGTTTATATCGTAAAAAAACGGTGTGTTTCAATTTTTCATGACCTTTGTTGAAAAATGACCTACTTTTTGGACCACTACTCCCTAATTGCTATTTCAAATTAAAACCTGTTTTTTAGTAAGAACCTCCCCCTTTTTAGTCACTTATAAAACTTTCACCTTTTTACTTTAAAATGTGTTATGACATGCAATATGAATATTCATTTAGAAGAGTTTACTGACCAAACGTTAACAAAAAACGGCTCAGTAAAATGAAAAGAGTTAATTTCTGAAAAACACAGCCACAGTCGGTAGCCGCGCAAAATTGTTAATTAAAGTTATTACGCAAAAGTGTTAATTATTTTTCAAAGATAGTTGACACAAACATACTTTACACTGTTATGATCAAGTATGTAACATAACTCCCGAGAGAATAAATACTTTCGTCACAGGCTGTATGGCGGGCCACCTGTAGCTTTACCATTGTCCTTATTCCGATGTCGTGCAAACAAGATTAATTCTGTATGTGTGCTGTAATGTGTGAATGATGGACGAACGATTGTTTTAAAATAATTAATTTAAAAATCTTCCAAATGACGTGAGTCCGCTAAGAAAACACATTGATAAGACATTGACGTGAGTTCGCTAAGAGAACACAGTAAGAAGACAACTACAGTATTGTTCACGTTGGTTGAGTCAGGACTATTTCGAAAGCGAACAGTTCTATTTTATACATATTTTATTTCTAGTATCTTTGAGTCAAATCCAAGGCGACCTACGTGAAAAATAGCAGGAATATACGGCCTAACAAAATAGTGGACATAATTTCATGGGTTAACGAGTAAATTCTTTTAATAACAGTTCAACTTACAATAAACTATCGAATCCCTTTCCGACATGAGACAAACAAGTAATGCATCATCACTACATAGTATAAAACAAAGTCGCTTGCCACTGTCTGTCTGTACCTTTGTATGCTTAGATCTTTAAAACTACGCAACGGATGCGGTTTTTTAATAGATAGAGTGATTCAAGAGGAAGGTTTATATGTATAATACATGCATAATATAGTAGAGAAACACTGAACCTTTTAGAGGTTTCTAATGTGATGTCGTAAATAAACACATTTTTTGCGCTTACATTGCAAACGCTGGCTGAACCCTACGAGATAGATCAAAATAATATACTGCAGTATTGTACATCTTAAAAAGGTCTACAAAAAAGTCAATGATGGTATATGTCTATCTCTTAGGGATAACCCACAATAACCCTTTTTTATCTTTTACTTTTTACGAGAAATAAATGGCTAATTTACGAAGCGATTTTAAGCAATACAGCATTAATCCTTATCCAATTAAGTACCTTAATACATTGTGCATTTAATATAGATCAATATGGCCCTTTACAGCGAGTAATTTAAATGAATATTTTCGAAGATATTACAGTTTTAAAATGCAGGTACATAGCGGTTGCGACGGTACCGACCGGGGGCCAGCCGGCGGCGCGTGCCTGCCTATTAATAGCTTTCAAGTTATGTGCTCAAGATGATTTCGCGAAAACACTGACATATGACCGAGTTCCAAGTTACTGGAACCAGAGTTCTAAAACCGTAGTATTTAGTATCAGCATTGCACCCGCGCGAAGCCGGGGCGGGTCGCTAGTATAATAAAATGATCCTATTAATTTGAAAAAACATTAAACTTTCACTGTTCTCGAGCTTCTTTAGTTTTTTTTTGGAAGTCGTCATAGTATGAATCAAGTTTGAAGTCGGAGAATGATACCATATTTGGCTATAATGGAGGTATATGCAAATCATTTTGCATTTACCATTTTAATTTATGATCATACCTACATATTATAACGAAAGAAATAATATGCTATTCCAATTACCTATGACTAGTCTACTAAACCGCATTGCTGTTTACATATTTAATAAACGACGCTTTCTGTGATAAAATCGATTAAAACTGTGATTTCGTATAGTAGCGACATTGTTTATATTTTTTAAACTTTACTTCTGTTCGGATTTTAAGAAAATATTTTGCTTAAAATATAAACTTTCGTCGCTGACTGTACCTAAGTATCCTTTCCTTACTTGCCTATTATAACTGTTGCTCCGTGTAGGTACCTACCAGATATTTGGTTCTAATAAGATTTTACAAGATTTCTTTCACCCAGCATCCGGTACGGTAATAACTCATCACCAAACTCTTGCCCTTAACCCGATTTATTTGGGGCAGGTCGAATGTGATTTTTCCATGGCAGCAGAGATTAAGTACGAATCATAAATACAATGACACCTCATATTTCGAAATCTGATAAACATATTGCATAGACTGCTCAACTCATAACTAAAGATCAGACATTCGGATGCATTTTGTTAAGATGTTGTATGCCTATTATGGTAAGCTCTTTGTTGTAGAAAAAATACCGCGATTCCGGGATCAACAGGTTCAAGTGTATACTCCGTGAGATGTAATAGGTAAACCCAATTTGACAAATGACAGTTGCCTTGTTGCAAAGTAATTAGCTAGCTTTTCCCTAATTTTATTGTCAGAAAAAAGCATGAAGACATCTCTCAAGTTGCAGGGACTGACTTAAAATGGCGGTTTGTGCGGGAAATTATTGTAATAAACGTGATCATATAAACGGGTTCTGTTGTATTAATTTATGTTTTTTATTTACGATTAATTATAAAATGCGATTTTATTTAAATAAAAAATATTCTAAGAATTTTTGGCTAACATATTATGGAGCCCCTTAATATGTTAGCCAAAAATGAACTTTAGGTAAATATGCATCCGTTAATCCGATCTCTACTCATAAAATGAGTAGAGATTTGTCATAAGTTTTGGGGTCAACCTGGGGCAAGCTAGGTAGTTCCAGCTCCAAGCTGGCCCCAGGTTGTGAGCTCTCTAGCTACGGCGGCCGGCTTAAATAGGCATTCCCTCCCACGCTGCCCTCTCAGTGGACGTACTGCGCATGTCTAGACTCACCCCCAGGCTCTCACCTCATTTGGGGGTGGCCGAGCGCTATTGCATACCACCTGAGGCCCGAGACAAAGTGCCTTTCTATAATACGAATTAAATACGAATACGATTAACGAAATGCAAAAATATAAGTGATTGATCACGTGACCTTTCGACAGCGTTTGTCTAACCTATACATTTTTGACGTTTTTACAATCACCTTCGCCACGCTACTCAGAGCTACCGGATTAACCTTAGAACGCCATAGTCACGTATCACGAAAAGCGCGTGCCCTGTACGCCAAACGTCACAAATTTGAGACAAAAAGCACGGCGCCTTTGTGGCTTAGCGTCGGGGGCACGCCGATGCGTTAATGCTCTGGCGTTCAGCAAAAGGTTAAAGAAGTGAGTTTTACCGGTTTTATTTCAGATTAAAGAAAACTAGGCCAGCGCGATTTAAGACAGAGCCTTATTTTTTACTAGCTATGAATTCTAAGATCTCCTACGCACTAACGATACCTTCTGCAACTGGTCCAAACACTAAAAGAGAGTGAATGTCAAATCTTTAGACGTATTTACAAACGGACACAACTCTCGACGCTTAGCACTGAACAAACGACTGAAGGAAAACGAGGTACCCACTGATTTGAATTTTATAACTTGCATTTGGAACATGAAAAAAATACTGTCATTGAACAGCAATAATTTTAGTTTCTCCATAAAGAATTTCGGGTTTACGGCCATAATACCAAGTCACGTTCGCGAAAAGAGTATCCAAATGTATTATGTTTGCATCTGATAATAATTCTCAAATTAGTACACAGTATTAGTTTTCATTTCATTTCAAATCCACCAGGCCTCGGAATGTTTAATATTCCTATTCAGATTGAATCTGACTTTTTCCGCAAAATCTCGCTTTCTTTTATCACCTTCGAGAAAAAAAGCTATATAAGCATCTAGCTGACCAACTTGCACTGTCTATTATAAATCTTCTAGGATTTAATTTGGATTGCAAAGTTTTCGTCATGTATCCAAACTCATCCACTTAGCATTTACTTTAATTCATAAATACAACGTTAGCAGATTTATTTCAACTTTACGAAAGCCGTCGGCTACCAAGAACGCCACGTAAAAGTAATAATCAATAATAGGGTATTTGACTAATAAAATCTAATTACCCCGTCAGATAGATTTCCAAAAAATATTTAACACGTATTTTTTCTTTTGTCGTTTAAACAAAACATGAAGACAATACAGTGCATTGAAAACTCGTGTGACGTCACTCTTTTTACTGGAAAGTGACGTTACAAGCCCTCACTCCTTATGTTTGATGCGTTTATCTTCTTATTTTTTCATTGATTCGATAAAATAAATCCAATATTTTTCGATAATCTAACTGACGGAATAATTAGATTTTTTAGTCAAATACCCTATTGTGTCTCATTCGTCCTGCACTTGATACGTTAGATGTGGATGGAGTGGATAACTGTTTTTCACAAAAGAAAAATTCAGGAAACTCAACGATACAATTATCATAACAAATCGTGTGCTCCTGATAAACTTTAAATTCTACTGGACAGTGTGTTACTTTATATGTAGTATCTAAAGAGTCCCAATAGTCCATGTATTTCTATGTTAATCGGATAAGTTCAAAACTATAGTTTAAAACTGAAAATGGCAGTGCTGTCCAAGTCTGAACCGTTCAGGAAGCAATATTTATAGCGTCAAATTTTCGCGGTATTTATGCAAGATTTATGTAAGATTTATTAGTAAGCTTATTACAATATGCAAGTTTAATTTAGACTTTTGGGAATTCCTAAACAAGACAGCGCATTTACTTGTAGTAACTAAAGCACCGTCGAATCTTAATCACGTAATATTGAAAAATCGGCTAACAAAAACAAAACAAAATCAAGAATGTAGATGTTCTTAGAAAAACTACACTCAATCATGAAAAACTATTGCTCAGTATTGACTCATGTTGCATAAACATGAAAATATAAAACCTTATTACTGCACCCTATATTTTATCCACAAGAGAAGTCAAGTTGGCTGCTCAAACAAAAGACTATATTTAATGCACTTGTAGAAACCCTAAAATGTAGATATCAAGATGTTAAAACGTATTTTTTTTCCCGACTATGCGACATTTGTATGCGGTTGTTTTCAAAGTAGTGGCTCAACTTATAGCTATTGCTGGTGAAGAGGCCGTATACAAAATAAAGACTTGTAGAATTAGGTTTTCGACAAGCACACGTACCTACACACACGCGAGCGCTCGGTCGCTTGTGTGCGTGAGTGCGGAGTCTACGATGGCCAGTACGGCGATTACACGGTCTTGATCTTTCGATAGCTTTTACGTGTCTTTTACTCTCGTATTTTTGTCAATTGAAATTAAAAGTGTGGTAGTATAAAATTAAGCATTTATTTAAGTACTAGCTGATCGCGTGTATGTTAGAAAATAAAAAGCTGTCGCTAAGATAAGATAAACAAACAGTCAACATCCTGCATTACCTGATCCCTCTTAGAATTAGGAATTTGGAAGAGTGTTATGCAGGACACTGACTCTATTACCTCTTCCGTTTAAAATGCCGACCAGTCCTGGTATTTATTACAAATGAGAAATTTTTGAATGGTAGCGCTTCTCTATAAGTACACGATGTTATCGGCGATATCACCTGGATCATACTCAAAAATCGGTCAAGTGCGTGTGGGACCACGCAGTTTAGGATTCCGTAATCATCCGTCACGTAAGCCATGACAAAAAATAGCAAATTTTACAAGGACAGGACAATGTTACAATTAAAGTTGAGTTTTAAGTCATTTTCTGTGGTTACTACGAAATTTTTACCTTATCAGTTACATTTTTTTAGTTGGTCGATTTATTACTCGTTACCTTGTAAAGCCTTCTTAACTTTGATAGTTTTTCTTTTAAATTCGTTATGTATGCTACTACCATGAATTTTTTCACGTCTCCAAAAACAACCGTTTAGCTGGCAGAGTGGCAGAGGGGAGGACACTTGACTCTAAAAAAATAGCCCTTTACAGTTCAATATTTCGCAAACGGATTCCTGGATGGATTTTTAAACGACCTGTCCAACGACACCCCACACTATGAGAAAGACGATAAAAAAATTCGTCGCCACTTTTCAACATTTTAGGGTTCGATTCCCACCCAGGACAAATCTTTGTGTGATGAGCATGATCATTTGTTCTGTGTCTGGGTGTAATTAGTCTATAATATGTATGTATTTAGAAATATATAAGTATGTTTATCAGTTGTCTGGTTGCCAGAGCACAGGTTCTGCCTAGTTTGGGATCGGATGATCGTGTGTGAGTTGTCCCAATATATTATTATTATTTGTTGGTATACATTTTTGTATCTCGGCAATAATCGCCGGGTTTTAAGGATAACACGGGCCAAAGCCAAGTGATACCCCTGACAGTACTAACCTAAGTAATAATAGTTTGTGCGTCGTTGTCGTTCTGTAGGAATTTCCGGACAATTCTGCAAGTGTTCAACATAGCAGCTTCCTGTAGGATTTGGTAGGTGGAGGGAGCTATCTCTAGCGATTTTAATGATTGATGTAGTTATTTAGGTATGACTTCTGTAGTTGAAAGTATTATAGGGATTATCGCAACACTGCTTAACCGCCACATTCGGCTAATTTCTATTTTTAAGTCTGTATATTTTGACAGTCTTTCTGCTATTGTATTTTGTAAATTGTGTGTATTTGGAACTGCTATATCAATTATTTGCGCGGTTTTATTAATTTTGTCTAGTAAATGTATGTCTGGTCTATTGTAATGTGTAGTTCTGCCTGTAAGGATGGCACGATCAAAGTAAAGCTTGTGTGTTGCGTTTTCAAGAACCGTTTCTGGGTTATATTTGTAGTAGGGAACTGTGGGTGTTGTAATAAGTTTGTATTTGATGGCAAATTTTTGGTGGCTACTTGGTCGTGTCTATGTTTATAGTCAGTTTGAACTATTGCCTTAAATGCTCCAGTAATATGCTGTATAGTTTCAGAAGAATTATGACACCGTCTGCAAATATCTGTTGAAATGGGGATTCGCTTGATGTGCTTTTGGTAGTTACGGGTTTCAATAACTTGGTCCTGGATTGCTGTCATGAACCTTTCAGTCTCAGGGAATAAATCACCGCGACTGAGCCATTCGTTCGACGCTAGCATGTCGACGTTAGGTTGGCAAAGGTCTTGGCGATGTCTTCCATGGAGTGACTTCTGGGTCCATTCCAATATGTTTGTATGTCTGTCAGTCTGTTTCTCGTTACTTTGAGTAGTTTTGTCAAACATGTTTAGCGGAGTCAGTTTTCGGTCATTATAAACTATTGCTTTGTCCTACACAAAGCTGTGCTTTTCGAGTTAAAATATTTTCTGAGAGTACTGATTTGTTTGTTATGTAGGTTTGTTATATCTATTATTTCTCGTCCTCCTTCTTTTCTTGGTAGTATTAATCGCTGCACACAGGATCGCGGGTGGTGTTTTCGATGTTAAATGTTCTCAGGATTTGCTTGCGTACCATATTTTTAGTTTTAACTGTCGAGTGTCGTGGGAAACAAAGAAAATAAAATTATAAGCTCATGATAGACCGTAAGCGAGGCTGCAAAATGTTTCATCAAGTTGTAATTATTACAAGCAAACTTATGAGGGGGTAAAAACAGCTCGAAATGTTTTGTGTAATATGCACACTGCGTACTTTAGGCTGGAACTTGGCCTGGCGCACCTAATACATTTTATGCATTAGGTACATACTTCGTAAAGTTCAAGCTAAGAAAATTTCTTAAAACTCCTCTTGTTCATAAAAGCAGTTTATTCAAAATAAATGTTTTGTGAAGCTGTCTGATTTACTGCAATGGGTTTCTGGTTGATCAGATTAGAGAAGATCTACGGAGAAGTACGGTAACCGCTCAAGATCGGGGGGCTACTCTCAAAGCCCGAAGTCCGTAGTTGCGGGCGTATTCTAGTCCTGTTTAGTCTGTCTTGTCACTCGCGCTACATCGCCTACTACGCACACATATGCTACCTTCTTTTACCTAAACTGGAGCGGTCTAGTCGGCTCTCACACTAGTCGGAAAAACGGGAATCTTAAAAAAAAAAAAAAAGTTTTTTAATTATTTTTATTGGTACTAAGTACATATATAGGTACAGAATTAGATAATGTAAATTAAGTGCTAACTGCACAAAACACGTCGTCGTTAAACTTATTTCATTCTACATCATTATAAGATTGATTACATTTGAATATTTACGTATATTTTTGATTAGATATATATTTTTGATTATATATTTTTGATTATACATTTTTGATTAAATATATTAATACAATAAAAAAGATGAAAGGTGTGGAGGTCTGCTAGACAGCCGCTCCACGTAATATATTTGGTATTGATTATATTTTAATACTCGTATATTTTTCATCCAATAAATTTGGAATGACCTAACTATCGATTACACAAGAATAGGTATACAATTTAATAATCTAACGTTGCGATATCCAGTACAGAAATTGATAGCATAAATATTATTGTAAAATAACTGCTTTAAACTCCACAAAAGACACTACTTGTTAAACTTGGCTGAGTGAAAATGTCCCAAACGTACGGTATTAAGTTTGGCTTCTTCTCGTTTCTCGTTAGTGTTTGGCTTTTTCTGGTCCCGCGGCTTTGCGCAAGCTGTTGGCTTTTTATGATCTTCAGTTCTCTTAAAGTTTTTTGGCCTCCTCCAGGTATTTATTAGTCTTTTTAGTCGCTTCTAGTTCTAGAGATTGTCTTGTTTTGGCTTTTTCGCTTCTGGCTTTATATTTTCTTCTGCTTTGGGGCAATACAGCTTCCTCGTGACTACGAGGAACAATGATAAGACAACGAATCAGAAGTCCAGCTGGCAGCAAGAACGATGTCTCGACGTTATCGCGGCAAACTACGCGACACCGCGCAGCGTAAATCAACGCCGTCACTTCGTGTCTTAGTGTATAATCTTAGGTATATTGTATTTTAGGTTTTTTTTTTTACAAGCTAACAAAAAAAACTTTCGGCTAGTTGCTTGACGATTTTTAATTTTAATTTCTTGAATAGTATTAAAATGATGTATTCTTCTGGCAAGTTGCTCCGGCCCGTTCGTTTATTCCAGTGGGTTTAGCTGTGTAATTGAAACAGAAATTAGAAATCATTGTTTTTTTTTTTTATTTTTTTTTTCCTTACAAACTAATTCACATTTTTAAACATTTCATTGTTATTATTATTAAGGATTCTCAAAAAAATGGACTACATTCATTCAAAAATATGCAAAAACACTTACATAATAATCAACCAACGGTTCAAAAACCTTTGCAAACGAAAAAAAAAAACTAAAAAAGCACGTGCAAATCTATCGATGTGTGTAGCTATGCTTGTTATTCCTCAAACCGAGCACAATTATGAAAAATTAGGAACACGTTTAATATGTACCTATGAAAACATAATGGCAAAGGACCTGTCTCGAATGTTGCACTATATTTGAATTCAGAATCTGAACATCATGTTGTGGAATTCTCAATGTTTTACATAGCAGAGTTCAAAGTTTATTGCAACTTATTCTTTTAGGCCATTTCATTGCAAATTCTCACTCAAAACTAAACTCAGAATAAATTTATTCATAATGCTTGTGAAAAGTTTAGTAATCGGCGATTGGAATTTTTGTTGTCTGAGTTTAGAATTCAAGTTCAGCACCGTCAATTCTTCCTAACTCAGATTATAAATGCGAAAGTGAGTTTGTGTGTTATGATTTCATGCCTAAATCGCCGAATCAATTTTAATGAATTTTGGTCCTAGAGTCGGCTATAGGCTAACGCGAGCAAAGCCACGGGCCAACGCTTGTAAAAAAATAAACAAATTCTAGATTACTACCATAGGATGTAGGTATATAATTGTAGTTTATAAGTTTTTGTATACTAACCAATTAATGTGCTATGTCTGAATTAAAAGGTTTTTATTTTATTTTATAGCCTATACTTTTATAGGAACAGCAGCTTAAGGTACACACATCAATTCGGAATCGGATCGTCACCGTATCGCCTCGCCAACAAACAGGCGTCAAGCTAACCTTTATACGGTGCAATATTAATACAACACCAAACAGTAAAAAACTTAAAGCAAAAGAAAATGAAATAAAACAAATAACTAAATTATAAAACTTTATTTTCTTATGCTTAAGCAAATAATACAAAATCATGCATGCATAAAAATATAGGATGTAAGTACTTTCATAAAAAACACTAGATATGTATACTATATACATAAAACTAAAGCCGAGTTCATACATGTAATAAATAAGACACTTCTATTAAGTAAAATAAAACAAATTAAGAAAATTGTACGGGCAAGCCCCATGACGCATTTAAGTCTTGGCCAAAAAAGTAGAGAACATTCTCAACTTAAACTTAAAAAGTCTTAAGTCTTTGCCAGCAAAATCGAATAATTAAAACTGTCTAAACACCGATCTACCGCGACACTTAATACTATTACTAAGCTTTTTATACTGTTCGTATAACAATAGTTTGACAACCATGGTTAGGCATACTCAAAGAACGTGCACTTCCGTAAAACGGAATAATTGATAAAATATTGACCACGCCTACATCCATACTTCAAACCAACAACAACACAAGGCTAAGCGTATCTTATAAATAAAATCCTTTATTGTATGAGAATAAGGCACTTGCTTTTGTAAATGCAACTCTGTATTTATGTACTTACCGTTTCATCTTGAATGGTGTATAGACTGGATGCAAAGACTATGCCCCTCCTGATCGCGGTGGTGGCTACCACCATTTTGGCTTCAAGGTTCGTGTCCCCAAGAACCACAGCGGCGTCTTTTACGTCGATTAACAACTGTGGGAAATAATAGCATGTATTATATTTGTATCAAACTTTACTTTACTTTAGGGCATGCTCTGTGTATGGGAACTTCTGTACAGTGCTTTCAAGATATGCTGTTGAAGGCACTACACAAGCAGAATACTTTAGTGTAGGCTTTGTGTCCCCTGTTATATGTGTTTATTAGTGTTTAACTATATTATTTTTATTTTATTGTCATCCCATTCTTTCCTCATGCAGGGTAAAGGCCTCCCTTTCTTCCCGTCTCCCTTCCATTCCTAACAGTTTGGACCGATCCTGTTGAAAGGCGTCAAGCTCGTCCCGCAACCTCGCCTGGGTCTGCCGTGATTTCGCCGGACATTTTAATTTTATTGGTTTACAAACAGTGTGTACTTGGGGGCCGTTTTATGGGACTAAACTCATGGTTTCACCCTAAGCCCTTATGTGATAGGACAAAACAAGAAAACTGTACCTACAAGTAACACCTTTTAAGATTATTTTTCTTTCTTACCTCATGCAGCTGTTGAATACACCTCACAACAATTCCCTCTTGCAAATTACGAACGTAATCCATAACTTCTAAGAAGGACTGCTCTTGCACCCATTCGTGAACTAGCTTCATAAGACCGAAGTTGAGGCGTTCCGGATGACTTCGGAATTGGCCCACCTGAAATAAATAATAATTACCCACATGCCTGCAATGGTTTCCCCTCAGTAAAATAATTAACAATCATCACATTTTTTTTTCTTTTGGGAAAATCACTTTTTATTTTTTCTTAGTATTGCTATGTATTATAAGCGTCAACTTCCAATTTCTTTGATAAAAGTGCATGCTAGTAGTGCTGACGAAATTTAAATATTCATCTACCTTCAGGAGTAAAAGGACGTATACTGTCCAATTACAGCACGAAGGTTTTAGAGGCAAATTAATTCATTACTTCGATAGATTTCTTAAAAGTTCTATCTATGAGAGTGTCTCTTGAAATATGTTTTGAGACGCCAAAAACTGTTTGTCAATCAGATTACCTTATTTGGTTTCCGTCAACTATTTTTCTTTAAGTCTTGTGTTTTTGCTTGGAGCACGAATGAGGTCTGCTATGTAGGATTAAATTCGGACTTCTACTTACCAAATGCCTAGATTCAATGGCAGTCAACTCAGCGTCAATATCTTCGATATCTCTCTGTCCCTCCAACAGTGACTCCCACAGTTTGTTTCTGTCCCGTATCCTCGTTTGTAACACGAAACAGCTGAGCAACGCTGCTATTTCAGCTGGAGTCTTGTCCGTGAACACCTGTCTCCAGATCAGCTCGGTAATTATCAGCTCGTTTGCTCCCATGCAGCATGCCGCTTGCCCTGTAAAGAAAAAATATATATCAGAACCACTCTATCCCGAATTAACATTCAAATGTACTTTTCGGACGACCTTCTACAATAAATTGGATCCATACTTGTATTTTGCCTTACAATCACCGAGTTTCGTGATTATAGAAATAAGCAACAATTCAGGAAGATCCCAGAGATTTTTTACTAGGGAACCTCGAAACAACACCCATCAGAATTAATTCACTAAAAAGAACTTCGGCTACAATGCCAATGGCAATTTATGCTTGTAGCCGAAGTTCCTGCGAAGAATACACATGTTAAGTAATTTATAGACTAAAAACACAATCTTCCATAGGATTAGATTGTTTTAACACACACATCATGCTCTTAGCTGGAATAGCTATGGTTCAGGTATAGGCAGTGGACTCAACGGACGCTAGTCTCGCTCTACTAATATACAGAAACCATACTTACCACTGATGTTTCTACCCTGTTTTGTACACACTTACCTTTAAGTATAATGTTGTCATCCTCATCAATATAATGGAGCTCCCTTAGCACATTCAGTCGCCTCTGGTATTCAGGGTACAAGGTGAGGTTCTCGAACGCCAGCAGCTTTGTGTACTTTTTAAGCTTACTTTCCGTCACTTTTCGCTCGTAAACTATTGCGAAGTCCTCCTCAAAGGTCGGTGTGTCCGTAAGATCTCTGTACTCTTTGATGTCTGCCTGAAATTTTAATTAGGTTAGTTTTCATGTAAATGTTCGCTGAAAGTTGTTTTTATTCACATGAGCTGCGCAGACATTATTTAAATGTTCGATTGTCCCCAATAAACATAAACAGTAGAAGAGCTGTTTGTGGGGGAACTTGTTTAAGAAGATTACCATGAGCACATACTCGTATATGTCTGCCAGCAGCAATGTTTTGTTCCTGTTTGAAGGGTTTCGAAGTTATTACATCATCAACATTCAAAAAGCCCAACTTCGCCCACTGCAGAGCATAGACCTCTCTTTTCATTTGGCAACCCCCGTTTCTGTGCCAGCCTCATCCAGGTTCATCCCGCGATGGCAACAATATCGTCTGTCCAACTATTTTATTACAGGCATAGACACTACAGCTTTGTCTTTGGAGCACAACCTAAGATGTCTCTGGAATATTAGACAATTGTTTTGAAATTAAACAACAATCCTGCTATTTTCTGTAAGAGTTATGATTTGGCTCAACCCTATTTTTAAGCCGAGTGTTACCGCGTTGATATCCGAAAATCATTTAAGAAACAATACGAGGAATAACCGAAACAATAAAAAAAACATCTTCTACATATGAGTTTTCGCCAATCGTTACTACCACGAAGCCCGACAAATAATAAACATAATACAATTTTACACATGAGTTTGATTCGTATCACAAATGAAGACGTGTGCGTGTGTGATTTAATTTATTTCTTGAGAAATAGTTCAGTAAAGTTTTGTTATTATATTCTAAGCGAGTCTATTTGCAGGTCGAACGACATGTCAGTGAAAGTTTGATAGGATGTTTAATTTCCTAGAATTGCTGACCAGTTACATTGCAGGCAGCGAGACGCTAGATGTGCCAGGCCAGAGATGTAGAGAACAACAATTCGCGGTGACCACAAGTTTCGCCTGGCATAGCCACAGTTAGAATTATCACGTGCCGTCAATTTCAATCAATTAACGGCGACACTCATTGACATGCTTGGTTAGTTGGATTTTTTTGTGTAGGCGCCAAAGCGTCTTCGTGCTGTGTGGCAAAACTGTTTTTCCTGAGAATTCAGAGGTGAGCCCGACATCTTCGTTGATTCCGTCCGTGATGCGAACGGCTGCTGGGATAAACGTTGCAAGCATGACACATTCCATCCTGCCTAAGTCGCCAGACATGTTTGGCTTTAGTCTGATAAGCTTTTACCTTTTCTTAACTATTGTTACTAGAATTTTGAAGGCATGCGTGAAGATAAAAACGATTACTTAGCTGGTTATATATTATTCGATTAGAAGAATTAAATAAGTGACTCATAGTACATGACAACCAATACGACGGTGTTAACTAGCATATCGCGGAGTTGAATAAAAATACCAAACCGTACGAATGTTTTAGCAAAGCTTTAATACCTGTTGATAAAGATAACTATTTCTTATTATGTTATGTTTCCATGGTCATTATTGTTGCACTCAATTTCATTGATGGACTTGGATATAGTGCAAATGAGATCAAATATCTAAATCTTAATAATTAGAAATTACTTTAACTGTCGCTGCAGGATCTTCTATGCTGCATAACTCTGAAGCAGCTCGCTAACCAGGCTTTCAGCGCTTTACCTGCCCTGAAGAGTCTTGTATTATTGATGCTAAAGTACCCACATGTGCTTTGGAATCCGCGAAACATCATCAAACGCGCCAGAGCCCCTTAAATTGAAACATACCTTGCAGGTTTCCACCTCGTCGAGCCAGATGAGATAGTTCTCGTCGGTGTTGGTCACCAACTGTGTGAAGTTGATATACTCCAGCCTGGAGAGCCCCCAGTACACATCATATGAGATGCGAGAGAGTGTCTTTACTACTCTTAAACAAGATACCCCTATTGGGACGTCTTTGAACCTAGGAAAAACATTTCAACTCGTAAGTAGGTCTCAAAATAAGTCAAATATTTTAAATATCAGAACTGGACCAGAATTAGAGTAGCTTCAAGAACTTCGTAGATGCGATGGGTGTTGATATGTGATGATGACACAACAAACAAAAATACTCTGATCTTATAATTTCAGCTTTAGCTTTACCTACTTATTTCAAAATTTTAGCACCTATAATATTTTTTATTGATAGACTCGTTGTATCATTGAACGTTGATTCGATCACGATTGTGTAGTTTGCTAGCTATATTATTAACCCACTATAATGTAGACTTGACGGATATTTTAATTTACCTTTCCAATTGCCGTCTCTCCCAGTCACCAATAATGACTGTAGCGTCAAATTCCAGCTTAATTTTAGTGATAGCCACGATGTTTTTAGGTGCCACAGATATTATATTGTGTTCCAATGTTTTTTTCTCTGTGCCTGCAATACAAAAATCAAAACAGATATGACCTTTACGAACATTGAAATAATGTTTAAATTACAATGAGTGAGTGAGCTAGTGAAGTAGACTTTTAAGCTGCGTACTGACTTACGCAACGTAACATGAAATGCAAGAATTTACCGTCCACATTAGCGCAATAAATCATGCAATGTTACACAATTTGTAACAAATTCTCATAGTCTGGACGCGCGCGAACTGTGTATTTCATGCGCACGCAACGAGCATTAAGTCGCGAGCGGAGCGATCCGTGATTTGTCGGTTTTTGGAACGAACACAAATGGGCGCGCTGTGTGCTCGGGCCCTACTATGAAGTCTTAAAGCGATCATGATTCCGCTCTAAGAGGGAGATGGATCTGTACATGGCGAATAGCACTATCGCGTTTACATCATCGGAATTGAACGACATTAGCACGTCATAGTAGGGCAGAGCGCCAGTCAGTGTAGACGGGTTGTGTTGAGACGCGCTCGAACACGAACTTTATCAAATATAGATTGTGTTATTGCCAGTCTATCTTGGATTAAAAATCATTCAGATAATTAATTCAACAGTCCGATTAATTCAACTAGGTATATTTTAGAACTTCATTGGAGTCATCCTTGTGAAATTTTTGTATTGTCCCCTTAGGTGCTGAAATCTCATGTCGGCCATTAATTCGGCACCAGCTCTCTGTCTGTACAACTCTGTACGCCACCAACTTCGAGGTATTCGGCGTTTTTTTAAGACTTGGATGTATTATTAATAGTGAAGCATTAACAATCGTCTAAGTCAGCAATTGGTCGACACACTCCATTTTCTTCGCGTGTTCTCAGCAGACTGACGCTACGTTCGCGCGCACGCAGTGACAGACAGTTCGTGCACGTGCTACGTCCACACTGATACAATGCTCCTTTGACGTTTCATTGCATGTTTCATAAGTTTTGTACGCACCATTAGAAACATGGACACCAAAAAGGTACATTACGAGAATCTACAAAAGAAATGTTAAATATGTAATAGTAATATAATATTTACCTATGTAATCAAACAGAGCCGAGAAACTAAGCATTCGACACCAGGTCTGATCCTCCAAGTTAGTAATAGCATTTTCCCGATCGTTGGTTTTCAATACGAGAACCTTGTATTTCTTCTCTTTCCTTCGGCCTAAAAACAAGACAACATAATATTAGTTTCTAAATGATCAAATATAATTTTTAACTTCCAAGACCCGATACAAAGGTTCAGATATTTGCATAACATTGCTGCTAAAACGGACATATTATTTTGTCTTTTTTTAATGGGACAAGCCCGCTATGCCTACTATTCCCAACCACCGCAAATTCTGGCAACCAGAATCAACAGTCGCGACTACCTGAAAAACGCCGAGCCGAATGAAGCTCTACGAGTCCGAAAAACGACCCAACTGTCTTGGATCCCGCAAAGAAATCAGAAAAGAACAGCGGGGGGTTACATACATATAATTTCCACAGTGGGATTTTTGTTGTTGAAATTACGATAAAAAAATTCACGAAGGAATTAAAGTGAAAAAAGTCTTGTTAAGCCACTTACCAAAATTATACAGCAACACTGCAATTTTATTCATATACGGTCCAGAAGATATCACCAATACCTTTCCTGGTACCATTTCCTCCTCCACTTTCTCATCATTGAAAATGAAAGGTAACATTCTATCTGAGGTATTGATGTAAGCTGCTGCGGCATCGTAGTACAACGCCAACGGAGCTAAGTGACAAGCCAGCGGTGTACTGAATTTTTCTTCATGATTTTTTTCAGCCTGTTGCAGTTGTACTTTGTAGTTGTCAACTTGACGGATTTGGTGGGATTCCCGGAAAGATCTCCGCATCATGGCTTCTACTGTTACCGTTGATGCCCTGTATTGGAAATGTGGTATTGTAGTAACTCTATGGCATATAACATTAGTCAGAATGGAGTATGAAGCCTATTGCTTTCTGTAACATGCTTTGAAATCGGATAAAAATAATTGTTGTAATAGTAATTTCTAATAATCTTATTTTTATGTTATGTAATCTAATCTACATAATTTAATCTTATGCTCAATTCAATGTTTTGACTGTGTACCTGTGACCTAATTATTTTTTTATTGTTAAATTGTAATTTAGTGTTACCGCCATTTTTGTTGTGATCTTTGACATTTTATTGTTTTTTTTTTCTCTGACATTGTTCCTATTTAAGGTGAAAGCGCCAGGGTAGCCAGGGTCGCCAATCGTATTTTTATCAACATACAACCTGACACTGACCTGTAAAATGCAAAAAACGTATGAAAATTTGAATTTCGCGGTCTACTCTAGCGCTTCCACCTTAATTTTAATCATATTTTACATGTACTTTAGTAGCGCGCTATCTTTCGCATGCGACAATAGTCTGAGTATGAGGATTTATGGTGCCATTTCCGAGGTCTGCGACAGACGCGCGCGGCCGACTGCGGTGCCATACATTTTATTTTACGTAACAATACGCGCCGTGTCCAGGAGTACTGTTATCTGGATCGAGCCCTTGATCCAGCTTCCCAACGAGAGCTTCTTTAAATGTTGGTCGAGGCTCTTGGCAATTATGACATGGGCCGTCACGATTATCGGCACAATGACTATTGTATTCACATCCCACATGTCGACAACCTCGCGAGCCAAGTAAAGATACTTCGTTTGTTTATCTTTCTCAGTCTTCGCGAGATCAACAATCATTGCGCTCTAGTCGGTCTATCACCGCGCTATGTCAGGCTTATTGACAACAACAATAGTCCTGTCAAAGATGATAGACCGATCCCAATACAACATGCAATTACCATTTTCGAGAACTGAGTCGGGCACATACCTATGGCCTTTAGTACACTACTTCCGATTCCACAAGATTGTATTTATTTATTACTACAGCTAAATAAAGGCATTTAGGTACACTCGGAAATGTCGCGCGTCGAATGGATCGACGCCGACGTCGCGGCATGACCCTCCTATAACCTCGACGTTGGCTACTGTCTTTTATAAGGCATTTTCGACACCCTACATAAACATTACCTCCAAGACAAGACAACTGAATACGAAAACGATCCCAATTCCACAACTTTGCGAAGCAGTTAGGAGGGTTAAAAAAATAAGAAACCTTACCGTAACAAGCCGAGTATCATAGCGTATGTGAGTCTGAACTGCGAGGACAGTTCCTGCGGGACGCCCAACACCAGGTCCTTCAGGGTCACCAGGTCGGGCACGAATTTCTTGCATACAATTATCACAGTTCCGGTTTCATCGATACCTAGATAACAGGAACACATAATTAGTTAACTTAATCTTGGATATAGTAACAACTAGCAACCCGCTCCTACTTCGCACCGACGCAAATTATATGCAAACATCATCGTTTATAGCTCGTTCTAGAAGTGTACTCAGTATAAATTGTATCGAAATCAGTTGCGCACATAGAGGCAGACAACGAATTTGTTTTATACTACTTACGGCCGTTCTCAATAACCTTTAACCAACTGTCAAATTAGATACCAACAGTAGCTGAAACGTCATATTACAAAGGTACCTAAACATGATGAAACCGGCCGTTGGAGATGACGTTGTTTTGGTATTGGAGATTTGTAATCGAATTGTAGTGCTGGAGTGAGACTAAAGTTGGGATTAACCTTATCGAGCAAATATTTATTTGTATGCATCTTTCATGATACAAAAGTCCAAAGGCTGTCAAGTTCAAGAGTTGGTTCTGCCTCAGAAGTATCGTCTTCCACATTCACAGTGTGAACCATGAAGTTAACACTATTATTTTATATTACATCAGTAGCTTTTGCCCGCGACTTCGTCCGCGTGGAATAGTAACTTGGGCCAGACATTTTTATTTTAAGATTATGAAGTTGAGTAAAGTTTCAGTCAATGCTACTGAACTGAGAAAGAATAGATAGTTCGACATAATGTTCGACGTGATTCTTTAAATTGGCATAACTTTTTAACACGCTTTTATTAGCTTCACCTGTATGTTTGTATGTCTGTCTGTAACCGAACCTTTTGAGCTCGATTTTGCCCTACTTTGAACGATCAGATTTAGTTCAAACTTTGCACACCTGTCAAGGATCGATGACAATGCAAGAATTCAATTAAAATATCCGATTATCCTAATTAGATTCGCCAGGATTAATTAATTAAAATTAAAAAATATTCTAACAAAGCAAAACATTATCCATAAATACACACACAACACACAATACACTTTTTTATTGTTCACAAAAACACACATATTCTATTTAACTAACCTTTAACTAAAATAGTTTTAAAAAAACTAAAAAACACGCTTAAAAAAACACATCTGAATCGGATAAGCCGTTTCTAACATTAGCGTGCACAAACCGCACAGATAAACAGACAACAATTCTAACAATCATTGTTTTGGTTGCTATTTGCGTTGATAAAGGTCCCAATAATATATTTTCTCATATATCTTCCATGTACAGACAGCGATCCATTTAATTTTTATTATATGTATAGAAGATAACCTAACAGTTCCCATAACAGTCAATCATAACAGATAAAAACCTACCTCGTCTCCCGGCTCTGCCCGCCATCTGAATATACTCAGTAGGTGAAAGCAAGCGTCGCCTCTGTCCATCGAACTTAATGATATCATTGAACACCACAGTACGTGCTGGCATGTTCACACCCATCGCGAACGTTTCCGTTGCGAATAGGATTTTGACCTGTAATACACAATACACACAAGTAGCGTTGCCAGGCGTCCGGATAAAGCCGGACACAGTCAGGCTTTTTGGTTTGTGTGTTCGGCCAAATAAGACGGTGTCCGGCCTGTCCGGCTTTTGTTAGGCTTTTTGAATTTGAGCAATTTTTTTTTTTAATTTTAATGTGTTCATTTCCGCTCCACCTATTCCACATTGTATCGCTAGTTAATTTCTATACTTGCAACAGTATTAGTACGTCTTCCATTGCAATGATAGAAATGAATATTGAATGATTAAAAAAAGAAGACTGATTTAAACGATTTTATTGTTGATTCATTACAATTTCAGGTAAATTTTATGATAAATGAAAAAAGGCCATGTTTTTCTTAAAAAAAGTGTAGTGTTATTCTAAGACTAAAAAATTAAGGGTGTCCGGCCTTTTGATCCAAATGTCCGGCTAAACTGGCTTGGCTGTCCGGCTTTTCATTTTGAAGACCTGGCAACCCTACACACAAGGGTGGAGTGCAAATTCGCATGCAAATTAAAATTATGTAATTATTTGAGCATTTTATACTTACAAAACCAGACTGGAACAACATCTCAACAATTTCTTTGAGTAATGGTAAGATACCACTATGATGTACTCCAATTCCATATATTAATAATTTTCTTAGGTTTGTAACCTGAAATTCAAAGGCAATATATAAGTCACTTACCTTTTACCTGAAGCTTTACTCGTGTTAATATAAAGTGCTCCGTACCAAAATTCATCAAAATCGGATCAGCCATTTACGCGTGAAAGCGCAAGCGCAATAAACTAACAAACTGACTGTTGCATGATGCTCCGTTTAATATTCGATTTATTTTTGCAATGAATAAACATCTATAGTAGGCGCCAGATAATCGTGGAATTACGGTCATTGACCCACCTACAATTATTGACATTTTTAATTTGAAAAACGGAATTAATGACACAAAGCTGTCCCGAATCATCATCTCTCGTGATCCTTAACATTGTCTAATAATGAAAAACGATTAATATTTAATTGTTCAGGTACCTATGAACAGTTATTAGGGAAAGGTCAATGTACTTTATTCCACATTTATCTGGCGCCTACTATAGTTATTACCTGTGGCAGGAGTCTGTCAGCTCTAGTCAGCCTTAGAAGGCACTTTCGGAAGAAGTTTCTGATCTTAACCTTTTCTTTGCGATTAGTCAAATTTAAAGATAGCAAATTCTTAGCGATCTGATCACACCTGGAATCAAATTCTATAAAAATATCTTCCTCATTGACTCGTAAGTTAAGACTCTTTGACTTTGATACGCACAGTAACGTTTAGTCGATAACAGATTGAGTGACGTGCTAGGCCTGCTATCAGCGTTTATTGGCACGATTGGGCGACTTAAAAGAAGTAGCCATTGCTTTGAGTCGGTAAAATTGTACGTGTAGCGTGCGTATGACATACGCAGACGAACCATTCGTTGCAGAGTTAATGAGGATAGCGAAGCTTATTGTAAATAATAGGGAATATGCATGCATTTTTTTTTATTTGCAAAATGAAACACTTATTAGCTCTAGTAAACAATTATGAAATCAAATTTAAAATACCATCATAAACGATGAAGTACCTAACAAAGCTTCAAAGATGACAATTAGAAAGAGAAGTCCGATACGAATTCTGACGTCGAATACTATGTCGCCTATACAGCTGCCATAGAAAACGGCGTCTTCGCGAGAGAGACAGATTTATTTGTTTATAATAGTTATATCTCGTTTTTTTTTCGATCAATTTTGATTCTCATTTCACTGTTAGTATTACATTTTTGTATATTTTTAGATAAACTGTATAGATAATAAATATTTTTTTCATGCATATTCCCTATTGTATTAACAAAATAATATGACATACATAAAGTCACGCTTTTCTCCCACGGGGGCACTTACTAAAGCCATACAATATTAATTAAATAAAAATATCCGTCTCATTACTTACCTGTTACGTGCAAGAGTGAAAGATATCACAGGTAGTTTGTCTTGCTGTTTCAAATGCTTTATTAAGGAAATCCACATTCTCTGTTCAGCCTCATTATTACTGTAACAGTCTGAAAATAAAATAGGTTATTAATTATAGAGCCCAATATAAGCCTTATAGTGTTTGAAGTAGATTATAATATATTTTTGAATGGAGCCATGAACAAACATTCTCTTCGTTTTTCTAATCCAGGTCAAATATGTGCTACAGACAAGCTCGAAAACTGGTACACCAGGAAATTGCGCAGTAGTCCATCGTCGAGTCACTAATTAAAGTTTGACGTGTTTATCTTTTGGATTATTTACCTGGTGGAAAGAGGCACATTGCGTTATCAACCTCTCTTTTTGTCTTGGAGGCAACTGCTTTGTTGTATCCATCTAGGTGGAATTTATCTTCTTGATCCACTACCAAGAACGATTTGTTCATTGTCTTTTCACCCATTCCTGAAATTATTGATATAATTATTGATTTATTATTATTATATTGATATTGTTACATCACTTACATCCCATTCGTAATGTTATCGTTAGACACAGACAACTGAAAGTAATTCATATAGGGCATTTTCCATGGAATCATCAAAGTGACAATTTATTGAAGTTATACTTCTTTTGGCGCGATGGAGAAAACTGATGAGAGTGAATTTTTACGATGCGCGCGCACACTGACACCTGAATTCTACATCGTGAAGTTAGTTCTAGGTGGCATGAAAATCGATAACTATGTTCAAGTTGTATATTCTAGTATTTTTTTATTGTCTTTTGTTTCTTTTGTTTGAATTTCGAAGAAGAATGTGGTTTTAATTTTGAAATAAAGCGCCAAAATATAAGATACAAATATTTTGATAAAAGTAATTGATTAGACACTAATAGATTTTATTGGAATATGATGATTTTTCGAAGACAAAAAACAGCCTCTCCATGAAAGTTTTCTTAATCGGATTTGTATCTACAGTAGAACGGAACAAAGAATTTTACCGTTTATAATAATTATTAGTATTGACTATTTTGAAAAAAGGAGTCTCGTAACTTATATGTCATTGTAAGTACGTACCCATAAACTTCTCAGGTGCCTACACACCATCCAGAATAGAAAGTTGGTATTAATTTCAAATACTTACTACTAACAAAACAACAAATCAAAAAAAAAAATTGCATGATATCTGCCCTATTTTATGAACAAACAGTTTTAAAACTATGAAACGTATCAGTTATTTAGCGTAATAGACATAATTGGCGATTGTTCGAACGCAACAAATTGAAGCTGAAAACAATACAAATATTTTAAAACTTTTATATTTTTTAGTTGTGAATGTTTTTTTTTCCATACGCCAAAGAAGTATAACTTCAAACGCGTGTACATAAGTACACACACTTTTTTTTTATTAAAATATACCTACTTTATTTTACACCTAATGATAAGCACAGGACAAACATTTATAAAACAAGTGTACAATGTGCGGTCTTATTGTACAGGGCAATTTTTTTTTTTAGTGATGGCAGTTCCTAAAATGACTTCTTTCGCTCTGGGTGGAGCGGAAGGGCGCGTCAGACTCTTAGTGACTAAAATCTATCCATGTTCCTTCTAAAGCCCTTTGCGTTCCAGGGCCGCGGTGACTCTTTCGTACAAATTCCTTTACCCTGCCAGGCTCTGGCACAGCTTTCCTATAATGACATCTCTTTGAGGCGCGCGTGGAACACAACGCGCCATCGACCCGGGCCTGGTGGTGATCGGACAGCGAGCCACCCATCGTGAGTCGTCCGCAGGCTCGCGCAGTAGGTGGCCGGGGTAAGCCCTGCGACTCCCGACGGGAGGAGGAGACGGGGCGTCTTCTCCTGTAGAGGCGGTTGGGGCGAAGGACTCGTCTTTCCCTCGCGCGGCCCGCCTCCTCCTTCGTTAGCATGACTGCTTCGCAGAAGAAAGTGATCGCTTCCCAAGCCTCCTCGCTCCGGACCATGGATTTAAATAGAGCCGGACGCGAGAAGTCGCCGCCGCCGATCTCGTCGAAGACACGGCGGAGCTCAGCCCAAGCAGTGAGGACGCCTTGGCGCTACTCCAGCCACTCCCCAAAGAGGGGCCTTACCGCCACAATTGTGGCGTGCCCAGCGCTTGGTCGCGATAGTCGCCGTCTCCATACCGCCATGGTATCCTGCCGGAGCTCCGTCCGCCGTGATGCAATTTGCCGCGGCAGCGGAGTTTCGCCCCGGCGAAGCGACTCCACGCGCCACGCGTAAACGTGCGCGAGGGCTCTCGCCTCCAGATCCCATGGCGGTAATCCGGCAAAGAGGCCCGCCGCCTAGCCGGATACCTTGCGGTATCCCCGGGCCAGCCGGATGGCCTTGACCCTTTGAGCTGGCGGGCTGGTCGCCTCTTCAACGTAAGAGGGTAATCTCTTACAGACAACCTTTGGATGTACTGAACAAAAGAAGACGGATTTAGGGCTGCCCGTGTACCTACGAATTTCATAAATAGTATTAATTTTAGAAGTGTGTCTTGCTCTATGCCTATGGAAATAAGATTCGTGTTCACATAGAAGATTTCATCACATCCAGCCCGCGGCTAGGTTACTTACTACCAGTAGTTATGTAAAGTAACAATCCAAAGACCAATTTTGTAAGCAGTGTATTCACTAAGTTTTAAAACTTACCTGTATAAAGAAAATGACATAGAGGTACGGGGCGTTTCGGCGTGGACACGACATACACCTTCCTATTCTTGGTGCGCCCCAACCAGTCGGCAAACTGCAGTGTGTTGGGTACCGTCGAACTCAACATCACTATGCTCACGTGAGCTGGTAAGAGGATTAGTACTTCTTCCCATACGTAGCCACGCTGGAAAGAGATTTTTTGATTATACGAGTATCGTATGGTAGATTGTTTTTTCATCCCCCATCTCGGAAAGAGTCCTACCTATTTTTGCTCTTCAATATTAGCCGTTTTTATCCGCTAGAGGATAAAGTAAATTGAATTTAGAACATCGTGTGCACTTAGTTTGTGAATTCAAAACATCATTAAACCTATTTACTTCTACCTCCATGGTGCCGAATTTATCATACAACCTTTTTTAAATTGTTAAAAACTCGGAACCGTCTTGGTATACTTTTTTTTTTAATTTGCTTTGCGCGCGGCGTTTTCTTTTCACGTCATATTGTTAAAACCTTAGGTTAAAAACAAAGAAATTTGAAAACAAGTGATTCCAGCGACGAGAAGTTTAGGTACCTACTTGACGCCAACAGAATTGACTGAAACTGTTAATAATGTGCAAATGAGCTTTCTCCCTCAACAACCATGCGAGAAGTAGGTACCTATTTGAAACAGTACGATATGTTTAACACGTGGCGACTAGCTAAAGAAACAAAAACTTTCTCAGAAAACATTTTGCTGGCATATTTTATTGAATTATCCGAGATTATCCGAGACCAAGAAATCAAGCACTCTATGGAGTACGTATTCAATGCTAAAAGCAACAATAAAGATGAAAAAAGGCGTAGGTACATATCGACACCTATCCTAAATAAGTGGGCAGTGGCATTTTTAAATAGAGCCGCATCTGGTTATCAAACAAAAAAATCGAAGGTTTTCACAGCATCTGAAATTGAAAAGTTTCATAACGAAGCACCTGATTCTGTTTATTTGGTGGCAAAAGTAAGTCAGTTGCATATTCAGTATCTACTTAAGTATATTAATCAAGTACTACACATAATCTGATACGTACTTAGTAAATGTTGATAGGCATAATTATGCATGCGTATCAATTTTATTAATTTATCTACTATAAAGAGTATTCTCTTTACGCTACAGGTTGTTCTTATTATTGGTATAAACGGAGCATGTCGAACTAAAGAACTAGCACAACTTAATGTCAAAAACATTGAGAAACATTTAGATGACTTACTATTAATTAATTTACTTACCTAATACAAGGACAAAAAGGGACCGCAACTTCGTCATTCGCAAGGAATACGTAACAATCGTTGAGAAATATCAAGCCTTACGCCCGCCTTACAGTCGGATCAATCGATTTTTTCTACAATATCGCAACGGAAAGTGTGTTAAACAGCCTACGGGAGCTAATAAAATTGGCAGTATCCCACGAGAAATAGCAACATTTCTTGAACTTCCAGAACCCCTGTTGTACACGGGTCATTGTTTCCGACGAACTTCAGCCACACTTTTGGCCGATTCAGGAGCTGATCTCCTGTCCCTTAAGCGCCATGGAGGCTGGAAGACCAATGCGATTGTAGAGGGATACATAGAGGATTCCATCCAAAATAAGTCTAAAATATGTAAAGGCATCGTAGGAGCCATTACACTGAAAGAGCCTCAGTCAGATCCTTGGACTGGCCTTTCTACATCAAAAATGAGCCGTTACGCAACACCGAACCATCGCCCTCTCTCGACAACATTTACGCCAAGGGAATCCGATGAATCGGTACAACTATTAAGTATGACAGATAGTATGCCGAAAAACAGTACACAAGTCACTAACACCAACCTAATAAAAATATTACACTCAACATAAGTAAGTGTAGCTACGTTCCTTTAAATTTTTCTTAATTATACCTAAGTATTATTTGTTATACTTATAATTTAAGGATTATTCTGTAATACTCACCTATCATAATGTAGTAGTCAATACCTAAACTGAAATAAAAGTATCTTGTGATTGTAAATGTTTTTTTTTTTTGCATTTAGTCATTTCCTCGCTAAGGTGGGATGCAGTTACGTGTTGCACTTGAGTGCAAAGATTTTTCACCTCGTGCTGTTTTGATTACCTCGCTAACTCTCAGGATTCTAATTTTTGAATCCTTCGCTTGCTCGGTCATCAAAAATTGAGCCCGCGGTTAAAAAGCAACTTTGCACTCTTGTATATCTAACAATTAACTATTATCTCGACTAAGTGGTAGAGCGGAAAAGAACATGGTGGGAGGAGATGTCAAATTAGAGTCAAAATAGAGCATTAAAGCGCATGTTTCTGAACTAGTAAGCTAATGCCTTTTCGACTTTATTCCTACAGACGAGTTTGCGGCTATAGTAGGCGCCAGATAATCGTGGAATTACGGTCATTGACCCACCTACAATTATTGACGTTTTTAATTTGAAAAACGGAATTAATGACACAAAGCTGTCCCGAATCATCATCTCTCGTGATCCTTAACATTGTCTAATAATGAAAAACGATTCATATTTAATTTTTCAGGTACCTATGAACAGTTATTAGGGAAAGGTCAATGTACTTTATTCTGGGATCCACATTTATCTGGCGCCTACTATAAGTACGGCCAGTCTAACTGGAGCTAAATACCAGTGAAGTAATAAAATTAAATCATCACCATACCCGAAAGACGTCTCCCTCCTAGCCCAGCCTATGTCCAGTAGTGTAGCTGTTGCCATAATCGCCACGCGTGGCAGGCGGTTTGGCGATCGTAGTGTAGCTGTTGCAATAATAATAATAACCCCACCTCCGTATATCTACGTGAGTGAGTTCTAGGCCTATGCCGGCAGAGTTTACATTGCCGAGATAAGTCTAGGGTGAAGGGCCAGACGAAGAGAGATACAATCCAAGCCAAGGTCGCACACGCTGAGGGCTGCAAGCTTATGGGAATGCGCTAGTCGCTAGTGTGCAAACTCTGGATAACAGGGGGAGTTCCAGTTTTATTCACCCTTGCCTCAGTGAACGCAGGGCTCTGCTGTGGTCGACTTCTTAAGTCCCTAGCTACTTGTGGGAATATCATGAAAACTAGATGATAACAAAAAAAAAACAACTTCTGACAAGTATGCCTCAGATAGATGACGAAACTTTACAACTCTCATCGTCATCACATTTCTTTTTCCGTCAATCGCATCATCATCACAATTTTTTCGCGTCACTTCGACGCCATCATCGGTAACAAATAGTACAGTCAGCGGATGTTGTACAGGAGACATTTTTGTCGACGACATTATCCACCGCCACGTCTGCAACAACTCGTAAGAAATGGAGTATTGATATAAATAAGTTCATCCTACGCACTTATCTTCTTCTTACCAACATGGACACAGACAAAAATGCATGGAAGATATGCATTTTTGCCGACACTACAACAGTGCCGCCGAAACTTTACAACACATAACAGGAGCATGTAAATCACTAGCACAAACAGATTATAAACACCGCGATGACCAAGTCGTTGCAATTATACATCAACATTTAGCGTATAAACATAAACTTGTTAGTGAAATGATACGTACCGTATTATAAATATAAACCAGAAACAATTTTAGAAAATAAAGATAAAAAAACTTTTCCCAAATAAATACAACAGACTTCCAAACCCCTTCACAGCGTACCGGCTGTTGATGTTATGTTATGAACTGGTGTAAACAATAGACAGACATGAGATTTCAGCAATCCGAGTCCATTTGCTATAATTTATTGAGGAGTTCCGTTGCCTATCTCTGAAGTTCTTCATCAGATCTTCAACAAATTGAAATGGAACCACTCCGAGAAAGTACTCTTCCAAAAACTACCTAAATCGCTTCTTGTGTGCCTATAAAATTTGAAAAGTTCTCCCTATTTCTCTAGGATTCCATCATCAGATCCTGACTTGGATGATCATGGGACCACCTGGGAAGTATACCCATTCAAACAAAAAATCAATCCAAATCGGTCCAGCCATCTTCGAGCAATCGGGGAACATACATAAATAATAAATAACAAAAAAAAAAGGTTCCGACGAATTGAGAACCTCCTCCTTCTTTTGAAGTCGGTTAGAAATATATTGGGACCGAACAATTTTAAGACAATAAAACAGACCCGATATTACTGTTCACGACAAAAACAATAAAATAGTATACCTGATAGATATAGCAATATATACCTAACTCACACAATATTCAAACCACAATATCCGAAAAGCTCAGCAAGTATCAAGATCTCGCCATTAAAATTAAATCCCAATGGAAAGCTCAAATCGTACGTACATATTGTCCCCATTCTTTCGTCTACGGTCATAATACCAAAATCTCCCGCACAACGCCTGAACACTTTATAGATGCCAATTCACACACTTCACATACTCCAAAAAGCCACCATTCTTAACACCTGTCGCATCACTCAAAAGTTCCTGACTTCTTCAACACTTTCATCCACCAAAATAATCATTATTTATTATGACAGCCGAGTCCACATGTCGGCAAACGAGGCTGTCGACATGTGGACTCGGCTGTCATTGTGAGAAGGTTCCTTTCTCTGGAGCCCTAAGGGAGCAGGGTCCAAGCTAACGGTGGGGTAGCTTGGTTGGAGCCCTAAGGGAGCAGGGTCCAAGCTACCGGTTGGGTAGCTTGGTTGGAACCTGCTCCTTACACCGGCAGACTACTACTTTTTATATTTTGAAATGTTTTGTTTAACACATTAAACAAAAAATTTAAAATGTTCCTTAAAAAAATATTTAAAAAAAATATATTTAAAAAAAATGTATTAGTAAATTAGTATGAAAGAAAAAAAAGAAAAAAATTAAGAAAATAATAATTTTATTTATTTAACTAAAAACAATACAAAAAATAACATAATTATAATTATTATAGGCTAGTATAAACATAACATAAGTATAAAAACAATGTGGTAGCATCTGCAGCCGAACTAGAACAAGTCTTGTATCTCAGTGCCAAACCCTTGAAACAGACAATAATTGGTAGCCAGTAAGATATGCAAAGAGATGCAACTGTGAATACTAAGTCTTGCTAACAAGCGGAGTTTTAGGGCACGTCTACCTGGCAAAAAAAAAAAAGAAAAAGTTACCCTCTTATCTCTCAAAATACAGTGCTATGTGGTGGTCCTGGGAACTAAACAATACTAAAAAAATGTTTTAGTGTACCTACCCACGGGAAATGATGGGTATAAAATTAACGAGTACATTTAAAAACATACCTCAGCATGATTAATATAGTGAACCTCGTCGATAATGACAAACTCGAGGTCCCGAGTGACTTCATCGCTGAAGTAGAGCTTGGACCGTAGGATCTCCGTAGTCATGACGAGGACGGGGGCAGTGACGTTGATCTGCAGATCTCCCGTCAGGAGCCCCACCTCGCCGAACATCTTTTTGAAGTCGTTGTACTTCTGGTTGGAGAGGGCTTTGATTGGCGACGTGTAGATTGTTCTGTAAGGAAATTAGCAAAAGAAATAAGAAAGAAAATATGTATGGTTGCGTTAAATATGACACAAAAAATAGGGAAAATATGAGTCATTCAGTACGCAAAACGATCATAATGAAACGATGAAACGAAGCATGTTGGGACTCGTAAAGATAATGGATGCATTTATTTGTATTAACATGTGTGACATGATACGTAAATATGCAAATATGGATGGAGAGTTAAATATTGCTGGTTCAACATGTTTTGCCATATTCGGCGTACAAAATATTATAGTCAAAATTCAATCAATTCAATACATAATTACAGTCATTACAAAAATAAAGTCAAACAAAATAATTCAAACAATAAAATTAATTAAACTAAAATACATATTAAATTATCTAAAAATCAAAATTTGTCATTCATAAACTCGTGTGCTTTAAACGAGCGTTTCATTGATGGTATTGTAGAAGACGGCCATTTTCTGCACCTTAACAAACGAGCGCGTACTTAAGGGGAGCTGGTAAAATATTTATCCAGTTCGGTTAAGCAGTAACCAACCAGCCTTAGAGTGCAGAACTGCGAGTGGTCATCGTCAAAAAAAACAATTTTTCACTACTAAAGGTAAATAGATTTAAACATACCTTGTGTTATTCTTTCTTGACATAGCAATGGCATATTCAGCAACAACAGTTTTACCAGCTGATGTGTGCGCCGCAACTAACACATGATATCCTTCTTCCAGCTTTAGGATAGCCTGATAAATTAATGTAAATGAGTAAAACAAGCCCATATACTTACTTAGCTACAATAAAGCCTATGGTCTAACTAATACTATAAATGCGAAAGTGAGTTTGTGTTTGTTATGTTTTCACGCCTAAATCACCAATGATTTTAATGTCTTTTGGTATGTACCAAAATTCATTTAAAAAAGCCTAGGCAGGATCCCATCTATGTCTTTACATAGATAGGATCTTGGACACCGGTATAGGCTACATCACCGCGAGTTAAGCCGCGAGAAATAAATAAAGGAAGCCTACGATTTTCAATGATTTCGTGTCTACCAAGATCTAAGGGAGAGATTACTTCTTATCATTATCTATAGGAACCTATTTATGGATACCAACTACTTTATAAGTCTGAATTTGACTGGCTTCAACTTACTTGTTTCTGGAAATTATCCAACTCAAACGGAAAAGTCAGAGCCATATTTTGTATCTTCTCCTGGAAATCTGGAACTGGTTCTGACTCATCTATCACCTCAGCCCATTCAGTGACTGTAATTGGCTTGCCTGGGCCTGAGATGTTCAAGACGGGTACATCTTGCCATTTTATTGGAGGCTTGATGATTTTAGCTTCCAGGGAGTTGGTGTCTGAGTCCAGTTCAAGTTTTTCGACTGCTTTCTGCAGTTTCATTTCTTGAACTTCTTCATCTTTGCAAAGATCTGTGCAAAAACATAACTACACTTTATTAAAAAAAAATGGCAACATACATTGTACTAGGTCTGTGAAAGGATCAATGGACTTGAGAGTTAAGTTCTTGCGTGGTGGCCGCGAATTATCAAGCATAGTGTGGAATCCAGAATGCTCTTGGCAAGACTGATGGCTACTTCAAAAAATCTACTTGCAAATGGGCAGATTAATGGGTATTGTGGCACAAATAGAGGCCAGTCAGGCAAGTCCAGCAGTGAGCTGCAGGAAGTTGAGTTGACTTTTATATTGCTTATATAAATTCCAAGCATTAATTTCAAATAAACCATATAGCACTTTTTCATTTTCAAGTATCACAGAGTAGATTTATATGGAGAAGAATGTGCAAGAAACTCCAAGGAACTGTCTCACATAATACTTGCCTTGTAAATGAGCATTGAGAAGAAGTGGTGGATTATTCACCGCTTCTAAATTCATCTTATCATGTATTTCCTTGTCGCCAGCTGTCTCACCCGACTCCTGGGGTGCGTTGAGGAGATTGAACCCATCATCAGCAGACATATCAGTGTATTTTGATCCTGGTGCTGTATTGAGAATGTCTGAAAAACCAATAAATTATTAAATGTGTTGTTTAACCCTTAAGGTTGATTTGTATAGTCTACTAGTCTTGCCTAGGAGTACCGTGTTACCCAGTAAATGGGTTGTGGAGATCTGGTAAACAACCGCTCCACATACAAATACTGGTATTAAGCTGAATCTGGTTTGACTGGAAGCCAACCCCAATATAGTTGGGAAACTAAATACTTATAATATATTAACAGAATGGCATACCATCTGATATATTACGCGTTAAAAAATCAACTGCAAGTTGATTAGAATAACAAATAATAATCAATCACGAAAACAAAATTTTATATTTTCACTCAAATTTTTTACCTACACATAATTCTTGCAGTTGATTTTTTAAACACCTTATATAAGATAACTTTTCCTATGTATTCTTACCTTCACTCAAGAACTTTCCAGGCTCTTCAATATCCAGATCTATGTTGATGTCTCCATTACAAGCATCAGCCAGAATATTCTCCAGATCCTCTTCAGAGCTGCCCGTGACATGAAGAGACTGTCCTCATCATCACCCACTGGTATGTTCACTTCTTCTAAACCTGTTGTCTCCCCTGTGATTGGGTCCCTGACTACCTGATTTTAGATTAAATAAAAATGTGGTATATTTAATAGAGAAAATAGATTTTTATGGTTTTGTTGACAAGATGGACATTTCATTAGTGTGAAAAAGATTAATGGCATCAGTTTCCTTTACCAGTTGATACCTAAAGTACTAAATTATTCATGTGCTGCAGTGTGATAACAACATTATCAGAATCGGCTGTTTTTAACCGACTTTAAAAAACTATTCCAACTGTGTTTATAATTTTTTTTTTGTATATTCACTGATTTCTCCCCCATTTGTGGACCGATACTCAAAATTCTTTTTTTATTTGAAAGAGTATACTCCTGAGGTGGTCCCATTGGCGCTGTTTTAACCGACTTTAAAAAACTGTTCCGACTGTGTTTATATATTTTTTGTATATTCACCGATTTCTCCCCCATTTGTGGATCGATTCTCAAAATTCTTTTTTTTATTTAAAAGAGTATACTCCTGAGGTGGTCCCATTGGCACCAAGTCAGGATCTGATGATGGAATCCCAGGGAAATCCCTCAAATTTTAAAGGTATTAACAATATTATTCATATACTTTCTAACGCAATTCAGATAATTGTACTTGGTAATAAACATCTCATCTTGCTGAGCTGATGATGGAAGCTATAAGTCAGGATCTGATGCGGTGGGATCCCACCCAGGAAAAATGTTTGTTTAGCGATATTTTTGCCAATTGTCAACTGATTTGGATGATTCTTTTGTTGAGTAAAAAATTTACAAACTGGTCCTGTTTCAATTTGGTGAAGATCAGATGAAGAACTTCGGAGGTAGGCAACGGAACTCTTCAATAAATTATAGTAAATGACCCGGGGTTGCTGAAATCGCATGTCTGTTTATAGTTTATAAAACATTACGCCGGTACGCTGTGAAGGGGTACGCAGATGCAAACAAGTAAATCTGAATTCGGATATTTTTGGGGTTATCTATTCAGGTATGATTTTATTGTTTATTAACCAATATTTATGATTCTTTTTGCGTTGGGTTGAGTTATAGCTATATTGCATTTGCATTGGACGGTGAACTTCAAAGAGGATAAACTTTCCATTATGGACCGTCGATTTGGAAGTTCATATTTTTTTTTGTAGATAGTACTCATAAATATAAAGCTTTTACGTATTTTCAAGTTGCGGAAATTCACAGTTAACGAGATATAATTTTTTAAAGTTTCCATTCAAATTGGAAAATAGCACGCCATTTGCAAATTTTTAGGTTGGTAAGTTGTCACGGTAGACGTCAAAGTTGACATTTCACGTTCCGTTGACGGTAGAGGTGTATTTTATTCAGTTTTATGTCATATTTTTATATGACATAAAATATTATATTCCTATATATCATGTGTTATTGTAATGCAAAAATGACGTTTGAGCTAGTCATCTAAACTAATATTACAAAGAGGAAAGATTTTATTGAAGGTTTGTTTGTTACGATTTGGTTAAAAAACGACTGAACCAATTTTAATCATTTTTTCACCGTTAGAAAGCTACATCTTCACCAAGTAACTTAGGCAATATTTAATACCAGAAATAACTAGGGATCCCTGCTAAAACTTTAATTATGTAACCCAAGGTGTAAAAAAATGTCATAAAATGTCTTTCATCACATGCGCTGTGAAAACTATTTTTAAGTTATTTTTATGCATCATCGCATAAAAATAACTTATAAATTAAAGTACTCATTATTACCTAGAAAAAAGTTAAAATTATTATTTATTGATGATTTTGATATCAAGATATAAATCCTTATCTATTTAAATGGTTTGATAATTAAGATTGATTATGCACATGTAAATTACACTTTAAATAACTCAAATCAGACCTTTTGTTTCAAAGTTACGATGGGTTTAAAAATGCTCTAAGTAAGAAAAATCCGATGAAGTTGAAACACGGCATTTATGATTTTATTAAAAAAAAATAACAAATATTTGGATTTTTCGAAATAACCCCTAAGGGGTGATGAAGTGTTTAGGGGAGGACATTATTGCTTGATTCAATTTATGGGGGAATTGGTATGAATAAACTAAAAGTGGGATAATTGAAACAGATCAGCAGATCATTGAAACATTATCCAGCAGAAATGACTGGATAATTAATGAAAATCGTTTTGCTTAATTTTCCAAAATGAAAAGGGGTAGAGCGAGCGTTGAAGTTTGTGGAGTACCTACTAAATCCACGCAGACGAAGTCGAGGGCGAACTGCTAGTGATGGCTAATTTGACAGTTTGTCAAAGGTAGAAACGTTATTGAGACTGGCCGTTAGACAATTTAAAAAAAAATAAAAATCAAGGTTTCAAGTCAAGTCTTCGATAAGGTCTTGATGAGCCTGCTTATCATAGCTTGGTGACAGAGGGGCTTGTGATTTGGGTTTTAAAAACACCATTTTACGGTATGAGGTTGATGTTTGGGGAGAAGGATGGGAAGTAAGAGTTGGACTGGGCATTTGTCTTGATTTTTGTGTGGCTCTTGATACCTCAGCATAAGATCTAGAAACCGGAGGGAGGACTTGACTAGCTTCTGCATATGAGACTGACTTTTTAGCTATTAGGGCCTGAATACCCTTCTGCCGACCCAGCTCAGGATAAGCCTTAACAGTTGCATAATGGTTGCATCTACAGGATAAACAAAAAGCATTGATAGGAGTGACATGGGATCCATCATCGGGATGATCTTGTGTGCATTTGATGCATTTAGGTGAAGAGTGTTTGCGTGTGTCCGACATGGCAGCAGTTGAAACACTGTTTTGTAGGGTGCATGTACCTCTCAACTGGAAGGGCTGAGTAAGCACAATGAACCCATTTGGTAATGTTTGACCGTCAATTGTGAGAACCACAGTTTGGATGGGTTTCCACTCCGTAAAACCTCGAGAAGTCATCTTCCTGCTCATTGCCCTTGCCTTTATTTTATAACTGGACTGCATCCATCAGGAACCTTGATATTCTCAATAACTTCTTCTTCAGACCATTCTGTTGGTAATTCTCTAATGAGACCCATTCGTGTGAATTGGGGAATAGAAGCCATATTTTTTTTTTTCTAAGATACCACTAATCAGGATAGCATACATCTTGGTAGCACTTAACCCAGCGAGCATGAGGCAGGGTATGTCACACCCGGGTTCAATTCAAAAGTTGTGTATTTTTTTAAATATTTATCTGACAACACTAGCGTGCTGAGTTGCTGGAGGCAGGGGCGTGTGTGAAGGGATAGTGGCGTAGTCGCAGTGTGGCGTCGAGCGCCGGCTGGAATATTCCTGTGCAAACCTGTCACCTGTATGTTATACCCTGTCACATGCTTGACGTATTTTTTTACTTAATGTATTTATATATATTATTTTGTCTTTGTTTAGTTGTGTGTGTTTGTATAATCAGGTTATGCCTCAGATTTTTTTTAGTTCAACAACTTTCTTATTTAATATATTTAATAAACCGTTTGACGTAGTTGAAAGGCTCATCCAGCCAGTTTCACGGACGCACCGCAACATAACGTTTGACAATTGGTCTACCGGGTATGCTGCTTCGCCTTAACTTAGTTGGAACTGTACGAAAACACAAAAAACAGATTCCCAAATCTTTCATTACAACTGGGAGACAACCCAAAATCTCAACATGTTTTCTTTGCCCCAAAGAAAAACCAGGTTGTTACTGTGATGTCCACAATGCATCACGATAATTCGATTGATGAATCTACAGGGGAGAAACGAAAACCAGAGAAGCTGGAGTTGATGTCGTGGATAAGTTGAGTGCCAGTTACAATGTTTCGAAATGTTTGCAAATGGTGGCCCATGACGCTATTCTTGGTATCTTGAATATGGCAGCTATCAATGCTTGTATAATTTATCGAACGAATAAAAATATTATAATTTGGAGAACCCAATTAATTCGTAATTTGGGATTATCAATGATTTACGAACATATGCAGTCAAGAAAATGCAAGAATAATATTCCAGTTTTTATACGCCAGCAAATCACGAAACAGCTTAGTGAACCTTCACCTGGACCTGCAAATATGACTGGACGATATGTCAGATGTCAGGAATGCCCAAACAAGACAGATAAAAAAGCGGAAGTATCCCTGCAACACTTGCGCCAAAGATTATGCTGATTTTGAGAGTAGGACTATAGTAGGTGCCAGATAAATGTGGAATAAAGTATATTGACCTTTCCCTAATAACTGTTCATAGGTACCTGAACAATTAAATATGAATCGTTTTTCATTACTAGACAATGTTAAGGATCACGAGAGATGATGATTCGGGACAGCTTTGTGTCATTAATTCCGTTTTTCAAATTAAAAATGTCAATAATTGTAGGTGGGTCAATGACCGTTATTCCACGATTATCTGGCGCCTACTATAATCACTTTTTTTTTAATAAAAAAATATTATTTTGTTTTTTTTTATGGAGGATCTCATCTTTGTTTTCAGTTGATTTATAATGTAAAAAAAATATTTCTATTTATGATTGTCGATTTTTCTAAACCTCTAAAATGTGATTCATATAATATTAGACTGTATAAGAAAAAAAATGAGTAAGTAATCATAATTTCATTTTTTTTTTGTGTTTTAATTTCATTATTGTGAGCCTATATGCGACACACTACAATCAATAAAATTATATGAAACCTAATAGGAATAATTTTATGGTACTCTAAGTTCTGGGTATGTCACACCCTGCCACATAGTTGATGTTACTTTTTTTCACCTCATGCTCGCCGGGTTAAACTCGAGCGAGAGCTTGTACCTTCCGAGACGTTTCATGCAACCTTTTTTTTCTTTTTATTATTTGGAATCAGTCGGGAGACTATAACCAAATTTGTTCCGTGATGAGCTGGCGTTTATTGAGGGTGGAGCCATTGCTCCAGTCTCAATGTCTTTCGGGTAAAACATCCGGCCTCTTGAGCCTTCTAATTTCTCTTGACTACAAAAGCATTTTCACAAGGATGGAAGCAGGCTACCTAGGACAATATTTTTATAGTTGTTTTGTTTTAAAAATGTGCCAAAAATAATTGGGTGCAGAACAGTGCTTGATGTTTGACCATCTTTAAAAGAGACATGTACAACGAAGTGTGGACTATCCCTTAAAGTTTAGGTTTGTCTACCGTATTCTTTTTTCAATAGTTTCGGGGGATCGGTGACTATTGTCGGATACGAAGTAGCCATTATTTTCGTAGTAGCGGAAGACAAAATGGACACCCATTTTGTCTTCAAGCACATTGTCGTCGGGGAGAGTAACAGTCAAATCGGGGAATTTGCAAAGGGATCGGGAGGAATGGATACCAATAAAGCATAAGGGCTTCATTGATATCCATTATGGACGGTAAAATCTTTAAAATACAATTAATTGATTATGTTAACACCATACCTTATGAAAAACACACAATGAATAGTCGCTGATTGTAGTTCACACTGATAAAGTCACTGATATTGAAAACATTCTTAACTCAAAAGTCTCGAATCTTAATATTTTTCTGAAATACCCTCTCGAAATTGAAGAAAGTGGCAAATTATCGATTTGAAATGGAGGTATGCACAGAATATATATACTCTAGGGAGGGGCTTTTTGTTCGTTTGATGGCAACTGAGCCGGATCCGACTATTTTGCCAGTGTCACGTCACGTCGAGGCGGCACCACAGAAAGGCGGGCCGTCGGACTTAGTACTTCATTGTAGATAGTATACTTCTAGGCAATTAAAACAAAACTTACAAACTAAGCGACTACACGCTAAGGGCACCCCCTGTGGGGTACGGGCCTCGGCTAAGGGCGTCGCTGGGGGGAGGAAAGCTAGGGACGGGCTGGATCGAACTGTGATTATTATTTAGGGAAGAATTTATAACCACAGGCTCAGCGGAGCGAGCTGGCTCGAGCAAGAGTCGGGCTGGACATTGACGGGGACGTAGCGGCAGGCCTCTGCGGCTACATCTATAGCGCTTCTAGTCGGTGCTTTAAATACCAGTTTAACACAGAATGTTCACAACGTTAACTCTGAATCGATTAAACTTCCATGGGTTCACATGATTTTACTTTGACTAAAAGTGCACTGTGAACGTCCTTTTTTTCCGCAAGAACCAACGCATTCGTAGACGCAAGCGTCTGCGGCATAACAGAAAATAACTCGGGGCCAGGAAGATGCCTCAAAAACCCACACGCGGGTTTTAGGCTCGCGTGCGTCGACTGAGAATGCTTTCACCAATGTACGTACGTATTTTTTAGATACAGAATCCAAAAATTAGTGCGTAAGTTGTAAGGTGCACGCGTGGTAAGAATTAGGATCTTTACTGCCATATTTTCACGATAGGTACGTCACGTATCGTCGGCATGGCCATTGAAAGCTGTCAATTCCATAGATTTTGTAACCTTTGTAAATTTAATCAATAAATTTTAATTTTCTCGAAATATGCCACATTTATTTACCAAAGACACAACGCTAAAAAAAAACCTGTGCGTCTCGGGATGTATATGGGAAGCGTCTGTCCGAAATACGACTAGCGCTGTGGGTTAGAGTGAGAGAGGAAGAGCCTGCCTACCGCTGCCGTATGCGTGAGAGAAAGGGAAGCCAGACAGACTGGCGCCGTAACGCGTTTCGTTACGAAGCGGTTTACCCTCCTAGTTCGTCTTTCAACTCTTTAACCTTCGAGGTACAATAAATGTTACCAATAACGATAGTAGAACGATTTTAACACAAGAAATAGCAATAACCAAAACGTAAACAATGCGAAAACGATTTGACAGCAGTCATCCCGCGGCTAGCGACATCTGCGCTGAGCTTTGCGAGTGGATCCCTATTGGCTTGGAATAAAAATAATTTTATTATAATTCAAGGATAATGAAGGCCGAACTGTTTTTTTAAACAGTACTTACAAATGAAAAGACAGCCTTTTGGCCATGGGCGTATTTACCCTTGGGCCAAAATGGCCAAAGCCCGGGGCAGCATGATGCAAGGGGCGGCGTAAGCCGCTCCACGCTCGGCTTTTTTTGCTTTATATGCCTGAAAAAAAAAATAAAGCGTAAAACTACAACTCATTTGGTTGCAAGTTTGGCTCGGCTCGCGCTAATCAAAGAACGGAAGAGGGCTCAGCGTGCAGATCCAGACAAGCCAAGGCCAATGTCAGAAGATGGCTCCAACGAAATTTCAATTTTCGAATTTTCTTATTTTTCGCAAATTACTAAAATAGGCTGGGGACTTTGGGGGTGCAAGCCGATAGCAATAAGCTAATATACCGCACTAATCTGTTGAATGTGGCGCCCCTGACGCGGGCGCTTCGGACAGATAGACATTTTTGCTTGTACACTGAGTGAATTCATTAGGTATATATATATACTAGCTGTCCCACGCAACTTCGTCTGCGCCACATTTTTCATGAATGCTCGGCTCCTATTGGCCGTAGCGTGATGTTATATAGCCTATAGCCTTCCTCAATAAAATTTATTAATAGACTTAATAGACTTCCGAGGATTAGCGCGTTCTACCAAACAAACAGTCAAGAATAACTAACTGATCGAGTGGTAATTGATCAATTACACTGGTCAACAAAAAACACTTTTTGTGTGTCACAAGATTTTTTTAAACTCATTATGTCAACAACATGCTTAAGTATCATAGAACTGAAATTAGAATTATTGAGACACGAACAGTTTTCCTGAAATATGATTTTGAAGTGGTCCTTTTAGGCGAAAACTGAAGTTTTCAGGTGATTCTTATACAGGCACGTTATTATATTAAAGGATTGGTTGTGTAGCAGATGGCACGTCAGTATACTCAACTATCCTTTGATATTAAAAAAATCCAAAATAAAGTTTACATTTTTTTTCAATCTGATGGTGCATAATTTCTTTTTTGAGTTTTAAAAATAATTTCACTATAAATGTAAAGAAACTTGACAGAATCATTTGAGCACTTTTTCTACATTATATATGAATAAAATAACTCATCAAACTGAAAAAAATTGCTACTTTATGGAAAAATAAAAAAATCGGAATGTACAAGCTAAAGGAAAAATGATGTTACTGGTAGTAGCTGTAACACAAAGACTAGACCTCATCAAAACAAAATAAATATGATTTTGGAATAAGGCTAGGTAGGTTATTCGCAATTAGTGATCACATTCCTTGTGACAAAATCTTGTTGACTAGTGTTATCGACCGCCGAGAGTAGAAAATAATTAAAGCCCTAATACCGCTATTAAAAATAGGGGTTGGCGATAGAAAGATGAAAATTTAGGGTTGTATGTATTTTTTAAAGCCACATTATAAAAAATAAAAAATAAAACGGTCCAAAAAATAAAAATAAATGTTAGGGGTGGACAACTCTTATCACTTAGGGGTATGAAAAATAGATAGTAGCCGATTCTCAGACCAGAGAATATGCATATAAAATTTCATAAAAATCGGTCAAGCCGTTTCGGAGGAGTATGATAACTAACATTGTGACACGAGAATTTTATATATAAGAATATATAGCCTTTAGTTCTATACCTACTATCCCAACCAGCGCCAGTTGTGCGCCAGAAAGAGCGGGTTTTTCCAGAGCCGAAGCTTTAGTTAAGCGTCCCTATTGGATAGGAGCATAATCGATCGTTAAAGACTAAAGCTGGGATGAATTAGGCTTTCTTTGCCCGTAGTAACTGAAAGAAAAACTTTACCTATTCAAGATGGTATGCTAAAATTCCGGAGCTCGCTTCGCTGGCTCTTGAATTTGTGTAATGCGTAAGCACCGTCTAATATCCGTATCAATATACAAAATAATTTCCAACCTATCGTCGCTTCGCTTGCTCTTGTATAGTCGATACGCTGATATATTCGGTGGTATTTGTTTATTTCAATGGCTACCCGATACACTCCCTCACAGATCAGTAGGACTCGCCGACCGAGGCATACCCTCGTCGAACCCGACGACCCCATCACCCAGATTCAAGAGAGCAGTAGGGAAACCAGCACTCTTCGAAAACACACACGACACAGACCGCGTTCCGTTTTCCGGCCCCGCCGCCGGGGCCCGTCGCGACGTCCCAGTAATAACCCTCCCCGACCTTTGATTACCGAGCCAGCCCGCGTCGCTGAGCCAGTAGTTTTAAACTCCCCAAATAATGTTACGACCCAGCCTGTCCCTTGCTGTTCCTCCCAAATGACGCCGCTAGCCGAGGTCCTTATCCCACAGGGGATGCCCTAGCGAGCGGTCATTTAGTTTTAGTTTTATCTTAGTTTGTAAGCCCTGGCTGGGGGCCTTACAGTCATTTAAGGCCACCACAGGATAGTCCGGTTAAGCAGTAACCAGCCTTAGTGTGCTGAACTGCGAGTGGTCATCGTCAAAAAAAAAAAAAAAAAAATTCAATCGCAGGTTTGATGCCACCAACTGCATGCAGACTATTAAAGGACCCTGTTAAACAGAAAAGATCCAACTAACATTTTGTTACTTTTGAGTAAACGCGATTTGAAGTTTAGGAGTGAATATAAAAATAACAAGCAAAGGAATACAAAAATGGAAAGTTACTAATGGTAACACAATATATTAGCATTAATTGAAATGTAATACCACAGGCAAGTTGAATACAGTTTTCCTGATTTTCTTTAAAAACTACCCATGGATCTTTTATGCAAATAAAAAATTGTCAGTAACATTTTTACACAGTGGTTCCAAACAAACAATATATGAAGGTTTAAAAAATCTTTATTAAAGGAAACACATATTTTTAGTTACATTAACTTTATTATGTAGTCCAACTTTTTGAACACTTGCCCATTGACCAAAAATCGTAAATAGTTTCAGTTTTCGGCTTAAATAATTGAAATTTTGGCTTAAAATTTAAGCAAATAAAACGAGATAGTTCCGTAATTTTAATTGATATCTGTCGATCTGATATCAATGCGATCTTCTTCCATTTCAAGCTCAAAATCGGGTTCCCCCGAAAATCCATCTACATCATTTTCTATATTGCTGTCACCAGTCATTTTTTTGTAGAACAACTGAGCATCGTTCGGGATCAAATGCATTAAGCTTTTGATGTCATTTAATTTAGCCTCTGGTATCTTCTTACCATGAGGCCAAAGCATTTGCATAAGATTTTTTGATATCAAGCGTGTTCTACCGCGGACTTTTTTTTTCAAATCTACTTCTACAAAAGAATCATCTTGACTGTACCGCATGAACAAAGAAAACATAGCCTCCTTTTTTAGCAAAATTTCTTTCGTCTTCTGCCACGATACTTTTTCTCCAGAAAGTGTTTTTTTTCTGTTAGTTATAATGTTCTCCAGTGCATGTGAACTAAGAAAATCTGTTGATTCCATGCGGTGAACTTGAAGAGGCTTATGTTTCTTACAGGTTCTCATGATATTTATGTAGTCCTCAGGCGAATACACTCTTTGTTGGTACTTCAACGCATTTTCCACTTTACCGAAATCTGTATCGTTCGGCAAAAAGCTATGTCCCGATTCTAAAAACTTCATGCTTATTTGCTGCAATGTTGGATGGTCTTCTAAGAATGCTTTCAGCATAAGAGTAAGCTTTATATTGCGATTTTGGCCGCCACAGGAATCGCTCCACAGAATAAGGTGCGTTACACCTTCTTTAAGTCTCTCTGAAAGGTGTTTTATGAGACAGGATCCGACTTCTTGTGCGCCTCTGCCTGCATCGCCTTCGACCCAGACGTTGCAGTGGCCTTGATCATTGGAACCTGAATGTATACCCAAATTATACAACCATATCTGGCGTTTGTAAAAAACTATGTTTGTTGGGATACGTGGAAGTGGCAGGGTTTTTTCCATGTCAAATGTTATAGTTTCTAAGTTAGGATCAGTTTTGGCCAGTATCATGTCATTTTTCATACATTTTTGGAGGTCTTCTGCAGTTTTGAGATGCGTTTCATGTTCTTTTATAATTTTATTCTTTTCTTCTATGTTTGTAGTAGTATTCTTTTTATTTTCATAGTAATCGCATTTGTTGCAGGTGTCTTTGTTTAAAGTTTTAGTGCGGAGATTAAACTTTGTTAAAAATACTTGATAAAGAAAAAAATATTTTGCGGAAAGGATCCAACCCGTTTGGATTTCAAAAAATAATAATTTTCTTTTTTTTGAGATCCAAGAGTCATGTATCTTTTTTGCTTTTCTTTCAAAACGTTAAATGTGTTTTGGTAAATGTAGTGTCATAGAAGTTTGTTTAGTGAAAGTGATCAGACTGCTAGGATCTTTTTTGCGTATATAAAGTTCGATGTGTAGATTCTAACTATATAATTAACTCGATTTTCAACAAATTGCTGGTTGGATCTTTTCTGCTTAACAGGGTCCTTTGATAAGTGAATTGTTTGGAACTTTTTTTTTTTGCGGTCGAATTTTTAATTTTTTTAAAACTACAATTTATTGATAAATTATGAAATCGTCACTTCAAGCCTTCCGCTTCAAGGTCAGTAAATAAACACTGACCTTAAAAACGAGGTTATCGATTTGACACTCCTATGACTGTCGAATCGATAACCTCTTCTTTAAGGATTTAATTAAAATGCAGTACCTAGTATATTTTTGATGTGATGTTTTTGTAATGTTATGTAGGTGTTGTTGTATGTAATTGATTTTATTTCAAATAAAATACAGAAATGTGGATGTTATTTTTTAAATAATTTAATTTTATTGAACGTTTGCCGCGCATTTATTTACAAAAAATAATTCCACGTTTCTGAATTTTAATTTGAAATAAAAACAGTTACATAACCCTTTCAAGATTATTACTACTACATTATAAAGTTGAAAAGTATTTCGCGGACAATTTCTATGTAATACCCCACATGATTAGGATGTGAAAAAAGATGATTTCAATTACGTTACGGCGGTGGCGGCCATCTTGTTTACTCTTTTCAAAATTCCTATGACATATTGGCACTTTAGGCAAATCCAAAGATACCAAGCATTCGTCAATCCAGCATTTGTCAAAATCAATTAGTGTTGCAACAGAACTCTGCTTCCGCTTCCGCAACTGCAGAAGTTCCGCATGTTTTTTCACTTCTGTTTCTGCTTCTGGTTCCGCAAACTTTATAACAGAACTCTTAACGGAAGCGGGGAGAGAGCGATGAGGAGCGGTGCAGCAGACGCGACGGCCGCACGGCGCAGACGGTTGCGGGGGCCGCGCGTGGACGAATGTACACGAGCGTCGAGCGTCCAGGCGCGCGTGCTGCCGATAATTGTCCAATCCCTTCCGCGTAAACGACAAACGTGTCACGAGTTCGTTTATTTATTGTTTTTAGTTCACTATGCGCATCTCCGCGCCCCGTGACTTTGAGTAGTGACATTTTCAGTTGTTTTTTCTTCTGTTATTGTTTGCTTAGTACCTAGTTGTATTTAGTGCAATAAGAGTGCAATAAAATTATGAAACCAAAAACAAGTCCCATTTGGAACTATTTTGATGAAATCGGCGACTCGAGTGCCAAATGCAAACTTTGTGAAAAAGTGTATTCGCGAAAAGGCCGCACAACTACAGGTTTAAATATAACTTGCCGCTGTTTAATTTTGACTACTACTAAAGTACAAATTTAATTAAAAAAAAAAAAATGTAAAATTGTGCTTTTTTTTCATAGTGTTAGTTAACGCTTCCGTTTCCGCTTCCGTTAAGATTTACTTTTGACATCTGTTTCCGTTTCTGCTTCCGTTATGCCAGTTCCGTTGCATCACTAAAATCAATCCAGTCGTTTAGGCTACAGAGCGTGCCAAAGAAAAAACACATTACCCTCTTTTTAGGGCAGTAAGGCAAAAATAAGAATTGGGAGCGCAAAATTTAAATCTTCGAAGGACCCTAACTTACGACGCTGGTACTGGTGTTTATTTCTTTCATCATTCTCAGCCCACATCACACACTGCTAGATTTTGATTTATGATTAAATGTTTTGGTCTTTTTCCGTTAGTTTATGGGGCGGTAAACCCTACAGGCCCAGGGAGCAGAATCTTAATACGCCACTGCTTTTTGCCTTGTAGAACCGTCGCAAAATAATGATTGCTCTTTCTAAACGCATAACTTGTCATTTTTGTTTGTTTTTTAATCCATTGTTCCGCTTAAACGTACGTTCGAGACTGACGTAAGATACTGAGTTGCCTCAAGGGATTTACTATGTGTTTGTATTGTCGCGCAGACCTCGGTAAAACGTATCTACGTATTTAAATTATGCCAATACGCTCTAAAGGGGCACGCATTGGTGTACAGGCAATAACAAACACAAGGTAAACAACACAGTTATGTTATGAAATTGTATAAACAATACACAGGCTTGCGATTTCAGAAATCTCGGGTGATTTGTTAAGAATTATCTAAATCAGTTGACAAATTAGCGAAGATATCGATTGAGAACTTCCTACTTTATTTTTGAAGTTCAGAAAAAGCCTTTAGTGATTTTATGCATTGTGTAGTCGGGGTGAGTCAGATTTAGTGAAAAGGGCTTTGTTATTGGAACTTTAAAATATAACTAATCACATTATTACGACGCAAGAGTCAGAATCCCAATGCCGCCATACTTATTATATGAAACGACGACGAAAGGCGGAAACAGACTATTGAAACGCGATGCCACACCACGTGTCGACACCCGATATGCATCGCACACACAAGCAATTTTCGAATACAGTAGTCTGGTATGGTCGTTTGCTATGGATTTTTAATAAATAACGAGTCAAATAAAGATTTTCAAGAAGTTTTCATGCAAATTTTGGGTTTAAATTTAATACTTAAAAATTATGATCCCTGTTTTGGGCTAAACTCATGTCAAATAGAACAGGATATCGTTTAACCAACTCAATTAATTGCTCGTCGGTCATTTTTGCCAGATAAAACGCAAAATTAAATTGATATCAACGTATTCTGCGAAAATTCTCGAATACGTGGCGTCGGGTTTTGCCTGGAAAAATAATGCGTCGTGCACCGCGTCGGGTGGCGTGTTCCCCCCCACCACCAACACGTCGATCTGCATAGATTGGATCGGGTGGCGATTGCGCGCAACGCGTCGCGTCGGATATTCCTAATGTGATTCTGATCATAGAAAATAGTAGATTTGATTTGTCTCAACACGTGTTGCGTTGCGTCGGGTCGCGTCGCGTTTCAATAATCTGTTTCCGCCTTAACTATTATAACTCTACCAACCCAACCAACAGCCAATCAGTGGTTGGTATTCGCGCCGGCTCGGCTATTATAGGTCAGCGCTAGGCGCATGCGCAGAGGTTCGTTCAGAAACACATTATGGTGAATATTGTGCTAGGGCGCCTTGCCGTGACCTATGCTACCAGGGAGACGTTTAGTTACATCCACTTTTGGTACTTTTAGTTATTTATTGCTTCCTCAAAAATTTTCTCCGCTGTTTGCTATTATCCTCCTATTATTAGGCGCCATAATTTTAGACTGAACGCACAAACTACTTCTGAGCATCACTTGATACCCAGTCGTGTTTTGGTTAGATGTAATTTTTCTTTCGGTTGATTTCTTGTAAATTTGGTATAATATACGCAATATACAAACTAAAAATGTATTTGGAAATATTGAATCGAATTGCAATCGATTGATTACAATTCAAATGCTAGTTGCCAGTTTAAAAAAAATAGACTTAACTGAACTCTTCTTTCCTCTAGTTTGACTCTATGAATTGATTATGGTCGATGGCCGACCACGGTGTTTGAAGTCAAAAGAAGCCAATGTTATAGATTGTTGCACATTGGATTATTTTTTAATACAGTCAATATTTTAATTATGTTACTATAACAAACATTATGCAAATCTAATGATATAACTAACTCTGCAGGCCACCATACAGGTATGTAATGATTTTTAAACTGTTTTGTCGTAGACGTGAGGCACGTAATAGGTTCCCCATGCCACTTTTTATGTATTCACGCCTTTCAAAATCCCAGGCTATGCTAGTCAACTCGCGATGCGTTTCTGCGCATCTCGCTAGGTGTTATACTTATAGGTCAATATTGAATTGATCGTTTCAGTCTGGAGTGTAATTACCAAAAGCCAGTCAATTTCGCCATCAATTGTGAGAAATTTTGTCCATATTTTTTTTTGTTGAAACGGATGGAAGTGAATCCTGCGTTTTCAGTGATAAAAAAAAACTTCTCACGGTCGTAGACTGCTGCGTTGGGTTTTTTTATGGGAAATGATATCCATGTGATATACTTCCTGTACAGATGCACGTATTAGCTTTGCCCAGGGGCTCGTGTTCGAAGTTTCGATCGCATTTCGCGTCCGTGCATGGAGTCGTGTCTTTGTATCGCCGTTTTAACGCAGTGTGTATTTTATTGTGCGAATCGTTGCTGACATTATTCTTGAACATATGATTGTAATGGCCTTGATTATGACATTGCCTACAGTTGTTTAGCCAAAGAAACAATTCAATACAATGGCCTTGTGAACTTGTTGTTCCTTGTTACTCCTTCATGTGTGATCATTGCAATGTGCTCTCAATACATTTTACGAATCAATAAATGTTGCACATTTGCATATAGCACATTGGTGTATGTACATAGGTATAGCCCTATGTGCCCAGTGTGCCCTGCCCAGTGGATATTGATTGCCTTACAGTTGATTGTTTCATGCATTTTTCATGATTCAAGGCATTTGATTTAGCTCTCTGTTTAAGTTTTCATTAGTGTTTCAGAATATTCCTAACAATGAAGGTTTATTGTTGGTGTTAATGGTTTACAATAATTAGAATTTGTTGAGTTTTGATTGTTCATTTGTTAGTTCACACTTGTTCATCACAGATTTTATGTGGATGTTTAAAATATAAGGGAATGATTTTCCAATTCAATATAATTTAAAAATTTAGTGCAATTGGACAAAGGAGGTGATTAATTATTTTTATTTTATTTGTGTTGTTTCAAGATGTTAATTCAGTGTTCAGATGTTTATATAGTATTTGTAAATTTAATATGATTTTCCACTTTCATAAGTATTTTGTGTTCTTGAGTTATCATAGCTAAGCAATACAGAACTCTTAAAGAAAATGATTATTGATTGATTCAGATAACTCATTCCTAAATATATTTTGCTAAAACATCAAGAAAATCATGCTGATCTGACATCAATCTAACAGCCCATTCATTTTGTTACACATATTTTGGGTATTTGGTGTTATTTCATTGAAATACTTTACTTAGCCTTTCAGCACAGCAACCCATGATTTACAGCGCTGAAATAGTGTAGATTTTTAATTGTTACCTGGTATAACAAAAACATCACTAAAAGGTTAAAATACAGTGCAGATATTTATAATAAATAAAGTTTAAATTTAATTTTTGAAATAACTTGGAATAGGTTACAATCTTATTAGTAATTAGGTACAATAAGTGACCAATATTTAGGCCCGTCCTGCACATGTAATTTTTTTTGGAAAGTTGGTCTCGAGTTTGTGAAGAAATCACAAGAATACACAAGCTCATGTATTAATTTCTTGTTTGACATTTCATTTTTTTTTTCACTATTGATAGGGTCTCCATGTTGATTTTTTATTTGATTCCTTGTTGTCACAGAGTTTTGCTAGTGGCTAACTCTTCATGGCATGTAGCCATTGTCATTGTTTGTTACCATGATATTGATAACAATAGTTTCGTAATCTATGTTGTTTTTACTCTGTTTTCCTTTAAGCATGTGTACTGCAGAGTAGGGAAACTTGTGTGCATTTGGGTATAAGCACCTATTGATTAGTTTATAATTATAAGACATCCTTCTGAGAATTCAGGAAATCACCCATGTTTTGTTTGAGTCTTGGTTCGGTTTTTTTGATTCAATACAATATCTATCTGTCCATCATGGTTTGGTTTCTGCATTCAGTCGTTTTGGTGGAATAATGTGTGTGGGCCACGGCGGCCATAATTCCAACCAGCCTAGTGTCTAGAAGCAGATGACACGAAGCCTCATCTGCTGTGGCCAAAATGTTAGTAACAGAATTTGGTGATCCTTGGGTTTTTTCTTTATCAAAACAATACTTAAGAAGATAGCTTTGGTTGTGGTACTAGTTACTAGTTTCTGGGTAGATGAGCTTGTCAGTGAATAAGTTTTATTTCGTTTTTAGGGTTCAATACCCAAAGGGTAAAAACGGGACCCTATTACTAAGGCTCCACTGTCCATCTGTCTGTCACCAGGCTGTATCTCGAGAACCGTGATAGCTAGATAGTTTAAATTTTCACAGATGATGTATTTCTGTTGCCGCTATAACAACAAATAATAAAAATTAAATTATATAAAAATGTAGGGCTAACATACAAGAAACATGTTTTTTTTTTTCGGTTTATGGTACAGAACCCTTTATGTGAGAGTCTGACTCGTACTTGGGCGGTTTTTAGTTAGTTGTTAAGTTATTTTCTTTTATTTGTGTTTTTGTGCATAATTTCTTTTGGAATAAATGTGTATTCTTTCTTCTTCATCTTTCTTTCTTATTCTTTCTAGATATGAGTTGTCACAGATTAATGTTTTCCTAGAGATAGTATTCAGTAACTTGAGCAGTTTTGTTGCAGAAAGAAGGGTTGAAAGGATGGGAAAGGAAGTGTGATAATGTGAATTTGTGATTGTATATTGTCAAATGGTAGTGTTTTTTAAGGTGATGCTGATTGACTAAGTGTCTTGCACACTTAGCACAGTATACTGTTAGTGACCCTTGATCATTTTTTTTTTGATGCAATCCTCTTTTCTGTCATCTTTTAATGAACTTTATTGTTTTTTTTTTCACATTATTCCGTCCTAGCTAGAGGATTGATTGAGAGTTGCTTTTCCTACTGTTAGCTGATACTCATTTTTACAATGCTTCATGCATTAATACTCTTGTAAATATTGGTCATTATATTATATTGTGTGTATCTGTATGTGCTAAATAAACTATTTTTCATTCTTTCTTTTCTTTATTATACTAATCTATACTAAAACCCAGTTTCATGTTAACATTATTTCATAATGATCCATTAAATGTTTGTTTCATTGGTAGCAATATAATTTACTGAGTAGTAACTAACTAACCTTTCAATTTCAGCTTTTGTTTTAGACCATAAATCATTCAGTTTTTGGTGTTTGAATGACTTTGGAACATGTTAATATTTTCTCTTTCTAGCTAGTGCTCACATTACAATAGTGTGTTAAAAACATCAGTGTGGTCCGCTAGGACACCCATCCTCAATCATCATTTTTGTTAAAATACTCATGATCATCATCGTAATTTGGAGTATGATAGCTCATACTTAAGTGTGGAGAGTAAAGAAGAACACATTCTTAAAATGCAGCGAGCTGGCAACTTAGTGTGGGCCAAATGGGTTCATTTTGAGATTAATATGAATGCTAGGTAAAACTGCTACTAGTTCTGTAGTATATGCAAACTCTAGGGCAGTACTGACCTTTAATTTGTTTCACAGGAATCCTGCTCATGCACACCGAATAACTAGAATTTATCAAAGAATTGTGAGTATAAATTTAAGTATAGTACATTGTTGGTCTTTTACAACAATGTCCAAGGTAAGGGTTGCTCTTTTTAATTATATTTTTGTTTAAGCACATATTAATAGGTTTATGTTACAGGAAGAACCACCCGTTAGGATGGAACCAGAACAACCACGTCCACGTCCGATTTATGATGGCCAGGCCCCCTACGATATTGAAGCAGAGATTAATACTGAGGAAAGAGATCACTTAATGGAGCAACCAGAGAGGCAGCAGATCGACGATATCGAACGGGAAGATTTCGATGAGGAGAACAGAATCCTGAAGCACTGCTCGGGATTGATCGTCGATGCCGAGATGGCGCCCGCACACTACTCCGGAAATCTGTCTAGTGCCAATTCGAGCCTGACGTCCAGTTCGGAGACGATATCAAATCTGTCCAACCTAATATCAAATGATTATAGCCTCCCCGGCTGCAGCAAGGATGGGGATGACTCTAACACAACTATAAAGAATATGATACATTCTAAGAAGTATGTGGTGCAAGAGCAGAAAGAGGATTTCATGCAGAAACTGTTGAATAGCAATACAGAGGAGAAGAAAGATTTTCCTAAGGGCAAAATGTATAAAGGAGATAAGTTGGACTGCGACAATGATGAGGGCTGTGAAATGGACACGAGTGGTCCGTCAGGCAGGACGAGCTCCAACGCTTCGAGCATAGGAAGCGCTAGTTCAGATAGCACCAAGGGTGGGTTCACTGTGCCGTCCACCTCCAACGCTGACAAGTTGCTTGGTCTCGATGACAGCAGGAAAAATGAACCGGGAAGTTCTACACGTAAGAGTGTGGTAAGTATAAGTGTGATTATACCTCTGTGGTGTAGTTCAAGAATCGAAGAAGTTTGGTTGCCCAGTTTCAGTTTTTTCAATTCGTAAAGCAGCCAATGTTAACTAGTGGATATGAGGTGCAGATTTCAAATGTTCTCTCGTTGCAGAGCTTTACCTACTGCCCGGATGCTGAGGACAGCTGCTCTGATGACGATATTGTGGAAGATACCTGGTGCACGTGCCTGTCGTCCCATGAGGTAAGAACTTTGATTTTTTTCCTAACTGAGACATCTCTTCCTAGGAAGGAAGAGAAGGTAACAGGAAGACAGATGGCTCTAGATGATGTCTTGATGATGTTCCTACATTTGGGCGCAAAACAAAAACTATTGCAGAGTGAATATTAGTTCTCATGATTGCATGACTAAGTCTGAACATCTCAAGGTAAATGTAAAAGTGTAGACACCATGCGGGCGTTATGTCGATGGCACATAACCTTCGTTGACACTTCAAACAAATGAATAAAATTCACTGCTTTATAACGTTTTTCAGGGGAGAAGTAATAAATCCATTTAATTCCATTTAATTAAAATTTGTTTTGTGTCCTGAGTTTGGTTTCATACATCTTAGCGTTAACTCAAAGTAACCTGAAACAGCATTTCACAATCATTTTGCTTGATGGTACTGATAAGGTAGGTTTCTTAACAATTGTGGGCCGAAAAAACTCACGTTTTCGGCCCTCTGGTCTCACCCTCGCCCCAGCTTCAGAAAGGCTTCGACGTCAACGTACATAAACTTTCTGTATGCCTATTCATAGGCAAAACAAAAGGTTCCAATGAAACCTGGCATTTTCTAGAGAAAGAAAACTGTATTCAAATGTTCAGGGTTTTGCAACAGTATTTTTAACCCCCGACGCAAAACGACGGGGTGTTATAAGTTTGACCTGTCTGTGTGTGTGTGTCTGTTTTACTGTCTGTCTGTGGCATCGTAGCTGTCGAACGGATGAACCGATTTTGATTTTGTTTGAAAGGTGAATTAGTCGGGAGTGTTCTTATTTGATGAAAATCAGTCCAAGATGGCCGCCGCCACAAAATGGCGGATTACATATTTTTTCACAATTCCCTAAATATGGGTATCAAATGACAGGGCTTTACTAGTAGAATACTACTATGTCAAATTTCAAATCCAAGATGGCCGCCACCACAAAATGGCAAATTACATACTTTTTTCACAACTGCCTCAATATGGGTATCAAATGAACGGGCTACCGCTACTATACTAAGTATGTAATAACATAAATTTGCGGTCTCCCGAGGCGAAGACGCTTGGCCCAAAAAATCGTACCTATATTCAACTAAAAGGATCAATACATTTTATTTTTTAAAGTTACCTGGGGTTTTATACTAACTAAGGTTGGTGAAATTGTGTCGCTGGCTTACCTATACTTTTTGATCTGCTTCACTTCACACACAGATGGTATGGATGAAACTGTACAACTTGGAGACGACGATACGACAATAAATTAAAACACTGGCAATACTAGTTCATACGAAATTCACCATCTGCCTAGCCTTTTCCCAATTATATTGGGGTCGGCTTCCAGTCAAACCGGATTCAGCTGAATACCAGTATTTTACGCGGAGCGGTTGCCTACCAGACCTCCACAACCCATTAACTGGGTAACACGGTACTCCTTAGTAAGACTGGTGTCAGATTTTCTGGCTTCTGACTATACGTAACGACTGCCAAAGATCTACAAATGACAGCCGGGACCCACGGCTTAACACGCTTTCCGAGGCACGGTATGTAAAGATGGTCACCCAGCCACAGACCTACATCTGCAAGCGTTGCTTAACCTTAAAAATCGACCCGTGCGGCTGTTATTATTTAGCCACGAGCTCCTACGAGTTCATAAGAATATGTTGTCTTTTAATTACAGTTTTGATATCACTGCAACAGACTGCTTGGAATATTTCGCCAGAATAGTAGTCACTATCCTGGACTAGTTTGAGTTTTTTTTAGGTCTTATGCTTTTGGAAAGTTTATTTGTAATTTCGGTGACAGGATTTATAATGGATTCAAAATATTCCTATGAACCAGTATTGCCAATAATTTCATTTATTGTCGTATCGATGTCTCGACATTGTATATATTTTAATGTATGCAAAAATGCGATTTTCAGGAAGACTCAAGCGATGACCAGGAACCGGAACCAGAGAGGGAAAGGGAGCGACATTGGGTAATATAAACAGTATTTAATGTACCTATTAACTGCAATACTTTTATTATAATTATGTGTTTGTCTTCTTCGTGTCGATGTCCGCTTAATGCTCTCCATGTTTTCGATGTATCTTTCCATTCGATTTAGCATCTGGAATGAATATTTTATTAACAGTATTAATATTAACAACTTTTTCGGGCCAGTAAATGACGTGTTGAAATATTTTTGAGAATGCTGAAACACATTAGAATAAACTTTATTCTTATCTGCTTTAGTCAAATCTGAAATATTCAATAAAGGAATTTCTCTTATTCAATAAATGAACCATTGCTTATGTTTGCGGAGAAGAGAAGAACTTATAACATTGTTGTCGTTATTTGCCGCGATTTTTATTAGAGACAAACCTTAAAATTCTAATAATAGTTTTTACGTAGAAGTTAAAATTATATTTATAATCTCTCCCTTTGGCGTACGCAAGGAAAAGGGGCATTTCATTTAGTTATTCAAATGGAGAGTTGAGCAATGGTTCTTAAGCCATTTTAAGTAGCTTATAAGATAGTTGGGTTCTTAACAAACATTTTAACTATTCGGATAAAGGATCTAAACCCAATACGATTAAGAACTTCTCTAGAAAATATTTTCTCTTGTACATATCTAATTACAAAAAACAACTTCAGCGCTAATGCAAGCGGGAACTAGTCACAAAATGTATTTTAAGCGACTATAGTAATCTCACAATACATGCTGAAATAACACTTCGACAACTTACATCCAATACATGGAAGTATTTCTGAAAACCGCGTCGTTGCATTTCTCGGGATTTGCAACTAAACATTTTATTGTTCGGTCATCATAACTTCCAATCTTCATACGTGTTTAGTTTACATAAATAACAGGAAATTAGTGAACGAAATAATCTGTGACACCTAAAATGTGACGTAAGATTGAGATACATGTTACGAGCCGATATATTTCAATATAACATCAATCTGTATAAAGTGTACATTATCGGACACCGCGGCGTAACTAATAGCTGTTAAGATATTCAGAAAGCCGCTCTCGATCATGTGTTATTCATCTCAAGCTAAATACATAAAAAACATCCATCAATAGTGTTGTCCTAATCTCTCGCCGTCAGTTTTTATAATATTTGACGTATTTCTATACGAGTTATTGAATGTTGATGTTGTACGGGATTTATAGGAAAAAAATATCTTAAAATTCAGACTTTTTTGGGAGACATGTACCTTTTTACTTCGACAAGTTTAAAGGAGGTGTCATGATATACCCAAATTAATTCCTTTATACATATTAGAGTTGTTTGATATTTTCGTATTTGGCGCTAGGTCGAAGGTATTTAACATGTCCTGTTTCTGTCAATCATTTGCAGATAACGCAGACAGAATTATATTTTACGTTTGGCCTAAAGATCAGTTCTAATATTTCATTTTATACCAATCAAATTACATTTTTGATTTGGAAACAAGAGTAAAGGTTATCTCAATTTATGGCTCCAGAGAAAATAGTGTGACTTCTTGTGATATCTGAGCCAACACTGTTTTTGATATATTGTCTTTCCTACTCCTTTATCGCAGAAAGGAGTCGATAGTGTTTCAAATTACCTACTTAAACGAAGATACAGACAGTGTAATTTGAAACAGAAAATAACAAAGTTCAGTTACATTTTAAATCTAGAATGACGGTAAATTTTTATTCTGCAACGTGATCGACATTTTTTCTATTGAGAAAGTTTTTGCATTATTTAAGAGGCTTCATCACGTTGCGTTCCCTCACTCATTTTTTTTCCTCATGGCGTAACTTTGCGGAAGAATTTCCGACTTCACGTTTTCTTAAAACAATAGGCACTGGAGTTCGTTAGGTTTATTTTTTGCAACAATATTAATTGCGTGTACCTACTTAAACATGGTTTACAGTATGAGTGGCAGTAAATCTTTCAAAGAGTGTCCAGGCACCGTCCGGTCCAGTTCTCACTTAAATCATTGCACAGCCCAGCTAACATGAGTTAGTTGTACGTGTGAGTTCGCCGATACTAATACGCGGATATACCGATATACCACGTTTTAATCCGATTGTCAATTTAATTCATATTCCGAAGACTGACGACGCGTGCGATCGTGCATTCACACTTACATTCGGCTCGTTTACTTTCGCAAGTAGTACGTACAGTGAAGCCGAGTAAACATGGACCCTGCCTTATCATCCGGCAAAGTAGTAAGTAGTACACAAATATAACTTTAGGACTAGACATGTGGGGCGCGAACAACTAGTTATGCAAACCAAGACGTTTGTTGACGGTTGTCGATATGGTGAGTTTTTAGATAGGTATACAAGCCGAAAAAAATTAAAACGGCAAAAATAGCTGACAGAAATACCTGTGGAAAATATACCCTTAATAATTAGTTTGTCAATATTACTAATCAAAAATAATTTTTGTTTACGTCGCTCAAGTGAAATTAAATTTGTGACTTGTAATAATTAATATCGCAAACTGAACATACGACATCCGCCTATTTGTTGAAAATGGTGTTATCTTACTAAAACTTAAATAGTTTAATTCCAGGCAAATATTATTTTCTGATTCAATCAGCAGTTCTTGAAGCACTATTCGTAAATCTAGAATATTCTTTATCGAAGGGATGAAGTAAGCTGCTGAAGTTGGTTTTTGTTATTTATAATTATCCTGAAGACCAATTTCTAGTATTTAAAAAAAACGTTCAAATTCAAATCGCAATCTCATTTTCATAGTACTTTATAAGTACGGGACCCTTCAGAAATATTACCTTTATAAGAGTTGAATATCATTGGCATATTGACAATCCTCAGAGGAAGCGTCGCCATGAACCACCGGCGCAGCAGTCGAGCAAGAAATTCTGCGGGGAAGGTTCCTCGTCATCCTCTATGGGATCTGAAGGCTGGCCGTCTCCTTCACCCAGCTCCGCGCTTGCTACGGCTGAGGTCGAAGAAGGACCGCCTGAGATCAAGCCATGGCTCGCCAGGTTTGTACAAACAACTGTCCAGTCCGAAAACGTTTATTTTATTAACATTAACCAGAAAACAGGAGTAAATTTTTCAGTATTATATTTGACTTTTGTATTGCCATCATGGAGCTCATAGCAATGTCACCATAAATTAACAAATCTGAAAGTTGAAGAAGCTTTTCTTGCAGGTTAACCTATGAGGTCGCCGTCTGCTTAACAGAACTTTCCTGTGGCAACCTTAACCTTTTGAACGCCACTGTCACGTATAAGTGACAAGCAAGCGCGTGCCCTGTACGCCAAACGTCACAAATACGTGACAAAAAGTACGGAAAATATGTGGCTTGGCGTCGGGGGCACGCCGATGCGTTTATGCTCTGGCGTTCAAAAGGTTAATAAAAATTAGAGCCTCGAAATAAATTCGCCGTTTAATTTTCTCCATTTTTTCCCATTCACGCTTAATTTTCTAATGTTACCAGAAGTTTTTTTTATTCTACGGTTTTCAAGCCAAATCTGAATGAAAAATCGTCACTTCTCAGATTTCCCGACACTACTCGACGAAGAGTACCTTTTCTGAAGAGTCATACAGTATAATGAACACTTAGGGCACAGTGGGCTTATCTCAATTATTAGTAATGCAATTTGTAAGATACAATACATCATCATCATTATTAAGTCGCGTACATGATGATTATTAGATGTACTCCCCACAGCCGACGAATGATTCCAGCTGAGCATTGACTTAATTGGAAGTAATTGTGAGCACGTTTCAAGATTCTTTACTAAGAAATTCTCAAAAACAAAAATATTTTCCAAAATCTCGCTTAGTTTTCATTTTATAAACTTACCCTCACACCTCATTTTATAAACTTACCTGCTGGGCTAAAGGTCTCCTAGGATTTCTATATTTTTGTTGTAAAAAAAATATACCGGGATCATAGAAACATGCGACGTTTTCATTACTAATATAGTCATTAAAAAAGTCTTTCACATATTATAATAATAATATCATGGGACAATTCACACACGGTCATCCGATCCCAAACTAGGCAGAGCCTGTGCTATGGCAACCAGACAACTGATAAACATACTTATATATTTCTAAATACATACATATTATAGACAATATTGTTTTAGTGGGTTTTAGTGGTGAGTTTACAATCATAAATCATCATCACTTTCTTGACTTTATCCCAATCTATTTGGGATCGAGTTAACAGGGGTTCTTTCACACTGTCCTCTGTCGTACATATACAAATAATTTCAATATTATGACTACGCAATATCTAAGCTGAAGTCACCGCATTCGTACACCAATCAAGTTTCCTCTTTTCTCAAGGTTCAACAACTGGTCCAACCTGGAGAAGATCCAGGCTATCGACGAGCTGATCAACTGCTGCGACGCCAGTCAGGTGCGCCACATGATGAAGGCCATCGAGCCGCTGTTCCAACGGGACTTCATCTCGCTGCTGCCTAAGGAATTGGCGCTCACTGTGCTCGGGTATCTGCAGCCTAAGGATCTGCTCAGGGCGGCCCAGACTTGTCGCTATTGGAAGTAAGTGACTTTTTCGCATTAGAACGACGCATACCATCATCGTCTTCCTGCCGAAGTCCCATATTACTTGCGGTCGGCACAACACCTTTTATCCTTCCTTGTATGTCTTAGAAGAAATTTTGGAATGGGCTAGGTTCCAAAATTTAAAGATTAGAGTCTTCTATCAAACGCCTTGGGAGAAAATAATCTGCTGGTGACAATGTTAACTTCTCGGAGTTTTTATTAAGCTGTCGTGACTGTTCAGAGTTTTAGTGCGACTTCTTTACTGAAATGCACCAGATATGTACGCCGTAAAGATGTTAAATATTGCAGTACTCAATATTAATAAACACATGCAAAGTCTTGCTTTGGATGTCAATTTATTGGCTGATTGGAAGACAATTACGGCTCACCGATCAATAGAAACAATCAAGAGCTGTGTGTCTAAAGTTCAAAGTACTAGATCAATAACAGGACGTAAAAACAGCTCATCGAGTCTGAAGAACATATACACTATTTCTTCGACTTTACAAGGTTAATGAAGAGAAATGAAGAGTACAGGCACAGAAGAGTATACTTATTGTTTATTACGAAACACCATAGCATTTTTCGTTGTTCTGAAAAATATGTAATTTTACGATTGCTTGACATCAATTTAAATGAAGCCCTGTATTTTGCTTTTCGTCCTAATGGCGACCGATAAGGCAACATCTCAGTGAAATGTCCAGAAATTCATTTGGTTAAAGTCTAAATACATTAATTTTGCGTTCTCTATTGCTATTGTTGATTATTATAAAGTACGGATGGCTAGTGATAGACAGAAAGGAAAAAAGACAACAAATTTTACGGTATAAACCGAAAAACAAAATAAAATCACACCCCAGTCACACATATTCTCAGTCTGTCAAATCCACGCCCAGTTATTATACTGTCTCAACTATCTGATAGGTTCCTCGCCGAAGACAACCTGCTGTGGAAAGAGCAATGCCGTCGCATCGGGATAACCACCCTGAGGAAGATGCCTCGTTCCCTTCCTCGCTGCGCCAGTCCCTGGAAGGCTGCCTATATGCGCCAGTACCTCATCGAGAACAACTGGCTGCACAAGCCCGTAGCCTCCCCCATCATCATGAGGGGGCATGACGACCACGTCATCACCTGCCTCCAGTTCTACGGAAACCGCATCCTCAGCGGCAGCGATGATACTACCCTCAAAGTGTGGTCAGCCGTCACCGGCAAGGTGAGCCGAGTAAAGTATAACTTTACATACATTTATTTGTTATCACACAAACAATGTATGCAGTGTTAATGAGGCAGTTATCGCCTGAATTGTCGATCAATTGTAACCGTTGATACAGTCTGAAGGTAATATCAATTGTGGTTATTGACGAGCTAAATTATCAATTGTCTGAATTAAGTTTTTAGGTATCTTGGAGACTTGTTAATGTGATCTGTTTAAGAGTTCCATGCCACAAAAGACAACACTATCTTTACAGGATTGCTTTTTTGTCCATTTGTTTGTCCCGTTGTTGTCGCGGTGTTCAGTTAATATTATAAACTATTTGGGTCTACGTTATCTGGGAGCTGTTAAACCATAACGGCTTTTTTTCACGGTGTCTCTTCCCGCACAGATTGAAGATTTGTATTATTTGTAGAATATTGTTCCAGATCTGGTTTGTGAACTTATAACATTTTAGTTTGTAACATATTTGGATATAGGTTACCTACCTTTTAAGACGAATTGGGTAACATTTTCCACAAGTCTTAACTATGTAACAATATACGCATAGATAATGTTCTACCCAGGTACATGAAGTAACTTATTCCACTAAGATGCGCGAGAAACCGACACCAACCAACCTAGTGAATATACTTATCAAATCTTATTCATCAGTGCCTGCGTACCTTGGTGGGACATTCTGGAGGCGTGTGGTCCTCGCAAATGGTGAACGACCTCGTGATCAGCGGTTCCACGGACCGCACCCTTCGCGTCTGGAACGCCCGGACTGGCCAGTGCTTGAAGGTGCTCGCCGGACATACTTCCACCGTGCGTTGTATGCATCTGTACGAGGACAGGTAGACTATTACTAGACAATAGGGTGTTCAAACAGTTGTGAAAAGTCAGCTCAATTGGCGTCGCGATAATACAATGTGGTTGAATAAACTGAATTAATACTATTTTGTAAAAATGTCACTGAGGTGAAGTGGTCTGTCAATCCATCTGTCAAGGTGGAATGACAGCTAACCTTAAGCTTACTCGATATAAATATGGTATGTCCTTTCAACTACTAACACTAACACTTTAAAAGTGCAAAGTTCGACGGCTCACTTCGTCGCAACTGCCGACACCACCAGTCCAGTGGCAGAATAGTCGACATCGGCTCAGTTGTCATAGAGGAAAAAAAAAAAATTCATGAAGCAATGTTTAGAGAATAGAGTTGCAGTATTCATTGGGAATTAGCAGTATCACAGCAAGGTTTCATTCAGCAAGTTTAGTCGGCATTTTACTGTCTACCACAAAATTATTCATGTCTTGTTAATGAATGTGAAATCGCGGTGACCACGTGAGCTGGCTGGTCGCGCTGAATTATTAGTTATTCATTAGTTTACATAATATGCTTTGCCATTTTTAGTATAATTACTAACCATGATCCATTATAACAAACACTTTTCCAATAGCTAAGCGAATACAAATAGACTTTTTGAAAATTTGTCTTGTATATTATTCAACATATTATTATAACATTATTCAACATATTATTATAACATTATTCAACATAATGAATAATGTTTTTAATACTAAATATATCTATTGTACTAATTTACCAAAATGTATGATGGGTCATGGAATGTTTTCTTTTGATTTTTAGAGTTTTGAACTCATATTGCTGATAGCGTAGCTTGGCTCAAAGGAAATAGCCACCCTTTTATAATATATCATAAAAGGGTGGATACTTCCTTTGAGCCATAATATTATTATGATGTTGGTCTAGAAGAAACTTGCAAAAAAATTATACTGAGCGTCGCACCACTAAAAAAACGTGATTTTTAATAGCAATTATATCAATAAACAAATAACACGGCTTGCGACAAAATAAAGACAGTCATAAACAGTAAGCTAATGTGTAATGTTATCTAAACACATCGCGACTTGACGATTGTTGTTTGTAATTAATTCGCAACAATAATAAAGATAATTATTACGGTTATCGAAATATCGCACGAGCGAGGTTTAATCTATCTCCAGCGAACAATAACAAATGCGTCGAAGCGACATTTTACAACACATTGTTATTATTTTATCTGCTATGCATACAGCCCAAATTCAAATTTGCGGTACTTTTTTAATAATGCCCAAAACTTACAATATAATGAACAGAAACAAAAAGTTGTGAATAGTAAAATCATTTTTAATACGTCGTATTAAACATATCTAAGCGTCTGCTAAGGCGTATATGAACAGCTAAATTGCAAACGCGACCATCAATGCTGCGCAGTTTTATTTCTTTTGGCTTGTTACTCTACGATGTACGTGCACGGCAGATTCGTCTTGTGTATTTCCATAAAACTTAAGACTCGCGAAATCCCAACCCATAGAAGTCCACAGGAAACTGTATCCTCCTATCTACCTTTCCAGGGTGATATCTGGTTCCCGCGACGCCACGCTACGGGTGTGGTCCATCCCCGAAGGGCGCTGTCTGCGCGTCCTCATGGGGCACTTGGCCGCGGTGCGCTGCGTGCAATACGACGGGAAGCTGGTCGTCTCCGGCGCCTACGACTACTTCGTCAAGGTGTGGAACCCTGACACAGGGGACTGTCTGCACACGCTCGCCGGTCATACCAATCGGGTATATAGCCTGCAGGTAAGACAATACTTCATCATTTATTTATTATATGCTCTACTAACTTCTGCCCTCGGCTTCGCCTGCTTAAAAAGTTTTCGTGGATTTTAATTGTTTCCAAGGAACCCTAATTCTTTTTCTAAAATAAAAGTAACCTAAATTACTTATTTCCTACATACATAACAATATTAACAGACTCCCATAAAAACTTCCACCCCCTTAAAGGATTTCTGGGATAAAAAGTATCCTATGTCCTTTCTCGGGACTCAAATTATCTCTATACCAAATGTCATCTAAATCGATTCAGCGGTTTAAGCGTGAAGAGGTGTTAAAACATCAATGGATATTGCCAATTAGTGTTATATATTTTCAATGCTTGAACAATGCTTGCAACACTGAAAACTTATTTATATTGACTGAAAAATATTTTTATTTATTCATTGTTTTGACAACAACATTCAACATCTCATATTCCGACTCAACTTTTCAGTTTGACGGCATCCACGTTGTGAGCGGTTCCTTGGATACTTCGATCCGCGTGTGGGACGTAGAATCTGGACAGTTGAAGCACACCCTCACCGGGCACCAGTCACTCACGTCCGGAATGGAGCTACATTCCAATATCCTGGTCTCGGGCAATGCTGATTCCACTGTCAAGGTCTGGGATATCACTACCGGCCACTGCCTTCACACCCTGTCAGGTAAGTCAGATTAACTAAACTGGTTTTGTTGATTTTATTTCAATGACTACTAGTTTTGTAAAGTTCTTGCCTCAACTACTCCATAGTCGTCTGTTTTATATGATGTTTTGAAACAACTTACTGTCTTGAGTGCCTCAGTTACTCAAAATTCTATAAATTATCTGATTTAATGAAATACTGTGACTTCTAATTTTCCAAAATAACACTCACTTTCGCTAACAGGACCCAACAAGCATCAGTCAGCGGTGACCTGCCTGCAGTCGAGCAACCGGTTCGTGATCACTTCTTCGGACGACGGCACGGTGAAGCTGTGGGATGTGCACACGGGCGAGTTCATTCGCAACCTCGTGGAACTGGGCTCGGGCGGCTCTGGCGGCGTGGTGTGGCGCATCCGAGCCTCCGCCACCAAGCTCATCTGCGCCGTCGGCTCCCGCAACGGTACCGAGGAGACCAAGCTCCTCGTCCTCGACTTTGACGTGCCCGGCGCTTGCCGTAGGTGCGATGAATAGCAGCGACTGAACCGACGCCTCTTGCGTCGCTACGCAAACCTCTACGCGCCCTGGCACTGTTAAAGTGCCTACATTGTGTCTGTCGGTCCCCACGCCTGCTGCTATCGTCCTTGTATTCAGAAGTTAATGCCAACGTGAGCCCATGTCTGAGTAGGGCCCTGTTATTCAGTAAAAGTTCTGTGTCATGGGTTGTGTGGCAGTCATTAAACTTTTAGAGTTACAGCGGCCTAAGTATTTCACTCAAAGGACATTACAATGTAGCAGCAAAATATTAAACCAATGACAGTAACTAACACATACATATATGACCTGAGCAAAATGCTGTATTTTAGTCCAGTATTTTGCTATTCGACGCACCCATAGCAGCCGATAGCATCGTAGTATATAGAATACTTAAAATGTTCAGTTTTTTATCAAGTCATATCATCTGTTATTGTGAAGGAACATGTAATTCGACAAGGCAGTTAGATGGTTTTAAATCGAACGCAGCAAAACGTTTGTCGTTACCCTTCATTTGACATTACAGAACTCCGACATACGTCACTTGCCATTATAACGTCTTGAAATGTCAAATAAAGAGGTGAAATTACCAATGTAGGAGCGTAAAGCACCTTAGAATCTCATGCCGAAGACCAATACTTGGAGATCTCGTTACTACACAGTGGTGCATATCATAATTATAGCGTAACAAAAAAATGTAGATGCATCTTTGTCGGATTACGTGTCGTTGGGACCGAGCAGCACTTTGAAGCGAGAGGTTGAGGTTCAGTCGGTTACCGGGCAGCCTGCCCGAGTATCTGCGTCAATAAGTTGCACGGAGCGTCGCGGAAGAGTGTGCATGTGTACCGTCGATGTGCTAGGGGATCACTCATACCCACCGGACTGTTATAATGTGAAACGTGCAAATGGACAAATTTCTTACTATAATCTTGTGTAACTCAAGTATCCACGATGTACTCAAATAATAATCAATTCAATACCATTACTATAGTTCTAGTTCTTAAAATGTTCAGTAGATAAAAATGGTGGCTAAACAACCATGTCGCATTGCCAAATTCCTTTATTTTTTACTCTGTGTTCCAAAGAGATGAAAATCGGAATTAGATGTTAAGTTTATTTTTTTATTTTATTTTTATTTTTAAGATGCTTCCCCGTGATGGTTGATTACAATGACACAGTATCATTTTTATCTATTTAAAATTAGTATTTCAGGTTGTATAACGTATTACATTTATTCACTTTTTTTTCATCCTTAATTTTGGTTATGAAAGTTACGGTTTTATGTGCAGAATTGTTTTTAACAATGATTATTATTTAAATTATTACAATACCAATTTATCATGATTGATATACATGTTTCATCATTTGAACTTGCTGTTTCTTTTATTTTATTTACTTGACATAGGACGGTACCAACACTGGTCTGCCTTTAAGCCGTTGAAAATGTTTTTTGTTTGTTTTTTTTTGTAAAAACTTCTTGTTATTGTAGTGTCGTCTTTTATTTTATTATTACGTATTTAATTACAATAAATACTGTGTCGTCCCTCAATATCTCAATTTAATGGCCAGCAGTTTTATCGCTTAACTTCTTTAATAGTCACTTAAGATAAATGTATGTCTAATATTATAAACATTAATAAACATTTCAGACTTGTAATGATACCGAATTAAGATTTAAACAATTTAAATAATCATAATTCTCGATGGTGTTAGTATGCGCGTATGCAATTGAACTTTGCGATTTTAACGTAACATGACGCGGCGGGTGGCTATAATACATTCGCTGGGCATGTATTTATTTGTTGTATTTATATACAAATAATAATGTGGTCATTGAAGGTCGCGTTTATGTAGCCGCTATTCTTCATAAATGGCTGTAATATTAAATAATTAAACGAAGACTGAAGCATAGTTATAGTGTAATATTTAAAGTATTAAATTGTAGCTACTCCTGTACTACAGACCATCACACTCAGCTGTATGTCTTTGTTGTCTACACTTTCCCTTTTATTGTAAAAGATTCGGTTTCTTTTTGTTATTAGTTTTTAAGATCAGACGCGAAACCGTCGCGACAGTAATGAAATACAATCTTACTAGTTACGGCTTATTGTAGTTATCTTTAGTTGTACATTTAATTATTACATTAAGTATTTTGTAAAACCAAAATGTTTCCATAGCCGGGGTTAGAAATTAATTTATTTTGTGTAACCCTTCTCGCTTCAGGCATCGTCGCGTGAGTGCACTTGCGTGACTTTCATAACATAGTGTACCAGCGGCCTTAGTGCGAGAGTGTTTGAACGTTCTCAATGGCGTTAGCGTGAACGTCAATTTGTATTGAAACTGAATAAGCGCCGTCTGGTGACAATAACAATACCTTGAAGAGGAAGAGGAGACGTTACCTGACGCGATGGATTTCGTTAAAAAACTCGCACTAAACACTCTGGTGTCTGAGATGCTACGTGACGCTAGTGCTGCGCCTCACACAGTTCGCATGCGCATGTGGACCCAGTGATGTGACTGATTCAGTGCTGCATACGCTTATTCATTTCCCACACATTGCTCAAGTTTATTAAAATTTCTAGCCCCTATGTAACTGCGGCATTTTCTTTCGAATCTATTTATTTTATAATGTACTTCACTTCACGAACGACTTCTGTCAAATAATCGGGCGAATGTACGCCGTGTAATCAATCTATTGTGTATTTCTGGACCTTTTGGGAAGAAGAGAATTAAATGAGGCAGTTTTGATCACATAAACTGATTTAGTTTTTTTTAGTGGCGAGTGCACATGGCGGACGATTCGAAACGGCACGTATACTTAACTCTTTATTGATTTTAAGACTTAATCATGTGAACCTAGAAATAATTATGTTAAATTTTGAGAAGTAAGGTCTAAAGTTGCGGATCGTTGGTGCATGTGCCCTAGCTACGCGACCCGTTCGAACAAACAGACAGCTCAACTGTATGTATAGACATATGGTGGTACTAGGCGGTGATGCGTGTTTGTTTATATTTTCATTTTGTTTCTTCAATTCCTTTTGCTTTTAATGTAAAATTATTGATTAATAAATCCAATTGTTTTCAAGTTTTTTTTTGTTTATTTTCTGTTTGTTATTTTGCGTGAGATACATCATTATTTAATCATTTTCTTTTGAATTTTGAGTTTTCTGTCTTTTAGTTGTTCGAGTCGGTGATGGGCAATATATTTTTGATTGAGGACTACTGATGAATCAAAAATGAATGATGAATGTTTTACCCGGTGCTGAATTCATTCAGTACCGGGTAAAACATTCATTTCATTCAAAACTAGGTGGATAGAAATGATGGGGTGAATGAAAACGAAACTTTGACTAATTTTCACGTTATTTAAATATTGTTTGCAGCAATGAAGAACTCCAATTTTTTTATCAATTATTTTATTTTGAAATGGTCGCTCTGAATAACTATTAATATGGTATGTATGTGAAAATCCCAAAAAAAGTTTCGTTTTTATTCACCCCTGCATTTCTATCCATCCCGTTTTACGGTAAGTCATTTTCTAATGGGTAAACATTTAAAATAAAACATTTGGCTAAACACAAGTCAACTTTAAATCATGATTGAAGTCGTCATAACTGATAAATTGATCGAATATATAAGTTGATTTCTAAATACTGGTTGTAGTACTATGCATTTGCCCACAGTCCACAATCATCACATCCCGCTGTTTTTTCCTTTTTATCCTTTAGCATAGCAGTTTGGCCTGGGAGGGTTAGACACGATTCATCAAATCCTAATAAACCTAATAATTCATAGTACAGTACTGACCGATAAAATCTTTTACTGTTTTTCAATTAATAATTGTGTTTAAATTTATGCCAACCCTCTTAACCCTAGTCAACCTACCAACCGTCATGTGCCTCTCGGCTTCTATTAGTTGTAGCATGATCATGATCTCGATAAATGGGCCATCCAACAATAGAATATTTTTTTAAATTTGAACCAGTAGTTCCTGAGATTAGCACGTTCAGCCAAACAAACTAGCTTTTTATTATGTATGTATAGTGTAGAATCTATGCTAGCAAAAGTTTGTGAATGGATTTTTAATTATTACTGAAAAGAAATGGAGATGATGGCTGAACGAGCTGGATTAAGCTCAGTGGTGGCCCACATTAGGCCTCGATCGACGAAGTTCAAGTCAAGTCATTAGGCCCTTGCTTAGCTCAGCGTGGGATGATGTAAGCTACTAAGCACCACAATTTTTTTTAGACAGTAAGACTTGGGTTGTCCGCAAGCTGGTTGGTTTAGTTTTGGCACACAATCACTGATCGTTTTCGTTTTTATTTACTAATTATTCATATTGAATTACAAGTTACTTTTTTTTTATCTTTGGCTTCGCACATACAAGTTACTTTGTTGATTGATGCAGGAAAGCTCAAGAACTAAGAGGGGGCAGAATGCAAAAGCGAGCTCGAAAATTTTTTTTCTTTGATCGGTCATTGGTTCCTAAAAACAAGTAACTTAGATGACTGATGCAAGAAAGCTCATGAACTAAGAGAGGGCAGAATACAAGAACGAGCGAAGTGAGTTCAAAAATTGATTTTCTTTTTATCATTCATACTTTATAATAGGAGTGATTTGCCTACACAGCCAGAAAAGCTGAAGAATTAAGAGACAGCAGAATTCAAGAGCGAGGTAAGCGAGCTCGAAATGTTTTACACCCCACCTTGGACAGGTTTCATTGCGTCATCCGTGTCGGGGTGACACCCGGCCGTGACAAAAAACAGTAAACGAAACTCCCCCCCGCCCCCGTCGCTACGCTACTGGAATACCAGTAACTTCGAAAAGTAGTAGAAAATATAATGACTAGGTACCTATTTGAAATCATCATAAGAAATAATAGACTATTCTATTCTATTTTTGTTTATGGCAATGATGAAGATGCCGATGTCGACAATTCTGTCAATGTCAAATGTGCCATGGAACAACTTTTTTTTTTCATTTACCCTGAAGGGTAGGCTTTTGACCATATTTTTTATTATTTTTGCATTAGAATGCAGATGTAACACATTCTAATGGTTTTTGGAGTATCTGGTAACAAATATTCAGATCGCACCTGTTTCAATCATTTCACATATTTTCCAGTTGCGTGGACACTTGAGAGACAAAACTACACCAATTTACATCACAATATCCACTAGGAATCAATTTATTTGTTTAATTAAAATAGCCGCTAAACTTCACTCGACAAAATCCCGCCAAAAATTCTGTAATACCGCTATGGAAAACCGTGTGAGACCAAAGACAAAAACAAAGATTTTTAAAATTTTGGAGGATTATTCAGTTACAAAATAACAATAAAAACCACATAAAACCGATAGTAATAAAAAGGAATTTCGCAATAAGACGGGTAATTTATATAACTACTAGCTGACCCACGCCACTTCGTCTGCGTCAAATTTTTCATGAATGCTCGGTCCTATTGGTCGTAGCGAGATTTTATGTAGCCTTATAGCCTTCCTCAATAAATAGACAGCCTAGGATTAGCGCGTTCTACCAAACAAATAGTCAATAATAACTAACTGATCGAGTGGTAAATGATCAATTTCGACCGCCGAGAGTAGAAAATAATTAAAGCCCTAATATCGCTATTAAAAAATAGGGGTTGGTGATAGCAGGGTGAAAATTTAGGGTTGTATGTATTTTTAAATGCCACATCATACAAAATAAAAAAATACAAAAATTGTCCAAAATAAAAAAAAGCCGGAAAGTGGATAAGGATAGGGATTTTTTATTTAGGGAGATGTTTTTATACAAATCATGAGATGGGTTATTCTTGGGGCAGTTAAAGAAAATGTGCTCAACCTACTTACATCCAACCCACATTCGCAAAGCGTTCCTCGCTTTGCGAATGTGGGTTGGATCTCTGACCCGAATTTTATGAAGAAACACCGGAGAACAACAATGGCCTATTCGGAGGCGATATAAAATGGAAATTACCTTTTTTGATACCTTTTTATAGGGGGAAAACCATGGCTTAGGGGTAACGTTAGGCTGAATAGCGTGATAATAGGCGCCTTTATGTTTACTCAATTCTTGCAAAATCATACCTGCCATGAAAACAGCAAGCTCTTTTTTGGAAGGCTTAGCAAATCATAGCTCCGGCATTGAAAGTGTTAAGTCAACCTATTGTGACGTAACTGCTTCCTTAGCGAGCGCATCAGCATATTCGTTTCCTCGAATTCCACAATGGCTCAGAATTCAATTCAATTTTTTTTTTCTCTACTGCAATCACGTGTGTTTAGCAAGATCTTAATTGACGACGAAGACGCCTGCACATCAGGCTACCCGGAACTGTCAAATTTTCCCAATCAACTTTGAACCTAATACTCTAGCGATAAAGTTGAATATCTATGAAAGAAATTTGACGAATTGTTGTAGCTTGATGTGCTGGCGTCTGTACCTACATTTTTACAGTTCACATGAACCCTGTCGGGCACAGCAATTCAATAGATATAATAGTGGCTTTATATTGGAAAAGTTAGATAAAAAAAAATAAAATAAAGTAAAATTGAATATTAGCCACATTCATTGGAAGTAAAAAAGTCAAATAAAATTGGTACCTAGTCAATAAAATAAAGGACGGTGGTTGTGCCAGTAATTAAAAACAAAACGGGTGACTCATCAGATCGGTCGAATGATAGGCCTATCTCTCTAGCAATGATTATCGCTAAAGTGCTAGACTATGTGCTAAATGTGCAGCTAGAGAAACATCTGCGTTTGCATGATGCAGAATTTGGTTTTCGACCTGGCTTATCTACCGAAACCGCCATTGCTTAACTTAAGCACACTGTCGGGGACTACGCTGATACAAACACACCAGTCTACGCGGTGTTTCTAGATCTTTCCAAGGCTTTCGACCTAGTCTCATAAGACATTCTTTGGGAAAAGTTAAAAGCAACAGGGATGCCCGTGGAATTACTGAACGTTTTTAGGTACTGGTACGGCAACCAATCAAACATTGTAAGTTGGGGAAATGAGTCTACTGTACCATACAGGTTGGAGTGTGGCGTGAGGCAGGAGGGCTCTCCTAATCTTTTTAACTTGTACCTGAATGCACTGATCGGGAGACTCAGCGGGGCGCATGTGCTTTGTTGACGGGTTGTGTTTCAACCACATAAGCTACGCCGATGATATGGTTCTGTTGGCTCCCTCGGTCGGTGCTCTCAGGAAACTGATAGGAATATGTGAGAACTACGCTGCCGGCCACGGGTTGATGTATAATGTCAAAAAATCAGAACTCATGAGGCCGTTGGCAAGAAAGGTCCAGTTAATGTACCAGCAGTTAAAATAAACGATGTCCCGATTCGTCGGGTACATCAGTTCAAATACCTCGGACATTTAATTGCTGACGCACTAAAGGACGATGACGACGTGGAACGGGAGCGCAGGGCGTTGGCGGTTGGGCAAACATGTTGGCTCGTAGGTTCGCACGATGTACAGAAGAAGTGAAACACACGCTATTTGGGGCATACTGAACATCCCTGTACAGTGTACTCGAGCCCCCTATGGGTTAACTGTACCAAACGGGCCGCCAATGAGTTGCGCGTCCAGTATAACAACGCTTTCAGGGCGCTGATGGGGGTGCCACGGTATTGCAGCGCATCAGATATGTTTGCACAAGCTAAAGTCGACAGCTACTCAGCTGTCGTGCGCAAGAAGAGTGCATCTCTTCTTGCCAGATTGCGTGGCAGCGGCAACAGCCTCCTGAGAGTGATTACGGATAAGTTTGATGAGAGCCCCATTATAAGGCATCTCATAAAGACTACAATGTCTCTCGTGGTATATAAGTACTAACATAGGGTATAAGCTGGTTTTGTTACTAACATCTTTTAAGTATTTTGTTTGTGTGTGTGTATCGATGTTGTCTGAAATAAATAAATAATAATATTATTATTGCAAGAAACGGAGGCAGCCCCTTTAAATTTTTTATTATTTGTAGTGATAGCGGCAACAGAAATACACACTCTGAAAATTTCAACCGGACGGACAGCGGGCGCTGAGTAATAGGATCCCGTTTGTTACCCTTCGGGTACGGAACCCTAATATTTCGTTAAAATAGATTTTTCATTTATGGTGCACCTACCTCAAAAATTTTCCGATTTCTAAGATGTACCTTGAATACAAAAAGTTTGCGGAACACTGTTGTAAAGAGCAGTAAAGTTTGGCATTGTACGTATTCTTCCTTGAGATAGAATTTGACAGTCGTCTGGATGGCGCAATTTGAAAATATGTCTCCATCTTTATACAGCAATCCTCTTATATCTGGAATTACAGGGTCTCGAGCCTTTTACCCAGGTTGTATAAAATCAAGCTGACATGTACGCTCATAGTTTAAAAAAACTTGTATTCTAAGTGGTGAACTAAATAAGGTTTTGTTGGTCGGGCTTGTGCCATGAGATTGATGTAGTCATTGGGTGAATAAAAAGGTGGTTTAAATAGATGTTCTTATGTTGAGTGCACGCTATCCACTTGCATCATTGTGTCCTTTCTCTAGAATTTGCTGCTTAATCTCAATACTTTTATCCGCAGAAAGATACAGTAAGGATGAAGACAGTACTTTGTTTCTGTTTTGGTGGCAGCAGCCGTCCGATATTAATATAGGTAATGTTTTTTTTTATCCTTCATCCAGTTTAATGTTTATAAAATCTATGAGGCAAGTGGTGAACTCATTTGCGGTCACTCCTCCATTGCCAAATATATATCTACGTAAGAGCAGGGGATGGCCCAGAGCGGTTTATGGTCAGGGTTTGAAGTAGTTGGAGTAAACGAGACAGTGTAATCAAGGACAGGGTTTTATTACACTATAAAAAATACACACACATTATAAACGATAATGATTAATAAAATTACAATCATTTGAACAGACCTTTAAGGTCAAAGTTCATACAGAGGCAAAAGTCACCTAAATACATAGTGTATCAGCAAGCCAATACAGCTATGTGAATATACAGCAGTGCTGTACCAGGTAAACTGACAGTTTTGTCGGGAGCAGGAGCTCTTTCTTGAGTCGCTTTCAAAGACAAGACCTAGACTAAGACTGAGACCAAGACTGACTCGCATACCGAGTGCACACTCTTTTATAAAACGATGTCCACTCCACGACAACTCTGTCCGCTGGCGTACGGAAGTAAGTCACGTGTTTACTTGATAAGAAACATTAAAATTAGTAAATTCTAATAAGATTTACATTGTAAATGAGTTAAATTGTACAAAATTTACTATCGTAAATAAATGGTATAACAAAGTAAATCGTTTTAAAACCAAAATAACTTGTCATCATTTGTACCTACTGGAGAAGTCCAACGGTTACTATTATTGAAATAAGTTGCCAAAAATCAATTCGCGTGTACACAGAGTACTCTATAAATATTTTTTTGATTTATTAGACAATATTTTATAGTAACCATCACTTATATTTAACACTAAGAAAAACAAAACAATTCGATGGCCCCACAGAATAAACGTGTAAGTCAAAAACCACAACTTTTCAGGAAAAAATAAAAACGATTAAACTTGAATAAATGTTGTTTGGTAGTATTTAGGGTTAAACAAATTATATCAAATTAAAGATAAAAAAAAATATTATTACATTAGATTTTTTTTTATTTAAACGGTTTTCCGGCAATTTATGAAAAACATTTTTATTTTTTTATTCTTATTAATTTCTATGACTAGATAACAGTAAACTTTTATTACACGGTTATTCGTGTAAAGTGTGAACAAACAAAACTAATAACATTATATTACCTTGTAGGTAGGTACAAGGTAATATTAACACTATTATTCGACAGTAATCAAGTTTCTTTAATACCCAGTAACAAGCATTAGCGCGATTGTTTACAGACCTACAGTAATTTACTGTATTGTTTGATTATTGTAAAGATAAAATGCATTTATATCAATGTTCATAAGATCGATTCTCATTTATGTAATATACCTACTTTTGTTATTGCATGGTGTAGGTAATAGTGTAAACTTCATCAATTATGTGAAAGGTTGAAATAAAAGAAAAAGGTTTAATAAAATAAGAATATAATAAAGTAACTATCTACTTGCATAAAAACGAAATAATAATCACAAAGTAAACAACTTAAATGTCTTTCATGATTAGGAAATAGCTACCTATTAGCTTGAACATATAACAAAAAAAAAATCATAATAATATCGTAATCTGAAATAAGTACTTAATCTTCCCCGTCACTATCATTGGTGACAGAGATAATTCGATCCAAAGGAACTAAGTATCTATAAAAAGTTTGACTTTACTGTTTATGAACTGGTCTTGATGATTCTTTTTGCGTTTAGTTTAGTTATATACCTATATTTAATTTGCATTGGAAGTTGAACTTCAAATATAAACTAGTGAACCCTTCAACTCAATCTATAAAATCTAGTAAAATGTGAAATTGTTAGGTTTATGTCAATCCCCTGTCGGTCGGTAGTCGGTAAAAACATTACGTTGTTATTTTTGCTCCTCGGCTTTTAAATAATTCAGGCAGTAAAAAGTGAATATAATAACAATAATATACTGTTCAAGTGAAGCTAGTGAAGTGACCTATCAAACTGTGTAATTTTATAGTGATTCCGTCAGGTAATACAAAGTTCTATCAATGTTAAACTGTGGTGATAAAAAACTTAAATTTGTAAAGTAACTAACGAACACTGACCCTGACCTAGGGCAACCCGCAGATCGCTCGATACCTCCCGCGCTAACCGCCACGGTCCCCGTATATTTGTTCGGCGTGGACGCCTGTTCGAGTCCCACGAAGCGCATTTTTATTTTTTTTTTTATTTTTTAAATCATGGCTGGAAAAGCAGTACAGTGGGGTTGTTGCTCTGATAATACAGACTTAGCTGGGACATCTATAGAATGCCCTGCCTGTGGAAAGTTTTACCACTACGGCTGTTTGCTCATTAAAGATCCACCCAATGATGTAAGCGTCTGGAAATGTCCGACATGTCTGAGCTGCACGCCGAAAGCGTGCAGGGATGACTCAACTCCAGCTCGAAATATCTCCATAGGTAGGGGTTCCAAAAGACAAGCTGTTGGTTCTCCCTCTCCTCCCACCTTACTAAATGATGTAGACGAGCTTCGATGTGTTATTAAACAAGTAATTAAGGAAGAATTTAAGGAGATGTTGGCAGTGTTTAATAGAATTATTGTTAGCACTGTTAACCAAGAACTGGAGCCAGTAAAGAAGGAAATGCAAGGAATTGTTGAGTCGGTCTCCTTTATGAATAACACATTTGAAGACATGAGGAAGGAACAACGATCGTCAAGGGAAACAATTGGGAGACTGGAAATCAGGAATGCAGAGCTAATGACCACTGTCGGTGACCTTAGCGAAAGACTTACCTACCTGGAGCAGCAGACCCGTTCCAATAATATCGAAGTGCAATGTGTGCCAGAGAATAAAAGCGAAAACTTAGTCAGCACTGTTTCCCAACTAACACGCATCGTAAAATGTGAGATAAAGGAGGGAGACATACTGAAGTGCTCACGTATCGCTAAAGCTAACCCGTCGAGTAATCGCCCTCGTTCCATTGTTGTGCAGCTGGCTTCTCCTAGAATGCGGGATCAGATACTAGCAGCAACTATAAAGTACAACAAACTCAACCCGGAGGAAAAGCTGAACTGTTCTCACCTTGGTTACGGTGGACCGAAATCTGCTGTCTATGTAACTGAACATCTGTCCCCAACGAACCGAGCCCTTCATGCAGCTGCAAGAATTAAAGCCAAGGAGAACGGCTACAAATATGTCTGGGTGAGAAGCGGTAGAATATTTGTGCGGAAAACTGAGGGCGCTGATTCCATTCAAATCAGGAGCAAGAATTCCCTCGGCAAAATTGTTTAGCAAGTAAGGTTTTTTTTTTAGTTATTAAGTTATTATTAGATTAATTCAATGCAGGTTTCTTTGTACTTCAATTTATTTATAAAGTTCAAGGAAATTCTAATTTATTACCAAAATTGCAGAGGCTTGAGAACTAAAACGAATATGTTTTATTGTAATTTATGTAGAATGAATTACGATGTTGTGATATTAACTGAAACCTGGTTGAACAGTAGTATCCTGAGCGGTGAGCTTTTTGATGATCGATATGAGGTCTACAGACGTGATAGGGAATCGACTGGGTTTCACTGCAATAGAGATGGGGGTGGAGTGTTGATTGCTGTTAAGAGAACTTTCAATTCCGTGCGTATCCACCGCTGGCATAGCAGCTGTGAGGACCTCTGGGTCACAATTAATATAAGTAATTCTAGTCAAATGGCTTTCTGTGCTGTCTACTTGCCTCCACCGATAACTCTTCTAACGCTTGATCATTTTATTGAACACTGTAACAAAGTGCTGGATTCTATAGATGTGCCTGTCTGTATTGTGGGAGACTTTAACTTGGGTAAAATCAACTGGGACTCATTAGCACTGAACAATTCTCTTCCTAAAACTTGCCAAAACCTGCTGGATTTCATAAATGTTAACCTTTTGCGTGTCTACCACAGATTTTTATCGTCCAATCCTGACCAAGCCCTTAAGTGTAACTGTCCGACTTAAGACATTTGGAGCATTTTTTCTTATGTCGAACTGTGTAACTTAAGACACGCAAAAGGTTAATCAGTTGGTGCAGTATAATCTTGTAAAAAATTGTTCAGGCCGTATTTTGGACTTGGTAATGTCTACAATGCCTACATGTTCAGTAAGCGAATCTATCTGTTCTCTTACCGGTATTGATATACTGCATCCTCCCCTTGAAGTAACGCTTTCACTGGCGCGGGGTTGTAACTTACCATACAACACTAACAGCAGACCCAACTTTTTTAAAGCAGATTATGTAGAAATTAATGAGTACCTAGGTGAACTGAACTGGAACGAGCTTTTTCAACATACACACGATGTAAACGAATTGGTTACTATATTCTATAGACATATACATGACGTTATTACTAAACTCGTACCTAATCGGAAGCCTAGGAATGGCCGTTATCCTCCATGGTTTGATAAACGTTTAATTAAATGTCTAAAAGAAAAGAATAAGTTGAGGATACGCTTTAAAAAATATAAAAATCCCATGGATGAAATTGAGCTTAAGTTGATTTCTAAGCGATGTGAAAGTTTTGCCACACAATTGTATAATGATTATGTAAGGAAACTAGAAGATGACATTAAGACTGACCCCAGGCGTTTATGGAGTTATATTAAAGCCAAACGTGGAGGGTCTAGTGCCTACCCGCTTACTATGACTGACGGACAGGTCGTAACTTCAGATGGCTCTGAAATCTGTGATCTTTTTGCTAACCACTTTTCAAGCGTTTACACATCTGGCACTGATACCGAAAATAATTATCATTCAAGTTTTCTTCAAGCAGTTTATAATAATAGTCAGGGCTTGGCTTCCCTAGAAATAGAACGTGAATGTCTACTTAACAAACTGAAATCAGTTGACATCAGAAAAGGAGCTGGTCCCGATGGCATTCCCCCGGTATTTATTCATAATTGTGCATTAGTTCTGGTGTCCCCTTTATTAATCATCTACAATGCGTCCCTGGCCACAGGAACATTTCCATCAGAATGGAAAAAGGCTAAGGTAGTTCCAGTATACAAGTCGGATAATAGGGACTCCATTGGTAACTACAGACCCATCTCAATCCTTTCTACTTTTGCTAAGATCTTTGAATCTATTATTTGCCCTCATATACAGCAACATTTTAAAATGTACGTGAGCAACTGTCAGCACGGGTTCGTAGCTTCAAGATCTACAGCTACGAACTTAGTAGCATTTACTGAGTTCTTAATACAGACTATTGACGAAGGCAAACAACTAGATGTTATTTACACCGACTTCAGTAAAGCTTTTGACAAGATGCCCCATTCCGTCCTAATAAAAAAGCTTGAGGCATACGGTATGGCTGGACCTTTGTTAAAGTGGTTCAAGTCGTATCTTTCTGGGCGCGAGTTCTATGTTGTTGTTAACGGATATCAATCTGCAACACGAATTATCACCTCTGGCGCTCCACAGGGATCGCATTTGGCTCCAATACTTTTTAATATATTTATCAACGACCTTCCCTCATGTCTGCAATTTTCCGAGCCATTTATGTACGCCGATGACTTAAAATTGGCACGTAAAATTGAATCATCAAAAGATAGTGAGCTCTTGCAACGCGACGTAAATCAGGTTATTGAATGGTGTCGAAATAATAAAATGCAACTAAACTCAAAAAAATGTTATCATGCAAGGTATACACGGAACATTAACTCAATCGAAACTGAGTACTCTATAAACCAAGACAAGGTCCAACAAAAAGAAGTCATAAGGGACTTAGGAGTACTCTTCGATAGAAAAGTAAGCTTTGTACCCCACATCGAAAGTATAATTAACCTTTTGCGTGTCTTAAGTTACACAGTTCGACATAAGAAAAAATGCTCCAAATGTCTTAAGTCGGACAGTTACACTTAAGAGAGCTTCCAAAATGGTAGGATTCATAATTCGGAACACTAAGGGTTTTCGCAGAGCTGGCACGAAAATTGTGTTATACAACAGTCTCGTGCGACGTATTTTGGAGTATTGCAGTGTTGTATGGAGGCCTCACTTCGCCACCCATATTCTGAGGATTGAGCGTGTACAAAAGCGCTTTATGTGGCATCTAGCTTTTTATGAAAGAAAACACAAGTCATTACCCTCATACAATTCCCGTCTGCAACATTTCAGAGTGCAACCCTTATCCGCACGCAGAGATGTCGCAGATCTTTTATTTTTATTTAAACTGTTACGTAACAAGATTGACTGTCCCGATTTGCTCAACCTAATTAGATTTCGGGCGCCTTCTAGATATCCTAGGAAAAGCATAACGCCTCTGTGCCCGCCATGTCGAAGGTCTGTACTTGGTGCAAACTCTCCAATTCCTAGGTTATGCAAGATCCTCAATGGCTGTAGTGACTTGTTAGATATGCACCACGCTAGTGTAAGTGCAGTTCATAAGGTAGTTTTATTAAGCGATCGTGCGACTCGCTTCTGAGGATATTGCTGTTTACATTTACATTTACATTTACATTTACATTTATATTTTCTTTTTCTATTTATTCTTTTTATTTTACACAGTTATTTTACACAGTAATTTTCTTAATTCGTTACTCAAACCTCATTGCTATTGTTTGGTTTAATTATAATATTGTATCTTTTGATAGAATAATTTTGTTTATTGAATTCGGTTGTTTTATTTTTTGTTTATGTTGTTTTTTTTTTTACTATTAATGATTATTTCTTGTGTTTGTAATGGATTTGGATGTTTATAGTTTTTTTTTACCTTACCACAGCCTGCATTTTGATTTTGATTTTTGCTGTTGTTTTATTTCGTTTTAATTTTGCTAATGTAACTTAATTTATTTTAGTCTAATTTATAATATAATTTTCAAATCAATTATCAATTATTATTTTATTCTATTTTTGTTTATATTGTTTTTTTTTATTATTATTAATGATTATTTCTTGTGTTTGTAATGGATTTGGATGTTTATAGTCTTTTACCTTACCACAGCCTGCATTTTGATTTTTGCTGTTGTTTTATTTCGTTTTAATTTTGCTAATGTAACTTAATTTATTTTACTTGAATTTATAATAAAATTTTCAAATCAATTATCAATTATTATTTTATTCTATTTTTGTTTATATTGTTTTTTTATTTTTTTTTATTAATGATTATTTCTTGTGTTTGTAATGGATTTGGATGTTTATAGTCTTTTACCTTACCACAGCCTGCATTTTGATTTTTGCTGTTGTGTTATTTCGTTTTAATTTTGCCAATGTAACTTAATTTATTTTAGTCTAATTTATAATCTTACTTCAAAGCAATTTCAATTAGTATTTTATTTAATTTTTTTGTCTTGTTAATGTTCTAAGTTATTAATTTGATTTTCACATTATATTCACTTATATTTTTAATGAATCTATTGTAATTTAATTTAATAATTAATGGTTTTACCTTTTGTTTTTTGTGCTAGAGGTGTTAACCTATAATTAATTGTTGCACCCGTAATTGTATTCTGTTATAAATAACAACCTGCTAATGTACTGCTGTAAACAATTGTTGGTTAACCTGAACAAAATAAATAAATAAATAAATAAATCCCAAAGCAAAGTAGATGTTTAGGTAACAATGAGCTGGTTTGGACTTGGACTACGAAGGCACACAAAGTAACTCTTTATCGGGAAATAGCGTAATCACTGTACCTATCATGAGAATAATGTCAATTTACTTGTGGGGTATCACACTTAAACGTAAAAAATAAAAAACTTTTTACAAAAAATACAACCGACTTCCAAATAAAAAACACTACTAAGTATGAAATAACTTTAATTTCAGAAGTCGGAGTCATGAAACGAAGAAACCACCAAAACCAACGACTTCCCAAATTAAAGTTATTTAAAGTTAGTTATTTTTATTTGGAAGTCGGTTGTAAGTTTTTTTTCCGTAAAAAAGTTATGGCATTTCGACAACCGCATTCGCTGAATAATTGCTACTTAATCTAGATTCTAGAGCCTCTCAGAACCCGATTGACGGTCACTCTCCTGAAAGCAGCACTGATAGAAAAGTTGTGTGGAAATCAGTTGTTAAAGCCATCCACATTATTTTAATTCTCGACGTCAAACACAAAATTTTCGTCATTCTTCTGCATGATGGCATCACGCACCCGCAGTCCACACCATAAGAAGCGGAGAAGTCTATTTAATAGGTTAATTGACTACTATGAAAAAATTTAAATATACATGAATAACTATTTGATAACTAGGTGGTTTTAAAACGGTTTACTAATGATAAGCATAAAATATATTGGCACAATTTGCATTGGCATAACGAAATTCAGCATAATGATCATTACGCATAATATTAGATATTAGGCATAAATGTTTTGCTATAAATACTGCTAGCATAATAATAATGAAGTATAATCAAAAGTCAAAAGTCATTAATTGAAATTAGGCTGAGTGCCAGCACTTTTTGAACGTCAAAGTTCTACATAAAGACAGTCCCCCAAAACGCCCGCCCGTCACCACTTCCTAGTGTTTTAGCTGGGAAGAAGAAGTGGCGCAAGAAACTCCCCAACAACACACAACGTAATTTTATAAATATAATGTTATAAACACATTATGTTCTTTGGAACAAAACTAATAAACCCTAATAAATAACTTCAAAAACATAACTGGTAACTGATTGATTACTACCTGCGCTAAGATAGTTTGACGGAGTCCCGGGCTCCTGTTTCTGGGTGGTTTTAAAAAAAATAACCACGAAGGCTAAGTCGGGAGCTCCGGTCCGCTTCGCTCCCGCCTTAGCCTTCTGACCTAACCTATCAGAATCGAGGTAGGTACTCTGAGTCGGTTTACTATGGCTACATAGACATACACCCAATTAGGACTTTTTATATTTATGGCTCATGAATATTAGACGAATAAATATTATGCCTTTAAAATTTATGCAACTCCAACTTTATCCAAAACATATTAGACTAAATGACAGTTATGCTAACCTTTGCATTTTGCCAAAGCATTATTATGCAGCAGTATTATTATTCTAATAAAAGTTATGCGAAAACGTTATGCCAAACTATATTATGCCATAAAATTTTATGCCAAGAGGGGTACTACCTTTTAAAACAGTAGGTACGATTGGTGAATAAAAAATGTGGAAAAACAGAGAAGTTACTTTGAAGTTATTCTTCTATCCTTGTCATACAAAATTTCATTTGTGGCACAAATTGTGTTTCTCGATGATGGCATCATTTCAGTATGGTGGGACTTGTGAGTGACGTCACACGCAATTAGTGTTGTCTCTGTTTATCACAGCTTTTAAAACGCTGACAACACCGCCATTTTTGAGAATTTTATGCATTTTTTTAACAGAGTCTTTTGTCTGCTCTCTACGTTTAGGGAAATGAAAAAAAACCAGTTAATTAGGTTCTCTATTGATGGATTAAGACTTTCAAGGGCTAGCAAGGGAATTTGAGGAGTTATATTTTTGCCTGGTACTACATAAGGCGACATCTAGGAGCGTGCGGCCGAAGGAAGAAAAGGCCCGTAAGACTTTTGCTCGTACTCACATGGTTTGGCTCTTTAGTGTGTGTTATAGGCGATAGATGTCACTTTTTTAAATTTTTGCCGTAGAATAAGAAAAATTTTAAAACTCAAAAATACCGGCTCAGTGCGAGTCGGATTCGCGTGCAAAGGGTTCCGAACGAGTTATGTTTTTTTGCATGTTTTCTAAGCCATATGTATAACCACAAAACCGTTACTTATCCTTGTGTCCATAATCGCCACGCTTGGCAGGCGGGTTGGTGATCGCAGTGTAGCTGTTGCAATGCACAGAGAATGCTGCTGCCCATTCTTTGTTGATTCCCTTTGTCGCCTCTTACGACACCTACGGGAAGTGATGGGATGGTGCTATGCTTTTACGTCCGACACCATACAGAACTCAGACACCATACAGAACATCATTTACATAGATGACTTCTAACTCTTGGCCCCCAACAACTAGCACCTGATGAAGCGACGAAAAGGTAACAAACTTTCTATAGCGCAATCAGGGTGGAATTTGGTTTGGTCAAATGTGAGGTCAGAGGATGGTGTCTGTAGTTGTCAACTCTCGGATTTCATAGGTACACCTTAAATCCCTGTCCTCAACCGAAACTTAAAAGTATTTGGGTATGTCGGAAGAGTTAGGCCCCTTCGAGAGCCCCCGCGATTTTCCAGCTCGCGACCCCTATATCTGCCGCTGATCTAATGCTTTAATGAACACTTGGGGATCACGTTTTACCCTTCGATGCAGTAATAATAGTAGCCCTCCAGACGAATTTCGGCCACGGCGGCCATTCTCAATGGAGACGGCGCAGAAGGCATTATAGTTCACAAGTGCGTGTGCAAACACTTATCATCACTCCCTCAGCCTCATCTATCACTCTCATAATCCGATAGGTCGGCAATCCGGCACGACCGGAGACAGATCTGGCGCAGGACCAACGGTTCATCGTGATTTCTGAGGAACGGGGGTGTCATACTGCCAACTTCCTAACTCCGGGCTGTCAGACAGAAATTCCTCATGGAAAATCCCAATAAAACTATTTGCCTGACTTTATCGGACCTAGGAGCTCGTGGCTAAACAATAACGGCCGCACGGGTAGATCTCCAAGGTTAAGCAACGCTTGCCGAGGTTGGTCTGTGGATGGGTGACCATCTTAACATACCGAGAATCCTCCGTTCCTCAGAAAGCACGTTAAGCCGTTGGTCCCGGCTGTCATTTGTAGATCTTTGGCAGTCGTTACGGATAGTCAGAAGCCAGATAATCTGACACCAGTCTTGCCAATAAGTACCGTGTTATCCAGTTATTAATTGGTTGTGGAGGTCTGGTAGGCAGCCGCTCCACGTAAAATACTGATATTCAGCTGAATCCGGTTTGACTGGAAGCCGACCCCAATATAGTTGGAAAAGGGCTAGGCAGATGATGATCGGACCTAGGACCGACACAGGTCTTGAGTTTGAGACGGTAATTCTGAATATATCACTAATCGACTTCAAAACCAGAAATTAAATGGTGGTGGCGGTAGGTACCTACTTGGAAGGTCCAAGTCTGACTGACTTCGGCGAAATTCCTTTTGAAAAGTCACTTAGGTATCTCGACCTAGGTATCGAACCTAGGACCTAATGCAAATGCAGCCAACTTTTTTGAAGTTGGTTAATTGTAATTATACATTTCAGACAGACGTTGCGTAGGTACCTTAGTTGTCTACCCTACAAGTATTGAGAGTTTAACTCTTTATATAACGATTCATAGAAAGTTTCTAGTAAAATGAACACTCAATGGTGTTTTTGGAATCTTATAGATTTTAATATTTCGGTATTTTAGTATTGAACCTTATGAACATTTGTCTACTACTCGCCATAGAGCACAGAGGGTTAAAGAAATAAGGACTGCGATCATTTCTCCCCTATTTAGTTTCTAGGCCCGAGTTCTTCCACCTTTCTTATGACAAAGAGGTCTTAATAAGGTATTTTCTCAAGTTGAAGGCCTGTCGAGCCTTCAATTTACATTTTTGAGTTCAATTTCTCCATCGATTTAGTATCAGCAGTGCGATTCTGTACACATCTCACCATGTGAAGTGAACATGAAGTGATCTGTCAATCCATACAAACAAGATGGAATGACAGTTCCCTTCATGCTCACAGCTCACTTCACATGGTGAGATGAACACAGAATAGACCAGCTGTTGTCCGGCCTCACAAGTTGCCTACATCTACATTGAAATCAGATTACCCATATAACTACTGAGATCTATTTCATAAAAAGTTATCATTAGGGAAAAGGATTAAATAAATATGAAAATACTAACGAGCTTTTTCAAAAAATAAAACAAACGTAGATACAAACCAAAAAGGCGAATCCAACAAAAACTGGCTATGAAATGAAACAACACAAATTTGCTCTATTTTCATGTTATATTATTTATTCAGACAACGGTACACTGTGACAATAACAAACTTAAATTAATGAATTTAATTGAGACAGATATGCTACCTAAAATGTATTCAGATAAATACCCACTAAAGGCATGTGTTCACTCGGATTAAAAACTACACGAATAGTTGAATATGTGTGAACGGTTTGATTAAAAGATTACACCAATTTTCACAAATTGTACTTAAGATAAACACTGAATGTATCGATATTGCTGTGCCACCTTTCTGTAGGATACTCGCTTGTCAACCCAGTTTGAATTTTTTTTAAAATATTGAATTTTACAATCAGAAAATGAAGTGTGAAAAAATCATTAACATATCGTCTGAATATTAAAATATATAAATTGATTGTAAAAATAACAAGAAAAGTTATTGAAACCGTCATCATGGTTTTAATAAACTTAATAATAATTAGTAGCCAGAAAATTAACACGGGTCTGAAGCGTTTACCCTACGACGAGATCTATGGTTACATGGTGTCGTGGCAACAGCCTAAACATTACTTAATGTTATTATAATTATACGTGTTTACCTACATACAAGGTTACACCATAATCAGGAACACAGAGTAGCAAATGTGACGAAATTATTTCAACAACAATAACTAAATAGAACCAAATGTCTGCACGTACGCACGCAGCGTTCTGAAATAATAAATAATTATTGAAACAAGAACATATTGTGAAGTATCATAACAATAGCTTTATATCGCAAACTAACCAAGTTAACGTTTTATTTAATTAAACATATTGTAATTTAATTAAAATACAGATAGGTATATTATTAATTGTTTGATCGGCTTTTGTCATCCCAATAAACAGGGCGCAATCATTTGATTTTGATGGATAAAACCAAGAGATTTTATTCAACGAATAAAACTATAGATATTGTAATCAGTACCTAGATAATTATAATTAAAAGAACAGTAAATAAATAAGAAACTATTAACACAGGAGTCATATAAAGCTGACGAGAAAATATTATTCTAAGTACCATAAGTACTGGGGTGACAAAACCAATTTGTGGCGAACTGTAGTGATGTAGACAACGATATGCAAGTCATTGTGATTGTAATAGTCAAAAGCATGGTAGATACATTTAGGTACCAATACATTGAGATACCAAACGACAACGCTTCTTAACAACTAAACAGTCGCACATTAAACACTGGAATAGTTACAGTAAATATTTTTGGTTATAATGGACATGCTACTAAAGTAAACGTCAATCATTTGAGCCCAACGGCGGTAGTTGCGCTAAACAAAATAAATACTCATAATAATAATCCAAAAGAGCAATCATATCGGTATACTATATATCGTTCTTTAAAATTATATATATCACAAAAAAGTTAAGATTTGTCATGCAGTATAACATATTATAATGGTCGCCAGTAACGATTACATTAACTTAATAAAAAAAACATAAATTAACATCTATTCATATAAATTACAAACCAACCAAAACCGCCTCTGTAGGTGTAGGTATATTATATTACTACAAGTTTTTTTTTTTACTTATCTATCACGAAAATAACACATAGGTACTTATTTATGTAATCCAAATGTATACTTTTTCCAATACAATAAATTAATGATTAATTATTACTACAAAATCCACATTGTGATACAAAATAATATGAACCATAAGTGATTCAGTTCAAAACAAATGGCACGTGCATGTCTGCATTGTTTACTCAATGGATTTTAATCGTCGATTATAAAGAAATAGGATCAATTTGGACACCGAATAGTCAGCTAACGCTTGCCTGTCAGGGTATTACCACATCGGCCAAATATATAATTTTATGTATATTTTTTTCTATATAATAGTCATATGTATTTATCTTTTTTATATAATAATTTTGAATTTTTATTTATTCTAACTTTTTATAGTTAAGCACGTATGAGCGGCGGGCAGCAGCGGAGCAGGCCGCGCCGGCGCCGAGCAGCGCCGGCGGCGGGCCGGTCGCCCGGCTGCTGGCCGCCGCCCCCGACCCCTCATCGCCGCATCCCCCCCCAACACTTACTGTGGTCAAAAATTTGGAAGGCACTTTCTACTTTCAAAAAATTTAAATTTAAATTTATTTTTTTGAACACATTAGCCTAGACTTACACAATAGAAAATATGCGTAGTAAAATTTACCAAAATCTACGCAATTCGTCCGAAACGTTATAGGCCCAGTATATAATTTTTTAATTTTTTCCTAGATTAAATTTATTTCCAAAAGGACAGCCAAATAGTTTCAACATTAATCTGAATTGCAGATGTCATAATTTTTCCCTCAAATTTAATAATTTGGTCTTTTTTTATATTCTAGTTCCAAACTTTAACCGAACCGGATATTCCAAATACCAAATAATAGTGAAGTATCAAGGCCACTTGGAGACTAATTATAAAACATGGTCACCATGTTTAGCGACGAGTCCTCGCCGGCCGGTGCGCGCGCACCGCACCACGCACACTGCGCGCGCGCGGCCCGGCCTCCCACTACGCGACAAGTGAATACGTGAACGCCAACAATTTCCGCCAACAATACCTAAATCGTGGATACCCCTGCGGCAAGAAGGTAACACTAGTAATTTTTCATCCAAACTATGAAACGAAACACTGCGTCCAGGGAAGAAGTTCTTGGTAAAACAAATTTGTACATATACACCTTAAAGTCCTAGCGACGGTGAGACGCCCTCGTCGGGCTGTAGCGTCGAACAACACGGATCAAATCGCTACGAGTAGTACATAGCTAATCTAAGTAAATTGAAATGTTTAACTCTAACTATGCGTAGGTAGTATAGCAGACAGATGAATGATGAACATTCAGTACTTGGCGATTTCAGTGCATCTAAATCTAATGCGGCGGGCCACGCTTCTGAGAGTTAACGGTCAACTGAAGCTGCATGAAGCTTCGGAGTACGGAGGACGCTGTGGGATCTGATGTCATGATCGAGAAGTGAACGTTTTTATATCCAGATTGACTTTGCATTTAAATAGAAGGTCGGTTGGCTTTAGGAAGCCTCTAGCTGTTTGTATAGATAGGAACAAGCTTGTACCACCTCGCGCTTCCTGCGTAAGGCGATTTCGAACTGTTGAATGGTTGTCCAGGTTTCCTCACGATGTTTTCCTTCATCGCCAGTCAAATTGCTACTTGGCAGGTTTCGAACCTACGACTTACATTTGAAAAGCAGAATCATAACTGCTACAATTCTGAACAAGGTCAAACAATCTTAATCCGTGAGCTCCATTAAATAAAATAATATTTATACGTAATCTTATTAAAATAATACTATTTTTATTGATAAGCTTTATAAACAATCTCAATAATGTAACTAAATCGTCTCTTAATTTTATTAAAATACTTTTAATACTTTATTAAGAAAAAGTTCACGTGATATGTAATTTGTAGTGTGGCAACACTCGTGGAAAACAGATGACAGATTAAGTTTATGTTATGTGTAACATGTTTCTTGTTATTGTTTCATGTTACATGCTCAATGTTGGGAGACATTTACATTGAAACTTTTCTCCATTTGCGCTTTAGATATGTTTTCTTGGAATTATTAAGGTCTTGTAATTTATCATAAACATGCAAATAATACATTATAAGAACTGTTTAATATGAATTTTGTAAAATAAGTTTAAATAACTGACTAAAAATACAGAACTAAAATATTGTAGTATCAAAATATAACCACATTTAAAGGCGTTTTAAACGCCTGTACAACAATTTAAGAGTTGAATTGATTCTAAAATATTTTAGACCAAGAACTCGAAAGTTAGTGCTGCCACACTAAAAAGTACAGTCAGAATCATCAATAAGTAATAAATTTTTCGAAGTCAAACTCCGGAAGTGTATTACGTAAATATTGATCATTCTGATTCATCACATTGGTATAAATGTAGGAAATAAATGGGTGTTAACAAGTAGAAGTGGGCACCGTCGCGAACGCCTAATTTAGCCTAACATTTGGAACAATCACTACTGACTAACGATACATCTAAATTACATTTGGCGATCACTAATTCTACATGTATGTGAATCGCTGCACGAACAGTGAACAATGAGCCTGGGCGCGGACACCCGCAAGCGACAACACACAATACCCACTAGAACGGCTACTAGAGAAATTGACATCGACCTGACATGAAACGATAGGATCTAAACTTTAAACGATTACATCTAACACTAATCCGCTTTTTTTTTTTAATTTCTTAAATATGTTTGCTGAACTATAATGAATAGGTATACCGAACAGTCTTTTGAATCGGGCCGAATAAATATATACGTATATATAATATACTTTTTAAATTTTGATAATCCCTACTTTCACAGATGGATCTAGATTGTAATGTATTAGTTAAGCTTACACGTATATCGAAGATCTACTTATGATTAGATAATAATAGTGTCGGGATAGCGGGCGGCGCCGAGCACCGCCTGTGCCCAACAAAGAATATTAAAGAAAACTTAAAAGATATCAATGGAACACAATACATAATGATAAAAATTAAAATAAATCCATAATGTTACAAAAGTCAACTAATAACAAAGCATTATATTGCACAGCGAGTCCACAATAATTTATTAAATATGATCGTAAATTAATGCCGATTTAAAATATTGATTAAAACAAATCCCCCCCTCGCGGGCCCGTCACGTGGTCGTATGGTCTCTGACTTCTCCGAGTGGTAACAGCTCCACTTTATGGAATGTGCAACGGGCGACGAACCTCAATGTCTGCTTATACCGACACACACATCAGACAATTATATTATTCTTTGCTTGCAATCCCATATTACATCCGTGGAATCGCAACATTTTTGGCATCTCGCGGCTACTCGCTTTGATACGCCTGACGGCAATACTATATGACAACGTTGTTTCTTGGATCTATATTGCCGTCAATATTTTGTTTGCTAATATACACCGCAGTTTCAACTGTCCCACATAAATCATAAATTACTTCTCAATAAAAAAATACATTACAGTTCTACTCATCTACTTTGCATAGAAGAAAATAGGCTTATTCGAAATGTTTGTCACTATTTCTGAAACTTTCTTTACAGCTGAAATCATTCAACTCAATTACACAGTCAGCATCACAACACGTGCTTCAAGCTTTGGTGTAAATGCAATAAATTCAAACTTACCGTTGTTAATGATGCTGACTGTACTGCGGTGATAAAAATTAATGACGTCGACTATATCGGCTTTAAATTTGAAAAAGAGACACAATGCATCGGGCGAGAGGCTCACAGAGCAAATGCTCACGTTACTGGGCACACCCGTGCGAGTGCGCCCAGTAATTGTGCTCTGTAGGTGGTGGGAGCCTCGCGTCGACAGGGTTTAATAATAGGTGGAGCTGTTTCCGTTCGGCACGAAGTATTTGTAAGCGGGCATCGGGATCGGCGGCGGTGGCAGGCCCAGGGGCGGCATCACCGGCGCCATGCCCGCGGCCTCGCTTCAGATATCCGCGCGGCCGTCCGACGCGTCTAGCTCGGAGGGGGACGAGCCATGGCCGGAGCCCTTGCGGCCGTGTCCCTGCTGGCCGTTCTTCGGTGGTCCCATCAGCGTAATGTCAGAGGAAGTGTCGCGGTCGCCGTAGCGGCTCTCAGTCGGTGAGGCAAAGGGGCGGAACGGGTCCGGGTGCTTGGGGGGCTCGAGCGCGTGGCCGGGCGGTGGGGGCGAGCACAGCGGCGACTCCAGACCGGTGGACAGTGGCGACGTGAGCTGCGGCGAAGCCTGCATGGGCGGGCCCAGATGCGGGGGGTGGTCGGGCGGGCGCTGGCCGGCCACCATGTTGCACATCTGACGGCGCAGGCCGTGCGCGACCGCGGCTACAGCGGCGGCGGCGGCGGCGTTGGGCGACATGCGACCCTCGCGTCCGTTGCCGCACGCGCCGATGTAGGCGTTCTGAACGGCCACACCGTCCTGAAACACGCGTCACCCACGTACAATGTTTGCTCGACACACCGCTAATCGCAAGGCAAATAGAAAACATACGACACAACGACGTTTAGCGTTAACGTCTTTATCTCTTTCGTTCGTTCGAGTCTAATATAATAATGTGAGTCTACATTTGAAGCGTCGGTAATGTATCCAAATCTGACCATAGCAACCGCCGAGCCAATTATTATAATTGACGATCGCAATGGCATATTCGCATGGCTGCGGAAACAAGGGGTCAACGAGATGAGATGAGAGTTATATTAGAACAATGTATCATAAAAAATAGATTCGTTTTAACAACAGTAAAGTTTTTTTTTTATCACAATTTTACGTCATAACACGTTTAGAGTACGGTATGATTAGAAAGCATGTGAAGTGTTATCTCGTGTTGTGACGTTTAATTGTGAAGTAAAGCTGGCAGCACACGGCGAGGCGGTGTGCTGCCAGCCAGCGCAAGGTGTGATACTGACCGGTGCGATGGCGGGGTAGCCCGGCAGTTCGATCTCTTTAAGGTTGGTGGGCGGCGGAGCGCACGGAGCATGGGTGTCGCGGAACACTACCGCGCGGATTACGCCGCGAATGTGCTCGTCGGGCCAAACGCCCAGTAAGATCCTTTGTGGCCGCCCCCTTCCCTTTGGTCTTAAATCTGGAAATTCGCATAATAGTAAAACGTGAACACGTAGGGTATTATGGCGTTATTTATTTTGTTGTCATAGCTTATTCGAAATTTTAAAAAATAAAAACATTTAGATTGGTATTAGGTTGCAGGTTAGGTACTAATTATTTCGAACAGTCTAGAGAAAATGGGGTTTAAAGTAATCGGGTAGTAGGAAGTATCGAGAGTGCGAGGCGACGGCCGCGGCAGCGCTCGCATCGTCGATGTGGACAAATCATAGGGCGATTGCAATACATAAGCGCTGTTTATGTTACTTCACATAAATGTGTGTGCATTATACTTTTCTGCCAGTAAGCTGCCAACACGACACAAGAAAACTACGCCAAATCAAAGGTAATATAATAAACTGACACATTGAAACATTTAATTTTAATTAAGTATACATTACATCTAACTTACTTGCGATTGTGAGCTCTTTAGATGTGCCGCAGAGTAAAAAGAAAGAAAAATATTATTATTTCTATAGCCCTGCACAAAAAACGATGCATTATTCGAACTTAACTAATTAAGTCTAAGTTCAGATGTCGAAAATCTGAGACGCGCTGTGGAAGCGCTAGCCTGGAGACATCCTTATAGCGAGCATGCAACTGTCGACAAGAGCGCGCGTTGACGCGCGTTAAAAGAGTTTTGAAAATCGTTAACGCGCTGAAGAAACAGCATGGCGTGGCCGCGCGTTAACTCTCCTCACGGGACGATTGTCATCATTCTTTTTTTGTTTGCGGATTCATTTCGATCACCTGCACCATGATAAGGATTTAACGCGCGTAAACGCACGTTATCTGAACCCCTTCTCGTTTCATCTGAACTTAGTGAAGAAGAAAGAAAAAACGGTTGCTTTCTCAGAAGTTGTAGCGTTCCAGTCATTGCACTTGTTCCAGTATTTAATTGCAATTTGCAAACTCGTTTGGTGAAGTTAGAAGAAAAACCTTTGGCAAGCTTCACAGAGGAGGGCGACGTGGCAAGGTTTGCTTTTTATTTCATAATAGTAAGTAAGTAATAGGTGAAGGTACGCAGGTTCAATGTAAGAGAGACTTTACATTTCCCATTAGTACCGCGAAACAACGAAGATTTTAATCAACAACCCCATCCAAATCTTTATACTTAAATCAATTTAACATTTCAATTCGAAATAATCTCAGTGTATTTTATTTTATATCGACAGAATTTATCAATGAGTTCAAAACGTTTTCTTGTGTCGTACCTCTACCTGGTGTTCATATGTATCCATAAAAGGCTAGCATTCATTTTAGTAACAGCCCACTGTAGATATGAAACTCGTATACATATTCATAATGTTCCACACAGTCACAAATAATACGGGATATGACTATTGCACTCGCATAGCAGATAACTTCGCAATGTTAAAACATAATTTTTATTATATTTCGCACACACCTTATAATTATACATGTACATCGTACATTATTCAATACCTATTATAAGAGTATTATCATTTAAAAGGCTTTTACAGAATGTCGTATCACAGGTTACTTACAATTTTTCTATATAAAATGCTCAAAGTTATATCTGTTTAAATTGGACGTTAATAGACGTTGACAGACTAAACGCGGGTTTTGCTCAATAAAGTCGAAAGACCACTTGCTTTCCGTTCACAGCTTATTGAGATGGAATTAATTTTGTATTTTGCATTCAAGCTGAATATTCCAAGGTAAAAACCCGAGGAAAGAGGAAGATTATCACTCTAACTTGTCAATTTCTATTTGTTAAATTCAAAAGGAGTTTCAGTTTTATTGGATGCCCATTTAATTATTAACGCTACGTAAGAACGAAACTGTCGAACATAATCGATGTTGAATTATAAAATTATAAAGTAACCTGCGACAACATTCATGACAACCGGAGATGTTCCGCTAATACAGACAACGCGACTACGAACATCTGCACTTGTCATTAAGCCGGGATCAGACTGGCGGACGCGGCTTGCAGTATAAAAAAAGTCGTGTCTTCTAATTAAAGTAATGGTCAACATTATAATCGGGAGCTATATGTAAAACGGTGTAGACTACAAGGGGCTTTCGCCAGTAATCCGAGCTTTGAAATAGAACAATGGCTCGACATACCTGCGCCGCCGTCAGCGCTGGGGCCCAGCATGTTGTGGACTCGGTTGGCGTAGAGCACGAACGTCGGGTACGGAATATCGTATTTTCGGGCTGCCTGCGATAGGGAGAGTCCCTCTTTGAGCACGGAGAAGATGGCCTCGGCCATAGTCTCGGGGCGCCAGGACTTCAGTGGCCCGCGCTCGCGGAACCGCAGGTTGTGGACCAGCGTCTGCGTGTTCCAGCACTTCTGCCACATCGACTGAAGTTGGTATTGGTAGCTATCTGCAGAAGTAATAAAGTTTCGTGTTAATGTTTGATGCTGATAAAAAATTTAGGGAGGATAACTTGATTTTCACGTAAAGTAGGTACAAGAGATGAATCATAGTTCAAAGGGGCAACATGGATGGATTGATTAGGCAAAAGGTAGGGGGTTTAATTATCAAATTATATAAATTAGGGATATATTCCTTAAGATCCCATGTAAAAAATCGCCACAAAACGTGACAGATATTATCAGCTTCAAGAAGCGGTACTCATCTTACATCAATGAGTACTTTATGCAGTTCTATACCTCAATTCAAGAACTTATCGATTGTGATAATTTAAGCAGTGTATTATGCATGAGTCGGCTTCCATTCACGATATCGGGGGATCGACTTCATCCTTGGAAGTCGATTAACTGACTCGTCCCGCTATTGACTAATCAGCTTTAATCATTATAAATTGGATTTTATTTGTGTTATCTATGCGACATTAAAGAGTTCACATGCGTTATTAATTTTATTATGCTGGCAGTTATTGATGGGTACTTTCGCATTTATTAATTTAGGCCAAAGAAAACGTCTTTAGGGTTCTAAAATTATACTATTTATACTTTTTATATTTTTTGACATCAACTTTTTAACGATTTTCATAAAGTCACATCAATGTTAAAAAATGTTTAAATGACGACATATATGTAATTTATTATTATTGTATATTCGTTTACTTTCTGCGACCAAGGAACCCTAAACCGACATCTGCTAACCAAGTAAGGAATGCAGTAAATTTTAGCTTACTTAAGCTAAAGATAATTTACTTCCCGAATAGTTCCCTAGTGCATATTTATCTATGAGTACTTAACACCTACTTAAATTGAACTTTTTTAAAGCTTAATATGGGCGACATGAGATATGCACGACAGTTTATAGAAAAAACTTTTCAATAAGGAGAAATAGCCATAGCATTTGAATAATTACAACCGGGTGTATCACGGATATAAATGGTAGTGCTTGTCGTCAAAAGTTCATTTCTATGTAATTACGTTCCATAGAAAACAAAAATTTAAATTCGTCAGCAATAAACACAAATTAAAAAAATTCTAAGCACTCGGGAATACACACATTTTAAAACAATAACTTTACCGGGCCATTAAATACAAAAAAAAATAAAGAAATAGTCCGGAAAAGTCAAGAAAAATTAAAAATATAAAACATACTACATACTGACCTCCAAAAGGAACCTGTTACTACAGAAAAACAAACAAAGATTAGTGGGAAAATAAATAAAACTACAGAAAAAAATGTTTTATACTTAATAGATTTTATGTAAAAAATACAGTCTTGTTGAATATGGACGAGAGATGGCGCTACCTTCGCTTATAAGTAAACATATTTAATTAGATATTTTACAGAAGAATGCTTTGAGGTATAGCTAAATCATAGAAATATAAAAAAACAGTATTATATCTATGAGCCAAATCCACGAATGCAATTGGTCAACACTTACATTCCTTTGTATTTTTTTGCGAAATTGTTCTGGCACAAAGATCTGCAAGTTACTTGCATAATTTTGTGCAATATTCTGACATGTTTGTTCCTGGCTTAAGGAATCATGGTTTTACCCCTTTATTACCCAACCGCCAAGGCCCAAAAAAGCAGTTATTTATGGATAGGTACTTACGTCTTATTACTAAACTGTTGTTACAGTCTATTAAAGTAGTTTTTATGAAGTAATTGTAAAAGTCAACGCTTTTGTTAATAAGGGGGTAAAATTATAAACATAATAAATAGTGCGGAACCGTTTAGTGTTGTACATATTTGTTGCTAATGATTAATGTATACATATAAACTGTATTACATTTTTAACAATAATATTAATGATGATTTCCAGAAAATAAAAAAAAAATTGCTTAGTTCGTAAAATAAGGGAGAATTGACATAAAACTGTTTAATATATTAAGAATAAGTACTTTTATATTATATTAGATATTTTTCATTTTCACATTTTGATATCCATATAAGTCCCCGGAAAATTGCAGACTCAATATATTACGAAAAAATCGTTTTGTATACAATAAATCTCATCTAAATTCAATAGTTTCCAATATATCCGTATCTTATTTAGAAAAAAATAGTTTATAATTTCACGCGATATTTTACAATCTTACGGCGTTTGCAATTTTCCGATGATATATGTAAGGCGCTTTTGTGATGATATGATTTAGTTAATGTTAATCAATATTGCTGGATTTGGTCACTTGCAATTATAATAATATCTCAAAATATCACCTTGTAAAAGCTCTTAGTACTTATTTATTTAATAAAGCAAATGAAACCCTATGTTTATGTAGACTTAAATAAATTATAAGCGAAAAAAATTGAACTAGAACGCGTGGATTAAAGAACGAGTTCCCTCAAAATTACATAGGCGTCTTTATTTTTGTTTCTAAACGTACCTAAAATACTGTCCTATGAGTAAGTGAGACTTTCAAAGAATAGTCTTTAATCTGTCCATAAGGACCAGTTTCTGAATTGAGCATTTCGGAGTTAGAATGTGTCAAACCCTACTTTGATGGGATTTTTGACAGGTTTTCAGACGAAAGTAGAGACAAATACTCAACTTCGAATTCTTGATTTAAAAACCGGAGCTATCTATCTAGACATTGAGCGCAGTTCGATGATCAACCGAATAAATGTATACCAACATTAATTGACGGTGTACTTATACAGTCGCTAGCAGTAATCCCCATTTTCCTAAATATAAAATAGTTTTCTCTGTTGAAATAAATTCTACGTAATACTATTTATGCTATGTAACCACATTTTCTGCCCGGGTTTAAGATATTATTGTTTGAAAATGCTTCCTAAAAAAGCATTTTTACTGAAGATTTTCAGAAACATCGGTTCTAACTGAAAGTAGGAAAATATTATATTTTTCTTCAGTATTCTGATAACCTGTAAAGTTTTACGCATTTTACGAATACGTTCGATTTGAAAAAATACTTGCTCTAACTATAGATTAACTTCACAAGCAGTTTACTAAAGGCCAAAAAATACTTAGAAACGGCACAAAATTCAGTCAGAGTTCGTTTTCACAGAGAATTGCTTTAAATATAACATTTACAATTTATTTACTTTTAAAATGTAAGTAGCCGTAATAAAAACATAGGTACTAAAACATACTAGAGCGGTGCAGAAGCAGGCGAGCAGGTGGGTTGAGTAACAATGCAAGAAAAAGTGAGAATGTTAGCGTGCGTTTAATTTATATTTAGCGATAAAACATAATTGTGTATTTCATTGGAAAATATTTATGCCGTAAAAACATTTCTCTGTTTCCTGTCAGGACTGGCATTCAGTAATTATGAAAGGATACACTAATGTTGCGGACCTGTGACTATATTTTCGGTCTGTGGGGAGTCCTGGCCGCGGGCTGATGATAAGTACCAATACCTACTAATTACTGATGTTGCAACAAGTCTGTAATTGCTATCGACGTGTGCCTAACAGCTTGGTGAAAGCTACGCTGTTGCTTGAACAAAAGTTCTTGTTTGTGTTTCGCAATAATGCTACCTCAAAATGTTCATATTTAGGAATCTATTTTAATGACGTGTGTAAGTAAATGTATGGCTTGCAATACATCAGAGACCGCTTACAAACGTTTTCAACTTTAATGAATTACTTTGGCTAATTTTAGGTTAATGTTAAAGCGGAATCTCTGAATTGGTTAACTACCTATTTATTTCGATTGTGTATCACTTGTTTTAAGGAGATTAAGTTCAATTAATAAGAAAAACTATTTATTATTCTTAATCGCCACATAATAAAATATCGCAAATGTATTTATGTTATGCATCGAATCGCCTTTTTAGCAGAACGCATTATTTTTAAAATGTTTATTAACAATGATATTTCCGCTAACTAAGGAGCTCTTACCATAAACTTTGTACAGTGACGAGCAAAAACACGAACGCAGTCCGGCTTTACATTCCAACTATTTTAATAGAGAACTAAATAAAGTTTTCACAAACAAGCAGCCATTTTTTTTATAGAATAACCAAAGAGCCGTGGAGGGAAATAATAAACTTAGCATTTTTAATAACGCGCCAAAAGAATCTGAATTATTTTTTGAAGTAATTAAAATATCGCGTTACCTGTTTTATTGGCAGGTTGTGTATTTATTATTGCTATTTACAGTGAAAACATGAAACACTATAGGTATGGTTTCGTGTTATCAACGCAAATCTTAAAAAATACTTGATGCCTCACAACGGCCGGCTGATACGATGGCAGATATATTTTTTGTCTTACTATTAATTAAACATATAACTTTATTGTGAGTATCACGATAAGATTCCCTCATTAATATTTAAATATATTATTGAGCAAAGTTTAAAAATAAAAAGGACATGGTGTGAAATTTCCCATTAGTCGCTTAGGTATATTTAGCACAAAGGGCATTTCAATTTGCACACACATACAGCGTGTTCCAGAAGTGTCTGGTCATATTTCAGGTTGGTATTCTGTCACAGTTGTAAAGTAAACACAATAGCAAAACAAATAAAAAAATACTTTCTCCTAAAACTCGACCACAGAAAACGATATAAATATTTTTAGTTCAACCACAGATATGATGCCAGCAAATAAATTACACTGCTTGAAAAAATTCAATATTTTTTTCTTAATTTTTAATATTGTTTCTTAACTGTAATAAATATGACCACCCACTTCTAGTACACCCTGTATAATGGTCAACTAACAATAGTTTTTTTTTCTTTTTACGGTATTTTATTTCCTAACAATGTTAGCTATAGAACGGCCTTTTTTATTATTCCATACTAGCACTTGGCCCGCGACTTCGTGCGCGCACATCCCGTTTTTTCTCGTTCCTGTAGGTATTTCCCGTTCCCGTATACCCTATATATAGCCTTCCTCATGAATCCGACCGGTACTTCCAGAGATTAGCGCGTTCAAACAAACTCTTCAGCTACAAACAAACTCTTCAGCTGTATTATTAGGAAATATAAGAATTATCTTTATCAGATCTTCAGCAATATTTCGTCAGAGCTGATATTGACGATGGACAGATGGTTCCATAACTATGGACTAGGAATAAAGCTATTTACCCAGTCACAACTACTGAGGGCCTTACACAGGGCACGAGTGAATGTCACGTTCACTATAATCCTTACCACGTGCCTCATAGATTCCCCAAAGGATTAATACAGCCTTAGCAGTAAATATGCCACTTCTCGGTCCTGAGGTGACCACACAAGATGGACTTGCGAAAAAATAAAATATTAAATTAATTTTTTGTCTTCCTCAATATCAACAGCAATTAAAGTGAATGTAATGTTGTATATGTAATTAAAGTGAGTGTAATGAAAAAAAAACGTTATGTAGGCAGAATAAGTACATAAATAACCGTTCATTGGCTAACAATTGTTTAATTGTATGAAGCTGTCGAGCAACTGACAGTATCTTTTGATTGATGTCTGAAAATTGAGGCTTTAAAATATATTACCTCGTTCTTAGTTATAACCATCATTTTTAATGGTAAATTACACACCATGTCTCAACGTTGACATACCATTTAAGGTTCTCGGGTAAATGTCAAAACGTCTTAATTATTCATGTGTTTATTAAATATTCTGATACACGTTGAGTTACAGCTGATGGCAGTCATACCCTTGTATTAAGTTTTAATACCAACATACTTATATATATGTTTAATACCAGCCATCAAATGCGTTATCATAAACTTAATTTGTGTTTTTGTAAAGATATTCTATATTTGCTATCATAATTCGAGATCATTATCAAATTTTGGAATAACAAACTCTATGTCTTCAAGACAAAGTTCAAATTCCATTTCAACAATAGCGCTTTTTAATTTAAATGGTTAATTAAAAAACAACTTAAAATACACAACGCTAAAGTCGACACTGGGATTAGTGGCGATGAATTGAATTTATCTCGAATAATTCAAGTAAACAATAATATGTAGGTACATTATTTTAAAGGACGAAATTCTGATTTATATACAATATGACGAAGTGTTGCATTAATCATCTATTTATCACATAAGGTCTCAAGGACCTCATTGACCATAAGGTCTCAAGGACCTCATTGACCATAAGGTCTCAAGGACCTCATTGACCATAAGGTCTCAAGGACCTCATTGACCATAAGGTCTCAAGGACCTCATTGACCATAAGCTCTGTCTACAATTAACAAAAATATTGTAGATACCATCACTTACTTATAAGTAAATTTTCAAATACTTCATTAATCTAACTTCTAAATGTCTTCGTTATTATACAATAACGATGACTCAATAACAAAGGTGACTAAACAATTAAGGTACTTTACCTACTAACATTATAAAACAACTATATAAAAATGGCACTTTCTTTACCGACTTCACAAAAGTAATTTTTCAAAATAATAATAGGCTCAAAAGGATCGAAAAATAGTTGTAAAATATTTCACAATTACAAATTGTGTAAAACATTAAGGCTCTGTTTCTAACTTAATAATATCAAACAACCTTACATAACAATAATTTCCGCAAAATCACTAATTAAGAATCAGTCTTAAATTCTAAAAAAAATACAAGACAAGTTCCCTAAAAAGTAAAATTACATTGAGCTTAAATCAGTACTTCTACAATATGTAGGTATAAGTCTTTACATGGCAATGTATTTAACAATATAATTACATAATATATAATTATTGAGTATCGATACTTAGGGTGCCTGCCTACTTCATAAAATGTAAGGGTGGCTGCAAACAAGCGACTCCTTGTAGGTCCAATTAATATTGTGCCCATCACCCTTTGACATTTTCTGTCATCGGTGTTTGGCAGTACGAAATATGGAACTGGGGTCGTCGATGAACCACTTGACTATGTTTGTTTTGTTTTTACAAGTACCTCGAACAATTTCCAAAGATTTTCAAAGATTCTTAAATTGAATAACTTGTATATCTTTCTTGCCCGTGTATGCCTATTGGTGGTAATCCTTAAAAGCCTTACTTATATATTTATTTATTTCAACTTTATGTACAATAGTTGTACATGGGCGGAATTAATGTTTGTGGTTAACGACTCCATATCACTTATTTATCGGACCTGCTTGAGGAATGTGTCAGTAATACTGTGACTAGGAGTCATCTGCAAACCTGCTGTTTAAACCATCACTTTTTCAAGTGACCGATTTAGGTCTGTTTAGGTTCACTACAACACTATCATAAATCGGAAAGCGTGTAGAGCCCTTTAGTTTCAGTCGTGTCACTGTTTTACCATGGGATGCCAACCTGTTACTGCTCATTGCATTCAAATAAACTTTTATATGTCATTAAATTGTGCCAAAATGCGGTTTGGCGCCAAATACTGCTTAACCCGTCCACGACTATCAACGTTATACCACGTTCGTATAAAAGAAACGTAATTGTTTATAGACAAGTAAATTACAACTTTATTTTGGCGATGTAATAAATAAGATAATAAAATGCCATCGCGAAAAAGAAAAATATGTCTCTCCAATTATGCTTGTTGAAATTTTAATAACTACCAAGCACACCTGTCGTTTTACGGAATAAAAATGGTTTCTTAATCAAAATTAATAATGAAACGAGAATCATATTAGCTATTAATCGAGGATCATTTAAAACTACGGTCTTAAATTACTTAATTTTGTGTGAATAATATTCCACGGTATTTAACGTCGGAAAATGTGACAGAGAGGTAAGTGTGCGTTTTATTTATGACAAAATTATATTTTATGTTACAGCGTGAATGTGGCAACGAGTCTGTATAGCCCGCGGTATATACACGCCAATGATTATGTGTATTAATGTTTACACATTACGGCCACTTTAGTGCTAACAAAATGTGCTAAAGACGCCATTTATTTTTTATGGTTATGCTAATGTTTCTCATCGGAAGAAAAGGTAGGAATAAAATTTACTAGGTATACTATTTATTTATTGAAATTAAATAAGGGATGCTTCACCTTATTAAACCTTTATGGTTGCCTGAATACGAACTGTCAACCCGCACGTTTCTAGGTTTAGCAGTAAAGTTAATTGTCTCTAGAGAAACACAGATGGCGCCACCTGTTGCTTTCACGACTCATCGTCTGGGTTAAACTCAGTCTTAACTTTCGGGCTTTTATTCTTCAGCGAGCCTTCGTAGTACAAGGACACCAGAGAGTGCTTCTTACAGAAAGCCCACCACCACCTGAACCCTGTTAGACCTATGAACGAGAACCCAGGGTCTCTTATCCTTCTCAACTTTTCTACGTAAGGAAGAATTTCTTTTAAGCACTTTTTAGTTCTTCTATTGTAAGGAGAGACGTTGGTCTCGCAGCAGAAGTCTAACACGGCCCTTTCTTCGCTGACTGACAAACATGCTTCGTCTAAGACGGCCATTCGTTTAGACTTCCCGAGAATATTGTCGTATAACGTTCCTTTTGGTATGCCGTAGTGTGTGGCGGCCTGCGTGAACCTCATGCGCTGTGTGACGACGGCTTGTATCGCCTCCTGCAGCTGGCTCTGCGTCCATGTCGGAGACTTCAACTTCCTTGTGCTATGACCGTGGTAATCTGACAGGGTGGCAACAAAAACTTTCAAACATAACAAATCCGTTTTTAAACGATGCAGGAGTTTCATTCTATGTTCGAGTGACCCAATAATTGAGAATTTATGAACTTTATCAATCTAACAACGATACTCTAACCGTTTTTCTATTATTTTATGAACAATAAAATACTTATGGACATAATATCCTATAAAACTTTTCATTATTACTTTATACACAGTAAAATATAAAATGGTCGTTTCTGTAGATTGAAAATACTTTCGAAGATTGGCCAGATTAGATCGGCTTCGTTTTGTGCTAGATTTTGTGGATGAAAGGCGTGCGTTGAATACCAGCGTCAAGGATGTGCCATGCCTATGAATGAGATGGGTGGCAAAACAAATGTATGGAGGTAGATAGCTGGAGAGTGCCGACGACTATTTTAAGTATTTGTAAATAGTTGAGGCTATTTTATACCAAAAAAACAAATTAGCATAACCATTATTCCATTTTATAAGTTTAAAGGCGCACCATAATTACATACAACATAATGGCAATGAGAAACTCGAGACCAATAGTCAGTTTTCCGTTCACAATGCAAGATATGTACCTACCCACTACAATGCCAGTTTTTATGGCATTAAACTATAAATTTTCACTATCAGTATGCACGACCATCGCTACAAACAATGTTGTATTGAGATAATAAAATAGTGTTTCTATATTATTTTCTCACGATATAATGACAGCTTAGAATAAGAAGTTATTATCAAAGAGCAGTATTTGCAATAAAATGCAGTCCCTGACTATGTTTTGCTATTTATTATTGTATTATGAAATGACGATAGAAACTATTCTGTCATCAGAATTTCTATTATTGTATTCACGCACGGACGCTATGTATATCACTCTGTTTTCAATTTAATTCGTCATACGAACATATCTATTCTCCTGCATCATCAAAACACGGATTTTGAACTAGAATTATAGAAAAACAGCATGCAAGAAAAAGCAAGATTAAAACAGAAATGAAAAAGTTCCAAAAAAGTTTATAACTATTGACGAATTGTATACGATACAACTTTTTTACTATAGCAACACCAAGCACTGAAAGAATTCTCAAATCCTATGCTAGCTATGGTGAATGTGACCAATCACATTGATTCGTACAATATCTGACGACAAACTGCAAATCCAATCGAAAAAGATTTTCTGTGAAATCAGAAAAAGTTACAGAAAAAAAACATTGGTGAACTCCAATATTTTTCTTTTAAAATTGGAATAGTAAAAAAGTTATACAGTACGATAACGCAGAGTAGACGCTTGTTTAAAGAAAAAACATAAAGGAATTAATTTAAAATATAGTACTATAGTTTTATAATAATTATTCTAGAATGGAAAATAAACAACAAACCTGCAATCGCTGCCGATGTGGAGGCTCCGAGCCAGGCCTGGGAGTTTTCAATCATCTTGGCCTGCGGACAAATAAAAAGCCGTTAGCAATTATATACAAATGAGAGAAACTTAAATTGTAATTTGGAGCTTAGGAAGGCTAAGGACCTTAATGTAAGAAACATGGTCCTCATGGTTCCCCACCAAGGGGCGGCAATAAACTGAGGGATTCGGCAGAAATAACCACAAAATAATCTAATAATTATTGTTTTTTTTTGGTAACTGTTTTTGAACGGTGATTTTGGAACGTACAGCCCCCATGATGAAACATCAGCCTTGTCGCTACCGTATGTGAAACCACAGAGATTTTTTTAATATTTCGTGTCAAATTTCAGCTGAAAAAAGTTGGACATCATGCGGCAAGAGATGTCACACGCAATAAAAATATCATTTTTCAGTGAAACAGTTTACGCTTTGGCTCGCACTGGTAGAACAAATCAAGCGAACGGATAGCGTTTATTTGAAATGAAAACAATACACCGTGAGAAAAACTCACACATACCAATTAATGGCACAAACATCAGAAACAAAATCGAACTTTATTTCCTTTCATTAACAAAGTAATGGACACCGCACATAGGTAGTAAAGTATATAAAACAGCGTTCTAAATCTTGTGCCGACACAATTACAACAAAGGTTTAACAAGTCGGCTTCATTACCGTACAATAATAATAACGGTCAGATGAAAAAGAACAATTCGTCAGTTAATTTACAATTTCCCATCTCGTACAGGAAGTTTACGATTGCACATTTTATCGATCGCTACTGTAGATCACGCGTCGATCGCCCCCCCCCCCCCACTGCGTCCCGCGCCCGCGCCCGCGTGCAGCCGCGCCGCCGTCGCGCCGCGCCGCTCAAGCGCACGTTTATTTACGTCCACCCTGTAATTGTTGGAGCAAAGAGCGGCATTTCTTTGTGCCCCGCGCTACAACTAAACATTATCGAAGTTTTAATTGTGAACGCAGACAAAAGCCGGCCATTTTACGGCGGCAATAACGGAACGCAGTTCAATCTACAAATAAAATCTTTTATTAAGTTAGCCGGGCGACGACGCGCGCGCCGCTAGTCGTGTTTACGAAACGCACACGTGCCCTAAGTACCGGTTGAAACGTTCCGATGTATTGTTTGTTTACCCGAATAAAACACTAAAATCCAATTCAATAACAAAGAATTAAAGATCCCGAAATAAAATTTATTGCCAGTGTACGATAAAATAGATTTATGTAGGCGCGGGTGTGTGCGGGGGGGAGGGCGAGAGGTGCGGCGGAACGCGACCGCCTCGATCATACTATTAAATTAGGTACACTCGGTCAACTAAATAACAATCTGTGAGATTTTATGATTAGAGCCAATACGCCTTCGTGATGTTATAAGAAGCCCGTAAGTGAACATGAGACATGACTAAGACAGCGTCGATAGCCGTGGGTATGGCTTCGTGACGCGTGACAGAGGTGTAACGACGTCGCCGGGTGGGTGGGACATGTATCGCTAACTTGTTGAGTCGAGCGACGTCATCGTCGTAAGCAGCTGTGTGACGAGGGTACGGGGCGTAATCGACGACCTGTGAGCTTGTTACAAGCTTAACCGCTAATGTGCAAGATCTCTCGCGAATTTGGTACCAAAGAAGTACCTAATTGCGGTATCATTAAATATTAAATTACCATAATAAGTTCTTCTTTGGTTGTTTTTCACGAGGACTAAGAACAAGCAATTCGGACCATCCTCCTTTTAAAAACGTGTACAAATTGTAGACTTGTGCTCTCAATGGTCGAAATTTTACGTCAATCCACAATGTCTCGGACCGGCACGGAGATATTATAGACTATCAAATTTCGACGAGTAAAAAAGTATTCCAAATGTTCAGTTGAAAATTTTTCGAGAGTTTACAATCTCTCAAGTTATTGTATAATCTTACGGAGTTTGCCATTTTCCGGTGACATATGCACGCAATAGAGGTTCAGGCTGCATTATAATCTGACGGAACAAAGAAAGAACAAAATAACTTATATTACACACTCATATTATACACTCATATTACACACTCATATTACACACTCATATTACACACTCATATTACACACTCATATTACACACTCATATTACACACTCATATTACACACTCATATTACACACTCATATTACACACTTTTTTTATTTAATTTCTTATAAATTATATAATTAGGTTCTAAGATGTTGTGACCAATGTTTGTCCTTTTCATATGCCTGTCATTGTCCAACAAAATGAAAGATAAAGACAGAAGCACACTAACATTCTTTACTTTACCAAAATGGTTGCTATAAGCGATGGGAGTAGCAGCTGTATAAGACAAAATGGCGATCAAGGAGATAGTGAGAAGGAATCATATCCTCAAAGAATGCCTCAGAGAGAAGTATGATGCAGCGAAAGAATGGCGTCTTCGGCGGGAGTATAACAACCAAAGGAGGTAGGTATAATGCACGTCTGCAGAAGTTTTAATTGCACGGGTTGACAGACACAAAGTGATCGTTTCCACGATCCCCACAAATTAATCATTTATCTCGGCAAGTACGCAGATGTTCGTCGCTTGTAACTGAAGCGCAGCGGATCCATTGACGTCGCTAACTAACTCGATCACTTGCTATCAACTACCGCCCATAGCTTTGACGTGGTCTCGTCAAATCCAAAGCTCTTTACATTAGTTGCGTTTACAGGTGTGAATACGATGCAGCCAGTCTGCTGGAATATTCAAGCTAAAATTCAAAACAGGAATAGTATGAAACGACGCAACGAGAGCGTTTTTTTTAAGTTTTTCAAAACCTAGTAGACTGTCAATTTGATGTATCGCGTAGTGTTTCCATCTACGCGATACGTCAAATTAGGAGCTGTCATTGTTGAAAGACGTTATGGCTGATGTAAGTATAGGAGAAACGGTGAGCTTCAATTAGCATAGCTTTGCACATTTTGCGTAAAACAAAAATCTAGCACCATCAGCGCGAATAACTTCCTAGATAGCAAATGAGTGCAATCCAGCGCATTAGTCGGTCATTATTTATGTTATTCCGGCGGCTGGCGGCGTGGCGCCCCTCTAATCGAAACTTTGCGTACGAAACGCAATAATAAACTTCCGCGGTGCCGCGCAATTACTACGTACGTATGTATGTATACGCGTAATAAGTCCGCGTCAGCCGGGCGAAGCCCTAGCGAACGATTTACGCGAAATTTAATTTCGCTGTTTTATAATCAAGGTAGTCGCTATGCCCTGCCTGCATGTGCCTGACCAGTGGGCGAACACGCGGACATAGACATGGACAAACCAAAAAGAGCATGTTACTACTACTACAAATCACGCGCCTGGCCCAAATGAAGTGTTGACCCAAAGGTGCTTGCTTTTAAGCACGTAGGAAGTAGAATTGTCAATTTGTCACATAATTCTTATCTAAATCTTAATCTAACATCTTGATGAAATTAAGATTCACTACTTTGAAATCAAACAAATGCTCTTTCAATTCCCTAGCCTTTGCTCTAGACGAGATCGGAACAGTAGGTAATTTAGAGGCAATTTCATGTCGATATTGTAACGATGGTGTGTTCAGGATAGTCAGCGGTCAGGGTGGTCAGTAGTGCGGGTAGTGCCAGTAATTTAGATGACAATAGTTTGGTCGGTAACCGCGATCTTGTCTCGCTTGGGCGGACGGTCGTACCGTATAATAATAACACATAACTACTATTTGTCGCCTGGCATGGAATATTAACAAGCGGTTAGAAGGTATAGGGTAATTTCGAAGTTAGTCGAGGGTAGTCAGAAGTGGGAAAGTCTTAGGATACGAAAGACTAACCATACCTAATTGCAGAAAGTTAAGATAAGCCTTTCAAGTCCCAAAGCCACTATTCAAATAGTGTCTATTCAAAATATCACCATCATATAAAGCCAACTAGTTCCTCATTTATTTTATTCCATATTGTTAACCGTCCTGCGAGTTCCTTTCAATTTGCTATAATAACGCTTATGATATTTCCCCGTTAATACAGGGTGATTCATTTGTTCCGAGATACAGTTGGCGAAGAATAGCGGGGGAAGGACGCGTGAAAGGGGTGTGAGGGGGGTGAAGGGGTGACGCTCGCAGGGGCGAAGGATAAAACTAATCACACATCCTCTTCATAGAGCGCAGTGTGGGGTCACTTTGATAGACGGCGGCGAGAGGAGTCACTGAAATATACCGAAGATTTATGAGCTGATCCGAAATTTATTCAAGTCTAACTTGTAAACTTTTATTTTTTGTGCACAACCGCGGTGATAAGGGTCATTTAAGTTTGAACTACATCTGTATTGACCATTTTTTGCCACGGGTCTGGTCTCACTGGTTCGACAGACAAATAATGCCATTAACACATCGACAAACACCCAAGCAGAAATCAGAAAAACAAAGAGCAGTTCAGCATATAAACTACCGCAGCACGTAACAATTAAATCCGCCTCATCTGCGACAGTGGCGCCCCGCCCGGCTTCGCTCCTGCATTATCCATTTCCACATTAGTGTCTTTTTGTTCCCCGTTTGATTGTTTAAACGTGCGTCGATGCGGTATCCAGTGGTTATTATTTCCACTCCTCTCACTCGAAATGGCCTCACTCGATTGTGGAAAAATGCTTCTCTTATTGTTAGTGAAGGAACAATAAGCGCCTTCATTTTATATGTTTACAGCGTCTGAGGCTTGATAGGCACTTTACATCTCTATTACACATACGTGGTCCGCGCCATTGTTTGTCCGCCATTTCTTTTTTTCCGTTAAAACGTTTTTAAGTTTAGTTTGGTGTGTTAACTAAGGATCGATTTTGTTATTGGGGTGTTTGCGATATTTAGCTTGGAAAGTATTATTTGCATCTAGCATACTGTTTTTATTTCTAAGTTGAACTACATTTCGGTGACCATTATCAGATCATTTTCAGATATTTTTCTTACTTTTGAATTTAGTTACAGCCTGTATGAGGTGTCACTAAAACTGTGATTATTTTGTAACGGACAGGTCTTGTCGGTAACTCATGATTATAAATGGTGACTCCCTAATTTATAACGGGCTTTCGTTTGTTCCAATTCTTGGTACGCAAGAATTGTCTCATCAAAAGACGACGACATAAGACAGACCCACTTATAAAATAAGATTATATACATTATTAACCATCTGTCGATATGGAGAGACAGGTACTTAAAAATGCATTGTTATAAAAAAAACCGCACGTCCTGATAAAATCGTCGTACTCTGTATATCGCTTTACCGACCACATTTTGCGATATGTAACCTTATTTTTACCCAATCAGAGTCTAATTTCCATTGTCACTGAAATAATCTTATGACATTTTCAGCAGCGTTTGTCATTCCGAAATTAACCTTAGTTCACATGATGTTAAAGCTGATATTAGATGGGATGATTAGGTTTTAGTATTGTAAAATTGACTTTGGGTTATAAAGAGCGGAATACACCATTGTCGTGAAATTATAGTTGTTTACGAGGAAGATACACAATTTTCCGCTATTCATATTATTACGATAGAAGTATAGGAGTAAGTATTAACTATTAAGTGAACAGAATATTTTATGTAGGGTAAAAGCCGGATAGTTGCCACACTTTTTATAAAAATATATCATTATTATATATTTAGTTAGTTGTCACTTTATTCATAAAACGGGTAGGTACTTTGGTTTATTATCTTCAAATTTGTGAAAGTAAAGAACATTATTTTTGATATTTCCAGAATATTGGCGATTTTTGTCGACCCTAAATTTTGTGACAATTATCCCATATGGGGGTTAGTTGCCTAATCCATGTAAATTACGTTTAGGATAGGTGCCCCGCCGAGAAAGAAGATTTTTATCGCGCAAAAACTTTGATCGCACCTTGCCTTCCCATGCAATCGCACAGACACATGCAACACGGTCTACTTAGTTGTCGCTGTAAAGTCTCTCGATTGATAAATAAATAACATGTGATTCATCCGCGAAGCTAGAGTAATTAAAATCGAGGCAACTATACCCCTGGGGCAACTATCCTGGTACTACTATAGGGTAAACTCTATAGTCGTGCTACGCTGGCATTGTGTCGCAATTTATAAGACCCCCTATTACGTAACACAGTTTCTATCAAAATGCGAAGGATTTTGAAGGAAATTCATAATCCGAATATATTAAGAGCAAACGTCTGAAAATGACACAGTGAATGTTGTTGAACTGTTACAATAAAAAACATTGACATTTATAGTGTATTATGCAACCCCCTGCTGATAATTTTTTGTTGGCTTAAAAATAGGTCTCAAAATTAGTTTTCGCTCTCCGTGTTTAATGTCAATTTAAAAGCGGTATTTAGTTATGTTTAAAACATGCTTAAAATGGCTTGTGTGAATAGGCCAGTTAAATGCGAACACCGTACGTTTGTAATAAGTTTTGATTAGATTATACACTTTTGATATTACTGTGCACATAAGGTCAATTTTCGTACAGACGCCAGGACATCAAGCTACCCGAAACTGTCCATCTTTCCGAATCAAACTGGAACCTAATGCTTTTTCGATAAAGTTCAAAATCCATTAATTAAATTTGACAGATTGTTGTAGCTGGGTGTTCTGGCATCTATACTTAAAAGCGTTCTAATTCGCAATATCAGCTCAGTGACAATCAATGTCGAAACTGTCAAAATGTAGCTAAACTATGGTAGACACCAGAATGTGCAATAACGGTCATTGACCCACATTAATTTATTGATTTTCTTTATATCAAAAATAGAAACAAAGACATCAAGTTGTCCTGAATCGACGTCAGTCGTGAGCCTTTACATTTTCTAGTAATGAAAAACACACAAAAACGTTTCACAATTTATTGTATCTACGAAGGGTTTATTTGGGAAAGTTTATTTGGCGCCTACTATACCTCAAAGTGTCAAAAACAGCTCCATAGAGAATTTTTGAGAACATTTTAAATGCAACAAATGATAAATGATGTAATTGATATATCAGTGTTTTATTGAGTACTTTTTATTTACTATAAACAAAACAAAATAAAATGGGTTTTCATTCGTATAAAATAAAAAAATAAGCTGAAACAGTTAAATATATATATATAGTTGTACGTGTCTTTAAAATAATTACAGGCTGGCTGAAGCTAATTCTAGTGTACACACAAACTGTTTGTTCCTGATAGTGTTCATTATTGTAGTAGGTATAAATGTTGGTTGAAAATTGTACGCTTCATCAGTGTCATGACAATGGCTGTAATTTCTTGATTTACTGAATGAAAATTATAAGTATTGTCTTGTTATCAACTTTGAAAATAGAAATGTCGATAATATTTATTTAAACTTTACCTATGTACAATAGTGGTACATGCATCAAGGCATTCTCTACCAGTCAACCAAGACTATACTGTGGTAGGTGTACAATAAATAAAAATAAAATTTACAATTGAATTTCAACGTTTCGGAAAGAATATACAGAAAATATAATATATATTGTTATCTGATCTATCTATCTATTTATCTGATATTTATATATGTAATACCTTTAAACGAGCAATTCTTTTATATAATTATATTATTATAATATAATCTGGATCTCGGAAACGGCACCAACGATTTTCATGAAATTTAGTATGCAGGGGGTTTCGGGGGCGATAAATCAATCTAGCTAGGTTTCATTTTTGGAAAACGTTTACCAAAAAAAAAAACGAGCAAAGCTCAGTCATCCAGGTACTTAATTATATCCTAACAGTTCAGTAGAATAAACCGGGAAAAATCACGTATCTAGTAATTTGCCCGCATTATTTTTTATTTGTTATACCATCTGAAAATGTTAACTCTCTACCTATTACGGTTTATGAGATATAGTCTGCTGACAGACGGACGGACAATGGAGGCTTTTTTTAGGATTCCGTTGGTAACACACAAAGTATTACAAGTTAGAAAACAATAAATAATAATTGCTTCATTATTTAAGAAATTATTTACATTATGTTACTTTGCGAGGTCTTTGCCCCTCTTGCACAATCAAGTTAATAAATTGTTTTCTTTTGTTTTAATAGCCCTTTATTTATCCAATGCACGGTTAAGGCTTCTCGATTCTTTCCCCCTTTATCAAGTTAAATTATTTTGTGAGGAAAAAAAGTACAACACAGCAACACGACTTCCTAGGTGGATGATCATAGATAATATCTATTTCCATGTCGTTTGACGTGTTCCATCCGAAATGTTGAATCAGTTGGAGAGAGTGGGAGACAAGACATGGGCGAGCAGAGAGAGTTCTCGCTCGGTAGGTATGGTGATTGTGACCTATATCGCAATGGGTCCCCTATTGCATGAGGTTAAGGCTATTTACCAAATAAAAGGTAAATATAAATGCATTGCCAAGCTTTATATGAATGAATGATCATGATAAAAAATATAAATGTAATACTGATGTTTTGTTATAGTACATTAACAGTCCAAAAACAAAAATAACTTGAAAATCATAACAACACTCAAAATCTTTAAATTCTCAGCATTAATTACTGGGAACAAACGTCGTCTTACTGTTTGTTTAAAACATTAGTATATATGCTTATGTTAAACGGGAGGAAATTTATTTGACTTAGGCGTAGTTTCAGTGTTGGCGACGATGTAAGCAAGACAAACATGTTAATTTTCCCCCGTTCTCCCCACCACCCCCTGCGCGGATAGGGCTGCCAAATGTATCTTCTGAATGGGACGTTCGTTTGAGCTTATAAAGTTTGGTTAACAGGCGCTTACTCGTCACGGTGTGTCATGCAAACTTTCAAGTCTTTTTTCTTGAAAATGTATTAAGTGATTTTAATGAAACTTGGTTTGCATACGCTAGATGTCTAGGTCTAAATAGTTAGTTGAGAAAAAAATCGAAAAAGAGTTCAGTGTGAAAGATAGAGTGATTTTTCACTTTCTATAGAAAACTTTGAATCGCTTTCTCTCTCCCTCTAAACTGTTTTTCGAAATTTTTCTCAACTATTTACCACCATATATATTATATGTATTTTCTCACCATAGGAATTCATTTTTATTTCCACAACTTTTTTATTTTATCGGACTCACTTGGAGATAGTGAAACAGATCCTTAAAACTTTACTTTTTATTGTGTAGTTTGTAAATCAAATCACGCCTCAAAGGCCGAACGGATTAAGATGAAACTTGGCACAGTGGTAGACATAATAACGGTCTACCCGTCTACGGTTTTAGAATAATATTATTATCTCAATAGAATGTTTCAGATTTTGACCCGGTCGGAATTTGTACCAAAAGCTCTGTCAAGTATTTCGTTTTGTCTGTATCGATGTGGCATGCAATAATATATATTTATTCTAAGTAATTAATGTTTTAACACTTATATATTTGTTTCAGTCCCGTACTAACACATCAAGCACCTGATCAACTGTATCCATAGAAGAATCGAATTATTTTCTGAATCAATCGTCGTTTTCTCCTAATCAGTAAGATATTGCACACTTGCTTCTCCAATCTACTTGGGACATTGGCAGAATAGTCGTCATCGGCTTTGATTGCCATATATTAAAAAGAATAGAATAGAAGTATTTCGTTGACAGCCCTATCTAACGGTTCCAATTACACCATGGGCCGTTAGAGGGCGCCCTGAATTATATACCGACAACTTTGACGAACATTTATTTTTAATTTACAAACGCTCCCGTAACCGTACGATATACTCAGAAATTACAAGCTCGTTGTATTATTCACGACGACTGTCAAGCCTGACTTCCTTGCATATACGAACGTACAAAGTTAGGCATTGTCCTTATTAATATTGTCCTTATTAATATTGTCCTTATTAATATTGTCCTTATTAATATTGTCCTTATTAATATTGGAGAATAAATATTAACCTACATGGGAGATTAGGGAGAATGTTTTAAATATTTACCTTTTTTGTGGACGGGGAATCATCACTCATCGGATGACTTTTCTCGTTCTTGGTGGAGCTGGAGGGAGTGTAACTTACTGACTAAAACCCACTCGTTTTCTTCAAATGCCTTAACTTTCTAGGACCACGGTATCACTTTAAAAAAATTGTAGCGATTATGAAAAGTTCGGAAAAATCTGACTCTAGTCTTGCCAAGGGGTATCGTGGTACCCAGTTACTGGGTGGTGGAGATCAGATAGGCAGCTGCTCCACGTAAAATACTGGTATTGAGCTGGTATTGGGCGGCTGGAAGCCGACCAGTACTTGGGAGAAGGCTAGACAGACTGATTTGTAGAAAAGTGGTTTTTAGATTTTTTTTTGTTTTTTGAATGAACGCCGAACGTGCTCTTGACCTCACCTCTAATTTTCATCGGAAAAAAACCATCAAAAAAGTTTTTCTCAAATTAACTAACGCAATAAAATGTCAATATCGAAATGAGTATTAAACCAATCAGTCAGGTATCATACCTACTCGTATATTGGCGACTGCAACCGTAGCACCCCAAACTCGGAAAAGTTGGAAAATTAAAAAGTTTGAGGCCATTCGCGCGACGGGCGACAGCCATTAACATCAAATACGTCGACTTTTCGGTATTTGCATTTACACCGAAAAGGCCTATACTTACTTAAAAAAAAAAAAAATTGAAACGCGAATGGTTGATAGAATAAAAGCAATCCAAGTATCTATATGATTTATTCTCTGAAGGGGGATATTTGCACTGAAATTATAATGCTATTTGGTATTTCAGCATAGGTACAAGATAAACATGAACTTCATAGTCACTGAAAGAAACGAACTTCATAGTCATTCAGCGACTATGGGAAACAAAAAGCTTAACCGTATTACAAAATACTAGTTAGTACTTGCATTTAACTTTTTTAATATGTAAGTATTATGCGTGCATAAGTCAACAGTAACTTGAAAATTCGGCGCTAAACGCTAAGCTCCTTTCAACCCAACGCGACCGTGAAAACAAACCTCGCCGGTGCACAGAATGACAATTTACCAATCTAGGCGGACAAAATTATTTTTCTGATGAAAAATCTTTCAGTGTTGAATAATAGAAATATGTGGTTTTTTGCTAACAAAATCATGATTCTGCGTTTTCGTTTGAAATGTATCGTACATTAGCAATTTACGAGTCTGTTGACAGATTAACCTTTTTTGAAAAGATTTAAGTATATTTGTCTTCACCTAATAGTTTCGCCCACGGAACATGACAGAACTGGCTAATATTTTTCTGATTAATTAAAAATAATCCTCAAAAAAAAATACTTCTTATCTTCTTCGGTCTATAACCAAAGTATAAACTTCTACGATAAAATAATCATGTACACAAACAATTAATCATCAATAACAATAACTTGCACGGAACACACAAAATAATATGGCAATGTACTCTTTTTTTTTTGTGAATGGGAATGCACCCTTAGTGACGCGGTTTCTCAATAGGTACTCAATATATTTATTGCTTTTACACATAATAACATGAACTTAGGTGGTAGGTTTTATAAAAATATGATCATTGTGGACCCTGTCGGGCACAGCAAAGTAGGAGAGAGAGAGAGTGTACTATTTTTCTGTGCAGCTCTTACCAATTTACTTGGTTTATTATTGTCAGTGTATAAGGAATATCAGCAAATTGCCTGCATATTTTAATAAAGTAGTTTGTAAATAATAAATAAATGGTATTGTTTATTTCATAATGACTTTGGAAATATAATTTTTGTCTCGCTAGATCAGTTTTTTCTCCCACTGTGCGGTGTCGCACACACTTAGGACTCCTTAACCCTAATTAACCGGACGAAAGCGAAAACGCGCGAAAAAAACAAACGAGTTTTATAATTCGGGTAGCTAGTTACCAGCACGTCGAGCAGCCTCTCTCCTTTTGTTTTTTAATTAGTTGCCGCTTAAACTTTTGCGCGTTTTACGTCGTTCATTTTGTTTCCTACTGCTACTTTTTTCATCTACCCTTTTCTATTGCGTTTCGAGGGACATTATGCATTAAGCTTCGAGTCCTCGAATGATCAGGAAAACAATTTACTAGTTTCGTTTTGATATCGCGAACTGACAACGGTTTGAGTTCGCACAATAAACACGAGGCAATGTGCTCGTTCCATATTAATTTACAAATCATGGATGGGGAGAGCATTGGAGTAGTAATGATTTAACATTACACTCCATTTGCTTAAGGAAAACAGAAATAAAATAAGATGATTTTATCATAACAAGAGGAAGGCGAGGCGCCAGTTTCGCTTACATTATTAAAACAAAACAATAGATACACAGACGAGCACACGCTGTACTAATGTAGTAAATTAATTATAAACACGGCGCGGAAACTCGGGCCGTCTTAACAGACGATTAGTAATTGCGTTATCGTTCAATTTGTGCCATTAGTTGTCGAGCGTGGCCGTCGACGAATGAAATTTCGATTTATTTAACGTCCGACCTTCTTTAGTATTAATATTAATTAATATTATTACAGCCGACGTGCCAGTAAATGGATGTTCCACTATAAAATAAAATGGCGAACGTTTTAGCGTTGGCCATGTCAAAATGTCACTTAGCTGCAGGGACACCCAAAACCGTATTCATCAGAGAAATGAAAATTTTAATGTTTTAAAACTACGAGTTCAAGTATTCTGTCTATCAAGAAATAACATGCAAAGTATGCCACTATAGATCGCGACATTTGTCATCCCGCCACCCATCAGAACGCAAGAAATATCTGCAATCCGCATGACACAATGCGGGCACTACCGCGATCAAACGATAATGTACACGTTCATCACTCCCTCCTTACCAAGGGATGCAAATAATAGGCAAGGGTAGAAAAATATTGCAATGTTATCTATCAATGCAGAAGATGTTATCGTACTTCATTCTTCTTCCGACGATGCCGTGGAAGCATTGAGAAGAAAGAAACATGTTTATTTGGGACTTGCACAAGACAAGCAACAAAATAAAATGAAGTCATAGGGAACAAACAATACAAAACGACCTGTGCGAGGCCAAAATGGCAGAAGCAAGAAGAAGAAAGCACTTCAATTGTTTACGGAAGTGGTGAAACAATCTGAAGACGGAGCGTGAGGGAGCCGTAGAGGCGTGGAGAGCGTGGAGACAGCGGCCATTAGACGTCCGCGAGTGCGAGGTGTCGCGGAGGCGGCGGCGTCGGCACGCACAATACGTCTCGCCGCGTCCCAACAATATCCCCGTGTTTACATTCCCGCCGTAATTCCTTTGAACTCGCATGTGGGCCCGAGGAAACGTAAAATAAACAGAACTTTCTCGTAATGTTTAATTAAATTAATCAGTTGGTTGATTAGTCGATGGTTCGCCGGCGTTGGCGTAAACAAAGCGCGTCGGCGGCGTGGCCGGGCTTTGATCTAGCGACTCACTCTCATCTCCACTATTGTTATATATTTGTGAGGTTCCCGCCGCCGCGCCGCACGCCAGCTGCCGGCGCCTCGCGCCTCGCGCCTCGTGCCTCGTACTACAGGGATGACACCACACTGAATTTGCATTTTATTCGAAATCACTTCAACAACGTCTTTTGTTTCTACGAAAACCAAATTGCAGGGATAACACAGTCATGTCGCATCGTCTTTAAACATACGGTCTTTTTAATTAATATTATTGGACCGAACCTCTTTCCATCGTTCCTGTTCTTGTGTCACTTCTTGCCAATGGGCTGGGCTAATGTGTATTAAAATAAACGAAGCTGAGATCCTAATTTCATATAACCTAGCTGAGAGATTACGAACCCAACCGAATCAATATACAAGTACTGTTGTTCAACATTCTAGCAGAACAGTTGATTTCAAGCGTATGAAGAAAGCTAAATAATTGCTATCGGATGAATCTAGAATACCGGGATAGTATACCGGTGACACAGGCAATGTCTTTTGATGACAAGTTGGAGATCTACATAATTACGTATAAACTACTCTAATTAGATCCTTGGATCTTTATGAGCTAGGTATATATTGCATGATTTAACGAGTTTCAGACTTTTGTTACAGTGAAGTTTTGTAATATCAGATTCTTCTTCAACATGAGTCGACCGATGCTAGCAGAACGTCTTACATTCTTCTATTCATTCATCTTCTCCAGAACGTTTAAACAACTTCTTCCGTCATTCGCACCTCTACCAGCCTTTATCATAGTCTTAATTTTCTTTCTCAAAACTGACCATCATGATGAAGAACCTATACAAAGAGAGCTTTTAGCCTTGATACATACTCACTGTTTTTTTGTTTTCTTCAGACATGAAATACTGTCGTGTAATATATGTTTTTTCTTTCTTTCCTGCAAATGCAAAAACGACAAAGCAAGCAATCTGTCACCCCTACGACCCGCACCTATCCGCCAAGTATTATGTTTTACTTTCACTAAATAGTACATTTCACGTAGCAGAACGCGCTGTATCGCAATTTTAATTTATGTCAAAACCTCAGTTTCGGCACGCTTTTAATGCTGACAATCTTTTGTATTATAATGAGGATTTTAAAAGTCTAGCTTCATTTTTTGCAGTTTCGGTTCACCTTCATGTAGATTATTAAAAGAGAAATGTTTTTCAGTACGTAATTGAATTGGGTTGGTCCGTTGTAGGTCTGTGAAGATTTTTGTGAACTGTTTGTTATTGTGTGTTTGTGCGGGTGTTCTTTGCTTATAAAGAACATTGATAAATGTTATTTGTTGAGTTGTTTTTGTCGGAAAACTATGTTATTTCTGAAATCCTAAATTATGACGTTCCAAATTGCATGCCTGTTGTGAGGCTCTAGACATGTGACATTCTGTCAGCGATAGCCTGGCGATGGTGATTGTCAAAATGTAAAAAAGTATGGGATTGACAGACAAGACACTGTCAAAATGTCACTTGGTCAATTCCTAATAATATGGCATTTCGACGCCCTATTTAATATAACTAACACTGCAACAAAATTGATAAAAACTGACATAATTGTCACGATTTCGCGACACGTGTTGTTTAATAAAGCAGAGAATGTATTAAATTATCGTACAAAATTGTAGAATTGTCAAATTTTCAAATTGTCAAATTGTCGCTTGTCACTTGTCACCAGTCAGTTTTATTTAATGGGCCCATTATGACAATTATGTCCTTTTTTGACAAAGTTGTCGCATTGACAGTTATATTAACAGGGCCCTCGCGAAGGCGATTCAACATGTTTAAAATGTTTGGCATTGACAAACACTGACAATTCCTAATAATTTGTCATTTTGATTATCACACATTCTGGTAGAACGACACTGTCTAGAGCCTCAGGTCAGCTACTTGGGGTAGACGCAGCACGTCTTCCTCTTCCATTACACGCTGTTACCCATCACGTTATCACTAACTCATTTTCTCTTGTCAAAAGAAACATTATAAAGCTTCATTGAACAGCAAATTAGACTAATTTAAAAGTCAGGTGCCAGATTAGCGGAAGCGTGCCGTCTTTCACCAGCACGTCAGCATTCTGCTGCACAGTTAACCAGAGTTTCAGCACTATGCTGGACAAATGTAGATATTATTAGCGTAGCACACGAGGCGGCGCCGGCGCCGGCCGCTGCACGACAGCTATCTCAATCTAACGGCTATGGTTCGCACTTTCATCGATTTATTAATTTCATAATTTTTCATGGGATTTTTATAAACGGCGAGGAAGGGGGGTATTTTTTGGGTCACATCTCTGCTTAAGCCTTCGGGGCATACAGCCGTAATGATACGTATGTTGATTTAGAATTTAGGAAAGATTTTCAGTAGTAGAAGTGTGACCTATTTCAGTGCATTGTATGCTCCACTACTCCTACCTACTTGTTTGCAAAATTTCATGAATGAATGAAATATTTTTTTACAAGAATATAGGTAGCTAACATAAGTTCTTAAAATGTAAGGGTTTCACTATATTTGGCATTTCCGCCGTGCAAATATTTAAATTTTACAGCTCGGTTAAACATATAGCATGATTCAGGAGTACAGCTCCTTCTCAGCCTTCATGGTAGAAAGCTTTGATTGAAAGGATTAAGTTTTTTTTTTTGTAAAAACATCTAGCATTTATTTGCCTCCAAATAAGAAGAATTCAGGCCGAAGCCCAACAACCAAAAATACTCACAAAACGTTTTGGGAACACTTTCATTGTGCGTACAGCTAAGGAGTGGAATTCCCTGCCGGAGTCTGTTTCCTGGAAGCTTCAACCTGGGGTATTAAAGTCAAGAGTGAATAGGTTACTTCCAGGCAAGCGTGCTCCATCGTCGACCACATTGAGGCTTTCTATCAAGTGAGATTATGGTTAACTCGAGCCTATCAATATTACCAAAAAGAAACGAAAACAGCAGAACCGTTCATAAAACCAAACAAAGGCCAGTCAAGTTAACAAAATGACCACAATTGACCACATCTCGACCGCACATTAATAAAAGAACATGTCTATATTTGTTTGTTCGTACAATAATCAAGCAATAACTGAATCAGTAATAAAAAACGTGCGTTTCAATGGATCCAGTAGCGACGCGAAATTCCGTACGTTGAACGAGGTATTGTTGTAAGCCGTATTTATAGCCGTAAGGAACCCCATCGGGCCCGGCCGGCGGGAGGGACGTCGTCGTATTAACTACGAAAATTATAATATGTGTTACTTGGGTGAGAAGCACTAATTTATGAGATCTGGTGGAAGGTGATAAGGTTATCATTGCCTAGATAAATTTCGATCCAACTTCTCTTAGCTTAGAATTTATGATTACGGAAACAAAGGAAAAATCCTAATCTATTTTCTTTATGTATAAAAATAAATCCCTATTTCCCTTGCTCACGGCAGCACGCGTGACTGGCTGGACCAATTTCGCTAATTCTTTTTGCGTTATGTTTGTTATTGTCAGGAGAAAATTCTTGAAAAACAAATTTTGAAAAAAAAAAAGATACATTTGGCGAAGACGGGGCGGGCCACTAGTTAATATTATAAATGCGAAAGTGTGTATGTTTGTTTATTACGCTTTCACGCCTAAATCGTTGTACCGATTATGATATTTTTTTGTTGCAGAGATAGATGGCACCCTGCACATTGACCTGGGTACTGACCGGTGTAACGGGCCATAATGTAACATTCGCAGCGAGCATGTTATGTTACACCGTGTCCTATAGGCCGTGTAAAACAAAACTTATACGCACATGTTCGTGCTCGTTTCCACGTACTGACTGCACGAATGCTCGCTTTGTAACATGTTACATTACGCCCCGTAACACCGGTCAGTGCCCGCCTTTAGATGTTACTTTTCGTCAACACTAAGTCAAAAGGCGGCAGTCAAAAGTTAGTTAGTTAATAATCCAAAGACTTCAAGTAACGTTACGAGTTATCAAAGAAGTCAAGTCGCATCCCCACATTCATCACCATACCGAGTCGTGAACGAACTTGCAACTCTGAATATATTCTTCACCAACCCTACGCTCGCGGGCGGCGCGAATAAAATCTAAATTTGAAATACCGATGTTTTCAATCAATTCAGCGATCACAAACTATAGGTACTTCTATATGCCCGTAGATCCGTCCAACCCGCCGACTTGGACGTTAGACCCTGAATTAATAATCTCCGTGCAAGTTTCATTAGTTAAGGGGTTACACGAAGCGACAATTGCATGTTATTGCTAATTTAATCCAATTTTAGCTGAAAGGAGGCGTAATTGAAATTATTTTCGGATTCAGAAATAAATAAAACTTAGGTTTCCAGGGAGTTAGGAGGGCCGCACACTGTTTAGTAAGCAGGCCGGACACGGATGACACATTACTGTGGCCTGTTTTACTAGACTGTTTAACTGAACTTTGTAAATAGAATTTAATTGAAGATAAAACAATAACACGATCACTTATGTCTCCTGAATTGTAAAAATTGTCCACCACTTACAACTTCAAATAAATGCCATTCCCTGACAGCCGATGGCCGATCGCAAGTCTATGAATCTCAAATCATAGAGTGGACTAGATCCATAATTGAGATTACCATATTTACAGGCACAAGATTGAAAGTTTCCCCTATTTTTAGAAAACAGAGCGAGTTAAACTTTCACCACTTGCAACACTGAATTATTTAACTGTAGAATCATTTTATTTTAAAATTGGAATACAAGACGGCGATTCTTCAACCGTCCATAGTCAATTAGGCTTAAGATAGAGCTAAATGATAACGTTTTTCCAAGTATTGCGTTTCCAATTGTTTGTTGTACTAATGTTATTCAAATGAGAGCACGGGTGATGCGAGCCACAGTCTTCCGGGTCGGAGTCTCAACGAGCTCAGCCGACCGGGAAATTGCCGGCGGAACGGTCCGAAATAGTAGAAAATATTGCCAGATATGAAACAATGGCATGTTTGCATAAGTGGCGGATCGAAAATTACTTTTATGAATAAGAAACCGAGTGTTTCTGTACCTACTAGTGTTTTAGCGATGCATGATGCTGGCTGGTTATGAAATAAGGCTTCAGTCAGTAACGGTGTATTCTGTACTCAGAAGATAACTGTAGAATGTAAGGTGTATTTCCATCACAAAAAAGAAAGTCACCAAGTTCCTTTGCTCTGTCATAATGCTTCATTAAAACCTCAGTTAATTAACCTTGGAGAAGAACCTGAAAACTTAAGTATAAAGAAGATCATCTTCTTTACAAAATGAGGATTTACAGCTTTCTTTGTACGGAAACTCTTCTACAAATTAAATCAGAAACTAATTTCGTCGTAATAAAATTCCGATCCTCCTTATTCATTTATCAAATGAACGTTGAAAATTGGCGTAATAACGAAACGATAGATTTAAAAAAGTGTGTAAAAGTACTAAATTGAAGAATTTCATGCATCCACACGATAATGAAAATGTAATTTACGTAGGTAATGTAAAAAAACGCGAAAAAAACAGGGCAGCCCGGGTAAGTTGATGGAGGCAAACGAGATATTTGCAGTGTTTTGCATAACTGCATTAAGTGTAGGCCGAGAGACCCGCTGAAGGCACGTACACTCGCCTACTAAAGTGCAATAAAAGCCTTGTAAAAATTGTAATGGCGCTAATAAAGACTTTTTTTTGTCGTTCAACACTTTTGCCGAGTTCTTTCTGGTTGTTATTTTTAACGTATTATGAATTGCATTTGTAATTCAAGTGAAAATGCGACGGCTGTGCGAAATTAATTGGCACGAACGTTTTTGTGATCGCCTTGAGAATTCTGACTGACGTGTGAACTAAAAACTAGTCGTGGACAAGTGCGTGTACGACTAAATACAGAACAATTCGGATGAAATTAGTTTTTGCCAGCCCTTTACCAAGTTCACCTGTTTAGTCATACATTTCTTTTCTTCTTGCTCGTAATGTGTATTATTCGAGCATATATTTTTTGTTTCCATCAAATGTCACGATGACAACTCACGTGTCCGCAGCAATAAGTGAGCAATTAATAGCAGAGCTTGGTTAATAGTAGAGCTTATCAAATAATTTGAATCGTCGAACCGGAGATGTAAAAACTCAATGGCAATTAAAATCGCTTTCAGGATAAGAAACTTCACAATCAACGATGAAAACTAAAGAGCAACCGACGGATTCAATTAGAGACTTTCGCTCTGAATATTGCTATCGCCACAGAATCATTTCAAGTGCGAGAAAGTGATAATTAATTTGTGAGCTAGAGCTGAGCGCGGGGCCTTTAGCTAGCGATTGTACCCACCTGAAGATATCTCGTACATTGTTTCCGTTCGTGAAGTACAAATTGTTGCCATTGTACTCTATTTTCCATAACGTATGAGGGCCATTACGATTGGCGTTTTCTTATAACTGAGCGGTACCGGCGTATTGTGGAAAATTCTTTGAAATACCTTTTGAATAGAATGCACGTCTATTATAAGAGTAAGTATTTGTCGTTGCATCAACCACTTTGCTTGTTTGTTACGTCTCGGTATTTTCCACTTCGATCTGCCCGTTTTTCTGCATGGTAATTTATTTGCGAATGTGTGTATTGTTTGATGTTGCGAAGTTTAAGTGGATGCCTAATATGGACTACATTATGTTTATCGAGCATTTAACGGTTTTCGACACAACACGTATTCTATTCACAGCGTTAAATCACAAAAACAGATCACGAGTCCGCGAGCGAACAACGCGACATGATTCGTACGCTCGTACCAGCTCAACATATCTACACATTTACGCCTCAGGGCCTCACGACACCCCAAAAACGTGTGAGTTTAAAAATCACGACACAAAGTTGTAGTAGCTATACAAGGATGAGTATATCGGGCCACCGCAGTGGCCGATGTAAACAATTTCAATCGAATCGTAACAGCTACTGAACAATGAACGTCGGATCACGAAAAAATCATCTTACAAGTGAGTCGTGCGGCAGGGCCACGGTAGTCGTGTGGCCGCGCCGTGGCCGGGCCCCGGGCCGCCGGGCCGCCGGCACTCGGGCCCCGGGCCCCGCCTACTGCTGCTCACGCTACTGCCATGCCGGCCCTGACAGCAGACTGTTTTATGACCTTTTCGGGATCTGATTTTATTCGCCACAAGACATCGGGAAATGCATCACAAATTATGGAAATGTTTATTGTTGTTAAGTGCAAATGCAGTAACTCAAAAAGGTACAAAAAACAATTTGCTTCCTAAAGCGGAACCTAATTAGAATCTCGCAGAAAGTTCACACTTTTCAGCTGTTTCAATTTCATTTATTCTGATTACATCGCTAAAGTAAAGCAAGAGTTTACAAACTAGCTTGTGTTATCACGCAGAAGTTTGATTCAAAGGCAAATGGATACTAAACGAAGTAAGCGATACAGGGAAACTCGAGATGAAAAAAACAAGAACTCAAATTCAATTGTACATTGAATGAAAGTAACACTGGTCTCAACACCGAGTTAGCGTCATTATTGCTAAACGGGATTCCCACGAATGCAGGGACGAAGTGCCAACATGCTCATCGGCATCGACATTTTTTTTCTTTTTTCTGCCGAAGTTTGACATTGCTTTTTGTCTGAAGTATTAGCAATGTCGTGACACCTTTGGATTGTAAAGTCCGTCGGAATGTCGGAAAGTTAGTTGTCTGCTTGAAACATGTCTATTAGGATAACTAGTTCTAACGTGTCATCATAATAAGCGCGTTGACGGCCCCTTCAAGTCTTCTAACACACTGCCGACTGTGCGCAGTCTCACATCAAAGGGAACATAGGCTGCTAGGCGTAGGAAAAGTGAACAAGAGACTCTTGATACAAAGCCTAACCCACGTCTATAACACTTGCGGGAGAAAAGATAGTCCTACCTTTTAAGAGGATTATCGACCCGCGCAATGCCCACCTCGTCAAGCGTGACGGTTCGGAAGGGCCCTGACCCTGACCCCGGAACAGATGTCAACACACCTCAACACTACACATACCTCTATTTTTCGCGATTAACATACACTCAAACAAATTATATGTCTGTATATTTGTTTAAACAAAACACAAGGGCTATATTTTATAAAATATACAACAGTTTAAATGATAATTTATACTCCATTGTTATTCATTGATGTTATTATATGTATATTTTGCCATTGTTTCAAATCAGAGCATATTTCATGCATTTAATGTTTAATTCCGCGGCACACTAGAAGCTGCGCCACGCGAGATATTGATCGCGAAGTTATTAGATATTGAATGAAAGTTGCATGTCGCAGTGCCGTGTTTGATGAATACGATATTCACATACATTATTTATTGAAATTTATTGGTTTAATTTAAAATTGTAATACATACATCACACATGCATATAACGGATGTCTTGAAAACATGTTTTGATAGTCCCTTTTTTTCTTATGCATGAAGACTTCTGTTTTGATGAATTGGAAATATATTAGCGTTTCAGATGTAAATGGATGTTTTATGGTTAAAAAGTTCAGAGAACTTTTGTTGCAGCTGCATGCATTTTGAAAAGGGGTCTCGCGATTGAACCTCATTATTTGTTTATGGACCGCAGCTAGAACAGACTGCAGGGCTATTGTATCGACTCCTAAACAGAATATCGCTCGGTATCGCGCCGGGCTCGCTGTGGCGCGAGTACAAGCGGCTCGTATTGTTTCGCTTGCTTGTGAAATGTAATTCGTGTGCCGTAAACACACACAAATCCCGCACACACACACACACACACACACACACAGCAGTTATTTATATTTGAGACGCGGAGGTCGCATGTCGTGGGCTTGTTGGTACAAATATAGAAACTATACGCGATTTATTGTGAATATTAAATTTGGCACAATATAATTGAGGGCGTATTGTTATGTTTCGAGGGCACTCCGAACATTCCTCTTCGTGTTTTTGACGTCTGAGAACATTCAATTATATAACTTTCTTTATGAAGCCGGATTTAGAGACCGGCTTTAAATTTTATTGCAATGCTTTAAAGAATAGTGAAGATATGTACAATTATGACGGAAACGGAATGCAACATTTTCGCTTTAGACAATTAATAATTTATTTCTCAAAAGTGGAGCTTTAGGAAACACAAAAATGTTTAGGGGTAAAAGCTTCACTCGAAACGTGGAGTGAAGTTTTTACCCCAAAGCATTTTTAAACGTAAAAGAATGTTATTTCATGCAATAGGAGGAACTGACAAAATAAATTCGCAGTAGTTTCTAAAAACGCTTTTCCTCTAAAACCAAGGTGCGGCTTTGGGGCAGCTTTTAGTCAAAAATTTGGACCATCATAATTTATACGGTAGTTAATTTAAAAAAATATATTTATTTATTTAGCTTTAATTACTCTCTGCACTTACAGTACGAACCAACACGTACAGAGAGTAATAATGTCATCATCTTCCTGCCTTTATCCCATGTTACTTGGGGTCGGCGCAACACGTTTTTTCTTCCATTATGTCCTGTCAGCCGTCACGCTATCACTAACTCCCTTTTCTTTCATATCACTCCTAACACAATCCTTCCATCTTTTCTTTGGCCTCCCTCTCCCTGTCAGACAGAGTCATAATCTAAAAAATTAAAAGTTACACACATAAAAATTAACAAAAAAATACAGAATAAAAAATTGTATGAGTTCAAATAACATGCTTTCATGGGTTTTACTAACAAGCAGGCGTGGTTATCCACTGATTTCATTTCTTCTCTTACACCCAGGAAAGGAAAGTTCCTTTTGAAAGTTTGAATAAAACTATGAGTGGGAATGAAAGAAAGAGTGTCAGCTGTCAGTGGCTTATTCATCATCTGCCTAGCCTTTTCCCAACTATATTGGGGTCGGCTTCCAGTCTAACCGGATTCAGCTGAATACCAGTATTTTACGTGTAGCGGCTGCCTACCAGACCTCCACAACCCATTAACTGGGTAGCACGGTAGTTCTTGGCAAGACTGGAGTCAGATTTACTGGCTGGACAATCCGTAACGACTGCCAAAGATCTACAAATGACCGCCGGGACCAACGGCTTAACGTGCTTTCCGAGGCACGGAGGAAACTCTGTATGTTAAGATGGTCACCCATCCACAGACCAAGGCAAGCGTTGCTAAAAACCTTGATCGACCCGTACGGTTGTTATTCTTTAGCCACGAGCTCCTGTCAGTGGCTTAGGAACACTTTCTTTGCCCAGAACTCAGCATATGGGTCGAACAATAATTTGTTCGACCCATATGCTGAGTTCTGGGCACTGAAAGTGTTAAGGTACCTAATTGTAAAAGTCAATGGAAATGCGACGTCACTGAGCAGTAGTGAGTCCGACAAACTACTCCCGACGGCACTTCCTAGCACACCTGCCGGTATTACCTGATACCCTCGTTAGACAACCACACGCGATGACAACTTATTAAAACCACCCCAAAACAATAAATAAAAGACACAGCTCTTATAACCCAAAAAAAAAATATTATGTTATTTTTTCCCCCTTCCGAATTTAAAAACACAGGTAACGGTAATTAAAATAAATAAAGCAATTACAAGTTAGTAGTGTACATCTCAATTATGTTCCTTTCATAACTATTACAAAATACAATGACGTATAATTAAATTGTTCTGAACAGGTGGCCCGGGCCAGCCATTAATTTCATTATTGGAAAAAAATAACGGATACCTACCGTTATGTGTATGGGTAGGTACATGTCCTGACTTACTGACGGGCTATTTGTAATAGGTGTCTTTGGATATAAATATTAATGAACTAATACTAATTACCTTTAGTATAAATTAAGTTTAGTATAATTGAGCTAGTTTGTAAGCCCTGGCTGGGGGCCTTAAATTCATTTGAGGCCACCACAGGATAGTCCGGTTAAGCAGTAACCAGCCTTAGTGTGCTGAACTGCGAGTGGTCCCCGTCCAAAAAAAAAATGAACTAATTACCACAGACAAGACCATTTATAGTCAAACAAGAACTTTGGTTGACACTTCCCGTGACCCAAGAGCTGGCTTTTACTTTGGCCAGAGGATAAGTATTGCCATTCAACGTGGCAATACTACCAGTCTCTTGGGCACATTACCAGCTGTCAGCGTTGAGGACGAATTTTTTGATGCTATATTTTAGTTTTAGTTTAGTGTATTTATTTATAGATGATGCTACATTATCTGAAATAAAAAAAATGGAAAAAAAATGGACTTATTCCTTAGAACTTTCGTTTTCGGAGGAGCATCAAAACGGGAAACTAATAAAATCTTGCAATCAGTAGCCATCAAAACTCATTGTTATAAGATCTCATATGTTCATTAAAGAATGACCTTAACCTCGTTCGTTCAACGAGAACTATTTTTAAGTAACTCTGCAAACCACCGCACAGGAAACATAAGAATACAAAAAAAGCAAAAGAGGTTATGACTTATGAATTAATACCCGAGGCAACACGAGCCGCCCTATTAGCCGTATTGGTACGAAAATATTGAATTACTGCTATGAATATACACACAAAATATTGTTTTTATGTAAATACGGCGAATGCAGTAACGAGTCCTGCTAAATCACAATATGAAGTTGATTTATATCTCCACACGCTTGGGTTAGCTTCATGGGAGGCCAATAAAAACCCTATACGAAAATGCGCATATACGTACATACATATAGAAGTCGTTTAATTGGTCACTTACCAGCTAACAATGCGACATAACGTCTGAAACCCTACCGCGATGTGGTGTAGAAATTGACCTCGAATTTGATATATTTTTTCGGTCAAGCTCTGTTGGTTTCCTTATGGCTGGCAACAATGAATGAACTTTTGACTTTATGGGCTTTTTTTTCGGGAATTGAAGTATGTATGCCCCACACTATGCGTCTTTGTAAGTGCACTTAGTGACACACATCAATGTGGAGACATCCATACGACAATAAATGAAAACACTGGCAATACTGGTTCGAAGGAATATTTTGAGGCTGTTCTAAAACCTGTCACCAAAATTAAAAATAAACTTTCTAATTCCATAAACTTCAAAGAAAAAAACAAACTAGTCAAGGATAGTGATTGCTATTCTGACGAAATATTCCAAGCAGTCTGTTGTAAAGTGACATCAAATCTGTGATAAAGACAACATATTCGTATGAACTAGTATTGCCAGTGTTTTGATTTACTGTCGTATCGTCGTCTCCACCGTAGTATACTACACTAACTAGCTTCTGCTGGCGGCGCGGCGTCGTGTTTTAATATCCCAAGGGTATTTCAAATCGGTATGAAATATTCCTTGCCCTAAACCAAAAGGTTTTAGTCTATCCGTTTGCAAAGTGTCATCGAAATCTGTTCAGTGGTTTAGACGTGAACACGTAATAGATAGACACACTCCCGCAGTTATTATAAGTACGAATTTCTTAATTTTTTCGTTGTCTTTAAAATATCGCTTATCAATAGAGCCGCCCTTTGTGACACCAAATGAAATGGTTCCTAAAATTGTATTTTCTGTTTTTTAAATGTTGAAAGAGAATGTTCTATCTCGCTTTGTAATAGTATGGCTTCTTCAAGTCGATGTCCTGATGCATGTATTACTGTATCCATTACAGGCAATTACCATTGACGGATGACAGCGGGAGGACAACGTACAGATCATTCAAATGATTCCAGCGTTATTGCCAATAAGGGCCAGACGAATCAAAGCTTTTGATAATGGTTCTTTTGAAATTTCTGTAGTAAGTTATTATTATGTAGCGTATTTACAAATTAAAAATTGGCTATAGGGCTTTGAATATGTCACCAGTTGTACCAGCGATAACCATTGACAAATAGGCAAAAATCTATGGGATTGACATCTGCTACCGAAATGTCACTTGGTCAATCTCAAAGATTTCGAACTTCGAACGTGTCAAACACATATTATCCTTGGTACAATGACGTTTTTCTAGCTAAATCAAATAAAATATGTAGGTAATGCACCCAATTTAATTTCGCAATTCATAAAACATACCACACTTGTAATGTTCAGGAATCTTTCACATCAGCCCGCACAGAACAAGTTCCGAAGGTAGACTAATAAATGAGTAAGCCGTATGCGTAATTAATAACAGCAGTAGAGCAACAATGGCTGCACAATTATCTAGCTAGGTATCTCATCTTGTGTACCCACATTACTAATTATTCCGATTGTTAGCGTTCGTAATGATTGTGACATTATAGAAGCGGCCATCGCGCATCGGGTGGTGCTCTGGCGGATCCGAGGGGGGGGACTAGGGTCGTTGAGGCCAGTGCCTGCCAGGGTTCTTGATATTTTGGAAAGAGATAGAGTCAAGAGCTAACCCATCTCAAACAAAAAATAATTTGAAAAAAGAGCGACCTCGGGACGCAAAGGGCATTGGGAGGAACACGGGTGGGTTTTGAGTTTAAGTAAGAGGCTGAATCCTTGGAGGAGTCATTTGATGATCTCCCACCCAGTAAAAGGAGGCAGGGCGAAGGGCTTCAAGACTCCCTCAAAAGTCCAGATATTTTTGTAAAGACATAAAAAGGAAGCTTGTTATGCGGTAAGCAAAAGAAAATTATGTGTGATTTTTTAGAGTTTACTTTGCTTAAACCACAGCGGGTTCAAGCCCTCCCCCAACAATAAAATCTTAGATCCGCTACTGGGGTTCTGGGTAGGCCGGCACACGGTAGGTACGTACACTGACTCGCGCTTCAATAAACAATGCCCACGGGCGCACCGGAGGAGACAAGTAATCGCATTAACGAACTAATCACCTGCCGCTCTGACGAGGAAATTCATTAATATCCTGCACCCAGAGCCGAACAGATCAAAAAGTATATGCATGCTGCGGAACGCCTCCCATCGATGCAGATGCAGATCTCGATTTTTTTTCACTTTTTAACTGGATAAATTCCGTTACGAGAGTGTGAAACCATTTCTCTTAACATAAGGGCTCCAATCACATTAAGTATCTATTTCAAGTTCATTAAAGACAGTTTTTGTGTTTCCCGGTTGGGACAATGAATATTTTATTTATTTATTATTCCTCTAACAACTGCAAAAGGTTCTCGTAGTAATGTAAAAAAAAGTGGTCAAGAGCGAGTCGACCTCGCGAAATTGTCTTATAAGATATGTTTAAGATTTATGAATTTTATTACATCGTAAAAAAAGTTCCCTATCACGCACACGCATTCTCAATCAATTATTTGCATCTTGCTTTTGTCTGCGATTTTGTAGGCCGATGTCCCGTTTATTCTAGCCTTCCTCACAAATGTGGCTATCATAAACAAACATAATTTTCCAAATCCGACTGGTAGTTCCAGAGATTAGCGTGATCAAACAAACAAACGAACTCTTCAGCTTTATTATATTAGGATATAGATCTTGTAAGTAGAGCCTTGCTGGGAGAAAACTCAACTTTGTGTTAACCTCGCCTTTGCACATAAGCTTATATATCGCTGTATTAAAAGAAAATAAATTAGGTGCATCATTCAAGGTAGAAAAAATGTGAAAAGTTGATAACACCTTTATACCTAACGAAACATGTTTTCTTTTGTTTAGTAACGAATTAAGAAAAGCTACTTTGAAAACGATACTGTGCAGTGACAGACTTATTTACTAATTCAAAAAAATGGTGTAAGTACTTACTGATTAACGGATTCTAAATTCAATTCCTTGCTAATTAGTATTTAAACTAAGCATGTTTTTTTTTTAAATGAATAATCTGGTTTGTGCCAATACAACGGAAAAAGAAGTATATTCAATTCAATTCAATTCTTCATTGTAATCACATGTGTTGACAAGATCTTAATTAGGTGCATTTTTACAGTTCACTTGTTACCCTGTCGGGTACAGCAATTTAATATAACAGTGACTTTATATAAGTGATACAAGCGATTGGAACAAGTTAGATACTCTCGAAAAACATAACCTTCCTTCTAGAGCAGTCGGGTAAAAACAAATAAAATAAAGTAAAATGGAATATTAGTCACATTAATTGGAAGTAAAAAAAAATCAAACAAAATAGGTAGTCAATGAAATAAAAATCAAGTTGAATTAAAATATAAATGTCGTAAAACTAGGTATAAAATTTCAATATAATATCAAATCAATTAATTACAAATATCTTAGAATTATAATTATATAATATAATTATGGTGATATAATATAATTAATTGTGACGATTAAGGGTGTAATTCAAGAGCCTCGACCCGCAGCTGAAGAGGCTCTCGAAGCTCTAGTTAGACAGTTACGTCAAGAGCTGCACGTTTAAGTGGTTCACACAGACATTACATTATTAGGGAATTATATTTTTTTGCCACCAAAATTTATATCTGTCATCTACTTGTATCATCTAATTAATAGAATACAACTCTTTATTATGTACACCATATAAGTTACAGAAAATATAGATGAGGAAAACGTTACATAAGGTGACACAATGGGCCGCCTTATCGCTAAAAGCGATCTTTTAAAGACAACCTTTGGATGGATTTTAAAGAGAGAAGGAAAGACAGTGCTGTAAGTAGTCTTAAGGTGTACTATATACATAATCGATAAGTACATATATACAATAATAATTATGAAACAAAAGCAGAGAACCCAAGCACGGACGACTAAGGAGAGAGATAGTGATTTTTCACCATAGTTTTAAAAGTAGACAAAGATATATAGACTCTAGAGAAGCCAATATATGCAAAGTTGAACTTTTTGAAGCCGAATATATATGTATATATATTTTTAGGTGTAGTTATTTAGGTATAAAAGAAAAAAAAATGTAGAAAAAAAAAAGTTATACCTAGGTTATTTCAGTCAGTAAAAGTTTTCCGAATTAGAACATTCTCTTCATGCCCCATGATTCTTCCCCTCATGCCCCAGTTCTCCTAATCTAGTTATCCCGTCCCTCCGTTTCAAATGGTCCTCGACATGGTCGGCTGTCATAAGCAGACACGCACTCAATATAAATATTAAACTAACGCACTCCATTAGCACACAAAGTATTGTGAGGTAAAATAATTAAATACATGCTCTTTGTTGTACAAACAATGCACATCTCGAGTTCACAGTGAAGTCGGAACAGTAACTGAACTGGCGTACGACATTTTGTTGTTCTAATGTTCCGTTTCATGGCTCATGTACTGTGACTAAGGTATTATGTAGTGTGATGTTACCGGTGTGCCCGCTTAAGTTGATTGTAAAATGACTCTTATATTAGTGCAACTGTGTCTGGAACAAATATTCTAATATTTATTTTTGCAGTAGCAACACTTAACATATTTTTGAAGCATAGTACATTATATTAAGCTGGGTACTGACCGGTAACGGGCCGTAATGTTACATTCACAGCGAGTATGTTATGATGTTATGTTACGCCGTGTCCTAAAATCCGTGTTAAAAAAAACACACGCATCATGTTCGTTTCTACGTACTGACTGCACGAATGCTCGCTTTGTAACATGTTACATTACGCCCCGTAACACCGGTCAGTACTTACTATAATAAGATGTTATTTTGGTTTGGCTATTTTGTAACCTGGATGTATTCCATAATATAATAATAGTAATATCGTTTATTTATAAAAAGGGGTACATTCTCAATAAAAAATATTACATTTTTTTTTTACCTGCAAGCTTAGCCCTCAATATCAGCTACTTTTCACTGTTAGGACACAATTATTAAAAAAATATGTGCAGTCAATAAGGGGACCACCGAATGCCATGGATTGATCTACTGTTTGAATTTGGACTACGTATTAATACAATGTACCATATACACCTTGAGAATGTTAGTCATTAATTAATATACGACATTTCAAATAGTGACAGTGCTGAATATAATTTAATATTTGTATGGGATATGAATTAATTGCTAAGGTTTTATTTGGCTTAAGACGAGTCACGAACGTTTACCTAATAAAACTTGGGTGGTATAGTAGGAATATGGGCATTTATTGTACCTACCTAAGATTTTGACTGTCGATTTTTTTTTCTCCAAAGTCGCGGGAAACACCTAAATGAGGGACGCTCAAACTGTGACGTATGGCAATAGAAAGGGATTTTATAATAACCTGCAGTAGTTGATATGAATACTGATGAAGAATCTAATGTTTTGTGGGTATTTCAAATATTTACCTCAAATTTATATATAATTTTATATTAATTTACTATGTTATAATTTTACATTTAAATTAAATCCTTATATTAATGTAAATTTATAAGAAATTTTAACAATAATTAAAAAAAAATAACAATTATTTATTAATAACCACTGCGGTTTAACTCAAATCATTTTATTTACAAAGCAAATAAAGAGACATTATAAAACCTATTATAATTATTATATATGAAACAAGAAATTTTATGATTTATAAGTATAAAATGATTAATAATAAAATCTTTATTATTAGACAATAATTAATTAATTAGGACATCAACATTTTATCTCTACTATAATAATATTATAAATGCGGAAGTATCTCTGTTTGTTACACTTCCACGTCTAAAACACTGAACCGATTTTGATGAAATTTGGTCTAGAGATAGATTAGAACTTGGAGAAGGACATAGGCTACTCTTTTTTAAATATTTCTACAATCAGGCGGGCAAAGCCAATGCCAGGTAATAAAAAACCATTCATGTAAACTTTTGTTTGAGTCACCAAAAACCTAGTTTTTTTAACTAGGGATTATAGTTCTTTACAAACCACAAAACAGTAGAAACACATTGTATTGATTCAAATCAATCATCAACATCACCAATATAGAAACGAATCATCCCTCTCCCCCCCTGAATCACGGTCCGAATAACTTATTCACAAAATATAGCCAAATCGAGTTTAATTCGGTATCGAGTCGGATAATCGGTCGGGAAATAATCGAGATCTGAGTATCGAGTCGGGGCGGAAATTGCGCCGATGACCATTTTAAAAGGTGTCGAGATGTACGGCATCGCCTCCGGGCACCAGCCGCCATATTATGGACTATTTACTCATTAATTAAATTAGGCCGTTTAATATTCACCTTTTAATGCCTGATTCGAATGTTTAAATCACTGTTTGGTTGTTTTTTTAATTTAAATACCTTTTCAATGTAAAACAGTGTGATTTTTATTTATGGTGTTATTATACACATTTTTATTTTTCGTAGTTGTCTGTTGGCGGAGTTTTATTAATTTTAATTTCAAGCATTTTTTTATTTGATATGGTTTTGCTCTTGACTCTAGTCTAGGTTATAGACGACAGAGACAATGTCGACGATGGAGCGAGCTTACCCAGAAGAAGCCTGTTCACTGTAACTTTGAAGAGATTAGGGTTGTATGCGTTCGGAAACACTGACGCAGGCAGAGGGCATTAAGTACTTGTAACTGCATTAATTTGAAGCTACGAAGATTGGTAACTCCGAACACGGGATTAGTAAGACATGTTCCTTAGTTACTAAGAATGGATTACTTGTATACTCGTATCTAGTAGTTAGTAGAATAAAAGCTTTGCGCAAATTTTTGTAGACTAGCTGATGCCCGCGACTTCGTTCTTGTTGGAAAATAAAAATCTGTCGCTTAGACAAGATAAACTAACAGTCAACATCCTGCATTTCCTGAAACCTCTTTGAATTAGGAATTTGGAAGAGTGTTATGCAGGACACTGAATGTATCACCTTTTCCATTTAAAATGTCGACCAGTCCTAGTATAGGTACACGATGTTAGCGGCTGAATAACCTGGAGCATACTCAAAAACCGGCCAAGTGTGTGTCGGGCCAGGCACAGTTTAGGGTTCCGATATTACGCCCCGTAAGCCATGTCAAAAAATAGCAAATTTTACAATGACAGTACAAAGTTACGAATACATTTAGTTTTAAGTCATTTTCTATGTGATTACTACGAATTTTTTACCTAACTAGTGAACTAGTGAACGAATTTTATACCTTCTCCTGACAATAACAAACACGACAAAAAAAGAATTAGCGAAATTGGTCCAGCCGTTCACGCGTGATGCCGTGACCAAGGAAAATAGGGATTCATTTTTATATATTCATATCATTATAGAGTTACTTTTTTTAAGTTAGTCGACTATAACTCTTTACCTTGTTTATTGCAGATCACAGAAGAAGAATCCCAAATTGAAAGTCAATTTTGTCAATTTAACCAATATCTCGGCGCACAATCCCGCCTATTTCCAATATTCACCCGAACAAACTAATAGAATGGGTTAAATGAAGCATTCAAGTTACGATCTGTTATAGGTATGTTAAGTTTGTGGCTATTCAAACAGGTACAGTACGTTTGGGTGTCATTGTTGCAATAGTAGCAGTTGTAGGATTCGTATCGGGTGTTGCTGATAAAATGGAATACAAATAGGAATTTGCTTGAAATATGGAAATTGGAAAGGACGTATTGTCGGGTTGATGTGACGACACCAGGGGGGCTACTCTCTAAACCTGAAGTCCGTAGTTTCGGGCTTAGTTGCGGGCGTATTCTGCTCCGTATGGACTTATGATTAGTTCCGAATTAATGACAACACGATTTGACAGTTACTGTCAAATCGTGTTGTCATTCATTCTTAGTGGTAAGATGATACGGACTAGAATACGCCTTAGAGAGTAGCCCCCCAGGACTGTACTAGAAACACATATTTCAGGGTGATAAAGAAAACTAAAGGATATTTAGAAGTAGCTTCGGAAAACGTTTCTAAGGCATACATTAACGCTATCATCATTTTATTATAATAATTAATACGTTTATATCATGGATTAGTTGAGATAGTGGCCAAACAAGCCCAAACGAAAAATCATCTTAACATTTTTTTTAGGGTTCCGTACCTAAAGGGTAAAAACGGGACCATATTACCAAGACCAGGCTGTATCTCATGAACCGTGATAGCTAGACAGTTGAAAATTTCACAGATGATGTATTTCTGTTGCGGCTATAACAACAAATAAAAAAATATATATTAACTTCACAATTAAAGGGGGCTCACATAGTAGAAACGCGTTTCTTTTTCATCCACACTTGTCTATTCGTCATTATTTATTACTAGCTGACCCGCGCAACTTCGTCTGCGTCATATGTTTCATTAATGCTCCGCTCCTATTGTTCGTACCATGATGTTATAAGCCTATATCCTTCCTCGATAAATTGGGTATCCATCACTAAAATACTTTTTCAATTCGAACCAATAGTGCCTGAGATTAGCGCGTACAACTAAACAAACAAACTCTTCAGCTGTATTATTTTAGTTTATTATACAGTATACATTTATTTTGAGCCTATTGTATTCCATTGCAGGGTGCCTCCTTTTTTTCTTAATTTATTCCCGGATATTAGTCATAGTTTTTTTCTTTTAAACCATGTATTGCTAAGTCGAAAACTAGCAATAAGCGGTATCTATGCATTCGCAGGTTCGTTATTGACACGTAACGGCGCAAGACGGTTAGCTCACAAAACAGCGCGGTAATGCGGCCGTAACTGCTAAACATTGGCTCATTCGCTCCCTCGGCTAGGGGGCCGGCTAGTGCAGTACACGCTAATCCGAAACATTTTCGGACTGCGAATATTTTTTGGCTTTGCAACGTTGGAAATTTTCGTTTTTTTTGAGAATTACATAATTAATTTCAAGTATTGCCAAACTTCAATGTAGTTTGATTCTCGTAAATAGATCTAGATACGATGGATGGTTTTTAAGATCCAAATTTATTAAAGACTAGTGGCCCGCCCCGGCTTTGCCCGGATGTATATTTTTCAACATATTCATTAATAAGAATCTTCTCCTGACAATAGCAAACACAACAACAAAAGAATTAGCGTAATTGGTCCAGCGTTCATGCGTGATGCAAAGATGAAATTACCAAGATGAAATTACCAAGGGAAATAGGGATTATATATATATAGATTTGTAACAAAACCTTAGTTTAATCTTTGAGCGTGTAAATCTAAAATACATAGTAATTTCTGAATCCTCTTCAAATAAGTGTGATCATTTTAAAATATACTGTACATTTTAAACGTGCGTTTTCATAGTTGCGTTCCAATAACAGCGGCTTCTCATCGCGATCGAACCACACGACTCACGAACCATCGACGTTCTTGCTCAGCTACAATTACAACACTATTCGCGGGTGCACAGGGGTGAGTGAAAGACCGGGCTATCGTACACTTGATGCGATCATAATGATTATTAACATGTGAAGCCTGGTGCCAGGCGGCGACGTACGCTGCGCCCCAGATATGTTTGACATAAGTCAGTTATTTTAATACAAGCAATTAGAGGTTCCCGCTGGAGCCGGCGAAGTTTTCGATTAGCCGTCTGCGGTTGTCTTTAAGTGGATTTTAAATTGCTCGCCGAATCGATTGGCGGCTAGATTTGTTGGGCGCTGGTTGCGCTTTACGCTCGTGTCTGGTTTTTGGTAGCGTAGCGTTTGGAGGTTATGACTTGACTGGTGTTGTGTTACACGATATTGTTTTTAATGTGTTTGAATTTGGAATCGCATTCACAGGGTTATTCCTATCTAATTTTGTGAAATTTAAATGTTTTTATCGTTTTCTTTTGAGATGTTTGAAGTGTGAGTAATCCTTTCGTCCTTTGAAAGGTTCATTAGAAAACCAGCGTCAGACAGCATCAGTTTTTAGTGCAGCCGTGAGACACACACTTAGTTTTTGGCCTAACTACCTTTTTCTTGTTATTTTTACCGTGCGTGTTTCATATAGGTACCTGTGCTAAATAAATTTTATTCTTTCTTTCTGTTTTAATCTCAGCAATACAATAATATTTTATAACCCCCTCACCCGACTATAGCCAGATTTCTGACGTTTTTATCGGTCGTTTATCTGTTCGTTAACGCTATTTATCATAACGCTATTAGTCGGTTGGTAGTTAACGGACAGATAAACCACCGATAAAGTACCTCAGAAACCGGACATTGGTTGTTAACATGATAACTTGAAACGGGGTTCACGTTACAAAAAGCTCATCAGTCCAAAACCACAGATTAGTTTAACTTCCTCTATAGCTTCATTGTAGCCGGCAAGGTGACAATATGATAAAGTTACGCGCATTTGACTGAAGCGGGTGTCGTGGTCGACTTTAATGGTGTCGACATTTTAGCGCGTTGTTCGAGATACCGACGAAGTTTGGCACAAGCTTGAGACGAGGCCGAGTGGGGGGCTCGCTGCGAAGTTGTCGTGTTATTATGTTTAGTGTTAAGATGCGGTGTACGTGCTGATAATAACAGAAGTCTAAATTATTGTTTTATGCGGGCAGTTTAAAAAAGAAAACTAAAATACGTTTCCCATTGCCCGTTTTCCACCACGTTTGCTTTCGATTCTCAGATTAAAAGTTTATGAAAATAAACTTAAAAGTACAAGGTTCAAACCAAAATATTCGTGGCGAACAGTCTCTACTATAATCCTTTGACAGGGATTCACTTGGCTCCGACTTTCTAAAATACTCCATCAAAAAACCATATTTTTTCGAGTCTAGCCATACAGACTCGAAAAAATATGTTTTTTGTACACACGCTACTAGGTTATGCCATCGCACTAAGCCGAATATTTTCAACATCAAAATCGACGACACGACCAATGAAACCGATATTCATCACAAAAAGGCCCTTTGACCGAGACTAAAAAAATCCTGTGACCATACATTCGGGAAATCAATGGGTCCTAGGACTTGAAAGCAGGATAAAAAGCACTGCTAAAAGGTTCTAGAAAATACACTAACTGACTTTCATTGACATTTATCGTCGCATGTGTTTTGTGGTTATTTTATTCGAATTGGCACAGCTTTACTGAGAATAGTACCGTACACGAGGAGGATTCTACTTACTGATCATCATCATCTTCCTGCCCTTATCCCATGTTACTTGGGGTCGGTGCAACACGTTTTTTTCTTCCATTCTGTCCTGTCAGCCGTCACGCTATCACTAACTCCCATTTCTTTCATATCACTTCTAACACAATCCATTCATCTTTTCTTTGGCCTCCCTCTCCCTGTCCATACATCCACATTTATATTCATAACTCTTTTAGTTACGTGCATTTCATCCCTCCTCTTCACATGACCATACCAAATAAGCGGTTCCCTTTGAACTTGTCCGTTACTGGCGCCACTTTTAAATTTCCTCTAATGAACTTGTCCTTCTGAGTGAAAACTGTGATATCTACTTGTGATGTGATGGTGTGATAACACCTTAAAGTTGGGTTAAAATCATGCCACAATCATGATTTAGTTGTGTTCCTAGTTTTTGGCTAAAAATCGAACAACTTCGTCTTCTCTATTCAAAATTATATTGTTGAGTGTAGACAACAATATAATTTTCGAAATAGAAAAATTAGGAGAAGAATCGTTCATCGTCCTTTGTAAGACAGATTTTTCTATGTAAAACTATTATTTTATAAAAGGAAAAAAAACTTTCAGATTCAGAAATTGTGAAGACGTTTTCAGTTTCTGCTCAAAGGAATATACTCACAATGAGAGATGATAAAAGAAATTGTACCAGCGAAAACAAATATTCATTTTACAGTAAATTCTGAACAAATAATATCCTCTGCTGGACTTAACTCGAGTTGCCGGAGAATGTTGTTTATTTCATTTCAGCAAGGTAGACCGCGTTTTACAAACAAATGGGATCCACTATTATATTTTTTTTCAGTTGAACTTATTCCATGTTCCGCGAGCACCAATTATTTTTCAAGACTACAGATACCACGGCAAGGCTATGAATTGACATTGTTAACTACTGATTGTCTTTAGACCTTTCTAGATTGGTGAGTATTCAGCGTATGAAAGGAAAATTTCGGGAAATATCTACACAAATGATTGTTTTTTTTTGTGAATGAGATTCCAGTATCGATTGAATTAATAGTAAAGTTTCGTCGAACTAAAACCGGGAAATATACTTTTACTGCGACATTTTCAAGCAAATAGTCAAGTTCCCACTATACGTTGGTCGAGAACCAAGAAATGTACAAATATTTTGTGCGTTGCCTTAACGTTGCAGTCACAAGTGCACAAGTCCCTCGCCTGAGCTTTTCTTTCAGTATAAGTCTCCAAGCGACATGCGAGTGCAACATTCTTGATGCATCAATTGATTTGATTCTATTTTACAGCCAATGCGAAAATAGAGTGAATGCGAAAGTGGTCGCACGAATTTTTTGTTCTCCTTGCTGTCGGAAGCTTCAAGCATTAGATTTTTTTTTGAATAAATGAATAAATAAAAGGAATGTTACTTTGTTATCTTCGAGTTTGTTCTATAGGAAATATTATAGAAGTTTTTTTTTGGATGAAGAAATCCGTAAAATTGTGGGTACCCAACGGCTAGAATTAAAATAAATAAATCAATATTCTGTGTCCGGCCAAAGTAAATCTTGTTGTTGTAGTGTTCGTTTCATTAAAATACTTTCACATTAAAATATTCAACAAATAATAAAGAGTATTATTTTTTTGCTTATAAGTAAGTTTTCTTTTTTGCTTACTCAATAATCATAACTATGTTTTCATAAATTACCCAGAAGAAAACAACTGATACTCAATAACCTAATTCAGTAACAAAACCCACCCCAACAACATTGTTTTCAATCTTCGCCCCCACTTACAAATTCACAGTAAAAACGCAACGCAAGCCTCGTCAGCGACAGACCTCGTGCGTCGTATCATCATAGCGAAAATATTGGACGGCTACTACCGTAGGCTGTGCCGGTCGATCGAACCCGCCGGCACTCCAACACGCCTCGCGCCTTAATGAACTTTGTGTCACTATTCGACAATACAAGTACACTTTTCTTTGCCACTATCGTGTGTTACGACGAACAAAGCGGCGAGTGTGAAGTCGAACGAAAAGGGTTACCTACCTCTCCTGGTTTTATTGTTCACTCTTTTTGCAGAGTCAAATAGGCCGCCGGAACGCAGCAAAGAAGGAATGGAAAGTACCGCGTGGGCCGTGCGTGTATCATGGCTGTGCGGAATGGCGGGGAAAAAGGGAAATCATTTCAGGAATCCATTTTGCTTTTGGTCTGGTTCGTTTATGTGTAAAAATTGTAGCCATTTATTAACAACCCATTTAAAGTAACATTATCGAGTTTTACAAAATTTTAATAATGTAGCCACTGAAGAGACAGTTTATTAAAGTCGTAAATTGACTAAGATTTAAGACGCCAGGAAATTATTTTACCAAAAAACTTAAGACGAAATGGGGGTGGTCTTTTCTACATACAAACGCGCTCGCCTGATTTCTCTCTGGTTTATGACCTGCAATGATTTTTGACAGTAAAATAAATATCATATTCTTCTATGCCTCTATGTTTTCCTTTTTAATGAAAATATATTATCCGTGTAAGCACTAGAAGCCTCAAAAATGCTCAAAATTATCTATATAGACAGCTGTCAACAGTATGAGAAATATCTTTTAAATCGGTCCAATATTGAAGGAGGAAAGAGGCAAAAGCCAAACTTCGACTTCTGGCTTTATATTGAGGCTATTCAGTCGGATCTGCAGTATTCTCTCCGCCCACATTGTCTCTTTTTCAATAAAACCGATTCTCCCAACCTTACCATCTCGCGCTTAAAAAAAAAAATTTCTAATTGTCCAAAGTTTAGTAACGTTAATAAAACTACTGTCCACATACGAGACAACGAGTTTACCAAACAAACATTCCGGAAGCCATAGCAAATTTGATAAGCTATCGAAAAAGGGTTTTTATGGAGATAACGTGGAGGCTTGTATAGCGCTACACATTTTTTGAGCTGAAAGCCCGACTGAGGAGCTTTTTTTAGTTCTGGCCGTAATTAGGGCTTGCTTTTCGGTCTCCCCTTTAAATTTAGTTTCGGGGCTACAGGTAACTTTTGTTACGGCTTCACATTTTATGAATTTTAATCTGAAACAAGTTTTGGAACTGGATTTTTTTAACTAAAGACACATTAAGTCAAAATTTCATTTTTGTATCAACAAAAGCAATAACAATTCATTCGTCAAGTAACACTACAAGAAACAGACATTCCCGTAAACGTCCGACCATTAATAAGTGTTGGTTTGAACGCAGCACAGCGGCACAGAACTGTGTACTAGCTACTCGTAGGTACCTATCTATACGCCATTGCACCATAACAAGTTGTACCTCGAAGCGCGAATTCTAATTACCACAGAATAATATCCACTGTAGGAATCGATCTAACGGCGGTCTGTGGCCCCCTCCCGGGGAGCCTAGTGCCTCGCCACCCACCGCCCCCCAATGCAGGCCGAACCGAAGCTATACCTATGCCTAGATTAGAAGTCATTGCTAATGATTTGTTAATGTTATTATTATGTGTTAGAATTTGCGCTGGGAACGCCACGAGCACGCGTTCCACTGAACCACCCCCACCCCGCGATTATGCTGATTGAAAACACGTAGGTAAGTAATTTTAATTCAGACGTTGGACAACTTTTGCATTTCTATTTACTGTCCTCGGTCCACCATCTTCCTCCGAACACGTGATGCAGCTAACTTTTAATCTTGTTTTCCGAAAATATGATATTTTATCTGGGCAATGCGATGCGAAGCGGCACCGATAGTCTTTTAATTAAAAAGCATTCTAGTCTCTATAGGAGATTCGTATTGCATGTTCTGTTTTTCTTCCTTTTGGCAGAACGTCAAAAATTCGGGTCACTACTAAAAGAGTTAAAGAAAACAGTTTTGGGAATTTCGATCTGCGTTTCGTTTTGATATTCCAAATTCAAATACATTTTGACAATTAAATTGTCGACGATGAAGGCCCGTTTCAGGAGATTAATTATTTAGATTAACATACGGGTAATAAAAATGATAGGACCGATAATTAAAGCATGAATATATGAGTGCGCTCACACATTTTATTCATGCATAATTTATCGATATTGTAATTTAATTATGGCGAATTCATTTGTCCTCACTGTTTGGAGTTACAGAACTTTTGAGTTACATGGTGTTGAAAGTTATTATTAACAGTATTTTGAACTTTAACGATACTTAATATAATTATATAAGCAAGCAAGCAAGGGATATTTTGTGAAATGATGCATTCTTTAACTCTCTTGGTGCAGTTATGCGTGAAACTCTTCACAGATGCAATAGGGATGTGCCAAATACGTATACGTAGATGGAGTGGCGTAGTTTGCCGATGGCGGCGGCGGATGGAGGCCGCTGCCGAAGTGGGGGGAGGGCCCATCGGCAATTAGGACATAATTACAATTACACACACTTACTTGACACCCGCTTCACGAGAGAGTAACGTTTAACACGTTAACTTAATTGGTTTATTGTATTCGATTGGTAACAGGAATAAGAATTTTAAAAGTTTACCGTGGACTCCAATAATTAGTGTTGTGTTTCAAAAGGCGTGATATTGTTGTTTTGTATGTTAATTTGTTTGTAAAGGGGAATTCTTTCTATATCATTCGGAAAACATTCTATTTCACTTTAAAAAGTTACGATTTTCGAGTTGTTACCTGCAGTATTTTCTACGTTGTTTAGACTTAAACTAGCGCAGTTAAACCTGATGTTTCATCTTACTCGTTTGTTTTTCATGTAAATTTTGCGAAGAGATTCCACCTGTCTGCAATTGTAGCAATATTTAAAGTGTAATCAATAAACTAGCTTGTAAAGAACTAAACTTATATTTCTGCCTCCAAAAAATCGTTCCTGATATAATAAAAGTTATCCCTTTCCGCATATAATCTAACTTTATCCGTATTACAAAGAAGCTTATGATATGTATTGTGATATTAGCTTTGTATCAGCGAGAGACAGAAGAAAATGGTTTTTTTTTCTAATTCACTACTAAAATAAAAATTCAAAGAAAAGAGAGTGAAAATGCAAGCAATTAACAGTATTATTTATTCATAATTGTAGGACAGCTTGAAACCGCTTGATTGTTTTGTCCAGTACCCAGTTCTTTGCCTTTAGATTGGTCCGCGAGCTTTCCCACAAGCATTAATAAACTTCTCGTGCAGAAGATGAACAAAGAAATAAGTAAAAGAAAAAATGGCGCACTTTTCGTTTTGAATAGTTAAATATTGTTTCGTTAAATGACAATATTATTTTACGGAGAGAAAATTTTGTACTGTTACCAAAAAAAGTAGGTGGACAATGTCCTGGTGTTCAGTAAAGTTGAATGTAAACTTACTTAATAATTCACAAGTTCACACATTCGTAGTTTCAGCCAAGTACTGTGCGTAACTTCAATGTTTTCCGCTTGTGAGCCTATTTGTCAAGCACAATCGAGTCCTATTAAGATCCGCCCCGACATTTTCTTTCATCAGCCCGCTTTTCGTTGCAGTCTAGTGCGTGACATAACGAATATAGGCCCAGGTGAACAAAGGTCTAGATCAACGTCCATTTATTGAATAACTGACTGTACCGGACGGAAAACACCGAGTCTATAATAAAATAATGTGTAAGTAGGTAGTTTACGCTCGGTTGTTGCGTTGAAAGCTCAGCTATTACATGCAATAAGACAATTTGTCTTAGTTCGTTACACCACCGGGAGCGTTGTGTTACACAATGTTAAACAACTACAGCCTTGTTTAGTTTTCGCAAATCGTTTTGCTATGGAGGTTGTGACATGGGAACGAAATTGGATGATGACGTTTTGTTTTGAAGCTTTTAAATGAGTTTCAACTTTTTTTGCGGATGATACTTTCTTAGTGTTTGTACGGTGCGTTTGTGTTTCTTTTTAGTTTCATGCAATAATGGTCAAAATGGACCCTTGATAATATGACTTTGGCTGTCTGTCTGTTTATAAAAATCATGTTTCCACTTGCGATGGATTTTGTTCGCGCCTGATGTCAATAAAAACATTATCATTTTTTGCCTTTTAGTAGTTTTTTTTTGTAACGCATCAGGCGTTACAATCAAAATTATGTAAATACATATTTGTTATTGTTGCGGATCATATTTTGATCAAGTTACAAAGTGACATCGACCTGCCCCCTTTAATTTTATATCATGTTATTATTTATAATAGAAATACATCATCTGTGAAATTTTCAACTGTCTAGCTATTACGGTTCATGAGATACAGCCTGGTGACAGACAGACAGATAGACAGTGGAGTCTTGGTAATATGGTCCAGTTTTCACCCATTGGGTATGAAACCCAAAAAAAGTGGGCTAGATTTTAATACCACAAATGGTCCCTATTTTGTATCTAAGATATTTAAATTATGACTTCAAAACAATAGTTTATAAAAAAAATAAAAAATAGTAATAGTTGCCTTCATTTTAATAACTCCCAATTTCATTGGTTATCGTGGCAACACACAAAATAAGAGGGATGTTAGACGAATGGTATGACAATACTGCGCGAGTGACAGACGATGAAAATACTGGGAATGTGGTGAAACACATAAGAAGGGTAAAATAATATAGAAGAGAAGTTTAAAGACGTTTTGCTTTTTATTTACAACGATACCTATGACTCAATGGAATTGGGCATTATTCTAAAAAAGGCATCTTATTTTTTTTGGCGAATGGCCGCTTTGGAATAAACGATACAAGAAGTCTAAAAAGTTTTTAAGAAGCTACAGTTTTTTCTAAGACAAGACAAATTGATATCTAAAAAAATTATATTTACCTACCTATATGCAGGTAGCAGGAGGAACTGAGACTGATTATGGCTAATTATTCTAAAAAATAATTTGGGCTTTACTTTGCCCTTTGCGCGAGATTCTGCCGGTCGATTCTGTAAACAGTTCACCTGTCTATCCATATATTGCTGTCAATCCATATACTGAAGATGTCACGTGATCACGAAGTGAGCTGTCATTCCATCTTGATTATCTGGATTGACAGCTCACCTCGTGATCACTTCACCCAAGCCTCCACTTCGGCATGTTTACAGAATCGACCGGCTGACCCTCCGTTGGCTGGTTTAAAAAAATTAAAAGTATCCCGATCGTCTATCAGATTACCTACGACCTAAATGGCTTACCCGGAAAAAATATCATCGTACGTTGGAATATGAAATCTCTGCATCAAAATTCACACGTCGGCCATTTTTCTTTGTTTTTTTTATAGTATTTTATCATGTTATTTATTGATTAAGGGGGGTTATTCAACTATGTCATTTCCTTTTTTATTGCCTGCTTAGTACCGAGGTACTAAGCTTAGTTTATTTGCAATTTTTTAATGGTTTCAGGTTGTGTTTCACGCGTTCCTGTTTAGTTTTCTTTTTAGTATTACATATTCCCGATTGAAACGGCATAGCGTCTCTACACTTGCCGTGAGATTTGGTGACACCAGATGAAAGGGACCTATAAGAATTCTTTCTGCTAAAAAGACATAGATCGAGATACCCCAACTGAATGGCTTATTGTGTTAACACAGATTGCCAAGTTACAGAATTCAAGTATAAAAAAAAAAAAGTTTTCTTTTTTACATTGGATTGTCTGTTTAGGTACATTTTACAAACATTGTACATTGTACATTTACTTCTTAGTTTTTGATTAAAAAAATTGACCCTATAAAATGTTATTTTTAACTTATCTTAAAACCCCCTTATTCATAAAAAAAAAACTTATTAAACATTACTTAGTTAAAATACTCTTTAAGAGATTCTAAATTCAAATTCTCCATAGAAAATTTTGTAGAAAGAATCTGCTGTTCAGTATTTTAGCTATGTAACGGTTATAACTTTTTTATGAAAAAATACTGTAAGATTAAGTTATGAACACTATAATAACTAAGCTTTTCATAGAGTAAAATAATCTAAAACAGGTGAACAACTAGGAATTTTCCTTTAATCCTCAAGCCAACGCATCTGACTGACTGAAACACCGTTAATTTTCTCTTAGTTCCTCGCAACGCATGCTTTAATAAGCAAACACTATGGACGTTGCCGTTCGTTTAGTTCGAATACAGCCTTACCTGTGTCTGCCGCCAGTGGCGACCCCTGCCGACCTCTGCCGGATCACACACTGCAAGACATTTTCAGTCTATCCTTGTCTCTTTGTGAACGCAATCAGCGGGCAGTGGCATACCCGATGCCCAGCAATTATTCAAAATACATCAGGCAATATTAGATAGGTGGGCGGCCGATGCGTTTTGCATTGCGAATCAGTCGACTTTGTGCGGGTAGCCCTGGGGAGCTGTAGTGTTTATGCGTGAACGTCACAGGCAGATTGTGGATTCTGCCTTTTGCTAAATTATCCGTGCGCTTGGGAATTCTGTTCGCTGTCGGCTGCCACGTCTGAGCACGCCGTATAGCTATAGTAATGTGTGTGATTTAGTGGACCGCGATTTATTCTGTCTTTAGGGGCCGACAAACTAGCACGGCAACAGAAGCAGCCAACAAGCCGAGCTGGTGTTGACAATTACATGTACCTACAAATTATTGATTGCGAGTTTTGTTCCGACGCAGCCAGCATCTAACATATCGTCAGTCTAGATGTGACACCTCGTGAGCTAACTGGTGAACTTTTCAGGAGAGATAAAAAACTATTTTACAAATCATCACACTAATATTTTTAAAGCGAAAGTTTGTGAGTATGTTTGTTACTTCTTCAAGCGCAAACGGCTGGACCGATTTAGATGAAATTTGGTATAGAGATTGTTTGAGTCACGGGAAGGGACATTGGATAGGTTTTTATCCTTGGGATAATTTTCGACAATCACGCGGGCGGCAACTAGTTAGGTATAATACGCATCTTTTATAAATTTTATCTGGTGTGACCTCGTAAGATCTAATTAGACTAGTATAGCTTACGAGGTTTTTTTTTATTTATTTATATGGGTTTGCTCTAGTCTAGGTTATAGATGACAGAGACAAAGTCGACGATGGAGCGAGCTTACCCAGAAGAAGCCTGGGTTGGTTAAGGTTACACCAAATTAAGGTTGTTATTATGCTTGTTGCGACAGGTCACTGCAATTTGTTTTTTTTTTCTGTCAAATAAATGAAAATTCTGTCAAATCCAAGAGACACTTACGAGTTAACTCCAGAATTATTGTTTGAAACTTATTGCATAAAATCCAATTTTACCAAAAAATTGTAGCTACGAGGTGTCACATCTAGATAGTTGATATCACATTTCTATTTTAGCACAAGATACTGGTACAAAATATGAAAACTAAGTGTGAATTAAAATATGTCAGATGACATCTTAATGAGAATTTTAACAGATTAATAGTCAAATAGAAGTAACCGTGTCTTTGACAGCTTATTGCGAAATATAACAAGACGCAGTATATTTTCTTACAAACTTGTTATTAATATCTACTATGAAACTATGTAGGATAGGTATTGACAGTATAATTATTAGTTATTACAGAAGTAACCTTATTACTTATCACCATTTTTTACACTGCATTTTCTCACGCGATCAATAAAGCCATTCAATCATTATAATCGGTTAATTTTCTTAAGGTGCGTCACGAAGAGTTAAGATCAATTGCTGAACTAGAGTAAAAAAGTGAAAACAAACAAAAAAAATCTGTCAGGAAAACAAATATTATCTACATTTTATAGAGCCGAGAGACTGCAATAACATACGCCCACGAGCAACAAACGACGTTTTTCAACATACTTACTTGGAAAATATTAACTGAAATTTCATAGTATTTTGTTTTCAAATATTTTTGAGAAATGCCCGTAGATTTTTGGAACGAAGTTCCTTATTGCGCGTTGTGAAAGGGGGCTAGACGGAAAAAATTCATACGAAAAGTTGTAACGACACTTTTTTGATCGTCTTTTGTTTCTTTTATGTTTGAATTTCGAAGAAGAATGTGGTTTTAATTTCGAAATAAAGCGCCAAAATATAACATACAAATATTTTGATAAGAGTAATTGATTAGACCATAATTATTCCCGCGGCTCAGCTCCTTTTATTCCATCCTAGAAGATTTTATTGGAATATGATGATTTTTCGAAGACAAAAAACAGCCTCTTCATGAATGAGTTTTCTTAATCGGATCTGTATCTACAGAAGAACGGAACAAATAATTTCACCGTTTATAATAATTATTAGTATTGACTATTTTGAAAAAAGGAGTCTCGTAACTTATATGTATGTCATTGTAAGTAGGTACCCAAAAACTTCTCAGGTACACACCATCCAGAATAGAAAGTTGGTATTAATTTCAAATACTACAAACGAAGCATTCGAATCAAAAAAAAAATGTTTGCATGATATCTGCTCTATTTTATGAACAAACAGTTTTAAAACTATGAAACGTATCAGTTATTTAGCGTAATAGACTTAATTGGCGATCGTTCGAACGCAACAAATTGAAGCTGAAAACAATACAAATATTTTAAAACTTTTATATTTTTTTAGTTGTGAAATACTTTTTTAATTGATTAAATACTAGCTATTTCATGCGGTTTCACTTCTCTATCCAGAAACAGAACAGGGATGGTGTCTTTTTCAAGGATAACAAGTAGGCTACGAGAATGAGTGTTATGAGTTATGACACAGCGAAACTGAAGCTTTCAATCTGCAGAAGAGTTGGTAATCCGATGAGTAGTTTAGATATTAAATGATAAATGATATTTATTTGGAACTTCGTTGCATCCGTCCCTTGACAGCTCTAAAGTTTTTTTGGACAGGAGCCAATAAGACATTTCAAGCGAAAGAGTGTCCCCCCGGCCTTCATCATCATAATCAAAATATCAGCCGATAGACGTCCACTGCTTGACATAGACCTCCCCCAAAGGGTTTGCCATAATCGCCACGCTTGGCAGGCGGGTTGACGATCGCAGTGTAGCTATTGCAATGCACAGAGAATGCTGCTGATTCTCTGGTGAGCCCCTTAGTCGCCTCTTACCACACCCACGGGGAGTGATGGGATATTGCTATTCTTTTACGTCCGACACCATACAGAACGACCGACCTTACTCTACGCCATAACATCTTAAGACTTCACGGTAAAATTGAACAAATTATCTATCAACACTCTACATACATCTTTACAAAAACCTATAATTCATTAGTAAGATTCCAATGTCAGATAGCATTACAGCTATATTATTAACCTTTTGCGTGTCTTAAGTTACACAGTTCGACATAAGAAAAAATGCTCCAAATGTCTTAAGTCGGACAGTTACACTTAAGGGCTTGGTCAGGATTGGACGATAAAAATCTGTGGTAGACACGCAAAAGGTTAAGAACTGGTAACGATGCTGTCTCCTTCAATAATCTGTTGGTTTGTAGAATATCAAAGGTTTGAACTTGGCCTGTCTCCAAAGTGAGTTTAGGTGCTATTAACTATTGACTGTGACATAATAATCCGCTGGGCAGATAAACAAGATTGGCTATGAATAGGGGAAAATATTGGTTGTATGGGAATGCAGCATACAAGTAGCAGATATAAAAAAAAAACGAAACAAAAATGGGACTCGCAGGACATACATACGTACAGCAAAATAAAATTGAGTGATGATTCATGATCTCGTCTCAGCGCATAATATCCTTTCTCAAAGTTCCTTCTATCTAAATGTCCGTTTATCTAAATATCTCTATCTCAAAATGCCCCTTTCTCAATATGTGCCAATCTGACGCCATGATAATCACAAGATTATCATTTCCTTTCTACGGTATCTTAAAATACACTAGAACATGAGTATTGCGAGGAGAGACAACAGCAACAAAACATTACTTCCCATCGACACTGGCCAGCAAAACGAAATACAAGCAACATTCAAACAAAAAGTGTTTATCAATATAAGGTGCTCTCATTTATTCGAAATTCAAAAGTGTTTATCTGCACTCGGGGCTCAACCCCGTTCGTTTTTTGCTGCATCCGCGCGAACTGGATCAAGGTCGCGGAGAGGCGAAGGTCCCGTTCGTGTGTCCTAATAAACTAAATGACCCATATTCCATTATCCATGGTATATATTTTTGCACCTCAGGCTAGGATTATCTTCACAAACTGCGCTCAAGGCAGTTCTTTCGCATTGAGCGCTTCCCCACCTTTTTCGTTCGGGATTAAGGCGCCCGTTCAAAGAGCTTGCCAAAATAAATGTGGCAGACATTTTATCGAAAAGTTTACACGCTGTTACTGTTGTCCGCCAGATTTGGGGGAATAGGTTATGCAATCGTTTGAGTGTCTGTTTGATCTGTTGTCAAAAAAAACAATATACGACCAAGTTTTTAATTTAGTACTTTGCAGGGCGTGGTGGTATTGAGACGTAGTTTTGGGATACATTTTTGTATTTCCGTAGCATCTTATCAGTAGGCCAATTTTATTATTTTTTAAGCAATTTTCATATTCGCATCTCCGTCGCAATCTAATATAAACGAATATGACAGTTTGCGCCTTATATGCGAATGCAAACGCTGCTTCAAAATTAATAGAATTGGCGTTCAGTTTACAGAATAAGTCCTGATTGAAGCACAAAAAATGACATTACTCAAAAAGAGGTCACTAATTGCTATTTTTTTCACATCCGACTTTAATAATCATGGGTTAAAAGACATAAACGCGCTTTACGTCAAATAAAATATAGTTTCCAAATACTACTCCAACTATGTACTTACTACTTATAAATAAACAAAAATGAAACGAAAAACCAACAGAATACCAAATACATTTTAAGCAAAAGTCATGTTTGTAAGTAATTTTCATGAACATGTCACCGTTAAATGACAAACGCCGTAAGATTGTAAAATTTCGTGTGAAATTGTAAAAAATTTTTTTTAAATAAGACACAGATATATTGGAAATTATTGCATTTAGATGGGATTTATTGTATTCAAAATGATTTATTAAAATATATCGACAAATTATAAACTAATAAAGATTTGTTACAATCTTACGGAGTCTGCAATTTTCCAGTGACAAACATAACAAACTAGTCTAGTCTTTAGTTTGACCACGATTCGAATATTCGAAATAGCTTTACCGTCCAAATCCGCACCGCTCAAGCGATATGCCGCTACAAACATGGGGCAAAAGTGTTCAGCATCCGAGAAATGAACCCACACCTACGTATATGTGATCAGTGTTGATCACTATTGACTGAGATACCGCTAGGCAAAGGTCACCCGAGATAGATCTATGCAGCTCTAGGCAGTTAATTTGAAGCTTCAGTTCTCCGAACGGATTAGTAAATACTAAATTTTGGACGTCTGGCTCGATTAATAGTAATAATTCTAGCAGAGGAATGCTCAAAGGACGTTTCGATTTGCTTTTGACGATATGATAGTACGAATCTATCAGTAGTACAAATAAAAATTCTAGTTTTTGGTTGTTTCTTAGTGTTTTGACACTTCCGAAATTAAAGTTATTTTATACTTTGTAGGGTTTTTTTTTAATTTGGAAGTCAGTTGTATATTTTTGTAAAAAAAGCTTTTTTATTTAATTTTTTTAGTGGTAGCTCACACCTAATAACACCACTGGAAAGTCACAGGAAAGCAAAACACGCAATTTCATTTACTTGGATGATATGTTTTCTATTTTGATTTAAAAACAAACTACTGAACCGATGTTGATGAAATTTCTATGAGACTAATCGGAACGTATATCCTTACACATGACAAGAAAGAATTTTTCAAATCGATTCATGAATGACGGAGCTATGAGGTTACAATTATATTAAAAAAACAACTGAATTGAGAACCTCCTCCTTTTTTTGAAGTCGGTAAAGAAGAACTTGCTCTTCCTAAATTCGTAAATAAGATGAAGATAACTTGATATTATATCGGTCACTTTGTCTTAACGTTCTTGGGATGTCAGCGTTTTTTACGTCACACCATATAACTGACAATGTTCTATCGTCACAGCCTTGTTGTCAGAAACCCTCGATAAGATATGGACTTTCACCCCCCATCCAATCAACGCAACCGAATTAAAACAACTTATTTCTCGCTTTTTATTAAATTATCATTTTACCTCACTGCCAAAAACGTTAATCCTAAGAAGTCGTATGTAACCATGGTTCAATAAAATTTAATATTATTCTATTCTATACTGCCTAGACTCCCGACCCATTTAAGGCTTTGCCAGTAAGTCCATCAAATTATTATTTTGAGCTTCAGTGAGCACCATTCAGTACTTCATTAGTCTGTTGAATGGTTCGTAATCTCCGTTAATTTGCCGATTGGTCTTTTACCGTAAATTCAGATTTCGTGGAAAATTAAATGTCTCCGTTTGACTGACTGACTATCTTTGCAATACAGTTACTGGGCGTGCTTCTGTTTACAATGTCGCTAATCTACACTTGATTTTTTCTTTTTCATTGTCCGTGAGATATTGTTTGTTTTTAAAGCGATTTAGCAATCTATTGTAACTGGTGTAAATCAGTGCCTAGTTTATAGATGTCTTCTCTTAATATTTCCAACAAAGCTTTTTTGTTATATTATACGTACGTAGACTCATGTTTTGCCATTGTTCAGTTCATTGCCCCACCCTGTCCTCGACAGCACGTAGCTCTACACCCACGACTCGGAAGTTCTCAGCAGACGCTCAGGGACGTCGCGACGTTCAGCCAGCCTCCACAATGCGCCTATTCCAAATGAATTCATGCATTTTAATTGCATATCAAATGAAGCCAACCATGCCGTCCGGCGAGGTGTTAACCTCTATCAGAACGAGGACCATTGGAGATTCGTTTGAGTCTCACGCCCGCAGCTCTGCTTATATTGGTATTCCCTTGCAGTTTGTTACGCTCCCGAACATTATTTGTTCACACTAAGCATGAAATGTTGCCAAGCAAACGTGTACGTACTCGTAGTATTTGCGGGTAGGTTTAGGAAAGGTGGCGGAGAGGGGGAGGGTGGCGGGCACCCATCCCCCGGGCGACCGGGCGCACGCACGCCGCACGTACGAGCCATGAGGAATACCCGCATCGCCCACTGAGGTTTCAATATTCCATACCGAATTGCATTCAATTGCAACATTTTTGGACAAATAGAAATAGAGCAGAGCGCCCGCGGCACCGCTTGGACTAAAATCTTGAAAGGTTTATATTGTGTTTGTCTTTGTCGGAATTTAATTTGCTGTGAATTGTGAGTGAACAGCGTTTTATAAATATCGTCTGGAGTTATTGGATAGAAATATTGACCTCGACGTCGCAATTCGCATGAGAACGATTTGTTTGTTCGGCTTCGAGGAGATTGCCCGAACGGACATTCTTTCGGTTTTCACTGGCTTCGTTCATAGTTTAGGATTTCTGTATTATGTCTTTGATTCCAGTTTTGTTGCTTTGCCATCAGATTCGTTTCTTGTAGTACGTTACTTTTAGTTCAACTTGTTATGTCGGCTTTGGCATGTCGTTTGAGCAAGTTCCATCTTTCAGTCAGTGTACCTAACATTATATAAGTAACATTACGCCTGAAAAGAAATGCCTATTTTAATATAAGGATAAAATGAGAATAATTAAAAAAAATGGTATGTTCAGGCTGAATCACCAATTTTCCAATATTATTTTACAAATTCTTCCAATAACAATAAACGCTTCCAGAAAGGCTCTATCTATTTTAACCTAGAAAACGTGCATGTGTTACTTAAAAAGCTGAATCTCAAAAAATATATCGACGCAGTTCATTAAAAGAGTATTATGGAGAAATGCGATTCTTCAATTTTCTTACAGCAACACAAAATTTCACTTTTGTGTAAAATATAAAATAGCTAAAATCATTTCTTAGAACCCCACCCACCATTTTAAATATTCCTACGTACCTATACATACACATAAAAATAAAGTATTATGTTTACCTAAAACTTCATTGGATTACTTGCTCGCGAGGAACCAATAATTAGTTTAAAAACTACGCCCAAGAGTCATAAGTGCCTAACCCAAAATCGTAATTTACATGAAGTGGTCAGCTTTTACCGGCCTATTTGTACCATCTGTCCACGTTAACAAGATAACACGGTGTTCGGGCAACCAATTACCAAAATTTTAAGCATGGATCGCCTGTCATTCTATCGAGATTCTGTTCAATATTGCGCTGAGTGTTTGGAAACCGGCTAATAATCGTTCTCTCCGACACATGAAGTATTTTCACTGAGTTCCATAGCTGTAGGTATTTTAGTGGAAAGCCTATCAATTGCAGGTCAAAATGAAAATCATTTCAACCGGTTAACATTTGGATTGGAATCTACCATGTACTTGAGTGCCATGACGTCAAAACGTAAAAGACACGACCATTTAAAACATCAATAAGAACAACGTTCATTTATAAAAGCGCATTCATGTTTCCAATATCGCACAGAACTTTTATATTGCTTGTAAAAAGTTTATTTGGGACACACAAGACAAACAACAAAATCAAATTTTAATATTTTAATTTTATGTTGTGTGAGTCCCAACCAAACTTTCTTAATTTATTAGTTACACCCTTTTTACTTATGGCGGTCAACTTAAAATCTCCAGGTCCAGCGTTCAGTCGCCACAAATGACGTCTTAATAATTACATGTCAATAAATTAATCCTAATCGCTGATTAGTTTGGGGAGGCGTTAAGACCCGCTGCGGCTAGCGAGGGTAGGCTAATTGCATGGACTGGACATTGAATGCAAAGTGGGCTGCTTTGGCTAGGTAACGCTTATGCAGCTTAGCAACTTAATGAACTGGTGTAGTGATAGCTTTCATTAGTTAGAATAAAGGATAGGGGAAGGTTTCCGGAAAAAATCTAAAACTTAAAATTTAACTTGTCCGAATAACACTAAAGTCATTCCTGTCTGTTTTTTTTTGGTAAACATTTTCTATAAATGAAACCTAGCTAAATCGATTTATCGCCCCCGAAACCCCCTTTTTTAAGGATGGGATGTCATCAAATGACATCTTCCGCTCTGGGTGGAGCGGAAGGGCGTGTCAGACTCTTACTAACTTTATTCTAAAGCCCTCTGCGTTCCAAGGCCGCAGTGACTCTTTCGAACAAAATTCGCAACCCCCGAAACCCCCTGCATACTAAATTTCATGAAAATCGTGGCTCCTAATCGCGTAAGTGTCGAAAATTATCCCAAGAGAACATACTCCCAATAAAAAATCATCCAGACTATGATATTCCTCTGTGCCAAAAAAATGTTCATTCATCAGTTCATCACATTATTTCCCAGCAAAAGTGGCCAGTGTATTTTCAAAATAACATAACCTCACTCACAAACAATTTAATTAACTTGTATTTTGACTCGACGTGAACCGCTGGGTATTTAGTTTGTTCTAATTAATATAAGCCGTGAATTACAGTTTAGTTCTACATTATATCATATCCTGCTTTACCAACTATTTAACCGGATTATTCATTGAATTATAATATTATAGTGTAAGTATAATTAAATTATAAGGCATTTTGCTGTGGAATGTAAGGGATCACTATAGCAATTAGGATTGGTTGCAATTACAATTCAAATGCAAGGAAACCTTGATTATGTGGGTCCTAGTTGTGTGGGAAACCTTTACTATAGTAGGCGCCCGATAAATGTGGAATAAAGTATATTGACCTTTCCCTAATAACTGTTCATAGGTACCTGAACAATTAAATATGAATCGTTTTTCATTATTAGACAATGTTAAGGATCACGAGATATGATGATTCGGGACAGCTTTGTGTCATTAATTCCGTTTTTCAAATTAAAAATGTCAATAATTGTAGGTGGGTCAATGACCGTTATTCCACGATTATCTGGCGCCTACTATAATGATAAATACATTGAGGTCCCGACACTTGCAGAAGGTGTAGTGTTGTAACTAAGAATAATACACCTTTAATACTGTTTTTTTTTTTTTTCTGTTTCTGACTCTTATTGTTGGAACTTTGAGCTCAAAAGCTACCAACATGTTAAGCTATTATTAAGAAAATTATTAAAAAATGTCATTTTGAATATATGAGACAACGTTATATTAAACTTTAGAAAACTGGATACCATACTTCCAAATGAAAACCACTACAAAATCATTTTAATTTTGGTAGTCGGTGTATCTCGTGTGCTTTCTTCGTTTTTTGACACTTTCTACCCCCCTAAAACTTCGAACCAGTCCATATCTATTTAGCTGTCTATCTCCGAAGTTCTTCATCAGATCTTTACGAAATTTAAATGGTACCTACCATAAAATACAATAATTTATAAAATACATTCTTACATTGCCATTCTCTTTGGTCCTTCTATACGGAGTATTTCACGTTGCTACAAAACCAGAGAGCCGCCAAACTTTACGTCCTAAATCATAATCACGCAACGAAAAAAGTAAAAATACCCTCCGTCTGGCGCAACTGGCCCACGATACCAATTGCATGTAGAATTTCCATTGAACAAATAAAGCAAAACGCTGCCTTCCAAGCACAATACGACATAAATACACCTATAACATGGAAAATATTGAATCGATTAACAAAAAGGACCAAAAAGAATGCCGGGAAACGAACGATTTTGAGGATCTCGAACGGCCTACGAATATTCCACGTTCGTAAAGGCTTGTTCGGCCCTTCACCTATGTGCATAATTCCTGTGTCCACTGAAGCGTGTTTATAGGATTAAATGATGTTTGCCCAATAACAGACGTGTTTTCGAGCGAGAAATACCTGTCAATCGAAACTTCGAGTACTACCACGCAGGACCGGTAACCTTGTGAGGGTGGGGCCGAATCTGGCGGAGAACCAGTTCGGTTTCCGCACGGGGCGCTCAACGGTGGATGCCATCATGCGCGTGAGAGCCCTCACGACGGGGGATGCGGTGTCCCGGGGCAGGGTCGTCTTGGCGGTGTCTCTTGACATCGCCAATGCCTTCAACTCCCTGCCCTGGAGTTGCATCAGGGAGGCACTCCGGTATCACCGGATGCCAACCTACCTCCGTCGCGTGGTTGAGGCCTATCTGACGGACAGGGCCGTCATCTACCCCGGTCACCGGGGAGAATGGAACCGGCGAGAGATGTCGTGCGGTGTTCCACAGGGTTCGGTTCTGGGGCCGCTCCTGTGGGACATCGGCTACGACTGGGTGCTGCGCGCCGACCTCCCTAGCGGCGTCAACGTAGTCTGCTACGCTGACGACACGCTAGTCTTGGCACAGGGGGGGTCGCACCAGGCGGCGGCCGAAGTGATGACACGCGGGGTTGCGACAGTCGTTGAGAGGATCCGGCAACTGGGTCTCGAGGTGGCCCTGCACAAGTCCGAAGCCATGTGTTTTTATGGTTCTCGGAACAGGCCACCAATGGGATCCCAAATAACGGTAGGAGGGGTTCACATCGGCGTCGGGTCGACGATCAGGTACCTGGGGCTCGTTCTCGACAGCCGATGGAACTTCGAGGAGCACTTCCGACGTTTGGCTCCAAGACTGGAGCGGGCCGGGGCTGCCTTCAAGCGGCTCCTGCCCAATCTAGGGGGTCCAAACGCCTCCTGCCGGAGGCTCTATGCGGGGATCGTGCGGTCCATGGCCCTTTATGGGGCCCCAGTGTGGGCACTGACGTTGAAGGGGCGACCTGCCCGCCAGCTCAACGCATCCCAAAGGGTCATGGCCATCCGGCTGGCCCGGGGATACCGCACGGTCTCCGGCGAGGCGGCGAGCCTCCTTGCCGGATTAACGCCATGGGATCTGGAGGCGAGAGCCCTCGCGCACGTTTACGCGTGGCGCTTGGAGGCGCTTCGCCGGGGCGAAACTCCGCTGCCACGGCAAATTGCTACGCGGCGGACGGAGCTCCGGCAGGATACCATGGCGATATGGAAACGGCGACTGTCGCAACCCAGCGCTGGGCACGCCACAATTGCGGCGATAAGACCCCTCTTTGAGGAGTGGCTGGAGAGGCGCTACGGCGTCCTCACCTTCCGCCTGACGCAGGTACTAACCGGACACGGCTGTTTCGGGAGGTACCTGTTTCGGATTAAGCGGGAGGACACGCCCGGGTGTCAGCACTGTGAGGATCGCCCGGAGGACACGGTGGAGCATACGGTGGAGGTCTGCCCTGCTTGGGCTGAGCACCGCCGTGTCCTCATCGCGGCGATCGGTGGCGGCGACCTCTCGCGTCCGGCCCTGGTTGAATCCATGGTCCAGAGCGAGGAGGCTTGGGAAGCGGTCACCTCCTTCTGCGAAGCAGTAATGCTAGCAAAGGAGGAGGCGGGCCGCGCGAGGGAAAGGCAAGGCCTTCGCCCCAACCGCCGCAACAGGAGAAGACGCCCCGGGCGTCGGGAGTCGCAGGGCGATCCCCGGCCACCGTAGGCGCGGGCCTGCGGACGGCGAGCATTGGGTGGCTCGCCGTCCGATCACCACCAGGCCCGGGTCGATGGCGCGTTGTGTTTCACGCGCGCCTCAAAGAGATGTCAGCATAAAAGACGGGGCCCGCTAGGGCCAAAGCCTGCCAGGGTTGCGGAATCTGTTCGAAAGAGTCACCGCGGCCCTGGAACGCAAAGGGTTTTAGAAGGAACACGGATGGGTTTTAGTCAGTAAGAGTCTGACACGCCCTTCCGCTCCACCCAGAGCGGAAGAAGTCATTTGATGATTTCCCATCCTTAAAAAAAAAAAAAAAAAAAAAAAAAAAAAAAAAAAAAAAAGGACCGGTAAATTATTTAAATGTTATCGAACCATATGACTAGCATCAGTTACGAAACTTATCTGAGAGCAACTCGTGTTTGCTTACTTTAGAACGAGGACAGAGAATAGAAGAGCATCAGCAGTTAACCCCTTTCATACGTTGGATGCAAATGAGTTTGAAGAAGCGCAACCGTCGGGCGGGCTTGCTTTACGTAACATCGGCCGGACTGGCCGTGCAACGCGCAACACTGTGGGCTCGTGTTACATTTGCCACAAGAACATACTGCGGACGACGACGTCTAATTTTCATAACAAAACAAAAGGAACGAACAATGCGACCCGGCGAGATGTAGGGACCCGCGACTGTGTACAGTGTGTACCACTACTTAGGTTTGATTGAACGCATAAGAATGTGCGAGACGCGGGGTTGCGCGCGAGCGAGCGACGCGGCACTACGAGCGAAAGAGAACGACACATCGCAATTACCTCGTGAGATTGTTGAATAAATTTACATTCAGTTGATTGAAATAATAATGAAATTGCCCTGGCACAGAACGTTCATACGGGATATTTAAATTAATAATAAAATCATAATATTATACAAATCGTGCACGTGAGCCGTACAGCTATTTCTGCTTTTATTTGGGTGGTTTCTGAGAAAAAAAACCTTTTCTTATGTTTGCGTAATGGAAATTTATTGAATATAAAACTCTGTATGTCTTATTCAAATTATGTAGAAATAAATTAAGACACGGTCGCATTAATAGGGCCCTCCCGCGTGTTCGGAGTGTCTTTGATATAGGGACTTATTTAGCCAATAGAAAGAAAGAAAGAAAGAAAATCAGTTTATTCTGCCGGAAAAGACGCACAAACACTAAAAACTAAAAAACTTATCAACTACAATAATTATAACAAAAATAAATAAAAAAACCACATCACTGTCAGCCCATGTCAGGACCAGACATTAATTAAAACGTGTCTCTGGTCACACCATAGACAAAACAGAACACAGTTCAGCAGTTAATAGGGCTTAAATTATTATCAGACACCATTAATATGTAAAACACCAAATTGGCTGCGATTTAAGATACACGACGCACAGGATTATCGCTCGTTTGTATACATCCTTAGGCGTCCTGCTTCACTCCACATTAATTGACATTTGAAAAAGCTAGGAGTTCCGTTACCTTGTTTTTTTGCGTTGACAGCTCGCATCTATCTCCCTATTAACGCCTTTCTTAATTAGATGTTGCATAGTGTAAAGTTCCAGCATTAATACAGAAGTTAGTTTTATCCTGTTGGAACAGAAAATGACGTGTTTCATATTCATTACAGTATATTTCAAAGCACAGATGTCCAAAAGTGCGAAACGAACTTTCCCGACGTATGTGTCGTTGGTTATCGGAAAGAATGAGTTTGTTTGTAGGCAATGGTCCAATGCCTACAGAATATCTGCTATCGTTGAAACTTCTTTGCAGGTATAAAAGTGTCATGCCAGGGTTGCGGAATTTGTTCGAAAGAGTCACCGCGGCCCTGGAACGCAAAGGGCTTTAGAAGGAACACGGATGGGTTTTAGTCAGTAAAAGTCTGACACGCTCTTCCGCTCCACCCAGAGCGGAAGAAGTCATGTGATGATTTCCCATCCTTAAAAAAAATAATTGGTATTTAAGTGTGAACGATTTCATTCATCAACCAAGTATTTTTTGTACGAAAAACCACAATAATGTACTGAGCTAGCTACTAGTCAAAGTCCTTTGAAACAGAATGACATCGGATAAAGTGGTTCCCTCAAGAAAATTAAACAATTATGTTCCTTTCATCCACCTATATTTCCATTTATCCTGATCCAATAATAGCACTGCGACAGTGACAATTTTCTTTTGGTATCAACACACAGTCACAATGGCACTTGTTTCCCTCGCGATAGGTTCATTATGGTAATTACACAAAGTGAATTTATAACGCAAAAATGTCTGGGAAACACAATATGTCTTTCTTTATTAGAAATTGCAAAGGAATCAAAGGATTATAAAGATTGACAGTCCTCAATTCTGTGGACTTTGTTTGTCATTTTATGACACATTAATAATGTTTCCAGTTATTCTTTCTTTTTTTCTTTTGACACATTTTCCTTAAGTAAATCAAAGCCATGTGTTGTTTTCCCTTCGGTCACTTTAACGATCTTTTATGTGACAGACTTACTAATGAAAGTTGACATAAAAAGTACGAATGTGTGTGTGGGTTGGGGAGTTAAATAGCGCAGTTAGAAACAGTAGGTATTTAGGAAAACAATTTTCTTTTAAAAGGGCTTATTATCTTCTATATATGTAATAAAAATGTAACGGATCGCTGTCTGTATATGGAAGATATATGAGAAAAAATATTATTGGGTCCTTTATCAATGCAAATAGCACCCAAAACAATGATTATTAGAATTTTTGTCTGTTTGTCTGTGCGTTTGAGCACGATTTAGTGGTGGTTTTCACTAATACATTGTGATTCTTCACTTAACATTAAGTGTTTGTTTCATGTCAATCGATTCATAAATAAAAAAGTTATGCCAATTTAAAGAATCACGTCGAACATTCTGTTAAACTATCTATATCCATCTATTCTTTCTCGGTTCAGTAGCATTGACTGAAACTTTACTAAACTTCATAATCTTAAAATAAAAATGTCTGCCCCAAGTAACTATTCCACGCGGACGAAGTCACGGGCAAAAGCTCGTTTTTTATAAGAATCAACAGTTTATGTCTAGTTTGAGTAACAATAACAATTACTTTCAATAGCTTGGGTTCTAATAAGTAAAGAATCAAAAGTAGGCATAAGATTTTGTTCACCCAACTTTTATTTCATTTTCCTTCGAATGTTTTTTATTTGAAACGATCTTAATTAGCGAAACAATAGAAACAACATTTTGTTACGGAACCCTTAAAAGATAATTAGGTAATGAAAGCAGGGAGACGTATTGAATTAAACGGAAAAATTGAGAACAACTTCCAATGAGTTTTGGAAAACTTTTACTTGTGAAGTCAAAGTTTGGCAAAAGTTATTCAACGTGATACGGCTGGAAACAATTTATATTGGAAAATGGGAACTGAGTAACTGAAGGAAGCCTTTGGAACAGAATCCGAGTTCCCAGACTTCAAGGACGTATGGGAGGGTAAATCGAAGTACCAAAAGGTTTACCAACAGGGGTGACCAAGTACAATAGCAAATAATTAAAATGAAAATAATGTTAACATATTTATTTTTGTTGTTTGATGTAGCTATATTTTTATTTTCAATGTTATTTCCTACGTATAAAAACATGTTGAAAGTAAAAAGTGACTGAAATGCAATAATATTATCATTGATCACCCTATCGCTAAACGCGAACGCTAAGAAAAGTACAATCGCGCAAAAGATCCTTTTCCACATAATCGCAAAAGGGATCCTCACACGCACGCATTTAAATGTGCTCATCCTTGACCTAGCTCAGCGACCCAGCGAGGGTCAACAGACGAGCATCAGACGTATCAGAAACTAGCCGAACGGAAAAATCGGGCGGGTCGGCGGCGCGGTAAGGCGACGAGCGGCCACTGAGCGAAGAACCACGTGCGCCCGCGACGCGCAGTCGGTGGGGGGTCAGCGTAAGGCGGCGCAGATGTCGCGGGCGACCCTGACCTAGCTCAAGTGCTGGGCGGGTCACGTGGTCGGGCGGGCGGCTAACTTACTGCGGTCGTTCACCTTGAGACGGAGTGGGTAGAGAGGTGGCGACAGCGATTCTTCGCTTATCAATGATACCTCCCTTCCCAGTTCCAAGACAAATAAATACTCATACCACAATACAACAGATTGCGAAGACTCGTGTTTCCGTCAATTTAAAGTAGTAATCACGTCGACCGCATCATAATTCGAAACGATGCCAATACATGTGTTAATTAATGTGGCAAAAGAATTGCTGCTGTAACCAACTCCTATTGAAACTCTGTTTCACGTATCAGCAACTAGTAATTACTAATAGTACTTATTGATAATTTAATTTCATCACGAAAGGTCTTTGCTTGGCACTGCGACATTGATAAGCTGTTATTACTACAGTGTTTGGTGAAGCAATTACGATAGAATTCAAAAACAACATAAAATTTTACATAACAACAAGGTGTCACATAATTATACACGCCGATAACAGACGCTAATAATATTTTACAAAGCAATTACGTCGTCTATCAGATAACATTTTGTAGCGATACATGAGCTGCCTTTAAAACTCCGAACGATTGCTAATATGCAAAATGTTCGATCAGCTATAAGTTATAATATCTAATTGTGTATAATAAGTCAATTGGCCGTCCGTTCACCCGGTAGTCGTGCAGGTGGATATTTATAAAGTTATTAGCTTCTCTACGTTTTTCCCCGCGATTGTACTTTGTATACAGCGTGACATTTGTATAAAAATTGATATCGTATTTTTTAAAATGTCAACATTTTACAAACATAAAAATGTTTTTATGGGCGCAGAGCAAGTTTAAACGGGCACTTGCTGGAATTTCACTTAGTATAATAACTAGCAACTGTGTTAATGCTCAATTAATTAGTGAACACGTCTCTTAAATACAACAAAGGCCATCAATTATAAGTCATTTGATATTTTTTCATTGAATTTTTATATCTTATTGACGCTAGTTAAAGAAATGGTTTCAACCGGCAGGAATATGACATACTCGTATAAGTAGATATAAAATTATGTACTTTTTACAAATGTTAAACTCATAGGGAACCTGTTTATTCCCTGGAATAAGTTTTGAAGTAATGAGGCAGAAGAATGGGGCGAGTAATTTTGATCGTTGATGATAAAATGTAAAGATAATTATGCCTGGGACGTTTTTTAGAAAGTTTTTTTTCTACAATATTATAGAGTCAAGTTATAATATTGTAGAGTAGAGAAATTTTAAGCTGTATATTAAATACTTTTTTTTTTAAGGATGGGAAATCATCAAATGACTTCTTCTGCTCTAAGTGGAGCGGAAGGGCGTGTCAGACTCTTACTGACTAAAACCCATCCGTGTTCCTTCTAGAGAGCCCTTTGCGTAACCCTGGTAGGCTCTGGCCCCGTCTTCTATGCTGACATATCTTTGAGGCGCGCGTGAAACACAACGCGCCATCGACCCAGGCTTGTATAAAATACTGCCAAGTTTCATTAATACTATCAACATTTTTCTATAACAGATTTCCTCAAGGAAAACTAATAACATTTCTTCAGCATCTGCGCTTCTTTAATATAAAATAATCCAGATAATGAATACATTAAACCGTGTTCTAGAAATAATTTAATAGGAAAAAATAGCAATATTACAACTTCTTCGGGGCAGTTTTAATTATATTATGTTATTAAATTCGTTTTATTATATTTTCATTGACGTTCAATAAAACTACGGAACCTTTATCCATGATGGTGAATGTTTTTTAAAAGAGCAAATGGGCTTGGGAGAGTAAATTGATTTCGATAATGATTGTCAAAAAGTTCAAATATAGTATTTCGCTAGATCATCATTTGCCTAGCCTTTTCAACTATATTGGGGTCGGCTTCCAGTCAGACCGGATTCAGCTGAATATCAATATTTTACGTGTATGACTATTTTTGTGTATTTTATTTTAATATTTCCCTAGATACTTTTATTAAAACCACCAAAAATTACGGAATCCTGAGCGTTTCAAACTTCTATGATAAACAAAGACAGCACTCATTTCGTGTGGCGTCACTCGCAAGTCCCGTCATGTTGAATGTGTGCCATCGTGCCATGCCCTTTTGCGTGACAAAGATAGATGAATAACTACAAAACTTGTAACTTATCAAATTTTGCATATTATTTTATTTACGTTTCCATATTTTACATTTATTTTGATGGAATGCATCTTTGTCAACTACCAACGCTCTTTTAAAATTTATTAATAAAAAGCATACTTAAATGTTAACCAGCAATGAATAAACACTTAAAGAGCTGAATTAAATATGACATTATACCAGTCGCATCCGTATTTAGCAACTGGTTCGGGAAAACATCTGTCAATTTATTTAAGTATGGACAAGCGGAGCCCGCGACTTCGTTTTCATAATTTCCTAGATTTCAATTACTTTATAATATATCAATGCGGCCACATGAAAAACTAGGAAGCAAAATTTGCACGGCAACAATAAGAACCGCAGCGCCATCTACGACGAACGAACAACGAAATCCTGCATCGCGCAAGCAAAGTTCTCCGTGCGATTTGAACAGATACAACAGTCCGAATATCAACTATCAGGCAGTTGCCCACCAGACACAACAACCGTCTGGTCGGAGGATCCTCCCATTTCCAGTGGAGGTATGCGGGACTTTACTCTCTGTACCGCATACCACTATACTGGTGACCCTCGACAATGAACGTCAGCGCAGCCTTCGTGCAGTCAACTCATCATGCCGTCATCATCACTCCTCATCCTGACCTCAAGCTCTCGAGTAGCGAGTCAAACAGCCAGCCAGTACCCACGGCTTCTACGGGTAACCGCATACCCTCTATAATAATACAATCTTTTTATGTCAGTTTTTTAAGGTAATCGGATTTGACAAATGATTGATTGTATTGGACAGGCAATCATGCTAAAATTCTCTTTAATCTCATATGATATTGGAATTAAAGATTTATTGAAATACTAACTTTTGCCCGCGACTTCTTACGCGCATATCCCGTTTTTTTTCCGTTCCCGTATATGCCTTCCTCATGGATGTGGCTATCATTTACAAAAATAATTTTATGAATTCGACTGGCAGTTCCAGAGATTAGCGCGTTCAAACAAACAAACTATTAATCTTTATAATGTTAGATTGAGATTTCAGAATAAATTTAGATATTCCTCATATAAAATGAAGATAAATAATAACTTCAATAAATGATTCATACCAATCCTTTTAAGCAAATCTGGATATTTGTATCAGTGAGATTGCAATACGGGTTACACAATATTAACACCGAAAACTATCTATATATCACACTAGTGTTTAAATAAATAAATGAAAAACACTAGGGTGTCTTTTTGTAATAACCGCGACCCAAAATAAAAGTTTTCCAATCCTTATCTTAAGTGCAGGCTATTCTAGAGCAAAAATGTCCGTCCATTTGTAACAGTAAATGAAAGGAAGTGTACGGACAGACGAACGACTGAATGGCCGACATCCACCTCCTTGCTCCGACCTGTTGTTAGGATCCGTGCACACTTGCGACTGCCAGGCACCGTGAGACTTGCGTCGCGATTGAATGCTGAACATGCTTTCTGCAATTAAAATTGTCAGATCGTCGTCCTAATTAATTTGCTAGAAAATAGTCAATAGCAAGATGTACAACATAGATAAGACATAAAACTTCAAATAGATTGATTGACAATTAAAGCCAGTTTTCTAACACGCGACAATATCTTTAATGCATCAATAGAAATCGATTCACGCGAATGATACTACACGTACCAAACTACCTACTTTTATTAATCTGTCAAATGTAACCTCACTTTCAATAAAAGCCATACTCGTATTGACAATTTCGATATTCTAGTTAACAATCTACATTGTGTCCGATGACAGGACGTTTAACCGTAATCGATAAAGTTGAAAAACGGCAGGCCGTATTAAAAAACGTCAAGCTAAAGTTAATTAACCGAGTAACGTGTAAACGAGGATTAATATATCATGACCGTGAGTACGCCTACGTGTTTTTTTTATTAAATTAAAAATCGTCATACATGTCTTCCCATAGCAGTGCGAGCGATTCATGCGTGCGTCATTAATTTGAGAATTCGTGTCTTTAGTCGCTGATGTGCGCCGAGTCAAATATTTTAGAAGAATGACACAGGTGACACACATTTTTTGGCGTTTGTTCTATTGTTGCTGGGAAGAAATGCAAAGTACAGACGAAATAGAGAAAGAAAACCGGTATTTTAAAATGCCCTGTTAAAAGCGTCTTGTCCTAACTAGAGCAATCCAAAAGAAAATTAATAAGAACAGATTCTTAACGAATCGTTAGCTAATTAGTTTTTCCGACAGACTATTCTGTTTATTGTACAAGAAACAAAGAAACTGCCGCGGTCGTGTTCGCAAAACGTGAGCCATTTACCTAAAGGAGGCTTTTGAACAGTTACTGTACACACATTTTAATTCAAGTGAATTTAGTCTCTTTGATTCGTCCACTCACTTCATTAGAAAAAATCACTTCGGCTGAGAATCGGGACGAGTTTTCATTGAATTTTGCGTAACTGTACATTTTTATTCATGTGTTTTGGTTTTTTCGTTTGTTATTATTTGACTCCACTGTACTGATATTTGATATTGTGCCTCAAAAAAGTTATGGGGTTTTTTTGTTTTGTGTTGTTCATAGACGGTTTGCGTTGGTTCGATGCTGGTTTATATTTGCGTAATCCTTTTTATGTTATACTGTTATTTATTAACAACTAGTTGCCGCCCGCGGCTCCGCCCGCGTCTTTGTCGAAAATTATCCTAAGGGAACATACTATATATCCGGGATGAAAACTATCCTATGTACTTTCCCGGGGTTCAAACAATCTCTATACCAAATTTCAACAAACGTACACACATACTCACAAACTTTCGCTTTTATAGATAATATTAGTGTGGTGTGATGTGATTACACTGCATCGTAAGATAACTCTCACAGTCAGAGTCGACCTTCGATCTTCGCCATGTCTCAGACCAAGATGACGAAATCTGGACGTCATAACTACAGCCACTTTGACCGTAACCGGTCACTTTCGTACGGGCCGGATCGGGCCGGAATTGGGATATCCGGACCGTGCCTTCGCGGTGCGCCGGTTTCCGACACGAGCTTTACACGGCAACACGACTTATTAGGATGTTCCTTCATGTTCGTTACCGAGACAGTGTGTAACCCGTTTATGTTGTCGTGCATTGAACGATTTTCAGTATATTTTGGTGTTAGTTTACATAATTATTTTAGTTTTGGTTTTTATAGCAAGCATCTAGGATTCGGATTATCTAGGTTTAAAAATGAGAGCGCCAGTTTTAAATCTTTTAATAGCTCAATTTTTTCTTAGGTACTTTGAATATTGTCCCACTGCTGGGCATAATCGTCTCGTCCATAGTTATGCAATATTTTTATTTGCAACGTTTATTTAAAACATGCCAGATTGGGGTATTTCGAACTCGAAATCTACGCAAAAACCATAAACATTTTTTTTTATTCGCGACTCCGCGAGATAAACTCAAGTCTAGTATAAAATCAGCGTTTTCCTGCGTCTCGTCAGAGCCGCGTCGCCGACGAAGGTGCGAACAGTGCCAACATGGCGACTGACAGGCTCTGGACACAGCCGTGATTTAATAACGACATGCGACAGGAAAAGGGGGAAATATTACAAAAAGATCGACCACCAGCCTTTGCCGGGGTCTTATAATGCAAAAAAGGACCAGAGGGTTGCGTTACATTACATTTCCGACGGTCCCCTTATGTCCAGGTACCTATGTACGTCATGCGTATCGTACTTTGGCTTCCGTAAATAATATCTCCGGAGTTTGACACTTACCCTGCACACACTCGGGTACTCTTACGCCAAAATTGAAGTCTTATAAAAACAGTTGAAAGTCAAGGTAACCGGACAAAAATAAAAATGTATAGCATAGACAAAACTTCAGTACATCAAACAGAGCGCCAGTAGCAAATGCATATAAAAGAAAATGTCACAGTATAACAGAAATACAGTAGTAATAATGAATGGTCGCCGACAGTAATTATATGGTGTTACTGAAGGGACCCAACGCTCAACACCATGTTCAGGCAGTTTTTCACCTGTCGGCAAAATAAACAACAATTCACTTTACGATTCTAAAGTCAGAAGGACACACCGGGTAAGTATTAGGTTGATCGATTGTGAATATACAATGCTTTAATAACTCAAGATAATTCGTCGTATTAGGGTTCCGTGTAAGCCTTGCCGAACCCCTGCTGCAAAGCTCTGTTTAGCTGACACTTAGCTTTATTTCAGTAGATGACATTTTGGACGTGTTGTTTGCATCGTGAATCTAAGCTAACAACTCAGAGTGGGTGTTATCCCTGGTAGCCTCCCCACACACGCTAAACAAGGCTAAATATTATTCTTTTTTGTGCGAATAGATTTTCTTATTGGCTGGCGATTTTTGAGGTCAAGGGCGTTGTGTCTAACACTTCATTAATTTAATTACTTGCGAGGTCAACTGTTCATTAATCTATGGAACGTTAGGTATCGGAAGTACGGAACCCTCGGTGCATGAATATAAGTCAGCCTTTGGGCGATTGAATTATATGTTTTCATATTTGAGGAGCGTCGGAACAAAAACCGATAAATCACATTGTTGTTTTTTGTGAAAAAGTGTAAAAATATGGCCAAGTTCATGGTTTTCTAATTTAGAGTTAAACAAAATCTATCAATTTATTGGTGTTAGCATCACTGTTTGGAAACCTAAATACTGTATTCGTGACTGTGGTACCTGTTGAGTAATTAAAAAAAATGAAAATGGATATATCGGTTATTGACCAAACCAACTGGATTTATCGGTTTTTGATAAAACAAAGTAGGATATATCGGTTTTTGATAAAACACTGAATGAAAATGTTAGGGATTTATCGGTATCATAAATTTTATGTTCAAACCTGCACTTAAGTTCGAATGACTGCCTTGACTATTTTAATGCACCAATTTCAGGTAAATTGTTTTCTATATGCTTACATTTTAAATATTTGTCATGACGTTTTCACACATACATGCTCGATAGAATGAAAATTGCGAATGAAGGGAGTCATGTCACAAGATCGGGAACGTCTTATCTTACGCCATATTGATAGTGCGACGTACAAACAGGGCTAATTATAAATATAGATGACCTGTCTACAGCACCCCTCCAGCCGTCAAGAATGACTCTCAAAGCTAATTCCTAGATACTGTAGTCACCGTTGACGCCTTTCTGTCATCCGGCCACCCGAAAAGCACTTTCCAGGCGCGTTAAGCACTCGACTCGGAAGGGGAGAGCGGGGGCCCCCTCACCCCTCCCACTCTCACGCCGCCCGACTTCGAAAAAAGGCGATGCACTTCATATTGTTCTTTTTGTGTCCACGATCGATCGTTTCAGTGAAGGAGTGAGTTTTTATCTGTTCGGCCCTGCTTCAGTTACTTCACACGTGGTGGGCTAATTGGGGGATGCGTTCGGACCGCTCAATTAGAAAATAGACGAGCCGCAGGGAGGCCGGGGTGCGACACGGGGGGGGGGGGGGGGGGGGGGGGGGCGCAGCTTAAGATTTTCCGAGGACACGCGATGGGGAATTGAGATAACGCAGCATTCGAACGACGTTCTTATTTTATTTAAACCCCTGCATCAGTATGCGAACTTATGATTACCTACACACGAACGTTTTCAATCACCTCCGAATGCAAATTGGTGGTGTTCTGGGCGAGTAAAGAAGAGAAAGTAAGGTTGGGAACGGTTGAAACTAAACGCAGAAATTGTGGTTTGGGTTAAGTTTTATCTGGTTTTGTGGAACCAAGGTTGACACTTTGAAACTTCAAACTGTTCGGGTGAAACGGGCGCGTTGTTCCTTAAATCCGGAGTTGTGTCCTCGCCTGTAATTGGCGGGCCTGAGTCTAAGGCTAATGACGCACGCTCGCTGCGCCTACGGCAGCTAATCTGACGTTTAGTAAGCATGTGACTGGTCAAAGCCACGCGGTTCCGCTGGATTACCTAGCGGCAGTGCGGAGAGCCCAGTTTGTCTTCCGCCTTATTTGCTTTTGTTTTGGAATGGATGTACGAGTCTTCTGGTGCGTTTTATTAAAGCTACCTACATTATGATAACTTGGAGCTTTTTGGCCGAGTATCTATGTTGTTTTTGATTAACACAATGCCATAGTCCCCGATCCCAAGACTTTTCTCTACAGCAAAAAAAAGATCATTTCTTACGACATAATTTACCCGTCATATCGGCTCTTAACGTGAAAATAATTCATTTTCAAGTCGTATTACGATTTAATTATTTTTAGACTAACGAGAATCACACTGGTTTCCTTATCACGTTCCAATGTAACTAACTAACCGGTGTAACACGAATTAAAATATTCGTACTTACGTCGCACGAACTCAGCACGCGGTTTGACTTACCTGTAAAAGAAAGTTTTCAATTAAACATAGTTCGTAAATCGCAACACCAAAAAATAAGTAAGTTTTGTAACTATAAACAGAGTAGACGGAATATAAACATTTTATGAAAATCCATACTGTGCATTAGAACTCATGTATTTATTATAACTATAAATACTTTGTATACAGGATTTAATGATTTTATAAAAATCATCATCATCTGCCTAGCCTTTTCCCAATTATATTGAGCTCGGCTCCCAGTCAAACCGGATTCAGCTGAATACCAGTATTTTACGAGGAGCGGCTGCCTACCAGACCTCCACAACCCATTAACTGGGTAACACGATACTCCTTGGTAAGACTGGTGCCAGAATTTCTGGCTTCTGACTATCAGTAACGACTGTCAAAGATCTACAAATAACAGCCGGGTCCAACAGCTTAACGTACTTTCCGAGGCACGGAGGAGTCTTGGTTAAGATGGTCACCCATCCACAGACCAACCTCGGCAAGCGTTGCTTAACCTTAAAGATCGTCCCGTGTGGCTTTTATTATTTAATCCACCCCTATAAATACTTTATAGACAGGATTTAATGATTTTACAAAAATCCATTCTGTATAATAGAACACTCATTTTTGTTATAACTATAAATACTTTGTAGACAATATTTTTTTTTTAAATCCAGCCCGTATAATAGAACTCAAATTTTGTTTCGTAACCAGCTTTTACACGCAGTTTTGAGTAGATGCAACTTTCGCGTCCCGCAGTAACATGCACGGCAAACACAAATATGGCCCCTAAAAACACATGTGCATTTAGTCTCCCGGCGCCGCCTGCGATAATCTTTTGCTTTATTTTATGAGAATGTTTACACTTTAGATTTTGCTAATAAAATGAAATCAAAGAACGTGTTGTCGCTGGAAAAGCCCTTGGGCTTAAGAGGACTCGATTAAATGTTTGGTTTTATTTTGAGGGTGGTAGGATCTGGTTACACGTAGGGGGTTCCGTAGGATTTATATTTTGTTGCATCACAGGTTTAATAACTACCAGAACGGTTGACTTAGATTTGTATAGTTTAATAACAAAGTGACTCGTAGTAAAAGCATTTCTTTTTCCAAAAGTTTCATTTGTAACTCCGGGAGCGTTCAGCCATTCTTGTTTCCAGTTTCTCACTATCGAAAACTTTAGTTGAGTCTTTGGTCCTTTGAGTCTAAACTCAAAGGACCAAAAACTCAACTAAACTTTTCAACGCAAAGACACGATAGATCGACACTGCTCATAAATAAGCATCTACATATTTGTGCCAGGTGTATCAGAAAGAAGCTACGTAGGTGCAGGTAGTGCTGGGTAGAGCGTGAATTAATATATTATACAAGAGTGCAACATGCATGTGTGTTGGTAAGTTACGGTGCAGTCCGCTTCGCTGCATCGTACAATGTTGTTCTTTACTATCGCCACGCCATCTATTAATAATAATTTAATGTGAATATAAAATTACTAACAATATTGTGATAGTTTTATTGTTGTGAATAATGTTTGTGGTGGGTGAGTACTTTAATTATTGTACGATGTTGAGTGCAAGTACCGACCTAGGGCTAATATTATTAATATCGAGTGTGTAATTTTAATGTGGAATAAGCCGGTTTTGTGTAGAAAAAACGTTGGGTAAAACTAGCGAGCAAGAGCTCTTTAGTACGTACCTACAAAAGTATTTCTTTAAGTACCTGCTGCCTCAAGACATAGTTTCCAACTATCAATAAAAATAGCATAAAAATAACTACCAAGAAACAGAAAATCTTTATTCATAAATTCCTCCGAAACCATTAGCTATTTACTGTAACAAAATTAATGCTAGCTAAAATGTTATAATTCAATATTCTAGAGAAAATCATCGCGTGAGACGACGGTCTTAAATCGGCTGCCTATCACACCGATGCTCGCTGATGAATGCTCGACGAACAGCTGCGAGTTAATACTTTATAAATCAACATCCAAAGTGTCAAGACGACGTTGTAAACTAGGATAAGTAATTACGTGACTTAGGAGTGTATTTTAAAAATTAAAGTATTTGCCAATTAATTTACTTTGCTCGTTATGACCCTTGTCTCAAAAAGACAAAAATGAAGAATTTATTCTCATTAAAAGATAAATGTTACATTACCACATTTGTAACTTGTGGCTGTCAGTTTGTTGTGTAGTTATATATAAATATTTAAATAATTACCTATAATTCTGTGTTTTATCAAATACAAAATAATATCTTAAAACCCAGCGCTGTTTAAAAAGATTCGCCCTGCAAATTTATTAGTCCTCTTTCGAAGAAAAATGCTTTTGGAAACTAATTTCGCACTTTATTTTGCGCCATTGAAAAATTCTCTTTTGTTATTTATTGAAAGAAAAAACGCATTTCTACTTCGGCGGCGGAATTAATTAAAGCTAGATTTTTTTTTATCGGGTTCCTACTTTTGTTTATTAAAAATATGGCTCGGAATTTATTATTTTTGCCGAATCACTGCTAAGAACAAATTGTCCGTATTCTAGACATTCACCGTCCTCGCGAGCCTCAACACCAATAAATGAATATTAATTTTGGTGAAGTTTTAAAACATAGGTCATGTCAAATGTTTTTAGATAGGAAAATAAATAGTGTTTGAGTTATTATACACGATATGTCTTGTTTGGTCTAGAAGTACGTGGTCATATTTAAGGGTCGTGTTCTGTATCCGTTTAACAATTAGAAAAATACCAAAATTAAAAACATTAACTTTTTTCAAAAAACCCGACAGAAAAAAAAACTAAAAAGTTAAAATTTTTAAAAAACACTTTTCAATACTGAACAACTGTTTTTTTTTCGCAATTTAGGCTTTGGTCCCAAAGCTATATTCGTTCATAATGGTGAGTAAAATGACCCCTTAAGAGCTATTGCGTTTATTCTGTTACACGTTGTATATTTGCTTATAAACGCGTCTAGAAGGACCAATTCACATTCAACCGTTTTAAAAAGAAATTAAATATATTATTCGCTCCTTGCATGCAACAAAAAACGTTCAGTTAAGTAAGAGCACATGGCTGGGTATATAAATAAAGGTCGGCGGATCGGCAACCCAGTTGCCAGGCAGCGGTCATAATAGGCCAATTAATACCCTATACGTAATAATAATTGTTATTGTTTAAAAAAAAAACATGCAAGTTCTCCGACCCGTAGGCACCATGCACCACAAGCCATCGAATTTTTTTACCTATAAATAAATAATTAGCTGGATAAGTCGTTATAAAACGGATTTAACTAATTACTTTTTTTTTAAACTGGTCGCGTGAAAATAATTTTCTATTTTAACACCTTTGGAGTTTTTGGTTCAAAATAATTATTCGTTTATTATATGTATATTGTGTACAAAATATGTATAATAACCGTAAAACTTAACCCGTGCCACTCAGATACCGAGGCATGTATATGATACAATTATTGATTGGGTGCAGTGCAACAAATTGAACTAAAAAAGTAACTACAAAGATCCCTCAGTTGCTCTTTGTGCTAGTACGGTAACATTATTTGCCACCCTAGCCTTAGAACCTTGCACCAAAAAAGGCGGCAATCCTGCTGCCACCGTCGAAGCTAAAACCGGACATGCGTATGCTTTTAAAATTTCCGCAAACGCAATTAACTTCAGTTAGGATTACGTCGAGGAAACTGGATACCAGCATGCATGAAAGGACAGCAGCGGAATATGAAATTTTTCTAAAAAATCTATCGCAAAATTCCGAACTAGAATTCGGCAACGGGAAGTATTATTTTTTTAAATGTTCTAGCATTTATATTGGATTACATTCCGATTTAACGTGAATTCGTCTGGGTACCCCGTGAAGTTCTAATTTTCTTACGTTTTTTTGTGATTTGAAACATTACATTGTTAATATAATCACCATATAAAAAATAATGTACTCCATTAAAAAAACTTCTTAAGTTAAAATTGGTTCAAAAACTTGATGAATGATTCCATGAAATAGTTATTCAATCGGGTAATTAAAGCCGTCAGTTCCAAACAAATGTAAGGTCAAATAGATGTCTTTTGCATAGATACTTATCCGTTCTTCTCCATAAGAATCTACTTTTTGCGAACACTAGAGAGGACAACTAGAGTCACTAATATTTTAATTTCAACTGTAAATTTGACGTTCAAAAGTGCCTTTTAATGGTCTAGTTGAAATAAATGAATTGACTTTGACTTTGACTTTAAGACTCGGATGGCACTATCAGTTCCGGACTCCGCGTAGATTACTTTCAGCTGTATTTTGCTTATAATACGACGCCAATACTGTTGTAATAGACGAATGTCGGAGAGCAGTTCTTAGCTAACCCTAAATTCTCAGTAAGAGTGAATTAGAAAAGTAGGTACTGTTTCCAATTAAATAAAAGAGATGCAGTTTCACTTCTGCTAACATTTTTAATGTGGTAGTAGTGTTTGTACATGAATCACGCCTGAACGGCTAAACGGCTGAACGGATTTTGATGAAACCTACAGGAGCTTGGATAGCGAATAACCTTGATTATAACACGTAATACTTTCTTGGTATCTTTATACTGCTTTCTTGTGTGATAATGTATAACTTACCAAAGCTATTTCAAAAACTTGCTTAGCTCACCAATTCAACTCATGTTAATTAAAAGGCGTTTAAAATTCATAAAACCGTTTAAATATTCAGCTTCAATAAATATTATATCGAATATATTCTACACGTTGTCTTACAGAATAGCTCCACTAACTTATTCATACGGCGCTGCCCCACTTTTGTATTGCATATTTTAAAAGATATCATCGACGTACTTGTAAATGATAAAGAAAAATTACTGTAGCGATATTGTTTGCTTTAGGTTTACAGCCGTTGTGAAAACTATGTTGGAATTTACAATGAAGAAATAGGACCTCGTGCACTAGTGCGTAAAACAAAAACGAACGGTCAAGTTTTGATTTGGTATTAAGCACAATAAGTTCGAATATCTTAAAAAATAATTCATGAATATATTTTTTTTTTCTTCTAGCATTGTACTTAACTGATTATTATTTTTAAGTACCTAGTCTTTTTAATTTAGATACAAGCTTTTGAATGTATTATATTAAACCATACTACAGTTTGAAGCAGGCCCTTTATCGACAGATTCCATAGAAATAGAATATATGTCACCGGAAAATTGCAGACTCCGTAAGATTGTAATAAATCTCTTACATTATTATCTATTACATTATTGTTTCGATAAATTATGAAAAAATCGTTTTGTTTACAATAAATCTCATCCAAATTCAATAGTCTCCAATATATCCGTGTCTTATTAAGAAAAAATAGTTTACAATTTCACGCGATATTTTACAAATCTTACGGCGTTCGCAATTTTCCTGTGACATAATAGGTACAATAAATCCCGTTCAAATTCAACCGTTTCCCAATATATCCGAGTCTTATTAAGAAAAAAATAGTTTACAATTTCACGCGGTATTTTACAATCTTACGGCGTTTGCAATTTTCCGGTGATATAAACAATAAATCCAATCCAAATTCAAAAGTTTCCAATATCCCAATCTTAAGAAAAAAAAAAATTCACGCGGTATTTTACAATCTTACGGCGTTTGCAATTTTCCGGTGACATACAGCAAGACAAACCTATCGCAAATAAATTCCTAAGACATCATTCTAATACTTTCTCACATATTAGATTATCTACTCGTATAGAGTAATACGAAGGTATAGCATTCAATGTATTTGGAAAACATGAATTACACATGGGAATGGTAATGATATTTGCGAGCATTTTCTTCAGCGTGAATTCGGGTCGACGCCCCCACTAACTATGGGTAGTGGGCGCGCGTGGTTGCTTGTACAAATTATGTATTATGGAATTATTTAACGCTTTTAGCTACGAGATTGTTTCAGGAATGTATTGTCGCTTTTAGGGTTCCGTACACAAAGAATAAAACCGGACCCTATTACTAAGACACCGCTGTCGGTCCGTCTGTCTGTCTTTCACCAGGCTGTACCTCATGAACCGTGATAGTTAGACAGTTGTAATTTTCACAGATGATGTATTTCTGTTGCCGCTAATATAATAAAAATAAACGGGGGCCCCCATACAAGAAACATGTTTTTTTCGGCTTATGGTACCGAAGCCTTCCTGTGCAAGTCCAACTTGCACTAGGGCAGTTCTTTTAGTTATTGGAACGTCTAAAAAATAGAACTTAAGATACATAGCGAGCTTGAACATATCCAAGATTTGAAAAACATCTGCTGCCTGACTTCAGGAAATAACAACTAAATCAATATTTCTTCAAACCTAGATGTACCACTAATAAGAGCATTTTTGTGTACCAATTAAGATACAAACAAAGTCCATCTTGAATTTAAGAAGAAAAATAGTACATTTTTCATAATTTCATGTACAAACAAACAAACAATTGCAAAATATTATCGCGGTGGAGCCGTAAGCAAATGTATTGCGATGTTTAATCAACGCATCTTTGAATCCATTCAGCTGAAATTTGATATGAAAACGTGAATGCCATCCACCCTCGGGGATTCGCGCGGTAGGATGCGGATTATTGTACCACCTCTTTGTTTTGTTTTATATAACCTACAAAATAATATTATGGTTGAATAACCTTCCTACTGAAGAATGTTGCGCGATTAACATTCTGAAATAATTAATGTCGCTGAACATGTTATTAATTCTAATTAACCGATCCATATTATTAATCAAACGGTAAAATAATTACACAATCAAATTGGTCGAATCATCCTCCACTAAGGTTAATGATATTTTCTGTTTGAAGATGCGAATGGCTTTCGTTTGCCACATGAAATAATTAGGGGCGTGTGACGGGGTGCGCCGCTTACGTCGAATGAAATCGGACACTTAAATTTGGTATTGTTGATAAATGGTTTAATTGTTTTGGCAATTAACCACGATGGGGGCGAGGGGTGAGGGGCGAGTGTCACCGGGGGAGGGGTAACCCGCTTGTAATTTGGCTCCGGCGATCAAATTTGTCGCTTCATCTACCGGACGCGATTGGCCGTCTTAAACGACCGGAGAACGTCCGAGTCACACGACTAGTAGATAAATCACCAAAATAATAACCTATTAACAAAATACTATAAGTTATCTGTCTATCCGTAGCAAAATATTTGGATTGGATTGTGGCACAGTCGCAGGCGCGGGACATCGGGCTCACCGGGCTGCGTCGCCCGGCCCGTCCCCGATTTCATTTTAATAACAGGATAGACAGATCGTATTGCAAACATTGGACAGATTTTAGAGTGGGCCCGTGAAAAAGGCGCTAGCGGTCAGTTATCGTAAACTAACAGTTGATATCGGTGGCGATAATTGGTCTCGGCAATTAACCCTGCCGCGCCGACCAGCGCAGCACCCCGGGACAATGGTTTAATTTGACGCGAATTTTTAACCGCTATCGGGGTATATCCCGCGTGTGGACGATTGACAATCAGAGTTCAGCCATTTGAGGTGAGATAAAAAAATAAATTTTGTCCCGCACTCGAGTTAAAAGAAGCGACTTTTTATACAGTTTAGGATTAAATGCTTTTCTAGTTTGTAGTTTCTAATAAATCTAGCTGATTGGCGTCATGATTTTCAACAAGTAATATTAAAAATAACTACTCCTTGTTATAACGTATTCCCAATAGGTACATATTAGTATTAAAACTACGGCGGCTTCAAATTGTGTACCTAACAATAAGAATTAAACACAACACCTACTTGTTAAGCACTACTTTATCAGTAGTGAAACTAAACAACATTAATAATGTTCACAAATAATTAAATTAAATATTGCACATTTACCCATTGCACATTTCCAATACGTAACATTTTAATATTTCCCAGCGAGCCGTAACGCAGCGATCTCCAAACGGATGGCTGCCCAATGTAGTATAAGTATCTCAGTTTTGTTAATGTTTCGACGTTTTAAATGATATAATAAATTCGTATTATCACCGTTGTCCGGACAAAATTGTTTTCGCACTCGCCCGGCTTAATTCATTAACCGACTGGATATACTATGAGCGATAAAATACCGTTTCGCGCGGGAATACTGGATGCGGCCGGCACGGGAGGGTCAAACATTCTCTCTACAGTAAACCGAAATAGTTTTGGGAATTACTTGTGTATCAACTATTGAATCTCAAATGTAGCCCTTTACTAGGTATTAATATTTAAAGCAAGGTAGAAGCTTCGGTAAGAAGCATAAGCTCTGTTGTCGCTGTCTGGGTTTAACTTTTGTTAATTCTTTATTTATAACAATTAAATATTCACTATAGCATTTCCCATCAATTTTAAAATAAATTTAAGAATAATAATATTTTATTATTACAATTATAAATCTTACATGTTTCGTCATGTACTGGCATACAAATATTTGAGCAATTGTTTATAACAAACGAACAACTAATAAAATTATTATTAGAATCCAATAAATTATATTTTAAAAGACCAAGTCTATATAATAGAAAAGTTTAAAGTATCTTTTAAATATTTGTTCGGTCTCTTGTAGGAGCCATTGCCAGGGATGTGGCGCTCCACCGCCAATCTATTTGATATCATTCTGCTATTGACAAGATGCAATCTCGCAATCTGCTCTATCCCGAGAGAGTTAAAGGGCTTCGATTTCATATCTTTACAATAGAACTTTTCTATAAAATTCCGTCTACATTGTACTCTCTCAATATAGTTGGTTTTATTATACTCGTGGAAAGAAAAAGTTAGGCACTTTTCAAATGGGTACGTACACTGAGCAATGTCACTTTACAGTTGCGTCACCTCTTAATTCTTTTTTTTAAATTTTGCTTTCCAAATTTAATTTCAGCATTGACGGAATACTCAAAATCCTTAATCGGGAAATGTATAACAACTAATGCGTAAGTCTGTGCATAGCTGTGCGTATTATAGGCGTATTATCAAGCTGGTCGGCAGCCACTGCTGAGTTATGTGATGCGTGTTAACGATTGTCTCTTTTGAATAGGCACCGGGGTTGCAACTGTTGTGTTTGCGATGAGTATTGTCTATCGACGAGTGTGGGGTGAAAATATTAAGTTAGCATTTTATTGTAGTTTTGCAATCATTTTTGTTACTTGTGTTTAATTGGTTCACGGAATAGGGTAATCGAAGTGAAAGTACCTAACAATATCGTTTTACGAATTTAGCAAAAAATAATGGTTAGAAAATATATATTTTTTAAATTATGATTTACATAATATATGGTTTAACAAAGTACAATGTAGTACAAATTCAATGTCTGTAGGTAAGTAATAAAATCTATAACAGTTAACTTGATTCCAAAAACATCCTGTCGCAAACACCAGCAAAAAATAAACGAGGAACTTAAATAAATATTCACAAACACGTCATCAGAATCGTTTAAAAAGCCGTGAAAACACTCACTCATAGTATTACAATTCATTGGAGCAACATTTAACAGTGCACGTAATAAAATGAAATCTATACGATGTTGTAAAATGTTACAAACTCGTATATGCGACATGCTCGTTGATTGCGGCGATATATCAAGTGCTAAAAGCTTCTGACATTCACTGTACGCACTTAAATTATGTACTTTTTTTAATAAATTAATTATAGGTTGTAAGTGTAGAGTTGAATGGTTTAAAGATTAAAAAGTGTTGTGTTCATTATTTAGGTTATCATCATCATCATCATATCAGCCGAAAGATGTTCACTGCTGGACGTAGGCCTATCCTAAAGGGGGGGGGGGGGGTTGCCATAGTCGCCACCCTTGGCTGTAGTTGTTGCAATGCACAGAGAATGCTGCTGCCCATTCTCTGGTGAGTCCTTGAGTCGCCTCTTACGGCACCTACGGGAAGTGATGTTTTGGTGCTTTTTAAGTACACTTATTGTATTTATGTCGACGCTGTCATTATTATTTTAGCCGCAAGACGTCCGCTACTAGACATAGGCCTCCCCAAAGAGTCGCCTCAACAACCGGTCCGGATCTTCTCGCATCCGGCGAGCTCCCTCAGCCCCCATCACCTCATCGGTCTACCTTGTGGGAGGCCTGATGGCTTCCGGAAGTCTTTGTTGTCAATATGTTGAATTGAATTCATCTCCTTAAGATTTTTAGAAATTTTAAAGGGAAAACAAAGCATTTAAAAAATATACTTTGAACCTACGCCCATAGTGACAACACCTTTACATTTTTAAATCTGTTTAAACATTCCATTTGTCTCCGTAGCAAATCGTAGTCTATTTGTAGACATTCGTAGCTTATTCGTAGCAGAGATTAGAATCGCTGCAACATCTTTAACCTTTTGAACACCACTGTCACGTATAGGTGACAAGCAAGCGCGTGCCCTGTACGCCAAACGTCACAAATACGTGACAAAAAGTATGGTAAATTTGTGGCTTGGCGTCGGGGGCACGCCGATGCGTTTATGCTCTGGCGTTCAAAAGTTTAAGTTTAGCTAAACCTTAGATTGGGTGGTTTTGGAGTTATGGATGGAAAGAATATTTATGATGAAGCACCAGGATACTGCTATTCTATTTCAACCGAACTAGAAAAGCAGAATCCTGCTCCTTTTAATCGATAGCTCGAGTGTTATTTTTCTTGTTCGTTTTCTTTTCTCAAGTATATGTATGTATAATACTGGTATTCAGCTGTATCCGGTTTCACTGGTACCCGACCCCAATATAATTGAGAAAAGGCTAGGTAGCTGATGAAGTATGTATTATATATGCCAATGATTGTGATATTTAAAAAAAATATATAATCTTATCTTATCTTGTCAACGCAAGATCAACTTGTGCATCAATTTGAAGCGCCATAGTTATGCGGTTAACAAATAATTTGTGGTCCTAAACGTCGGAAATAGGACCAAAAGTTATTTATTGTAATAATTACTCCGATAGTTGAAAATCCCAATTTTAGATACAGTAACGGATTGCATTGGGTACTTATTGACTAAAAATCTCAAATAATCAACTCTAATTACTTGAGTAGATTGTAGTCAGCTATATGGAATATTTATTTATTTCTTCTTCAACAAATTTACATTTGTGTCGAAAACTTAGTGGTTTAAACAATAAATATGTAGGCAACACAAAAATTAAAATTAAATTCCACATTGGCCCAAATATTCTTCTAGTCTTAACATTCATTATAATAATTTAACACAATATTAACTCAAAATCAACATAAATTAAATAAAAAAAATTGTATGTCAAAAAAAAAAAGAACAATAAGATGCAATGTCCTGACAAAGTGTTTGATATATTACTTTAAGTCACTAAAAATACAATCACATATTAGTTAAATTAAAATTAAATTCCACATTGGTTCAAATATTCTTCTAGTCTTAACATTAATTATAATAATTTAACACAATATTAACTCAAAATCAACATAAATTAAATTCAAAAAATGTATGTCAAAAAATAGGAGGGTAACTGATAAAAAGCGCTGGAATATTCAGAATAAGAAAAAATGATTTTTTTTTAACTCATCAGCGTCTCCATTAAAAACCATCTGAACACGACAACAAAAACGACTACATTACTATTAAATCCCAGTTGGTTGTAAACGAAAAAAAAAACAGTATTTAAATAATGTCATTGGAAAATGGTACGCACGGTCCAATCAAATATTGACCACCGATCAACACGTAACGGTCCTGCCGCGAAAAACATTTTACAAACAAAATAATTACCGTACCACCGAAAGGGGAACCCAAAACCCATGCGTATAGTTCACAAATTAGTTTGGCAACGTGAAAAATTGAATTGAACGGGCCATTCGATTGCCATGTCCCGACCTGATGTATTAACATTTATTGGTTTACAAATTAAAGATAACTCCTGGACGGGCAGTGGCAATATTGTGTTCGGGAAAATTTTTCCCGTTTAAATGTGCGCTAATCGGTCGGCTATGAAACTTTTAATATCCGATGCGAGTTTTTTTGTTTTTTGTTTATGTATCGTTTCGGTTTTATCGGTGCAGGTTATATATAAATGGATATATGGGTTTCTCGAGTACCTACAAACAATTCGGGCTTCAGGACAAGGGTTGTGTGACACTGCTGAGTTTACGATGCCATGACATATCTACTTGTACAACGAATATCGTAACCTCTTGTAAATTTGACACGGTGACCCGGTGATTTATGTGTCATTAAACTAAAGGCTTGCTTCAGTTCTAAGGCTTCACGGAAAGGTAAAACGAATTTAGTTATATTTAATTTGGTAAAACTTGTACGAAATAACGTTAAAAAACTAGGCAAAGATATGAAAAACAATCGATGATGTCTGGTAAAATTAGAAGTCATTATGGGCTATAGATACGTTTAAATTCTCTTTCTACTGCAACGTTTCAAAGCTAATTAACTTTGATACGTCGCAGTTTGATGTGTCAAAGATAATATCGCTTTGAAACATCGCAGTAGAAAGAGAATTTAAACGTTCCTAGACTTCCATTAATAATTCTATTTCAAAGCAAAGAAGGTCGAAGAAATTGCAGCGACATAATTATTATTGGTCGAAAAATGACATGGCGTTTACCTGCCATATACCATTTAATACCATTTCAGTTTTGCTAAATCTGTTCTGCTCGGTCGTCCGGTTTCGAAAATATAGTTCGGGAAAAAACCGATAGATACTTAGTTAAAAAACCACTTTTTTTGTTTTGTGTCATGCAGATTATCTGGAGGAAGCCAGGAGATAACATAAAAAGGGAAATTAAGAATTGAATCACTGGTTGACTGGTTAACTGGAATGATGACCTAATTAGTGCAATTTTTATCAATTAGTTGCATCAAGCCCGAACTTAGAACTGCTGCCTGCTTCATGGTGAAGAAATTCGTAAATTAATAGGATCCCAGGATACTGGATAAGAGTCGTGTCAATTTAATAACGCTTTATCAAAACACTGTCATCTTCAGGTCATTTTCTTGATCAACAAAGCGAACCTAACTTCCAAGAGAACGTCATAATTCGGCTAACACTCGTGTAAAATAGTAATTTATCATTAAACCAATTATGTTGTCATGTAGCCCAAAAGCCATTGGGGACATGTTAAAATTACGATCACACTTAACGTCTTACAGTTAACAAATCCTTATGAATGACATCTCAATCGTCCGACATTGCCATGCGACGAATGTTTGAAAAGTTTATGTAAAACAACGTGTGATTCGGTGCTTGCTCCATTTATTGTCGACGAACATATAGGGTGGTCCAGAAGTGCGCGGTTATATTTAATGGTTGTGTTCTGGTGCCGCTATAAAGTTAAGACACAATATTACCAAAATAAAAAAAAACACTTTAAAAAAAAACGCGTCCTCAGAAAACGAGTTCCAATTGGACAGACTGATTGAAAAGTGTTTTTTTATATATTTTAGTCGAATTCAAGACCGGGTTTTTTATAAAGTCAATATTTTCATATAATTTCTTTACTTTGTAGTAGCTACAGAACACCACCCTTAAAAATGACCATGCACTTCTGGAACAACCAGTAATTCTGTTATAGGCTCTGTAAGTGAGAGCTAGTTACTCACATGTGCCTAAAGAAGACGGACTTATAATAGTATTACAGGAGTATGGTGTAACCTAATTACAGGTTGTGAAAGACACACAGGAAGTTGCTCCATCTAAAATACTGGTAATCAACGGCATCCGGTCAGACTGGGAGCTGACCCCGATATAGGAAAAGGCTAGGTAGCTTGGGTGCACGCAAAAGTTTCAGAACTGTCAGGGGCGTTGTCACGGTGACGCTCATTGGCACGCCTGGTTCGTATGGAGATTTTTGAAAAGTCTAATGTGTCTCTAATATTGTGTTTATGGACAGGTCCTTTTATCAAGCACTAGTTTAAAATAAAGTAAGAAAATTAAATTAGAAAGTATGAAAACGAGAGCAATATGGCCGATGGTGGCAAGAATGAGCTTACCAGCTTACCGTATTTATCACAATTTTCTTCGCCAATTAAAATTATAATTGGTTCTAAAGTAGAATCAAAAATAAAATGCATCATCAACAGTAAATAATTCTAAAATCCAACTTGAAATCAATCTTTAACAATTCACATTAAAATTTAATAAAATATATTCGTCCTTACGTCGTTTTTCCCAGACTACCCACATACGTCACATATATGTAGTTTCGCCTACCTATACCAGTCGGCGTGCCGCCGCTGCGAAGGGTGGACCACGCTACCGTGACGACCGAACTTTATTTTATTTTACGTAAATATGAATAAATAATGTTACACCACACGGTTTGCAACTAAGAGCTGTCTAGGTCGAGGTACCTTGGGATATCTAACAGCAGCCTGGGATGATTGTAGATCTCTTAGCTTTGTAGTCTAGTAGTGGGATACTGCGATTGTTGAGCATGAGGTCCTGGGTACAGTTATTAGGATTTTGAATTTATAGGTTGGCAGTTGTATGACCGTATAAGAAAGTATCCAAATCATTCCAAGATTTATTTTCAAATATTATTATATTTTTCTACATTATTATAATTGTCCGTTTATTTATTTGAATGTTTGTTTCGCTTACTTTCGTTCCTTTGAGTATATTTCAAATAACCACGTGGGTAGTAGGTAGTTTAGAGGTAACTTGGAATCATTGAACTTTCTTATAAATAATGAATTACTACAACAAGGGGTGCGAGCATATGTGTATAAGGCGCCACCCCCTTATAAAAAAATCATGAAACTTGTTGCATTCTCAGCCTATTTTTATCCGCTACGAAACGCAAGGTCTCTATTTAATTATTTAGAAGCAATACATTGATTATATTTGCTCTCTAAACAAATTATATTGAACAACTGCGATGCGGGTTTAAACGGAAATCTGATGGAGTTATCGAACGCAGTATTATGTGAAATAAACAGGTACTACTTTAACTTACTTTGAAGGAATTTTCTATAAGATTTTAATTGTATTTTAGTTTGTGTCGAGACGACTTATACTAATTCCGTATAGCGTCTGAGGACAAAAATACATGGATAAAACCAGGAGAGGCCTTCGCCCAGAATTGGGACAGTACCGGCTTAATTCTAAAAATATGTTTGGCCAAACACTGTTCTAGTTTAAGAGACAGGGTTTATAATTTTTGGTTATATAGATTTCGTCAAATAATTTATATGTATGACCTACCACTTTATGTCTAATCTCTATATTACTTTTGGATGAATAAACATTTATTATTATTTTTTTTAGTTAATGACAACAATTTTGTTATTTCAGATTCTCGGTACCATTGTCAGGCCACATGCTAGGTACACCTACCTAGGTGTCATACTTCCAACATGGGTGAATATTTTTAAAAGGGGGTATAATGTGTGAAAATCTTTATGTTTTGATCTTTTATTGAAAAAGCTATGTTGAGCTTTGTAACGTAAAAATTGGCCTAATTTATTAAAAAAAAAAAAGTTTTACGTAACACAATTTTTTTTTTAAATTGGAAATCTAAGGTCATAGTGTTTAACCGAGTTCAAAAAAAGGAGGAGGTTCTCAATTCGGTTGTTTTATTATTATGTTTGTTATCTCATAACTCTGTAATTTATGAACCGATATGAAAAATTATTTTGTTTTATAAAATAGGCTGCATAAAATGTTATGCGTCATCCTCTCATTTCAGACTCATGAAACTCATGGTTGTTTATTTAATTAATTTGGAGGTTATTTTATTGTACACCTTCTTTAAGAGATGCTTCTTGACAATTTGTATTTGCTGACTCAGTAGGTACCTAATGCGGGTAGGATCTTTTGATTGCGTTTATAGTACTTATATGTAAAATAAGTAGCAGGTTCTGTAGTTTAATGCAGCTATTTATAATTCAATGATTTTAAGAAATGTTTATTCGATTCCCTGACTTATAAAATATTATTATAATTTAAAATTTTATTCTTGACAAAAGTTCGAGAAGCTGGCATCTTGTATTTGTCTCAAGCTCTTCACTAATACCAATAGAAACTAACTCGTATTAAGGAAATATGTTAACAGTTAAATCCATAATATCCTTAAATCCAACAAAAATTGCATATAATACAGAAAAAAGCTGCATCGTCATCCCCCCATCGGAGCGTCCAATCAAACGGCGTTATTACAAAAGCTATAAAACATTCTGCTCGCCACCCAACACAGTTCCAATGACGACTGTCAACTCGAAAAAACGCAATATAGACTTGAATAGTTTCCATTGTACTATGTCCACCACGGAAAAAATCTCGCACCGTCCAAAGTGAAAAAGGCACTTGCAATAACGAATTTGAAATCCAATAAACCCCGATCTAGTTGCGGCATTCTTTTGCTAGTAATGAAAGTTGGAAAAAAAAATAAGGATCGCGCCCTTGCGGCCATGTATCGAGATTTGAATGGAACTATATTATACTAGGTTGAAGGTTACTGTTAGATAGTGATAGATGAATTTGAAGGGGCGTATTTGAAGGCCTGCGTTGAGAAGGCTCGACAACGTGAAGATTATTATCTTACTTGAGATGACAATTGTTGAAAAGTTCAATAGTCCTAGATACATCTGGGGGCAGAGAAGTGACCCCGACGTGATAAGCCGAAAGACTGTCCCACTAAGTACTGACTGTCCTCGTTACTGGACTGCGGTGGGTAAAAAAAGAGTGCAAGTAGTAGGTAATATGACGTCCGGCTTTCGAGAAAAAAAAATAGTACATAATCTTTTTGGTCCAAAAAAGACGACAGGAAAAACTACATCATTACTAGGATAAGTACTGGATTTCAATGAATAACATACAAAAGTGTACTCATATTTTTTATTTTATCTATATTCCTCCACAAAGAGCTATATTTACTTAGAAAAAAACCTTTAGGATACCCTTTCGAAGTAAGAAGTCAAATTAAGAAATAAAACACCAACATTCAGTATTAAATTTTTTAGCTACTGTAGAATTTACTGGTTGATTATCAATGAAACTTATGTAAGAAATAATTCACAAGATGACAAGTACCTCTATTAAGAATCCAGTCCTGTGTCCCCTAAAAAAATAATTATATCGGAAGCAGAAAGCTTAAAATGACATGATAGAAATCAGCGAATTTCACTTCGTAGAAAGAATGTAGATATGTGGGTGGGTGTGGTCACAACTTAGCGAGCCAACTTCCTATGTGACATCCAATGACCGGTCGAAAATAAATTATTTAGCGTCAATTACTGTTCGCAAATTGATACTGCGCGTGGTTAAGGGTATTTATCATCCGATAACGGGTAGAAACGAATTTAGACAGGGTGCAGACACGTTGAAAGGAACCCATTTGGACAGGGTGCAGACACGTTGGAAGGAACCTATTTAGACAGGATGCAGACATTTTGGAAGGAACCTATTTGGATTCAATATCAGCACGTTATTATCACTACACTACGTATGATCACCATATATAAGACTAAGTCCCACTGCCGCGTCTGTCTGTATGTTTGTAGGCGATAAACTCCAAAACTACCCAACAGAATTTCAAACGGTTTTTACCAATGGACTGAGTGATTCATGAGCAAAGAATAATTAATTAAGGTTTTGTTTAAAATAGTTTGGGACAAGAAAAGTGAGGCTTATGCTCAGCAGTGGGCGAGCTCGGGCTGTGGATGAAGATATAAAATAGCTAAAACTTGACTTCGATAGTTAAATATGTTTGGAAATATAATGGCGACTTGGAGCTTATGCTCTCCATCTGGGGAGGCCTGGCATCTGTATTTGCCTTCATCTCCAGGGCTCTCTTTCTAGCCATACCACACCAGCCTTGTAAAAGTCGTTCCTGCGTTCAATATTTTCTTTGATTTTCCCGTACTCAAAGAGCCGTATTTTTTTCATCCTTAAACTCTGTTGCCATTTTTCCTAACTAAACAACAATTTTCCCGACAAACTTAAGCTTATTACTACTTATATTATAACTTACTAGGTTTTGCCCGCAACTTCGTATCTGCATATCAATATTTACCCGTTCTCGTATAGCCTATGGCATTCCTTATGAATGTGGCTATCATATACAAAAATAATTTTTACAAATCCGACTGGTAGTTACAGAGATTAGCGTGTTCAAACAAACAAACTCTTCACCTTTTTTATATTAATATAAAGATAATGACTGCTTATTTTGCCATTGGTCTTTCTATACCATACCTTGCACCTTTTTTGGACCATTTTCTAGTCTCAGTATTTAACCCTTTTCTTATCATATATTTATCTTTAACACTGTTCATTCATCGTTTCTATGGTTGTTCCCTACTTGTAATTTAGCTATCAAATCCATGATCAAAACTTTACTCATTCATCGCAAGGAAGGCACGATCTAAAGTATAAAATAACGATAGTCCAATCATACATATATACAAATCGTAGAGCATAATCCTCTTCCCAATTAATGCAAACGAAATGCTCGCACTACGCACTCCGAACCGGTCGGCAGCACAAGCCAATTTGTACATCTATTTCAGCTGGGCCTAATTCCTATGGTTTTCTTAACATGTCGAATTTGACCGATGCAGATTTCCGCCTATTTTCGGGTGACAAGGGTTCATTAGGTATGTCGGCTGTTGGCTCCAGCTTTGCGATTAATCCTTTGTAGATAGGGTTTGTAATTTTCATGTAGTACCCATTACCGGACATCCATTCGTGAAATACTGGCGATAATATCGTGGTGGTTGGGACTGTTATGCAATACAATATAGGGTATTTCATTTTATTATTTTAAATTTGAATAAGTACTGAAATATAGAAGGCCGAGACATCACTATTGAGATTTAGAACTGTTACGTTTCTTGCTTTAATATAATGGATCTATCGACTAGTTAAACTTTTTTAAACTTTGAAGCCTCCTTTAATCCTTTTTCTTTCCGCGCTTCCTCATGAATCAGTTTTAGGGTCCCGTACCGAAATGTTAAAATAACTCTTGTAATGTTTAATTTACGTATTCAATCTCCAAATACCAGGAGACACCACACATAGATATGTGTGCTGTGTTTGCACATTATTATCCTACGCACAATTCTATGGCATTCAAACCAGTATTGTGCACAGATATTGTATTAATATTCACAACATTAAATTATAATCAGAATAATTAATGATGGAGCATGGTGTATTTTGCCACTGTACTGAACCCATTGTTTAAAATATTCTAGATAAACCCTGTTTATTTGCTTATTCTCCGAATCTGTGTTCACTGTTCCTATCACTCGTTTTCTATCACACTGTTTCTATTTTAGAAATATTTCCCATAAGCTTCGTATTTACCAGCTTTATGTAGATATATATCGATTCTTTGTCGGTACATACGTGATTTCTGACGTCACATCGTCGTCCTCAAGTCACTGGCTGGCTGTAATACACAATCGGATCGGATTCCCGCGCAGAACGAATAGAAAACGACCAAGATCAATTAAAACAGCCTCGCCGTATACGTACAGTCGCCGACGAAAGTTGTGAACTCTAATTGTGTTAGATTAAGTATCGGTTAACACAAGAAGATGTTTTGTATGTTTATGTTGAACGGATTGTAGAAATGTTATTTTTTTGTTGTTATTTCAAGAAGGTAAGTAAAATAAGAAACATAACACACATCGTTGCCTGCGGACGGCGAGCGGTGGGTGGCTCGCTGTCCGATTACCACCAGGCCCGGGTCAATGGGGCTTTGAAACGGGTCAAAGAGATGTCAGCATAGGAGACGGGCCCCGCTAGGGAATTTGTTCGAAAGAGTCACCGCGGCCCTGGAACGCTAAGGGCTTTAGAAGGAACACGAATGGGTTTTAGTCAGTAAGAGTCTGACATGCCCTTCCGCTCCACCCAGTGCTGAAGAAGTCAAATGATGATTTCCCATACTTAAAAAAAAATAAAATAAGCCATTGATTACCAATCCAAGCACATTTTCAATAATTTCGCATTAGAGTGACTTCATATCTACTTGGAATAATAAAAAACGCTTATTTATTCTTGGAGACGCATGTAAGTTCTTCGAAATTAAGAGCTGCATAAATCATTATTTGTAATTCCAAATTATTGGTTGTGCCTGCTAATTCAGGAAGGCCTGTGGGCATCGGTGCATCACGGGCTCAAATGCTCTGTGCTTTTATTAACTGCTCACTGCCCTGGCTAATTTATTAATTACGCCATTTAATAAGCAGTTGACAGTCTTGCGAAGCATCTCCGTAACGTCAAACGGCGAATCAAACGTCCAATCACAATAAAGTCTCGAGTGTTCCAAATATTTGAAATTAACAGACACTTTGCGAGCGCTAGCACTTGATTCGGCGTCAGTACACGGAGCGCGGAATTAAAAGCTAAACTTCGTTACAGTCCAGTTTTGTCGTTTGCAATTGGAAGAAACTTGTTACATCGGCTGTATCATTTCAATTCAAAAACGGATCCCACGCTTTGATTGGTTGCTAGGGTTATGAGGAACGAATCACGGGAGCCGTGATTGTTCCCAATTACCTGGACCTTACATAGGTACCAAACATATGTGTCGGCTTGATTGAAGACGGGAGCTGTCTTGCTCTTTTTAGATTCGGTTTTTGGGGGCCGTGAAAGCATGGTCGCTAGATAGTAGTTCTACTGAAATTGTATGGCAAAACACATCTATAATTGACTACTCCCTTCTCCTTTTAAAAAGAGTAAGATCTCATACGACATCCGTATAAAGAATAGTTTTCAAACAGACCAACGGATATAGCATTAAAATAAAATCATCGAAATTCGAAAAAGAATTAAGAATACTTAAACCACATGAAATTGCTCTCGACTCAAGTGCAGCCTCTTCATAATTCTCGATAAAATACAAATCCGCGTGAACTGAAAACACCTGCAACGAAAAAATATAAAAAAATATATTCAAAAGCTTCGTTAACTCGTTTTTTATTCAGGTTTGCAATCTTTTTAATCTGTTATTACCGTGCGTGGCGTTGAGAGCTATCAACACCTCTAGTTGATACCGTTTGGCGCCGCCAACATAAAAATACCGACAAAAGAGATTGAAAAAGAACAACACTACAGCCACACAACTATGTGAGGTATGTCCCCAATAATACTTTGTGTCTCCATTAAATATACATAGAGTACACAACACAAGTTAAATAGTGTAACGCGCACGTACACGTTTGTCCCAGTCATTAACATTTATCCGGACGCTACACAAATAGGTGGAAAACTACACAAACTTTGTTGAATAACGCCGTAACAGGGTAACTTTATTAAATAAAATATAGCGCAGTACTAAGTGTGCCCGCCCAAGGCGTTCAACTTACACAAAACTATTGCATATTTTAGTGAAAAGCGGTGTATCTGTTCATTTATTCAGGCACACATTCCCAAACCACGGCTGACTTTACCTATTGACTGTACATAATGCATGTCATGTAAAACACTACTCCTAAAATTATGTAGCTACACATTATAACATACACAGGCAGATACTAGCAATATTACTTAGTCATTTTCTTGTAAAACAGTTTCTTAATATACCTGGAAAAGTTCTTTACTGAAATCGTTAATTTTCCACTCTAAATATCTGTGGAAACTGCAAACCTTCACACTGAACTTTATTCTTCTAACTCCGAATCAATAAAGTCAGGATTCCATTATCTAATTTAGTTACAAAAGACTACACGGTCACGTAATCTTTTCAGAGCATTAGCATTATTAATTCTGTGGATACTGGAAGTCCGACACTTCGCTTATTTTATTGATGTAAGCTCCAAGCCATTTCTAGCGAGGCACGATTCATGTTTGTGGGAAAATCGCTGAAAAATGACGGAGTAGGATGTTTAATTACATTGTGAAACTCGTTTCATGTCATTACTAAATGGACAGTGTTTGCTATCATAACAATACTGTGAACAAAACTGTTCTTATGAGGTAAAGAAAAAAACATAACAAGCCTTTATCGCTTTGCCGTAGCCGGGTAAACCGGCCGATCACCCAAATATTCAAGCGTTTCCCCTAAAATCGTAAATGAACATGTCGGAACTTCTAAGAATTCCTACTATCGCATGCGCCTCAATTAGGATTGGTTAAAACCATTTTTAAAGGCTACATTTCCTTTGAAAATTTACTGCTTTTTTTAGACTTTTATCAAGCTGTTTTTGCCGAAATCGATGGACAAGAATGAACACAGTACTTAACAATCGTATCGTAAGTAAACTTATCACCTACAAATATCATTTATTTCCAATAAGAGCAGCAGGTATTCATCACAGAATCTGCATAAACTGGAGAAATGAAAGCATAAATAAATATGATTAGTATCATTGTCCGCTTAGAGAGACGAGTGACAAATTATTCATTGCATTATTGAGCAAAGGGGAGCGAAGCGTGCACAGCATCCCAGATATTTTCAGTAAGTTCGTACATATTTCATATTCTTTAAGTTCTATTTAGTCTCCGAGGAATGGAGGTTTTCCTTACACTTTAAAATTTACATTTTAAAGAAGTTTTGGGAACTATTGAACCATGGTGATGTTTAATGATTCTTGTCATTCCAGCCCAATTCATTAGGAGACGGACACACAAATAAATCAGCTTCCGAAACAATGGCGCTGCAACACAGACGATGATTTGCTGAGTGGCGCACAGGAGGAGTGCGATGACCATCGATATGAGGCCGATAAGGGAGGGCCAGCGTTCGGGAGGCAGGGGCCTGGGAGGGTACCCAACAGCATTATCTTGAAAGGGAAGCGGGGTACGTTAGTCGCTTACTTCGTACATTTTGCATGACCCGCGTCGTGTGCGCTGCGGGGGAGCGAGAGCAGTGTGCGAGCGAGACACGCTCTGGATCTACATTTAAAGCGCATTGTAAGCAAACGCATTATTAATGTATAAGTTTTAGTTGTCGGAGAGCAACGGCACGCCCGCCAAGCTCCGCTCGTTCATGTAACATGTACGGTGCGTTCATATTTGATTCCTTTTAATTCCAGACGTCTTTCGTCTAGTTAAACGGATGCTGTGTTGCCAGATTTCCGGGTTGATCATCTTTCGGGGGTTGTTGTTTGCGGTTTCGGACTTTGGTTAGTGTAAATTGAAGGGGTGAAGAGATTGTGGGGCAATGATTTTTTATTCTCGTGTCGATACGAGCCGTATGAAAAAAACCTGTCGTGGTGTACAATACTACAACTACCTAACTACTTCTGCTATTTTTTCATTTGTTTTTGGTAGACATGGAACTGTATTTAAAAAGGTATCGATTAAAGCAACATGCATCTTTCATAGTCTCGTAGACACAAATTTAAAACTTTAAAGGCAGGTGGTGAAAAATCACGAGCTAGACATAACATTTATTTATAAAGTTGTTATATTTATAAGCCAAGTGTCATGAATAATTGTATTGTGACAGACATGTACCTAAGACTAGACAGCTCGATTTGTATAAAATATGAGTTGGAAACAACGCTTGTTTATTTTATTCAGACATTCATTAATTTTAAAAGTTTGACCTACCGTTCGGCGGCGTTCGGCGACATTCGGCGACACGTTTGGTTTTGGGACACAAGATCCGAAGTCTGAACTTTGTCATCTTGAGACGGAAGCCACGCATGCGCCATGGCTCCTAATAAAATATTCACAAGCCCGCCGATGGAACGGGCTCTTCGCTCCTCCAATTCGACGATTTCCCTCCAAGACGGAAATCTTGAACTGTAGACATGATTTTTATAGCCGTTGTGTACTTATCTTTATTCCTACTAATAATAAATGCCATGACTTCTGCGTGCCGCTTAATAAACAAGGATTTACGTAAACAATTTGATGTGGCTACCTGTTTTCGTGGTTCGTGCTGTTTGCTAATGAAATCGGGTTTTCATTGCCACCGGTATACCTAAACGAATACTTTAAATGTGTCGAACGCATAGACGTCTAGCGACGCTGTTTGTGAATATTTGCCTAAACATTCAAATATATGGTACCTGAATGACCGTCTGTCTGTCACAGCCTATTCTAATGCCCACTTGTCACCTGTACGAAATAAAAAAAAAAGACTGACATGTTTCAGGATGCATTTATTCTGTTGCTGTCTGTCTAATGTCTCCACATTTTGCAGCCGAAAAGCATCAAAATGTCACATTAATAAACATACGCGAGGCATTTTAGATTCGAGTGAATACTAATATTAAAATAGTGGCTGTATAAAAGCGTGGGCCTAGTGAAAGGAGTCCAAGGGATTGAGTGATATGAATGAGAGGCGTAGCGGAGAGCCCCTTTGCAGACGCACGCTAACACCGAACATAACACAACTATCACTATAGCTTCGATATTTTTAGTCGACGCCCGTTGAAATTCTGTGCAACTTTGATATGTCAAAGGTGTGTCTGTATTGCATGATTTTTTTAGTTTGATCTTGTAACACCAGTGTTAGCGGTAGTGATGTACCCTTTTGTAGTATTGCGGATATGAATGTGGATATCGACGAGGCACGCTACAAAGCTGACGAATATTTAAATATTTTTGCGCAATGTTAAATAAAGAATATTTTATTTGCTAGTTCCATAATATTTTTATATGAAACCAGAAGAATTGAATCAATCAACAGCTAAACGATTCAATCTGAATCTATCTCTCAACCAGAATCCGGAAAAGACTACCTAAACTTCCGACAACATCAAAGGTACAAGTCTCAGATATCGGGTAACACGAACATTATCGACTTGGCACCCTGCACGCGGGTTGAAAAGGAAAACATTTTGAAACAACCCCGCGCGACTCAAGGCGGCAAGCCTACCGCACAAAGGGCTACACTTCACAATTTTCTGGGTAAAAATCTCGTGCCGTGCACGGGAACTAACCCGGAGTGCAATTCAAATGACTCGACCCGCACCTACGTACATAAGTTATTAAAAAAAGTATGCCTCCGCTTGTGGGTTTTAATAAAAATAGTCGCGCGTCACTCTTTGTCTGCACATCACAGGACGCGACGTACGTCTGTTGGCGCCGCAGCGACCTAAGATGTACAGATGCGGATTTGGGGGAAATGTTATTGCAAATTGTGTAAATTAACCATGGACCTTGACCTCAGGTAAGGCCCTTGAGGGTTTTAAAAGGAAGCCACAACATTGACCGTAAATTAGGTAACATGACATTGATGAAATGACTAATTTAAATCATAATTCTGAACAAAGCTGTAAATTCTCTAAAACCACGACACTAAATGTTCATGTAATAGATCAACAATATGTACATTAAATTGCAGTCTAAATATTTCACAGTTTAATATTATGCCGCGAAAAGAGAAGCGGCGTGATCACTTACGGAAGCATTTAATGTACGTCAAATGCGAAGAGGTCAACCAGCGGGACACACACACAATATGAACAGCTCTCGACCAGCCAGAGATTGTAAACCTTCCATTTTGAATAAACGTATTTTAATCGAGCCACCACCGCCGTACCGATAAGTGCTTCGAAAATTGAGCTCCTGAATTCATATTTGTAAATCTTTTGTATTTATGAAAAGCGTCTAGGTTACCATACATTCGTAGTAAGAAAAAATATGGTTGAAACGAAATTAAATATACATTGTTACACGGAGCCGGTTAATCGTCGTTTAGATTTTTCAATTACTCGAATGGCGCTGAAATAAATATTAATAACGCTATCGTGTTCTTAAATTAAATTGTGAAGTAATTTTAAAGTTAAAAGCATCGTGGGTGAACGAGTCTTGAAACTCGCTGAAAGAAAATGAAGAGGAAAAGATAAATAAGAAAGGATGGTCACAAAGAAAGAAACTATAGCAAGCATGGAATCTGAAACAAACTGATTGGTTCGAATTATACTATAAAAATAATAGAATAATGAAATTAAAGTTGTCATTGACATATTGAGTAAAATTATTTCAAAGGAGACGATTCATGAGCCCTAGAAATTAAACCCAGCTACGGCGCAAACGTTTTATATCTCATATTTTAGAGTAGAAAGAGTAGTAAAATAATATACTATCACCATTATTCTATGGGGTGGTTAACATGATTTTTCTGCTAATAGAAGTGTGAGTTGGTCACGTGAGGTATCAAAATAAAACGCTCGATGAGACGATTTTCAAAAGAGGGTAAACATTAAAAAAAAACTGGTACCAAAAAGTAATCTTAACTCTGAAAAATATTGGGGGATTCTTTTTCATCTAATTGTAATGCAACTTTGAATTGTGTGTTGACTTCAAGGTTAAGTGATAAGCTTACTTGTATTCAGTTAATATAACTAATTATGAATATTTTGAACCAAAATGAGTTTTTGAGTGGAACGCCTAACAAACTACTTCGGACAAAAAAAATATGTTAGCCACCTGATAGAAAGAAAGTGGTAGTATATTCTATGAAGTACTCTCCCTACTCTACAATCTGATATTTAAATCAGTAGCCCCTGAGTTGGGGTAATTTTGTACCGCCTCCTTTCGTGATATTAAAATGAAAAATTATTAAAATTTTTAGGAAAAATATAACAAAATTAAAACAAGTTACATTTATATTACAATTATCTGTTTCTGCCAGGGAATTTTAGCTTTTAGGGAACTCTTAAATTTTTGGAGCAATAGCTTTGACAAAATTAACTATACTGCATCAGTATCAATGCTTCAACAAAAAAAAAACGGAAACGTAAGTACGCATGTTATAAACCCACCCTGACTACGATCCTGAAGTAAGATCGCGCAGCGGGGCGATTCCTCTCGCTCACACACTACATATGAATGAATAGCACTGAGGTCCTTTCATCAAAGACCTTCTTTGTGACATTGCTACTCCGCGAATTACTAACTACATAATATATGTACAGCAGTACACTATCAAACTTTCATGGTGTTTCGTGATGGTGCTGATGAGAATTTTGTAAGGGATGTGTGGGGCTAATTAGAAATGGAGTAGTTAAGGAAGGGGTGGAAACGATTCCTTTTGGTTTGTCTTTCTACAAGTTGGTTCATGGTGTCGGGGTAGAGCTATCTGCAGATCTGTGGGATGGAATTGTATACTGTGGATTGTGGTGTTTTGAAGTGAGGGATAATTTTATCCTAATGTCATAATGTAGAGGAATGGAAACAACTGGAAGAGGCCTATGTATCACAGGACACGCTGACTTATAAACTGGGAAACCCTATGCGCAAGATATTATTATGGAAGTTAAAACGGAAAGGGATCGTTACCGTATCACCTTTTTCGCCGTATTGCCCCGAGGCGAGGCGATAACGTTACGATTCCGATTAGTGTGCGTTGCAGTAGGGAGCTTCATACAAAGAATACTGCACGGCTCGAGTTGAAACGCTGATGATTCCTTTCCGAGTTGATATTTGTGCTATGACCTTTAGACGTAGACATTACGTTGCCAAAGAATGAAACCTTCAGTAAAATCCATACGTGCAACTTTTTCACATCTTTATTTTCTAATTTTCCCTTAGATTTTCCTGCAATCTTCTTCCACTACCTCCTTGACTACAAACGAATAATGTTATTTGTCAAATCGCCGAGACGCCCAAACACGAGTACCCATTCCCATGCACAAAGATACATAATTGAAATGCGTTCGAATCGTTAACGTGTGTTGGGGTGGGATGAATGGCGTCGCGGTGTACACTAGTACCTATACAATTTTGACGACACGAGCAGTGGTTGAGCGATTGGCTGCTGCGCTGCGTGTTGTGGGTTCGATTCTCGCGCGTAAATAATATCTGTATAACCCACAGATAGTTGTTCCGGGTCTGGCTGTTTGTGTATGTGAGTTTATATGTTTGTAAACGCACCCACTTTACAGGAGACATTCCTAGTGTGGGGCAACGTTGTATTTTCAAGAAAGAAAAGAAAAATTTTACCCGAGTAACGTGTAGAGAGGTGCACTTGCTTTTTTTTTTTTTTTTTTTTTTTAAGGATGGGAAATCATCAAATGACTTCTTTCGCTCTGGGTGGAGCGGAAGGGCGTGTCAGACTCTTACTGACTAAAACCCATCCGTGTTTCTTCTAAAGCCCTTTGCGTTCCAGGGCCGCGGTGACTCTTTCGAACAGATTCCGTAACCCTGGCAGGCTTTGGCCCTAGCGGGCCCCGTCTTTTATGCTGACATCTCTTTGAGGCGCGCGTGAAACACAACGCGCCATCGACCCGGGCCTGGTGGTGATCGGACAGCGAGCCACCCAACGCTTGCCGTCCGCAGGCCCGCGCCTACGGTGGCCGGGGATCGCCCTGCGACTCCCGACGCCCGGGGCGTCTTCTCCTGTAGCGGCGGTTGGGACGAAGGCCTTGCCTTTCCCTCGCGCGGCCCGCCTCCTCCTTCGCTAGCATTACTGCTTCGCAGAAGGAGGTGACCGCTTCCCAAGCCTCCTCGCTCCGGACCATGGATTCAACCAGGGCCGGACGCGAGAGGTTGCCGCCGCCGATCGCCTCGACGAGAGGTGCACTTGCTAACTCCTCAAAACTAAAAATTAATCTACCTACAACATATTATTGTTGGAAATCAGAGTTGGCGTGTCAATCCATGCAAAGAAAACTGTTCTTCAAGTCATAGGATTTTCTTAGTTTGAAGGACAGAATGCTTGTTATAGATAAGATTAAAGTATATTTTATAGTGTAATAAATTAGTGCATTGTTCTGTATGGTGTCGGACGTAAAAGAATAGCACCATCCCATCACTTCCCGTGGGTGTCGTAAGAGGCGACTAAGGGACTCACCAGAGAATGGGCAGCAGCATTTTCTGTGCATTGCAACAGCTACACTGCGATCACCAACCCGCCTGCCAAGCGTGGCGATTATGGCATTGGGGAGGCCTATGTCCAGCAGTGGACGTCTTTCGGCTGGTATGATATTAAGGTAAGGATATCCCTAAAAATTATATATATGTTTAAATATCCGAATATAACAGGGATCCAGAGGATGGACGGCGTCGCCGAGGCCGGCCCAAAAAACGGTGACGACATGATTTGGATGCACAACACGAAGGCTGGTTCGAGGTGAAGCAAGAAAAGAATGTCTAGAAGGATATGGGGGAGGCCTTTGCCCAGCAGTGGGACACAATAGGCTAAGAAAAAAAAAATAGGCTTCATAATTTTTGAAATTAGACCGTTTTGGAATGGAATATTTTGAGAATTGGAAACTCTGTGAGTGGGATATTTTTCATATTTTTTAATTGGACATTACAAACCTGAACTAATGAAAACAATACGAATTAAATCGCCACCATTTTGTTTATCCACACAAACTTCCTTTTCTTCTTTGTTATTAAGAAATCCGTTAAGTATTTACGTATGAAACTAGAAAAATATCAAGCCTGATTATATTTATGATGGATGGATATTTAACATGGATGTCCGGTCCAGGAAAAGATGTATACGGGTTTATTTTAAGAGGATTTTCTCAAGAAAAATATTTTATTTCTTTTGCGCGATGTTCTAGAAAAAAATATAAATAAACTGTGTTTGTATCTTATGGTTCTGTTTTCTTTTCAACACACACTTTTCCAGGAATATGCGAGTATTTTGAACAACCCTTTGTGTCATCTAATCCTTAAGATAAATCTGAATAGTAGGTGCGTTCCAAGACCAAGTGTAAAACGAATCAAAGCCGCTTACTTCTCATAGTATTTCATACAAATCTGCGAATCCTTAATCTTGAAAATTTTAGTTTAAGAAAGAGAAGAAAAAAAAAAAAAGAAAGAGAATTTATTGGCAACAAGCATGACGTATACCAAAAAATAAAATAAACAAAATTACAAAAGTTATGCAAGTTGGGAAGATATGCGTCAAAACTTTAAACGAATTTAGTGAAAGGATTTTAAGTTTTGTATAGAACATTTAAAATTACACTCTTTCTCTCTAAACTCTTTTACGGGAAAGTCCTCCAGTAAGTTTTTACTTGTATGGGAATACAGTGAAGAGAAAATGTCTTAGAATAATTTGTCTTTTATTAAAAATTTTAATCTTGCCAATCTCACGTAGCTTACTAACTAATATCAGTTTTGTTTTTTAGTGTTAGGTTTCCTTTACGCAATAAAGTCTCGGTGTACAATAAAGTATTAATTAAAAATAAGACAATACGAGTACAATCGATCCTTAAAGAGTTCCCGTTCCCTTCATAAAGTGACAATCCCGGCAACAGCGTCTAGTCATAACGTCACTTCGAACAAATCAAATTTTTTCTAACGGGCCTTACCGTCCAAAATCGGGTCCAACAATATTAATTTTAACACACCAACCTAAGCTTGTAAAATCTCTCTAATAGCTTAGCTTTGAGCTAAACTAATAAAAAAATAAAATGATTTGCAAAAGATACCGACGCGTCCCACAAAAAAACAACCTCATTGTCACTTCGCGGCATCCTTTGCGGGTCAGGGTTAAAGACTAATTAATCTGTTTGGACCCTAAATCACCCTTAAAACAGTAAAACATTGCTGACCCCTACCCTATTCGCCGGACTCCCGGATATACGGACTGTTTTTAGCGCGAGCTCTGTGAATAATTAAGTAATGTTACCGAAAATACTTTTGGGAAACAAATAAACAGGCCAATTTTCAATGTCAAGGACTTATTTGCACGAGGACAGCTCATGGCCTCTCGATAAGCTAGGCACTGATCTAATAATTATTATCATAATCGCCTATTTGAACGTGTTGTTATCTGCTTAGTCCAAACGTCGGGAAAAAGATCACGACACAATTGCACTTTCACGAAACCCGATTTTGTTTTGTAGACCACCGAGAAGAGCACCGGACATTCCCGAACAAAGTCCGGCCGCCCGGCTCACGCTTGACCGTCCCGCGCGGAACACAATAAACAATTTGTACCGGCACAAGTATCACAGAAGCGGTGTGAGCACTCAAGATTTGCATACGAAAAGATAACCCAACGGATGTGCCCGTAATGATAATGTTTTTTCATGGGGGTCATACAATTTGCAGCATTTTTTCATCCGACATAATCTTAACGCGTGCTCCGTATAAATGGAGACAACCCTAAACGTTACGACGGCAATGAACCGTGTTACAAAGTAATAAAGCTCAAAATTGCGCGCCATAAACCTCCACACATCACTTAAGATATTAATGAGTGCATCCGTAATAGGCGAAACATACATATGAAATTCAAATTTGTAGCGGGCTGGGAGCGAGCTCTTCTACATATTTTAGTAGGCAGCAGAGTGTGAATTTGAATCTTTTGTTAGCGTTTAGTACGTCAGTTTATACAGGAAAACAATGTTTTATCACAAACGAATATATTTATCAGAGAGCAAGGCGAGTGCGAGGGTCGCGAGGCCGCGAGGCGAGGCGAGTGCGAGGCGAGTGCGAGCGAGTGCGAGTCAAGCCATGCGACCGATGTCATTACCGCGCACCTCCACTTCCGAGCCCCAACTCGATTAAGGAATGAAGATTTATAGTTTCTATAGAAAAAGTAATTAGTGAAAACGAAAGAAACGGGGCGTCGGGAAAAGTCATCGGACATAATTCATAACAAACAGAAATAACGGAAAGCCGGTTCGGCGGGGGTAGGCAATGAATAATTCTCTAACTGCGAGCACCCTCCACACCCCTCGGCGGGCAGGGGTGCCGCGAAAAAAGCGCACAACCCCGGCCCAGTTTTATAGTCACGAAAAAATAGGAGGTAGCCAAAATATCTATATACGGCGCATGCAAAAAGTAGAAAAAAATTACAATCCCGCTCGCATGAATAAGTGAGTGGACCTTCATATAGAAAAAAGTAAGGCAACAAAAACAAAAGTGGCGGAGGGGTGCGTTGCGTAGCGGCCACGCGCGCGCCACGTCGCCACCGCGTCCGCGCCACGTCGCCGCCACGCACGCTACAATGCACTGCTAATGACCCCTGCTCTGTCGCTAATGTTTTTAGAGTCCGCGCCAAAACACCTGTGACTTAACACAACTTACTCGCCAAATACCACCGACTAAGCTTACTTACAAACTTCTCTGCTGACTGTTTACTCCAAGGAAACATAGAAGACAAACGGGCTTGAATTGAAGTTTATTAAACTAAAACACGGGGAATATATGAACATGAGACTAGATTCATTACGTAATTCTAAGTAATGAAGATTAAGACTTGATAAAGATATTCTTTTAATATCCGGCCCAATCAGTGACAGTTGATTTAAAGCTCATTAGTTCTCACAAACCGTAAAGGTACAACATTACATAACATGACAAAAACGCTGCAAGTTTTCAGGTCCGAGGCGGCTCTCGCCTGTCGCGTACGCTCGAACATTCGCGCTCCTTCGCGGCTCACAACTCTAATTCAGGATCTACAGTCACTGACCCCACATTAAAACCGACCGACCTAAAAGGGAGCGAATACAAGTTTTCGAAATTAGCTCGGGCTGTATCGAGCCCTGGCTTTACGCCATGGTATTTAATCACTTTATTAAAGCAATAAACCGCGCCGAGAGGCGAGAACGCCACGCCAAACAATGCCCACCATGTGATCGCTATAAAAATGTATCGAATCATAATCGAGGCACAATGTCACTTACATTCTGATATAATTAACTTAATGCGGACATGTTGTATGTATGTGAGTACCGCTTGTACGAATATTTGCGAGCACAATGCTTAATTAAAAAGTTCGCTTTAATGATTTATAATGAAGGCGTGAACGGGGAATCGTCACGTGCGAGCTTGGAATCAAGCTCTAGTGTTGCTTTTGGGTTCCGTACGTACGTTCGCACATACCTATGTGGGTATATCGAAGAGGAGCTACATTCTACAATGGTGGATTCATATTCCCTCTTAGGAATACCTTTAGCTGTACGAATGGTGTTATTATTTTGCAGCAGCTACACACACGCATTAAATATTCGAAAATTGTTTGCCAATGGTTTATCGCACCCTCGTGCGACTAAATATTCACACGAAATGACGAAATATTGGCCTTCATTCAGTCTGAAATCTAAAATATTGAATAAATTATTACATTTGCTCATCATATTTTTCAAATATGAATTAATGCAAGATCGGAAGCATCCCGCAGTGCATTATCTTGCAAATAGTAAGATCTACACAATAATGACTAATTATGAAAAGCGATTCTATGTTATTTAATGATAAGTTTATATGTTACAATAGTGAAGGTCTATGAACGACCAGCGAAGCTGAAAATTATGACAGACGTGCCCAACCTTTAAGGCATGGATGACATGACTATCTACAACTTATTATTAAGGTAGAGAGATCATTTTTGGATCTGATGATAATCAATTGGATTTTAAGACTAGTCGTTCCAGCTGTAGCGATTGATCTTCCAGCCCTTACAGCTGATGACATCTTAAAGGGATGTTATCCACTTACACCTCAGGATGTGAATGAGGCGAATGACAAGAACTGAGGGCCTAGTACGAATGTTTTTGACGTATAGTAGTCACCAAAAGAACAAGACATAATATGCTGCTGCGATTTCTACCTTCACCGCCTGATCCACACCATCAATCAGTTTAATACCATCAACTAGGAGCTGCAGAATTGGTCGTGATTTTACTAAGCATTTTGCTGAACAGGACCTATTTGGCGCAGCCGCGGGGCATACAATGTTTTTGTTTTAAAATTAAGCTTATGTGCAATGTCTTTTATTTGTATCTACAAAGTGTGTCTGTGTGTGTGCCAAATAAACTAGTTTTCTTTCTTTCTTTCTTTCTTAAGCAGAGAATGATAGATTCCTTAAAAAGTTGTAATTTTAATTGTCGTTTTGTCTATTCCACGTTTATTTTTTTCCACCGATTTCGGTACTGCGGCCTATCTAAAAGAAACAGTGATTTTTTTTAGGAGGAATTCAATCGAAAGAATTTTTATAATCAGATCAACACTGCCACTTTTCCACTTATGCCTCTCCCAAGTGTCGCCACATCGACCGGTCCTATGCGACTCGCATCTAGCGGATTCCCATGGCCTTCACCAGGTCATCGGTCCACCATAAGTACAACACTACCCAAACCACCGTTAGATGCTGAAACAAAAATAACTAATTCTTAATCAAATAGAACAACTTTCTCAGCATACAATCTTCTTATATCTGCCAGGAAGATGAAATGACAAGTGATATACAATCCTCAGTGCATGTTCAATTATCATTTTTTTACTGTACTAATTTAATAGTTTATGAAGAAAAGTAAATAATAAATGCCGTGACTTGATATTAATGTGAAAGCAAGCGGCAATCGCTGGAGCCACTCGACCAAGAAGTTTTTTATACAAGTGAATTCAGCGCATCATCGGCTTTCAACTATCTGACCGCAAAATAATATTAAAGCAGTATAATTTCCTATTTAGCAGCTGGTTTGGATTAGATAACAATAAATATAACCTGGTTAATACTGTGTGCAGTACTAGACAGTCGTTACGGGTGGTCACACCATCTTGCCAAGAGATGTTAGTGTGTTATCCGTGTTGGGTTGTGGACGCAAGATAAGCACTCGCCCAGGGTTGCGGAATTTGTTCGAAAGAGTCACCGCGGCCCTGAAACGCAAAGGGCTTATAGAAGGAACACGGATGGGTCTGACACGCCCTTCCGCTCCACCCAGAGCGGAAGAAGTCATTTGATGATATCCCATCCTTAAAAAAAAAAAAAGATAAGCTCTCGCTCCATTCACTGCTGCTTCCAGTTAGTTCCAGAAGCCAACTCTAATGTAGTCAGGAAAAGGCTGGGCAGAGTAGATTGGTTTTAGTTAATACTGCGGTAGGCGGTAGGGGGACCGATGATCTGGTGAAGGACGCGGGTAGCCAGTGAATGCGGGACACACTGGACCGGTTGTTGTGGCGACACTTGGGCGAGACCTATGTCCAGCAGTAGACGTCTTTCGCCTGATATGATGATGATGATGATGAATACTGCGGTGATCTAAATTACCTCTAACAATTTATTGGAATTCAAATGTAACAAAAACCTTAAAACCATCACAAAGTGAGTTTAAAAAGCTCAGTCACATGACCATTGAGTTTTGTCAATATCTAAAAATACAAGCTCCAGTAGCCACGGAGAGCGGATTCACAAATGTTTCTCCCTACAAATATGAAAGCAATGAGTTTGATACAACAAAACACCTTTAAAACTCGTACTTTTTCGTCACTTTTGCTTCAGTAGTATTTCTCATTTGCCGTAAGCTCACACGTTGCAATATTTTCGAATAAAAAAAAAATTAAAATTGTTGAGAGTGGGGGTAAAAACAGCATGTTACATTTGAAACGTACTTTCCTTTTCACACTAGATGGTGCACGCGATCCCCGTATTAAAGGACAGAAGTGGAGCCGCACAGAGTGAGCCATTGTCGCCGACAGAAACAGCATTTAAATGTAACACCGTTAATAATAAGCGAGTCAAATCGTTTCAAATTAGTTGGCGTCGACTACAAAGTCGCAGTGACTAATTAGATCTTTGGATACCATCAATATGTGAATTGATGACAGGACGGCGTCAGTTATTTTGTAGAATTTAGACTTAGGTACTGTTTAATGATAGAGTCTGTAATTAACGGGGTGCGCCAGCACTTGAGGGTGTCGCAATTTGCATTACTGAGTAGCATTAAACACCCATAGCAATGTTTATCGAGGGGGAATTTATAATTCCCCCCGTATTTCTATTTAACTGCTTATTTTAACCGTATACGCCAATGCGAGTCGATCGAATTTAGATTTTTTTTTTTTTTCTGCTTAGGCAGTAGATTCGATCGACTCGTACTGGCTAACTTTTTTTAGAGATACTCGGGGTAATAAAATTCGGGAATGTTAGTCACATGGACGCGTCAGGAGCGGCAATCTCATCTATTGGCACGAGCGAGTGTGTCTACAAATGTTGTCCCAGCAAACAGTCGCGCTAAGGCCATCCTTGCTATTCCACCAATTCGCATTAAACGTTTCCAAACGTCTTTTATAATGCGCACAGCAAAGGAGTGGAACTCTCTGCCTGCGTCTGTGTTTCCGAACGCATACAACCTTAATCTCTTCAAAATTAGAGTGAACAGGCTTCTTCTGGATAAGCTCGCTCCATCGTCGACTTTGTCTCTGTCATCTATGACAAATAAAAAAAAGTATCACATGATTCGATCATAGGTGAGTGACACAATTTTAAAAGGCTGCAATTATTTTACTCTGGATGACTACAATTGTAATTTAGTTGGCAATTTTTTCCTAAATCAACTTATTATTGAAACAACAAAACAAAAATCACATCGTACAATTATTTTCGAGTTATGGCTAAACAAAGCACGACAATTGATTTTTAGGGTTCCGTACCCAAAAGGGTAAAACGGAACCCGCTTACTAAGACTCCGCTGTCCATCCGTCTGTCTGTCCGTGCGTCTGTCACCAGGCTGTATCTCATGAACCGTTATAGGTAGACAGTTGAAATTTTCACAGATGATGTATTTCTGTTGCCGCTATAACAACAAATACTAAAAAACAGAATAAAATAAATATTTAAGGGGACTCCCACACAACAAACGTGATTTTCTTTGCCGTTTTTATAGATAATGGTATGGAAACCTTCGTGCGCGAGTCTGACTCGCACTTGGCCGGTTTTTATATGAAGTATTTTTGTAAATGTACAATCAACATCATGATTAGCTGTCTCTATAGACCATTCTGAATAACAATGAACATACAGTTCACAGTAGAAACATTTCCAAGGGAAAAATACACAATTTCCAAGCCAATTTTCCAGTCACGTCCCCCGCCTGACTAGATATTGTCTCCCAGTTCATAACTCACTAACAGTAAATAAACAGTCATCACATTTAATTGTTCTCTTCTCCCACTTCCCTATAACAATTAATTGTCTTTTAAGGCGCATACACATGTTTTTTGTCTACATATATTATGTTGCCCACGTATTTTTCCCATGCTTATGTTTTTCTATTACTTAAGAAAGTGTAATTTGCCTTTACAACTAAGTAAGGCGAATGGTGTAACGTGTTTTCCCGCCATAACGTATGCCTTTTACATATTATGACATGTCTTGAGTAACTTTTATTGTTACTCGTAAATTAGTTCGGTTTAAATTGCACGTTTGCTTGCAGTTGAGCGTCTAACTACCACTCAGGGTGTCATAAATTGAATAATTCTTGCCTATTGCCTGCCCTTTTTACCCTACAGATAAGTCAATATGTTTATTTAAGGATGGGAAATCATCAAATGACTACTTCCGCTCTGGGTGGAGCGGAAGGGCGTGTCAGACTCTTACAGACTAAAACCCATCCGTGTTCCTCCTAAAGCCCTTTGCGTTCCAGGGCCGCGGTGACTCTTTCGAACAAATTCCGCAGCCCTGGCAGGCTCTGGCCGTAACGGGCCCTTTGAGGCGCGCGTGAAACACAACGCGCCGTCGACCCGGGCCTGGTGGTGATCGGACAGCGAGCCACCCAACGCTCGCCGTCCGCAGGCCCGCGAAATCAATATATTGCATGGATAATCTCGTCAATAAGAGTGAAAGAAACTGCACAAAACATTGTATAAAACACCTCAATCTTGCAACCAATCAGACCGATGACAAATGCGGTTGCCAAACATAGGTGTACAATTTGCCTCAAGTCCAGGGCTGGCACAAACACTTAAGCTTACACAACCACGCTAGGGCTGTCAACAGCAATAAACGCGAACGCCAGTAATTACTATTGTAACAAAAAAGTCACAAGTCTCCACAATGAAAGAAAAGTCGCCTATCTGCAGTATTAGCGGTAATTTATTGACGAAGAAAATACAGCCCTATTAAAGTAGTCGTTATATTGCATACATCATACATTTTTTTCGTTCTTTTTCTTACAAGTCGTTGTAAAGGTTAATGGTTCGATTCGATTGTAATTCCCCTGTTTAGGGTAGGTACCGTTAGAATAAAATGGTTTTTGCGAAATCCTACGGTTACCCATATGGCTTTGTAATTATGAGTTAGCGTGAACTTTGTTTAATAGTGATAATGTTTTCATATTAATGTAGTTTGGTTCTGTGAATATGTTTTATGATAGAGAACTTTGCAGAACTTATTATGAGGGTGTTTAGACATGGGAGATATTATGTATAAAGAAAACTAAATATATAATCGGCTGTAGAATCATCCAGTCCTCAAGAGTTGGATATCGTGTGGTGGCTACAGCTGCACCGAGCAACTCCTTGTCAATTTTTCGACAATTCTGTCAGAAGTACAAGCAACTGAAAGATTTGAAACGATCAATGTTGAATCAAAAAACACTTGATGGAGCATATGAGAAAGACAATGCCAAATCTGAAGATATTTAAGGACACAGCATAGTTTCCTAATTCTGTATTGTTCAGTGATAATTAATGTTAATGTACAGTACAAAGGTCAGGACACCTCAAAGATAAGTTTCCTACCAGGAAATCTTTGAGTGAGAGAGAGAACATCATCATCTGCCTAGCCTTTTCCCAACTATATTGGGGTCGGCTTCCAGTCAAACGTCGGACGGCTTCCAGTCATCGGTCGGATCCAGCTCAATTCCAATATTTTACGTGGAGCGGCTGCCTACCTGACCTCCACAACCCACTAACTGGGTAACACGGTTCTCTTAGGCAAGCTTGGTGTCAGATTTTCTGGCTTCTGACTTTCCATTACGACTGCCAAAGATCTACAAATGACAGCCGGGACCAATGGCTTAACGTACTTTCCGAGGCACAGAGGAGTAAACAGTATGTTAAGATGGTCACCCATCCACAGCCAACCTCAGCAAGCGTTGCTTAACCTTGAAGATCGACACGTCCGGCTGCTATTATTTAGCCACAAGCTCCTGAACGATGAAGACAAAACAAAAATATGTAAGTACTAAAGAAATCACAAAAATATCTTTTAGCATCTATAGAAGGTTTTTCCTATCAACAATTATAAGGTCAACGAAGCGAGGCCACATCGCGTGCCCGCCTCGGAAATGACGAACAAATACAACAGGCCCTTTTAATTTTCCGCGATCCCTTTGTCAGATTCCTTTTATCATCGACACTGACAGCCCTGACTCGTAATTTAGGCCGGCAAGTTTTCTAAGCATCAATCGCGGCTTAAAATAGGGGTGCTACGTTAGTGTAAAAGTTATTTTTTTTTTGTAATATCGTTTGTGCGATGTTTTTTTTCAGATTTGGTAATGTTTTTTAAGGAGCTAAGGAGCTGTATAAATCAGGAGCTGCGTTTGTTATTTATTTTATGATAAGTAGAAAAATATGTTTTTGCTGTTTCTAATTTAGCTTTAACTAAAATGTATCAATGAAACAGAAAAATATTTTCCATAATTCCCCAGTTGACCTGTTGATTTGTTCCCATACCTACTCCATTCACGGTTCCAAAACCAAAAAACCCCAAAAATACAAAAAAAAACATCACCGCCCAATAGTCCAAAATGACATTACAGCCTTCCTTAACCCTGCGCTGCCGAACAAACACTACACAAAACCGCAAAGCATTGTGACTAAAAGTGGGACATACTCGAAGTACGAAATCAGAGAGCACGTTGGAACCCACGTCATTAAACCCGCCGCGACAGGCAGACACCTCTGAAGAATGCACTCTTAATAAGTCATCAGCTAAGTAGCGCACCCCGGCAGGTGGGGCCAAGGGAGGGGGAGAGGGGCGAGACGCGAAGCGCGCCGTTCGCACAAAAATGTCACAAAGTATAAAATCTGCATGCAGTAATGGGAGTAGCCTCTGAGAGGCTCGCAGTGTACAAAGATCAAAGGTGCATTGGCTTTTCTGTCCGCCTCCGTTCATATTTTTCTGCAATACTATAAAGGGCGACCTCATCAATTTTAGTGACGAGAAAAGTTTCTTTCAGATTCGTGTTCGTGGGAATGTAGTGTACGGCTAGCGTTGAACTTCTGTACTCTACAATATTTTTGATTAGAGAGTTATCAACTTACTAACAAGTCTCCACCAGTTCCAAAACTAGCAATAATAACTTTTAATGTTGACACCAACGCACCTAAACAAATACAAAAAACTTACCTGAATAAAATAGACATATAAACGTAAAAAACACATATTTAACATTAACATTCCACGTTACACGATCGGGGACAGCCATACACAAAACACAACTTTGGGGTTTAATAAAAACTGTAACAAAAATATGAATAAGTAAACACAGAGCAGCAAGGAGCAGTGCGACAACGGATCCCTCAGCGCGTCGCTACTCTGTGACGCTATTTATTGTTACGTAGACACCGTGACGTAATAAGAGTAGTTGGTGAGATAACGCATTGTTCCCTTTAGTGGGTATTACTTGTGTGCCAGACAGTGTAGTTAGTGGAGAATGCGCCCCCTACCACTTCAAATAATATATATATAAGTATATATTTCTGTGCGTACATTGACGAGCACTTGCTGGCCATTTATATCTACGAAATCTTAATGAAACAACCGAATTCTATATTTGATTTTTGGTTAGAAAACTATTACGTCAGCGTTTTATAATTTCAAAGTTATCCAAATGTTTTTCAAAAGTGTAACAATAAGGCACTGTGCAGACAATATACAACATTATTTGGACAACGTAACATGTGCGTCACACAAACCACAACAAAGTTTCACGAGACAGAGAATTTCACCACAAAACATTTTCTTTGTGAAAAACACAAACGAACATGTGTTTAACTTACCATCTACAATCAAAGATGAGCATGAAAGATAAAAATAGTAATAAGAATTCATAATGTTATAATTATAATATAATAAATTCATTATTGCACTTTCTCAGCAATGTTCATTTCTAAATACCTGTACAATAAATAAATGTAATCACTCGTCAATAATAACAATTATAAATAAATAAAAACAATTATTTTATTTTATAACTTAGCCACTTATTAGCTCAATAATATAAAATTCCGAGTGTTTTATAAACTTCTCTGATTGCATGCAACGATTCACCCTCTAGCGTAACTAGTAAGTACTTGACGGCGGAAAAAAAATAATTGCACCTCATTTGAGCTCCGTATTAATGTAATTAATTTATTAAACATCAATGCGAGTAGGTTGATGTAGCCAAACTAATTGGGATCCGACGAGCGACGATCGATTGAAAGGTAACCGGGAAGGATGAATAGAATTCTTTGATTCGAAATGATTACCAATTCAAAACTATGGTTCAAGCACTGGGCTTTAATTAGAAGGTTCCATTGAGTTGAGGGTTTGAAGTAGAAAAAAATATTGAATTTGTATCACGGAGTTGCTTGTGCGATATAGCTTGTTTGCCAATACCCTCTTCACCTGAGAATCCGAGATCTGGTAAGGTAAATAATGACAGTACTTAATGCATAAAGGTTCGTGTGGATCGCTTGTTTTGGTACAGAGTGTTTCACACCAGAAGTGGTTGAGTCGAGTTTGATTGATTGCCCGGAGCATGTTTATGCGGGGTAAAAATGTAGTCATTAGGTATTTATTGTTTAAAACAAACTAAATAAAATCGAATTGAACTGAATTAATGATGTTTTGATGAAATGAATGGATGAAATTTAAAATAGAGGAGATGGAAAAACATAAATCAATTTAATATAACTAAATCTTTTTCCGGCTATCGAAATAAATTAAAAGACAATCAAATAATGAATTTTAACTGTTTTTTAAAACCTTGACCAGAGATAATACACGGCCAAGTAAGGACTCAATTGTGACCGATATTAATAAATAAAGTTCCGATAGAACAAACAAAAAAAAACATAACCACACAATAGGTAGTCCACGTGCCCCGACCCACGGATAATGGAAAATAAATAATAAATTTATTTTTTAATTAAGCCACTAATAGACAGTATGGCCGCGCCGCCATTACTTATAATGTATTAATTACACGTGTAATTAGTGTATAGTTTGATTAGAACTAAATAATTTATTAGAGTAATTTGGGCGGCTATAAAGAAACTTTGATGGGGGCTGACGTCATTGGCGGTCATTCGATTAAATTCGAATGGTAAACGTCAGTTAGCTCTACGGGACGTTTGAGATGTTCGATTTTCAAATGTATAAAAATATAGATTTGGTAGGAAATGCATGACTTTATGGTTGTATTATGCAACGATCATACCTAGATGTGTTCAAGGAGATTTTATTTAGAAAATATATTCATTACTATTGTTGTACTGAGAATATAGTGCTCTGTGTCACACATGGTCGTCGCCCGAAGAACAGTGGGTAATATCCACCACCTATACCTAGAACATCAAAAATTTATCGGGAGCAATACTTTTTTTAATTGGTTACCGACGTACCGTCTCCCCTGCTCCCCGGAGAGGTAGTAAAAATATATAGTATTATTTTGAACATTCGGCAGGCGGCAGTAATGTTCCCTCTCGCTCCATTTCTTGTTTCTTTTTCTTTTAATTCCGCATATTTTTATTTGCTATGATAAATTGTAACTGCGGCGAGGTGAAGTGGGGGGAGGGGGGGGTAACCCCCGTTTGCTTTTGTTTCGGTAATTTTTTATGTCTGGTGTGCTTAATTGCGTGGCGCAAGGCGGAAGCGTATTGTGCCGATGTGGGTCAGTCAGTGAGCCGGCTTCAGACGGACCGCCTGACCTCTTTACCTTGCTACTTCATTATCGAAAACTGATGTTCGGGACCCTTTGATGGAAACAAAGATCTAACATATTTTTTTGGCAACGACTTAGAATTCCAAACACCTCCCCAATTATTCTAATCCCAATTACGTTTAACCGGCATTCCGTTTAATTCCGAGTATTTTGCTCGGGCGCGTAAATATTTTATGACTACAACATTGTACATAATAATTATGCGGAATAGATGCGCATGCGTTCATATTAGTGTTACGTGTGAAAAGTAAACAATATATAGCAAGCAGGATATTATGATCGTGTAACAAAACTATATGTGGTGAATGGGCCATGTGATACGCCACGCGAGCCGCGGATATGATAAAGTGACGCCAAGACATTATAGCTCACTTACCTACCTATTGTTTAGTTTGTAACCAACTGCTTAACGGTCGCAACCAATGTTTTTGTGTGACTGATCATAAAATGGCTGCTGGAGAGAAATTACTGTTCCTAGCCTTCGAAAATAATGTGTATCTTATCTAGACCTATCAATATCACCTGAATCAACTGGAAGCTTTAATAATAACAAAAAAAAAATAACAAAAGCCCTTTACTCCATGTATTTACAAAATAATTTTACAAAATTGAATTTCAAATCACATGCTTGATTATTATTATTTTCCTTTGAAGTATTACGGAAAATAGATTAAAAGAAAAAAATAATCAATTCGGTTTTATGTATCTAATAGAAAAAAATAATAATAATCAAATATATCATAATATAGGTAAATTATTATTATTTTTATATGCATGATTTAAAATGTGTATGTTATGTCTCATCCACCTTTTCCCCCGTGAGGTAACCCACCTATACACCAATGTATAAAGCCATTGCATTAACTAAAAGTACCTACAGAATATTTTGATAACCCGTATCTTGTCTCACAGCAAAGACCGTGTACAGTCCACAGTACGATAATACAAAAAAATGCGATCTGGAGCAATTCGAATATCTGACAAGCATTACAGTAGTGGCGGGAAATGATTATTTCAAGGCAGTTGCGGTAGCTTCATAGAGGCCCAGAAGCTCCGACTTCAAACGTGAGACTAACAGTAAAATAACTTGAGAGGTGTCAAGGGACACCCGGATGGAACGAAGTTCCAAATAAATAATAATAATAATATCTTGGGACAACTCACACACGGTCATCCGATCTCAAACTAGGCAGAGCCTGTGCTATGGCAACCAGACAACTGATAATCATACTTATATTTTTCTAAATACGTACATATTATAGACAAATTACACCCAGACACAGAACAAATGATCATGCCCATCACACAAAGATTTGTCCTGGGTGGGAATCGAACCCACAACCTCCGGTTTAGCAGTCAGGGTCACTAACCACTCGACCAACAGGCCAGTTCAAAATAGTCAACTAATAATTATTATAAACGGTAAAATTCTTTGTTCCGTTCTTCTGTAGATACAGATCCGATTAAGAAAACTCATTCATGAAGAGGCTGTTTTTTGTCTTCGAAAAATCATCATATTCCAATAAAATCTTCTAGGATAAAATAAAAGGAGCTGAGCCGCGGGAAAAATTAGTGTCTTATCAATTACTTTTATCAAAATATTTGTATCTTATATTTTGGCGCTTTATTTCGAAATTAAAACCACATTCTTCTTCGAAATTCAAACATAAAAGAAACAAAAGACAATCAAAAAAGTGTCGTTACAACTTTTCGTATGAATTTTTTCCGTCTAGCCCTCTTTCACAACGCGCGATATGGAACTTCGTTCCAAAAAATACATAACGACTTTAAAGCACAGAACATAATAGTACGAATTGATGTCATTAACTTTAGACTTTGCAAGTCAAACTATTAGTCTAGGACGAATCGGGCCGGTGGGGCGATACGGCGGTGCGGGGCGGTCCGGCACAGTCTCGACAGATCAGCCATGGTGACCCCCCTAGCTAGCCCGGGGGTGGTCATAATTGAGTTAACTCTGAAGCTTCACGTAATATGCAATGTTCGTCATATCGACACACTATTTAGACCACAGCCGAGGTAATTTACGGACGCTGAGATTGTAATGAACTAGATTGACGATATGCCACGGGAAATTTAAATTGAATAGCCAAGGACAAAATTGGTAAATTTAATAGCATGCACGTTAATCAGGGGTCAATTTATATTTTAATGAAAGCGGGATCATAATTCATTATTTGACCCTCTTTTAAAACACGCATCATGTCAAGGAGTACCAAACAATTTATTCTATCCTATTCGCCGAGCCGAATATCCCTATTCGGCTCACTAACTGTCTAAACCATATACAACACGTTTCAAATCCCAAGATCAAGATTTAAATATTCCATAATGGTAGTAAAACTCTTTGCGCTACAAAACTGTTATCAAAGTAAATGCAGTTGTGTCTGCAAAAACGAGAGAGCAACCAGATTCAGGCTTCACCGTAACGAGGACCTGGCTGAGAGGTGTCCACGTGTGATGCTATAGTATCCATAATCACACAAAAAAAATGTTCAGTTTCGACGAAACAGTTCCTGAATACGGATGCCCATGCTGGGTAGTCGACGGACCAATAAGGGCGAGCGCGAAGTTTATCGGACGCTGTTAACGGGCTTAAAGCGTTCGTCAAACTTCGGCCACTGCCTACCCAGTTAGTCTATTATGAATAATTTTCGTAAGTGTATCTTTATGAATTAGTTTAATAGTCGTTAATGATGAATGCTGTACCGCGCCGGGCGCAGGCGCTGCCCAGGACGCGGCTGGCGCGGCGCGACTCGCCGTAACCCCATTAAAACTGCTTCGGGCCCCGCTAGCGTCCCTCTTCATGAAATATTAAAAATTCAATTGCGCTTCTCTTTATTTTAACCCCCACCCCTGCGACGCCCGCCACGCGTTCCCGTACAATATAAAATGAAATATGTATCCGAAAAAATAACGTTCACCTATTATTTATAATTTGTGTTACACGTTACCGCGCTCGCTCGCCCCCTCCTCACCCCCCCTCCCTCGACACGCACCGCTCTACTCCGACAACCTTGTCTTTTTGTAATCGCATGTGAAATAGATTTTGAGGCGGAACTGCAAAGATTCTGAAATATGTAGGTCTAGGTGTCGGTCCCTTTCCACCTAATTTAGTTCCGAGAGACGATTCGGATAAAACCTGACAAAGCTCTCAAATATTAATCAAAATCTTTTACAAGGAGAACTTGAGACTTCATGAACCTAAAACTTATTTCATAATCGTTTGATTAAAAATGAAAAACCGTTTGATGGCGTAACAGAGTTTAAATGTATAAAACATTTTGACGCAATAAAAACGTAGAGTTTGTATGTTCAGAGGCAACGCTTAGTTCTACGTGTCGACTATTAAAAAGTTTCCACGTCAAAGTTTGCCGTTTTGAACTGCGAACAAATTAAAAAAAAATATAACGCTCCCATACGCGAGCGTTAATAAGCAACGCATTTGTATCGAAAATTGTATAACCCTCGCCGTATTATTTTGCTAACTTTACTAGATAATGAAGGATGCGGGCGCTTTAACGATTTTTTCATAAACAGATGTTCGTTTGTTAAATGAACTGTCAGTATGTTAACTTGTTTTAATTGGTATTCGATATTAGTTAGGTAACTAGTTTATATTTATCATGTAAAAGTTTAAAAATGGAAGGAGAAAGAGCGAATGGAACGGCTTTTTAATTTCTCAGTATTGTTGAATAATCGAACTGTACGAAAAGTGTGAGGAAAAATGTATTATCTTATTGTAATATCATTTACAGCGTTAATAGTTGTTCTTTTTATAAAAAAATACAAAAAATGGACCGTTTTAGCGAAAAAGAATAATGGTTCTTATTTTAAAAGTGAGCGCGCGAATTGTGTGCCGCTGCAGTCGGTGAGCCGTGGTTCTCGAGCCGCAACAAAGGTGACGCCTGCCCTATCTATACTCGCCCCAGCCACTCTGCCACGAAACACTTTTATGCGCGAATGTCCATTATTGTTACTACTTATGTACAGACGCGGTTTATTATTTTATATAGTATTGAAGTTTGGAGCTTTTTCGATCTGTCTCTTAGGTTTTTAATTGAGTAAAATGTTTTTTTGACACTGAAAGATGTAAATTGACTGCCGAGAGAGTTGCTCTAGACTGCAAAACAAACTCTGAAAAATCGGAAATTCTCGTCGAACAATAACGTATATGTTAGAATGATGCATAAAATAACATTCAAATATTTATCCAAGTACATTCTAAAGCGCGGGCCGGCCATAGCGGGCAGCCAACTTTCGTTCCGAACTTCGCCCGATCCGAAATCGACGTTCTCTTTTTCAAGTTTTTTCGACGCGGTGCACTGCCGTGTTTTGTTTTACCCCGTTTGTCATTGTCGTTTGTGTGAGTAATGTGTTAATAGGTACCCCCTCAGCCCGCGCTTTTTACTGCTTTTAAGTTTAAGCGTTTGTTTGTGCGACTACGAAACTCAAAATGGCCGCTAGACCTCTCATTTCTGTGCTTTGACTGTAAAGTGCGACAAAAAGCTGATGGGAATCTTATTTTTGTGGTTTATTGTTGTTATTTTTTGTGGATGCTTTTGTTTAATGATGTTTACCCGCACATCGCATTCCTAGATAAAGAGTATCACAAATCCAAATAATCCACGCTCTAGTGCGTACAACTACATAAAAGACACCCATATTAAATCTCTATGAATAAAATGTAGATAAGATACGTCAAATAGAAATAGAGTAAAACGTTTTTTCTGTTCAGAAAAGGTAACTATCGACATTTATATATTATGCAGTATTCATAAATGTGTCAATATAAGAAAATACTTCGTCACTTTACCGTCAAGCTGAATTAATATACATGTACCTCATTAAAGAAGGATGATCAATAGAAAAATCAAGCATTTGAGCGCTAACAATAATAGACGATAAACAGTAAAAACTGCCATACATTACATCTCGCGCTCCGCGCGCAACGAGTTAACTTAACGCACGTAAAATTACGTGCGAATCGTGCACTTTCAAATTGCATTGTAAATTATCGATTTACCTAACAATAGTTATAACTGAGACAGATGATATAACTACTGGTACTTTGTACAATATAATGTATTTCCAAGTAAAGGCAACAATCAACGCATGAACGTTCATTGTATTACCCATGTGTACGTTACCCACACTAGTGCGTGTCACTCATACCACACTCACACGAAACATAAAAATACTCACACTCATTGTTATACTGCTACGAAATCGTTCGGAATTCTAAACAGGCTGGATTTTATGGTGCCGAACTTACCTGAAAAAAAAAAGAAAAATGTATTACAATTACTAATAAGGAAAGCAGTACGTGGCAATTGGTTATTTATAAATGTACACGAACAATTACGAGCGGTAGTGTGGACGGTCTAGTAACCAGCTACAATGCAGCACATGTGGAACATTTTATTTAAATTTATTGTTTTAGAGCCGTAATGATGTTGATTTTGAGGAGTAAATAACGGTAACAATGAGAAAAAGCCTTCGGAGGCAAAGAGGCAGACATAAGTACAGTGAGCTCCAAAAACACATTCGAAATAGCGTTGAGGAATGCCAGCACGGCGGCGGGATGTACCGGGAGGCTTCGTCGGCGTCGAACCATCATTTTGCTAAATACCTTACATATTCCGATTCTCGTGCGATCTGCGGTGGGATTTTCGAGATTTTCAGTTAGTCCGTAGAGCCGGGGGCCTTGTTAAGAATCCATCGGTTGAAATTCGAATTTGGGATGGTTACCTCAGATAAAGGCATTTTATCCGTAGTCAAATCTCACTCGTGGTCTCGTCCGTGATATTAATTGCGTTTCCGGCATTTTAGGCTCATAACCTCATGACTCGAACTCTAGAGTCAATGAAAATACGGTAAGAAGCCGCTGTTTAGCAGATGACGTCTTTCAATTGAAAGATGGTGACGAAAAATCAGTTCTCATCCACTTTGAATCACTACGAGTAAGCGTAGTGATTCAAAGCAAGATTGCAGAGAACAGAGTAAATCGTAGTGATGAATTAAATTTAAGTAGGTATCTATTATTTTCTAGTAGGTATTCTATTATTTTCTGGTAGGTTTTGTAAACTTACTTTGCATACTACTGTATAAATTCAAGTTTTTAAAACTTAACTGACAGATGTGTTGCTGGGGAGTTTGTTGCGCCACTTCTTCTTCCCAAAATACTAGGAAGTGGTGACGGGCGGGCGTTTTGGGGGACTGTCTTTATGTAGAACTTTGACGTTCAAAAAGTGCTGGCACCCAGCCTAATTTGAATAAATGACTTTTGATTTTGATCTGTTTTTCATGTCAAAATTACAGCTTTATAGGTACTTAAATGCAGATTATTATGAATGTTTACATTTTACACATAGAATATATTTTTTTTAATGTTGTCGGTCTTTCTGTAACTCAGTCTGTTCGATGCAAGTAATCTCCGTAACGGTGAACTTATGATGACCTTCATAAGCAGATAGGTGAGTAAATTATCTTAGAAACATAAATAAAATTAAAGTGGCATTTGTGCTGTTTTACGACTTTGCCCCGGACGCAATCACGGAAAACAGCTACTTTACCTAAATAAATTAGCTTCAATTTCACACATAATCAAAAATTCATGTTTAAAATAAGTTATTTTCAGGGTTCCGTACCCAAAGGGTAAAACAGGACCCTATTACTAAGACTCCGCTGTCCGTCCGTCTGTCTGTCTGTCCGTCTGTCTGTCTGTCCGTCTGTCACCAGGCTGTATCTTATGAACCGTGATAGTTAGACAGTTGAAATTTTGACACGGATGATGTATTTCTGATGCCGCTATAACAACAAATACTAAAAAACAGAATAAAATAAATATTTAAGGGGGCTCCAATACAACAGACATGATTTTTTTACCGTTTTTATAGATAATGGTACGGAACCCTTCGTGCGCGAGTCCGACTCGCACTTGGCCGGTTTTTTAGTTAAGAGCGACAGAACTGTTAGCACTTCTCAATAAGGATTTTAAGTAATAAATATTCTGCACAAAGTACGTTGAATTGATCATTATAAAATATATGAAGTACTAAATATAAGGAGTTTATTGTTATGCACAAAACAATTATGGCTGAGTGAAAAACGGGCCGTTTAACAGCTGTTTCGGAACTTCGTATTTCTTTGACGACAATTTGACTGTGGAAATGGCTCATTATGGCAATTTATTACTATAATGTAGGTAAGTACTTGCGTGGGTAGGGAGACAGGTTATAAATATTTATGTGCCATAAATACGTAAATATATACCGATATACATTTTCCTCAAGACGATGGAGAAGGTTGGAAGACATACCGGGGATGGGTAACCTGAATCATTTTGCTTGTATTGGTGACCAAAACATTTTGAGTAGATATAAGTATTAAGAACGATGAGGAGCTCGTGGCTAAAGAATATCAGCCGCACGGGTCGATCAAGGTTAAGCAACGCTTGCCAAGGTTGGTTTGTGGATGGGTACCATCTTAACATACCGAGTTTCCTCCGTGCCTCGGAAAGCACGTGAAGCCGTTGGTCCCGGCTGATAGATCTTTGGCAGTCGTTACGGATTGTTAGAAAGCCAGTAAATCTGACACCAGTCTTACCAAGAAGTACTGTGTCACCCAGTTGCTGGGTTGTGGAGGTCTGGTAGGCAGCCGCTCTACGTAAAATACTGGTATTCAGCTGAATCAGCTTTGACTGGTAGCCGACCCCAAAATAGTTGGGAGAAGGCTAAGCAGATGAGCAGATGATGAAGTATTAAGAACGATGTGCTTTGCCAATAAGACGGTGTTTCCTCTAACAAAGAGTAATGAAACAAGAGGATATTGCCTTGGACGGCTCTTAAAATTATAGATAGATACCCAATTGCTGATGAATGAGTGAATTTATAATTGTTCAGGCAATCTCTATCCATTCCAGGTGGGCTGCAAGAGATCGCGGAATGCGGTAAGGGCGACATTTGTATGTTCTTTTTTAACTTAAGGTATTTAAATTGTATGTAAATAAATTACGAATGATATAAATGTTTTATGAGCAAGAACACTATGACTAAGTACATTGACAATCTAAGAACTCAAAGTCTACAGGGTGTCCCAGAAGTGCGTAAAGGAAACATGAAGGAAAAGATAGCTAAATATTTTTATTTTTTTAATCCGACTTCATCGACCGACTAAAAACTTTAAAACAAATCACTATTCAAGCAGTCTGATGCAGTTGGTGATATCAAATCTGTCACTACAGTAAATACCACCAAATCTAACAAACTGCAATTTTTTTTTTTTTTTGAACTTTTTTTTATGTTTTGGTCGATATTTTTTTAAGTCACTTGTTTTTGTTTTCCTGTTTTTTCCTTATTGTGTATCAGGAGCCCAACATCACCCTTAAATATGACCGTGCACTTATACTTACACATATGAACGAACGCCCTGTACACAAGAGTGACTTAAAGTTTTGGTTGCTTTTTAAACATATGTAGCTAAAGATAAAGAAATATCATAGTCATAGTCATTTATTTATAGACAAGTAATTTGTATCTGAATTTACACATAAAAATACAAAATATGGTATTTACAATACCATAATTTGTATTTCTTATAAAAATTAAACTTGAATTTAAAATAATTTTACCTTTCTTCTATGGCATTTCGACAATTAAATAATTCAATAAAATTACAGTTCTACAGCATATACTTAGACACTTATTCAATAGGATTTTTTTTAGTTTTATTTTGAAAGCGCTACTATAGACAACACTTTTTATTTCTAAAGGCAATCTGTTGAACTGTGTTTAACAATTATTAGGTTCTGGTTACCAGCATTTTTGACCTTCCCTTCAGTCTACGGGTGCTTTCCCTTTTCTGTCTGTGTGCATAAAAGCTATCAACAACGACCAAAGTGAATTTAAATACCGTTACCAAAATTCAACTAAATCACGAACGTATCGCACCTAAACAAACGTCATTGAAGCGACAAACGCACAAAATGACGAACACATAAAAAAGCAAAGGAAAAAGAAAGAGAGACACGCAGTCTTCCGCAGACCATAGACCACAGAACAAAAGGCGACAGCGAGCTTTTATATTTGGACAATGGCCTCTTGATATCCTCAGAGAGTAACTGACGCAGTTAGGCTGGCGACGCACGGGCGACGGAAATGACGCGTCTGTCAGGATCTTGCCAACGCACTGCCGAATGTGCGGGGACGACGACGCGGCGTCGTTGCGTACATGGAGTAAGCCGGGAATGCTTTTTTGCTTTCGGATGGGCTTCCTTGTGCAGGAACTAAAGGGGCTATTCGATTATGCTGGTATCAGCTCGTTTTTTTTTTCGTTTTCAATGAAGAAGGCTTGTGACTTTTGCAGCCGGTGCCATGAATCCTCAGACTAATTTTTTGGCAAATAAAGTGTACTGGGCCGTCATAATGTTCTGCGTGTCTTATAGATATTTGTGATGAATTTAATCACAAGAGAACTTAAAAACAAAGAGCATTTCGTAAAAATATCATTAAATTAATTGTCATATTAAGCGTTTTAGTTTTGTTTACTTTTTATTTATACCTATCGAAAAATAAACGGTATTTTAGTAGTTACAACAAAAGCATAATATTTCAGCGAGCTGTGAAGTCTTGGAAAGTTTAATACTACTTGACTGAAAACTTTGAAGCGCTGCTGAAAACAATCGCCACCTAAAATAGTAGTACCTACCTAATATAATATTTAAATTCTGCTTAGAGTTGCTGAATAGCAAAACGCCTTCGAATCAACCACATTACAGAAGACATGATTATAATGTACTGGTGGTCCCGGCAAACATCGTACCGCCCCAGAATATTTTTGCCGTGTTTTATTTTTGTCGTGCAGGTTATCAAAGATGGCGTTTTTTTCGAAAATGATTTTTGTATCAACATATTTTTTATTCTTAAATTTTTCCAATATTTTAATAGTTATTCTGCTATTCGGGGCAAAGACAAATCCAACAAACCAAAGATCTTCAAAATCGGTCCAGCCTTTCTCGAGTTATAAATGGTGTAACTAACCCGACTTTGTTTTATATATAGATGACGCAACCCTTATTAATTTGCACGCACATTATCTATAACCAAAATTTTCCCAAAATAAAGCTAATATTGTAACGTCCACCGATTGCGTCCGGTGATGGACGCATAGATTACTTTATAAACAAAGTTGCAAACGCAATCAGCTACCCTAACAATATGAAAATGAAGGAAAACCCAATTTGAATATAAACTAGCCATACGTCAGTACTTAACCATAGTATATTTAGTGACATCACGAAAGATAACGGCCATAAAAGCGTACAAAAAGAGTTTGTAAGGGAGCGAGCATAAACAACGGCGAGTATGACAGGAGGCTATGCATAGAGTATGAACGTGCTGCATTATTTCCACACGTAATACTAAAATTGTCTAAGCATAGCCCCGCTGCCTAAACCAGCCCACACAGAGACAACGCGCACACAGGCGCGTCACACCCCATGCCCCTTGTATACAGCGGGAGCGACAACCAACCGCGATTTATACTCACCAAAAATCTTACACCTTTTCATCAGAAACGACATGAAGAGTCCTCTCTTATAAAAGCTGTGACTTATTCTTAACCTCGCACGTCTTTTACCAAGCCAGTATTTTCCGCTGCAAAATCTTCAAAAGACTTTAAAACCCGTGAGGAAGTAATGCGTGTAAAATTCATCAAAATTCGCGCAAGTCACGATAAAATGCAGCGTTAAGTTCGAGAGAAACGCGAGACAATCTTGACAATATTCGAAAATCTAGCGGCTTTACGAACTCTTTTGCACTTGAAAAAGTGGCTTGATTTAGAGGATTTTATTAAAAAGATATTTTTGTGAAATAAGAATAGCAGTTGTATTCTATCCACTCGAGGAAACGTGGCTCGGTGAAATTCGTTACTAATTTCTCGGCCGGTATTGTGGAGCGCCCTGTGTGCCGGGGAGGCGCGCTGGGCGTCTATTTGTTTTGCCATAGCTTTGTCGGGCCTGGGACATGCAGGTCATTAATTGTTGTGAACGCCGGCTCCTAATCGATAGCGCACCACGTTCGATTCTAGTTTATATTAGTGTTATTTGTGCTAAATGTGCCTACCTAACCACGGACTGCGCTAAATATCTAATTAAGCGTCATCCGTGATACCCGTTTGTCTGATTTATAATTATTCAGTTGACATCGTGAATGTATGAGATGGGATGTATTTAAAGGATGAATCTAAAACATGGCTAGATTAGTTATGGCTGGACGTCTCATAAACTATTCAAGTACAGTTTACGTTGATGTGGGCCTAGTGGGTGTCTAGAAAGTATCTGGTATCCCTGTTAAAGCATTGTTTATTTTAAATATAAAACAATTAAAAGTCTGCCGGCGGGACACTCGAAATAAATAAACGTCATCTCTGTCGAATAGGTGTTGAATAAGCGAATATGAAGCAGCCATCTTGGGAAGTGCACCAATTATGGCCCTATCAAAAATAATGGCTTCGACGCGCACTCGAACACTTCGCTGTAAAAACCAGGAGGATTTTATCCGTAGATTGATGGTACTGTGCCATTTTAGACTGGAATGAATCTGCTGCCCGTACTTGTGTAACAAGAAAAGCAGGATAACGTACATTGTGAAAAAAACGTGCCTTTATTGAAGTGTTCCCAGTAAAATTGGCGAAACGGAGTCACTTCCGTGTCGTAGGCGATAAGAATTTTAAAGCAATGAAAAGCCTCCAAGGTGACCATGGGTTTAACGGCAAAAATCGAAGAATTTAATTTAATTTAATAGCATTTAATTTATCTGCGATAAATTGAATACTACTATTCCAAAGATATTACATGGCATGCAAAATTCTCGTTACATAAATAAAATTAAAAAATAATATAAAGCTTGTAATAACCGATTTCCGAATAGAGGACACTAGAAAGTGTATCATTTCGGAAGTCGACTATGTTCAACCGAATTGAGAACTTTTTGTAATTCAGTTTTATTTTCATTTTTTAGTGGTGATATCCCACTACTAAATTGACATTATTCGAGCTATTTCCCGTTAAGGAGTTACGTGTACCTTCATAGTCCAAGTCATAGTTAAAGATCTACTTTGCTTTGGGATTGACATAAACCTAACAATATCTCAGTTTACTAGACTTTATTGATTTTAAGTTGTGGAGGTCACTGGTTTATCTTTGAAGTTCACCGTCCAATGCAAATGAAATATAAAAAAAATATACAAAAAAAGAATCATCCAAATCGGTTGACAGTTGGCAAAAATATCGCTGAACAAACAAACAAAAAAAATATGTACTCAAATTGAGTACCTCCTTCTGCTTTGTAATCGGTTAAAATGCTTTGTCCTGACTGATGGATCAACGCACAGCCTGAAACACTGATCGTAGGGTCTTGAAATTTGGAGAACGTATGTCTGATATGATGTTGGCATCCTATAAGAAAGGATTTTTGGAAGTCCGTCCCCTTAGGGACTGAAATAGGGGATGAAAGTTTGTATAAAAAATTTTACATCTTGGGCCAATATACTTGAAACTAGGTACGAATAATGGGCAAAGTAAAGATCGTCATAATTCGTTTTTCACAAATACCCCCAAAAGATGATTAAAGGGTGCTAAAGTTTGTATGGAAGAATCTTATTCTTTGGGGCAATGTACTAACTTAGTGCGAATGTTGACCCTAGTTAATAATTAAGGTTGTCATTTTTCTGTTGTCACATCTACCCCCAAAAGACGATGTAGGGGGTGTTAAAGTTTGTATGGAAGTTGGATAGGCCCTTGGGTTAATAAACTAGAAACTTTAAACCTAAGTAAATAATAAATGTTTCTATGTCGACGCCCAGTCTAAACCATTAGACCTACACAGCTACAATTTTACCCAAAGTTTCCTTTATGAAAAGGGGTTGCAAAGTACAAATATTCACGTCCTGAAGACATAGAATACTTTTATCTCAGGATAGGGAACATATCGATCCCTTTTTATATTTTTTCTAACTTCACGCGGGCGAAGATAGTCGATTATAAAGTAAAACGGAATGTTGATAAAAACTACTGGAGGACTTTCAATATTTAATGCTAAAAATTGATATTTCACTTGTACCCATTTTTTCCAAAAACGTCCCGACTTTTTGCTTCTTTAGTACCTAAAATTCCCGCTGCGGCTATGGTTATTTTTCGCCGATATTTTCACAAAAAAAAATTAACCTGTGTAACAACAGCCATTTTATTTAATGTTACTGGTTTAAAATACTACTTAACATGTATTATAATATTCAAATGTAGGTTCACAATTCAACTGGCGGCGCCATGATATGTAATTACTAGAAAGTTTTGTACTAATGGCTGGCATACTAAGAGATTTATATCTAACCACCTAGATGGCTATACAGGAGGGGTGCAGCAAACGCCGCCGATTGAGTAAGCCTTTTCAGAAGCTATGGTATTCAAAAGGCAACTGTAACAGGATTACAACAAGGGAATGTATGGTATTGAAATTCGAAATTGTATCGCGATTAGTTACTTATTAACTACGAGTTTACAGTGTGATTGTTAAGACGTATTTTTAGGTTTTAGATGGAGAACAAGGTGAACATGTTAACTAGTTTCTTTTTTAATTTTTGTGTCTCATCAACCCGTAAAAATCCTTTGATTTACCTAGATCACAGGTAGTGATAGTATGACATTGTGACTTGTCAAACCAAGTCACGATTTTCATTCAGAATTTCTTGGCCCTCAGAATCATTATACCGATGGACCAGCTTAGCTTTTTAAAATGGCGACACATTGTCGTTTTTCCAAAGAGAGTGAAGATCATCACCTACTGGACACAACGGTTAAAGCTGAATAGTCATCACTTTCCAGATTAGACGATGATACAGAGCCCAGTCGAATATTGAAACCAAGTAGCAATGAACAAAATCAAGAGCCGTCTCCCCACGCTCATTGTTTTTACTTCGTTCAGAAGAACGCTTTGCTTACCGCATTCTGCAACCATTAATATGTCAACAAAATTCTTTCTATTGTATGTACAGTGTTGTATTTGGAAAACCTGCCAGTTCGCTGTAACTCGTCCAGCGTTATTGTTATGGTTCTGTTTGTTAAGATTTCAAAACTCGTCTCCATATTGTAATGCGATTTTCTGTTAAAATGTAAACTGTCATTGTTCATAGTTGTTTTGCTGTAACTCGACCGCGTGTTTACACTGTTTTTGTTTAACATTTGCGCCTATTTGTCTTCTGTTATATGGAGTACTGGACTTGTTCAGTACGATACTAAGTTATTTGAGATTTATACCATGAACTGCACTATCTTTGCAAATTTGTGCTTATTAGTAAAACTAAGTGAAATGTCGGTCCTTGAAGCTCCACCTGTATGTCAATTTTCATTTGATAGGTTGGTAACTAAGTTGGATAAGATGAAAAGTAAGTTTGAAGAGACTGTCATAGTTTCTTTAAAACTAAACTATATCCATTCATCATCAATATCAATATATATAAAACTTTTCCGTTACTGAGTGACTGGCAGACAACGCACAGCCGAAACTTTTGTTCGTAGAAAGCAGCAATTTGTCATGTTGGTTCCTTAAAGCGTGTGGTCAGCACTAAGAGGGGATTTCTCGAAATTCCTACGAGAACGGGAAAAAAACGGGATATGCAGTCAAGGGCAAAAGCTAGTACTTATATTATAATATGAAAGAAGTCTATCCGATTGCTTTTTACGTTTTCACGCCTTAACCGCTGTTGAAACGATTTCAAGAAATATTGGTATAAATAATTTTTATTTTGTAATTAGGTAATTAAATTATATAAGGTATATAGGTATATTATGGTAGTAAATAAATTCTGGTATGCATGCGGTAAAACAAGCTGGCTGGAGTAGGTAGTTGATATGTTTATCTTGCGTGATCTAGTAATTAAATGAAGAGCTTTCACAATATTCTAAGATTAGAAAATGGATAAAAATGTAACTACAGGCATGTCTATTAGTAACATTCTTACATCTAAATTAAATAACTAATGTGTAATGTATTTGTGTAAGAGAAAACTTCATGGTTTGGTTCAGAAAATATTTATTCTAGATTTGCTTTCACCAGTCTTGCCAAGGAGTACCGTGTTACCTAGTTGATGGTCAAGGTTAAGCAACGCTTGTCAAGGTTGGTTTGTGGATGGGTGACCATCTTAACATACCGAGTTTCCTCCGTGGCTCGGCAAGCACATGAAACCGTTGGTCCCGGCTGACATTTGTAGATCTTTGACAGTCGTTACGGATTGTTAGAAGCCAGTAAATCTGACTCCAGTCTTTCCAAGAAGTACTGTGTCACCCAGTTGCTGGGTTGTGGAGGTCTGGTAGGCAGCCGCTCCACGTAAAATACTGGTATTCAGCCGAATCCGGTTTGACTGGAAGCCGACCCCAATATAGTTGGGCAAAGGCTAGGCAGATGATGATTTGCTTTTAGGTGCTGCTTCGTCGGAAGCTGCCAGTAATGTAACATTGTAGATTATATGTTGAGTATTTCATAGCAATACGACCTCTTTGACTAACGAGCATTCGTTTGTAATGTAAATGATATTTATTTTATAAAGGAATTTATTTACATAGATATTTACAACTGTTTTAATACATACTTAACTAACTATATACACTAAAATAGAAACTCCTTACTATAATATGGCGTCAAAAAATTCGCCCGCATCGCTTTCGACTGGAAGTGAGCCCAAAAGACGGGCGGCATTGCCACGTTGTATGGCAATCTGCTTATCCTCTGTCCGAGGTGTGGCACTGACATGCAAGTTTAAAACTCTCAAAGATAGCGTCGTCGGATTCATTCGTGCCAACGGCTGTATAAGAACCTGACCTTTGATTGATTGTGCATTGAAGATGGATCAATCATAATTATAGTTTTATTAATTAAGTTGTAATTGCGTTTGTGAACTTCAAGCCCGATCACATCGTGCCCAGCTATAACTCAATCAAGAGCACATGAAAGCCAATATTTCGTCTGAACAAGACCAATAATCGTCCCACTAAACTAAATTTCCCAAACTTCCAATCGATTTGGCTCCGTACAGATTGTTTAGTAGTTGTTCCATTTTAGGCGCTCGTCAGGCGGATAGGCGTCGCCGGACCAATGAAGCCTCCATGACAAAATTGCTCAGATGCACTTTGGAAGGCCGTGGCGCTCCAAGGGTTTTCGACAATTTCCGCTGTGACAGCGGTCGACGATGCGAAAATTGAATCTGGACGCGTGTGTAGGGTTGAGTTCTGGTACCCGCGGGGGTTAACTTTAGTTGAGGTGTGGGGTTATAGCTACATGAGCAGTCGATGCCTTGGTCAGTATAAACAACTTATGGCGGGTCAAACAAATAAACGAAGTTAGGGGGCAGCGTGAGGCGAGTGCATGAACTGCTACGATTTGTGGGGAGTCCGCCAGTTACAGTTAAGTCATTGCATGCATTTTCAAACCAGATGAATAATAAATTATGGGAAAGAGATTGTGCCGTGCAACTGTTTATATTATTACGAGCTTTACTTGAATTGATTTATTGAAGCAAAGCCATCATTATGAATATTTTCTATGATTTTCCTGTATATACGTTAAGCTCCACATTAATTTCGGATAATCATCTCTTAAATTAATTTTCAAAATGAACAGTGTCTGTTTTAAACTTTATTTTACTGGTGAAGCGTTAATCGTTCATAAGCCACGCAAATAATTTAATCTCTTGTAGTTTGTTTTTAATAATATTTCGTTTTACAATTTCATTTGACCTCACGGTTTATCCAATGATTTATATAATATTATCAAATGGCGTATACGAGCTACGCTACGGCTACCTGTGACAGACGCGCCATTGTGACGACGATATGACAACCATTGGTATATACAATTATTTAAATCGTTACCAAAAGGAAAATACGTAAAAACAAATGTTATTCATAAAACTCAGTTTCATAATAATAAATAAAATACCTGATAGTAAAATGACTTTAATAATGGTAGTGGCAATTATGGTAGATGTACTACCAGACGACCATAATTATAATGACCTTAAAAATAAGATTCTTTGTTATTTTCTGTGTACAATAAACACGAGTATACTTTCTTTCAGATTCTCCTCTACCTACTCCTGTCTTCTACCATCGGACATCTAGACGCACTGCAAGTTACCATCCCGACCTTGTTGCTATTCCACCAATTCGCACTAAACGTTTCCAAACGTCTTTTATAATGCGCACGGCAAAGGAGTGGAACTCTCTGCCTGCGTCTGTGTTTCCGAACGCATACAACCCTAATCTCTTCAAAATTAGAGTGAAACAGGCTTCTTCTGGGTTAGCTCGCTCCATCGTCGACTTTGTCTCTGTCATCTATGACCTAGGCTAGAGTCAAGAGCAAACTCATCTCGAATACAAAAAAAAACAGTATACCAAATCAATCTACATATTTATACAAATTCATTGTTTAAATAGATAGGTAGGTACAGTTATTTCTTTTAGTATTAATTGAATATTAATCGCCGTTCTACAATGGCGAACTTCGCCTTCATAAATATATTTTTTGTATAAAAGATTGCGTGATAGCAGTCTTGCGTACAACTGATGGTAAACTCAACAATAAAACATTTGAAAGAAACATTATAATAGTCAATCTATTCTAGATTCTGTTTCAACATAATTAACCTTATTGTAAGTACAGTCAGCAACAAAAGTCAATAATTACTTCGCTAATACTTATTTCTAAATTATAATTATTGAGCAAAATATTTATTTGAAATTGGAACCTAGCTGCTGCTAGCTTAACTGTCATATAAAATGTTTGAAAGCAGATTCTTCTTTTTCTCTTTGAGTCGATGGTTAACTCTTTATATTATATTATTTGGGCCCAGCAGGTTGCAGATTATCGAATCATTTTGTGTCAATTTAGATAATTATACAAAGTAGTTTTGTTAATCGATTTTGTCGCTGACCGTACCACAGCTACGTTTCTTTACATTTATATCATTCCGTGATGTTTCCTGAATTCATTACTCTTTTTATCTTTCATCTTTTCATAATTACGAATGATTATGATGCTTCATAGCTCTGTAAACCTATAAAATTCAGTTATTGTTTATATCTGACTTTTATTTGTGTATCTGCGAATATAGAGGTTAGTTTATGTTAGGAATCTTTCGAAACATACTTGTGTTAAGGTACCACAGAAAAGGGTGCGCACCGTTGTCGCATTGTCGCAATTGTCACACCTGTCTATGGGAGCTTTAATTTGCCCCTTCCACAGCTTAATTCAAATAATTATAAAATATGTTTACTTTACTACATAAGGATATAAACATACATAATCATCGTATCAGCCCAAAGACGTCCACTGCTGGACATAGGCTTCCCTCAAAGGGGGCGTTTGCCATAATCGCCACGCTTGGCAGGCGGGTTGGCGATCGCAGTGTAGCTGTTGCAATGCACAGAGAATGCTGCTGCTCATTCTCTGGTCCTTCAACCCTCAACCCCTTAGTCACCTCTTACGATAACCACGGGAAGTGATGGGATGGTGCTATTCTTATACGTCGGACACCATTCATAATATCAGAACATTATTAATTCATCTTTAATATCAAAATAGAGCTGTATCCCACTAATAACAATATCGAGAACAAAATATTGATTGTATAATTAAAGCAAATGTTTATAGGTAACGCAGGCCGGCACTGTGTTATAAATTAATTATACACGATCTATCCATTTTGTCATAGACAAGTAGTACAAACGATGCCCGCTCAGGGTTCGCACTAACACACGAAATAGAGGAACGGGGATCATGATATTTATATAAAGGTTGGATACAATTCTATTTAATATTATACATGTGAAAGTGACTTTGTTACGGAAGTCACTCAACCGATTTTGATGAAATTTGATAGATAGATCTATTTTTATATGGAGATGTATTTTTTTGCGAAAATCGATATTAACGCGAGCGAAGGTGGGGTCAGAAGCTGGTATAGGTTAATCCGTGGGAAAACATGAAGATTAATATTTTGCGATAGTTGGAGGAAGTGACTAGAAATAACTCCAGGATGATCAAGTAACTAAGATATTTTGCTTGAATTAGGAGAGGCAGGAATGATGAGGACGAACTTATTGAGATAGTAAAAGGATTTGACCAAAAAGACATGCACCCAGCAGTGGTATGAGAAAGACTAAATAAACTAACCCTAATATTTGGCCGGAATTAGGATAACCCAATATCCGGCACTAACCGCTATTAAGGCAAGTTTAACATACAATTTTTGCTTAATTTTCAAGCGCTGTGCCCGAGCGAAGGCGACATGTTAAACCTCGTAAATAAAGCTAAGTTACGACGATACACAGTTTGGCCTCACGCCACCATTCGTTGGACTCTTAAGCCAAATGCTTCGCTTGATACCCTGCAAATTGGCCATGGGGAAATTGCTATAATAACTTTTATAATATTTCCAATAAAGTAGCGCTGAGGTGCCTATTTTTTATAACTGTTAAGACATCTACAAATTAAAAAAGGGGTGTAGTTTTTGCCGAACTTTGGCGAGCCCAATGTTCGGCAGGGGCTGATTGGTTTTATTATAATATAGTTAATTCAACAAAATGATCTAAAATAAACCATGTATTATTCTGAGCCTTGTACTATTTAGTCCAGCTTAAACGAACTTGATACTAGAGTGTCAATTATTCTATTAGACAACGTTCCCATTTGCATCTCGTTCGGAATCTGTCAAAATAGCCTCAACTTCCATAAATTTTGAATACGAACATTGCTTAAAAGTCAGAGGCCACATCTCTGTTTACCTAAGTACCATCTGACGTGAAAACTCTTTTTGAAACTGTCGCAAAGTAGATACAACCACTCAAATGCATTTAAAACCCACTCACGCGCCTGACTTGATTATTCTACGTAAAAATATATGTAGCCTTTGAAAGATCTATCAACCCTAGGATCGTGAGCGAGCGGTGAATCTAAATTCATGAGTACCAACGTGATTAGAACAGGGGTAGATTCACCACGTACCTATATATTATAAATATATATACTTCAGTTTACCCTGTGCGTTTAATTGTTTAACGCAGACGATATTGACTTAAATTTCGTGCGATTTGTCGATTGGGCGTTTAGAGTGAGGTAATTATGTTTTTGTTGTTTCTGAGGTACGATTGAAGGTTTAGATGGTTGTGTTCAGTTGAATGGTTCAACCTTATATTTGAATCCAGAAATTTCTGGTTAACATGTCTATCTATTTGCTACACACATAATGAACGTACACCAACAGGTAAATTATTAGAAATGTTAGTAGGATAATGAAACAGTTGAATCTTTGCGCCTTTCGAGCACGTAAATGCGTAAATTTAGTCGCGCGACTAAATCGTAGTTGCCCCAGGCGACTGTGTGTGGCGGCGCAATGTTTTCGCATGCACATTCTGAATTATGTGCTAATATTTAACGGTAACTGGCGGCCGTGGCGCCTATTACACATTCACGCCTCTACAACATCTCAGATACTATATTGCCAAAACATTGATTAATTTATGTCCACGTCCTTCTGTCCTCGTGGTATTTCTGTCGGGAGTTATCTTGGCCTATACCACTTCCTTGTTTCCTTAAACTGCTATCTGACAGATAGATCATCCATGTTCTCTGAGAACTTCGTCCTTTTTAAAAGCCCCTGTGCCTTCATTGATGAAAAATAAAATAAATGTTTCAATTTAAAATTGTATTTTGTTATGGTAGATAATGGGATTATTGTATCTACCTTTGTTTAGGGGAAAAATCCAGGAATGTGCGAGTCGGACTAGCACACGAAGGATAGCAAAAAGCTGGGGGGGGGGGCCACCTTTTGTTTTTAATAGCTTTGCCGTTCCGTTAGGTACCTAGCGTACAAAAAAAAAATAGTCAATGTGTAAAAGTGTACTATGATTCACCATCTTGAAATAAATAAGTATTGAGTTCGTTAATCTCAATGAAGTAAGAACAAAAACTTCATTGATTCATTCAAGTCTATCAAATAATTTGGATATTATCAAGCCCTAATCACGTTGCCATTTAATCGTATTGCTGACACACCTACCCACAAAGTTTCTTATTGAATTCCTTATCAGCCACACCTGTTTGAAAACGAACGCAAGGAAAAAAGACGAGTACTAAGGTAGAATGTACTTAGCACTTGTGCAACACGGCTTGTTATCAGCAGTTAAAGTAGCTTATAATCACTTAGCATAGAAATATGGGTAATTTTCCTCAACATTCGATTGGAAATTTGAAATGGACTTTTTATTTTAATGAGCACAACTTTTGAATTTAAGTCTTTGTAATTTTGTGAAATTTATGTGAGTATTGTATTTTATAGATTTATAATTTATTTTATCTCAATTTATATTATAACATACAATTTTAAGTTTAATTTAATAACTCTTTGTTTCCATCGTTCTACCGGTTCATTTGTCACTAGAAAATTGCAAACTCCGTCAGATTGTAACAAATCTTTATTAGATTATAATTTCTCGATATATTATAAAAAATCAATTAAACCCATCCAAATTCAATAGGTTCCAATACATCCGTGTCTCATTAAGAAAACATAGTTTACAATCTCACAAAACATTTTACAATCTTACGGCGTTTGCAATTTTCCAGTGACGTACGTACAAAGACTGTCCGGTTTCAGCAATATCTACATATTGCTGACAGCGATAAGACCGTCACTTTATCCACAGAATTAATTTTGTATAAAAGTAAATTCTGCATCTTTCTTTTATAACTGTAGTTGACCCATCAAGTTGAAAGTGGCATTGAGTTTATAATAGGTTTATTATAAAATCAATGCTGAAGTTCACTTCAAAAGAATTCCATATACGCAATGTTTCAATGAAGGTTAATCGATCTGGCCCTTTCCGACTACGTGGCCTTCGGCTTCCTGACTCACCAGTATAAATGCCAGTTTTAAGCATGGTGCGGTTGACTTCCAGGAACTGATGGTCCCTCTGACTACTCAGGTCAGAAATTGATCTGAGGTTCCAAGGTTCCGAAGGATCGCCAAACTGAAGTGGCAGTGGCAGGGCACATTGGTGGATGGGGCCGAAAAGTTCTGGAATGGCGACCTGCGTGGGAATGCCTCCCACAAGGTGGATCGATGACCTGGTGAGGGTCGCGGGTAGCCGATGGACGCGAGACGCTTTGGACCGGTTCTTGTGGTATGTCCAGCAGTGGACGTTTTTCGGCTGATATGATGATAATGATCTGAGTCAAGCGGGTTTTCAGAATTCCGGGCTACTTCATCTTTTAGTTTCGACTGAAATTTTCTCTGACAGGTAGATATGTCTCTGGAAGGTGCAGGTGGTTGGGCATAAAGGGCAGTACAATAGGTGGGATATATCTTGCGAATGAGCTCTACACTGACATGGTGTTCGGGTTAAGTCAAGAGCTACAAATGAGAAGTGGGACCAATAGCTTAAAATCTTCACCGAGGGTTACTAAAAGTATATTTTCCACTTGTACCAAACATAAACTTAGTATAATCATAATAACACTCAGTATGTTTGTTGGTCCATCCCGCGCAATTGACGGCCAATTCGTCCGATTAAACATAATTCTGGTGCGGATGTAGCAATTAGGTGCGGATACGGACGATCCGCGGTAATGTCTTGTAGCATTTGATGCGCGCACGCCGAGGTGACTCGCCGTTACTATGTCGCCGTTACGACGGAGAACACGGCTGAGGTCGTTTACAATAAAATTATTGTGGACGGGTAAAACAAAATAAAGCCCTTTTTAGGAATTCCGCAGACAACGGAAACGAGAAAGAGTAGGAATAAAACAAAATAAAAATAAAATATAAAACAGGATTAAGAAATTATTACAAAATGTTGTTTTTGAATTGAGACGTGTCTGATTTAAGGCCTGTCAGTTTAAGTGGAATTTATGTTGTCATTAAACATAGTTTTAATTCAATGGTGGCCTTTGGTGTGGGATGCAACATGTGTCGACACCCTTGCGCCATCCCAACTTCTTAGCACGGCGGGCTGCACTGGGGTGGCTGCTGCAGGTGCAGAAAATCCCAAACGGCGCAAGTATGGCAAACTTATTGGGAGCTATATATTTGAGCCGTTTGGGGTTGAAACATTAGGCCCATGGGGTCCGAGTGCTAACCGAGTCTTTCGGGACATCAGCAAACAACTCGTCGACTGTTCACGTGACCAGAGGGCTGGGCTTTTCTTCGGCCAAAGAATCAGCATTGCCATTCAACGCGGCAATGCTGCCAGTGTTCTGGGCACTTTTGCCATTGACAGCGATGTGGATGAATTTTTTGATGCCCAATGATTAATTTTGTTTTTTTAACGCGTTTTCACATAATTTCGCGATTATAAGTCTAGTTGTTTAAGTATTTAGTTGTTACTTGTACCTACATATTATAATAGTTCCTTAAATGTAAATATATCATCATGTTAAAAAATGTTTAAGTATTTCAAAACTATAATGGAGTCTAAACATAGACTCCATTATAGTTTTTCCCATCTATTTACAAAATTAACAAATTATGTAAATAGATGGTATTATTAATAATAGTTTCAATATAAATACTAATATTTCTATTATGTTACACAACTAGATAGCTATTCAGGCGATCCCGTTTCAGTGCATCCTGCACTTCCCCAAAATAAATCGTCAATACTAAATTATTGTGTACACGACACCAATCTGACGTCGGTCTTGTTACTGACGTCGACGTCAATCATGTAACACCCACGTCACCTAACGCCGCCGACGCCTCGTACAAGCGGGGTGCGATTGAGCCATCTACGTGCTACGAGCTACGAGCGTGCTACGGCGCTCGTAGCACCTCGTAGCGGGCAGGCATTACTTACGAATTTGTTGATCTCTCGCAGATTTTTATAAGTAACATAGAACTTGCATTCTTTGAATTGACTTGCCTACTTGTACAAACAAGAGTTATTTTTTAACTCCGAATTAGATGTAACCCGGGGTCATGGTCATGGGGTATGAAATATTTTTAACACTATTCCTAGATTTCGTAGGTAACCTAGTGCATTGATTGCAGTCAACTCATACCGAAAATTGTCTCTCAAAATTATTTGCCGATATTCGCCTCTGGCTTCCTTGTTAAACTCCAAACAGAAACAAAATGTTTTGACCCGTATTCCAGGCTTCCTATCAGCAACTTCATAGAATCTGTTACGCGATCACTTGCAACAGTTACCGGAAAACAGTTAGCGAAGCTGTGAGGCAACGTTACTTTGAAAAACGATTTATTTACAGCTGTAAAAGACGAAGCACACTTAGTTTGCAGTTAATATTTCACTGAACATTTAAGTGCCGTGTGGAAAATGAATTGCTTGAGAGAAATTAATTAATTTGCTGCTTGTATGTGTACATTATAAACATGTTTTGAGGGTAACGTAAAAGGAAGTTGTGGAGCTGTAGAATAAACTTGTTAGTTTGATCACATTTTGCGGGAAAAACTGTGCATTTTTGTATTCGGAAAATACCTTACTAGTAAAGTCAAAGTCAAAAAGTTTATTTCAATTAGGCCATTAAACGGCACTTTTGAACGCCATCATTTACAGTTCAGTAAAATAAAAATATTACATTAATAAAGTGACTCTACTGTCCATTCGGAAAGGTAGATTCTTATGGAGAAGAACGGACAAGAAACTCCATAGTTACTCTTTTCAAATAATGGTTTTACAAAATTTGGTATACAAAAATGAATTTAATATTATGTGACTAGTTACATTACTAGATATGTGAGTAGTAGCTACCAATTCTTAATAAGTATAATGTTTAAGCCCTACAAACCAAACATGCATTCATTTAACCGAGGAAGAACCATTACCATACATAAACAATGAGAAAGCATCGGAATCTGAAACCTACACGGCTAGAAATCATATGAAACGACGACTCGGCATCAAAATATCCATTTGTAGCATAACCATAGCAAATAGGGATGAGCTTGTGTTATCGATGTTTACCCCTCCCGCATGGTTGTGATTGCCGTAGCATTGTAGCATGAATCCGAAGTACGGCCTAAAAGTGAATTAGGAGCAAGTCAGGTGAAGCCTGCACCTGGCGATGCTTAAATCTAGACAATAGTCGCCCCTATCGATGTTGGTGCAGCTCTATTTATTGCTTGTAATGCCCTGATGGCTCAATTGTGGTGTAAGGCTGTGATGTAGGTTCGTTTAAATATTTTTTTAAAATGTCGGCAACTTAAAGATGCTATAAATACTTTAAAAAAAAGGTATTATTTATTACCCGTTTTGAAATTTTTAATTAAAGAAAAAAAAGGTTACACTAATAATTCTAAAAATAAATGAAATGTGGAATTCTGTTGGAAAATAAAATATTACGGAAAATAAGTTCATCAAAGGAAATATATATTAATAATACTATTTTTTTTTTACTGTTTATTGCGTTTGACTACTATCTCACCTGATGGTAAGCGATGATGTGGTCGAAGATAGAGCACGCTTGCCTAGAAGTAACTTATTCACTTTTGGCTTTAAGACTCCCAGGTTGTAGCTATCAGGAGGCTACTTAAAAACACTGATAAATATTTAAAATAAAGTACACGTTAATGCATCAAAACAGCGTTGCGACCAAAACAAAGGGCTGGCCTCATGGTTGAGCCTAATACCTTGAGGGGGAGGTAGGCGGTTCGATAAAACTGTTCTCAAAACAGTAGGAGCGGGCAAAGCGTGCGTCGGGGAGAGCTCGACAAAGCGGACCTAATCAGGTACATTTGTTCGACAAACTGGACTTTGGGACAGCGGGGTGGTTTAACCCCCGTCGCCTACCCACCCTTCGTTGATGCAGATAATTAACACGACACATCTATTGTCATGGCACTACACCTTGTTTGTAGATTTTTCTTTATTTTTTTATTGGATGGTACTGAGCTCTCTCAAATGAAATAGCACGCATTCCAGGCAAGGCATGCCTTCAAAGGTACAATATGCTGGAATTATTTTATGTTTTTCTGAAATTTTCTTTTGATTTTTGTGTTATGAAGTGAATTGGGCGTTTCGTGCTTAGTAGGTAGGTACCGGTTAATTAAAAACAGCTTTTCGATAATGATACAGTGTGGCCCTTCACATCCTGGTGTTATTTGGTTTTTTATGGACTCATCATCGTAACAGTTTCTACTTGCTTTATGGCTCGCAGATTTGTTTTTAGTACGCCGGCCGTGTTTATTTTACGAATGAGAGTTAAGCTGCCAGACAGTCTAGTATTAGAACACAAATGAAGATTTATTTTTTGATAAAAGTAAATAATATGTGTAATTTGTTCACTTTAAATTTTAACGAAATTAATTATTTTAAAATTATTTTAAACTACTGCCTATAATTTCGTAATTTGGAAAATATGACCTTTTTAACGTTACGCAACGTTCTATTGGTGCCAGAAATAGGAAAATTGAATTCAGGTGAACTCAGTTCTTCAGCTCCGAAGGTAACCATGTACTCCGAAGAACGTAGTACAATCGTATTATACACGATGAATTTTTTAAATGTGCGTGGAAGGCCAAATCCGAAACTATGAGGAATATCGAAAAATACTTAAAGGAAGAGGTCGATTTTGTTGAAAACTAAAACCGCAGCATTGGTTTTTTGAAAAATTGGTATTCCTAGCCAGGAATCGAACAAGGCGTGTTTTTTTTTTCAAAATTAACTATTTTGAAAAAAAAACAAGCCCTGTATTATGACACCATCCGAAAATGTATCTAATGAGGATCAAATTCTGGGAAGTAATGACATATGGCAAACCAAAGGAAAGAGCAAATTTTTAACAAAATACTTTTAACCATTATAAATGCAAACTCACTTTCGCATTTAAAATATTAAGTGAAGATGGACTGTACCTATTTTTTTTTTCCTTCCGGCAACACCCCTAGTATAGGCCAGGAACCCCGAACATAATATGTACTAAACGGCAGTACCTAGTGTACCTACATGTGCCTCGATTTCTGAGATTTCACTAGAACATCAATAACCGCGTCCTTTGACATCATCGAAATGATTCAATTAGTTCATTCACAGAGTTAATCATAATATTGATGAATAAAATATGTCTACTAACAAGTACCTAATAAAAGGCTTCATATAGAGCCTGCACTCAGTATCAGGGAACTTATACAATAAATGGTCTCTGCGGTTTGAATCGGTTCTATTTCGGTAGCTACGCATGTAAATGCCTGTGTCGGGACATCACGCTTACAGCGAGCTTGTGGTCTCTCAAGGGTCAGGTGGAACCGTACGATGGCATTCTAGGTATCTTGACAATATGCGACCACTCCATAGGAAACTGACCGGTATTACGCCATAATGAGATTCGAATAGACGTTAAAATGGGATCACGGGATATCAGAATATGTATGTGTTTTCATGTTTGCTCTCCGCTTTCATAGACTACATATCAAATGCAACCTATTTTGTACTTTAAACAGGTATTTTGTTCTTATGCGGGAATAATATGTCTGAAATAAAATCAATATTTGTTTGACGTAACTAAAACAATTAATAGTGTAGAATCGCAATCGGTAAAAGGAAACATAAAAGTGACTTAAACAATAATTCAATTCAAACTCTTTACTATAGTAGGCGCCAGATAAATATGGAATAAAGTATATTGACCTTTCCCTAATAACTGTTCATAGGTACCTGAACAATTAAATATGAATCGTTTTTCATTATTAGACAATGTTAAGGATCACGAGAGATGATGATTCGGGACAGCTTTGTGTCATTAATTCCGTTTTTCAAATTAAAAATGTCAATAATTGTAGGTGGGTCAATGACCGTTATTCACGATTATCTGGCGCCTACTATATATTATTATTACCTTGAAACTTGCAAAAACAAATTAATCGCATCTGAGCGACTAATTAAATAAATAATTTACTTCTAAGTACTCCGAACCTTCGAACTGAATTTACTTCTAAGTACTCCGAACCTACGAACTGAATTTACTTCTAAGTACTCCGAACCTTCGAACTGAATTTACTTCTAAGTACTCCGAACCTACGAACTGAATTTACTTCTAAGTACTCCGAACCTTCGAACTGAATTTACTTCTAAGTACTCCGAACCTACGAACTGAATTTACTTCTAAGTACTCCGAACCTTCGAACTGAATTTACTTCTAAGTACTCCGAACCTACGAACTGAATTTACTTCTAAGTACTCCGAACCTTCGAACTGAATTTACTTCTAAGTACTCCGAACCTACGAACTGAATTTACTTCTAAGTACTCCGAACCTTCGAACTGAATTTACTTCTAAGTACTCCGAACCTACGAACTGAATTTACTTCTAAGTACTCCGAACCTACTAACTGAATTTACTTCTAAGTACTCCGAACCTACGAACTGAATTTACTTCTAAGTACTCCGAACCTACGAACTGAATTTACTTCTAAGTACTCCGAACCTACGAACTGAATTTACTTCTAAGTACTCCGAACCTACGAACTGAATTTACTTCTAAGTACTCCGAACCTACGAACTAAATTTACTTCTAAGTACTCCGAACCTACGAACTGAATTTACTTCTAAGTACTCAGAACCTACGAACTAAATTTACTTCTAAGTACTCCGAACCTACGAACTGAATTTACTTCTAAGTACTCAGAACCTACGAACTGAATTTACTTCTAAGTACTCCGAACCTACGAACTGAATTTACTTCTAAGTACTCCGAACCTACGAACTGAATTTACTTCTAAGTACTCCGAACCTACGAACTGAATTAACCGAAAAAAAGCGCAAGAACTTTGCATTCATGAAAAGAGACAAGATCAAATGTAGTAGACTTTGCAATCAAAACGATTCAATTGAAACCAATTAGAGGCTGACTACTTACCTCAGTTTACTGACCCCGTATCTGACATCGTCTGAGATGCATCACTGATAGAAAATTATATCGAGTGTTGTGAATGAAAATTTGAAATCGAACCTAAAAACATATTTGCTGCTTTGGCAGGCCTTCCTGCCACAGCAGCAACCTTGCTAGCATGAACCTTGGATAATGAGACGGAAACTGCAGAATATCTCCAAAGAGCGAGGCGATAGGGTCTCCCAAGCCGGAGCCGCCCATCACTTCCTGTGCCGGTCGCCCCAAGAAAATCAAAAGTATTATTTACGAAGTGGAGCGGGAGACGTATCATAAAATTCATAATAAATAATTCAGAGCCACCATTACGCCCGGCCCGGAGAGCCCGAAGAGGAAAACTACGGCTCTAAATATTTAAACGGAGACTTTATATGTATTGTAATTTTCATTAATGTATAATAAGGAATTTGGGTGGAGGGACCGATGGGTCAGCGGCGATTAGCTTATTAAAACTGTATTGTAATTAATTATTTAGAATATTGCTCGAGTGTATTGGAAGCTGCGCGCTTCGTTAGAAGGCCGCATAGTTATGCAAGCGGCAAATGAATATATCTTCTAAATCTATGTATATAAAATCGAAAGGTCACTCATTCATATATTCATCCATTCACTCATTAATCACGAAATCTCAAAAACTACTGGACCTATGAAGATGAAATTTGGCACGTAAGTAGATTATGAGTACAAGACGTCCGCTAAAAATGATTTTAGGAAACTTTCCTCGTAAATGGGTGAAAAAGGGGTTGGAAGTTTGTATGGAAATTTGGTACAAATGCTAGCCTAGGTAAATAATCAAGGTCACCATAATTACTTTTCTTCGTCTCTCGTCTTTTGGGGTTAGCTGTAACCCCAAAAGACGATTTAGGGGATGTTAAAGTTTGTATGGAAGAATCGTAATGCTCTATGAGCTGACTGATTAATTAAAATCGTTGTGATATTTTTTTCAAATCTACCTGTTAATAATTTATTAAATGAATGAAAAGTAATAATAATAAATAATTATGTTAATAATTCATTAAATTAATGAAAAAAAAATATTATGTTAATAATTAATGAAAAAAATATGTTAATTGTTAATTATCTTAATTACTAACCTTATTCTTTATTCGTTTTTTACTAAAAAATGAGTCATGGTAAGGTACTTGATTAAATAAATTGAATTGACTTGAATTAAAGTGCGTTGAATTTCGTGGAGCACCAACTATCGTCTACGTCTCTCATAAATGAGCAAGACTGAACTGCGACGTGAAGAGAAAGTACTTGCAACTACCAAGTATTTACACATCTCCAACCCGTTCCGAGTAGTATAAAAAAACCGAACTTCCCTAATACTCTGTGACAGATACCAGTTCCGAATATCATAGGATGGACGTATATTTCGTGCGACAATTTGGTGCATAACTGGTCACTTCAAAAAACACCAAAGAGATGTTTTACTTTGAATGCCACTGTATTCCCAGAACAGGTTATGTTCGAACTGAATAAAATATTCGATTCCCCTTTCTTCTATTCCTGGAACACGCGATACTGGCTCGAAAACAGTAGTTAAAACAGTTTTTACTAAAGTTTGAAATCCGTTTGAAAATTTATATCCGCACTGATTTTCAATGACTTTTCCACTTGCAGTGGGTATTTGGAAGTGTTATGTAATTTTTATATTTTCTATGCATTTTGTATTTCAAAAATCCAAATATAGATATAGTTTGTATTTTGCGTTTAACATAATTATAATAGGTACTAAATACTTAAGTGTATCTAGTTGCTATAAAAGTTTAATAACGGCGGTACACATAAACTTGACCTGCTCGTTTCGGCATCTCATACATAAGTAAGGGCAGCAGCGAGCTTGTATAAACTTGTTAATCTGAAGGGGGCTAATGCGGCGGACATCCATATTGTATGAAAAGCAGTGAGACGCCGTACTAGGTATATTTATTGCATTGTGGAACGGCGCTCGCGAACCGCCCTACAGCGCACCTGTTTGTGTCGGCTCCCGTTAATGTAGCTGCTTTAGGCCCAGTTTTAAAAGTTTAACGGATTGAGAGAAATCTTCGAACTAAAGTTTTTAATAATAAAACTATTAAAAAAATAAGTTGGCTGTGTCTTTGTCAAATATGTATCCGTATATCTTCTAAAACGTCATTGACATCCTCTCCCAAAGTGACATTAACAAAAAAACTGCGCTAATATTAATGCATCGCGTTAATGAGAGTACCATCCCGAACAATTTACTTAACACGAAGGTCCTTTCAACAAACGACGCGGGCGCTCAGTCACTCGTTATCAGCTTGTCGATAGCTCAAACTTTACTCACGGACAAACAAAGAGAACTTCGCATAGACGAGACAATCGCCAACAATGAGACCGCACTGATGTCCACTACAGATGACGTGCCCATTGTGCAGAGACATCTATTCGCGCACGAGTTTAAAGGTTTTTAGAAACCCAAATGGAAATGGAAACTGCATCATGAATTAGATCCAACTTCCCGTGTCGGATGTGTTGCGGCAGTGGAGAGGTGGCTTAATCTTTGTTAAGTCAGTCCGAATGTCAGCTTTCAGCCAAAGAATGGAACACTATCAAACCAGCTGGATTATGTTGGTCTGTATTGAACACCTGTCACGGACAACAAGCATTATATTTTCTAAGACAAGTTTTACCTAATTTTTTACTTTACAATTTGCGAATCTAGGCAACAGATCAAGAAATAAATAGTTCCCACGAACCAATTAGTTCTAACGTCTATCGAAGTAAACGTTGCTGCACCATTTTTCGTCACAAAAGCTTGCGAAAAAGTGGCACAGAAATACATATTTTTACAACCTTTTATTTAGCTTTTCGAACGTTTCTGTGTCCTTTTGATTCATTTCGTATGGATAGTGTCGTTAGATGTCCTTTATTTTTTTTCACGTGGGTTGCATCAGGCGTTCTTAACGAGAGTCTCCTCGACCCATCCACCGTGAATAGTTTATTTTGCTGACAACTAATATGTGTTGTGAATGTTAAACACTTGCTCCTACTATACTTTGTTATTCTATGAAAAGCTATGTGTGTTCGGAAACCACTTGTGTTGTAATAAGCGCCACCGTATTGTTATTTGTGGAGGCCATTTTGAAAGCTAACTGTTCTTTTTTTGAGTTTCGTTCTCATATAGAATGTTTCAGGGTAATTTTAGGACTGCTTTATAACTGTTAATGGATATTTTACTGTCCGTCAATGTGGGTGTAGGTAGTAAAGGACTACAGTTTAGTTGATACAGTGCTCCTGCCCCTATGTTCCCCTGCCGTCGTTATTTGCAATACATCTAGTTTTTTGATTGGTTATCGAGTGCCCCTCAGATAACTACTTGCACTGTGTAATGGGTATTCAAGTGATGGCAATATTTGCTAAAAGCGATCACTTACAATGCAAACAAAAAATTGATCAAAGTATTCGAATCGAAACATTTTTGGGAACTCGCAATTAAAAAGCAACGATTCAAAGGAAACTTTTCGTTTGTAATTTACAAATGACTAAAACGTTTACTTTCAATCATTGCTTTTGCGCAAAAAAAAGGGTAAAAAATATCATTTTTCAATAGCCACGGATAATTGTTTTTTTTTTGTAATAGTTTCATTTTCTGATGATTGTAAAATGCCATCAATTTTCAGGTTTGGAAACAAGACTACTATCTTTGATCTTGATTTCAAATGACAGTGCCTCGGTTTGCCTGCAAATACTTCGACTACCCCTACGCGTTGGCACACTGCGCACTGTGGGAAATAGGCAGTGGGAATTGCAATGGGGACCAATTAATTAAGTTATTGCGACACCACTTGAACTTGGGAAGGGTGTTTTAAAATCGAAGTTATGAAATTGGAGTGAGTAAACCTTCAAAATGTCTTGTCTTTACAGAAAGGATGTGTCTACGATATTGAAGGTATTTTCTATGTAGCTTTTTTTTTGCGAAAATCTGGTTTAAGTCAAAGAAAGTTCTTTGTAGGTGAATCTAGAATTTGGTATTTTGCCAAAATGCCAAATTATTTGTATTGCATATTTGTCATCAGCAACAAACAGTCATTTGAAAAGAATCATGTCAATACATGAGGCCTTTTAAATGTTTAAAATAGACTGGGATCAAAGATGTGTACTATTATTATTGAATAATAGTACACATCTTTGATCGTCTATTTTCAATAGACAATTATTAGATTAACTTTGACGGCACTATATTGAAAGACAATCTCAGCTAAGCTATAAGCTATCTTGGTTGCTTCAGGTCTCTGAGCGGGGCTTAAATCAATAATATCCAGACTAAGTTATCCCAGGGATAGTTGACCGCAGGTGTCCGAGAGTTAAATCCTTCGCGCCGCCGAAGCCTGACAATGGCCCAGGTATTTGCAGTTGCTCTGTCCGGCCCAAGTATTTAAACATTTCGGCAAAATCAACACCTCATCTTCGTAATTTGATTGTTTCCCCTGACAGCTCACAGCAGGGGGAATTTAGGGTTGTCACAAACAGTCTGACCGTTTTACTTTCGAGGAAATTATATTACATTTAAGTATGGTAAAGACAGGGCATGTCAAAATCAGGAATACCTTCTGATTATTTATTTATGACCAACTTAAATTAGCCGTTTAACTTGTCTCATTGGATTGGATGAAATAATGACAGTATCGGGCTATTCAAAGGAAAGTGTTGAAAGATATGAATGTGTGTAGTTTTAAATATGAAGTATTTTCCTCTACAACATCTCTATAAAATACTTCTTTCGTATGATGTGCTGTTGTATCCCACTGCAGAGTACGGGTTTTTCTTCTTTATTTCCAATTTTTTATTTCAATCAAAGCTAAGCCGATATGGTCCAACTCGTCTGACCATCTTTTGGACCCATTGTCGCCGGGATCTTGTTATTCTAAGCCCAGTAGTTACTTCTACATCATCTACCTAGCCTTTTCCCAACTATATTGGGGTCGGCTTCCATTAAAACAGGATTCAGCAGAATACCAGTATTTCAAGTGTAGCGACTGCCTATACGAACTCCACAAAATTTTTATTCCAGTAGCTTCTTCCACGAAAATGACTTTTTCATAATGATGTTAAGTATCCACAATTTATAGGACACAGGATTTTCCACAGTCAAACACGCCAACAAAACGAAGCCAATTCCAACATTCATCCACCCATCCATACACTACCTACCTATTATTAACATTACACACGCAAACATTAAGAGGGGGTACATTTTGCAATTCAGATTCCTATATCTGCAGGGAGGATGTGTGCAAATCATTATAAGAGCGGCCAGTGCCTACGTACGCCACGATTCGTCATCAAACATTATTCTATTGTGATCGGGAACATTCACTTGTGTGTTATAAGTACTGACATTCTGTAAATATGGAGAATCAAGCGTAGAACATAAGACGAAACTGTGAAGGAAAATATGAAAACATCGTGAGGAAAAACGCACGTACCGAGAAATTGTTAACCGAAATAAACTGACGACATGTTGGCGACCAATCAGTGCACGGTTCTACAATTAATGGGATTTTTTTGCACAAGGAGCTTAAGGCTTCTCGACACGAAAAGGTTAGATTCGAATGGTATAGGGGACAAATTGTTGAAATTGTATATAGGTACTTAACGTTTCATTACTTGCTATTTCACAATTTCTCGGAACGACTTCGAGACTATCCAATTTTGATGCGCAAAATAGTACTCCAAATGTTCAGTGGACAATTTATCGACAGTTTACAATCTTTCAATATATTTTATAATCTTACGGAGTTTTCCATTTTCCGGTGACAGGCAATACGAGATAACAATCTGGTGGTTCAAAACATTTCCTAGATGGGCGATACGATTAATGAAATACTTTATTTAAATGATTGTGTCAAAGTGCTTTTGGCAAAGTTTCATTCCAACATAGATTAAGATAGATAAGATAGATTATCAAATGGAAACGCATGGCCACGCACCATCGTGTCGATAGGCAGTATAATATGATGCCAATAGTGACTTGATAACTCGCTAATAATTTTTAATAAGTCCGGGTAAAGATGTTTTCGAAAGACAAACATGTGAATATTTTGGCAAGAATCACACATAATAAATAAAAATAATACATTTACTTTACCTGGATGTTCTCGCGAACTTTTCCCAATGACGCTGAAACACCACTGTCGTCAGTTATCTATTTAATCACAAGGGACCGTGTCAGTTCTCATCAAATCTGCTAAAGATGAGGAGATACTGTGTCTGTTTGTTTCAGTGTAGAACTTTTCAATTAGTGAGATGAAAGGATCGACGCGGTCTAGGCTGCAAGGGTTAGTTGCAAAAAATTCGCGTTTTTATTTGTTTTTCTTTTCAGATTTTCAGCTGTCTGGACTTAAACTTGGTTGTTTTATTTAGTTGGATATAATACTAATAAGTGTTAACTAAAAGTTGGATCTTTTATTTTTCAATAGTTAAGTTATACGAGTATGTATGACCATCTTTTTAACCGACTTCAAAAAAAGGAGGAGGTTCTTAATTTGGTTTTATATATTTTTTTTATATATATTATTTGTTACCTCATAACTCCGTAATTTATGAAGCGATTTAAAAAAATATTTTTCATACAAAAGGATATACGTTCCCATTGGTTCCATAGAAATTTTATCAAAATCGATTCAGTCATTTGGTTTTTAAATCTACATAGCTGGAGGAAATAGAAAATATATCATCCAAGTAAACGAAATTGCGTGTTTTGCTTTCCTGTGACTTTCCAATGGTGTTGTTAGATGTGGTGGATATCACTAAAACGTGTAAAATAAAAAACTTTTTACAAAAAAAGCACAACCGACTTCCAAACAACAAAAAAAAACACTACAAAGTATAAAATAACTTTAATTTCGGAAGTCGGTGTTAAAATACAAAAAAACAACCAAAAACACCGACTTCCGAAATTAAAGTTATTTTATACTTTCGAGTGTTTTTTTTATTTGGAATTAAGTTGTATTTTTTTTTAAAGTTTTCTTTTCCTTATAAACATCTATTTCGCCATGCTTTAGTTTCATAATATTGTAATATAACTTGAAAAGGTTAGTTATTCCCACTTTAATATAGTAATAATAAGGAAAAATAACACTATCCCCAACTTATCCAAGCCGCGCCATACCAAGACAATCCCGAATCAATTGGCGTCGACTGGGACTGAAGACATGAAATGCCATCCGTTCCGTTTTACACTGGCTTACACGATTTCCCTTCAGGGATGACACGTCAATCAAGCACCTATACGGCCTCCATTGAGGCTGGCTGCTCATGGAGCAACAGGAAATATAACGGCTTTGTTGGGGACACTGCAGCGTGCTGAATGTCAAGGTGACTGATATAAGCACGTGTTTACGGAAAACGTCTTACGTAACTTAAATTGGCTTATTTTGGGATGTTGTTTTGTAGCTTATAAATGGCTAAGATAGTAGACTACACCGTGCTGGCGATGATTGCGGAAAGGTTGGACTGTCCTTTCATTCGGCGAAATGTAAAATTTAATGTGTGATTAATTGGTGTATAATTTAATTTAATTTATTTATATTTTAAAATTGAATTTATTAATGGATGAAAATTTAATTTAATTTATTGGTTTTAATTTAATTTTAATATAATGTATTTGTTTGACATACATCATTATTTATATTTTATTATTTCTGTTGTTGTCCGAATTAATGTTTATTTTTAATTTTAATGTTACTGTGCAATCGGTGCAATACCTGAATATATGAGTTTATTATTATTTCCATTATTAATTGTAAATACATATAAATTACATTTTAAAATATTAAAATACAAAGATATATTATACATATTTAAAAATATAAAAAATAGTATTATTATTATTGAGTCGTTTCCTCAGCGTTTCAGTTTAGGTAAGGTAGTGACTTTGAAAAGGCTCCATTTTTCTTGTAACGAAAAAAAAACGCAAAGGAAAAAAAAAAAAACCTGCTTTCTTTTTTGTTCATTTGATTTTTCAAAACCTGGCAAAAGTGATTCAAAATGTGATGTTATAAACTTACAATACAACATCATTGTAACCGTTAACAGTTTGTCCCAATTTATACTAATGCTACATAATTTTATTTTGCTTAACCAAACCAAAAAAAATAATCCAAAAGCCAAATAAGGTCGCGTTTCCACTGCGTTACCACTAAATACACACCAAAATGCGTTAAGCCAGGGTACAAGTGATATCAATCCGATTCACTGAGGTAGTCTCATTTTATGATTAGTAAACGAGGGACATTGCATTGACGAGTTGTTAACGAGTTTTGGAGACGTAAACAGAAATCCTGATTGAGTGAACAGGTAACTATTAATTGAATTTGGATTTCTGACTGGAAAAAGTTCCGGCGTCACTCCAAACTAGGAACTTGACGAAAATCGAATTTTTGACAAGTTCCTAATTTTGCGTGACTGACGGACTAAACTTTTTGATTACATCGTACGTGTAAAACTCCGGAAACGTAACTTTTTAATTACAAACAATAACTAGAAACACCCACGACGTGGCAATGCTGCCAGTCTTTTGGGTACATTTGCAGTCGCCAGCGATGAGGATGACATTTTTGACGCCATATTTTAGGGTTAATTTAGTGAGGAGTTTTTAGAATGTACCCACAGACATAAGTTTGTGTAAAAAAGTTGTGTTAGTTTTTGGTGACTGGTTTTTGGAGTCACCAAAAATACATTGTAGCGAAAAATACATTCAAGCACAAATAAATATGAAGAGCACAATATTACCCTTACTACGCAAAAAACCGTATGTCTGTATCACTCACGTTTATCCAACCGTGCATGAAGTCCACTTAAATTTAACAGTTTGTTAATTTATCAGTCTGTAAATTCAGTGCCCTGCGAGAGAAGCGGTTTGCGCAGGCGCCAACAAATCAAGTTTGCCTCCCGTATCCCTAGATAATTTGTTCTAATTGAAATTCAAGTCATTGACATAGCCATCGGAGGTAATCAAATTTCTAGAAGCATAGTACGGACACACTTTGTCCGTGTTCCGTGTTCCGTCTACGTACATCCATGTGTGTAGCGAGTCGTGGGTTGTAGATGAGCCTGAATTTAGAAGCTGCATGTTTTATCTTCATACCAGCCGAAAAGCGTCCACTGGTGGACTTAGGGTTGCCATAATCACCACGCTTGGCAGGTGGGTTGGAGATTGCAGTGTATCTGTTGCACAAAGAATGTTGCTGCCCATTCTTTGGTGAGTCCCTTAGTCGCCTCTTACGACACCCACGGGAAGTGATGGGATAGTGCTATTCTTTTAAGTCCGACAACATACAGAACAGGTTTTATACCGCATATATAACGCTGTGTGTTTTACTTGTCTTGACTGTCTATTCACATCGATAAAACGCTGTTATATTAGAGTATTTTCCTGGATACAAAAATAATCATTATATTTGGTCCTTCAGTTAGATTATTATTTATTATTATTAATTGTTCTAATTTAAAAAAGCATTTCTTTTTTAAATTAGTACAATTAACAAAGATGAAGCGCATCAAATACTAGGCGTAGGGATTGATCATCGCACTAATTAGTCTTAATTTTTTTCTTCAAATCTGTGTGGTTCATTCCGCTTCTTCATTTAATCGCTTCAGTCATTTCCAAGATTGGGACTTGCGAGTTTTTATATCAGGAGTAAACGATCTTCACTAAATCTGAAACGAACCAATTTTCATTTTGATTTTTTACATTGATTAACTTTTGCTTCAGAAAAATAATCGTTGTTCAATCATGAAGGTGTATGTATGGGAAGCTCGACCCCATATAGTGACAACCTTATAAAAAAGACGACACAGAATGCCACTCAATGCAATACCATTAGTGATGTATTGTATCATACTCGTACAGTTTCAGCAAGGCATGGCCACCATTAGCCGACCACTTCCCATCACTAAAGCAATCGATGACGACATATCTAGGTTTTGAAACAATCTTCAAAGTAAATGGATTATTATTAGAAATTACAAAATGAGATTTTTGGAGTAGCTTTCAAATTAATGTGTTTTAAAAGCGTGCCGATAATATTATGCTGTTATTTTTAAGTAGTTATCGAACAGTAAAGTGATCCCTCATGGAGGCGTGGGTGTTGCGGAATTTATTGGAAAGAGTCACCGCAGCCCTGGAACGCAAGGGCATTTGGAGGAACACGGATGGGTTTCAGTCAGAAAGCGTCTGACACTCCCTGGCGCTCAGCCCAGAGCGGAAGGAATCATTTGATGATTACCCATTCTTAAAAATAAAGAAAAAAGAGAGATGGGAAGGTAGATACTGAGATGAGAGCCGATAGGGATGTAAAAAAGACCGAAGCATTCTGTACCAACCTAAACTACTTTTAAGACTACTAATAAAACCTTTAAGTACCGGGTAAAACGGGGTGGATAGAAATGATGGGGCGAATAAAAACGAAAATTGATTTGAATTTTCATGTTATTTAAATATTGTTTGCAGCAATGAAGAACTCAAATTTTATGGACGCTTTGTGAGAAACAATTAATATAGTATTAATGTAAAAATCCCATTTTCCCGTTTCGTTTTTATTCACCCCTGCATTTCTATCCACCCCGTTTTACGGTATTAAAAGTGTTAAGTTATCATCATAATAAGTATATTGTAGTCCTTAGTGTTAAATTTATGTAAACGCAAGTTATTAAATTATTCGTTTTGAATTCATGCGTTTCACCTACTATTTCCCACGATGGTCGAGGACATTGTTTGGCGTTTAAATTCTCTGACTATCGTGCATATCCCATTTTTTCCCGATCTCGTTGGAATTTCGGGACATTCTACCTACATGCCAAATTTCAGCTGTGCGTTATCTGTCAGTCACTCAGTTATAGAAGAATTGTAAATATGTCACCGGAAAATTGCAGACGGCGTAAGATTGTAATAAATTTTTATTTAACAATAATTTCTCCATATACATGAAAATATCGTTTTACACAATAAATCCCATCCAAATTCAATAGTTTCCAACATATCTGTGTCTTACTAAGGAAAAATAGTTTAAAATTTTTACTTGAAACTTTACAATGTTACGGCGTTTGCAATTTTCCGGTGACATGTATATTGATTTGAAAATATAATTACTAGCAGAGGGGTAGCCTGAGTCTACGCAGCGAGGGGCATTGTTGACAAAAGAATATTTCTATAAATTTACTACTTTTGTATTATTGTTAAAATTACGTTTATGAACATACAGACTTGTTCATAAAAAGTTGTTACCGTAAAATCAGTTTAATATTCAGCGGATAACTAATAATGTGCATATTTTTCTTAATTCTTTATTATGCATCATAGCAATTGATATATATTTACAGTGAAGAATAGTTCATGTACAAAGTCGACCTTAACTCTAAAATTGAGTTTTCTCCCAGCAAATCTTTGAGTGATAGAGAGAGATCACAATAGAGGGTAGGATTCAGCGCAAATTAAAATACTACATATTTTAAAATACATAATTATAAAGTACCTGGATGTCTTTTTTTTTGTAAACGTTCCGTAAAAATTAAACCTAGCTAGATCAATTTATACATACTAAATTTCATGAAAATCGTTGGAGCCGTTTCCGAGATTCAGATTATAAATATACATATACTCAAGAATTGCTAGTTTAAAGGTATAAGACGTATTGCATGACAATTTGATGTAAGAATTTTAACTATGTCCCAACTTGTAATATGAATTTTATATGCCTCAATGGCGGGACATAATAGAACCTGTAACTAAATCCACACGTTATGAACCTATAATCCACAATAAATTAATTGAATTGAAGTATATTTAATAAGCCTGTTTACTGTTGTCACTAACAATGTGAGTCCCTTCTAGTTAATAGCTTTAGGTTTGAACATAAAGCACTATTTCGTGTTTCCCTGGGAAATGTAGTGTATGGTTTCAAGTCGCTGCATCAGAAATTGGCAGAGCACTACGGAGACCATTAGTAACCCGAGATCCTTTCCAAGAGGTGCAACAATGACAGCGCAAATATAGCTTCACGTGGATTCAATCGCGAATCGTTTTGATGGTAAGCCAGGGATGTTTATCTATGTTTTGGGCATTCTGGTTTTAGTAGTACGGCAGATAAACTCCCTGTGCTATCAATAAATTAATTAAAGAACCTGTAAAAATCATTTAGAAATAAAAATAATGGATTTGCGACAAGTGCCATATAACCACAATAAAAATAGTAACTTAAACATGTATGAGTAATATCGGAGTATTCCCGATAGATCACCAAGCAAAAATATTGATTGGTGCTCTAATGGGAATAGTTTTGATGCTCTAAAAATCGGTGCTCTATATCCACGTAAAACGCTAATTCCTCACATCAAATATAGTAAGCATAATTGAAAAGAAAATACGTTATAGAAACCAGCCCTTAGTCAGGAAAAGTTCGGTCAAACTGTACTTAACGTAAAACTTATCTGATGAAGTCTCCTCTAAGTTAGAAAGAGCCCTGTCATTGAAACTACTCGATAGTTATTTTCATATAGGTATAAAAAGAAAGAAAGTTAAAACTTAAATCTACTAAGACCTGTGATAAAACTGAATCACTATTTCAAGTTAATTGAATAAAAGGCCAAGCAAATAACAAGGAAAACTTAGAAAGCTTGGGAAGCTTTCAACTTACTCTAGTTTTAGTTTTTTATCATAGCATGTAAAAAGGTCAATTTGTGATGCTTTTCAAGAGCTTTGAACTTTGAATCTTTAGATGGACGGACGTATGTACCTACGCAGCTTAGATAATATTTTGACGTCTTCCTTTGTTTCAGTATCAGTATAAGTAACTGATGTCAAGATCAGCTAACCTAGTGAAATAGCAGGGTTTCTGCCAACATTTAGGGGCGCCATGTATGAAAGCTCAGTTATTCTTGGATGTTAAAGAACTAAGTTTGCTCAAACATTTTACACAGCCAAGGAACGAAAAACGAGGTCTTGTCCTTTGATACAAGCGCCGCTTCGGGTATTGTATCAAAAAAAAATCTTAAGACTACTTTGCATCTTTCAACCCCACCAACATGTAACCCCACCGACAACAACAACAACACATACTCCCGCAACCCAGCGCGATTCAAAACCGCGAAAATAAACTATTCCATTTACAAAAAAAATGCTACAAATCCCCCCACATAAGCCGAAAGTAGTTGCGGTGATAGCGGCCGCAGTTGACTCGCGCGGGCTGTCAGCGGCCCACACGAACAGGTTGCTAGATTTGCCCACTATTTTTACGTGTCCCGCACTAGTGATGCGACATGTCACACCTGTTGTTGGTCGTGGTCGCACTTACAATTAGTGCGGGGTACACCATTTTTTGGTGGTTTTTAGTAATCGATAGTTTTTTTTTTGTAAATATTTGTTGTTCAGCTACGCTTTATGTGTAATTTCACTGTGGGTTGGCTATTGAGCGATAAACCCACGAGCTCAAGCCAATTAAAACTGGATAACTTATAGCCAGTGTTATGAATGCCACATCTAATAGGGTATCTATTGTAATTACACAACTGTTCTCTAAATGTCGATCTCAAAATGGAGACTTCCAGTTGATTTTATATCTTTTACGGAAATGTGTTGTTTTTTACTAAAAGCATCTTTGGGAAATCATGTCTACAATAAGATACTCGTAATATGTGGGTATCAAAGTTGCTACAGTATAATTATTGCTACACCTACACTACTGACACATGATATCGCAGACCATCCACCAGACAAAAGGGGAAATAATAACGTTACAAAAAAAAACAGAACGTAAAAAAAATACAAAAAGTCATCTCGTTACGCACAAAAATCGACATGGCCGCATCACTAAAGTCGAGTACACACACGCAGTGATACCGAATGATTCGGTATCGCGTACCCCGCCCAATTAAACAGTTTTTGCTCCTCTGCACATTTGTAGCGAGTAATGTCGGCAGTGTTTATGCGATCGCCCATGAATACAATGACCGCTTGCCGTACCTGCATATTATACATTCAGTAGTTTTAGAAACTAATTGTTTCTAAATAAATTCCACTATAGTGCCACAAATAATTATTAATTTAGCCCCGGAATGTATTAATAGTTCAAATTAAATAATGATGTCGTTATTGTAGATGTCCGAATTGGTGGATTTATCGTAATTTCAATATCTACATTTTGCTGGCTTAGAATTTTGACAATAATGTCAATCGGTGAGCGGTCTAGTGGAATTCGACGAAATGGGTTAATATTGTGTACTTTGGTTAAACAATACGAATGCCCGGAATTCAATAAACACAAGTCCTAACAAAACAACATTTTGAATCACTGTTCCTGGTTAAACAACCACATCGAATAACTCGCCCGAAACCACGATCGCTTGCATCTTTGTATGTGTGAAGTTAGATGACAAGTTAACTGACAAGTCCTCGGCTTTGACACTTATAATTAGGCTAAGCCAAACCTTGGTGGTAAAAAAAAGAAGTGCAACCTGACTGTTGCTGGTTTAAGTACACAAAAGTTGGCCTAGTTCTGTCCGATTTGCAAAATCTATATATTTTTCTAAGGCGATTTGAACGAATGGCGCCCGGTGTTCGTTTGACTGAATCAGTAAAAGCTGCAAACACAAACTATGGCCGCCGGCCGGAGCAAGCGACCGGAGCGAGCGACCGGAGCGAGCGAATTCAGGGGCACCCCGACATTGCGAGGGTAAGTTTGAAGCCTGTGCCTAAATAAAACTAAACGTCACTAAAGCAACAAAAAATGCTAACGCGATTTTCTGTGGGACAGCTCTGACGTGGTTAACGTTCCTTTAGGATATGAGAAGGATCACGTTTTAATTATATTTCAAGTGTTTATATACTATTTCTATTGGAAGATTCTTCTTCCAATAGAAATAGTATAAGGGAGGCCTTTGCCCTGCACTGGAACGGAACAAGCTGAACATAATGTGTGAACTAAGCACTCAAAACTATGTCGAAAGCAGTATAAGCTATAAATTCCAGAAATTCGATACAGATTAACGTTTTAAAAAAATTACTTAAAAACAACCGTTGAACAGTAATTCCTCGAGTAACATAACAACATTACTTAATACTGCATCTGATAATACGCAGTTAAGTTAAAACCCTCATCTGATCAACAATTTTAATGCAATATCGACTAAAATCGCGGGAAAAGCAGGACGGCGCAAATTTAAACCATGATGTCCATGGTTCATCAATATGTCAGTTTAACTGACGAAATGATGAATTAAATTCCGTGTTAACCTCGCACGATTGACGTAAAACTGAGGTGGGAAATTTAATTAAAATATCAACTAGTCTGAACTCAGCTTGATGAAAGTACGAATAGGGGCGGTCATTATATTATCGTCTTATGGGGTTGGACCGTGAAAGATGGCGCTCTCTGAGGCCTTTACGTCAGGGGTTCCCGCAAATAATCGATTTTTTTTCTTGAATTAATGATCTTTAATTTTGATTGTGAAAATTGGAAAATTAAGGCTTTTTTATTTTTTATGATCATAATTATAATCATTGTATTAATAATTATAGGGTTAAGGTACTTTGACAGTTATTTTGCCGGTGGGTGTTTTATTAAAATGGTTTTTAGTTTACAGTGGTGCGTTGAATTGAGGGATCACAAATGTAAAATTTGTATGCTCGGAGCTTATGAAGAAAATGTGCTTTAAACACTTTACCTATCCTAGCTTCAAGATTACCAAAATCAATTCACTTAATGCACTACACCAACTAAGACGTTTCACAACGCCTTCAAATGCGGATTTGTTGCGATTCCTGCAGTGAGTGATGGCCATACAACAAGTTGTCGACAAGCATGTCGACTGTTTTTGCTCATTATACTGACGAATTTATTGCGTTACGCCTCAGTGGGCAAGAGTGTTAAGCTCGCATATATCTTAGGGTTCGATCACATTGTTCTGCGGATGATATTGCGTTCTGGATCAGTGGGATATTTTATTATTAATTTATAAGTGGCCACAAAAAAGTGTAAGTGGTGTTTGCGCTATTCAATGGAAATATTATATGTTATGGGTAAAGACTGGGTTGCAGCCTTCCCGAATAATTTGAGCAAAAATATAGGCTCAGTCCGTTCGTGAATATATCTTTAGGAATGATGTCTAAATGGAGATTCTGTGGTAAATGCAGTCTCAGATTATTAATAGCTACCGGTAATTTAAAGGCGTTTTCATTGGGAAGATACAGGTCAAAGTTTAGACTATGTTTTATTAATGAAGACAGAATTTTTTTTTGCCACAGAATAGATATACCTTTTTTTTTAAGGATGGGAAATCATCAAATGACTTCTTCCGCTCTGGGTGGAGCGGAAGGGCGTGTCAGACTCTTACTGACTAAAACCCATCAGTGTTCCTTCTAAAGCCCTTTGCGTTCCAGGGCCGCGGTGACTCTTTCGAACAAATTCCGCAACCCTGGCAGTGAATAGATATACCTGCATCAGAGTTTTCACATTTGCTTTTTCACCAAAGTTTTATTAATCCAATAATTTGTATGATGTTTTCTCTACTTTCGTTTTTTCCCCAATCTATTTTAAGCGTGGATACCTTTTTACTCAATTTATTCTTTTCTCGATCAACGTGGGTCAGATCTGACTTCAGTAAATAAACTGAACAAAATGGTGTTGCCATCATTAGAAATGTTTACTTACGTCTTTTGTTTGATTTCTGAGTTGGAAATAGCTAATAGATGCGAAAGCAAGCTATTAATACATGTCGAAATAGATTGCTTATTAACTTTTATGTTTGACGAATATCAACTGGACTGTGATTGATGAGAGAATGTGTGTTATTTTTAAAAAGAAAGCTGTTTTTTTTCTGTTTGATGTACCGCAACTTGTATTGGTTGCGTCAGCGCAAATTGTCCCTAGATCAAGATGCGTGGAAATCCACACTTATCCTGCGAATTTGTGCTGTTGTCGACTCGTAGAACAACGGCAGCAGGTAAGTATTTAACAACTTTAATTTCCTTACGAAACGGATGAATACATTGTTCTTTATAGTATTACTAGTTGCCGTCCGCGACTCCGCCCGCGTGAAAGTAGTAAGAAGTGGGGATAAAAACTATCCTATGTCCTTTCTCGGAACTCAAACAATCTATCCACTAAATTTAATCTAAATCGATCCAGCCGTTTGCGCGTAAAGAACTAACAAACATACATACACACTAACACACTTTCGCTTTTATAATATTAGTGAGTGTGATGTGATAAATAACAATGTTGTCATCCGTTTCGGAAATACCTGCCTACTCCACTGTACGCTCTAAGTAGCGTGTCAATTACAATTAGTCCAGCTTCCCAATAACCTATCTTTCGAGCTAGTGACAGACGGATAGACACATTGTCTTACGGTGCAAGCCCATTATGGGTGCAACACTTACCTTCAAATAGATTTGATAGGCTTAGCACCTAATGGAGCAGATCCTAATATAGTATTAAAGCAATTACCTTTCTCATTGAAGCATTAACTGTAGTAGATACTATAAACTTAGAATATAAGCCTTCAAACATAGCTTTCAAATGTATGAAAAGTTTTACTTCTATAAGTAATTTTGCAAGACATTTAATTTCTCTTCATAATTTCAAATACAACTGAACGAAAGATTGCGTCGTACGTTTTCAACTTAAGCCCTTTACGTTTGTAAAGGGAGGGTAGAACAGCAATAGCTAATACTGAATACCTAAATTAAAATTGAAGTCGCAAGAATGAGATTGAAAATAATCGGAATAGATCCGCTGTCCCGGCTGTTGTCGTTGGACTGAGGGATTAAGGAAGACCGATGGGTGATTTCAGTTCGACATACATGTATACATAACGGCTGTATCCTAAAGGGGTGAGTAGAGCCGAGGTGTAATGTTATTAGTCTCCCTCTCAAGGTATAAAGGGAGTGTCTATTACAATTTATTGGACGCAAGTCCAGACTTTAGGCTTTCACTGAGAATTTCGCAAAGCCTAATGGTATTTTGCCTGATCCGTTAATTGAATCGAACGCCTTAGCTCTGTCGTGTTTCGGATCTCAGAGCTCTAGTCAAAACATAGGGGCAGAAACTTGACAAAGTATCTGACAATACAAAGTAAGTATAAATAACTTAATTCACAGTTTAGTATTAGTTTCAACAGGGAAATTAAAACGACACTTTTAATAACATTTGTTACAGGTTCGACTAGGATTTCATTGAATGAAATTGAAAACATTGGAGTCGAATATTTTCACAACACTCAGTAAAGAGTATGAATGAAACAGATACCGAAGATAAACGCCAGCAACTATGTCTGTTCTATACTAGTTGTTTTCTGCGTATTTACTGGCAACTTTTTTTTTTGCGAAACGGCGAGCTACGTGTACAATCATTCATCATTCATGATTCTTTATTGTTCACCAAAACAACTTATATCATAAAACAGTCATAATAAAGTTCATGTACAAAGGTGAGCTTAACTCAAAGTTGAGTTGTCTCCCGGCAAACCTTTGAGTGATGGAGAGAGATCAGCATTGAGGGTAGGAACCCGTGTACAAATAATATACCTAAATATACATATCAACTGATATTTGTCATTGTGAAAGGAAATGCTCTTAAATTTTCCTCTTGAAGACATCAAGAGAAGGGCTTGCGTAGAGAGTGTGAAAGAGAGTTCCAGAGACGCACTGCAGTAACAGAAAAGGAGCCAACATAGCGGCTGGAAGTGTGACCCGAAGTACGAAGGAGAAGAGAAGTGGCAGTGTGACAGGGTTTGCCCCTCGGGAAGAGGTACTCAAAGCGTTCACGAAGATATTGAGGTGAATTAGGATTGTGCAGGGTAGTATAGAGAAGGGATAGGATATGGGTATCTCGCCGACGCCGAATTGGCAGCCACTTCAATCTGGTCCGATACTCTGACACATGGTCGTATTTCCGGAGGCCAAAAATTAAGCGAATGCACAAGTTCTGCAGCCGCTTGAGTTTATTTAAAAGTACCTCCGTTGCATCTAGAAAGCAGACATCATTCATCTCTTAATTAATCAAACGATAGAAAAATGGATAAAAACAACCGCACCTTCGACTGAAACTTGTGAGTACGACAAATCGAATCAAAACAAGGACAGCAGCCGCTATTTCACACACGCAGATAAAATAACGTGAAACAAGAACGTAACAAATTGTCGTTATTACGGGTAAAAACAATGTTTTCGTAAAACAAACGAATCAACTTTGTATAGGAAAAATGCGAGCCTTCATTCGACCGCTTCAAAAACGTACAGGAGGAAAAATTATTCATAAAAAATTCAATAATTCCGAGTTTGTCGCGGCTGCCCAGTCCGCGGAATTTGAAGCACAAGGATTGTATTTGGATTGAAACAGATTGATAAAAATGTTATCACATGTTTTTGACGCGGCTAATCCCAACGCTCAGTTTTTTGACAGATTTGATTAATCTCCCGACAACATTTCATCAATTATATCCGGATAAATAAAATGTTTGAAGAATAACTTTAACTTTAAATAAATGTGTGCATTACAGAGTAAATATAAATAGGTTTATACTGTAGCATCTCGACGAAACATGATCACATTTATTAACACTGTTTATATAAAATATCGCGTGCACAGAACCGGGTGAGACGACTTAACCACTGCAATATTAACACAACAAAAAAAAAGAGAAACAATCTAAGAGATTTTATTGTTCCGCGAAATTTATTGCACACAATAAAACGTAGTATAAATGAATTATTAACCATCGCTTTATTAATAATTCATACGTTATAATGTTAGTGTAACGGAAAAGTTATTTTAAGTTATTTTTTCCAGTGAGTTTCAGATCCGCGATACTGCGTAAGAGCTACAGTGCCCCTAATTAAAATTAATGTAAAATAAATTCAATTATGTGCGTATTGGGTGGTATTCCCAGCCCGGAATAATTATTTCCTAATAAGTAATACTTACAGCGAGCTGTTTTTAAGTGAAGCGGAAATATGACTAATTTATGCACTCGTTTATATCATAAACATACAAACATTGTTACTTACCAGCACTGGTCGCAATTATTGGGGAATTTCTACACATTTTTATGAAGATATTTTATCTGTTACCGCGTTTTAATTCATAGCAGAACTAATTATTTCGTATTAATCGAATTGAATCGGAATTTAAAACGTCTAGAACGTCAGACATCCAGGATAGATTATTTCTATAAACTTTTTATTATTCTCGTATAGAGCCTGACCATGGGCGTGCAGTAGGCTACAGTAAGGGTAGGCCAGCCCATACATGATGCCAAAGTCACAAGACAGAAATAAATTCTATTAGGTACATCAATTCGTGCTGCTGTCGCCTGCGTTACCTACATATCACCGATTGAGCTACATAACAACAACATCACCACCACTGATTTATAAAAGAAAACCCCACTTTCTAATAAACTCTTAAATAACAAGCATCTTGAGTGTAATGAACAAAAAATGTTATAAGAAACATCGTGTGTTGATCCCACGGTGCAACGCAGTGAGCGGTGTTATGAACAAGCCGAGCGGCGTCGGAGGGCGGGGCAGTGCGGCAATATTGAGCTGCTTGAGACATTGTAAAATTCACGAGTGACAGCATAGTTGCCACTTGCAACGCAGACAGCGGAAATTAGCCCCTTCAGGATATCAAGTACGTCGATTACGAGTCACCCAGCCGCGGCGACACTGACAGGCATCGTGCATCGCTCATCGATGCGACGAATGATTAAACCCACATTTCTAGCATTTCTCTCTAAGCGGTGATTGCTCGACGCGCAACGTTACAAGTTACAACACGCCCTCTTCAATTAATACCAATGACTCTTAAATACAACCTGTACGACGTTAAATTGATACAAAAAAACACGAACACCGTTATTTAACGTTTTATTTTGGTCCACCGTGTGCAATAAGTTATTAAGTTTAAGGATCGAGATAATGGTAACCTGCTGTGCGTAGTAGGTAGCCACAATTAAACCAGCCTCCGTGATAAGCAGCTGATACACCGCATAGTTAACCGAGTGCGGTTAATTTAAGAAATTAATACGCTAAGAAAAATAGCTCCGGCCTTCATTAGAACGAGCAAAAACTATTTTGAGAGTAAACAAGCAACCGGTGCTAGTATTTTCTGAGACAAAACATAGTTATGAAGTATGATGGCAGCACTAGGTATGTGCACGAAGCTAAAAAGAGGAATTCCATTCACGAAATGCCACGCCACGTAAAAAATAGGCCTTTATCCGTTTATCCGAGCACACATATAAAGTTCTAAAAACACCAAAAAGTGGACACGAAGGGCATTAGTCGTACGTAAAAATAGTCTGACGGGCGTGCACTTCCTAAACACTGAGCACCCCGCGTGCAGTTCCATTAGATACCGGCTTGCGCGCTAGGAGGAGAGCTCGCCGAACATGGCGCTGCCCCATCCACGAATAAAAACAAAATCTCGCAGCGAGTATTGATTTAATACGCATGTGGACTCGCCCCAGGGCAGGGGGTGAAAAAATAAAATAAAATTAAAAAATATGCATAATAAAAATTTGGTCGATAACGATGCGTCCCTCGGCCCTCAGCCTCGGTCCCTCAGCCTGTGCGTGGGGTAGGGGATCGATTATTTTAGAAATCACAAATACGTTCACCAATGCATCTTTACACGCTTTTGTATTCCTCTGCATTTCAAAGGAATATTGTACGGTGGCCATGTTCCGCGAATCGCTGCGCGACATGAATGTTAACCTTACTTTTTGAATTCTGATCTCAAATATTACTGAACAAATCGTTTAGATGTAAATATAATTCAAATGCAATTAATGGAAAAGGTAGATTCAGTTTGTTTTTTAACCAGTGAGTAAGTGAGCGCGCCGTTTCTGAAGTTCCTATTTCACCGAATGAAAAGTGCATAAAAATGTGCTGATACACGTTAATTGTATCCCGTTCATTTACAGGCGTACAATTTTACTCTTTTGCATTGTAGCGATACCATTTGCAGCGTAATTTGTTTGTAAAAATTGCTACTCAATTAAGCATCTGAGTTGTAATACAATAGCATTGGATACTTGGCTGACAAAAGCCGATTCCTGGCGAAATAACAATGTACCGATCGCGGTGGAAAATATTTTTACTATTTTGTAGGATTCTTTGAGAATGTAACTGGTTCTAAACCGTTTTGTAGATAAGCAAGAAATGGAAGTGTTTTTTAAATCGCTCTAGACAGTTTTATTATGTCGGTTGGTAACTGCATTTAATTTAGGCATTGATTACTTTCTTTTTTTATGGAAAATGCAAATACTGTTGTTTGATAGGTATCGTAACGAGGAGCTCGTGGCTAAATAATAACAGCCGCATGGGTCGATCTTCTAGGTTAAGCAACGCTTGCCGCGATTGGTCTGTGGATGGATGACCATCTTAACAAACCGAGACTTCTCCGTGCCTCGCAAAGCACGTTAAGCCGTTGGTCCCGGCTGTCATTTGTAGATATTTGGCAGTCGTTACGGATAGTAAGAAGCCAGATAATCTGACACCAGTCTTGCCAACGAGTACTGTGTTACCCAGTTAAAGGATTGTGGAGGTCTGGTAGGCAGCCGCTCCACCTAAAATACTGGTATTCAGCTGAATCCGGTTTAACTGGAAGTCGACCCCAATATAGTTGGGAAAAGGCTAGGCAGATGATGAGGTATCGTAACGAAGTGGAAAACCACTGCGTAACTAAATACTCATGATCTATGTGTGTAATGTGTATCACGTAACTCATGCGATCGTGGCGAGAGTAAGGTTATGTGTCTATTGAACTATTATGAAGCTCCCTATTCAATAGGATCCGATTTAATGTCGCGGGCTATGTGTCGTTGTCGGGAAGTCGACTCTGCCGCGCTAAAGATGGGGGCAGGGAATATGTTTATTTATTTAATTGGTTATATATACAAACATGTCTTATGCTCATACCAGAGCTAGCTTCATCTTTTTGACCTTGACAACTCAAAGGTACCTGTGCCCGGATTCTGAGGTATTTTATCAGTCATTTATCTGGCCATCAACCACTAATCAACCAATGGCGTCATGACAAAAGCGTTAACGGACAGATAAACGACCGATACAGTTCTCAGACACCATAATTGATTTGATGTGATCGGAAAATTGTCATTTTATTTACTTTTTCTCGCACTATGAATTTCTCTTGTATCATGGGTGCGTTTACAAACATAGAAACTCGCATACACTAATAGCCAGACCCGGAACAACTATCTGTAGGCTATACAAATACTTGATCCGTGCGGGAATCGAACCCACAACACGCAGCGCAGCAGCCAATCGCTTAACCACTGCGCCAACCGTGTTTCAAAACTGCGCCAACCGTCTCGTGTGATTGACAATATTCAAATAGTTTTAAGGCACTAGGTCCATCGGTACCTAGATCTACCCAAAATTGCCAAATTGTAATTCTTTCTCATTAACTGTTGTATTTAAGAAAAGAACTGTGGTTTCCAAGACTTTTTTTTTTGTTATTGGTCTTCGCGAAACTCATGTTTTACTAAACATAAAATATAGTACCTATATGGGTTCTGTTCGTCGCACTACGCGAAGCACCTGTAGATACCTGCCGGTCGATTCTGTAAACATGTCGAAGTAAAGGCTTGGGTGAAGTGATCACGAGGTGAGCTGTCAATCCATATAATCAATATGGAATGACAGCTCACTTCGTGATCACGTGACATCTTGATTATACGGATTGACAGCTCACCTCGTGATCACTTCACCCAAGCCTTTACTTCGACATGTTTACAGAATCGACCGGCTACCTTAAATCAAGATGTACGGTCCGGATAAGACGCTTTACATCCGTAACACACGTATCGCAAAAGACGTCTTGGTTTTCTGGACTCACTCTTATTATACGCCATTTCTGGACACGCACTAAGAACCATAAGACAGGCATTTACCTAACACACAATGATAATAACGACTGATAAGATTACATAGCATGTCAGTAATAGAGCAATTTCCAAACTGTTGGTCGGTTGTTTATCAAGCCGTGTGTGAATGGGTCCTAAGTGACGAGGTGTGACGTCATAGGAAGCGCCGAGCGCCATATTAGGGGCTCTGATGAGTGTGTGGGCCAGTTCCGTTTGACCCAGAGCTAGTGCGCGTTGCACACTGTAGCAGTTTGCAAGGTAGGTAACCACAACGCCTAGGATGACTGATTTGTGCTGATTGGCTATTATTAGCACATATCATCGGATTTAGGGAAAATATTGGTGTAGTCAAAATTTTTTAGAGAAAATCTAGCGCCATAACAAATTAATGCCAGATCTTTATGCAGTGATTAACTCCAGATCACAATCACTTGGCGAATAGGAATAACTGCAAAGATCACCTTAATCTAATCCCGACGTAACATAAAGCAATCAGCCGACCGATAGTCGCAGGCGCACGTGTCACATGCATGCGATTCGTCCGGAAACTTGCGCTAGTCCATAATGGCCGTACTCCTTTATTTTCAAGTATTAAATAAGTGCCCTAATAGACGCATCCGCGGCATGTTCCTGTCGTCGCACAAAGTCAAATTGGCGTTTGTGCGACTGAAGCGAATTGAAGAAAATGGTGCCGTCAAGGACGTACTCCACTGGTCTTGCGATTAGCGCAATTTGCGACTGTTTTTATATGCGTCAATGTTTGATTTGAGAGTTCCGCTTGCATCCCGGCTGAGGAAACGTTTATGTATTAAGTGTCTTTGATGCAGCGCGTTGACGTAGAGGCTGATTGAGGTCCCCCTTCTTCGAATGAATAACAGCGTGTTGGTCGGGCTCAAAATATATGACGCGTATCCTCGAAGGATGAAGAGGAAAACTACGGGACCAGGCTCTAGACAAGTGGCATTCTGTCAGCAGAAGCGTAGCAAAGGCGATTGTCAAGACGTTATTTTTGACGTTTTGACAATCGCTTCATTGATTGATTGACAAAAGAAGATATTTTGGTATTTCGACAATCTCATTCGCTGAAAGAAGGCACTTTGTTAAGAGCCTCAAAGGGCATACAATCAAAAACTAAATTACTAAAAAAAAACTCCGCATCATTGACAAAACCAACATTTCCATAATAATCTTTTTTTAAAGTTCCTCGTTCTTCCTATTTCTAATTCATTATTCGTGTAGCACAGTCCGTATTCAAAATGTTATTTTCTTCAACCATACATTTGCATCGCCTGACCTGTTATAATTATTATTTTCTATCGCTGCAGAAGACAGGGAACATTGAATCGATTACCTATTATCGGGGTGAACGGAGGTGAATGGTGGTGAAAGGCCATGATTGGTGCACAATGGGTGTGTCAGCTGGCGCCACTTCCTCAGTTCTCATGGCAGTTCTTAGATAATTACATTAAAGTGATTTTATTAGAAACTAGTGGGTTTACACGGAACCATTAAATTTGTTATAGGTGGCAATGACTGTTGCACCATTATACGGTATTGTTTTCTTTTTTTTTCTGTGCTTTATGACTAATCGTACAAGGTATTTTTTTTATTATTTTTTTTTAATTATTTCTTGCATGTAGGAAGTCGCCGTTGAGGTCGACTCCGACGAAGGTGTTGTGACGATCTGATGTATCCTGAGCAATCTCTGGCCAAGTTTGACCTCTTTAGGTATGGAATGAGAAAGAGGAGCTCTATAATAAAACCTTCAGCAGAGGGTGTATATGTCACCAATAAATATTTGTTTGATTATAATTTCTCGAAATATTATGAAAAAATCGTTTTGTAAAACAATAAATTCTATCCAAATTCAATGGTTTCCAATATATCCGTGTCTTATTAGGAGAAATACTTTTGATTTCAAGCGATAAATCAGATAGATAGATAAAACATTTATTTGGTACAAGACAGGGAACATAACACACAAAAGCACACTTACATAAATCATAATACAAGAAAATACAAATATGAAAACACATTAAAAAAAAAACCACCTGTACCAAACTACCTATCGACATGAAAAATATTTGACACACGATATTTTACAATCTTATGGCGTTTGCAATTTTCCCGTGACTACAATTTAAAACGTCACAAAGGAAATATCTACTTTTTAGAGAATTTAACTGAACACAAACCCGTTAATAGAGTGCACTTAACGTGCTTGTGTTGAAATAAATTTAAAAAGATTCAAAGGAGATCGCATTAAAAAAGAACACAGTTGATACAATTCAGAGCTCCACGTAAATGTCTGGTATCATTTAACTTGCGTTCTCAATTCGAAATACAACCAATAGGAGTGTAGCTATTATTAAGATAGTAAGCCCGATAGCCTGGATGGTATGGAATTGAAAGGAAACGTCAAGTGGATTTGTTCCAATGCAACTGATTTTATTGTAGGACAAATATTTCACTGAGGAACTCAATTACGTCCGACGTCTTGCTGAACGTCCGGGAAATGTGACTCTTTTTATTTTGCAAGCTTTTATCAAGTTTTCCTTTTCATTTATTTTCAGATACATTGTGGAAAGGTATTTGTTGTCTTATTCTTGGCTGCCTCTTAGATTGTCAAGGAGATCTTTTCCAAGCTTTATTCATCATGTCTGTCCGGTTGGAATTTAGTTATCTTTTTTCAAGCACTTCTTACACGCATCTAGGCCTCTAGGGATTTTTTCTAATTTTAAAAGTACTGGCCATTTGAACAAGATTTGATTTTATTTTCCGATTTAAATATTCGAACGAAAATGGAATGAAGGATGTGGCATTTAAAAAAAAAAAGTATAAATTCCGTCCAATAACACTAAAAGTACGTACAATCACAGAAATGCAGTTGTAGTAGGTTATTATAAATGAATAGCCAAAGTACAAGCTTTGCGTGCCGCTCGGCTCGTGCATCAACACTACGTCTTACTAAAGGCTCGCCCACACAATCAATATTTAACTATTAATGAAGAAACGTCTGCACTCGACACTTCAACGAGTTCGTTACCGCAATTTCGGTTCATATTACATGTATTTTTGGTAATTATGGTAGAAGGAGAAGATTTACGGGTAAGATTTGGATTTTCAAGGATTTGGAACGCTTGACAAGGTCGCCCCGTGATGATGGATCATCAGTTACACATCGGGACACCCTTCCCTTCCTGCCTCGGAAAGCAGGTTAAGCCGTTGGTCTCGGTTAAGGCCAGATGTAATGTAAAAAAAAATCTAGTATTTGACCTCTCGCATAACAAAACTCTCTTAAGAAATCGCTTTCTTTTTTTAATTGCTTATTATTTATTAGCCTACAAATATGTAATCATATTGTTTATAATAAGAATGACGTTAACATGTATGACGTTACACTAGCTTTTGCCCGCGACTTCGTACGCGTTTTTTCCCGTTCCCGTAGGAATTTCCCGTTCCCGTATAGCCTTCCTCATGAATGTGGCTATCATATACAAAAAGAATTTTCCAAATACGACTGGTAGTTCCAGAGATAAGCGCGTTCAAACAAACAACCCTTCAGCTCATTAGAATTGATAAGCAACAGTGCTTCGTTGTTTCTGATTATGGGTATTAGCAAAATATATCGCTTTACCATCCATGTCTAAACGGAGGCATTTCTAAAATCAATGATTGTTACCGTAATCAGTATAACTAGGAGCTATTACATATGGTTTTATAAACGAGCATGCAGTCCTTTCTACGCCTGAATTAATAATATTCTTATTACTCAGAATTGTGAAGCCATGTGACGATTTTACAAATATTTTTGTGTACGTTTGATTGTTTACTTTGACACTTGAAGTTAGAGTTCATATTTGGTTAATGTTATGTTTAAATATGTAATAGTTTTAAAGTGTAGGAAGTTTCTTTAGGGGTTTTAAATATGGAAGAGTGGCCAGCCCCTTACTTACTATGGCGTGCTAATGCAATCGTGATTCCGGTGTGAGTAGCATTATCTCTGTAGTGCTATTCGTCCCGTAAAGCTCCGTCTCTATTTCACAGCGGAGTCATCGAATGAGATCGAGATCATTCGTCTACGAACGATGAAAAATATATTTATTTTTAGAAATGAATATATTATATATTAAAAAAATATATATTTAAAATATTATAATTATAGTCCCATTTCAGAAGAAAGCTTGCGTCAACATCCTGGTGGTAATAGGAATACAAAGATTTCATGTATGAAAGACGGTTCGCAAAACTTCGAGGTGTCTGCACACACTGAAGAACCTTGACCAGACTTTCAGAAACCAAGCCTTAATAAGCATATTATATAATATAAATCGATAATCTGATAATCTACAAAATAATGTACGGGCCATACGATGCCTTCAATTATGTAAAGCAGCCAGCCACGAGGGTTTCTTCGAAGAATAATACCTTCGAAGAGGCCCGATTGGATCCTTATTTTAATATCCGTGGAGTCAATACTCGGACGTGGATGTGTGCTTGATGGGGTTAGCGGGAATAGTGGAAGAACTTATAAAAAGTTGTTGGATTATGTGGGCAATCAGTGATTGACATTGTCCTCATCATTTCGTATCATTGTTTGTCATAGATATGACTATTTTTCAATTCGAGTGGTTAGTGACCCTAACTGCTAAACCGGAGGTCGTGGGTTCGATTCCCACCCAGGACAAATGTTTGTGTGATGAGCATGATCATTTGTTCTGTGTCTGGGTGTAATTTGTTTATAATATGTATGTTTTTAGAAATATATAAGTATGTTTATCAGTTGTCTGGTTGCCATAGTACAGGCTCTGCCTAGTTTGGGATCGGATGACCGTGTGTGAGTTGTCCCAGGATATATTATTATTACATATACTTATAAATTAAAAATCGAAGCTTAATTTAAACAAAACAATAACATTGTGTGTCCCATGGCTGCGCCAAATAGATCCTGTTCAGCAAAATGCCAGACCACTAACAGTTGCCTGACGCTGGTTTTCAACTGAACCTTACGTTGAAGTGTAGGTACGGACGTAAATCAGATTTGTAAAGTGTTAAATATACAGGTAAATAGATATTATGTTAATGTGTAGTAAACGATAAATAATAATTTGGTATTTAGTGATAGATTATTTTGTATAATTTGGCTCCATCTCCATCCCATACCGGAATAATGATGGATTTAAGATGTAATACTTGTAGTAACCCAACCTGGACTTTAAGCTTAGGTTTATCCTGCAAATCTTATGTTCTACCGTAGTTTGGACTTTTGGTTACTTTTTACAGTCCGCATGCCCGCGACGCTCAGTATATTTCGTTCTTTTGACGCCATACATTTTATCTTGTCAGCGCTCTGACTGCGCGCCCTGTCCACTTTGTATATAAAGACCCTTAAAGTACCGTATACACCAAGTTCCATTGTGTATGCGACCTTTATGTATTTACGTCATACAACTCAGATTACCGCAGACCAAAGGAGTTTTCGAAGTTTTCAAAGTTAGTTTGTAAAGTTAACCCATACTTAAGGCACGTATCTAAAGACTGCGTCGATATAATGCACGTATAGTAGTTCAACAAATGTAGGTTACCCGTGCAAGAGATCAATGTTGCAAATATTGCAATAATTTATAGGGTTACCTTTTGAGTGGATAATTTTATGAGATGAATGCTTTGATATCTGGATGGTAGATACGGTCTAAATAATAGTTTAGAATACTATTGATGTTACTGCTTATTGTATGAACCATCTCCATATTTTTCTGATAAGAAATTTCCTGGTGAAATACCCATCTTAAGGTATCGATTTGACAGATTCGGTTCCGTCTGATTCAGTAGAGAGAGTTAGTAAACTGACCTTATTTTTCCCTGAATGCCCCGTACACGTGCGGGTTCTAATTTTCTTGCTAATTTGTACAAAGGTGAAATAATGAAGTATTCCAGCTTTAATTGGTTATAATTATTTTGCAATTAAGACGCGTCTGTAGTAACTATACCGCAGATCGTAAAACCGTTTTTTATTTGGTAGAATTTTGACCCCGTTATTGGTAAGCTGCAAAAAGATGGACGACTTACTAATTTAATTATTAAGATGTTACTCAACGAATGTTGTAGATTTCTCTGGTTAGGTTATGTATGTACTTAACCAAAATCTACAGCATTTGTTTTTAGATAAGTGTAAGCTAGATTTCTTCATAAAGGCCATAGTTGCATTCATTCACAAAGAACATTAAAATTATTCATAAAATTCCCCAATCATTTTCAAATAAACCCGTCACACTAATCCAAAGCCGGTCCTCTTTCGCATACCTAATGCTATTTATTGCATAAACAACAAAAGCGATTGACCTAAATTCAACCCTGCGAATAAAAACACAACAATAGCCCCATATGATCGGGCGAGTGCACCCTGGACGCTGATCGATAGTCGGCAGTCAGCTGAGCTAAGTGTGCGCAGTGGTCGCTGCTCGCCGCCTGCGCAGTGGGCTCGAATGCGCGCACTGCGCAGAAACAAAATGGCCGACAACCCTAAGAACGTCACTCATCAATTCGGCGCCCCTACGCAATGTAGTCGCACCCGTTGTAATTATTATACAACAGGCACTTTTAATTCATGCATATATTTCGAGCAATTTTTGAGCGATCTTTTTTGTTTGTTTTAATTGATCTTGTCATTTTAAATTGAATCTACTTGAAGTTGACCATGAAAGAGAAGTTGTTATTTGATTTTGAGAAGGTATCAGAAGTCATACATATAAATTAGTTACACAAAAAGTGGTAAAAAATAGCAACAAAACGAAATCCCATTAACATGTTTACGAATTATAATAACTAATATCCGGGAAAAGTTCAATAAAAACATTGCAAAAAAGGGCAGCCGCATTAGCACCTTAAAAACATGAAAAAATACCAAAAACAGATAAAACCGTGCTCGTATATTTGAAATATGCTGTGAAATACTACACTCACGAACCGTACACGCTCGTAATATCTCTATTCCCAAATAAAACATTAAGGCATTTCATTCAAAAACAGCCATAACACATTCATTCGCGAAGCTGGGAAACTTCTGCGTTCAAATATTGAATTCTCGTTTAAATAAGCCGTTCTCTCGTTTAAACAGCGTTCAGTCTACAGTTGCGGCTGTTCATAATCTTTTAAAATAAACCTTGTGTTCAAGTAAACATTAAAACTAAAAAGATACATCTTGCAAAAAACTCAAAGTATTCGTTTTAAAAGTTAGCGGTGTAGTGTCTTAATTATGACATTTCTATGTTAATCATATTTATAATGCGATGTATGACAGGCAGGCGGCGCGCGCGGGTTGAAAAGGCCCCTCTCATTAAATTAGTCCAGTGGTTGGAGCACTATGCCTTTACTTAAGTTACGCACTGATTGACGTAAGTGTGAAACTCGCTCTCTCAACCCGCGTATGAATTAGCGAACATTGCCTGAATGCCTTCTATAGAGGCAATAAACACGGAAAGGAGAAATAGTGTTGGGCTCATGGCTAATTTTTTTATGTGCGCTACCGACGTCATTTTAGCGGGCGTGGGTGACGTACCTACACGTACTCACATATACATTATGTCAATAGGGATTACGAAATTTTCAAAAATTCCACTGGAGTTTATGATTTCCGCGCAAAATTGCTTTTGATTTGGTAATGATACGAAATGCTTTTTGAGGCAGGCATCATTAACGGGAGTTATTTTGTCGGATAAGCAGCTTTAAAACAGCTCTTCATATTTTCAATGGTTATAATAGGTGTATAATTGAAGCTAAATAAAATAAATAACAGGAAATAATGGTCAATTGGCCATTATTTCCTGTTATTTATTTTATTTATTTATCAAGTCAAGTAGATGTGTAGCGTCATTTGTGTTAAAATTATTTAATATTCCGTACGATTAATAATCCTCGTTAATTTGTAAAACAGTGGCTGTTACTCCAGCAAGCTATTATAGGTCGATTCAAATAAATAATTCCAATAAATATTAACCAATGACAAGACAGTAGCTATCAGATAACTTTCAATTAATTAAGTTAATTTACCTTAATTGCTAATAAAACATGGTATCGGTATCCACTTAAACTAAAATTTTCTATTTAACTAGTCAAATGGGAACTTTCGGGGGTCGTTACTAAGCACATATTTACGGCTGAAACAAAAATAGTTTTGAATAAGTTGCTAACTTAATTGTACGATAATTTTTAGGAAAGTATTTAGGACAAGTTATTTTTGAGTTTATAAATAATTTAATAATTATCATCTGCCTAGATCACTTTGATGGAATTTGCTTTCTTACTCCTGTAATACTATGATATACTTCACATAATTTACAGAGTGTGGAAATTAAGGTTTGCATTTTCATGAGTATGATTGCAGGATTTTTAAAGAAACGTCACAAAAATTATTTTGGATTCTTTAAAAAAAGATAAGGTAATTGCCCCACTTCCTTTCGCCTTCAGATGTTCTGGAAAAGTCATGTAATTTGGGTATTGAAATATCGGACTGAAGGACCTTTTTGTGAGTATGAGAATAAAGATACATACCTACACGATAAGACACATTCATTTTATAGTGTCATGACTTGATAACGTATAAACCCCAGTGTCGATAGCAGATACATGAGAGTTACAGTCGTTATCAATACTTTACACTTACGCAAAGTTCTTGTCTTTGAATTTTGCATGACCATTGAGTATTTACGCCTGTGACTGTACACTGTACAGATATTTGCATACATACCGTAGTCAAAAACTGATAGACTGGTCAATTTGGTCTTTGCCACGTCTCAAGAGACCTTTATTTGTCCACGAATCCGTCTGTTATCCGTCCTCCGTATTCAAAATTCGAATATATCGACAATATTTGACCAATACCGTGGCCCGCAACACATTCGGTTGGAGTTTACCTTTAGGTGCTCGTCTCTGATTGGAGCCTTGTCTTTTTGGTTGAACGTTATAACGGAAAAACTTGCAGAATTTTGTATTCTGAAATACTGTATCAGTCATGTAAATTATCAACAGTTACTTCTTTTGGCCCTTTCATACAACTTTCAACGAGTGACAGTTGTTATTCTAATTGACGGCCGAATAAAATGGGTTTGCCGATCATTCATTTTCCTATACTTAACATGTATTTCACTTTTCTAAACATCATCAACATCCCACTCAAAGACTTCCCCAGCTGAACATAGACTTCTCTCAAGTGTTGTATCATCGAGCAGTCCTGTGGGCTTTCCGTCCAGTGGACTCCCTCAGATCATGTACCTAGTAGGAGGAATTTCTACCTGTGGCTTTCGGTACGGGGTCGATACTCTATAGTAGGCGCCAGATAAATGTGGAATAAAGTATATTGACCTTTCCCTAATAACTGCTCATAGGTACCTGAACAATTAAATATGAATCGTTTTTCATTGTTAAGGATCACGAGAGATGATGATTCGGGACAGTTTTGTGTCATTAATTCCGTTTTTCAAATTAACAATGTCAATAAATGTAGGTGGGTCAATGACCGATATTCCACGATTATCTGGCGCCTACTATAGAACATTTCGCTCCATCCGCCATCCATTCTGTGAGCAATGTGCCCTGCCTGATTCTCCTTGGTTCTCCTGCAAATTTCTTCATTTCTGATTCAGAAATGATCTCTCCCTATTTTATATTCATTCACTTAACAATCATTAACCCTAACAGAAGCTGTTATTTCACACTTCTAAACGTGAAATTTCCCTTAGTTTATTAAAATGATTCCTCCAATCCGTGACCTCCTCTTTTGAAACCGATCACCTCGAAGCTTCGGTCATTCGATATGATAATTATTCAGCCAATACAATTAATTAGCACCATGTAAACAATGTATCAATTTTCTATTACTGTAATGGCCCCATAATTATGTACGGAAAACCTTGCCCGAAACTAGGTTCGGCCGGATTTTTGTGACCGAATGTCCGATATTAGGTTACGATCAAAAACATTTGCAGAGTTCCGCTTTTTGGTACGACTATTACATTGTTTGCATAAGTAGATTGTGTTCCCAGTTACTGGGGGGCTACTCTCTTTACCCAAAGTCCGTAGATTCGGTCTTAGTTGCGGGCGTATTCTACTCTGTATCACCTACGGACTTACGATTAGTTCCGAACCCGAACTAAGAATAATAATATAATATAATAATACGCCCGCAAATAAGCCCGAAACTACGGACTTCGGGCTTAGAGAGTAGACCCCCAAGTTTGTGGAGGTGAGCTCAGTAGTCGATCAGAGTCATCATAGTTGGAACAGGGCTAGGCGGATTGATTGACGTGAATGACAAGCATTAACATCAGTCTCAACGATAGAAGTACGAACCTACAGTTCGTCTTCCCAAAGCTATGATTAAAAATCGAATTATTTTATGCTCAGAGACTTTCAGTGCTTGATTTTCCGTAATTTTTCCTTGCAATTTTACCCTTTATGGAAATTCCTTTTCCTAACCACAGAAGCTTAAAACAGCTTCACAACGACAAGAACAAAACGGCTATTAAAAAAATGATGCTACTACTTGCAATGCACCCGTCGTATGAGCTTATATGGCATACGCATACGCATACGCGGTCGCTTTAACACATCAAACTCTCGAAGATGTCGCTTTAAAGTAAGAACATGTCCTCCCAGCAGCCGGAAGCCTCCAGGCCGCTCACATTAGCAAGTCAGCCCAGCCTCCGGCCCAATAGCTTCTGCTTAACTCAAATGAATCAGTGAAATCAGTCTTCAACCGCAACGCTACCGCAAAACTGTTTCCCAATCGCTTCCACGGACAGAATGGTAGATTTGACAATTAGAAAATAATAGAGAGGCCGACTGGAATATGTGCATGTTTCGAAATGAATATTGCGAAATTATAGAAGCGAGAGCTGCAAAAACTTGTCTCCGTACTGCTTCATTTTGAATATAACATTAACTATAGAAGCCTTCTTACGAAAGCTAAGAAAACTTTAAAATTGGAAACACTCACAACTTATTTCGAATTGAAATAAAGTCAGAAGTAAATCACTCAAATTAAGCAGTACATAACAGGTACATGACATGGCAGGTAGTAGTGAGAGTGAACGTCGCTCGTTTAGCTTCAACTCAAATATATAAACGGTAATCAATATATATAAAACAATTCCGTTAATGGGTGAGTGACTAACAAACAACACACAGCCGAATCTACTGGTCGTAGGAAGCTGAAATTTAGGCATGTAGGTTCCTTTTGAAGTGTAGGGGAGCACTAAGAAAGGGTATCCAGAAACTCCAACGGGAACGGTAAAACGGGATATGCGCGTACGAAGTCGCGGGCAAAAGCTAGTGCTATATAATTGAGGCACTTGCATCTCGCGATAGGTACATGTATTCAACGCGTCGACGAGCGACAAATAATCGCGGGCGCCGACAAAGGGTTGCACGACTTTACATGGCTAAAAACATTCCCGCCACGCCATTAAAAGGGAGAGATCCAGCACTTTCGTCGCGCTAACCCAAAGCTTTGCGTGCTCACTGCTCAATGATCCACTGAAGCCGTGTGCTAAATTGAGGGACAATACGAGCCGAGCATAAGTGTACATGTTTTGGGTACCGCTAGCGTAATGCCGTGCGAATTATCTCGATCGTCGGGCTCTGAACGAACAGCTAATTGCTAATAATTGATTAAACCCACAAACAATATCGGTACGATAAGTACCTTTGTGAAGACGTGAATATGACTATACATACACTCCCAAAACCAAATCAATATGGTCTATTGACCATCGGCAATCATTTGAAAACGTTTCGGGAAACGAATTTTGTCATAAACAAACTGCGAGGTAAGACTTCGCGAAATACATACGGAACCTTTTGCTACCTAGGAGATAGTAATATTTTTCACGCGCGTTTGAGAGCCGGTAACACGCGGCTAGTGTTGGGTGTTATTAAAGGATACGCGGCGATGCGTGTATGTAAACATAAGTACAACGTGCAGTCGGAGTTGTGTAAAATAAAAGCGTCGTGCGAGGGACACGTGAAAGGGGTAATCGCGGCGGCGCTTACAAAACACCTTGGAAAAAACTTAAAGCATATTGTATGACGTTTTAGTAAAATCAGCTTACTACCCCACAAAACATGACTGCTGTTTTAATTAAGGAATATACACCCAGTCTTTTATATGTTAACTTTAAACATTGCTCCGTTCATTTGAAAACCGTACGAGCGAGAAAATCATGCCATGAAATTTCGTAATACAAAACCGATAATATGTTTACTTAAACAAACAACCATTTTTAATCAGGCTTTTGGGAAAAGTGCGCTGTATTTAATTAACAAGTAGGTTACTACGTACTTACATTAATAAGTATAAATTATGTTTGGTAGTCCGATTTCAGCTTTACCTCGATTTCAGTTGATTTATCTGCGAACTGGAAATACTTACCTTTTACAGGATGGATTTTGGTTGCTGATGCGTTTAAAGTACTTACCTGTAAACAAAAAAGCATCAATAAGTACACTATATAATAAAACTTACAAATAAAATATTTTAAATGGACGACGTAAGAGGTATTTAAATGAAGCAATCTCCTTGCTATAAAGGCTGGTCTACCTCTGAATACCTAATAGAAAAGAAATAATCGTAACACTTTTGTTGAATATTTCGGTTGCACTAAAAGAATAGCCCGCTTGCCTGCTGGAGATGGGCTGGGCTCTATGTAATTAGACCAATTTAAATCTTAATTAATATTAATTGTCCGACGGCGGAACGAATCTGTCGTATAAGTACGGTTGTGAAGAAAAATCTTAATGAACATCTTGCATTTTATTTAATTAACGGTTCTAAGATTTTTTTTAAATTTCGAGTTTGGAACGCGTTCTTGCAACGGTCGGCGAGTCGGTGTCGCCTTTGCTATGTTGAAGCATTCTCAAGAGCACGTGTCGAGTTGTGCGACGTCGGTCGCCTTAAGATCTTTTCCCTCGACTGTACAGTAAAGTAATACGGACTTTTATCCTCGCCGTGCTCATTGTAGCCGCTTCAATACAATGCGATGCCCCTACTACTCTTAATACGGATGTTAACATTTATTATTCTATTAAATTATCCACTTGCCTCCGTATCAAGTTTATTTTTGTAATAGCATTCTTCATCAATGGAAGATTTAATATTGTGTTCTTAGGCCACTGACTTGGAATACATATTTGTAACTTGTGTTGATGTTGTCTGTTTATTTATGTTATTAATTGTTTCCATTGATTTATTACAAAAAGCAGTCGGTACCTATTTTTATTCTCTGGTAAGTACCGATGGTATAGACAAACGAGATACCTGCGTTATTAATTTATATCGATTAGATCACTTATTGATCGCCAAAATAAGCTGTTATTTGCATACCAATTGGCACACTTTATCATCATCTGCCTAGCCTTTTCCCAATTATATTGGGGTCGGCTTCCAGTCAAACCGGATTCAGCTGAATACCAGTATTTTTCGTGCAGCGGTTACCTACCAGATCTCCACAACCCATTAACAGGGTAACACGGTACTCCTTGGCAAGACTGGTGTCAGATTATCTGGCTTCTGACTATCCGTAACGACTGCCAAAGATCTACAAATGAAAGCCAGGACCAACGGCTTAACGTGCTTTCCGAAGTACGGAGGAGTTTCGGTATGTTCAGAGTCACCCATCCACAGACCAACCTCGGCAAGCGTTGCTTAACCTTAAAGATCGATTCGTGCGGCTGTTATTATTTAGCCACGAGCTCCTCTAATTGGGACATTTTATAAACCTAACAAAACAAAATTACTAAGATGTTTGTTTTGTTAGGTTTTTTTTTTATTTATACAAAGGACATAGCACACGTACCAATTAGCGCAGTCTTATAGAGCCATTCATTGATCGAAATGAGTAACAAATTGTCTTTAAAACTGATCAGGTATTAACAGTCGTACAATCGCACGCCACACCTCCCCCCGCCACCTTGGAGACCGGACCCCCCTCCGCCAACCTTACTATGTTATTAATTTAATTCACACCCGCGTTTCTTTATTTGTCTTCATTGTGTTAAATGCACCTGTAGTGGTAGTTCAGGGCTGCCAAATATGGTATTTAAATTTTTAAGACATGAAGTTTTACACCATTTTGTTGGGACTTCCACATTTGCAATTAGAAAAAAAAATACTGGTAAATGACAAACACGAATAGATTAAAATCACTATAATGGTCAATTATCCAATATGCAAACAAAAAACAATACTTTTAATAAGTATAAAAAAATACAGAAATTTTACAGCTACATATGTCAAATTAAAGCTTCATTTCAGCGACAGATGTCGCTCTTTTTCTTCAACAACGGAACTCCTTCGAAGTATAAGACAATGTGTCATTACGCTCACACACATATACATACAAACATGCAAGAAAACCACAAAAGTGTTGAAAATTATTTCGACAAGGTAACGAAGAAAAGATGCATAAAAATAAAAGGATATTTGTCCCGTGCGATAAGGCTGACAATTAAAAAAACTTTGTTCTTATTATGAGGCGCACAATCATTTAAATGATGAATAAATAATTTTAGTTGGCAACCCTGATTTTCTTGAGATCAGGTTTTTTCCAGTAATGTTACATTGTTGTAAATTCATAGTTTCCCTGTTGTGGAGTAAGTGTGGGTTCATATACCTAATGTTCAGTAAAGCTCTGTGCCAAATCGAACTAGTACATACTTCACTGTCCTTTTAATTTCTAGTTTATTTTAGGATTTACGATGTAAGTAACTTCGGGGCCCGCTAGGGCTAGTGCTTGCCAGGGTCACTGCGGCCCTGGAACACAAAGGGCATTAGAAGAAACACGGATGTGTTTTAGTCAGTAAGAGTCTGACACTACCTTCCGCTCCGACCAGCGCGGAAGGATTCATTCAGAGTCCCAGGGATTTACCATCCTTTAAAAAACATAATGTCAACTGCTCATTACTGACATTATTTCAGATGGATTAAAAACATGGGTTCAATGGATCTTACTTTAAATAAGTAAAACCTGTAACGAAACTTCTGTCTCGAGTCTGCTGCATCAAAACGAGCAATTTCAAAAGCAACTATCATTGTATGCAGATAATTCAAAGATAATGCATTCGAAAATAGCAACCTCATTTTAATTGACTATTGCCTGGCGCAGCAGTGCACAATGCAACGCCAGCGTACAACAAAACCATTAATTATAATAATTAGTAAAAAAAAAACAAGAATAAAATGTTGCCGTTTAAAAATATTGTGTGCGAAACTGGCACGCGTCTGATACGGAATAATGAGCCGCTCGGAAAATGGACCGCGACTAGCTTTAGATATAACAAAACAATGGATTCCAAGAAAATTTAGTCGTAAACAGTGCTCTAAGCGCGACTAAGTGCGGCGTTAATTATTAGTTTAAGTATTCATAAAAATGTACGTTTACGCCGACCCCCGAGGCGGAAGCCGGCAAAAAGTTTTATTTCTACTTTATTGTATCACCACAGCTGACGCTTCGACGATCGCCGCGAGCCGCGACTTGTCGCGCGACGTTCCGACTGCCGCACGACTATTCCCACGTGTGCATAGTTATGCTAGTATTTGAGTTGTTGCAACTATTGCATCAATTGCGTGATGCGTTTGAACTAAATGTGTGTTAATAGGGCCGATTAAATTATTATCTTTGAAACAATTTGGAAATAGATATTCGTAACAAAACAATTTTGCTGTAATAAACGTTGAAATATCGCAGGCCAAAAAGTGGAACCAGTTCACTTAAATCATATTTTATTGTAATTATAATATATGGTTCTCGGCCGGGCGCTGTCCCGTCTGTCTGTCATAGGCCTCGCGTCGCCGTATACGATACGGAACGCAACCCAAAGAAATATTTTAATTTCGTATTCTGAGAACTGAAATAATAAAATTTCAAATGCGACTCCGCTTTCTGACTGGCCTTTGGCGAATTAAATGTTGCTCTCCTGTTAAGCTTTATTTTGTACGAAATAAAGGAATGCCTTACCAAGCTGGTGGTAGAGTCTCGGGAATGCGGTAACACAAATAATGATTAAGTATGTGTACAGTCGAGTAATGCTCAAAAAACATTATTAAACTTTTTGAAAATTAATACAGCTCCAGTTTATGCAAAACAGTAATATGAAAAAGAAATATAAGAGTAATTATAAACAAACTCGTATGTATGGATGTAGAGGTACGCGTGTTCTATATCACTCGTTCTTAGTAACATCATTAAACCGCTAAAATGTACGGAACCGTTTTAATTTTGTTAACAAAATAAACAAATTCAACAAAGCAATTGTAAATCAACTTCCAAGAAAATGAGAGAGTTATGTGTATAACATTTCTTCGTTTTTTCGTGCAAAACGCAAAGGAAGTTAAACGCAATATATTTTAATACGTTTTTTTCTCCGAACGAGCGGCGGTTGACAGGGGCCACTATAAATAACAATATGTACACGTCGCGTCGCACTCAATTATACCATCTGTCAAGCCATATTTGATGTTATTTGTATGAAAATAGGTAGGTATTAGTTGTCATGAGAAAATATACGAGAGGAGGCGCGTGAAGCTCTTTAGTATATCAAACTGCAAGAATAGGGTCATCACACAACCACGGACATTGCTTTTCGTGGACGTGGCAACCATGAGCAGCAATACATTGCTAACTCATTATCGTACAAACTCCACAGTAGCTTATATTGACAAATACAGTGGTTAATACTGAAAAAATAAAGCATAGTGCTCATTAAGAAGACTTAAATCAAAATTAAGACAAAGCAACGCAATGATGATAAAATTAAGGTCCTTTAGACGAGGACAGAGCTCAATGAACACGAAAAATCAAGATATAGAACTGCCAAGATAAGGAAATGTAGACAGATGTCTATTTGCTGAGCGCACGCGACAGTCATTACAAAGATGCAACAGAAATAAGCCTTAGTCTTGATCATTCTGCCAATCTTACTTGCACGAGTTCACACCTCTCAAATGGAGCACCCGTTGCTGTTTGAACGCCTCAGAACAATCCCTATAGAACCAAAGCGTTTTGAGCTTTGAAAGCGTTCTGAACGGCACGCGAGCTCTCGCCCTAAGATGGTTAAGATGACAGAGCGATCGTTGCAACAATATTGTCGGCGTCGTCCTTTATCTAGCACTTGATTGTATTGTGTTTGTGGAACAGTGCTACTTTGATAAATAGTTATTAACAGGCAAGATCTCTCTCCATACCAGGGGACGGATTTTGTCTGTGAATAGTCTGTAGTCACGGCATGCATGACAATGGAAGCTGTTGCAAGTTTGGATGCATAACTAGGGCTGTATGAATGAAAACATGTATGTCTGTAGCTTGTTTTGGTTTATATAAATGATCTTCTTCAGGCCATTTTGCAGAAATGTATCCTTTTTAGAGTTATTGATTCAGTTATCAAACAGAATGACAAAGATTACAAATCATTCACCGAAAATACCCTTTCGGCTTTCAGATATTATAATAAGTTGGATGGAATGTAATAATTTGAATATAAACATTAGTAAGACAAAATGAATATAATTTAACTCCTATAATACCAAACAATTAATTCTAGACATCATTTGTAAAGACGAACGAGTACCTACATGAAGTGCATGAATTAAATTTGTAGATGAACATCTAAAATATATATTGGAAATGCCATGTGGAATATTTTTGACTTAATAGGTTTGTGTTACGTAACTATGAAAAAACCGTTTTGTTTTTAAGAAATTCCTTCCAAATTCAATAGTTTCCAATATGCCCGTGTCTTATTAAGAAAAAATAGTTTACAATTTCACGCGATATTTTATAATCTAACGGCGTTTGCAATTTTCCTGTGACATATAGGTACAATAAATCCCATTCAAATTCAACAGTTTCCCAATGTATCCTTGTCTTATTAAGAAAAAATAGTTAACAATTTCAATATTTTACAATCTAATGGCGTTTGCAATTATCCGGTGACATATATAAGAGATATGTAGGTAGGGTAACATGCATTACTTTAAGCAACAAAGTGAGGTTCTACCAAGACAAAAAAGGGCTAAGTTTCACGACCTATTGGGTCACCTACCTGATGGATGACAAAGATAATCGTAAAAAAAATGTGTTTAATATGTGTATACTGATTTATAATAACATTCCAAATGAATTGAAATGATTAAAGGGTATTTTAATTTTTTTTAAATACAGAGTGGCTACAAAATAGCTGCTTCAATAGCATTAACTGCAACTTAATAATTAGGTAATGTTAATGATGCATGAAAATGAATAATTGTTATAATAATGTTATTTTTCTATTTGTTTTTTTAAGAAATATCAAAATGTAAATTAGTATGTAAGGTAAAATGAATAAAGAGATGCTAATTGTATGGTAATAAAATAGATATATGTAAATAAATTGCACGCTTGCTTGCAGGCAGAATACAATGACTTTAGGGATATAATATATTTCATTATAATCTGCGTGTATTTTCTTGCAATATTTAATTTGATTTGTTGGAGGCCCTTGTCCGGCAGATGATGATTGTCGTTTGAAATGGTGATATCATAAAAAATCAAAAAAAAAAACTAAAGTCATTTATTCAAATTAGGCTGAGTGCCAGCACTTTTTGAACGTCCAAGTTCTACATATAAGGTAGTCCCCCAAAACACCCGCCCGTCACCACTTCCTAGTGTTGTAGCTGGGAAGAAGAAGTGGCGCAACAAACTCCCCAGCAACACATGTCTTCAATACGGGCCTATACATTTTGGGAGTCAATTTGAAGATTGGCATGAACTTTCTAAAAGATAAGCATGTGTGGTAGAATAAGACCTTAAATACAATTTAAAATTTATAAATATCTCCATATTGATTAACAATTGACGACGCTAAATCACAATTTACAATACACGTTGTTTATAATATTATAAACACATTGCAAATTTGCACCAACAGATTGCACGGATGGAAAACTATAATAATTATAATGTTGATATAAAATAATATAAATAACAATGAGGTAGATTGGATATAACGTTAATTAGTCCATTGTTTAGCAGTGAATGGAAGTAAGAAGGCGAATGAATGATGCAAGAACGGATACGTACGATACGACGCTCGCGGCCTAGAAAATATGCTGTTGTGACAAATATTCGCGTTTCATTTGAGGATAGAGTATCCTAGCACACTATCCTCAACTGAGTTGCAGAAATATTTACTTTCCACGATATAAATCTAGGGACAAGCACATGGATTTCTCTTGGCGTGTATAGAAGCAGTAGGTCACCACTCGCAAGGCATGCGAGTGGTTTTAGACCATACAGCTGAACAGTTCAAATTAGAGTAGAGCACCTCAGCCATAGCATTGAATGCATCAATCACTCAACACAGCTGAGATCCTCTCGCTAACTCTCTTGACACGTACCACGCAACAACATTGCCACATTATAATTTAAAATTGCAACAAAGTCGCCACACATCGACAGTCAATCGACTGAGCACCCCAAAGGATCTGGATTATGACAACCCTCAAGTAAATATAACTTAAATGGTTCACGCACACTCGCAAAATAACGCAAGATGCACACTGGGAGCAAAAACTAGATCCTGTACACAGTTGCACACCTCACACAATATCGCCTTGTGGAGTTACCGTCATACGAATAAAAATAAAATGTAATTATAATTATTATTTGCCCGCATTCGTGTCAGCCCGCCATGTCTGTATTGATAGTAATAGTTAGGGGAACAATAAAATATACTTTAATTAGCGGCGACGTCGAACCATTCGGCGGGGCAACGACCCCTGCTTGGGGCTTATAAGAAGGGTACGCCGACTACGCCACTACGCGGTACGCGATACGATACGACTTAACTATTCGACTAATGTGATGACAAGCTGTTTTTGAGAGTTTAACTTCGCGTGATTTCGGCGGATAAAACTTTAGTGTTAGCTCCTAAAGTTAGGGATGGGGCGATGGGATTAGATAAAGTGGTAACGATTCTGTTGAATGGCTCGGAATTCGTGCCAAGTTATGATAAGTTTGATCAATGTATTTTTAATTTGTATTCACTTTTTAAGATTTTTCTTTTTCTTTTTTAATTAATAGGTATGTAGATACAAAGAAGGTACCGAATACATATGCCTAGCTAAACACTTATGAATAGAAAACCGCACTCGGTAATAAATAAACCAACATAATAAGTAACCCGCATAAACGCTAATATATTTAACGATTTATTAAAATACCTCCATGATGGAAAACCAGCTATGTTGAAAAAAAATACCAATCATAAACAATTAAATGGGCCTATCCGTAACGGTGGCGGTACGACAATCGGTTACTTTAAACTGGCTCAGGCTAGCCTATATAATTTGATGCAACAATGTTGCCATATGATAAAAAAGCTGACCGCGACACTTAGCTGTTGCCATTTTTTTATTAATAATTATTATATGAATTTTTAAATTCAGTGACAACGTCTATGTGTGCAACCGGCCCAGTTATAGGGCAATTGATGTCGATGCAAAAATGGACAAGTTTTTAGTGAGATCCGCTTTTTATTAACAGTTAAACGGTGTTCAATGTAGGTAGTAATTATTAAACTTCACGCTTGTTTTAACTTGGGTTGTGAGCGGAATTCTAAGTTCAACTTGTTTAGCGAAGAATAAAGACCACATGCTGAATTAAATGATTAGGCCGCTAACGAGATGTCTGAATAAACAAAATAAATAAAAAAGAAGGTTTAACCACACAATGCATTTTCAAACAAGGAATTCGTTTAGTATCGCCGTGTCGGTTTGCCCATATGTCCGTCTGTACGTCACAAACTTTTCAACCGCAGACTAAAAAAGGCTTTAAAACCTTAATTAGTCCTACTGTTTGGACATTTATAAAGCCTACAATGTAATTAAACGAAACCTTAAAAAATCATACCTGTGAATCTTCTTTTTTGCGAAAGCTTCCTCTTTACTTTTTCTTTTCTAGCTTCAAAGTAGCAATTCGATCGACGATGATTAAAACTCCTAATCAACGTCAAATTTTAACAATGACATCATTAACCTTGATTTATAAAAACTGATCTGTTTGGCAAATTATTAGCAGATTATAAATGAGGTAATTCATTCACATAATTGTATGTCAAAATAGTCCACTCAACGTATTGAATAATATTGGTGAAATGCAATAAATAATCTTATTTACCAGAGTGGAATAGGTACCAAATAGACCCATGACAGTCCCTATTTGCGGAAGAACAGTTCTTTTCTATCACGTCCATTTCAATTACTCCAGCTTGCCAATACTAATTATTTAAAGGGTACTCATAATATATTTGTGGGCTATATTGCACTATGACGTGAACGCTACAAAACTTACAATGCTTTAACATGAGGAGGTCCTGTCATGTTAACACAAAATCGCACGTGGCGACTAAGCCAGCGGGAACGCAACGCTACTCAGTCACCTATGTCATTGCTACGCCACAAATCTAGAACCTACGCCAGTATTACGCGACGTTTTCGCTACTGCTACGAGACGCTCCAACGTCAGCTACGCCTCAACTCCAGAGCCCACGCCAGTGCTACGCGGCATCTACGACGCTAAAACCACTGCTACGCTACAATAAGGCAACGGCAAACTCTGTAGCTATTTGGTTCCTTTATGGACAATCAGAGACCCTTTGTTTTCTCATGAGTGATGCAGATTACATGGAAGTATCCATTTACAAAATGCAACTCTAATTTTGTACGTTTTCATTGTAACTACGAACATTAATAAACTTTTTAATTTCTGTAAAAACCTAATCAGTTGGTTGTACGAGTCAAAGTTACATCAGTGAATTGTTAATGACATCAGTACCTACTCCGACACTTCTCTTAAGTTTTAACTGAAAAAATAAATTGAGCGAATCTTTGTAACGCATGTAACCAATTACCAATACAGATTGTAAATTGGCAAAAACTTATTACTGCTTAAATACTAATGTAATTTTAATTTTAAAGCTTGTTCTGTGAAGTCGTAAATAAGTAGGAACCTTTAATTTCTATTGGTCCACATACACACACATACAATAACAAATTACACATTATTTGTCGTTGTTGCCGACTTTTTCACGCTTATTTGAGTTTCATGAAAAGGAGGTGAATAATGACTCGTTTTCATTTAATTAAGATCCGTACTTGCAAAGTGAGATTGATACTCAATAAAGATTAGCTGCGTTTGAAGTTTCCAAATGTCTTTTATAATGCGCACAGCAAAGGAGTGGAACTCTCTGCCTGCGTCTGTGTTTCCGAACGCATACAACCCTAATCTCTTCAAAATTAGAGTGAACGGGCTTCTTCTGGGTTAGCTCGCTCCATTGTCGACTTTGTCTCTGTCATCTATGACCTAGACTAGAGTCAAGAGCAAACCCATATGAAATAAAAAAAGCTACACAGAACGAAAAACTGTAGAGTAACCGCCATGCTACTCTGATCTGTGCTTATCTCATCCAGATCTACAAGAAAGACTGACTAACTAATAAAAGACCGACCATCCAAGAGCCCAAACTAGTAAAGTCACAGCAAGATAATGAATGAATGACTCCTATATTGAGAGGTCTACATTGACGGTTTCTAAAATCAGAATATGAAGTTGAGAAACTGCCAAACTTCAGCATTAAAGTCGAGTTAGATATTCTGAATCGGGAAATCCAGGGCATTCCTATTTCTAAGCTAAAAGTCGAACCTATCCAGTCTCCAGTCAACTAGAATAAGATTATAAATAGTCCAGACCCTCTGTCCGAGAGCTGTCGCTCCTACAAACTTGGATACCTCGAACTAAGCAGTTTTAGTTGTTGAAAGTCTAAACTGAGCTGATCAGATATTCAGCCCCGTATTTAAGTTAGATCGAGATCAGATTGGACACTCCCTGTAGCTATTGATTTTGGTGAACTCCTTTGCATATGGGACTTAATACGAATCTACAGTGTCTATTTCTACTGATAATGATGGTAGAATTGATATTGAATGGGACGTGGTCAATCCAAATTATGGGTTTTCGACAGCTGATCTTGAGATCCGATTCAGATCTTGTATCTAAAGATGCCAATGCTAAAGCATTGCGGAGGTTATCCTCTTCAATGCTTTTTGCTTCAACTTGAGGATGAATTGTATTTTTTACACAGTCCGATAAGATAGATAATAAAGACAAGCAAGACAATTTTTGTTCCCGAATACAGGAAATGAAAGCCTTATTCATACATCAGCAACAACTTATTAGAGCCAATCAACGAAGCGAAATGGCTCACAAGCTTTTCATATAAACGGTCCCTAGCCATGATGATTGGAGATTTGTAATTAAGTTCCCGAAAACTCTAGACTAGTGAGCTTTTCGCAAGCGGATGGCGGATATTGAAGTATAGACTTTTTATCCCTATCAATCCAATCAATATCATAGCCAGTCAATCAAATGTTGATTGCAGCGAACGGAAGTACAGTTTTAACGTTTCAAAGGCAGCGCATTGGATTTAAAAAGGACATGTGCATAAAATAGTTAATGCATAATTTAATTTCAAAGTGTACCTACCTTAACTTTTAATCGGAGGCACTTGTGTGGTAGTGAATGATTTCGAATATAGAACATTGACGCCATCTTTGAAGTTTGACATTATACAGAGGTTTTTTTTTTGTCGTGCGGAACTTCTGTACTTAGCTTACGTTTGACGTTACACAGCTTATTGTAGTTATCGTTAGTGACCGTCAATACGGCTTCCGCTGACATCGGTCAATTGCCATTCATATCTGGAGTAAGGCCATCAAGACGCACGGGGAAGTGCTTGTCGTATTTCTCGACATATCGAAGACTTTCAAAAGGGTAAGGCACGATAGCCTTATTGGCAAGCTTTCTTCTTTCGGTCTATCCACTGCTGCACTGACTGAACTGTTTGATTGGATTGCAGACTGCCTAAATAACTTCCCGAGATTTATCCGAGAGGTTATTTTATCGAAAGCTGATCGTTCGCTCAATTAGATTAAATGCTGGGGTCCCTCAGGGTCGTATTCTCGGCCTCATTGTTCTTGCTGCACATTAATGATTTACTAAAGCCCGATACTTTTGTCAGTGGGTATTTAAGTCAAGAGTGTTTAATCGTCGACCACATCATCGCTTTCCATTGGGTGATTCAATGGTCAAAAGCGCAACTATTAATAACAATAAAAAATAATAAAACACGTAGTGACGAAGTTCTGGGAGACCGTCAAAGTGATTCGAATATAATGGTATACGCCATATTCAAAGCTCTTGCTTGTCGTAGGTACCTATGAGTTTAAGCTTACTCTTTGATGGACGCCAGTAGAGCTCCCGACTGGACCATAGACGTTAGATAGAATTTACGATCACTCGAAAATGTCACAGAATAGTTAATGCAGCACGAGACGAACGCGTTGAAACATAAATGAAACTCATGAACTTGTGAACTTCACTTCTTTAAAATCATATAAAAAGATAACTCGATTCTCAAAAGACAAGCAAAAACTTCAATAAACGCCGCTAACTGAATGAAAGTCAAATAGTAATCCTTTAACAAGATAAACGATAAAGAAAGAATCGTTACTGTATTTCATATAAGCCAATGAGAATAAACATCGAGATATTAATATCACGAAGACAAGTTTAAACACAGATTTCCTTAGATCCACAACTCGGTCCAGACACTAAACACTACTTTAATTAATCGCATTGTAACCTTATATTAAAACAGTTGATTTCCTTAGCTCTGTTATAAATGACAATAGGGATTTATTCTCAAACTGTCGTCACAAACAAAATTCAGTCCTAACACCGAACAATAAGAATCAAATTAGTTATAACAATAAACAAATTTGCGATCTTACAATGATACGAGCGAGCTCAGCATTCAAAAGTTCAAAGCGTAATTGTATTGGGACAATTGACATTGATCTTTAATGTACTGCGGTAAGGTTGAAGATTTGTTGAGCGGACGTGAGGGTTAGATCTGTGTGGTTGTGGGTGGTAAGGTTCCATTACCGACACGATCAAGTCACACTGTAGGATTTTGAGTTCTCACAAAGTTTTTATTGAATAGCTTTTTTAAGACGCAGTTATACACTATTCGTAGAAGTTCGAGGGTGAGATACGAAGCAGACAAGACCGACATTACTTTGTGGGCTTCAAGAAACTAATAGAAAATCCAGAAAAATATGGGTAAATAATGTGTAGCGGCATCAATGCCGCCACATAAAAAACTTAGAAACGAAATTTGTACGGCAACAAAAAGAACCGCAGCGCCATCTACGCCGAACTAACATCGAAATCCTGCATCGCGCAAGCAAAGTTCTCCGTGCGATTTGAACATAATACAACAGTCCGAATATCAACTATCGGGCAGTTGCCCGAGACACAACTACCGTCTGGTTCGGAGGATCCTCCCCTTTTCGGTGAAGGTATGCGGGACTTTAGATACTCTCTGTTCCGCAAACCTCCAAAAATGAAACCTAACAGGAACATGAAGGCATTTGTCGTAAATATCAAGTTTTCAGTTGCGCAGTCACGAGTAACGAAAATGTATTTTCAAAATTGAAAATACGTTTCGTTTCACTTGACTGCGTGCCTCACAGATACTGAAAATAAAATGAGACTAGTTTTCCGTATGGTTCGGAAGTTGTCTCAAGCGCTTTCAATGTTATCAATCGTATTGAAAACTGGAAACATTATTTTCGTCAGAATTTCAGCGGTTTTGTATTTGTGAATGGTTTCTTCATGCGTGGATTCGAGAGGAACGAGTACCTACACTAACGCCTAAATATTTTAACAAATTATTTTAAGCAAGTAACTTATAATTACATGATATCTTATATAATTTGTAACATTTAATCTACTATTACACATCCGCTCAGTTTAAGCGAATCAGTTTAGCATAAAATTCTTATTACGTTTTGTTATAACACAAAATTAAGACGAAGTTATTCGTGTTCCTTCGGTCATTACAAATAAAAACGTGCAATTATTTTAAAACCGACGCCATTAATTAGGCGAGCGAACCGCGAATTAAATTAAAACAAATAGAATAAAAAATGCATTCACGAAAACTCACTGTCTAATGTCACTTAGAATAGATACATCATTTGTGAAATACAATAAATTAATTAAAATTTAAAATAAGCGTGTTTGAAAACGTCGTGGAATAAAAAAATGTATACCGCACACCGCCAATTGTGACACTAATGACATACAAATATTTCGTAGCGTCCACCCGTGCGCAACGCTCCGACTCCCACATAGCTCATTTGTTATAAGCCACATTATAATCACACATTGTGTTGGATAATAAATAGAAAAAGCGACAATAGAAATAACGAGTCACAAATAGGCATTTAATAATGAAATTGTATTGCATATAAATATATGGTTATATATCGTGTTTCTCGCTTCGACGGACCGTTTAATAGCCGCTTGTTGTTTATTAGCGCTGCTTCCTGGTTCTGCCTGCTGGGACAGCGTTCGCGCCGGCTGCTATCTTTTAAAATGTACTATCGTGCTGTTATATGTTTAGTGTGGTGTTCTAACGCTGTGTTGACTGTTTAGGAAGCCATTATGGCAGTACTGACTTATGCAGGTTGCTTCGCTTGGTGGTATCGCAAATCGCAAATCAGCTGATTTCAGTACACCATTGGCGTTCTGACGACACTCTTGCAATTTCGATATACAGGGTGTAAAAGATACACAGAACTTTTGCAGGTACTCATCATTCTGAACAACTTTTAGTACTTACAGGAGGGACTATGGAGTCGCGAAAAAAAAACATTTGTCAAGTCATGTCAAACATAAATGAATGGGGCGGTTGTTTTTTTTGCGATTTCTGGGTCAGTCCTATCTAAAAGCACAATGAACCTTTTTCTAGTTTTGCGTTAGGTGTGTTACAATTTACACCCTGTATATCGAAATTGCAAGAGTGTCGTCAGAACGCCAATGGTGTACTGAAATCAGCTGATTTGAACTATAGCCGTTCTGAATCGCGTAGTGAATGAATGAATGAGTGAATGATGGTGCAATATATTGCAGTCCTCAAACATTCAGCCCATGGGTAGATAACAATTTGTAATAAAATATACGTTAATCAGTTATGAAGAATGATTAACAGTTTATTGTTGTCTGACAATGGGTATATTGTTTTGTTTACTTTCCTGATTTATTATTGACTCAACTGTACAGGTTGGTCGCATCTTGCACTGTCACCCTGTATTTGCATAAAAAACTCAATTTAATTTATGAATAAAAATAAACTTTGTTACTATAGCTTTTCAATACCCTATAAAGTAAAAACATAAAGGATGCTATTAAGAAATTGTTTATGGCAACGTAAAAACGCGTTTGGCGCGCTAGGCGTGTCAGATTATGAATATTTTTATTTTGAATATTGGTTTTTAATTATAAAACAGTGGTCCTTATTTGGGCTAAGCAACTCGCAAGTGGCAAGTATGTTGCCGAGTTGGCGAGTATATTGCCAAGTACCGGATGTCGCGCCCAAGTATAAATAAAATGAGCGTTTAAATATTTTATATGGGGAAGGGCCAAAAACGTGCACAGCTGATGAAGTCGTAAGGGTGGCTGCACACGTGCGATTGTGCTGTGCGACTTTTAATCGATCGATTGAATGTGTTCACATTTGGTTATTTAAGATATCTTGATATTTCTTAGTGTGTTTATGTTGTTATTTGATTTTTTAAGACCTGAATTTTTCGTATAATTGTACTGAAATTAATACTTATAACTAACTTAAATCTGTTGCAAAAAATGTTTCTTTACGAAAATCTTAATTCACTAAATGCATTTCCTATCCCAGACAAACAAACAAAGGCCTAACTTCGACAAATCAACCGTTCACCCAATCAATTACAAATCCGCGAACCAAAAAATTTAAGATGTCTACAAATTTAAAAGCGGATCAATAGTTTCAACACAAACAATGCTGGTTACCATGCAGACGGTGCCGGGGCGCGGGGTTCTTGTATTTTAATATCCCCGGCCCCCGCCGCCCCGCTTTAACATAATATAAAATTATAAACGATATGAATCACGATAATGTTCCGTGAGCCTGTGTGCGCGGCCAATTCACAACTTTACCGGGCCCAGGGCGAACCCCCCAGGCCTCCGACAACCGCCCGCTGCACCCCGCCACAGCCCGAGCCAAACAGTAGCGCAACTACTCAAGTCCTCCAGTCCTCACCAAATCAAACAACCTCTTATGCAACATACATATTTAATGACTCCCGTAAAAGTATCCCAATAAAATGTTAAAGACTGCACGTGTGCTACGGTATTCCTAAAATGTGTGTTTAGAATTCAATTGCTGTGTTTGATCTTTATAAAACCAGCTGTGGAACTAATGAACCCGCGTTCTAACTCAACAGATACGCGATGATTAACGCAGACGTTATTTCGCTTGTTAAAAGTTGTGGAGAACAATAGATTTGTATAATATTAATGTTAGTAATGAGTAAGAAGAGAATCGCACGCGGAAGCGTTGACACGCTGATCGATGGCACACTGTGACGCCGCCCCGCGCCAGCAAAAAGAAAAGTTTTATTTTTATAAGACAAGAAATTTATTATGGCTGATGCTCGTGTCGGTTTCGCGTTTCTTCGGAAATAGAACGTAAAATGTTGTTCGCATCGATCCGTACGCTCGCGTAATTTAAGCGGACTCATGAAGAAGGCCTAATGTTTACTTACAACTTAATAGTTCTGATTGGATATTAACTTTGGGACCATTTTATAAGAAAGAAAGAGTACTAGTATAGGGTAAGACAGCCAGTCCATTCTGTTTAATCGTTACCGTGATATTTAAAAGAAGTGTGCGTTCCACCGGAAGTTATGGATTGGCAGCTTACTTCAAGCAAATTTCATCTAAGTTTTCACGGCATCCGGTTAGATTGGAAGCCGCCTAGTATTCTGTGCAGAGGATGAGAAGATGTCGATTTAATAGGTAATCTATCACCGTACAGTCAGTGAAAAAAACTGGTCAAGTGCGAATCGGACTCGCGTGCAAAGGGTTCCGGACGAATTTATTTTTGTAACATGTTATTTTAACACTATAGACTTTACTTATAGGTTTTCCTGTAATCTATAGAAATATTACCTGCATTTTTTTTTAATTTTAGACCCAGTAGTTTCGGAGATAAGGCCGGGGAATGTTAATTTTTGGTCTAATTTCTTGAATAACTTCAATACTGTTTATTTTAAAATGATGAAGAAAATATAATAATTAAAGCACTCACAGTAAGCCGTTTTATTTGATAAGAAACAAGATATACTTTGAAAAACTTTTTTTTTTATAATTTTCTCAAAATTTATTTATTTACGTAACGCGTTTCTTACGGATGTTCGGAACCCTAAAACAGGGTAAACAGATTCACAACCTTCGCCAATTTTCGTGTTAGGTGTAGCCATTTGAATACATTGTGATTCGAATTCACGAACAATTTAAGTTGACAATCAATTAGCCATGCTGTTATTTTCAATTACTGTATCTACCTATTCTACCTACATGTAAATTAGGAGGAAGTATCATCACGAAGGGCGTAGGTAGCGCTATTTTGGGTCAATGAACCTAAATGATAATGTTAATATGGACAGGCCCCGGGATTCCCGGAAATATTTTTCTGAATGTCAATATCCTGAGTACGCACGTCGACATTTCAAACTACTCATTTTCGGTATAATCTGGTTCCAAACGGTGCTCTTTGCCATAATATTTATAGACTTTAGTGACCAATACAATATTTGCATAAAGCTGAATAGGTACTATGTAAATTGAGAATTCATAAAATAGTTCTTAGTAAAAAACGGGTTAATATATTTATTTCCCGGGATTCAAGAGGCATATCTATGATAACGGTCACAAAATCCCGGGAAAAGCACTACCTACTCCGATCACTGATCATCACGCACTGAAGTGTAAAAACATCTATAAAGCAAGAATGGAATTCCCAAACATTGAGTTTACGAAAATCCATAATGCAATGTATATTGCATCATGGATTTTCGAAAACTCAGTGTTTGGGAATTCCATCATCGAAAACGTTTATAATGGACCACGACACATTTCAGGACCGCACGTCAATAGAATATCACTTCTTTTGAAGCCTCTTTCCGGATTTAACACTTCGCCATAATCTTAGGTAATTATGATAGACATCTATGTTAAAAGCCTGGCTTCGAATATGCAAAGTTTGTCGCAACGCTATTATTAGTACGAGTAGTCCAAATTATTATTCCATCGGCCCTTAATTAATATGAATTATGTAACAAAGTGACGATTGTGCATTCGCAACATGTATCCATGTCTATCTGAAATGATGAATAATGAAATAGAATTCAGAAATAGATATCAGCAATTTCTGTGTTTGTGTCTATATTTCTAAAACATTTTAAGCTTAGGTGAAGTGCGCGTGAAATGAACTGTCACTCCATAGAAGCAATGGGTTGACAGATCATTACAAACTCAATTCACTTAATTTTTCACGATGAGATGTTTACAGAAAAAAATCTAAGTTATATAAATTCTCGTGTTTTTTTACACAAATTTCAAAAGTTAACTTTTAAGACAAGGGAAAATTTTCTTAGTTCTTTAAACTCTTCATGCTCTCAAGTGACACTGACCAGCCCAGGGTGGTAATTCTTTATGAAACAATTAAAACTTTTTTTTTTTAACAAAGTTCTCCGCACCTAGCACGCATTCAGCTTTAAAACATTACACTTGTTTCTATTAGTTAACGTTTTCAACGACTAAATACGGTACAATTGCTCACAAAAGTGCTTGGCGCTACCAAATGTTTTTGTCGCTGATTCAATGTTATTTAAAAAAAAATATGCCACAACTTTTCTGAACAAATCTTAAAAATTCATATTATGTTCTTAGTTTAAAAATCGATTTCAGTGTGTGACACCGTCCACAGATCATGGCCCAGCTCTTGTTTTGCGCCGCATGCTCTGTACGTGTGAGGACCTTATGGCTGCGGCAGCGAATGGTGTTGTCATTGCTGAGTGCTGGGCCAAACAAAATTAAATAAGTCTATTTGCCATCGACAGGCTAAGAAGAAGTTTAGAAATTTACGACAAATTTAAAAACAGGTGGCCCATCTATATAATATATTCTCAATATCGGAATACCTAGAAATTTTCTTACAACGTTTCGTTAACTTGAATCCTAAATAATAACAATGTAAGAAGTAACAAAAGTATAAAAACCTTTAAAAATAAACCATTAACTGTTTTTATAAATAAGTTTTTAAACATTCGCTTGGTTTGCGCTCGCGATATTTCGGAGCTTCCGCCCCTATTTTTAACGACCCATCCGCCGCAAACGGGTGCTGCTTAACCTCGAATATTGATCGATGAGATGACTCGGCATTATGTTCCCACCGCGATCAACCGTCAAGTCATTATGATAATACCTACTTCTTACAGAGCTTTGAAGAATTTTAGTTTCACTCGATTATAGAAAAAAGGCACTTAAAATACATTTTTATATATTTTCTGGCAGAAAATTAAAGCTTTTCAGTACACCAACTTTGAAATGTAGTATTGTCAAGTTTCATCTACCCGTATTTGAAACGTTTTTACCCAAAGTAAAAGGATACTATACACCAATACAGGTTCTATAAAATCCATACTCCACGCCTACAATCATTTTCATTTCATTGTTATATATCTAATAAAATTAAAAAAAATAATGTTATTCTCACGACAAAGACCAGAATAACTCCTGCGGAGAATGGTATTTATTTGCACCACAGTGCGATCTCAGATGACCTAGTAATATCTAGGCAGTAATTCATCTTATTTAATACAAATATATTGAACTACTGCCAAATGCAAAAGTTACTCGGCCATTATGAGAGTGCTCTCTTATTTATTGTTCACTTGTATGTGTGCGTACAGCGTGTGCATGTAATGTATAGTCACTTGCAGAAATTAATAATGTTGACAAAAAGTCCAACAAAAAGTCACAAACGTTACGGTACAGTCGCGCAAATAAAACAAACGAACTTTAAATTTTAAATTATCGCCACACAAAGATTAATATTTCGATCAAACATTCCTAATTTAAAAATACTCGACGCATTGTATCGCCTTCGAACAAAACTCTTGCCGAGCACTCCCGACGGGCCCCGAGCGTCGCCGAGCGCCAGCATAATGCCGGTGCAAGCCGCAGACATTGTCAGTAATTGCCGGTGCCGCTATAATCGCACTTAATTACAACTATACAACTCACAATCGCGCCCGTTTCAAGTATTCATTATTAATATTAATTCGCGATAAAAACAGGTTTGGTCTCGAAGCCCGATACGAGAGTTCTCATTGCGCCACTTATAACTCAAAACCCGTGTCTTATTTTAAATTTAATTATAGAATAACTTACTTTGTGATTTAAAACAATAAAATTAACGACGGCCGTTTTGTTCAATTATAATATATGTTAGAATTAGCTGTAAAGTGTAATTGTTTTACACAAGTCGGTCTAGTAGACACTAAACACATTATGTGGCGTGTTTCATTTTTTTACGTCTAACTGAATGATGTTTTGTATGGAAACGTTGCGTCAATGGTATTCTTTATAATCACATCTATCGAAACAACACATTACGGCTTAATAAGAATACTACATTATTAGAAACATTAAAAAGTAACAAATACGTCAACACAGAAACATCTGTGATACTAGTTTCGTAATATTTATTTAGTTTTAATGACATAACTACAATAAATTAAACGTGTTACAGTAAAACAGTACAGACGGACAGACAAAGAAATTACGCATACCAAATAAAAATTCCATACAACATTTTCATTTTATCATCTAAATCGGCGTTTACGACGGGGAACAATGCCGTGCTCCGCACCAAACAAAAGTGGGACGCAAATAAAGAAAACAATAAAATTAGAATATATAAACACATAAAAACTGGCGTCCAGAATGTTCGCGGTGCGGCGGCCGCGCATGCGCCCGGCGCCCACCGCACATTACATCAAATAAATTAATATCAACTCCAACTGTACATACGCAAGCGAAGGGTTCGTGTTTATTTGAAATAACTTTTTTTAGTGTATTGTTTGTGTGTACGACGTGTTAGTCCTCCGAACACTTCTCTTTACAGCACTATTTTGAGATACGAGTGTGTTCAAAAGACACAAGCGATGTACCACGGGGGGTTTATTACCTTTCTTGACAACGCATAATGAGTTTTCAAATTGCGTTCTTTATTTTTACAAAATGGTTGTTGAAAAGTTATTTCACCGACTGTACTTAGTACCGGCCAGTAGGCAAATAAAACAGTGCGGATTTAACGGCTAAGTATTGTACAGTCGCGGAAATAACTTGAAAACATTCAAGGTCGGATAACTAATGGAGTTGTACCTATAACAGTCCATGATATTTATCTAACACAATGCGAAATGGCTAAAACACAATCCATAATCAATCTAATGCGCGTAAATAGTCCTAAAAGTGGTTGTGGGTCGTTGAATATTATCTACAAGACAGTCCAGGAGTGAAAGTGATCAGTGTAAAACAAAAACAGCCGTATTGTAATAGAATTAGAATACATTTTGGCAAAATTACGATACCATAAAGTTTAAGTGGTAACTGCCGTCTGTGTACGGTCGACGCGAAAAGTGCTTGTTCGGGGAAAAAGCTGTAATGAAAACAGTTTTGAAATTGATATAGCAGATTTTTATCTTCTATTAGGTACGTCTACTCGTTGTTTGCATTCAATTTTAACAAGATTATCGGACTTATTTTGTTTAAAATGAGTTTTCTTTTTCCCCTTTCGTATCTTAACTCGTACCGTAAAAAATAATGTACTATCTAATCTATTGTATACAGGAGTTTAGATTTTTTATTCTTAACTAGGTTTTCATTGGTGAACTAATTTGTCCATAATGGGTTACAATATGTGCATGACATGTTCTGTAATGACTAACTATATTGATGAGTACCAAAACCAATTTCGATTGTAATTAATTAAACATCTTTAAAATAACTCACAAAGAGGTCAAGATCGGGGCAGAAAGATTAATTTATTGTCCCGATGACTTAATGGCCGCTTTTTTCGCACAATGTTAATTGGATGTTTATTTCCACATCCATGCGATCGTTTTCCAACAAAATATTTTGTTCGCGCGATCTGTAGGAGCGTGTCGTAACTTTTGATTTAGTGTTATGGCCTATTTCTTTTATTAAATTGTCTTATGACATACGTGATTGCCAGTTTTCGTTTCACGTTATTATATTGTCATAAAAATAATTATTAGATGGATGACAAATTAATGTAAATAGTTGTGAATAGCATGTCTCTTTTTTCATGTATATTTTACTAGTGCTCTGCGAATTGAAACTGTCAAATTGATGAATTACTTTTTCATTGGTTTGGACATTTATTTTTTATGTTTCAGTAACTATTAATTGTGCATGTAAATGCTAAGCCTTGCTGTCCGCAACTGTACGTACAGTGAACGGCGCGCTACGTATACTTGTATCAGATAAAATTATTCAAATGATACGATCTATTGTGTTTCAGCAACAATGATAAATAATAATATTATTACATATGTATTATTGTAAATATTTATGTAAGTAGGTTTACGAGCCTTACCTTACGCAAATATAAGGTTGATTCGTAAATTACATACGCGCACAATGATTGCAATAATCCTAAGAAAATTATTATCTTGGGACGGAAACGCAAACAGATAGTTATTTGAACATTTTTACAGTTGAATTATTAGTAGATACTATCGACAATATATTATTAATGTTTAAACAAATGGGACATACCGAAGTAGTCATATTTTCAGAAAGACTTACTAATCACTATTCTGACACAATTCATCACGTCAACGTAAATCTGGCATCTTGAAATAAATCGATCAGCAATTACTCAAACATGACGTAACAAACAAAAACTACTCAAAATATATATAATATATTATTATGTTGAGGTAGTTTCACAATTAGATTGAATTGTTTTTCTTGGTCTTCATCCAATACATTTTAGATCACACTTTGAATAATAGAATAGCGAGTGTCTTTTACCACTGTATATCCTTCTTTTATTATCTATATGAAAGTTACTAAAAATATTGAGATTAAACTAGTTTCTAGCAGCGACTTCGCCCGCTTTAATGTCGAAAATTATACCAAGGGTATATAAAAAATCCTACTAATATTATAAATGCGAAAGTTTGTGAGGATGGATGGATGGATGGATATTTGTTACTCTTTCACGTCAGAACGGCTGAACGGATTTTGATGTAATTTGGCACAGAGGTAGATTATAGTCTAGAATAACACATAAGATAGGCTTTTTTTTGGATAATTTCCGACAATGACGCGGGCGGAGCCGCGGTTGGCAGCTAGTAAATACGTACAACTATTTAAGCATATTATTTATATCACATTATTGGTATATTATATGATTTTATTTTGATTATTATTATTATTGTAATTATTAATATAATAAATATATTATATTATTAATATTATAATTGTAATTGTATCGTTGCCATGTGCTTGTATGCAAATATAGTTTAAAATGTTAATATAAGTATTATTATTAATGTTTGGCATGCACATTAAATTAATTATTTATGGAAGTAACTACCGAACTATTTACAAGAGTACATAGTGTGGAATAAAAAGAAGCTAGTAGTTTAATCTATCTTTGTGTCAAATTTCATCCAGATCCGTTTAGCTGTTCCGACGTGATTGAGAAACAATCATACATCCATCCAGATTTATACTTTTATAATAAGTAATAAGATTTTGGACACAATCCATTGCATTCTGATACTCACATTCAAAAGTTACTCTTGAACCCAAGTAAAACCGCAGGCAACAACCAGTTCATCAATAAACGGAGTATTGAATGCTATTAAATAGTAATTATCGTAATTTTAAAACATGGTTACAAATACAATGCAGGTGTTCTTATTGTAACACAAGTGCGTTCAAGCGTTTTATATTTATTTGCAGAGCGCGGTCATCTGAAATTACTGTGTAGCGCAGATGAAAACAATTTCGGCAGCTTAAGAACTTCGGAATTTTTGGCTTAACTCAATATTTGGGTCACCTTAACATGCACAAGTTGAAAAGACTTCATTTATGAACCATATGGAGTGTGCTAGCTAACAAGTGTCAATTAATTTCATTTAATTTGATTCACAGATTGAATAAATTATTTCTGTGTCATGTATTGTTAAATACTTTGCATACTACTGTATAATTTCCAAGTTTTTAAAACTTAACAGACAGATGTGTTGCTGGGGAGTTTGCTGCACCACTTCTTCTTCCCAGCTAAAACACTAGGAAGTGGTGACGGGCGGGCGTTTTGAGGGACTAACTTTATGTAGAACTTTGTCGTTCAAAAAGTGCTGGCACTCATTAATTTGAATAAATGACTTTTGTTTTTGATACTAGTTTTTGCTCGCGTTAAAGTATAGCCTATAACCGTATCCAGGATCCCATCGATCTCAGTAGAAAAAATAATCAAAATCGGTTTGGCGAGTTATGTAAGAAAGCGTAACTATATAACAAACTCATTTTCACAATTATAATATTAGATATAACTTTCAATCAAACTGCAACCCATGAAACAAAATAACCCTCAAAGATCAAATGTAGGTAATTCCATTAATATATTGGCACTAACGACCTTTTAACCTCTATAAGTTCACTCTCATCGCATGCAGAATCCCGCATCCATCTATCAAATGTTGGAACATTTAAATATATTATAAATTACAATTACAACGTACAATGGAGTCATCGACCTCAGAATATGAAACGTCTAATAGTGCGCACACGCTGTACACTCACGCACACAGACTTACTTATGACTCACAGCACAGCTGATTGAACAGTAGGACAACTTGTAAGTTTGCCGAGTCAAACTCTGCCTTTGGTAGCGCTGGACAAATTAGAGTACAAGTTTTTGAGGTACAAAAATACTATTATAACTTTGATTGCGTTTGTAACGCTGCAAATTTTAGTTTAAGGAAATCTAGATGGAAATCTAGTTGTATGAATTTCTAAAAGTGCACTTGCAAACGTCGAGATGAACTTGTCAGTGGTTAAGGTACAGACAAAGTCATTGTACTCGTATTTTTGAATATAAAGCAATAACGTTCTAATACAGGGATCATAAATGGAATCGATCTTCACCACATAATGCAGTCCACTGAGTATTTTATGGACCGGCGATGGTACACCGCAATTCCTAAGACGTGTGATACGCTGTGGCGGTGACAAAATGATTAACAGGGCGGAAGATGTTATTATAAATCTATGTGGTTTTACAATTCATTGTTATTGCTTGACTGTTTATTGAGATGAACAATAGTTTGTGGTGACCAGTTGTTGTTTTTTTTTTCAGTAAAAAAAAGTGCACTATTTTTGAAATAATTGCATAACATTTTATTTTATTTAGTCATACCATGGCTAATGTTTTAAGTTTCTAAATCTGCTATTGAAAAATATAATTACAACAAAAAGTACTTAGCAATTCGAAATAATAAGGATTGTCTCATAAATCCTTCATGTTAGTTGACAAATGAACCATTATGCGAGTCGTCTCGGACGGAAAGTAAAGGCCGTAACAGACGCAGCCATTACGAATGTGTGAATTCATATTGAGTGTAGAGTTGTACCGGCCTACTTTATTTTAATGTCACACACGTTTTTTAATTTGACACTGTAAGATTTATTAATTTCAACAAAAACGAACGAAAGATCATTCTAAAATCTGGTTTTGGAAAAAACCTTTGAAAACTGTTGTGTTGATATGTCAAGGTTTCAAGGACCCATTTTTCAGGAATTTTAAGTAGTTTTTTCCATAAAATTATTTTTAGTTAACAATTTATACTTGTCTAATATGTTCCATGTAGGTATCTTTCACAAATTCCGATTATTAGTATCTACAACGCAGCATTTTGGTCCTGTCTGTTACCGCCTTAAGAGTTTGCGAGGAAAGCTTTATCAATGGTTAATGTATTAGCTTCTTTGTAAACGCGCCAGGGCTAAAATGCTGCTGCATTAAACAATATTATTGCCATACATGCTGAAGAATATTTCTTTAATTAATTGAACTTAAATGAGGAATTGTCTAGCAGTAGACTGCTATGAGCTCATGATGAAACAATGGAGAAGAAGATGCGCATAAAAGTGGTCAAAATAATCAATGTACGTTATAGAATAAGAATTGAAAAACCTGAGCGCGCCGATTGCCTTAGTTTGATACCAAGGAAAGACAAAACGATGAGTATTTTCATTCATCATCATCATCATCACATCAGCCGAAAGACATCCACTGTTGGACGCCACAACAACCAGTCCTGTACGTCTCGCATCCATAGGCTACCCGTAACCCTCACCAGGTCATCGGTCCGCCTTGTGGGAGGCCTTCCAACGCTGCGTCTTCCGGTACGCGGTCTCCAGAACTTTTCGGACCTAGTGGTAATAAAAGTTGCCTATACTTACACCTGTACTTTGGGTAATTTAATTAATGCCACCGATGTTCCAATAAAATAGCCACCTACTGGGCTAAAAACATCTAAGGAGTTAACCATCGACTCGAAAAGAAGATGCCTGGTGACATAATGCTTATCCCCTTCACAAAAGGACAAAGTTATTGTGAGATAAGTACTATCAATTACTTTGATAACGTGCCCATCCGGTACAATTAGCTACAAAAGATGGCAACACGTGCATTGAAACCTTAATAGCTCCACATTTATGGTAATAATGTCGTTGTTGGTGGTTAAGAACATATGACTAGTGAATAGGTACATGCAGACCTCGGAAAGCACGTTAGGCCGTTGGTCCCGGCTGTCATTTGTAGATCTTTGGCAATCGTTACGGATAGTCAGAAGCCAGATAATCTGACACCAGTCTTGCCAAGGAGTACCGTGTTACCCAGTTAATGGGTTGTGGAGGTCTGATAGGCAGCCGCTCAACGTAAAATACTGGTATTCAGCTGAATCCGGTTTGACTGGAAGCCGACCCTAATATAGTCGGGAAAAGGCTAGGCAGATGATGAGGTACATACAGGTGGGAGAGATCCCCTATATCTACCCTCGGACTCAAGATTGCCTTCTTCCATGCATTGAATTTCCATATTTTTTAAAACTTTCGAGTATATGGTTGAAAGGATAAATATCAATGAAACGATGAATAGATTCTATATAAGATGATAGGATTAAAAAGGAGGAAGTATTGAGATGAGGGCAAATAGAGATGTTCTGTATAGTATCGAAAAGAATAGCACCCATCACTTCCCGTGGGTGTCGTAAGAGGCGACGAAGGGATTCACCAGAGAATGGGCAGCAGCATTCTCTGTGCATTGCAACAGCTACACTGCGATCGCCAACCCACCTGCTATAATCGCCCCGTTGGAGGAGGCCTATGACCAGCAGTAGACGTTTTTCGGCTGATATGATTAAAAAATGTGGTAAGAGCTACACGAAAAGCTATTTTTAAGTGGGATTGCGCCAAAAATTTCTGTCGCTTGAGTGTTTGAGCTGTAGGCTTAAAGAACCACTATTGGATCATATAGAAGTTCGACGTCGCGGCAGACCAAGACATAGGTGGACCGCAATGGCAGAGGACAGACGAGTATACAAAACGGTGAAGGATGCCTTTGCCCAGCAGAGGGACATACCGGGTTAATTAGATTTGAATAGGGAAACGTGGTCGCTCACAACGGGCCTCATCAGAAGGCTTAAAGTCAACCAAAGAGCAATGGAGAGGGCAATGCACGGAGTTTCCTTATGTGATTGAGTCCTGAATGATGATCCGCAAGAGAACCAAGGTTACGGACATAGCCCGAAGGATCGCCAAACTGAACTGGCAGTGGGCAGGGCACATTGCTTGAAGAACAGATGGTCGATGGGATCGAAAAGTTCTGGAGTGGCGACCGCGTACCGGAACATGCAGCGTTGGAAGGCCTCTCACAAGGTGGACCGATGACCTGGTGAGGATCGCGGCTAGCCGATGGATGCGAGACGCACAGAACCGGTTCGTATGGCAACGTACACTGTAGTCGTTTGGACACTCATATGATGATGATGATGAGAAAGGCAGGGCGATAATGATCTTCAAATTTTGATCTTTTTAATTATTGGTTTCATGACTTACAAGTTACTAAAAGTCTACAATCAACCTATCGCAGTCCGCAACAGGAGGTAGGGCTCTTCCAGGCGCGCCACGACACCTGGTTCTCTGCCTTCAGCATCCAGCCTGTCCCAGCCACCTTCTCTAGGTCTCGCTACGACTGATACAGTTAACAATAGAAGAAACTATCAATAAGAAGATCTAGCAGGGAATTCAGAAGTTAAGGATCATTGATCCGAAATTGAATGTCACTTGGCCCCCTCTTATTTCCGAACTCAGAATTCGAGATAGTTATCAAATTTTGGAAAAAACAACCGCAAGAAAAACAATACACAGCTCAAATTCCATTGCAATCCGTGATATTTTAGGGCTTTTCTCATGCAAATGGTCACTTAAAATGAACTGCTAAAGTCGATACTTTAGTTGGTGTCGATAAATTGAAATGATCTCGAATAGATTCAGGTGAAGTCTCATATGCAAAGAAGTTTATTTTCAATCAATAGCTATAGTATTTTGATAGTGCCGAATCCGAAATCTCGATCTACATATTTTATGTATGTACGGGGCTGAATAAATGATCTGCTCAGTTTAGACTTTTGCCATATAAAACTGTTTAGTTCGACCTGCAGGACTTTGTAGGAGCGACAATTCGCAGACAGAAAGTTAACCCTAGACTATTTATACTACTATGCAGGTTGACTGTTTCTAGACATTCGTGTGTGATTGGAATAGTTTACACACATAACAATTCTGAAATAAAGTGACATTCACTACTTTGGTCAACGATAAAGGGGGGCTTGAAGTTTGAGAGACAGTGTGAGCAAAGATAAGTGACCTTTTTAGATCATTCACATTCATAATGTGATCAGTGTTGCCAACCTCGACTGGCCTGTTGGTCGAGTGGTTAGTGACCCTGCTAAACCGGAGGTCGCGGGTTCGATTCCCACCTAGGACAAATCTTTGTGTGATGAGCATGATCGTTTGTTCTGTGTCTGGGTGTAATTTGTCTATAATAATATATGTACATATGTATTTAGAAATATTTAAGTATGTTTATCAGTTGCCTGGTTGCCATAGCACAGGCTCTGCCTATTTTGGGATTATTATTATTATTATATAACCTTCCCCATGAAAAAAGCAGCAGATCAGACATGAAAAAATAACAATAGAAAACAGCAATATGGTAACTTTTCTTCTGAAGAGGAGTTTGATTAGAATCGGAATCACTACTGCTCATTATTAATGTTTTTTTTTCGTAAAATAAATAAAATGACATTGTTCGTCCGTGACAATGAAAAATTACTGATCCATCCTCTTTTATCAAGTGCCAAAAACTTCCCCTAGAAAACGCGCGTGACGCAAGTTGTTTATTTATTTTTTACTTTAAGTTAAACTTCCACATTATTTTGGATTGACATTAACTTGATGTAACTTGTTTTGTTAGACAAAGAAATAATTGGGATACATACATTAATTTAATGAAGATATATTAAAATATATATTTAACAGGATTACAGGAGTTCTTATCGTTTTAGACGATATCTCCAGTACTTATTATAAAATGTAATTATATGTATAAAAACAGTAGAAATTGGGATGGAATGTCATGATGAAAACAGTAAATCTACTGTTATAACAGTAGGGTTGGCAACACTGAATGGAAAGAGCTGGGCTGATGCCACCCAGCCCTTTCCATCATCAGGCTAGAAGACGTAAGGAAATGCGCCAACTGTACATGGGTTTTGGGAATATGTACTTTCATTGTACGTACCGCTAAAGAGAGGAATTCCGAACCGAAGTCTGTTTCCTGATAGCTATGTCACCGGAAAATTGCAGACTCCGTAAGATTGTTATACATCTTTCATCATCTGCCTAGCCTTTTCCCAATTATATTGGGGTCGGCTTCCAGTCAAACCGGATTCAGCTGAATACCAGTTTACGTGGAGCGGCTGCCTACCAGACCTCCACAGATCATTAACTGAGTTACACGGTACTTCTTAGTAAGACTGGTGTCAGATTATCTGGCTTCTGACTATTCGTAACGACTGCCAAAGATCTACAAATGACAGCCGGGACCAAAGGCTTAACGTGCTTTCCGAGGCATGGAGGAGTCTCGGTATATTAAGATGGTCACCCATCCACAGACCAACCTCGGCAAGCGTTGCTTAACATTGAAGATGAACCCGTGTGACTGTTATTATTTAGCCACAAGCTCCTCTTACATCTTTATTAGATTATAATTTCCCGATATGAAATGAAAAAATCAATTTGTATACAATAATCCCATCCAAATTCAATGGTCTCCAATATATCCGTGTCTTAATAAGTAAAGTTAGTTTACAATTTCACGCGACATTTTACAGTCGTGCGGCGTTTGCAATTTTCCGGTAACAGCTACAACCTGGGGTCTTGAAGTCAAGAGTGAATAGGTTACTGGCAAGCGCGCTACATCATCGATCAGGTGAGATTGTGGAAATAAATAAAACGGACGCCAAGTATTCAGAAAGATAATGTTTATAACTTTATGTACTGATATACTTACGTACATAATTATTGCTCGCGTGTGCACAACAGTAGCAGTGGCAAGTCTCAAGTCAATTTAAAATGTCAACCACACAGTGTTGCCCAGTTTCTGTATTAACGTTTTATATAGTTTAATACGACGGGTTATTATCTCAGTGTTTTATTCACCTTAAGCACTAAAGTGTCTTTATAATTTTGTAATAAAAAAGACGTTTTCTGTGTAATTTTAAGGGTTTCGAACGACCATATGAAAAAATGGATCCTTTGTAGGATCCCTCGGGTGTCTGTGTATCCGTCTGTCACGGACAATTACTCCATGTTTGTTTGACTGTTGTTACATTTCAGTGTCCTAAGCACTGATACTAAATAACTTTTGGAAACAAATTAGAAGATTAAAACTAAACATACTGTGGTATAGGTATCACGTGAAAAATATGTAATTTCACAATTTAAAAATAAACAATTTTGAAATTGTTTAAGATCATATTGGGAAATTTCAAATATCTCCGAAACTATTGAGCCTGGAATTTCGGACTGTGTCTGAAATTTTGTATCATAGTAAATATCTATTTACCATTCTGATTTGAATATGTTACTTACGGCTGAAAGAACTGCTCGCCGCATATTATATTAAAGCTACGAGTATCAATTTATAAAAACAAGATTCATTAATTCATTATTATTTCTCTGTGGCTACATTTAAAATAATGCAAAAGTTTTTCTTTAGATATCTCAACCCTAACTCTAACAGGATAGGTATATGTATATCATACAGAAAAATGTATAGTTCGGAATGTAAAATGGCCGGCAATATTTCTAAAAACTATCGAGAAGACAATAAAAAAAAACAATGCTACACTTTATTTTCAATTTCCGATTAATATCAGCACATTCATACACAAAACATTAATTTACAATCTACATATTAAACAAGTAAACAGTGGCAACCCTAAAAATATATTATTTACGGTAAACACGACGCGTTTCTTGCTAGGGGCCCGTTGATGCGTAACTTTTGTGTAACTATATTAATTATCTATTGTTGTTTGTCCGTATACATTAGTACAGTCTGCCCCACCAGTGTGCACGTCATCTCCCGACATCCGAGAAAAGTAATTAAATGCGACGGTAAAAACAAAAAACAAATAATTTAAATAGGAAAAACTACTTTGAAGTGAGAGACTCGATAAAAAACGAGGGCAAATATGGCTGCTCAAAAACAAAAGGAACGATGTCCAGGAAATATAGAAGGGGAAATAACAGTCACACAAAAAAAACTATTGCGGTTCATTAAAAAAAAGGTTGTGTTAGTTGTTTTCCAGAATCGATTGATAGATTAGACAAGAGAGAGACCCAGCTATAACACTAGGAAGTGGTGACGGGCGGGCGTTTTGGGGGACTGTCTTTATGTAGAACTTTGACGTTTAAAAAGTGCTGGCACTCAGCCTAATTTGAATAAATGACTTTTGATTTTGCTTTTTTTTTTTTTTATTTACTGAGAGTGTTTCTAAAGTTAATATGTGTAATGTAAATTTCCTTGTAGTATGTTGATATCTTACCTTGGGATACGATGTTACCTTTAAGAAAAAGAAAACAAGAGATGTTATAATACAGTAGCAGATTCTAAACAAAAGAAAAAAACTAAAAAAAGCGATCTGCAAGCATGAAGTTACACATGTTATGCTATGATTTACATTCTACATAGTAGCTAAACTTGACTTCAAGATAAAAATCAAAAACTCAAAATCAAAAACAGTTACACAGTCTATTTGATAGGCAAGAGACACCACACAGCTACTCAGCATACTATGTTTAAAAAACAGTATGCCTACTTATTATATTTTTAACAAAACATTTTTTTTAGGCTGTTATACTGCAGGGCAAAGGCCTCTCTTGAAAAAAAAAATGTATTTTATTATTTTGCAAACACTGCTATCGACGTAAGTAGATTCACCAGTTTCAATAAAAAAAAACTCGAGTATACAATGCTGGCAAGATTTAAATAATGATTTCAAGTATACATAATAATACTGATTGTAAGTTAATTGCGGAATTCCTTGTAACATATTAAGGCGAAGCCGTTTTCTATTTAAAGTACTTTTATTGTCCTAGTGTAGTTGCAAAGTATTTAAATACAATTATAAAAATCATGGTGAAGATTGTTTACCGATTTACGTAGGTATTTCAGTGTTTATTTGTAGTAAAGTTCTATGATTTATTTTGGATTTCAATTCTTCAAAGTTTTTTTCTAGTTATCGCTTACCCCGACCATTATCCAATTAAATAAGTTCAGTTACTTTCAAACTCATATGTTTTACATGAATAAATAAATAAACAACGTCTCGGTAATTCATAGTAATAACCGTTAAAATATTTTGTATTCTAAGAAAATAAATTTCAAATACACTGTGTAGCAATTTATTTGATTGCATACATCGAGGTGCAATACATAATTTAATGTATCCAGTTTCTTTGCAAGCGAGTGCACACGATCTCACACTGTAGTGCAGAAAAAACACATGTTACAAAGTAATTTATTTTCAGTTTAGTAAAATTATGATTTATAAAAAATTATATGTAATTTTGTATTCAGTGCTAGAGTTGCATTAAAGTCACTGGTTGTCTTAGTAAAAAGTTATTTTTCAAATGAACATGATAAGAGAGGCGATTGATCTATGTTTATTACTGAATCGCGTTTGTTACAGCCGTCGAGATGCATTTTCATTATATCTATTATCATAATTAGATGATATTAGATTAATTAAATTTAAAAAAAAAACCCGGTGCCTCACGCTAGAACAGCTGGGAGGCACAACAGCCGCTCCTCGCACGCTCGCATTGATAAAAAGCATACTTATTAATATGATTCTTCACGGCTCTTGCGCACGGCTTATTGTGTTGCAAAATGTACTTGCTAACTGACATTATGATATGAAAGTCTCATTACGCTATAATATTAATGGCAGAACTGGTGGCACTGGAACTCACTGTATTTTTAAAATAATTGAGATTGCTCAAACAACAAGTTAGAAATGACACTCTTTATTTCTGTGGAAATAAATAAAAGGTGTCGTCAAGGAAGTATTTTATCACGCTGCCATAAAATTCATTATGTGCAAAATAAGTTCTGGTTCCTTCCCCATTTTGTTCAATTACCCGTCGAACGTAATTTACTTAAGCAGTCCAGCGCCGCGTTGTTTTAAAATATTAAAAAAATCTCATTACATGCAGCTCTCACGGTAACATTATTTAATTATTATATTTAGCAACACAAAGTGTTACCTATACTGGAGTGCAAAAAAATTGTGTATGCATTGCAATTTTATTATGACGAAAAAATTTACAATTGAATCGGTGCATTGAATGTACTGATTAGAATGAAGATAATAGAGAAAATATTTTATAGTCGAGGCGTGCAAACGAAAACAAAGTTTTAATGAAATGCGAGCAAAAAATGTGCGCGCACAAAAATGTTTGCAGAGAATGATGGAAAGAAAAATAACCGTACAAATTGTACAGTCAGCATTATAATTCATAATTAGGTAGATGCACAATAAAATATGTAGAGTTACGATTGGAAAATCTTCATTAATATTTATCAAACACTTTATACAGCGTTCATTTGTTTACGATGCTGACTGTACCTAGCTAATGATGACATACTGGCCCGGCAATATAATTATTATTGTGATGATTCAAGCTATGGGAATATAAACTGAATTGGTTAATTCTGTATATTTCTGGATTGTAAAATTTAATTTTTTTTAGATACGTATGTTTTTTTCTACACACCCAAAAAAATGTATTAGATATAACATTATAATTAGAACATTAACATTATATTTTAATTAACTCAGTAATCATATAATTTAGTCTTGTACATGTGTCTCGTCACAATCTCATAATTTACTCATTTGAATACGCACAAGGTTTAATTTTAATTGAAGTAGCTAATTTATAAATGGCTCTTACTGAGGTGAAAGGTTATTGAGCCGATAGAAATTTAATACGATCTATATCAAACAACACAAAGGCATAACATTGTTGCAAAATAAGTAGGTAATTGATAAGTTCAACAGGATCAATTTTACAAATAAAATACATTGACCAATTGACGGACCGATTTAATTCGTTGCTATTATTTGTTTAGGATGGGCCATTTATTCTGGCACGCATTGTTCTTATAAACTAATTTATTTGTCGTGTGTTGAGCAGATTGAAAGGTCTATGTTTATGAATATGTGCAAAATTGTTTGGATTTTGTGGAATAATTGCACGGTACCGGTAGTCATTTTTTGGTTAGTCATTTTTTTTTAAGGATAAGAAATCATCAAATGACTTCTTCCGCTCTGAGTAGAGCGGAAGGGCGTGTCAGACTCTTTCTGACTAAAACCCATCCGTGTTCCTTCTAAAGCCCTTTGCGTTCCAGGGCCGTGGTGACTCTTTCGAACAAATTCCGCAACCCTGGCAGATGTGGGTTAGCCATGCAAGTAGAGCCGCGGGAAAAGACTAGTATGTGGGTATCTAAGAAGTCACTAAAGTCTTTTTTTTTGCAAACGTAGGTTTTAATATTACGTTTGATCGGTATCCGATTCGACAGAAAACTATTTTCAGGAAATTCTGAACTTCTCGTTTCGCTCTTCGGATTCTTTTGAATTTCGGACAAATTCTTGCACTTGACAAAGATTACTGATTCTACTATACAGAAGCGACAATCTCATTGAAAACGAGCTATAATAATTACCTATTCTGTTTTGTGGGCCCTATCACTTGACAGGCAAAATATGACCTTGTTTCCGAACAGAGGAAATCATTTTGCTTTGTATGTCGAGAAACGGAATTGACCTATCATAACGTTACTCACAACACTTCTAGGGTTGGTGAAAACTCAATAGTGTAAACGTAAAAGTCATCCAACTAAAATATTTTTATAATCGACAATGTGCAGCACTATAGTTGTTTTGTTTCGGAACGGCAATAGAGGTCGTTGACCTATACGTACAGGCATTCTCGATTTTAAAAGCGGCAATAGTGGTAAAGACGACCTTAATCGACATCTGTGTATCAATACAAAATCAATCGTTCAGGGTTCTAGTCATAGGTACGAAGAGAAAAGAGGGTTACTATCGCTGTTACAAGTTTATTAACTTTTCCTGCTACAAAATATTAACTAAAGTATGATATTGTAGAGGGACTTCAGAAAACTAAATTAATGGAAAGCTGTTATAGAAGAAACCCGTCTAAGTGTTTGAAGTATAATTGCTTTTGAACGTTGGCCAAACCTCCTGCATTTACTTACAAGTCTGTACATTTGTATTTTTCTGTCTAACTTAATACAATTTTATAAAACATTCTCAGTTAAAGTTGTTCTTAACGTTATTAGCTTTTGAACGAGGCTTTAATCCGGCTCGTGCAAAAGCGACTCAAAATATGTACGCCTCCCAAAGCACACGTTGACGTTGCTCCGACGTTCCGTTCTCGCTTAACGAAGCAACATGGTAAGCTAGGCTCTGACCCGTACCTACTTTCATTCCAGATCAAAAACAAACTAGAAAAAATATCTTTGTAGTCTCCTATGCAGTTAGTACGTCGCTTACGCTTTTGATTTATTAAGACTTCTCAAAAAAAGTCCCTGTTTTTTTGAAAGTAAGTGTAATGAAAAAAAATACCCCATACTAAATAAAAAAAAAAAAAAAAAAAATACGGAAAACTTTACGCTCAAGTTGTTGGACCTACTACGATTTCGTGTGTCGATTCTAAAACAATACATTTTTTATTTCGGCACAACATTTTTTTTAACACGAATTTTCTGCAAATTATACGTCTTCTGCACCCATACAAAATTTTCTTTCGAAATAATTTTCTAACAATAAAGGTAGAAAAACAATCGACAAAGGCTGCCGTCGTTTATTTAAGTGACTTATAACTGCTCAGTTACAAACCAAATGCCGAAGAAAAACCCACTCATAAACAAACAAATGATACAGCTACATTCACAAAAAACGCTCACTGTAGCCAACGTGGCAACGTAAAGACATTTCTTACAGAATCAGTTTAATAAAAACAATGCTGTAAATATCTGGAACGGCCTTTTCAGTAAGAAGCTATGCAGATTTGAGTGGACCTGTCCGGGCCGTTGGCACGCATGAATAAGTGATCGCATAGCTCAGCCTATCTTAGGTGGCTCAGTAAACTGCCAGCGCTAGGAGCAGGTCATGTGGGAAGGCACGAAGAGCCTACTCAAACTGCCAGACACTCATGAAATCTTAATGTAATATAACGATCTGAGTAATGCATTCAGGGTTAATTAAGATGTGCGACAGGATTAAAAATGTGATTAAACACATTAGCTTTATCTTAGAAAATATGCGATTAGCCAAGTAAGAAGACATGAGATAAGGAAGAAAGAAGAACGAAAGAAAGAAAATTGCCAGTGGATGGCCAAAGTCCCAAGTGTGTGGCTAAATTCCCCTGAACCTGCCAATATCATCGAATTTTTAGCAACGTTCACAGTCTTCAATCCGTCAAAAAACCTCACTGTTCATACATTTTTGACAGATTCCGACTGAGATGCGGATGCCAACATTGCTTGATAATTAGTAGAATTAGCTGTATGGATCAGAATGTTGGGCTGTGAAAAAGACGGATGAGAAAAGATTGCATGTAGCGGAGATGAGTAACGAGAATGGATAAGGTGCGAAATGAGTACATTAGAGGTAGTTTAAAAGTGGCGCCAGTGGCGGAAAAGTTGAAAGAGAATCGCTTATCTTGGTATGGTCATGTGAAGAAATTATGACTATAAATGTGGATGGATGGAGAGGGATAGGTAGGCCAAAGAAAAGATTGTGTTAGGAGTGATATGAAAGAAATGGGAGTTAGTGATAGCGTGACAGCTGTCAGGACAGAATACAAGAAAAAAACGTGTTGCGCCGACCCAAGTAACATGGGATAAAGACAGGAAGATGATGATGATTGGCACTATGAAGGTCAATTCTCTGACTTAAAAAATATCCAAATTCAAGTCACAATTTAAATACTTTTCAAAATGTAGGAAGAATGGAGGTGTTTATCCAGCTCGCAATCGCGATGCAAATACGAACGCTTCTCAACAATACGAGACTTGCCCTTTTTGAAAACAATACGCAGATCCCACAAAACACGAAAGCTACAAACCATAAAAAATCCCCGCTATATTTAATGTCAATTTAGACCTTTTAAACATAACTGAAACATAGAATCCTCTGTTTTAATACGCTCAATAAATAATAAAACGGCAGACTTCATTGCAAGTTGAATATAAATTGTGTAATTAAAGTTAAATGCTCGGTATAAACTAAATACAGAAGCGGGGTGTACAGACAGACAATGTAATACTATGTTTAGGTATGTATATTTATTCAAAATGGAGTACTTAGATATTTATATGAGACGGGTGTGCTGTGTGTGTCTCAGGATGCTTGTGTTATCGATTGCTTGTCTTTCTTTCGTCAATGGATTCGGAGCTTCTGCTTTTTTGTGGGCAATTTAGCGGAGCATGAATATTAACTTCTCTACTTTATTTTATGTGCATAACCGACTTAAATTTTATTGAATTGTGGCGACTTCGTAGCGCATATCCCTGTGTTTCCCGTTAATTAAATCGTCTCTTAGTGCTCCCCTACGGAATGTAGAGAAGCTAAATGCCACATTTCAACTTTATACGACCGGTAGTTCTGATTGTGCGTTGTCTGTCAGTCAGTCAGTCAGTAAGTAACGGAAGAACTTTATATATTAGGATTTCAGATATATAGATAGACTTTGAGTATTCAGTGCAATCGACTCCCAAGAAGACTTTTCAATAGTGCTAACTTCAGAATTTGTCAGCGTCTTTACAAATTTTATGTTTCTTCATAACACAACTTGGCGAAATGCGGTTAAATAGACCCGTCGGATATCCAAAGAATGTGAGCCATTGGAATGCCCCACATGTTACCTGTTCTTTGCGGGTTTCATGAATTGGTACCACCGATGTTGCAATTAATGTAGCCAGCCCAAATTACCAAAGGAGTTACCCATCGACTCGAAAAAGAAAAAAAAGGCAATAAAAACTCACTGCCTCGGCCTGCCTACATAGGCCGTTTCACACCTTGCAACAAATAAGTAATACGTATAAACTAACTGCAAGTCTGAACAGAGCACCACTCGACAATGTATGTAAAATAATACTAACTTACTTATTCAGAACGAGAAAAATAGTTTCACATTCTAGGGATGTTAAATTGTAAAATTTAAATCTACTGAAGTGATTTTTTTCTCGGTTTTACAAATGAGAATTTTTACATTTTTCGGGAACGGTTCAGACAATATGGCGGTTTTTCTAGTTTATTAACGACGACCAGTCGTAATAACTGAGTTGAAAAAATTTAACTTGCAAGATTTATTACAGACAGACAACGGGACAATTGAAACTAAATAAAAGCTGGTAAAAACAGTGAATATGTTATTGCTATTCAATCTTTCAGATAACTTATCTGAATATTTAAATCAAAGCACCATATAAAATCTTCCAGCAAAAATTTGTAGTAAGTTTGTGAGCACAACTAAGAGAAAAGTTGCAAGCAACTGAAAGAACAGTGCAGGCATACTAAAAAAAATAGTGTTGTTTGTATGTCCCAAAATCAAATAAATTTAAATAAAAAAAAAATCTATAGTTTTGCTGTCTCATTATTCAAATAAGAACGAACGCACACAACCCTAATCTCGTCAAAATTAGAGTGAGCAGGCTTCTTCTGGGTAAGCTCGCTCCATCGTCGACTTTGTCTCTGTCATCTATGACCTAAACTAGAGTCAAGAGGAAACTCATCTCAAATAAAAAAAGTCCACAGAATAGCTAGCGCATGGAGTCGTCACTCCGCTATGCATGTAACTGGCAAGTAGTGATCGTGCGACAGTAAACAATCGGAAGCCACACGCGACGCCGAGGCTCATCTAATTGCAAACGTTTATTTCCCCTCGCTCGCTAATTCGGTGATGAAGGAAACGTGTGAGCATTCCATTTAGGTGCTTCGATGGGTTGCTACTCTAGGGTTTAGTTTATTACTGTAACAATGTTAGATGGAGTGATTGCAGTTTAATGTTAGGGAATATGCATGAAGAATATATTTATTATCTAAACAGTTTATCTAGAAATATACAAAAATATAATAGATACTAACAGTGAAAATAGAATCGAAATTGACCGAAAAACAAATTAGATAAACTATTTTAAACAAATGTATCTGTCCCTGTCGCGAAAACGCTGTTTTGTATGACAGCTGTATAGGCGACATAGCATTTGACGTCACAGTTGGTATCGGACTTCTCTTTCTAATTGTTAACTTTGAAGCTTAATAACTTCATCGCTGATGAAGGTACTTATTTTAAAAATTCTTTCATAATTGTTTACTAGAGATAATAAGTATTTTATTTTGCAAATAAAAAAATTGCATGCATATTCCCTATTATGAAATAAGCAATAAGAGGTTTTAAAGACATGTTCTGATGCGACGCCAATTCCCAGGAGTATTTTAAGATTGCAAATTAACAATACCGACAGTCTCAGAATGTTTCTTTTTTTTCGACCAATTAGAAATTAAGGTTAAAATATAGATTGATAGATAGACTGTACTTTATTGTACACCTTCTTTACACAAATTGTATTTGTATGGGTATGTGACCGTAAAATTGCAGACTCCGTAAGATTGTAATAAATCTTGATTAGATTATAACTACTCGATATTTTATGAAAAACTTGTTTTCGATACAATAAATCCCATCCTAATTCAATAGTTTCCAATATATCTGTCTTATATATGAAATAATTTACAATATCACGCGATATTTTACAATCTTACGGCGGTTGCCATTTTCCGGTGACAGATACAATCGTTGAGAACATAAGAAAAGCTGTATGTGATATATTTTTTTGCCATTAAATTCTTATATCCACCAAAAGAACGCTTAAAAATCTCGGTGCTTTATAAAACTCGAATCAAACCAATGAGACCACCACAACGCCAATACCGGGACCCTGCAACACGCGTGACATTTCGATACGCCACATGAGCACAGCGACATTTGTATCCACACTGATACATTAAATCAGCACTATCCGTACCTACTTGTGTCCACAGTTCTACATTCGTATGACGATGCTCCCACTGACTCACAATAGCAAATTATGTATTATTTTAAATTGACGTAATTGAAAAATATGCAGCCGCTCGCGCGCGGCGCACGGATAAATTGATTCATGTATTATAATAACAAGGAGTAAATAATTAAATAGATGGGACTGCAATGGTAATTGCCTACGAGTATTATTTAAAACGCGCGCATTGATTGCAATGTTTGTGGACGCTTTTGCGTGAGTTAATGGTTTTAAGGGAGCGTGAGCTTTTAAAGAATATGGTAAAGTTAATGTTTATTTGATTGTTGAAAATGTTGGTATTAAGTTTGATTTTATATTGAAGAACTTGTCAGACTCTTATTTAAAGTAGTATTAAACAAGTACTCTACTTCGAGTTCTCAATTCAGGGGAGCTACTCTCTAAGCCCGAAGTCAGTAGCTTTGGGCTAAGTCGCGAATTAATGAAAACCCGATTTGACAGTTACTGTCAAATCGTGTTGTCATTCATTTTTAGTTCGGGTTCGGAACTAATCGTAAGTCCGTAGGTGATACGGAGTAGAATAAGCCCGCAACTATACCCGAAACTACGGACTTCGGATTTAGAGAGTAGCCCCCCTGAAACGGTGATGTCAGGCCGCAAACATCGTTATAAATATTCTAATATAACTACTAGGTAGGAACTAGGAAGCACTTATCTCAACCTGAATCTCATTAACAATGCTATCTAGATTGTTCTGACCTAAAAAATCGCAACAGTTCATTAAACACTACGATCACTGTCATCGGAACCTCCGCGTTTATAGCATCATGAGTCACATTTAATTGGTATAACAACAAATATACCTAATGGCGGACTTGTTTACTCTATGACGGAGCGGGAGGGCCAACGTACCATGTCCACTAAAACTAATAAAATGAACGTTATTAACAGGGCCACGTTAGAAACATTGTAGGTACGCTCGCGTGAATAAAAAGTGTACACAACGTGGGAAGTGGGTACCTACTGGTTATTCTTAAAGTATAGTCATGTGCGGCGGTACATGGATATACAACGGATTGAATGGCAGGGTCATGAGTGACGTATCTACTGTGTAACGTCCGGTCTCATTATCTCATCTTCCTTTATCAAACTGTCAAATTAGCTACAAACAGTAGCTGAAACGTGATGTTAGCCTTTCAAACATCACGTTTCAGCTACTTTTATGGCTAATTTGATGAGACCGGACGTTACACAGTAAGTTTTTCATGACCCTGCCATTCAATCCGTACTACGCACACGACTATATCTACTCTAACATAGTAACGTCACGTTTTCCTTTCAAACATGAAATAAACTACTGTTGGTAGCTAATTTGATGAGACCGGACGTTACACAGTAAGTCTCTCATGACCCTGCATTCAATCCGTACTACGCACATGACTATACCTACTCTAACTCAGAAACGTAATGTTTTCCTTTCAAAAATGACGTTTCAGCTACTGTTGGTATCTAAATTGATAGTTGGTTAAAGGTAGATACGTTATTGAAACCGCCGTAAGTATTTCCAGATTAACTACTCTTTATTTTCACTCAAGTATCCCGAAGCAGGTGAGAACCTTAAACTTTAACCAAATTGTGAAAAAACTGACTCCAAATTATATTATTAATTAAAAAATAAATATAATACGGGTAGGTGGTGCGTGGGTATGGGCCTACTGGTTTTAAATCTCTGATGAAACTACCGTCTTTTGAAATAAGTAAACAAGAATCAATTTAAATAAAAACTTTCCTTAAGTTTCTTCAAGGATAAATAGGTAAATAAACAAACGGACTTTCCATTTTTATGACAGTTAAGTTGTCCTCACCCGACTGAAAGTCAACAGGTTTAAGTTAACTTTAAAGACACAGAAAACTAAAAATGCATACATGTCCATACAGCGCAGCAGGAATAATTTTAACGTTGTAATTAAATTTCAACTTTATCTCATTCATTTAAAAGCTATATTTATATGTGCGGTTGATTAAAAAGTTGCCTGATGTTTGCAAACGAGTGTTCTATCGAGCTCGTTGCGCTTCTCACTTAATTAGCAACTTACTTTCTTAATATACATAACTGTGTACCTGTGTGTACATATGTAGGTTAATACATGTGCATAGACCACGTCCGGTACCACGGTATACTCGGTATTGAAATAGCGATAGAAAATCGCTACGTTTTACGGAAACTTCATTTTTTTTCGCGTTCCGTTTCCCTATATTGAGTGTGAAAAGTGAGGAATGAGTTTATTAGTGGCGCTAGTGACGGAAAAGTTAAAAGGGAACCGCTTATCTTGGTATGGTAATGTGAAGAGGAGGGATGAAATGCACGTAACTAAAAGAGTTATGTATATGTAACCGGAAAATAGCAAACTCCGTGAGATTATAAAATAACTTGAGAGAACTCTCGATAAATTGTCAACTGAGCATTTGGAATACATTTTTACGCTCCACAATTTGATAGTCCATAATATCGCCGTGCCGGTCCGAGAAATTGTGGGCTGACATAAAAAGGCGACCAATCAGCTCTCTGGTCTACAATTTATCTGTTTTGGTGTGATCGATAGTATGCATGGCCCCTAAAAGAGCATCAACACTCAAAAAGTAAATTTTCTTGCGACGTTTTTCTCATATCTTCTATTCTATACATTGTTGTAAATGTAAGACTGTGAAATAAACTTTCAGTACATTCACAACGCAATAAAAACGGTACAAATGGCCACATTTAAATACATTCTGCGATGGTAAGGCCTGCACCCCACATGTAGGTCAGTCGATCCATTAGATAAGGTACCTACTTATTGTTATTCCACAATCCAGGACTTATCTACCGCGCGTACTGCACGCGTGATATTCTTAGAATGTGAATATATTGAGTACCGTTAGATACATCTAAGTGTCCTTACATACATATATGTTTGTGTGCAACGCGTCATCATTATCATCTGCCTAGCCTTTTCCCAACTATATTGGGGTCGGCTTCCAGTCAAACCGGATTCAGCTGAATACCAGTATTTTACGTGGAGCGGCTGCCTACCAGACCTCCACAACCTATTAACTGGGTAACACGGTATTTCTTGGCAAGACTGGAGCCTTCTGACAATCCGTAACGACTGCCAAAGATTTACAAATGACAGCCGGGACCAACGGCTTAACGTGCTATCCGAGGCACGGAGGAATACGATATGTTAAGATGGTCACCCATCCACAGACCGACCTCGGCAAGCGTTGCTTAACCTTGAAAATCGACTCGTGTGGCTGTTATTTTTTGTACAGTGTGAAGAAGAATATATAAGTGTAATAATAAGCTTGAGTGGACAAGAGGTCACAAGAACGGGCAGGGAAGACTATGTGCCCAGAGTCTTTTAACACCACAGCACAAGTCGGCAACTTTTAGAGGTAGTTTCCGGTACGCGGCGACTAAATGTTGGAACAATATACCTCCACCCATAAAATACTGTGGAAGTGGACTAACTTTTAAGGTAAAGCTGAAGGAGTTTCTGCTTCAACACCAAAAACAAAATGAGCATACTCGATGTACCACATCTGCCTTTTGATCTCCACTCCAGTTGCCACCTCGCTGTTACTAAATGGTTGATTTGCGAGTCATAGTTTAATTTTTATTCTTACCTTTTATTACTACACAAAATATTTTATTTTATTTTTAATGATATCATTTCAATGACGTGGGAATCTATTTTATATTTTTTTTAATTTTTTTTTTTTAATATGTATCTGATTTTATTTTATGATAATATTGTTGCTTAATTGATTTTTTTTTTTTTTTGAATAGATATAGGTATATATTTTATTTGAATTTCTGACATGATTTTTTTATAATTTCTAGTTTATCAATTTTGATGTTTATTATTGTTTTTTTTTACATTTACTATTTATTTAGTACCACTTCTGAACCTATCACTTCACTTTTTTTACTTATTATATTTTTTTATTTTTTATTTTTTATTTATATGTCTACTGCGCGTTCGAGCGTATGGTACCCGTGGGCTGCAGCTGAAAATCAGCGTTAGGTGGTAATAACTACTGTTGCCACCTAACATTATGCTGAGCTGAGGCCCTTTTGGCACAATATTGCTATATGTACTTAAGCTTTGATATTTTCTATTTGTAAGGTGATTTTTTTATTTATTTATTTTTTATTATTGTGCCAATAAATGCAATTTTCTTTCTTTTCTTTCTTTCTTTCTTTAAGTGGTTTGAATCTCTCTATTAGCTTTTACCGCGGTTTCGCTCGTGTCAAAGAAGCCAATAACCGTCTCCACGGGCCCATCTATCTCTCTACCAAATTAATCAAAATCGGTTCGGCGATTTAGGCGTGAAAGTGTAGCAAACAAACACTCACTTTCGCATTTATGATATTAGTTAGGATACATTTTTAGGCAAATTTAAATGATATTTATTTTGCAATAGGTTACAAGTAACTCTTTTACACGTCAAATTTTTTTTGGTCATTTTAACTGTCTTTACGGAAGTGCTTTAAATAAAGTGGAAAACCTTTTTTCAGTTACATTTAACTACACTCTTTAACACTAAATTTTAGAGCACACTTGAACATGAGCTCCTCAATGAATGCCAATTTGTTAGATCGTTATATTTGGCAGTGGGTATGGTGCTCCTTTTTTTTTTTAAGGATGGGAAATCATCAAATGACTTCTTCCGCTCTGGGTGGAGCGGAAGGGCGTGTCAGACTGTTACTGACTAAAACCCACCTGTGTTCGTTCTAAAGCCCTTTGCGTTCAAGGGCCGCGGTGACTCTTTCGAACAAATTCCGCAATCCTGGCAGGCTCTGGCCCTAGCGGGCCCCGTCCTCTATGCTGACATCTCTTGGAAGCGCGCGTGAAACGCAACGCGCCATCGACCCGGGCCTGGTGGTGATCGGACAGCGAGCCACCCAACGCTCGCCTTCCGCAGGCCCGCGCCTATGGTGGCCGGGGATCGCCTTGCGACTCCCGACGCCCGGGGCGTCTTCTCCTGTAGCGGCGGTTGGGGCGAAGGCCTTGCCTTTCCCTCCATAGTGCTCCTGGTGACTCGTTTAGAATAGACCGGATGATTCCTTTAAATCGTGCCTTCTGGGTATTATTTTCAACTTGTCTCCTGAAGCTGAAGAGTCGAGAGCCTTCCGAAATTCTTTTAGAATGTAACTTTTTCGGAATGTTGGACTTTTTGACAATCGTCCCCAACAGCGATACAAGAAGATTGACAAGCACCAAGTACCGAAATATCACGGAAGTCGTTATCGCTGATACTAGGTACTAGAAGTTTAAATTTTCATTACATTAGATTCTTATTAATCTGTTTGTCTGTCATATAGGTTAAATCTCTAAGGTGGTTGGTATTTTGGGGGTGCTTTCCTCAAAATACCAACCACCTCAGAGATTAACCTGTGGTATTTGTAAATATGTGAGTACCATGTACCTAAATTTATTTAGGTTCATGGTACTAGAGGTAAACTTATTCATTTTAAATTAACCTCTGCTGGTAATACTTTGTTCCTATAAGTAGCATAATCTGGGTGCATCGTCCTCACATAATATATTTTTTTTATACCAAATATAGTAAAACCATAATTTGAAAAGATTTTCTATAGAGTTTCTTGTCCGTTCTTCTCCATAAGAATTTACCTTTCCGAATGGACAGAAGAGTCACTTTATTAATTTAATACTATTATTATTTCACTGTAAATTATGTCGTTCAAAAGTGCCGTTTAATGGCCTAATTGCTAAAACGGTTTGACTTTGACTTTGTATTATTTGACCATAATATGAATTGTATGGATGAAGAAATTTTGACCTCTGAGTTTGTTTCGGTGATTCTTCTCAAAGTAGTCAACCTCATCTAGATTGATTCGACAAAAAGATGGAAGAATAAAATTGTTACTTGTACAATAGGTATACATTTTTGCAAACAAGATATTTTTTTTATAATTTTCCCAAAAAACCTTACATACTCGAACAAAGATAAATCACTACCAATAACCCACTGAAAATAAACAGTTCATACTAAAATTACAAGTCAACAAGTACTAGCTTTGTACGGTCAGTGCAAAGCAGCGTTGTACTGTATAATCTAGTAAATTGACTGTATTTGAATTATGTAGCCTAATTACCAACGTAATTCCCGCTTTGATTCCCACTGCACCCTTAACAAACTCACACTATGACCATAATAACTGATTTGTTTTGTTAAAGAGAAGTTAATCGATAAACACACCTAAAATAGGAGCTTAGTACTATCTAATCTGCTGAATGTATACTAGAAATTATCTATGAATTGTTGCTATTCCACCAATTCGCACTAAACGTTTCCAAACGTCTTATATAATGCGCACAGCAAAGGAGTGGAACTCTGCCTGCGTCTGTGTTTCCGAACGCATACAACTCTAATCTCTTCAAAATTAGAGTGAACAAGGCTTCTTCTGGGTAAGCTCGCTCCATCGTCGACTTTGTTTCTGTCATCTATGACCTAGACTAGAGTCAAGAGCAAACCCATATTAAATAAAAAAATGAATATGATACCGGATTAATCCAAGCGCAGTTAGTTTATAATAAACCGAAATCTTGGAAACTATTGAACTTGGATACGACTTGTTGCAGTTAAAAATGATCTGTTCACAATATATCGAGAATGAATAATGTTACAAACATTTATTACAATTCTACTGTGTTGCAATGACACGGTGACTTACATCCAATGTTCAAAAGTAGGTATTATTAAGGTCTGTTTTCAGGTTTCGAATTCGGACGTTAATTCGGTACGAGTTCTTCACAAAATGGCGCTGTAAATTGCATACCTAATTGTCAGTGGTAATTAGAACCTTATTTTTGTGAAACAAACGGAACTGATTGACTGGGATTGTGACACTTGTTCAAGTGAAACAAGCGCAGTGGAATTATAGCTGGTGTAATTAATTATTTAGGTAACAGGTTTCCGAGGGGATACATAGGTAGGCCCCTTGGATTTTGAGATAGTGCCCATTCTATTATCTCGGAGTGTGTCTATTGTCAAACGTCGTTATGGCAAGACGAAAGAGCGAGATACTGGTAAGTAAGGCCTTTAAAATAAACAAAACAATGCAACAAAAAATATAAAGAACGACGAAGTGGAACTCCCAAAAAAAACAGTTCCAACTTATCATCAAAACTCCATCCTCGAATTCACATGACAATAATATTTTTTATTGTTATTATAATTTTATTTCATCAACGAAAAAATATGTTAATAACATACGGAACTTCTTATATTGAACATAATTATAGTAGTGGGCCCTCGGTCCGATGGGTACGGGGTTCGAATGCTGAGGAGGGTAAATACCATGTCCAAACATTTGGCTATAAGCCGTAGGGTTGGCAGACCACAGGCCGACGTCAAACTATTAGGTGGGTTTTTAAAAATAAAATGACAGTATTAAATTTGCATACATTAGAAGTTTAGGGTTATGTTTGGAGATGCGGTTACAAAACGGCATAATTTTTTTCCTACTTTTTAAAATGTTGGTTTTTTTTTTAATCCTGTTCTATTATTGTTTTTTAATATGCTCGTGTTTGACCACGACCTCACCTGATCGAAAGCGATGAAGTGGTCGACGACGGAGATGGCTTACCTAGAAGTAACCTATTCATTCTTGACTAAAAGACCGTATTTTGTAATAAGACCTGGAAGTGCAAGCTTGAAGCCTGCTGGACACCAAACTCGAGTAGCGCTCGTTTTCGTCTTACCCCACAACTCCTTATCAACAAAAACCGCATTTAGTGTGCCCTAAGCTTTATTTTAACCCGTGCTTACCCGTACCCGTGCACTCCCGGTGCAGCCGAATAGGGCGTTAAATTCAAATTTTGTAACGTTTTTAGCAATTTACAACACAGTTTTGGGCTGTCCGTTATCACTATATATTATAAAAACCCGCGTCTGTCTGTCCGCGATAAACTCAAAAACGACTGAACGGTTTTTCAGTTTTTTAGTTTTCACCCATAGAAGCCAATGAAGTTAATGGGGTTACCTATTCATGGAGGAAGGTTTAGATGTATAATTCGTCCCGAAATTCCTACGGGAACGGGAAAAATGAGCTAGTTAAAAATAAGTTGTAAGAGACCGTTACCTACCAATAAGTGTGTACCTATTAATTTAAAGAATCCAATCAGTCTACCGAGCCTTTTCCCAACTATATTGGGATCAAATTGGTAACAATAACTGGTTACCGCAGAAACCACTGTAAAAATGTACAAATAACAGCCTGGATCAACGGCTTAACGTGCTTTCCGAGGCACGGAAGAGTCTCCTAGCCTTGGAGTCTCGTATTGTAATCGATGGTCAGTGGTCACCCATCCGCGGACTGACCTCGGCAACCGTTGCTTAACCTCGAAGGTCGATCCGAGCGGCTGTTATTGTTTAGCTACGATCTTCTATTTATTTATGGAAGTATATTCATTAAATGCAAGTATTAGCATTATCGCTTGCTTTCCTGTCGCATCCCCTTTACCCACCGATCCCTACGCTTTTCAGCCGTGAATAACAAACTCATACCTACTCGGTTAATTTAAATGTCGAGTGGGGAAACACATAAAGCTCAACGGCTAAATTAAAAGCATTAGCAACTGGTGCATCCCTCGCTGCCAAAATCCCTGAAAGCTGGATGCTGCAGGGATGGTATTATCCACACTTTGTTACAACCTCAGATAACATAGCAATAGCAGACTTCATTAGATTTTTTTTACAAGCTAAGTGTGCCCAAAGTGTATGACAAAACTTAAAAATCTTTAATTTTCTTTGAGAACTTTGAAATTCAATTAAGGGGTAGCTGATCAGGGGTAGATCTTTCTTCAAAACTTCTAAAACGTACAGAAAAGTACAGTTTCAGTTAGTGAAAAAGTAATTCTCTAATTGATAACAAGAATCGAGTCGAAATAGGATATAAGTTAACAGAATCCAGTTTTGCTAAAGAAGTCTATAACATTTTGTTTTGGGACAAGTTCGCTGCCTTGTTCCCAACCACTTCAACTCCTGAGAGCCAGAACCAACAGTGTCGACCACCACGAAAACGCCAAATCAATGTAGCTCGACGAGTCTGGAGAAACAGTTCAACCGTCTTGGATCCCGCAACAAAATTAATCAGGAAAGAACACTAGAGAAGTGGAAAAAGATCATTTCTACTTTGGCCAGTATCAGACAGCTAACCTCATTATAAACATGCAAATTTTCAAAATCAAAGGCTCCATCACCCGCCTACCTACCAAGAAATAGCCGAACCAGCCAACAAAACAATATGAACCTTAACGTTACCCCTTATATTTAGTATAACTGTAAATTATACATTTGTGTATCATTATTTATTACGATAATAACACGAGTAACATTCATAAAGAATAATATGGACATATTATTTTAACTTATAATACACACGCGAGCAATTACTGAGCTGGCCACATAACGTATAAGAATACGTTTTATGATTCAAATTTCAAACCGTCAGCGTATTTTTATTATAATATATTATTACTATTAGATTATTATAGGTAAACTATAGTTTCAACAAACCCGGTTTGAAGATTATAACTTTTAAACTATAGGTTAAGCTATAAAAGAACGCCTCAAGGACAGTCAACGCAGTGAATTTCGCAAAACTACCAAGAATACGAGGGTAAAAACCAGACATTATCCATGCGTTTTATATACTCATACAATCATAGAATTTAATTATATCGTATTACAGCTGTAACACTGAAAAGAGACACGGTAAGGTATTATTTTCGAGTCACATTGATGTTGTCCTTTATTAAATTAATTACTCGTTAGCATTCATTACAAAAGGTACTAATATGTTCTGTAATTAACTAATCTAAGCCTATATTATGATGTAACATAGCTTGTTGGTTTGTAGAATTAACTGTAGAAGTATTTTATTCCATACGATAATTAATTAAAGAACCTAAACTATCCCTTAGTGCCCAAAAGATACTTTAAAAAAAACGCATGGTTCCTTAAAAATAAAAATAATAATCTATTTATTTCAGAAATAATTTTACATTCATAAACATTTGTTAGTATAATTGCTACTAATAAAACTGTTTTAGAATACAAGTATAAATATATTGGTAATGTAATAACTTAACAACTAGTATGTGGCTGATCATGTAGCTGACTCAAGTACCAGATTAAAGATATGCTACAGGAGCATGGCCACGGGACGCAACTAGTGACAAACAGGCCACGATAATTTCGAGTAACGACAAAATCGTTCTTTAAAATTCAAACATCAACACATGCCCCTTCTTAACTTAAAATATGTATGCCAAATAAATATTTTGAATGCACCAGTTGTAGACCAAACGTAGTGGCTCTGCTCCACCACGATTTATTTTAGAAATGCCGTAAAGTAAATAGTGTGTAGTCAGTCGTTTACTAGAAAAACAAAGGGGAAAGGTCCGTCGCGATCAAATAAAAAAAGGTCCGACTTCAAAGTTGTTCATTCAAATTCTCCACGAAATATTGTCCTGTCTTTATTATTTTAAAGAAAAAAGCTATTATATTTAGACTTTTGGAATAAAAGGTACGACTGTCTATTTTGTAAAGTTCTAAAGGCACGAGGAGAGAACATTTGAATTGATTTTTAATCTTTAAGGGGGCGTAGATGTACTATCATTCTTTCATAATTGACCACATGTCATCTTAAAAAACGATGATCATTTTCAGCATAGGTAACTGTATTTGACCAATAAAACATTCTGCTAATATGTTTTGCAAATAGGTCGTTATTCTCTCGGAAAGTTTTTTCCGGCCAACCTGGGAAGATTGGCCGGAATTAAGTGACGCTTATTAGACAGTATATTGTTTAGGCAATTACAATGCCCACAACTACAGTTCAAGGTTATAACCATGGATGAGATTTTAATCAGGTCGAAAGCTAATTTTCTAATTCGAGAACTACTAAAAATGTAAAAATTTTCAGGCGTAAAATACCAACTTCTATTAAATGTAAATGCGAAATAACCTGTGTCTGACTGTCTGTTTGGTTGTAATCGCTTCACGTCTTAACCGCTGAACTGATTTAGATGAAACTTGGGTCACGGGTCGACCATGTCCATGGTTAGGATGTGGGATACTCTTCATCTCGGGAGTATGATCCTTCGGGATTATTTTTGATTCAAATGCTGGCAGAAGCCAGTGCTACAATAGTCTTTTTCCTGCATAGATGATAAATTATTCATTTCCATCAGTGTTTTTGTCCAAAACAGGGATCGCCGATGTGGGCAGTAAATCTGCCAGGCTGAAGTGGGATTGGGCGGGCCACATGTGTAGGATGCTCCTGGACAGATGGGCAGGAGTCGTTACGCAGTGAGAGCCAGAAGACGGGCTTCGTCGCCGAGGAAGGCCTAGGAAACGCTGGCATGACGACTTGGAGGCGTTTATGACGGATTGGCCGGAAAGAGCAACACACCGGGAAGAGTGGAAGGCTATGGGGACAATATACATAGGTTGCTAAAAAAACTTTAGTTTTGTAGATTACAACAGAAATTTTGTCAGCCTTTATAACTAACACGAACTTTGAAACCCCTACCATTTGTTTTATAATGGCGAGCCCACTTATTGCACCAGTATAATAATGTAGTGTAGTGGCAAAGTTCCGGCAACTTTGCAGCCACGGTTTGATATTGAAGGAATGTTGTTGAAGTTTGCTTTAATATAAAAATAACTTTACACTTTACTGAGCGCCTGGTATATAGAAAACAGTAAAGAAGTTGTCCGAAAGAATCTTGTCGGGAAGACCCCTAAATGTAGGAAAAGTATCTACAGAAAGTGCAATAAAATAACAGCTTTTACAAGTTTAAGTAATACAACAGGATGTAAGGGAGTGCAGCATAGGCATACAACTACGAATACAAGTTGCAGCTTAGCTTGTATTGCGAGGAGAGTGGGCTTGTATGGACACTCAGATTTAATTATTACATTTTAATAAATAGGCCTGTTTGTTGACAGAATTTCTAGCCACTTTTATTAGCTAGTTCTATAACTATGGCCGCTAGAAAAAACTTGCAACTGCTTTTCATCATCTTAAAAATCAGGTCATGATATCTTTAATTTATTTTACATATATATTTACTTTTCAATACATTCATATTATTTAAATATTTCTTCTTTTTTGTATTTACATCGATTTTACAACTGTTTTAATAAATGCTTAACGAACTATATACACTTAAAATTAAAATAAAAACTCCTAGCTAAAATATGGCTTCAAAAAATTCGTCCGCATCGCTATCGACTGGAAGTGAGCCCAAAAGACTGGTGGCATTGCCATTAAAGTTATAACTAAAATTAATAATATTATATTAATAATATTATATTATAATTAACTATTATAATAATTAAAATTGCCATTGGCATTAAAAAAAATGTAGCCCACCGGTAGTCGGGAACAGGGTCCAAGCTACTAGTGGTCAAGGCCCCTGAGAGAGGAACCTCCTAACTATGCGCGCCATGTCCAGGATTACTGCTTTCGGGATCAATACCCTGATTCAGCTGCCCAACTAGAGCCTCCTCAGATGTTGGTGTTTTATCTTTCTCAGTCTTCACGAGGTTCTCGTCATGAGGGACTGCTACATCAATAACCATTGCGCGTCGGTCTAGTCGGTCTATCACCACTATGTCAGGCTTATTGGCAACAATAGTCCTATTAGTGATGATAGAGCGATCCCAATACAACGTGCAATTGCCATTTTCGAGAACAAGGTCGGGCACATACCTATAGTACGGTACTTCCATTCTGCAAGGTTGTGTCTATGAAAATCTCCGTAAGCTAGACAATAACAACCGGAAATGATATGGCGGATGGTGACATCCCCGACATATATCAACTGTACCGTCCTTGCAATCGTACGTCATACAATGCATTTCCGGTAGTTGTTCGTCATCATAACTACGTCCATAATCGCACAGATATAACCTTCGGTTTCCCCGAAGAGGTCACCAAAATGCAGCCAGGCTATGGACGCAAAAAAGTCTACATCGATGAAGAAACCGATCACCAAATACCATACTGATGGCGCTACTGAAGGTTTCTGTTATCTTCAGTAGCTTCGTCAGTTGCAAGTTGTTGGGGGCAAAGAGTTTCAAGTCATCCATGTAAAGGAGGTGAGATATGACCTGACCACCTCTCCTCAACCGGTAGCCTTGGCCCGAACCCTCTAGCAGTGTACTGAAATGGTTGAGGGCCAGGCAAAACCACAGTAGACTCAGACTGTCGCCCTGAAACGCTCGCTGTTCGCCTGGATCTGTCGAAATCCTGGATAGCGAGGGTCCGTACTCCACTGCACTATACACGACATCAGGAAGGTGCGTAGAACTGCATCAACTTTATACAGCTCCAGCACCCTCATGAGCCATGTATGCGGCACTGAGAATATCGATGAGGAGCAGCTCCTTAATACCGCGGGACCCGTTCTTACTTCCATTCTGAGAGCCAGACATTTTTGAATTAATTTGAATATGGTCGTTAATCTTTGCTCTCAAAATGGATGGAAGAACTTAAGAACTTTATAGACCGTCGGTAAACACATAATCGGTCTATGTTTTAGTCTCCGCGGTACTACCTGATTTGTGGAGCAGGTGGGTTATTCCTGTAGTTAAGAACTGGGGCAGCGACCCTGACTTTAAGGTAGACTGGAATTGAGATGCCAAGCGAGCGTGCTCTAGATTCGCAGTTTGCAAGTTTTTTCAGCCTCGCCAATGCCCACTCCATCTTGTACTGTGCGGCTGCAGCGGCATTTCGTGTAGCTCATGTCAAATTTCCTAACAGTGACAGAGCTACACGACCAAGTGTACCAGCTTGGCAGTGCAGGATTGAGCGTCGTGTAGGTGAGCATGGGCACTCATCGGCAGACTTATCTGCTTCAGGGATGATTGAAAAGATCGCACGGTAATTTTTCCAACGAGGTAGCCGAGGCCTAAGATAGTTTCGGAAAGCATCCTCGAAAGCACTCCTCAATCGCTCATTGCATAGGTTGCTATTTTATTTTTACAATTATTATACATATAACTAGTTGCCGCCCGCGGCCCCACCTGCGTGATTGTCGAAAATTATCCCAAGGGAACATATTCCCGGGATAAAAAGTATCCTATGTGTTATTCCAGACTATAATCTACCACTGTGCCAAATTTCATTAAAATCCATTCATTAGTTTTTGCGTGAAAGAGTAACAAACATCCATCCATCCATCCATCCATACTTACAAACTTTCGCGTTTATAATATTAGCAGGATGAGTCATGCGGTTTTTACGTAACCTTGTAAATCTATGATACTACGAGCAATAGTATATTTATAAAAATCTTGAAATAATTAATTATTACTTTGTATATTACTTTGGCTCAGAAAATAAAAATGCAAATCTTGTACGTAACGTAATTAATTTTATAATAATCAAATCTGAATTTAAGTACCCATTAATACGTAGTATATTATGCATAGTGTAGGTATATGTATGTGTAACACCCTGCACTGTATAATTATGTCTTACTTACCCTAATTACTAATTATCTTTTCTTTTTATACAAAATACATCTGCTATCATCCCAGTCGTAGAAACAAGAAACATAAAATACGAAAAAACATAATGTTGATTTAATAATCTATTATAAAAATCTCGAAACGTAAATTTATGACAGCTGTACAAACAAAAACGAGCTGTAAAGCTGAGTAAATAAAGGTGATAATTCTTCAGCGTCATGATAATATGGATGTAACAAAACTTATAATTATTAGACATAATGATCGCGAACAGAATACATTAAAACAAAATACAATATTATTATTTGTGTACGTATAGAATTCATAACATGTTCGCTTTACAATGTATCGTGAACAATAGATATTATAGTAATAATAACATTAACTGTAAAGACGCTTCGAAGTAATAAAAGTTGCATTTTGAATGATTGGAGGCTATTATTAATAATATGTTTTGTAATAATAGGTATCTGGGAAAATTGTGAGGTTAAGGTAATCTGTACCAATATTATAAATGCGAAAGATTGGATGTTTGTTACCTACTCAATAGTCAGAACGGCTGAACGGATCTTGATGAAATTTAGCATAGAGGTAGATTACAGTCTAGAATAACACATAGGATACTTTTTATCCCCATTTTCGGCATTAATGCAGGCGGAGCCGGGGGCGTCAGCTAATAAAGATTGTATTTGTGTGAATCGATTTACTTAAGTCCCTACTTCCACATAGAAGTGTTTGTGACGATATCACTTCTAAACAGGCGCGACTAGATTTTGAATTCAGGCACAGGCAGCTTCAAGCTCCTAGAGAACTGTTTAGGACTTCTCATTTCGGAAAATCAAAAAAATATATACCACGGGCTTTGCTAACTTAAAATAAATCTCTTCACTTCTATAATTATTTAAATGTCACTAAATTAATGATTACCGTAAGAATGTCTTTATTCTTTAGTAATATCTAGATATATTGTGTACACATCATTTTAAATACAATAAATCCCATCTAAATTCAATAGTTTCAAATATATCCATGTCATAATGAGAAAAAAGCGTTTACGATCTCACTTGATTTATTATAAACATACGGCGTTTGCTGTCACCCCGGTGGCATATATTATGTATAATCAAAATGAAAACAAAAGAATCGAAGAACAAGCCGTGCCGTCTGCCCAGGTTGCAAAAATAAATGTACCTACAAAAAACCGTTTTGTTGCGGAAGTACAGTCAACTACACGTCCTTACTGTTTTAATGACGTAGGTAGAATATAATAAGGGAATTTTGTAGTTGATATTATTATGTTACTACACCCATCCTTTAAGATCTTTTGAAAGAGCTGCCTCCATTCCAAGCAGGCTCGAGGAATTTCGAGAGGCGAAAATCGAAGACGTTAATGTCACGAAATAACAATAAGCCATAATGTTAAATTTGATTGAGGGAAGCCCAGTTATGGTTGAGTCAAGTAAAACGTCAAGCAAACAATGACTCACGATAGTGCAGCTGACCGTACAGATATGCAAATGATATGTAATTTTTAACAGTCAGTGTACTTAGGTGTGTCAACCAAAAAAACTTCTGTACTTTCTCAGACGACACAATGTCCCCAACCACAGGTTGTCAACTTGACAGGCCATAACTGCAACCACAAAAGTATGTAAATACAGGTATTTGTATTACCAAATGAAACTACAAAGTGAAAGTCTTATAGTCGTGTTACGCGTTTTTGGAGGGTTCGCAAAGGATGCAACTGTTTTGGGCGTTGATAACATACCGTGCCACCGCGACACCAAAGAATAATTAATAAAAACATTGAGCTGGATAATACATGACCTATATTCTAAGTAATTTCCTCCAATCGACACGACGTCGACTCCAGCCGACATCAATCAAGCTGACGGGACCTGTCAATTTAAAACGTACAACAAATTACAAGCTTTACTTGTAATTTATTGACATAAACGTTCTGTAATATAATATGAAATAGTAGTGTGATGATCCGATGAGATGGACTAAAGAGAGCGCTAAGAAGTAGAACCTGGATCTTTATGATTTTTTTTTCAGGATGGGAAATCATCAAATGACTTCTTCGGCTCTGGGGGGAGCGGAAGGGAGTATCAGACTCTTACTGACTAAAACCCATCCGTGTTCTTTCTAAAGCCCTTTGCGTTCCAGGGCCGCGGTGACTCTTTCGTACAAATTCCGCAGCCCCTGGGATCTTTGGGCTTCGGTCTTGGATAAAGTGATATTTTAATCAAGCCATTCAATAATTCTGCCTAGCCTTTTCCCTACTACATCGGGATCGGCTTCCTGTCTAACCGGATGCAGCTCAATACCAGTACTTTACATGGAGCGCCTGCCTATCTGACCTCCACAACCCAGTAACTGGTGACCCAGTAACTGGGTAACACGATACCCTTCGGCAAGACTAGTGTTAAAGTTCCTGGTTTCTAACTTCCCATAACGCCTGTCAAAGATCTATAAATACAAATGACAGCCGGGACCAACAGCTTAAGCATTCTCGGTATGCAAGCCATTACTGATATAATTTCCCCTAATTTTAAATATCGCATCAATACAACGCCAGTAATCAGTATATTCACAGGACTTGGCATTGTAATAACAGCTATCACGACCGGCAATGACACAGGGTCAGGGCGACCCGACCGCCATCCGCTGTGCAGGCCGTACGACGCCTGAGGATGCACCCCTTTTTAACTTGCAGTGTTTGTATGCATGTTTGTACGGGTTAATTAAGCAAATGATCAATTTCGTTTTTGTTTGTTGTGGATGGGAAATCGTCGAATGAGTCCTCCCGCTTCGGGGAGAAGCTAAGCTCTCCCATCTCATGGATGTGAGGGTGATATTGGTCTACTCCTCAGTAGCTTTCAGGTTTATGACTTTTATAAGTTAGATTTATAATTAAATATCGTATCATCAAATAATCATACTATTATGATTATTTGGTGATACGACATTTAAGTCAGCAATTTGGTAATTTGAGAAGTAGCTTTCTAAATTACCATATTGCTGACTTAACCTTGCAGTTGTTGCCTAACTAATTTAAATGTTTTTGACAGCAATCTGTCCAAAAAATGTTAATACGAAATCGTTATATGAAAAAAGCTATAAGTCCACATCTGTGCAATAATTTAATAAAAAAAAGCAATTAATTAAATAAGAACTTTAACTTGACTATAAAATATTAACGTCGATTTTTAGGGTTCCGTACCCAAAAGGTAAAACGGGACCCTATTACTAAGACTCCGCCTGTCCGTCTGTCTGTCACCAGGCTGTATCTCATGAACCATGATATTTAGACAGTTGCAATTTTTACAGATGATGTATTTCTGTTGCCGCACAAATACTAAAAAATAGAATAAAATAAATATTTTAGGGAGCTCCCACACAACAGACATGATTTTTTTGCCGTTTTTATATAGAAAGGCACGGAATCCTTCGTGCGCGAGTCCGACTCGCACTTGGCCGGTTTTTTTACTAAAGATAACATTTGTTTACCAGTTGAAATAAATTTCGTATGTCTGGAATTTGCTCGAAAGAATCACCGCGGCCTTGAAACGCAAAGGGCATTAGGAGGAACACGGATGGGTTTAGTAAGGGTAGAGTCTGACACTCCCTTCCGCTCCACGCAGAGCGGAAGGAGTCATTTGATGATTTCTCATCAATGAAAAATAAGGCCTGCTTGGCTGCTCATTGAGATTTTTTAGAATTCCTCCAGCTATTTAAATAAGTTCAAGATATTCTTTTCGCTTTGTGGTTAACAGCAAACAATTATCAGGTTCGCAGTAGGAATTCTTTCTACAAAGGAATATTAAATTACATTAGGCTAAGCTCAAACTTTGTTTTTCATTGTTAGTTTCCCCACTCCATCTTCTAATATTAATATTTAACGATAAACGCCATCGTTAATGTGGCTGCTTCATTCATATGTCGAAAAGTAAATTGAAAGGCATTCGTAACAAGACGACACATTGTGGTTATTATTAATATTAAAAAGTTCATTAGCAGTTCGATTGTTTGAGTTGAGAAGTGGTACCGTGTCGCGTCGCGCGGGGTACGAAGCACGCGGGCTCGCACCCCATTATAATAATCTGGGAGAAAACGAGACAGAAACAATATTAGAAAGGAACAATCGTTGCCATTACGTCGAATAAAAAGAAAAGTTATTATATTTTTTATTGGAGAGGGCCCCCGCCCTCCCAGCCGCCAAGAGGGTTATTTTTATTTTATTTGAAAAGTTTATTTTCCATTTGTTTTAACTTGTAAATTCGCGACGCGACGCGAGGGTGGCGGGCGGCGACGGGAGGCACGCACTCGCTTGCTCGCCGCTCAATGACTCACTAATGCGTACAGTATCATTATATTTTTATATTTAAACTTTTGCTTGAACAACATTAAAATGAGAAAAGTTTTCTGAGTGTTATTGTGGCAGAGGCTCAGCGCGCGGCTTCGCCGACGTTTTTGTTGTTAATATTTCATAACGTGCCCCCAGAAGTGGTTAAGTGTTTTAGGAAGGCTGCAGGCATGTTTTATGAGGAGCTACTTTAATTTTATTTTGAACAAAGTTTTAATTACTGCGAAATAACTAATGTAAATGATATTTTTTCTGAGAATTTATTTATCCAAGAAGAATATTGTAATAAGTTCAACTCATTCACTTGTAGTGAGGGATAATAGCGAAACAGTCCAAGGTTATAACGTTGTTCATAAAGACGGACAAACAGATGAGTATTTTCCTGTAGTCAGCGAGCGAGCGCCGGTGGCCCGATTCGCTTTCATATCGTTTCAAGTGTTAATATTTGTTGGTTTATTCCTTCACGAACTTTACTGGAAAATTAATTTTATATAACAAATCATTTTACAGCTCTGTTTTATGACTTCTATAAGTTAGATTTATGTATACGTCAACATTCAGTGTTGAGTGGAAATAAATTAAAGGGAACAATACATAGCCATGTATTAATTAATAAGTACGGAAACAAGTCATGAAACCAGTAAGTATCATGTCATGTTCAAGCTGAAATTAGGTACTCGCAGAAACGAACGATACCGAGCCGATAAGCAAATTAGAATCAGCTGTTTAGGCTGTAAACGTACGCGATAGTACCCAATAATAGTACAAACACAGTGTAGCAGTAATTAATTACTGTTTCTGGCAAACTTACAATGTATCCTAATTAGGCGTGGCCATCTTTAAAGTTGTACAAATTGAGATAATGATAGATCATGCTCTCCACATCCGCAGGTTAACACCGTCTAATCATATTTCCGACCGTTTAGGACTACTTTACGGAACCCGGCACACAATACGCAAGTCAAACAACCTAACGCGTAGAAAGAACCCTAATCGTACAGCGGTCAGTGTGGTCACTACCGACCACCACAGAAAACCACGACGCCATGTTAGCATTACTCTTTACACCACCAAAGGTAGTCTGTTTACCACCAAAAACGTGGTAGTCTATATTTTTAACGAGTAAACCCGAACAAAAGTGACTACCTCGCAGCCACACATCGTGGCCACTCTATTGACATTCAACACAAATGTTACATAACAATAAGAGCGAGTAAAACGCGTCTAATTGTCATAAAAACACGAAGCTGCGGGCGCTGTAAGTCTTGAAAGTGATTATTCTTCATCCATAAAGCAGTTTCACAAGGGCATGTGAAATATTTAACTTAATATTATAAGTAAACATTAAGGCTGGCAAGCCAGAACCCTGACCGTGGACTGCGCGCGAAGCTTCTTGATATTTTAAAGTTATTTCGATTTGTTTTAAAATATTTGCTTTCACTTATTCTCTTTCATGATTATAATGAATCACAAGTTCCCTTTACTCGCAAAACATTGTAACGATGATCAATTTCTTTAGATGACTGTCTCCAATTTTATAGTTATTTTAATTAAATAACCACTTTATAGGCGACTCCATGCACAAAGTGTTCTGATATTTACCTACTTTAATGTAAGAAAGAAGTTAATGCATATTGCTGTTAAATTGTTGCTTGATTGACTTCACTAATCATCCTTTATTTACTAACAATGCAGTGAAAAACATAAAGAATGTAGGTATGTGCTAAAACCACAATTCTTTAAAACAATGCAGTAAAAGTTAAAATATCTAGGCGAACGAAACGCTTTTGAATACATAACGTTTAATTAAATACCTAAACAAAGATTTTACTATTTCAACAACAAAGGAAAAGATTTATATTGCGTAATAAAAGTTTATAAAATATAAATAAAAACTCTTTGATGTCATTTCGCGATAAAAGCTAGAATACCGCAGTTTGACAATATATTTTGTGGGCACAGACATCTTAGGATTTGAGTAAACACTGCTAAGTTTTATTGCTTTTGTACGTACTTCTTGGTGTCATTAAAAAAAACGGATTTTATAAACTTGGAAGATTTGGATCCGCACGCCCACTGAGTTGGAATTCACCAGTTAAAAATTACAGCTGTTGAAGAATCTGCAGGTGGCTAAATATCGTCATATTGCCAGACATCAGGCTTCTTGCCATTTTAAGAATAATTAAACAAGAAATAAAAAAACAGAACTCATCTACTCAAAATGTTCAAGTATCAAGAAGCATCGCGCTCACTAAGCAGTGTTTCAATTAGGCACTATGCATAGTAGTGGATAGCACGGAGCCCTTTCACACCGTGGTCCGTGGGGCAGTGTGTTCTCCCTTTGTTTGACCATACATTTAAATACTATAGCCCAGGTCCGATGCGTCCGGAGTAAAAAAAATAAACAACGGACCGACACAAATATTTGGAAGCCAGATAATTTATAACTCAGGGGTCTATCGTTGGGCCAAAGTTTTTGGTTATAACCGATAACGCATCGCTCAAGGCTCTTATTTCTGATGGTCCCAGATCGACTGCAGCTAAAGATTGATGTGTGTTCTGGCATGTTGGTATTGTGCCAACCCTTGGAAATACTGCCGTAGGTATTAGTCAGCTCTTTCGACGCTGACTCTTGTGAATTCACCCATTAGAGTAGTAAAACTACTAGATACTTGCTACATTAACATGCTTCGTCTTTTCAATAATAATAACAGCAGCTTTTTAATACTTTAGTATCGAACCAATAAATGGTTAATGTCACCACTTTACACCGTAAATGTAGACGATATAACATTATTCATTTATCGACATAATTGTAACCTATCAGGCACTCGTTTGACAGCCTGAATGGCTGTCAAACGTATTACTTTTACACCTACGAACGTAAGCAGGGCAGGTCAGGACGCCCTAATGAACCCCTCTGTCAGTACTGCCTGTTTATTAATGAAGATCAAAGACAAATATGCAATGGAAGGGTAGTGGCTACTAACAGTCGCTTTTTACGCGGGCCCCCCAAAAGTTCGAAATATTTTTTGTAGTCTAAAACCTAACGAAGTAAATGAGGAATTTACGACAAGTATTCAAGGAGGCTTGTTATGCGTTTAGCAAAATAAAATGTTTTTTGCTTTTTGGTGTTTAGGTACTTTGACGACGACAATCTTGGATCCGCCCCTGGGGGGCTAGTAACCTACGGACTTACGATTAGTTCTGAACCCAAACTAAGAATGAATGACAGTAACTGTCAAATCATGTTGTCAGTAATTCTTAGTGGTTAGGTGATACGGAGAAGAATACGCCAGCAACTAAGCCCGAAACTACGGACTTCGGGCTTGGAGAGTAACTCCCCCTGGTTTGAACTATGCTTGCGGAAGTCGGTCCGTGGATGGGCGACTATCCATTAATAGGTACATGAAATCCAGATCGCTCGGTGCCTCGAAACGAAAAACAAGTCTTTGGTTTGCATAACAATCGTAACGGGTTGTCCGAAAATCTGATAACAAGTCTTCGCTACTACTGGGTATCGTGACAGTAACTGAGTTGTTACCAGGATTTACTACTATGCTCACATCAATAGGTAACATTAGACAATCTGCCAGGGTTGCGGAATTTGTTCGAAAGAGTCACCGCGGCCCTGGAACGCAAAGGGCTTTAGAAGGAACACGGATGGGTTTTAGTCAGTAAGAGTCTGACACGCCCTTCCGCTTCACCCAGAGCGGAAGAAGTCATTTGATGATATCCCATGCTTTAAAAAAAAAAAACATTAGACAATCAACTAAATATACCTTTCCCAAATCCATTGTTTTGTAAACAAACCCATGCCACTTGAACATTACCCATAAAACACAAACAATCTAATTGTTGGTTCAAACTTGAACTCTTCATTTGTCAACTTGACTATGGCCGCTGGTGGTTAACTAGACTGGTTTAACGCCAGATAAATAACCACTTAGCTTGGAACGGACTTCCTAATTGGGTAATCTTGGTGGTGATGGAACCACTACCGAATGACGACCAATTATATTAGAAGCGTGGAAGACTCAATTTTTGTTTGTGTATCGGGACAAAACATGCCACCGACCGAGACAGTACTGTGTGCCTTGTTTTAAGGTAGGGGAGCTGTGACGGCGGGGGATATCACAAAGACGCTCGCAATAACCTTCAGATTGAGATGTGAAACCATGGGATAAGGCACTTGTGGAGTTGTTTAAATCTTTGAAACAAAGTTTCATATTGATATGTGAAACTAAACATCAATTGGAAGATGTTTGAGATCGTCTTTTGATTTCTACAATGTCTCATCAAATTGATCAATTGGATGACTAATGTTAAGTGACGATGAGATCATGCTTTCTAATTTAGACTTGAATGCTGTACATGATCAAGTTATATTGGGCTCTAGACAAAAATACATCCAATCAGCGGAAACGATTGTCAAACGTCTCGATAGGTCTTGACTGTTTTTATCGATCAGTTTTGTTATGACTATACATTTGGACTTTTTGACTAAAAGGCATTTGACTGGATTTTTTAATAACATTTTTAAAACCTAGAGAGTAGACAAGACGCAGTTAAAAAATATTGCTTAAAAATATGGCGTGTTGTCAGCGTTTTAACAGAGAGCACTAATGGCGTGTGACGTCACTCATAACTCCCGCCATATTGAATTGAAGCCATCGAGTACAAATTACATTTTGTTTGACTTGTCTGTTTTTCGACCATTTTTATTTATTTTTCCACTAATCCTAATTTAATAATATGATATATCAAATAAGTATTCATTCATTTAGATTTTTCACACTAGTGTTAAAATGTCACAAGTTTTTTACGCAAGCTGAATGCGCCGCGTGCACTAAGCCCACACCCCACGCTGGCTCCAACTTTACTGTTAAATTTAAACTGTGCAAACATAAGGCAGACGAAATCATTCGTAGACAAAACATTCACCTTTTAATGTTCCTTGGATTTTTTTCAAACTGATGTATAATGGAATTCGAAATCCTTGATATGTTAAAATAGATGTTTTTTTTTAATTCGCCATTTGTTTTTTAGTATTATTTTAATGTAGTATCGAGGTTAGAGCGCGTGCCAAAACAATGTCGCATGATGAATAGCGTAGTGACGAACACAATGACTAAATCTTCTGTCTCTACTAGAGTTGCGCCCGCGCCGATGTGGCTCCGTTCGCTGTCGGCTTTGACGAACATGTGCTTTGTTCAACAAAATCATAAATTATGTGGATTTTAATGGACTCATTAGTAAACTAAGGTTAACTGACTATTTGTCTTTTGACGACAATCTAGGGATTTCTCATATTAGTTAGTTTCTGATCATCATCGACAACTAAGTTCAAAACTCAAATATCTGTAGGTATTCAAAATTTAATACATTGCACTAGTCGACAATGATATTTAAACTACCACCTGCTCATCGAATATTCGGCGAAATCGTTGAACAACACTAATACTAAAACAATAAATGGTTACTAGCAAATGTTGTTATTAATTGTAATTAATTGTTGTGCAAATCAAATAAAAACAATATCAATGATACATTAAACATGATTGTCATTTCTAAACCTTGTAAGTTGTGGACATATGGCTAATTGTTAAAGTAAAAGATTTTATTAAACTACTCCGCTTTAATCACATGTCAAGTAGGTCAATCAAAAGATCAGTAAGTAGGTATTGATGACCATAAGACATAAATATCTATCTATTATAAATCCAACACATAGGCTACATGCTATTAATGTAAAAAATCGCAAACAAAATCACGGACGCTCATCTTAAAATCCATGTTTTACCTATCTATACATATCTATATGAAACTTGTACAAATAGTAGGCATGTGTGTGCGCTACCATGAATTGTCAAAGTCTTATTAAAGTCAATAATTGAGAGCAAACAGACGGACAAAGTAAGTGGGAGCTGATACTAGTAGTTGTGTGAGTACACGACTCAACCAACTCAACAGAAGCGATAGCTCGCCGAGTACCAAACGTTTTGACGTTAATAGTTTTTACGAAAGTCCTACGAAATACAATAAAAAATCAACGGATTTCAAACAGAGCACCTATTCCGGTTTCAGAATATCGAACAATATAAACATTTTTCAATATCGAACTGCATTCTCGAAATACACACGGTGAATATTAAAAAAAAAGGTGTGTCGATCAGTTTTAGGAGAAACATAAAACTGGATATTGCATAAAAACTGAAACGGAATACCTATTTCGAAATAAAAATTACCTACAACTAGTTTTACTCGAAATAGAAACTCAACTATTTGAACTGTTACCGTTTGAAATGTGAAGGATTTTTTATTAGTTTTGAGATTCACAGAGCAAACATTTTTACCTTTTTAACAATTTTTCAAAAATCTTTCACAGTTCACTGGGAAGGAACCCACATTTTAGAATCAAATGCTACCAGCAAACATCGGCGATTAGGGCTGACACTAGATTAATTATTTTTGTGAAAGTAATTCAGCTAGATTATTGCAAAAAGTTGCAAAAAGTTTTGAAGTAAATCTTAAAGTTAGAACAAAACATATAAGCCAAAAAAAAATCGAAAAAAAATAAGAAAAGTGGATAGTATTGCCAACATTTTTAAATGACTTACTTATGTTCATTTGACAACCCTATTTTCAAAGTACAACTACAAAACAATTATTTTTAAGACTTATTTTGTCTTTCGAAATCGCTTGTTTACACATGATTTTTTGAACATGTGGCAACATTTGCAATTATTAACTATAAGTTGCATAGCGGAGCCTACCATACTGATTTGAAAAAAAAAAACCCCTGGTCACTGTCTAGGTTAACTCTCTAATAACTGAATATATTTTATTCGAAAATGTAATAAAAGAACAACTAGCAAGACTTACAGCATAAAAAATGGTCAACGAATCAAATTAAAAGTTAATGCTACAAATGGGCCATATCTTAGCAAATAGTCGGAATTAACATTAACTATTCGCAATCTCACAAACATACCAACAGGCCAACATCTATCGACATTTAAAAAAAACTGGAGCGATGTACATTTTTATTATAGTACGCTCTTTTAACGGTTATAATTAATGTACAGTGTAATAAACGGAGAACATAAAAAACGAATAATGTATAGACGGCAGTTAAAAATATGTTTAGCGTTACATACTAGCGTTTAAGTGCTGACAAAACAATGGCTAATCGCAGTCCCATCTAGTCGGATGTAAATTTTATTATAGAAACAATTGTTGCACTAATTATATTAAATATGTTACTAAAAATATTCTTGGTAGTAAAAACTTTAAGTATTTTTCGTTTTTATTTTTCAAGGAATAACTTACAGTGACCACAGTGAGTAAGAAATATTTAATTAGTTTTATAAAGAGAATTGCCTTAGTAATATCAGTGATGTTGGGTACTTCAAAAATTGGCTTGGCTAATAAACATAAATATTAAAGGTCCTAAACACTAGGGACATTAGTTTTATTTAAACTTTATGTACGATAGTGGTACATGTGCGGACTTAATGCAACGAGGCATTCTCTACCGGTCAACCTTTGGGTTAAAAAGACTACAATTATTTTTATATTAAAGGTCCTAAACACTAGGGACATTAGTTTTATTTAAACTTTATGTACGATAGTGGTACTTGGGCGGCCTTAATGCAACAAGGCACTCTCTACCAGTCAACCTTTGGGTAAAAAAAAATACAATTACTTTTTCTTGAAGAACAGATTTCTTGGAGACTATTTTTAAAATAATTTACAATTTAGCACTATTACTGATGTTAACAGAATAGCTACTGGCTATGACCATTTGAACGCCAGAGTATAAACGCATTGGGGTGCCCTCGACGCCAAGCCACAAATTCGCCGTACTTTTTGTGACATATTTGGAACGTTTGGCGTACAGGGCACGCGCTTGCTTGTCATGTAAACGGGACAATGGTGGTCAAAAGGTTAAAATCTTTTTCGCACTACGAACCCCTGGCTCTAGAGAAAATGACATCACTCATATATCATATGCCTCCTAAGCCATCAAAATTGACAAAAGTTCATAATTTTAAAGTATTGACCGCCTGACGGTTCGGTTGCGCGTAACAATCTCGAACGACAGGTCCTCCTATCATAGTAATGCAAATGGCGTCGTAGAAATGTTACGTAAAGTGACAGATGGTTATGTAAAATTTTCATAAATATATAGGATTAACACGTTCTCGAAATGTTACGTGGTGAATTTTGGACAAATTTTGGACAATTTTGGCAAACATTTTGGACTTTATTGAATTTTTGGATAATTTTATCGCTGACCCGCGCAACTTCGTCTGCGTCAAATTTTTAATTATCCTGGTCGTAGCGTGATTTTAATATATCCTCGATAAAGGGGCTATCCAACTCTAAAATATTTTTTCTAATCGAACCAGTAGTTTCTGAGATTAGCGCGTTCAACCAAACAAACAAACTCTTCAGCTTTACAATATACTTGATACTTTAATTAATAAAGTTGAAGAGTTGGTTTGTTTGGTAGAACACGCTAATCTCAGGAACTACCAGTCGGATTTGGAACATTCTTTTTGTATATGATAGCCACATTTATGAGAAAGACTTATAAGCTAGGCTTAGGAAAAAAAAACAGGATATGCGCGTACGAAGTCGCGGGCAAAAGCTTGTCGTTGATATAATGACACTTTGACTCGTAGATTCTATTCTAAACTGGTCTAATATAATGGATTGCAATTCTGTGCTCAGTGCAAAGTAAGCCAACAGTGGTCATATTCCAATAGCAAAAATATTGTTATAATCAATGATAAGCCCGATAGTTTGATTGACTAACATTAATGGTAATTTCACTCAGTAAAGTTCTGACTAAACTGTTTTACATTTTTTATCGATGTTGATAGGTACAGTCAGGTAGACAAAGTTAGTTTAAAAAATTGGAACTATTGGCGATGCAAAGATTCTTGCTAGCGCCTCCAGTGTCACATTGTGAAGCTGTCTTAGAACGATACTTTGACAGTTTTTATACAGCGTTGCCAACTTATGGGGAATTTCCCAAACTGCAGGGAATCTCAAATTGATTGGAGATTGGCATAATGCGGGGAAAATGCGGGGATTTTGAATATGGATAGTCCGGGACAAGTAAGACTTTTAAAGAAAAATGTTATGGTACACCTTTAATTTTTATTTCACAAATTTTAAAATAAATCATAGAAAATTAATAGAAATTTGTTGTTCATTTCCTGAAAAAGATTCTGGGGACTTTGAGGGGAATCTGTAGATTTTATGTTCCTAAATTGGGAAATTTGACTAAAATTTTCGGGAAATTCTATAAATTAATGTTGGCAACGCTTTTGCAACTTCCAAATGTCGCCGCTAGAGGCGTGCGCGTTATTTTCGCCAATAGAGTGAACGGGTTACTTTTAGGTCGGCGTGCTCCACCTTCAACCACATCATTGGTTACCAACAGCTGAGATATTGGTCAAAATCGTACTGGTGTACTCGTACGTACATGATTGTATTGCGGGCTCTATACTTATGTTTATAAACTGTCATTCTACTAGCAATAGCTATTGCCAAAATTCTACAATGTATGCAATAGATCACGTGACACTTTTATTGTGCTCCCAAACATTTAAAAACGTAATAACCATCACATAGCTAAAATACTGATAAGCGGATTCTTTATTCAAAATTTTATTTTAGAGAATTTGAATTTAGAATCTCTTCAACAGTATTTTAACTAAGTAACGGTTAAAAGTTTTTATGAATAAAACTGTTAGGCTCTTTGACAATCGCTGTCGACACGAGATCGGTGGTAGACTGTCACTTGTCTATTTTTTGTTTTCTTAGAATACCATGAGTTATTCTATGAGTACAGAACCTCATAAATATCCAAAATTCCCACAGATTCATCGCCAATGAACACTGTTACAATAAAAATGTCATCTCCATTTCACGGTACGTAGTGCGGTACAACTTTGTATGAAATTTTGATCGAACCATAGATAAGAGTTTATTACAAGCGGCGCGCTGTATACATATACATATATATGCATAATAAAATGGGGATTAAAAGGTTTTTGTACAACTTAATAAATTCTGTAATACGGTACAAAGTGTAATAGAATAATTAAGCAAATATGTACAGGCGAACGCTAAAGTGTTTTTGCGATTTTTTTGCAAATATTACGTTCAAGTTTCGCGTTCGCTGTTTGTTTTATTTCGAACGATTTGGTCCATCTTTGTACGGAGAGTTTTATTCCTTTTGGCAAGCCCGTCACCACTGGCTTCCCAAGAGGCTAGGTTTACCTCTGATCGATCGCGACCCGTGCTCTGATATAATTTTTCCTCCTCTATAATGGTTCGTTTAGTTATTTGTGATATAGGCGGCCACCTGTAGCGCGTTAGGTGTGGCCTCGTTTGGACGTCCTCCGGGCAGGTGGTATTTAAGCTGTCACATATGAGTGTTGGTTTACAGCCATCATTACAAGTATGACTGGGGTATTTGGTGACCATTAGTGACTTTGGAAGCCTATTGCGCCACCAGGTAGAAAGAAGGTTTTTGTTCTGTTCTGTGCCTTCACCTCACCGCAAGTGGTGGTGAAGGTTTCCTGGTCACCAATGCTGTACGGCTTAGGTTCCACTTTCCTGTCTGAAGTTCTAAAGGCTTTTTCTTTAACATCAAAAATAATGTGAGAGCGCCTTGTCCTCTTTTCAGTTCTTTCTCGACATTAATTTGGATATGCCATATGAGCTCCACCGTTGACCACAGGTGAAATAGTGGTCAAACGCGTGCCTATCAACATAATTAAAAATGGGGCGCTAACTAGAACCACTTTTAGGCACAGCAATAGACTCAGTGGATAGTGGTGTATTTAATGTTGACAAACTATTGAAAGAACTTTGAACTCATTAATACCTACATTGCAGAAGGACTTCCGCGAACACTTTTGCGATTGCCTGTACGGTAAGGAAAAAACATACCTTGTCTTTTGTGTCCGATTGAGGTCCGAAAATAACATTTTTGTAAGTTTAATTTACAATTATACGTACCTGTAACAAGAAAAATATCAATTTTAGAAAAACTATTCTATTAAACACATAACAAAAGAAGTACTTTTCTTTTAATACTAAATTTAATCACTGGATAGGTTCTCGTCTTTTTCCGCCATTGCAGGCATTGTCTTTATGCTTGGGACTGAATAAATAATACACCTATAATCATTTAAAGTTGATCGCCCCTTTCAGATTGAGGACAGGGAAGCACAGGCCTGCATTACCTAGAAAAACTATCGATAATTTCTTTATAAGTAATTTATATGGACATTCAGCCTGAGTATCGGATTTAGAATCGAGTTTTTGTATTAAAACTATCTAATACTAGATAGACCGCAGAAAAATTGAGTTTGTCTCAGCAAAACAATTATTGTAAGAAAATTCATAGGTAATGTTTGGTTTAGAACGTGACCTTAAATCGGACGAGGTCGGAGTCCTTCAAACTCTTTTAGAAAAAAGAATCATATTCCTCCAGAATAAGTCCGAGACTTAGTACAACGCATTTTGCTTTAGCTCCACACTGTGTATAGATGCAAAATACCCATAGCAACCTAATAACCTCCCATCAGAACCGTAAATAAGTATATTAGTGATATTTTGAACGCTACAATTGCAATAACACGTCTGTTTACATTCAAAACTGATTAAATATAATGCTATATTGTTTATATAAATGGCGGCACGAATCGCGACGTTGCAAATTGAATGATAAGACGTGGTATCGACCAATAGAAGAGCGAACTCGAATTATTTTGACTAATCGATTTTTATTGATTTTATTGCACGTGTGTTATATTTTATGATTCGATTTGATAAGCTGTGATGTGTAACTGCTTACTTGATTTACATTCATTTAGATTGAAATTGTTCTACGGTTTATTAAAGTACTTAGGATTCTTGACAGTTTTCTGCCATAACTTAATTCTATACCTACTTACGTAAAACATAATTATTATTTTTAGGGTTCTGTAGAATTAGGGAAACCAATGGAATCCTATTACTAAACCTCTACTGTTCGTCCGTCATTCTATCTTTCAGCGGAGTATTTCTCAAGAACCGTCACAGGTTGTAATTTAAACAGAGTGTGTATTTGTTTGTGTACTTGTAATATTCGGTTTATGTTATCCTCTGAACTTGTGCGAGTCCAATTCGCTCTTTGCCGGTTTTTTTTGACAAAGTCTGCCACTGAACTAAACAAATTATAAACACGACCTGTATATTAAAAACTTTTGATTTAAAAAAAATACATAGAAGTAGGTACTCGTAACTTTTTATTCTACAAACTCTACTCTACTAACTCTACCTAGCCAATTATTTTACTCAACTCATGCAATAATTTTATATGCAAATAAAAAACTAAGTACAAAACCGAATTACATTTTTGTTAAATAGAGGGCAACATTTTTATTTATTTAGTATAGATTATTAAATTTTATATAACGTTTTTAAGTATACATTAAAACTCATATCGGGCAATAAAATCTCCGAATTGCTCGACATAACGTTATGGTCTGCATGAATATAAAACGATAAAATAGAAAAGAGAATAACTAGAGAAACGAATTACACATTTAATAAAGGCGGGCAGATTTCGTAAAAATCTAACAAACAAAGAATGGGTGTTATTTTTAGACAAAATTAACGCACATTATGATCGTACGCGCAGCTACCGAACGTGAATCATTTTTATGTGTGGCCCCACTGCATGCGAGCGGGGAAGGGATCTTACAACGTCACTTTTAAAACAAGCTTTATATTAACTTACTTTAAGTGTCTATCCAATCCATTATTCAAGCACTTTCTGATTTAAACATAATCTTAGCATACTCATGTAGTACTCGTAACTTTTTGTTTTATAATATCCAAAAAAGGTTGCTCGTCTTAGTTATATCTAACTTAATAAACAACAGACACAACAATATTATTTACATTAAAACAACAATTCAAATTTTTCAAAGTGGCGTGTTCAACATGTAAAGGCATTTTGTAAAGTAACAAAAAATAAATACACATAGTCTCAAAAGCAACTGACTGCTCTTCTAGCATAACTTACCGCTAACAGTGGCACCCCACACCAAGCCCAAGGTCTACGTCATCGCAATAACAAATATTTTCCACTGATTCTATTGTATATTGTTGGCTTTTCCTATTAAAACATTAGTTTCTTTTAACCTACTTCCAGAGATAATGGTTCCGTATGTACTGTTCAATGTTTAAACATGCTTCACTAGCCTCTGCTCGCGTCTTCGACCGTGAAAGTCTGAAATTATCCCAGAGGTACTCAAGAGTTAAAAAGTATTTTATTGACATCCTTCTCCAAGGTCGAATCTATCAACACGCCAATTTATTTATTTATTATTTATAGCCTGTTCTGTCACACAGCACAATTAAGTCGCTTTCTTCCTTTCATTGTTCCTGTTCTGGGCAAGTGTCATTAAACAAATACTTCAGTAGATTACAACTATCCTATCTATAATTTTGTATGTATGGTTTGGATCAAACGACGTAAAAATTGCCTAACTTGGCTTATGGCCAATAGAATGACGTCACGGATACTTGTATCTTTATTAAATGATTTAATGGCACTTGTGCTTGACCGGTAGGTGCGCGCGGGTACATTGATCTTGTGAGATCAAGTCAACATATTATTGTGGAGGGGAACTTCTTCGAATGTATTTGATTATGGATGAGTATTGAAGTGCAATTTATTTAACTTTGTTTTGTAGTTGACATTTTGATGTTAAACTTTGATCAGGGAATACGATCAGCTTGTTAACTGCAGTCTAATTTCACGTTTATTATTAAACTAGTTGCCGCACGCGGCTCCGCCCGCGTTATTGTCGAAAATTATTCCAGGAATAAAAAGCAACCAGAAACTGCCTTGCACTTTAGATACTTCAGTTGAAAGAAAAACTAAATAGAAAAAATCCAAACCTTCAATTGAGACAATCTTATCTATGCTCAATAAAACATTACTTTCTAAACATAGAAGCAAACGCCCTTACGGAAAAGGGGTTATGCAGAGAAACGACGCGATATGCAAAACAACCGGTCACTCCGTACACTAACCGACTGGACAACATTTGGTTTACTAGTACATACAACTATGTTATAGCCTCCGCGTAATTATAATATTATAAATAATAAACGATTTGCATTCGGCTTCCTTCAATTATGGCGCTAGTTTGAATTCCTGACACCAAGCTGGTCTGTCGGGTGAAATCTATACTAGTATACTAGGTACCAACTAGTATAGTTGCTACTGGAAAGATGAGAGGAAAGCGGCCAATAAAGGAATAGTCATAATAAAGGTCTTAATGCAACATCAGCACACGACCTTGAGGGAGGTCGCTTCACATCCGCCCGAACCAAAGTTTAGTATATAAAATACCTTCTTTTTTTGAGTTTGTGAAAAGACGCCCATTGGCCAACCTCAGCGGATATCAAGGCTAAGTACGCAGAGATATTTTACTGTCGAAAACATAGGTGCCCTGTCCGTCCGTTCCTTTACTCTCCAAGACCAACGGGACATGACCGGAGAGAGATCAAATGCAGGACCAACAACTTCAAGTGCCTTCTGAGGCCCTGGGGTGGAGAATGCCAAGTGTCCCCGTACCCCAACAAAAAGTGAAGTGGAGAAACACCGTTTGGTTTAAGTCAGCAGGAGTCTGACAACCCCACCGTCTGCTCCAGGGCAGAGGACATCCATTAGGATTTCCACACGTAAAACAAAACACACAACAGACTCCCATCATTGGGGCTGGTTCTGAGAAATTCATAATTTACCAATAACCCAATAACACCGCCCGACTCTTGTTTTGGAATTGAATGCAGTACCTCAGCAGTCTCACTTTACCACTACTATCCACACCAACGGGGAATACTTAATCACCATCATAATTTCAGCCGAAAGACACTACAGGACATGCGAGTAAATCTCCTCTAGAATTAGTCAAGTCACTGTCAATAACACCAAAGACACTGACAACGCGTGCTTTGACGGTAATTAAATGAAGGCATCATACTAGTGACATAATAAGCTTACTACAATATTACATGAATGGTTATCATGGCGGTCACCGATGCGCGAAGTACCTGATACAAACCCGGGGCGGACGCATCCGGCGCAAAAAGTAGAGTGGTGGATGCAACCGCGCCTGCAAGGTATCAGATGTTTTCTATTTAATCGAATGTCAGTCGACGGTGAGGTTTGGAACTTGGAACTTGTCCGGGGCAATGGGGCGAGGAATTTGATCCTGTACCTAGGTAACGGTTAACTAGGTTAGTGATGGGTGAGCAAGGGCCAAGTTTGCAGCCGTTACATGGTGTGGTATCTTCTCGACGATGGACCTATTTAATATAATCGTTTTGTCACAGGTAACAGCGTCAATCTCACGACTTTGTATAAGAAAAGAATAAAAATTAGTAAGTATGTTCACACATTTTCTTCAAAAAGCTAAAATTGTTAAGATATTTTTGACGATTAGAGGCATTGTCAGTTGAATTAAGTAAGGCCTAGGTTTTCAGAGCCCTGAAGCCTTTTTGGCACAGTTATCACTGCAAAAAAGGTCAGAAAAAGACGTATACTAGCTGTCTACAAAGTAGGTAGCACACAGTGTAATAAAATATGCTAAAAATTGGTAACACAATTCGGGAAAACAATCCAGAAGTTCATGAGCTTGTCCATTTATAATCAAATTAAATTAAGTAAACCACCATCAGTGAGTAGATACCTTTTGAGTAATAAAATGAATTATTAATAATATGTATTCATATAATATTCAGAAACACGGCAAGTTTGCTAAGTCGGTAACAAAGTTTAGCGAGATGTCCGAATCCAAGTATGACTTGAATAAGTAAAAAGGCAAATTGTTAGCAAACTTCAAATAAGTTATATGTAATACATTACTACCTGCCATTATTATTAAATTTCTAAAGATGATGTATATCAGCTTCTAAATTATTATCTCCTTCATCTTATGCATTGCGAGCACTTGGAAATCTTTATATATACTTACAGTTCTTTTGTAAGTTCGTATGCCACTGAACTCCTAAACAGCTTGACCGATTTTGATGATTTTTTTGTTGAAGCGGAGCCCTGTATGGTTTTTTTAATGACTGCTTCACCCAGAAGAAAAGCCAACATTCGAGCAGGACAACTCTCAGGGTCTACAAATGTATTAATTAATTAAAGGTATAATAATATCAAGCATATCTACAGTCACGAACTTAAATATGTTTCCAAAAATAAAACGGTACAATCCGCCCTGTTCTTAGTAACAAAATATTATTGCTTTCTTGTTTCGGGCCAGTTAGTTATTATTGGCAGCCAAAGGCCATTGATACGTTTCCACATATCATTTACTGCCCGTAACTCCAGCGGCATTTTTAACGTTAAAAAAGTACAATAATTATTTCATTAATAGCTTCTTATTATTTGCGATGCCTTTATGACACATTAGCACGATCAACACTGATACAATGCGGTTAGAAAACTTTGTAATTGCCACGCATTTTTGTTCCACTCGACCATAATAGAGTATTATAACCGAGATAGTTTTTATTCACATATACTTTTTGTTTGTGTTGTAGGCAAGTTTAGCGAGGCGAGTGTACGTACATCGCAGGCCGGCAAGAGGTTTTTTTTTCTATTTGCAAATTGGCATGGAAATAATGATAGGGTAATATTTTTTACTTGTATTTGTGGTTTTGAATTTTTTTTCTTTGTAAGTTATTATTCATTGAAACGGGCTAACTGTGGAAAATGAAGTTAAATACTATTTCCACCTGAGAAATTAGTATACAATTCCTAATGTAATACAACTGTTAGATAAAGTGGTGTATCAATAGGTAAGAAATATTTAACAACAACTAAATATTGCAATTAACAATGAATTTGAAAGCTAATTCCAAACATTTTGGGAATTTGAGAATAAAATAAGTATCGCTGAAATAACGTTACTTTGTACATGTTACGGGGAAATTGCAGACTCCGTAATTAAACTTTATTAGATTACATAAAACTGTATTAGAGTAGATACAAAAAAACCCATCCAAGTTCAATAGTTTCCAATGACACGGACAAATTATTAAGAAAAAAAAGTTTCAATTTCACGCGTTGTTTTACAATCTTACGGGCGTTTGCAATTTTCCAGTGACATATATTTAACCCAAGAAATATGTATCAAAAGCTATTTTCAAAATCACAAAGCTCTGAAGACAACTTTAAGAAATTGAACATCACCATATCGTCTTGTGAAGTTCCATCGTCACTCTATGTAACCAAATACTACGGTGTTTTCAACGAAACGTAAACGTAAAAGTTTGCGTCACACCACGAATCTAACCCACGTGAGCTTATCTCGTACACAGCTGACCGCGTTGACGCGTCACTTTTCGTAAAGTGACAAAAATATTCGTCCGGACACAGTGTACAAAAAAAGAGTGGACCAAGAGTGGCTGTCTGGCAGGTGAAATGGTTCCGTTATTTAAATTCTATTCAGGCCTATTTTTTTCAATAGTCAAAAAAATTTTACTTTGCTTTTTTCTTATTTTTTGAAAGATTTTGTATACAAAAGCTACCAAACCGCTAGATTTACTCTCCATTTATTATTTATTTGACTATTATTTATATTTGACTAGTATTTTTTTGACTATTGAAAAATCTGCCCATAGATTTTCATATTATGGACGAATTAAGTATTAATGTGCTAAATAGTACACAATTCACTGGTCAATTGGTCAATGTACACTAAGGGAACTCGATAATTCAGCAGATTGACACACTACATCAACATGTCAATTTTCGTATCAGAGCTAGGAACTGACCGATTTAAATAAATAACGACAACCTCGTCAAAATGGGTTCAGAAGCTTTTGAGAAAATCGCGAACATACAAACATGCGTATGTACATACATATGGGTCTAATACAGAACCTCTTTTTTTGTAGCCGGTCAAAAATTTACTCATGTCACCGGAAAATGGCAGACGCCGTAAGATTATAAAATATCGCGTGAAATTGTAGACGTGTTTTTCTCAATAAGACACGGATATATTGGAAACTATTTGCGCTGTTTGGATGGGGTCTATTGTAAACAAAACGATTTTTTCGTAATATATCGAGCAATCATAATGCAATCAACATTTATCTTGCGGAGTCTGCAATTTGCCGGTGACAGGTATATGTACTTAATTAGATAAAAAACCTTGTGATACAGTAAGTGAATCTAAAATCGCGTCCGCTAGCATTGACATCGCCACCTTAATTGCTAGCATTCTATCAGCAACTACATTTTGCTAACAAGGTCTCGATCCTGCATTATAGTGCATTTGTCATTTAATGAATGTGTCGTGCGGTAATAGCCGGGCTTCTAACCCTTTTTCAACGAGCCAACTGTTATGAAGGACGTGCCACGTCACATGTGGGAAGTTTTATTTCTGATTTGAGTAATAGGTACAATTGTACGTTCATTTCAGTCAGGGATGCGGCGACAGGGAAATAAGTTTTAAATTTGTTTCTATTGTTATGTTACGGTACTGCTAGCGGGTTTACTTCTTTGTTGCAATAAACACTTTTACTGGGTATTAGAGACGCTTTACTTCGAGGCGTGGTTACTTCTAGATAATGCATTATCGACGACCACATCATTGCCTTATATGTCATCAGGTGATACAGTGACCTATCTCTAGCCTATCAATGGTAAAAACACAACTATAAGGCGTCGTCCTGTGTGGCTAACGATCGTACGAGTCAACGATGCGATTTCGTCGCACGACGTGATTAAACTCATTTCTTTAGAGTGTCCCTAATGGAAGCTTGCAAATCATCGCGCGAGCACTCAGGATCATTTTCACGATCACTTTCATCGCACTGCGTAGTCGCATCGTTAACTCGTACGATTGCTAGCCAATTAGGACAACGCCTATTACGACAGGCAGACATCGCAAATCATGACTAACAAAGTGTCTCAATTTAAAAAAGAAACATCATTAGTAGGAGCTATTATTGAAATACTAGCTTTGCCCGCGGCATCGTACGCGCATATCACGTTTTTTCCTGTTCTCGAAGGAATTTCAGCAAATCCTCTTTTGTTGCTCCCTTACACTTCCCAAGGAACCTACATGCCAAATTTCAGCTTTCTACGCCCAGTAGTTTCGGCTGTGCTTTGTCTGTCAGTCACTCAGCCACTCATCAGTAACGGAAGAATTTTAAAAATATTAATGTATATTAAATGAAAACAACACGGATCCCATATAACAATTACACAGTCTTATCATCCAATCTACAGTGTATCTTTTACACCCGAAAGTGTCCAAACTAAGAATCTATTGTAGCGGTAATTAACAATATTATAAGATACGGTAGCACCGGGCCCGTGTGCCCGTGAAGCGTTATACGAAGAACCATAGAGTAAGGAATTCGTATCGCCGCTTTATTACCTGCCGGAGTTGTCTCTTTTTGCGAGCAAACGTGAAGCATTTATACAGTGTTATTCATAAAAATCTTTGAACTGTGTAGCACTTGTTAAGCAACTGATTACAAAATTCTCTAAAGAGAATTTGCGTTAAGAATCTGCGTAACAGGTGCTAATCAGTTTAGAGATTTTTATGAATAAGACTGTTTATGCTCCACGTTTTAGAAATGCTCAAGTGGTGACACAACCTCATTTTTTTTTATATATGTTTTTTTATTTATTATTGGTTTGCTCTTGACTCTAGTCTAGGTCAAAGATAACACAGACAAAGTCGACGATGGAACGAGCTTAACCAGAAGAAGCCTGTTCACTCTAATTTTGAAGAGATTAGAGTTGTATGTGTTCGGAAACACATACACAGGCAGAGAGTCCCACTTCTTTGCTGTGCCTATTATAAAAGACGTTTGGAAACGTTTTCAAATGTTCTGTTTTAAAGGCCCAGAAACTTAGCTAATTAGAGGCTAACCTTAAGCCAAATTTAAGTCTCTGAGTGTAATATGTTGGCCATAAATCGGGCAAAACCGGACTGTAGAAAGAAAAAATCTCCATATGGAACAATCTAGTAATCCCGGCAGTCGCTCTTGAAAACCACAGACGAAGTTACTTTTCCCCGTCTGTACATTTCTACTCTATGGCAGATCTTAATCTGGGGTCCCGTCGCGCCCGCGCCGCCTCGAACACGTGTAGAGCAAGCTACCCACCGCCGGCGATCGCTGATACTGACCGCTGTCAGCACTCAATACCGATCTGACACGAGTTACGTCACTTCCGAGATTTATGCGTAGAAGGAGGGTTAAGTAGAGGTGCTACCGTTTTCTTGCACGACATTTTTGTGTAGAAATGGGTGAGTTTTTTGTCCCGAAAGTGTAGTTCGTTTAGTGTAAACTTTCGACCATTTTCCAGTTCGAAAAGGAACTTTTTATTTTTTTGTTTGGAATAGTAAAGCCGAAGCAGTGCGAATACCAATATTTTTTTTATTAAAATCTCTAGGTATGGTTTCAAATAAATGGAAATAGTTGGATTTCAATTTTGCAGTTTTCGGATTTTAGGGGTCTAGCAAACCTAAAGCGGTCGACTTTTATGATGAATGAATGAAGATATTTTCAATTCAGTTTTCAAGTTAAATAAAAATACTTTTCTAAAGGGTTTCTAGGTTGAGTAGACTTGTTAAATAAAAAATATTTATTTAACGGATAAAGCTATAATATGCGGTTATCTGCTAACTACTGACATTTAGCTGTAATGCGAGTAAGTAACACTCACAATGAATTTCCGTAAGAACTTTCATTGAACTTTGTATAAAATACCAACAGGAATATAAATAATTTAAAGTAAATGTTAATACGGGGATATCAAGTTGTCATATCAAGCGTCAACTGTTTTTTATTTATTTCATTGTTAGCTCCTGTTTTAAGTAGTACCTAGATATTGAACAAAGCTCTTTTTTTTCTTTTAAAAGACAAAATATTCTACCCATTTTCCTTGTTTAAATTTTAAAATATACTTATGAAATCCCAAGTGAACAGGTTACCCCTAGGAAGTGTGGTTCGTCATCATCAGGTGATATTGTAGTCAAAGACATAATAAGTTTGTTGGTTTCAAGTCTTGGGTTTCTTCGACCGACTGATTTACGAGTACACGTTTACACCATACACCCAAAAATATATAGGTACCTACCCACATAATATAAATAAAATCCTTTTATCTCTTCTATTAACAAATAAAATGATACCAAGTTAAGCTTCTTCGCTAATTATCTTAATAAACTCAAGCTTTTTAGGGTTCTTCGTAATTTTGAAGTCATAACGGTTCACCTGCTCGTCTTGTCTGATAAAGTTTTATAATTATAATTATTTATGCAAAATATTAACTGAGATGTGACTCAGTCAATATTTTTTTTATAATTATCATAAATGAACAGGAATAAGTAAGTAGTAAGTAAATGTTTAAAGTGGATTCATACATAGTAATAAGTCTTGGTCTACGGAACCCACGCCATTTATATTTTGAAGAAAAACAAATCGCGTAAATATTGACAAGGTACTTACTATAATAGTTTTTATAAACTTCATTCTAATTTGTAACACTCGCATAATATTTATTATTGTACTTAAGTGTAATTTATGACACTTCTCGTCTTAAAACCAACAACTCGATATCCTGGTGACGCGTGAATCACTCAAGTATGAGTTGTAAATGAGTATCGAGTACGTACTGTAGGTAGGACAGTACCTACACTCGCGATATTATTATATTACCATAACTTACGATCATGACGTAACAATTTTTTTAATCTCGAACCGACGACGACGATTCCGATACATGATCCTATAACGTTTTAAATGTAAATTTTGACTTTAAAAAACTTAAAATGTTTGCCCGTCCCGACGTGGATAATGCAAAAAATATTCATAAGGGATATTTTAATTATAATTTCACATGTATTCAAGTTATTTAATCCTACCGGAGTTGGATCAATCGACACCGGTCCAGCAGTAATATATTGGCAATATGAATAATTTTAATATTAAAATGTAATTCGATTGACTCGATGAGATATCGATATACTGGACGTGTCGATTGCGTTAGCGATTTAAATGTCCCGGAGTGTACGTGGTAGAGAGGTACCTTTTAAAATAATATGTTACGATTATATCGATTTGTATTATCTGGACTATGTTTGCGATAAAGTGGCGCCAGCTGCTGTATGCTGAGTAGCGCCTAGTATAACGTCAGCAAGGACTCAATTAAGTAGAGCTACTTTATAATATTCACTGGAACTTGATAAAGCATAGACAACCCTACTTTTCAAGCGACTTAAAAAAAAGGTTCTATGTTCGTCTGCTTATATTTTTCTAAAAAAACATATCATATTTCAATTTAAGAAATTGTGAGGGATGAAATTATTCGTCTAAATTCGTTTAAAATATTTTCAACCCCAAAAGAGAAGACAGACATTTAACGAAAACCATAATAACCCTCGCCTTATAATAAACAATCTTTGTCCTTTACGTGTATTAATTAGGTGCCAAATGTCGCAGGGGTAATAATACATCGAGGTTTGATGAAATCCCTTGAAACGTGATATAAACTGGTTTAACATTATCGCAATCAAATGAATCAACAAACTTCAAGCCAATAAGAGTTAATATGATTTCCTACAATGTGCAGGAATGCAGTGTGCAGGGATTTTTGTAAGCTCAACGACTCTTGGAGAAACTATTCTACTGTCTTGTATCCCGCGACGAAGTTTCTCAGAAAAGAACAGCGAAGGATTAAAAAAAACCGGCCAAGTGTGAGTGGGACTCTCACACGAAGGGTTCCGTACCATAAACCGAAAAAAACACGTTCTTGTATGGCACCCTTTCATTTTAAATTTTATGTTATTTTTATGTTTTGTTGTTATAGTGGCAACAGAAATACACACTCTGTGAAAATTTCAACTGTCTAACTATTACGGTTCTTGAGATACAGCCCGCTAAGTACGAGACGAGACGAGAGAGAGAATAGGGTTGCGTTGGGACCCTTTGGGGTTCGGAACCCTAAAAAAATGTTTCCTTATAGCTCCAACTGACAAAAAACAAAACGTTTTTAGAATACTTTCATTGCGCATACAGCTAAGGAGTGACATTGTCACCTGGAGTCTGTTTCCTGATAGCTATCTAGGGGTGTTTAAGACAAGAGTGATTAAGTTACTTTAAATTTTATATAGTAATTTTATATATCTTGTCATTTTTACTTTTTATAATTGTCGTTTTTTTTTTTAATTTTTGTTTTATAAATTTTAAACGATATTCGTAAAAAGTATACAATTTTCGATTTTATAATTTAACATTTATTTTAATTTTTACAATATCATCTGTTATTTCTTTTTTTTTTTTGAGCACATAAATCTTTATTTATCTTTTTGTTTTAAAATTAAGAGTATTTTAGTAACTTTTTGTACAAAATATTTTAGTTTCTGTCTGACTTGAATATTTTAGTTTATGTATAATTTATGTGTGTCTATGTTTTCGAGCGTAGGTATGGCACTCGTGGGCTGCAGCTGAAAATCAGCGTCAGGTGGTATACCTTGTGTTGCCATCTGGCATCATGCTGAGCTGAGGCCCTTTGGCATTGTTGGTTTTCATTATTTTTTTTGTTTAATTTTATGTTTCTATTAACACAATAAACACAATTTTCTTTCTTGTTATCTTTCTTCTAGGCAAGTGTGCTCCATTGTCGATAAAATAGTCGATAGTAAACGCAGTGGTGCATCGCAGCCCATCCCGTTATTACTTAGAAAGCCCGTAAACCTAATTGGTATACGATTTGGTTAGGGCAATTAGTTACAAAATAACGTGCTGAACCCACTTTCTCGACAATTTGCGATAATAGCGGGATAGTTGACGGATACTATGGTTCACTGCCTTAAGGCTCCCGCAGACAGGCGCGACGAGTCTGTGCATCTACAATACGACGACCGTTTTTGATAGATATTGTTCTACGGGTGTGAAATAAAGAATGACCATTGCATCGCACCGCACTGTCGCATCGCACCTGTCTGCGGGAGTCACCCACAGCAGACTTGATTTAATCGGACCATCGCATGGGTGATCTACCGCGCGGCCTGGTGCCTTCGACTCTGCCTTGCACAACGAGGCGTTCGATGGAGTCACTGTCCCGCCTAGAGAATTGTCCAAAGAAATTCAGGATGCAAGTTTGTAAGTGAGCATTGATGCGGAACTCAGTCCATGATACTACGACCTAGGTATAAACATAGGTAATATTATCGTTTTTGATTTTAAACCTTTCAAGAACGGAAACTTATCGTGGTAGAAATGTTGTCGCACAATTCCGTTTTAATATTTAATCAAATTAGTGAATGAAATCTAATGATGAGGTAGGTACGTAAATCCGATGTCAAAACCCGAAAACAAAATTTAAAGTTATTAAAAACTCCATTTGGAGTTGTCCGTGCAAATTGGATGTTTATTTTTTACTTAGGTATAGTGCTCTACTTAAAGTTTTAATTTTCCGGGAGAAAAGTACCTAACTGTTTTCCATTTTCAAAGTTCTGCTAAAAATAATTTAAGAATTTACCATCATTATTAAGCCTCACTTTCATCTATGATCGCAGCAAACTGGCTTAATCAACTGTTTAATTGGCTGCCTAGCCTTTTCATTGAACGGCGCCTTTTAATCAATAGCCTAAATGGCATCCAGCCAATTAGTCTAATGCAACATGTGATTAACGGGCTTGGCAAATACTAAGGCATGAATAGGTTAACCGTGTGAAAATATATGAAATATTTAATTTTGGGAATTTCAAATTCAAACAACAATCCATTTCAACATTATAACCTCGACGACGGAGCAGCCGGGCTCCGATGCTCGTAGGCGTGGGGCTCCTATTTCTGTCTGCAGGGTTTAAAGGAACCTTGCTTGAATGGCATGACGGGAGCTAAGTTCTCTTCACTCGCTCATTCTAGCTCCCATCATACTTTTCGAACCTAACATATCCGTGTCGGGGTGCCCTAAGCTCCGTGTGCCCTATGTTCTGCTACTTGGCTAGGCAAGTCATTAAACGATATAGAACCAAGTCATTTGCCTAGCTGTTCAATTAAATTCGGGCATGTATTGACACACCCGGCCACTGATTAAACGGCGCCGTATGAGGAAAAGGCTAGGCTGCCAATTAAACGGCTGAATAAGCTAGTTGGCTACGACAGACATATCTACTTATACCTATACTTGGGTTCCTATATCAATGCAGGTAGATATTAATAGGGAAGAAGGACCAATAATTTTAGATCTTAAACAAAGTGAAGTCAGGTTAATAAAAGGTTCGTCATTGTCACCTAAAGTAAGATTTCAAATGTATAAACCAATATAGTAAGGCTAAGCGCATACTGAGGGCCTAGCAGTAATGTAAGTATCGTTAACCAAAAAAAAATTTTTTTTAATAAAAAAATACAAATCAATTTCGAATAAAAACACTACAAATTCTAAAATAAAATGACTGAAATTTCGGAAATCGGTGTTTTATAGTTTTTTTTTGTTCGTTTTTGACACCAACTTCCGAAGTTAAAGTTAGTTTAGACTTTGTAGTGTTTTTATTTGGAAGTCGGTTGTATTTTTTTATAAAAAAGGTTATTTTTTCGCTTTTTAGTTGTATTAATAACCCGACGTCATTTTGCTTACTTGGACAACGTAATTACATTATCCAAGTAAGCAAAATCCTCATAAAATAAAAACTGCTGGGCCAAACTGAATACAATTTTTACGGGACTAAATGGCAAGCATACTGTTTCGAACGAAAAAAAACCACATAAATCGGATCAAAAACCGCGGAATAATCCGTGTGTAAATAAAAAAATATTTAAATAATAATATTATTTATTTATTTATTATTATTATAATAAATAAATAAAATATCCAGCGATTGAGAACCTCCTCCTTTTTTGGAAGTCGGTTCCCCATAGTATTCTGGTTTAATTTAAGCGACATGCACAATTTGTGCAAAAATATGAATATAGTATTCAATTCAAATAAATATTACTATTATAATTTTAGTAAAATTTTACGTTACGTCACTATACGTCAAAAACATTCGTGCTGGGCCCTCCTGTTACTGGTAAAACGCCAGTTTAACAACAGAAATAAATACCCGCTCTTACTTCAATTTCCTCCAAAGTGTCAATTTCATGTCGTATGCTGATTCACGAAATGTTCCAAATGTTATATTTCGTGAAATGCATTCAATGAAGCTCATTTTGATACTTTTGTCAGCTGTCTCGTAGTTCGGTTCGGCAGGATGCACTAGACCGATGTTTCCGATCGCTGGTAAAAAAACGTTTATTTGTATATTATACTCAATACTACATTAATTAATTACTTAACCGATTTTTGTTTGTGATCTGAATGTTTATGAACGTTTGTATGACAGTGTGTTCCTGATGATTACCACACCACTTTCTTAGCAAAAAGCAATCAGCTAAAATACATTTATCTGCATATCTTAAGTCCTGTACATAAATTCATGTAAACGACGCCATAATACCATTATTTAAGAACAATTTCTATTAAAAACTTTTTCGTTGTCGCACCATTCTGCGGTACCCTTAAACCTACTGCTCAAGCTATGAAGAGAATGCATGCACTTGAAATCTGGGGAGAAGCGGAATTAATGGCAATACCTAGTGTGTATTAACTATGTATGATAGTAGGACAGTAGATCGGAATATGAATTTCTGATTCGCTGAAGAATAGGCCATATATGAGACGGACACTACCTCTAAGAGAAACATAGGTCATGTGAGCAATACCTACCAGAAAAATAGAACATTAATATGGCAAATAAATTTAATATTCTAGCGCAACTGGCTATAAAGTTTCCAAAATGGCCGTCTATGTTATGGTAAAGAGCTGTCACTCTTCAAATAAAATCCACTGCAATTTTCTACATTACCTAAACTATTTGAATGCAGGCAAAAAAGTTTTATTATTTCCGACGTCATTTTATAAACACACTGTCTGGGAAAAGTTGTCTAAATATTAAAGTCATAATTTTATTTAATATAAAGCGTAAAATGCATGACACTCATAAATGACATTTATATGTATTTCGAACGATATTTTTAGATGCCACGTAGGGATGTGATGTGATTAATCTGTGATCAAGCTGAGCTTGTCAGGACGTGTGGATATAAAATAATTGTGAGAGCAATACTCAAATTGATATTCCTGGCTCTTTCGCTAATGAATGGACTATTGTTTGTCGAAAAATAGGACTAGAAGCGCCGCGCAATTTAATTTCGATGCAAATTTTTGTGTTTTCTATAATTGAGACTGATTTTATATTTATTAACTAGGAAGTGTCGAACGTTCTGTCCTGGCTTTTTTTTATTGTATTTTGTAAAGTCCAGATGGTGCTTAGGTACTTATTTGTGGTCATCTTATGTTTGGGCGGATTACTAATATAAATACTAATATAATATAGTTACTAGTATAAATAGAGTAATTTCCACTGTGTCACGCTTGACTTATATTATACTAGCTTTAGCCCGCGATTTCGTCCGCGTGGAATAGTTACAGGGCAGACATTTTTATTTTAAGATTATGAAGTTTAGTAAAGTTTCAGTCAGTGCTACTGAACAGAGAAATAATAGATAGATAAAGATAGTTTGATAAATTTTCGACGTGATTCTTTAAATTGGCATTACTCTTTTTATTTATGTACCGATTGACACAAAACAAACACCAAAATGTTAAGTGAAGCTTACCACAATGTATTAGTGAAAATAACATCTAAATCGGATAAGCCGTTTCTGAGATTAGCGAGCACAAACGCACAGACAAACAGACAAAAATTCTAACATTCATTGTTTTGGGTGTTATTTGCGTTGATAAAGGTTCCAATAATATTTTTTCTCATATATCGTCCGTGTACAGACAGCGATCCGTTCCATTTTTATTATATGTATGATTAGGTGCCTACTTAACAAACGCCAACAAATTCAGTGTAGGTACACACTTCTATTAAGTCTTTTCGGTAAAAAAAAACACAACTCCTGTTTTCAATTTAGAATTTATGTGTGCAAATTAAATATATAGGTAAATGTGTATACAGATTAATACTCAAGTTATCGATACAAAAGCAATAAAAACTTTGAAAATATTAATAATCGTAACGAGATATTTTATAATGTTCAATTAATATTTATTTGCGCGTGAAATTAAAAAAATATATCGGTTGATATTAAAATTCACGCAATATGCAATTCTTTATTATTTCAACATTAATAAAAATGTATTTATTACTTTGCATTAGGATAAGTAATATGTTTGTTTGAAAAGGGCTGGGAATGTACTGAGTTTGAGTTCCCGTTCGCTGTCAGGTAGACGTCAGTGGGAATACAAACGATGTGTCGCATCACTATCAACTGTGACACCGAGTCGCATCTCACTGTCTCCAACTCGACTCCCACTTTTTAGTATATGACCATTATTCCCTCCAGGGTCAAGTACTTCGTATCATATGAGATACAATGCATTTTGCAGTATTTTTCGTACATAAACGTACGGGTACTCAACAATCATAAATGTTTAATAACGTAACGGACCGGCCTTTTTGTAAATTCGAGTTGCTTCGAGTAAATAACATACCGAAATATTAACATTAATTACGAAAAAGGTCTAATTCAAGATAACGGCGTCATACGCATAGATGGGCGAATAAATGAATGTGCGACGAGTTATTCTAGGGCGTTCGATTCGAAATTTAAATTTGACTGAATGTCATGCGCGGTCGTCGATCCGGTCTACTCGATTCTTCAAATCTTATTATGCGTAATGTGATCAGTCGATTTCAATATTGTTTCATGCATGTCCGCCTGAGGTTTACGGCCGAGGTTAATAAAGAATTCCGTACCTGATCTGAAAAGGGTTCATGTTAATCTCCACTTATTTTTATCTCATAAACTTAATTTTTCCCACATTTCCTATAAACAATAAGCCATAACAGAACCAAAAATGTATCAATGTTCAAATTATGTAATACTAGGTGCCTACCGACGATTAAGGTAATTAATATCCTGAAAGATCCGATGTTTAGACTACGCTAGAACGATTGTTTTGTCGATCCAATATAATTGCTATCCATTCAATAATGATGTAAACTGAACTTGATTGCATTCGACAACAGATAGTCTCAACAATACCTATTGCTTAAGGGGAGGTCACTTGAATACTAGTCACGTGAGAAGTTCCAAAGTAGGTAAGTATATGTAAAATAATTTACTTAAAAAATATTTAGTTGAACACAAATTAAACACAATATGCAAAATTTAAAAGGGACTGTAATCAGATTCGTATTCATTCTAATAGAGTCGATTTAATTAACTACCCACCTATCTACGTAGTAAAACATACAAACACAAATGCTTCATTTGTAGGGAAATTATTCGAGTCTTGAGCCTCAACAAAATCGTGGTTGAGGAAAATGTTGTTCTGGTTAAGATTCCTTTATTATTAAATCGAACGAATCTTACCTTACGATAAAATTTATTGAACATGGGTTTTAAATGAGATGAATGACAGTTACAATTACTGTAAAAGTGTAAATAGGAACTTTATAATTTTTATCTAAGGGATAACATAATAAGCTCCTCCGATAAAATTCAAATACAAAAAAAAAAACATAAAATGCCATAGGTTTTTTTCATTTAGTTAAAACAAACAAAACCCTTTGTTGCAACGCGTTCGCAACTAAACATAACAAAAGGATTTCATTTTCTTTAAGAATATTATCACAAGTCCATTACTCAATGCAAATGATATCTTTTTACGTTATCACAGTACATACAATGATACAACATGCCTTACACAATTTGTCTAGAACAAACTTGGGCGGTACTTTACTCATTAAGCCTGAGCACACATCGGATATCTCTTTAATTAAAAAAAAACACGGATAACAAAAAAAAGTGTCAGTTCCTATGAATTAAGGTTAAGTTTTTATTGACATGTCGATTCTTGTGACCGCCGGTGTGCCAACAACTTTACGGTGCCCGTGGAAAAATGACGTGTCAGAAAAAAAAATATTTGAGACACAAGAGCTCTTTTGTTTTTGAAGGCTTGTTTTCTGTTCGTGCTTGGCTTGTAAATAATTGTCAACACGTTTTTTGTGACAATATAATGATAAACTTATTAAGCTTGTTGGGCTTCAATCGCCCTTTACTTTTTTATTCAAGACTACTTTTAATTATTTTTTACTTTGTTCTAAACTAACCGCAATTTAGAATCCTAAGATCTCAATCAAATCAAGGGCTTCAATCGCCCTTTACTTTTTTATTGAAGACTACTTTTAATTATTTTTTACTTAGATAGTTATAAACTAACCGCATTTTAGAATGCTAACTCTTAAGAAATGTATCTACATTCGTAACATATTTTTCGGTTATCACCATTACGAGTTGTACGGTATTAACTATTGTTCCAGCAAACACCTAATTCCTAAGAGCATACATACCTACATATTTCAATAAGTTTTAAATGTTGAACAACTATTGCAGCACTAACCGCGGTATTTACGCATAACGGCTTAAGTCCAACATCTAAAGATTATATCTTAGTTTAAACAATAGATAATACACGTTGTAATTACATTATCTTATCTATCTGTAATATTTAGCCGCGTGAGCGAAAAAGTCGGTATTATTTTGGTAGTTTAGTTTTACAAAAAAAACTAATTAATAATGCCACTGGTTTTACGCATACATCTTTTAGCAATTTTTTTTTTTTTAACTCCAATAATACTTATCTACTTTTTTATACTGATTAAAGGATTCTTTATTCAAATTCTCCATAGGAAAGAAAAAATAATCTAGTGATCACTATTTTAAACTAAGCATATATAGTTAAATGCTTTTTTTTATTTAATATGGCTTTGCTCTCGACTCTAGTCTAGGTCATAGATGACAAAGACAAAGTCGACGATGGAGCGAGATTACCCAGAAGAAGCCTGTTCATTCTAATTTTGAAGAGATTGGGGTTGTATGTATATAACTTGAATGTATTGTAACATTACTGAAATTATTGATTTGTGAGTTTTAAAGTCGTACCTAATAATTTACACACCACCAGGTAATAGTACAGTGTATCTATCGAACATTATTTGTAACACCTTCATCAACCTGTATTATGCAAATAAAAGATTTGATTAATTGATTGATTGGGTTTTATAAATAGGGTAACGGTTGTTTATGTTCAAAATACGCTTTTTAATTCAAGAGGAACAAAGTTTTTCACATATAAGCCATCAATGGTGACGAAAGCAAACTAACTGACGAACTTGCATTTATGTATATGACAAATTTCAAAATTTACAACCGTATTATCATTCTCACAAATTCCAGCAACATCGCGCAGTTTGTAAATTAATTTAACCAAGTGTAGACTATGCTGAACATTATATATAAAGCTTTTATTCAATCATTGGACACCGCACACGACGGGCTATATAGTAAAATAGATTTCAGAAGGTCGTATTTAAATAATTTATTCAAAAATAATTTAAAATATGAATGAATGACTGCTTATGTGTATATTTTGAAGGAACATAAGTCATTGTTTCATCTTTGTTTACCTTTAGATAACGCCAGACTTTCTACATACTTAAATGTATAATGTATAGAGCTTAGACACATTCTAAAGTATAGTTGGCTGTATAATTATATAGGCAAGTGAGCAGCCAGTCATTTGGCAAAAATGTCCCCTGGGGTCGTTGACCCCGTGACCTTTATACCCCTCCTGCACTCATTCGAACCCTTTACAGATACACAACACCGTTCTAGTAATTATTTATGCAATCACAAAGTATGGAGACAGATTTTTAAAACATTTCTTTATCTTGCGTAGTCTTAGTTTTTATTGATTGGATTAAGTCATGAAAATGAATAAGGTCAAAACAATGCTTTATAAAAATTAAAAATGCATAGTTTAAATTAAACTAGTTACAAATTAATGAACAGATGTTTATATGTTAATAAAAAACAACGTTTAGTAGGAAATTGCTTATCTGATACCTATTTTTTTTTGTACACATAAATGGAAATCCTTATTTGAGGAAAACTCTTCAGAAAATCTCAGTGTCTCAAATGTGTTTTTACATTTCAATTTTTACGATTTAAATATTTTTTACTTTAGAACTAAGTATGAAAAAAAAACAATTTTAAAAGCTACCGCAGACTGCTACAACAACGCTTTTCAATGTTTTAAAAAGAAGAAAGCTTGTTTTAAGTACTTACCTTTTACAGGGAAGTGCTTAAAAAGAGTTTTGTTCAGAAAATAATTTCCTGAACAAACCTTTATTTGCAACCAGCAGATGCCCCGTTAGACGCTTTGAAAGTTTAATGTTAAAGTACATGGTTAAAGTATTTACCTAGTATTTATTCATACCGTACCTAGTATTTATTCATACTATACCTAGTATTTACTCATACCATATCAAGTTACGGTTATCGATGTCCAGGTCAACGTAATCAGGACCTTAGCTAAAATTAGTTTGCGGGCGGAGCAGTGTTTGGCCGGCTGTAACTCAGTTATGATCACGGTTCAATTATTGTCGTGTAGGGAGACTGATCTCGCTGCATAGGCAAAACGGGGGTTTTAACGTAGTGGTACTAATTCTGTTTAAAAGCACCCCGCTTTTAAACAATATTAGTAGTTGGTGTACTTAGTTAGGTAGCCGAGGATGAGAGAGAGCCTTTAAATAGGATTACTTACCTATCTACTATAGTTTTATTTAAAGGATATAACATTTCCTTTATTGGGTGGAAAACGACTTAAGAGTCCGTCAAATAAGTGTGACGTGACAATGCTCTACGTATAAAAAGGGTTGTTACTCTCTGTGTTGTGTGGAGATTTTAGGCTGATAATCTTTTTTTTTGTGAACGGACGGATGGACGGACAGACGGCCGGACAGCGGAGGCTTAGTAATAGGGTTCAGTTGGTTATCTATCGGCTACGGAACCCTAAAAAAATTATTTAATGGTCTATTTATGTAGGTGACCTAGTTCTCTTTGTTCTGTAGATTAAATTTGATGATACATTGGTCCAATAACACAAACCCATAGAAATGAGTGGGTCGAACAGTCACCACCATAAACCGGGACAAACCGGGACTCTGATAATGTACTGCTGTAAAAAATTGTTGGTTAACCTGAACCAAAAAAGAAAATATCGGCTGAAATAAGCATTCAGCTGAGAGAAACAGACAGAACACGCGTGACCATATAAAGGTTCCGTATTTTTCGAATGTTCGAAACCCTAAAAATAAGTAATTTGTCTTTTAATGAGTTTTTCAACCGACTTCCAAAAGGTGGTTATCAATTCGAAGTGACATTTTTTTTTTCTTTTTGACGTGACAACTTCTAATAAATCGATGAACGCCGGCTGCACGCACGAAAAAGGATGACTCATTGTAACGTTACGCTCATTGTAACGTTAAGATCATTTCATCAATGTCTTGTTATGACGTTGTCACGTTAAATTTATTATATATAGATATCTATATATATATTTTTTTTTTACTGGTTTGTTAGTCTTGTGCGAGTCCGAAATAAACATTTATCTTTCTTTCTTTCTTTTTTAAATTATCGTCCGTAAACCGACTTTACAACAAACCATTACTTTTTTTAAACTAAATCTTAAAACAAAGAGAACTTCTTTGTTTTAAGATTTAGTTAAGTTTACCACGATGACACATAGGTCCAGTAACATAAACCCATAGAAATAAGTGGGTCGAACAGTCAGCATCATAAAACAGCAAAGCTAACTCACATATCGGCTGAAATAATGGCCAAAAGCTGAATCACGATCATTAAAAATGTAATTACCATTTTATCTTTATGAGCAATGAACGCTAAACTATTGTTACAGCTATACAATATTTACATAAAAATTGTTGTTAAAAAATTTATTGGCAGGCGGCTACGCGTGTAAAACTAAGTACTTTCTTGAATTTCAGGGTCACTTGGGAAAATTTTAGGTAATTAACGTCTCTTTTCTAAGTATTTATATACCTAATAAATACGCTAGGAATATTTAGGATAAGTAAGTATCCTTTTCACAACTCTTTTGGGGTCACTTTACACTTTAACCGAATTTACTACTTCTCTTCTTCTCCCGTGTGCCACAGAGCGACAAAAATGCCTGATTAAAATGCATTCAACATTTTTATAGATAAATACTAACTGTCCCGGCGAACTTCGTAACACATCATAATTAATTTTTCATGTAAGTATTAGAAATGGCGTTGCGTACGAAGTATTTTATGAGTTTTTTTTTCGTGACTTTTTCCGATTTTTTAATAGTTATTCTGCTATTCGGGGCAGAGACAAATCCAAAAAACTAAAGATCTTCAAAATCGATCCAGCCGTTCTTGAGTTATAAATAGTGTAACTAACCAAACTTTGTTTGTCGCTATTGGTGGTAGAAGGGTGAAAATTTAGGGTTCTATCTACCTACTTTTTAATGTCAAATAATGAATAAATAAAAATATTATGTCCAAGAAAAAATTGGGGTGGACCACCCTTATCACGGGTATAAAATATAGTAAAGTTTACGTCCTATTCTCAGACCTAATGAATATACACACAAAATTTCATAAGAATCGATCAAGCCGTTTCGGAGGAGTTTGGTTAACTTAATAGTTTTCTTTCTTTCTTTCTTTTGACACGTGAATTTTATAAAATATATATTAGATTAAGAACAAAAATTATAAATGTTGGTAAGAAGATCCTTATTATGTTTCAAGTTCCGTTTCTCTATCTGATTTGAATAAAATATAAAGCATTTGCTGCTAATAACGCAATAAAAGAATCTCGATTATTACCTCGAACGCTAAGAACTTAAGAGATACTCAATTAAATAGAAAAGAATAAAACGGCCATTTATTAAGTTCGCTACTAGCCAGGATTAGCGCTGTGTTCATGAAAGCAGTGTTGTCACTTTATCACTAATTAAATTAAATGTAACAATTATATTATTTGAATTGCGTTAAGAACGAAACGAATGCTCGGGTCACTAACTTACTTACTTGGAGACCACTAAGTTCCATTTAAGTGAGTAGTTGTCCTAATATCTTAATAAGGTGTTGCTATTGAAGAAAATGGGCATTAATTGGGTAATTTTAAAGAAGTGGGTTACCATATCGAAGGTGAAGTATCAATATTTATAATAGCATCAAAATTTTGATATTAGAGGACGCGAAAAAAACGTTTCATTTCTAGGTTTTTAACATTTGTAACGTAACGTTTGAGTAACGTTTTTTTCACGGTTCAATTACGGTTTTTTAGTTATTATATATTGATACTTCACCGTCGATATTTGCAATTTTATAAATATCTATACCACGTTTTTAAATGAGTTACATCCGGTTAATGCATGCCGTGTACCTATTCTGTCGGTTTGGAAAGCATATGTCCAGTCTAGAATATACTAGTGCCTACGTACTTTTATCAACTACAACTGTAATAAAAACAAAGCAATTCAACGATTGTCTGCTCATTCTAGCAAAATACGACAAAAACCGGCCAGGTGCAAGTCGGACACGAAGGGTTCCGTACCATAAACCGAAAAAAAACATGTTTCTAGTATGGGGGCCCCCTTTTAGCGGCAACAGAAACTTGCAATCTGTGAAAATTTCAACTAGCTACCTATTACGGTTCATGAGATACATCTAACAGATAGACCGACGGACGGACAAACGGACGGATAGCGGAGGCTTAGTAATAAGGTTCCGTTGCTTACCCTTTGGGTACAGAACCCTAAAAACCTTCCTTAAAAGATTTAAAGATGTACGAAAGTAATTTATTTCGAAACTCAACTCCTAAGCGATCTAAACACAATTTGAGACGTAGAACACGGAGAGGCCTCCGGCGGCTACTGCTGGATACGGCAATGGCAAAAATTTTCATGTAAAGCAATATGTGTGACAATGAGCGCTACTGAAACCCATAGAATCTAACGGCCAGTCACAAAAGGGTATTTGTCTACTATCAAAAATCGCATTGATTAAATACTTATTTGAAAGACGTTGCTAAAATAATAAGCACAATTTATATAAAAAAAAATAATGAAAACGGTATTTAAATTTAGAAGGTATACGTTTTTGAAGTTATTATTCTATCCTTGTCCTGCAAAACGTTCACAAAACCGTAAGTTTTTAAGATTTTTAACGTTCTTTTTTACTGTGTGTTGTCTCTAGATTTGGAGGATGTAATTTTAAAAGTCCTGTCAATAACTTTTATAATATATCATTAATAGGTTCAGAATATGGCTATAACAGCGAAACATGACATGATGACAACCAAAACTTGCGCTCAATTGGGGAAAGAATACTATAAACAAATGGTGTACGAAAAAATTCGCGGGAAAAGCTCAACAGATATTGAATTACAACCAGATACGGCAGCAAAACTCCAACGTTTAAATCCTAGCTTCCAAAAGTAACACGATATTCACAAAAATGGCTCCTGAAAGCTCACGCATTAGTTTCGAGTGTATTTTATTGGTTTCCTACCTTCGGAGTCTGCACTTCGATTATTATTTTAAGGTATAGTGTTGTATTGGAAATTTATTTGAATAATGTCGATATCTTCGTGCAAGGGAATTATATATATTTATTTATTCATATAACATGTATAAAAATAACTAAAGCGTTACACTATCCAATTGAAAAGAAAAAATTTCATAATAGCATAATTTCGTAAATTAAGAAATGTAACATTAGAGACAGCACAAATGTAAAATTACAAATCATTTGTGGTAATAGTTTTCATGTTAAATGAGCTAAACTTTTCTAAGATAGTTAGTTTCTTTATAACTTCCCGTTATGGATTTGGATTAAGTAATACTATCCCCGGATAAATAAAAAACGCGTTCTGTATAGTTGTCAGGTTGCGAGTTTGAGTTTTATTTTTAATCCAGTCATTTGTGGAACCCAGGTATATATTACCTAACGCAGGATATTTTTCAAGAAAGTGTTAATAAATGAAACATAACACTTTTAGCAAGTCTCCTAGAAATATCGAAAACAATTCTGAACTCCGCTCGAGCAGACCAGTTCAATGAGACATCATATTTTTTATATAAATTGTTTCAGGTTAATTCTGATGACTGAATAAATCCAATGAAAACGCATAACGCGTCGTCTCTTAGCCTATAACGTACAAAAGTATCCGAGTATCTACATTCAATTAGATAGGACATAGCATAGATACGTAGGTACGTTCTACACGTACTCATGAACCTAAGTCAATCAGGCAGCTGGGAAATGCTAAGTACGTAACTTGTATTAAATCAAGTCAACTATTTGCACGATAAATCTTCAACAGCATGTTCTCTTATTATTATCATTATTCTCTGGCCTTAATCCCAATTTACTAGGAGTGTTTTTTTCTTCCATACCTCTCCATTAATCTAACTCAGTCATCTTTCTATATCATATTTCACATCATATCAATCCATCATAAATTCTCCCAAAACCCATAGAAGTAAAGTTCCTAAGTTAAGCTAAGCTCTTCTTTACGTAATTAAAGATTTAAATTACCAAACTAGGAACCAAATGCAACAGTACCGATACCATTTCAGAACAGTTCCCCGAAAATGTTTAGAATACCGGAACTGGTATAAGACAGTTTTAGGTACAGTACCTACAGAGTACGAAGGTACTAGTTTAAAAACGGGCCATGTTTTTGACGCGACGGACCACGATTATTCTAGGCTTTGTCCTTCGAAAATATCGGAAGTGTTAATTTTTTATTCTGTTCTGATAAACCTGGTTTAAAGTACGAAATGTGTGGAATGCAGACAGAGAAATAATCAAAAGTTGTTGCCTAGATATAGGTAGAATGGGACAGGACATAATGGAAGAAAAATACGTGTTGCGCCGACCCCAAGTAACATAGGATAAAGACAGGAAGATGATGATAGGCAGAAGTGGATAATACCTATGCAGGTACTATTATAGTTCTAGAGGGGAACGGGGCGTGAAAATCACTGTACGAACGCGGAGTATCATATCTGAAAAATACTATGTCTAAATAATGACACTATTAGTCTAAAAAAAATATTAACATCTATCATATCTTAAAATTAAAACCCTAATCTCTTCAAAATTAGAGTGAACAGGCTTCTTCTGGGTAAGCTCGCTCCATCGTCGACTTTGTATCTGTCATCTATGACCTAGACTAGAGTCAAGAGCTAACCAATACTAAATGAAAAAAAAAAACTTTTATGGTTTTTGGACCTCAAAAAGCGAGTAGTTGATCGCTTTTTCTATTATTGAAAACCGTATAAAATTCGTTGCGTGGTTTTTTAAAAGTAAGTGAAAAATAGTCAGAAGTTGACATCGAATTTGATATGTTTGAGTATAACTGTACATAATACCACAAATTGCCTTATCATTGTCCTGGTACATTGTGAAAATTAGCGGATTCATGAAGAATAACTGTATTGGTTTTATTCGTATCATAACAGTCGGCGAACTTGCGATGAGAAAAATCTTCAAAGAAATATGTTACAAGAACTTAATATTTAAACGACTGCTACCAAAAACACGGACCTACACTTGAAGAAAATAGAACTGTGGAAAAGTGGAGCCATTTTTCACACAATTGTATTTAGACAAGTATATCCTTTGCCATAGAGTTGGAAAATCTAGGAAAAAACTTTAGGATTCTAAATCATTATTTTATTCACAAGAGTATCCGAACGATCGCCTAAAACTTAATTTATTGTTAAGTTCTTTAAAGTCACTTTTACCTCCTTTTTATATTGATTAATAAAGGTGCTAATATGTTAACTTTCACATTTATATGAATTACTTATATACGTTACAAGTAACACTGTTGTCTGAGACTTGCATCAACTCCACGTATCCATCCATCCGCGTCAAACACCGAAGTTCAAGTTGTTTGTCGTCACAATATTTCCCTGAAGAAGTTATTAAGAACGCTTAGGTAGTTACACGTTCTTACACAGATATCCTTGCTTAGACATAAGTTGCCGGGCGAGGATAACTTGGAAGTTTTAAGTTATAATGAGGCTGTAATCCATCTTAGGATTTTTCACAACTTTGAGCTTCACGCATGGGCGGTAACTAATACTTAAACTAAAAATGTCTCTGTGACGGGCGGACTTCGGAATAAAAAATAAATTATACCGAAAATACGCAAAATAACATTCATCGTCTCGAATAAGTAATAAAATGCCCCCGTTATCGAACTTACTTCGGCCATTGGATATTAACAGAATTAATCGTACAGCAACTATAATAAATAGGCTTATCAACAGGCATAAATTAATCTAGTACTTAATACTATATTTTTTTATTCTCTCTACTTACATTTTTAATTACGTACGTTAATTGAAATCTGCATGCTCGTGTTGTTGATTTCTATTGCGGAATTAATGTTAACTACGTACTAGTACCTAGTTTGTTCTAGAATTAAAAAAACAGACTAATGCTGGGACACGATACTTCTGATTGGGATCACTAATCGAAAAAGAATAATCGATGATTAGATTTGATGCTTTTTTAATTAAAAATCTTAATTAAAAATTATTAATTTCATTAAGTTCTAATTTCTAAGATTTCTAATTTGCAGCTCTGGAATGAGTTTGATTGTAGTTTTTTTTTTGTTACCTACTGTATTTTTTTATTATTTTCTGATAAAGATATTAACTATAAATGTAAATGGATACGAAGTCATTTTCATCAAAATGATAACGGGAACTATCTGCAATCCGATTGATAGACCAGCTTGAATTTATGACAACACCCTCACAAAAGTTTATTTCAATACACGATTTGATTCTTCTACCAAAGTGCACAAAAACACTTGAAGGCAAATAAGCAAGTCCCTACTTATACGCTTCGAAAGGAGCTTATGCGACTTTTATGAATAAAATCACCTTGAACCTACAATACATTATAAACAAAGGAGAGAAAGAGAATAGAAAAAGAGTTAGAATACAAATAATAAAAAGAGTTATAAACAATTTAGACTGCCATACATCTTTAATGCATGAGATCATTCTATAATCATGAAATAGAACGTCAGTCGTTTTTAAAAATACAAGGAAAAGCAGAAAAAACCGCCATTTGTATTATATTAATGTAACCTCGTTCATCTCTTGACCACGGGCGAGTTAATTTAAAATTAAGTTAATTGTGTTACTATCAAAGTTGAAATGTTTAGTAGATACGAGTAGTATTGATAAAAAGTTTATTTAGTTTAATTTAAATGCGGTATATAAACACGGTCGTCAAAGTTTTCCCACAAATAAATTCTCATGCTCGCTTGACTGTGGGTACGTAGGTTACCGGCCGGCAGAGCCTGCCAGGGCTGCGGAATTTGATCGAGAGAGTCACCGCGGCCTCGGAACGCAAAGGGCTTTAGAAAGAACACGGATGAGTATAAACACGGTCGTCAAAGTTTTCCCACAAATAAATTCTCATGCCCGCTTGACTTGTGGGTACGTAGGTTACCGGCCGGCAGAGCCTGCCAGGGCTGCGAGATTTGATCGAGAGAGTCACCGCGGCCTCGGAACGCAAAGGAAGGAACACGGATGAGTTTTAGTCAGTAAGAGTCTGACACGCCCTTCCGCTCCACCCAGAGCGGAAGAAGTCATTTGATGATTTTCCATCCCTAAAAATACAAAAAAAAAGTATACCGTGTGCACTGAGCATTTATTTAATTAGCGACAACAACATTCAAAGGATAGTTTAAACTGCCTAATAACAAAAAAGTCCTTGAAAATACTGTTAATTGTTCAACTAAGTACATTTTAATCATGTAACATTCTACCTATATGAATAGACACCCTTTATGAACATTTAAGGCCACACTCACGCATTTGTAGACTGTCTAAATGTAGCCTTGACATAATTATGTTACTAATACTACGTAAAACGGAATAATATTGTTCCTTTTCTGCACGAACAGCCGTCCGTGCTATAAGTGCCGTGATATTTGCAGCTTACCTATCGAAAGAAATATTTATTTAAGTATTAAAGTTCAGTTATGCTGATATTAAGGTCCTTGAGTCAACTTCAGTCTCGCCATATGAGGCTTAGAGCTGTCACCGGAAAATAGCAGACTCCGTAAGATTGTAATACTTACATCTTTATTAGATTGCAATTTCTCGATATATTATGAAAAAAACGTTCTATATACAATAAATCCCATCCAAATTCAATAGTTCCCAATATATCCGTGTTCTATTAAGAAAAAATAGTTTACAATTTCATGCGATATTTTACAATCTTACGGCGTTTGCTATTTTCCGGTGACAGAGCCATCTCGATGGCAGAAATTAATAGATACCTACGTACCTTCTTACTACCCCAATTCATAACGGTATAGGCACCCATCTTCGAGATACAATTTTAAACAAAGAATTTTTAGAAATCGACAAAAAATAAAGTCTGGGGGCATAATAGTGCCCCCGCCAAGACGAGCCGTATTTATTTACCGGACGAGGAGAGTCCTTCTTTAATAGCTTTTGGATTTTAGACAGAAAACGTAAGGAAGTAGGTAGTACGTAACTAAAAAAGCTAAAACCAAAATATTTCTATAACTGTGCTCATAATATTCAACAGCTGATATCTAAATTCATAATTTTTTTCCTAAGGAATACCTAGTTTCTTATTAAATGCAAATTATTCACATTATTTTTTATCCCCACAATTCTAACGAGCAAAAATGTAGCTTAGTACAAAAATCATTACATACAATGTGTCTTCCAAGCAGTTACCAAGTAAAGACAGACAGGTGATCAAATAAGTAGCTCGCAGCCAATTGATTCCACCGCACATAAACTAGTAAGTAACTCGTAACTCGTAACCAATCGTGTAACTATTTGTTCAAAGTTAAGTTCAAATTATCAACGCCTCAGGTTATACCACTTGAGAGGGAGGAACCTCCCGCCGCGAAAGGGTGAGATACATGCTCATAAGTGGACGCGGTTCGCATCAAACGAGATTTGGAAAAAAGTAGAGAGGGGTAATGCGGCCTCGGATAATTTTTTGTTACCGCTGAAACTATCCAATTTATTTTAGCTAAGTTTTATTTTGTTATAAGTAGTGGTTTTGTTTTACGAAATTACGTAACAAAAAACCTACTCTCCTCTTTCAAGGAAGCGATAAAACAGCCTCGGCCTCAAAGCTGCAATTCCCCAATAACGTGTAACTTCTGAACATTACAATGCACCGAAAACAATGAGTATCATCCTCGCGCGACTATCTGGCTTCGTCATTCGGCCTTTCCCAATATTCGACTTCGACGCATCCAAAAGTCGGCCCCTCATTTCCCAACGATAAAGCACTAACAAACGCTGCTAAATAATCGTCACATTTTTTAAGCAAAGTAGGCAGTGGAATAACGCAAACATTTACTTATCTATGTTGATTGCATTGCTAATTGTACTGAAACAATATCCTTTTGTTACAAGTCAGACCTAGTTTTGGTCGCGAAACGCTAAATTATACAACTTTGCACTAACAATGGACGGTTAGTATTTATATTTTCAACAAAAAATTATGTTTCTACAAGTGCTTGTGGTTTCGTGAACGTTTCTTACTATTTCTTGTTCGTTGTTATAAAATAATGGTTATTATTCAAATGTTCGAGTTGGTTAGATTCGAGGAACATACGCTGCTTGTAATAAATTGATTACGTCGAATATTGCAGAATGCCGTTGCGTATTACTGGGTTGTTTGAAGTGGGTAAAGGATTTTTGATCTATTTTTAATTCGTTTTGTCAGTAGTCCGGCCACCACTGCACGATATATTCGACTACACTAAATATTCTGACTCAGAATGGTTAAGTCAAGCCTTTTAGTTGCCCAAGTTGACTTGTTTCCGTTTCCGATGCTCTAAAATTAAGTTGCCGTCGACAGTTACGATAAATATTGAAGTAGTGTCATGCTCAATGATTCTCTTTAACTTGAAGCTGAGTTCCTTTTATCGATTCACTTTGTTTAAGTTACTTAGGTATTCAAAAAGATTTTGCGTTTTATTCATTTGTTTAGTTAAATCTTTAACTTTATTTGTGAAAAAACAAGTAGTTTAATTATACAGTCCTAGTTGTGCTAACTAAATTTTTATTTGTTGCATTTTTAATATTTGCAAAATCTTGTACCTTCTTATCTATGTCTCTGGTAAATCTTAATAAATCTTATTATGTATTAATAAACAATTATTCAATTTAAATAGAGATAAAAAAAATTAAGAGTTAATTTATACTCAGGTTTGGAAAATAAGAGTAAATTTATAAAAGTTTTTCCATAGGTTGCCCGCGATTTCGCCCGTTCTTTTTACTTTTTGTAATTAAGTACATACTTTATACAAGTAAAAACTAGGCGTTCATGTAAGTGGGTATAAAATGTAAATGTTACAAGAGACAGTTTACACTCCGCTGTTGAAAAAGATTAAATTAACAAAAGTTTTCCCGCGCGTCTTTTACTTTGTAGACGAGTCTTTCTTTTCTTCAAGTTGCTCACGAATATTTTAAGAAGTTCTTTTCCTTGTCTACGTACTGTCTACTTTGGAAAAAATCCTTCCCAGAGAAAATGCAGGTTTTGAAACCTAACTAGGTTCTGAATACTGTCTTTTCATAGGTGAGTATATCGTATTTAATCCTCTAGTACCTGGATGACCGATTTTTTTTTAACTTTTCTAAAAATGAAACTTAGCTAGATCGATTTATCGCCCCCGAAACCCCCTGCATACTAAATTTCAGATTATATATACGTTTATACAAAAATTACTCGTCTAAAGGTATTAGAATTACTTTTTTTACTCTCCTTAGGAGGACTATAACTTTTTACCTTTTTTTTCCACCTACTCATTTTTTTCACATGTACTGCCTTATTATTAAAATAATATCTTAATGAATTTACCTATCAATGCAAAACTCCAATAAAAAACTTTTTTACTTGCATAAAATAGTGTTGCGCTTTTCTATTTCGAGCAAAATGTAGACGAGTGGAGCTTTCCCGAAGCTTTTACAACTTTTTACATTGCGGGAGAGTTGGCTTTCAAATAAATGCAAAAAAGGGATGGCCAACCACTTCATTCTACTGTTACAACTGATGTTACAAAAATATAAGATGCATCTTAAATGGTAATTACCTACCTAATTTGCACACAGTCATACTGATACCCAAATTAAATGTGCAAAAAAACTGCATTGCCAATCTCAAAACTACGCCTTCAATTTAATTTTGCAACTTTTTAACGAGTTGCAAATTATTAGTGCAGCTGCGTTAGTAACAAATTGCACATAACGGAGCCCTACATCGATCGGACGGAGTAAGAATGAGTGTAGTAACTTTCACATTAGCATTAACAAAGTAGTCAAGTCAAATAATATAAATTAATTACGTAATGCGCTACTGTGTGGAAAGTTTCGCGCGGCCACCCTGCGGGGCGAGGGGCGCGGGGCGCGGGGAGCCGGACGGCGGGAAAACTTTTGAAGCGAAGTGCGGCCGGCGCGGGTCTCGGGGCTGCGGGCAGAGCTGCGGGCTGGCGGACACTCACCCTCTCCTCCTCGCGGATCATCTCGGCGATGCCGGGCCGGATGTCCACGTCGTCGGGGTGCATCGGCGGCAGCACGGGCGCGGCGGCAGGCTCAGCCGGCGGCAGCAGCTCGGTGGCGGGCGTGGGGCTGGGCGTGGGTACCGGTGCGTGCGGCCCTCCGCTGGCACGGTCTTCTGACATGCGGCGACGAGCCTTGGGTGGCGAGTCATCACGCGCGCGCTCAGCACGCTTGGCACCGCGTGCGCCCTGCACCACGGCGTGCTCGCCGCTCACGTCGGTCAGCCCGCGGATCTTCAGAGACTCCGCTACCTTCAGCAGCGCCGGGATCTGCTCCTGCGACACGTTGATCTCTCCGCGGTACATGAAGTCTACGGCGGCTTTCAAATCGCAGTATTTGGTATCACGCATTATTATGATTGGGTGCTGGCAGGGGTTGTCCATAAACAACGACTGGAAGTAGGGGCTGCACGCCGACAGAACCACTTTGTGAGCTTTCAAACTTTGTCCATCGCAAGATAGAGTCACATCCACGAAAGATTGAGTTTGCAAAAGTTGGTCGAAACTGCTGGTCAAGTTGCTCTGGTAGTTGTTCCACCGCAAGCAGAACTGCTGCGGCGAGTCGACCGGCTCCCGACACTCCATCGCCGCGGGGTCCTCCTCGGCCGGCATCACTTCAACGACAACGGGATCGCATCTGCAGCGTAAAGCGCGAGTTAGACACTACGCATGCGATACAGACGACGGACCGCGAGGCACTGAGCGGCTCGGCCGGCGGTGGCGCGGCGAGGTGCGGGGTGGGGGCGCGCGGGGGCGGGCCCGGTGCCCAACGCGGCCAATGGGCGCGCCGCCCCCGCCCCCGGACACGCCCCGCCCCGCGCCGCGGGCCCCGCGCCCCGGCCGGCGCCCGCGCAGCGCTCACATCTCGTACAATGTTCGCGTTACATTTGGCGATAAATTACAATTAAATGGCAATTCAAATACTAAGTCCAGTAAGTAGCGCAATAAATATGACTTTTTAAATTGTTAATTCTATCATTAGATGAGTGCCGTTCGCAGGTAAACGTCGGTGATGCTACAAAAAGTTAATTAGTTGGAATCGAATACAATTATCGAGGCAGTCACTGCGCACGATTTCATATAGGTAGTAGAAATTATAATATATTGATTCATGACTTATTCATGAATTATACCTTATGATTAATACACGTATTGATAAATAATGTTGGTGACATGCTTGCATCAACAAGTGGTTATTGCTATCATACACTATCTACTTTTAATCCTGATCCCGATGTTCCCCATCATTCATGCAAATCTGCGGAGCTGTAAAAATAACTGAGTCTAATTTATACTGAGTGGAATACCATGCGTCTTAGGTACTTAGATTTAATAATTAACTACTTACCTAGTAAGAAAGCCCTAGCGTGATAAAGTCAACTACACTATTTATTTTAAAGGTAGGTAAACAATACATACCTTTTGTACCTAGGTACTTAATCTACCTATTTATAATGGAGGTAGGATGGGTAAGCATGCATTTTTCACCATAACAACCTACCTATTTCACAAAATTAAAATTATAGCAAAAAAAATACAGAATAAATGTATGATGATATTGCGAACTTGGCTGACACATTACCTTCCGCTAAAAAGTTTTTGAATACGAGTCCTCAAAATTTTGCTCTGAGCAGGTCCATTTTTATGTCAGTATTTATTTATTTAACGTCATATTTTAATTACCTAAGTATAGGTAAATATATAGGTATCATTGACGTGGGCAAAAAAGCTGCCAGGCTGAAATGGGACTGGGCGGGTCACACCAGCCGCATGCATAGTGACCGCTGGGCAGAGGTCTCCACGCAATGGGTGCCAGAGGATGGACGGCGTCGCCGAGGCCGGCCCAGAAAGCGGTGGCGAGATGATCTGAATGCACACAGCGAAGGCTGGTTTGAGGTGGCGCAAGAAAAGAATGTCTGGAAGGATATGGGGGAGGCCTTTGCCCAGCAGTGGGACACAATAGGCTAAGGAAAAAAAAAACAGTATAGGTGGTAAGGTTTCTAAATGGAGAATTTAGAGTTAACCCTACTTTAATGCCAAATTCAGACAGGTTCAGAACAAACAACAAGAAAAAAATGTGATTTGATTAACACTTCAAACTTTCAGTTCAGGAATCTGGAAAAAGGCCTTTCCAAAAACAGTATTTTAGTGTACCTACTCAGTAAAACTAGCAAAGTTTATTTTTGGTTTTCATTCTAACTTTTTGACGTGCGACAAATGCAATCTTTTTCAGACATTTTAAGCCTGTTCTTTTAGAGTACCGTATACCTCAAAAGGAAAAAAAATCGGACGAGGGCTTGTCGGACCACGCACAGCGTAGGGTTCCGTATAAACCATGACAAAATTTTAATTATTTCGAGCGCATTTTCCAAAATCATGTGAATTTCACCCATGACGACAAATAACTAACATTATCTAGGTAGGTACTGAAGTTCATAAACTATAAAAGCGTCGAACATTAGGTTCTCTGGCGATAAAATAAGAGTAAGGATTGAGGTAGGTACCTACAAACTAAAATTGTAGTTGAAAAAATATTCTCCCATGCATCGATAGATACGAAGGAGCTCGTGGCTAAATAATAACAGCCGCACGGGTCGATCTTCAAGGTTAAGCAACGCTTGCCGAGGTTGGTCTGTGGATGGGTGACCATCTTAACATACCGAGACTCCTCCGTGCCTCGGAAAGCACGTTAAGCCGTTGGTCCCGGCTGTCATTTGTAGATCTTTGGCAGTCATTACGGATAGTCAGAAGCCAGAAAATCTGACACCAGTCTTACCAATGAGGACCGTGTTACCCAGTTAATGAGTTGTGCAGGTCTGGTAGGCAGCCGCTCCACGTAAAATACTGGTATTCAGCTGAATCCAGTTTGACTGGAAGCCGACCCCAATATAATTGGGAAAAGTCTAGGCAGGCATCGATAGATATGTACGTCACGGGCAATTCTCGGGCAATATACAATATACATAAAAGAAAGTGACCACTAGATTAAGTATTCAAGTCGGTTTGGAGGACCTCCACTCGATACAGCCGCCGGGACATGGGCAAAAAGCCCTCGATTAATATCAATTAATAAAAAACTAAATCGTCATTATTATAATGATGCAATTTTACCTTTAAATAATAAGTACTGTGACTATTTGTTGTATTTGATGTTTTTTTGTTCTTTTTTTGAAGTGAAAACTTTTTTAGCGGCTTTGTGTGATGGGTAAAAAAAAGTTAAACTCGCGTCAGGACACGTGACCTGATCGAAAATTCCTAAGACTGAGGGAAAGTTCTGAAGTGTTAAATTTTTAATGTAATATAAATTGTCATGTTTGTGTACGATAGCGCTATAAATGAATATTGTATTTTACCACATAAATGATAGTACTTTTATACTGATAATTAAAGCAATTCGTGCGAAATTATTCCCTAACTATTCCAAAATATCAAAAATGCACAACGTTAATGTTCAAGTTTTCATTTCTGCCGGCACTGGCCCGGAGTGCAACCAGTTGTTTTTTTTTTCCTGTTCTTGTATTTAATCTAAAACAGTATATTTTCTTTTTAGTTACATAATCTAATATTACACCTAATAGCGATGCGGACGAATTTGACGCCATATTTTAGTTAGGAGTTTTTATTTTTATTTCAAGTGTTTACAGTTAGATTAGTATTTAAAATATGAAATCCTCATTTAAATGCAATTAAATTTTATTACACCTAATGTGTCACTTATAAATTTGTATGTCTTAATTGTGACAAAACATAGCGAACCTCTTATTTTAGTAAACACCTATGTGTGCACCAAATAAACTGATTGTTTGTTTAAACTATGAACTTTATGATTCGAGGTGGAGACGTCTTTTTTTTTTGTAATATGGGTTTGCTCTTGACTCTAGTCTAGGTCATAGATGACATAGACAAAGTCGACGATGGAGCGAGCTTACCCAGAAGAAGCCTGTTCACTCTAATTTTGAAGAGATTAGGGTTGTATGCGTTCGGAAACACAGACGCAGGCAGAGAGTTCCAGTCTGATGATATGACTTGGAATCCAGAGACAAGCTATCACGATTCTATTGATACAATCGCTGAGCCGGATCAGTTTTCAGTTTCACGTCACTGTTTGCAGTTTCCAGAGTTTGCTCCGCTGAAATACAAAGTGATACCGGGAATCGTAGTCAACAGACTTTCAAACCAGCGAGTTTGAAAGTCTACACTGTTTACCAACTACGATTGATAACTCTGGCGAACAGTTTTATATTTGACAACCGGATTTTTGTTTTACAGATTTTGTAAAGTTTCAACTACTTTCATAAGTTTGACGTTATCAAGACAGGATTATGGAGTTATAGACTAAGTAAGCAGACCTGCTAGTGGTACGTACCTACCTATAACTTATGTATATCTGTGACCGGAAAATTGCAGACTCCGTAAGATTGTAATAAATCTTGTTTTCTATACAATAAATCCCATCCAAATACAAAAGTTTCCAATATATATCCGTGTCTTATTATAAAAAATAGTTTACAATTTCACGCGATATTTTACAATCTTACGGCGTTTGCCATTTTCCGGAGACATACCCGTTTTCACAAACACTAGAAAACATTTAAGGAAACCTTATAAGTATTAATTCTATTGGAAATTGAGACTAGTCTAGGCACAAACGAAGATAATAATAACACGATTTAATTGGCGGACCTGAGAATCGATATAACTCCTGGCCCTGAGCCGAACGATGAACTGAGAGCTTTTATTTATGTAAGGTGTGAGTATTTTATGTGTTTTTGAAGTGAAAACTTCTTTAGGCGCATTGAGCACTTTTTGGGTGAATAAAAATCATGGAACTCGCGTCATCGTCACCGAACGCTTTCCATGAGCTATATGTATACTGTGTAGGTATATATGTGAACTTTTTGGGTTAACAAAAATCATGAAACTCGCGTCATCGTCACCGAACGCTTTCCATGAGCTATATGTATACTGTGTATATATGTGTACTTTTTCGGTGAACAAAAATCATGAAACTCGCGTCATCGTCACCGAACGCTTTCCATGAGCTATATGTATACTGTGTAGGTATATATGTGTACTTTTTGGGTGAACAAAAATCATGAAACTCACGTCATCGTCACCGAACGCTTTCCATGAGCTATATGTATACTGTGTAGGTATATATGTGTACTTTTTGGGTGAACAAAAATCATGGAACTCGCGTCATTATCACCGAACGCTTTCCATGAGCTACATATATGTATACTGTGTATATATGTGTACTTTTTGGGTGAACAAAAATCATGGAACTCGCGTCATCGTCACTGAACGCTTTAGCTTTCGCTTAGTTTTCACTTTTATCGGCAGTCCACAAAGACACATGTTTTTTTTTGTGTCAGTGCTCAAACAGTTTTTAAACTTTATGTACATATTGGTACATGGGTGGACTTAATGCAACAAGGCATTCTCTGCCGGTTAAACCTTCGGGTTTTAAGTGGGATTTGTGTTGCACCCAATATTCTTATGTTTTATCTATCTATTTACAGCAATAAGGTATTGATTTACTATAAATCTACGTGAAAGAATACCTAAGTACCTATCTACTTATTTAAAAGATGGTACAGTCCGTTACAGCAATTAGCTAACCCACCTTTGCTTAAATAATTGAGATTTTTTAGAATACGAATCGATAGCACTTTTTAATGCTTTTATATTTAACATTTGGCCAAGTGAATTTAATATAAAAGATTTATATAATTCTATTGATAAGTGTCTTAAAAAGCCTCAACCATTCATGCAAAGGTGGGTTCGAAAATACGATTTGTCAGGAAATACATAAAATAGGTGGTGATTTTTTTTTTTTTGTCTTTTCTTTGAGCTTTGGAAATACACAAAAAAAAACAGTCAAATATCCTATTGCAGATGAATTAAAGTAGAGCCAACAAACCTGTAATCTTGACAGACACTATTGCTCGACGTTTTCGTGGAAAACACTACAGTGACGAAAAGAGCTTGCACAAGAATAACTACAAACTTTTCATCTTGTAAAAGTTTCTGTTCTCGCAAAAAAAAGTAGTTATCCGAAGTTCTCGTAAAGTAACATTCTATTTTCGACGGCGTGTTGAAAGCGATGGACAAGAAGTTAAAAATGTATAAAGATTTACAAGCACTTAAACCCTTACATTTTTCCGTTTCTTCAATAGTTGTCGCTTATAGAACGACACTGGTTTAAAGCCTCTGAAGGGTCCTTTTTTTAAGGATGGGAAATCATCAAATGACTTCTTCCGCTCTGGGTGGAACGGAAGGGCGTGTCAGACTCTTACTGACTAAAACCCATCCGTGTTCCTTCTAAAGCTCTTCCAGGGCCGCGGTGACTCTTTCGACCAAATTCCGCAACCGACAGTAACTTGCACATAGCAGCAACTCGGACATCAGTCGCATAGTTCAGACGTTGCGAGCGGGTCCTGTATTTTATATGTGTTGCGGATCGTAGCAGACTGGGCAGCTATTATCACCGTGTAGACAGCTAAGGCGAGCCGACCTACTGGCATACGAGTAGACGATCCCAGTAGGTATCTGTCTACTATCTAGAGTCGCTATATGTAAACAAGCCATAATTCTTATAACATGTCACACTGTAGCTGAGCTCATTCGTCGACCACATTATAATTTTTCATTATCATCAGGTCAGATTGTGGTCAAACGCGCGTACCTAAGAGTGCAGTTGGTTTGTAATTTTTTTCTATATTTATTTATACAATTTGAAGTTTAATTAATTTACTAGCAGTACCTACCTACACCGCAGGCTACCATAATTTTAAACTTCAGTCCATCCAAGGGTTTTCTGGTAGAAATTGCTGTAGATTTAATTTTGTGTGCAGTTGTGTAACTATTGTAGGTGTATGTGAAGACTGCAACACAAGCCAATAGAATAAAGTAGGTACCTACAAGTTGGCCTCGTATTCGATTTATACTCTCAACTAGGCCAGCTAAAAAGACTCGAGACAAAGCAACATTTTATCAGCGACATTTCAGTAGCACAGTCAATTTCAAAGCTGAGAGACCGTAAGAGCCAATTCTACTTATTTTCCAATAACCTTCGCATTCGCAAGTCAGTCACAAACTAAAACAAAAAAACCTTCATTTCCGTACATTTTTGCTACTGAGATGCGAATTGAACGCTGCTAAAAAATGAGTATAATTTGCCCTTATGTTTTGACCCAAAGATCAGTGGCCCAAAGAGGGTTTTTCGAATAGTAATAAACTTATTTATCATTAAAATTGTTGAAAAAAAGATCGAATTGGTCCGTGGGACAATTCTCATATTCACATTTTACATCGCAATTTGACATTTTTTAACATTGATTGCCGCTGAAATAGTAACGCGACTTGAATTGAAACGCTTTGAGTTGGTCTTCTGTTTAAAGATGACGACGTGGCGACGCGACGTCCACGACTTTATCAACGGATAGTGCTATTCCCAATAATAGTATTTGTGGCAGACACCTACCATTTTCGAGACCTGGCATAGGACCGAATTAAAACTGACAGCTTCGTTCTATTCTAAATACCGTCTCAGAGACTAATCTGCATGGTTCTTAAATGAGGTAGTGTAAATCAGGACTATGTAGGTCGTTATTTCTAAGGGTTGATTTCATGAATGTGTGGCAGTTTGAGTACACTTCAAAAACCCTTCAAAACGTAAAAGTTTTCGTATGTAACTACTTATCTTACAGTGCAAGTGATTAACTGCTCTTCTTCGTCCCTCGGTCGTGTACACGTTTATTGAGAGTGAGATCCTGGGTTTGATTCCCAGGTCGAGACAAAAGTGTTACTAGGTTTTTCGATTAAGATTTTTTCTGTAAAAGCCTGTACCTAGTGTTGAGGTTCACGGTTTAACACCCCAGTGGAAACAGGCGTGTGTTCAGTGGAAACTGTGTCTACGTGACTACCAACCTTAGCGAACTGTACCTATGTTTTTGTTATGGATTGGAAATCATCAAATGACTCCTTCAGCTCTGGGTAGAAGGGAGATTTTTTAAATAAAGATGGGAAATCATCAAATGACTTCTTCCGCTCTGGGTGGAGCAGAAAGGCGTGTCAGACTTTTACTGACTAAAACCCATCCGTGTTCCTTCTAAAGCTCTTTGCGTTCCAAGGCCGCGGTGACTCTTTCGAACAAATTCCTACCTAGTTGTTGTTTGTGTTTGAGGTAACCTATTTTTGCCTTCAACACCTTTAATAGGAATACTTATACATGAGCAATGATTCCTCAGAGTTCCATAACAAGATCGTATAAGAGGAATCCTAAAAAGGTCACTTCATCTGTCAATCTATCAAGGCTCATCATCATCCGAAAGACGTCCACAGCTGGACATAGGCCTCCTCCAAGGTATTGCCATAATCGCCAGGTTTGGCAGGCGGGTTTTTATTCTTAATTCTTAATTCTTTATTGTAAACCATAACAGCTTATATTAATTCACAGTGATTTAAATAGTTCATGTACAAAGGCGAGCTTAACTCAAAAATGAGTTTTGAGATTTATTTATTTAAACTTTATGTACAATAGTGGTACGTGTACGACGTACCTTTGGGTTGAAAAGACTATGGCACTGAGGTAGGTGTACAATAAATAAAAATAAAATTTTAAATAGAATTTTAACGTTTCGGAAAGAATATATAATACTAATAAAATACATATAAATAATAAAATTATAAATATGATATATTTTAATCTTACTGATTAAGAGAATTCGTAATAATCATGACGAAGAACAACTAAGAATTAATCAGTGTTAAATTAAATTAAGCTTTTAAGTAGTGTTTTCGGATTTTACGCTTAAACGGGTTGGCGATCGCAGTGTAGCTGCTGCAATGCACCGAGAATGCTGCTGCCCATTCTCTGGTGAGTCCCTTCGTCGCCTCTCAGGACACCCACGGGAAATGATGGGATGGTGCTATTCTTTCACGTCCGACACCATACAGAACAATCAAGGCTGCTTCTTTTTCGTGAGGACATACAATCACGTTACACACTCCGACAAAAATGAAGATTAAACATTCCAAATTTTCGACTAAAAATAAATTCAACAAGAAAATATATATAAGAATATATAACAAACTACCTGAACTAATAAAAAAGAAGATAAAATAAACATATTTATAAAAAATTAAAACAATATTTAATAGAAAAATGCTATTATAGTATAAAGGAATATTTAAATTATAAAATATAAAGATATAAAAAGTCCCTAATGATTGATTTATTTTAAATATAAGTTTAGTAATTTAAAGCTTCCTCTCTCCTACATATATTTGTTTTTTGCTGTGCCCGACAGGGTCCATAATGATCACAATTTCTTTTTTTTATTTTACCACCTAAGTACACATTGCGGAATGCAAATAAAGTACCTATTAAGTATTGAGTATTTTAAAATATGATATGATAACAAATGCTACACTACAATACCAGATTCTAAACTGAAAGCTTTCCATAACGAGCTCGTTATAGAAAGCCTTTAGTTTCGAATATAATAGTTATATTAATCAGACTTAACTAAGCTTGCCAAAGGACGCTTCTCGCTAGGCATTTCTGTGTCGAATTTCCGATGTAAATACCTGTCCTCAAAGCTCAATACTCAAATGGTATATACTCGTATTTACTGGAAGAATTACCTCTGTATCGACAATACTAAACATGAATTAGAGAACATAATAACACTACAAATGTCAGTGACATGTTTCTCGTATCGCATTCCCGTTTGGTTCGAAATATCGCAAATATTAACCGTGGCAAAATGTCGACAGAATTAATGTGTCCATCATTGTCATCTATAATGTATATCGTGTCATATTTCTGTGCAAATAGTTGAGGTCGTGGTCAACAGTGTGTTGATCGGATTTTGGATCTATGTCAATCAAATTGATTTGGAGTGGTACTGATTTCAGAGAGGTGAGCCCGTACGAAGTGAAGGGCGAAAGCTAGTTTATCTTCCACACATATAATAAAAATGTAACGGATCGCTTTCTGTACAATGGAAGATATATGAGAAAAAACATTATTGGGATCTTTATCAACGCAAATAACATCCAAAACAATGATAGTTATAACTTTTGTCTGTGCGTTTGTGCACGCTAATCTCAGAAACGGCTTATCCTATTTAGATTGAGGTTTATACTAATGCATTGTGATAAGCTTCTTAGCTTAACATTTAGTGTTTGTATCATGTCAATCGGTTCATAAATAAAAAAGTTATGCCAATTTAAAGAATCACGTCGAACATTTGTTAAACTATCTATATCTATCTATTCTTTCTCAGTTCAGTAGCATTGAATAAAACTTTAATAAACTTCATAACCTTAAAATAAAAAATGTCTGCCCCAAGTAACTTTTCCACGCGGACGAAGTCGCGGGCAAAAGCTAGTATTTAATATAATATCTATTTGGTATGAGACAATAATAAAAGCCTAGCGAATAGGAAATCCTTCGTTTATGTGAGAGTGTGTTAATGTAAAAGATTTTCTTGTGTGCAGCTGATATCGGTACTTAAATGGATTTTTTCACAGTTACAGTATAATTTACACCTATGATTATTTTTTCCATGGGTTTGGATTTGACGTTTCAGTATTTTAGTCAAATATTCAGAAACGCTAATGGTAAGTAAGAAGTGAGGTAGTTTTGAGCCTTTCTTGAACGATTCATGTGGGTACATATTGTAAAAAATTTGGTTGTTTTACAATCTGCTAAATACTAACATTATAACAGTAGTCCTTTTTTTTTTTTTTAAGGATGCGGAATCATTAAATGACTTCTTCCGCTCTGGGTAGAGTGGAAGGGCGTGTCAGACTCTTACTGACTGAAACCCAACCGTGTTCCTTCTAAAGCCCTTTGCGTTCCAGGGCCGCGGTGACTCTTTCGAACAAATTCTGCAACCCTGGCAGGCTCTGGCCCCAGCGGGCCCCGTCTTCTATGCTGACATAACAGTAGTCCGGGCCTCAAAACTATTGAAAAAAAAAACAATTGCAGCTCTTTAACTAAAATAAGGATACCCAAAAACTACAATATTTGGCCATAAATTAAAATGGGGGTGAAACAAAGTTGTAAACATCCGATTTGGCCACCTTATTATTATTGATTTGACAGTAGGTAGTGGAGATTCTTGCACGTACTTTTCTATCTATGATTTGGAAGTGTAACTAGCTCCGTCTTTTTTACTGAAAGACCTTGACATCAGAAGACCCTGCAAGGGTTTATTTGAAATTTGCCTTTTCTGCTTGCTATCATGGTAATTAACAATCGAGTCTAAACCTAATTTGGTAGACAGATAGGTGTATTATTGTTTGACAGGTTACTGAAAACAACTATCATTGAAGGCTCTCTTCAAACGATATGAAACAAATTATATCTCCCAAACACAAATAAAATATCTGAACTGTAACTAAATTGTGTGCTCAATCATTTCAAAAACGACTGCGTACATTCTGATAAAATTTGCACCAACACTTGGTCCGTTTTGGAGGATTAATTATACGCTTGAAAAACTGTGTGTTCCTTTGTTTTTACTATTAACGACTTTAATGACCCGTTCACGATATTGGGTGGTCATTTGGTAAATTCGGGTCATTACACTCACCGTTGGAAGTGGTGGCTAAGTAATAACGACCGCACGGGTCGATCTTCAAGGTTAAGCAAAGCTTGAATGGGTAACCAATCGGTACATATCCAGGCTCCTCCTTACCGCGAAAAGGCTGTTGCTGTTGGCTCAATATTCATTTAGAAATTTGGCTCTTTGACTGTCGTATCGGTCTCCCTTTACGACTGCCAAAGAGCCAGTCTCGCCAAGCGTATTGTAGTGGCAGGTAACATAGAGCTATTGCAACAATTTGAAAAGATTTGTGGCCCCCTGCATCCGGCTAGACCAAAAGCTGGCCCTCACATATTTGGGAAAAGACGAGGCTGAGTGAAATTCTTCATTCTTAATGCCCCCTTAATGTCCGGGTGTAATTGGTTTTCCTACGAAATTCTCCATTCTTAATGCTCCCTTGATGTCCGGGTGTTATTGGTTTTCGTACGGAATTCTCCATTCTTAATGCTCCCTTGATGTCCGGGTGTTATTGGTTTTCCTACGAAATTCTCCATTCTTAATGCCCCCTTGATGTCCGGGTGTTATTGGTTTTCCTACAACATTCTCCATTCTTAATGCTCCCTTGATGTCCGGGTGTTATTGGTTTTCCTACAAAATTCTACCATTCTTAATGCTCCCTTTATGTTCGGGTGTTATTGGTTTTCCTACGAAATTCTCCACTCTTAATGCTCCCTTGATGTCCGGGTGTTATTGGTTTTACTACGAAATTTTCCATTCTTAATGCTCCCTTGATGTCCGGGTGTGACTGGTTTTCCTACAAAATTCTCCATTCTTAATGCTCCTTTGATGTCCGGGTGTTATCGGTTTTCCTACGAAATTCTCCATTCTTAATGCTCCCTTGATGTCCGGGTGTTATTGGTTTTACTACGAAATTCTCAGTAGTATTGGTACCTGGCGTTTTCCTAGTTAATAAACTCGTCGTTAAGCACATCCATGCCACAACATAGACATGCTTTTATGTTCTGGAAATCAAGGGGAACAATGACTCTCGCAGACAAGCACGACAATGGGATGCGATGTCCTTTATCATGGAAATTGTTTAAGAGATAATTAATTAACAATACGTAAGTAGCTCTTTGACTTACGTTCAGAAGTGGACGGCAATTGACTGATATGATGATGATGACGTAAGTAGAACAATTTCTAGAATATCGCATTGTTGTCGCTTTGTCACGTTGCGCCTATCTGCAGGAGCCTTAACCATACACTAACATACATAACTTATAAACGAGTCAGTATCTAACACAAGAGTATTTGACAACTATCGAAAATCTAAGTGAACATAATAATATACTCATTTGAAAAAGGTTACAAAAACCGGCCTTTTTGTGAGTCGGAATCTCACACGAAGGGTTCCGTACCATAAACCAAAAAAAACACGTTTCTTCTATGACAGCAACAGAAATACGAAATACATCATCTGAGAAAATTTCAACTGTCTAACTATCACGGTTCATAAGATACCGCCTGGTGACAGATAGACGGACAGTGAAGTCTTAGTCACAGAGTCTCGTTTTTACCCTTTGGGTATGGAACCCAAAAAATTGGCAAAATTTATTTGAAATTGGTGACCCTCTTGAAGTTATTCTTCTATCTTTTTCAAGCAACTGGATAGCGCAAATTCTTTACGGCGTGACTTGCAAGTGACGTCACACGCAATTAGTGCTTTCTCTGTTTGATGTAGATTTCAAATCGCTCATCACTGTGTAGCGGTATCAATGCCGCCACATGAAAAACAAAGAAACGAAATTTGTACGGCAACAAAAAGAATCGCAGCGCCATCTACGACGAACCAACAACGAAATCCTGCATCGCGCAAACAAAGTTCTCCGTGTATCGGTATCGGGCAGTAGCCCACCAGACACAACAACCGTCTGGTCGGAGGATCCTCCCATTTCCAGTGGAGGTATGCGGGACTTTACTCTCTGTTCCTCATACCTCTATAAATGTTTCCTCTTTTTTTTAAGACTATCTTTTCTCTACGTGGAATAAAAAATCTAGTCAAACATCATATTAGTGAAGTGTCAAGCGATTTTGTAGTGTTAAGGTCTGTGCAGTGCTAAGGTCACCTTGTATCATTTACTTGCCTTTCAATTGAAAACTACTTGATAATCTACTACTACTACCGTCTGTCAGTGGTACCTAGGGTTGCCAACCGTACTCTAAAATAGCTTATTGTACTCTATTTTGCGTAGACGTACTTTATTCTCTACGAAAGCTATAGAGTACGCTAAAATGCTCTTTTTATTTTGACTCTTTTGATTAAATTGAATGAAATCCTGCCAATGCATTCCAATGAAGGAGGTTTTTGTCTTTTTGGTCATAATTGCAGATCTTACTAATATAATAAAGCTGAAGAGTTTGTTTGTTTGAACGCGCTAATCTCAGAAACTACCAGTCGGATTTGGAAAATTATTTTTGTATATGATAGCCACATTCATGAGGAAGGCTATACTATTTGCTATATTCCTTTTGGCGGCTATATTCCTACGGGAACGGAAAAAAAACGGGATATGCGCGTACGAAGTCGCGGGCAAAAGCCAGTTTGTGATAAAAGAAATCAATGCAATGGCTTCATTGGAATTCTCTAGCAGGCGTGCCATTAATTAAAAAACTGCAACATTTTGGTTCCGCAGTAATATAAGAAAAGGTAGGTACTCTTTTTTTCTAAGACTGTGTACTTTTCATTTACCCTTTTAAAGATCAGAAATAGTCTAGTTCTTCTTAAAAAGTTTGGCAACCATAGTGGTACCACTTCAGCATTCAATAGAATGACTACTAGGTACTACTATGTATATTATTTCATTGGAGGTATCTGAATGTAAAAAATATGACTTAAGTATGTCAATTTTAAAAGAATAAGACCAAGCTACCATAAAATGTTTTGCCAAATCTTGGATTATACTACGAAAGGCGTGAGTGGCCATGGGCCTGTACATGTCAACGACTGCAATTGATAATCGTGGGAGTTCCGGTCTCCGGGGGTTATGAGGAGTTCGCGGCTAATGAAAGAGACTGGTAACTTCAAGGATGTCCAACACTTGTAGAGGTCGGCCATTGTGGGGGGTCACCCATCCCCGGGTGACCCCCATAACCTACACAACGAAACCCTTCCGTGCGTCAGACGGAAAGCCATATTTATGCCCTGTTATGTTTTTTTCTTTTTTTTAAACTTTCCTAGGAATTGCAATTTAGGGTGCGTTTACAAACATATAAACTCACATACACATTCAACCAGACCCGGAACGACTATTTTAGGCCTTACAAACATTCAAAGAGACCCGGAAAAACTATTTGTAGGCCATACAAATATTTGTCCCGTGCGGGTATCGAACTCACAACACGTAGCGCAATCGCTCAACCACTACGCTAACCGTGACTTCAAAACTTGCAAATCTTTGACAGTCATAAGGGGAGAGCCAGAAAATCTTATACCAGGCTTGCCAAGGGTATCGTAGTACCCAGTCTTATTAAAATGGTCGGATAAGTTAAGTAGATCTTCGACAGTCGTCGCACCCGTCACCAGCATTTAATTGGGAAATTAGATTTGTCAATTTTCATTTTAGGTTCCGAACCCACGGAGTATAAACGGGATCCTTATTACAAACCAACCATTAAGTTTGCCTGTAAAGGAGTTTTTCAGCTTTTAACAACTCTTTTGTAATCTTTTCCCTCAAACCTACAAGTGTCTACAGAATCTATGGATAAAATCACTATTATTCTAGCTGTTCTAAGAAATCTCAAAAGACACGTGGACTCGCCTATAGTGAAGATATGGCGACGTATTTATAAACCATGGATGATCTTAGGCCGAGAACTCACTTCAAGATTCAAAGCATTTATTTCAAATAAACCATTTACAGGCACTTTTGAATTGTCTAGGTCACTCAGTCAAAAACATGATGCTATTTGCACGTTCGAAAGCGTAGATCTCTATAGAGAAGAACCTGCAAGAAACTCCACGAACACTCTTTTAAATCACTGAAGTAAAGAAAACCTAAGACCCATTAGCGAAAAAAAACCACATATTTAAAGTGGTTACTTCACTCATACATATGTGGTTACCGTGGTACTAAGCTTATTAAGTCTTGTTTCGCAAAAATCAATTTTTGAAAAAAAAAAATTAAAACACATACAACCTAAGGAACCATTAATATAATTACGCTGAACACTATGTTTCTAAATTCGTGGTTATTCCACTTGTCACCAATATTTTAGACGGCCGGCTGTGTGTTTAATACTGTTCAGGAGGGCTAAGCCTTGAATTTGAAATTCAATCGGTCAGCTGTTAATCGAACTAGTGTTTTGTCGACCAAATGATTGTCGAGATAGCGTTCAGTCGAGGTAAACTTCATCGGCTTACTGTCGGTCTACTGCGGATCGGTAAAATGATAAATCGAGATAGCGTTCGTCGGGAGTTTGTTTGTCGAAGTAATGTGGTACAATCTACTTTACGTAGGTAGGTAGGTACGTATCGTACTTTTTGTACTATGATATTTTTTATATTGGTCTTATTTCTACTAGTAAGTATATTGTTTGTTAACTTACGAAATATAATAACGAAAACATGCAAATAGGATTCTGGTTCAATTTAGAACAAAACACGAATTTGCCCGCAATATTACGATTTTGAATTTTTAGGTTGGCCCCACTGTTTACACTTGGACACAGAAACATCGTAGGCAAACGGTGTTGCCATAGAAATGAAACTTAAATGAATCTAACTTATGCGTTACCTATAGCTATCGGTGTTGCCAATTTATTTATTGCCCGTGAGTGAGTACCTGGCTTAGAAGAGGAAAGTCACTCTATTTTTCTTCGCTTATGGAAACTTTCTATAGGGTGACAGCTGACAATACATGGTGCGTCATAATTTCTTTTATCCTCTTATGAAGCATTAGTCTTGTCATGAAGCTTGTCTGTTTTAGTATGGCGTCATTTCTGCGTAGGTGTAATTATTACCTTTTGTCTTTGTGTCAGCAGTGTAAAGAAACATGTTATCGTAGGTAAGAACTTACACGTGTGCTTTGGCTATTTCCAAGTAGCACAAAATACCTTTTTTTATTGATGGGATATCATCAAGTGACTCCTTGCGCTCTGGGCGGAGCGGAAGAGTGTCAGACTCTTAGTGACTAAAACCCATCCGTGTTCCTACCACCATTTGCATTCCAGGGCCGCGGTAACTCTTTTGAACAAATTCCCCAATCCTGGCTGAGCACAAAATATCTATATTTAATTGTTATAGGAACACACAGAGAAGTTCAATCCGAGACAATTTTTTTTAAGAAAAGCGAGTTAAGGAAAGCCTTAACTTTTTAAAATTTCCCCATCCCTCAAGTTTGGTTATTTGATGAAGAAAGTGAATTCTCCCAATTGTGACACATGCGGAACGATTGAAGATGTTCACCATCTACTTATGGAGTGTACTAAGACTAAGAAGGAAAGAGAGACACTTGACTGTTGAGCAGAATAAAAGTAAACAATTATGATATTGGTCCATAAGTAAAAGATTTAGCGCAACTTTTACCCTAGATAGCAAATCTACTTAATGATTTGTTTATTAATTAGTAATGTATAATGTATTTGTAGATATAACTTAGAACAAGTTTAAGTTATGATGAGGCTGACATGTCATTGTGGATAACAGCCTCCTTTAAAAATTTAGAATAAAAAAATAAAAAACTTTTTACAATTTTGTGAATGACATAGATGAGGGTAAATTAAAAAAAAAAACAAAATTGTTTTATGTTTAAGAACTTGCTAATAAATTAAACTTACTATGAAGTCGTTTCATTTATTGAAACTCTTACAAAACGTCTTTTTTTGGGTGTCTAGCCAAATACCTCCGAGTGGTAGTGTATTTTCTTCCCAATAATTATTATTTTACTTAAGTTTAAACGCACGACTAAAGTTACATTCAATTCGTCATATCCCATTCAGGCACGGCTCCGGTTCCCACTCACATCCCTATGTATTACTCGAGTTAGTGTAAGCCGTGAAGCCGCCGACTTCCGACTTTCAAACGGAGCGTGTTGACCGAGTCACCGAGGGTGTGAGCGAAGCCAAGTGACTACGACAACTAAACTGATCGTATAAGTGTCCCGTCTTTTCTGGGGGAGATGTGAAACACGTGGACATAGTTAAACTTGACGTTGCTTTACTGAAGGTATTTTTGATTGGAATAGAAAACAAATGATTGTCTCATAATTTGTTTCACAAAGAAAGAGAGGTAAATATTGAGAGATAAAAATAAATTAAGTTTATTGTTATGAAAAAGGGTATTGGAATAGCATCTTCTATTAATTATTTAACGATTTACATCAACTTAAACTGGTTCGTCTGCAACGCAATGTCAAAAAATCTGTTGTAACGACATTTTAGCGGCACCGAAGGTACCTATTTATGTAATGTTATCTAATAATAAAATTGTACCTATTATTTGCAGGAAGAATTATATTTGTGTATTCCTGCGTAACTTTCTCATTTCTTGTAATAAAAATCAAAGAACTGATAAATCAATACTTATATTTTGACCCAACATTATCGCAAACTGTCACCAGATTGGCCGCCAAAAACAATTTTCATTCCTATCAAATTCAAAACCAATTCTAAATTTTGCAATGATTCTTTAAAAAACGAATGAACTATTTCCTGCCAGCATGCAAAAAGGTTATATGACTGAGAGTACCAACCTATTTAGCTAGACTCCTTTTTCAAAAAAGGAAAAACGCAAGCACCGTATTCCCTAATAAAGTGATCCTCTACCAACGGCAGTTAATGTAGCCATCTTCTTACATCTCCACTGCACCAAGTATCTCTAAGACAGCCAGCACCCTCTCAAAAGCGCGATAACCCTTCGCGGCAGAGATAACAAACAAAATGCAAGCTATCAAAGACAAAAGAGTAACACAAGCCCAACATAAAGTCATTCTAGGAACGCAGTCGGCCGTGTTTGGACAGGGGCAATATAAAATATACAAGGGCCCTCCGTGGACTGCAAACAAATAGAGGACGCATGCTGACGAAGAGCTAGCGCCTACTAGAACCGACAACCCTTCACAAAGATCTTCAAATGACATTAAATATTTTATTTAAAAGTTCAATGATTAATATGTATAGTTACACCAGTACCTAACTTTAATACTTATTAACTAGCTATTTGTATCTACTACACCTAACTTCGTACATGCACTTATTTAAAAATAAACCACAACAAATTGCTGAAATTGACCTTTTTGGTACAGTCGTGAGGAAACACAGTATATATTTTTTTTCTATTGTTTCGTTTTTTAGTGTTTGTGAGTCTGATGTACTGTAGTCAAATAATATATTTTTCTAACTTTCTAATTCGGAAAAAAAAATACTACCGATAAATAGCACACCTATTCATTCTTTAATCGTCGAAATATTGAAACATTATTGTTCTGATGCTTGTTATATTTTAATTTCGTATTAATGAATAGTTCAGAACTTACAATTTTATCAAATGAAAGACGATAAAATCTACTTAATACGATACAAAAGTAAATCTCTTAAAATACTACCCTACTCTACAAATAAAATACCCTATTTTATTCTGGAGGTATCACTACCATGTTGTTTTTTTTGTATTCCTAGTATAAAGACTATGTCACCCAGACCATATTAACCAATCGAATGTCACCTCATTCATCAATTACCTTTGTTTATAGTCAAATACAGACATACATCCATAGACTGCTAAACTAATAAGATTCCTTTTGGTAATGACGTAGCAGGTAAAATGAAATACCCGATTTTACCCCGCACTTTTACCTGTAACTCTCTAGATCCAAATTGTAACTACAATGTTCGCGTGTTTTCCTGCGACATGCTTTTTGCATAAGTAAGCTACGAGACTATTGGTTTTTCGTCAGGCTGAGTTGAAAGAGTTATACGTACCTACGCCTTTATGAAGGTATTTCGTATTATAGGAAGGCACTTCTGTTTTGAAAGGTTTCTCATAATTCGTTTTTAAGAGATTAAACGGCAAAGGTTCCTGTATCTTGTACGAGTACCTATATACGCTACAGCGTATCTTTTAATTTTTTTGGTATTTTCTACTTTGCTTAAGCTGGGTACTGACTGGTGTTACGGGCCGTAATGTAACATTCGAAGCGAGCATGTTATGCTGCGCCGTGTCCTAAAATCTGTGTAAACCAATACACATACGCACACGTTTGTGCTCGTTTCCACGTACTGACTGCACGAATACTCGCTTTGTAACATGTTACATTACGCCCTGTAACACCGGCCAGTACCCTCCTTTACAGGTAGCCCAAAATTCATCCAACCACTGAGGCGCAATCTCATGTTTTTCAGAAGCGTTTGCATTAGCCCCAACTGTCAAAAACTACTCTATTTTCCCGCATATTGTCGCTGAGATGATATTGAGAATAGAATTTAAACGATTTTTAAGTGCCAGAGTGGGCCATCTGGTAACATGAATTTATCTAGATTGATTAATAGTCGTAGGTATAAGTAGGATTAAAACTATTACCTTGTCAATTTTGTTTTTATTAATGATAATTTATCATTGTGTTATAAACCACCTCTCTCCCTTTATACATCTGTGGTCGGGGTGGAAAAATTCATGGTGTAAGTATATAGTACAAATATTATAATAGTTTTGGCGCTGTTCAAATAGTTAATAATAGAATTGTGTGAAGGGCGGACCACCGGCCACGAAGGTTGTTTGTACCTACCTACCTTCAAGCTCACACTTGAGCGACGACACATTCAGGAATGTATTTTATTATAAAACATTTTAATGTTTTGTGGTATATGTGTCACCGGAAAATTGCGGACTCCGTAAGATTGTAATAAATCTTTATTAGATTATAATTTCTCGGTATATTATTAATAAATTGTTTTGTATACAATATATCCCATCCAAATACAATAGTTTCCAATACACCCGTGTCTTATTTAGAAAAAACAGTTAACAATTTTCGCGATATTTTACAATCTTACGGCGTTTGCCAAGTGCTAAAGGCCACTTAGTTACACATGTAATTTCACATAGACTTCTTTCAACGCTCCAAACTAATTTTCTTTCATTGATTCACAGAAATATTAATATTACGCCATGCAATTGCAATATCCGATTTTCCTCAAACTAACCGACACTAAGATATATCCAAACATAACCCTATAAAAAGTGATTTTGTTTGTTTTTTGGTTACCTACGCCTAAATTACCAAAACAATTTCGATAGAATAGAAAAGAATATTTATTTATTTGCTCAGAGTTTAGGTATTTACAATAAGGTGGTTACAATCATATTAAATAATCCTTGTACATTCTATCATTTTGGCATGCAAACATTGATGCAGTTCATCATCAAACACACAAAACATTGATACACAACTAAAACTTGTCAGCTAGAAAATCCGATACGGAGTAGTAACATTTATTTATTAAAAGTACAATAAGTTTATTTTTTAAAGTTATTACTGGTTCCTCTTTTATGGAATTAGGAATGTGGTTCGATGAATATATCTCACCAGAAAATTGCAAACGTCGTAAGATTGTAAAATATCGCGTGTAAACTATTTTTTCTTAATAAGACACGGATACAACACAAACTATTGAATTTGAATTAAAAAATATATAAATATATATCCAAAAATTATAAAATAATAAAGATTTATTACAATCTTACGGAGTCTGCAATTTTCCAGAGACATATACATAGAAAGGACACTGGAGTCGTTTACAGGCTACTCTAACGCGAACAAAGTCACGTACATAATGCATTCATGTTGTACATATGGTGTAAGCCGGGTAACTATAATAGGCATATTTTGGTTTTTGTTTTTAGCTCGTATTTGTGTATGTACCTAATAAAACGCGACGTCGAATTTTTTCCGCTCAGCTTAACACCTACCTTTAGTTGAAAATCCAACGCTCTAATTGCCTAGCGTCACTAAAATCAGGCAGAACCTTAAATGGGCGAAGCACTGGAATTCAAGTCGTGCTACTCTACAAAGAAAAGTTACGAATGGCATAAATCTCTGTTCACGCCTTGTCTCGAACCCACGACCTACGCCTACCACTTTAAGAGCTCAAGACAAGCGATATTCTGTCACCGCTTTTAAAATATCGCGTGAAATTGTAAACATTTTTTTCTAAATAAGACACGGATATGTTGGAAACTATTGATTTTGTATAGGATTTATTGTTTACTAAACGATTTTTTCATAATATGTAGAGAAAATAATCTAATCAAGACATTACAATCTTACGGAGTCTGCAATTTTCCGGTGACATCGACATGCCATAATATTGTTGGTCACGTGACATTTCTGTAGCGCTTGTCAAACAAAAATATTTTTTATTATAATACATCTTATTCTTTATTCTACACACGAAACATACAAAATACTGTACGACAGCTGATACGAGGAGTTTTTTTTTAAGGATGGGAAATCATCAAATGACTTCTTCCGCTCTGGGTGGAGCGGAAGGGCGTGTCAGACTCTTACTGACTAAAACTCATCCGTGTTCCTTCTTTATAGAAGCGAGAGCCCTTTGCGTTCCAGGGCCGCGGTGACTCTTTCGAACAAATTCCGCAACCCTGGTAGACGAGGGGTAATCCCTTAATGTGTGGAAGGGAACTCCAAATGCGCTCAGCACAGAGTATGATAGCAGAGAGGATAATGACCAGCAAGGTCTTCCTCTCCAAACAAGACATTCAATCGTTAATGTTATCGCTTGTCGAACGTCACTTTATGCACAGCTCTCTTAACTACCACTTCTACACATTGCACACGAGTCCCAGCACTATGCTGAGCGATGGCCCGGATGGATGGAACTTTTGTTTATTTTATTTTTGGTATTCGTCATGCTTGGCGCAAATAAACTCTTTTTCTTTCTTCTTTTCTTCATTTCTATTAAGTTATCAGAGTAGCTTCAGACGGAAGCCCTAGGGATTCCACCTAATAAGGTTTTCATTAGAAAATTCAATCGTTTCAGGATTGCTTCTTTATTTGTAAAAGTCAATATCGTTCAAAAATATCAATTACCACGATTGTATCGGAGTTCTAGTAAATTATACTTCAAGAAGGCAGTACAGTTGGCGTCACTATACCTTCAAAGAACTGAAACTTTTCTAAATAAAAATCTATTCCTGTGTCTATGAATGTGGTTCATTAAACTTTATTTTAGCGTTTCAATTGTTTTTCAAACATTGGTTAGAAAAACAATTTTATAGATATTATTATTGATATAACGCTGTATCTCAAGATGATGAAAATAAAACAGTTTTTACCTAGATAATATAAACAAACTGCGTAAACTTTAGCAAGCTTGTCGCAAAACTTATTTTCGAAGATGACTGTACGTTCTTAAGTCACTGACCTTTACTTAAGAGTACTTTATTGCCTTGGGAGAAGATCGCAGTTGTAAACACTCGATATCAAGTTATTTCAGGGCAAATAACTTGAAATGATTTTTTGGTTTCTGAGCAAAATACAAAAGGCAAATAAAGTTAAAATGTGTTGTGTATACCAACCGCTGAAAATAAACTGAAATCCCAGAACTGGCATCTGATGTGACCTGATAAATTATTCATGAATACATTCTGAAACGTAACTTCTAAATATTTATATTCTGGTAGAGTATCTACCTAATGGCATTTCAATACTGACAGCTACTGTCCCAGCGACACAGTCCAAAGGCGACCAAATGCATTTTGGGCACTTGTCTATAAGTTGATAAATATCATCTTTAGTTTATTCCCAGCAGCCATTGCATCGTATTTTAATAATAATAATTTATTTCATAAAAAAAAATAGTGGTACAATCTGTTACAAGGTAGAATGATAACTTAGGGATATAATAATTTAACACATAGGTAACAATACAAATTTTATAATCTGATGTCCTAGCTAGGTTACTTAGTAGCCTGTATTAAGGACAATCAGAGAGATTTTGAATTGAAATGGACGAGATTCATCGAAGTAGTGATTAAGTAGTGAATGCGTGCTGAAATTCACGCCCATTTAAATCCTGTACCACAAAATCATTATGGAAATTGCAATTTCCTATCTGTGTGGCGATTTAGTTAGAACAGACTGAAACACGGTTCCTGTCATCAGTAATCGCTTCCTTTTGTATTGGAAATACATTCTCTCAAAATGTTGTACTATGTATATATAGTGTACTTCATTGTACACATCAACGTAAGCTTATGACAAACATTTATAGAACAAGTCTGCTATAATGGGCGGTCTTATCGCAATGGGCAATCGCTTGAGATGGGTACTGACTGGTGTTACAGGGCGTAATGTAACACGCGCAGCGAGCATATTATACATGCATGTTACGCCGTGACCTAAAATCCGAGTAAAACAAAACACATACGCACTCGTTCGTGCTCGTTTCCACATACTGACTGCACGAATGCTCGCTTTGTAACATGTTACATTACGACCGGTAACACCGGTCAATACCCAACTTTACATAGATTTTAGGACTCGGCGTAACATAATATGCTCGTTGCGAATATTACATTACGGCCCGTAACACCGGTCATTACCCAGCTAGAATATTTTAATGGACTCGACGGAAGGAGATTGATTTAAGACTACCAGATCTGCAGTGTACAAACATCATAAATAATATTAATTAGACATATTAATTTGACTGGCCTGTTGGTCGAGTGGTTAGTGACCCTGACTGCTTAGCCGGAGGTCGTGGGTTCGATTCCCACCCAGGACAAATCTTTGTGTGATGAGCATGATCATTTGTTCTGTGTCTGGGTGTAGTATGTCTATAATATGTATATATTTAGAAATATATAAGTATGTTTATCAGTTGTCTGGTTGCAATAGCACAGGCTCTGCCTAGTTTGGGATCGGATGACCGTGTGTGAGTTGTCCCAGGATATATTATATTATTATATATTATAGTAATATTGAAATACATAAGTACCTAATACAAATAATATCAAATGTATAATTGAGTGAGGAGAAGAAAAAATACAGTGAACGGTTTTAAAAGGAATAAACGATTGCATGAAACGTACCCAGGTATATCATAATATTGTTTATTTTTAAAAAAAGGCCAAGATTAATTACGAAAACTACCTAACCAAAGATCAATGAAATCAATGACAAAGTAGCAACAAGAAGTACTACCTGTGATGTTTTGTCTCGCATACTATAATGTTACTTACACAAGTTAGAGGGAGAAGGGAGAAGATCGTATCAGTGACGTGTGGGGCACTGTGGGGGCTGCGCAGGAGCATCCTCTCATCCTATTTGTAAAACATATACAAACCATTTTTTCAACCGATTTCGGTTAGTAATTTATTTTTAACCGACTTCAAAAAAGGAGGAGGTTCTCAATTCGGTTGTTTCAATCATTCATGAACCGATCGGAAAATTTATTTGTTCATATGAAAGGATATACGTTCCAATTGGTCCCATAGAAATTTCATCAATATCGGTTTAATAGTTTGGTTTTTAAATCAAAATAGCTTGAGGAAATAGAAAATATATCATTCAAGTAAATGAAATTGCGTATTTTGCTTTCCTGTGACTTTCCAGTGGTGTTGTTAGAAGTGGAGTACCTTTTTTTTTTTTTAAGCGTGGGAAATCATCAAATGACTTCTTCTGCTCTGGGTGGAGCGGAAGGGCGTGTCAGACTTTTACTGTCTAAAACCCATCAGTGCTCCTTCCAAAGCCCTTTGCGTTCCAGGGCAGCGGTGACTCTTTCGAACAAATTCCGCAACAGATGTGGAGTACCTACCACTAAAAAGTGGAAAATAAAAAACGTTTATACAAAAAAATACAAGTGACTTCCAAAAAAAAACACTACAAAGTATAAAATAACTTTAATTTCGGAAGTCGGTGCTAAAATACAAAGAAATAACCAAATCATCGACTTCTGAATTTCGTGCACTAGTCTGTTAACCAGAAGACCTATTATACTCATTTTTATACAAAGTTTGCATTCGCAAACTGACAAAATCATCTTTCGGGATTTGACCATTCTTCGAGTTTATTCAGCAAAAACGGCACTCATGCGCAAAAGTATCTTTTGCATTGCGCCTACTATATTTACCATATTGCCTAAACGTTGGAAGGAGCTAAATAGTACGGTACTCAAACGTCAATTTAAATGTTTCTGTCGCAAAAAGCATATTATAGTGTCTCCGAATTTCCAGCCAAAAATGTTTCTTGTTTGACTGAATAATTTTATCTTTTCCTGACCCTATTACAAAATTCTTGTAATATTATTATTTTAACATGAGAATTATTTATAATTTCTAATTATAAACTTTGTAAGTAATTTTTCGATCATTTCTTTTTTTTTTCTTATTCTTTTCAAAACAACTGTCTACGTTGTAATATCTTGTATGCTCTTTCATGTATACAATTTTCAAACAAATAAATAAATCTTATCTTATCTAATCTAATTTCCCTCCATATTGACACATTGCGACTGAGAAATAACCTAAAAAATATTGATAATGGCCCCCTAGTTTTTCACTTTTTGACAGTTGCCTTAGAAAGTCTCTTACTTAGTTTGACTTAGTTCCAGAATACGCAAAAAAAAACTATAAAATACGTAAATGATCATTGAAAATAACCTGGACAGAAAATAAACAGACATTTTTATTTCACTTACGATCAATTGACATAAAACTCTGTCATCACATTGGACAAGCTACGGTTGGCTACCCGAAATAATTTCAGAGAACTATCAACATAATTTAATTAATCGCGTCCAACAATCATAGTATAATCATGGCCATCACGCATCCTCATCACATTCATTACCCATCCATTATGATTACAATTTCACTTATAACCGACATCCATAAACATCCAGTACTAAATCAAACAGGGTATAAAAGAGTCTTGGTATTTTTCATTATTCTACATCAGTCGTAAACTGAATGTGACGACAATACCTGGCACGCGAGGTAGCCGAACATCAATTAAATTGTACCACATAAAATGTTCTAAATCATAATCTCGACTACAGCCGTCAGGCAAACACGTTATTAATTAAGTTATAAAAAAGTCATGGCTGTATTAGCATATTTATGGATCTATAAAGTCGGGGGCGGGTCGCTACTGTTAGTCAGCGCCATCTACCGGGATTGGTTGGAACTTGCTTGCCTCTTGACTCGGGTTTTTTGCCTGAAAAGATCTTTTAGGTCCGTTGGTTAGATTACCAAAACTGGACACCTATTTTTTCTTTTGTCACACAAACAAAAAATGAAGTCGAAACATGACGTCAGGCCTTGGAACACTTTTTACTAATAAGTGACGTCACCAGTCCCAACTTCTGAACTGTGATACGCTTTATCTATGTCTATTTTTAACCGACTTCAAAAAAAGGTTCTCAAAGTTTTTTTTATTTGCGATGGGTTTGTTCTTGACTCCACGGTACCGTTGCTGGGCTACGTCAGTCGACTCCACGAGGAAATATAACAGTGCTGTTGTCTCCTGGTCACCACAGTGCGATCGATAAACGCCGATGTAAAGAAATTTATCCACGCCCGTGTCCACAAGTAGACATATGGCAAAAAAACTCGATTTCTCAAAGCAACGGAGACGACGACAACAAACGTCGACGCGGACGTACACACAGACCGCAGCCTGCTTCTTGAACTTGTGTTAAAGAGAGTAACCCGGGTAGTTGAGGTACGCCACGTCCAACGGGGTGGTTATCTTCGTCTCCGTCAGAAAAAACAGCTTTTTAGAAAATCGAAATGACGCGGACAGACCAATTATAGATGTTTCAGGAAAATACCCTTTCCGAAAACTTCCGTTGCTGAGCTTTCGATTAACTAGGTACTAAAAAAAAACTGTCTAGGTCGAATATAATTTTATTATGTAACCATATTTGGACCCTAAGTAAATGCATCCTCAATAATTGCTTTTCAAAAAGAATTTTGAAAAGCGTCCTGCATAGAAGAGTTAGAGAACGAGAATGTGCTCTTTGCTTAAAAAAACCCCTTGGGTGTGTAAAAGTCCCGCCCTTTGCTGCCCCAGGAAAATTGCTTGCAAGCTCCGAGTAGTGCGTAGGAGTAATTTCCTTCCTATCTGGGATATTTTCCTTTGATGGAATCTATGCAGGCCTAGTATGAAACCATATTGAACATTTCTAGGGAATTATTTTGGGGTCGGCTTCCAGTCAAAACAAATTCAGCTGAATACCAGTATTTTCCGTTGAGCGACTGACTGCCAGACCTCCACAACCCATTAACAGGATAACACGGTATTTCTTGACAAGACTGGAGTCAGATTTACTGGCTTGTAACTATCCGTAACGACTGCCAAAGATTTAAAAATGACAGCCGGGACCAACGGCTTAACGCGCTTTCCGAGGCACGGAGTAGTCTCGGTATGTTAAGATGGTCATCCTTCCACAGACTTGCCTTGGCAAGCGTTTGCTTAACCTTGATCAACCCATGCGGATGTTTTTCTTTAGCCACGAGCTCCTCCTCTAGGGAATCTAACTTGTTGGCTAAATAATTTAATGAAGTATTTCCTCGCTGATTTAAAAAGGGGCTTCTTTGGACTGAACAGAAAATTGATTTAAAATCCTGCAAGGTAGAAATGGCTTTTATTATCTACCTTACTACGTATGAATGTTAAGTCAATCAAAAACACGAAATTCCATTAAGTAACTTTGTACCGGCGAGTATTTAGATTCCAAAAAAATTAAATTAAAATTTTCATAGAACTCGTTTATTCACTAAAAACATGGCGAACGAGCCGACACTAATATTTGTCCAAAGTGTTTAAAAAGACGTATCTAATTACACTCGTGTGGCGTTTAGAATAATTTCCGAGAACGAACCACAAACGGACACCGCTCGAGTAACTTAGCTTCAAATTATTATTTTTTAATTTTATGGTGGGTTTTTGGCATAATAGGTAAGGTTTTTCGTCATTCTACAATATTATTGTTTTGCTATAAATATCCCAGTGCTAACAGGGTAGTTACAACGACATGCATCTACTTTACCTACTCATACTTTTTTTTTTTTTAGTTTCTAACATGTCTTTACTAATGTAATTTAAGAACTTAAATTTTTTTATAGTAGGCGCCAGATAAATGTGGAATAAAGTACATTGACCTTTCCCTAATAACTGTTCATAGGTACCTGAACAATTAAATATGAATCGTTTTTCATTATTAGACAATGTTAAGGATCACGAGAGATGATGATTCGGGACAGCTTTGTGTCATTAATTCCGTTTTTCAAATTAAAAATGTCAATAATTGTAGGTGGGTCAATGACCGTTATTCCACGATTATCTGGCGCCTACTATAACACTATCGTTAAGGGTACAGTTTATGAAAAATAAAATTAGGTCTGTGGGTGGGTATGCCGTGTTGTGACAATTAAATACGTTTTCTTTCTTTCTATTAATGGTGAAAGTACCCGTGAACTTGAAAAAAAGTTACATGCTATTAAAAAAATAATTTGCGGTAAAATATGTAGTATCTCGACAAAGTATGGGCAACGTAATTTTTAGCTTTTAGACTTCATGTCTTGGTGAGTAAAGTTTTTAAGTACCAACATTTACCTTCCTATAACGATACTTCTTGGTACTTTGGTATGAAAAAGCTAGTGAATTAAAAATAACCATGTAAAATGACGCACATATTGCGTGACTAATCGTTTGTTCAAGAAGCTTTGGTGGTTGCAGACTAAACCTTTTGAACGCCAGTGCAAAAACGCATCGCCGTGCCCCCGACGCCAAGCCTCAATTTCGCCGTACTTTTTGACACATATTTGTGACGTTTGGCGTACAGGGCACGCGCTTGATTGTCATGTATACGTGACAATGGCTTTCAATAGGTTAAAAACTCAGGAGAGTGACCAGTAGTTACCTACTCTCTAAGTGCAATGAATGTCTTAAACAGCAATTGCAACATTTTATTTTAGTTATTTTTTGTACAAAATATTTTAATTTTGCATAATTTATGTGTCTATGTTTTCGAGCGTAGGTATGGCACTCAAAGGCAGCAGCTGAAAATCAGCGTCAGGTGGTATACCTTGTGTTGCCATCTGGCATCATGCTGAGCTGAGGCCCTTTGGCATTGTTGGTTTTCATTATTTATTTTGTTTAATTTTATGGTGTTTCTGTTTTTTATAATGCCAGTAAATACAATTTTCTTTATTTCAATCTCTTCTCTACGACTAAAATCGTCCCTGTTACGATAAGCACCAAAAATAGAGTCAACAAATGCTTGAATGGACAAAGTTCAAAGCTCTTCCTCCTTCCCTCTATAAAACACAACACACACAAGTTATACACGTAATAAATTAAAAGATACACATGACAGATAGTGTATTTATGATGTTAGTACAAATGACTCACGATATCATATACTACTTAATTAAAATACAAATACGTTTTATACTGCTAATTGCTGGTGTAGAAAAGCTACCGTAGATCGTATCAAAATATCTACTGTTAATAGAAACTTAGAATTCGAGACATGAAGTTTTTCAATATTAATGTTATAGTTTGCCTTGTTGGTTTAGATTTAATGTACGCGATTACGTGTCGTGCGTTCGATGCTCGGAAGAAGAAGGTTTAATGGTAGGTTATTCCATCAGAATTTGGCAGTGGCATTCATTAATATCATGAGGCTTTTCCAGGCGAGTACATTGCATCAGCATAACTCAAAGTCACTGTTGCATTCTAAGATGACGGTAGGTCATGTATTACTGTTTACAGTCAAATGCCAAGTATTTAGAGCCCCTTTTAATCCATTATAATAATTAAACAACGACAAGACATAATTTTGGTGCAATTAAATTACACATCAAACAAAAATGGCCACCTGCAAGACGAAAAGAAAAACTAAATCATATAAATCTAATCACTAAAGTGTACACTACTAGCAGTACTTGCAGGTTGGTTAGTAGGATAGCGATGGCGTAAGGATATTTTTTATTTATCCATACTTCCGATTTGTGAGTGTTGTCGTGGTGACGCGCGGTTAATTGGAAAAGGGTTGTCGGACAGACAGCAGACAGCAGTCGCACGATGTCGCGACACGTCGATATGTGTTGAACAAGAGCTTTGTGCGAGACTTTTTTGCGTTTTTACGACTATTTTTGCAAGACATTAATTGAAATCACGAGCGCCCTATGAATATCGCGGCGTGTATGTTTTTTGGGCTCCAAGTGTAAATTGGAGGGCTAAACGGTTTCCGATCTAACGCAATTAGTTTTACTGTTGCTGACTTTAGTTCAAACATAGATTGAAAAAATAGAAGAAAACAGAATTTAGAGCTTTTCATTTTCAAATATCTTCGGAAACAAACTTCGTTAACGACACAGAGGGCCTAGCCCGAATGTTTTTGACGTATAGTAGCGCTACTTTAAATTTTACTTTAGGAAGGTAACTATAATACTCCTTTAGCGCCTAATATTCATTTGCATTGGATACTAAGTATATCAATATTTTTGTATAATACAAATTGTGTATGTCGCATAAAATTTAGCCAAAATAAGTACTATTAGGTTGTGGTTTTTAATATTCAACATTCACTTACGTTAACGATACCGCCGGTCGATTCTGTAAACAAGTCGAAGAGAAGGCTTGGGTGAAGTGATCACAAGATGAGCTGTCAATCCCATTAATCAAGATGGAATGACAACTCACTTCGTGATAACGTGACATCTTGATTATTGGATTGACAGCTCACCTCGTGATCACTTCACCCAAGCCTTCACTTCGACATGTTTACAGAATCGACCGGCTGTATCGTTACTGCACGTCAAGCACCCAAATGAGTTTGCCAAAATGAAAGACAAACCTAGGTACCCTCAAAACGACTCAGCCTCGGTTCCACTAACATAACGTCACACGGAGCGACTTCCAAACAAGCATTTCAGTCTCCAATCTGCAACTTGAACAATACGTTTCAGCAAGCTCTTCAGGCCGATAATGCTGTATAGTTAGCTTCGGAACAATTAATCAAAGGGGCCGGCTAAACGTCTTTGAGTCAGGGCGAGCACACACCGGCTGAAAGCTTTGTAAGGAATATAATGCATTGTGAAACCTGTTGCCTGGCTACAGGCTGCAGAGAATGTGGAAGCAGCTCTATGATTTAAACCGATATTGTGCTGGTTACCAACTATTAGTTAGAAAGACTTGGATGATTGGAAATTGATTGAAGTATTAGGTCTACTCATTATGTTCCTACATAATGAAAACTCATTATGTTATGTAAGTTCTAACTTACAGTCAGAAATGCAAACAAATAGTGATTGAAATTAATAGTTTCTGATGTTACTGTTGGATCAAACCGACTAAATAATTAAAGACAAACATTACTCAAGTAAAAACTAAAACGAAATATAAATATTTCTAGCAGTTTAAAAGGCCGATATCCGAACAAGATACGCAAAATTGTTTTGGATTCAAAAAATGTCGTCGCTAATCCCACATTCTCGTGGGGATTAAAACAGTTCGGAATACAGAGTGCAGGCTGCACTTCTGCTCCCTCAGGGATCAGCGTAATACCGGCGAGACGTGTCCATTCATCATTCATGAGTCCACAACAGTAGCTTGCCACACCGCCTAATGTAATCCGCACTTAACACGAGAAAGTACCACAGTCCAGACCCCTCCCACTTTTACATTCCATACCATAAACCATTTTAATGGAAAATCGATGATATAATTCAATTACTGGTTGGCAAAGCCACGCCACAAATCAACTCAACTTTTTATCTGGACTTTTTTCTTTAAAAACAAAACAATGTCGCGTTGAAAGAAGAAATCGCTTGAAAAAAGACTACAACCAGATTCAGCGAGTCATTTGCTAAATGGGTTAAGTGTTAGCGACTTTGCAACAGAAAGATTTGTTTGTCTTCCCATTATAAGAGTAAAAAGGAATTTGTCGACCGGAACCGATATTTTCATTGAGGTTCTAATTATTCTCGGGAGTAATGAGTTTATGGACGATTAACGGGCTGTCTATTGAGTTTTCTCTGGCTTTGTTAATGAAATATGTGTGCAAGTTGGTCTGGCCCGTACCAAACGCCAATCGACCGAATTCGGTAAGGCCGCCTATACACAGTCGATCTCGAACGCGATCCACTACCAAAAACAATGATCTGATCCGTGGAGATTGACTGAGTACTGATGGCCTTAGGACTTAACGATCGAATTCAGTCGATGGGCGATCGGTAACAATGTCGAGACTATTCCCGCCCTGAGTTGAAGACCTCAGTTGAGTAAAGAGATATACATATAAGTCGGTAAAAGGAGCTTACAGTAATAGTTATTTATGATACTAGTGCGGTAAGTTTTTGAAATTGGTTTTTAAAACTCGTGACTACGGATGTAAGCCCTCGACTTCGTCTCGGGCTTACCTTCGTCTACTCGTTTGTAAAAACCAATTTACCGCACTATCAGTTACCGTAAAGGATACGCACGGCGCTATACAACGAGGAGTGCGGTAAAATTGGTACTTAGATGAGAGTATCTATTCTACCGCACGTTCCATTGTAAATAGGTAATGAAACAAACTTTTAGTTTTTAGATATTTTGGATGGAGCAACAATACAGGCTGTGTGTTTTTTAATCAACCGGTTCGATTCTTGGCCAGGAATATCGATTTTTCAAAAATCCAATTACGCAGTTTTATTTTTCATCAAAATCGGACTCGAGGCTCCTTTCCGTGTTTTTCGCTATTTCTCATTGTTTCAAAATTTCACCCTGTATTTGTGAACCTAACAAAGCTTCGAGATTCGTTTATGCTCCCAAAGGCGCAGAATAACTACTATACTATATAAATATGTCACCGGAAAATTACAGACTCCGTAAGAACACCAGTTTGTCGCAGCGACAAGTGCTTTCAAAGATAATACTCGCTCAGCGATACTCGCTTAACGATGCTCGCTTGGCGGTCAGACCTCACGCTGGGAGAACAAGCAGCGGTCATTTCTATCTGATATGTAAGAAGGCATACAGAAACCTAGGTTTCGTACTCAGGCAGTCCCAAGGATTCACCAACATCACGACACTAAGGGTTCTATATGACGCATTAGTCAGAAGTCACCTCGAACATAGCGCGGTCATTTGGGCTCCTCATGAGGCGAAATATAGTGTTATGTTGGAACGTATCCAAAATAAGTTCACGAGACACTTGTATTACAAGCTGTATGGGGTATATCCATTATACCCATTGATGTACCCTACACTATTTGTTCTGGGTATGGTAGGGTATAACACTCTAAGAGTACGACGGGAGTTTTCGCTCGTAGCGTATGTAGTGAAACTACTACGTGGCGTGGCGCATAACCCGGGAGTGCTGCGACACCTACAGCTGTACGTGCCCGACCGGTACGTGTGGAGGCGGCTACGCCCGCCCCTGCTCGCTGTGCCTGCAGACAGGACCAACCTACTGGCGAGAACTCCTCTCACTAGAGCCATACGCGTGGTGAATGAGGTTCACGAGAGGGTTGATGTATTGTGGTGCAACTTGAGTGAATTCGCAAAAGTTACACTATATGTAATAAGTTTTTTAGATTAAGATATTTTTTAACTAGGTATAAGATGTAGATTTAAGATTTTTTAAGTAAGGCCACTCTGTCGCATTGGATCATAGATCTGTAATGATAGTGTAGGTAAGATTGTTATAAATAAATAAATAAATAAATAAAATCTTTAGTAGCTAACATATTATGAATTTGCTTCGTAGCTCGTGCAGGTTTGCACAGGCATGTATTTCTCGGTCGGCCGGAGCGAGTGGTGCGAGTAATCGCTCGTCGCACCAGAACACTCACAGACACAGACAGCACTATCGGAACTACAAACTTGTTTCTCGCTGCTCGCCAACTCGTATCTAGATTCTAGCTTTACTCGCTTCTCGCTGATCGACTTGAAAAACAGTATGCTGTTAAACAACATTGGTTAAGGACCGCTGATTGATCTGTCCTGCCAGAGGGAGATCCTATGGCAGGACATCATGCTGAATGAGAGAAAAGCCTTGTTACTAAAGGTGTAACGTGCATATACATAGTGTTATAGGTACCTAATTAATGGTCTTTCCTTTTTTTTTTCAAATTTTACCCGTCAAATGTTATTATTTATTATTTATTTATTTATTTATTTATTTATTTATTTATTTATTCAAGAAAGTTACATGGAAAAAATACACATTTCATCTGCCAAACTGCTGTACAGTTTGTTTGTCTGTTTGTTGTATTATTTAAGTACTAGTCATAGTAACGTTAATGAATTTTAGTTTGGGTTTATAATTTAAATGCATTTCAGTTTTGTGACCATTCATTTTTTTTCTTCTTTGAGACGTTCAATGACAAAAGACAAAAATCACTATGTAACTATCGACCTAAGCCTTTTGGTTCCAAGAAAAATCTTCTCACTTTTTAGACACATTGATTAAGATAGGGTATCAATTACTCTTTAGAGATGATACAATTTTGATATGAGTAGTTATGATGTTATAAACTTATTCACCAGTCAAATTAAGACAGAAGAGTCACCCACATAGTAGAACTATTTAAATAGTCGGACAGACGTTTGAAAGTTAGGTTATAATCACCAAACGCGCAGTGGGATGAAAACGTACGAATGTTAATATCGCGACCGCGGCCCGCCCCAGTGTGACTCGAACAGAGCCGACACATACATGCAGGAAAAACTCTATTTTGGACAAGATAACTAGAATAACATGATAATTGAATAAATTTATTTAAAATGGCGCTAATACAACAACCTTAGTGAAGAAAGAAGGAAGGGAGATTTCAGGAAGGCGTACGTTTGTAACATCTATCAAATAATTATTTCACTGTGAAATCGGATTCACAACTACCCTACAAAGCGATACTCCAATTCAGGAGCAATAGGGTTACTATTTTACCACTGCAAGACCGACATTATCAGCAATAAACAATTCAACGATAATAACGTCAGTGATGATTTCCGTAGGTTCAATATTACTTAAAATAGATTAATTACACAAATAACTCTTTTACTGACGTGTAAGCAATTTAATGTGTATCTCTTTTGTCAAATTAAGCGAGATGAAGCCGGTATTCTCACTACCTTGAGTGAAAACATCGAAATAAAATCAGCGGTCAATGTCTCTTTTCATCATCATATCACCCGAAAAACGTCCATTGCTGAACATAGGCCTCCCCCAAGTATCGCCTCTTTCTCGAAGTTAGCCCTACCTAACTGGACCGTTTGTCCCAGGCAGTCCTCCATAGTCACAGCCATGACGACTATACCGTCGGCAAATCGAAGGTGAGTGATGTACTCGCTATTGACATTGATGCCTAGCCTTCTCCAGACCAAAGCCATGAAGACGTCCTCCATTGCAGCCGCGAATAGTTTCGGAAAAATGACGTCTCCCTGCCTCACACCCCACTGCAAGAGGATAGGTTTTGACATAGTGGCTTTGTCGTACAAACACTTCAACACCTCGATGTACCGTTAATGTGGTCAATCTGGCACCGTTAGAGAGACTGCAGCAAAACCCAATTCTCAATTGAATCGAAGGCTTTCTCGTAGTCTACAAATGCTAAACAGAGGGGCAGATTATAAGGGGTTTTTTATTTCCATACAATGAATGCAATGGTCAAAGTTTGTTGAGGAAAGCACCACACTGATGCGAGTGAACCTGTCCAGATAGTGCAAGCACTTGTCAAATAGAAGTATCTTTGTACCCCAGTAATGTAAGTTGTTAAATACCGCATCTAGACGCATCGTCTATTCCGTGGAAGCGCCGCGGCGCACCGTCGACTTTTATTCTCTTTGTTACTGGTTCACGTTATTATTAAAAACAATAAATCGCTGAGGGCGCCACCTACCACTATTGCTTTGCTTTCACTTCGCAATACACCCCCTTTCACCCCAGCTGGCCCCCAGCACCCCCTCAGTAATTACTGGAGTGAAACACGCAGTCTCTATTTGAAAATAGCGCCTCAATTGTTGATTAGTTCGAAATTTTTAATGTTATATCGAAAGCCATTGGCATGTCAGCGTGCACGAAACGGGGGTTTGAAGCGCACCCATGCCTTTCTACCGGTAGGGAAAGTCTCGGACTTCAGGTAAACGAATAATGAGCTGGAATCAGTGTCGCTAAAACTGATTATGCGTTAAACCGTTGTGTGAAGGTAATTGTGAATGAGGCCAGTTGATGCGACAGTCCGGGCCCAGCCTGTCATCAGGTAAACTAGATTCTTATAACTGTACGGAAAGTCGGAACTTTGTGTAACACATCGATAAACGACTACATGTTTTTGAAGTGAAAACTTCTTTAGGCGCGTTGGGCACTTTTTGGGTGAACAAAAATCATGGATCTCGCGGATTATCACCGAATGCTTCAGCTTTGCCTGCCATGTTTTTTTTATCGCTCAATGTTTTAGACTCTTCATCCTTAGTCCTGTCAATCAATACATAATAAAATAACCCTATACAAGCATATTCTGATGCCAATTTGGACGCATGCTATCTTACTTTGGGGCTGTACTAAACAAAGCAACGTCAAAGTAATCCAACAATTCAGTCAGTGGAGACTGGTCATCCCTTAGTTGCCACTGGCTCATTTTGATATTTGATACTGTGTTTTTTGTCATTATTTATTTATTTATTTATTAAAACTTTATGCACAAGTAAAATCACTGTACAAAGGCGGACTTAATGCCTTAGGCATTTTCTACCAGTCGACCTTAGGGTGGTGCAGAGACAACATGGCAGGTGCAACTTAAAAAAAAAATAACTAAAAATAGAGAGAAGTAAAATAAAATAAAATTATAAATACATACATACACTTAAACAAAGTTATTAAGAAAAAACGAATCCAACGAATTAACGCTGTGATGATTCTACCAACTTCTTGCGAATGTGCTCACGTGCCTTCACCTTAAAGGACAAGAAGCAACAAGGTTAATGTAACCAGGATTTTTGTAAACATAAAAGTTTTAAAAGAGTGTCCGTGGAGTTTCTTGCACATTCTTCTCCGTAGAAGAACGTGCAAATAGTTTCATGTTTTTGACGGACTGACTTTGACAATTCAAAAGTTAATGGTTTGTTTGAAATAAATGCTTTGACTTTTGACTTTTAGAGGTCGGAAAGGCAGTCTAGGAACCGACCCCACCATGGTTAGGAAAAGAAATAGTTTGATTGGAATTGGTATTATTAGTAAAGCCAAACAATAATATCTGTGGTAGCCAACTCAATTAAAAACGTGAAGCCCTCCAAGATATAAACAACTAATAAAATACCGATTGAAACTTACAACAATATGGGTCCTGCATCAAATCCTTTATAATGTTATAAAACTTAATAGTTTACTCACTGCTACCTGAAACGCGTGCAATTGAACTATTAATTAAGATGTCTTGATGATCTTAAAAGAAGTACTGGGAAACCCATTAATTGTTAATTTACACTCAGGTTATTTTCACTTAAATACAACCTGTAACAGAATAAAAACAATACCTCTTAAGGGGTTATTGTACTCATCATTATGAACAACTTTTACTATGGGACCAAGCCCGGAATCGCGAAAAATAAATCAGTTGTTCAATACGTTTTGTCGAGTTATACGCTCAGAAATGTATGGGGGAGTCGATTCTCTTTTTGCGATTTCAGTGTTGTATTATTAGAAATTTTTCACCCTGCTGCTTTTCATTTCAAATGAAAAGAAAAGAATCGCGATTGGTCGAATTGCCTAAAATACATATGTTTAAGGGTATGGTTAATTAAAATTACAAACAAGAACATACCATTATAGGTTTTTAAGATTATATACTAGCTTTTGCCCGCGACTTTCTACGCGCATATACCATTTTTTCCCGTTCAGGTAGAACTTTCGGATAAACCTGTCGTAGGGACTTGATATAGGTATATGTCACCGGATAATTGCAAACTACATTAGATTACAAAATATATTGAAATATTGTAAACTCTCGGTAAATTGTCAAATTAACAGTTGTTCTGCAATTAGCCGAATTAAAATCTTCTATTCTATAATATCTCCGTGCGTTCCGAGAAATTCTGGACTGTAAGAAACTGTTTTTCTTTTTATTATTTTAAGTTAAGAAATGTTTAAACCCGCAAGATTTAACGAACTTCGTTACAAATCCTGTCTTACTAATATTGACTAATAATACATACATATAAATGCGAAAGTTACGATGTTCGAATGTTTGTTACGCACTCTGAATGCTTCAACGGCTGGACGGATCGGGATGAAATTTGTAACACAGATAATTAAAATCTTGAATTAACATTGATGAAATTGCGGGCAAAAAACTACTACAATATAAAAGATTACACTGTAACAGTTTTCTTAATCACTGCCCGCTTAAGTGAATTTGTGCATAGCCAAAATTTTAAGTAGGTATTTTACGAGTCGATCATAGCGGGACTAGATAATAGGGGCACTAACCGTAAATTGTAGACTTGTGCTCCGGTTGGTCGCCATTTTATGTCAGTCCACAATTTCTCGGAATGACTTCGAGAGATTATAGACTATCAAATTTTGATGCGTAAAAAGTATTCCAAATGTTTTTTACATTCTCTCAAGATATTTTATGTTCTTACGGAGTTTGCCATTTTCCGGTGACATATAATAATATGAAGTCGACAGGGCGCACTGCGGGCGCCCGGCCAGTGCACTTAGCAACGTAATAGTTTTATATACCTATATTGATATTGATTGATAAAACTACTTTGTCGGAGCGGTGGAAAGAATGATTCGAAAGTCGGATTCTTTACCAACAGATATGATTTATTTTTACGTCCATGCTATATGAAAAATTGTGGTTGAGCGATTGGCTGCGGCGCTGCGTGTCGCGGGTTCGATTCCTGCACGGATCAGATATTTGTACGGCCTACAGATAGTTGATCCGGGTCTGACTGTTTGTGTATGTGAGTTTGTATGTATGTAAACGCACCGACGATACAGGAGAAATTACTAGTGAGAGGCAAAGTTATTTAAAAAAAGAAAGAAATTAGTCATAATTCTGAACTTACTGAATATTTTTATTAGACCAAAGTTACATCTATTCCCCATCAGAACTCGCGAAAAAGAACCAGCTCGCACCTGACCAATTTTATTCATTTTCACCTTTATATTTAAACTGTATGTACAATAGTGGAACACGGGCGGACTTAATGCAACGAGGCATTCTCTACCAGTCCAATGTTAATGTTTTATTACACACAGGTTGTTAAATATACTCACTGTTATCTTTAGTTAACTTTTTTATTAGCTATTAGTAAGTATATTTTATGATTATTATGGTGTACAAATAAATAGGAGGTAACAATTAAATTAACTGCAATGCAATTTTAGTATCTATTGTTTTATAACTGAAGCACATTTTAAAGTTGGTAGTCAGCCTTTAATAATTACGTTTTCTTGAAATAATTGATTTTTTTTTGTCTGTTTTTTGACACTACCGAAGATAAGCCGGTGTATTCTGTCAAAATCTCACCGTGTTAACTTAGTGAGAATGAAGTGAACTGACATTCCATCTTGTTTGTATGGATTAACAGCTCACTTCATTTTGTCTTCACCTAAACTTTCACGATGTGAGTTTTACAGAATCACACTGCAGAGGGCCTAGCACGAATTTCTTGACGTATAGTAAAGCAAACCCATCGTATTTTGGTTTAATTGTATGCGACATACACAAATTGTATCATACAAAAATATGAATATAGCATCTAATAAAAATACGTGGAATGGCTGCCTACCAGACCTCCACAATCCACAACCTATAAACTGGGTAACACAGTACTCCTTGGCAAGACTGGTGTCAGATTTTCTGGATCTGACTATCCGTGACGACTGCCAAAGACCTATAAATGACAGCCGGGACCAACGGCTTAACGTGCTTTCCGAGGCACAGAGGAGTTTCGGTATGTTAAGATGGTCGCCCATCCACAGACCGACCTCGGCAAACTTGAAGATCGACCCGTGCGGCTACCTCAACAGTGACAGTAAAAATAAATTTTCCGTCATAAGATCCCGTTTACTCTTTCCAGCCGAATAAATCACAATTTTTAACGTAAAAATCGTCATACAGTTGGAGAAGTTCCTAATTGAAATCATTTTTAATTAGTCATTAAGTTGATCAAGCAAATTAAGCCCACTGCGAGCGAGACTAGCCTCCCTTGATGTTAATATTACTGATTGGTACTCTGTGATGCGCGAATATGTGGCACGTTATGCTACATATTGGCGAGGTAGTACGTTACTTAGCGGTTTATGAAGCGTTATTAAGTTAGTGTTAAGTTAATATGTTCTCTTTCTTTGTACAACTAGAATTGATTTTTGAAAGCTTGAGCTCAGAAGTTGGTTGAGCTATTTAGCAGTTTTAACGTAGCTTGCTCAACCAACTTCTGAGTTTGAGAAAAGGCAAAAAAAGCTCGATCATTTTTAACAAAACGGGGCCAAAACTTCAAACACAAAACAAGAAGGGCTTTTCTTGTTTTTATTTTACTAATAGCTGTCTTTATTTGAAGGAAAATAGATTTAATCAAAACACCTTTAAAGTATATTGTTAAAAGTAGAAAGTAGAGGAGAGCGGGGCTAAACATGCCGCGGGGAAGTTTTTCCTATTGAAAAAGGTTTTATCAAGTAAATTCGTCACAAAACGGAACGCTGCCTGTAGCGCACCGATGGCATCTATCTTAGTTTGGCCAGTCCGGTACATTGTTAAATTACATCGGACGAAATTTCTAGAAAATATAATCTATTCTAAGAAATTATGGGACGTTGTTAAAACTGTAACTAATACAAGACGGCAGAATGAGATTGCTTCTGAATTAATATGTCCTAACAATCCCCAGCACTCCGTTGATAATATAAATGAGTTCTTTGCAAATGTAGGAAAATCACTGGCAGAAAAGCAGTTATCCCAAGGATCAAGGTCTGACCCTTTATCACCTATTCATCCTACCTGCAGTAAATCTTTTGCTCTACTACCAACTGACGAAAGTGAGATTAATAACATCATCCTTAATCTAAAACCCAGCTCCACAGCTGGAATAGATAACATAACCTCAAATTTTATTTTACGTTATCGACCCCTATTGGTTTCCCCATTGACTTATATTTGTAATTTAGAGCTCTCAACTGGAACCTTCCCACAAGCTTTTAAAACTGCCCAAATAATACCTATATTCAAGTCTGGTGACAGGGACTGTGTCAATAGTTATAGACCCATCTCAATATTGCGTACTGTGTCTAAAATTCTCGAGAAAATTATTAATAAGAGACTAATCAATAATTTAGAAAAAAACAAGCTTCTATCTAATGCTCAATTCGATTTCAGATCCAACAAAGCTACTAGTGATGCAGTTCATGAAGTCATTGATTATGTAGTAGATAATGTTGATGACAAAAATAAAGTTCTGGCTATATTTCTCGATCTAGCCAAGGCATTTGACACAGTCTCTGTCCCTAGACTGTTGGATAAAATGGAGAGCATGGGGATCAGAGGTCTACCACATAAATTATTCACGGATTACCTCAGTAATCGGTTTCAGTGTGTTAAGGTGGCCGACTGGGTTAGTGACAAGCTTCCCGTAACTTACGGAGTGCCGCAAGGTAGTGTCCTTGGCCCAACCTTATTCTTGATCTATATCAATGACCTCTGTGAACTTGAACTCCAAAATGGGAAAATTATAACTTTCGCGGATGACACTGTCCTTGTTTTTAGGGACACGTCGTGGATCAAAACTTTTCAACATGCTCAATGCGGATTTGATGTTATTAATGACTGGCTAAGATGTAATCTTTTAACGTCAAATGTCGGTAAAACTAAGTTTTTAAAGTTTTCGCTCCGCAGTGAATCCCATCAGTCCCTGAATTCGCATAAAATAATTGCACACACTCGGATATGTCATAAAACAATAAGTTGCAATTGTCTTTCGTTTGAACAAACTAAATTGATAAAGTACCTAGGAGTCTTGATTGATGAGAGACTTAGTTTTGCTCCTCACGTAGACCTTGTTTCTTCTAGGGTTCGTAAATTAATATATATATTAAAGGTGAGGCAGCTCTTTATACTACAAACAGTCCTCAGAATGCATAGTTCCTTAAAGTATAACCCCTTATAATTTCTACAGAAGCGCTGGAAATATACTGTTGGTGTGTCTAGAGCGTGCCGCACTAAATTTGCTCAGAGATTTTTCCCTTTTCTTGGTGCCCATCTTTACACCAAAATTAACCTAATCCTTAACACGTATCCCCTTACCAAACACACATGTAAAACGACCGTTACAAATTGGCTCATTGACCTAGACTATGCTAATACCGAAAAGTTACTACTTGTCCAGAAATAGCTAGGTTGTCACGATACACAAATACTCTACACTACACTACTCTACACTTTACATCACTACACTAATCATATCTTTCAAAATCGTCAAGCTGTAAAATAAACCGTAACTATCGCAATAATTTGATAATTTGATATTTCTTATTGTATTTTCCCTTTTTTTTTTCCACATGACTTAATTGTGGTCTTACTTTTTCAGTACTGAAGTATATTAGTTACTACTTATCTAAGTAAGAGTCCTTGTTATATTCATTGGAAGAGCACTGATTTCCATGATACAGGTTTTTACCTAGTTTGGAAATCAGGAGTTCATTTAGATTAGAAGCCTCTTATATGTTATGTTTTTAGTATTGAAACTGTAGTAGGCCAAGTTCTGTTTATGACCAATAAACGTTATTATTAAACGTTATTATTATAATAATAATAATAATATCTTGGGACAACTCACACACGGTCATCCGATCCCAAACTAGGCAGAGCCTGTGCTATGGCAACCAGACAACTGATAAACATACTTATATATTTCTAAATACATGCATATTACAGACAAATTACACCCAGACGTAGAACAAATGATCATGCTCATCACACAAAGATTTGTCCTGGGTGGGAATCGAACCCACGACCTCCGGTTTAGCAGTCAGGGTCACTAACCACTCGACCAACAGGCCAGTCGATGAACATGTATGCAACCTAAAAACACCGAAGCCAATTTACAGTATCATTTAAAGTCAAAACGTACTACTTTATTAGGTTTCCTAATGGGAAATTTACAGCAGTCCGTGGTATTGATTTGTGCCCGGTGATTGGTAGGTAATAGGTTTGCCCCCAATTACTCGGCGCTTACCTGTGACTTAACGCGCGAAATGTCGCTAAATCCCACGTTCACCCACATTAATGCCCCTTTAGGCAATATGATTGTTTAGGAGCTCGTGGCTAAATAATAACAGCCGCGCGGGTCGATCTTCAAGGTTAAACAACGTTTGCCGAGGTTGGTCTGTGAATGGGTGACCATCTTAACATACCGAGACTCCTCCGTGCCTCGGAAAGCACGTTAAGCCGTTGGTCCCGGCTGTCATTTGTAGATCTTTGGCAGTCGTTACAGATAGTCAGAAGCCAGAAAGTTGCGCGCGGGAAAGTTGCGCGGGAAAATGTGTCGACTTGTGAACACGAGGCTTAAATGGCGAAAAACATCGAGTAAAGGAGAAAATATAAGTAGAATATGAAAAGTGCAGTTTACTTTGGGCTCTAAAACAGTAACACAGTGTTACGAGCTTGGGGTTCGTGTCAATAAAAACAGCCGACTTACCAACACTAATTACAACTTTAAACTTACTAATTATAAAACACAACTTCACTACTGATCACTTTATTCGCACTTGAACATCGCTTCCGAAGTATTCGCTTGTATCGCAAAACCAATACTGACCCGGTCGCTTTTTTTTTTGTGAGTGGCGTCTCGCAGTTCAACCTATAAGGTTGTTGACTGCTTAACCGGGCTTGCCTATGGTGGCCTTAATATAATATTAAAGCCTCCAGCCAGGGCTTATAAAAGATTCCGTCGCAGACTACGCGCTCCTTATATAGGTCAGTTAATTCTAGAAACTTCTATTGTCGAAACATCTGGAAAGTTCCCCTAAATACCGGTCCCGATTGTCTCTATGTCGAGAACTCAGAATGTTCTAGCACAGAAAATACTAGAAGGTATTTGACTCTACTAGTTCTGCTACTCGATACTAGATGGCGCTAGTAGTAACTAATGTTGTTATGTACCCGGCATTAATTCTGGCGCGTAAAAATATTTTCGGAGTGGCATTTATTTTCGTTCAATCACAGATCTGATGCCATCTTTGCATCAAACTTCTTTAAAAGTTATTTGATCGCATTTTTTCTACGGTCAGTTGTTTTGATAAAAGTAATTTTTCTTTCTTTTGCAATTGTTTCTTTACTGCTGTGCGATTCTATAAACATGTCGACACGAAGTGAGCTGTCATTCCATCTTGATTACATGAATTGGCAGCTCACCTCGTGATCACTTCACCAAAGCCTTCACTTCGACATGTTTACAGAATCGACCGGCTATAGTTGTTCAAAAACAGAATATCACCCTTAATCACGTAGGTACTTCTGAAACACTTTGTATATAGACAGATGCGATAACGGTATTCATAAAAAGTCCAAAATGCATCGTAATATCATGCGCTATCGAACCAGGGTTGCGGAATTCCAGGGTTGTGGAATTTGTTCGAAAAAGTTACGGCGGCCCTGGAACGCAAAGGGCTGAATGATTTCCCAACGAAAACAAAAAGGCCAAGTGCGAGTCGGACTCGCGTGCAAAGGGTTCCGAACGAATTTAATTTTTGTAAAATGTTATTTTAACACTTTTATACGTTTTCCTGCTATCTATAGGAAAAGAACCATTAATCGGTATTTTTTTTTTTCAAAATTTTAGGCACTGTTGTATTAAATTATAGGGTGGGGAATGGTCAAAGTCAGTTTTAGTCTAATTTCTGAATTCCTGCAAAACTATTTATTTTATATTTCTAGTTTGTCACCAAAAGTGACCTACCCCCATACTCAGAATTTATTTATTTTCGTAGCTTGTCTTTATTTGGGTCACAAAGTTTCATATGTGTGCGAAATTTCAACAGAATCGGTCCAATAGATTCGGAGAAAATTGGCTGTGACAGACGTACATACAGGCAGACACCCGAGGGATCTCATAAGGGTTCCATTTCTTACAGATTCTCGGAACCCTCAAAATGCGCTATCAACAACGTGATCAATCCTTTTCATTCTGTAATCTCGACAATCGCTATCGCTATTATTACCCCGTTTCACCGGTGAGTAAGAAACACAACCAGCAAAGCCATAATTGAGTAGTTCTTCTCGTAAATCAATTATTCATATTTCCCTAATTACGCTACCGTGGGACTAGGGGAATTCACATTTAATAACAAGTGCGGATATGTAATCAAAACAATAGACGCAAAGTATATTGCACGCCACTGATTAAAGGACAGCCATCGCCGACAGGACGTAGGTACTTATGACACAATTACCTATACAGTGACGGAAAGAAGTCATAATTCAATTGTCTGTCATTTTATTCTATACCTGTAAATATACATAACAATTAAAGACTAATACGTACGGCAATTATGTGAAGTACAGTCGACAACAGAAGTTTTAAGTTCGCCTTCATACTCGTGGTTTGGGGCTTAGATTTAATGAGTCATTTATTTAAATTTAAGTCGTTTTCGTCTACATTTAAGAATTACTTCACTAGTTTTAAAAATTGCAGCTGCAGTTTAAACCGAAGTTACACAAAGACCGAGCTCACACAAAAAATATACGCATTGCTCAATTGTCTGCAAGCAGAAATAACTAATAACTAAAACTGTTACCTAAGCACGTAAATGCTTTACCTTAAACAAGCAAAAGCGTATTATTTTATGAAACAGACAGAACCACGTAACGCAAATAAAGAGCACCGGCAGTAAGTAAACAAGTGGTTAAGGCGACGAGCGCTGCCACAATTCCCTTTCCTATAAGTGAGCGCATCGGAGCTTTTACCCGGGTTCAAATCCCCTCGCTTCCGCAGACAAACAAAATCTCTCGCCGTCGACTCCCCCTAGACCCTCCGGATAAAGGTACCTGTAGATTATCTACTCTTTTTTTGTCAATGGCTAATTTTATAACCTAACAACACACTACAGTTCCACCCTGTCAAAGTTAATCAAAAAGTTCGTCAGTGTTGCCAATTTTTTGCCAACTTTGTCGCACCGATTTCGTCCCTAACTCCACCGGATGCTTGGTATGTGTCAGACAAAAATCGAGAAAATTCAAGCGATGCCTTTGTTAACACTCACTTTAGTATGACTGGCGACAGTTACAGAAAGGGGAATGAATTGTTACGATTTATCCATGGGTGATGTTGGAATTTTATAAGCTTAATAGAGAGGAGTAGGAGTAATCAGGGCCAATTCATCGACACTTTTCTAGCTATCCAGTTTCCACCGTTCCTTCTCACCGAATTAGGCCCAGCTGTCGAATATTGTTGTGAGGCAAATGCTCCATTTTTATGTTTAAAAAAATGAGGTTTGATTTTCAGTGGCGTAATAAATCGGTGACACCAAGACAGGTGATATATTTTATTGCATGCGTCTGAAGTAAAGCAGCTTTCTAAATGTGTTAATATTGGTCTGCGTTAGCAAAACCAATTTTTTATAAGTTTTGTTCCTTACACTTGTGTCTCCCTCTGTACAAGCCGGCCTGTTATTAATAATAGTGACGACTAATTAAACTTAATCCGTAGTTATGTGACGGACGGATTATAATTTCTCTTTAGTTCATCGGCGCATGTTTAGTGATGTAACGGGTGTCGTAACTCCGTGTTTCCCTGCTTTACGCTAACTATGATGCACTCGCTGATTTGACGGAGTTAATTACCATTTGTGACGGTAGCTAGACGGTTGATAATGCCATTATTATTGATGCAGTACCTGGATCTCAATATATGACTTAATGTCTTCTATCTCCAGGCTATAAAGCAGGCATTTTGTTCTAAATCGATTTGTCCGTTCTGCCGTGATGTCATTTGGAAAGACTAACTGTCTATATTTGAAATCAGAATTCGAGATCATTACCAAATGGTGTAGTCGTATAGGACAAAGTTCAAATTCCATTGCAATCCATACTTTTTAGGGCGTTTTTAAAACAAATAGTTACTTGAAAATCCAAAATGAAAATGACGGTTTCCAGAAATGACGTTTACCAGGTAGCAGCACTGGGGCGTCCGGTCCACGCACCTGACAAAACGCTTATGGTTTTAGATTTTAGTTAAATTGACGTCATGTTTACGTCATAGTTACATTTATCAAGATGAGGACCTCTCGCCTCAGTGGCGCCAACTGGTGGCATGAAGTTTCCTGGAAACCCTCATGGGGGGCGATAGATTGAATGGTTAAGTATATATGTCACCGGAAAATTGCAGACTCCGTAAGATTGTTATAAATCTTTATTAGATTATAATTTCTCGATATATTATTAAGTAATAGTTTTGTTTACAATAAATCCCAGCCTAATTCAATAGTTTCCAATACATCCGCGTCTTATTTAACCTTCGGCATACAAGGTGGGGTTATTTTAACCCCAACACTTTTAAATTAAAATGCAACCAAATAACTTAATTTTCACAGTAGCTGAAGTTTAAATATTACCGCGTTGAATCAGTACTGCGCGCGCCAGCATCGTGTGAGCACGTGCGCAAAGTGGTTCCCGGGCGTTTTTTACCCCACGTTGTATGGGACGTTGTTAAAAAAGTTTGTACCTACTTCTGTGTTTTTTTGTTATTTACTGCTACAATTAGTGTTTCTTTTATACTTTTTTATTTTTATACAATAAAAATAGGTACAGATAGGCAATATGAATAATAATCTGCTCGACGTGAAGAAAAATCATCCGTGTTTGGATTTCAAAAAGACATAACTATTGTATCTTACATACCAAAGCCGCGAAAATGTGTACACATGATGTCCTCATTACAACATGATGATGAGGTGGATCCAGAAAGCGGAGACCAAAGAAAGCCATCTATTATATATCACGTTTTACAACTCGACAAAGAGCGGAGTTGATGTTGTCGATAAACTTGCGAGAACATACGATGTATCCCGCAACTGTAAACGCTGGCCTCTTACCGTATTTTTTTCAATGTTGAACCATGCTGGCATAAATGGTTTTATTGTTCATATGTTAAATAACAGCATTGAAAGGAACAAAACTAATCTAAGGAAGAACTTCATCAAACATTTGGGACTTTCTTTGCTCGAAGACCACATTAGGAAAAGAAAAGACAATCCACATATACCACGAGATATAAGAAGACGCGTGCATGAAATGTTGAATGAAGAAGTTCAAGGACCACCACAAAAGCAACCAAGAAGGTCTCAGCGATGTTCTTTCTGTCCAAGACACAAAGATAGGAAACTCTGAACGGATGTTGCAAATGTAACGCCGCCATATGTAAGGAACATGCGAATTTGTTGTGTCAAAATTGTACTATTTTAGATAACGAATGATCTCGCTCAAATAGTCATAAAGAGCCAATTGTGATTTTTTTATAAAGCCAAATATGTCTAATTTTATATAAGAAGTAAAATAATTAAGTTAAAAAAGAAGAAATATTTTTGTTGATTTTTTATTTCGATTTAATAACATTTTGTTGAATTCACGGAAAGGTTACGTGATTTTTAAGTTTTTTTTATAATAAATGTTTAATTTGATACTTTTTGTATTTTATTCATTAGCTTATTAATGTACGTAACAGAAAAACCCATTCAAACTTACTGCACATGATGCACACACAAAGTAGAGACAATCGTTAGTGGGGTTAGTTTAACCCCACTTTGTATAGGTGAGGAGGTTTTCTCACCTTGTATGCCGAAGGTTAAAAAAAATTGTTTATAAATTCACGCGATATTTTACAATCTTACGGCGTTTGCTATTTTCCGGCGACATATATGTATATATTATTAGGTTAGGTATGCCGAAATATTAATTAAAGAATTGTTTTTGTTTGATTCGATTAAAATTGGTATAGCTGTCTTTGACAGTCGGTCCAGATACGCAGTCATACCAAGTAAAATACTAAATTTCAGTTGCGTTCACTTATGTAAAATGAATGCTGACCCAAATAGTTGGGAAATATCTACTAAAACGTCAAACAATGCCAAAGAAGTCCCTTTTCGAGGTTGCGGAATTAGTTCGAAAGAGTCACCGCGGCTCTGGAAAGCAAAGGGCATTTAGAGGAAACGGATGGGTTTTAGTCAGTAAGAGTCTGACACGCCCTCCCGCTTCCCCTAGAGCGAAAGAAGTCATTTGATGATTTCCCATACTTAAAAAAAAGTCCCTTTTCAAGCAGATGTTGCAGTTGGTGGCATTTATTTTAATTCAATGACAGATTTAATGCAATCCACGAATCTTATTAAAAGGTCCCTCATTTGTTAAAATATATCCGGCCTTTTAGGCTGCAGGTTGTCCCAAAGAAATCAAAGAAAAAGATATGTCGCAGCCAACTAGCTAAATCAGGCTATGCAGATGATAATGATTTGTGCAGTGACTGCGCAGTGTAACTCAAGTTCTGCAAAATAACTTGGAAAATTAATGCGCACAATTTGTCATCATCTGCCTTCGCAGTACATTGGGGTCGGCTTCCAGTCAAACCGGATTCAGCTGAATACCAGTATTTTATGTGGGGCGACTGCTTATCTGACTTCTACATCCCAGTAACTGGATAACTATAGAGGAATGCGGAACAGAGAGTAAAGTCCCGCAAACCTCCACTGAAAAGGGATGATCCTCCGACCAGACGGTTGTTGTGTCTGGTGGGCAACTGCCCGATAGTTGATATTCGGACTGTTGTATATGTTCAAATCGCACGGAAAACTTTGCTTGCGCGATGTAGGATTTCGTTGATAGTTCAACGCTGACAGGATAGATTGCGTTGCCGGCTTGCGGACGGCGAGCGTTGGGTAGCTCGCTGTCCGATCACCACCAGGCTCGGGTCGATGGCGCGTTGTGTTCCAAGCGCGCCTGAAAGAGATGTCAGCATAGGAGACGGGGCCCGCTAGGGGCAGAGCCTGCCAGGGTAGCGAAATTTGTTCGAAAGAGTCACCGCGGCCCTGGAATGGCTTTTGAAGGAACACGGATAGGTTTTAGTCAGTAAGAGTCTAACACGCCCTTCCGCTCCACCCAGAGCGGAAGAAGTCATTTGATGATGTCCCATTCTTAAAAAGAGAGATAGATAGCGTTGCGGTTCTTTTTAAAGTTATACTTCTTTTGGCGCGATGGAGAAAACTGATGAGAGTGAATTTTGACGATGCGCGCACTCACCGACACCTGAATTCTACATCGTGAAGTTAGTTCTAGGTGGCATGAAAATCGATAACTATGTTCAAGTTGTATATTCTAGTATTTTTTTATTGTCTTCTGTTTCTTTTATGTTTGAATTTCGAAGAAGAATGTGGTTTTAATTTCGAAATAAAGCGCCAAAATATAAGATAAGTACAAATATTTTGATAAAAGTAATTGATTAGACACTAATTTTTCCCGCGGTTCAGCTCCTTTTATTCTATCCTAGAAGATTTTATTGGAATATGATGATTTTTCGAAGACAAAAAACAGCCTCTCCATGAAAGTTTTCTTAATCGGATTTGTATCTACAGTAGAACGGAACAAAGAATTTTACCGTTTATAGTAATTATTAGTATTGACTATTTTGAAAAAAGGAGTCTCGTAACTTATATGTCATTGTAAGTAGGTACCCATAAACTTCTCAGGTGCCTACACACCATCCAGAATAGAAAGTTGGTATTAATTTCAAATACTACTAACAAAACATTCGAATCAAAAAAAAATGTTGCATGATATCTGCCCTATTTTATGAACAAACAGTTTTAAAACTATGAAACGTATCAGTTATTTAGCGTAATAGACTTAATTGGCGATCGTTCGAACGCAACAAATTGAAGCTGAAAACAATACAAATATTTTAAAACTTTTATATTTTTTTAGTTGTGAATGTTTTTTTTTCCATACGCCAAAGAAGTATAACTTCTAACGCGTGTACATAAGTACACACACTCTTTTTTTTGTTGCCGTACAAATTTCGCTTCTTAGTTTTTCATGAGGCGGCATTGATGCCGTTACATAACAATCAAGGTACGTCTTGACAACACTGGTGTCAGATATTCTGCCTCCTGGCTATCCGTAACGACTGCCAAAGATTTACAAATGACAGCCGGGACCAAAGGCTTCACGCACTTTCCGAGGCACGGAGGAGTCTCGGTATGTTAAGACCGACCTCGGCAAGCTTTGCTTTACCTTGAAGATCGACTCGTGCGGCTTTTGCTTAGTCACGAGCTGCTCTGATATAATATGTGAAAAAAAAAATACATGTCACCGGATAATTGCAAACTACGTAGGATTACAAAATATCTTGAGTTGAGAGATTGTAAACTCTCGATATATTATTAAATAAATATTTGTTCTGCAATATTTTTATTTTTTTATACGTTGTGAGTTTCTCCTGTAGCGTGGGTGCGTTTACAAGCATACAAAAAGCCAAACACGGAACAACTATCTGTAGGCCATACAAACACCTGTTCCTTGCGAGAATCGTACCCGCGACACGCAGCGCAGCAGCCAATCGCTCAACCACTGCGCCAATCGTATCGTCAAATTATGCGAATCAAAATCTTGTATTCCATAATATCTCCGTGCTGTTCCGAGAAGTTGTGCTAGCGTCCAATCAGCTCTCTGGTCTACAATTTATTTGATTTGGTGTGATAGTTAAATTGGAAACATGGCCCCTCATAGGTCTTTGTTGGTGTGAGCTCACGTGTAGGTACGCCATAGATTTACGAATTAAAAGAGGTCATTTTCTAATTTTAATGAAATAATAAAAGAAACATGACAAACTTGGGTTTTTTTTTTCATTCGTTTAGTATATTCTTATTTGGTATAACGTTCTTTTGATCTAATTATCATCGAACTTAGGGCACCCCGACACGGATAGGTTAGGTTCGAATGGGATGCATTCCATTCATGTTTGGTTCTTTTAAACCCTGCAAGCAGAAATAGGGCCCCTTGCAACCGGGTTTCGTCCACTTCCCTTGGTTTGGTCACAACCATAATTTGAGCCGAATGTAAATTCGATAAATAAATTATCATTAGATCTGTAGCGTTTCCAAAGTCACATCTTATTTGAAACGGCAACTTGGCCATAATTACGCAAGACGCATTTACTAATTCCGTGCATGTCATCTTGACAGTTCCAAAAGCATCTTATACAATATGAAGAATTGAACATTATAACTTTTAATCGATAGTTCAAGTTATGATATGTTAATTGAAGCTTATATGACATGAAATTTTATCTCTTGAATGTAGGTAAATATATCATAAGTGGTTTTAACAGTAGATGATTATTAAAATAAAAATATAAAATTATATTAAAACCCAACCAACATCGGACAACGCGAGGTCCATTTAATTTGTAACTCTATGGCGTACCTAAATGTGAGCTACATCCGAGCAGACTAATGAGAGCCTTGTTTCCCGGTTTACAATTATACGAAAATGGATAAATTGTAGACTTGTGCTCTGATTGGTCGCCATTTTATAACAGTCCACAATTTCTCGGAATGACTTAGAAAGATTCATATCGCTGAAATGGACCTTTTTAGTGCAGCCGTGAGACACACACTTGGTTCTTAACATACCTACCTACAGTTCTATGTACCGTGCGTGTTTCATTTAAATGCTATATTTAGCATTTACATGAGTATGTATTAATTCTTTTTTTTTCTTTTCTGAGATTTATACATTTTGATGCGTAAAAACGTATTTTTAAAATGTTCAGTTGACAGTTTATCAAGAGTTAACAATATCTCAAGTTGTTTTATAATCATACGGAGTTTTCCATTTTCCTGTGACATAAGCCCCAACTCGTTCTGGTTTCTCTAGGGAGTCAAGATCTATTTTGCAAACTAATGAGCCAATTTCAACTAACAATAAGGTTCAGCTGTTACGAGTTTTTGTATTATTTTGTTGATAAATAATTTAGTATTAGCCATAAGCAAGAAATTGTAATTTAAGTTTATATAATATTTAACAAACCATCGAGTACAATAATTATGTGTGTGCAGTTGACTGTACATTCATATATTTGTTAAGTTTATATAATTAGGTTCAGATAAAATGTATACCTACCTAGTTGTTTGTTTTCCAAATAAATAAATACCTAAGACAAAGCAACCAAATTAAAATAGACCCTTTCTGTTTCTCAAACACCACAAAAATTATGTCTACATAAAACGGTGCCACTCTTGAATGTCTTAGTTGATATTATATTGGTTTCAAAATTTTCAGAAATATTATAGAAATAGTAAACCTACTTACTCGCTCAATAAGTTACCGAAAGGTATACCGATGTAAGGTTGAGCAACCGTCGCATCGTTTCAGGTCGATAACTAATTAAAAACATTAAAAATATGGGTTATCAATTTTATTGTTCAGCTTTCGAGCATACACAAAAAGGTTAAAACGTTTCAAAACTCACACACGACGCTTTAACATCTATAATCTTAAAATCAACACAGTAGTAAAAAACTAGTAAAAATACAATACGACGACGGTGAATAAATAAAACATAATTAGACCTTACAAACACATTCTGAATCAGAACTCATGCAGCCAAAAGTTTCACTCCTCACCCAATAGATGGCGTTGTCTACAACCTGACTCGCGGTATTCGTTTTCATTACCAACGCATTACATAAGTTCGGAGAAGTTCTTTATGTTTCAGGCTCGATTCTCCGTCCCATCTTTTTCATAATTTTTGAATGGTTTGATATAAATAAACCTGAGAATGTATAATAATGCCTCGACTTTAAGTATGATGTCCATAATTCCATTTCAGTAATTTTGTCCACTCGACTCACGACTCTCCCAGTGTATTTGACGATTGTAGCTTGTTTTTTATTGTCATAATTGTGTGCTTTATCCGTCGTTTATCATGGCGACTGATTTGAGTGGAGTGGAGGAAGCTTCCTTAAAAGAGAGTTCGATTTGGATTGGTCGGTAGCACCTAATTATACGTAGGTGTCAAACAAGGTTTTAAAATAGGTATAGATTAAAAGGGCTGATAGAATTTCAACTCGGGTATTCAAGATTCCGTACCAAATTAATAATGAAAGTATATTATGTTTATTTAATTAAGGCCTTTAGTTAAGATCGCATGCTTTGCAAAGATCTTTTACGTGTATTACGTGGAAAATGTTGTTAGTGACACTTTTGATCATTTTCTTTTGTATTTTTTTTTAAACATGTAATGTGTCACTGTTTGTTTTCCCTAATAAATATAATAACTGTAAAATTAAGTTTGTTGGTTTATTACATACTTAATTGTTAACCAAAACTAAAACAAATTTTGTGAAGGGAAGCTTACTTTGAAAGCGCCTGATGACTTCGTTTACCATTGCTTTTGAAAATTGAAAATACAATCTTAATCCACTCACTTAATGAGCTCCAAAATATTGTGCTGAGATTGGAATAAAATGGTTTTGTACGGTTCCCATTTACTTTGAACAATTAATAAAAATAATATCTTGGGAAAACTCACACACGGTCATCCGATCCCAAACTAGGCAGAGCCTGTACTATGGCAACCAGACAACTGATAAACATATTTATATATTTCTAAATACATACATATTATAGACAAATTATACACAGACACAGAACAAAATGATCATGCTCATCACACAAAGATTTGTCCTGGGTGGGAATCGAACCGACGACCTCCGGTTTAGCAGTTAGGGTCACTAACCACTCGACCAACAGGCCAGTCAGTCAATTGATGTTGATTCAAAAAGATTCATATTAAGACGATAGCTTCAACGATTAGGTAAGACTGGCGGACGGATAAGCGAGAGTTATAAATAGGGCCACGTTAGGACCCATTGGTGACGGTACCCTAAAAACGCACCACAGTGGAAACAAAACCAGTATAAGCTGGCCTCTTATTCTATTGAAATTCACTACCTTATAAGCCCAGCCAACTCAAGATCAAAGAGCTATCACTGTGGTGTACCACATTTCATATGTATTTAAGTATTACTTAGTTGACAAGGGCTGGCTTTTACCATGGACAAAGGATAAGCATTGCCATACAACGTGGCAATGCTGCCAGCCTTCTGGGTACATGACCAGTGGCCAGAGATGCGGTGGAATTTTTCGACGCCATTTTTTATACTATTTTTAGTTAGTAATTTTTTTTTATTTAAAAATAAGGGAGGTCTGGGAGGTCTGGCAGTTCTGGGATCTTAGTCCACAAGTTTCCAGTTCCTATTATAATTACTCTATTCTTATTGTCGATGTAGGGGCTCTATAGCTTGAAAAATGACTGACATGTGAAATTACATATTATAATGATGTCAGTCGGGCGTCATGCCATAGACAACTGCTGAACTGTGTTCTGTTTTGTCTATAGTGTGACCAGAGACTCATTTTAATTAACGTCCGGTCCTGACATGGGCTGATAGTGATGCGTTTTTTATTTAAGTTTTGTTATAATTATAGTTGACAAGTTTTTTATCTTTAAGTGTTTCTGTGCGTCTTTTCCGGCAGAAAACTGATTTTCTTTCTTTCTCCTTTCTTTCTGTATGGGACTGATAACAAGCGGTTCGCAAAAGTGACATGCGTCCTTAGTAGTTGGAGCACTTATAATGGGTTCTAGAAAATTAAGGGTTTTTCATACCTTTGCTGTCATGGCCAAGTTGTGATAATTAGAAAGAAGAACCGCATCGAAAATTTTACATTTCCCCTTCATCATTTCGAACAGTTGTAACTTGTATAAGCTTTACTTAGTAGGTGCCAATTGGAAAGTAAATTAGAAAACATATCTTCAATATTTCCCCGTTACTAATAATTCTTTATTATCAGGCAACTATACACAAATTTAAAACAAATACATAAACAAGACATCAATAGGGTTATATAAAACCTATATAGTAAATCCATAAGAAATCAAAAAAAAATGGGCACGTAAGTATTTTTTGCCATTTAAAATCGATAAAAAATGTCAATGTAAAACTTCAAGAGTGGGGGCTGGTAACGTCACGTTTTAGTAAAAAGTGTACTATTGCATAACGTCAAGAGTGTTTTATTTTATTGCTTATATAAAAAAAGTGTCCAATAATTTATTGAAATCTATCTAACGGATTAATTGGGCTGACTCAAATCTCCTTAAGTTGATTAACTATATACTCGTAAGTACACAAGAAATAAAAATAAAAACTCCTAACTAAGTTAACCATAAAATATGACGTCACACTGTCAACGTCGCAACACTTTCGACTGGAAGTGTGACCAAGGTAAAAGTCAGCCATTGGGCCACGCGAATGGTCAACAAAGCGTCTTGAGAGATCTTTAAAGAACTTACAAGCACTCGGACCCCACGACCCGAGAGTTCTCCGCAAAGCAGCTCATCCCACCGTCTCTGGGATGAAGGGTAGTCAGGCGGATTTAAATTCAAGCGAGTCTCCAGGCCTCCACAGCCTCGGTGAAGCACGGTTCATCAAAATCAATCAGTGTGGGAGCTAGAATATTCCTGATTAATTTATCGGTAATTTTGCGGACGCCAAGGCCTCCCATATTGATGGGAAAAGCTGCCTGCACCCAAGCTCGGTCGTCCATTTAAAATTAAGGTAAATGGATGCTTGATTATTTGGTACATTTTGTCCAAAAGGTGGTGGTGCTTCCATAAATGGGAAGCACGAAGGAAATATATTAATTTCGGGCCGAAATTAAAAAAAGAATTCTCAAAGATGGGGAGCCAAGGAGATGAAGAGAGCTTTTGCCCATAATTTTGATTTCAGGGGCTATTGTGTTGAATTTTGGAAGTGTGAGTAGTCTGTCAGTATTGTCAGATGAAAATATTTCGCATTACGAAAAGTTCAGATCAAGTCCTATGTAATGGAATCGATTTAAAAATAATTTAGGTCATTTAAAACCGTATCTACATTGCCTCCCAGGGTTCCATCATCAAGGTATCAACGTTTAATTTAGCCGTCGAATAATTTAGCAATTTTTTTAAGTGACAACTTCTTTAGGCGCGTTGAGTACTTTTTGAGTGAACAAAAATCATGGAACTCACGTCATCGTCACCAAACGCTTTAGCTTTCGCTTAGTTTTCACTTTTATCGGCAGTCCCCAAAGACTGCCCCGCATGTTTTTTTTATTTATTTATTCAGTAGTACAAACATAGGTTTTATTCATTTAAGTTTTGCCAACATAAACTCATAAGAGTTTTACCGTGCACCAAAATCATCGACTCCAGATTTACACGAATACAGATAATTAATCTGTATTCGTGTAATTATCCGGAGTCTTTTTTCAGAGATTTTTTTTCAGTGAAATCCCCTATTGCGATGTTGGATTGGCGATGTTCTGAGCTAAGAATATATCATCTGCCAAGCCTTTTCCCAACTATACTGGGGTTGGCTCCCAGTCAAACTTGATTCAGCTGAAAACCAGTATTATACGTGGAGCGGCTGCCTACCAGACCTCCACAACCCAGTAACTGAGTAACACGGTACTTCTTGGCAAACTTGCAGTCAGATTATCTGGCTTCTGACAATCCGTAACAACTGCCAAAGATCTACAAATGACAGCCGGGACCAGTAGCTTAACGTGCTTTATGAGGCATGGAGGAGTCTCGGTATGTTAAGATGGTCACCCATCCCCATACCAACCTCGGAAAGCGTTGCTTATCCTTGAAGATCGACCCATGAGAATAAAAAAATATATAAGAATACTAACTTTTGCTCGAAGCCTCTTTCGCGTTAATATAGATTTTCGCAAAAAAATAAGCAAAGCCCATAACAGTCTCCAGGGCCAAAGCCTTATAACCTCGAATGCGTAACTCACACAATCGTAAAGCTGTGCTGAGCTCTGTGGGACTACTCTCTAAACCCAAAGTCCGTAGTTTCGGGCTTAGTTGCGGGCGTATTCTACTCCGTATCACCTTACCACTAAGATTTAATGACAACACGATTTGACAGTTACTGTCAAATCGTGTTGTCATTAGTTCGGGTTCGGAACTAATCGTAAGTCTGTAGATGATACGGAGTAGTGTACGCCCGAAACTACGGACTTCGTGTTTAGAGAGTGGCTCCCCTGAAAGGAGGGCTCAGTACGATGCGGTAATAAATCGGTTATACGGGCTCTACTCGGAGCGGATCGCGTACGGACCAACCCCCGTTGCTGTGAAACAATGTTCTAGCGCCTCACGTGTGTCTCCGTTCCGGGAGCCAGTCTGAGCGGCCCGTATGTGTCTCCCGAACAGCTGTGAAACCAGCCTATAGTATACTAGCTTCTGACAGTGGCATCGCCCGCGTAGATTTTGGAAATTAATGCAAGGGAACATACTCCCGGGGTAAAAAGTAGTCTGTGTTATTCCTGACTATACCGATCCCGATAATATAGATTTTCGCAAAAGAAGTAGGTTGCCTAAAACCGTCTCCAGTGTTCCATCTACTTCTGCACAAAAAACCAACAAAGTCACTTTCGCATTTAAATAATAATATTCTACCTATTATCCCCAGATAATATACTCCCGGGATAAAAAGCTAACCTATTTGCTATTCCAAACTATAATCTACCTCTAAGCAAAATTTCATCAAGATCCGTTCAGCCGTTCTGACGTGATTGAGTAACAAACATCCAAACGTTCGCATTAAAATATTATAATATTGTAAATAGTTAGGATTACTTAAAAATCGAAAACAATTCATATATTTCAAAATTCGTCTGCTTGACGTAAATACATAAATAAATAAAATCATTTTATTTCGGACAGCTAAGAGATCCATAAAATTGTTAGTAACAGGTTTGCACCAAAACACTATTGTCAGTAACTTAACTAAAGAAGAATGACTGAGAGGACCACCCATCCACCAGCAACAACGGCATACTGGGGATATATCCTCTCACAAATTGCCCTACTATGGTGGAGGAGGTATCGGCCGCGCAATATCGTAATCGTCAGTCACAATAGCAATTGGATTCATTTTATTGCCACGCAATATGGCTGCTGAGACCCATTTTCTATAACCGACCAGTGGCAAGTGACAATCTGACAATCCAACAATTTTGTAGTTTTCTTACATGTGTTTGCTGAATGTTTTGAAAATAAGGTTCATAATAAGTTGTTTACGGACCAAGGTTACCGACATAGCCCAAAGGATCGCCAAACTGAAGTGGCAGTGGGCAGGGCACATTGCTCGCAGAACAGATGGTCGATGGGGCCAAAAAGTTCTGGAGTGGCGACCGCGTACCGGAAGACGCAGCGTTGGAAGGCCTCCCACAAGGTGGACCGATTACCTGGTGAGGGTCGCGGGTAGCCGATGGATGTGAGACGCACCGACCCGGTTCGTATAGCGACACTTGGGGGAGGCTTAGGTCCAGCAGTGGACGTCTTTCGGCTGATATGATGATGATGAATAAGTTGTATTAAATATCCAGCGTAATCTGCCAGGGTTGCGGAATTTGTTCGAAAGAGTCAACGCGGCCCTGGAACGCAAAGAGCTTTAGAAGGAACACGGATGGGTTTGATTTGGGCGTTGCGGGCCTGCGGATGGCGAGCGTTGGGTGGCTCGCCGTCCGATCACCACCAGACCCGGGTTGATGGCGCGATATGTTTCACGCGCGCCTCAAAGATATGTCAGCATAGGAGACGAGGCCCGCTAAGGCCAGAGCTTGCCAGGGTTGCGGAATTCGTTCGAAGGAGTCACCGCAGCCCTGGAACGGCTTTCGAAGGAACACGAATGGGTTTTAGTCAGTAAGAGTTTGACACGCCCTTCCGCTCCACCCAGAGCGGAAGAAGTCATTTGATGATTTCCCATCCTTAAAAAAAAAGCGTAATGTATGGTCTTTTAAAATGAGAAAACCTTTTAGTTGCATAATGAAATGCGCAAACACGTAGTTACACAGTGCTTAGTACACTGTGTGACTACGTGTTTGTTCAAGTTTCACGGTTTATCAGTGAATTTTCAAAACTGCTCACTTTATTCAGAGTTCTGAATAATGTGAGCAGTTTTCAAAATACATTCATTAATTCAATCACAGTAGTTACTAGCAATCTTTTGCATTTATCTTTGCATGTATAAGTATCTCGAACCGATTCTCCAGGAGCTGATTTCTCAGAATTTGTTAGAATCACTCAGTTTTAGAAAAATAGAACTGTCGAAGAAAAAATAATGAGTATAATAGAAAAGACGGTTTTGTTCTTTGTTAGAAGTTACCTACTTTGTAGAATTGAAATTAACTATTCAAACAACTGAAAGTTATTTGTACTCAAATGTTAGAAACAAAAATGATATATCTACATGTATTAAAAAACAGGGTAATCCGTTAAGACGCGACTAGAGCCCAAACCACTCAAAACATAAACTTAATTTTTTTACAAAAGTTGTAATTTGATTTTGCGAAAATAAATCATGAAGGGGGGCGATAAATGCTAACATTTACCAAGCCCTAATGCTTGGGTTATTAAACTTGAAACTTGGCACAAACACGTGTGATCTAAGTCAATATAATTAGTTTATTGAAACCAGGTATTGGGTGTTCAGGGGGTGTTAAAGTTTGGATGAAAAAAAAAAATTAAACTCGGCATTAATTGAATGTATTGTTCAAAAATAAAGCCTAAAGGGGTGCTGAAGATTTCAAAATCGGCTTCTTGGGGAGGTTTGCATCACTAAACTCAAAAATTCGTTTAAGCAATCTAAAAGTGCAATAATTTAAAAACATTACAGAGTAGGTATATACCTAAGACGTTATACAGTCCAATTAAAAAATATTAAACGATTTGGTCATAATCAACTTCCAACGGGGTGAGTACAAAGAAAAAATAAATCGATCGCTACTGAATCCCTAATAAAATATTAAAAGCATAATAAAGTAAATTAAACAAAAACGCGCTCTTTACCTTAAATAATAGCCGAATCATAACCTCACATAAACACAATCATATCACTACATCCTCACTAGCACTCACTATCTCACACAGTACATAAAAAACACACCCTTTCACGTCGTGAATGTGGCACATTCATACTTTTATACATATTTTAGTTCTTAATTTAATATATTCTCTTAATCAGGGATGTCTCATTGATTCTCTATGTCAGGGATGTTCGCGCTATATCACACTGATGGCTCTCATACATCCCTGATCTGCAGAGTTCGTGGCAGCCGCAATAAAATCCTGATGACTATAGTAGGCGCCAGATAAATGTGGAATAAAGTATATTGACCTTTCCCTAATAACTCTTCATAGGTACCTGAACAATTAAATATGAATCGTTTTTCATTATTAGACAATGTTAAGGATCACGAGAGATGATGATTCGGGACAGCTTTGTGTCATTAATTCCATTTTTCAAATTAAAAATGTCAATAATTGTAGGTGGGTCAATGACCGTTATTCCACGATTATCTGGCGCCTACTATAGCGGACAGGATCTCATTCCCTCTATGGAGGTCCTTAGTTCGCAGATTTATTTAATCTTAAGTTTCATTCCCTTCTTTTATTTAACAATTTCTCATGTACCTATTGTATGTTGAATTGTAATTATCTGAAATAAATATGTTTTTTATTTTATTTATATACAGGCATGCCTAAATTGGGAATCCAATAACTCAGTATTTTTTTTTTACTACAGGCGTTTGAAAATTGTTTCTAGTGAGTGATGAAGCAGCCCCAAGTGTCACAAAACAGGTTAATTCCTAGCACGGAACTGGGTTCTGCTCCGTTATCCACTATGATATTCTTATCCGTCACTCATAACATAAATCATGATGTAGTATTTAAGTTTACTTGTACTCATATATACACTTTTGGAAAAAAAAAATCGTTACTTCACTTTCTTAAACTTACCTTTTTACATTTTTAAATATTTATTAAAAAATACAAAAACAAAAAAAAACATAAAATATAAAAATAGTAGCCCACCATTATCGGAAACAAGGTCAAAGCTATCGGCGGTCAGGGCTCCAGAGAGAGGAACCTCCTAACAATGCGAGCCGTGTCCAGAAGTACTGCTTTCTGAATCAAGCCCTTGATCCAGCTGCCTAACGAGAGCTTCCTGATGTGTTGGTCGAGGCTCGTGGCTATTAAGCCGTTGGCTGACACGAAAAATAATTATTATTATTAACGGTTTGTATGAAAATTATAATTACTTCCATTTAGAAACATAAAACTTAGACAAAAACTTATCTAGGTGATATAACAAAACTACCTTATTACTTACCTATTACCTAGGTATTGAATTTAAATAGAAAAATGTAATGACGTTCATAAATTCATAATGCAACCCACACCCAAAAACATGTAAGATAAAAATAAATCATTACGATCTTTATTATTTTAATTATGTCTGGGTGTACTTTGTCTATAATATGTATGTATTTAGAAATATATAAGTATGTTTATCAGTTGTCTGGTTGCCTTACACAGGCTCTGCCTAGTTTGGGATCGGATGGCCGTGTGTGAGTTGTCCCAAGAAATAATGAATAGTAATATAATATAATATAATATTATTATTCATTATTTCTAAAGTTTCTAAAGGGTTGAAACTCAAAGCTTTTATTTCAAATAAACCATTTAAAGGCACTTTTGAATTGTCGAGGCCGGCCAGTCGAAAAATGGTACTAGTTGCACATTCCAAAGCGGTTGTTTAAGATTGTTTAGGAAAAAACCGAAATCCATATGAGTGAAGTCGCGGGCGAAGTGCTAGTTCATGAATATAAGATATGTATTAGGTATTATTAATGAATGTTAAAACTGAGAGTTATTCTTTAGTTTGCCATGTGTTATTACTTCCCAGAATTTGGTCCTTCGAAGGGATACTTTCGGATGGTGATGACTATTAAGTTATCATCATCATCATATCAGCCGTAAGACGTCCACTGCTGGACATAGGCTTCTCTCAAAGGTTACGGCTAATCCCCCATTAGCCATAATCACCACGCTTGGCAGGCGGGTTGGCGATCGCAGTATAGCTGTTGCAATGCACAGAGAGTGCTGCTGACCATTCTCTGGTGAGTCCCTTAGTCGCCTGTCATACAGAATATAACAGTACAGGTTGTGGTTTTTTCAAAATCAACAGGTTCTATTCCTGGCTAGGAATACCGATTTTTTTTTAAATCCAATAATGCAGTTTTAATTTTCATCAAAATCGGGCTGGTGACTCCTTTCAGTGTTTTTCGCTAAACCTCATAGTTTCGGATTTCGCCGCCCACGCACACTTTAAAAAATCACCCTCTATATAATTTGTTTGAGAATTTTTAAATTTGTTGTATATAAATAAGTTTCTTATTCATTTCAACCCAAAAACTTAGAATCAATTTGAAGAACAACCCTCCACTTAATACCAAACTTAAAACTAGAATCTGAAAATCATGTTAACGAAAAAGCGCCATTTATACGAACCCTAAAATCACATCCCCTACATTAGGGGCTATAATCCCAAAACAAGCTGATTACGTATTTAAATGGGAAACATCGCATAAATAGGTCCAAATGGTGCAATTAATATCGTCAATTAAGAGTGGCCACGATTGACGGACGATCTGAAATCTCTGATTCATATGCGAGAACGTACGGTAGCACAGTTAGAATTAATAATGAACCAGCACGGCTCCGGGTTAGGGACATAAGAACGAGTGGACATGGCACTTCTACTAACTGAGTGCCAATTATCCTACTACTATTATAAAGGCGAAAGTTTGTAAGTATGGATGTATGTATGGATGTTTGTTACTCTTTCACGTAAAAACTACTGAATGGATTTTGATGAAATTTGGCACAGAGGTAGATTATAGTCTGGAATAACACATAGGATACTTTTTATCCCGGGAATATGTTCCCTTAGGATAGTTTTCGACAATCACGCGGGCGGAGCCGCGGGCGGCAACTAGTATCTACATATTTAAAAAAAAACCTAATTTTTCATACTCTCTGATCAAATGTTTTTGTGGTGGGACAAAGTGACGTTCTGTCAACGAAAACGATGGTAGAAAAGTCTACACTGCTCATATCAATGTCATAATAGATAAGCTTTTTGAAGTGAATTTTATTTTGAGTGAGTTTTGTGATGGGTAAAAAATGTGAAACTCGCGTCAGGACACGTGATCACACACCTGATCGAAAATTCGTAAGACTGAGGGAAAGTTCTGAAGTGTTACATTTTTAATGTAAGATAAATTGTCATGTTTGCGTCGATAGCGCAATAAATGAATATTGTATTTTACCACATAAATGATAGTACTTTTATACTGATAATTAAAGCAATTCGTGCGAAATTATTCCCTAACCATTCCAAAATATTAAAAATACACAACGTTAATGTTCAAGTTTTCACTTCTGCCGGCACTCCCGGAATGCAACCCGTTGCTTTTTTTATCATTTATAGGCTCGCGTTTCGCTTACCATCACCTGATGATAAGCGATAATGTGGTCGACGATGGAGCACGCTTACCTAGAAGTAACCTGTTCACTTTTGACTTAAAGACCCCCGCTTGTAGCAATCAAGAAACACAGACCCCGGTCAACGTAGTCAGTCCCAAATATTTAGGAAATATTGGCGTGACGAAAAACCAAAGAAAGAAGGAAACACACCAGACAGAATAGAAGGCTACCATGATCTTGGCCCAGTACAGGGGCAAAACCAGTTGAAAAAATTCGGCCAAGTGCGAGTCGGACTCGAGGTTCCTTATCATTAACTATAAAATCGGCAAAAAATCATGTTGTATGGGAGCGCTCTTAAATATTTATTTTATTCTTTTTTTTTAGTATTTTTTGCTATAGCGGCAACAAATATGGATCATCTGTGAAAATTTCAACTGTCTAACTATCACGGTTCATGAGATCAGCCTGGTGACAGACGGACGGACAGCGGAATCTTTGTAATAGGGTCCCATTTTACCCTTTGGGTACGGAACCTTAAAAAAGAGTGTCACTCACGTTCGACAACAACGATTGCGGGTAATTTGCAGGCATTATAAGTAAATTAACAATAAAACACAGAGTGTAATATTTTTTACATCATGACGGCAGAATTTTATAGTGAACCCGAGTGGTTTCACTATAAAATTCTATTCTTAATTCTATTCTTCAACTTACTCGCTGTCTTTTACCTTTTGAGTAAAAGGTAAAAGACAGCGAGTAAGTTGAAGGAGAACTTGCTTTTTGAGATGGTTGCCACTTATTTTCTGTCTTTTTTACATGTCGATTGAACGCAGGCATGGCTTAATTGGCAATGGATGCACTGGTTTCTTATTGGTAATTTCTTATTTGGTATAAAAATAATACTAGTAATACACTGAATGGTCAAGTAGATAGTAGGCAAACTAAGTGGCTAATTGTATTTAAAAAATAATCTCTTGGTCTACCATCTTTACATTTTAATTCCATCCATTTTTGAATGGATATAAAAAAGAAGAAACGCATTGTAAATGAAACGGCCCTCGATTAATTCATAATGAATCATTACAAACCGGACACAATGTCATAAAATTGTGATTGCCAACTATCAGTTTTATTCTAAAAAAAAAAAAGATATGAAAACTTTAACATGGCGATCTATAAAATTGAACTTTTCATCTCAACAAAGTAATATTCATGTTTGTGTGTGAATAATTTTAAAAACAAGTAATTATACTTAAAATAACTTTGTAGGAAAACAAGTATTGTCGATAAAGATTGTACGATTGCAAACATTGTATCCAATATTAAAATAATAAAAAAGCTGTTTGAACATGTCTTACCTGATCGAGCATGTATGAATAACAAGATACTTCATTGCTATAATAACGAAGAATATCTAATATTACAGACGCGAAAGTCTGTTTATATGTTTGCTTGTAACTTGCTGGTGGTTCAAGTCAGAGAAAGCGTATGTTCAAGTAAATACAGCCGGTTCTTTAAATGGATAAATAAATTGTGTTAAGCTTTAGGACTCGTTGCCTATTATATTTGCCTATCTGTATAATATATATGTATATCTATCTAATACCTTCAAAAGAGAAATTCTTGTACATATGTTTATATTGTGAGGAGGATATCCTTAGCTCCAGGTCTTTGGCAGACAAGGAAGCCCTTTGGAAGCGTCTGGCGAGAAGTAAAAGAGAATTTGAAATAGGAATATAAAAATATGTTTTGTTTTAATATGTGACTCCGGTGCCAGCCCTCTTTGAAGGCTGACGTAAAATATATAAAGAAGTTTAAACCTTTAACATAGTTTCATTTTATAATAATATCAATAAGTAGCACTAGCGTGAGTCCGCTGGTGTTACAATATATAATCTGAATCTCGGAAACGGCTCCAACCATTTTCATGAAATGTAGTATGCAGGGGGTTTCGGGGGCGATAAATCGATCTAGATAGGTTTCATTTTTCAAAAAAACGTTTACCAAAAAAAAACGAGCTAAGCTCGGTCATCGAGGTACTAAACTACTAAGGAAAAACATTTGGTTTTAATTTTATTAAAGTTGCAAACATTTTTAAGGTAGGTAAAACTCGTTGAGAGACAGACGGATGTATCGAAATCAGGGGTTTATTAATAAGGTTTCGTGGAATATCCTTTCAGTCACCAACATCATCATTTCAGCCAAAAGACGTCCACTGCTGGACGAAAACCTCCCCATCCAAGACTCGTCACATCGAGCGGCCCTGTGCGTCGATTCCCACTTCCTTTATTCGGCCTGTGAATACAGCAAACTACTGTGACGAGGATATCCTTGGCTCCAGGTCTCTGGCAGACAAGGTAGCCCTTTGGAAACGTCTGGCGAAAAGTAAAGGAGAATTTGAAATAGGAATATAAAATAGGTTTTGTTTTATATGGGACTCCGGTGCCAACGTTCTTTGAAGGCTGACGTAAAATGTTTTGTGAAAGTTTAAATCTTAAAGATAGATTTATTTATCATAATATCAATAAGTAACACTAGCGTGAATCCGCTGGTGTAGTGTAACATACATCCGCTACTAACTAATGTTAAGTTTTGAAACCATTGTATATGTTTCACGTCATAAGACATCAACTGCCGACTTTACAATTAACCCTCTATAAAAGTATTAACATCGACAATTGTCGCTTGGACAGATCAATTGGTTCCTAGTTCCCGTGTTCGTGTAATATTAGCACAATGCACTGTCCACCCGCTGTGCCTGTCACGAATTAACGCGTGTATCGAGCGGACGTCACTCAGATGCATGCTAGGGAAGAATCACTTCGACAATATCACTGTATTGAGGACATCACTGTATTAAGGATATCACTGTATTGAGGACATCACTGTATTAAGGATTTCACTTGGTACATCGTTTCACTCGTTTGTATCAAATAGACAGAAGGAGGTTCAGCAGGTATGTGTTTTATATTTTCGTTAGTTTGTATGTACATTCTTACCTTAAATCAAGTTTAAGCAATACGTAAACAGGCGGCATAGAGCTGAGTACTGCATAGAAACCTATTTTAGTGTGTATATTATTATCATTTTATAGCAAAAACATGAAAAATAAATCAAATCTGTCTGATTCAATTGACAGAATGACATTTTTAGCAGCTGAGCGTCACTCCATTTACAAGACATTGAAATTATGACAATATTGAGTCCGGAGTTGGCAAAGCAGTTGAGCTGATTTTATCATTCGTGGGGCTAAAAAATGGTGACGAACCTTCTACTAAATATGAAAGTTACTAAGTAAAGCTTAGTGTTGGGTTAATAGTAAAATTATGCATGAAATATAGTAAAATAACGTGAAGTTGTTTCGTTTATGTTTTATTATGGTGTTTGTGATTTTCTGATTGTCGGATTTAATGAAGAGCATCGGAGAGTGATTGTGAGAGTGGATAATTAGTTTAATTGAATTGAAAGGGTACAATTTTTGGAATGCAGTGTCTGTTCGTTAACATTTTTTTCTTGAGAGTTGAAAACTTTCTTACGTTTTCTATGTATACAGAAAATACACTCTTTTTGACTAACTTATGACGGGTATGTATCGAGAATTTGGAGTTAAGAACATATCAAAACCTACTTTAATATCAAACACAGTTTTCCAGGCTAAAGTTGTGATTAAAGGACCTGGAAGGTACTATTAGTATATGTTAGCCACATTCATGAGGAAGGCTATATGATTTCCCGGAATTCCTACGGGAACGGGAAAAGCAGATAGGAAGCCGCAGACAAAGGCTAGTTTAATATAAAATAATAAACCACTCCTCTTGCCAACTAACCAATCAAAAATACCCTCTAGTGCGATAATACGCAATTTATGTGCGCCCATGATCAAAGCATGATGGCCGCCGAGGACTTATAGTGTACTTGTGTGCTCTCCACTGTTAGTTGTCAGCAAACACACATCACGTGTCAGCCAGCCACATATACAGGGTTTATGCTGTGAAATCACAACTCTTCATATTTGCCACAATCTGTAAGGGACACCTGTAATTTTTAGCCACAAAGGCACGTTATGGTTGGCGCAGTGGATTGGGAATTGGATTCTGTGCTACGCTATGCGGGTTTTATTCAGTTTCACGATTTTTCTCTGTATCTAGGATAATTTGCTCCATGTGTAATTATATCCGTTTACTCTTTTATTTACTTTATTTCGATTATATTTATATATTATAATTTTTATATTGATTCAAATGAACCGCCACTCGTCCTTTGAAAGGTTCATTAGAAAACCAGCGTCAGACAGCATCAGTCTGTCTGACATATCTCTGAAATGGACCTTTTTAGTGCAGCCACACACACTTAGTTTTTGGCATAACTACCTTTTTCTTGTTATTTTTACCGAGCGTGTTTCAAGTACCTGTGCTTAATAAATTTTAATCTTTCTTTCGGGTAAAACCATGGTAGTTGCCCCAGGGGTATGGTTGCCCCGATTTTAATTACTCTAGTTTCGCGGGTGTATCACATGTTATTTTATTACTACTACTTATAAGATTGTCTTTCTTAGATGTTCTTCGTCATGATTATTATGAATTCTCTTAATCGGTATGATTATTATACATATACCATAGATGTCACAAAAAATAGAGATTGACAAAAATCGCCAAATACTCTGGAAATATCAAAAATAATGTTCTTTGCTTTCACTAATTTGAAGATAATAAACCAAAGTACCGTTTTATGAATAAAGTGACAACTAACTAAATACATAATATAATAATTATATATTTTTACAAAACCTTATTGGGTTAATTACAGTTTTGAGCCGTTTGGGGTCGAAACGCTTGGATCCTGGGGTCCGAGTGCGCGTCTCTTTTTCAAGGACATATCTCGCCGACTGATCGACACTTTGCGTGACCAGAGGGCTGGCTCGTTCTTTGCTCAAAGAATTAGCATTGCCATTCAACGTGGTAATGCTGCCAGTCTTTCGCGGATGCGGAGGAATACTTTGACGCCTGAGTGTACTTTGTTTTTGTATATGTACATACTTAGGTTTAGTAGATGTAAATAGTTTTAAGATATGTACATACATTCATGTTCATCATCATCTGCCTAGCCTTTTCCCAACTACATTGGGGTCGGCTTCTAGTCAAACCGGATTCAGCTGAATACCAGTATTTTACGTGGAGCGGCTGCCTACCAGACCTCCACAACCCATTAACTGGGTAACACGGTACTCCTTGGCAAGACTGGTGTCAGATTTTCTGGCTTCTGACTATCCGTAACGACTGCCAAAGATCTACAAATGACAGCCGGGACCAACGGCTTAACGTGCTTTCCGAGGCACGGTAGTTTTACAAAAAGTGTGGCAACTACCCGGCTTTTACCCTAGATGTCGTATTTTTGAGGAAGGTTTGCATTCTAATGTCCGTCACATTCTGTTAAACACCACTAATTCTCCAATATTTCTCAAGGTTTTTCACGTTAATTGTCGTCAAAATGAGATTGCGGATTTCTACTTTGATAGCTTTTATGGATTAACATGTTTAGGCGAATGAGGTAGTCATACTCCTCACGCTTATTTTTAACCGACTTTAAAAAAAGGAGGAGGTTAGGTATCAATTCAGATGTTTATGTTTTTTTTTAGATATAACCATAGACGTACCTCCGTCATTATTTTTTTGTTCGAAATAGGTTTATTCTGAAATGATCCCATTAAAAATTCGTAAAGATCTGATGAAGAACTTCGGAAATTGACAATTAAATTGATATCGACTGGTTGGAGTGTGCGGAGTGTTGACGAGTACCAACACTAAAACGTGAAAAATAAAAACTTTTTTACAAAAAAATACGTATCCGACTTCCAAATAAAACCATTACAAATTACATACTAAAACACTATAATTTTAGAATCAGGCGTCATAAAACGAAGAAAACTACACCAGAAACACCGACTTCCAACATTAAAGTAATTCTGTACTTTGTAGTTTTTTTTATTTGGAAGCCGGATGTCAGTTTTTTTCCTGTTTACGAATCTCCCGTGTGGGAAAAGTTATGTTGCTCCCACAGACTAGAAACCTAGGAAGAAGGCCAAAAATTGTATACGAATAAATATTTCTATCTAGGAGTATATAGAAATACACGTCTTATACACGTCTGCCACAAAACTCACACAACAAGCTTAAATCATCCCTCACCGTTCCTTTTAAGTTTTACTTTAGTGTTAGAATACCAGAGCTGTAGTAAGTACAAACTGGCAGAAAGTTATCGAACTAACAAAAAACCCAAGCCAACATTTAATGCAAACACTCACCAAAAACATGAGATTTTATTTCCGTCTGTAGTGCGTAGGGGTTAACTGATATTGGTGTAACACGTTGCACGACAGCTGGTTGCAGGTGTTGCTCGAGGAACGTTCGCCACTCGCCGAACCGCCCGTCGATCCGTTCGCTGAACCGCCCGTCGGGCCGTTCGCTGAACCGCCCGTCGAGCCGTCCGTCGAACCAGCTTCCCCCGAAGTCTCCTTCGTGTCCACCGTGATTAGTTAACGTTCCACTAAAACTGGCCACTACGCACCCCGTTGATGTTCCTGCACAGAAAACGTTCGCAATAATTGTTATTAGTAGTCTAATGCCCGGTTTCTGAGTTTGTTAATCGGTCGTTTATCTGTCCGTTAACGTTGACGCTATTTGTCACAACGCCATTGGTTGGTTAGTGGTCAACGGACAGATAAACGACCTATGAAGTACCTCAGAAACTGGGCAGAAGTGACAATTCTCATTGCTCATTAATCAAAGTTAGAGATAGGATTTTATAATGATGACTATGATAAAGCGTTTTGCCGCGCTTTTCCTCAGACAACTTTCTCAGTTGTGCCCGGTTTTTGAGGTTTTTATCGGTCGTTTATCTGTCCGTTAACCACTAACCAACCAATGGCGTTATGGCATAAACGAACAGATAAACGACCAATAAAAACCTCAGAAACCGGCCATAACTGAGAAGGTTGTCTCCTGATTAATGATGTAAAATTTCAAGTAGAAAAAACAACGGGAGACCTCGATGAGACATCATGTATCTCCAAGAAAGTGAAACTTGGGAACTCTCGTCCGTGGTTACGTTCTCCCGCCATATTTTATTTGTAAATTGCTATTTAGGCTCTGAAAATAAAGCTTAGTTGGAGACCGCAAGGTCCGCAAGTATGCCAGGGTTGCGGAATTTGTTCGAAAGGGTCACCGCGGCTCTGGATCGCAAAGGGAACACGGATACGGGAGGGTTAGAAGGAACACGGATGGGTTTTAGTCAGTAAGAGTCTGACACGCCCTTTCGCTCCACCCAGAGCGGAAAAAGTAATTTGATGATTTCCCATCCTAAAAAAAAAAGTCCACAAGCAGCAATCTTGCTCAAATAAACAGTTTAACCACCAATCAGATATAATGTATATAATCAGATATAGCCATAGAGAAACTAAAATAAAGGATGCGCCGTTTTATTAGTGAAAATGTTAAAAGCCACATTTCCAACACAATCGCAAAATAAACAAGCACTTCAATCTGGGTATTTGAACAACCAGTCTCTATATCTGCCCGCAATACACTGCCTGATGCCTGTACCTCGTTGTTGATACTACCTACGTATTTTATAAGCTCCACAAATAGTGCTTTAGTCAATCAGTTATGTTCCCAAAACATATTGGGCACGATTTTTCCTCTTTTCTCGTTAGCAAACAATGAAGACAATACAGTGGGTTGAAAGATAGCGTGACGTCACGTGTTGGTATACTTTTTAGTAATTAATGACGTCACGAGGTCCCACTCCTGATCTTTGATGCGCTTAATTTGAAGAGGCAAAAATTACGTAGCCAATTTTTTTTTTATTATAATGGACTCAATAAATAGAACTAGTATTTTTCCATTTAGAAACACACCCTGTTAATAGCTACAGCCCTCTAGTGTTGGTAGATATCATTAGAAACACTGCGTCCTAGTTTTGAAATCAAAGGCTGAATGTATCTCATTGTTGGTATAAAAAGTTTTGCAACGTGTGACTTAATAATAAATAATATGGAATCATGTTTTTTGCTTTTTTAGACTCACAAGTGCACTCCGAATCTGTTTCTCTCTCTCACACATACATACACACATACACATAGAAACCTTTTTGTTATGCATTTATAAGTTTATAATGTAAGGGAAGACCGGAGCCTTCAACTACAGGCATCTCATCATTCTATGCCTAAATGGAGACTCCTCGACATGCTATGTTAGCCTAATGATCTGAAATAAACTTATGAAAAAAAAAACTTATTATTATAAAAGGCAACACTATAAGCATGTTCGGTATTAACTATTGCAATGCCTTTTCATCAGATTCGGAGAAGAGAACATTGGAAGGCCACCGACCACAGCCACCGCTGCAATCAGTTCTTCGGTACCGCGCAATCGAAGATGGTCCGTGGCAGCCCCGGATCTAGGGGGGGCAAACCGGGGCACGTGCCCCGGGCGGCAAGTTCAAGGGGCGCCAAAATATAAAATTTTGAAAAATATGGTGTCTCTTGCTTTACTTCGGGTTTGATATTTCATAGCGTTTTTGTAACTACGTAATTCGTTCAGATTATTTTGTTTCATGATTATTTTATTTTGGCCACATAACGCGAAGGGGAGATAGCAGCCTTGAAAAGCTGGTAATTGTTGGCAATACTGAAGGAAAGAAAGCACGAGGCCGGTCGCCAACACGATGGTTGGACCAAGTGGTCGCCAACACGATGGTGGGACCAAGTGGTCGCCAACACGATGGTCGGGCCAAGTGAAAGAAGCTATGTCCTCAAGCAAATTTCAGCAGGTGGTGATGGGAACTTTGGACCGGAATCGTAAAGAAAAAAAAGGGGTTTAAAGGGGTCCAGGGACTACGATCCTCAGTAATGAGGGACCGACTCAAAAAAAGAATTCGTTAAGAAATATCGGGTATTTTTACACCCGATAGGTACATAGTAAAATTAATCACAAACGTGGAAGAGATGGGGGCGCCACTATTAAGTTTCTGACCCGGTTAGGAAAAATCGTAGATCCGGGGCTGGTCCGTGGCTGCGACGAGTGGTCGGTGGCCGCTACAATTTGTAACACCGGTGACATGTCGCGGACACTGAATCACGAGTGGCCGCCACCGGTGGCGTGTCGCGGACACTGAATCACGAGTGGCCGCCACCGGTGGCGTGTCGCGGACACTGAATCACGAGTGGCCGCCACCGGTGGCGTGTCGCGGACACTGAATCACGAGTGGCCGCCACCGGTGGCGTGTCGCGGACACTGAATCACGAGTGGCCGCCACCGGTGGCGTGTCGCGGACACTGAGTCGCGAATGGACGCCACTCGCTACACGTGTGCGGCAATTCCATTCCACATGCGCGGAGCCTTAGATCAAAGCTTTGGTATCGAGGTGATCATTGCAGCGCGCCTTCTCTGCATGAATGAAATCAAATAAAAAAGTTTATTTAGGACTCGCGTTAGATTGCCAACCGTACTCTAATATAGAATTTTGTACTATTTTGCATACGCGTACTTTATAATCTACCATATGAATATTTTAAGCTTAAGCTTAAAATATTCATATATTTTTTTTTCTGAAATAGAATATAATTAATGGAGCTTGTGGCTAAATAATAACGGCCGCACGCATCGATCTACAAGGTTAAGCAACGCTCGCCGAGGTCGGTCTGTGGATGGGTAACCATCTTAACATACCGAGACTCCACCGTGCCTCGGAAAGCACGTTAAGCCGTTGGTCCCGGCTGTCATTTGTAGATCTTTGGCAGTCGTTACGGATAGTCAGAAGCCAGATAATCTGACACCACTCTTGCCAAGGAGTACCGTGTTACCCAGTTAATGGGTTGTGGAGGTCTGGTAGGCAGCCGCTCCACGTAAAATACTGATATTCAGCTGAATCTGGTTTGACTGGAAGCCGACCCCAATATAGTTGGGAAAAAGCTAGGCAGATGATGAGAATATAATTAATGAAATCCTGCCATTTGTTCTCATTTTTATACATACTTCATTCCCATAGGTACTCATATCTTAATGGATTTAAATCTTAATTAATGGCTACTAAAGGTGCATGTAACATTTTATAAGGGGATGAAATGCAATCCGAGATACAGGCTACCACCTAGTTCGGATGCAAAAAGTCCCAAACGATGTATATTACAAAGTCTAAGCCAGTATTTAGTTGTACATAGTCAATTTTCAGTTTTTGTATGAATAAATTTGGTGAATAAATTTATTATTATTATTTCAGTGAAAACTGAGGAGTTTTGACTATTGGGTCACAATTATAAAATTGCAGTACCTTAAGGAAAACTATAGCTTTATTGTAATTGTCCTAGCGAAGCGGGCTGACTAGCGATTGCATGTCATGCAGATCGGCGACAAGAGGTCGGGCAAAGCTAGCGTCGTTCATTAAAAATATAAGCTCCTATTATGTATTCAAAGTACAACTTGCTCAATAAGTAGTCGAAAAATATCGATAATACTCCAATAGCAGCCCACTACTACGGAATACATTATAGAAGTACCTACCTATACAAAAAAAAAACGACTAAAGCCCTAGTAGGGCTTTAGTCGTTTTTTTTTTGTAAGCACTATTTTATTGTATTTCTCATGTAAGTGACTTGTAGTGTTTTATGAGAATAAATTTCTTTAAACACAAAACAGAAAGAAACTCAAAAAAATATCTTCTACTGGAAAACGCTATATAGCGAGTCATTTGATCTATTCAATCTTCAGGAAATCTGTCCGCAAGCTAGTCTACTGCCATGCTCCACAGTTGACGCAACCATAACCAAATCAATTCCACAAACTACATCAATCTCCGCTCTTGAGGGAAAAACGATGATCGATACACATACAAGCGTTCAAGGCTTTCCTATAGATAGCAAGTTCTTAGTTCGATGGGACGTTCGATTGGGAAGCGGGATGTTGGTGTGGTGGGTACCCCAATTACGTTCCTACGCAGCCTAATCGAATTCTCGTGTCGGACGTTCAAGACGGCCGGTGGGGTAACCCCATGACTAGTAGGGGCCTGTCAATCCGCATGATCACTCTGTAATCCGATTAAAAACCGAACTGTAAGATCCTGTGGGTTATTTTTAGGTTTTTTTTATTTTTTTTATGGACGTGTCCCTTCTGGCCCAATCTGGACAAAAATGATGAATTACGCAAACTTTTATTAAAAAAAAATTATCATCTAGGAAATCAGTATGTTCTATCGTAGTCCTCATGCCCCGCTTTCTATCAGGTATTCATTTTTCCTTCTGTAAAATCGAAGTTTGTCCTATCTCCTCCCATATTGCGAGGCGCTAGAACCGATCTCAAATCTCCTTGATTCTAATCTCCGCCACTCCCGCGTGAATCTTGTGAGTGTATGTACTGTACATACATACTTAGCTATATGTAATTTAATATAAAGACAAGCTTATGTATGTTTATGCTTGTAGTTGGTTTAGAAAAATGTTTTTTTACTATGTAAGAAAACAGTTGGACTAATTTTCTCTTAAAAAGTTTGGAATAAGTTGTTTAATAAGGTTTTTAGGGAAAGAAAACATGAAAAAGTTGTGACGAAAATAGGAAAATTCGAGGAAAATTGAAAGTGCTTCTATAGGATGTCTATTTGAATTCAATTTGAATAGAATAACGTCTGAAGGGTCAGCTAGTTGCTTAATATAAAGTATTTCATGTATTTATTTACATAGATATTGTACTGATTTGACTGTTTTAATAAATACTTATATACACTAGAAATAAAAAGTAAATTAACCCTAAAACATGGTGATCAAAAATTCATCCGCATCGCTGTCGACTGGAAGTGAGCCCAAAAGACAGGCGGCATTGCCACGTTGTATGGCAATCATAGAAATATAAAAATCTGTTGTTTTATTGTTTATTATATCTATAATGGCAGTGCTTATTCTTTGATCAAGGTAAAAGCCAGCCCTTGGGTCACGCGAAGTGTCAACTAAGCGTCTTGAGAGATCTTTAACAAGTTATGCGCACTCGGACCCCACGACCCGAGAGTTTCAACTCCAAACGGCTCGAAAATATGACTAACAACAAGGTTATTATATTAATGTATTTTATAGCTATTTAAACTAAGGCCGCTATTATAAGTTATGCTAGCAGTATATGTAAACAGATATGTACCTGTTTAGATATTAGAAAGAAATAAGTATACAGGCAAAAATATTTTTTTTTCCACTGCACTGCCATTATTTATTTCTAACGTGTGTATTAACTTTATAAGGTTTTGACGTACTTACGAGTATTAATAATTGTCTACTCATCACACAAGTACAAAGTAGTTGCAAGTTATCTGCCTGCATACAAAATAGCTTTGTTGACTGTACATCACTTATTCCTAGACTAAAATACAAAAACAACATTCATTGAAAAAAAATGTTTAAAACATTTCTTACTTTTAATATTCAGCTAGGGTTAGCAGGCGAAATAGGTGGCTAACATCATCTGATATTTGCCCACACTAGTGGCCTATATAGGGTTCATAGTAATCTAGCAGGGAGCTTCACTTGAGAGCCTACCCACCGTGCCCCTCTAGTACAATATCATTGTGGTGACGGGCTTACTGGGCAATCGGGCGCATGGAGAACTTTCTAGATTATAGTAGCTTTGAATTTCCAATATATCAAATAAATAGACATATAATAAGAATGCTCATTTTTAATCATTTGCTTTTTTTCGGTTTTTAAATAAAATTGCGTTTTAGAATGGCGCAGATTCGACAGTACATTGTGTATAGTTAAGAGCGTTAGGAATTGATCACAAACAGGTTATGCAATTAATTTATATTAAAAAAATGGGTTACGAAGAATGGCTTCCTTAAATAATCCATTCGTAAACAATATCGTTATTGTTTTATTAAAAACAAACAAGGGTCTGCAGTCAGTTTTTTTTTTAGAATTATGTAGAGTAGACCACAGTACTCCATTTTCCACACTTGGACTCCCATTCGGCCCGCTGTGCGTAGGTGGCCTGGCAAAGTTAGCCAGCCTATTTCCGCCCAGAGGCCTCTTTTTAGATTCATTCAAAAATCTCATGGAAAAAAGAGCTTTCAGTTCAATTTTCAAAGCACTAATTTTGCTTTTTCTAAGACCCTATTTGTGCCATATATTATATTTTTTCCCGTAAATAACCAAATCAGTCTAGCTGTTCGTAAGTGGCATCCTACCCATTTTTCCTTATTTCTTATAGAATATGTTAGAAAGAAAGAACGAAAAAGAGTTGATTTTTTATTTTATTTTTGCACGCCGAAATTAAAGGCAGAATAAGAGAACAATTTTATACATTGTACCAACCTTCAGTACTATTTATGCAAATAAATGATTTAGAGTTTTTTAATAAATGTGGATAGATGGACAGGGAGAGGGAGGCCAAAGAAAAGATGGATGGAATATGGATAGGAGTGATATGAAAGAAAATGGAGTTAGTGATAGCGTGATGGCTGACAGCAAAATCATTATTTAAACAATTGTACAGTATTAACAGTTGTTGGCACTTGTTGGTAAGCCAATAATAAATAAATATCAAAACTAGGAACGTTTTAGAAACTCTAGCGTTCAAGTTTGCACAGCAACTACGCAATTAGTGCATGATTTCTGTAGATACTAGTCCATTGGGTCTGTCTACAATGCTGCCAGGATACAAATAAAGAACTTATACAGGGTGTAACAGCTTTATCGCAAAAATACATTGACCCCTTTCAGGTTTTGCGTTTAAACTGTAGCACCCCGTAAACTTCAAAGATGTTTCAGAAGAATCGCAGGAACATTGTATTTTTATGTAATGAGATGTGAATATTTATTGAAAAAATATAACTATTTTACTTTAAATTATAATTTAATGAAGAAGTATTTTTAATTTTTTTATTTGAGATGAGTTTGCTCTTGACTCTAGTCTAGGTCATATGTAGATGACAGAGACAAAGTCGACGATGGAGCGTACTTAGGAGGTTATATGTTTTTTTTTTTACGAAAGGAAGATGCTGCAAATAATATCAAAAGTAACTACTATTACTACGATCAGTTTTCTCATAATCACAATCTCAGGGCTCCATATTTTTTAACTTACTAAAAGTGACAGGAAGGAAAATCACACTTGACTTGCAGCCGTTCTCAATAAGCTTTGACCAACTGTCAAATTAGCTAGCAACAGTAGCTGAAACGTCATGTTTGTCTTTTAAAATGCAGTCAGACTCTTACTGACTAAAACCCATCCGTGTTCCTCCTTAGGCCCTTTGCGTTCCAGGGGGGCTCTCTAAGATCGAAGTCCGTAGTTTCGGGCTTAGTTGCGGGCGTAATCTACTCCGTATCACCTACGGACTTACGAGTAGTTCCGAACCCGAACTAAGAATGAATAACAACATTGACAACACGATTTGACAGTTACTGTCAAATCGTGTTGTCATTAATTCTTAGTGGTTAGGTGATACGGACTAGAATACGCCCGCAACTAAGCCCGAAACTACGGACTTCGGGCTTAGAGAGTAGCCCCCCAGGGCCGTGGTGACTCTTTCAAACAAATTTCGCAGCACTGGCAGATACTAACCTAAACCCACAATTTGCTCCCGGACTATGTCACCTCAAACAGGTCGACACTTCCTTCACACATGTCATATTAAAATAATGACAAATACGTGAAAACCTAGACAATCGACGGTACCGAATCAATTCGTGCGGGTATGGTCACCCTATTGTTATTCGTAGCACGGAGCGTCGTGATTTGCCCCACGACTCGTGAGAGGCAAGCGTGTGCGGGCTCTACTACCTGTCTTGTCAATATTACCACGATACCCCCGCATTCTCGACCACCCTTATAGCTGTACGGTATAGTTGACATTCCTTTGTTTGTGGTGTAGAGCTAAGTTGGCAGGAGCGTTCGCAGAGGCACGCGTGACGTAGACGACAATAGCACAATGCATTTGAGGCAGCAAAGACTGTAATAGATTAGTTCAGACGTTGTCACTGATTGGTGCCTAAAATGGCTTGGTTTCAGTTCAGTGGTTCTATTCTGTAAAGTTCGGTTCGAATTTCTAACCGACTGAGCTCAATTAGGTATTTGGATGGATTTTTGAAGTGAAAAGTTCTTTAGGCGCGTTGAGCACTTTTGGGTGAACATAAATCATGGAACTCGCGTCATCGTCACCGAACGCTTTCCATGAGCTATATGTATACTGTGTATATGTGTACGTTTTGGTGAACAAAAATCATGGAACTCGCGTCATCGTCACCGAACGCTTTCCATGAGCTATATGTATACTGTGTATATGTGTACTTTTTGGGTGAACATAAATCATGGAACTCGCGTCATCGTCACCGAACGCTTTCCATGAGCTATATGTATACTGTGTATATGTGTACTTTTTGGGTGAACATAAATCATGGAACTCGCGTCATCGTCTCCGAACGGTTTAGCTTTCGCTTAGTTTTCACTTATATCGGCAGTCCCCAAAGACGTCCCCGCATGTTTTTTTATATATATATTTTTTTTATTACGTTTGCAATGTTTAATTTTCTTTTTAAATTAAGCTGTTAGCGTTTCAAAATCTCACTTCGAAGTCACTCGCCAATCACGCCATAGTGAACCTGCGCCATCCAGTACAAACGACATTTTGTGTGACAAGGTTAGAAGTAATAACTTCAAAAGCGAGTTACTTCTCTATTTTTATCAGCATCTGGCTAGCCTTTTCCCAACTATATTGATTTCGGTTTCCAGTCAAACCGGATTCAGTGGAATACCAGAATTTTACGTGGAGCGGCTGCCTACCAGACCTCCACAACCCATTAGCTGGGTAACACAGTAGTTCTTGGCAAGACTGGAGTCAGATTTATGGCTTCTGATAATCCGTAACGACTGCCAAAGAACTACAAATGACAACCGGGACCCATGGCTTAACCTACTTTCCGCGGCACGGAGGAAACTCGGTATGTTAAGATGGTCAGCCATCCACAGACCAACCTTGACAAGCGTTGCTTAACCAGAAGATCGACCCGTGTGGCTGTTATTATTTAGCTACTAGCTGCTCTATTCTTTATTTTTATTACTTCTCTATTTTTATACACATAATCGTATTATTTTAATAACGCCTTCCAAAAAGTATTTTATTCATGTAGAATTTTTGATACAACTGAATTGTCAAATACTGTATCCGGAATAGACGTCATTTGTTTTAAAATAAACCGACGCGTGACACTTGGCCGGTTGAATTTAGAAATGATGTTTAGGCAACAAACCCGTTTTCACACTTTCCGGCCGCCGGCGCCGGATCGACGGCACCGGATGCCTGTCGGTGAACGTACATATATGTGAAAATCGTATAATTTGTGACGATACTTGTCAAATCTTATATATCAAATCTTATACTTGTTATATCTTAAATATTATACGTATAAAGAGGAAAACTTGTATATTTGTAAAAACTAGTCAATGGTGTGACTTGGCTAGTTAAAACAAATTTGACTAAATTGTACTTAAACAAGATTCAAGTTGGTGGGTTAAAAACACAAGTTTTAACTTACCAAGTCGCAGTATTGAGTAGCAAGGAATACAAATATCAATTAAAGCAACTAAAGGAGATATAGCCCTTAAGTCAATTGAGAAACGAGCCAAGAGGATCCTCGGCAATGAAAGGCTCGTCGAGTCGAAGCTCCAAAGTCATGAGCATCGACGCCGAGCTGCTAGCCTGTCGGTTTTCTATCGGTTGCATTTTAGGAAGTGTGCGACGGAATTGCATAGTTTAATTCCGCCAAGCCCGTTCCATCATCGGACCGCAAGACGTACGGCGTTGCGCCACCGGTAGGTACATGGTGGACATCCCAACCACACGCACAAAACGTTTTGGGAACACATTCATTGTGCGTACAGCTAAGGAGTGGAATTCCCTGCCAGAGTCTGTTTCCTGATAGCTACAACATGTGAGTCTTTTTAAGTCAAGAGTGAATAAGTTACTTCTAGGCAAGCGTGCTCCATCTTCGACCTCATCATCGCTTACCAACAGGTGAGATAGTGGTCAATGAGTGCCTATCAACAGTATAAAAAAAACTTCGAGAGAACTTGGCAATCTGTCACATTAATGTTTTTAGAACCTAAACGTTTCCAAACGTCTTTTATAATGCGCACAGCAAAGGAGTGGAATTCTCTGCCTGCGTCTGTGTTTACGAACGCATACAACCCTAATCTCTTCAAAATTAGAGTGAACAGGCTTCTTCTGGGTAAGTTCGCTCCATCGTTGACTTTGTTCTGTCATATATGACCTAGACTAGAGTCAAGCAAACCCATATTAAATAAAAGAAAAAAACCTACTTTTTCCCCAAGCGGCAGTAAAACTGATTTCACGCGGGCTTAGTCGCGGGTAGAAGCTAGTCGTTCATATTTAGCTAGACCACGGACTTCCTAAAGCAACTATGACGAAACGTGTGAAAATACCTGCAGGTATGTTGATCCAATAGGCAAGAAGATAACGGTTAACAGCCTGAGCAGTTCGGTACATAGATGTATTATATTTTTCGTAAAATCTAAAAAAATTACAGCACGTCTCTTATCGAAATGAACATGTAATTTTAAGGTAATTTGAATGCTTAATAAAAAAGAAAAACGAATTCGTTTTAATAATTTATGAAGATGAGCTTTTTCTATGATTTTTGTTGAGTATGTACAATAGATAAAGAATAAATAGAAGTAATCTATAGATATAAAAGTTAATAAATTAAGAGGAAATCGGATCGAAATTTGCAATTTTGTGGTCTTCAAATGTAAATTTTATAAAATGTTAAGTGAAGCTCAAAAAGGAATATTAAACTTCACAGGGTTCAAGCCCTCCATACGTGCCCCCTTATCAATCCAAAACGACTTAATAAATAAATAAATAGTCGTAACAAGGCTCATTGCTTTGCCTTCCGATCGTTCATCCCTCCTTCCCCTAACAGGGCAGGGCAGGCACCTCGACATACCGACATCGCGATCTATAGTAGGTACCAAGAGGACTTTTCGATTTCCGTTGTCGTATCTTCCTTTATAATATTGAGTTGCCTGAATAAGTTCCCCCATCTCCTAAACTTCCTTTATAATTCCATCCCTTTCGTTCCTTCATGAGAAAGAATGAGACAGACGTATTTTCATCTTAACGTCACTATTTGCGCCTGATTGCCTCCATGTGCCTAGAGGTACATAAATCAAATTATTTATTTCCATATTATGTATACGAGATTGAGGGAAAAATAGTTTTTGGATTAATTTTCCGGATGATTTAATTTTGCCCCATGTTTTGCGGGTGAAAATTGAAATTTGGAAGACGATATTGAATATTTGCTTGGGCAGTAACTAAAGGTTAATTTGGTTGCTTTTTAAATTTCTTTTCGGTTATTATGTATCGGTTTAAGTATAGCTATGCAATTTCAAAAGTCACTGGGAAATTAAAGTTATTGTTTTTATATATATTATATATAATTATAGGCTTTAAACATTAAGACACACACACACTTCAAATGATTTGAACATTTACTCTTTTGTGGTTTCCGGTATGAAAACTTACTTTTATTATTGAGTCCCTTCATGATTATTTCCAGCCACATTAATAACTAACATAACTGCATGAAAAACAAAGAAGCGATAACAAATTAAGCTGCCGATGTCCCTAGTTCAAGCCGTAAAGTGCGGGACTAGCAAATGTTTAGCCATCCCAATGATAGGGCGGCGCGGCAGTACCAACCGTACAATAAATTAATTCTTTATAGGCAGCACTTGGCTTCGTGCGTCATTGGCACTCCCTACGTTTACCTGGTTTTTGTTTTGCTTATTTTATTAACTTGTTTCCGATTGGTCATTAATTTTTGGTGTTTTTTGTTGTAAGGAAATTCTTAGTTTTCGAGAAGTTACTGTAGATGTACAAAACCGGAAATGTATGGCAAAAGAAAGCAGAGGTTTATTCTATGAGCAGCGAGTGTTCCCTGGCTGAAATTATGATGATACCCACCTAACTTGTATGCTGTCTCTTAAGATACAGGTATACCCTAGTTTGAGAGACAGGGTAATATAAATTGTCAACAGATGTACCATGTTCCTAAATCAACATGTTCTACCATGTTACATAACTTATACAATATCTTGATTGTAATTAATTGTTTTCTCACCATCTGTACCCTTCTAGTTCAATAAACAATTTATTATTATTATTTTTATAGACGTGTCTTTTCCGCGTTGTTTACACTTCCAACTTAAGTTTAGAGTTAAACCTCCACAAACAACACAACTATGGTCCATTCATCCACATATTTAATTTCATCTGCGGCCGGCCAGGGGCATCAATAGCTGCAAATTCAGCAATATTAAGGACTATCCACACAGACCAGTTGATTTGCTCACAGCTCAATTACCCGGTGTATGTACACCATGCAATATTAAGCCCGTAGTCCTGAGAGAGAGAAATCTTTAACGCGTGCGTTTGCAGCTGCACGATAAATATGGTGCTGCTAACTCTAATTGCATTGTGCATTCAGTTGTGGTTGCTACCAGGGTGGTTTTGTCATGACGTACCTGTAGGTAATTCGTGTATTTTTCGGGTTCAGAACCTCTTTATGGAAAAACGGAACCCTCATAGGATTTACCTCGGTTGTTTGTCTGACTGTCTGTCACAGCCGATTTTCGCCGAATCTATTGGACCGATTCAGTTAAATTTGGTACACATATAACATTCTGTGACTCAAACACGGATGTGTAACGAAAATAAATAACCTTTGAAATAGGGATCAATTTTTGGGGTGAAAATTAAGAAATTAAAAAAAAAAGTTTTTTTCAGCGGTACCGTGTGACATATCAACCGAAAAGGCGTCATATGAAGATTACAAAAATATGTTTTTTTTTCATTATTTTTAAATAAATGGTTTTGAAGTTATACAAGAAATACGATGAAAATTAATCATTCCGCCCCCCTTATCTCCGAAACTACTGAGCCTAAAATTTTGAAAAAAATACCGATAAAAGGTATTTACTTGTAGATTACAGTAAAACCTTAAGTCGTTGATTTAAAAGTTAAAAGAATATTATTCGTTCGGAACCCTTTGCACGCAAGTACGACTCGCACTTGGCTGGTATTTTAAGGGACTTTTGAATTTGCATCTCAGTCGAAATCTGACATATTGCGAATGATATACCCATACGAAAGTTGCCTTAAAATGAATAGAGTTTGCCCTCTAGAGGGGATGTGTCGTATTTTAAGACGCGTTCGTATTCATCTGCATCTGCATCTCAGTCACAAACTGACAAAAACCTCTAATTTATTCATTAATAATTATTATATACTAGTTGCCGCCCGCGGCTCCGCCCGCGTGATTGTCGAAAACTATCCTAAGGGAACATATTCCCGGGATAAAAAGTATCCTATGTGTTATTCCAGACTATAATCTACCTCTGTGCCAAATTTCATCAAAATCCATTCAGTAGTTTTTACGTGAAAGAGTAACAAACATCCATACATACATCCATACTTACAAACTTTCGCCTTTATAATAGTAGTAGGATAATTAATATCACAAATTTATTCATTCATCAAAAAAAAAAATCTTATGAATACATAACACTAGCATCAGACCTATACAGTCACCAATAATAGGTTAACCAACATTCAAAGTGAGTTTATAACACATATTTAAAATATTAAAATTTGAAATGTTACAACATTATTAGGAAATAAAATTACAATTATTCCATAAGTTTTAAATAAAAAAAAACGATTAAAAAACATTATAAATTGAAGTTACTCGTACAATGAGATCAAAATAATACCTAATACATTTACAAAGAAACATAATAACTAATCTCCATAAAATAGGGTATTTGACTAATTTGAAAAATCTAAATGAATGAATACTATAATAATTAATAGATGATATTAAAAAATACGATTTGTAAAAAAATTAATAATAATGGTCGAAAAACACAGAAGTTATACACTTTTGAAGATATTCTTCTACACTTTTCACACAAAATGTAATTTTTACTAGATGGCTTCAATTCAATATGGCGGAACTTATGAGTGACGTCACACGCAATCAATGCTTTTTCTGTTTATAACAGATTTTAAAACTCTGACAGCACCGCCATTTTTTTTAATTTTTAAGCAATATTTTTACCAACGTCTTGTCTGCTCCATAGGTTTTGAGATATGTAATAAAAAAATACAGTCAAATATTACCTATTTGACAATTTTTGACCTTGATTGTCGCTGAGATGATAATAATATTGTGACTCGAAGTCATGTGAACGATTTTCAAGTTAGTATGGGAATAGGGTGTTTCGGTGTCATGTGGCAATTCAATTGTTTCAATTGTTTGAAAGACGATAATGAAATAGTACGCCCCAAGTACTGCAACTGCAGAGAGACAGAATCAACAGTGGTGACGAGTCCCGCAGAAACATCTTAGATCCCGCAACGAAATTAACCCCGCTGTTAATTTCGTTGCGGGATCTAAGGAAAACATAATTTCCACTATGGTAGGCGCCCAATAAATAGCAATAGCGGTCATTGACCCACCTACATTTATTGGCATGATTAGTTTCAAAAACGGAAAGAAAGACATAAAGCTGTCCTGGAACGAAATCTATCGTGATCCTTAACATATTCTAGTAATTAAAAAAAACCGGCCAATCGCGTGTCGGACAAACACAGTGTAGGGTTCCGTAGTTACCCGTCTCCTAAACCATGCCCGAAAAATATGGAGTTTCTTGTCCGTTCTTCTCCATAAGAATCTACCTTTCCGAATGGACAGTAGAGTCACTTTATTAATGTAATATTATTATTTTACTGAACTGTAAATAATGACGTTCAAAAGTGACGTTTGATGGCCTAATTGAAATAAACCTTTGACTTTGACTTTGAAATAGTAAAAAGTACTATTATTTTGAAATAGTAAAAAGTATTATTACATTACAAAGTTACAAATGCACTTGGTTTTAAGTCAGTCAGTAGGTTTTCTATGGAATAATTAGGTTTTTTTTACTTACCCAGTTCCATTTTATAAGTTCGTCGACTCATTTACTCGTTAAGCCTAGGTAGCGGATCACCGCTACCTAGCTACACTACCAAGTTTTTCTTTTAAATTCGTTAAATATGCTACTACTATGAATTCTTTCTCGTCTCCAAAAACAACCGTCTAGTTGGCAGAGACACTTGACTCTAAACAAAACTAGCTCTTTAAAGCTTTATATTTCGAAAACGGATCCTTGGATGGAAAAATGGTTTTCGCAAACCTCAACCCTCAAAAGTTTAAACTACCTATCCAACGACATCCCACACCATGGGGTAGACGATACAACAAAATACATCGCCACTTTACATGTACATGTAGGGCGGCCACCCTAAAAAATTGAATTTCAAGATTTTAATTTACCACTGTGTCGGCGTGATTAATATGTATATCAAATTTCAACTTTATAGCGCTAAGCATCTCTGAGCTAAACCACGGACGGACAGATAGACAGACGGACATGGCGAAACTATAAGGGTTCCTTGTTGACTACGGAACTCTAAAAAGAATCATAATTTGTTTTTCGGGTACCTACGAAGAGATTTACTTTATTGCCAATTTATTTGGCGCCACCCATAAACTAACTACATAATAACCAACCATACGCTACGGAGTAAGCTCGGGTCACTTATCAGTGGGTACTGATAGTCCTGCAAGGTGGCTGCTACACACTTCAACTTGGATCTCAAGACCCCAAGTTAATTTTAGCTTGAAGATGTTTTATTAAGTCTTTCTAAGATGGTGAAAAATGATAAATAATAGTTATTTTGTAAGTAGGTTAAACATATCACTTTTACACGTCAATCTTTTTTGGTCATTTTTAAACTAGATGGGGCCGGTGTTTCCTAACTGACTACCCCGAGAAGAAACACCGAAACACACTCAGAGGTCAAAGTCTCTTTTAAATATAATACAATGTGATATGATCTGACTTCCTGGTTCTAACTGTGAACTTTTCCTTATGTATCTTAGCAGTTAGATGTAGGCCCAGTATGGAGACTGGTTTTGTTCTAAAATAAGATACAATAAAGTCCTACACTGGCGAAGTAACTACAAGTATATTTAATATTGTTAACATTTCTAAAATAAGTTCAGTTAAACAGTTGTCCATCATCTGCCTAGCCTTTTCCCTACTATATTGAGGTCGGTTTTCAGTCAAACCGGATTCAGATGAATATACCTATCAGTATTTAAACAGTTGTTAATACACTTTTTATGATGGGAACACGAAAAGAGAGCGCCTTAGAAGTAGATTCACCTTTTTACGAAGTATCCCTTAATCCCTAGATGTTTGAGAATATTTTGGTCACGTTATCCGGAACCATAGATATATTCCGAAACCGTTTCGGACTTGAGTAGCCAACATAGATATAATAAAGAAGTTTTTAATATTTCTATGGTAGCCAACATGCACTGAGTATCAGCGACCGTGTTTATATAAGGCCCCAGTATAATACATGGACAAACTTTAACACAGCGTTCAGTACGTCTTCTACTTCTTCTAAGTGTTAAAGATATTAACTTACCAAACTTGAGTTCCAAAAATATCTTCACCCGTTATCCGTTGTAAAGCGACCCAAAGATGTGTTTTTCATCTGCAAACAAAAAACTGTTCAAAGGAAACTAAATAAAACATTTTTTTCTTAATATGCAACTATGGTAGGCGCCAGATAAACTTGCTATAAAGTTCATTGACCTTTCACTAATATCCCTTTGTACATACCCGAACAAAAATTATGAACCGGTTTCAGAGATCGTAAAGATCGTAAATCGACTTCTATCGTCAGATAGAAGTCGATTTAGGGCAACTTTATGTCTTTATTTCTGTTTTTAACCGACTTTAAAAAGAGGAGGAGGTTCTCAATTCGGTTATATGGTTTTCTTTTTTTGTGTTTGTTACCTTATAACTCCCATCATTTATAAACCGATTTGATTTATTATTTTTTTAAATAAAAGGATATACCTTCCGGTTGGTCCTATAGAAATTTCATTTCAAAATACGAAGAAACAAGCAAGAGACCGACTTCCGAAATTAAAATTATTTTATACTATATACCTGGTGTTTTTTTTTTGAAACTCGATTGTTTTTTTTTTAAGTTTTTGATATTTAGAAAGTCAATGAATGTATGAGAATGTCAATGACCGTTATTGCACATTTACTTGGCGCCTACCATATTACATGACAGCATTAAACTTTTTGACGTAGATTATTTTCAACACAAAAACTAACCGTTAATTAAATGTAGGGATCGAGGAATGGGATGGGATGAAATGGAGGGAGACCTTTGCCCAGCTGTGGGATAGTGTGGGCTAGTAATAATAATAAGTAATAGGGATTGTTCTACTCACTAAGCTCCAACAAAGTAGGTACTGCACCCTGCCAGCTTTTCCCGAGAACCTGAAATAAAATAAAAAATATTAACAAAAACAGTTTAATAACTAGCAAAGTACTAAGGTAGTTGTAGTTGATGGAATGAATTAATCGATATTTCAAATGATATGTAAACTGTTATGTTTTTATTGCTTTGTTTAATTGTAATGTTATTGTTGTATTTTTTAATCTATCTAAATTGTAATTAAATAATATGAAATAGGCAGATATGTTTCAAGACTAATTTAATTATTTGTTTCCTGACTTAATATTGGTAACGTGCTATTATGGTGACAGCACAGAAGTGGTAGTATCCCCTGTAAAATTGCACACAGTTTAAGTATTCTTGGCGTCTCTCATATAATATAATATAAGTTTATTCAATATAAGTCACGGAGCAAATAGTAGTTTGTACATGGTATACAGAGTTGTCTTAAATGCTATAAAGAAAAACCAGTACAGCAAATATAAAATGGGTCATATATGGATGAGAGACGCCAAGAATAGTTAAATTGCGATTTTTTTTTTAACTACGTATTTCAGCAAAGGCAGGAAACTCGTAGGTAAAAAAAACTTAGTTCAGATGTCGAAAACTTTAAAAAGCTTTAACTATCGTTAGAACATGGTTACTACAAGGTCAATTATAAAGGCTCTTCGAACAAGCATGATATTAGAAGATCATTCTAAAAACGTAGACCTATTCTAGAAATCCCTTATTATGACTAAGAACTCCCGCGAACAAGCACGAACTTCAGAGTAGTTCAACAACTACACTCGTGGTAAATAAATCAACAAAAGCTCGCGATATTCCCAGCAATTTGATTCACCCCAAGGCCACTCGATGTCAACCATTACTGACAGAGCTCGCGGTTCATAGCGTAATATTCCACCAAAATATCTCGCATCCCATTGGTAGAGCATCACGAGCTCTATTCCTTCCCGGCCTCCTATTGGTCGTTGATAAACTGATGTAATTTAAAATATTGTCACTTCACGACGGCGGATTTCGCCTTATTGCAATTTATTTTCGTGGGGAAGATTATTTAATTTTCTCCGGCCTCCTATACTTTAATAAACAGATATTGGATGTCGTGACGTGTTGATGTACTTATCTATGCTTGAATTTGTTTAGGGAGATAGACAACACCGTATGTAGGAGGATATCTGGATATATACATAATTACATATGTTTCTTGTGTTTTTATTTATTTGAAAACCTTATGCTCGAAGGTACATTGTTGGACTTAATGCCTTAAGGTGGAAGCGCCTGGACAGACCGCGAAATTAATATTTTCTTATGTTTTTTGCAATTTGCTAGTCAGTGGCAGGCTGCATATTGAACAGAATATGATTCGCGACCGTAACACGTATTTATTTACAGAATTATAATCATTAAAATCATCAATACAACCCTTTAAGTTCATTTAACTCGATTGAATGGTTATTTCATGAAAAAGTCATTCAATCGATTTACATGAATGGTACAACCTGTATTGACGATTTTAATTATTATAACACAGAAAAGGTAAATTTGTTACGGTCGCCTATCGTATTTTTATCAACATAAGAACCTGACACTGACCTGCAAAATGCAAAAAAAATAATTAAAATTTGAATTTCGCTTTCACCTTAAGCGATACCTATCTACCAGTCACCCAAGTGTGATAGAGCGATAAAATGGCAGTTGGCAGGTTTCAGCGAGGAATGCGCAAGAAAATAATAACAATAATCATAATGATTGTAGACATAACCGTTCCGCATGACGAGAACCTCGTGAAAGCCGAAAAAGATAAGCAAATCAAATATATTAACTTGGCTCGCGAGGTTGTCGACATGTGGGATGTGGACTCAGAAATCATTGTACCGATAATCGTGTCAGCCAATGGCTTAATAGCCACGAGCCTCGACTAGCACCTCAGGAGGCTCTCGTTAGGCAGCTGGATCAAGGGCCTGATTCAGAAAGTGGAACTTCTGGACACGGCTCGTATTGTTAGGAGGTTCCCCTCTCTTGAGCCCTGACCTTGGACCCTGTTCCCGATACCGGTGGGCTACTATTTTTTATATTTTTGAATATTTTATATCTTTATATTTAAATATTTAAAAATGTAATTTATATGTATACAATGAATAAAGGAAATAATAATAATTTTATTATCAGGCTACTGAAGCCCACAGACACAATACACAAAATAATCTTAAACAATATTTTAAACTATTGCATAGGAAATGACGGCGTCGTGTTTCGCTGACTGGTGTCGCGCAGCTGGCCGCGGAAACGTCGATACACGACACCCTTCGGCCAAAACTCTTCTTTGAGGAACACCTCGGGCTGATGAGTTGGAACCCGTACCACAAACGACTTGAAGTTTGTGTTGAAATGCGACTCCAACTTCTCGACCCTCAAAGTACAGTTGGTCTTCACACTCATGTACTCCACGATATCTTCAACCTTCGTGGAGTGATCGATGATTAAATACACGATAAGCATCAGCGCCATAGAAATATAAAAAACTCCTTAATTATATCTATGATCATTGCAATACTACATTAAATACTTAAAATACATTTTTTTTATTTATTTTGTTATTTGGTTTATGCTATCAACGGTAGCTTGTTCGAGTTTAAAAATATTCCAAATTTAAACCCTAACGAAAGGGAAACACCTGTTAGGTTCCTAAATCTTAATCATTGCCACATGTGACACTCAAAAGCAGGTTCCCCTCAGATCTTATAGACGTAGACACAGGTACATTGGCTTTCAGAAATAATTATCACAGTACGTTAATACGAAGTAACTGGGGAGGTCTGGCTTCCTTCCGTGCGGAAATTGCGAGGAGGTTACGCCCTTTCAGCACCGCACAGCTTCTCCTGAAGGTACTTACGCCCCTAACAATTCATATTTTTGACTCGCTTCGGCCGGCGGCTTCGACCGCGTGAATGTCGGGAAGCTTCCCAAGGGAACATACTCCCGGGATAAGCCCATGTGCTATTCCAGGCTATTATCTATCTCTATGTCAAATTTCATATAGATCCGTTCAGCCGTTTTGGCGTGATTGAGTAACAAACATCTCTCACTCCATCCGTCTTTTCGCATATTATATTATATAATCTAGCTGTCGCCCGCGGCTCCACCCGCGTTAATGTCGAAAATTATCCCAAGGGAACCAAATTTCATCTAAATCGGTGCAGCCATTTACGCGTGAAGAAGTAACAAACATACACACACAATCACAAACTTTCGCCTTTATAATATTAAGTGTGATGTGATGTGATATGATATATAATATATTTATACATAAATATAGTCTGATGTTACCGGATAATTGTAAACTTCGCAAAATTATAAAAGTATTTATGAGTTTACAATCTCGCAAGATATTTTATGATCTTACGGGGTTTGCCATTTACCGGTGACATATAGTAAAGCTAAGATACTAAGATTTAGTCCAAGGCCCGCTTGCACAAACCAGAGATATATATAGAGATCTCTTAACACCGAGTTATTTGTTGACCGGGGACATTATGTATTTAGCCAGGTCAAAAAATTCTCAAAAAAAATTGAATAGATCTTAGACTAATGGACAATATTCTCGTTCGTTTGTTTTTGATTTTGGAATAATTGTTTGAACTTTTTTTAAAGTATATTTTTTTAATTGAGCCTGATTTAAAACCACATAAATATCTAAACACATGGTACTATGAAATACTGATTAGCAGATTCTAAATTTATATTTTGTGTAGAGATTCCTGAATGATATTCTGTAAAAATCTCACCGAAACTTAGACGGAGTAAACATTACGTGAGCTGTCAAACCATACAATCGAGTTGGAATGACAGTTCACTTCACACTCACTCCACTTAAAAGTTTACACGGTGACGATGACATAATAGACCTAATAATATACACACTTGCTTTTCCAATCTACTTTAGACATTATAGACCGGCTGAATTTAGAATCTGCTTATCATCTAGTATTTAAATATCTATAGTATTTTTGTTGTCGTTAATAAGTCTGAATATAGCCACAGGAACTTAGTACCAACGCCGGGTGTCCCGCGACAATCTTCCTTTTTTAAAACTCCAAGGGCACAGCTTCCGTACAAGGCATATATAAATTAGGTTCGTTCGCAATCGGTACATAATTTGACGCCTGGGGGTCTGCTAAAAATAATACTGACTGTTGGATGTATTTTTGGGAGTTTTTTTGGCGAAAGGCTGGTATTACCTCGGCGGGCAACACTTTTTGCGGGACGTCTTTTGAACACTGTATTCCAATCCAACTGTGAATGCTCTTGGAGAGGTAGCACGTTAGCATAAAATACTAGATACTGCACCAAATATGTACCTACAGTTAACATCATCATTTCAGCTGAAAGCTAAAGCCGGAAGCTGTTTACTCCTGGACATAGGGCTCTCCCAAGTATGGCCACATTAACCGGTTCTGTGTATCTCGCATCCAGCGGATTACCGCTGCCTTGACCAGGTCATCGGTTCACATTGGGTAGACCCGCCAACGCTGTGTCTTCCGGTATGCGGTGGCTACCGTCGACTACCTGTTCTGCGAGCCATGTGCCCCCTGCCCGCTGCCACTTAAGTTTGCCGATTCTTCGGGCCATGTCAGAAACCTGGGTTCTTTCTCAACAAGGTACTTTTTTAGGACACGAAGATAATGATTTTTTTTAATTTAGCAAAAAGAGATGCCAATCGAGTAAGGTTCGACGCGTTCTAAACTCCAAATACGCAATTTAGAAATCGGCTCTTAATCTGTCACAGTGTGCGCTACATTTTTTAATATTCTTCTTCTTCTCTTTTATAAAAAAATCAATTGCTGTTCGTGAGTCTCACTTAAACTCAAAAACGGCTTGACCGATTTAAATCATTTGTTTTTTTGTAGGGTTCGTACCTAATTGTCAGGGCGAGGTACATATTTAAGAATATTTAAAAATAATGCACCCGTACCCGTTTAATTTGCTCAAACATGTGTATACACACAGAATTAAAATTATACATGCATGCAATCTTATTAAAAGTAGCTTACGACATGTCTGCCATTTCACATGGCGTGCAAATATCTTAGGTACAATTCTTCGTTTGTTAAGTACTAATAAATCTTTATATCGCACACCTAGATCTAAAGGGACTAACTCAAAAATTGAGATTTTTAGTTATGCACACTATCGAATTCTACCCACAAATAAAACAGATTTAAACATATCTCCGCTACTCGACGCTAGATGGCTAAATACACCAACACGGGCTCAATTCAAAATAATAAAACAAATATACGTACATCGTTAAGCAATAGGGAAATAACTACAAAAATCTAATTGTCAGCCCCAAAATATCATTAAAATACAAGATTCCTCCAATATCTTTCTTTTACCTACGTAAAAGCAAAAATCTATACAGGAACCTCCTGCAGTGGACAGCGACACAGTAATATGTTTTTCGCCTTTTCTGAAAAAAGTTCTTTTTTGAGTTAACCCTGTTTAGATCCAGAAAGAAAGAAATAATAAAATTTATTTAGCACAGGTACATGAAACACGCACGGTAAAAATTACAAAAAAAGGTAGTTATGCCAAAAACTAAGTGTGTGTCTCACGGCTGCACTAAAAAGGTCCATTTCAGAGATATGTCAGACAGACTGATGCTGTCTGACGCTAGTTTTCTAATGAACCTTTCAAACCTTTCCGATCTAGGTGTGCAATATATACTGTATCTCTCAAGTAAAGTAAACATATCTATGTTTACATTAGTGATAGCCTATCATGGATTAGTAGCTTCATTATTAAGATATGGTGTCATATTTGGGGCAACTGCAGTGAGAGGGAAAGAATATTTAGTGCCCAAAACGATGCCTTAGATCAATGACAGACAGGTCTACTGAAAGTTGTCAACCTGTATTTAATTCTGACATTACCTTGTTTGTGTATACTAGAAGTTGCCCTATTCGTTTCCTTAAACAAACACTTATTTACCTCAATGGTTGACATAAGAGATCGCACAGTACCAATAAGGTCCCAGTATAAAAACCAATTGTACACAGGTGGTCATAAAACAGCCTTATTTAAACTAACTGTTGCCCGCGACTTCGTACACGCATATCCGTTTTATCCCGTATAGCATTCCCCATGAACGTGGCTATCATATACAAACAGAATTTTCAAAATCGATCCAGTAGATCCAGAGATTACCCCCTACATACAAACTTACAAATTTTATAATATTAGTATAGATACGCAGTCAAACATATAACCTCCTCCTTTTTTTGAAGTCTATTAAAAAATAACATCCTTTCCATGGAACCGCTTATATATAATAAAAGCCCTACCCACAATTTTTTAATTCAAATCTAATATTTTGCATGCCGAACGGCAAAATGTATCGGGACAATTTACAAATATTCCACCTTGAACCTGCATTATTAGCAAATAAATTATTTCTTTCTTTACAATTGTGATGACTGTATGACAATCATTGTCGTTGATAGAATGGTAATATGACTAGTGCCCCTGGCGGAAAGTGGGCTTACATTTTGGAAGCTCTCCAAAGAAGAAACAAAGCAACATTATGTGTATCCATCACACGATACGTTGCTAGTGTGCAATCAATCAGACGAAGCATCCTGCTCCTCTCGCCATAATTACAACCGACTAGGGCTGTTACTGACTCTGCTTTCTTTTACTGATTCATGATCTGAGTTTTGCTGATGATACTAACTAATCTTACTTCTTATTTTTTACCGTTTTAAATGTGGATGTATGTTTGTTAATCAATCACGCCAGAACGGCTGAACGGATTTGGATAAAATTTGGTATAGATATAGTTTACCATCTGGAATAGGATATAGGTTAGCTTTTTATCCCGGGAGTATGTTCTCTTGGGATAATAAGAAGAATATTATTATTTAAATGTGAAAGTGAGTTTGTTTATGAGTTCTACGCCTAAATCGCTGAACCGATTTTGATATTTTTTGCGCAGAAGTAGATGGAACCCTGGAGACGATTTTAGGCTAAACTTCTTTCTTTTATATTATCGTGATCGAAGCTGCGGGAAGCATATAGTTTAAAATGTTTTGTTCTCAGGGATGATGCACGTGCGGAATTTGTTCAAAAGAGTCACCGTGGTCTAGGAACGCAAAGGGAAGGAACACAGATGGGTTTTAGTCAGTAAGAGTCTGACACGCCCTTCCGCTCCACCCAGAGCGGAAGAAGTCATTTGATGATTTCCCATCCTTAAAAAAAAACTATTTAATATGGGAAGCGTCTGACCTAAATACGACTAGCGCTGTAGGTTAGAGTGAGAGAGGAAGAGCCCGCCTTCCGCTGCTGTATGCATGAGAGAAAGGTAAGCCAGACAGACTGGCGCCGTAACGCGTTACGTTACGAAGCGGTTTACCCTCCCATAAGAAGTTATCACTTCAAAAAGGCCATTACTAGAGAAAACCATATCAGATAATTTTCTACATTATATGATTTATTAGCGAAGATCCTGTTTCAGTTGTTTCGTTTATAGTTTGGAATAATTCAAAATTTACATATTGTTGTATTATTTTCAGTAGTTCGCAACGTTTCATTCTAAACAATCTATATTATCTGTCACATTCTTGTTCTTCACTCTCATTCAAGTTATTTCGTTCGTAACCAGTTCAATTGGAGCTAAATCGATAGACTTCATTTGATGTCCGTGTGTAATCTCTATGAAAATCCACATTAGATAAATGACACTGCAAACAGTGATATACAGAAGTAATTATAACGAAACAGGGGAAGTGACAAAGTGAACTGTCATTCCACCTGCTTAAACTATGGCTCGACAACTCACTTCAAGCTTTCTTTTTTTCTTTAAACTATGTTTTCATTGTGAGATGTTTACAGAAAATACTGCAGGCCTTTTTTGGGAATCCGCAGTCTTGCTTTAGATCCCTCCCAAAGATATCCGTTCCATCCCTGCACAGAGCCCAATACATTTATGAAATACAAATGATAGGTGTAAATCAAGCTAGGCCGTCCGCACACAGGTACACTTGCAAGCAGGCTTCCAATTTGAACTGAACAATGTTTAATTAGTAGGCTGCCATCGATTGTACTATGTTTGGCAGGCAGCGTTCGTTGAGCACCGCAGCGCACGTTCACCAATCAACCGGAAATCTAATCTGTTAACTTTATATAACTACGTCTAGAAAGCTGTAATGATATCAGTATATGGGGATTCGTTTTACACGTTTACGCTACGGAACCCTGACAAGAATAATGCATCTCGACGGATTTCAGTCAGTGGGTCTGTAAACGATTTTGCAATTGAAGTATTATTTTGCAATTTTTAAATCTCAGCTAAGCTTTACAAAACTTCGCGAGCTCGAAGACAAAGAAAACATTACTTTGCACTTTAAGGTAGCGCACCTTCCTTCATTTTTTGTAACCTACACTTCGTTTAACTTTCGATCAATGTTGAGTGAGTTTGACCACTGTATTACTTTGTAAGAACGAAAGAAATATTTACAACTAGTGGTCCCGGCGAACTTCGTACCGCCTCAGAATATTTTTTTGCCGTTTTTTGTTCTTGTCATGTATCAGAAATGGCATTGTATTCGAAAATGATTATTGCACAAAATCTTTTTTCTTTAATTTTTCCAATGATTTAATAGTTATTCTGCTGTTCGGGGCAAAGACAAATCCAAAAAAAAAAAATTTTCAAAATCGGTCCAGCCGTTCTGAGTTATAAATAGTGTAACTAACCCGACTTTGTTTTATATAGTATATACATAGATGATTGTAAAGTGTGTCCATTCAATGGGTCATATAGAAACATGTTGTTAAGTACATGTGTGCTATCGAGGGAATTACACCCCGTTCCACAACATTCCTCATACCGCACTCGTGTATAAAGGAAAACGTTATAGTACAAGATGGAGAAATTAATATTATCATGTGATGCCGATCAAGTATTTAACCACTTGTGAAGCGGGATTGATATTTTTTTTTTAAGACTTGTCTTACAAACAATGTAAGGAATGGTTTTATTAGGAACTAGTGGTCTGCCCTGGCTTCGCACGGATGTTTTTTTTTTCCAACATTTTTTTTTCATGCAAACCCAGCCCTGAAAATCACGAACACAACAAAAAATAATTATTTAAATCATTCAAGCCGTTTCTGAGTTTAGGGAGACTAACGAACAACAATTGTTATTGTTTAGAATATAGGGATATGCGGAACAGAGAGTAAAGTCCCGCACACCTCCACGGTAGTGGGAGGATCCTCCGACCAGACGGTTGTTGTGTCTGGTGGGTAACTGCCAGATAGTTGATGTTCGGACTGTTGTATATGTTCAAATCGCACGGAGAACTTTGCTTGCGCGATGCAGGATTTCGTTGTTGTAGATGGCGTGGCGGTTCTTTTTGTTGCCGTTCAAATTTCGTTTCTTAGTTTTTCATGTGGCGGCATTGATGCCGCTACAAGAAGATAAAACCAAAATTAAAACTCGTGATTTTCCTAACACTACAATTACATTTAATTATTCGAAAGAAAGAAATAAATATCTATTTATAACAAACGTGAAATGCAGATGAATTTGTTACGTGTTTGAAATAACGATTATGCATATATAGAGAGCCATGGAGTGTTCCATACTTGGCAAAAGTACGGCTAATAAACCGAGTTCCAAACGACGAGATCCGAAGACTGGAGAAGGTCGAAAAATGGAGCTGAGCACGACACCTGGCAAGGTGCGGTGATGATATGATAAGTCGGTGATTACCAAACCATCGATTTTCGACATATCGCATCAGCGTGCAGTCTTTCATTTTCGAAAAGTAGATCTTGGTATCTGAAATGATTACCATCAGTTACAAACATTATGTTAAAATTACATTTTTCGGATTTTATTTTTTCATCTTATACCGATAATCAATGATAGGGTATTTTTAGATAGTAAGTTTTTCATACAATTTGATAGCAAATTTTCGGAGATGAAATGAGGTATCATAAAAATTCAGAGACTATTTTCTGAGGCCGGTTTGATCCCCATCGTGCAGAAAAACTTCTGGACTTTAAATATCAAATTGTTAATTAAAAAGCCTAATTAACTTCAACATGGCTGATGTTTGGCTATTTCTATATATTAATGAGAATAATATCTACTAACTGTGTTTTAACTTTAAAGATTTATAAAAGAGTATTTTAATTAGACAACTATTCGCCGAATGTCGAATAATAAACACTATTAGGTACTCGGTATTCGACAAATATAAAAAAAAATCGAGTAAAGCCGAATATCAAATAATATCGAGTATTCGCAATATCATACTTTGTAAAATCCAAAAAGAACCTGAAACCGTAAAGAAAAGCCGCGCGCACAAAACTTATCGCAACTAAAATCGCGGCCAACCTTCGTCTAATAGATAAACAACTACATATACCAGTCACGTGTATCATGTAAAAAGTAGCGCAGAAACATTCGCGCGACAATCGCACGACGCCCGCACGACGGCCGCACGACGCCCGTCGGCCCGCCACAGGCCGGACTTCTAAGCAATAATTGTAGGGAGAAATAATAACGCCGACACAGCGCGGCCCGTATCCGCTTGCAATAAAAATGTAAAACGTGCCCGATAAGCGACTACGCGAAAGGCTCAAATGTGAAACGGTAGTGCTGTTGCCTGCGACGGTGCATCGATATCGATAGCGACGATCGAGTTTGTCGAGGGGACACAGATTGAATCGGACGCGATAAATAAAACTGCAGATTTACAAGATCTTAGTTAACTTGAGTTCAATCTAGTTTTAGGGTTTTATTGGCAAGAGAAGTGCCAATGCCGATTCAATAACGCGTTCGACGTTTTGAGAAATATTTTACGTGTTTCTTAAATATCCATCGTTTTGTATCAATAATATTGTGTATAAGACTTTTCTGTGCATGTATAATATAAAACGAATGTACTTTTTGTGCACAAAGTGACGCCGAAAAACTACATACATAGGGAGTGTGGACTTGTCTCCTTTGACATAAACCAGCCGGTCGATTCTGTACACATGTCGAAGTGAAGGCTTGGGTGAAGTGATCACGAGGTGAGCTGTTAATCCATATAATCAAGATGGAATGACAGCTCACTTCGTGATCACGTGACATCTTGATTATATAGATTGACTAGTGGACCGCCCCGGCTTCGCCCGGATATTAATGTTTTTTCAAAATATTCTTTCATAAAAACCTTCTCCTGACAATAACAAACACAACAAAAAAAAAATTGCGAAATTGGTCCAGCCATTCTCGAGTTTTGCGCTTAGCAACACATTTAGCGATTCATTTTTATTATATAGACTAGTGGACCACCCCGGCTTCGCCCGGTTATGATTTTTTTTTCAAAATTTTCTTTCATAAGAACCTTCTCCTAACAATAACAAACACAACAAAAAAAGAATTAGCGAAATTGGTCCAGCCGTTCTCGAGTTTTGCGCTTAGCGACACAATTAACGATTCATTTTTATTGTATAGATAGATAGCTCACCTCGTGGTCCACCCAAGCCTTCACTTCAACATGTTTACAGAATCGACCGGCTGAGCTGCTCATAACAGCATAGCGAAGAAACCATCGATATCGCATACCAGAGCCACACAGCTCTATAACGCGGACTGTTTGAGTTTTTATGTCCGGATCAAACCGCTAGGTATTTTGTCATACAAAATATAAATGTTGCATACTTCCTTCCTTCATTGGTGGGTTATCTAAATGATTAATTGTCGGGCTCCTGCCGGTATGCCTGGCTTTCAACGAGCTAGACAAATAAGAATAAGTATTAGCTTGAATAGCGGGCGAAGTTAGAATAACTGGCGACTTTGTATCGTAAGTTAGTCATGGTTTGTTTTACAAGGCTATGGGATTGTTTCAATGTTTCTGATGCTAATATGAGGCTTTATGATCCGTTTGTGATGAAGGATTTCAGTGATTAGGGATCCTGAAAATCTCAATGACTTGAACAAGAATGAATGCTAAGGGGGCGATGTGTCGATGAACAAGACCTGCGGGGCGAGAGGGTAGGAGGAGGGTGATGAAGAAAATATAGAATACTTCAAAAACTTAATTTCAAGGCGAACTCTGTGATAATAACGTTTAGAAGGAAGAAGTTTTAGTTTCGATATCAATAGATACAATCTGACTAGAAACTAAGAATGATCGATGAAACGGAATCTCTTCCGATAACAAAAAATAATCATGAAAGTGTTTTCAGTAGATAAAACAAGTTTTTAATCGTAGGAAAGTACCAAAAGAAAGAAGAAGACCATGGGACTACCTGCACGAAGCGACCTCAGCGCTCCGAGGCAGCCTGCCTCACCAAATCGTTAACATATATACCATCTAATTCGAGTGGTTACAAACAAAATGCGGCCTAATATTAAAGCGAGCGAAGCTACCGACTTGCAAGCCATTATTACACTCCACAATGAAATTGTAAGTAATTTCAATAAATATGGCTACTGCAAACCTTCGCTATACTTACTGACCCTATATAGGGAACTAATAAACAGTTAGCCATCACGAGAAAGCGGATCGATCTTAAAATTGATATGTTTATTATGACTTTCTCACGATCCACGGATAGACGAGCGTTTCGTTAAGTTTTTTTGCCTTTAAGGTCAGGATAGTGAGCTGGTTTTTAGTGCTTTTGATTTGTGGCTTCCATTAAATTTGCTTAGCTATAGGTTTGAAGTATCGATGCTGGTGAAACGTTTAGTTGCAAGACTTTTGCTGATAACGGCAACGACAGTGTTGTTTGAAAGGATGGATCCGTGGAAATAAAGAGACAATTTGAGAAGCAACAAGCAGGTAGTCAGTAAAAGATACTTAATTAAGGTGTTCTATGACCGTACTCCAGAGAAATATATCCTATGATTGAGTTCCATTACGTCGCAGTGCATAAACAAAATAAGAATACCCAGCTAATGTCCGCAAAGCAAGTCGCTTTACCACAAATATAATGATATAATAGCCAGTAAGACAGTTAGTAATTTTCCCGATTACCCATGGCGAAAGCAAAAAGCGATTCGGAATTATATTTTGAAGACTTCATTTATCAGTACTTAGTATAATTTGAAACATTTAAATTGTATGGTGAGGACATGCGTCCTGCAACTACTGCACTTGTTACTTACTGACTGAGCAGACACACACTGACAGACAGAGAATTAATTATACCATTGTAGATAGTATAACTTAACAGACAGATTTGTTGCTGGGGACTTTGTTGCGCCACTTCTTCTTCCCAGCTATAACGCTAGGAAGTGGTGACGGGCGGGCGTTTTGGGGGACTGTCTTTTTGTAGAACTTTGACGTGCAAAAAGTGATGGCACTCAGCCTAATTTGAATAAATGACTTTTGATTTTGATTTAACTTGCCTCTAGAATTTTGCCTTAGTCCTTGGACCCTTAGACCAAAAGATAGTCAGGGTCTTGACCCTGACTATCTTTTGGTCATGAGTTCAGATAAGCAAATCAGTAATGTGAAACTTTGGTTACTTAGATGTTATTTAAATAGATCTGAGGCATAAATTAGTGATGCAACTCCTACAAGTATATTGATTCTTATAGTAAACGATGATGCGGTCGACAATGGAGCACGCTTGCTTAGAATTAAGGGCCCATTTACACTCAGACGGACCGTCTGTTTAAACGGAAGACGGCGGCCTAACGTGCGAGTTCACACTAGATGAACCGTCCGTTTAAACGGAAGACGGCGCCGAAATTGCGTGTTCACACTAGACGTACCGTCTGTTTAAACGGAAGGCGGCGGCAGGACGTACGTGTTCACACTAGACGGACCGTCTGTTTAAACGGAAGACGTCTAAATGTGAACAGGGTCATATAAATTGTACTGCCACGGGCATATCCGTCTCTTTAGACGGACCGAGAAAACAGACGGCTCGTCTAAGTGGGAACGGGCACTTATCTTTTACCTCGTGACTTAAAGATTCCCAGGTTGTAGCTATGAGGGAACAAGAGCTATAGGAGAAACTTGAAGAAGAAGCGAGCATAGTTACCAGTGATGAAATTGCTAGCCCCACGAAAAGACTTCGCCCCATTAAAAATTGTTTGAGTAACATAATAACTATAAACAGCGAACGACAAGATAATTATTATAAAGCAAAAACAACTGTTTTAACTGCGGAAACGGTGTCAGTAGCAACTGTGGCAAGCGATCAAGTTCACCTCCAGTTACTGAGAAACAAAGAAACGTTAACGATAAAGTTATTGTATCCATTGAAGTACTTAGTAATTGTAGTACTTAGTATTGAAACAGACTGTTGAAGAAAAAAAGGTTTTGAGAACTGTTGAACACGCAAGCAAATTAAGTCAGCATAGGAGACGGGGCCCGCTAGGACTGGGGCCCTGGAACGTAAAGGGCTTTAGAAGGAAGACGGATGGGTTTTAGTCAGTAAGAGTCTGACACGCCTTCCCGCTCCATTTGATGATTTCCCGGCAAAAAAAAAAGGCTAAGAAATTATTTGAGTGGATAAATAAGTAGGGGTCCGCAAGAAACGCTGCTTGGCCCTAAAAACTTCCGGGGAAAACTCTACTTCAGCGTACTTCCTAAGTTTGCTACAAACATCGCACAATCTGCTTTCACAAAGATTTTTGTTCGCTTCTAACCTATCCTCATCATCTGCCTAGCCTTTTCCCAACTATATTGGAGTCGGCTTCCAATCAAACCGGATTCAGCTGAATATCAGTATTTTACGTGGAGCGGCTGCCTACCAGACCTCCACAACCCATTAACTGGGTAACACGGTACTTCTTTGCAAAACTGGAGTCAGATTTACTGGCTTCTGACAATCCGTAACGACTGCCAAAGATCTACAAATGACAGCCGGGACCAACGGCTTAACGTGAACGGAGAAAACTCGATACGTTAAGATGGTCACCCATCCACAGACCAACCTTGGCAAGCGTTGCTTAACCTTGAAGATCGAACAGCACCGCTTCATGGTTAAAGCAAGCGATCAACAATTATTTTCGTTCCTATGATTGTTCATACGATATGATTAGGTACAAGCCGCAAGCGTTTACGCTACACACCCTTCATACGGACACACTACTTTGACAAATTGTCATACAATACAACCTGTTTTTAGTAACAAAGCGCTCTGACTGACAACCTGTTATTTCAACTGTCACGTTTGGCTAGTTTTGAATAGAAAATGTAATATGTGCAATTTTCTCTTTTAAATCTTCGGCCTCAAGTGTAGGCACCCATATGTTTTCGCAGTAGGAAAAAATATAGGGTTTGCCTACCCGTAAGTGCTTATTATCAGGACCAAAGTAGTCGTTTTCATCTTTAACGTTGACTTTGGTCCCTGATTTCTTGATGCGTGATTTTTTTGCTGGTGTAAGTAGTTATTTGCAAGTGTGCAATGATTTTTGAGGTAATGTAAGGTTTAGTACAATTAAACTGTATGTTTAAGTAACTGACAAACATTGTATGGATAGGGAAAGAAAAAAAAAGAAAAAAAAAACGAAATAATCTATTTGTTACTTTTGCTTTTGTCACATAAAAAAAAATTAAGACGAATCATTGCTTTAATTTTATTTTATTTCGCGTGACGACACGCCTTGGTAATTGGTATACATTTTACATGGAAGTGACATCACAAGGCTCCACCCCTGAACTTTTAAATGCGTTTTAATTGTGTATTTTAATACTGTATTTTGAATTAGTTTGATAAAGAAAAACAATACGTTTCCAATATTATTTGATGATCAAACTGAACGACGACCCATAAAGAAATCCGCCATGAACAAGGAAGCGAGACATTACCTTTTCTCGAAGCGTTTCGTCATATTTTGGAAACCTTATAGTTTTCTATATTGTATCCAGAAACCATCCCTATTATCACTTCACTGAAGGCTGATTATCCCTTGCACATCACAAAACGACAACGCCTAGTTGTCTGAGACAGCCGGTCTATTCCGTCAACATCTCCCCGTGTTAACTTGGTGAAGTGAGCATAAAGTGACCTTTCATTCCATCTTGTTTGTATGGATTGACAGCTCACTTCAAGTTCACTTCACCTAAGCTTACACGGTGAGATGCTAACAGAATCGCTACAGTTCTCAATCTTAGTATTAAAATTACTCTGAATTTACCTTTCAACGCTGAAAAATAAAAGATAGACGCCCAACAGTGGGCAAGCAACCTACATTTAAAAAACCGAACCCAGAATGGCACGCCAAAACTCTCCTGGGAAGATTTTAAATATTGGATTAATAATTCAAAAAAGTAATTACAGTAGAACAAGTAATGATGCTCACGCTTCTGTATTACCCCGTGCCTCATTGAAAGCGGAGCGGATTCAATCAGAGAGCCAATTCTACTTATTTTAAGCAACGTTCGCATTTCCATCTCGTTCGCTATCTGTCAAATATGCGACTGAGATGGGAATATAATCAGATATCTATCCTGCTAATTAGATCGACGCTTTCGAAATGTGGATCTGGCGAAGACTACTTCGTATACCATGGACCGCTATGAGAACGAATGAGTCCATACTGGTAGATCTCAATATTACCAAACGGCTTTCTGCAATATGCCAGGAGCGTGCCCTAAGCCTTTTCGAACATATTATGCGTTCTTCTAGGCACAGTTTGGAAAGGCTCATGTACAGAACGGTCCACACTGCAGAAAACCACATGGCTTACGACGTGTCTCACGTCGTATGTGGTCACGATCCTCAGCAGTGAGGGAACGACGAAAAAGAAGAGAAGATCCTGCTTGGATTTACGATATTTGAAACCGCCGTGACCGATTTTTTTTTTTCCAAAAAGAGTAAAAAAAAAAATTAATTGTCGGACTAATCACGTTATTGAATCAAAACCGCCGTTAGCAATTTTATTTTTTCAAAATACGTCCAAAAGAACAAATGAATTGTCGGACTTATTACGTTATTGAAGAAAAGAAGCGATATGAGCTTTCCCAATAGCATCTTAACATTACTCAATAAATTGTCTCTATCATCAAAATTCAACACTGAATTCTCGAAACCCGCTTACAGTCGAACCTTGCCTATTTTAATACATACTAATTTGTGGTGAGTATCGGCTACCGAAACAAAAAACAAGAATTACAGGGGCATATTATATTTTTATAATTCCTAATAAGGGAGTAAAGCTTGCTCGCGGCGCGTACGCAGGCCCCGATCAACGGAAAATTGATCTTTATATGGTCAATGTGGCTGATATTATTATGTGCAGATCATTTACGTTATTGAAGTGTTATTGTGCGGACACGTAAAAAGTGGAATTCCCGGTTGGAGTCCTTATTTTCGATTTTCCTCTTTTGAATATCTATCTACTAGACTAGGGACTTATAAGAACAACCACAGATTGTACAATTAACGCGACCACCTGCTAAGCCCACAATACCGAAAAAGTTGAAGAATAACAAAAAAGAATTAATAGGAAGAACTGATTGAAGGCTCACACCAAGCCGCAGACCGCAGAGCCGTCAATCAGTTCCACACAATCGTCAATAACAAATCCAACATAACAAAGTCTGAACCCAGCGCCCGCAAGCACCACAATAAAAAATAAAAAGTATGATATACTAAAAAAGTTGTCAAAGTCAAAGCACATGCGTGAACATTTCAAAACATTTTTTTTGCATGTTTAGCGAATGGTGGTGATAGACAGGCAGGCGCATACTGCGACGCGAATATAAGGACGCGGTCTATACACGCGGAGCGAGTTTGAGGAGATGAGCTAGGGGCAGTTAGACTGCAGAACTGAAGCGAAACGGAGCTGAAACACCGCGTCTTCACTAACAAGAACCGCGGACACAAGGCCAATTCACGTTCTTGAAAAGCGTTCAGAGATTCTAGACTACTTTTGACAACTTTTTCCAGTTCTACATTTCTCCGCTCCTCTCCGCTCTTTGGGCATAGCTCACCCTGTGCAACTTCACACAATTACCATAGACACATAATATTATAGGGGAAACTGCCGGTGACGGAGACTTGGATGGGTGTCATGTTGCTTTGACTATGCTTTGTATCCTGCGTCATACATTGACGGGAAAAAAGCAAGCGGTTTTTTTTAATAAAAGATTAGGTTGCAAAAGTTAACCTTTGTGGATAGGTATGTGTATACATGTAAGTGTAAATGGTGTACTAAAAAAGTTTGGCTCTAGAGTTTAAAAGGTACCTTAACAGGTTAAACGAAGAATTATGGAGTTTCTTGTCCGTTCTTCTCCATAAGAATCTACCTTTCCTAATGGACAGTACCTAGCGTTACTTTATTAATGTAATACTATTATTTTACTGAACTGTAAATGATGACGTTCAAAAGTGCCGTTTAATGGCCTAATTGGCGTTTTGAGTTTTTGACTTTTTTGACTTAATTAATTTTTTAATCATTAGTGAACAATCTTTTTGTTCTGATTTCTTACAAATTCCTCCAAAATTATAGTTTATCTAGCTATTGAGATAGAAATATTTCGCAGACGAAATAACTAAAATATTCTCATGGGAAACAGTTAAGCGGTATCTATTGCATTGACGAAAGTACGTTGACATTAGATTTAATGGAATCAGCCGGGGGCGTGAATATCCAGATTTGGGTAAACGGCCTATGAACGGCAATTCACTCGATTTGCGAGTTTTGACTTTATGAATAATGTGGGAAAGTAATATAATCGTAGGTCTTGGTTCAATATCATATATGTAGCTAAATAACTAGCTGACGCTACAGTTGTTATCTCAGTGTTTCCCGAATTTTCAGATTTTTGCTATGTTCTGACCCCAAGAATCAGAATCAAACTACTCGAACATGTGAAACAGTCATTTTGCAATATTGAATCCTAAATAAAAAACACACGTTTTGAAGTTTAATTAAATCAACGAATAGCAAGCCTGTCACCGGAAAATTGCAAACGCCGCAAGATCGTAAAATATCGCGTGAAATCATAAACTAATTTTTCTGAATAAGACACGGATATATTGGAAACTGTTGAATTTGGATGGGATTTATTGTAAGTATAAAAATATATCGAGAAATTATAATCTAAGTATTACAGATTTATAACAATGTTACGGAGTCTGCAATTTTCCGGTGATACATGCACCAAATAAGATCTTTTAATTTATGGTTAGGAATGTAGAAACAAATAGTAATAATAAAACTTTCTTGGTCATCATCACTCGTCGTGTTTTTCATCCAGACATTTCAATCTTCATCTCATCAAATGATAATTTCGAAATATTTGTTTTAGGACAAATTTTTCAATAGACCAATAATTTGACATATTTTCTCTACAAAAGCTGTCAACCCGTTATTTTTATTCCTCAGGTAAAAGTCAGATAACTTTTTGTATTGAAAAACCCATGTTGACGAATTTCATTTATTTTTCTCAAATCCGAGAAAAAAAAATGTTTTAAAATTAAAAAAATAAACCGAAGCCTTGATCTTCTCAAAAGTACACCGAGCTATCACCTGACGTCAAAAGACAGTTATAATAATAATAAAGCTCTTTTTATTTCAGTGTAAAGTATGTTTACATTTCAAAGTGTTAGTAGATTACTTAGACTAGGTTAGTTTATGATCCGGGGATTGCGGATGTCGCATACGTTCCCGCGATCCCCGGCGTAGGTGGAAGATGGAACACCGGGGTGGTTTTAGTCAGTAAGAGTCTGACAGACCCCTCCACCCGCCCCAGGGTGGAGGATTTCCATGAGGATTTCCCCCCGAGAAGGTTAGTTTATGATTATGTTTGTTACATAATATTTTTCTAGCTGTTCCTTTACACCCCCCCTTTCGGGTAAAAGCCTCCTCTAGTTCCTTCCATTTGTCCCTATTTTGGGAAACTGTCAACCAGTCTTTGCCTGCTAATTCTTTAATATCATCAGCCCAACGTTTAAATGGTCTGCCTTTGCTTCTTTTTCCAGCAGGCCCTGCCCATTTGGTAGTTTGTAGAGACCATCTCTTATCTGTGTATCTTGACAAGTGACCAGCCCATTTCCACTTAAGTCGCAAAGCTTGTTCAAAAGACAGTTAGACCATGTTAACTTCGAGCCAATCAGATATTAACAGTCCAACATCCTGCGTGACAAGGACAGAAGAATAACCTTAAAAGCGTGTCTCCTCTTCTCCTAACTCCTCTTTTCTTATTTATTCCCTTCTTTTCCCTGCTAAAACACTAGGGAGTGGTGAGGAGTTGGCGTTTTGGGGGATAGTCTTGATGTACAACTTTGACGTTCGTAAAGTGCTGGCTTTCAGCCTTTTATGAATAGATTGACAAATAATTTACTTATTGTACTAGACATTTCATAGAAACAAGAAAAAAAATGTACGGTCTATTTTTTCTTCGTAACATCCTTTTAATGAATAGGTATCTACCTTTTTTTAACGATTCAAATGACTCCTTCCACTCCGGGCGGAGTGGAAGGGAGTGTCAGTCTCTTACTGACTAAAACCCATCCATGTTCCTCCTAATGTTCTTTGCGTTTCAGAACCACGGTGACTGTTTCAAACAAATTCCGCAACCCTGCCAGATTACTAACGTCAACTCCCGGACCATGTCACCTCAAACAGGTCGACACTTCCTTCACACATGTCATATTAAAATAATGATAAATACGTGAAAACCTAGACAATCGACGGTACCGAATCAATTCGTGCGAACCTTATATTTTATTTTAAGGATGGGAAATCATCAAATGACTCCTTCCGCTCTAGGCGAAGCGGTAGGGAATGTCAGACTCTTACTGACTAAACTCCATCCGTGTTCATCCTAATTTCCTGTGCCTCTATCGACAAATTCCGCAACCTTGGACCTAACAACCTATTCATGTAGTTATCTGTTAACTACTACCCAAAACCATTCGTAGGTTCTTTTCAAATGTCCTGAAACATTCATATAAAACGTAGTTCGAATATTCTCACAGATTAAAGCAAGCGCCGGGAACGTTTACTGCACAAAGTTACCACGGCTCGTAGCGAACGCTTTGACATCAATCAAGGCGCGATTTCGACTCGAATATGTATTATTTGCCCTAATATTTATGAGATAGAATTACACGGTACGGATACGCGCTTGATAGCTTGCCATACATGCTCGGATTGAGGGTGGGCAGGACGTGTACTGTTCGTGAACGATAGTTTCTTTTCATTTTGTGCGAATTCTTTTACTTTAAGTAAGTCAAAGAGATTTTTGTGGTTGTAAAAATCCCTTTTACTTTAAGTAAGTCAAAGAGATTTTTGTGGTTGTAAAAATCCCTTTTACTTTAAGTAAGTCAAAGGGATTTATGTGTTTAAGAACTACAAAAATAATAGGTACGATTATTTATTTAATTAAATGTGACCTGTAAGTTATTTATCTTTAACTGACACAGCTCTAGAGCTTTAAACTAAGCCCCCTTTGACCTCTTATATATTTAACTATATTTCTACCCGCATGTTTTTTTGGCTGGCGTGAGGATTATTGTATCTTTGTCTGCTATTTATAATGTAATGCCCGTGGCCAGCACCACTTCAAATCAACATCATAATGAAGACTTGACTCAGTGACAAACACTTACACAATGCTACAATGCGCATTGCGCGCACCCTCTAATATTGAACTACTTAGATTTCATTACATCTCCACAGGACGCAACATAGTTAAAAATGAAAAATATTTAAACAACGTATTAGGAGCCCGCAGAGCACGCCCTGTGGTACCCCGAGGGCCTATTTCAAACACAACTGCTCAATGCAATCCGCCCGGCGGGGTTCCGTACTTGCAAATCATATAAAATGTCGGTTTCAAGGCGTGGTGCCTGCTCAATCACCCTTGGAATTATGTTATTGGGATCGGGAATTAGATTTGCGAATGAATTTTCTTGTTTATTGATAATACAAGTGACAGGGTTTTTCGCGGCTGTTGCGGAGTTTAAGATGATAGTGAACTGAGAGTGAAATTTTTAGTTCAGAAGAACTCCTCGGAAACGTCAATATAAACAAAGAACCAGCCTATTTTCTCCTAAACCGTTTAATTCGCCATTCGCCGAAGAGTCAAAATATATTTTTTCTAAAGCATTGCCTCGCAATCTGCACGTTCAAAGCCCTGTCATTATTTATCGGTATTTATTAAAACGTATAATACAATTTTACCGTCAAACTGAATTTATTTATTGTAAAAGCCAGGACCAGGCGCGCGCAACGTATAATCTTAAACGTATTAACTGAGCATAAACGCAAACCTTTTAATATTATATTGTTGCAAACAATAAATATTATCATGACGGACAGACAGACTGCACTTGTTAAATAATAATAGTTAGGTTTAGCGCGTTCCCCCGAGCTATATTTCTAGACGAGCACTAAGAATTATTGAGGTCGTAAAGTACTGTTGAAAATGTTGTTATTTGATGTAAAAAATGGGCGTTTTTATTTATTTATTATGACAAAGTGATAATACACACCTGATACTGAGTGGTAATTTATTATCGAACGAGTGATAATTCTTTATGAGTAAGTTGTACTTATATCCTTTATAAAGCATTAAGTAACTCATCCTTTATAAATAATCGTTTGTAAATGCCCTATATAATTAGGTAAATAATAATAAATTGGTATCGTAGTGTGAAAACAAAGGCCATCTAAGCGTTTCTGATTCCTGACTCAATATGCTACTTATACTTTTAGGTACCTACCTGAGAAATATATCTTCGGTTAAAATAAAATAAAATAAATAAAAATAGAAATCTTTTACTTCAGACAGAGTCCATTAATTGGTTAGTAGGTATACAAAAACTTAGAAACTAGTGTTAGTACTTATAACTTACCTGACTAAAAAAAACCGGACAAGTTCTCAACAAACTCAAGACTCAACAACCACGTGATTCTTACTTTTTAGGGTTCCGTACCCAAAGGGTAAAACGGGACCAATTCAATTATTTATTATTCTAGATATCTAGTTCGCATAGTCTGCCTGTGGGAGCGCTCTTACGAACTAGTTCGTTCGCGAACTACACAAGACTAACGCGAACGAAGGCCACACATGCAAGTGCAACAAGTTCCAACAAGTTTGTGTATTTATTCGCTTATTGTTTAAATAAAACTGAATATCGAATAAAAATTCTTCGTCTGATGATAAATTGATATCTACATTATAGATTTTTAGAAGGAACTCACTCGTAATTGTAGGTACAACCAAAGTGGTATCGATCTAGCACAGTGGTTCCCAACCTTTATTTGACACGGGACTACTCTGATTTATTTGTTGTTAACAGGGACCAGAAATCAAAAAGAAAACCTCCATAGGACAATCAAGGGTGTAGACAAAATCAAACTGGTTGATTTATGAATTAACTTTATAGATGGGTAAGTATACTGTTTCTTTTTTGTGTTTTTATTTTCTGTTTAATTGGTGGTTATTAAGATTATCTGTAAATATGTGAGTACCATTTACCTAATTTTTTTTTAGAAAAGGAATAAGTACCTCTACTGGTTATACTTTATTCTTATAAGTAGCATACTCTGGGTGTATCGTCCTCACATAATATTAAATTGATTTTTGTATACCAAATTTTGTAAAGTCGTTATTTGAAAAGAGTAACTATGGAGTTTCTTGTCCGTTCTTCTCCATAAGAATCTACCTTTCCGAATGGACAGTAGAGTCACTTTATTAATATATTTTACTGAACTGTAAATGCTGACGTTCAAAAGTGCCGTTTAATGGCCTAATTGAAATAAACGTTTTTGACTTTTGACTTTTTTGACTTTTTGAAAATGAAACTTATCTTAAAAAAAATTATATCCTGAACAATATAGGATCATTCAAAAATTGTAGCATAAAAACTACCTAAATATGTAATCAAAGGTAAAGAGTATTGTCATAGAAAACATAAAATAGATAGAAACTTAAAGTCAGTTTGTATCAATGGCATTATTGAAGTGAAAAGATTGAAATTTTAAACCTTTCGCGGACCATATTTTAGCCCTTGAGGACCACTAGCACACAGCTGCTAGATTGTAGCACCTGCGTGTGGGATCGCATGCGTCCCAATACAAATGTTCTAAGAAAACATATCGGAATATCGCAGGACGGAGGAACGCAAGCGTCCTACTTCTATTACGTCGTTATTATCGCAGCAGTGTGTAAGTTCGTAGCCGTCCTAATACACATAGCTAACGGATTAACTTTTAACTTAACATTAAAATATGTTAACAGACTCGTTAACTTCCGTTACATTTCCCCAAATCCCCGAGCCATGGATTGCGGAATTTGTTCGAAAGAGTCACCGCGGCCCTGGAATGCAAAGAGCTTTAGAAGGAACTTGGATGGGTTTTAGTCATTAAGAGTCTGACACGGCCTTCCGCTCCAACCGGAGCGGAAGAAGTCATTTGATGACTTCCCCAATACTTATAAAAAAAAATGCAGTTTAGTTCAAAACGGCATATAAAAAACACAAATAGTCTCCTACCCAGTAGTAATAAAATTATGCTACACCTACATGAAATAGTTATAATTTTGTGTCAACTTAAATAAAAAAGTAACGGTATCAATCAACTTTGGTTGGTGTACAATCGAAAGGGATGACTAAATTAGTATCTAGTGGTTTCCAACTTGTAGTGGCTTCAAATAGTACGTACCTACATACCTAGTGATTTTTCTAGGTTCGTATTGTACCCAGCTAACTAAAATATTGTCTAATTGGTTCTGAAAACGTACCAGGAACAGTCATGGAACCACGATAGACCTAAATCACATTCTGATATACCTATTTCAATTAAATGCGTGTGAGAAAAAATTGGCAATCATTGGCATTTTGCTATAGAAAATTTTTTCAACAATGTTTCATACTCTTCAAAAACCAAATATAAAAACATCTATGAACTTTGGTTTTAAAAAAAAATACTTTTTCGTCGTAAGCACAAATCAAAGTTAAGACCACATAAAACGACACTAGCACTGCCATCTATTGAGTAAGTTCGGAACTAATATGCCAACTACCTACCTAACGATGTCCCTTGGAACGGCTGAAACTGAACCTCAGTTACAGCAAATTAGTTTTTGTAAAAACTTCATAGATGAGCTTATTCTAAATTCACGAAAGTTGTTTATTCAGCGTGCCAACGGCAAATAGGTATGTAGCTAGAATTCACACGTACTTACTATGTTTTTTTTTGCAATTAGCTACTTTCAGTGACGCCATTTTCCTGACGCTGTCATGAGGTTCTCACCTACACCTAAGGTACTGGACCAGGAACGAGAGGCCCTCGTCGGCCGGCTGCCACTGAGCCGAGCGACTGCAAAGAAATAGCAGAATCTTTTTGCGAAAGCCTCGCTTGATTTTCTTAGGGGCTGCCCGGCGAGTCAAGGCAGTCTGGCGACCAGCCTTATATTATAAATATCTACAAAAAAGCCATCCAAGTGCAAGTTGGACTTGCATAGAAAGGATTCCGTACTATAACAAGAAAATAAACATGTTTCTTGTATGGGGCCCGTTTATTTTAAATTTTGTTTAGTTTTCATTGGGTATTTGTTGTTATCGGTAGCAGAAATACACTCTGTGAAAATTTCAACTGTCTACCATTACGGTTCATGAGATAGGTACAGCCCGCTGACAGACAGACGGACGGACGGACGGATGGACGGACGAACGGGCGGACAGCGGAGGCTTAGTAATAGTTAATTGGGTACGGAACCCAAAAATGAATGGGCGATGGCTGGTACACAGTTTTCCGCACGAGTGTGAGTGCGAGTCAACTTGTCGGCACGGTTTGCGCAGTGGTTGAGCGACTGACAGCTACGCTGCGTGTCGTGGGTTCGATTCCCGCACGAAACAAAATATTTGGATGGCCTACTAATAGTTGTTCCGAGTCTGGCTGTTTGTGTATGTGAGTTTATATGTTTGTAAACGCACCCAAGATATAGGAGTAATTCCTTGTGTCAACCACCGTTTTCATGAATAATATAAAAATAAAAACTTCCTATTGTCACGACCGTAATTTAAGGCGAATGTACATTCGATAAAATTAGTGATCATTAGATCTGTGGCGTTTCCAAATGCCACATTTTATACAAGACGGTAATTTGGCCGCATTTTGGACGCATTTACTAATTCCGTGCATGTCATGTTGACGGTTCGACAAAAATTATCTAAAAAATTTAGTCTAGTAAATTTCGATAGGTACCGTACCTACCTAATCTAAAGTAATCTAACTAATATTATAAAGAGAAAAGATTTGTTTGTTTGTTACGATTTGGTTCAAAAACTACTAAATAGACTTTAAAAATTGTTTCGCCGTTAGAAAGCTACATCTTCACCGAGTAACATATGCGATATATTTAATTCCAGAAATAATTAGATAACCCTACTAAAACTTGGATGAAGTAACCCAAGGTGTAAAAAAATTGTCATGAAATAACTTTCATCGCATGCGCTGCGAAAACTATTGATGATGTATAAAAATAATGTACTACATAATTAAAGTACTCATTATTACCCAGAAAAAAGTCCGCGAGGCTATATATATGTCTAATTATTATGGTGAAGTCACAATGACCGATTTTTGTTAAAATTATTGTTACGAGCTTGGGGTTCGTGACAATAAAAACAGCCGATTAAATAACCAAAATGACACTTTAATTTAAAAACACTAATTACAACTTTTAACTCACTAATTATTAAACACAAGTTCACTACTGATCACTTTATTCGCACTTGAAGATCGCTTCCGAAGTATTCGCTTGTATCGCTAATCCAATACTGCCTCGGTCGCGGAATACGCGCTCCTTTTATAGGTCAGTTTATTCTAGAAACTTCCATTCTCGAAACATCTGGAAAGTACTCGTAACTACCGCTGCCGACTGACCAGATACCGAGAAGTGTAGAATGTTCTGGCAAAGAAATGTCTAGAAGGTACTTGACTCTACTAGTTCTGCTACTCGATACTAGATGGCGCTAGTAGTAACTTAATGTACCCGACATTAATTCTGGCGCGTAACACTGCCCCCTCCTAAGACATGCTCGTCCCGAGCATTATCGGTCCCATAATAACGCGCCAGTCGATCCACATGGACGATCTTAGGAGCACTTCTTGTACCTTTCTGTATACGGTAGGTCACGTCGTTAATTTTTGTCACAATCCGGTACGGCCCGTCCCATTTAGCTTGAAGCTTAGGAGATTTCCCTTTACTGCGAACTGGATTGTGCAACCACACTAGTGAACCTTCTTTGGACTCAACTTGAGATTTGCACACTGGATCTTCATGAGCACGCGTTCCAGGTTTTGAAGATGTTCTTCAAACGTACGGCCTACAATGATGATGTCGTCCAAGTAGACCAAACAGGCATCGCCAATTAACCCGGTTAGTACAAGTTCCATCAATCTTTCAAACGTTGCCGGAGCGTTGCATAATCCAAACGGCATAACATTAAATTGCCACAGGCCCTTTCCTGTCGAGAATGCAGTTTTCTCCTTGTCCTTAGGGTCGATTTCAACTTGCCAGTAACCACTTTTTAGGTCTAGCGTGCTAAACCATTTCACTCCAGTAAGCATGTCCAGCGTGTCATCAATTCTTGGCAAAGGATAGCTGTCCTTCTTCGTGACGTCGTTTAGACGACGATAGTCAACACAAAACCGCATGCTGCCATCCTTCTTTCTTACCAGCACTACTGGTGAACACCATGGACTGGATGAAGGTTCTATAACACCATCCTTCATCATTCCTTCAATCATGGTTTCCACTTCCTTTTCACGTGCTACCGGCAATCTCCTTGGTCGCTGACGGATAGGCAATTCTTCTCCTGTGTTTATTTTGTGTTGAACTAAGCCAGTCTTCCCAATGTCACTATCGTTTGAAGAGAAAACACTGGCGTACTTCAGTAACATCTTCTTTGCCTTGACCAGTTCATTTCCAGACAGAGCGCTGCGACAGTCGTCTAAAAGTGTGGTCACTTTCGTTTGTGCATTCTTGCTGAGGGTCCCAGTCGATAGATATTGGTATCGACGCAACCAATCCACTTCCTCGCAAGTACCAATCAGAGTGCCTTTTTCTATCATCTGTTCCTTATCACTAAGGTTCAGCACACGTACCCCTGAGATGTCGGTGGCTCTGACCAAAGTTCGTGCCACTTTCCATGGAAGGTCATTGTCTACCTTTTCCACGAGTACACAACGATGAGTCTGCCCAGAATTCCGAGGAAGACTTACCGGCACAATCGTTTCCGATCTCGGAGGAAGAACAATCTTCTTTAGGCTGTACACATTTCCCGGTAACGCCCCTTCCATGAAAAGTTCCTCTTGTCCACATTTCATAACTCCTTGATTAACGTCGATCTCACAAAAATTCTTCCTCATAAAGTCTAATCCCAGGATGCAATCGTCCATTATATCAGCCACGATAACATTATGCAGGTAAATTCCGTTGCCTAGTTTCAACTCCATCTCTCTCTCTCCTCGGACGGGTATACGCTGACCAGTGGCTGTTACCAAATTTATGCGGTCTCGGTTGTGTACGGAGTCCCCAAGGAACCGACTTACAAGTTGGGAACTGACAACCGTGCGAGAAGCTCCAGTGTCTATCGTCAGCTTACATGGCGTTCCGTTGACCTCGCCCTTAATGATAAGGCTATTCCCGTCATGGGTTTGTGAGATCGAAATCCTTGGGGCTCTTCGAACATCAGCCAGCACCCGCCCCGCAGTCCTGGCTTTCACTCGTTTCCCTGCTGTTGTTGGGCGGTGCTGTTAGCCGCCCTACCCTCTGGAGATTGGCTACCTTCCCTTTCTGCAGTCCGCTTAGGGCAACTGGATCGAAGGTGGCCCCTTTCCCCACAGCCGTAGCACCTAGGGCTGTATCCTTTTAAACGGTCGCGAACTGTAGCCGCTGTAACCTCCCTGACGCGATGGGAACGATGATCCTGCCGTACAGCTTCCACCTCCAGTGCATGAGCCAAAGCGTCCTTAAGCGTCCCGTGGTGCCCGAGCCTCACAGCAGCTCTAACTTCAAGATCGCGGATTCCATCGGTGAATGCCTGCACCAGGTTCCCTTCGATGAGCGCAGGTATGGACTGGTAAGCTTTTCGAACCAGCTTCTCCACTTCAAGGGCCCACTGCTGCAGGTTTTCACCGCTGCGTTGCACGCGATCCTTGAGCTGCGCACGAAACACGTGTTCCAGATGAGCGTCGCCATATCTAGCTTCCAACGCCTCAAGGAGTTGCTCATAAGTCACTTCCTTATCGAGAGCTTCCAGGACAGTTAAGGCCTGGTCGCGCAGGCCTAGGGTGAGAGCAGTCATGGCCTGATTTTTACTCCACCCATTCGCCTTCATAACAGCTTCAAACTGTCTTTTGTAGGCTGACCAGGAAGATGTCCCATCGAACGGCGGCACTTTGAATCCACGTTGAGAAGGTGTAGTAGCTACGGAAACTGCCATCCCATCTCCAACCTTAAGGTTGCCCAACTCTTTCTTAACATCAGCAATGACGTAATTAAACTTGCTGATCTGGGTTTCAGCTTTTGACAGGCGGTTGTCATGCTGAGCAACCTTATCCTTCACCTCCTTCATGTCTTTTCCAAAGGTAGCGTGAAGGTCCTTCATAAGGAGCATCTGTTCTTCCTGGCGGCGCGCCTGCTCCTCCTTGTCACGCTGCAGCTGTTCTTCTAACCGGCGGGCCTGCTCCTCCTGACGGCGGGCCTGTTCCTGCAGCATCAGCATCAGAGCAGCAAAGTCTGGTGCTGCAGATGCTGGAGCTGCTGTGGATGGACCGGCCTCCATAATCGGCAACTGGCCCTCCGACGTCTGCGGTGTTGTACCTCCAAAACGCCTCTGGTCCGTCTCCTGCTGACGTTGACTCCTGGTACGGATACCCTCCGTGTCGTCCTTTGGTAGAATCGGCATGGTTTAAATATCCCACTTCTGACACCAATTGTTACGAGCTTGGGGTTCGTGACAATAAAAACAGCCGATTAAATAACCAAAATGACACTTTAATTTAAAAACACTAATTACAACTTTTAACTCACTAATTATTAAACACAAGTTCACTACTGATCACTTTATTCGCACTTGAAGATCGCTTCCGAAGTATTCGCTTGTATCGCTAATCCAATACTGCCTCGGTCGCGGAATACGCGCTCCTTTTATAGGTCAGTTTATTCTAGAAACTTCCATTCTCGAAACATCTGGAAAGTACTCGTAACTACCGCTGCCGACTGACCAGATACCGAGAAGTGTAGAATGTTCTGGCAAAGAAATGTCTAGAAGGTACTTGACTCTACTAGTTCTGCTACTCGATACTAGATGGCGCTAGTAGTAACTTAATGTACCCGACATTAATTCTGGCGCGTAACATTATTCAATCAAAGTCCAGTTGGAAAGAAAAAGTGAAGATTTAGATATCAAGAAAAAATCCTTATCTATTTAAATAGTTTGATAATTAAGGTTTATTATGTACATGTAACTACACTTTAAATTATTCAAATCGGACCTTTCGTTTAAAAGTTACGACGGGTATAAAAATGCTCTGAGTAAGGAAGATGTTGCGGTTTGAGCGAACCGCGGAGAATCTCAATGCTTGGTCCGATGAAGTTGAAACACGGTATGATTTGGAAAAAAAAAATAACAAATAATTGTAAGTTTCGAAAATAAGCCCCTTAAGGGGCGAAAGGGTGATGAAGTTTTTAGGGGAGGACATTATTGCTTACTTCAATTTAAATGGAAGTTGGAATAAACAAACTAAAAGTGGGATACTTATTTGAAAAAGATTAAACAATTTTTACATTAACGACCCCTGTCGGGGTGAACGGGGTGGATAGTAGGCAGGATCAGCCTACTATTCAGAGAGACCGTTGAATGGATCTCGTAGTGCTTAATTTTTCAAAACTTAAAAAGGGTTAGAGGTGGCGTAGAAGTTTGTGGAGTACCAACTAAATCCGTGCGAACAAAGTCGCGGGCGAAGTGCCAATGTTATATCAAGTTGGACCGCAGGGGATAAAAATAGGGCGAAATCCAATGATTTATCATATCAAAATGTTTAGCTGCACGTGGATCAGAATAATTATAATTAAAATTTAATAAATACATGTAGGTACAAACGTAAAATCCACTTTCATTATTAACGGGAATTCTGCAATTTTTGGTGAAAACAAAAATGAGCTTGTAGATTTCATAATTCCCTTTGATACGGATTTAGGAACGCAGGCAAAATAATGCACCGTTTATTTACAATTGTTTATTTAAGCTTTTTCATTCATTTTTCGCCAAACGATCAGCTGATCGTCTAATGGCGCCGGGACGCAGTCACGTGATATGCGCCTGCGCAAACTTTTTAAATCACCGCAACAAAATAACTCAGCAATTTTTAATCCTACTAATATTATAAACGCGAAAGTTTGTAAGTATGGATGGATGGATGTTTGTTACTCTTTCACGTCAAAACGGCTGAACGGATCTTGATGAAATTTGGCACAGAGGTAGATTATAGTCTGGAATAACACATAGGATACTTTTAATTCCGGGAGTATGTTCCGTTGGGGTAATTTTCGACATTAACGCGGGCGGAGCCGCGGGCGGAAGCTAGTTCATTATATTTGTTCCGATCCTCTTTTAAAGCTGCACGCGGATCGAAACAATTATAATGGATTGAAGAAAATGTAAACATTTTCTTAATCAGGGGTTCATTGTTAAGTTCGTGTAATACTTAGGTATAACTCATCTGACAATTTTTATTTTTAATCCTTTGACATTTGTAGGACTTCTCTTTTTTTTTGAGAATTATTGTTTGTAATGTGTAATTGTTTGGATGTAGATTAACAGTAATATAAATATTTGCACACCATAATAGTTCAGGCATGAATGATTCAGTGTAGGTACTTTAGATTTATTTGTAACATCTGTTTATACCTAGCTGTATTAAGCAAATAAATAATTTGATTGATTGATTAGAGATTTTTCCCTACACATTGGTATATTTTTCATCCCCTGCGGTCCAACTTGATATAACACATAAATAAAATTAAGATGAATGATTAAAAGTTCATTAGTCCAGTCAGTCTAATGAACATTGTAACTTTTTATCATTAGGTAGTTTATGAAATGAAATTATATCTATTGAATGTACTTACCTACTCATAGATATAATTATTTCTATGTACTTACTAATATAAATAAAAATTGTTATCACAGTAGATGAAAATTATATCAAACGAAATTATATCGTTCGTTTTTTTTTTTTTTAAATAGTTATAAGTACCTAACATTACACACCCCGTGTAACATCGTCGTGTTCAACATGAGGGGGTCGCGAGCGGAGTCAGTGTTTTCAATGCCAACAGCCCTTCAGCGATTTAGGCGCGAAAACGTAACACACTAACTCCCTTTCCCATTTATAATATTAGTTAAGTTAATATGGCACAGGAGCGTGGGGATTGGTGATGAAGGAGAGGCCTATGCTCAGCAGTGCACTAACTCAGGCTATGGATGATGATGACACATAATAAGCAGGTTATTAAGTCGGTAGGTTCCTAATTAAAAAAACTAAAACAAAAATAGAAACGAGGAAAAACGAAATGTTTGTTATCAACAGGTAATGTGATATGTGACCACTGACACATTATATTAGTCACCTTGGTTCTCAGAAAACGAAAACAAAGTGGACAAAGTGTAAATTCCTCTCAGAACCAATCAGATGACTGTCAAATGAAAAATAATACAAACAGCATAAATTCGATTAAGGACTTAACGTCTCACAATAGTTAATTAAGTCTTGAGTTTAATTAAAATTATAGAGCCTACCCGGGTAGCGCTCATACTTCTCGGTCACTGTTTTGAACAAAGACTAGTCATGTGGACAGATGAGACGAGGTGGTTTTAGTTTCTGCCTACACGGTGCTGTGGTCTTGGAGACGTTTAATTTGTTATAAAAATTAAATTAAACATGAAAATAGATTTTCTTTTTCCTAATACGCAGATAATATCCTAATATCTGAGTAATGTGGCAATATATTAAGTAATTATGTACGGAGTTATATCGTATAAATAGTTAATTACAAACAAAAGATTGTAAATCTTGTTAGTTAGTTACTTTAACAAAACCAAACTTTTGTTTTGAGTCTATCTATTCAAAATAACCTGTTTTATTTTTCTTGTATTTTTAATGACAATAGATAAAAAAAACATGAACCTATAACAAAAACAAACAAAAAACCAAAATAATACCTCAGAATTATTTTGATAACTGTATTTTTATGGATATAATCAAATGTAAATGTGGAAATTATCGATAACATAATTATAAATCGCTTAACTGCTATTTAAGTGCAAGAGAACTTCATAGTGCTAAGCTTATGCGTAAAAAGTTTATATTAATGTCTTAGTACTTGGTTACCAGAAATACACGCAAGTGTATTTCTGGTCATATTATGAGCATTCTTTTCGGGACATCCCCAACCTCTGCAACTCCATTCAAGCCATGATCAACAGCGGCGACCACCAGAAAACGTGTCCTGGAGAAGCGATTCAACAGTTTTGATCCAACAACGAATTTGATCAATTTCAAGTGGGAGACAGAAGCTAGGCTAATAAGCATCAAAGTAGTACCACTAATAAGTAACTTTTGTAAGCCCAGTTGCTAAGCACCACGTATTGATTATTGTTAATAGGTCACGGAAATTTGTTCTACTTTCTGAGCGATCCGAGTCGCCAAAAACTCCAGATGTAACCCGAACACTATCTAACATTCAATACACAATACGTATTTTAATGCTCCTATATTTTCTGCTGTGCTGATTCTGCTAACCACATTATTTGGAAAAATACCACGTGTCTTTGTGGCACTGAGATTTTAGTTCATCAAGTATTCTGTTTGAGAGTTCTCTAGCATTATTTGTCGATTTAAGGTAGGATTAAGTATTTTTTAAGAACTGCTTGGTTTACCTAAGTTTGCAAATAATTTACTAAATTACACTAAAACAACACAAGGTGTAAAAGAGTAAACGCAATACGTCTTAAGGGGTATACAGACGCCAGCACATCAAGCGACAACAATCTGTCAAATTTCTTTAATAAATTTTAAACTTTATCGCTAAAGCATTAGGTTCAAGATTGATTGGGAAAATTCGATAGGTTTGGGAAGCTCGATGTGCTGGCATCTGTGCTCATTATTATTATGAACAACTTTTACTATGGCACGAACCCGAAATTGCGAAAAAAAATCAGCTGTTCAGTACATTTTGTCGACTTATGCGCACATAAATTTATGGGGTAGACGATTTTTTTTTTCGCGATATCTGTGTTGGTCCCTTAGTGAAAGTTGTTCAAAATGATGAGTACAATGGCCCCTTAAGAGATATTGCGTTTATTCTGTTACAGGTTGTATATTTGAATATAAACTGTCAAACGCGAGTCCATTAGATATGAGCGCCGCGCCGCCGCGCTATCGTCGCCGGAGATTTCCAACGGCATGCCGCCGCCGCCGAATGAACCGGCGCGCCGCCGCGAAGCATTTTTTTATGCAGGTATTATGTGTGTTTATGAAAATAGTACCTGTTACAAATAATGTGCTTAATTTTATATGAAATGACTTGCCACGCTTGCTTCGTCCTGTGAAGATTCGTCCCTCTCTTACAATTACAATAGACAAAAAAACCTGAGGAAAATTTCATTACACGCTGCCGCCTTTAAAAATCGCCACGGCGCTCATATTATCTAGTGTCTATAAACAACCATTCAGAACTTCAAGTGTTCTGATTGACTGTTAATAGAAATGTTATTTGCTTTTGATTTTTTTTTTATATATACCGTTGATTATCCAAAAAAAATAAACAGAATTGAACCACATTGGGCACATTATAAATAGCAGTTTGCAATGAGTTTCTAAACTTAACTTATGATTTAGATCAGTGTTTCTTAACCCGAGGTCACAACCCAAAATCAGGTCGCGGGCGGTATCGGGATGGGTCGCGGGATAAGAAGAATTGCTTGAATTCCCTTTATTAGACCTTGGCAAATCTTTCTTTCATACTCCATGACCCTGCATGGAGTATAAAAAAAGGTTTGCCAAGGTCAAGAAATTTTGGAGATTGGAGAAGATTTAGAGAACTACGGGCTTATAGTAAAATCCTATTATTTTATTATCACTGGACGAAAAATACTTAAAACATTAGGGTCGCGGGCTTCAGATATATTTATACTCTGAGTCCCCAACCAAAAAGGTTAAGAACCGCTGATCTAGATGCTTCTCAAAGCAGTGTCCGTTCTGGTAACAATACTCTTTGCCGCGACGATAGCCTGCCTACCTGCATGGCGGCGCGGCGGCGGCGACGCGACGTCCCTTTCCCCCAAGGCTACACCCACGCTCGCGGAAATATAACTCCTAACTCCTTCATCTAAGGTCCTAACTCGCATAAACAATAACTTTATAAAGCATGCACGGCCGGACAATCGAGCCTTAGTAAACTCGATAGCGACTCAAAGTTTAAAACTCAAGAAAAATAACGACAACAAATTAAGCATTTTACGAGATATCATTCGCATCGGCATTTCGGCTAATTATCAAGTTACTTAATACATTTAAAATAGTTAGCTGCAGCTCGCAATATTACCCACTAGTAAGATAGATATTATAATATTTCGTTCAAATACGTTGCTAAAAGTACGAAGTATAGGTAGGTACTTACTGTATGTAAAAAATACCTATATACTTAATATCAACAACACAAAACATAAACAAAAACATCGGTTATCTGTCAGAAGCCGCGTGCGCGTGCAGTCGAAACTCGACTTTATTGTGAAAAACATTGAAACACTTACCGTACTATTACGATGCAACAGAACAAGCACTTTATTATGGTTCACTGGGTTTTAGCGGCGCACGAGTATGTGTTCACTTAGAAAGAGGAATTTATTGAGCGTCGCGTCGGCGCAAGAGTTGTAGACTTGTAGTAACGGCACCGAGCGTCGTCGGTCGTCGCAGGTGACAAGCGACGGTGGCGCCGCGGCGCTGCGCGGCGACCCCGCGGAACGAGGACGCCGCCCCCGCGCGCCGCCGACGCCGCCGCCGAACCCGTCTGGAGTCTGGACCCGCGTGCCTTCTTTTTATTTGCGAGTACAACACGACCGCGTCGCGGATCTGAGACAGAAAATACTAGACGCTTTGATTATACGAGTAAGTATTATGGACTAACCCGCAGTTGTTAAACAATAAGTAAAGAATTTGTAGCTGAGAACTTGAAATGTCAAAATTTGCCATTAGGTACCTACTATGTGTTTTTTTTACTATACATTTACAATAACAACATCACTAACCCCGGTGGGTTACTCACATGTTTTATGATTGTAGCCAAGTACCTACCTGCCTATGTAATAATAATTTAAAAGTTTCTACATTCCTATCTACCTACATATTTAGGTAGCAGTTTCGATCACTAATAAAGTTAGTGGTCAAAAGGCAGGTAAAGTGGTCACGGCGCCCTTTCAATGTGCTGAGGCCAGGGTGACCACCATAGATATAATAAACAAGTTTTTTTTATATTTCTATGGTGACCACCGAGATGGTTACCGAGGCAGTCGTACCTGGTCTACCGTTTATTAGACCGGCTGTGCATCACTCGGTTAATTAGGTACTTTGGTAAGTCAATTTTAGGATTGGACAACCAACAAAGCATAGGTACACCAAAATACACGTTACAGTAAGTAGGTACCTACTCATAATATTTCTTTTTACATTTTATAGTGTAGGTAGCCTTAATTAAAGTCTGCCACGGCATGCATTAAACATAGCAGTAGGAAATGCAGTTATAGAACAGATTTTGCTTATTTAGTTAGATAGATTGTCGCATAAATATACAGTTTAGGTACTGTTGAAAAATGCAACATACAAATGCAAATGACAACTTACTAATTAAAACGGGTTTTGTTCCATTATAGAAATAGTACAAACATCTTTTTTAAATCTAGGTATGTAGGTAAGTGAACAAGACAAAAGAAAAAGAAAAAATCACAATATTCTCTTTTCACTTTTGTGATAAAGCCCTATGCAATACAGACCTGACTTTATGTAAAGAGTACCTAAGACAAATCATTATTTATTAATACGACTTGAACCTCATGAAGTCAAGATTGTTCTCAAGTTGGTGTTCTTGGGCTCTTGGCCGTGGAATCCCATACCTACTCCTCGGTATAATCCCCAAAGATCGCTTTTTAAAGTTCTAACTACCTGCAAAAATATTCTACGATTTTAAAACTAATTAGGTATGTGGGTATGTAGGTACCTGCGTACTCAAATTCTGCAGGGAACGGACAAGAAAAAAAATGGCCAAGTGCGAGTCGGACTCACGTGCAAAGGGTTCCGAACGAATTTCATTTTTGTAACATGTGTTTTTGACAATATAGTATATACCATCGCACGGTACAGTATGAAAAACTTTTTTAATTTTCTAGTTTGTCGCCATACTCAAAATTTATTTATTTACGTAACGCCGTCCGTATTTGGGTCACAGAAGTTCATATGTGTACTTACCAAATTTCAACAGAATCGGTCCAGTACATTCGGAGAAAATTGGCTGTGACAGACGGACTGACAAACAAGCGAATGATCCGATAAGGTTTATGTTTCTTACGGTTATTCGGAATCCTAAACACCGATAAAACTGCCTTTAATAATATAATAATCAGTGAAACCTAGTTAGTATAAAGAAGGATGGGACTCGATTCAGTTGAACTGAACCTTTGACTTCAAGGGTCAAGAAATGAATCGTTGCGTGACAATCATAATAAAGTTGAGACCTATCTACTTATTAGTGTCAGTCAGCACTACTTAGGTGCAGGCGACAAAATTAGCTATTAAGTCTCATCAAGACTTCAACGGTCCGCACACCACAAATTAGCGCATTTTGCGCTATTCTGTAAACACGTCACCGTAAAAGCTTAATAGGTGGAGTGAGCTTGAAGTGAACTGTAGTTCCACATTGATTGGATGGACTGACAGCTCAGTAAGACATCGTTTCTACTTTAGCCAAGTTTTGCCAATTTGTTCGAAAGAGTCACCGCGGCTCTGGAACGCAAAGGGCTTTAGGAGGAACACGGATGGGTTTTAGTCAGTAAGAGTCTGACACGCTGTTCCGCTCCACCCAGAGTGGAAGAAGTCATTTGATGATTTCCTTTCATTAAAAAAAAATGTAGCCGAAAAATGTAGTTTTAAAATCGTAGAAATAAAATGTATACGAAGCTAGTCTCCACGGTTCCACCACCGGCTTCCCCTCGTGAATGTATCGACGTTCAAAGTTAAGTCAATGACGAAATATGGTTCGAATAAAATTATTTTTACTATAACTGCTATAATTTTAAATAACATTCATGAGTCTTTGACTTAATATTAATAAAATGTGTTACTACAACAAAAATCTTTCATTTTGTATTAACAAAAACGATTTTAGCAATTTATTATATTTTCTAGCGGCACGATGGATCGATGATTTGAAGAAGGTGGCTGGCAGCGGATGGATGCGGGCCGCTCAAAACCGGGATGGTTGGCGATCTTTGGGGGAGGCTGATATGATGATATTTTCTAGCTTGCAGTCTGTGCTTACTATGGTTTACACTATCGAGTTTTCCAAAGGGCACAAACTCCTGGGATAAAAAAAATCCTGTCTTAAACCAGTGCAAGGTCTAAGCGTTGTCAAATTTCATCCAAATCCGCTTAGAAATAGACGAACAGGCAGACTCTAATCTCAGCAGGTTTGAAAACAGGCACTTACACTTTTGATATGCAATCCAAAAATCCAACTGATTCGTTCACCATCCACTGGCCAAAATAATCCAGTGGAACGGTCCCAGTCTTACGAGTATAAACAAAAAGAGTGATGAATGTCATACATCTATTAAACAAATATGTATGTGTATGTAACTCGGGCTGGTTTCCGCAACTCCACGACTAAGCGCGTATTTTGCGTGCAGGTGGGACAAATGTGTCATTCATTCATTAATGCTAATGTTAATAATCTAGGACCGAATATCGTCTTAAACAAAGAGATGCTTGAAACTGTGGACTCAGCAGTATTCTTGGGAATAACTGTTGATTCCAAACTACAATGGGGCCCGCATATATCAAGCCTGTCAGGAAGGCTCAGCTCGGCTGCCTACGCCGTCAGGAAAGTAAGACAATACACTGACGTTTACACAGCTCGGTTAGTCTATTTTAGTTATTTCCATAGCGTTATGTCTTACGGTATCCTATTATGGGGAAGAGCTGCAGACATACAAAATATATTTGTGTTACAAAAACGCGCTGTTCGAGCAATATATCAGCTGGGGTCAAGAGTTTCCTTAAGAGAACTTTTCAAAGATATTGGAATTCTCACGGTAGCATCTCAATTTATTTTTGCAAACATATTATATATTAGGCAAAATATACATTTATACACTAAAACCAGTGATATCCATAACTTTAACACTAGAAACAAGCACAAATTACATGCACCATCCCATCGTCTTCGAAGGGTCCAAGGCTCATTTGTGGGGCTCGGTATCCGTTTTTACAATAAGCTACCTCTTTCTTATCTTGAGCTGCCTTTTAACTCGTTTAAAGCTAAAGTTAAATCTAACCTTTGTTCGAAGGCATACTATTCAATCAATGATTATTTAGACGATGATAATAGTTGGTCGCAGTGTTGAACGCAAGACATACTTCGTTTTTAATGTTCTTTCATAGTTAGCTTATGATATATGAGTTCATATATTTGTTAATTTATATATCCGTAGAGGTCAATTATTTGTTATTATTTTTTTTTTTTTGTATTGACTTAATACTCTCATAACAATGTTTTATAATGAGTGTATTGCAACATGTGATTAACTAGTGACTTCGACAGTTGTATGATTTTATTCTATCCTGAGCAACCGGCAGCAAGTTCGTCATGCTCCCTTAGATTTTACTGCTTGCGGTAGCGTCGGGGGTCGGGTTACCTCTTTCCCTCAAATATGGCGAGGGGGGTAATGGCTGATCTTTGCGTTATGCTCGTGAACGGGTGCTGCTTGTGGTGAAAGGTCGTCTTGTTAGCCATGGATTTTACTATTGTTATAACGATTATATGCTTAATGTTTAATTTTGATGGCCCTGGTTTATCACTTGTGGCGTCGAGTCACAGATCTTTTTATTAAATTCTACCCTCTGCACGTGTAAGCGGGCACACCCTTCATGTCTGGAGGCTTATTTAGTTTGATTTGATATTGTTTTTATGCTTGAGTTTGTCTGTTTATGCTGGCATAATGGAGTGTGCTAGCTTACAAGTAGCGAATTATTAAGTTTTATGTTTTTACGTGTTACCTTTGTTGTATTGTTTTCTTTGTAAGAATACTGATTACTTACATACCTTTGTATAAGTGATAGTTCTTATAACTCAACAGACAGATGTGTTGCTGGGGAGTTTGTTGCGCCACTTCTTCTTCCCAGCTAAAACACTAGGAAGTGGTGACGGGCGGGCGTTTTGGGGGACTGTCTTTATGTAGAACTTTGACGTTCAAAAAGTGCTGGCACTCAGCCTAATTTGAATAAATGACTTTTTGAATTTTTGAATTCGATCCACCCCAGCTCCCCAAGGAAGGCCAGCAACGCCTTGGTGTTACTAACTATCTCGCAAAGGGTACCTGGGTTACCGAAGTACTTAGCCCTGTATTAAACAAATATGAGCCATTTGTCTTTGCTTTAGCAGAGACTTGGCCAAAACATTTCATATTTTTAAAATTAATGGTTATTCAACCAATAAAAAGAATAGATCAGGGTATGGTAGTGTAGCTATACAAATTAATAATTCTATCCCTTTCTCATCTATTCCTTTACCACCCCATATTGAGGAAATTTCGATTGTAGTAGTATTAAAGTGTATCATACTTGTCTTGTTGCTATTTACATTCCTCACCTGTCTTCTTCTGTTCTTCAAGAGGTGAATAATCTATTTTCCTTGCTACCAAAGCCTTTCTTGGTATTGGGGTTCTTTAACTGCCATCACCAATCATGGGGCTGTTCAACATCTAATAGTTATGGGGATGAATTACTAGATATTATAGACTTACAGAACCTATGCATCTTGAACTCAGGAGAAGCCGCACGTCGGTGTGCTCCCAATCAAAACCAAAGTGCAATTGACCTTTCCATCTGTTCTCCAAGCTTAGCATCATCATTAACTTGGCATACTCTAACCACTACTTATGGTAGTGACCATATTTCCATAGTTATTAAACAGACGCCAGCACATCAAGCCAACAATCTGTCAAATTTCTTTGATTGATTTTCATATCGCTATTGCATTAGGTTCAAGGTTGATTGGGAAAATTTGACAGTTTCGGGTAGCTTTATGTTTATGTGCGTCTGTACCTACATACCTAATTATCCTCTTTCTACTTCCACATCAAAAGCACCACTAAGGAGATTTCATTTAAAACAAACTACCAAATAGAAATAATGGACTGGGGCAAATTAAGATACATTGTTGTACTTTAGATTATGGATTGTTCATTCTGGACAGTGTTATGGCCTTTAAAAAATGGATTGCATCCAGTCTAAAGAAGCCCTGGCAAGCCCGGTTCAGCAGTCGACAACCTTATAGGTTGAACTGAGAGACGCTACTCACAAAAAAAAACCCAGTCTAAAGCTTTACGCCTATTATTTCGGGTGCTATGAAGTCGAGCCCCATTAATGCACTCCACTTCGAATGCGGGGAAGCTCCCTTATATCTTAGAAGACAATTCTTATCTGCCAAATACTTGTACAGGATTCTTCAGCTCTCAACTCATCCTCTCATTCCTGAACTGGACTCTTTAACGTTGCAGATGGAATCATTAGATACTAATCTAATGATGAAACGTGCTCCTTGTTTAGTTGTCAGCTATAGAAAATTCCTTTCACTTTCTTCTCCTATTCACTGTTCTAATAAACTCACCATATCCAGTAGTAGTTACGAGAGTTTACAATTCCCACCATAACATATGACTGTGTGAGTAAATCAGATCCTAATTACCATTTCAATTTTAACCATTTTCTGACTCAACATTTAGAATAAGTACCACCACATTTTTACCGACGCTGCCAAACGTACTCCGACGGGTTGTGCTGGAATAGGTATTTTTTTTTTATGGATGGGACGTCATCAAATGACTTCTTCCGCTCTGGTTGGAGCGGAAGAGCATGTCAGACTCTTACTGACTAAAACCCATAAATGTTCCTTCTAAAGCCCTTTGCATTCCAGGGCCGCGGTGACTCTTTCGAACAAATTCCGCAACCTGGGATAGATACTTACCATAGTTACCATTCTCAATACGACATCGTACATAACATTACTTCCGTTTTTACAGGCGAATGCTTCGGCATTTTAAAAGCCATAGAATATACCTACTCGTGTTTTAAAGCTCAAAAAACCTACAATTTTTACTTACTCTCGAAGTGGTCTTCTAGCCATCAATAATTCCCCTTACGAACACAAGTCGTAGCTTTCTCAAATTTATTTAAAAAGAGAATTTGCGTTCAGAATGATCACTGAGGGTAGCACATTGCAATTTGCATGGATTCCGGCCCACGCTGGAATCCAATCAAGTGGCTGACGCTCTGGCCGGTGATGCAGTGCATTGTGGGGACTTAGTCCCATCCTACTAATATTATAAACGCGAAAGTTTGTAAGGATGGATGTTTGTTACTCTTTCACGTCAGGACGGCTGAACGGATCTCGATGAAATTTGGCAAAGAGGAGATTTTTGAAAATGAAACTAAAAGCGGCGATCTCTTCAGCAGAATGCGTGCATTGCGTTGCGGCTACAGGAGAAATTAAAAAAGGCATTGTCGCGAAATCTTTAGAATTTTTCTCTAATCACAAATTGAATTGGTGACTGCAATTTATTATACAACAGTGAAAATGGAGACCCTAATTTGCAGAAGGAAGAGAAAGGAAAATAAATAATTTTAAATCGGTTACACACAAAGCATTTATTTAAATACTCACTAAAAACCCTTTGGGGCACATATTTCATGATACAGACAAGACGTAATGTTAATATAAAGAAATATATATAATGTCAATATAAAGAAATATCTATAATGTCAATATAATTTCCCAAGAAATTCTTCAGCGACTACAAGGCCTAGAAATCAAAAGTTTCCTCGAGAAAAGATATCGAGAATTTCGTAAATAAGGCACCAAATGAAAAGTACTTGCCAACAAAGGTAGATATCTATTGTACATTTGTAAACGTTTTTCTATTTTTATCAAATTTAATTGGTAGGTACCAACCAACTGCCAGGGTTGCGGAATTGATTCGAAACAGTCACCGCGGCCCTGGAACGCAAAGGGCATTAGAAGGAACACGGATTGGTTCTAGTAAGTAAGGATCAGAACACTCCCTTCCGCATCATTTAATGATATACTATCCTAAAAAACACCCATCCTCAGGCCATAAATCTATCTGATACAAAGACATATGAGGAGAGGGCAAGTGGAGAATTTCTAAAAAAGTTGTCAAAGCCTACTAAGATTTCGGTCAAGTGGAGTGGGCACGCCGATATTTTTTCTCTACTATCAAAATGATTAATGCACATGGCATGTTTATAGGCAATAATAAATAATAAGCAACAGCAGAGATCGCCACCTATCTAAATTTGCCTTATCCGGAACAGTCCACTGGGACTGGCCATTGCTTCCGAAGAACATCCGCCACTCTCTTGACGGATTGTGGTGCAAATATAACAACGTTAAAACGCCACAGTGGATGGAGATCCAGTCAAGTGGCGGAAGGCTATATAAATAGAGAATTCCATTCAAAACTAATTTGATATCACCCAGCGTATCACAAAACGCATCAATAAGTATTCTACCAACTAGCCCACGACCATCCAAATTAAGGGATGACTCAACTCAGCCGATTCTCTATTCAGAACATTCGAACGAGGGACCCTCAAACCTGGAACTACACGTATCTCTCACGATTACCCCACAGGCAACTCAACATTCATCTTCACAGAGGACTGAAATTAAGTTTATGGGAAAAAACATCTCGTTAAATATCCAGAATTGTTCAAATTGTACATTTAATAATATTGTATTAAGATTATTTTATTTTCTCGCAATCGTAGTGAAAAGTGGCGCGAGGCGCTAAAAACCCATTATAACTCGGTATCTATTTGCTCCCTCACTATGGCTCGCAAGTAAAACTACCTCGTATATTAATGGGTCACTTTAGCCCCTTCTATAAGAATCTACTATTCTTGTATCCCCCCTACGAGACTGATTAACTTTGAATTTGATTTTTGTTCTTTTACCAGCAAAAGGAATACTTACACACTGAACAATGGTGACTATTACCTACGGTTCGTGACTTAAACTGCTAATAGACAGACGGACGGACCCTGTGGGTACGAAACCCTAAAAAGCTCGAAGTTTTTAGCAACCGTCTCCAACAGGTTATGGTACCTTGTTCATTCGCACAAAAATATAAATAGAAGCTTAGTTTAGAAATGGTTATGCAGAAGAGATAAAGAACTAACAGAATGCAGGATACAGGAGTGAGCGATGCGACCTCAAATATTGGAAAAGCCCAACTCGAATGGCACAAGTTCGCGAATTCGGTCAGTTCATACAGATACCTGGTATGACTTATGTAGGAAAGCTTTACAACAAAATACTAAGGATTGAAGAGTGAGCGAAGCCTCGATATATAAATTTAGCAGCACGTCTCGATTGTCTATTTTTTTTTTTAATTATATTTTAAGAATTTATGTAGGTACACACATTTAATAAAAGATATGAAGAAGGAAACAGAAAAAAAGGTACAAAGGTGATGCTTATTTCTATAGAAATCTCTTTCAGCATACCTGCGAAAGGGGAGTCTAGTAAAAAGATATGTAAAACTTTTAATGGTACTTCTTGAATACGTTTTGGTTCTAGGTACGACAATGCTTTTTAAATCTGCGTCCTCCAACATTCACTATTTCTCATAATGAGACATTCAATACATTTATCCAGTATTGATTCTGATGTAACGTCTATTTTCCTGATTTAAAATAGCCTAGCTTGAATCAGGCAATATTCTTATGACTTCAGTTCTTTTTAAAAGTGAACTCTAACCGTTCTAAGAGCGGTTACGCACCGCATCTGATCCGAATCCGTGAAAATACGTTCCCAAGTAGTCATAGAACCATTAGTATAGTTGTTAACGTATTAGATCCGATTTCCGTCATCCAAAAGTCTCCAATTCGAAAGAATTTTATTTTTTAACGTTGCCCCACACTAGAAATTTCTCCTGTATCGTGGGTGCGTTTACAAACATATAAACTCACATAAAACAGCCAGATCCGGAACAAATATCTGTAGGCCATATAAATATTGGTTCCATGCAGGAATCGAACCCACGACACGCAGCGCAGCAAACGATCGCTCAACCACTGCGCCAATCGTGTCGTCAAAAATATTGACGGACTGAAGTAGCCGTAGTACTGTTTGTACGAACGCTTTCGCATTACCTCGGATTCAAATCGAACACATCCAACGATGGCCCCTGAATGGCTTGGATTTGGATCAAAGATTGTATTAGTGCGTAAGCAATATCCGAATTCGGTCCGCATTTTTTAGACTCTAGATCCGCATTTTTACAAATTCCAATTGGATGCAGTGCGAAAATCAACATCTGAATTCGGTCCGAGATTTTTATATGCGTATTTTCACGGATTCGGATCGGAAGGAGTGCGTACCTAACCGCTCTAAAGTCTGTAATCGTTATCGTTATTTATGTACCATGTGTTTTTTGTACTCTGAAGCTAAACTGACGTCACTGACGGACATTAATGACATGACGTGTTGGTAGTTGCGTGCGTGTGCCTTAGGAATTAGGCCCTTAGAAAAGTACTCGATATTACTTTTGTATCGAAACTTTCACAAGTACGATGCTTTTTTTTCGACTAGTCATGAGTACAGTATGGATACTTTTTATTCAATATCGTGTCCAAAACAGTCAACCGTTGGGTGTAACCCGGAGGTTTTTTTTTCAAAAGTTCCACCACAAAAAAGCTATTAAAAAGCTCCAAAAAACTCACTTTTCAAACAGTCTGTTGCAGCTGGTGACATCAAATCTGTGAAGTAAATATCACAAACTGTACCAACTGCTTGAAGTCATTTTTTCAGAACTTTTTAGTCTGTAGTGAGGTCGAATTTTTTTAATATGACCACGCACTTCTGAAACACCCTGTACCTATACGTGTAACAGAATAAACGCAATAACTGTTAAGGGTACTCATCATTATGAACAATTTTCATTATTTGACACTGAAATCGCGAAAAAAAATTGACTCCCCCATTCATTTTTGTGCGCATAACTCTAACAAAATGTACTGAACAGCTGTTTCTTTTTCGCGATTTCGCGGTTGGTGATACAGAAACCCGGGGTTACTGTATCACCTCAATCTGACTCGAGAGTCAGGATTGAGGGACCCTTTTGAATTACGATACCTACTTAACTTTTTTTTGTTCTACAAATTTTTGGATCGGATCTACAATTTTTCTACAAATTCTACTAAATCCTGATGGCAATAGTTTTTCATTTCAATGGTGCGGCAGTCAAAGCTGACGCATATAATATAGGAAAGCTCAGTCAGTTTGGCAACACGGCTGGCGCAGTGGGTGCGCGATTGACTGCTGCGCTGCGTGTCGCGGGTTCGATTACCGCACATATACATGGCCTACAGATAGTTGTTCTGCCGAGTGGCTATTTGTGTATGTGAGTTGCACCCACGATACAGGAGTAATTCTTAGTGTGGGGCAAGGTTTTTTTTTTAAAAAAAGGGCTAGAAAAATTTGGTGCACTCCACCTCGGATAGAAGCATTCAGATTTATGTATTGTTTGTCACAGGTGGAAATTCAGTTCAGTTGCTATCTAAAATGGTATAATATTAAATACCCACTTTTGGCACGTGTTGGAAAAATAAACTCAATTGTTTCCGACACGGGTTTTTGGTAGAACACATTTTTCGATGTACGCCTTAATCATTGCGGCTTTTCTTAATTTCGGTACCTATGTTATGATAGCCTATCAGGCAAGATTTGTCACCACCAGATTTTTTTCACACCTCTTGAGATGTTTCAAGAATTATTCAGTTTTGACTTTACTACGCTTCATTTCCTAAGATATGGCTTTTTTTCAAATTATTGTTTGAGGGATTCATTCCTTCAAGAGCTATCCGAAAAGTATAATTTGAACAGATTTTTCACCATTTGCATATTATGGTCGTGAGAAGTAACTACCTGTGTTGACTGATGTGGGTGACACCCGTAGATATAGGTAGGGGTGACAAAAATAGTCGGCGAACGTTCGGGTTACCTCGGGAGTACCTACATACGTTCTCTTGGGATAATACAAGTCTTACTAATGCATGCCTAATCATCATCTGCCTTTTCCCAACTATATTTGAGTCGGCTTCCAGTCAAACCGGATTCAATTGAATAGTTAGGTAGGTAACATTATTGTAGGTACGTGGAGCGACTGCCTATCTGACTTCACTCTAGAAAGTACTTTCCAAAACGGTTTCCGGTTCGACGGTCATGACTTTAGCCGAGATGATGCTTGAACAAAATTACTCCTAAAATTGACTCGATTTGCGACAAAAAACATGCCAACCCATCACATTAAGTTAAAAAGATTTTCTATACCTACTAATATTATAAAGAGGAAAGATTTGTATTTTTATATGTAACGGATAAACTTAAAAACTACAGGACCGATTTGAAAAATTCTATCAGCAATGGATCGGCGTCAGCGACATTATCAGCGAGTAACGTACCTAGGTTATATTTCATCCCCGTACTCCCACGGGAACGGGAACTACGCGGGTGAAACCGCGTGACGTCCGCTAATCTTATATGTCACCGGAAAATTGCAACTGCCATAAGATTGTAAAATATAGCGTGAAATAGTAAACTATTTTTTCTTAAGACACGAATATATTGGAAACTATTGAATTCGGATGAAATTTATTATACTTATACAAAACGATTATTTCATAATGTATCGAGAAATTATAATCTAATCAAGATTTATTACAATCTTACGGAGTCTGCAATTTTCCGGTGACATACGTAATGTCACTGTAATTGCTATTTTGTCGTCTGGAAACATTAACAGGGGTACGTGGAGCAATACGTTTGAGAAACCCTGACGTAGGGTAGGTACTACTCAACAGCATATATACTTCCACTACATCTTTATTTCAATTTAGAATTCCAAATAATGAACTTATGGGACAAAACCCTCCATTTCAATCAAGACAACGTTCTAATCCCATTGCAACGCTTTTAGACAAATCTATGCAGTAGATAGGTACTTACTGGCAATGACTTAATGTGTAGACTGATATACCTACATAAAAATTAAATGATGCAGTTTTAGTGTTCATGAAAATGGTTGCCTCGATACTGCAGCGCAACAGGAATGTTTGCTGAAGCTCGTGTTGACTGCTTCTTCAGTGATGCGGACGAGCTGCGTATCCCTGGTCAGTTGGGTGTGAGGCAGCACCACCAGCATCCTGTCCGTGGTAGCAAGCAGGCTAGATTGTGCGTTTGTGAACCACTGCTGCAAGGTATGTTGGGCCTATCACCTTGCAGCAGTGATGACACAAACAGCCGGTTTTTTTTCAAGTTTTACCTACTAACATAGTTTGTAAGTATATTGTTACTAATAGTAGTCGAGTCTTGTTACTCTAAAATGATTATTATTAAAATCCAGGCCTCCTTTCGAGTTATTTACCGTTTTTTCTTGTTTGTAATTTGGCCCATTTGAAAAATTCACCATGTATATTATTTTTTTTACCTATAAATATTGATACCATCTGTTAATACTAAAGCAGATTCGATATATATTGCACATTCCACTATCCAAAATGTGCGAGACTTCATCCATTTCAACATCCAAAACCCTCGCCGCAAACATCTCCGCACAGCTTCAGTGGATCCAGCCTAGCAACTAAACACCTCTTCACTCAGTTTTGGTGGGCAGCAGCAGTTGAAATATTCGTACTCAGTTGAACGCTCTAGCATTTTTACGTCTCCAGAATTAAGAGGTTGATGTTCAAGAATTTTAAAAAATGTTAGTCTCTGACATTAATGTCTATGGGATAGGAAGGACGTTGTGCAATAAAATTGTCATCAACCAAGACAATGATTGGACTGTCCGTAGGAAGGGTTCAGCGTAATAAATAATAAAAAACAATTTGATGGAAAAATACTTTTGTTAAACACTTTAGAAAAGAGTGATTATTAGGGATTGCAATCCAGCAGAGCAGATCCGCAATCCAGCGGGATGTGGCATAGTTTTAGGAACAGCGGAATCCCGTATATGGATCCGCATGCATCAAGTCGCTCATATATAATGAATCTGCGTATATTTTATGATATTGCGAATACTTTTAGTTAGATAGAGTACAAAGACAACAAAATTACCAAATATTTATATTTATTATTGTTTTTGAACCTGATATTAATAAATACGTCTAACAGTGAAATAACTCGTAAAACAAAACTTTTCTTTAGGTGCAGTGAGATATTGTAAATTTTTGTATTAATATGTCATTTATTTAAAACATTTCTTTGTACCATGGCAAAGAATATTTTTTAATTTAAATAACACTTTAAACTTTGCGGGATCCCGCGTGATCCTACTGGATTGAAAACAGTGCTAGATTACAATTCCTAGTGATTATACATTCGCTTAATAATTGAAGTTTTAATTTTAGCATTACATCTAAATTGTTTAGGCCGGTGAAGTGACACGCCGTCGCGGTCGTAGCGTACGACACAAACAACGAGTGCCTGCCCCACCAGCGCATATTCCGCAAGATAATTGGAAAAAATACAACATTATTAGCTTCCAATAATCAAAGACCAGGTTTTACATTTCTCTAATTATCCTGCGACACATACATTCCTAATATTAGCTTGAAATCACACCTAGAAAACTTTACAACGTGAACTTATGCTCATCAAAACTTATGAAATATTATAATTATAATTCAGAAATTAAACCAACCGTTGTAATAATCCATCGGTCATACTTGATAATTCATAATCAAAAACTACAAGATACGTGTTGAATAATTACAAATACACAATATTTATTTTTAAGTAATCAAAAATTTATAACTAACAATCGATTTAGCGGTTTACTTTTAATCAGTCGATTTACTTAATTCGACGAGTTAACTCTGTATCACTTAGTGTAATTTGCCTTAAAATAAGTGAGTTGGGTGTGTTGTGCGTCTGGTCGCGAGGTGAATATAATGCAGCTTATTGAGCTCGCGACCGGCCGCACAAGTCACCGAACACGAGTGATATACCACGTCGCGTAAACCTTACGGACCAATTCCACCCACTGCACGCCAAGTGATCACTACTTTCGCATTATGAAACGTCCACCATCAACTATCCACTTTGAACCGCTTTACTATATTATTATTATTATGAAACATTCTATTATTTTGTAAAATTGTTCACATTATTTCCTTTTTTTTTTTTGTCAAACACCAGTGGTGTAAATAGATTTAATTTTATGATTGTATTGGCTAGATACATGTCATAGGTAGGGGTCGCGGGTGCCGCGCGTACGGTTACAGCAGTTAGTGCAGCGTTGATCGTAAGTGCGGCGCCCGCGCAAGCGAGTCGTATCGTCCAGGGAACAGCCGCTGCGCGTGCAGCCACCATTAACATATTGCGAATAGTCCAAGTTAACGTCTCAGTTTAGAAGTGTCAACGCTGGGGCTCCATCGAAACCATAAGCAACGCTGCTACAAAGTCTTGAAATTTTAATTGAATAGCTTCAGGAAAGTTTAATTCATACAATCCAAAATTATTTGCTCAGAAATAACAACTCAAATATAAATAAATACGCGAATAAGAGCGCAAAGAAAGTAGTCCCTATGGAACCCTTATATTTTAGCAGTAGCACGATGATAGAGACTCGGCCTTCAGAGATCATGCTTATGTTTATACACTACATACTTAACAATACAACTAATTTTGTGATTCCACCGAACTGACGAATTCTCGTACCACCGCGCAGACATTCCGGTTGCATTATATTATTAATTTTATTGATTTTTTACATAAGCCGAGGCATGTCCAAATATGTATAATCATGTCCGAGTACTGAAGGACTGTCAAGGCTTACAATTTGTCATTGGTTAGATATATTAGCAACTTATTATTAGCTTTTGCTTCATTTGTAACCTGACAAACATATTATAATATTAGAAGAAAACTACTTTCACCAAAATCAATGCCTGTACAATGGTGTAAAAATCCGTCTTAGCGCGACATAAAGAAAAAATTTTGCAGACAAAATTTAGAATGATTAAATCACCTTTATATAACTAAAGAAGTTTGGACAGATCGAAAGAACGTCAAAAGACAACTGATGAATGTACAAAGTTCACTACTACATACATAATATATATTTACAATCAAATTGTTCATCACTGATTTACTTCTTTTGAAATAGTTTGTTCCACTGCAACAACGGTTTGGGAGGTTGGCCAGATGTGGATGGCTGTGGCTGCGGTGGCTGGCTCGGTCCTGCCTCGCCTTGGAAGCCTGCAACAAGAGAAAGTACTGAATAAGGGTGCGGTTCCCCCAGAGATGTGCGAGGAAAATGAGTGGCGCGAGGGTGTTTAGGAAAGTTCACGCCACCAGTAAGTTGGCGCCACTTAGGCGACAGGTCCTCTTTGAAAACGATACTTTGACGTTGACGTTAATTTAACTAATGTCGGAAAACGTAAGCGTCTTAACAGGTGCCTTTCGTACAAGATAAAAAACTCGACAAGTCAATAAGTGTGGACAAGTTCGTGCAAGATAATGTGATCGAGCGTGCAAGTCTTTCAGAAACGTTTTGACTTGCTCTGAATTTGACGCATATTTGTTTATCTTAACATTGCGATTTTTTTTTTAAGATAATCACCTACTTGAGTATTGTACCATAATAATTATTAATTACTCTTAATATTTACTGAATTTTATGTCTATTTTTTTTTTAATTTTGATGAGAAATTGATGTCAAATTTAATCATTTAACCAACCGCAAAGTTTAAAATTGGTAGGTATTTTGTATCAATAGACAAGAAACTAGAGATAGGATTTTTTAAGTAATTTGGCTATGGAGTCCAAGGTATCAGTTCATTTTGGAAAAGGGGTCTCTTGCCCATCATACTTTGGGAATACTTGATCTAAAGTATAGGTTCCCAAAGGGGGCGGTACCGCCCCCTAGTGAGCGCTGGAGCTTTCGTGGGGGCGGTAGCGGTAGAAATAATTTAGTTAACTAAAATATAATCAATTACGAATTTCAAACATACCTTTCTCGGCATAGGCTTTGTACATTTGCTTATGCCGGACTGACTCCCAATTGGCGCGACGCTACTCGGCTATCTCCCTTTCTCCCCCTCCCGCAGCCGTCTTCTCTACAATGCAGGAACGCGCCACTGACGCAAACAGCCTGGCCAAAAGAAAATGTTAGAATCCCACAGAAGTGACGTTTCACAACACGACAGCATGCTTGCTACACACACACCAACCTAACGCTAGATAGCGCCACTTGCACGAAACGACAGACTTGTGTCAACATTGGACACTGCATTATATCAAGAGATTATAGTAATGCTAATCGATTTCAAATCCAGTTCAATCAAGAAAAATCTTAAAATAAATACGTACGCAAAAGCGGCACTGTCTAGAAAGAATTGCCCAATTCTGTTAGTAAAATTAATTGAATTAAAGAATGGCTTTATTCTAAAGCCGTTATAAAAGTGATTTAAGTTTGTTACCTTACATTATCCATCGCAGCATTAAAAAAAATAGGGAACGCCGTTCATATCTTCTTCAAATAAAATAATAATCATTTTATTTTACGGAAAACTTTATTATTATATGTTTGAATTTTGACATATTATTGTTACACGCCAGAATTAATGCCGGGTGGTACATAACGACATTAATTACTACTAGCGCCAACTAGTATCGAGTAGCAACTAATAGAGTCAAGTTTCTTCTAGACTTTTTTATGCTGGAACATTCTACAGTAATCGATATCTGGTCAGTTCGCACCGGTATTTAGATGCTTCTACAGTAGAAGGTTCGGGAATTAACTGACCCCTATATAAGGACCGCATAGCCCGCGACCGAGTCGGTATTGGATTTGCGTTACGAGCAAATACTTCGGAAGCGATCTTCGAGTGCGAATTAAAGTGATCAGTAGTGCAATTGTGTTTTATAATTAGTGAGGTTAAAGTTGTAATTGGTGTTGTTTAACTAAAGTTTCATTTTGGTTATAAAATCGGCTGTTTTTATTGTAACAAACCCCAAGCTCGTAATATTATTTTATCTGAAGAAGAGACGAAATGCATCCACCTAAACATAATAATTAGTCATGGTTAGTTTTGTCCCAGCTTTAGCTGAAGAATTTTTCAAGAATGAAAAATCATTTTGGAATGATTTTTCCAGATTCGGAATATCCTGCGAATCTCGAGGCACGTAGACACTGGGACAACCAAACCAGTATAAAATCATCAACATTATATCCTGAAATGCCTACTCCTATTAAAAAGAACGACATCATTCACGCGAAATCAAAACATAATAATTAGTGGAGTGCCTACCTCGGATTTCCGTAACAGAGAACGAAAATTAAAAATTCAAAAAGGGAATGTTTGGCTAATAATAAGTATAAAAAGTTAAACTATTAAAATATTGTGCATATTATTTGAATTAAAATACTATAGACACGCACTGGGCCTGATGTCTATATATATATATATATATACATTTAATAAAGCTGAGTTTGTTTGAGCGCCTTCAAGCGCTAATCTCTGGAACTACCAGTCGGATTTGAAAAAAACTTTTTGTATATGATAGCCACATTCATTAGGAAGGCTATAGGCTTTATGGGAACGGGAAATTCCTACGGGAACGGGATATACCGGGATATGCGCGCACAAAGTCGCGAGCAAAAGCTAGTAAATAATAATATGCTACCATAATTTTGATATACAAAAATATTCTACAGCCTAATAAGTATTTACTAGTTGAAATATAGCAATAATCGTAGTTTTTTTAATCAAATGCACATTTTAACAGGTACCCTTTTTGCATAATAATTATTGGCTAAACATTTCATTTTGAATTTTATATTTCATTCACTGTAACAAAAATCCTAGGTCAAAACCCCTAGACGCTCCACTAAATACTTTTTGGAATTATTATTTTTTTTTACAAACATTAGTAGTCCTCTCCGCGTGAATCATGTTGGGCACGAAAATTAAAACAAACCTTAGTAAAGCTAGGCGCGCATGAAAGCTAGCTCAGTCGGCCGATAAAAGCTATTTCAGACGTGTTCGATGAACAAGTGTGCGCATGAACGCTAAGAAAATCAGCCGAGTTCAAATAGCCACCATATACACCGCAATATGAATATAATACCGCGTGAAAATCAACGACTCCAAATGAAGTCGCCAATCAGGAGTTAGTTATGTTTGACGCACCTTATGCATAGGAAACCGAGGAAAGAGCCGGTAATATTATTTAAAATCGGTCGATTGATTTAGTCTTCATACGCGCATAGCAGTGTCTAGTTCTCTAGATAGGCGATAGGCTGACGACCCTCGTTCAATCAATTTATTTACAATTATAATTATTTACAGTTTCAAAAAATGTTAGAATTGTTATTGGCCGTCACCATTCCTAACTAGCAGTACATGGTCCGGGACAAGTCGCGAGCCGATTAAGCTACGGTGTCCAAACATTTTGGAGCAGGACAGGTGATTTCAACTAGCGTTTGTGTGGACATCGGGGCCGAACCGGCAGCGTCGTCTTTTAGCCTCGGCCTTCGGCGTATTCCACAGCAACAATTACGTCAACGCGGTCGGCAAGCAGAGCAAGTTCGAGCGCATGGGTAACATCGCTGCGTCGGCAGCACGAAATATCGCTCATCGCGGATCATGGCCTTGACAGTCAGATGCGATATTGTTTTCCATCCACCCACCACACTCGCCCTACCTGCCAACCGGTTTGGCCTAACGATTGCTTTGGAATCAGCTTTAGGGTGAAACTCCATTGAGGCAGAGGGAAGCAAACAAGTAAAAATGTACTAATGAGTCATGATTAGTATCCTATTGGAATCTCACCCCGTAAAAGGAGTGCGCGCAACCAGAAAGCAGTCAGCTGTATGCAGACGCGTGCATATAAGACTAACGAGCGAGCATATGTCGCCACTGACCATTGCGTAAATGGATTACAAAAACGGAATAAATTACAGGGGACGCCTGACCACTATATGATTGCGTGAGTCCTTTAAAACAGTACTAGTATTAAAATGTGCTGAGTCGGGTACTGAACGACGGCCATACTGAATTTTATAATTAACTCAATCTCTAACTGCAAGGATGGTTGCCGTAAGAGATTGCAGGTTTGAAAAAAGAAGGCAAAAGGGGAGGACTAAAATTAAAATACAAAATAATAAAAATAGAACTTGAGACAGATGTATGGCTTCAATCGGTACACGACGCGCATTTATAAAAGGGGGCTAATTACCGCTCCAAGTGAAGTCGGATAGCACTATCAATAAAAAAAAGAAAACATGATTATCTCCACCTGTACTGAATGAATATACTAACTTCATCTAAAGCCAGATTTACACGTCTCCACTATTCAAACTATTAGTAAGTATATCGGCAACCACAACTTTATACATACGTCAATGCTGAAATATCCTTGTTGACACATTTGTTTCCCTCGAAACATGTAAACAGTGCTTGTAGTAGTTATTCTGATATTATGCAAGTTAAGTTAACTTGGACTGGTCCGTTGGGACAAAGACGTTTAAATCTGTCCTAAACATTAGACATCGAAAGACAATGAAATACATTTAAGTCGAGTGTAATAGTTTTACCCCTGACGAAGTTGGTAGTCAATTGTTTCCGTGGGCCTTTCTTATTGAGGTCTCAAATGAACTCAAAATGTTTCTTAAAATTATATAATTTGGATACCTCTGATTATTTTCGAAATATTACCAGCATCCAATAAGAATAATTTACTCAGGATTTAACAGAAATAAAATAATATGGATTTAGCGTGGCTAAAAAAATTACTATTAAAATTATAATAGGATAGCAAAAAGAAAATGCTTGTGGGGTCAGCCGTATGACACCTCCACAATGTCATTTATGTCTAGAAACTCGTTTTAAAACATTACTATCCTAATCATTGACTAAAAACTTCTTTGGTGGTTAGTTTTCTACTTGCACTCGACTATTAGGAAAGCGAAATGCTTCTTCAAGCATGCAGCAATAAATAGATTATATCATGTGCTTGAACTTCAACCAGAGTAAAACCTTTCACATGCGCTCAGAATGTTTCTCCTTCAGTGCATCCAGCCTCATTCTGATAGAAATAACTATTTTATTTGCCCATGAGTAACATTGACTAAATGACTGGGTTAAAAACATTCTATTTACTGTTATTTAATGTATGTGGACTAAGTATGAGACATTCTAATGATGAGTCTAGTTCCTACTACTAGACTATGATTTGTTTTTAGTATTGAATCGTAAGCAATGGAGTGATAATGTGCGGGAGAACGGTTACGTCTGCATCGCCACAGCCCTCCTTCCCGTGCAAAGTCAAACGTACCCCGGACATCTCACAAGAGGGTGAATGTTATTCTATCACTTTCAACTCTATTCATAAAAACTTTTAAACAATGTTTAGTTTGAATTCTGATTAGAAGATTTTTTATTCAAAATTTTGAATGTAAAATCTCTTAAACAGTATAGAAACTAAGCATATGTTTAGATTTTTTTATGAATAAGCCTGTTTATTGTACATACACACTACTCCATGGTTGGTTAATATGTTAATAAAATAATGACTACAATAGCGCCTAAAGTGACGTTCTGGGTAAGAGAAAGGGGTACATACTTCTCAATCTCAGGTGCGCAATGCACAAACTCATGGGTCCAGAATTTGTAGAGGGGGTTTTTGATGAGTTCAATGAAGGTGATGAGAAGTCCCCAGGGGTGTGGTCTGTTGACGATGAGTCTCTCGAGGAGCATCCTGGTGATCTGCTCCTGCACGGCCTCGGCGTTGGCCTCGGCAAACAGGTACAGGAGACAACACGAGAAGTAGTGCGTGTGGCTGTTCGGGTAGCGCAGCTGGTTCGCGATCGCGTTCAGGAACAAGTACCTGCGAACACGAGCGTTCGGTGTAGTGAAGGCTAGGGTGCTTATGGCCTGGCATATGAACAGGCATGCAGAGGTAGTGTAGAAAAAACTAAACTCTACAAACACAGTTATTTACATAAAGCTGGTACTTATTTGTTTTGCGACTGGCTCTGGAACACTATGTTCTCAGAAATCAATCAATTTAACCTCGTGGTTTCCTCTGCTGGCCTCAGTATTTGCGCCAAAAAGCAGCTTGCCCTCTCTGGCTCCACCTTTGGGCAGAATCAGCTATTGCAGGTGCTCCTGTAGCTCACACTCGTCTCGTGACCTATCAGCGTCACAAAGCTGTTCTATCGTGGTTATCATAGTCTGCCACCCTAAACATGCGGTTAGTATAATACATGTTTTAACATTAAACGGGTTATAAGGCTAAGTGTTAGTTATAAGTGTACCTGTTTGCTATGTATCTTACCGGCCCTCGAAGTCGAAGTCCACGGTGAAGTTCTGGAAGATGTCCATGTGCGCGGAGTGCGCAATGGTGGACATGTTGGGGGTCTGTCCCTTGGCGCGGATGTGCGCGATGGCCTGCGTGCCCACGTACAGCACCACGGCGTTCATCAGCTGGCAGTTGTACCGACGGCCGGGCTCGTTCAACACCTGTCGCACAAGGGCACTCGTTCATATCGGACCTTTGGTCTTTAAAGAACTGCAGATTCTTTTCAAGCCTGCTTACCTGCATGTTGCCTCTCAGCTCTGACAAGAAGGTGACGGGCGCGCGAGCCTTCAGGTACGCATCCAAGTCCTTCTTGAACTGCGACGCCGGAATAATGGTGGTGTAGTTGATGACGGCGCGGGGCGGCAGCGTGATCTCCGCCAGCAAGTCAACCTTCAGGTTAGGAGTGAAAGGGTCGGGGAGCCGCATGTTGCGCGGGAACGCAGACAGGATGAGGTTCCTCATCTGGATGCAGTTTGGAGGGATCTCGTCGCAGAAACCGTAGTGGTAATCACAGAGGAATTCCGGGAAATCGTGGAGTAAGACCAGGAGCACTTTCAATGTACCCTTGTACAGCGTCATGACGGGAGTGGCGAGCTCCGTGTTGCGCAGGAAGGGATCCAGGAACTTGAACAGGTCGATCAGCAGTGTCGAGTACATGCCCCAGCCCTGCAAGTACAACCAGCGCTTGGGTCACTGTGCTCAGTAATAGCCGCGCTCCAGGTCGCCCTGATGAGCCGCGTTTAACACAAAATGCATGCAGCGCACATGCACAATTTACTGCCAATTGAATCATGGAATTACCAGCAGTTTAATCTTTTTGCAATATTTTATGTTTGAATTTTGACAATATTTTCAGTATTTACATAGTTCTTTTTTCAATATAATTATTTTCAGATTGCAGGAAAAACAAATTATTACGATGTACAATTGAGCCATACCCTGAAAGTATGACCATTTTAATCTTGTTAAATCAATGCAATGATAGAGAATAAAGCATGAATGACAAACAATGAAGCATGAATGTATTTAATGAAATGTGTAATTACAGCCTGATGTGTTCCCGGCCAGTGATTGCAAGAAATGAAAATATAGAACCACATGTTATTAAAAGTCGAAAGTAACCAAATAAATAACTAATCTTTCTACAATACAAGGATAAAGCAAATCTTAAGCTTCAAAAGCAAATTCTTTGCGGCGGAAGCATTTGACTTGTCTTTGAATATAGATCAATTCGAACTACGAGATTTGCGACGGATAGACACACTGTGGTGTAGAAAACGGTAAAAAATTAATAGAGATGGGCCGAATGTTTAGTTATCATTTAGAATTCTCGATGATGTTGAAACCGGAAAACAAACATCAACTGTTGTCCAAACAAAATGTTAGTGAAATAGCTTAGCCAAAGCATTTATGATGATAATGGCCGATGGGCGACAGATTTTAATAAAGCATATTTTAAAGTTTTTTTTAGGACCCCTCGAACTAGAGTTGCAATAAATCGTAACCGAAATAAACAAAACAAAGATAGGACCCGCACAAATCCAGTTAGACATATCTGGCCCATCTCTAAAAATTAAGCAGCTTGAGTATACACACAAAAACTAAGGAATTTAATTGCCTGGCCTCCAGTTTGTAGCTAAAAGGAAAAGAAAAAAAGATATCAATATAAAAAGAAAGTGAACCATAGTTCATGTTATGCCATTCTGATCTATAGAGGCTGCAGTACTTTGTACTTTATATCTTTGATTAAACTACTATCCTCTTTGGTAAAATATCAAAGCATGGGTAGCACAAAGAAAGCACTTGGAAACTATATCCTCTGTTCTGGAAATGACTGAAAAATTATGAATGCAACTAAATAGTTCAAATCTCACCTACTTAGTCTTGATTTTTTTATTTTAATGATTGTGTATAGTTAGAGGACTCCATTGAAAAACTGTTTGTATACAGGTTCAATAAATTTTATCCCAGTGTTAATTCAGCAGGATGATGATGATAGCCGTTCGCTATTATGACATAAGAATGAGTATCAAGTTCCTTTAAAATCCTGTTTTTTTTTGTGTTATGTATGACCATTAATGAAATGAAGAAATATACATCCTAAAGATGGAAGAGTGATCCAAAAGAATAGTACTTTACTTATTATTAGTCCTGCATGAGTCAAATTAATTTTGTGGGTCACTAAAATTAAATGCTCATTTGGATCACCTTACATCTGAAGCTACATTAATGTTAGTTATGGTAATATTACATGGAACTGTTGCTTTTCAATATGGATGAAATAAACTAACCCAACCAAACATGAAATTGAAATCCAAGCTTATTGCATCAACACTTAAGTAAATCATTACTTATTTTGATGAACCATTCATAATTTATTCATTTGAAATCAAATGGGAGATGATCAAGAATGATAAACCCTAGCAAGATTTCAGTCTAAGTGAAATATAACAAACTATACCTTCTGTTGGGGTGTTACCGCAAGCACGCGGTTAATGAAGGCGCGGTGCGCGACCACCTCGAGCCAGGCGTACGCAAACCCGGGCGCGACGTTCGGCCGGATGATACGGAGCGTGTGGCAGAACGCTGTGAGAACCTACCGCAACAATACCAAATTATACCACCAATAGAAACTACGTACTAAACAACACAAACCACGTATCATGTAACATTTACAGACCTCCACACGGAATGTAATCTGGAAAAAGTCATTAAATTTAGACAAGTTATATCGAAACTAATCAATATTACAAAGATACGGTATCTTCATCTATTATTGTGTAAAGGTACTAAATGTTCCGTCTTTTACCTGGTAATTCATAGATTCTAAAACTGGTTCAGCCATATTCATGTCTAGGAATAGGATGAGAAGTAGTCGATGGTACGGGAGCTGTTGGAAGTTCGTGCCATGATCTTCGTGATCCTGGAGGAGGCATCCGGCGATTATGCCCAGGATCTGTTGGGAATAAAACAACAGGTCATATATTGTATGCCCGAAATCCCAGGTCAGTCCATAGCAGAACTGTGTGCAAAAACAATGCCACAATGATGATTTAAAAACGTACCTTGTTCAGTAAGTTCAACTTGGGTGTCGGATTGCCGCCGTCAGCCGTGTTCTTGATTAGAAGCGAGACCAACTTGATGAACGAGTCGCACATGTTGTAATACTTGTCCCTCTTTGGAGGCAAGGGCGGAGTGTTCATCCTGTCCTCATTGAGCTGCTGGTACACGTTCTCAACGCACATCTGTGTCGCGATTCTGAAGAACCTTGTGATCATGTCATCAGTCTTCAGGATGCCGTTCATGTTCATGCGATGAACGTACAAGTTGAAATTCTGTGCGAGTTCGATCTCGGTCAGGGGGCTGAGAAGCACATTTCTCCATTCACGGAGGAGGTTCTCTGTTTTTTCTTGAAGACCCGGCGGGTCGTCGTAGGTCTGCGACTGTGGAGTAAAAAAAACTTTAGAAATGGGCGATCTGTTGATCATTTCATTATAGTTATAAAAGAAAAATTAAGTGTTACTCTATAAAAGAAAAACTAAGTGTTATCTGAGCAGATCACCGAATTGAGATATTATTTCTACATTTTTGTACACTTACGCGAACTTGCAGGATTCCAGAATGAATGTGAGCAGTGGGACCCAGAGGAGACCGCTCCCCAAGGTACGCGCTGGGGTCCTGATTGACGCGGAGCATCTCGATGAGGGAGCCGAGACCTTCGGGCGGTGGCTGACGTGAGTGTGACATGACTCGCACGAGCGTCTCGGTCACGTGGTACAGGTCAGATTCGCTCACGAAGATGTTGTTCCTGTCGTCGACGAGGTACAGCTGTACCAGTTGCATCGCGAACGCAACAGCCATGTAGTTGTTGCCGCCGTCCATCATGTGAGCGAGCGCCAGATCGTACTGATGGTAGAAAATGTGTGTGAGCGTTTCATAAATGAAGCGTCGAAATAAGTAAGTATGTATTACATGCGAAGCTTTACAGAAGATCTTACTTGTGGCAAGTTGACGAGGTGGTTCCTGACGAGTACGTCGACGGCCTCGATGTTGTAGCGCAGCTCCTCGCGGCACTCGGTGAGGCAGCACGTGATCTGCTTGGTGGTCCATACGTGGCCGTACACGCGCGCGTCCTCCAGCAGCTTCAGCACGCGCAGGTGCGTGTCGCGGTAGCGGCCCATCATCTCCAGGTGATCGTTGCCCATATTGGGCTGCACGATGTGCCCGTCCAGCAGGCCCTCCACCGCCTATTGTACAGATCAATTACCATTAAAACAACTGTTCACTATTATTGTTACACACATTCATTTGTGCTTTTTTCACAACATTTAATTTACCAGATCTTCTCAAGTCTCGTTTTTAGATATCTGCAAGGTACAAATGAACACTGAATTAACAGCACTGAGTGGGAAGATAAAATTAAAGATAACGAAAATAATGAAAAAATAAAAATTAGGACAGTTGAAACAAAAAGAGGAAATGTAAGTAAGATAAAATTTGCAACAAATACGCATCAATGAATTATTGCATCAAAAGTGAGGCAATAATTGCTGACACTTCGTTGCAAATTTTTTTGCTAATCATATCTATGTTACCTTCTGCAGTAAAGCGCATCCGGACACAAAGTCGCGGTTTCTTCTTGCGATGCAGAGACACTCGAGCAGAGAGTGCATGTTGGCTGCCTGCACTGCGAAAGTGGCATTGTTGATGCAGTTGGCCAGGAAGAGCTCGGCGCTCGACATCAGCGCACTCATCTCGTCCGTGCCGTACACCTGGGTCGGGTTGATGACCTGGCTGAACGTGAGTTGAGACATTTGTTCCTGTGCCGACGGCTTAGGAATGAACAAGCCGACGTCGCGAACAGGAGTAAAACCAGGGATATTGCATGCAAACTCTTCGTATACGGTGATCTGCACGTCGACGGGGCCGCCCAAGCGCAAGCGCACGCGCTCCGGCAGGCGCTCGGTCTGGTAGGCCAGCACCATGGGGTCGAGGAAGCGGCGCCCCTCCTGGCGCGCCATCTTGCGCTGCTCGTAGTCGGCCAGCAGGCGCTTGTCGAGCTCGGGCAGAGCCTTCTCCACCGCCGTTTTCTGGATGAATGCGCAGGCTAACTCCATGTTTTCTGTAGCTAGAACAGCAGCTGCGCTTTCTATTACCTCCTTCTGAAATACCGCAAACTATTAATATGATAGTAAAATATCTTTTGAAAAGCCATCAAAAAGGGATAAAATAAAAAGAAAATCATAGGGCCTAGGTTTTGTCAAGTCTGTCGGTAGGTCAAAGAAATGTTTTAATTGTCCTTATTACTTTTGAGAGATTGTGGTGGAGGAGGTACAAAGTTAAAATTCTATCCAATAAAACTTTTAAAATGTAAATATAATTATTTACATTTCAAAAGTCTTTTTGGTAAGAATTTGAAAAATAAGTGACAATTCGTAAGATTGTCGTTGAATTTACATTTAATGAGAGAAAAAATGTTGTAGTCTTCTTAAAGTTGCATCCAGGGCCTTTCTTCATGATGATGGAATAGCTTGTACCTGTAAAAATAGTCCCACCAATGTGGTGACACAAAAACCTAACACCTACCTCCAAGACTATCAACGCTAGCAACCCAAGTTAAAGAAAATCCATGCAACTACAATTTTGTGCAGGCCAATAAGATCCCTACTCAATATAGTACAATTTAGTACAGGCCAATAAGTTCCCTACTCGTTAAAGTACAATTTTGTCCAGGCCAATAAGTTCCCTACTCGTTAAAGTACAATTTTGTCCAGGCCAATAAGTTCCCTACTCGTTAAAGTACAATTTTGTCCAGGCCAATAAGTTCCCTACTCGTTAAAGTACAATTTTGTCCAGGCCAATAAGTTCCCTACTCGTTAAAGTACAATTTTGTCCAGGCCGATTGTTCCCTAAGTGTTACCTAATTGCTCACTACAATAACATTTGTGTCCATAAATGTTTAGATTGTTTTGATTAGTATTAACATTTATGGAAGTAGTCAACAAGGAATACTTATTTGACTAGTATTTCATATACACATAATACATGTTGCATAGAGAGCTCACATCAACAACGCAGGTCAAGCGAGCTGACTATTCAAGATGCAATAAACGACAATAAATTCATTTGTATTTGAAATACTAACCTGTTGGGGTGTGGAAGGCATCAGGGCTGTTGCAAACGCGCCCTTCAGGTTGGTGCTGATGGTGCTAATGATCTGCTCGCGACACGTGATCATCGCCATTCCAGCGGTCAGGTTACGCATCATGTGATGCGCGCAGGTTCGCATTCTCACTTCATCAGGATCCAACGCGAAGTCTTTCCTTATTATTTGCTCACAAGTAGTCAAAGCATACTTGATTGATCTATCCACAACCGGGTGAATCCATTCCTGGATCGACCTCTCGATCGCGGGCTTGACAAACTGTTTCAGGTGGGGATAGTTTTGGAACAGGAGGATGTGAGGATTGAAGCATATCTTTTGGCCAAATGCTGATGTTGAAGAGACATTGACGTCCAAGTAATTGAATCTGGGTTCCGGAAGGCCTAGTACGCCCATGAGGGTGGGGTCGCCCATTATGCCGCTGGTGGGCGTGGGTGCCGTCACCGTCATGTCCTCCGCCGCGATCATCGGCGGCTGCGGAGGCATCATCTGCATCTGGGGAGCTTGGATGATGGCCTGGTTGACTGGTACCACTACCGCTGCCTCTTTATTCGGTTTCGGTTGAGACAGTTGAAATTCAATCTGTCTTACTTTTTCTGGATCTTTCAGATAAATTGCTGGTTTCAGATTAGCTATATCCAAGCCCAGATTCTTACACAGTACTTCTATTTCAAACTTCAAATTCAATTTCAGGTCTGGTTCCTGGTGCAATTCAGCTAGGACATTCATCAATGCCATCGTCCATGGATTTGGTGGCTTGAAAACGAGACTTTTAGCACATGATTCTAAAACTTTTGCGACAAATGGTACTACATACAAGAGTTCCTGTTGACCCTTATGGTAAGCTTCGAGAACTAAAGCTTTGAGGTCAATGTCCACAAGTAAGATGGGCTCGTTTCGGGCCAGGGTTAGCATGCCAAGCCAGTGACCGAGGTTCTTCAGTAATGAACGATCAGAAAAGTTTGCTATGCCTTTATCTGAGCGCAATAATACTTTGATGTTACGGTAAGTTTCCTTTGTGACCATCTTGTTGACATCACGAATTTTAAGAACGTCAAGGAAATTCGAATATAGTGCATGAAAATTAAGTTCGATGGATGCTCTCTTCATAACTAGATATTGTGACAGCCACGCATGATAGTCTTCAGTAATTATTTCCTTGAGCTCTTCACATTTTGTTTGCAAATTGAGCTGGCTCAAATTGTTGAAAATAAAAGCAGTTTTGTCTTGAATAGGTTCCGGAGGAGCGCTTATTTTCTCTTCCCTGTCGGTGGCCGTCAGCAGCGTGTCGATGTTGGTGGCGTTCGCGATCGACGGCCGGCTTCCCATCCCGCCAGTGCTATTTGCCACCTTCGATATCACTGAAATAGCTGGAGCAACAGCCCTGTAAACAAATAAATGTGATAGTTGTGCCGATTTTCAATCGTTCGATAATCGTCGGTCAGATAATACATTTTGTTAACCCTTTCTAAGGCAAAGGGAATATTTTTACCACCATATTTCACAGTTCATAAATCGATGATAACATTACCATAACAGACATATCAATCGTTCATTAAATATTCATTTAGGATAAAAAAATAAAAAATAAATGTTTTATCCGTAATGCCTACCAAATTTAGACGATACTTGGCATATTTTTTCGATTTCCAAATTATTATGCCTGTGTCAAGTTTATTCTTTAAATAAGAATTATCTGACGGCTGGAAAAATAGCCTACTAAAAATGTTTTAAAATAATAAATACTAAAAGTAATACTATTTTACTATTAGTTACAGTTGTGTGATACCATTAATACAATCTATTTATCAGTGAGGGAGAGGCTCTGTTGATGTTGCAACAAGTCTTTTTTTAAGAAACAATCATAAGATCAGTACATACCTATACGGTGCTGAAACAGTTACGACTGCAGTTTGGTTTAACATAGCAGCGAGACTGGTCGGCAACACGGCGCCCTGCGGCTTCGAAGGCGGTTCTTGACTCTGGAGGCCGTATTCAACATACTCAATCAAATGGGGAGGGAACTCGCTGAAATGAGGTATAGCCCTAACATGTTCGCAATATTTGTGATAGTCCTTGAGGCGCGACTTGAATCGGTCCAGGGCTGCTATACCAAAGTAGTACATTTTAGATCCCTCTGGCTTCCGTAAGGCGTCGAGTACGAACCTCAAAGCCAAACCTAATGACACGTAACTAGGAACTAGTCCTTTCTCAATGATGCCCCCGAAGAGTTGAGCAGTTATGTGAAGTTCCTTGTCAGGGTATTGAGGAAAAAATTTGTATTCCTCAAAGAGATTTCGCAGCATGCACGAGAACACCTCCCGCTCCCGTTTGTTCGGCGAGTCTTGAAACTTCTTCAGCATATCAAGCACTTCATCTATCGACAGAGTTGGATGCGGAGGGTGGTTGTAGATTCTTTGGAAATAGCCATTAGCTTCATCTTCAATCTCCTTGGAGACGTTGTGCATCATCTCAGGGAAGTGGATAGGATCTGGGATGCGTGGCTTATCCATTGCTGGAGCGGGAGCCATTCTGGCCAGTCCCATATTGGCGACATTAGCATTATGTTGTAACGGCATCATAGCGAAAGGGCTATTGGGTCCGGCGCCCATCAAGCGCGAAGGAGATCCTGGTGTCGTGACTAGAGGCCCCAAAGTACCGGGCATCGCAAACGCAGTGTTGGCTGGGGCGCCAAGACTCATGTTCGCAACATTCGGGGTCAGATTCGTGATGGAGTCGACATGCGGCGGAAACAGCTGACCGCCCAGTGCAACGGGGTTGAAAGGAGTCTCCAAGACTCTGGTATGCGGGCGAGCGATACCCGCAATGCCCTGCCGCGTCTTGCTTAGCATGAGAGTCTGGCAGTTAGCAATCACATTGCAGATCGCTTCCTGTAGCTCTTGTTGGACGTTGGGAATGCACAACTGTAAACATGCCAACATCGTGGCGATAGTCTCGTGAGGTAATTGAGCCGCTTTCGGCAATTGATCTTCTGGTCCTTTGCCAAGAACTAGCGGGCATCTCCTTTGTAAGAATTTCACCATAGAGGATACAAACGCCTCACCATGGTCCCTGATCTTATCGGTTAACCATTTGTCCAATTTTAGGTATTCTCTCCGGGACGCTAGACAAGCCAAGTCAATCACAAAGGGAAAAGACTGAACATTCAATAATAAGGACAACGCCTTCAAATCCTGAGCTACATCTAAGATCCTTGAAAGTTTGGATTGATCACAATCTCCACGAATGTACCATTCGGCCATTGAGTGCATAATGACAGGCTTGATATTCGGGTTTTGGTTATGCCAGGCATGGTGTAATATGATTCCACTATTCGGATGGTTGCCCAAAAATATTGGTATCAGTGTTGAGAATAGTTCTTGTCTGACAACATTGACAGGTGGACTAATCTGCAGTAGAGCCAGCATCAAAACGTCGGGGCAGTATTGCATAGGAATCTTGAATAAATCTTGCACTTGCATGTAATAGCCGCGCTCTGACGCAAACAGCAGCAACTCCACCAAGTACAAGCAACGCCACGTTCCTACATCTTTGTTGTCGTTTTCGGGAGGGGATTTTAGTAAATCAATAGACACCGGGTGGAACGGGTGATCAGCGAAACTGAAGATGTCGGTGTACTTCAGGATGTTGGTGATGAGACTCATCTGTCCTTCCAGGTTCGTCCACCGACGACACAAGTATTCAACTGGAAATATGTTGGCAGGGTAGCCCGCACTTTGAAGGCCGAGTCGCAAAATTGTAAAAAGCAAGGTCAGACCTTGCCTGTCTGGTACGAAAAATTCAGGATGATCCAGTTGTAGAATGACCTCCTTCCAATTAAGGTTAGAGGCTAGATCTTTCAGGGTCTGCACCAAGACTTCTGCGTTCCATGTTTCGCCGTGTCCTTGTAGCATTTCCTTCTTGACTTCATGCCAGAAGTTGCCAGGTGTCTGTATCGGTGGTCCATCTTGGACGGTCGTGTGGTATCTCACCATCGTCGATATGATCTTGGCGACATCCGTTGCCGTAGGCTCCCGGGCGCCGAAGTTCAACATGTTGTTCTTGCATTCCTCAACGGATGAGGTGAAAGAATAGCCGATGTCTCGGATGATCTCAGCGAGAGAGTTATCCATCATGGCTGAAGCCATGTCGTCAGCTGTAGTCATTTCCTCGAGAGGCGTCTGTGTATCGTCGGGATACAGCAGGGGCGCGAGCACTATGGGCACTACTTCGCGAGGGAAATCGATTCGTAACTTTTTCAAAAACAAGTCTTTTGTCACTGCGGCTAAACGAAAGTTTTCATGCGCGAGATTAGTTAGAAGAGTTTGCAACACTTCAGGGCTGCATTCCTGAAGTCCGGCACGCTCCGCTTGATGTCCGCGTTCTGTGGACCGAAACAACATGTGTTAGCAATCCCCTGTCGTTGTGTTACACATATCTTAATACTCAAATAAAACGTTGTGGTTAGTGTCATTTCATTTCTCTATAATATCGTATTAATATAATACGAAATACCGACCTGCGTCGAGGTAGCACTGTACGAGATCTAAAAATCTCTTTTTAAGATGTTGCTTGGATAAATTTACGATTTCAGATTTCGATGAATTCCTCCTCAGAACCAGCGAAAGAGCAACATCCTCAGCAGTGGTTAACTTTAACAATCTTGACAGTCGATTGAGTAAAGTATTTGATGGTTTTAAGATCTGTAAGAAATCACTGCTTTAGTAGTATTCATACATTAATCTAAAAGCTAGGTAGAAGCAGCGGAAAAATTATAAACTGCTTCCGAGTTCCTCATACATGTCTGATTTAATTCAAAATACATCGAGGAACAGAATAAACGCAATACCTCTTGGTCATTGTACTCATCATTATGAACAACTTTTACTATGGGACCAACACTGAATTCGCGAAAAAAATGTCTCCCCCAACATTTCTGTACGTGAGATATGAGCGCCGCGCCGGCGCGCCGTTGTCGCCGTGGATTTTCACGACACGCCGCCTCTTCGGAAAAACCCGGTTCGCCGCCGAGAAGCATTTCATTAGTATAAATAAGCATTTCGTATATTATTATACATATTCAAAGTCAAAGTCAAAGTCAATTCATTTATTTCAACTAGACCATTAAAAGGCACTTTTGAACGTCAAATGTACAGTTTAAAATTAAAATATAAGTGACTCTAGTTGTCCATTCGCAAAAAGTAGATTCTTATGGAGAAGAACGGACAAGAAACTCCATAGTTACTCTTTTCAAATATAAGTTTTACAATATTTTGTATACATAGGTACATCGATCAATTGATTATATTATGTGAGCACAATGCATCCAACATTACACTAATATACAGCACACACTTATATACTATAGGTACAACAAAGCAATACCAGCAGAGATAAAATTAAGTTTGCTAGTAAGGGACATGGTACTCACATATTTACAATATAATTAAAAACAATGGATCAGTGTGTGAGTTAAATTACATATTAAAAACCTGAAAGTACACCAGTAAATAAAACAAGTTTGACTTTTTCTACTATACCCTCGATTGTCCTATGGAGCAGGACCAGCATGTTTCCAAGCATTCTTATCTTTAATATAATCATCTAGTTTGTAATATGCTTGTTTACAAAGTGTGGTTTTAATGTAAGTTTTAAATTTTCTTTCATTTAGTTCTAATATGTCACAAGGTATTTTGTTGTAACATTTAACACAGTACCCCATGAAAGATGTTCGTACTTTGGCTAATCTATAAAATGTTTGATCTAAATTATTTTTATTTCTAGTATTAAAATGATGTCTATCACTAATTTTGTTAAAGAGATGTCGATTTTTTCTTACATACATAATATTCTCATAAATGAATTGACAAGGTACTGTCATAATATTAATCTTTTTAAAAATTTCCCTAAGAGAATCGCGGCGACGAAGATTATAAATGGCTCTAACAGCACGCTTTTGCAAAATAAATACAGATTCAATGTCAGCAGCACGACCCCACAGCAAAATACCGTACGACATAATGCTGTGAAAGTAACTAAAATAGACCAAGCGCGCGGTTTCTACATCTGTTAACTGTCTTATCTTTCTAACAGCATAAGCGGCTGAGCTTAGCCGCCCCGCAAGAGATGTTATGTGAGGTCCCCATTGCAATTTCTCGTCTAAAGTGATTCCCAGGAAAACCGTCTGATCAATAAATTCCAGTTTTTGTCCATTCAATACGATGTCACATTCGGTGCTTCTAACATTTGGTAAAGTAAATTTAATACATTTGGTCTTTTTTTCATTCAGTACTAAGTTGTTTGCCGTAAACCAAAGTTGGACCTGATGAATAGAGTTGACATCATCAAGACTTTGTGACCGTCGGTCTATCCTAAATATCAATAATGTGTCATCAGCAAATAATACCATCTTTGGTTGATTTTGAAGCAATTCGGGCAAATCGTTTATATATACTAAAAAGAGGAGTGGACCCAATATTGAACCTTGCGGAACGCCCATTGTCATTTCAGACCCTAGTGAGTTTACACCGTTTACCTGGACTTTAACCTGTCTGTCTTTCAAGTATGATTTAATCAAATCAAGGGATGTATTCCTAATACCATAATGCTCGAGTTTCAACAAAAGCGTCTCATGGTTAACGCAATCGAACGCCTTCGAGAGGTCGCAAAAGATACCAATGGCGTCCTTTGAATCTTCCCAGGCGTTAAAGATGTTCTTTATTAGGGTGACACCGGCGTCAGTTGTACAACGCCCTTTGGTGAAACCGTACTGTTGTTCGTAATAGCGTATGCGGACAAGCGTTTAAACGAATATGAACACCTTTTATTAAACCATGTTCACAATTCCATATTCGTCAGTCTCGCTTACTTCGACTGGTGCAACTCTGGAGGCACGTCATAGTTTTGATGGTCACATCGGTCGGAGACCGATGTACACATCGGATTCCGAATGGACTTGGATAAAACCCAGGTTACCATCAAGTCTCACGTCTCTTAGCTTAGTCAAGATATATTGTACCTAACTTTATTGGTTATGGAACCAAGACGTCACACGCGGTAAGTTGGTCCATAAGTTGACGGTTACTAAGCAAGCTTTAAAAAATATTATTCTTGGAGTGTCTCCGAGGGATTGGATACAGAACAAATGATTCCGCAGAGAACTACAGGTTTACAGTGTAAGCGAGCTGAAGTGGTATCTTATGCACCTGCACCAACTGATGATCGTTGTGGAGCCGTTTTTAGGGTTCCGTAGTCAACAAGGAACCATTATAGTTTCGCCATGTCCGTCTGTCTTTCTGTATGTCTGTTTAGCTCAGAGACGCTTAGCGCTAGAAAGTTTGAAATTTGGTATGGGTACACATTTTAATTTTTAGGGTTTTTTTACTACTCCATAGTGTAGGCCTGTAGGGTTTCGTTGGATAGGTCGTTTATTATAATAAAATATTGAAGGAAACCATTTTTCCATCCAAAGTTCCGTTTGCGAAATATTAAGCTATAAAGTAAGTGCTAATTTTTGTTGGAACGGTTGTTTTTTGGAGACGAGAAAAAAAAACCAGGAGGAAAATATCACGAATTTCAAAAGAAAACTATCACAGCAAAGTTGGCTTTAGAAGTTTACGAGTAATAGTCGACCAACTTATAAAATGTAACTTATTAGGTAGAAATTTCGTCGTAACCCAAATGCACCTGATTTTTATTTTCGCGATTTCAGCTTTGGTCTCCCATAGTAAAAGTTCTTCATAATGATGAGTACAATGAACCCCTTAAGAGGTATTGCGTTTATTCTGTTACACATTGTACACTATCTGGTATAAGAAAAATTTAAGGGTTAAAACCTCTCTACACCATATCAATATAGTATGACATTGACATAGTAAAAACTTATAGTACCTACATCTGTATGGTGTGTTATGTCCTTGTGTTTATGATTATCCCATTGGCCTCCCGGCCAGCTGCAGTTAACAAAATATATTTCACAGAACATCTCATACCAATAATTACAAAAACTACATTATTTTGAATATACAATATGAGGGCATACAAGGAAATAATTTAAAGAAAATCATGCATATGATAATATTTGATAAAGACGGAGTGAAAATAAAACAGGGATAAAGTTACATTAAGAGGTAAATTTAGATAGGTATAAGAATGGTATGGATTTCAGGACAAACATACGATACAGGACATTGGATTATAGGTGAGCATCTTGACACTTGGAGAGGAAGTGTTTTATTAAGGATACTTACCTTCTGTAGAGTTTTGGTGGGTTGATCTACAGCACGGCAGATGACGGTCGACTTGGCGGGGTGGTTGAGCAAGGTCGCGAGATGCTGAGCCAGCAACGACGCGTGGATGCTGTTGCTAGGAGTGCTGCCCGGGCGATCAGTGTCCCAGGAGTTCTTAGCTGCCTCAGTGAGCAGGCACCTCAAGAGTTGATTCTCTGCTTCCAGCCCATATAGACTAATCAGCTGCGACAAGAGAAAACTTGCGTTATAATGGAATGAGATTAACAAATGACACAAACAACATCTACAGCAAAATCAGTAGAAATTAAAGAAACGTCCATGAAATCAACCAGTTTCCACGCAAGCCCACATAAACATAACCAGATACTTAACATGCTAGCTTCTTGCCTGTATATCTTTAGGTACCTACTTGTATTCTCATTACATCCGCATTTTGTCAGTGATTATTCGCTGAGCCACAAGATTGATTGCCAAAGCTTGTCATGAAATTGAAGAGTTTCATGGTTCAAATGGTATGCACACCAGCATGCTATTTTATGTTCTGTACCCACTATGACTTTATTGAGATACTTTTATTATGAGACGCTAGCTATATGGTGCATGAAAATTAAACTCCCAACTACCATTTCGCCCTAATTTGTATTTTGACTGAAATCTTTACTATATTACAATTATAATTATTATTTTAAGTATTTACCACTTAACCTTTTGAACGCCATTGTCTCACAAAAATGACAAGCAAGCACATGCCCTGTATGCCAAACGTCACAAATATGTTACAAAAACTATGGTTGAACACAAAATTAAGAATGCACTTAAAAAGTTCAAATTCAAGTCGCAATATCATCTCAGCAACAATCAATGGCAAAACCTTGACAACATTCAGGGAAATTTGATTGTGAAAAGGTCTGAATGCAAATTCTCTAAAAAATAGATTATCTATAGATTTATATATTTGTAACTTCCATAATTTGTCGAAATTCATAAGAAGTTTTCATTCTTAAATCGAAACAATTTTATTGTCAAGAAAATAAAATATGATACAAATCAAAATTTTATTTTATTTTCAAATTTTGGTTATATGGGTTATTTTTTTATTCGATTAATTGATTAAAGGGCTTATTGCAATTGATTCATAACAAAAAACAGTTCAAATTCAAAGCAATAACAATTCAAAAGGGGTGCGCGCAGCTATCTTCCTTCTTCTCTATAAGTCCCATATAAGCCCAGCAATATATTTTACACAGCCTTCCTTATCCACTTCTACTCGTAGCCATCTATATTCATACATAAACTTCCCTCAACTCTTTCCTCATATCTCCGCACCACATGCCAACACCAAAACAATTGATTTCCACATTTTTTTAATTTGTTTTGATCACTTCACTTCCAGACTTGTTAAGACTTATTCTTGTCATTTCTCATTATTTACATTTGCTTGTAACAGCACATTTCACCATACAGTATCATCTTTACAGTGACCCAAGCCTCACCTTACCACAATATTTATTCTATGCTTACTAATTATAATGACTTGGTAGTACATAATATTACATGCACAGCTGACAATTTATCTAACTTTATCTTATCGAAACCATTGATAGATTTCGACATTTAAAACGCAACAGCAACCAAGTAAAGCGTAAAAAAACAAATGTTTTAAATTTTATATAATAATTAAACACTCAAATGACAACAGATTCGCAAAACGGCGCATATTGATGCATTTTTATAGATAAAGGTGGGTAGGTGAATACTCGTATAATATCCGAGTCTTAATTATGTCAAAAGGTAAAATTAATACGTCATCATAATATTACCCTTACTGTATATAGTAAATTATGTACTTCCGACCTGAAATACATAATACAACTATATACAATTAAAAGCGCAGATAATGTATGGACGCGACAATGCAGTAAGTAACTTGTTTTTACCTTGATTGCGAACACGTTCCGCTCAATGCGAGTACGAGAGAAGTTTAATGGAACGTGATGCCGATATATCCGTAAAACAAATCATTTTAGCCACATTTCCTACAAGAAATCATTTTATCTACATTTCCCAATAACACATCACAATCTACCTAATCTAGCTGTGAATGTTGTAAACAGGTTACAAGACACAAATTGCAGAACTATGGATCGTACCATGAGGGTTGCCATTGGGATAAAAGTAAATTCTACCATTTTGTGAACTTTATGGTAGTTTTCTTTTTCAAAGCTTACTTGTTTAGACTTTTATCCTTTGCACAGTTATATTTATGTCCAAAACATAATTAATTACTGTAATAGTCATAAGATGAATTTGGAAAATTGTGTAGGCAATGGACGTTTATATACGTCGTACGAAGCTACTATTTCGACGCCAAATTGAGTTTTATTTTAATTTTTTTAAGGATTTATCAAATTTTACATTTTCTGTTCACAGTTGGTAATCGAGTTTATTGTCTCGCGAGATTTATAACAAACTCACAATTCTTGCAATATTCCGGTGACAAACGAGTATTCTATTTTTGCTGGGGAGTTTGTTGCGCCACTTCTTCCCAGCTACAACACTAGGAAGTGGTGACGGGCGGGCGTTTTGGGGGACTGTCTTTATGTAGAACTTTGACGTTCAAAAAGTGCTGGCACTCCTAATTTGAATAAATTACTTTTGAATTTGAATTTTGAATTGAATTCATTGAAATATTAAAATTGATATTTTAACTATGTAAACAAATGACATTGAGACTTTTTTTCAGTTTTCTTCAAGTTTGATGACGATTCACGAAGATATTTAATTCGAAAGTTAACACCGCCGTTATTACGTGCAAATTCTGAAAATTCGCAGTTGACACTGTTGACAGTCACACTATCAAATATCTGATTTTAATGCTAAGTCGACACTATCGCGGTAAGTTAAGCGCACTTGACAAGAGTAATAACACTGAAATTTAAAAGATCTTTTGGTTTCCGTCCTGAGAGGACGGAATCCAAAAGATCTTCGTCAACATCGTCAGCCTTCAGCAGTCCATTGCTGAACATTGGCGTCTCCATCTCCTGTCATTCATCTCGACTCTCATTTTTTCTCTGTGGTCAATTTGATCTTCCCGTTAAAAAAAAAGGATAGCACTTCCTATAGCTTGCTGAGTTAGATATGGACCAGACTACCGAGACGTTGGTCCCTTATGCTACAACATTGGCAAAAATCAATCCCGAATTTCGAGCACTTTTCGTAGATCGTAGCCACAGGTATTCTGAACTGTTTTTTTTTGTGAGTGGCGTCTCGCAGTTCAACCTATAAGGTTGTCGACTGCTTAACCGGGCTTGCCTGTGGTGGCCTTAATATAATATTAAAGCCTCCAGCCAGGGCTTGTACAAAACTAACAAACTAAGCGACTACACGCTAAGGGCAGCCCCTGTGGGGTACGGGCCTCGGCTTAGGGCGTCGCTGGGGGGAGGACAGCTAGGGACGGACTGGATCGAACTAGAATTATTATTAAGAGGCGAATTTAAGACTACAGGCTCAGCGGCGTGGGCTGGCTCGAGCAAGGGCCGTGGCGGATTTTGACGGGGACGTCGCGGCGGGCCTCGGCGGCGAGGGCGGAAGGACGGCGGTCGTGGTTTGCGAAGAGTGCTGGTCTCTTTGCGACTCTCATGGAGAGAGAGGTGGAGTCGTCGGGCGTGACGAGGGTATGCCTCGGTCGGCGTACCTTGGAGATGCGGGAGGGTTCGTATCGGGCGGCCGATGCGATAAGGAGGTGACGGTGTTTTACAGCAGTGTCGAAGAAACGTTTGGCTATGCGTTTCATGAACTGCTGTATGGTAGGCAATTTGAGATCTACATGTAGAGACTCATTTTGGACGTAGTAGTGAATTGTTTTCCTAAAAACTCCTACTTATATAGGGCCCTTTTTGTTACAGAAACTTTGAAACTTATTCCATTCAATTTCATTCTGGAAAAGTTATATTCAGAACAATGAAGGATGTTCAAAAACCATGATCAATGACAATGACCCCCTGCTATCCGTTCATTTCGTGTGTGTTTTATAATGAAGGCACATAAAGTGGACTTAAAAATAAAATAGATTAGTAAAATTGAAAATAAGGAGAAAGGGAATATCTTTTATGCCGTATGGGAGTTTTGCGTTTATGTATGTGAGTGTGAATCACTTATGGTTTAGGTGATTCTTTGGCGTCGTCATACTTAAGGGGTGAGCAGAAACTCATACCTTGGAACTTGTTGAAATTCTGTATAGGTATTTATTTTGTTGTCGAATGTATTGTAAAGTAATGCACATAAATAGCGGTTATAACGCGCGTAGGTTCGCGAACGGACGTTTATTGAGGTGAACAGTCGTCTTCCTGACCTTTTTAGTTATTGTAATTAATCATTAAAATATCTAGTAGGTTAAATTTAAAACGAAAGTTGTACTTTATAATTTGAGTGAGACTCCGGGTGTTATGAATAGAATCGGGGGGATATAATTGGTCACGCATGTGTTGCAATGCTTCGGGGTAGTAGGTACTTCGATCGATTTTATACACCACTCTGTAAATATTTAGAGCAGTTGTATAAGTCATATAGCAATTACTGGCAAATAGTGTTGCTACGTCAATCTTGTATAGAACGATTTTATGCGAAAAAGTGTTTACATAACAGACATTACAATTATTTTTTGTATGACTGAACAGATATTTGGGAATTTGGAATCTATGCTTTGACGGCTGTAATTATTTTCAATAGATTTTAGCACAGCAGTTTACCACTGCCTAAATGTAGCTAATCCCAGTGAGAAATCATTACCAGGAATTGGGCTAGACATTATAAGAGTCACGGCTCCCGAACTAAGGTGGGCAGTCTTAGTCTGATGTAATGTACCTAGAGTAATAATTGTACTCAATTTCGCGTAGGCGTACTTTAGAATCTACTATAGCAATAAAGTATGCAATACTTACTCTATATTGACTTGAGTTATACTTGCATACTACATAATATGTAGTACGCTTTACTAAAATAATTATATTATAATTATTTTAGTAATGCGAAAGGAACTGTCCTTCCTTTACATTTTCACGCTAAACCGCTGAATCAATTTTCATATATTTTGGTAGGTATAGCGATAGATTCGAGCTTGGAGAGGACGCAGGATAATTATTATTCCAAGAATACTTTTCCTTGGAAGAGTTTTCGTCTCTCACGCAGACGAAGCCGCTGGTATAAGTTAGTATTTAGGTAACTATTGAGTTATGAATTGTTTGATTGAATGAATTCCTACAACTTATCATTTGAGAGCCGTATAAATATTTTAAAATGAAATACTGCGAATCATTTTTATAATTCAAGTCCATAACTACTTTTATTATGAAACTAGTGGCCCGCCCCAGCTTCCCCAGATGTTATGTTTCCAAATTTTCTTTCATGCGAACCTCGCCCTGATAATTTCATTAAAAACAAAAAAAAATATTGTTTAAGTCGTTCTCGAATTTTGGCGCGAGCGTGACCAACAGAAACAGATTAATTTATAGGGTTCCGTAGTCAACAAGGAATCATGTCCGTCTGTCTATTCGCGGCTTAGCTCAGAGACGCTTAGCACTAGAAAGTTGAAATTTGGTATGGGTGGTATACATATTATTATTTATCACGCCGACAAAGTGGTCAAATAAAACCTTGAAAAGGATTTTTTCTCATTGCTGCCCTATTTTTTTTTATTTGAGATGTGTTTGCTCTTGACTCTAGTCTAGGTCATAGATTAATAGTCATACAAGTAAAGTGGCGATGATTTTTTTTATCGTCTATTCCATGGCGTTGGATGTCGTTGGATAGGTCGTTGCGATATATTAAGCTTAGAAGTGCTGTTTTTTGCCCGTCCGGAAGTCCAAAAAGTACAGCCGATTTAAAAACCTCGATTTAAACGATTAATCCCAGTTAAAATACTAGAAAGTGGTGACGGGCGGGCGTTTTGGGGACTGTCTTATGTAGAACTTGGACGTTCAAAAAGTGCTGGCACTCAGCCTAATTTGAATTAATGACTGTTGATGTGGTTTGAAACACATAAAATCTTCCTAAAAATATAACGTCATAGATAACTCTTTCTTTCCTTCTCTGTCTCTGTCTTCATGACTTCTTCCACGTCTGTTTTTCGCAGAACCGTAAATCTTTTTCTAAAATATCATTACATCAGCTATCTGCCGACTTGCCTACTATGTGGAGTCGATACCCAAAACTATTTTTTTTAAATGCCCTTCATTTAAAAAAAAATAGTTTAATTATAATCTTTGTTATATATAAAGAGACGCATATGTGACGCATTTTCGGCTTAGAAAACTTCTTAAGTTTATCAGTAAGTTAGGAGACATCTAGTTATTATTTTCCTCCTTTTGCATTCGTTTCATACTTTATTGATCTGTTTGAAAAATTAATAAATGTTTCTTCAATATAAAAAATAAACAAATCTAAAACATGTCAGGTGGAGACCAATGTTGGTACTATTTATTTTATACGAGTCCTAGCTTTTGCCCGCGACTTCTTACGCGCATATCCCGTGTTTTGCGTTGCCATACAAATTTAGGAAATCCTCTCTTAGTGCTCACTACACGCCCCAAGGAACCTACATGACTTAAGTCAGCTTTCTACGACCAGGAGTTTCGGCTGTGCGTTGTCTGTCAGTCACTCAGTAACGGAAGAATTTTATATATTTTGATTGGACTTTATTTAATATCAATGATATTTATTAATCATTTTATTTTATCTTTAAATATATATTTCGAATCGTGACTTTTCCATTTTGCGCAAATCGCTTTTAATTTTCGATTTATTTTCATGATATGGAAGATGTTGTAATTAAAGCAAGCCTTTTGCGCATATTAGAGATATAACGATTTGAAAAATATATTCTAAGTTATTAATTTTCAATAAAGTCCAATACTCATATAATCTAGTTCTAAAATAAGACCTTAAATGTGTATCATGTTTTAAAGCGAATAAAATATTCTTATAAATGACCTGACATGTATTTCGGTCACAATAAAAAAAAATCTGACCTAGGTATATACCTACCGTTACGAGAGCAGAAAACCTTCGGATTGAGGGTGCTAATTCTAGATATCGCTTTTAAAAGAATTATATAACGAACACAACTTTACATAAATCCCGTACCGAGAAAAGAACAAAAACGGAAAGTTAAACAGGACTTTTCCTTCGAAGTTTTATAAAAAAGGACGTAAAATACACCCTTTTGATTGAGGGTGCTAATTCTGAATTTTACTTTTAAAACAATTCAATAACGAACACAATTTTACGTAAATCCCGTACCGAGAAAAGAACAAAAATTAAAAGTTAAACAGGACTTTTCCTTCGAAGTTTTATAAAAAAGCACGTCTTTGGATTGAGGGTGCTAATTCTAAATATCGCTTTAATTAAATAACGACTAAATTTTACGTAAATCCCGAACCAAGTAAAAGAACAAAAACGAAAAGTTAAACAGGACTTTTCCTAAGTTTTATAACAATGGACGCAAAATATTCCAATCTTTGAATTGAGGGTGCTAATTCTGAAAATCGCTTTTAAAAATAAATATATAACGAACACAACTTTACGTAAAACCCGTACCGAGAAAAAAACAAAAACGAAAAGTTAAACAGGACTTTTCCTTCGAAGTTTATAACAATGGCCGCAAAATACACCATTTTTTTAAAGTATTTGTGGAATAGAATTGTGAAACAAACAAGTCGTAAAACAATTCTGACTTACAGTTACAATCCGCTTTCTTTAACCGCACGACCATCTTGCCATGCTTGCAACGACTAGGCGAAGACTAAAGAACTGGACTAGATTCAATAACAGCTTGTATACTACTTAGTAGTAGCACTTAGTGCCTATAATATTTATGGCAATTCTTTGTTTTGCGTCCACGTAACCATGGTTTCGCTGCGACCAGGTTGTAGCGAAAATGAACTTTATGTTGTATGACTAAAGTTTACAGATCAATATACTAGGTACTGATAAAAACAAACAATTGGTGTGACTAATTATATGATTAGTTTTCAATCTAATCAGAATTAAATCACAGCAATAAAATCGTCAATAAATCAATGACATTGCAAGCGACTCTAAACTTTAAACAGTTGCATTAGAGTTTACAATGGTATGCAAAATAAGTGTAGTTAAGTATAAAATAGTACGTATAGGTAGATTTGTCGTTTCGATTAGTCGCCAGAAATAGAACCGTCGCATCTACGTGTATTTTCATGAATTTATTGGCTACTTTCAATAAGGGTTGCCATCCGTCCGGGTTTCCCCGCATTTGTCCTAGCTTTGGGGGCGTACGGGGAGCGTCCGGGAGGGGTTTTCAAGGGTTGTCCTGGTAAAACCCGGACACTTTTTGTGTCAAGGGAAACTAGATTGATTGAAAATAAAAAAGATAAGCAACAAAAGCTGCTTACAAGCTAAACCCGTTGCTGCAAAATAGCCGAGGCTGTAGTTTAATTTGCAAACAAGCTGTAATAGATTATTCAAAAATATTAATATTATTCAAAACGACGTTTTTATTCACGGGGATGTCCGGGGAAAATATTCAATTTCACCCAAATGTGTGGTTTTAAAGATTTTGTCCGGCGCCGCGGCGTCGGCTATTTTGGTGATAGCAGCCCTACTTTCAGTCAATCGGCATTTATACTATCTGTATATTATGTATTGTCCATGTTTGGCTGTCTCGGTTACGTGATGAATCAAGTCCATAATGTGGTTTATCGATTCTAAACCTAAGCTGTCGCGAAAGAGATGAATCACATTAACGTTTTATGCTGAACTCAAAATAACAATCGCAACCTAGATTACAAGCCTAACAAATCAAGTATGTTTTAAGGTTGAATTTACGTTAACCTTTCAACTTAAATATGTTACTAAGCTTTCAAATTACAGCGAACTCCAACAACGTAACAGTATAAATAAATTCACGACTAAGTTTGTTCCGCAACATAAAGGTACGGAAGCAAGCGAGATGCTTGAAATAATTTACCTACGCTAGCGCAAAGTCATGTTCAGTAACTAGATAATATTATTATGTTAGCCAACAAAATCGAATAAGCTTGAAACAAAGTTAGATATGCACGGTCTATGAAACGTTAAATTTGCCTCGAGGTATGAAGAGCTGGAGTATGAAACTGTTAAAGGGGAATGCCGATTTTAGGCCTTGCGATGCCCAAGAAATTTAAAAAAATAAAGTTTATGTAAGTAACTCTTCTATTCACGACGCGATACAAGTCAGTAACATTTTTTAATAAATATTGAAACGATACAACGATATAAACAGACATTTGCTAGGTTGCCAATTTAAAATCCGGGAAAAAATAAAGATTTGTTGCAAAACATTGATTTGACATTTACACATATTGTACTTTATTTATTTGTCCTTTTGTTTATAGAAGTCCCAATGCATTCGATGTTACTTGTGGGCACTCGGGGCCCAAATCACTATGGCGGCTTGGCATCCCCCTTTCAAATAATCTAGTCTATCACCTACTCAACCACTTTTAGGTAGGTTAGATATACTTACACTTAAAAGAGAGTGTGGACTTTAAACTACGATTACAAACAAAATGCTAAGACGAAAACCGTTAGGGAACAAACAGGTCTAAATTCAAACGTTTCACCTGGATACGAACACCACATAATGATGTATTCGAGATTGAGAAACCCAACCGCATCATAAGCGAAGATCAAACCACAAGAAACACGATGGGCAAAAATAAATATACTATGGCTATAGCTGAGTAGACAAGCCAATATATGACTGATTGGAAGGAATGAACTCAAGAGTTTACCATCTATTGAAGTGGGCATCATTATTGCCTTGATAAGCATTGATTGACAACCATTTTGTTCAATTTAGTCACAAGTTATAAAGTACAAATGCGTCTTTCGTTTAAGATAGCAAATAAATATGCAACACAGAGTAAATAAGTAATATACCTTGAAGGTAAAAGCAATTTCCTTTCCATGAGGGGAAATGGGGGCAAACGGAGCAAATACAATTTGTCAGGTGTGTTTATTCTCAGTCATTTCGATAGCCTGACTACCAATGACAAAGTGAACTAAATTACAGGGGGAACAGCTGCACTTCTATTATTAACGAGGCCTAGGTATCAATTTGAGGTTGTCAAGTATAATTTTACGTCCGTTTGTTAACTTCAAAGAGAAATTGACCATGAAGACGTCCTTTTATTTAGTTTCTTTGTTCGAAAATGAGTTTATAACTGCAGCAAGAAATAAATACTGTTTGGGTTCAGCATTTTAGTTTTGTATCAATATCAGACACAACTAACTGAAAAGCTCAATTAGGCTTCACCTTTTGTGTTGCTTAAGTATCGTCTAGTTTCTATTGTAGCCAGATCGTTGAATTGGCCATATTATATCTAAGGCTGGCCACTATATGATATGAACTGTCTATTGTATTATGAAATCATAAAATGGCATTTTGTCATGAAATTTCAGTGTCGGTTTTTGTCGTTAGTTTATCTGTCCGTTAACGCTTTTTTTCATAACGCAATTGGTTGGTTAGTGGTTAACGAACAGATAAACGACCTATGAAGTACCTCAGAAACTAGGCATAAATCAATAAACCAATTAATCATGTTTTAGTAAATTATTCTAAGGGGTCGTTCAAGTATTACGTAACGCAATTTGGGGGGAAGGGGGGTCTTTTAAAACGTTACAATGCGTTACAGGAGCGGGAGGGGTGTTCGAACAACGCGTTACGTAACATTATCATTTTATTTAACGCTAGCTCACTAAACATATTTTCGAGTTACACAGTCACTAAATAGTAGTCATTTTGCCAAACAAAAATAAACATCAATATTTTTCTTGAAATGACATTTATTCATTAAAAAATTTGGTAACATGAGAGTAGGAGACATAATTGTGATTTTTAGGTAAAATTGTCACGCGTTACATGGGGGGGAGGGAGGGTCAAGAATCTTCAAAAAGTTACGTAATACTTGAACGCTCCCTAATGAGTTATAATGTCTTTATTATTATAAACTCATTTCATATAATTAGGCGTCGTCCTAAGTAGCTAACGATCGTACGAGTTATTGATGCGATAAAAATGATCCTGCATCGCTCGATGATTTGCAAGCTTCAATTAGGACACGTAAAAGAAATGTGTGTGTTTAACCTCATCGTGCGACGAAATCGCATCGTTAGCTCATACGATTGTCAGCCAATTAGGACGACGCCTTTGTGCTAATCCCAATTGAATTTCATAACTTTTCAAGTAATTGTAAGCAAAATTGTTGAGGTTAAATTCTTACCGAATGACTCACTAAAGGTAAAAGTAACACATTCATGATTCTTCTATATTCTTTGAAGGTACTAACTTTCTACGTAATACCTACATGATTTTTTTTAAATGGTGGACAAAAATTAAGATTAAAGCTACATTTTTTCCCCATGAATTCTAGCTAGCTTTATTTCCTGGTAGTTTCTTAGGAACGTGTGCCTGGAAAGCCTGTTTCGGTTACTATTACTGTCTTCAGGTCCACAATGCATTATGTGACCTCCCTACACAGATTTGTCTCCAACATTGTTGAAAACTTATCACCAATGTTGGAGACAAATCTTGGAGAATTTAAATGTGTTGCATATTCGGTGGGTCACTTTGATTTGCAGAATGCTCCATGTACTCCATCGCTCTAAACCTTGTGTTTGTGTAGAAACCTTGGGTTTGTACTTCTGAACCGCCTTAGTCAATGATTAAGTCTAAACGCCATAGGTATGGTGGTATAAGCATACCCTACCAGCTTCATGGACAATTGATTTCATTGTTTGTTCTAGAAAGGGGCTAGCCAAGGTAAGTATAACCTTCAACATACTGTATTTCTTGCACACCAAGTATTTGCTCTTGGATTAATGACATAATTGTTGTTTCCTTCCCATAAACTATTTGGTCTTGGGCAGATTAATCGTCTGTCTCGGCTTAACTGGGCCAGGAAAGGGGTTATGATAAATGGGGTTTTTTGTAAAGGCTTGCCATTCAATTGTCAAATGAAAATCTTTAGTCTATATTAAATCATTCAATTTGTAAGTGGCACATGGTACTACAAGTTGCTATACATTGTCCATAGGCATATTTGTTTTGTGAATTTTGGGACATATAGACGTGTAGTAGCTGTGTTGTATGATATGAAACCCTAAAAATAAAACTTAGAAAACAACCCTAAAAAACATACAACAGTTTAAAAGATAAAAGCACCAGAAATCTTATATTACAGGCTGCATACAATGCCCAATTCATTTGACTCTCAACGGGAAAGTTACAAGACAACAATCTTGACTATGGTTCAGAATGAATACTTGAATGAAGAATGACTGTACTACAAATCAATAACCATGTTTAACCTTTTGCGTGTCTTAAGTTACACAGTTCGACATAAGAAAAAATGCTCCAAATGTCTTAAGTCGGACAGTTACACATAAGGGCTTGGTCAGGATTGGACGATAAAAATCTGTTAAGACACGCAAAAGGTTAATGTAAGAAGTATGTTCCTATACCTGTTTACTAATAGAATAAAGCTGAAGAGTTTGTTTGAACGCGCTAATCTCTGGAACTACCGTTTTGAAAAATAGCCACATTCATGAGGAAGCCCTAGGCTATACAATCGCGAACAAAAGCTGTCTGTTAAAAAATTAAATTCTAATTCATTTACACCTTTTATTTGTGAAGTAGTTTTGTTCAGAGTTGAATGATTTTACGTCATTAAGAATTTGAACTGTGTAATTTCGTTATTTTCTAGTTATTACCCATCACTTTGATGTTACAATCTAATGCAGTCAATTATTGAACGCCTAAAATTGATATCTTTAATTAGTTTCTTTTGATCTATCTTGGATAAATGTACTATCAAGATTTTGAACTGGCTTAGATTGTAGTGTTATTCTTAGTATGGTAAGAATTACTTAGTTATTATAACCTATTCAAAATTACTTAGTACACATACAGACATATTTTTTAATTAGTCATGTTCGTGAACGAGCGCCGTCAGAGGAGACTGGTCATCCCTTAGTTGCCACTGGCTCATTTTAATATTTAATACTATAAATCGTTTTTACTTTCTTTACATTGTTCTCATATATAGAAGCAACAAGGTTAATGTAACCAGGATTTTTGTAAACCTAAAATGATTTAAAAGAGTGTCCATGGAGTTTCTTGCATGTTCTTCTCCATAGAGATCTACGCTTTGGAACGTGCAAATAGCTTCATGTTTTTGACGGACTGAATTTGACAATTCAAAAGTACCTGATAATGGTTTATTTGAAATAAATGCTTTAACTTTAGAGTCGGTTAATACAATAAATATAATACAGTTAAAAGAGATAGCCAACAGTTAATAGTCTAGTGTTATTCTTATTTTGGTGAGAATTACTAAGTTCTTATAACCTATTCAAAATTAGTTAGTACACATACTGCCCACTGATATAATTTTTTGAAATAGGTAAGATTTTTGTGTTTGTATATCAGAATATTGTCACAAATCCATGACCAAGTGCGTATTTTGCGTAAATATAATTTCCTTACACAATTGTTAGATTATTATTATTAGGTCGTTAAACCAGTTGTTTGTGTTTATTTAAATTTCAGGGAGTTTATAGCCCTTAGAATATCATAATTTTTACAGCAAAATAATATGAACATAACGCAGGTCCTGTACAATTGTATTTTGGGAGCCTGTAAGTAGAAGTATTTCATCCTAGTCTTTATTAAAATTTCTAACATAATAATTTCGACAATTTATCTAGAGTTGACAACCTCTTAAGATATTTTGTAACCTACGTAGTTTGCAATTATCCGGTGACATAGCAAATGTTTTAGTCAAAGGACACGAAACGGGACACCTAAAGGGCATTGACCTTGAGCTCAGGGTCATTGACCTTGAAGTCTAGGTCTTATTTCCGGAAATCAATATCCGCGATTTTCCAATGAACTTTAGTGTTATCTTTCTTTGTTTGTGCTGTTTTTGAAACTTTTTTGTTATTTTTATTAATTTTTTTTTTTACGTGTTACCAAGCTTTTGTGTTTGTGCCTTATGCTGTACCAAATAAATTATTTTTCTTTCTTTCTTTCTTTCTTCCAAAGGTGACTGATCATGACCTCATGGTCATTGACCTTGAGATCAATGTCTGAATTCTGAAATTCAAGATCTTTGATTTCATTCTCAGGAGCAGTAACAGGTCAATATTGATGGTAAGTGATTTTGAGGTCAAGGTCTAGTGACCTAAGGGTCAAGGAAAAGTGACTGAGGTTAAGGTCAAGTGATTCCGGAGGTCATATCGACGGAGGCCCGCGAACTCCTACTTCTGGGTGGTTTAAACCTTAACCTAACCTGTCCGAGTCGGAGTGCCCTAAGTCCCGAGCTCGCTTCGCTCGCTCTTGCATCCTTAATTCTAGTACAGGAAAATTGCATTTTGTACCGATCGCTTCGCCTTCGACGTCATTTTTACGACAAACGGTTGATCGGAGACAAAAATCACCAAGATGGTTTTCGCTTATTTTTAGGTGTTATATACGATAGAATCGAGAAAATGAAACGATTTGCGAATTTTTTGGCAAAAATTTTGTCTTTTTTCCTCAGTGCCCCGTTATGTACACTATAACCAATGATTTTGCTTCGGATTTAAGTTAATTTATGCTGTGGTAAGTCTATCCCTCATATATTTCTGCACATGCACTGCGCAGCAAGTTTTGTAAAGTTTATAGCCTAATATAATACAGTTAGGAGCATGCTATTTTTATGAAAGTACCGAAATTTCGAAACTACATTATCTTGAGTGATTCGTAAAATTTCATTTCGTTATTTGTATTAATTATGATTTCTCACACTATAACGTCGAAATGTAAAACTGTGTACTTGATTAAGACAGGTTTGATACCAAAACAGATGTATAAAGATATCTTAGCAACTTAAGGGGATACCGAACCATCGTATGCTACTGTAAAAAAAGTGGGTGGCAGAGTTCAAACATGGTCGAGAAAGTGTCGAAGATAATCTACGTAGTGATCGGCCATCGACGAAAACATTGAAACGCGTTTGCCTACTGATTTCTCGACTGTTTGGATATATTGACTTTTAATTGTTTTCAGTAACTTGACTGTTGAAGGCTTCAAATTTTGATACAAAAATATAGTTAGTTGGTGTAACAATGAACTTAAATAATGTACTTGTTTGCAAACTTAAAAACACGATATACACTATTAAAAATTGTCTTTGAACTGTCAAGTTACTGAATACAATAAAAGGTCGAGTTGAACTATATTTGAGGATGACTATGGATGAATGGCTTGGTGTTGTAGGCTCGTAAAGCGATGGCATCAGTTTTTTAGAATGCAAAGGGCGTAATCATGGTGGACTATTTAGAAAAGGGTCAAACCATAAACTCAACCTATTATTGTTACCTTCTGTGACATTTACCTGAACTAATTAACGAAAACGGCTCTTAAACGTGACGCGCGAATTCACGTCATTTGAAACTACGGCAGAAATTCATCAGTCCCTAGCCCTGTTTTCCCGATCTAGCTCCATCTGACTTTTATCTATGCCTTACGCTAAGTCAAGTTTTTTACAAATGAGGAGGTCAAGGCTGCTGATGATGCTTATTTTGAGGGTTTGGATGAAAATTTTTGAAGCTGGTAAAGAAGCCAGACCGATGGAAGAAGTGTTTAGAAATTGGGGGAGAATATGTTGAAAATGAAATAAATTTAAATCTTTTCATATTCTTGGTTAAACAACAAACTCTCCCAATGCCCCTGATAGTTTCTTGCATGTTCTTCTCCATAGAGATCTACGCTTTCAAATGTGGGAATAACTTCATGGTTTTGACTGACCGGACCTTGACAATTCAAAAGTGCCTGTTAATGGTTTATTTGAAATAAATGCTTTGCTTCTTGAATCATGACTAATTGCTCTTTGAAATAGTTAAAAGAATGATTTTTTATCCTTATCTGAGCAGTTTCATACGCACCACACCCATATTTTTAGGGCATGACAGGAAATTTTAAATACTACTTATTTTAAAAACACACAAAGGTATGTTTGGAATACTACCATGCAGCAACAAGCAATGGATCAACATGGATTGTATACTTGACATGGGTATTATCAAATCTTCTTCCAAAACTAAGATTGCCTAAATAGTGGGTAAGTGAGTTTTCTTTTCTTTTGTACTGTTTTTGCTACTTAGCATAATAATAATAACGTACTTACCAAATTTTAGTTCCATTGGTTAAGTTTGATTATGAAAATCCTATATCCAATAAAAAACTGTTGTGAAAAAATGCCATCAAGTGTCATGATTCATTACTACTATATGGATTAGACTGGCTAGAAATAATGGTGCTCTTTATGTTAGTTTGTAGGGAAATGAAATTCTCTGTGACTGCTCACTGCTCAATGATATTATAAAGGAAAGATACGCTTCATTCATACTGAGCAGAGTTCAGATATTGTTGCCTTGTTATTACAAATGCACTTACTGTAGGACTGTGATAGAAGATATGGAACATATGATACAGAAAGAGATAGCTATATGGCAAGATTGGCAAGTGTCTAAATTGGTCTGCAACAATTTGCATCCGCTAGTTTGCATCCTCTAGTGCAACATCTACCTTTTTTTATATAATATCAGTGTCACTACCCGAATCTTTTTTCTGGCATTCATCTTGAGAATGTCCTACAATGTTGTGTTCTACTTTTTTCATTCCAGAATTATATAAGGAATAACCTTACCATAACATAAACTATGGCTAAACCAATACTTGACGAAATATTTGAAAAAAACTGATTTCCGTGACCCTTGAACGATATTTTTTTTTCGTACATATTTTAGCTATCGACTTTTCACAGTATATTGCATAAATAATGTTAATCCTGGTGAGATATCCTCATTATGATTTATTTTCGCAGACTTGATGAAAATGAAAACGAGATGTGCCAGTCAAATATGGGACACGATGATAATGACAGTATAATTTTCCTAGGCTATTTTAGCCTACTCAGCTAAGATACCCTAGGTACTGTGTTTTAAAAACATCCTTGATTTCTTAGTTATAGATTTGATTTTATTGTATACGACGTTTTACAGTAATCCACTTTAATCAAATTGATCGATTTTATACCTGGAAAAATGAAAAAGAAAAGTAGGTAGATACAGATAGGTAAGTAACGGTGGCGGGTTGAAGCACGCACCACATCCGTAACTCATCGTATGGCGAAAACAAAAATCACGTAATAGATAATTTGGCAACCAATATCGCGCATCGCAACACAATACACGAATAATTATAGTAAAGTATGATAGTTAAAACCATATCTTGCCAAACGATCATGACTTTCCGTATGCACAATATGGCGACAACAGAAAACAAAGAATAGCTGTAAAGTGGCTATAATCTCACCTGACACAACTCTTGATTCGTCTGCTTGAAGTTCTTCTTACTTAAATTTACAACGAGATAATTGATTTGCGATAAGCTAAACGTTAAAGGGTCCAGGTTCATAGTTCCATTAATGCAAAAACGAAAGCTTCAAACACGTTTGAAGCTTTCTCGATTTTCGACGGATTACTACGGTAAACTTGTGTTCTTTAACAGTTTTTCTGCGAACTAACAATAAGCCTAAGGCCAACATCACCAATTCTATTGTTCACTTCGTTAACATAATTTAAGCACCCTACACTGCAATTTTTAACTTGGAATATCAGCAAACGATGACGAAGGCACTCGTTCCATGCTCGCTCGCGATCGTCGCGACGCACAAGTCGACGAAATCGTTTCCCAATTTCGTAATGCCAACATAATCAATCAGAACAATGTTGCTATTTTAAGATAGAAGAACTTTATTATCACCAAGGAAATAAAGTAAATTTCCATTTAAATAATGATTTATTTCCTGACATGAAATCCTTTAGTATTGCTTGCTCAACTTTTATCTATTTTTCTGACTCTAACTATTGTTAAAAGAAAAAGTTCATTATTCATGCAACACCAATTAGTAATACCAAAGAAAGGTAAATTAGAACAGCTAATTCGCTATCCTATTAACGTTAATATTTAGTTTTCTGTGTATATGAAATAAAACAATTAGCTGATGAAAAACTGTATTATTCAATTTTACTGATTCTTTGGAAAATAATAGTTAGATAAACTAAAAAAAAAAACTCATGATCCATATCTACAAAACTGATTATGAAAAACGACTTTGCATATTTTTTCTTATAAGCAAGATTATTTACCTACAGAATAAAGAAATTGAATGAATATGATCGGCCACACCCATTTACATGTCGAAAAAGTTATAACCTTGAATGGGCTGTGAACACACGTAGGTCGCTGTTAGGTTTTTCGAACAAATCATGTGTATTCTTCTACTGAGACCTTGGGCCCGGCCCGGGTTCATACACCTGCATAATATGTTAAAGCCTCTTTGGCGTTTTTCAGCTGCAGTGACATGAGTTTTCTTTTTATAAGACTTTTGTCTGTCACAATTCAATTGTCGTTTAATATACATTTTCTCAGCTTATATTTTCTATTATTCTCATTACAATCCTTTAAGTTTCGCTTGAGACGCTACACCGCATAGACAGCACTCTGCTACAGGTTATGTGCTAGCGGAAAAATGGAAACGAGCGAAAAAGTGGAAAATTTAAGTACAAAGGTACATATAATACCACTTCAAGGCAAGAGTAACTGGGATACCTGGAAATATAAAATATCCATCCTGCTTAGAAGCATACCCGATGCATTGGATATAGTAGAAGGAAAATGTAAGAGACCCGTGTTGCCGGCAGGTGTAGGAGACGCAGAAGTTACTGCATTTAGAATAAAACTAGCGCGTTTTATACAGGCAGAGAACAATGCTATGATCCTGCTTTTAACAAATTTGAACGATGATACCGTTAGAAAGGTAATGTCATTCACATGTCCAAGAGAAGTTTGGCTAGAACTACACCGGTTATTTGACGGAGAAAATGAGAATCGAGCTTATAATCTCTGCCTAGATTTCTTCGGATTTAAATTAGATAATTCTGATGATATGGTCACACATATTTGCAAATTGAAGACTCTCTGGTGTCAGTTGAATAGAGAGATTGGTAAAGATGATCCCAATATAAAACTACCAGAAATATTCCTTATTTGCAAAATTCTGGATACATTAGATCAGAAGTATTTCGAATTTAAATCAAGTTGGTTGTTATTAGCCAAAGAACAGAGGACAGTAGAAGGTTTGACAAGTAACCTTTGCGCTCATGAGAAGTCACTTGAAAAGAAGAACAGTGAATCTTGTGAAGAGGTATTAGTGACGACACAGAATAGCGCAATTCGTTAAGACAGGAAGAATAAGGATAAGCATATGAGATGCAATTACTGCCATGAGATGGGACATCGAGTAAGATCCTGCCAGAAGTGGATGAAAGATGGTCGCCCGCCAAAAGACAGTAAAGACAAGCCATCTTCAAGACAAGGTGCGAATATGGCTATTATGAGCGTGGATATTATGGCATTCATACCGCAAGATAGAGAGTCATGGTACGTGGACAATGGAGCGACTAGTTGTAAAAGGGTTTAAGCAGAAGAAGGGTTTTGACTATAACGAAACGTTTAGCCCAGTAGCGAGGTTGGCAACCATAAGATCTTTGCTCAGCGTTGCAGCAAGAGAGAAACTTCATCTTATTCAGTTTGATGTTGCAACAGCCTTCCTCAATGGAAATTTAACTGAAGAGATTTACGTGATGCAGCCAGAAGGCTTTGAAGATGGAACATCCAGAGTATGTCGTCTAAAGAAAAGCCTCTATGGTTTAAAGCAGGCACCACGCTGCTGGAACTACTGTTTTGCAGAAACAATTGAATCTTTAGGCTTCAAGACAAGCGACGCTGATCCATGCCTATATACCAAATTCTTAGGAGATGATAAAATCTTAATAGCACTCTACGTTGATGATGGTTTAGTTGCAGCGAGTAATGAAAACCTTGCAAATAGTTTCATCAATGACCTAAAAAAGAATTTGATGATAACTAGTAAACCAGCTTCATACTATCTTGGGTTAGAGATAGAACAAATGAAGGACGGCTCGATTTTCATAAAGCAGGAAGCTTATGCAAATAAGGTCTTAGAGAGATTCAATATGAAAGACTGTAATCCAGTATCAAGCCCTTTACAGAAAGAAGGAATTATTGAAAAAGGGAAAGCTGACAAAGAGTCACAGTCATTTCCCTATCGAGAAGCAGTAGGCTCGCTCGCTTACTTGATGGTGGGCACTCGCCCTGATCTGGCTTATGCTGTAGGATTAGCTTCGAGGAGCTTAGAAAAGCCAACTTCTAGCGACTGGTGTATGGTTAAGCGCATAATGAGATATTTGAAAGGCACATTATCAAAAGGAATAATGTATGTTCATGACACAAATTCTCGTAACCAAATAAAAGCCTACAGTGATGCTGATCATGCTGGATGCTTGAAAACAGGTCGCTCTACGACTGGAGTATTGTGTTTATTTTCAAGAGGAGCAATCTCCTGGATGAGCCAACGACAAGCTTCAGTTGCCATTAGCACTACAGAAGCTGAGCTTGTGGCAGCAAGTGAAGCTGCAAGAGAACTAATTTGGTTAAAGAGACTGTTCAAAGACTTAAATGGCCAAAAAGAAATTCCAGTTTTGTTCGTGGACAATGAAGCCGCGGTGAAATTGGCACATAATCCAGAGTTTCACCGTCGCACCAAACACATTCGTGTGAGGCACTTCTTCGTGAGGGAGCTTGTGCTTCAAAACGACATCGTGGTTGAGAGGACTAGTTCTGCTACCCAGTTAGCAGATCTCCTAACTAAGGCCCTGCCCAGACCCAGATTGCAGGAACTAGCTCAGAAATTGGGTCTGAAGGATAAACTCAAACGGTCGACTATCAGCTGAGGGAAAGTGTTAAAGCCTCTTTGGCGTTTTTCAGCTGCAGTGACATGAGTTTTCTTTTTATAAGACTTTTGTCTGTCACAATTCAATTGTCGTTTAATATACATTTTCTCAGCTTATATTTTCTATTATTCTCATTACAATCCTTTAAGTTTCGCTTGAGACGCTACCCCGCATAGACAGCACTCTGCTACATAATAAAACTAGTTATGCTTAGAAATTCTAAGCTAAAAGCAAGCTCTAAGCTTCTAAGTTATCAGTCTGACACTTCTCTGCTTCTAAGAAGAGGACTGACAGACCACTAACTTCTGACTCCCGACAGTACTGAGAACCTTGGACATACCTAGACATACCTAACCTAGCCAACCAGCTTGACCATTGATGTGGTAAAAGCTTAATAATTCGTGATGCTTTCAGCTATTAATTAGCGATGGATTAGATAATATATTATGAAGGAAAAAGCGTGTCCATGAGATGTCCCTTCTTATTATAGTCGGATACAGACTGGAGAGTGTGAGATTTTTACCTTACTAAAACCACCCCGTTGGTAATTATCAGCACATGGAAGGACCAGTGGCGTAGCTGGTCTCAAAGGGTTGTGTTTCAAACATTTTTGGGGGTTCCGTTTTTAGGGGTATTGTTTTTAAACAAAATGGGCCCTACTAGCTCAGAACTGTCTTGACAGGCCACGAAGGAGATGACGCGACTAAATATATAGCTTTGCGTCCACACATCAGGGCCCTTATAACCCGGGGGCCCGTATCTTTGATACGACTGATATAATGGCGGTAGCAATGCTCCTGGGAAGGACACTGCGTCATCTCTGCAACCACGTCTGTGCAATACCTGTTAGAGCATGCACTAGGCCTCTAGCTTGTGTTGTACCGAATCCAAACCGCAGTCTCAATCCTATTCATCTGAATAGGATTGAGACTGCGGTTTGGATTCGGTTGCTTCGGTGAGTACCTATCTAGGTACTCACCGAAGCAACCGGTCTGGTAAGCACTTTTGCTTCGAACGCCAATTAGGGAAACTGGCTAACTAACAAATCACCGTAAATCCGAATCTACTAGGAGTAGGGACATGAAATGTTGGGAGCACTAAGAAGGGATTTATGGAAATTCTACTCTTTAGGTGTGAAAAGGTGGAAAATCAGTTACCCTAGATCTGAGCAGACGAAGTCGCGAACGAAGTGCTAGTAAGTTATAGGTGGAAAAGAACAGCTGGCTCCGAGTTCTACAACTTGGATATGCCCATTATAAATGTACACATTCTCATAAATACCTACCTAAATGCTGAACTTGTTGTTGTCTGTAGCTTTGTCAGTTTGGATATTGGAAAGTTGTTTTTACAGAATCGAAAATACTCAAGGGAGTATACTCCAAGGTCGCATGGGTTTCCTTAGCACGTTCACCCGGCTAAAATGGCCTTTATTATTTGCAATCAGTCGGGAGACTAATCGTTTTTTATTCCGTGATAAAGCTGGCGTTTATTGAGGCCATTGCTCTAATCTCTATAAGGGTAAAACATCTGGCCTCTTGAGCCTTCTAATTTTGCTTGACCGTAAAATAATTTTCACAAGGGGATTTAGGTGGGAAAGAAAGTGGGTCTTAGTATTTTCCCCTGTGGCATTCTATTTCCTCAAGGACTGTTGGCATTTGTAGATAAGAATGTGTTGCGTGCGAACCAGCAGGGGACTCCAGCAATGACTCTAAGGGCACGTTGCGCAAAAATAAACTAACAACCTTGCCAACTAAGTAGGTATCGAGTTAGTCGAGATTTGTAAGTTTGGGCTAACTGATTAACTTATTAATTGTGCACAGCGCTATTTCAAGTGCAGGCTAGTAAGACCGGTTTAACTGTTTGGTTATTCCTAGAGACGCGCCAAAGAAATACAAGTCCTTGATTTTTCTAACATTGTGCTATTTTATTTATCACCAAATATGAATGTTCAAAGGCATTTTATTTATGTTTTCGCATTTTATAAAATCGGTAGAAGACCTAGTTAGATCTTTACTATCAGGGATCTGTATCAATGTCTGATACGAAGCAGCTATCGCATTTTGACTCTTGAACACCAACTACGTCTCTACAAGTAATAAGTTAACTGTCCGTAGCATAGAATCTCAAAGTGCAAAATATTTCATTTATAGGTGATACCTACTACTTCTTGTCCGTTACAATAAAGTAGATACTATTTTACATTTCGTCTACGTATTTATCACACTAAAACTACTCTATATTACACATTTTGTTACTGAGAAAATAAGTAAGGACTGGAGACTCTGGGATCTTAGACCATTCGAAGTTATGGTATATTAGTATAAAATATATACATTTGTAGATTAGATAGGATCAATATCCATAAGTAAATTTACCTGCCATAAATAATTAAAATACGTTACTCTGAATTTATTTTAAAACATTATATTTAGAATCGCGACAGTTATAAAATGTTTCCTTACTTTAAGGATTCTTCCTCCTAACTTATAAGAAAACGGCCTTGGTTATTCATAGCTTGAACTCTTGAAACAACAAAAGTTATTTGAATAACTTTTGTGTTAGATGACAAAATGGATTAGAATAGATCATGCACAATCAAAATAAATTGCATTGAAACTCAGTCTGAATGGACACTAAAGTGAAAAAGAATTGCTCTCATTTTGATCCATATTGAAATACAGAGCAGTATAGATAGTTTGCCAAAAAAACAAGCTTGCCTCGTTGCCGTAGTCCAATCGGCCGGAAGCATCCGGAAGACCACTGTTGTTTAGTACTTGCAACTAATTTACTTGACGTTAGTAGGTACATACCTACCACTAGTACTTACTTACGTCTGTGTTTTGTGCTATTACGCAGTTTCCACAATGCCGCAGACGCGTGCGTCGGTGCGTCCGGTTTGGTCACTGACAACAGCTTTTGTACCATAGATTTGAATCCATGGCACTATTACTTACTAAGTATTTTCTTCAGGTAGTTACTTCACTCCCACCTAAATAAAAAAATAAACACTTAATTTTTTGTATTGCAAAAAAGGGTATACGAATAAGTGTGGCTCACAAAGTTGGATTATTTTGTTCCAGTACGTAGGTATTAATTTAATAGTCAAGACTGGCTGTCTTGCTCTATTGTTGAATTGACTCCTACAGGTTTTCATAATGTGGATGAGTGTAAACTGAAGCGTCTTTCTTACAGCCATTTATAAATATCCAGTCCAGTATGAAGCAGGAGAACAAAGCGTGACAGATGTCACCGGAAAATGGCAAACTCCGAAAGATTATAAAATAACTTATGAGATTGTAAACTCTTGATAAATTGTCAACTGAACATTTGGAATACTTTTTTACGCATTAAAATTTCGCTGAGCCAGTAGTTTTAAGCAGTTTTGGGGACACAGATGGAAGGTATTCTATCAGTCCCCTTGATGCGTCTTACGCAGAGGTTGATGATTCGGAGACGAAGTGAAAATCCAACTTGTATATTGACACACGGTAACAGTTAAGAACAATATTGATTGTATATAATTAACTACTACTATATAACACATTATGGACTAACGTAGTCCGTGTCAAGCGGCGGTGGTGAACAAGTGGGCGAGGGACGCTAAGCGTAGCGCCCCAAATCGTCTCTGGTGCTGCCACTTAAAAACGGAGCGACAAGATTAAATATGAACACTACATCTAAGGTGCGTTCGCATATATGTGACGCCACACCGTCTTCAAACCAGTTGTGACGACGACCGTTTTCTACAAACATTGAAAAAACGATTGCGTTTGTCCGCCAAAAATTCGACAACGACCCACCACTAGACGTGTCGGGACTTGACAAGAGCTGTGTTTAATTGTTTGGTCACTTTTTACTACTTCGGAACCCGATTTTTTCAATAAGAAAAGAAAGATCCCGTCATTTACGATTTCTCTATGATTTCGTCTGGTTATTTATAACGAGGCCTAAATAACTGAGAGTCTGAGAGACGAGATAAAAATATGGGTACGCCAAACTTTAAAAGCTCGTTCATATAGTAGGCGCCAGATAATCGTGGAATAACGGTCATTGATTCACCTACAATTATTGACATTTTTAATTTGAAAAACGGAATTAATGACACAAAGCTGTCCCGAATCATCATCTCTCGTGATCCTTACATTGTCTAATAATGAAAAACGATTCATATTTAATTGTTCAGGTACCTATGAACAGTTATTAGGGAAAGGTCAATATACTTTATTCCACATTTATCTGGCGCCTACTATAGTACCGTCGACGTTCTTACCTATAGAAAAAGTTACAGACCTTACCAATGGGTCCTCCGAGTTTGTATATAACTCAGAGGAAAACATTAATATAAATCCATCACCCATATACAAGAGAGCCATAGGGAAACCAGCACTCTTAGAAAATACAAAAACAAACCGCGTTCCGTTTTCCGGCCTCGCCGCCGAGGCCTATCGCGACGTCCCAGTAAAAACCCTCCCCGACCTTTGATTACCGAGCCAGCCCGCGTCGCTGAGCCATTAGTAAATTATACTAAATGACCGCTCGCTAGGGCATCCTCTGCGGGATACGGACCTCGGCTTAGCGGCGTAATTTTGAGAGGACAGCAAGAGACAGACTGGGTCATAGCATTATTATTTGGGGATATTAAAAGTCGAAACTATCGTCGAATGAAGAAGTAGCAGTTTTTTACAACAACTAACATTTTCAAGTTGCAAATGTATGAAACGATTAACTAAATAATTAGTTTTACCGTTTTTCTTCATACCTTTTCGTCACGAACGACAGCAATGCGCATTTCATTCACTAAAAGTTCACTTTTCATTGGAAGAACGTGTGTGATAGTTGCATCAATTCAATGGGTTCTCAACTGTATTTATTGACGTAAAATGAAAAACCGAGTCAAGTAATTCGAAGACTGGTTTGTGTTACGAAGATTGTTTGGACCCACGACGTACAAACGGGTTCACCGCCGCAGAACATAATACGGTCTTTGAAAACGGTTCGTGCTCGAAACGCCCACCCACCACTAGTCACGTCAAAATAATGTCAACGTCAATTAAATAGTGGGTGTTTGTTCCCGTATGACGTATATCATAATCAGTCGGGGTTTGGTTAGTTATTGTTATTTGTTTTTCTATATGTTTAGATTAAACTTGAACATTAAATTATAAGACCTTTTCCTTTTTATCGATCTGTGATTGTAAATCTATTCCCCTAACTTTTTGCGGAACAGTGTTATTTCCCTTTTGGTGCTTGTATTTAGGAAATTTTCTACAAACTTTCGACTTACGTGTTACGTCATTATAAGTTTAAAAATAAAATTGTATACTTCCTAAATATTAAATGGTTTAGAAAATTAGCATCAATTTTAAAAACCCACCCATTATGTAACCTAATATTATGATGAGAGTTTGTTTAGACAATATAGCATAAACATGTCAAATAACAAATGTGATTTAATTAATCACTTTACTCTTTCTCATATTTGTATCAAGTTCAGGCAGACAAACTTTTTGGAATTCCAATTGTTATTTTCATCTAGTACTACCTGACTTTGCACCTGTGCAAAGTAAACACAAAATTTCTTCTTTTGGCTGTCTTTCTATCAGTGAAACCAAACCATAATCCATTGTGTTTATAAGAAGTTTGTTTTCACTTTTTTATTCCCATGTTGCCCAATTATAAACATATTGATTAATTTTATTATTATCTTCAACAGTTATATGGCTGTGATAAGCTTCATTCGCCGTAATCTGGTGACCATATCTTTCCCGGTTTTGACTGCAACATCCATTTATCTTGATTGGAGTCACACAAGGAACTGGAAATTACAACAGATAGAACAGAACTAAGATGGCTGTCTTTGGCATCACCATACGTTATGCCTGGTTTGCTGTTCCAATTAGTGGCTTTATGTTGGGTAAATACTTGGATGACCAGGAAACACTGAGGATGATTAGCTTCAGGGACAAATCTGAACTCTATGGAACCAAGAAAGAAGGACCACCGTCTTGGCCTTGAAGTTATTTTGGTTGTAATGATTATGTTTCAGTTCTAATTACATAGCCTTATTGATTGTGTTTGTTTCATTTATAAATAACTCTGCATGCTTACCAGCAGGGATAGTAAGGAGCTCCATAGCCAAAACTATTGGATGTCCAAAATAAAATCTATCTGTAACCAAAGGGACTCTAAATCAGACATGTTATGACAGTTTCTGCCTGACTGAGCTCACACTGACTACACAGTACATGACACACGAGCCACACACGTCACTTGCATGTTATAAATGACAATATTCGAAACCAAAACTATCTGAAAGTAACAGATAATCCGAAATAATATATCCAAAACTGGTAATTATAATATTATTTCTTTATCCAGATCGAAAATTCCATAACCATAACATCCCTGCTCACCAGTAATAGTCAAGACGATATGTGCATCTGGATCGAGGGCCCTATTTATCTATTGGGGTATCGATTATGCACTTATGTTGGACCATTGCGTGTGAGTCATGGCGGCTTTCGATTGAGTATCTAGACACGCGGCAGCGTGTCAAGCCAAGTTCAAGCTAACAGAACTGGTGAGCAGCACCTTGTGTAATATGATTAATCCATCAACCATTTGGACCCACTTTTGACCCCCTCATAACTCAAAAACTATTTCACATAAACATGTTAAATTTGGCTCATATAGGTACGGTATTGAGACTTGCGAAATACATTATGTGCTCCAAATTTCATAAACATACCTCAAACGGTTACCTATTTAATTAACATCCATAAATCGTCATTTTTATCACTGACTGACCTATAGATCAAAATGTCCAACCCAATTCCAGATGACCTAGAAAGTTCATCCAGATAGGTATATAGTTGGGTGAATACATAGGAATAAATCAGAACCTAGTAATTTTTTATAATTTTATTATAATTTTGCAATTAAAAATTGATTCTAATCGGAACACTTATAATGCCTGTAATTTAAGAATCAGCAATCAAAATTGATGACAGCCGTATTAACGTGTGGAATACACCCTTATTTTTTTTTAATCCAAACATCAGTTTTAGTAGGTAGGTACCTACTTATATCTAAGACTATAGTCGACTTTCGTATTTATTACATTATTAACTGGGATTTAGTATTAATTTAGACACGCGGCAGCGTGTCCAGCCAAGTTCAAAAAAAGGAACCTGGCGACGCAGCAGCAAACACGAACCATTTCGAGCAACTTTTGACCCCTTCACAACTCGTAATATTTTTAACCTACATACATGAAATGGCAAATTGGTTAAAACCCCTTAGCTTGTCTTGAATCCAAAGGCGAACGGCAGGCTTGTATGGGAATTTCGTACCGCTAATAGGTCACACGGTTACTGATATAATATCGTTTAAAAATATTTACCTACCTATGTCTGACTGACTTATAGATCAAAAAACCTAACCCACTTCCAAGTGACCTAAAAACTTGATATTTGGCATCAAGGCAGACAGACTATTAGGCGTATACAAAGAAAAAAAACAGAAAACTGAAAATTATTGATAACTAGCTTCCGCGCGTATATGTCGAAAATTATCCCAAGGAAACATACTCCCGGAATAAAAACTATAATCTACCTCTGTGCCAAATTTCAACACTGATCAGCCGATCTAACGTTACAAACAAACTTGAATAGCAAACATCCATTCAAGCATTTTTAGTATAGATTAGTATCAACAAAGTAATAATAACTTCGAATATGACCGATATGCATGTTTATCTGTTCCCCTATAACTTCTAAATCCCCTATAGTAATTATCCTAATTAGGTAGACAAGTGTAAAGTAGGTATATAAGTAGGTAGCCCAAATAACTTCTTATGGCATCATCTAGGCCAGTGAAAATCCCGTCAAAATCGCTCCAGCCGTTTCGGAGATTATCCGGAAATAACAGACAGACAAACAAAATATTAAAGATTACCTACAGTTTATGTTAAAAGCTGTTATTAGATATCACAAACAGACACTTCTATTTTATTAATTTGTATTTAAAGATAGAATAGAAGATTCAGTGAACTCCAACAAAAACTGAAGCTAGCAAAGATGCTAAGGGTACCCATTGTGACCCCTGGAATGGATTTATTTCATTTCGATTTTCCTTTGTCTTCTGAAGGTTGTTGACCCCGTTCGTTTCGACAACGTTGGAAATCACGGATCTCGATGAAAGTATAGTTCTCCCCAATACCTAGCAACCACAGTAGGTAAAGCAGAAAAGTTGCACAGGGTCCAGTATAGGTATACCTACCTATAGAAAGTGTGAATAACTGAAATCAAATTAAATGGCTGAAAAGAATGAGAGAGAATGTTCTGGATTCTAGAAGTAAAGGTTTACAATAAAGTTAAACGATGTTTTAATTTTTATTTATTGTTGGTATCATAATTACATACTTCTTTTTGCCATAGAATACCACACTATAAGGAATGGAGCCCACAAACCAACACCGAAAAAGATTGAGAAGAACACAGTCGCTACATACCTGTAAGAAGAAAAAACACCAATTACTTCGGGTACCTATTAATCGAATCAAACAAATTAGGTATTTTGAACGTAATGACTAATTTAGAACGGTCAGCGAAAAAATCGATTAACGCGGTTATGTGGAAATCCTCATGGATGTCCTCCGCCCCGGGGCGTGCGCAGGGGTCCGTCAGACTCGTACTGACTAAAACCACATGGTATGCTGCAGTTACTTTTGGCCGGGGTGCTGAAGTGCTAGCGCATGCTCTCCCGGCCGATAGTGAAAACTGTGAAAAGCATGGATTCATGCGGGTCTCGTCACCCTCTGCCGATATCCCTTGTCAGATATTCCTTTAGAGAGGCTAAATGGAGACAAAATTATTCGGAAATCTGGTTTTTACTATTTTATATAGGTAACAGCTACATTCACAAATAATTTAAATTTTACTTTTGTTCCGCTTTTAATTAAATAGGTATCTGTTCAGTTTTTAGTTAGAACCGACGCGACGTCTGTATGTCTGTCTGTCACAGTCACATCTAGCCACAGAGTAGGTACTATAATATAAAAAGGAACATCTAGCTACCCGAAACTGTCTGACAGATTGTTGTAGCTTAATGTGCGGAGTCTGTATCTACTTTCTAAAACAATCCAGTAATATGTCGAATTTGAACTCAATCGATGAGTGATTTAGGGTAGATTACATTATTATTATGTACCTACCTAGTGGACTCATACTGATACAATAAAGAAAAAATAAAACCATTTGCGAAATATGGTTTTATTGAATTTAAAATTATGCAGATGATAATTAATTTTAAATATTATAAAAGAAACATATACGATAGTACCAAAGAGTATTTGCACCATATTCACCCCCGCGTCAGAGAACGTAGTCCAGAAGACGAGCTGGAGCTCTCTTCTCTCGTGTGGAGCCCCGAGGTGCTACAGCATCGTGAGCGAGAGAGTCCTCAGCTGTTGATAATCCTGGAGCATTTCCAGCTGGTCTCTCTGCGTAACCCTCGGCGTCCTCATAGTGATCTTCCGAATCGTCATCACTTTCTAGCGGTGACAACGTAAGTGGTGCTAGCTGCCTGTTTGATATGGTAGTTTCACGGCCATCCGGTAACCTCACATTAGAATATGATGGATTAGCCTCTAAAAGCTCCACTTCTTCCACTTCGGGATCGTATTTGGATGGTGTGATTTTTACGCATCAGTACAGGGCCTGATTCCAAGAGCCATGTCGGCATAGATTCCCCATTTGCAGTTCGACGTGTATGTCTGAACAGACTGTCATGAGGTGTGGCATTGGTGGCCGTGCACAGCAATGAGCGGATTGAATGCAAAGCAAACGGTAGCACTTGCTCCCAGTTGTCTTCCATAAGGTACCATTTAAACGTTCAACTTGACCGTTTCCTTGCGGATTATATGGCGTGGTTTGACTACATGCATATCCATTTGTTATCAAGTAGCTCCGTAATTCGTTGGACATAAAGGCTGTTCCACGATTTGAATGTATAAACTGTGGAACCCCATTATTAGAGAATGATTCCCTCAAGCATTTTATTACGGCACATCTTTGCATGGATAGGCAAATGGGAATCTTGAACATTCATCTATGATCGTTACAAGATGTAGCGATTTTGAGTGTTAGTTGGAAGAGGTCCTTTAAAATCAAGGTTGTCTTTCGAATGAAGTCAAACCTTGGTTTGATTTCTGTACAAATACGGCACTCAGATGTTATCTTCTTGACATCATTTACAGAGTAAGACAGGTTTTTAGAACGTAATAATTGAAACATTCGTACGATACCGGGATGTCCCACTCCCAAGGTATTATGTAATTCATTCAGTTTACCCGTGGTCGATGTGGTCATACTTGAGCACACCCGGGAGAGAGTATCAGCCGTAATATTGACTTTACCCGGTCGGTAAATTATGTCATATTTATAATTTTAAACTCAATAAATTGATACAAGAAAGAAAAGATAAAACAATTTGGGAAATATGGTTTTATTCAGTTTAAAATTATGCAGATGATGACAGAGTTGTGACTTAATTTTAAATATTAGAAAAGAAACATAGGTAGGTATACGATAGTATCAAAGAGTATTTAGGTACACCACACATACCTACTCGTGGCCTACGTACTCAGATATGGCCACGGACTAGAATATATACGCCCGCAACTAAGCCCGAAACTACGGACTTCGGGCTTAGAGAGTAATTCGTATTATTTCTATGCGAGTCCATGCGAGACGATGGGAAAACTAATTTACCATCGACTCGCAATATTTTTGCCGCTATAAACTAGTGTAGGTATTGTATTGTATTGAGAAAAAAAAGCTTACCGATTCAGTACTCTAAACGGCATATTATCAAACGGCTGTGGAGGTCCCCAATGGCACCCATATTTTTGCACGCTTAAAGGTGTTTGTAGATGACTTAACAAACTTCTTGCCCGCAAGGTACCAGAAATGAGAGATCGTAAACGAATCATACCTCTTACAATTATTTTAGAGTTACTTTTGAAATTAACGATATTATTTTGATAGCAGTTTAATACGGACGTACAATACGGCCGACGTATCTTGGCGAGTCCGAACTTCGCGCAGAAGGCCGCGCAATGACTTTTTTTAGGAACAAAATGGTGGCACGAGGCGACGTACGGGGGGCGGTGGTCTAGGCTAGAGATTGACCATAAGTAAACACAATCGACACTTTATTCAATCAAATGTCGTAATCGATTAGTTTTATTTAGAAGTTATTGATTTTTGTTTAAATAACATATTAAACGAAATAGATTTACAAATATTAGTGAATTTTGTAGTTAATAAACGAGATTTCAATTTAAATTAAAAAAAAAACTAATACAATTTTATTTTCTAAGTTGAAAGACATGATTTACTTAAATATCAGTTATCTATTAACGTCTACTTGAGTAACGACTGTTTGAGAAAATCTAAAACCTCCTTATAAAATTGAAAACAAATATATTTTTATGACTTAATTTCAATCGATTTGAATGTAAATCGATCAAACAACACCCTCAGGCACGCGTATTGGACATCCCTTTTTGGTTACTTCGTGCTGCTTCGTGCTTATTCGGCAATGCTCGGTACACGGTAATATGTCTCAGTCACACGTTAGCATTGGTGTCGTGTTCGTGTCGCTATCTCTGTCTTGAGCACAGTCGGTTACAAAAGTTTTCGCTGTTATTGTTTTTCATTGTTATTTTTTTTGTTAAGTTTTTTTTTTGTTTAGTGTTAAGTTTGTTTTGTTTGTGTTATTTGCAAGTGTCAATTGGCACTTATATTATACGCCAAATATGCCACCAAAACATAATACTGTGTTAAATCGCCAGGCGAGAAAAATTATTTACGATTTAACGCAGTATATGAAAAAAGAAAAAGAAGAAGGCGTAAAATATGTAGATAAAGTTTATTTAAGAGTCATAGCCAACATTAAAACGTGGAAATGCCGCAGTGCGCGTTCGCGTTCGAGCGACTTATTTTTGTTCCTGATTTATCTAGTATAATCATTGATCGAAGGTAATAGGGAAATTTTATTCGTATATTGGTATATAAAAAAATGACAATACCTATCAGTTTTTTTCGCGAGTGTACATGCGCTAAAGTTCGCAGAGCCTATGTTCAGACTCGCCAAGATACGTCGGCCGTATTATACACTGTTGTTAAATATTATTAGGATGATGTGACGTTTACACGATCGACCCTCTATTGTTTGGAAAAAATTCGTTTGTTTGGAATTTTTTGGCTGCCAGACTCTTTTAATGAAATAGGCAATGTAATGGGTGTTTTGCACTAATATTTTCCTTTCATACCCTTTCGCGATTGATGTTTGCGAAATTGAGGTTTTTCTTTGGATTGGACCCCCTGCTTCAAGCACCAACTTAAGTTTGAGCGGATGCCAAGTTTACTTTATAAAGTTACGAAGTAGGTACCTAGGTACCGACTTTTGTATAAAACAGTGCAGTGGCTCCGACCGCCAGACTGTTTGTCGAGGCACGGGGCGGCGGAGTTTTTCTATAGTAGGCGACAGATAAATGTGGAATAAAGTACATTGACCTTTCCCTAATAACTGTTCATAGGTACCTGAACAATTAAATATGAATAGTTATTCATTATTAGACAATGTTAAGGATCACGAGAGATGATGATTCGGGACAGCTTTGTGTCATTAATTCCGTTTTTCAAATTAAAAATGTCAATAATTGTAGGTGGGTCAATGACCGTTATTCCACGATTATCTGGCGCCTACTATAGTAGTGATGCTTTTCTCGGTCGGCTGTACTTGTCAATGAGCGTCGCTCCGATTGTTAAAATAATGTTCAATCAAATTTCTAGTGCATTTGATTCACTCGCGCGCCAAAACACTCGTCATCTGTTTCCGTACCAAACCATCGCTTCGCAAATCCGTCGCGGTGACTCATGCATGGTGTGCTATAAACAACTTCTTCTGTTTATTCTGCAGTCACTCTTGCTTGAGGATGTGGCCTAGACCCTCGTCCCACTTTTCAGTGTTAACATGAGTGATCTTTCAGATCTTTGTCTGAAATCACAGCTTATTGCTTTCAGCAGGTAAGATGAAGAATTCAAATACTATATGCTGAGTGAAAGTGAAATCGATACCCACAGGAAACGAATGTAAATCAAAAACATGTTCTGGCCTCAGCTACACAGGCCAGAATCCTGGGCTAAAAGAGCTTTTGGCGGGATTTTGTCGGGTGAAGTTTAGCGGCTGTTTTAATTATTCTTAAATTGATTCCTAGTGGATATTGTGATGTTAATTGGGGTAGTTTTGTGTCTCAAGTGTCCACGGACCTGGAAAATATGAAGAATAATAACTCAAACAAGCGCGATCTGGGTTAAGTGGAGCTGAGAATTTTATTGTAGTATTGACTACCTCACTCGAAACTTGCCGAGAAGGCCGGATTGAAATATTTGTTACCAGATACTCCAAAAATCATGAAATGTGTTACATCCGCATTCTAATGCAAAACACAAGAAACTAACGGAAAGGACGTAAGACTAGGCAATATGGTGAAAAGACTATAGCCTTCCCTTCGGGGTAAACAAGAAAAAAATAGGATATTGTTATGTCAAAGTCAAAATGACAGTTATGGGCTAACCTAACCAAAAAAAATATCTCCTCACTCCTGGAACGAGAAAAAATGAATATTTTAACTAATGACGCGTAATTTACTTAAATTAAAAAAGAAACAAATGCGCCATATTTAAAAATGCTCTCCATTAAACGTTTGCCGGCATTATCTGCATCTAAAATACAGGCGAAACAAAACTTTCTGCTAAGAAATAGTGTTGTTGAGAGGCACATAAATAAACAGTGCCAGAACAATCTTGTGAATTTGTGTAGATCTTTCTCTGTCTTACACAATTTAACAAGTAAATCGAGACACCCGGTAAGATGACGTTTTTGAAATATTTTAAGTCCTGAGCTAGTCGTGTCAGTTTATTTTCATTCCATAGTGTAAAAAATACAAAACCTCCAGCATTACCTAATGATGAAAATATTTTAAAGTGCATAATTTTCTTTTGAATCGTTTAGACTAGCAAGTTTTGGCATAGTCTATAAACTAAATGCTTTTGATAAATATTTTCTAATGCAATACATCAACCATATTGTGAAATTTTATTTGCTATATCATGATGATATTTATTGCCACAAACATCTTAGTCGGACGACTAAGAATATTCAATTCTGCACAATTCACAATGTATAATTGATAGAGAACAGTTTTTGAGCCCTTTAATATTAATATAATTTGCTCATGTGATGCAATTGTCATTTATTTTGGACCTTAGAACTTCAGCAGCTGTTGTCTTAGGCAACAGTCTTTTAATTGAGTTATTGTGTACATCATAGTTTCTTATATGAAACTAATTGAAAAGAAATTCAATCTTATATGAAACTAATTGAAAAGAAAATCAAAATTGGGTTCTAAAGTAAATTGGTGTTAACCATTTTACATGCCCTGCAACAGCTGTAACCATTAAGGCCAGGCCATTTAAGTACTTAACAAAACTGCCGAAAGTAGGGGAAATGTGAAATTTAGAGTATGCACCATGGCACTCCATGATTGTTAAAATAATTTCACATAGCTTTATATCAATGTTGCACAATCTCTTTCATACTACTAACTTAAGAACCCTTGTGACCCACAAAGTTTCTGCCCATATGCCTGATCTCTCTCGGGTTGTGTTGAATTGCTATCCCATAGGACACTTAGAGCGGACCTACTGATGCATACTCTGTAAAATCGCTTCGACCCTTGGTCGAGCTAGTCCACTCCACTGAGTCTGTAGTTACAAATTCATCCCTAAATAATAATCCTTGTGCAATCAAGCCCGTCCCTAGCAGTTCTACCTCCAGTGACGCCCTAAGCCAGGGTCCGTACCCCACAGGGAGTGCCCTTAGTGAGTAGTCACTTATTGGTTTTTTAAAAGCTCTGAATGGAGGCTTTTCTATTTATATTAAGGCCGCCACAGACATGTCTGGTTAAGCAGCCAACAACCTCCTAGGCAGGTCTACACCTACAAAAGGGCAAACATAAAAATAAAACAATATCTCCTGCTTCAAAGGCTAGACTCCAGTGACATTGATGACCTCACCCGAAATTCAGTTCTATTTTAAACAATTTCTTTTCAGCAAAACAAATGTTTTGAATATTATTCTAAGTAGCAGAAGAAGTGTTGAGTATTCCTCACTATTCAAATCCTATCCTTATATTCATTGTGAAGTTGTGAAGGTTCAACTATGACATTTGTTTCAAGGACAGTGATTACCATCCTATCCCTTTTTTTGTTAGGCGACACTTATCCCACTGTTGGGCAAAGGCCTTTCTCATTCCAAACCTCTCTGTCTTGGACGATCTCTGGCCAAGTCTGCCCCGCAAACATGATGATATCTTCACACACCCTTCCTTATCTTACTCTATTTCCCCCATTTAACTAGTAAATTGTCAATCCACAGCAACTCCGCCATTTCAATGCAGAATACAAAGCAGCTTGTGCTTTGATCAAGAGGTCCAATTTGCCGAGTATAAGTACTTTCTTTAACAACAATGTCCGGGCATTTCATTCTACTCCCAGGAATAGTAATCAACAAAAGGATGATAAGGTACTTTTCATTTACTATGTACTTACCATGCATGTAGTCATAGTAATTTAATATTATAGAATGAATAAATAATATAAAAAAATATCTTAAGTCACATGACATGCCCTTGTGACTTGCAAGGTCTCTACTTGCATCACTACTTAAAAGTGAATCAAGCTGCCTGGCCTTTTAGTTTAACTGGAGAAACACCAAATTTTTATATGGAACTACTACCTGTCTGGCTTCTGCAACCCAGTAACTGGGTAACACAATATCCAATGGCAAAATTGGTTGTCTTGCATTACTACCAAGATGCCTAAATGATCTCATAAACTGGCTTTTGGATTATAATTTGTTCTTTTTTTTTAGGATGATAAAAAGAAAAAGAATGAAGAAATGTCCTCTCTTATGATGAAGGCTGCCTTTTGGATGTTCACAACCTGCTTCCTGATCATCATGAGCTCACTCATAGTTCCGGGCGGAGATAGTAGCCAAAATGAGGTGTGTTATGTCTTAATATCACTATCACTACATATTACTAAAGAAAGTTCTCCTGCTGCATCTGTCGGTCGGTCAATCTGTCTGTTTGTTCTTTTATAATGCGCTCAGCAAAGGAGTGGAACTCTCTGTCTGCGGCAGTGTTTCCGAACGCATACAACCCTAATCTCTTCAAGATTAGAGTGAACAGGCTTCTTCTGACTTTGTCTCTGTCCTCTATTACCTAGACTAGAGTCAAGAGCAAACCCATATTAAATAAAAAAAAAAAAAATCAAAAATTACCTAAAGGCTTTTCATAGGGTTTTGTTGTTTTATGACTCAGGTAGACTGAAATATGACGATGATAGTTGACCGTTGCTGCGGGCATCAGCTTAATACTTTAGTATTAGTGAAATTTTCATTGAAGAATCAATGAGGTTAGCTCAGCCAAGAATCTTTCTTAATGTTATCATTGCGATGAATGCTAATTTTGTTACATTTTTTCATAAATATCATGATCGTCTGCCTGCACTTGAATTATGTGAGTTGTGGTCGGCGCTACACGTCGTCGTGTCAATCGTCACTCTATCATTCACTTACTTTTCCTTCATACACATATGAGAAAAAATAGATGAGCTTTGTATTAGTACAATTACAGCTCATAATTTTGCAATCATTTGCCAACTACATAACTAAAATACACTTTGTATTACTTTCTTTCAGATGATACGCTACGTGTCTTGGAACGAGTTTGTTTACTCCATGCTGTCCAAAGGTGAGGTTGAGGAGCTGATCGTCAGACCTGACCTAGAAGTGGTTACGATCATACTTCATGAAGGTGCCATCATCAAAGGAAAACGCGTAAGTGTCAATGTCTGCTTACCTATTGTGCCTATAGAGAGTGTAGTCAAACTCAAAGTCAATTTCAATTAAACCATTCAGGTCAGTCGAAGAGATGAAGCTATTTGCACGTTCCAAAGCGTAGATCTCTATTGAGAAGAACGTGCAAGAAACTCCACGAACACTCAAACCAATAAATTGTTACAAAGTTGTGGTTACATTGTTCTTGTCGAAATTATACATATTATTTGTGAGAAGTTATAGTTCTCAAGTAGGTTGCAGGCCAGGGTCTGGGTTTTTGCAATGACAATATGGCCGCCTTAAGCGCAAACTCATCGACATGTGTATTCTGACCATCCTAACATACGGTGCTCAGACCTGGTCACTCACCGATTCGCAAAAGTTCCGTCTTGGGGTATATCAAAGGGCAATAGAACGCAGTACTCTAGGTTTAAAAATAATTGATAGAGTACGGAACGCCACGCTGCGCTCCAAAACAGGTATCATAGACGTGGGCACAAAAGTTTCTGCTGAAATGGTAGTGGGCGGGTCACACCGGCCACATGCATAGTGATCGCTGGGCAAAAATCTCCACGCAATGGGAGCCAGAGGATGGATGGCGTCGCCGAGGCCGGCCCGGAAAGCGGTGCCGAGATGATCTGGACGCGCACCGCGAAGGCTAGTTTGAGGTGGCGCAAGAAAACAGTGTCTGGAAAGATATGTGGGAGGCCTTTGCCCAGCAGTGGGACACAAAAGGCTAAAAAAACATTAATAAAATGGCCGCCTGCATCTTATTCGTTGATCCCTCACTGCTGATGATCTCGACCAAATACGACACGTCCGTCCCCAAGTCTTCTGGACCGCTCGGTACACGCTGCCTCCAATAGCCTTCTTCATTTTGTCTGGCTATCTTGCCGGTACTGTGCCTTGACCGCTGCTCCCTTCCACCTGGCCCAGTATCATGAACCGTTCCAGACTATGTTTAGGTGAACCGTGAACGCATAACACCTACGAAAAAGTTGAGAACATGCCATATTGCGGACAGCCGCTTGGTGGCGTTGAGTTCCTTCAGTATGGACTCATTCATTTGACTGGCCTGTTGGTCAAGTGGTTAGTGACTCTGACTGCTAAACCGGAGGTCGTGGGTTCGATTCCCACCCGGGACAAGTCTTTGTGTGATGAGCATGATCATTTGTTCTGTGTATGGGTGTAATTTGTCTATAATATGTATGTACTTAGAAATAATATATAAGTATGTTTATCAGTTGTTTGGTTGCCATAGCACAGGCTCTGCCTAGTTTGGGATCGGATGACCGTGTGTGAGTTGTCCCAAGATATTATTATTCATTCTCATGGCAGGCCATGGTATACGAATAAGTTTCCGCCAGCACCTCAACTCGAAAGCACCACCTTTTTGCGCCATCCATTGACATACATTGAAAGACTTAGCGGTCCCGACAGACGTTGTTCTGCACGAACGTTGGCTTTTCGTAAGAAAACACCATTCCGTCATAGTCATAGTCATTTTATTCATAAACAAGTAATTTTGTATCTGAATTTACACATTAAAATATACAACAGTATTTACAATACAATAATAACATTTGAATTTTATAAATTAAATCAACAACTATAAATAATTTTACCTTTTTTTTAATGGCATTTCGACAATTACATAAAACAATATGGTCAACTCCTTAAAATTTAAAACAAAAACAATGAAATAATTCAATAAAATTACAGTTCTTCTACAGCATATAGACACTTATTCAATAGGAATTCTTTTAGTTTTATTTTGAAAGCGCTATTGTAGACAACCGTCAACCGTCTGTCACCATTATGATCTTCACCCTCCGTGTAGTACCTAATGTTCCCGGTACTAGAAGTGAAGAGACCGTTGCTTCTTATGCTCTTCAGAAACATGCATCTCCCTTTCCACGAGTAGTTCCAAGTGTGAAGTGAAGTAGTAGTGAAGTTCCAATTCGAATTTGTGTTCTCAGCTGGGTGGTACTGTTTTGGTCAGTGATGAGAGTAGGAATTACCCAGATTTCACTGGCTGTGGTTGTCTTGTGGTATACAGAACCGTGGCCCGTAGAACACTTCCCACCACGCAACTTGTATCAAGATGGCGCCGAGAGTCAGTCTGATCACATGACAATATCCTTAATTTGGCAATAGTGTATAATTTATTAATTTGTTTGTTTATTCTTTTTCAGTCCAACCATCGCGTGTTTCACATGAATGTTGGTGACATCCATCGCTTTGAGGAGAAACTCCGGGATACCGAAAAGAATCTAGGTGTTAAAGAAGGTATGTTATGTTAAAGGTACTAATGAAGGCACGGCCCACAAGCAAAAACCAGAGTTATCTTTTACCTAAGTTAATTTTAACCCGGGGCCATTATATTATATTATATATATTTTTAAATATTTATAATTTAACTTCGTGTTAGCAAGAGGGTATTTTACTGAAAAAAACTTAAAAGTCCGTTAGATAGATTTCCAAAAAATACTGGACACGTATTTTTTCTTTTTTCACGTAAACAAAAAATGAAGATGATACAGTGCGTTGAAAACACGCGTGACGTCCCTTCGCTGGTTAAAATTGTACCATAATAGTGACGTCAAGCGTGTGTCCCTGTATCCAATATTTATTGGAAATCTATCTGACGGACTAATTTCATTTTTTCTGTAAAACACCCTATTGAGTTAAAAGATGACATGAAATGAAAAATGTTTATTTGTCCCAAAACAGTTACATGGATTATAAATGAGACATTCCCAGTAAGTAATTGATAATACTTGTGTTAGGGCTATCTCGCTAAGGATAACTATGATTAACGCAAGTAGTCTTTAAAGGTTTAAATTAGTTAGACTTATTATTATCTCGTACGCAAAATACGCGCTTGGACGTGGGGTTGCCGACACTGGTGTGACATACAACTTACCACAGACGACAAGACGAGTTTTGTGAAACCAAAAGGCCAATTCTCGCAGTTAACCTTCTGACCGCCAGAGCATAAACGCATCGGCGTGCCCCCGACGCCAAGCCACAAATTCGCCGTACTTTTTGTCACATATATATGACGTTTGGCGTACAGGGCACGCGCTTGCTTGTCATGTATACGTGACAATGGCGTTCAAAAGGTTAAAAGTGTTCAAATTCAAGTCAATAATGCCAAAAAAATTACTAAAATGTAGAGAAATTAGAGGTGTTTTTATAGTTTGCTACTGCGATGCAAATTGATAGGTTGGCGCTCCGTGGGTCCTTTAAAAAAACACTTTAGTAGCTACTTTAATTAATTTATTTAATTATCACTCTGATGTAACATTCAAGGAAATTTTACTGACTATTGAACTATTAACGTGTGAGCTCTTTAAATGAAGTCTCCAAATTGAAGATTTTTAATGCTCTGTGACAACACGTGTTAATTGCTTTTTATATAGGCGCAGCATAAATGCGGAAGCGACGGGTTGTATCGCTTACTATGCGTTTATTGCATGGGTACAAGTAATTGTTCATAACAGAACGCTTCTTAAGGTGCTCCCTCACTTGGAGCATTCGTCTGTAATGTAACGTTACAGAGTTGAGCGTTACGTCAGTGAGGGAAGAGAACCGAGCATTACAGTACGCTACCTGTAATGTTACAGATTCGAGCATAACATTGGTGAGGGAAGAGAACCGAGCATTACAGTGCGCAACTTGATGATATAATGTGTATAATCGAATTTAGTCAAGTCAGGGAGGCAGTACTGTAATGTAATGCTCAAAATCGAATTTGAAATGTTACCATTACAGGCGAACATTCCCAAGTAAGTTCCCTCACCAGCCGGTGTAAACATGTCGAAGTGAAGGCTTGGGTGAAGTGATCACGAGGTGAGCTGTCATTCCATCTTGATTATATGGATTGACTCACCTCGTGATAACTCCACCCAAGGCTTCACGTTGATGTTTACAGAATCGACCGGCTGGAGCCTTCGCCGTAACAATACGAGAATTGCTTCACTGAAAAAACGCTCACTCCATACAGTGCTATTAAACCAGCCCATTTCACTATTACACCGTCCATATGGTAACTGCTGCTTGCTAAAGCCGTGGTTCATCGTTTGCAGGCGTGCGCGTGATCTACGATAGGAATGGGAGCGTGGCCGGCAAGGTGATAACGACGCTGCTGATAGCGGCCGTCATTCTGTCCTTCCTGTACTCCACCAAGTCAATGAGAATGAACATCAATCTTGGCGGATTTGTAAGTATTGTTATTGTTTCTTAATTTATTTAAACTTTATGTACAATAGTGGTACATGGGCGGACTTAATGCATCAAGGCATTCTCTACCAGTCAACCTTTGGGTTATAAAGACTATACTGTGGTAGGTGTACTGTGGTAATTAAGCCTGTCAAGTTGTCATTTACAGTTCTTTGACATATGGGTAGTCGGAAACCAGGAAATATGACAGCAGTCGTGTCTGGGGGTATCGTGTTAGAATAGAATACAATACTCTTTATTATGTACACCATATAAGTTATAGAAAATATAGATGAAGATAAACATTACATAGTGTGACACAATGGGCGGCCTTATCGCTAAAGGCGATCTTTTAAAGACAACCTTTGGATGGGTTTTAAAGAGAGAAGGAAATACAGTGTTGTGGTAGTCTTAGGTGTACTATATGTATATACAATAATAATTATGAAACAAAAGCAGAGAACCCAAGTAAAGACGATGAAGGAGAGAGATAGTGATTTTTCACCATAGTTTTAAAAGTAGACCAAGATTGAGCACGCCTTACCGACACGGGCAAGGCATTCCATAACCGCACCGCTTGAACTGTAAAAGATTTGTCGTAGAAGCTGGTGGTGAGTTTTCCGATGATCTTGGATATCTATTATGTGTGTCATGAACAGAGATCGGAATAGGCAGACTATATTTACCTAATGTTCGTAAAAGTAAGTAACATAGAGTTGATAATACCTCCTGTAAAATACTAAAAACATAAATGGAATTATGACAGTTAAAACCCGGGATTATAAAAACATGAACTGGACTTTGAGTATAGTTACAAATTATTGATTTGAAGAATCAAAAGAAGAAAGAGTTGTGCGGAAACAAAGCTATTTAATTTAACAGTTTTAGTAAGTACGGAACTCTAAAAACATAATAAGATTCTTCAATATAATAATTTTGTTCAAATGTATTCAAAGCGCAATAAGTAATTTTTTAATTTTTTAATCCCGGGATACAATCGTCATGTTTTTGATTCCGGGATTTTAGAAGAGGTATTATCAAGTGGCATGCGCGTGCAGTAGGCTACAGTAAGGGTCGGCCAGCCCATACAATATGCCCAAAAAAAAATGAATAATGTGGTGAGTTTTTTTTTTGGCCATTATGTATGAGCTGGCCTACCCTTACTATAGCCTACTGCACGCCCATGTCAAGTGGTAAATAATATATAGTTTACCTATTCCGATCTTCGATTTGTTTCCGTTAACTGGGTACTGACCTTTGTTACGGGCCGTAATGTAACATTCACAGCGAGCATGTTATGTTACGCCGTTTCCTAAAATCTGTATAAAACAAAACACACACATGTATTCGTTCGCGTGTCCACGTACTGACTGCTCGCTGTGTAATTTTTACATTACGGCCCTTAACACCGGTCAGTATCTATCTTTACATGTCTGTGTTCCCCTGGGACAAGTAAATATCAATCAGGTTTTGTGTGTATCGTACATTATTAATTTATGAAGTTTTTGACACTTGATATTGTAGACCAAATAAATCTCTCCTAGCATGCTTGTGAAAGGAGACTGGAGGGAGGCAAAAGAGAAAATATTTTTGATTCAACTTAAATTTAACTTATATTTTACGCTTTCAGAATCAGCTAGGCCGTGCTAAGTTCACTCTGGTGGACTCCATGAGCGGGCAGGGCAGAGGAGTCAAGTTCGAAGACGTGGCCGGCCTCCGGGAGGCCAAGGTGGAAGTCATGGAGTTCGTCGACTACCTAAAGAGACCCGAACATTATAAGAGCTTGGGAGCTAAGGTACTGTAAAGCTGCAGGCATAGGGTGTAAAGTTCCGCAAACCTCCATTGAACAAGGAGGATCCTCCGACCAGACGGGTGGTGTGTCTGGGAGATGGTTGTTGCCGGGCGGTGGACTTTGATACCGTGATGTAAGATTTGTGTGGAGTCAAGTCTTTAGATCGTACGTGGCGGTTTAGATGCCGCTTAAAAGCGTACTAACCATTGTCACGTATACGTGACAAGCTAGCGTGTGTCTTGTAAGCCAAACGTATATATATGACAAATTTGTGGCTTGGCGTTGGGGGCACGCCGATGTGTTTATGCTCTGGCGTTCAAAAGGTTATCTGCCGTTTTTGGAGAGTATTGAAGTAACTGGCGTAGACCACTAATATAAAAAATAAAATTGATCTTATGAGAATAAAAATGCTATAGCGCTAATAGGCCTGTTACGAGTTTCAATCCGTCACAGTCCTGTGTGATGCTATCTATACTTGATATTAAAAAGAGGAAAGATTTGTATTTTTGTATGTAACGAATAAACTTAAAAAACTACTGGACCGATGCGAAAAATTCTTTCAGTAATGCTAGTAGCTACATTATCAGCGAGTAACATAGGCTATATTTTATCCCCGTACTCCCACGGGAACGGGAACTACGAGGGTGAAACCGCGTGACGTCCGCTAGTCTGAAATATACAGAATCTCAGATAATTTCCATTCCATCGCTCCTTAGTCAAACAACTATGCAATCTTAGTTGATTTTTGATTTAAAATTTAAACCTATCATTATTCGGACCGTAAAGCGATCCGAATTTAATTAAGCCATAGACGATTCTGGCGAATGATTTGACTAGCGAAGTTTTACGTTCTGCCTATCACCTTCTTCGAGTATATCTTTCATTTTATGGATCGTTTGGCCCTTTTCTAATTTTTGTCTAGCCGACTTATTTACCTGTTGTCACTGGCCTCGTGATAAATGATATTTATTTTGTAAGTAGGTTAAACATAACACTTTTATACGTCAATCTTTTTTAGTCATTTTTAAACTAGATGGGGCCGGTGTTTCCTAGCTGACTACCCTGAGAAGAAATACCGAAACAAACTCAGAGGTCAAGCTCTTTTAAAGTCCATACAATCGTACTGGTTAAATCATATGAGAACCATGTAGGTTAATGTCTGAAGTGGTCTTTTGAGGAAAGTACCACACAGGTTTGAGCGGACCTGTCCAGGCAGTGCAAGCATTTGTCAGTTATCGTGTAGCTCAAACTTAGAACTTTAAGGAGCTCAACGATTTGAGGAACAATACAAAGTAAGGACATTAGGGTAGGCCGCATAAAGAACTCAAACTGCCGTGTTTTCCTCTTTGAGTGGTACGCTTAGGGGTTGATCCTCATGGCTCAGAGCCAAGTTCAACCCGGACCCGCGTTAGATCGCGCCTGTTTTCACAAGTGCATTGCCGTTCGCTGCGCTCTCTACTCTCATTACGCCTGACCTGGTGTCAGAATAATCTGATTCCTCATCCACTTCCTCCACCAATCTAATAAGACAATTTTGTTTGCGTTTTAAATTAATATCCATACAGTTTCTTGAGAATAGGGTATTATTCTGCAAAAATCTAACTAGTCCGTCAGATAGATTTCCAAAAAATATTGGGCACGTTTTTTCTTGTTTTACGTAAACAAAAAATGAAGACGCGTGACGTCACTACAATGGCAATCTTAACCAGCTAAGTGATGTCACACGTGTATTCAACGCACTGTATCGTCTTCATTTATTTTTGATGTGAAATATCTATAGCCGTGGATAAAACCGATTCTTCGCCACGGCATACGTCGCCACGCTATACGATGGTATATATACTAGCGGACTCACGCTAGTGCTACTTCCTGATATTATTATAAAATAAAACTATATTTTAGATTTAAACTTTCATAATATATTTTACGTCAGCCTTCAACGAGCGCTGGCACCGGAGTTCCATATAAAAACAATAACATATTTTCATATTCCCAATTCAAATTCTCTTTTACTTTTTGCCAGACGCTTCCAAAGCCGTTGTCTGCCAGAGACCTGGAGCCAAGGATATCCTCCTGAAAATATATACAGTCTATATGTTTTTTCATTATGCCATGATTACTTATACAAAATAATTTCGATGATTCACATCTGCCAGGCGTCCCGTGACAGCTCACAATTTTTTTTATCCATTATCTTTTTTGTATCCTTAGGTCCCGAAAGGCGCGCTGTTGCTAGGTCCTCCTGGCTGCGGCAAGACTTTGCTGGCGAAAGCGGTGGCGACGGAAGCCAACGTTCCGTTCTTGTCTATGAACGGATCTGAGTTCATAGAGATGATCGGAGGACTTGGAGCAGCTAGAGTCAGGTGATTATAATATGCTTATTATGTACTAATTCTTGCGGCTTGGACCGCATTAAATATGGAAATTATCCCAAGGGATTAATAACCAGTATAAACATACCTGTCCTAGACCCATATCCAACGCCAATCCTTTTTTTTATTTTTATCCAAAAAAGATCAGTAGTTGAGTCGCCATTTATTAAAAAACATGCATGCAAACATCGAAAATTCCTTTTTATGAAATGCTACTATAATTATAGAACATATACGAGAAGTGCGTGTCGGACTCCGCACATTTAGGGTTCCGTACCAACGCAAAATCAAGTTGGTTGTAATAGGAAACAACCGGTCAAGTGCGAGTCGAACTCGTGCGCCGAGGGTTCCGTACCTACCCATTATACCGCCATAATAAAATTGGTATCATTTTTATTGGTGGCAGGCGTCAACTATGTCTGTATGGCCTTTAATTTTCAACTTTTTTTTTATATTTTTTTGATTTTTCTTTTATTTGTGCTGTACCTTGCTGTACCTACGTTATTTTGAACTTTGTCTAAAGTGAACGGAGTTAGTATCAGTAAGATTGATTTCTGAAACAAGCGTTTTTTAGACATTCTAATACAATTAGGTCAGATTAGCTTGAACATATGTACATGTCGCCGGATAATAGCAGACTTCGTAAGATTGTAATAAATCTTTATTAGATTATAATTTCTCGATATATTATGAAAAAAACATCCAATTTCAAGTTTCCAATATATCCGTGTCTTATTAAGAAAACATTGTTTACAATTTCATGCGATAATTTACAAACCTACGGAGTTTTCCATTTTCCGGTGACATAAATATGTCGCAGTCAAATAGCTTAATCAGCCGTTCAATTGGTCGCCTAGCCTTTTTATTTAACTGCCTTTTTATTTTTCAGCGATCTAAGTGACATCTTTGGTTCAATATCGTTTAATGACTTGCCTATATCACTTATGTCGATGATTAAATGGCGCAGTTCAATAAAAATGCTAGGCTTTTAATGAAGCGTTTGATTAAGTTAGTTGCTTGCGATATATATCTATATATTCTTCACAACAAACGAGCAGACCCTAGCGCATGTCATTCGTCACACAATCCATCTTTCCCTCTTCATTCATCAACTTTTGACGGCGGAATAAATTTCCTTATTGGTAACTATATTTTCGAGCCGTTTGGGGTTGAAACCCCTTACGGCCGTAGAGCCCTTGTGCTCACAGCCTTTTAAAAGAAATTCCGAAACGGCTGGTTGACATATCACGTGACCCAAGAGCTGGCTTTTACATTGGCCAGAGGCCGAGTATTGCCATTCAACGTGGCAATACTACCAGTCTCTTGGGCACATTATCAGCTGACAGCGTTCTGGACGAATTTTTTGAAGCTATATTTTAGTTTGTTGTAAGTTTTAGTTTAGTTTATTTATTTAAAGTTTATGCTCTCATTCACTAATAATTTAATAGAATGTCTAGTGAAATCAACCTTATGTGATTAGTGATTACATTTCAATGTTCAACTGTTATATTATCGTAAAGATACATATCGTAGGTACATATTTCTGTGTCATGTATTGTAAAATACTTTGCATACTGCTGTATAAATTCAATTTTTAAAACTTAACAGACAGATGTGTTGCTGGGGAGTTTGTTGCGCCACTTCTTCTTCCCAGCTATAACACTAGGAAGTGGTGACGGGCGGGCGTTTTGGGGGACTGTCTTTATGTAGAACTTTGACGTTTAAAAAGTGCTGGCACTCAGCCCAATTTGATTACGTGACTTTTGATTTTGATTTTGTACATCTCAATTTCCAGAGACCTATTCAAGGAAGCGTTGTCCCGGGCCCCGTGCATCATCTACATCGACGAGATGGACGCGGTGGGGCGCGCGCGTTCCACGGGCCCTGCCTCCTTCGGGCCGGGCGGCGGGGAGGGGGAGCAGACCCTGAACCAGCTGCTGGTGGAGATGGACGGCATGAAGAGTCGCGAGGGGGTCGTCGTGTTAGCGTCTACTAATAGAGCTGATGTACTGGATAAGGTAAGTTTCTGGAGATATTTACTAAGAGCGTTCATGGTCTAGCCTGCGTTAGTACATGCAATGTTTTGCATACAGCGTGTCTCAGATAGAAGTGTATGGTCATATTTAAGAGTGACGTCCTGTATCTCATATACAATTAGAAAACAACAGCCAAAATAAGACAATCTAAGTTTTTCAAAAAAACCATGCCATACAAAATTCTAAAAAGTTCCAAACTAAACATCAGATAGTTGTTTTACTTCAATGACAGATTTTATGCCATCAACTACATCGACCGCCGATCCGCGCATCGATTCTATAAACATGTATCACGAGGTGAGCTGTTAATCTATATAATCAAGACGTCACGTGATCACGAAGTGTGCTGTCATTTCATCTTAATTATATGGATTGACAGCTCACCTCGTGATCACTTCACCCAATCCTTCAATTGTGGATGTTGTAACATGTAACATGTTTATAGAATCGACCGGCTAACTGCTTGAAAAGCGATCTTTTCGGAACGTTTTTTATCTTACTTTGAAAAAAGAAATTTACTTTTGTTGTTTCCCTACTGATAATCGCTTTACGAGTTGCGAGACTAAGCGGACGTGTGTTCTGTATTTGATTATAATGAAATAAGCAATTACGACAAATAAATATAAATATTGCTCCGTCAACATAAAATTAAAGTGGGTCGCGTGTGTCTTGTAAGTTTTTACCGTTTCTTGTATTAGTAAGATGAACTAAATAATTTTACAAACAATAAGTGTTTCTGGTAGAATGTCCAACCCAGGATCGAGCCCGTTTGGTCGTAGCCAACTACTGCGGCGAAGTCCTCCACCGACGCCTGCCGAACCATTAACCCCGAGCGACCCAAACCCACCAGCCCTCGCGGAGAATGAATTGCCGATTGAAGTTATCAGTACGCCCGAGATCCAGAAGTGGATTGGATCTATAGATGCCATTCTGAACGAAGTTTGCACTATTGTCGGTGATGGGAAAATGAACTCGGACCAGAAGCTTCGTGTCTCCACTCTTTGCCGGAAGGTCTCAAGTGGGACTAATCAGATGGCCGTCTTATACCAATCGTTGAAGTCAAAAACGATCCAGGCCCATACTACAATCCAGCACCTTCAGGTTCAGCAGAACGTTGTGAACTCTCTCCAGCAGTTCAGAGAGGTCGTAGAGACTAAATTTAATCAATCGGGAAATACTTCTTATGCTAGCATGGTGAAGAAAGGTACCGATAACTTCGTCCGTCCTGCAAATTTGAGATCAGTCGCCATCTATCCCAACGATAAGACCCAAACAAGTGACGATACCAAGTCACTTGTCCAAAAGATCATCTCCCCGGAACAACTTAAGCTTCATGTCCGTGGCCTGAAAAAAGTAAAAAATGGGGGCGTTCTGATTAGCACTGAAAATAAAGGCGATATTGATAAACTCAAGAATTCGGAAAAACTGGTATCATCGGGCCTTACAATAGAAGAACCTTCTAAACGCCGCCCTAGGGTAGCTATCATTGGTGTCCCTGTAGCCCTTACTGAACAGGAAGTATTTGACTGTATTTACGAGCAGAACCTATCAGACAAGTTGCCGAATATAACTCGTGAGTCCTTCCTTGAGTGCATCAAATTAAGCCATAAATCGGGTAAGAAAGACCTTCCTACTTGTAACTACATATTGGAACTACCCGCTAGCATTAGAAAAATTGTCATTGACCAAAGCCGAATTTTTATCAATTGGACATCATGCCCTGTGAGAGATTTCACGATAGTCACCAGGTGCTTCAATTGCCAGCAGTTTGGACACGCAGCCAAGTTTTGCCGGGAAACTAGCCCTACTTGCAACCACTGTGGAGAGAGTGGACACTCTTTCAAGGAATGCAGCAGCAAATCATCTCCCCCTCAATGCGCGACGTGCAAACGTTTCAAGAGGAAATGTGACCATCCAACTGGTGATGTAGGTTGCCCAGCCCGCAAACATGCAGAAATGAATTACATCAACTCAATCGACTATGAAGGCGCCTAAGAGCGCCACCTAACACTTTATTTACTTAGCAGATAAACAGGTAGCTTGTATTTATTTTCTCTTCTTTTGTAACTGTCATGAATGTCACAAATCAGCTAATTTGCGATCTAGATAGTTTTTCTGTGTCGGAGTCTAAAGTCTGTAATGTAGAGGACTGTAAACACCTTCTTCCTTCTGGTGACAAAACGTTAACCCTGCTCACTCAGAATATTCGCAGCATAAATCGAAACATAAACGGTTTTGAAGTGTTATTACAGGATCTTGACATAAGCTGTGATATTATTGTCTTAACAGAATGTTGGTTGTCAAAACAGACAGTCAACATACCATCTCTTGACGGTTATTACTCCTACAGAACTGACAGAAACATAAACCAAAACGATGGATTAGTAGTTTACATCAAAAATAATTTAAGAACAGTAAAAGAAGAACCTGTATCCCTAGAAAGTAATTGTTTAATAATTAAAATTATTCCCGACACGGTAGTCATGGCTATGTATAGGCCTCCTTCTCAAAATATTGACAGATTTTTAGACTCACTCGACACAAACTTAAAAAACATAACATCTTTTAAAAACATAATACTTTTAGGCGATATTAACATTAACATTGCTTCCGGGAAAACAGATACCCATGTACATAATTATTTGAATATTTGCGCATTTCATGGACTTCTACCAGCTCACTATCACCCCACGCATCAGAGCGGCTCATGCTTAGACCATATCATTCTAAAATCAAAAAATCCATCCAAAACATTGGTTACTAATTCTACGCTTACCGATCATCAAGCTGTTTTATTAACATTACAAATAAGTTCACCTAGAAAAAACTGCATGCGTAGCTACACTAAAGTCAATATGACAAATCTTGAAAATGATATACGCGGTATTGATTTTGACCCCGTTTATAATTCAGACGATGCAAATAGTTCTTTAAAGTATTTCATAAATTCGCTGCAATCTGCAATAAGGAAAAACACGTTCACAAAGACAATGCCTAGAAAGTTTAGTTGTATTAAGCCTTGGATCACACCCGGTCTCGTTCGTTGTATAAGGCACAGAGACAAACTCCACCTAAAATTGAGACTCGCTCCTGATAACGAAGTACTTTCTGTAACTTATAAAAGGTATCGGAACTTCTGTAATAATCTTTTGAAAAAACTAAAAAATCAGTATGATAAAAATGAATTACAGAAGGCGGGGAATAATAGTAAACTTGTGTGGAACTTTGTAAAAACTTATACCTTTAGATCGAAAAATCCCGAACCTTCGCTTGATATTTTATCAACAGATATGAACGCATCCGAAGCAATCAATAAAGCAAACAACTTTTTTGTTAACGTTGGTAAAAACTTGGCTGAAAAATCACTTAACTCAAGTATAATTTCCCAACAAAACCCGACCACGACATTCTCTTCACTAAATTCTTTTGTTTTATTAGATACCGATGTTAGCGAAGTAGTTAGAATAATAAGCGGGTTAAAGGATGTTTGTGCCACTGGGTGGGATGACATACCTAATAATATACTTAAAAGATTTAAAAACCTACTTGCCCCTCCACTAACCCACATTTTCCAACTATGCTTATCTAAAGGAATATTCCCAAAATTACTTAAAAAGGCTGTGGTCACACCTGTATTTAAATCTGGAGATAAAACTTGTGTGAATAACTACAGACCCATTTCAGTGTTAACAGGCCTCTCAAAAATTTTAGAAAAAATAATTAACAGTAGATTGATAAAATATCTAGAAGATAACAGACTACTATCAGATAGTCAATTTGGTTTTAGGGCCAAAAGATCAACTCGCCAAGCAGTCCACGAATTAACTAACTATATTGCTACCAACTTAGATAGGGGTATGCACACAATAGGGATCTTTCTAGACCTTGCCAAAGCCTTCGACACTATTTCTTGTTCGTTACTTTTGCACAAGCTTGAAACACTTGGGATAAGAGGAGAACAACTTCTACTATTTTCTGATTATCTCAGCGATCGTCAGCAATGTGTAAAAATAGGTCAGTATACAAGCTCTGAACTTAAAAATAGTTGTTTTGGAATTCCACAAGGTAGCATTTTGGGCCCTACTTTATTTTTAATCTATATAAATGAACTATGCAGCCTGTCGCTCCAAAATGGTGTTATAATGTCATATGCGGACGACACTGCTCTATTATTTTCAGCTAAGTCCAGAGCTGAGGTGTATGAATATGCCCAAAATGGTTTTAACATTGTTTCTAATTGGCTTCGTAATAATCTCCTAACATTAAATGCAGATAAAACAAATTATATTTTATTTACAATGAGAAATACTAACATACCGCTTACTAATCTAAACATTCACGCACATAATTGTTGCACGTATGCTGACACTGTATGTTCCTGCCCCACTTTAGCTAAAGCTGACCATTTAAAATATCTAGGTGTCACCATTGACTCAAATCTAAATTTCCGTAAACATATCGAATTACTGTGTACAAGAGTGCGCAAACTAATATATGTTTTTAAGAATTTACGGAACATAGCCGACTATAAATTAATTAAACAGGTCTATTTAGCTTTGGGTCAATCCATTATTACATATTGCATAACTTCTTGGGGTGGTGCAGCAAAAACAATTTTACTCCCGCTAGAGCGCGCTCAAAGAGCAATTCTAAAGGTTGCTACCTTTCGCCCTTTTAGATTTCCTACGCACGAGCTCTATATAGCATGTAATGTGCTTACAGTGCGGCAATTATTTATTTTAAACATAGTGCTACATCAGCACACTGCACTTCCTTTTGACCCTGTACCTTCGGACAAGAGAAGGAAGGACTTGGTTTGCATAAAGCCTCAAACTAGACATGCGTTTGCAAATCGTTTTTATGTATTCTTGGGACCTTTTCTATATAATAGGCTCAACAAGGTACTAAACTTTTATAGTGTAAGGTTTACAAAATGTAACAAGATGTTGTCGGAATATTTAATGTTACTCAATTACACGGACACAGAACAACTTCTAGAAATATTGGCATGATGATATTTAATCCCCTCGTAAGTGTTTACTTTTGTATAATTACATAGGCTTAGTTTTAGTTATTAATGTACCATTAAGCTTTTTCTCGTAGTTGCTTAGAATAGATAATTTTTTATTTTTTATTTATGTATTCATAGTTTAACTTTAAATTGTATTATCCCAATGTAATTGGATCGTAGAGTGATGGCCTGAAACACAGGTTTAAAGTAACCTAGATCGGGCGGATCGCTGTTTAACAATGCAATTCCGAACCACCGTTAATTGCATGTTTAATAAAAATATATTAGTTTAGTTTATTTTTAGGCACTATTATTGTATGGAAAATATTATTACTGCTGACTAAATGTACATTTTTGTAGACATTTTTATTTGAATAAATTATTATTATTATTATTATTAATAAGAGATATAAGATTCACGTTCTGTATCAAATACAGAACGTGAATCTTAAACGCACTTCTGAAACACCCTGTAGAAACGTCGTCCTTTCCTGCCCTTTCCCTTTGCTGTTTGCTGGTTTCTCAATCTAACTTCGGGGTTTTTTCGCGCTGGGGTACCTCTACGTACCAGTCCTCATAGTTCGTCACCAAGATTTGATAGACGGGCACTTTTCTTATCATCAGGGTTGTTAGCCATGATACTCCGATGAAGGCCCTAAACTCACAGGTTTGTCAGGCTCTTTAGGGTCCAAAGTCCACTTTGTATCTGGTGGTTTGGCGCAGGTGTCGCAGCCAGAATAGTGTCTATGACGCGAGTGCTGTAGCCGGAGTAGTGTCAGTTGGCGCGTGAGTGACCAGAGTCGTGGGCGTTACACTAGGAGCTGCTAGCAGTGAGCAAATGCGGCGCCAATAGGGAACGTGCGGGAACTAAAGATCCATGTTCAACAATGTCAAAGTGTTTACACGGGAAAAGTTCCGAATTTGCCGCACATGGCACTGTCGTCACCGTGCGGCTGACCGACTGACCGGCTTTGGATTCCCCGGCTTGGTAGAGATCCACCTGCATAATATCGTTTCAATTTTGTTTCATGGTGGAGAACTGGGCTTTTTAGCTCACGTTCATCCCTCCTATGGACCATAGGGAATGGATATAGGGGAAAAGAAAATAGTTGAGTTTGAATATAGGCATGGAAGTTAGAGTTCGGGAAACTTATCATGTTTCCATCAGTCTTCCAGCGTCTCAGCTGGGTTATCCAGAACCCGCCCACTCGCTCAGTTGCATAAGAAGAATTGCCTTCAGCCGTTCGGTGCCACACTGCCCCGGAGGTACGTATACCACCGTGTTGGACCGTCTCAGCCAGCTTCCAGGACCCTGATAGTCGCTCGGGTCCCTGACGGATCGAGGCATTAATAGCCAATTGTTCGGATGGGTACCTTCGATAGCCAGTCGTCGATCGATCTCTCAGGAAGTCTGCGAAGTGAGGAAGCTTATTAATAAGACTTGACTGTATAGTGCCACCTGTGCCACAGTTGAATAACGCTATGTTTCTCCGCCAGGCTCTGCTGCGTCCCGGCCGCTTCGACCGCCACATCCTAATCGACCTGCCCACACTCATCGAACGCGAAGAAATATTCAACAGGCATCTCAAGAATATCGTTCTCGAAGAATTGCCCGACTACTATGTGAAAAGGTAATATGACTTGTATGTCATAGCTAGATATCGGATTTTCGGATGCATGTACATGGCTAACAAATTTAATTGTGTATTCCGTGAGATGTAATAAACCCGATTTGACAAAAATTACAGTTTCCCTGTTACAACGTATTATGGTTGCTTTTCCCTAATTTTACTGTCAGAAAAAAGTATTAAAACATGCATTTGTGGCGATGTGTTTATGCTCTGGTGTTCAAAAGGTTAATTGTGATCGTATTAAGCGTTCTACTGTATTCAATTTTGTTTTTATATTTAAGGTTAGTTATGCAATCTCGGACTTTCGAAATTTTATCTATACAAAGAGAAATATTTGTATTTTTCTATGTAACGAATAAACTTAAAAATTACTGCACCGATTTGAAAAATTCTTTCAGCAATGGATAGCTACATTATCAGCGAGTAACATAGGCTATATTTTATCCCCGTACTCCCTAGGAACGGGAACTACGCGGGTGAAACCGCGTGACGTCCGCTAGTTTTAATAAAAAGCTATTCATCCAAAAAATAACTAGGTAAAATGCATCCAATTATCCGATCTCTAGTCATAGCACAATAATGAAATGTACTACTAGAATCCAACCGGTAATACAAACGAACGCAAGTTATTACAAAGTTTATGAAAAGGAAAACCGACTACAAAGCCATGTAAAGGTCAATTTTACTGCCTCGTTGGTGTAGTGGTTGCAGACGTTACTAATGAGAATAACTTCCTGTAGCCCGTCTATGACGTGCTAATGCAATTCAATTCCGATGATGTAAACGGGATAGTGCTATGCACTATGTATAGCTCCGTCTCCCTCTTAGTGCGGAATCATGATCGTTTTAAGACTTCATAGTAGGGCCTCTGCAGTAGTATTCTGTAACATTTTCATTGTCAAAACTTAGGTAAAATGACTTTGAAGTGAGCTGTGCTTCCCTAGCTTCAATGATAGCTCACGTTGCTTTATTTTTCACAGTAAGTTTGTTACGGAATAAAGCGGCAGGAGCGCATTGGGTTAAAGGGTGATTTTTCCATCAGGGATTTCTCAGAAGCAGCCCAGCGTCCGTGTGGTGCCCGGTTAATGGCAATCAATTCCTATTATTTAGTGAAATTTGGTAAATAATATCTGTGCGATTTTAGTTATTCATAGCCTGGCAGGTGTTTTTTTTAGGGATGGGAAATCATCAAATGACTTCTTCCGCTCTGGGTGGAGCGTAAAGGCGTGTCAGACTCTTACTGACTAAAAGTGTTCCTTCTAAAGACCTTTGCGTTCCAGGGTGACGCGGTGACTCTTTCTAACAAATTCCTGTACCCTGGCAGGGCCCCGTTTCCTATGCTGACGTCTCTTTGAGGCGCGTATGAAACACAATGCGCCATCGACCCGGGCCTGTTGGTGATCGGACAGCGAGCCACCCAACGCTCGCCGTCCGCAGGCCCGCGCCTACGGTGGCCGGGGATCGCCCTGCGACTCCCGACGCCCGGGGCGTCATCTCCTGTAGCGGCGGTTGGGGCGAAGGCCTCTCCTTTCCCTCGCGCGGCCCTCCTCCTCCTTCGCTAGCATTACTGCTTTGGACCATGGATTTAACCAGGGTCGGACGCGAGAGGTCGCCGCCGCCGTGACGGCAGGGGGTACTGTATGCATATTGTTGTGTTTGCAGGCTCGCTTACCTAACGCCAGGGTTCAGCGGCGCCGACATCGCGAACGTGTGCAACGAGGCGGCCCTGCACGCCGCGCGCCACAAGCAGACCATTGTGCGACACACCGACCTGGAGTATGCCGTCGAAAGAGTCGTGGGTGAGTCACCAACATCCTTATAGTAGCGTTTGTCCAGATATAGCGGGGTGGTTATAAAGAATTCAGAGGAGGTTATTTGATCCGGGTGCTGTTAGACATTTTAGGGTAGGTGATAAATGATATTGAAGTGATAACTTCTTATGGGAGGCTAAACCGCTTCGTAAAGTAACGCGTTACGGCGCCAGTCTGTCTGGCTTCCCTTTCTCTCACGCATACGACAGCGGAAGGCAGGCTCTTCCTCTCTCACTGTAACCCACAGCGCTAGTCGTATTTCGAACAGACGCTTCCCTCTCTTTTTACTCAGTGTTTAGTGTGCGATTTAAAAAATTTAAATATTAAATTGTTCAATTTAGATTAGTTTAAGTTATCACTTCTGCGGGCGTCCCAAGACGCACACGTTTTTTTTTTATTTTGTAAGTTGGTTAAACATAACAGTTTTACACGTCAATCTTTTTGGGTAATTTTAAACTAGATGAGGCCGGTGTTTCCTAGCTGACTACCCTGAGAAGAAACACCGAAACAAACTCAGTGATCAAAGTCTCTTTTAAAGTCCATACTATTGTACTGGTCAAATCATATGAGAACCATGTAGGTTAATGTCTGAAGTGGTCATTTGAGGAAAGTACCACACAGATTTGAGTGGACCTGTCCAGACAGTGCAAGCATTTGTCAGTTATCGTGTAGCTCAAACTTAAAACTTTATGGAGCTCAACGATTTGAGGAACAATACCAAAGTAAGGACATTAGGGTAGGCCGCATAAAGAACTCAAACTGCCAGACTTACATGAAATGAACCCCTAATATTGCGATTACATGGTCCTCACATTCACAATACGTTATGTGAGGTGTTTGAGGCAAGCTGAAAACTGTACCTCTCCTATAATACCCTAACACTGAACTGCAGACCTGTCTGGGGAGTAGCGGGGCTAAAATAACCCTTATTTTTTAGTCACGAATTTCTTTTACTAAAAATATCCTTGAGGCAATCTTGAGGATTTTTTAAGTGATACAACTATAGCCGCGTGTAAAACCGATCGTTGGCGTGGCAACGCATACGATAGTATATCAATATACAGTCTATATGTATTTTTTTCATTATGCCGTATTTAGTTTTCATGTCTGAATTGAGTATGTTTTCATGTCTAGTTGAGGAGCTCGTTTTCCGAGGTTGGTCTGTGTATGGGTGACCATCTTAACATACCGAGATTCCTCCGTGCTTCGGAAAGCACGTTAAGCCGTTGGACCCGGCTGTCTTTTGTAGATCGTTGGCAGTCTTTACGGATTGTCAGAAGCCAGAAAATCTGACACTAGTCTTGCTAAGACGTATCGTGTTACCCAGTTAATGGGTTGTGGGAGTCTGGTAGGCAGCCGCTCCACGTAAAATACTGGTATTCAGCGGAATCCGGTTTGACTGGGAGCCGACCCCAATATAGTTGGAAAAGGGCTATGCGGAAAAAGAAATATCTAAATTTCCTTTTGATGAACATTTTGGTGTAAAGGCGGTTATAGCCTACCTTGATTGACTTTAATGTGAGTACTATATTTTATTGTTTATTGATATGATAGACTCATATCAATAAACAATACATTTTACTTGAGATAATGAAATGCGAGCGAAAGGCAAATAAAAGCTAATGAATAAATTATTTTGATTTCAGGGGGCACAGAGAAGCGCAGCCACGCCATGTCTCCGGCGGAGAAGCGCGTGGTGGCGTACCACGAGGCGGGGCACGCGCTGGCGGGCTGGCTGCTGGAGCACACGGACGCGCTGCTGAAGCTCACCATCGTGCCGCGCACCAACATGGCGCTGGGCTTCGCGCAGTACACCACCTCCGACCAGAAGCTCTACAATAAAGAAGAGGTGAGGGAAAGCAACAGAGGACAGTGCGAGTTCTCACATTACCGTAGTGAAAGTTTACGGTAATGTGAGAACTCGCACTGTCCTGTTCTGTCAAATTGTATGGAAAAAAGGTTTTCCGTCATTGTCACCAAACGCTTATTAGTTTCAATACAAATTGACGTTTACGCGATTAACAGAAAGTTAAAACTCGCACTAAAGCCACTAAATGAAAAGAAAAAAAATTGTGCATCACGCACGGTACACATAGTAATAATAAAAAAAAAATGGGAGGTATGCCAAAATCTAAATTTATGTCTCACGGCTACGCTAAATAGGACCAATCTAAAATGGAGGGTCATCTATGTCATAGATACGTAGAATTCTTTTTTTTTTAGCCTCTTTTGTGTCTCACTACTGGGCAAAGGCCTCCCTTCTCCAAACGTCATCCGAGGACCCATCACGAATGTTTTGACGTACAGTAACGTTACAGACGTGAGTGAATATTGAATATAAAAAACTACAACCCCATAATATTTTGGTTTAATTTTATGTGACATACACAATTTGTATCATACAAAAATATGAATATAGTATGCAACTCAAATTAATATTATGTGCGAAACCATGATTACAATAACTATAGCAAAATTTAACGTATACGTCAAAAATATTCATGCTAGGTCCACAGATCGCCACAGACGAACTCCACGACACTCTTTCGTTTAGTTAGTGACGATTACACAATTATTATTTTACACAAATACAGTGGCGGCCTTATCGCTGACAGCGATATGTAATAGACAACCTTTTGATGGATTAAAAAAGAACGTAGAAAGAACGTAGGAATAAAAAATAAGTTAAAATGAATAGTTTGGCTCTGAAATTTGTTTCTTCTAAGTCAAAGTCACTTGACTAATGAAACGGCTTGTCTATGTCACCGGAAAATAGCAAACTCCATAAAATTATAAAATAACTTGAGAGATTGTATTCTCTCGATAAATTTGTTAAGTGAACATTTGGAATACTTTTTTACGCATCAAAATTTTATGAGAAGTCTATAATCTCTCGAAGTAATTCCGAGAAAATGCGGACTGACATAAAATGGCGACAAATCAGAGGACAAGTCTACAATTTATCCGTTTTCGTGTAATAGTAAAGCTGGAAACGTAGCTCTCATTGGTCTATTCAGAGAAAACAAAGACCAATGAGGGGCCATGTGTTGATTTATTTACTATATATATACCGGCGTACTTGACTACTTTAAAATATGTTATTTAACTCGCACACTGATCCATTATTGTTACTTATATAAATCAACGGTTGCAAAATTTGTAAATATGTGAGGACCATGTCCCTAGCAAACTTAATTTTACCTCTGCTGGTATTGTTTTGTTGTACCTAGTAGTATATTAGTGTGTGTTGTATATAAGTGTTATGTTGGGTGCATTGTCCTCACATAGTATAATCAATTGATTAATGTATGTATACAAAATATTGTAAAACTTATATTTGAAAAGAATAACTATGGAGTTTCTTGTCCGTTCTTCTCTATAAGAATCTACTTTTTGCGAATGGACAACTAGAGTCACTAATATGTTTATTTCAAACTGTAAATTTGACGTTCAAAGTGCCTTTTCATGGTCTAGTTGAAATAAATGACTTTTACTTTGAATTATCTGGTGACATATATTTCTATCTAATACATTTAAACGAGCAATTCTTGAATATATGTATATATATATATAATTTGAATCTCGGAAACGGCTCCAACGATTTTCATGAAATTTAGTATGCATGGGTTTTGGGGGCGATAAATCGATCTAGCTAGGTTTCATTTTTAGAAAATGTTTACCAAAAAACTCATCCAGGTACTACCTACTTAATGCTACATAAACAAGCACGTACTGTTAAATAGTAAATCATAGAAGAATAGACTAGCTTTTACTATCTTGCTGTGAAGAAAATTAATTGCGGTCATATCTTTTCCAGTATTCTCATTTGGCAACTTTACAGGTTTACAGTGTTACCGTCATTCTAATGGCCTGTAGAAAAGAGGCAGATATTGGCCGCAAAATCCCTTTATATCTTACGATAGAGCGATAAATATTGAACCTGCATTGCTCAGTTTATTCCTTTGGCTCCATGTCTATGGTTTAAGCCTAATTCCGCCAAAAATTTAGAGTTTTTATAGACTCAAAGTGCTAACACAAGGTTAAATAAAAAAAATCATATATTAAAAAAATACTCTGGTTTGTTAAGGCGGGCCTTAGAGGGTTTAAATTTGATGATATTGTTTTCAGCTCTTCGACCGCATGTGCATGGCGCTGGGCGGGCGCGCGGCTGAAGCCATCACCTTCAACTCCATCACCAGCGGCGCGCAGAATGACCTCGAGAAAGTCACCAAGATCGCATACGCTCAGGTATCACTGGAACTATACTACCGTTCAAAGAAAAATGGGCGCGTCTGATCCTATTTATTTATTTATAATAGGTACACCAAGAGCACTGTCACTTATAATTTAAATAAAAATTACATTTAAAATCGGCATTTCAGTAACCATGCAAATGACAGGTATGCATGATATTGAACATTATTAATATTAGGGACAAAAAGAAAAACTAAAAAGTGTGTCCAGTATACCTAAATCGTGAACACTACAAAAACAAAACAATTTGAGCTATTAAGACGTACATTGTTCGCACTGTTTGAAGAGGGAACGTCTGTATGAAGTGAAACTCATGGAGAAAACTTCGACAGGGTAATCCGTCAAATTGAACCTTTCATTATATAGCCTTGCCATATGTGTTAGGGCGCGTTCCCACTATGTCGTGACGATTTTATCATTGGACGACTGTCACATACATTTGGTATGTGTGTGATATGTGAACATCTCCATTTAAATACACTAGCCACGACGCTTTAAACGACACGATTATCTGTCGTCACGACATAGTGGGAACGTGCCCTTAGGTGGCTATTAAAGGTGGTATTTAAGGTATTAAAATCGGGAAATCAATGCGCACAAATGCAAACAAAATCAATGCAAACAATTCACACTCTATGAATTAATTTGATATTGTATCAGCGGTAACGTAAAAGTCCATAATGATAAGGATGCAGTAGTAGTAGTGGAGTAGACCACGAAACACTTCAATAGTAGTCCTAGACTGTGACGTATATCTAAACCAAAATCTCTTCAAAATTAGAGTGAACAGGCTTCTTCTGGGTAAGCTCGCTCCATCGTCGACTTTGTCTCTGTCATCTATGACCTAGACTAGAGTCAAGAGCAAACCCATATTAAAAATAAAAACTTTTTTAATTTTGTTTATTTTATTTTTTGGTATGGGTCATGCTCGTCGCAAATAAACACTTTTCCTTTCTTTCTTTTTCTTTCCTATTGAATTGTTTCGTGGTCAATCTCTTGTGTTTTGGTCGTTCATTGAATGTCAGTTTGTCCAAGCCCAAGCTATTTCTCCAGTATATGACAGTAAGATAGCTTCCACGTTTGTAAAGCTTCATTCAATTTAATGAGAATCACTGTCAAAAGTGATAAATCAGTTACGAAGTCGCTTATACACCTGTAATTGAGTGTGCTTTACACGAAAACGTATAGTGCAACAAGTTCGCCGATAAAAAAAACTCACCTTATTATTCAGGGTTTAAATCACGATACTGACGATGCGAATTTTCGTATAGATTTTTTTTTTGGGCATTATGTATGGGCTGGCCTACCCTTACTGTAGCCTACTGCACGCGCATGCAAATTTGTATTTTGCAGAAGTTTCGTTGTAGTGTACTTACTCGTTGGTAATCCTTAAATAAATAAGTACAATTAGTCATCAACATGATCACTATCTCCGAAAGATTGAAAGCTCACTGTTGGACATATTTTTATGCCTCTCCCAAGTGTAGGGACACCACCGACCAGTCCCGAGCTTCTTGCATTTAGAGAATTTCCACGACCGTCATCAGGTCATCGGTCTAACGCTATAAATGATAATTGTTATAGCAACTAGTTTTATTTTATGATAGTGCAATTGCAAATACCTATGATTACCTATATTTTTAAAACATAACTTACTATGTTACTGTTCTTCAACTTTCAAATTGATGGTATGCCCGAGTCAATAGGTATAATAATAGACAAATGTGCTGTGTGCGAATATATGAGCCCAGGCCCGATAGAGCGGATGCGCTTTTCTAAACATTATGCCAGTTAATTGTGACTGCGACTGCTAAAAACTCAATGATTTTCATTTCTATAACTTTAGTTGCTTATGTTTGCTACAGTGCGAATTGTATTTTTAACCTTTTGAACGCCATTGTCACGTATACATGACAAGCAAGCACGTACCTAGTACGCCAAACGTCATAAATATGTGACTAAAAGTACGGCGGATTTTTAGCTTGGCGTCGGGGGCACGCCGATGCGTTTATGCTCTGGCGTTCAAAAGGTTAAAAGCATTGCGAGTCGTTTTCCTGGTTAAGAAATGCCTAGGCTGATTTGGGAGTATTCTATTTAATTTGTACATCTTCTTAAGTATTCCTTATTTCTTCTCGGCAGATCCGAGTCTATGGTATGTCGCAAAAAGTGGGGCTACTATCGTTCCCCGACGTCAAGACTCACGGCAAGAGCCCCTTCAGCAAGACATTGAAGAACCTCATCGATCTGGAGGCGAGGAAACTCATCGGCGAAGCTTACTTTAGGACCGAGAAACTCCTCAGAGATAACCAGGACAAACTAGTCATGGTGAGTCAAATATTTTATACGTGTTACAGAATAAACGCAATACCTCGTGAGGGGTCATTGTACTCATCATTATGAACAACTTTCACTATGGGAACGAAACAGGAATCGCAAAAAAGAAAATTGAAACCCCATACATTTACTTATAAATACTTAATTTTTTGATATTCTCTTTTTGTAAGGTGTTTTTTTTTATTGTACCAATAAATGCATTTTTCTTTCTATTTATGTGCGCCTGATTCGACAAAAGGTACTGAACAGCTGATTTTTCTTTCGCGACTTCAGGGTTTGTCCAAGTACAATGACCCCTTGTCTCCTTAGGAGGTATTGCGTTTATTCTGTTACACCTTGTATAAGCTATATATCTTTAATTTGTTGGCAATCTTTCGAGAGAAGAAATCGTTCATTCGTGTGAACAACTTTCAATAGGTAAGGGATCAACTCGTACCTCCATGAGTGAATGTTTCGACGACTGACGGGCACAACGTAAACTCATGGCGATTCACTCACTCGTGAAGGTGGCGATTTTTCTGATTACTGATTATTCAATACATAAAAATACTCTTGTGATTCGTAAATATGGCTTGGCATATTTTTGAAAACCGACGTGTTGTTAATCCCTCAGATAAACGTTTTATGAATATTGAATAATCAGACCTAAGTCGAGTTATGTGGATAAATGTACTGAACATTTGATTTTTTTCCTATTTCATGTTCAAGTTTCAGAAAAACTGCCAATGAATTAATTCACCCTATATAAAGGTTTATTTGTATAGAATTACATTGAAAAGTGTACGTAACTTAAAATCAATCAAATCGTAGGCAAGTTTCTATTCCTTCCTTGAGAATACGAGTGCGATAATCGCCAGGCAATTATCGAAATAAAAATTCCATTGGGCCAGTAAATAATCATAGCGTCTAAAATACTACTATTGTCCGCAGTTGGCCGAAGCCCTTCTGAAAAAGGAAACGTTGAACTTCCAAGACGTCGAACGCATTCTTGGACCAACGCCGTTCCCGAAGAAGAAGTTCATTGAACCCGTCGAGTTTGAGACCAATCTGAAGAACTTGGAGACAGCGGCGCTGCCTGACACCTCTACGCAGCCCATGGGTGCTCCGTCAGCGAAGCCTCCGCCCGTTTAATGTACATAAAGAGTAGATGTTTGTTATAAGTTTATTAAAAACGCTTAAATTAAATCAGTTTAGTTAGATATTTGGGTTTCATTGCGTATTGTTTTGATATGCGGCTGAAGCGACTGATTCTATTTTACCACTGCTACTGCTGCTTTCATATCTTCGATTACCTACCTATCTCTTTCGAATGAGCTGAGCTAGTACGATACAAAGACAGCACTTCCTATGCATACGCCTTTTTTTCTTTATAGGGACAAGCCCGCCACAGATTCCCAACCCCTGCAACTTCTGAAAGCCAGAATCAACAGTGGCGACCACCAGAAACGCCGAGTCAATGAAGCTCGACGCGTCCTGGAGAAACGATTTAACTGTCTTGGATCCCGCAACGAAATTAATCAGAAAAGCAAAGCGAAGAAGTAGGAAAAAATAAAATTTCCACTTCCCTCCATTCAAGCAGAAGACAGAATTGAGCTAGGCACCAAGGGACATATACAACTGGGTTAAGCCCAGTTGCCAAATCATTTATGATTTTATATATTAACACTAATACTTTTAGTGTTAATATATAAAATCACATATCAACACTAATACTAATGGGTCCTAAATTGTGAGCTACTTTTGATTCCAGTAATAGGTATGGCAAAATCGCGTGAATGCACGGACATTTGTTCTGGTTTCTACAAGGTCCGTATAGTAAACAACTCCAGATGTAACCTGAATACTATCTAACATAATATCACCAAAGAATACACTCCCATAAGATGTGATGAGCGGATTGTTTGTATTCGTCAGATGTAGAACATTGACAAAAGGCGAAGCAACAAGTTTAAAAGAAAATAATCTACTATTAAAGTTACCATGACCTGTGAGAAATTGGGCAACGCAGTGATCTATTTCCAGCCATGTCCTATCCAGCCACTCACGACCGGATGGGAAGAACTGGTGGAGGTGACGGCCTTTGATGGAACTTTCCCACCTGGATTGCCATTCGGATAAAAATTCATCTCAGACATCAGTCTGGGGAATCTAGAGATCTTAGCACGGTCGCGTTGCGGTAAAAACTCTGGGTCCGTGATCTTTCGAGCGTAGTTGTACATTGCAGCACGTCGCTGTACCTCTAGATCGACTGGGAGTACACCTGCCAGCACCGGTAAGGCTTCAGTACCTGAAGCGACTAGAGGCTCTAGTATCTTAGTACATTAGAAGTTATGTCAATTATTGAGAGGCTAGTGAAATAACGAATAATACAGCAGTTCGATTCTGAAAACATGTCGAAGTGAAAACTTAGGCGGAGTGAACGACAAGTGACCTGTCAAATTATACAAAACAAGATGGAATGACAGCTCGCTTCCAGATCCCTCCACCTAAGTGTACGTGAGATGTCGACAGAATCGACGGCAGTTTTAGCCAGGGTTTAATACGTTTTCGTATTTATGATCTAGTTCAAGGGTAACCTTACAAATTTGCAGAATGCAAGGCCATTCTTTTTCTTTCGTTCAAGCAGCGCCAGTGGGCCAATCAGAATCAGCCGATTATGTCCTGACTGCTGGCACACAGGAGTTAACCAAGTAAACATGTATAATAGAATGAGAGCATTCTATTATTATCAAGGGTCAGAAAATAAAACAACGATTCCATTGAATTTTCTCACATTTATTACATTTAAACTTTCACTACCTATAACATCGATCCTTGACAATAGTCGGTCGAGAAAATATATATAATAGATAATAGTACCGTAGTTACGTTAGGAAATACTAAGGGTAAGATCCTAAACTGTGATTAAAAAATTTGCAGTCTTCTAACTTACAGATAGATTTAACTTTACCAAAATAGTAAGTTACAATTAAAAAAAATCTTAAGATATATAGATACGACTGAAAAATAAAATAAAAGAAAAACTCAACAAATGAAAAAAAAAACATTTATTTCGAAAACAATTAATTATTAAGTACAACATCAATTTTTTAAAAATACTTCACATCTTTACAAAATGAGTTGTTAGATCAATATAATGTTGCATCGATCGTAATACATATTCTTAGATTTGTGCCACCATGTGAAATAAGGAAATTATTAGAAGTAATTCATTCATGTAAAAAACCGTGATGTACAAACATGTACTCAATTCTATTGTCGATGTAGTTCAAAAATCCGCTTGATGAAGTTAGTGACGTTGGCATTTCTTTCATGTTTTGTTGCTAAAGAAATACCTATTGGTACCTTTTGGTTTTTTACATGAATGACTTAATTCTTATTTTTGTGTTAGTACAAGATTAATTTATGAAATTTGAGCTACATTTTAAATTGCCTCTTAACGCTTATAAAACTATTTGAGAACAGTAACGGCTTGAAACAAACTTCTTATAATGGTTGTGCCTGTATTTGTCTGGGAAACGTTTAGGTATATTTCCTTCCTTCTAGCCTGCTGGTTTCTTACTTGTTGGGTGACAATTATGTCCCCAAAATGTACAAAGATTCTATTCTGCCCTGAGAATCTAAAAAAAGCGGTAACTTAATCAAATGGGGCTTTCAAGTATTACGTAACGCAATTTGGGGGGAGGTAGAAGACCCCCGTCTTGAAAACGTTACGATGCGTTACAGGGGCGGGAGGGGTGTTCGAACAACGCGTTACGTAACATTGTTTTTTTTATAACGCTAGCTCACAAAACATTTTTTCGAGTTACACAGTCACTAAACAGTAGTCATTTTGCCAAACAAAAATAAACATTAATATTTTTCTTGAAATGACATTTTTTAATTAACAAAATTGGTAACATGAGAGTAGTAGACATAATTGTGACTTTTAGGTAAAAATTGTCACTTGGATGATACGTAACGTTTAGGGAGGGGGATCCAGATAAACGATACGGCGCGTTATAATTTCAAGAATCTACAAAAATTGCGTTACGTAATACTTGAATGCTCCCAAAGTGAATTTGGAGAATACTAAAAAAAAATATTTCCGTCACCTTAATAATTATGGCATGTATTTAACCTTTTGAACGCCAGAGCATAAACGTATCGGCGTACCCCCGACGCCAAGCTACAATTTCACCGTACTTTTTGTCACACATTTGTGACGTTTGGCGTACAGGGCACGCGCTTGCTTGTCATGTATATGTGACAATGGCGTTCAAAAGGTTAAAAAGAGCTTCTGCCCACGGCTTCGCGTATGCGAAATGTTGACAAAAAGTTTCTTAAGTCCTTCTTTTTCCAGGACCTAGGTTGTCTATGATAATTTTCATTAAGATCGGATAGCGCTTACAAACGCTAGAACCAAACTGAGTTACTTGCATTATTTTATAATATAAGTAAGGATAGTGTTTCTTTTTTAATTATTTAATAAAGTTACGGGTGTTTCAATTAGCCTAATTGACGCGGAAAGTTTCAAACATTCCGATGCAAAGAAAAATTGAAATTTGGAAAAATTTGAAATATTGCTTTTAGGTTCCGAGGGCAGTATTCTTGTTGATCGATGTAACCCAATAAAACCAACTATATGAATAGTACGAAAAGAATTCAATGTTTTTAAAAGACCTCAGAATACAAGTATAGAGTCCGGGTCGAATACACGCACAGTTGAATACATTGGAAGTTCTTCTATTAAGAATTACTTATTTGTAGCAATATTGAATTTAATGTAATTCTATATTGTAAGCAGACAGATAGGTACATAAAAGATTATTTCAGATATATTTCATTGAACTACAGTTACAGTGCCTAGAAGAAAACTATATGTTTTTTTGTATTTTTCCCTGGTTTTATTGTTTTTTTTTTATTTGTAACATTTCAATAATCACATCAGCTATAGAATGTTTGAGCCTAAGGGTCATATATCTGTCAGCTATACACATAGATAAAAATAATTTGAAATGACTAAATTCAGAAGTTTACAGTTGAACCACAGAATGTTGAGCTTCTATATACTTTTTGCTATGTGCTATCAGAATTAAATAACTGTAGTCGAAGACTCGGGTTACGAACATTGAGAATAATGGTTATATATTTTTTTTAAACAACATACTATGAAATTTGTCTATTGTAAATACGTCAGTTAATTTAAAACATTATAACTAAGAACTTCTGACATCATATACTTATTTAAATTATTATCTAACATCAATAAACATCGAAATTGTACATCTAACAGTTTAAAGGGTCATTCTAGTTGTGAGGTAGGCCCGTGGCTCTATGTCTAGTCGGGCAACACTGATCTTTGATAGAGGAATAAACTACTAAAACTGTCATTGAAACTACGTTATATCGTAAACACATCAATTCATTTATGTATGTATATGTCACCGCAAAATCGTAGACTCCGTATGATCTACTTAAATCTTTATTACATTATAATTTCTCGATATATATGAAAAAATCGTTTCGTATACCATATTCAATAGTTTCCAATATATCCGGGGTCTTAATTTAAAAAAAATAGTTTACAATTTTGCGCGATATTTTACAATCTTACGGCGTTTGCATTTCCGGTGACTTATATAAGAGTTAACATATTTTATAATGTATATTGAGCCCGATGTCATAAGAACAAGAGATACAAGACTAGTGACAAGTTTATGTCCTACGACTGCTCGCAAGCAGTGTTCTCGGGAGTCATTATTTAGTTTATAGATTGTGCAATTAAACGTTTGAAGGAAAAGTCCCTTCGAAATAATACTAGAAGATTTTTTTGAGCTTTTTTTCAATATATTTCCTACAACATTTATGTACCACAGAAATATACACCCCGCCGTTGATACGTTCGACACAATCTAATCAATATCAACCAGAAGTTGTGGAGCTACTGAACTTAGTGAAAGTGCACCTTATTCGTATAATTTGTGTAACTGTTTTTCATGTGACAATACAGATATAACATTTGTGAACGACTATCTATTTAAATTACACACTTTTAGTTGCAATATATTGTGCATAACCAGAACTTCCACGAACTTGTACTTATCTATATGGCTACTACTTAATTATTCCAGATTATCGCGACAAACGTATCACTAGGGGCATTGTAGTCAACTGTTGAACAAAATACGTAAGATCGACTGAACTAACGCTAACATCTTAACGACTATCTATAACGTCGATTTGACGAACAGTGACTCTACATGTTTATTTGTAGAAAACCAGGATATAATATATTCGTACTCCTGTCTTCTTGATACAAATGCGTCTCGTTCGGAATTACCTATCATTTCAAAGATACACGGTCGTCAATCATGGCCATTTTAGAGAAAAGTATTAATTCGACACTTCATGTTAAAGTTAGAACGATTCGTCAAGAAACCTACTCGGGACACAATCACAAAATAAATTACCACATTTAGTGAAACACACTGCCTGTTTACAATAATTTAAAAGAGGACTTTCAACTACTATGCCTTTGGACACTAGAGGTCATCATAATATGAAATGAAAAGCCCAAGTTGTGAAACGTTCACGATTCATCCCTCGTAGATCGTCTTGTTTGTCATTGCTCACCATCATGATGCTTACTTTAGCTTACCACCTTTACATAATAAATTAAGAGTACTAAATCATTCTAAAGACACTGGTGAATTTAGAAAAGTATACAAAAATATTCTTCATGAGCTACGCTCAGAATTCGTCCAAATCTCAAATCGACAAAAGTCGTATTTTAATTTAATATCTGACCCCTCTTGTTACTACTTAGTCCTGCTACCGTAACACTAAAATACTTTTTTCCCATAACTCCTAGGATTGTATGCTCTTGAGAGTTTTACAATCGTTCAGCGAGCCAGCGCCGACTAGTATACTTCGAAGTGAGCGACGACTGAGCTGCGATAATGTTGCTGAGTTTCTGTGAAAATATCTAAGTTCACACAGGCGGTTTGGGTGTGTAAACGCGCTGAAGGAACGCTCGGTATTAACTGAGCCAGCTTTATGCACTGATACAATATCCACGTGCAATTCACAACACACTTAAGAACAACTCGCCACCATAAATTAAACAAGTGTACGTCTAATATACCGGCTATTAAAGTCCTCTATCCCTCAAGTTATTGTTTAAATGTTTTGGTGCCTTCGATGGTAATCAGATTTGCAAACTCAGCCATCGCTAATATCGATATCTAAGTTTATAATTAAACTAATCTTGCTTTTAGCAACTTGACCTCTAGAGTGACCACAAGCATCCGGGCCTGTCGCGGTACGAGTCACCAGCAGACAAATGAATTCATAAGTATGTGTCTTCAACCTTCTGTACTTTGTGAAGATGCTACCTCCTACAAGCCCGTATTGTGACATAAATGGCACGGATCACTGTGCCAATATCAGACGTGGACAACCATGAAAGATCTTTGGAACAAATAAATCTAACATTACAAAAAAAAAAACGTTTCTATAAATGATTCCGATGTAATGTAGCCTAAAGCTGACTTAATAATAATATCTTTAATTAGAAACATAATATACAAATCATCGATACAGAAAAAATATTGAATACTTTAGTAATTTTTTTGGAGGAGCTCGTGGCTAAAGAATAACAGACGCACGGGTCGATTTTCAAGGTTAAGCAACGCTTGCTAAGGTTGGTCTGTGGATGGGTGACCATCTGAACATACGGAGTTTCCTCCGTGCCTAAGGAAACACGTTAAGTCGTTGTCTTTTGTAGATCTTTGGCAGTCGTTACGGGTTGTCAGAAGCCAGAAATTCTGACTCGTCTTGTCAAGAATTACCTTGTTACCCAGTTTTCAGGTGAATCCGGTTTGACTGGAAGCCGACCCTGATATATGTAGATGGGAAAAGGCTAGGCAGATAATGAATAACTTTTTTACGAATGGACCACCGCGCCGCGTCTTCATTGACCGCATGTCTGTTCTCCATCATGATGTTACAACTTTAAAATCATCAATCATTCCAATACTAATAAACATTTAAGTAATACAATTATTCTACACGTCGGAAATATTTTACAAAAGATCGGGCTCTACTATGTAGTTATTATTATGAGATTTTATAACAATCATGTAAGCTCTGAACTCGAAACTGATCGTCGAAACATTTGCAACTTCTTCAAACCATTTTATATTATATACACACATGTGGGCTACATGTGCCCTGTTGCTGCTACTATGTTGTATCTTTAATACTGCATGTTACACCTTCCTGATCATAAACATTCCCCCATTAAGCATCCTCGTGTTTCACTCAAAAAGAGCATCTACCTCTTCCGTCACTCCTTAAACACTACTAAGTACTTAAATTCTATGACTAAATAACTTTCGATTAATAATAAAATTTATTGAATATGAGACTCAATCCCTTATACATGTGGAAGAAAAACCAAAATATTTTTCAAAATAGGATTATCATATTTTTTGGTATAAACATAATGTACTTTTTATAAATTAGGCGAAATTTACATTCTGTTAAAACTTAAAATTAATTTGTGATTGGTTCTATGAGACAAAATATTGAACGAAAATTTATTGACTAAACTTTACTTACAATAAAATACATCATTGTGTGGGAATTATTTGTACTGCATTTATGCAAACTAATAATTAATAATAATGTTCACATTTTGAACACGAAGAGGGAAGCATTTGCTTGAAAACGTGAACTTCCTTCCCAGTTCAAAAATCCGCCTTTCGAAAAAGCTCATTAAATAATACCATTGCTAGGTATGTCAATAACTGAATCATGGATTTAATAACCATGACAGTAATGTGTCTCCATCATTTCGGGAGCATACTAATCTAAAGTCAAAGAACGCATTTGAGCTATGCGACATCCACCATCGTTTTTGTGGATACTGTGTCGTTCTGCTATCCGCACATTCATAGCGCAATCGAACGAGAAAGTATTCTCACTGTTATTTACAAATATCAAGATTACAACGATAGCCTTGACTTTAAGGCTATTTCCATCTAGTTTAATTTTATGATAAGTTCAGTTTAATTAAACTACAAATGTATGTTGCATTTAACTTTCTATACTACTGTTATAACATGTTCTGTGTCACTATTCACTGCGCACAGCTCGTTGGCTGTTTTTTAACCGACTTCAAAAAAGGAGGAGGTGCTCAATCCGTCGGAACCTTTTTTTTTGTAAATCATCATTATAAATACATCATCAAGCCAATATTTAGCGCAATGAAACGGGAAACTAAAGGATTTTTACAAATATTGTCTGTCTAACTATACAATAATCTATTTCTTTCATGACAATCATCAGATAATGTACATTGCAATTTATATAATATAGTCAACATCTAGTATTACATATAAGCGTCCTTGTATGGCTAAATAAGTCTCATTACACTTATATCACTTTTAAACTAAACGATCTGGTTCAAGAGAGAGAGTGGAGATCGACATAGAACTCATGACCGTCCTTCATATGAACAAACATTTGAACACCATCTTATAACGTCACTTCATTTCACTTTGCTTCGGTCAAACGAGTATGTCATAGATAAGGATAGTGATAGATATATTTACAATGACCGTCCTGCATAAGAACAAACAGTTTTCAAACAAGTACATTCCACTTCAGTTTTAAAAGTATTTTTAACAGCATCCGTTGAAAACGTCACTTCACTTCACTTCGGTCACAGGAGTATATCATAGATAGTATTAGTGATAGATCTATTTATAATGACCGTCCTGCATAAGTCGAACAAGTGCATTCCACTTCAGTGTTAAAAGTATTTGAACACCAATTATATGAAAACGTCACTTCACCTTACTTCGGTCAAACGAGTATATCATAGATTCCTATCTACTAATACTAATCTTGAGTAATAGATCTAATTACGATGGCCTTCCTGCATAAGAACAAAACAGTTGCATAAGTACATTCCACTTCAGTTTTAAAAGTATTTGAGTACCATCATTTGAAAACTTCACTTCACTTCGGCCAAACGCGTTTATCATAGATAGATCTATTTACAAGGGAGAGGGATCGGATTTAAGCGATTTTTCACATAGATGATGAGCGATGTCGAATAACGAATGGCAGATTGATCAGCAAGTTGGGATCATTGTCATCATCGTCTAGTTCTCTGTTATCATCGTCCGAACTGTCCAGCACTAAGTTCTCGTGAAAGTCGCTGGTGTAGTCCTCGTCCACAGAACTCTCATCGTCTAAATCTTCTTCGTCCGCGTCATAATTGTTATAAGAAAGTTCTGAATCATCGGAGTCGGATGAATCATATTGAGCCTCTGCGGGCTCAAGCGAATACTATGTATCGTCGCCGGAGTTAGCGGGTTGATATACCTGGAAAATATTATATTTGTGATCTTAATTCAGTTCATAGACTACAAATAATTAGAAAGAAAAACTATATCACATAAGTTAACAGCGCGAAGAGACTTCGGATAGGATTCAAAGACCGCAATAATACGTGATTGCCCCTGATACTATTTCCTCGCGCTGAACTGAATGCGAGTTTCTACCATGAAGAACATCCAAAACGCGAAATAATTCCATTGATTTGCAGTTCAAAACTGTGACAGCAAACCAAATGATCAAGTTTGAACATTATTTAAACAAAATATAACGATTAACGCCATCATAAATAAAACCTATTCTTGTGCCAAAATAATGTGATAAAGACATGCAAAAGAAAAATAAAAAAAGCCGCTAAGCTATCGAGCACCTGTCATCACCTCAACGGGCAGTGAGCTTCGGCGTGGGAACTGAAGTGTTCGCTCCTGAACTGAGGAAGCTTTGGCGAGCCACTGTTGGCAGGTGACGGTAAGGCTGGGCTTGCGGCGCCCGCCGTTGACGCTGTGGCGCGGCGAGCCCAGCGAGGCCAGGCCGGGCAGCTCGGAGGCAGCCACGGGTGACGGTGCCGAGCCGCGCCGCCTGCTCCACGACTCCTTGCTGAACGTGCGCCGCAGGAATTGCGGGACCACTGCCGGCGCCTCGCGAATTTTCTTCTCTCTGGGAGCTATAACATGTATTTTTGTGTTTTTAGGAACTTAACAAAATTGGAATTTTAATTTTTAGTAATTAATATTTGCATTCGACATTCGGATAACTCACGTAATGGTAAAACTTCAGCGGGCATCGACTTCCTCCGGCGCTGCAGCAGCGGGTCTGACTCAAGCTCTAGCTCTAAGGGCAACATGGTCAAGTTGTCGCGCAGCTGACTGCCCACTGTGCTTGTATCCCGGCGGCTCGACTTCGCGACGGAGTTTTCTTTCTCCTTAGGACGCGAAGGTTCTGTTACTTCTACACTCGTATCAGACGTGTCTTCAGAATCAGCCTTTCTAAGATCTGCCACGACTAAATAGCTATACTTTGTTTCTGCTTTACTTGTGCTTGGGATAGGTACTAAGAAGTCTGGTCTGAACCTTGATAAGAGATCATTATCGTCAGTGCAACGAGACGTGGATGCGGTCTCCGAAGGTGGGAAGGTTTGTTGCCTGACCAATTTGTTCAGGTTACCGCCTTCTTTGAGCACAGTGTTCAGGCGTACGGCTTGTGCGGGAGTCGTGATGGAGGCTATGGTGGAGTCAGGCAAAAGTACTTCCGAGTTGAGGGGTTCTTCGGGCTCCTGTGAGTGCGAGCAGTGGCCACGCACGCTGAGCTGCGAGTGCAGCGAGGGCTGGCTGCTGCCAGCGCTGGCGTGGGGGCACGCGTGCGCGTCTGCCAGCGACGCCGCGCGGCTGCGCTCCCGGTGGCGGAATCGAACATCTTGGAATACGTTTAGAGGCACGGAGAACCGTCGCATCTGATCTCTGAACAGCTTCTTCTTGGGCGGCGGGTTTAGCGAGCCCCTACGCGGCGGCAGGAGTAGCTTCTGACTCCCGGACTTGCGGCTGTCGTCGTCGTTATCGTCGTCCACGTTGTCTGCATCGGATGTCTCAGTCTTAGTTTCCTCGTTAGCTTCCTCATTCATTAAAGTTTCCCAGCGGTGTTGGTTGTACACAAGATTGTAGAGCATCTGAGTAGACAGGTCGTTATGTAAGAACCTGTGCCATTCGCGGATCAGCGGTGTCACCACAAATTTGAAGAATCCTGTAATAGTGAAATTAAAATTGTAGATGACAAAATGTGTATTTTCGTAGCATTTATTTCGCTAGATATGTTTACCTGTCTGGATCTTCGGGATGGAGGTGGTGTGTCGGTCGCAGAGCGCGGTGACTGGCAGGTTGAGCCGGCGTTCGTAGTCACCCTGCCGGAAGAACTCCTCGCACACTTTGAGACTCCACTTCCTGCTGATCTCCCAAGGGCGGCACGGGTTCGAAATGTCGGCGCATTTCAGAGCAATCTGAAGCACTAAGTGACGATGCTCACTCTTTGTCATGTCCAGGGTGTCCTGGTCGAGATGATTCTGTGAACAACAGAAGCAAACATTTAAGTGACTGTAAACTTTGTGATTAAATCTTCGTGATGGATTTGAAAATCATAGAAAAGTACACGGACACAAGTGGCAGTTACGCTGACCGGCGCCAGCAAAACCGAATAAAGAAATTATTTGCAGGTAGAAAACTCATTTTTGAGTTAAGCTCGCCTTTGTACATGAACTATTTAAATCACTGTGAATTAATATAAGCTGTTATGGTGTACAATAAAGAATTAAATAAAGAAATCCAGCAGAGTTAATTAATAGTTAAAAAAATTAACTCAGGAAACAAACTCCTTTGAAATGCATTCCAAATAGACTGTAAGCTAAAGATAGCTTGTTTATCGGAACTAAGATCAGAACTACTAATTATGTTTTCATAGTGTCTTCTAAAGTCCCTGCAGCTGGTCTATGTAGTATTCTAGCCAAACATGCTTTACGAAGCAGATTTTTTGTAATGCAGAATATTTTAAGGTTACAGTTGATTTGACACCAGTGGAAGCTTTAGGATTTATGGCCCTGATATAATAAAGTTGAAGAGCTTGTTTCTTATTTGTAAACGTGGGGATTAGCACAGGAAAAAAGAGGCTTATACTCAGCAGAGAGCGTAGTCGGGCTATGGATGATGATGATGAAGGTTCATAAAGGACTGCCAGGGTTGCGGAATTGATCGAAAAAGAAACCGCGACCCTGGAACGCAAAGGGCATTTGAAGGAACACGGCTGGGTTATAGCCGCCCAAAGTGGTAGAAGTCATAGGTAGAAGGAGCTCGTGGCTAAATAATAACAGCCGTACGGGTCGATCTTCAAGGTTAAGCAACGCTTGCCGAGGTTGCTCTATGGATGGGTGACCATCTTAACATATCGAGACTCGTCCGTGCCTCGGAAAGCACGCTAAGCCGTCGATAGTCAGAAGCCAGAAAATCTGGCATCAGTCTTACCGTGTTAGCGAGTTAATGGGTTGTGGAGGTCAAGTAGGCAGCCGCTTCACGTAAAATATTGGTATTCAGCTGAATCCGTTTTGACTGAAAGCCGACCCCAATATAATTGGGAAAAGGCTAGGCAGATGATGAGCGTTAGAAGTCATTTAATTTTGATGATTTCCCATCCACTAAAAAAAAGGTTCATCCTTGCTCGATGGTTCCAAAATATGAGGTGAAAAGTCCATTTTAATGCAGCAATATTCAATATTCCAAGCGCTGTGTGCACATTCACACCACTGAACTGAATCGCGCGTAAACATGCACTTTACATTATTTACGACACACAAATGAGACTCTTTAATTACAACTAGGTACAGTGACGACCATAAACATGTTTGAGTAGCATTATAGTGCTGAAATGTGCGCATAGCGTTTATTTTCATTTTAGTTGGGACGGGATCCGAATATTATTATTTAAGTCATCCTTCAGAAATAGTCCGATGTTTATTGATGCGAATGTTACTCAATCATTCGGCTGGATAGATTTAGATATTAATTGGTCCGGCAGAAGTTTAAATATCCTCATGGTAGGTACTTTATAAAATAAATATTTTCCTGTTGAAAATCGTCGGGATACCTTTTGGCTTCTATTTATAACTATCTGAACCAACCCAACAGTCGTAGTTCTGTCATATAAAAAGTCAGGCGAAGATTTTATCTGATTATATAAGTAAGCGAAGGTACAGACACAGACAGACTGCGACTTCGTTTTATACTGTTAAGAGATCTTTAACCTATTGAATGTCATTGTTACATTTTTGTAACAAACAAAAGTTTACCCTGTATGCCAAACGTCGCAAATATGTGGCAAAAAATACGGCGCATTTGTGGCTGGGGATGCGTTCATGCTCTGGCGTTCAAAAGGTTAAGGATATTCAACACACGTGCATATGCACGGTTGCCAAGGCCAATGTCTTTGTCATAAGCCCATAACATAGTTGCTCATATCAGCTGAGGTTGCGGCATTTCCGCTGCACTAATGGCTAGTTTACACAGTGCGAGCTAGCGTGCGAGTCAGCCTGCCCAGTAGCTGCAGTACAATAACGCGCATCATAGGACGTTACTGTCACATGCGAGTTGGATAGTAGCTAGTATTCGAGTTACTTCTACATTTTTTGTTTTCACTCGGTTGCTTGCCTGACAGTAACTCACACATGGCAGCAGATCGGACTCATTCGTTCGGTTCGGCAGTAGCTCGCCAGTGCTAGGTAGTTGCGAGCGGAACTTGTTTTTTTTGTGTGCTGCGCCTCGCAAAAGAGTGGGCAGCTACTATCATCGTGAAGACAACTAAGGCGACCCAAGCTACTGGCATACGAGTAGCTGTCTACTGTCTAGTCAGCAGCTCGCACGGTGTAAACTAGCCATTAGGGCCACGGTTCTATTCCCGTTACAGCATTAAGTATGGAGCCTCGCAGTTTGTCATACTAATGCGTATTGGCACCAAACGCGTGTTCATATCTATAAGTATGTCAGTACACAACGCTAGTACATAATATTTATTGGACTGCACACATCTGGAAGGCGTTGCGATCGAGGTGGGTGTTATGACCATAACTAATGATCTTTACGAGGCGACAAAACACACTTGACAAAAATTAGGGTTCCTAATATAATACTGGCAACAGGTGTCAATAGTAACGTTGGGACCGGTAGCTTCAGTTTGCAAGTATTTTAGACGTACAGATCTGGACGCGCACAAGTCCATACTGTCACAAAATATTACCTAGTTTAAAAACTAGTTGTTTTTTTGCCCGCGACTTCGTACGCGCATAATTATCCCGTTTTATCCCGTTCTCGTTGGAATTTCCCGTTCCCGTTTAGCATTCCTCATGAATGTGGCTATTATATACAAAAATCAGTTCAGTAGATCCAGAGATTACCCCCTACAACCTCACAAACTTTAACTCTTTATAATCCTACTATAATAATATTATAAACGCGAAAGTTTGTAAGAATGAGTGTATGGATGTGTTTGTTACTCTTTCACGCAAAAAGTACTGAATTGATTATTGAATATGTTCTCTTGGGATAATTTTTGCCATTCACGCGGGCGGACCCGCGGGCGACTGCTAGTATTAGTATAGATATACAAAATTGCTCAATCAGTGGAAAGAGTCAAAGCGAATATGTGGCCAATGCTTTATCTTTTCCTCAGTTAGTGTGATCAGCCGTAAAATGACGTATAATTGCCATGTTGAATCTGTTGTGAAAAAGAGATACACTATCTCGTCTTGCTATACAAGACGAGATAGTGTATCTTCGTCTCCCTCTTACAACGGAGTCATTATAGCGTTGAAACGTCATTCTCTACTCCTATGGAGATGAAACTGACAACTGGCCGCACGATCGCTTTGTCTCTCTTAGCCCGGCCACACACCTACCGTTTATTTTCTACCTAGAACAGATCAGAATAGAATGAAACCGGAAGGCCATAATGCAATACAAAATGTACCACTCGTCACACACCTACCGACGCGCACCGGGTAGAACGCCCGGTAAGAAAGCAACCGGCCGTCGTCGCCAATCAGAACGTTCTGGCCGGTAAGAAAGAGACGTGGTTAACGTACTAGCTCCGTATATCGTCATACACAGCCCGTTTTCAACCCGGTGGGTGCCAGTGATTTTGCCTCAGTACGCTTGCAGCTGTGCCTATTGTTTTGGACTTGTTGCAGAGTTACGAAAGATGGCGAAATCTATAGACACTTATTTTTCATGGTTCAAAAATTTGTATATCGATTTAATTCGTAATAACGTAAAGGTATACTAGTACGTCTCTCGGCAAGCGCTAGATCACGACTGAGCGCAAATCAAGAAAGCCCGGTGAACGATGTGTTTGTGACGATACCCCGGTTCAATTCTGTTCAGAGGCCCTACTATGAAGCCTTTAAACGATCATAATTTCGCTCTAAGAGGGAGACGGAGCTATACATAGCGAATAGCACTATCCCGTTTACATAATCGGAATTAGATGGCATTAGCACGTCATAGTAGGGCTGCTGATCTGATCTAGGTAGAAAAGAAAAGGTGTGTAGGTGTGTGGCCAACCTTATACTTTTCTGACCATTATCAGTCGACAGTCAGACAGGTGATGCTTAGTCGAGATCTCTATGTCTATGGTCTATGTCTAAGTATGCCGAAACTGTGACATGTCTAGAGCGCGTGTAGAGCGCGTGGCCGGCTGCATTAGGCACATGGCTGTCGATGAACTAATTTTAAATGCAGTTAATGACTGTGATCTAGAATGAGTTAGCACGTCATGTCGGATTAAGAAATAAACTGATGATGTCTTTAAATAGAGGTTCATTTTTGTGTTTTGTGTCTTTTTTTAGATTACCGACATGACATGGCATACCGTGTCTACTACTAGTTTTTAGGGTTCCCAAACGGAACCCTTATACTAAAAAGGTCCCGTGTCTTCAGTTATAAGGTTTATAGGATCACTCTGTCTCCGTCTGCTTGTCTATCTGTCCGTCTGTCACAGTCAATTTTCTCTGAATCTACCGATTCTGTTGAAATTTAGTACACATGAATTCCTGTGATCCTGTGACCCAAAAACGAAAAAAAAATCTTTTCAAAGAGTACACTGTGATATATCAAATAAAAGGGCTTATATAAATAAATAGTTTTGACGTTATCCAAGACATTAGACAAAAAAATAGCATTCCCCTTATCTCCGAAATTAAAGTAATAATTAAAAAAATAAAATCTGATTATAGTTCTTTACCTATAGGCTATAGATAACAAGAAAACCTATAAGATGTCTATAATGTTAAAATAAAATGTAACAAAAATTAAATTCGTTCGGAACCCCTTGCACGCGAGTCCCAGTCTTGGCCAGTTTTTTTCTTGCGGCTTCACTCCCGCGGGTTGTCTCGTAAGGCAGCGCAGTTGCCGCGATATAAAGTAGCCAATGATCTGGCATTGGCTACTTTATAATGTCCTTTTTCATCAGTGACAGTTTACGAAATCGGATCAGAGTCTCTAGACAAGTAAAATTCTGTAAGTGGTGGCGCTGCAAAGACGATAGTCAAAACACTAAACATTATGGGATTGAAAAGCGCTGTTGAAATGCCACGTCATCAACCCCCAATCGCCATCTATGCATATAATAAAAATGTAACGGATCGCTGTCTGTACATGGAAGATATATGAGAAAAAATATTATTGGGACCTTCATCAACGCAAATAGCAACCAAAACAATGATTGTTAGAATTTTTGTCTGTTTATCTGCTTGTCTGTGCGTTTGTGCACGCTAATCAGAAACGGCTTATCCGATTTAGATGTGGTTTTCACTAATACATTGTGGTAAGTTTCACTTAACATTTAGTGTTTGTTTCATGTCAATCGGGTCATAAATAAAAAAGTTATGCCAATTCAAAGAATTACGTCGAACTAATACATTGTGGTAAGTTTCACTTAACATTTAGTGTTTGTTTCATGTCAATCGGGTCATAAATAAAAAAGTTATGCCAATTCAAAGAATTACGTCGAACATCTGTTTAGTAGCATTGACTCAAACTTTACTAAACTTCCCAATCGTAAAATCAAAATGTCTGCCCAAAGTAACTATTCCACGCGGACGAAGTCGCGGGCAAAAACTGGTCACTAATAAAATAGCACTATGTCTAGAGCCTCAGGTCATGTGGCATGGATTAGGCAACCAAACAACTCGCCTTATGATGCGTTTCTAAGCCATCAGTATGATAACAGCAGCCTGAGCGCCTTATCAATATGTCGAAGGCGTCCGCAACGGCGCCGGAGCAGCGCGTTACGAAATGCTTGCAAAATAATTGCTATCGTAGTTTAACGACATGCGAATGAAACGCTCACGGCCCGACCCGCTTGGAGACATATCTTATGCCTCGGCCAGTATAGAAACGACTTTCAATATTTTCATTATTTAAAAAAAAAGGTTTACCTAAAGTGAGTTTTTTGACCCTGAGTGAGTAGTGTACTTTGACTTTGTAAGTTATTTTTTTTTATATTTCTACACCGACAACGGTAGTGTATGTGAAACTGTTTTATTTTAAGAGCTTAATGTACCATATAATCAGAAATAAGTTATTAATATTATTAAAATTGAAATAAGTTTCGTTAAAATGCGTTGTCGATCAATGTTAAGACACATTAACACTAAAGGTCTAATAAAATACGATGACTTACGGCCGGTCTCAATAACGTATCTACCTTTAACCAACTGTCAAATTAGCTACCAACAGTAGCTGAAACGTCAAATTTGCCTTTGTAATATGACGTTTCAGCTACTGTTGGTAGGTAGCTAATTTGACAAACAATTGAACGAAAAACGCATTCTAACGAAATTTTTGTCACAATTTATCTACTGGTTGAATTAACTGCGGATCAAAATAATCACTCAAATTTATTTATTCTTAGTACAAACCCTTAGCTAGCAAAAAAGGCAGCTTAATTTAGATCTGATCGAGGTAGATATTTTAACGTGAGGTAAATATTTTTGACGTGGAAGACGGTCCCTCATAGTTAACTGACGCTAAAAATATGGCGTCAGTTAACTAAGAGTATTGTATATATATCCTACAAATAAGCAAATTTGTTAGAAACAACCAACAATTATTCACTACACGAGAAAACATACAAACTAAATATACACTACGATACAAAAATAGGCTAAACCTACCTGGTGGCTCTAAGCTGAAAATACACTCAACAAGCACTTTAGTAATGTCAGTTAAAATATATAATAAATTACCAGATGCAATTAAAAACGAACAGAAATTTAATATATTTATAAATAAACTAAAAAAAATCCTTATACATAAATGCTATTATAATATTAATGAATATTTGAATGATAAATTGAACGAATAAATAAAACAGAATATACAAAATAAAAATGAATACCAAAAATAATAAATAAAACCAAAGTCGAACTAAGTAGTAGAAAATGTTTATATCTTATTTTTTTTTTCTCGAATAATAATTATACCTATAATGATAGCCCTCTTCCTCTATCCTAACTTGCTGTGCCCGACAGGGTCCACAATGATCTAAAATTATGTATATTTTATATGTACCTACCACCTAAGCAAACATTGTGGAATGCAAATAAATATTGAATTGAATTGAATTGAATAAGAGGGACCGTCTATAGGTAATGGTGATAATTTATTGCCATGCTCCAGACTGAATATTTGTTGGAGTTATTTTGTTACAAAATACCCCCACGAGCATGTCTTTGGGTAGAAAAATATCTGCGGTGTTCGATCAACACCTGTGATAAATTTTTTGCAATGGCTAGATGGGTCGTTTTTTTTTAAGCTTCATTGTCCCACAGCTGGGTAAATTCCAAGCAATTACAAACCAAGAATTTGTTAAAAAAACGTCAGAGACTGAAGTTATCGTAAATAATAATAATATCTTGGGACAACTCATACACGGTCATCCGATCCCAAACTAGGCAGAGCCTGTGCTATGGCAACCAGACAACTGATAAACATACTTATATATTTCTAAATACATACATATTATAGACATATTACAACCAGACACAGAACAAATAATCATGCTGATCACACAAAGATTTATCCTGGGTGGGAATCGAACCCACGACCTCCGGTTTAGCAGTCAGGGTCACTAATTACTCGACCAATAGGCAATGAAGCGGAAAGAGAAATGGATAACTGTTCTCGAGCTTTTACTGAAAAAAGAGAGACCTATTATAAATTGCAAACATAATGTTACACCTAGGTCCAATACTGCCGTGCCTGTGATATAAACAGTAAGTGCCTTGGAGACACTTACTGCATGTATATATATATAAGGCAAGGCGTTCAAAAAAAGTAGGTATACCTTGCGCAAAACGTGGCGTACTTTTTATGCTTAAACTTATTTGATTTCCTATGCCACATTTTAAATAATAATAAAAAAACACAGAAATGTACATCTCAATTATGTCTTTCCAAATATGTACTTAACTCAATATCTGACTTACTGAAATTATCATAAGCTCGGTAGAATACCTACGTCACACAAATGGAGCAAGGCACATCCTAGCTTCTCGAGGCATAAAAACTAAGAAAACAGCAATGGTAAGAAACTTAATTCCATATATGTTGAAAACTCTTCCCGGTATGACATTCAAATGCTTTAAAAGGCCAATAAGGCAGGCCAGGGGCAGGTAAATCAAATCAACTAATGGCAGTTGGGCTCAAAGGAATGTACGTCCCAGAGACGTAGAGATGCGCCAACGAGAGCCAGTGCGTGGGATCATCGTACGTTACCCATTTTCGTTTAAGCATCACCTGCGCCACCAAATAATTGTAGTTCAGAAGTCTTAGTTGGTAAATTAAATCAGTCTGCCGAGCCTTTTTCCAACTATGCTGAGGTCAGTAGGTGTGTGGAGCTAAATAAAGTATTCTAAATGAATCTACTATCTGACCTCCATACATAGGTCCTCATTTGGTAAGACTGTTTGTCTGATTTTTGGGGTTTCTGACTACCCGTAACGACAGTGAAAAGATAACTTGACACACGGGATTTTCCATTGGCAAAACTGACGCACGATTTTTCGGAATTATCAAAAAAAATCTTTAGTGTTCGCGGTTTAGGCTGTGGATGAGTAAAAATAATCTATTAGAATTAAGTATTCATTATCTCATTTGTCAGGATCATCATCATCATCATAAGCCCACGTCGTCGGTATGAAACTCAATGTGTAGATAATAATAATATTATCAGTTTCCCTGCGTCCTGACACCAAACATGTACCTGTACCAAAAACAAAGATGCGGTTCCGGAATTGAGAACTTCAAGTTAAGAACTTGACAAAACCTCAATTTAATGCCGATATTTTGAAAGGTTTTTAGGCTAAATGGAGAAATACTCAACGTCAGAAATTGGGGGAGAGCTCGAAAATAAAGTTTTATAGTCGAGTCCCTATTTGCGAGAGTGAAAATCCTCGACAGGGCATAACATTTCAAAATGATTCCTGAAGCTAAGAATAAGTATAAAAGATAGCCCTGAAAAAGGCTGAAAGAAATTCTACCCAAGTTACAATAATGTACAATCGAAAAAATGCCGTGATTTTTTAATACTATTTCCAAACACAATGTCATAAATGTTAACTAACAACCTGTCAAATGTCATTCAAACCCCAAAAGATTCACGAAGGAACTACTAAGGGCTCAAGCCAACTCTAAATCTCGGTTTCTGTATTATGAATAATTGAAGATGAAAAACAGGCAACTCTACTTAAGCCTGAAAATCTGTCAATCAAGGTAGGGTTTGACACGTTCTGAATTCTGAAAGTGAAAGCCGATTCTCGTACTTAAAAAGTCGCAATATCACCTCGGACAAATCGTGTCAAAATTAGAGGAGTTTCTGATAGATTGCGAACGCGAACCATCCTTCAAGGATCATCAAGGATTGTCCTGTGGTTATTTTTCATTCTTAAGAAAAAGTACTATCCGCACCTCAGCCAGTGAACCTACGGTACGCGTTATTTCCGTGCGTGTAAAGTATCGTTGCGTAACGCATTTAAATATATTTTACTACGAGCCGTACTGACCGGAGTACGTGAGTATGACGTGCAAGCGTGCGAGGCGCTATGCCGCGCGTCCGATATAGCAGACACACGCGTCTTATTAATTAAATCATTATTGCTTAGCGATAGAACTAAGAGCCTTGATTGTTCATTGAAAAAGGAATCATAAAGTATGAAGAATGTTTTTGATCCTTTCGAATGTTAAAGTAATTCCAAGTTTATTTGATTGAGCACAGCTCGACAGCTGGTATCCTCGAGAAACCATACTTTAACGAAAGGAAAATTGAATCCGGCTCAAGTCTGTAGCATTTAACCGTTCAGGAGTTCTACTAAACATTACATTTACTGTAAGGGCTGATCATGGCAGGAACTATTTCCGGATCTATTTCAAACATTGTGCTTTGTCTGAATGTGTTCCGGTTGGAAATGCTTGAAATATATCGACAGAACAAAAGTACCGCAGGTACCGTATCCGCATTGCATCTCCTATCTACTCGATATAGCTCTTCAATGCAATATCCTTCTGTCTGTTACGAAAAGTGATAGCAATGTTTAAGACTTTGTATGTCCTATTTTTCTATTGGGATTTGGTTTCCGCACTTACTTCTGATGTTAGACCATAGTGCGTGTTGCGGAATTTGTTCGAAAGAGTCACCGCGGCCATGGAACGCAAAAGGCTTTAGAAGGAAAACGGATGGATTTTAGTCAGTAAGAGTCTGACACGCCCTTCCGCTCCACCCAGAGCGGAAGAAGTCATTTGATGATTTACCACCCTTAAAAAAAGACCATAGTGCGTGTTTAACGGGGAATCGGTTACCTATGAAAAGCAGAAAATCTTTCAATGTAATTTCCAGTGGCCTCTAGCTTTCTTCCGGAAGCGATGTTTATGATTTCCAACTGATTTGCTTATTTGTAGGATGTAGATTTAGCAACGAGGTTTTCTAGGACAGAAGTTACGTTAATTTCAAAGAAACTCATTTCCCTGAACTGTAAGTATCGTTTTGATCTGTGTGTGCTTCCAATGATTTGAACCATATGATGGTTTCTAAGACATGTCAGAGACTACCTACCGGTGCACAACCCCTTACAGTTCTATTTCAGACCTCTTCCTCAGAGTCTCCAATGAGTTGTGTATCATCTTAGATCTGCAAAAACATAGAAACGGTGCTAATCTAAAAGATACGCTCTGAATAATTGATACAACATTATTTATAGGTACTATAAGTAACAATTGCGTTGTACCATTTCGATAAATAAACCAACAATAGAAACACAAGTTAACACCAAATTCATTTTGCAGTTCGGTACCTAAACGGTGTGGCGTATTTCATAAATACTTAATGCGGAATTGACAGGTTGACACGGAATTGAGTTCTGTGCATTGAATAATATGTCATTCATCAAGTAAAATATTTTAATAATAATGAGAACGATTCGCGTCATAGTTGAAAGTTCCATTTATTTATTAAAGCTTATTAAAGTTTGTCCTCGCTGTATAATTGAACTAGCAGTGCGATTCTGTAAACCTGTCACTGTGCCAGCTTAGTTGAAGTGAGCTGTCAATTCATACAAACAAGATGAAATGACAGTTCAATTCAGGCTCACTACACCTAAGTTTACACGGTGAGATGTTGATAGAAGAGACAGATCTGTATACCGCATCTAAATCATGGTTAATATTCTAATATCTAAACAAGAGCAGCGTGTCGTCCGGATCACTGTCCAATGCACACAGCGCTAGGTACACAAAATGAGCATGTCCGCGAGCGTCACCAAAGGGCTACAATATTATTTCAGAGGGAAGGGGAGAATAGGATGCAGTATTGCAATGTCATTAGTGGGTGCCAGGGAGCGTGATTAATTAGTTGCTGCCAGTTGCAAATGCAAGGGTAAACTTAAATAATACCGAGTGTAAAACTGTTGAAATTCAATAGGACTTTAACAATGATGTTGGCAATGAGTCGAGTGGACATAGCTTATGTAGAGAGGGATGTGTGTTATATGAAAATGGAGTTGAATAGAAATAAGCTCTAAAAATGAAATCAAATGCTGCAAGTAGTAATGTTATTATGTTCGATAAGGTTGGAAGCAACATAGCGAACGTATATGAAGATTCCAGTAACTGTTCAAGATTACAAACGTGTGCCGATCGGAAATATCATAGGCTTTAAAAAAGTATCATGTTATTAAAAAAAATGACTTTTGGTATTATTATAAATTTAAAAAAAACAACGGGAGTGCCGGCAGAAGTAAAAACTTGAACATTAACGTTGTGCTTTTTGATATTTTGGAATGGTTAGGGAATAATTTCGCACGAATTGCTTTAATTATCAGTATAAAAGTACTATCATTTATGTGGTAAAATACAATATTCATTTATTGCGCTATCGTACACAAACATGACAATTAATATTACATTAAAAATTTAACACTTCAGAACTTTCCCTCCGTCTTACATTTGAATTTTTTACCCTTAAATTTTCGATCAGGTCACGTGTCCTGACGCGAGTTTAACATTGTTTACCCATCCCAAAAAGAGCACAACGCCGCTAAAGATGTTTTCACTTCAAAAAATAATTAAGAATCTATAGTCTTCGCTAACTAACTATTTTCACCGGAACGGCGGCGCGACAGTTTAAGATTTTAAAAAACACACTGGATACAACTCATGTTCCAGTGTGTTTTCAGTAAATAAACAAGCATGTAATTGGTACTTATTAATATATTGCACAATCTTATTAATTGGCTGGGTATCGTGTATTTAACGCTGGAGCCGAGGCAAGTGCGCCTGTAACTCTAGCTTATAAATGCACTGAACAGCAAGCTACCTAATTAAAGAAGCGGATACCACGCTCCGCAGCTATTACATTTTATTAATTATTGATTGAATATTCGGAAACAATAAACCAAATATGGTCTTTATGAAAAAAACACGAAACCGTTGGCCGGTTTGCACAATGGCGCTGATGAGGACAATGGATACAGTTGTTTGCGTACTTACAAATGAATATTTTGACATGTAACAGGTTTAAAACAACAATAGGCCTGAAACTCAGTTCACCGAAATGAAAATTAATTAATATAATTACAATTCTATCTAATTAACGGGTAAAATTCTATGTCAGTGTATATGTTTGTTAAGGGTAATCTATAGTAATATTATAAAGCTGAAGAGTTTGTTTGTTTGTTTGAACGCGCTAACTCTGGAACTACCAGTCCGATTTGGAAAATTATTTTTTTTGATAGCCACATTCATGAGGAAGGCTATATGCTAAACGGGAAAAAACGGGATATGCTTGTACGAAGTCACGGGCAAAAGCTAGTATTTTTATATTGATGACAAAGTGATTCCATTTGCAAAATTTCATGTCCCCCACCATTATTATGAATGAAGGGGTCAACACAAGTTCACTCCAGATTTTACTCATAAACAAGCAGACCCTAAATTAAAAATGTCGGTGTTATGTCAAAAACCACACTCATATAATTATTCGTCTCCGCATCCCATTTCTTTATTGTGCTCATAACGTCTTGTCATCGTTAATTAATGACATTGGTCTTGTTTAAATTGTCTACATACAGATTTCCAAAAAACATTTGACAACACTAAGTTTTACTTATAATTTTATATGTTTATATAAAAAAAATACTAGTACTCATAATTTTTGGAAGCACTAAAGACTGGAACATAACCGGATTATCATGAATTTGAACGGATATTGGTGCCGTCGCATCTGTAGCGAGACTGGAGCTGGTGTAAATAAAAATAACAATACTCAGACTGATTTTTCGGATTGATTTGCGATTGCAAGCCGCACTTGAAAGCCATGTAAAAGCGAAAAAAAATAAAATTCTATTCTGCAAATATTAGGTAGATACACTAATGTTGATCAAGATTAAAACGAAGGTGGCAGGCTAAAACCCATTACAACATATCATTTAAAAAGGCTAGCTAAAATAATCACGAACAACTTTCCGTAAGAGTAAACTAAACACCATTATCAGTTATCGGATAATCGGGCGCATATACCTAAACTTCTTCCCGTGAAAGAATAATATGGACATTCCTTTCTGAATAAATAAGTATTCCGGGGACAAACTTAATGAAATTATAATGTATGTATATATAAATTCCATTAAAAGATTTCCATTAGAATCGGAGAGTTCCATTAGAATCGGCTTTATAAATTTAAAAAAATTACAATGAGAGTACACAACGAGTTCTAACTATATTTTGTATGCGGGCCTTTTTAGCAATCTCAGGAATTTCAAACGATTCCAGGATTCTGAAAAGCATGTCCGTATTATACTTTCGTGGGAATAAAAGTGAATTTTAGGTATAATAGCGCCCGATTATCCAATCACTGATCATTATGTTAAAAGTAAATGGGGCAGAAAAGCAAGTGGTAGTAAACATCGCAGTTTCCTTAAACATTTTCATGTTTAACGAATCTGACGATTCCATAATACAGTTATTTAACCTGTTTTATTCAGGACTACTGTTCAACGTGTAAATATTAAATAATTGTAAGCTGCACCCATCATGATGCAACCTACTTTCAGCTTTCTAGAAAATTTAAAGCTGTAATACTTGACATCTCTTTTGAAGAGATTACAGTAAGTAGCAGACAGAAACTAGGTTAGTTAACAAAATAAATAAAAAGTTGTACTTTTGGTTCTGCAAGATACGTAGGTACTTATATTTAAAGTTAAAAAGTTAAAAAAAACAGTTAAAATTTCAACCCGAGTCGAGTTTAACGCCTCAGAGCGCTGCGCTGGTGAACTTTTGCTTTTCAAGGTTTTTCAAATGGAAAAGATTTTCTTTAATAAAAAGCCATATTCTGCAGGTACCTGAAACAGCTAGGAAAAATAAAAAATAAAGAATACTTTGTACTTTTAGAAATTTGGGAATCTTTTTAATTTTCTTGTTTTCATCTAGATTCAAGGTAACTTACCAACTCGAATTTCTAAGTGCGTGTTTTATGTAGCAATGGACTGACAAGTTAATGGCCATAATCAAACTAAAAGCCACAGTAAGATACCTTTCATAATTTCATTTCTCTAGAAACTGAAGAGGTCAATTACAAGTAGTTGATATTTGCGACATGTCATATGTGCAATAACGCTAAACTAGCTAAATGCCGAGACAATGGTGGAAAATTGCAGGTGCACCAAGTAGCACACGATCTACCTTACTGTCTTGGTATAACCGCTATTAAGCGTCAGGCTGAGGGGCTCGCGCGGGTTCTAAGTATCAAACATTTGAAACCTCCTAATGTGACTGTGGTGGGCACCGAGAGCGACGTGAAGAAGCGGACTCGCGGGCAAGCGGCCATCTGCTGCTTTACCTAAGGGCAAGGAAGCAGATGGTCGCTTGCTCGCCTTCTGCCCGCTATAAACTCGCGGTGCACTGTACCGAATCGCGCCCGCTACCGCGCATGCAGTCGCCGAGCTTGCCCTCCGAACAAGGCCTCACGTGTTATCAAAGTATTCATAATATTCATGTGGGGGACAGTCACATTGATGCAGTCCGATATGGCTCATACCGACTAGCCATGACAAAGCTAAAATAAGTGCATTCAACTTATTTCCGAAAAGGAACTGGAGGTGTGGTAATTTATTATTTCTTTGTATGAAACAAACCCTGGAACTGGCGTCATTCATTATGTCTGGGTTAAAAGCATTTGGTGCAATTAAAGATGGTTCGAAGCGCAGTTAAATATTTTTAGATTAGTCTCTCCTTTTAGACCGACTGTGTAGCAATCAGCAGTTAATCTAGAACCACGACGATACTTAATTACAAATAAAAAAACATTGATAAACTGTTGTCTTTGAGACGGATTAATATTTACAGAAATATGCTTTTCTCTGTCGTCGTTAATTAGCCCGGTTTGAAATATAAGAACTTTTTATGTGGGGCACGGTAGTGGACTGCCAAGTCGAGTCAAAGGAAGCGGGCAATTTCGAAAGGTTTCTCGAAGCGGATATTCATCTTTCGAGGCCTTTATAGTTTGGGTCTAGATAACTCTAGAGAACACTAATTCTCAAAATAAGATGTAGTTGGGGGTTTGTTAAGGTGGAGCGCCAGGGTGGCCCGCGAAATTCAAATTTTCTTATGTTTTTTGCAATTTGAAAGTCAGGTTCCGGCTGTATGTTGAACAATATATGATTTGCGACCGTAACACGTATTTATTTACAGAATTATAGTCATTAAAATCATAATACAACTCTCTAAGTTCATTCAACTCGATTGAATGGTTATTGCATGAAAAAGTCATTCAATCGAATTACATGAATGATACAACCTGTATTGGGTAATTTTAATTATTATAACTCAGTAAAGCCATATCTGTTACGGTCGCCAATCGACAAAAAACGTATGAAAATTTGAATTTCGCGGGCTACCCTGGCGCTTTCACCTTAAACACATTTAGTTTCGTATCGTTTTTGTATTAGATTTATCAATACCTAAAAAGACTTCATTTTCGTACTCATTGACGATCATCAAAATCTCTGAGTACTTAGATCATGCAATAATTCCATAAATAAAAACATTTAACGGCTAAGCCATACTTTTTAACCGTGATGTAGTTTGTAGATTTAGGCCATCTAGATTTATGAGGTTTGGCCCGACTCGAAATCTGATAAGTTATTAACAGCGAAAGCGTTATGCTGAAGTCTTGGCAACCAATTTACATGAAATGATTGTGGAGGGATAACTAATTACAAAACAAGGCCAATAAGAGTTGATATAGAATGAACAGAAAAAAAAGAATCAACATTAATGTGCATAAACAAAAAAACTAAAGATTCAGTCAAACTTTCTTTTAAACCATCACGTAATTAACTATACAAGTTTCTTCCAGAAAAGTGACTTTAAAAACACCAACAGATTTAGAGAAAACCCGGTAAAAACAAGTCGAACCTTCTATTAAGTAGCCAGGACAGCCTAATGTCTGATATATTTGATAAATATAGCAATGTTGTATAAAGCGGCCATCATATCCGAGTCGACAAAGTTTTCAGCAGGATATTAAATTGCAACGCTTGTGGCGATGGCACCCGACAGATGTGTATTTAATGCGAGTGGGGTGTTTGAAGTTTGTGGCGGACACCCGGGAGCGTTTCCTACTATCTGGTCCGTTGTATCAGGTTCGTTCTGTATATTACAGAAGGCTACGACGATTATCATCAAGGATTTAATGGCAAAACCTACCGACCCCAGAGCCACCAAGCCACCTACCGACCCCAGAGCCACCTACCGACCCCAGAGCCGCCTACCGAGAACATCTGTGTAAAATTTACGGTCCGTAGATGACTTGCTTAACATGGAACCCAATCTCATAATGTTTTCAAATCCACAAGGGACAGTAATTTTCCGATCAAACAAGGGCTAACATACATGGTAAGTACCTAACACCGTCCCATCGCATATCAAAATTCAGAATTTCTTTCCCAGATTCTGAAACCACAAACGTTTGTTGACTTGACGCTAACTAATAGTTCGTCAGTAATCTCGATTCTATACTTATTATACATACATTATGTCGTCGAAGTACCAAATGTAGCGATAGCAACGTTAATCTCTAATAATCGTATTACAAAATGGATTACGCTAATGAGCTGGCTAAGTAATGGGTGTAAATTATCTAGTTGTACACTAATTTACAATTAGACAAATCAAGATTGTGCTTCAAATACTATAAATAGTTTATCAAACTTTGCAGAAAACAATAGTTTGCAAAATGTTAGTGGCATTAACTATGAATAGACTAACCGCACGTTTGATAAAATATTCAATCTATATCGAACAAGATCCACTTTCGTCGACTACAAACGTAAATAAAGCCAATTTAAAGAATGGGAAGATTATTGACTTATATTTGTTAATCTTGGCATGACTTGTTATATCTCGAAATACATCTGGACGGTTATTTATCCGTTTATAGGTAACATCAAAGACAGCTCAGTAATAATGCAGGTCTCTCGTTCGATTCAAACGTAGCAAATGATTTTGAAAGGTTACATGAGATGAAGGTAAAACGAATTGTAGCTACTATTGGAGTTTTGTTTGTTGCCGAGTAAGGCGATTATGTAGTCGAAGGACAAAGATGGACCGCATCTGTGTTTCAGTTATTGATGACAAGTGTCGTATCCAGGCCCTGCCGGCGATAGTGCTAATATTAGTTCGGTAGACATGTCACCTGAATAAAAAGGCAAAAGAGAAAAAAGGAGACATTGTTATTTAGCAATAACAATGTCTCCTTTTTTCTCTTTTGCTAGCGGGATTAAAAATGAGGTAGGTGATAGGTCTCAAGTCAGTAAATAAGGAAACAAATTTGAAAGTTGTAACATCTTGAAGTTACGCATATACACAATATTTGTTCCGAATTTAGTTGCATATGTATACGATACTATCGAACGAACCGTGGTTGGGTGATTTGAACAACAGTTCGTTACAAATAGCTGTTCCCTGCCTCTCTATAATTTTTAAAATTGATGCAAAACTTAAGCCTTGAACACAAGGGTATTTGGATCCAGATGCGGACGCTTTTAAAGTTTTGTAGAACACGGCGGGGGCGTTGTGTTTTACTTTGTGGGTCAAATGGTAACTTTCTATAAATAGCGTTGGGCGCTGCTGCTGCAATCAATGTAAGTGGAGTCCAAGGTCTGCTGCGGATGGGCTCAGAACAAGATGACAAAGGCCGCAATTCTAATGGTAGGGTACGCCCGGATATACACATCAGGATGGACGCCTCAGTATAATTGTGTGAAACGTTCGACGATACGATTGGCGCAGCGGTTAAGCGATTGACCGTGTCGTGGGTTCGATTCCCGCACGGAACATATATTTGTATGGCCTACAGATAGTTGTTCCGGGTCTGGCTGTTTGTGTATGTGAGTTTATATGTTTGTAAACGCACCCACGATACAGGAGAAACTCCTAGTGAGGGACAAAGTTAAAAAAAAAATGTGTGAAACGTAAGACGCGAGGACGAAATAATTCCTAATACGAACGCACCCCACCCTCGTGCCTACGTTATGCGTGCGCTAGTGCATAGGAACACTACTGGAAGTGATGAGCCAAAAAGTCGTGGTTTTACTTTGTGTATGATCTGATGAATCAATTTATTTTTGAAAACACATATTATCGTAATCAGAAAAGGGATATAAGCCCTTATGTTTTGGGGTGGGTACCCCTAAGCGAAGTAGGGATATACATATAGATGCCCATCTGTATGTGTATACCTAGTTCGCTTTAATACATGCTGGCTTTAAGTGAAGTTAGTATTTTTAATTAATGGGGAACAAAACGCAAAGCTAATTGCGGATGTCTCAACTAAATATCTGTCAGTTAGATTAGTTCTTCGCAAAATTATCACATTTACGCGTTTTGTGACAAATTGTGAATAACTATGTATTCAAAATGGTCTGTCTCAGTTGAAAGCTGACTTAAAGACTCGAGAAGGGTCTTTAAAAGGAAGAAAGTCAGATCTCGTTAGCAGGTAACACAATGGATTATTTTGGTTTTCACATTTCTTACATCGAATTCATGTTTTTTTTTTAATTTAGTCTCGTTTGATTGTCTTTATTATATACAACAAAAAAAAAAACAATTAATTAGTTCTCATTTGCAAATTCTTAGGAAAAGAATGGTTACAATTACTATTGCACCATAACGAGGCATTTTTGTAATAAAAACATATTTCATATCGATATAAAATGTTATTTAACGTAACTTGAGCGCTGCGACGAGTCAAGCGATATCAGCGCCACCAGCGGCTAAACTTGGCAGTTTTCGTCCCCATTTAATTAAACTAATATCCACAACTTTTTCTAGAAAATATAGAACTCTTGGAATCTCGAAAATGAACGTTGGCTGATTGCTCATATTAGAAGCTAGAATGATCCGAGTTTCTGTCTGACAGCGGTACAGTTAATACTTATAACTTTAATTAAGATGTTGTACTACTCCGCCAAAAAGATTTGGGTCATATTACCGTCACGTAGTGTTATAAAAATATTCGGTTTAATTATTGAATTATCAACAAAAAGCAATACAGGGTGAATATAAAATGGCCAAAGTATTATTTGTATGTTACGATGTATGAGTTAATAAAAAAAAGTTGGACAAACATCCCAGATTCACCCTAATTGTACACGCAGCGATGCACGTTCAAGAGACGTAATGCTACTGTTATCGTATTATGTCCTGCCGGTCTATTCAGTCAACTTCACATGAGTTTGAAGTGAACTGTCATTCCATTTTGTTTGTATGGCTCACACTTCACCTAAGCTTACACGGTGAATTGTTTACAGAATCGCACTGCAGTATCCTACAAAATAGTGCCAGCGGGTCGATTTATGAAAATTTCAACTATTTTTTGACTGACTGAAAGAAAACGCAGAGGAAACATTGAAGGTACAAGCAAAGGGAATTCATTTTTGTCGATCGGAAATCTCTTTGGGTACACGGGTCATATTGTCATCATATTTATTCCGTTCTTTACTTCCAAGTCACAAATCTATTCAATTCAACATATTGATTTACGAGAATTATGCTTTCCGTCTTTTGAGAACGGAGGAAGACTGCCTCAAGAAAAAACCTACTGGTTCGGCTCGATGGAAAACATGGAAATAGCCGAAAAATGTAACGGATATGAGAAATGAAACGGAAGAGAAACATACATACAAACGGAGCTTGTAAAATAGACTAGAACAAGACTCGTTCGGAAGCACGTGGAAATGCGTTTAAACAGCATTTGACTCATTGACGAGCTGAATATCTCCAGTAACACGGTCACATAGAACAAACAACTGTTTCGGGGCCGCGCTCTCCTAAAAGAAACTATATTTTTATAAGCACTTTATACTTTGTTGCTTTTGGTTTGAGTGCGTCTGAGTTGCATTTTAATCTCTTTATTCGTGGCCAATTCAAATTGATAAATAATCGATTTCTTTGTATGTGTGTCAAAAGCCATTATGGGACAATTTTACTGACAATTTTTCTAGGATGAAAATGCTATCACTACGCTTTGCTTTTAAGTGGTGATCGTGAAAGCTCATATAGCAGAATTAAAATTTTTAGTTAGGTAATAAAACGACTCCGGTCTTCTAGGGTAAAAGTGGTACTAATATTGTGGGCAGTAAGAACCGAGGATTAGTGCTTACCGGTGTTTTATCGTCACCTTAAGACGAGGTTTAATCTACTTAAGTGCAAATAACAAAAATACTTGCTCCGAAGTGTTTAAATCATTAAAAAACTAAATTTAATGTCGTGTCACGTTTACTGCTCAGTATTATTTAGCTTTGTTTAGAGACCATGTCCGACTATTTCAGGTTGTTACCATTATAATGAGTTTTCTAGTTAACCCGTAGGGTTGTTGAGAATGAGTTTATGCCTATTTATTTAATGTATGTTTATATATTTATCGATCAGTCTATCTAGTCTTTTTTGTCATATTTTCTATATTTTTACAAGCTTTAACTTTCATAGTTCGTATGAGTAAGTATGTTTGGAAGTTGACCGTCAAAATTTGTAAACCATTTTTCGACCATCTGTTGGTATCCGATTGAGCTGAAATTTGGCATAAACCTTTAGTTCTGGTGACAATACAATGTGCAATACTCAATATTGTAAAAATTTCAATATGGCCGCCGCTCCAAGATTGTGGATTATTATATTTGTTTTATCAACCCCCTTAATATGAGTATCAAACGAAACGGCTTGAAGAGTAGAAAACAATAAAGTTCAAAACATTACACATAATTCAATATGAAAAAAAAGTGAAATGAATATCTTTTTGTCCGTATGTTATTGTTTTTTTTTTTTCGATCAAAGAGGCGTGGCTTGGAGTTGATCTAACATTGAACGTATGTATTTCAGCTGAAATGATGACGGCGATGTTGGGAATGGATGCGAGCAGCGAGAAGCACAGGCCCGGTCGATGATACAAAGCTTAGGCGAGGCCTATGTCTAGCAGTGGACGTCTTTCAGAAGAAGTGATGATGACGACGACCATGAGATTTGACGTTACATTCTTACTTTTTCTGTCTATTTCCGCTAGATCTGGTGCAATCTTGCCTTCATGACCCAGACAGTTCCAGTTTAGGTCACCGTGATATATGGGCTTTAAAGCGCCCCCTATCGTCACTAACGCACATGAACCGGTTTTACTGCCAACGTATGGAATCCCTCGAGTTCTTTATACTTGTAGTTTTAGTGCCCTCAGTAAAATAGTTTAAAGATTCAATCATGTCAGCTATTTTTTGTACTCGTACCTTCATGTTTAATGAGATATTTCTCATTTAATTTATGTTAAACATTTGAAAGCTTTCAGCAACATCAAGTTTAATTTCATTTCGTTCATTACAGAATATGAAATGTTTTGTGCACTGCCCTTTATTTTGCAGTGTGCTGAAGTATTTTACAAATTATTTTTAATATACCAGAAAAATAAAATATGAAATTGCAAAGCAAAATGCAAATATGTCAGCAGTCTTCTCAATTAGTTGTGATATTCGTTTGGATTCGTGGCTAAGAATATCAGCCACATGGGTCGATCAAGGTTAAGCAACGCTTGCCAAGGTTGGTCTGTGGATGGGTGACCATATTAACATACCGAGTCTCAGAAAGCACGTTAAGCCGTTGGTCCCGGCTGTCATTTGTAGGTCTTTGGCAGTCGTTACGGATTGTCAGAAGCCAGTAAATCTGACACCAGTCTTGCCAAAGAGTACCGTGTTACCCAGTTTATGGGTTGTGGAGGTCTGGTAGGCAGCCGCTCCAAGTAAAATACTGTTATGCAGCTGAATCCGGTTTGACTGGAAGCCGACCCTAATATAGTTGGGAAAAAAGGCTAGGCAGATGATTATAAGGAGTACGAAACAGGGTATTTGACCAGTATGAAAAATCTAAATGAATGAATTTTTATTTGATAACGATATTAAAACATAACGACTTGTGAAAAAATAAGAGGCTATAGAGAGAAGAGAAGTTATACACTTTTGAAGTTATACTTGTATCCTTGTCACACAAAATGTCACTTGTACTGAATGACTTCAATTCAATATGGCGGGACTTATGAATGACGTCACACGCAAATTAGTGCTGTCTTTGTTCATTACAGATTTAAAACGCTGGAAACACAGCCATCTTTTGAATTTTTTAAGCAATATTTTTTAACTGAGTCTGGTCTGCTATCTAGGTTTAATAAAAAAAAGCAGTCAAATTCCCTATTGTTAGTCTTTAATAATATTATTGCTATATTACAATCGATGAAAGATCATCAACTCTAGAAAGTAAGGATGCAGGACCGGAGAACTGCCTTCCCAAAGAAGGCAGTTCTCCCGGTCCTGAATCCTGACACCGAGATAAATACTGTGTCACGTAGACATAATTCGGATATCAAAGTTATAGGGTCCAACCAATCTTAACTCGAAACAATCTAGGGTGCGAGCGTACCCGCAGGCCCGGATTAGTAACTTATTCTGTATTGAAAATGATATAGTTATTTCTGTGTAGTAAATTCAGCATATTTGTTTACGAAAGGCGTAGAATAACCCTATCTCATTGCGTTTGGTGTTTTGTATAAATAGTGCTGAGCAATTTCTTATAACCAAGTTCCGCCATATTTACTCTGGATTAAGAAGTAGGGCATCATCATCGTCCACTGCTGGACTTTTAGGCCTCCCTCAAAGGAGGAAGGGGGTTCGGCGTAATCACCACGCTTGGCTGGCGGATTGGCGATCGCATTGCAGTGTAGCTGTTGCAATCTACAGAGAATGCTGTTGCCCATTCTCTGATCAGTCCCTTTGTCGTCTCTTACGACACCCACGGGAAGAGATTTGATGGTGCTATTCTTTTACGTCCGACACCATACAGAAACAAAACAAGTAAGTAACCATGGATACTATAAATGTTATTTATACTAGGTACATATCATAATTCGAAGACAGCAGCAATACTATGGCGTGCTAATGCCATCCAATTCAGATGATGTAAAAGGGATAGTGCTATTCGCTATGTACAGCTCCGTCTTTCTCTCAGAGCGGAATCATGATCGTTTTAAGACTTCATGGCGTCAGATCTCTAATATTCCTATTTATGTAATTGAGTAACTTCCATAGGTCAAAATACTTGCATTTTCAGAACATTAAAAACACGATTTAATGGCTATTTTCAATCATAACATCCGTATGGAAAATCAGTAACAATGTCAGAAAGCTTCATATCTAATCCTACATTTTAAAATTGGTCTAATAAGAAAACTTCAAAATAGTTCAGACTCGTGTTATATTGAAAACTAACTTTTGCCCGCAACTTCGTACGCGTGGAATAGTTACTTGAGGCAGAGTTTAGAAAAGTTTCAGTCAATGCTACTGAACAGAGAATGAATAGATAATAGTTTAAGAAATGTTCGACGTGATTCATTAAATTGGCATAACTTTTTTATTTATGTACCGATTGACATGAAACAAACACGAAATATTAAGTAAAGTTTACCACAATGTTTTAGTGAAAACACATCGGATAAGCCATTTCTAAGATTAGCGTGCACAAACGCCCAGAGAAACAGACAAAAATTCTAACAATCATTGTTTTGGGTGCTATTTACGTTGATAAAGGTCCCAATAATATTTTTTCTCATATATTTTCCATGTACAGACAGCGATCCGTTACATTTTTATTATATGTATAGATAGGACATCAGAAAGCTCGACAAATGCATATTCTCTCGCCCCCAATAAAAGAGTTAAGTACAATTATTTCCACTGTAAAACATTTTTCCTATCTTTCCAGATAGGTGAGCGCGCGCCAGTCTGAACAGACATGAGAATCTTTAAGCACCACTACAAAATTCAAAGCATTTATATAATTGACGTACCTTCGAGAAAAAAAACAATAATACGTAATATTATCTCATACGAGATGAGGTCGTGGAATCGGAGTATATAAGAGTAGTAGGTACTTATTCAGAAATCCTGGAAAACGATACGAGAAAATTATTAGACAACACTTTTCTCGTTTTGTTTTCCAGGGTTTAGTAAAATTATCTAGCTCGAAGTTGCACTCATCCAATCAAAATCAAAGAATCAAAATCAAAAGTAATTTACAAAGTTCTACATAAAGTCAGTCCCCCAAAACGCCCGCCCGTCACCACTTCCTAGCGTTTTAGCTGGGAAGAAGAAGTGGCGCAACAAACTCCCCAGCAACACATCTGTCTGTTAAGTTATAAAAACAACATTAAATGTGTCTTAGATTTATGTTCTACTGAAACGAGAAATCCTCTTAGTTTCTGAATAGATTTCTAACGAAGAAATTGTGGAGCTTTATAATAATATCGTTACGGAGAAGTCCTAATAGTTTCATGCGAACGAGAAATATAAGCCGCTGCGCAGTGCTGCAAAATATAATAATGTTGACAGGCTTATTTACTTTCTATTTCATTTTTCTTTTTGCAGGTATTAAGTTATGTGAACCTACAATAACAATATAAATTAATTTCGATACAATTATAAAGTTCGTGAACGACCATTTAATTTCGATGTACTTACCTACATGTTTTCTCGTCTGATATTTTAATGACATCTCATTCTTGACTTAAAGTGAAATAAAATGTGATAAATAATATTTATATGTTTCAATCGTTTGAAGCTTTAAGTGACAAAATGATGTTGAAATTATTATATTTAGTGCTAATAATATGTATTAGTCTATTTTAGTTTAGCTGTCAAGCGACCGTTTGAAGTAGTCACTTGTCAGAAACAGTATCGTCTCAACGCCCTTCATTTCGGACACTTGCAGATTTATGAACTATCTCTCGATCCAATTTAAATCTGTCGATGAGAACGACCCTGGAAACTTTCCACTCGCGAACTCAATCGTCAAAAATGTGTCGATTGCAAATTGCAATTTTGCTGAAACTTGGATAAACAAAACTTTGCTGAGAATCTTGGGAATATTCCCGAAGACGAAGATTGTTCGTTAATTGAGAATCGGTTTCTTGAAAGGGAATTTGATATTGTGAGCTTGAAAGAGATGAGATGATGGGAGTTGGCGGAAAACATAGGACGCCATCTTTTTATGGTTTGAACTTTTTTTTATAGCAACCTTCTACTTATAAAATCCCAACGTAATTTTTGTACGGTAAGTTTACTATTCTACGATTACGATTTGAAATTAAGTAAGTGGAAATTTATGTACGTATGTATGCTCATAATTTGTAACTTATTCTTGGAGGAACACTGATTTCTAAGATACAGGCATCTGCCTAGTTTAGAAGTCAGGGTTACATTAATTGTAATTTTAGCCTTTTAAATACCTTTACCACTTAATAATTATTATAAATAATAAGACAAATATTCTTTTTATTATATTAAAGTCTTCATCATTTAAATTATAAATTCATATCAAATTATAATCATTTACTATTAAATATAACTGTACTGTATGGCTTTCATAAATAAATAAAATTATTTGTTGGTATACATTTTTGTATCCCAAGCAATGCAATGATCGCCGCCGGGTTTAAAGGATAACACGGGATTATTATTATTTCACATTTTCCTTTTTTTTCGTTGACGTTCATCATTCGTCTGGTCATACTCGCACGCCGGTTGTATCTACTCGTTACAAAACATCCGTGCATTTTTTTTTTTAAGGATAGGATATCATCAAATGACTTCTTCCGCTCTGGGTGGAGCGGAAGGGCGTGTCAGACTTTTACTGACTAAAACCCATCCGTGTTCCTTCTAAAGCCCTTTGCGTTCCAGGGCCGCGGTGACTCTTTCGAACAAATTCCGCAACCCTGGCAGGCTCTGGCCCTAGCGGGCCCCTTAATAGTGGCGTGCCCAAATGCTAGAAATAGACGAGCAAAAGAATAATAATCGTGCTGCATTACTAAAATCCGAAATTTGACATGATATTTTGGCAAAACTCCTGTAATCTCAAAAGATTTGCACAAACCATTAAAAATCCTAGATTTCCAATACAATATTGTGTTATCTCGAAAGAATGATTGAATTGCTAGATGTGTCAAGTTTACGTCGATTCGAGGTTATTGATGAGGGCCCGGAACTCCTGGAAACTTCTCAGAACTGAACTTTTCTGATGTTTAGACACTTCAATGGCATGTCATGTTTTCAGTAGTTTCTAAACTGACGAGAACATAGAACTAGCCCAATATATAAATAGAATCTATGTTGGCCCTTTTGTCTTTAGTAAAATTGATGTTTCTTAACAAAAGGATTGAGTTAACAGAAAAAATACATAATATAATGCCACCGAGAAATTGCCGACTCCGTAAGATTATAATAAATCATGATTAGATAATATTTTTCGCCATATTGTGAAAACATCGTTTTGCGTACAACAAATCCCATCCAAATTCAATAGTTTCTAATATATCCGTGTCTTATTAAGAAAAAATAGTTTACAATTACACGCGATATTTTAAAATCTTACGGCGTTTGCAATTTCCCGGTGACATTACAATCTTCCTGTTAACCCAATCCTATATATCTATATACACAAATGATAGCAATTTAATCTAGGCAACTTACTTGGAATGTAACTTTTAAAACTAAGACAAGCCGTGTCACCAGTGAGGTTACTCATCGGAAGAAAAATCCGTTTTTTTCTCTTAGTATGTATTAATTGACGTCCGACGGCCATCTACTGGGCTCAAAAAATCTAAGGAGTTAACCTTCGACTCGAAAAAAAGAAGAAGCGTCATCTTCGTGATTTTTTGGGCCCAGTAGGCGGCCACGTCAATTGCAGCGTCGGTGGCATTCATCGAATCCCCCAAAGTACAGGTGTATGAACACTTGGGGCACTCCAACGTGTGGCTCATGTTGTGAACAGGAGCACCGCACTCACCTTGTGTATCCGACGAGTCTATGAAACCCCATTTTGCCAGGTTGTCTGCACTGGCCTACCTGGGTGCGCAACCGATTCCATCTTAGGCCACTGAAGATCACGTCGGGTCGCTGGCACGACAGTACTTTAAATTTGTGTGGCCCAAAACATTGCCACTTCCTCGGCATCCTTAGTGGCAGCACATAGGTCACTTCGACACCTTTGGGTGATGCAGAGAAAATAGAGGTAGTATGTCACCTATCACTATTCTGCCGCCATAGAAAAAGGAAGTATCTAATCGATTTTCGACCTTAAGTTATTGTCTTGTTGTCGGAAATCGGTTACTTCGTTTTGTGTAGATACGTCCTTTTTCTTATGACGGCAGTATTTGTCTCTGCGTCACCAAAAGGTTGACAGGTAGAAGATATCATAGGTGTTAGCTAGTCCGCCCTCTGTACTTTCGAGTGTATTAAGTACAAATAAATTACTTCCATGCAAACTAATTTCATATTTTAACCTTTTTTTTTAATTTTTATCTTTTTATTTTAATTTATTTTTCATTATGTTACCCTGCTACAGTTAACGTTTGCTGTTGAATGTTGTGGGTAGTATATTTGTGAAGTTTTATTTGAAGGCAACAGTTTATCTTTATATACTACTGTTTGTTTTCCCAAATGAAATAAATAAATAAACAGATGTGACGATTGCATTGGCATTCTATCAATAACTAATGCAGCGAACTTGCAGCCTATGTATATTATAGGTATATATAGTATATTTATGCCGATCTGGTCTCAAGTGGTGCTTTGGCACTGTGACCGCGTCATATCGATCACGAGTGAAATTTGATTTGTGTATGCATATCATTATACAGTAATATCGTAGCGATTACTGAATCGATTGGCATCGAATGACTGCCTGATTGTTGGTGAGCAAGCGCGTTTGCTGGCCAGGGGATTTTTGCATGAAAAAGACCCTGCACCTGGGAGTTATAGCGGGACAGCCCCATACTGGGGCATTGGATAAGCCTGCATGTGAGTTTAGTGTAGGTATGTAATTGTATTTTTTCTGGTAGTTATAAGTACTAGCACTTGTTTCTAAGATTTGTATACTAACCAATTAATGGACTCTGTCTGAAGTAATTTTTTTTTTTATCCGCTTCTTTTTTAAGTGATAGAAAATATCTAATGCTATATTAATTATGTTACGTTAATTGCAGCCAACAAACCAAAACAGCTTAAAAACTTCCCTTCGCAACTAGTTAGCCGGCGTTTGGAAACATGCTGGTCCTGCTCCATAGGACAATCACGGGTGTAGACAAAATCAAACTGGTTGATTTATGAATTAACTTTATAGATGGGTATACTGTTTCTTTTTTGTGTTTTTATTTTCTGTTTAATTGGTGGCTATTAAGATTATCTGTAAATATGTGAGTACCATTTACCTAATTTTTTTTTAGAAAAGGAATAAGTACCTCTGCTGCATGCTGGTTATACTTTATTCTTATAAGTAGCATACTCTGGGTGTATCGTCCTCACATAATATTAAATTGATTTTTGTGTACCAAATTTTGTAAAGTCGTTATTTGAAAAGAGTAACTATGGAGTTTCTTGTCCGTTCTTCTCCATAAGAATCTACCTTTCCGAATGGACAGTAGAGTCACTTTATTAATATATTTTACTGAACTGTAAATGCTGACGTTCAAAAGTGCCGTTTAATAGCCTAATTGAAATAAACGTTTTTGACTTTGACTTTTGACTTTGTTTTTTATAACCCAACCTCCCTCTGCCTATCTCGTATGTATCAGAGATCGGAATAGGTGGACTATATTTACCTAATATTCGTAATGTAAGTAACATTGAGTTGATAATACTTTCTGTAAAATCTCGGAATTATAAATGGAATAATGACAATTAAAACCCGGGATTATAAATTGTTGATTTGAAGAATCAAAAGAAGAAAGAGTTGTGCGAAAACAAAACTATTTAATTTAACAGTTTTAGTAGGTACCTAACTCTAAAAACATAAAAAGATTCTTCAATATAATAATTTCGTTCAAATGTATTCAAATACATTAGCAATAAGTGATTAGCATTCTTAAATCCCGGGATACAATCGTCATGTTTAATTGTTTATGATTCCGGGATTTTAGAGGAGGTATTATCAACTTTATGTTACTAACTTCCACGAACATTAGGGAAAAAATAGTCTACCTATTCCGATCTCTGGTTATCATATTTCGAAAACAAAACTGCGAAATATAGTTGCACTATACCTACTCCCCTGATTAATTCGGGGTTTACTACAAATGCCTAATCTCCGAACGTCAATTCGAATTCGTGCAACACCACGGAATGGTCAAAGCTCTTAAGCCCTTTGTCAAATGCATTTAGCCCAGGCCTGCAAATAGGAAAGTCATTCAGCTGCCAATAGCAATTACGTGTGGTCTGATTACGTGGCGCTGATTGGTGCTCGCCACCGCCAGAATGTTGAGCTCTCGGAGACAGAGTCAGGCTAAATTAGGTTTAGCTGATGATTTTGAGCTATCTATTTTATTTTATTTCGGGGAAAAAATACTGGAGTACAATTAAATGTAATACATAATACTTATTATACCTAATACTAGCAACATTATCCACTTATTACTAACTAGTTGCCACCCGCGTATATGTATGAAAATTATCCCAAGGAAACATACTCCCGGGATCAGAACTACCCTATGTTCTTTCCCGGTATTCAAACAATCTCTATACCAAATTTCATCAAAATCGGTTCAGCCATTTGCGCGTGACGAAGTATCAAACATACACACACACACTCACAAACTTTCGCCTTTATAATATCAGTGCGATATTAGCTGTTGCCCGCGACTTCGTTCGCGTGTATGTTAGAAACTAAAAAGCTGTCACTAAAATAAGATAAACTAACTCAGTCTGTATAACACTGCTATGATCTGTTCTCTAAAAGCCATTGCAAATCATCATTATCTGCCTAGCCTTTTCCCAACTATATTGGGGTCGGCTCCCAGTCAAACCGGATTCAGCTGAATACCAGTGTTTTACGTGGAGCGGCTGCCTACCAGACCTCCACAACCCATTAACTGGGTAACACGGTACTTCTTGGCTAGACTGGTGTCAGATTTTCTAGCTTCTGACAATCCGTTACCAAAGATTTAGCATAACAAAAGCCATTGCAAATAAAGATATTTTTATTATGGCATTGCTGGCCGCATTGGAAGTCTTCGTTTTGCTCCCTGCTGAGTAAAACTTTTTGCGCATATCTTATCCAGGTTTCCCGAGATCTTTGCCACCCTAAAACGCATCTAAACTTCAACGATTGCTAAGTTTCAGTTTCTTGTGAGAAGTTACCGATAGCAGTTCTTATCAGGCCCAAAAAGGGTGATAGTCTTGGTATAAGGTATGCAAAGGGCAGGGTGCAAATAATGTATCGTTGTTATATACTAATATTCTTCTCCGTTACTGTGTTTGTTGCTGTTGCGTCGAATAAATGTTCTCCATTCTATTCTAGTTGGTCATTATATTCAGTGTGAGTGACACAAGCGCTCCTGTCCATTCGCTTAGACCACACACCACAAGCTAAACGTTGCCATCGGCAATAATAACCTCAAACGGCATTACCGATGTAATTCTGATACCGTAAATGTACAATACAAGATACGTACAAGTAGCATACATGCATTAATTTGTATATACCCATGGAATTGATGGCCGCCAGCCAATCAGTATCCAATTAGTATATTATAACCACAGTAACCACGCTATGTATTCATATAACTGATGATTCGCTACATTATTAAATACATACCCTGATAATTTCCCGAAATGGAAGCTAATATTTCGCATTACCATAAATAGTGTCGAGTGGTTAATTACTATTTGACGAGTGATGACGCGGGACTGAATTCAATTTTCGGTTATGTCAGTGTGTGTGATTTGTTGTGTCATATAACTTTTAGGTTAAACATATGTAGGTATGTGTGTCCGGCCATCACCAGTCACAACTAGCATTAGTTGTCAAAATTCGCTGTCACGCATCGTGAATGAACGGAAAACGGTTATAGTGTTGCGCTTTCATACCCGTTTACAATGTTGTCACATAATAGGCATGGTGCCTAATACGCAAACAGAGTTGCATTTTCAGTGACCAATTCGTTAAAGCTCTTGCAACTTTTATTCGAGGAAGCTCATAAACACGGGCAACAATAGCCAGATCACGTGTAAGTCCTAAGTACCAACGCCACGAGCACAGGTTATGTGTTCAGAAACAAAGTTGTCCCGCGCAATTTTCCCGCCTTTCATATAAACCGTTCCGGGTCTCCTATGTCCTAGCGGAGCATTGTACCCACTACCCGGGATATGGCACACGACGATTTCACTTTTATCATTCGTATTTGATAGTCTTCCTCTTTGCGCGATAAGTGTAATAAATATTACGTGTGTACGTGACCTGATTGAAACAATGCTAGCTCATACTCTTATTAATATATGTAATCGTAACCTCACATCAGAGCATATTGCCTGCTGTAGACGTTATTGCTTCTTATAATCATATTAATTTTAACGAGAACAAAATAAAACAGATTACCGGCGAAGAAAACGTTTGTTTTTTCTGTTCAAAAGAATAATGATCGCTGAATAAATTACTTTGATTTAGATGACGTGATCTTTAAATGCACGGATTTACTAATAAAATCTTATCGGTGTCTCAACGTACATTAAAAACAAAGCTCTGTATAAATAGTATGCTGGCCTGTCGTTCGAGTGGTTAGTGACCCTGACTGCTAAACCGGAGGTCGTGGGTTCGATTCCCACCCAGGACAAATCTTTGTGTGATGAGCATGATCATTTGTTCTGTGTCTGGGTGTAATTTGTCTATAATATGTATGTATTTAGAAATATATAAGTATGTTTATCAGTTGTCTGGTTGCCATAGCACAGGCTCTGCCTAGTTTGGGATCAGATGACCGTGTGAGTTGTCCCAAGATATTATTATTATTTCATTTTCTTAACATATAAATTTACATTTATAAATATTTATTTTTTACTTTTAACAGTTAAAAATATAAAAAATAGTAGTCCGCCGGTGTCAAGGAGCAGGGTCTAAGCTACCGGCGGTTAGGGCTCCAGAGAAAGGAACCTCCTCACAATACGAGCCGTATCGAGAAGTATTGCTTTCTGTATCAGGCCTTTTACCCAAACGCGCAACGACAGCTTCTTTCTTATTATTATTTGTTTACAGGTGTCCATCTGGCTAATAAATCACAAAGTCCGTGCTGATAATCCTTAAGGGCGTAAATAGAAGTGCGATTAACGTCACAGCACTCTAAAACGCATTCATTTGGCACAAGTGGTACATCAATAGTGTGAACATGGATTAAATTGCTTTCGCTGTACGTAGTTAGGTGTGTAAGCTCGAGCGAGACCTTCGTGTTCTACTATAGATAACAAGCCTTCACGGCCCACTGCTCACCAACGCCTAAGAAAAGTATTTCATGTTAGTATAACGTATATTACATCCATTTAGCAGAGCTGGTGTCGAGCCCGCTCTAACAAGACACGAGACCACGAGAAAAAGAACAATACACGAGGGACGGCAGAGAGAGGACTGAGTTGCATTCTCTATTTTATGAAAACACTTATTACCTAATATTAACATCAGTGGGCTGTGGGAACAACCAGCCAAGTGAGAGTCGCACTCAAACACGAAAGGTTCCGTACTCTCTTCGTTTCTTTTTGGGGGACCTTTTTCGATTTTAATTAAATGTAATTTTATTAAAGCGGTAATAGAAATTTACATTCTGTCATAATAACCCGCTGACAACACACGGAAGGACGGATGGGCGGACAGCTCTGGTTTAACAATAGTGTTCCGTTGGTTCCTCTTCGGGTACGGAACTTTAAAAAGCTCATTTCTTCTATTGTGACATTTATGATCTCGAAAGTATTGTCGAGATAATTAAATCGAACCTTGAGCGGAGCTCAGCACGCTTCACTGGAAAATATAGAATCCATTGCAGTAGCTTAGTTGTTTCATTTGAAAAACAATTTAAAAAATGTTGCAGAAACTACTCAGAATGACGCAAGTTACAATTAAAAAGCTTTGTACAATTTTAATTACAGCAGCCATTTAATTTTTTTGTTTGCAAAACAAGTTTTTCTTACAGATTGACTTTCAAGAAATGTTTTTACTATTTTTAATTAATTATTTTTTATTTATTCTATTTGGCTCTTCAACAACGAGCACGTTTGGAAGAAAGCATCTCATCTAGACTTAGATTAAAAAGAAAGCTATAATTAATTAAATTATAAAATATATTTGCAGGAGTGGTGTTTAGAACTTGCAGGTGTTGTGACGTTCATCAATACCGAATCGTTCTAATTGGTGACAGCTCACTGTTCCTTGAAAATGTGGAGGAAACATGTCGAGACACATCTGCGTCCTTTGGGACTTGTTGACAGCTTAGGAGCTACTTAATACCGGGGTGATTTTTAACCTAATGCAGTTGTCAGAAATTCAGGTGAATTATAGCAGATGTTGCACATAGATGTTGCTCATTCTACGCCTGTGGGTACATTTTACGCAGAGATCGTACAGTGCCCTTCGCATACAGTACAATAATGCTTAGGGTGTTGATAGGGCTACCTCGCTTCTGTAGCGCATCAGGGATGTTTGCGGAAATGCATATTGATTGCATTATGCATTAATGCGTTAAAGGAGTGCGTCCTTGGTGCGCAGGGTGCGAGCCAGTTCCAACAGCATTCTGGGCATAATTGCTGGCAGGCTGGACTGCCGAATTGTAAATCGTTGCTCCAGTATCTCAGCTGGAATACTGAAGTAATGATTTTATTTGTTGTGTGTGTTTTTCTAATTGATTGTATCACTAACATGGTTATAAGTTTATTTATTGTTACTAACAATTACTATTATAAAGAGCACAATTTTTAATATCTTCGCCAGATAACAACAATAACCAGTTCGAGCACCTTATAAAGTCTCATCGAATACGAATCACTTTCCGACACGGCACAGAAGCGCGAAGACAAACGCATGACGTCACTTTTATGGAGAAAACTAAAAATACACGCACTGTGAATACGTTTGTGGAACGGAATTAGGTTGGCTGGGAAGTCGTTTCAAACCAAACGAGTTATGGTGACCCAGTGGCGTCTATCTTAAATAGATTAGCGGGAAGATTGAGATCGTGCAAACAAACACTGACTTCTTGAGATCAGATTAGGATTATGTATCCAGCGGCGCTGTAGCGGGAGGGTCAACGACCTACATTCAATTGTTGTCAATAAGAGGGAAATACGATACAGACTGTAGAAAAGATAAACAGTAACAACTTTGTTGAGTGTGACATTTAACCTACTTACAAAGACGCTGAAGAAAGACGTAGTTTAGGAAAATTACCAACATCTGTGACAGAGATCCTGTGCTAAACAATATCTTCTAAATCTGCAACCAATTCTTTGCAACAAAGTTACATTCGTTTCTGCTATCTAATGGAGTTGATAATGTCGCATTGTTCTCATAAAGGTAAGTGTTACTATTTTAAATCAAAATATATTATTTTATTTGGTAACTTCAACCCAAAACATATCTGCGGAGCACTCTCGTCTAGCGTTGTATGGCTTGATAGTTAAAAATGAATAAAGCAATCTGGAAGTATTAACTCTTTTATTTAAAACATTATAACATAATTATGTAGAGATTATATGTATAGCGTTTGCTTTAAGAAATAAAATGTTATATGTAGGCATGTGTAAAACATGCCACTGTTAAGCGATTTCCCGATCGATCGCAGGGAAATCGGATGTGACAACTCGATCGCAGCTATTATAACGTCGTCAAGAACTGCGCGGGCGCCGCTAAAGGCGATCAGTCAATAGAAAGCACGTCATAATTACATTTTACTAGTTAATTCGCTGTGTGGTCTGGTTAGAACAAGTCAGGCCAATAGTTTTCTAATAGAGATTATAACATCACTTACTTGGGTGTTTATGCAGTCGAGAATCCTACTAATATTATAAACGCGAAAGTTTGTAAGTATGGATGGATGGATGTTTGTTACTCTTTTATGTCAGAACGGCTGAACAGATCTCGATGTAATTTGGCACAGAGGTAGATTATAGTCTAATATGTTCCCTTGGGATAATTTTCGACATAACGTGGGCGGAGCCGCGGGCGGTAGCTTGTTACATATAATTAGATGTCAAACTCAAACTCATCATCATGTTCATGATATCAGTGACTACCTTCTCTTTCATTTCACTCCACACACAGTCCATCCATTTATTCAATTAGGTGTCAAATGGCATGAGAAAAAACTTGTACCGGATTCCATCACCATACAAACTTTAACCTTTTAGCTATCTCTCTTTTGAGGATGAATTATGAAAATTCCTTCCTTATGGCTAGTTTATACAGTGCGGGCTGCAGACTAGACAGTAGACAGTTACTCCGACTCGGCCAGTAGCTCGGCTCGCCTTAGCTGTCTACACGGTGATAGTAGCTGCCCAGTATCTTGCGAGGCGTAGCACCCAAAAACTACAGGTTCCGCTCACAACCGCCTGGCTGGCACTGGCGAGCTACTGCCGAACGCGTCCGAACGATGCGAGTGATGGCCGAGCTGCTGCCATGAGCGAGTTACTGTAAGGCGAGCAGGCAGTGAAAACAAAAAATGTTGAAATTACAAGGATATGAGCTACTATCCAACTTGCACGTGCCAGTAACTCGTGAGATACGTCCATACGATGCAATTTACTAGCTGTAGTAGCTACTCGGCAGGCTGACTCGCTCGCTCGCACTGTGTAAACTAGCCATTAGTATTTATTTGCATTCTATGAGAAAATCTTGTGAAAAATTTCTTGCCTTTGACGATTTAAATTGATAATTAAAATCGAATAGAAATATGCTTTTATACTACACCTGCTTGGAAAGTACCTTGATACTTTATCAAATTTACGGTAGAAAGTACGTCATTGCATATCGAACAAATATGCGGGGAGAAAACGCATCTGAGCGGGAGAGAAAAGTGTATGAAAATCCATTTCTTACGTGGTTTTTCTTTTTTAATTTTGGGTAAGACTATGCGCCGGTAACCTAAATATCAAAAGCCAAAAAGTTTTTACAGTGAGTTTTTATCTCCAAGTTCGTAAAATGACACTGGCCACTAGCTGTGTGTTGGATGGTGTCGGGCTGGCAGTGCGACCGCAGGCGGCAGGATAAACAATTTGAAAAAAGAACATGTGAAAATTGCAGACGCCATTGGCGCCATTTCCAATTTGTGTGTTGTTTGAGGATTCAGTTTTAACTGCAACAATTTCAATATAAATTTCAATTAGTAAAGATTTCGTTTTTTATTTTCCTTCTAGGTGTAGTATAAAGCACTATGTATCACTCGAGAGAAACTGCGATTCCCGATCTTGGGTGTTTTAAAGCCCTCGCCTACGGCTCGGGCTTCAAACGACACCCTCGACGGTAATCGGTCACTTTCTCCTCTCGGTGAACAATGTACTATAGTACTCGTCTAATACATTTCACTCTTCATTAACTCTAGTAAGGTACGTATCTGCACAAAGAGCCAAAACCAAATACCTACAAATAGTATTCCAGAACCCTCTAATTAGCTTAATTAGTAGCTTCGCCTGTACATTGATGGCTTCCCTTTGTGCGACTTGCACCTACAACTTGCACCTCACAGACCTCACCTTTCAAAGAAACTTGATTTAAGTAGTAGCTACCTATTAGTTCGGGATGCATACGGAGGTGGAATTCGGAAGTCAAACGGGATAGGTTTCAATACTAATTAGTATATTAACCTATCTAGTATAGTCACAGTTATTGGACGAGCATAGTACTGTTTAGAATGGAATCGAGGCCAGGTTATATAGGTTATGTTGTGTGTGGGGGTCGATAATACTAAATTAAGAGTATTGCCAGTATATAGACATAGTCTGGTTCACAGTTTCTGTATGGTATTTAAAGCTATATACATATGTATGGGAACTTTATGTTACGTAAAGCTACTTTGCGTTCGCTTTAGAACATAAGAATCAGTTTCAGATAAAGTGCCCGGTACTAACATTGTGACGTGCCGTAAGCTCGTTTTCTACGAAATTAAGAAGATTAGGGTAATTTTTGAAGTGAAAACTTCTTTGCCGGCGTTGTGCACTTTTTGGGATGGGTAAAAAATGTTAAACTCGCGTCAGGACACCTGACCTGATCGAAAATTCGTAAGACGGAGGGAAAGTTCTGAAGTGTTATATTTTTTATGTAATTTAAATGTCATGTTTGTGTACGATAGCGCAATAAATGAATATTATATTTTACCACATAAATGATAGTACTGTTATACTAATTTAATCAAAGCAATTCGTGCGAAATTATTCTCTAACCATTCCAAAATATCAAAAATGCACAACGTTAATGGTCGAGTTTTCACTTCTGCCGGCACTCCCGGAGTGCAATCCGTTGTTTTTTTTCTTAATTATTGTACTACAAGCAAGTTGCACGACTGTTTCACAAGAAATCAAAACATGAAGAGTACTATGGCGGTGTATCCTTTGACCGTTATTTCTACCAGACCATTGGTCGGACTAAAACAACTTGATTAATTTATTAAACCTTTCTTAGCGAACGTTAAACCCACGTAAGATAAAGTACTGAAGCCTCTTTCCAATGGACTCTCGGGACTATTTACAGCCATTAAAGACCAAGTTTAACTCAATTTTGTGGTTGACACTTTAAGAGGTTTCTTTAACCGTTTAAGCCCGGATAAGTCTTTGGGGAGGCGTTAACCTCTCGAATAAGCCCGAACGCCCACAATAGGGATGTTGCTGAGGTTAAAAAATATGACTTTATTTAGTCCGTCAGTTAAATTATCGAAAAATATTGGATACGTATTTATTTCTATCAAATTAATAAAAAAATACGAAAATAAAACGCATCAAGGATAAGGAGTGGGGACTTGTAAAGTCACTTTCCAGTAAAAAATGTACTGGTATTCACATACCAGTACACTTTTACATGTATTTTCAACGCACTATTTCGTCTTAATTTTTTGTTTACGTGCCAAAAGGTAAAATACGTGGCTAGTATTTTTTGGAAATCTATCTATCGGATTAGATATAATTTGATTTTAAATAGCCTATTATGTGGTATCTAGGTAATGGATGCGAGAGCCCAGGGCCGATCGATGTGGCGACGCTATATTCAGCAATGGATATCTTTCGGCTGTAATGATGGTGTAAGAAAGAAAGAAAAATGTTTATTTGGGACTCGCACAAGACTAACAAACTAGTAAAATAAAATTAAAAACTAAACAGTATAAAAAAATAATTATCTGCGCGAGGCCAAAATGGTCCCTATCTCAGCTTATGCTGCGATATCTAAAAAATAAATAACGCAGCGCTGGTATTCTGATAGGGCCAGTCAGTGGTGCCACGGATAGTCACGGAGCATATTTAACAGAAATATACAAATAAAATAATAAGTATAAATATGGGTAAAAAAAAAGCAACAATTATTAATATATAATTATATAAATGATAAAAAAAAAAAAAAAAAAAATCGGTACATACAAACAATAAATAAGCTGACACCCAATAGCCCAGAGCTCCAGCTTCATTTGTCGATATCATAGACAAATGAATAGAGCGCGCGGGCGCAAGTGGGAGGTTATGGTCGGCTGTCACAAAGAAAAGATGGTTGAACCCGTTGAACAGAAACATAAATGAAATGAACAGAAACATAAGTGTAGGTAAGTAATTAAACACACAATCCATTACTCACTTTACTTATGAATAACTAGGTTCATATCAAAAACGGCTGCCACTCTTTTAGTGTAAGAACATTTGCTCTATTTTTAAAAGCTATAACGCTAAAATGACACAACGTTTACTATATCTAACAACAACACTACATAATTTTTCATTTAAAATAACGTTCAGTACATATATGTATATAATAACATAATTATGTTATAATAACAAAACTTTCTCTAACGTTCGTTCAGTATAGGTATTCTTATCACTTCACTCCATATTATAAAACAAAGTCCCCCGCCACGTCTGTCTGAGATAAACTTAAAAACTGCTGAACGGATTTTCATGCAGTTAGACCAATGGATGGGGTTATTCGTGTGTAAGGTTTCATAATTTATAAGTTTTATAATTTGTTAATGTTTTGTGTAAATTGGCTAAAATATGACGCTGATTAACAAATCAGCGTCATATTTCAGCTAATGTACGTTAAAAAGTACAAAATAAAACTTAGAAACGTAAAAATACATATGTAAACATTTTCTTAAAAGTAATCGTCATGTTTGTGATTCCGGGATTTTGGAGGAGGGATTATCAACTTACTTCCACGAGCATTAGGTAAATATAGTCTACCTATTCCGATCTCTGATTACGAGAAACGGTTTAAATGTCAAAGTAGTACCTAGTTCTATTTAGTTCTTCATATCTAGTATTTAATTACCGAAGTCAAGACAACATTTCAAGGCACTTCTTTACTCAAACGCATTCTGATGTCAAAGACAAGTCCTGTTTAAAGGAAAATCCGTTTACTTGAACCCGTCATAGAAAACCGTTTCAATGCAATATCTTTGAATCTTTGAGTGTTAAGTTTTCTGAGAAGAAATATTCTCACAGTCGTCCGTATCTTCATTTCACTTTGACATAGGAAGCATACTTTTAATTTCCTAAAGAACTTAGCAAGTAGTAGTATAAATGTACCTTTTAAAGACAAAACGTGAAATGTTATATTCTGCTGATGTCTTTCGTTTCCTGGATTTTAAAGGAGGTATTATCAACTCTTATGTTATTTAATTCCGCGAACTTTAGGTAAATATATTCTACCTATTATGATCTCTGATCATAATACACCAGCATACTTCCTTATTGAACACTTTTTACCCACCCTTATCAAAGTACGAGTATAGCCGTACCTTACAACGACTGAAATAAATAACGTACCGTCAGGTTATTGGAACCCGACATATCTTGCCTTCGGTTAAAATAATGATAAAACAACATTGTGGTAGAGCATCGATGTGAAATGCGATTTCGATAACATTTCCGTTTTCCAATTAATATATCGAAGTTATGCAGTTAATTATATTTGTGTGAAGTATTTGTGCGTGTAAATGTCAACGTATTGTTTGAGCGCGACCACTGAAATGTTCATTCTGATGATTCCGAACAATGAGACTATACATCAAGTTATACACGATCAACGTGATTAATTAGTAAAGCCGATAAATCATCGAACTGATGCTAATTCGTAGTGAATGTCAAACAGCTACGAATGCATCAACTAAGGGCGTCCTGTATACCGGTTTTGATAGATTATAATGGATGGCAATCCTATTAACCTTTTGAACGCCAGAGCATAAACGCATCGGCGTGCCCCCGACGCCAAGCCACAAATTCGCCGTACTTTTTGTCATATAATTGTGACGTTTGGCGTACAGGGCACGCGCTTGCTTGTCATGTATACGTGACAATGGCGTTCAAAAGGTTAACATAAAGTCAAAAGGCTAACCATAAAACGAAAGCTTGTGATCTCCATGGGTATGTTCTTAATCTAATCTAATACCTTTAAACGAGCAATTCTTGTATATATGTATATAATCTGAATTTCGGAAACATCTCCTACGATTTTCATGAAATTTTGTATGCAGGGGGTTTCGGGGGCGATAAATCGATCTAGCTAGGTTTCATTTTTAGAAAACGTTTATCAAAAAAAAAAAAGTACTAATAATAAAGAAAGAAAATTAGTTTATTCTGCACAAATAGAAGGCATATTGTAGAAATTTAAAATGGGCACCAAAATAAATAAACAGTTATAATTAAGAAAACAAAAGGTGAAAGCAATATTAAAAATAAAAAAATGACGATTCTATATCTGAGACGGACATTATAATTAGTGCTCACACTATAGACGACACACAAAGGAAAGAAGTTAATATCACGATTAAAATAGTCGGAAGAATCCAAAGGCCTTTAGCATAAACTTCGTACAAAGCTCAAGTGGCTTCCCATACGACTTCGCCGGGATTCTAATATTTTATTTCTGCTCTACAGTATTCTGTTCAATTCTACAACCCCCTCTTATCTTAAAAAACGTTTCTAGTTCCTTCATGAAACACATAATAGATATCTGAGGTCATCGGAAAACTTGAGACTAGAGATGGCGATGCATTCCACCAGCTTCTACGACAAATCTTTTACAATTCAAGCGGTGCGGTTATGGAATGCCTTGACCGTGTTGGTAAGGCGTGCTCAATCTTTACTTTTAAAACTATGGTGAAAAATCACTATCTCTCTCCTTAATCGTCTTTACTTGGATTCTCTGCTTTTTTATAATTATTATTTTACAATATGTTTTTATCTATTATGTATTTATTGTATATATAAATAGTACACCTAAGACTACCTACAACACTGTATTTCCTTCTCTATTTAAAAATCCATCCAAAGGTTGTCTTTAAAAGATGGCTTTTAGCGATAAGGCTGTCCATTGTGTCACACTATGTAACGTTTTTCTTCATCTATTTTTTCTGTAACTTATAAGGTGTACATAATAAAGAGTATTCTATTCTATTCATTATCTTATAAGTCATCCGTACGACCACACAATACACATGCCTACAATGCATCCATTCAATGGATTCCTTTGTGTGCACGATTGGAGAGTATTAAAAATCACGTTCAGTAGGTACACAATCAACATCCATCAATTTGTTCAAGTCACTCTAAACCATATAACAACAAATATGATCCCATAAATAGAAAATCCGACAAAAATAGAGCCCAAAGCTCAAACAACGCGAACGGATGGCCATTCTCTGAATGATGAACAAATAAAAAAAAACGAACAAGGATTGTATTTATCAAAGACTTTCAATTTGTGAAGAGACTATTCGATAAAGCTATGGATTTCATTTTCTGTGTTTCGTTGTAATACATAAGGAATCGAAAACCCACATGGAATAATCCGAAGAAGAAACTTAAAAAAATATTATGACGACGTTCATACATATTTTACATAATAATTTTAGGTAGTCAAGGTTACATTTTGAAGTTTACTGTTTTTAAGCTGTCGGTTTAGGTTATGCTTTGCTAGGACACATATAGCAGTGCTGAAGAAACTTTGAGTCCTACTCCTTGATTTTCCATATTGCATTTAAGAATGTAATGATGCCCTTTTAAGTATTTACGTCTCACTGACTGACTCCTTAACAATTCAAAAGTGCCTGTAGTTATAAAATAAATGCTTCGCCGTTTTCAATTTCAAGAAAATCCTTGAATATTGCCACAATTTTCATTACTTATGCATCAAGCAGGCCGTGGAATAAGTGCTTTTTCTTAACCAAAAGGAATCAAAAATCTTTTTAATAAGATTTGACCTGGCATTCAAGTACTTGTGGATAAAGACTTTTAGCGTTAGAGAAACCCGATTGAAGTTGCGTCACGAAGAAAACGTGGAATATTTTAAAGTTTGTACGATGTTGGTGTGAAGTTCAATTTGGATTAAAATCTCACATAAACGATCAAACCACCGATTTAGACAGAAAAACAAAATTAACGAAGTAAGATCCTACCTTGGAACCTTGAGTACCATGGTTTACATGTGAAACGATGTTCATTTGAAACCACTTTTCACTGCCTTTTATGCATAATTTACCTTAATTCCTTTTAAAAATCAGTGATTGAGAAAAAAAAAAAAAAATCTACTTAAATGGCTGCGATTACAGCGTCGTTAATTTAGAACCATTGAATCGCACATGTTTTTGACTTAATAGAAAACGGTTCCGAATGCAGACATATTTCACTGATTACAATCTTTGAATTTGTCTTAGTGTCCCGAAATGGCAAATCGGTAGATCACAGTGGAAACCTTAGCATCAGCTATTTACATAGATAACATGGAAGTGCCCAGCAATGGTTGCAATTCAGCTGCCAAGTTGTTAAGATGAACATCGGACGACAGCGTTTGAATTTACTTACGGGGAAAATGTGACAGCTGTGTACTACGTAAATGGAAAGCATACTGAGTGGCCGGGCATGATTTACTGAAAATGTTTAAGAATTTCCTTTGTCTTGCTATGCTGGAAAAGTTCAAAAATCTTGGAAGTTTTTTCCTTGGAAAATTTAAAGGAAAATCTCGCTTTTCACTGCTTTAAAAATGGGTCTTTGCCTGACTGCGCCACAGAAGGCCAGGTACTTTAAATTTTGAATCAAGCTCTTTGAAGCTACCAAACTTTCAAGTTTATAGCAAATTATTAAAAAAAATAGGACCTAAGAAAATTAAAATAACGGTGTTTCGTATAATAATTAATTCCTGTCTTAAAATAATGAAATGGTGATTCAATGTTCAAAAGCTAGCGAACGTTTTAAATAAAATATAAATTATTATTTTGGCTCAAAGACACTTTTATTAGGTATCTAGTTATTTGTGTTATTGGCACAAAGTCAATTAATTTAGCTATCTAATTTAATTTGCGACTATGCAATTGCACGCGTACCTATTTTAATAATAAAATTATATTAGCACGTTTCAGATAAAGGTTATTCTAGACTGTTTAGCTATATCCTACAAATTAATTAAAAACTTATATTTATAAACTTATTTTTAACGTATCGAATAAATCATCATCGTCGGCTTCGAGTCAAACCGGATTCTGCTGAATACCAGTATTTTACGTGGAGCGGCTGCCTAACAGACCTCCACAACCAGTAACGGGGTAACACGGTAATCCTTAGCAAGCACCAGAGACGCCAAGAAGTACCGTGTTACCTTAGATTTTCTGGCTTCTGACAATCCGTAAGGACAGCATCGGCAAGCGTTGCTTAACCTTGAAGATCGACCCGTGCGGCTGTTACTACTTAGCCACGAGCTCCTCCTTCAGTTTCAAATGAATAACTAGGTAAAATATCGTGTACAATTTCTGCAAATACATACTAGCTCTAGGATTGATTGTGCCAACCGCTTTTTTCTGTGTTTATTCATAAAACTTTATCAGTTGTAGCCTTTACAAATTCTACCTCTTAATGCCTATGAACAACTATGACGTCAATTCTAAATCGTTGATGAATCGAGGTATTTTCATGCTAAAGTCATCAAGATTATCTTCCTGCCCATGTCCTATATTAATTGGGGTCGGCGCAAAACCTTTAGTTTTTATTTTCCTTATTAATCCTTAAGTATTTATAGAATAAACCTAGTCACAGTACTTGTATGAGTAAGCGTACGCTTTGCTCGGTGCATGCGGCACGCCTTTTCTAATCTGACGGTGTTGCCCTTAGGCTCTACAAACAAACAAATAAGGAAGCGGTCAAATTGCTACTTGACGGTCAGTTAGACTGACTACGTTTGAGAATCGCAAAAGGTTTGTTTCGTATCATTAAAGATGGCAATAATGTTATAGCGTGATTAGTGAAATCAAAATCAAAATCCATTTATTCAAATTAGGCTGAGTGCCAGCACTTTTTGAACTTCAAAGTTCTACATAAAGACACATGTTGCAGTGAAGACGTTTGACACGGTGGATGCCTACCGTACAAGGAGCGATCAACCTGAACGGACTACTGCCTTATCGGCCATATTTGTTATTTCGAAAAAAAAATTGACACTAGTCGAACAGCAGATAAAGTTTCTTAAATTTTGATGCTCTTAAGGTCACGTATCTAAATGTGTAACGAGAATGAATAACTGCTTGTCTTGGTATGGTTATGTGAAGAGGAGGTATGAAACGCATGTTACTATAAGAGTTATGAATATAAATGTGGATGAATGCACAGGGAGAGGGGGCCAAAGAAAAGACGGATGAGTTGTGTTAGGAGTGATATGAAATAAAAGGGAGTTAGTGATAGCGTGGCGGCTGACAGGACAGAATGGAAGAAAAAAATGTGTTGCGCCGACCCCAAGTAACATGGGATAAGGGCAGGAAGATGATGAAAGGCATCGGATCATAGGTACATGGAAATCTAAACAGTAGACCAGAAAAAGTTTATTTTTATTTTTATTTGCCATGTAATTTTAATGTTAAAGTAAGTTTTATACATTTATTTTCTAGAGACTTAATTAAGTCTCTTAAAAATAAAATGTATGAACTTAATAAATTTTCTCCGAGAAAAACACGAGTAGATGAAGTTGCGAGGTATTTTTATGAAAATTCTTTAATTAGAAGTCTTCATTATAGGTGTGAGTCAGGGAGTTAACACGCTGAACTGGACAGTATGCAAGAGTTAGCTTGGTGAAAACAGATTCTGGTTTAGTATTTTTTATGATGCTTGGGGACGGGCTATGTCCAGTAGTGGACATGATTGCGATGTGGGATTCTTATTTGCACAGCAGTCAATGTCAAAGTCAAAGCGTTAGGCCATTAGACGGCACTTTTGAACGTCATCATTTACAGCTAAAATATTAATTTAAAAAATAATAACGTGACTCTACTGTCCATTCCGAAAGGTAGATTCTTATGGAGAAGAACGGACAAGAAACTCAATAGTAACTCTTTTCAAATAATGGTTTTACAATATTTGGGAAGCCAAAAACGAATTAAATATTATGTGAGGACGAGAGGAGCTCGTGGCTAACATAACAGCCGTCGGGTCGATCTTCAAGGTTAAGCAACGCTTGCCAAGGTCGGTCTGTGGATGGGTGACCATCTCAACATACCGAGACTCCTCCGTGCCTCGGAAAGCACGTTAAGCTGTTGGTCCCGGCTGTCATTTGTAGATCTTTGGCAGTCGTTACGAATTGTCAGAAGCCAGAAAATCTGACTTGTCTTGTTAAGAAGCACCGTTTCACATACTTAATGGGTTGCGGAGGTCTGGTGGGCAGCCAGTCTACGTAAAATACTGGTATTCAGCTGATTCCGGTTTGACTGGAAGCCGACTCCAATTTATTTGGGAAAAGGCTAGGCAGATGACGATTATGTGAGGATGAGGCACCCAGAATATGCTACTTATGGATAGGACAAAGGCATATATTTCGAATTATTGGTTTTTCTATGTAACTTCTATACTTATTTATTAAGTGTGACTTCTACTACTGAGTATGTGTTTTATTTCTAGTGGACCTCTAAGATATAAATTACAGTGGCATTTTAAGGTGTTGCCATCCAATCAGTAGGAATTCAAAGCGATTGATTGATTTGCTAGTAAGGGACTGGGCTATGGTTTTCTCATTGAATATTGCCATTAATCCCTACATACAAGATGGATTTTTGAGACAAGTCAGTACGGGCAGGAGAAATTTCATTTTTAGTATTCATACCTTAAATGGTCCCATAGAGTCTTTTGATCCCTACATGAAATAGGATCGATACACTTAAACATGTTTTTTGGTATTTTTTCGCCGACTCTCCATTTTTTCCAAAATCTGTGAATGCAGTTTATAATATCTAAAAAAGTTATGGATGGTCTCCTAGGAACGTTTTCTTGAAACAGTAACGATTAAGGTAAGGTGTCCTTACTGTCCCATCAAAAATCCTACCTGTAGATTGCGTAAACGATCCATTTTCTAAATATGATTTTTGAATATGACTTTTGACTTTTTTGACAAGAAGCGTGTCGCTGATTAATCGTTCTTGCAAATCCTTAGGTGGAATACCTAAAGGTAACAAAATAGGTGTTTTATTGAAATAACCAATGACCATCATCCCGACTAACATATCCAGAAGATAGCGCGTCCAAACAAACAAACAAACAAACTTTTCAGCTTCATATTGTATAGATCTGCACTAATTGGCTCCCGGCCCTGCAGCTCCGAACCAAAATAGAAACCTTCATTCTGAAGAGACCACTTATGGCCGACCTCTGTTAACCGTCTATCCACATGTCATCATTGTTCTATTTTGAATTTGCCCGAATTTGATGCAAGTTTGTTTCCAATATTATTTCTCTACAGTTGGCTCGAAATTCTAGGTAGAGAACTAAAACAAACAAAAGTGTTCGAACCCACTAGTCTGACGAACTTTAGCTGAACTGCTGCCGCAGGATTAATATCACTAGGGCTAGCTTCGTCTATGTTTAAACTATCTAGTTTGGAATATAGGCTTGGTGAGCGAGTATCATTTAATAGGCAAAAGTATAGTTTCGGGTAAGTAATTATGACCGATTGCGGCCAATCTCAACGGAGACTAGCCATTGGCGTGGGATATATTATAGTGCACAAGTGTGTGTTCAACACACAGATACAGCACACCCTTCTTCATCACCGCCGTAGTCTAATGGGACGGCAGACAAAACACATGTGGATAAACCCTAATATAATATCGTATATGTATGTATCCTATACACGTGCATAACAATCCTTATGCTTCTCTTTTCGTGCCGATGCTTACTCCCCATCTCCGTCTATATTCCTGCCCTTTTCTCAAGCTACATGGCATTATTGAAATAGATAGCTAACGTGTTTAATTTATGGAGAATGATATTATTATTTGTGCAAAGATGTATTTATTAGTTAACATTTCAAGTGATTTATTTATCGATTGGGTTTAAAGTTATCTACTTTTTCTTGGACAGGCCTAGTAGCTCGAAAGACCTTTTTATTGCACTCTGCCTCGGTCAAGTCAAAACCCCGATTAATGGATGAAGCATTTGAAGTTTTGTAGGTATTCCTCAAACTCTATTTTGGCCTGAAAAAATGATGATATTTTCGTATCAAAGCAGGGTTTCTTCACGAGCTTTACTCAATACACTGAATTCAGAAACCCGTCTAAAGACTGAAGTGCCTACCACTGAAGTGCTTACCATAGAATACCAGCGCTGTGTTATTTATTTTTTAGATATCGCAGCATAAGCTGAGATAAGGACCATTTTGGCCTAGCACAGATAATTATTTTATTATACTGTTTAGTTATTAATTTTATTTTACTGGTTTGTTTGTCTTGTGCGAGTCCCAAATAATCATTTTTCTTCCTTTCAATTTATACTTGTTTGAAAAGTACACGTCACATAACCAAAAGTAACCGACACCGTAGGTCTGAAAATTCAATTTCCACGGAAAGCTAACATACTCCGGATGCAGACCAAGTTATTCGTTCAGCTGGTTTAGCTTAACTCGCATCGCTGGGATGTTTCCAACTCACACGCTGCAAACTATATAAACCGCTTAGTTTTCATAGTTTGCGGTCTGCATACAAGTATGGACAATTACCTGAGCTATTTGAGTTATGCTGAAACTTTATTAGTTTAGTTTTAGGTCTGCCACCGAATTTAGGGTGTTTGTCTACTAAAGATGTGCGAGGTAGCGAAGCGGTGAGCGAGGGAAACCACTCATTGGCATCATTTAATTTTCCTAGTCACACTTAGTTCAGCTGTGTTCAAAATGAGGGGATGAGTATAATGCTTTATTAGTCACAATAGAAACCAGTAATCGGATTACAAAAACGTCTTAGGCACATTCACATTGGTTTCAAAGTCACGGAACGTATCGCAACTGGCATCTTAGCTAGGTTACATACTAACCTGTGTTAAAGATACCAGTCCCATTCCCCAAAGGGTAACAAAATCACTATTATAAAATAAGTTTATTGTGTATAATATGTGTGTGTACAGCTGGAAAAGTACACGCACACCGAATCACAGCTTGGCTACGCTCCCTCGCGCTGCTTCGCTACCTTACACAATGTCCAAAAAATAAAAAAGAGTATCTACACCGACATCTTTAGGGACAGCTGAATCCCACAAAATACAAAAACGAGGAAATATTTCTACACAAATGTCAACAAAACCAGAAATGTAGTTATTACTTATGTATGTAATTACTTAAGGGGCACTAAGGTCTAGAGTTCAAACGTGGTCGCAACTTCAGCTTAAACTCATCACGTAGGATTGATAATTATGTTTAGCAGCTTGTTTACCGTATTTTAAAACGTGAAACTTCTAGTTTGTGTTAATTAATTCAGTGCTGATTGCGTTGAAGTGTTTTACTGAGTGGCGCAATTTGTAATAAAGTGTCTGCACCGCAGGTAATAGACGTCAATGTTATTTATCTGAGGGCTTCAATAAATCTAACTATTATAGCTTTGTGGTTTATGTATTTACTTAAGGGGCACTAAGGTCTAGAGTTCGTAGTCGCAACTTCAACTTAAACTCATCACGTAGGATTCAAAATTCAAAAGTCATTTATTCAAATTAGGCTGAGTGCCAGCACTTTTTGAACGATATGTTTAGCATCTTGTTTACAGTATTTTAATACGTGAAACTTCTAGTTTGTGTTAATTAATTCAGTGCTGATTGCGTTGCGGTGTTTTACCGAGTGGCGCAATTTGTAATAAAGTGTCTGCACCGCAGGTAATAGACGTCAATGTTATTTATATGAAGGCTTCAATAGATCTAACTATTATAGGTTATTATGCCAACATGTTTTTTTTCACACCACATAAATAAATGTGGTCCACAGTGGCACCACATAAATAAGTGTGGTGGTGTGGTGTGTCTTTTCGCACAGGACAATCTCTTACAGACAACCTTTGGATGGCTTGACTTAAAATATCTCTTTTTTAGTTTTGTGTTTTTGTGCGTATCTGGCGGAATAAACGTGTTTTCTTTCTTATATATAAAAATGAATCCCTATTTTCCTTGATCACGGCATCACGCGTGAATGGCTGGATCAATTTCGTTAATTCTTTTTTTGTTGTGTTTGTTATTGTCAAGAGAAGGTTCTTATGTGAGAGAATTAAAAAAAAATATATACATCCGGGCGAAGCCGGGGCTAGCACTAGTAGCCTATAAAATATATTCAGCAGACCAAAAAGAGCAACCTTTTTAAAGTAAACTTGATTCATAGGAATCCTGGTTTAATTTTAAATTCATACAGCACGCGTTCCTCTTTTTATTTGACAGTATATTTTTATTTATTTTTTTACTACACATACATTTTTTGCTGAGTTTTGATATTCGTAGGTACCATAAAACGCCGCCGCGCCGGGTACAATATGTAATTAACTAGCTTTTGCCCGCGACGCACATATTCCGTTTCCCTAGAAATTTCGGGAAATACTCTCTTAGTGCTCCCCCACATGCCAAATTTCAACCTTTCTACGACTAGTTGTTTCGGCTGTGCATTATCTGTCAGTCACTCAGTCAGTCAGTAACGGAAGAATTTTAATATTAGGATTGATTTTACATACATTTTGGCGCAGCTTTATAAATGTAGGATTTGAACTTCGCTTTTATAGTACGCTCGTACGTATTATGAGCCCTTTTTTTGTTGTCAAAAATCATTGTTCAACACGCGTTATTTTCACTTTGAAATATTAAAGAAAAAATGACTGTTCAATTCAATGCTGAAGTTATTTTGGCCGCTGATTTAATAAAACGGATTATTAAGCCAGTTTGCTGCGACAGATATATAGAGGTATGCGGAACAGAGAGTAAAGTCCCGCACACCTTCATTGAAATGGGAGGATCCTCCGACCAGACGGTTGTTGTGTCTGGTGGGTAACGGCCGCGCATGAGATTGCTTATTTGTGTAAAGGTATAACCTCGTGTCTAATTGTTTATATGTTCTTCCTATTCGCATTGTTTACGTGTCCTAAACTGTTTCGTGCTGTGACAATTGTGTGTGTCCAATACTGTCCATACTCCTTCTGTACTGTAATTGTGAAATCGTGTTATGTACGGACAATATAATTATTGTAAGTAGCAGACTGAGTTCCAGTTTTACCGCTCACCGTACACATACCGTCACTCACGTACCTCGCTTCTTTGTTTTTTTATGTGGCGGCATTGATGCCGCTACATGTATTATGTGAAATAGTTTCAGGAAAACGAGTTATATAGAGCACCTAACGAAGGTTATTTTTTCATGAATATTATATTCTTGTCTTGACAACAGATTCGAGAACAACTCTCGGCTTAGTAAATACTGTTGCCTCTTTGATCATACGGGATTTAGTACGTTATTGTCGACTTGTATTCATAAGTAGGCATCGACGTTACTGTAAAAGCTTGAACTACGGTCAAACCTTCTTTGCTTTGTCTTAGTGAAAGGATTGCGAACTGTTTAGGACTTGATATACACATTGCAAATGGCGTGCGGTTAGGGCACTGTGACGAAAATGTATAGGGTCTGTCTGCGCACCCGCGACGCTAAGTATATTTCGTTCCTTTAACACCATTTTATGTTGTCAGCGCCCCGGCCGCGCGCCCTGTCCGCTATGTATATCAAGTCCCTTACGTTTAAATCGCTACTTTTGAAACTTTTAATTGCACACATTCGGTTAGTTCTAGGATTTACTTCAGACTCCTCAGATTCTTGTTAAGGGTGATTTTCTACCAAAGATGTGCGAGGGATGCGAGTGAGGAATGTGTGCGCTACTACGCCATTCTTGCACGGCCTAGCAACCTCGCACATATCTGACGGAAAAGCACCCTAAATGTTGAAGAATCTCTCTCTTGTCTGACAGTTAATTATACCAAAAAATGAGAACCAATGAATGAATGATTGTAAGACCTCAGCAAATCTTAGGATACTGTACTGTACACCCTGTACAGGACTTTGACATTCCAGCAAATTTTAGCATCTACCGTAGTTCTGGATATCACAGTAACATCTACATTTTGTACTTGGAAGAACCAAAAGATCTAATTAAGGTTACGTTTCAAGAGGATCCTTCTGTGTTCAAGTCGGCTCAACATTGATTTAATAGGTCCGAGCTACCTTTCGTGGAATCAGAGCTTATGTTATCGTCAGTTTTTCGTCAAGGTCGTATCCGATGTCAAGTTTCTGTATATAAGGGACTCTTGTGTTGCCAACCTACTTGCTCATGTAGCTTCTGCCTTTAAATAACTTTCTTTGTTAGGTACTCGTTTTGGTCTCAAGAGAGTTCAGTTTTTTATACTTTTGTTTAAACAATATGGTGACATTTTAAGAACTTGGTCCAGTTTCTGTAAAGTCGTTAATAAAACAAAAGTTTTTGCCCCGTGTTGCAACTTCTAACTTGGTTTACAATAAAAACTGAAAAAAGTTTATAAATAATACATAATATTCCGCTTTTAACCAGTTTATAAAGAGTGTCCAGTGTAAAATTTGAATTTTAAACTACAATATGATTCTCGTTTTTTATTTCAGCAAAATAAAGTTTGGCGATGCGGATTTTATTTCTTAAAAATAATGTGGTCTTAATGCCGACCGTTCCTGTTTACCTTATTTCAATCGAATTCTTAATTTTGCGGAACACGCAAAAGCAGTTGCGTGGGTTCAATGGCAGCATTTTTACGGCTTCAGCTTATTATTTTTTTCAGTTAATTACGTTTCAAAGGTTCTTAACGTCAAGGGATATGGTTGAAATAAAACTGGGTTTTAATTACAAGACGCTCGGTACTGTCATTGCAGCGATGATGACGATGACTGACGATATTACGTCAATCATGGAAATTAAGCAGATATCGGAGCTCTGCATCGCAATCAAATCATATAGACTAGACCCATAATAGGATTTAAATTGTTGTATATTTGTATAGATTCCTGGCTAGTTTTGCTAAGCATCATGACGCACTTTGACAGGAAATTGTTAAGAGTGCATTACCATTCGGTAAGATGAGCTCTGGGCTAATAAATATCGAGTTGATCCCACTAAACGCTAGCCGACACAGCGACAGACCAAGGCGAAGATATTGGTAAGAAAGAAAGAAAGAAAGAAAAAGAGTTTATTTGCGACACGCATGACGCATATCAAAACAATGAAATAAACTAAATTCCAAAAGTTATGCAAGTTGGGAAGATAAGAATGTGGTACCAGCTTGACTTCTGCCGAAAGGACCAATTACCATTTGTTAATCTCTATTGATCAGCAACTTCACACTACATAATGTTTGTGTCGGTGTCAAGCCTAATCGGATACACCTGGGTACCAGTATTACACGAACTACAACAACCCAGGAACTTAGTAACACGAAACCAAGGCAAGACTAGTGTCAAATTCTTTGGTTTCTGAGTGTCCGTAATAACTATCTCAAAACTCAACTCAAATTATTTATTTCAATTAAACCATTTACAGACACTTTTGAATTGTCAAGGTTGGTCAGTCAAAAGAGATGGAGCTATTAGCACGTTCCAAAGCGTAGATCTCTATGGAGAAGAACGTGCAAGAAACTCCACGGACACTCTTTTAAATCATTTTTGTTTTACAATGTTTTGGATACATCATTCTTGTTGAAATTAAACATACATATATGTGAGAACGATGTAGAAAAAAAATGCACGATGAAAGCGTCCAGAGTAAGTAAAACAACGATTCAAATAACCAATTATTAAAATGAACCATGGCAGCTGAGAGATGACCAGTCTCAACTGTCAAAGATGTTCAAGCGACAGTCCGCCAACAGCTTAACGTATTTTAGAGGCACCATGGAGTTGCGGTTAGTAAGGGATAGCCAGGGTCCTAACCACGCCCGACCTCGGCAACCGTTGCTTAACTTCGGATATCGACCCGTGCGGCTGTTATGATTTAGCCTCGAGCTTCTCGCAAATAGATTACATTTCCAGGAAATCATGTCGCAGGATAACCGAGAACCTACCTTCGCCGCAACCCAAATTAGAGGCATCATTTCAATGTATTCCGGGTAAAACGCTATGATTATGTCAATAAAATCATATTTCATTTACTCCTTGTTACCGGGTAAAGATATTATTCTGACCATCGTATATTATTTACTCTAAGTAGTTTTATTTACTCTGAATTAAACTTTACAGGTCACTTATGCTAGGTTACTTCTTCAAATTCGTTACATCCTATATCATATTTTCTATATAATCGTTACTAAAGATTTTTTTTGCTTGTTTTGTTAATGTAATTTGAATTGTATTGAATTTTGTTTTAATGTTTTTATTTTTTATAATTTTAATGTACGTGATTTTATTTATTGATTTGAGATTTCACACAATGTGAATTGGTTCTGAATAAAAACAATAAAAAAAACTTCGGTGGCTTCAATGAAGGAATTGTTCACGTTCATACACAACCTATTTACGTCCGCGAAAAACGAAGAAAAATAAAAAAAAACGAAGTAAAAAGAAGAAAAATGTAAGATGTAATACAGTAATTCGTTTGAACCACCAACACATCACGACGAATGAAACATATGTAGATAGCTAGGACATCCACTCGTACCCGGTACCTACAACAACTAAGACCAACAAATAACGATGCAAAATTCACCGCGAATCAAAACACAGATTAAAAAAATATACAGCTGCTGCACTCCGATAACTATTGAAAAACAAATGGAATGGGAATCCCGAAAAATACAGCTTTTGATAACTAAAGTTGAATTTGGAATGTAACGAACGCGACTGAACGCGCCACTCCGGGCCAATTAAGTATTTGCTGTTGCTCGACACACACACTTGTAAAAGTTTTTCTAATTTTGAAACGAGGACTCGTGCATATGGCATAGTTTTGTTGTTGACATAATGTTCGAATGTACGGTTCCATGTTTTGGCATTTTATATGAATAAAAGCGACCCGCGCCCGACTTTGCACGGTGGCAAAGGATATACACAAACCTTTCGCGTCTATGGTTCTTTGAATTAGTGACAACCGAATCAAAATTCAAGTACGTTCCCCCTGTATGTTGACGTTGAAATTTACAAAAATCGTTTCTACGAGGAGGCTTACCCTATAAAATTATATTCCGAATTTCAGCTTTCCAGACTTGGTAGTTATGGCTGCGTTGATAGTCAGTCACGAAAAACGATTTTATAAAGATTAAGTATGTATGTATCAATGCCACCACATGAAAAACTAAGAAGCGAAATTTGTACGGCAACAAAAAAGAACGAATCTAGGACGAACTAACATCAAAGTTCTCCTTCCGATTTGAACATATACAGCAGTCCGAATATCAACTATCGGACAGTTGCCCACCAGATACAACAACTGTCTGGTCGGAGGATCCTCCCATTTCAGTGGAGGTGTTCGGGACTTTACTCTCTGTTCCACATACCTCTATATGTATATTCACTTCCAAAGTGACCATACTTAAGAAGCAGAGATACAACTCTTCTTCAGGCTGATTGGTAATTAAGTGCGATCCTTGAAATGGGTTAATCTAGAGCTGATTTTACAACGATTTTTACCCCGAAAACTTTGGTAGACCCAAAGTTTTCGGGGGTTCTTGGGTGATTTTCAAGTTATCGGGGTGTTTTTAAGGTTTTGGTCGTGAGGCTGAAAATTAAAAAAAAACTATCTATAAAATCATCGATAACTCGTAAACCATCCCATACGGACCCCAAGTTTTCAGGGTCAAAATCGTTGCAATCTAGTTTAACCCATTTCAAGGAACGCACTTAATTACCAATCACGCTGTATATCAACCCTACTAAAGTAATGTACATAAATTTTGATCGTGTCTATTCCAAAATTACGTATATTTTCGATCAACAGACCGACCCCACGTGAAGGCTAGCAGGCATACTAACATGTTCCTGTTTTAGATACCTAAATATATTTATAATTTTATTTAGGCCTGCATCCTATTAGCTATGTCGCTGAAAAGGGTCAGGTGCGTAGTACTCGCCTCGCCGCGTGTATTTTCAGTTGTACGAACGTGGCCACGGTCAAAACAAGTATCTAAGGATAGAGCAGGTGTAAAAGGTTCTGGACGAATCATTTTTCCTTTTTACAATTAACTCTTTAAAACTATTTGTTGACCCTGACAATAAGTCTTTTCGGTACACTTTGACTTTTTAAATCAATTATATGCGCACCGTCTAACTAAACCAATGCATATAGAATCTTTTATTTCAGAGAATAAAAAAAAACTTCAACACTGAAAAAACGAATCTCAAGTTTTTTTTGTTATGAAGAAAATATTATTTTGATATAATACCTATTTGTTTTTCCGTGATTCCCATTAAGATAACACACACCACGACTAACCTTGAAATGTGTCAGGTACTCTTGTTGACGGGTGATGTCGGTGGCGAGAATCAGCGAGCTGATCTGGTTCTCCAGCGTCTCTCGCAGACCTGGTATGGGCGGCAGGTGGTCCAGGATGCCGCTCTCCACCAGGCAGCTCATGGCTGAACGCCAGTGGTGGTTCTCGAGGACCGATGTGTTCTGTACGGACAAAAGGAATTTGGGTTAGTAAAAACACTAAAAGGAGACATTTTCTTTTTCCGTCAGTACTTTGACTGATTTATATCTATGATCAAATTTCTTATACTAAACCTTGTTCAAGAAGTGGTCCTCGGATAGGTTTTATTATAACAATTTCTAGTTCCCCCCCGGACACAAACAGTGTATATGAAACTGAATTTAGAGAAATCATATGTTTCATTCAAAACATTTCATTTAAATCAGATTTCGAGTCCTATTAAACGACGATATGCTTCGAGAAAAGATGGCGGGGGCATCACAGTGCCCCATCGTAAGGCTATGTCCATTCACTTAATAAGTTTATTCCATATCATAGGTATTTACATTTTTCCGTCCCATTTTTTTCGGCGCGCCTATATTCAAGGACGGGCTACCTTTAAAGTACAAAGGACTCGTATCTAAAACCAGTCGAGCCTCTGCAATAACGTGGAAGGATTTAGCCACATGTACAATTTTCTTCGTTGGTTAGGTGCTATTTTTACAAGATAAATTTGGTAAAAAGCCACCATTATCTAATTTTTATAGAATGGACGCTGGATATGTGCTAGGTTTATAGGAATAGAGATGTTACATAATTATGTTATTTATTGAAGTGATAACTTCTTATAGGAGGGTAAATCGCTTCGTAACGTAACGCGTTATGGCGCCAGTCTGTCTGGTTTCCCTTTCTCTCACGCATACGGCAGCGGTAGGCAGGCTCTTCCTTTCTCACTTTAACCCACAGCGCTAGTCGTATTTCGGACAGACGCTTCCCATATTAAATTGTTCAACTTAGATTAGTTTAAGTTATCACTTCTGAAGGGCGTCCCAAGACGCACAGGTTTTTTATTGAAGTGTAAAACTTCTTTATCGGCGTTGGAGAAAAATTTACCGTCACATTTCTCGGTTACGCGTCACATTTTTCCGTTACGCGCCATCTTTTTCTTGTCCCTACCACGGTTGATTCGAAGAGTACTTTCTCCAGCGGAGTAGGGATAGCATGTCGTTTAAGCGAACTTACTCCCACCACTAGACTTGACCGTTTTTTGTATTAGAGATAGTTGTTGTTGTTTGTTGTAGTTGTTGTTGTTATTGTTTTGTTCGTACAAAATAAAAATGAAAACAAAAGTACATCATTTTTCGAAAAATAAGGTAATAAAGAAGTTTCACTTCTTACGTGTGTACACTAGTACACGTACGCATTTTTTTTATTTAGCTCTTCAACGATGAGTACATTATAACCTTTACGAGAAATCACTCCAGACTTAAGTTTAAGTGCCTCAGCATTTACAAGAAGAGCACTACATGCACTATACTGTACGCATAAACTGCTATTGCAACAATAAGAAAAAAAAACAACGGGTTGCACTCCGGGACTGCTGGCAGAAGTGAAAACTTGAACATTAACGTTGTACATTTTTGATATTTGGAATGGTTAGGGAATAATTTCGCACGAATTGCCTATGCATGCATTGAGGCATACATTTTCGCCGCGCGGTAGAAAGAGGGGGGATATGACTTCCTTTCCTACGCAGCGCCGGCGGTCTACTTTCCCTCCGTCTTACGAATTTTCGATCAGGTCACGTGTCCTGACGCGAGTTTAACGTTTTTTACCCATCCCAAAAAGTGCACAACGCCGCTAAAGAATTATGAAAAATTACAACTTGAATATAGAATTATTATACACATTATGTTAGATAGGATATACAGTAACAGTAACAAGAAAGTTAAACGTTATTAGCAACCAGAAACATGACTTGTTCATTATAATTCAGCAGGTTCCGTTAAACTATCTCTCCATACATTGCACGAATGCAACTTAAGCTATTAAAGTTACCAGAAGTTTATAGAATTTCACGTCGAAACAATCAGAACCTTGTTTTAGTCTCTCATTCAAGTTCTTCAGTTTAAACAATTAGTACTCACAATTACTATTTAAATACTCGACATGTTCCAAGAATAGCTTATGTCTGTACTTCGAAAGAACATTATATTAAATTATGCATTTCTAGCAACTGTATTAATAAGTTTCATTATACAGCGAAATTAAGCCCTTGAAACATTGTCTGCTAAATGAATAAGAGTTTATGCACAGAAGACAGAGTTGAAATGCATTTAAATGAAATAATGGCTACTGGTTAACCACACAAGCTCTTCAGCTACACAACGTATCTTTGTAGCTATTATGAAAACGTTTCGTTCCGGAGCTTAAATTAAACGGCTCCAGTATCTTTTAAACTAGCTTTTGCCCGCGACTTCGTACGCGCATATACCGTTTTTCCCCGTTCCCGTAAATTAGCCAATGGCATTACAAAAAGAATTTTCCAAATCCGAATGGTAGTTCCAGATTAGCGCGGTCAAATAAACAAACAAACAAATTCTTCAGCTTTATTTTATAAATATAGATGTATTATGTGGTGGTAGGTCACAATATTAACAGTCGGTAAAAGCTTCTGATTGGCTTACGTATGAAACTTCAAACGCAGCAAGGCCGGCGGCGTTCGAAATATTTTTTGTTTTCCATTTCGCAAAGCTTTCAAAGGATTTTGACGAAATATGTCGAATTCAGAATTGCACTCTTTGATGGTAACGTCAGTTAGTTTAAAAAAATATATTTTGATCGTGAAATGAGAAAATAACTCCCTGCACAACAATTTTAATATATTTTTTAAGGCACGAAATACCTTATTTATAAACTGTTGAAACTTTAACTATAGCTATTAGAGCCTAATTGAACGGATCATTTATTGAGTAGAAAAAGTGATCATTAAGGCGATAAGCGAGGATTAAGACCGTTCAGGGAATTTGTTTTTCTCGTAAAATACCTGTAATAGGGATTTGATATTTTGGCTTATGTTTTTTACTTTATGATCTACCTAAATTCTAAAGGAACATATTTACGATGCGAATAAATTTATTTTTTATTTTTTTAAATGTGCTAAGTTCGATCTGTCTTTTTATTTATTTATTTAAACTTTATGTACAATAGTGGTACATGGGCGGACTTAATGCATCAAGGCATTCTCTACCAGTCAACCTTTTTACCATGTTCTTGGCGTAATACATTAGATTGATTTAATGAAAATTGCTTTTAAACATCGAAAATAACCTTATCATACATATTGTAACACTAGCGGACTCACGCTAGTGCTACTTACTTTTATTAAGATAAATAAAACTATATTTGAGATTTAAACTTCCTAATATATTTTGCGTCAGACTTCAACGAGCGCTGGCACCGAGTTCCATATAAAAACAAAACCTATTTTAATATTCCTAATTCAAATTCTCTATTACTCTTTGCCAGACGCTTCCAAAGGGCTACCTTGTCTGCCAGAGACCTGAAGCCAAGGAGATCCTCCTGACAATAAACATATATAATACTTTATTTACTTAATTACAATATAAATCCTATTATACCTAAAAACCCTCCATAATCCTGAACACTTTCCTAAAAGTTATCCAGAAAATTCAAGAATTTGTAAATTACGTACTGGCTTAATTAATTGCACCAGATTAATTAAGCCAATAGGATTTATCTCACTATTCAATTGGCTGTGACCATCTCAAGACAATCTCAACTGACTTAAAACGTTGTTTGCGTCGAATGCAAATTGCAGGGGTGCAGAATAAATCCGAGTCAAGCTGGATTTAACCTGTTTATTGGTACGCTGTGTAAATGCTTGGGCACTGGTTTCAGTGGAGACTGCACCTAGTGAGTCGAAATCTTAACGGACCGCGTATTAGCAGCCTCGTAGGGCTCCTTTGTCTATGAAACTAGAATATTAGCAGCCTAAAGTCAACCGTTTTATCCACATTCATCTGATTTATCAACGGTTTCCAATTTCGCACTTGAAATGGAAACTCTACGCTTTGGGCAAGACAGGGTTTTTCACGAACAATCATCTCTTCTATACACGTTGACTTGATTCATTGATTATTTTTTCGAAGTAAAAGTACTTATGAATACGAACAACTTTTCTTACGGGACTAGCTCTGAAATCGAGACACTATAAGTCTTTCCCCACGATTTGTTGAGACCAAACAGCTTTATATATTTCATAAATTAACCAGCAGGAATATTTGTTCATATTCATAATTAGTATCACTGCTGAAAGATTCAATTTCGTCATACATTATCAATTCAGTTTAAAAAGGAATGCAATTAATTTATTTAAAGCATTTTTGATCGCGTTGCCCGTTCACGATCATGGTATGTGAACGGGCGCTGTCAGCTTGGACTGGTCATGTCTCGGCGGCCACGGTTTATTTTAACTGTTTTTTTCACTCCGGACGCTTTTATCCCGCACGTCTTTTACATCGTTCTCACATATATGCATAATTTCAACAGGAATGATGTAACCATAACTTTGTAAAAAATATTATTTTTCAAAGAGTGTCCGTGGAGTTTCTTGCACGTTCTTCTCCATAGAGATCTACGCTTTGGAACGTGCGAAGAGCTTCATCTTTTTGACGGATCGACCTTGACAATTCAAAAGTGCCTGTATATGGTCTTATTGAAATAAATGCTTTGAGTCTTTGAGTCAAAAAAGCTAACATAGACCAGAATGCACACAAGATAAATTTATTTGGTAAACGAGTAACACTGTGAAGTATTATTAAGTTTCCTCAGGTAAGAAATAAACGAATATTCTGTTGATATATTGGTATGGCTAGCTATTAATTGCTGGACTCTATTCAAAATAATACAACGGCCTTTCATATTCAAAACACTACAAAGACGCTTAGCGCTAGAAAATTGAAATTTGGTATGGGTATACATATTAATCACGCCGACAAAGTGGTAAAATAAAATGTTTTTATCGTCTACCCCATGATGAGGGTGTGTCGTTGGATAGGTCGTTTAAAAATATTGAGGGTTTGCTAAAACCATTTTTCCATCCAAGGATCCACTTGCGAAATGTTGAACTTTAAAGTACTAATTTTTGTTAGAGTCAAGGGTCCCCCCCCCTCTGCCAGCTAAACGGTTGGTTTTGGAGACGTGAAAAAAATCACTGTAGTAGCATTTATAACGAATTTAAAAGGAAAACTCACCGCTACCTAGACTTAAGGAGTTAATGAGTAATAGTCGACCAACTTATAAAATGGAACTAGGTAAGTAAAAAAATCCTAATAATTCCATGGAAAATGACTTAAAACCAAATGCATTAGTAACTTTGCAATGTAATAAAAGTTAAGTACTTTTTACTATTTTTTTGGCATGGTTAGTTACGGAACCCTACGTTGTGCGTGGTCCGACACGCCCTTGGCCGGTTTTTTTGGTGATATCCCCCAAGTATAACTAAATAGTCAGTCAGTGACAAGAGTAGCGCACGGGATTAGGGAAGGATAATTTTGATCTCATTACTTCATTACCATGAGTTACTGTTGCATGAATTTCGGCATTCACGCGGGTGGAGCCGCTAGAGCGCTAACAGCTTAGTGTGCACCTCTAAACAGTTAAATATTCAATTGAAATCTGTAACACGTGTTAGTTCATTTTAATGAAGCTTCACAGTAAGCTCATTAACATCGTTATGTTGTACTCCACGGTTCCGCGACAGCTATTTATATGTAAAACTGTTTTTCTCTATAATTTAACTTGTAGGGGTACTGCGTGGGTGACTAAGGCGATTATTCACTGAAAGGACGTTTTTAGTAAAAAAGATTTATTTCGATTTAAGTCGAGTAATATTTTGCTGTATTTTTAATGTAATCTTAGGACTTCCGATTTATTTACCTTAATTATATATAATATTAAAAGGTACATACCGAATTTTGTGAGTTTGATTATTGTTTAACAGACAGATGTGTTGCTGGGGAGTTTGTTGCGCCACTTCTTCTACCTATAATAATACTAGGAAGTGGTGACGGGCGGGCGTTTCGGGGGACTGTCTTTATGTAGAACTTTGACGTTCAAAAAGTGCTGGCACTCAGCCTAATTTGAATAAATGACTTCTGATTTGATTTTGATAATTATGTGGAGGGTAAGGCTTCGGAATTACTTGGAATATTTGAGTAATGTATGCTTTTACCATTTGATAGGTACACTGTTCCAGAGTGGTATAATATTGTATCAGTGAACACATAATTAGGTTTAAGAACAACTTTATTTCTCATAAAGTATTGCATACATAATTCACTTACTGAGAAAAATATCTAAAACTGAGATTAATAATTAGAGCGCACAGATGTAGGTACGCATATATACGGAGGAGCTCGTGGCTAAATAATAACAGCCGCACGGGTCGATCTTCAAAGTTAAGCAACGCTTGCCGAGGTTGGTCTGTGAATGGGTAACCATATTAACATACCGAGACTCCTCCGTGCCTCGGAAAGCACGTTAAGCCGTTGGTCTCGACTGTCATTTGTAGATCTTTGGCAGTCGTTACGGATAGTCAGAAGCCAGAAAATCTGACACCAGTCTTGCCAAGGAGTACCGTGTTACCCAGTTAATGGGTAGTGGAGGTCTGGTAGGCAGCCGCTCCACGTAAAATAATGGTATTCATCTGAATCCGGTTTGACTGGAAGCCGACCCCAATATAGTTGGGAAAAGGCTAGGCAGATGATGAGATGTACGTATATGGAAAACAAATATGGGTAAACTGATAACATAAAACTTTTATCATAAATTAGTATGCATAATATGTGGATTTTATACATAGTGTAAATTATATTAAAAGCGAAACGTTAGGAAAAAGTTGAGCCTTTTGTTTGCACTGTCTTCGATGCGTATTAAGTTTACACGAAAATAATGTCTAGTGGAATAGTTATAAGACGCATTTTATCAGTTTACTCAAAAATATTAAAGTTATTAATTTACGTTAGGTACTTATATAATCAAATAGAATAATTCAAAGTAAGAGGTTAGTTAGCCCATTATTTCGTATAGTTTTTTCTAAAATGTATTTTGGAAACACCAAGTTATCTATATGTATATAATAACAATGTAACGGATTGCTGTCTGTAGATAAAAAATATTATTGTGACCTTTATCAACGCAAATAGCACCAAAAACAATGATTGTAAGAATGTTTGTCTGTGTGTTTGTGCACGCTACTCTCAGAAACGGCTTATCCTATTTAGATGTGGTTTTCACTTATACATTATGGTAAGCTTCACTTAACATTAAGTGTTTGTTCTCATGTCATTCGGTTCATATATTAACAAGTTATGCCAATTTAAAGAATCACGTCGAACATTTGTTAAACTATCTACATATATATATCTATTCTTTCACTGTTCAGTAGCATTGACTGAAACCTTACTAAGTTTCATAATCTTAAAATGAAAATGTCTGCCCCAAGTAACTATTCCACGCGGACGAAGTCGCGGGCAAAAGCTAGTCAGAAATATAGTCAAAATAAACATTTAATGTTTTTCGCAGACTCAAAAGTATAATTAAGGCTACTTTTTTCGCAAAACCTTGATTTTTATAATTTCAAACTTTATTAAAACTCAAAGACAGAACACTAAATAATCTCAAAAGGAAAACCCGTCCAATCTTCCTACATGAACCAAAACATAATTATAAATCCGAATTCCCGCAAACACGATAAATACAAGTGTATCCCAAAACGCTGCGGATGCAGCGGTTGGTGATTCGACCCACCGGAGTAACGGATATCAAATATCCGGCTTTGCACCTCACTCGGAAAACGGGAAAATAATCATAGTGTCATATGGCTGCTGCAACAGATCGACGTGGTGCCGCGTATTACTATGAGAGGCAAGGACTGGAGGCATGTGGGACTGGAGGATTGAAGGGAATGGAAAATCTCTATACGAACAACGGGTTGCAGTCAGTAAAATAAACTGATTGTGAATCCATAAGCTGAGTGAATTTCAAGTGTGGGTGGATGATCATATCCGAAACTACGAGGAATAACGAAAACACTTTAAGGAGTCTCGAGGTGGATTTTGATGAAACCTAAAACGGCATCATTAATCTAACCGGTTGATTTAAAAAAAAAACAACGGGTTGCACTCCGGGAGTGCCGGCAGAAGTGAAAACTTGAACATTAACGTTGTGCATTTTTGATATTTTGGAATGGTTAGGGAATAATTTCGCACGAATTGCTTTAATTATCCGTATAAAAGTACTTTCATTTATGTGGTAAAATACAAGATTCATTTATTGCGCTATCGTACACAAACATGACAATTTATATTACATTAAAAATTTAACACTTCAGAACTATTACAATAAAATTATTTTACATTAAAAAGTTTATCTCAAGGAAACAGCAGGAGTAGGCATACATTTTCGCCGTGCGGTAAAAAGAGATATTACATCTTCTCCAACGCCGCGCCGGCGGTCTACTCTCCCTCCATCTTACGATTTTTCGATCAGGTCACGTGTCCTGACGCGAGTTTAACATTTTTACCCATCCCGAAAAGTGCACAACGCCGCTAAAGAAGTTTTCACTTCAAAAATCTTCGAAGAGGAAAATCCTTAAGATATTCAGTTGTGTAGTTTTAAAAAAGCATCATGTTTAGGAAACCTATTATGTAACAAACTTACTTCATAAATTAGTATAAGGCACTTGTCCCACCGCCGACGAGGAAGCGATTATCTATCGAGTATTTTCGTGCCTATTGAATCATAAAACTATTTGAAAAGGAGCGGATAATTTTTGATCGTAAGAATGAATATCACAAAAAGTCAATAAAGCATGTTTTTTTTAATTCTTGTGTTTGTAAATTAGTTGCGTAGTAGTAGAAGCTCAGTGAAGATGGAGCTGATGCCGCTATACTCCGACTTCAGCCAGTCAATCTATCAAAGTTGCTTATTTATCAGTTGGATGATTATTCGAAAATAAATATATTTTTCAAATTTTATCAGAAATATGTTACATATAAATCATAAATGCTGACATTTCACGCTTCCACCACAGCAAATGGAATGACGACACGCACCGCGGAAACTGCAATTTGCCGCGCAAAGTGAATTCAATCAAACAGACCGAAATCCAATCCTCATCGTCTGATTCAGACTAAGATAATTAATGTAATGGTATCCTGACCCCCATAGGCTTCCCTTTGGCTCCATGATTGCTTTTATTATTGCAATAATTGCACCGACAGCGGCTTGGTTAAACGGAAATTGAATATCTGGTGGATATTGATGTAATTTGGCAACTGGATTATGCGTACCTATTAATTCAATTAAACAATAATGTATCTTATGACGTTACTGTCTAAAATCGAAATGAAGTCACAAAGTAAATATATTCCTAAATATCGTTCCACAAAAGTTTACAAAAGAGTACTTAACTCATTTAGAAACGATACTGTGGAAGTTATAGAAATGAGAAGCTCTCTGGTAGAAATGAAAACCTCTCCGTTGAAGTATTCGCCATACATAAAGTACCACTGTTGAGCTCTTAAGGCATTTGCAAACTTTACAACGGGAGATCTCGTTACACCGGCCAGTTTATGTAACAGCGTTTGAAAAAGCCTGTCAATTAGCCTTCGGTTTCAGGGTGAAATTCTGATATTCTGTTAAAAAATTAGAGGCTGGCCGGCCACCGCAATAGTGGGAAGTGGCGTAGCGGATTTTGCGTAGGCTGCGTAGTGTAGGCGTATTCTCGACTCACTGAAATACGTCAATGGCTCCGGTGAAACGACGGCTATCGGAAGTACAAGTAAAGGCACTACGCTTTTTTTGGAATGATAAAATATTGACACTTCTAAAATTGGATTATTTATTCCACGGAGAGGAGGAATCAGGATTTTTGGGACTTGAAAAGTTAACTTTTAAGTTTTTTACCAATTTCAGTTGGCATTCGCGGAAATAAAAATAAAACTACACTGTATGCGGAGGGCAGAGCTGCTAAAAATAAAAAAATATCGTGAGCTTCACGCGGGGATTCTAATAACTTGCACGGTACACTGGATGCGCGCCCGCTACAGAGAAGTGTAATTTGGACAACTTGATAAATAAAACACGGAAACGGGCGAGTGTATCTGGATATACTACGGGCCAGTTTTTGATCCGTAGTTAACTCAACCTATGATTAAAATTGTGATGAAAAAATCTTAAATAACCGACTTTAAATAAGGAGAAGGTTATAAATTCGGTTGTTTATATATAAACTTATTATGTATGTTCGGGCATAACTCTCGTCATATATGTATAGAGAGACGGATTTGCAAAATTCTTTGGTGGTCCCATTTAAATTTCGTAAAGATGACCAAAAACTTCGGAGATAGACAATTAATTGTACTAGTTGGAATTTTGGGGGGTACCAGCACTAAAAAGTGTAACATAAAAAACTTTACCAAATAAAAACCACGACAAAATATACATAATACTTTAATTTTGGAAGACGGTGTCATTTCGATCAAATGTTAGTTCTTATCTATACGTTATTTATTAGACCAACAGTCAAGCTAAATCTTGGTCATAAAGAAAATAATAAAATTTTGGTGCCTATTATTTTGAAATTTAGGTGCCCATCATTTTTAACCATTGGTTAACTACGGATCAATAAAATCGCTCTTAGGTATTTTAAGGCGATTGGGGGGAAGACTCGTGGGACGAAGGGTGCATAGTTTATTCTCTTCTCTTCTCACGCAGACAACTGCATCAATTGGGGACAAAATGAAGTTGTTGGCTCGTGTCTACCCGTCTAGACACATCAATCCGGAACATAACTACGCAGCTTAACAGTAGTAACAGGCGGACAATTACCGGACCAGCATCTTATTAAAAAATCGACTATTGAAGTTCAAAAGACATACCACCTCAATCTCTAATGGTGACGTACAATACAGGCCGAATTTTTCAAGTGGGCGTGGAGTCTGTGACCAGATTTTCATTAAAACTAAAACAGCATCACTACATTTTAGAAAAAAAAGAACGGGTATTTTTCGCTTTATTTTTATATTTTCAGATTTGGTAATCCACGCCCACTTGAAAAATTCACCTTGTATAACGTTTTGGGATAATAATCAATTTATTAATTACTAGCGGACGTCACGCGGTTTCGCGCGCGTAGTTCCCGTTCCCGTGGGAGTGCGGTGATAAAATATAGCCTATGTTACTCGCTGATAATGTAGCTATCCATTGCTGAAATATTTTTTCAAATCGGTCCAGTAGTTTTATGTTTATTCGTTACATACAAACATAACGGAATGGTTTTCCGCTTCATAATATTAATATAAATTTCAGCTTTGCTGGATTACGATTTACGATTTCAGAGTAGCATATAAACGCTCTCGAATCGGATTACGTATGTATGGGAGTGCATTAGCTTTGCCTAGGAAACACTTAGATTTATATACCTACAGTAATACGGATTAGACTAATGGATATTCAGGAATATCGTCCGGCATTGTGGAAACTGATGGGGAACTATGAGTAAAACATAATTATGAACCAAAGCGCTATGTTTAAAGCTCGCTGATGTTTACTCATGTAGTTTTAAGCTTTCGTATAACTCGACTTTGTGAGGGTATAAAATATTACTGTAAATTTCGAAATTCGGGAATGTTGAGATGCACCGATGTAGGTCGATAATCATCAATGAGGTATTTATTTGCCTAATATAAAAAAAATACATGAATGAGACAAAAATCTTTTTTTGTGACAGTGTGTATGCAGACACCAGTACATCTCATACACTGCGCTTCAGACATTTATAGTGACGTAGGTAAATACCATAAACTGAGTCCATATGCAGAGTGAATTTCAAGTGTGTGTGGATGGCCATAACCGAAACTACGAGGAATAACGAAAAACACTTAAAAGAGTCTTGAGGTGGATTTTGATGAAAAAAAAAAACGGCATCATTGGATTTTGGAAAAATCGGTATAGCCCGGAATCTAACCGGTAAATTTTGAAAAAAAAGCACTTTATACCCCATTCAGTCATCAGTATATCAGTTGACAATGTTTTCAAAAGTCTATGATGCTGTTTTAGTTTTCATCAAAATCGATCTCGAGACTCCTTTCATTGTTTTTCGCTATTCCTCATAGTTTCGGATTTGGCCATCCACGCACACTTTAAAAATTCATCCTGTAGAGTTAAACTCGGAATAAGGTCCAAGTTTGGCTGTTGATAAAATAAAATAATATTTTGGATAAATTCTGTCAAGTTTTGTGATTGCAGATTATTTCCGCAGCGACATGTACAGGTACACGTCTGTACGGGCCTAAGCATTTGGTTTTTTACGTGAAAATTTTCTGGTAGAATTTTATTGAAATTTTGAGCTTTTGTTATCAGTCTTTAATGAGTTTATACTGTACTGATTCAAGTCCCATGTTTAAATAATGGAACATTCTCTGAATACAGCTTTGAAGCTCTCACATTCGGTTAGTCAAAGGAACGACACATGTAAACACATAAGAATCCCACTATATTCGTGTGCCGTACGGAGGCACGTCGATGTTTCCCCTTCTCTGTGAGAGCTGACTCTGCTAATATGGACAGTGAGGCTTTGAACAAGACGGCCCAGAGCAACGGCTCAACCTTTTGAACGCCATAGCATAAACGCATCGGCGTGCCCCGACACAAAGCCACAAATTCGCGTACTTTTTGTCACATATTTGTGACGTTTGACGTACAGGGCACGCGCTTGCTTGTCATGTTTAAGTGGCCATGGCGTTCAGTGCTTTCCGAGGCAGGGAGGAGACTAGGTACGTGAAGACGGTCACCCATCCACAGACCGACCTCGGCAGGCGTCGCTTAACCTTGAAGCCGTGGGGCTGTTATTATTTAGCCACGAGCTCCTCTAATATTCCTTCCGTATAATAATAACGTTCGTGAAAAATGCACAGGCCTTCATCATCAGCCGAAAAACACAGCTGGCAAAAGCCTGATTTCGGGGGGAAATCCACATGGAAATCCTCCACCCTGGGGCGGGTGGAGGGGTCTGTCAGACTCTTAGGTACTGACTAAAACCACCCCGGTGTTCCATCTCCCACCTACGCCAGGGATCGCGGGAACGTATGCGACTTCCGAAATCCCCGGCTGTGCTGGCAAAAGCCTGAATAAAGTGTCCATCGAACGGTTTTCTGCTTCTTGCATCCAGCAGATACCTGTGGGGTAGTAGCTTAACCCTAAAATAAAATATTCAAGCAGTACATACCTTGTATAGAGCGGCCAGGTGGTTGGACGTCGCAATGAGGAACGGCTGATTCACTCCGGGATGGTCCAGGTCATGAGCGATGGCGGCTAGCAGCGACGCCAGTATCTCCAGCGGAGTCAAGTGATCGCGAATCTAATGGACAAAGAGAGATTGATGTAGATATGTAAGTATTGAAAGATGTAACTAATGTGATGTGACTACCAGTAGTTATTTTGAAAATAGATTGATTGATGTGACAGAACATTTAACTAACACTACAAGTCACTACACTATATTCGGATTGATGGATTCTATTCCGATACATTAAAAGATGACTAGAAAGATATTTTTAGAGATGGCAGTGAATGACAAAAATTCGCCATTTTCCTTTTAAATGTTTTAAAGGGCAAATGGCGAACGCTTGTCACGGTGTTTTATTTTAAATCCTTTCACAATACAAAATGAAATGCTCTATGTATTTATTTACAAAGTCTTAATTTGAACAGGCTTCCCTGAAAGCCTGAGCGAATCTTTTATAATGTGTCTCATCCGGAAACACGTCAGGTCGGAATTTTTTGTTTTTTTTTATCTACATTCGATCAGGTGGGTTAATTCCCCACATCAATCGATACGGTAGAGACACTGCGTCGTCAGCAATCACGCTATGTGATATGCAAACAACCACCAAGACAATACATTAAGACAATTTATAATGGAATTTAGAATCGATTTTGGAAAATGCACTTTAAGAGCACATTTTTACTTACGCGTTTAGTAGATAATGACTTTTCGCTTTACTAAACTTAAATAAATTTCTGCCTTAAATTAAATTTTCAGGCAAATTTGAAATTGTCGCCAACATAATTACTTTGAGTGTTACTTCTATGAATAGTTATTACAGATTTGTTAGATTAAACACCTTTTAAAAAGTTACTTGTTCCACGAACACGTTTCATATTAGGCGGAAACGTATTCCTAGTCATATAGTCCAACTAACATGGCTTAGTTCAAGCAGAAAATTAATTGACTAAACGTTTGTCCGCGATAGAGAAAAGTTCTGCCAGCCATCAAAAAATAACGAATAAAAGCGTCAACGCAAAAACAAAAAAAATCCGGTCGGATCTTCACAAAGTCCGGTCCTTTTGACTCGAGAGTTTTATTCGCACAGGGCTCACTCACGAAAAGAGCACGTCAAAAAAACAAAAACAGCGAATAGCAAACTCGCTCTCCACAATATTTTGAGCTCAGCTAAAAATTCTGTCTATTTTTAGATTAGAATACAGCCACTAACCAACGGCACAGTTCTCCGTCGAGCCTACAGTGACGTCTGAGAAGTTGATATGACATGAAAATTTAATTTTGTAAGACACAAATAGTTTGTGGACCGTTTTGCCGTGATTTAAACGAAGGGCAGGCAGGCGACTGGTCGATGCAAAAACTCAACCCAAAAAAAATCATCAATATTGATTTATACAGTAAAGTTATGCCCGAATCGATAACCCCATATACATGGTTGACACATCTGCGTACTTCACAGCGTACTGGCGTGGTGTTTTGTAAACAATAAACAGACATGCGATTTCAGCAATCCCGGAAGATTTGCTATCATTTATTGAAGAGTTCCGTTGCCTATCTCCAAAGTTCTTCATCAGATCTTCACCAAATTGAAATAAAACCAGTCCGAAAAAATACTATTCCAAAAAATAAAATAATCAATCAAATCGGTTGACATTTGGCGAAAATATCGCTGAACAAACAAGTTGAAACAACGCTGCAAAAATTCAGTCAAATGGAGAACCTCCTCCTTTTTTTGAAGTCGGTTAAAATGACTAGCACAAGCCGTGGACAAGAGCAGGTCAGGCCATAACGTTATTATATACAGCGCGATAAATGCTTTATACCTGTGCACGGATGCACTTCGTTACGCAATATTTGATTGACAGATACTGCTATCTCAACGATCATTATTGCTCCAAATTGGCTGATTGTAAATCACTGGCCCCCATGTTATCACTGTTTTCAGGTCACTTAGCATTATACAAGCGGCTCTATATGATAATTGAATATTGGAAACAGTAGGTACAGTCACTGCTGTTTTGTTGAACCATTTCGAGTTGGTTAACTTTGTCTTTAAACGCTTGAGCGCATTGAGTGCTCAGAGGGCGCTCTTGAGGGTACTTCAACGTTCGATCTGCTTTCACTCAACATTGCATTCAAAGTACTCTTCAATAACAGAGCGAACGTCTTACTATAGCGAAATGAAAAATAAAAATAGTTATGAAAATATATCCATAACAGATAGAGATTTCAGTCAGTAGAATTAAGAAAGAAAAGAAAGAAAGAAAAATATTGATTTAGCACTTACATGAAACACGCACGGTACATAGAAATAAAAAAAAGAAATGTAGGTATGCTAAGAAATAAGTGTGTGTCTCACTCACGGCTGCACTAAAAAGGTCCATTTCAGCGATGTGTCCGGCAGACTGATGCTGTCTGTCGCTGGTTTTAAATAAGACAAAGAAATGAGTGGAACTTCGGTTCGGTTCTTCGGTTTATTACATTAAGCCCCAAGGTGATTGGATGTGTGGTTTGAATATTAGATTTATAGTAAAACATATGTCCTGTCCGTGTACAAAATCGAAAATATTTATATCAGATACTTACCAAAACTAATTATGATTAAACCCATTATGCTCGGTTTATTTACCGAATTCAAAGAAAAGTTAATATATATTTAGCGAATTAAAACGACGAATTGGTAAATAAACCACAGCCCGAAATGCATGTTAATCAAATTAAAACGGATTTCCGAAACAAAATGCGGTTGCAACAAAACTGTAGCCTTATTTATTATGCACACATAATTGGGTTCCAATTCCTCCAAATATATTTGACTTAATACTAAACTTTGATTTGAATTAATTACTTGGTTTTAACTACAGCCTGACCCACCTACCAAAAGGTTAGGTTTAATGTTGCGGCTTCGTAACAGCGAAACCGCAACATTAGTGAATATCAAAATTAAATTCGTCACATTATTAGTGTTTTAATTTAGTATGTTTGTAAACTATTAAGTGTAAAAGCGTTTGCAGACCGCAGCCTGAAACCTCGAAGCTTTTCAAACACTCTAATCCATTACCAGGATTTTATAATGCACTAAGTGGCATGCTATGCGTCAAACATAGCCAGTGCCTAAAATGTCATTTATGCACTAAACAATTGCTTGCTGTGCCAGTCAATTACAACTTAGTCCAAGTATAATATTAAAAGTATCATTTAACAGTGAAGCTGTAGCCGAAACCAAAATCAAAAACTTTTTAATGAGAAATAAATTAACTTCAGGTAGAAAATAAATTAGCTTAACACATTTTTGAATGATCTGTTTCCCCCTGAGATTTGCTTTGAGGTTTTATTTCAACAACATGTATTAAAAGATTCGCTGTTTAGAACTGCATGTACGTAAACTTTTCATTGAAGCAAAGCGTTGAGGAATGGTATTCGTATTAAGTACCCGGATGACCGAGCTAGGCTCGTTTTTATTTGGTACACGCTTTCTAAAAATGAAACCTAGCTAGATCGATTTATCGCCCCCGAAACCACCTGCATACTAAATTTCATGAAAATCGTTGGAGCCGTATCTGACATTCAGATTATATATCTATAATACCTACATATATACAAGAATTGCTCGTTTAAAGGTATTGGATGCTCATCAATGTTTCAATCAAATCTCACAAATATTCGACCAGTACTAGTTTACAAGTAAATCTGACTCCAACCTTGCCAAGAACTACCGTGTTACCCAGTTGATGGGTTGTGGAGGTCTGGTAGGCAGCCGCTCCACGTAAGATACTGGTATTCAGCTGATCCGGTTTGAATGGAAGCCGACCCGAATATAGTTGGGAAAAGGCTAGGCAGATGACTAGTTTTCAAGAAAAAATTGAAACAATTTTTTGCAAAGCTGTAATCGCAATTTTACTGTCTGGTAATACGGTTGTCGAAATTAAACATTTTAACTCCACATTGAAACTGGAGTCAGATGTGTACAAAATAATTACGCTATAAATATCCAGACGAAGCGCCGAACAAACTGAGGAATCCCTTTTCAGAAATTCAGTATTGTTTTCTTCATTACTTTAACATTAATTCTGTTGCAATATGTTTTTTTGTTCCCGCCAGGGCCAGAGGAGCCTGCCAGGGTTGCGGAATTTGTTCGAAAGAGTCACCGCGGCCCTGGAACGCAAAGGGCTTTAGAAGGAACACGAATGGGTTTTAGTCAGTAAGAGTCTGACACGCCCTTCCGCACCAACCAGTACGGTAGAAGTCATTTGATAAAATCCCATCCTAAAAAAAAAAAACATGTTTGTCGTGTAAACTGTCAAACAACTAAATTCGGGACTTTTTATTCGAGATCTTGTGTAGTATGGCGATTAGAGTTCGATCTAAAAACTCCTTCACTTCCTATGTTAACACCAAATCACGACACAAGCAAGTTTTCTTTTTAACATGTTCTATTATTCTTCTTATTTTCGAATCGTTGGTGACCCTTAAACTGTTTGTGTCCAGTAAGTAGCCACGCTTACAGCGGAATCTGTGGCATTAGGTCCTCAATGGTGCAGGTGAAAGGGCACTTGGGGCACTTCAACATGTTCCATCGCAGAATTATTATTCACATATAGCCACAGGAAGCAAATAATTGGATGACGTACAGTACTCACTAGCTTGCTTTAAAAAACGAATATCAGTTTTTGGTAGCTGCAGAGATCGAATACATTCATTTTTGATCGGAAAAATATGAAAAGTCAATTATAAAAACGATCAAAGGCTCTCGTATCAAAAATGTAGAATTTTTGAAGCATGATGGAAATAAATTGTAGCGAATCGGTACATTGTGTTGGGAATGCATTTACAGGCGAGTTTACACCTACAAGTTTTCTCTCACCTCGATTACGCCAAAGTTTCTATATAATTTGCTTTGAAACTTTTTGAACTTGAGGTAACTTCGAAGTTTACACTTAGATACAACCAGTTCTTTAAAGTTGTTTTCCTCGTGGTTTTATAAATCTTCTGATACTAATACTAACTGAATTACTTTAAAATTTAAAGGAAACAAACTTCTTAAAGATGTATTGTTGTTCTAAATTAAGAACTTTTTCTTTAAAGAACCTGTATTATAGCTACAGAGAACGATTCCCTTGGCGAAGTTTCGACAAATATTTGAGTCACAACGCACAATTTAATCAAATTCCATTGAATTCAACTATGAGATGTCAGGAGTCAGCCAACCGGCCAAGTTATCTTGTACGGAAACAAGGTTTCCGTGGTCAGGTGGATGCAGTCCGTCCGTCTGTAAGTCCGTACCACTATCTATATACCTGTGTCGGGGCTGGAACAGATAGCGTCTGGCTTTGACCTGCTTCGTCGCCACTGGCCACATGCCCTAATTTAACGAAGCGCGTCCATTGGAAAATCTCCCCACTCGCTTATAAATCTGTGACTTTAAAGTTCTGACATTTCGATGAGATCGATAAATAATGCAAGGCATACTGTCTAAGTCTATGTTTAGATTTATATTCACGTTCTCAAGTGAACGGGTATAGCGCGTCAGTACGAAAATTTAATTCATGTTGCAAGTCTTTAAACTTCTTTAGCGGCGTTGTGCACTTTTTGGTATGGGCAAAAAATGTTAAACTCGCGTCGGAACACGTGATCTGATCGAAAATTCGTGAGATGGAGCGAGAGTAGACCGCCGCAAAATGAATATATTTATATCCGCAAAATATAAAAAATGCACAACGTTAATGTTCAGGTTTTGACTTCTGCCGGCACTCCCGGAGTGAGAGACTCCAACCCGTTGTTTTTTTTTTTAAGAATGGGTATCATCTAATGACTTCTTCCGCTCTGGGTGGAGCGGGAGGGCGTGTCAGACTCTTACTGACTAAAACCCATCCGTGTTCCTTCTAAAGCCCTTTACGTTCAAGGGCCGCGTCGACACTCTCGAACAAATTCCGCAACCCTGGCAGATGTTGCAAGTCTTACGATTACATTTGAAGAAATTCTCATCAAGCTTGACATACCTACCTACATTTATCGTGACAAACATGGAAGTTAAATACTCTTTAACAACTTATTATGTTTTCAAAAGTTCTTGTTTGCTGCATTAATGTAAAACTGGTTTAGTTCAAAGGCTTGAGAGTTGATTGCAACATAATGAAAAGCTCGTGTGTTATTTTCAGGTGAGTATTTGCACAACTCGCTGTAGTTTACAAGTTTCTTCATTTGCTACGTAATTACTTTCTACTAAACGAGAATGACTTCCGGGAACATTTATGTCGTTTCAAACATTACATTAGTTTCATAATTGTCATTTCAATGTGAGTTTACAGACAACATATCAAAGATTCTGTAAATGATGTTCCTCATTATTTTATGCAATTGGGAATTCGAAGAGTCTTGAATGTAAAACGTGAAGTAATTACATATTGAAAATAATATTTTGCGGAACTTTTATTATGTTTAACATTTACATATTTGCGAGCGAATACTCAGCACTGTATTGAATTTGAATTGTTAAAATTCAATTGTTGATTTCGCAGAAAATCTCTTTTGAATTTTGCATGGCGCAGCGTGCGCCATTTCGTTGAGTGTCATTCATCAATACATACATATATTAATCGAATACTACTGAAAATGACGGCTGTCTAGTAACGAATATGAACAGTCATTTATATGCTACTTTAGTAACGTGATAGCGAATGAATTCTAACAAATAAATTATTAAAAGGATGACTGTCTATTTTATTATTAAAAATAGTTGTAGGTGAATGAATACCTACATGTGAGCGAAAGTTTACACCCAAGGCTCGTTTGAAACAATAAAGAGTAGATACGTAATCAATTGTTAACGCGAGGTACTCGACATCTTTCTTGCTACTTTGACTGTAGTTCATAACTTAGTTGTGTTATAGAGATGTGCGGAACAGAGAGTAAAGACCCGCACACCTCCACTGAAAAGGGAGGATCCTCCGACCAGGCGGTTGTTGTGTCGGATGGGCAACTGCCCGATAGTTGATATTCGGACTGTTATATGTGTTCAAATCGCACGGAGAACTTTGCTTGCGCGATGCAGGATTTCGTTGTTAGTTCGTCGTAGATGGCGCTGCGGTTCTTTTTGTTGCCGTACAAATTTCGCTTCTTAGTTTTTCATGTGGCGACAGTCTAACCAGATTTGAAGGCAGTGAAAATACTTCAAGACTTTGAAACAAGAAGTTATAATTAATTTGAACTAAACTATTTCGAGGTTGAAGAGGCAAAATTCAAAATGCATCAATATTTCCGTCGGTATACTATGGGTTTGAAATAAACCGCAGCGTTTATGTCACGGGCACGATATCCGAATGCTGCCGGGCCGATACCTGTCCAGTAGAGATAACCGAATTGTATATCCGAGTTCGGGAACTATGGGGAAGAAATCCCTTGAACTTTTGAATCCCATACCTATGTGACAAACGAAAGCTTACCCTTTACGCCAATGTCACCAAGTTGAGACAAAAAAAAAATCTTATTTACAAAATATTCCAACCGACTTCCAAATAAAAACACGCTATAGTAGGCGCCAGATAATCGTGGAATAACGGTCATTGACCCACCTACAATTATTGACATTTTTAATTTGAAAAACGGAATTAATGACACAAAGCTGTCCCGAATCATCATCTCTCGTGATCCTTAACATTGTCTAATAATGAAAAACGATTCATATTTAATTGTTCAGGTAAGTACCTATGACCAGTTATTAGGGAAAGGTCAATATACTTTATTCCACATTTATCTGGCGCCTACTATAGTAAAAAACACTTATAATTTCGAAGTAGGTGATTTTGGTTGTTTAATACCGACTTCCGAAAAAAGTTACTTTTAGTTGCTTCTAGTTAGTTTCACTTTTTAGTCATACCCTACACCTAAAAACACCACTGGAAAGTCACAGGAAACCAATATACGCAATTTCGTTTACTTGGATGACATATTTTTTCCAGCTATTTTGATTTAAAAACCAAACTACTGAACCGATTTTGATGAAATGTCTATGGGACCAGTCAAAAATATTTTTTCAAATCGGTTCATAAATAACGGAGTTATGAGGTAATAAACACAACCGAATTTAGTACCTCATCCATTTTTGAAGTCAGTTAAAAATAGGGTGATTTGTGTTCATTACTATGCACATTTGGCCAAAGCTCCGTCAGCCGGATTTTTCCGACCCGTGTATTTCGATCGTGTGGCCTATCCAACCGCTCATCATTGGCTGGATGGTTTACGGTGGTCCGGTGACATTGATCTATAGGCCCATCTATGAATTATAGAACAACAGACATGTATAACTAATTTAGTCTATGAATACCCATATCGAATTCCCTTGCCATTTTTTAAGGTCGATCTGACACAATCACAATTATTTGTATAAACGTAAACCTGCACTATAATTTTTCCAAACCCATTTCACGAAAGTGTGAAAAGTACATAAAAATAGCTAAGTTAAACTGAAAAGACACAGCTCTGAAAAGCTTCAGCCGCATATATTGAATTTATAAAAAATCACTAGACCTTGAGCCCAATCGACGTTGGCAAAATGTAATATTCTGGACAACAGATCTTTATCGAGGATGCATAGGATGCACTTTCGTTAACTCACACAAAATATATATTGTAAATATGTGAGTACCTTGCTCGCAAACTTAATTTTATCTCTGCTGGTATTGCTTTGTTGTACCTATTAGTATATAAGTGTGTGCTATAGTGTAATGTTGGGTGCATTGTGCTCTCATAATATAGTCAATTGATCAATGAATGTATACAAAATATTGTAAAACTTATTTTTGAAAAGACTAACTATGGAGTTTCATATCCGTTCTTTTCCATAAGAATCTAATTTTTGCGAATGGACAACTAGAGTCACTAATATATATATTTTAATTTCAAACTGTAAATTTGACGTTCAAAAGTTGTTTGACGTTCAAAATGGTCTAGTTGAAATAAATGAATTGACTTTGCACATGGGAACGGACTAGTTTTTGAGATTAAACAATAAGGTAAAGGCAAAGTTTTTGAAGAAATTCCTAAGAATGCGCTTCAGGTTCTCTAGAATATCTCGAAAATATCTTCCTATTTAAGATATACATGAATGCACACAACAATTTTCTTAACTAAAACTATCTGAACATTTAACTCTCAAGCCCTAGCCGCATGATGAGATAAGAACTTCAAATGAGTTCTAAACCACACAGACAACAATTAACAATAATGAATACAACGTGAGGAAAGTTTTCATAAAGAGAAACGACAATTTAAACTTCAATGTTTTCACATCGGAATTTAACGTCTGAGGAAAATCCTACATTAACAATTGAGTATATACATAGATTCCAGTAGTATTTCCCAAGAAAACATATATCCATACAATAAAACATATTTAGCAACATTTGAGCACGCGCATCGATGATAACCTTTCGTTTGCGTCTTACTGTGGCAAGGATACCATGCATAAATCCAGATGACGCGTATACGGCATGCCGATAACATATTGAATTTCAAATGTATGGAACGCCACCAGTGAGTACCTACTGGTGTTTCGAAGCAAATACGTTGGTGTTCCGAAATAATTCAAATGACATCTGCTTCTTGTGCCAGCAATCTTAAATGCGAAAGTAACTCTGTCTGTCTGTCGCACTTTCACGCCAAAACTACTGAACCGATTTAGATGAAATTTGGTAGACAGATAGTCTAGAGCCTGAGAAATGACAGGCTTTTTAATGCAAAAAAAAGGTTGAAAGGGGGGGATAAAAGTTGTATGGAAGTATCGTCATTTTTAGAACAAGAAGCTTGAAACTTATTTTTTAGGCTTTAGATTTGATATAAAAAATATAACATTCAAAGTTACTAAAAGTTTACCCTCAAGGGTGTAAAATAAAAATTTGTAATATAATTAAAAATGCTATTCAAAGACACTATTCGACGCGGACGAAGTCGCGGGCACAGCTAGTACTTTATTAAATGATGTCTGCGTTTCTATAGAATAAAGAAGCCATTATGTTTGTTCGTCGCAATATTACCGACGTTCGCTGAAAATACCTCAGAGCACCCACCTAATAGTTTGAATAAATTGCAAAGGGCGGGCGAAGTGGCTTTCTTTCATGTGACAATACAATTAACAAAGCGTATTTATTGAACGTGTATTGTTATTCTGGCGCCAATTCAGTTTCTGTTTTCGCTACCGTTTGTTTGATTTTCACCGAAATAAATTGCGCTGCGTATTTTGTGCAACAAATTGTACGAAAGTATACAGTTTCTTGGGTTTTATAAATAAACCAGAGCGACTGAACTCTCCTTTGAAAATACCGTCTTTTGTGTGGAACTTTCTAACAAAGAGCATTCAATATAATGATTTTCGAAGTTTAATCAATAGTGGTATCAGATATTGGCTTAACATTTTCTTCGTATGGATGACGAGATTGATTTGAAGTTTCGGCTTGTAACATATTAGTTTTGAAGTCCGACTTAAGGAAGTCGCGGACAGCAGCGGCATGCAAATAGAAACAAGCGGTATATTGTCGCAGTCTGCAAACAGGCCGAGGGGCCTGACAAACATCAGATGGGTACTTCAAGTATCGCTAAATCTTTTCAAATCAAGTACCTACCTACATTGCATTTTATTTGAACATTGTTCTGGTATTTCCAATATCTGTTGCGTTATTAATAATTGTATCGGAGTACTGAGGGCCTCGCACGAATGTTTTTGACGTATAGTAACGTAAAATTTTACTGTAATTGTAATACTCGTTTCGCACATAATATTTATTTGAATTGGATACTATATTCATATTTTTTAACCCCTGATGCAAAAACGACTCGGTGTTATAAGTTTGAAGTGTCTGTGTGTGTGTGTTTGTGTCTGTTTGTGGCATCGTAGCTCTCGAATGGGTGAACCGATTTTGATTTGATGTGATGTTTTTTTTTGTTTGAAAGGAGAATTAGTCGGGAGTGTTCTTAGCTATGTTTGATGAAAATCGGTCTAAGATGGTCGTCGTAACAAAATGGCGAATTACATATTTTTCACAACTCCCTAAATATGGGTATTAAATGAAAGGGCTTGACTAGTAGAATACCTTACACTATGTAAAATTTCGAAAAATACTCGAAAGTTTCACGAATAACTGGATTTAATGTGCACCCAAAGATGTATAATACTGTAGTTTCATTCGAAATTCTCTTATTTTCCTGTATGGGATACAAGGAAATCCTATATTAACGGTTCTTTTATTTTTATATGCTTCGTAGTATGTCTCTTTACCTAAATGTGACTTATTAGAAGAATTTGTTAAAAGATCTATGGCCTATGTCCAGCAGTGGATGTCTTTTGGCTGATATGATGATGAAGCACAGTTCGAGTGCACCTAGGGCTTGCGTGGTGGATCCCGCTGTCTCACAAAGAGGAAAGGTCCTTATCCCTAGTGGAAACATTAACAACAAAAGGTTCAGCCGTAAAGTTGTACTTACGCGTTTCTGCTGCAGGAAGCAATGCATTGCCTGCGTGACGTCAGCGGCATGGATCGAGTTGTGGTAAGGATTGGAGCTGTGGTATCCTTCCTCGATGAGGCTGAAGAGCTTCCAGGCCTTGGTCACGTCCAGTTGGAAGTGTGCCAGCAAGCCGTACATTTGGAACAGGTGCACGCAAAGCACGGGCAGGCATCTCCCTGTGGAAGAATGAGGAATTAGTATTTTGGTGACGACGGAAGGATGGGCGAAGACTGAAGTTTAATCTGCAGATACAAAAATGAAGCTAGATGAACAAATTAGCTAGAACCGCTACAATAATAAGCCAGTTCAGTATAATGACTGTTTTGATGGTCTGAGACAGCAGTACTTATATTTTTATTGTCATCCGACTGAAGTCTGAAGTAATGCCAACGTTAGTGAGTTACAGTCGTTTAGGTAGGAATCAGTTGCACCATTTTAATGTTATTTCGCGGATTGGAAAAGCGGAAAAACCAACTGTATCTACTGGTTGGTGACGTAGGGAAGACAGTTTTCTTCCCGCTTAGTGGTAAGCATACGTAGCGTTGTATTTAACTTCCTAACATCAAACAGCCTTTACCATAACGAAGCCTGACAAAAATAGTAAACATCGAGCAAACTTCGGGCTTCGCTTTAAATACGCCCAAAGCTGTGGTCAAAGTTTAAATGAATGTTAACGGGAACATTCGGTACGTGTAGTCTCGCCTTGATAAATGAATGCTAAACTGAACCATGAACCAACTTTAATTGAATCGAAACTATTGCGATCTATACTTGTAATATTTACTCAGGCTGGAAACTCTGTAAAATTGTACTCTACGATTTTGAACAAAAGTTTTTGAACGTTGTACAGTTCTGAAAGTTTGTAAATTAAGCTTCCGTTTTCATGCATAGTACTTTTCGTAACCCCTGGAGCTTTATTATTTTTTTGATGATCGAATAGTTTCATCCGGGAGCTTCATAATAAAAAAAAAAACGTGTGCGTCTTGGGACGCCCGACAGAAGTGATAACTTAAACTAATCTAAGTTTAAGTTATCACTCCTGTCGGGAATTGAACTATTTAATATGGGAAGCATCTATCCGAAATACGACTAGCGGTGTGGGTTACAGTGAGAGAGGAAGAGCCTACCTACCGCTGCCGTATGCGTGAGAGAAAGGGAAGCCAGACAGACTGGCGCCGTAACGCGTTACGTTACGAAGCTGTTTACCCTCCCATAAGAAGTATCACTTCAATAATAAAAAAAAGTTACATAAATGCACCAACAAAATTCAGTGAACTAGTTTCAAATTCACATAATTCAGTATAATATGGTTATATGAAACTTTGTATTTCTTTAGTCGTTGCCAGTGAAAGAGCCAAAGTCAACAGGTTCAAAACTTGAAAACTGTGAACTTAACGCTTAATGGTACTCAATAACTGCAGCTAAAAGAATCGCACTTAACTCTAGTTCAGGTATTTGCCGAGAAAAGGTTATTGAAGTTATTAGTGGAGTGCCTGGGGCGTTAAAAACGTGAAAACCTCGGATTTCTGCTACAGTGAATTATATTCAATAATCAAAATAGGTTTATGAATTTATTTCACGTCATCGGTGTATTTTCATGGTTTTTAGGGTAACAAAAATGAGCTCGAAATTATATAATTTTCTGTCATGGTTAAAAGACAGAAAACTTCGGAATCTTAAGGCCTACGCAACGCACCCGGGACGGAGTGGCAGAGGATTTTGCCACCGGGAAGTGCACACTAGCCTAGATTAGATACTATAGCATTCCGGCGGCCTACCAGTGTATGCTTGATCGAGGCCTATCAAGACTTCACGCGACGTGGCGCGGCATACCGCTGCGGGATCCCTTAGCGCGCTCTCCAATGGAGTGTCAAGAAATCCCTTTCGATGCCACGGAATCAATTTAAAACATTGGCATTTATGGCATATTCCTACTACCTATATAAGTTTGAATGTTTGGTAAAAATTTAAATCCTCTTTCATTTCGTCCCGGAGAGCGTATTACACTTGGCCTGTTATTTTGTTCTGTTTTTATGTCTATATAAATAATACAGCTACATTATTTAGATATACAAATATATTCTACAGCCTAGTTAAGTATTTACTATTTGAATTATTGCAACTTTCGTTTTTATTTTTTCAAATCAATTGCACATGTTTTGAATAGGTAAACTTTTTACACATTTTTTTTTTTTATTTAATATGGGTTTGCTCTTGACTCTAGTCTAGGTCATAGATGACAGAGACAAAGTCGACGATGGAGCGAGCTTACCCAGAAGAAGCCTGTTCACTCTAATTTTGAAGAGATTAGGGTTGTATGCGTTCGGAAACACAGACGCAGGCAGAGAGTTCCACTCCTTTGCTGTGCGCATTATAAAAGACGTTTGGAAACGTTTAGTGCGAATTGTTGGAAAAGCAACAAGGTAGGGATGGTAACTTGCAGTGCGTCTAGATGTCCGATGGTAGAAGGGGGCCGGTGGGATGAGATCGTGGAGTTCCTGGACACTCTCTCCGAAGTACAATCTGTAGAAGACCGACAAGCAGGCAACCTTGCGGCGATGAGCCAAGCTGTGAAGCTTGGCATCCACCAGCCTTACGTCGCCAATGAGCCTTTTAGCTCTGTGTCACACATTAGTTAAACAGTCCATTTTTATTTTTAAATTTTATTCACTGCAAAAAAACCGAGGTCAGACCCCCAGGCACGCCACTACATTACTTGTTTTCGTTTTATTGATTCTGTTTCAATGTTAGATACCTTTATCTTGGGGAAATACGATGATTTTCTTACGACTGAAAATCAGTTTTCCGATTCGATTTTTTTTAAAGGAAGGCTTTTTTCAGTTTTTATTTCAGTTTAATGATCACAAACTGTAGCCTTCTTAAGTTGAGTTTATATATGTCATCGGAAAATTGCAGACTCCGTAAGATTGTAAAATATCGCGTGAAATTGTAAACTATATTTTCTAAATAAGACACGGAAACTATTGAATTTGGACGAGATTTATTGTATAAAAAACGTTTTATTCATAATATACCGAGAAATTATAATCTAATAAAGATTTATTACAATCTTACGGGCTGTGCAATTTTCCGGCGACATATATAAAGGTATTCAGTTACATCTCTACATACCTCTATTCTATTACGAGTATGTTAGAACAAACATTTGATTTTGTGGGCTTTCATACCGACTTTCTACCAATAGAGAATCAACAAGTGGCTACTCAGGCCAATTCTACCCATTCCACATAATTCTTGAACGTTCCATATAACTAAACCTGCTTAATAATGCTTATCAAATGTCGATGTATTCGCGCCTAATCGTTCCTAATAAAGAATTTGTTCGTTTGTTGGTTTGTATCAATTGATTGGATCAACAGATATCTTACCAGTGCAATAGACTAGGATTGAGAGGGGCTTTTGGCTAAATTATAACAGCCACACAGATCGATTTTCGAGGAACACTTGGTTAGGTCGGGCAGTAGATGGGTGACCATCAATCTCATACGAGATACCTCTGTGCCTCGTCAAGGAAGTCAAAACTTTGGTTAATGCTGTCATTTGAGACTGAAAGGCGTTAGGGGAAGTGAGAAGCCCGAGATGACAGTTTTATGGAATTGTATCCTTTTGACCAGTAAGTCGCACGGCGATGCGCAACTGGCACATGGTGGACATCCCACCCATACGTACAAAATGTTTTGGGAACACATTTATTGTGCGTACAGCTAATGAGTGGAATTCCCTCCAACTTCGCCACATCATCGCTCACCATCAGGTGAGATAGTGGTCAAACGCGTGACTATCAAAAAAATAAAATTATCCCCATATCTTTTTATCGTGTTGACTCAGGACCTTGATTTTTATACACCTAATACGGACTATAGACTTCAGTATCTGGTGTAATTTTAGCTTCCTAGATCCACCCGTTCCTGAAAAAATCGGTGGTAACACACGGAGAGACAGAGAGGTACGGAACCCTAAAAAAACAAAGGTGTAAGTTACTAGTATTAACCTGCATCGGGTTTAGACTGGAGGCCGACTATAGAGTATATGAGGAAAAGGCTTCACAGAGAGGCAGTAGATTGAACTTTCAAGGACAACGATAGGTTAACAATTCAAGCGATTGTGACAAAAGAAAATGGAGTAGATTATGATAGACGCCAGATAAATTTTCAATAAAGGACATTGACCTTCCCCTAAAATCTCTTCACAGGTACCCGAAAAAGAAATAATGAATGGTTGTTCAGTACTAGAAAATGTAAAGGATTTCGATAGATGTAGATTGAGAGACAGCTTTATGTCTTTTTTCCGATTTTGGAATTTGGAATGTCAAATATTGTAGGTTTGTTAATGGCCGCTATTGCTAGTTTTTCTGGCGCCTACCATATAGTATGTAACTAAAGGACAATATCATAAGACTTACGTAACTTATAACCTCAATACATATGGAACAATAGGACGTATAATGACAGTTCTGTACAATCGTTTTTAAAAGTTTACCGAGCAGACGAGCTATATAATGTGAAGCTACGACTGGTAATTGAAGTATCTAATAGGAAATCGGAAGTTTCGGATTATACCGCTTTTTACGTTACTGTATCGTCTGAATGATTTCCAAGTGAAGTTATTGTGGTCCTTCATTTTTATGACCGTACATTAAAGCCATCATTGGGTAGACCGTATTCAGTTAAGTGTATTCTGCTTCTAATTTAAACCAGTTTTGTTTGTAGAATCTTTTGCCGAAACTTAATATATGTACAGTATTTTACAAGTTAGTTTTCCCGCGTTAGACCACAATCTCATCTGATACAAGGCGATGAAGTGGTCGACGATGGAGCACGCTTGCCTAGAAGTAGCCTATTTAATCTTGACTTAAATAGCTCCAGCTTGTAGCCATCAGGAAACCATTCGGCGGAGCATTTCAATCCTTAGCTGAATATACACTGAAAGTATTCCTGAAACGTTTTGAGCGTATGGGTGGGAATTTGGAAATAAGTCGCAAATTGGCGCGCACACAACGCTAAGTTAGCGACGTAAAACAATAGAATTCTACATAGTTTTAGTAGATAGACGCAGACAGAGACACATGTCCATGAACACAGCCAGACGGGGCAAAGAGTCGACTGTCAGGCATATGTCGCAATGTCGCACACACGCCCGTCGGCCGTCGCTTACCTACGAGTACATGTTAATTTGAAACAGGCGTGCACAATTATTATGCAAACATCGCTTAAGAGAATATTGTCTTTTTGTGCCCGTTACAGACAATAGTTGTACAATGTTAAGTCATTGGAAATTACTGAACCATCTATTTTAAGAAGTTTATTTTAAGTGTGTAACATTATTAGTGTTTTAAAAGTAAGACTGTTTGCTTTACGGCTTGTAAATTGAACTTTTTTATTATTCTTTCTGATAAAACCACGAACTGAAACTAAATGATAACGGTTAGAAAATGTATAAGGATGTCGAAGTCGATCGATTTGTTACCATTGCGGGTTAATAGGTACCTATGCCCCGGGGATTACATCTAACGATGTCCCATCGTTTCATGTACAACAGGGACTTATCCATCTTGAAACCGACATCTAAAGTAAACTAATATTACAAAGAGGTAAAACTGATTGTTTGATTTTAGGAGTTCATCTCTGGTAATACGGATCTGGGGCCCTACTATGAAGTCTTTAAACGATCATGATTCCGCTCTAAGAGGGAGACGGAGCTATATATAGCAAATAGCACCATCCCTTTTACATCATCGGAATTGGATGGCATTAGCACGTCTTATTAGGGCTGCTGATATAAAAAATGTTTGATGATCATCACTGATAGAAGTTTACGTTTTAGGCTAACCTACTCTATGCGATATGCCAAGGGAACGTAGCTGAAGGAAAGAGCTAATCTTCAATAAATAATAAGTATTCCAGCTAGAAAACACGGCACACCCTTGTGGGAAAGTGAGCCTTCACCTTTGGACACTCGCTTCACTCGGCACGTCATAAAAATGGATGCAACGGCTAAAATTTCTCCTCGTCGATTTTCAATGAATATCTGATTGGTTGGAATTCAATTAGTTTCATTCCAAATTCAATTAATTTCAGCGAATTCATTCCAAATGTCAGCTATAAACTATTCAGCGGTCAAGGTTCACTGCTCTTTTGAAGTCAGGAATAAAAAAAGCTTGGAAAATGAAAACTATTCCTGCTAGTTAGACACGTCTAAAACGCTGATAATGTTTTCGTTTAAGTAATTAATTCAAGATCTATTAAGGAATTCAATAAGTTTGTGATATGAGGTCGTTAATACACGTTTACTCAACACTTTAAAATAATAATACAAGAAAAATGCTTTCAATTTTAATATATGTTTTTATTTTTGTGTACGTGTGTATGTCATTGAACTCCTCCTAAATGGCTGGACCGATGTAGATGAAATTTTTTGTGCGTGTTCAAGGGGATTCGAGAATGGTTTAGATTCACAATTTACTAAAGTTTACTACTGACTAAAGTTTATTCTTAAGGTATTTGAGCCTTGTCTTTTTACGTTTAAAATTTCGAAATGTGCGTAAAACTTTAAATGAACGATTCTTTTTGCTTTCGGTATATTATATTACTTAATCGCCCGCCATATTAGATTTTACTGCATATACATATTATGCGGCACACTTCATACAATTCTAGGGACACCTCGTTTGTTCCAATTTGATGTTTAGTTTAGGAGCTACGAAGGAACAGATGGACATAAATATACATACACAGACAGATTAACTCATAACTCTCCCTAGTAGTCAGGTTGAAATAATAGTTATCTTTCAAAATTCTATCAATCGTGTAATGCATAAAGAATTTACCACTACTGAGCTCCAATTGTCTTTCAATTATGGATCAATTATTTATTAAAGGCAGATGTTGGCTTTGCCCTGCGTTCTATTTGGCAACTAAATATTTCACTACAGATGATTTGCGATTATAAATTAAAATTAAAATGATTTAAGCTATCACCAATTTAATTGTTTATGAATTTCTCAAATAATAGGGTTTGTCCGCAAAATAGTAGATCTGTCACTAAAATTTAGCTGCCAAACTATATAAACACAATTCCAAAATAAATCGCATGTAATCATCGGGATGTATTATCAAGTATCAAATAAATAGAATCGTATTTATTATAATGGGTTTGTATAACTGTATAATCAAGTTAATTGAAAACATATCATTGGACGAAGCCGGAATGAAGTGATGACAAAAAAATAAGTGCTTAATTAATTAAAATCAATGATTGGGCACCGACGCACTCATATTCATATTAATATAATTCTCGATTAAATATTGCGAAAGCTCGGAATCGCTGTCTGCTATCACCACGGTTGACAAGTCAGTATGCGGGTGGATGTAGCACGATTATTCATGTTGATACTTTAACAAAAGCTGGTCGTGAAATTTCGATTAATATTTGTATTATAGAAAGTTTACCTAGAGAAACATAACGATACAATACTCATTCAGTATTTTGAAGTGAACACTTCTTTAGCGGCGTTGTGCAATTTTTGGGATGGGTAAAAAATATTAAACTCGCGTCAGGACATGTGACCTGATCGAAACTTTGTAAGACGGAGGGACCGCCGGCGCGGCGTAGAAGAGGAAGTAGTAATAAACATCTCACCGTGATATTTACCTGGATAGGTGAAGTGAACTGTCATTGTACTTATATTGGATGGATACACAGCTCACTTTATGTTCATTACACCTAAGTTTTCAGGTGAGACTTTTACGGAGTAGCACTACAGTTGTTGTTATTTAGATCACCAAAATTTAGCTTCCCTACGATTTTTTAAAATCTATTACCTTTTGATTGCACTCTGACTTAAGCCTACTACAACTACACAAAGTGCTTGACAAAAGTTTACATGAAAGCATCAAGGTGTATCCAGCGTAGTATACATTCTACCTTACTGTGGTTTTAACGCATTCAATAGCCTTTAATTCTCCTATATAAACATACTATTAATGCAGTATTGATTGTTTGGATTTCCCGGCCACTGCCTCTATCGAGATTCAGCCTGGTAATGACGCACCTACCGTCGAGTTTTAAAATTGATGGCAAGCTTTCTTTGTACCAAATAACAAATACAATGAGGTACACTTCAGCTTCCAAGCACCCACTCTTCACTGAGTTACTCGTACTTATTAATGTATGAACTTGTGAAGACATTGCTTTACAAAATGACAGCTCTTTAAATCTTACGTGTTTTGCTCTTTTTGTATTTTGAACTTTACTACTACAATTAGGTATTCAAGTCAAGATTAACAAAATGAGGTTGAAAAGTTAAGACAAGCTGATTCATAGCGGTCAACGATCATACCCGTCGTATTTTGGCTCTTTCACCGTCCTTAAAATACAAAGAAAATATTCTAATATACATTTACAATACAAATAAGATAATATTACCTCCAGAAACTGTCTCAAGCGTGAAAGCATTAAATTTCCACTGTACTGATTGGTCCAGGATACACTGTAACAATAGCAGAAAACTTTATATCACCCACAAAATCGCTTCTCTAAAAATCGCGTCGCACTCGCTAGCAGCTCAGCCGCCAATCGCAGTGCAGTTGAAAAATGTCGTCAAAAAGTCGCAGGCGCTGTATTAAGTCAACGACCTCATCGCAAGACGGATGTTAAAGTTGGATTAGTAATGATCCACGTTAGTTCTGAGGATTCTTGGCCCATCGTCAATGTCCATTGCATCAGGGAGGAATTTTAATTCTTGTCAACATCATACGCATACAGATGTACCTACTAGTGACACAGGAGTGCAATACTTCCTCGTGATAATAACATAAAATAGACATAAATTTAACGATAATTGTACTTGTTTACGAGGCCAGTCTTGGTTAAATTTCACCCAGTACACAAGTAACTCATTATGTGACCGCCAAGTCTATTAATATTCGCTATATATATGACGTCACCGCTAAAAGCGCAGAATCTATGAAACAACAATTTACTTCGCAACGAAAATGCAAGGCGCATTCAATTTGAATATCAGCGCGAGCGTCTATGTTTGCAACACATAGTTTTACTAGAATTAAATGATTTCCACTGATTGTGTTATATGTTTAACAGATGTAGTCAGAAACAGTTACAATTACATTTATTATTGCTTATGAGATGAGTGGCGAGATTCTGCCATATCGTATAAGGCGTAGTTGCCGTCTACGAAGGCTAAAAATAAAGTCAAGAACTATAAAGACGCACCAAACAGGGCATCAACTGGCATCGGGGTTGGACGGCGCTCTGTAGAAATTAAAGCATCGACATTATGTTTTTATTCTCATTGCGACGTCCTTGCTTCAACTACTTTAAACGCAGAGCGACGTCCAACAATATGTCACAAGTACATACCTACTAATAGTGCGTGAGGACGAATCTTGAATACAAAAACGACATTTAAATTTGCGGCGGAGCTAGAAACAATACGTGGCGCTGTGGCGAAGGACTGCGGAATGACCATGATGGGAGAGACAATGAGTGACGCCGGCGTGTTAAACATGTCCATTATGGCGCAGATTAACTATGCGGCGCGTTGTGTACACTCACGACGCATACTTCACTCTGTCGCAACACTTTGGGAGAGTCGAGCGAGTAATGGACGTCGCGCTCCGCACGCTGCACGTATGCAATCGCAGCTTCGGATTCCCACGCGAGGCATGAACTTTTTATCGAGATCGTTAGATAAAGTTATGCGCGATAACTATAACTGGACGTACACAACACTCATGTTTTATGCACTTCTTTGCGAGCAGCGACCGATACCTTCCCAGGCATGTGAGCACAGTCCGCAGTCGCCCGCGCAGGTCGCGCGGCGCGTCGTGTGTGCAGGTACTCACCTGCACCTGGCCCATCATCAGGTCGTCCAGCAACGCCTGGTTGCTGTATAAACAACGCGTGAGCAGACGCTTTTTTCGTCGCTTATGCATGGTTAGGAACCGGCCGCCCGCCGACACCTTCGTTTTCATTTCGTAATGCTCCGGATCCCTCTCCTCCATCGAATCCGTCTGAACTTCCGAATCTGTAAACAATACGAGCATTTAGGATAATGCAATAGCGCACCTCAAGATTGTTATGTGAGGTTCTGGCAGCTGACGAGGCTTTAATTTTTTTGGAAAAAGTAGGTAAACAGAAGACGACAGCTCAGTATGGATAACCCAAACGGCCGAGGGGGTGCACGACAATGAATGATGATATCGACACGAATGTATATCAGGCAACATAGCAGTTATCAAACACATTGTTTACAAAAGCATGATAAAAATCCAGTAAAAGCGTTTACGAAGCGCTCTAAATAGTGTAACGTTTCTGAGTACAATGCCAATCGATTACAGAATCCTGTGTAACTCGTTATGGGGGAAAAGCATTTTTTTATCACACGATACCGGTGTGCGGCTGTGCGAGCATGTTTGTGACCGATTCACGAAAGCAACGTCTAAAGAGAAAACTTAGCAAGCATTAAAAACATATTTTGATCCAAGTGAACACACATTTTGAACTATGGAAGCCAAGACTATAATGAAAAATACCCGCGTGTATCAAACGACGCCTACAACATGCACGTGTTTTTTCCGCACTAGTATGAAATAGCCAAAGCCATACTAATCCTACATCCACATCCCCTAAAAAACTATGCCGTCGTAAAACTAATGAAGACACGAGTTTTATACTAACGGCGCGCACACAATAGGTACCCACGATAGTTGCTCGATAAAAAATATTAAAAAACCCGCTGATTGATTCTTTTGTCCTCCGATCAAACAACTATGGACGGCCAGCACCATAAAGGAACGTAGAAGTGAATTGGAGCGCGTATACTCTCAGGAGAGCCGACGATAGACGCTCGATTATCCACTAAGGCTTCAACACTGTCAGCCTTCTAAAAGCTATTAAAAGTTTGTTTGCTTTGCCATAAAATAACGGATAAAAAACAAGTTGGTTAACAAGCGTTGATGGTAGCTAAACAATAGGAAACCGCTTCTTTTTAAGACGCAGACTGCACTGATCGGCGCATCAGCGATATCCGAAAAATATGTAGAGATCGGATAGTATTATAAAAATTGAATAACTTCGGATCAAAAATTGAACAAGGTTCTGGCAAAAAGTTGGCCTGCGTTTTCGTTCGCCTGTTATTTACTAATTTTTGAAGCACTATATTTGATCGTATACGTATGCTGTATGTGTGCATAACTCTTGACTTCCACAGTTATGAAAACTAAAAGAATATGTGGCGAGAAAAGTTGCAAAATACGAATTCTAAACCTCACTGCCAGGTTTGCGGAATTTGTTCGAAAGAGTCACCGCGGCCCTGGAACGCAAAGGGCTTTAGAAGGAACACGGACGGGTTTTAGTCAGTAAGAGTCTGACACGCCCGAAGTCATTTGATGATTTCAAATCCTTAAAAAAAAACCCTCTATATCAGCTTCTAATTACCAGTCAGAAAGTGTTGATCGAGTACCGACCCTCTGAAGTACTTTAGATGACACTGCTGTTTCACGAAGAAACAATGGAGCGAGGGAGGCAGCTCTTATGGTACGTGTTTAATTAATCAAACTTCGAAAACTTCCAGCATTCCCAATAATGTGAATAAAAGCAACTTTAAAAGGAAAAGAAAAACCCTTTTTTCAAATAGACCATCAGACTCTTTTAAATTGTCAAGATCTATGAAATAGATGCTAGTTTTGCCCCGCTAGGGACAAGAGCAGCAAGAATGTTGCGCAGCACTTGGCAATCATTATTATTAACATTTTAAAATTTCATGGCATTCCGTAGTACAAAATTCTTTAACTCTTACCGACCGATGACCTGGTGAGGGTCGCGGGTAGCCGATGGATGCGAGACTCACGGGACCAGTTGTTGTGGCAACACTTGGGGAGGCCTATGTCCAGCAGTGGATGTCTTTCGGCTGATATGATGATGATGATGATTGTATATACTCTTATATATCGTATCTTATATATCATCTTATACTGGTATATACTCTTATACTCTTGTTACAAATTTAAGATACAATAGTTGGTATGGTATGGTGTACTAACCAAAATATGTTTTCATTAAACTTGCTTTGAAATCTAGACGCCACAACACCATAGATATTCAATTTTGCAAGTTCTACATCTGCTGGAACTTCAAATTGGAAACTTGGAACTTTATGATCTAGTTACCATAAGCTAGCACATGCCTGAGGTGAACTGAACGTTTATTGGTTCAACTAAACTTTAGTACGAGACATAGTATAACAGAATATATGAAGTGTTTCCGCGCAAAATGAGATCCATCTATTCAAAAATTCAAATTGAAGGTATTTACTGCAAAGTTGTACGGTCGCAAGCGGTGTACGATAAAATCTTCGCGCAACCTAGTAATCATTTTGCAATCGGGTTTCTTATACCACAAGATAGCCACTTTACTCAAAAAAGAAAACTACATAGATACCTTATTATTACGTTATTAGTACCTACGTTATCTTTTTCAAATTCTTTTTTTTTCCACGAATTTACGGTCACGATGAAACCCTGCTCTTTCAAGTTTCTCTCTTGATGATTTTCTTTTGAAATATGTGTAACTCGACTTCAGCTGCTCACAAGGACGCGATAAGCAGATATTCATACCATTTGCACTCTGCCGCCGAAACATAACGGTAACCAAACAAAAAGTATCTAAACGTATCGCATTTCGCGACGATAAGCGGCAGTGCAATAATCGCTTCAGTTCTACATTTTCGTCTAATTACCCTTGCTTGTCTCGTATAGCTTGAAGGGCACTACTGTCATAGCTTAAAAAAATGTAAAGTGGTTGATCCTATGGCCATCTACTTCATTCACTATCTACTGTGGAGTGGTAACTTGATTGATGTAACTTCCACTTCCGTTACATCGTTCTCCAGTGGGTACCTATCATCCACAGTTCAATGATGAACATTCAATATCTTTAAAGTTAGATATAGTTTAAGTAACATAACTTTTTCAGCAGTTTATCGACCACTGCTGAAGGTTCAATTAGTGAAAATATTGTAGCACTTGCAATATTGAATTTACTGGTTTCCAATACTGGCCGAGATTTCGGAAGCCGGACTGTAGTCGGTCGTAGCTTTTGTTATAGGTACTTGTATTTAGTTTAGTCTAGACTTTAGACTCGAGGATACGTTTTCTAAACGGTAAGTACAAGCATGTCGCCATTTTGGACGGTTTTCAGCGAAATATCAGTCAGAAAAATTGTTACAGAAGTTTTAATAGCGTTTAGTAACGAACTTTATTCAGTTAACAACTGAAAAACTCTACACAATTGAAAACTAACAAAGTTGAGCTAACAAAAATATAGTTTTCTCGGAGTACAATACAACAAGCAGATTTAACACGCTTGGCGACGATGGAAAATACAATACAAAATAAACTCTCGGCTTTGTTATTGTGTACAGCAAGCTTTTTCACTTTTTTTCTAAAAGTTAAAAAGACAACAATCGTCGTTGTTATTTTTAGAAATAAAGCTCGACCGATAGCGTGAAACCTCGTTCTAGTGTCTGGTGATGGTAGAATAAATAGTTACAACACGCGGTATTGATACAGTACTGCGTTGATAAAGTTCGCGACGTATTATCTGTTGCGATAATACCGTAATACGAATACAATAGCAGTGTTGTACAATATTTTCGGTGTAAGCGACATAGCCGGACTATGTGTACTATCGATTAATCTGCTAAAGTGCTCAACATTGAAGGCGATATTTATGGAAAATATTTTTGTTTATTTGCGACCGACCACCTACTCTTCTATTTTAACACGCTTTTTGTATGAAAATTCCAATGCATCAAATTCAAATTTGATACGGGTAGCCGGAAAACGAAATGTCAGCTAGCTGCCAAGATTCTTATCATTTAACGCTTGCTGCATCATAGGAAGAAAATAGGCGATAAATATTGAAAGCGCAATAAGATTAGCTCCTTGGCCAAACTGACCTGCATAGGAACAAAACTAATTTATAATGCCTTCTCTGGAGGGCTACTCTCTAAGCCCGAAGTCCGTAGTTTCAGGCTTAGTTGTCGGCTTTTTGTAGTCCGTATCACCTAACCACTAAGAATTAAAGACAACACGATTTGACAGTTGCTGTCAAATCGTGTTGTCATTCATTCTTAGTTCGGGTTCGGAACTAATCGTAAGTCCGTAGGTGACACGGAGTAGAATACGCCCGCAAGTAAGCCCGAAACTACGGACTTGTCACTAGAACCAGAGATTAAAGAAAAAAGTTATTACATAAACGATAAAGTTAAGTTCATATTACGTTTTATTTCTCGCTACTTATTCTCATCTCATTTAACCTTTTCTAGCTAATATTCATGGGCATTTAAGATAACAGCAGTGACTACGACAGCATAAAGCAGCGTTCCTTTGTCTTTTGATCCTGTCACTCAAGCCTTATTGCACTAGCAAAGGAGCGTAATACATTCTGCCTTCAATCCATGCACTTTGTCAGCGAGGTAAACAAGATTTAATAATGCAGCCAAGGATCGCGTTTCATACGCTTTCCTTTTATCTCTATGCTCTGAGAAATACGAGAAATATTCTGAAGACAAGTTTTCAATAGAGATCACTACTGCGAACTGGGGACGCTAAGAGGAATGTTTTATGGCACACCTATTGTCTCTACGATCCCTTCTGGTTTCTCACAAGTTGCTCTAGTTTTCATTTTATACGAGCAAATGTTGGGAATCGAAAGAGAAAGAAAGTAAGAACAATATTTATTTGGGAATCACACAAAACAAACAGAAATGTAAAATACCACAACAGCTGCAAAGCAACCTAGATCACGTCCATGCGCCCTATGATTTATAACCTTATGTGGTTAACGAAATATAAAGTAAAATAAAAGAATCACGTCCATGTCTTCTTGTTAACCACTTTGATAGAAGCTATCTAGTCTTTTTCCGGCACTTCTTTCAAGTATCTACTCCTCAAAAGAAACTAATACAATTCTCGCTTTACGATAATTAAATGCCGAGGTCAATATTAAAAGTGCCACAGACCATGTAGAAAAGTAACCATATATATTTATAGGTTACTTATCTAAGTAACTGTTTGTTTCGGAAAACAACACAACAGTATTTATGTAAAACCTATAATAAAACCATTAATTTAGCCGAACGTGATGTTTTTAGTTTTCCGCAGACTGCCGGGTTTAGTGCTCCCTCTGCATTATGAGATATTCGGACCTATAGCACAAGCTGCTGTTTAAACTGCACGACCAGATTTGACCTCACCCCTTTAAAAAGGCAGAGTTTTTCCAGACTCATGTAGTTTTAAATTAAACTTCTGAAAACGCATCGTTCTTCGTATTTGTTCGTAAAGGGAAATCAAGATTTTTCCTAGAGAAATTTGAAGATATGACCAGCGAGGGATTGTGTTGATATAGACGTAGTATCGTAGATACGCTGATGTATATTCGCTTGAGTAAGCGCTATGCTATAAAGTTTTGTCTAGAGATATAATAAACTCGGCAGTCTCTTGTTTTAGTCACGTTGTGATACTAAAAAAAATGTACTTCATTGTATGTGACTTATGTTATACCTATGTAATAATATGAAGTAGTACGAGCAAGAGCAGGGCAGCTGCACTAATCTATGATATACTTTTAAGCGATCGCTAAAATATTAAGACGCTGTCACGTAACCAATTTGATATAAGAGCAATGTATTGAGATATTTAAGAAGAGAGAAGCCCGCCGCGTTGTCTCTTTTAAGTCAGTTCTTGAGTTAAATTAAAATACATCGGAATCGAAGACGGTTTGCAACATTAATATACAGTCACGTACCAGACTCACGGGTGACTCCGTCTCTTACTTAACTTCAGTGCCGCTATACCTTTTAGCTTTTGAAACCCGGCGAGTGCATCGCCGGCGTCAGTAAAGGGATCTCCTGTAAAGCTACATTATGAGAGATTCCTGCAAGTTCCCTCTGAATAGAAATTTTTAATATTGTCAAGGATATTGGATTTCAAGTAAGTTAATAAAATAACTAGAATGCTAAAACAGGTATTAATTTTAAAAAGAGACTGGGAACTTGCACTTCTTTAGGACCTCTCCTATCAAAAAATACGAAGGTAAAAAGTGTTTTCATAAGTGTTTGTTATGAAGCATAATTAAGCCAGGATTTTGAAGATCTGCAGCCTAATTGCGTAAAACATAACTCATGCGATCTGTCGCATATTCTTTCATTTTGCCAACAGTAATTGTGTGTTTCACCTTTTTTAAGATATGTTTTCACATAATTACGAAGCAAAGGATTTGTAATGCCTGTCGATTGTGAAAGAATATGCGATTTTATGTATTACGCAATTGGAGTGCTGGTCAGCTCAGAATTCAAATTTAACCCGTTTCGGGGAAGCCAATTAAAATATTGTGTCACCGATCTGGAATGTTGGCGACGTAAATTGTGTCGCATTAAGTTATTCGATATGTTTATGAACAGAAACCTTACGGAGATCAGTCTACCGGTACATAAAGATCTGTTTAGTCAGCACTTACCTTAACAACTATCGATTTTTAAGAAAAAACGAGCAAGACAATTTAATAGCGTCTTATGTTCTAAGAACCTCACAACCAGGTCTTTCCTTGTCGTGGTACTCAATTTTGATTGTATTGATGACTGACTTAGACTAAAAAGCCAAAAAAACACAGTACTATAACTACTGAAAACTTAAACCATCTACGTGCATAAATAAGACACGCTATTTACTTTGAAATAACTACTACAGCGTAATTGATTTGCAGCTTTGCCAAACGGTTTTAGCATTTCCATCCTGATGGTTTTCAAATAGGTACCAACAGCTATAATTACAAACGAGTGCAATCATAAAATGCCTTAAACAACCTGGCTGGCACAGCTACATATTCGGCCTACGCAAATCAAAACATGCATGGTTCTCAGAAGCCTGAACTTCATGGAAACCGGTTTAAAAAAAAAACTACGTATAAGTTAGTAACATTCATATTTATCCAGGAGTTACTCACGTAGATAATATAGCCGGGATCCCCGTGTGTATCTCAACCACGAGAGCCTCCGTGATGAGAATTTAGAGGATGAGCTTGGGGAAGATAGCAAGGATGACCGACGAGAAGACCATGGCGAGATCTTCGGAGTAGTCCGCTGGGACGACTGCGGAGAACTTGTCGCGGATGACTCGGGAGAGCTGTCGGTAGACGAATGTTGCGAGCTCGGGGACGTTCTGCGTGACGTCTGCGGTGTATTCTGTGGGTGCGTCCGCGATAGCCCAGATGGTCCCGGAGAGGCATGCGTGGATGCGCGCCATTTTGGTATCGGGGTTATCTTCTGGGGCGCTCGCCCAGACGTCGACGGAGACGGCTGTCGGGTAGTTCGATGTGACATTTTAAGGGATGTGTGTCGGGAAGGTCGCGGTGACCTTTGCGAGGAAGCCTGTCCTGAAGCGCTTGGGGACGTCATCTCGGACGCCCGTCGGGACGGTCGCGGTGTCTTTTGCGAAGTGGCTCTTCGGGATGTCCGCGGAGACGTCATCGGGGACGTCTGTCGGGATGATCCCGGTGACTTTTGCAAGGATGCTCGCCGTGATGGCGGCGGAGACGTCGACGGCGACGTCTTCAGTGACGCATGTCGGGATGGCCGAGGGGACGTCCTCGGGGACGCCCGTCGGGATGGTCGCGGCGAAGTTCGCGGAGACGCCTGCCGGGACGTCCGCGGGGTGCCCCTCGGGCTTGATTGTGGGCTTACCCGCGGAGTCTCGCGGCATCTTCGGCATAGACCTATAACAATAATGATCGGTATAAAATTATGAGTCCTTGCACTTAGAGAGAAGTAGCGTCAACTGGCATCTCTTAACGTTGCATTGTTATTTAATATAGTCACTTAAAATTCAATTGCGCGTGCACAGGCATCATGTTTCATGTTAATCGAATCACTTGAGTTATTTATAACGACTTGTGTGTCATGTCAGCGATTTTTCTTCGACAACCAGGTTTCTACTCTTTTTTGAGAAATATTATAGTATTTTTAAATATCAAAATGCCTTCTAAAGTTGGTGTTCAAGACTTAAATGTAAAATATTCAGCCTAAATTAAATACGAGAAACGCAAACCGCCCAAACGCTAGCGTCTATGGAAAATTCTGCTGATTTTAGTACAAATAATATAAAGCATTCAAATATTGTACAAATAAAACCTACATTTGCATATAAAATATTTTTGATTTTGATTTCTGGTTTTCTATTAAGGTGATAGCGCCAGGGTAGACCGCGAAATTAAAATTTTCAATTTTTTTTTGCATTTTGCAGGTCAGTGTCGGTTGTATGTTGATAAAAATACGATTGGCGACCGTTACAAATATAGCTTTACAGAGTTATAATAATTAAAATCATCAATACAGGTTGTATCATTCATGTAACTCGATTGAATGACTTTTTTATGAAATAACCATTCAATCGAGTTAAATGAACTTGGAGGGTTGTATTGATGACTTTAATGATTATAATTCTGTAAATAAATACATGTAACGGTCGCGAATCATATTTTGTTCAACATACAGACTGACACTGACTTGCAAATTGCAAAAAACATAAGAAAATTTGAATTTCGCGGGTACCCTGGCGCTTCCACCTTAAACATTAGCTTCCGCGGTTGGCTTCAATGAAGCTGTAATCCGTTTTACGGTAACTTCTGTAACGTTTACATTTATTTGAATGAGTTTTTTATAAGATGATTTCAGATCGCATCTTCAGAATTTTCTGAGGACCATATTATCTTGAAGAGCTTATTTTTTTTTTATTTAATATGGGTTTGCTCTTGACTCTGGTCTAGGTCATAGATGACAGAGACAAAGTCGACGATGGAGCGAGCTTACCCAGAAGAAGCCTGTTCACTCTAATTTTGAAGAGATTAGGGTTGTATGCGTTCGGAAACACATTTCCTGATAGTATTGCAGATTATGCCTTTAAAATATTACCGGCGACCTTAAACTCGTTCTTCAATGAACGCCTCAACGGCTCAAGCTTTATTAAATTTGCCAGAGGCATGATTTGCTCGTAAAAAAGAGTTTGCTTTACCGTCTGCTACAGAAAGTGCTAATGAGATCTTTTCATTCCGCAAGCCTGTTGTGTCGCCTTTGAATTCATTAATTTAATTAGACTGACTGTCCGTTTTCATGCACTTCAGTATCTTAGTTTACTTAACGAGACATTTTATTTTTCTTTTGCAAAACGTAAATGCTGAGATTCCTTTACAAATACGAATGGAAATGAAATAGAATATTGGAAACCTCGTTTCTGTTTGTAAAAGTTCTGCACAAATAACTGCAGGCAATCATAAAATAGACCGTGCTTGATTGAACAGTTACTAATAAAGTAATAACCCAAGCAAACTTCCTCTGCTGTTGTTTTAGTTCAGCGAACACGAACGATGAGGTATCGGTTACATGAAGATATTCTACAGTTTCATAGTAGTTATTTACAACTTTTGTCTCGTTACCAATTCAGTCGTAAAATATGACTATCACTGTTCGTCGGATAAGTAAACAATAAGCTGAACTTAGAAATATGTATGTGTGCTCGTGAAATCTCCGGTCTCCCTATTGATTAGAGTTTACTTAATTAAGCAAGGACGCTGCTAGATAAGTTTCGTAAGGCTGTGGCAATATTTCACCAATATTAAATACTAGCTACCGCCCGAAAATTATACCAAGGGAACATACTCCCGGGACGAAAACTATCCTATGTCCTTTCCCGGGACTCAAACAATCTCCATACCAAATTTTATCTAAGTCGGTCCAGCCGTTTGCGCATGAAGAAGTAACAAACATACACACAAACTTTCGCCTTTATAATATTAGTGTGATTCTTGTATGGCGAATATGAATATTTTGCATTATGATGTTCTTTTTTCAGGCTACAAGCTGGTTCAGAGTTGAAAATGTAGCTATTTGATCCCAGCTAGAGTCAATTAGCGAACTTAATCAACGAACAAGCGAGCAACAGCAAAATTTAATTAAATAAATTATATTTTTACATTGCAACGGCGAAGGGATTTTGCATGAATTTATTCCTTGATTGAGAAAATAAAATATTTATGTTGACATATGGATGCTACTTTGCGTTTTGCGGTAATTTCGGGTTTCAAAGTAAGTTTTATTGAGTTTGTTATAGATCTCAATGATTGTTATTCAACTTTAATTCAAGGTCCAAGCTTTTGCGGAATTTGTTCGAAAGAGTCACCGCGGCTCTGGAACGCAAAGGGCTTTAGAAGGAACACGGATGGGTTTTAGTTAGTAAGAGTCTGACACGCCCTTCCGCTCCACCTAGAGCGGAAGAAGTCATTTGATGATTTCCCATCCTTAAAAAAAAGTCCAAGCTTATACTCTGTTCCAGTTGTCTGAATTGCTTTATGCATACAAATTGAAGCCTAATCGTAGTGCTTGGCAAATAACTATTTTATAGTTGAGGAATTACACTTCTCAGCATCGAAATGATACTAACGATAGCAAAGCTCTGCGTGAAAACAGTCTCAGAAATCGACATCATTAGCTTTGGACGATTTACTTCAAATTTATATTTAGCATCCGCTACTAGGCCAACTTCTTTGTAAAATGATGCTCTCGCGACATTTCATAATTCCACTAATGACGTCAAAAATTATTTTCATTTACAGTTCGTCGCAAGAATATTAAGACCTCGAAGAGAAATAACTAGCAAGGGTTCCCAGGAACTTGTGGAATGAAAAAGAAACCCCTGACGATGGAATCTGACAGGAAGGACCCCGCCAGTCATAAAATTAAAACGCGCTTGCTTCTTGCACTATTTTATTACGTTTTTTATGATCAGAGGTCGGAATTAAGTAGAGTTATTTATGTACTTGCATCGAAATGTTGATATTAATATGGATCTTCCCGGGATTTCTAATAGACAATCCCGTTTGGCCAGCAACATTACAATATTTTTTCTTTTGTTCTCACTAGCTATGTTGTGCGAACTACAAATGTGGCAACATAGCGCTTGTGCGCAACGGAATTTTGCAACTTCGGACATCCGATGTCGTTGATGTAAATTTGGCAACGTCGCATGTGCAGTGGTTTAAATTAAATAACTTTTTTATTTAATAAATCACGGGATTTTTCTGCTCTTTAAAAATTAATCTCGGGATTTGAGGCATATCCACTTTATTCTTTCGCTGTATGAAATCAGTGTAAGTACATATAACTCTACCTAATTCCGACCTCTGATTATGACTGACTTAAAGGGGCGTATGTCTATAAACTTTCATACTTTAGAGCAAAATGATATAAAAATTCTAACATCAAAGACCGGCACTTAAAGTAAAAGGTTAAGTACCTAGAAATTCAAGCTCTCTTGGAGCCTGAGAAGTTTGCTGTGTTATTCGGGCTTGTTGGCGACGATTCTAGCGTAAAGTACGAACTTACTTATAAAACCTACACAGTTTCTTCCAGTAAATTGGTGATCAATTTCTAACTAAACGTAGAGCCGTCGTAAACCAGATCGGACCGAATCGGATTTCATTCATTAATGTCGCCGGATAATTGCAAACTACAAAATATCTTGAGAGATTGTAAACTCTCGATAAATTGAACTGATTTTGGAATTCATTTTTACGCTAATAGAATTCAAAGCATTCCTTGCTTTGTAAAGGTCAAACGTTTTACTTTTAACTAACGGGAAACGTAAAAAAAAAGTATATTTTGCATCGCGGCTCGGCCTATCTGTCACTATGTATATTTTACTCTCTTTTATTTTCCAATATTGAATTGAAAACAAACGGCAGTCTCGATAATTGTTTTTTTTAAGAAATATTTGTTTTTACTGTCAGTCGCGTTCGTTCTTCGTTCTTGATGTGTGGTCGATTACCTAATATCTATTTAGGCCTGGCATATAACTATGCGATTTCTTTTACATTCCAATTTTTTTTTTCGTCGTGTACTGGCAGTTACGTCATGGGCATCAATCCCGCTACCACATTGCAGGCTGGCAAAATTTTCACTACATAAACAAACCTTATAATCGTTCGTGTTGATACAGACCTTTTTTTGATATCGGGGGAACTTTCAAAAGGCGCTTGGACTTTCGGAGAAGAGGCCAGGGATATCAGGACTTTAATCGCACTAGAACCAACTCCGAGATCACCACCAGCACATGGAAGGGACCGATACCTCGTTAAAATACCACTCCAGAACCCCTCTGTGCAGCGCTTGCGAGAACATATCCCTGAAGAAACGGTAAAGGGGTCTCATCTGAGCCTCGCTGTGCACGACAGCACGTGATCACTATGCACAAGCGAAGTTGATTTCCCCAGGAAATCTAACACTTTTTCACGCTAAAAAGGAGCTTGATCACTAATGTAGCCGTTTTCTAGCGTTGAGATTGTTCTCCGTCAATTAATCATTTAATTCATTAACAGTTTTATGTGTAAGTATACAGAAGGTTCGCCACCGAGTTGATTAGGTTTGGGAAACCCTCAAAGCTCTGAAGTGTGCTAAAACTGTGTTAAAAACATATTTGAACGAGGAAGTAGGGAGACCAGTTTAAGTTTGAAGAAAGTTTGAAACGCTGTTAGACATTACAACAAAATCGTCCAGGTGTCTTTCCCAAAATAAGACAACGCAGCGTTTCACACAGGGCTAAGAAACTGTAAGAAACGGTTAGTAGTATTACCAAAATGAGAAGGCGTTAAAACCCACACCGACAGTGAATGCAGTGAGAAATGTTTACTCGTAAGTAGCTTTGCTGCAATAGCTCCTAAAATCCGCTAAGCTCATGTTTCCCAGCAACGAAGTGTTAGAGCGGAACATAGATGTGTTATTTAGTAAGCGGATTGGGGACCGTATACTTTGTATGGCAAAATGGCAATTACAAATCTGTCTAAACGGATTGCGCTGGAATCAGTTGCAAGGGTGCTAGGGGTCGCTGGCCAGCTGGTGGATGCCAAACACTGGCACAAAATAAATGCAGTTAGTATACGTTCTGTTTGTAGTTTTAAACTTACTCATTTGGACTTTTCAGTACGTTCGTTATGAAAACAATAAAAAGAAACACTTAATCATTCGCATACGACCCATGTGTCCTTAATACGCATGTATTATCAAAAAGTCCTATATTTTTAGGTAATGACCTACCCAAGTGGCACCACGTGTCGCGTTATCATATTAAAAATATCTCTCTAATCAAATTATCGTTAATTGGCGAACAATCTTGCGATAATTTCGTGTAAATTTGATAAAAATTATGTTTATATAGCGGATTTAGTTATTTTACATGATCTAGAGTGCTTTGATTAAAATGATGGAGCGGAAACGTACGTCAGCTTTATTCTGCAACCTTTCATTGAAATGGTCAGTTAGGGGTCGAGTGATTAACGCTATAAATTATTCAATACCCTGAAGAGAATGAATGTCACCGGCGTATCTAGGAATACCTGTGTAATATGGTTAATGGATATGCAGTCTCTGGAACGCGAGACGAGTGCTCATCTAAGCCCCCGGGTAATAAATATTGAAGTGCATTCGCAATCTACGTCCTGTCCTACCTTTGAGAGCAAGGGATTCTTCGCATAATGATTTTATCGAATACAGAATGAGCCATACCTACCTACATCATGTCTGCATACATGTTAGGATGTAGGTATGAATTTCTTAAACCAAGGACAAGTTTTCCGCATAATACAGATGATGTGGCGTTCGACAGTCAGTCTTGCAATTCTACTGGCCCTAACAGAATATCAACGATGTTTTTTTTTTAAATATCGCAGCATATTTTGAGATAGTGCATTTTAGCCACGCACAGATAATATCCTTGTTTTTTTTAGCTTATATTAATTATTTATTACTGTTAGTTGTTAATTAATTTTGCTTTTTTGTTTGTCTTGTGCGAGTAAGTAAAGTTTGGCCACACCGTAAATTCAGACGTACCTACAAACTGGTTTAAATTATTTGCGAGTAGCTGCCATTTTCCCAATAAGCTCGCATAATGAACGCTACTTTATTATAGCAAGTGCATTCAATCGAAAAATTTCAAACGACAAACTTTGTCATTTCCTGAGCTGAGGCATTAATATATAATCGTAAACAGCAGCGTAGTAAATACGAGTCGTCTGTATCGGGATGGCATCGATTTGAAAAATGTAAATAATTCGGCTCATTACCAATTCCATACATTCAGTTTCCCTTTGAGTCATCTCGACGATCAAAGCTTTATAACAACTCCTGGCAAACTCGAAGTCGGCTGGTACTTACGATCCAATTAATTACGAGAAGACCGGTGGCAATCGACGGGAGATTTTAATAAGCATTGAGGTATGGAATCACTTTGAGGTGGCTGGTAGAAATGTGCAGGTAAACAGAGGTTTTTTAAGTCCGTATGTTAATGAGTTAATCTGCGTATTGCAGAGAGCGGACGTTTTATTTTTAAACCGACTTCAAAAAAAGAAGGAGATATTATGTTCGACGGTGTATTTTATTTTTTATGTATGTTCACCGATTTCTCCCCCATTTGTGGACCGATTCTCAAAATTCTTTTTTATTTGAGAGTCAGGATCTGATGATGGAATCCCAGGGAAATCAAGGGCAACCCTCAAATTTTAAAGGTTTTAACAATATTGTTTAAGCTCAGGCTTTTTTGAGGTGAGATGGAGATTAACGCGTGAACAGACAACGGTACATATACGAATGTCGAATGACAACTGACGAATGTCGTTCGAAGTTGAGATATCATAGAGGTCTTTATCTGATCTAGCAGATTTCTACGTTCTTATTGAAGTGAAAACTTCTTTAGCGGCGTTGTGCACTTTTTGGGATGGGTAAAAAATGTTAAACTCGCGTCAGGACACGTGACCTGATCAAAAATTCGTGAGACGGAGGGAGAGCAGGTCGGCGCGGCGTAGGAGAGGAAGTAATATCCCCCTCTCTTTCTACCGCGCGGCGAAAATGTATGCCTCAATGCATGCATACGCAATTCGTGCGAAATTATTCCCTAACCATTCCAAAATATCAAAAATGCACATCGGTAATGTTCATGTTTTCACTTCTGCCGGCACTCCCGGAGTTGCAACCCGTTGTTTTTTTCTGAGTTTTATTACGTTCTCAACGGACTATAAATTATAAAAAGTCATGCTTCTCAAAGGACTAATTATATTCTAATCTCAAAATTACTAACTATGTTAGTTATTCAAATCTAGTTCCAAAGCTAAGCTCAAATGATCGTTCCGTACGTATTAAATTCACTTTAGGGTGGCTAACAGAGCCGTAAAATCATATTATTGTGAGAACGTGCGTCGCTTGGTTTGTTCGCCAGTCAAAAGCTATTCAGTCAAAGAGTAAATGAACTGTCACGTTGAAGGTACAAAGTGCATGTCATGTAGCAGAATAATATGAAACTGCCATGTTCCTGTGTGGAACAAAGGCAACTTATACAGCGAATGTATGTATATATTTCCTGCTACAATTGTAGAGGGATGAAAGATTACTAACAAATTAAAACTAGCAGTTTTAATAACTTGAATATTAACCTTTTAAACGTCAGAGTATAAACGCATCGGCGTGCCCCCGACGCCAAGCTACTACTACTTTTTGTCACATATTTGTGAAGTTTGGCGTACAGTGCTGCTCGTCGCTCTGACTGTCAGTAAGCTGAATCTCATGAACTGTAGATAGGCAGTTGAAATTTTCAGTGTGTGGTACTATTGCCGTTATAAATAAAATAAAAACGCCTTTCATGAGGTTCCCTCGAATGATTTTACGGTAAATGCATACTCTTTGTGTGAGAGTTCGACTCGCGAAAAAGTTAGACAAGTTATTTTTATGGTAGCAAGGACATGTTTAGTAGTAACGGGGGTCCAACGCACGTTAGTGCTGAACTTGACCCAGCTTTGAGTAAATTGGATGAGCGTGAATTTTGTCATAATCCGCTTTTCTCATAAGTTCAGAACCGTTTACAAAAATTGATCTTCGCGTATTTAGATAGCTCCATATCATTGACAATGACATACATTTTGCTATTCATAGTTACAAGATACACAGCTCCAAATCAGTCTCAAAAAGTTTTTGTTCTGTGACTCAACAATTCATCAAAAACTTTCGACTCTGCCGTGGTTTCCTGTAACTAGGTACTGCATTATTTTTTATGAGATCTCTCGTTATTTCAAATTTAAAATTTTCCAGTTTCTTTTATTTTGATCCATCATGTTAACTGGGCCACAGCTCGCACCCGGTGCTTATTCATTTCTTGAAAACATGTGGTTTTAATTTAAAAAATAATTTCAGAGTAAATTCGAAATATTTGAAATGAGCTTTTCTAGGGTTTTCTTTGTCCTTTATTTTCCCGGATAGTAATTACATCAGACGTCTGATATGCACTTCAGTTACACACAGCACTGCAATATCAAAATAATTTCAGCGTGTGTCAAACTGAAATACAGCAAAGCGATATCCAAACAAAGCAATATAACTGTCAACGCTGCCCCGCTACGGGTTTGTCACAAACAATTATGAGCGGACGCGTACAGTTCCTGTTGTTATGCCTTCGTGTCTACGACAGCGTTGCATGTATATGTCACGGGGACTCCGTAAGATTGTAAAATATCGCGTGGAATGGTAAATTATTTTTTCTTAATAAGACACGGATATTTTGGAAACTATTGAATTTGGGTAGGATTTATTGTATACAATTTTTTTTTTAATAATATTTCGAGAAATTATAATCTAATAAAGATTTATTGCTATCTTACGGAGTCTGCAATTTTCCGGTAACATATATATATTTACCTGACTTACCAACGCTTATGAATGAATTATGTGTTATCCGAAATATATAGCTTTGGTACCTACGCATTTAACACTTTTATTTAGGAATTATTTTTTTATTTGACTACAAGCGTTTGTTGAGCATACGGTGGAGGTCTGCCCTGCTTGGGCTGTGCACCGCCGTGTCCTCGTCGCGGCGATCGGCGGCGGCGACCTCTCGCGTCCGGCCCTGGTTGAATCCATGGTCCGGAGCGAGGAGGCTTGGGAAGCGGTCACCTCCTTCTGCGAAGCAGTTATGCTAGCGAAGGAGGAGGCGGGCCGCGCGAGGGAAAGGCAAGGCCTTCGCCCCAACCGCCGCAACAGGAGAAGACGCCCCGGGCGTCGGGAGTCGCAGGGCGATCCCCGGCCACCGTAGGCGCGGGCCTGCGGACGGCGAGCATTGGGTGGCTCGCTGTCCGATCACCACTAGGCCCGGGTCGATGGCGCGTTGTGTTTCACGCGCGCCTCAAAGAGATGTCAGCATAAAAGACGGGGCCCGCTAGGGCCAAAGCCTGCCAGGGTTGCGGAATCTGTTCGAAAGAGTCACCGCGGCCCTGGAACGCAAAGGGCTTTAGAAGGAACACGGATGGGTTTTAGTCAGTAAGAGTCTGACACGCCCTTCCGCTCCACCCAGAGCGGAAGAAGTCATTTGATGATTTCCCATCCTTAAAAAAAAAAAAAAAAGCGTTTGTTTTGATCATTTGATATTAGCTGTCTGTAGCTAAGTATATAGTTGAGTTTAAATCTCGTATGGATTATTTTACCGTTAAATCCAAGTACGTACTTTTAATTTTCTGACTGAACTTTTAAAGCTCAACGCTGACCATAACTCTGCAGCCCTACTATGACGTGCTAATGCGATCTAATTCCGATGATGTAAACGGGATAGTGCTATCCACTATGTTTAGCTCCGTCTCCCTCTTAGAGCGGAATCATGATCGTTTTAAGACTTCATAGTAGGGCCCCTGAAAGATTTTCTTGTAGTCGGGCTGAAGAGCTTGTTAGATTATTATATGTATTTTATATACTTTACTTTAAAATTTAATTTTCTGCAAAGTTACGAAGTTTAAAAAAAAAAACTTTGAAAGTAAATAGTTAGGTTTCGTATTCGCTCTATAATGGCAGTCGAGGCTTTATTAGTTTACCCCGTCGTTTGCTACCAGAGCTGCTTTATACAAAGTTACAATTATTGACTTTGAAATTAATTACATTTTAAAAGTATAAAAGAATGACACTACTCATTTCAAAAACAAGGAGTGTTTGATTGAACAGTAAGCTTCTTATAGCTTATAATAACAGCACATGCTGGACAGATGCTTTTAAAACATAAGTCCCGAGAACTTCCGTTTTTGCTCGTTTTTTCAGAGACAAAATATTTTCTTGTTTTGTGAGAGATTTTCTGCGTACAACTTAGCCGTAACCGTAATACAGCGATTGTGTCATCGACAATGGTTTATCAATGTCACCGGAAAATTGCAAACGGAAGATTGTAAAATATCGCGTGAAATTGTAAATTACTGAATTTGGATGGGATTTATTGTATACAAAACGATTTTTTCAAAATATATCGGGAAATTATAATCTAATAAAGATTTTTTACAATCTTACGCAGTCTGCAATTTTCCGGTGACATCAACATTGCACACCTCTTCATCAACATAGCCGAAGAGATAGTTACCAATCTTTGTGCTCGATCAGTTGGAAACGCAGAGTTTGCATACTCCAGTCAAGGATTATTTCAACACGGCTAAAAATAAGCCGGTGATGATGAAAAATATAATATTTTCGTAGTCGAGCAGTATTGATAGATGTCGCGACGCGCGAGTCGCGTGCGTGTGTACCGAAATAGTCCGTGCAACATTTTTCATTGAGCCGCCCACTTTATTATGTTTATTTCTACTTTCAAGTCACATGTTGCGCTAATAAATATGTTCCTGAGTTTCGATAAATGTTTGGCATTTCACACGCGATTTTGCGGTATCTTTACGTTAGGTGGATAAGTAATCGAGTAGGGTGGATGGAATTTGTTGCGTCATTTTCTGAATGTTTGGTATCAGCTTTAAAGCCAATCACAGGAAGTGGTTTGTTACAGAAGTGACTCCTTCCAGCTTTCCTTTCTAAACTTGGCAATTAATAATGTCTTCAATTATCGCCCCTTTATCCAGAGACGGAATGTAAACAAACAACTCTTTTAGAAATAATTAAAGGTCATGGAGTGTCAATTAAGAATCACCTATACCTTAGTTATCGACGGTTGATTGACAGAGAATGCTTCGTACGAAGCCAACCATACGTTCCACCATTGTACGTAGGTACGTCAGTGGATTGTGTTCATAAATTCTCGCTTCGCTAAATAAGCTTCAGCTCATAAAAGTTAAGAATATATACCACCGGGTAGTAATGCATTTATGATGTTATGTGTTAGAAAAAACGTCGAAAGAAATGGCACGTGTAACGTGCTGATTTGGCAGGAGTTTAGATATGTGACACTAAGAAATCAAATATCTTTATTTTGCGTAACATTGGAATGAGTAAAATTAAACTGGGAGACAAATCATTTCAAAGTGCAGTATCATCATCATTTCTGACGGAAGACGTCCACACAGACGAAGACACTGGCTTCCTTAAGCAGGGTTACATCGACCATTTTATTAATCAAAATAAGGTGCTGTTGTAACTGTAACTGAAACATATCCAAGACCTTGATCACAAAAGTTACGTTCAAGGACAACTAGTGGGAAAAGTATTTATGACTAATACTATTCCTATTCGTAAAATAAAAATTAATAATTTCTAAAAAGTTCTGACGCATAAACGATTCCTTTAAAAATAGTTTACGTAGGTCAAAGCAAAGTTACCTATGTGCCCACAGAAGGCTATTTCAATGGCCGCGTACTTAGAAAAACTTTGAGTAACAGTTATCAAGTTCACCGTAATGTAATAATTCTTATTAGCGAATATAATTGTACGGTCCCGAATGCCGCTGTACCGTGGGCGAGGCGTAAGCTCCGTCATAACACAAAATACACACATCAAACACTATAAATATAATTATAATTTTGTCGCGTCTCTAACTGTACTTTTCTTACGTGAATCATCTGGTTATTTATACTCGAATATCCTTGCTTTGCCTGTACAAGTGCACACTTGTGTTTGTTTCGTTTTCATGTAACTTGTGTACCTCGTTGAGTTGCCTGTAGGGCATTGTAGGAAAATGTTAGGTTTACGACAAGGTTTTTGTTTTAAAGGTCGGTCTCCGTAATTTTGGTTTGAAGAGAATTTGTTGAGAGCCAAATTTACTTTTTTTATTTATACTTGTAGGATTCGTATTCATCTAAGGCTTGCAGTGCACATCGAGAGGGTAGGCATCAAAATCGAGAAGATAGCATCAAACTTTTTCGTAGATACACTTCTCAAAACAGAGGGGACGGACTTACGATGAAGAAGAAAGAATGACAACACTATTTGGCAGTAACTGTCAAATCGTGTTGTTATTCATTCGTAGTGATTAGGTGATACGGACTAGAATACAACTAAGCCCGAATCTACGGACTTCGGGCTTAGAGAGTAGCCCCCCTGAACAGCAGTGCGATTCTGTAAAAATGTCGAAGTGAGGGCTTGGGTGATCACGAAGTGAGCTGTCAATCCATGTTATCAAGATGGAATGACAGCTCACCTCGCGCTCACTCCACCTAAGTTTCACGGTGAGAGGTTTACAAAATCGACCGGAAGGTTACAATGTAGAATCACGAAACTCGAGTTTTCTTCATCGTCTTTTCCCATACTATACAGAATTCTTGAATGACTTAAATAACTTCAAACAGAAGTGAATTCTAATCAAAACACAATCGAACTGTAGTCGTTATCGGATAGAGAAATAATTGAATAAGGTAACGATACCCATGCAAAATAATAGCACTCGCAATGTTTATCTGTTCCATTACGTAACGTAAGAATAATAAGAAGAATTTAGGTTTTTTTTATTTTTTATTTAATATGGGTTTGCTCTTGACTCTAGTCTAGGTCATAGATGACAGAGACAAAGTCGACGATGGAGCGAGCTTACCCAGAAGAAGCCTGTTCACTCTAATTTTGAAGAGATTAAGGTTGTATGCGTTCGGAAACACAGACGCAGGCAGAGAGTTTGATGGTTTCTAGTTTTCAGGAAGACAACTTTACATGGTTGGAGATGAAAAATATACCTAGAGACATACAAAACATTGGTGATATTAAATTAAGGAAAGTACGAGTACCTATAAGGAAAAAAAATCTGTTTTAAAATTAATTATTAGATAACAATCACTCTTTTTCCCTTATCTCAATTTATTTGAGGTTTTTGTTTCTCTTTCACACCTTCATTGACTCGAAAATCGGTTTAAACTATTTAAAAGTAAGCAAGATACTTACGTATATTTGTTATCTTAAAGTAAATGTAGGTACAAATATATTCTTAAAGTAAAACGCTAGATGGTCAAACGGTTTTAATTTTCAAAAACCTTTCAGCGTGAAAAAGAGACACTCGGTATGTTAACGATGAACAACAAAACACGGACAGTTGCAAATATTCAATTAATAACATGCATCGGATTTTCATAGTGAATTGGAAGTGATGTTAACAAATTAATAGCTTACGTTGTATATCGGGACTCCAATCCTGTGCACTTTAGCAAATTAGTAAGAGGAAAAATGAAATAAAACAATCCAATTTCCCGCAGCTTTCAAATGATGAAATAAACCGAGAGTGGTTCATTTGAGTGTGATGGGTGTACCTACAGATGGTTTTAATTACTCTTGAAAGCTCAATCAGTTTGAAACAAAGAGTAGATCGGGGAAAATACACATTCATCCCGCTAACACGGCCGTTCGGCTAACATCGGGAAATTAGGTTAATTGGATCACTACTAACTCTCAGTTTTGCATGCAGGTGCAGCGCATATATATATGAACATTTGGTCATTATAATATTTGTTTCTTTTTTTAAAGGAATTGGCGTAAATTAAGCTGTGGCAGGACCAAGTACGGGTTGTTCTCTTCTTCTTCCCCGAATGATTCGGCAGAGGTTTGCCAATTACTACACCTAAATTTCGCATGTAATGTGTAAGTCCAGAGTGAACTGTATACAGCTGCGTTACCGGTCAATGCGTACCGGGGTGATGTTATGTTATAAAATGTTGTGATGAATAAACAGACATGCTATTTCAGTAATCCCGGGATATTTTCTATAATTAATTGAAGAGTTTTTCAATTTATATCCGATGTCTTTCGTCAGATCTTTAAAAGGGACCACCTCGGGGAGTACTCTTTCACGAAGACATCGCAGAAGAAACACGAAAAAATAATATGTTTAAAATGAGAATTATTTAAGTCTTACATTAATATCAAGACCTCTCTGTTCGTTAGTATATAGCCACTTCAGTTGTAACTCTGTTTCGATGACACAAACTAATAATTCGACTAATTGGTTAATGTCAATCATCACTGTTTGATTGGCGAAATATCAATTAAGTGGATTGACTAAATATTTATCTTTTCCATTACTGCGCACATAGATGCTTTGTTTTTTATTAATTATTATTGATAGGCTTGCTTTATTTGTTTTGATGTACTTATTGAGTCATCTATCTATATAAATAAAATGAATCGCTAAATGTGTTGCTAAGCGGAGTTTTGCGCTTACTTGCGAGAACGACTGGACCAATTTCGCTAATTCTTTTTTTGTTGTTTGTTATTGTCAATTTTGGAAAATGATTTACATCCAGGCGAAGCCGGGGCGGTCCACTATAGTAGGCGCCAGATGATCGTGGAATATCGGTCATTGACCCACCTACATTTATTGACATTGTTAATTTGAAAAACGGAATTAATGACACAAAACTGTCCCGAATCATCATCTCTCGTGATCCTTAACATTGTCTAATAATGAAAAACGATTCATATTTAATTGCTCAGGTACCTATGAGCAGTTATTAGGGAAAGGTCAATATACTTTATTCCACATTTATCTGGCGCCTACTATAGTTCATTATACATTTTAGTGTTATTATTTACCTATCCCGATTTCAGTTTGTAATGAAATTAAATATTACAATCAGAAAATACAAATGACAAAGCTGCAAAATTTTGTTTTATAAACGACATTTTTTAAACATTTTTTTACGTATTCGACCTAGTTTTTGTTGGCAACTTTCTGATACAAAAGCCGGGCTGAAGTGCACCCTCAGCCGACTGACTCTTCACTGATTATACTACTTTATTATCCACCTCCCTTGTTCACAAGGAATGGACATCATTGCAATATCATAACAACCTAATTAAGCTCGGAAAACATGCCTTTGTGTTTCTATTTGAAATCGGAGCCCTATGAAACAATGTATCTACATGGTTTTTAAGGCCAATTAGTGATTGAATTTATTTTTATACAATACCTACTCATTAGCGTCCGTTTGCCTTGTGAGCGGCTCGCAAGTAGGTAGGTTTACAATGTGTTTGAAAATTGATTAACATGTGTACAACTGATATGTGAACATTGAAAATCATTTCTTGCAAAATCTCCACTAGATATTATTAACTTCACCCTTATCATAGCAAAATATCCTCTTCTTTGTGGATTAACTATGAATATTCCAGGCAAGAACTAGTGGGCGGCACGAAGGATTCTCATTTGCGTAACAAAGTCTCAATTGAGGGCCCAGAGGGCTAAGAATGGCTTCACAGCGTTCAGTTGATTTAATAAAAGGAGTGTTATTATATACCCAAGCTGCAATATCGTTGACATAATTCAGCTCGGCCTGATCCAAGCTTATTGAAGCAGGAAAGGCAAGGCCTGATTCAAGATTATTTTAGCAGGAAAGTTAATCTGACTCTCCAACACCAGTTATAATGAACTGAGCTTGAAGTTTAACGCTAGTTTTAAAGTATTATGAACCAATTATGAAAAGTTCTTTAGCAAGGTTTAGTACAATTTAAAGTGGTTCGACTTTGACACGAATACTTGGAGACTTCTTGCAGTATTTAAGGTCCAATGCACCAGATTCTAGGATTTAAACTTGATGCTGGCACTTTCAATAGCGGTTGAGTTAAGGCACTGAGCTTAAAGTTTACACTAGTTTTAAAATATTATGAACCAATTATGAAAACCTCTTTAGCAAGATTTTATACAAAAGTGGTTCGACTTTGACACAAATACTTGGAGGCCTCTTGCTGTGTTTTAGGTCTGATTTCTGGGATTATAACTTGATGCTGGCACTTTCAATAGCGGTTGAGTTAAGGCACTGAGCTTAAAGTTTTACGCTAGTTTTAAGTTATGATATGAACCAATTATGAAAAGCTCTTTAGCAAGATTTAATACAATTTAAAGTGGTTCGTCTTTGTTACAAATAGCTTGGAGGCTTCTTGCAGTATTTTAGGTCCGATGCTCCAGATTCTAGGATTTCAACTTGATGCTGGCACTTTCAATAGCGGTTGAGTTAAGGCACTGAGCTTAAAGTTTTTCGCTAGTTTTAAGTCATGATATGAACCAATTATGAAAAGCTCTTTAGCAAGATTTAATACAATTTAAAGTGGTTCGTCTTTGATACAAATAGCTTGGAGGCTTCTTGCAGTATTTTAGGTCCAATGCTCCAGATTCTAGGATTTAAACTTGATGCTGACACTTCCAAGAGCGGTTAAGTTACGGCTTCCGTTCGATCGTTTTCAAACGTAAGATGGTAGTAGCTTTTTGTAGTGGTAATTAGTGTTAGATTTGTTTAGAAGCGTTTAATTACCTACGTAAAGTAGTCGACTTGATCAATTATTTTCGAAAATTACACGTACAGTGGAATCCACTTATATTGACCATCCGATTAATACGACGTAAACACAGTGCGAAGTTTTGTTTTCATGTTAAATTAATCAATAATATTAAAATCTTCCGTTACTGAGTAACTGACAAACAACGCATGGCCGAAACTACTGATCTTAGAAAGCTGAATTTGGGCATGTAGGTCCCTTGGGGAGTGTAGGGGACCACTAAGAAAGACTTTTCTGAAATTCCAACGGGAACGGGAGAAAACGGTTATTTATAAAAAGTTCAGATAAAATGACTTCGCTTATTGTGACCTATTCTTAAGGAATTATGTTCAGTTATAGTGAGTGACATGATTCCTAACACCTTCACTGGTTTTCATGATCATTCCCACACCTTTCTCTGCGACGACATTTTGTGCAATTTGAATAGTTTCTCTCTATTACACTAAATTTCTAACAAAAATAGGAAGTTCTGTAGTTAGCTAAAGACTACGCTTTGTCTGACGTCCGCTTAGTATGACGTATTTTTAATTTTCCTTCGATTAAACTATTCATTTTCCAAATATTCATCTCTCATGCATTTAACAGTACAGACACTGGTATGGGATTTTATGCTTGATTAGTTTCATTTAAACTGAAGCTACTGATATTTTGCAACAGTTTAAATATTTTTCTCATCTGAAACACGGGGATGACCCCATCTCGAGAGCATCTGACTCACAGAGTTGTGTAATTTGAAAGTAAGCACATAAACACCTTATCATTGCTATCTTATCTTAATTTTAATATAACCCACTTGTTAGTGGGACAAATCTCATCTTTATCTTGATACATTCTGGACACTGATTTGCTATGACATTTTGCTGGTTACGCGTTTGCGTTTGATATTATCTTGAGCGTTTTATGGTGACGATAGATACTCCTAGCGATAAATATGAAGTTCTTTTTAATAATGTTAGAACGGTTTCAAAATAGTCCATACACTCAAGATGCGGAAGACTCAGTGTTGGAAGGCCTCCCACAAGGTGACTGATGGAAGTCGCAGGAGTTTCGTGAAAGTCATAAGCACAGGACTGGTCGATGTGGCGACGCTTGGAGGAAGCTTATGTCCAGCAGTGGACGTCTATCGGCTGAAATGTTGGTGATGAACTGATAATGTCATTAAGTCCGCCCATGTACCACTATTGTACATAAAGTTTAAATAAATAAATAAATAAATTATGTGTCATCAGTTTGTCTGCCATTATATTGTTATAATATATTGGTCGCCATTTTATTATAATCCACAAATTCTCGGAATGACTACACGAGATTATAGACTATAAAATTTTGATGCGTAACATAGTATTCCAAATGTTGACAATTTATCGAGAGTTTACAATCTCTCAAGTTATTTTTATAATGTTACGGAGTTTTCTATTTTCCGGTGACGTAAATATAGATTATGTTAAAACAACTGACTGTTAAAAACCTTTCCCTACAGCTGCATAAGAAAATTGTCTAAAAACCATTGATGCAATAAGGAGTTGTGCACACAGTATATTAAATTTCAACATTTGAATCAACACTTCAATAAAATGGCTATTGAACTTCGGTACCTAGCTGTACCTGCTAAAATAAATCATTATGCACGTGACCGTACTCAAAATATATTTCCAATATATCAACAGCGTGAACACAAGAAGTGCCTACGTTGACGTTAAGGTTTTTCCATCTCAGAATTATCCTTAAAAACGTGAGGTCATGACCTCGAGCTGACACAAAGTTCAATAAAAAAAATAAAACTGTCACTCGTTCTTTTTCCTTCCTGATGACAAAATATATGAAAATCCTTTCCTAACCTAAAAGCTTAAATGCTAGGAAGGTATTTGTGAATTTAACTACGAGTCAACCGCTGGGCACAGGTAACACAATTATCCGCTACGGAATATCAACGGTTCACGCTTCGGATTGAGTTAAAAAAGAATTTAATTACAGGTGACTGCGTATCACCTTCCTCCACCACGACTGATTCATAATAATTAATATGTCCGCCTGAGCATATTCTTCCAACATGTTTTTAGGGTCCCGTACCCGAAGGGTAAAACGGGACCCTATTACTAAGACTCCGCTGTCCGTCCGTCTGTCTGTCACCAGGCTGTATCTCACGAACCGTGACAGTTAGACAGTTCAAATTTTCACAGATGACTATCAAAGTACGGTAGTAACTATTGCTTTAGTGCAGTATAATCAACTCGTTCATCAAATATTTTTCCTGGTTTTTAGGTATCTAGTAGACGAGACAGTGCCTTTGACAGTATTATAAGTTTCCTAAACAAAGCAACCGTATTAATAACAACGCTTTTTAATAGTAATAACATTGAGGATATCTCTATGTGATAGGGATAAATTAAAATAAAACATGTGACGTCACACGCTCAATGTTACCATCGTATAATCTAATGTATTAATAAACTAACTGCAGTTATGTTATTTATAATGTACTTTTAACTGTATTACCTATCTATTTAATTAAAATTGTTTTTTTTTTTGGAGGTGGTGGGATGGTTTTAGAGGTTATTGAGTATTAGATCCATATCTCTGGTTTGTACCTTTATTATAAGTATCTAGAGTTTACAAAATAATTATTTATTGTTTTATTTGGTTCGTTTTAATCAATGCACCTGCTATGTTATCTCTTTCCCGCCCTTGGTTGATTGGTAGAGAATGCCTTAGGCATTTAGTCCGTCATTGTAAGTTTGTGCACGAAGTATAAATAAATAAGTTCTCTTTGGACCGAACAGGGAAATTAACTTTGTTCGCTACTGGTACAATTCCGTGTATCGCGGTCGATCGCAGCCGCGCGCGGTCTGTCGCATGCGACAAAGGTCTGCGACAGACGCGCGCGGCCAACTTCGGAAACGGTGCTATACATTTTCATACTCTGACTATTGTCGCATCAGCCGCGCGATCTACCGCCATCGGCCACGATTCACGGAATTGTACCTTTATACTATTGTTAAGGAATTTTCATTTTCTTTGTTACTTCTATTAATCAATTCCAGACGCAATATTAATGGGACAAGGATGCGCGCTGTAACACTGACCCGGCCTATAAATGTAAGTGCCTCTGATTAGCCAACTTGACTCGAAGGACAATTCTCTGTCCTTCGAGTCAAGTATTCTTAGAAAGTACACTTGTTGGTCAGACAGTAATGTCGGTAAATTGGATTAATTGATCTATTCTACGCCATTGGCGGATTACAATGAAGCGACAGCGATTTTTTAAATTCTTTAATAATAGACTATTCTAATTTGCCCTTGCAGAGAATGTATTCCTAGAAAGTTCACTTGGTCATTAGACAGTAATGTCAGTAGACTGGATAAATTGATATATTCTACGGTATTGGCTGATTACAATGAAGCAATTAAATACTTTTTTTCTTTCTTTCTTTTCATTTCTATAATTATTTAATAATAGACTATACTCCTTTTGCCCTTGCTATTCCGAAGGGTGTAACTATTTTTCTGTCTTGACCTGATTTATGTTTTTTTTTTTTTGTCATATATATATATATTATTCTTCCATATTTGTCGTCCTTTCATCATTAAACCTGATTTAATTCAATCAAATTAATCTGCCGCGCCTTTTTCCAACTATATTGGAGTCGGCTTCCCGTATGAACGGATGCAGCTGAGTACTATTTTACCATTAACGTAGCTGCCCATTAGATATGAGCGCCGAACAATTTCACTCCGCGCCGCCGCCGTGAAAAATCGCCACGGCGCTCATATCTACTGCCTATCTGACCTCCAAAACCCAGTGACTAGGTAACACGGTACCCTATGGCAAGACTGTCAAAAGCGTCAGGATTCATGGCTTCTGACTACCTCTCAAGTGGCCACCTCGTTCACAAGTGTCAGCCGACAGTTTATCGTGCTTTCCGAGGCACAGATGAATTTTGATATGTTAAGACGACCGCCGATCTACGGTCCAACCTCGGCAAGCGATGCTTGACCCGTGCAGATGTTATTATTTAGCCTGATCGAATTATTAAAGCAAAATTAACTCGAATATTCACGGGCTAAATTGCTCCGTGGAATGCACTGCAGTGACCGTCGAGTTTGATAGCCTTTACAAATAGCTGTCTGAGATCAATTTGTCGGCTAGATGGCTTTTACGACAAGCTAATACAACTTAGCCAAACTAGTCGGACGACACAGCTGTCTAGGTTGCTACAATGCTAGTTGAAATTCATGTTGGTCTTTTAAGACGAAAGAAGCGATGGATAAATTTGTATTGAATGGTATTTGGCAATATATGCAGACAAAAACTCTTTCTTTACTGAGCCTCATATCAGTGTCGGGTGGGTGTCTGTAAAGTCGGTTTACGGACGATAGTTTAACGTGACAACGTCATAATAAAACATTGATGAAATGATCGTAACGTTACAATGAGCGCAACATTACAATGAGTCATCCTTTTTCGTGCGTGCAGCCGGCGTTCATCGATTTATTAGACGTTGTCATGTCAAAAATCTAATAAAATACTGTACCATTAACGATAGGTATAAATTAATTATACCTAAAATACGGCGAGACTGGCTATGTGCAACGAGACTTGAAGACGCGTATTTGATTCATAGCTATTTATAAACTTAACTCTTAACCTTTGAGCCCAGAAGTGCACCTAATCATGTAAGTATTTACTTATGAAAGTACCTACCAGTCTCAGCTGATAATATTTTCTCGTTAAATGTTGGTCAACCGTTACCTAAGCCTAATGAATAATTTTAATTTGGGAAGTGTGGCCTCCTCATCCGGCTTTCAACAAACAGCCGCCTTTTAATAACTCTAACTATTAATTAGCATAGGCTTTGCATAGGTATACAGATATAGAACACATAAGCGTTGCGGAATTTGTTCAAAAGAGTCACCGCGGCCCTGGAACGCAAAGGGCTTTAGAAGGAACACGGATGGGTTTTAGTCAGTAAGAGTCTGACACGCCCTTCCGCTCCACCCAGAGCGGAAGAAGTAATTTGATGATTTCCCATCCTTAAAAATAAAAGGCACTGAGGCAGTACCCCGCTTTCTGTGACTAGTCTTGGCGGGGACACTGTCGTGCTCGATAATAATAGGAGTCCACAGCTTAAACTGTTCCTAATAAAGCAGATGTACTTAGCCCGAGGACTGGAAGAAGAAGTGTTGGTCGGCCGATGGTGAGATGGTCGGACGACATTGTTGCCATCGCGGGTAGTACCTGGATGAGGCTGGCACAGGAACGTGGGGATTGGCACAAGAGAAGAGAGGCCTATGCTCAGCAGTGGGCGAAGTCGGGCTGTGGATGATGGATGATGACTTAGCTCTTGAGCAATAGAGAAAGAAGAAAGGACGATGGAAGGAAGCTATTATAAAATGACTGCAGATAGGGAAAAGAATATCTGTTGCGCCGTCTCAAAAAACGTTGAGTTAAGTGCAAGACGGTGATGTTTTTTTTTTATATCATAATAAGACTTCGTTAATGAATGCAATTTGCGTATCAGCGAGACCGCGCAGCAGTGTTGGGCAAGAAAAGAAAATAACACGGCTATCGGAGCTCTTAGCCATAAATAATGTGTACCATACGTAGAACTAGGTACTTAGTTGAACGCGTAATAATTAATTCACAGCCTTGCAACAAATGTGCGTACATGACGATAACGTCTAACACTGTTTACATATTTATGAAACTTTAGTACCAACGTCTACTAAAGACAATACCAGTTGACGACTACCCTTTTCCGAGGCAGAATTATCTTAGCAGACTCTCAGTTTTCTCATAGACTTTATATTTATATCCACTGAAAGATGCTCCGTGATCGTAAAACGAAATAATGGATACTTGATACTGATTGATTCCCCAACAAGCGCGAAGCTCTTTAACGTTTATTAGCAATCTATGAATTATAACCCAATTAGTCCCCAGCTCGATACAGTGAAGATTTAATCAGTCGCTACCATTTTGTTCTGCTATCTCTACATGGCGCTATCACGCTAAATCGTAACAAGTGTTACAACTCATAGACTTAGTAAAGCAAGGCTGATTTGTATCGATAAATGTTACTGATAGCGATTGTTATCAACCAGCTGATACGTAATCGGTGCACACTACTTTTAGGATTCCATATTTGTTGATTCTGTACGTAAATATCGACCAAGTCATTTTAGGATTCCGTGGTAGAGAACGCTTACGGGGCTTTACAATTGTAAATTTTGATAGCTGATAGCTGATACAAGATTTGATTGCCTGTCCATCATGCCTGTCAATAGACTGAACTGACTGTGGATCGTGAGACTGACAGAATCGGTTATCCCAGTACGGGTTTGCAATTCAAAATAGCATATTGCTTTCAACTGTATAAGTGAGGCATCAATCATTGGAAATATAATCCATTGAGCCTATGTAGATACCAGTCTAACCCTAGATATTAGCAGTATTTCGGTACACTAGTAGGGCGTGACTTCGCCGCAACAGAGATTTCATTTTATTGTTGTTTTATCTTAATACACGTGCTTATAAAAGATAGATACCTTGAAAATGATACGGAACAGTCGCGACGGACTACCAGGCTTAAATCGTAATACTTAAACAGGCAATTTTACGAACGTTACGCTAAAACCGTGTTACAATTTTTTGTTCGTATCTCTTATCATTTGATGGGTTTTATCATTAAGATTGTTGTATGAAATTCATAGTGGCGTAGCAAACAATTGATGGGCCATTCAGAAATGTGAAAATACTCTAAGATCGTTCATGGAACGTGATTTGATTTGTAGAAGTTTTATGGAATATGATTACAGCTATGGAATGGCTAAAGTTAAATCTCATTTAAAACCTACTGTCGTCTGCAAGATGGTTATTGAGTTTGAATAATATAACGACTGTATAGGCACAGACAGGACGGATAGTCAGAAGCCAGATAATCTGACACCAGTCTTGCCAAGGAGTACCGTGTTACCCAGTTAATGGGTTGTGGAGGTCTGGTAGGCAGCCGCTCCACGTAAAATACTGGTATTCAGCTGAATCCGGTTTGACTGGAAGCCGACCCCAATATAGTTGGGAAAAGGCTAGGCAGATGATGATGAAAGGCACAGACAGGAACAGAATATTAAAATTTGTTTTGTAGTGACTGCAACGCTAGTCATGCCATATATATAGCCACAGTGCGGTGAATGAAATTGTAAAAGCTGTATGATCAGCTTATCTGCTGTCAAATCGTGTTGGCGGAGAAATTTTTGCAGAAATAACAACAGCCCATCACTTCAAGAGATACTCGACACAAGATTATTTGAAGAGTCTTTTAAAACCGGGAGTGAGTACGAGATAATAACTAGATATATTGATACCTTTTCTTGCCCATTGAGAACGACGAGAATTTTACAGGATATAGTTAATGCATTTACACGTCTGATGAAGCAAAGACATGGTAGTAACTTGGTATAAGTTTAATAAGCGAAGAGAGATGAGTCTCCCTAGCGAGGACGTTGGCCCTAGAACATGGAACGAGGTATCTACATTTTGCGTCCACCGGAAAATGGCAAACAACGTAAGAATATAAAATATCTTGAAAGATCTCGCGATAAATTGTCAAATGAACATTTGGAATACTTTTTTCCGCATCATAATTGGAATTTGGATAGTCGAATAGTATCGGAGATCTATCGAAGTCATTCCGAGAAATTGTGGACTGACATAAAATGGCGCCCAATCAGAGCACAAGTCTCAACAAGGATCTCATTGGTCTATTCAGCGAAAACAAAGACCAATGAGGGGACAAGTTTCCAATTTAACTCTCACACCAAAACAGATAAACTATAGACCAGAGAGCTGATTAGTCTCCAGTTTATGTCAGTCCACAATTTCTCGGAACGCACGGAGATATTATAGAATAGAAGATTTTGATTCTTATAATTATTGCAGAACAAATGTTCATTTGACAATTTATCGAGAGTTTACAATCTCTCAAGATATTTTGTAATCTTACGTAGTTTGCAGTTACCAGGAGCACAGCAACTTCTGTAGATACGACATAACTAATTTGGCAATTCTAAATCAAGAGTAAATATTGCTGCCTTAATGGGTAGAACGTGGATGAGGCTGGCACAGGAGCATATGAATTGGAACAAGAGAGGCCTATGCTCACTCAGCAGTAAGTGAGGACGCTGGAAAGGATCTGTCAAACGCTTAATGAGTAGAAGTTACTTCTAAACGAGAAAACAGAGCTATTTTCGATGAAGGCACGATAATGGAGTTGCGACGTTGCTGGCATAGTGCTTGTTTTGAATACCTATCTCGTATCATCGACAATCATAATACATATCGAGTCACGATTAACTGATTAGTAGATTAAAAACATTATAAGCGATTAAATATTTCTTCCGGTCGTAAAAGTGTCGTAGTAATAAAGGTATACAAGTAAACCAAGGAGTATGAAACAAAGTGGTTAACCTTATAAGGTAAGCAAAAGATAAAACTATAATTTATAGGACGAGGTCATGCTCCAAGCAGTTAGCGATTAGTAATATAGCGGATTTTACAAAGTAAGTACATCGCCTCAAATGGCTTTAAATACTAGGTCATAGCGAACACCGATTACGGCTAAAGCCTCGAATCCATTAGGCAACATTTGACGCGCAACACATGACGCCCAACATGTTCAGCAACCTTGCACAACAACGCGCGACGTTGCTAGCAGGCGCGCGTTGTTGTTGATGTCATTGACAATGTTACTAAATAAAAGTTCTTCGTTGCCGTTCAACAAGATGAGCAACATGTTGTGCATCATGTCGCGCGTCAAATGTTGCCTAGTGGATACGAGGCTTAAGGTAATTAGAGTGGATTGGCTCCAAACATACTTTATTTAGACATCTTAGAGCTAATTGTTATATTATGTCGTGAACATTGTAATTACTGTAAGGACATGACAGGTATTTAAGTTTTCCACCGTAATGAAGAATTAATGAGACTTAACTAAACCAAACTAGGTTCGTCAACTCAGAAAAGGGCTGTTGAAATGTAATCCATTGCAAGAAGGCTTAGCTACACTTTTGTACTTAAGGGCTTATGAGTCAGTATCGCTATGATGTCATATGGAGCCAAAGGCTTCGATCCAGTCTTATAAAAACAACGGCTAATTAGAGAGAACAATGAGCCAATTGGGTAGACTGAGAAGAATTTTAGGGTGATACGTTTCAGCTCCTTGTAATATGTATTGCTTTTTAGCAATACGCATACCAGGACCTTGTTTCACATAATACTTTTATATATTCTCTTCTAAAAGTTGTATGTGAAACAAGGGGCACATTCCATTAATTCCGTCAGGACAGAATTCTTAAAACAAACATGTAACCGGAGAGGGAATTGTAGAAACCGAGGGATTCCGACTCATCTCCGAGTGAAAAAGTACTACCTGGGAAAAATAATTCCTCGACGCTGGCAAGGTTTTGAGTAATATAATTCCTACACAAGAATTCACAAGGGCAAATTGCTAGACGCAATCCTACCCTATCTTTGAAGTAGGAACCTAATAACATCAAATTAAGAAAAAAACACTACTTCAAAATAGATAAGGATATTCGAATTCATTTTCTAGCAGTAATAAGGACACTTGGCGTAATTTATATCCTCTTGTAGTAGTGAGTAACACAAGGTGCGAACAGAGAGCCAATGCTATACTGTCAAAAAAGCCTCAATTTCCATACATTTTTGACAGACTGCGACTGGAGATACGAGTGCGAACGTTTCTTTAAAATTAGTAGAATTGGCACTCAGGTCACAGATAGCGGCGATTGTCGAGAGTCAATTATTAATATAGTCGGGGTGAGTTCTGCTCAGCCATTTATACGGTGATTATCTTGAGTCGCGGCACGTAAAAATACTGATGACGTCCTGTATTAAATAAGCAACAAACTGATAATTACTTTAGCTAGACAAATAGGTGACAGTGGCCGGTCAAGTGTGGATTAGACTCAGGCCAGGATCTGGGGGGGGGCAAGCCGGGGCCCGTGCCCCGGGCGGACAATTTAAGGGGCACCAAATTCAAATGTTTAAAAACAAACTTATTCGTTGTGGGGTACTAAAACGTTGTACTATTCTTACTTTGATCTTCAATATCTCCAGAACTAATGGTTTCCCATAATCACAAACGTGGAAGAGAGGGTGGCGCCACCATCAATTTTCTACCCCGTTTCGGAAAAATCGTAGATCCGTGGCTGATTAGAATGTTTATAATCTGTTGCAGTATGGTAAGTGCTGAAAATTTAGCAATGTTATCTCGTTTTTTTTTACAGTAGAGGCCCTGAAGAAACGGGTATATATTACGAAATAAAATGATAGCAACCCTTGCACAAAGTTATTGCACGACATTTTTAAGTTGACCTCAGACATACCCTCATATTTATATGTATTTGGAGTTGAGTACCTAACTATTTATCAAACTCTAGCCTAAAAACTGTAATAATATGCGTTAAAGTACTGTGAGTCACGTCTTTAACTCAAAATCCTTAATTCTGAAACCCGCTCATAGTATATTTCATTCATTTACTACGAATTCTACGGGACAGTTATAAATACGAATATTGGGTGATTCACGTTCCGCCTTCCATTCACTACAGTATCGACACGAACAATCCAGGTACGAGTATAACAGATTTTGCCGAGTATAATTCCTACGTCAATTCCCAGGTCGGGCTAAATATTATTGGGTTTATTTCATCGAGAATTTCTGTGGTAGGCCGGGTCTAGATTTGGAACCGGTGGATGACAATAGGGCTTACCTACCTCTCTAACATTGGACCTAAACATATGTATTATAGATCCCTGCACCTCTGCCGTATCCTTCGGAAAATGCAGGCGTGATGTTGTGTCCATGTCATGGTAAATATAATGTAGTACCTAAGAAGCACAGGACCGGTATTAATATCGATCAACAGTTGCAATACTTGTAACTATGTGAATACCAAGCCATTAGCAAATTAATTAAATATTTACCTGTTCTGCTAATATGTACTTTGTAGGTAACTTTCAGCATTAGGTGCATCGTGCTCACAAATAATTAATTAATATTGACTAATTATTGTATTTACTTTTACTCTCGTTCTTTAGGGTTCCGTACCCAAAGGGTAAAACGGGACCCTGTTACTAAGACTCCGCTATCCGTCCGTCTGTCTGTCTGTTCGTCTGTCACCAGGCTGTATCTCATGAACCGTGACAGAAATACATCATCTGTGAAAATTTCAACTGTCTAACTAAAACAGTTGAAATTTTCACAGAAAATGTATTTCTGTTGCCGCTATAACAACAAATAATAAAAATGAAATAACATTAAAAATAAAAGGGGATACAAGAAACATGTTTTTTCGGTTTATGGTACGGAACCCTCCGTGTGCAAGTCCAACTTGCACTTGGCCAGTTTCTTTATACTCGGTATCAATTACTACGTAATGTCTTGTCCGTTCTTGTTTATAGCAATCTTTCTGCGAATAGACAACTAGAACTTACTTTATTTTTATAACTGTAAATGTTGACGTTCAAAGTGCCTTTTAATGGTCTAATTTTATTGAAGTAAATATTTTGATCAATATTGCGAAGCTTGGAGAAGGCAGGTACAGCAATTGGCGTCTATTTCTGCTGTAATGATAATGATAATAATTTTCTTTCCACTGTCCACTTGTCAAAAAACCGGCCAAGTGCGAGTCGGACTCGCGCACGAAGGATTCCGTACCATTATGTATAAGAACGGCAAAAAAATCACGTTTGTTGTATGGGAGCCCTCCTTAAATATTTGTTTTATTATATTTATTTATTTTTAAAGTGAATATATAACTAAATATTTTGTGAATATTTTAAGCGTGTACCTGTTGCCGTTATCAATATTGAGCAAAAATAAGCAAAAAAATCACGTTTTGTTATGGGAGCCCCCTTAAATATTTGTTTTATTCTGTTTTTTAGCATTTGTTGATATAGGGGCAACAGAAATACATCATCTGTGAAAATTTCAACTGTCTAACTATAACGGTTCATGAGATAAAGCCAGTTGACCGACGGACAGACAGCGGAGTCTAAGTAATAGGGTCCCCCAGGGTTGCGGAATTTGTTCGAAAGAGTCACCGCGGCCCTGGAACGCAAAGGGCTTTAGAAGGAACACGGATGGGTTTTAGTCAGTAAGAGTCTGACACGCCCTTCCGCTCCACCCAGAGCGGAAGAAGTCATTTGATGATTTCCCATCCATAAAAAAAGGGTCCCGTTTTACCCTTTGGGTACGGAGCCCTAAAAAGACAAGTCGCCATTGTTTTACTATTGGCTGCTAATTACGGCATACGAGTTACTACCCTAACTATTGACCATTCAATGCCAAAATATCATAACGATAAAGTCGTGACCTAAGTACTTGTTGGCCGGCCAAGACAACGCTTATCACTCAATGCAATTGTCTGGTGATGACAAACAAAACGTTTTCAGTGTAAACAAGTCGGCATCGTGTTCACCGCTGTTCTTTTGTCTTCAATATTGTAAACAAATGCGGGATCCAAACTTTTATTAACACGAGATGTTGATTAATTAATTTGATAACAAACTAATAAGGCCTTTTTGCGGAAACCAGAGTACTCTTTGTTGCTAATACGAAGTTAAATCCTAATAATATTATAAATGTGCATATGTGTATGTTTGTGCAATAATCAGGCAAGCAAGCTAGTAATAAATATGTTATCCACCCGTGGCTTCGCTCGTAGGTATAACATGTATAAAAGTACCCAATGTGTTATTCCAGGATATGCACTAGGTATATGTTTGCCAAATTTCATCAAAATCCCTAAAGCCGATTTTACTTACACAAACACACAAAGTTACAAACTTACACATTTCTAATATAAGTAGGATTGATCGTCGCAAAACATTGCCACATTCACGAGCATTGCATGTGGTTCGCAAGCGGTGGGGTGCATGAAAACAACCTCCCCGAGCGACGTTACAATCGGGTACTTAATCCCCCAAACTTCCGGCGCACCCTGGGAACCTAACATTCGGTAACGCAGAGTCTAGGTGGACTAATTCTACCAAAATGCTACGAACCGGTCTTTCTACTTGCCAGCTACAATACTAGGTACCGCAAAGTGATTTTGGGCTTATAAAAAGTAAAGGTTTTGGGGGACTCTCTTTTGTAGATTTGATGTTGCAAATGTGACGATCAATTCATCCCATTTTTTTTACGTATGTCTATTCTTACATTAACAACAACGATTCATATTTAATTGTTCAGGTACCTATGACCAGTTATTAGGGAAAGGTCATCATACTTTATTCCACATTTATCTGGCGCCTACTATAGTTTAGTAAAACTACAGTTTTCGTGAGCTTCTGGACATCTTTAAGCTATTTGTTTCATTTGGTAGTACATTCAAGTTTTTCTGAAAAGTACTGCCGAACTCGTATCACTTTAAGGAAACCTACATAATGTATGCCAATCTGCCTAGGCTTTTCCTAAATTGGGGTCGGCTTCCAGTCTATGAAGCATGCAGGCCATGAAGCTTATATAGCACTGTTTAACATAGAGCGACTGCCACTCTAATGACGCCCTTCATGTTACGCTATACGCTACTGCGAATAAATTGCATCGCCGCACAATTAATTCTCTGCAGTTGCCCGTACAAATAATTTCATACGATTTGTTATGAAGCCTACCTACTTGCGATAACAAGACGTAAATATGTAAGTGATAGTTTAAACATTTTATGAACATAGTAACTTGATTAACTAATAGATAGCTACCGGAAAACATCCTGGTCTCGCTACCTCATTATACTGATAATAATTTCCTGCATTTATACGTCACAGTGTCGAGTTTCCTTTGAGACTGGAAGTGTCAACGTGTTGATACTTGGCACACAAACTTGTCAAACTGTTTTGACTGCAAGCTAAATGCCCAATTAAGAAGACCTATTCAGCAGTGGACAAAGTTAGAACATACGACTCGTGACGACGTACTTGCGAGTCGAGTCGTGTCGTGCATAGCCATCTTTACATACCTCCATGATACATTGGATAAGTGTTTCTGTAGACGTCACGAATGGCTCTGTTAGGAAACTAGGACCATTCATCTAAATTCAATGCATTCAAGAATATTTATTGTATGGAATAATACATCAAACGTTTCGTAATAGACTGGTACCCGTTAGGAAATATGTTAAGAAAAGTTTGCTGTACCTACGTATTCGCTTATGAGGCTCCGCGCAAACGGGCCACCTACCACAGCCACCGGTGGCTGGCGACAAGCTGTTTATATGATTTTTAACACGATTTGTATGAAATCGCCGCACATGTCACCGGTAGCGGCCACTCGGCCGGATACTACCATACAAGACAAGATTTTGATAAATAACGTAGAAAACCTTCCAGCTCCGAATCAATCGTGAGACTGTACAGCAGGAGTATTATAAATTGTAGTGGCGACCGACTACTAGTGGCTGCCACCGACCACCTTTGTTTGCGCGGGGCCAAAGGACGTGGCGCTCGACAGCCACCGGTGGCTGTGGTCGGTGGCCCGTTTGCGCGGAGCCTTACGTATGTGTTTATTTTAACATCTAAAATAATAGTAATTTGGGATGTGCAGACAGCTAGACGAGCGCGCAAATATTTTGCTAATTGACTTGTTAATTCTTCGCTTAACATTTCCTAAAATGCCTCAAAAGATTCCGTCGTATTTGCTAAGCACACTACAAACCACTAAATTATGGAACACACGTAGAGAAATAACTTAAATTTTCTATGAGCAAAATTGTGGGCTGTTTCCATAAATTACTTGCTTTTTAGCTCAAATGCTAAGCGCCTGCAACATTCATACCGAAAACGTTTCTGCAGCACTTTAATTTAACTAATGGTACATCTACACATTATGTAGTGACCGCTCGGAGTTAACTAATTAACGTCATTTAGGAGAACCTTCATTAGTCATATCTGCTAAATGCATCATGAGGCTAATCTCATCATTTGTGTTTGCAGATTTCACGAGATGCTGAATGTGCTCCTGAATGTTCATGACCCATATTCGGTATTGGAATTTGCAAGCGCACTCCCGTTCTTAAAAAACATCAAAATGTAGTACAATCGACAGCAAACATGTCAAAAATGTAGACACAAAAGAGTTGTGTATTTTTGTTAGATTTAAACCGAGATTGACAATAATGATGTCATTAGTTTTAGCTTGTGTTTTTATGGAAAGTATTCAGAATCAGTGTGACGAATTATACGCATAACGTGATATACCTGCAAACGCGCTGCTGCGTACATACCGGAAAATCTCATGAATATGCATATTTTTACACTATTATTTTCTATCAAAACCTTAAAGAAATTCCCAGTCTTACTAATCCCGATCTAAGGTCGCCTAACCGCTTTTCCTTAGTCAGAACCCATCTGCACAATCTAATTATTATACCTACATCTATAGATGACACAGATCAATAAATAAATTGCGCGGTCAATCGAATTGAACCATGCATGACCCAACGCAACGATATTTCATTTAAAATTATGACGCAAAGCTCACTTCAGTTGAATGCACTTACGATCTTATGAAAATAACAGAAATTAATAACGTTAATGGTGGAAGCGAGTCAAAGGTGCGTATGTTTGCTCTCTGGCAATGCATCCGATGGAAATAGAAATCGTCAGTCATCTTCAAACCAATTTTGTGTATTATTTGTAAACTGTGGGCTGTTGCGGCAGTTGCAACTTGTTAACGCGTTACTAAGATGGATTTGCAATCATAATAAGGATGTTTATAGTTTATTGAATGATTTGTTAATAGGCAAACATCTGACATTCTCAAACTAATTATAATTAATTACCGTCGGACAGGTAAATTAAATGTTAATATGATGTTTGGAACGGGATTATAAGGTAGAGACTGCAAATATGTATCACCGACATTATTTGGACGTTTCCTCACATCCAGAATATCGCAGAATTCTTGTATTAACATTAATTCAAATAAAACTGCTATGATTAAACGCCTAGACCAAGAACTATGGCTGGTATTTCATAAGAAAGCCTCCTAAGAATATTGAGTCGTGCCAGCGGTTGGTAACGATTGAGCGTGGTGGTATGAATAGCCCATTAGGTGGGGTGGTCGATGTTTTGTGCTGAAGCGAGCAGGGAGCGCCGACACTTTGGAAATCGCATAATCATACACGCTTTTAACGTAAAACTAGCCGAAAGTTGAGTCAGACAAGAATTTATGGTATTTTTGATAATTTGATGACACGAAAATATGGTCACACTGAGGCATTCCCAAATCTAAATGCGAGTTTGCTTGAATGGAACATCCATTCAAGCAAACTCGCATTTAGGTTACGCAATCAAGCTACAATGGATCTGATGAAATTTGGCTCAGGAATAGACAATCGTCTGGAATAGCACACAGGCTTTTTATCCTGATGGTATGTTCCCTTGGGATAATTTCCGGAATTTACGCAACCACTAGTAGAAATTAGTTTTTTTTTAATATTTAATTTGATATCACGATAATATGGTCCCACTTAGGCATTCCAAAAATGTTAGATATTTTAATATGTAGCACGATTAGCAAAATTACATTTAAGTATCGTAAATCCTAGAATGAATCATTACTAGGACTTCCCTTGTATCAGCCCGAACTGTTTATCGTAAATGATGATAAATTAATCCACCAGCCAGCGAAATTGGTAGCGGGGTTGACTGCCCAACACCTGACAAGTTATTTAGTTATTTGTGCAAGCTTAGGAATATTTAATGTGTTATATATATTAGTAGATAATAAAGATACTTACTAGTTTCCTCTTGAGCATCATCTGAGAAGTCTGAAGACTTGTCTTCAATTTTCTGAAAAAAATAGAAAAGCGTGTTAATAATATAAAATACCTGAATGTTTTTTTTTGGTAAACGTTTCCTAAAAATGAAACCTAGCTAGATCGATTTATCGCCCCCGAAGACCTCTACTAAATTTCATGCAAATCGTTGAGCCTTTTCTGAGATTCATATTATATAAATACAGATATACAAGAATTGCTCGTTTAAAGGTATTTGTACCTGGATGACCGAGCTTTGCTCGTTTGTTTTTGGTAAACGTTTCCTAAAAATGAAACCTAGCTAGATCGATTTATCGCTCCCGAAGACCTCTACTAAATTTCATGAAAATCGTTGAAGCCGTTTCCGAGATTCAGAATATAATACATTTATAAAAGAATTGCTTGTTTAAAGGTATTAGACACATACAGGTATTCATTGTTCTTAAAGATCTGCATCTTAATAGTGCAACACAGTCCATAGCAATTTGAAGAAGGTTACTGATCCATGTCCGATCAAAATTATTCAGGCAGTGAATGTTACTGAATTTTCAAAGAAATTGCAACTGATCGTGTGTTCTGCTATGCTTTGACTTTGACCCCGCAAGTTCACATAAATTTATGCTGAAAAAAGCGTTTAATTGAACGCTAAGGTTTCCTACAAAGATTGATGATAAATTAACACGACGGAGGCGTCATGTGGGTGGACAAACAGTACCACAATATGTTATTCTATACTGTGACAGTATGCAGATGTGGGGGTGGATCGTCAACTTTAGGATCTGGTATTTCTTTGATTCTATAAAAATGATATTTAAGATTTTTTAAATACCTACCAAAGCCGCTATTGGTCCTAAAATCAAAAGAATCTTCGATATCATTATTGGTCCGATGGATTTAGTCCTGCTAACTCTCTTTTTTCAGACAAGTTTTAGTAAGAAAGTAACAGATTTTTCATAAATTCATGATAATGTCGTTTCCTTTGATCAGAGTGATCTTCAGGCGTTTACGTAGATATAGTCAAAAATGTAAAGAGTCAGATGCATGGCGTCTCGTGCGTATTTAATAAAATATTAGAAGATAAAATGTGTTGGTTAATTTTCACCCAACCCCATGCCACCGCTGGGATAAATCACGTGCCCAAGACGCCATAGAGACTACTTTACACTATGCAGAATATTCTAAACCCCAAAACAGGCATGCGGTATATAATAGTTCCGAATAAATTACCATTTAATGAGAACCTCCTTTTGTTTATTATTATATCGGTACGGAATGGCTACAAACCTTGACTGAGTTGAAACTTAAGGATATTTAAATAAAACGTTAGGTATAGTTAGGCGTGGATGTACACAATACTAGGTGTAAACGTCACAGTGTCCATTCTAAACTCTATATTTGGAATATACCGCTAAACCACGAAAACAAATCCGTCACAATAAACGGTGGTAATGTTGGTAACGCACCGTATTACAAACTGATACCTGTGGCGCGAATTGCGCAAAGCCAATCAAAGGGCTTGTTGGTCTCCAAAAAAAGTCAGTCTTTCATTGAGACGAGCAAGCCCTTCCTTTCGTATTCGTTACGACGTGGTAAAGACCAATCAGATCCGAGTGACCAGACGACGCCAGACGTTTGAGTACCGATTCTCCAGAACACTGAAGCCCAAAGTAAACATCCATTTAATATTAGGTAAATATTTCTCATTCCAAGCAAAAAATCTTTCATTTTACAGCTGAGAGAGAGAGAGCTGTAAAGGGCTCTAGACGTCGGGAAAAGTAAAAAAGTTAAATTAAATAACCATAGCTGCGACTTTTTTAATTACATCGCGTTTTATTTACTGGAATTTTTTGTGTGCAATCTTGGAATTATTCACTGCATCGGTTTCTCGAAGCTTCGTCCGCCATTTTAGGTGGGCTTAATTGAATTTGTGATTTGGAAGAACTTCGCTGGATACGAGAAGCACAGCACCATGAGTATTGGCTGAATGATGGTTATGGTTGTCATTTTTGACAGCAATAAGGTTGTATCATACATGAAAGGAGTTCCACATATCACGCATAGCAAACAAAATGTTTAAGAAATCGTTTGAAAAGCACCCCCAAAGCGCTGTAATTGTCGATAGAAACAGTTTTGCTTAATGGCACGATTACTTCAATAACGCTGTTTAGGAGCTCAGCGTCAGTCCACTTAGAACTAGAACCCCGCTGGTCCTCCGTCAATAATACCTTTTACTGAAAGTACCTATGAACTTACAAACACATTTTGTAACCCTTTAAATACTTGTTACGCTACCCTTGTCAGGTTTCAGAGAGGTGCATTGTTCATTGATTGGGCAAATAGAGGTTTCGGCAAAAGTGGATACCTACGTGAAGTGGGCGAACGTGCAGCCGGACAATTGAAAGTCTCATCAAGAGCTGTGAAAGTATCCACAATATACCCACTGAGTTATGCCTGGTGGAGGGTTGTCAAACAGCTTCGGTAGGTATATCAAGCACAAGTTTAGTTGTTATATCTTTTATTTGAATCTTTTTTAATTTATTTCAAATAAACCATTATCATATAGGTACTTTTGAATTGTCAAAGTCAGTCCGTTAAAAACATGAAGCTATTTACACGTTCCAAAGCGTAGATCTCTATGGAGAAGAGCATTCCATTTTTGAAGTTTTTTTTTTCTTGACTCTAGTCTAGGTCATAGATGACAGAGACAAAGTCGACGCTGGAGCGAGCTTACCCAGAAGAAGCCTGTTCTGTGAAATTCTAACTGTCGTCGATGCTGGATTGCAGTTGGAGTTGAGATGAAGAGATTTGAGAGTTGAGATAAACTCCAACTTATTAAACGGAACGCAATAATTATTCATCAGGCCTTTATTCAATTTTTGTAGCTAATGGGAAAACAGCCCGGAACCGAATCACCAAATATTAATGATCCAGTTTACGTATTCTGACACCTGCCAGCATTTAATAAAAAAATAACACTGACGCATTCGTGTATGAAGAACTCGCGGCCAGTTCGAAAATATTCAGTTAGAATTAAAATCAGCCGAAAGCCAAGCGATTTAGAACCGCAATATTCATTCATCAAAATTATTTTTAGACAACATAAGTTGTGCGTAGGTTTAAATCACAACGACAAACTGAATTAATAAATAGAAAATATCTGCTGTATTTAAGACAGACTTTTCTCCATAGCTCAAATCATTCGCAAAAAAATGGTGTCAGCTTGGCTGTGATACACGTGTCAAAATTTTATCTTGACAATTATTTTAGGATGCCTTACGTCGGCACATTGTCGTGTTAAAATGGTGGATAATTCATGCACTGTACACTAGACAGTATCTGATAAACGTGGAGACATACAGTCTCCTGCTTGCGATAAGAGAACAACGAGGCTTTTGTCTGAGCGATGCAGACGCACTGATAAATTATTTTAAACGGATGAGTAGATAATAAGGGTGCTGCTAATCTCTAGGTATTGGCTGGAAGGAAACCACGCTGGAAACTTTCAGCTGATATTTTTACGGCTTCTTCAGCATCAAGCACGCGCTTTGAGAGTAACTTTCGGCACTTCATATCTTTTATTTCCTACTAGCTTATGCCCGCAACTTCAAAAACGCATATCCAGTTTTATCCCGTTCCCGTATAGCCTTCTTCACGAATCATATTCAAATAGAATTAAATTAGAATTTTCTAAATCCGACTGGTAGTTCTAGCGATTAGCGCGGTATACAAACAAACTAAACTATTCAGCTTTATTCTATTAGTAAAACGGCCGGACCTAGTATCGCCATATCGCCCAGGTAGACGGTATCTCTTTGATACATTTTCTGATCGGCGCGAGGTCAGCTACAAATACATCCCTCCCAACACCCCCCGAATCTAGAGCGAGCCAAAATAGTTTCGCAAGTAAGTTTGTCAGCATAGAAAACCAGGCTAGGGCTAGAGCCTGCCAGGGTTGCGGAATTTGTTCGAAAGAGTCACCGCGGCTCTGGAACGCAAAGGAAGAAAGAAAGAAGGAACACGGATGGGTTTAAATCAGTAAGAGTCTGGCCCTTCCGCTCCACCCAGAGCGGAAGAAGTCATTTGCTGATTTCCCATCCCAAAGTAAGTTTCGCTACCCATAGAGGTAGCGATATCCACTTAGGTTTGAACAGTAAGATGACCACGTTGAATACGTGGTCATCAGCTTTTGCTGCAGCTCTGGAAAGCGGTTAAGGCTCAGTCCGCGGCAGATAAGACAGCAAATCAAGTTTTTTTACGAAAAGTGTCATGCCTGAGTGGCGACCAGAGCTATTACAGAGAACTTTATCCAAAACTTCATTTGCGTAATAGGGAATATGCATGCATTTTTTTTATTTGCAAAATGAAATACTTATTGGCCTTAGTAAACAATTATGAAATATTTTTTTAAATACCTTCATCAGCGATGAAGTTATAAAGCTTCAAAGATGCCAATTAGAAAGACAAGTCCGATACGACCTCTGACGTCAAATACTATGTCGCCTATACAGCTGCCACAGAAAACGGCGTCTCCGCGAGAGAGACAGATATATTTGTTTAAAATAGTCATATCTCGTTTGTTTTTCGATCAATTTCGATTCTAATTTCACTGTTAGTATTATATTTTTTTCATGCAAATTCCCTATTAATAAGCTTGTACTGTAGTTGCATTAGCTGCCCTCAATGCATAATCTCAAACTACCACCCTGAACAAAACGTCAACACCAAAACGTCATTCACTGTGGTTTGCGGTATTTCCTTAAACGTTCGAATTCAAGTAGGTAGGTTCCCAGATTGATATAGGTCAATCATATTTTCATTATTATTCGTTAGTCACCGAGGTCACGTTTTGACAAATATGAAAAACTAGCTTTTTCCCGCGACTTCGTTTCCGTAGGAATTTCGAGAAATCCTCTCTTAGTGCTATCCCATACAGGGGGTATGGGATAGCACTAAGAGAGGATTTCTATCCAAGGAATCTACATGCCAATTTCAGTTTTTTACGACCGGTAGTTTCGGCTGTGCGTTGTCGTCAGTCACTCAGTCAGTCCGTAACCGTTTTGAGAAATATGAAAAACTAGCTGTTACTTCGCGCCTTCGTTCCTGTAGGAATTTCGAGAAAACCTCTCTTAGTGCTATCCCCTACCCCCTCCAAGGAACCTACATGCCAAACTTCAGCTTTCTACGACCAGTAGTTTCGGTTGTGCGTTGTCTGTCAGTCACTCAGTCAGTCAGTAAAGGAAGAATTTTATATTTGTTGCGTCTGCGACAGCGATGTCAATCAGCTTGACACAACTAAATAAAATTCAAAATTATGTTTTAACTTGTGGTTTTAGGCAGGCACCCACTGCTTAAAACCACAAGTAGACCTACATTTTGAAGAAGTGTGCATCTGTTGAAGTTTATTCAAATGAATAAACTTCAAAATTTTTTTTTATTTTTTTTTATTTGAGATGATTTTGCTCTTGTCTAGGTCATAGATGACAAAGTCGACGATGGAGCGAGCTTACCCAGAAGAAGCCTGTTCACTCTAATTTTGAAGAGATTAGGGTTGTATACGTTCGGAAACACAGACGCAGGCAGAGAGTTCCACTCCTTTGCTGTCCGCATTATAAAAGACGTTTGGAAACGTTTAGTGCGAATTGGTGGAATAGCAACAAGGTAGGGATAGTAACTTGCAGTGCGTCTAGATGTCCGATGGTAGAAGGGGGCCGGTGGGATGAGGTCGTGGAGTTCTTGAATAAACATTGATATGTTTTACAAATTCGTTGATTGTTCTCCATGCACTGCCGTAACATCGAACGGAATGCAACTCTATGTATTCTTCCTTGTTTAAAATAGTGTAGACTTAGGTAAAACATTGCAATGTACTTAAACTTTAGTTTAAAGTTTTTCCACACATGTCAGGGTACCCGGGACTTAAAGGACCGTGGTCGGTCACTACGTGCACGGCCGAAAACGGACGTGTGTGAACGAGTTCTTATAAAATGCACGCAACGATATTGTTTGAGTTCCTGACGGACCACGGTTCTTCCACGTCTCGGGCACGGCCCGGATATATGTAAATTAACCTTTATGAAAACTCGAGCGTGGGATTCATAATACGAAGTTGTATAAAGATAAACAAGGAGAATGTTTAGCATTTATCAATGTACTTGTATAAATAGTCGTATAGTAAGGTATCCCTACGCCACTTTCCATATGTACACACTGTAAACAATACTGGTAAATCGTGAATGTTATTTAGCTATGTCAGATCACCGTCGGTAGTTAAACTAGAGTGAATTGGTATAATGAATTGTATTGGCGTCTAAATTTAACCAAATCGAGAGAAAAAAATAATAATATGATTTATTCCCGTGTATACCAAAGACCAAAGTAACGTGGTTTGATTTTAGTCAACGCAAGCAGCGCCTGAAAACAGTATGCACAAGTGCGTATATGATCAAATTGATCAATCGCAGAATGCGCTGTGTGTACGCAGCTCTAATACCTAAATGTCTACACTCAGTTTAAAAGACAATTAATAATTTTACATGACATTAAAAGACTCAAAGTTAGCTATTACAGTTGATGCAAGTCATTTTGTATCAGCTCTCCAACTTTTAATAGTTAATAAACTACTTCATAATTATTCGCTAACTAGTTTCTCTTATAACCGAGAAGGCCTTTCTCGTTTCCTTTAGTTTGAAACAAATTCCGCTGTTGTGATTACTTTCAAATTTTCAATAACAGCTTGTTATCAGGAACGTAGCCGCTCCTAAGCTTAATACTTCGTTGGTTCATCGAAGTGCTTTTTAAAACCATCAATAGTTTCAAAAAACCTTTTCAGCGATAAGCTACAAGGTCGTCAAATCCCTCCGCTTTGCGAGAATCTCTACAGCAAAAGTGTTTTTAAGCCCCCTGTAATTTCAAGTGATCGGCGATAAATGCAAGGGATAGTTCCGCGAAAATCTCCAATTTTCTTGCACTTTGTAGTTAATATAGTTTTTAAACATTTTCGAAGATTTCATTTTGGTATCAAAGCTCTTTTACTGAAAGCGATAAAGCTTTGATAAACAAGTGGCAGCTTATCGATAACTTCCTGCAAGCCCTAGATTACTGACAATTAGCTGAAGCCGAATACCGCTGTAAATCTTAAATGAAGATCCGAAAACGCAAAAGACTAAGTTAAACAGAACCCGTCACTTAAATTACAGAAATATGTATGTATCGACAAAAATGCAATTATTTAGCGTGAGTGTTAATACGAAGAACTGAGCTCATTTACTCGAAGTAGGTACCAAAAAAGTAAATTAAAAGGCTTGTACCACGAGTTGCAAGTCCCAATACACATGTATCGAATAAATTATATCAGTGTTACCTCCACCCTGAGACCCCCCATTTAGCCTAGGTATTTCAAGGAACCCCGTGTTCTACATAACTGCGGAAATAAAGCTATCTTCGTCGGTATAAGAGCTGGTACGAGGCACATGGTAGACGAGACGTACGTACGAGGCGAACAAGGTAGCTTACAGACCCGGGTTTCACCTATTGAAGCCTCGGGAGCCGGAAATAGGCTCCACGACGTGGCGGTTTTCATTTCATTAGCAAACGTTCTATTTCCCTCACTCACTCATATGGAAATGGTTTCAACGTTCTAGTCTTACTATGTGAGGAAATATTATATACCTATGATACTAGCTGATGGCGGCTTCAAAGGACAAAGACTTTTATACCAAGTTTCTTTTTCATTACTAGTTTTCAACTTTAAGGGAAGGCCTCAAAGTGGAAAATGCCAAAAATAATGCTTATTCCAAATTTCAGACATAGTCGTTTTGGCTGTGCATTAGTTAATCAGGACAAACGATTTTCAAGTATATAGAAGAAGATAGATACATAGATGTATCAGACATTAAGATTTCATATACATAGGTTCGTCGGGGTTGGATTTTTGCACAGGAAAACTGCAGATCATCCATGCATCATCATGCAGATCATTAGATGATCCATGTAAAAATCAGCCAGACCTGAAGATATTCAATGAGTTCAGTTTATAAATTACATTGAGAGAGGCTGTCCTCCAGTCACCATCGAGTTACTCGGAACTACATCGGCAAAGTGTACAAAATGAATAAAATATGCTGACCTCCGGAAACGAGCACCGCTAACGATATATGAAAAATTTCAAACCAATTTTCTACCTCAGTACCAATAATGTTGAATTTCTAGATGCTACAGAGTGGTACCAATTTCGTTGAGTAGTCGTTTGAAAAGGAGGGTAATATTGAATTGAAAAGATGCAAATAAGATAATTGAAGGTTTATCTATTCCAGTTTACCAGACATTTCATTACTGAATGAACGACTAACGACCCGCCCTGGCTTCGCACTGGTGCAAATTTATTCAGCTCAAATTACAAAGTGAACATCTAATTACCAGAATCAATTATATTGTTTTATAAAAAGTGCAATAGACAAGCCTCAAGGACGTCTGCACTCAGAGGTGACTACCAGTTTGGGTCACTATCTCTCCGCAGAGCCACATGGTGTATAATTATATGGTTACGCGACTTACTTTAATATTGAGATATCTCCTAAGATTTTCGTACAAATTAAATAGAAAACACAATTGCAAATAATTTAAATATAAAAAATATATGTACAGGCAACTTAACTCATGTAGAAAACAATAATATGAACAAAAAGGCGTCAAAAATTTGGCAAGAAAACAACGGGTTGCACTCCGGGCGTGCCGGCAGAAGTGAAAACTTGAACATTAACGTTGTCCATTTTTTGATATTTTGCGGATATAAAATATATTCATTTTGCGGCGGTCTACTCTCCCTCCGTCTCACGAATTTTCCATCAGGTCACGTGTCCTGACGCGGGTTTAACATTTTTTACCCATCCCAAAAAGTGCACAACGCCGCTAAAGAAGTTTTCACTTCAAAAAGACGATAAAAATGGCAATTTATGACTTTTTACAAAGGATGATGATAAACATGGATAATAATATCCCAGTTTGTGCTATATTCTGTGATATCGCAGGCTTTCGATTATGCTCATCACAACATTTTGCCTCGAAACCCAAAGCATATGGAGTTGCAGGTAATGTTCTTAAATTAATTGAGTCATACCTGCAGCAAATAAAGCAAATTACGGAAGTTAGAAGAATAAATTTGACTAAGAAACGAGAAGAAATCCATACATCCCAAGAACGTGAAGTATTGTATGGTGTTCTACGGGGAAGTGTATTAGGCCCTCCCCTTTTTACATTATTTATAAATAACTTGCCTAAGGCCACATACCAACCTATGAGCCTATTTGTTGATGACAGTGTTGTGACGATTCCATGTAAAAATAGAAATCAATATGAGTATGATATTAAAATCATGCACTTCAGACAACTACCATTGACAATAATTAATAAAGTGGACATAAAATACAATAATATTAACATTGGCTCGATTGACACAACAAAATTTATAGGATTAATAATTGACACTAAATTAAATTGGAAAACAGTAAAAGAGAAAATAACTAAGAAAATTCATTCTTTTGCTTTTCTCTGTTTACACTGGCCGAAATAACTCGTGTAGATGCGTTGCTTACCGCATACTACGGGTTGGTGGAATCTGTCCTACGATTCGGGATTATTTGTAAGGGTTACTCAACTGATATGGAAACTATATTCAAAGTACAAAAGAAATGTATAAGGCCCATGTTCAAACTAGAAACCACTCAGAATTGTAGGCCTTATTTTGAAATTATAAAATGTTGACATTACCGAACATGTATATAATAGAAAGTGCAATGTTTGTAAGCTCCAATCCTAATGTTGCCTAGCATGGCTGATTTGTTTCCACGCAACAGACGTGACAATACTCAGATTTGCTTAAATACTAATAATAAACACTTATTTCAGATAAAATCCATATTTCAACACACACATACTAAAAAAAAAAAAATTGCCAAAAAAAAATTAAAAAAAAACAAGCCAGAACTGCTCTGTTGCGTAGTGTAATGCATGGCTCCAATGATTTAAAATAAATAGCTAACTCGAAAGCTTTAAAGTAACGTGCAGTTTAAATTGAAAGTTATTTTTTTTAGCAGAAAGAGTTTATTACACCACAATTTTTTTTTAATGTTAAAAATATTTTGAATGACTATTATAATTTTTACCAATTTATTTCGACTACTTGATATATTCTTTGTGTGAACTGTGAGTGGTTATATAATAATTTTGGTTAGTTGAATTGTGGTTACATTACTATTTAAACAATTTTATTAGCAGTATAATTTTAAATTTAAAAAATCACTTAAATATTTGTATGCCATTGTATAAGGCAAGCATGACGAACTATTTGTAATATTTTTAACAACTGATTTTTTTATGGATTCTCATGTTTGAACTAATAAAATTATCTTATCTTAAACCTTTCTCATGAATCACTCACTATCCGACAACCGCATAAAAATCCGTTTTGTAGTTTTTAAGTTTATCGCGAAAAGACAGACAGTCGCGGCGGAGGACTCAATTTTATAACATAAAGTTGAAAAAAGTTAAATACCAACTTTCATCCTCCTATTTTAAGGAATACGGGGCAAAAAGTACAGATTTCTTAAGTAGTTATTTGCCTTCTAGGTTGTTATATTCTAGGTAAAGTTACGCGGTAACTGCATCAACGAGGCACATTTATCGCTGACTGGGCGCAACGTGACTACAGCTACAACATGTCTAGCATGACTGCTGACAACCGCAATTTAAAACAATTACAATACCCGCACTGATAAAACGGTTGACGTGGTCAAGTCCAACCATAACACCAATCCTTTGAACTTTACATTAGGGATGTTGCCTGGGTTTAAAACTATGATCCTATTTACCACATCAGTTTATTTCGTATTATCGAAAAATAATGGATACGTATTTTTTATTTTATCAAATCAATAAAAAATACGAATATAAAACGTATCAAAGATAGGGCGCTTGTAACGTCACTTTCCAGTAAAATTGTAGTGTTATGTGACGTCACACGAGTTTTCAACGCACTGTATCGTCTTCACTTTTTGTTTACGTGACAAAAGAAAAAATACGAGGCCAATATTTTTTGGAAATATAGCTGATGGACTTATTAGTGGAGGCTATGCGCAAAACATTTACAAGTACAAAAACTATATATATTACAATTTTATTTTGTTTGGGGTACTTATTACTCGTTTATTCGCATAATGCCTAATTCTCAAAAGGACTAAGTAGTCAATAGCCTAATTCTCGAAAGGCCCTATTCAGAAAAAGATTAATTCGCGAAATGGCCAACTTTGGCCAAGCTTAGGCAAGCATATCAAACCTTAGAGTGTCTCCACATCTCGCGAATGCGCCGCTCGCGAGCTGCTCGTGCGCTGCACGCGTGCAGTAACTGCTATTGTTCTGTGCACAGAAGGCGCGCGCGGCTATCCCACAAAACGATAACTTTTATACGTTTCGATTCATCGTAAACAAGTTTCATCTGAGCACTCTACGATAACACGTGTTCAGCCTCCGGCAATCAGAAACAGACTGAACGGGTGGCCGAGCGAGCGGGCGGGAGGAAGTACGTGCAGGGTGCAGGGCGCACGCGCGCACTCACGCACGGCGCGTAGCTGGAACGCAAGCGGGGCAAGCAGGGCGGTGGAACGCCATGCGAACTTGAAATACACGCACGCATCTCGAGAGCGGATCGCCAGCGGCGATGTGGACAAACCTTAGGTTTTAAAGTTACGTTATTATATCTATAGTTGCATCAACGCAAGCGTCTCTAGGACTCCTTGATTACGTCATTATGTGCGTGTTCTGTCTGCTCAAAAATTGTTTGTGTCAACTTTACTACTAATTCGGTGACTTTAAAAAAAAAACGGCAACGTTTCGGGGTACTAAAGTACTGTAAGATACTTATGCAGCAGGACTTGACTTGGTGGAGACAATACAAACAGCACCGAGTCAATTCCTACACTGAATTCTTTTCTATGACAAGTTAAAGATTTTTTTGTGTCCGTTAATATTATAATATCGCATTTCAGTCAAAGCTAAACCTCCATAACACGAGCACTTGTTGCGCAATTCAAGTTCGCTGATGTCAATTAGATGGTGTAGCGAACTTTAAATCAAAACAATACTATGTTTGTTAAGCGAAAACAATTCAGCAATAAATATGGCTTACATGGCGATAATGTTTTATTGAGGTAGGTATCTAATACAGTAGTACAGGTTTATTAATGTGAAGAAAGGCACATAATAACACATGTTTTGAGCCCAGACTTCGCTTATGACTGATAATTGGGTCGGTCCTTCCATTTGCCTTAAAATCAGTAAGGCAAATGGAAGGAACGACACCAACGTTCAGCATGACGGGTCCTTATAAATAGCGCGTGCAACTGAAAATTGAGTCTAACTTATTGCACCAAAAAATTACATGATTTCTTATGGGGAAAATACTGTGATTATAAGTGATAATATGATGTTTAAAGGGTTGTAGCGTTAATAGTGTGGTAACACAAATACAGGGCCGCAATCAATAAATTAACTATGAATTTACATATAAAGTAGTCTTGGAGACGTTTCAGATGTACCCATTTATTGTTTTATTAGATCTCTAGCGAGTTGTTTTCATGCATATTAATGTCTATGACAGTTGTTATAGACGACGGTATCTATTTTGGTGTTTTTAACATAAGACTTAGATTGAACTTTTCAAAAAACACATAGAGCAAGAAAAAATAATTGGGGCGCTAAATGGATTAATCAGGTTATGTATCCTTTCTTGTGGGGAAATACTTAGAGTATACTACTAGCCAAATGCTCTGTCATATTGTCAAATAAATTATTTTAAATACCTAGATTACTTCTTTGTATTTCTCTGCTATCTTTAGCCGGCTGTTCGTGAATCTTGCAAGCTATGAGAGTGGGATGTTTGTCAGATAATGGATTGCAGTAAATGAGATGGTGCCTAGGCTATATTTTCCGACGGGTAACTCAGCATGGCGGTATTTAGATATGATTATACATGAAATTTCCTTTGTGATACGCCAAGCAACACATAAGCCATCATTATGAGAAGATTTCGTCATAATAATGTTAAACCATAAGCAGAAATAACATGTGACTGAAAGTGAAGTAATCAATACGTTTTAAGGATAACAAAATTGCTTGATGACCTGTATCAAGCTTATCGATTTCGTGTCCACATGCTAACGAAGCCGATCCACTTTCCAGAATAGTACGGCAGTATGGAATGAAAATAATACCTAACTCTCAAGTCATACGAACGAAAAACCTAAAACTAAATCATTTCCGATCACATTGGCGCTTACGCCAATTAATGAGTGGATAAATCAGTCAAATATAAGTTGTTGAATCAGTGTAAGTGGCATTACTCAAATCCATGGTTTAGGAAGCATTTGATCACAATCTCACCTGCGCGTGCCCTATGGTTGACCACATCATTACTATCTAAGTAATGATGTGGTCAACCATAGGGCACGCTTGCCTAGAAGTAACCTATTCACTCTCGACAGTCTAGTTTTCGCTGATATCTTAAAACTTTTATGACTAACATAATTAAGATATTTCCTATATTCTGACTAAAACTTCAGATTTATCGATTATCATTATTTTTTAGGTTCGTTTTGAGCTTTGCTCTTTTTATTTATATTTGACATTTGTTTTAGCGTTTTAATCCCTCGATACTGCGACTTGATTTGATTGTTAAATGGGGAAGAAATCAATACGGCATAGGAACTTAGCAAGCAGGTTTGCCAATAACAGACTTCTAAAGAAACTATATCCGGAATAAACCGAATTGTTAAAAGTGTTACTGAACATTAAACTTCAGGCGTTTTAATGTAGATGTGGGCTCGGTTCCACAAATATCATCAATATTTTTCCGGGCTTGGGTTAATTAAAACTGGATTTAACTTCATCGTCACCTGCCAACCCTTCTCTCATTGTTTTTGCTGTCGGCTTGCAGAATAGGAAGGTGAATATTTCACACGAAATGGTTGCCATCTGATCTTGAGCTCGCCAAATTCGAAGGATTAGGTTAATTTTTGGGTTGCTGATTACTGACAACGGTTGTCAAAGTTATTTCTGTACAACGGGAAATGAGAAAAACGTGCGAAAAGGCACAAGCAAATTAATTACTGGGGAAAGTTTGCCATGTGACCTGACTGTAGTTAACGCAGCTTATATTTGTAACCTACGAACATTGTTTTAGAAAAATTAACCAGAAATGCTTTTTACACGCTTTCATCAGGTTACGCTGCTTGTGACATATAACCAAGTAATTAATATCTGAAGTCGATCTTAGTGACGTAGGAGTAATTAATGACTCCTTTGGAGCTTATAATCGGATCTTGACAAAAATGCATCTGACTACTGTATCCCTACTATGACGTGCTAATGCGATCCAATTCCGATGATGTAAACGAGATAGTGCTATTCGCTATGTATAGCTCCGTCTCCCTCTTAGAGCGGAATCATGATCGTTTTAAGACTTCATAGTAGGGCCCTCTGGACTCGATCACGGGCATGCAGCTGATACAGTCTGATACAATTAACCTAGCGGCATGGTTTAATTTCTGTTGTTTGAAAACACTTCTGCGGAACGGAACTGTTTATAGAGATTTGTTTTGTTTGAATACTAATAATATGGAGTAGTTTTCATTACTAGTGGAAGATTTTCGTTTTAGTTCATTAGATCGGTTTAATATCGCCATTGCTCAATGGAGCCTTTCTTTGTCCACATAGGGATGGTTCTTAGTGCTTGTTCGTGTCTGCGTCGGGAATGAGAATGTGATAGTATTAGTGCGATAGTTTAAAGGTCTACGCGGCGGCAGTAGAATTGTATTGGCGGATATTCGCCTCATATTAACGCGCTCTTAGGGTTTACACTAACTGCACAGGTAAGTACTTAGTTCATTTGTTATCCCGATGCCCTTGTTTGGTTATTGGTTTGAATATAATTCCGCTGCGAACAGATAATGTGACGTTTGAGGAAGTTGGATGATACTTTTGGCTTACGTCATCAGTAAACGTTTAAATAATGAATTTCGTAATCCTACAATTTGATTTTTCCACGCCGGCTGGCATTTGTTCTATTGTGTAAGATGTTTGTCTGTACTATCTCACTAAATATTAAGGAAACCCGCGTGTAAATGTTGTACTCTCCGCGACCTTATAACTTGATACGTTTACATTAACATCTATCATGGAGAGTATTACACAGTAATTTCCATTTTCTACCATAGATTCTAGCAACAAATGAGTTAACCTCATAAGTATTTTCCTCCATATGCATACCGAGTAAGTAATTGCTTTTATGTAATTATCAATGATTCTATTATTTATACTGGCTGGAGTGAATTACTGCTTTTGTAGAATGTAATCTTGTAAGTACTATGCTTTAGTAAAACATTGACGTCATGCGGTCGACCAAAATTTGACGTAGGCGCACGCAGCCACTAAGGGGGGAAGGGGGGAGTGGTTACACGAGAAGCAGTTATGCGCGTAGTAACAGTGTAGTAATAACATAAACATACTGATGCTACTAAAATATTGGTCATATTTTAAATAATATTATTAGTTACTTTGACCAAGGGTATGACCTATAATTGGATACCTAGCTCTATTACTGTGCTCCAGCCATTTCAGTAAAAATACTTAGATTAGAAGAGAGATCAGATAAGAAATCTGTTTAGTTAGTTAATACTAAACTGATTTTAGAACTTGATTTCACATCTTTGTATTTTGATAGAAAATCAGGTATACATCCTCTCAAACAAACGGGGTGTTAATTAGAGACACCGAAGGGCAGATTTTAAAGTGTTCTTTCAATCAGGTAAAATAGAACTTTCGTCACAGGACCTCCAATTCCCTTAGGTCATCAAAGTTTCATTGATATACCAACTTTGACAACTACGATGCCTGTTGTTGATCATCAATCATCAATATCAGTATCCTAAGGAGGTCAGCATTTCTAAAATATGCAAACATGCTGTTCCTAACGTTTTTATCATGGAATTGTTGGTATGCATGTGTTTTTTATACATTTTAAGTCCTGTTTAAAAAAGGCTTTGTCTTATTAATAGTTTTGTTAAGTTGCTGTTTATCAGATTTCTTATTGATTTTAGAGATTGTATGGTTTGATGACAAGATTAGTCATAAAGATCAGACATGACAGTTCATTTTTGTCCTGAGTGATTTTATGTGTTTTGACTATTCCAATACAATTCTTATTAGATTGTAACTTTATTTTTTGACATAATACTAATATATTGTAGCTATTCATCATTTCAGTATTATTTTGTAGTTTTACTTGTAATGATACAGTACAAACACATTGTAATGCATCAACATTTTATTAAAATAATTACTTATGAAAATCAATGTCACCGCGCTAGGTCTACGTATATAAACTCCAAAAATATGTTTTCTAATAAACTTGTTTACCCAGAGCTATGTTTAGCATTAATGTGTAATGTCAAATTGTAAAACTGAGCCAAGTAATTATTACCAGATTGTTGCTAACCCTCACATGTACATTATTTCAATTGTAGCACACGGTTGGTTATTATACATTTTAACATGACTTTATGTGTCCTGGCAGAATAGCAGGCAACCAAGGCCTCTGTGCAATGCAGTTCTATTTTCAAATTTGTGTTTTACTTTTAGTTTTGTTATCTGTGCTTGTAAATTATTTTGAAGAAGGTTAGTTATTTGGATGCCCCAGTGGGTATAAGAAAATTGTAAGATCCAAATATTATGTGTCTGGTTACAAAAACTAGAAATAAGTAACAGCTTGCAAATGTCTGCGATAATTGCTAAATATAGCAGTGTTTTTTAAGTTCTTGGAATACATTTTCAACTTTTATTGAAGTTGAGACAAATAAGAGAAATTTTAAGTTCAGTACTGTCTGATTCATGTCTAATGCAATGATTTGGTTATAATTGTGACTAGTGGGGTTATTAATTAGGGAATATTAAGTTAAATAATGTATCATACCATATTAAACTTCCTACATAAAATTTGGTATTTTTTTTTTGATTTTGCTTTAATGTTCTGTGTTTGAACATAATGTGTTCCATTTGCCAAATAGGAACAACAGATATGTTATGAATTCATTGAAATGTATGGGTCTCCAACTCTCCATGTTCTGGAGATGGTAAATAATGTTTTTTACAAACTTATTTGTGACAGTACTCAAATATGAAACAACCTTTTTTTTTACCGTATAATGAGAATGGTTAGGTATGATATGGAGTAGGTAAGTAAATATAAAATGTTCATTCCAATTATAGAAAACTAATAAAAAGCATTTCTAAACAAAAGCCACAGAGTACACTCATATGGCTAACAGTTCAGCAATTAGCAGTGACTAAACATAAAGAGAAACTCCACTTTCACTACACATGAAGCATAGACAACATATTTACTTATGAATCGAGACTACTAACACTCCTTGCTCACAACAAAAAATGCATGCAATGGGTTTTTATTAAAAAAAAATACACTGGCTCATCAAAATATTAGCTCTGATAAGAATACACATGTTTAATTAGCATACTACGGCTGTACGCTAGTAAATATCATAACACACATTAATTAAAGACAAGTAAACATGTTGATGGCCAGTAGTGCACGACACGTTCACACATCGAAATAAACAATAATATGAATGAATAAAACCTGCTCAGTGCTACTAAAGCGATGTTTAAATGCGGTTCAAGCTAATTAAAATGTTTACCAAAGTGTCCTGGTCCCCTAGCTCGCGGTAGTAAGATTCACTGCTACCGCGCCTGCTTCCAACGCACATTGCCCGACGCAGAACTCCAGAAACCATTTGACAGAAACCACATCGTTGCATATTATTGTTATCAATCCCTATTAAGTTAACTTTGCATGGGGTTTAAAGTCTCTCCGGCGAAAATACCGAGATCGTAATGACAAGAGATATATCTCAAACACTTCAAGAACTTGAATTAAATGGCACGTTTGTGAAAATAATAAATAGTAACTGTGTTTATATGTCAAGATATTAGGAAGACAGAGTATTTCTCTTGTTTATGTCGAATATTTAGATGAAATTTATCGTATTTGTGGTGGGACACGCGATCGCGATAAGAGTTGATTACAGTGCTGGCGAACGACTACGAAGTCGGACGGCGCGCGGCAGGCCGCCAGCAAAGTGCTGACAACTTAACGGACAAGCAGCGAATGAATCCAAACGAACGCGGTCGCTCATCGCTCACTCACTCTCTCGTTCGCGCTGGTTTGTCGCCCGCCTACTGGCAAACCAGCGTAACCGGAGCTTTGTCCTTTGAGAGAAACGGTAGGGATACGCGATGCAATAGAACGAGATAGCTAAATGTTGGTGTTCCCAACTACATTGCGAATTTTGATTGGTTCATCAAGTTTGCTTGCAACGGCATAAATATAATACTGGAACGGCTTTGTTGTTTTACCGGATACTTTTAAAGTGCAACATTCATCCCTTCTTTAATAATAATTGTATTTTTTATGAATAATTGACTAAAGTAGGTGCTAGGTACTTGGAAAACTAAATAATTTGTAAACCTATTTTTATTACCAACCCTATTTCTGCGTTTCTGTTGTTATTTCATAATGGTAATAACATTTACAACTATTAACATTATGGATTTTATAATGATGAGTGGATAAAATTAATGCGTAGTTATTACATTTTCTAGTGGTTGGTAAATAATTGGTAAAGCAGTAAAACATAAACAGTAATAAAAGAAAATTTTGCGGTTATTTCATCCTACATTCAGGTTCATTAATTATTGAAGCAGTGTAATAAATGAATGGCCAGTAAAATGATGAAATGGGCAGTTAAATGATGGAATAGGCAGTTTAATGATGGAATTGGCAGTTAAATTATGGAATGGGCAGGTTAGTGGCTTGCCTGGCCAAGTATCGGAACATAGGGCACAGGGAGCTTAGGGCACCCGACACGGATAGGTTGGGTTCGAAAGGAATGACGGGAGCATGTGTGAGCGAGCGAAGCGAGCGAATGTAGCTAAGTTCGCTCGCTTCGCTTGCTTCGCCATGCCATTCATGTTCGGTTCATTTAAACCCCGCAGACAGAATACGCGGGGTTCAGTCGTCTCAGTTGAAGAAATCGTCGAATCGTCGTCGTAAGAATGTTGAAGTTGATTGTTATTAGAATTTAGATTTCATACCGACTAATTCCGATTTGTTAACTGACCTCTAATTGGTAAACTGCCCATTCAGTCATATTTCTGCCCATTCAATAATTTTTCTGCACATTCAAATATTTCTTACAAATAATTTCTATTTAGTTTACTGCTCAGTTTTTACTGCTGAACTTGTTAATAAACATGCATTTTGTCAGTTTTAGCTTAGCAATTCTAGAATATACAACTGCCGCTCTAAATGAGTGCCTTTTATAATATTGATGACCTAAGTAATATTAAAAGAGGAAAGATTTATTTGTTTGTTTGTTACGATTTAGCTCAAAACTACTTTACCGATTTTTTTTTATTTCGCCATTAGAAAGCTACGTTATTAACTTAAAACGTAGGCTATATTTTACTTTCGGAAATAGAGATCCTTACGAAAACTGCAATAATGTAACCCAAAGAAGCAAAATTTTGCCTAATAAATTCATTATTTGGCGTGTTGAGAAAACTATTGCTGATACATAAAAATAATGTACTACATGATTAAAGTACTCAATATTTATTTACCACCTTTTCCTATTATTTACTATCTATAAAAAGTCCGCGTGGGTATATGTCCAACTATTATTGTTAAGTCACAATGACCGCTTTTTGTTCAAATGATTCAATCCATGCCCGGTTGTTATGGAAAAGTGATGATTTTGGTCTCATGATATTATCCTTATCCATTAAAAAGATTCGATGATTAAGGTCGATACTGTAAATGTAATATTTTATATTCACTGATGATGTCACTTAGGCCGCAGATAAAACGGTGTGCTTCAATGAAAAAAGCTAGGCCGCTAATTAAACGCTGATTAAGTTAGGTCACTGTGACATTTACATTTCAAAGTCATTAAATAGAAGTCTTTGTTGTAAATCGTGCTTAGTATTACATTTTAGACGATCAACAAAACACATTCGTATATTTCGTATTGATTGTCAAATCGCTTCAGTAATATGCACCGAAATGCAATACGACAACATTATTAACGCCATCTAGCCAAAAATGGCCGCTACTAACGGTCTCTTAATACTACTCTGCAGCCATAGATAGCTCTGTAAAACAACTGCCAGTTGCAACAACTGTGGTCTTATTTCATTTTAGTTCTTATATTTCCCATGAGATGTATAACAAAGATTTTTTTTTAAAGGTTTATTTAAAATGCAAGACGTTAAAATACCGTAACTAGTCCAGACATTTAAAAAGAAAAAGATTGAGTCAAAAAACAGAAGTTATCTATTTTTGGACCCAATCTCCTTTTTGAAGGTTACAAACTAAACTATTACACTCACTTTTTATTTTTACCTAAGTAATTGAGATTATTGGGTTTTGTCAAGATCGCATTGGACAGGTTTCCGAATTGAGTAATATTTAGAGTTAGAAACGATTCAAACACCCGGGAAACTGTCAATATATTTAAAAAATCGATAAATGATAAAGTGACAACTTAAGTGATACATAATTGCAAAAAAGTTAAATTTTCAAGTATGCTTTAAAAAAAGATTATTTTAACAACTGGAAAAAAAAATCGACGTCATAAGAAATGTTTAATATTCGACTTATGACATTTGCTTTACAATTCCATACAATCAATGTCAATAAACATCTGACAAGCTTGAAACGTTATTCAACGTTTGCATAATTTTGTACCAACCAGTGCAAATATAATTATATAAAAAGGAAAAAACAGATAATATAATTAATTCCAACAAATAGAAACATCAAAATGTAAATGATATAATTTGTACATGTCACACTGTCTAAAGCATTTTATTTTATTTGGTAGCAACACTGTGCCGGAAACTTCAGAAACGTTCCATGCTGTACAAAACGTAACTCGAAACATCAGTTTTAGTTGTTACAATATTAAGCACTGAGTACAACTAAATTGTTAAACAACGTAAACAAACTTACTCCAAGCGTAAATATTGTTTTAAAAGAACGTAGTTTTATCGATTCTAGTTCTATTAATTATAATCTCTTTGTATATCTATATCAACGACTATACCTAAGCATTTAAAACAATTCAGATCCAGATAAATTTATTTTTTACTGTCAGGACCTAGTATTCTTTTCTCTCTTTTTTAGGGTTCCGTAGTCACCAAGGAACCCTTATAATTTCGCCATGTCCGTCTGTCTGTCTATCCGTCCGCGGTTTAGCTCAGAGACGCTTAGCGCTAGAAATATCGCCGACAAAGTGGTAAAATAAAATCTTGAAATATAATTTTTAGGGTAAACCGGTAAAGTGACGATGATTTTTTTTTTTATCGTCTTCCCCATAGTGTGGGGTGTCGTTCGATAGGTCGTTAAAAAATATTGAGGGTTTGCTAAAACCATTTTTCCATCTATGGAACCGTTTGCGAAATATTAAGGTTTACAGTGCTAATTTGTCCTTTGCGTTTCAGGGCCGCGGTGACCCTTTCGAACAAATTCCGCAACCCTGGCAGGCTCTGGCCCTAGCGGGCCTCGTCTTCTATGCTGGCATCTCTTTGAGGCGCGCGTGAAACACAACGCGCCATCGACCCGGGCCTGATGGTGATCGGACAGCGAGCCACCCGCAGGCCCACGCCTACGGTGGCTGGGGATCGCCCTGCGACTGGGGCGTCCTGGGACTTCTTCTCCTGTAGCGGCGGTTGGGGCGAAGGCCTTGCCTTTCCCTCGCGCGACCCGCCTCCTCCTTCGCTAGTTTTACTGCTTCGCAGCTTCGCAGAAGGAGGTGACCGCTTCCCAAGCCTACTCGCTCCGGGCCATGGATGTAACCTGGGCCGGACGCAAGAGGTCACCGCCGCCGATCTCCTCGACGAGGGCACGGCGGTGCTCAGCTCAAGCAGGGCAAACCTCGACCGTATTCTCCACCGTGTCCTCCGGGCGATCCTCACAGTGCGGACACCCGGGCGTGTCCTCCCGCTTAATCCGAAATAGGTACCTCCCGAAACAGCCGTGTCCGGTAAGTACTTACCTGTGTCAGGCGGAAGGTGAGGACGCCGTGGCGCCTCTCCAGCTACTCCCCAAAGACCCTTACCGCCGCAATTGTGGCGTGCCCAGCGCTGGGTCGCGATAGTCGCAGTCTCCATACCGCCATGGTATCCTGCTGGAGCTCCGTCCGCCGCGCTGCAATTTGCCGCGGCAGCCTCCAAGCGCCACGCGTAGACCTGCGAGGGCTCTTGCCTCCAGATCCCATGGCGGCGTTAGCGTTACAGCCCACTCTGGGGCCCCATACAGGGCCATGGACCGCATAACTACGGAACCCTACGCTGTACGTGGCCCGACACGGTTTTTTTTTGTTCTTATCGTTCACCTTTTCGCTACCTACCATAATATCCTGAGCATTCAATTTTCGTGTTAACGATTCGACGAGTTAGGATATTAGTAGGTAGTAAAAACCTATGATTGAAGGCTCACTAAACGCCGCTACGACGTTTATTTATTTAGGTAAACTATAAGCACAATAGTGGTGGACTTAATGCAACAAGGCATTCCCTACCAATCAACCTTTGGGTTAAGACTTAAGATTACACTGATGAAGTTTTCGATTCGACATCGAAGCCTGACCAAAGACACTATTGGGATCAACTTTGTGGGTTGGTCATTGTTGGTACCGTTTACCTTGAAGGCAAGGTACCAACGGTGAGTACTTAGTTACAGAAGGTTGTATCGTAGAGGACTGAGTGAGTAGTCGCGTCGGCAATCGAGAAAGAGTAGAGTCGCCAGTATTCTTAATGTTCGTGCTCGCACAATGTGCGCTAAGCACAAGTTATAATAATAATAATAATGCTACATTCTTTATTGAGAGCAACAATGACTCATATAGTGTTATTAACAATAAATAAACTTATAACTATGTTAGTGATACAATTACAACAACAATTACATAAACACACACAACAAGTAATCATTACTTCGGCATTCCAGCTAAGATACTGGAGCAACGATTGACAATACGGCAGTCCAGCCTGTCAGCAATCATGCCCAGAATGCTATTGGAACTGGCTCGCAACCTGCGCACCAAGGACGCACATCTTTTACGCATGAATGCATAAAAGCAATCAATACGCACTTCCGCAAACATCCCTGATGCGCTATAGAAGCGAGGCAGCCCCATCAACACCCTGTCATGTGAGCATTTTTATACCTACTGTATGCGAAGGGCACTGTACGATCTCTGCGAAAATTGTACCCACAGGCTACAGGTGTAGAATGAGGAACAGAAGGTTCTAAAAAGTGTTTTCTTAACCTCCCTAGAAGCACGCTTAAACCTGCGGGCAATCATATCCGCTCTCTCTCAATATCGTCATCGTCCATAAGCCTTTTTTTTAATGATGGGCAATCATCAAATTACTTCTGACGCTCTGGGTGGAGCGGAAGGGCTTGTCAGACTCTTACGGACTAAAACTTAACCGTGTTCCTTCTAAAGCCCTTTGCATTCCAGGGCCGCGGTGACTCTTTCGAACAAATTCCGCAACCTTGGCAGATCGTCCTTAAGGCTAGTGCTCAAGATAAGCCCAAGGTACTTGAATGAGTGCACTCTCGATAACGGTACACCATTCATCTTTATTGGAGGTACCGATTCTGGACATTTTCCACCAGCGACTTGTGCACAGTGCACATTGTTATTCTGACTACAGGTGCAGATAAGCTCATAGCTGCACCTGTATAGTCAGAATAGGCTAGTGGAGTATTTTTTATTTTATTTTATAAAAAACATGTTTATGTCATGTGGAATTTGGCGTAAGGAACAGAAATCTAATTGAAAATTCCTTTATGTTTAATTTTTAAAGAAACTAAACACTCTTGTATAATACACAATTTGTAACCTACATTTTCTTTTTAATAAATTATTCTTATTCTTATTCATATTATATCTTTTCCTTATTTAGTTGCCTTAACATCATCCTACACCTAAAAAGAAAACTAAAAAAATAACTTTGGCAAACATGAGGTCAAGCGAGGATTACATGGTGCCCTCGGGGCACGATTAAATTTGTTGATTTAATTCAAACCTAAAGTAACTAACAATAGCCGCACGGGTCGATCTTCAAGGTTAAGCAACGCTTGTCGAGGACAGTCTGTGGATAGGTGACCGTCTTACCATACTGAGACTACTCCGTGCCTCGGAAAGTTACTCAGTTAGTACCGACTGCCATTTGTAGATCTTTGGCAGTCGTTACGGATTGTCAGAAGCCAGAAAATCTGACACCAGTCTTGCCAAGGTGTAGCGTGTTACCCAGTTAGTGGGTTGTGGAGGTCTGGTAGGCAATCGCTCCACGTAAAATACTGTATTCAGCCAAATTCGGATTATCTGGAAGCCGACTCCAATATAGTTGGGAAAAGGCTAGGCAGGTTGATTCATTGATTTAGTTCAAACCTAAAGGCAAATATCAAACTAAATATTCACCTTCAGTTCCTACTTCGGCTTTATGAGCTTCATAAATCACTTAAAACAACTAAACAACTCTGGGATCGAAGTCATTCCTTCCCCAGGTACTTTGTGAGACTTGTGTCACAGAATATTTAGTTAGGATCTGAGATTTCAAGTATCCTAGGGGGCCAAATAGTAATAAGCATTGAAAAATACGTATGTAAATCCTAACACAGATTTTTATTAGTTGTTTTTAGGGTTCGGGAAAAACGGTCGGTATAGGATCACTTTGGTTTTTTTTAAAAAAAACTGGACGAGTGCGAGTCAGACTCACGCAACGAAGGTTCCGATCGAGCCCTGATTTTTTCCGAGTAGGTATACATCACATACGGAAGTTTATAAACTATGGAAGCAAAATATTAGGTTAGTAAACAAAAAGATAACTTATTCCTATGTTAGTAAACTTATTATCTATTTAGAAACTAGGCTGTTATTGGAAATGCATCTCCGAACAACATCGCCTAACAAAGGAGAATCATACCTCCCAGCTTTGGTTTTGAGTTTGGAGTTGAAGCTGACCCGCACTCGCAATACCTACTACCCGCTACACAATATAGCAGGAAAAATCGAAAGAAAAACTTAACTTCGTTGGTGAAAAAATTTTCTCCCAAACATCAATGTATTTATACGTCACGGTCAATTCTTCAACCGAAAATATAAGTTTAAAATGTTCTCCAAAACATCAATGTATTTATACGTCGCGGTCAATTCTTCAACCGAAAATATAAGTTTAAAAATGTTCTCCCAAACATCAATGTATTTATACGTCACGGTCAATTCTTCAACCGAAAATATAAGTTTAAAAATGTTCTCCAAAACATCAATGTATTTATACGTCGCGGTCAATTCTTCAACCGAAAATATAAGTTTAAAAATGTTCTCCCAAACATCAATGTATTTATACGTCGCGGTCAATTCTTCAACCGAATATTATATAAGTTTAAAAATGTTCTCCCAAACATCAATGTATTTATACATCACGGTCAATTCTTCAACCGAAAATATAGTTTGAAAATGTTCTCCCATACATCAATGTATTTATACGTCGCGGTCAATTCTTCAACCGAAAATATAAGTTTAAAAATGTTCTCCCAAACATCAATGTCACGGTCAATTCTCCAACCGAAAATATATTTGTACCTAATGGTAATTTTTTTTTAAATGAGAAAGCTATATTCCCAATTTTCAGACTTTTTCCTTTGTACTCTAAGATCTATCTTCTTGCCCAATTTCATGAATCTAGATCAAGGAAGTACACCCTATTAATTTTTAGAGTGTCGAAATACACGATTTTTGAGTCAAAAACGGCCGTGTCTTTTTTTAACAATATCTTAGAAGTTTGATTTTTTCACAGCTTCAAGGGACTGTAGACCTGAGTATATGGTTTTAATTTCAACTAAATACCTTCAGTGTTCCCGAGATAAAGGGTATTGACAGACAGATAGACGGACGGACAACAAAGTGATCTTATAGGGGTTCCGTTTTTTCCTTTTGAGGTACCTATTAACTTACGGGAACGTATTTTCGTTTATAGAAAGTATGCTTTATCACGGATTTGGATATAGTATATCCAAATCCCGCGAGTTCAGTAGTCCAGCCGTGTTCCTTTCATCAAAATCCAAACATTCCCAAACATCAAAATTAACAAACTTCCCCACGCATAATAGGTATGTGTAGGTACTAAGGGTTTACAAGTTATGCAACTCGACTCTCGATGCAATAAATGACTGGCCAAGCTCCCCTATAAAGTCACGGCACGCCAAAGGCGTGTTTTATTTTTGCCGGAATTGGCCGAAAAGCCGTTTCACACCGGCCGCCGATCAGCCACAGCGTAGAGATTGTCAAAAAGTCATGTCTGTATGGAATTAGCCACGTGACAGTATACTCAAAGTGATATTCTATATATTCGAATACGACTCTCGAAAATTTAAAAATGTACCTATGTGATTGACATGAAATGTCACATGGTCCACCCGCTTTATTTCTCATGCCGTCAAAATGTAACACGCTTTTATTTAAAAAAATGGGATAAAATGTACATATATAGATATTATCTAGGACCAAAGTACTCATTAAGACGAATCAAACGAGCCCAAACTCGATGGGATTGTTACGTTTTATTACGGACTTCCTATGGCTACCTACCAGCTTCATCATCAGACCCTGGATACAATCTAGAGACAAAGTAAGTACTCGTCAAGACGAATCAAACGAGTCCAAACTCGATCGGGTTGCGTCGTTTCATTACAAAGTTCCTATGGCCACTCCAGCTCCATCATCAGCTCAGCCATGTCATTATAATTTTGCATTATCCGATTTAAATATACACGCAAAATTACAGCTCAATCGGTAACCGGGAAATGGATCAAATTTAACTTGCAAAATTTGATGATTACAGACAAACATCGGGACAGGTGAAACAAAAAAAAAGCTTGTATAAAAGAGCTTACTTAGCTACTAGGAACTGCAAATAATGGAATAAAGCTTTTAAATTTATAAAAATGTTTCCATTACTAAAATTTACCACCAAGTCTGAAAAAATCATGGTAGCATCATCATCTTCCTGCCCTTATCCCATGTTACTTGGGGTCGGCGCAACACCATTTTTCTTTCATTCTGTCCTGTCAGCCGTCACGCTATCACTAACTCTCTTTTCTTTCACATCACTCCTAACACAATCCATCCATCTTTTCTTTGACCTCCCTCTCCCTATCCATCAATCCACATTTATTTTCATAACTCTTTTAGTTACGTGCATTTCATCCCTCCTCTTCACAAGATAAGCGGTTCCCTTTTAATTTTTCCTCTAATAAACTCATTCCTCACTTTATCCATTCTCGATACTCCACACATTCATCTCAACATTCTCATCTCCGCTACATGCAATCTTTTCTCATCCGTCTTTTTTTCATGGTAGATAGCATGTGTAACGAATTTAAAAGGAATACAAGTTAATGAGTAAAGTGGACCCACCCATAAAATGTACTTGGAGAAGGTAAATTTCTCTCGAGTTTTAACCGTTAGCCATGAATTTAATTAATATATTCATAGAATAAAACCTAAAGCGCCATTCTAATTCGGCAATTATGTCGTACAACTACGGAACACTACACTGCGCGTGACCCGACACGCACTATCGGCCGGTTTTTTTTTTAAATACAGTCTATAATCTCTGAAAGAAGGTATAAGAAAGTCGAATTCTGAATATCTTTCACAGATAAAAATGTACTCTATTTCCACGTGTCTAGGATATTGGATGTGTTACGTAGGTTTATAATACACCCTGTAGGAGTCCGTATCGGTCGAATGCCTACCCGACTCGATTAATCGACTCTAAACCAAAGTGGGATAATACAATTATTTCTCAGTGGCTGTCTGAATAGCACCCTGTCGAAATTAACCCTTATATTGGTAAAATGGCTGCAGCGGGAGCGAATCCTTTTAAAAGCTTTTATAATTGCAATTAATTTTGTAACCTGGCTAAATAATTACGAGGATATTATCAATTAAAATGAGTCGGTACTTACTGTAGTGGTTCCTGATGGAACCTTACCTCCTGACAGCCCGTGGCCCGATAAAAACACGGGATTTGAATACTCGTTCGAATTTTGCGGTTTATATAAAAGTATAATATTGGTATTCAGTTGAATCCTGTTTGACTGGAAGCCGATCCCAATATAGTTGGGAAAAGGCTATACAGATGATGATAATAGTAAAGACGAGGAAAATAAATACATTCTTGAGATAATAGGCTTACTAAAATACCCGCCTCACAGTATTAAACTCCCGACTGATTGTGTGAGCTTCAATGGAGCCTTGAAAGATCAACGTTAATATAATATTTTCTACAGTTGACTGAGCGATTGTAAATGCGGGGGCTGAATCAGCTTGTCGTGTACCAGGCTACCATAAACTGTGAGTAGTAAACTACTAAGTTTCTATAAAAAAGTGGAAGAAATTATAATTTGGCATCCTGCTCTCGCGATGCATCCTTGTCTGACGCTGCAGTTATAATTGGTTTATTAAAGCTATTGCTAGAAAGATGTGTAAATGACTGATCGGGCTGTAATCCACTACGGTGGCCTTCCTATGGCGACGCAATCAGAGTCTATAGCATTACTGCTTGTTCAAGAACATTGATATGTACAACTCATAGATATAATAATGTTTTTTATATTTCTATGGTACAACTAGCTTTTCCACGCGACTTCGTACGCGCATATCCCGTTTTTTCCCGTTCCCGCAGGAATTCTCCGTTCCTGTATAGCCTTTAGCATTCCTCATAAACCTCACAAACTTTACCTCTTTATAAAATTAGTATATATGGTTATATATAGGTAAAAAATATTTAATACCTAAGTATACCCAAACATTGTCAGCTGCGAATATTTCGGAAGTGCGATTAAAGTGATCAATAGTGAAGTTGTGTTTTATAATTAGTGAGCTTAAAGTTTTAATTAGTGTTGTTAAATTAAAGTGTCATTTTGGTTATTTAATCGGCTGTTTTTGTTGCCACGAACCCCAAGCTCGTATAGTACGTAAAGTATACGTAATCCAAACATTTCTAAAAATACATAAATCCTTCAAATATGACTGAAGCATAACAGCTCAAAGCAAAGACCTCATTGCACAAATTCCCCTTACAAAAACTGTGTTCGCCGGGAGACAATACAATAAGCGACCAGCTATGCTTTATAATAAAATCAACAGGAAAATATACATACACCCAAAAAATACTACGACTGTAAAAAAACATTAATAAACTGCATAAAATCACTAACTTATAATGATACGGAGGCACTCTTGGAGCACATTAAATAAAATAATACTAAATCACAAACCACACCACAAGTATATTCCTAAATTCAAAATGCGGATCACGCCCTAATCACACGCATACGCAACATAACACTATTATACATCATACACAACACTGAAAACACACCTGCAAACAAGATTTTCCTAAATTTGCTTTGTCTTTCTTTGCTATGGAAAAGCGGGGCTGCTCAACACAGGCATTATTTGCATAAAGGGAAGCTCCAAACACTAAAATCATTTTTATATTTACTTATGAAGCAATAAAATGTTTTGTATAGTTTTTATTGATCAAAGACTTATTTATACTACCAATCTCTTTGTTAATAATAATGTTAATGTTGTGTTATTACTTTTATTAATACAAGATAATTATTTTGTAAGTTGATTGCTGCGTCCTATCAGGTTAATGTAGCTACTCATTAAGTGAAGCAGTTTCTGTAACTGTTTGTACATTGTGTGCAATAAATACAATAAAAAACGGCAAAAAAATCACTGGAGGTCCTGACTCCAGAGGGCCAACTCTACTCATTTTAAGGGCTCCGTACCCAAAAGGTGAAACGGGACCCTATTAGGTACTAACATTCCGCTGTCCGACTGTCTGTCCGTCGGTCACCAGGCTGTATCTCAAGAACCGTGATAGTTTAACAGTTGAAATTTTCACAGATAATTTCTGTTGCCGCTATGGCAACAAATACTAAAAAACAGAATGAAATAAATATTTAAGGGGTACTCCAATACAACAAACGTGTTTTTTTGCCGTTTTTATAGATAATGGTACGGAACCCTTCGTACGCGAGTCCGACTCGCACTTGGCCGGTTTGAAACAACGTTCTCATTCGCATATCAGTCGCAAACTGTCAAAACTGTATGGAAATTAAGGGTTGATTGACAGATTGCGAATGAGATGAATTGTCACTCTGAGCTACTAAATGTCTGTTGTTCAAGCTAAGCACTTCCCGGTCAAAGTCAAAGTCAAAACGTTTATTTCAATTAGGCCATTAAACGGCACTTTTGAACGTCATCGTTTACAGTTCAGTAAAATAATAATGTTACATTAATAAAGTGACTCTACTGTCCATTCGGAAAGGTAGATTCTTATAGAGAAGAACGGACAAGAAACTCCATAGTTACCTACTCTTTTCAAATAATGATTTTAAAATATTTGGTATACAAACTAACGTCTGATCAAAGAGGTTTTTAATAACAGTTCAAAGAGTCCCAATATCAAATTATATTGTGAACGATAGCGAGAAATACTTAATTTTACTTGCCTATTGAAAAACTGCGTAATGGACGCGGCGTGTAGATGATAAACGATGATGTAGGTACAATGATATTTAGGTAGGTAATCATAACTCGAATACAAGATTTCACACGTTAAAGAAAAGCAGAAAATATCTAATTAAAAGCAAGACATGAGGATTATTTATTTTAACAAGCAAGAAACACGTCTATTTCGAGAAAGTTCATTTCATTTATTGTCCTCATTAGTTCAGCCAGGCGCTATTGTTGTTTACATCTACCGGATGTCCTAAGGTGCCAGTTATTATTATTGCAATACCTACGTTTTCCTTCTTGAGTAGGTACTTACTGAAGATGCTTGACGTCCATGAATATTGTATTGTTTCTATTTTTTTTATGTTTTTGCTCTTGACTCTAGTCTAGACAAAGTCGACGATGCGAGCGAGCGTACCCAGAAGAAGCCTGTTCAATTAATTTTGAAGAGGTTTCATATAAAGACTTGAACTTCAGGTTTTCTGAGAAAACTGTAGCAGATAGGATTTTATCAATAATTTATCTATTAACATAATCATTAATAAAATATTATTTAACATATCTCAAAACTGACATCTCATACCAGGTTTTTCGACGTACAGTAGGTACTGTTATAATTGTGATTTAATTAATGTATTTGTGAGCTGGTTTCATTTGACATGCCATATCTGACATTGTATTTATTTAATGTGTAATTTTAAATTATTGTATTATGTGATAATTATGGGCTATGCTTGAAATAAATTTATTTTAATTTTATAAAGTAATAAATAAGCTTTGGCTCAGTAAGATCTTAGTTTTATGGCAGATAAGTTCGCGCTATTTATTTTAAAATGCTGTAATTTTCAGGAAGGTAAATTTACTTTTCTTTTTCATTTGTGTTGGCGAGATTTCCCCCTTACGACATGGATAGAGATCGCATGTTTCCCTCTCGTTTGGGATAAGGCGACACTTTAGGTCAGTAGTGGGATAAAATAAATAATGGCTTACAAAAAAAAACATATTCATAGACTACAGTACGCTACCATTTCCAATAAGACCATCAAAGGAAAACCATAAACTTAGATCTTAGGAGCAAAAATTTTACTAACTTTTTTTCCTTTTTAGCACGGATGCACACGAAAGAGAAAATAGGTATCTACCGACCAGCGGTCGCTTAATAACAGACAAAACTAGAGGGATAAAGGGCTTGTGTTTAGGTTTCCCAACTACCTATTTATACAAGAAATAAAGTATATCATGGTCGAAGAACTAAAATGGACAGTATATTAGAAAAGTAAAGTTTCAAAATTTTTGTCATTTTGAAAACATATTTTTTTGGAACTTGCACAATTGATATAAAAATAAATTAACAGCTTATTTTTAATGGAAACAATGCACGCTCTATTTCTGTCATCCCGCCACTTTGCAATAATTACGGAAAACACTGTTTCTGTGAAGGCTGAAGTGGCAGGAATACCAGCGGTTATAAAAACATTATTTTGTACTTATACTTTTTTTTATAGAACGGTAAAAAGTATTAACGAGGGAAAAAAAGTATAATACTGTTTTTAACAGTATGATTGGAAACCCCACTTGTGCCCAATCGTGATAATCAATTTAAAAGTATCAAAAGCTAGTTAAGTTGTATTTATTTCTTTTGTTACGAGGAGATAAGTTTACTAACATAATTTTATAAGTTTACTCATAAAAATATAAATGAAAATTTGTTCGACATGAAAAAAATATAAAAGATTGGCTTTTATTATTTTTTTTATGTCGCTTAATCATAATTATACTACACGAAATGACGTGACCAGAAATAAAATAGTTCATGCGCCTTTACCTTATTTTCCTTGACCGGATACATGTGTATAAAAGCTCTGAAGCTCAGGGTTGTAATTTTTTCTCAAACTTCCAGACGTCTGCACAATACCGAAAGGTTACGTAGGAGAAATGACATGATTTAGCCCAGTTGTGGGACACAAAGCATAATTTTGCCCAGAAGTGGGACACAAAAAAAATCCTTTATGCTTCACGATATTTTAAATAAATAGAAGAAATACGAAATTATGACGAATATTTGAAGTTGAACTTCCTACCGTCTTCGAGAGATCACAATAACTTAGCGTTGTCACTGGTCACTCGCACAATGACGTCGGTATCCCGCTCGCATCGCGTGACGTGTTATGCAAGCGACGGCGCAAGCCTAACTGTTGAACGTTGCTCGCTGCGTAAATTCCCGAAACTCTAACAGAACAATATTCGGATGCACTCGCAACCTGCTTTCAGCGAGTTGAATTATTGATGGCTTGTTGTGCTGTAGTTATTTTCGTAATTGGAAAAACTTCTTCATTATCATTAAGAGCATATTGTTTTTTACATTAAGCACGTTAGAAGCTAGACGTGAGTCTTTCGCTGGTCTCATCCTTCAAGATAAAGGGTATTTTTTTTAGGGTTCCGTACCTCAAAAGGAAAAAAAGGAACCCTTATAGGTTCACTGTGTTGTCCGTCTGTCTTTCTGTCAAGACTCATTATTTCGGAAACGCGTGGAGGTATCGAGTTGAAATTAAAACCATATACTCAGGTCTACAGTCCCTTGAAGCTGTGAAATGTGAAAAAATCAAAGTTATAAGTAAACGTAAAAAAAATACGGCCGTTTTTTTTTATTTTTTATTCAATATGGGTTTGCTCTTGACTCTAGTCTAGGTCATAGATGACAGAGACAAAGTCGACGATGGAGCGAGCTGACCCTGAAGAAGCCTGTTTATGCCGCAAAAAAACGTATATTTCGACACTTGCATGGGAATCAAAATGTATAGCGTCGCTAAAGTTCTAACACCGCGGATGTCAAAATCTGTAACTTTTCAGGAGAGCAAATAAACTGTTAAGCAGCACGTAAATGTTTTGTGAAAACAACTGAATAACGCGCTGTTGCTATGCCAATAAAACTACGCGCTGTTGCTGCCGTTTTCTGTACAAAACTGACAGACGAGTTGTTTTCCTTTTTTGAATAACGTTTCTCCATTGGTACAAACTCTCGTGTTTGATTCGTCAAACGATGCGTCCTGCGATTCCCTACCGAATGACTGTATAAATATTCGATCAAAATTTTACTTCTGTGGTGTTAGAGCTTAAGCGACGATAGGGTACTTCCCGTTGACCTAGATTCATGAAATTTGGCAAGAAGATAGACCTTACAGTACAGGAAAGAGTCAGAAAATTGGGAATTTATAGTTACATCGAATAAATAATCATTTTTGACGATTAAAAACTTATATTTCTTTTATTTATGCGTGAACATTTTATCAACAACAAAGTTAAGTTTTTTCTTCAATCATACCTGCTATATTTTGCTTTCATTGTTTATAATCTTATTTTATATAACTTCCGTAGTTAATGTGTCTCGGAAAAACTCAAGACTCGATCGGAATCCTCGGTGCGCGAGTCTGACTCGCACTTGTTTTTTTTTTTTTTGAAGTGAAAACTTCTTCAGCGGCTTTGTGCACTTTTTGGGATGGGTAAAAAATGTCGTAAGATGGAGGGAGAGTAGACCGCCGCAAAATGAATATATTTTATATTTCATATCCGCAAAATATCATAAATGCACAACGTTAATGTTCAAGTTTTCACTTCTGCAAGCACTCCCGGAGTGCAACCCGTTGTTTTTTTATTTAAAAAGACGTTGCCCCACACAAGAAATTTCTCCTGTATCCTGGGTTGTGGTGTTTTGACATGAAATAGCAGGGGCAGTTGAGGGTGTGTCATGCTCACTCCAATGTCTCGCTGATGGTGGCGCGTGTATCGGATCATTCAGTTACCTTCAAAATGGTTGAGCTGAATGGTGCTGATGCACGCGTCATGTTCGTGAACGGGCGCCGTCAGTGGAGACTGATCATCCCTTAGTTGCCACTGCCTCATTTTAATATTTCATACTATAAGTTGTTTTTTTCTTTCTTTACATTGTTCTCATATATAGAAGCAACAAGGTTTATGTAACCAGGATTTTTGTAAACATAAAATGATTTAAAAGAGTGTCCGTGGAGTTTCTTGCACGTTCTTCTCCATAGAGATCTACGCTTTCGAACGTGCAAATAGCTTCATGTTTTTGACGGACTGACTTTAACAATTCAAAAGTACCTGATAATGGTTTATTTGAAATAAAATGCTTTGACTTTGACTTTGTATATCGGTTACAAACATTCAATCCCACATACACAAACGGCCAGACCCGGAACAACTATCTGTGGGCCATACAAATATTTGTCCCGTGCGGGAATTAAACCCGCGACACGCAGCACAGCAGCCAATCGTTCAACCACTGCGCCAACCGTGTCGTCAATGTGAATACCTAAACTAGGTACTATTTAGTTAGGCTGGGTTAAATAAAATTTGCGGAAGTCGCATACGTTCCCGCGATCCCTGGCGTAGGTGGGAGATGGAACACCGGGGTGGTTTTAGTCAGTAAGAGTCTGACAGACCCCTCCACCCGCCCCAGGGTGGAGGATTTCCATGAGGATTTCCCCCCGACATAAAAAAAGGGTTAAATAAAATAATAATAATAATGATCTCCCTTCGTTCAATCCATCCAAAGGTTGTCTGGAAGAGATTGCCTTGTGCGATAAGACCGCCCATTGTGCACTTATTTTATGTATGATTGTCCTGTTCTTATTATGAGGTGTACAATAAAGTATATAATAAATAAATAAAATACCCGCTTGGTATCATATAGAATCAAAATGTATTGGAGGGATTTATGGTTTTAGTTTTGGAAGTGTTCATCGTCAGACAGTCAGGTTTTAGTTTTTTAGGGATGGGAAATCATCAAATGACTTCTTCCGCTTCGGGTGGAGTGGAAGGGCGTGTCAGACTCTTACTGACTAAAACCCATCCGTGTTCCTTCTAAAGCCCTTTGCGTTCCAGGGCCGCGTGACTCTTTCTAACAAATTCCGCAGGCAGGTAATTTGGCAGGTCAGACCTACTCTGCGACTTTCTTTATCCAGGTCTTTGAGCATGCTTTGTAGGTGTTCCTTTGTCGTAGCGAATAGTATGATGTCGTCAGCGAATCGTAGGTGTGAAACTCGTTGGCCCTTTATGTTTATTTCGGACTCCGACCGCTGTATTAGATTTCTTATGCAGCGGTCGTACATCTCTATTTATTTTTATTAGTTTCCCCTGTTTTTCTAATTTTAGACTTGCCGTACTTTTATTTTAAACGACTTCAAAAAAGGAGGAGGTTTTCAATTCATTTGTTTTTTAAATTCTTTGTTGTTTATTACCTCGTAACTAAAAAAAACCCTCGTAACTAAAAAATAATTGTTCAAATCGGTTATAAATAACGGTATTTATAACCGATTTGAACAATTATTTTTTTCATGTGAAAGGATATACGTTCCGATTGGTCTCATAGAATTTCATCAAAATCGGTTCAGTAGTTTTCTTTTAATGAAACTTACTGGGGAAAATAGAAAATATAAACTAGTGGAAAAAATAAGGGATAAAAAAACTAAATTTTCGGCGATTTTTCAAATGGCTTTTTTTGATAAAAATTGTCGTATTAGAGTAAAAAAAGCAATTTGACGCTTGAAGTTTCTAATTTTTGGAACATGCAAATGAAAATCATGAATAAAAAAAATCTATTGTTTTTTTCAATCTTATTTTTGGACTTGAAAAAAAAAAATCGAACTTGACCACCTTATGGTATTTAATTTGGTCATTTTTTTGTCTCGACACGACCATTTCTCGCTGAGCTATCGGACTTTGAATGAAAATGGATCATTTTCTTTTTGTTCATCGATATGAAACCAATGGTCGCACAGAAAATCGACGGTGGGTTTCAGAAACTTGAATGAATTCTCTACAAGGTCCCGGCATGGTTTTTTAGAAAAAAAAAAGTTTATTTTCGGAACTAGATGTTTAAATACGAAGAAACAACCAAAACACCGACTTCCGAAATTACATTTATTTTATACTTTGTAGTGTTCTTTGGTGTATAAGTTAATTGGAATTCTTAGATAATCTCGTCAAACACGAGTACCTTCGTGTTTGACGAGATTATTTAGACATTGTCAAATACTGCCGTGCTCTATTGAGTCGAATACCTTGTTGTAGATTATGATGAAGCAGTAAAATGGCACCTTAATTCTTTGTTCTTCTCGAAATGTTGTCTTGCTTTGTATATGTGGTGGTACCTAATGTTGAGTAACTTGCCCTGAAGCCAGCCTGCCCTTTGGGCAGATTTTCATCCAGAGTTTTGCCACTTGAATCTGAATCTTTGAATCTAAAAAAAAGGTACCTAAGTAGGGTGATACGTTATACCTATCAAATATGTAGGAATTATATGCATTTATTTATTTATTTAAACCTCTAATAAATGCATCAAGGCATTCTCTACCAGTCAACCTTTGCGATAATAAGACTACACTGTGGTAGGTTTACAACAAATTAAAATAAAATTTAATAATAAATTTTATGCAACGTGTAACGGATTAAGCGCAATACCTCTGACATCCCAATTAGCAAATTAAATTATAAGTCTAAAACAACATCCGTCATTAATTGAAATTAAACCAAACCTAGTAATGTTTTATAAAATAGTTATCCTCACTAAACGTAAAACGTTTGTGCGTCCTACAACATCTCTATAACACACACATACAATGTTAGTGGCACACGCGCAACGCCGCGCCACAGTATAAAAATATGAACAGTGCGGAAATTACCCACAAACGCTCTCGAAACGGCACACTCACGCAAACATGCGTATCGACGAGACCCCTAAGCGGTTGCTGCGGTACTGTACTATCAGTGTTGAGTGCCACGTCAAGACGAGTGGTCACGTATAAGTTTATCTTCGTGATTAAAAAAAAAATCGTATTGCGTCGTATACGGCTGTTTACAAAGTTAAAGATCTATAGTTCTACAAGTTGTTGTGTGTCTTCTGCTGAGATTAACCAAAGTCATGAGATTACTATTTAAATTGTATTTGTAAGCTAGTTTTTTCAATTCGATTGATTGATCACTACAGTACAAGAATGTTTTAATTATTTATTTTTATTTTATTTTTAGCCAATTGTGTCCCACTGCAGGGCAAAGGCCTCCCTTTCTTCCTTCCATTCCTCCCGGCTTTGGGCAAGTCTGGACCAATCTGGCCGATAGGCGTCAAGCTCGTCCCGCCATCTTCACCTGGGTCTCCCGCGATGTCGTCGGGCATTTTCTGGGACCCACATTGTGGTTGCTTTAGCCCATGAACCGTATGTACCGTACCGTATGTACAAGAATGTTTTAATAAAATCAAAATAAAAAAAAACAAAAACATCAAAAGTTACAACCCTATTGCTTCAATGGAGCGTAGGTAATTATTTTTATCAATTAGGCTTAGTTTTCGTACTGTTACTTTTATACTGTGGCCGCGCGGCCGCGCACTCACACTCGAGCGCTTGACAGCCGACGAGTAGGCATTAATGTGCGTGTTCAATGACCGAATTTCACGTAACACGTCACAGACTGATGCATTACTATTGATAATTGATTTTACTAATGTAATTATTGATAGATAGGTATCAAAAAAATCCTTTGTTGATGACCAAAGGGTCAAAGGGAAGGCGGTAAATTTATGCATCTCGCTCTTTTACATTATTCACCGGTGGTGGTACCATAAAATTGTCTACAATTTCGATATTTCTCAACAAATCAATGTGACATGCGCATTACAAATCGGTCGTGCAATAAGCCTTTTTGTTTGGAAAGAAAGAATTAAATGCCCTAAACTCAAGTGTGTTCAATGTTAGCGGCGCGAATTCGAACTCTTGGTCCTTCTGAGATTAGGTACCTATGACTATGACCATATGAACGAGAATTCAATGACCGAACATTACCTACTTTAGTCAAAATATTAATGAGCGATATCACCGTGTAAGATTAAATCTTTCTTAAATTCTTCCATTGTTTCACGGGCTTTTTGGACTGCTTTGAATTATTTTGTTTTAATTAGGCTCTATGCACCGCCGCCGCCCGATGTAGGTATGTATCTTTCGAAATTTCACCCCGATCCCTTTGATAAGTTGTGTTTAGGTACAGTTTATTATTTGTTTATCTGCAAAAATATTCGAAGTGTTTCAAACTATTTACAGTGATTAAAATACATTCTTTTTTTTATTTGAGATGTGTTGGCTCTTGACTCTAGTCTAGGTCATAGATGACAGAGACAGGCACCCACTGCTTAAAACCACAAGTAGGCCTACATTTTGAAGAAGTGTGCATCTGTTGAAGCTTTTTCAAATGAATAAACTTCATAAATTATTCTTTAAATATATTTTTTTTTTATTTGAGATGATTTTGCTCTTGTCTAGGTCATAGCATAGATGACAGAGACAAAGTCGACGATGGATCGAGCTTACCCAGAAGAAGCCTGTTCACTCTAATTTTGAAGAGATTAGGGTTGTATGCGTTCGGAAACACAGACGCAGGCAGAGATAGGATTCGTATTGATAGGTAGAACTTACGGAACTGGAATCTTTACGCTTAACTAATTTACACTACTTACCTATTTCTTCGACCGACTTTCACCAATGTTTCAAAATGAACACCGTCTTGATTTTATACAGATTTACTACCTATCACACAATAATTTCAAGATAATATTTTCACGTACCTATGAAGATTTCGATATTTACGTAATTACATCGCATCACACTAATATCATAAAGTTTGTGAGTGTGTGTGTATGTTTGTTACTTCTTCACGCGCAAACGACTGGACCGATTTAGATGAAATGGTATGAGATTGTTTGAGTCCCGAGAAAGGACATAGGGTAGTTTTTATCCCGGAAGTATGTTCCCTTGGGATAATTTTCGACATTCACGCGGGCGGAGCCGCGGGCGGCAGCTAGTATTTAATAACGGATGAGTAATCCATTTTCCAATCTTATTTTCTAGAAGTGTCAACTTACTCAACTTCAATTTAGAGACAACAAAGGACGATTTCAGAATAATATTTTGTGACATAAAAATACAATATTATAACCAGTGTTTAGGTACACACTTACTGTACCTATCGCCTGAGTTTGTATCTTAAGTAGTACCTATAGGTAAATGTTTCAGTTCGTAATTTCCCAACAAGCTCGAAATAAATATTTATACGACATAAGCAGTTATATACTTACCTACATGTATTGTTTTAGGTAATGGCAATGCCGTAATTATTATCACGAACAATGTTTCTACTATTTGACCTCAACATTGTAATCCAATTTTAAATTAATTCTCACACATTTATGAAAGTCGATTTATCTACACATCGCTTAAAACTAAAATGGCTGCAGATTTTCGGGGCTAAATAAATGTTAGTAATAGGAATACACAACCTGCTTCGCATGAACTATATTTCCAACTCAAAACGTAAATTAGGTAGATAACGCTAATCTCACATAATCCAAATGGAGCATTCAATAAAATAACTCAATTCTGTTAAGATAATACAACTTTGCTTTACAAAAGGATGATGTTGAAAATTGGCCTGCTGGTCGAGTGGTTAGTGAACCTGACTGCTAAACCGGAGGTCGTGGGTTCGATTCCCACCCAGGACAAATCTTTGTGTGATGAGCATGATCATTTGTTCTGGGTCTGGGTGTAATTTGTCTATAATATGTATGTATTTAGAAATATATAAGTATGTTTATCAGTTGTCTGGTTGCCATAGCACAGGCTCTGCCTAGTTTGGAATCGGATGACCGTGTGTGAGTTGTTCCAAGATATGATTATAAAATACTAATAGCGGAAATAATATTACGATAATTGTTAGGTCGATTGTTTAAAAGAGAAACTTAAGATTAGTTGTTTGTGCGGATTCTCTTTCTGATAAATGGTGTTTGTGATTCATAAAAAAAAATTGTTTTCTGTAAAGTCGGTTTACGGACGATAGTTTAACGTGACAACGTTATAACAAAACATTGATGAAATGATCGTAACGTTACAATGAGTCATCCTTTTAAGTGCGTGCAGCCGGCGTTCATCGATTTATTAGACATTGTCACGTCAAAAAATAAAATGGAAGCAATAATCAATCGAATTAAGGGGCCGACCATTAATCGCGTGAGGCTCAAAAGGGTTTGGCGAAATATCACACCTCCCCCTTGGGTGTAGTAAGATATCATGTGTATTTTGTTTAAATATGTTCATGTACTAGTACAATATACATTTGTTTTTCGCATGATTACACCATTCCTATAATATTATTTTTATGCCAGTCAAAAACAACCTGCATTCTTTCTGTCTAGATATTTTTATCGTGGTCCTTAACTTCAGAATAAAATTAGATTATACTTTGTACATGTATTCAAAGATAATATTCTATAAATTTTAAGATTCTTTGTAGGCACTAAAAATACACGTGATTTTGGGAGGGCGGTTAGTTGTTAAACCTCACCACGTACCACCAAGGGGGAGGGGGGCGGGGGTTTAAATGCAAAAAAAACATCACGTGATTAATGGACGGCCGAAGCAAACGAAGCGAAATTTGTACGGCAACAAAAAGAACCGCAACGCCATCTATCTTGTCGGCGACGAACGACCATCGAAATCCTGCTTTGCGCAAGCAAAGTTCTCCGTGCGATTTGAACATATACAGCAGTCCGAATATCAACTATCGGGCAGTTGTCCACCAGGCAGACACAACAACCGTCTGATCGGAGGATCCTCCTACTTCAGTGGAGGTATGCGGGACTTTACTCTCTGTACCGCATACCTCTATACCCTAACCCATCGAAGCCATAATACTCATAAAAATCGGCCTTAGCCCTAAATCATATCTATTGGGCCTTATTCGATGAAATGGTCATGCGTGTCTGTTCTTATTCCTCATCGTGGATTATATCCAAAATGCTGAGATAAGCTCCCGTTAGGAATCCGAGAATATCGAAAGAGACCAAGAACATGTCACAGTCATAGTCACAATCCTGTTGTAGACCATACTATTGCACGTGTGAGCGGGCCCACCATTTATGCCCGGAGGCATAATTAGTTTAGTTTACTAGTTAATGCTTGAGTTTGTCTAGTTCTGATGGATTTGGAGATGGAGTGTGCTAGCTACCAAGTGTCAATTAATTTCATTTACTTAATTTGATTTACAGTTTGAATATTTTATTTTTCTGTGTCATGTAGGTATTGTAAAATACTTTGCGTACTACTTATAAATTCAAGTTTTTAAAACTTAACAGACAGATGTGTGGCTGGGGAGTTTGTTGCGCCACTTCTTCTTCTCAGCTATAGCACTCGGAAGTGGTGACGGGCGGGCGTTTTGGGGGACTGTCTTTATGTAAAACTTTGACGTTCAAAAAGTGCTGGCACTCAGCCTAATTTGAATAAATGACTTTTGATTTTGGTTTCATGTTCTACCAGGGTATCCAGTTGAAGCGTCTCAGGCCATCAGGCCTGTCCCAGTAGGTGAGTCGATTTCGATAACACCGACTTGAGGCCGAGGAATGAGAGACAAGCAGCGCCGACCAGAGAGATGAATGGGCCTAGGTTAGGGATAGCGATAGCAGTGTCCAAGGTCAACATGAAAATTCCGACGCGGATGCTGTAGGTACTCGTCGGGGTTCTTCTTGGCTCCAAACCAGTGGCGGACCCTTTTATTCTAACACAGATTTTTACTAGTTGTTTTTTCATAAGTACCCTGAAAACCTGCAGAAAAACATTAATCGAACACAATATACACATTACCACAGTTAAAACTAAAACCTAGTTTTAACCAGGATAAATACTAAAATACAGAGCGGTTTTACGTTTTAAAAGTTTTCCCGTTGCACTTTTCGACTTTGTACAAATAATAAAAAAAGAACGCCCCTCACGGATTTAAATCGATCGGTACACATACAAGCTTCACGTCAGGACTACGCTAAATTAAAACGTTTTTCTAAATTATTGAAGATTATCATAGGCGTATGTATAAATATAGGGGGGGGGGGGGGACCGGGTGGGCCGTGAATGGTCTGGTGCTCATGTTTTGAGACCGATTCGAAATTCTAGGCTGGACACATATAGAAAACTCAACATCTTTAATATTTTTTTCAGATTTTGGCTTACAAATTACTGAACAGTGCATTTACGTCAAAAGTCAATCATTTTTAGTGCAACCGTAGCTGTCTAGGTTTAATGGGTGCCTATTAGTTTGAGGTGGTGTTTGCCAGCGAGGCCCAGGGTCTAGCAGGGCTATCGAAGACTTTTACTAACGACTACGACGATAAAGCAGATAGTTCACCCAGGGTAGAGATAGGTAGTAACGATTGAAGAAAATGAACTGCTTCATTTCGCAAAATAAACTTATCATTCATTCAGTTGTCATTCAAATGTGTCTCTCCTTCATTTAGTTCAGTCTTTCTTTTCGCTCGCGCTGCACTTACTGTAAATAGGTGTAAATGTAAATAAGTATCTAGTAAATAATTTTAAATCGCTGTACATATTTAGATTTTTAAATACGCCAAACTAGACAAAAATACTTCTATCTAACTACCAGTAAAAAAGACCAGAAAACATACTACTTAATAAAAATAGATTTGCAAATTATTCATATTTCATGGGTGGCAGTCGTAAGCCTGTTTAAAGGATGAAGGAAAATCGAGATAGGTATAAAAGTGAACTAAGTGAAGTGCATCGTTCGTCGTAACTTATCAATCACATTAAGTGAGCTCGATATCTTACCTATATGGATATAGACTCGTTAGTCGTTCTGATTTGGTGAACTAAATGAGAGGACTACTTCGTTGAGCTAAAAGATATTTAGGTTGGTCTCAAATAACTCCTCTCTGGTTAGGAATTCCAAGTTCAAGTTTATACAGCTATTTAAAAAATAATAAAAAAAATATTTTCTCCACAATATTACTCTTAATTGCTAGCCTTATTTCTACAGTGACATATAGGTAGGGCATTATATTGTGGGAGACTGGTGCTTAAACTAGGCTCAATGCCTGTATTTCCGGTCCGTACAAACGGTATGCAATTAGGTAATGTTAACATTTAGGCTTAAAGATAATATTTGTAATTTATAGTTATATTAGTTAGTATTGTTAGTATCAGGATGTGTGTGTGTGCAGTGGTTGTGTGTGTGTTTATGTGTGTGAATGTTTTTTTTTTTTTCGTAGCATATTTGCTTTTAATTTACTCATGCATTTTTGTTTCGAAAACCATAATTCATTTGTTTTTCTTTGCATCACTCTGTTTACAAAATGGAAAACTTGAAATATCGCGTTTTTTACGTGTACGAGTCCACCGTGGCACCAGTGCTGCAGAATCGGCTCAAAGGATTAATGCTGTGTATGGCGGCGGTGTTGTAAAAGAAAACACAGTGCGTTTTTGGTCCAACGTTTAAGTTCTGGAAATTTTGACCCGCACAGGGCTAGCCCCGTGGACGGCCGGAGACCAAAGTATCAACTTTGGTCTCCGACCGAGACCAAATGAAGAATTGAAGGCTATTGTGGATGCGGATCCATCCCAAACCACGTCCGAGGCCACTGCTGCTTCAGGACAACGCTAGACCACACACTGCACAACAGACGGCTACCAAATTAGAGGAGCTTCAATTGGAATGTCTTAGACATCCACCGTACTCTCCGGACCTTGCTCCAACAGATTAACATTTTTTTCGAAATTTTGATAAATTCTTGCATGGGAAAAAATTCAACTCCGATGGGGCAGTCCAAACCGCCTTCAAAGATTTTATTGATTACCGTTCAAATGGTTTTTTTAGTAAAGGGAACAATAAACTACCTATGAGATGGTAAAAGTGCATAGATAGCGATGGTACATACTTTGATTAATTAAATATATTATATTTAAAAAAAACTAGGTTCCTCTCATACAAAACGCCAATTTCATATGTAAGGATCTAGTACTTCATTCATTTGAAACTGTCTAATCCAGGGTTCAAAGTTTTCGAACTCGCTTCGTTCGCTCTTGCATTCTACACTTTCTGTGTTTGAGCTTTTCCTGTAAACATGTTCCTTTATTCAAATACCCAGAAGTAAATTTCTTGCTTGATGCACGACAGTTCAGTTAGATATGTTATAATACTAGCTCGAAAATGTTTACACTCCACCTCCACCAAGGACTCCACCATTTTCTTTAGCCATTCATAAGGTATGAAAAAAATTTGGGAGCTCGCTTCCATTTCGTTCTTGAGCTTTCCTGCATCAGTCAACAAAGTTCCTCGTATTTGAGTGTGAATAATAAAAAAACACACCTATCTATGTCTATATTTGTACAATGCCTGCACGCGAAATAAGCGCTTGGTCGTGGAGTTGCACTCAAACTAGCCCGAGCTACATACATAAGTACATTACATTTGTACAATGCATTATTTTCCGATATTAGCCCGTCTATCACTATACCGTCCCGGGGCCCGGACTTGTGTCGAGCCATCTGGGCCCTTCTAGCCTAGTCCGACCCTGGTAGCAATACTAGCTACCCCGTTTGTAACGCTATAATTACAATTTTGATTTTATAACAAAGAGCTGTATCTCAATACCTATTTAACTTATAGAGCAACGATGTATGCTTAAACTATAGCAAGTTTAAAGTCCTTTAAAAGTGTAGGGATTGACTTTTCCCGTAAAATCCACCGTTTAGAAGATTTTAGCCAACATCTAAAAAATACAAAAAATGTAAAAGTTTTCCGAGCACCACGAATAAGCGCAGGTCTTTCGAAGCTGTTAATTTGGATTCACGCCAATGCAAACAACATCCCAAAAAATCAGAATAGTGCACTTTATTTCAACCTTTACCTACGCGTTTAATCTGTGTACGGAGACTGTTCAAAATTTTGAAAGTTCAATCTCGACTGTGCATTTATTGGGCGTTGCATTTCAGGTCAGGGGCCCCTGGAAAATAATCCTAGATACGCCAATGAAGAGTATAATAATATATCTGCAGAGGCTACATGTCTACCTTCTCCTGTAGTAAATTAGAGTAGATATAATCTCAAAAAAAATTACCACTATTAATAATTATAATAATAATTGATATATTATGTCGGGCAGGCACAACCTTGTAGCCAGGATTATCCATCAGCAACTTGCTCTGAAATACTCTCTTGTGGAATAGGAAGTGCCGTACTACAGGTATGCGCCCGACCCAGTCCTCGATAATAGCAATATCACATTGTGGTGGACCGAATCGAGAGGCGTGCAGTGATTGTAGATACAACTGTTCCGCATGACGAGAACCTCGTGAAAACCGAGAAAGATAAGCAAATCAAATATATTGATTTGTCTCGCGAGGTTGTCGACATGTGGGATGTGGACTCGGCAATCATTGTGCAGATAGTAGTGTTAGCCAATGGCTTAATAGCCACGAGCCTCGACCAACACCTCAGGAGGCTCTCGTTAGGCAGCTGGATGAAGGGCCTGATTCAGAAAGCGGTACTTCTGAACAGGGCTCGTATTGTTAGGAGGTTCCTCTCTCTGGAGCCCTGAACGCCGGTAGCTTGGACCCTGTTCCCGATACCGGTGGTCCAAAATTTTTATATTTTAAAATGTTTTTTTATAATTTATATTGAAATATTTAAAAATATATTTGTATGTTAGTTTAAATAAATACACAGAATTTAAGCTTAAGCTTTTGACAGTGTTTCTCATTCCTGGTTGACAAAAATAATAGATATTTATAGAATAGACCCAAAAATAATTGATTTCTTGCGCCGTATTATGCTACAGTGGAAAACTACATTACAGATATATTTCAGCCACCGCATCATCACAACGCGACATATCTATTAAAAAAGGTATCTACCAAGGTGATTCTCTGAGCCCTATGTGGTTCTGTCTCGCTCTAAATCCTTCGTCCAATTTCCTTCAGACATGTAAGGCCGGATATTGTCTTAAACACACTACCGAGGAAGCAACAATATCACGTCTTATCTACATGGACAACATCAAATTGTATGCAAAAACAGAAAAGACATGAAGAAATTAGTGGACGTTACAGCAGAGTTCAGTAAGGATATTATTAATATGCGGTTTGGTTCAGATAAATACAAAAGACTTTACATTTTGAGAGGTAAGGTATTGTTTATTCATCATAAAACCATTGTAGTACATAGTAGTTTACATATAGGGTTGACAAATTATTATGTGAACTAGAACTACAACTGAAATGGTGGTGAGGTGCTGCATTCCCAGCTAGCTAAGTTAAAGAATAACCAACCGGTTGATTCTGTAAAGATGTCGAAGTGACGGCTTGGGTGAAGTGATCACGAGGTGAGCTGTCAATCCATATAATTAAGATGGAATGACAGCTCATTTAGCGATCACGTGACATCTTGATTATAATATAGATATATATAGATTAGCTCACCTCGTGATCACTTCTTCGACATCTTAACAGAATCGACCGGCTGTATAAGGGAGTACAGTGCCAGTACCCATTGGTTATTATAATAAAATTGTACACAGTATGTGGCAACACTAGTCTTCTACTACAATTTTATTATTATTGGTGACATTGTGTAGCTAAAGAAAAAAAATGAGAATACATTATAAAATTAAAAAAAAACATTATAATAAACATTTGCTGAAATGTAAGTTAGTGAAGTTGTGTGCGTGTTGTGTGTTTTTGTGTGCGTGTTGTGTGTGTCTGTATGTGTGTGTGTGTGTGTTTGCTTCTGTGAGAGTGATGTTGTGATTTTGCTGTATAGTTTTATTCATGCTATTAGATCGCTACATGTCTGTGTGTGGGTGCTCCTAGCTCTCGCTTCACATCCCTGTCAATATTGTGAAGCAGTCGATTACCTCGGACACCATGGCCTATCCTGCAGTACAAGCGGGGGTCGGATAGCACGGCACGCCAACATTAATGACATCATCCGTAGGGCTCTTGTTAATCATCAAATGTGCCAGCTGTATTAGAACCGAATGGCTTGGCGCGAGACGATAGGAAGGGGCCAGATGGGATGACCATAATGCCTTGGAAGGTAGGTAGGCCTTTGGTGTGGGATGCAACACATAAGTATAGTTAATTCCAGAGTAAGACGACTCATTCATGTGTTAAAACGCTTAGAGACAGTGCAACTATGAAACAACTCAGACTTGTTACTTGGCCTTATGCCAATCTTTTATACAATATTGCATCACTGTATGGGGAGGGGCCTCAAAGACGCATCTTCTGAGCCTAGAAAGACCACAAAGAGCGGTGATGAAAGTGATGGCAAGAAAACCCTACAGATATCGAACATCCGAGCTGTACTCGGAATGGAAGGTCCTAACCGTTCGCCAAATCTTTGTGCTCAGAGCTATTCTTAGGAAGCATCAAAGTGTACCATAACCACAATCCAATAGACGCAGCAAAATACCTGTGTGCCGACATGTTCCGTGCAAGACCATTTTCGCAAGGAGACAGTACAAGGTCGTAAGTTGTAAGCTATACAACACAATAAACAAACACCTCAATATTACTTCTCTTAGCAGACACGAACTTAAATTTAAAGTTTCTGAATGGCTTCAACTATTAGACTATCAGAGGACGGAAGACCTACTGGCATATACTGCGTAACTTATATCATACACACACTCACACTCACACCATACACATTCACCCACACATATACACACACCCACACACATCTCATAAATTTAAATAAAGTTAAAAAATTGATTATAGAATAAGAATAACCGAAAGTTATCCTAAAAATATTGTTAGTCTACTGCAGCGACATTCAAACCAATGTATTCGTATTTTAGTGTGTGATACTTCCTGCGGCTGAACACTGTTTCCCAAAATACAAGCTTAAGTTTAGCTTGGGAATCAGTAGCAGTACCTTTTGTGCAATACACTAATATACGATGCATATGTTTGATTACCCTAAGATGAATGTATTAACTGGCGACATGAAGACATTTTTATTTTTTATTTATTTATAACATGTGTCGACACCATTGCGTCATCCCATCTTTTTAGCACGGCGGGTTGTGCTGGGGCGGCTGCTGCGGGTGCAGAAAATCTCAAACGGCGCAAATACAACAACCTTATTGGGAATTATGTATTTGAGCCGTTTGGGGTTGAAACACTAGGGCCATGGGGTCCGAGTGCTCATCGAATTGTTTGTGAGATCAGCAAACGGTTAGTCGACTCTTCACGTGACTAGAGGGCTGGCCTTTTCTTTGGCCAACAATCAGCATTGCCATTCAACGTGGCAATGACGTGTTCTGGGCACTTTTCCCGTTGACAGCGATGTAGACGAATTCTTCGATGCCCTGTGAGTTCTTCCCCTCCCCTTTTTACTCCGCTTGTATATTTTCTACTAGCTTGTATACAGTATCTATAAGTTTTTATGTACTTGTAAATATTGCCTCAAAGTTACATTCAATAAAAGATGCTAGTAGAATTTTTTCCGTCTCATCGTACGGTTTATTTTGTAGAAATGAGTAAACAGCTTTTTTGCATTTATGGAACATCATACCGTAGATTGGACAGTGTTTATTAATTTTATTGTATAAGTTCGGGCTCTGATAGTAGCAGAATCTTTTAATGTAGGATGATCGTGTTTGTAGTACTGGTACTGTGCATACTATATATTTTAGTCGTTTTGTGATTTTTTTTAATGTGGTATTGCGATGTTGTAGTAAGACGGTTTGTAAGACATAGTGTTGTCTTGCGTTATCAATTTTCCAATCTTCGTACAACTCACTAATAGGATTTAAAATAGGACGAAAAGTAGCAACTTTTAAAACAGCTCTATGGGCTATTTCCAGAGGCATCAGAGTCGTTTTAGCCGCACCACCCCAACAAGAAATACAGTATGTAACAATAGAGGAGTATGTAACAATAGTAATAAAATTTGCTACATGTCGGAGGTTTTTAAATATACATATGTATATTAGTTTACGGACTCTTGTAGTGAACAGGTTTATATGTGTAAAGTACGACCCGGAGACTATGTAGTGAACAACACTGATACTATAGCAGCAAAGGAACCGATTGATTTGTATAAATACTTAGGGTACACGCAATTAAAAGGACTCGATCATATAAGAATAAAAATACACTAACTACAGAGTACAATGGAAGACTCAATGCCATCTGCAAAACTCAACTCTCTAGTAAACCTCTCATTAAAGCTATAAACACCTGCTAAAGCTATAGACAACCGCCGACAAACTGTTATGCAGTTTGGTGGGTTTATAAAATGTAAAATTTGTTTGGTCCAGAATAAACGAAAAAAAAAAAAAACCTTTGTCATCCCAGTATTAACATAGGTACTCATTTGGAGTTATAAAATGAACCAAAACAGATACTGAACAATTAGAAAGAACTACACGTACAACAATTACAAAACACAATAACTTGCATCCTAAATCAGCCATAGAAAGATTAACCGTCAAACGCCTTTCCCCTCCGCACCTTTGGCGGAAACAAGTTAGTAGATTAAAAACATTCTTTTACACAATATCTCGCACTAGTACTATACATTAAGCCATAGTAATAAACGATCTCAACTACACTCCACTCAATTTAAGCAGTCAAATAGAATCAAAAAGCACTACTAATGATGACCCACAGAAACAAAAAATTGAAGAGTGGAAGAAGAAAGTGCTTCACGGGCGGCACCCTCATGATCTAGAACTATCCCACATAAATATATTAGCGTCCAATAAGTGGCTGAAAATATGTAATGTATTCCCAGAAACTGAAGGATTTGTATTAGCTATTCAAGATCAGATAATTAACACAGAAAATTACAGAAAATATATAATTAACGACCATACAGTCAAAGTCAATGTCAAAAGCTATTCAAATTAGGCTGAGTGTCCGCACTGTTTGAACGTCAAAGTTCTACATAAAGACAGTCCCCAAAACGCCACTTCCTAGTGTTTTAGCTGGGACGAAGAAGTGGGGCAACAAACTCTCCAGTAACACATCTGTCTGTTGAGTTAGAAGAACTAGCATTTATACAAAGGTATGCAAAGTATTCTTACAAAGAAAACAAAACAACAAAGGTAACACGTAAAACCTAAAACTACATAATTCACTATTTGTAAGCTAACTCCATTATGCCACCATAATCAGACAAACGATAAGTAACAAACGATAAATGTCGCATGTGTCACATCCAACCCGGAACCATTCAGCATATTACTGGCGCGTGCACAACACTCGCGCAGACCGACTACACTCATAGGCATAACCAGGTTGCAAACGTCATCCATCAAAAATTAGCTCTCAAACACGCACTCGTATAAAAATAACACTCCTTACTACAACTATACACCACACATCATTCTAGAAAATACTACTCATAAGCTCTACTACGACCGTGCCATTCTCACCGACAGAACCATACACTATAATAGACCGGATATAACATTACAGGATAAAATAAATAAAATTACTTACTTAACAGACATCGCATACACACAACATACAGAAGACAATCACTGAAAAAATAAGTAAACACGCAGAACTCAAAGATGAAGTTATGCGAATCTGGCGACAAGAAAAGGTATATGTAGTTCCAATAGTACACTCCACCACAGGCGTTATTCCAAACCATCTCCTTCATAGTTTAGAGAAACCCTCTACATGACATTGCAAAAGGCTGCGATTCTAAATACATGTACATAGGATTGTCAGGAAATTCATGCAGATAGAAGAAAACGAAGTCGGGGTCCTACAGACCCCATCACCCCAGCCAAAGAGCTGAGAAAACAACATAAAACTGAAAATAATAATAATTTATTCATTAAAATTTTACAAAGAAGTGTTTATAGAAAGCCACAGAAAGTTCATATATAGTAAATTCTTATAAAATGGTTAAATTAGTGCCTTAATTAAAACTAGTGTATAATTAAAGCAACATTACCTGCTTAGCACACGCTCTAAATCGATACCTACTTTAATTCCAAATGTTAAAAAAATATTAAATGTCAATACTCACTTTAATTTCAAATGTTAAAAAAATATTAAATGTTGACAATCACTTTAATTTAAAATTTAAAAAAATATTAAATATTGATACTTACTTTAATTTCAAATGTTATAAAATATTTGTGAAAGCCCCAAGCAGTGTTCGAATTTTGAAAGATATGTGTTCTAACTTACCTCTGCTTCCACAGCCAGTGATTTCGAGATGGGACACTTGGTTCGAGGCAGCAGCTTACTATGCAAAACACTTCAGCGGATTAGCAGATGTTCTATCTCATTTAAAAAACAGCTCTAATTAAATCCGTAAAGCACATTAAGACTAAGATTTTTTTTTACACACAGACTAGGTTATAGTTAAAGTATAGTGTAAAGTTAAAGTATATAGAAGAATATTATACCTATCTACCGCAATTCAATTCTGTTTCTTTAAAAGATTTACGAATAGATTTTTCAACACACTTGCTCGTAAAGTGAGCCCTATTACATCGCTTTTAGGGCCATAAACCGAGCTATAACACACGTGCATAAAACATTACACACTAGCGCGTAATCCCTACAAAGTTAAATTAGTACCTTACTGCTAGTTATATGTGAGTAAGCAGAGCATTCACAATTTAATCGGGTAATACAGTTATTGTTTTTCGAAACATCAAAGAGGTTTTATACCGCTGTAAATCCATATTGCAACACCAGCGGACTCACGCTAGTGCTACTTATTGATATTATTATAATTTATGAAACTACTTATCTTTAAGGTATAAACTTCATAATATATTTGGCGTCTGCTTTCAATGAACGTTGGTACAGGAGTTCCAAATAAAAACAAAACATACTTTTATATTCCTATTGCAAATTAATTAATAAATAAATGTGTACGTCCTTAATTAAGTCAAACAAACATTTATTATTATCAAATTATTCAAAATTCACATTACTTTGTTATGAAATATTAAAGTATTTGCATTGTATCACTTAAAATTATAATTTTGAAATAGGCTGCATGTGCACTCACCTTGCATTTAGCGTGTGAAAGAACAATCTTGCGCGCCATTTCCCTAAACTTTCATATTTCGTCAATTATTTAAAAAATGTCAAGTTTTAGTGCAGAAGATGTACAATTGATAGAGTTAACTCCGCCAGAAATACTAAATGAAGCATAAAATGCAAACTATAGCCTAATCCCCGCAAAACTATAGAAAAGTACTTATCTGCCTATGATAGTTTCCTACAATGGAAGAGCAAGAAAAAAACCAAGTAATTTTCTGAAAACGTGATTTTGGCGAATTTCTCTGAACTCGCCAATACATACAAGCCCAGCTCCCTGTGGTGCATTTATTCCAGGTTAAGAAGCATGTTCAAGCATAAACATAACGTGTTGATATCAAAATTTACTGAAACTTGATGGCATTAACCGAACCACCACCTGCTTTCAGTAATTTCTATGATTTGCCTTTGTTGGCGACATTTACACAAGAAGAAAACAAAAGTACTAAATAGGTACCTAAGTGGCAAGCACCAATGTTACACAAACTGAAATTGCCATCCAAATCAATCCAATATCGCTTTGAAAATTGTACGTTCACTATTTGTTTTAATAATTAAACGATATAAGCAAGACATGTTTGTTTTTTCGTCGCAAATGTGTTGAAAAACGTCGTATGAAACTCGTGAGCTGTGCTCTCTACACACTCGGCTGAACTACGCCCTCACCTACGGCTCAGGCTGCGTCCCTCGTGTGTAATGAGCAACTTAGCTCACTTGTATCATAATATACCATAACTACATGACTCATTTTAGCATTTGACCGAGTCAGAGCCGTAGATATTAAATGAGTGTAATTCGGAAAATATTAAAAACACATTTGAAAATGTTATGAATAGTAAACTAGAAATTAATTTAGGTACTTAGAGTATTGTAAAAGAACTTCAAGTCATGAAATCAATGACGAATGATTGCAGTAAGAATTCAGTAAGTAGGTATAGACGTCGATCGATCGTTGTACTCATACAAGCGGATGCTTAATATAAAATGAAATAGATTAAAACCAGAAAATATACCTAGATAAAAAATAGTCATTTATTTCAATTACAAACATGGTCCATGGCATGTCGTTTGATGTAGCCGATAATCGCGAGATTAGGTACCTACGCGAGACAGATGGCACCAAGTTTTGCGTATTCGCGCGATTATCGCTTTGTATAAGGGACGACGCACGCCTGACACTCGCTGACATCCATAGTTTGTATAGCAAGTGATGTCAGTCGTCTCTAGCAGTTGCCGCTAGGGCTGCTCTGTGGGTTGTAGGTACCTACTATGGCGCGCCATGTGACTCAGAAATAGGGTCAAGTCCCACAAAAGCGCAGTCACGTGACTTTCTCTCACCTCACTCACCCAAATTGTTCAACAGCCCGTGATAAAACGTGATGGATTTTTTTGATCAGATCCCAACCTCAACCACGAGTTCTGCGAATTACTATGTACTGTTGCTATTTATTTTTCACCATTTTGTTAACCATAAGATTTCGCAAAAACACGTGCTAGAGGCTGAGTACCTGCCTACAATTTTTTTAACTATGCACTTTGTCATCTACATACTACCAAAAATAATAATCGAACTTCCTGCGGACATAAAAATAAATACCTCTGCAACCCTAAAAAAGCAAAAAGTGAATAAAAAAAGCATTTTATGCAAATTACACATTATGAGTATATACTTTAGTTTGATATGCTTACTACCATTTTTAACTGTGCTATATTTAGTACTTAAAAATATTATTAGAATGTAAAACTCACAAATTTATCATCTGTATCGTAGTATTAATTAATAGTCTTAGAAATTATTATTCCGAACTCACTAGCCATATATAAGCCTTCAAAGGCTTCTGTGATTTTTTAGCATATATATTTGATACCCTTTTTATTATATTATAAAATTTTATCATAAAAAAAACTCAACATACCGAGACTCCTCCGTCCCTCGGAAAGCACGTTAAGTCGTTGGTCCCGGCTGTCATTTGCAGATCTTAAGCAGTAAAGGGTATCGTATAGTTTTACTTGGTTGTGGTGACCAAAGGGGCAGCAGCTCCACGTAAGATATGGTATTCAGGTGAATCTGGTTTGACTGGAAGCCGACGTCAACATCCTTGGGAAAAGACTAGGCAGATACTTACACTATCATTATAGTTTATCATCGAATAGGGTGGAATGAAAATGGTATTTTCTTTATATAAATCTCCTGTTTTTAACCGACTTAAAAAAAAGGAGGGGGTTCTCAATTCGGTTGTATTTTTTTTATGTTCGTTTCCTCATAACTCCGTCATTTATGAACTGATTCGAAAAATACTTTTTTTCATGTCTAACGATATACGTTCCGATTGGTCCCATAGAAATTTAGTCAGAATCGGTTTAGTACTTTAGATTATATTCATATTCATTTATTGCGTTTCACAAGGTATAAACAAATGTTACAATGCTTAGAGCTAAGAGCCGTTGTAACTTGTACATAGGTCCTGTAAGGGCACAGCAAACATTATTGTTACCACTTCTATTAGCTATTTCTTAAAGTTAAACATCCCAATAGTAGAAACTAAATATAAAAACAAATTTATACATGAAAATGAACTTCGTATAAAAAGCCAATAAATAACATATGTAAATAAGAATTCAAATATTTAAGATTACAATTACTTATAAAGAGATCAGTTTCACGTGTATTACAATTGGAGACAATATATATGTAGATTCAAGTAGGTTACATTTTATAATTTACTTATTTGTATATTTAGTAGTCATGTCATGTTTATTTGAATTATTTTCTTATTAAATGCACAGATGTATATATTTAAGGATGTATTTATTGCAATTATAGTTTTTCATTAAAGTATTCGTTTATATTATAATAGCTTTTGTTTAATAGAAATTGTTTAATTTATTAATAAAAATTCTGTATTTATCCATATTTCTTATTTCTTCTGGTAACTTATTATATATTTTTATTGACATGACATAGGTACTTGAGGAGTGCATTTTTAATCGGGATTTAGGTTTTTTAATCTATTTTTATGTCTTAAAGTAAATTTGGTTTGTATGTCTTCTCTTTTTGTGTAGAATTTCGGGTATCTACGTACAAATATACAGAGTTCAAAGATGTAGAGGCACGATAGGGTTAATATTTATTGTTCCTGGAAGTGGGGCTTACAGCTATCTGTTGGGTCTTGGGTCACTATTAACTAGAAATCTATACTAAAGTTTTTGAAGTGAAAACTTCTTTAGCGGCGTTGTTCACTTTTTGGGATGGGTAAAAAACGTTAAACTCGCGTCAGGACACGTGACCTGATCGACAATTTGTAAGACGGAGTTTCCCTCCGTTCTGAAGTGTTAAATTTTTAATGTAATATTAATTGTCATGTTTGTGTACGATAACGCAATAAATGAATATTGTATTTTACCACATAAATGATAGTACTGTAATACTGATAATTAAAGACCATTCCAAAATATCAAAAAATGCACAACGTTTATGTTCAAGTTTGCACTTCTGCCGGCACTCCCGGAGGGCTACCCGTTGTTTTTTTTTGTAGAGTGAATAGTGTGGGTGCATCTGTACTATTACCCCATAATATGACACCGTATTTAAGCCATGCATTGGCATATGCGTAATATGTTACCAACGCAGTTTTCATGTCTGTAGTTTTTTTTTTGATTTCCCGAAGGGCGTATGAAAATTTTGATAATTTTTTCTTTTAATTTTTGGATATGCGACTTCCAATTTATGTGTGAGTCTATGTCTAAGCCTAATAGGATGAACTTATTAACTATTCCTACCTTATAGTTTTTAAAACTGTAGTTTACTGATATATGTTTTTTATTGTAGTAGGAGGTATGTCATTATTTTTTGTCTTATTAAAGTTAATTTCTAGTCAAGTATTGAATTTAGTTTATCGTTAAGGTTAATATTAGTTTCGCATGAGGCAAGAGTTTTCAATATCATCCGCAAACAAAACACAAGGTTCACTGATATACTTCGGAGGTCGTTAATGTATACTAAGAATAGGAAGTAGCCTATTACACTGCCCTGTGGTATAGAAGCGGTGATTGGCATGTTTTCCGATCGGAACAATTCTATTTCGTTAGTTTTTTGGATAAAATATTCTAATTCCACTATGCTGTAAATATGATACGAACCATTCATGACATTTACGGATCCGTATACCATATAATTTGTTTAGTAAAATGAATTGAACTTTGTCGTAAGCTTTTGTCATATCAAGCAGTAATCCTATTGCATACTTTTTGGAGTTCATGATGTCGAGGGCTTCTTGATTGTATTTATAGACGGCCAGGATAGTGGATCGGCTTTTTTCTGAAGCCATTACACATAAATACATTGTATTTTTACAAAAGGCGTAGACACGGTTGCACATGGCTTTTTCAAATATTTTTGATGCAGTTGGCAGGAGAGCGATGGGGCGGTAGTTATTGGGGTCAGTTTTTGATTTTTTCTTGTGTGAATTTTTTATAAGGGCCTTTTTCAAGAGCTTGGAAAAAGCGCCTTCCTCGAAGAATTGGTTTACCAATTTGTAGAATGGAAGAGTTAATTCATCTGCACATTGTCTCAATAATGTAGGGGGGAGTTCGTTAACGCAATAGCACGATTTATTTTTTAAGTTCTTTCTGCATTTACATCGTAGGGATCAGCTGGGTTGAAAAAGATCGAATTCTCTGTTGTGAATTTTCTGTGTTGCTCGCGCTAGTTTTCCCAATAGAAGCAAAGAAATTACAAAAAAAAAAATACTTTTAATTCAGACAGAGTCCATTAAATGGTTAGTATACAAGATCTTAGAAACTAGTGTTAGTACTTAGGTATAACTACCGGAACAAAATACAATTATATACTTACACTAAACTCACATGCAGGCTTATCCAGCGCCCCAGTATGGGGCTGTCCCATCTGTCCGCTATAACTCCCAGGATGCTGTAAAGATTAGCCACCTCTTTCGGCTCTGAAGTCGTATTATTATTGTTTGTTTGTAGAGTTGTATTTTGTTTTCCTCTTCCTATCTTTTTATTTGTCCGTTCATTTATTATTCCCAACATTGTTTTAACGTTATTTGCTTGATTTTGTGATTTAAGTGTTGTTTTTTTGCTGTCACTACAGTTTTCTATATTTTTTCATACTTCTTGTAATATTTTGTTAATATAGGATTTTTTGTTTTGAGGAGCTCGTGGCTAAATAATAACAGCCGCACGGGTCGATCTTCAAGGTTAAGCAACGCTTGCCGAGGTTGGTCTGTGGATGGGTTCTTAACATACTCAGACTCCTTCGTGCCTCGGAAAGCTCGTTAAGCCGTAGGTCCCGGCTGTCATTTGTAGATCTTTGGCAGTCGTTACGGATAGTCAGAAGCCAGAAAATCTGATACCAGTCTTACCAAGGAGTACCGTGTTACTCAGTTAATGGGTTGTGTTGGTCTGGTAGGCAGCCGCTCCACGTAAAATACTGGTATTCAGCTGAATCCGGTTTGATTGGAAGCCGACCCCGATATAGTTGGGAAAAGGCTAGGCAGATGATGATAGGATTTTTTGTTTTGGGAATTAGTATCTTCAATAGTCTCTTATTTTTTGCAGGATATTTTTAAACCTTTTGACAGCCAGGATTTGTTAAAATTTATTATTAATTTATATTTTTGTAATGGAATACATTGATTTAGAATGCTAATTAGAATTTCGTTAACAGCTTCGTAGTTTTTATTAATGTTTTGTTCAGTCGTTATTACATCATTCCAGTTTATTTCTTGTATTTTTGATTTGAATTTTAACATATTTGTATTAGTGAAGCGTCTTTTTTTTGTGTACCGTTGTTTTCTTTGTTTGTTTGGGTAAGTTTAAATGTAAAATTGTACTATTGTGATCGGAAAAACCTAGCTCTTCTACCGTTGAATACATATCCTGATGTTCGAAGTTTATGAATATGAGATCTAAACATGTTTTTGTCGTAGGTGTGTGTGATGCGTGTCGCGGTTTTTATGTGCTGTGTGAATTTAAAATCCTGCATAAGATTTAAAAATTGTTCGATTTTAGATAATATGTTTATATTACAATCGCCTCCTATAATAATATTATGTGTAGAGTATTTAATGTTTGCATATCTTAGAATGTTAGGTATATTTTTGCTGATGGAATGTTTTTTCTTGTCTTCTATTCCAATACATTTATAATTAATAGATTTTCTTTAGGTAATTCAGTAGCACATACTTCTATAACATATTCTATAGACATGTCCGTTATGTCGTTTCTCTGGATGCAGTCTATATGATCTTGAGTAGGATCCTCCACCTCCTCCACCGGTTCGAGTGCTGCGGCAGTAAGACGCTGCGAATTTATATCCACTAAGTTGAATAATATCCTGTTTCTCCTGTGAAAGCCAGGTCTCCGAGGTACCTATTGCCTTGTATGAAGAATTTTGAGTAATGAAAACTTCAAGAATATCCTGTTTACTCTAAAGACTTTGAATATTCTGGAAAAGTATTTTAAACGGGTTAAATGTGCCGTCGTTAATTTTATTTACGTAAAGTATAATTTTCCGTTTCATCTACTATGGGTGTGCAGCACAGTTGGTCAATGCTGCTCATCGGTTTTATATCATTTCCCTTTTCAAATCAAAATAGCTGGAGGAAATAGAAAATATAGCATCCAAGTAGGTAAACGAAATTGCGTGTTTTGCTTTCCTGTGATTTTCCAGTGGTATTGTTGGTGTTGTGCCACTAAAAAATGAAAAATAAAAATCTCTTTTACAAAAAAATATTAACCGACTTCCAAATAATAAAAAAAAACTGATCTGAAGAAACTCGATTTTCACGTAAGGCTTTGTGAATGGTTCCGGATTGTTTGAGTTTCTTAGGCTTAAAGAAAAAGTTTACCTATTGAAATCTTTCGCTTTTCTTGTTTTTGTATGTACAAAAAACAAAAAAAAAATCTTTTTTTTTTAATGCTATATTTTTGCCTTAAGAATTATCTGGGGGCATCCGCCAAATGATCTCGAGGCAGCGGTGCACTACTTGCTTTTCTCGAAGGCTTTCGTTGTATTTGCGAACCCAAATATAAATTCGGTCTGGGTGTCACTAGAGAGCCCAAATGATCAGGATATGATGCCGGAATCACCAAACGCACTAAGTGTCATTTGTTTAACTGTTACTATATTATATTTATCAAAGCCTTAAATCTCTCCCTCAAGCCCTCTCCCACATTGCGTTATGGTCGCCCGCGAAATTCAAATTTTCTTGTTTTTTTTGATTTTTCAGGGCAGTGTCAGATTGTAACTTGATCAATATATGTATTTACATAATTATAAACAAAAGTAGGTGAGTATATCATTCTACTTATCTACTTATGTTTATAATTATGTATTACTGTCGTGCAATTTGCAAAAAACACAGAAAAACAATTTCAGGGGCGACCACTATGGAAACCTCTTAGTAGAGGTTCCAAATGGGTACTACCTGATGTACTAAAAAACCTGATATATGGCTTGGATTTGACCACAAACAACGAAAACAATATTTTGTAACTTCAACCCTCCAAGCTCTCCGTAGGGGGTGTAGATCTGTCCACAGGGCTAGTTTTTATAGGGAACTTCCTGAAGTCATAGAAAGCTGAAACTTAAAGGTATTTTATTGAAAAAAACCTATAGATATTTACATTTTCTGTTGACATATCGGATTTTTTAATCCACGTAATTTTGAAATTGCTATAATTTTAAACTTTATATCTTGTGCTTAATTGCCTATAGATATCCGAAAAAAATAATATTCATTATAAATGAAGTCCATTATTTTGAGGTTATATTTTTTGAAGGCTTGGGTGAAGTGATCCCGAGATGAGCTGTCAATCCATACAATCAAGATGTCACGTGATCACGGAGTGAGATGCCATTCTATCCGTGATCACTTCACCCAAGCCTTCACTTCGACATGTTTAAGGAATCGACCGACTGCACCAACCAGGGATTGTCCTTGGATAAACTTACTTTCATAGTGCATATTAATAATGTAGGGGTAATAAACGGTTAGGCCCCGTTCCATTTGGAATGTTTGACGGGGCCACGAAGAAGTCAACTCTCAGGGGCTCCTTCAAACATTCACGGTCCCTCGAACGCCTACCTAAATTTTTTATACTCATGTGATCTTTATTGTGTTTTGTCTTACGTGTAGTAGATATAACATCAATTTGATGAATAATTCTGATTAGATCGTGTTCGGGAAGTTGTGTTACAAAATTGGTTAACACTTTTCTAGAAAGAATTTCAAGAAAGATGCATGTTTTTATTTTATAGTGTTATCTTTTTAGTGTCTTTGGTAACACCTGCTCATTCGAAGTCATATCTGCATTTATAGAGCACGCATAACATATAATGTTTTTCTTTATAGGTAGCTTATGTTTACATCCAGCGCAAGTAGGTGTAGAAGCCATTTCGAATTGTTGGCGCTTTTTTTATTAGTTCGGCTATTTCCCACTAGGGGCTGCAAATGGCAGTAGTGTCGCGGATTAATAAGTGTTACCAGTGCTTAATTTATTAATGGATGGTTGGTAGCACTGTTTCTAGTACGTCTATTCCCCACTGGGGGCTGTGGTAGCAGTAGTGTCGCAATGAATGAAAGATATCAGTACTGGATGGTTGGTAGCACTGATTTTAGTTCACACACTCACCACTTGGGGCCGTAATGGCGGTAGTTGTTGTACATATTATATTTTAGTACTTCTATCCACCACTTGAGTTCACGGGCGCTAGTTGTCCGGTTCAAAGTCCAAAAATTTAAAATGTTTTTCTCACACCGTTTTTTTATGTCTATGTTTCTTGCAATAACTTATTCACAACTTCGTTACACTGCTTTATAGTCGGTGGGAATACATTTACTCTTAAAAGATTCGAACGAAGTATGTTCACAACACTAGACACTGTTTTATTTATGTTTATGTTGTTATTGTTCAAGCTATCACTTTTATTAGCTTTTGTAGTTTATTTTCACTATACACTAAAATAAAATTGTTAAGAGATAACAATGTCCGAGCCTTATTGCAACTTAACACATAATCTGCACTAAATGTTCTACTCAAATATCACTTTGTAAACAATTTTTTGCAATTATTATATACGAGCTTAGTGTTTACTGCGTCGCTAGCGACATTTCTTTCCTTCCTTTCTATGAGAAATAATGACTTATTTACGAAGCGATTTTAAGCAATACAGCGTTAATCCTTATCCGATTCGGTACCTTAAATACATTGTGCATTTAATGTAGATCAATATGAATACCTATTATAGAAGTTTTAAAATGCAGGGACGTAGCGGTTGCGGCGGTACAAACACCTTTGAACGTTGTATATGTCACTGCAAAAATCTTGTATCGTTCAAAGCAACGATATAAGAGATAATTACAGTACCTATATTAAGAAACAAAACACATTAAATGATTTGGATAAAAACATTTCAGCTCGTTTGAGAAATGTGCCTGATTTAGTCGCAGTAAAAACGCATTATCACACTGCTTGTATGGCTAATTTTTTATAACAAAAGAACTGAAAGAAAAAGGGGTCGCTCAGAATGTGAAAACACTAAGAATTTTATTAATTATCTTATTAATTATATCGTTGACAACGAAACAGAATGTCTATTTTCGAATTCGAGTATTTTTCGATTTTTTGCATTTTTTGAGAAGATTTACTATGGTAAAATATTTTTTTTTTCACATCGGAAAGTAGAGATTTCAACGAACAGAAAGCATAAGTACCAACTTTTTGAAAAAAGCTGATATTTTGATGGTTAAAATTTTCGATTGAAAATTAGGGTGCTTTTTCAATATTAATTCAAAATAAGGTGAAAAATTAATATTTCTAATCAAATAAATTACAGCGTATTTGGGACATAAAAAGGTAAGTTTTCACCAAATTTCGTTAAAAAGATAATAATTTTTGTAAGTAAAAGATAAAAATAAAAAACCAAAAACTTGGTTTTTTGAATTTTTTACATACATTTTGAGGTTATATAAAAAAAGTGTAAATGCAAAAGTTTTAGATCTTTTTATTACCTACAACTTTGATATTTGACTTTATTCCGTAGGACTTTTAGTATTGCCGGAAATCGAGATTTAAACCGTTTTTTACCCTTAAAAACTCACCCCCTTCCCCTTCCTGACCTCAGATCGCCCGTAAATTATTTTTCCTTTCATTTTTATAATATTCTCCTCCTTTTCCAAAGGGTTTCATCCTACTATTATTTTTTTTGGTTTCAAAAATTATCGACCCTGGTCTATTAAGGCAAAAAGCTGTTATAAATAAATACCATTTGGCGACCCAAAAAAAAAAAATAGGTAAAGTAAAGAAATAATATATCGTTTAATATCCACTCAGAATTTAACAAATTGCGTACATTTTGCACCGGTCTTTAACTTCCGTACAGAGCGATAGATGGCGGTGATCGGATTCCTGAATCGCGGTATGGTTTCGTTACCGTCGTCCTTCATAACCGGAGTAGTCGCTATCCCCTTACGGATCGCAAGGAATCAAGGATACGTTCTGGAATTTTTGAATGAAGCAGTCCTTTTAGAAGGTAAGCTTCTTATTATGAAAAGTAATGAATAAACAGAGTTAGGTAAGTACTAGTAACTCGTCCCACAAAACTAGGTATTGTTGACAGGACGTGATAGTACGTACCTATGACCTATGGATGAAGCCTGGTTAAAAACAAGGGTTTCGAAACAACACTTTTTATTATAACTAAGTACAGACAAAAATTTGTTAGTATTTTTAATTACCTACCTTTTCCACTGTTTATATCAAGACTTTAGTAAGTAGGTAGGTAGGTTACCTAAGTACTTATGGTATTTAGCATTTCACGAAACTTTTTTATAGCAACAAAAATAATTTAAACAGGTCACAATTAGGTTTGGTAGGTTAGGTACCTATTTGTTGTGGTTTTTGGATGGTTTTGAAGTAAAGTTTAGTATTTTTAGGTAGGTAGGTACCTATATAGTTAAATTTGACTCAAGTAAGTACCTATCTACCAGTAATTTGACTCAGGTAACCCGTAAATTTGTAAGTACTTACCTATTGATTTTCTATAAAATATGAATATACATATAGGTACTTACCTATGTTTAGCTTACCTCAGCTCACCGATTACCTAGTTATTGGTGAAGGTTCTATAAGTCAGAAATCTATTTTATTCGATTTTCCTTTGAAAAGCTATTACCTATTTTTCAATATTAACAATTTTGTCAATACCGATACCTACTTTAAAATCCGTTCTACTACTACTACGATATTATTAAAAAGTAAGCGGTCATCCTAATGTTTATTCATCCTTAGCCAAAAAAAACAGTGGGTACTGTTTGTCGAAACCAGTGACCTCCTCAACTTAAAATCTAGTAAAGTTATGTATTGTTAGGTTTATGTCAATCCTAAAACAAAGAAGATAATATATGTAATTATGAGATGGTCTTGACTTGGACTGAACGATGAAGTCACACAAAGTAACTCATTTAGTAAAAATTAAAAACTAAGAAACTAAGTTCAGTTTACTTTACAACGCCGTCATTTCAAAGCCTTATGATCGTTAACTGTATCCTAATTTTAGACGGTAATTTAAGTTAGAGAACAATACCTAAAGTGCCCGTTTTTTGTTATTACTAGCTTTTATTTAGTATCACTTGTCTTGTCCCGTTGTCTCTCTGTAATCAATGTTATGCAACCCCATCAGATTATAACGAAATTGATAGAAAGAGAAACGTTACAAATAATTAACCAGTAAATATACATATAAGTAACTAATTTGAACATGATTTTACTAAAAAACATCGCGACGCGCGGGGCCGATTCTACTAATTTAACACGTTATACGTTCAATTGTGTTTCAACAGCAGTTCGATTTCGATCGCCGTTCGATAGTTACCTAAAGAGTCATTCTACTATTTCATAAGCAAACTGGAAACTAAACTTAGCCGAATCGTAACAGGAATGAAATAGCGGGTAGCCTGTTACCAACATGCCAAATAGTATGTTTTATTAAATACCATAGAAAAAATAGTTGAATCTAAAAATGTTACTAAATACGAATTAGTGTCCCTAGAAGTGTTTTTTAATACAAAAGGATATCTAGCCCATAATTATACTTTTGGACTGTAAATTTTATTGTTACGCATATCATATAAAAAGTTGAAAACTTAGAAAAACGTTTCGTTTTAAGTTCCAAGCTGGCCGAAGCTGTGAAACGAAACGTTTCAGTTATGTCAAAGTCTTCAAAGAAAGACTGTAAAGTAAACAGCGAGAAGCAAAAACTTTTGATTTGTGTGAGTTCATTATAATGTTCATTTACGGTGAGTATTAATTGTTTTAAAATATTACTGATTATTTATTCATCAAACCAATTCGAAGATTGCAATAATTGAGGTGATTAGATATTTATCAAACATGTAATAATTATACTTACCTACCTATTCCAAAAATTTTAAATGTTTTTTTACAAATAGTATGTCAATCCTTAAGAGATGGAAGTGGAACAGGATGTGGAACTGCCACCAACTAACTCACTCATTTTGTGAGCACTTATCCTTTTTATGTATTGGTATTTCATTTGGAATTTATTAATAATTTATTCTTTTTTTCTTTCAGAGATATCTGTTTTCCAAGAGCGTACTGGTTCACCTGGAAATAGGTCACTAGCCAGACAAGACCAAAGAGCCAAACAGTGACTCTTGAATCTGAGCAGATAGACAGCAGCGGGTCACCCTTGGTTTGTACATCAAAGTATAGTGGCATTTGGTAGTTAGAATCAATTCTATACCATTTGAATTTAATTATCATTATAACTTACAATTTCTGGATTTTTTAATAATTATAACTAATGACTTATTACAGGCAGCTCATGATGAAGCAAAGGCAACTATAGCCCGCATTATAGAGATGCATACACAAATGTAGGAAATGGTGGCTTTGGCAGCATTAAATATGTCCAAAGCTATGACTGGCTCCTCTAATGCTATAACCAGCATGGCAGAAAGTCTGTGTACCTATAAATCAAGTTCACATAGGGTAAGTGTTTGAAAGTTATAGTTTGGAATACTTAATGATTAATTGATTAGTTGTCACCAGTTTTTGATGCTACAGTATATAAATTATGTATCTATTTATTATTCTATATATAACATGACGCCTGTATTTCCCATAGGGTTAGACAGAGCTGTACACCCACATTTCGCCAGTTATGTTGAAGTCCCATGTAATAGAGGGTGAGCCTATTGTCATCAACCAGGCAAAAATATTATTCTATTAGGCATGTATTTATTATTATTTTTCAGGTTTCGTTTTTATATTTATAGACTGTGCCTTGCATGGCTTTGCTTTAAGATTTCATAATAATAGAAATATTGTTTGTTTCAGACTGACTGATGGTTTACCTGTCACCCACTGGACAAGAATCATAATTATTATGAGACTGATTGAAATAAAAAGAACTTGTTTTAAGATAAAATATATATTTTACTTAAAACTCAAAGCAACCATTTCAATAAAAACATACTAAATCCTATGTTTTTAATAAATAATTTAATGTTAAGTATGTTTTTTTTTAAACCCAAAATAAAGGCATCAAATTCAATCAAATCATGTTAAATGCAACAAGCTTTGCTGCAAGTTTTGGCTTGTAGTGCAGCTTTCTGTCTACTAATAAGGACCTGTGACATTAAAGTACAGACATGTTAACTAAAATACATGAAAATAGAATTGTAATTATTGCAATTTTGTAATGTTATATTCAAATCAAGAGATACAATAAAATGCATGGATACCTAAATCATGCTTTATATTATAAATTCCTATAAGTAAACTGTTCTACAACATTTCTAGTACCTAGTCATATGCTGGCGCATAATAAAACCGAATAAGAATATATTTGTTAAAAGAATTTAAGGATTTTCTTTCCATAGGTACAATCAATACCGTCAGAACGAAGATTAACGAAAAAAGCATGAGAGGACTCCCTCAGGAATCGAAAGATCTTACGAGGTCTTTGGAGAGTCGGTACGTCTTAACAAACTGACAATGCGTACCGGTGTGGTCAAGCATTATTGCAGTTAGGTACTCTGGACGATAAATTTCTATTTCTAACCCGTGCAATGTCAACCTCATGGGAAAATTCAATGAAATCCATATAAAACATAATATTTTTAGGGAAGAAAACGAAAGCAATCCTAGAATCGATCCGGCAAAAGTGGCACTATCCTAACTTTTGTACAACCGCGAATTTTGACAGTTAAACCGCTGAAGTTCAGCTTTGATTTGAAAAAATGTCGAAAATTGACAAAATAATAGTAGAATATGATAAACGTCACGCCCATGTTACGCTCATGTTCGATTTAGCTAGCAGAATAGGGTTTTGGATATTGTTTCGATCGATCGTTGGCGTCAACTAAAACGTAAACGCAGTTGGGTCGTTGTTCATTAGTAGAATGCGAAAACGCATAAAAGCCGTGATTCAGCTGCGGTTCCATTGCGATTTTTGAACAATTTTGTTAGTAGAATCGGCCCCCTGAGCGGATGTCTTTTTCGTTAAGTTTTCATGAATGAAATCGCTATACCTACCTACTCGAAAAAATTACGATGAAGTGTAGTGGTTGTAAGTGCGCCATATTACCTGACAGACCATAGGTAACCTATATGTAGTGTTCTAAAGAAAACTGTAACAAAGTGTACGAATTAGATTGCCTTGGAATACCTAGGATTTTGATGCGTTCTCACTGAAAGAACAGAATCTATAGGTATGTCCTAAATGTCTTACCTTCAAACATAAGCCTAAACGAGATGCCGATATTCCGATCTGTAAGGTATCAGGAATATGGGGCCCGTTTAGGAGACGGGGCCCGCTAGGGCCAGAGCCTGCCAGGGTTGCGGAATTTGTTCGAAAGAGAAACCGCGGCCCTGGAACGCAGAGGGCTTACGAAGGAGCACGGGTGGATTTTAGTCAGTAAGAGTCTGACACGCCCTTCCGCTCCACCCAGAGCGGAAGAAGTTATTTGATAAATTCCCATCCTTAAAAAAAAAGGGTATCAGGAATGGATGAAACTTTTACGACGATCAGTAATGTAAATAAGTACCTACTCAGCGCGGCAATCGTATGAAGATACCAGAAAAACAGTGCCCGGTCGTTGAAAGCGAGACACGTTTACGAGATGCTGAGATAAAAGATTTACATACTTAGATAAACAGGATAAAACTAAATCCGAGTTGCAAGAGTTACGAAAATGCATGACGGTACTCGAACAAAAAGTTGGGAAGGTAGGTTCACTATAAAACCAACAAAAAGTGCTGATTGCTCGTAATCAACATTTAGAAAACTTGGTTAGCGCTTCAGAAACCTCGGATAGAACAGTGAAAAACCCCAAAAAAATCTACAATGTTTGTGAGGCGGTACATAAAGAAACACAGATAACATTGTCAACTTTAACACTGCTTGCGTACAAAAAGCAGGTGTGGCCACGAAACCCATGGAGCGAGCCGCGATACAAGTGAGCAAGGACAGGCAAATCCACAATCGTGCGCAAAAAAATCGGTTGAGTGGCCAATGGTTCAAGTGGGAAATGAAATTTTACAGGCAAAGGAACAGTCCTTAATTTTAACCAATGATGGAATGAACGGAAAGAAAGAAAATAAGTAGGTTTGGACAAGAAAAAAGGAAAACTTCAGTCTAAAGATGTTAAGAAAGGCAAACATGCAAATGTAATGAAAATACAGGCAACGGAGCGGAACAAACATCTCCATGTATGGAGGTTGCATCCAGAAACTACGGTTGAAAAATTAACAGCTCATGTAAAAAATGTCTGCGGCTCTGAAGTTATGGTGACGATTGAAAAGATAACGCATAAGACGGAGAGAGACTATGCATCTTTTATTATTGGCATTTCGGAGGGATTCTATGCCAACCGGAAGCAAGGCCTCTGAACGCGGAGTTTAGCGAATGGATCTGGTTTCAAGTCAAGTCAAAAAGTAAACCCCATGAAGACAAATAGAAATTTAGAATTTTATATCAAAACTAGCTGACCCACGCAACTTTGTCTGCGTCACATTTTTCACGAATGCTCGGCTCTTATTGGTCGTAGCGTTATGTTATATGGCCTATAGCCTACCCCAATAAATATATTTCCTAGGATTAGCGCGTTCTACCAAACAAATAGTCAAGAATAACTAACTGATCGAGTGGTAGGTAAATGATCAACTATCGACCGCCGAGAGTAGGGAGTAGCCCAAAATCGGTTCACTGCGAATAATTTAGTATTAAATGGAAAAAAAACTAAGTGCATCAGATTTGCTTTACCGAATGTCAAAAGTAATACTTGCGACATAGTATTGAACAAAGAGACTTGAATTCGTCGAAGACACGGTTTTCCTAGGGATCACGCTTGACTCAAGGCTACAATGGGGTCACAATTTAACATTTCTTGCAGGACGGCTCAGTTCAGCAGCATATGCTGTCAGAAAAATCCGTCAATTTACTGATACTGATATATGTAGATACCGCGAGGCTGGTTTATTTTAGTTTCTTTCATAGTATGTACGGTATCTTATTATGGGGACTAGCTGCAGACATCGAGTCTAAATTTATTCTGCAGAAAAGAGCCATCAGAGCCATATATCATCTTGGTCGGCGCGATTTCCTAAGGGAACTAAGTTTAAGGATATTAACATCATGACGGTACCTTGTCAATACATATACGAAAACATTATGTATGTTCGGAAAAATCTTCATATTTTTAGTAAGATTAGTGATAGGCATAATTTTAATACTAGAAATAGGAATAAATTCAGATTGGCTAAAGTACACACTTCTTTTATGGGATATTGTGTTAAATTTTATAATAAAATACCACGTGAGATTCTCGAACTGAATGAGAAAAAAATTAAAACATGCATAAAACGTACTCTATGTAGACAGGCATATTATAAACTGGAAGATTATATCCTTGATAAAAATGCTTGGCTAAATGTCGGTCCTGCTCCACAGGCTCAGCCGCTTGGTTCCATTAGTTAGGTTTTATATTTGGGCGAGATGCTCACCCTCTTTTATGTCTAATAATAATACTGTTCCACATAATCTTATATTATGTTTGGAATAAACTTTTATTTTTCTGCCTTTTCAGATTGATATTCATAGTTTTATACAATGTAGAAGCAATTTTTATTTCAAGTTCTGTAAATGTGGGGACCATGGACCATTATGTTAATAGATAGTTTCCTTGTTTGACATGAAATAGCAGGGGCAGTTGAGGGTGTGTTATGCTCACTCCAATGTCTCGCTGATGGTGGCGCGTGTATCGGATCATTCAGTTCCCTTCAAAATGGTTTAGCTGAATGGAGCTGATGCACGCGTCATCTCGCGTGTTGTTTATATCCCACTAAATAGTGATGAAAATTAAAATATGATGTTATTTGGAATATTGGAAAAGCTATCTGTTAAATAGAATGAAATAATTTTCATGAAATGTCAACGTTTTACACTATTATGAATACTTTTTTTTTGCGAATTGATTCAACGGAATTAAGCTTCAAACTGCAATGCATCGTCAGTTGGATTTGGTACTTTGTCCCTTGAGTTTAGGGGATGACATAATTGTGAATGAAGCGGAAATAATTAATAATAAGTTTCCATTTTTTTTTCCCTAAATGTTATTATGTACCTAAGTTAAGTAAATGTGTTGGCATTTCGTCTCAAGTGGTGTTGGGCAGAACGCTTGGCTTGACACGGATATGGCCGTTTGAGAAAAGTGTTGCGTCAAACTGAAACTCAAAGAATTTGAAATAAACCATTTACATGCACTTATAAATTGTCGAGTTCTATCAGTCAAAAACTTGAAGCTAGTTGCACTTTCTAAAGCGTACATCTCCATGTTATCCATGTAGACCTTTGTTAGAAAGTGCAAGAAACTCCATAGACACTATTTAAAATTAGTAAATAGTTACAATATATCTAATGGTTAAATGTTTGCTGTATACTTTATTAATTTGGCAAAAAGTAAATCCTTCTTGCTTTTCTACCTTTGTCGAACAGCATGTTTTTCTTCTTAAAGTTTATTTTAATTTGGAAGGTTAGGGTGTAAAACAAAGAATGAGAAGTTTTTGTTTTCCTGGAGATACCTAATTTTAGAGCCGCAATTTTAAATATCAAAATATATAAATCATTGGTGTTTAAAGTAAGTCCTATCGATCCTATCCACGGGCCACGGTGACTCTTCCGAAGAAATTCCGCAACCCTGGCAGGCTCTAGCCCTAGCGGGTCCCGTCTCCTATGCTGACATCTCTTTGAGACGCGCGTGGAACACAACGCGCCACCCGGACCTGGTTGTGACTGGACAGCGAGCCACCCAACACTCGCCAGGAATCGCCCTGCGACAACCGACGACGAGCTTCTCCCCTTAACTCCTGACCTGACACCTGAGGGAGCCGCTGTGCCGCGTCGCTAGACCGTGCACTGCCATCATAAGCAGGCAAGCCAAGCCACTCGCATCAGGTGCGACAGAGCCAGACACCCCGTCGCACAGGAATTAAATTTACAGTTATTTATGTTGCTTTAACATTTTTCTTTACGCAATTTGTTTCGAAATTGTACGCGTTTTTTTAGTTTTAGTACAATAAATTGTTTTATTACGTATTTGTCTAAGGAACTGCAGTCGCATCTTTTATCTTCGCGTTGTCTGTCAGACACTCAGTCAGTAACAGAAGAATTTTATATAGGTTAGAACTAAAATGTGACGCAGACGAAGTTCCGTGGGTCACTAGCTGACTGCATGCTCGGCTCCTATTCCTTCCTCAATAAATTAACCTACTTCTCAACACTAAAATATTTTTTCAATTCGAATCAGTAGGTCCTGGGATTTAGCTCGTTTTACCAAATAAATAGTCAAGAATCGAGTAGTAAATGATCAATATTATCGACCGCCGAAAGTAGGAAATAGTTAAAGCACTAATATTGCTATTAAAAATAGTGGTTGGTGGTAGACGGGTGAAAAATTAGGGTTGTAAGTACCTATGTATTTCTTAATGCCGAATAATAAAAAAAATATTGTCCAAAAATATATATTTTTTTTTATATTAGAAGATTAGGATATGCTTTTTTGATAAGGACACGTTTGATGTAGGTTTGGAACTTTCCCTCTAAGTTCTGCAACAGACTGCAACTTGTTATAAAAGCGTACCTAAGTAAGCGTTTGCTGTTTATCAGGAAAGATGATGCTTAGCTCGTCTCCATTAGGGTACTGCAATGTCATGTTTACTGTGCGTATGTTATGAAAATCGCTTCTAATTTTTAAAAGTTTTAAGTGTTTGCGACAACACAATACTTTCTTATAGAGGTATATAAAGTGAAGGCAGTGTCTATACCGATTTCTTTGAATATCTTGTAAGGCACCAAATTTTTTAAGTTTCACCAAAGTCTGTAAAGACGTGAAGACGTAACAGATAGACAAACAGATGGACTGACAAACAGGTCAATATGGATTTGAAGATACCCAAATAGCTTGAATGCGTGAAACAATGTGCGTATTACATTATGCGTATAATATTATGAAACCAACAATAACATGACATTTAGTGACAGAAATCTGACAGGTGTACGATTTTTCTTCAGGTGCTCCCTCACTTTAAGCATTGGCCTGTAATGTAACGTTACAGAATCGAGTATTACTTCAGTGAGGAATTGAGCATTACAGTGCGCAACTTGTATACCCATTGTGTAAAATCGAATAAAAATGTTACATTACAGGCGAACGCTCCAGGTGAGGGAGCACCTTTACCTGCCGCAAGCAGGCAGTAAATAAGAGTCATCATTTACCTAGCCTTTTCCCAACAATATTGGGGTCGGCTTTCAGTCAAACCGGAATCAGCTGAATACCAGTATTTAACGTGGAGCGGTTGCCTACCAGACCTCCACAACCCATTAACTGGGTAACACGGTATTCCTTGGCAAGACAGGCAGGTAGTAAATAAGAGTGTCAAACATATAATGAGATTCTTTTGTATATTCAAAGATCAGCAAGATATAGTTTCATAAAAACCAGCTATGGAATCCACGCTCACTTTTTCGCCGACAAGGTTTGGACTGGGTTATTCGGGCCTGTGGCAGTAAAAATGCTTCCTCCGCTGGCTACCCTCCATGTTTAACACGCCGATGTCATACGATGTCCTGCCCATGTCCACCGACCTCTTCGCGAAAAATTTACGCTGGGTATAAAATATTTGCAGTTGATCTACTGACCTGTTTTGGTTTAGACACGATTTTTCCTGTGGAACAGAAAACGTTTCCCCACACTAGGAATTTCTCCTGCATCGTCAGTGCGTTTACAAACACACAAACAGCCAGACCCGAAAAAACTATCTGCAGGCCATACAAATATTTGTTCCGTGCGGAAATCAAACCCACGACACGCAGCGCAGCAGCCAATCACTCAACCACTGCGCCATCCGTGTCGTCATTTTATCGGTACTGTTCATATTTTAAGACACCAGTCCTGATTTTTCTACAAATCCTATGGCCATGTAGAATTATGTATCTGTCGCCTATTTAAAAAAAAACTTTTATGATTCACACACACGATTCAGTTTCGGAGATTGGCCTCAACAATCAACATATACACAAACTCACAAAATCTCACTCTCTATTTATACTCGTAATATTTATTACGTGATTTATTCAATTAAATACGCTTATAAATTACAGTTTTGAATCTTGTATATAAAATTCTCGTGTCAGAATGTTAGTTACCATCCTCCTCCGAAACGGCTTGACCGATTTTTATGAAATTTTATATGCATATTCAGTAGGTCTGAGAATCGGCTACTATCTATTTTTCATACACCTAAGTGATAAGGGTACCCCTAACATTTATTTTTTATTTTTTGGACAATTTTATATTTTTTTATAATGTGGTTTCACCTTTCTATCACCAACCCCTATTTTTTAATAGCGATATTAGGGCTTTAATTATTTTCTACTCTCGGCGGTCAATAATTGATCATTTCCCACTCAATCAATTAGTTATTCTTGATATTTGTTTGGTAGAACGCGCTAATACTAGAAAGTCTATTCATTAGCCGCGTCTCCACCGGACGAACGGGCTCGGGAGCCACTTTAGCCGCGTCTCCACCGGACGCGTGCTCAGGCGAGGCAGCCTCGTGAGCGAAATGCTCGGTCGGTGTGGACGTGCCTCGGGGTTGTGCGGGCAAATTCAAATTCAAAAGTCATTTAATTCAAATTCAAATTCAAAAGTCATTTATTCAAATTAGGCTGAGTGCCAGCACTTTTTGAACGTCAAAGTTCTACATAAAGACAGTCCCCCAAAACGCCCGCCCGTCACCACTTCCTAGTGCTTTAGCTGGGAAGAAGAAGTGGCGCAACAAACTCCCCAGCAACACATCTGTCTGTTAAGTTATAAGAACTATCACTTATACAAAGGTATGTAAGTACCTAGTCAGTATTCTTACAAAGAAAACAATACAACAAAGGTAACACGTAAAAACATAAAACTTAATAATTCGCTACTTGTAAGCTAGCACACTCCATTATGCCAGCATAAACAGACAAACTCAAGCATAAAAACAATATCAAATCAAACTAAATAAGCCTCCAGACATAAAGGGCGTACCCGCTTACACGTGCAGAGGGTAGAATTTAATAAAAAGATCTGTGACTCGACGCCACAAGTGATAAACCAGGGCCATCAAAATTAAACATTAAGCATATAATCGTTATAACAATAGTAAAATCCATGGCTAACAAGACGACCTTTCACCACAAGCAGCACCCGTTTACGAGCATAACGCAAAGATCAGCCATTACCCCCCTCGCCATATTTGAGGGAAAGAGGTAACCCGACCCCCGACGCTACCGCAAGCAGTAAAATCTAAGGGAGCATGACGAACTTGCTGCCGGTTGCTCAGGATAGAATAAAATCATACAACTGTCGAAGTCACTAGTTAATCACATGTTGCAATACACTCATTATAAAACATTGTTATGAGAGTATTAAGTCAATACAAAAAAAAAATAACAAATAATTGACCTCTACGAACATATAAATTAACAAATATATGAACTCATATGTCATAAGCTAACTATGAAAGAACATTAAAAACGAAGTATGTCTTGCGTTCAACACTGCGACCAACTATTATCATCGTCTAAATAATCATTGATAGAATAGTATGCCTTCGAACAAAGGTTAGATTTAACTTTAGCTTTAAACGAGTTAAAAGGCAGCTCAAGATAAGAAAGAGGTAGCTTATTGTAAAAACGGATACCGAGCCCCACAAATGAGCCTTGGACCCTTCGAAGACGATGGGATAGTGCATGTAATTTTTGCTTGTTTCTAGTGTTAAAGTTATGGATATCACTGGTTTTAGTGTATAAATGTATATTTTGCCTAATATATAATATGTTTGCAAAAATAAATTGAGATGCTACCGTGAGAATTCCAATATCTTTGAAAAGTTCTCTTATGGAAACTCTTGACCCCAGCTGATATATTGCTCTAACAGCCCGTTTTTGTAACACAAATATAATTTGTATGTCTGGGCGCACGGTGCCTCGGCCGAGCATGCCTCGGAGCCGAGCCATGCGGCGTCGGTAAAGTGCGCGTGCTCAAAGGCGCCTCATTGTGCGCTGTGCGTTCGGCTCGCAATCTACGAATCTTTCGAAGACATTCATTTCGTAAATATGGACACTCGAGAAGCCTCGATACTTTTAATTAATTTGTATGCTTCACACACGTCGTTGTGGGATCCTAAAGATACTAAATATTTAAATAATAGTAAGCGGGAAGATGCATGGAAGCAAATTGCGAAAGAAATGGGGTGTTCTGTTGGTGACACCAAGAAGAAAATGGAGTCCTTGCTGGGTTCTTGTCGGCGAGAAAGAAGCAGAGAGAAAAAAAGCCGTATTACAGGTTCAGGTAAGTTTTATTGTATTTTTAATTTAATTATTCAATTTCTTAAACAACATACATATTTAAGTACCTACCCACTATACTAATATTAATTTTTAATTTGTTATAGGAGCTGAAGATATTTATAAATCAAAGTGGTTTGGCTATCCCTATTTTGAGTTTATGAAAAACAAAAATGAACCTGGAAACACACGCGATACCGTAAGTAATATTAAATTTTTACTAATTTCTAAGCATACTGTTTTTGCCAAGGGATTGAGTCATTAGTTATAAAATGTGTTGCTAAGTACGACCGTATTTCTTTAGCATTTGTAGAGCCACGTCTAGGAATTGTGGCAAGTGGTTCGAGTCCTACATTATTTCTCTACTGGCCAGGAATAAATTCACCATTATAAAGTTCTCTGTCTGAAGCCCTGGTGGAATATAAATGTTAGATGCGTTTTTCCGAATATAATTAAACAAATACATATATAGTTGCTAAGACAACCTTTGTTGCTTTATGTGGCTCTAGCAACATAGGTTTTCTAAAACACGAAATAATTGCACTTAATATACCGAATGCATTTTCTACGACACGTCGAGCGCGGCTAAGGCGATAATTGAATATTCTTTCTTTTGAACCGCTTTTTGGGCACCCTTCAAATGGTTTCATGGTTCATTCAGTGCAAAGGCCTTATCTGCCAAAATAAAATAAGGCACTTTAGTTAAGTACTTGCAATATATTTTCCTTGGGCACTTTTAATTCTTTCTTTTCTAGTCTTCTATTTAAAGTCGTGTTCTTAAAAACGCCGCCGTCAGATATTCGTCCTTTGCTTCCTACGTTTACATATAAGAAATTATAGTTAGCATCTACTAACGCAAAGAGGACAATGCTTGGAAATTGCTTGTAATTATCATAATCATTCCCACTTTTGATAGGTGCTTGTAACATAACATGTTTCCCATCCATTGCGCCGATTACGTGGGGGAAATTCCATTTTGTTTCAAATTCCTGTGATATAGCGAGCCACTCTTCTTCTGTTGATGGAAGCTGAAAAAACAGTAAAATAAATATTTATGTATATTTTTTCAGGAGGAGAGCCAACAGTCTTCCCATGCTTCTGACGTGTTTGAAGATAATGCATCTGCTTCATCGACCTCAGCAGAGCCAACTGGATCCACTTCATCAACCCAAACAGAGCTAACTGGATTAGCTTCATCGACACAAGCAGAGCCGTCGGAGTGCTACATAAACCAAGAGGGGCCACCACCGCCATTAGAAGAACAACCCACAAGTGAGACATCTACATCTACACAAGCTTCCACACGTAACAAAAGACGTAATAATCCGAAACCACAGCCGCAGGAAGATACCGCAAACATTATGCTTGCAGAAGCTCTTGAGTGTTTACAAAAGTCTACCGACGATACTATCGATCCACACTATTCTTTTGGAAGACACATTGCCAACGAGTTACGAAAATACGATACACACACCTTAGCATGTGTAAAAAACGCTATTGATAACATAATTTTTGAAGCGGACATGGGCAAATATACGCAGCAATATTCACAGGGATATTTTACGTAGTACCCTCAGGCATCAACATCTACACTGACATATGCGGTATCGTCACCAACTACAACGACATCGTCTATAGCTACAACTGCATCGCAATTTGAATTGTAATTTTAAAATATTGTAAAATTTGATTTGTTTTTAATTAAACTTAAATAAATGAAATAATCTTTAACTTACTTTTACATAATCACTTAAGGCCTCGATAATAGGGTCACAAACATCTGGAATTATTTTTGAGACACTCTGTTTTGATACTCTAAATAAGTATTGCAAGCTGGTGTAAGAATCCCCGGTTGCTAAATATCTCAGAATAATTAGAACTCTTTCTGTTACAATGATGGCTTCTCTATAATTTGTGTCGCGCTTTTTAATTTTTTTGATACCTGTTTTCTTTTAATTAAACAGTAAGTCGATAAGAAGATAGCTGCAGCAGCAATAACATGACTATCCATTTTAAATTGCTCGATTGAACTGATGGCACTGCTCGCCCGGGCGAGCAGTGCCATCAGTTGCCGCCGAGGCTGGCTCGCGAGGCAGCCTCACAGTTTACCGGAAACATCGAGGCGGGGCTCGCGAGGCAAGCCGACCCCGAGCCATCAGTTCATCTGCCTTAAGTGATCATGTAAAAGTAAGTAAAAGATTATTTCATTTATTTAAGTTTAATTAAAAATAAATCAAATTTTACAATATTTTAAAATTCAGGAAGGCTATTGGCTATGTAACATCACGCTACGACCAATAAGAGCCGAGTATTCATGAAAAATGTGATGCAGACGAAGTTGCGTGGGTCAGCTAGTATTTCAATAAAAAAATAGTAGTCCACTGGTGTCCGGATCAGGGTCTAAACTACCGGGTCAGGGCTCCAGAGAAAAGGAACCTCTTAACGATGCAAGACGTGTCCAGAAGTACCGCTTTCTGAATCAAGACCTTGATTCAGCTGCCTAACGAGAGCATCCTAAGGTGTTGGACGAGTCTCGAAATGATTACTAAGTTCACATCCAACATGTTGACAACATCGCAGGTCAAGTCATGATTCTTAATTTGTATATCTTTCTCAGCTTTTACGAAGTTCTCGTAATGCGGGACGGTTATAAATCTATGTCACCGGAAAATAGCAAACTCCGTAAGATTATAAAATAACTTGAGAGATTGTAAACTCTCGATAAACTGTCAACTGAACATTTTGAATACTTTTTACGCATCAAAATTTGATAGTCTTATAATCTTGCGAAGTTATTCCAAGAAATTGTGGATTATAATAAAATGGCGACCATTTACTTTGTTATACCAATTCTTGTACAATTTGATTAATTTACAATGTAAATCTTATTAGATTTAGCTAATTTTAGTGTTTCGTATCAAGTAAACACATGACGTCCGTACGCTAGCGGACAGAGTTGTCGTGGAGTGGGACATCGTTTTATAAAAGAGTGTGCACTCGGTATGCGAGTCAGTCTTTGTCTCAGTCTTAGTCTCGAGTCTTGTCTTTGAACTCAACTCAAGAAAGAGCTCCAGCTCCCGACTAAACTGTCGGTTTACCTGGTCAGCACTGCTGTATATTCACATGTAGCTATATTGGCTTGCTGATACACTATGTATTTGGGTGGCTTTTGCCTCTGTATGAACTGTGACTGAAAAGGACTGTTTGAATGACTGGTTTTTTTATTAATTATCGTTTATATTGTGTGTGTGTATTTTTTATGGTGTAATAAAACCCTGTTAATGATTACACTGTCTCGTTTACTACTATGAAATTGTCGAGACTCCAGCTACTCCAAACAAAATCAAAATCAAAATGAAAATCAAAAGTCATTTATTCAAATTAGGCTGAGTGCCAGCACTTTTTGAACGTCAAAGTTCTACATAAATACAGTCCCCCAAAACGCCCGCCCGTCACCACTTCCTAGTGTTATAGCTGGGAAGAAGAAGTGGCGCAACAAACTCCCCAGCAATCATGACCATATACCACTGGGCAATTCCCTGCTCTTACATAATAAATCTACTTCGTCCATGATTGTACAGACAAAATCTTTAATATACACAAAAAGAACGCAGCCAGGTTACGGACGCTAGAGGAACCACGTCTTGCCCATATAAGGCCCGGAAAAAGCGTTCGTGAAGTTCCTTACTCAGACACAAATCTGTTTTTTTTTTCGGATGGGAAATCATCAAACGACCTGTCCCGCTCTTGGCGGAGCGGGAGAGACTCAGATTCGTACTGACTATAAACTACCCGAGTTCCTTCAAATGCCCTTTGCGTTCCAGGACCGCAGTAACTCTTTCGAACAATGGGCTATTTCACTAAAAAAACTAATTAGTCCGTCAGATAGATTTTCAAAAAATATTGGACACGTATTTTTTCTTTTGTCACTAACAAAAAATGAAAATGATACAATGCGTTGAAAACTCGTGTGTCGTCACTTGCCAGTACACTTTTATTGGAAAGTGACGTTACAAGCCCCCACTCCTTAACTTTGATGCGTTTTATCTTCGTATTTTTTTATTGATTTGATAAAATAAAAAAAAACCGGACAAGTGCGAGTCGGACTCTCACACAAAGGGTTCCGTACTAAACATGTTTGTTGTTTGGGAGCCCCCTTAAATGTTTATTTTATTTTGTTTTTTAAGTATTTTTTGTTTTAGCGGCAACAAAAATACATCATGTGTGAAAATGTTAACTGTCTAACTAACACGGTTCGGACCACAGACGGACAGACAGACAGACGGACGGACAGCGGAGTCTTAGTATTAGGATCCCGTTTTACCCTTTGGGTACGGAACCCTAAAAATAATAATTATAATTAATCATCTAATATTTTTTCGATAATCTAACTGACGCACGGTGGTCCGGAAATCGAGCTCCATACTCATAGAAACTTAAAGTAACGGATTTGAAAAAAAAAATTGTGATGGCTTTAGAATACCTCCCTTTATATAATATTAACGTATGGATGGTACAGGTCACTCCACGCGTCAGAAAAAAAAGTTTTACGTTTTTTTTTGTATGGGAGAAAATACTAAAAGTAATTTTTTCCGGAACTGTATGGAACTGTAAGGCTGGTGCTCATACGAGCTATAGTCCTATAGACGGCGATCAAGATGAGATACAATTCATGTGCGTTTAGGTGCGGCTAGGCACGTAATTTTTTTTTGAAATATTGAATTTTCGATATGTGATTTTTCAAACCTTTGCCGTCGTTCAATGACTTTGCCGATCGATTTATTTATATTATGGTTGGATTTAGCCTGCTAATGATCTTTATGATAACAATAATTAAAAAAGATTTTGATAAAATACGTTTTTTTGCAAAATATAATTCCAAGATTTAACTCATTTGTTAATAACTGTGATTAAGTTTGAGAATAAGTAGATACTAATAACGTGAGCATTAATGTAATGCACCTTTTCGTATCGCTTTGCTCGTGGAAATTTTGAGGTTATGAAGTAGGTAAGTGGATTTTCTGATCGCTTTATAAATATTAATGTTACATACTGCCACTTTGAAAGCTTCAATGAGGTTAAAATACCTAAAGCTTTGTCAGCGGAATATATAGGCACAGTTTTCTTCTTATTTAACCTTTTGTAGCCTTTTCGGGATGCTCCGATACCAGTTTAATGATATCTGCTACATTTTTGTTTTTTACTTTCAAACCAGTTGCATAAGCAAGGCTTTCAGTGCTATGCGTTAGGAGGTCTTCCACTCGCCTTCTCTTCTGTAGCGGGCTTAGCTCCACGAATGGTTTTCTCGGCGACACAACTGATGTTGATGTTCCAACACTGCACGTCTCCGATGTGTAGGATGTTGATGTTCCGACACTGCACGTCTCCCGTGTGTAGGACGTTGATGTTTCAACACTGCACGTCTCCGATGTGTAAGATGTTGATGCACCCTCATTTACACCAAAGTCAGAACTGGAACATGGTTGTTCCTCTTCTGACACTACAGAAGTAGTCATCTTTTCCATCACGACCTCAGGCCATTTGATATTCTCTTGCAACCATGTATCATACTTTTTTATGGATGTACGTCTCGAGCGACCACACAAGCTCCATTTCTTCCTCAAATTACACACATAATTCTGACAGATTTTTTTCAGTTCCTGTTCATTTTCTGTCAATTCAATAGTATTCTCAAAAGCTTCAAATAAAACATTGGGGTCTGAAAACTACTGTTGAAACAAACATGAAAATGTCCAAATTGGTACCAAAACCTTCCATCACAACACAATAACAAATATGTATAACGTAATAAGTTAGCGCGCACAAGTACTGAGAGCTACTAATAAAATAAAACTCAAATGTCCTGTTTTTATATAACTACCCTCATTATCGTTCGCTATTCTCTAATGAGTTACCTATACAATTATAATTATATGTGGTGACTAGGGCCCATTTGGCCCTGATAGAGATAATTAATGCTCATGTCATTAGTATCAAATTGTTCTCAACCTTAATCACAGTTATTAACAAATGAGTTAAATCTTGGAATTAAATTATGCAAAAAAACGTATTTTATCAAAATCTTTTTAATTATTGTTACCATAAAGATCATTAGCAGGCTAAATCCAACCATAATATAAAAAATCGATCGGCAAAGTCATTGAACGACGGCAAAGGTTTGAAAAATCACATATCGAAAATTCAAAATTTCAAAAAAAAATTACGTGCCTAGCCGCACCTAAACGCACATGAATTGTATGTCATCTTGATCGCCATGTATAGCTCGTATGAGCACCAGCCTTACAGTTCCATACAGTTCCGAAAAAATGTACTTTTAGTATTTTCTCCCATACAAAAAAAACGTAAAACTTTTTTTTCTGACGAGTGGAGTGACCTGTACCATCCAAACGTTAATATTACATAAAGGGAGGCATTCTAAAGCAATCACAATTTTTTTTTTCAAATCCGTTACTTTAAGTTTCTATGAGTATGGAGCTCGATTTCCGGACCACTGTGTGACGGACTAAATGGAACCATATTTTTTTAACCAAGGCAACATGCTTATTGCAGCCACAGCTAATTTTTTTGCGAACAAAAGCGTCAAGCACTACAGGTACAGTAGCCAAGGAGTGTAAGTTGAGTCCAAGTTGATATCTACGTCGCCGTCGGTCGCACGCTGGGGCCGGCTGTTTGGAGCCGATACCCAAAACCCGGTTATGATTTCAAAATGGGTTACAATTATGTGTATACTTAAATAAGTACATTTTATTGAAAAGAGTTCAATGTAAAACAATAATAATATTTTATATAATATATTTCAAAATAATAACAGCCAAAAATCACAAGTAAATTTTGAAAAAAGCAATCATCAGAAACTTGACTTAATCCGAAACTTCTGCTATAGTAGGCGCCAGATAATCGTGGAATAACGGTCATTGACCCACCTACAATTATTGACATTTTTAATTTGAAAAACGGAATTAATGACACAAAGCTGTCCCGAATCATCATCTCTCGTGATCCTTAACATTGTCTAATAATGAAAAACGATTCATATTTAATTGTTCAGGTACCTATGAACAGTTATTAGGGAAAGGTCAATATACTTTATTCCACATTTATCTGGCGCCTACTATAACATATTGATCACTTCGGAGTCAAATGACCCTCTTTTTAAAAGCTAGCAGGTAGATTGCGCATTAAACTTATACGAGGATCTGATGGTATTGATAAACGATTGAAAATTGTGATGTTGTCGATCGATGTTTATGACGTAACATTTTAGACTTTTTCCTTCTAAAATGTTCTCGATAGAACTTAAAATCTTTGTTCCTGGCTCACTAAGTTGTCCAATCACAAGCGTAGTCAGGTATCTCTGCAACTTTCTTAACAACTTGTGATTTAATATGTTTTCCATATTCTCTAAATTTCATCTGCGCAGCATAAACTAAAACATCTGCTTCTGAATCCGCGCGTAAATCAGCTGGTTTTCGACGTTTCGAGTTATCACTAATCTTCCCGAAATCCAATGATAGTCTACCACCTTTAAATAAAATACTAGGTAAATTCACAATTCGAATCTAGCATATATCTATTTTATATTGTCTATTGTGTGTTAAACACTTAGTTTGAAACTGCTGTTTAAAGTTACGTACCACTAACAAATCATGACGTGACTTAATTGGACAAGAGGTTTTTTTTTTAAACAACGACCACTAAATTTTCAAATTTCTTCTCAAAAGCTTTCAATTTACTAGGTACCTACTGAAAATTATTTCAGTAAGAAATCTTGGTGTAACTTGAACTTTAGAAGACAGACCTGAAAGTAGTGTAAAAAGTATTTTTTTTTGTCGGTACCAAATAAAAACTCATTATTTTAAATTCGCGCAACTTGGTTTCACTTCTGAGTTGAGTTCCATAATATAGAAGGTCTTATGCATTAAACAACACAATCAGTTTTGAAAGCCTTTTGCGCAAATTGTAGATATCACAATTTGAATTTCGTGATCATAATAAAAATATTCTAAGTTATTGACATTAAACTTCGATTCACAGTGAAATAATTTAAATCATCATCATCATCCACAGCCCGACTTCGACCACTGCTGAGCATAGGCCTCTCTTCCCTTGTGCCAATCCCCACGTTCCTGTGCCAGTTCCAGCCTCATCCAGGTTCTGCCGTTCTGCTGCCTGGCCGACCAACACCACCACAAAATAATAAATAGCAGGTACCTACCAACCTTGTTCTCCATTCGTCATGTTTTAGATTTAAAAAAAGTTGAATAGTGTCACAGTTATTAGTGTTATTACTTATGAAACAGATAAATAAATATTGATTCGCGCGAAAAAAGAAGCAAAACAATAACTTTGCAAGTGTATCCTAGCAAACTGATAGCTTTTAAACAAATTTGACCGTCAAGAATAAATGCGAGAGGGTCTCTTATTTTATCTATCTATATAAATATAAACATGAATCCCTATTGCCCTTGGTCACGGCATCACACGTGAACGGCTGGATCAATATCACTCATTATTTTTTTGTTGTGATTGTTATTGCCAGGAGACGGTTCTTAGAAAGGAAAAAGGGAACAAAATATACATTCGGGCAAAGCCGGGGCGGGCACTAGTATGTAATATTACTAGCTGACCCACGCAACTTCGTCTGCCTCACATTTTTCATTAATGCTCGGCTCTTATTGGTCGTAGCGTGATGTTATATAGCCAATAGCCTTCCTGAATAAATAGACTTCCTTGGATTAGCGCGATCTACCAAACAAATATCAAGAATAACTAACTGATCGAGTGGGAAATGATCAATTATCGACCGCCGAGAGTAGAAAATAATCCACGCCCTAATATCGCTATTAAAAAATAGGGGTTGGTGATAGAAGTGTGAAAATTTAGGGTTGTATGTATTTTATAATGACACATTACAAAAAAAATAAAAATTTGTCCAAAAAATAAAAAAATAAATGTTAGGGGTAACCTTATCACTTAGGGGTATGAAAAATAGATAGTAGCCGATTCTCAGACCTACTAAATATGCATATAAAATTTCATAAAAATCGGTCAAGCCGTTTCGGAGGAGTATGGTAACTAACATTGTGACACAAGAATTTTATGTATAAAATAGATAGATAGATAGAGTTTTAGTAAAGTTAGTATAATCCATTTTAAGTTTCCTTCCGTCTCTTTACACACTGTGTCTATGTTTCTTATTAAGTAAGTAAATTTTATTTGTTTAAACATGGTGTACATAATACATTGCATGCAAGATAATAATGTGATAAGGAAAAGTTCTAACATGTTCAGCCGCACATCGTGGCGTACAAATTGGTAGGAAGAGATGGTGCATAAACCGTGATACTATTCATCAAATTACATTTCATAATTATTCATCATTACAATTCAATAAGCATATATATTCTATAGATGCAATTCAATGTCTTATCCCACTCTTCTGTCGCAGGTTTGCTGAAAGACATTTCTACTGAAATAAGCTGTTTGCCCTTTGTGTCCTTTTTTCTCTGTTTACATTTTGATTTTTTTTAGGAATATTGTGTGTAAATAAAACATTCAATGTCACTCTGTTTTTATTAGAAAACATTGAAACACAAGTTTGGTAATTGCTAGTTCACAATAGTAAAACAATAGTGCTGATAAAATAAATTGAAAACTTGTTACAAAACGAAATACAATTTAAATCGAGCTCTATATATTGATTGTAAAACAAAATGTCTTGTGCAACTCTCTCCTAAACTCGATAGTTAAAAATCTGACAAAAATGAAAAGCACACTATTTATTTTAATTGGATACATCACCTGTACATTCAAGTGTGAGATAATCGAAGGAGCAGCAGAAGAGAACACAGAAGATTTAGAGAAAACACCGGTTGTTGACACAACAGGTGCTGGAGAGTCACCAGACAATATTATGCAAACAAATATGACAATAATAACTAGTCCTTTTGACACAACAGAAGCTGGAGAACATCCAGACAGTATTATACAACAAAAAGTTACAATAATAACACCTGCTGTTGATACAACTAGTTCTGGGGGGCCACCGGAAAATTTTATGCAATCAGATGCAACAATAATAATACCTGCTGTTGACACAACGGGTGTTGGGGAGCAACCAGACGGTATAATGCCACCAAACGTTACAATAATTACACCTGCTGATGATACAACAAGTACTGGAGACCCACCGGAAAATATTACGGAACCAGAAGTGACAATAATAACAAGCCCTGTTGACTACACGGGTGATGGGGAACAATCAGATAGTATAATAAAACCAAAAGTCACTAAGGAACATGAAATACAAGCGAACGATACAGGCCCTGCAAAAATAAAAGTGGAGGATGCACTCAAAATTCTTCATAAGAGTAAAAAAATATATGCTTCTGAAAGCGTCGCTTTAATCAAAAAGCTGGAATGGTTAAGAACTATATCTAATATCACAGAAATTGAGATTGAACACAAAATAGATCCGAAATCATTCGATTACTTATCGGATACTGAGATAAGTTTAAAATCTTCAAGCATTTACAGACGTGATGGATTGAAGCAAGATCCAGATTTTATACTCCTCAAAAAGGCTATTTTGAAAGAGAGAGGCAAATCAATTAAGTTCAAACGTTTTCCAAGATCAAAGTAGACGCAGATAAAGTAAAAAAAGAAGGCGCAGAATGGGCACAGCACTGCAGCAGTTTGCAGCCTATATTAAAATAAACATCTGGTCAACCCAAATACTTTATTGAATGGCAGCAGGACGCTCACTAGAGGCCGGTCTCAATAACGTATCTACCTTTGAAATGTCATGTTTGAGAGGCAAACATGACGTTTCAGCTACTGTTGGTAGCTAATTTGACAGTTAGTCAAAGGTAGATACGTTATTGAAACCGGCCGTAAGTAATCAAATGTATAAGTTAAGGCCGCTCAAAAAATCTTTAAATGACTACTTTTCACTTCGGTAATAGATTACCTATATGTTTAGTGATGCGTCTGGAGGTTTTGACCTCGGTTTTTTGATACAGTGAATGGTATTTAAAAATTCATAATGGATTGTTTAGCTAAAAATATTTAGGCATGAAAAAGTTTATTTGAAAATTACGTTTGATTTGACAAAAAAAAAGCTTTGTTGCAGTAATTCAAATAGTAAATACCTGTAATTATATCTTTGCATATCAAAATTAAGGTAGCGTATTATTTATATAGAAATGGTAAACAGAAAAAAGGCACAGTCTAGGGTTTCGAAGTTTTCTGTATCCAAACCATGCTAGAAAAATTTAATGATTTCCAGCTCATTTTCGTTATGAGCGAAAATACCATGACAATATACCGATCTGTATATTAGTAGAATATGTGCAAATGTGTGGGATGATTCTTAAATAATTTTCAAACAAACCAAAAAAAAAAATTTTTTTGTACGTTTCAAAAGTATATACCAAAAGCATATTTTTGATGCATATGAACAAGCTTAATGCCCTCAGGAAAGGAAAAAATGGGTACATAAACACGGCTGTGACATATTGCGCCTCGGTCTTGACATTACTGAACAACCCTGGCAGGCATTGGCCCTAGCCCGTCAATTATTCTGACATCTCTTTGAGGCGCTCGTGGAACATAACGCGCCGTCGACCCGGGCCTAGTTCTTATCGGACAGCGAGCTACCCATCGCTCGTCGTCCGCAGGCTCGCGCCTACGGTGACCGGATATCGTCCTGCGACTCACGACGCCCAGGGCATCTTCGTTTGCTTGCGGCTGAGGCATGAGGTTTGCCTCTCCCTCATGCATTACTGTGTCCCAGAAGGAGACGACTGCTCCCCATGCCTTCTCGCTCCGGACTATGTATTGAATCAAGGCCGGCCGCGAGAGTTCATACACGTGCGCAAGGGCTTCGCCTCTAGGTCCCTTAGCGGCAATCTGGCAAGGAGGCTCGCCGCCTCGCTGTCGGCCGTACAGTATCCCCGCGCCGGCCGGATGGCCTTGGTCCTCTGGCACGAGTTCGGGAGGCGGGCTGGTCGCAACCTCAGAGTGCGCGCCCACACAGGGGCTTCATATAAGGCCACGGACCGCACAACCCTGCGAAGAACCTCCGGAAGTAGGTGTTTCGACCCCATAGATTGAGCAGGAGCCGCTTGAAGGCAGCTTCGGCCCGCCCCAGTTTGGGAGCCAAACATCGGAAATGCTCGGCGAAGTTCTACCGAATGTTGAGGACGAGTCCCAGGTATTTCATCGTGGACCCGACGCTCCTACCGTTATTTGGGATCCCGATGATGGCGCGTTCTGAGGACCATGAAAATACATGGCCTCGGACTTGTGTTGGGCCACCTCGAGACCCAATTGCCAGATCCTCTCAATGAGTGTCGCAACGCCGCGTGTCATTGCGCGAGGACCAGCATGTCATCAGCGTAGCTAACTGCCCTTCTTTCATATGCATCATTGCTGTCGTGGCATTGTTATTTTTCTTTCGCAGCATGTACAGAATCAGAATAGTGAATAGAAACGTATACCTAGTTACAGGTTATTTCTAAATAGTGCACATTAAACAAATTAATTTAGCATAACAACAAAACCCACTAAATTATCCAAATGAAATAGTATGTATGTCACGACCATGCATTATATGTCCCATCCATGTACTTGAAAGTCCGTGGCGGTGATATTTTTTTCATACCATGACCGTGACACTTTGAAACGTGTTCGCTTAAACCTAAAACCTAGCCATAATTCCGCAAACCTGAGGTAATTAATTATCTTAAACTACACTATATTAGGTACATATTATGTTTTAAACTATAGCGTGACACTGGTACTTACTTTCAAAACTCGTTGACTTTTGGGAAAAGGGACAACCTTAACACAGGTTGTCCCTTTTCCCAAAAATTAAAAACAAATAAAAATTGCGTGTCACACACTACTTTCAGACGTTTGCAAATCTGACAAGAAGACGACAGTGTTTCCGTTCTAAAACAACTTAAAACGGGTTTCCAACATCAAAGCTGCTTCTCTACCGAATACCGCATTTTTGTAGTATCGTACATGGCCGTGACACAAAAACTACTCACAAACTTTAAGTTGTTCAAAATCATAAATTCTCATTATTATTTATATATTTTTAACAGTCTTACAGAACAAAGATTATTCTTGCATAATTGCTGTAGTTTTCCGCAAACTAACATGACATTTCTTTAGAAAAAAATATTTTATAGCCAAATCCAGCAATCTCACACTACACGGTCCGTGACATTTTCGCCTTGGATTTAAAAAAAATATTGTTTTAATAATTTTATGAAAAAAATATATTCAGATATGATACTAGAAGTTATTTGCTGAGATTCTAATGAGGATTTCATATTTTAAATACTAATCTAACTACATATAGGTACTCAAAAAAAAATAAAAACTCATATTTTGCTAAGTAAATTATTATACAGTTTACTAATTTTGTTAAAAATATATTAAATTCTTACAATTCACAAAAAAAAGGGAGGAATAAGAATCACCCATATGAGTATATTGCTATAGCTTGTATATGGATATAGCTTGAAATTTTAGATTTTTTCCTTTGTTTGTGCTTAAACTTTGGGGTTTATGGGGACCCGTTGACCTAGAATCATGCCAGAAGCTAGGTTTCACAGTACAAGTAAAGGAAAAAGGTCGAAAATTGTTAACTTGTAGTTTTATCACACAAAAACATCTCAAATACTCACAACATATCATAAATTGGTCATTCTTCTTTTCTATCGACATCGGTCAGTAAGTATAAAAAAGTTAGGCGGAGCACTATGCCACGCGATTTAAAATAAAAGTAGTTGCTACATTTTAAAGATATTGCAATTATAGTTATTAATTTTCAATTAATTTATCAATTGACATAATCATTAATAAAATATTATTTAATTTATCTCAAAACTTTGACATCATACCACGTTTTTCGACATACTACTGTATTTGTGAGGAGGTTTAATTTGACATGCCATATCCAATTCTATTGCATTTATTTAATATGTGATAACTATGGGCGACGCCTGAAATATATATATTTTGTTTTTTTTTTAATAGTAAATTGAGTTTCTGAAAAAAAAACAATAGTAAATTCGATTTTTTTTTTGATTTTGAGGGGACAATGTATTGCCGGTGAGAAAGAACAGTGAAACAAATGCGATTACATAGAGTTACATTTGCAGTTGGGGAATTGGCCGTGAGCCGTGACATAATTATGTCGTTGGAGGAGAAAACATTTTGTCAACTACCAAGTAAAGTTTGTCCTTCAGTGTTTCTTATCAGCGTGTGTTTTGTCAGAGTTTATGAATTTTAATAAGTAATGATATTATATATATTTTTTTACAAAACAGCTCAAAAAATGCATTTACGAAGCCTGTATACATTGTTCGTAATTTTAAGTTAAATAGTTAAAAACTAAACAACTATTTCAACACACTTGCTCGTAAAGTGAGCCTTTATTACATCGCTTTTATTGCCATAAACCGAGCTATAAATCACACGTGCGTAATAACATTACACACTAGTGCGTAATAGAATTATCCCTACAAAGTTAAATTTAAAATATACCCTACTGCAAGTTATATGCGAATAAACAGAGCGTTTTCAATTTAACCGGGTAATTCAGTTATTGTTTTTAGTAACAACACAGAGGTTTTATGACGCTTAAAATCCACATACATTATTGGAATAAATAAATGTGTACGACCTTAATTAAGACTGTTTAAATAAATACTAAACTAACTATATACACTAGAAATAAAATAAAAACTCCTAACTAAATTAAACCTAAAATATGGCGTCCAAATATTCATCCGCATCGCAGTCGACTGGAAGTGTACCCAAAAGACTGCCCGAATTGCCACGTTGTTTGGCAATGCTTATTCTTTGACCAAGGTAAAAGCCAGCCCTTGAGGTCACGCGAAGTGTCAATTAAGCGTCTTGATAGATCTTTAAACAAGTTTGCGCATAACTTGTTTCTCTCGGAACCCAAGACCCGAAAGTTTCGACCCCAAACGGCTCGAAAATATAACTACATACAAACAAGTTTATTATATTTCCGCCGCTTGAGGTTTTCTGCAGCCGCAGCGGCAGCGCCAGCACAGCACAAAGATGGGATGGCGCAAGAATATCGATACTAGTGGCGTCCCACACTAATGGCCTACCCAACGAGTTATCCATGGAAATAACGACATGCCGTCCGGGCTCTGGCCATCATCGCGTGCCAGGCCATTGGGTTCTAACACAGCCGGAACGCCGACGAATGATGTCGATAAGATTCGCGTGGCGCGCTATGCGGCCCTTGCTACGGCTGCATGACAGGCCGTGGTTTCCGAAGCTGTTGACAACTTCGCCACAGTGGCAGCGATGAGGAGAAAAACAAGGAGCGCCAAGACGCAGGCAGGCAGCGAGGCGGAAAGTAGTATCGTCGAACATGGTGCCAATGTTCGACGACGGTAGTGCGTCAAGCCAGAGAACCCGACTCCCACTTACTCAGAGCAGGCGCGCACGCTCTGCAGTAGTAATTGATGTGGAAATAAGGTTTTCCTGAACTTGCCTGCAAAGCGGTTCATCCCACCGTTCTCTGGGATGAAGGGTAGTCGGGCGGATTTGAATTCGGGCAAGCGAGTCTCCAGGCCTCCACAGCCTCGGTGAAACACGGCACATCAAAATCTATCATCTAGATCACTAGAATATTCCTGACTAATTTATCAGTGCCGTAAACTGAGGATATAAAAGCCGGTAAACTTATACTGGTAATTTTGCGGACGCCGAGGTCTCCCATACGCCCTTGCGCCCAGGCTCGGTCGTCCATGGCCACATTTAAAATGAAAATAAGTGTATGCTTGATAATTTGGTACATTTGTCCAAAAGGTAATAAAGGTAAGGCATAAATGGGAAGCACGAAGGATTTATATTAATTTTGGGCCGAAACAGCAATAACGAATAAGAGTGATGGCCGAATGCATGATAACTTGGAGCACTCTTTCCGAAACGTCATTCAATTTTGGAAATTTTTCTCTAACAAAATTTGGGTAAGAATTCTCAAAGATTGGGGACCCTAGGAGACCAAGAGAGCTTTTGTCCATAATTTTGATTTCAGGGACTATTGTGTTGAATTTTGGAAGTGTGAGTAGTCTGTCAGTATTATCCGATAAAAAAATCGCATTTGGAAAAGTTCGGATCAAGTCCTATGGAATGGAACTGATTTAAAAAAAAATGTAGGTCATTCAAAACAGTGTCTACATTGCTTCCTAGGGTTCCATCATCAAAATCCCAAACGTTAAATTTAGAATTTAACTGTCGAATAATTGGGTGAATAGCTAAACTGAAGATAATTAAGTCAAACAAACATTTCATCACATCATCACATCAGCCGATTGGCGATCTGTGATCATTTATTATTATAAAATTTTTCATAATTCACAATAATTTATTATTAAATATTTGCATTTTATCACTTAAAATTATAATTGTGTGTGTAAAATGAAGTAGGCTGTATGTTCACTCACATTGCATATAGCGCGTGAAAAAAAAACGCGTGCTATTTCCCAAAATTTTCATATTTTGTTTTTATCGTATTTGTCGCTGTGTGGTAAATTATTTTTATATGTCAAGTTTAAGTGCAATTGGTAGAGTTAACCCCGTTAGAAATACTAAATGAAGCACAAAATGCAAACGATAGCCTCCCCGCATAATCTAGAGAAAGTACTTAGCTGCCTACGATAGTTTCCTACAATAAAAGAGCAAGAAAAAAACCCAGTCATTTTCTAAATATATGTTTGTAGCGTATTCCTCTGAACTCACCAATATATACAAGCCCTGTGGTGCATGTATTCCATGTTAAGAAGCATGATTTGCAAACATGGTGTTGAAATCAAAACGTACTGTAACCTGATAGTATTTTTGAAGAGACGCTCGGACGGATACATTGATCAGATATCTAAAGTTTAGTCACCAGCCGACGATGAAAAGTTTTTTATAGTTAGTACCTAGCAACAAAGGTACGTTGAATATTATTAGTCTAGACGTACCTATATAATTGCGTAGCCTTAGCATAACTTCTTTGAATTAATTAATTGATACCTTTGCAGGTTGCCTTAATATTCGGTGTCGACAAGAGTTTTATAATATTACAACAAAAGATGTAAAAACCCAGGCAGAAATGCTTCTCATCAAAATTACCCAGACCAAAACCAAGATTCCACGATCTTATACAATTCACGGAACGTTTCGTGAAATAGTGAAAAATTTCAAGCTATCCGTTCAACAAAAACAAAGAACCGCTTTTTAGACATGGCGGATGGCGTTTATGCAGTCGCTGAATCATACATAGAAGACTCTATTAGAAAATCAGTGACAAAATAACGCAAGCCATTAATTTGGAGCCAAATGCAAAAAGTTTTGCTCCGAACCACAACCATGGACATCTCGTAGCATGAGTTATTTGGTACCTACTGCTGCCAGTAATTTCTAAGACTGGCCTTTGTTGGCGACATTTACACAAGAAGAAAACAAAAGTACTAAAGAAGTGGCAAGCTCCAATGTAACACGAACTGTGAAATTGCCATCCAAAACAATCCAATGTCGCTTTGAAAATACGTTCACCAATTGTTTTAATAATTAGACGATATAAGCAATACCTACATTTTTGTTTTTTCCTTGCAAATGTGTTGAACAACTTCGTTTGAAACTAGTGAGCTCTGCTCATAACCCACTTGGCTATTTTATTATAATTATGCTCTCGCCGCCGGCTCGGGCTACAACCCACAGCCTCTTGTTAAATGAGCAACTGAGCTAACTTGTATCATAATATACTATTATGTTATCTGTGTATTTTTATGATTTTCAGGGCCACTATTACGAAAATGAGTAGGTACGCATCTTTCTGTCATGGTTTTGAGGAAGAAAACTTCAGAACCCTACACTATGCGAGGCCCGACACGCACTTGGCCTGTTTATTTTTCTGTTTATTATTTCTATATAAATAACACGCTACCTTAAATTACGGTGAGACCTGTCCCTGATAAAGAGGTGGATGCAGCTTCATGTTAGCGCCTCCCCTCGTATTTTTTGACATGCTTTTATGTTTTGTATTGTGTTTGTCTAATTTTTTGTTATAAATTGTTTGTGCAATATTTAATTTAATTGTGACATTGTTTATGTAATTATAATGTGTTCATGTAAATTTAATTTATTGTTGATTATTTTAATGTGATGTGTTTTATTGACTTTTAATTTTCATATATAATGTATTGACAATGTCTGAAATAAAATGAATTTATTATTATTATTATTATTAAATACAAACATATTCTAATGCCTAATAAGTATTTACTATTTGAATATTTGTAACTACTTATTCTATTGTTTTCAAATCAAATGCCCAATTTTTGTACATGTTATTAGCTAAACATTCCGTTTTGTAATTTTAGATTTCATTCACTGTTTTCAAAATCCGGGGTTTTCGCGTTTTTGACGCCCCAGGCACTCAACTAATATACTAGCAATAGGGCAAATATTTAAAAAATGAGGCCCGGTTTGTCTCTGTTTGTGGCTCGCTGTCCGATCACCACCAGGTCCAGGTCGATGGCGCGTTGTGTTCCACGCGCGCCTCACAGAGATTTTAGAGTTAGCATAGGAGTCGGGGCCCGCTAGGGCCAGAGCCTGCCAGGGTTGCGGAATTTCTTCGAAAGAGTCACCGCGGCCCTAAAACGCAAAGGGCTTTAGAAGGAACACGCTCTTCTGCTCCACCCAGAGCGAAAGAAGTCATTTTATGATTTACCATCCTTAAAAAAAAACGCTTATTATTTTGAAGGAGCCTAACAACTTAAAGGGCACTTAAATATTTGCTACTAAAAAAATATCTTGCCAGTGTTTAAATATTTCAGCAATAATTATTTTCGATAAGCTTCAAATTGCAAGGAATTATAAAAACTAAATAATGGCTGCTACTTTAAGGTAGCGAACATATTAGACAGAGGCCATTGAAATTTTAAGTAAGGTACTATAAATAATGACATGGCGACTAACATTAACAGTGGGATACGGAAGACGCAGCGTTGGCGCGGCCTCCCACTAGGTGGACCGATGACGCGATGGATGCGAGACGCACAGGACCGGTTGTTGTGGCGATACTTGGGGGAGGCCTATGTCCAGCAGTCTTTCGGCTGATATGATAATGATGATGAACAACAATGTTTACAAGCTCGGAACACGAGCGGAGCACGCTCAGCCGCCGATGGCTCTGCCCACAGCCGCAGAGCCCGAAGAGGATGCCAGCGTCCCAGAGGTGACACAACCAGAGTTGAGGGCGGCCGTGACACGGCTCCGGGCGAAGAACACTGCCCCGGGGCTCGACGGGATTCACGGCTGCGCGTTAGCACTCGCTCTGAAGGAGCTGGAGCCCCGACTGAGAGGACTCTACTCGGCGTGCCTTGAGCAGGGCCAGTTTCCCGCTCAGTGGAAATCTGGTCGTCTGGTCCTGCTCAGGAAAGCGGGGCGCCCTGCGGACTCGCCGTCCGCATACCGGCCCTTAGTGCTGCTGGACGAGGTGGGAAAGCTGTTTGAGCGGATAGTCTCAGCCCGCCTCGTCAGCCACTTGTGCGGAGAGGGGCCGGACCTGGCCGAATGCCAGTACGGCTTTCGGCAAGGGCGCTCCACTATCACGGCGATATCCCGAGTGAGAGTCCTGGCGAAGGAAGCAGTGTCGCGGGGCGGTGTGTTGTTGGCGGTGTCCTTGGACATCTCCAACGCCTTCAACCATGGGCGTGCAGTAGGCTACAGTACGGGTAGGCCAGCCCATACATGAAGCCCAAAAAAAACTCACCACATTATTCAGGGTTGGAATCACGATACCTACTGACGATGTGAATTTTCGTCCACTTTGAAAGAAGACGAAAATTTTTTTTTTGTTGGGCATTATATCTGGGCTGGCCTACCTTTACTGTAGCCTACTGCACGCGCATGCCTTCAACACCCTGCCCTGGAGTTGTATTCGGGAGGCACTACGATATCATCGAGTGCCTTCTTACCTCCGCCGCGTCGTCGGGGCTTATTTGGCGGAAAGGTGTGTCACCTATCTGGGACGCGATAACAGATACCAGCGCCCCATGTCGTGCGGTGTTCCGCAGGGTTCGGTCTTGGGCCCGCTCCTGTGGAACATCGGGTACGACTGGGTGCTGAGGGGCGAGCTCCGGCCGGGAGTGCAGCTGGTGTGTTACGCTGACGACACACTGGTCACTGCCCGGGGGAGCTCGCACAGGGAGGCAGCGTTGCTGGCGACGGCTGCGGTCTCACAGGTGGTGAGCCGCATACGGCGCCTCGGCCTGGAGGTGGCCCTCAACAAGTCGGAGGCCATTGTTTTTCATGGCCCCCGGCGAGCGCCGCCGCCGGGATCGCACATCGTGGTCGGGGGGGCCCGTATCGCTGTCGAGTCAACCATGAAGTACCTGGGATTGGTGCTCGACAGCCGGTGGGATTTCGGCCCCCACTTCCGGCGGCTGGCGCCCAAGTTGTTGGGCGCGGCGGGGGCGCTGTCAACGCTGCTTCCCAATCTGGGGGACCCGAGCACCGCCTGTAGGCGGTTGTACGTGGGGATCGTGCGATCGATGGCCCTTTATGGGGCCCCGATCTGGGCGGCTGACCTGACGGCCAGCACCATCACTGTTCTGCGGAAGCCGCAGAGGGTGATGGCCGTCAGAGTCGTCAGGGGATATCGCACGATCTCCTACGAGGCGGCTTGCGCACTGGCCGGATCTCCGCCGTGGGACCTGGAGGCGAAAGTGCTCGCGTCACTACACAGGTGGCGCGAGGACGCGCGGGCGCGCGGCGAGCGACTGACGCAGCGACACGTGGAGTTGCGTCGGTCGCAGCTGCGCGAGGTCCTGGTGGCGGAATGGCGGGACAGGCTTTCGAGCCATACCGCCGGCGTCATCACCATCGAGGCCATCCGGCCAGTGCTCGACCTTTGGCTCGGGAGAAGGCACGGCTCCCTGTCGTTTCGTGCGACGCAGGTCCTCTCGGGGCATGGCTGCTTCGGGAGGTTCTTGTGTCGCATGGGCAGGGAGCCGGACGCTCGATGCCACCACTGCGTCGACTGTCGGGAGGACACGGCACGGCATAAGCTTGCAGAGTGTGCAGCTTGGGAGGAGCCGCGCCGTGCCCTCATCTCTGTTGTAGGCGGTGACCTCTCGCTGCCGGCCGTAGTCCATGCTATGGTCGGCGGTGAGGAGTCCTGGGACGCGGTGGTCTCCTTCTGCGAGACAGTTATCGCGCAGAAGGAGGCTGCGGAAAGGGAGAGGGAGATCACAACCGCTCTCCCTGCCCGCAGCAGGCGCATCGGGCGTCGGAGGAGGGCATACGCTGCCCTCTTCCGGCCCCCCTAACTGGGTCCAGGGGCGGCGGACTTGGGGAAGTCCGTCGCCCCCCACTCATCCGGACCCGAGGTGGCGGCGCGTGGTGTTCCCGTGCGCCCCTCTTTGACGTAGCGAGGGGAGTCAAACACATCACTCCCCTCGCCGACGCGAGGTGGCCCGCAGAGGCGGGCCGGCACCAGCCGGGGATTGCGGAAGTCGCATACGTTCCCGCGATCCCCGGCGTAGGTGGCAGATGGAACACCGGGGTGGTTTTAGTCAGTAAGAGTCTGACAGACCCCTCCACCCGCCCCAGGGTGAAGGATTTCCATGAGGATTTCCCCCCAAGATCAAAAAAAAAAAAAAAAAGGTTAGAACTGTTACATCTTCGCGTCACTGCACCGGGCGCGCGATGAGTGACTTATGCAGCGACACATGGAGCTGCGTCAGTCGCAGCTGCGCGAGGTCCTGGTGGCGCAATGGCGGGACAGGCTCTCACGCCCTTCAGCCGACCGCGACGGGAAATCTCAACCCCCCTTCCGGCCCGCAGCAGGCTCATCGGGCGTCGGAGGCCCACTTCCGGCCCCCTCTAACTGGGTCCAGGGGCGGTGGACTTGGAGATGTCTGTCGCCCCCACTTACTCATCTGGACCCGAGGTGGCGGCGCGTGGTGTTCCCGTGCACTCCTCTTTGACGCCGCGGGGGGAGTCAAACACCTCATTCACTGCTGACCCGAGATGGCCCGCAGAGGCGGACCGGCACCAGCCGGGGATTACGGAAGTCGGAAACCGGGGTGGTTTTGTCAGTAAGAGTCTGATAGACCCCTCCGCCCACCCCTGGGTGGAGGACAACCATGAGGAATTCCCCCCGTTAAAAAAATAGGTTAGGTTAGAAACAGAACCTCGATGCCAGTTCACATGAAAACAAAGCTAACAACTGTATATTAAGCTGCTACTTTCTACTTAAAATTATCCTTCGCTATAGCTGCCAACCTACTATTTTTCCTAAATCCCAAATTCAGATGAATGTGTCGCCGCGTTAAATACGTGCCAATAAAAACGTCGTGTCGTCTCCGTTTGATCCAACCATTAAACCTTTACCATTGGCTTGCCTATATCGAAGTGGAGGCTTGGGTGAAGTGTTGACGAGGTGAGCTGTCAATCTATACAATCAAGATGGAATGACGACTCACCTCGTGATCACGTGATATCTTAATTGTATGGATTGGCAGCTCACTTCAACATGTTTACAGAATCAACCAGCAGTCTGATACCAAAACATTTATCTTACAGTTACACAATATTTTGGTGTTGCAGCCGGGTACACCTTCATATATCACTCTTCATCATTTCATACCACTGATGACTTAATCATTTTGAATACTTAACACATTGTTGTTTAGAACTATCTGTAACTTGAAGGAACAAATATCTGGAACTTGTAGGATTGTGTTTTACGACAAGACTCTTTAAAAGTAGTTAAATAAACTTACTTTACGTTTTTTTTTTTGTATTCTATTTACTTTTTCTTGTCAGTGTGATTCTGTCATCATAATTTAAGCCGAAAAACGTACACGAAACATAGTGGTCGAAAGGTTCTGGAGTGGTGACGGCGCGGCGGCGTTCCGGAAGACAAGGTGTTGGAAGGCCTTCCACGTGGTGGAAGTTCCGCCGGTTATTCTGTATATCGTTATTCGGTGTTCATTATTTTCCGTACGTACGATTGAAAAATTGAACTTAAAGAAGTAACTCGTGTGTCTGTTTGTCTGATCGTCTATCTGTCCGTCTGTCGCAGCATATTTACTCTGAATCTACTCGCCCAATACATTTGAAAACAAATGGTCACGCCCCTTACAACATTCATGACTCTGACAGTAATCAGACATACCCTATCAGTTTCTAATTCGTCTGAAATATAAGAGAAATACGTTATTTTTTTCGTTTTCGTTGGCGAACACATGTAAGTATATTATGATGAGTATTCCTTCAAGCGAAGTATAGAAAAGCCATTTTTTAAGCACTCTCACTGGCATGATCATGGTGTCCGGGCTTATTTAAATCGTCCTCATCATCTGCCTAGCCTTTTCCCAACTATATCGGGGTCGGCATCTAGTTATACCGGATTCAGCTGAATACCATTATTTAAATTGGAGCGGCTGCCTACCAGACCTCCACAACCCATTAACTGGGGAACATGGTAGTTCTTGGCAAGACTGGAGTCAGATTTACTGGTTAAAAAAATAGTTTCCAATATCCGTGTCTTATTAAGAAAAAAACGTGTGCGTCGCGGGACGCCCGACAGAAGTGATAACTTAAACTTATCTAAGTTGAACTTTTTAATATGGGAAGCTTCTGTCCGAAATACGACTAGCGCTGTGGGTTAGAGTGAGAGACCCTGCCTCCCGCTGCCGTATGCGTGAGAGAAAGGGAAGCCAGACAGACCGGCGCCGTAACGCGTTACGTTACGAAGCGGCTTGTGGGAGGGCCCATAAGAAGAGAAGAAGAAGATTCTTCATCCACATGAAGAATTACTTTTTTGTACTTTGTCTAAAGAAAAACTGAAGCTCACATAATAATATCTATGCGTTAGCCATCGAACGTTACGACAAATAAGTTACGATAGGTCTCAATTCTGTCATACTCTGGGTAGAGTGGGTGGTCAGAAATCTGGGTAGGTCAGAAATGGTCATTCTTCTTTTGTACAGAAACTGACTCAGAACGTCAATAAATAGGTTTGATAATGGAGTTACTTTTGAGGGAAAAACAAATGAAAAGTTATAGTTTTGTAATTTGTGCTGCGCGACACTCGTATTATTTTAAAACAAACTGTTTCAAAGTTATTTGTAATAACAGACCAGATATTGACAAGTGATCCTCGAAACTTCCGAAACAAAAATGCAGAAAAAAGTGGCCTTACTATGACGTGCTAATGCCATCCAATTCCGACGATGTAAAAGGGATACTGCTATACGCTATGTATAGCTCCGTCTCTCTCTTGGAGCGGAATCTCGATCGTTTTAAGACTTCATAGTAGGGCCCCAGTTCTTTACTTATAGATAACAAGAAATATAAAGGGGTCAAACATTTTGAAAACCATGATTCGTTTGCAACCCTTTTCGCGTCAGTCCAACTCACACAAACACATAATCCTTAAATTTCTTCTATCAGCTCATCACCATCCACTGCTCACCTTGTACTGCGCATATACTATCCTCGCCCAGGAAACTGAACTCGTCTGCTATCGGAAATTAAAGAAATTGAACTTTTCACAGAACTTACAAGGAATATCTGACGTAACATACTGTGGCGAGGATATCCTTGGCTCCAGGTCTCTGGCAGACCAGGTAGACCTTTGGAAGCGTCTGGCGAAAAGTAAAAGAGAATTTGAAATAGGAATGTAAAAATATGTTTTGTTTTTATCTGAGACTCCGATGCCAGGCCTCGTTGAAGGCTGACGTAAAATATATTATGAAAGTTTAAACATAAAATATAGTTTCATTTTATGATAATATCACAAGTAGCACTAGCGTGAGTCCGCTGGTGTTACATACATCAAGTAGCATGCTTAGATCTTTTTAAGGGTTCCATTCTAGTCGTTCAAGTTAAGTTTAGTCAAGTACTGTTTGATAGTCAAAACCTGTCCAAGCTTTGCTCAAGGATTTTGACTAGAAGTCTTGAAACTAAACATAATCCTTGTTTACATGATTCAGATTTGACATGACACAATAGTGTAATTCAATGAAGCAATTTAATTTAATTTACTGGAACAATCTTATTTTAATCTATTGGAATAATTTAATCTAATTTCATTTAATGTATTTTTATTTATTTAATTTAATGTAATGGAATGATCTTATACTATTTTTAATTTAATTCTGTGTATGTAATATTATTCTGTTTTGTAAGCCTAGTTGTGGTGCGTGTAGTGCATGCTGTGGTCTCCTATAACTGAAGAAGCACACGTAAATGGGTCACTTGTACCACTGTGACTTATGTGGTTCTGTATATTCTTTGTTGGAGATCTAAATAAATAAAATTGATTCTCAGCCTACAGCAGTGCACTACTGGGTATCCAGGTCCCTTCCTTACTTGAGCGTTGTAAGTACCAACTCAGCTCCGAATGTTTGGTCAATGTTAAACTTACCTTTGTTTTGAAGGCACGGTTGGCGTAGTGGTAGAGGGATTGCCTGCTGCACTACGTGTTGCGGGTTTGATTCCCGCACGGATCAAATATTTGTATGGCCTACAGATACGTTGTTGTGTCAGGTTTTTGTATGTGAGTTTATGTGTTTGTAAACGCACCCAAGATACAGGATAAATTCCTAGTGTGGGTTAACGTTTTTCATGTTTTTCCCTATAGAGGGTAGGCGTGGCGTTCGGGGTGAATAGTATTGCAAGAATGATATAAAACTATTGATTAGGATTTTAACTTTAATTCCACATAATTGATTTCTCGAAGATTAGAATTATTAACTCATTTAAAAAAATTGAGCCCTTACACCTTGTCCACCAGGTTAATTACTTCTGACAGATAGAAGTTATGATTGAAGCACCATTACATTCTGATTATCGATTCGATAATTGATACTTTGAATGATATGTAATATAGATTCATCGATCAGTGTTGTCGAATAAAAATTTTGCGGACATTCTTGATGCTGAAAGGAAATACATATGTATGTGCGATGAGATGATACATATTTTTCTATTACTATCCCAGGTTGCCTGGAAGAATGGGAAAATAATGAATGGGCAAAGGCCTCCTTCAATTCCTTCCAATGTTCACGGTGTTGTGCCTCCAATTCGTAAGGAAGACATCCAGGTTGTCACGCCACCTCCCGTCTCGCTGTTTCAGGGTTCCAATCCTGTATTGTGTAGGTCTACACCTTGTGCGGCAGACATGTCCAGCCCAGTCCCATTTAAGTTGGGCAGCCTTTTGAGCCACATCGATCGACCGTAGTGTTTAAATGTGGTCTGTTAATTTAACACCCAGTATACTGCGCTCCGTGGCAAGTTGGCGAACCTTGAGTTTTGACTTTTGGATGTTCTGACAGTCTGTGCCCCATAGGTCAAGATGAGGAGAATACACATGTCCATCAGCGTACGCTTCAGTGATATGGGCAAAGTGCCCTTGAATAGCTCCTTCATGAACCAGTAGCTCTTCCAAGCACTTCCGTTTCCGTTCGTCTTGCAGTTTCCATATCTTGCCTTGCCTGGAAAGAAACCACTTGGCCCAAGTAGATGTATTCTTGGAAGTATTGTATATTCTTTCCGTTTACGTATATGTTCCTTTTGGAGCTGCTGGTCATGATTTTGATCATCAACATGGTCATCTTTAGTCCAACCTCAAGCCTCGCATCGCTAAGGTATTGTGGCATAGCATTTGCTCTGGTCACAGGACAGCCACAAAGCTGTGGATAAGCAAAGGACAATAATCATCAGCGAAATATATATTAGTTAACCTTACTTGACCGAAATGACCGATGATAATTCTTAAACCCTTCTCTTCCAACTTAATTTTATATAAACTCACACCATTTATAACTTATTTTTGGTACGAAAAACTTTGCGCGAGTTCCGTATTAATTCATAAAACAAATAAGTCGAAATTCCATCAACTCTTTTTAGGCCAGTCACCGTGAGCAGATTGAACGCGTTAGATTGCTGTCAATTGCACTGTCCTGATTTTTTGGGATGTTTTTAATAGAGATGCCAGTAGTGTTCACCCAATTTTTCAACTTCGAAAGACCTGTGTGGACTGCGTGGTGCTCGGAAAACTTCTTAATTTTTGTTCATTTTTAGGGTTCCGTAGTCAACAAAGAGCCCTTATAGTTTCGCCATATCTGTCTGTCTATCTGTCTGTCTATCTGGGTTCACCCTTGTTTGATAAAACAACGTTTGATATAATATTTCTAAATCGAATTTTAGTTGCAATAAAGTCATTTCGAAGAATTATTCATTTGACCGAATAATTCATTGGTAAATTTTTATTTAGCGTAATTATTTATTTGAACTCATTTCATTTCGCCGAATTTTCAAATGCACTAATTTTATTCTTTATACCCTATACACCTGCCACCCTCAACTATTGTTACCAGGAGAAACTGGATGCAATCTGAACTTTAGGGCACCCCGACTCGGATAGGTTAGGTTAGAAGGGGATGGCGGGGTCGTGTGAGCAAGCGAAGCGAGCGAATAGACCCCGCCATCCCCTTCGTGGTTATTTTTTTTATAAACCGGCGACCAAGCCCACCCTCGACCATGCATAGAATATTTTAAGGTTTGGTTAAGTGTTAAATACATGGTTATACCATCTGAACATCTCATCAAATGAACATTATACCTTTTGATCATTAGCGCAAATGTTGTTATAGCAAATAAATATTCGATGAACTGAAAATTCTGTCAAACGATATTATACAAAGTGATGATTTTCTTAAACGTTGTTCGATTTAGTAATATTATATCAAACGTTGTTCTATCAAACAAGGGTGAACCGTCTATCTGTCTGTCCGTCCTCGGTTTAGCTCAGAGACGCTTAGCAAGAAAGTTGAAATTTGGTATGGGTATACATATTAAACACGATGACAAAGTTGTAAAATAAAATCTTGAAATACGTTTTTTTAGGGTGGCGGGCTCCACATGTAAAGTGGTGATGAATTTTTTTTTAACATCTTGGCCATGGTGTGGGGTTTCGTTGCATAGTCGTATAAAATATTGAGGGTTACTAAAAGGATGCGTTTGCGAAATATTAAGTTTTAAAGTGCAAATTTTTGCTAGGGTCAAGTGTCCCCCCTCCTCTATATATAAAAGGAAAACTATCACCGCTACCTAGGCTTAACAAGTAAATGAGTGATAGTCGACTAACTTATAAAATTAAACTGGGTAAGTAAAAAAATCTTAATTATTCCATACAAATTGACTTAAAACCAAATGCATTTGTTACTTTGTAATGTAATATGTTATAGTTAAGTACTTTTACTTTTTTTCTGGCATGGTTTAGGAGATGGATAACTACGGAACCCTACTCTGTGCGTGGTCCAACATGCACTTGGCCGGTTTGTTTTTAAGATTTAAGTTTAACTCTTCTAAACTTCTTTTGCGGCGTTGTGCACTTTTTGGGATGCTTAAAAAATGTTAAAACAATTTTCGATCAGGTCACGTGTCCTGAACACGTGACCTGATCGAAAATTCGTAAGACGGAGGGAAAGTTCTGAAGTGTTAAATTTTTAATGTAATATAAATTGTCATGTTTGTGTACGATAGCGCAATAAATGAATTTTACCACGAAGAAATTTTACCACATAAATGATAGTACTTTTATACTGATAATTAAAGCAATTCGTGCGAAATTATTCCCTAACCATTCCAAAATATCTAAAATGCACAGCCCGCACTCCCGGAGTGCAACCCGTTGTTTTTTCAGAATATGTTTAACACTTGGCGATGCCACTTGAATCATGAGATATTTCATTTTATGAGACACCTTACGCTCTATTGTATAGGTACCCACAATTGCACCCTAACAACATCCCACAAAATCAGCATAAAGCATTTGTTTTGTGACTAACGACATTTTAAATGACTGGTCTATACCTAATAATATGATATACTTGCTAACTATGTTGGTTCATAAATCAAATGTTTCTTCCTAAAGGAATTTAGGTTTTTTTTTTAAATATAGGTTACCTATTTAGGCCATAAACTCTGAACGAAGTAACAATTAGCAAAAGTCGTTGTAGAAGAATAGATTCTTCTTGAAAAGCTCGTTCTATTGGTGTAGCTCATGGCCATTGCCCGCCGAACAGAGACCTTAACATTGAGGTCAAATTTTTCTCATATTTAGGGCTTTAACTTTAATCGGACTTATAATTAGCAAAATATGTTAATAGCAAATGATCCTCTTTAAAGCTCTTTTTAACGGTATATAATATAGGTACAGGGTGCTTTAAAATCTTTAACTTCACATGCTTTAAATTAATAACGTCCTTAAACGATCCGCCAAACTTGAATATTACCAAAATATGTGTATATTTACGATTGATAAATTTAAACTTTTTCATTAATTGTACTCGATTTAATTTTACATGAATAGTGTTCCTCTGAGCTATCCTTCATATTATTTTCGAAAGTCAAACATTTCGCAAGGCTCAATTTTTTAAACTACAATTTCGAAACATTTGGGAAAAATGCTCATGTTTGAAGTGCTATACCTCCATACCTATTAAACCGACAAAGCTATGGTTGCACTCAAATTGTAGCAAATTTGGTCAACTTTAAAAGTTTAGCGGTTTGTCTTTTTACGTAAAATTCACCCTTTAGAAGTTGAAATCCAAAATTTTAAAAATTATCCAAAACTTTTTAGTTTTTCCGAGCGGCACGCAGTTAAGTACAGATCTTTCGAAGAAAATTTGGGCGTATACTACTGGCAAAAAATAAGGCCCAAGCAATTTATTGCGACCAAAGATGTTTAAACTATCTGGCCTAATTAACTTTTTCTATATTTGGAAACCTAGGTACGTATAATAAGTCTCATTGAAGGAAACTTACTCCAGTCGACGCAGGGACCCCCATGACAAGGGAAAAAGCACACAATTATTGACACTAAAAAATAACTTAGAACTGGCCATTTTACTGAAGGAGTCTGAGTCTAGTGGACAAAATTACACATCAGACTTCAAGTCGAAGCATTATTATAAATTCTCAGGTTTTTACAAACCTTTCAAAAATTGATAAGGAGACCTTATCGAAAGTATGAAGAGGTTCAACAAATTTTACACCATGTGAAGATTTTCCCTCGAGCTTGCCTGTGTATCGACACTGGTAACGAAACCATACCGCGATTCAGGAATCAGACACCGCCATCTATCGAACCAGGAGTTAAACTCTTGGCTGCATGAGTTCTCTCTCAGAATGAATAAAATTGTACAAATAATAGTTAAATTGTACAATTTTATTCGTTCATTGTCATATTGTTTTTCTCTACTAGTTTTTTTTTTTGTACTGTGTATTTCTTTGGATAAGAGTAGTTTAAGGTGTCATGCGTCGTAGTGTGATGTCTTGATTCTATTGTTTTGAAATGTCTGTAACTCGGTAGTACATTAGTTGAGTAATAGTATTCTCCATATAAACACTATAATAGTTCCTCTGGCCTCCTAAGAGGAACATTAAAGAGAATTTCCTTTCGACACTTTTATGAAATGTGCAAATTCGTTTTCATTAAGACTTCTTTATTTTAATTGATGTATTTATGTACTTATCATTTTCAATGTATTTGATTTCTTACTGATAAATATCTCTTTTCATTGAAATATGATAATCAATGATTTATTTACCTATGTGTTTATGTAAATTAATCTCCAATGACATCTTCTTTTTCCATCCCTTTTAACTAAAATCTCAGTTTCAAAAGGTGTTATATTCGTCATTAATAAAAAGGTAAGAAGAAAAATAAAACTAAGTACTAACAGTCACGAAAATACTTTTTTCCATATTTTTATTTTGCCTTTAATATGGGTTTGCTCTTGAGTCTAGTCTAGGTCATAGATGACAGAGACAAAGTCGACGATGGAGCGAGCTTACCCAGAAGAAGGCTGTTCACTCTAATTTTAAGAGATTAGGGTTGTATGCGTTCGGAACACAAACGCAAGCAGAGAGTTCCACTCCTTTGCTGTGCGCATTATAAGAGACATTTATATTTCTTGTATCGTTCAGTTACCTTGCCACATTAATTTACTATGCACAAATAGTTACTAATTTCAATTGTCATCTAGTAATCTATCTATAGTAAAATTAAGAATATCTGATATACACTCAGCTTTTCAAAATTCAGTAGGTAGTTGTTATGAAAGAAAACCGTTCGAGTTTTGTTTAACAAATTTTATTTTCCTTTATAATTACACAACACAAAAGGAAATTTACAAAATGCAGTAACGCCATCTGAAACACTACGTTAACAGTGTGGTTAATAATTTAATATGTATTATATAACTAGTAACAATATAGTGTTTTAAATATACTTTATTTTACAGGACTGACATATAAGGCATATTAAGGTATATTTTTAGACTCGCGAAAAAGCATTTGGGAACTTCAAAAAATTTGGAAAGTGTTCAAGTGAAGATAACTCCTATTGCCTGAACTATAAATATCAACCTGTGCTAATATGGTATTTTTACCTATACTTAATGTAACTTTATTAGATGCTTATATTTTCAGGACAGTTAATTCACATAGTCAAGTAGGCTCTAGTTGAAAGGTATAAGTATTATATTCATTCAGGAATATTTTGAAATATTGCATCATGCTAGCTTACCGAATGAATAGTTCTAACATTCCTTGAACTTAGCTATGGATAATAACTTAAGAACACTAATTAAATATTGAAAAACTAACTGGCCAAGTGCGAGTCAGACTCGCACGCAAATCCTTATTTTGTTGGTATTGCGGCAATAGAAATACACACTGCGAAAATTTCAACAGTCCACCTATTTATGTTGTTATTTATTACGGTTCATGAGATACAGCCCCAGTAGCAGCAGCCTATATAGTAATAGGGTTCTTAAAAGTATTAAACAATTGAGCAAGCATCTACCTGCCTTTTGACTTTTGAATAAAATCCTGTCGAAGTTAAGAAAATCGAAATGAACTTGATTTATGAATGGTATTTCTTTAAAGCTATCAATTTGCAAATTGACTGACCTGAAACAGCTATTCTCAGCTAATATTGTTACAAGCTTTATATTTTGTAATAAATAACTGGGTTTGGGTAGTACGTTTAGGTAATACACAGTCTATCCTGTGGTGCCCATGCGTATTTCCTGAAAATGCAACGCTGCATCTCGATCAAATTACAGCTACTTGTCAGTGTCATTATGATATTATACTGCTTTTGGTAACAAACTTTCAGCTTTCAAGTTCCCAGTGAAAAAGGCTAATAAAAGCCTACAAGTATCTTATCAGCTAGTAGCCCTAAACTCTCTATTTGGTAGTTGCATTTTTTCTTTTATCTAGATCTTGAAGAAGCAATGCGGTGTTGAAAAATGTATACAATTTAGTAATAATAGTAGTTTTAGATTGTAATGACTAAGTTGACTAGAATAAAATAGAATATTGTATCCCCTATTTTCTTGCCTACACGTAACAGAATTGAAAGTTTAAGATTGTATTTTTTTTTGTTTCATTACAAGGTTGTTTACTATTTAAGAGTGTTATTCGTTTCAAGTATTTTAATTGTTATGGTATCAAGCACCAACAGGACCTAATGTGAATAATAAACGAAGATACTTAAACTTAAAATAAAAACTAAGTATAGTGTTCATTAAAAATAAACTGTAGTGGAAAGTCTGCTTTGCATAAAATGCGTATTTACTTCTTTTCATAAAACGTTTGCATCTTACAGTTCACAACAATAAACCAGACTTGTATGGACGCTGCCTTGAAAATCTTTTATACTTATATTGATTCGAAAGAAAATATATAATAAAAAGTGACTAGATATCACAACTAACAAATAAATTAAGCCTGCTTTACAAACATGGCGTGTTGAGGAGAAGCCGTGTAAACAATGGTCCTCATCGTAAATTTAAATAAACATGACAATCTCATTCGCGTCCAACAAGTCCGTCGAACTTAAAACTAATTCGTAATCTACAACGTTAATTGAGTTTATACCAATATGCACGATGAGGCACCGAGATCACGGTTTTGTGTCTGGAGGGTTGAAGAACTCCCAGTGGTGATGGTGCACCGCCCGGCTGTCGCTCAGCCCCAACATGATCAGCCCCGCAATCAGCACTAGGAATATAACCATCGCCATCTGGATGTCTTTCTTGTCTTCAGCGCCACTAATGTACGACATGAAGGAGTTGAATATACTCCTTATAGTTCTGGTGATCGACGAGTGGCAGACGCGCAGAAACTGCGCACCTGCTTCGGTTATCGTAGGCTCATGTGATCTCACGGGGGGAGCGATGCGGCGAGGGGACGGCCGGGGTTTACCATCATCGGAACTGGATTCTGAATGTGGAGCTGCGGGTCTCCTCTTAGCTCGTCGTGTTGGAGGCGGTGGAGTCTGGTGTTGAGGGTCATGAAAATCAAAATGAGGCCGCTCTCGCAACGACCGAGCTGGGAAGAAAGATGCCGGTGGGATGGTTATGTCTTGGAGATATGAGTACAACAACGGAGTCAAATCAGGAGGTGGTGGTCTTTGGGGCGGAGCCCCAGCTTCCTCTGCACTAGGAGGCCTAGGAGGAGGTGGCGTTTGAGGTGGCTCTTCTTCAACAGGGGTTTTCACTTCCGGTTTTATATCGTCCACTTTCTCAATAGGCAGGTCATCTGTTTGTGTATGTTCCTCTCTACTAACCGGTCTTGGAGTTTCAATAACTTCTAGAGTTGCTTGTACGGGTACGGGTGGCGGCGGCGGTGGAGCGTGCGCTGTAGATATTTCAGCAAACTTTTTAACGATCTCGTCGATTACTGATTGAGAAAATTCAATCCCACTCACAGAAATGTGCCCCGACTTAGAATCTAATTCTGAAACTTGCAGCGTCATTCCTTCTATATCTGACACCAGAATCTTATTCGCTTGAAGCTCGGATACATTTAGCCGACCGACATCTAAATCTTTAACCTGAAGCCGTTGTGTTACCAAATTATCTAACTGCACTTCTCTGCTTGTGTCACTCACTTTTTCAAGAGCGCGCTCTTCAGCAAGCTGTGCGGTATTTTTAGGTCTTTGTCTGGTGGTTGAAATGCCTCTGGACCTTGGAAGTGGAGGAACATCTGGGATTTGAGATTCATCAATATCTATGGGTTGTACGGTTAATGAAGCCTCCGTTAGCATTACATCACGCTCGTTGATCCTAGTTGGACTCGACACACGTCTTTCAACCAATATAACTGTAGGCGATGTACGCCCTAGACTTGGTTTAGATAATTCAGATATTTTTGGATCAGAAAGTTTTAATGATTTGTCAGTGCGGGATGTAGGACGCGACTCACGAGGTGTCTCAGCTAATTTACCGTGACTCTTAGAGAGCATAGAATCTTCATCAATAATGTCTCTTAATGAGCTTGACATTGACAATTCTAAATTGTCATCCATACCTAATTCAAACTCTACATCGTCTGGTAGAGGATCAGTCTGAGTAGATACTTCAATCTCTAATACATCCTCTTGTTTTGTTTGATCTTCATCATAATCTCGTGAAACTCCCATTGCAGACTCTGCATCTGTGGATATGCTCCGCTGCATATCATTTTTATCCCTCTTTCTTCTCCTGGATCCTCTGGGCGGACGTGGTGGAGGAGGAAGAGGTCTATCTTTCATTTTATTTACAACATCCCCAGATTTTAAGTCTTTATGGACCTCTTCAAACGGTTCGTCTATTTCAACGTATTGCGTTAAATCTCCACTCACCGAGCGTTTAGTGAAGCTGTCTAAAGTCATAAGACTAGTGGAGGACTTCTTTCTAGGTGGTCGATCGGGACCGACAGGTTTGGTGGGTCCGACCGTATAATATTTACGTTCTGAGCTATTGCTCTTGCGGCGTCTCGGCGGGGTCTTGCTTTTAGAACGTCGTACGCCTTTGCTCGGTGCGTAGGGGCCTTTGTCAACTGTCGCATATCCGGGGCTGTCGTGACGAATTTCTCTTTCAATATCGATGTCTTCAGGAGGTGGTATGTTAGTGTCGAGTATGAGGGACTCGGCGCCGTGTGAGGTGCGGTCGTCGTCGCAGAGCGAGGTGCCCCGGGAGCTGCGGGAGCGGGTGCGGCGGGGAGGCACGGGGCTGTGCCCCGTCGTCGACTGCACGTACTCTTGCGGCACGATGTACTCATGTTCAGTGCGATACACGATTATCTGGAAAGTATAAAGTATGATGTTAATGCCTCGTTTACTAACAAACAATATAAGAAAAGTAGCGTATTATAACGTCACATTTATACAGACGGTAGTATGTTCGAATTAAAATAGCCCATTCAAAAAAACAATCGAATAAATCAGGTTGGGTGTAATCATTAAATGTGGCTAGTGCCGACAGCGGTGCCTTGACCTTGTATTTGAACTAACACAAAAATGATATCTACCTAATGGGTTAACGTAACAGCTTAATTAAATGTAACTAATAAATGTAATGTAACTGCAGTAGGGCTTAATAGGGCATGCAATATTTTCATGACGTGTTTCAGTGGAGGTGCAGTTTATAATATTTAAACCAAGTTTTAAAGATTTAAGAAACTTGGTACTTTCGCAACTTCGATCGCATTGAATTTTAAGTGCCGGTATCAAGGAAGAAAGATTTTTTAAAGAATTCTTGTCACTATTTGCGTCAGTTTGTGTGGTTGAGATTTTGTGATAAGTAGAGATCGGACAATCGGATGCATATTAACCTAAACTTAATTTTTTTGGCTAACATATTATGGAAGCAGCTTCTCCGAATATTTTTATTATGAATAAGATCCCGGGATCCCGGGATTGCATAACTGATTGAATGAATTATTTTATAACTTAAAATTTTAATTCTCTATGCAAGTATATGTGTATGTAGGGTATAAGGAAAAGTGTGGTATGTTAAATATAAAAACATAAATTAATACAGAAGAATTCGCTTAATACGATTTTTAAGTCTGACCCTGCAACTAGAACAAATGAACAGTCGCCTAGTTACAGCGGAATGCTTTTCCCTACTTTAGCCAGAAAAAGTATGAAACCATGCTCATACTTTTTTCTGACTAAAGTAGGCAAAAGCATACCGTTGTAACTAGGCAGCTCTGTCATTTGTTTTCAAATCGGGTTTATTACATCTCACGGAGTATTTATTTAAATTTGTTGGTCTCTGAATCGCGGGATTTTTTCGATTAAAATAGCTTCTCATAATAGCCAACATCGTAACTTTACTTAAATACTAGCTTTTGCCCGCGACTTCGTACGCGCATATCCCGTTTTTCCCCGTTCCCGTATAGCCTACACATAGCCTTTCTCGAATGTGGCTATCATATCCAAAAAGAACTTTCCAAATCCAACTGGAAGATCCAGAGATTAGCGCGTGCAATCAAACAAACAAATTCTTCAGCTTTTTTTATATTAGTATATACATATGTAGATGCATCCGAATATCCGATCGCTAGTGATGAGTTAGTCAGGTAGCAAAAAGCATACATACCTTGCTAATTTCGCTGTGGGACAGACAGAAAATACAATATAGTAAAATAAATACATGAATACGCGCACAAGCAATTATTGGTAATTGAGTGCGTTACTTCAAATGATGTTTTAGACCTAATTTGCAACGATTTCAGCCTAAGGGATCGAACTTAAACTTTTGTTTATGTGAGAAGCTTCAAGAAAATTCCCCAGCTTGATCTTCACATTTCAGGACGCTGAATCAATCAGTAATCAGCCGATACAAGTTTGCCTATTTATAACGTTACGAGTACACTAGGCTTTGTTTTGTACATCGATCGAGCTTGTACTACCTACCTACTCGCGTGCTATTTGTATCTACAAATATTTAATCGCTGCTCGAATCGCGAGCAGAAGTTTAGGATCTAGTCATTTGGCAGATGTGCCAAACTAGAGTAATAAATGATTTAGGTTCCACCATGCTTTTTTTTTTGTTCTGAAAAACTAATAAAAGGCATACACCCTTTTCCAGTTACCTAAGAATGATTACGTCATCAGCGAATTATATGTCTATAATATACGTATCATTCAGTAATACCTATAGAATAACAGGTAACAAAAAATAAAGAACTTTATCGTCTGAATTTAAAATTAGCCGCCGCCATTTGTTTATATTTTCGTTATCTAGGTCAACAAACCAATCGAAACAATGTCCAAAAATACAATCCGAGTCCATCCCGTATAGACTCACTGGAAGCGCGCCAGAACAAATTGCACAGAATATCAGCTCGTTTTATACCTAACTTTATATTCGTTTCTTCGGCAATTTATCAATCAGACAGATGACGTAAATGCCACTGGTATTATAGGTGGTCGGTGATAAAAGATTTTTCGCGGCCTCGGTATGTATTTTTTTGCTCCGAGGCTCTACTACGACGTCTTAAAAATCAGCATAATTCCGCTGTGTGTTGCTAAACAGGACGAATAGCACTATCACTTTCATTCTACGGAATTATGTTGGAATTGTACATCGTATGCCGCTGGCATAAATAATTTAGAACATAGTACATACAACGTGTAACATAAACGCAATACCACTTAAGGGGTCTTGAGGGGGTACCCATCATTATGAACGATGGGTACCCCCTCTTTTACTATAACTATGGTACTAACACTGAAATCGACTCCCCCATACGTTTCTGTGCGCATAACTCGAAAAAATGTAGGTACTGAACAGAAGATTTTTTTTCGCGATTTAGGGGCTGGTCTCATAGTAAAAGTTGTTCATAATTATGAGCACAATGACCCCTTATGAGGTAATGCGTTTATCTATAACCGCTGAGTTTCCCAGTATCGAATCTGGGATTCAGTAAATCATTAGGTAGCTTGTAGCTTTAGGCTAAAAACTGCGTGATGATTGTCAAATCAATAAATAAATTAAAAAGTCACGTAGCAATTCCGTACCGCATGTTATAGCTGATAGAATTTCAATTTGGACATTATTAAGTCTAGATTTATGTTCAGTTAATGGACTTAGAATCGCTTCTATAATCACGTCACTCAAACATATCAGACAAAACACGGGTGAAGTCTGCCTCTACGGCAGACGTAATGTTGTGTTATTCCATCCTACAGTTAACGTAAACAATCGCTTTCGCATTGCTTTAATAACAAAACCATTTCTATTAATGTTTAAATACTTCATATGTAGGATGTTAAGCTGGTAAGCTCGCTCCATTGTCGACTTTGTCTCTGTCATCTATGACCTAGACTAGAGTCAAACCCATATTAAATTAAATAATAAAATATATAATATGTTCGATGCTAGTCATCGAACATATATATTTTTTTCATATAGATATTTTTTCACATATATGTTTTGGTCAATGAATTGCTATCTTTTAAAAGAAAGCGATTGTCGTGTGCTAAGATTTTATACAATAGACACGCTATAAACAGGATAGGCGACATAATCATTCTATTTAGTGGTATGCGTTATGCAGTTTCCAAAGTTTTTTTTAAACTTTATTGGCCTATAATGCTGTACTGTCAACAGTATGTCTTTAGTAAAACTTGACCTATAAAGGCATCGCATAGTTGAATTTTTAAAGTGGAGTGTGATTAGCAGTATGTTTGCTAGTTGTGGTGTTTTAAGTGTATATTTAAAGGTAATACTCACATCGTCTGTGTTCTCGTGTTCCTGCGTCTGTTCCCACAGCTCCGAAGCCGACACTTTATTGAAGTCGTTCAGGGACGAATGCTTGAAGTCCTTTTTGCTGAACCTCTTCTTTCTCTTTGGTGGCATCGGTAGAGTTTGAGACTGAATGGGAACATTCTCCGGGTATTGGATAACATCATCGTTAGCATATTCATGTATAGAATGCAAGTCAGTGGTTGGTGTGAAATCAAGGTGATTGTTGATGTGCATATCAATGTTTCCTTCCACGTCACAACTTATATGCTCGTCTTGATGGTCTTCTGACAAACCTAAGTCTACCTCACTAAATTGCATACTGGCGTTGACACTGTCGTCCATGTACGGAGTCGATTCCTCCTCTTTCTTCTTCCGCTTGGCTCTCGATGGCCTTACTGGTGGAAACGTGTAATAACCGTCATCTTTATCATTCAAATCTTCAGTAGAATACCTCATCGGTTCGTTGTCATCGATCATCAGCTCAGGATCAGCGTCAGGATCGTTGACGTACATATTGTCGTCGTTCATTCCCGAATGACTCCCTATCATTGAGAGAATATTCTTCGGATTTTGGAACGCTTTTCGTGTTTCATCGCTCAAATATTCCCTTGTTTGAATATCTTCACGAGAAATACCTCTCGGTCGAACAAAAAATTCGTCATTGTTAATTTCGGTTATGACATGTGTGTATTCTTGTTTAGAAGGTGAAATATCGGGTATTGATGAAGCATTACGTTCGTCTTCCAGATGAGAAGGTTCAGGTTCATCGTCCATATACTCGTTGTCCACTTTGTCAAAATCATAGGTGGTCTCAATTCGCCTGCTGTTTTCGATCTCAAAGTTGGCATCATCATCATTTTCCATAGTCCCGTATTCTCGTGGCTCTTCGGGACTATCAGGGATATAAGTTGGTTCATCTTTATTTTTTTTGACCCGGGTGAAGGTAAATGTGGGTGGTGGTGTATCCTCCCTGTTTAATGTCGGTGATGATGATGTTTTGGGAATCTCTGACTTCTTCTTTCTGTTAAACAGTCTGGGGTAAGTTCTAGTTTCAAACTCTACAGTAGCAACATCTGTAGGCTCTACGTTTGAATCCGTGGAGTCATTGGTCACATTGTATTCTTTTTTCCTACCAAGACTAGGAAAGTTGATCTTTGGCCTGTCAGGCATTCTGAATTTTGGCATATCAGGAACGGAAAACTTAGGCCTGTCTGGCAATGTGAACTTTGATCGATTTAATTTTTCGGCTATATTAAACTTAGGCCGGTCAGGTAAGCTGAACTTCCTTTTGTCTGGTAATGTGAATTTTGGTCGGTCTGGAAGGGATATCTTAGGCCGTTGAGGCATTTTGAATTTAGGCCGTTCAGGCATACTGAATTTAGGTTTTTCAGGCATGTTGAACTGCTTAGATTTTATGCTTTGTAATTTTGATTTCAATTTTCCAGCTTGCGATTTTAGTTTACCCGTACCTTCTCTGATGCGCTGCTGAATTTTACTGTCCGTGCTTTCGGCATTCTTTGATCTGCTGTCGCGTTTTAAAGGTAACTGTTCTAGTGCAGACGAGTCAACCTGACTTGTACTAACTTCGCATTCTGTGCGTGATGTTGAGGAGGGAGTGTTTACGAAATACCTATCTTCGATGTCTCTTTGTAGTGCTTCAGCGCTTGTCATTTCTTCGTTTTTATAATCATTTATTCGTAAATTTTCATCTAATTGTTCTTCATCATCTGAGGCATGCTGTAAATATTTTCTCTCCAGAGAAGTGGTACTTGACAACTCATCATCAGTTTTAACCAATTTGATTGGTTTCTCATCTACACTCGGAGCAGTGTAAATAATGTTTGGTGGTGGTTTTTCGATGATTTCATATTCGTGATCACTGAAAAAAAATAACAGTCTTTTATAATATAAGTAGTACATTCCTTAACTGCCTATAGCACAGCATATTTATAGCATACGTTCGCAAAACTAATAAAAATATATTTTGAATAGCAGTAAATCAGTCGCAGAGCATAAAATGGAGTAAAGAGCATAACATAAAGTAATGCAAATCGCAAAAATTGTGATTCGTCGCAGAAGATTTGAGTTATATTTAAACTTCACACACACGTTGCTCGAGTTACAATTAGGCCAACAGCCGCCGCTCGTTTTAGCCGCAGCCGCCGGGCGAAAGACGTTGTTCATATTATTTTGCAGTTTGTAATGTTAGTTATAAATGTCATGAAAACCGTCGAAAATGAATGTAGGTGGCTTGACTTACCTCTCGTACGAAATAAAATTACTAGCTCGCGACGTCGGTCTAGTACCCACTGGATTCACTCTCTCCGGGAGGAGCGAGTCACATTGAAAGAACTGACAAGCGCATCGGACGTCTGGAGTGAATATCTGAGCGCTGCCTTCTCGGGTCGGCCTCACAGGCCGCTCTATAGGAGTGCCACCTTCGGATGTCCATCGCCGAAGTGTAGTCATAACTACCGACTACCGAATCCAGGGCATATTTATTTTAGTTAGTCGTTTCCCGTAAACTACACGAACTGTCATTTGCACGCGGGCAATGAGTCATTAAGTGTGTTTGTCAAAGCTGGACAGTAAATGAACTAATCACAGACGTGAAAGCAGCCGCGAGCACTGATCACTGATGACAATTTTAAAGAGCTTCCCCAATGTGCAGGAAGATCGGTCCGACCGAGCTATATTTATCAGACAGTCAGAAGCTAGCGCGTTCGCTTTGCATGTGTTGGACACGGCTGTTATGTCACAGTTGTTACATGTGATGTACTACTGTACTGCTTACAAAGGAGTTATTAGTAATGTTAAATAAATAATAAAATATTTACCTGCTGGGTTTAGACCATTTTCTCGGATATTCTATTTTTTGTCGATCGTTGGCGCCGTGAGGGCTGGGGCTGGGTGACGATTCTATAGGTGTTGCAGCAGGCTGGTCTCCAATCACCTCTGCATCTTCTCCTGTTAATTCAGTTATGGTAATATTGGGCGATTCGTTGCTAGGTCCTCTTTCATCTAATTGGTTTTGAAATATTTCGTCTACGTTGGGCTCATCTGGATCCATTTCTTCGTCCAAAATCACTGCTTCTTTATTTACATTATCCATTTTATGCAATTTTTCCATGACGTGATCTTCGGATTTTAGACTAGCATTTTCCATAACTAAGCTAGGATCTTGGGAGGCGATCGACTTCTTCTCCAACAGGCTTTCATTTTCCTTGTTGCTGTTACTCCTACTTTCATCATCCATTCTATTACCGCCTTGCTTATCCACATCTGGCGAGAAATGCACGTCTTTACCTTCCTCTATGTCTTCATAAATATGCTCTTTCTTTTTTCTTGGTGGAGGTGTGTCCACAGCCATAGTCTTACTCATCTCATCAGAGCTTCCTAATTTGATTGCTCCAAATTTTTGTCTTCTGACGGCGCCTGGTGAAGACCTCAGTTGTCTTATTTCTTGAGTTTCATCATTTTTTTTGCGTTTTGAAATGGGTGATTTTTCATTTTCATTTCGTTCAAGTTTGTGTAAAGTTTTATCTGCTAAATGTTTTATTTTGTTTACCAAAGGGTGACAACATTTTGTTTTTTCCCTCGTTTCTGATGTAACTCCTATGCTGTAGTGTTGTTCTGGTACTCGGCGTTTAAGTATACCTTTGGGAGAGACATTTTTAGGTATTTCCACAGGTGTAGCTAAGTGGGTACTAGCTTGACTTTCGGGACGTTTAACTACATACGCTTTCACCGCTTGGTTAATGACATCTTCTTCTGAATCTAACGATATTTCTTTAGAAAAGTTCGGTACGTGTACTCCCTCATCTTCACCTTCCTCGCCATGCTTGCGACTACTCCCAGGTGAAGAGTCAAGGTTCAGTATCCTTTGCATGTCCCCGTCCACCGGCGAACGTGTCCGAGACCGTGAAAACTCTCGTGACATACTTCTTCTCGGCGTCGTCTCTCTGATGATATCTTCTGCAGTTATTTCACCCTGAAGTGGCTCCTTTAGTAGGTGAGTCCATGGGTACCTTCCCGCTTCACGAGCTCTTCTCAAATCCTCCCATTGATATGTTTTTATAGGTATTGCTGGTAAATCTTTTTCTTTATCTGGCGACAATTCAGATTCCATATGTTTGATTATTGAATTTAATTAACTTGAAAAATATTTTCTAAATTAGATTTGCCGGACACAATGTTTTCGATATAATGTAGATGATAATTTTGAAATATTAATGCACGAACCCCGCAAATTTTTCACTTTTTCACCGTATAAACTAAGAACACAACATTTCGTTTCAATGTGAGAATCTCTGACTGAAAACACGTTATGTTTGCGTGGGCTCGTGTAGAAATAGGTGTGAATAAGTTGTGTACTATGATCATTGGCCAACAGATTATTTTGGACTAATGCACCGATGTTACCTTGAAGCGTTCAGGGCACTTCTGTCGTGAGTCCTCAGCTCACCATCCCTGGTGTTGTTTGTTGACATGGGATGCACTAGACGCGTTTTTTTTTTGTTTTATTTATTTTTTTCCGATCGAAACCGATTGGCGATCTGCACTGAATCCCGGTTCAACTGGCCGACACGTCTTAGTCCGCGCAGGCGCGCTAAATATAAGATTGAGCATGAATTTATTTTTGGTGAGTATTTCGCGTCATCAGTTAAAACTATAGGACCGTTCTCGATTTTGGAGGCTATCTGTATGGTTTGTAATCAGAGATGCTGAGGTTATTTAATGAATGGAAAGGTCAGTTTGGTTTTTTAGAGTTGGTACTGAGTTGACTTACCGATGACACCTTGAACGAAGTCCAAATGTCTGGTGCGGTAGGACCGCGGGCAGTGTTCGCGCGTGACTGCTACATTCACACATTTATTTATTGATGTATATAATTGTTACACGTACATATGCATTATGTAAGCGTATGTGTGTATTTAACAGGTGGGAAAATATTTTTTTATGTTTGTTGGTGTACCTACAATATCTATATTAATTATCTGGGTCATCTTAGTTCTATTCAGTGCCGGGGAGCGAAATTGAGATTACGCCTCCATTTTTTTTACTTTTCGATTGATTTTCTATTGACCATTCGTATAGAAACAAAAGATGTTTTGCAGTTTTACAAGAAATCTTCAAAATTTAAGTAGATCGTCAGGCGATTGACATAAAATAGGTTAGATTTTTATTTGATCAACAGAACTTATACAAAAATATGCGTTACTTTACTTTATCGAATAATAAAGGACAGTTAAAAACAAAGAAATCTCCAGATTAAACTCCCCATCTTTTATTTATAGGGGTTACTTTCTGAATGTATTTTGATTAAAAAGGCTGCTCAAGATTTGGTAGCTCTACAGGACATTGGGGCTTAGATTGAATTCCCGTCCCAGCCATTTTCTTCATTTATTCTTCATACTTAAAAGCAGATTGAGTGAAGTGAGTGGAAAGGGAAGGGGAGGGGAGAGAAGAGCAAGAGATAACGTTAAAAAGTGTTCAAAATGTTTAGGATTTAGGTACCGCAAGAACTTTCGGTAACGCATGTCTATCGCATAAATTGTAGACTTTTTAATACTGGCTTCTCAAATGAACACTTGTATTAAATTTGTCTAGAGCCCAAGGACAAGTAAAGGGAAAAGAAAAATAATATTACTCATATATAAACTGAAGAGGGAGGGGAATCAAGGAAATAGAAAGGGGTTCTACTAATAAAACAAGCGACTACATTTTAAAGATTTTTATTACGTCAATATCATAATTATTTTCTATGGATAACATCAACTTAATGTATAATAATTTTAAAAGATTTTCTGATTGAAAAAAACAGTGAAATGAGGGATAATGCACATTAAATAACACTATTGTAAAGATTAAAATACAGGTTTACAGTAATAGATTGTCAAACATCTACAGAATTTTGCGCTGAATATATGTTACTCTAATAAAATACACATAATTAATTAATAATAAAACATTCAATTCGTGTACAATTTTCTAATTACGTCGTTACTTATTTTATAAGTTATTATAATATTTATGTCTAAATGGAAGATTTATGGAATGTCTACGAAGTGTGATTGGTACCTAATGCATGTGGCGTGTGACTATATATTTAAACAGGAGTTTAAGCAGGAGGAGGTTACAATCATAATTCAGCATCTAATAAAAACACAAGCCACAAAAAAATAAAATTAAAGCTCAAGAAAATGTGTTTTCTACTCCAAAAGACAAACCCCATTTACTTACTATCAGTTTAAACATTCCAAAGGGTGTTGACTATTTTCTTTTTTTTGAATTTTTCAATAATTCAGGGGCTTTTGAACGAATTTTTGTGTCCTTAAAGATTGTATGTGATGCAAAGAAATCATTGGTACAAAGCCAATGAGAAGCCTTTCCGAAAAATAACTGTATCGACATTCTAAGCCGATATACCAACTAAAGGTAACTCATAAAATTGCATGATTGTCGACGTCTGCACTAGGAGACACCGACAAAGAGAGGGAGAGGGATAGGCGCGTGCAAAAGCGTGTTGTGAAGGAGTTCAACTACTTAGAGAGAGAGGAGAGACAACGTCAGAACAGAGTCAACTGCAGACGTTGGAAAATTTGTACTCTTGTATACTGGTGCTTCATTCTTGGCTGGTCTGACTCCTTAGGAGCCTTGGATCCATGTCTGCGCGAACTGTCTATTCGCTATACAGAACGTAGGCCTACCCTTTGGATCGGTACCAAAACCATCCCTGGGTTTGATTAGCCTAATTGGAAAACAGAACGCAATTTTAAGGAATATAGCAATTTCGTACTTATCTAGTCTCGAAACTACTTTTATTCCTGTGAACTCTTTAGCTCACCGCAACGTTTAGATAAAATTCGAATTGACCATCTTGCGACAGTCGGGATCGTCATCCTTCTTTACGTTGCGGTTCACTCGATAGGCGATGTTAGCAGTTACCATTGCTTGACCGACCTATCATTTTCAAATAATCCCTGAAGTCGATGCGACCCCCGAGGGAAGATATGGGGATGGTCGGATTGTAGCCGGACCACGCGGCAAGAACTTAACAAACGAACTATAACAAAATCTGTAAAAAGTAAATAAGTCACTGAATTATATATGTATAAACTCTGAATGATTCAATATTGTTAGAAGGACAGCAAAAGAAATGGGTTTCAACAATAAAAGATTAAACGATGGACTGGAATGAATGAAATTGTCAAATGACTGTGTATGACTTGTAGAAAAGGGAGTTAGTGATAGCATGACGGCTGACAGGACAGAATGGAAGAAAAAAACGTGTTGCGCCGACCCCAAATAACATGGGATAAGGGCAGGAAGATGATGACTGTGGATGACTTGTGATCTTAATGGTTTGCTTGGTAGCAATCTTAACCATGATTTAGTTGTAGATAATGTCGAGTAACAAAGAAAATTAACTTTAATAAAATCCATAATATGAACTTTAACATGTAAAGAAGTTCAAGAGTTTGTAATACAAAATTGTACAGAATACTCGTAGATATTATATTGACTAAATTTATTAATGAAACGTAACCTATTTTACTAAAATTTTCAGATATAATAAATACTAGACATTCCTTTCGTTTTGCAATGTGTGTCTTTGGCAAAACGAGCACAGACGAACGAAACTGAAAGAAAACAGTGTACTTACTCTAACTGAGTGACTTAAATTAATATATTAGGAGTGAGATCTTTGATTGGAATGCTTAGTAAAAAAAAGAGAAATAAAAGAAAATGCATTTAACAATTTTACAGTTACTGGTTAAAAATGTTATCTGCAGAAGAAAAACCTGACTTAACTGTGAATCAGGCACAGGAAACAGGATCTTTTGTTCATTCGTGAGCTAGTATTAGCTATTCAGGACTGGTAACTGAGTACGTTCGTTGAAATGGATTGTACTAGAGCTAATTTTACAAGCTTTTATTTTACTGGCAACGTACATATGTTTGGGTGGAATCTTGCAACTCAATTTTGTAGCAGATATCTTCAACCGATTGAGCTCAAATTTTGTATACACGTTTTGGAAGATAATGCATGGTTAACTATGTGACGTCATTCTAAATCCAACATGGCGGCACACCCGAGTTGGCGGACTAGTTATTTTTAATGCACTCCTACAATATGGATATCAAATGAAAGGGCTTGCTGAGAATAAGTCGAAAAATAAAGTGGCGTCACTCTAAATGCAATATGGCTTACTGAAAATACGAATGCGAGTTTAAAAAAAATAAAATGCTGGACATAATCTCCGTTGCGACAATCTTTTATATCATATAATTGTGTAATGACGTTATAAGTTGATAGTAAAAGGTTTTTAGTTCATTTACATAAAAGCTTATTTTTTAAAAGGTTTTTGCTATTTATTTTTAAATATTTTGACCCCGAAAAATTGGGATCGTCGACTAACTTTGCAAAAGAAAGAAATTGTGCATGGAATAACGTGTGGGCTCTACCGACGGCAATTAAAATAATTTGTGGACTGTACCGACTGCAATTAAAATAATGTGTGGACTCTACCGACTGCAATTAAATACCTATAATTAAATACTTCCTTGTTCGGAACAACTGAGTGTTTTATTCTGATACGTTCCAAAAGTGGGCGTTTATTGTTCCTGCGGTTTGTATTTCAAGTGCGATACAATTATTTCGAGTGAACTGCCTCAATAACCAAGTGGTGTTTTCAAAAATGTTCATAGGTTGAACTTGTCACTTTTTGAACAATGCTTCATTTCTTTTACGAGTAGGTATTATTGTACTTAATTGTATACGAGGGATTTGATCGTTTATGTGTTACAATCCCGAGTGGAGGAGATTTCTCAAAATTTGCTTTCTTTGGTCGTGAATATTTAAAAAAATCATAAAACGATAATACAAAAACATTCCTATATACACCTCAAGTTTTTGGGGTCAAAATCGTTTCAAATTAGCTCTAGTACAACATCTCTAAAGTTTGACTTCGGAATGTACCTGAAATAACCGTTTCGGTTCGTCTTCTAGTCACAAATCTTCATTTTATTATGAACGTGTGGGTTTTAACGTTATATTTCTTCCCAGCGATAAATATACAGCGTAGGTATACTTGACAAACAAAATATTGATCGAAAACAAGACGCGCTCGCGCCGTTCAATCTCATCTACTGATTGATTAGTATTATTTAAGGTTGGACTGTCTGAGAGTATCTATTATATCTGTAATGATAGCATACATTTAATTAAAAATATTCCTACTATGTGGTAAGCCTACTGAACATTTCCTACTTAAAGCATCTTTGAAATAAGATATTATAATACTTAATATTAAAAATTTGACAAACATGTATAATAATTAATTAAATTCTAACATTAATAAACATTGTGAGCCTGCCAGGATAATTGGTGGTTAAACAGGGTATTATAATTAAAAATTCACTACATAATTTGATGCGTCAGCATACGCGTCGTGCTGTGACGTCATAACTCAGTAAACCTCTCACATAATTACAATCTGTCTGCTCTACTAGTCGCATTTTAACTAAAGATGTTTACTAAGTCGTCCACATCCCGAGAAACAGTCATTTTTCTATAATTTGTAAGGGATTACTGAACGCAGGCCTGAAAATATATATTGTTTAACCCAATAAACGTAAAGCATTTACGCTATATTTTCAGCCTTAGTCTCTATTATGACAAGAGTCATAGAAACATCGCGACGACGCGTACATACCGATTTGCGGCAGACCCAACCCACGTTGCCTGGCTTGTATAGAGCCGAAGTACTTGCACTTTTCTGTGGGTACTTTAAACGGGCTCATCTTTTTCGTCGTCCAGTGCCCACTGCTTTCCAGTGGTAAGCGCACATCGATAAAGACATTAAAAGTTCCTATCTAATACAAATATTAAATTGAATAACTATTTTTTTAGGCAGGATAATTTTTATTCACAATTATTTTTCTTCAGTGAAGGAAATGAGAAGTTAAATAGTAGCAAAGTTAAATACGTTATTTTAACAATTTACAAACTAAATAGATTAACAGCAACCAATATATTGTTGTTATAGTGCATCTAGACATAAATTTATGCTGAAACGATACATCTAAATTTAATTTTATTCTAAACACTTTAATATTTTTTTTTCGGTCGGTCTAAATTATTTTTTTGAAATACTTTCTTTCCATGAGTATTCAAGCCGGCCAATTAAGGCAAGAATGAATTATATTTTTTTTAATTTACTAATAACCTTCTATATTAATAAATGTGTCGGTCTAAGTGTTAAGCCAAGTATTCATTTTTCTGAAATACTTTCTTTCCACGAGTATTTAATCCGGCCAATTAAGGCAAGAATGAATTATATTTTTTTAATTTACTATTAACCATCTATATGAATAAATGTGTCGGTTTAAGTGCTAAGCCAAGTATTCATTTTTCTGAAATACTTCCTTTCCACGAGTATTAAATCCGGCCAATTAAGGCAAGAATGAATTATATTTTTTTAATTTACTATTAACCATCTATATGAATAAATGTGTCGGTTTAAGTGCTAAGCCAAGTATTCATTTTTTCTGAAATACTTTCTTCCTACGAGTATTCAAGCCGGCCAATGAAGGCAGGAATGAGTTATATTTTTTAATTTACTAATAAACATCTATATGAATAAATGTGTCGGTTTAAGTGCTAAGCCAAGTATTCATTTTTTCTGAAATACTTTCTTCCTACGAGTATTCAAGCCGGCCAATGAAGGCAGGAATGAGTTATATTTTTTAATTTACTAATAAACATCTATATGAATAAATGTGTCGGTTTAAGTGCTAAGCCAAGTATTCATTTTTCTGAAATACTTTCTTCCTACGAGTATTCAAGCCGGCCAATGAAGGCAGGAATGAGTTATATTTTTTAATTTACTAATAAACATCTATATGAATAAATGTGTCGGTTTAAGTGCTAAGCCAAGTATTCATTTTTCTGAAATACTTTCTTTCCACGAGTATTTATTTAATCCGGCCAATTAAGGCAAGAATGAATTATATTTTTTTAAATTTACTATTAACCATCTATGTATATGAATAAATGTGTCGGTTTAAGTGCAAAGCCAAGTTTTCTTTTTTCTGAAATACTTTCTTCCCAGTAGTATTCAACCCGGCCAATTAAGGCAAGAATGAATTAGCCAAGCAAAGCAAGCCAAGTATTAATTTTATTGGAAATACTTTCTTCCCACGTTTACTCAAGCTGGCCAATTAAGGCAAGAATGATGTGGGAGCTCAGTTCCTCTTCGCTTCACCAGTTTTCTCTTCAGCCCGTCAATAAAGACTAGCTTGAGATGAATAATTGAAATAGATACTATAGAGACTTGACTATTCTGCCGTTAACTATTCCAACAATATTTAAAAATTCAAATATCAGCAAATGTTAACTAACTTCAAAAACTTGTATTATATATCTACCTACTTAAGTTACAAGATTTATTTTCAAATAAGCCAATTTTATTCCGATAAATAACTTTGTAGTTTATTTGAAACATAAAATGGCTGTATATATATTGACTTAATCGTCATACTTAAATATAGCCTATATTTAAATCACGAATTTGGATATCAATTCCAATTGTGACTTTGTAATTCTAATTTCATTACCTTATTAATTTAATTTTTAATAATATATTTATGACATCCATTACATTGATGTCAGCCAAAATTATTTCTATTACGTTAACTCATTTTGGAAATCAGTTGTTTATTTTTGTTATTTATTAGATTTGTACATTAACGACATTCCTTCGCAATTCAAATTGTAGTATGTTATGTTCTGGTTATTTTTACCGTCGGAATTCATCCGGAAAATTGATTGAAAATACCACTCCCGACTCACTCATCATAATCCTTGCATAAATATTTGCTAGATACGAACCCCTGTAATGTCATTTTCACTGTGTTATTAGTCTCTTTCTTCACTTTGCCCTTGTCCTTCTACTCGGTTGACAATTAACTTAACAAGAGCGTAATCGTCTCTTCACTAAGTCACTTCCTGTGGTGTAGTATTGTCTTATTCTAAGTGCCTCACGTAGAGAGGCGGTGTCACTTTATTAACTTTGCGCGCCTCATCTAGTACGGCATCGTCGCTTTACTGGTCAGCGAATGACACGGTAGAAGGTCTGGTATATCATTCTCGCTGAACCGCAGCTGGGTCATTGAAGTGTCCACGAACCTGAAAATGGTAGCAACCAAATTTATATACTATCATAGTTTAGTGTGTCGTTTAGGTAAAAGATAGCAAAATGTAATAGCATAAGAGGTGAAAATCGATTCGCACATAGCTACAGCAAAACATTTTCGCATAACGACCAGAACTTACAGCTTGCCTTGATTTAGCACTGAATTATTTGCTTAATTACCTGCAATTTTGTCGCTAAGTCCATCACAATACGGGTGAGTATAGGGTGCTCGTAGAGGTCGTCGGGAATGCTGGGTGAACAGCGCGTGCGCTGCGCTCGGCCGCGGAACATGCGGTGCATGCGCAGGATCGTCTCGCAGAAGATGAAGCGCAGTATCAGAAGGCGGAGAAAGTCGTCGCTCAGGAATTGCACGTACGTGCAGTCTGAAATCATGTAAACAGAATTTTAACTATGTATCACAAGTGACACCATTAATATTTCGTTTAAAAACCAAGTGACGCATTTAAATCCCATATCTACATGTAGGACTTTTCGGCACTCGAATATCACAACAGAATACCATTTTGTCAGGGTCCTATAGTTCAGTTTGTTGAAACTTCAATTCGATATCTCTTTCAATTATATCTATTTGTAAAAATCACACTTTAAAATATCAATTTGATAAAACACACCTCGCATCCGCGTCAAGAGTATCCCTGCTTCTTTCAAGTAGCTGTCGATGATAGCCTGGGCCCGCTGCCACTCTTCCAATGGCATTCTCTTGATAGCGCAGCAAAGGCAGACGGCAGACAGTGGATCATGCAGGAACAGGGTGAAGAGGCTACCTTCCTTACGTTGGTCATCCGTACGCGCTGTAATTTTTTTATAGAGGCGGGTAGACTTAAGTTGCCATGGCAACTTAAGTCTGCCCGCCTCCGAACCTAACTGGCCTAGCTTGGCTAAGCTGCACCACTTTATTCTTAAAAAAGTTATCGCAAATGTAGATGTTAAATTTTGGTCATATTTTTCGCTGATTGCTCATAATTTTATGTGCCAAAGACAATTTTTTTTTGGCTTTAATGCAGCTCACCCGTGTTATTTTTTTTTAATTCATATTAGCTAGTAGGAAAAATAATAATAACAATGAATTTTTCTCAAGATTTTAGTATCTACTGGTGTTGTATTAACGGTAAAAAAAGATAAGAAATATAGATTTTATTTTGTAAATAAGTAAAAAAATCATTTTTATCATGTTAACTTAAAATAGAAGAATAGATGGTAGTGATCAAACGCGTGGCTATAAATAGAAAAAAAAAGAAAAGAAACATAGTTTTTATTTTGTAAATAAGAAAAAAAACTTTTATCATGTTTACGTAAAAAAATGCTTATCAGCTAATTATATCTATCTACATAATTCTTAAACTATAAGGATACCTGACGTTTTAGTTAGGATTCCATAAGTGATGTATGAAATCAAATGACTTTATTTTATTATTAAATTAGTTCAGGATTTGAGCCAGTTTTGTTACACGTTGTATATCAGATTAGACTGTTTTTTAATTTATTAGAATTCTGTTTATTTTGTCTTTCGTTTTAGCAATTTACTTTCAGCTAAATTACATCTAATATTTTTTCAGTTATTAACATTTTTAAACATAAAAGGGTTTTATTTATAAATTCCATTTAAATAAAACCTTACGTATATGTTTTTTTTAAATTATGTCGTATATTCTGAAGTAACAAATCTTTAATAATTAACTATGCAGCTGTCTGCAATCCCTTTTCTCGTGTTGAGCTCAGTGTTTCCTAGCTAACTGACAGTTTGAGAAGAAACACCGAAACAAACTCAGTGTCAGAAACTAAAATGCAGTCGGTTTTAACATAAAAAAATCCTTATTATTTAAATTTTGATTCTTATATTCTTAAGGGGCGAATAGGATAATAGTAAACACTTTGGTTTTACGTTTTAAAACTTTGCTTTTTTATACGATCCATCGATCCAAGTGACGTCAATGAAGTTATATATTAATATAGTAAGGGAATATGTAAATAGTCACCTTCCTAGTTTCTCAAAATACCCGCAACCTAGTGAACGGCACCCCGCATGGTCACATTTCTCGAGGTCTACCTGAAATTTTGACTAACCGACTGGTTGGACTGGTTGGAGAATGTGATGCACTTTTGGTAAAGTGTTCATACTATTTCCTCTCCAACTTCCCTGCTTTCTGTGCCTCAAAGCCTGCCACCAATTGACTGCGGTAGGTACTACACATTATTGCAATTAATTTACATAAAACCTTACAAATAAAATTCATGGAATTATTTACGAATTAAATACGAGTAATTAGTCCTCACGATACCCGTTGGCTTCGGTAGGTACTACGAGTACTATACAATTGACATAAAACCCTACAAACTTAAATAATGGAATTGATTACGATCAAGTCATTAGTTCTCATTCCATCCGTTGGCTTCGATACGCATTGCTGATACCATAAAATTGATATAAAACCCTAGAAAAATATTGAGTGAAATTGATTACGATCCAGTCCTTAGTCCTAACTCCATCCGCTGGCTTCGCTACGCATTGCGGATATTATATAATTGGCATAAAACCCTGGAAACATAAATGAGTGAAATTGATTACGATCCAGTCATTAGTCCTCACTCCATCCGTTGGCTTCGCTACGCATTGCGGATACTATACAATTGACATAAAACCCTAGAAACATAATGAAAGGAATTGATTACGATCCAGTCATTAGTCCTCACTTCATCCGTTGGCTTCGATACGCATTGCGGATACTATACAATTGACATAAAACCCTAGAAACATAATGAGTGAAATTGATTACGATCCAGTCATTAGTCCTCACTCCATCTGTTGGCTTCGCTACGCATTGCGGATACTAAACAATTGACATAAAACCCTAGAAACATAATGAAAGGAATTGATTACGATCCAGTCATTAGTCCTCACTTCATCCGTTGGCTTCGATACGCATTGCGGATACTATTCAATTGACATAAAACCCTAGAAACATAATGAGTGAAATTTATTACGATCCAGTCATTAGTCTTCACTCCATCTGTTGGCTTCGCTACGCATTGCGGATACTAAACAATTGACATAAAACCCTAGAAACATAATGAAAGGAATTGATTACGATCCAGTCATTAGTCCTCACTTCATCCGTTGGCTTCGATACGCATTGCGGATACTATACAATTGACATAAAACCCTACAAACTTTAATTATGGAATTGATTACGATCCAGTCATTAGTCCTCACTCCATCCGTTGGCTTCGATACGCATTGCGGATACTATAAAGTTGACATAAAATCCTACAAACTTAAATAATGGAATTGATTACGATCCAGTCATTAGTCCTCACTCCATACGTTGGCTTCGATACGCATTGCGGATACTATAGAATTGACATAAGACCCTAGAAACTTAAATAATGGAATTGATTACGATCCAGTCATTTGTCCTCACTCCATCCGTTGGCTTCGCTACGCATTGCGGATACTATAAAATTGGCATAAAAGCCTAGAAACATAATGAGTGAAATTGATTACGATCCAGTCATTAGTCCGCACTCCATCCGTTGGCTTCGCTACGCATTGCGGATACTATACAATTGACATAAAACCCTACAAACTTAAATAATGGAATTGATTACGATCCAGTCATTAGTCCTCACTCCATCCGTTGGCTTCAGTAGGCACTGCGGATACTATACAATTGACATAAAACCCTAGAAACATATTGAGTGAAATTGATTACGATCCAGTCATTAGTCCTCACTCCATCCGTTGGCTTCGATAAGCACTGCGGATACTATACAATTGACATAAAACCCTACAAACTTAAATAATGGAATTGATTACGATCCAGTCATTAGTCCTCACTCCATCCGTTGGCTTCAGTAGGCACTGCGGATACTATACAATTGACATAAAACCCTAGAAACATATTGAGTGAAATTGATTACGATCCAGTCATTAGTCCTCACTCCATCCGTTGGCTTCGATAGGCACTGCGGATACTATAAAATTGACATAAAATCCTACAAACTTAATAATGGAATTGATTACGATCCAGTCGTTAGTCCTCACTCCATCCGTTGGCTTCGATAGGCACTGCGGATACTATACAATTGACATAAAACCCTATAAACTGAAATAATGGAATTGATTACGATCCAGTAATTAGTCCTTCGCATCCGTCACAAAACCCTGCCATACGCGATTGATTACTGAATATTATCCCCCCTTCAGTCATCCTAGTCATTTCATTTTCTTGTATGCTTGATTGAACCCCTGTAATTTCACATTAGTTTTCATTTCATTAAACGAATTTGAAAGATGTTACAATTACTACTCAAAATAGTTTGAACAGGTAAAGAGTTGCATGCAAGGCATTTTTCTCGCCAACGGTACCGAAAGGTTCTAGAGTGGCGTGGCGTATCGGGAGACGTAATGTTGGAAGGCTTCCTACAAGGTGGACCAGACTAAGTGAACGCCGTGGGATACTGCTACATGAGAAACATGCGATCGGCAATTGTGGCATTGCTTATGTCAAGCAGTGGTTTTTTTTAGTGGAATTATTTGAAAAGTTTAAGTAAAATTTACTAACAAATGAAAATCATCTATCTAGCTATCCAAGTATATTAGAAACTAAGTTAAAGATGAGGTAATGATGAAACAAATGTGTTTGTCGAATTCTAAATGCGCGTGCGGGCAGTTAAAATGAGCGGCAATGACCCTTCGCCCTGTCGATTGTGAAGTACTGGCATTAGAAGCGTACGAACAAGTGCCAAGAAATCGGCATTATGCTCTATTTACATTATAAGATGACAGTAAATGTGCATTAAATTACTATTTCTGAGGAGAAAATGAAATCCTTCGCTCAGATTTGCAGGAAATTTGCAGCTCAAATTGGCTGTTTTTTTTAAAATTTAATACAGAGTTCTGTAGTAGGTGTTCAATGAAAATTTAATTTGATCCGGGATGAAAACAGGCTACCAACATTTTTTTATAGCATTCTGAATTCTATTTATACATGGATGGTAAATATTTACAGCTCCTGTCGTTATAAAAAATATAAACTGTATTGAGTATAATAAAAAAAGCAAATTACATGATTGTTAAATTCAGTTTGTTTTAATAAAAGAGTACATTAACTATTCGGAAGTTATGGTCACAAATGTAACTTTTAATACAAGTTTTCTCTCCAAGGCACTTAAGGTTTAGAATACGGCTTATTTGATAGCGATACTAAGTTAAATGTTCTCTAATCAAATAAGTGGAAATGAAGACACACTTTACTAATCAATTTATTTAAAGTTAAGCAATAGAAATATCCATCACATTTTAAAACATGAATATAAGTATTCTATATACTCATACTAATTGGAGAGAGAGATTACAAACAGATAAGTACAACGGTTTTTAGATCAAAGATCAACTCGGCAATGACAAGAAAACAATTGTTGAACACCCAGTATTTAGTGTAGTTTTCTTTTTGTAAAATATAACGGAAAATGTGCAATAGAAGAGACTTTGAAACTTGCGACACTGCAGTTGTATATAGGGCACTGGGAAGTATATAATATCAGTTGCCCACTGCTAAATGATTCTTCTTGGACGTCGTATAAAGTAATTTTGATAAGGTAAGGATTAATTATTATTAAGACTTTCAGGAAAGAAGAGACGATTCAATATTACAAAAAATCGAAGATTTGAAGAATAATAAAAAACGATAAATTAAAAAAAACGACTACTTTATTTTTTTTTAACTATTTCCTTTTTTTTCAAATTTAGAGGTAAAGACGAAGATGTCAAAATGATCTGATCTACAGTCGTATTCCGTATACATCTCACCGTTGGAACTTAGGTGAAGTGAGCTCAAAGTGAGCTGCCGACTTCAAACATCAATTGGAATGAGAGCTCACTTCAACTAACTTTTCGAGGTGAGGATTTTCCATAACCGACATCGGCTTCCTTCGGTGGCTCTTAGTTTGATTTTATCTTAAAGGGCAACCTTCAAGTGAAGTTTAATTAAGCTTATAAAACCGTGATTAGTAAAGGATTGATGTTCTTATACATCAATTCGTCAGACTTATGAGCGTCTGGTAAAAAATGAAACTAATACTACAAAACGTCTAGATAAACATAGAAATAACACATAAAGCTTTCTAAATTTTGAAGACGTAAGTCTGTAATCCAAATGGTAAGGTACAACTGCCATAAAATAGGAAAGAGCGCACAACACATTTGTCTACTAATCAGGAGATATCTCTCAATAGTCTCCAGCCGGATATGGGCGGTAGCCATCTTGTATAATTTTCGACGTAATTATTAATTTGTTTGTTACGAGATATTTTAACTTTCACGTCAATTTTATAGTCGTTTTTAATCCCGTTTAAAAGTTAATTTCTTGTATTGAAATAAATGTTTGGTTTTACCCGGAGATACTAACCCCTTTAAAATTTTGTTTAGCCGAAAGGTTCCATTCCCTTTAAGATTTTGTTTTGCCAAAAGGTTCTATACCCTTTAAAAAATGTTTCGCAGAAAGGTCCTATCCCTATAAAATTGTATTGTGCTAAAAAATTTAGTCATAAATTTAGATTTCTTTATTAATTTTTTTATATACTTTATTGTATGATACGTTTAGAAAATGATTCGTTTTAATATTTTGTGTTTTTACTAATACTACAAAACATCTAGATAAACATAGAAATAACACATAAAGCTTCTAAATTTTGAAGACGTAAGTCTGTAATCCAAATGGTAAGGTACAACTGCCATAAAATAGGAAAGAGCGCACAACACATTTGTCTACTAATCAGGGGATCTCTCTCAATAGTCTCCAGCCGGATATGGGCGGTAGCCATCTTGTATAATTTTCGACGTAATTATTAATTTGATTGTTACGAGATATTTTAACTTTCACGTCAATTTTATAGTCTTTTTTAATCCCGTTTAAAAGTTACATTCTTGTACTGAAATAAATGTTTGGTTTTACCTAGAGATACTATCCCCTTTAAAATTTGGTTTTATCGAAAGGCCCCTTTAAAATTTTGTTCAGCCGAAAGGTTTCATTCCCTTTAAGATTTTGTTCTGCCAAAAGGTTCTATACCCTTTAAAAAATGTTTTGCAGAAAGTTCCTATCCCCATAAAATTTTATTGTGCTAAAAAGTTTAGTTATAAATATAGATTTCTTTTATTATTTTTTTATATACCTACTTTATTGTATGATACGTTTAGAAAACTATTTGTTTTTATATTTTGTGTTTTTACTAATACGACAAAACATCTAGATAAACATAGAAATAACACATAAAGCTTTCTAAATTTTGAAGACGTAAGTCTGTAATCCAAATGGTAAGGTACAACTGCCATAAAATAGGAAAGAGCGCACAACACATTTGTCTACTAATCAGGGGATCTCTCTCAATAGTCTCCAGCCGGATATGGGCGGTAGCCATCTTGTATAATTTTCGACGTAATTATTAATTTGTTTGTTACGAGATATTTTAACTTTCACGTCAATTTTATAGTCTTTTTTAATCCCGTTTAAAAGTTACATTCTTGTACTGAAATAAATGTTTGGTTTTACCCAGAGATACTATCCCCTTTAAAATTTGGTTTTGCCGAAAGGTTCTAGCCCCTTTTTTGTTCAGCCGAAGGGTTCCATTCCCTTTAAGATTTTGTTCTGCCAAAAGGTTCTATACCCTTTAAAAAATGTTTTGCAGAAAGTTCCTATCCCCCATAAAATTTTATTGTGCTAAAAAGTTTAGTTATAAATTTAGATTTCTTTTATTATTTTTTTATATACTTTATTGTATGATACGTTTAGAAAATGATTCGTTTTAATATTTTGTGTTTTTACTAATACTACAAAACATCTAGATAAACATAGAAATAACACATAAAGCTTTCTAAATTTTGAAGACGTAAGTTTGTAATCCAAATGGTAAGGTACAACTGCCATAAAATAGGAAAGAGCGCACAACACATTTGTCTACTAATCAGGGGATCTCTCTCAATAGTCTCCAGCCGGATATGGGCGGTAGCCATCTTGTATAATTTTCGACGTAATTATTAATTTGTTTGTTACGAGATATTTTAACTTTCACGTCAATTTTATAGTCTTTTTTAATCCCGTTTAAAAGTTAATTTCTTGTATTGAAATAAATGTTTGGTTTTACCCGGAGATACTAACCCCTTTAAAATTTTGTTTAGCCGAAAGGTTCCATTCCCTTTAAGATTTTGTTTTGCCAAAAGGTTCTATACCCTTTAAAAAATGTTTTGCAGAAAGGTCCTATCCCTATAAAATTGTATTGTGCTAAAAAATTTAGTCATAAATTTAGATTTCTTTATTAATTTTTTTAAATACTTTATTGTATGATGCGTTTAGAAAACTATTCGTTTTAATATTTTGTGTTTTTACTAATACTACAAAACATCTAGATAAACATAGAAATAACATATAAAGCTTTCTAAATTTTGAAGACGTAAGTCTGTAATCCAAATGGTAAGGTACAACTGCCATAAAATAGGAAAGAGCGCACAACACATTTGTCTACTAATCAGGGGATCTCTCTCAATAGTCTCCAGCCGGATATGGGCGGTAGCCATCTTGTATAATTTTCGACGTAATTATTAATTTGATTGTTACGAGATATTTTAACTTTCACGTCAATTTTATAGTCTTTTTTAATCCCATTTAAAAGTTAATTTCTTGTATTGAAATAAATGTTTGGTTTTACCTAGAGATACTATCCCCTTTAAAATTTGGTTTTATCGAAAGGCCCCTTTAAAATTTTGTTCAGCCGAAAGGTTCCATTCCCTTTAAGATTTTGTTCTGCCAAAAGGTTCTATACCCTTTAAAAAATGTTTTGCAGAAAGTTCCTATCCCCCATAAAATTTTATTGTGCTAAAAAGTTTAGTTATAAATTTAGATTTCTTTTATTATTTTTTTATATACCTACTTTATTGTATGATACGTTTAGAAAACTATTCGTTTTAATATTTTGTGTTTTTACTAATACTACAAAACATCTAGATAAACATAGAAATAACACATAAAGCTTTCTAAATTTTGAAGACGTAAGTCTGTAATCCAAATGGTAAGGTACAACTGCCATAAAATAGGAAAGAGCGCACAACACATTTGTCTACTAATCAGGGGATCTCTCTCAATAGTCTCCAGCCGGATATGGGCGGTAGCCATCTTGTATAATTTTCGACGTAATTATTAATTTGTTTGTTACGAGATATTTTAACTTTCACGTCAATTTTATAGTCTTTTTTAATCCCGTTTAAAAGTTAATTTCTTGTATTGAAATAAATGTTTGGTTTTACCCGGAGATACTAACCCCTTTAAAATTTTGTTTAGCCGAAAGGTTCCATTCCCTTTAAGATTTTGTTTTGCCAAAAGGTTCTATACCCTTTAAAAAATGTTTTGCAGAAAGGTCCTATCCCTATAAAATTGTATTGTGCTAAAAAATTTAGTCATAAATTTAGATTTCTTTATTAATTTTTTTAAATACTTTATTGTATGATGCGTTTAGAAAACTATTCGTTTTAATATTTTGTGTTTTTACTAATACTACAAAACATCTAGATAAACATAGAAATAACATATAAAGCTTTCTAAATTTTGAAGACGTAAGTCTGTAATCCAAATGGTAAGGTACAACTGCCATAAAATAGGAAAGAGCGCACAACACATTTGTCTACTAATCAGGGGATCTCTCTCAATAGTCTCCAGCCGGATATGGGCGGTAGCCATCTTGTATAATTTTCGACGTAATTATTAATTTGATTGTTACGAGATATTTTAACTTTCACGTCAATTTTATAGTCTTTTTTAATCCCATTTAAAAGTTAATTTCTTGTATTGAAATAAATGTTTGGTTTTACCTAGAGATACTATCCCCTTTAAAATTTGGTTTTATCGAAAGGCCCCTTTAAAATTTTGTTCAGCCGAAAGGTTCCATTCCCTTTAAGATTTTGTTCTGCCAAAAGGTTCTATACCCTTTAAAAAATGTTTTGCAGAAAGTTCCTATCCCCCATAAAATTTTATTGTGCTAAAAAGTTTAGTTATAAATTTAGATTTCTTTTATTATTTTTTTATATACCTACTTTATTGTATGATACGTTTAGAAAACTATTCGTTTTAATATTTTGTGTTTTTACTAATACTACAAAACATCTAGATAAACATAGAAATAACACATAAAGCTTTCTAAATTTTGAAGACGTAAGTCTGTAATCCAAATGGTAAGGTACAACTGCCATAAAATAGGAAAGAGCGCACAACACATTTGTCTACTAATCAGGGGATCTCTCTCAATAGTCTCCAGCCGGATATGGGCGGTAGCCATCTTGTATAATTTTCGACGTAATTATTAATTTGTTTGTTACGAGATATTTTAACTTTCACGTCAATTTTATAGTCTTTTTTAATCCCGTTTAAAAGTTACATTCTTGTACTGAAATAAATGTTTGGTTTTACCCAGAGATACTATCCCCTTTAAAATTTGGTTTTGCCGAAAGGTTCTAGCCCCTTTTTTGTTCAGCCGAAGGGTTCCATTCCCTTTAAGATTTTGTTCTGCCAAAAGGTTCTATACCCTTTAAAAAATGTTTTGCAGAAAGTTCCTATCCCCCATAAAATTTTATTGTGCTAAAAAGTTTAGTTATAAATTTAGATTTCTTTTATTATTTTTTTATATACTTTATTGTATGATACGTTTAGAAAATGATTCGTTTTAATATTTTGTGTTTTTACTAATACTACAAAACATCTAGATAAACATAGAAATAACACATAAAGCTTTCTAAATTTTGAAGACGTAAGTCTGTAATCCAAATGGTAAGGTACAACTGCCATAAAATAGGAAAGAGCGCACAACACATTTGTCTACTAATCAGGGGATCTCTCTCAATAGTCTCCAGCCGGATATGGGCGGTAGCCATCTTGTATAATTTTCGACGTAATTATTAATTTGTTTGTTACGAGATATTTTAACTTTCACGTCAATTTTATAGTCTTTTTTAATCCCATTTAAAAGTTAATTTCTTGTATTGAAATAAATGTTTGGTTTGACCCAGAGATACTATCCCCTTTAAAATTTGGTTTTGCCGAAAGGTTCTAGCCCCTTTAAAATTTTGTTTAGCCGAAACGTTCCATTCCCTTTAAGATTTTGTTTTGCCAAAAGGTTCTATACCCTTTAAAAATTGTTTTGCAAAAAGGGCCTATCCCCTATAAAATATTATTGTGCTAAAAAGTTTAGTTATAAATTTAGATTTCTTTATTAATTTTTTAAATACTTTATTGTATGATACGTTTAGAAAATTATTCGTTTTCATATTTTATGTTTTTAAACAACCTGCAAGCAATAATAGGGTATGGGCCGAGTTTTAAAAATCTAAATGAATCATTACTTATTTGATAGATGATATTATAACATTACGTAACGTGGAAAAAGAAATATTAATGGAAGTTATTCACTTTTGAAGTTATTCTTCTATCCATGTCACACAAAATAAATATATTTTACTGGATGGCTTCAATTCAATATGGCGGGACTTGTAAGTGATGTCACACGCAATCATTGTTGTGAATGTGTTTATATTTTAAAATGCGGACAACACCGCCAGTTTTTGAGATTTTTAAGCAATTTTTTTTACAAAGTCTTGTCTACCCTCTATGTTTTGAGAAATGATATTAAACATGTTTAAAAATATATATTATTATGGGTTAATAGATTTTTAAGATAATACATAATTACATTTTTAGTTACATTATATGTACATTATATTTATAGTTTAAAATTATGTATAGTCGGTATTGTTGGTCACGAACTGTTAGTGGGAGACTAGAGAGGTATAAAAATACACATAAACTAGCTATAGGTGTTTTTAAACTAGAAGCATTTACTCATTATTTTTTGCAAAATTGTAAAAGCTGAAAGGGTATCAACATTAATAGCATAATTTAAAGGATCTACAACATTTAATTCTTCAAATGGAAAAGATAAATTTTATTAAAAGAGTTTTTTGTTTGGTGTCACAATTCAAAGTCAAATCGTGCAGGAACAATGAGATTTTTTTTTCGTGCCGTTATTATATACAGATGTGTAAGTCAACAATGTGTCTGTCATTGCCGTGTCAGACTTATTTAAAGTTCTAAACAAATCTTAGGTTAGTTATGTTTGATTTTTATAATCTGTCTTTAGTTTGTGTTTTAAGTTCACCAATGACAGAACTTGAGTATTAGGATATTTCTATTAATCAAACAAAGATAAGCGGCCTACGAGCTCTTGGCCTACCAAATATGATTATAAATTATCACGAAGGTGGAATACTTAATACTTAATACCTAATTTTAATCTTACTTACGTATTTTATTACAGGTTCGAAGTTGCTAATTGACCAATATTGCCAATAATGCTTGTTAAAAAGTAGAATTAGATTAACAATAAATCAAGTTAAATTTTGTCACGGAAGAACTCAGATGCTTTTGGGCTAGACACCCTTCGTCCCTGGATCCGTTACTGATACCTATATTTAAGGAATTCATACAAGCAATGTTTATATTTGAGTATTTAGTAAATATATTTCTTATAAAGATTGAATGCTTTGTCTCGATATCTGTATTCTGTCATCTTTTTATCTTCGTTTTACATTTAATTCATATATTAAGTGATACATTCGAGTATTACCTTTATATAAGTTATACGTACGTGAAATACTTTGTTGAAAATATATGAGTACGTGAGAAAAATATTTCACCATTTGAAAGGTACATTATTCCGGAAGGACATAATCTATATATTTATGAATGGGACGTACCTGAAAATTTCGCTGATTGAAGAGCCCGAAGAGTGAAGCTGTGATTAACCTCAACTTTCTAAACAGGAGGATCTACTTATATCTGAATTTGAGGGACATACATCTTATAATAGTATAAGAAATTTTATTATATCTATATTTTTATTAATTTTAAATTTTAAAAATTAGTTATAATTATATTTGTTGTGGTATATTTTATTTTTAGTTTCAGGAGCTGCATTAATGAAGGGAGAAACATGTTTCTATCAGGTCCTACTCGCCCCGTAAAATATATGATTACGTACGTACAGCAAATAATTAAAAAAATGGGTATTCGAAATTTTTTGGGTTCTCGAAACAATTAGTTACAAAATACTTGTAACGGTCGAAACTTGTAAAAAATGACCAAACTCCACCAAAAACCTCTCCCACGTTTTTTCCAATTATTCAATTTTTTTTTGCAGTTTTTCTTAGTAAATGAGTTCGTTTTTTGAGTTGAATTATCTTACATTTCAGTTTTGAAATAACTTTCAGTATAAAAATTATGAAGTATGTTTATTTTTTCGTCAAATAACCTCTTTTAACCGACTGCGCCTATACTTACGGTACAGCGTAGCGGGGAGCTCTATTGGTGACATCAAGATGATCAACGGTTGCCCGAAGAGCCGGGGTAGGGTGTTGAATATAAAGGAGTTGTCCGAATCCACGATGACGAACATTGGACGACGCATGAAGGGGTACAAGTCCCCTGGGTGTAGGACCGGAGCCTCCTTTAACTTCGGAGCCAGCCCTTTAGCGTCCTTTGAACTGGATGTTAGGACATCTGTTTTTGAGGTCGTGATCAGACCTCCCATGTCGTAACCACCCGCTGAGGGAAAGTTTTTTTTTTAAGTTGAATCCTATAGGTACACGGTGCAATTTTAGTCGTCTTGCAAAGGCGGCCCACTTAATGTATCCGACATAAACTACCTCTGAGCGCGATTACTTAAAAAAATAATTCATTAAGATAATAGGTACAATAAAGTAGTCCTTGGAATACAAGACTGCGCTCGCTACGGATGTTTCAAACTACGTAATGCGTCATGATAATGAATAATATCAAATGTTCAAAGTATATTTTTCAACACATTTGTTCAAAAACTGCATTTACGAAGCCTGTATACATTGTTCAAAAGTTAAAAATTACGCACCATACTTTGGAATGTGCGGTAAAATAGGTACTCTCAATTAAGTACCTATTTTACCCCACTCCGAGTTGTATAGCTCCGTGCGTATCTTTTACAGTTTTTTTTTAAATTACAATTAAAAAATATAAGAATTCCACCAAGGAGTTTCACATTACTGGAAAAAATAAGATGAATGATCGAACCTCCTTAAAAGCGCTTTTGCTCAATACGTTTGTCTCATTTTAATACTAAAGAGAACATTAGGCGAAAGATGTAGTTCTAATTTTCACCACGTACACGTGGCGCCATTTGCAAATTCGCGCTATTTTCATATAAGGAACGTCTTTCATGTTTGTTTCATTACCTATAATGTTCTGTTTTCTCACAAATGTGTTGAAAAAAGTTGTATGGCACACGTGCGGAAATTGGTTTTTACAAACTCGCGACTTATATTCGTCTACTCGTTTGAAAAAACCAATATACCGCACTGGTATCATAAATAACTATATTTTCAATGAATGTGTAGTAATCATAGGATAGATGAAGGGGCCTGCCGTTGTAACTCGACTAAAATACGACCGTGTATAGCATCAAATACATTTTAAAAAATGATTGTTCAACTAGTTCAATTGTTAATAACCATTTACATTTTCAAATGATAATTATTTGGATTTCCACTAACCTTCTTCTTGATGCTTGGAGTTAGGTACGATCAGCCCTTCAGCTGATATGTAGAGCAGGACCACTCCGTTGCAAGGTAAGTCGTCGATTGCACTTGACAAATACAAGAAGATTTGGTTTGGTGAAGGTTTAAAAAGCATCTGTTTGTGAGGTGCCTCTCCTGTGCTATAAGTTCCATCTAAGTTATACCCTGGAACAATGAATAATATCTCTTAACTCTCTAAACCTACCTTCAAGGACTTACCAACTACTGCAGAAAGCAGTGATACTAAACACGTGCAGACTAGTAAGGAAGTTCCTGTGAATCCGATAACCCGCACCAAAACATCCATACCAATACACCCCCATCTATCATACAGCCTACTGCATCTACTCTTATCCCAATTAATGAACACTTGGCTTAGGCCCGTGCCATCAATTCTTTCCGGTTCGCCGAGGAAAACAAATGAGAAACAAAAATAATAATAATAATATCTTGGGACAACTCACACACGGCCATCTGATCCTAAACTAGGCAGAGCCTGTGCTATGCAAACCAGACAACTGATAAACATACTTATATATTTCTAAATACATACATATTATAGACATATTACACCCAGACATAGAACAAATGATCATGCTCATCACACAAAGATTTGTCCTGGGTCCATCGAACCCACGACCTCCGGTTTAGCAGTCAGGGTCACTAACCACTCGACCAACAGGCCAGTCATTAAGCATGGTTTATATGGTATGGTAAACAGTTTAAAGAAAACCAGACATCTACAGGGGATGTCTGGTTTTCTTTAAACTGTTGGAATATTAGCTAAAGCGACATTTTATTTAGATTTAATAGTACCGCTTTACCTACCCTCAGCCTAAACTGGTTCATACGCGTACCCCTTTTCTTATAACCGCGAGAAAAAAAATTCGCGTCGTCAGTATCGTGATTTCAACCCTGAATAATGTGGTGGGTTTTTTTTTGGGCATTATGTATGGGCTGGCCTACCCTTACTGTAGCCTACTGCAGGCCCATGACGACCCTTGTCTCCTTCTTTTTACTCTATCTTCTTTACCCATAAGCTCTTTTACCCTTTACCATTTATACTGGCCTCTTTTCCTATTTGTCCCGTTACCCATAAGTCTTTTACTCTAAGGTCTCTTTACTCATAGGTCTCGTTACCCAAAAGCCCCATCCCACACTAGTTCCTCTTATCCAAAGGCCATTTTAACCATTCACCCTTTTGAATTAGGCTGTTTTAGCCACAAGCCCCTTTACCTAGCTACATACTACTTCACAAAACGCTGAAATAATAAACGTCGCAAATATTCACTGCTTCTTGTCGCTTATGCCATCGCTCGGTTACCTAATGCCGCTAGCAAGATGTCAGTTGGTACATTGATATATCTGGCGCAAGCTAATCATACTGTTAATTTAAAAAATAGGTACTCCTTGTATGATCAAAAGGTTTGTTGTCTGGACTGCGTTTTGTCACCCTGCATAATAAATAGTGTTCGGAGTGTGGAGTAGTAACTAGCTGACTTGTCTAAAAAGTTATATTTTATAGCGCACACATCAACATTAAAAAAAATCGCAACATTGCATTAAAACGCTTTAGGAATCTGAAGCAAACAGTTGAAATACGTAAGTGCTAAAGAGATGATTATTACCTTTGCTGTTGATCGCACTTGGGGCCGGCGGGTTCCTCTGGCGTGGTGACTCGTCATAAAGATGGTTTACATCAGTGTTGGGCTCTCGCTCTAACGTCTGCATTATTCTGTACATATCCATCGTCAGCTCAGAGAACTTGAGTTGAGTGGAGTTGCTGCCGATGATTAGGGCTTCGCGAAGCGTTAGAGCTAGTGGTGAGCTGCTTCTATCGAGTGCAGTCGGGTTAGGGGGTGCTATTGGAGCACTCAGTCTGAAAAGGATCTCAAGTTTAGTATTGTAGGTTAGTCGATAGTCAGTCATTCAAGAAAACATTGTGTGAATTTAGTCTCGCTGACGATGGAACATTAACTTACCGGTGTGATAGAAGACAGGAGTATTCTCTCGGATGGGTGACCTCGACCACCGTCTCGACTTCTATGAACGATCTAACTTCGTCGGCGACTATACGCCATTCGTTTTGGTCATCAGGCTCGTAAGCATTACCGTATTCGATAATCTGCTTATCTAGCTCTCTAAGTAAGTCTTTTACTAGGTTCACTTTTCTCAGAAGTAAACCAGCTACTATGAATCTTGCGTAGTATCGGAGTTTCTTGACCATCAGCTCGCATTTATCCTCCTTGCAAGCCTGAGTATAGTAACTCCGGCCTCTGATCGCATAGTAGAAGGAAAACGCTTCGTTCAAGTAAGCTGTGTCGCTTGTCCTCAAGCTAAAAAATAAAATCAGAATGATGTAAAATTCTTGAAAAAAGGGCGAATAACAGAACGATTAAAATATTGCTATTGTTATTCTTACTAAAAGTGGTAATACAGTTGTCCGATTTTGGATGCAATTTCGCCTATTTGCCATCGCTTTAATCCGTATTTGCTGTCGAGAATAGCCCTGTGTTGCTGCTGGAATTTCCAGAGCTTGGTGTACACGTCGAAGGTTTTCCCGAAATAGGCGTGCCACTGTTTGTGGCCATATTGCGGTAGTTCACTGCAAGAAAACGTTCACGGTGAAGACGGCATTGTTCAATTACGTCAAAAATTTGGCTAACTTTGCAATAGTTTTAAGTACTTGAACCATCGCCCTAGTTTTCAAGTTATAGTCGCATTTGCATCAACAATTCAATTGCAGTCGCAGTGTCAGTCTATTAAGTCAAGTCCCTGAAACTTCCTTCAAATAAGAATTTACAATTATAGTGAAAGAAAGAAGTGTTGTTTCAATTGGCTGGATCAACCCTTTTCTTAATAGTTCCAGCTTTAGCCCCTTAAAAGCACGTAGGGTGTGCGTGTTTGCTTTGTTTCGAACAAGTAGTTAGACTGAACTCTCCGTTGCAAAACATGAAACTCCAACTACCAGTTCAGTTCAAACTCGTTTCGTAATAAAGCAGGTAGAGCAAAGTGAACAAAGTAGTTAAACATGAATAAACCGGCTGGCTCGGAGCGAGACACTTGCCGCAAGACGTAACAAGTGTCAGCACCCGGAGCCTTCGCCCGCCTCGGCACGCCACTACCTACGCGTTTTATTCTATTTAGATATCGCAATGTGGTGTAAAAACTACAGAGAATTATCTATGGTATTGAAAATATAGATTTACTATTTTTTTAAATTTTACTTGATATTCCTTATCAAGTACATTATTAATTTTATTTCGCAGACTAGAACATTAAATAGCCACCTAAATTAGCAAAGTCTATATATATGTATAAATAAATGTCAGGATGATTTTCAATTATAAAAAACTTTATCTAGTTTCCAAAATCTAAACCGTACCTCAAAAGAGACACAAAAATGCTGTTCAATTACGTCAGCCACTTACCGTAACCCGTTGAAGAGTTGCTTGGACTTCTCCAAGAGATGACAGAACTCAATGATGATCTTCCTCTCATGGTCATCCAACGCGTTCATGCGCCCCATTTTCTTGCGACTTCGGTCGCGGCTGCGTTGGTGCCAAGAGGTGTTCAAGTTTCGGTCCTCCAGCTCAGATCTTGCCTCTGACTGCCGCAGAGGACTCGCGCTTAATTTTGGACGACGATGGACAAGTGGCTGTTCTTGCTCCACGCTAGGTTCCTGATTCCCAAACCGGACTGTACTGGAGTCCCCCTGGTTTGGGACTCGGAACGTGTCCTATGAATAATAATAAAGGTCTTGAAAATCCTTTCCACAGGTATCAGTAAATACCTAAAATGAAAGAAAAAATCCAAGTTAGAATTACAACATAAAGTTGGGTGAAGACAAAATTTTTATTTAATTTACCTTAGGATTTGGGACTTCCGGTGATAGCTCCAGGTAGGTTTTCGAACTCCTTTTGCGGTAGTTGATGACGTCTCTCTTTATGATTGCATCATCAATCACTTTCCTATCTTTTTCGGATTGTTCAAGGGACCAAAGATCCCTGGTCTCGTAAACCTGTTGTCTTGGGCGCAGCTCGACGTAGAGCCTGCGGGAATACCGTTCAGCCTCATTAGAATTTGACCTTGCTCTTGCTGTTCTACAAAAGTCCTTTTCTTTTGTTGGTTCTATTCTTTGAGGTCTTCCGTATTCATCAGGTAAAAGGTTGTCTGTATATGCGCTGTGTGTATACCGGTACACTATATTGGGGAGGCTCCCACGTCGGGGTCTAAAGTTTCTGAGCAAAAAACTTCTATTACTTTCAGGCTGCTGCCGTTCTAATATGAAGTCGACGATCCTAGGGTCTCGATAGGGCAAAAGCCCGGTGAGGGTGGGAACAAACCCTTTTATAGGGTCTAAATAGACCTGCCTCAACTCATCAAGTTGGGGGTCGTGTGGCGCGGGTGAAGGAGGATCATTCAAGAGACTGTTGCGCTCATTTAAGAAGTTCTGATAAAGAGCGTCAATGTATCGATCTCGTAAGTCTGCTACAGAAGTTGAGCTATGACGCTCTCCAGAAGAGACTAAGGATGAGGCTGCCAGTAATTCAAACACTGACCGAACTGGACAGTCCTTTGGTGTTATCTTTTGTACCTTTTTTGGCTCTTCCAGTGACTCTGACTCACTTTCAGGACTTGTTTGCGATGCCCTTGTTATTTGGTAGTACTGCCTTGGCGGAGCAGGTTTATCTTCAGGCTTAAAGTCATCGTCGAAATTGATTAGATCTCTGATTTCTGACTTTGGTTTTGATGGACCTGGTTGCGGTTCTTCTTCCTGGTCATCTTGTACAGTTCCAAGGAACTCTTTTTGTTTTGGTCCAGTAACTTGGCTCGCAGGTATTGGTTTTCCTCCTTTCGGAGCATCTATCACTCTTTTTGGTATTGCTCCTTTTGAAGCATCAGAGACTCGTTCTGGTACACTTGGTTTTTCTGCCCCTGATGTGGGTTGTGTTAGAATTGGTATCCCGTCTTTCGCTAACTTTGGTCTTGATGGACCTGGTTGCGGTTCTTCTTGCGCAGCTACTGCTCGGCTAGCTTCCTGGTCATCTTGTTTAGTTTTAAGGACCTCTTTTTGTTTTGGTGCAGTGACTTGCGAGTCCAAACGACGTTTATTAACTTGGCTCCCTGGTTTTGGTTTCCCTCCTTTCGGCGCATCTACCACTCTTTTTGGTATTGCTCCTTTTGAAACATCAGTGACTTGTTTTGGTGTATTTGATTTTTCTGCCCCTGATGTAGGTTGTGTTACAATTGGTTTCGCGTCTTTCGAGAAAACTACCTTCTTTGGGTTGACCTCTGCACCTTCTACATGGCAAGGGTTTTCTGGCACTGGAGCACGCGAAGTGCTTGGAACTTGATCGTCCTTAACAGCTCTTTGTTTATACTTAGCTCGAACGCCAAGAAGGAGCTGCCTATAAACCTCGTCATATTCATTCTCGTCAGACTCAAGATCAGTATCAGCGAGGGAGGCTTGCTTGGCGTAATAGAATTCCGTGCCAACTTCTTCGGAACGGCGTATTTTCAGGGGTTTTTCATACTGCTTCTTGAGTAACCTAGCTTCTTTACGGGTACGTGCGGGTGGTAAGCCTTCTGCAATAATAAAACATAGCACGTAAAATTAATCAGTTCGAATAAATTATTAGCTGATACCCACGCCCTCCTAAAAGGTGAATTGGGAGGGGAAACCTCTCAATTCACCCTTTAGTTTTGTCTGTGCGTTGAAAGTCAGGCACGACCGACGAATTTAGGTTTTCTATTCATGCACTATGGTAGCACTCAGTTGCAGTATTTACAAATGAGTTGCATGAGTTAGACCAATCTATTTTCTATCATAATTAAAATGATTATATTGTGAGAACACAAATTGTTTTGTTTTGTTGGAGATTGTTTTGTTTCAACAATGTAAAAGTGGCAGAGTTAATTAAAAAATTAATACCGGGACTAATTGTCATGGCATCTCAACTAACAGATCTGAAAACATGCAACTTACAGTAAAATGTAACTAAAAGTAACGAAACAAGTAATTTTAAAATAATTAAATATGGAAGTGCATACATTGTACCTAAACATAACCTTAGGAAATTCACGAATATGTAAAATACACCTGGGTATACACGCATAGCTATAGACTATGAATTTGCATCGCCATTAATGTGTTAAAAAATAAAATTTTGCAAATTTCGCTTTTTTTGCAATTTTTTTTTCCCAACCTAAATAGCCCCGCCGCTGTGCAAAGGTATTGCTTTCCAATAAAAAAGCATGCTGTTTGTTTACTTCCGTTTTGACTGCACTGGAAAAACGAGTTCAGTGTTATATACTGAAATACTCACTAATTTATTAGATACGTGACCAGTGATCCGCCCATGCTTAGTAAATATGTATGTAATAGGTATATAGCGACGAATTATTTCATCAAGATTAATCTGCGATATAGTTAGGTTTATATCCAAGTTAAATATTATAAACCCTTCAGGATTTTTCCAAGTATTGGAGCGATCAGTATCAGAATTAATATTTCATTGAAAATTTAGAAGAAACGTGCCCATAGCCTCATTTTTCACCCGAACATGTAATGTAGGAACGGATTTTTGAGCAAAAATTACTGAATGTTTATATGTCACCAGAAAATAGCAAACTCCGTAAGATTATAACATAACTTGACAGATTGTGAATTCTCAAAAAATTGTCAACTGAACATTTGGAATACTTTATACGAATCAAAATTTGATTTCAGTTGACAATTTATCAAGAGTTTACAAACTCAAGTTATTTCATAATCTTACGGAGTTCGCTATTTTCCGGTGACATATACAAAGCGTTGTAACGGAACCCTGTCTCCTCTACCGCAAACGTGGAAGTGTGAAGGTGTGTGGAATCTGCAAGTTCTAATAAAGAAAATCGGTACGTAAAAAGCAAAGTTTCAATTTATTGTCCCTGTCTGTGAATCTCTTCCTCAACTCGATGTGCAACGGTTCCTTATTTTGTTTCAACGGATTGATTGAAAATTTTACAAGAATATTTGTATGCGTGAACAATACAATATTGAAATGAAAACATGCTATTGTGTTACCACAGCCAGTTGACATCAATTTACCAAACCAACTCAGCAATAAGGGAAGCGGCATTCGGTAAAACGAATCCGGTTAAACATACGGTTGCATGCTAAAGTTTTATTAAAAAGTGGCGTCCATTTTAAATCCACAAACGCGAATTTATAAACAAATATCTTTTCACACGGTGAATTTTAATATACTATTTAACTTTTAACCCGAATTGATTTGTTCAATAAAGCTTGTAAAATGACAATATTAAATCGTAATTCCTCTTTTGGAGAGGGAATGTGATACGTATTTTAACCGAAAAAGCCACAGCTGGAATGTATATTATTGGCAATAGTCTGATTGAGTTCATAAACTGATAATAATGTGTGTTACCAAAGTTAAAGTCTAAAGGCATGATCACAAATTATGAATTATACCGCTTTATCGTATTGCGTATCGCAACCAGACGTATAATTGTTTGCCTAAGTTTTCCCGTTGATGTTTCTACAAACATAAGACTTCTCCTACACCAGGCCTCATGCGTCAACCTGAGAACAAGTTATTTCCTGCACCGAGTACAACTAGATATATCTGTACAACTCATACGATTGAGCTTACCAGTTGCTAACGGTTCGACTCACGAATAAGTCCCTAAGATCTATCTATCTACCATCGGACATCTAGACGCACTACAAGTTACCATCATAATCTGCCTAGTCTTTTCCCAACTATATTGGGGTCGGCTTCCAGTCAAACCGGATGCAGCTGAATACCAGTATTTTACGTAGAGCGGCTGCCTACCAGAACTCCACAACCCATTAACTGGGTAACGCGGTACTCCTTGGCAAGACTAGTGTCAGATTATCTGGCTTCTGACTATCCGTAACGACTGCCAAAGATCTACAAATGATAGCCGGGACCAACGGCTTAACGTGCTTTCCAAGGCACGGAGGAGTCTCGGTACGTTAAGATGGTCACCCATCCACAGACCAACCTCGGCAAGCGTTGCTTAACCTTGAAGATCGACCCGTGCGGCTTTTATTATTTAGCGAGTTCCTCGCGCACTGCAAGTTACCATCCCTACCGTATTGTTATTCCACCAATTCGCACTAAACGTTTTCAAACGTCTTTTATAATGCCCACAGCAAAGGAGTGAACCTCTCTGCCTGCGTCTGTGTTTCCAAACGCATACAAACCTAATCTCTTCAAAATTAGAGTGAATTCTTTTTCTGGGTAAGCTAACTCCATCGTTGACTTTGTTCCTGTCATCTATGACCTAGACTCTAGAGTCCAGAGCAAACTCATCTCAAAAAAAAAAAGATTGAGTATTTTCTTTCTCATGCACATTTTTCACACTCTAGGTCACCCTGTCCAAAGACAAGGTGACCCAAGGAATGGAATAGTGATTTCCAGGGTTTCGGGGAATATTGTAACCTTCCTATTTGATGTAAGTACCTGTCTATATTTGATTTCGTATTAACTTTGTATTGTATAGAATGGTACTCGTTTAATTGAATACTTCCTTGATACTATATACCCCATACATTTATTATAGCACGGCTAGGAGTCTATCTCCTACGAAGCCGGGTTACAGATGGTTTATGTTTGTAGTCTTACATATGTTCCGTTTATAAAGGTCGATCCTTTTGCCGTCAAGCGGACGCCACATCCGCGTAAAATACTGGTATTGAGCTGAATCCGGTTTGACTAGAAGCCAACCCAAATATAGGTAGAAAAAAGCTAGGCAGATGATTATAATAATAATAATTTAAATGTATATACAAAAGGAATAAAGGAAATAAAATTAATAATAAGATTTATTTTTTTCTTCCACAAAGTACAATATTACATATTATTATGGTGTTACAAATATTGTACAAAGGTTTGTGGGAGTCAGGAATCCAAACTAGGATACCCTGTGCTATGGACTCCTGGCCCCCCTCGCCAAGATTGGGATTAACACAATAATTGTAGGATATGTAAGACTATTGTAAGAAAATACTAAGATAATGATGATGATCATAAAAGTGTGGTTTCCACGAGGGTCGTAAGGGAACCTCACCTTCGTAATCGCAAATACCCTCAATGCAACAATGTTTTTAGCTAAATTAATAAAATACGGCTCTGACATGTCACGGCCGCCGCTAGTTCCTATCCATCGATCCTCTGTTTAGCGGAGCTCGTTCATTTTACAAATTGATAATAAAACGCGAAACAGCTTAACTGTTTTTGTGAAATGAAGCTGTTTACTTTACTAAAAAAAACTGTAGGTTCGACTTTTCCCTTTGAAAACTGATTTATGTATTATTCTTATTTCTTTGCTTTCCGCGACCGCCTCTGCTTCCGCTAAGATGGCCTCCGAATCAACGCTGTTGCGTTTGTACGTATAATTTTATAATATGTGCAGCTGAATTTTTTTTTGCGCGATTTCGATGTTGTTTCCACACTAAAAGTTGTTCATAATGATGAATAAAATTATCCCTTATCAAGTATTGCGTTTATTCTGTTACACGTTGTATAAAGCTTATACATATGTCAATTTGCTTTACATTGATCTAACTGATGAAGAGCACTCGAAACACCTAATATCCCGGAGCACCTAATATTCCAGCTTCGGCAATATGGAACTGATTAAATAATCTTGGTGTTGTTTCTAAGTTCCAAAATCCATTAACACTTCTGCGGAGCGTTAATAGTTGCGAAGCAGAGCTGTCTTGGTCGCCCGGATCGCAGTCGGAAACTTTCAAAATCGCCTCTAATATTCCTACATTTTGACAAGTTTTTTTTTCATTGATTTTCGCGGGATGATATTGCGATTTGAATTTAAACTCTTTATGTTTATAAAGAGTTTATATAAAAAAAGTTTATATAAAAAAAAATCTCCCTTTCTTTATTTATTCTTTATTATTATCCCTCTCTTTATTTATTAATTAAATAAATTATAGTTTTGAAGTCGGTTTAGCTTTTTTTTTTCTGTTGTAATTGAAACTAATTACCTAATAGTCGAATAAAAAGGATAAGTACTTATCCCTCCATCATTATCTACTATGATGCGTGAAGTGACGAACTATTTTATGTTGCCATGTAACGATTACGCGATTAATATTGAAATTGCTAAGCCACTTGAGAGGAACTCGTGGCTACATAATAACAGCCGCAAATGTCGATCTTCCAAGGTTAAGCAACACTTGCCGAGGTTGGTCTGTGGATGGGTGACCACTCCTCCGTGCCTCGGAATGCCGTTGGTCCCGGCTGTCATTTCTTCTTCAGTCAGATCTTTGGCAGTCGTTACGGATAGTCAAAAGCCAGATAATCTGACATCAGTCTTGCTAAGGAGTACCGTGTTACCCAGCTAATGGGTTGTGGATGTCTGGTAGACAGCCGCTCCACGTAAAATACTGGTATTCAGCTGAATCCGGTTTGACTGGAAGCCGACTCCAATATAGTTGGGAAAAGGCTAGGCAGATTCATTCTAAAACACTTTTTAAAATTTTCATCGAGAATATTTAGCTATTGTCTAACTGCATGCAAACATCAAAACAACATGGACAATGATGTTTTAAAAGTACGCTGTTAATCCTACGACACGTTTTCCGTACACACGTCACTCTATATTAAAGTACTGAAAAAACTATTGAACCGATTTGAATGAAACTTGTACTGTTCCGTGCAATACCCGAGTATAAAAACCAATATTCAATATTTAATGCTGTTTGCAATCCGTCTATTTTGCTTCGCTGCCCAAGGCATAGTGGTTACGTAACGTGACTACGCCGACTGATAAAGTCTGAGTTGAGAATCGCACGAAACTGCTTTCTGTCTATTTTGCAGAATGTAATTTTTTTTTTCTTTGACTTGACGCCATATTATTATAATTATAAATATATTGCTAATATGCCAACTATATGTGTGGTCAGTTCCAGCTTAACTGCGATACGCAGGGTATACCAATATACGACGACTAAAACGTTTATTCCACATAATAAGGCTGACACCGACCTCAAAAAAAAATGTTGGCATATTTACTTTAGATTTTCTTAATGAAAACATATATTTCCCATATTGAAAACATACATTTCTCATATTTATAGTTAACAACGGTTTTGAAGTCGGTTTAATTTTTATAAAGTACTTTTTCTAAGTTCGATAGATAATTCCTGTCTAATAGTGAGGATAATGAAGCGGCCGAAATATTAATATACTGGATCTTTTGGTTAAAGCCATCCTCTTTCGTCATATTAATTAACAAAACATACTGCACTAGTAAATCTACAAAGACTTCATGGATTAAATTTTTCTGTGAATCTAGCCCACGCCTTTTCTCTGAACTCTTTTAATTTTATAGCGCGGATGGTCAAGTGTGAGTCAGTGTGGGCACTCGCGTTCTTTACGTTATTGAGAGCCGGAACGCGGCCACCGTTCTATAACCTAAACAATACGGCCTTACTATCCACATTTATTACATTGTTCGTATTGAGAACACTAAGTCGTACTTAATGGGAAATATTTGAAAAACTTCAATAGTTTCATCTGTTTTTCTATAACCATTCTTTTACTGGTGCCAATTAAATTAATTATACTCAGTTACTATTTTAATATTAAGTAAATATTATTAACATTTTTTATACGATTCTTAGTACATTGTAGAGCTCTTGCCGCCTGTGATACAGGATCCTCCTAGTACAGGCATCTAACATTGTTCTACCTTTATTATTATCTAAGATTTATTATTCTATTGTACCAATTTGAATTTTGAATAAAGATTTATTTATTATTTATTTATTTATTATTAACTAGCTTTTTCATTGCAATGTTTTATGTTTTAACACTTAGGCCTGCTTGAACAAACTAGAGAGTAAGAAGGTATATTTTAACTCAATGTTTGCCCGGGTCATTATGTTACATTTAACCATACGATTAGTTAGTCGTTAAAATCCATCCAAAAGGCTGTCTTTAAAAGATCGCTTTTAGCGATACGGCCTCCCGTTGTGTCACCCTATGTAATATCTTCTATGTTTTCTGTAATTATACGCTGTACATAATAAAAGTATTCTATTAGTTTAGATACCGAACAGCAGGTACCAGACTTTAGATACTAAAATTCTGTATCGAATGTTTGAAATAGAATCTGCTAAATAGTTTAAACTAAGCTGATTTGAATAGCCGCCGGCGTACCTGCGGTATTAGAACCTAGCGGCTTGTTACGTGACGATGGGAAAAGACCAGATGGTGTGTCGTTGGTGCCGTGGAAGGTGGGTAGGCGTCTGGTGTGGGACGCAACGTGTGTCGACACCCTTACGCCATCGCATGATAAAAGAACGGCAGGCTGCGGCGCTGCCGCTGCGGCCGGTGAGGCCCTCAAGCGGCGTAAATACTGTAAGCTTATTGGGAATTACAGTTTTGAGCCGTTTGGGGTCGAAGCGCAATGGTTTTTTAGAATGGATGACAAAGCCTTGTAACGTTCAAAATAAACGCGTAAGTAATGTAAAATCTTCCCGTTGCAGTCGAAATAAACTATTGTCACGGTAGAAACAAAGCTATTTTGAAGTTAATTTAGTACGATGAAGGAAAACGTAGGTTTAAGTGGTTAAGTGTCGAATTGACTATAATGTTAATCTGAAATTTCATAGAAGTTTATTCCTGTAAACCAGTTTTACTTTTGATTCTTCAAATCAATTATTTGTAACTATACTCAAAGTCCAGTTCATGTTTTTATAATCCCGGGTTTTAATTGTCATTATTCCATTTATGATTCCGGGATTTTACAGGAGGTATTATCGACACTATGTTACTTACTTCCACGGACATTAGGTAAATACAGTCTTCCCATTCCGATCTCTGGATATGACGTAGGCTTTAATAGTTTTATTTTATTGGTGTATCCCGCGCCACGGCACTACACGACACAGTACTGTAAGCCTTCACTTACCGCGTAGATACCTATTCTATCAAGTTACTTGTAGAAATGTACAATTAAATGGATAAGACTAATGAACGACATTTGACGCTAAACTCGTATACTTATCACTGTAAATACAGACAGTTACCACATTTAACTGACACGCCGTTGCATAAATGATTGAGATTATTTAGAATACGAATCGATAGAATTTATAAATAAGAATTTTAAAAATTCTTTACATTTTTACCATTTCAACAAAGAACATAAAATATAAAAGAAATTTTGTTGTTTTTAAAACTACGGAATTAGCCTTATAAAATACAGGCTTTGTATATTGGCTTTGTCACCGTCGGATAGAAAATCTCGTATGTAGGTAACTATGTCGAGTAATAGTATTTTCAAAGAACTTATTTATTATATTATGTACAGTCAACGAAGCTATTTGGTATGCAGGCAGCTTACTTGCAACTTACTTTTAAACAATGTTGCGAGTGTGTTGAGTTGATAATTATTGTACATAACACCTGTAAGTATGTTACAAGTTTAAATAATTATAATGCACACATTAGAAATAAATATTGGTAGTGCAGTGCACAAAATAATATTTTTGCCTGTAAGTATACCAAATAGCTTTGTTGACTGTGCACTAATGTTTTACATGGTCCGACACAAATTAGTTATATTACGATTACGTTTTCCTTTTAGGATCATGCCCAAGTAACATGTCTGGCCTGTTACCGTCCCACAGTTGGGCAAAAGCCCAAACTGCAGGAATAGATTTATTTCTAGTGATTTTTATATAATTCAGTATTTAATTACGAAAATAGAGCCAATTGAGCGAAATATGCCTATTCGTTTCCGATAAATTATTCACATTATAAAATCTATGTACAAAATGTCACTTCTGCGTGAAGTCCGACGGCATCTTGAATCCTATTTTTATACACTTAGTGATCGTTTTCACTTAGCGCGCTTTAGTCTGAAGCTTCCCGCTTTATTACGCGACGCTTGTAAAGATATCAACGGAATGTGAACGCTAACTTCATGACAATAGGGTTTATAATATTTTAGTGTATTAGATCACTAGCTTGATCACCCGCCGCGGCGCATGGGTCACAAATAACCTGTGTTCCTGACTTGGAAAACACGGGTTTTCACCACTGAGCCATCGGCACCCACAGAACGGAGCGCTCGCGTTGTTCTTGTGTATCCAATAAATTAGTAATATGAACGATTTGTGCGTTTGAATAACTTTACTACATACTCGTATATATAAGGATTCTTTTACACCTACCCACGTATTTCAGAAGGGCTTAAGATATGAACGTGAAAAACATACATCGCTGCTGGAACTCGCAGGCAAGACGCAGTGTAAATAATAATTACTACTTCATTCGACAGCCAAGAATGAGTCAAAATGGCATAGGCAGACTTTATTCGACACCTAATTAGCAAGAACTCACCATTTGTGCTGAAGCAGTCCAATATTCTGTCTCCGAGCTCGACTAAACTATAAAGAAAAATAAAGGAAATTTGTAGATTTATTAAACAACTTTTTAGGTATTTAATTTAAGTAAGGACACAGACGGACCTATACTTAAGATATACATACGCGTCACATATCGGTCCCTGCGGAGCCGACATTTGGTAGATGTTTAAAAGAACAACAAAGTAAAAGAAACGTATTGGTTTGCACCGATATACACTGTGCGGATGTTTGTTACCGCCGAGCACTTCACACATACGTATTTCCGGTGAGTCGGCTCACTATAAGTTTACTAAGTTTGGTTTAAGCGGGTTAATTCCGGTATTTATTTGATTAAGAATAAGTTTTTATTGTAGTTTAGCGCGGGAAGTTATTTGGAGTTTTTGTAAGTATTATTTATTTGGAGTCTTTTTGCGGTTTTAGCAAAGTTTTGCCTTTTTTTGCGAAGTATTCTCATGGTTGTTTGATGTTCTTCGATTTTTTTTGCAATTTATTTTTTTTAATAGAGATTTAATTTTTTTCGCGAGATGCGTCCGTCGGGTCGCAAGGTGGGGAGTGCACTGAGAACTTGACAACGGTACCGCGTTAATATCCTGTGCGAGCGTGTGGTACGTTGGAGCTCGCTCAGTGGACTGAGTCTGGCTAGGGGCTGTAACCCTGCAGCACAGGAGCGGGAGGCTGTTGCGCTTGCAATGCAAGGCCATGTCCCGCCTATATCACAAGACCCGCCTTCCTCCTAGGGTCTACGTACATTACATTTTCGGGAATGCTTTTTTCGTTTGAAAAATGTTTGTACCTTAATTATTATTATTTTTTTAGTTGCCTCTAAAATTGAGTTTCCAGTACAAGAAGTTGTTTGACCAATAACTAAAGTTTTCAATACTACTTGTCGGTACTTTCTTAACCAATTATTATTAGTTATTTAAGTTAATTAACAGATTTTTTTTTTAAAGTTGAACCACTCATGAAAAACATTATTAAGACTTAGATTTAAACTTTTGTTTAACTTTCTTCTAACTTACGTGTGGAATTTGGGCATTATTTCTAAAGTTTATTTATTGGGAAATAAATTTTTAGTGTCGTGACAGCCCTAAAACATTACACCTATCTATGATGGCAGTTACGATTATCATTTGTACGTGTGTGAGTGGACACACATACATCTGGAAACGTCCACGCTGGATCGGATTGGTCAAGTTATTTATATCGACTACATCGTACCGGCCAATCAGAAATTATCAACCTGTCAATCAAAATTTGAGCTTAATCTGGTGCTCTTGTAATTAGGATTTTCGTTGAAAATTCAGATTCTGGGAAGAGTTTTATTTCTAATCTTTTTGTTATCTATTAAAGATGCGAAAAAAATACGAATAGAGATTATTAAAACTAGAACCAGACTTCACATTGAGTGCCTCCATAAGAATATGATAACCAAAGGTTTATTTATGCATTCTGCATCAGTTTAAGCGTCATAATGAAGTTTCTTTCGAATCTGTTCTAAGTTCTTGATTATACCGCCGGCCGCGATTCGCGCGCTTTTGTGTTTTCAAAACTTGTGTTGAGGGATTTTCCCGTCTCGCTCGTGGTTTCACATAGCTTGGCACTGAAACCGCGACAGCAAAAATGTTCAATGAAGGTTAAACGTTTATGTTTCTGTCTCATTTCTATTAAGTTTACCTAAGTCAGAGGCTGTTTGAGCACCTAATTAAACAATGCGTGGTGTTCTTTGAGAGGCAGTATGTGAGGGTGTCCACTGCGTCATGTTTTTAGTTTTTTATTTGTCATTTCAATCAATAAAAATCATAAATTGTATACAATTTCACATTAGGTATATTTTTATGTTTGTTTTGTTTGTGGAATTCTATGTTAAACAATGTTATTGGACTTGTACCGTTTTAATTAGCTATAAATAAATAAATAACTGTTAATCTCCCAAATTGCATAGTATCGGATGTTTACCTTTTTATTCGAGAATTTTCAAGAATTAGGATGAACACAAATAAATAAATACTTGACCGCTACTCGCACATCATTGTTTAAATGGTTATTAATTAACTGAATCGTTTCTTATCTTTAGTTTACTAACCTATAAATTGCAATAACGACAGGCATCACAGCCCATAGTTTTAGGAAGTTTTTAAATGGTTCGGTGTTCATAAAATATTATTTTTGGTACGTAGGTAAATGTTTGGTTAACAAACACAAGCTTCGAACAAATAAATAATGTATTTCTTAAATGAACTACGATCGGGATGGAAGTTGTTTTAATTGTATTTAAAGTCGGTTTAACATGCCATTATCTTCAACAGTTCTCTTGTAGTAAGGTCCTCTTTGACACAAGCTAAATATATCCCATAAATGCAACCACATTAATACTCAAAACTCCCTTAACGACATTTACCTTATTCATCCACATTATTTGCAGTCAATATTAACGGAAAAAAAGTGCGAACACCACAAGTCTAAGGCGACACTAAGTCGAGTTAAGTTTCTGTTGACAAACGAAACCGCCTAAACCTGTTGATTGTTTGATGTTTTGCGTCGCCGCTGGAGCACATTTTTATCATCGGTGCGTAATAGTTAGAATTTTAAATCCAGTTTAACTTAGTTCACATTGTTTTTGAGACAGTTGAATTTATGTTCTGATTAAAAGATGGTTTACATTTTTCTAGATCGATTATTTTGTACATTATAAACTGGTTTCAGTCTCTCTCGCACACATCAATCAAACCCATCCCTTGCCGGTTTTGTACGTACTAAATACTACCAGAACCAATAGAATCGCTTCATTTTCTTAGGTAATTGAAGCGACTTTATTGGTTCTTAACAAACACATCCCTCGCCACGCATCCTCGCACATCTCAGGTGAAAACGGACTCTTGGTCACCGCGTTTTCACTCTGGACGAGCAATTATAAAACTCTTACATTCACTGCAAAAGTACAAAACGTTCATATAACTGTATATATCGCAAAAGAAAATGACATTGAGTTTTACAGTAGTTTAATAATCGATTTTTTAGTAATCGATATGTACTTGAGACGCTTTCATTTATATATAAAGAATATACCAATGAATTTCACTGATTTTCACACAAAATTATGTGTATGTTTTTGAGTGAAATTCTACAAGATCGGCGTTACATAAAATAAGTAATATTGCCACGTTTAACTGGATTTTGGCCGTCTGGATCCCGATCAAATTGCTTTCACTCACGTGTTGCTGTGTTCAAAATATTAATCCATTAGTGTGTAGCATGGGGTCCTTTGTACGTACGTAGCATTAATTTGAATTGGCAAGCGATCCTGCGCCTAGGTTGAAACTGATACACTCAAGGGTATTATTTCCACAAACGCTGATGAATCGCTTGCTGGACAGTGGAGCTGTCTTAGCTACTACTCTGCTGATCGATATTACATGGAATTACGTATATATAGATGTCATGAAACACATGGATGTTAGTTTCACAAACGATGGTGATGCATGTTCCTAACACAGCTATTTGTGGACGCACCTATTGAAATACATAATATATTGTGCATAGTTACATAAATAAAGTTATGTCCGTTTTCTGAGGTACTTTCTCGGTCGTTTGAGTTAATTTTTCACAACGTTGTTTAGTGGTTTGGCAGATAAACGACCGATAAAGTACCTTAGAAATCGGGTATTAGACAATAAGAAAAAAAGTTTCAATTTCAGTATATAAATTGAAACTAGTATTCTGCTTTTCATATGACAGATAAGTTATTTTATGTTTCGCAATGGATTTTGATGACTTTCAAACCGTAGTTTCGAGAATGTAGTGTGTTATGTTCAATTGTTTTCTGGATTGCGTCGATGCTTTGTCGTGGTCATTCGTGGAAGCCGTGAATAACGCAGCGATATTATTTTCACAAATGATGATGCTTGTTGTGTTCAATAAATGTTTGATGCAGCTACCACTGAGGCGACCATTGTACATCGATATAATATGATCGGTACTTATTTAATTTCTGAATCCGTATAAATAAAAATCATTTTCCTCATATTTAATGGAGCGTAAGTTGAGAACGGGTCAGTTGATTTCTTTTATTATGTTCGTAATTATAAGGATAACGTTTGTAGAAAAGATTTTGCTTGGAAAATCTACGGGAAATTAAATTGTACCCCTGCAAAATAGAGGCGGGTCCCTAGATGGGTATAAAGGCCACTTTTACACGTCAATGCTTTTGTCAATTCAAAATAGATGAGACCGGTATTGCCTTGCTGTTTAGTCTGAGGAGAACCACCGAAACATTCAGTTACCTCTGAGTTTGGTTCATCATTACATACTACAAATGTGATGTTTGTGATGTAGTGTGTGTATGGTGTGTGTGTGTGTGTGGATTTAGTTCATCCTATTGGATTTTAATGCTGTTTTCCATTACTTTTTTTATTATTAAATAATTATATGTAAGATTTATATAATTTGCCTAATAAATCATCTACTAGGAGCTATGTGTCAATCTTCAAAGTTACTAGATTCATTCTCGAACAGGTTCAAAAATAATGTTTTATTAGAGGGCAGGAAGCGGCGATGGGCGTTTTGGGGGCGGTCTTTAGTAACTTTTGACCTTTAAGGCGCCGTTGGTCAGCCATATTGGAATGAGTTATTTTTAACTTGGTTTTCGTTAGTAAAGTGTAAGTTTACTTTGCATATTTCGTTACTATCTTGAATTTAAAAAGTCTTATATCTCTTTATGGAGCAGCACACTCTATGTTACTCTTATATATATGTTATATTATTATAACATTTCATAATTTTTAGGGCATTTATAGGAACTAATGGGTACTTAAAAATTAATTTAATAAATAAACAACATTTTCTAAACACATTCATTTCAAGCATTAATTTAAGTGAGTAGATCATCATCTGCCTAGCCTTTTCCCAACTATATTGGGGTCGGCTTCCAGTCAAACCGGATTCAGCTGAATACCAGTATTTTACGTGGAGCGGCTGCCTACCAGACCTCCACAACCCATTAACTGGGAACCACGGTACTCCTTGGCAAGACTGGTGTCAGATTATCTGGCTTCTGACTATCCGTAACGACTGCCAAAGATCTACAAATGACAGCCGGGACCAATGGCTTAACGTGCTTTCCGAGGCACGAAGGAGTCTCAGTATGTTAAGATGGTCACCCATCCACAGACCAACCTCGGCAAGCGTTGCTTAACCTTGAAGATCGACCCGTGCGGCTGTTATTATTAGGCCACGAGCTCCTCCTCGAGATATTCTAAGCAAAAAAAATTGTTACAGAAAAAGAACAACCGAAATCGTTGGGTCCAGAAAAGTTCATTGTTCTATAATATGATACTGACCAATTACATTTTTTATTTGCTGTTAAATAGATAATGAAAGTGTGTAATTTTTATAAGAGGTAATCCTATCGAGCAAACGGCTCGATTATAAAAAGATATTGATAACCTCGCGTTTGACCACAACCTCACCAGGTGGAACGATCGACCATGAAGGACGTTCGCCTCGAAGTAAACTATTCACTATGGACCTTAAGACATTCGTAAATTATTGTAATTCTTTGAAATGGTGATTGATATCAACCTATTTGAAAAAAAGTGATTTTTGACTTAATCAAAGTAGTTTTTTTTTATGGATGAGAAATCATCAAATGACTTCTTCCGCTCTGGAGCGGAAGGGCGTGACAGACTCTTACCGACTAAAACCCATCCGTGTTCCTTCTAAAGCCCTTTGCGTTCCAGGGCCGCGGTGACTCTTTCGAACAAATTCCGCCACCCTGGCAGTAGTTGCTTACAAATATTACTTTTCTTTGACCAAAGTATTAAAGAAAGTTTTAAACATCAAATAACATTGCTTACCTACCTAAACATGACGTACAATAGAATGGGCGTTTGCTTCCGAAGGTTACCGCCTTAAGCAGCTTAGGTATTTGTGGAGCGTAGGTACCTACACAACTAACTTACCTATTTACTCAAGGTATTTCAGTTCTTTCGAACAATCAAAGGTCGGAAATTCTTCTCTAACTTTAACACTGAAGGTGTGAAGTGAACCATTTTATGAATCACATTTATGTTATAACTGTGTATATTTTTTTGGTTATTTTGCAAGTAGGTTAAACATAACACTTTTACCCGTCAATCTTTTATGGTTATTTTAAGCTAGATGAGGACGGTCTCCTAGCTGACTATGAAACTGACTAGTAAATAAATTTGTCTTGTGTTTTAATAGTCATTAATAATAGTCATTTCTACATTTTGTAATTTTATCGGTTCGCTTTATTTAAATAAATAAACATTTTGTATTCGGTACCAAGACATTTCAAAATAATGAAAAATATTAGCTTTTACATCATGTCTCGATTTTGGTACGCAATTGTAAAAAAAATACTTAATTAAGCGGAAACACAAGTTTTTGATTTTAAACAGTCCAAAAATGACTTATTTATATATCTACTGACGGCTACTGTAATTTATTATGAATCTTTCAATTTTAACAGCACTGTTAAGTGACGACTTCCACGCAAGTTACGACTTGCGTGGAAGTCGTCACTTAACAGTGCCACTTAAAGACTTCCACGACACACTGTTTGCTTTTAACTTAAATAATTAGGTATACAAGGCTGCAACAAACTTGAACTTAAAATAAATACAACCTTGAATAGGTACTTTGAATAAAAGAAACCAAAATAAAAAGCAAACTATCTCGCGTAGCGGTCTACGAAATATTTCGTAGCCGGTGCTACGCGCGAGCTTACGAAGTCAAGGATTTTAGTTTCGTAGCCGTGCAACGCGCGGACCTACAAAGTCAATGATAAGTTTCGTAGCCCGTGCTACACGTGATTCTACGAAGTCGAGAATGTCGTAGCGGATGTAAGTTTTGTAGACCGGACTACACCCAAGTTTACTAAGTCGAGAGTGCAAGTTTTGTCTCTACTTATTTAATCTTACATATTCGTTTTCTTTGATTCTGATTGAATTTATTCTGTCGACTAGTCGAGGTATGAGGAAACGGGATACTGCATTTTAATTGGTTCTGTCAGTCGATGGATAGGAAAAAAGGTTTTGAAACAACTGTAGAATTCAGACAGTGAAGCAACTGCCCTGAATTGAATTTTTGTTCAAAACATCTACATCAATGGAACAAAGCATAATGGAAAACATATGTAAACATATGTTACTACGGTAACATATGTTAACATAATTATGTTACTACGGTAACATAGTGGTGGATCAGACTACTGCAGTGATTAGCTATTATTTTAATTATGGCTATCATATTATCACAAAATACATAGTTCACCAAAACACTGGTCTCTACTGTGGAAATCCAAACCCGAGCTATAATAACCTAGTTTAAGGTTCACTGCTAATTATTATTTCAATAGAATCTGGCTGTAATTAAAACCATTCATGTAATATCCTGTATATAACATGAGTGGTTTTGATTACAGCGGTTTAGAAGGGTGTGGTCATTTGCAGTATAAAAACAATTTGGAAAAGAAATTAAAATGGCTTTTTCCAAAAAAGCCTACCGAAGAAAACGAATAAAGATTAAAAAAGAAAACACTCTTCCAAAATCAAAATGAAAAGTCATCATCATTCAAATTAGGCTGAGTGCCAGCAGTTTTTGAACGTCAAAGTTCTACACAAAGACAGTCCCCCAAAACGCTCGCCCGTCACCACTTCCTAGTGTTAGCTGGGAAGAAGAAGTGGCGCAACAAACTCCCCAGCACGTTACCGTTACAGATGTCACCAACTGCTTGAAAAGTATTTTTTAGAACTTGTCAAGTTTATTTTTGATTTTGTTTCTTTGCTGTATAACAGATACAGAACACAAACTTCTGAGGCACCCTGTATAAATATTTAGTAAACCCATTATTAACCAGTGAACCAACAGCGTAATCGATTCATGGCTCAATTTAATTGCTCTTTGTGATCCGTTCAGAATACGGAAACTGTAATCATACGCCTATGGTTCATTTTATTAAATTAATTATTCAATATTTTTTGACAAAGCAGTAATTATGTTTTGTATTTGAAAATGTCGTCCAGAATTGTTTGCAGAAACAAAGAAGTACGTACAGAAGAAGTTATTCTTTTGAGCTGTCAATCCATACAGTCAAAGAGGCATGTCAGTTCACTTTAAACTCACTCCACCTATGTTTACACGGTGAGATTGTTGTGGATTTTACAGAATCATCTGCCAGAATAAGACTTCTGTTGAGCGCAGCCGCGAGGCTCATACAGTTATTGTTTTGAAATAAGTATTGTAGGTACCTAAACATGTTTTCTTTAAAAAAATAAAGTAGTACAAAAATAGAACAGGGACAGTCCACTAGAATCCATTTCTCACTCGCGAATACGTTTTTGAAGGAACTTGATAGGTACATTGCTGTTACCCATAGCTGTTACTTTTAATCCCGAGATTCCCACGGAATCGAAACGTCCGTGGATGAAACCGCGGGGCGCAGCTAGTTGATAACAGTATGGTTCAATTTATAAAATATCTGTCAAAGAGATCCAGGTTGTTTTTTGTTTAAGCTTCGAAAAAACTTTTTGTTCATCAAATCACATAGTGGCATAGAAAAAAAAAATATTCAAACAACGCATGTCATTGTGGTTAAAATATTGAACAACGAAATAAATGAATATTCGAAGTCGTGATGTTGTAGCGGCATGATGATTTTGGTTGATTTTAAGTGGTTATCTGCTGAGAACCTCCAAATGTAGTTGTTAACGCTATTATGTTGTTGCTGTTTAATTTATTCCCGTAATAGCGAGTGGGTTTTTTATCTGTACATGGTTCTGTGTGCGTTAATCTGGACTGAAATATAGTTTTCTTTTTTCTCTTCTTAAATGAAGTAAACAGTTTTTTTTAAGTAATTTTCGTTCCCGTAAGAATTTAGTTTAATTTTTTTTTGTTTTATACCTGCTTTATAGTATTTTGAACAGTAGATGTACGTAATCGGGCGTACACTAGGATCCTCAAGGTATTTGGCCTGAAAGTTTGTAAGGTAGGTTGCATTTTTCCATTTTTTTTCCTTTCGGAATATGGCTTATTATATAGAAATAAGGTACCAAAGCCTTGGCAATTTACTTTAGGTAATGCCAGTTAGTTTTAAAAAAAAAAAAACTTAGTGTTCTTGACAATGGTTGTCTTGGGAGCCTGGTCAGAGAAAAGAAATCACGAGATTCAGCAGTAGTAGTACATTCATTACCTAGTTGAAAATCAAAATCGAAGAAAACAAATCTTGTTAAATTTTCATATAAACTGTCTTAGAATGTGTCTTCCAGTACCATCGTCTGAAAAATCTCAGGTACGCATTCTCCGTAGTAATTTGTGTTTGATTCGATAATAACATATTAGTTAAGAACGAACACACTTCAGTAATTGAGCTCCATATATTAAGCAGCAACTTATAGTAGGCGCCAGATAATCGTGGAATAACGGTCATTGACCCACCTACAATTATTGACATTTTTAATTTAAAAAACGGAATTAATGACACAAAGCTGTCCCGAATCATCATCTCTCGTGATCCTTAACATTGTCTAATAATGAAAAATGATTCATATTTAATTGTTCAGGTACCTATGAACAGTTATTAGGGAAAGGTCAATATACTTTATTCCACATTTATCTGGCGCCTACTATAGCATAAGCTAAATTTATAATAATTATTAAATAATTTAATTAATAAGCTTAAGAGCACTCCATTGCACTATTCTGTTGTTCTGTTCGCAGAGGTGAGTATTTAATAATTGCCTGCTATATTTAATAATAAGTTATCCGCCATAATTAATATCGAACATGAACGTTGTTGTTTACTGTAACGTTCATGTCATTGCACCTATAAATGTTTAGACCATAATGGTAAATATGTAATTAGTACATATTTCTTTATTTCAACTTTATAAATTAAGTAATATGAATTGTTTATTCCATAAATACTTAGTTAACTATATACACTAGAAATAAAAATAAAAGCTCTCAACTAAATTAACCCTAAAATATGGCGTCAAAAAATTCATCCGCATCGCTGTCGACTGGAAGTGTACCAAAAAGACTGGCGGCATTACCACGTTGTATGGCAATGCTTATTCTTTGACCAAGGTAAAAGCCAGCTCTTGGGTCACGTGACGTGTCAACTAAGCGTCTTGAGAGATCTTTAAACAAGTTATGTGCACTCGGACCCCAAGACCCGAGAGTTTCAACCCCAAACGGCTCGAAAATATAACTACCAACATAATGGTGGACCATATTTTGGTCTGTTTACGAAAGGTTCACTTTTAAATTCAAGATTTAGTAATTACTAAGTCTCAAAAAATAATACAAGCGATTTTAAAGTAGCGCAAAATTTAATTGAAAAAGGGTTGGCCATATAAATAATGATTGAGGTATCTGATGTATTGTATTATATGTTTTAAATGTACCTAAGTTTTAACATCGCCTTGGATCTATGAAAGTGTTATAATAATGAATAAATAAAAAAATCTTTTTTTTCTTCTATTCAAACGATAATGGTTAATATCAGACCAATTCAAAAAAAAGTGACTCTATGAGTGACACTCACTAATGCCTACCGCATATTTTTTCCTTTTTTTAATTGAACAACTGAACAAAAAATAAACAAAAACCAACCAAGTGCGAGTCGGACTCCCACACGAAGGGTCGCGTACCATAAACCGAAAAAAAAAACACGTTTTTGAATAGGAGCCCCTTAAGCAATGGCAATATACATTGAACTGAAACCAATGGAAAAATAGAGAATTTAGACGCTTTTGAACTTATTTCTCTATTCTCAAATTATATTTGCTTGTTACGAAAAACGTAGTTTTTTCACAAATCGAACATTTTAGGAAGGCGAACGGCGCGAATTCAATATGGCGTGACGTGCGAATGACGTCACAATATTAGTGCTGCCTCTAAACTTAGATTCTCTGTTGATATTTAAAAATCCTCACTGTGTTTTTTATGAGATTTCCACACGATTTTTTGTTACACTCTTATCTTTTCCCAGGAAATGTAATGTTAAAAATCCTCTCAAATTCTGTTTTTGAATATTGGCCAGGCAAATAAGCTTTGAACCTTGCAAAAAATTCTTTTTTTTTCGTTGAAAATTCCTACCTAATTTACTTAATAACATAAAATTAAACATTTTTAATAACCAGTACATGGTAAAAAAAAAACTAAAACTTATTTTCAATAAAAACTAGGATTTTTTTCCTACATTATGTAAATAAAAGGTAGAACTAATTTATTTTGCCAGAATTACATAGTTAGAAAAATTGCTTTGTGTGTGTTTATTTTTTTTATAATCAAGTCAGACATGGCGTATAAATTAAAATTAAACCCATTAAAATTTAATTCAGTTACATTTATGCCTGAATCACTGTTGCAAAACGACTGATATTAATAACTTGCGCTAACATACTATATTGTTTAATTTTGTTGGGTAGTCTTAATAAAGATATTTAATAATTAATTTTCTGTAAAGAAAGCCGTTAGTTACATTTTAGTTGATATTGAAATTAAATATATATATATTTTTTTTTAAGTAAGTGGGGAAAAACTTTTTGCATACATTTTAACATACTTCCCTGCCTATATACCCTAGACGTCAAAAGCAAAAAACAGAGTTAAGAATTATTGCAAGGTTAGCCTAATTTTTGGCTTACACGAGGTATTAGGTATAATAAAACAGTGTGAAATGATAGATAACCGAAATACCAGTCAAAAAAAAAATTAAATAATAAAATTAATAACAATAATTTATATTCAGACAACCATTGGATCCATAAAATTGACATTATTTATATTGTTAGTAGGAACTTAAAACTATGTTAATATATAATAACTAAGAGAGACTTAGTCCCCTGGGTGAGGCTCCACATCAGTGGGCTGACTAACTTGTTGACTTGTATTTCCTTCAGGATCCTGTTACTGCTCCCACGCAATCTGTTTCGCAGTGAGGCTGTCTTTTGCGCCAGGTGGCATCGAAGCCGTCTGTGCGCGACTCAGCGAACATTGTTGACGCACTGCAGAAGCGTGGCATACGTAACTGCAGCGCCCTGAAGGCATTGTTAAACTGGATGCGCAGAGAATTGTAAGCCCTTTGGGTGTATCTGAACCATAGGCTCGCTGAGTACAGAGATTTATATTCTTAAGCTTAATACTCTATACTAGCAGGGGTTCCCAAACTTTTTTTATATTGACTCCCTTTGAGTGTTATTATTTTTTTGCGACACCCTTATAAAACAGTACCTACGGTAGCCCTGTTTGGGAACACGAGCAGGCACGAAGAATGGAAATGACACGGATTAACATGCTTTTTTGATTAAGATACACAGAAAAATATTTATAAAATGTGTGCTAAGGGTGTAAACTTGTTGCGGAATTCGTTCGAAAGAGTCACCGCGGCCCTGGAACGCAAAGGGCTTTAGAAGGAACACGGATGGGTTTTAGTCAGTAAGAGTCTGACTCGCCCTTGCACTCCACCCAAAGCGGAAGAAGTCATTTGATGATTTCCCATACTTAAAAAAGGGCTAGCTACAGATTTGAAAAAGTTTTTTTTTTTGCAACAACCTTTAAAAATAGGAAAACACAGTATTTCTGTTGTTTGCGACGCCTCTGGAGTTTAATTAAAGATTTTAGTTCATTCAATACAAAAATGTCACTTGATTAGGCACATATAACTGGGTAACAATAATAATGTGAAGACGCAGTGGACGTGACACACAACAGGATGACGATTGCAGGAACCTATCTCCCTGTGAGTATATATTGTTATGTGTGACTTTGAATTTATACACATCCACGATTGTGAAACTGGTGCATCCGTTGAATTCCAAGTCATCCGGAAACACTTCCTTTGCTGGCAACAGGCTTATGACACTCTGGCATATTTGAATCACTAAAGTCAGGTTTTTTAAAAATAAATACGGGTTGAAAACCTTTGTCTGTTACCGACCAGGCGGCATCGCAGTTTCATTAGTTTTTGCGCCGTTTGAAGTCAGCGCCTGGTCGTTTTCATAGGAGTGGATTCCTAAAGCGTTTGGGCTAGAAACAAAAGTTAAAAAAAAACCTGTTGAGACTGTAACGAAAATAGCCCTCTGATTTACTTCAACTTCAATGTAGTTTTTTAAACATTAATTTAGGCTTTTGTTCTGATCGATGGATAGACAGATTAGCCAAATGGATTTTTTCCAAAACATGTCTTTGTTTAAGTTATGGAGTGGCTTATCTGAAAATATAATTTCAGCCTGGTAGTTTACAATTTTCCTTACAAGTAAAAAAGTTGCTCTGAAAAATTGTTCGTCATTTTGATAATTCTATAAAGCGTTTCCATAACTCTGAACTTTTTCATGTTAGTGTGAGAAATATCTTTATTTTAAAGCGTGATTAACTCAATAAGTCATTTAATTTTCGACGAATGCTTTAAACAAACGGTTTGACCTTAATATACTTCATAACATAAATCCATAATAGCCATAACAATTTAGGTCTTAATATTATCTGATATTTTGTATGAACCGAAAATTCAAAACTCAAATTATTTATTTCAATTAAATAACTAAAATTGATTATTCATTCTTTACATTATTTTTGTAAAAAGAAGCAAAGTAATATAATGTGTTTGTGTGTAACTTTCCCAGCGTGAAAGCGGATTTCACTTTTTAGTCGTTTTTAAATCCAGCACCAATCGCACAGCAAAGGAGTGGAACTCTCTGCCTGCGTCTGTGTTTCCGAACGCAGACAACCCTAACTCTTCAAAATTAGAGTGAACAGTCTTCTTCTGGGTAAGCTCGCTCCATCGTCGACTTTGTCTCCGTCATCTATGACCTAGACTAGAGTCAAGAGCAAACCAATAAATAAAAAAAAAAAAAAAAAATTCAAACCAATAAATGCCTTGCAGAATAAACTGTGAAGTGTATCACCACACGTGTCCGCGCGCGAAATTAGTTTACTGTCACTGAATATTTTTTTTTATTTGTTAAATGTAAATTTTACCGAACGTTGTATTTATTTAGAGCTTTGACAGTTGGACTTGTTTATGGTGTAGGCTAGGAAGAGGGATTATTTGCGAAACTGACTGCTGAATCGCATGTCTGTTTATTTTTTACACCAGTTTATCACATAACATCACGCCGGTACGCTGTGAAGGGGTACGCAGAAGTGTACAAGTCAATCACGTTTTTGGACTTATCTATTCGGCATAAGTTTATTGTTTATTAACCGGTCTTGATGATTATTTTTGCGTTGAGTTTAGTTATTTATATTGAATTTGCATTGGACGTTGAATTTAAAAGATAAGCAAGTGACACTTATCTCACTTTGCTAGATTTTATAGTTTTTAAGTTAAGGGGAACTTAAAATCTATAAAAATTTCGAAAGTGTTTTTTATTTGGAAGTCGGTTGTATTTTTTTTTCTTCGCATATCGTTGGAAAATACAGTGTAACTAAATAATTTTGACCCAGTACTCAGCTACAGTAACACCATATGTACATGTAGGTACATGTGTCATGCGGCGCATGACGAGAGGTGGAGAGACGCTACACAAATACTGAAAATCGAAACCTTCCGAGAACCCCCACCTGTGGAGGTTTTCGTTACTGCGGCCAACCTGTGTGCGGACTGTATTTCTAATTTTAGAAAAAGAAACAATAAGGGTTAATTTCGTTTAACAATGAACTTTGAGTGAAGAATGTCAAGGCGGCGCGCGTGAGATATTATAGAAAGAGACGCTCCCATTGACATTGTTTAGTGAATTTATCGAGTCATGCCGATTTTACGGCTTAAACTAATACGGTAGCTAAACAGGCATGTGCGATTTTCTTCATACTTTGACACATTTTAAACCAACTTCAAAAAAGGAGGAGGTTCTCAACTGGGCTTTATATATTTTTGACTAGAGTAAAAGCCGGATAGTTGCCACACTTTTTGTAAAAACATATAATTATTATATATTTAGTTAGTAGTCACTTTATTCATAAAACGGGTAGGTACTTTGGTTTATTATCTTCAAATTTGTGAAAGTAAAGAACATTATTTTTGATATTTCCAGAATATTGGCGAGTTTTGTCGACCTCAAAATTTTGTGACATCTATCCCATATGGGGGTTAGTTGCCTAATACATGTAAATTACGTTTAGGATAGGTGCCCCGCCGAGAAAGAACTTAGATCGCGTGAAAACATTGATCGCACCTTGCCTTCCCATGCCATCGCACAGACACATGCAACACGGTCTAATTAGTGGTCGTTGTAGACTCTCTCGATTGATAAATAAAATAACATGTGATTTATCCGCGAAACTAGAGTAATTAAAATCGAGGCAACTATACCCCTGGGGTAACTATCCGGGTTTTACCCTAGTGTGCGTTTAATACAAGATTTAAATGTTGTCTCATTTAGTTCCAATATCTGGGGAGGTATTTTATTATAACATTTGAAACAGTACCCCATGAAAGATGAGGCTACTTTAACCAGTCTAAAACTTGGTTGAACTAGTTGATCCCTATTTGTAGTAGTACATGTTTGTCCCTACTTTTACTAAAGATGTAAATTCTTTCTGACATATATATGATGTTTTCGTAAATGTATTAACAAGGCACCGTCATGATGTTAATATTCTTAAACAGTTCCTTAGAGAATCGCGCCGACGTTCCGCGAACTACGTACGAACTAATTCACTTAGAACCACTTCAGTCCTTAAGGAGCGCCTTAAGAACATATATTCTAGGAAAACACTGCAACAACTTTAGCACTATGATTTCAATGCCAAGAACTTTTGAAGGAGAGTTTATGAATTTTCTTAAGGAATATTCCGACAGAAATATTTAAAATAACTAACTTAATGTAGGTATTATTTTCAAAAACCTGTGGTATCCCCCTTTCGAAGTGCCTCAATACTCTTATCTTATTTTTTTCTACTGAGAAGGTCCAAAAATATGCAGGCAAAAATATAAAAAAAAAAGTATTCATTGGTTGATATGAACGAATGACGGATAAAAGAAAACGGAAACATATTGTGCCTTTGCCGAGTCATAAGGGACAAGGATACGCAATTACGCATATTATGACGATGTCACCCAGATAGTACATAAATATTTAAAGTTATAAATATTTGAACCAAAAATAGTTTTTTATGTTCTAATTAGTTTCATATTATATCCACGACGCATTCACAATATTTTCATTTAAAATTATTGGAACTAGTGGTGGTAAATTTTTGTAATTATTTAATTAATGTTTTAAATATTATTATATTAAAAAAAAAAATTATAAGCTTTCTGGATTCCTTCTCCATATAAATTTTAACTGTTGTAAATTTCATACTCCCCCGTCCGCGTAACTTTCGTAAAACGGGTGCAGCGTTTTTTGCTTCACGTATAAATAAATAGATGAAAACATCCGGACATGTTTCAGACTGTGAACAGCACAATTTTGATTTTTAGCCGTTTGTAAAAGTTTTGGTATTATTTGTTCACGCACATGTTTGTTATTTTCAAACAACGGATACTGTTAAAGCGTTTGGTTCGTCATTTTATTCGAAAAACAGAATTCTGATTTCCATTCGTTTGAAAAACTTTTGGTGTATTTGTCCATCCGTCCATGCACGAGTTTATTAATTTGAAACTCTGGATTTGCTAAGTCATTTTGTTCATTTTTATTCAAAAACTAAATCCCTTTGAGCGATTTAGATGAGAAAAGTTATTAAAAATGTGATACGTCCTTATTTAAAATACACTCAATACAGAGTATAATACAAAGACCTTCCAAGTTGTTAAATCGTATAAGAATTTTAAGAAAGACTGTTTTCCCCACTATACTCTATGGAAATTTAAAAAACAAAATAAAGTTTTTTTACACTGTCATATCAATTTTCTTAAAAATAGAAACGAACAGTCAAATCCTTCCCAAAGAACTGCAGCACCCTTTTACGAAAAATCTAAGTTAAGATCGATTTTCGCAATATCCTTCCTTAACTTAATTCTTCCTTAAATTAATATGAACTGTTGAAGAATTATAAAATAACCAATGACTTAATTTCCTACACATTATAAGTTCTTAAACATAAGCTTTTAGTGATGTAAGATTATTCGACACCCACCGTATTTTGAAGGTATGGAGCTTGGTTCGACTCGGGGCTGCCCTGAATCAGAAAGTTGGTGTCAGTTAATCAGTGTTATGAAGTTATCAGAATAACTTCATAATAGCGAAACGCTCTGAGCTTGAGTTTCTTAGTAACATGATTTCAAAGGAACGTACTCCCGACAAAACAAGTATATTAGATCCTTATTCAAGACATGGTCTACCTGTGAGCCAAAGTACCTACTACAAGAAAATATGGAAGTCTCGAATTTCGCGAGTGAGGATGTTTGTTTACTCACCCGTTAGTATCGATTTATTATTGTTTCTAAGTATGGTAAGATTTTATTATGTTCGTAAAAATACTAATACGAATGAGTGCACACATACGAATGAATCCACAAATTAATCAAAATCAAAAGTCATTTATTCAAATTAGGCTGAGTGCCAGCACTTTTTGAACGTCAAAGTTTTACATAAAGACAGTCCCCCAAAACGCCCGCCCGTCACCACTTCCTAGTGTTTTAGCTGGGAAGAAGAAGTGGCGCAACAAACTCCCCTGCAACACATTTGTCTGTTGAGTTAGAAGAACTAGCGTTTATGCAAAGGTTAATACCCTAAATAGGTAGTTATGATTTTACTGTTAACCGAAAAAACCCAGACTCTCGTAAAACTTGGTCTGCCGTATGTCAAATGATTCAAAATATGTCAAACCTTAAGTAAGGCTTAAGTAGAATTTGACAAATACTCAACGTCAAATTCTTTTTTCGAAATCGTGGGCAATTTGCTTCAAAATTAACTAATGACTAGTTTACACAGTGCGAGCTGCTGACTAGAGAGTAGGCAGTTACTCGGATCGTCAACTCGTATGCCAGTGGCTTGGCCCGCCTTAACTGTTTACACGGTGATAGTAGCTGCTCAGTCTCTTGCGAGTCGCAGCACACAAAAAATAAAGGTCCCGCTCGCAACTGCCTGGCAGATACTGGCGAGCTACTACCGAACGCTTGTCCGAACGATGCGAGTGATGTCCGAGCTACTGCCATGTGCGAGTTACTATCAGCGGGCAGTCCAGTGAAAGTTGGTTGTAGAGTATACCATTCTATATATAAAAATGAATCCTTATTTCCCTTGGTCACGGCATCACGCGTGAACGGCTGGACCAATTGCGCTAATTCTTTTTTTGTTGTGTTTATTATTGTCAGGAGAAGGTTCTAATGCAAAAAAAAAATAATTCAAAAAATATACATCCGGGCGAAGCCGGGGCGGGCCACTAGTTCATTATAATACTTCTATCGACTGAAAATAGCCATCCAAATGTGTGGCAAAAAAAAAAATTGGGGGCAGGCGTTGCAAGGAAAATAAATACTTTAAAAGGAAAATACATTAACATTTAGAAGCTAATGGTTTTTTCCAACGTCTGTGTCCGTCCCTTCAATCGTACCGTCTTCCTTATTGTTATGTCATCGCCAAATATAATAATAATAATATCAAACCCTGTTCCCGATACCGGTGGGCTACTATTTTTTATATTTAAAAATGTTTTTTTTTTTTTTCTTAAATAAATATTTAAAAATGTAATTAACATGTAATATAAAATAAATAAATGGAATAATAGTAATATTCTTTACTGTTTTCTCATATTCACAAACACAGTTCAAAGTCATTGTAACACTTAATAGAGACGTGTCTGTTGTAGGTAAAACCTGTATTACAGATCACCAGGTTTCCCCACCATCGGACAACTAAATTATGACTAATAATAATAATAATATGTTTTTTATAAAAATAAATATTTAAAAATGTAAATTTATATGTAAAGAAAATGAAATAAACGAAATAATAATAATAATTTATTTCAGACTTAGTCCATAAGTTTGTTAGTAACAATATTCTTACCCTAGTGTTAGTAAAGTACAAGTAGTTAGGCGCTTGCTCTCGAGTGTAGGCCTATCCAGTGCGCCATCAGTACCGAGTCCCATCGAGTCGGCGCACGTGACTGTATTAGAATAATATACCCAAACGCGATGTTGTCGATTCTTTATGTTTTCATAGCTCTCGACGAATATGAGTTCTACTAGGTTTCTCTAAACAGAAGACACTTAACCATATGAGTTGTCAGTGAGCCCATACTAGAGCGTAATAAGTTCGAATTTTCAACATCAGATGAGGTTTTGTCAACTTTGAATCAAAGTTTGAAGTTGTATATTCTCCTTTTTTAACTCCCGCCGACGCAAAAACAACGGGTGTTATAAGTCTGACGTGTCTGTGTCTGTCTGTGGCATCGTAGTTCCCGAACGGATTTTATTTTTTTTGTTTGAAAGGTGTTAGTCGGGAGTGTTCTTAGCTATGTTTGATGAAAATCGGTCCAAAATGGCGAATTACATTTTTTTTTCACCACTCCCTCAATATGGGTATCAAATGAAAGGGTTTGACTAGTAGAATAATATACACTACTACTACACTACTTTCTACTATATTGAAAGGGATTGAGGAATATTAACTAACGAAATGAAAACTAAAAACTTGTTTTTTTTTTCTGAAAAATGCCCTAAATTGATGAGGAAAGTGGAGTGATGACTGGTACCTAGGACCTAACGAATTATTTTTATTTAGCTTTTAGTACATTATAGGTAAATTAAGTTTAAAAAGCATGAAGTAAAAATTAAATAAAACATTTAAAAAGCCCCCTACAAAAAAAAATACTTTAAAAAGTAAAAAATAAAATGTATTGATCCTTTTAGTTTAATTTAGGTCTGATTCTTTGGGACGAGCGTCATCGTGTCGGGGAACCGCTAAGTAATTAGAAAAAAATGCGGTTTTTGCGTGCAAAAGTTTTTTTGTTCGTCAAGTAGCCGTGTTAGAATTGTTTTCTGGGCCACAAACGCCCATATTATATCTGGGCGCTTCGAGAATGAGTGCCGTAAGGTTGTACTTCCAGGGTTCCGGAATTTGTTCAAAAGAGTCACCGCGGCCCAGGCTTTAGAAGGAACACGGATGGGTTTTAGTCAGTAAGAGACTGACACGCCCTTCCGCTCCACCAAGAGCGGAAGAAGTCCTTTTTAAAAAAAAAAAATGTGGTACTTATACCTATATACATAGGATACCTATCGCTGCGGGTACCAGCTTATTGCGCTCGTCTATTTTTTTTTATTGCGTCGTATTGTAACTTCGATATAAAGGAATAATGATTTATCAGAAAAAAGAAATTGAATTCTTAACTACTACGAAGAAAATTTTCAATGGCAAATTTAATGTGCTGTGAAACTCTACATCTGCAATTTTTTATGGAAAATTACTACCGGTGTAGGAGGCCAATCTATTTCCTTCATTCCTATTGGCTAGGAGGGCCGGCCAATTGGAGCGCTGAAGAGATTTCTTAGAACATTATAAAGCATCGATAATGTTATCTAGTAATTGCGTAGAAAATGTGGGGTTATTTTATTTTATTAATCGATATTCACGGACCACGGCCAAGGTTTCGATCATGGCCGTGGACATTAGGAAGTATTTTTATTGTGATTTTGTTTGGCAGGCAAAACGCAACCTTCTGAAAAGTCAAAAGCATTCTAAACACACAAAAACATTTTTCCTGTTTAGGTCAACTAAACTAACTCTGAAATAACTATAACTAGAATCTCCTTTGTATTATATATATTTTTTCAACTTAACAGAACTATGTTTACTGTAAGTGTTATGTACACAAAGAAGATAATCACAAACATCCACATTTGGCGTCTTTGTTTGTGTTAAATTGTAACTGTCTTGTTTTTATTGTATGTGTACAACTAACAATAGTTTTATTAGATTAATGTATTTATTAACGCTATGGACCTCGGTCTGCAAATAAATAAATATTATTTTTATTATTATTATAATCGATAAATGCCCGCTCTTTGGAATAATAATTAAAAATATTGTAAATATTGTAAAATTATAATAATGTATATATATTATTAATATTGTGAGAATACATTTAGGCAGAATTCTTAAAATATTATAATTAATATACATTGACAGGGTTCACGAAATCTGAATAAAAAGTAATGTTTTGAAATACTTATTGCGACTCACTTCCAGGTTATGGTCGTCAATGTCGTAAAATTGTTTTCTTTTTTGTTTATATAAATATAAATATTAAAGCCTCCAGCCAGCCGTAAAATTGCATGTTTCGAACCGCTTTAAAGCGTTTGATTCTTTATTTTCACGTAACCGTACATGGAAATAAAAAACATATTACCTTATTATAAGTTCGGGGTGGTAATAACATTTTATTTTACTTTATTTTCGTACAATGTTAAAAATCAACGTGAAACGAAATCTAGTTTTTGGTTACTTCCTAGGAGTATGTAGGCAGTATCGAAAAACTACATTTCGTTTCGCGTTGATTTTTAACATTTCTGTGTATGCCTGTCAGCTTGTCATGTTCAATTTACTAACGTTGGAGAACTCGTTGGCCGCTCGACAAGAATCAAATTAGCCCCTTTTTTTTCATATATTTTTACATTCTTTTAAATACATCTTGTGAAAGCTTGTATAAAAAAGACGGACGGACAGCGGAGTCGGTTAATAGGTTCCCGTTTTAACCTTTGGGTACAGAACCTTAAAAAATGGGAAAAGAAGGGAATACATAATTCTAAACTCCTCAATCAATTAAATTTGTCAACAAAAGAAGTGCCCAGAACACCAAATTTACTTACTTTAAGTATATAAATAATTCACAACTTTTAGATTCACGTCGGAAAAGAAATATGGGGTAAACGTTTTCCATCCATTATTTTTCTTACCATGCCTTTCCATCAAAACAAACAACCCAAGCCCAGTTACCTATATGAGTCTAGCGAACAGACCAAGAGTGATGTTTTGTGTAGTCATAGTGTAGTCATAGTGTGCACCATAGAGCAGCTGCCCCAAAGGGATGACAGCTTCATAAAGGCACAACGACCCCAAAAAAGTGTTAATATTCAGTCAACTTTTCAAATTGCTCAATTTGGGAGGAAAACTGGCTAAATCTTTGTGAACCAACCGAACCAGCCAAATTTGCAACAATTTAAAAATGTTTATAAAACGCAGCTCGAATCTGTAGGCATTTGAAATGCTACCATCCACCCTCGATCCCTCATATTGAGCGCGGTGTATTATTTCATACGATTCACCGAAGAAGCCGGCTATGACCATATTTTGTTTTTGTTTTATAATTCCTCAGTAGCGTATCACTGTGTTTGCTCATGATATTTGCAAATATTGATAGAGAGAGCCCCTTCATTGAAGGCTCTCATTACGCAGTGCACCAAAACTCTTTGATACGTCGTACAGATTAATCATCAATGTTTACTGAGCATGATTGAAATACCAACGACTAGTAAGTACCAAACGCTGATAATAATTAATTGAACAGAGCGCAAAACATACAAAATTGCTTAAAAATTTACAATATTGGGTAAAAGTATGCGCTATTACGTTCAGAAACACACACCACCCTTTTGGTTTTCAATTAACAATGATAACCAGTGTTGACTGACCCCCAGACAGGTTTCACTTCCGTATCAAACAAGGCCTATCAATGCTAAGTACCGATCACCAGCCAATACAGAACGGTGGTACTAGGGGTGGAATTGAGAACCAAAGTTGTTCGGTGTGGTTGTAATGTATTCGTGATTTTACGTGGAAGACTTCTCAGCTTGCTTGTGAAGTTATTCCAGGATCTTGCATTACCTCGTAGAGAAATACTTCTGTAGTGTAATGTATTAGAAGAACTTTGCTATACAAAGTTTCTGAGATCTAGCATTGGCCAAGGAGCCAAGAGAGAAGCATTTCTTGGAATTTACTTTGATTTCGTCTTAGAACTGGCTTCTTTAAGTAATGAGTCTTACTTACTTCCTTCGATAGTAATTCTTTGTAGCTTGTTTGTGTGTGTATTTCATTATTTTCATTTTCTCTAGAGATAGAAAATATGGCTTATGAAAGGTATTTTTCGTAGTAGGAACCAAACAGCTTGGTGTATTTTTTTTGTGAGTTCAATGTATGTATACATTTTAATGCAACGACAATTGACGGCTTTTTTAAAACTTGAAAAAATAAAATGTTTCATAAATATAATGTCATATGAGTATATCTACTTGGGCCAGTTAGTTTCTTTCGAAAACAGGCAAGAAAGGGAAATCGATCGTCGCATCGACAACGCCTGGAAAAGCTACTGGTCCATGAAGACGCTAATGAAGGGCGATCTCCCGATGTCCCTGAAGCGCAAACTCATCGACATGTGCATTCTGCCCATCCTAACCACGGTGCTCAGACCTGGTCACTCACCGAGTCGCAAAAGTTCCGCCTTGGGGTATGTCAAAGGGCAATGGAGCGCAGTATTTTAGGTTTAAAAAGATTTAATAGAGTACGGAACACCACGCTGCGCTCCAAAACCGGTATCATTGACGTAGGCAAAAAAGCTGCCAGGCTAAAATGGGACTGGGAGGGTCACACCAGCCGCATGCATAATGACCGCTGGGCAAAAGTCTCCACGCAATGGGTGCCAGAGGATGGACGGCGTCGCCGAGGCCGGCCCAGAAAGCGGTGGCCAGATGACTTGGATGCACACCGCGAAGGCTGGTTCAAGGTGGCACAAGAAAAAAATGTCTGGAAGGATATGGGGGAGGCCTTTGCCCAGCAGTGGGACACAATAGGCTAAGGAAAAAAATAAAAAATAAATAATGTCTTTTAACAAATTACTGCGAGAAATGGCGCTACAGCTTGACGATTTTTTTTCGTGCCTGTATTATTTTTTTTAATGATTTTCCATTCAATAATAGTTATGATTGTTTTCGTTCAGTTGTGTTCGCAGATAGTATACAAAGAGGTTTAGGTAAATGACTAAATAACAACCTGAGTTGAATTCAGAATTATTATATGCCTGGGTTAAACTACAAGCATATAGTGGAATTAGTTACAAGAAATGTATATAAACAAGATACCAATATTACTGTGTTTATAGGAAATAGTTTAAAGGTAACAAAAGAAGATATAAGTGACTGTGTAGCTGAGATGTTAAAGTGTAATAAAATCATTGGAAAGCACACAATATGATGACATATTATTATTTGAAACATTTACGAATAAACAAAACAATTTATTTATTTAAACTTTATGTACAATAGTGGTACATGGGCGGACTTAATGCATCAAGGCATTCTCTACCAGTCAACCTTTGGGTTATAAAGACTATATTGTGGTAGGTGTACAATAAATAAAAATAAGATTCAAAATTGAATTTTAACAATTCGGAAAGAATATACAGATAATACATATAATACTAATAAAATACATATATATGCTAAAATAATAAACTAATAAATATGATATATAATAATCATACCGATTAAGAGAATTCATAGTAATCATGACGAAGAACAACTAAGAATGACAAGCTTTTAAGTAGTGTTTTCGGATTTTACGCTTAAAGGAAAATTTTGACAATTATATTCACATGCTTAATTAGCATGTATCTACATTTCTTAGTAAGTAATAAATATGTATCTACATTTCTTAGTAAGTAATACATATGTATCTTCATTTCTTAGTAAGTAATAAATATGTATCTACATTTCTTAGTAAGTAATAAATATGTATCTACATTTCTTAGTAAGTAATACATATGTATCTACATTTCTTAGTAAGTAATACATATGTATCTACATTTCTTATTAAGAAGTCATTGTAGTGACAAACTTGTTTTTTGGACATCAACAATTTTATTGAGACATTTAAGTCGACTAGGGATACAATGTAGTATAAGTTTTTTTCTATAATTAACACCACAATTATAAGTGATAATATATATTGTACGAAGGAGATTCCACATGGAATCTCCTTCGTACAATATATATTTCATTTCTTTGCCTGGTGATGGCATGGGAGTCTTGAGGCTCACTACGGATGTTATTTTAAACTAATTTGTAGGACAACAGACTGAGGATACCAATAACAGTATATCCACATCACAGCTAATTATAATAAGGGGGCTAAGCAGAAATCTTTGAAATTATTTTATCTGAATAAACTTCGGATTTGCTTCGAAACAAATCGAAATTGAATTATTTTTAGAAAAAATAATGTTTGACTTTATTTGTTTTACTGAGCATTGGCTAAAGGATTTTGAAATGCTTATTAATTATGAGAATTAATATAATGTGGGAAGTTGTTTAAACCAAAATTCAATGCAATTCATAAATCATAATCAAAGTTTTATTAAATTTAAAACTCGTAGTAACATAGTCGTCGTCGGAGGTCGTGGGTTCGATTCCCACCCAGGACAAATCTTTGTGTGATGAGCATGATCATTTGTTCTGTGTCTGGGTGTAATTTGTCTATAATATGTATGTATTTAGAAATATATAAGTATGTTTATCAGTTGTCTGGTTGCAATAGCACAGGCTCTGCCTAGTTTGGGATCAGATGACCGTGTGTGAGTTGTCCCAAGATATTATATTATTGTTATATATTATATTATAGTTGATTTGTTTGTTGAGCATAGCATTGAACTGTCCTGTATTGAGCTAGATAAGCATGTCATAGTGTGCGTTTAGTCTGTAAACGCACTTATACCGCGTAACTAATTACCTGAACTACTCTATATTTCAGTCAATGATGGAAAATGTTTTGGCAAAATTTGAAACTGGTAATTATCTGTGAGTCAAACTTTAATATTAATATTATGGAAAATTATTTAGATAGCAGTAGAATCAATTTATCAAATGTCATAGAACCAACCAGAATAACCACAGCTACATGTATTGATAATGTAAATGATCTCCCTTCTGTTCATAGCGGGCTAATGGTATCTTTTTGAGTTTAACATACAAGTGCACATACAATCCAGACCAATAAAATCTGGTAATTTAAATTAATTTAACAACCCTTTAATCACCAAGTTAATTGATAGGGACTTCACAATGTACAATGTTAATATTTTGTATACCGAATTGATTTCAGTAGTCCAAACTGAGTTTAATAATACTTTTAAAAAGAGAACTAAAACTATCTGCCCTAAAAGTTTTTATTTAGTGACTGGGCGACTAAAGGACTCAGAAAAAGTAGGGATACACTTTATCAGCTGTATGGCCTTGCCTAAACTATTATTATAAAGAGAAACGATTTGTTTGTTTGTTACGATTTAACAAAAAATCTACTCGACCGATTAAAAAAATTCTTACGCCATTAGAAAACTATATCTTCACTGAATAAAATAGACTTTATTTATTTCCAGAAATAATTAGAGATCCCTAATCAAACTTGAATAATGTAACCCAAGGTGTTAAAAAAATGTCATAAAATCGCTTTCATCGCGTGCGCTGCTAAAATTATTGATGATACATAAAAATAATGTACTACATGATTAAAGAACCCATTATTACCTATAAAAAAGTCTGCAAGCGTATATGTCTAACTATTATGGTTAAGTCACAATGACCGCTTTTGTTCAAATTATTCAATCAAAACCAGGGTAGAATAGAAATGTGGTGATTGGACATCATGATATTAATGCTTAGCCATTCAAATGGTTCGATAATTAAGGTTGATTATGTTCATGTAAATTACAGTTTAAATTATTCAAACGGACCTTTCGTTTAAAACTTACAGTTATGTATATAAAAGCGAAAGGTTACTAACTGATTTTATTCACGAAATTTCTGAAACTAATGAATCTGTAAAGATTAAATTTAGAACGGAGGCCGATTATGAATAGGTGACGTCATTGAAGAAAGGATTTTATAAAACTCTCCCCGTAAAGGGGTGAAATTTGAATGAAAAAACTTATTCCTTGGGCAAATATACTTGGTACGAATACTGGTCTAGGTGAATTAAAAAGGATGGCAGTATTTTTTTTTTCAGAACTACCCTCAAAACACGATTTAGGGGGTTTCAAGTTTGAATAGACCAAGTTGAAACTCGACATTAACTGTTTTGACAAAAAAAATGAGAAGTACATGTTTTTGGAAAAGGGTAAAAATGGAATGTATGAAAAAGCTCATTACTTCAATTTAGATACTTTGTGCAAATAACTATAAAAGAAAAGAATTATGATCGCAACTATTAATATTGCAAGATTACCCATTACCCTTCAAAGGGGGGTAGGGGTGCGGGGTGTCGAAGTTAGCAGAGGAAAGTACTTAATCTGCGCGGGCGAAGTCGCAGGTGAAGTGCTAGTGCCTTATATTGTGACTGGAACTTTTTTCTTTTTACCCCTTTTTTGCAAAACAAACTAAAAGAAGAAAAAGAAGAAGACGATACTTCTTTGATTTTTTGTAGTTATCTTGACGAATTAAATAACGCCTTTTTGCAAAAAATTGGTTCACTGCTAATAATTTAGTTTAAATGGGAAAAAAACTAAGTGCCAGATTTGCTTTACCAAATGTCAAGAGTAGTTATTTTAGTCGAGGTTTTTTCCTGGGGATTACGCTAGAGTGTAGCCGACGATGGGGTCTTCATTTAGCATCTCTTGTAGGACCGTTAACTTCAACAGCATATTATATAGCTGTTAGAAAAATCCACCAATTTACGGATGTGAATACCGCGAGACGAGTCTATTTTATTCACTTTCATATTATCAAGTCTTACGGTATTTTACTATAGGGACGGGATGCAGATATCGAGTCTATTTTTATTCTGCTGAAAAGAGCTTTAAGAGTCATATACAATCTCCGCCGGCGCGATTTTCTTAGAGAACTGTAAGGACATTAAGATCATGACGATACCTTGTCAATATATTTATGATAACATCATGTACGTTGGAAAGAATCTACATCTTTTTTTAGTGAAGTGGCGACAGACATAATTATGTTAGTAGAAATAGGGATCAACTAGTTCAACCAAGTTTCAGACTCTTTGATCTTTCATGGTGTTTAAAATGTTATGATGAAATACCTCCCGAAATATTAGTAACTGAATGAAACGAAATTTAAATCTTGTATTTAACTCACATTATGCAAGAAAGCATATTATAAGTTGGGGGATTTTATTGAATGCTGGTCCCGCTCCACAGTCACTAGGCCACACAAACTATTTTTTTAGCATTTACAAACATTGTTGGATCCGCTCAAGACTGTAAGAATATTATGTTTTCATTCTATAGACTCAATTTATTTAGCATTGTAAAATTTAATGCATTAACGGCACATGTGTATTGGGTACCACAAAACAAGTTATTTTAATGTTTACCTTATTTTAATTTGCACCTTTATTTAATTTTTCTTTGACTTGAATGTACCCTGGCGGGTACATTCAAGTCAAATCAGTTTGGGTCCCTTCAATATGGTTGATCTGAATGGTGCTAGCATGGTGAGTCCGTCAGTTGGGACTGGTCATCTCTCAGTTGCCATAGTTTATTTTAATGATTGTGTTATATAAATTGTTGTTTTTTTAGTCCAAACGCTTTTAACGTGGATTTCTTTCAACATCGTTCTCACATATACATATGTATGTGTGTATATTTTCATCAATAATGACGTAACCATAACATTGTTCAAAGCAGCTGCGTCACAACCTAAGCAGCAGAAAGGGGGAAAGCAGAACCGTCGCTGTGAAACCCTTCCGAGGAATACGATACAGCGCTGTCCAGCGAAGCAAGAGTGTGATGAGGATGGCTTCATCAAAGTACAGAAGAAGAAGAAGCCTACTTGTCGAAATCAATGCGGTGCTGGACTGACAGGACCAAATATGTTGCTACGTCCAGCGATACCTTCGACGTTGCTGTATGTGTCCCGACTGCATCACTCCACAAAGGTTGAGGAGATCGTGGAGTACATGAAGGTGAAGAACAACTGGACCTTGAGGGTCGAGAAGTTGGAACAGCGTCACATCACCAACTTCAAGTCGTTTGTGGTGCGGGTTCCGACACAACATCTCGACACGTTCCTAAAGGAAGAGTTTTGGCCGAAGTGTGTAGTCTACCGACGTTTTCGCGGCAGGCTACGCGACAACGCGCGGTGTAACCCGACGCCGTCACTTCGTGTGTCTTAGTTTATAAGTTAATTAAGTAAGATTAATATGTATTCGTTGATTTTTTGTATGTTTAATTTGCGTATTTTATCTATGGGCCTTAGTTGCCTGATAATAAAGAATTATTATTATTATTCTCTTTATTCATTCTTTATTATTATTATTGTAAATCTACCAGACGTTATACTTTATTGAGTTTTTGTCTTTTATTTTATTCCGTTTTTATACAAAACTTCAATGTCGGCACGATATAAAATGACTACGATTATTTAGTGTCCAAAGTCAAAAGAATACACACGCACAAATAACAACTTTAAGCTGCTGAAATATGTACAATATTGTTAAAAAAAAAAAACTTTTATAAGAAAACCTGACAACTCGGATCTGCAGAAAACCTACATAAGTGTTGCTAATACTAGTCTTTAAAAAGGCAAAAGGAGATGGCGATAGAATGAGGGCGGCTCGGAATAAAAACTAGTGCCGAAATTAATTTCATAACATAAAATATTATAGAATGAAATCAAAATCTGTTGGGTTTATAGCTGGATAAAGTTGTTGTCTACGTTTAAAAGCAGTTTTCATTAAATCAATCTTTTTTTAAAAAGGTAATAAGACAGATCGAACTTTGGGCTCCTAAACCCATTTTTCACATTCAATTAATTTATAGGTAACCTTTTCGAAATTCAAATGTGTGTATGTGCCATGCATACTTTTTGTTCTTTGTTTATTTTTCTAAAAATCAAATTCAAAAGTCATTTATTCAGGCTGAGTGCCAGAACGTCAACTTGAACGTCAAAATTCTACATAAAGGCAGTCTACACACATACAGACAGACTGCTAAGTCGCAGTGCCGTGTGAAAGTCGTTACTAACTAGAGTTCTAATTAATTGATACCCAGGCGAAGTATCGCTATGAATTTATAATTAGAATTAATACTACGTAGCATTAATTAAAGTTAAACTGCGATCAACTGACTGCGGATTGATTGCACTTTTCATTTGTTATTTAGTTCTTGTTGTTTACTGAGATCTCTAGTTTGCAAACTTCAGACTAATTGCATTAGGTATTTGATTTCTGTTGTTATTGTACCTTGAATTTTGTTGTCGGCTCTCTCGGGTTAGCTTATATATATGTTATGTAGAGGCCTCTAAAATGACAAGTGCTAATTTACTAAAAAGGATTCTTAAGACTGGAGAGAATATTTGTGACGGTTTATAAAAGCTGTACAAAGACCTTCGAAATGTGTACAAAGAGAGATACTGAAAAGCAATATGAAACGAAATATTTGGAAAGATGACAATGTCACTAGTGCTTTTAAAGAATAAAAACACTCACAAATAATGGAAAGTAGGTTGGGAAGTAACTACAGCCTTACGATTGAAGACAATATAGTTAAATCGGATTCTTAATTTGCTGCTGCAATTGAAAATTTATTTGTAGAGATTCGCATTTCAACTACTAAATCTCTAAATTCATCACCCAGGTCTGCAGAAATTTTACTTAAGGAGAATGTTTTCATTTGTGATTCTGTATTTTATTACCAATATGTCACTTGTAATGATATAATTAAAACTTTTAATGCGTTAAATATTAATAAGACTTCAGATCGTTTGGCTAATTCTGTCGACGTTTCCAAGACCATGATTAATATTATAGCACCTACCTTAGCTGTTATTTTTAGTAATTGTATCGACCATGGTTTTTGGTATTCCTGATCTAATGAAATACAGTAAAATTATACCGTTTTTTAAATCGGGTACATCAGACCCTACTAATTATAGTCTTATTTCATTACTAACCACTTCCAATAAAACCTTTGAAAAACTTATATTAGGTCAAATGCAAAGATATTTTTGTAACATAAACTATTACTGCAAAACAAACATTTCGGTTCTACAAGGTGTCAATCTCTCAACTTTTAGGACACAAACCTTTTATAAAGCGTGGGAAAATAAATGCGATGCTTTGAGTATTTTTTGCGATTTATCCAAAGCATACAATTGCTTTCTACATGAGACATTAATCAGAAAACTGCACTGCTACGGAATCCGGGATATTTTTAGCCTCTCTCTGGATATTTTTGAATTTAGTAATAGGATTCAGAGAGTTGATGTCAACGGTAAAAGATCAACCGGATCTGAGTCATAAGGGTGCCCCAAGGTTCAATTCTAGGCCCATTTTTATTTCTTATTTAAATCAATGACTTACCGTAGCTCATAAAGGATAAACATGATATAGTATTATATGCAGCCGACGACGTTCACTTTTATTATAACTCAAACGTCAGCAACTGGTAACCGACGATGTAAATAGCGTGATATAATGTGAATAATCTTCTTGTTAACGAGAAGAAAACTAGATGCATAAAGTTTACTTTAATTCTTGTTAGGTAGGTCAACGCTAGTGTGTCAATGAAGGGAAAAAAGTTGAAGCCCGTAGACGCTACAGTGCTCTTACGCTTAACATTGGATGCCACACTTCAGTGGGGCCCCATATAGATCAAATTTCTAAAAAACTTAACTCTGCTGCATACACGTTAGAAAAGATCGTAGTTTAACTATCCGTTAACTTAGTATATTTAATTAATTTTCGTAGTGTGATCGTTCTTTTGTGGAGAAATGCCGCCGACATACAACTTATTTTTGCTTTGCAAAAGGGGCCATTTGGCAGTTTATAAATTTATTTTTAAAAGAATATCAGCCGCACGGGTCGATCAAGGTTAAGCAACACTTTCCAAGGTTGGTGGATGGGTGACCATCTTAACATACCGAGTATCCTCCGTGCCTCGGGAAGTACGTTAAGCTGTTGGTCCCGGCTGTTATTTGTGGATCTTTGGCAGTCGTTACGGATTGTTAGAAGCCAGTTCAGTCTTGCCAAGAAGTACCGTTTTAACATGCATGTTGTGTGTGTGCATGTTCCAAATAGATTTATTCCACTTCAGAAGTAGGATCGAAAGGTAAAGTAATTTGAATTTCTTAGTGCTTAAACTGATATTTGGTAGGCTTCAGCTCGCTGTCCTATTGGGTCGGGGTACTTTCCGATAATAAGACAATGGAGAGGGTTTCACACATGTTCTGTTGTACTGTGAACTGAATATGATATTCAGGAGTAAGGCGTACGCAAAGGTGATTTTGCATCAAAGGACGACAGACAAAGACGTATGACTATACTTAAATAATATAAACATTGTTTTGCCTCAGATTTCCCTAATCTTTTCAAAATTAGAGTGAACAGGCTTCTTCTGGGTAAGCTGGCTCCATCGTCGACTTTGTCTCTGTTATTATAAAATAAATACCAACTTGCCGCGCTTGACTCGGTGGAACACAGAGCTAAAAGGCTCATTGGCGACGTAAGACTGGTGGATGCCAAGCTTCACAGCTTGGCTCATCGCCGCAAGGTTGCCTGCTTGTCGGTCTTCTACAGATTGTACTTCGGGGAGAGTGTCCAGGAACTCCACGATCTCATCCCACCGGCCCCCTTCTACCATCGGACATCTAGACGCACTGCAAGTTACCATCCCTACCTTAGTATCTATCACCCTTACTGGTTGTGTCATCATGAAAGTGAGAAAGTACCATTTGTTAGGTGAAATGTTGGAAGTAGGGTTAGAGAATCGGTTGGCTCGCTGTTCAATCACCACCAGGGCCGGGTCGATGGCGCGTTGTGTTCCAAGCGCGATTCAAAGAGATGTCAGCATAGTAGACGGGGCCCGCTAGGGCCAGAGCCTGCCAGGGTTGCGGAATTTGTTCGAAAGAGTCACCGCGACCCTGGAACGCAAAGGGCGTTAGAAGGAACACGGATGGGTTTTAGTCAGTAAGAGTCTGACACGCCCTTCTGCTCCCAGAGCGGAAGAAGTCTTTTGATGAGTTCTCATCCGAAAAATTCTATATGTTAGTTCGTAAAAAAGGTGGCAATTTTCGAATGTCTATTGATTATAGAATATTGAACTCTGTAACAGTAAAGGGAAGATACCTAATGCCGATTATTGACGATGAGATAGCAAGATTGCCTGGTCAAGCGTGTTTCTTAACGCTTGATTTGGCAGCTGGGTATTATCAGGTGCTAATTTCGGAACAATGTAAACGTCTAGCTACGTTTGTCACTCCAGATGGATTCTACGAATTCAACGGTATGCAATTTAATCTGGCAAATGCACCAGCAATTTATTGGAGTATGATAAATAAGGTCTTAGAGTCAGCTCGATTCACTCAAGCATTTATGGATGATGTGCTTGTTTTTGGTAACAATGTAAATCTTACGTTAAATTTATCGAAATGTAGTTTCTTGCACGATAATATTGATTGTCTTGGGTATGAGATTAGCTTATCAGGAATTCGGCTAGGTGAAAAGAAAATTCAGTCCTTTATGAATTTTCCACGGCCACTCAACATACATGGTGTTGGGCAATTCCTTCGGCTTGCTAGTTATTTTCGAAAAGGTATCAAAAATTTTGCTCAATTAGCGACGCCAATTATGCAATTATTAAAGAAGGACTTCGAGGCTTAAATCCAAATTAATAGACACACCAGTTTTAGCTATTTATGACCTTGAAGCGGAGACGAAATTGCATGCTGACGCCAGCAAGGAGGCATAACGGTGTAAGGATAGTGGATTCTTTCGGCCAATCCCTTATTGCAGTAGGAGGACGTCACCGGAGGAAAAACATTATCACTCTTACGAATTAGAAACGCTAGATGTTACTTGTTTATAAGAGAAATTTCAGGTCTATTTGTTGGGTAAAGAATTCAGAATAGTCACCGATTATAATGCTGTTGAGAAACGTGATCTCCTAGGATAGCGCGCTGGTGGCTTTTCCTGCAAGAATTTAATTTTTCAATTGAATATCGACCAGGCACTAAAAAGTCCCATGTAGATGCGTTATCTCGCAATCCTATTTCGAATGATTCTATGACTGGTCCCTCTAGTCTGTGTACTCAAGTTATGGTTACTAGTAGCGAAGACTGGTTACATACCTTCCAGCTGGGGGACTCAGAGTTGGAACGTATTAAACAAGTTTTAGAAAAGGATTTAGATCCCAAAAACCTTTAATATATCAAAGATAATTATGTTGTTCGAGATAATAAGTTATATAGGTATGATAACGGCGATAAGGATAATGTTCGCTGAGTAGTCCCAACAGGGACGAGGTGGCAAATATGCAGGATGAATCACGACGATATTGGTCATCTAGGATTAGAAAAAAACTTTAGAAAGGATTGAAAGTAATTATTGGTTTACAAAATGTCACGGTTTGTCAAAAAAAAGAGTTTTATTACATCCAATCGGAAAAGTAGAGTGACCGTTTCACACTGCACGTTGACTTCATGGGCCCACATGGGTGTCAGTCTACATTTTGTGAGTTTTAAATACAAAAGGGAGGTATGAATGTCGAGTCAAAAAAATGCCATTTAAGTGACGACGCATTTCTTTATTAGGTTCGGATATGCGCCTACCTTGTTGATCGTCAGCGTCGTGCACAACCTAAATATATGTATACATTCTGGAAGGTGCAGGTAACTTCCAGAATTACGAAGCCAATGACAGAACTGTAGAAGTTTCTAAATAATCCTCGGGCAACATTTAATGTAGTTTTTAATATAATAATCCTTTTAATACCACTGCGTTACACGATTTTGGTACCTGCTTAACTGATTGGTGAATTAAATAACTGATGGGTCATAGAAAAAAGTTCCAAACATTTGTGGTATCCCTTACGTTTAGTTTACGAGGTACATGCCGATCAATTTTCAACTACCGTCAATTTACGCATATAAGAAATAGATGACGTTTACGAAGTATTTGTTTTTTTTTGTTTTGTTTTGTTTATATGTCAGTATACCAACTGTATACGACAAATTGCAAGCAAAGCAGAAAATATTTTTTCTAAAATGTCGCTCAAAGTTCGTTTTCTTAATTCTTCCATTTTCTCATTTTCTTTTTTTCTTCTTAAACTCGGAGCTATCACCGATGTGTAAGTTCAGAAGTTCTACTAGGATGTAAAGAAGCTTGAGAAGCGATTTTAAGGCTGTTGGAATACTTATATGTTAGGCGATTACTGTTGGTGATTTAAACGATAAGATTCTAAAAAAAACTTCAAATTGGATAAAATGTTTTTTTCTACTTATCTAAAAAATAATCAAGTAGTTAGTGAAAGTAGTAGTAGTACTTAGTGAAAAAGTTTCGACTTAATTTCAAAATAACAAAGAAAATAAGGTATTGTAAATATGGGTATTTAAATTTTTAGCAATATTTGGTAGGTACATTCTCAGGGAAAGAAGATTGTTATGCGATTGGAATGAACACGAAAAAATAACATTTCAAAGGGGTATTTAAATATCATTTGAAGTTGTAAAGCAGTGTACTTAGTAGGTACAGTATACTAATTCGTATATTGACTATGATCAGTCATTGTAATGCACTTCACGTATTCCGAGTCGTGGGCACGCGTAACGTAGTCCAACTGTTGCGCCAAACGGATCGATACAACGGTGCATGGAAATGCATAACTTAATTGAATGTGTACAAAGACCAAAATTGTAAACGTGCCTCGGTGTCGAGTGTACTGAGATATATCTTTGCAGACAAGGCGGAATTAACGGATGGTGGCAACGACGTTTTCAACATGGCGAGTATTTATACGCAGTTAATTCAACCAATGTTTAAAAATTTCATTGCGTTTTTCGATCAATTGCTATTAATTAACTATTATAGTAGTTTTTACTATAAGTTTGGGCATTTGTTTGTCCATTTGCCATGCTAAATACTCTATCGAAAAATGCACGTTAATGAAATCTTGGTTACTTAGTTTTACGTATAAAAAACACGGATTAAAACAAAAAAAAAAACCTACACAAAATATTTTGAGAAATGGCACGAGTTTATTTCATGAGCCGCGGTCGATTATCGTGTGGGTTGGCACCCGGCAAACAGTGGTCACCAGTCGCCGGTCCACTCGGACATTATGAATGTAATCTTGTGAATAGATAGCCGGCGGGCGTCTGCACTTATGCAAAATACCCTTCATTGGGTTGCGTGCCTAAAAGCCTACTTACGTTTTTATTGAAATAGCTATACTTGAGTCTTTTGGCACCTTGGCACTTATACCTAATCTCGAATATAAGTTCGAGATTGGGTAAACTAGACGAGAACTTGATGCGCCAAATAACTCAGGAAGAATACGAAGACTTTAATTATGATACTTGAAGGTGATGGTTACGTTAAGCCGTTTTGCAAAAGGGGCCATTTGTCGGCCGCACGGGTCGATCAAGGTTAAGCAACACTTGCCAAGGTTGGTTTGTGGATGGGTGACCATCTTAACATACCGAATGTCCTCCGTGCCTCAGCAAGCACGCCGTTGGTCCCGGTTGTCATCTGTAGATCTTTGGCTGTCGTTACGGATTGTCAGAAGCCAGTAAATCTGACTTCAGTCTTGCCAAGAAGTACCGTGTTACCCAGTTCATGGGTTGTGGATGGAGGTCTAGTAGACAGTCGCTTCAAGTAAAATACTGGTATTCAGCAGAATCCGGTACGACTGGAAGCCGGCCCCAATATAGTTGGGAAAAGGGGCTAGGCAGATGATGACTTGAAGGTGACGGTTGTTAGGGAAGGTTTGATTGGAAAAGAAAACGAGTAGCGTGGACATTATCATATAATGTAATGTTTTAATACATCGTGCGAATACGCGTCATCGCGCCGACAGAGCTCGCCTTTCGGTATACGAATCAATTCGACGATCGTGTATTTGCTCGTTGATCGCTTTGAGTTAAAACGACGCGACGCGGCGACACCTAAGTATCATGGGACATGGGTCGGAAGATTATTGTTAGTTATACGTAGGTACATCAAGATTTTACGATGGTGCTAAATGAAATGTGAATCACAATTATTTTTTTTACTGTTTATTTTTACCTTGGCTGCTTTTTAATGGGGCTAGTATTATTCTAAATACGTTATAAAATGTCGGTCGAATTGGACACCAAAATTAAATAAATCTTACCTTTGTGATTTGCATTTTACAAGTTATAAAACCTTCTTACAAAAATAAAATAGTTTTCTATCCGTCATTACATTTTGGCCACCATTTACTATGATCTTGGCACTTGACAGATGTTTTTATATGAGTGAATTTGCTGTTTTAAAATTGTTGAATTTATAGTTTTGTGATCATGTTTTTTCGATACATTCGTGCGACAAGTCTTTTGCATGGAGTAACAGACACACGAGGCCGGTGAGTTTTAACGGATTTTATATTTCTCATACTTTCATGGCTTTGGCGTTGAATGAATACTACCAACCTAAGGAATAATTTTTCAACCGGTGTTTTATGGCTTGACAAGCATTGTGTGGGCGAATATTGGGTTTTATTTTACTTATTATCATCATCTGCCTAGCCTTTTTCCAATTATATTGGGGTTGGCTTCCAGTCAAACCGGATTCAGCTGAATACCTACCAGTATTTTACGTGGAGCGGCTGCCTACCAGACCTCCACAACCCATTAACTGGGTAACACGGTACTCATTGGTACGACTGGTGTCAGATTTTCTGGCTTCTGACTATCCGTTACGACTGCCAAAGATCTACAAATGACAGCCGGGGCCAACGGCTTAACGTGCTTTCTGAGGCACGTAGGAGTCTCAGTATGTTAAGATGGTCACCCATCCACAGACCAACCTCGGCAAGCGTTGCTTAACCTTGAAGATCGACCCGTGCGGCTGTTATTATTTAGCCACGAGCTAAAAACAGGCTTGATTTTATTTGGCAAACAAAGGCTTGTATACCGTTTCTTTTTGTGACAAGTGTCATAAATGTGGCTCCGCGGCGAGAAATTTGTCTGCATGTTGGGGTTGTCACCTTAGAACATTTTCCCATTAAATGGGGAAATTTTAACGCCCGTTTTTTTTCAGTCTAAGACAACTTACTGACCAAGTAGTCTTTTCGACGTAGTTTGCGAGCATGGTCAAGTTCAAATAAGTGAATAGGGTAGATAGTTTGTTTGCTAACCTAACCAAACCGCGGATCTACAGCGCCGGCGCGGCGCGCTCTGTTGGATGCTTCAATTTACGATATCAATATTTTTTCTAGGTATAACTGAATAAATAATACATTAAAATAAAGCAGTATGCAATGTAAACTGCACATAACTTAGAGTTTTTTCAACTCTACCTCGAACTCGAAAAACGTCGATCACTAAGCACAATGAAAACGTTAATCTATATATATATATAAAAATGAATCCCTATTTCTCTTGGTCACGGAATCACGAGTGAACGGCTGGACCAATTTCGCTAATTCTTTATTTGTTGTGTTTGTTATTGTCAGGAGAAGGACCCTATGAAAGAAATTTTAAAAATAAATATACATCCGGGCGAAGCGGGGGCGGGCCACTAGTGCTATATAAAGAAAAAACTGTCAAAAATAAAACAGGTCATTAAGTGAGACATTTTTTCACCCAAACTCGAAACCAGAACCAGAAAACAAAAATATTATTTCATAAATAAAAAAGAACAAAATCAAAATCGGTTCATTCGTTCGGGAGCTACGATGCCACAGACAGACACACACACACACGTCAAACTTAAAACACCCCGTCGTTTTTGCGTCGGGGTTAAAAATTACCTCGTGAATAATTTTCACTATAGTAGGCGCCAGATAATCGTGGAATAACGGTCATTGACCCACCTACAATTATTGACATTTTTAATTTGAAAAACGGAATTAATGACACAAAGCTGTCCCGAATCATCATCTCTCGTGATCCTTAACATTGTCTAATAATGAAAAACGATTCATATTTAATTGTTCAGGTACCTATGAACAGTTATTAGGGAAAGGTCAATGTACTTTATTCCACATTAACTGGCGCCTACTATAGTCGTTCTTTACTTCTAGATTACAGAAATAATTAAAAAGTTTTAAAATAACAGTTAGTAAAATTATGTTTCGTTCAGAATCCTTAGCGCGCGAGTCCGTTTCGCACTTCAGCGGTTTATGTTTAATGGGCGCAGAACGAAACAAGTTTACAAATCTGCTCGCGTCAAATAGATCGTCAGCAGATTTAAGCAAAATCAATGAAAAAAAGTAAAAATAAACCGACTTCAGAACTTTAATTTATTTAATTAATAATCAAATCCAAAGACATTTATTCAAAGTAGGCTGAGTGCCAGCACTTTTTGAACGTCAAAGTTCTACATAAAGACAGTCTCTCAAAACGCCCGCCCGTCGCCACTTCCTGGCGCAACAAACTCCCCAGTAACACATATGTCTGTTAAGTTTTAAAAACTTGAATTTATACAGTAGTATAGAAAGTAAGTGAACAAAACATGACACACAAAAATAATATGTCTAATATGGAAATGAAATTTTGAATGAAATTAATTGACACTTGCTAGCTAGCACACTCCATTATGCCATCAAAAACAAACAAACTCAAGCATTCACAAGTAAATCAAACTAATTAAGCCGCCAGGCATAAATAGTGCGCCCGCAACAAGAATAACTAAAAAGTTTTATCTTTTCAATACCTTAAGCAAATATGCCAACTATTTTTTGAGGTCGGTGCCAGCGTACCGGAGTTAGGGTTAAGGAGGTTATCAATTTGACCCATATGTATGTATATTATATTGTCAGAATTCCACACTATCTATCCTGCCACATAGAGCATGTCATGTCCTTTCAATTTCAACAAAAACAACAAAACTGTGGTGTAACATTTTTTAAAAATATCTCTCCAAAATGGCGGTTTAATAAATTCATCTAAACAATGCTCTACAATCCAGGCGTGTGTTCATATGAACCAGGCATTAATTAAGCCGCTAGAATGCCTCGAAATGCATATATATACAATCAGGCCACGATTCATTTCAGTTTAACGAATTCCTACCCGGAATTGCTCAAAGCGAGTGTCGGATTCCAAAAACACAAACCTTGTTGGTTGTGGTTTTCGGTAATAAAATACCTTGGACATATAAACCGAGTCTGCTTTGAATGCATGATTCCTTTAGTAAAATAAGTTAATTATCCTGTTCATTTAATTAACAATAAAACGGAATTAAACAAAAATGTACAAAAAAAAAAAACGATGAAGACACGGAGATTTTGTGAACTGTCTAAAGAGTAGGCGAAACTGAAAATAGGCCGACTACAAGTCAAACTCTATAAGTTAAAAAAAAAAAAAGTTTTACTGTCGCCAGTTTGTCTGTTCACATTCATCTTACTCGTTTAGTTTTGACGACGCGCTACGTTTATTTATGGCAGTGAAATAAAAAAATACCGTTCTGAACTTGTTTAATGTCGTAATTCGTTACAACTCATGAAATTCTCGCTCTTATTAGCAATAACGTACGAATAAAAATGTTGAATTATTTTATCTTATGAACTCTTCAATATTTTCAAAGTATGAATTCTCCAACAATAAGTAATTGTTTTTCAAAATAATGAAGAGAAAGCAATGCAGTATTAAAATATTTGTAAAACAATCACTTACGAGTTTATTAAATTTCCTTGGAAACATTCGTTTCCGAACGTACTGTTAAAAATTCTGATCCGATGATGGGCAATAAATTGCTCTTAGTAATGAAACGTGCTATTTTAAACTCGCAGTGTGCTGAGCGAAGTTTGTGCGTGAAGTATTAACATGAAATATTTGTTTGCTAGTTATGTTTGTCCAGGGTTGCGGAATTTGTTCGAAAGAGTCACCGCGGCCCTGGAACACAAAGGGCTTTAGAAGGAACACGGATGGGTTTTAGTCAGTAAGAGTCTGACACGCCCTTCCGCTCCACCCAGAGCGGAAGGATTCATATTTTGATGATTTCCCATTCTTTAAAAAAAAAAAGTGAGATACATTTCACAGAATGCATAATGGCTTTTCCTGAATAAAGTCCTTCCTTTTTTATGAAAGAGATGGATTAATAGGACTAAGAAATTAGGTTAATAAATGCCCTTTTAGAATGAATTGATCAATACTGAGACAAGAAACCCTCATACCTTCTATTTTCCTTAAAAAAAAATTGTGATTAATACTTTTAAATTTTTGATGCCAGGCAGGCCCGCGTTTTTCACATGTATGTTGTATTCCTGGAATGCAGGCATGTCAGCCAATTAGTTGAGAAAATATTACTTTGCAATATTGCATTCTCTAGCGAGCCCGGTGAGATGATGGATTTTTTTTAATCATTTTATTTGCTTATTTAATTTACATACGAGTTTCAACGTTTTATTAAATTAAGTTTTATCGGATTATTTATGAAAATAAATTTTATTATAATCCGTTTGCTAATTTAATTTAGTTTTAACTTTTATTCAATTTATTTTATTTCATACGATGTTTTAAATATTTCCTATTGTAGTTGCCGTTGCTCCAGGATTTCTTTACCCATCATCTTTTCAGCCGACAGGCGTCAACTATAAGCATATGGGTTTCAAGCGTCGTCACATCGATCGGTTCAATGTTTCCGTATTCAGCTGTTCTACTTTTGTACATAACGTACCGTAGCGAAGTGACAATACGGTCGGAAATTGCACGACCTGTGCGTTTTATTTGAAAATTACTCGACGTGATTTCGGAATGAAACGTCACAGATAATTTAAAAATAGTATCAGGTACACGTACGTCATAGGTACAGATGTTGTGCAGAGTAACTTCCTAAAGGATTAAAAAAATTAGGATCGGTGCTAAAACTCTTCAGTACGGTTCCGAGCGAAGCATTTTGTGAGCAAAGCGGCATACGTTCACAAAGATATCGTCCCGACTACAATGGCGTGCAAAAAAATTGAACCACTTAAAATGCTCTTTCTTTCTAATTAAGAGATATTTTATTTACAATTCAGGAGGTTTTTAAGTAAAATGAAATGGATTTCATGTTTTTTGTGCTTTCACACATTAATCGGAAAAATAAATAATTCAGACGTTTCATTCCATTAGTTGGGGAGGTATGGGAGAGGTATTTCCCCCTCTGTCTGAATAACACACACCGTCCTTTTGCTCATTGGATATATTAGTTACTTATTGTTGACTGTGACATATTGCCGTACTCCTCGATAAGTGATGTTTTGACAAAAGCCGATGGTCATTGAATATATCAGCTTTCTTATCGTTGAGAGCTCATTTTGTTGGCACGAGCATAACATAATGTGATCATAGTTATGAGCATATCATAATATTATCATAGTTACTTATGAGCATAACATAGTATGATCGCCTTTTCAGAGTGGCCTAACTTTTAGACATGGGTTGTACTTGCAAAATCACATATATCTACAACACATGTATTTTCATCAGAAATATTCTTAACAAAAACGTTCACTCAAATTTAATACTCACCCAATTTAAACAAGTTAGTCAACGCAGTACACGGCGAGCTAGTTTGCTAGTTTTACCTAAAACAAGAACTAACTGTGGCAAAAAAATGCTAACTTTTGAAGGAGCACAACTCTATAATAAATTACCGTCCTTTAAAAGAAATGTACACTCTTTCAATGCGTTCAAAACTCAACTTAGGCCAGCACATAGTTGCGGATCAGTCACTTCTGAAGAAATGAATGGATTGGATGCTGCTGACGAACTTTTTGTAATCTATAGGGTAAAAGCTGGATAGTTGCCACACTTTTTATAAAAATATATAATTATTATATATTTAGTTAGTTGTCACTTTATTCATAAAACGGGTAGGTACTTTGGTTTATTATCTTCAAATTTGTGAAAGTAAAGAACATTATTTTTGATATTTCCAGAATATTGGCGATTTTTGACGACCTCTAAATTTTGTGACATCTATCCCATATGGGGGTTAGTTGCCTAATCCATGTAAATTACGTTTAGGATAGGTGCCCCGCCGAGAAAGAAGATTTTTATCGCGCAAAAACTTTGATCGCACCTTGCCTTCCCATGCAATCGCACAGACACATGCAACACGGTCTACTTAGTTGTCGTTGTAAAGTCTCTCGATTGATAAATAAAATAACATGTGATTCATCCGCGAAGCTAGAGTAATTAAAATCGAGGCAACTATACCCCTGGGGCAACTATCCTGGTTTTACCCTGTATGTATGTTTTTTTAGTATCGTTCTCAAGTAAGTGACATATGTCTTTATTGGGAATAAAGTTTCTTTAAACCGAAATCGAGTATCAGGGCTTCCAAGAACGTCCACCTTAAGACACCAGCGCCAAAAACCGAGATACTTTCCAGTATTTTATTTATGTATCGAAAAGTGATCCGTATGATCATACAAGGCTTCCAAGTACGTCCACCTTAAGACACCAGCGCCAAAAACCAGGGCTCGAGATACTTTCCAGTATTTTATTTATGTATCGAAAAATTGATCCGTATGATCATACAAATAAGGAATGCAATCGGGTATGCATAAAAAGGATACTTCCAAATTTCAAGGCTTGTTGGACGAAAAATACTTGCATACAAGATTAATCCGTAACTATATACAAATAAAGAGTACAATCGCGTTTACAAAAAAAAAAACTCCAAACGTTTAAAGTAAAAATACTTAATAGAACATTCATCCGTAAATGAAAATACATAAGGAGCAGAATCGCATCGAGTGTCGGCGGAGCGAGAATATTAAAATACTTTGAAGGCTTGCGAGTATTTTTTATTTGAGATGGGTTTGCTCTTTACTCTAGTCTAGGTCATACGCAGATGACAGAGACAAAGACGACGATGGAGCGAGCTTACCCAGAAGAAGCTTGTTCACTCTAATTTTTGAAGAGATTAGTATTTCGGGTCGGTACTTGTGCCGCGTACTTGCAAGTAAATATCTGGTATAAAAATCTGATCGCGTAAATACGCACCTTCTCTTCTATTTTTTACGCCTGCCAGTATATTTACAAAAGAACACTATTTTGTATCGAAACTCAGCTCGTTTTGAAACGCATGAATTTGGGATATGGACAGGTTTTTATACTACGAAAGAAAGTTCTATATCGTTTTGTTTGCTAAAAAACGACCTACCAGGACAAAGATTAAATACCGATGAGCAACATTTACCCACCTTGCCGCACAACCATAACTGAAAGTTAAACATTTGATAAACAAAAACGACATACCATTTAAAATATTCAAAAATCAAAATCAAAAGTCTTTATTCAAATTAGGCTGAGTGCCAGCACTTTTTGAACGTCAAAGTTCTACATAAAGACAGTCCCCCAAAACGCCCGCCCGTTACCACTTTGGTTTGTATTGTTCCAGAACATTCAGTCTTACAATAAACAGGAATTTCTTGAAGCTGTCATTTCTGATAATCATTCATATTAAGTAACAAGTATCTTGGAGTACTGGCTTTCGCAAGAAAAGCTCGATATAATTCAATTTAGTGCATATAAATTCGCAGCATCTTATTACCCCAGCCCTCGAACAGGTGGAGGACTCTGTTTCCTACTTAGCCTACTTAAGATCATATTGACGGCTTCCGCTGCATCAGAGAAGGGAAATTACAAACATGTCTATAGAATGGGTGTGTCATGTTTGGTTTATATTGTTGTTGTATAACAACGAGTGACATCATTATTTTGATTTATAGTTTTTTTTATCATGTATTGTTTGCTATAACAACTACTGATACACACTTAGTTTTTGGCATAACTGCCTTTTTCTTGTTATTTTTACCGTGCGTGTTTCATGTACCTGTGCTAAATAAATTTTATTCTTTCTTTCTTTTGATATATATCTAAGAGATATAAAAAAAATTGAGTGACAGACGGACAGACAAAGAAACACCCGAGTGATCTTATTAGGGGTCCGTTTTTTACGTATGTGTGGACCCCTAAAAATTAAAAGACGGTTGTCTTCATTCTATTTATTTATTTAAGCAAATAAATATAATAAATTCAACCGTCTTTTATGCTTGAGTGTGTTTAGTCGTTCAGTCGATGACAGTTACCGTTTGGCATTTAAAAAATAAATAATAAGACGCTTGGTTCGTTGACTGACACTTAATAACTCCTGGCCGGTGGCGCAGGCGGGGAGGACGTTGCGCAGAGGAACGCAAAACAGCTTCATCTTTTGTGAACGCTCGATTCTACTACCCATCTACATATTTTCATACCGTGCGCTATACGGAGTAATTTGATCCTTATATGTGTTGTTTTGCAAAATCAACGGGGTCGATTTCTGGCTAGGAAAACCGATTTCTCAAAAATCCAATGATGCGGTTTTAGTTTTCATCAAAATCGGGCTCGAGGCTCCTGTCAGGGTTGTTCGATATTTCGCATAGTTTCGGATTTGGCGATCCTTTAAAAACTCACCCTATATCATATGAAACGATTCTTAAGGAGTAAACTCCAATAAATATGTTGACACCCTCAAATTGAACACGCGGCCGCCGGTGACGAACGGCCGAATCACGTAACGACCATATTGATTGAACTTAATCCGAAATTATAACGTGCATCGTTTGAAATTTTTGTTGTAAACTTTGATAAATAGTAAACATAAATTGTGTACTAGAGAACAGTGCCTGTGTTTCACGTCTGACTCCATATTCTACCATAACTGACCAACATCCCGGCGAACGAATAAACGAGATTCTTTCTTATAACCTTAAATACTACTGGTAGGTACGTTTTTTTCATAAGGTAAGATTATTTTTTTTAAGGCACTTGGTTTTTAGACTTTACAGTGGACGGCTCGTTGCAGCGTAGCGGTTCGTAGCGGCGTAGCGGTTCGTAGCGGCGTAGCGGTTCGTAGCGGCGTAGCAAGTCGTAGCTTTTCGCTTGGCCAATATCGTAGCGGTGCTACGCAGCGCGGCTACTGAACTTCGAGATGGAACGCATCATAACTTATCATTACACAAGTTCCAACATACGATACAATTTGGAGTAAAAGTAACAAAAGATGCAGTGTTTCGCTGTCGAGAGGCTCGATCAATACGTTCCGTGAATTTGTTGACATGGGCCTGTGGGCCAATACTACTAATTTAAAAAACCTAATTTTTTATTACACATTTTTGATAGATAGCGACTAACATGTGTATGCGAACGTTGCTAAAAACTTGGTAGAATTGTCACTGTGAGTCATTCCACCTGACATACACAAGACCAGTATGTTTGTGAGAGTCGTGTTTTAACGTCAGAAAAAATATTTATTTCAGTAACGATACGATAAATTGCGTGGTTTGCTTTTTCAAGAAGCCTGTAGACGCGTTTTTCCATTAAGTTGAGTTTACACACAGCCTTTAGCAATGGTGCTTTCATTAATGTGTCTGTGTTTGTGTTTTAAGCTACGAAGCTTAAAACAAGAAAAACAAACAGAATTTAATTAATGATTCATGGCAAAACCTATAAAATTTTTGGGTTTTCGTTAAAACATTTACTCCCGCAAATATATTTAAGCCACAAAGGGATAATTATAAATATGGTTCCTCCGAAACCACTTCCTATAATATTTCTGGGTTATTTCCAATATTTCGTTAAAACATTTAATGTGCGAAAATATTTGGTCTACAAAGAGATTATTATAAAATATTATTTTCTCCGAAACCATTAACGCTGAAAAGAGTTAAAGCATGCAATATTGAAACATGGGTTTTCTTTATTACGCATGGATGGTTTATTTTAACATCGCCTGTATAATTGGAAAAGGAGAGGGTGTGTGTAAATATCATTAAAAGCGGTATGCTGAGGTTAAATCCCAATGAAAAAGAAAAAGTTCCGTTTATTTAATGCAGAAATTATTCATCTTACGAGTGGCAAGCGAGCTCCAAAGACAGGTGCTGGCTGAAAATTGTGTAAATCATAAATTACAAATTGTCCCAAACGACATTGATCTGACTGGAAAGACGATATTTTTTTAAGTGAAACCTTCTTTAGCGGCGTTGTGCACTTGTTGGGATGAAGAATGTTAAACTCGCGTCAGGACACGTGACCTGATCGAAAATTCGTAAGACGGAGGGAGAGTTCAGAAGTGGTTAATTTTGAATGTAATATAAATTGTCATGTTTGTGAACGATAGCGCAATAAATGCATATTGTATTTTACCACATAAATTATAGTACTAAAAGTACTAATAATTAAAACAATTCCTGCGAAATTACTCTCTAACCATTCCAAAATATCAAAAATGCTCAACGTTAATGTTCAAGTTCTCCTGGAGTGCAACCCTTTTTTTAATTTTATTATTTTGATTTTGGCCCTCTCCAGGTCAAAGGCTGGCGCTCGTCTTCCTACGTCCCTTCCACATTAAAATTACAAAGTTGCACTCACTCGACTCAAGTGAAGAATTGTGATGTATACAAGCTCCATAAAATCTTTCAGAACTACATAACGAAAATAAAAAAATCCTTTTCCATTCCTTTTCGCTCATCTTCGATAAATAAAGAACTTTAGTGCAAAACCAAAGCGAGTTTTTATAATAATGAAAGAACTTTTCTGCACAATTCCAATTTCCGCCAAACATAATAAGAACTTACTGGCTGTCGTCAATCGGAGATAATGGATTGACTAATTGCATTTGAGATATGACTCTTCCATCGTCATAGAACGGTAATTATATTCGTATAAAATTCTTAAGATTAATTCATTTACATATGATTTTACGGGAACTGTCCAATAAGCCCTTTCTAAATATCAATATTGTAATAGCGGGTGATTTTAATGTAGATATCCTAAAAATAACTTTTCAAACCTTAGATTTCGAATGTCTATTATTGAATAGGTAACAATTTGAGATTGTCTATTTTTCAGCCCACTAGAATGAAGAGTTAAACATGTAAATAGATAACTTTGCTCACAATTTCGAGACAAAATATAAAGCGGAAGTGTTCGAATTTGCCCTATCGGATCTTACTGCGCAATTGCTTAAGTGCCCCGTAAGAGTGGACTGTGTTTTGAAATATTGGTACAAGTCTCATCGGGATTTTAGCCCGGAGAATATAATTAAATTCAGAAATTTGTCTTGTTAGCTGTCGTTCTCTGATATCTGTTGACTGGCCTGTTGGTCGAGTGGTTAGTGACCCTGACTGCTTAACCGGAGGTCGTGGGTTCGATTCCCACCCAGGACAAATCTTTGTGTGATGAGCATGATCATTTGTTCTGTGTCTGGGTGTAATTTGTGTATATTATGTATGTATTTAGAAATATATAAGTATGTTTATCAGTTGTCTGTTTGCCATAGCACAGGCTCTGCCTAGTTTGGGATCGGATGACCGTGTGTGAGTTGTCCCAGGATATATTATTATATTATATTATTATTATATTATTATCTATGACAGTGATGGTCCAAATGTTTGTTTAAACTCGTTCATAGATCTATTTAAATTATTTTACAATTTATGCTTAGGTTGCAATGTAGGCTCATTAAAATACAAACAAGTAAAAAGCCAAAATAGATTTCGCGTGGACTCAAACTATGAAGCTTAAAGAAAAGGCAATTATTATGGGCGTCTAGACTCCAACCAACACAAATAAACAAAATGAAATATTCTTACTACACCGGATTTAAAAAAAAAACTGGCCTGGCAATCTCAAAATGACTACATTATTAAAAACTCTACAATAAAAGCAAAATGACATGGAAACTAAAAAAAATACAAAATAAAAACTAACAACAGAACAATTTTAGTAACAATCCTTAATTAATTGCCGACAAGTTCAATGCCTACGCCTATTTAATTGATAAAATCATACCAATACCTAATACGCAAAAAATCAACTGCGCACATTTTAAACAAACAAAAAATTATTGTTCATGGCACTATGTCTACCAATGCAAATATTTTAGATTATAAAACGTTTAAAAAGACTTATGACGAAATTTCGACAAAGATCAATAAACATTTTGCCGACCTAAATTCTGTCCATCTGAGCCATATACTTAATTTACGTATCATCTCGGTGTGTTTCCTGACCGTCATAAGGTCTCTATTGTAAAACCCATTTTTAAATAAGGGGATAAACAGCAACTCGAAAATCTATAGACTTTTTTATGGTGCCCTTTGCCAATTTTCTCTAAAATCTTTGAGAAATATATTTATAAGGAGCTATACGTATATTTAGAAAAAACATATGATTCGCTGCAACGCGTAAAAAGGTTTCCGGATAAATAAGACTATAAATATCGCAATCTATGACTTCTTGAATATAATTATGACCAATATTGATGAAAACAACATCAACATTAATTTTCGTTTATAACAGCAAAGGTAAACTTTATTATATAGTGAGATTCGAATCATATCGCTCCAGATTTAATCAGGTTTCATTTTGTCAATATTTCACTGAACTTTGTAAACAAAAACCTACGTAAAAATAAGCCAAATCCGAACTGCAGCCATTTTCAGTGGAACCGTGACCCATCGTAAAGTAATTATTGAGGTTTTTAATTTTATTATGAATCTGTGGCGGCGTTAGGGCTCAGGTAAAAACATCGGTTTTATTTTACCGTTGACGACGAACACGCCCTGCAAAAATGTTCATCCTTTTACGAAGTTTATTACAGTGATTAAATTAACAGCTGGGTTTAAAATGTGTAAAATATGGAACGGAGGTCTTCGTTCAAGGGCTAAAGGTTTAAAATACAAACTAATATAGTATTTTTTATGTGAGTTTAAATTCACAGAGTGCTTCAAGTTTTTTATGTTGTTCCAAAACTACCTTTTAAAAGGGGTGGAGGGGTCTTGACAATTGAAGACCCCTCCACCCCTTTTAAAAGGTAGTTTTAGTAGTCTAATGACATTAATATCGTTAACGATGCAAGCCATATAACAATGGGTAATAGAAAATAGAGAAGACATTATTATCACTAAGTCACAAGTCAAAAGACATTTTATTCAAATGAGGCCAGCACTTTTTGAATGTCAAAGAGACAGTCCCCCAAAACGCCCGCCCGTCACCACTTCCTCTGGTTTTAGCTGGGAAGAAGATGTGGCGCAACAAACTCCCCAGCAACACATCTGTCTGTTGAGTTAGAAGAACTAGCATTTATACAAAGGTATGCAAAGTATTCTTACAAAGAAAACAATACAACAAAGGTAACACGTAAAAACCAGCATTATAAAACAATATCAAATCAAACTAAATAAGCCTCCAGACATAAAGGGCGTGCCCACTACTTGTAAGCTAGCACAATCCACTATGCCCGCTAAGAGAAATCAAACCAATAAAAATAGTATTAATTAACGTTGCATAAACCACCTACCCTATAGAGGAATTGGAGGGGTGTTTAAGTTCGTAGAGGAAAGTACTAAATCCGCGCGGACGAAGTTAAGGGCGAAGTGCTAGTTCTCGTATATATATATGTCATCGGCAAATGGCAAACGCCGTAAGATTGTAAAATATCGTGTGAAATTGTAAACTATTTTTTCCAAATAAGACACGGATATATTGGAAACTATTGCCGAGTTAAGATAAATCAAGTAACGAACAGTAATGGGGATAAGGGGCCATCCATAAAGAACGTCAGACGTTAAGGGGGGAAGGGGTCCTAAGTGACGTCACATTTCAAAAGCTTATTCATCTAAATGTTAAAATGCCAAATTTGAAATATTAAATAAAAACTTTAAAATATTTCCAACTCTATTTGTACGGTCATAAGGTTTAAATCGTTTTGTTGGCGAGTTCACACTCACTCTATTAGTGACACGCGCCTGTCGCTTATGAGCCCTTTGACAACTGAATAAATGCATGCAGCTGCATAAACACATGCGCCGCACCGCGCCTGGTGGTGTTGTCATTGTTTGAAAAATATTTCCAACTCTAACCACATACTCTTCGGCTTTATTATATTAGTATAGATAGATTGACTTTCGCCGTATGAACAACGTCGTGTTTTTAGTTCTGCTACTTTGTGTGACTTTAGAAACGCAATATCACGCAACGCGCGCCCGTGTACCATTGTCCGTAGGGGCACATCCGTCTGCGCTGCCGCCGCTCGCGCCCCGCAAATATTGTCGCGAGTTCACTTCCGTCATTGTTGACCGGCGTTCGTAGCAAAACCAAGGATGTTAATGTGGGTATTTTGAAAAATAGTCGTAACGTTATTTTTTTTGTTGCGTCTACTAAAAGAAGGTACTTTTTAAGTGTATTTGTGAAATAAAAAGAAAATGGTAAATATGCATATCCGACAATGTTAATAGGGATAGGCGACCTGGTCTTGTAGAGTACAGTTTCTCCAATGTATCTCCATGGTATTCAACTATTGTTGTGGTGATGTTGACCTTTTTCGCTAGATTATGCAGGACATACGCAGAAACGCTCAGTTTTTTTCCGACTTCTTCCGCTTGAGGATTCCAAGGCTATCGGTAAAAAGGCCCTTTTCAGGGCCGCATATGATTCGATATATGATAAATGTGTTTCTTTAATGGAATTGTCTAAAAAACGTTATATCTAGAAATTCCGCAAATATCGGTTTAAAGAAACTTTATTCCCAATAAAGACAATATAACTTGGTCTATCTATCTATACTACAGTTATTATATCCTATCACTATATTCGGTACTGATGTGAGGTGATAAAAGTGCATACCTAACGTTAGTTTTTTGCAGGTTAATTATTACTAAATTATTTTCGTCAAGCCAATTTACAATGTCCATTAGTGAAGTATTTATGTCATGTTTGTATTTATTGATGTCTGTACATTTAATTAGTGCGGTACTGTCATCAGTGAATATGAATAGGATGTTTAGTGTGATGAGGTAGGTCATTTATGTATAGCAAGAATAAGAGTGAGCTAAGAACACCACCCTGAGGTACGCCATGTCTTATAACTATTGCTTCGGATTTTTAGTTTTCCTCACATCTGGTGCTAGTACAAGTTTCAGAAATGTCCGTGTATTGTATGTGTATAAGGCCACTTAGATTTGACTTAATATCGTACATGTAAAGTTTACTAAGCAGGGTTTCGTGATGGACATAATCGAAAGCTTTTGTTATGCCTATAAGTATAGTTTTTTTATCAACATTCCCCACTTAGCAAGTCGTAATTAGCCATATTCAAACCTTTGTTTTTTCTGAATCGTTTTTTTACATCACATAAAATATTATATTTGCGTAAGAACTAATAAGTTCTTACGCAAATATAATATTTTATGTGATGTATATGATCAATCAATAGATTGATTCATACATTATATCTTTTGGATGACTTTTGTAGCACTGGAGACATGAAAATTGAATGCTTGTTGCTAATTAAATCAGTAGGTACACGTGTTGGTGGAGTATTAGATAGTATTTGATCAATGAAGAAATTGTAAATGCATTTATAATTTCTGATGGATTACTAATGACGGTGTCTTGAATTTTGATTTTACATATTGGCTCAACATTGCGTTTTTTGATATTTATATTACGACAAGACGCTATTGATTTGTTACTGGAAGTGTTTATAAAGTAATTGTTTCGTGGTCTTTGGGTTAATTTAATTATTTTTCTGAATTTTAAGCAGTAGTTTTTGTATGTTTTTTTTTTTGTTTTCGACTGAAGAGAAAGAAGTGTATTTGTCTTGTACGGCATACGCGTATACCACGTGATACCGATTTAGTAGTTGGATTTAATTTGATGGTCATTAACTTGTATGAAAATCAAAGATCGTACAGCATTCGAAAGTGTTCTAAAAAGTAGTCATATGCTTCGTTTGCGTTCTCTGTTAGGTATATATCCGAGACATAACACTAAATTTCCGGTAGAGAGATCACGTTTCTTAAAACGCCAGGAACTACTACTACAGGTTCTATTTACTTCTACTTCCAGTATCTGTGCAGTGTGATCGGACAAAGCTAAGTCCGTTATTTCACACTTATATTTTAGTTGGGAACTACAAGCTAAAGTATCAAGGCAACTGTTACTGGATAATTTTGTCGGTTGTCGCAGTTCTAAATTAAGATTGTACCCTAATAGAAAGTTTTCGAAGTATTTGGTAACGTTGTTTCTTTTTAAGATTTCTATGTTGAAGTTCAATTATTTTTCAATAATATTTTTTTATTTGTTTTTGAACACACCGTTTTGAAGATAATGTCCAAGTTTTCATAAAACACAGTTAGGTTATTTAGTTTTGGTGGTCTATAAATACATATAAAATTAATCTTTGTTTGACTTGTTTTATTCCACAACATTCGAATGCGTTTGTTCTTGATTTTAGAGAGATGTCCGTTGGTTATTTATATTCTATATTTCCTTTGATTGGAATGCAAGCTCCTCCACGCTTTTATAGTCTTGCATAACATGGAGCTAGTTTATAATTCGAAAGGTTGGAAAAATTTCATGACCAAGCATAATGCATACAAAAAAAAATACGATAAGTATACCTGACTACAAAAACAAAAAAAAAAATATATAAACTCTAACTAAGGGTGTCAAAAAGACCGATTGTGGCATTCTGAAATACTCAGTATAATTATTCTTAAGCGAAAAAATTTCTATTTGAGTAACAATTTCGCAATGTCTGGCCACATCACGAAATTCCAACTTTAAATCTAACTTAGTCGACGGAGCCCCGCTATGCGGTATGGATTTTAAAATAGAGCTGGATCTCGGGAGTTTATTTCGGTGTCTCTTCATAGGGTGAGTCGACCAGGGAAAACCGACTTGATCTGGTTTAAATTAGCGTGTCAAAGTGCCACTTACAACCAATTTGCAAAATAAAATTCATTTATAATGTTATACTCTTTATTCATCTTTCTACCTAATTCAATTCAATACATTTTTAAATATTTATTAAAAATACAGTAATAAAAGAACTTTTAAAATATAAAAAAGTAGCCTACCGGAATCCAAGGGTCCAAGCTACGGGTCATGACTCCAGATAGAGAAACCTCCTCACAATGCGAGCCATGTCCAGAAATATCACTTTCAATCAAGTCCTTCATCCAATTGCCTAACGAGAGCCTCCTGAGCTATTGGCTGACACGATTATCGGTACAATGATTGCTGAGTTCACGCTCCGGCGACTAAGTTAGGTGTTTGAAGTTGTATTTCATGATGTGGCCAAACATTGCAAAATTGTTACTCAAATAGAAACTTGTTTGCTTAAAAATTATTACACTTAGTATTTGAGTAGGTACGCCATAATTAGTATTTTTGGTACCCTTCATTTGAGTTTATATTCGATCGAAAGACGCCTTCTTACCATGTCTTCGTAATCAGGTGAGTTTAGAATTTATTCGTGAGTAATTAGAGTGATTTTTAGTAAGCATATTCTTCTAACACTAGGTAATTGAGTTTTGTAAAGGAGAACGGTAGGAGATACAGATTGGCGGATGATCAGGTGGATTCCGAGATATCCCTTCTATATTGATTTTCGTTTGTATCTGCTGTTGCTTTATTCTATTTAACACCTTTTCTTTACAACATACTCCTCATTAGGTTTCATCTATAACAGCTTTGTTAGAAAACTTTTCTAAAGGTGCATTTTTATCACCAAATGGGACATTATGGGACACGTTACACAGCTCATAATTTTGTATTTTCCTAAACACTAGTGAGATTAACTATGATTATACTAGATCCCATTACGGTAACCTATTGGATCTCATTACGGCACTCGCTTTGTTTATATCTAATTAGATCCCGTAATTAATTTATGACAGGGACATGCATGGTTTTAACATAATTTAGATAATAGTTTACTCTCTAACCGCGAAATGAAATTCGCATGACATATAATATAATGTAGGTCGTAATATGTTTGTAAAATATCGCATAAAATCTGGTCGTCCTGAGGCGGAATCCCGTATTTATAACGTTCAAAGTCGAAAACATAGCGACTTTCAAGTTCAGAAACGCAAATTGGAGGTGTTTTCGCTATATTGAGACAGAAATAAGAAAGTTTGAACCGGATTCGAAGATAGGAATTACCGTTCTGAATCTTAAAAAATAACCATTGCGCCTTTAACAAAGTTTCGATAAAAATATTTAGTGACGAGTACCGCTACATTTGAACGATTATTGTCAACAATGATTACAATAATTAAGATGTTTTGTGTAATATGATAATGAAATCGTTTCGAAAGAATTTCATTTTAGTAATATGTCATTTTAATATTTTAATTTCTTATACGTTTTGCTGTAATCTATAGGTAAAGATTTGCATTTTTTTCAAAATCTTAGGCTCCGTAGTTTCGAAGATAAGGAGGGTGGGGAGGGTGTTCAATTGCTTGAATTACTCCAAAACTGTTTATTTTAAAATTATGAAAAAAAGTAATTTAAGCCCTCACAGTAAGCCTTTTTATTTGATAAGTCACAAGTTGAAATTTTCTAACGCGTAACGTAACGCGTCTTTTTTGGATCACAGAAGTTCTTATGTGTATTTCAACAAAATCGGTCCATTGGAGTCAGACAGACAGATACCCCAGTGATCCTATGAGGGTTCCGTATCTTACGGATGTTCGGAACCATAAAAAAGTGTTAGAAATACAAATAAACGATTGTCGAACTTTTACAAGTAAATAAAACTTGTGTGTATAAATATGTTTTTGTTGCTCTCGCAATTTCATGGTGCCATATAAACGGGAAGTAAGTAAAAATCTGTTTATTAATAATCAATTCGTAAGTATTTACACCTGTTTTTTATAAATAATTAACAAATTATATACACTAGAAATAAACATAAAAACTCCTAACTAAATTAACCCTAAAATATGGCGTCCAAAAATTCATCCGCATCGCTGTCGACTGGAAGTGTACCCAAAAGACTGGCGGCATTGCCACGTTGTATGGCAATGCTTATTCTTTGACCAAGATAAAAGCCAGCCCTTGGGTCACGCGAAGTGTCAAGTAAGCGTCTTGAGAGATCTTTAAGGTGTAAGTAAGTTGGTTTGATTTATTTGCATGTTACGAGTACATAATACGTACATATTCACTAATTACGGACAGTGCAATAGTTCCTTTACTTGTTCTAGTCGTTTTCTATACGTTTAGAACCTTTGTTTTCTATTGCTATTGTTATATTTTGATCAATATCACAAAGACGTAATTATTTAAGATGTTCTGGATTTGCCTAATAAGTTTCGCCCCTTATAGTCGGGGCGAAAAAGGAATAAAAAAATCCTTTATTCGCCCCGACTACAGTTTTCTGAAAAAATATTTTACCTTTATTCATGTTACATCGACTAATACATAATGAAGCTGAAAAGCTAATTGTTATGATTGTGTCGGTATTATCCATGTGTCGGTTTGGACAAGCGTAGCGCTCTGTGAGCCAACTAAATACAAAAGCTCCGCTATCTATTGGATCTGCCGGCTAGTGTCCTACGTGTTAATCAAGGTTCTTTGTTTGATGGCAGCCGGCGTTGCTGTATGAAACGGCTTAATTCCCTCACAGTTCAGAGAGCCAATTCTACAAATTTCTAACATCGATCGTAATCTGCTAACAATATGTGAAAAATGAGGCTTCAGTTGACAGATTGCAACTGACATGCAAATGCGAACGTTGCTTTTAAATTAGTCGAATTGGCATACGAGGGTGGGTCAAAAAATTCGTGGAATGCAGGGATTAGAGTGGAGAGGGGAGGACTTTTTTTTACCTGTCACTATTTGGTGATTCAATACGTTTTGTTGTGTAAAATATGTATTACTTTACTTTGTAGTGTAATTTGTTTTATGGGCATTAGTGTACTGAGTTAAAGGATAAATAAATAAAATTAATATTTGAGATATCACTGGATAAACAAGTTAATCGGGAAGAGAACACTGATTATGGAGAAAATTGAGTTTCATGCAAGGAAAAACGCCTCAGATAATTATGAAAGAGATGTCAACTGTTTATGGGGACTCTTGCCCTTGAATAATCTGTGATTTACAAGTGGCATTGTCATGAAAAGTTGAAAAACTTGCTCTCGGAGATGCTCGTCTTAAGAAAAACAGATCGCAAAGATGATTACAGTGTCGTCTATGACGTATATTTTGAGCATTCTCTATGACCATCTTGGCATGTCTAAGGTCAGTGCAAGATGGGTGCCGAGAATGCTCACACCACTTCAAAAACATTAGCGCGTCGAGTGTTCTCGCGAGTTTCAGACCTTGTAGTGAGAACAGGGATGAATTTATGAACCGAATTGTAGCTGAGAATGAAACTTAGGTTCATCACTATGGACTTGAGTCAAAGCAAGAGTCCATACAGTGGTACAAAAAAGCCGCAGCTCCAGCTAAGAAGTTCAAGGTGTCACAATCGGCTGGAAAGATTAGGCTACAGTTTTTTTAATTCAGAGGGGAATTTATTGATCGATTATAAAAACAAAAGCGTCAAGATAAAACGGGGCAATAATAAAAATAGTTTTATCATCTGCCTAGCCTTTTCCCAATTATATTGGGTTCGGCTTCCAGTCAAACCGGATTCAGCTGAATACAAAAATTTTACGTGGAGCGGCTGCCTACCAGACCTCCACAACCCATTAACTGGGTAACACGGTACTCCTTGGTAAGAATGGTGTCAGATTTTCTGGCTGGTTAGTTTATTCAATTAAATAACACATTTGACAAGGATAAAAAATAGTTTTCTTTGTAAAAAGTATCGTTGGGAGCGTATTAATAAAAATCATTGTATCACCAGCGTTGTCCATAAAATTTAAGACAGAAAAACAGTTTCAAAAGACATTCTATAAGTAGGCAATACAATGCTACGCTACTAAAAAAATTAAAAAGAGTCACTTAAAGAAGAAAGAAGGGAAATTTGGTCTCGAGGTTTGCTCCCTCTGCACGAAAACGCACCCCTCCAAGTTACCTTACACAAGTATGGCTTCGAAACTCTGAACCACCCTCCCTACAGTCAAGATTTGGCCCCTTGATAAATAATATTTATTTTGCTTGTGGGTTAAACATTAACACTTTTACACGTCAATCTTTTTTGGTAATTTTAAGATAGATGACGCCGGTGTTTCTTAGCTGACTACCTTGAGAAGAAACACCGAAAAAAAGTCAAAAGTCAAAGTCTCTTTTAAAGTCCATACTATCGTACTGGTCAAATCATATGAGAACCATGTAAGTTAATGTCTGAGGTGGCTTTTTGAGGAAAGTGCCACACAGAAGTGTCCAGACAGTGCAAGCATTTGTCAGTTATCGTGTAGCTCAAACATAGAATTTTAAAGAGCTCAACGATTTGACGAACAATACCAAAGTAAGGACATTTGGGTAGAATGAAATGAAACCCTAATATGACGATCTACATAGTCCTCACATTCACAATACGTTATATGAGAACCATGAAGACCAGTATCTCAAATGATCTTTTGAGGAAAGAACCTTGTGATTAATTTATTGTTTCCAAACATGAAACCTTCGTGGAAAGAAAATCACCGACGACAAAGAAGTGAAGTCGGCTATTTCTGCCTATATTGTCAAATAGATCTAAAAAGTGGAATATTGAAAAGCAAAAATAATGTCATGTTTAATTTCACCCCTCTTCGTTTCCATTTAGCTGGTGTTCCGTTGTAAACAAACGCAAAAGTGGAAATTCAATAAAACCAAAAAATTGCAATGGTGATGAATGTGATTTGACCAGAACATAGCTTTAAAGGCCTGAGAGGGAGGAATGCGAAGGGAGAAGGGTGGTTCCAGGGTGGTTTGTCGGTGTTAACAACATTACAGTGGGGAACAAAACCCCATTCCAATATGGGTTGCATCAAAGTTGGGTAAGCCTATTGACCGAAAAAATGCTATAATAATAATTTAGTTTGATTGACCCAGGAAAGACGGAATCGATTTATTTTTTAAGATGAATTTCATAAGGACTGCTTCACAAATTCATCTCAAGATTCTAGATGTGGTGCGTTAATTATAAAAAAAATAAACACTTTTACAGTTTTTGTCGGTTCTTTATAATAAACATTGATTAGAAGAAAAACCGAATTAGATCACGAGGTCCATAGCCTCTTTAAAAGAGACAATAAATAATATGCTGAGCACATAATTTTTATTATAAGAACCATAAAAATAATATCTAAGACAGTTTTATTAAAGAAAGATCCACACAGATTTGTGATCAACTAATAAAGATGAAAACTCAACTTTGAATGAGTATTAACTAGTCTTCTCATTTCTAACGGAAAACATGGCGGCCATAGTAATTCATGTAGTAAAATCTCGCACTAATTTTAAAACTTTTTTCATTTAAGGCTGCACTTTGTGTACACTTCGCCATAATTATACCTAATCGTGGGAAGTTGATCACTGTTCATTGTGTTAATCAGTATGAGAAATTAAGTTCAAAATCTATTTGGCGCTTCATTCTTTTAACTTTGATTTTATATCCGACTGGCCCATATTTTTTTTTCTTTTTCTTCATTCAAATAGTAACACACCTGTGTGTTGTACATTATGGGTTACAATAAAAATTTGAGATATGAAATATCTATTTATCCATGACACTAAATTTTATTTTGTATTCTAGTAAGTATGTTTTAAGATTTATAATTTTCGTAAATTAAATTTCCTGAGCTAGGAGATTGACGTAACGTCAATCTCCTACCTATCTCAATTTCGTTTTTTTGTTATGATTTATAAATGGCAAAGTTTCCAATATTTGAAAAAAAGGCTCCTTGGAAAAAGATGATCATAATTTTAAATAGGGAAGGGGCAATAAGTTGCCTTAAGTTCTATGAAAGAATGTATTGTGAAGCCCAAAGGTCTTACTATAACAATAGGGAAAGCTTGACATACCTATTCTACAGAAAACACAATTTAAAATAATTTTCTGAGATAATTACAATAATGGTACAAACATACGAACTTTACAAGTCACTCTACGCCTGCAAAAAAAAATTATAGATTGGGGTATGAAGCGCGTAACCAATCTAAGTATTTTAATTTGGTATGTCTTAAGGAATAGTTTAGAAAAAAAAATAATTGGGAGAATTGTAACAAGCATCGATAAATAAGAATGGCATAATTTTAAGGCGTAGACTGACTTGAAAAGTTTGTTTGACCATTCGAGGCGAGCGAGGTTACTATACCTACGGCAATACACAAGACGCGCAGAACACTTCGGGCAAATAGCTCAAGCGCGGTCCATTTCTTGTTTAAAAAATCGCGGTATACTAAAACTAGCGAACGCTTGCTTCGAGCACTTGCGTCAAGTTCAAAATGGCGAAACTACACTGAATAGTTGATCTTGAACAACTTAATAAAATGAAAACGAGAGACGTGGAACTTGCGATGACGCGCGAAACTGCATTGATTTGTTAGTTAACACGCGCTCATGCTCGTAAGGCTCGCATCGAGCTGCCATCATCGCTGCACTGACTGTTGTAACGCTTTTCAAAGGAATTTACGAAAAAGCCGATGATTGAGTGGGGTATCCGGCGCTCACAACGCTTCAAACAATGTTGCAAGTCACTCTCCGCCTGCATACTTAAAAATCACCTAGCGACAAAAAAGTGTGAGTTTTATTATAGCCATGGCTGTGCCATCGCCAATTCGAGCATAAACAAACGAAATAAAAACTGACCAAGTCATGCCTTCGTGCGCAAGTTGGACTTGCACACGAAGGGTTCCGTACCATGAACCGAAAAAAGAAACATGTTTCTTGTATGGGGCAGTTTATTTTTATTTCATTTTTATTATTTGTTATTATAGCGGCAACAGAGATACATCATCTGTGAAAATTTCAACTGTCTAGCTATCACGCTTCATGAGATACAGCTTGGTGACAGATAGACAGATGGACAGCGGAGTCTTAGTAACAGGGTCCCGTTTTTAGAGCTTCATGGTCAACAAGGAACCCTTATAGTTTCGCCATGTCCGTCCGTCTGTCTGTCTGTCCGTCCGGTTTAGCTTAGAGACGCTTGGCGCTAGAATCTTGAAATACGTTTTCTTTTAGGGTGACCTATATGTAAAGTGGCGATGAATTTTTTTTTCATCGTCTACCCCATGGTGTCGTTGGGTAGTTCGTTTAAAAATATTGAGGGTTTGCTAAAAAATATATTCTTGTCCCCGCCCCCCCCCCCCCCTCTACCAGCTTAACGGTTGTTTTTGGAGACGTGAAAAGATTCATGGTAAAACATATATAATGAACTTAAAAGGAAAACTATCACAGCTAACTAGGTTTTACAAGTTAACGACTGATAGTCGATCAACTTAAAAAATGGAACTGGTTATTTAAAAAAATCTAATAATTCCACAGAAAATTACTTAAAACCAAGTTCATTTGTAACTTTGTAATCTGATAATTTTTACTATTTTTCTGACATGGTTTAGGAGACGGGTAACTACGGAACCCTAAACTGTGCGTGGTCCGATACGCGCTTGCCCGATTTTTTTTACCCTTTGGGTACTGTACCCTAAACAGCACACCCTGTATCACCCTTTTTGCGAAGCGATTTAGAGCATTTTAACCCCCTTTACCGTTACAGTTAAAGCTAGAAATCTGATTTTGCAGTCACCAAGAGGGCAGGTCAGGATTCGTTTCTCTAGGGGGGTGGAGCGCAAGGCTCGAGTTAGAAACCCTTAGGGATTAAGTCATTGTCAGTGACAGAGCTGGATTAAGCTGGCGTGGCGCCTTGCTAGGTAGTGTCAAGTTCTACTATGCATGTATATGGGTTTATTGGTATTTTTTGTTTCTTATAAGTTTAAAACACACTTTTACATAATAGTTTTAGCCGATGTCGATTCAAGCTAAATGAACATTTCAAAAACAAATATATTATTTTTCAAGTGATTCTTATCACCAAAGCTACTTGAACCAAATATGTTGTTGAAACAGAAGTAAGATACTGAGTACTTTTGTAAATTCATAAATACGCGTAAGTGGTCGAAATTTGCTAGAACTATTTTCTATCAGCATACCTATATGCTGTAAAATTTTCACAGTATACATATATGTCGCAGCCGACTAGCTAAATCGGTATTTTAATTAGTGGCCTAGCTTTTTCATTAAACGGCGCATTTCAAGCCAAGTAGCGGAATATAGGACACAGGAAAATAAGGGCACCCCGATTCGGATTGGTTTGGTTCGAATTTTTTTACTTAAAATGCAACGGTTCCGTTCTGCATCAGATCCGAATCCGAGAATTGTCTGTCCGAAGTAGCCGTAGTACTACTCTAGGAGGTTCTAGATCCAAACTGCGTCCGTCCGAATTCAGTACATTCCCAATCAGGATAAAACTCGGAACTCAAATTCGGATTCGGATCGGATGCAGTGCGTAAAAGTCCAATATATTTCCTTATATTGGATCTTAACAGTATAAAATTTCAATAAAGGCTGTTTTAATAAAGGGGTCGCGTTGAATTGTGATTTGGAAATCAAATAAAGTACTTCAAAGCACCCCGCACCGCCTTATTATGGGTGCAAATTAGGTATTGCTGTATCCCCTCTAATAACTCCTCTTTCATTGCGCATGCTTTCGTTATAAATAAAATAAACCTACATTCCATATGTCAACTTTCTAGACTAAGTAGTTTTGGAAGCGTTTATTCAGGACAAATGGTTTTTTAGGTACCTATAGATGTAGTACCTACTCATTTATCCTGTCCACATGAATGTGAGGACCATGTAGATCGCAATATTAGGGGTTCATTTCATGTTAGTCTGGCAGTTTGAGTTGTTTTTGCGGCCTACCCAAATGTCCTTACTTTGGTATTGTTCGTCAAATCGTTGAGCTCCTTAAAGTTCTAAGTTTGAGCTACACGATAACTGACAGATGCTTGCACTGTCTGGATAGGTCTACTCAAATCTGTGTGGTACTTTCCTCAAAAGATCAATTCAGACATTAACCTACATGGTTCTCATATGATTTGACCAGTACAGATTGTATGGACGTCATAAAATATAAACCAAATTCTTAATTGAACTCTTAACTCCCCGGGACCGCAATAGAAACGGTAAGGCTTACCGACGGAAAATATCCTCAATATTAAATGTATGGTATTTTTTTACATTCTATGCCTCATACAAACTTAGACATTTAGTACGAGATCCTGAATGCGGGAGGTCCCAGATTTGTCGATTTACACAGCGCTTGTTTGTTTCATCGTACCGCTAACTCTACTTGTAAATTTCGGCAAAATAACATTAGAATCTCCACTCATATAAACAGGGCGTCCTAAAACTTTGCCACATGGAGGGAAAGAACCTTAAATACTGTAGACAGAAAAAAATACTGAAAGAAGACTTAATTATAGTTTAAAAACAGTACGAACTGAATTCAAAGAATTTTAAATAATTGCATGTCTGAACCGACAATCGAACCCGCATAATTAAAAAAAAAATAACCTGTAATTTTACCGTACCGATCGAAAGGCTCAATCATACACACTTCTTCTAAATAACAAAGCGTCTGAAATAGCAGGAAGACCATGAAATTAAACACCGAATTTAAAATTGTGTTAAGAATAATGAGAAGTCTTATTTTATGTCGTATTTTTTTTTTCTTTCCTTAGCCTATTGTGTCCCACTGCTGGGCAAAGGCCACCCCCATATCCTTGTATATATTACTTTAAACATTCATATTGAAAAAAAAAAAAAAGAAATAAACGGGAATCGAAATTATTAAAATGGTTACAATTTGTATACGACAGGAAGGGAGACGTTTAGAGCATAATTGTAAGTTGCATGCAGTTAAACGTACCGTATTATTTTAATGAATGTTAAATTTCATGATCTTCCTTTTATTAGAAATAAATGTATGTGATTGAGCTTTTCGATCGGTACAGTAAAATTATAGGTTATTTTTTTCACATTTAGAGGGTGCAATACCCGGTTCAGACACCGATTATTTTAATTAAAATTCTTGGAATGCAGTTTGTATTGTTTTTAAAATAGAAATAAAGTCTTCATTCAGTAGTAAGGTACTTTCCCCTCATGTGGCAAAGTTTTGGAACGCCCTATATACAATTTGTCTATATTGCTTTTTTTTTTTTTAATTTTACCTTCTGTACCGTGACACGCGACGTAAAAGACAGTAGGTTGTCGATTCGAAAATAGATTTTAAGCCCCGTGAGTTTCAATAAAATAAACCTAGTAATCGTTTTAAAGCAGAGTACAGTCGGTCTATTCTGTCTACGTCTATCCGTGTTAACTCAGGTGGAGTGAGCATGACGTGAACTGTCATTACATCTTGCTTGTATGGATTGTAAGCTCACTTCATGTTAACTTCACCTAAGCGTACACTGTGAGATGTTTACACGACATTTAATAGAAAAATATCTTATATTGTAAGTCAGTTTTATACGCCCACGCGTTTTTGTTGGAAATCTTTTCATTAGTGTTTTATATTGAACCTGTTACTTTCTTCATGGCTCATTTGAACAAGCTTTGACAAGTGACCAGTTCAATTTTCAGTTCAATTCAATTTTCTGTCATGGTTTAGAGACAGACAATTTCGGAAAAGTGTGACACAACACGCCATTATTGGTATGGTTCTTTTCTTAAATGTGAATATGGACCTTGTATGGTCTGCAATAAAGATTTTTATTTTTGTTATTATTTATTATCATTAATAATATGTTTAAAAAATGTACCTCCTAAAATATTGTGCTTTTGATTTAAAAATATTGAATTTTTGAACAATTGTTTTTTTTTTTTTCAAATCAAATGCCCAATATTTTAATGGGTAAAACTTTTTAAATATATTAGTAGCAATACATTTCAATTTGAATTTTCAAATTGCATTCTCTGTTACATGAGTCCGAGGTAAAAAACCCTAGGCACTCCACTACACCTTTTGTTCTATTTTTATTGAGGGGAGTTTGTTGAGCCACTTACACGCTGATAAAATACTAAATAAAATACTAGGAGGGTGGTGACGGGTGGACATTTTAAGGGCGCTATCTTTATGTTTTGCTGTTTCTCTGCCGAATTAGAAAATACAGTAAAACCCACTTACGATCACGCTTAATGCGATTTCCCGTATAATACTCCATTTTACCCCGTTTAATACGTCAAGGGAGAAACTTGCCAGAGTGGCAATTAGAGCAAGAAAAGAGAGACTGGCTGCCCTGACTTGTGCCAATTCTGAATTCTGATGGGACGGAAAAGTTACGTTTGATTTGTATTGGTAGGCGAAAAATCCTCGTTGCGACAAAAACACAAAAACTTAAGAACGACAAGCCTTCTTTTCATCGACTGGTTAAAAGCTACGTTAAGCGACAGATTATCTAATAATCACTTCCAGATTAAACGTGTAATTATAATAACTTTCTAAATACAAAAGTACTTATCTAAATACATATATAAAAATGAATCCCTTGTTACCTTGGTTCGGCGTCACGCGTGAACGGCTGGACTGATTTCGCTAATTATTTGGTTGTGTTTGTTATTGTCAGGAGAAGGTTCTTATGAAAGAACATTAAAAAAAAAAATATACATCCGAGCTTAGCCGGGGCGGGCCACTGTAGATATACATATAATAATGCCTACATTTTATTTTCCCCCATCCCGCTTAAGACGCGTTTATTGTTGGCTCCCTTTATAATCTTTATATGTCTTAAAACGGGTTTAACAGAATGTAATACGTAACATTTAGTTGGCTTTCGAGTATTGTAATTGCAAGATCTTCTTCAGCCTCCCACGTTGCAGATGGCGCGGGCGCTAACGAACTCTTCAAGTGCTATTTATGTTGCGCGAGCTGGTAAGACGCTCCGCTCCTTCAATATGATGTAGTGGAGATTAACGTTTATCTGACTTAAGATTGTAAAGGCGGCCCTTAAGGTAAAGCCCCTTTAGTCTCGCTTAAGCATCTTGTTTACTTCCCTCTTTTCTTGTAGCTTTTTTCTAAACTGAGATTATTGAGTTATAAAAATAAACCTTGAGTTTCTTAGAGTATTTTTAATCCCGGAGAAAGGCGCGATTTCTGTGCGATAGGGAAGCCGTGGGACAAGTCAGTCATTAAGGGCGGGTTTTTTCAATCCGTCATAGTTACTCAACCAATGGTTTAAATTGTAATAAAAAAATCTTTAAAATGCGTTTTTCAATCAATTGTTACTTATTAACAACGTCATCGTCCAAATACGAAAAAATGACATCATCTAAGTAGGTATGCAAAAATGCTCATAAAATAAAAACTACTGAGCCAAACTGAATTTAATTTTTACTAGACCAAATGGCCAGTATTACACCGCATCGAACTAAATAAGAATCACAGAAATCAGTTCATAAACCTTTAAGTAATCGGTGTACATACATACATAAAAAATATATATCAACCGAATTGAGAACCTCCTCGCTTTTAGGAATTCGATTAAAACGCACATTTACGAAATTTGTACTCATATTTTTAGCCATTGGCTAACTCATCTGCCTAGCCTTTTTCTCAACTATATTGGGCTCGGCTTCCAGTCAAACTGTATTCAGCTGAATACCAGTATTTTACGAGGAGCGGCTGCCTACCAGACCTCCACAACCCATTAACTGGGTAACACGATACTTCTTGGCAAGACTGGTAACAGATTTACTGGCTTCTGACAGTTCGTAACGACTGCCAGAGATCTACAAATCACAGCCGGGACCAACGGCTTAACGTGCTTTCCGAGGCACGGAGGAAATTCGGTAAATTAAGATAGTCACCCATCCACAGACCAACCTTGGCAAGTGTGGCTTAAACTTGATCGACCCGTGCGGCTGATATTGTTTAGCCACGAGCTCCTCGAGTCATTGGTTAACTACGGGTAAAAAACTCGCCGTTAGTGACTTACTTGCCACAAGAAAGTGCCCGATTGGCTGTCTCCTTCCACTAGAAATTATGTATCGGTCGGGCTATTATGAAATACATATCCCCCGATATGTCCATATTGAATTGAATGCAGTCAGTATTCAATCCAGTATTGACATGTCCGTCGTAATATCTCTCTGCTATTATCTGATCTCACAGAGATAATATCTGGATTTCTGAGAATCGTATGTCATCTTGTTTATATGTACCTAATGACCTGTCCTTTACTACAAATCAATAATATATATATATATGTAAGCTTATATCACTGTGGCGTCCCTCAATGGCTTTCGGATGCCTATAGGCATCTTGGAGTTAATATTTGATGGGTGTATGTTTCAATTGATTCTGGGTAAGTAATGATTTTGGGTAGATATGGTTGTCTGTCTTGTCGTAATGAGACATAAACAGTTTAGCGATCCGTCCCGGCTTCGCACGGATGCAATTTCACTTGCTTTCTACTTGAACTAAAGAAAACTTCCAAATTGTTCGAACCAATCTTAGGTTGCTCCGTCATACATGTTGCAAGTGATTTTATCCAAATGTATAAAAAGCTAGGAAATAGGTATGGGTTTTAATACTTGATCATAGCATAGCAGATCGGCTGTGGTTCACTGGCCATGTAGACACGGTCATCCGTTTTGAAAACAGACATAACGCGTAGGTTTGAGGGGGCAGAGTGGCCGTGCCTGAACACAATCGTTCATTTTATCAGCCATAACACGTGCGTAAACAAGAACGTATTTTCGCATTCATGGGGATGTTGCCACGAGTCAACTACATATCGTCGGTTAAATAGAAAACTGACGTAATTCAGAAAGTACAAATTTTACAGTACAAGCGTTTGAAGTTTTTAATTTCATTAAACTTCGTTTTTCTAGAAAAGTGTTATTTTTACATATAAGTGTCATATATCATTTAAAAGGTATTTACATGGGGATTTAGGTGGTGTGTTATTAAATTACTTATTTTTGAATTAAAATCAATTTTTAGCAACAAGTGTCTTTTTTCTACATAAAAAATATATATAACAAGCACGGATTTTCTAAAATAAATAACTTCATAATGGAAAAATAGTTTTATTAAGTAAGTTTCTTTTCCAATTTGAGATTTTTATAGGATGGCACATCCACTTAAAATTACTTATAATGAAATAAGATTCCTTAACAAAACCTATCTTAAAATTAACACTGTCTTATTAGATAAATCAATGGCTAGAATATTATTGAGATCAATGAGCTTAAACTTAAAGCTATTTTATTAACATAAACAAAATAAAATTGTTAATAGAAATTTGTTTCAGTAAACTTAAAAACAAAAATATTAGTCTTCTATAAATTAAAAGTTGTATCTAAAAATCAAATAGGGCAAGAAAATAGATTTATTTGATTTTTAGATACAATTAAAAATCCAAAAACAAAAATACTACCAATGAATATAGAATTAAAACATAAACTTAAAACATCTCTTCTTAATTAAAAGTAGTCTAAAAATCAAGTCTTCTAGCAAAAATAAGAATAACTGGTAAAAAAGAAAAATATCAAAAATCAATGAAGTTACAGATTCTCATAGAAGTTTTTATAAAATCTAGGTATTATATTTTTATCTATAAGTGTAAGTATACCTGCTTTCTTACTGTCAGATACAGGTAATTTTGTTGAATACAGTGGTTGTAATTCTGAACTCAAATTCTTTTTCATCTTGCTAGCTCGAGTTTTGACCAGTACAGTTTTGAAGCTATCTTCTTTATAAGAACACTTATAAAAGAATCGATCATTGTGAATTTTCTCCACTCTAATAACTTTAATATCCCCCATTTTTACCTTTTCTTTATCTTCATTAATTGAGTAATTTGATCCAACACCGTCTGCGATTTTTTTAATGTCAAAGAAACTTTCATGATTTAGTTCATGGACTCTGTATGGATTCCCTTTTTTTTTAGCGGTTCTTATCAAAGTTATGTATTGTTCCGGGACGTAAATAGGTGCAGATTTCAAGGATCTTGAAATATTACGCTCTATCACAGAATGTGCGGAATCTCCCTCGTTCTGTGAGTGTCCCTTTATTAGAAATTTGTGGGTAATTGCCGTCAAATTTTCTAAATTAGTGACTGCGTAAATATACATTGCAATCATAAATTTATTTTTTTGTTGTCCACAACAGTTGTCGCTATAAAATATAGCTTCAAAATCATCCTTAATGTTTTCTTGTAGGCTTCTTAAATAACTTAAAACGCAGGATCCTATTTCATTGACTCCTCTTCCGCCTTCACCTTCATGCCAAACGTAACAGTTTACGTCTTTGGATCCAAGTTCGTAAATAGTAAAGTTCAGAACATTTAGTTTTGAAATGTAATAAAAATTGGAAACATCACCTCTTGGACACGGCATCACGGCTTGCAAATCATAGACGGCAGTTATGCATTTTCCATTGGTATTTTCTTTATCCAAGTCTTTTTCTTTTCTTACTAAATCTTTTTCTTCTAGATGAGAATCGTATTTGGTTTTCAACGGCTCTTTATCTTCTGCATTATTATAAGCTGCGCAATCCTCACATTGATCCTTTTTTGGAGACCAAAATGAAATATTGAACTCTTTGGTAAATATGTTGTAGTATATTTGATAATCTGCATGAGGAACATTTTCTGTACGACATTTTGTAACATAGTCTCTATGTAATTGTGCAATAGAGAGACCTCCTTCGATGTATTTCCGGCTCGTACTAGCTCGACAGTAATGACTATCAATTCTAGGTATAGAATTGATATGTTCTTTAATCCCATCAATAATTGCAGTATCAAGCTTATTGTGTTTACCATGCTTCCCTCTTTTGTCATCTTTCAGAAAACCCCCAACTATAGAGTTTTGCATTGAAATTACTGTTCTTATCGGTCTGTCGGATATACCTAGAGTATTTTTAAAAAAAATCTTACACACTCGAATTATCTCTCTGTCAACTTCAAAATTAAATGCATGGTTATAATCTTTTCTAGTACTTCCTTCGCGAATATATCTGTACTTCGGTTTAATTGCAGTTACATGTTTATTGATAAATTGACGTTGCTTATCTAAATCGCCCATTTTCCAAAAATTCATAAAAATAAGTTGCCTCTTCTCCTCACTAATCTTGTTATAACATTTCAGTTTACATTTTTCAGTACATGTTGGTTTCATTTGTCTTTCTGGCATTGGTTTTTGTGACTTCGATGTCGATATATACGCTTTTCCACAATTTCTTAATAGTTTAGCTTTATTTTTTCTCCATTCTTCCGGTACAGCTTTTCTTTTTCTGCCCTTCTTCGCTTTCTCATTTCCATCTTGAACTGTATTTTCTTGGATTTCAATAATTGTAGCGGTTTCATCCTCCGAAGATGATGACACTGCAAGATCTTCGCGTAGTAAAAAATCCGGGTCATTATCTGTATCGTCAGGCGAGAAGTCATTTTGACTATCAGGTATAGAGTTGGAACAACTATCGTCGTCATCCTCAGAGGATATATCCGATTCCGATATTACTATATTGCTTGAAATCTTGGAATGGAGAATGTCTGTTCTTTCTTCTGATACTGAATCACTTACGGGAGATTGCACAATAATCCTACTAGGCCCAGGTTGATCATTTGGCAGGTATGGTGTAATTTGTGAATCCGAAAAAGAATTGTTGCTAATAGGATTCGGTGTCTGAACATTGTTATTCAAATTAGTCAATGGAGTGCGTATGGAATTTAAATTAGTTTGCAGTGGCTCAACATCAATAATCTCACAAAATTTAGATGTGGATACTATGTTTGATGGTTCTATATTCTCTGTAGCTGGGATATGGCTCTGGATAACTACTTCAGATACATTAGACATCTCTTCTTCAGTCTTCTCTAGATTGTTTTCAGAAAGTCCCTTGGACATAATCATTTTTATCATTTTTTCACCACGCTTCATCCTAAAACAAAGAATTAAACTAATCAAGCCAATTGATGTAATATTATTTCAAATTGTAAAATATGACTGTGTAATCCTTATAGTCTCGGAATAAAATGGCTGTGACATACGAGACAGACATACAATCATGACGAATCTATAAGTGTTCCGTTTTTTGCCATTCGGCTACGGAACCCTAAAAAGTAATAAATATAAAATTAAATTAAAAATAATCAATCAATAGTATAATTATTATTAACTTATATGTACTTTTAACGCTAAGATCTCATTAAAATGGGTTTATTTTTACAAGATAAACGTCATTACTTTACAAAATCCATACAAAAAGTGTTTTTCATAAACAAACACAGTCATATTAAAAATTATGATATTTTTCTGATAAACTTCATGCACCTAAATGTGCAAAAACTATATAGGAAAATGTAATTTGTCCAAATATGTCATGTTTCATTAACTCCATTTCACAAAACGTAGTCACATTTAAAAAAATGTCCTTTTTCTATTAAAGATATTGTCATAGTTATAGTCAAATTTTAAAGGAACAAGGTAATTTCTCAAAGAAATACATTTTTCTATAATATTGCTTACCTTTTATAGTCTTATCCAAACACAATTTTTGAGAAATGACACTTTTCTTAAAAAACGCACGTGTGTTCAGTGTCGTGGCCGGTGGCAAATGACAGAGGGACATTTTTCTACAATCAAAATGGCGGATGACCACAGAGAATCGAAATGACACTTGCGACATCTAGTGAACTTGGCGTGAACTATTTAAAGTGTCGTTTTTACATATAAAATAATCTTGTTAGTAGACTCGTTTTATGTAATAATCTTATTTTACAAAAAATTTGAAAAATGCCATTTTTCCATTTAATCGACGATATGTAGATTTCGTTTCGAGGGGGCTACTCTCTAAGCCCGAATCTGTAGTTTCGGGCTTAGTTGCGGGCGCATTCTTGTCCGTCTCACCTAACCACTAAGAATGATTGACAACACATTCACACACATTCATTCTTAGTTCGGGGAACTAATGGTATGTCCGTAGGTGAAACGGAGTAGAATACGCCCGTAACTAAGCCCGAAACTACGGACTTCGGGTTTAGAGAGTAGCCCCCCTGGCCCTTTAGGTATGTCATTGAAAATAGAAAGCTGTGTATCTAAGTGGTTTTTTTTTCAATCTCCTAACATTAAACTGGTAACCGTGAGAAGTCGGGGTGGGTCACTAGTAAGAAAGCAAAAGAGATTATTTGCGCCATAAAAAAAAAAACATAAATAGATTTTGTATGTTGTAGAAGAGATGTAATTTTGTATAAACTCGTATGCGAAAAAGCGTTGCCGCGTTGTTTTAACAAACAGCCGCTATTAAACATACACACCACGTCGTGTCACGAACTTGCCCAGTTTTTATAAACGAATGTTTCCATTTTAAATTGTCCTTTGATATTTAAAAATCCGCCTGACTAGCTTCGTGAATTCATTTCATGAAAAATCATATTTCATTTCTGCTGATGAGTCGCTTTTGAAGGAATGTAGTGATGTTTCTTTTAAAAGCGACTGGTTGGCATAGTGATGCCAACTACATTGTTTTAATTTATGTACACATATGTGTGTCATGTTTGAATTTGTTGTTAATTGTTATAACAGAATACCAGCGCTGCGTTATTTATTTTTTAGATATCGCAGCATAAGCTGAGATAGGGACCATTTTGGCCTCGCGCAGATAATTATTTTATTATACTGATTAGTTATTAATTTTATTTTACTGGTTTGTTTGTCTTGTGCGAGTACCAAATAAACACTTTTCTTTCTTTCTCTTTCTTATAAATATAAGCGGAACGAATTTCGGGAAATGCTTTCATAATGGGTTTTTATTAGGGTTCCGTAGTCAACAAGGAACCCTTATAGTTCCGCCATGTCCATCTGTCTTTGTGTCTTTGCGTCCGCGGTTTAGCTCAGAGACGCTTAGCGCTAGAAAGTTGAAATTTTGTGTGGGTATACATGTCAATCACGTCGACAAAGTGATAAAATAAAATGTTGAAATATATATTCTTTTAGGGTCTGTCCTATGGCGTCGGGTGTCGTTGGATAGAAAATTTTAAATATGAGGGTGTGCTAAAACCATTTTTCCCAAGGATACGTTTGCGAAATATTAAGCTTTAAAGCGCTATTTTTTGTTAGAGTCAAGCACCAACTAAACGGTTGTTTTTGGAGTCGTGAAAAAAAATTATGACAATAGCGTATAATGAATTTAGAAGGAAAGCTGTCACCGCTACTTTTAATGAGTAATAGTCGACCAACTTATAAAATGGAACTGGGTAAGTAAAAATCATTCATCAGCATTTGTAACTTTGTAATCTTAAAAAAAGTTAAGTATATTTTACTTTTTTTCTGGCATGGTTTAGGAGACGGGGTTACTACGGAACACTATACTGTACGTGGTCCGACACGCACTTGGCCGGTTTTAATTCTGCTATTATTCGTACAATTAGAAAGAAAAAGAAAGAAAAAGAAAGAAAAAGTATTTAATTGACTACAAAACGACATACCTACCCACATACATATTTTTTATTTTTTTTAAAATGGTTAGTGCTCGAAGCCTTTCTATATTTCCGTTAACTTTATCATATTTTGTAGTTATTAAAAAGGCGTATGCGTTTCGTACGACGGGATGTACAGAATACGCCGTCGTTTAGGCGCTTGGAAAATTATATCGCACTTGACTAGTAGGAGACGAATAGAACCAACTAGGAAATCCAATTACAAGGGGGCACGCTAGTTCCCCCCAATAATAAAAGATGTGTTAATATTGGATTTTAAGGGGAATTCTATGTGTTTCGCACATTTTGCCAGGGTGGATATTTTGGACGTTTTACTTACCAAGGTTTTAGACCAAATGTGCGAACTGGAGCATGTCTACGTTAGTTATGTTTATTGGTTTATCTGTCGACCCTAACGATATTGTGAAAATATTTTGAAAACAAGTAGGTATGGTACGTTTAATCAAATTGACAGCTAAAGTTGTGAGTTGCAAAGTTTACCGCTGCATTCATATCATACACAAAGTGCTTTGGCAGTTATCGTCCCAAGGGAAGTACTTGCCCCTGCAGGGGTGATAATAGACGACCATTACCCACGACCTACAAATTTGTGTCTCCGACTTTGCTCGCGTTTCAATTCTTTTTTTCCGTTAACTTGGGGAGATACGGGTGGAGGCTACATCATCCATCCTTAAAAGTTTTAATTGAAGAAAGATTTAATTGTTCTTTAGAACATCAGTCGTAAAGTAATTTACCTACTCTCTTTTTGTAATATCTGTTTTACATAATACATAATAATGTTGTGAAATATTATCTGTACACAGTGGGCCAATAACTCGCGAACCACTTTATTAATTAAGATGTATATTATTGGCTACGTACATAAACATATTTTGACGCCAATATATACCTACTGGAAACAGCTAGTAGAATATCAATACAAGGACGATGCCTTGTGCACTATTGACTGATTTTGTGCTTCTCAGTAAAGTAGCTTATAACTCAAGAAACGCTTAAACACTTAGCACTTAGCTTTCCCTGCGTCTGTGTTTCCGAACATAGTACACATAGTAATCTCTTCAAAGTTGTAGTGAACAGGCTTCTTCTGAGTAAGCCATCGTCAACTTTGTCTCTGTCATATCTGACTAAGACTAGAGTCAAGAGCAAACCCATTCCAAACAAAATAAAAAAAACAACAGGTTACACTCCGGGAGTGCCGGCAGAAGTGAAAACTTGAACATTAACGTTGTGCATTTTTTTGGTATTTTGGAATGGTTAGGGAATAATTTCGCACGAATAACATATGTATGCATTGAGGCATACATTTTCGTCGCGCGGTAGAAAGAGAGGGGGATATTACTTCCTCTCCTACGCCGCGCTGGCAGTCAACTCTCCCTCCGTCTTACGAATTTTTAAAATAATTTTTATTTTCATCGCCATATTCGTGACAATCTTAGAAGTCGGATCAGACAGCAAGATACAACATTGCTTTACTAGTATGTCTGAAAGAGACATGAAATAAATCTCTTTCGCACTTAGTGGTAAAGCGACCTTCCATCCCTCTCTACTCAGCTGTCAAATCCGACTTCTTAGATTGTCACGCACATAGATTACTAACTTTTGTCCGCGATTTGGTAATCGCATATCCCGTTTTTCCCTTCCCGTATAGCCTATAGCCTTCCTCATGAATGTGGCTATCGTATACAGACATAATTTTTCAAATACGTCTGGTAGTTCCAGAGATTAGCGAGTTCAAACGAACTCTTCAGTAGAAAATCAATCAGACGTTGCCATCGCCCACTGTTAAATATATTTATTTTTTGTTCATGTTTAAGTTACATTATTTAAGTTTAGTAACGTTTATTTAATCATTGTGACTAGTTTATATTTTTTTTGGATCATTGAATTTAAAATTATGGCAATCGTAGCGCAAGAAATAAGTAGAAGACAAACGAATAGAGATTTCTTATTTTCTAATTTGATCACTCGTTACAACTTCCGGAGGGTGTATGGGTATATAGGTTAGCTGGTTGTTCTGGCCTTCCAGAAATGCATAGGAATGCTACCAAAAGAAAGATAGTATCCTCAACAGATTAAGTAGGATAAAATTACCCACTAAAAAGATTATATAAATTTGCTGTATCGAGTTTATTAAGCACAAAGCGTGCCGTGATTGTCCGCGCTTTTTGAACCAGCTGTTTCTGAAAGAGCTGGCCTACCCGAACCCAGCTTTCTTGTCCATCGTTCTGACAAATGACTCTCAGCACCAAAAAATAACAGCCAACCATATTTGAAATTGTTCTTTGGGAAACCAAAAAATGATATTCCCACGACGATATGCATGCAATGTGAATGTTTGTATCGGATTATATTAAGGATTGTTATACATGACGCAAAGTAAGCCGTTTCTGCTTGTACTTCATACACCAAGATGTCGGTTTTCACGATAAGTTCCTTTTCCAATTTTCCCCTTAAAGTTGAAACTTCAGCTTTCGGGACTAAGTGGCTTCGGTAGTGTGTTGATAGACACAGTCAGTCAGAAAAAAATGCTTTATGAGTACGTATAAATCTCTGTAACGTAAGCTTATAACTCGAGAACCACTAAATTAATTAAGATATATTTCATTACCGTTCATAGATCATTGGTCTCGCTACGTGCATAAACATATTTTGTTACGAAAAGTACACGCCACATCTACTAGAACATCAACACAAGGTGTTCATGAAGAGCACCGCGTCAACAGATTTTGTACTTCCTCTGAAGTAAGCTTATAATTCAAGACTCGCTCAACCGAAAAAGAATTATTCTATTTTTAACCGACTTCCAAAAGGAGGTTCTGAATTCGTTTTTTATGCGATCATTCCGTCAATTATGAATTGTCAAAGTCAAAACGTTTATTTCAATTAGGCCATTAAACGGCACTTTTGAATGTCATCATTTACAGTTCAGTAAAATAATAATATTACTTTAATAAAGTGACTCTACTGTCCATTTGGAAAGGTAGATTCTTATGGAGAAGAACGGACAAGAAACTCCAATTGATTTTGATGATTCTTTTTTTAATCGAAAGCCTATACCTACTCCTGAGGTGGTCCCACTGTCACAAAGTCAGAATCTGATGATGAACTAGGGAAATCGAGGGCAACCCTAAAATTTTCATCTTTTGATATGTTATTTGTCGAGGTAGATTTACATATTTTGTAACGAAAGGATACTTGGCACAGCCAGTAGAAAATTAAAACCAGACATTCAAAAAAGGGCATGGCGCACTGTTTTGTATTTTGTATTTCGTTTTTGCGCATGTTTTTGTCGATGGATACCAAATTTTTGTTTTATCTTCGTTTAAAAACATTAAAGAAATGATTGTTACTAACTTTTATGTTCTTTGGGTTATGGTTTTTAAGATTATAGCAGTCTTAATGGCAAGATAAGAATATAATGGAAGTTAGTCGATAAAAAGTTTGTATTTTCCTTTTTGCCCGTACTTAATTTTTCAGCGACTTAAGTAACGTCTTCAGTTCAATATCGTTTAATGACTTGTCCATGTCACTTATGTTGCTGATGAAATGGCGCAGTTCCAAGAAAAGGCTAGGCTTTTAATTTAACGGCTGATTAAGCTAGTTGGTCAGTATAAAGGTAGGTAGTATCCTCAGCAGACTACTAAAGAAAAACTTTTTAACCAAAAAAATACAACCGACATCCAAATAAAAATTTAAAAAAACTACCAAGTCAGTGTTTTTGGTTGTTTCTTCGTATTTTAACACTGAGTTTCAAAATAAAAGTTATTTTATACTTTGTAGTGTTTTTTTTCCACTTTTTAGTGGTACATACCTAACAAAACCACTGGAAAGTCACAGAAAAGCAAAAGACGCAATTTCGTCTACTTGGATGATGTATTTTCTATTTCCTCAAGCTATTCTGATTTAAAAACCAAACTCCCACCCCTATCTATGGGACCAATCGGAACGTATATCCATTCCCATGAAAAAATATTTTTTCAAATCGGTTTATAAATGACGGAGTTATGAGGTAACAAACGTTAAAATATAACCACAGTTGGTAAAAAATGATGAATCAAATTTATTAAATAAATTCGTTATGTCAAGTTTACAACGCAAACACGTGTTGCGATCGGTGTGGGGAAGAGTAGGTGAAAAAAATCAAATATTTTAATAACTGCGTTTACATAACACACAGGACTGCAATATAATATGTTAAATGAACACTTAAAGACTTAAAGGTTTTATTTATTTATTTAAACTTTATGTACAATAGTGGTACATGGGCGGACTTAATGCATCAAGGCATTCTCTACCAGTCAACCTTTGGGTTATAAAGACTATACTGTGGTAGGTGTACAATAAATAAAAATAAGATTCAAATTGAATTTTAACATTTCGGAGAGAATATACAGATAATATATATAAATGATATATAATAATCATACCGATTAAGATAATTCATAGTAATCATGACGAAGAACGACTAAGAATGACAAGCTTTTTTTAAGTTTTATTCATTCTTTTGTCACTGTGACCCGCGTGTAAAACGTTCAAGTAAAATATGGACGCGAATGGAGCGATGCGCGTAGAGACGCGCTAGTGATGTGAGCATACTTACAAAATTTAAGTGTTGCATTCCAAAAATTGGCCGCACTTCACGAACCAGCTATTATTATATATTTGAGTAAGAAACAAAAAAAAATAAAAAAATCTACTTATTGACCCGTAAAACAGTAAAGTTTAAAAGGAAAGCTTCTCTGATCAGAACTAACTCTACTAATTATAAAACGTTCAAAATATTAAAGTCACAAAAATATCATCTTGGCGAAAATAAATATTGTAAACTTGTCAAAATGTATCCTTCATTTTGACATGGAATTTGCATTCGAGGTGTTATTGTGTCAGTTCGCGAACGCGGTGCGAATGTGAAATCTATACTCTATATTTCTATAGTCTATAGGTACTATCTATATATCACCGGAAAATTGCAATCGCTGTAAGATTGTAAAATATCGTGTAAAATAGTAAATTATTTTTTCTTAATAAGACACGGTGAAATTGGAATCTATTGAATTTGGATGAGATTTACTGTATACAAAACGATTTTTTTCATAATAAATCGAGAAATAATAATATAATAAAGATTTAGTACAATTTTACGCCGTCTGCGACTTTCTGGTAACATGTATATTTATAAAAATGGGATTCATTTTTATTCTCCTTGGCCGCGACTAAGAAAAATAGGGATTCAATTTGTACGTGTTCGAGCGTGATGCCGTGAATCACGCTTCAACACATACAAAAATGAATGCCTATTTTTCTTAGTCACGGCATCACGCGTGAACGGCTGGACCAATTTCGCTAATTATGTTTTTGTTGCGTTAAAATATACATCCGGGCGAAACCGGGCCTTGGATGTTTGGATGAACGGATGGATGGATGTCGTTTGTTACGCATCACGTGAGAATGGCTGAACGGATCTTGATGACATTTTAAACAGAGGTAGATTATAGTCTGGAATTACACATAGGATACTTTTTATCCCAGGAGCATGTTCCCTTGGGATCATTTTCGACATTCACGCGGGTGTAGCCGCGGGCGGTAGATAGTACCTACGATAAATATTGCCCCTAAGGGTGACACACCAGATGCGAAGGGGCCAAACCCTATTTTGCTTTTCTGTCCACTCGTCTAACAAAATGTTGTATCTAAGCGTCAGAAAATCGAGGCGATCGGCGGCGGCAACCTCTCGCGTCCGGCCCTGGTTGAATCCATGGTCCGGAGCGAGGAGGCTTGGGAAGCGGTCACCTCCTTCTGCGAAGCAGTAATGCTAGCGAAGGAGGAGGCGGACCGCGCGAGGGAAAGGCAAGGCCTTCGTCCCAACCGCCGCTACAGGAGAAGACGCCCCGGGCGTCGGGAGTCGCAGGGCGATCCCCGGCCACCGTAGGCGCGGGCCTGCGGACGGCGAGCGTTGGGTGGCTCGCTGTCCGATCACCACCAGGCCCGGGTCGATGGCGCGTTGTGTTTCACGCGCGCCTCAAAGAGATGTCAGCAAAGAGGACGGGGCCCGCTAGGGCCAGAGCCTGCCAGGGTTGCGGAATTTGTTCGAAAGAGTCACCGCGGCCCTGGAAAGCAAAGGGCTTTAGAAGGAACACGGATGGGTTTTAGTCAGTAAGAGTCTGACACGCCCTTCCGCTCCACCCAGAGCGGAAGAAGTCATTTGACGATTCCCCATCCTTAAAAAAAAAAAAAAAGCGTCAGAAAATAACGGAAACAAAACTTCTTCAAACTGTTCTTGCATGGGAAAACAAATAAATATATGTACATATGACTAAAACGAATGTTTATTTTTATTTAATGTAAGATTTGTTTGTTTCCCGTAATTTTATATTGTACTTGTGGTCCCGACAGACGTTGTCCTGTCCGAACTTTTGCTTTGTGTCTGACGAAAAATTATAGAAATCGATTGCAGCGCCACCTACCGTCCAATTGTGAATCTAAACCATTCTCGAATCCCTTTGAACACACACAAAAATTTCATCAACATCGGTCCAGCCGTTTAGGAGGAGTTCAGTGGCATGCACACGTACACACGAAATTTATATAATCAGATACGATAAGATACGACAAGAGTAAAGGTGCAAACCCACCGCGGCGCATGCTGTGAACGGGCACGCGGGGCAGTTTAGGGTACGCTATTTTTGTTAACGTACTCACGTTGTCAAAAATAGCGTATAACGTACTACATTTCTACTGCAGTACATAATACACACCCACAACTGTGTACAGCTGTAGCATGGCCCACCGCAGCATACAGGTGCTGCGATACAGATGTAAACAGTCGTGGGTTAATATTCGTTTATAGTGTGTACCGTACGCATAGCGTGCATGGCGTTAACAGCGTTGAGCTATGTCAGCGCCATATTTGAGCAAGCGACTCGTGTACCAATAAAGTTAATTGATGCGTAGCGGGCCCGTGGCTTGCAGTGGACACAATCACATACATTTCCTTGCAAAGCTTTGCTTAACACATAATTTACAATATTAAAGGGGGTGGGTTTACCGATGTGTTTGCCAAGTTGAAGTTTGAATGGTGGTTCAAATAAAAGATTTAATTATTGTTCCGAAATCTATATGGAAAAAAGGAGTCCTTATAGGATCACTCGGTTGTCTGTCTGTCCGTCGGTCACAGCCGGTTTTTTCCGAATCTACAGGACTGACTCAGTTGAAATTTGGTACACATTTAATCTTCTAAGACCCAAACAAGGACGACGGAAGAAAATAAATACATTTTGAAAATGGCGTGTCTTTTTGGGGGAAAACAAGAAACCTCAAAATCAAAAGAAATGCAGATGATGAATTACAGAGGATTATTTTTGTTCTAAATTCTGTCAATAGAATATGCATGCATTTTTTTATTTGCAAAATGAATAACTTATTGGATAGAGCCAATATAAATATAAACAATTATGTTTTTTTTTAAATACCTTCATCAGCGATGAAGTTATATAGTTTCAAAGATGACAATTAGAAAAGGCGCTTAGTTGACACTTCACGTGACCCAAGGGCTGGCTTTTACCTTGGGCAAAGAAGAAGCATTGCCATACAACGTGGCAATGCCGCCAGTCTTTTGGGTACACTTAGAGTCGACTGCGATGCGGATGAATTTTTTGACGCCATATTTTAGAGTTTATTTAGTTAGGAGATTTAATTTTATTTCTAGTGTATATAGTTAGTTAAGTATTTATGGAATAAATTTCACACTAATTGTCTTAAGATACTCATTAGAAAAAGAAGTCCGATACGAGCTCTGACATCAAATACTATGTCGCCTATACAGCTGCCATAGAAAACGGCGTCTTCGCGAGAGAGACAGATATATTTGTTTAAAATAGTCATATTTCGTTTGTTTTTCGATAAATTTTGATTCCATTTTCACTGTTAAGTATTATATTTTTGTATATTTTCAGATAAAGTTTTCAATAATAAATATTTTTTTCATGCATATTTCCTATTGATGGAGAGTGTTCTTCATTGTAACGTTATGCTTTTAGTGACAGAGCCTGTTTCCTGTTTGCCATGGCTACCTTATCTAAGGTGTTCAATTAAACATATACCTATCAAAAGACTAAAGAAACTCAGATAGAGGTCTGTGGTAATGAAAAATCATGGCATATTTTCTGTACCGCACATCAATATCCAATATAAAAACATATGTAGGTACCGAGGTCCTGCCATTTTGTGTACTTGCCTAACTCGACTATAAGAGTGATTTTGATCAATTGTCCTTTGATATTAAAATATGTAGGTAGGTATATTTTTCACTTAACCTAGGAGATACGTAAATATGCTACTAATATTATAAATGCGAAAGTTTGTAAGTATGGATGGATGGCTGGATGTTTGGATGTTTGTTACTCTTTCAAGTCAGAACGGCTGACCGGATCTCGATGAAATTTGGCACAGAGGTAGATTATAGTCTGGAATAACATATAGGATTTCATTTTCATCCCGGGAATATGTTCCCTTGGGATAATTTTCGACATAAACGCGGGCGGTAGCTTATATACAATAAAGAGGTTACCCATCTTGTCCCGCAGCATTGCGCATAGTTATTGTTGTACTTACTTATGAAGCTGAAGTTGCATGTGAAATGCAAAGCAAGATGGAGGATTGACAGTAGTTATCTTCTAATTTGAAAGGAATCATTGATTCGGATGAACGACAAAAGTTAGTCGCTTCAGTAGACTTGGGTGGCAAACATGACCGTTGATTTATTATTCACAATGTATTTACGAAGTAATCGATCCCATCTTCTATCCGATTTATTAAATTGACGGAGTTAGAATATTGGTTCGAAATGGAAGATTAGATTATCTTCTTTACAAAATCTGTACGATCGTTTAATATGATTTTCACCCTCACTTTTTCCTGGAATATCTATTTTTAACCTCCGACAAAAACACTTTAAAAAGTAAAAAATAACAAAATATATTGATCCTTTTAGTTTAATACAGGTACTATTCTTTCGATTGCCATCGTGTCGAGGGACCGCTGTTATACTAAGTATGTACTTAATTTCAAAAAAATAGTGGTCTCCCGAGGCGAAGATGCGTGGCTTAACTTATATGTATTTGACTAGCTCACCCACGCAGCTTCGTCTGCGTCACATTTTCTTATTGGTCGTAGCGTGATGTTACATAAGGGGCCCGCTAGGGCCAGAGCCTGCCAGGGTTGCGGAATTTATTCGAAAGAGTCACCGCGGCCCTGGAACGCAAAGGGCTTAAGAAGGAACACGGATGGGTTTTAGTCAGTAAGAGTCTGACACGCCCTTCCGTTCTACCCAGAGCGGAAGAAGTCATTTGATGATTCCCATCCTTAAAAAAAAAAAAAGCGTGATGTTACATAGACTATAGCCTTCCTCAATAAATAGACTTCCTAGGATTAGCGCGTTCTACCAAACAAATAGTATAAAGAATAACTAACTGATCGAATGGTAAATCATCAATTATCGACCGCCGAGAGTAGAAAATAATTAAAGCCCTAATATCACTATTAAAAAATAGGGGTTGGTGATAAAAAGGTGAAAATTTAGGGTTGTATGTATTTTTAATGCCACGTTTTAAAAAAATAAATGGAGAAGATTTAGTCCAAAAAATAAAAAAATAAATACTAGCCGATTCTCAGACTTACTGAATATGCATATAAAACTTCATAAAAATCGGTCCAGCCGTTTCGGAGGAGTATGATAACTAACATTGTGACACGAGAATTTTATATATAAGAAGATAAGATGATATTTGCTCATCGAACATTATACGTGTAGAACCGCTTTAACGGTAAAATTATATGAGAACCAGAGCAAAATCAAATATGTCTATTTTTACACACGTTGAAAACCATGTAGGATTAATGTCTGGAGTGTTTGCATGAGGAAAATACTATTTTCTACAATAAAATATACTACGCAGCTAGTACAATATCTCCACAAGGTGTTAAATAAATGTATCGGGAAATGTTCATTACATTTTGTACTTTGTCTACGAAGTACACGTGTAAGATTATTTTTATTTTCGCCTATAGATACATATTTTATTTGGCTCGGTGCATTTACATATTTTGTTACGACAGAATATTAGACATTGCCAAAAGAAAATGAACACAGAACCAAAAAAGGTAATGTGGACTGTTGAAAGGATCTTTTATTTTCTCTTTAAAGTAAGCATATAACTCAAGAATCGTTTAACCGAATAAGATTATTTTTATTTCCACCTTTAGATATGCTTTTTGGTAAGGTGCATATACATATGTTGTTACGAAAGGATATATGCCAGTAAAAAATCAACACCAGACGTCCAAACAAAGCGAACCTCTAAACATGAGTTGCATTAACATTTGCATAAAATTCAGGGCGATAAATGGGAGGGACTTTGTAGTGATTTAAGCTTCACAAACTACAAAAAGAAAGATATATTTTATTACCGTTCGGAGATAGTTAGTCTGGCTAATCGCTCCGTGAGTTCTTAGCCTAAGTGCAAAAATAACTCAGTAAAATGGTCGCGAATCATATTTTGTTCAACATACAGCCTGACACTGACTTGCAAATTGCAAAAAACAAGAAATTTTGTATTTCACGGTCTACCCTGGCGCTCACCTTAAGCAAAATTAAATGTTTGCTAAATAGCCATCCTCAGCGGGGTCGAGACAGTTCACCTCATGCTCACTCCACCTTAGTTTACCTAGTTAGATGTTGACAAAATAGACTGGTAGTTATTATTACTAACGAGGTGGTCTGTGCCTACACAACCTTCCTGACGCCAAAAGGTATAAATATAGCCATCCAATATTTTAAACTCGTTGTTTGGGCAACCAAAAATTATACTCCCACGACGAATGAATGAATGTGAATGTTTGTTTTGGTCGGGCTTTGATATACCTACGCGTATTTTACACGACATAAAAAACCTGAGCCGTTTCAGCATTGAACGGAGTGGCGAAGTTGACCGATGAATATCCTGGTCAATGTTTGCGTGGTAACCGTTACCGTCTCCTGCCAATTAAATGTCAGAACGAAAAAACGAAGATTTTTGAAGTGAAAACTTCTTTAGGCGCGTTGAGCACTTTTTGGGTGAATAAAAATCTTGGAACTCGCGTCATCGTCACCGAACGCTTTCCATGAGCTATATGTATACTGTGTACTTTTTGGTGAACAAAAATCATGGAACTCGCGTCATCGTCACCGAACGCTTTAGTTTTCACTTCTATCAGCAGTCCCCAAGACTGCCCTGTATGTTCTTTTTTTAAACATCAGTTGGTAGGTATATATTTAACTTTAATTTAAGTTGTAAACGTTTTAAAAACACTCACACAAATGTTTGTAAAAAACAAAATTTTTGGAGTTGTTAACGAGAACAACTGCCGACAAACTGTTATGCAGTTTGGCAGAAATTATGTTTCATGTAGATTTTGATAAAAAATAATTAAAAAAAAAAAATCGTTTAGTAAAATTTTCGCTCTTACATTTTTCGGGCCCTCTGTCTTACATATTTATAAATACAGTTTTACATTTTACAAATAAGTAGCTTATATCTGCGACTTCATCAGCGAAAAATCCCCCTTCCCATTGACATGACATTTCCTAAATTCTTTCTTAGCAGACGTTATAAAATAAACCTGGGTAGATTCCAAACTTCAGCTTTCTAGACAATAAGAAACTCTGACAGTGCGTTCAAAGACTTTCAGAACAAACGATTTTATGAGCATGGATATGGATAAATATCTGCAAAGTAAGATAATAATTACTATAACTCGAGAACCACTTAATTAATTAAGAAAACATTTTTATTATTACATATTTATATATATTTTGTCTGGCTACGGGCGGGCATAAACATATTTTGTCACAAATAGATACATGACACAGTAAGTAGAATATCAACACAAGATGTCGAAAAAGGGACCGCGCTTCAGTCAGACTTTCATTCTCTATAAAATAAGCTATAACTCAAGATTCGCTTAACCGAATAAGATTATTTCAATATTTATCTTTAGATGTGTTATTTGGCTATGTGCATATACAAATTTTGTAACGAAAGGATACACGACATACCCAGTAAAAAATTAACACTAGGCGTCCAAAAAGACATCGAACAAAATGTTGAACAGATTTTGTATTTCGGTGTTGCACATTTCACAGTGAACAGGCTTCTTCTGGGTAAGCTCGCTCCATCGTTGACTTTGGCTCTGTCATCTATGACCTAGACTAGAGTGAAGAGCAAACCCATATTAAATAAAAAAAAATATGTATCTTTGACACCACCACATTGATTTCACATTTTTCAATAAGTTTCGTAAATTAGAGTTAACAAAATGATTGTGACTGACATTCATCTTCTTTGGACCGTGGAGTTTAATGTTATAGCGTTTGTAAATGCCAGAAACTGATTTGATGGAAGTCGATATAGGCTTAATTTTTTCGATTGGCTCGTTGGAAATGCTAACATAAGAAATAAATTATCCTCAGCTGAATTTTTGCGATAACATGAGGTTTCCAAAAGATTAAATAAATTCACGGTAACATAATGGTAACTTTTAATGAATAAATGCTACTAAAATGTGGACGAATATTTAAATGACGTAATTTAGACATTTTTATTATTATTTTTATTCATTTAATGTGACTTTGATTTTTGTATTGTGAATTTTTATTATTATTGTATTTTTGTATTTGTATGCCTTTGTAGGCAAAACATTTTGAAACTTTTTTTCTTTTCTGTAATCGTTCGAACTGATTTTAAACCTACACGTGTTTTTGACAAATAAAATTTATGTTATCTTATCTTACGGTATCAAGTTTATTACGCACACAGCGTGCTGTGTTTATTCGCGCATCTTGAACCAGCTTTATTACGAACGGACAGGCCTATTACACATGTTTGCTGGCCATCAGTCCTCCAAAATGTTGCGAAGGTGTCGTTCCCGTCTCCTTTCTTCTAGCCAATCAAATGAAGGTTCGAAAAAAGAAAGATTTAAAAAAAGAAGATTTTTCACTATGTTGCACATCTGTAAGATCGTTATGTAAGATTTTCGTTCTGATATTTATTTCTGACCTCGGTCGTACCTACATACACAGTTATTTTATAAATAAGTTGCATCAGCTATTAATTTGCCGGTGACTTCATCCGCAAAGATTCCTGTTATCGCGATACAAAGCCCCTCCTATTTCACCCCTTAAAGTTGAAATTTCCGAAATCCTTTCTTAGCGGATGTATGCGTTATTTAAAATAAACGTGGATACATTTGAAATTACAGCTTTCTAGAGTATTAGTAGCTTGGACAGTGCGTTAATAGTCTTTCAGAACAAACGATTTTATAAGCATGGATAAATATCTATAACGTAAGCTAATAACTCGAGAACCACTTAATGAATAAAGATAAATTTTATAACCATTCATAGATCATTTATCTGGCTTCGTGCATTAACAGATTTTGTTACAAAAAGTTAACGCCATAGCTAGTAGAACATCAACACAAGGTGTGACGACATATGACTACATGACACGGCCAGTGGACAGTCAACACCAGGCGTTCAAAAAGGCATCGCGCACTGTTAATATATTTTGTATTTCACTTTTGAACATGTCATTGGCGATGGATACCACATTTTTCACAAAAATTTCGTTCAAAAGATATAATGGAATTATTGGGACTAGTTTTCAACCTCTTTAGGCGATGGAAATTAAAGTTCTATCAGTCGTAATGAAACAAAGCAGTCTTGTCGATCTCAGTTGTTTCGGAGCTTATATTTCCAAATCGCTCAGAAACAAATGAATGGAAATACGATCTAAACACAGTCAGTATATCTAGAAGGCAAGTGAAGATGTAGAAATGTTAGAATAATTCAAAACAAATCCGCAGTATCAGGTTCACTTTGCTAACAGCGAGTCATCGATATCTTCCATCCTTATAAAACTACTAAGTCTAGAAATCTAATATTTGAATATGTATATCGGTTTATTTTGTTTTAGAACGAAAGCGATCGCTAAGAAATAGGGGAATTTTTCAACATTAAGAGGGTATGGAAGGGAGAACTTTGGAGGAATTCGTGGCTAAATAATAACAGCCGTACGGGTCGATCTTCAAGGTTAAACAAGCCTGCCGAAGTTGGTCTGTGGATGGGTGACCATCTCAACATACCGACACTCCTTCGTGCCTCGGAAAACACGTTAAGCCGTTGGTCCCGGCTGTCATTTGTAGATCTTTGGCAGTCGTTACGGATAAACAGAAGCCAGAAAATCTGACACCAGTCTTGCCAAGAAGTACCGTGTTACCCAGTTCATGGGTTTTGGAGGTCTGGTAGGCAGCCGCTCCACGTAAAATACTGTTATTCAGCTGAATCCGGTTTGACTGGAAGCCGACCCCAATTTAGTTGGAAAAAGGCTAGGCAGATGGTGGGAGGGAGAACTTTGTATGAAGGTTTTTGAGTTTCTAAATAGTTTTCACCATGATTTCACAAATAGAAAGAGCAGACATAGAGACAGGTTTAATTTGTACCTGTGCGAAGCCATGACGTGAGGCTGGTAGGCCGACATTTTTAAATCAGTTCTTTAGAGCCATTTGTACACTGTCACAAAGTACACTGTCCGTATATCCTGAAGTAAATATAGGGCGGACTAATGTATAAAAAACTAAATAAATTCTTCTATTTGATACAGCGAATGTATTTAGTTTGATAACGCAAATTGCGTGCTGTCATGACTCGGATTTTTTAATTGGATTTCTATTTTGCCTCTGCCCCCTTTTGTAGTGTTTGAAAGCTGGCTTTGGTTTTTTACTTGGTTCAACTAGTTTTAAACTTATTTAGGTATACAAATAAAATGTTATATGTATCTAGGTGTTCATAGTTCTTGTTTAAAAGCTTATGTTTTCGGATTTGAGAACTTTAAAGAAGGAAATTATTTACAAACGTACCTATTTCCAGAAAGATTTCGAAGAATTGTTAATCAAGAAGACTGTAACTTATGCGTCTCAAGTTTATTTAAAACTAGCTGCGCCCCGCGGTTTTACCCGCCTAAAGTAAAGTAAAAGTAGCCTATTTGTTAATCTAGGAGCTTTCTGCATACCAAATTTTATTAAAATTGTTCCAGCCGTTTGCGCGTGAAGAAGTAACAAACACACACTCACAAACTTTCGCCTTTATAATATTAGTGTGACTAGCTGCGCCCCGCGGTGCTACCCGGGGTTTATATGTATGTATATAAAGCCTATGTTTTAATTCAGGGTGTCAGCTTCCTGAATACCAAATTTTATCAAAATTGGTCGAGTTGTTTGCACGTGAAGAAGTAACAATCATACACACACACACAAACTTTCGCCTTTATAATAATTAGTGTGATATTACGATAAGTGTGATAGCGTGTTGTCATGAAAAGGCGCCGACAAGTTTAAAGAATGCATGAACTAATAAGACTGTAAAAGCCTTTAACGACACGACAACAATCAGCGACAACGGCAAGGCTTTTATTATCTGAATCGGTTCATTGGAAATTGATAAAAGTGTTATGAAAACACGGAGCGTGGTAGGGGGCAAGTTAGGACGAAACAATGTTACGAAAATAGTATTTTTATACTCTGTCTAGAACAGAGGATAAAATCAGATAGTGCTTCTACCTTCCTGCATTTCATAAATTAGCCATTTAAGATTTTTTCCTCACAATTTCTTGAGCAAGAGGGGAAAAGATCTTCCTAAACCCTGTTTGGATGCAAAATACAAATTTTATGACTGTCGGTCTCCTATAATCTCAAGTTCAATGTTAATAATATGCATGATTGTCGCCTTCAGTGACAAAAGAATTGAAATCTAAATGGGTGCTAAGTTCTGTAGGTTATCCTGAAATAAGATAAATTAAGGCTCAAAATTCGACTTGGCTAGTTTTCACTGTCATGTTATATTATATTTGGCTTAACTCATCTTTATGTTATACGCAAGTTAAACTTCTTATATTGAGAGGTCAACATTTCTTACTCTTCTGATGAAAATAGGCAGATTGACAGACTTAATTACGGGCAGCCCATATTGCCTTTCTGAGAGAAGCGAGTTATTTTCTAGGTAATTTACTATACGAATATTCATTAATTTCGCCAGAACTTTTGAGAAAATGCAACACAGAGAAATAGGTCTATAATTATCTGGAGAGTTCGTTGGTCCGGCTTTATGAATCGAAGACACTAGTGCCAGAGACCTGGTGCCAAGGATATCCTCGTCACATGAGCTACGCCCCTACGAATAGAGGATAAAATCTTTAAAACAGTAGAGATATGCTCTAAACAGTAAAAGTACAAGTTTTGTTCGTTACTCCGCGTTTTTCCCACTTACTGCCGGGTACATAACGTATCTACCTTTAACCAACTGTCAAATTAGCTACCAACAGTAGCTGAAACGTCATATTTGTAAGGCAGACATGACATTTCAGCCACTGATAGTAGCTAATTTAACAGTAGGTCAAAGGTAGATACGTTATTGAGCCCGGCCGCTATTAACTAACACATAACCAAAATTTAAAAGAACGGCACTCGAACTCATATTTTTTACACATTTTGACTCAGCTTGTCCTTTGCTGTCCAAAATGACGCCGTTAAGCCGAAGTCCGTACCCCACAGGGGCTGCCCCTAGCGGTCATTTAGTTTAACTAGTTTGTAAGCCCTGCCTGGGGGAATTTTCATTTGAGGCCACCACATGACAGTCCGGTTAAGTAACCAGCCTTAGTGTGCCGAATTGCGAGTGGTCCCTATAAAAAAACACACCACGTCACACAAATAAATTCACTAATAACACACTTCCAAAAAGGGATGGAGCATCTAACTGTGTCTACGGATAAAAGAATAAACTTCACATATGCAAATTATGCAATTAGTGATGTTAAGTCGTAAAAATAGAAAAATATTGATGAAATCAGTTGCCTATAAAAAATTTATGGACTGTAAAAATGAAACGAAAGATTTTGTGTTCAGAGAAGTTTTCCTCAACAAAGTTCATCTTTGAAAGTTAATGAAGTTTTACAAATAACAGCAAACTGACAAACCGCGCACCTACTTTAATCTTGTTTTGAGTGTAACGTGGATTGAAATTAGTACCTATAGTAGGCGCCAGATAATCGTGGAATAACGGTCATTGACCCACCTACAATTATTGACATTTTTAATTTGAAAAACGGAATTAATGACACAAAGCTGTCCCGAATCATCATCTCTCGTGATCCTTAACATTGTCTAATAATGAAAAACGATTCATATTTAATTGTTCAGGTGCCTTATTACTTTAGGCCAGGTACTTTATTCCACATTTATCTGGCGCCTACTATAGTACCTAATGTCACATTCATCCATTAGTACACTGTAACTTATAAAATGCTTCAAGTCTTCCAACTCACTAAATCTAAAGTCTATCCCTGTATGATTAAATGGTTCATAAGCTTAAATAATTTAATATATATATAATAACTAGTGGCCCGCCCCGGCTTCGCCCGGATGTATTTTTTTTTCATAAGAACCTTCACCTGACAATAACAAACACAACAAAAAAAGAATTAGCGAAATTGGTCCAGCCGTTCACGCGTAATGCCGTGATCAAGGGAAATAGGGATTCATTTTTATATGTATAGATAGATATATATATATATAATACATTTCTATTATGAATAATAGAAATGTATAATTTTAATAGGTATAATGGTGCATGTGGTGTTAGCCTGTAAGAAATTATTGCACTTATAAATGTATATCGTGTACTTTTACATGTAAAAAACTAACCCGAATAATAAAAAAAAATAGAAATTGAGAAATTTCTCAATTACCCACATACATATTCCAAATCACAGACTGTCACTCATATATTTAAACTTGACGCCTCACATCACACACCCCGGGAGTCGCCGCATACGGAAAATAACATTTATTAACTTCATAAAACAAAACACGCGTATATATGTATACATTGTTAGGTTTAGTAGAAGTAAATTGTTAATGTCAATAGTTTTAAGATAGTTATATACATTAATGGTATTATGAGATTTTGATTCAATGACGATAACACACGTTAGACCGCTCATGACACCACATGACACCAATCTCACCTAACATCCACCGCACTAATTCACATACTTAAGGACAATACTACCCTTCACAGGCAGTCCTAGAATATAATATTATACCTAGGTACCTACTTTTTCTTTTTTGTGAACTTTGCTTTTGATAATATTTTACTTTTTTTGGCCTGCTGCATGCATCCCTTCCTTTAACAATTGTGCTCAATAATGCTAAAGAGAATAAGAGAGCGTCTTGACTCCCATAATACAAGTCTTACTTAGTTTGGAAGTCAAGAGATCCTTTCCTTGTACATTTTTATTAGGGAATAAACTGTTTTATTACATTATTTTTAGTACTTTTTATTTGTTTTTATAAATTTATATCAATTTGAATTAGTTCATATTCAGATGATAGGCAAAGTTTCTTTGTATGAAGAACGCTTGGAGAAATCTCCTCTACTGTTCAGGACGGGCTACAAATACACAATCAATATTATATAAAAATGAATCCCGCGAATTTCGCAATTCTTTTTTGTTGTGTTTATTAATGTCAGGAGAAGGTTCTAAAGAAAGATTATTTTGACAAAAGGCGAAGCCGGGGCAGGCCACTTTTAATTCATAAAACCTAGTGCTGCCACACGTTCGATCAACTCGAATCTAGATTAGGAAAACACAAATAAACTTCAAGACAGAAACTGGCATCAAGCATAAGGCCAAATGCGTTCCAAGTAAATACTGGTAAATGAATAAATGTGAACAAGAGACTGCAAAAGTAACAAGACATACTTCGTTCAGTACTCTATGAATAATTCAATAGTTTGGTTGAATGTTTCTGAAGAAATAGGCGTAGATTGGGTGAGTCCGATTTCAACTGAAATAATTGGTTCGAGCAAGAGTCTTACATCCATACATATATTCTACTTTCCTGAGTTCAGTGAGTTCTGGTTATGATATTAATGTAAAGATATTTAAAGATTACGCTTTAGAAATAGTACATAATAATTATCTAGTTGAATTTTATCCTTGGTATTTGATGCCCGCATCCGTGCACAAAATCCTAATAGGTAAGCGCCTATTTAGAGTTTTGTGCACGGATGTGCATGCGGATCGGATGCTATAAACGATGTTATGGTACCTATTATATCGGTGAGTTTTCTGAAGAAGTGGCTGAATCTAGAAACAAAGATTTGAAGTTATAGATTAAAGCACACCCGTAAATTCATTCAAGATCGGCTATTTATTAAAAGAATTTGGAATTTACCAAAGAAAGAAAAAACTACCTTAAGTGCTGATGTTTCACCCAGTAAAGTATGATAGGCAGCCGCTCCACGTAAAATACTGGTATTCAGCTGAATCCAGTTTGACTGGAAGCCGACCCCAATTTATGTAGTTGGAAAAAGACTGGGAAGATAATGAAGTGCTGATGTTTTAAAGATACTTATGCAATTATTTATTATTAGTACCTGGATTGCGGAGATTTGCTCAGCTTTTTTTTGGTAAACGATTTAAAAAAAAATAACTAGCTAAATCGACTGCATACTAAATTTCATGAAAATCATTGGAGCTGTTTCCGAGATTCAGATTATATATAAGAATTGCTCGTTAAAGGTATTAAATGTATGTGTATACAAAAAATATATTTTTTTAAAGCTTCCCTAAAGTGCGTGCATTGTTGCAGAAAAGGTCAATGCTTTGTTCACAACGCATTTCGTTAAAACTTCGACCGGCTCTCGGAAAGTATTTATATAATACGCCTTTAATTAGTATTTGCATAAGGTACATGTAGAAGTGGTCGCTGTCGTAGCCCCATCTGATTAGAGCGTCTCTTTAATTTTGGAACAAGTCCAGGACATTATTTAGAAGCATAAAATGTATGGTAAATTTTGCTTGTAAAAGGTGTTTAAGCGACTGATTTATCGACATAATTTACGTTAGAAAAATTGCAAAGCAATTTTGAACATTTTTTAATTTTTTTATTTATAATTTCCGTATTTATAAAAAAAAAAAATACGATGAAATGATCAAATGATAGCACTTAATCTTTTTTTTATTTCAAACTTCTCCTTATAGTTGATAGGCAAATGAATTGGCCGTCGTCGCTCCATACTCCAAGCCAAACCATTGTGCAATGTAACCGCGATATTTACTTTACCGAAGAATATAATGAAAATAATTTCAGTGTTTGAAGATCTACATTAGATGGGCATTATTTCTATATAAGTTATTTTTTTGGCCTAGAACATTTTTTTGCAGAAAAGTGCCGAAATACTGAACGACGCAATTTTTTTAACGTTGTACCATAAAAAAGATTGAAGTCAATGAAATGATTAGTCGTTTTTGCTGGCCAGTAATGTAGCTATTAAAAGGGCCGCCAACCTCGTGTTTGCATAAGTTTAGGAGCGTAACAGTAGGGCGGATAATTAGGTACAACGATTCCGCTTTGATCTCAATTTGGCGTTCAATTGATTGAGTTTCACAATTTTTTTTTGTTTGACCACGTTACCTAATGTAACAATACACCTACTAAAACCTATTGGAAAATTACGCAGTAAATTAAAATACAAATCACTTATTCAGATAAGTGTTTCGAGATTTATAAGCACAAATATGAAAAGGTTTTAAAGAATTTTGAAGGAATCTTACATCAAACTTCAAAGGGATGAATCCGAACCTAGCCTATCCGTGTAAGGGTGGCCTAAATTACCGAGCTCGCATCGCTTACTCTATGGTTAGTTGAAATGTTAGTTAAACAAAGAATTTTTTTTTTAACCACAAATGGCAGAGAAAGTACTTAACTAGTCCACAGACACAATTTCATTAATAATTTGTGGAATACTGGTGCCTAAACTAAGTTTTTCACAAAACCTGTACGTCAGGCCCCAAACATAGTTTTAAATTATTATTGTTGTACTGGAGACGATCTGATTGGCATATAATATTCAAATAAAAATCTCATACATAATAATATTGATTAGAATATAAAATAAAGTATAAGTATACTAACGACGGTCACAGAAAATGTATTTATACATAATGTTTTATTTAAAGTGTTGGTAAAGCAAACGTTATGTAGCAAAACGAGGTTTTCATAATTGAGCAAACATTCGTAACTAAATGAGCGGCACCCGGTTTAAAAATCATTGGTTGGCAGGCTCAAAATTTTCAATCAATGAAATCGTTTATTTGTGATACAAATACAATGCCAAAAGGCAAATTTAGTAAACTGACAGACTCGTAGACTGACATTTCGATTAATTTATCAAGTCATTATTAATTTATTCATTTAAACTTTGTGTACAAATGTACAATCTACATGGGCGGACTTAATGCATCAAGGCATTCTCTACCAGTCAACCTTTGGGTTATAAAGACTATACTGTGGTAGGTGTACAATAAATAAAAATAAAATTTAAAATAGAATTCTAACGTTTCGGAAAGAATATACAGATAATATATAACGTCCTAAGAATAATAAACTAGGTATTTGTTTGGTAAATTTAGTAATAATATTTATTTAGTTAACGGATTGAAAATAACAGTTTTTTACACCAACCTGTTTTGGTAGGTTTAAAATAAACCTTCCAGGGTTGAGGAATTTGTTCGAAAGAGTCACCGCGGCTCTAGAACGTAAAATGCTTTAGAAGGAACACGCATGGGTTTTAGTCAGTAAGAGTCTGACATGTCCTTCCGCTCCACCCAGAGCGGAAGAAGTCATTTCATGATTATAAATCCTTAAAAAAAAAAGTTTAAACTAAACGAGGTCGGTGTTTCCTAGCTCACTCTGATTTGAGAAGAAACACCAAAATGAACTCAGAACTTTATTATGTTCAAAGATATATGTTTTATCTGTTAGTAGACTGTTAAAAAAAGTTCTTTTAAAACATTATTTTGGCTTCTACATAAATAGCATGATGAGCATATCGTTAAATCAATTTTAAATGAATAGTTACATTCATTTCATGATTTCTTACAAAGATTCGCTGGTAATTGTGTACGATACCTAAAATGGATTTTATGAGAGCTTATTGTGTAACGATATACGGCCCGATAACGTATCTACTTTTAACCAACTGTCAAAATAGCTACCAACAGTAGCTGAAACGTCATGTTACAAAGGAAAAATGAAGTTTCAGCTAATCTGACAGTTGGTTAAAAGGTAGAAGCGTTATTGAGATCGCCCGTAAGCGATGGTTTCTTGAAACATCTCTTGTTTATTTGAAAACAATTCCTTGAAGAAAATATATGGCACTTGACGTACAAATTATAGACACAGTTCCTTGTTTAGTAGTAGCTAATCTCAATTACTCGATATCAACTCAGTTTGGACCCCAAATTATCGGGTTCAGAATCATTGCAAATTGGCTTTGGTATCAAGAACCCATTTCAAGGCACGTCCTGAATTACCAGTGACGCCGTAGACAGTCTTAACGTCACTGCTTGTTTGTATCTCACTGTCACTTTACACCTGCCGATACTTCGTATTTAACACCTAAGAATATCTCAAGATAATACAGCCCACCATGTGGTGGTATATAACTTATATGGTGTATACTATACAGAGTATTATTCAATTCTATTCAACTACCTAATCTGGTAATGATTCTCGAGTTCTATTGCTGAAAATCTATTTTAAAACTCTATTATAAACTCTATTTTTTGTTTCGCCGTAGTCGAGTAAAAAAATTGGTTTCCGATGTAAAATTCAATACCTTTAAACGAGCAATTGTTGTACCTATATATGTATTTAAATAATCCGAATCTCGGAAACGGCGCGAACGATTTTCATGAAATTTAATATGCAGTGGGTTTCGGGGGCGATAAATCGATCTATCTAAAAATAACCTTCCAGGTACTACATATAGAAATGACTACCTAACTTATAGTGAAGTAGAAAAAAAAGCTAATTAATATTTTTTCTCATAATTTAAAACAAGTTCCAATAAAGTCCTTCAAACGCAGATTTGTTTTACAAAATTCTACCCGCAAGTTAAAAAGTGTTTCCGTGTATTCAAGTCTTTTTTCTTGTTCTAGAAGAAACGTCCAATTATTTAGTCTCGTGTGTCTTAGTATCGAGTAACCCGCGCGTACCGCACACTCTCCACGTTAAAAGTAAAATAAACCGGCCAAGTGCGAGTCGGACTCGCGCACGAAGGTTTCCGTACCATTATCTATAATAATAGCTAGACAGTTGGAATTTACACAGATTGATGTATTTCTGTTGCCGCTTTAACAACAAATACTAAGAAACAGAATAAAGTAAATATTTAAGAGGGCTTCCATACAAGGCCCTTCATGTGTGAGTCCGACTCGCACTTGGATTTTATATAAATGGCGAGTTTGTACATTTCACATTGATAATGTCAAAATAAAATTAATAACACTTTTAGGAGCGTAACGAAAGGTAACAAAATATATTCTAAAAAAAGTGCGTCTCGTTATACATAGCTCTCTGGAATACCTACCTAATTGTACTATTGGGATCGGCCGCTAAATCTAACCTAAACCCGCTACAAAGAATAACACACAAAACAAAGTTTTCTACTGAAACTCGCACAACTGTACAATTAAAACACCTGCTTTCTCATTAAAAAATCAACAAGAATTCCGTAGAATCAAACATACAATTAGATAAAAAAAGACACCTACATAGAACACAAGAACTAAAAACAAGTGTCAACAAATGACTACACGTGAACGTACTAATTACGGTAAAACATCGATACATATGTGCTACGTAGAAGATGTCACGTTCCGAGCACTCATTATGTTCGACTGAATTGCACATTCTACCCTTTTTTTAAGGATGGGGGATCATCAAATGACTTCTTCCGCTCTGGGTGGAGTGGCAGGGCACGTCAGACTCTTACTGACTAAAACCCATCCGTGTTGCTCCTAAATCCCTTTGCGTTCCAGGGCCGCGGTGACTCTTTCGAACAAATTTCGCAACCCTGGCTGTGCATTTTTACCCTACAACTAACTTTCATGTGGCTTTGAGATCTATGCGTTCCTCGGCGCGGCGCTAATATTGCGTTAATTTGGATCAAAGCATACACCTCTGGACATAAATACTGATTGAGTAGTCAAGTAAGATTATTTGTTGTTCAAATAAATAAATAAATATAATATCGTCATACCACAACAGAAAAAAAATACTTCATTTATTGCCACGCCATTTACAATCATTACATTCAAACGCTTTTAGAGAATTTGCCATTTTGAGAATTAGGCTTTTAGAGAATTTGCCATTTTGAGAACTAGTCCTTTTGCTACTCTGTTGCCATTTTGAGAATTAGGCCTTCTGCGCCTAAACCATTCAGATGTTCCATTACAAAACCGATTTTTATAGGTAAAAATGTGTTGACTAAACACAGACTTCACGTGGTGATTTTATCAAGTGTTTTAATTTGTTTAACTGTGCTATTTATCAATATTTATTTTGTGTTCTTTCTTTTTAGTAATGACATATTTGTCAACGTTCAGATAATATGACTGTGTACGTGTTTCGATACTGCAAAAATACGTCAAGAAATGTCAGCTACATGAGGTGTCAGTTAAACGCTTTACAATTAATTTTCTACTTAAATGTATTTATTTATACCTACTGGTTAATATTGAGAGAGTATTTTTTTATGTAATAAAGGTTAACTCTTGACTCAAGTCTAGGTCATAGAAGACAGAGACAAAGTCGACGATGGAGCGAGCGACCCTTAGTATGAAGTAATTGTAAGTAAAAACCTGTCTCTTCTGCGTTGCAAGGATTATAGAGACTTGGAAGTTGTGACACGTTACCTTCGTAAACGCGTAAGCGCCTTGAAATTCTTGGTGCTTTCGAAGTTTTGTTCGCTAGAAAACTATGCTCTATCTATCAGCAATCTAGCGCTGCCTGTTTTGATAGTTTAGTTAGACGATATATGCCAAGATTTAACGCTGCAGTTTTTCAACAAAAAGTTGATGTAAGTTCTTGTCTACCGGTAGAATATAATTGTCAATGCGGCAAAAACAATATTGGCTGAGGACACAACTATTCAATTATTTTCCAGAGGATTTAAAGAAGTGTGATAGTAAAAAAATATTAAAGGAAAGCTCAAGAAACATGTATGTCTGCCAGGGTTGCGGAATTTGTTCGAAAGAGTCACCGCGACCCTGGAACACAAAGGGCTTTAGAAGGAACACGGATGGGTTTTAATCAGTAAGAGTCTGACACGACACGCCCTTCCGCTCCACTCAGAGCGGAAGAAGTCATTTGATGATTTTCCATACTTAAAAAAAAAAAACATATACATATGTACTTTTACTTCGCCAATAACCTAGACGCAAATATGTATACTATTTAGATGTAAAAACTACATACGTATCTCATTATAAGTGGACTGTTATAGTTCTTATGGGAATAAAATTCTTCAAACCTCAATAAACAGTAATATTGCAGACTTTCAGCAGAAGCTGGACAGCCTAATTGATTCTTCTTTACACATCTGACTTCGGATGAACTTTGATACCTCCTGTCATGAGTTTGTCAGTCACACATTTCGAGAATGCGTTTTATTCTTATTTTACTCTGCTGAAATCTATTTAAAACGATTTTGATGCCCTATACCAGTGGCTCCCAACCTTTTTTTGACCCGGGACCACTTTGATTTATTTGTTGTTAGCAGGAACCAGTAATCAACAAAAAAAAATAAGCTGTCTCTTAAAAAAAAACTGATATCCTAAACAAAACTTGTAGCATAAAAACTACCTACACATGAATTTAAAGTTAAAAAGCATTGTCATAGAAAACACAATATTTCTAATAGACGCATAAAATCAGTGTGCATCAATGACATTTTTGAAGTGAAAAGATTGAAATTTTTTACCTTTCTCGGACCATATTTTAGCCCCAGCGGACCACAGGTTGGGAGCCGCTGCCTATACAAAGAGATTTTGATGCAGTACCAAAACGAATCCGAGACTTGAAATGGCAAGTTTTGTTAAAACGCAGTGATTGGTTTCGAAAATTAATATTTAAACTCTACTAAAATAAGTTAGTGTTATACCGCAGTAATATCTACAGGGTGTTTTAAAGTCCGTGGTCCGGTGTTCTATAGCTGCTATAAAGCAAATTGTTTTTTTTTAAGTGTTGGATAATCTTTTATCGTGGAAGGCTTTGGGCTATATAACATCACGCTACGACCAAAAGGAGGAGCATTAATAAAAAATGTGACGCAGACGAAGTTACGCGGATCAGCTAATTTTAAATGAAAAAATATACATCAAATCACTAAATAAAGGCGTCAATATCTAATAATAAGGATTGTTAGCTGGATCAAATTATTTTGGAAAATAACCGAAAGCTAAAAACCCAACTGCTTAAAAAAACAATAACATCAAAATTATAAAACTGCTTAAACATGGAGGAACCATGTTTAAATGCAGTTTTCATAAGCTTAATCTAATATTACGCCATGAAATTGAAAATGGTAAAAAGACAGATCGAACTTTTTTGAAGTGATAACTTCTTATGGGAGGGTAAACCTTCTCTCTCTCTTCCTCTCTTACTCTAACCCACTCTTCTGCCGGCACTCCCGGAGTGCAACCCGTTGTTTTTTTTCTTATCATGTTCTCATGTCATTCCTTTGAAAATTAGCTAGATCATAAAGTCAAAAAGCATAAACCTAAATATCTTATCCCTATCCAAGCTACGTTGCAAGAAAACATAGTTTTTAAAACGACTTTTTTATTCGCATTACCCCTTAATTTCGCGGAAAAATAAAGTAAAAGCGGTTGTTTCAGTTAATATTGAAGAACGTATGTTTATTACGGTTTCATAAGAATCCTTTGACTACAAACGCGACGGCGACCAGAACTGTTGCGTTTGTTGTCAAAGGCTTGTTAATTTCTGAGTTCTTACTGACTTCGTAACCATATCTTTTTATTTTTTTGTGTGGGTGTGCATTAAATATGAAAGTATGTAGTAATTAAACTGACATATGACGGTGAAGAAAAAATAAAAATGTAATGAGGATACCAACCGCCATGTTCTAAAACTGAATGGTTCCTTGGCTCGAAACGTAGGTCGGTGAGACCTACATAACCCATAGGCAGCTCGCTGCGGAAATTTAAGGCCGCTATCCCACTAGCGTTTTACGAGCGTTGGCGTTTCTCAAACTGTTGCCAAAAAACGCAAGGTTAACGTCGTGTTGACGCGACGTTAACGTTTGCCACTAGAAGCTCGCGACGTCGGAGAAACGCCAACGCTCGTAAAACGCCAGTGGGATAGTGGCCTAAAAGATAGATACGCTTTACTTCCCTACGAAATATTTCCAAATTTTTTCTCAAACAATTTTTTTCTCAAACGATTTAAAACAAATAAACTCTGGCGAAGCAATCGCCAGAGTTTATTTGTTTTAAATCTTCGATATTTTAATAGATTGGAACCGGAAATGGGGAATCGATGTTATAAAATTGCGTTTCTTTTAAAAAAAAGAATCACATGAGTATTTGGTTCTTTAAAAAAATCACATACACGAATACACAACCTCGTCCTTTTTAGTCAGGCGAAAAGGCCTAATACTTCGGCTACACGCTCAATCTTGCTCGCGCAAACAGTTTGTGCAAACATTGGCGCAAACATTGCATGGTGTGCTTGCCATTAGTACGGTGTACCGATTGCCGTCAACGCACATGTTTGCTTGCACAAGCAAGAATTGGTGCAAATAAAATTGAGCGTGTACCCGAGGCTTAACATCATAATTCCATACATAGGTTTTTGTTTATTTTTTACTTATGCTCTTAAACTTTTACTGAAGCAGAAAGAGGATGAACAGAGAAGTGGATTTTGTATGTGTCTGCAGTGTCGTGACCAGCGAAGAAAGAATGAACAAAGTTTAAAGTTACAATATGCAAAGTCTTGCAAATGACCTCACTTGATTATTAACTTTTTAATATCTATATCTATAAAAAATGAATCCGTATTTCCCTTGGTCACGGCATCACACGTGAACGGCTGGACCAATCTCGCTAATTCTTTTTTTGTTGTGTCCGTTATTGTCAGGAGATTTATACATACGTGCCAACTGTCCACATAAATAAATTTAAATAGCAATTCATCCTTAGTTTCCCATTTTAAAATTGATTGACGCATCGTCAAATCAACCGATAAACCGCAAGTATTTTAATTGGCTGGTTATCGAAAACACTGATACAAAGTGGCTGAAACGTTCAAATGATATGATGTATATAAATCATTCAGAAGGTCATTGAATCTGTGACCAGCCCATTGTGTAATTTTAATGACGCTACCAATTAATATTATTATAAAATCTATTTTCCTACAAAACGACCTCATGATCAATGTAAAAACATGTGTTCCTAATAATATACAAAGCGAAATGTATGCCATTGAAAGATAGATAGGTTTCGCGCTTTTAGGGTTCTGGTAGGCAGCCGCTCCACGTAAAATACTGGTAGGTATTCATCTGAATCCGGTTTGACTGGAAGCCGACCCAGATATAGTTGGGAAAGAGGCTAGCCACATGAGGGTTCCGAACCTCTATATTATGGAAAAAACAGAAGCTTATCCTTATAGGATCACTCGGTTGTCTGGCTGTCTGTCTGGCTATCCATCTGTCACAGCCGATTTCTTCCGAATCTACTGAACCGATTCAGTTGAAAGGGGTTCGGACATTTGTTAGGGAGCGGCGCAATACGTATCATGTATGGATAGAAGACCAAAACAGGTAAGCAACATGGTGCCCTAAAGTGTCACATTGCCGCGATCCTCGGTAATGTATGATAGTAAAGTCGCCATGTGAGAACAATAAAAATCATAAAAAAGTTAACTAATTTCGTGCTTATACGCGGTAAGTTGTATTCTAATAATAATTTACCATTTGAATTAAACAGTATTATTTTGCGAATTGCTTACTAAAGTGGTGTTAACGTGTTCTTACTTTTACTTTCTCCAATAAATGGTTAAATAAAATAAAATATCTTTATTTCAGACATATAAGTTTTTAGTTTGAGTGATTAAGCACAATCGTGCTTATATGCTATATTAGTGTTAATTAATAGTAGGTACTGAAAATAATAGAAAACTGTTTATTTACGTGACCCTATAGCTAACTCCATCCAGTGATTTTGGATGGGGCAGTCGGGTCTGTCAACAATCATTTTCAGGATACTGTTCACATGATGGCGTGAAAACCATCCGTGGGAACATGCCCGACGCAGCACAGCGCCACAGCGCCACAGCTCCACGACAGCCGCAACAGCTTCCTGAAGGCGTTGTTGTATTGTACTCGCAGGACGTTGTAGGCTCGACTCGTATTACCCACAGGCCGCTCGAGTAGAAGGACTGGCAGAACGCTTTAAATCAACTCACTTTGTCTTTGTCTTTGTCACGTCTGCCCTACAGCGAGCGAACCTACGGGCCAGCATATTAAATCGATTTGGAAACTATTATTTGAATTGAATCGAATACATTATAAGCACGTAAAGAATTCATTTTTGTTGATAATCATGCTGTCACATGACGAATTAACCTCCAAATATCTTTTTCTGATTTTTTTTTTTTCGTTACTTTAAAAAAGTGGTTTTGAAGTTATTCAACACACCTATAATTCTGAAAAAAATACACATTATAGGTTTTTACCTATAAATTACAAGATTGCCTATAAAAAGTTTATAATTTAAAGGTAACATGTTAAAAATAAAATATTATTCGTTCGGAACCCGTTGTGTTTTTGATACATGAAAACTTCGACTGAATTTTGCATCGTTTCATTCAAAATATTATTTTATGTAGCTTTAAGCTCACCATACGCTTTAAGCCTGTCATTCATGGGAGGCCTTTCTGAAATTACTCGTTGACGTGACATGGAATATTAAAATAAAACAACATTTTAAACATCATTCGACCTATGTGTTATAAGCATATTGTTCTGGCAGCGATAATAATTTGTTAAAAATAATCCTAGATTTTCGAAATGGCGTACTATCAAATTATTATGAAATGACCGGTAATGAGCCTTTATTTATGTAGTCACAGCCACTAATCTTCTAGGAAGTTGATACAAATATAATATGGTGAAAATTTTCTTTGTTTCAGAGGAGCCCTGCTTCGTGTGACCCCCGGCATTCTTACCTCCTTGTGCAGTAAATCTGGAGGTAACAACATAAAGTACGTGCCATACGTACACCACTATGATCCCGATCATGACCACAAGAACATGACACTCAAGAGGCCAATGTCTCCACATATGACACACTATGGGCCAACCTTGCCGGCCATGACGTCCATCGCCCAAAGAGCTACAGGTAAGCAACTTATAAAAACCCGAGCAAAAACAGCTGAGGTAAGTAGATAGAATACTGATAGTATTCCCAATTAACAACATAAGTAACATTTTTTATAAGTGATAAATGCAATTTATTTTGTAAATAGGTTAAAAATAACACATTTCCTCGTGAATTTATTTAGTCACTTTTTCTCAAATGCGAATGTGAACGTTTCTTAAAAAAATAGTGGAATTGGCACTCTGCTACCAAGTAGTGTTGATTTAAAAACGTGTGACATACCCGCATGAGGAAATCTAATTTCAAAATAAAAACCTCATCGCGAATCAGAGAAGCGAAACAAAAATAGTTCGCTTTTTACATTTTGCGGAAAGAAAATTGAGATGACCTTATCCTCGAGTGCACCTAGTTATTACAACTCCATTCGTATTACGAGGGGTTCTATTCCCCCTGTAAAAACAGGGGGACAGACACGGAAAGGGTGGTTTAACAACCCCTTTCGACATGGCTATGATTCGTTTTAATTAGCCGACAAATTGATCAGTGCGTGTGGTATCTGTTTCGCTAAATTACAAAGCCTACTCTTCAATCTGTGAGTTTTGTATAGCTTTGTATTTGTAATTTTAATGACAGGTGAAAGGGCGTTTGAATAAATTGGTGGATCTTTATTATGTTGAAGTTGTAATATTTGTGCCAGCAATCAAATTGATAAGGAGTAAGAAAAACTACCTTTCAAATTGTCGTAGATTTTTCCGTAGCTCACAATTGCTAAAAATGATAGTTTTGCGGTTAAACGTAAAGTTATATCATTATTTTCATGCTAGAGTACCCAAACAGGCATTACTGATTGGAAATCGGAATAATATTATGTTGTCATAGGCTAGGCATAAGCGTGTGGGGAGAACACGAAATTTCATTTTATTATCTTATTTAAGTATAAAAATGAGCGATGATAAGTCTTAAAAGAAATAGCCACTTTAAAACAATTATCTAATGGTCTCTTTGCCTCTAAACATCAGGTTTGGTTTATCTCCTAGACAGCGAGTGTGAATTTAAAAATCGCTTCATAATTGAAATGACTTCATTCATTTCAATTATGAAACGATTTTTGATGTGAACATATCCGACCAAGCCAGACCTGACACCCGTCGGTTCAAAGCAGCGGCGCCCCGGGGCAGCCCCACAGCGGTTTTTCTACAAAACAAACTAATTTCAACGTTGCGACCGTTGAAATTAAGTTTAAAATAAACCTTACCGACTCCGGACCATTTTGATACTGCAGTGAAAGTTTATTAATTTAGAAATTGTGGTACGTTAATATTACAGCCGCGGGTTGTTCCACTGCACTCCAAAACTCAGTGTTCTCATAATTTGAATGTCCATTAATTGATTGATGAAATTTTGGTTATAGTTAACAAAAAAATAATTTACCATGAAACACTAACAAAGAAAAAAAAATGCATCTCAAAAATGTTTATTCAGTTATAATCACAACGTCACTTCTAACATTATTTTTTTTTTTAGAAACAAGGTTAACACAATAAAAAAAATACTCCCGATACTTCTATTTGTGGATAACAGATACTTTATGGTGTCTTTTATACTGTATCTACTTATTTTATCTTGGAGCGCGGTCGAACCATTTTGGTACTTATAGTTTTTGAAATAATAAAGGTAGGTATTAAAATTTTGGCGCGCAGTGGAATGTATTCCCGGAGCGCAGTGGAAGTAACCATTGCCCGTATGTCCTGGACCCTATGATAAACTTACGCCTTATTATGTGTGCTTATCATACATAGAAGTTCTGTGCCTGAAGGGCAGCCATGGGGTAGGGAGGGGTATCACTAAACTTTCGCTATCCGTCCGTCTGGATTTCAGCAGGCTGTATTTCATGAACTGTAATAGATGGAGACTTGAAATTTTGTACAGAGTGTATTTCTATCTCTCTACAGTTGACAATTTATAGGGAGTTTACAATCTCTCAAGATATTGAGAGATTGTAAACTAATCTGAGGTGAGGAAGATGTATAGTTAGCCGAATGGTTTGTTTTGTTTTCATTGGTGGTAAACTATTTATGTATTTATTGACACATTATACGTACACATGCATACCTATACATTCTTATAATATCATCCAAACTTTTGGTAATTTTTTTAGTAAGTACTTTAATTTGCTCCATGTGCAATTATATTTGTTTACTCTTTTGTATAGGTACTTTATTTCGATTATATTTATATATTATATTTTTTATATTGATTCAAATGAACTGCCACTCGTCCTTTGAAAGGTTCATTAGAAAACCAGCGTCAGACAGGATCATGTCTGACATATCGCTGAAATGGACCTTTTTAGTGCAGCCGTGAGACACACTTAGTTTTTGGCATAACTACCTTTTTCTTGTTATTTTTACCGTGCGTGTTTCATGTACCTGTGCTAAATACATTTTTTTCTTTCTTTCTTTCTCATATTTTATATTCTTACTGAGTTTGACATTTTCCGTTGACATTTACATTTTGTTAAGTAACACTGTTTGGTTATCAAAGAAAAATCTTTCAAAGACAGTCAAAGAGAGCTTTTTTTTTTTAAGGATGGGAAATTATCAAAAGACTTCTTCCGCTCTGGGTGGAGCGGAAGGGCATGTCAGACTCTTACTGACTAAAACCCATCCGTGTTCCTTCTAAAGCCCTTTGCGTTCCAGGGCCGCGGTGACTCTTTACTTTATTGTTATGGACAAGATGTAGTATCACCTATTATATAAATCAAGTATTTTGCACTTTGAGATTCTGTGCGACGGGCCGTGAACATTACTTGTGGAGATGTAATTGGTGTCCAAGAGTCAACAGCCTGCCTTATTAGTAACCGGGTCACAAAAACGTGATAGCTGCTTCGTATCAGACATTTATAAAGATCCCCGATAGTGCAAAACTAACTAGGTTTTCCACAATTTTTTATAAAATGCGGATACATAAATAAAAATGCATTTTAAACGTTCATCATTGATGTTAAATAAAATAGCACGCATGTTAAATAAAATAGAGACGCGTCAAAACATAAATAAGTCTATGATTTTCCCAACATTGGGGAAAATCATAGACTTATTTATGTTTTGACGCGTCTCTGGGACTCACCAATTAGTTAACTCGGCAAGTTAGTTGATTTTATTATTGCGCAAGTGGCCCTAAGTTTGATAAGAATGTCTTGTAGAATGTATTTATTTAATTTGTAGTTAGGGGTTGCCATAACAGGAACCATATTATGGCAATCTTCAATTTTTTCAAGTTTTTTTTCATGTCCAATCAATACAAGCTTTTTTCTTGACTTGCCTTGTCAAAGGATTTAAGTATTTACCAAAGGACATTCAAACTTATCTAGTAGGAATACGACATAAATGTTTTAAATTGATTCCGTGGCATCGAAAGGGCATTGGTGAGCGCGCTAAGGGATACCGCGGCGGCATGCCGCGGCACGTCGGGGGTTGTCTTGATAGGCCTCGATCAAGAATACACCGGAAGGCCGCCGGAATGCTATAGTATCTAAGTGGCTAGTGTGTGCCGGTGGCAAAATGCTCTGCCATTCCGTCCCGGTATGCGTAGGCCTTTACTCAGTATATAGTAAGTATAGGTCTCAACCTTGAAACAGTTGCTGGGGAGTTTGTTGCGCCACTTCTTCTTCCTAGCTATTACACTAGGAAGTGGTGACGGGCGGGCGTTTTGGGGGACTATCTTTATGTAGAACTGTGACGTTCAAAAAGTGCTGGCACTCAGCCTTATTTTAATAAATGTCTTTTGATTTTGATTTGATTTTGAGTTGGCTCCAACCGATTGAACTAAACTTTTACATAAACCTTATTTTCGGTTGACAATGAAAGAAAGAAAGAAAAGTAGTTTATTTGGCACATACAGATATACACAATATATGTACAATTAAAAGAAAACTTAATTTTAAAACAATTATATTGCGTGCCCGGCGACTGCGCCAAATAGGTCCAGTTCAGCAAAAAGTCAGACATAGTTGCTGTTGATGTTTATATGCAAGGTTAGCTAAGAGTCATGACTCGAAATCACACGACATGGGTATCAAATGAATGGGGGATAGGGTAAAACCAGGATAGTTGCCCCGGGGGTATAGTTGCCTCGATTTTAATTACTCTAGCTTCGCGGATGAATCACATGTTATTTTATTTATCAATCGAGAGACTTTACAACGACAACTAAGTAGACCGTGTTGCATGTGTCTGTGCGATTGCATGGGAAGGCAAGGTGCGATCAAAGTTTTTGCGCGATAAAAATCTTCTTTCTCGGCGGGGCACCTATCCTAAACGTAATTTACATGGATTAGGCAACTAACCCCCATATGGGATAGATGTCACAAAATTTAGAGGTCGTCAAAAATCGCCAATATTCTGGAAATATCAAAAATAATGTTCTTTACTTTCACAAATTTGAAGATAATAAACCAAAGTACCTACCCGTTTTATGAATAAAGTGACAACTAACTAAATATATAATAATTTATTTATTTATTTAAACTTTATGTACAAAAGTGGTACATGGGCGGACTTAATGCATCAAGGCATTCTCGCCCAGTAGGTGTACAATAAATAAAAATAAGATTCAAAATTGAATTTTAACAATTCGGAAAGAATATACAGATAATATATATTAATTATATATTTTTATAAAAAGTGTGGCAACTATCCGGCCATATATATACCAAAATAAATGACATTAATCTAAAAGCTTGTTTTAAAAAGTTTTTAAGTGATTGAAAGCTTGATCTTTGTTTTTAATGTACGTTACACGTGTCGTCAGGATCGGCCGTAAAAGCATTCATCCATCAATTAGTTAACATCAAAATACTTTAAAAATGCTTCGATCGATAGACACAAACAAATGTAGGGTTTTTCTGTATAGTTTTCACGACATTAAGAGAAACGTTAAGTACCTAATCCTAGGGTACTTTAGGGACAGTCACAGTAGTCTTACTCGAGCTCCACACCCCCCGTTTTATTATGAAGTCTTTGTTTTACACTTCATAGAAAGTCCGACTACCCGGCAATGCTTGGTAGCTGTAGTAGCTCAGCTGCCAATGAGGCAAACATGACAGTATTGTCGGCGATACGTTAATTAATTAGTACTTCCTTCAACTTAAGCAAACTAAACTAACTTCAGCCAAACTTAACTGTAACTTAACTCTCTAACTATTCCCGCATATTCCGTACGAGACTTTTAACTTTGAAGTCCTCTTGTAACCTCTGTGTGACACGAGTCGCTTATTAATAAAATTGTATCTACTTCCATTTCCTGATATATATATTTTTTTGCTATACCTTTTGTATTGTACTTCCCATAGTATTTGTGAACATCTTCAACTTGTAACTTGTAAATAATTTAAATAACGATTTCTAACATTGTCTTCATTAAGTTCTTTGTAAGTGACCAATTAAATATACCCAAAACACTAAGTGATTTGTATTTATGTATGGTTTACTAAGTAAGTCGTTGAAGCATCTTAACAATAAATAAATAAATAAATTTGACCCACGTGAAATCTCCCACGTAAAATATGTCGCTACTTACTATCGTCAAAGTGTTGTCTCAGGAAATATTGTCCTTGAAGTAGGTACGTCAAAAACATGTCACAATTAAGGATTGTAACGCACAGGTGTGAACAGCCTGTCCACTAACGGTCTTCGACAGCCAATTTTCATGAAATGAATCAATACGTTCGATTTACCAATGTTAAATACCTATGTCACCTAATTGTTATCGTTTGACGTATGTATATAACGGTAATAGTCACGAAAAACAGCGGAAGGAGCTCGTGGCTAAATAATATCAGCCGCACGGGTCGATCAAGGTTAAGTAACGCTTGCCAAGGTTGGTCTGTGGATGGGTGACCATCTTAACATGTCGGGTTTCCTCCGTGCCTCGGAAAATACGTTAAGCCGTTGGTCCCGGCTGTCATTTGTAGATCTTTGGCTGTCGTTACGGATTGTCAGAAGCCAATAAATCTGACTCCAGTCTAGCCAAGAACTACCGTGTTACCCAGTTAATGGGTTGTGGAGGTCTGGTAGGCAGCAGCTCCACGTAAAATACTGGTGTTAAGCTGAATCCAGTTTGACTGGAAGCCGACTCCAATATAATTGGGAAAAGGCTAGGCAGATGATGAGTCACGAAAAACACATTTTCATGGATTTTTCGTGATTTTCGTTTCACTCTAGATTCTGGAGGGCAGAATAGGGAATTAGATCTTCGTGGTACTAGGACGGTCAAATGACTATGGTATTTTGTTGTTCAACTGTGTTTGCCGGTCCAAAGGCCTTCCCACGCATATTGCTTGTATCTGTCACCGGAAAATTGCAAACGTCGTAAGATTGTAAAATATCGCGTGAAATTGTAAACTATTTTTTCTTAATAAGACATATATTGGATATATTGGAAATAATTGAATGTGGATGGGATTGATTGTATACAAAACGATTTTTTCACAATATATCGAGAAATTATAATATAATAAAGATTTATTACAATCTTACGGAGTCTGCAATTTTCCGGTGACAATATCCATTCTTTGATTCTCCTAAATGAATTCACCCAAACAGTAATTTCGAACGTTCATATTTTTCTGTACATTTAAACCAAAATTCAGGAAAAGTAGGGCCTTATTGCTTGTCGTGAGGCAACGTGCGGAAACTAAAGCTGCGTTTCCACCAGAGATTGCTGAGGATGGGTTCATAACAAACACATCCGTCGCTACACAACCTCGCAAATCTGGTGGAACCACACCCTAAATGAGCGGGCGCGATTAGCGTAAAGGGGCTATACTTGAATTTATAATTCGACATTAGCCGTTGTAAATTTTAAGTTGATTTTAAGTGATCATTAAATTAAAGTACGTAAAAGGAGCATTTGATTTAAAATACCTTAAATCCAATACCTTTAAACCAGCAATTCTTGTAAATATGTATACAGGGTGTCCCAAAACTCAACGTCAAGCCGAAACGGGGTGACAGGATTGATCATAACCATCACGAGAAAAATCTGAAAAAAAATCTATCCCATGCAGTTTGAAAATTATGGGCATTTTAAGAAAAACCTAGAAATTTGATCAAACTGTACCATTTTTCGGTTATTGTGGTTATTATTTTTTATTTTTGTTCATTTGAACTTTAGAAACGTAATCCTAAATAACATTTCTAGAATCCCAATAAAAAATAATGACACAATTGCCTCAAGTTCCCGAGAATTGAGACTATTTGTTAAACTACGAATTTAAAATTTTCAAGATTCGTCGACTTTGACAGGCCCTCCTATAAAAAAAATGTACTAGAGTGCCTTGGCAAGTAGCATTAAAAGTTGGCGCATTTAATCAGAATTCTAAAATGGTACAATACTTGTTAGTTCCATACAATAGAAAAGAGTAAAAAAATTAAAACCTCAAGTAACCCGATTTTTGCTATCAGATTTTACTCAGTTAAAATGTTTTTAATTCGCACAAGCTCTAGGTAGGTTCTTAATTTTAAGGCAAAATGATGAGAGAGATGGATAATGGGTATGTTTGCCATGAGTGAGCGAGACAGATAGTGACGCCACGCATTGAGACGGAGATGCGTCGTTTAAACGAGTGCAATGAAACAGATAGATGCTATGGCATCTATCTGTTTCATTCGCACTAGTTTCAGCCAAGCAAATGGCTACGCTACCAGTCCGACACCAACCAGTTAGTACGTTTCGCTCATTCGTCTACTGCGCACGTTCGTATTCGCTTGTGTTGATTTAGTACTGACAACTTTGGCTTCTCTTTTTGGACTTGAATCTTTGTGAATTGGACTTGTTGATAACATACCGGCAACTTTGGCTTCTCTCTGGACTTTTGTGTTGGCATCCTTTTTATCTACCATGCCTACGCGCTACACTTCACAAGAATATGCGAACATGCACCTCATTTATGGGGAATGCAGATGCAACGCAAGTGCTGCCGCTAGACTTTATCGTGACTATCTGTCACGCTCACTCATGGCGAACATACCCATTATCCATCTCTCTCATCATTTTGTCTTAAAATTAAGAACCTACCTAGAGCTTGTGTGAATTAAAAACATTTTAACTGAGTAAAATGAGATAGCAAAAATCGGGTTACTTGAGGTTTTAATTTTTTTACTCTTTTCTATTGTATGGAACTAACAAGTATTGTACCATTTTAGAATTCTGATTAAATGCGCCAACTTCTAATGCCACTTGCCAAGGCACTCTAGTACATTTTTTTTATAGGAGGGCCTGTCAAAGTCGACGAATCTTGAAAATTTTAAATTCGTAGTTTAACAAATAGTCTCAATTCTCGGAAACTTGAGGCAATTGTGTCATTATTTTTTATTGGGATTCTAGAAATGTTATTTAGGATTACGTTTCCAAAGTTCAAATGAACAAAAATAAAAAAGAATAACCACAATAACCGAAAAATGGTACAGTTTGATCAAATTTCTAGGTTTTTCTTAAAATGCCCATAATTTTTAAACTGCATGGGATAGATTTTTTTTCAGATTTTTCTCGTGATGGTTATGATCAATCCTGTCACCCCGTTTCGGCTTGACGTTGAGTTTTGGGACACCCTGTATATATAATCTAAATCTCGTAAACGGCTCCAACGATTTTCATAAAATGTTGTATATGTAGATCGATTTATCGCCCCCGAAACCCCCTGCGGGTTTCGGGGGCGATAAATCGATCTAACTAGGTTCCATTTTTAGAAAATGTTTACAAAAAAAAAACTGAGCAAAGCTCGGTCATCCAGGTGCTAGTATTGGTATCATAATAGGTATGGATAAAGGAATTTGAACATTGAAGTGTACGGCAGTAGAGAATTCGAAATAATTATGAAATTTTGAAACAACAAGCTTCAAAATTTCATAATTATTTCGAATTCTGCACTCAAGAGTAGACATGTTTCCTCTGGATAAAACAAAAGAGTCGCTTTTGCCAATCAGGTTGGATGCAAATATCAGTTTCATTTGTTTGATACTCGTTGCCCGCCGCCGTTGCCACCGAGTTAGTTACTCTGTGCGAAGCCTTAGGATACCGGCCCTCTATTTGAGTACTCAGAAGTCACATTACTCTGTCCGCTCCTTCCATGACAGAGAAAACTCCTTTCTCAATGATATATTTGATATTTTTTAGTATATAATTGGTATTGTATTTATGTATTTTATATTTTTTTGTGACGATCTCATCATGTTTGCGGGGCAAACTTGGCCAGAGATCGCCCAAGAGACGAGAGATTTGGAAGGAGAAAGAGGAAGCCTTTGCCCAGCAGTGGGACACAGGCTAATAAAAAAAATATTATGTCTAATTAGTATTGTTTAGAACGTTTGTTTACTGACAGCCCTAAATCTATCTACTTTCGTTCAATCCATCCAAAGGTTGTCTGGGAGAGATTGTCTTTTGCGATAAGACCGCCCATTGCACACTTTTTTATGTTTGATTGTCCTGTTCTTATTGTGAGGTGTATGATAAAGTATATAATAAAAATTAAGAAAACTTTTGATTTCTTTATTTGCTATTTTCAAAATGAAGGAATTTTCATTTAATTATACCGAGTATTATTTGAATGGAAGATTGTTCTAATACAATCGAATATAAAAATAATTCTTTTGTGACATAATCTTTGAAAGAACTCAGAATCCTCCCACAGAAAGTGTTCTGTGACAAGTTCTTTCGACAGATGTCCTTTTTTTCTACGAACAAAGAGCTTCCTCGTCTTACCTTGGCTTAAGTTCTCGCTGCTGACAATATTAAAGTTTAATTCTATGAATATAACAGCTCTCAGAGACTCGACAATTACAAAGAAAATGTCAAGTTTTTAAAGCAGAACAGCTAATAAAAACTTGTTGCTCATTTATTAAGAAGTAAATTTTTATATTTTATTAAATTTGTGATTTTAACAAATAGAAGTGTTGCCTGTTCTATTGAAATGCTTTGTTGAAATATTGCTCCGTCTCCGGTGTTGCATTTAATTAAATTCAACGTCGCTCGAAAGTTTGCAAGAAAACGTCTTAAAAAATCTAATAATGCTTTGTATATTTTTGCAAGTAACAATAGGGAGTCGTCAAAGTAAGCCAAGCTTATTGTCCCTCTTTGTAATTGGTGTAAAATTGTTATGCTGCCATTTATGTACAGTCAATAAAGCTATTTGGTATGTAGGTAAACTTGCAACTACTTTTACTTGGGAGTGTGTTGAGTAGACAATTATTGTACACCACACTCGTAAGTTTGTTATAAGCTTAAAAATTTATAATGCTCAAATTAGAAATAAATATTGCAGTGCAGTGGAAAAAATAATATTTTTGCCTGTATACCAAAAAGCTTTGTTGACTGTACCTACTTAACACAGGACTTTAGGTAAAAAGTGATGTATTCACGTACGAATGGATAAAATCACTGGACGCCAGAATATTATACACATATATTTCGTTTACTATATATATCATTTATCTATATACCTGTATATTTAACACCTCAATAAATTACTTTTTCATCCTTATTTGACACACGATAACTGTGAAATGTACTAGCATGAAAGCTATTACTGTAAGATTATATACGTATTAGATTGGGTCACTCTAGTGTCTATATTTTGACTTGTAATATAAGTAGCAATTAAAATGTGTCACATGATTAAAGAAACTAAAATAGAAAGTTTCATGGCATTCGGATATTTGTTTCTGTCTCCGGATTGACTTTGAAATTCTTACAATTTGAAAATTATTCCTATTTCTACAAACTCTTCTAACCCTTTAATTCTAGTGGCCATCCCCGGGTTCGCCCGGATGTATATATATTTTTTCTCTTAAATACCTTCTCTTTATAATAACAAACACAACAAAAAAAATAATTGGCGACTTTGGTCCAGCCGTTCACGCGTGATGACTATTTTGTAAACATCTCACTGTGGAGTAAAAATTAAGTGAAATGTCATTACACCTTGATTGTACAGATTGACATCTCACTTCATGGTCACTTCATGAAAATTTTCACGATGAGATGTTTACGAAATCGCACTACAGAGCTTTGTATTTCCAATCGCTTGTGTTGGCATTCAGATAAAATCTCACCATTTAACTTATTAACTAAGCAAATTATTTTCGTAATTTGATTACATGTAATGTTGTAATTATTCTAACTCGTTGTTTTCCTTTCTACTTCAGGTGCCCTCATCACTGTCTACGCATTGGGATTGGCCTGGGGCGCCCTGTTCCTCTCAAACGGCGTGGAGACCTACGTGTCCATGATACAAAGCTTGAACATGAGTGGAATGACGATAATCATCCTGAAGATACTACTTGGTGCACCATTCTGCTTCCATTACTTCAACGCATTGCGGTACATCGCGTGGAACTTCGGCAAATTTTTGGATATAAAGAGCGTATATGACACTAGCTACAAATCCATGATGGTGGCTGGAGTCGTTACCATACTCTTTGCGATAATTTAAATGTTTAAAGACGGTTAAGGGCCAAAGCACACACGACAATTCACGCATCGAAAATCAGATATTTTGCGTGTAGACCGTTGCTGTATCGCGTTTGACGACAAATTGCGTTTGAGAGTGGTTTCCAAATCGCTTGCTTTAGCAATTAGTTTTTCGATCTAGTTTGCCTGACGCAGACGTGAAATTGCGAAATTGCGGTAGACTTGGTACCTTGATACCTTTGACTGGCGTGTCCAGCTTCCGAATGTGTGTGAAACATGTGTGAAGTGAAGAGATGACGGTATCGAGCTCCAACGATGCTAACGTTGTGTGTGCTTTGACTCGTGTTACGTAGCTGCATTCATTTGATCAAGTTTTCTACTTTAACAACTATCTACAGCATAGAGTTTTTTCAAATTCACTGTTAACTGTGGCTTGACATCATTGTTCAGAAAACTCTGAAAAAAATTGTTTTGCCCGGTTTTAGCCGAACCATTTCAAAGCAAGTTAGAGCGATATTTGTTTCTGAAAGTGGTGTTTTGCTATAGACATCAAAATAATTATGTTTCTCTATTAGATACTTGTTAGGTACTTTGCGCGCCGATCACTAAGCCAGTTCGGGAGTTCATTAAGTAGCAAGATCTGTTCACTAAACTGTCTTTAAATGTTTCGTAAACGAAGTCAGTGAATGGCCAGTGATTGCGCTGTCAATATAACTGACTCCGGACTAGTCTAGTATCAGGAGGGCATTAAGATTGATTGAAATGAGGATTTAAACGTCGAAGAACGAAGTACGAAGTAAGCCGCTGTTGCCACCTGCTTCTAACTGGAGTTTGATTTGTAACATCATTAAACTAATTATGAAGAGGCGAAAAGATTGGTAGATGCGGGCTTGTTATGTTTTGACATCCTTTAGTTCATTAATCAAAACATATTTGTACCGTGAAGTCATTCTATCAAAATATCTATAATTTTTAAAATAAAATAATGGAAGTGTGAGATTTTGTCAAATATTTTCGTATTCTTATGATGTGAGAATGATTTGATAAACCTTAAGTAAGAAGACCAAAAACTGTGCCCCCATGTTTTATTTTAATTAAGATGAAAACAATATATTGACCGTTTTTCAAAATGTCTTGTTTTAATATAACATATAGCACCGGACTTATGATTTTGCCCTTTAACTTGATGGGTATCCATGGGTCGCAAGTTGTTCCAGTGCCCTGTCGCCATTTCATCAATGTTGAGTTGTTTCGGTGCGTTACATATCGGTCCATATCGCTACCCTCTTTTTTTTTTAAGGATGGGAAATCCACCCTGTTGGACAAGCTACCAAATGTATCGAAAGTCTGAGCAGATCGGTAGACAGCAGTGCGACAGTCCCGCGGCTAAAGTTTCTTGTAGTTTCTATAGCTTTTGTTTCTTACAATGTGAAGGCAAACGCTTCTGCCGCGCTACTGTCGCGCTGCTAACGACCTAATGGTGGTCTAACACTGGTCAGTACCCATCTTTACAGAAATCAATAAAATTTGCTTATTAAATTAAGCAATACAAATGGGCCTCAGTCGTTACGCAGTAGCCAGAGGAGGGCGTCACCGAGGTAGGCCTATAAAACGATGGAAATTTTATTGTGAATACAGTACAGTCAGTGAAATTTTAAGATAAATTAAATATATAATTATTTTTTTTTAAATTATAGCCATGACCATATTTTTACGGAAACCCTATTGGTCTAGGTTTAGAAATATATTTTATTCGATAAAATATAATTTCCATCCGGTGAGTAAAGCTTGATTTATTTGGGATCCTCTACTATATGTCAGTTTTTGGATTGACGATACGAATCTGCGACTTTGTATCTTGACGCTAAGTGTCCCAGGGTTTCATTTATTGAAGTGAAACTTTAATATAGATTTTTTTTTAATAGGATTTTTCTGTCACGAAAAAACGTTACGGCTGCATGGAGGAGTCCTAACTCAAAAACTAAACAACCGATTTAAATAATTCTTTCACCATTATAAAGCTACATCTTCACTGAGTAACGATTAGATTAGTTACGGGCAGATAGTGAATGTACTTGTCCAATTTGAAAACCTGCCCGTAAAACTTCAAGTTAAAATGTTGTTGCGATTCGTTTTTCCACTTGTCCGTTGAAGTTTCACTTCTACTATGTGTCCTAGCACACATTTCGATTTTTTTTGTGTTAATATTTTTAATATATTGATATAAAACCTTTTGAATTATGAGTTGTAGGTCTTTCTGTGTCTTTCACTGAAACGTCATATTTGCCTTTCAAACAGTTTCAGCTACTGTTGGTAGGTAGCTAATTTGACTAGTTGAGATGAAATAATTGGACCTGCGACTAGTTTACGCAAGATTTTTAAAGGGTTAATTATAATTGGGACCAAATTACAATAAACCTATTTAAATGCCCCTATCATTCAATATCTATCATTTTTAGCAAAATTTTTGAAAATGAACAATGGTTGGTCAAGCAAACCAGCTTTTCTTCTCTTAAAGTAATATATATATATATATATATATAAAAAAATATATAAAAATAAAATATATATAAGAATAAAGTTACTTCTGTTGACATACTCATCTTTTATTTTAAATATATTCTCAAAATGTATTTGAGTTTGAATTGTTAAAGGTATCAACTTGTCCACCTGTGTTGAGAGTTTAAAATTGTTGATATTCACAAAGTGCAGCTAGGATTGATGCGTAAATACAGAGCTATACTGTGTCGCGAAAGGGTTGCGCGAATTACTACGCTAAAACGCGCTGTGCGATGCTTACACGCGGTTTGCTACACGGCTAATCAGGTTTGATGCGCGAGTACGCACTTTGCTTTTAACTTCAAATTCCCACTCATACCTTTTAGTTTCATTAGCGTCAATGCAATGCCTAAGCATACTGCTTAGGCCAGGCAAATAAGCTTTTAACCCTGCGGAAATTCCTAACTCTAATTTTGCTCTCGTGTATATGGTTCAATTTAAAACGAAAAAGTATACATTTTCCATAATCAGCAAAAATAAAGAAAAACGCATTTGTTTCAGTAATTGTCCAGTCATTTGGTTCGAAATAAAGAGGTTACCTGGAAAGTTTTTCGGGAGTTTTGAAAATTGGTAATTTTATAAATTTTGATGATCTCTTACCAAATTTCAACTTTGCTGACTCGTATCTTTGCCGCTCGCGCCGCCATATTAAAAAAACGGCGCTTACAGCAGATTTTCTACAATATTTCCTTTCCAACTCAATTTACGATAAAAACAAATACTTACAACATTAAACTAGAAAAAGTTTCCTACAATTTGATGTCCAAATAATCTTTTTTCTGTAAAATCAATATCGTTTTAGCGTACGAGTGCCGCAAAGTGTACTTCAACATGAGTTTTGGCTAAAATCTTATTTATCACTTTTTTATTGAACCAAGCAGGCCTCACTGACTATATATTTGTTCGAAAGAGTCACCGGGGGCCCTGGAACGCAAAGGGCTTTAGAAGGATCACGGATGGGTTTCAGTCAGTAAAAGTCTGACACGCCCTTCCGCTCCACCCAGAGCGGAAGAAGTCATTTGATAATTTCCCATCCTTAAAAAAAAAGGTATACAGAGCGTCCGACTTTGCCACTTGGAAAGAAAGTACCTTAAATATTGTAGATAGAAAAAATACTGAATGAAGATTTCATTTTTATTTTAAAAACAATACTTATTTCGATAGTGGTTTACGATGTATGTCGAAAACGATATATAATGAGAAGTTAATCGCTGCATCATTGCGTAGAGGAAGCGATGTTGCGATTCCTAAACCACAACTGCGATCCACGTACCATTTTTTTTTGTGCGCTGTTCAGCAGTGTTTACAGCAAAACAAAACCGACGCGTTTGTGCAATCGTAATATTGTGTATAGTGTTCGCAAAATATGTGTCCGTTTCGACTGCTCGGCCACAGAGACGTAGAATAAAAAAGACTACATCAACATTACAAAGGAATTTGTAAAACACTAACAATTAAAGTCGTAAATTTGTAGATCCAATATTCAGAAAGTTGTAAAGGTTTAACCATGACCGCGCGGTCGAAACATGGAGAAATGCACGGTGAAAAGATTTTAACATTAACTGTAGGAAATTGTCTGTACTTTAATTTAAATTATGTTTTTATCGTAAAATGAGATTTTGTAAAAAAACTGCGTTATACGCTTTTTTCCCAATATGGAGGCGCGAGCGGCAAAGTTACGAGGTGGCAAAGTTAAAATTCAGAAAGAGCACATTGAAATCTATAAAATTATTAATTTTCAAAACTTCCGGAAAACTCTAGGTAAAACACCAAAGGATTGGAAATTAAAGTATTTTTTTTACAATATTTTTACATTTTAACACTCGGAAATAAACACAAGAACGAACTGTATTCGCCTTAATAGAGACAATAAGAAAAGTGCCAATTGACACATTCTTAGTTAAGACAAGAATAAACAGTTTAGGTTTTAATTAAATTACTTGTACATAGACAATAGCCTTGTCTATATAGAATAATAAGTAATAAGATTGTAATAAGATTAGGGTCCATCCATTTGATGAACATAAAGATAAGTGAAAAAAGTCGTTAAAAATAGACACCGTTTTTTTTTTAATTCGTTAAGCGTGTTTATTTTTACAATTAAGTTAGATATATTATGGTCTTTACATTAAAATAATACGCAATAAAAATATTGCGTTTGCTACGCGCTACGGGCGCCTTGCTACGAGGGAGCTACGCGCTTTGCTACGCGGGCGCTTAGCGGCCTAAAGGTTTGGCTACTCTGTATTGCCGAAATGTTTTAAATACGTGTAATTTTTTCGAAATTCAATCTGTTGATTAGATGTAGAATAATTAAAATTCTATAGCTAACTAAATAAATGTTTCATTAAAGTTTTGGCTTTATTCATTTTGAGAAGAAAGAAAGAAAACTTGCGGTGGCTGAAACGTAAAGTGTGAACATTCATTTTCAGCGTTGCACGTCGTGACATCTATTAGAGGCAGTTAAACTATTCTGTGCCGTTTCTGTAAACAACGTCATCTATACACATTCAGTTTCAGTTACTGAAAGCTTCATCCTGTTGTTTTCACTGAAATTCATTGAAGGGTGGGCGTTGCAGGCTCGGCGGCGCCACCTGTAGCAAGCGGTGGAAACTGACGGTACTAACTTTACTAGACTTCATCTGTTTGCAACGCTGTAGTTGTAGGTTCAACTAGGTGATACGGCGAATTTACACAGATGGCGCTGTCCGGTACAGTGGCTGTGATTCCATCTTGCTTTTACAGAGTGAAGGCGCGGTGATTTTCAAAGCTATTAATATAGCTTTGAAAATGCACGCCTGCTTCCACCATCACGTTAGCCCCTCTCTCTGTATGTGTTTGCCAGAATCAATGCTTCTCTGGGCCGAAACAACAATTTACGATCGCTCTCTAGGTCTCTCACTATGTACATAGCGATGTCATATGATTGATAGTTCACTGAGCACCCGCGCAGACTCCCCGCCTACCCCTTCCGGGGCCTATAGGTCGCTGACCCCGACGGCTGCGGAGCTGTGCCCAAGAGCTAGGTTCGTAGTTTATTGGCCAGGAAATGAGCATTGCACACAGGTACTAGTATTGACCGGGTCTCGGTACCTAAGTTTAGATGGTATTTGGTTTGTCTCTTGTAAGTACCTTAAGATCGAACGTCTTTTTGAGCGAGCTAGATTCATCTTAGGATTATTTTTTGTTGCACACATTCACTTGGTGCAAATTTTCATAAATGTGAACTCTATTCGAGTTCAACATTATGCATTGCAGAATGTTTACTTTTAGGGTATGATAGAACTGTCAAATGAATTGCGGTTATAAAGTCCCTAATTAAATAATTAAAAAAAAGTAAAAAAAATTGAAAATAAAATTACCTACTAATAAAGAGTCTTGTGCTTGTAATAGTTTTAGGGGAAGAAGAAAGATAATTAATTAAACTTTTCGTGTTGTTGCAACTGTACAATTTAAATTTTAGTAGTTTTATTTTACTTTCTTTTTTCGGATGTTAATATTTTATAGGTTAAATATTCAATTCTAGGACGCTTCATTGTATCAACATGTTGAATACATTTCACTGTTGCACTGTTTACTCTAATATGGCCAAATTAATTTAACCACTTATTAATATTACACTCAATTTTCACTTTACGCGAAAAATTGGGGTTAATGTGGAATAATAAAATGCTATAACAACATTTATGCAATTTTGTTATTGGGCGTGAGTAAACAATAATTATGAATGTTTATCGTCCTTAATTGGAAAACAGTACTGTAGTGTAGCACTATATTTAAAGTGGTTACGAGGCGGGAAAAGTGCGATTGTCATTTTACGACGCATGTTTCGCTCTTTTTATATAAGTATGACGTCACCTAGCCTAGGTTCACAATGAATTTTTATATTTCTGTACAAATACACAACGCAAAGTTAAGTACTCGTTGCGGAGTTTGTTCGAAAGAAACGAAAAGAGTCACCGCGGCCCTGGAACGCAAAGGGCTTCAGAAGGAACACGGATGGGTTTTAGTCAGTATGAGTCAGATACGCCGGAATATTTCAGAGTGTGAAAGTAAACATGGATATTATAATCAACGTTAATTATGTATTTTCTCTAAAGTATGAAAAAGAAACCAGCTGCTCAGTACGTTCATGTTCGCATAACTCGAAAAAATGAAACAGGTTTTTTTATTTTCATGATTTCGTGACACAGAGTGACAGTTGGTCATATTCACGAGGGACAAACCCCCCTGAAAGATGGGCAGTCAATTAAAATCAAGTAGTAAATTGGCAGCCTTATGCATATTATTTTTAACCGACTTCCAAAAAGGAAGAGGTTTTCAATTCGGTGGGTTTTTTGTTTTTTTATGTATGTAACTACACCGATTACTCCGAGGTTTCTGATTCGATGGATGTGATGTTTTTTAGTTCGATGCGATATACTTTCCATTTGGTCCCATAATTTTATTCAGTTTGGCCCAGCAGTTTTTTTTTATGAGTATTTTGTTTACTTTGATAATGTAATTACGTCATCCAAGTAAGCAAAAAGACTTTGGGTAATTAGTATCACAAAATAAAAGTGAAAAAAAAAAGTTTCTTAAACTGACTTCCAAATAAAAAAACTACAAAGTCTAAAATAAATTTAAATTCGGAATTCGGTGTCAAAAACGAAGAAACAAAACTAAGAACACCGACTTCCGAAATCAAATTTATTTTAGACTTTGTAGTGTTTTCATTTGGAAGTCGGTTGTATTTTTTTGTTAAAAAGTTTTTTTTTGACAATACCTTAGTTAAAATCCTGATTGCTTAGTTATATCCTGCTGAACAGTATAAATTTAAACGACGGATATTGTTGGATTATTTTAATAATCAAGCCAGTGGATGCATTAAAATAGCCATGACGGCTGTCGACATTTTAATTACTCCCGGCACGGCCTGTCAGCCATGCTGCCATTTCCACGGAAGAGTGGTTGAGTAATGCTTTCAGGCTATTTTTAGATTATTGAAGCGTTTTAATTTTAATAAAAGCTAGTTGTGATAGATTTATTTTAATATTTTTATATGATATATTTTATGTAACGAATATACAGAATAAACTGTATGTACTCTTCACGATGGGCACCAATCCCGAAATTGCGCAAAAAACCTCGCCTGTTGGTACTGATTTAATTTTTTTTATGATTTTTTTTTATTTAATATGGGTTTGCTCTTGACTCTAGTCTAGGTCATAGATGACAGAGACAAAGTCGACGATGGAGCGAGCTTACCCAGAAGAAGCCTGTTCACTCTAATTTTGAAGAGATTCGTGTTGTTTGCGTTCGGAAACCCAGACGCAGGCAGAGAGTTCCACTCCTTTGCTGTGATTATCTGATTGTTCACGATAATGAGTGCAATGATTCTTTTTCAGGTTAGGAGTTTATTCTGTTACTAGTTGTATAACTTTTCTGTACACTGATATTTATGGAAATTCTAAAAAACAATTTTTTCACAACTTTCATTTTCCAACTGTTACAGTGTTTCTTTTGTCAAGTGTTTTTTTTTAATAAGTTTTAAGGCTACAATGAATGTTTTTTAGGGTTTCCTTGCCTGGAAAGTTTTGCAGTTTGTTGAAAACAACTGTTGCCAACTGAAGCTCTACATTATACGTGGTAATATTGAAATAATAAATCTTGTTTCATTTTGAATCGACTTCATATAAAAGAGGTTTGGAAGAGTAAATTTTTTCGGGATTTTTTGTGTTTCTGTGGTTACGGGGCCGATTTATTTTACTTTCTCTGTTTGAAAGCCTCATCACGTTGCAAAACCACGAAATATTCGCAAAATGCACAAAGTGTATCGGTAGCCGCAACACATTGCTACAAAATGTGATACCACAGTTAATGGGTGCCCCAATACTAAAAAGTAAGGGATAAAATAATTTTTCAAAAGTTTTTTTGCTACGGCGTTTTATTTGATGTACTTATTGTTTCTCGGAAGTAACATAATTGTAAAATTTCCTTTGTCTTTTTATGTCACATTATTTTTTATAAAAATATTTTTTATAAGACTACGCCACATTACATGTGCAATTTTCCTACCACGCGAATTACAGAGTATCAGAAATGCTACGGCCACTTAAAGTGACATTATTCACTATTACCGTTTCCCGTTAAGTATTCAGAAAGCCTTCTAATAGACATGTCAGCGTAGCATTATGGCCAATTATCCATGATTTTTTAAGACAAATCAAACCTTTTTGCATTTTTCTTTTGTCCGTGCACTATTTATTAGCGCTGACCATTATGCCTCCCCACTTGTAGCCGTGGGAAGCCATTATCATCCATAATACTGCTGGCCAGTAATCACGGTAAGGGGTAATAAGAAGGAGCTTCATGGTGATTTAAAAAAAATAACTGGTGTAGTTATCGTTTCTTTTTCGTTTCTTTTCTAGTCACTATTTCGACGTGGTGTTGAAAACATTTCAGTTTCTAACGATTAATATATTTTGTAAAACAAAAAAAAAAACAACGGGTTGCACTCCGGGAGTGCCGGCAGAAGTGAAAATTTGAAAATTAACGTTGTGCTTTTTTGATATTTTGGTATGGTTAGGGAATAATTTCACACGAATTACATATGCATGCATTGAGGCATACATTTTCGTCGCGCGGTAGAAAGAGAGCGCAGAGCTCCTACGCCGCGCCGGCGGTCTACTCTCCCTCCGTCTTACGAATTTTCGATCAGATCACGTGTCCTGCCGCGAGTTTAACTTTTTTTACGCATCCCAAAAAGTGCACAACGCCTCCAAAGAAGATTTCACTTCAAAAATGTGGAGAGATAATCTCAGAAAAGGAGCAACATATAAAAAATATTATGAACCTACCTACATAATTTTTCTGCGAAGCGATCTAATAATACTACGATCTATTTATCAGTGCAGTGCAGTAAGTTTATTTCGTATTTGTCTCACGTTTTCTATAAATAATGTGTCAAGAAATACGTAAGTAGAAGAGTTTCCCGTGTAGTGGAACGTGACACAGCCTTGTCTTAGGCCTCGTTTACGGAGTCGCGGGCCGTTGCACGTCGCGTGCTGTGTGGTTGGTCGCAACTCTGCGTGCGCCGCCGCGATAAACGTCGCGTGCGACGCGGCGATACCATCCGCGGGCTCCGCCTGCATTTCAAGCAAACGCGTATAAAATCGCTTCTCCGTAAACTTCCCACACAACGCCATATATTTGAATTTAGTGCGGGCCGCGCCGCGTACGCGACGCGCGTTGCCCCGCTTCTCCGTAAACAAGGCCTTACCTGTCCATTCTGCTCCGATAAACAAAACAGATGAGGCAGAAATAACGTTCACCTGACAACGAAACGGTGTGACGGAGATAGCAATAACAATGAAACAAGAACTGTAATAAGTGATAGAATGTTGCTATTCAATAGATTTTTTAAAATGTAAACCAAAATTATTAATAACGCATGTATTATCACTACCATCGTAATGTTTTATCGTTGCACTGATAGATAAAGTCTCAATTCAAGCGAGATACATTTGAGCTTTGCTCAAAGCCTTTGATCAAACCGGTGAGCGTTGCGCAAAGCCGGGTCTTTGAGCAAACTTGTTTCGGACTTAATGTAGATTATGTACGGACATAATCTAGTAAGTATCTAATAGGTTTCATACCCATCAGGTAACGAATAGACAATGCCAGCCAACCGCCAACAAAAAAAAACTCAGTATATTGCAAATAGTTGAAATAATACCGCACGTCAATTTCAGCTCGGTTCATCGTGCTTTTTTCCTATGGCAGTTCCCCATTGCTTTGATACATGGTTTCATGCAGTCACTGTTGAATCCGTAGCAATCATGGCTTAATCCTGTCCATTCAATAGGAATGCCTCCGAATCGTACCTTTGTCTGGTGTTTCGACTATTGTATCCCTCAGCTCAATCATCATCGTCGTCATAAAGCCACCATGGAATTCCTTTGGCCCGTGTAATAAGGCAGGTTGGACGTGCATGGGTGTGCTGCCAACAAAGCCGAACTACTGGATCATGCTTGAATGAACTAATTTGGCCTTTGAATACCCTTTGAATTTGGAGTATTCAGGATATCGTCTCTTGTCTTAGTTCATGAGGGGTAAAATCTAGGTGCACGGCAATGCGTCAGGCCAAATTAAGGCCTAACGCACGTAGTGTATATGTCACCGGAAAATAGCAAACTCCGTAAGATTATAAAATAACTTGAGAGATTGTAAACTCTCGAAAAATAGTCAACTGAATATTTGGAATACTATTTACTTAACTTGTAATAATAACAACTAGATGAAAGTTGGATCATTTATTACTATTGTTTGAAATAAGGGGCGGTACTCATGAGTTATTAATTTTATTTTATTTGTTTCCCACGACAAGAGAAAAACAAATTGGTATTAAATCAAGGAAATGCCTTATTCTTGATTAACAATAATAATGACGTAGATCAATTAGCGTCCACATTTTTTTGCGCTTACATTGCAAACGCTGACTGAACTCTACAAGATAGATCAAAATAATGTACTACAGTATTGTACACCTTAAAAAGATTAAAAAAAAACCGCAATGGAATATGTCTATCTCTTAGGGATAACCCACAATAACCATTTTTTATCCTCTACTTTTACGAGAAATAATGGCTTATTTACGAAGCGATTTGAAGCAATACAGCATTAATCCTTATCCAATGAAGTATCTGAAATACATTGTGCATTTAATATTAATCAATATGGCCCCTAACAGTGTGTAATTTAAATGAATATTTTCGAAGATATTACAGTGTAGGCGCGTGCCTATAAATAGCGTTCAAGTTATGTACTCAAGATGATTTCACGAAAACACTGACATATGACAGAGTTCCAAGTTACTATACATGGAACCTGAATTCTAAAACCGTAGTATATTTAGTATCAGCATCGCAGCCGTGCGAAACCGGGGTGGGTCGCTAGTTTTATATAAGCTTCAGTTGACATTAAGATACACGTAAACTAAAGATTTAAAGTTATAATGTTCATCCTGCGTACTTATGGCCAATTTGTAGTCTCGGATAAGATGTGGCATTTGAAACTGCACAGATCGAATGATCATTAATTTTATCGAATTTACATCGACTTAAATTACGGTCGTGACCAAGGGAAGTTGCTGGCCGCGCGGGGCACCTGTTTCTGCCTGTAGGGTTTAAAGGAACCTAAGCTATCCGTGTCAGGGTGCCGAAAAAAAAACAATTATACAAGATGATAATTAGATCAAGAGAACGTTATACTATATAAGAATATATTAAACGAACGTTAGAGAAAGTATTGTTATAACATATAATTATGTTGTTATACGTACTGAACCTTGTATCAAGTGAAAAAGATGATCACAACAATTGAAAACTATTTCAATCGTTTTCATATTAAAAATACTTATATCAAACATGATACACCACAATTGAACATCACGAAAAAAAAAATCAACGGGTTGCACTCTGGGAGTGCCGGCAGAAGTAAAAACTTGAAAATTAACGTTGTGCATTTTTGATATTTTGGAATGGTTAGGGAATAATTTCGCACGAATTTCTTTAATTATCAGTATTCATTTATTGCGCTATCGTACACAAACATGAAAATTTATATTACATTAAAAATTAACCACTTCAGAACTTTCCCTCCGTCTTACGAATATTCGATCACGTCACGTGTCCTGACGGGAGTTTAACATTTTTTACCCATCCCAAAAGCGCACAACGCCGCTTTAGAAGTTTTCACTTCAAAAACAAAAAGAGAACTATGATTTCTTTACTTATGATTATATTGTCCGAAACATTCTTAAAATAATTGCCTATTTTTTAATCTATCATTTTTATTATATCTTGGTATACCTATGTAAAATTTCCGCACTATCTCCGAAATAACCCTGTATAACGAAAATTACACATTTTGTCGGTAATATAGAGCTTCTTGGTTACATACTGATCGGATAAAAATTTGCATCAAATCGTCGCGAAACACGAAGAACAACGAGTAAACTGATAATATTAAGTGTGCAATTTTTCCTTTTTATTAAGTACCTATTACTTCTCGTCTTAAACTTGTTATGCGATTGCAAACGCTTAACGATAATTCAATTAGGTGTCGAGGCGTTTCAGCGAGGTGGTATGAAGCCGTGGGAGTGGCACAAGATTGCAATAAACGGATAAATAAATATTTGGGCCACTTGAAAATACTGTTTTTCTGAGTTTTTCGACTTTTATATCGATACTGGTCTTTTTAAAGTGTAGTTTAGGGATTACCAATTAAATGATAAATTATATTTATTTTGTAAGTAGTTTAAACACACTTCACACTTTTACACGTCAATCTTTTTTCTTTGTTCATTTTTAAACTAGATGCGGCCGTTGTTTCATGAGAAGAAACACCGAAACAAACTCAGAGGTGAATCTCTTTTAAAATCCATACAATCGTACTGGTAAATGCTGACGTTCAAAAGTGCCGTTTAATGGCCTAATTGATAAACGTTTTGACTTTGACTTTGGTCAAATAATATGAGAACCATGTAGGTTTATGTCTGAAGTGATATTTTGAGGAAAGTACTTCACAGATGACCCAGACAGCGCAAGCATTTGTCAGTTATCGTGTAGCTCAAACTTAAAACTTTAAGGAGCTCAACGATTTGGCGAAAAATACCAAAGTAAGGACATTTAGGGTTGGCCGCATAAAGAACTCAAACTGCCAGACTAACATGAAATGAACCCCTAATATTGCGATCTACAAGGTCCTCACATTCTTAACACGTTATGTGAGGGCCATGCAGATCAGTGTCTGAAAAGGTCTTTTGAGGAAAGAACCACACAGATATGGGTGGACCTGTCCAGTCAGTGCAAGCTTTGGTCAGTAGTCGAGTAGCTTAGCATATTAGAACCAATAAGAAGCTCAACAACTCGACGAACAATGCCAATGAAAGGATATTTAGGTAGGCCACAGAAATGACTCAAACTGCCAGACATCGCTAAAAAAAGATAACCCATATAGTCCTCATATACACAATAATTAATTAATATAAATTTAAAAAATTGTACTTTAAAAAGTAAGTATTCATGTCAAAAAAAAAATGAAATAAGATAAAAAAAATTGTGTAGAATATTTTTAATAAGTGGTTGTCGGTATTGAAGTAAATTAGTTAAAAACAATTTTTATGACATACAAAAGACGTTCTGAAACTTTTCTTTAGCGAGTAGGAAAGAAGGGTTTTTGTTTAGTGTTTCCACACACGATTTCTATATAAAATCGTCTATCTTAATATAAAATCATTTCCTATAATAAAGGCTCTAACATTTCATTTTAATCAAATTATTTTACGGCACTGGTCTTCTCATTCCTTTTGTTTTAGAAGCAGTTGCTTTATTCAAAAGTATACTCTCCCTTTTGTCTCGTCTGCGCCAGAATAGCGATGAGTTTTTGGGCGGAGGAAAATTAATTGAAGCTTTGTCTGTTCTGAAAAAGTGCTTTGTACAAATTATTTATATAAAATGAAAGAAACTAATTTGCGTACCTAATTATATTTTAGGATAAAAAAATTTAAGTTGATTTCCCGGGTAAATATTGGCTAGAATCAAATGTTCAAGTTATTATTCTCGCTGGAATAATTTGGATCTTTATTATTAAGTGAAAAATAATGCCTCAGTTTATTAAAATAATCACAGAAATCAATTTCATGTTTACCATTGCGTTTTCTGTCCCCCATGATTTTGGTTTTCAACAATCCTAAAATCTATGATAGATTTTCTATCGAAACTGGCGCGTTCGCTCTTTGTTCAGCGGTTAGATCAAATGATAATTATACCAAATGATAATAATTAGATCATAAGAACGTTTTACTAAATAAGAATATACTAAACGAATGTAAGTGTAAATGTTGTTATAACATAATATGTTGTTATAAAATTCATCGGTTTTTTGTTATTTTAATATTATACACTAACTTTTCTGATGGATAAATAGTAAATAGTAAGGCTTAGTTATTGTTCTTTTTTTTATATGCAATTTCATTTATTTTGGAAAATTTAGCATAATTTTATTTTATAAACAAAGTTTAAACATCTTGGGTAATAAAGAAATGTACGAATACATGAGTGACCAATAATTTTAAAATAATGTCGGTTTCAAGTAGTTTTGAGAATGGTACAATTAAATAGTGAATTATTGCAATCAATGTAGAAAAGAAAAAAAATACTGAAGCAAAATATGTAATATGGGAACTGTTTTTTAATTCAGTTGTCTCCAACGTGTATACAGAATGTTACATTAAATAAGTTGTAAACTGATGTTAGATAAAGAAAACGTTATGTCATTTGAGCTTTATAGCTTATGAAAATAGAGCAAATGTTCTAATACTAAATGAGTGACAGTACATTTTAAATTGTAAGTTTTGCTCGCGCACGTTATTCACAATATGGGTGCGAGAACCAAACTCAATGCATTAAGAATATCTAGATGTACTTCATTACAGCCGTTTTCCGAACAGAAAATATGAAGTACAGAACTTACAAAACTCTTAAATCCTCATAAAAACCTACACGCTATGTTCAAGGACCTTTTCGTTGACATGACGAGTGCAGCTTCAATTCGGAAAACGCCATCTTTTATGTTCCCTGTCTCATCGGAATATCGATACTGTCGAAAATAAAAACAGTGGCTCGATTTAAATCTGAAAAACATTTCAATGGACGGTATTCAAATTGCCGAGAGATCATTATTTTTGTTCAACGGGTGCAATAGTTCAAAGGGTAAAATTGAGGTGCTCAAATCAAACTGGGAGCAGATATGAGAGAAAATAATTGGATGCAGCAAATATATTCCGATGGTTAACCGAGCTTGAATATTGTATGGCATAAAATAAACATGACTTTCGTTGATACTCAAAATTACACCTTGTCTAATAGAAGGTAAAGCTCAAAATCGCCCTGAAACTGCACTGGACGCATGCTCTGCGGGGTGGAAAGCCGGATACCTATCGCAACTCGGGGATCTGATGCGTTTTATTAGCATTATTTTAGCTACGTGTAAAATTCAAAATTATCGTTATTATTGAAGATAAAAAATATCTAATTGTACTAATACCTAACAGGGTTTTAAAATTGTTAAAACTTAGTGAACATTACAATAAAAGCTATTGTTAAATATATAACAATACGCTAACCACTTAAAGAAAATATGAACACTAATTGACCTTTACCTATCTCAATAAATGAACTAGTGTCCAATGCACCCGGGAGTACTATGAGTTACAACACTGAGGCTGAGGGCGTCGCTCCAAAGTTCCTGGAATCTGCGCTATATTTAGGCCTCCACTGTGCAATTAAACGAGCAGAATGTCTATACCGAGCAATACTGAACTTTTAAAGTAATTTTGTACGGTAAGGGGCAAAATGCAGTACAATCATTTTCCTAAAGTTACATTGACTATTTATTTGTTAGAACAAGGTCAATTCCTCTAAAACTTTTTTAATCTATTATATAAAGGTAGAATATAGAGGTCAAAAAATATATTTAAATGTAACGTTAGTATTAAGTAAAGAAAGGCTATTTTTATTTTATTTATAGAGGAATAATTAAATGAGTCGTGGGCCAAACCCCTTCTTTTAAACAGAAACTTTTACACTTTAGCTTTGGGATAGTGCTACCGCGCTTTTGACCCTAACTGTATTTTTTTTTGTCGATAAGTAATTATGGTCAACGTTAATTGATATTTCACAAATTAGTGTTTTCAGTGTTATTATGTCTTGCAATATAACTCGATTCTTTTGAGCTTCAGTGACAGAGTGGTTCAAAAGTGGCATTGTAACGAGAATTTTGGTTCTTTTAAAATACAAAATTATGACCCCATTACAATATTTACAGATTTTTTTTCTTCTGTCATCATGTTTATGCCGTTGTCCCATGTTATCTGGAGTCGGCGAAATGCGTTTTATTCTTCCATTCTACCTGTCGACCGCTGTCATTGACTCCTTATACCATTCCATTCCATCTCAATGATCTACATTGCATCCATCTTTTAGTCACATGTCCATACTAATACAAAATTATTCATCTTCATCTTTCTTGGCGCCAGTCTCAAACATACGTTTCAAACTTCGGTTTTATCATTTTTTATCTGTAAATTTTATAATGCGATTCTAATTTTGTATTTCAATTTAGTTCTCTCACACTCACACTAAAAGTCAGTGTAGTTTAGAAAAGTGAGATCGAAAAATATGTTTTTTTTTCCTGCCTATATTTGCAGTGTTGGTAACACCTAATAAAGGCTCATATTATTCTCCATACTTAAATAGTTATGTGGAACTTTTGCCTTTCTTTACATTGTGTGAACCATTCAGTCTGTTTAAGCTGTGATCTCTATGCACCGTATCAACATCAAATATTTTGTTTGGTGCGTGCAAGATAATTACTACGTGATATTTATTAGTACCTTGTGAACAAATTTGTTTAGTACTCGGTTAACCGTTTAGTTTTTAGCAGTGTTTTAAACAAACGCTTTAAATAAGCATACAATTTGGGTATTTTTAAATTATATTTTGTAAACTAGCTTTTAATTTGTCGTTAAGGTCTCTCCCTTAGACTGAATGGTGTCAGTGCATCTGCTTCAGACTGCGACAACCCGTTTTCATAGATTTTAATCTACAAATAGAACAATTATTATGTCATCTTCACTGTTACGTTGTCGACGCGTTCGTTTGCGAAAGTCTTAAAGCGTCGTTTGCGAAAGTCCTTGAGTTGTTCAGTCCAAGCTGAGCCCGGTGTTCGAAATATGGCCGGCAACTTGAACGAATGAAATTGGAGTTGGACTTGATTCTCTTTGAGTTTAATCTCGTAAAATTCCTGTTTCATAGAGAAGATTTTGATGTTATAAAAGGAATTGAAAAGTCTCATAATTCGTCGGTGTAGCCGGCGTTCGAACGCTTCAGATAGGATGAGAGAATTTCAATATTTGCCGAAAATTACAAATTTTATTTAAAAATTTCATTTTTACCGCAATCCGCAAAAGCAGAATAGCCGTGAATGTCGACTATCATGAAAATATCCGCAGTACAGTTACGTAATTATCGTCAACAATTTGGTTGCCAAATTGTGTGAAGTTGTAACTTAGGCTCCATTGTTATCGATTGGAACTTATTATTTCAGAACAAAGGTTCTAAAACAATAGAAATTGTAAAATTAAGTTCCCATGCGCTCTTTTAATTACAGCTTAGGTGATAAATTAATTATGGAAAACCAGACAATTTTTAGCCTGAATTCCAATTGATCTAGTTATTTCCCTAGATAAAAATAACAGCCCTAAAAAGCTGGCCTAACCCTACGTCTGAAGTCCCGAAATAATTCAGTCTGGTGGCTGAAAAAACGCTGAAAATAAAACAAAACGTGAAACCTACGAAAATGCTACAACGTGTTTAAAAAAAATTGTTTCAGAATACCTTACGCTCGGCGAACTCATCAAATATTTAAAAACGTTCAACAGCTCAATCGTTCGTAAAAACGTGAGAGTAAAGTCAAATACTCTTTAAATTATTGCACAAATATTTATTCGTAAATTGAGTGCAATAATTCCAATAAAAATAATTGTGGCGAAATTCCATTCGGATCGGACGCTGTGTTGGTAAAACACATCCTTAATACGCCAACAATATCGACCGTTTCTCCAAAATTTGGGGTACTGGCCGCTCTAGGAGCCTGTATGCACTTCCAATATTACTTGCAAAATTACCTACTTAGTTTCGAACAATAAAAATAGCTATAGGAAACTTATAATTAACATGCACTTAAAAATAGGCATACGAACTACTACAATTCGTATTTAAATTACGGCTTTAAATAATAGGACATTTTATACTAATATTTCATTATTTTTTTATTATTTAAAACCATAATTGTCTAAAAGTACCTTACACTCACCCTTAAAATGCAATAGTGACACCAAATTACACTTTAATGGTGTAAACTTTGATTTATTTTACTTTGACACTTCTTATAAAGACACTGTCTTGATTTTTCACGACACTCACAAAATCTCACTTGCACTTTATAATAAAACGTTTAGCTAACGTCGAAACATAAATGAGTAGCGTCAAACATTTTTAAAACTATTATATTTACGCTTAGAACTTTGAGCACGAAGTTTTTTAAAATTTTAAATTAAAGTAAGACATAAACGTGAAGTTTTTGGAGTTAAACTTACTGAGCTATTTTTAGCACGTTGACAGTTAATGCAAGGACGTGATAGTACTACTGTACAGTAATTATTGTAACACAGTGTATCCGCGGGTTGCGGAGCGTCGTTACGCCATCCGGTATCACTACTACCACTTCAAATTTTATATTGACACTCACGCAACACGTTTAGGACGATATTTATATATTTTAATATATGGAAAACTAAATTAGTTGTATTTTATAATGGTTCCCGAATAGGATTATTCTAACATGTTTGAGCTGTAGGGATAAAGTTCACAAAATGGCTCATTTTAGCTACGTCAGTGTAGGTTAGAGTTTGCGCACGCGCGAGGGCGTCTCGCCGCGCCCAGTCGCGCTGTCGTTGATCCCTGAATGAGTGACGTCACAGTACTATGAAGGGAATCTCTCCTCTTGCTACTTAAATTTGTTTAGTAAAAGAAATTTTAATCAGAATCTTCATAGTTTTAAGCCAATAACCTATAAGTACCGTTACCTACGTTTGAGTAGTTTGAAACTGTAGGCGGGAAGAATCTAAATTTTCATGTTAAATTCTTAAATTTGCTCCCGCATCTTTGGTTGGTATCGATTGGTGGTCGCCATGGGGACTGAGGGTGTCGACCTAGCTAATTTTCGCTTCTTACGTCTTAAGAAGCGTTAAAGTTTCATTATGGTTTTTTTTATGTGCCTACATTATCGTAGAATAATCGACATTATTTATTTGGATTTATAATATGAAAATATACAAGACATTAAGGTTATTTTATGTCAACTTATAAAATATTTTTTTTGAAAATTTTGGATTTATTTTCAGAACTATCATGGTGAACCTACTGTCGATACTAAGTTATTCATGAAGTTTGACCTCTTGCCCGGCAGCAGGTCTTTTGATCACGCAAACAGTTTTATAATAGGTTTAACTTTGTGAATGTTTTCCTTAGTGGAATTTACACTTTTGTGTATCGTTATTTATTTTTCAACACACCTGCTCGTAAAGTGAGCCTTATTACATCACTTTTAGGACTATAAACTGAGCTATAATACACACGTGCGTAATAACATTACACACTAGTGCGTAAAAGAATTATCCCTACAAAGTTAAATTGGTGGTGGTTTCAGTTGCGTCTAGTTCTGTGGGAATTAGTCCAAAAACGGGGTAGCAACCTCGGGAAGGTACACCACCAGACTTGCTTTGAGGACCTACACGACCGTAGCGCTGTCTCTCAAAACCACGCCACCTTGCCGCCTCTGAGGGAGGAGGCAGGGTAAGCTGTATCAACACTACCAAGCCAGCGAAGCATGTCGTTGTGCAACCGCAAAAGCATAAATACAGAACCCTCCCCAAACTCTTTCTTAGCAATAATCTTGTATTACTGAGCAAAGGCTCAGAACCAACTTTCATAAACGCTAGATCACAAACAGTAATAGACCTAACTTTAACAACTATAGATATCCCCAACTCCATCCAGGACTGGCATGTGTCCAACGAACTATCATGCTCGGACCACAGATGGTTCGATATACTATCAACTTCAATCTACCAAAACCACAACCGAGCAGAATTCCAAAACCACACAGACCAATCCAAGTTTATTAGGCTAGTCAAGGCAGAGTTTAGGAATTTACCCTCCCTTCCAGCTGAAATCCCTATTCATAGCTAGTTAAAAAACTAGCTATGATCAGTCTTGCCCACTCACTGTACCTAAGCAGGGAGCAAGGCAATCCAGGTGGGGTCCAGAACTAGAAAAACACTGACACAGGCTGAGAAGACTGTTCAATTGAACCATGAACAAACAAAGTTGGGAACCGCATAGGGAACGAGCCACGAGCTACCTAGATTGGGAGGTGGCTTCAGAAGTAATAGACAAAGATGAAATAATATGGGCAATCAACACCTTCTTGCTTGGCGGCAGGGTTGGATAGTATCTTTCCAGCTCTGCTCAGATGGAGCTGAATACCCTGTTTAAGTTTTCCGTGCCTGTCTAGCTCACCGTTACATCCCTTTGATATGGCGTAAAGTAAAAATAATCTTTATTCTGAAACCAGGTAGGAGCTCCCAGGAAGCTTTTGTACTTCTGGGCGGAGCAAGGATGGCTATCCTAGCCAGGACACCTATGCATAACTAAGTCCAACTAAGTAAAGTCTAAGTGCGGAGAATGGAGTCCCCACTCTACTCTACTTTATCGTATTTGTCGCTGTGTTGTCAATTATTTAAAAATATCAAGTTTTAGTGAGATTATTATTATTTATTTATTATTATTTATTCATTCATTATTATAACACCTTTACAGTTACATCCAAGGCGATGTTACAACTTAGGTATATATAAAACATATAATACAATACATCAGATACCTTAATCATTATTTATATGGCTAGACCGTTTTCAATTAGATTTTGCGCTACTCTTACAAATCTCGGCAAGTTCTGGCAAAATATATCTTCCGACAACACTATGACATTCTTCAAACGTATGGCTCGTGACATAGGGGATTGACAGAGTTAACCCCGCCAGAAATACTAGCACAAAAAGCAAACCATAGCCTAATCCCCGCTAAATCTAGAGAAAAGTACTTTAGCTGCCTTCGATAGTTTCCTTCAATGGAAGAGCAAGGAAACAACCCAGTCATTTTCTTAAAATGTGTGTTTGGCGTATTTCTCTGAACTCGTCAATATATACAAGCCCAGCTCCCTGTGGTGCATCTATTCCATGTTAAGAAGCATGTTTCAGCTTAAACATGGTGTTGATATCAAAACGTACTGTAACCTGATGGTATTTTTGAAGAGACGCTCGGGCGAATATATTGGTCAAAAATCTAAAGTTTTGTCACCAGCCGACGATGAAAAGTTTTTGAAAGAGGCTCTGGATAGACAGTACCTAGCAACAAAGGTACTTTGAATATTATTAATTTAAACGTATCTATGTAATTGCGTAACCTCAGCATAACTTCTTCGAACTAATTTATTTATTTATTTGCAGCTTTATATTATTACAACAAAAGATGTAGAAACCCAGGGAGAAATGCGTCTCGTCAAGATTACCCAGACCAAAACCAAGATGCTCCGATATTTTACAATCGATCGTTTCATAAAATGGTAAAAAAAATTTCAAGCTCTCCATTCAACAAAAAAAGAACCGCTTTTTCCAAAACTCTCAGAAAGCAAAATGTACTGCACAAACAAAATATAATTATTTTGTAATAAGCCAAACGAAATTGCGAAATCTTGAGGTTTGCCTGAGGCCGATTTTTACACTGGACCCAGGTTTAGAAGAACTTCGGCTGTAATGTTGGCTGATATAATAATTTTAAAGCAACATGGCGGATGGCCTTCTGACGCAATCTCTGAATCATACATACTCGCAGAAGACTATTCCTAACAAGGCGAAAATAGGTTTTAAGTAGGTTATTGCATTAATTATTTACATTTCAACGGGTTTCGCGATGCCAGCGCCAACTAGCGGCAGACACTATGAATTAATAATCCAATTGCTGAAGGAACTTAAAACAAAAATCAGACTAGGAGCGCCGGAGCGTGTTAGACTCATCAACTGGGGGCCAAGCACGACTGTTTTGACGTCCCATCGTATTTTCGTTTTGTATCATACAAAAATATGAATCCTAATATTATTCAATTCAAATTAATATTATATGCGAAACGAGAATTATAGTTATAGTTAAATTGTACGTTACTTCAAAAATATTGGTGCTAGGCCCTCTGAAGGATTTACACCTTTGTAGCATTCATATTTTCCCATTTTCTTAGTATTTCACAAAACTACATAGGTAGTCAATGTTTTTTTTTATTAGGTACTAAATCTGTGCTTTTTGGAGATGACGCTTTCATTTTACTGTAATCAAAGTCAAAGTTAAAGCATTTATTTCAAATAAACCATAATCAGGTACTTCTGAATTGTCAAAGTCAGTCCGTCAAAAACATGAAGCTATTTGCACGTTCCAAAGCGTAGATTTCTATGGAGAAGAACGTGCAAGAAACTCCACGGACACTCTTTCAAATCATTTTATGTTTAAAAAATCCTGGTTACATAAACCTTGTTGCTTCTATGTATGAGAAAAGTGTAAAGAAAGAAAAATCAATTTATAGTATCAAATATCAAAATGAGCCAGTGGCAACTAAGGGATTACCAGCCTCTACTGACGGCGCCCGTTCACGAACATGACGCGTGGCATCAACACCATTCAGCTCAACCATTTTGAAGGGAACTGAATGATCCGATACACGCGCCACCATCAGCGAGACATTGGAGTGAGCATGACACACCCTCAACTGCCCCTGCTATTTCATGTCAAACAAGGAAACTATCTATTAATATAATGGTCCACGGTCCTCACATTTACAGAACTTGAAATAAAAATTGCTTCTACATTATATAAAACTATGAATATTAATGTGAAAAGACAGAAAATGAAAAGTTTATTCCAAACAAAATATAAGATTATGTGGAATAGTATTATTATTAGATATCAAAGAGGGTGAGCATCTCTTCCAAATATAAAACCTAACTAGTGGAACCAAGCGGCTGAGGCTGTGGAGTAGGACCAGCATTTAGCTAAGCATTTTTATCAAGGATATAATCTTCCAGTTTATAATATGCTTGTCTACATACAGTGCGTTTTATGCATGTTTAAAAATTTTTCTCATTCAGTTCGAGAATCTCACATGGTATTTATTATAAAATTTAACACAATACCCCATATAATATTTACGCAAATCTCCCTCAACTAGTTTTATTTCTGATTTTCGCTTTCAAGTTTTTGTCAAGTTTTAATTTATTTTTTTATCTTATTTTAATTTATGAATCGGAATGATGTCCAATTAAACCCGATCCTTTATTATCTTATATATAAAATTCTCGTGTTACAATGTTAGTTACCATACTCCTCCGAAACGGCTTGATCGATTTTTATGAAATTTTATACGCATATTCAGTAGGTCTGAGAATCGGCTACTATCTATTTTTAATACCCCTAAGTGATAAGGGTTGTCCATCCCTAACATTTATTTTTTATTTTTTGGACAAAATTTTTATTTTTTTATAGTGTAGCATTAAAAATACATGGTACAACCCTAAATTTTCTCCCTTCTATCACCAACTCCTATTTTTTAATAGCGATATTAGGGCTTCAATTATTTTCTACTCTCGGCGGTCGATTGATCATTTACCACTCGATCAGTTATTCTTGATTATTTATTAGAAATTAAAATAGAATTGAAAAAATATTTTAGTCTATTTATGGTGGGAGGCTTTAGGCCATATAACATCACGCTACGGCCAATAGGAACCGAGCATTCATGAAAAATGTGGCGCAGACGGAGTTGCGTGGGACAGCTAGTATCTTTATATTTTGATGCAATATGGACGTCACTAACACAACAAGGCGTAAACTCAACATATATAAATAGAATATACAGTATCTATTCAAAATGTTACGCTAAAGTACGGTAAGAACGTGAAGGTATAGAGTTTCCCATGAAAAGAGGAGTGAGACAGGGAGACACACTCTCGCCAAAAATCTTTTCAGGACGTTTGGATTGGGAATCGAAAGGAGCAAATATAGACGGAGAGAAACTGACCCACTTGCGATTCGCGGACGACATCGTGGTATATTCTGAAAGCAAAGCGAACTTGAGAACATGGTCAAGGAACTAGCATTAGAAAGCTCTAAAGTGGGACTGTCACTCATCATCTGCCTAGCCTATCCCCAATTACATTGGGGTCGGCTTCCAGTTAAACCGGATTCAGCTGAATACCAGTATATTACGTGGAGCGGCTGCCTACCAGACCTCCACAACCCATTAACTGGGTAACACGGTAGTTCTTGGCTAGACTGAAGTCAGATTTATTGGCTTCTGACAATCCGTAACGACAGCCAAAGATCTACAAATGACAGCCGGGACCAACGGCTTAACGTATTTTCCGAGGCACGGAGGAAACCCGACATGTTAAGATGGTCACCCATCCACAGACCAACCTTGGCAAGCGTTACTTAACCTTGATCGACCCGTGCGGCTGATATTCTTTTAGCCACTTCTCCTGGGACGATCACTCAACACAACAAAAACTAAGATCCTAACTAATGGAGCCCCGCAAGACATTGTTGTAGACAACGAAAAAATCGAAGATGTAATAGAATATATTTATCTAGGGCAGTTAGCATCATTTGAGAATAACTCTAGCATAGAAAAAATACTGGGGCTTGTGAGAAATAACGAAAAAATAAACAACGGGTTTCACTCCGGGAGTGCCGGCAGAAGTGAAAACTTGAACATTAACGTTGTGCATTTTTGATATTTTGGAATGGTTAGGGAATAATTTCGCACGAATTGCTTTAATTATTAGCATAAAAGTACTATCATTGATGTGGTAAAATACAATATTCATTTATTGCGCTATTGTATACAAACGTGACAATTTAGATTACATTAAAAATTTAACACTTCAGAACTATAACAATTATTTTACATTAAAAAGTTTATCTTAAGTTCTCAACGAAACAGCAGGATCAGGCATATGTTTTCGCCGCGTGGTAGAAAGAGAGGGGGATATTACTTCCTCTCCTTCGCCGCGCCGGCGGTGTACTCTCCCCCCGTCTTACGAATTTTCGATCAGGTCACGTGTCCTGACGCGAGTTTAACATTTTTTACCTATCCAAAAAGTACGAAACAGTGAGTCTAAATATAAATAAGAGTTTTTACGAAACAATAGAGTACTGTTGTTGTTGTAGGCATGGTAGTAACCATGCCTTTTTTGTTTCAAGGGAAATCATCAAATGACTTCTTCCGCTCTGGGTGGAGCGGAATTGCGTGTCAGTTGATTGTAGCGCCACCTACCAGCTCCAATTGTGAATCTAAACCATTCTCGAATCCCCTTGAACACACGCAAAAAATTTCATCAACATTGGTCTAGCCGTTTAGGAGGAGTTTAATACCATACACACGTACACAAGAAATATACATATATTAAGAAGATTTAGTTAGAGAAATATAGTATATCTAAATTAGTTTCTAAAGATATAAAGTAATATAGAAAGAGTCGTGAGAGAAAAAAATAAATAAATGTGAAGTTAGTAGTAAGTAAATAAAGGCTATTTTTATTTTATTTTAATACTATGACACACTTTAAAATATTTATATAACTGTAGCAGGGTTCATGTATGAAACCTATGTATGTACTTGTAACGACATGTAAACTACACAATGCAATAAAATAATGATGATTATTAGTATTATTATGAAACTGATTCTTAGAAGAAATAGTGAAAAGACAATTGTAGATAATTTCATGATCTACAAATTTTAATATCACCCATTTTATTTATGATAAAACTTACCGTTTTACGAATATATTTACGAATTTTGTTTATAAATATTTTATTTTGCAAATGTCGGATCGATGGGTACTTTTCACATTTCGTTTGTAATTGTGTTCCGAACATTCGCACAAATTTTCAGCTCTATGCGTATTTTGTAACTTTGCATGTCCAACTTGGCCAGGCTGAAGAAGAAGGCGGTTCGACTCAAAGTCGAAGTCAAAGTTAATTTATTTATTTCAACTAGACCATAAAAAGGCACTTTTGAACATCAAATTTATAGATTGAAATTAAAATATAAGTGGCTCTAGTTGTCCATTCGCAAAAAGTAGATTCTTAAGGAGAAGAACGGACAAGAAACTCCATAGTTACTCTTTTCAAATATAAGTTTTACAATATTTTGTATACATACATTGATCAATTGATTATATTATGTGAGCACAATGCACCCAACATTAGCATACACTTATATACTTATAGGTACAACAAAGCAATACCAACAGAGATAAAATTAAATTTACTAGCAAGAGGCATGGTATTTACATATTTACAATATAATAAACAACATCGGATCAGTGTCTGAGTTAAAATACATATTTAAAAAAAAAAAGAAAAAAAACAGAAAGTACACCAGTATATTAAAAAACCGGTACTTATAATAAATCAACAAGTTTGACTTTGTCTACTACACCCCAGATCAGGGATGGCGAACCTTTTTTGGCGATCGCTATTTTCATTACAAAAATATTTTTTGCCATGACGTGTCACCATTTTTTTTTTTTTTTTTTTTTTTAAGGATGGGAAATCATCAAAATGACTTCTTCCGCTCTGGGTGGAGCGTAAGGGCGTGTCAGACTCTTACTGACTAAAACCCATCCGTGTTCCTTCTAAAGCCCTTTGCGTTCCAGGGCCGCGGTGACTCTTTCGAACAAATTCCGCAACCCTGGCAGGCTCTGGCCCTAGCGGGCCCCGTCCTCTTTGCTGACATCTCTTTGAGGCGCGCGTGAAACACAACGCGCCATCGACCCGGGCCTGGTGGTGATCGGACAGCGAGCCACCCAACGCTCGCCGTCCGCAGGCCCGCGCCTACGGTGGCCGGGGATCGCCCTGCGACTCCCGACGCCCGGGGCGTCTTCTCCTGTAGCGGCAGTTGGGACGAAGGCCTTGCCTTTCCCTCGCGCGGCCCGCCTCCTCCTTCGCTAGCATTACTGCTTCGCAGAAGGAGGTGACCGCTTCCCAAGCCTCCTCGCTCCGGACCATGGATTCAACCAGGGCCGGACGCGAGAGGTTGCCGCCGCCGATCGCCTCGACGAGGACACGGCGGTGCTCAGCCCAAGCAGGGCAGACCTCCACCGTATGGCAGACCTCCACCGTATGGCAGACCTCCACCGTATGGCAGACCTCCACCGTATGACGTGTCACCAACAATCTTGATTTGGTGATTCAATGGACAAAAAATAACACTAGACGCTACCTTAACTCTTTTTTGTAAATATAAATTTATAAAGCAATCTTAATGCCAATCAGCTTTGTGTTCAGCATGATTTCTGTTGTTGCTAATCATTCAAGATGCTAAGTAATCTTGTATAGGCGTCCCCAAATTATTTTGCTGCGTGCCACGGCTAACACGCGTGCCATAGGTTCGCCATCCCTGCCCTAGATCGTCCTATGGAGCAGGACCAGCATGTTTCCAAGCATTCTTATCTTTAATATAATCATGTCACTTGCAGAAGAAGTGTCTCAGAACCGGAAACGATGGGAAGAACGGAAGATGTCCTTTTCAGCAGCGACAATACTATAGTAGGCGCCAGATAAATGTGGAATAAAGTATATTGACCTTTCCCTAATAACTGTTCATAGGTACCTGAACAATTAAATATGAATCGTTTTTCATTATTAGACAATGTTAAGGATCACGAGAGATGATGATTCGGGACAGCTTTGTGTCATTAATTCCGTTTTTCAAATTAAAAATGTCAATAATTGTAGGTGGGTCAATGACCGTTATTCCACGATTATCTGGCGCCTACTATAGCTAAAATATAATTATTTAAAAAATAAAATTCAGTGATGAGGACGGAATGGTATTTTTATTTACGGAAATATTTTATCACAAGGCAATTTCGGGTGATGAATGAATATTAAACAGGTAGGTATGTTTTGTAATATGCAAATGAAGGGCTTCATTTATATCGACTCGTTCCGCTACAAAGGGCGTAAAGCCCATCTTGGCCAAAATCAGTTTTTGATGGTGTCTTTCTTAGTTTGTCAAGCATTTACGCTACGATGAAAAAAATGCGATACGATGAAAAAAATGGTTTTTACTACCCAACAGTTTCTTAACGCTAAACATCTCTTTTACGAAAAACCTAGTCGTAAAACAATGCAAACTTGGTGTATCTACAAACAAACATATTTTCATAAAAACAAAACGGGGTAAAACACAGTAACAAAACAAATTGTGACGCCTTTCAAAGACGCCATCATTTAAATAATGGCCAAATTTTGCAGATTTTTGGTACCTTATTTTAGTTATAGAGCTGCGATTTAGCAATGAGTGGAAGTTTGAGACGAACGTTTCCTAGGCAATTTAATCGCAAGCGTTAATTCAAGGTCTGATTTTTTCCTATGGAATAATCTAAAAAGACGTGTTGTGGTGTATTTTAACTCTGAAAGCAGAATATTTGTTATATCGTTAAGGGATATCTACAACATTTTTCGAAAAGTTTATGAAAAACACGACAAAAGCTATCGCATTTTTAGGTAAAGAAAGAGATTTGGTGGATTTTATGTACCTCACTAAAACACAGTCTTTTTTAGTAATGTTATCATACAAAAATATATCTGAACATATTTACTTAATAAAAATATCGTAATTTAAAGTTGTATAAGTACACCGTGTTTGGCCACCCTGCATTAATGATAAAAATAACATAAATGTGTTTTTTTGTTTCTAAAGATTAATAAACGCTCAATTATTTTTAAGTCTATAGTTTTTCTGATAGTCAAAACTTATTTTTTATTTAGACAACTATTCGCCGAATGTTGAATAATAGACACTATTATTCGGTATTCGACGAATAACCACCAAATGTCGAGTAATGCCGAAAATCGAATAATAGCGAGTATTCGCGGCATCTCTACTTAAAAGCCAGTCATTCTTATTTGTTCTTCGTCATGATTAGTATGAGTTCTCTTAATCAGTAAGATTTAAGAGTTTAGTATTTAAGCATAAATATGTATTTTATTAGACTTCGTTTTAACTTTCAGCTGCCTATCTCAAACCTTTCAGTTAATATATCGTATTAAGTAGGATTGATTAAGGATATAGCTTAAGTATGCATATTCATTACGAAAAGAAAATTGAAACTAAACTTCAAAGTAATCCGGATAATAATATATTAATAATAATAATTTGATTTATTTATCTCAAAAGGTTCCAACCGACATTGGTTCGTGACATATGATTTCAATCAAATTTGTAACCTTCGTGAGAGCTGGAGCCTGTAGTGGGTTCGGGACCTGTATGACAGATCTCCAGGCAATACTACACTTCTCATCAAAAAAATCGAAACACTTTCGTTTTTATTGTTTTTGTCCTAATTTTTTACAAAAGAGAATTAATTCCATGAAAAAAAAAACATTATTGTGTAGCTGGCAGTTTGGTCATTACAGTAAGAAGAAAAAAATCAAAATTCGAAATTAGAATTTCATTTGTTTATCCTATAAATGAAATTAATCACTGTTTTGAGACAAATGTGTATTTAGGGTTGGAGTACGTTTCTCGTTTAAAAACTAAAATTAGCGCTTGTCTTTAAACTTTTTGTTTCTTATTTCATTTACTGTGACTTTGGGACGTCTGAAAAAACTTTTTTTTCTAAGACATATGGATACTTCGCCCGCAGAAGCCGCCCAAGTGGTGGCATTGCTGGATTCTGGACTTAGTCAGCGTGTTGTGGCTGCAAGATTGCATCTAAGCTTATCATCTGTTCATAGAGTCTACAAACGCTATCGGGAGACTGGTTCGTTCACGCGCCGTTCAGGATCTGGCAGGAATCGGGTCACTTCTGAGCGAGATGATCAAATTATTGTAACAACCTCTTTACGAAATCGACGCCTTAACGCTTTTCAACTGCAGCAGCAGCTTCGTGTTGTACGAAGAGTAGCTGTAAGTGACTCTACAATAAGAAGAAGGTTGAAGGAACGCGGATTGGCACCGCATAAGCCAGCGAATGGGCCGAAATTAACTGCAGACCATCGAAGAGCGCGCCTTAACTTTGCACGCGAGCACCTAACTTGGTCATACCTTCAGTGGAGCAAAGTACTGTTTTCTGATGAGTGTAAAATTATGCTGTATGGTAACGACGGAAGGAACAAGGTCTACAGAAGAGATGGAGAACGCTTTGCACAATGCTGCATTGAAGAAAAGGTCAGCTATGGTGGCGGTTCGTGGACGGTTTGGGGAGGAATCAGCGCCGACGGTAAGACAGAACAGACGGTATCTGGGCCACGGCTGCCTGCACTAAACTCTCATCGGTACATCGAACAGTGTCTTGAACCTCATGTGATGCCCTATGCACATTTTATTGGCAACGACTTCATATTCATGCACGACAATGCTAGAGCTCACACCGCGGGCGTCGTACGAGATTATCTTACCGAAGTCGGTATCTCCATTATGGTATGGCCAGCAAGAAGCCCGGACATGAATCCCATTGAACATCTATGGGATGAATTAAAGAGACGAATTCGAGCAAGAGATCCAGCCCCAGAAACACTTAGCCAGCTGCAAAATGCAATCCAAGAGGAATGGGATAATATACCACAACATGTGATCGTGACTCTCATCCGATCGATGAAGAACCGTATGGAAGCAGCAATAAGAGCTCGCGGAGGGAATACAAGTTATTAAATAAACGTTTCTTACATTTTTTTTCATTTACGCGTGTTGTTTTACCCATTTCCTTCATATTCCATACAGGGTAAAAATTACTCATTATACAAAATACGAAACCTATGAAGACTTAATTTGAATTTAGAACATTAACATTAGGATTTAAAAACCTCATACTACTCACTATTAAATGACATTTTACATTTATTCCTAAAAATATACACATTTTTCTGATAATCCTTATCAAATCATAAACTGCGAGGTGTTTCGATTTTTTTGATGAGAAGTGTATTAAGCACTAATTTGTAAACATCCAAGCCTTCACGTATATAGAGGAATATTTAAAAACTAAAATAGAGAAAATGTTAAACTATAAATGGTGTGTCTTTGAGTGTGTAGTGTATTGTGCGTGTTGCGTGTATGTGTGTGTGAAAGTATATTTGTTAGAGTGAGTGTAGGTGTGTGTATTAAAATGAAGTCTACTAATTTACTATCTTATTTATTTTAAAACAGCTAAAATATTTTATATGACACAATATCATTTTAATATTCCTAAAATCAATTTGTATTCTTAATTTGTAACTTAATACTTTGTATAACCCCCGTTATTCGTGTTTATGTTTATCCGTCAAGTATGGTTTTGATCTGGTTTTTGATGATGAAAACCTTTTGCGCGGAGTGCACAGCATGGCGCACGGTTTGTAAAGACGTGTCAAATAATTCGCCAAAATGGTCGGTATGAAACTGTAAGAACTAGGGTTTTCCACTTCACTTTCGACTGGCAATGCATTCTTCTTCATAATTGTCTTTTGACCCATCGACTGACAGTATATCTTCTTAGCAAAATAATAACACTAGTTTATCTACACGGTTTTTGTCCCAGAAATACTATTATTGTTTCCGGAAGGTGTTTGATGCGCTGAATTCTAATCTGACGTTCAATTTTTTGTGGCACGTCAGGATAACTAGAACCCTCAACTGAAAATTGCGAATTTTCGAGTTTTCAGGCACCGTTATATCATAATATAAATTATAAGCTCCATAAAAGTTGGCAATAGTAACTTAAAGTATTTGCCTTACTCATACAAATCCAGTTTGATTCTTTATGATACCTCATTCCATCTCCGAAAATTTGTTACCAAATTGTATGAAAAACTTACTATGTAAAAATACCCTATCATCGATTGACGGTATAAGATGAAAAAATGAAATCCGAAATATAATTTTAACACAATGTTTGTAACTGATGGTAGTAATTACAGATAGCGAGATCAATTTTTCGAAAATGAAATAAAAAAATAAAATAAAACATCTTTATTTCAGAAAAACACGCACGCACGAAATACTGCACGCTGATGCGATATGTCGAAAATCGATGTTTTGGTACTTTACACCTAAGATTTCTAAAAATCCTGACGAGCTAGAAAAATTTGCACGTCAGAGTTGAGCTTAGTGCGTCAAAAACCTTCAAAAAAGCATAGAATTGTCAAAAAAACAAATTAAAAAAAAAATATTTGTAAACTACTGTAATTTATGATCTACCTACAGTTTAGAAACAAAATTATATTGAAAATAGAAAGGTCGCATAACTATACAATGTTACTAGCACTTTGCCCGCGACTTCGTTCGCGCGGATTAAGAAGATATTCCACGAAATTCAACGCCCCTCAGCCCACTTCAAAGGGTAGTTTTGGAAAATAAATCTCAACGATTTTCATTAATGACCCAGGCTTTTTGCTGCTGAAACCACATGACTAACGCAACTGTTGAGCCCTTCATTCCGTTGGCAGTTGAAAATATTATGAAAATATTCGTTTCAGCCTTATACCTACACCCATGTAGGAAAAGCCAAGGTTTTTAGAAAAAGCCAAATACACGTACTTACTCCTCATTTGTTATCAAGATTTCTAATGTCGAGTTTCAACTTTATACTTCATTTAGGTCAGTATTTGTACCAGCTTCAATTGTATAAACTTATGGATTAAGATTTTTCATATAAACTACAACCCCTTATTTCACCCGTAAGTATCCTAAAATCCTTTCTGAACGAGACGACATAACGTGGAACTAGTCAATAGCGTGATTATTCGACTAATTTTTAAAATATTGACCACTATCACATGGCTCCGCTCATGAAATCCGCGACACACTACGCATGAATGTATTTACCCTAATACGGTAACCGCTTGACTATCGCGCCATATATCCTACTGATTGAATTTGTGAAATACAATCGTTTTGAAGTTCCTTATTAAAAGAAGGTCGTAAGTAAAACCGAAGTGTCAAACTATTGCTTTGTGAGCTTGCTACTGCACTCTTGACCGGTACTGTACACTTACCACAGTGTAGTCATTTTAAACCAAAGGTTGACTGGTAGAGAATGCGTTGATGTATTTAGTCCGCCCATGTACCACTATTGTATACTTATGTCACCGGAAAATTGCAGACTCCGTAAGATTGTAATAAATCTTGATTAGGTTATAATTTCCAGATAAAATCGTTTTTTATACAGTAAATCTCATCCAAATTCAAAAGTTTCCAATATATCCGTGTCTCATTTAGAAAAAATATTTTACAATTTCACGCGATATTTTACAATCTTACGACGTTTGCCATTTCAAGTTCAAATAAATAAAAAAAAAATGTTTTTTTTTCCTACGTTTCGTATATACTTTCATATGTCAAAAAGGCTTGGGATTGAGCTGCTGCAGTGATGTACAGAGATGTACAGCACATCAAGCTACTACAATCTGTCAGATTTCTTTGATAGATTTTCAACTTTACTGCCAACGCAATAGGTTCAAGGTTGATTGGGAAAATTTGACAGTTTCCGGTAGTTTGTTTTGCTGGCCTCTGTACATGGCCCAATGTTTATATTTACATTTATATGTTATTTTCTTATTTTTACACATTGACATTTTATATTCTCATTTTTGTATACTTTTTGACATGAGTGTTTTACTTTGTAAAGTATTCTATTCTATTCTATTTTGTTTTAATTCATTATTGTGAATGAATGCAGGGGTTATTTTTGCTTTTCTCTTGAAGTATTATTTTTAAGATATCTGGCAGTTTGTGGCCTACCTAAATGTCCTTTCATTGGCATATTTGTCGTGTCGAGTCGTTGAGCTTCTTAGTGGTTTTAAGCTGAGCTTTTCTACTACTGACTAAAGCTTGCACTTAGTGGACAGGTTCACTCGAATTTGTGCGCTTCTTTCCTCAAAAGACCATTTTAGACACTGATCTGCATGGTCTTCATGTAACGTGTTATGAATGTGAGGACCATGTAGATCGCAATATTAGGGCTCCACTTCATGTTAGTCTGGCAGTTTATGCGGCCTACCCAAATGTCCCTTTTGGTATTGCTCGTCAAATCGTTGAGCTCCTTAAAGTTTTAAGTTTGAGCTACCCAATAACTGACAAATGCTTGCACTGTCTGGACAGGTCAGACATTAACCTACATGGTTCTCATATGATTAGACCAGTACGATTGTATGGACTTTAAAAGAGAGTTTGACCTCTGAGTTTGTTTCGGTTCCCCTCAGGGTAGTCACCTTGGAAATAACGGACTCATTTAGTTTAAAATTACCCAAAAAGATTGACGTGTAAAAGTGGTATGTTTAATCTACTTACAAAATAAATATCATGTATGCCTTTAGTTAACAACTGATGAAAGATAGATATAGATGATACTCACTCTAACTCAGTCGACTGAATTATCGTACTCTTGTTTTGGCTTTAATTGCTATAAAAATAACAATTTTTTTTTTTCAATTCTTTCGCATGCTTATGTAAAGTAGACAATTATTTGAAGTATTTCTCATATACCTAAGCAGCTACGACAAAAATATTTTTACTATTTTGGGACCTACGGAACTTTAAAAAAAAACCATTTTAACAAATTGTTTGCTTAGCACTAGGCATTTAAATAGTGACACAGGATAAATTGTTTTAACTTGTTTTGGGTTTGTAAAGTGGAATGCGGTTCAGCCAATTTATGCCCATTATCACTAACAGCCTGCTGAAACCTAAATTATGGCACAGTGTTGCAATAATGTTTCCTCAACAAACTCGACGGTTCAATGGTAAAAAAAAAATGGGGGGCAGTCTTTGGGGATTGCCGATAGAAGTGAAAACCACAATGTTTTTTTTTTAAGTGAAAACTTCTTTATGCACGTTTAGCATTTTTCTTAACGTTAAGTGTACGGTGACGATGACGCGAGTTCCATGATTTTTGTTCACCCAAAGAGTAGGTACACATATATACACAGTATACATATAGCTCATGGAAAAAGTTCGGTGACGATGACGCGAGTTCCATGATTTTTGTTCACCCAAAGAGTAGGTACACATATAATATACACAGTATACATATAACTCATGGAAACCGTTCGGTTCGGACGAAGACGCGAGTTCCAAGATTTTTGGTTCACCCAAAAAGTGTTCAAAGCGCCTAAAAAGTTTTCATTTGAAAAAAACCATTATGGTTTTCATTAGGCAGGGCACATTGCTCGCAGCACAGAGAGTAGTTGGAGTTGAAAGGTTCTAAAGTGCGGCCTCGTACTGCAAGTCGCAGCCCGCCTCCGTGTGGCACCGCCTCCCAACAAGTAGGTCGATGACCTGGAAGAGGCCGTGGGATCCATTAGATGCTAGACGCACCGGGCAGATCGATGTGCTGACATTTGCGCACGTCTCTTCAGAAGTTCACGTCTTTCGCTCGGCTGAAGATGATGATCATCAGCTTATAGTATATTATGTATTACCGTACAAATGAGCAACTTAGCTCACTCGACAACGAGTTCACGAGTTTCGTACGACGTTTTTTAACACATTTGCGAGGAAAAAGCAAACATGTGTTGCTTAATTATTTATAATTATTAAAACAATTGGTGAACGTACAATTTTGATAGCGATTTTCGATTGATTAGGATGGCAAGAAAAATACTTTTGTTTTCTTCTTGTGTAAATGTCGGCGACAAAGGCAAATCATAGAAATTACTGGAAGCAGTAGGCACCAAATAACTCATGCTACGAGATGTACATGGTTGTGGTTCGGGGCAAAAGTTTTTAGCATTTGGCTCCAAATTAATGGCTTGAGTTATTTTGTCACTGATTTTCGCATTGTATGATTCAGCGACCCGCGTAAGAACGTCATCCGCCATTTCGCTTTTAAGTTAATAGTACCTGGATGACCGAGCTCGGTTTTTTTGGCAAACGTTTTCTAAAAATGAAACCCAGCTAGATCGATTTATCGCCCCCGAAACCCGCTGCATACTAAACTTCATGAAAATCGTTGGAGCCGTTGCCGAGATTAAGATTATATATTTACACTAGTGGTCCCGACAGACGTTGTCCGAACGTTTGCTTTGTCTGACGAAAAATTATAGATTGCAGCGCCACCTACCGGGTCCAATTGTATGTCTAAACCATCCTCGAATCCAGTTAAACACACACAAAAAAAATCATTCAAATCGGTTCAGCCGTTTAGGAGGAGTTCACTGTCAACACACGTACAGAAGAATTATATGTATAAAGATATATACAAGAATTGCTCGTTTAAAGCCTATAGATATTAGATATTGGCTCCTGAATCCAGTGTAAAAATCGGCCTCAGGCAAACCTTAATACTTCGCAATTTCTCTTGGCATATTACAAAATTTGTAAATACCGATTGTTTATGCAGTACATTTTCATTTCTGAAAGTTTTGGAAAAAGCGGTTATTCCTTGTTTTTGTTGAACGGAGAGCTTGATATTTTTCACATTTTAACGAAACGTTCAGTGAATTGTAAGAGATCGGGGAATCTTGGTTTTGGTCTGGGTAATTTTGACGAGAAGCATTTTATAATATTTTTATAATATTATAAAGCTCTTGTCGACTAAACGCACCAGTAACACCGAATATCAAGGCAACCTGCAAAGAAATCAACTTATTATTGCTTAAAAGTTAAGCTAAAGTTACGCAATTATATAAATGAGCTTAGATCAATAATATTCAACGTAGGTACTTTTGTAGCTAGGTATTGACTATCCGGAGCCTCTTTCAAAAACGTTTCATCGTCGGCTGGTGACAAACTTTAGACTTCCGACCAATACATCCGTCCGAGCGTCTCATCAAAAATATCACCAGGTTACAGTACCTTTTGATATCAACACCACGTTTGAGCTTTAACATGCTTCTTAACATGGAATAGATGCACCACAGGGAGCTGGGCTTGTATGTATTGGCGAGTTCAGAGAAATACGCCAAAAACACATTTTCATAAAATTACTTGGTTTGTTTCTTGCTCTTCTAGTGTAGGAAACTATCGTAGGCAGATACTGTATTACCCGATTAAATAAAAAACATATGGCATACATTAAAGTTACTTACTTACCAGTCAGTAACTTCTATGTAACTGGCTTATAAATCATTTAAAAAATATATTTTGTACAGGTAATATGCATAAAAGAACAGATTACGACAAGAACTGAATATGGCATAATGAAAATACATTTAGACTGTATATATATTTATATACTATCGTATAGCCTGTCGCCACGCCAACAATCGGTTCCACATCAAAAAGGAGACAGCTTGAAACTGTGAAATAAAATTACAGTCAAATTCATAATAGTATTGACTCAAGGCCCAAAAAGCGCTCAGATATTAGTGGATTATGTATATAATGACATAATCTAGGGAGTTAGTGATAGCGTGACGGCTGACAGAATGGAAGAAAAAAACGTGTTGGGGTCGCGACCCCAATTAACGTGGGATAAGGGCAGGAAGATGGTGATGATGATTGTATGTAATGACCTGAGATTGGAATAGTTAGACATTAGTCTAAGACCTAATGTTCGTGGAACTAAGTAAGTAAAGTAAGAGTTGATAATACCTTCTCTAAAATCCCGGAATCATAAACATGACTATTGTATCCCGGGATTTAAGAAATTGAAATTATTTATTGCGATTTGAACACATTTAAAAAAAAAATTAAGAATCTTATTATGTTTTTAGCGTTCGGATGGAAAATGGTTTTAGCAAACCCTCAATATTTTTAAACGACCTATCCAGTGACACCCCTCACCAGAGGTAGACGAAAAAAAAAACAAATACACTTTAAATATAGCAAGGCCACCCTAACAAAAATTTATTTAAAGATTATATTTTACCACTTTTTTTTACACAACATATATCAACTTTCTAGCGCTAAGCGTCTCTGAGCTACACCGCGGACGGAGAGACAGACCGACGATCATGGCGAAACTATAAGCGTTCCTTGCTGACTACGGAACCTTAAAAACGATTAATTATTTATTTTTCGGGTATTTACGAAGAGATATCGAATTTATCTAGCGCTTACCTTATCAAAACGTTTTTCAAACAGACATATCAACGGTGAAGTGCCAATACCTCCTAACTGGCATTTCTCGAGAGATTTATTTTTTACAGCTTTTAATTTACTGGCGCTTTTCCCATGTATTATTTTTAATCTCCGAAGTGTATTTTTAGTTGAAACTGTATTAAATGGTTATTAACTAATTTAATATACCTACTAATTAATTTTCAACTTCTCAAGATATTATTTTTTTCTTCCAGTTTGTGTAAATTATTGATTTTAGCAGTTAGGAGTTATTGGCACTTCGCCGTCGATATGTAATTTAACCTTTTGAACGCCAGAACATAAACGCATCGGCGTGCCCCGACGCCAAGCCACAAATTTTTCAACTCTTTGTGACGTTTGGCGTACAGAGCACGCTCTTGCTTGTCATGTATATGTCGCAGCCAACCAGCTTAATCAGCCGTTTCATTAAAACGGGTCCTGTGATAACGGCGCTGGTGGTATTAGAACTGAAGGAAAATTTAAAACTTATGTTAAAAGCAGACTTTGTAAACAAGCATATTACAAAAGTTATTTTCTCGGCTGTAATTTGTAGATCTGTGACAATTACAGGAAGCAAGCAGCGTATCCTGAGTTGAGATATTTATTTATCAAAATATATAAAAATGAATCCCTATTTCCCTTGGTCACGGCATCACGCGTGAACGGCTGGACAATTTCGCTAATTATTTTTGTTGTGTTTGTTATTATCAGGAGAAGGTTTTTGAAAAAAATATAAATACATTCGTGCGGAGCCAGGGCGGGCCATTAATTAATTTTAACTGTATGTACAATAGTGGTACATGGGCGGACTTAATGCATCAAGGCATTCTCTACCAGTCAACCTTTGGGTTAAAAAGACTACACTGTGGTAGGTGTACTAAAAAAATAGAATTAATTATATTTCTATCTATTTTTAATTCGTCTAAAACACAAAGAAATAGTCCGCTAGTGTGTGTTGAAAGGCGCCAACTTCCTTTTATCCAATGTCATAATGTCGTCGTCCTAATTCGGACGGACTGGTATAAGTGATGACTTATGGAAACCAAACGTGGTCGCTCACAATGGGCCTCATCAGAAGGCATCAAGAATGTCACCCAAAGAGCAATGAAGAAGGCAATGCTCGGAGTTTCCTTGCGTGATCGAATCAGGAATGACGATATCCGCAAGAGAACCAAGGTTACCGACATAGCCCGAAAGATCGCCAAATTGAAGTGGCAGTGGACAGGGCACACTGCTCGCAGAACAGATGGTCGATGTGCCTGAAAAAATCTGGAGTGGCGACCGCGTACCGGAAGAAGCAGCGTTGGAAGGCCTCCCACAAGGTGGAACGACGACCTGGTGAGGGTCGCGGGTAGCCGATGGATGCGAGACGCACAGGACGGTTGTTGTGGCGACACTTGGGGGAGGCCTATGAATTCGCATACCTAGCATTTCGCACCCCCTATACAGTACACTTTTTTGAACCAGCTCCCTGCGTCTAGGGATATTCGCTACCGATTTTATATTTCCGCTCAAAAGTGGTGTAAGGTTCCCGTGGATGTCGTAAGAGGCGAGTAAGCTGCCAGGGTTGCGGAATCTGTTCGAAAGAGTCACCGCGGCCCTGGAACGCAAAGGGCTTTAGAAGGAACACGGATGGGTTTTAGTCAGTAAGAGTCTGACACGCCCTTCCGCTCCACCCAGAGCGGAAGAAGTCATTTGATGATTTCCCACCCTTAAAAAAAAAAAAAGAGGCGAGTAAGGGACTCACCAGAGAATGGGCAGCAGCATTCTCTGTGGTTCTGTGCATTGCAACAGCTACACTGCGATCGCCAACCTGCCTGCCAAGCGTGGAGATTATGTTATACCCCCCTTTGGGGAAGCCTATGTCCAGCAGTGGACGTCTTTCGGCTGATATGATGATGATGATTTTTTTTAAATTTATTCGGGACAAAAAACAGTTATATATTACGACATTTACAAAAGGTAGTTTTATTACAGTCGAAAAAACATATAAACCACACCGTTGTCCATGAAGTGACATCGGAGTATGATAACAAACGCATGTTAAATGAAAAGAATAAAATATATATTTATATATTGAATTTTTTTTTTAAATTTAATATGGGTTTTCTGTTGACTCAGTCTAGGTCATAGATGACAGAGACAAAGTCAACGATGAAGCGAGCTTACACAGACGCAGTCAGAGAGTTCCACGCCTTTGCTGTGCGCATTATAAAAGACGTTTGGAAACGTTTAGTGCGAATTGGTGAAATAACAACAAGGTAGGGATGGTAACTTGCAGTGCGTCTAGATGACCGATGGTAGAAGAGGGCCGGTGGGATGAGGTCGTGGAGTTCCTGGACACTCTCCCCTAAGTACAATCTATATTTAGAAGAAAAACACTATATACCGATCGATCCAAGGAAGCGGATGACAAGAACATCCGTCTTATGGGCGACTTGCAAGAAATTGTGAAAACATGCTTTTAAATTTAGATTGCGACAGCGCGATAATTATTTCTTGGTACAACTCTCAGATTATAATTTAAAATAGATATTAGTGTTATTACACTATGCGCAGTGCAGAGCGATGACCATGGAACCATGTTTGCAATTTTAATATCACAATGGAACGAATAAATTGTAAACCTGATTTAAACCTGTGTACTGATTGGTCGCCAGTTTATGTCAGTTCCCTATTTCTCGGAACAACACGGGGCGATTATGATATGATAATGACATCGAAAGAAAAGTGAAAAACGCGTCATACTGTTTAGTATGACGCGTTTTTCTGACGCATGTCTGACGTTCGTTTGAACGTCATACAAAGCATATTATTAAGCTAACTATACAACTTCCTATTTTTATGAGAAATTTAGTGTAATAGAGAGAAATTATTCAAATTGCACAATATGTCGTCGCAGGGAAAGGGCCCACCCCTTTCACTGCGACGTTTTGGGTTGAAACTCTTGAACCGTGGGGTCCGAGTGCTCATGCGTTACCTATATAAAGAACTGGCTAAACGCTTAGTTGACACTTCGCATGACCCAAGGGCTGGCTTTTACCTCGTACAGAGGATAAGCATTGTCATACAACGTGGCAATGTCGCCAGTCTTTTGGGCTCACTTCCAGCCGACAGCGATGCGGACGAATTTTTTGACGCTATGTTATAGTTAGGAGTTTTTATTTTAAGTGTATATAGTTAGTATTTATTAAAACAGTTGTAAATATCTATGTAAATAAAAATAGTTACAATTTTCAGCAACTAGGTTTTGTTGAACTTATCAATGGAGTTGGAAATTGTTCAAAAAGGTTTTCAGGAAAAAGTCTTAGCTAAGCCTGACGTTATTATAAAACAAAAAGACAAAAAATGTGACATAACAAATGAAACGCTACATTTTTTTTCTGTCATTCATTACCGTTTTGTTTTGACGTTTAATACAAACAAAATATTAATATTGTTTTGTTGAGATTTTTAAAATAATTTAATATAGTAATCATGTTTCTATTTACAAAGGTAAGATTTTTATGGATTTTAAAGGACTGTTGGTATGTATTATTTTATTTATCGATGATATTTTCAAGATTTTTTCGTTTTATGTCTTTCTTTGTTTATTGTGAATTGGTTAATGTTTCGTAACATTTTTATACGCATCGTCCTTATTTTTTAGTATTCTTGTATAGTTCTCTATACCGTGTCATAATAATTGAGGAGTGTCTTTTCAAAAGGGCATATCTGCATGTTATCTTATTTCTCAGAAACAAGAAAAAACTAAATGTGAGCTATGTGAACTGTGACGATTTACTTGAGAAAATATCCTGTTTTGTTTTGAACACGCTTGTTCAAGTCCAATTTGCTAGGTAGAAGATCCCTTTTTGCATTCGTTCAAGATGTATAACTATGTATTTTAGCATAAGTAAGAAAGCCTTCATACTCAGTTGTAAAAATTATCATTTTGGAACAATCCCCTTTTGAAAAGACTCTCCTCAATTATGACAGGTACCTATTTACCCCTCAGAAGCTAAGCCGGGCTAACAGTATTGTGCTAGGCCGTGTCGTGGCACCTTCGGACGCAGTTGATTGGTTGCAAAACTTATTGTGAAATGACGTAGGCCTAATTATATTCGTGTGATTTGTGTATCTCAATTCACGACACAACACGACACGTTAAGTAAATTAATCTAACTTAATACTCATAATGTTTCTTTTCAGAAAGTCGGTCGTTTTACAAGTACACTTCGCACTCAATTACCCCTTAAAAGTAAGAGCCAATCTTCTTAGATTTATAACTAAAAGATTACTATTGCACTTACTAATCTTTTAGTTATAAATCTGAGATAGCACGTCAGTCACAGATAACAAACCGCAGATTAACAAGAAGGAAGTGTATGACAATTGCGTGTTGCCAACTTACCAGAGATAACGTGAAGCTGCAACAGCCGGTCGATTCTGTAAACATGTCGAAGTGAAGGCTTGGGTGATGTGATTGATGTGTCATTCCATCATGATTATATAGAATTGACATGACAGCTCACCTCGTGATCACTTCACCCAAGCCTTCACTTCGACATGGTTACAGAATCGACCAGCCGTATCGCTCCAGTCAAACAGGCCTCACCAGGGGGCTTAAAATTACTGGAGAGGATAGTGTAGAGCTATTCTCGGAGTTTCCTTTCGTGATCGAATCAGAAATTAAGAGACCCTCGGGAATTTTCAAATTAATTAAGTGGTTGTCGCAAACTGTTTGTATGTAGAACCACCTAGTTGGAAAATAGGTAGATTTAAAAATAGTTGGGTACAAAACGCAAAACTTTTATAAATTCTTTTTAAAAAATGCCATGCAATCACAGAATTATAAAAAACAGCCAACGTAAAAGAGGCTTAGAAGCGCTTTGTCTAAAAATATCACTTTGTGATAGTTACTTTGGCGTCCGTGAACCGGTAAGTGGTTTTCATTAAATATTTGCAACTTTCATAGCCGGTAAAATAATTATGAGAAATGATAGAATAATATTCAAATTTTTATGGTTTCAAGTAAAAGTCGAGTACAGTTGAGTTGTGAATTTAACTTCAGTTTATAGTTTATTCAATGTACTTTAAAATAGAATATACTCTCGCACTCGAAAACCCTCGCTTCATTCTTAAGGTTTCGTACCTAAAGGGTAAAAACGGGACCCGATTACTAAGATTCCACTATCCGTCTGTCTGTCACCAGGCTGTATCTCATGAATCGTGATAGCTAGATAGTTGAATTTTTCACAGATATATTTCTGTGGCCGCTACAACATTTGTGTTAAATGTATCTAAGTATATTTTATTTAAAAAAACAGTACTATATTATTGTCAAGCGTCTCGTATTACATAAAAACAAAATTAATAATAAAAAAGGTACTAATACTTTTGACCAGCTAGGTTGATTAACGTTCAAACAGTGTGGGTCGGCAGGGTTACATTACGTTGCAGAACGGATAGTCGATGTGGCCGAAAGGACCTGGCTTTGCGATTACGTATCCAAAGACGCAGCGTTGGGAGGCCGCTTTCAAGAAGCTGGTGCAGGCCGCGAAAACCCACTAAATGTGAGACACACAGGATCAATTGATGTGGCAATTATTGGGATAGCAGTTGACGTCTTTAGGCTAAACTAATATTGCAAGCTTATACTGATTTTCAATAACTATCTTCATTATTTTGGTCCTTAGGTACCTACCGCGATGCCTCTTTCACTATTCATCATCACATGCACGACTGTGTCGTCATTGGTGCAGGAGGTGCAGGTCTTCGAGCTGCTATTGGTCTGGCAGAAGCAGGCTTCTCAGTAGCCATGGTTTCCAAGCTGTTCCCCACTCGATCTCACACCACTGCTGCTCAAGGTGGCATGAATGCTGCTCTTGGTAAGTAAAGAACTTATTTGGCTAGCTCGTATTGTGACAATGAAGAAAAAAGGCTACATAACATGCATAAAATAAATTATAACAGCAGACTAGACAGCCGTCCTGGCAGGGTTGCGGACCTGTCAGGGTTTAGGAGGCCAAAGGGCATTAGGAGGAAGACGGAAGGTTAGACAGTAAGAGTCTGACACCGCCCAGAGCGAAAGGAGTCATTCCATCCATAAAAAAAGAGAAAGGCCTTCCTCTCCCTTTTTATCTGACTTCTTCCTAGGCAGAATATAATCCACACTATTCTGTCGTCTGATAGTGTAGTCCAGTCTTGGGGGTAGGACGCAAGCTCGTCCCACCATCATGGCGAGGGTATGCCATGATATCATCTAGCGTTTAATGGGCCATCTCAGTAGATCTCTTAGCCCAATTTTAGGGTTCCAAATATCCGTAAGAACCGTCCGTCTGTCCATCTGTCCGCCTGTCCGCCTGTCCGCTTGTCCGCTTGTCCGCCTGTCCGCCTGTCCATCTGTCCGTCTATCTGTCCGTCTATCCATCTGTCTGACTGTTCGTCTGGCCGTCTGTCCGTCTGTCACAGCCAATTTTCTCCTAATCTACTGGACCGATTCTGTTGAAATTTGTTACACATGAGAATTTCTGTGACCCAAACACGGACGAGTTACGTACTAAATAAATAATAAAAATGTATTTATACATATATGTTACGGCTAAATACCCGAAGTGTCCACATGCGGTTAAACTTAGATGTATCCTCTTATCTTCGGTTAGAACTAGGTTTAGCCTTCATCATAGCGGCTAGAACTAGGTGCAACCGCACACCGGTGGCTAAACTTTGGTGTATACTATTTATCATCAGCTAAAACTAGGTTTTCAGTTCAGTTTAGCATTTTGGTTTTGTTTTGAGATTCTTATCTTGCCTTGAATTTTCATCGTAAAGTGGTATAACAAAGTAAATCGTTTTAAAACCAAAACAACATGTCATCATTTGTACTGAAGAAGTCCAACGGTTACTATTATTGAAATTTTTATTGTAACTATTGTTGCCAAAAATCTATTCGCGTGTACACAGAGTACTCTATAAATCATGTATTGATTCATTAAACAATATTTGATAGTAACAATCACTTAAATTAACAATAAGAAAAACAAAACAATTATATTTTCATAGTTTATCAAGTACCCGCAATTGTAATTGATAATTAACCAACTCCGACATATGCAACAATTAATTACAGGCTAACGCCACATGCACGATTTGTGGTTATACACATTGTTATCGCACAATAAAGCATTGCTTTTAACTTAAAAGTTTAAAAACTATGGTGACAACAACAATTAATAATAAAAAATACAGTAACTTTAATAAATAAAAAGTAGTGTTTAAAATTTTTGGTTAAGTACCTAATATTTTTTTCATAACTTTACAGTAACTAGTTTTGAAATGATTCAAGAAATTAAACAAAAAATGACCATTCCATCTCCAAAACTACTGAGAAAAAAAAATTAAAAAGCGTGAAATTTTAGTGGTTGTTTTCCCACAGCGAAATGAGTTTATCTTTGTAATACAATCGATTTATGAAAAATAATACATTTAAAATCAAGAAATTGCAGAATAACTATTGTGAATTGTGATAAACAAAACTCGAAAGCGACTTCGAACCAATAATATACATCGCGATAGTTCAACCGCACAGTGACCGCGGTCGTTGCCCTTTGCGAATCAACCAGCTGATAGGTACTCCTGATTTAATGAAACAATACCGAATAAGTTAACATAAAAGGATGCCGCGCGCGATGCGCGGGACCTCACTCGGTTGTAACAAAATGTTATCTACTTGATAAACCTTAACTTGAGGTCTTGACCATGATTATTTTCGATACGTGTTAACATACAGGATGTTAACACGTATCGAAAATAATCACGGACCACTTAAAGGTACAATTCCGTGCATCGCGAGCAACCGCAGCCGCGCGCGATTTGCATGCGGCAATAGTCAGAGTATGAGAATGTGTGGCGCCGTTTCCGAGGTTCAGATGCGGTGCCATACATTTCCACACTCGGATGGTCGCATGCGATAGATAGCGCGCGGCTGCGATCGACCGCGATGCACGGAATTGTGCCTTAAACTGGCCCGTGATTATTTTCGAGGTGTGTTAACATACAGGTACCTCAAGTTAAGGTTTATCAAGAAGACAACATTTTGCTACAACCAGATGGCCGTTAATAAAAATTAATTTATTTGCCGGTTTGTACACTGTATGATGAAAGCATCTGTTTGGCATTATTATCAATTTTGCATGACCACAGAGACAATAACGTTATTATTTTATTTATTCTAATTTAAAACTGCTAACGTTCTATAAAGTTTAGAGGAGCTTGCGGCTAAATAATCATTACGGGTGGTAAAACTTCGTCGGTGGATGCGTGAATGATCACGCATCCACCGACTGACCTCGGCAAGCGTTGCTTAACCTCGAAGTTTTTATCACCCGGTAAATAATGGATAGCCATTATTTACCGAGTTTTCTTCGTGCCTCGGAGCGCACGTTAAGCTAGGCTGTCATTTGAACATCTTTGTAGTCAGAAGCCAGAAAATCCTACCACCAGTCTTGCCAAGGGTGTTGTTTATGTATTGAGCAAAACGTACAATAGATATGAAAAACACAGTTACTGGTTATTTCTGTAGGTCAGGCAGTCACTTCAGGTGAAATGCTGGTATGCAGGTGCATCCGGATGGAAAGGAAACGGACCCTAATATAGTAGGGAAAAGACAAGGCAGAAATATTGTTCCGGGTTATGATGAATTTCTGTTGCCGCTATAACAACAAATACTTATAATAAACAGAATAAAATTAATATTGAAGGGAGCTCCCTTCCAACAGACATAATTTGTTTGGCATTTTTATAAATAATGGTACGGAACCCTTCGTGCGCGAGTCCAACTCGCACTTAGCGGGTTTTTTAAATTGTTTCGTTAAATTTTCCGTCTTTGTGTACAGGAAGCATGCATGCAGACGATTGGAAATATCACTTTTATGACACCGTCAAAGGATCAGATTGGCTTGGCGATCAGGTAACTAGTACTATAGTAATTGAAAATGATATTTTACTATGTTCCTACCTAGGAGTATGTATGTATGTAGGTACTTATTTATATTTTAAAAAAAAACATGCGGGGCAGTCTTTGGGGACTGCCGATAGAAGTGAAAACTAAGCGAAAGCTAAAGCGCTCAGTGACGATGACGCGAGTTCATGATTTTTGTTCACCCAAACACATAATCATATACACAGAGTATACATATAAAATTTTGACGGTGCGATGTTTACAGAATACTTCGGCTGTTTGTTGGAAGTGCAAAGTAATGAAGGCATTTTTAGAAGTAAGGGCGGATTCATGATTACAAGATTTGCGCAGTCAGGAAATATTGCCGAGGCTTACGTGCGAATGTGCCGAGAGGCTTACGTGCGAATGTGCCGAGATCGCATTTTACAGCTTGGAATAGTTTTTTATTCTCCTAGGCGCGCGCCCAGCATGGTATGCTATGCTTTTGCTTGCCACCAGGCAATCGTCTTCTATCCGAGTTCATAGTTAGCCCTTGCATAGTTTGGACCCTGTAGATCGATCGAGAGTCTACGTTGATAGTGGCCGCAAAGTCTATGGCAATTCATTTATTTCAACTACACCATTAAAAGGCACTTATCAACGTCAAATTTACAGTTTGAAAATAAAATATTATAGTGACTAGTTGTCCATTCGCAAAAAGCAGATTCTTATAGAGAAGAACGGACAATAAACTCCATAGTTACCTCTTTTCAAATATAAGGCTTACAATTTTTGTATACACTAACGTAACACTTAATATACTACTAATAGGTACAACAAAGCAATACCAGCAGAGGTAAAATTAATAAGTTTAGAAAGCGACATAAAGTACTCATATATTTACAAATTTTGCAACCATTGATTTATATACTAATATTATATAATTAACAACAATGGATAAGTATGTGAATTACTTTACATATAAAAATCAGTAAGTACACCTGTATGTACTTATACAGTAAATATATCAACACATACACGTAAACAAATTTGACTTTGTCTACTACACTCAAGATTGTCCTATGAAGCAGGACCAGCACGTTTCCAAGCATTCTTATCAAAAATTAAAAAAAAAAAAAAATTAATGCTTGTTTACAAAGTTTGGTTTGAATACATACATTTAAAATTTTCTTTCATTTAATTCTAATATGTCACAAGGTATTTTGAAATGAAAGATGTTCGTTTTTTGGCTAATCTATAATATGGTTGATCTAATTTATTTCTATTTCTAGTATTAAAATTATGTCTATCACTAATTTTGCTAAAGAGATGTAGACTTTTCCTTACATACATAATATTCGTATAAATAAATTGGTCTGTCATAATATTAATCTTTCTAAAAAGTTCCTTGAGAATCGCGGCGACGAAGAATATAAATGGCTCTGACAGTCCGCTTTTGCAAAGTAGTTATTGATTCAATGTCAGTAGCACGTAGTGGCATCTACTAAGTCCTCAACCAGACAAACGCAGGCAAGTGTGGCAGAATAAGGAGTCCTAACAACGCTTATTCAGGGCCTATCAATTAATAATATTTATTTATTTACTTATAATAAGCAAACCAATAGCACTGTCACTTATAATTCATATAAAATTATATTCAAAATCGGCATTTCAGTAAACATGCAAATGACATTAAATAATGAATATTATTTACAAAAGAAAAAACTAAACACTGAGTCCAGTATACCTAATTAAATCCTGAACACTACAAAAACAAAACAATTTGAGCTATTAAGACGTACATTGTTCGCACTGTTTGAAGAGGGAACGTATGTATGAAGCAAAACCCATAGGGAAATTTCGATAGGGTAATCCGTCAAATTGGACCTTGCCATAAGTGTTAGGGGTAGCCCCCTAAAACGTATGGCAAAGGTGGTATTTAAGGTAGATATGGGCAATTTAAAAATGCTATGATGTCGCTTGCTACGTTGGCTAGTCCTAAAGTTTATAATTATATAATAATAATTTAATAAATAATAATATAAAATAATATAAAAAATAATTTTATATTTACCATTTATAATTTTATGAAGCATAAGTAAGTCAGAATGGATCCGCCTTTCTTTTAAACTGATCATCTTATAATACCTTATCCTGGCATTGTAATCAGGAATAGCTTTTCGGATCCCATTCTTCATACATATAATAACAGCTATGGGCAGTTTCGAAATAAATCCAAATTTTAATAAACCAATCCGATTTTCGACAGGACTCCATACATTACTTAACCCGAGAAGCTCCTAATTGTGTACTGGAGCTGGAGAATATGGGTATGCCGTTCTCAAGGACAAAAGAAGGTAAAATATACCAGCGACCATTTGGAGGAGGAACCGTCAACTTTGGGAAATCTGTGGCCAAGAGAACATGTGCTGTTGCTGATCGGTACTTATTATGTTTCAACGTTATTTAGCATATGACCATTTGTACTGTGTCTGGGTGTAATTTGTCTATAATATGTATGTATTTAGAAATAATAATTTTAATATAATAATAATAATTTATTGAGAAACAACATTGGAACCATTCTTGTTAGTAAACACCTTATATACTATAACTTATGCACTTAGTATGCTCAACCGTCACGCTAATACTGGCTCCCTTATCTTTTATTTCATTGCTCACACAATCCATCCACCTTTTCCTGGTTTCCATATCCCTAAAATTTAACTTTGTTGGGAAGTTCATCATTTTTGCCGATGGAAAGAAGTACGGAGGCTTAGACTTTAAAAAAGGGAGGAGGTTCTCAATTCGTTTTTACGCCATAACCCCGTCATTAATATACCTATTTAAAAAAATATTTTTCAATGTGAAAGAATATACTTTCCGATTGGTCTTTTAGAAGTTTCCTCAAAATCGGTTCAGTAATTTCGGTGTTAAAATATAAACAACAACCAAAAACACCGACTTCTGAAATAAAAGTTATTTTATACTTTGTAGGGTTTTTTTAATTTGGAAGTCGGTTCCTTTTTTTGTATTTTTTTTTATTTTGCAACCTCTGCAATGCAACTGCAAAACAGGCTGAAAAGAGGCCTTTCGTCCTTCCAACCCTCCTTAAGTGTCTTATTCCTTTTAAATAATTTCTTACGTTTCGTATTTTCATAATGGCATATGTAGACCTGTTGCCAGCAGTAGACATATATTGGCTGAAATAATGATGGTTGTGATGATAGTTCCTGAAGCACATAAACAAAAACGTGTCTCTTCTAGCACTGGTCATTCCCTACTCCACACGCTGTATGGATACTCGACGAAGTTCAAGAACATCCAGCACTTCACCGAGTTCTTTGTCATGGACCTTCTCGTCCAGGATGGCGACGTGGTTGGCTGCATCGCCATTGACATGGATGACGGTAGTCTTCACAGGTAATTCGAGACGACACGGTTGGCGCAGTGGTTGAGCGATTGACTGCTGCGCTGCGTGTCGTGCGTTCGATTCCCGCACGGAACAAATATTCGTATGGCCTACAGATAGTTGTTCCGGGTCTGGCTGTTTGTGTATGTGACTTTGTATGATTGTAAACGCACCCACGATACAGGAGAAATTCCTAGTGTGGGGCAAAGTTAAAAAAAAAAAAATTGGAGCCGGGCCTTAGGCCGCTATTCTACTGCGTTACCGCGTTTTACAATTATTACTAATTTTAATTGCACCTTAAATGTCATAGTCGTCAAATATGGAAACAGTTATAATAAAAACTTTTACACTGCTACACTGTTTTCGGTACCTACTACAGTAAAAAAAGAACACTGCTAATCTCAGTTTGAATCTGTCAAGAAAACTCAACATTCATCATCTGCCTAGCCTTTTCCCAACTATATTGGGGTCGGCTTCCAGTCAAACCGGATTTAGCTGGATATCAGTATTTTACATGGAGCGGCTGCCCACCAGACCCCAATATAATTGGGAAACGGTTAAAAATAACTCTTTATTTCAGACATAATTAGGCCCATAATATTGTTAGTAGTAAAACTTAAAAAAAAAACTTAAAAAAATCAAATGATGATGGCTAAGCAGATGATGATGATGATGTTATGAATTGAAAAGAAATTTTATAAATAATACGAACCTTGGCGGATACTAACTTTTTGTGGAATACATTTTTACATACTTATTTACGTGAACGGCAAAAAATCTGAGGTAAGAATTCTGTGCCTCCGGTGAAAACTGATACAACTTCAAAATTACAACTTTTTAGTGTAGCGATTTAAAGTTTTATTATTTATTCATATAAAAATACTATTATCAATAAATTTACCGAACACTTAATGTGAAATACAAGTTGCATCGTTTTTCTTTACTACTTACACTGATTTCATACAGCGAAAGAATAAAGTGGATATGCCTCAAATCCCGAGATTCATTTTGTAGAGTAGAAAAAATCCGTGATTTATCAAACAAAAAAGTTATTTACTTTTACACAATTTAAACCAATGCACGCGAGACTTTGCCAAATTTTCATCAACGACATCGGATGTCTGAAGACGCAAAATTCCAATGCGTACACGTGCGATGTTGTCACATTTGTAGTTCGCACAACATAGCTTGTGAGAACAAAAGAAAAATTAGTATTATTTATTTGTAATATTGTTGGCCACTCGGGATTATCTATTACAAATCCAGGGAAGATCATTTCGATGCAAGCACATAAATAACTCTACCTAATTCCGACCTCTGCTTATAACCGAGATAAAAGAGCTACTTTTAGTACCAACGAGAATATTCACCCACAGGTTTCAAGCCAGGAATACCGTGATGTCGACTGGAGGCTATCCGAGGATGTTCTTCTCATGTACAGCTGCTCACACCTGTACTGGAGACGGAGTCGCTATGGCCTCACGAGCTGGCATTCCACTGCAGGATATGGAATTCATACAGTTCCACCCCACGGGTTAGTAAAGGAATGTTGATATTAAAAGATCTGTTACTTTGATATTTCAAGCTCAGTTTGTGTAGGACGGGTGCTGTTACGCGAATGGATAGAATGAAAGAATGCTATAATAATAATAATTTCTTTATTATCAGGCAACTAAGGCCCATAGATAGAATAAAAATCTATTTCCGACGATGACAGAACCTAGAAAACGACCTGTCAGAAATCAATACAAAATTTTATTACAAATCGAGTCCTGTAACACAGCGTTATTGAGAAAAAGTGTTATTTGTATGGTAGGGACCACATACAATAAATTGCCAGATTTAATGGAAAATGATATAAACCAAAACTTTAAAATGAAATAAGTGGCCTTCCTAATAGAAAAATGTTATTACTCGATTAATGATTTTTTAATGGACAAACATCTTTCAAATTTAATCAGCAATGTGTATAATAATTATAATTTATTTATTTATTTTGAACATATTTACTTAATATTTATTTATTTTAAATTTTATTCTAAAATAACATTTTAATTGACATTTCTCAATATTAAGTTTTGTATTTATAATTGTATTATTTCTAACTGTGACATTTTAATTTGTAATTTTACTTTTTAGATGGCTTTTAACAATTTATATAAATTTTTACCTGCTATTTCCAGGCAGAACGTACATGGCTCACTCTTATCTACTCCACCTGTATTCTAATGTAATCTACATTCGTTGCAAATAAATGATTGAGCACACAAAAAATAAACTTATACATATTAATCTTGCCACAAAATATAATCTTATACATATTAATCTTGCCACAAAATATATCTTATAAAATAAGATGGCGCGACGACGATGACGACGTAACTGTGTCGTGTAGCCTGCCCCGAAAACGTCTCGGTAGACTACCCTTCAGCCAAAACTCTTCGGCCAAGACTGCGCTACCGAGTTATAATTTGATCAATCGTGCCCCTTAATGTAATTAAACTTGCATGCGAGTTGTTTGCAGGAGACAACGCGAAAGTCTGGCTAAAAAGTTATGTACAAACGGTTATCCATGATAAGAGCATGTGATACGGAATAATGAGAAATATTATGTCGTTAGGAATGTTTTGAGAAAAGAAAAAGAAATAAAAAAGTATTTAACTGCCACAAAACGACATACTATTTTTCTTAAACTAAACCCTAAACGATAGTGTTAGTAGTTCTTAAATTATATTAGTAAAGACACGTTCGAAACTAAATAAGAAAAGAATAGGGGGTATAAGAAGACAAAAACGATTAATAGATTCATTAGAGATGATATAATTAAAAAGTAAGTTAGGTACTAATTCAGATCACGACAAAGAGAAATGTATGAAAGAATATATGCGGCGTTGACAACAAAACAAATTCGGATAAAGCAGGGACATGAGACAGTCACAGATCTTTTATTAAATTCCACCCTCAGCATATGTAAGCGGGCACGCCCTTTATGTCTGGAGGTTTATTTAGTTTGATTTTTATTTTGTTTTTATGCTTGTGTGGGTCTGATTATACCGGTATAACGGAGTGTGCTAGCTTACAAGTAGCGAATAATTTGTTGTATTGTTTTCTTTGTAAGAATACTTTGCCTACTGTTTTTTAAATGCTAGTTCTCCTAACTCAACAGACAGATGTATTCATAGAGTACTACTATAATAAGTAGTGTTGCTGGGGAGTTTCTTGCGCTACTTTTTCTTCCCAGCTAAAACACTAGGGACTGTCTTTATGTAGTTTGACATTCTAATAAATGACTTTTGATTTTGTATTTGATCATGATGAAGTTCAGTGGGTATATTAGGTCCTCAATGGTCTATCAAAAGTCATTTATAGAGGTCCTAGAGGTGTAAAGGCACTTCCGGGAGATATTTGGAGGTATTAGGATTCGGCGGGAGGACACGCTCAGGTCACCATTCTGTATATCGCCCGGAGGATATGGTGGAGCATACGGTGCAGCTCCGGCCTGCTTGCGCGAAGCACCGACGTGTCATCGTACACCATAGGTACGGATAGTAAAACAACCCAGGTCCTATGAGATCGCTGGATTTTTTTTGGGTACTTTTATCTCCGGTAACTTTGGTGGATCTTGAATTTGTTTGAGTGGATTTTGTTTTTAATCATGAACTCTAGAAATTTGTGTAAACAACCCACTGAACTTCATTATGCTTCTGCTCTATCCCAATTTATTTGAACTCGGCGCTTCATGTCTTCTTCTGTACATCTATTTGTCATCATCTCAATATGACGACACAATGACGTCACAGTTGGCGCAGTGGTTGAGCGATTTACTGCAGCGCTGCGTGTCGCGGCTTTGATCCCCGCACGGAACAAATATTTGTATGGCCTACAGATACCCCACAGACAGTTGTTCCCGGTCTGGCTGCTTGTGTATGCGAGATATTCAATTCAAATTCAAATTAATTTATATGTTTGTAAACGCACCCACGATACAGGAGGAAGTCCTAGTGTGGGGCAAAGTTAAAAAAAAAAATAGTAAGTTTCTTTCAAACCATAACAGTTCTAGAAAGAAAAAGGAAAGAAACTCAGTTTACTCTGCCAGAAAAGACGCACAGAAACACTGAAAGATAAATAATATAATATAATATCTTTGGACAACTCACACACGGTCATCCGATCCTAAACTAGGCAGAGCCTGTGCTATGGCAACCAGACAACTGATAAACATACTTGTATATTTCTAAATACATTACATGTTATAGACAAATTACACCCAGACACAGGACAAATGATCATGCTTATCAGACAGATTGTTCGGGGTGGGAATCGAACCACTCAACCAACAGGCCAGTCAAATAACTGATCAGCTAGAATTATAACAAAACTAAATAAAAAACGCATCATTATCAGCCTCTCACATAATCCATCCATCATTCCACCCAATACATCTATGTATATTTTTCGCAGGTATGTATGGTTCAGGCTGTCTGATGACCGAAGGCGCCCGCGGTGAGGGCGGGTACCTGGTCAACAGCGAAGGACAAAGGTTCATGGAGAAATATGCTCCGAAAGCCAAAGACTTGGCAAGCCGTGACGTCGTGTCCAGATCGATGGCCACAGAGATACGACAAGGTATGTTTTGATTTTGATTTGTTTTATTACGTGCCCTTTTTTGTGTATTGTTCAATCATCTAATGACTAGTGGCCCGCCCCGGCTTCGCTCGAATGTATATATTTTTTTTTTAATTTTCTTTCATGAAAACCTTCTCCTGACGGAAAAACAATTAGTGAAATTGGTCCAGCCGTTCACGTGTGATGCCGGGAGCAACAAAATAGGGATTAATTTTTCTATATATTATAGATTCACAGAGCGGGAGGAAGTGTCAGACTTTTAGGCGTCCGTTACACGCTGATCCAACATCAGTCAATTCCAAAAGTCATGATTGACAAATGATTGATGGTGACTGATAGAATTCAATCGACATTGCCGTAAACTTAAAATTACCTTAATTATGGCGATATAATATTGACTGATATACGGGATTCGAAAAAGGACAATTTAAGGACCCAGTCCATAACATTTAGAAAACAGACCTATTTACTTAAAAGTCATGACCAATAAAATATCCAGATTTTCATCAATCAATTTCATGCAACCGTCAGTCACTGCATTACACTATGGTTTATCCGTCAATCACACCAGCCTTGACTGTGGTTAACTGACAGCAAAACCTACCACGTAATGGACGCCATACTCACTAAAAACCACCCGTGTTTCTTCACAATAATGCCCTTTGCGTTCTAGGGGGGCTACTCTCTAAGCCCGAAGTCCGTAGTTGCGGGCTTAGTTGCGGGCGTATTCTACTCCGTATCACCTAACCACTAAGAATGAATGACGAATGATGAATGTGTTGTCATTCATTCTTAGTTCGGGTTCGGAACTAATCGTCAGTTCGAAGGTGATACGGAGTAGAATACGCCCGCAACTAAGCCCGCAACTACGGACTTCGGGTTTAGAGAGCTCCCCAGGGCCGAGGTTACTATTTCGAACAATTTCGCCCCGGGTAGTTTTATATGTGCCTGAAAATTCAACTTAGGAAGGCTTAATAGAAAAGAAGGAGAAAAAATCTACTTGGACACAACAGAGCAGCATCAAACACAGAGTACAAGAATTATTAGCAAAGTATTTCACTCTTCCGGTATGGAATACCAGAATAGTTACCATTTCAACATTCGCTTGGCGTCAGAACCCAGCGCAAGTTTTCAGTTTGCAACCCACTCAGTTATAATTAAATGTGCAATATACTCAGTTATAATTGAATTGCTGGCGCTCGCGGCTACGCCCGCATGGGCCGCATGTTCCCCATATAAATTCCTATGTTTAGGGTTGTTTTTCCTGTGTGTTATTCTGATATTATGATGTTATTTTTGACGTTCAAAAAGTGCAGCGTTTTTGAGTATATTACGTTTGATTTTGAAATAGGTAGCGTGCGTGCGTGCCGATGGATGCGAGACGCACTGGTCTGGTTGTTGTGGCGACACTTGGGGGAGGCCTATGTTCAGCAGTGAACGTCTTTCGGTTAATATGATGATGATTTAAGCGATATTACCGAAGCTGTAAATGATCATCAAAATCGATTCAATTGATTAGCGTGAGATAGTAATAAACAGCCATACATACAGCCAGACAGTATCATAATATAATGTTTGTATTGGATTTTTAAAAATGGTCACTTTCCTTTAGTTAGCCATAATTATGTTATTTATCACTTCCCAGATTTTGATCCTTATTAGTGACACTTTCGGACTTCGTAATAATACAGAGTGTGTTATTTTTTCAAAACCAACCGGTTCGTTTGCTGACTAGTAAAATCGATTTTTCAAAAATCATATGATGCAGTTTTTGTTTTCATCAAAATCGGGCTCGAGGCTCCTTTCAGTGTTTTTCGATATTCCTCATAGTTTAGGATTTGGCCATCCACGCACGCTTGAAAATTCATCCTGTATTGTAGGAAAAGTATAATAATTTTATATTTTTTCACAACTCAGTGTTTTATGGAACGACACTTTCATCAGCATTACACACAATAATATCACTACATAGTATAAAACAAAGTCGCTTCCCGCTGTCTGTCTGTCCCTATGTACGCTTTAATCTTAAACTACGCAACGGATTTTGATGCGGTTGTTTTTAATGGTTTATATGTATAACGTATAATACGTATGCATAATATAGTAGAGAAGCACTGATCATTTTAGAGGTTTCTAATGTGATGTCGTAAATAAACACATTTTTTTGCGCTTACATTGCAAACGCTGGTTGAACTCTATTAGATAGATCAAATAATGTACTACAGTATTGTACACCAAAAAGGTCTACAAAAAAGTCCGCGCTGGTATATGTCTATGTCTTAGGGATAACCCACAATAACCATTTTTTATCCTTTACTTTGAACGAGAAATAATGGCTTATTTACGAAGCGATTTTAAGCAATACAGCATTAATCATTTTATCCAATTAAGTACCTTAAATACATTGTGTATTTAATATAGATTAATATGGCCCTGTACAGCATGTAATTTAAATGAATATTTCCGAAGATATTACAGATTTTAAATGCAGGGACATAGCGGCTGCGGCGGTACCGGCCAAAAAGCTGTGAACGTTGAATATTCTGTAGTATATTTAGTATCAGCATTGCACCCGTGCGAAGCCGGGGCGGGTCGCGAGTTAGGTATAAATTATAATCATGACTTGTCATAATTATTATTTTCCTACCTAATTTTATTGTAATCCTTTTAAATGGAATATATTATTATACGTACTTAGATAAATCGACTAATATTTATTTGGGCATGTTTTGCGACTTTTAATATGTTTTATGGGAATGTATTTTTGAAGTTGCACGCAGTATTCGGATAAGTGATTGACTTCTGAAGATTGTTTTCTTTGTAACTACTTACTAACTTCTACTTTTCGGAGTACCTACATATTCTGTCCCTGTAACTGATCGGCTCGAGCTCCTAGGCATGCAGTTGACACCCAGTCTCAACTTCGGCGCCACCATTGAGCACAAAGCCCAAACTGCGGCCAAAAAGCTGGGCATCCTAAATAGAGTGAAGCGATACTTCACGTCTGGACAGCTTTTAACCCTTTACAAAGCACAAGTCCGTTCATGCATGGAGTATTGCAGCCACTTTTGGGATGGCTCAGCTAAATACCAACTTGCCGCGCTTGACTCGGTGGAACGCAGAGCTAAGAGGCTCATTGGCGACGTAAAACTGGTGGATGCCAAGCTTCACAGCTTGGCTCATCGCCGCAAGGTTGCCTTCTTGACGGTCTTCTATCGATTGTTCTTCGGGGAGAGTGTCCAGGAACTCCACGACCTTATCCCACTGGCCCCCTTCTACCTTCGGAAATCTAGACGCAGGGCCGTCTTTACCCGGCACTTCAAGGGGTGCGGTGCACCCGGGCGCAGTGTCCTAAGGAGCGCAAGCCGACTGCCATAATTTTCAATAGGTATCTACTACACAGAGACCACGAACGCGGAGCCGCGGGCACAGATAGTTCATTATACTTGCTTTCGGCGCATGTCATAGCGTTCGCGATGTGCATGTTAATATCACACTTATTATAGGATTTAAATTCATTCAACACGTACGCGGCAAAATTTCCAGTTTAAAGAGCGCGGTGCTCTTTGATATAGCCCGAAGTAGAAACAAAATGGCCTGGAGAATGGTTTTGAACAAATACGAAAACTTAGTAGCCCTGGCTAAAATTATATTTTTAGTTGTTTCATTAGCCTCTCAAAAAGACCATTATACAAATTTATTCAGTTGAACCTGGACCAAGTGAGCCTTAGTCTCCACAATTAGGTGCCATTTCGTTTCAATTTGACAAGTAAAGGTACAGGCGCGGCGGGCGCCCAGTGAGTGTCGTCCACTGATTGATGTTTATAGACGAAATTAAGTCTTAATGCTTAGACTTTGAAATTTGATTTTGTTTAATGGCCTGCGCAGATTGGCGGAAGGACGGCAGAGGATTTTTAATTTATCAATTGAACATCGCAAAGGGGCTATCGTGATGAATCAACTGCAGGGTCTGGATGTGGAGCCGAGTCACAAACCACGCTCCACCTCCTATCTTGCCCTCTGTGTCCCAAAACATGCAGCTGAAGTGACCTGTGTGCTGCCACCAACGATGCCGTGGAAGTGGCAATAATTTGGGCCACACAAATCTAAAAATAATGTCGTTCCAGCGACACGAAACAAAAATTAGGCCGCGAAAACTGCGCTGCTATGCTCTTAGGTCGATCACCGAGCATTGAAACATTTCGATTGGTTAACTATTAAATTCAATTGATAAATTAAAAATCCTCTGCCGTCCCATCCGCCAGTCTGCGCCGGCCATAACAATGTGAAACTGTTTTTTGTCAACTCAAAAGCCCAAAAAATTTAGTTCGATGTATAATAAATAATAATTATTATACAACTACAATTTTTTTAAATAATTATATACAGACAGACTGACAGTCGGACATGGCGAATCTATAAGGGTTCCTTGTTGCCTACAGAACCCTAAAAAAGGCTGACTTTCGCATCCCGGCGCCAAATATGCTTAAGACTGTGTCTAGACGCACTGCAAGTTACCATCCTTGCCTTGTTGCAATTCCACCAATTCGCACTAAACGTTTCCAAACGTCTTTTATAATGCGCACAGCAAAGGAGTGGAACTTTCTGCCTGCGTCTGTGTTTCCGAACGCATACAACCCTAATATATTCAAAATTAGAGTGAACAGGCTTCTTCTGTGTAAGCTCGCTCCATCGCCGACTTTGTCTCTGTCATCTATGACTTAGACTACAAGAGAAAACCCATCTCAAATAAGAAAAAAATTAAAAAAACTTTCGACAAATTGCATTATAGGTACTAGTAGGAGGTTTTCCCTCTTCTGGCTTTAATAAGTTACACATACACACACTATCTTCTTCTCGTTGAATGTAGCAGCTTTCTTGTTGTAGTCCACGGTATGTTTTCCTATTCTTCGACAAGCACTATTTTCTTAATACTAATGTTGTGTTCTTAACTTTATTATCATAAAAAAACCGCCTAAGTGCGAGGCGGGCTTGCGCGCACGAAGGGTTCCGTACCAATATCTATAAAAAGAGCAAAACAAATATTTCTGTTGTATGGAAGCCCCACTTAAATATTTTTTATTCTGTTTTTTAGTATTTGTTGTTATAGCGGCAACAGAAATACATCATTGTGAAAATTTCAACTGTCTAACTATCCCGGTTCATGAGATATAGCCTGGTGACAGACGGACAGACAGAAATACGGACGGACAGCGGAGTTTTAGTAATAGGGTCCTGTTTTACCATTTGGGTACAGAACACTAAAAACGATCCTTTGTCCTTTTGAGGAAGGCTCAGTTTTATGCATACCATTTTTTGGCGCTTTAGAACAGGCTGGAAATAAAAACATATGAACTTCCAAGACTTCATGTGCCATATTATATTACCGGGCGAGTTCGGTGACCTCCTGCAATTTGACGTAATTTCCTCGTGTTTTCGACTAATATCTATGGCTATTTTGTTGATGATTTTTAATGATTCTGCATAGATAACAGTGCAAAATTCTTATTTTATGGGATCAACACAACCATTAATAAAATAATGAATGATGTGCGATAAATAGATAACGTTTGCATAACTTGACAGAATGCAGGGACTGGCGACGAAAGAATTTGAACGCAAGTATTATTATAATATGCGCCATCTTTCGGGTGTTTGCTGAAGTACTATGCGCCCAAGTCAGCTGTGTGCGACAAAAGAGACAAAATCAAACAATCCATTGTTTCGTTTTTTAAGATTGGCCTAATTTTTATCCACGCCAGTCTATTTTGGAGCTAAAAACAGACTTTAAATAAATAAAAATACATTGTGCGTCTCGGGACGCTCGACAAAAGTTATAACTTAAACTTATCTAACTTGAACTATTTAATATGGGAAGCGTCTGTCCGGTAGTTAGAATGAGAGAGGAAGAGCCTGCCTACCGCTGTCGTATGTGTGAGAGAAAGGGAAGCCAGATAGACTGGCGCCGTAACGCGTTACGTTATGAAGCGGTTTACCCTCCCAGAAGAAGTTATCACTTCAATATTGGCATAAACTTGAACTCCGAAAACTTCATGTGCCATATTAAATTAACGACCTACTAGAATACAGATACCGAGCATTATTAAATTACAATTAACTAAAGCCCAAAATCCGGTGGTGAGATGACCTGGATGCGCACGACGAAGGTTGGTTCGAGGTGTTGTAAGAGGGAGGCCTAGGCATAAGCTAATAGAAACTAAGGGCAACCAAAACACTGCTAACGTCGTGCACCTGGAAGATCACCTTAAAATATTATTATATTTGATTGGCCTATAGGTACCTACCAGTAAAAAATACGACTCATGCGACAAAGTTAGGGGTTAGGCAAGAAAAAAAATAGTGTTTTTTTGTTAAATTACTTTTAACTGAGCAACGTTTTGCCCGATTTTGGGAAAATTTCTGAAGGGTCATTGGTAGGTATACCGTAATTTTATGTTCTTTCCTCATTTATTCGACGTATAGGTATGATTTGTTTTGTTGATGACTCTTAATTATTCCACATTTAAAATCCTATTTATTGTGGTATTAACACAAGTATGGATAAAATAATGAGCTGTGTAATATATAACGTTTGCATAAATCGACAGAGTGTGCGACTGTAGAATTTCAAAGCAACTTTTATTGTAATCTGCGCCATCTATTGGGTGGCTGCTGAACTACTATGCGTTTTACCTGAGTAGAACGCATAGTAGTACCTACTAAAACTTTCGTTTCGACGAAAGTTAAAAATAATCCGTAGGATCTCCTTTTAACGGTGGACTAACTTTTCACGCCTATTTATTATGGAGCTATTTGAAAAAAAAAATGTGTGCGTGTACTAGTGTACACACGTAAGAAGTGAAACTTCTAAATGACCTTATTTTTCGAAAAATGATCTACTTTTGTTTTGATTTTTACTTTGTAAAAACAAAACACAAAATAACACCAACAACCAACAACAACAACAACTATCTCTAATACGAAAAATGCTGTCCCTACTCCACTGGAGAAAGTACTCTGCGAATCAACCGTGGTAGGGACAAGAAAAAGATGGAGCGTAACAGAAAAATGTGACGCGTAACCGAGAAAAGTGACGGTATTTTTTTTCCAAAGCCGATAAAGAAGTTTCACTTCAATAAAATCTTGTCATGTATTTCCAATCCCTGAACTTCATGAATTTGCCATATACCTACGAATGCTGAAATACGGAACACGAGGGCAGTAAATAAAACTCGGTCAGGAAGGCTGGTTATAGGCGGCGAGCGGTGCAAGAAAATGAGTGTCTGGAGGGATATGGACTCATAAGGAAAGAACATCCTTTTCTTTAAAAGATTTCCCCAAAACAGCAAAGGAGTGGAACTCTCTGCCTGCGTTTGTGTTTCCAAACGCATACCCTAATCTCTTCAAAATTAGAGTGAACAGGCTTCTTCTGGGTAAGCTCGCTCCATCGTCGACTTTGTCTCTGTCATCTATGACCTAGACTAGAGTCAAGAGCAAACTCATCTCAAATAAAAAAATGATATATGGCTGCCTTTGCCGAGCAGTGAATAAAAGTAACCAACGGCAACCAAAATACCGCTGATGACACGACATGCACCCGTATCCCATATTCTCGTACCCTGAAAATACCTACTTGTGTAGTAGATTTTTCTCTATTGCCCGGTTTCTGAAGTTTTTATCGGTCGTTTATCTGTCAGTTACCGCTATTTGTTAGCCATTAGTTGGTTAGTAGTTAACGGACAGAATGACTGATGTCACACTGATGACATGTCGCATTTTCTGAGGTATTTTATCGGTCGTTTGACCGATAAAATACCTCAGAAAATGCGACATGTAACTTGTTGTACAGACGCCAGCACATCAAGCTAGCCGAAACTGTCAAATTTTCCCAATCAACCTTGAACTTTATGCTTTAGTGATAAAGTTGAAAATATATTAAAGAATTTTGACATATTGTTTTAGATTGATGTGCTGGCGTCTAGTCTGTACAACAAGTTTAAGGAAAAAACTATTGTAATTTTTGGTTCAATAACTTTTAGTTAAGGAATATGTACACATTTGGCCAGTTTTCGCGAAATCTTTTAAAGAAAAGGATGTTCTTTTCTTATGTTTCCGACGGATAAGTTTTTCTTATTGGCGACTTGTAAATAGATCTGTTTTTTGTATTTGTCCAAAACATTACCAAACAATATTACAAACATCGACAGAATATAAGAAATGGCGAAAAAAGAATTTGAACGCAACTATTATTGTAATCTGCGCCATCTATCGGGTGGTCATTGAAGTACAATACATTACGGACCAGTTAGCTGTATGCGACAAAAGTTCAAAACAATCAACATGGGTGGCACTGTTTCACTGTTTCACTGCTATTTTATTTATACCTAGTTATCTTATAGCGCTGTTATTGGATTCATAATGCAAGATTCTCACATACCCTACAAATGTGGTTCCGCAATTATCTTCAAAATCGTTGTTTCATACAGGATCAATCGTCAAGACTGACGATATACGCCAGTGTTTGTCATTGTTCCATAACGTCAGTCAAGACTGACGATACACGCCAGTGTTAATCATTGTTCCATAACGTCAGTCAAGACTGACGATACACGCCAGTGTTGGTCGTTGTTCCATAACGTCAGTCAAGACTGACGATACACGCCAGAGTTGCTCATTGTTCGATATGGAACAATGACTATGACTCGACAGCAATAAAATCTTCGTTTATATACCTAAATTTAATAATGACTAGGTAAGGTTTTTTTTAAATCACCATTAAAATTAATGAATTATTTAATTTATAAGTTAATTTTCCTCCAGGTCGCGGAGTAGGACCACGAAAAGACCATGTGTACCTCCAACTGCACCACCTTCCACCAGAAGTGCTGAAGAACAAACTGCCCGGGATCTCGGAGTCTGCCTTCACGTTCACTGGAGCTGATGTTTATACCCAGCCGGTGCCAGTCCTACCCACCGTCCACTACACTATGGGCGGAATACCCATCAACTATAAGGGACAGGTAGTTTTTTTTTTCTTTTGTCAAATCAAAACCTACCGTTTAAAGCAGTGGTTCCTAACCTGTGGTCCGCAGAAAAAAAGTCCGCGAAAGGTTTAAAATTTCAATCTTTTCACCTCAAAAATGACATTGATGCAAACTGATTCTAGTTTTTATCAATACTCGTTACTTTAATTTTTAAACAAAAGTTATGCACAAGTACCTATTTAATATCTTTGTTATAAGTTTATTTTTAGATAAACACAATTTAATTTTCTTCTTGATTTCTGGACCCAGCAACAAAGGATTCAAAGTGGTCCCGTGTCAAATAAAGATTGGGAACCACTGGTTTATACGAAGGTTCATACCTATAAAGTGGCCAGTATACTGGACAGTCACTTCCAAGGTTAATAAATCATAGATTATTCATTTGTTTTTTCAACGTTATGAACATTATTTCATCCATTAACATTATCAACGACCCGCGCTAAAGCAAGGGATATGGGACTACGTCCAGTATTATGATAAAATTTACCCAGTAGGAAGAATATTGCAGGTGCGCTATCAAAAGGAAAAACACCTGAAAATAAATTTTAGTGTGCTCGTTATTATGGTGGCAAAATTACTCATTCAGTCCAGACCTCGGAATCAGATCTTTGTAAATAGATGGGTGTAAAACCATTTGTTAGTGTAAATAGAGCGCTACAAGAGCTAATGACTACATGCCAAAGAGGGTTGCGTTTTATTCTATGTTTATTCTTTACAGTGCTTAATACACCAAGGTGGTAAGGACCAGCCCGTGCCTGGTCTATATGCGGCAGGTGAGGTCGTCAGTAACGCTCACGGGGCGAACAGGCTTGGAGCCAACTCCATATTGGACGTCGTTGTCTTCGGACGATCACTATCGAGAACCATTGCCGCAAACCATAAACCGGGTGAAAAACAAAAGGCTTTGAAAGATGTGAGCACTCAGTTTCTCTATTTTCTATACTTTCTTTTTTAATTAATACTAGTGACCCACCTCTTCTTCGCACCGGTGCGATGGAGACATGTCCATACATCAACTTATTTCTTAATTATGTTAATAGAATGAGTCATAAAACCTTCTGGAACTCATCATCTGCCTAGCCTTTTCCCAATTTTATTGGGGTCGGCTTCCATTTAAACCGGATTCAGCTGAATACCGGTATTTTACGTGGAGCGGCTGCCTACCAGACCTCCACAATCCATTAACTGGGTAACACAGTACTCGTTGGCAAGACTGGTGTCCGATTATCTGGCTTCTGACTATCCGTAACGACTGCCAAAGATCTACAAATGACAGCCGGGACCAACGGCTTAACGTGCTTTCCGAGGCACGTAGGAGTCTCGGTATGTTAAAATGGTCACCCATCCACAGACCAACCTCGGCAAGCGTTGCTTAACCTTAAAGATCGACCTGTGCGGCTGTTATTATTTAGCCACGAGCTCCTCCGGGACCGATAAACCTTCCAGAACTAAGTATATAAATTACGGCGAGAACCGTATCACAAGCAGTCCCCGACCCTTGATTACCGAGCCGGCCCGTGTCGCTGAGCCAGTAGTTTTAAATTCGTTCCAAAATAATAATGAACCCAGCCTGTGCCTTGCTGTCATCCCAAAATGACGCCGCTAAGCCGAGGTCTGTATCCCACAGGGGATGCCCTAGCGAGCGGTCATTTAGTTTAATTTAGTTTGCTGGGTCTGGCTGGGGGCCTTAAATTAATTTGAGGCCACAACAGAATAGTCCGGTTAAGCAGTAACCAGCCTTAGTGTGCTAAACTGCGAGTGGCCCAAGGCCAAAAAAAACATATACATATATAATCACAAACAGTTTCTGTGAAGAAAAAAATCAGCGCACCTACTTACAGACGGACAAAACAAAAGTAACTTTATTGTATACTAGCTTTTTCCCGCGACTTTGCCCGCGTGGAATAGTCACTTTGGGCGTCCATTATTATTTTTTTTTTAGATAATAACCGTCTCGTTGTTTACCCTTCGGGTACGTAACCCTAAAAAAGGTTTTCATGTCAATGCCCGGGCTAAATCTTTCACCTAGAGATCTACAATTTTATGTTACACAGAGGTTACCTTTACGATGTACAAAGACTATGAAAGAATATATCGTAAATTCAACCCTAAATGGAGTAGGAAAGATTTTATAGCGAATTTTTGTTTGTTGTCAGATTTAATTGAAAATAGGTCTTAATATTTTTTTGATATAATCAGGCTTCTTCTGGGTAAGCTCACTCCATCGTCGACTTAGTCTCTGTCATCTATGACCTAGACTCAAGAGCAAACTCATCTCAAATAAAAAAAAATAAAAAAAATATCAAAAGCCAGTTTTGTCATTTTTGGAGAGTGAAACGGAGTGGCAAAGTATAATGCACGAAACCATGTTCTGGATTAGGACCTAGGATAAGTTTTATCCTGGGAGTATGTTCCTTTCGAATAATATTCTAATTTTACGGGCTTGCAAAGCCGCTGGCAAAAGATAGTCTTCAATAATGAATGACTGACTTTCATAACCTCAAACTTTATTTATTTCAACCCCTTAAAGCCCTGTCTTCGCGATAAAAGCTAGCACACACTTTTTTCTTGTTTGCAACATAAGGTTTTCTAGCGTGTGTTCAGCCTACATTATTTCACAGCAGGACAATTACCTCTTTTTCCCATTTAGAGCAGAAAAACTAATTCTAACTTGTCTTTCAGAATTTATGTGAGGCAACCCTGGACAATTACAATAAGATAAAGAAAGCCTCTGGTTGCCTCCCGCCTCACGAACTGAGGGAGGCGATGAGGCACACTATGCAGAACAAGTGTGGAGTCTTCAGAGACTCCAAACTATTGGAAGAAGGTAGGTCTCAGTCGAAATGGCTCCAAATTGAGAGTTGGATTCATCATCATCTTTGTACTCTGAATTACCCACATGCATAGGTTCCCTCATTTTTTGACATACTTCCCCAGTTCTATGCGTTCCTGAATCATGTCCCGCGACTTTGATGAAATTTTCAACCCAACTTGCCATTGTACGGCCCTGGTTAATTTGGCGATTATTCATAAAAGGCTTAGGACTCGTACATCCACACCACACCACGTAACCATGTAGACTGGACATTGCAGTACCGTAACGCTGCTGCGCCGTCGATGCACCACCACCTCACCTTCGCCGCTTCGACATTTGTAATTTCACCGGATATCCTAATAAATACAATTCTTCCATTACTGATTCAGTGACTGACAGACAACGCACAGCCGAAACTACTGGTCGTAAAAAGCTGAAATTTGGCATGTAGGTTCCTTGGGCAGTGTTGTGGAGCACTATGAGAGGATCTCCTGACATTCCTACGGGAATGGGAAAAAAACGGGACATGTTAGTAATTTTTAAAGTTAGTTTTTCATAATACATCCACGAATATCACACGTCCGGTTATGGAATGGACAGTACAGGTAGACAACACCGAAACAAATGCTGGCAGCGTGGTAGTGGCGGTGCGTCGGCAGTACTGTACACACTATAGGTACACAGCCTAGAAGTGCAGAAGCTGAACGGCGATCGACGGTGCCCTCGCCCTGAGAACTCACTGCATCGGCCCCCTCCTCACACACACAGACACACACACAGAGAGAGTTTAGGCGTAAAATGTACAAATTATTTCACCGCCAGTGCTTTCCAAACTGTGAATGATTATTTAAATGTTAATGATGTACTTAAACTATAAAAAATGAACAATCAGCACTGTGCTAATATGGTGGATTACTAACGAATCACTGCCTGTCAAGAGAGGTCTATGCACCAGCAGCTGAATAATTATATGCTGATTATTATCTCGTTTATTCATTTTTTACACAAAAAAAATCTTAAAAAATACAAAAAAGAAACATTTAAAAATATAAAAATAGTAGCCCATCGGTATCGAGAACAGGATCCAAGCTACCGGCAATCAGGGCTCCAGAGAGAGGAACCTCCTAACAATGCGAGCCGTGTCCAGAAGTACTGCTTTCTGAATCAAGCCCTTGATCCAGCTGCCTAACGAGAGTCTCCTAAAGTGTTGGTTAGGCTCGTGGCTATTAGTGGGGATCGATCTGGGCGGCTGACCTGACGGCCAGCACCATCACTGTTCTGCGGAGGCCGTAGAGGGTGATGGCCGTCAGAGTCATCAGGGGATATCGCACGATCTCCTACGAGGCGGCTTGCGCACTGGCCGGATCTCCGCCGTGGGACCTGGAGGCGAAAGTGCTCTCGTCACTGCATAGGTGGCGCGAGGACGCGCGGGCGCGCGGCGAAAGACTGACGCAGCAACACTTGGAGCTGCGTCGGTCGCAGCTGCGCGAGATCCTGGTGGCGGAATGGCGGGACAGGCTTTCGAGCCCTACCGCCGGCCTCATCACCATCGAGGCCATCCGGCCAGTGCTCGACCTGTGGCTCGGGAGAAGGCACGGCTCTCTGACGTTTCGTGCGACGCAGGTCCTCTCGGGGCATGGCTGCTTCGGGAGGTTCTTGTGTCGCATAGGCAGGGAGCCGGAGGCTCGATGCCACCACTGCGTCGACTGTCGGGAGGACACGGCACGGCATACGCTTGCAGAGTGTGCAGCTTGGGAGGAACCGCGCCGTGCCCTCATCTCTGTTGTAGGCGGTGACCTCTCGCTGCCGGCCGTAGTCCATGCTATGGTCGGCGGTGAGGAGTCCTGGGACGCGGTGGTCTCCTTCTGTGAGACAGTTATCGCGCAGAAGGAGGCTGCGGAAAGGGAGAGGGAGATCACAACCGCTCTCCCTGCCCGCAGCAGGCGCATCGGGCGTCGGAGGAGGGCATACGCTGCCCTCTTCCGGCCCCCCTAACTGGGTCCAGGGGCGGCGGACTTGGGGATGTCCGTCGCCCCCCATTCATCCGGACCCGAGGTGGCGGCGCGTGGTGTTCCCGTGCGCCCCTCTTTGACGTAGCGAGGGGAGTCAAACACCTCACTCCCCTCGCCGACGCGAGGTGGCCCGCAGAGGCGGGCCGGCACCAGCCGGGGATTGCGGATGTCGCATACGTTCCCGCGATCCCCGGCGTAGGTGGCAGATGGAACACCGGGGTGGTTTTAGTCAGTAAGAGTCTGACAGACCCCTCCACCCGCCCCAGGGTGGAGGATTTCCATGAGGATTTCCCCCCAAGATCAAAAAAAAAAAAAGGCTCGTGGCTATTAAGCCGTTGGCTGATATATATTATTATTATTTAGTGCCAAATGTTACCCATTGTACCACGGCTACAATATCATATGCATCTACTACACATCTATTTTAATGAAATTTGGTATTCAGCATTTACCCTGAATTCCTGCATTTAGTCTCGTTGTAAGCGAGAACAAATTTATATGAAGAATAGATAACAAAGCGTTACAGGGATTGCACCTACCCAAATTATTCTCAAATATAAAAAAAACCGAACAAGTGCGAGTATTAGTTCTATTAGGTACAGACGCGAGCACATCAAGATACAACAATCTGTCAAAATTCTTTAATAGATTTACAACTTTATCACCAAATACTTGGATCAAGGTTGATTGGGAAAATTTTACAGTTTCGGGTAGCTTGATGTGCTGGCCTCTGTACGTGTCGTGGTGACGTTACGGATGTCATCAGCCATAAGTAACTGATAGTGTCCCATAAATTTATTTAGATAACTAGCTGTCACCCACGGCTCCGCGCGCGTGAACTTCGGAAATTATCCATAAGGAACACTCCCGGGATATCCTATGTCCTTTCCCGGGACCCTTTCTCAAACAATCTCTATATCAAATTTCATCTAAATCCGTCCAGCCATTTGCGCGTGAGGAAGTAACAAACATACACACACACTCACAAACTTTCGCCTTTATAGTAATAGTGTGATTAGTGTGATTTTATTGTTGTATACCTAAGTGCAACTTACAAGTCACAGTGTTATCTATTGTCTGTGTGCTGTGTAAAATGTAATGAAACTCTAACAACGAAATCTCAACTCCTAGTTAATATTTGGTTACCCGAAACCCAAAAGAAAAATAACAATAATTTCATAGTGAAGCTTAATAAACTGTACCCTAACTCCCAGTGTGTGCACACCGTTACATCGAAACAGTGACTGAACTCGTGTCTATCCGTACCATACACACCATAAGAACTGCCATAAACGCGTTTCTTAATATAGCACAATCCTCGTGAACTTATTGAGCGGATCGATTGTTCTGAGGTCTCTGTGACGTAAACAAGGTCTGTTTACAATGGCTAGTTGCGTTGGCTGTCGCAAATTCTTGTCATCGACAGAGGCCGAAATTGTAGCAAGTGCAGGTGTTAGTATCATCGTGCATGCGTGGAGATACCGAATGCTGGCCCAATAGCTACCCCCTGGCACTGCCCCGGGTGCAATAAGCACGTTATAAGGGATTACCGGGCCGACACGCCGCCGGTTAGGGGGCGAGCAGTTGCACACAAAGAAAGTCTCGATATCCAAATGGATATGCTATGCAAATGGCGACCAATCAGAGCACAAGTCTACAATTGTAGACAGTCTACAGTCTGTTGTTAAGTGATAGTTAAATTGGAAACTTGGCCCCTCATTGGTCTTTGTTTTCCCTGAATAAACCAATGACAGCCTTGTTTCCAGGTTTACTATCACACGAAAACAGATAAATTGTAGGCTTGTGCTATGATTGGTCGCCATCCACAATTTTTCGGAATGACTTCGAGAGATTATAGGCTATCAAATTTTGATGCGTAAAAAAGTATAAAAATGTTCAGGTGACAATCTCTCAAGATATTTTATATTCTTACGGAGTTTGCTATTTTCCGGTGACATATTCACACCTACTTTTACAAAACCTACTACTTAATTTTATGAACTTAATTATTTACAAAAATATTTACTTGCAATTATTTTTCGATCTAGTCCTTACACCATTTACATGATACTTATATTGATTTTAATTACAATTGCAAAAGACTAATACCACTATACATATTATTATAAAATTATAATTGCAATGATTGAATCAGCAGGGATCTTATTAACTGGAACGGGCCGGGGCTGCCTTCAAGCTTCAAGCAAGCTCCTGCCAAATCTAGGGGTTCTAACGCTGAAGGGGCGACCAGCTCGCCAGCTCAACGTGTCCCAAAGGGTCATGGCCATCCGGCTGGACCGGGGATATCGCACGGTCTCCGGCGAGGCGGCGAGCCTTCTTGCCGGATTACCACCATGGGATCTGGAGGCGAAAGCCCTCGCGCACGTTTACGCGTGGCGCGTGGAGGCGCTTTGTCGGAGCGAAACTCGGCTGCTGCGGCAAATTGCAGCACGGCGGACGGAGCTCCGGCAGGATACCATGGTGGTATGGAGACAGCGACTATCGCGTCCCAGCGTTGGGCTCACCCCACAATTACGGCGGTAAAACTCCTCTTTGGGGAGTGCCTGGAGAGGCGCCACTGCGTCTTCACCTTCCACCTGACGAAAAGCACGTCGCCGACTCAGTAAGAAACTGCTTTTACTGTCTCAAAGTTCTATATAAAAATGAGGCCATATCTATCTGAAACACTTCGGGAACGACTTGTAGAAAGTCTGGTTCTGTCCAGGTTAAACTATGCAGACACGGTGTATGGCCCGCGCCTGACCAGCTCATTCAGAGGGTTCAAAATGCTTGTACTCGGTTTTGCTATAAAATTCCTCCCAGAAGTCACGATACGCCATTCCTCAAGAAACATTTGTCTTAAAATGAAATCGAGACGCAAATTACGCTTGGTCTGCCTGTTGTTCGGTGTTGTCATTAAGTATCAAAAGCCAGACTACCACCTCTACACTGGAGCTGGATCGCTAACAGACGAATGTGAAAGAAGTTTCGAGTTAGCCATCAACCTCCCTGCAGTGCAGAGAAATTTGTGGCTCCGCTAATTCATTATGACCCGCAAGTACAAGAAATCGAAAAAAAAAACTCATTGTGTAAGGCTCCAAAAGATAAGAACCCTAATTATTAAGTTACCCTAATGTTGATTATTATTGATAAGTGACACTTTAACCTTATTTCTTTCAGTCATTATCAGAGATCGGAATAGGTAGACTATATTTATATTTTTTATTTAAATAGCTTTGTTTTCGCACAACTCTTTCTTCTTTTGATTCTTCAAAACAATCATTTGTAACTATACTCAAAGTCCAGTTCATGTTTTTATAATCTCGGGTTTTAACTGTCATAATTCCATTTATGATTCCGGGATTTTACAGGAGGTATTATCAACTCTATGTTACTTACTTTTACGAACATTAGGTAAATATAGTCTGCCTATTCCGATCTCTGGTCATTCTCCATAATATTTATTTGTGTTACCTCTGGGGAACGTTGAAATGCACATACAGAGGCCAGCACATCAAGCGTAAATAATCTGTCAAATTTCTTTAATGGATTTTCAACTTTATCGCTAACGAATTAGGTTCAAGGCTGATTGGGAAAATTTGATAGTTTTGGGTAGCTTGATGTCCTGGCGTCTACGTACATAGTCTGATCGCAATATTTCTACTACTACTACCCGAACTACCCGGGTATAAAAACAACTTTTTAATATTTAACGCTGCTTGCAATCCGTCTATTTCGCTTAGCTTCTCATGGCATAGTGGCTTATTCCTAGAGTACTCCAAAAAGAGTTCGCGAACTACTCCATGAAAATTATTATTTATTTATTTATTTATTTATTAAAACTTTATGCACTAGTAAAAACACTGTACAAAGGCGGACTTAATGCCTTAGGCATTTTCTACCAGTCGACCTTAGGGTGGTGCAGAGACAACATGGCAGGTGCAACTTAAAGAAAAACTAAAAATAGAGAGAAGAAAAAATATAAAAAAACATTTATAAATACATAGATACATACATACACATAAACAAAGTTATTAAGAAAAAACCAATCCAACGAATTAACGCTGTGATGATTCTACCAACTTCTTGCGAATGTGCTCACGTGCCTTCACCTTAAAGGACAACCGACTTGTTGCCGTCCTGATGCTCAGAGGGAGCGCATTCCAAAGGAAAATCGCTTGAACAAAGTAAGAGGAGCGGATAAACCCAGAGCGGTGAGAGGGACATCGTAGAAGGCGATTATTGGTAGAGCGAAGATTTTTACTGTGGGCAGAATAAATGAATTGAATTTGTGAAGTTAGATAAAAGGGAGACGACGGGTTATTAAGTAAAGAAAACAGACAAGTCAAGGCCCTCAGCGCTCTCCGCTGACGAATGGGTAACCATTTTAATAGTGAGCGATGCGCGGATACATGATCATACTTACGGAGATTGAAGACAAATCGAATGCAGTTATTTAGAAGGCGGTCAAGTTTATTGAGGAGATCTGCATTCAGGTCGTAATAGCACACATCACCATAGTCAATCATGGGGAAAATTAGGGACTGTACTAGCATTGCCTTTATGTGAGCTGGGAGAAGATTTTTCAGTCGATACAGTGACCGCAATGTTCCGGTAACTTTTCGACTGACACTCGTGACCTGCCTTCGCCAGTCAAGACAGATATCGACATGAAGACCAAGATCCTTGACCTCGGAACCAAACGGAATGACTGTGTTGTCAAAGATTACGGGTGGTACAGTTAAACCCTTCAGCTTTCTCAAGCTATGAGGACTTCCAATCATGATAGCCTGACATTTTAAAGGGTTAACTGCCACCCCGAATCGGTCTGACCAGCTTTTTACCAACGTCAAATCCCGGTTGAGCTCCTCGATCGCATCCGATAATTTGTCAACACCTGCCTGACAATAGAGCTGTAGATCGTCAGCGTAGAGATGATACGCACACCGAAGCTCAGTGGTTATAAGATCAATAAAGATGGAAAACAAGAGTGGAGATAAAATACCGCCTTGAGGGACGCCAGCATATTATATTTTGAATTAGGTTTCATTCTAGTCTATGATAATATTAAAATGTTCTCAAAGTACTACGTCCGACGCGCAATAAATGTCAAATGGGGTGGCCCATTTGACGTGTATTGCGCGTCGGACATTGAGTGATTCAAAAAGCTAATTTAAATATATACCGGATTACTATAAAAGGGTAGCTAACGTAGGTATAAAAGCTTTCAGCCTGACAAAAGTTTTGGAAGTATATTTTTAGGTACAAAGAATTTTTAAATAAAAGACTACCTATAATATAATACAACGATCATTTTGAGTCTTGCAATTTTTTAATCCGACATTTAAAAATATTCAAATTCAACTGACAAAATTAAAAAAGTGGGGTTCTGGATTCAGAAGTTTAAAAAACATGAAAAACAAACAATAAAAATCTAAAATGATGATATTTGGTAATTAAATCTTACATAAAATATTTTTAAAAAATCGACCAATAATTATTGGTCGATTTTTGATTCACAAGGGAACAGCATTTTTATTGCATGAATTATTATGATTAATATTATACATTCTCGGGGTTCTGATTTTAAATCTGAAGTCAGATTGTTTGTATCAGCTTTAGTTTTTTTAAATATAATTAAAACGAGTTTTTAAAGAAAAAACTATTTTTTATTCAGAAAACTATTAGAAAAACAACCAAAAAAAAAACTTTTAAAATTAATTCTTGCTTGACTTGGTTCCCAAGGGCTGTTTTTAATGCTCCAACAATAGTCTTCCATCATTTGATCATTCCAGTGACCCTGATAACGTTCCTCCATAGTTCGAAGATTTCTTAAGAAAATTTCTGTGCTTTAATCGAGAAGCTAGAATCTCCGATGCTTTTTAGAAAGTCCAAGGTCTCTGACTTATGCACTGAAGTCTTCCTGATTAAAGGGCTGGGAGGGCTCCAGAAATATCTGTGTTAAAATCAGTTGTCCCACTTTCATCACTTTTAGAGAGAGAGAGCTTTTTTGGGGTATTGGCGCATCGCCGGAGACAGAACTGGTCGAGTAACAGAAAACAAGTTAGGGTTAAACCATTTCGACCGGTTTCTTTTATTAATCCCATTTATATGAACCACAAAAAAATAACGATCATCTTGATGATTTGAAGGTTCCCGCCACATCATTGGTGTTTGATACTTAAAATGGGGTCTTTTCTTATTCGCCCATAATCTCAAAGGGACCCAGTACTTGTCACGGGTGTCCAAAGTGAATCCAAAGTAATCGAAATACACCTGTTTTATGAACTTCGTGTTTAAGTCAACATACGTTTGTTAGCCTACATTTTTTGAATGTATGTATAAATTTAAGGTCAAATGTGACTAGTACAAAATTAAGTCTGATAGCTGTATCTCAAAAACTAGAGCTGCTACAGAAAAAATGACATTTGAAATCACCGACCTCAAATTAGTAAACAACAGGCATAAAGTTCCACGCAACAAAAAAAAAAATGTGTTTCCTTGTGAATCATTTGAAATTTAACCCGGTAAAAATACTTATGTATATATCTAAAAGTCAGTCTTTTTTTTAAACAGTTATCAAATTAAGTTACTACTTCTGGAATCAGACTTAAAACTATTTAAAATAATTTGCTAATTTGTTGTAATGATTGCAGCACTGTATATTTTTTTTTCCAATTTTTAACTGCTTACAATCAAAGCCAGTTTCAGATCCCTGTTTATAGATTGTCTTTTTTTTTACTCTGGGACTGCAACGATAACGTTCGAAATAAACAGCTTCAGCAAGCGAGGTTTTTTAGTGATTACATTATTTAATCTTTGGTGCCACGATTCGACGTTATCCTTTGCAATTCCATAAATCTATTGAAAAAGACGCATCGTCCAGCCAAGTGGAAACAAAATAATAATTAAATTTGGTGACATGTTCACAATTGGGGGCTACTTCCATCATGGCTAACCAAACATCTTCTACAATTTCAATTGGAAGATGAGCTAAAGCCACAGCTAAAAACTCTTAGCCATATGGTCTTTTTCTTCTTTGGTTTTAATCCCAACATCGCGACTATTCCTCAATAAAGTTTGCTTAAAGTGGAAATTACATCCTTTGATTATAGCATTGGGAAATGTATTGCGCAGAGCATTAATGACTGCTATTTCAAAGTCAACAATAACTGTATGAGGATTCCATCCAGCCACGTGTTGTTTTATTAAGTTCAGCATGACTTCGTATATGAGTTCAGTGTTGCAATTTGTTAGCTAGCAGAATGAATACAACGGGGCATGTTAAAGTTTGACAATCGTTGCCTCCCAGTTTCCCTACTATGACGTACTAATGCCATTCAATTCCGATGATGTAGAAGGGATAGTGCTATTCGCTATGTATTGCACCGTCTCCCTCTTAGAGCGGAATGACCGTTTTAAGACTTCATAGTAGGGCCCCAGATTCACATGAATAGAATCGCGCTGATAGAATGGTATGGGGCAACTCATAAAGGTCCCATCCATGAAACAGGTTTCACTTCTTTTAAAAGTTTTGTCTGAATGTAGTGAAATAAATGTATTGTATAGGTAATTATGTAGATGGAGCACTTTGAGAATTGTAAACGAATAATCGGTGGAGTACTTTGAAAATAATTCCAGATACCACCTATGGAGCAGAATGTGAACAAAATAATAAGTATTTTTAAATAATAATAAGTCCTTGGAGTAACTTGGGAATGAATGTATGAGGTTCTTATCTTTTTAGAGCAAAAGAATGGAGTATTTTGGGAATAATAGTGGTTTTGTACCGTGAACTTTGCCCACTGATAACAATGAGTCTGGGTTCATGCGAAACCAGTTTCTGTTTGTGGTGCGGAACGTTTTTTTGCGTGATTTTACATCTACTTGTATTGAATATGATGTTATTAGAGCTTTTTGTTTTAATTGATTTCTTCTCTCTGTTCTTCTGTTATTTTACACAAATTTATTTATCACATTTTACAATTACGATTACAAATTATTATTATGTATTCTCTTTATTCATTTCACTTACATACTTACTAATTTATATTTTTAAATATTTCTTAAAAAAACACACATTTGTAGTCCGCCGGTGTCGGGAGCAAGGTCCAAGCTACCGGTGGTTAGGGCTCCAGAGAAAGGAACCTCCTCACAATACGAGCCGAGTCGAGGAGTACTGCCTTCTGTATCACCAAACCAAGCAACGACAGCTTCGACAGATGGTCGTCGAAGCTTTTGGCCATGAGGCTATTGGCCGTACCTAACGACAATCGGCACAATGACAGCCGAGTCCACATTCCACATGTCGACAACCTCTTGTGCTAAGTCGAGAAACTTGATTTGCTTCTCTTTCTCAGCCTTCACGAGATTCTCGTCATGCGGTATGGTAACATCGATTATCATTGTGCGGCGCGCTAATCGGTCTATCACCACTATGTCAGGCTTATTGGCAACAATAGTCCTATCAGTGATGGTAGACCGATCCCAGAACAACGTGACATGGTCATTTTCGAGAACTGGGTCGGGCACATACTTGTAATACGGTACTTCGGAATCTACAAGTTTGTGTTTTAAAGCAAGTTGCTGATGGATAATCCTGGCCACTTGGTTATGCCTGTGCAAGTACTCGCCGTTAGCCAGACGAGAACAACCAGAGATAATATGTCTGATGGACTCACCCGGCTGGTGGCATGCCCGACACATGTCAACCGTCCCGTCTTTCATAATATACCTCCGGTAGTTGTTCGTCAAGATAACTTCGTCCATTATTATGTATTATTATTATGTACTACACTTTAAACATATTAGTACTTGGATGACCGATTTTTTGTGCTAACATTTCCTAAAAATGAAACCTAGCTAGATTCAATTTATCGCCCCCGAAACCCCCTGCATTGGTACTAAATTTCATGAAAATCGTTGGAGCCGTTTACGACATTCAGAGTAATTAATGGAAAACCTTGAAATTACTCATGGCCATTCAGAAAAATATAGGTACGAAAAAACATCTATCATAAGTAGTACCTACTGATCATCAATGCCTGATGTGTTTTTTATTAATTCTTAAGGGTCAGGTCCAACTGTATTAAAAAACAGTTCCCACATTAAATTTTTTGCTTCAGTATTTTTTCTCCTTTTCTACATTAATAGAAATTTAAGGCAGATACAATTATGAATTGTACCATTATCAAATCTACTTGAAACAAACATCATTTTAAAATTATTGGTCACTCATGTATTCAAACATTTTTTTTTACATAAATTATGCTAATTTTCCAAAATAAATGAACAGCACAAATAAAAAAAAGTATGTTAATTAGTCTTCAATTTACCATCTATCTATCAGAATAGTTAGTCTATAATATTAAAACACAAAACACCGATAAATTTCATTCATTTCTAGTCCTAGTGTTCAATAAAGTAAAATAAGGCAAAAAAAAAGTTTTTTTTTTAATACTTACCTTAGGTACCTACTACTTATGATAGATTTTTTATCGTATTTTTTTCTGAATGGCCATAATTTCTACTAAAAGTCACTTCAAGGTTATCCATTAATTACCGGACACGCTGTATACATATACAAGAATTGCTCGTTTAAAGGTATTAGATTAAGTAGGTATATCTATTTATTTGTATATTTATCACCTTTTTTTTAAGAATGGCAAATCATCAAATTACTTCTTCCGCTCTGGGTGGAGCGGAAGGGTATGTCAGACTCTTACTGACTAAAACCCATACGTTTTCCTTCTAAAGCCCCCTGCGTTCCAGGGCCGCGGTGTCTCTTTCGGACAAATTCCGCGACCCTGGCATGCTCTGCCCCTATCGGGCCCCGTCTCCTATGCTGACATCTCTTTGAGGCGCGCGTGGAACACAGCGCGCCATCGACCCGGGCCTGGTGGTGATCGGACAGCGAGCCACCCAAAGCTCGCCGTCCGCAGGCCCGCTAGCATTACTGTTTCGCAGAATGAGTTGACCGCTTCCCAAGCTTCCTCGCTCCAGACCATGGATTTAACCAGGGCAGGACGCGAGAGGTCGCCGCCGCTGATCGCCTCGACGAGGACACGGCGGTGCTCAACCCAAGCAGGGCAGACCTCCACCGAGTGCTCCACCGTGTCCTCCGGGCGATTCTTACAGTGCTGACACCCGGGATATTTATCACCTTACAAAGCTGATTTATCCGTACACTTCAACGTAAGGTTCAGTTGAAAACCAGCGTCAGGCAACTACTAGTTGTCTAGCATTTTGCTGAACTGGAGCTCTTTGGTGCAGTCGCGGAGCATACGATGCTATTGTATAAATTAAGTTTCTTTATATTTGTACCAACATTGTTGTGGGTATTTGTAAGTGCTAAAATAAACTGGTTTTCTTCCTTTCTTTCATTACGCGAATCGACTTGTCACGATTTTTTCCGAGTCTTCTATTCCTTACCAAATGAAGTTTATAAACTACGAAAACACTAATTACTATTATGATAGTAAAACTACTACAAGTAGTACTGGTAAGTTTGTTTTTAAATTGTAATTAACGTTTTATGAAACGATAAGTACAATTTAAAAACAAACTTAACTTTGTAGTAGAAAAAAATTACCATCCATACATCGATGTTCGTCAAGGACATTTCTTCGACTGCAAACATAAGTTTGTAATCACAAAAACTAAATGTAACAAAACAACCTTGCTTCATGCCACATTTTATGATTCTAGTCAATGGCAAGTACTCCATAGGTTTTGATTTACTTGCGAGTAAAAATTATGCATTGTAAATAGCCGTATCTTTTTATTGCTTTAACTTAGATAGAAGCTTGATATTTATAGGGTTCCCACGTATTTGTTATTAAATTCAAAATTATACCTCCACGACTTCTTGAGAAAAGGGTCGTAACAGACAGACGGACAACGAAGAGATCCTATGGGTAAGGGTTTCGTGTTTTCCTTTGAGGTACGGAACCCTAAAAACTATTTTATGGAAAAAAGTCAAGATGATTTCAACAGTAACATACGTTTTAGTAAAGAAATTATGTAGTAAAGAAATAATGTTTTACAGCTGACGTGGAAATACAAAAATGGTTCAAGGCTTACCAAGAAATTCGCGTGGTGGACACGCGTTCGAACTGGAACACCGACCTGATAGAAGCCTTGGAGTTGCAGAACATGCTCCAAGCTGCTGTCCAGGTGGTCGCTTGTGCTAAGAATCGGACGGAGAGCAGAGGAGCACACTTCAGGGATGACTTTCCTAAGAGAATTGATGAGTTTGACTACAGCAAAAGCACAGAGGGACAGGTAATCAAATAATTAGTTTTCTTTTTAAAAAATTTACTGTTTGATAGCGGTAAAACACGAGCCACAATCAATAATTTATTTATTTATATACAAACTAGCGGACGTCTACGGTTTTATCCGCGTAGTTCCCGTTCCCGTAGGAGTAGGGGATCAAATATATTGAGCCTGTTACTTGCTGATCATGTAGCTATCCATTGCTGAAAGAATGTATGTATGTAACTCGGGCTGGTTTCCGCAACTCCACGACTAAGCGCGTATTTTGCGTGCAGGTGGGACAAATGTGTCATTCGATCCACCCCAGCTCCCCAAGGAAGGCCAGCAACGCCTTGGTGTTACTAACTATCTCACAAAGGGTACTTGGGTTACCGAAGTACTTAGCCCTGTAATCAGCGACCACCGGGCAGCTTAGTAGCAGGTGTGCTGCTGTCTCGTCCTCCTCCATGCAGGCTCTGCAAAGTGGGCTGTCGGTGACTCCTATGACATAGAGGTGTTTATTAAAAGACCCATGGCCAGTTGTGACGGCTGTGACTGTACGCAACTGCTGTTTAGTAAGTCTTAGGGCTTTTTTCGTGAAACGGCCATCAATAGAGGGAAGTGCCTCTTTGGCCTGCCTGCACTCACTATGGTCAACCCATAGCTTGTGATGTTTATATTTTGCTGAAAGAATTATTCAAATCGGTCCAGTAGTTAAGTTTATTCGTTACATACAAAAGACAAAAACACAAATCTTTCCTTTATATAATATTAGTAGGTACTAGCGGACGTCACGCGGTTTCACCCGCGTACTCGTTCCCGTGGGAGTACGGGAACATATAGCTTATGTTACTCGCTGATAATGTAGCTATCCATTGCTGAAAGAATTTTTCAAATCGGTCCAGTAGTTTTTAAGTTTATTCGCTACATACAAAAATACAAATCTTTCCTCTTTATAGTATTAGTATAGATAGATGAATCCCTGTTTCCCTTGGTCACGCCATAACTTAAGATCGACTTTACTGATTTCATTCATTGAAGAAAAAAAAGAAAAATATTTATATGACTAAAAAAAAGAAAAATGTTTATTTGGGACTCGCACAAGACAAACAAACTAGTAAAATTAAATTAATAAATAAACAGTTTAATAAAATAACAAGCAAAAAATAAAAAAATAACTAAATGACTAGGGACTCGCACAAAACAAACAGAAAAGTAAAATAAATTAAAACTAACAGTCATAAACAATAATTAACAGAAGCTAGAATAGCATGAATTTAATACGTGCGAGGCCAAAAAGGTCCCTATCTCAGCATATGCTGCAAATTAAAAAAAAAAGCGCTTGTATTATGATAGGGCCTGTGATGCCATGGATACACTCACGGAACGCATATTAAAATGGAAATCAAATAAATACAAATAAAATAATTATTATAAAATGTCGGATCAGCGAATTGGGAACATCTTTCCTCACCTGTATCCATCTGACGTTTGCCCATCTTAAAAGCTTTCGATCCGCGGCTCTTATAGATATATTAATAGAGATACCTCGCATTGATTTCAATTCTTTAAATTTTGAATGGGTTAACACCTCAACTAGTTAAGTTTAAATCAAGCATATTTGGTATAGGTGTTAAAATTTACAATAAACTACCAAATTTTATTAAAAATATTGAAACATTAACTACTTTTAAATACAAACTCAAAAAATTGCTGGTACAGAAAGTATATATACACAATCAATGAATTCCTGAATGACAAATTTCTTGACTAAAATGATATTAAATACCTATAATAATAATGCAATAATAATGATTCATTATGACAAATGACAATAATTAATGAATGTATAATTATTTTTTATCTTTTTCTCTAGTGGTAATTAATCTTATGTTTCCGTGGTGATTTTGTGTACCTACTATGACGATTTGAACTATTTAATTGTAAATTTAAATATTGTACACCTTATGGATATGTTACAGTGATACATGTTACAGTAATAATTTTAAGAACTGAATTTCCACCTGTGACAAACAATAAATAAATCTGGATCTGAATCTGAACAATGTATGGCTTGTCTTTCCGTACCAATCGGATCACATTTAGCCAGTCGTCGGGAATACGGATATTCACCAGTTATTCCACGCATTAAAATAACGTCTACTCGCTATGGTAGCTCACTGCAGAAGTGCAGAATGACTGTGTTGGGTGTTCTTGACATGACTATACGTCCGCGTATTGATGAAATCTTGATTCGGCAGTACTAAAATATGTAGACGTATATGAATACGTCTGCAGTGATGGCTAAATATCCCCAGGATTAGTGTTGCCAGGCGTCCAGATAAAGCCGGACATAGTCAGGCTTTTTGGTTGTGTGCCCGGCCAAATTAGACAGTGCCCGGCCTGTCCGGCTTTTGTTAGGCCATTAGAATTTAAGCACATTTTTTTTATTTTTTGTGTGTTGATTTCCACTCCGCCTATCCCACCTTGTATCGCTAGCTAATTTCTATAACTGCAATAGTATGAGTACTTCTTCTATTGCAATAATAGAAATTAATATTGTAATGAATAAATGAACAAATAATGAAGACTGATTCCTACAATTTTATTGTGGATTCATTAGAATTTAAGGTATTTTTTTTGATAAATGATAGAAAGGCCTTGATTTGTCTTAAAAAAATATTGTCGTGAAATACTAAGACTAAAAAATTAAGGGTGTTGGCCTTTTTATCTAAATTTCCGGCGGCTTTTCGTTTTGAAAACCTGGCAACCATACCCATGATATTGACGGTCGTACGCGCATACGTCTATATGGCTCGACACAATGATTTCAGGTTAATATAAAACTAAACAGTCGTACGTGGATACGCCTCTATGGCCCGACACGGTTTCCTTAGATCATAATAAAATTGGAAGTCGTACATGCATACGAATAAGGCACGTCGAAATTGCCTCATTAAGCAATAATGTTAAAAAAAAATGTTAATGTTCAATTTTAAATCTTATTTTTATTTATTGTACACCTACCACAGTATAGTCTTTATAACCCAAAGGTTGACTGGTACAGAATGCCTTGATGCATTAAGTCCGCCCATGTACCACTATTGTACATAAACTTTAAATCAGTAATATTGCTCTTACGTCAATTATACGGCTATATGGCCTAAAAATAATTGTAGACTGTGTAGCTTACGGCAAACTAATACATATTAATAAAACTTATTAAACTATTGCACACGAAATGACGGCGTCGTGTTTCGCTGACTGGTGTCGTGCAGCTGGCCGCGGAAACGTCGATACCCTACGGCTAAAACTCTTCTTTGAGGAACTTCTCGAGCTGATAAGTTGGAACCCGTACCATAAACGACTTGAAGTTTGTGTTGTGACGCGACTCCCAATTTCCTGACCCTCAAAGTACAGTTGGTCTTCACACTCATGTACTCCACGATCTCCTCAACCTTCGTGGAGTGATGTAGCCGGGACACGTACAGCTGCGTCGTAGGTGTTGCTGGACAGCAGCATGTTTGGTCCTGCCAGCGCAGTGCCGCACTGGTTCCGACAAGTAGGCTTCTTCTTCTCTTTCCTCTCCACCATGATGAAGCCATCCTTGTCACACGTCTCCTTGTTCGGATTCCGTTGTTTCAAACCCGTGATGGATGTAAAGCGGCTTTACCCCCTTTCATTATAGTCGCTTGAATTGCCGGTGACTTTTGCGACTCAGCAGGTTTGCAAGCGGTGACGATGTCTGCGTATGCACGTCTAGGGCTATGACACATTCCACGCAATGTCCACGAACCTTTTTATTTTTGTAATTTTTTTTAATGAAGTAATGAGCTTCAGTTTGTCGTGACCTCATCGGTCGACGATTAGCGTCACTGTTTACAGAATAATTCCTCTCAAGTAAAGCTAGAATTACGTGTTCACGAAATTCAGTTATCGTCATTTTCTTTTTGGCAGAATACTCGTTACTGTATCGAAAATGGGCGTTTTCATAATCAAATGCTAGTTTATTTCGTGCAACGACGTAAGGCATAGCCATAGCTTGCCATCTGTTCACTAAGGTCTAGGGAAGATTTCCCATTATTATAATCAGCAATACACTTCAGTTTCATAGCCAACGCAGTTGCCCTTCTATTATAAAAACAAGAAGATGCTTGTGTTAGGTGACTCCGCTCTTCCACTTAACATTATACAGAGTATGCAATTGAAACAGAATAATAAACACAACACGGTCTTCTCTGAAACTTTGGTTTCTGGATCTCTTGATTTACCGCAGAAGCACACAAACACACACACAGACACACACACAACACATACACAGACACACACACAACACACGCAGAGACACACACACAGGCACACACAGACACACATATGGATGTATACATTTACATACCTACTATCCTTTATCAGTACAAAGTTTGAAAACATTCTTAGCCTTTTTGTTAGGTAAATACTGTCTAAAAATAAAAATGTATGTGTATCATAACCTAAGTCAAAGTCAAAGCATTTATTACCATTAACAGGAACTTTTGAATGGTCAAAGTCAGTCCGTCAAAAATATAAAGATATTTGCAATTCCAAAGCGTAGATCTCTATGGAGAAGAACATGCAAGAAGTGGAGTTTCTTGCACGCTCTTCTCCATAGAGACACTTTTTTAAAACATTTTATGTTTACAAAAATCCTGGTTACATTTACCTTTTTGTTTCTTAATATGAGAACAATGTAAAGAAAGAAAAAACAATTTATAGTATCAAATATTAAAATGAGCCAGTGGCAACTAAGGGATGACTAGTCCCGTTCACGAAAATGACGCGCGCAGCAGCACCATTCAGCTCAACCATTTTGAAGGGAACTGAATGATCCGATACACTAAATGATCCGAAATAATGATACGCATGGCCTAAGAGACTTGACAACTAACAAATGTTTGGTAGGCCAGTGTATTATATAGGATACACAATCTGAAAATTTGAAAATGACCAGAGGAAGGGCGAGGGTGGAATTAGCAATATAAACAAGGAAAAAATGTGTGACTGGGTCAAATACGCTTGGCGGTGAACGTGTTAACATCACAAAAAGAAACAATTTGAAAAAAAAAAACATGTACAAGGCCGTACCCAGCTAGGGGCAGCGGGGGCGGCGCCCATCCCCCCCCCCCCTATAATAAAAAATAAAGGTTAATTTTCTTGGCAATTTCTATAACTGGAAACAAACGTGAAAATTAAAAATGTTTCTCTGTGCAAAATGAAGTGTTGGAAAATTAACATCTTTTCACTCGTTTTTTATTTGATATTATTAAATTACTTTATCTAGAATATGTCATAGCATTCTATTTGATATAGTAGAAAATCTATCGCGTCTATCAAGGGCCATCAATCTAGGGCCATCGTACTGCATACGTAAGATTGGCCGAATATTCCCAGCCCCCACATGAATTGCCACCAGGTGGCAAATAAAATTCCTAGTTGCTGGGTGGCGGCTAGGAAGTTATTGCCCCAACTTCAAATCGTTGTACACTGCGGCGTGGATTGCCTAATTCGCCAACCCCCTCATCGCTGACTGTCTTACGGCCGCAATGAGAGGGTTGGCGGTCTGACTTTTCCAATGTGCTTTTATTAGTAGACTAGTGGCCCGCCCCGGCTTCGCCCGGATGCATGCTTTTTTTTCATTTTCATTCGTAAAAACCTTCTCCTGACAACAAAAAAGAATTAGCGAAATTGATCCAGCCGTTCACGCGTAATGCAGTGACCAAGGGAAATAGGGATTCATTTTTATATATATAGACTAGTGGCCCGTCCCGGCTTCGCCCGGTTTTTTTTTTCCACAATTTTCTTTCATAAGAACCTTCTCCTGACAATAACAAACACAGCAAAAAAGAATTAGCGACATTGGTCCAGCCGTTCACGCGTGATGCCGTGACCAAGGGAAATAGAATCCCTGTTTCCCCATTTTTATATATTTAGATAATAGATAAATGATATTATTAGTGACATACAAACAAAATCTTCATCTCAGTTGCTTTTAATCACTTATTATTTTTTAATCTATACTAATATAATAAAGCTGAAGAGCTTGTTTGTTTGAACGCGCTAGTCTCTGGAACGACCAGTCGGATTTGGAAATTTCTTTCGTATATGATAGCCGCATTCATGAGGAATGTTATAAGCTATACTGGAACGGGAAATTCCTACGGGAACGGGATATGCGCGTACGAAGTCGCGGGCAAAAGCTAGGACTTATAATAAAGTAGAAGATGTTGTTTGTTTATTTGAACGCGCTAATCTCTGGAACTGTATAAGATGGACTGGAAGGCTATAGGCTATCTAGCATTACGCAAAATTTCTTGGTTATCCATAAATATTGATATTTGAAAAGTCGGAAGAAAAAGCGCTATCGAACTGCTTTATCCGCGTGGGTTGGGGTAGTGGCTAATTATACGTAAGTACCATGTATTTCAAAGCTTTTGGTTTTTAGTAGATCTAAAATAAAGACCGCGACACTATATATCTATCTTTTATAAATAAGCCACATAAGGTATTCTGCGTCAAATAATTTATTTAAAAAAAAAGTTGATTTTCGAGAATTATTATTGGGCAGGCATTTTGATCCTTACGAGCGAAAATTAGTTCATCATCAAGATAATTTTATGAAGATAACAGCTACCTCCCCTAGCTCAAATCCTGGGTCCCTTGTTTTGGTAACTATCATCTGCTATACCACTCTGGTTCTGTGCGGTGAAAAATCTCCAACCTCCTGCCTCGAAGAGAAAGCCAGTGTCAGCTTTGGAAATGATGATTGTTAAGCCCCGGCTGGTGAGGAGCTTTCGTGGGTGATAAATCCATACCATACCAATATTATAAACGCGAAATCAACACTCTGACCTTTTGTATTTGTCTGTTTGTACCTCTTCATCTCTTCTTATGGATGAAACTAGGCATACGAGTACACCATGTACTGGACATGGGATACTTCTTATCCCGGGAGTATGTTCCCTTTGGACGTTCACGCAAAAGCCAGAAGTATAGAAGTGACTGGCTGTACCCAACTGTCAATTGTTTTATCCTGTGGAAACACAATCATGTTTATTTAAATTCCGAATTCTTTAAATAAAAATGGTACAAAAAATCCCTTTGTAATACACGAATAAGTTCAAATACTAACGTGTGGCTTGTGCTCCCCCGCTTCAAAACCTCGTGATGCACTGTGGCCATCAAATCGCACCCGTATCCACTTCTATCCGCACGCTACTACTGCCGCGTCCATTCTAGACGAAGCCTTCTTTCTGCTAATGCAACCATTTCGATTGTTTCAGACGAGGCTGTCCTACGAACAACACTGGAGGAAACACTCACTATCTACGGTGAATCTTTGCACAGGTAAAGTCACCATCACCTACCGGCCCGTCATTGATACCACCATGGACGATAAGGAAGTCAAATGGATTCCTCCTGTGCCCAGAGTGTATTAATTACTGATACATTTATTATTTAAAAATATCTGTTTATGAAATAAAAGTTTCGATATGATTATATTTTTCACATGTACAACTTATAGGTTTTTTTTTTGTAAGTACCTATATAGCTTCGAACATAGCCATTGTTAAAGAATTACGTGAAAATATTATAGGCCTACTTGAATATGAAAATAGAATATAAATATTCAGGTACCGGGTAAAACGGGGTGGATAGAAATGATGAGTGAATAAAAACGATACTTAGATTGGAATTTTCACGTTATTTAAATATTGTTTGCAGCAATGAAGAACTCCAATTTTTTTAACAATTATTTTATTTTTAAATAGACGCTTTGTGAAAAACCATTAATATGGCATTTATGTGAAAATCCCAATAAAAGTTTCGTTTTTATTCACCCCATGCATTTCTATCCACCCCGTTTTACGGTACCTACCATAGCAAATAACATTGGATGCTTGAAATGGAATGGTGTAACAATGGGCGGCCTTATCATTAAGAGCAATCTTTTACAGACAACCTTTGGATGGATTTGACAGAGGAGGAGGAAAGAAATAGGTAGTCCATGGTGTACTATTTACACATACAACATGCAACAGAATAAACACAATGCTTGAAAGGGGTCATTGTACCTATCATTATGATCAACTTTTACTATGGGACCAACACTGATATCGCGAAAAAAAATCGACATCCCCATACATTTATGTGCGCTTAACTCTACAAAATGACCCTGAACTGTTGTATTTTTTTCGCGATTTCGTTGCTCATAAAAAGGTACCTGGGTATGTTTGACGGTGTCCGTTTCGACTGCTCGGCCACAGTGTCGTAGAACAAAAACGACTAGGTACGTCAACATTACGAAGGAATTTGTAAAACACTAACAATTCGTCGCAAATTCGGAAAGTTGTAAAGGTTTAATCATGGCCGCGCGGTCGAAACATGCAGAACCGTGCGAAGGTCGGAGAAACAAGGAACTATGAAATATGTTTTTAAGATTATGTTTATATATTACTAGTGGCCCGTCCCGGCTTTGTTCGAATTTATATATTTTATTTTTCAAAATTTTCTTTGCTAAAAACCTTCTGCAGACAATAACAAACACAACAAAAAAAGAATTAACGAAATTGGTCCAGCCGTTCATGCGTGATGCCGTGACCAAGGGAAATAGGGATTCATATATATATGTATATATAGATTAATCTGTAGCATTTATGTTTTTTACACTGTGATAATAAGAGTTCACACAGTTGCACAGAAAAGCAAAGAGTATAATAATATGGGGGCAGAACACCGCACCGTCCTCGCCAAAACTAAAACAACACGGTCAGCGCGTAATTTACTTGTTAAAAACAGGGACGAACGTAATCGATTGATAGAATATAGAATAGATATAGAATAGAATATTTATTTATTTGCTCAGAATGTAGGTATTTACAGTAAGGTAGTTACAATTATAATAAAGAATCCTTGTACATTCTACCATTTTGGCATGCAAACATTGATGCAGTTCATCCAACAACTTATCAGCTAGAAAATCCGATACGCAGTAGTAACATTTATTTATTAAAAGTACAGTTAGTTTCTTTTTGAAACTTGTTACTGGTTCCTCTTTTATGAAATTAGGAATGTGGTTAAAAAATGCCGGTGCCATACCAAAAACACTTTTCCTCAACAAAGCAGTCTTGTATTTGATTTATGACGGTGTCGATTTTCAGATGTCAAATCATTAGTTTTTTTTATTGAATTAATGGCTTTATTAAAACAATTTACAATGAAGTAAAATCTAATTATATTAGTTAGTGGCTAAGCTTATTATAATAATTAGCTTGAGTTTATACGGTTCACATTGCCTGGGATTTAATTCGATAAAGAAATAAAATCATCATAGACTTGAGAGAAAGTATGGACTTCTCTAGTAACGTGAGTAATTATTACGGATTCTTTCGAAGTTAGATATTTTGTACTGCGTTCTGATAAATTATGAAGATTTTTTTTTTAAGATTTACTATATTTATTTATTCATTAAAACTTTACGCACTAGTAAAAATACTGTACAAAGGCGGACTTAATGCTTTAGGCATTTTCTACCAGTCGACCTTAGGGTGGTGCAGAGACAACATGGCAGGTGCAACTACACACCTCTCGGACACCACCACCACCACTCTACTATATATTCCCAGCTTTTAAAAATAAACAAAGTCATCCAATAATTAGGTACATTAACAATGCACTACATATTGGTTAGTTTCATTTCGGTACCAATCTCTGTGTGACCGTTGTTCTTTACATTTTCAAATATTACTTAACAATAAAACATTTTAAAATATAAAAACCAGTAAATAGTCCGCCGGTGTCGGGAGCAGGGTCCAAGCTACCGGTAGTTAGGGCTCCAGAGAAAGGAACCTCCTCACAATACGAGCCGAGTCGAGGAGTACTGCCTTCTGTATCACCAAACCAAGCAACGACAGCTTCGACAGATGGTCGTCGAAGCTTTTGGCCATGAGGCCATTGGCCGTACCTAACGACAATCGGCACAATGACAGCCGAGTCTACATTCCACATGTCGACAACCTCGTGTGCTAAGTCAAGATACGAAGATACTTGATTTGTTTTTCTTTCTCAGCCTTCACGAAGTTCTCGTCATGAGGGATGGTACCTAACATCAACTATCATTGTGCGGCGCGCTAATCGGCCTATCACCACTATGTCAGGCTTATTGGCAACTATAGTCCTATCAGTGATGATAGACCGATCCCAGTACAACGTGACATGGTCATTTTCGAGAACTGGGTCGGGCACATACTTGTAATACGGTACCTCAGAATCCACAAGTTTGTATTTCAAAGCAAGTTGCTGATGGATAATCTTGGCCACTTGGTTATGCCTGTGTAAGTACTCGCCGTATATTATTATTATTATTTAGTATTTCTGACAAATATACTATACATTGATATAGTAGGTACTCAGCTCTGGCATATACGTAGGTACTTAGCTGAAAGGGGAAATATAAATAAGCTAGATACCTAAATGCCGCTTCTTTCGAAGCTAAAACATAAAGTTAAACAAAAAGTCAAAACATAAAATTAAAAACTAGAAATAAAACAACAACACAACATACAATTATTTATTATAGATAGAAAATTTTCTCGCATATTATCACATATTTTAAAAATCACATCACGTTTTCATAATTGTACCTAAGTACAATTATATTTAAACCAGTAATTATTTCCTACGTTGTTTGTTGATTGAAATCATAATGCAAAAAAAAAACAAATCATATTTTTTCACAAATATCTAAAATCACAGAGTTACGATTGGAGACAAACAAACGCACGCGCACAATTACATTTTTTTGAAGTTATTTAGAAGGGCTTACCCCACGGTTATGTAATACCTATCTATGGTTTACTCACAAAGCAAGCACACTGACATACATACGCTCTGGGTGGAGCGGAAAGGCGTGTCAGACTCTAACTGACTAAAACCCATCCGTGTTCCTTCTAAAGCCCTTTGCGATCCAGGGCCGCGGTGACTCTTTCGAACAAATTCCGCAACCCTGGCAGACACTGACATACACATGCAATACACTTTTGTAAAAACGTGTGCACTACTTTTCTGCAGTTCTGCAGTAGGTAGACTATTTAGGCGTCATCATTAAAAACAATAGGTAGGGTACATCCGTTTTTAAACGAACGCTTCATATATTTAAATGACTTATTTATGTACGTTCAAAGGAGGTAGGAAATAGACAATCATTAATCATTTTTACAATTAAGGTTCTTACCTTATTGTAAAAATGCTGTCAATCCATATAACCAAGATAGAATGACAGCTCACTTCGTGATCACGTGACATCTTGATTATATGGATTGACAGCTCACCTCGTAGTCACTTAGGTATATTATAGTGTATTATCTATGCTTCAAAGCCTTCGGCTATGTTGCAGCGGGGCGACGCGACACTACACTCCAAAATATTGTTTCTAAGTAAACGTATTAGGCTGCCATCAGACGGACTGCACTGCAGCAACAGTCGATATATTCAACTACATGCAGTTGTATTTTGCATGTGGTTGATGCGGTACAGCCCGTCTGATGGCTGCCTAACGTTCTTTTACGACTCTATATACTCGGAATAGAATTCACTATCCTTTCGACCTTGACTAACTGTATGTGGTTAGCGATGGACAGCGTGCGTCGATACTACACGGCTGGAGCCGACCGCGAGATGTTGAAGTCACAACTGTATGCTGTTAATATCGACTCCACACGACTGCAGCCGACCGCGTGAAGTTGATATCACGACTGTACGAAATCGAATGCACAACTGCATCCAGTTTAATATATCGACTACGTACGGTTGCTGCGGTGCAGTCCGTCTGTTGGCAGCCTTAGACATAACGCACTAGTTACGTTGCGCGACAAAGTTGGGCAACTAAGCAAAATTGATGCACGATGTCGCGACGCGCAGTTGCATTGCCGCTAGGTGCGCGCAACGAGGCCTCATATTTCATGCAAGTCTTAACGTGCCGGACGTGCATTTGTTTTGTAAAATGAATGAAGAAAAGTTAATATTATTAGTTAGGTAGAAATTATCCAGTATTAACCGGGATGGTTGGCGATCTTAGGGGGAGGCTTACGTTCAGCTGTGGACGGCAATTGGCTGATGATGAATTATCCAGAGCTGTATGATTTACAAAATGACCATTCTATGAATAGTACGAGAAATTACCGTATTTGGCTAGAGATTGCAAAGGAATTTAGAAGCTGGAGATTGCAAAAGTACATGAAATTCTCCTTCTTCACATCGCGATTTCGGAATGTCATGAAGCCACAGTCTCCTTATAGTTTCGCCATGTTCGTCTGTCTATCTGTCTATCCGGGGTTTAGCTCAGAGACGCTTAGCACTAGAAAGTTGGAATTTGGTATGGGTAAAGATATTAATTACGCCGACAAAGTGGTAAAATGAAATCCTGAAAAATGATGTAGGGTATCCCCCGTACATCTTACACGTAAAGTAGCGATGATTTTTTTTATCGTCTGTCTCATAGTGTGCAGTGTCGTTCGATAGGTAAAAATATGAGGTCGTGCTAAAACCCTTTCCCATCCAAGGATCCGTTTGCAAAATATTAAGCTTAAAGGGCTAATTTTTGATAGCGACAAGTGCTCTATCTCCTCTCCCCCTCCTCCTTCCCTTCCTCTGCCAGCAAAACGGTTGCTTTTGGAAATCGAAAAAAAAAGAAGGCAGCGTGAGAACTCAGTAAGACATGGCATCTAGAAAAACGACTTGGTAACAGCGAATATTCTGGAGCTTCTGACCGACTGTATCTGGTTTCAATGCCTCTTCATCTCCCTTCCCGCACCCTTAGCTTCCGTTCCAATTGGCAAGCGATTACTTGCAAACAATATAAAAAAACGGGTTCTACCTGAGAAATGAGATAATAGTAAGCGACGCGTACGCTCGCAGACTTCTTTTATTAGAGTGGTAATGATACAAGGATTAATAGTAATCACAAAAAAATACTTTTATGGGGTAAATTATTTGATATATTATAGTGTGTGCTGTATATTAGTGTAATGTTGAGTGCATTGTGCTCACATAATAAAATCAATTGGTATGGATACAAAATATTGTAAAACTTATATTATATATGAAAAAACTATGGAGTTAATATTTTAATTTCAAACTGTAAATTTGAAGTTCAAAAGTGCCTTTTAATGGTTTAGTTGAAATAAATGAAATGACTTTGATAAAATTTATCGAAAAAATTGTCGAAAACATTCTTTTTTTAATTTTAATTTTTTTTGCGCTTTATTATGATCTTAGCCACCATAACTGTTTTTTATTTCAACTAAATACTCGCAATGGTTCAAAATATTTTTTTTTTTTAAGAAGAAGGGTCTGTCGTAGGAAAGGTAATCCAGACTAATATTATAAATGCGACAGTTTGTCTGTCTGTCTGTGTGTTACCTCTTCAAGCTTTAACCGCTGAACTGGAAAATCATCTGCCTAGCCTTTTTTCTCAACTATATTGGGTTCGGCTTCCAGTCAAACCGGATTCACCAGTATTTTACGAAGAGCGGCTGCCTAGCAGACCTCCACAACCCATTAACTGGGTAACACGATACTCTTTGGCAAGACTGGTGTCAGATTTTCTGGCTTCTGACAATTCGTAACGACTGCCAAAGATCTACAAATATACTGAACAATTTACAATGTACTGAACTGAAAAAAAAACTATAAATATTAAGTCCTTACATGCAATTGGCGTTTTGTCGCTCGACCACTTTGATCTCAAATAACTCCTCTCTGGTTAGAAATTCCAAATTCAAATTTATGCATTTTTGTTTCGAAATCCATAATTCATTTGCTTTTTCCTCTTTTGTATTTTTTCTTTGCGTCACTCTGTTTACAAAATAGAAAACTTGAAATATCGCGTTATTTACGAGTACGAGTTCCACCGTGGCACCAGTGCTGCAGAAACGGCTCGAAGGATTAATGATGTGTATGGCGGCGGTGTCGTAAAAAAAAACACAGTGCGTTTTTGGTTCCAACGTTTTTGTTCTGGAAATTTTGACCTGCAGAAGAAGCCCCGTGGACGGCCGTAGACCAAAGTTGATAATGAAGAATTGAAGGCTATTGTGGAAGCGGCTCCATCGCAAACCATGCCCGACTTAGCGGCAGGCTGCGGTGTTAGTGATAAAACTGTTTTAATCCACTGGAAGCAAATTGGGAAGGTGAAAAAGCTTCAAAGGTCAATCGACAAACGCGCGTCGATTGCTACGTTTCATTATTAAACCGGCACAATAATGAAGGGATTTTAAATCGAATCATGAACTGTGATGAAACGTTGATCCTGTACGATAATCGAAGGCGCTCATCGCAATGACTGAACCCTGGCAAACCAGCCAAATTATGCCCCAAGCGAAAATTAAACTCAAAAAAGTTACTTGTGAGCGTTTGGTGGACCAGTGCCGGTATCGTTCACTACAGCTTGCTTAAATCTGGCCAGACGATTACGGCAGATGTCAGCAACTGCAAACCATGATGGAAAAGCTAGCTGCTAAACAACCGAGGCTGGTCAATCGCTCTAGGCCACTGCTGCTTCAGGACAACGCTAGACCACACACTGCATAACAGACGGCTACCTAATTAGAGGAACTTCAATTGGAATGTCTTAGACATCCACCGTACTCTCCGGACCTAGCTCCAACAGATAACCATTTTTTTCGAAATTTGGATAACTTCTTGCAAGGGAAAAAATTTCAACTCCGATGGGGCAATCCAAACCGCCTTCAAAGATTTTATTGATTCCTGTCCGAATGGTTTTTTAGTAAAGGGATCAATAAACTGCCAATGAGATGGCAAAAGTGCATAGATAGCGATGGTACATACTTAGATTAATTAAATATATTTTATTTTAAAAAAAAACGACTATGTTCCTCTCATACAAAACGCCAATTTCATATGTAAGGACCTAATGTTAATGAAGCAATTTTTTTAGATTCTTTTTTAAATCTTTTTGTCGATAAATTTTGATCTATTTTCACCCATTTTCGTTTGTGCACATTATCCAGGCACACACTGTATAACGGATTTAAAAGGAAAACTATGACAGCTAAGAAGGCTTTACAGGTTAACGAGTAATAGGTTAGGTACCAACTTAGTAAATAGATTAGGTAAAAATTTCGTAGTAACCCCACAGAAAGTGACTTCGAACTAAGTGTATTTGTAACTTGGTAATGTCATAGTAAAATTTGCTGTTTTTTACCATGGCTTACGGGACGGGTAACTACGGAACCCTACACCGTGCATGGCTCGACACGCACTTGGCCGGTATTTTTCTTGATTGCATTAGCATTTTTTCTTTCTCGCAAAGTAGTGACAATAAGATCACGTCTTCAGAAATTTCGAGATTGCCGACCAACTAACGGACTGTGTCAATGAAAAACTAAGAAGCGAAATTTGTACGGCAACAAAAAAGAACCGCAACGCCATCTACGACGAACTAACAACGAAATCCTGCATCGCGCAAGCAAAGTTCTGTGTGCGATTTAAACATATACAACAGTCCAAATATTAACTATGGGGCAGTTGCCCGCCAGAAACAACAACCGTCTGGTCGGAGGATCCTCCCATTTTCAGTGGAGGTGTGCGGGACTTTACTCTGTACCGCATACCCTATATACTCCTGCCAGACGGTAGCGCACAAAAAAGTGCAGTATACTTCGTCTTCATCAAATAGTTTCGCGTCGGTCCGTTGCAGCGCAGTTCCGCCTAGTGCGGTCTTACCTTAAAAGGTACTTACCTATCTATCTTAATAAAATTTAAAATGTCTTTTATCTTTTAACTTGCATTATAAGCTAAGATCGGAATAGGTAGACTATATTTACCGTATGTTCGTGGAAGTAAGTAACATAGAGTTGATAACACCTATAAAAACCCGGAATCATGACAATTAAAACCCGGAATTATAAAAACTTATAAATAGCTTTGTTTTCGCACAACTCTTTCTTCTTTTGATTCTTCAAATGAATCACTTGTAACTATACTCAAAGTCCAAGTTTTATTTGTAATAGCTGTATTATGATTAATTCGGTGTTAGAAGAAACCATAACACTACAGTTATCTTCTTATAAATACATTGTAAGAATTCAAGTTTATAAAGATAATTACAAAATAATTTAACTAAATTATATACATTAATTTAATTGCATGCAGACTAATGTAATATGGCGTGATACGGTTAAGTATATTAAAATGTATTTTAGTACAAGCGTGAACCTGGACTTAGACAATTGGTTTTATTTATGCAGACAAAGTGCCAATTCAGATTTTGTGTAAACTGTTAATGGTTCTTTGGCAATCTTTTACGCGCCAGCTCAATAGTTTGGAATTAATAAAGGAAATGTGAAATATCGGTAAGTAAGTTTGAGGTTAGAATAAAAAAAAACATATTTAGAATAATAAACATACAGTGGTAATACTTTACATTACATAATAGGGCTTCAGTTATGCTTAAATTATAATTAAATAATATAATCTTACAGAGAACTGCGTAATTGCTGCAGTCGTATGTGTAGAGATGCAAAAAGACGCTACTTTCATAATTCTCTTGACAATCGGAACTCCTCTGAAGTCTGGAGGTTTCTGAAAACTGTCGGCATTGGCAAGTCCCCTGTCGTTTCTAGCAAAGACACTGACGTGTGTGATTTGAACCAATATTTCTCTCTTCCTCCTGTTATTTTGGATCCACACGTCAAATCAGCAACTTTAAATAAGCTTTCCCGCTTGCCATTGCCGCAGTGTTCCTCTTTCGACTTCAGTCCTGTGAGTGAAATTGATGTCAAAAAATCTATTTGCGCTATTTCCTCTTCCGCTGTTGGCAATGATAATCTATGCTCAAGAATGATCTCTCCTATTCTCCCTACTATACTTCCCGTTTTGACCCACATTTTTAACTTTTCCCTGTTTTCTTGCACAGTTCCTGATGCTTGGAAACAAGCCCATATCATCCCGTTACCTAAAATCCCTAAACCGGTCTCTCTGACCGATTTCAGACCAATTTCCATCCTTCCTTATCTCTCTAAAGTTCTTGAGCATATTGTCCATCAGCAACTTTCTCTGTTTCTTTCTAGCAATGATCTCCTTAGTCCTTTCCAATCCGGCTTTCGGCCTGGTCACAGCACTGTCACAGCTCTTTTAAAGGTAACTGATGACATTCGCTGGGCTATGGACCACAAATCTTTGACATTACTTGTACTTCTGGATTTCAGTAGCGCCTTCAACTCTGTTGACTTCGATATCCTTCTTGGGATCCTTAAATCTTTCAATTTCTCTTCTTCCCTTATTAGTTGGTTCGACTCCTATCTTCGAGGCCGCTCGCAGCGGGTACGCCTTGATGAATCTTCTTCGGATTGGTGCTCCCTTACTGAGAGTGTGCCCCAAGGTGGCGTTCTCTCTCCTCTTCTCTTTTCTATTTTTATTAACTCTATTACTAAAGTTATCTCCTCTAACTTCCATCTCTATGCCGACGACCTGCAGCTTTACCATCACTTTCTGAGGCAAGATGCAGAAGCCGCTGTAGCCGCCGTGAACCGTGATCTGATGTTAATTGGGGAGTGGTCGCGGTGCTTTGGGCTGCAAATCAACCCTAAGAAGTCTCAGGCCTTGGTTGTCGGCGGCAGATATATGCGGAACAGGCTGGATATTGCGGCGCTGTCTCCACTCTTGTTGAATGGTGTTCAGATTGAATCAAAGTCGGCTAAAAACCTGGGGGTGATCATAGACTCCTATTTATCGTGGACTAACCATATCGCTGAAGTCAGTCGCAAGGTGCACTACACATTTGACTCGCTAAAATGCCTTCAGAGCTTTTTGCCCTTGAACACTAAAATCTCCCGTGCCCAAACTCTCATTCAGCCCATCATAGACTACGCTGATGCCTGTTATTTGGATGCCACCGAGGAGCTTTTAAATAAACTTGAGCGTTTGCAAAATATTTGTATTCGTTTTGTTTTCAACCTCAAAAAATACGATCATGTTTCAGGATTTCGCAAGGTACTCAAGTGGCTCCCTATCCGACTTCGCAGGAACTCTCGGATATTGTGTTTGCTATTTAACATCCTTCACAACCCCAAAATGCCTTCCTATTTGCGTGAACGCTTCTCCCATTCCCGTCCTTCTGATGCGCCTTGCAGGTCGCATCTTAGAAATCTCCTTAAATCCCCTCCACACTCTACCGATTTTTATTCCTATTCATTTACTGTGCACGCGGTACGGTTGTGGAATGCACTGCCACCTGACATTAGGGAATGCAAAACTCTTTCATATTTTAAAAGGATAGTGAAAGAACACTACCTTTCGGTACCATCATAGTTGCATATTTAAAGTAAATATTATTATTATTCTTATAGTATTATTTAAGTAGTATGTATTAGTATGATATTAATTTTAGTCATATTTATTTTAGTATGTTATATTTAAAGTTTTTTTGTCTTTTTATGTTAACATAACTTTTACACACGATGTCTACATATCTTTTATTCGACTCTCCTTTCGCAGGTATGCTGGAAGAGATTTCTTTAGAAATAAGCATCACCTTTGTACCTATTTTTCTGTTCCCTTCTTCTTATTTATTTGTTAAATGTGTGTACATAAACTGTTAAATAAATAAATAAATAATACTAGTAAGGAAGTTTCTGCAATGTGAATCCGATAACCCGCACCAAAACATCCATACCAATACACCCCCATCTATCATACAGCCTACTGCATCTACTCTTATCCCAATTGATGAACACTTGGCTTAGGCCCGTGCCATCAATTATTTCCGGTTCGCCGAGGAAAACAAATGAGAAACAAAAATAATAATAATATCTTGGGACAACTCACACACGGTCATCCGATCCCAAACTAGGCAGACGCCTGTGCTATGGCAACCAGACAACTGATAAACATACTTATATATTTCTAAATACATACATATTATAGACAAATTACACCCAGACACAGAACAAATGATCATGCTCATCACACAAAGATTTTTCCTGGGTGGGAATCGAACCCACGACCTCCGGTTTAGCAGTCAGGGTCACTAACCACTCGACCATCAGGCTAGTCAGTCAAATAGGAATACAAAGTCAAACGAAATCAATGTAAACTATAAAGGCAAAACAATAAAGCAGGTAAATAACACAAAGTTTCTGGGGATCCATATCGACTCGGAACTAAACTGGAAAATGCATTTGAATGATGTCTGAAAAAAACTAAACCAGTTTTCATATGCTCTCCATGTACTACGGAAAGTTGTAAATGAAAACATGCTACTAAATGTGTATCATGCATATGTAAGTTCCACACTTAAATATGGCATGTTATGCTGGGGGAACTCTACAAACAGGGAATTTGTATTCAAAGCCCAAAAAAATCAGAAGTTTATGTGGGCTTAAACAGACCGATTCATGCAGAGCGGAATTTAGAAAATTAAAAATCTTAACACTACCGTCATTATACAGGGTGTCCCAAAACTCAACGTCAAGCCGAAACGGGGTGACAGGATTGATCATAACCATCACGAGAAAAATCTGAAAAAAAATCTATCCCATGCAGTTTAAAAATTATGGGCATTTTAAGAAAAACCTAGAAATTTGATCAAACTGTACCATTTTTCGGTTATTGTGGTTATTCTTTTTTATTTTTGTTCATTTGAACTTTGGAAACGTAATCCTAAATAACATTTCTAGAATCCCAATAAAAAATAATGACACAATTGCCTCAAGTTTCCGAGAATTGAGACTATTTGTTAAACTACGAATTTAAAATTTTCAAGATTCGTCGACTTTGACAGGCCCTCCTATAAAAAAAATGTACTAGAGTGCCTTGGCAAGTGGCATTAAAAGTTGGCGCATTTAATCAGAATTCTAAACTGGTACAATACTTGTTAGTTCCATACAATAGAAAAGAGTAAAAAAATTAAAACCTCAAGTAACCCGATTTTTGCTATCTCATTTTACTCAGTTAAAATGTTTTTAATTCACACAAGCTCTAGGTAGGTTCTTAATTTTAAGACAAAATGATGAGAGAGATGGATAATGGGTATGTTCGCCATGAGTGAGCGAGACAGATAGTGACGCCACTTTTACCAAAGTGAAAAAAAGTTAGTAAAATTAGTAAAATAATTAGGTTTGTTGGAATAAAAGTCAGATGATAGAGAAATAACGTTTTTTATTACAATAAATGTTCAAATTGTTTACCATCAGCCTCAATACAAGCCCTACATCTTCTTAAAAAAGATCTACTTATTAGTCGGGCATATCTTCGAGAGTTGATCGCCTCAGCTGCTTGAGAAATGCGTTCACGCAGGTCGGCTACGTTCTCAATGGGCTTTGAGTAAACTTTTTCTTTGAGAACTCCCCAATAGAAAAAATCCAGGGGATTTAAATCTGGTGAACGGGCGGGCCACGAGATAGTGCCCGAACGTCCAATCCACCTTCCCGGATATTCCTGGTCAAGGAAATCTCTTACTTGCACTGCGAAATGCGCTGGGCAGCCATCTTGTTGAAACCACATGTCGCGAAGATCTGCTAGTGGTACGTCCTCTAACAGGGTTGGTAAATCTTCTCTTAAAAAATGTAGGTAATTAGTTCCATTCAAGTTCTCAGGCAGTTCAATAGGCCCAATAATTTTACCGTTTAAAATTCCGGTCCACAGGTTTACTTTAAAACGATACTGGGATCTATCTTCTCGCATTAAATGTGGATTCTCCACATGCCACTCGTGATAATTGTGCAAGTTCATGTAACCATCTTTTTTAAATGTCGATTCATCTGACCAGAGAATTTTTTGGATGAATTGGGGATTCTCATTATGCCTCTGTAGCATTGTTCTACAAAAAGAAATCCTTTCCTGATACGGAACCGTTTAACCTACCTAGAGCTTGTGTGAATTAAAAACATTTTAACTGAGTAAAATGAGATAGCAAAAATCGGGTTACTTGAGGTTTTAATTTTTTTACTCTTTTCTATTGTATGGAACTAACAAGTATTGTACCATTTTAGAATTCTGATTAAATGCGCCAACTTTTAATGCTACTTGCCAAGGCACTCTAGTACATTTTTTTTATAGGAGGGCCTGTCAAAGTCGACGAATCTTGAAAATTTTAAATTCGTAGTTTAACAAATAGTCTCAATTCTCGGAAACTTGAGGCAATTGTTTCATTATTTTTTATTGGGATTCTAGAAATGTTATTTAGGATTACGTTTCCAAAGTTCAAATGAACAAAAATAAAAAAGAATAACCACAATAACCGAAAAATGGTACAGTTTGATCAAATTTCTAGGTTTTTCTTAAAATGCCCATAATTTTTAAACTGCATGGGATAGATTTTTTTTCAGATTTTTCTCGTGATGGTTATGATCAATCCTGTCACCCCGTTTCGGCTTGACGTTGAGTTTTGGGACACCCTGTATATATTGGAAGCAGCATCAATCACAAAGCGCGATATAAGTAATTATGAGACAATGAGAAGTACAAGACATAAAAATGAACTCAGGGCAGTTAAGAGCAGGACAGTTAAGTTTAAATAAAGCGTATTTGGTGTGGGTGTTAAAATTTACAATAAATACAAACTCAAAGAATTGCTGGTACAGAAAGTATATTTCACAATCAATGAATTCCTAAATGACAAATGTCTTGACCAAAATGATATAAAATATAATAATAATGCAGTAATAATGAACAATGAATGAATGTATAATTATTTTTTTCTCTAGTGGTAATTAATATTATGTTTCCGTAGTGATTTTGTGTACCTACTATGACGATTTGAACTATTTAATTGTAAATTTATATATTGTACAACTTATGGGTATGTTACAGTGATACATGTTACAATAATAATTTTAAGAACTGAATTTCCACCTGTGACAAACAATAAATAAATCTGAAGCTGAATCTTAATATAGTCTAATACACCTTCAATAGTATTTTCAATTTCGATTTTTCTCATTACAAAATGGCGACAATTGTTAAACAGCTTAAAAATATTTGGAGAGTGTTATAGTCTTAATAGCTGTACTACGTTATAAATGAAAACTATTGTACTGCTATTGGCTGTTAATCAGCTGTACAATGGAATCAATTTATTATTTGGCTGTATATCGGTTCGGTATACGTAACTTATAATTCTCTTTAGGGATACGTATTGTCAGAAGGATATCCTTGACTCCAGGTCTCTGGCAGGCAAGGTAGCCCTTTGGAAGCGTCTGGCGAAAAGTAAAAGAGAATTTGAAATAGGAATATAAAATATGTTTTGTTTGGTTTTCTGATGGCTTCGCACGGTTTTGCATTTACCCAATGTCACGTTTGGTTTATAAAGGTAGGGAAACTTAATAAAAATATAATACTATTTTATTTTAACGGAATTTGGGATAAGGCAGGACATATAGGATCAGATTTATGATGGATGAGCAAATTACAATGACGAATAATTACAACATAATATTATAAAACTATATATTTATATACAGGAAAACTATTTGTACAAAGTAAAGACAGTATTGACGTAGGAAAAGGAATATCAAGGGATAAGAGGTTACTGAAGAAGGAAGAACGGTCGTGTAAGGGACAGGAGAAAAAAATGTGATTTAAGTCGCCTACATCTGTGCCACACAAGCAAATGGGGTCGTCAATAATATGAAATTTGGCAAGATGGGCAGGGGATCAAACATGACCCAGTCTCATCCGTATTAAAACAGAGGATTCCATTTTGCCAAATTTTGTCCTACCAAACCATGGTTTTTCCGGAATCTCAGATTGAATAAGAGAAAAATAATGACCCTTCGATCTGCTACTGATATCCCAAGCTACCTTCCAGGTGTCCCGAAGAAATCTCTTAGGCAACGTTACGAGGTCATAAGTAAAAATTTTATATGGGACTAAGTCCCCACAATGCACCGCATCACCGGCTAGAGCATCAGCGACTTCATTGCCATGGATTCCAGCGTAGGCCGGAGTGCATGCAAATAGCAGTATGTTACCCTCAGAGATCATTCTGATTGCAAATTCTCTTATTGAATAAATTATGGAAAGCTGCGACTTATCTTCGTAAGGGGATTTATTTATGGCTAGAAGAGCACTTCGAGAGTCAGTAAAAATTATAGCTTTTTTGAGCTTTAAAAGACAAATATATTCAATGGCTTTTAAAATGCCGAAGCGTTCCCCTGTAAAAACGGAAGTCTACGGAGGTAGTTTTATTTTTTGTACGATGTTGTATTGAGAATGGTAAGTACCTATTCCAACACAACCCGTCGGAGTATGTTTGGCAGCGTCGGTAAAGATGTGGTGGTAGTCTAAATGTTCAGTCAGAAAATGGTTAAAATTTAAATGGTAACCGGAATCTGATTTACTCACACAGTCAAATGTTATTTTGGGACTGAATTGTAAACTCTCGTAACTACTGCTGAATATGGGGAGTTTATTGGAACTGTGAATAGGAGAAGTGAAAGGATTTTTTTGTAGCTGACAATTAAACAAGGAGCACGTTTATGGGACCAATAATCTGATGGTTCCATCTGCAACATTAAAGTGTCCAAGTTGGGACTAAGAGGATGAGTTGAGAGCTGAAGAATCCGGAACAAGTATTTGTCAGATAGAAATTGTCTTCTAATATATAAGGGAGCTTCCCCGCATTCGACTTGGAGTGCATTAATGGGGCTCGACTTCATAGCACCCGAAATAATATGTAAAGCTTTAGACTGGATGCGTTCTAATTTTTTAAAAGCCATAACACTGCCAGATTCCAGAACAAACAATCCATACTCCAGAGTGCTTCTGATGATTGCGTTGTAAATAAGTTTTAAAGAAAACGGATGAGCACACCACCGCTTGTTCAACAGAGTGACTTGACGAATACAGTAACAAATCGTCGGCGTATTGTAAAACCTTAACATGGTTAGTTAAGGACGAGTCTATATCAAAAGTTTAAATGTTGTATAGAAGGGGACTGAGCACAGAACCCTGTGGGAGACCTCTCCAGGGCGAGATACCTCATGATCTCCTATCAGCATGTTAACTGAGCGTGCAGTTAGGATATTAATAATGAAATTAGGATATTAATAATGAAATTAGATAAATTCGATGGAACTTTTAAGGCTTTTAATTTATTTGTAAAATTGATAATACAACATTATCATAAGCCATATTGTGAATCTGCCAAAAGGCCCTTACTTTCAACATACCATTCTAGGAGATTTTTAATTAAGTGTTCCGCTACTTTCATTAGAATTGAAGACAAAACTATGGGATGATATGAAGAAGCATCAGATGGAGTTTTATTTGGTTTAAGGAATGGCAACACCATTTGACGTTTGCATTCATCAGGGATGTGTCCATTAATCATAACAGTGTTGACAAGCTTTAAATAATAACTGAGGACGTTGTCATTCAAATTAGCAAAAAAGGAATATGGGATGCCGTCAGTGCCCGGTGCGGAATCCTTAGTTTTATGAATAACACCCTTTAATTCATTGAGAGTGAATAGCATCTCTAGCATTACAGAAGTATCATGGTTATTAATAATAATAATTTATTCAAATAAAAACGTCTACAAAAATGTACATTTAGTCAGCAGTAATAATATTTTCCATACAATTATAGTGCCTAAAAATAAACTAAACAAAGATAATTTTATTAAACATGCAATTAACGGTGGTTCAGAATTGCAATGTTAAACAGCGATCCGCCCGATCTAGGTTACTTTAAACCTGTGTTTCAGGCCATCACTTTACGATCCAATTACATTGGGACAATACAATTTAAAGTTAAACTATGAATACATAAATAAAAAATAAATTATCTATTCTAAGCAACTACGAGAAAAAGCTTAATGGTACATTAATAGCTAAAACTAAGCCTATTGGATGCAAGAGGCAAATTAAGTTCGATAGCCTCAGGCACCCAAGGAGGAGCCAATTTATTTAAGAAGTCACTGGCTAAAGAATCAGGAATAAGAGCAGGGTTATTATAGATGGACCTAAATCTGCGAATATTGCGCCAGACAACGTAGGGTGAGTATTCGGTGAAATTGATGTGCAAAAGTTACGCCAAGACTCAAATTTTTTCTTCTTTAAAAGTTTACTAGTTTTACTAATTAGGTTAGTAACGATTTCAAAATTATCATCAGACATATCCAAGTTATAATTTTATTATATTCAGCCTCTTTACGTTTGTTAATCAATTCTGTGCACTCCGAGTCCCACCATGGAGGCGAAGGGATTGTACTAATATTTTTAATTTTTACAGGAAATACTTCATCTGCCGTTGTAATTAATAAGTGTGCTAAAGCTTCTGCACAAACATTTTCAGTGTCATCAGAAATTACAGGCAAAGAGTAAAGCTAACTGTCAACAATGTCTCTGAATTTGTACCAGTCATTATTATTTCTATTTGGTACTTTATGTTTTAAATTTGATCTCCTTAGTGGTGCATTTTGTTTAGAAAGAGGATATGAAATAAGTATGGGAAAATGATCACTACCATAAGTAGTGGAGTGTGCTAAAGCTTCTGCACAAACATTTTCAGTGTCATCAGAAATGACAGGCAAAGAGTAAAGCTAACTGTCAACAATGTCTCTGAATTTGTACCAGTCATTATTATTTCTATTTGGTACTTTATGTTTTAAATTTGATCTCCTTAGTGGTGCATTTTGTTTAGAAAGAGGATATGAAATAAGTATGGGAAAATGATCACTACCATAAGTAGTGGTTAGAGTATGCCAAGTTAATGATGATGCTAAGCTTGGAGAACAGATGGCAAGGTCAATTGCACTTTGGTTTTGATTGGGAGCACACCGACGTGTGGCTTCTCCTGAGTTCAAGATGCACAAGTTGTGTAAGTCTATTACATCTAGTAATGCATCCCCATAACTGTTAGATGTTGAACAGCCCCATGATTGGTGATGGCAGTTAAAGTCCCCTAATACCAATAACGGCTTTGGTAGAGAAGAAAATAGATTATTCACCTCTTGAAGAACAGAAGAAGGGTGAGGAATGTAAATAGAAACAAGACTGGCTGGAACTGGACTGGAATGGCTAGAATAGAAACTTCCTCGCTATGAGGTGGTAAAGCAATAGTGGAGAAAGGGATAGAATTCTTAATAAGTGTAGCTACACCACCATACCATCAGATCTATCCTCTCTAATGGTTAAATAACCATTAATTTTAAAAATATGAAATAATTTAAGTCAAGAATTGAGGTACATTGAAAGATTGGGCGGCGTTGGACGGTGACATGCTGAACTGGAAAAGAAGATTGCATAAAGCAGAGAGAAGATCATTAATGGAAAAAATTGTGTCTTTCAAAGTCAAAGTCAAAGTCAATTCATTTATTTCAACTAGACCATTAAAAGGCACTTCAAATACGTCAAATTTACAGTTTAAAATTAAAATATAAGTGACTCTAGTTGTCCATTCGCAAAAAGTAGATTCTTATGGAGAAGAACGGACAAAAAACTCCATAGTTACTCTTTTCAAATATAAGTTTTACAATATTTTGTATACATAGGTACATTGATCAATTGATTATATTATGTGAGCACAATGCATCCAACATTACACTAATATACAGCACACACTTATATACTATAGGTACAACAAAGCAATACCAGCAGAGATAAAATTAAGTTTGCTAGTAAGGGACATGGTACTCACATATTTACAATATAATTAAAAACAATGGATCAGTGTGTGAGTTAAATTACATATTAAAAACCTAAGAGTACACCAGTAAATAAAACAAGTTTGACTTTTTCTACTATACCCTCGATTGTCCTATGGAGCAGGACCAGCATGTTTCCAAGCATTCTCAGTGTGGTTTTAATGTAAGTTTTAAATTTTCTTTCATTTAGTTCTAATATGTCACAAGGTATTTTGTTGTAACATTTAACACAGTACCCCATGAAAGATGTTCGTACTTTGGCTAATCTATAAAATGTTTGGTCTAAATTATTTTTATTTCTAGTATTAAAATGATGTCTATCACTAATTTTGTTAAAGAGATGTCGATTTTTTCTTACATACATAATATTCTCATAAATGAATTGACAAGGTACTGTCATAATATTAATCTTTTTAAAAATTTCCCTAAGAGAATCGCGGCGACGAAGATTATAAATGGCTCTAACAGCACGCTTTTGCAAAATAAATACAGATTCAATGTCAGCAGCACGACCCCACAGCAAAATACCGTACGACATAATGCTGTGAAAGTAACTAAAATAGACCAAGCGCGCGGTTTCTACATTTGTTATTGTCTTCTTTTATTTAATTATTAACATTATTAGTCAGAGCACCGCCATTTGAAGGCTGAGGTATGGCAAAATCTCTAACAATAGCATTGTGGGCTTCTTTATTATATCCATGCACATGTTTTGGAGGTGATTGTGGTTTCAGGAAGACAGTCTTCTATTTGAAGGATTAGGGGATGAAATTAGTGGTATCTGCAATTTTTTGGGAAGGAGAGGATAAAAGAGTATCAGCATATGTTTTACTCACTGGAGGATGAACTCTAGCTGCTTCAGCATAGGAAACTGAACTTTGAGCCATGTATTTTTATAGATTTTTGTCTATAGATTTCTGGGCAAGATTTATTAATTGCAAAGTGATATCCAGAGCAAAGACAGCAAGAAGCCTGTATCTTGATCTTTTTCACAACTGTCCCCAGAGTGGCCTTGGCCACATTTATAACAGCGAGGTTTGGACCTGCACCGAATTTTGGTGTGACCAAACCTACAACAATTGAAACACTGTATGGTAGGGAAAATATATAAATTTACAGGTAAAGCATTATATTTATTTATTTATTTTTTTATTTATCATTAAAACCAACTTGACCTTACAGTTTAAAAAACCACACAAACAAGTTATTGGTCAGTAAAAAACAAAATTAAAATATTATTAAAAAAAACAAAATACCACTGTGAACAAAACCACTGTGACAAATCTAGGCAAAAATAAAAAAAAACAGAAATTATAAATGTCATTAAATCATAATACCTACAATCATCAATAAACAATCAAGAATAAATAATTAGATTCAATTCAATTTTTTTGACGCTTCCATTAATAATATTTTTGAAATCGTTGTGTTTTAGAAACTTACCAAAAGTGATGGGGTGCAGTGTCGTACCTTCATCTGGAGCCGTAAATGTTTTTTGGACATGAATAAAAAAAGGCGCGCTATCTGAATTTTCATAGTTTGTTCTGCCAATCTGAGTGGCAGGAACCAAAGAAGGAGCCGGGATAAGAGATGTAATATCTTGAGTATGTGTGGGCATAATTTTCGTAGATTCATCAACTTTCGAATCAATACAGCTACAACCGGAAGTATCGGAGCCATGATTTTTGCGGGTACGGCGACGTTTATTGCAATGCTTGCACAGATATGTACCCGAGTCCTTTTTAAATTTCGAGCCGAAGATGAACCATCGGTATCCATGCCCGATTCATTGGAATGAATTGTTACAAAAACGCCTGCCGGGGGAACAAAGTCCCCCGGATCGGGCGGGTCTTTCATACTTTCAAACTATGTATAAATATTAAAAAAACTTGCCACTACCGAAGAATATACGACAAACTAAGTTAAAACTATATATAAAAGAAAATACAACGCTAGAACTACTGCTACTGGTCCTATATTACACGATTTAATTTTCCAACCTCGATTAAAAAAAATACGCGTCCGCCAAGTTGAAAGTTTCCCGCGCTTTTCGTTTTGTTTTTTTACATGGGACTCCGGTACCAACGTTCATTGAAGGCAGATGCCAAATATATTATGAAGTTTAAACCTTAAACATAGTTTTTATTTATAATAATATCAATAAGTAGCACTAGCGTGAGTCCGCTGGTGTTACAGTATCTTCTTTTATTTCTTCAAAGGTTTACGCAACGCAGATTGAAGTGATAAGTATACGTACACGTTATCTGAAGCACAGAACAATTCATCGTGAGGACGGCGCTGAGCCTGCCAGATGAGGCTGAGAACGAGTTGTGTGTGAGATAAGGAGAGTCAACCCTTTTTATTTTTTGATGTCGGGTGGAAATCCTCATGGAAATCCTCCACCCTGGGGCGGGCGGAGGGGTCTGTCAGACTCTTACTGACTAAAACCACCCCGGTGTTCCATCTCCCACCTACGCCGGGGATCGCGGGAACGTATGCGACTTCCGCAATCCCCGGCTGAAGGAGAGTCAACCCTACCTCAAGTGGGAGTATGCTAAGAATAAGAAGATGGGTTTCACAGAACCCACAATGTCGTCCCGAAATCCAAAACGCTTTTGAAGGTTGAATTAAGTAACCCTTGCCCGAGAAGATAACTTACGAAACTATTTCGGTTAAGTTAACCCAACTTCCAGTTTTACAATTAAATATCTTATTCTTTGTAAAGTTTTTCGTAGATATAACTTGACAGAATTTTCACACATCATTGTCATTGTAATAAACAAACTCCTGGAGTATTATAGCCGCATGGCATATCTGGGATATTTATGTATCTGGGTACGGTGCAATTGGCAGGAAACTATGTTAGAAAAGTACAAGTACTATACTATAATATAGAGTAACTATAATATAGAATAGTGTACTGTGTAGTGCAGTGCTAGCATCAAATAGCGACGCGGCGGCGCCGAGCGGGCTGCGGCGCAGCTGCGCGCCGCCGCCGCGACCCCCGCGGCCCCCGCGCGCATCCCCCGGTCCTGCGCACCTGGCACCGCGTCCCGCACATCGCCGCGCGCTGCCGTGCCGGCCACAGTGTATCGCAACCCTTCTAGCGCTACGCTCGGAGCGCTCCATACGCAATCCGGTACTCTTGCGGTTTATTTATTGAAGGAATCGGGCCTTCGTGAATACCGAGCCAGGAGACTGGTGAGGTGTTTTTTGTAGGGTGTGATCGAGCCGCGTGCCTAAACAGGGGCGCGCGTGCATCGCGCATGCGCCGTGTGAATCTCGACCGTACGCCTCCGCGGTTTGCGCGAGTGCCGCGCGCGTCGATCGTGCAACGCGTGCCTAGCGCGCCACGCCTGTTCGCAAGCGGGCCACGCGCTTCTAGCGGGCCACGCGCGCCCAGCGTGTCACGCACGCCTAGCGGGCCACGCGCGCCTAGCGGGTCACGCGCACCTAGCGGGTCACGCGCACCTAGCGGGTCACGCGCGGTTACCAGGCCACGTGCGGCTAGCGGGCCACGGCCGCTCGAGCCACCCGTGTACTTGAGTGTGCCAGCCCAGTTCGCGGAATTCCTGCCGGACCGGGCTTTGATACGCCTACCGCGCCAACGCCCAGGACCCGACCCAGGACCGTTTCGGTAAATATCATAACTATAGTAGGCGCCAGATAAATTTGGAATAAAGTATATTGACCTTTCCCTAATAACTGCTCATAGGTACCTGAACAATTAAATATGAATCGTTTTTCATTATTAGACCATGTTAAGGATCACGAGAGATGATGATTCGGGACAGTTTTGTGTCATTAATTCCGTTTTTCAAATTAACAATGTCAATAAATGGAGGTGGGTCAATGACCGATATTCCACGATTATCTGGCGCCTACTATAGTATTACACTACTACCACTATTAAGGGGGATGCCTACATCTAGCCCGCGAAATTCAAATTCTCTGACGTTGCATGCGTGCGATACGCGGCTCAGTAACAGGTAGTATGTTACTACAAAAGTGATTCGCTTATATAACAAATACTTACTTATGCATTTGCCGAAGTATCTAAGCGTTAAGGGGCCTGGCTGTCGTTTTTGGCACATGCGACATAAGTGTCTGTTACATAGTGTTATGAATCCGGTACCAATTGGGTTCAAATGGCGCAAACTGCTTCTATTTTTTTTTCTCCACCTTACTGTGGGTAGCTGTGAATGTGATGTTAAGATTACATAGATAAATAATAAATTATTCACTTTTAAAGCTATCGCGAGTGCATCCCACCTAACTTTAGTAAATAGAAACTAACTTTTGTAAATGAAGATTATGAATGAATCATAAGATTGACAACAGTAATACAACTTACTGTTGTCAATCTTATTAGGTACTTACTTACTTACACGATAGGTATAACGGACAGTCCTCTGTGCAGAGCATGCATGGAGGAGGAAGAAACGGTATAGCGCGTGCTCCTTGAGTGCACAGACGTCGCCGAAATACGGAGACAAATAATAGGGATACCGAATTCACTCACAGACATCCTGAACATCCTGAACTCATTGGGAGGACTGATCTGCTTCTGGAGGGATGTTGGCTGGTTGGAATGACGGCCGCCATGGCTGACGCACAATGGTCCAAAATCAGGACTAAGTGCGGAAACCATACCCAATAGATAGATAGAATACAAACTGTTTCGTACGGTTATTTTTAACGTTTGTTTGAATGAATTTTTAAGCACTCGATGCTTGTATCTTCTAGGAGTTTCCTCAACGACATTGTCCAACAATGTACAATAATAGATGAAAACATCAAACATTCTTCACACACCGGATAATTTAGAGGAACCAGTTTATTTACAAAAATACGAATTTTTAGGACATCTTTTCTTATTTGGAAAAAATCACTTTTCACAGTGGATTAGATGCATCCACATTCCACCTAAAATACCAACAAAAACAACAACAAAATAAAATTGGTTGTCTGTAAAGTCGGTTTACGAACGGTGGGTTAACGTGACAATGTCATAACAAAACATTGATGAAATTATCGTAACGATACAATGAGCGCAACGTTACAATGAGCGTAACGTTACAATGAGTCATCCTTTTTCGCGCGTGCAGCCGGCGTTCATCGATTCATTAGACGTTGTCACGTCAAAACAACTACAACAATGGGACATAACAACATTTGTTTTGTTAAGCTACTGTTCTTCCCCACTGCTGGGCCTTCGCTTTCTCCTTCCAATCATCTCTGTCTTGGGCGATCCCTGGGCATGCTTACCCCACAAACATTTTCAGATCGTTACACGTCGCTCTGCAGCGTCCGTTGAGTATCGATCTTTGCCCACCTCTTCGGGTGCGTTCGTGCAACGTGGCCACTCCCACTTCAACCTGACTGTGTTTTTCAAACATATTTTGATTGTGTTATGGAGGGCAGGGTGGTGTTTCTATCGAGATCTCTTCGCTTTACACCTATTATACTGCGCTCTATTGCCCGTTGTTAAAAATTGATTAGGGACTTTTGTTGTGACCATCTTTGTGCACCGTAGGTTAAGACGGGCAGGGTACATAATTTGCATTGTCTTGCCTATTTTTAAAATACACTATCTGGCCTCTGGAGCCCATTACACACTCGTGCGAGCATCACTCAATTCCAAAAGTCATGAATGACGAATGACTGAATTCGACGTTAGACGCTCATTCTTAAATACTTACGCGACAACATATTATTATTGGCTGATATAGGTACGCATCGCGCAAGCAAAGTTCTCCGTGCGATTTGAACATAATACAACAGTCCGAATATCTACTATCGGGCAGTTGCCCACCAGACACAACAACCCTCTGGTAGGAGGATCCTCCCATTACATTGGAGGTGTGCGAGACCTCTATATACATATATCGTGGACATGTATCATGAAAAAAAAGAGATAAATACAAAGATGTCAAAAAACCTTGTTACCCAGTTAATGGGTTGTGGAGGTCTGGTAGGCAGCCGCTCCACGTAAAATACTGGTATTCAGCTGCATCCGGTTTGACTGGAAGCCGACCCCAAAAAGTTGGGAAAAAGCTCGGCAGATGATGAGGTGATGATTTCGTAGGCTATTTATTGGAGACAACATGATGTGGTTTTGACGTAGGTGCACACCATATTAATATAGAAAAAAACAGTTGTTTACTATATCTATGGTGCACACACTACCCGCCAATATACAGTGTGGCCAAATCTGATGTCGTTTACATCATTTAGTTTAAGTTGAGGTAATTTTATAATCAAACGTTACCAGATATTTTTTCATTATTATGTTATTCAAACTTTGCAATTTTATAAATAAAGCAACAGCTACCAAATCAATATCTTCATCAGGCTGTTTAAAAATGCTCTAGTTTATACCTTTCAAGATTGGCCACTACACGCTCCTTTAGAAAATCCCACAGAAAAAGTAAGGATTAGTTGATGCTAGTGAGTTAAGAATTCAATTGACTCATTACCAACTAAGTTGATAAAAACCTGTTCGTTTTTACAATTCAAGTTGGAGCTTCACAATATCATTATCTGCCTAGCCATTTCCCAACTATATTGGGGTCGGCTTCCAGTCAAACCGGATTCAGCTGAATACCAGTATTTTACGTGGTGCGGCTGCCTACCAGACCTCCACAACCCATTAACTGAGTAACACGGTACTCCTTGGCAAGACTAGCTTTAGAGCTTCATCAGCATCATGGTTTGAAAAACTATCTAATACAAAGTCTCTTTACTTAACTAAAAATTTCAATTTCTGCAAAATACGGCTTTTGTATCGAAATGGTGGCAAAAAAAAACAAAGTTGCAACAAACAAACACATACGATTTGGCCAACCGATAGAAAATAATAAATAACAAACCTAGACTACAACAGAAAAAATAACCCGACGGTTATAGTTCTTTAAACTTTACTCCTTGAGCATTTTTTGTATCTATCTTGATTTCTTTTTATTTTCTTGTTTTATACTCATAAGCTCACTTTTATTTTTCTGTAGTCGAGTTAGCCCTGATAGTTCAGCCCTGATTTCTCCTGGTACCCCAAATCAAGATGATTCTTAATTACTTAATATGAATTAATAATACGAACAAGTCACTCAAAACGAAACAATTTTCCAAAACGAATGACCCAAGACATTTTTTTTACGACACCGATGATTCATCATCATCATCATATCAGCCGAAAGACGTCCACTGCTGGACATAGGCCTCCCCCAAGTGTCGCCACAACAACCGGTCCTGTGCGTCTCGCATCCATCGGCTACCAGCAACCCTCACCAGGTCATCGGTCCACCTTGTGGGAGGCCTTCCAACGCTGCGTCTTCCGGTATGCGGTCGTACGCGGTCGCCACTCCGTAACTTTTCGGCCCCATCGACCATCTGTTCTGCGAGCAATGTGCCCTGCCCACTGCCCCTTCAGTTTGGCAATACTTCGGGCTATGTCGGATTCGATCACGCAAGGAAACTCCAAACATTGCCCTCTCCATTTCTTTTTGGATGTCTTTAAGCCTTCTGATAAGGCCCAATGTGAGCGACCACGTTTCAGTTTCATACGTCATCACTGGCAACACGCACTGGTCGTAGACTTTTGTCTTGAGACACTGTGGTATGTGAGACGAGAAGATACCACGCAACTTCCCGAACGCCGCCCAGCCCTGTTGGATTCGACGGTTGACCCCTTTCTCGTGGTTTGCCCTACCTAACTAGACCGTTTGTCCCAGGTAGACGTAGTCATGTACAACTTCGAGTGTAGAGTCTCCGATCTTGATAGAAGTGGATGCTACATGGGTATTTACCATGACCTTGGTTTTGTCCATGTTCATTTTAAGACCCACTCTTTCGCAAGCTCTGCTGAGGTTATCGAGCATTGTACTGAGGTCCTCCATAGTCTCTGCCATGACGACTATATCGTCAGCAAATCGAAGGTGAGTGATGTACTCACCATTGACATTGATGCCTAGCCTTCTCCAGTCCAATACCTTGAAAACATTCTCCATTGCAGCCGTGAACAATTTCGGAGAAATGACGTCTCCTTGCAAAAGGATAGGTTTCAAGGTGTGATCCTAAAGTCGGACTTACATGGTGGCATTTTCGTAAAACACTTCAGCATCTCGATGAACGTTGTAGTCGATCTGGCACCGTTGGAGAGACTGCAGCACAGCCCAAGTCTAGATGGAATCGAAGGCTTTCTCGTAGTCCACGAACGCTAAGCAGAGGGGCAGATTATCTTCGATATTTTGTATTACCTGCCGCAGCGTATGTATGTGGTCTACGGTGCTGAAACTTTGGTATAGTGCCGAGTCAACCTAGCGTTATCTAGGTTTGAAGTGGGTTTAGGCATTGACGTGTGTAACTGTCCATAGAAGGTCTCGATCTCCCTCAGAAGCACCGATTTAGCGAATATGGTTCTGCCATCGTCGGTCTTCAGTTTCGTGAGCTGGCTCTGCCCAATATACAGATCTCTCGCAAAGATCCTGGAGCCTTTATTCCGCTCTATCGCGTCTTTAATCCTTTCGGTATTAAAGCGACCGAATCCTGATCTCCAAGACACAGATGATCCCTCGAGTATGTATTATCTGTACAGTAATGAATTGTATATTGAATTGATTCTTATGATCTTCAAGTTACAGTTGCAGTTCGGTAATATTTTTTACTTTACAAACTGGAAATAAAACTCCGCTCCACCGGTTCAATAGTTCATACCAGAGCACAACATGTGCCGCCATCTCGGGCACGGTTTTAGATGAAATCTGAATTTACAGTATATATCACACCTTTCTGGACTAAGTGTTTCCCTTGCAAATGCCACTCACTTACTTTAAAAATAATAAACTTTAACTTAAATTGAAACAACTAACAATTTATAGCAATTTAAAACAAACGGCTGTCATTATTTTGATGATTTGCTTGACACATGTCCGACAATCAGTGTCAGATAGGGATGGGCTTGAGTGATCTCTTAATTCGATTGCAATTAAACAATAGGTTAATCAATTTTCTCGATTGGAGTAAATACAAATTATTGGTATTTCAAAAGCGGGTATAATGCTGTATTTTTATACTACGCACCGCATCATGTCCTATCTCTAAATATTCAAGTCAGTTCTGCAATACAAAATGAACCGTATTTCGAAGTGGATAACGTATATTTTGTACTCTCTTGAGTACAAAATATACGTTATCCAGATGGAGACGATGAACGTCTGATCTCAGATGGAGACGCGAATATTTGGCCAAATACGCCAAGTGAAGTGCTAGCTTTAGTACCTATATATGAATACTTTTTCCGGAGGAAGTGAATAAATCACTCAAATCAACGAAATATTATTAAATACACATTGATTTGCATTCGTCTCTATTGCGTAACAACTTTTTTGTAAATTATAAATAAAATAAGAAAACGTAAAAATTTGCGGAATTGACAAATAAAATTATCAATTTACCAATCGATCACCGCGATAATCAACTGCCTGATCGTTAATAATTGAACATCACTCGGGTCTAGATGAAAGCACATACATATTACAAAGAACTAGAAAGTAATAGAAACATGACATTTCGTTTCACGTTGATTTTTAATATTTTACGACAGCAAAGTACCTTAAAAATCATAATAAATATTTTTTAGACCTGCAACAACAACTAGGTACAGATGTACTAAAATGTTTTTTCTACAGATTTATTATACATACTTACTACTTTATTCCATAAATACTTAACTAACTATATATTAGTTAAGTACTTACCTGTTTGTAAATACATATAAATAAATAAAATTTAAGTGTCTGGTTGTAATATCAAAAAAAAAACTATATACACTAGAAATAAAAATAAAAACTCTTACTCTTAAAATATGGCTTCAAAAAATTCATCTGCATCGCTGTCGACTGGAAGTGTACCCAAAAGACTGGCGGCATTGCCATGTTGTATGGCAATGCTTATTCTTTGACCAAGGTAAAAGCCAGCCCTTGGATCACGTGAAGTGTCAACGAAGCGTCTTGAGAGATCTTTAAACAAGTTATGTGCTCTCGGACCCCACTACGGATTCAAAGCCATTTTTTATTCCTTGTTAAAACTTATTTGGTAACCACCTCAGTAGTTAGGTAATTACTATTTTTCAAACAAACTGTTTAATCGCTTTTATATATGCAGTTTTTCCGAGATTGACGATCATAACTGGAAGTGAATCACAATAAATGTATCAAAACATTACTTTTAATTAAGATTTCGTGAACCCCATTAGCCACCATTAAACATAGCTACCAATGAAAATTATAAAACATCTACTTTTTTGGGTAGGTATTAGTAATTTAAACAATAGCCATTCTAAAACAACGAGCCCTTAAAAGGTTAACAACTCCTTTACCTGTAAATTCCCGCATATATTTTTACGAATCAATCGACAGCGGAATCTTAGTAATAGGGTCCCTTTTTACCCTTTGGGTACGGAACCCTAATGAATGTCACGTCTTGTTACATTTTTTATCAACAAGGGACGTCTCCTCTAACTTCTCTCTAAATCTTTGTCAAATTATCTTGATTTGAAAGGCAAAAACATGGCAAACGGACCAAATAGTATTACTATTCTTATCCAAAAAATAACCTATTGTGTAAGAAGTTGGCTTCTCTGCCATTCGATAAATCCGACGATATTCTGTGCATAATGTCTGTCAACAAAAACGGGTTAGCTTAGAATGCGTTTATAATATTGGCATATTTTTTTTTTAAATCAATGCGTTAAGCTTTGCTGAAACAAGTTTGATGAAATTGGTAGGTGATTCGTTTGCTTCCTCTTTCGATAGTTGACTATTGGACCTTCCCTTTTTGAGCTGTCAATAAACCTCACCATTATATTATTCTCCCATTGCAGGCAAATTATCTAGATGATTGGCTAGCAGATTTATCATAATGGTTGCGTCCGAAGTTGTAGCCGCTTTCGGGTCCCTTCCATCAAAGATGTTCAGACGCCATCACATCAAGCTACCCGTAACTGTCAAATCATCACAATCGACCTTGAACCTAAAACATTAGTGATAAAGTTGATAATCTATTATGGAAAATTGACAGATTATCATAGCTCGATGTGCTGGTTACCACCAGGATTTTTATAGGTTTTCATCCGGTTTTATGGAGACTAAAGACCATGCCTTCTTAAAACACGTTATTCATTCTTTAAACACCAAACTATACAGAAGACACCTTGTTTAGAGGTGAGAGGTATGAAGAAAAACGGGTGGTGTATGATAAAATTGTGACTGTTCATAAAACAGTTGGATTACTCATAATATGGACGTTTTTATTGATACATATCTATAGATAGAGGTACGCGAAAAAGGGTATAAAGACCCGCAAATCTCCAAACTTCTCCCTCCCAGCTATATATATAACACTAGGAAGTGGAGACGGGCGGGCGTTTTGCGGGACTGTTGACTTAGTCGTTCAAAAAGTGCCTAATTTGAATAAATGCCATTTGATTTTGATTTTGATTGAAAAGGAAAGATCGTCCGATCGAGGGTGTTGCGTCTGATGTGTAAATGCCCGTCAGTGGTTTTTTGGGCGGTTGTTTTTATTTATTTAAACTTTATGTACAATAGTGGTACATGGGCGGACTTAATGCATCAAGGCATTCTCTACCAGTCAACCTTCGGGTTATAAAGACTATGTTCGTGCGGAGAATGTTGATACTGCGATGTAGGATTTGCATGGAGCCGGATAAACGCATTTTCCCTTCTTACTTGATCGGGGGCCGTGTTTGTGGTTTATAACTGGGAGGATCTTAACTGCTTCTTAGATCTAACCAGCCTTCGCAAGATAAAACGAAACTTGTGCAACAAGCAATCTGGCAGAACAATTTCTGCAGAATTGTCTCCGTAGTCAAATGCAATATCCTGATTTATTTATAGAGTCGGACGAGACATATTGAATAATGACGCCAATCTGAGGTTGCATTCGCCAGTGCGAAGTCTTTACATACATAAACTACAAGGATACATCGATAACGGCTCTGTCGTATTTGTGCCTGGGGCCCCAAAGATCATGATTCCGCTCTTAGAGAGAGACGGAGCTATACATAGCGAATAGCACTATCCCTTTTACATCATTGGAATTGGATGGCATTAGCACATCATAGTAGGGCAGCAGGTTTATTTTTATTTTCAAGCAACGTTCGAATTCGCATCTCAGTCGCGAACCGTCAAAAATGTATGGAAATTGAGGATTTTTTGATAGATTGCAAATGAGAAGAATAGTAGAATTGGCCAATTCTCGTCCTTTCGAACTTGCTTTCAAATTCAAGTCACAATATCATCACAGCGACAATCTAAACGTAGGGAAATTACGAAAACGTTCCTCAAAATAAGAGAATAACCTTCTGGTTGAACTGCTCATTAATCAATCCAATCCAAAGAAGTAGTTCTCTACTTGTTGTAGTTAAATTGTAAACCATTGGAAGAGTTAACCTTGTTACAATAGTTAACTAAGTCCCGATTCCTGATCAGCCATATTTGGAGCATTTAAACTCCGGCCAAACCTACGTGACCAAAGCGGGAGCGTCAGTCCCGCGGTGGACGCTGCTCGTGTGCAAGGCGCTATAGATAAATAGCGCCTTGCACACTTACGCGATCAAGCGGGAACACCGCGTCGGCAAAGCGGGACGCAAGTTTACGGTCCTCTTGTTATTTTACTTCACGATAACAGAAGATACGACAGAGATGTTAAAAGAAAGTGTGAGAGATAATTCTATTTCGTATGATTGAAGAAAACTCAGGATTCAATCGTTCTGGAGCGTCAGTCACGCGGCGGACGCTGCTCGTGGTTATCTATGGGGCCTAGCACACTTACGCGACCAAGCGGGAAAACCGCGTCGGTAAAGCAGGACGCAAGGACAGACAGTTTATCTAATTTGTGGTTTACGGTCCTCTTGTTATTTTAGTCCACGATAACAGAATATACGTGTGTGAAAGTGTGAGAGATCTTTTTATTTCGTATGATTGGAAAAACCCAGGATTCAATCGGTCCAGTGTTGGGAATGGATCGTTCATCAGAGTCAGACTCTGATATTAAATATGAGACGGACATAACACAACGAATTAAGTGTTAAATTAGTTATAGGCGTGCGGCTTGAGTGACTGTTTACTAAACAAATGAAGTTCGCGCCTTCGCGGTTCGCGCTGTAGTCGCGCAGGTGTGCACGTCTAGTTTCGCGTTGTAGACGCTCCCGCTTCGCGTCCCGCGTACTTGAACCGCAGGTTAGGCCGGAGCTTTATACTCCAAAGAAGTGATTGGTGTTTCCACTTGAGGAAGTTGGATAGGATGCTGTATGGCTTCCTAAGTTGGTACGCCTTTCTATAGTGCAGTCGTTCGATTCCATAGATATGATAAAATTCAATTCTGTAAACATGTCGAAGTGAAGGCTTGGGTGAAGTGATCACGAGGTGAGCTGTCAATCCATATAACACTCTTTTGATTCAAATCTTAAAATTGTATCTTTCCGAATATGGGACGCACAACCACACTTCTCTGTCATCCTTCCTGACCATACATAGTCCAGTATGCCAGTCATCTTAGTAAGTTCACCTCGGAATTTGAGATATCCAGCTATAAACTCATATAAACTTGTATTTTGATATCCTAAAAGTTGTCTCAAAATCTACATATGGTAGGGTGTATGCCACTTTTAAAATCTTAGGTCAAAGATCACAAAAATCGTTTTTTTGCACATTTTAGATGCAGTAAAAATATTGCTAACAACACCGCCATTTTCTGCGATTTTTAATTTCAGAAAATGGCGTTGTGCAGTAGGTATAGAAGGTATGCGGTACAGAGAGTAAAGTCCCGCATACCTCCACTGGAGTGGGAGGATCCTCCAGCCAGACGGTTGTTATGTCTGGTGGGCAACTGCCCGATAGTTGATATTCGGACTGTTGTATATGTACAAATCGCACGAAGAACTTTGCTTGTGCGATGCAGAATTTTGTTGTAGATGGCGCTGCAATTCTTTTTATTGCCGTGCAAATTTCGCTTCTTAGTTTTTCATGTGGCGGCATTGATGCCGCTACAACAGATACAGCACTAGTTGCATGTGACGTCACTCACAAGTCCCGCCATATTGTATTGAATCCATTTAGTACAAATGACATTTTCTGTGACTAGGATAGAGGAATAACTTAAGAAGTGTAACTTCTCTTTTTCGACCATTTTTATTGATTTTTACAAAATCGTAATGTTTAATATCATATGTTTTTAATTAATTTAGGTTTTTCATACTAGTCAAATACTCTATTCACCTACATACACACACACACTCACCATTACATCTAAAAACTTTTTGAAATATTATTATTTTAGTTTTAAATTATTGTTGTAGTTTTAATTATTTTTTGTTTCTGATTGCATTAAAACTAATTGTCACAATCAAACTGGTTGATTTATGAATTAACTTTATAGATATACTTACTGTTTCTTTTTTGTGTTTTTATTTTCTGTTTAATTAATGGTTATTAAGATTATCTGTAAATATGTGAGTACCATTTACCTAAATTTCTTTAGAAAATGAATAAGTTTACCTCTGCTGGTAATACTTTGTTCTTATAAGTAGCATACTCTGGGTGCATCGTCCTCACATAGTATTAAATTAATTTTTGTAGACCAAAATTTTGTAAAATCATTATTTGAAAAGAGTAACTAAGGAGTTTCTTGTCCGTTCTTCTCCATAATAATCTACCTTTCCGAATGGACAGTAGAGTCACTTTATTAATATAATACTATTATTTTACTGAACTGTAAATGCTGACGTTCAAAAGTGCCGTTTAATGGCCTAATTGAAATAAACGTTTTGACTTTTGACTTTGACTTTGACGGTTTTATTAACAGAAAAAAGTATTGATTTAATAGCTTTTATGCAACGACATAACAGCGCGCGTCGGTTTCAATCGCGCATGCGCGCTTGTGAATTAGGTACGTCATAAGGTACAATATAGTGAGGGACTTGAAAGTAATGATTTTCTCGCTAGTTGTAGAACGCATTAAGCATGACAACATCCCTTAAACGAATTCCGTGTGGTAAAACAGGAAATCGCTTCGACCGTAACAGCCATAAGGTAAAGTAATATCTAAATAACTTTGAAGTCCATAATCAATTCAGCACGCGATTTTTAGTCAGCTTCTTCCACTTCTTCACTTCACTTTCTGGACTATGAAGTCTGCCTTGTTCATTGTCAATGCTATGCTGTGATGCATCTTGATGCTAAGGGCCTACCACCGCTTAAGAACCGTAAAAAATCGGATCAGTAATTTAGATTCAGTAATTTGAACATACTTACATACATACATAGACTGCTAAAATTATAACCCTTCATTTTGGCTTTGCCGTAGTCGGGCAAAAAGGAAACTTCCTACCCTACTCCTTATTACCGGCTGGGTCAAAAGATTGGATTAGTGTACGCACAGTAATCCAATCTTTTGACCCAGCCATATTCCATAGACTAGCTCGTTGCAGTGGACCCAATTTGATTGTGCGCGCGGGCGCATTGTACACTATTTTGTATAGCTTTATCAAAGTACTATCGGCTTCGCGGCTTCGTTTTATATAAGCCTGCCTTTTTTCTTCAGGCGTAGACTCGTTTCAGCCTGTTGGGTTGAGGATTTGAGTTAGATTAAAATGTAACCGACGTTTATTCATAACTAGCTTACCCGCGACTTCGCGTGAAATAGTTACTTTGGGCAGCCATTTTTATTTTTAAGCTACTAATTTTTCAAAAACGCTTGATCGTAATGTTTATTTATTTTTTATATTGTACATGGTTTTATCTTTAAATGTCGGACTCTCATACACAATTTAATCCCCTTTTGCAACCCCTTTAAGCCATTTCCTCGTGACGACAGGTAGCTTACGTCCTTTTCCAAGGTCTAATCTATTTCTATTCCAAATTACATCAAAAGCCATACCGCATACGGTACGGCTACAATCGATATACAACCCGGGGCCGGAAATTGCCCGGTCGCTGCCCGGATCGGTTATGTATGAGGATCGATAAGAAAAGAACAGCCAAAATCGTCAAATATAATCCGCTAGAAATATTTAGGTATATTATGTACTATACAGCAACCAAAACCTGACGACGAAAGTTAAATAATAACTGGAGAAAATCCGCGGAAAATCTTAACACCGCGATTCATAAAGTCAACATTTAGAACTAAAAATTATTTTGTTCGTCTTAATTTATTCGTTCCATTAGGTACTGAGAGTTCAAACTAATACATTTACATCCTCCATCATCCCTTATTTTATCTCCATGGGGATTGAATTTATCAAAATCCTATTTAAGCGAACGTCTTCATCATAGTAGCTTCAATCTTTAATTTCAGTTCAATCAGTCGAAAATCTAAGAAGATTTTAACAAACTAAGATAAAATAGGGGATGAACCCCTATTTTATTCCCTTAGGGGTGGAATGTATCTAAATCTTTCTTAGGGGATGCCTACGCCATAGTAGCTATATGCATGCAAAGATCAGCCCGATCGGTTTAAAATTGACAAAGTATGATACAAACTTTCATCCCCCTATTTTATCCTCTGGGGGTAGAATTTATCAAAATCCTTTCTTAGCGGATGCCTACGTCATAACATCTACCTACTTGCCAAATTTCAGCCCGATCCCTTCAGTGGTTTGGGCTGTGCGTTGATAGATCACTATGTCAGTCAGTCAGTCAGTCAGTCACCTTTGAGTTTTATATATTTAGATTTCTTTTCTTTCAACAAACCTACCAATATTAACGAAAAATAAAGAATCAATTTAGGACTAAAAAAATTTTTTTTTTTTCATTATTCTGCCGAAATATATATCAAAACTATGATATCTTTTGGATGTTCGATTTGAATAATTAAAAAAATATGTGAATTCAATCAGAAAGACAGAAAAAGTATTTAAATGCCACAAAACGACATACATACATAAGTTTATTTTATTTACCAATAAAAATATTTTAAATATTAAACTAACTATATACACTTCAAATAAAAACTCCTAACGAAATTATGGCGTCAAAAAAATAGTTTGCATCGCTATCGCCTGGAAGTGAGCCCAAAAGACTGGCGGCATTGCCACGTTGTATGATTGCTTATCCTCTGTCCGAGGTAAAAGCCAGCCCTTGGGTCACGCGAAGTCTCAACTAAGCGTTTAGCAAGTTCTTTAAATAACGCATGAACACTCGGACCCCACGGTCCAGGTGCTCATGCGTTATTCAACCCAAAATGGCTCGAAAATATAATTGCCAACTAGGTTATTATATTTCCGCCGCTTCAGGTACTCCGTAGTCGCAGCGGCAGCGCCGGCACAGCACGACGAGCTAATCAATCAATCATTTATTTTGTTGAACATAGGTATGGATACAGATGGTACATTGTCTAATTTATATGCGCTATGTTTTGCCAATATATGGGCGTACAAAATTTACATAAACAAGCAATAACAATTACAGTTCCAATTCAGATGGCATGTCATTACATTAAACAAATAATTTAATTAAAAATGTGTCAGTTAAGTAAACAGGTCATTACAATCTTAGACAAATAAAAACATTCATGCTTAATCAATAAATAAAATCAAAAGTGCTTAATTAGCAAGTCAGAATCGATATACCTCTGTTTATCAGTAGTAAACTCAGTTATGGAGTAGTAACATCTATCTAATAGAAATTTAAACTGAGACCTCTTAAAGGATCCTAGACACTCTTTATTTCTGATAGCTGCTGGTATAATAAGGTGGCGTAAGAGTATCGACACAAGTAGCGTCCCACACTAAAGGCCTACCCAACTTCCATGGGAATAAAGACATACCGTCCGGTCGCTTGCCATCGTCGCATGCCAGGCCATTGGGTTCTAATACGGCCGACGGCGACAAGAGCGCGAGTTTTTGAGTATTTTGCTTGAAATAAACCCTAACCGATAGTAATTATATTTTTTTTTAGAAAAACTGATTCCATGGTGCGAATAACGTGGTCTGCTTTGTGTCGGCGTTTCTATTATTTTTTAAACATCAAAAAGTAGTTATGGTTACTTAACTCTAGTAGTTGGACATATGGTATTACCTTTTTGTTTGTAGGTAGATATGATGGGTCCTCTACATTTTGTTCGAGTTCGAGCTTAATATTCGCACGCGTAAGGAATATTATAGGTAATTCTTAGGGTTCCGTAGTCAAATATAAGGCTTTACAGCGGTGATGTTAGAGACATGTGTCCTCTAAAAACGAAACCGTTTTCGAGGCATGCAAAATAATTCACGGTACCTATTAGTAATATAATATAACAAGTTTAAAGGAAAACTATCACCCCTACTAGGCTCTCAAAGTTAATGAGTAATAATAGTCGACCAACAAAATGTAAATGGATTAGTAAAAGTGCCGTAATTACGTATTCCATAGAAAATAATTTAAAACTAAGTGCATTTGTAACTTAGTAACCTTATAGTAAAAGCTACTTATTATTTTGTCATGGTGTACGGGACGGGCAACTACGGAACCCTGCACTGCGAGTAGCCCGACACGCACTTGGCAGGTTTGTTTTAAATAATCATCGTCTTTTTTACGTATACATCGTATATATTATAGTCGTTACCGAAAAAACCGTTATGAAAACGTAATGAATTAAACACCAAAACTTTCTCATGAATCTCTCCATCAATTGGTGATGATATGAAAACCCGTTCTCGGGAGATTTTGAGTTAATATTATAATTATTTTTTTTGAAGACCTAAACTATGAAAGACTTAAAAATTTATATTTTTTCAGAATAAGCTGTGTTTTATTTGAAATCTTACTATGAGATTATAAAATAGTATAGGCTGAAACAAAAAATTAGTAGGTACCTACGGTGGTAACAGTTTGAACTTGAGTTTCGAGTACTATCTTGATATTGCTGGGGAGTTTGTTGCGCCACTTCTTCTTCCCAGCTAAAACACTAGGAAGTGGTGACGGGCGGGCGTTTTGGGGGACTGTCTTTATGTAGAACTTTGACGTTCAAAAAGTGCTGGCACTCAGCCTACTTTGAATAAATGACTTTTGATTTTGATTTTGATCATAAGCAGACAACATACATTCAAGCTACGGAACCCTTTACTGCGCTCAGTCCTAAAGGTTTCCATAGTGAGGTAGGTACGTTTATGGGGATCCGGCACGAAATCAGTTTTAACAAATCTTATTTTTCAACATGTTACTTTAAAACTAAATGTGCTATTTGGTTTTCCTCTAATCTAAAAGCACAGAACTACAATCTGCATACTTTTCTAAATGTCTTATTATGTACTTACATAACAAAACATTTTGTACCTACTTTTGGAGACAGGGGGGTTTTAATAGTCCATTTTCAACTAGTTTCTCAAATAACTTCACAAGATATTTAGACAGTAAATCCTTTCTTATGATGTGTTTTACAAATATATTATTTTATTATTAACTAACGGACGTAACGCGGTTTCACCCGCGTAGTTTCCGTTCTCGTAGGAATACGGGAATAAAATAAATATAATATAGCCTATGTTACTCGCTGATAATGTAGCTATCCATTGCTGAAAGAATTATTAAAATCGGACTAGTAGTTTTTGAGTTTATTCATTACAAACATACACACACAAAAATACAAATTTTTATTCTTTATAATATTATATTATTAATTATTATAAAGTATTGTATAATAATATTATACATCGAACTAAATTTTTCGGGCTTTTGAGTTCGCAAAACACAATTTCACATTGTTATGGCCTGGGGAGACTGGCGAAGGGGACGACGGAGGACTTTTATTTATCCATTGAATTTAATAGTTATCCAATTGAAATAAGGTATATATTTTAATGCTCAGTGAACGACCTCGGAGCATCGCAGCTCGGTTTTCGATCGATCACCGAGCATTGAGCCATTTCGTTTTAATAGCCACCCTATGCAAAAGGGCGTACCGCGATCTTTGCACTGGACATTTTGGCGCGCACGTGTTGAATAAATTAAAATTCTTAGTTGTGTAGTAATAAAAGTGTAACATGTACATCTCGAACGGTAGGTATGACACGTGCCGAAAGTGGCATGCGGTGTCTTAAGTAAAACAATACCTATGATGTAAAATGAACTGGCTGTGCCCGCGGCTCCGCTCACGCGGTCTCAGTGTAGTAGGCACCAATCGAAATTTATGGCGGCCGACTAGCGCCCCCTAGGATTCTGCACCCGGGTGCACCGTACCCGTTGAACCCCCGGATAAAAACGGCCCTGGTAGATATTACACTAAACCTAAACTAATGTAGTTTAGTCATCACATCACGAATTACATAACCGTGCTATGCTATTCCACCATTTCACACTAAACGTTTCCAAACGTCTTTCATAATGCGCACAGCAAAGGAGTGGAACTCTCTGCCTGCGTCTGTGTTTTCGAACGCATACAACCCTAATCTCTTCAAAATTAGAGTGAACAGGCTTCTTCTGGGTAAACTCACTCTACCGTCGACTTTGTCTCTGTCATCTATGACCTAAACGAGAGTCAAGATCAAATCCATATTGAATAAAAAAAAACCGTTTGTGATGACTGATGATGATCATAATTCTGGAAACTTAATCAATAAATATTAAGTTTATACGATGCACGGCGGTGTTCGCATATGCCGCCGGGTGATGGCTTCAAAACTGCTTACCCAACGACTTTAGGGAAAAACTGCTGTCCCTCAGCAAACGGTATAAATTAAATACTCGTAGTGAATTTTTGGTCTATTAGAACTTAGTTTTGGGAGAGAAGGTCCCCCTTCTCTCTGAAAAGATGGACCTGTCACCGGAAAATGGCATACGCCGTAAGATTGTATAATATCGCGTGAAAATTTAAACTATTTTTTTCTAAATAAGACACGGATATATTGGAAACTATTGAATTTGGATGGGATTAATTGTATACAAAACTGTTTTTACATATCGAGGAATTACTAGGTCAGTTTTTCCGGTATAAATACTTAGCATCGTCGAAGTCTTCGACCATCTACTATTTAACTCATATACTTACGAAACCTCCTTGTTTCGTATCGGCTTTGGAGTCATATTCTAAAAACGTTGCCTACTGAGTCCTGTATTGGAGAGTTCCAGGGCTATGTTTTGTGGTATCCTTACCCTCCAAATCAAAATGAAATCAAAAGTCATTTATTCAAATGAGGCTGAGTGCCAGCTCTTTTTGAACGTCAAAGTTCTACATAAAGACAGTCCCCCAAAACGCCCGCCCGTCACCACTTCCTAGTGTTATAGCTGGGAAGAAGATGGCGCAACAAACTCCCCAGCAACACATCTGTCTGTTAACTTTAAAAAACTTGAATTTATACAGTAGTATGCAAAGTGATACTACAGCCAGGAAAGTCTGCGAACTAACCACTGAGATGGTGAACACAGCTAATGATGTAGGTAGATAGCCAAAGCTGATATTTCGAAATAATAATAATGACAAAGCAATGTATAATTAATTGGTGAAGCTTTTTTTATAGTCCCAAACTTTATTATAATTGTTCAACAAAAGGTTAATTAAATACTCTCAAGTTTCGTTAGATAATATACAAATCGTGAAATGTGGACAAAGTACATAGAATTCTTGGAAAAAAGGAAATTACCTCAGAAAATATAATCGGTCAATAAATTCCGCAGAAGATATCCACTTAGTACTTTCTTAGTACCGCGATGGAAAACAAACATACATTCATGAAGTGAACGCTAAACATATCAGCCGACGGACACCAGTGATGGCCCGGTGGTATACATCGGGATCACTGCGACTCCACGACACGCCAGTGGAAGAACACGTCCATTGTAACACTGATACTAAGTGGACAATTGATGGTATGATTGTTTTATTGTCGGTCGTCCCGATACAAGCAAAACTAGAGTATGGCAATTGGGACGAGGGCGTGCATGTGCGACCGTACCTACGCGGTCGCCAGTACGAGGCCAGCTGCGCGTACGCCCGCCCGTTCGCGCCAGCTCCCAGTGTTTTGTTGCTGTAGTGTAGCCGCTGCGCCACGTCCGGTCCACACTCATCCTGTATGTACTATTCAAGTAATCAATCACATTTTCATTATCGGCGGTTTAGGTTCTCAGGAATATACAACTTGGATTTTGACGGCTTTGTAAGGCGAGTCTAGTGGAACATTTTTCCACTGGGTTGAAGCATGGGCACCGGTGTAGGGGTTAAATAAACGTGTTTTATAAAATAGTGTTTAAATAGGTAAAGGCTTTATTTTATTTTTTAAAAAACAACATTTAACTCTTCAGGTTCAAACCAAAAGTGAAACGAAGTCAGTACACATTGACTTCACTAACCAGAGATCATAGTATTTATCGGGGGCAATCGGGGAAGTCGCTCATTTAATATAATCATAGCTGCTGTATTATCAATGACATGATAATCCATCCAATAATAATTTGCATCCTTTTCATTCATTCATATATCGTTCAGTTTATGACATCTCTGACGTTAATTTAGTATACTGTCATTTACTATAAAAATCTTTTGGTATAATTATTTTCGTTTTGATAGTTGAGCGAGCGAAGCGAACTCGGGAACTTGGGAATATATTTTCTATAATTCATTCATTCATTTTACTAACGACCGCAATATAAACCGACTTTACATTCTATGAATTATGTGTTCATAAGGTCTAAGAAATATAAGACAATGAGAACATTATATAATTATATCAACTGAAGATTATGTGAAATAAAAATAATACCTCATTGAGTTTTAATTTCACGGGCAACTCAAAGTGTGTACTTCAGTCCTTAATGTAGGTTTAACAGTAGTTCTGTCGGTGGCTAATAAATAAGGTACTTATAATAAACTAGCGGACGTCACGAGGTTTCACCCGCGTAGTTCCTGTTTCCGTGGGGATACGGATTCCAATGGTGAAAGAATTATTGAAATCGGGACAGTAATTTTTGAGTTTTTTCATTACAAACATACACACACACAAAAAATTCCCCTTAATAATATTATAGTATATGTAGAAAGTAAATAAAACGGATTTGTTTAATCTGTGGATTAGATAGCCCAATGCAGTAAACTAATTTACTTCCGCTATATTTCTATTTCGCATAGGAGTATTCTTCTCAAGTTTTCTGATTTTATGAGTTTTACTTGCCAATTGATGTTATGCAGAATTTACGTAAAACGTGTTCCTGTTATGATCCGATAACTCTAAGGGTCTAGGGCAATAATCAAACCACCTGAAATACTCGAATAGAACAAGTTTTAAATATTTTTTATTTTTTATAATTTCCATGGCGTCAACGTCGCATTTTTATCTTTGACGTTGAATTGTGAGTCGCGTAAAATGAGTCGAGGAATTTACGCTGCATTCGATGGTGGCGTAAAATGAGTTTGCGTCGCCGTGTGTCACATACAGGACTTTAGCTAGTATGAAACCGAATGCAACGTAAATTTCGCGACACAATTTACGCGACTCACAACTCAAAAAATTACGATCGTTTGGCCTCGCCCTTAAAGTACATACTTAAGGCCTTGTTATAAGTTGGTAACAATTTTTGAACTATTTTAGTTAAGTTTGCTCATAACTGCGTAACGATGCATTTTGGAACCCATGTCTCTTTGACATTTAAAATATTTTTAATAGACTTCATTATTCAAAGAATGTAACCGAGTTATGAGATATCGAAAGGAACACATTGTATTATTAAATGCCTATCGTTTAATTGAGCCGGTGTCTGAGGGCTGCCCGCGGGTAAATTACTGGCTAGTCACTATTACGCGTGTTACCTATGAAACACACACACACACACAGACATACTGTACATACACACCCTCATTTTACCTACTTCCCACAACACTGTACTTGCTTGCTTTAGTACGTCCTGACATTGTTACTGGGGTGGGGTGGGTCCTGGTGTCCTATAACACAGGTTATTAGCCTAGCTTAGGCACCAGTCTCCCACAATATTATAGTATGTTTAAATATTATTACTAAACAATATTTCCATGTAATCTTTAAATGTTATGGTGAGAGAATAAATGAATTTTATTATTATTATTCCTACCCTTCGGCGAGTGCAGCTATCTCAGACATCGTCAGCATACTTATATTTGGGCTGTTTTCTGACTTGAACGCGAACGAGATAGCGAATTAAAACGTAAAAAGTGGTAACTCCTCGATGTATTTCATACAAGTCTCATATAAAGAGTTGAGAGGAAAGAGATAGTAATTCTTCTCTTTCTATTGAAAACTTCAAAATTGGTCTCTCTTTTCTTCTTAAATTACTTTTAAGACCTGTGCTTTGCGTATGCCTATCAAGTTTAAATAAAATCAGTACATTCGTGTCAGAAATGAGAACTTCTGTCCTACTACGAGGTGCTAATGCCATCCAATTCCGATGATGTAAAAGGGGTAGTGCTATTCACTATGTATAGCTCCGTCTCTCTCTAAGAGCGGAATCATGATCGTTTTAAGACCTCATAGTAACTTTAAATGAAATGAACTGCCTCCGCGAAGAAAAAATGCTCTTAATATAGAAACATATAAAACATGCCGAAATTCGTTTGTTCCCAGCCGCAATGTTGCAGGAGGAGACAACATCGACTACGTTGAAGTCCTCGAAGTAAGTAGCACACAATATAATTTGCAAATTGTCTCATTTTCACATTGAAACAGAAACCACCTTATACAACGTGTACAACAGAATAAATGTAAAAACTGAAAATGGGTCATTGTACAACATTTTTTTGAAGTGATTACTTCTTATGGGGATGGTAACGGGTTACGGCGCCAGTCTGTCTGGCTTCCCTTTCTCTCACGCATACGGCAGCGGTAGGCAGGCTCTTCCTCTCTCACTCTAACCCACAGCGCTAGTCGTATTTCGGACAGACGCTTCCCACGTTAAATAGATCAACTTAGATTAGTTTGGGCGTCCCGAGACGAACACGTTTTTTTTTTAACATTGCCTCACTCTAGGATTTTCTCCTGTATAGTGAGTGTGTTCACAAACATAAACATTCTTATACAGAAACACCACACCCGGAACAACTATCTGTAGGCCATACACATATTTGTTCCGTGCGGGAATCGAAACCACGACACGCAGCGCAGCAGTCAATCGCTTAACCACTGCGCCAACCGTGCCTTCAACATCAAACATTGTTAACAACGTTTATTATGAGAGAGAGAATCGTCGGCTCTATTCATTTCTTGTGTGCATAACTCATACTGGACAGCTGATTTTCTATCAAGGGGTTCCTTTCAACTCTTTAGTTTTGCGTTTATTCTGTTAATCGGTGTATAAGGTGTTGTCTGTGGTCCTTTTCTCATAAAAGTATCATTTGAGCCAAATAATCATCACTGGATGCTGATGGTAGCACATTACCATTCATCATAATTATTATGCGGATCGAGTACCTACATAATAATAATAATAATATGTATATATATTTTAAAATGTTTTTTTTTGTTACAACTGTTTTTTATAAAAATAAATATTTAAAAATGTAAACTTATATGAATAGAAAATTAAATAAACGAATTAATAATAATAATAATAACGGGAGTCATACCTAAACAACTACATCAATAATTAAAGTCGCTAAAGATAGCTCCCTCCACCTACCAAACCCTACAGAAAGCTGCTAAATTGAACACTTGCAGAATTGTCCGGAAATTCTTACAGAACGAAAACGACGCACATATGATACTACTATCACTTAGGTTAGTACTCTCAGGGGTAGCACTTGGCTTTGGCCCGTTTTATCATTTAAACCGAGATACAAAAATTTATAGCAACAAATAATAATAATAAATCTTTATTTATTCCACGCAACCTACAAAAAATCAAAAGAATATTACTAAATTAGTTAAAACATGTAACTTTTACGTAACTTGTACGGAGCCCCTTCGGGTAAAAGCCTCCTCTAAGGAGTGCCTAGGTACCTAAACAAAGTTTTAACTTGACGCCAGAAAAGCATTAATGTCCAAACATAACTGAAGTAACTAAAACATATATTAATTTTCTACAACACACAAAATCGTAAAAACTATTGAGATTAAAAATAATTCAATCTTCGATAAAGAATACAATAGAAAATAAATTCTATATATGACTTAGCTTCATTATTAAAGTTGTTATATAAAGATTAACTAAAGATGTTATATAGTGTGGAGCTCATAATGGTGTAAATAATAATAATAATATCTTGGGACAACTCACACACAGTCATCCGATCCCAAACTAGGCAAAGCCTGTGCTATGGTAACCAGACAACTGATAAACATTCTTAATATATTTCTAAATATAGTTACATATTAGGCAAATTACACCCAGACACAGAACAAATGATCATGCTCATATACAAAGATTTGTCCTGGGTGGGAATCGAACCCACGACCTCCGGTTTAGCAGTCAGGTTCACTAACCACTCGACTAACAGGCCAGTGATAAATGATAAATGATAAAATAATATTTATTTTGTAAATAGGTTGAAAAAACACTTCACCCGTCACTTTTTGCCAGTTTAAACTAGATGAGGCCGGTGTTTCCTAGCTGACTGCTCTGAGAAGGAACACCAAAACAAACTCAAAGGTCTAAGTCTCTTTTAATGTACAGATGCCAGTACATCGAGCTACAATGATCTGTCAAATCTCTTTAATAGACATTCAACTTTATCGATAGAGTATTATGTTCAAGGTTGATTGGAAAAATTTGACAGTTTCGGGTAGCCTGATGTACATATAACGGTAAACAAACATGTGATGGTCAAATCATATGTGAACCATGGAGGTCTGGGGTGGTCTTTTGGGGGAAGGATCACTCAGATTTGAGTGGAACTGGCCAGACAATGCCTGCTTTAGTCAGTTGTCGTGTAGCTCAACTTAGATTGAGGAGCTCAATATTGTACTGTAAGAACACTATTTCACTTTTTTTTTCTATCTATATTAATTTACTTTGTAGCAACATGAACATTTTATATTTTAAATTAAAAGTAGAAAGAAAAAATATTTAACTGCCACAAAACGACATACATACATAAGTTTATTTGATTTACCAATAAACATGTAAATTTCATATTTTAAATATTAAAACTAACTTAACATTTCAAATAAAAATAAAATCTCCTAACTAAAATATGGCGACAAAAATTCAAATTCAAAAAATAAGACAGCCCAAGAGACTAGCGTCTTTGAAATATGGAATCTTTTCCAAAATATTTTTTATTATTATTGTTATTATTGCCACGTTGTATGACAATGCTTATCCTCACGCGTGAGCACTCGGACACCACGGTCCAAGAGTTTCAACCCCAAACGGCTCGTATATGTATGTGGGGACCCCCCCCACATACATATACATACATATTTTCGAGCCGTTTATGTGGTAGACCAAAATAAAGGCTTTTGACTTCTTGAAACTGCTTTTTATTTATTAAAACTTCTTCACTTCTTAGTTACTAACGTTCTCCTGCGTCGTAAAAATCTTTCTTTTTTCCTATTCACACACATACTCTCTCATTCACTCATCGCTGCGTTCATACACCTTTCAATATTTTAAAGTTTCTATGCGTTCTAAATTAAACATCCTACATAATATATAATGTTCACATATGAATCATGCCTAATTATTATTGTCAGGAGGTATTGCTCAGCGGAATGCTACGAGCCTCACGAACATCGGCAACTGCCCAATCCAACCAAGTAAGTGAGGAACAACTGAAACACGTTTCTACTTAGGGTGTTACCACACCAATCGATCGACCGTGATCAATGGTAGAATAAATTGTTCGACGTCGATTGATAGTTTCTACTTCTTTCTTCGATCAGCCAAATCAACGACGAATCGATCAACGTCGATCGATAGCATCGATCGATGGTCCATCCATTGGTGTAGTAACACCCTAACAGTCGGTCGATTCTGTAAACATGTCGAAATGAAGTGATCATGAAGTGAGCTGACAATCCATATAATCAAGATGGAATGATAGCTCACTTCGTGATCACTTCACCCAAGACTTCACTTCGACATGCTCGCAGAATTGCACTACAGTTACTAAAATTCAGAATCCAGTTCTCTTACATTTAAGCAGCATTCGTAATCGAAACGCAGTCGCAAATTGCCAAAAACACCTCTGATGTCCATACATTTTGACCAGTTTTGGACATTGATTGTCGCTGAGATGGGACTTAAATTTGAACGTTCTTAAAAGAACGACAATCAGCCTTCAGGTTTTGCCAACAGATCACCTTAGTTGCATTAAATCAGTTGCGATAATACAGCACTACAGAAGTATTGGCCTGTGCCAGTGATAACTCATGCCATGGTCCTGAATTTTGCAGCAACTGGGAAACACTAGTCCATCTGCTGAAGTGCAGCCTGGGAACGGGGATTCTGGCGATGCCACAAGCGTTCGCTCGCGCCGGCCTAGTAACGGGGATCCTGGCGACGATAATAGTGGGGGCGCTGGTGACGCACTGCCTTCGAGTTCTGGTGAGTTCAATTCTTTACCAACAATATTTTAGGGGCAGCAAATTCTCTCTTCATATTCTCATTCATGATGCCAGATTCGAGGACACTCACTAACAAGTGTGATCTTTAGCAAACACACTAAATTAGCGTCATTCATTAAAGCCGGCCAAGAAAGCGGTGGTAAGATGACCGGAGGCTCTAAAAAAAAGTGCCATTTTATCAGCAAATGAATCTCGAAATTTGATAAGAGCATCTTTGAAGTTTTGACAATGATAATTATGGTACATTTTGGTACTTATAAGTTCTCGCGAAAATCTAAATTTGCCCATATCTTTTTTTCGTGTTGACTCAGAACCTTGATTTTACACCTTGATTATACAACTAATAGGGGCTCTAGACCTCAGTATCTGGTATAAATTTCAACTTGCTAGGTGCACCCGTTCCTGAGAATATTGGTGGTGACACACGGACAGACAGACGGACAAGAGAGTGATCTTACAAGGGTTCCTTTTTTACCTTTTGAGGTACGGAACCCTAAAAAGAACAATGCATGTTATGATACGAGTTCCATAATGCTTGAGACTGTGTTGACTTGCGCATTATGCAGGTGCGGTCCCAATACGCAGCGTGTCGGCGTCTCCGCGTGCCGCTCCTAACATATCCGGAGTCAATGGCCGCGGCGCTCGAAGCGGGACCTCCGCCGCTGCGCCGGTTCGCCGGATCTCTAGCTATCACCGTCGACGTCTTCCTGGTGGTCTACCAGCTCGGGATATGCTGCGTCTACATCGTCTTCATCGCTGATAACATTAAGAAGGTCGGTGTCCTAGATCTTGCCCTTGCTTGAGGTTGATCCACACATATCAGAACCGTGCCCAGGACGTTGCTGGCTGTGGTCCGTTTGGAGCTCAAAAAAATATCGGTGCCTACATTTTGGGGCGTATCAGACCACTTGTGACGGGGCGGGGTCGGTCCCGGCCCTGATAAGTGTTGATCAACCTTTATTCAAACTCCTATAAACTCTGATTTTGGAACTGTGTGACTTACTACGCACTGTTTTTACTAATGTGTGTGGAACTTGTTGGTTCGAATTTCATCACTTTGTCCCGAAACTATGATAACATCGATTGCCTTTAGTTCAATGTAACGTAATATCTATAAACACCAATTCGACAACTTCAAATTTACACCGATGCATTGTACTTTGATAGTTATAGCAATCTCAGGAAATATTTCTGTAGTGGTGGTGGACCAAATCAAGGGGGAAGTACTGATATTATTGACATAATCTAATCATCCCGCATGAAGTCAAAGCCGAGATAGATAAGCAAATCAGGTATCTTGACTTGGCTCACGAGGCTCCCGTCATGAAGGAAGTAAATTGCTCAGATCGTTGTACCAATAGTAAAGTCCACCAACGGTTTGGCAGCTGGGACAAGGGCTTGTATCAAATAGCAATTCTTCTGGACACGGCTCGTTTAGTTAGGAGGTTCTTTTCTCTCGAGCCCTGGCCGCTAGTAGCATGAACCCTGTTCATGATGCCGTTGGTCAACTATTTATATAAGTCTAAAGGTTTTTAAAGTTTTTTTTTTCAAGAAAATATGTTAAGAACTTTATAGCAATTGAACATTAATACGGGGGTCACACTAAAAGTTTTTAGAATAGGCCAGTAAGAAAAGCAGACGATGAAAAAAAATTGAAAATTTCGAATTAGGAACTCTTTGTGGTTGTGTTATGGATTCATATGTCATTTGTTTTTAAAAATTGGCGGCAATTGAAAAAAAATCTGACATTCGTCGAAAAGGATAAGACTACCGAAAATTTTCGCTCAATGATTTGTTACAACTTTCGTTGCGGCCTTACTCAACAATGTTACGATACACTTCGATTAGCATTTCATGACGAAGCCCCATCCCGTGCCACTGTTTACAACTGGTTTAAACATGGTCGATGCAGACTCACTGATGATTCGCGAGAACGACATCCTTCTACGGCGCGTAATGAAGATGGCAGAGGTGACTTGAATGGTGTATATGAATGACATCGTCACAAGTGATGAAAGCTGGATATATTGTTACGAACCCGTAACCAAAAGACAATCTGCGCAGTGGATTTTTCCATTCGAAGATTTGCCGACAAAAGTAAACAAGGGCAGAAGTCAAGGGAAGATGATTGCCTCGTTCTTTGCCGCCCACATAATGACCCGATGATTATAGGAGATAATAGGACGGTTACTGCAGATTGATATGACAGTCATTGTTTACCAGTTGACTTGGAGAATGTTAGACAGCAGCGCCCAAGAAGCAGGAACCTCCTCCACCACGACAACGTTCCAGCTCACTCCACTAGACGGATATTTGTCCATCAAAGGTTTGGAGATAGTGTTTCATCCTCCTAACAGTTCCGACCTGGCATCTTATAACGTTTTATGTATTTGGAATTAGTTTTGGAATTAGTTTTGTGAACCCTGAAGATCGGCGGCGTTTAAAAAGGCGTGGAAGAGATTTCTATAGGAGAGTGGGCCCACTGCATCAGTCAATGGTTCAATCGCATGCAACGGTGCTTAGAAAGGAACGGCGACTTTTTTGAAAAGCAATAAAAATATTAAAGCTTCTACATCATTCCGTTTGTTATTTCCTAAAAACTTTCAGTGTGACCCACGTTTCCGTACATTTCGTTATATTAATAGTTTGTGTAACATAAAACATGGGTGTCTTCGTGGAACTTGTCAAAGTCAAAGTCAAAGCATTTATTTCAAATAAACCATTATCAGGTACTTTTCAATTGTCAAAGTCAGACCGTCAAAAACATGAAGCTATTTGCTTTGTATTTGACAAACTGCGGTGTGTTTAGATAATTAATACTGTCAACAAGCCGTCAGTCCGGGCTCTCCCGTGCGCTCGCTCCACAAGTCAGGTGGGGCCGCGGCGATACAATTGAGTTAAGTGGGGCGGCGTCGTGCCCACTTCCTTACGTCAATATTCATCAAGGAGCGAATTCCGCCCCGCATGACGCAACCGTGCGCATTTTAATAGCGTTTAATAGTTTAGGAATTTCATCTTTCACGTCTATATTAGCAGTGATTGTTTTCAGATGATAGACCCGTACTACGAGATGCAAGTGGAGATACATATGCTAATCATCCTTGGACCCCTGATTGCTTTCAACCTGATTCCGAATCTGAAGATGCTGGCGCCATTCTCCGCGGTGGCCAACGTACTGACGTTTGTTGGCTTGGCCATCGTGGTGTACTACCTGCTCACCAATAAAAAATCGGACGCACCGCTGGACCTGTGGGGTTCCCCAGCCACCTTCCCGCTCTTCTTCGGCACGATCTTGTTCGCGCTGACGGCAGTCGGAGTGGTGAGTTGCTCGATACGCTTCTCTACTCTTTTGTTATTTAAGAATTGGCCGCCGCCGAAGCGATAGTGATAAATATTTGTCAGCATATCATCATCATTCATTGCGAGTGCGACAGTGCTGTAATACATTTAATGATGCTCTGCCTCTCCATTCAAGTTGCTGTGCTGGATATAGTAACGTCATTGTACGTATGTGGTTCTAACGCTGCTGCACATAGCGTGGCTGTAGTGTGTCCGTGTGGTGTGCAGGTTATCGCGCTGGAGAACAACATGGCGACCCCCAAGGCGTTCGTGGCGCCGTGCGGCGTGCTGAACGGTGGCATGCTAATCATCGTGCTCATGTACGTGGCAGTGGGCGCGCTGGGCTACGTGTTCTGTGTGTCCGAGTGCAGCGACTCCATCACGCTCGACCTGCCGCAGGGACCGTTAGTATACTCATCTTTTAAGATTTTATTTTTCATGCCTACTGACCTTCTAAAACTTAGTTATTAAAAAGAAAAATAAATTTGACAATATTTGGAGAACTTTAACCTTATTATAAGCGATAGTTTTAGGCCCTATTGAGGTAAAAGACCATACTTTGAAAAACTTTGTAAGTCACGCGCTAAACGGTAAAAAAGGTTTTGGTGTTTGAGAAAAAAGTAAAGAGAAATGGGGCCGAATTATCAAAACATCGCACACAATAATTGATATCAGGAATGAGATCAATGGACTCCGAAGCTAGTTCCCCCCCCCCCCCCCTCGCGCACTTCCCCGGCCTTCAGCCCGGCTCTTGTTGTAGTATCTACTCCCAGAGACTCAGCTGATTCATATGCGAGATATATTTAGGTGAGCACTTCGTTAGGAGTAATATACGATACTTGCCTACTTCGGTGTGTTTCATATGGACCTACTTTAAAACACATTAATTCATATTGAGAGTGCTCTATAAAATTACAAGGCAGTTGGTGGGTGGGTGCCTCGCATCTCGCACTCTCATTACATGATCAGGATTACTTGTTGTCGCACACCGAGCGTCCTTAAACCCAATGTAAGGATCTTATAATCAACCGAAGTTAATGGTGAAATCAAAGCGAAAATAAGAAATAACGTAGACCCGTTGTATTGCAACGTAGTTAGTTACAAAGTAGTCACCTATATTTCTGACCGCCTTGTATCACAGTAACGTATAGGTAATAGTCCTCCACATTGAGTTTCAGCAACAGCTGCCAATCTCAGCAGAGGCTATAAGCATCGGTGCGTAAGATTATTATTATAGTGCAAAAGCGTGAGAGCAATCACAGTTACACTCTCTGTTCCAACACTCCCATATACCGATAGGAAAAAGAGATCAGGCGTGGGAAAAACGCCTTCACGTGTTTTCCCAGTCACGAACGTCAACTAGTCTTGTGTGTAATTCGAGAACGAACTAGTTCGTAAGAGCGCTCCCACAGGCGAATTACGCGAACTAGGTCCCAGATCCGCCGCTCTTTAGTTCGTTAGTTCTTTCGAAATGACCGACCTAATAATATAGCAAGAGTGAGCGAGAGAAGGGAACTGCCCTACCTTGTTGCGTCACCGCTCTCTTACTCACTAATGTGCTTCTCAACGATAAGCAATATACAAGCTTATTATTTACAAATATAGAATAAACACGTCATTTAGTATATTTAATAAGCAAAAATTGTCTTTATTGAACTAATAAATCAATTAAAATAATACAAGTAAAACGTACGTAAAGTAAAAAATAACGGCAAAATAGCTACTTTGCAAGCAAGGGAACGCGCGCAGCAGAAAACTGCAAAGAGCACGAACGGTCTGTCTTTCTCTCAGCTCACTAGCTCAGTCAGCTCCCGTCTCGAAACATTGAGTTGGGAACAGGTAAACTAAAAGAGTGAACTAGTTCGCCAAAGAACTGCGAAATAAAATGAGCGCTCCCGGTCGCGAACTACTATGCGCAAGTCTACTGCGAACTTCCAAACTCCAAACGGTTAGTGAGAAATTCGTAATAGGAAACTGTGAATGAAACTAATACAGCTGCACCTCAAGTTGGTGAACAATCGCTATCGGTCGACGGAAGTGTGACTGATGAAGGCATGGCTGATGCCAGCCGTGCGATACGTTGCACGTCAGTTATAACAGAACCTGGCCTGGAAGAATAAGCTGGGCTCATATTCTATTCAAACTCCTAGGCCTTAGGCCTATTGTACGAGGCACAGGTCCGAAGCTTCAATTATATTTTATATGAAACAATTCGTGCTGCGCAGCTGATGAACAGATGAGACTCAGCCCGTATAGCAAATACGTAGGTACTCATTCACGTCTAAAAATTCAATGTTTTGAATTGTCAACTGTCATAGTTGCTTCATCTGGGTGATTAAAAACAGAGAGGCGATTCTCGTATTTTTATGGAGCGTGACATTAATTGTCATTGTCACAGAAGTGATATTGCGACTTGAATTTGAATGCTTTTTAAAAATAATTGTTGTTCAGAGGTTGCGACAGAATGAGGAGGCTCAGGGGAATAAACAATATAAAATACATAAAGGTCCTTTCTAGCGATGATTATGTGCTCACAGCACATTGGTCACGCGATGGCGCGACGCTCATCGCTTCCGACAGCTCACCGCAGTGTTCGAGGCAACTCGATGACATGTCACATGGCTGAGCAGACCACATGCGTGCGGCGTTGTTAGCGAGTACATCGAAGGCCAAATTATTGAACCTATGAAACATTCCTATGTACTTATGATACTTCTAGCTTCTGCCAGTGGCTCATCCTGTTTGAAAGTTAGAAATTATCCCAAGAAAACATCTATGACAGGAAGTAGGTACACTTGCGACAAAAATACATTTATGTTTCTTCGCCACGCTACCGCTGATAGAATGTTACTTATCTAAAGCCTCAGGTACATGTGCACTTAGAAGAACAGAAGCTACACGAGCGTTATGTGTGTGTCGTGGTATTCCAGGCTAGCGACGAGCGTGATCGCGATGTTCGCGGTGGCCATCTTCATCAGCTACGGTCTGCACTGCTTCGTGCCCGTAGAGGTGGTGTGGACCGGCTACCTGCTGCCACGCTTGTCCCGCTCCGCAGCGTCACCCGATCGTCTGCGCATCGCCAAGTATGCACTGCGTGTCACACTTTGCCTGCTCACCTGTAAGTATTACATTGTCTTAACTAGTCAATCGTGTCGCTCATATCCTTCAAGACACTCTTTTCTTGCGTCACCTCGAATCAGCCTTCGTAGTGCGCGTCCAGGCCATCCAGCCACAACCGCCCATTGCGTGAAGACTTTCACAGCGTTCATCCTGCAAGCGGCCGACGTGACCCGAGCGTGGCAGCCTTTTTGGCCACGACTATCTATTGTTCCTGTTTTGGAGCGCAGCGTGTTGTTACGTAGTCAGTCTTAACCCAGAATACTACGCTCCTTTGCTCATGAACTTTGGAACATGTACGAAGGAATACTGAACTTTTGAACTGTCGAAGTTTAAAATAGCATACATTGTTCTCGAACATACCACGGGTCGAGTCATGCTTCGAAAACATCATACTCGTTATCGTATCGTACTCGTTGGTACTGCTATATTTTTCAGCTATTCGATATTTTAATTGGTTTTTAAAGTAAAGCCTGACCTTGTATAACATTGTGCCCGATGATGTTTCAGTCGTGCTGGCGGTGGCGGTGCCGCGTCTGGGCCTGTTCATCTCGCTGTTCGGCGCGCTGTGCCTGTCGGCGCTGGGCATCTGCTTCCCGGCACTCATGGAGATGTGCGTGTCGTATCCGGACAAGTTCGGGCCCGGCCGCATGCGGCTCGTCAAGGACGTGCTGCTCTTCATCGTGGGCGTCGTCGGGCTGGTGGCCGGCACGTACACGGCGCTCGACGCCATCGTGCGCTCCTTCCTGCCGCAGCCCGCCACGCCGCTGCATGCCTAGACCTGCATCTCATAGTACGCTTCTCACCCACCTTGTACGATCACAAGCTATCGATCGTCTCTGTGTCTCTCTCTCAACGCTTCCCTGAAGCGGTGGCGGCATAGCATTGCCACTCACTATCAGGATTCCGTAGGTCTGAACATCCTCTGATTCAGTAGCGTACTAGAGTACGATAGTATTATACCGTAGAAGTATTCATTCGTTACCCCCACTTCCTGCACGATGCAGTACGAAGCTCTCACAATACCGAAGACCCGTCACCATTATCGTGTGTTATCAGAAGGAGCACAGCTTCTTAGACGACTCGTCCGCTACAGTGCAGTTTTCATAATCTTGTAAAATTACGTTTGGCGGCATATTCGATAAAAAATTGCGTTTTGTTTTAATTTTTCATTATTTTAATAATTTTTAGTGTGTAGCAATTGAACTGGCGTTTATTCTTTTGTAATATATAATAAACGTCTACCAAAATTCTACCAATGTTTCACTGAATTAAAAATCTTCCTAAAGCTGCGAACAGACTGCGTATAGTTCGTGGACGGCACGTGAGTACTCATAGCACTTCAGCAGCTCTTCGATCGATGAGCAGTGGGAACATGACGGGACGGCGTTGAATGATTCCTGAATAAAATAGAATGTTTGACGCAAGTATGTTGCTTGGACGCGGCCATGTACACCTACTTGGTCAGCCGACCACTATGTAGGTGTCTTCTTCTACGAGTACATAACGTGCTGATATTGATAACATGACCAGCGTAAACACATTTCGTTAGATATCTTAGTTACATCAGAATACTGTATTGCACACCCTTGGTTTGGCAAAATATAACCAACAAAAGGCCGCAGCTCTGCTGTGGAAAAAAGTGCAATTGTGAGATATAAAGCCAATAGCTACATATAAGTCGTGATGTATTATCGAGAAGACAATTATGTGTTAGCATAACTACATGTAGCAAGGAGTCGTAGTAGCGAGGACGTGTCGTAGATAATGAAAAGTGAAGGACTCGACTTTTTGAAGACATGTAACTGGTGTCATCGTAGTTACGATGACACCAGTCGCTCAGTCCACTCGCTCGGCTCGGCACGCGTTTGATTACTATCTCACCTGATGGTAAGCGATGTTTGAGCACGCTTACGTAGAAGTAAACTGTACGCTTTTACGAGTAACTCAAAAGACCCCCGGTTGAAACTATCAGGAAACATGAAACTGGAAGCTGACCGCATAGTTGGGAAAAAGCTATGCAGAAAGTGACCCATCACCCAGTGATCAGTCCACGTCTATTATCAACTTCAATGTTTTCAAAGTCATCATCATCATATCAGCCGAAAAAAGTCCGCTGCTGGACATATGCCTCCCTCAAGTGTCGCCACAACCACCGGTGTTGTGCTTTTAGCACCCGCGACGTGACCCTCACCAGGTCATCGGTCTACCTTGCCTTGGCCTTCCAACGCTTCGTCTTCCGGTGCGGCACGTTCTTGTGGCGTGAAGTTAAAAAGAAGAATAAAAAAAACTTTTTTACAAATAAAACCACTATAAAGTACAAAATAACTGTTTCTGGTATGGTTTCTTCGTTTTTGATACCGACTTCCAAAATTAAAGTTATTTTGTTCTTTGTTTTTTTTTTTATTTGGAAATAGGTTTTTTTAAGTTTGAGTGCTACCAGCACAAAAAAATAAAAAATCCATCCAGTCCATATCTATTTAATTGTCTATCTCCGAAGTTCTTCATCAAGTCGTTTAAGAAATTTAAATAGGACCATTTCGGATTAATCCTCTCTCAAACAATTAAAGAACTTTGAAAAACCGTCGAATTTTCAAAACGTTTTTACAGGGAAAAATAAAGCCCTCTCACATACCACATGACAGAGTAATCACACTTTATAATTTCAAAGCGATGCTGACGAGAGGACGGAACCTTTTGGGTTCCGTCCTCTCGTCAGCCTAAATTGCTGAACATCGGCGTCTCCCATCGCCTGTCATTCATCTCGACTCTCATTTTGCTGTGCTTCGAAAACAGTGGGTCTCTGCTGGATGAAAATGTTCTACTCATTAAAAAAAAGGGTAACATTTTCCATAGCTTGTTGAGTTAGATATGGACCACACTACGGAGACGTGTTGGTCCCTTAAGCTGCAACATTGGCAAAAATCAATCCCAAAGTGTAGTGTAATCCCATATCATTTCACCAATTTTCGTTACGGCCAATGACCCTGGCCAAAAGCAACGACGACCACTTGTCGAAGCTTGTAGAGTTTAGTGCCTGCGTAGTTTGACACTAACTCTCAGATTGCTTAAGTTAAGTTGGTTAAGTTGGTTGATATAGTAGTAAGTTTACGATCACTGGTTGAATGATACGAACTAATATGGTTTAAAAACTATATTGAACACCACAATCAGTTATAATTATAAAATGGTAAATCTAAGCTAAAAAGGCACTAAGATGGTTTAATTTGAGTTACGCGATTGGTAGTCGAACACGTACTAACTGGTGATAGTTTCGATACATGCATTTATGGAAATGCACGCAGCCAAAAGTGCTGAGCTGTTTGGTTGCAAATATTGTACCGAACAAAGCTGGATAAAGGGCCTACACATACAGAAGGCAGTAACTCCTCGATTCGACTCGTTTAGTGAGGTGTCTTTCTCTGGAGCCCTAACCACCGGTAGCTTGGACCGTTGGATCCTGCTTTTATGTTTTGAAATGTTTTAAGAAATATTTAAAATGTAGATAATCGATATGTAGGTATATCAAAATGAATAAACGAAATAATAATAATTTATTTACAATAATAATAATACCCAAACTCATAGTCTTATCTTTGTTTCCATATTATGTACCAACCGGGGATTGTCCTTTGGTATATTACCATACAGGGACAATCGTCGGTTGGTGCACCCTCTTGAAATATCTAACGGGGCCTCTGCGAGTTGGCTTCGGGGCCCCTCGTACGCCTACCAAAGAACCGGGCCTCAGGATCCCGAGATTGTCAAAGGCAAACAAAGATAATAATAATTTATTAGCATTATCCATATTTTTAACTTCTAAAGCGGACATATCATAAGACATTTTTATTCTTGGGAAAATTGACAGAACAGACTCGGTACCACGTTAACTGAATCTAAGACAACCTGCCTAGGTGGAGATTCATAGATGGCCTCGCTCGAGTCGAACTGTCATACCATCTTGATTACATGGATTCACAGCTGGCTTCGTGATCACATCACCCAAGCCTTCACTTCGACATGTTTACAGAATCGCATCCACAGCTCCAGGGGGGTACACTTAGTTAAAAGGGAAAGTTGCGAAAAACGATCCGCCATCTCCCAGCGTTGGATTCAAACTTTTATGACATTGTGGAAAAAGCAGTTTATTATTGTCTATTAACACACACTAGATGGCAGTTAAAGCTAGATGTGATTTAATACGTTCCATTCTATGGATAATAATTTGCTTGTATTTTATTTTATAAAGTTATTTTTGGGTTGGAAACACCAAATTTTAAGTAATGATGAGAATACTCGTCGAATTTTAAAGTGAACTCAACTTTAGTACAAATCTATCAGTTAAAGTATACCTACCTAAATGTAAATACGCAAATTAGTTAGATCCGCCATTGATAGATGGCGCTTTGCTATGTTGCATAATTTTCACGCAAGAGGGCTCTCTTTTCCTTTATTAATTATACTCTTTGACTCCAGCACAGGGACTTAATTTTTGCAAACGTTTTAATGTTTTTAGGCACCTAATAATTTGCGTGTACCTAATAACAAATTTAATTGAATGATACACAGTACTACAATAGTTATCAGATTTGGATATTTTCTTCAATAAATAATCAATTAATTTTAAGTGTTATTTTATAACGTGGTATGACAAAATTATTTTGCGTTTAAAATATTGAGATAACGTATGTACTTTTATTTCAGTTGTGGTACCTACATAAAGCAAAAGGGTTTGTACAGAACATTTTGACAATGAATTGGCTCTAAAATTCCGAAGAGGTAGAAGATAGTGATGTGGCATACTTATTATGTATAGTAATGATGATGAGGCTGATGAAACCGGCCAAGTGCGAGTCGGACTCGCACGAAGGGTTCCGTACCATTATATATTAAAACGGAAAAAAAATCCCGTTTGTTTTATAGGAGCCCCCTTAAATGTTTATTTTATTCTGTTTTTTAGTATTTGTTGTTATAGAGGCAACAGAAATACATCATCTGTCAAAATTACAACTGTCTAACTATCACGGTTCATGAGATACAGCCTGGTGACAGACGGACAGGCGGAGAGCGATGTCTTAGTAATAGGGTCCCATTTTACTCTTTGGGTACGGAACCCTAATAATAAACTGAAGAGTTTGTCTGTTTGAACGCGCTAATCTCTGGAACTACGAGTCAGATTTGGATTTTTTATGTATATGCCACATTCATGAGGATAGGATAAGGGAACGGCTATACGGGAACGGGAAAAACTGGATATGCGCGTACGAAGTCGCGGGCAAAAGCTAGTACCGTATAAATTAATGAAGCCATGATTGTATGAGAGAGGGGGGGGATAGTTGGCCATAATTAATCTACCAGGACAGCATGTAAGACATATTAAAGCTTGTGTCAAACGACGATAAGTATACAAATTTATATCCAATGTTTGAATTCACTTGAATTATCGCATAATGTTGGCAAAAACAACAAATTTGATTTGATGTTCCTCTGTTGATTTTTCACATTTTTGTAAGGTTATAAAACGAGTCCTTTAAATTACGGTTTAATTAAGAGAAATCATATTTATTTTGTTCTTGTTATATCTATACAATGAAACCTGAATCCACGGCTTCATTAGAATTCTCTTATTATTTAAAAACAACAACATTTTGGTTTCAGGTACTCCGTTTCTCTACGACTGTACTCTTCATTTGTCCTTCCTAAAATCAGAAATACCCTATCTCTTCTAAAAAATGTTGGCAACCCTAGGTACCTATGTCCAGCAGTGGACATCATTCGGCTGATAATGATGACTTGGATGCTCCTTCATGTGTTGGGAGGGTGAAAGTATTTTATTATTTGTAGGTAATTTCTTCATAAACTACCTAACCAGCTTCCCAGTACTTTAACCTTTTGACCGCCATGGTCGGGTATAGCCAACAAATGAAAAAGTGACATAGACGCCACCATACCTTCGAATTTGTTTCGGTATTTCTTCTCAGGGTAGTCAGCTAGAAAACACCGGCCTTATCTAGTTTAAAAATGACCAACAAAGATAGACGTGTAAAAGTGTTATGTAGAACCTACTTACAAAATAAATATAAGTTTTCATTTACCATCGGCTAGAGCCGACAAAAAAAAACGGCGAATTTGTGGTTTGGCGTCGAGGGCACACCGATGCGTTTATGTTCTGGCGTTCAAAAGGTTTACCTAGTCTAGAAGTTTTTAAGATGATAAGTTTGTGATTGAGTCAGGTCAGTCATATTTTAGATACTAGTAACTTTAATTAAGTAGATACCATTGAAAACTAAGTGTGTTTGATAGGTTTACTTATTACATCTTCTCTTGAAAAACTATCACCTGTTGAAAAACTGGGCTATAATCCAGACGGAGGTTCCGTCTGGATTATAGCCCAGTTTTTTTTTTATCATAAGGGTTTATATAAACGCTTCGAGTAAGTTCCTTTGCTCGTCTTCTTAATATTATTATAAAGAATTATTACTTGCCACGAAACCTTGTCTGTTCGCCTCCTCTGGTAGTTTCCCATGTGAATACCCAATATAAATGTTCAGCAATCATTAAACAAACCCAAAAAGATATAGGATTGGACGTAGAATGCCACCATCACTAAAGAGAGAGGTCGATCCGGTCGATTCTGTAAACATGTCGAAGTGAAGGCTTGGGTGAAGTGATTACGAGGTGAGCTGTCAATCTATATAATCAAGATGGAATGACAGCTCACGTGCCATCTTGACTGTATGGATTGACAGCTCACCTCGTGATTACTTCACCCAAGCCTTCATTTCGACAGGTTTATAGAATCGACAAGTAGTGCATACGCACTCGGTGCTTACCTAGCACCCAATATGTAGGAGAGGATAATGAAAACTCGTGATGTGTGCAAGGTAATTTATCGACGATTTATTTAGGTACATAAAACACCGATGGAGACAACGTATCAGCGGTTTATTAAGATAACTAGAGGCCGTGAGCAGTTGACTACAGCGTGCCACTGCGCGCCACTCCGCGCCACTGCGCGCGACTCGCATGCCACTGCGCGCCACTCACTCGCACCATAAATCAAACTAAATATAAATACAACAATTAACGTTTATTTTCAATCCATAGAACCATATATAAATTAAACTCAAACAAAATACTACTCGTACATGTAAACAATATGGTTTTATGTTGTTGCGATGTAAACAAGTTCAGAACAAAACCTCTCAGCGAGGGCGCTAACGAATAAATAAATAAAGAAAGCACAGAGGAACTACCTCACATGCAACGTTCTTACATACGACTCCATCTTATCACGAAACCTTAAAATTATTACATTATTATATCCATGTTATAATTTTTCGGAGAAACAAGTACATATATTTTGATGCATGTAAATTTCCACAAAGGTTACATCAGAATATGGCATAATTCAATGTATACTTTTAACAAACAAGATGGAATATCAAATGCCGCGCGGTGCGGCGTTATATATTAAGTTTATTACAATAATATCGTTTGATATGAAACAGTGCATTTCAAAGTTCAACCGTCACACCTATGTATAGAACCCTCACATGTAAACTTTTATAGAAAAAACATTTTATTGTTCTCGCTTTGTATCCATAAAATACTTTCAAATGCAACAACTTCTTAGTCTTAGTATTATAAACATCATTTTTTTCAATTCATCATTAAACATCAATTGACTTACATTTTATCAACGACAAAAACCTACAAAAATATATTATAACATTAGCACGAGTCAAATAGAGTGTGAGAACCGTCCGGTGACGTGTTCAGTGCGGTGTCGCGGCGGCGCGCGGCGTGCCGGGCGCGCGCGCACACCCCGAAGCGTACGCGCGCGCGCCCGCCGACACGCTCATACAATTTTGTCCGTGGGTTCTACCCAATCGATACATTAATGCGAGTCTCTTTAGAACTAAAAAAAATAATATAAACTTTCAAAAACATTAACATCTACAGCCATAACAAAAATAGACTAATGACAACTACGCTACGGAAACTACATACTACTTAAACTATTCACTAAGTAAATTTGAAACGTAACTAGTGTTCGCTCACTACTGAATCGACAGAAGTACTGAGGGCGCGCGGCCCGGCAGGAGCTAATCTCATCTGTAGCAGTCCTACGAAGCGAGCTAGTGAGAGACCGGCGAGCGCGGCCCGGCGCGGCGGGGCCAGCGGCCCGGCGCGGCGAGGCGCGGGCCCGCGGGCCCCGGGCAAGGCGCGGGACATCGTGAGACGAGGGACGGACGAGGTCAGAGTTTACAACAGCAACGTTTATAATACAGATTTCGAGTAGGTTCGAGTGCCCGGGGCCGGCTCGGGGCCCTATTAAAACTATCTATATACAGACGCAGCCACTACACTTGCGCATGCGCACGCGAGCCACTTGAGCAAACACGCGACCGCCGCCGTGGCCGGTATACATAAATATTCAACAACATTAACTTATTACAATAGTCCGCGGTGGACGCGCCGCGGGCGCCCGGCGCACGCTCGGAACGGCCTACAAATACCGTTCAAAAATAACAATTTCCCATAAATTTGGTCCGTACGTCGTTGACTAACCCTGTTGAGTGTCGGACTCAGTCCGAGAGAAGGAATTAGAGACGACGATAGATCAGACAGAACTCGAACGGAACTTTGGTTAAGATTTTCCTATTATACTAAGTAGATAAACTTACGGTAACTGCAGTATCAATTAAACCTACTAGTCGAACAAGTTACAGAATTGACCGACGAGATCATCGAATAGCAACACGATCGTTCTTAACGTGTCAACATGGACGACAGCCGGTGGAGAGCAATGGTCGCGGCGATCCCGCAGCATTCGATGAGCTCGCGGCGGGCCGGGGCCCGGGCAACGGAACGAGCAGCAGGCGGGGGGCGCGGCAGGGGCCGCCGCGCGGCGTGCGCTGGCGAGCGCCCGCGACCTGCAACACGCAACCTCGTCAGCACTCTGACACTACTCACACGTCTTGGCCCAAAGAAACCCTTAATTTTCCTAATGGAATTCAAGTTAAAGACCGTCTTCGGATAAAATTTAAATCAGATATTTAAAGTATCAGACTAACTGCGCCTTCATGAGCTTTTGGTGATCGAAATAGCATCTCAGAGCACGGAAGATCGTCGTCAGAAAGTTTGACAATAGCGTCTATAGCAACGGCCTTCGCGATGTCTCCGTGCTACATGAGCAGTTTTTTGACTTAACTATAACCAATCTTTCTTGTGGTGGTCACAAAACTTAAAAACTATTAGAAGCAGGCTACAGACGTCTGCTTGTAATCCTTAGAATGCTCTTCCTGGAGCTTGCGAGTTGATGATCTAGTACGGCAGGTGGTGCTTACATGTCGTGTGGCGTGTTTGTGCTATGCGGGTGGTGGGGGCGCGGGCCGCCTATACATCCGCGTACTTCGAGAGCTTCTCTCGCAGGATGTGGTTTTCCTTCTTAAGTAGCTCCACTTCTTGCCTCAGGCCCATATTCTGAAATCATAAAAAATAAATATATATTCACCTGAACAATTGAATACATGACATAAGAAAATTAGGTTTGATCTGCATCCTAATATCGCTACAATATGAGAATACGTAATGGTCGTAGATTGCGGGTAGTCATCAAGTTTATTACTTGTTATGTTGATGGCAAAAATAGTTCCGTAAAGAGTGAATTGTGGTAGCGAGCGACTAGGAGGTAGCTTGCAGCGGGAAATGGTAATATGTACAAGGAGCACTGACCTCTTTCTCCAGGTAGCCCGCCCGCATCGCGATCTGGTTCTCCTTCATGCGGCGTGCGTCGCGGGACCGCTTGGCCGCCATGTTGTTCTTCCGCCGGCGAGCCCAGTACTTGTCGTCTTTCAGGTCATCGGGCACGAACTGGTGACGTCGGGATGGTTAGCACGCGCGCCACTCACTCGGACCCCCTCCACCAGCAGTGGGCACAGCGAGCCACTCATACGAGAAATATGTCGTCCGTTAGGGCGAATCCCCAGAACTTCACATATTTACAAGTATATGTAGGCGAAGGAGTAGTCCAAGATAATTTATTGTATTTACAGTTGGGATTGTCTCGACTACTTCAAGGGTGCTTTAAACTAGTGTCATCAACTAATCAGAGACGCAATCTTATGTTATATCTTTGAAGAATAAAGAAAAATAAAATGTCTAACAACTGGGTCTCGATTTAGTTGACGATCCTAATGTTTGATTCCGATCACAGATATTGATAGACTGGGCTTTGACATTCCGAATTTTATTTCACATTATTATAATCAAGAGCTAAAGTCTGCAACTTCGGATGTAGGAGGTAATGCCTGAAAGAACTGATTGAATTACAATTTTTTTTCAGTGACTGAAACTTTCTTCTTTTGTCATAGACATTTTCGTCTCGATCGCGGGGCAGAAGCCGCTGGAAAAAGCTAATCTACACAGGATTTTCCAGAAGTGCGAGGTCATTAAGGATGGAGTTCTCTGGCTGCTATAGAGTAAGGAAAAAAATATCAAAACAAAAAAAAAGAGTTTTGTTCAAAAAAACCCGACTTCGAAAAACCACTAAAAGTTCCAAAAAACACTTTTAAAGCTGTCTGACGCAATCGGTAGCATTGAATCTATGATCGAATTAAAATAAACACCATTAACTGCATGAGACAGCTTGAAAATTATTTTTTCTTAACCTTTTAGTCGTTTGCTGCGGTCGTGTGTTTTTTTTAATAAAAGGAAAAAATATATGTTGAAATTTTTTCCTAATTGTATTGCAGATACAGAACATCCTCAAATACAACCACGCCCTTCTGAACAATAAAAATAATGCTGTTCTTTGGGATCGTTCCATCCATTTGAGAACGTTTTAAAATACTCGAATTAGCTGATTTTGGTTTAAAACAAAAATAATGGTCCGAGTAAGGATATGAGAAAAAAAAAGGGACAGATTCTCGAAAATATGCTAAGTTCGTGTAAAATTGGAAGTGCTTTCTTATATGAACTCAGACCTTTGAAAAAGACAACACCTGTCGGGTAGTGTGAAATAAATCTGGAATCTGTTTTAGATTTTCTATCTGATTTTTCTACAAAATCAAATTTTTACTGTCAAAGCTTTCAATAATGTCTATAAATATTCAGTGCCCTTCCCATAGTCATAATAATTTCCACAGTAATCAATCTTTACTAAAGTAACCACATAAATTAATATCAGCGCTGAGTGCGCACCGGGTTAGTAGTGACGTCAGGCGTTAGAAAGCAGTGCCGTGTGTGTTAGCCCAAGTGTGCCGTCAGTGTCGAGTGTGTTAGCCCAAGTGTGTCGTCAGTGCCGAGTGTGTAAGTCCGAGTGTGCCGTCAGTGCCGAGTGCGCCCGTCGACTGTCGTTAGTAATGTGACGTTGAAGCAGCGAGTGTTTTATTAGTGTGTAGGTAACTGTAGGTGTGTGTGTGTGTAATGTGTAAGTTTGGTGGGATGACAGCTGATATTCGCCATTCATATTAGGAATATCAAAGTGAGAAGTGAAAAAAAGAAGTAACGTTTATAGTAAGTTCTAACATCAGATTTAGAGGCTTCTGTGTCCAAGTAGTGGAGAACTAATAGGCTGATTAACGTAGGTCAGTCATGTTCATCATACAGCTTTTGTGCTACAACCCGGTAGGATAACAGCTGAAATATTTAATCCGATTTGTTTAATGAACAGGTGTTAGTTGCTTTATGTTTGTCCATTTCTTGTTGTCTCAGCTGTTTTTTACCACTATTCTAGATATGGAACCCGTGGGTGTCCTATCAGCTGGTCAAAATGCTGGTGACCTACAATTGGCATTTTTAATTTTTTAATTTTGCCTAGCTTGAGCCAAAGAGGCGAAAAGTTTTCAGTTTCAAAATCCTAGACTAAATATTTTTTTCTCTACGCTGGTTTTAGTAGTATGGATTACCAATAAATCGTATTCAATATTCTGGACGTTATTTATGGAAAAGAAAAAAAAATGCGAATTCTATACATGTTTCTATAGACCAATGTAGTCCATAGACATCACAAGTAGCACCGAATCAGTCAGAGTGGTTTCTTTGAATGATTTGGTGCTACTTGTGCTCTGGTGAGCACACCATCCAGATGCAGTGTCTTATAAAACTTTCGAAAATAACCAACGATAACACAATTTTGAAGTAACAAGAGAGTAGTGGAGCCTCTCAAAAATTTGTCTTCCTCATTCAACAATAGGAATGATGGTTATAAGGACTAGTATTACGGTCAGCAGCTCGGTTGCGCAGCTCCTGGGGAGACCTTGGCTGCTCTTTAAACTTTCAGAACGAACGTGAGAGCAGGAATCCACACCTTGAGCAGACGGCCCTTAAGGATATTTTCGTGTGTACCGCCTGAGTATAAAAGCTGTCTTAAAGAAAATTTTATTTAAGATAAGAACAATATTCTTCCTGTAAACACGTAATCAAAGCTGAAAGCTATAAAAAAGCTCTGCCTATTGATTTCAATCAGAACTGGTAATAAATCTTTCAGTGACACGAGGCCGAGTGCTGTCAAACTGGGCATTGTCACTTTTGAAATGTTAATAAGCACCGAGTGGGCCGGTTCTCACATGCAGGGGAACGAGCGTTGTCACGTATGACCCTAGAACCTTTGAAGTCTGCGACTGCCTTGTTTCTAGTATTTACTTTTTTTTTTCCTTTATTTTGTTACAAATTATAATACTATAGCAAAGGAGTTTAGGTTTATAATTGGATATTTTCCTGAAAAAATCTAATTAGTAATTCAGAAAAATTTATAAAAACTAAACGTATTGTTTTCTTTTTTCACGTAAACATAATATTGACACGGTACAGTGACGTCACTTTTGACTTAAACGTGTTCACCAGTCACTCTTGAACTTTGATACGCTTTATCATAATCAATATTCATCGATTTAAAAAAAGAAAAAGAACGTCTCCAATATTGTTTGAAATTCTAACGGACTGACTAAATAGATTTTTTTTTTTATCAACGATAATACCCAATTTTGTATGCATGTCAGTTCTGGGAGACTAAATACTTTTTCTTTCTTTCCAGAACGAGAGCCAGTATGTTTGAAAATCTAACGGACTGACTAAATAGTTTTTTTTTTATCAACGAAAATACCGAATTTTGTATGAATGCCAGTTCTGGGAGACTAAATACTTTTTATTTCCAGAACGAGAGTCAGTGTGTAGTGTGTTTGTTTTTGTGTGGCCACAAGGCGGCAACGTGTTCCGCGACGCCATACTGCAGCCTCTGTACGGATGCAGGAAGGCCCACGGGGCACGTTGTGGGCAGAAAGGCCTGCCCGCCCGCCGCGAAGAAGGGCAACAAGAAGGGGACAACCAAGGCTGTCGGGGGCCCTTTACACCCCCCTCAGCCTGGTTGCTCTTCGGCCGAGTCCCGGCCTAAGAATGGTGCCGAGGGAATGGATTCTGTGTTTGTGTCTTTGGCGTGGTGAGTCTGTGGCGCCACACCCGCAGGCGGACCGCAGCATGCCGCTAGGAATGATCAGCGCACTAACATCATTTACCTGTTTCCGGGACTTCTTGATCATCGGCTGCGGCTTCAGCTCCTCGTCGGAGAAGGCCCGCGTCCGAGGATCGAAGTCACGTCCCGATGATGCCATCGAGAATGCTGGAATTATTAAAACCTGCTGTTAATATCGTTCATGATTTTGTTTGTGAAAACTTGTTAGTAGTTATATTTTCGAGCCGTTTGGGGTTGAAACTCTCGGGTCTTGGGGTCCGAGTGCACATAACTTGTTTAAAGATCTCTCAAGACGCTTAGTTGACACTTCGCGTGACCCAAGGGCTGGCTTTTACCTTGGTCAAAGAATAAGCATTGCCATACAACGTGGCAATGCCGCCAGTCTTTTGGGTACACTTCCAGTCGACAGCGATGCGGATGAATTTTTTGACGCCATATTTTAGGGTTAATTTAGTTCGGTGTTTTTATTTTTATTTCTAGTGTGTATAGTTAGTTTTGTGAAAAGATACTTATGTTGTATGCACTGTACAGAGGGTGTATTCTACAAAATTTTAAGAAATGATTGTATTCACATCTCGGTCACAATCTGTTCACATGCAGGGAAATGAGAGATATTTTTGATAGTTTGCGACTACGAAGTGAATGCGAACTGTTTAAAAAATTGTAAGTACGCCATATTATTTGGTATTCTCTCTAGCATCGCTTCAAGGGCCTGTTACACCACCTATGATTAAGTTCCCTTCAACTTAACCGATAATTCCATACAAATTCTTTTTCATTTTTAGGGTTCCGTACCTCAAAAGGTAAAAAAGGAACCCTTATAAGATCACCCTCAGTCTGTTCGTCTGTCTGTCCGTCTTTAATTCTTTAATTCTTTATTGTACACCATAACAGCTTATATTAATTCACAGTGATTTAAATAGTTCATGTACAAAGGCGAGCTTAACTCAAAAATGAGTTTTCTACCAGCAAACCTTTGAGTGATAGAGAGAGATCACAATAGAGGGTAGGATCCAGTGCACACATTTTACAATACTACATTCTGTATAATACATAAATATACTTACATACATAAACATATAAATATATACATACATATCTATAAATATTATGTCATTTGCGAAAGGAAATGCTCTTTAACTTTCCTCTTGAAGATGTCAAGAGAAGGGCTGTCGCGTAAGGAGTGTGGGAGAGAGTTCCAGAGACGCACTGCAGTAACAGAGAAGGATCCACCATAGCGGCTGGAAGTGTGACGCGGAGTACGAAGGAGAAGAGAAGTGGCAGTACGACATGGTTTACCTCTCGGGACGAGGTACTCAAAACGTTCACGAAGGTATTGAGGAGAATTAGGAGTGTGCAGGATAGTAAAGAGAAGGGATAGGATGTGAGTATCTCGCCGACGCCGAATTGGCAGCCACTCCAGTTTGGTCCGGAACTCCGACACGTGGTCATATTTCCGGAGGCCAAAAATAAAGCGAATGCACAAGTTCTGCAGTCGTTCAAGTTTATCTAGGAGCACCTCCGTTGCATCTAGAAAACAGACATCCGCATAATCTATAAGTGGAAGAAGAAGAGATTGAGCAAGACTGACCTTAGTGCGAAATGGTAAGAATTTTTGGAGACGTTTGAGAGACTGGAAAGTGTAGAATACCCTCTTACTAACATGAGCAACATGAACTTCCCAAGAGAGGTTAGTGTCCATATATACGCCGAGATTTTTAGCGCTTTTAGAGTATGCTATAGGCACTGAGTCATAAACTACTGGCGGCAGAGCCCGGTGATCTAATTGGCTGAGCATGTATCTACCACCAATAATGAGCGCTTGAGATTTAGTTGGGTTCAGCAAAAGTCCAAAGGATTTAGCCCACGTGTTGATACTTGCAAGGTCATCATTGATGGCAGCTACCGCTCCAGCCAGTTCATCCACTTTAAAGTGACGATATAGCTGCAGGTCGTCTGCATAGAGATGATAGTTTGAAGTAAGGACCTTTGCGATAACGTTTATAAAAACTGAGAAGAGAAGAGGTGAGAGGACGCCACCTTGTGGAACACCCGCAGCCAAATCACACCATTCAGAGGAAACTTCATCAGATCGAACAGACTGCGAGCGGCCCTGAAGATAGGATTTGAACCACTCAATTACCGTTGCAGAAACATTAAGAGAGGAAAGGATTCCCAGAAGAATGTCAAAGTCAACTGAATTAAAAGCACTGCTGAAGTCCAGTAGAACCAATACTGTTAGACATTTGTTCTCCATAGCCAGCCTTATGTCGTCAGTAATTTTGACAAGAGTTGTCACAGTGCTATGGCCAGGTCTGAAGCCAGATTGGTAAGGACTCAACAGGCCATTAGAGGAAAGATAATAAGACAGTTGCCTTTGTACGACACTCTCGAGGACTTTGGAGAGGACTGGGAGGATGGATATCGGACGGAACTGGGATGGTGTGGAGGGATTTGAAACTTTAGGTAGCGGTAGGACATGAGCCCTCTTCCATGCTGAAGGGAAAGAGTTAGTGTAAAGAGAAAAATTTATTATATGAGTTATGACGGGAACAATTTCACTTATAATGGGTAGGAACATTTGCAGTTGAAGGCCATCATCACCTACCGCTTTAGTGGAGATTGATAGGATACATTTCCTAATATCCAGTTCAGTAATTGGGTGGAAAGAGAAAGAAGTATTTTTAGGCAAAGGAAGAGTAGAAAGATCATGGAGAGTTGACGATTTAACAAGAGTATCGAGTACAATTGGAGATTTTGAAAAATGTGCATTAAGTGCATTGAGGTCCATCTTATCTGGAGAACTCTTGCTAGTTGTTTTACCAATACCAAGAGACTTTAAAAATTGCCATACTTGTGTTGGATTGAAGTTTTCAATGGAGTTGTGAATGTGGCGCCTTTTCGCATTCCTACACAGACGACCGCAGCGATTTCGCAACTTTTTATAAAGATCCCAGTTTTCTTCAGTGGGCCGCTTCCTGTACACACGCTTCGCCTTGTCACGCTTTGCCATCTGGTTTTTTATTGCTGGGGATAGCCATGGCGCAGGAAGGTGCTTCACTCTTACTTTTTTTAAGGGAGCATGTGCCTCGTATAACTCCAACATAGTCCTGCTGAAGATTGACACCATAGTATCCACATCCTCGCAGTTGTACACAGAAGACCAGTCCATGCCATCAGCGTCAGCTCTTAAACGCTCCAAATCAATGTTTTTAAAACAACGAAGAAGGAGAAATTTGGTCTTGCGTTTAGGAGGTCGAATCTTATAAGAAAGGTAAATGAGGTCATGATAGGAAAAGGGGGCAGAAGCTGTCCATGTGTGGCTACTTTGTTAGGGTCAGATACTAGAATAAGATCTAAGAGAGAAGGAGTACAGTGAGGGGCCCTATGAGTAGCATTGAGTGGAAGTACGTGCATATTGACAGAAGAGACAAGTGATTGGAGTTTACGGCTGCGTGAGTCTCCCTTCAGCAGACAAGTATTGAAGTCTCCGAGAATAAGCGTGTGTTCATATAGTGGGGAAAGATTTTCTAGTTTCGTTTCAAAGTTGGAAAAGTAGTCAATTTGACAGGAGGGACTATAATAGACTCCCAAAAGTAGCTTTGTGTTCCGTGTGTCACCACCGATTTTCTCAGGAACGGGTGGATCTAGGAAGTTGAAATTTATACCAGATACTAAGGTCTATAGTCACTATTACATATGTGCATAAAGGTCCTGAGTCAACACGATAAAAAGATTTGAGCAAATGTAGATTTTCGTGATGACTTGTAAAATTTACCTTAATTTTCAACTTTTTTTTATTTATTCAGTAAGTAGTGGCTAATCGCGCACGCATGGTGAAACAGGCCCTAAATGTTAGAGACTTCAGTCAATTACTGAATGCATTCGTGTTACCCCCGATTAACATTTTAAGTTGTGTATTTGTCAAACTCAACTGTCAAATTTACTTACTCAAAATACTAAAAAAAGTAAAAGAGCTCATTTTTCATCCATTATTGACAGATTGCAACTGAGATGCGAATGAGAACATTGATTGAAAATGAGTACCTACAAGTGGCACTCAGGACAGCGCATTTTTCCAGTTTAAACTCATCCATTACAAATATATCAAGAAAATTGACAAAGTATGCTTTTATTAGGCATAAATCGACCTCCAGAAATGTGGTTCCAATTAAATATCTGAATTGATTTCAATTAAAGATCTGATCACAACTGCTTTGAAACCTACATAAACATATTGAAAAATATTTCACTCTGAATGTCTTTACAGACAAATTGACTGGTTTTTACTTTTTACCAATTAATTTCACTTTTTCATTGTAGAATTCATATTCATTCTCATTTTCAAACTCTTGACCGTAAAGGTTTTATGACTTGACTCGACTACTTGTCTTAACTTTCAAACTACGATTATGATTATACCCAACGAGGGTCAGCACTTGCTATTTTTGGAGGTTGGAATGAAAGAAACAAGAGATACTCACTGGAGTCGGCGGGCGAGAGCGGCGGGTTGATGGTGTCGGGGCTCATGCAGTCGGAGGGCGAGGGCGAGCGCTCGCGCTTGGTGACCGGGGCCGGTAGCCCCAGCGCGGGCCCGAAGGCGGCGCCGCCGAGGTGCGCGCCGCCCAGTCCCTCGCCTGACATGCCATTCTCCGACAGGAACTCGTCGAGGTCCGCGTACTGCAACAGAAGCTGGCGTCAGGCGCGCGCTCGGCGCCCCGTGCGCGCTTGTCGCGCCGAACGCGCCGTACGCGTCCCACTCACACAGGGATCATAACATTCGCGCTCAGCAGATTCGCTTTGCTTGGCATGGCTTAAATAACTCATAATTTGCATATTAACTATAGTACAATATCATTATGAACAATCGGAGACAACACCGTGCGGTGAAGCAGAGTGTAGGACCGGGTGGAGCGGGATGCGGAGCAAGCGACTCTATTACCTAGTGCGAAGCGAGACGCACACGACACGCAACACGCAGTAGGTAATACAGTAGCAGTACTGACTTCTTGTACCTTGAGATCGGGGTCGTAGGGCAGCGTCTTGTCCCACAGCGTTGGCCCCAGGAAGGCGGCCTGCGCCTCCCACAGGTCACTGTCATCCTTCTTGTCCTCGAGCGGGTCCTTACTGTTCACCGACTTGCCTGCAACAATGATGACAGGGCGTCAGCCCGGGCCGCGTCGGCCGGTGTGCGGTGCGGCCCGGAGGGGGCCGCACTGTACAGGACAACCAGGCACAGCTGACGCTGAGCGCAAGCGCACATATATTTGCTTCGCTATGCGAACTTACGGGTACGGTAGTTATAGACATATGACACAATCGCGAAAAGCATCAATGATATACAGAAACTTAATCGCCGGCATAAAATACAAAAATCATACAAAATTTGAACGAGCACAAAATATTGAGAAGGGAGCCAGCACGGGCGGTGGTGCGTGGTCGGCGCGCGGATAGAGTGAGCTAGCGGGCGCATTACCGAGAGCAGGAGGCATGGCGCCTCCGAGGCTTCCGCAGAGGACGACTGGGACCGACCCTTTGACTTCAACAGTGTGACGTGCATATCGCGTAGGCCCCGTAGGCCGGTTGCCATAGTAACGTAAGTTCTCATTCACTGAATTGCTCTGAAAACTTATGACGCAGGTAAGGCCGCTAGATAAATCGGTGCTGGCTAGAAGCAGCAACGGTACACTGCTTCTACGAGATGTCGTTTCGAATATTTATATTTCTAAAATTGTAACACACAAAGGTTTTCATTTGCGGAAATATCACGAGCCGAAAGCCTACGAATTATCCTTTTTTAACTCCAATTTTAAGTAAACGTAAACTCGTGTGTAGATTAACGTATAAAATTATATAATTTGTTTATATGTAACGGGTTACATTGAGCTAGTTCCTGAAGCCTTCGATAGCTCTGACTTGTACAGTATCCGTAACGTGATGTGCTCGGGAGGTCCACGTGAACATGGGATATATTTGTAGAAGCTGATCTAGCTCCGAAGGCCGGAGGGTGCTCACGTTGCTGGTCACGCGAGCGGCGCGCGGGGGCGGGGGGCACGCGTCCCGCCTCGTGACCGCTCTAACTCGGCGGAGCGACGCGCCGAGCTGCCATGGCGACCTGCGACCCGGTAGGCACAGCCTCCGAGTAGGTACTGCTCAACTATAGGGCTGGTATCACTAAGACTTCAAGTTCCACCTTCTTCTAATTGCAACCCCAGGTCATTATAATGAGGTCAGTTTTAATCCTTTCAGAGTACCATAAAAAATGTTTCGCCAAATTATTGTCGCTGTGTGGAACTGACTAGGAATTGAACTGCATGCTATGGTGCATCAAATTGTGATGGATGGAACGTGTGAGTGTGGCGGCAGATGTGTTGGTTAGAGGCTGTGGTGCGCGGCGCGTGGCCTCTCAAGGCGAGCCGGCACATTTACATAGAGCGCCGCGCGGCGAGCACGTCGGCCGGCGCGCTCGTTGCTGCTAGCCTGGGAGCATCGCGAGATAATAATACCTGTCCATGTCAACACGTCACGACTATACACATACATATTCAATTACAGTACTTATAGCTGGCATTAGATTTACCACTACAACTAACTAACACGTACCTACGTCTTTTTCTACATTTTGATTTGAACTATTTTTATGTGTGTTAACTTATAGCGGTCTATTCACACATGCATTCGGTATGACCAATTGTGGTTTTATTTGTTGAACTGTTGCTCAGTACAATTTGATTAGGATCACTGTACAAAATAACTACTAAAAACGTAAAGTAGTATTTTTTTTTTATTTTAAGGACGATATACAACAAGATTTATTTGTAGCCAGGAATATATATACCATCGTAAAAAAAAACTACTTTTTTAATACTTTTGTAAAATATTTTTTGTTACTTATTTTTTGTTATAGCGGCAATAGAAATACACATTCTGCGAAAACTACAACTGTTTACCTATTACGGTTCATGAGAAAAGCCCGCTGACAGACAGACTGTCGGACAGACGGACAGCGAAGGCTTAGTAATAGGGTCCCGTTGGCCTTTGGGCACTGAACCTTAACAACGAAGATAGTCAAGAGAGCTGGCTTTTCAAAAACAGTCACATTAGAAGAACATAACTGAACTGCGTTTTTATCATGATCTTTTTCCTTCCCGCCATCCCCTTCGTAGTTATTTTTTAAACCAAAAAAGGAGGCTCTGCCGAAACTTCGTCGGCCGGGGCCTAATGAAAAGTTTATTAGACATTTTAAGCTAAGGTATAACCATTTACGATACAATCGATATTTAAATCGAAAATTACTTCTCATCTCAGTTAACTTTATATACAGCCTCATATAATTTAAAGAAAACCCATTTTCTACTTTTTATTCGCCCTCAAGTCTTTGCTTAACAATAAATTCAGTTACCAAAACAAAGACTCGATGCCAGTTTAAATTAAAACAAAGATAACAACTGATTATTAAGCTGCTACTTCCTACTTAAAGTTACCGTTTGCTGTATCTGCCAACCTACTATTTTTGCCACCGGCTTTAATTATTTTGTTATACCAAATTCAGATTAATTTGTCGCCGCGTTAAATACATGCCGTGTCGTATGAAAAGAAATTCAACAGTAACGAAAGTGAATCGATGCCATAATATGATTCAGGCCTTAAAGAACTAGACAGTGCAACCACTATGTCTACAACTGATACACTTCCCGCCAAACTCTCCGATGAGGGAGACCCTAAAAAATAGGCAATTCCTTAGTTACAAGATTACTGTCCCATAACAATACTGATGTAATCGTACAAGAAATTGAGTACTACACTACATAGTACATTGAAGAAGAAGAAGAATCTATCAATAGGCGACACAGTGTTTCTTGCCCCTCTGGTAAAGTGACAGTCGTGGGAATGGTGCGCGAGTCGATCGGCGCGCACCACTGCAGCTTCCTTCAGAAAAAGAGGCAGGAAGTGGGAAATAACCCAGTGCGGTTACGTGCGCGCGCGCCACGCTTTCCTTGCGCGCACGCAGTCCCCCACCCCTCTTACACAACCAACGAGCTGCGCTCCGCCACTACTGAAGTACTAATCCATTGTGGAGTGGTAAACACATTTCAACTATGTCTTATCCCAGTTCAACTCAAATTTGTGTGGTCCTCAAAGATCTCGTCAGACATTGATTGATGTAATGGTCAAATCATATGTAGGTTTACAACGGTGTGTATGAGTCTAAGACCTTTGAGTTTGTTTCGGTGTTTCTTTTAAGAGAGGTAACTCATCCGATCCCAATACGTGAAATTACGGATATAAAAAACTCGGACCGAATTCGGATGTTGCTTTTCGCACTGCACCCGATCCGAACCCGTGAAAATAATAATAATAATAATAATTGCTTACGCACTAATCCGATCTCGAATCCAAATCTAAGCTGTTTAGGGGCCATCTTTGGATGTGTTCGATTTGAATCCGGGGTAATACGAAAGCGTTCATACAAACAGTAATACGGCTACTTCGGTCCGTTAATACTTCTTCCGAATTGGAGACTCACGGATGACGGAGAGTAATCGGATGAGGGAAATCGGATATAGTGTGTAAACAACTTTACAAATGGTTCAATGACTACTTCGGAACGTATTTTCATGGATTCGGATCGGATGCAGCGCATAACCTCTAGAACGCTAGAAACCTTGGCCTCACCTATTTTAAAGTGACGAAAATTGACGTGTAAAAGTTGTTTTTTAAAGCAAATTTGCAAAATAAATATCATTTATTGCTCGATCCCTTTTCATTGGACTTAGTAAAACAACAGTTTTCTCCCAAGGCCACAAGGCATAGGATGACATTTAAAGATTCGACGTCAAACCACCAAAACTAGTAAAAGCAACGGTTTATTTTTGGCCAAATGAACCGTTATGAATTTCTTGACTCCTTGTAAATGACTGACAAATTTGCAAAGTACCCTTACTAGGTAAATCTTTTCATTTGTCTCATCTCAGTAGCCAATTGTAGTGTCTCTGTTCCACTTCAACTTGTTATGTGACTGTGCGACCCAAATCGTTCGTGTGCGTTTCCACCAGAGATGTGCGAGGATGCGTAGCGAGGGATGTGTTTGTTATGAACCAACAGAAACTCAACCTTAAGGCTTTAACAGATGCCTGCAACTTGCACAAATGTTTGCAAGTAGCTTGTATGCCATAGTGGTATACACCAGAACTAGTTATGATACGATGGCATGTACGATGCGCTACTTTTGAGCGAGTTACAGGCATGTGTATTTGAGGTCTTAATGACGATGTGTACCTAATGAACCACTCGTTATAACCAATGCCAATCAAGACAGCGGATCTGTAGGAAATTCTCTCTTAATGGGTTCCGTAGTAGAATTAGGTTTGTTCTAGGTTCAAAACAGTACAATATAAAATGTTGAAATGAAATAAGTAGATTCTTTTCAATAAAAAATGTTAGTGTTGAAAAAGAGTCAATCACGCAAAAAAAACTAGAATAAAACATACCTGATAATCAGAGATCGGAATAGGTAGACTATATTTATCTAATGTTCGTGGAAGTAAGTAACATAGAGTTGAAAATACCTCCTGTAAAATCCCGGAATCATAAATGGAATCATGAAAATTAAAACCCGGGATTATAAAAACATGAACTGGACTTTGAGTATAGTTACAAATTATTGATTTGAAGAATCAAAAGAAGAAAGAGTTGTGCTTAAACAAAGCTATTTAATTTAACAGTTTAAGTAGGTAAGGAACTATAAAAACATAATAAGATTATTCAGTAAGTATAATAGTTTTATTCAAATGTATTCAAAGCGCAATGAGGAATTAGGAATTTCTCATGTTTATGATTTCGGGATTTTAGAGGAGGTATTATCAACTCTATGTTACTTACCTCCACAAATATTAGATAAATATAGTCTACCTATTTCGATCTCTGCTAATAATGAATAATATTTAGATTTTCTATATCTTTACTTTGAGCTCGTAACTTTTGCTTTGGCGAGAGGATAGCATTAAGATGCTGAGGGATTTTTCGACACCACCACGCGCCGTGGAGATTTAAAGTTGACAATCACTTAAATTAAAATTAGTTGTTTTCCCGTTTGTTAAACTTTGGGTCAAGATCTAAATAGTTTTTTATTTTAATTTTGTTAGCTTTTGAAATACTTTTTGTCTGAGCAACGCAATCAGATTTTGATTAATTTGAACATTTTATTGGGCCAGTTGATTCGGAAAGTAGTCGTAACCCGAACACGTGAAGATATCTTAGATCTATTAAAAATATTGATACGCAAAATGGTATATAACCCAGATTCACATTTGGCTCTGTCAGATCTTACATTCCCAAGCAAATTGATATTTTTCTCGGAACAATTTCTTTGTAATGTATGTACAGTCAAGAAATGTATTTGGTATGCAGGCAACTAACTTTCAACTACTTTTAAACAATGTTGTGAGTGTGCCGAGTAGACACTTATTTCGTAAGTATATCACAAGCTTAAAAGTTATAATGCACACATTAGAAATAAATATTGGCAATGCAGTGGATTTTTTTTTGCCGGTACACTAAATAGCTTTGTTGACTGTACATGTATCGTTTTTGATTTTTTTTTATATGAGTGATTGGGAAAAACTTTCGATGTAATACTTGGATTGATATGGTAATTAGAAACTTCAACCCTATGCTTATTGATTGCAAGGCTTGTTTGATGATTTGGCCAAAAAATCTATAAGTGTTATACACACAATCTCAATGGATGAGAAAAAAATTGCACGGCTACAGGATTTAGGTTTATTTAGATTTTGCTGAACTGGACCTATTTGGCGCAGCCGCGGGGCATACATTGTTTTTGTTTTAAAATTAAGTTGTCTTTCATTTGTATCTACAATGTGTGTCTGTGTGTGTGCCAAATAAACTAGTTTTCTTTCTTTCTAGTTCCTTTTTTCAACTGACAAAATGACGAGACTTCATAAAGTTTCAGAGACACCACGTAAATGGCAGTGAATCCCATTCTTACTTTCAACACAGAGAAAGTAAAGCCGAACAGTTTCTATGACAACACTACAGTCAATGCAATAACTCCTAATCAGATTGAAAGTATTCCATGACGTTGTTATAAAAAAGTTGATGTGGTCAGGATGTACAGAATTCGGCACGCGTCGCGCGATCAGAGAAAGTTTCGGAACCGGCTAGCTGCGCGCGCCCGGTGATGCTTGCACTCTCACTTTCTTCCGATACGGTTGGTAGAAAGTGACGCGCCTCCAAATTACCTACTCTCCATGCTAATGCCAAATACAAGTATAACATGCCTTAACATTTACCAAATCCGTTGAAAAGAACTGCAGATAATTGAGCAGGAAGACATTCGGGGAACAAGTTCAGCGTAGGGCTGCCAACGAGCTAGTGCGCGAGGAGCAGACTAGTGCTAACCAGGATATATCGTGTGCGTGACGTCTCGAGGCAGTGTCGGCGCGTCGCGATCGGAATGCTGCGCCGGCGCCGGTGGAAAGCTGCTGTTGCGTAACAAGCTCATTTCCTACTTGGAAAATAGGTGAGGAGTGCCGTGAGCGTCGAATGCGGGGGTGCACGGGCGGGGCGGGGCGCGGTGCCCCCCGGGGGCGGGGCCCGTCGAGCGGGAAGTAGCTGCTGCTCTTGCGCAACGGAGAAAGCCAACGTTTTCCGGCGACGCGCGATCATTTTCGTAAACGTGTGAATTGAGCGAAAGTGAATGAGAAAGTTTGTAATTTCAAAACTTAAAGTGACGCGTTCGTTGCTGTCTTAAAAATACAATAGAATTTGTAGCATCATCTTCGTAATTATGAGGCCCCGTCGTAATCGTGATCATTTCGGAAGGTACCAATATATGTGTTTGTTGACTGTCTGGACTTGTGGTGAAGAACTGGCAGTTCGGGGCTGAGCCAACTGTGACTCATAAACACAATTGAGCCTCACGTGCGCTTGACTACAAAACGGTAAAGTTTCGGTGACCTACTGAAAGGATTGACATTATAGGTCACTGGATCGTCGTGTATAACCAGTCTCTTGACCAGAACTTGTTGTTTTCAGCTGGCATAAACCACTGAGACTGTGACCTGACGTCTTATGTATTCGTATGACAAACAGGTGGATTGTCTAGCCCACCTGCTTAGGAGTTGTGGTTACCGCTGTCAACAACAATGGCCTCGCTAATGTGTATATCAGCAGCCATACCCTTCATACACCACGCAGCAAATTTTGGCCACAAATAAAGATATTGCTAAAAGTAATCAATAGAATGGGATGCGGAAAATGGATAACGGGGTGTTGTGGCGCAGCTTGAGAGAGGTCCACATCCTGAAGTGAACTGTGATAAAGAAGAAGAATAGTGATTAACTAGCTTTAGTCCGCGACTTTGTATATTTCATTTTTCCCGTTCCCGTAGGAATTTCGGGAAATCCTCTCTTACACTCTCCAAGGAACCTACATGCCAAATTTCAGCTTCCTACAACTAGTCGTTTCGGCTGTGCGTTGTCTGTCAGTCACGTCACTCAGTCAGTCAGTAACGGATGAATTTTATATTTATTGATTAGTAATTTTTAATTAATGAGTATCTGCTCTCCAGACTGAAAGAAAATGTGAGCATGACCAAGAACCAAAAATTTAAAGACATTGAGCATCCTCCAATTTGAAATGGGGTCGCGAAGTGGCTTGCGGTCCATTTCTTCACACAGACAGAAGGCTTGTGTCCCAATAGTTGGAACGTTAGCTGGCTATGCCAATCGACCAAGGCTTCGTAGATCTTTTTCATTGTGGCGATTTTAATTTGTTTGACGTGGAAGTAACAGGTCGGGGGCTGATGTTTTGATTGCATTCTTCCTCCTAAAGTTTGCTTACAACGCGAGGGAATTGCACGATGTGTGTGCATGTGGATATCATTGATCTGTTTACTTCATTTATTAGTAAACAGTACGGTTAGTAAGTTCATATACATACGTAGGCGTCTGTTTAGGGCAAATAAAGTAGAAGTGTGGGGGCGCGTTAATATTGTTTCGTCATTTAGTAATTTCTAGGAACGGATGAAACGTAACTTTCAATGGATTGGCATAAACTTTGTTTTTCAGTCCAATACATTATACTATTTCAAGGGCTCAAAGGAAGCAACGAACAAAGGAATAATAGCACAAGTAAACGAACTACATGTCGAGATATGTCAAAACAATCACGACCGCAAGCGTGTACCGGATCAGAAGCGAGGCATGTGTTGTTACTTTTCTTTGTAGTGACAAATCAATATTGTCAATACAGCATTGAACTTCAACAGAAGAACTTCCGCGTTATGCAGAGGCTCTTGGCATCTTAAAACAAGGTCTTTCGGACTTTGTTAGGAAGAAAATATGAACAGTATTCTATAATAGTGTTGCATAAAACAGACTACCACAGTATTACTAACAATTTCTTGGCCGCGTTTTTCCCGTTCCCGTAGGAATTTTTGGAGAATTCCCCTATACCTACTACCCGTATGGCCATAACCAGAACTGCGATGGAGAAGTTAAGTGTTTTTAAAAGTGTTGAGGAATCGCAACATTACGAAAGCCACCCAAGTTAGGCTCGTGTGAACTCTTGTAGTTCCCATTTTTCTTTACGCGGCATAGACGTGAACAGCGAGTTGGAAAATTGGAAGTTGGATGCTGTCGCCGTCCATCTCTCCCTGTTGACAGACTGTCTGGGTCTGCCAACAGGGAGAGATGGCGGGAGATCGTGCGGAGAGCTGTTTCCGCCTTTACCACCGACGTGGACACCTCGACGTGACCACGACCGCACTGCCAAGAGTGAAACGACAGAGAAGAAGATATACCCATGGAACCTACTTGCCAAATTTCAGCTTTCTACGGGCAGTAGTACCTGCGCCTTGTCTGACAGTCACTCAGCCACTCAGTAACGGAATAGTTTTATATAGATGAATAGCAAATTATTCAAATTTACCTATTAAAACATGTAAAGCAGCATATATACATAAATATTCTGGCAAGTTGGTTCTCTATGTAGGTACGTCATTTCAAAGAAATAAAAGCATCATAGAAAGTGACCAAAACGGTAAGCGACGGATTACAAAGGGACATAGAGGCGATCGATCAGTGGAACGTGCGGCGCTCGCGCATGTGTGCGCGCGGGAAAGTAAAAGTCGGAAGGTGGCGGCGCGGGCGCAGCTGAGGTGCGCGCGGGGCACGGGCGGAGGGGCGATGCGGAAACACTGCGGAAGATTACTTTTACTCTCGGCGCGGAGCCTGCGCGGGCGCCGGGGGGCGTGGGGCGCCCCGCTCTGCTCCAACGACACACTCGCGTATTTACCAGTTACTGTTACTGTTACGCAACAGGTGACCAATTAGAACTGTGCACATGAGTTTGCGTGCCTTCAGTTATTATTAAAATGATAAGAACTTTAACAAGTGTGTAATCACAACAACCGCAAATCGTTCAATCATCTTGTCACGTTCAACGTACTCCTAACACATACACAAAGACCCTAACTACATCCTAACGAGCACCATTCGTAATTGACCACCTAACAATGCTTTCTTCTCTTGTGACAAACTATGATATTGTCCATTATTGTATTTGTTAGCGGCAAAATACACACAGCACTTCGTAATCATATACTATATGTCTTCAATGAACGTGTCGTTTACCTCAGCCCAAGAAATAAATCATGAGTAACCAATTTAAATTAACGACGTCCTTAGGACAGCTAAACAATGGAGCTAGATAATAAATACCTCAAATGGAAATGAGTAGAGACAAAACTCTAAGTTTAAATTAATCAATTTAAGTATGTGAAGCATTTGAATTACTAAAAAAACAACATGATGGTGTAGGTAATTTCTAACACGATCATTACCACTTAGGAGGACATTGTTAAGTTTTAAAAGTAAAAGTGGTCGGTGGGCACGAGCACGCGGAAGAGAGCACGTGCTGGACGCGCGAGGGGGGAGCGGGTCGCGGGGGCAAGGCGCGGGGCGAGGAGAAAGTCGCGAAAAGGTCGCCACTTTTTCCCAAATATTCTGAGTGAAAGTGAGCGCGGCCACGCTCGAATTGATCAAAAAAGATACCTCGGAGCGATGACGCGCTCGCTCCGCTCCGCCCGCTCGCCTCTCCCCGCGCCCCTCGCTCCATCGAGCTCACAGGGTCCTGGTGGAGCGAGGACTACACATGCTCCAGTTTCTCATGTCTCATGATCAACCCTGCCACTGCAGACATAATTATTAGATTGTGTTAAGGTAATTTAATTATGTGCACAGTTAAGTTAGTGGCACCTAGGTTGCTTTCAAATTCAAATCGTTACTAATTTTGATTATTGAATTATATTGGTATTCGGAAAAGTAGACTGGTATCCTATTAGAACCTTTGAGAGATTAAAAATATATAACCATCATTTCGGAGCGCGGAAAACTACTCAGGTACCTAAATTGAGAGTTACGAATTGCAGTTAAAACGAGTCACTGTGAGCCGTTCCTCAAGTCTTGGGAGTAGTCCAGTCATTTCATTGCACATTTAGTTCGTATGGGTAGTCACTTCGCAGCAATATTTGGGTAATAATAAAAATGACAAATGGAAATGTCGCTTCAAGTAAAGTGTCACACAGCGTGTGTTGTCACACAAACAAAGTGACGATGACGTAAGGACACGGTATCAAGAGAGTGTCAAGAGCACTCAGCGAGCATAAAGGAGGTGCAGGCGTGCAGACCAGCTCCAATAGTGCTATTCTAATTACGGATGATAAAGACATAACATTTTTAGGTCAACACTGATACACAGTACAGCAGGAAAGCTGAAAGCTCCAGTGCACCGAAAAGAAACAGTCCCACTTATGCTGGTTGCTTCTAGGGGAGACTCCAGTGAGTATAACTCATTAAGTCCCTTCCGGATTGTGAGTGGTCACTTGTGTGAGAATTTCTAAAACACTAAACTTCTTAAATGACGGGAAGCGTCGAGATGTTGTCAAGGAAACACCAGTAATCATAACAAATCATAGGCATCGCGAAGTATTTGACGCTTTTCTGGTATATGAAGAGTACAACATGAGACGTAAATGCGCTGTGAGCTATATCCTACTCAGTACCTACATAATATGTTTCCAGTCTTTCTGCTGTAAAATAATTTAGGATAATCCTTCTAAATATCTTATTCAGCGACTTCAAGTCTTCTATCAGGTTCCTAACGTATAAGACCTCATTATTTGAAGTATGTTCTTAATAAGGTTGGATTAGCTCTATTATTAATCAAGTTATTATTATTATGACGTGTTAAAATTGATAATAATTATGTAGAAGTTAATGATCCGAATGAAAATCACCAACTGATAGATAATTCCACTATAACGTGCTAGAGAAATGGCCTAGATGACTTTCATGCGAAACTAATCATTCAATAAATTAGCTTGAATCTCATAGCAATAAGGAAAACAGACTTCAAAAGTCGCTGTTCGGAAGTCGATGAAGCACGATTGCTTTACTAAAGTGCCAAATAATGTTACTATAATCGGATATGTTCTGAAAATACGGTTCCAAACAAAAAATAGCCAACCAAACTAATTTTATAAATCCGAAAGTGAGTTTGTTTATTTGTTACGCTTTCTCGCCAAAATCGCCGAACCGATTTTGGTGAATGTTAAGAGATATAGATGGGTCCCAAAAGCTAGTAATAAATAATAATAAACGGCAGTAGTGATGAAATTCGAGTTGGAGATAGTCTCGGGGAAGGACATAAGCTACTTATAAACTTCCTTCATCCGCATCCGCAATAACCGACATCCAAGCGAACGAAGTCGCAGGCAAAACTAATTTATTATAAAGAATTCGCGTGATGATGTCTCATATTCCTGAGTTACTATGACACAACCAAACAATCTAGATAATAGATTAACTATACTCAAGTCTAGGTATAGTCAAGCGGTCTCCATCTTGTTTGCAATATTTTTCATTAATTTTATAAGTATCGGAAAATTACTGCTACGACTTCATTTCAGGGGCGATACAAACTCGTTTAAACGGTAACTCATTCATTAGGTTACCGAGTATATATGGTACAACATATTTAACGGTTAACCCTTTTAAACTCATAGGTAAGTGGAAACCAAATTGTAACAAAAAATCTTTGTGAGGGTGAGCCTTATCATTCTGGGCACCGATTGAATGACTGACCCTTTACCATACCTTAACCCATACGCTATGACTATCACACTAATATTATAAAGGCGAAAGTTTGTGAGTATGTGTGTATGCCTGTTACTTGTTCACGAGCAAACGGCTGGACCAATTTTGGTATGCAGGAAGCTCATACCCTGGATTAACACATAGGCTACTTTTAATACATATACTAACTGCGCGGGTAACACCGCGGGGTGCAGCTAGTATGTCATATAACCCTTTAAAAACTTTTATACCATGAACGGGTCAATCAGTCTATCAGACACATTTAAAACTGTTTCAAGATTATGAAAGGTATTATATCGTAATCGAATCACTAAATAAGCATAACCTCTGTGTACCATCTGGTTTGAAGGGGTTTTCCTTATTCGTTCACGATGTATGATGAAGTTAAAGGGGTAGCATAAGAAACCTAGGTATGCTGTTCACAGAGTGACAAATATTTTTTACAAGTTTTTTTTTTATAATATGGTCGTAACCGAAATGGGGGCTGCTTTACTCACTTTCTTTAAAAATGTATCGTTCGCTTTTGTACACTGTTTTTTAATAGTGCATAAAGTTTCAGTAAATAAACTATAATTTAAAACTTTGATTCAGTTTCGAATTAGAGTCTTTATTGACACATTAAATACGTGTTAAAATATTTTCTTTGCGTGTACACACAATGTACGTATACCAGACATACAAATCAGGTGAAAAAAATTAGGTCATTGGTCACTAGTTCCGGTTTTCAGAGAAAGAGCGGGTTTTTAACCAAAAGAGACACTGCAATTTATAGTACAAGCACATTCTCTGCACTTGATTCTTAACACCTTCGATTGGTCATTCGGATACGATTTCAAAATGGTGTACATGAGCTAACGAAATACGCAGCACTCAAGAAACCTTGCGAATAATGCAGTGCCGACAGATGCACTAAACTTACCGTTTTATTACTGTTGGGTCATTTCCCCAAAGGGATGTTTAAATTATGTCTATTTTAGTAAGAAAATAATGTAGTAATGCCATTAGCGCTGTATTCCGGTCAGCGCGCTCCCGGGGCTTCCTTCCGAACTAATCGGTTTTAAGGTCGCAGAGCCTCCGCCGCCGACTACAAACATTAAGCTGTGCTCACCAGCGAACACAAGTACTTGTGACGGACGACGCAGTATAAATCGTATATGATATCGATCGGCGTCCCGCTCTCGGAATGCGATACAAATACACGTGCCTAATGCGATAACAGACAGCGGACACAAGCCGCGACACGTGCGCGAGCGCGCTTCCTGGACCACAACACTTCTCGGAGGACACAGTCTTGGGACACAGAAAATATCAAAAATGTGGGCAGCTATGGAAGTGTGGGTTGTGACGCGTGACGGCCTCGCTGATCTCGTGTTATCACGCATTATCAGCAGACGGTGACCCGCGACCGAAAACAAAAGCTACGCGTGTCCGCGACGCGACCAGCGCGAGCCGAGGAGTCGAGGAGGCGAAGGCGGGTGAAAGGCCCCGTTGCCGAAACAAAGAACTCTCAATCGACCGAAAAGTTCGGTTGATATCGGCGCTCGCGCACTTTCTCTTTTTTCACGGCTCTCTCACGGCCGGCGGCGCTCGGGGCTCGGGGCAGCATCAATCACGAATCTGAGCGAGTGCCGCCGGAGAAAGTGCGCGCACGCTTCCTGGTGCCTGGTGCCGGACTACGAGTATCGACGAGGAGAGCCACTGACCGTTGACGAAGACGTGTTGTCTCCAGATGTGGTACTGGTTCCAGCGGTCGTCGTCCTGAGCATGGCCGTGCTGCAGCTGCGGGAGCGAGGGTAGCGGCGGGGGCGGCGCGGGGGGCAGCAGCTGGGGCGGCGGCGCGGGCGGGCCCAGCGGCTGGATGGGCTGGTGCTGGTACTCCATGGGGTCGAGTCGAGGCGTTCGGGGACGCACTCGCTCAGTGCTCACTCATCGCGGCGGGCGCGAGGACGCGGCGTGCGAGCGCGGCGGCGTGCGGCGCGCGACTGGCGAGCGGCGAGGCGCGCGGGACCGCCCCGCCGCGCGCTCCCCCACGCCGCACTTCCGAGCACGCAACACACAGTTTTTAATTGCGGTGACATAATAGCAGCGATGCGCGATCACTCTCGCCACCGATAGCTGTCGAGCGCGCATGTCGTGTGTACATAAGAGTGCACGTGTCGCACGCCGCTTGTAAACAAAGCCGACAACTAGGTTATACGAGCACGCTGTGCCGCTAACATCATCACGTAATAACTGCGAGTACCCATTCATATACAATATCAAAACAAATTATGCAAAAACCATGTTGCTTGATAAAGCGATAGCAAAGCCCTACCCTAATGAAGACTCCTTGGTATGGCAAAGCACTAAGCCTTATTGATGCTCCTTGAATAATAGCTGAAACGAGTATGCAATAGACAAAAGGAAATATGTTGCAGTCAATTTGAAAATCAAACAAACAATGATGATATTATGATTGATTGTTTTGTAGTCCACCATGGGGTTAACCCCCATAACATGGCACTTAATCGTTAACTTAAATAATATAATTAGTATATAGGGAGACCGCGGCCCGCTGAGTAGATATCGGACGCAATCGTACTCAAGCGCGCGTTGAAGTCTTTTGCTTCGCCAAACTTTCGCCCGGGGATTACCAGGGATTACAATATAACGACGCACTCGCGAGGCTTCCAAGAGCCTGTTGAAGTTTCTTTTATCAGATGGAGCTGTAAATGTTCTTTTTTAATGAAATTTCTTTGCAGTTTAACAATTTCCATAGATTATTGAGAGAAACTTGGTGTACTCTTTGTGACGGAATACATATGAATCATACGGAAAGTGCAGCTTGGCAGTAAAGGAATTTTTATTTTGAATTCTATATTGGGAGATCTTGGGCTCAACTTCCAGATCGGGCAAAGTTTGAAATTGGGTTTTTCTACTGGGAATTTTTCAGTAGCAACTTCGAGACTGGTTTTGTTTCCGATGGCAATTAGATCGCCAAGGCCTTATACAACTGCTGACTTGATGCTGAGTTAACAAATGAAAAGACGGTAGCGGGGACAATGTGCGACTCCCCAATTAACGCTAAGTCCTCTTAGCATTTTCATCTCAGCTGCATGAAATACTTTCATTCATCCGTTTTATCCATTTATCTGTCCAGGACAGCGGGCCTGACCACTGATCTATGTGTATCTTCAACTTTTTTTAATGCGGTCACACATTGTATCCGCTACCCTGGACTAAAGGACCCGCTATCCTAAAATCCGTCACCACACATTCCTAAGGACCACACATTCCAAAGGACGAATTTTTTTTTTAGGATTGTAGTTCCTTTAATCCTGGGTAACGGGTCCTTAAGTCCTGGGTAGCGGGTCCTTTAGTCCTGGGTAGCGAAGACAATGTGTGACCTCCGCATTTACCGTCATCACACATAGAAATGTCTGGTAACAGATTTTTGGCTCCTTTAGTCCTGGGTAGCGGGTCCTTAAGTCCTGGGTAGCGGTTGCTATAGTCCTCGGTAGCGAGTCCTTTAATCCTAATAGGACAAAGATACTTTCCATCCCGAGAATATATTTCCTTGGAATGCTTTCTAACAATCACGCAAACGGTACCTGCACTGGCAGGAACTTATTATTTAAAAAATAGTCTGATGATGGCACTAGTAGGTAATCGACATTTGTGTGAAATTCTTTTGTTATTGTATGCGGAATAAAATAAAGAATATGTCGCGAGGAAAGTTTTGGATATCAATGGTAATAGGAGTTGAGGAAGACCAAAGTAATTTTGAATGGATTATGTAAAAGATAATATTATTATGGCTATTGAAGAGTTGACTATTGATATGGTGGCAAATAGAAGAATAAATAAATAAATAGAAGAATTAATGGAAGAAGACATGTGGGTCCGACCCCAAAAAATATAGTAAAAAGATCGATACAATAGTTTTATCACGGTTTTAAATAGTTTATCGCAGGGAGACTTTATATTTATTATTATTTTGTAAATTCCACATACTTAATATTTTATTTTAAATTGGAATGAATGAAGAAAATAAATTATATCAGAAAATCGATTTAGTGGTTTTATTTATTTCACTTATTAGTTGTAAAGTCCACCGAATTTCGAGCAATAGGCGTGACCCTTGGTACATATGATTTAAATATAACTAGTGAAATTAAACTAAACGTAATGTTATATATTTAGTTTATATATAAATTTTTCAGTTTACGAGTAACGTTTTTTAAAAAAAAGCAGAAATTCGTTCTTTATTGCAAATTATGATATGAGATTGTTTGATTCAATGTCGGTCGGCGGCGCATGCGCATACGGCGATAGCGACGACAATGGTGTTTACTCGGCACGACCAGCTGGCGTTGACTCATATATTCACTTCGCACACTCGGGCATTTTTTCAGGAATTTCACAACAAATATAACTCGCCAACGTTTAAATAATATACCAGATAAGCACCTAGTAGAAAAGATTATAAATGTCACCGGAAAATGCCGGCAAACGCTACAAGATGTTAAAATATCGCGTGAAATTGTTAACTATTTTTTCTTAATAAGACACGGATATATTGGAAACTATTGAATTTGCATGGGATTTATTGTATGCTAAACATTTGTTTCATAATATATCGAGAAATTATAATCTCATAAAGATTTATTAAAATCTTACGGAGATTGCAATTTTCCGGTGACAGAGACAACCCCAAGTTCTAACACAGCCTCAACGTGAACGAGTCCGCGCTGGGGGCCATAATGTGCCTTCCCTTCATTCGGATTTGTTTTCAATGAATCCGTTGTGAAAAGGATAGTGCTATGCGTCTTGTATAGCTCTCTTTCTTACATCGGAATCATGATAGTTCTAAGATGCTGTAGTTGGGTCACTCCCTTTTCGGCGAATACAACCTTCAAAGCATGCATTTTGCAGATCAGTTTTAGGTTGTATGTTGATAAAAATACGATTGGCGACCGTAACAAATATGGCTTTTCTGAGTTATAATAATTAAAATCATCAATACAGGTTGTATCAATCATGTAACTCGATTGAATGACTATTTTATGAAATAACCATTCATTCGAGTTATATGAACTTAGAGGGTTGTAGTGATGATTTAAATTATTTCGCGGTCTACCCTGGCGCTTCCACCTTAACCTGGAGTGTTCTCATTTATAAGTTTACGTAATATTCGAAATATTGCCACTGTTGCCGCCTCCTCAAAGACTCAGTGCCTTTACCAACCCACTGAGTCTTTTAGCAAAAGCCGATTATTTTGCGTATAGTTAACAATTGGTTGATATTTCAGGCTATGTTAAATTTTGGTACTCTGCATATATATGTCACCGGAAAATTGCAGCCTCCGTAAGATTGTAATAAATCTTTATTAGATTATAATTTCTCGATATATTTTGAAAAAATAGTTTTGCATACAATAAATCCCATCCAAATTCAATAGTTTCCAATATATCCGTGTCTTATTTAGAAAAAATAGTTATCAATTTCACGCGATATTTTTCCAATCTTCCGAGGTTTGTAATTTTCCGGTGAATATATAAGGTAAGGTACCCGGGTAAGACTAAGCATTTTGACAGCCATCAAGGGAACCATTAATCTTTGTTGTTATCAAACTAGAATACCACTTCATTGATTTTACAAGTAATAAAATCAGCTTGCAAAGGTTAAAAACGGGCAAACAGCGAGTCTGGAGCTACTCTCGAAGCCCGAAGTCCGTAGTTTCGGACTTAGTTGCGGGCGTATTCTAGTCCATATCACCTAACCACTAAGAATTAATGACAACACGATTTGACAATAATTGTCAAATCGTGTTGTCGTTCATTCTTAGTTCGGGTTCGGAACTAATCGTAAGTCCGTAGGTGGTACGGAGTAGAATACGCCCACTACTAAGCCCGAAACTAAGGACTTCGGGTTTAGAGAGTAGCCCCCCCGACTCGCCCACCGAGCTTCCCGTACCTTAGCAGGAAAAATATTTTCTATTTTCATAAATTAAGACTTATTTGTTTTGTAACCACTAAGCTAAAGTTTAAAAAAGTGCTGATTAATAAATAACTTCGTACAGACATAATTTTATGAGCACGTAATATTTCAGTAGCGAATGTATTATGCAAGAAAAGAGAGGCTTTAGGATACATCGGGCTAATGATGGTAGATCGATGTCATTCAATTTGTAGTATTTGGTCTGGTGATCGAGAAGGCACCTGGTAGCAACAGTAGGAAAATCGTTCTAAGGCACCATGAAGTGTAGGTACGGGCCGCCATTGTGCATTCAATTGTGTATAGAAACCATGATAGCCTTTTTTTTCTTACTCGTGTAAGTATCGAAACTTTTTTGTTGCCGATTCGGAACGATTGGGGAAATGTAACAATCATACAATCATTTGACAAAGGAGCCCTAATCTTGTGTGATTGTTTCAAAGCGGCTGATACGAGGCTGCGACCTGCCGAGGTACATCAATGTTCTAACAACAACATCCATTTAGCATTTACTCGACTGGCCTGTTTGTCGAGTGGTTAGTGACCCTGACTGCTTAACCGCAGGTCGTGGGTTCGATTCCCACCCAGGACAAATCTTTGTGTGATGAGCATGATCATTTGTTCTGTGTCTGGGTGTAATTTGTCTATAATATGTTTGTATTTAGAAATATGTATATAAGTATGTTTATCAGTTGTCTGGTTGCCATAGTACAGGCTCTGCCTAGTTTGGGATCGGATGACCGTGTGTGAGTTGTCCCAGGATATATTATTACATTATTTAACCAAGAGGATTGAAATATTTGACAAGAACACTATTCTATTATATATTTTGATATCGCAAGTAAAGTCGTCGACGACTATTCTGCCAATGTCTAAAGTAGATTGGAAAAGATGTATATTATTAGTAATTAAAAATAAGGTACCTACAGTTTCTCCTTTTTTTAATTAATTTTAATAACTAAATTCTTCGATTTGTCGGAACAGTTGAACTCTTGCTTGTGGTCGTGAACTCGACAGTTATATCAGTGCTGTCTCAATGTCACATTATCTATAACAGAGGTATAATTTAATATAGCAGAGGGATTGTCACTCTAGACATGGACTGGCCTTTGTTTATCTATCTATACTATTAATCCACACTGATATTATAAATGCGAAAGTTTGGATGTTTAGACGTTTGTGACTCAATCACGTCAGAACGGCTGAACGGATCTGGATGAAATTTGGCACAGAGGTAAACTATAAATAATAAATGAAATTTATTTTGTAAGTAGGTTAAACATAACACTTTTACACGTCAATCTTTTTTGGTCATTTTTAAACTAGATGAGTCCGGTGTTTCCTGGCTGACTACCCTGAGAAGAAACATCGAAACAAACTCAGAGGTATAGTCTGGAATAACGCACAAAATACTTTTTATCCCGCCCTCGGTATAATTTTCGACGTTCACGCTGGCGAAGCCGCGGACGGCAGCTAGTATTATAAATGTGAAAATAACTGTCTGTCTGTTAGCTTTTCACGTCTTAACGGCTGAAGGGATTTGGATAAAACTTGGTACACGGGTAGAAAATGTCCCGGAATAAGATATTGGGTACTTTTCATCCCGCTAGTATACTCACTTGGTATAATTGTGAAGCCGTTGGCAGGGGCCATTCTACTATAAAATACTTACAAGTTTTCGCGAAAATCTAAATTTGCATATATCTTTTTATCGTGTTGACTCAGGACCTTCGACTTGCCAGGTCCACCAGTTCCTGAGAAAATAGGCGGTGACACATGGACAGACAGACAGACGGACAAGACAGTGATCTTATAAGGGTTCCTTTTTTACCTTTTGAGGTACGGAACCCTAAAAATCAATGACTGGATGGGTTCACTCAAATCTTTGTGGTTCTTTTCTTTAAATACCATTTTTTTTTAAGGATGGGAAATCATCAAATGGCTTTTTCCGCTCTGGGTGGAGCGGAAGGGCGTGTCAGACTCTTACTGACTAAAACCCATCCGTGTTCCTTCCAAAGCCCTTTGCGTTCCAGGCCCGTGGTGACTCTTTCGAACAAATTCCGCAACCTCTAAATACCATTACAGACGTCTGCTCCTCACGTACCTAACGTTATGCGAATGTGAGGATTATGTAGGGTATATTAAGGTAGGTTTCATGAATTTCTGGTCGTTTGAGTACTTTATGTGGCCTACCCGAATGTCTTTACTTTGGTATTGTTCGTCGGTTCGTTAAGCTCCTTAAAGTTCTGAGTCGAGCGAGGGAGAATACGCGATAACTGACAAATGCTTGCATGTTTCACTGAAATCTTTGTGATGCTTCCTCAAAAGCCCAAGCCAGACATTAACCTAAATGGTTCTCATATGATTGGACCAGTACGGATTATGTGGACTTTGAAAGAGACTTAGGTATCGGATTTTAATTCGATATTTCTACTCAGGGTAGTCAGATAGAAAAATCAGCCTTATCTAGTTAAGTCAAGTCGTATTAATGACAAGAAAGATTAACTTGTAAATCTGTAATTTGTAAACGATTTAAAAAAAAAAAACGAAAAAATTATTGTGACCGATTTGGACAGATTTGAGGTGAAAAGTTTATTTGGTCATTTGGATTTTACAACAAAAAATAACTAATTTCTAGCTATTTTTCATTATATGAATTATTTTTGTTTTTAAATTCAGTGCAAGTGTGAGTATGTGAACTTCAAATGGTATGCACACACGCGGCGCGGCGCGGTCCTCTGACCGCACATTCGATCTCATCTAATACAAACACTGAGACGAGTGTGTTTATCAATCAAACCTCTACTTCTAGGAATTTCTTTCAATATTCAATACAAATATCTGGGTAAGACATCACAATGAACCGCGGAAAGGAAACAGGACACCTGACAAAATACATTATTACACATAGGTAGCCAATAATAGATGAAAAATAAACATTAAACCAGATCAGGGCACGTGGCTAAGCAATAAGAGTGGTTTGTCAACCACTCTTATTCTAGCCTAGATGCCAGTTTATGTCAGTCTACAATTTCTCGGAATGACTCCGCGAGGTTATAGACTATCAAATTTTGATGCGTAAAATAGTATTTCAAATGTTCAGTTGACATTTTTTCGAGAGGTTACAATCTCTCAAGTTATTTTATAATCTTACGGAGTTAGCTATTTTCCGGTGACAACTATAAGCCGACACGAACATAGTTCGGAAAAACCTTAGCAGATTGAGTGATACAAGATCGGACCAGTTAGTGGGGCGGAGAGACTTCCGTTCCTCGAAGAAAAAGTCATCTTTTCCTTTAAAGGGTACGGTCTAAATTATTATAGTATCGAACTTAATTTAGCTGCCTTCCTTTTCTAGAACTAAACTGAGAAGTGACTGTGAATGGAAACCTGCCTCGCTAGTAATCTCGCTACGCGACTTCAGGTCCTTTTCAACTAGACTGTTTTAGGGAAGTTCTTCGAAATTTGATTCTTCGACTGATTCATATGCCCAAAATTTAATTTCACTTTCAACTTTGAGACACAAATTCATATGAAAATAGGTATACCAATTTTTTTGGTACCTTACTTCACCATCAATCGACACACGGCACAGCGTTAAAATAATGTTTTAAGTATGATGAGGATATAAGTGCATAATAATAAGACACTATAAAGAAAGATATCAGTAATTAAGAACAGGAACATATCAACATGTTTGTGTATAAGGAGGCTGCGCGAGCGACCATCGCTCTGCGGTACCGCGATGCGTGATGAAAGTAGTCCGTGCGAGTGTGCGTGTGTGTGGGTGTGCGAGTGTGCGTGTGAGCGATAACCCGGGGCTATCGCGCGCACTTGAACCCGCATTGTTTCGTACTGCTTAATTCCGCCGATATAATATCGTTTAGTCATTGATGGCTATGCGAGCCAGTGAGGCACGAGACTAATATTAAGGCCGAGAACACTTCCTGGTTACTGTATTCATCTTTGAAGAAAGGGAACTAATTAGTTTTGTAGAAGTTATGATATTAATACCATCATTATTATATAGAATATTTCTTTTTGACAATGTTGCGTTTGATTCTGTATTCCAACAATTTCCCTTTTTGTCTCCTCATTTTTCCCAAGAATTTCACTCAGGAAAACATTTTGTCGCCGTAGGTACATAGTTACAATAGGTCTTCAATCTTTATTAATGGCTATTAAAGGTGCACCTATTTTATAAGGGGGAGAAATGCAATCCGAGATACAGGCTACCGCCTAGTTCGGATACAAAAAATCCCAAACTATGTATATTACAAACCGGCCAGTTTTTAATTGTACTTTGTCAATTTTCAGTTTTGTAATATGTGTGTAATTATTTTTGGAGAATAAATTTATTATTTATTTATTTACTGTTTTCAGGAGTTTACAAAAGTGTTCAAATGGATGAGTGCCTCCCCCCTCTGCCCTCCCACCACTGCAAGGTCTCAATGTCAAGGACTCAACGAAATAACTGCCTAATAATAAGTGAAAGTATTTCGTCATCTTTAAATAAATTAAAAGAGACTTGTTGCCTTGTGTTTTATTCCACCATTTGAAACCTCAGAACAAAAACTGAAGGCTTAGTATGACACCGGCACCCTTAACTGGACCAAGATATTTGGTTGAGTTCATCCCTACAGAGGGGTTTTTATTTTTGCTACAATTACCAACTGAAAACCTTAAAAACATCGACAGCAAATTGAGCCACAAGTAGAGCGTTTTCCCCGTAACTAAAAGTCCAGTTTAAAATTGATTATTTTTAAACTAAGGCCAACTCAATAAAGAATACAATGAGACCGAAGAGAGAGCATGAAAATTACTTCCGTGGTCTAATTTGTAATACCTCCTTACAGAGTTGTTCAATCTTACAGTTTAGTGTCATAAATGTGAAATCATAAAAAGAGCCTCTTCTAGAAAATATGGCCTAGGTGTGATGATACGCGAACATATTATTATTGTTACAATGGGTCCCAAGAGAGGTGTCACTGCCGAAACTCGGCGCGGCTTGCCGACAGGTTTCACTTTCATGGGAGAGAGCGGGGGCGGGCTGAGGCGCGGCGAGCTGCTGGCCAGGGGGGAGGGGGGGCGTGCTCGCCCGCGCAAACCTCCTACCACAAAAAATAAGCAACTTTTCCTTTCTCAAAATCACGAACACTTTCACCTTGGCCGAAATCTGCGCGAAAATACCGCAGCACTTAATGCGCGTATTAGCATAGATGCACCATTTAGTTTCACTAAAGTTGCCAGCCCGGCCTACGTGCCCTGCTCCTGTGCACACGCACCTAACATAATATCTACACTTACTGGCGTCATCTCGTATGAACTATCCAATTAATTTTCCATGCGTTTGATTGCATTCTTATCGTCCGCAGTCCGCTTTCAGAGACGTTTGAAACTATTTCAATGGCAACTCTAACTATAAATATGCTTATCACAAGACCGTTTAAAGTGTGAGTACGAGTGCTATGTACTCAGAAAATATTTCCGAGTAACGCAGTTTGACTTTCTAAATGGTTGATATATTTGCCAAAAACCGATTCATTCAGGTGCCTGAATGAATCATGTGGTAGGACTACATGGTGTAAGTAGGTCGTCGCTAAGGACAGGAGCATCAAGCCACGTGGACGAAGACAAAGCGAGGCAGATGAGAGCGGAGACAATGGTGGCTGGAGCTAGCCGGATGGCTGCAGGAGACGGCCGGGAGGTGCCACAGTCAGGGTGTCAGCTGACTGGCTTATCGCGCTGTTATCGCGCCATTGTGCGCGAACAATAACACGCGTGTTTACACTGGCGCACCTGGCCACGGCAGCCTCACCACGTCGTCACCACCACCATGAGACCAGTAGTAGATAACCAGCAATGGCTACCGAATAATACTACATATACCTATATTCATTGATAACAGTTCGGTTAAGTTATCTAAACGGCATTGAGCGCAAGTTCATTACCATGTACCTTGGTATTGATGCATATTTGAAGCCTGATCTATTAACATAAACGCGATCCCTTAGTTTCGCCGTGACAGCGTCAGACCGAGCGGGGCTTCGTACCATTTAGATATAATGGCAGATTTTTGAAAGCGACTCGGACGACCTTGCCGGTATCTTTGTAAACGCAGATGTGTTCACATTGTGCACTTTCTCCGCTCTCCACCGCGGGCCTCATGGCGCGGCGGTCCATTTCGTTTTGCCAAACTATTCGGTCGAGTAGATAGCCCAATTCTACGCCACTTCAATTTTATCGCAAGATTGAAGGAAATACTGTTATAAAAGTTTACATGCCTACCGCAATGCTGAATTCAATTCAAAACAATAATAATGCTTTACAATGGAAAGGCTGATTGTATGCGTTTCAATGCCAAGTTCATGAAGTGTTCCATGAACGTGACACTGTCAGTCGCGAGTCAGCCGCAGGTGACATGAACTTCCGACAGAGTGGCTATTGTTAAGGAAAGCAGTAAAAGCCTGCTTCATAAAGGTATTTGAGGACTAAATGGCTTGCCAATTATAACTGCCAAGTCTGTCACTCATGAAGCGTAATAGGTAGACTGTTTAATTTTTCATAGAGCGTGTATTTCTGTTGCATAAAGTCGCATCAGTGGCGTTACTAAAAATAAAATTTCTGTCCTATTTTCATTTTATTTCATTAACAACTTACAACCTAAATACAAATAGGTACCTGATGGGATTTTTGCGGCATATGGTACGTACGGATTAAAATCTAGTTATATTCGGAAAATAGAATCTAGTTAAGTTACCTTTTTGTGTACCGTTTTATAAATAGTATTAATTCGATTAGTATTTGGAAGTTTGTTTTAATTAAATTCCACCTATAAGATGGTTCGGCTGTTTTGTCGAAACTTTCTACATCGTCTAAGATTTGGATAGGTACGGATATTTGAGTCACCTTCGTTCCTACGGGCGAGGCAGCTAACAAATTAATTAAATGAAAACTTAATAAATATTGAACAATATAATTAAGAATTATAACTACGAATGGCGACACGCGACTATCTCTAAGTGAAGTGAAGTGTACCTATGAGAAGTGTATCTCAAGAGTCAGAAATTACAGTGCACTTGTTCCTCTGCTAGGGTTGCGGAATTTGTTCGAAAGAGTCACCGCGGCCCTGGGGGGCTCTCTAAGCCCGAAGTCCGTAGTTTCAGGCTTAGTAGCGGGCGTATTCTAGTCCGTATCACCTAACCACTAAGAATTAATGACAACACGATTTTAATCGTGTTGTCATTCATTCTTAGTTCGGGTTCGGAACCAATCGTAAGTCCGTAGTGTGGAGTAGAATACGCCCCCCCGGAACGCAGAGGGCATTAGGAGGAACTCGGATTGGATTTAGTCAGTGAGAGTCTGACAGTCCCAACCGCTTCGCTCAGAGCGGAACAAGTCATTTGATGATTACCCATCCATAAAAAGCAATAGTTCCTATATCATAAATGTATCCAGTAGTCTTCATATGCATGTTTTCAAATTCTAGGTCAAGTCTACTATTGCTGTCTTGATGAAACCAAGGAACTGTTAAATAGGTACGATCAGAGGCTCTATGTCAGCAGATAAGTGGGTAAGGCGATTGTCAAAACGATGACAAATGCTGTTGAAATGTCACGTGATCGATCGATCTATCGATCGATCTCACCAGATTCTTGACTGGCCTGTTGGTCGAGTGGTTAGTGACCCTGACTGCTAAACCGGAGGTCGTGGGTTCGATTCCCACTTAGGACAAATCTTTGTGTGATGAGCATGATCATTTGTTCTGTGTCTGGGTGTAATTTGTCTATAATATGTATGTATTTAGAAATATATATGTATGTTTATCAGTTGTCTGGTTGCCATAGCACAGGCTCTGCCTAGTTTGGGATCGGATGACCGTGTGTGAGTTGTCCCAAGATATTATAGATATATTATAGATCTATATATTTAGGCTTAACGACAATCGCCATCGCTTTGTCTAGCGCAATTATTCACAAATTATTCGTTCCGCTTTTATTTCCTTGATGAAAACAGCGAACAGTCGAAGACGATAAGGATTATCAAGAGAAAACGTTAAACTTGAATGAGACGTTACATCCATTGTACATTACAAAGATACGTACAATGTACGCCACCAACCGCAATAAAATAAAACATGAGTGTCAAAGTCAAAGTGAAAAGGCGAGTTGTAACCTTAACCCCGCGCATTCATTCAGCGCTGAAGCCAATTCAATTTCACGATCGCTAACGCCGCAGGTATTTTTCTGTGACAGTGAGAAAAAGACTTGAGTAACTTTCTAAATGGAACACAACAATTTAAATTGTATTAATTTGCATGTGAGACAATTTGAGTAGATCGGCCTATGAATGAAACGAAGCTCTCGAGTATCGCATCAGTGACATCTTGCGACAGGCCGTAGAACTAGTTACGCGCAGTGTTCGCATACGCCGGCGCCGCGGCGGAGCGCGAGCGTTGATTATCGTTCGCACCGTGCGGAGGAAGCAAGGTGCCACCTCATGGAGTATGTTGCTGCCTAAATGTATTAACGTAAAATTAATACCACGCTCGTGGACCGCGGCAGCACACGGGGCGTCACGTGCGCACACGCACACTAGCGCGCCGTGCACGAACGTTTGCCATTAAACAAGCCCATCGCTGCGATTTCTTGATATATGCATGTTTGTGTGGAAGTGAGCGACGTTCGTTTACGATTCTTAACATTGTTCAGTCTTACCTATTTATGGTATTCTAACTAAAGGAACATATCGACACATGTTCCGTATTTGCTTGCACTTGCCGATTCCCAAACAAAAGGTGATTGGCAATTTCCGTAACCGTTATAAATTGAACACGAGTAAAACGCCTCAGCATCAGAAATATAGATTTCAGCAACTCTGTTTCAGCGTTATGGCCGCGCTGAAACAGTTTGTATAAACGCACTTTATTTATTTTTTAAGGTAGTCTATGATGCAGAAACCTCCCGCCGCAACCACAATCTTACCCCAACCTAACCTTAGGCACAAAATGCTATATATAATATAATTAATACATTTATTCACTGAGGAAGTCAGGAATGGTGAACGCACTGACGATACACAATCTGCTATGATTTTACATACAAATAGTGATGGATACATCCATCACTATTTGTATGTAAAATCATAGCAGTGCAGTTCTAGCAAAATAAAATACGTATTGGAAAATGTCAACACCATTGCCATCCTCTGTATTAATATCTGCCGTTTACAGTAGAGTGTGTTTCAAAGCGAAGGTCAGAGGACGGTTCGCACTACCTTTCAATACGGAATGCATTCATAAAAATAAACTGGGAAATGTATTTCGTGTTCAAAATATGGCTTCAGTTAACAGTAGGCTGAGCACGAACTTATTGCGAAATAGTATCGATATGGTGACGTAAATACCAGACCTTTACGTACTCGCTACAGTGACATGGTATTTTGGTAGTACAAGTCCTAATAAACGTTTTTCGCCAACTCGAAAATAGAATTTGAATGATGGTTAATTTAAAGGACCTGAATAACCGAGCTTTGCTCGGTTTTTTTTTCGGTGAACGTTTTCTAAAAATGAAACCTAGCTACTTCGATTTATCGCCCCCGAAACCCCATGCATACTACATTTTATGAAAATTGTTGGAGCCGTTTCCGAGATTCAGATTATAACGGGTGGTTAAATTGTAAGGGCCGATGTTGAATGTGAACCACACCTAAACGCCAAGTTTTTTTCCGAATTTTATTTGACATTTCTCTGTTTCAGACTTACTCAATTTGAACCATGGAGAGATACACAATCCAACAACGTGTTAAAGTTATCCAGACTTATTATGAAAATGGGCGTTCAAATCAAAATGCATATCGTGCACTTCGTGATTTTTTTGGTCAATTTGATCGTCCAAATGTGCGTACAATCGCAAAAATCGTGAAAAAATTCGAGCAAATCGGGTCTGTAGAAGATGTGAGAACACCAGTGCATGCTCGTACAGCTCGTACTGCAGAAAATATTGCTGCTGTTCGCGATAGTGTGGCTGAAGAGCCGTCCACCTCAACTCGTCGTCGTGCCCAACAATTGCACCTCTCACGCTCGTCGTTGATGAACATTATGCATAAAGACTTGCATTTACACGCTTACAAGGTGCAATTGGCTCAAGAACTAAAGCCTCTTGACCATTCCAAACGTCGTGAATGGGCAGAATGGTGGCAAGAAATGGCAACAGTGGATGATCAATTTTCGAAGAAAATCATCTTCAGTGATGAGGCACATTTTCACCTCAGTGGATTCGTCAATAAACAGAATTGCCGCATTTGGGTGAATGAGAATCCAAGAGTGATTGTCGAAAAACCAATGCACCCACAAAGAGTGACTGTTTGGTGCGGTTTATGGGCTGGCGGCATCATCGGGCCGTATTTTTTCCAAAATGAGGCCGGTCAGGCAGTAACTGTGAATGGTGTTCGCTATCGTGAGATGATAACGAACTTTTTATGGCCCGAATTGGAAGATATGGATGTGGACGATATGTGGTTTCAGCAGGACGGTGCCACTTGCCACACAGCTAACGAAACAATGGCTCTTTTGCGCAACAAATTCAATGGCCGTGTTATCTCACGTAATGGCGATGTCAATTGGCCGCCAAGATCATGTGATTTGACACCGTTGGACTTTTTTCTTTGGGGTTATTTGAAAGAAAAGGTGTACGTCGATAAGCCAGCAACAATTCAAGAGCTAAAGGATGAGATAATTCGGCACATTAACGGCATAGAACCTCCATTATGCCTCAGGGTCATCGAAAATTTGGACCATCGGATGGAGGTGTGCCGCCGTGGTCGCGGCGCCCATTTGGCCGATATTTTGTTCCATACATAATTGAGTAATACCAATATATCATAATAAAATAAAATTACAATAATTTCCTAAATAGTTTGTGTTTTATTCAAAATCAACATCGGCCCTTGAAATTTAACCACCCGTTATATACATGCGGTGTGACCAGAGGCTCGTTTAATTAATGTCCAGTCCAGACATGGGCTGATAGTGATGCGTTTTTGTTTTTTTATTTATTTTTGTTACAATTGTAGTTGATAAGTTTTTTATTTGTATATACGTGTTTCTGTGCGTTTTTTCCGGCAGAATAAACTGATTTTCTTTCTTTCTTTCTATATTACAAGAATTACTTGCTTAAAGGTATTAGATAGATAGATAGATATAGGCTGAGAATCCAATAGCGTTTGGAATGGTTTGGTACAAATGGTGCGGTAACTCTGTTTTTTATTAATCTTCTCTTTTTTTTTATAACGGGCCTCGCGAGTTAAAACATCTATTCTCTTGTTATGTACGATGGCGAGTGAAAACTATATGAACATGAATCGATGATCAAAGTGATCAAAGCGATAAGGGTGCATCATAGTGCTCAAGCTATTGAATCACGAGAGTACCTCGCCCTACATCACAAAAACGAACAGAAAAAAAAACTATATAATAATTAAGGTGTTAAAAACTTTAAATGCAACAATTTCGGGAACATGCTCAGTATCATCTAAATAACCAAAATCCAAAAAAATAATAATTTTGTGATGTCAATTTTTCACATTTTAAAACAATTTTGCAAAATATTTTTATGTAGTCTGCAACTAAGTAACTCCCTAAATTTCTTGCAGTTGATTTTTTAACAAATTATAGAAGATTTCATTAAAAGTCTAAAGACAATACATAGCTAAATCTAATCTACTGTCAATGATCAGAAACGGGAAACTCGCTGACAGACCCTAAATAGGAGGCCTCAGCAACGTTCAGCCTCAAATACGAAAACTCTGACTTTAAGCCCTTATTACTCTCCTCCATTCCTCAGGTAAAATAAAACCCAAATCATAATAATCATCGTAATGTAGATATGTCACCGGAAAATTGAAAACTCCGTCAAATTGTAATAAATATTGATTAGATTATAATTTATCGATATATTATGAAAAAATCGTTTTGTAATATATCCGTGTCTTATTAAGAAAAAATTGTTTACTATTTCACGCGACATAGTAAACAATTTTTACAATCTTACGGCGTTTGCTATTTTCCGGTGACAGATACAACAAGACAATGATCAACGTGTCAACTGTCGCACTCACACATAGCGCTTCAATGTGATCTTTCCAATTTTAAAGTTATTTTATAATTGTTTCTTGTTAGTATTGATATATGAACTACTCAATGAACTAACAACGCTATTAAAGCGTTGTTAATTCCTTGGGTAGTTCATAGTTTTGGGCAGGTCAATGTAAATTAAACAGAATAGTAAATAAAAGAGCCAATAAACTGCACAGATCCACGTTTTGACACGGGACAACTCACTGGCATACAATTGAAAAGTGCCCGCACCTAATGGTTTAATTGGAATAAATGTTTGTTTGTAGTCAATACATACAAGTTTGCACGTTGTGACTCGCACACAAGCGACGATGTGTTTCATATCCTTAATTAGGTATTAATATACCATTAAGCTTTTTCTCGTAGTTGCTTAGAATAGATTACTTATTTTTTATTTATGTATTCATAGTTTAACTTTAAATTGTATTGTAACAATGTAATTAGATCGTAAAGTGATGGCTTGAAACACAGGTTTAAAGTAACCTAGATCGGGCGGATCACTATCTAACATTGCAATTCCCAACCACCGTTAATTGCATGTTTAATAAAAATATCTTAGTTTAGTCAATTTTTAGGCACTATAATTGTATGGAAAATATTATTACTGTTGACAGAATGTACATTTTTGTAGACGTTTTTATTTGAATAAATTATATTATTACTGACGAAAATAATAAAATATTTGGGAAATGAAAAAACCAAATTTGCTTCGCACCCTCCGGGTAGCAAACAGTTCTGGTCCCTGTCGAAAGAGGTAAACCTTCGGTTGAATTAAACTCAAAAACAGTTAGCGATTTGAGGACCTCGTTACGGTAAAGTAGTATTTTACGATAGTCATCATTTGCCTTGCCTTTTCCCAACTAAATTTGGGTCGGCTTCCAGTCAAACCGGATTCAGCTGAATACCAGTATTTTACGTGGAGCGGCTGCCCACCAGACCTCCACAACCCATTAACTGGGTAACGCGGTAGTTCTTGGCAAGACTGGAGACAGATTTACTGGCTTCTGACAATCCGTAACGACTGCCAAAGATCTACAAATGACAGCCGGGACCAAAGGCTTAACGTGCTTTCGGAGGAGGAAACTCGGTATGTTAAGATGGTCACCCATCCACAAACCAACCTTGGCAATTATTGTACGATAGTAAACAGTTTAAAACATAGAATTTGTAGTAATTGGCAAGAAATAATTAGAACCTATAACTAAACGATAGTGCAAATAGTCAAGAAAAAGTTCCCTAAAACCGCTGACTGCAGTGTATTCTGCATCTTCATTTATCTCTCCCAAATCTATCCCGAAGACAGCATGCGAAGATTACAAGAAGAAATAACGGTTGACTAGAAGTGCGAGACCCATAGTAAAGGTACATCTGGATGCAGTCAGGTTGGTCACAGTCTTCATCGAAGGAATTCAAGAACGATAGACCTACCACAAACACACCCCCTTCCAGTCAATTACGCCCGTCTGGTACAAGATTAGTAAAAAAAACCGATTGTAAGAAAATATTGAAGCGCGTCAAATTAAGGTAAGGTGGGTTTAATTGCTAGCTAAAAAGTGTATTTTTAGAAAATATGACTATATCAGTGTAACGTGGGATTTGTGTGGAACGAAAAACGTGGATTACGAAGTTGCAAAAAAAACACGTTGTGTTGACATTCTCGAGATCGGTTGAATTTTTCTTTATTTTGAAGGAAATAATGCAAGAATCACGAAAATAATATAATCTGCTAATTTCCACAAGCCGAAGTAATAAAAATCGTCTATGAAGATTAGAGCGTGCAGCTGCAGTAAAGCATGCATTCCCCTCTCTGTGCCTCTCTTTCCCTATTTCTGACTCTCTCGCACCATCCCGACATTGCTTGCTTTCCGTTGCCATGATAACATTATAACAACTGATCACTAAACAAGTTTGTTTATATTTTAAAGTTAATTTGTGAGTAAAAAAAATAGTTAAAAAAAGTTTAGTAAATGTTGCAAGGATGAGTGAGAATATTATGACCTGTGTTTTTGTGGACAAAGATAGATTAATAATTATCAAATTTACGGTAGAGACAATCAATAAATTTAAGACGGCTTTGGAATATCGTCGCAGCAAACCGAAACGTACGATTAAATAGAATTTTCAGAAGAAACAATTGTGAAAGCTAAGTCGCAGTGTTATAAACTATTTACAGCCATCAAAGTATCTGCTGATTTTCGAAAATCAGATCAGGAAAGTGATAATGCACCGGAAGTTTCTGGTGAGAGTTCCAAATCACATGTTCCAGTCACTTCCACAACAACTCAGGCTGCTAGTTTGTTGACAGACGAGGAAGTGCTAATATGACAGTTAATCTATACTAATATTATAAAGAGGAAAGATTTATATTTTTGTATGTAACGAATGAACTTAAAAACTACTGAACCGATTTGAAAAATTCTTTCAACAATGGATAGCTACATTATCAGCGAGAAACATAGCCTATATTTTATTCCCGTACTCTCACGGGAACGGGAACTACGCGGGTGAAACCGCGTGACGTCCGCTAGTATTTTATATTTTCCTTACAATACATTACAGTCATTCCAGGATCCGCATAGAAAATAATAAAGTTCGCTTTTGACCAATACACCTCTCTTTACAACTTCAATTGTAAATGTATTTATCATCTCAAATTATACGAGCCGCGCGCGTTTATAAAAGCCCCTTTTAGGATTTAATGCATTTTTTTTGTAATTTTTACCTCATATAAAATAATCCAATTATTACAACAAAAAGTTTATTTTTTTAGAAACATAACATGTCACCTACAAACGGGTGGACAAATTTTAATGTCGATGTCAAATTTGAAATGACTGGGTTCACTGGCAATCAATTACCTGATGCATACGAAGATGTTGTTATAACCCCAGTTATTGATGAAACTTCAGATATGTAAATAGGCTTTTTAATACTTTGATAACGCGTTAATCATGAAATCAATTAAATATTGTTAACGGTTATAACGATTTCTTGTAACAAATACGGCAACTGCAGATAATATTGAAGATTCAATTGAATTATTAGATTCGGAGTATGATCATTCTTCGGATGAAGACGACGATTGAAAAAAATATTTGTCACAGATTATATGTCACCGGAAAATAGCAGACTCCGTTAGATTGTAAATATCGCGTGAAATTGTAAACTAATTCTTCTCAATTAGGCATATTGGAAACTATTGAATTTGAATGGGATTTGTTGAATTCAAAATGATAATATGCTCACAATAATATATATCGAGAAATTATAATCTAAAAATATATTTATTATACACGTAAGTGTGTAATAAATATTTTTTGGATGGACCTGGCAATTATCCAGTGACATAATATTTTTTGTATTATTTCCTAAATAAATTAAACTCCAAATATAAAGATATTTTAAGATAATTTGTAACATTTTCTATTATTGAACAAACCTTTTTTTTTTGTTGTACACTACCTCACAAAATAATGAGACTTTAGGCTACCATGAAGAACATCAAGCTGAACTTTCTGTATAAAAATCTGACATGCTCAGGTATTTCAAAATGGGGATTTTTTTTGCATTTTCAAAAATTCTCTACGAGCTTTCGAAACGTCAGACTTTTGAACGGGAGCATTTTTAGGGTTCTGTTGGCCACCCCCACCACACAAGACGGCAGATGAATATTGGTACCAGAAATACGTTGAGACATCTTAACTATTAAGATCTGTCACGCTCAGTATTTCCATGTTGTTTTTTTTTACATTTTTGAAAATCTGTGAACGTTTCCCCCACCACTGAATGGGGAAACATTTATTCTTCTTATCATCTAAACAACAAAATCTAATAGGTCCCCACGTGGTCGCGGAGTGTGGGTTCCTGGGTTCGATTCCCAGGTATGGGAAAAAGTGTTTTTAGGTTACTCAAAAAGTCTTACTAGGTTACTCAAAAAGTGTTGTGTTGTGTTAGGTTAGGAATGTCTCAGCAACTGCCCGGATGTTAGTAGTTGGTGAGCGAAAAAAACAAAAACGAAACACGACACGAACGAAATGGGGAACGAAGAGGGGAGCGATCAAGCGCAGGACCAACGTCCTGCGCTTAATCGATCCCCGGTCGAGTATTGATTTGCCTTCTCGTCGGACTATGTGAGTTAAAGAACGGAGAGTGCACCTGTGTTTGCCCACACTTGTGCACTATAATGTCTATAGATACATACTCTTCGTTGGGATTGGCCATCGTGATCAAAATCAAAATCAAGTCATTAATTCAAATTAGGCTGAGTGCCAGCCACACTTTTTGAACGTCCAAGTTCTACATAAAGACAGTCAGTAAAACGATCGAAATCCCGGGAGGATTATTGTTAACTAAGCATTACCTACTTGTTAAATATATAACATCTATAGTTTGGTCTTACGTATGTTTATGTCACCGGATAATTGCTGACTCCGTAAGGTTGTATTAAATCTTAATAAGATTACTAGCACTTCGCCCGCGACATCGTCTGCGTGGATTTAGAATTTACTTCACGAACAATTTACTTCAACCCTTTGCCCACTTTAATTTTTATTTTACATTCCTTAACTCTTTCTTTTCTTAAGGTCAAATTTGTCGGCTCTACCATGTCCTCTTTCAAGGAATGAACGTCTTCCCGCTGGATTTTTCGCTGGACAAGTATCTCTCTGAAACCGAATTGTCATCTGCGCACCCAACATGGCCAGACTGAAGCAGGTCATTGATATGCAGTAGGAATAGAGTTGCAGAACAGACCCCTGAGAAACTCAGGCATCAATAACCATGAGGTCAGAGGAGCAGCCGTCAACGACTACTCGGATCGACCGTTCTCTAAGGAAGTCTGATATCCAGCTACAAAAATCGGCTGGGATGCCATAAGCAGGAAGCTTGCTGAGTAGACTTGCGTGCCAGATCCTGTCAAAGCCTTCGAGATATCAAGCGATACAGCAAGTGCTTCGCCGTGTTTATAAATCCAAGGAATAAGATCATATTCCCTATTTCACCCCTTACGGTTAGTTTCCTAAAATCATTTCTTTAGCTGATGTTTTCTGCTCATAATCTACCTCCATGCCAAATTTCATCTTCATAGGATAAGTACTTTTCGAGATTTCGTGATTAACCAGTACGTGAATGAATGAATGAGTGAGCGACCTTTCGGTTTTATATATGTAGATAAATTCGAGAAATTATCTATATATATAGAAAATGCCTATTAAGTCCGCCTTTGTACTGTGATTTTACTAGTGCATAAAGTTTAAATAAATAAATTAAAGCGAAAGGTCGAAGGAACGATTTTTTCATAATTATATCGAGATATATTAAAAAAAAAATCGTATCCAAATTCAATAGGTTCCAATGTCATATTTAAAAAAAATACAATTTCACGCGATATTTTACAATCTTACGGCGGTTGCAATTTTTCCGTGATATACAGAAAGCATACCGTTTGAATGAAGTGGATAAAAATAAATCAAATACAGCCTACGATATTAGTAATAAGCTTCAAATTGTAATGGTGTACAGGATGTAGGTACTACATTAATAAAATATTCTATTTATAAATATTAATGAAATATCCTTACAATTTCCACGACTTCTACGTAAATTAAGAGTATTTGCGTAGTATTGGTAATAAACAAAAAACCTAAATTCTTCCGTGACCTCCTTTTGAAATAAACTGCTTTTTTATGTGCTTTTCTCTTTGTTTATAATTTAATTTTTTAATTGTATTGTGTGTAAGTTAATAATAAAGATTCATCGAAAAGGTATACCATACCGAGTTAGATTTCAAGCCAACGGGTTTTGAAAAACATGTCTTTGTTTTCGTTTTAGTGAATATGCGGTTTGCTTTGTTATACCCGATTCACTGTATGTGCCAGAATTTTGAATAAAAGATTTTACATTAATTGGAATCCTCAATCCTGCCATATCATGCCAGTGTTGTGTTGCCAGCTCCCGTTTGATTTTTATAAAAAAAATATTCGCAGGAGTACACACGCAACTGACACCGTAACTGGCATATTTTTTTTCGTTTTTTTCAACTTTGCCCCTCACTAGGAATTTCTCCTGTTTCGTGAATGGGTTTACAAACATATAAACTCACGGCCAGACCCGTACCACTATCTGTAGGCCATACAAACATCGTTCCGTTCGGGAACTGAACCTGTGACACGAAACGCAGCAGCCAATCGCTCAACACTGCGTCATCCGTGCCGTCAACTACAACTAATCGAGTATTTATAAAGACAATGAACTCAGCGGTCAACATGCATCGTGAAAGAGGAAGGCCTGGTCAAGGGCGATGCTTTTCTAACTAGAAGTCCTGTACATTATTCTACAGATTGACGTACCTAATCATAAGTTCTCAAACGCCAGTGAAAATTTTCTTGTAGGTAGCTTTTTCCTTTGTCACAGGTTTCCTGAAATACCCCGTGATTCGGCGTCATAAGGAAAACGTGCGCTGAACTCTCTACCAACCTACACCAATTATTATTGTATGCGAAGCCCGGTCTCTACGTAAAGGGGAGTGAAGGAAGGTCATGGTCGCACTACGCTGTACAATGTAAGTAATACGCGGCAACAAATCAGGCGGTGTCTTTGCTCAATGTATTTTATGACTGACATATTATTATCATTTGATTATTATTCCGTTTATTCATTTTTTTTAACTTATTTCTTACAATTTTAAATATTTCTTAAAAAAATAAAAAAAAACATTCGAAAATATAAAAATAGTAGCCCACTGGTATCGGGAATAGGGTCCAAGCTACCGGCGGTCAGGGCTCAAGAGAGAGGAACCTCGTTACAATACGAGCCGTGTCCAGAAGTACCGCTTTCTTCTCTCTTACGCCCATGTGATCCAGCTGCCTAACGAGAGCCTCCTGAGCTGGTCGAGGCTCGTGGCTATTAAGCCATTGGCTGACACGACTATCGGTACAATGATTGCTGAGTCCACATCCCACATCCCACATGTCGACAACCTCCCGATTATTATTATTTTTATTATTTGATTATTACTATTTTTATTATTTGATTATTATTATTGTTTATTATTTCCAACAATTAATTATTTGTTTTTATTATTGGTAAATAATTTGTTATTCTGTATTGTCGTGTTAATTTTTAATACCTATGAGTGTAACTTTTAAATTTTTAGATTATGACTCTCTGTACGTGTTGGTTCGTACTGTAAGTGCAGAGAGTAATTAAAGCTAAATAAATAAATAAACAAAAAGTGGCTCGCTGATTCATGGAATCTCTATAGACCATAACAAGAGGACTGTCTTGGGATTTAACTCTTGGGGAGACAGGTGAAGCTCGCAGGTTCCATACCAAAGTCAAAGTCAAAACGTTTATTTCAATGAGGCCATTAAACGGCACTTTTGAACGTCATCATTTACAGTTCAGTAAAATAATAATATTACATTAATAATGTGACTCTACTGTTCATTCGGAAAGGTAGATTCTTATGGAGAAGAACGGACAAGAAACTCCACAACTCTTCTTAAGGAATTATGAAAGGAAACATCTTCCCTGACTGTGAGGTCTCACAGTCACTTTTACTCGAGCACCACAAATTTCTGATATGTATCAAATCACGAATATCTTATCTAGCCAAGGGACTATTAAAACACGAATGATGCTGGTCATATTTTAGGATTGGTTTAAAATAGAATTTTAACGTTATATTCAAAGTTAAAGGAACTTCATAAGTGCTCATGTCAGTTAATCGGTACCTCTTCAACGTGTAACAGAATAAACGCAATACCTCTTAAGGGGTTGTACTGCATTGTCCACATCATTATGAGCAACTTTTACTAAGGGACAAATCGAGAAAAAAAATCTACTGTTCAATACATATTGTCGAGTGATGCGTACATAAATGTATGGGGCAGTCGATTTTTTTTTACGCCGTTTTCGGGATGCCTTGTGATGCTTCGTTGGTGCCGAGCGTGTAGTCCTGGGTTCGATTACCAGGTCGGGCAAAAAGTGTTATTAGGTTTTTTACTAAGAGCAAAGCTGAAAATGGCTAAATCTTTTCTGAAAAATTTACTTATACGCACTAAGTTTCATTACAATCAATCATAAACACATCATTTTATGTTATTTTAACATCTGCTTCTATTGATCATCTCCCTTAGCAATTGGTCAAACCCCTATTTCATCATTTTCGACACATTTATTCATATTAATAAGGTCTTTAAAAGTTGTATAAAACACAAGCAATGTGAAACACACCGTTAAGAGTAAACACTCTTTGCAATTTTTCTTAATCTTTTCTCAAACGGTGCAATTTTACAAAGGATATAAATCCGCTGCTTATGCAAAATGCAATCTGTGAGACTTAAGAAATAGCCAAGAGTCCTTCTGTATAAAAAACGAACATCAACGGTTTGTTTGATAACGCGCAGTGTGGCTTAGAGACGTGCAAGCCTTGATTAAAAGCGACATCAGTACCGAGGCATCTGCATTCATTAAATAGGTATAAAACCATCCGAGAAAATGCTACCAAATGTAAACATTATAGGAAGGCAGAGATATTAGGATATTTTGTATTTCATACTTTTTAGAGTTGACTGCCTGATTTATATTGTTGATGAACTTCCCCGCTGGGCTCGCGGTTGCAAGCGCAACTGATTACCAATAACCTGATATTCAATTTCCAGAGTTATTGAGTTTCCTATTGAGAATTTCTAAGTAGCAGTCCGGACTCCGACGTTGGAGGCGTGAGCACTGAGCGTGACACGCACGCGTATGTCAAGCTCACGCCACCAAACTTCAAAATGCGTATTAAGCTGTTGCTCTTGCGGATGTATTATCTTTGTTCGAATCAGATCCGACCCGTACGACAAAGATGCACTGCATCTTTGTCTACGCACACACTTGTGCGATATATGGCATTATCTCCTCATATCTCTCATGGATTTACTTGGCTAGTCTCTATTGGAACAAGCCCCCGTGACCTAAATTCGATCGAGAAGATATAATCAAAATGATACTGACAAGACTCCTGAATTAGAAACATTGCAATATGTAAATATTGCAATGCTTCCGAATCTAAAGACTTGTAACTAATTGTCCCCGGTTTTCGTAGTATTCGCAAACTGAATTAAAACATGTCCGAGACAGTCACATTAGTCCAGGATTACGACGTACAAACTCATATGTTCATTAATATCATTGAAGTGGCAGACAATTGAGACGAGAGACACTTCCGTCGCGCCGGAGCGTCTGGAGCGACCCGAGCGGGGACGGCGCCGGCGGCGGATGCAAGCGCCGGTACTGCAGCACCCGTACAGGGGAACTAGTACGACGCGACCATGCCGGACATGTGCATAGTGCGACCATCACAACCAAACCGACAGCAGCGCAGATCATTCGGCGAAAGTCGTGCTCATGCGGCGTGCCGCGATCAGCTGATGTCAACAACAACAGGTCCGCGACGCTTGCGTTATTACATCCGCGCTCATTGATTACTGATCGGACTCGTGCGTGCGGCGAGTCTCACACGAGACTCGTGCGAGTGTGTATGCGCTGCACATGCGGCGCCTGCTCGAGGTAACATTTGACCGGCTAGAGCAATGAAGAGGGATGCGGAAGGACTGGCCAGCCGCCTTACCTGTGTGGTGCGCGTAGATTTGCTGGCAGCACATGTGCGGCGGCAGTGGCCCTGGCGGCGGCGGCACCAGGAAGCATAAGTCACCGCTGCTGGGTGGCGCCGAGCACCAGCCACCAGCACCAGCACCGTTGGAGTCAGCCGCCATGTCGATATATCCGTGCCTGTCTAAACGTTGAGAGGGCCAGCATCGCGTGCTGCCCCTTTCCGACCGTACACGCTCAATCGTTGCAGCAACCGCGGACCGTAAACACAACACTCGAAAGAAGTGTGGACGCGACCGTTCCCGATGGCGTTCGCGGCAGGATTGATGAAGGAGCTGCCGAGCGCGCGCCGCGCACGCTCAGAGCCACGTGCGCGCCGCACGCTCGGCGGCACGTGCGCCGCCCTCGCGCCCGACCCCGCTCCCCGCTGCCCGCTGCGCCCCCGGCATCCACCCTCTCCCGTCCGACGTGACGCGCTCCACAGGTGGAGGCTGCACAGCGCATCATCACACGCACCACACGGACCAGAACGAATGCATTTTCTGCATAATTATGAAATCCTGTTTCGACATCAACGTCTATGTCAACAATACAGATTAATACGTACAGATTGTACGAGAAAGTGCCATTAAATTCAACCGTGTCGAAAATGTTCCACTCACTAAATCTCAAAATAATCACATCTTTCGGAAAATGTTTTCCTTCGAATATGTGCATAAAAGTATACAAATGAAACACATCTGATCCACCATTTTAAAAACCCACATACAAAGTACGTGCGTCCCTACGCACATCATATACTTGGATCAATCAACACATTAGAACATTCCCACCTTGCCTAAATTACGCTTTATAATAACGAACAACTCTTCATGACAATAATACATTAACACGCCTTGTACACTTGAATGTTATTTTTTAATATAAAGTTCCACCAATAATAACAAGACTCCTTAGAACTTACCAAGGATTAATCAAATTCACAAGACAAAAGCTAATAAAAATAAAATATATAACAATAATTTTGACACCAACACAACATAGAAGCCAATTAATTGCCTAAAAAGTTTAAAATAAAAAAAATAATTCCCAAAGTTTAGTTTAAATGAGCGGGCCGGTCGCGGCTCGAGATATACTTGAATAGTTGTTCAGTCTTAATTAACTAGCACTAGCAGACGTCTATTATATTGTATGTAAATAGAGCAGTCTTCCATTAAAGAATACGTAACGCATTATGTATGGATGTCTGTTTGTCCGCACAAGACTGCGTGGCTCCACGTGGGTTTGAAGATTTTCAATTTCAAAGATTTTGGCACAACATCGCTCATAACACTATTCATCGAATACCCTACGTAGGTAGGAGCTTATGGAATTGTAAAGGATGATACCTTGTATCAAAATAGGAAATGAGAAAAATAAAATTGAGAAGGCAACTTCAAAGTGACGAATAGAAAACCAGTAAACCTAACGACAGGAGTGGGCATTGTTAGCGTTTGTTGACGACGACACTGAAAAGAGCATAACCACTTTCCAGTAGCAATAACAATTTATTATATGCCTGTCTAGGTATGGGTTTATTTTAATATGTAGTTGTAAGAGGAGCTATTAGAGAATTGTGGAAGTACATAAGTGGTCCGCCACAGGTGGCCAGAGACGGCCAGAACCAAGCGATGGTAAGAAGACTCCTCTCAAGAAACGTGGATTCAATTCTCACTTATGTGTCAACATGAGGACTTAAAGAGAAAACTACATAAAAAATTTAATTCCGCCGAGGCTATTATATCATTACAAGACGTACGACAATCCGCTACTGTTACATGGTGGGCATCCTACCCATACGCACAGAACGATTTGAGAATACTTTCATTGGAAGTTCCTACCGGAGTCTGTGTTTCTTAATCGCTATAACTATAATAAAGGATACTTCTAGGCAGGCGACCTGCATTAACGGTTTCCATCGGGTGACATTGTAGTCAAATCAATTGAGCCTACCAATTAAAAAAACCGGCCAAGTGCGAGTCGGACTCGCGCACGAAGGGTTCCGTATCATTATCTATAAAAACGGCAAAAAAATCACGTATGTTGTATGGGAGCCCCCTTAAAATTTATTTTATTCTGTTTTTAGTATTTGTTGTTATAGCGGCAACGGAAATACATCATCTGTGAAAATTTCAACTGTCTAACTATCACGGTTCATGAGATACAGCTTGGTGATAGACGGACAGCGAAGTCTTAGTAATAGGGTCCCGTTTTACCCTTTAGGTACGGAACCCTAAAAATGACTTTCTAGAAAGAATCAAAGTCTTCTATATGTGGTTTTAGAATGCTTGTATAATGTTCTGCCTAGGGGAATTTTCCCTTGCATAACTTGTTTCACAACCAATCCTATTTTGACAAAATTGGGCGATGTTGAAATATTGCGTTGACTTTATACTCTGGTAGGTTCGTCATGGAAGAAAGAAGGCGTGGAAGCTTCTAGAGTCCCAGTTTATATTCGTTCCCCTCACCCTCGCTAAATATTTTCAAACAGTTTAAAATAACTGTTATGATTTGTTTGCTGTCGTCATAACTTTATGGTACCTAAAGATTCTTTTGTTACAATAATACTTCTCGTCTAGGTAACGGAGATAACTTGCACCCTCTTACGGCAGGGATTATTATCCGTCTGCCACTTGCTCTGAAATACTCTCTTGTGGAATATGCGTACTACAAGTATGTGAAAGACGTTCTCGATAATGGCAATATCATTTTTACTAGGATGAATCATCACCAGTGATCGGAATAGGTAGACTATATTTACCTAATATTCGTGGAAGTAAAAAACATAGAGTTGATAATACCTCCTCTAAAATCCCGGAATCATAAACATGACAATTGTATCCCGGGATTTAAGAGTTTGCAAATTACTTATTGAGCTTTGAATACAATTGAACAAAATTATTATATTGAAGAATCTTATTATGTATTAAGAGTTCAGTACCTACTAAATAGCTTTGTTTTCGAACAACTCTTTCTACTTTTGATTGTTCAAATCAATAATTTGTAACGATACTCAAAGTTCAGTTCATGTTTTTCTAATCCCGAGTTTTAATTGTCATGATTCCGGGATTTTACAGGAGTTATTATAAACTCTATGTTACTTATTTCCACGAACATTAGATAAATATAGTCTACCTATTCCGATCCCTGATCATCACTGCGGAAACTATTGTGGCCAATAAGACCAATATTGGGCATCAAAAATCCTTGCAAATCGCCGTCAATGGTAAAAGTTCCCAAAACACTGGCTGTACAGCCACGTCGAATAGTGCAACAATTTAAGTGCCATTGTTTACTTTTCACACGAAGAGAGTACACTGCCTCATCGCCAAACTTCATGCCGGTGCTTTCAATCGCTCCTAAGTGATTGATTGCTTCCAAAACACATGGACATCGAGTACGTCCAAAGCAAACGAGATGTGTTAAACAATGCTACGTTTACTGAAAATCCATTTGATTTCTGCAGTCATCCATCTCGTGGCTATGTTTGATTAATTTACCGGTACATTGGAAACATCGTACCCATACACACAAAACGTTTTGGTAATACTTTCAGTATGCTTACAACTATGGAGTGGAATTCCCTGCCAGAGTCTATTTTTCTGATAGCCACAACCAGGGAGTCTTTAAGTCAATAGTGAAAAGGTTACGTCTAGGCAAGCGTGCTCCATCTTCGACCACATCATCCCTTACCATCAGGTGAGATAGTGGTCAAAAAGGTGACTATCAATATTAAATAGCACCGGCCAAGTGCGCGTCGGACTAGCGCACGAAGGGTTCCGTACCATTATCTATAAAAACGGCACAAAAATCAAGTTTGTTGTATGGGAGCCCCCTTAAATATTTATTTTATTCTTTTTTTTTGTATTTGTTGTTATAGTGGTAACAAAAATACATCATCTGTAAAAATTTCAACTGTCTTACTACCACGGATCATGAGATACAGCCTGATGACAAATGGACAGCGAAATCTTAGTAATAGGGTCCCGTTTTACCCTTTGGGTACGGAACCCTAAAAAACAGCCAATCTAAATTTTAAACATGAGGTTTGACAGCTAGTTTATTAATTAGCTAATCGTAACTTCAGTGTGTAACGGGACGGGAGACAAATATCCGTACAGTCAGGCTGCCAGGCAGCACGGCGGGCTGGTATTCGCCGTTGGGTGGAGGAAGCCGAAGAAGTCGCAGCTTAGCGACAGATTAGAACCGCCGCTTTGCTACCTCACTAAAACACGAAATCTTTTTATTAGATTAAACCTATATTGATATCCCTATGGACATTTTGGGGAGGCAAACAGCGGATTGACATTTTAATTTTGACATTGTAATCTTGAATTAAATCTCGACATTGTAATATAAATTTAATTCCGATTTTGACATTGTAATTTCTTTAATTTTTTTATTTTTAGTTTTATATTGTTTGTCTAGTGCGACTAATTTTGTACGCCATAAATGGCAAAACATGTACCTACCTAATTTTAATTCTAAGACCTGTATGTGTATACTATACCTACTCATGTTTTACAAAATAAATTTCTTATCTTATCTTATTGATTTGGAAAATCGCTGATAAAAAAAACACTATATTGCACTCCAGTGCAATATAGTGTTTTTTTATCAGAATAGGGCTCAAGAAACACAGTGACTCAAATAGAAATCATTTTCAGACGAAAGCATTGGGCGGTGACGGTCAAGTGCTGTCGGTACAGTTGCAATATGGCTAATAAAATGTGTCTGCCTATAAATAACAATAATTAAGTTAGGCTGGACGTGCAGGCCGTCACGTGGCGCCAGTAATACCCGACCCGCCCACGCACACACATACGGCCCCTAATCCGTCTTGTGCAGAGCCTCCACAATACACTGTACGTCGATACTCATTTATTTTCGGAACAATACAATGACAGTAATATTCTGAATTAAAATACATGAATGCGGATGTAACATCCTACATATTATATCAATAACAGCTAGAGAGGCGTAAAATGATTCAGAATACTATGACTTGGCGATGCGTCATATGTGATTCCGATCCTCAGCAGTGAGGAAACGACAAAGAGGAAGAAAAATCCATATATATAAAGATGAATCCCTATTTCCCATTACGGCATCACGCGTGAAGCGCTGGACCAATTTCTATAATTAATTTTTTATTTGTTATTGTCAGGAGAAGGTTGGAAGAAAATTTTGAAAAAATTATACATCCGAGCGAAGCCGAGGCGGGCCACTAGTATTCAATAAAAATTCAAATACATTACATACATACATACAGCCTACTTTACTGGAAAATAACAACACCCGAAAATTTCTTAGACGACGGAAACAATGATTTTCATTGCAAACTATATTGTGTTCCAGTATATTGTTTGAGCGTAGTAACCACAATTTAAACAATGAACAATTTTCAACAATAATAGAAACTTATGAAGTCGCACGTTTCAGTGGTCGCGTGTGTCTCACGCATGGCTACGCGGGTGCCTACGTGTCCGTGAACCCGGCGTAGCGCGAAGCTACGAGCTACGCTGCGCTACGCCGGGCTACGCGGTTATCCGTCTGTCGTAGCATCCCGGGCCGGACGCTACGGGGGCGGCTACGGCGGATCACTGCGAGCCTGTATGGCGTCTTCCTGCATCCGTTCATTACATTACTATGTTATCGGTTCATTGCCTCGTATATACTTGTACATATACTTCATATACACTATTTGATTATTTTACTTTATTCATTTTTGTTCTAATACATCTACAACTACCACTCAAAAGTAATTGGCCACCCAGAAAGGGGTATGGTGTAAAAGTTGGAATTAATGAAATGACTGCAAAGTAATTTTAACTTTTAATTAGCAATTTTAGTCATAATTACAATACTATTTTTAAAATAAAAACTCATAAGTTATAAAAAGGTCACAAAATGTAGGCGGCCAAATTCTTTCGAGAAGTAGAGTATCTGCACGAGCGCATGGGTACCAAATAAAGGGGGATCCACGAAATTAGGGCGATAATGGGAATCAACACTCATCGATTTAACCTTCGTGTTTTTTTCGCTTGACTGATTTAATCGTTTTTTGTTAGATAAATGTGTAACAATCATATACATCAGGGGTGGCCAACTTGATTAGACCCAAGATCTACTTTTTACTGACGAAACGCGATCTACTAATTGCAAGCTTTTTAAAATTGTAATTTTAAACAGTAAAGTTTAGTATGCAAGTATGTAGTATTTTTTATTTTATTAACCCAACGTATTTATAATGCTGCACAGTCCATTATACGTATTTATATTTTGGCCTTGCCGCGATCGACTAAACCAATAGCCGCAATCGACTAGTCGATCGCGATCGACCGGTTGGCCATCCCTGATATACTTGATTATTACACTTTTATCTAACCGTAGGGTGGTACGAATTCTCCGGGTCACTTTAAAATATTTTTCCCCAAAATTAATGACGGTTTTCTACAATATTTCGCAATGATATTGCTATAACCGTTTCCTTCTTCACATAACAAAGCTAGCGTTACAACATGATCAACCCTCTTTAAATGTTTTCTGATTTCTTCATACTTTTCCATAATTCGGCTAAGTTTAGCATGGACGTCAGAGCCTGAAGGGTGGATCGTTTCGCAACCCAACTACACCTTAATTTTACACACAACAATAAAACCCAAAATAACATTTCTATCCATTTTTTGTTAATAAGCATGGAAGGAACTGGAAAAGCCATTTTTAAATCACCCCATGTTATACCAAGTTTTTTTTTTTTCACTAGGACTAAAAGCTTTGAAAGTAAATGTCAAGGGTTCCTGCTTACTTACATAAGCTTCTCGGAAGTCAGCAATGGGGATAAAATGCGTGCTATTTATATTTTAGAATAATTTCAACTGTTCGTTTCATGTAATCAGTAGGCAAGGAGGTAGGGGATTATACTAGGTTAGAAATGATAACTGAAATACCTTAATCTGAAGAAGTCCTTTTTCGTGTACTACGACCTCACGTGAGATTATCACGACTCAAGAATTCAAGGCACGACAGGGGTAGGCTAGATCGCGTTGTTTTCAATGTTTTTCACCCGATTCTGTTTGCTACAGTCACGTGTTAACTTGAAAAAAGGCTTGCGTTGCCCTTTAGAAACCTTTGACGACGTATCTAAAAGGTTTTTTCGCTCAATGTGACTGAAAGATTGTGAAACTTTAATGAATGACATTGGAAAAACAAAAGATTGGCCGTGTCACGCGGCCCTATACAATTAATTTGACGTAAATGCGTTCGCCGACCACCGCTATACTCGATGTTTAGTCATAACCATGAAGAGAGGGCCCAAACATTCACTTATAATTTATAAATATAATCATTATTATCTTCATAATTATTAGTGTATGTTTAGCGCAAAAAAAAATGCAATTTTCATTAGGTAACTAGGTGTACTAACCGTATTTTTTGTTGAAACTAGCCCCGTGGCTCAGGAAATCTGAAAAAAAAATTGACTTTGTTAATTTCGCAGTACTAATAGTAATGAGAGAACTAAATAGATCGATTTTTTTTTTTTTGCCCCACACTTGCATATTCTCCTACTTCGTGGGTGAAGCCCGGCTCGGAACAACTATATGCAGGCTTAATATTTTTTCCGTGCGGGTATCGAACCCGCGATACGCAGCGCAGCAGCCAATCGCTCAACTACTGCGCCAATCGTGTCGGCCAATATTACAAAGTTTTAAAGGACATTTTTTCAGTTTATTTTTTATGTTCCTTTAATTTTCATTCTTTGAGACCATATCTTATACATTCGACAAGTTTTTCTTTATAAAAATAAAGTTCACATATTTAATGTATGACATTTCAGTCTGCATATTATCTTATACCTCTCTTTCTTATTCTTCTTCTTGTATATATGTATATAAAATCTAAATCTCGGAAACGGATCCAACAATTTTCATGAAATTTAGTATGCAGGGGTTTTCGGGGGCGATAAATCGATCTAGCTAGGTTTCGTTTTTCGAAAACGTTTACCAAAAATTTTTTTTGACATTTTATGGTTCTGTACCAAAACGTATTACTCTTCCTCCGTCTGTCTGTCACAGGGATTTTATGGCTAAACAGTTGAAGCTTCATAACTATTTGCACTATTTATGTAGCTAACTGACCCAAAGCCTAATGCAATATAGCCCAAAATTGTTATAATATTTTTGTGAGAGGTCGTTTAAAGAAAACCGCCCTACACCAGCATTTGGGTACACTCATTTATTAGAGGAAGACATTCATATAAAAATGGTTCCTCTAAATAGTATTTATCCATCGTGAATATCCGAGCATTGCCGAGGAAGTCCAACGAAGATAACGCTGATATGTCAAAATCAAAAGTCATTTATTCAAATAAGGCTGCCAGCCAGCACTTTTAACGTAAAAGTATTACATTATAAACACAGTCGGGTTGCAACATTTCTAAAATTTCTTTAGTCATGTAATACTGACGCCAGCACATCAATACTACAACAGTCTGTCAAATTTCTTTAGTACATCTTCAATTTTATCACTACAGCATTAGGTTCAAAGTTGATTGGGAACATTAGATTCGGGTAGCTTGATGTGCTGGTAAACATTCGTTCTTTTATTTTTTTTTCATTTCTCCTTTCGCAGATCTCATCATCTGCCTAGCCTTTTCCCAATTATATTGGGGTCGGCTTCCAGTCAAACCGGATTCAGCTGAATACCAGTATTTTACGTTGAGCGGCTGCCTACCAGACCTCCACAACCCATTAACTGGGTAACACGGTACTCCTTGGCAAGACTGGTGTCAGATTATCTGGCTTCTGACTATCCGTAACGACTGCCAAAAATCTACAAATGACAGCCGGGACCAACGGCTTAACGTGCTTTCCGAGGCACGGAGGAGTCTCGGTATGTTAAGATGGTCACCCATCCACAGACCAACCTCGGCAAGCGTTGCTTAACCTTAAAGATCGACCCATGCGGCTGTTATTATTTAGCAACGAGCTCCTCTATCCCTATCCCGCAGATCTCCTTTCGCAGATCTGCGGTAGTATAAATATTATTTTTTCTAATCGCGTTTATCATTCTAGTGTGTCTGTTATATAGAAATAGTTAGTATATAATAATTCACTAGAAATTCAAGTTAACTATCTAGTGAATTATTATATACTGTCAGGATGACCTCTTTGGCTGCAGGTCTCTGGCAGACAAGGTAGAACTTTGGAAGCGTCTAGCAAAAGTAAAAGAGTATTTGAATTATGAATGTGAAAATATGTTTTATACTACACCTGCTTGGAAAGTACCTTGATACTTTATCAAATTTACGGTAGAAAGTACGTCATTGCATATCGAACAAATATGCGGGGAGAAAACGCATCTGAGCGGGAGAGAAAAGTGTATGAAAATCCGTTTCTTACGTGGTTTTTCTTTTTTAATTTTGGGTAAGACTATGCGCCGGTAACCTAAATATCAAAAGCCAAAAAGTTTTTACAGTGAGTTTTTATCTCCAAGTTCGCAAAATGACACTGGCCACTAGCTGTGTGTTGGATGGTGTCGGGCTGGCAGTGCGACCCTGCGGCGGCAGGATAAACAATTTGAAAAAAGAACATGTGAAAATTGCAGACGCCATTGGCGCCATTTCCAATTTGTGTGTTGTTTGAGGATTCAGTTTTAACTGCAACAATTTCAATATAAATTTCAATTAGTAAAGATTTCGTTTTTTATTTTCCTTGTAGGTGTAGTATAAAGCACTATGTATCACTCGAGAGAAACTGCGATTCCCGATCTTGGGTGTTTTAAAGCCCTCGCCTACGGCTCGGGCTTCAAACGACACCCTCGACGGTAATCGGTCACTTTCTCCTCTCGGTGAACAATGTACTATTGTTTTTATAACGGACTCTTGCTTTCTTCTAAGGCAGATGCCGAATATATTACGAAGTTAAATCTAAAACATTGTTTTATTTGAATAAATTCTTAAGTGGTGCTAGCGTGAGGTCCGCTAGTGGTACAATAGGTACCTACTATGATTTGGACGGTATTATTAAAGACCAGCACAACTCGCCAGCGGAAGATATCAGCACCTCTGTTTCCTTTCTAAGTATCAACCTGGAGGTGGGAATCTGTGTTTTGTAATAAGAACTTGGAAATCTTATAAAAATCAAGAGTGAATAGGTTCCTTTAGACAAGTGTACTCCATCATCGCTTACTATCGGTTGAGATTATGGGCAACCCTATCACCGACCCTATCAATATAAAAGAGGTTTGCTTTAAGTTTCCTTTTGCGTTAGTACATGGTCGTCTGCTATGAACTTCAAGTCAGAGTATTTACGCCAGACTCACTAGCTTACCGGACGACACTTGCAAAATGAGCATCAAAAATAGTAGTAAACAAGTCCAACATCTATAGCCGGGGGGAAAACCGCCACGCTATACGATAGTATATATACAATCTATATGTATTTTGTACATTATACCATATTTAGTTCCTGTCGTAATATGTTCTTTATGTATCTTGTACAGAATAATTTCGATTTTTCACGTCTCCCAGGCGTCCCGTGAAGGCTCACAATTTTTTTTAAATTCCTTTCACTGAGATCTTCATTTCCCAGGCAATCTTAATGATGTTAATCTAAGGCAAGGGGATATATTTGAACATTCGAGATATGCTTCAATAGAACTTATTCATCATCATCTGCCTAGCCTTTTCCCAACTAAATTGGGAATAAGGCTAGGCAGATGATGGAAATACCAGTTTTTACGTGGAGCTGCCTACCAGATCTCCACAACTCATTAGCTGGGTAACACGGTACTCCTTGGCAAGACTGGTGTCAGATTTTCTGGCTTCTGACTATCCGTAACGACTGCCAAATATCTACAAATGACAGCCGGGACCAACGGCTTAACGTGCTTTCCGAGGCACTGAGGATACTCGGTATGTATGGTAGATGGTTACCCATCCACAGACCAACCTCTTCTTTTTTTATATTGGTTTATATTTTTTTGTCATTATTATTAATTAAACAAATTTATTCTTTTTTTAAATGTGAATATGGACCTTGTATGGTCTGCAATAAAGATTTATTATTATCATTATTATTAAAAATCGACCCGTGCGGCTGTTATTATTAGCTCCTCTTATTCATATAGGGGAATAAGGGTAAAACTACACCAGCCGAAATTACTCAATCAAAATCGGGCTTTCTTTACACGACGGAATTTCACTTGTAGAAATCAATTATATATTAACATACGGTCCAACAAACATTTAATATTTTGACATTCGCTGATAAATGCTACTTTGCTCGAACTTCCGGACTCCCGAACAAAGTTAAATCGTTACCAATAAAATATTTCAACGTGACTAGCGCAGGGAAACCATGGAAAAGTTATGAAAAATTAAACAAAAAACATTTTAACAAAAAAGCACGTGTAAAGTACGCGTGCTTTTTTTTAAAATGTTTCTAATATTTGCCTTTCATATTAAAAGTTACTAACTTTCTTTTCATATTATATACAATAACTTGAAAAATGGTTTTCCAACGTCCGACGGATTTTCATTGTTTTTAAGATATTTTTTTGAGTAGGTACCTAATGGCCCGTTCACAATTAGACGGACTGTCTGTTTAAACGGAAGAAGGGGCCCGGACGTGCGTGTTCACACTTAGAGGGACCGTCTGTTCAAACGGAAGATGGTCGGCAGATTCATTCACAGTACATCCGATCCGGGCGTTTAGACGGCTCTTCGCAGTGGCAAAATGTCTATCTAAAAACCCGGATTCATATTTTTTTCCGATCAGTTTAAATGAGTACAGTGTCATATAAATTGTAACTGTCACTGGCATATCAGTCTCGGATCGAGAAAACCGACAGTCCGTCTAACGGGAAGGGGCCTTAAGTGTGTGGTAATCAGCTGTGTTGGGTGCCTAGTGAGTCATACGCAGGTTGATATTGTATTGATACACCTTTTTCAGCTTATCATGCAATCAGTCCAAAGACTATATTACATGGAGAAGATGAGTGAAATAATGTGTCATGCAGGATCAGTTCCCCATCGGTATTGACTCGTTGTTTTCGGTAGCTCATTGTGGGTTATCAGTTTGTCGTCTTTTTGGACTTTTAGCTCTTTTGTTGTGCTTTTGCATGTAATCTTTGGCACTGCACTTTACGATTTTACTGTTTCTTTTTTTTAAACTAGATAGAATGCTTTAAAACCTTTCTGGTTCTACGGCATCCACATGTTGTTTTATTTGAGTTTCATCTGTGACTCCAACATAAATCCAACTTCCGTTATTAATATAAACGTTGACGCTGACATAACTTTATTTTATCCAGGGCTTTTAAAGGGAAGTTCGCACATTTAGTTGTACTGACCTGTTGATAGCAGACCGAAGGACTTAATTATAATGTTTGAGAGGTATGAACGAAGTGTGTGTGAGGTCGCGAGTAGACCCACACGTGATCAGCCACGCGTGCTTGCTGATTTTAGTTTTTATATTATACGTATAATTAGCGAGCCGCCAACCGCTTCATCTCACGGCTCTAGATTTTAAAGCTATACTAACAGAATGAATAATTTAAACCAAACAATTTTTTCGTAAATCTTGAGTCTAATTTTTATAACTTAATTTTTATACAAGATTTTATAACTTTATATTTGCACCATGTCCAACCCTATTTCGTGTCTAGAATATCTCTATCCATTCCTGTTTACTTGGAAAAGATCGCGGAATGCGATAAGGACGCCAGTTGTATGTCTTTCTTCATTTATGTTTTATCTTGGTACCTATACAATAAAGAAAATAAAATGTTTTTTCGTCGTTGCAAATTTAAAATCTCCTATGTGTATAAAATAACTTTTCGAGAAAAAAATTAAAAATACATTGTTAAATGAAGGCTGACAATTGAGATTACCGTAAAACGGGGTGGATAGAAAATGCAGGGGTGAATATGAACTAAACTTTCATTGGGATTTTCACATAAATACCATATTAATTGTTTCTCACAAAGCATCCACTGAAATAAAAAATAATTGTAAAAAAATTGGAGATTGCTGCAAACAATATTTAAATTACGTGAAAATACCAATCAAAGTTTCGTTTTTATTCGCCCCATCATTTCTATCCACCCCGTTTTGCCCGGTATTTAATAATGATACGTGCTTTATCGATCGATATAATAAGTAGTCACAATCACATGGAACTTTTTGCTAAGTACGGGTATTCTAAACTAATATTCGACAAGAATGTCACTTTAGAGATGTTAAATTTGCAACGACCGTTATATTCTGTTCAGTAAACATACCTACACATTCATGAAATGCTATTAGTATTTGTATTCGCTGCGACACGGGCATGTTATATCGAAAGGTTTTCAATTCCGATACTGATTTCCAATATCAGATCGCAATATCGGAATTCCAATATAAAAATCGAAATTGCACATATTTGTTGGAGTTGCATATTTTAATTTTAATTTCGCAATTTCGGTATGACATTGGATTGATACAATTAAAACCATATTTGAATCGTAGATATTTAGTTTCTGCCAGGGTTGCGGAATTTGTTCGAAAGAGTCACCGCGGCCCTGGAACGCATAGGGCTTTAGAAGGAACACGGATGGGTTTTAGTCAGTAAGAGTCTGACACGCCCTTCCGCTCCACCCAGAGCGGAAGAAGTCATTTGATGATTTCCCATCTATAAAAAAAAAAAAGATATTTAGTTTGGCACATAAAAATGGGCCTAAGAGGATATCAATCTTGCCTAAAAGTGGGGACGGCAAGATTGATGTCCTCTATATTTTGCACGTTCTAATGAGAAATCCGCTGGCAGAATGCAGTCCTCATATTTTCCACACTAAACTTCATCTGGCGCCTAGTCTAACAGTAATATTCTTCGTAGCGTGTCGGTGGCAAATATAGTTATCAAATTTTATGGTTGGCTCAGTACTCAGCAACGGCAACACCGTTTGCTGACGCAGTCATAAGGTCTGCACATATACAGGTGACAAGACATGCGGCGCAAGACAAGACATGCGGGCGGACAGGTGGGCCATAGACTGCGGAGCGACTCCACACAAACACTGAAGATCGGAGCCATCCGAGAACCTCCACTTGAGGAGGTTATCTTTAGTGCGACCGACCTGGGTGCGGAGTCATTACCAGGTGGAAGATTCTCTGAGAGCCCGATGAAATAATCAGGAGGTTTGAGCTTCTCTCGCCTAAGCTCACATCTTTCCGAGGAGGTGTTGCTGGTAGATGGACTCTCGCATCTAAGAAAACTTCTTCGGCTTTTTAGTCTTAGGGGCACTAAGCTGTAAATGTGCATTGGGTGGCGTGAGTCGTTTCCTAATTTCGACCTTTCTATTCGGCTTGCTATACTCCCACAACAATATTAATATTTAATTTATTAAAGTTTCCAAGCAAACTACCCATTAGAAATTTGAGAGAAATTTTAACAAGGGTCCTCTTTTGTTTTTTCGTTTGACACAGAGCATCAACAAACAGAGATAAAAAAAAGAATACAACTTGAGTTGTCCGCATTTAGCAAGATGGACGACATTTAAAAATCCGCCAAAAGTCCACAATGCCTGAAGACCCGCCTTTATAATCAGTATGTTTGGCCCACCATGGTGTACGGTGAACTTTGGTGCTGAGATGCTAAGACATGGACGCACGTAGGAGGCTATGTACAGACTGAGACATAGGGCTCGACATAAGACACTAGACCGAGTTCCAAACGTCGAGATCCGAAAACGTAAAATTCTCTTTGATATTGGAAAACGAGTTATGGAACACAGTGGAGTTGAGTAGAACAAATGGCAAAGCGTAGTAATGACAGGTGGAGCCTATAAGAAATCTCGGACGAAATCTCGGACTATGGATAATGATGATGATGCCTCTCTCGTTTCAAAACAAATAGCCCTGTTAAAAATATGAAGAAGTATCTAAACATTATTCAGTGAAAGTAATATGGTTACAGCGATATTTCATCACTCAGTATCGGAATTGTAATATCGGAACTTTCGTCCACAGATTTCGATTTTGCTATATTCCGAGATTCCGAGATGCAGCTGCTACATGTGCTTAAACAAAAACAAGGAAAACTGAGATGTGATGTGAAAAACGCCGAGTCAATGACGGTCGACGAGTCCTCGAGAAACGATTCAACTGTCCGGATCCCGCAACGAAATTAATCAGATAAGAACAATAAAGTTGGGAAAAATTTCGTTTATATATGGTCCACATAAGGTGAGGTGGCTTTAGTCGTACTCCCTTAGAGAAAATGACTATATTTCTATCTGCTAATAGTTTTTACAGTGTTAAGGTGCTCCTGGAGCATAAAATCGCATGATGAATAAATTGTTTCGTAATGCATGTAAAATTTGCACGCTTATATCTATTAAGCAAAACATGTTTGTTCACATTATTTTATCTACCATCTTTATACCATGTTTTTGGCAAATAAATGATATTCTATTCTATTCTATAAAATCTTTATTTTAGGCTTTCCAAATCTTCATTTTATTTAGCTATCAACCAGCTTTCATAAAAACTTTTATCAAAATGTGTTATTAATAATTTTTTTAAAGTACGATTATTGAGTCTGGTTTCCTAATTTGTAACTCCTCTTGAAGTAAAAAGTCCGAAATAACATATTTTACAATAATAATGGTAAGAAGTCATAATATTAACAAATTGTAAATATTTGATTTCTAATATTATATCACATGCTTCATCTCTTTGCAATACTACATAGGAATGAATTAAATTATATCCAAGAAATCGAAAATGAATTCGGAATAAATGAAATTGCTCAAATTAACATACCTACCTATAAAAAATTAATTGGTTTTACAAATGTCGCAAACACATAAATTTTTATGTTATTTTATTACTTTTTATCAAATCCTCTAAGTACAGCCGGTCGATTCTGTAAACATGTCGAAGGCTTGGGTGTAGTGATCACGAGGTGAGCTGTCAATCCATATCATCAAGATGGAATGACAGCTCACTCCGTGATCACTTCACCCAAGCCTTCGATCATGGGTTTTAGCCAGTAAGAGTCTGACACGCCCTTCCGCTCCACCCAGAGCGGAAGAAGTCATTTGATGATTTCACAAACTTAAAAAAAAACATATATATACACCTCCCTTCTGTTCATATCTTGACGCTTCGCTCAAGAACGTACTCTTGTCGTCGTTTTTGACAAAAGTTTTTTTTTTTAACTTTGCCCTACTCTAGTAATTTCTCCGGTATATATGTAAACACATACACAAATAGCCAGACCCGGAACGACTATCTGTAGGTCATACAAATATTTGTTCCGTGCGGAAATCGAACCCGCGACACACAGCGGAGCAGTCAATCGCACAACCACTGCGCCAACCGTGCCTCAACATTTAACAAAGTTAGGCCTTATGGTAAAAGCGCTAGGGTAGCTATAGGCTATACGGAACGGGAACGAAAAAAAAACGGTATATGCGCGTACGAAGACGCGGGCAAAAGCTTGTCTTATAATATTTATCTAATTCGTATTTGCATTCAAGTAATTGGTATATAGGTAAGTATCTACATAGGTATTTGTACAGTCACTCAGGTACCTACATAAAGTTAATTGATATACGTCCACTTAAGTACATAATGACTAGTAAATTAGAATACAGCAACATAGCTGCAATCATTCAAACAAACGATATACAACATTTAACTTCAATACATCCATGTGTAAATAAAATACCTAGCAACCCGGGCAAAGAACAACCAAAGATTGCTTGAGAAAAGTTGTTTTCCACTAACGCCATCTTGCGGTGGAAACCCAAATCACCAAGTAAAAATTTTTAACTTCAGGTAATACTGCAGTAGAAGCTAAATGAAACGATGAATGTATAACGTTTAGTAAATATTAAATAAATATTAATGTGCAAGTTTTGTTATATTTTATTTACTTGAAAACATGTCGCTGAGTCGGATTTACGTACCTATTTCCTAAACAAAAATAATATTGAAAACGAAACTTCATACAACATTTCGTAACTACAATCAGCGTCATCTATCTTCTGACTGTAAAAGCACGCAACCGAGTCGTAACACCGTGAGTCAGTAGTGTTCAAAGTCGCCACTGATGGCGCTACGGCAATGTGGCTAAATAGGGAATACAACTAACCATACGTACTTACCGTTTCGACTCATATTCACTTAAATTAAATAGTTCACAATTCCTAGCTAATATTTCTATCACCAATATAAAAAATAATAAAACTTTCTCAAGTTTTTAAAAGTAAGTAATTTTAGGAAATAAGTTGCGACCGGTCACATGTGCGCACTGTGACCAAAGTGTACTTTGCCGCGATTGGTTCAAGGCTTGTTGCCGGTAACGGCGGCGAGGCTCGCCATTGGGCGGCGCAGGCGGCGTCGGTAAAGCAGATCTGACGGCAGCACGTGACGGCGCGACTGAAGGCCACGCGCGCGAGTGCCGCGCTCCACTGTAGAGGGCGCCACTGCGCGGCTTGTTTACAAGTCTCGGTGTTACAAGTACTGTGACATAATTTCGCATAACATCAATGGACGCGACTGCGCGAGCACGAGGTGTTCTGCGATAATAACAAAGTGAGTAACAGTCGCCAGACAGAATGGAACTTCCCGGTGAATTGCATAATGGATCACCGGTACGGTTACCTATATCTAGAGGCTATGTGGCTAATAGCAAAATGCGGATCGGCCTTGAGCGCGCCGCTATAGATGGCTCGGCAAAAGAAGCGACAACTCGCTGGGAATTCTATTCACGAAACCGTGATTTTTTGTTGGCTGAATAATTATTAACGCTCTACATCACCTTGAACGCAAATGTTAAATAAATATGGCCCTAGGTAATAACTATTTACGCAACTAGGTACTTCGCATACATTACAAAAAAAAACTGCTAACAAAAAAATTACTTCTTACCTAATTATTTTTAGAACCTTTAACAAAAAAAGACAGAGAAAATTTAAGTTTTCCATAGAAAGTAAAAAAAGGCTTTCTCCTGCTCTTTAAACTCCTTTCGAAGGTATCATAAGCAATAAGTGCTTACGAGTACCTATGTATGAAACGCTCTTATTCGGCGAATAGCGTTATGGGATACAACATTATTATATGTTTCAAATGTTTTATATTGTAGCTGTCTGTTGTTCCTTTTATATATGAAAATAAAATATCGTATTTACGTTATAAAGTACTCAGATATCAAGTACAGCCAAGTCCCATAATTCTAGAAGGACTAACTCTACAAATCCAATCTATGTCTTGATGGTCGTGGAACTATTGCATGACACAATTTTAAAATCAGTAACTTAATTTCTTACAAATCTACATTTAACGGCCAAGCCATAACTTTTGCCAAACACGTAGGGTTTTCAGAGTCAGTAAGTGAGTCAGAAAATCGACGTACCTAACTTTTTTGGGTGCTGATCTAATAATTGGGTAATTAGTCCTTTAACAGCATATTATTCTGACATTAGGCTCTAGTGTTATACAGCAGTGTGGCTGAAAAAAAGTGTTATCCAGATCGAAACTATAACTGTTAGAAAATACGGTGAAACGCTTCGAGAAGATGTAAGTAGTGCATTTCTTCCTTAAGCTCAACTCGATATTTTGCTATTTGGGCAACAGAATTCATTATAACCTAACAAAGTCGCGTCAGTGTTTTTATTTTGTGGGTCAAAAATCAAATTCGAAAACTATTATTTCAAACTACATACTTCGGCCAGTAGGTTGCCCTCGTGAATGTCGAAAATTGTCCCAAGGGAACATTCTCCTGGGATAACAAGTATCCTATGTGTCATTCCAGACTATAATCTAACTCTGTGCCAAATTTCATCAAAATCCATTCAACCATTCTGACGTGATTGATTAACTAACAACACTGTTATTATAAATTCGAAAGTTTGAATGGGTGGACCCATTCAAACTTTCGAATTTATAATAACAGTTGTAAGAAGCCATTTGCAGGCAGTTTTCCAGTTGCCAAATCAACTATCCCATAACATAACAGTGCAGAACAGCATTTATGTTGCGGAAGGTCAATTTTTGGCCCCATGTCGTGCGGTGTTCCGCAGGGTTCGGTCTTGGGCCCGCTCCTGTGGAACATCGGGTACGACTGGGTGCTGAGGGGCGAGCTCCGGCCGGGAGTGCAGCTGGTGTGTTACGCTGACGACACACTGGTCACTGCCCGGGGGAGCTCGCACAGGGAGGCAGCGTTGCTGGCGACGGCTGCGGTCTCACAGGTGGTGAGCCGCATACGGCGCCTCGGCCTGGAGGTGGCCCTCAACAAGTCGGAGGCCATTGTTTTTCATGGCCCCCGGCGAGCGCCGCCGCCGGGATCGCACATCGTGGTCGGGGGGGCCCGTATCGCTGTCGAGTCCACCATGAAGTACCTGGGATTGGTGCTCGACAGCCGGTGGGATTTCGGCCCCCACTTCCGGCGGCTGGCGCCCAAGTTGTTGGGCGCGGCGGGGGCGCTGTCAACGCTGCTTCCCAATCTGGGGGGACCCGAGCACCGCCTGCGGGCGGTTGTACGTGGGGATCGTGCGATCGATGGCCCTTTATGGGGCCCCGATCTGGGCGGCTGACCTGACGGCTGGCACCATCGCAGTTCTGCGGAAGCCGCAGGGGGTGATGGCCGTCAGAGTCATCAGGGGATATCGCACGATCTCCTACGAGGCGGCTTGCGCACTGGCCGGATCTCCGCCGTGGGACCTGGAGGCGAAAGTGCTCACGTCACTGCATAGGTGGCGCGAGGGCGCGCGGGCGCGCGACGAAAGACTGACGCAGCAACACTTGGAGCTGCGTCGGTCGCAGCTGCGCGAGGTCCTGGTGGCGGAATGGCGGGACAGGCTTTCGAGCCCTTCCGCCGGCCTCATCACCATCGAGACCATCCGGCCAGTGCTCGACCTGTGGCTCGGGAGAAGGCAAGGCTCTCTGACGTTTCGTGCGACGCAGGTCCTCTCGGGGCATGGCTGCTTCGGGAGGTTCTTGTGTCGCATAGGCAGGGAGCCGGACGCTCGATGCCACCACTGCGTCGACTGTCGGGAGGACACGGTGCGGCATACGCTTGCAGAGTGTGCAGCTTGGGAGGAGCCGCGCCGTGCCCTCATCTCTGTTGTAGGCGGTGACCTCTCGCTGCCGGCCGTAGTCCATGCTATGGTCGGCGGTGAGGAGCGTAGCGAGGGGAGTTAAACACCTCACTCCCAACGCCGACGCGAGGTGGCCCGCAGAGGCGGGCCGGCACCAGCCGGGGATTGCGGATGTCACATACGTTCCCGCGATCCCCGGCGCAGGTGGAAGATGGAACACCGGGGTGGTTTTAGTCAGTAAGAGTCTGACAGACCCGGATCCCAGACCCGGACAGACCGGATTTCCATGAGGATTTCCCCCCGAGATCAAAAAAAAAAAAAAAAAGGGGGACTGAACTTTGTCGCTCGAAACGAAGCTGTGTGCGGGTGGCGTCGAAACCGACCTGTTCGCGATAGTATCGAGTAGCAGATGGCATATTGTGCCAACAGATACCTTCGAGTTTACGAGTCAGTAACATTATATGACGATCATCATTAAAACTGTGTTGGTATGTTGTTCGTAGTGTTCTGTTGGTACAGTTAAATTGATCTACCCCGCCCTTACTCGCTTGTCCTGCAGATTAATCATTCGGCACAGGAACATCATTTCAATTTCATACTTCAGACGGCCAATTCTCATGATTTTTAAGTAAAGTTCCCATTCACATATCAGCCGCAATCTGTCAAAATGTAAGGAAATAAGATGTGTATTTGACAGATACCCGACTGAGATACGAATGTGAACGTTCTATTATAAGTGGGGGGTTGCCCCTCAGGTTTCCACGTATGTATTCATTTTATTCAATGTCATTAGGAACCTGACGTGCCTCCACGGGGGAGCTCACCTATTGAATCATAAGAGATGTCCTTGGATGTGGTTTTTCTTTAAGTGTCAGGGCCACCTGTGTACTGGGACTTTATACGTATCTTTTATCGTAAGGTCATGTAAGTTTTTTGCCTCAGGGATTTGCTGGCACGTTATTGGACGGTCGCGCGATAACAACTCACGGTACGGTTCAATACGGCCCGGCCGCCTGAGCGCTCGGGCTCTTGTGCTATCTTTTTAACAAAAGCTGGAGTGACTGAGGTAATCTGGCTGAAATAATACAAGTAATTTCCCTTGGGACATGCTGTTCTCAATGCAACATTGTGGAGATTTTTTAATAATCGATATCTGAAAAATCTTTTCTTTAGTGCTTGAGAAAGGAAAAACTACTTTGTCTCTTACTGGTGATTAGGATTTCGCCGGTGATGGTCTTACAGACTTGACTAATAACGTCATCCACCAAAAATAGAGAATGCTGTGGAACCATTATCTTGATTTATGTAAACCATTCAATACTGTATCAATTGTACCTATACGTAAGTATAACAGTAAAACGACCAAAATGATTATGTGCTTCTACTACTACTACTAGACATTACCATAAAAGGAAGACAGCTTTCTAAATACGACTGAGCATACAATTTTCAAACCTACCAAAACACAGTTCGTAGAAATATTCGGTGTTCAGCAAGGAAGAGCACTGGGTCCGATGCAGTTCACGCTGAAAATCAATGATATATGAAGACTTCATATGACATTGATGTTATGGATTAAAGTAACGCTTAACGCCGCGTCTAAGGACACGTCATGGTATTGTCAGCAAGAACAGAACCCATTTTCAGACAGCGCATTCCAAGACCTTTTTTTAATTTTTCATTTCAATGGCTGAGCCTCTCTATCTATAATACATATCTATCCTCCAACGCTCGGAAAAATTAAAAAAAAATCGAGCGCAATCAAGTGACGATATCTAGGTATGTCCCCATAGATGTCGTGAAAATGGAAGTCATGAATAGTGTTCTTCAGGAAGATAGTAAGCAGTATGTATATTATTTTTATAATCATATGAATTAACATTCGAACTAGAGCAAAATATTGGGCGTTAGTTATTCTTTTAGACTACGTGGAAACCATAGTTTTCAGCGTTCATACAAAATTATTATTATCATTATCATCATCGTCATCATTTCATCCGAAAGACGTTCACTGCTTGGCATAGGCCTCTTCTAAGTGTCGCCACATCGATCGATACTGTGCGTCTCGCATCCAGCGGATTCCCACGGCCTTTATCAGGTCATCTGTCCACCGTGTGGCAGGCCTTCCGACGCTTCGTCTTCCGATACGCGGTCGCCACTCCAGAACCTTTTACGGTCAATGTGCCCAGTGCCACTCAAGTTTGGCGATTCTTCGTATTATGTCGGATGCGTTGTTAAAGGCAAAGAAATGTTTTAGGCAGCATGGCCGACAGTGGCCGGCAGTGGCCGACAGTGCCCGGCAGTGGCCGACGTGCCTGCAATGGGCGCGGGCAGCGTTCACGGTTCATAAATAAAATGCACACTTTCAGTTATTTGACGTAGCGATCAATCATTGAACCGCTGCCAAATATGTCGCTGTCGTTTGTGCCGCGGCCCCGCTCGCACTCGACAGTACCTACTGCCTCTTGCTACACATTCGAAACGACAAGCTCGTGTGACGACATAGCGAAGGTGGAAGGTACTGGGTACCTACTGTTAAAAATCGGCGAATAGTTAATTTCCCTGACTAACATTCTACATTGTTAAAACTTTAATTAGACTAAGTAAGTACTTAAAAATTCTGCTCACAAAGAGGGATTGAATTGTTTCTATAAATAATTAATTAATTAACTGCTTCACCAAACTCATTACTGCTTCGAACATTAAATTTAAGACGGAAACTGAAAATAAAGTGAGTGATTGTGAAAGTAAGGCTGCATGCCATCTTGTGATATTACATACAAACTAACTGCTCCCTACCAAGGAGTCAACTCAGTTGAAACAGGAAACTGAAAGAAAGTGGCAACAATAGTTCCCTCTACCGACCCAATTTAAATGATGCACTTTTGTTTATTTTATAATGTAAGTACTTAGGTATTATTTAAAATGAATTAAAACGTGGCTGTCAGAAAGTTGTAATAGCTTAAGTTTATTACTCTTTGGTTCTAAAGCAACTCATACTCAAATAAATGTTTTAAAAATTTAGGTACATATTTACAAAAACATACCCTTAACTCAATCTAACACACTTTGTAGCAGGATTATAATCAGCAAGAGCTTATGCAGTAAAATGTACAGCGACATCACATGTGAAACTGAAATACTGAGCTAACGCAAGGCACCCTTAACTGAAAGGCTTTCTATCGCAACCTTCAGCAGTCGTAGTTTGCGCCGTATCCGCCGGATGGCGCTGGGAGCACCGTCCGTCCATCACTAAACTTTACGAAGTTTGTTTCAGTGACTGAATATAAATAGTAAACATTGCCCTTTCGACGCGCCGCTCGCAAACTCGCAACTTTATGAGAGTTATCATTTTAATCAAAGCTGTTGGTCTCTCTCGGTGTATTTGTACAGCTATGTGGAAACACTTGGCTAAACGGTGTTTGTTGATCTAATGTCCTTGATGACTTTCAAAATGTTACATTCTCGTAGGAAATTAGATAGCGCTCAAATTCGAGTCCTGTTTCATTTTGGGGCAAAATGTGACAACTTTTGACATGACTGTGTTTTGACAAGTGTGAGATGTGTTTGACATGCGAATACGACGCGAATGCGATCGCCCGCGTTCGTTAAAAATACGAAAATTGCCACTCTTCTTATTACAATTAGGTAAATTATACTTTGAAAAGTTACACTTAGGCACCGAAACTGTAACAAATCATCAAAACTCATTCATAAAGCAATTCAGATACCTATTTTGCAATTTGTAATCATTAGGTACACTATCTACTTTTGATAAGTTGTTGAACAAACAGTTAACATCGGAATAATAACAGCGTGTTTGCCGCAGAGGCGCGGCTCGGCGACGGCAACGCTATCACTTATCTATCACAAATCTGACGTATCACGGCGTGATAACAGAGATGTGTGCCGACATGAGTAACAGCAGTGTGGCGGCAAGATAGCCGTGTGTACTAGAGAGCGTCCTCGCAACAATGCACTGCCATTATGAAATGCTTACACAAGTATAGGTAGCTGTTTTATGTCCAATAGTAAAGTTGAGTTTATTCTTTGGGTGTTTACGATACTTTTGAGCACTATTTAATACAATATGAGACCTAAACCGTTGAGATTTTCCGCCATGGTTGAAATCAGTCAGGAGGACTATTTAACATACAACATGGATGTGGCTTACATAAATTTAATAATTAATAATTCTGACTTTGTGTCAGGTTTTGTTTTCAAATTGAGCTTCACATACTGTGTGAAGTTCACTATGTACTATCGGCATAATTAACCATGACACATTCAGCCAATAAATCGTATAAAAACCCCAAAACATATCACTCAAACTCAATACTGGCAAGTCGCGTTATTTTTAATATTGTGTTCCACCATATAATTTTATATAATAAACTAAAAGTAAAAATAAAACGTCAAGTAAATACAAAAAAAAAGTGTCAAGTCATTGAGATGACAACGAGATTGGTAAACTAATCACTGTTTTATTAAATTGTTAGCTAGTTTGTTGCTAAGGGCTTGATCCAGAAAGCAGTACTCCTGGACACGGCGCGCATAGTTGGGAGGTTCCTCTCTCAGGGGCCCTGACCACCGGTAGCTTGGACCCTTTCCCGATACCGGTGGGCTACTGTTTTTTATATCTTTGTATTTTAATATTTAAAAGTGTAATTAATATGTATATACCATGAATAAAGGAAATAATAATATTATCTTGGGACTACTCACACACGGTCATTCGATCCCAAACTAGGCAGAGCTTGTGCTATGGCAACCAGACAACATACTTTAAATATATTTCTAAATACATACATATTATAGACAAATTACACCCAGACACAGAACAAATGATCATGCTCATCACACAAAGATTTGTCCTGGGTGGGAATCGAACTCACGACCTCTAGTTTAGCAGTCAGGGCCACTAACCACTCGACCAACAGGCCAGTCATGAGTCAAATAAATATACGTTAAAGCAAAATCGGACTTAGTAAAATTGACTGCAGAAAAATACCCTTAAGACAAGAATCAATTTAACCGATAGTAAATACTTACACAGGCAAAGTACCTCCACACAACAACGTGTAACGTCGCGACGACACAACATCAAAGATTGTCATTTGATAACTTATCAGACCAATTCGATTTCCTGGTTATGTCAATGACTAACAGCTGATTATGTACCTGTGCTACTCGCAGAATATAAATATTTTTACGTTTATTCTACAGCTTCGTTTCGACAACGAGGTGCTAACGGCGTGCGCCGACGCCCGACGTGACAAAAGAATTGAGCTGACGTTTAATTACTACAGCATTCAATTAGTAATGAGACCTGGGTCGAACAAATGAAGGTAGTCCACAGCCACCACGAGGTAGGAGAGGAAACAGATTTCCGCTGTGGATCGCCTGGCTTTTAATTATCTTTTAATTTATTATGGTGCCAGTGTTATGTGTTTCTTCAGAATCTATATTATCTACATCGACCATGAATTTGAGTTGTAATTTTTTCTTTGATTGAGACGAATAGAAAATGCCGGTTTGATTTCCAGGTCGGGTAAAGTCTTAGGAACGTGGTTTTACCGCCTGGAATTTGTCAGTAGCCCATAGTGGTTTTCTGGTCGGTTAATGACTAGGCTCGCTTCTTGGCCCACAAAATAAGTAAGCAAGTAAGTTATAATTAATTGAGCAAAAGGTTTTTTTTTTAACTTTGCCCCACGCTAGGAATTTCTCCTGTATCGTGGGTGCGTTTACAAACATACAAAGTCACATACATAAACAGCCAGACCCGGAACAACTATCTGTAGGCCATACAATTATTTGTTCCGTGCGGGAATCGTACCCGCGTCACGCAGCACAGCAGTCAATCGCTCAACCACTACGCCGACTGTGCCGTCAAACATTCATTCTAGGTCACTTCAGTGTTGTTCCTACAAGAATGGGGCACAAACATCCATAAGTATGACTATTAATAATCTGTAAAACTCCTGTCTGTCAAACTAGGAAAATCCTGTATCTCGAAGAACAGTTTCCTTTAGATCAGTGGTTCCCAACCTTTATTTGTCCCGGGACCACTTTGATTTCTTTGTTGCTAGCAGAGACCAGGAAACAAGACAAATAACTGTGTTAAACTAAAAATAAACTTATATCATATGTATAGAAATTCAAAACTTATAGTATAACTAACTTTGAAATCAACATTAAAAAGTGTTGTTATAGAAGACACATTTCTAAAAAAACTTAGAATCAGTTTGCATCATTGACATTATTATGAGGTGAAAAGAGTGAAATTTTAAACCTTTCGCGGACCTTGTTTTGGCCTTTGCGGACCACCAGTGGTCAGCGAACCACAAGTTGGGAACCACTGCTTTAGATGGATTGACTTCATTTTTCCAAGTACAACATTCTGATAGACGCTGAAAACGGAATCTACATGTTGATTACGTTAGCCTTAGTAGCTTGCTAACATCTTGACATAGGAGTTACCGAATCTGCCGGTCGATTCTGTAAACATGACGAAGTGAAGGCCTTGCTGAAGTGATCACGAAGTGACCAGTCATTCCATTTTGATTACATGGATTGACAACTCCCTTTGCGATCACTTCACCCAAGTCTCAATTTCGTCATGTTAACAGAATCGCACTGCTGTATTGCAAGCGGTTGATTTAGTTCAACAACATTTCTACCTAGTCTTTTCCCAACTATATTGGGCCGACTTTCAGTCTTACTGGAGCCGGTACCGGTATTTTCCCGCATTTATGACTAGACCAAAGGAGAATAGCGAGGAGCTCTGACGATCGTGGTAATTGAATAACAGGAAGCCAGATATTTCAAGGATTAACAATTTTCTTCAAGGGGTCCGGACACTCGAGAACAACGTGATACGTCAAGACGTATCACATTGTGCTCGAGTGTCGGTGTGCCGGTAGCTCGATTAGTACCTTGAGTACTAATCGAGCTCCCGGCACCACAATGTATTTTTAAACCTATTTTTCTACGAATAAGATCCAACAAAGAGGGCCAATTCTACCAACATTAATTAAGCAACGTATACAATTGCATCTCAGTCGAAATTTGTCACAATGTAGGGAAATTATGAATGAGGTGCAATTGCGAACGTTGCAAATTAGTAGAGTTAACCCTCTGTTTATTGCATAATCCAATGACCACAGTGAGTAATTACACAGGTTATTGGACTGATGGCTCATTGCTATTCTAAGAATTGAATGTAAATATGAATGCGTATCAGAAACCAGCGGCGTCGGCAAATTAAATTCCCATTTAATAGTGCTCTAATTGAATACGTTCATACCTTTGCCTCTGTAACTTTATTATAATTAATTATACACATACTGATAGGATTATTCTCAGCGAAGTGCTTTAATTAACTCCGGATAAAGTGAATGTAGATAAAAGATTATACAACATGAGGTTTTTTCAAATATAGTTTTAAACGCAAGCGCTGGAAAGGCGTTCAAAGCTAAGTGATATAATTTAACGGCGTGGAGCTGAAATGAGATGAAATATTAAAAGGAAAATGGAGACGAAAGTAGCGCGAAGTGACGTCGACGCGTGTATCGGTGAAGCTTCCCTGAAGGAGCGAGTGTTTGCGAACGATACATATTCTCATGTGAAATGATTCCAATATCTACTTTAACACTCTGAAGAAGGCTTTACTCACATCGCCTTAACGGTTTTGCGATGTGTAACAGTTAGAGAGTATGCAATATATTGTGTTAGAAGTTACTGTTAACAGTTTTCGTAATGATGAGCTAGTTGAACGTTCTTAACTAACTAGCAGTTGTCTACGAAAATAGTTTCCGGTTCCTGTTATAAATCAAATGAGTTTGTATAAAAGCCGCATAGTTTATTAGTTTCCGTTCGAGGTTTGAGGCTCCGATCGAATCTTCGCCCAAACTCAAACCTTAAATTATTTGAAATCGATACCGGCCAGCGCAGTAACTGAGTTTCAAGATAGCCTGAAGTAATTCTGTTAGGACCACCCAAGCCGCAAGTTCACTTCAATCAATTTCACTGATCCTCAGGCAAAGTGTTGCCCTCTCGCAAATAGACATAGTTGTGAGTAAGCAACTGTGTCGCTCCATTATCACACAAGCTGTAATTCTTACGCATACACACAAAAACACACCATCATACACAACACACCACACCACATGGGCAAACATAATCATAATTTAACTACCTAATTTAGTTTTTATTTTTAATATTATTTTCATAGATTGTTTTATGTTTCAATTAGCATTGTATCTAGCACGTAAACAAACTGTTCTGTGTTATTAGGAAGGGGTGTCTCCTGAGATACAGGTTAGTAACCTAGTTCAGGAGGCAGAGCTTTTACGTAACAGTGACACTTGTTTGCAAATAAATGAATTTATTATTATTATTATTCCATTTATTTATTTTATATTACGTGTTAATTACATTTTGGAATATTTCTATAATAAAATAATTATAAAAACATTTAAAAATATAAAATAGTAGCCTACCGGTATCGGGAACAGGGTCCAAGCTACCGGTGGTCAGGGCCCCTGAGAGAGGAACCTCCAGGAGTATTGCTTTCGGGATCAAACCCTTGATCCAGCTGCCCAACGAAAGCCTCCTCAGATGTTGGTCGAGGCTCTTAGCAATTATGCCATTGGCCGTCACGATTATCGGCACAATAACTGCTGTGTTCACATCCCACATCTCGACAACTTCGCGAGCCAAGTCAAGATACTTAGTTTGTTTATTTTTCTCAGCCTTCACGAGGTTCTCGTCATGCAGGACTGCTATATCATCAATTATTATTATTATCTTGCAATATGGGTGGTAGCGAATTGTTAATCTTTTGAACGTCATTGTCACGTAAGCATGACAAGCAAGCGTGTGTCCTGTACGCTAAAACGTCACCAATATGTTGACATAAACTACGGCGAATTTGTGGCTTGGTGTCGGGGGCACGCCGATACGTTTATGCTCTGGCGTTTAAAAGGTTAACTAGTTTGGTTTAGTCGTTGCGCTCTGGCGACGACCTCTGAACCGCTGCTGGCGTATCGGTGTTGGGGAAGTTTGTTTGTTCCTGGAAAGATTAGCTAGATCGAACTTTTTGAGACCAAAATTTGTGTGTCACATGTCACTAAAAGGAGGATCAACACCCAATACATAATATAACATTACGCCTGGATTTCCTAAGGGTTAGGAAGTGTGTATTAGTAGGAATCACTTCGCCAGTTATTATTAAGGCCATTCAATAAAGTATGCCGCACGTGTGCAAAGCTCTACCGAGCGATCTGTGACAGCAATTGTACCAGAACCGGTTCGTTTACTCATAAAAGTAAATGGTTACTATCGGACCTATTCGCGTAGACTTAAAATTATTTCTCACTTGGCTACGAATGAAGTCTTCATTATTAATAAGGCCATGTCAACAAATCAACATTCATCAACATTAGGTACTATGTAGATACATTTTTGTTAAGTAGGTACTTGATACGTGTAAACGGACATACCTTTTAGTGCCCTTTCAATAAAATAATAAATATTGTAAGGCAAGTTTTTTTAACAGTTACCATCCCCACGTAGTTTTATTGAAATAAACTATGTGTGTTGAAATAGAATTTTGAAAAAACTTTTTTACAAAAAAAAACGACTTCCTTAAGTTTTTTATTTTCCCCTTTTAGTGGTACCACTCAATAATTCGAACCCGTCTATTTCTATTTAATTGTCTATCTCCGTAGAACTTCTACAGATCTGTACGAAATCAAAATGGGACCACTTCGAAATAAACGTGTTTGGAACAGAAAAATAATTTTGAAATTCCGTCTATACACGACAGAGTTACACCCAGCAATACACAAAATAAAATTATAAACATCCGAATTAATAACCTCCAAAATTTTCTAGGATCAAATAAAATAGGACCATCAAATGCCAAACTATTGGAATCTAAACCCATTTATAACAAACCGGCAGTAAAGTTCCAGCTGTATTCACCTCAGTTGTGGTTAAAGTTGTTCATTCTCCTATTCTGTGGAAATTTAGCGAAAATGTTTTTAATTTAATTTTTTGTGAAAATGTAAGTAAACTGAACTAGCAGGGCCTAGCTTCAACAGTTGTATTCTGCAAATATCTCAATGCAAACACTCAGGCAAAGTGAACATTATGTGACCAGGCAATCCAAACAAGGGGGAATAAGTCCAGTTCAAACTTCCTCCACCTAAGTTTTAACTGTGATATTATTACAGAATCAACTGAAACTCACTGTTTAATTAATGGTTCCAATATTTGTAAAAATGTGAGTACCATTTACCTAAATATCTTTAGAAAATGAATAAGTTTACCTGTGCTGGTAATACTTTGTTCTTATAAGTAGCATACTCTGGGTGCATCGTCCTCACATAATATTAAATTAATTTTTCTATACCAAAGTTTGTAAAATCATTATTTGAAAAGAGTATCTATGGAGTTTCTTGTCCGTTCTTCTCCATAAGAATCTACCTTTCCGAATGGACAGTAGAGTCACTTTATTAATGTAATATTATTATTTTACTGAACTGTAAACGATGACGTTCAAAAGTGCCGTTTAATGGCCTAATTGAAATAAAAGTTTTTACTTTGAAATGATAATTCACTTCAAGCTCCCTTCGCCTAAGTTTTCACGGTAGCATTTTTACAGAATACTTTTAATAATTCCAACAGTAACTGGTTTCAGCTCAGGCGAGTTGATGACCGCGATCTTATCATCTCAGTGAGCCCTACCTACATACGAGTAAGTACAATCGATTAGATTATAATTATGATTATCCTATGTTTGCAATCAGTTATGGATTACAAACTTATCTCCCATATTTTTTATTTTATTTTTAATAATCCGATTCCAAGAGTGTTCATTTTAATTTTGTATTGTACATACGGATACGATACTACATTGATAAATTGAAAGTGATTTAAAACAGATAAGTTAAATCATGAATGATTAACTTTACCTACGTACATCATTTATGTGATTTAACAAACAGTTATGGCATGTATGTTAACGTGACCATACGTCCCATTTTGAACGGTACTGTCCTTTTTTCACATTTCCGTCCCGAGTCCCAGAGGAAAACTTCAGGATGCCTAAGAGTCCCGTTTTTAGTTACAAAACAGTAACTCTGAATAAAACCATATCTATAACAGAGAACATATAAACTTCTCTTGATGTCAAATGTTCAGAAAACATACATAGGTGTAGAAAGGAGAAGAAGAATCAAAATTAAATTGGGGCCTAGCTGCCAATCTAAACGGGATAAATCCCACAACAACGCGATCTCTTATCGTTAACACGACTCACCCGTATTATTCCTACGCCTGATTAGTTATAAAACCAACTTTACAATCAGCAAGCATTAAGCTTTTTGTGGTTTCATGAAAGCATATAACGTAGCTGTTCCACGTGCTTCCACACTCATTATCTGCTCATTAGAGGAAAACTCTCGGACAACAGATAACAAATAGTAAACTCTTTCAATTAAATGAGTGACTCACTCGTTCACATTACGTTCGTACGTTAAACAGGTATCATTCCATGAGAATGCAACCGAGTGTGAAGTACCTATTCCATTAATTTTCTGACATTATGTTTGGCACCAAATACGTGCGCGGTTCGTTAAAATGGTACAGGTATTTCATGAGAATGCAATCGAGTGTAAAGTATTTCATTTGTTTTATAATAAGACATTAAATATTTGACGTATTATTTTAATGAAACGGGATTCACAGGATATATGAACGGGGAATCTAGGTATTTAATGAGAATGCAATCGAGTGTTAAGTATTCCATTTGTTTTATAATAAGATGTTCAATATTTGGCATATATTTTTAATTAAACGGGATTCACAGGATATATGAACGGGGAATGCAGGTATTTCATGAGAATGCAATCGAGTGTAAAGTATTCCATTTGTTTTATAATAAGATATCAGATATTTGGCGTATTATTTTAATGAAACGGGATTCACAAGATGTATGAACAGGGAATGCAGGTATTTCATACGAATGCAATCGAGTGCAAAGTATTCCATTTGTTTTATAACAAGACATTCAATATTTGGCGTATTATTTTAATAAAACGGGATTCACAGGATTTATGAACGGGGAATGCATGTTTATCAGTGTTCATGTTTACCGCTGGCACACTGACGGCCATTACGTGTAAATGAATGATTACAGAACAAATACTCAGAGTACGATACCTATTATATATTTAATGGTTAAAACAAACACTGTACAGATACGAACTCGTATATACATTCATGAACAAAATCATTGAGGACGCTTAAGAAAACAATTCAAATGCCTCTTTTATATCTACTTAAAGTTGAAGCTTTTTTTGAAGTGAAAACTTCTTTATCAGCGTTTTGCATTTTTAGGGATGGGTAAAAAATGTAAAACTCGCGTCAAGACACGTGACCTGATCGAAAATTCGTAAGACGTAGGTGAGGAAATAATATCAGTTCTATTTGTAATGTAATATAAATTGTCATGTTTGTGTACGATTGCGCAATAAATGAATATTGTATTTTACCACATAAATGATAGTACTTTTATACTGATAATTAAAGCAATTCGTGCGAAATTATTCCCTAATCATTCCAAAATATCAAAAATGCACAACGTTAATGTTCAAGTTTTCACTTCTGCCGGCACTCCCGGAGTGCAACCCGTTTTTTTTTACAATTTAGCGTGCATGTAGGTACTATCTGTGCCGTTTGACGAACTCAGAGGTGTATATCTTGTAGCGATATCGTAAATATTGCCATTTCATGAAATCTTCTTCAACTTTCATGATGTGGCTGAGGTTGGCCTCAGCCACATCATACGATACGACCACAACATATCCAATTTTCCGTATTACCCATACAAATATTATAAATGCTAAAGTGTCTCTGACTGTCTGTTACCTCTTCATGCTTAAACCGCCGAATCGATTTAGATGAAATTTGATATGAAGATAGTTAGAGTCCCGGGAAAGGACATAGGATTTTTTATCTCAGAAATCATCCTTTAAAGGGGTGAAAAACAGGGTGGAAGTTTGTACGGGAGTCCGTCATTATTGAAGATAAAACCATGGACTTTTTGTATTTAGGCCCCTGATAAAAAGTAAATAAATATTTTAAGTGTTTTTGAAACACAATACAACAGTTTAAGCGTTTTTTAAATATAACAATTGCTGCCCAAAGTAACTATTACACACGGGCGAAGTCGCGGGCAAGATGTGCAAATAACTCTGTCTGTATTACATCTTAACGGCTGTAGAGATTTGGATGAAACTCGGCACTCGAGTAGTCCCGGAATAGAACATGGAATACTTTTCATCCCGGTAGTGTACTCCCTTCGTATAATTTCAACTATCACGCGCAATGTCAAGAGCTAGTATAAAATTGATACAATACCACGGAGTAACCAATAAACTTTGATACCATATTAACGAGTAACCCTAAAACGGCTAGTCACAAAAACTGCACTTAGTGCAGCACGGGAAGCCACTTCCCGCCAGATTCGAAGTAGCTCGAAGTCATGACTAATCGTGTTAGTTCGAATCGGTCCCAATCGACCGTTTGTCCAAGAATGGAAATAGCTTAACAGTGGCGGTCCCCGACGAGCCCAGGCCGCTAACTAATCGGAGTTAATGACTATTTATACCGACGAGCCTACGGCGACATCACGCTAACCCAAATACCCACAGCTTTAAAAAGGAATAAAGGCATTTTAAAGGATAAATAAATAAACAAATCAATAAATAAATAAATTGATGGGTAGTGTACTGTCAACCTCCAACCGATACTAGTCACTGAACGAGGGAACAGATAAACGGGCCATCACGAATAAATGTACTTGGGGTTTAAAGACTTTACTACTTTTAAAGACTTTAAATACCCACCTAAAATATCCAATATTCTATCATGACAATACATCTTTATGAATTTTATTGACATACATTTCTTAAATTGAATTTATATTGATTTTGAATTAATATTAAGTCGTATTATTAAGTATAATTGATAACGTTGGGACCAATGTGGAATGTAGTGTTTTTTTTTTCCGGGCTTTATGATAATTATTTAATTTGTGTGTTACATTTATTGTTAACACCACTGTTCGACACAAATGTACATTTGTTGAAGAATAAATAAATAAATAAAAGATATAAAGGCAATAATTTTCAAGACTATATTTATTTATACAGGGTGTCCCAAAACTCAACGTCAAGCCGAAACGGGGTGACAGGATTGATCATAACCATCACGAGAAAAATCTGAAAAAAAATCTATCCCATGCAGTTTAAAAATTATGGGCATTTTAAGAAAAACCTAGAAATTTGATCAAACTGTACCATTTTTCGGTTATTGTGGTTATTCTTTTTTATTTTTGTTCATTTGAACTTTGGAAACGTAATCCTAAATAACATTTCTAGAATCCCAATAAAAAATAATGACACAATTGCCTCAAGTTTCCGAGAATTGAGACTATTTGTTAAACTACGAATTTAAAATTTTCAAGATTCGTCGACTTTGACAGGCCCTCCTATAAAAAAAATGTACTAGAGTGCCTTGGCAAGTGGCATTAAAAGTTGGCGCATTTAATCAGAATTCTAAAATGGTACAATACTTGTTAGTTCCATACAATAGAAAAGAGTAAAAAAATTAAAACCTCAAGTAACCCGATTTTTGCTATCTCATTTTACTCAGTTAAAATGTTTTTAATTCACACGAGCTCTAGGTAGGTTCTTAATTTTAAGACAAAATGATGAGAGAGATGGATAATGGGTATGTTCGCCATGAGTGAGCGAGACAGATAGTGACGCCACTTTTACCAAAGTGAAAAAAAGTTAGTAAAATTAGTAAAATAATTAATACGAATACGAACGTGCGCAGTAGACGAATGAGCGAAACGTACTAACTGGTTGGTGTCGGACTGGTAGCGTAGCCATTTGCTTGGCTGAAACTAGTGCGAATGAAACAGATAGATGCCATAGCATCTATCTGTTTCATTCGCACTCGTTTAAACGACGCATCTCCGTCTCAATGCGTGGCGTCACTATCTGTCTCGCTCACTCATGGCAAACATACCCATTATCCATCTCTCTCATCATTTTGCCTTAAAATTAAGAACCTACCTAGAGCTTGTGCGAATTAAAAACATTTTAACTGAGTAAAATCTGATAGCAAAAATCGGGTTACTTGAGGTTTTAATTTTTTTACTCTTTTCTATTGTATGGAACTAACAAGTATTGTACCATTTTAGAATTCTGATTAAATGCGCCAACTTTTAATGCTACTTGCCAAGGCACTCTAGTACATTTTTTTTATAGGAGGGCCTGTCAAAGTCGACGAATCTTGAAAATTTTAAATTCGTAGTTTAACAAATAGTCTCAATTCTCGGGAACTTGAGGCAATTGTGTCATTATTTTTTATTGGGATTCTAGAAATGTTATTTAGGATTACGTTTCTAAAGTTCAAATGAACAAAAATAAAAAATAATAACCACAATAACCGAAAAATGGTACAGTTTGATCAAATTTCTAGGTTTTTCTTAAAATGCCCATAATTTTCAAACTGCATGGGATAGATTTTTTTTCAGATTTTTCTCGTGATGGTTATGATCAATCCTGTCACCCCGTTTCGGCTTGACGTTGAGTTTTGGGACACCCTGTATATAATATTTATAAATCATTTTTTTATATTTATATTTATAAATAATATAATATTTTCTGTATATTTCGGGCAGTGTCTGACGGCCAGCAAATGCTGAGATGGTAACCCTTTCGGTATGGACACGTTCAGCACAATGTTAATATTTCATTGTTATGTGACATTATTGTTCTTTGTATTCTACGTACCTATATATGTCTAGTATATAGTCTGGTTCGAAGATTTTCTATTCTATTCTTTTGTGTTTTGTTGTCAAGGTTCCAAGCATAGATCGGAGTGTTACTCAAATTAACTATTTGAAATAACCGTTTCGCGACTAATTTTGAATGATTGTGAAGAGAAATCAACATATTCTGGCAGCTTGGTTACGAGAGTGGGTGGCAGTTACAAATGAACCGCACATTAAGCAATGGCTCTAAAAATACCACTTAGTGTATCGAAGCGTCGTTACGTTTGTGTTTTATTAAACGTCAGTACTTAGACCGGTTGCAGACGTGTTGTGTATTCAGATACAATGGCGCTTCTACAGTATCTATGATGACCAGAGATCGGAATAGGTAGACTATATTTACCTAATGTTCGTGGAAGTAAGTAACATAGAGTTGATAATACCTCCTCTAAAATCCCGGACTCATAGACATGATGATTGTATCCCGGGATTTAAGAAATTGCAAATTACTTATTGTGCTTTGAATACATTTGGACAAAATGATTATATTGAAGAATCTTATTTTGTTTTGAGAGTTCCGTACTTTTAGTAAGTACGGAACTCTCAAAACAAAATAATTTGATCTAAGCATGACAATATATAAAGGTTCATGGTTTTATCTTCAATAATGACGGACTCGAATACAAACTTTCATCCCCTACTTCAACCTCTTCAAGCCCTTTTCTCGTGACTAAAGCCTATGTCTTTCTCCAAGGTCTAATCTATCTCTGTACTAAATTTCATCAAAACTGGTTCCGCGGTTTAAGCGAGAAGAGGTATCGGACAGACAGACCGACAGATACACTTTATATATTAGTATGGATAATACTATTCTATAGGCACATTTTCGTACTGAAAAAGCGTTCAGATCATCTCAGCGACAATCATCAATGTTTTTGACAGTTTTCGACGAAAATGCGAACGCTCCTTAAAAACACGAAAAACGCTCGCGATAGTGGAAGGAAGCCGGGCAAAGATTAGGTCAAAAATATTCTCATTTGGCAAAAGTACTGTACAGTACTTATGTCTAATTAAAAAAGAAATTGCTCAAAAATGATTAATGCGAAATTTTCAAAAAGCAACCTCTTAAAAGTATTTATTGGTACATAATAACCAAAAAATAGTTTTTGAATACAAAAGTTTCAATTATAATGTCAGCTCACTTCACCAAGTTTAGTTCTTTTTTAGTTTAGAATTTATAGACAGTCCACATTATTATATATGTATTTGTCACCGGAAAATTGCAGACTCCGTAAGATTGTAACAAATCTTTATTGGATTATAATTTCTCGATATATTATGAAAAATCGTTTTTTTACAATAAATCCCATCCTAATTCAATAGTTTCCAATATATCCGTGTCTTATTAAGAAAAAATTGTTTTCAATTTCACGCGATATTTTACAATCTAACGGCGTCTGCAATTTTCTGGTGATATACACAGAATAGCTTTACTGGATTAATGCAAGATGGTCATAAGAGCCGACACTCGTGGAGACTCTCTAACGAACCCCTCCAGGGTACAGCCCTTATAACCGGATCAACGTTACCAGAATTAGCATATCCAGGTTCAACGGAGTTTGCGGCCGTTTTCCACGAACATAAGGGCTTTCACAAGTTCCTGGAATCCGAACAAACGTCACAGACAGCCCAAGAGAAGCCGCGTCTTATCAAGTTAGCTTTCCGTATTGTTAAGCTTCAAGTTCAATTTCTATAAAAGCCACAGTTCCTGAAAATGTGTGACTGGAGTTTTCCTACTATATTTTCTTTTTATCTCTGCGAGAGTTCACAAAATCAATGACAAACAGAGACAACACTAATTACATGTGACGTAACTCGCTAGTCACGCCAAAGTGAATTTACGCCATCTCGTAAATACGACGTTTTTCATGAAAAGGATGGAACTAAAGTTACACTTTAGTTACTAGTTAATAGTAACTACTATTTTACACCGATTTTTTATATTTCTTCACATATCGCACAATCTTTGTACCTTACATCTTTCGAATACTTAAGTTTTCACTTAAGAAGATTTTGTCAGTAGTTAAGAAGCCTGTTAACCCTATACCCTAAGATCAACTACTACTATTAGTTTTAATAACTGCAAAAAAACTGTAGTCTTTCAGTACATTAAGCAGGCCATACGCGTTCAAGTAATTTGATCGAATAGGCTGGTTCAAACTGTTTGATCAAATTGAAATACGTTCTTTTGTATGTCTTCATGCCATTTGAAGACTTATTTTTTATCAAATTTTCCCACAGACATTCATGCCAATTTGATCAAACAGTTTGAACCAGCCTATTCGATCAAATTACTTGAACGTGTATGGCCCGCATTTGGGTCTACTACGCTCGTTGCTACGAAGGCTATGAGGTTCTACGCGGCGCTACGGAGGCTACGCGGCCTCTACGCCGCTACGCCACTTTCTTTTTAAGTTAAAACATCGGTATGATAACATGGCTACAGTGTATTTTTATTTATACCTGCACATTATAAAATAAAGTCACTTTTTGCGTGTGTTAATTAGGCCGCATTGTTCTCCTAAACTACGAATGGTCTCCTAAAAATGAATTTCTAATATGGATTGTACTAGTGTTTGAATAAATAAATTATTATTGTTATTATTATTCCAGAAGGTTTATACATGTATTTACAAAAATATTAAAACCATGCGATGTCGGATCGCGTCCCTGGTTTTGTTATTACGTTGCAACTATTGGATATACAATAAACCAAACACATTTGCGGTCGACATTTCAATGAATTACGAGCACTTAGTAGAGTAAATCCAATCATCTTTGTTTATTTCGTTGTGGCTTCGATTCTGATTGCAATAGTCTAATCAGTTTTATGAAGCTTCGCACATTTGACTCCCATATCGTCGGAGACACTGCAATACCGCGAAACGACACTTTACTGTAAAGTCAAATTTTCGATGTTATTGTATTGATAAATGACAAATGATATTTATTTTGCAAGTAGGTTAAACATAACACTTTTACACGTCAATCTTTTTTGGTAATTTTAAGCTAGATGAGGCCGGTGTTTTCTAGCTGACTACCCTGAGAAGGAACACCGAAACAAACTCAGAGGTCAAAGTCTCTTTTAAAGTCCATACAATCTGTGCTGGTCAAATAAATTTTGGTATTGCAGTATCACCGATGATATGTGACACTTTCAAATTTATATTATTTTTTTGGTCCCACCAGTGGACTATTTAGGTTGTAATTATGTACCTAGTTATTGAAGTAAAACACGGCGGTTTTGAAAGGATCAATAAAATGTTACTGAGTTATCGTTATAATAAAAAAAATATTATTATAATTGAAAAAAATAAATAAAACCAGCTTGAGTTTTATTGCGCTAAAAAGCGTATCAAATCGTATCTGTTAAGCGTTAAGGAGTTACTTCGTCTGGAGCCAATGCTAGGTAATCAGATAAAAATATCATAAAAATCAGTCTTCGGAATTGAACCAACATTTAAAGTCCGAATTCTGCAGAATGATAGAAAGTGATTCTAATACAACTTTTAACTTTCCGGTGACATATAAAACACAAACATTGTTACTGCCTATGTGCCCAAACCGTTTTCATTTTTTTAGACCACTAAAACGGGTGTAAAATATTGTCATTCAGTTTCATCATATTTTGACAGAAAGCCGACTCAAAAATACTGGAAAAAGGCAAGCAGATAGATTAATTTTATGATTTATTTATCTTCATTCAGAATATTTATTATTGTGCTTTGAATTTTAATAAATAATTTAATCCTCGCAGATCATTTATGTAAATTTAATAAATTAATATTTCCCACAAGAATTTTAAAAGAACGTGCAGAAATGTAAACGTAATATCATAATTATGATACTGTGCTTGTTAATCTGTGTTGCTACAAATAATGTACACAACATTTATTATAAAATGAAATTCAATACTCCACAATTAACTTATTAAAATTAATTAATGTGGAAATAAAAGAGAGCAATGTTATGCTTTTTAAATGGAGAGAATTTTTCCTCAGTGTACAGGATTTTGTACAGCGTATACCTAGTTAAGTGTAGAGGTACCTTCAGTCGTCGTTGTCTTAACACAATGCGATCATTGCGCGAATACGCGATCGTCGTGTTTATTTGCTCGGTAAAACCGAATGGCCCGACGACGTGATCGTGTTTTCGCGCGATGGTCACTCTGTATTGGGACATCTAATGAATGAGCAGTCATTGGTTAGACACTCAAACGCGTCTCATTAATAGACATCAACGGTGTCGATTGCCATCATTCATCAATGTTGCACGCGACGTCATTAATGTTGCATGCGGTGTCATTTACCTGTGCCTCGTTCCTTCCACTAGTTCGTAAAGACTTCGCCGTAATAGAGCTATCCTTACTTCTGCCATTTGATATTTATATTGGTGTCGCCGCCACTTGTCTACACGATAAGGCTTATAAAGTGGTACATCAATAATTCGTAGGGGTCAATCGCACACTACTTATCGATTTATTATGTAAACAAGCGCGCCTGCCGAGCGTGGAGTCCTAGGTTCGATTCCCAGGTCAGGAAAAAGGTTTTATTGAGTTTTTCCAATAGGAATTTTTAAGTGACAGCCCGGAAGTTTGGAAGTTGATGGTGTGACACCCCGTGCCTCGGAAAGCATGTTAAGCCGTTGGTCCTGCACATTATCTCTCTTCGGTCGTGTCGGGTTGCCGTCCCATCGGAATATGAAAGTGATGGAAGAGGGAGTGCACCTGCGTTTGCGCACACACTTGTGCATTATAATACATATATCCCGCGCCGACGACTAGTCTAGGTTGTGATTGGCGGCCATGGCCGAAATTGATCAGGAAGATTATTGTATATGTAAATATCTCACTGTAAAAACTTAAGTGGAAAAAGCTTAAGGTGTAAGTGCTAGGGTAGCCCGCGAAACTAAAATTTTCATACTTTTTTGCATTTTGGAGGTGTGTCAGGATGTATGTTGATTTAAATACGATTAGCGACCGTAACAATTCGTCTATTCCCATTGAATGAATTTTTTATAAAATTACCATTCAATGAGATTCAATGAACTTAGAGGATTGTATTGATAATTTAATGATTATAATTCTATAAATAAATACGTCTTACGGTCGCGAATCGTATTTTGTTCAACATACAGCCTAGCACTGACCGGCAAATTGCAATAAAAACATAAGGTAATTTAAATTTCGCGGGCTACCCTGGCACCTCCACCTTAAGTGAACGTGTCATTCCTTGATTGACAGCTCACTACATGTTTGCCACACCGATTGCGGTTTGTGCTGAAGAGACAACTTAATCCAAACGTGTATGCAGTCCATAGTCGTGTGTAACCTATACCTAGTGTACAGTCAACAAAGCTATTTGGTATGCAGGCAGCTAACTTGCAACTACTTTTAAACAATGTTGTGAGTGTATTAAATACACGATTATTGTACACCACACTCGTAAGTATGTCATAAGCTTAAAAAGTTATAAGGCACACATTAGAAATAAATATTGGCAGCAATAATATGTTTGCCTGTAAGTGTAGTATAGCTTTTTTGACTGTACATTAGGTAGCATCTAATTTGAATAAAATCGTAACGCTAGGTAAGTGTCCACTACTGGATATCAGCTAAATGAAAAATTCAAGCTCGCCATTCGCGAGATATTTTCTGTGCACTTTATAATTTGACTCTTGTTTGACATCGGAAAAATTAAAAGAATAATTAGTTAATGTTATGCCGTCAAATGTTGCTCTCAGTAAGTTGCCTCTGAATATTAGGTTTACCAAGCTGAAACTATACTTATAAGAGATACAATAAACTGAAGTTTCTTTTTGTTTTGCATAATTTCGTGCCTTCCTCTCATCTAATCACTGAATAATTTATTTTATGCGTGTTGAAAGTTGAGATATCAGTGAGATTAATATATGTATATGTCACCGAAAAATAGCAAACTCCGTAAAATTATAAAATGACTTGAGAGATTGTAAACTCTCGAAAAATTGACAACTGAACATTTGGAATACTATTTTACGTATCAAAATTTGATAGTCTAATCTCGCGAAGTCATTACGAGAAATTGTGGACTGGCATAAAATGGCGACCAATCAGCTGTCTGGTCTACAATTTATATGTTTTGGAATGAAGTTCCTTATCGCATGGTAGGGACTTCGCGGATGGGAGCTAGGCGAAAAAAAGTGTAAGATTTTTCCGTCACGACTGCTTCTTTAGGTTATCCATAGGGTCACACGATATACTGCGTTACGAACTTTTTAATTAGTGCCGACAGCGAGCCTGACCTACGACAACAGCGTGACTCATTCTCTCATGATCGGCCAGACGAGCACGTGACTCGTGATGTGAATGTAACTCTACTGTCAATAAGCACTTACTTATATCTTCAACATTTGTTCAATTACTCTTTTACTACTTTGTAATGGGGTTCGCCAATGAAGAGAGCTGCCAAGCATCCGCGGCATGAGGACAAAGGGCATTCAACTAATCGAGACAAATCATATTAAAACAGCAGTAAAAAAAATTGTCAATTTCTAAAAAAACGTTGCCCCGCGCTAGGTACTCCTCCTGTGTCGTGAGTGCGTTTACAAACATACAAACTCACATACACAAACAGGCAGACCCGGAACAACTATCTGTAGGCCATACAAATATTTGTTCCGTGCGGGAATCGAAACCGCGACACGCAGCGCGGCAGCCAATTACTCAGCCACTGCGCCAACCGTATCGTCATAATAGTAAAACACTCTTCAGACAGCCACTCAAGAGTTTCCAACTAGAACTATGTGAAAACTTTTCTCTCTTGTCTCTATTTAAAGTTCGACTTGACTTATCAAGAGCTTTTAGTTTTCTTTATCAAATAGTGGAACAACTGTGGTCAATACTTGAACCAATATTTGTTACCGTGCTCTATAAGCCAATAAACTAGATGTTTGACTAGCCTGTGTACCAGAGGGATGCAAAGGCTGGGTAACTAGTCAATAGACTGACGTCACAAAGGGTACGCTTAGTCCGGTGGGGTTGCAGAAGACGGCTCCGGTGTTCCCCCGAGCCGGACCGGGGCAATCAAACCGGCTCGGGCTGCGCGCTGTCAATACCAGCTAAAATATTCAATTATCGTTCACTCGGCTTTTACCTTCGCTGAGCTCGCAGTGAATTTTTAATTTTTAACTTGACATGAACGTTGCAATGAATGCACTCGGTGTTTTACTAAAGGCGCACACAGTAAAGTAAAACGCAAGTTGTCTTGCGGTTTATTGGATTTCTTGTGTTTATTCCATCTTTATGTATAAAACCACTTGTCGCGCGTTTGTCTCGCAAAAACCCGAAAAAAGTTTGACTCATTTTTTTTTGCCTCAAACAAATTTATTTCATATCGTACAAAGTTCACCGGTCTACTATTTGTTATACAATAAAGAAACACAAATGTGTGAGGAGGAGATTACCTGTGGATGTACTGATCCGATTACGAAAATTGTATGGTTATAAGTTAAAAAGCTACAATACCCCTCAGAGCTAAAGCCTATTGTATCCCAACAGATCTCTCCACTTGTTTTTTAGGTTAGCCACCACAATGCGCCACCGTTGGATATCCCACCCATACGCACAAAACGTTCATTTAAAATCATTCATTCTACATTTAATATTTTAAATTCTAATCTAACTGTATACACATAAAATAATAATAAAAACTCCCTAACTTAAATTTGGCTTCAAAAAATTCGTCCGCATCGCTGTCGACTGGGAGTGAGTCCAAAAGACTGGCGGCATTGCCACGTTGTATGGCAATGCTTATCCTCTGTCCAAGCCAGCCCTTGGGTCACGCGAAGTGTCAACTTAGCGTTTAGTAAGTTCTTTAAATAACGCATGAGCACTCGGACCCCCGTGGGGTCCTAGTGCTAAAGCTAAAGCTATCCTAGTGTCAAAGAGATTGCAATTTTTGTGGTTGACAAGGCTCGTAAAGATGAATTTTGGGTACGTACTTGCGTAATTAAATTTTAGATTTATTTAAAGTTTTTGACGTTCTATGCGAGCCAGCCGCGCGTGTGAGGTGTCAGAAGACGCGTCTCGGCGCGGGATAATTATTATTATTGGAAATGCTTTCATTGTTGCGTAAAGCTAAGAAGTGTAAAATTGAAGAGTGAACAGGTTACTTCTAAGCAAGGAAGCTCCATCGTCGACCATAGCGTCGCTTTCAAACGCAAAGCTTATAAAAAAAGATGCAAAAAAACGCTAGTGATTAATATCGTAGATAACGGATTACTGTAGCAAATTAAATAGTCACTCTGTAATGACATATTCTTTATCGGGATACTTATCGATAATTCTGAATTTCCGAGAGGTCAATAATTCCTTATTGTTAATTCCAGCTAGTATTGGTTACGCATGATGGCATGTTAAGCTGAGCCTACAGTAATTGATGATATATTGCTATATAATGGTTATAATTACAGGATTACTCAAGACCAATAGAATATATATATATTATAACAACGTTCGAATTCGTATCTCAGTCGCAATCTGTCAAAAATGTATGAAAATTAAGGCTTTTTTGAACGTTGAACGTTGTTTAAAAATGAGTAGAATTGGCCCTCAGAATTACTTAGTAGCTATGTTATTCAAGGTGCATTGTCCTTATGTTAAATTAATGTGTTCTAAATATAGTACAACTTTTTTTGAAAAGAATAACTATGGACTTGTCCTTTGCGAATGGACACTAGTCACTTGTTTTGTGGAATTAGTTTGAAAGAGTCACCGCACCACTGGAACGCAAACGGCCTTGGATGTACACGGATGGGTTTCAGTCAGTAAGAGTCTGACATTCCCTTCCGTCTCGCCCAGAGCGGAAGGAGTCATTGCCAAAAAACTGGATTGTCCTTTAATCTGGTACTTGAGTCACCTACATACCAGGAGTATGTATAATACTGTGAATGTCTACTTACGTAGTTGTTAAGTTATCTTTGTATTTGTATTCTTGTATTTGTATTCTAACATAGATTTATAAGTAGCAATTGTACTGACAAATGTGTTTGAATATGGAATTATTTCTTACATAAATGGATTATTATTATTTATTATTTGATTACCGATCCAAAAAGAAAGTTACTTTTGTCTGTCTATTTTTTAACTTTAAGTATTGACCTACAAAAGTGCCTTTTACTCGTAATGGTCTAATTAAAAAAAAAATATTTCCACCTTGACTGTAGTATGGCATTTTCAATGAACAAATTGGACACGATCGCGTGCGTGACTTTCGTGTCCAAGTGATAATACAGGTGTTGGAAGAAGCAGTCACAGTGGTGTCGCCTCCAAAATCGTTCCATAATAGATGCGGTGGGTTCACCACCCGACACTCAAAGCCAGGGCTGTGGGGCGACGCCGCGCCGGCGAACACTGACAGACGCCGTGTCGCCGAGGAGACACTGCCTGGTGGCACAGTGAACCAAGGGGTTATTGACAGTAAATTTGTATCTACTCTTGTAGTCCGTCCACAGGTTCCATCTTCTCAGTGATCTTACCCCATTTGTTTTATACAAGGTATAGATGGGCTAGCATTTTAAGGGATGGGCTTTATGTAAATTTTGACGTTCAAGAAGTATTCTCAGTCCAATTGGAATAATTGACTTTTGATTCGATTTGACTGCAGGTTGTTCAAGCCTAAATAGACTAGCTACGCCAGACAATACCTTCCGCGACAAATTGGCGTACCCACTAAAAGGGAAAACATGGTAGCAGCTCTTGAAAAACCGAACGCAAAAAACGTCTATTAAGAGTAGGAACACCAATTTCAATTTGTGTACCAGGAAAAAAGTACCAGGTGATTTTTGACTTAATCAACCCTTACGTTTTAGCGTGCGTTTTTGTGTAGAGGACTCACGCTAGTGCTACTTATACTTAATGTTATTATTCCACGTGAAAGATTTAACTTCGTAATATATATCTATAGGGCATCTGCCTTTGACGAGCGCTGGTACAGGAGTCCCATATTAAAACAAAACATATTTTCATATTCTTAATTCTCTTAGGCTAAGCGCGCACTACGAAATTTATTCGTTGCGACTTTTAAAGTGCGGAATAAAATCACAAACAACAATAATTCCTACGCGCACCACGATTTATTATCGCCTGCGAAATAACAGGGCCAAACAATCACTGTGCTACCGCGGACGGGTGTGTACATCGAAACATGGATTTAAAAAAGAAAATAACCATTATATACTACTTAAGTTTACGTAAAAGAAGTTTAAATAAGAAGAAGAAGATAACTAAACGTTACTGGGTACATCCTTTGACAGCATTAAGACCTTCTAAAGGATTTTTTTACGTACTGTATAACGATCTTCGTGGAAATGATAAAAAATCACAAGTGGACTGACCGCTGCGCTAGCGATTTTTTCCGCAGTGCGCGAAGCTAGTACCGCTTCATAGGGTACAAAATATACGCACGATTTCGCATCTGCTATTTTAAATCGCAAACGATTTATTTTCGCAGTGCGTGTATTGTAGTACATTTCTGTTGTTCACAGATTGCAGTTTTTTTCGCAACGATTTATTTTCGTAGTGCGCGCTTAGCCTCAATATTTTTGCCAGACGCTTCCAAAGATCTACCTTGTCTGCCAGAAACGTGCAGCCAAGGAGATCCTGATAATATGTTTATTTAAACAGTACTTATTGTCATTTAACGATCAAGTCATTCGTTAAATAATGAGCGACGAGCGATATAAGTGGCTCCTGTAATTGCGCGAAAACTTTTAAAAGCTCCTTGCAGGAAGCTCTCCGCCATCAGAACTCGTTAACACTATTATCGACGCCATGATTGATGAGCTCACGTTATTACTTTACAGTCTCCAACTATTGGATTCTAAGAGCTTTTCTTTTAATTTTCCTAATTAAGAAGAATTGTTTCGTGGTAGTTTATGGCTAAATACTAATAGCCGCGCGGGTCAGTCAACAACCTTTGCCGAGGTAAGTCCTTGGATGGGTCACAATCATTTTAAAAACCAGATCCCGTTATTTTTTTCCTACGGAGGCATCTCCTTCCGTGCCTCAGAAATTACGTTAAACCGCTGGTCCCGTCTGTCACTTGTAGATCAGGGCCAGGTGGTATTTATTTCTTTCTTAACATTTTTTGGAAAAGCCTAGGCAGATTGATTCATGTCGTCAACGACTAACAATCTCACGATAATTATGATTGCTCCTTATTATTATGTTATCAATATTATTAGAGTTGGTAATGACAATAGCTCTGGTAGGCAATTATAACCAAACAAGCTGTTGCCGTTATTTTTCCCGTTCCCGTGAATGTTGCCATCATATAGGTACAAAAATAATTTTCCAAACCCGACTGGTAGTTCCAGAGATTAGCGCGTTCAAAAAAACAAATAAACAAATTCTTCAGCTTTATTGTATTAATGAATTATTATCGAATGATTCTGGGGTGTTAATGTATACCTACATTAACACCCCAGAATCATTCGGCTCACAAACCGCAGCCTTTCCAATTAATACCCACGTTTATTAGTTGAGTATAATAATGTTTATTTCAACCAACAACGGATCATAGTACACTCATTACACATAATGAAATAATACAAAAACACATAAGTACACATAAAAGACCACAAATACATTAATTAAATTACACACATATTACCGGTTTCAATAGCTCAGTAATTGAACCAAACAGCAATGGTTCAGGTGATAATCGAACCTGTGCGCGAATGCCCTCAGGATGCGGTTGAAACCAACCCGAACCCTGCGCACCAGGGACATTTATGTGCACATAACTCGACATAAGTAAATACTGAACAGTAGATTTTTTAAGTGAAAACTTCTTTAGGCGCGTTGAGCACTTTTTGGGTGAACAAAAATCAGGCACTTCCGTCATCGTCACCGAACGCTTTAGCTTAGTTTTCACTTCTATCGGCAGTCCCCAAAGACTGCCCCGCATGTTTTTTTATTATCGCGATTTTGAGTTTGGTCCCATAGTAAAAGTTGATCATAATGATGAGTACAGTGACCCCTTTTCAGATATTGCGTTTGTTCTGTAACACGTTGTATAATAGATAAACGTTATAAGGAATACAGTAGAAAATAAAAAAGCCATTCTGTAGCAAAATATTAACGTCACTCGGAAATTAATCACGAGCGCACAGTATGCGCTCGTGATTAATTTCCGAGTGGGCAATTTGTTCTAACTGTTAATTCCAGCTAGTATTAGTTACCTTAGTTACCTATGATGATATGGTGGCTCACAGTCGAACGGGTTAATCTGCAAGGCAGCAACGCTTGCCCATGGGTCAGATTGTCTTAACATACCGAGGTTCCTCCGTGACTCGGAACGTTAAACCATTTGTCCCAGCTGTTATTTGTAGATCTTTGAGAATCATTACGGGTAGCCAGAAGCCAGCATATCTGACATCAGTCTTTCCAAGGTGTGGTCTTGTGTTACCCAGTTACTGAGTCGGATAATCAAGGCTTTATGTAATACCGGTACTCAGCGTATCCGGTTAGATTGGAAGCCAACCCCAATATAGTCGGGAATACGGCTAGGCAGATTTATCAGAGGTAGGTGAGCAAATACTGTTGGTAGAAGTGCGTTGTTGCGTGATATCAAGTGGGCGGCGTGTCAATCACACGCCGGCTGCAAGTGACGGACTAAATGTTTGGAGATTGAGGCCGTGTCCAAACAGACACATCAAAGCAGCAGCGAGCGCTCTTTCACGGGCGAGCACACAGTTGGGGACACGCTATTGACGACGCCCGCAGCTGCCGGTTCAGCCACATTCGCTTGCTGCACACTACACCATTCATTTTAGTCCGGCGTCCGAGCCGCTCGCTCTTTTACGCCCGCACCCTCGTCCAATCACGAAATACACCGGCTAACTGGGTGACATGCGACATGATCCATCAACATGTAAAAGCGATACACATAATAGTTGTATATGAATAGCGCTCTACATAGTCCGCATATCGTGTGCAGCATTATGTTAAACAGCGGCCATTTGAACGTTTATTATAGAATAATTGCGCCACTTAGCACACTTGGCAATCGCGCTGATGAACATCCTTTGTTACAATCAGCAATCAGCGCTGAAGAATGCGCTCCACAAATTGCGGTTCATTTTCGTTAATGAATAACAAACGATCGCAATAGCATTGCTGTCCGAATTATTGTTTAACTCTTCACAAAGTCGACTGAATATGTGAATTCGCAAAATAATGATTATTATTTATTCAGATTACAACTCCTATCAAAATATAATTTAATTAGTTGTACCTTTTCAACTTGTTTTGTTTGTTGAAGTATGTCAATACTCAATAAAATCAGATGTATATAATTGGGATATACATAATAAATCGAGGGCATGCGGAAAGTCCTGCAAACCTTTTCAGGTTTGCGGGACTTTCTTCTTTTTTACACAACACCCGTCTGGTCGGAGAATCCACCCTTTTCTATGGAGAAAAAGGAGGATCCTCCGACCAGACGGTTGTTGTGTATGGTGGGCAAATGCCCCTATATATGCTATGTTTGATATTTGGGCTGTTGTTAATGTTCAAATCACACGAAAAACTATGATACCTGCGATACTGGATTTCATTGACGTAGTTGCTGGTGTTATAGATGTTACGCGTTACTCTTTGTATCAGTATAGATTTCATTACGTTAGTTTTTTTGTGGCGGCATCGATGCTACACATATTTTTTTTTTTACTATTGATAGGTGTGCGATTGATCACTATCTCACCTGATGGTAAGCGATGATGTGGTTGAAGATGGAGCAAGCTTGCCTAGAAGTAACCTATTCACTCTTGACTTAAAGACTCCCAGGTTGTAACTGTCACCGGAAAATGGCAAACTCTGTAAGATTATAAAATAACTTGAGATATTATAAACTCTCGATAATTTGTCAACTGAACATTTGGAATACTTTTTTACTCATCAAAATTTGATAGTCTATTATATCTCGAAGTTATTCCGAGTAAATGCAAATATAATAAGGTTGACTGGTAGAGAATGCCTTGATGCATTAAGTCCGCCCATGTACCACTATTGTACATAAAGTTTAAATAAATAAATGTGGACTGACATAAAATGACGCCCAATCAGAGCAAAAGTCTACAAAATATCCGTTTTAACCTGGAAACAAGGCTCTCATTGGTCTGTTCAGATATGAGCTCACACCAACAAAGACCAATGAGGGGCCAAGTTTCCACATTAGCCATCACACCAAAACAGATAAAATGTAGACCAGAGTGCTGATTGGTCGCCAGTTTATGTCAGTGCACAATTTCTCGGATCAAATTTTGATGCGTTGAAAAGTATTCCAAATGTTACATTGACAATTTATCGAGAGTTTACAATCTCTCAAGTTATTTTATAATGTTACGGAGTTGGCCATTTTCCGGTGACATAACTATCAGGAAACTCAGACTGGCAGGGAATTCCACTCCTTAGCTACAGGAAAAAAATACAACAAATAACAACAAATTGAAACATTTACAACAATATACGTTGCCTCTGACAGCTTTGTCATCGACAACGAACACAATCAAACCTTTGTGATATGCAGTTCTATTGAGTGAACTGGATTCTGTTTGTTGAAAGTATCGCAGCAAAAGATCTGTTTGTTGAATTTGTAGTAGCAGAAAACATGGTTTACAGTCCCTCGAAAATGTTTTTCAGAAAAATGATTGCATTCCTTAAAGGAACCAGTGATCAGCGTATTGCAGTGATAATATGCAGCACTAAGACGAGAGATGTGGTGATGGCGCCTCAAGCAAAAAAAGGATTTAAAAGAGTGTCCGTGGAGTTTCTTGCACAATCTTCTCCATAGAGATCTACGCTTTCGAACGTGCAAATAGCTTCATCTTTGACTGACCGACTTTGACAATTCAAAAGTGCCGATGGTTTAATTGAAATAAACCATTTGAGTTTGGATTTGATTTTGAGCGCTAACATACAGGAATGTGTTCGCAAATGCGCCGCAACGCTTTGGTAATATTAGCGAATAATGTGCAGATGTTCACGGAGCAGCGCGCCGCAACATTCTGCTCATAGCTCTCACACGTTACCCGCCTCCGGCATCTCTTGTAAAATTCAAACATGAAGCTATTCCTATAATTTGAAGCTCGATATTTCAGGCATGCTGGTCACGTATTAAGACACTATGCAGATGCCTCTGTGGCAGCCTTACCGTACTAATCTGACTGGTACCTGACTTGCTTGCTCCTTCGCTCTCTCTCAGCAGTGGACAACGTGGGCTCCTGAACATTTGCGCGTCCCAAGCCAGACGTTATTACATTAGCTAAGCATCGTTTGTAGTGTTCAACTAGCAAATAAGCTAGTTTTGCATACAACCTAACTAAGCTGAACCTAACTTAGTTACGTGGTATGCTTTTTGGTAATTACAAGATTTTGAGGACTAGGAGTAGAAAATACATAAGTAGGAAATAAGGACTAGGATAAAAAAAAGAAAAACAACACGCTGCGCTCCAAAAAAGGTATCATTGACGTCGGCAAAAAATGGGGAAGGCCTTTGCCCAGCAGTGGGACACAATAGGCTAAGGAAAAAAAAGCAGGATATTATATTTTGATAGTAAGTTAAGTTAATAATTTCTGAAAAACTTATTAGCTTTAGAAAAGTTGTGTTTAGTAAAAATTACTGTTGCGAGTCATTTTCAAATTTAAACCAACTTTCAGTTTTGTTAACGAGCACCAGGAGAGTTATTGGGCATGAGTACACACAGCGGCAAAAATCGTTTAACTTTGAAGTTTAAATGATATGTAAAAAAAAGCACGAGATAACTACGAGTTCCTCCTCTCTTCGCTCCTCTAAAGAGTATGGTGTTGCGGGTGGGTATCGTCGGGGGTCACATGGGGGATAAGGGGGGGGAGAAGTCGCGGATAAGACTATTTTCAGTGAAGAACTTTTAACTTAATAAATCGGAGTGGCCTCGCAACACAACCTCCTCCGGTGCTACTGAATGTTCATATTTTACAAAGCTAGGGCCGCCAGTGTATCCAGACAACTAATTTTTGTAGTAGTAAAACAATTTTGTACAATAATCTACATATCTTCACATCGAAAACTGTGATGGAGAACAAAATCAGTCATCAGTATATCGCCGTTTAACAGTAAAAGGCTAGAAAAGAACGAAGCCTATTCACATTTAAAATTCATCAAAATCGTACAAAAAGAAACATTATAAATAAATGAACAAACAAAAATAGATTTGATAAGCTTAATAGAACATTGCGGACAATGACCTTGAACTTGAAAAGCGTTCCGAAGCAGAGATAAATAATATAATAATGAAGTAACTCGACGTAACGTCGCGGTGTTACCCACGCGGTGGTGGCTCGAGCGGATTGGGGTTATATCGTAAGGAGCAACTTCAGACAAGGCGCTCCGGGTAACAAAAACTTGAGGTTTTATGCGGCCGCTGTACGTTATTTTATAACCTATGTTTTAGCGGTGTTTAATGTGAGCGTTTATTTCATTAATATATCGGCGGATCTGACCAATGAGTATCGTTTAGAAGCGGGTGTGTATTAGCTAATCCATTACATTATAATATATCTCAACCAAGACTAGCCATCGCGCGAGCATTTTATAGTGCACAAGTTTGTGCGCAAACACAGGTGCACAGCCCGGAGTTTGGATGTAGGTGGTGTGACGCCCCCGTGCCTCGGAAAGCACGTTAAGCCGTTGGTCCTGCGCCAGATCTCTCTCCGCTCGTGTCGGGATGCCGTCCCATAGGAATATAACATTCTAATATTATTAATGCAAAAGTAACTCTGTCAGAGATCCGAGAAAAATACCTATTCCGTGTTCTTCATTACAGAATTTTTCTCGGGAGTGTGTTCCCTTGGATAATTCCTTCCTTGGAAGCCTCTAGCGTGCTCTAGCAGACGTTAGTACCGTAATACATAATATTGTGTTTAGAATATTGATCTCATACCAACGTCACAGCCAACTAGCTTAGCTGTTTCATTAAAAGCCTAGCCTTTTCATTGAACTGCGTCGTTTAATCAGCAACATAAGTGATATAGGCAAGTCATTAAACGATATTGAACCAAAGATGTCACTAAGGTAGCTGAAAAACTGGCGCAGTTAAATGAAAAAGCTAGGCAACCAATTAAACGCCTGATTAAGCTATTATACTGAGCTGAGGCCCTTTGGCGTTGTTGGTTTTCATTATTTATTTTGTTTAATTTTAAGGTGTTTCTGTTTTTTTTTTAATGCCACCATCATCTGCTTAGCCTTCTCCCAACTATATTGGGGTCGGCTACCAGTCAAACCGGATTCAGCTGAATACCAGTATTTTACGTGGAGCGGCTGCCTACCAGATCGGTCCTCTCCTGTTTTTTATAATGCCAATAAAATCAACACAATTTTCTTTCTTTCTTTCTTTCTATTTGGCTGCGACATCGATAGTGGCCTAGAAAGACTCATTATAATAAAAAATCAATGCCTTTAACTTAGCAAATTACGTTGTTCTTCAAGGAAATTACCACGATAGTCAGGCAAAGCGCCGCGCCTTGAGGAGTGATCGCGCAGTTAATACAACATTTACAAAAAAGTCCAGACAAAGAATTAATCATTTGCAAAAGACCGGGCATTTTTTATTTTATTATACATACTATCTCTTGCCCGCGGCTTCATTCGAGTTAAAATAGATGTTTGCATAAAAAAAGCAGCCTGAAACCGTTTTCAGGGTCCCATTTACCTCTGTACCGAAATTCATCTAAATTGGTTTAGCGATTTAGGCGTGAAAATCTTTTTAATATCTACAATATTTCAATACACGTTGAAATTATATTTTTTGTAAAAGCATTTCATTGATACGCGTGTCATATATTATTCGGGCGAAGTATTGCATTGCCCGCCGTGGTTCAGGCACCCCCGCCCAGTGTGTCGATCAGTTCCGACAACTTGTAAAATTTATATTCGACTTGACATTGTAACCTTAAATTGCGTTTTTCTCCGAAGAGTTCTGAATTATGACGTGGGTTGTTTTGATAAGTCTTTCACGATAGCTGAGCGAGCAGGGAGATGTTTCAGGCTTGCACTTCAAATCATCAGTTGTAAAACAAACCGTTCAAAAACAATGTCCAAGTAGGTTTAACAACTGCCAGGGTTGCGGAATTTGTTCGAAAAAGTCACCGCGGCCCTGGAACGCAAAGGGCTTTATTTAGAAACACGGATGGTTTTTAGTCAGTAAGAGTCTGACACGCCCTTCCGCTCCAACCGGAGCGAAAAAGTCATTTGATGATTTCCCATCATTAAAAATAAAAAGTAGGTTTAACAAAATCTTATCCAGCATATTGACATTTAAAAGGAGGTATATTCAGGCCAAACACGAATCACAATTTTCATAATAATTTAAGTTATTTATTCTAAAGTAAGTATAATAATTATACTTACTTTCATTAGTGAGGACTTCAATTATTGAAGTTCTCACAATAAGCCTTTTTCACTTGGAATGTCACATTTAAAAAAAACTTTTATCCTAAGTGTATTCTGGCAGATTCTGAGCAGATAGGAGCCTGTGACAGACGGACAGACATATAAAGGAGTAATCTTTCATTATTCAGGAGTTTCTTTTCATACGAACGCTCGGCAATCAAAAAATAATAAAAATATAAATTCAGCTTCAGCCCGATGTTCATAGGATCGGTGAAAAATAAAATGCGTAACGAATCGAGTGAATCATTGATACGAACAATTTTAACAACATTGATCAAAATAAACTGGTCAATCAAATATCTTTTGTTTTTCATTTTGAATATTTAATTTCCAGCGCGGATGTAACGTAAAATTTTACCATAACTATAGTACTCGTTTCGCACATAATATATTTATATTTTTGTATGACACAAATTGTGTATGTCGCATAAAATTAAACCAAAATATTATTGGGTTGTAGTGACTTAGGTATTCTAACACCAGCGGACTCACGCTAGTGCTACTTATTGATATTTTATTACTATATTTAAGGTTTAAACTTCATAATATATTTGGCATCTGCCTTCCAAGAACGTTGGTACCGGAGTCCCAAATAAAAACAAAACATTTTTATATTCCTATTTCAAAGTCTCTTTTACTTCTCGCCAGACGCTTCCAAAGGGCTTCCTTGTCTGCCAGAGACCTGGAGCCAAGGATATCCTCCTCACAATATTTTGAAAATTCACTTATATTAATGATACAGGTAATGTTACTATACGTTTGCTAGGCCCTCTGTTAATATTAATTAACTTTAATTAATATCTCATTATTAACAGCTAGTTAGTTATGCATGAAAACTTAGTGAAACGGTATAATTACCCGATGAAATTATTCACTTATAGACATGTAAGTGAATAATTTCATCGGGAAAATATAGAACCATCAATATTTATGAAAAGGTTTAATTTAATTTGTTTTGTACACAGTAGTATATGAGTGCTAACTCAAGACATAAAACTTTTTGTTACGAACATCCTTTAAGCACTTTGTTGTTTTGTGTGTGCTTGTGTGGACTATGTTGTCTGAAAATTAATGAAGAATAAATAAGGAGGAGCTCGTGGCTCAGTAAAAACAGCCACAGTACAGGTTGATCTTCAAGGTTAAGCAACACTTGCCGAGGTCGGTTCGTGGATGGGTGACCATCAATATTAAACCAAGACTCTTATGTGTTCTGTCGATCCCTCGAAAGTCTTCTGCATGATAATCCTGGATGGGCTGGAAAGATGGCGACAGTGCACGATGCATGTAGCACAGGCTCATTCATTCCTATGATTCAATAATTTCCACTGCGACTATGTCAATGTCAAAGTAAGGTCTGGGTAATTAAATTTTATTAAATAAATAACGGTGCAATTAACATAATACTATGCTGATATACATCACATAAACATGACCTGTCATAACGAAGCATCAATTGCGAACGCGCCGATACGTGGCCGACATTCAGAAATAGGCAACGGATCAAAGACTGCACGTTTCATTCCATGTCTACGACACTATCGACTCGAAACCTTGGGGAGATGGACCACCAGGAGACAGTGGCAGCGGGTATCATCAGCTATCAGAGCGCCCAGTGGCACACGTGTGATTACTCCAGCAGTCCAGTCCCCGTATGGAGAGTGTCGGACCAGGAACACAGCGGATATCAGGGAGACGAGTCGTGCAGCGTACGAGCGCAATGCACGACTGAGCCCGTCGCGATGCCAACCATAGGCCTACCGCGAAAAAAACAAGCACTGTTTATTGTTGCCAAGCTACAATGCGTGTCAGAAATAACCGGACAAGAGTGACGTACTGTTGGAGCCAACGTTGGTGCCAAATCACATGATTCACATTTTAGGCAGGTCACGAGCGACACGCACATATGCATACGTACGTGTGAATATGTGATATATTTGTGTGAACCACAACTATTTACCAGGATTTGTATTAAATTTAATTTAAAAACACATCTGCGTCGAGCCGAGCCAAGAGTTCTATCGTCTCCTATTTTACTAGAGTCTTGTAAATTAAAGATGAAAAGGCAGGAAGTATGAGAAAGTTCCTTGAGTATGTAGGTTTCCATGAAAAGTGTTGTGGAGGAGCGTCAGACGGCTCTTGCTCTATTAAAGTCGCGGCACGCGCCTCGGAGTCTGTTTAATTGGCGCGATACATGTCATTAACTGGTCGCTACTGACGCTGTCGCGGAAGTGCCCGCGCGCCGCCAGCGCAGGAACGGGCCGCGTGCGTGCGCGCCGCCTTTATCTCACTAATGCTGACGAAAACACTTCGATGTGTGTCAGTTATTCGCATTCTCTATTTTTGTGAGCTATTTGTGTTTTATATTTGTTTGTGCCGGTGGATCGGTGCGGCCGCAGCCGGCGTTGCGGGTGATGCGGGGCGGCGGCGGCGCGGCGCGATACGGTGCGCGCTGCCGCTATCAATGTGACACAAGTTTAATAGCTAAAGTCACGCGGAGGAGACTATTAATCTTCCGCGAAGATAACGACACGACTCATGAATGTGTACACTAATCACAATAAAACCAAATCACATCAATTCTACAACACAACAAATGTTCAATGAAGTAATTAATGTCGGATGCTGTAGTACGCGGCGCCGGCTCGTTCACGAATATCGTTCATTAAATATTTAAATACACGTGACACCATCCGATTCGTTACGTGAATTGGAAACGACGTATTGCTCTGTGAAAATTATAGTTTGAGTAGTAATCAAATATAAAGTGAGCTAATAAGGTCATCTAAATGAGTAATGTGGCGATGTCGGCGCGCCGCCCTCCGCGCTATTATCAGAGCGTAGGTAATGTTTTGTACAAATTAGATCACTCATCTATAAAGTATACGTATCATTGCTAATAACACTCGGACATAACAATAAGGATATTACATCAGAATCAACAACAGTCGGCCACATGAGTGTTACGAGCTACGTCTGTGAGGCAATACCTACAATACATAATAATTACTGTCAATTTGTCGTGGCTCCTGTTGTTAGTCGTGCTGGAGTTCAACAGTTTCAATGATCAATTAATGTCATCATCATCATCGTCAGCCGAATGACGTCCACTACTGGACATAGGCCTCCTCCGAAGGGTCATAATCGCCTGGGAGAGACGGGTTGGCGATCGCAGTGTAGCTGTAGCAATGCACAAAGAATGTTGCTGCCCATTCTCTGGTGAGTCCTCTTCTATTTATTTTTTTTAATTTAATATAGGTTTGCTCTTGACTCTAGTCTAGGTCATAGATGACAGAGACAAAGTCGACGATGGAGCGAGCTTACCCAGAAGAAGCCTGTTCACTCTAATTTTTAATAGATTAGGGTTGTATGCGTTCGGAAACACAGACGCAGGATGGGAAATCATCAAATGACTTCTTCCGCTCTGGGTGGAGCGGAATGGCGTGTCAGACTCTTACTGACTCGATTCTTACACATTCGTGTTCCTTCTAAAGCCCATTCCAATGCTGCGGTGACTCTTTCGAACAAATTTCGCAACCTTAGTCGCCTTTTACGAATCAATCAATTTGTAACATAAGCATTGTCTCTGAATCCTTTACTGTGTATTCCTCCTTTCCTGTTCTTTGGCAGCAGACGGGTACAGTCCCCGAGTGGTGCTCATGGGACCAGTGCGCTCAAGCCGCGCGCTCTTTGCACTCAAGTAGACTCTTGTTTTAGTAGGCGCACTATTGCGTCAATGGAAACTCGTTAAAACCGTGCCACGACCTTTTGCTATTGAATTGATTAAATTAGCGATAACACGCCGCCGCGTTCGATACGCTATCAACATTTCACAGACAAGTGACCCCTAATGCATAGGCACAGATTCTCTATCGGAATTATTATACATTATTTTAATACTGTCATCATAAAACTTTAATTATGTCGTAAAATTATGGCTTTCATTAATGGCGAGGCACTCGATCTGCACGTTATTTATATGTGAATTAATTTAAAAGCTAGCCATTACGATGTCTTAAAATAGAGGAACATTGTTTGGGTGAAGGGCGCTTAAAGCGATAGCGCGTGAAGTGTGTGGCGATTGTGGCGAGCGGCGCGGAGTGGCGCGCTGTGGTGGGATGCGGCTTGGAGTGTCACAAAGTTTTGCAACATGTCGCGGCGCAGCATGGCCTTGACGCATTAGTTTTCAGCGTGACAACACTTTAGATCTTAACGTTCGCACGCACGACGCAAGACGCGTATTGTTGCCCACCACTTCCCCCGCTACTGTGACGTGTGCGTGCGCGTGCGCATCTCGTTTGTAATCTTCACATTCCTTGTTTGCCAAAAACTTTATCCCGTATTACGAGCCGCTCGCTAATCATTCGGATGTGACAGCTATTTACATTCGACTCGTGTAGCAGTCATCGATTCGTTTTAAACATTTTAGTTTAATCGGTCACTGGAACTTGATTTTTAATGCAGTTCATTTGATGAAAAATCAACAGTTGTTAAATAATAACCTCAATACCTTGGACAAAGGATAAGCATTGCCATACAACGTGGCAATGCTGCCAGCCTTTTGGGTACTTTACCAGTGGCCAGCGATGCGGACAAAGTTTTTGACGCCATATATTAGACTATCTATAGTTAGTTTTTTTTTTTTTAATTAAGTGTATAGCTGTAAATAGTTGTAGGTACTTTATACATAATAAATGAAAAAAAAATTATAACCTCAAACAATTTCGAGGTTTCTCTTTCAAAAACAATTCTCTTCGTGCTAACAAAAATTATCAAAGTTTATATTTTTCAACCTAAATCTAATTCGTTTTCGACAAACAATTGTCTCAAGCATTTATTTATATAAGCCCTGAAATTAGAAACTCCAGAACCTTGACGTAACTGAAACATGAAGGTTAAAAATACTAGTTCTAAAATACCTCTGACATTTTAAATTTGCTTCAGCTATAGTTAAACATTCAGTTGAAGAAGTTTTTTATTGTCTATAGGCTCGCGTTCAACCACAGCCTCACCTGATGAATGATGGGTCGACAATGTAGTAACCTATTCACTCTTGACTCATGGCCCGTTTCAATAACGTATCTATCTTTAACCAACTGTCAAATTAGCTACCAATAGTAGCTGAAACGTCATTTTTGCCAATGTCGTCATGACGTTGCGGAATTTGTTCGAAAGAGTCGCCGCGGCCCTGGAACGCAAAGGGCTTTAGAATGAACACGGATGGGTTTTAGTCAGTAAGAGTCTGACACGCCCTTCCGCTCCACCCAGAGCGGAAGAAATCATTTGATGATTTCCAATCTTAAAAAAAAAGGCGTCATGATTTTCAGCTACAGTTGGTTAAAGATAGATATATTATGTTATTGAGACCGGCTCTTAAAGACTCCCAGGTTGTAGCTATCAGGAAACTCAGGCTCCGATAGGAAATTCCACTAGTATGGACGACTACGCATGAAAGTATTGCCAAAACGTTTTTGTCTGAGTTTCTGACGTTTAGAGTTTTCAACGAAATTGCGAGTTGGTATTGGGTACAACCAGTAACTGACTACACTTTCTAAGTTTAATTAGATTCACCTGGAGGCAAGCGCCATCACAGCATTGATGACAAAGTTAAATCGACTATAGTTTAGATATGGCCAATCTGCTAAAGTTAGACAGCCGGTCGATTCTGTAAACATGTCGAAGTTAAGGATTGGGTGAAGTGATCACGAGGTGAGCTGTGAAACCATTTAATCAAGATGTCACATGATCACGAGTTGAGCTGTCATTCCATCTTGATTGTATGGATTGACAGCGCACCTCGCGATCACTTCACCCAAGCCTTCACTTCGACATGTTTACAGAATCGACCGGCAGTACATGATAACAAGAGTGGACTTCGCCTGAACGCTACCTATGGTCAAGAGCTCAATATACTTCTGCAAAGTGGAGCGGCCGAGTGGTTCAGTGCAGATAGTCTCGAACTATTCAACTTCAGCGCGTCCAGCGGCAGAGCGAAGCGAGCATACTTTGACTTACTTTTATAACTTTCAACTTGCTAACCATTTTCATGACAACGGTTCTCTGAATATTCTGTGTGAGCGGCTTACAAAATAACTTGCTCACAGCTGAGATGGTCTTCACAATTTCCAATTAGTTTTTTGTTCGTACTACTTACTCTCTTAGTAGTTTTAATATACAATTTGCATTTTTCTCTTCTTAATTGCAATCTTCGTTTAATTTTCTCTTGATTTTTAACTCTTCTCTAATGATCTATAATATAAATCGCGAAAAAAAAATCGACTGCCCCATACATTATGTCAGCATAGAAGACGGGGCCCGCTAGGGCCAGAGCCTGCCAGGGTTGCGGAATTTGTTCGAAAGAGTCACCGCGGCCCTGGAACTCAAAGGGCTTTGGAAGGAACACGGATGGGTTTCAGTCAGTAAGAATCTGACACGCCCTTTCGCTCGACCCAGAGCGGAAGAAGTCATTTGATGATTTCCCATCCTTATAAAAAAGAGGTTGTGCATTTATTCTGTTACACGTTGTAATTATAGAAAACATTAATATTGTTTCTACCTATGTCTTAACTGAAAGGATATGCGCGTACGAAGACGCGAGCAAAAGCCACTCACTTTTTTAAATCGACGCAACAGATTTCTATACGGTTTTCATTAATAGAAAAAATATATTATATTAAATATTAAGTATCGGAAAAAGTTTGCGTATATACCTTGTACCCGTTACAGCGCATAGGCGGGGCGGGTTGCTACTGTGATAATAATTTAAAAGCAAGTGAAAACCGCGTCGAAGTGAGTTTTAATGGAGCTAATAAAAATAACGCAAATTAAGTTAAGAGCTTTACTGGCTGTGGTTTACTTTTCCTTGTAAATGTTTCAGCTTATATTACTATTCTTCCCTTTTTGTTTATTTTTACCTATTTTACTACAACGTATATTCTACCTTAAAATTAAGCAATTTCTTTTTACGTTATAGTTTATTACTTTTGCAATATCTATGTTTTTCTTCTTGGTAGTGGTAAAGAACTCATCTTCTGGCTAGTCTTTTCCCAATTATATTGGGGTCGGCTTCCAGTCAAACCGGATTCAGCTGAATACCAGTATTTTACGTGGAGCGGCTGCCTACCAGACCTCCACAACCCATTAACTGGGTAACACGGTACTCCTTGGTAAGACTGGTGTCAGATTTTCTGGCTTCTGACTATCCTCATACCTGATCATATCTACAAATAACAGCCGGGACCGACGGCTTCACGTGCTTTCAAAGGCACGGAGGAGTCTCGGTATGTTAAGATCACCCATCCACAGACCAACCTCGGCAAGCGTTGCTTAAGCTTGAAGATCGACCCGTGCGGCTGTTATTATTTAGCCACGAGCGCCTTAGTGGCAAAGAAATTGGATTTTTTGGTGGTGGACAATCAAAGGACAATCCAGGGTATAGACAAAATCAAACTGGTCGATTTGTGTATTAACTTTATAGAATACTGTTTCTTTTTTGTGTTTTTATTTTTCTGTTAATTCACACACTGTTTAATGGTTTCAATAATTGTAATTATGTGTGTACCAATGTACCTAAATTTATTTAGAAAATGAATAATTTTACCTCTGCTGGTAATACTTTGTTCCCATAAGTAGCATACCTCTGAGTGCATCGTCCTCACATAATATTAAATAAATTTTTGTATACCAAATATTGTAAAACCATTATTTGAAAAGAGTAACTATGGAGTTTCATGTCCGTTCTTCTCCATAAGAATCTACCTTTCCGAATGGACAGTAGAGTCACTTTATTAATTACATACTATTATTTTAACCGTAAATGATGACGTTCAAAAGTGCCGTTTAATGGCCTAATTGAAATAAACGCTTTGACTTTGACTTTGGTAGTAGAACTTATGATACGATATTTTGCTGTACGTAAAATAGTACCAATTTTAATTTCATGGGAATTTCTTTTATGAGACGGAACTCTAATTCTTTTTCCAAATAAAAGAAACCGCGGTTGCTCCTTATACTAACAACTATCTGCTAGTGAAATTCCCGTCAAAATCGTGGTATCGGAGATTAGCCAGAACAGATTATTGTGAAATTACAAAAATACACTTCAATTTCATAGATGTAACTAGCTTTTGCCCGCGTCTTCGTACGCGCATATCCCGTTTTTTCCTGTTCCCGTAGTAATTTCCCGTTCCCGTATAGCCCAAAGTCTTTTTCATGAATCTGGCTATCATATACAAAAAGAATTTTCCAAATCGGACTGGTAGTTCCAGAGATTATCTCGTACAAACAAACAAATATATATATATGATGCTAGATTAACTCGGTTTGCGTGTCTCTGGTCGCTATCTTAATCTGCGTTGACCGAAGACAGGTTCAGTTTACGTGAGTAAGCCGGATCTATTCGATTTACTCTATACACTGGCTTATCGGCTCATATGTGCGGCCTTTGCGACCCGTGTGCTGGACGTCCTGTTTGCGACGTTAGGCATCAATGGTTCGCGAAGCTGTGACGCCGAGACAAAGGCTTCGTCGTCTCTATGCGAATATTATTGGCTCGAGTAACCGGAGCAGCAAACAATACAAGGTATTATAGAATCAATTTGTATGTAGTTACACGTTATAATGTGTTATGGTTAAGGTCAGGACACACACTACGTACTTACATTTAGAATAGATAATAAATACTCTTTATTAATCATCCGCCGAATGATGTCTACTGCTGGACATATGCCTCCCCCAAAGAGAGGGACTTGCCATTATTATGCCTTAAAATGATCGAAATAGCAGAAGATTAACCTATTTTTATAAATACATCAATTTTAGTATTGTAAGAGTAAGACTTACTCCTGGTTGAATACATGATCCGGAGCGAGGAGGCTTGGGGAGCGGACACCTCCTTCTGCGAAGCAGTAATGCTAGCGAAGGAAAGGCAAGGCCTTCGCCCCAACCGCCGCTACAGGAGAAGACGCCCCGGACGTCGGGAGTCGCAGGGCGATCCCCGGCCACCGTAGGCGCGGGCCTGCGGACGGCGAGCATTGGGTGGCTCGCTGTCCGATCACCACCAGGCCCAGGTCGATGGCGCGTTGTGTTTCACTCGCGCCTCAAGGAGGTGTCAGCATAAAAGACGGGGCCCGCTAGGGCCAGAGCCTACCAGGGTTGCGAAATTTGTTCGAAAGAGTCACCGCGGCCCTGGAACGCATTCGGCTTTAGAAGGAACACGGATGCGTTTTAGTCAGTAAGAGTCTGACATACCCTTCCGCTCCACCCAGAGCGGAAGAAGTCATTTGATGATTTCCCATCCATAAAATCGAATATATAACCTGTGGATAACGAAGTTAGTTGCGCACTGATATACCTAGATTATAAGCTTACGTTAACCATGTATAGTGCGAAATTGTTTCGTTTTCCTGAATAAATAAAATCGATATATCTATAATAATAACTATAATATCTTGGGACAACTCACACACGGTCATCCGATCCCAAACTAGGCAGAGCCTGTGCTATGGCAACCAGACAACTGATAAACATACTTATATATTTCTAAATACATACATATTATAGACAAATTACACCCAGACACAGAACAAATGATCATGCTCATCACACAAAGATTTGTCCTGGGTGGGAATCGAACCCACGACCTCCGGTTTAGCAGTCAGGGTCACTAACCACTCGACCAACAGGCCTGTCAAAATAAAATAAAAATTATCGCCACGCTTGGCAGGGGGTTGGCGTTCGCAGTGTAGCTGTTGCAATGCACAGAGAATGCTGCTGCTCATTCTCTGGTGAGCCCCTTAGTCGGCTCTTATGACACCCACGGGAAGTGATGGGATACTCTTTATTGTGTGAAACAAACTACAATAAGAGCTTAAAAATAGTAGGGTGTATTGTTACACCCTACAATTTTCGGCGGTCTTATCGCTAAAAGGGATCTTTTAGAGGCAACCTTTTGATGGATTTGACTTAGAAGAAGAAAATATAGGTAGGTAGCCCGTGGTGTACTATTTACAAACTACAATACACATCTAATAAACTACCTACACATTCTTAATATATAAATACCTGCTATTAAATATATGGAAGCAGAGATATTTGTGAATATGGTTAATGACATTCAGGAAGACAGGTAGTTATTCTTGACTGTATTTTTAAAGGAAGTTAAATTTTTTGCCACTGTTACTGACACGGGCAAAGTAGAAAATTGTCAAACTTCTGGTTGCTGAGTTTCTGGCAGTCGGTTTTAGTGTACGATTAACTAGCTGCGCCTTGCGGTGTTACCCGCGGTGGTCTAAGCCTATGTATTAATCCAGGGTGTCAGCTTCCTGCATACCAAGTTTTATCAAAATTGGTCCAGCCGTTTGCGCGTGAAGAAGTAACAAACATACACACTCACAAACTTTCGCCATTATAATATTAGTGTGATTTCCCTTAAATATTTCTAATTTTCTCATCAGGTCACGAGCCCGGAGTTTGTTTACTACTGAGAGTAGGTAGCACTTAGGCAATGAGTCATCTGGCTCGAACCGCGCACGCTGCCAAGTACCCGAGGTTTACAAGTTCAACGTCGTATTAACTGAGTTATCTACTCTTCCAGCAAAGTACATTTGCACATTCATCATTTATGGAGCTGTATAATTTCCGACGGTCATAAAAGTCGTATAATCATATCGTTATGATCACTTTACCTGCGGCTAGAAGTTAACGAGGCAAGGTTACTAGTTACATGCAGTCAGCGGAAGCGTGATGAAGGCAATTTTCAAAACGCTAAAAATGAATGGGATTGACAAATGCAGTCCAAATATCACGTGAACAATCCCATAGATAAGCCACTTTTTCTAGAGCACTTTTCGTGAGCACAGAAGATCTGCAAGGCAACACAAATAGAAGCTGGGATCGCTATATTAGATCCAGTTGTTACCGAGACTGCTCTTGTAAACACTATTTCAATAACGCATTTACTCGTACGTGCGTCACCTACGCAATATTTGGCAATCAAATAAATATAATGAATACATGCGGAAAGCTTTGGTGCAGAGTTTTTTTATAGGGTGTGTCGGAAGCGTGTCGCGCAAAGAAACAGTGGCGGATTTACTCTCGTCTGTCCGCCACTAAGGAAGTTAGGGCTTGCTGTTGGTGCAAGCTTCTCATCACTACATATTTTATAACAAAGTCGATCGCTAAGGTACAGAAAGTCGACGCGTCTATCTACCAACGTGATAGACTTAACAAAACGTCAAATGGATTTTGAAGTGAAAATTTCTTTAGCGCGGTTGTGCACTTTTTGGAATGAGTAAAAAATGTTAAACTCGCGTCAGGACACGTGACCTGATCGAAAATTCGTAGGACGGAGGGAAAGTTCTGAAGTGTTAAATTTTTAATGTAATATAAATTTTCATGTTTGTGTACAATAGCGCAATAAAAGAATATAGTATTTTACCACATAAATGATAGTATAAAAACACTGATAATTATAATTAAAGCAATTCGTACAAAATTATTCCCTAACCATTCCAAAATATCAAAAATGCATAACGTTAATGTTCAAGTTTTCACTTCTGCCGGCACTCCCGGAATGCAACCCGTTGTTTTTTTATACGTTTTCACCAACGCACGTGACATGAGGAAGGTACGTCATCGTTTCGTATAAAATGGATAAAATAGTACGACGATTGTTGAGGATGTCGGAAAATTAGTGATTTGTACGTATACATATACCTACGCTCTGCTACTTGTGACTTGCGAAACGGGGGCGTTTTGCTAGTTTTATTATAAACCTAAGACGCGCGCGCCACGCGCCCGTCACAACACCCGCGCGTGCTCCCGTGGCGCCACACGCTTGTGGCGTGTGCAGGTGTGTGGGCGACGTGTGCGTCGCCCACACACCTGCCACACATCAGCCACACACTGTTTACGCGCTCTGCCCAGTTTTATGAGTTCATTCACGCATGCGACGCCAATAAACGATTTACTACCAAACATTAATTAATTAGCATTATTTAATAACGTATTAATAAATAGTCTATGACGTGGCACAAGACTGTCTTGTAAAGTTTTAGGAAGATAATTCACCTTCACAGAACGATTAATTTTATTTTGTACTTGAAAGGCGCTCCGACTTTGCTCGCGTAGCAGTCGATATTTTTTGCGACCTCTTCAACATCCATCGTAATATTTTAGCCAATTTACACATACGAGTATGTATGTATTTTTGTGTGTATGTACGTTTGTATTGAATAAACTCAAAAACTCATGTGCCGATTTCAAAAATTATTTCACCATTGGAAAGCTATATTATCAGCGAGTAACATAGGCTATATTTTATCCCTATATTCCCACGGGAACAGGAACTACGCGGGTGAAACCGCGTGACGACCGCTAGTTAATTATAGGTACAACTAACCATACCTTAAAAACACTACGTTCATTGTTTGACAGCACGGTTGGCGCAGTGGTTAAGCGATTGACTGTTGCGCTGCGTGTCGCGGGTTCGATTCCCGCACGGAACAATTATTTGTATGGCCTACAGATAGTTGTTCCGGGTCTGGCTGTTTGTGTATGTGACTTTGTATGTTTGTAAACGCACCCACGATACAGGAGAAATTCCTAGTGCGGGGCAAAGTTTAAAAAAAAAAAAAAATTGTTGAAAATCGTATGGGAAGTCGTATTTATTGTGTACATACAGACAGTCGCGGCGGGCGACTTTGTTGTTTTATAATAAGAAGATACTGAGCAAAATGCCAGCCGTGCTTGCTGGTCAAAGCTGTTAAACCAGCAAGCACGGCATTTTGCTCACTGCTGAGTGAGCCCCGTGAAAACTGGCACAGACTTGCAAAAGAGGCGACTGCTACAATCAATTTGCTCAGATTTGTATTTTTTATCAAGAGCCTGGCGAGGCGACCGACGCGAAGAGGCGACGAGGCGCGAGGCGACCCTATCGCTCGAGACGAGATCTTGTTGACTAACTTAACTTCCTGTTAAATTAAACACTTTAAAAAACATTTACTCAGCTCTTTTATTTATCTTTCAGTTTTTTATTGAAAAGTGCTTTGATGAATTCGCCTTAGACTCCAGAAAAGGGCATACTGTTAGCGAATGCGATTGTCGAAATGCCAAAATTTTGGGATTGCTCACGTGACATTTAACAGCGTTAGTCAATCCCATACATTTTTGACGTGTTAACCTACCTCTGGCAGACTGTCACTGTCCCTAGAGCCTTAGCAGTGAACACAGCTAACATTTTTGGTAATTCTATTTGTAAAACATATCATGGAATATTCAACTGACTAGCTGACTGCTTCACTGTCACAGAATTAGGACGGTGTCACTAAATAGCAGCGAGAACAAACATCATAACAACTAATGGACGTTTCCTGCGACACACAAGCATATACATATGTACATACTTAGGGTAGCTGATGTACGAACATAAGTGGCCTGAGTGCGAATTTATGTAGGTACTCGATCGCGTTAAATACTTTAAAAAATCGAACAAGTGCATTTTGAAACATGCACAGTTCAGGGTTCGGTAGGTATCTGTCTTGACGAATAATAAAATAATAACGAGCCCATTTTCGTTATAAGCGATCCCGAAATCCATAAATATGAACGACATGTGTAAACGAACATTTCCCGCAATGCCATTAGTTTTAAAAATAACTCCAACTGTACAGTCCTTTTGTCAATTTGATAAATCTGATACTTATTTGAATATGTTGAATTTAATGGACTTTATAATTTTCTCTAAAACAATGAATTTATTATTGTGACCTGTTTCGCAAATCACAAAAAAAAACGTATTAATTATTGCTTCAACTCAATTTAGCATGCCATTGTAAGAGTAATTTAATCGTTCTTATTTTGATGTTATAAGAAACCTTGTAGTTGTTGATTATAGTTGTATTCCGTATTAATAATACAAATGCGAAAGTAACTGTCTGTCTGTTACGCTTTCACGTATAGAGATAGATTAGACCTTGGAGAAGGACATAGGCTATGGGCAAAGTCGCTGGAAGAAACTAGTATCCTACTATAAATGGACGATAAATATTCATTTTCATTAAATTGTGTTTTTGATTCGATATTTTAGTACATTTCACAAAACCTACAGACAAGACAAGGTGCAATAACAAAATTGTTTATAAATTTTAAAAAGTTTGCTTTAATTTCCATTGATTTTAATATTTTTTTTACAAATAGTACTATTTTAGTTACAACTTTCAAATTACAATTCATTAATGTAGATTTTTATTAGTAGTCGAATACCCTATTACTATAATCGACTTGAAATACTGATCATATTTGTGGCCTCATCATCATCCTAGCATGTTCCCAACTATATTGGGGTCGGTTTCCAGTCAAACCGGATTTAGCTGAATACCAGTATTTTACGTGGAGCGGCTGCCTACCATATTTGTGGCCTCACGGTGGGGCAAATTAAGTGTGATGACCATAACCGCACACAATCCTACTTCCTACTAATATTATAAACGCGAAAGTTTGTAAGTACGGATGGATGGATGGATGGATGTTTGTTACTCTTTCACGCAAAAACTACTGAATGGGTTTTGATGAAATTTGGCACAGTCGTAGATTATAGTCTGAAATAACACATAGGATACTTTTTATCCCGGGAATATGTTCCCTTGGGATAATTTTCGACAATCACGCGGGTGAAGCCGCGAGCGGCAACTAGTAGTAAAATAATTAAGTAGGTAGCTGCCTAATAAGTCATAATCTCGGGGCACGGTTGTGTCTCCGCCAAGACTAGTCAAAGTAGCGTACCTACCTACTTTTACTCGAAGCGTTTCGTCGTATTTTCGAACCCTTAAAGTTTCGACCTGGATAACACTACTCAAACGTAATTAATTTCCTTCGCTATGTAATAGTTCCACGAACAATTAGAACATTTAACGACCAACACATACTTTTATACCGAGTTGTAAGGTTTGTAGAGTATGCTAACCGAGCCAAGTCCCATAGGGCTTGACTTGACTCGATATTTTACTCGTCTTGGCAACCAATTTACATAAAACGTTTTTATTGTGATGTATTTTACAAAACCATGTAAAGTGGAACATCGTGTGTTTGATAATCTGCTGCATTTAGGAACCCTTATCTCTGGGTCATCGGAAGGTGGAGTCAATTGAAGATACCACGGGAAGCAAATCATCACGGTTGAACTCTGGCTCGCTGATCGTCACACTGATCATATCTATCAGACTAGACTGAGTTAACTGTGCAGACAGGATAACTGCGTTCTCAGATCTAGACTGACAGTTAAAGATAATGGCGTGTCACTTAACTTCAGTAGGAAGGTAGTAGTTAACTTTTATACAAGGTACTTAACCAAACGCGTGAACAACTCGAAGTTTCTTCGAACAGAAATATATGTGAGAATGGATTATTATGAGTAGTTTGAATAGGGTCATGGGCGTGCAGTAGGCTACAGTAAGGGTAGGCCAGACCATACATAATCCAGGGTTGCGGAATTTGTTCGAAAAAGTCACCGCGGCCCTGGAACGCAAAGGGCTTTAGAAGGAACACGGATGGGTTTTCAGTCAGTAAGAGTCTGACACACCCTTCCGCTCCACCCAGAGCGGCAGAAGATTTCAAAGCCTTGAAAAAAAAAGACCATACATATAGCCCAAAAAAAAAAGTCCACATTATTCAGGGTTGAAATCACGATACTGACTATGCGAATTTTCGTCAGTATCGTGATTTATTGAATTTTTTTATTATATATTTTGAAATATTGTTTTTGGCCATTACGTATGGGCTGGCCTACCCTCACTGTAGCCTACTGCACGCCCATGAATAGAGTGAAGCCTTCAAGGCGAAATCCAAAGAAATCATAAAGAGATCAAAATGGTTAAATTAATAAGCTTAGTTTTTGTTTCTTGTAATTACAGACAAAGCACAAAAAGCTATCCGAAACTGTAAAATTTTCCCAATCAACCTTGAACCTAAAGCGTTAGCGATATAGTTGAAAATCTATTAAAGAAATTTGACAGATTGTTGTAGCATGATTTGTTGGCGTCTGTACCAACTGGTAAGCGATGATATGTTCGGCGACGGAGCACGCTTGCCTAGAAGTATCCTATTCACTATCGACCGTCAAGTTGTAGCTATCAGGAATCATGAAATGCGGCAGGGAATTCTACTGCACGCACAATGAAAATACCTATTCCGAAAACGTTTTATGCGTAGGTACTGAAACGAAACCGAGGGTTTGAAAAAAACAAACGAATATAACCTGTATTATTGTGACCAGCGATAATATCTGTGACACCCGATAACGTCACCTGTATGTACAATTTGATTGGACGATATTCATAGTCTGACGATTTAGTTTATATACGTAAGCAAGAACTATAATTCTTTCGTTTTAACTAATAAATATACCTTTAAGATCTTTTTATCTTCTGTGAGCCACATTATAATATAATTTATTTAATTTTATTATATGTACCTAGCTCTTAAGAAAATAAGACGTGAAAAGCGAGTTGGACTGGCAAAGGGAGAGTTCATTCTCACCAAATATTATTACCGAAAAAACACGGATTTCTGAATATTTATTGTCATGTAATTCAATTATTTTTTTATTCTTTGTTGTTATAGCAGGTACGGTTTATGAGATAGAGCCCGCTGACAGTCAGATTGAGAGATTTATAGTCAGCTGAAAGTGACCATCAACCAAATGTCCAATTAATCTTTAAAAATGACGGTAGGTACCGGTTGTAGTAGCAGAACAAGCAATCAGATGCGACGAGTGAGGTGCAGCATCGTGCTACCGGTGGCGGTACGTAGTACGCGCGAATTATAAACTAAACCGAGCAATAATGGTACGTCTTAGTAAAATCAATCAGTTGAGACACGCTTGGCCCGCCGCCAACATACCACATAAAAACTACGTGGAGAACGGCTCGTCTGGACGGTTGTCGGCGTGGATCGGCCTATTTTTCTTCGGCGCTCGGCCCTCGGCATTCGGTGCTCAGCGGAATCGTATCTAGAGTGGCAGTCACAAATAGAGCGGGGGACGAACATACATAAATGTATTCTTCCTCCTGACGTTAGCGGTGGTAAAACTATCATTATATTGATTGCGCTAATGACATGGTGAGGACAATGGCTAACGACGATTTAATCTGAGGCCGCGTCCTCCGCAGCCATGAGGGACAGTTGGTACCTGACACGCTCCGCCGTGAGCGAGCGACGAGGCCGGCGCATTGTGTTCATTCACGTAATGCAACACCCGTATATCAGTGAAAGCTGAGTACAACGCGTGCTGTGTCTGAAGACTTCAGGCGACACGCGGCTTCACGTTGCACTGCAAGTGATGGAGGTTGTCCAACAGTGGGCACCAAGCAGTGACTCCTGCGGCCGCCAATCAATGGCTCAAGCTCGCCTATAAATACAATGACAGACGCAAGTGTGTCCCGTGAGCGGCGCGCGCGCACGCATTGCACATCGTCGGGGGAAACACCGCCCACATGACTGTCCCCGCTCACACCCCACCCGCCCCCTTGTCTTTAGGGAGGAGCGGAGGGGGAGGTGATCCCACCACGTGCGTGCTCACAAACCTCCACTTAATACCAAACTCTAATAATACGCGAGTCAACATTTTATTTTTAGAATTTGCCTCGTAAAGATAATATTAGTCGGTAAACTTGGCTAGTTCCAAACATGTAACTGGTCACATGGGGGTTGTTCGCACAATCGAGTAAAGCGGTACAAAGAGATAAAATGCAGATCATTTGTACCTATACCGTGAAGCTATGCAAACGCATCGATTTCATTACTGCCAGAACTTGTAAAATTGTTTTACAAATATGCAATAAAAATGTAATACATGATTTTAAGACATCGCACGTATGATGGACAGCATTTGCGGAATTTGGAAATGATTTATATCACGAATACCACAAAAAATTATGAAGCTGTAGTAGATGTGCCTACAACTTGTTTTTCATGTTTTTCATCGGAATTCAACAAAGGAGTAATTCAATTAAGATTTCAATAAACGTAGGTAAGTTTTACAACAAACTAAAATATAGCATCAAAGAATTCGTCCTCAACGCTGCCAGCTAGTAATGTGCCCAAATTGCCACGTTGAATGGCAATACTTAGCCTCTGGCCAAAGTAAAAGCCAGCTCTTGGGTCACGGGAAATGTCAACCAGCCGTTTCGAGGGCTGTGAGCACAAGGGCCCCACGGCCCGAGGGTTTCAACCCCAAATGGCTCGAAAATATAGTTACCAATAAGGTTACTATATTTACGCCGCTTGAGGTTTTCCGCAGCCGCAGCAGCAGCACCAGCTCAAAACGATGAACTAGGAAGATGGGATGGCACAAGAGTATCGACACAGGTTGCGTGCCACACTAAAGGCCTACCCATCTTCCATGGAAACAAAGACATGCAGTTCGATCTTTTGCCATCGTCAAGTGTTGCCATTGGGTTCTAATACGGCTGGAACGCCGACGGTGACGAGAGCTCGTCGGATTATGACGTTTAAATTAGCGTGCCGCGCAAAACGGCCCGCACTACGGCTACAAGAAAGGCTGCGGAGCCCGAGGCTGTTGACAACCTCACCATAGTAACAGCGATGAGGAGAACAACATGGTGCTCCTAATCGTAAAGAAGCAGCGAGGTGGAAAGTGGTGTCGTCAAACAAAGTGCCTAGGTTCGACGAAGGTAGAGCATGAAGCCAAAGACCCGACTCCCATCAGGCGTGCACACTGAGCAGTAGTAGCAGATGTGGTCAGGAAGTTGTTCAGATTTCAATAAAGATTATTATTAATTTAACCAAGAAATAAAAAAAAAATTACAATATAGATTTTTGGTACCTTTATAGCGTTCATGAAATATGCTTTTTATGTATTTTGACATTTGATCAGATAGCAAACTACAGAACAAAAAGTACTAGGTGCTTTCTTAACAGCACTTAATATAAAGGCTGTAGAAGGAAAGGCTGTTGGCATGCTTTGTGCGCGAAACGAATCAATAGCTAATGTATTGTGCAGCTCAGCTGCCTGGATACCGGCTATCAGATTGTATGTTGTGTGCTATAACGATAGCTTGTACCCGCGCACATCGCTTCGCGTCGCCATCGCCTCGCCTCGCGCCTGTCCTACTTCAAAAAGGAGGAGGATATCAATACGGATGTTATTTTTTTGGGCATTGATTTTTAAAGATGGCCAAACCCTGAATAATGAGGAATATCGAAAAACACCGAAAGTAGTCTCGAGCCCGATTTTAATGTAGAGTAAAACTGCATTATTAGTCAGGAATCGAACCGGTTGATTATGAAAACAAAACACACCAAGATATAACACATGGCTTTCTAAAGAAAAGTGCTAATTTTTTAACAAATCACTTTTTAGATCTCTGACTAAACCTATTCTACTAGATGGATTTGCAAAATTCTTATTCGATTATTTTTTTTAAAAGAGGTTTATTCCGTAAATAGGTCCACTTAAATTTCGTAAAGATCTGATGAAAACTTCGGAGATAGCACTAAAAAGAGATAAATAAATAGCTAAGGACAGCACTTCTATCGTTATAAGTTTTCTATTCAACTCAAGTTTATACGGATTCTTGGATGGAGTTAGTCATCCTCTTCAACATCATATGAAATCCCTTTCAGAAAACCTCTTGATTAAAACCCTATACAAACTCTATAAAATTTTCAAATTCATTTTCATAATGGTTCCAAAATGAAAATCTAAACCATTCAAAGGATGGCCGTTATGATTTGGTAACGACACATGGGGTATTTGTTATAAGCTTTCTTCGATAAGGGTAACTGTATGAATGGGTTACTGTTTGATCGAGGTATCTGGTTACAAACGTTCGGATATGGGCGTGAGTCACCGAGCCGCTGTATCTTCCCTGCACGTCTCAGGTGCTCACCTCGCGCTATCAACTTACAGCGATTGTCTTTACTTCCGACCACCAACGTAGTTTGCTTGTTATTGCCCGCGATTTTGTTTGAACGGTTTAATTCTTAAGTTTTTGGTTCAAATCGCGGTGTCGGCTACTAAAAAAAATTTGTTCGTTCAGGAATTAGTTTGCCTGGATCCATGGATTGAGAAGCAGAACTGTAATACAAATTCATTATCATCAGGAACTGAACTGAACCGTCGTCAACGAGTAAAATTTCAACTCTGTACGATAAGAGGAAGTGGTTAAAAAAGGATATTTTACTGAAAAAATCTAATTAGTCCGTCAGCTAGATTTCTGAAAAATATAGGACACGTATATTTTTTCTGTTTTCTTTTTTCAAAAAATGAACACGATACAGTGCGTTGAAAAACGCGTGACGTCACTATGATGGTACAATTTTTACCAGCGACGTGACGTCACGCGTGTTTTAAACGTATTGCATCGTATTCATTTTTTGTTAACATAAAAAGGAATGTTAGATTTCCTAAAAATTTTTGGACACGTATGTGTGTGTATTTTTAGGTAATCTATCAAACGGACTAATTAGATTTTTTTCAGTAAAATTCAGCTTGCAATATTTGACCTAAACAAACATTGCAAGTTAAATAAAATCTTGTAATTAACCGATATCGTTTACCTACTCTGCTTGAAAGCGGATCAAAAACAAGTTAAAAATGACTCACTACTGCAGATAACTACCTATGTATTTTGTGTGTATTATATTCTCATATCGTTTGAGATAACAGCATTGTTTTATTGTCCCACTCCAATCTAAACTGCGTAACATTTCATTTTTATTCTGATTATTTATCAGCGATTGCCCGTTGAATCTAGATACCTAGTATCTTTATGAACGTAAATATGTACGGCACTTGAATTACCGTATAATAATGACTACTGCGTACAAAAATACCCGTTTGTTTAAGAGTTAGGTATCTTGGAATTAGTTCTAATTTGGACTTTGTATCTGTGGCTCAACATTATTATACAGAACATAACACTAAGGGTCATTTTTTATCCGTAGTACTGAGCCAACGGTTACAATTGTCATAATTTTTTTGTTATAATGTGTTTTTCGATCACCTAATAGTTTTTTTTTTATTTAACCGGACTTGCTTGTCGCGGCCTGAATATAATATTAAAGTCTCTTGGAGAGACTTCAATATTACATTACATTTAATTTAATGTTATTTAATATTATATTAAAGTCTCTTGGAGAAACTTCAATATTACCAGGGCTTATTAAACTTGCAAACTAAGCGACTGCACGCTAAGGGCATCCCCTGTGGGTTATGGCCCTCGACTTAGGGCGTCGCTAGGGGAAGGACAGCTAGGCCAGGCTGGATCGAACTAGATTTATTTGACCATAGGTTGAGCAAAATATTAATCGAAAAAGGATCATTAACAAAATTTTGGTGCCCATAATTTTGAACCATTGGTTAACTACGCATTAAAAGACTCGCTCCAAACGGCTGCGGGCTCGTGACGGGGCCTGAATCAAGTTGAGATTTCTATCTATCAATTACGTCATTTTTATGTATCCAATGCATCCTAAGTTTGCGACCGCGAACTATTCGTGCCGGTGTGACTGATCCTTGATCGATATGGTGCAAAATTTGTAGTTTTAAGTTTGGTTTACATCAGAATATATTATGTATTTTTTTTTTTATATAAACAAGCACTTCTGTTTTGTTCACCTAAGCACTAGTCTGACCAGATCATGATAAAAACAGGACGAATTCTGAGAATCATTTATCTATCTGGTATAAATTTCAACTTGCTAGGTCCACCGGTTCCTGAGAAAATCCGTGGTGACACACGGACAGACAAACGGATGAGTGAATAAGGGTTCCTTTTTTACCTTTTGAGGTTCGGAACCCTAAAAAATAAAGCCAGACCTTTTTGCTTTCAGCATACTGAAAATAGTTATTATACACAACATAAGTTATACTAAGGCCCAGTCTCTGGCTTCGTGAACAATTTATTTTGACGCAAAGTGTAATAATTTGTAAGAGGCTCGGGTAACTTTAAAGGATTCTTGAGTTAACTTTGGTGTTTTATTTCACGAAAAACTTTTTGCTTTGCAAAGGTGCCATTATAACAGTAAAGGTTTTAACACGTTTTTGTATATTTTACAAAGGGTATTTTTCTACTAAAAGGTTTAAAGAAGATTATAGAGGTACACTGCATCGTGAAAGGTTTTTGCTGTCTCGCATGGGTTTTAAATAAGTTTTCATTAACTATTGGTTGTACCTATGAAATTGAGGTTTTTTTTCGGCCTGTTGAACTATGATAACTATTGAAATTATTAATTCAAATAAACTTTAATATTAAAGTCATGTTATTCCTCTTACGGCATCAGTTTGCCGTTCAGTCACTGGTTCCTTTTCTGTAATATTGCCAAATTCATAACCATGAACTCGAAAATGTGTGCCCGTTCAAACTGGCCCGTTTAATGAAACGGCAATGTCGTAGGTAAATACCTAATATTTATGTATGGAGTTTCTGAAGTATTTCCCTTTCGAATGAAAATGGACGATTTAAATAGGTTGGAATTCAGCATTTCTTTAACGTCAATATCTATCAGTACTCAAAGCTTGTCTTTGATCGAATGCTTCGCGGGACGTATTCATAGCCCGCACTGATCGAGTGGAAGTCGATGTTAACCATCGGCAATCAATAAGTTAGACCAGCTATACTCAACCTTTTACCTTCATGGGCCCCATAACGCTTCTACTAATATCATGATGGGCCGCAATAACATGATTGTATTTTATTGCAGCCCATCCTGATAAAAATAAAGTAAGTAATACAAAACTACATTTAACAGTCGACAACATCCAGTCGACAGCGATGCGGATGAATTTTTTTTACGCCATATTTTAGGGTTAATTTAGTAAGGAGTTTTTATTTTTATTTCTAGTGTATATAGTTAGTTAAGTATTTATAAAAACAGGTGTATGTAAATAAAAATTATGTAAAAATTATAATATCTATGTAAATAAAAATTCCCTTATAAAATTTAAATTTTAAACAGTGACATGTGATTTTTGAATATGACAAATGGACTATCCATTTGTCATATTCAAAAATTCCGATAAAATTGCTAATACATAGGCCAACTTTTGCATTTTTCTAGCAGGTGAATAGGCTCAGCATATCGTCAAAGAATCGATCAGTAAGCCAAGATCTGTATAGTAAAATTAATTAATTGAATTATAAATTCAATGAATTCTAATAGTTTTTATGCTCAATAAAGTAGGTAGTATAGAGTAAATATAGCACTCATAATGTGTTAGGCTACAGAGCCACATGTAACAGCTTGGAGGACCACATGCGGCCCGCGGGCCTCATTTTGAGTACAGCTGGGCTAGACTAGACATGGCTTCTTCTTTACACTCTCTCATACCCTATGGACACTATGTCCTCAAGAAGAAGAGTAGAGAAGAAGACATGGTGTAGTAAAGCTCACTGACTGTCAAGTAAGACATGTATGTAGGTAAATATTTATCGGTATTCTCACATATCCTGTGCTAATCCTCCCAGTACTAAGATGGTAGGTCCCAATTAAAATCGGTCTTCTACAGATTGTACTTCGGGGAGAGTGCCCAGGAACTCCACGATCTTATCCCACCGGCCCCCTTCTACCATTGGACATCTAGACGCACTGCAAGTTACCATTCCTACCGTGTTGCTATTCCACCAATTCGCACTAAACGTTTCCAAACGTTTTTTATAATGCGCAGAGCAAAGGAGTGAAACTCTCTGCCTGCGTCTGTGTTTCCGAACGCATACAACCCTAATCTCTTCATAATTAGCGTGAACAGGCTTCTTCTGGGTAAGCTCGCTCCATCATCGACTTTGTCTCTGTCATCTATGATCTAGACTAGAGTCAAGAGCAAACTCATATTAAAAAAAAACATAAAAATTAAAAAAATCGATGGTTGTTTGTTTACTTGACTTATTAACCCTGTACTGATTTATTGTTGCACCTACAATTTTTTAATTTTTTTTCTGCATGCAACTTCGTCTATGTGTATTACAGAATTGGATTTAGAATAGTTATATATGATTTGTTGTTTTTCACAAACGAGTAGACGAATGTACGAGTTTGTAAAAACCAATTTCCGCACGTATGTCATTCAACGTTTTTTAACACATTTTCAAGAAAGCAGTCCTAATAGGTAATGAAACAAACTTTTTGTTTTTAGATACAAGTCGGAAAGTCGAAACAATCTTTAACGTTCCTAATAGGAAAATAGCGCGAATTTGCAAATGGCGCCATGTGCGCGTGGTGAAAATTAGAACTACATCTTTCGTCTCATTTTCTTTTTAGTATTAAAGTAATTAAAGTAAGTAAACGTATTGAGCAAAAGCGGTCCCAAGGACGTTCGATCATACAGCTTAATTATTCTAGTAATGTGAAACTCCTTGGTGGAATTCTGATATTTATATTACTTATGGAAATTTAAAAAAAAACCGTAAAGGATACGCACGTTGCTTTAAACGAGGAGTGCGGTAAAATAGGTACTCAAATGAGAGTACCTATTTTACCGCACGTTCCATTCTATGATGTGTAATTTTTAACTTTCGAACAATGTACTTGGCTTTGTAAATGCATATTTTGAGCAAATGCGTTGAAAAGAAATAAACAAAGTGCAACCCGAACAACAAAAACTACATATTATGTGCTGTGTCAATCCAGATTATAAACTAATTGGGTCAAAAATATCAAACAAATTCGTTTAGAATTTTTGCGTGATTGAAACACAAATTTCATACATTAAAACATATAGCTAAAGTAGAATAGGCAACCTTTGAAAGACTGTGTTACGTAAAATAGAAAAACCATCTATTATTTTCGTTTGATTCATTTAAGTTTATGCAATCAACTCATTAAAAGAAAACTTGCTCGAGCCGTACCTAACAATCTAAAGATAACCAGCTAGAACACGCTTGACATTTACAGCAAAAAGCACTCTTCAATTATTATTGAAGTCTGCCAGCGAGCTCCAACCTCGGCGGCAACAGCCTTAATAAATAAAATACTGGCCGGTATTAAGTTATAATATTCAGACAAAAAATGAAATAATGAAGAGCTACAATTTTATTAAGTTCTTCAGAAACAAAGTGACAATCAACTAAATAGATTGGCCTTGGTGCATGAATTCTGAATTTAACTGTAACAGGTTACTCAATGTTAATCCTACTAATATTATAAACGCGAAAGTTTGTAAGTATGGATGGATGGATGGATGTTTGTTACTCTTTCACGTCAGAACGGCTTAACGGATCTTGATGAAATTTGGCATAGAGATAGATTATAGTCTGGTATAACACATAGGATACTTTTCATCCCGGAAATATGTTCCCTTAGGATAATTTTTGACATAAACTCGGGCGGAGCCGCGAGCGGTAGCTTGTAAAAGATAAATCTAAGGAAAAATGCGTATATTTGATATGGCGTACAAAAATAGGAGACACTTAGGAAACAAAAGGATTATAGTAGAAAAAAACGAATACATAAATGAGATTGCGTTCTTAAGTCCCAACACAGCCGGTCCAGGCTACGCCCGGGACGTGTGACGACCACGTAGTGACGGACACATCCCGGTCACAGCCCTGATATGTGTGGATCAACCTTAAATGATGCCTTGGACTATGCGAGGTAACTCTTATAAAATAGAAAAAAACTTTTTTAGACTTCCAAATAAAAATAAAAAGTCGGTGTTAAAATACAAAGAAACAACCAAAAACAAAAGTTTTTCACCCAATAGCACCTGACTGGAAAGTCACAGGAAATCAAAACACGTAATTTCGTTTACTTGGATGACATAATTTCTATTTCCTCCAGCTATTTTGATTAAAAAACCAAACTAATGAACCGATTTTTATAAAATTTCTATAAGACCAATCGGAACCTTTCTCAGTATATAATATTTTTTTAATCGGTTCATAAATGACGGAGTAATGAGGTAACAAACATAAAAAAACCACCCGAATCTCTTTCTTGTTTTGAAGTCGTTTCTAAAAGGTTTAGCAGATCAAATTACTAATGAAAATGGAAGAAGCCTCGCTTAATATTAATGTATTTATTACAAGGCAAGTATTTTTCCGTCCACATGTTTATAAGTACCGGAGTAACTATGGACTAGTGTGTGTGAGTGTGATGGATGGCACGCCTGTTACGAACACGTCGATATAATGAACAAAGCCTCACCTGAGAAGGCCGACAGGCAGCTCCTGCTAAAACTCATCACTTTAATACTAGGCACTTATTGTGCCGTGTTTCCCTCACAGGTACTATGTAATGTAATTTGTAAGATAGCTAGCGGCTGTGCAGCTTCAAGCACTGTAATATTAGTGTATTTCACTGAAGGGTCGAAGTATCCAAATAGCTGCAATCCGGAAACGTGAAACAAGAAAACTGGAAGCATTGTCTCGTTGAACGGCAATTCTAATTGGGTATTTGACTAGTATGACAAATCTAAAAGAATCAATACTTATTTGATAGATGGTGTTAAACACGATTTGTGAAAAAATAAATCATAAAAATGGTCAAAAAACAGAGAAGTTATACACTTTTGTGTACAATTTGTTTTGTGTGGCCTCAATTCAATTTGGCGGGACTTGGGAGTGACGTCACACGCAATTAGTGAGTTTGAAACGTTTATTACAGATTTTAAAACTCTGACAACACCGCCATTTATTGAGATTAGAGTAGATTTGAGATTTTTAAGCAATATATTTTTTAAAATGCGTCTTTTCTAGATTTTAAGAAATGTAGTGAGCCTGTGGTCACACAAAAAGTCGTTAGTCGGCAAGAAATTTATGATTTTTGATATGATCAGACTGACAATTTCCTGAGATATTTTGCGTTATAAAAGTCTGGTGCACTGATTCTACTATTTGGATACTTCGACACTTTGGTTTTTATAAGTATTTTAGGTTTAGTATAGGTAAATAGCTAGTTAATATTTTAGTAATTTATGTAGATATTTATTATATTATTAGGTATATTATTTTTTACTTATACAAACAGAAATATATTTGGAAATATAATTAATACGTACCTACTTATTTCACATTTTATAGTTTTTTAATTCACATAATTTTATAATAATAATTTGATTTGTATTTATATATCTCATTTTAGTATGTGTTCCGTGAGTGTATCCGTGGCATCACAGGCTCTATTATTTATTATTTGCTGAGTTATTTATTTTTTGAACAACGCAGCATATGCTGAGATAGGGACCTTTTGACCTTGCACATATTAAATTCACGCTGTTCTAAATTCTGTTAATTATTTTTTTTTTACTGTTAGTTTATTTTATTTTTTTCTGTTTGTTTTGTGCAAGTCCCAAATAAATATTTTTCTTTCTTTCTTTTAATAAATATTATGTTTAAAGTACTTTGTGTTTGAATTCCAATAGTTTATTTTTTTATTTCTTGGAAAGTGTAGAACACAAGACGTTTTTCTTGTATACCGAGTCTACAAGAATCTTCGTGGCCGCAGTACAGTCAGCGACAAAAATCGATGAACACTGCTATTTTTCTCTCATCATCTAAATTAACATTATGATGACTCGACATCTATTTTAATAGCATTTCATATAATTGTGAAAGGGTTAATATTTTTTCAAATAAAACTTCTGTTCCGATTTTAAATAAAAATGTTGATGAAACGATAGACTTAAGAAGACGAAAGCGTTAATAGATTTTGTACTGACAAAAATCGGTTAAAACTTAGTCTTCCAACTCCCTGAGAGTAGATACATTCAGCAGACTGTACCTTTTCTAAGGTAGCTGAACGAAAAGACGCCACGATGCATTGTGACCCACACTTATCAAGAACACACGGCGCGGCATGGAGTTGAAGTTGAGAAGTTCTTAAATTCTAGCCGTGAAAATTTCTCTACCAAGTAGATTTCGACACGTTCTTATTATTAACATTGAATACTCAATTCAGAGGCTCGCCTATAATCTGTTTGTTTATGGTTTTGTCATCATTACTACTGGCTTTACTAAAAAAAAATTGGCTTCTCAAACTTTTTAGACAAAATATAATGGAATTCAAAGAAACAGACCAACCGATTTATTGCGTATATGAAAAAATAATCAAATTGATTATGTACATGTCTATTATTTGGTCTATCTGCGCGATCTTTGGGCTAAGTTTACACGGAACGCCAATATAACTCAATTAGTTGACGCCCGCGGCTCCGCCCGCGTGAATGTCGGAAACTATCCCAAGAGAAAAAAAAACATTAAATAATTATTATTAATTTGATTATTTAGGTAATATAAATATGAAATTTTATTCCCTTTAGAGCAGCAGCGGCGCACGAGGTTCTAGTGGTGGGGTTTATATTAAAACATATTGATAAAAATACCAATAAATCAAAAGTAAAAAAATATATTTATTTCAACTAGACCAATGGTACTTTTTAAAGTCTGAAATTGTTGATCATTGAAAATGTTGAAAACTACTACAGTACAAACTATAACCTACTTGTAAGACAAAACAATTAAAACATGTATTGAAACAATAATTAAATAGCATTTCCGTAAATACGAGCTCCTACAAGCGGCTTCGCGTGAATGTCAGAAATTATACAGAGGTATGCGGAAAAGAGAGTAAAGTCCCGCACACCTCCACTGAAATGGGAGGATCCTCCGACCAGACGGATGTTGTGTCTGGTGGGCAACTGCCCGATAGTTGATATTCGGACTGTTGTATATTGTTCAAATTGCACGGAAAACTTTGCTTGCGTGATGCAGGATTTCGTTGGTAGTTCGTCGCAGACAGGATGGATTGCTAGGCTAGGAGGACTTGCCAGGCAAATGGAAGGTTGGTTCCAGTAAGTCGGAACCGGAAGTCGCACAGTTCACGGTGAGTCGGAACTGTCTGCGGTGCCCTAGTGACTTGGGGTCCCAGAGAAAAGAATCTGGTTACAATACGAGCCAGAAGTATCGCTTTTTGCATCAATCATCCAGCTGCCTATCGAGAGCCACCTAGGGTGTTGGTCGAGGCTCATGGCTTTTAAGTCATGGGCTGATGCAACTATAGGTACAATGTTGCGCATATATCCACATCCCACATGTCGAATACCTCGCGAGCCAAGTCAAGATATCTATCTCGTGGTTCTAAATCCGGCTTATTGGCAATAATATTCCTATCAGAGATGATAGACCGATCCCAGTAGAACGTGAAATTGACATTTTCGAGAACTGGGAGGGGCACATACTTGTAATACGGTACTTCAGAGTTGATATTTCAAAGCAAGTTGCTGGTGAATAATCCTGGCCTGTGCAACTACTCACCGTTAGATAGACGATCACGAATATTTTAATTTTATTAGTCGCATCAGAACGATTCTAGCAGTCTGATTTCTGTCGGAGTCAGGTAAATTCTGTAAGCCGCCGCCGCCGCCATCCTTTGAATATCTTAAATTATTTTAGACTTTTTCTTGGTCTAGTTGAAATAAATAACATCGAGTTGTGACTTAAAGACCGTCCACATAATACAGACTTCCATAAACTTCTATAGAATTGTGTCCGTGCAACTAAGCCGGTGCAGACAAATGTCAATGTGACAATTTTTGAAGTGAAAACTTATTTTAGCGCGGTACGCATATTTTCAGATGAGATAAAATCTCTGGACTCGCGACACCGTTACGAGACGCAGACGATAAAAATCTACCATTCATTGAATTTTTGAATAGAGAATGTGATTTTACTATGTCCAATCAAAGCAATATTAGCACAACGAGATAATTATAAAAGTACAATTGATGCGGTATTCACGAGATATTAAAATAACTTCGAATCTTAATTGTTTATTTCCTATTTTAGTTACCATGAACCTATAGTTTCTACTTTAGATTGTAATAATTATTTTAATGATAATGATGATGATACAAGAGTTGTTGAAATTGGTAACGATGATTTATAAAAGTAAATGTATTTTAAAGTTTCTAATAATTAATAAAATACATTTCATAAATAAAATGCAATTCATAACCCAATAACCCCAGTACCCATCTAAAAAATGTCTAACGCGCCAAAATAAGTTTTCACTTCTGTCGGCACTCACGGAGTGCACCCGTATTTTTTTTTTATCAGTATAATATAATATCTTTTTTTTTATAATAACTTGGGACAACTCACACACGGTCATCCGATCCCAAACTAGGCAGAGCCTGTGCTATGGCAACCAGACAACTGATAAACATACTTATATATTTCTAAATACATACATATTATAGACAAATTACACCCAGACACAGAACAAATGATCATGCTCATCACACAAAGATTTGTCCTGGGTGGGAATCGAACCCACGACCTCCGGTTTAGCAGTCAGGGTCACTAACCACTCGACCAACAGGCCAGTCAAGTATATGTGCAGACATAAATCTGTTTCGTGTGGACCCACTATTAGATTTTTATCGATATGTTTTAATATAAACCCCATCATTAGAATGCACCGCTGGTGCTCTAAAGGGAATAAAATTTAATATTTATTGTATTCCCGATAGAGCACTAAGCAAGAATATTGATTGGTGCTCTAATGGGAATAGTATTGGTGCTCTAAATATTGGAGCTGTTAAAATCGGTGCTCTAACTGGAATACTCTCTAAAAGTTGTCTCTTGAAGCACTCAGCAATTTTCGTAATCGGATTACTACTGAGTAATACGTGTTACTTGAAACATATTGCTTGAAAATATTATGTTCTAAGAAACTAACATATGTCGTGTCCTCTTAAGAAGATTAATTCTGAGAACAGTTTCTCAAGTGTTTGAGAATTATTATTAAACAGCGAACGCTTGGGTGAAAATTATGTGCTCAAAACTTTCCTTTAGTGGAAACTGTATCAAAATCCAAAGACTTTCATTCAAGTTCCCGGGGTCACGATTCCCCCCTTACAGTTAAAATTTCCAAAAAATCCTTTCTCAGCGAATGGTCTATGTTATAAAATGAACCCTCTGCATAATATTCTAAATCTCAGCTTTCTAGTCTCTCGTCAGTATATATAGAAGATTGGTTTCGTCGCCTTCCAGTTCCCAATGAGTGAGAATGTTGGATCAGTCATTATTATCAATCGGTAACTGTTCTGAAGGCTCCACTGATTGCAAGTGAGGACTACTTACCTGCACGCCATCATTCTATTGAGTTAATACATGGTGCTCACCTGAAACAAAGAGAATATTTCGTTAATTCATCGATCATTTTAACGCAGAGTATCAAACTCGAACTCAAATCATTTATTTCAATTAAACCATTTATTAAACCCAAACCATTACAGGAACTTTTGAATTGTCAAGGTTGGTCAGTCAAAAGAGATGAAGCTATTTACACGTTCCAAAGCGTAGATCTCTATGGAGAAGAACATGCAAGAAAAAAAAGTAAAAAAAAAACGTTTATTTCAATTAGGCCATTAAACGGCACTTTTGAACGTCAGCATTTACAGTTCAGTAAAATAATAATATTACATTAATAAAGTGACTCTACTGTCCATTCGGAAAGGTAGATTCTTATGGAGAAGAACGGACAAGAAACTCCATAGTTACTCTTTTCAAATAATGATTTTACAAAATTTGGTATACAAAAATTAATTTAATATTATGTGTCTACGTTAAACTCCACGGTCACTCTTTTATATTATCATTAACACATTCATCGGTCTATTATGAAAAGCAATAATGCTTAGGACATAATGTTTACTACACACTTTACACTATTTATATCTGTCGAACAAAGAGCAAGCAAATCGTACTCAGGAACTTAGGGCTTAGGAACTTAGGGACACGGATAGTTTAGGTTCAAAGAGGGATGACGGGAGCTACAGAGAGCGAGCAAAGCAGACCCGTTTTTAACAATTAAGTTAATAATAATTTTATAAAATACAAATAGTTTTTAGAATAACTTGGACAATGATGTTGATTTGTTTAAAAGGAGCAAAGTTTCGAAAGGCTATCCAGTAAAATTCGTTGCGGGGCTATTTAATATTTTCAGGAAGAGTCTTAATGGATTTCATGAAAAGCTTATAACAGCTTAGAAGGGACTTCGAAACTGTTATAATTTTCAAAGAACATTTTCAGAGATATAATTTTGCTTTTAAGAAAACTACCTGGCAGACTTTTGCCCAGTTGTGGGCAAAATACTTAACTTAAATTCTATCTTTGCACCACTTTCAACATAAAGACTCGATTAGCGAAAATAACGGCACGAAGTGTAAGTATGTATCTCAGTTACTTATGCTAAATAATTCCGTTCAAGTTTCATTATCAGTTCTCTCATTTCACGTATCTCGGTCTTTGGCGAGGTCCCCCCGCGTCCCGCCGACACCCCGAGCGCGTCGTCAATCGTTCTTACCCCGAAAGCCCGGTGCGGTTCAGAGGTAAAGAACACACTTGTAATTACCATCGTAAGGGCCGAGCAGTGACTCGCGGAATGGGCTTCACGGATGAACGCGTCGCTTAGTAATTACAACATTAAGGACGCAATCTTCCTAACGTACAACAGACCGAACGAACACACTTCCGCACCGCAGGCAACTTGGACGAAATATTTGTGAAATAACCATGTCCCTTGGAGGCGGTAAACATGTGTGTGCTCTGCATCCGACGCACCGCGGCGCCGGGGCCTCCCTGCCAACAGCGCCGCAGACATATTGCCAAATACAGGATAGAAAAGACAATAAAACCAGCCATTCACCTACACACGAATATTTAAATCAGGCCCAGCATTAGCATAATATGAGCCTGTGGGAGGGGGCGAGCTCGCGATACATCGGAGGGAGCTAAGCTAAGCCTTCTCCTAACGCAATTAAGTCGGCGACTCGTTCGGCCCGCTCGCCCGGCCGGCAGTTACTGTCCTGTTAACCGAAACATATGACCCGCACTTTACAGCGCCCACACACTGTTTAGCTGACTCCACGCATTTCGAGTTTCCACTGTATCCCTCTTTACGAATCATTTTCTGGCTGACTGAAACAACGCAGTAAAGTGATTACTCTCAGAAGTTTACGACAGTGTAATTATAAAAGAATGTTAACGTGATTAAGAATCCCAGTGCGATTCTGGCGGGCCATGTGCCCGTCGCCCTGTGCGGCCGTTCTTATTGTGGAGCACGCCAGGCTGCGCGCGACAAACTTGTCGCAAACGGACTGTGAAATAACCTCCACCACAAAGCCTGCGCCGACCACCACGACAGTTACAACTTCGCAAAACTGAGGATTGTGTTTTAAAGTGCATACAGTTTATATCAAACTGAACGTTTTCATACACAATTGATATGAAATAAAACAGGCGATTGTAGATACGCTTACTTTCTGAAGTTTCAAAGTCAAAGTCAAAAGTCAAAACGTTTATTTCAATTAGGCCATTAAACGGCACTTTTGAACGTCATCGTTTACAGTTCAGTAAAAATAATAGAATTACATTAATAAAGTGACTCTACTGTCCATTCGGAAAGGTAGATTCTTATGGAGAAGAACGGACAAGAAACTCCATCCGTTTGCTGTAGGTACAACTTTTCCGAAAATTGCCGTCGCATGGGCGAGTAGCAATTTTGATGTAGAATTCGATTGGTAATGGCTTGAATCTGGCACGTTTTAGAGGCGACCCCCTCCCCGACCTGCTCGCACCGCCCCGGGGCCCTGGGCGGAGCGGGTCCGTGCGGGCCCCACGCGACCTACATACACCCTCGTCACAATAAGACGAAGCTCATCACTGAAGGTCGTTCACCTGGTAGATGTTTGAGGAGCAGCTGGTTGTTGCTACTCGTGATGAGAGTTACGAGCGCAGGAAGTCAGGCCGACAGGCGCTACTTATTAGGTTAATAATGTGGCTCTGTCGCTTTAAGCGCAGTGGTCGCTCATTGCGCTCACTTTGCTCGCTCCGCTATACCGCAGCAGCTCAGTGCTCCACTGTCTCACTCCCGCTATCGACCCGTCCGGGAGTCAATTGCCGTTATCGTAACACATTTTGTTCAGCTCGGAAGTCGTACGTGCTTTCTTATAATTTTTGCGAGCAACGAGCTATGTCGGCAACTTCTTGCTTTATTTTACTATGAAAATATTTTATTTCTCGGGACACCAGCTTAATGTACCTAGGTAGGCATTTGAACTCCTTAACTTTTACAAACACGCGATCCACCCATCCGTCCACAATCATTTTGTCGATTTGTTATGACATTATTCATGATATTTGAGTCGGAGAGCCTCCCCTCGCGGCCGCGGGTAAAGCCCGGTGTCTGAATGTCACAGTTGTTTCTCTGTATTCCACGTGGTGGCTGAATGTTACCGTCATTAGCCGCCGCCCTAATCTCCGTTTGTTATTTATAGTGAGCAGGGACCTCCCAGCGCGCTCACATCGCTGATCGCTTCTTATTTTCCGAACAAATCTATCTGACATATCGATTAAGGAAAGGAATATGTGAATATAGAAGTATTAAGTGTTATGTATATTGAACACAAAGAGGTCGGTAGCGAGGGATAAGGTTTCGTGTGAGGGATTACTTCAACGGGTGTAATTAACGGCTGAAGCGGCGCATGCCACGCTCGCGCCACGCGTGCCGCTCATCTATCATGCCGCATCGCGCCGCGTCGCCTCTCACTGCTGCCGGGTAATGGACGAATTTATTGCTGAGCACGCTGCGTCGCTGATGTATCGCCAACATCGGTTTCATTGAGGTATCGAGCCTGTGAGATCGGGCCGCGTGTGACGTCACGCGCGGAACTGTTAGCGCAGTTAACGAGCGGCGCGCGTTTAATATAAACAGGATGCCGCTAACGAGCGCCTGCGTACGAATAATAATGAAAAGTGCACGTTGTTGCGCTGAGCGCCGCCGCCATGCGCACGCGTTGCGTTGGATCACTTCCACAGTTTAAACTTCACGTCACAGTGATGTACCTACTGCCGACGTCACAGTCCCGCACATAGATATAATAAACAAGGTCCCGGCGACGCGATACTCTGCAGGCGCTGTTGAACTACATCCAATATTACAAATTTTTAAGATAGGAATTTATTACTAATTCGTCATTAACATCACTCTTGTATGAAAGAATATTATTTTTAAACAGAATGATGTCGTTCAAAAATAGCTCGACACTCAATGTGTGAATTATCACAATATTTTATGTGAACAGTCGTTCTCGGCGACAACACGACAGCGGAAACGTCATCATTGACAGCCTTAAAATATATGTCGGCGGTTTTTAAATAGCCTAAGATGAGAAAGAGCAGTTTCCACGTAGCAACGCCGACAAAAACGGCGCGCGTAGGCGCATACAGCGGACCGACAAGCACAGGCTTCACACAAAACATGGGTACAGTCAGCGCGCAAAATAGATTAACCCTTTGGTTTTCTAGTTCATCATTTTGAGCATAATATTTGGTTCCTATCGGAATAACATTTAAACAAAATTTAGACCGTTCCGCTACTAAATATTTGTTTTTAGTTGAAATGTAAAAGTAGCATGTTTACCGATTTTTGTCGCTGACCGGTCTATGTGGACTTTCTGGGATAAATTATTGCTTAGCACAATGACTTATTATTGCTTAGCACAATGACTTATTATTGCTTAGCACAATGACTTAAATCGTCCTAAAATTCAAATCACTAAAATTCTTCGTCGGTCGAGTCAATCAACGAGGCTATGCCCTTATGTTCAAGGATTTATTGCAGTCGCTATAAGTGAAACGGAAATTAGAGGTGTTTTTGGCAGATTGCGGTGGTTGTTTTCCCTACATTTTGTCAAGTTTTAAGCTAAATTGTCGCTGATATGATATTTTGACTTGAATCTGAACGTGTTTACAAGCTGTTATTTAACTTGCACTGTTTATGTATGTAAGTTGTCGGTCAAATTTGTAAACAATTTTTCGACCATTTGTTGGTATCCCGTTGAGCTGAAAGTTTGCACACACCTTTAATTCTGTGATAATACAATGTGCAATACTCAATATTGTAATAATTTCAATATGGCCACCGCTCTAAGATGGCGGATTACATATTTTTTCTCAGCCCCCTTAACATGGGTATTAAACGAAAGGGTAGAAAACAATAAAACCTTGTTTAAAAAAAATTAGTACGGGTACTAGCCTACAGCTCAATAACTTTTTTGGCTAACAGTAATTGTCGCATGCTCCGTTCACAATTTATATTTTCCAGCAAATATTTTTTACGATTGAAAAATAGGCCTTTAACAATATTGATTTGTTTTATGATTCAAAGTGGCCAGTCCATTAAAAAGGCCTTAAGGTTTACGGATTTACTATGATGCCATGCTATAATGACCTTTGTTTCAAGGGATTACCTATAAGTTTTCCCTGCTGTAGTCTGCAGTGCCGCAGCTTTAAAAGATATTATGTGCCCAGACTTGCTAATGGATATGTGATCGTGTTTCTCTTATACAAAGTGTGTTTTTGCCCTAAGTCCGCACATGTATCACAACTGCACATTAAAAAATATATATTACGGGTGCAACTGGGCTCCATCGTAAAAGGCTTGTTCTTTTTTGAACCTGTTTATCTACTCTATTTGGTACAAAGTGCATACCGTTGCTAGATACAATGAGTCTTGATACAAAAAGTTCAATATTTTTTTCCTAATTATGTATGTATGTATGTATAATTATAATTACGTATTTCATTCAAACACGAGCTGGCGGTTTAAATGAAGTTGAAGTAAACATATTGCAAAACTAGCGTTGGATTATTTGGGATCTAAAACCGCTGCATAAAAAGTTCTGCCATGACTCAGCCTTCAGCCAGTGAACCGGTAACATGGCGCACTAAGGCTTCTCGTCCAAATCCCCCACTTTACGATACAAAGCGAATTACGGTCAAAATGAAACAATTCACTTTCAAAGGTTTGGCATTCGATGCTTTAATCCGTCAAAGGATAAAGAAATTAGTCGTACCTGTCGGTCCACCCAGCAGATTTCTGAAAGTTTCGGAACGTGCTATTGTGGAACATAAAAGAACAACTAACACGAATATCGGGACAGTATCTGGGAGCGGAACAATTCGTGTCGCTCCACTCGCTCAATTCGCTCAACTCGCTCAACATGCTCGATGCATTGCCTCAGGGTGAATCCCGTTTTCTTCAAACTTGGATGCACATTATACACATGTCTTTTACTAAGAAAATATTGTTTGTATTCAGAAATGGTGCCACGCAACCGCGAAGTGCTCATTTTGGAATCATTGTTATGGTCCAGACATTCGGTAGTCATAATATAACTTGCTTCGTTCGTATGCGTGTCAGGTTAGAAATTAGTCATCCATTTTTTAAGTACTTCCCATCATGCCATTAAGGTGAAACTTCTGTAGCTTTTTATTTAAATAAGAGTATTAAGAACTTCAATGAGTAGTGAAAAAAACAAAGTGCTAAAGTGGACGATATGCCTCGAGCGTTTTCTACCAGCGGACCGTAGAGTGGTGCACAAAGAGAACATGTTCAATGGAAATAAATTAAATTTCACTAGGTATTATTTCCGGTAGTTCTGAAAATTGGTGATTTTACAGATTTTACGGTCCATGTTCTATTTTCGAAATGACGCTTTGCCACCTCGTATCTTTGCTGCCGCTCGTAAAACATTGGAAATTATCCCTAGAATCAGTTTTTGACAATATCTCCTTTCGAACTGTCAGATGCTTATATGTACTCAAATGTATAACATCAATAATAATTATGTGTGACATCCTATAACAATTTATTATGACCTGCATTTAATCAATTTGACATTTAGTATAACATCTTATGATAATTTAATATGACCTGGATCTAATGAATCTGACATAACGATATTCCATGATAATTCAATATGACATTGTATGTATACTAAATCTGACATTTTAATTTGTTATATAGATGGTGTAATATTACTAGAATTTATTATAACATTACTGAAATTATTGATTTGTGAGTCTTAAAGTCGTAACAATTTGCACACCACCAGGTAATAGTACAGTGTATCTATCGAACATTATTTGTAACACCTTCATCAACCTGTATTATGACGAAACGTACTACCTTTTTCGTGAAGATCACGTCAAAATCTATAAAATTAAGACACCCGGTAAACTTCACAAGTATATCCGCTATAAAGCGCACCAAATGACTGTGCTATAGTGATTTTACTGATTTTCTTAAGAGTGTAATTTTAGAGGCGTAAAGAACACTAAAAATGAAATTAAAATGATCAGCTGTACCTACAGCTGTAGTCGTTAATAATTCTTCGAGCACGGTATGCATCGAGTTAGCGAGTTGTGACGTCAGTAATTTGCACAAGCGCTGGCTACAAACGCTCAGCTGCCGACACGTCGCACGACGTGGCCGGCATGGCGAGCGCTGCACATGCTGTCACGAGCGGGGCTCCGTGATGAGCAGCCGCCAGGGAATACTGATCAGCGCACATTCCTGCGACCGAAATGACGCGGCCGTCACCCTCAGACGTGCTGTTATCACAGCTGGAAAGTACGAAGACGTGAAATGTGACAGATATTGGTGTCAGAGAGATTGATGGCCTCTTGTACTTCAGATAGAATAGTTTACCATGAACATGCCTATATTCTTTCCTATACTGACATGTGTTAAAATTTTGGGTTTGGCGGCGCGTGCGCAGTGTTCTGACAGTTGCTAATTGAGATAGTGCGGCGATGAGCTGTGTTGGCACGTGGCATGTAGGTCACTGAAACACAGCCGCACGCGCCGCGCTCGCCAGCCACCAGCCATCGCCCCAGCACAGCGTCTAGACGATACCATCCACCCTCGACTCCCTAGTTATCATTAAAACACTTAAATTAGAGTAATGGTATCGTCCCAGGACCCAGTATTGTGTTTCGTCTAGACAAGGCTCGCTGCCAAAAGCGAGTCGTTCCCTTCGTCGTCGAGTGTATGAATTATTGTATATGTTTGCACGTATTATCGATAGAGCGAACATAACGTGATACACCAATTTATCACATTAGAACGATAAGTATTGAGTAGTACGTTAGTTCGCCACCGCGGCTCGGGTTTCGCAATGCGGTTCTCCGCCAGACGACATGTTTCACACCTCTCCTCGACCACTGAGCACTGTGGCAACCGACTGCTCCACGAACAAAGACATTACCAATACCCACGAACAATTTTGAGTTAAATGACCAACTGGGCATCATTAGCGTTCCTCTGGTAGCAGAATGTGCAGCTAAAACTATTTTCATAGTGGTGTCTTGCGAGCCGGAAATGAAATTATTCGCATCATTAATGAACCCCGGCGCCGGTCGCTGAGCTAACGAGGCACACGAACACAAGGCAACTCGGAGGCGAACAATAATCGCGGATTCGCGGCAGAAGTACGAAATTGTTGTGAAGTGGCCGGGCCGCATCCGTATGGAACTAACGTCTGATAACACAACGTGAAGTAGCGCATATTTCTTTATTAAGTACACTTCGCTGAGCATTTTGTTGAGACTTCGTGCGCCGCAAGAACATCATGTTGGTTTTCTAAAGTACCTGAGTACTTATGTTCTTTAGGCAGTCCTATGCAGTACAGACAGAGCGCAATGCATGATATTGTTTTAGGGGTACCCAATATGTGAATGTAATCTTATTTTCCAACCACAAAGAAACTTTCCGAAGAATTTCTTCCGCTCAAAGCTAAAGTTATTATAAATTGTTTTCGGCTGTTATGGATAAGTGTATTCTAAGAAATAGCTGTAGCAGCTTGTAGATATTGTTTTAAAGTGTTTACAAGAGATTTTTTTTAAGAATAGGCAAGGCGTTAAGTAAAAGGTAATGTTCCCTACTTTTTATGCATTTTAACAAACAGTGTTTCACAGGATAATACTTCTAGTAAAAGCTTTGTTCGCTTAATAGGTTATTTAATTTTCTAGCAACACAAGTAAAAGAAACTGAAAACTTGTATATTTCAACTTGACTCTTCCTTGTAGATAGGCAAATATGCATCCTGATTCACAAGTCGATGTAAATGAAGATGGGTGCAGGGTCCAGTTGTCCAAAATAGTCACAACAATAGCTCCAGGCAATCCAACCAACGTTATCGCCACTCTTTTCTTACAATATCGATATATCGCGTCGATACAGCGAGGAATATTAATTTTCTGCAAGTAATATTTTAAATGCAAGCCTGTTTTCCTATCATAAATATTTACAAAAAGAGTCAACGGACAGTAATTGATCCATCAGCGCGCTCCAACATCGGCCACTGTGTACACGGCAGCTAAACTTAGAACAATATTATGACGTCGCCACTCGCCACACTGGCAACACTACTAACACAGGTGCACCCGCGCCACAATATTATGTCAGAACAAAACTCTTTGGCGGTTTTGTAAACATTGTTGAAAGTGTACTGAATAAAGCAATTATGTTCTAGATGTTATCCTCGGGCCGAAACCTCTAGACAAAATAACTTCAATGATTTTTGAAAAGTCTAATTTTTTGTTATTGATATGCACTACCGAAATGTCACCTGGTCAATATAACCATTATGACACTTTGAAAGTCGCTATCACAAATCGAGTGTCACTATGAGAGCCCCTTAAGGTGGGTACTGACCGGTGTTACGGGGCGTAATGTAACATGTTACAAAGCGAGCAATCGTGCAGTCAGTACGTGGAATCTAGCACGAATACATGCGTATGTTTTGTTTTACACGGCGCAACATAACAAGCTCACTGTGAATGTTACATTACGGCCCGTAACACCGGTCAGTACCCAGCTTTAGGCTCTAGACAAGTGACAATCTGCAGTAGCGTGTCGAGGGGGATTTTCATAACGTCAAAAATGTAGGGCAAAATGACACTTGTTCAATATTGTATTTTTGGATTTCGACTCTTGCATTTGTTTATTTTATTTATTTGGCTCACAAAAATTTAATACACGTAAACAAGGATAGAGATATATCAAATAAACTGATATACAAGTGAGCCAATTCCTTACAGGCAAGCATATCATGCGTTACATTATTGGAGATTGATGCTGTATAATTTGCACAACACTTAAAGTTTGATGAGTTCCGAGTTACTCACCGAACATTACAAGGTTTACAAGTTTTTATAAACAATACTTGTAAACCTACAAAGTGAGTCAGAGTGTACATCGACAAGATCACTGCAGCAGCTCAATAAAAAACCAGCCAAGTGCGAGTTGGACTCGCGCATGAAGGGTTCCCTACCATTATCTATAAAAACGGCAAAAAAATCATTTCTGTTGTATGGAATCCCCCTTAAATATTTATTTTATTCTGTTTTTTAGTATTTGTTGTAATAGCGGAACAGAAATACATCATCTGTGAAAATTTCAACTGTTTAACTATCACGGTTCATGAGATACAGCCTGGTGACAGACGGACAGACAGACAGACGGACCCGTTTTACCCTTCGGGTACGGTACCCTAAAATAAGCTACAACTTGTTGATAGAATGCCCTTGTCTAGAGCCTCTGTTCGTGTACTAGGCCGGAGCTTGGAGCGGTGCGGTACGATGCAACGCGACTGCCACGCATTCTCTCATAGTATACGCTTTTAATACAAAGTGCACAATAATAGTCGTACACGCCTCCCACGCGCCGCACACGCAGATGTGAGTGTTTTTAGCGCCGAGCATTCCTGTCTGCGTCGACTATTTAATAAACATTATTGTTGTCATGGCACTGCTTGACTCTGCGTAGTGTATTGACGCCGACTCCAAGTACCCAGTGTGGCTCTCTGTTGCTCTCAGATTCTTCACAAATTCATTTTTTTATAAAATATTGATCCGCTAATAAATAAGCCACCTCGTTTATTTATTTTTACCACCGGATAGACATCAATTTACATATACATGGTGAATTTTTAAAGTATGCGTGGGTTGAATTTGGTCCTTAGTAGCAACACTTTCATACGATGTAATAATACAGAGTATGTTTTTGTTTTTAATCCTCGGTTCGATTCCTAGCAGGAAATAAGTATCTACCAATTATTCAAAAATCGAATGATGCAGTTTTTTTCGTCAAAATCGGGCTCGAGACTCCTTTCAATATTTTTCGATATTCCTTATAGTTTCGGATTTGGCCAACCACGCACAATTTATAAATTCACCCTGTATATGACTCGGATTTTTAAAATACAAATAAAAAATCAAAGATTAAGTGACCAACCCACACTAGACCCGCGCAGTACATCAAGGCCAACCCGCTGTCACAGTAACAATAATTAATATTTCCCACTATTCCGAAGTTAAGCTGCTGATTCTATGTAGGTATATCGTAGTCTGCCTATTTTGAACTTTGATGTTCACAAAATATATGCGTCCTTGCTGCTGGGTGCTACGCACCCTCTACGACGTAGGCTGCGTAGGCACACACGTAGCACCGCTACGAAATATCTAATTATTTTTTGTTTAGCTAATTTTTCCTTTCAAAGTTACATTTATTTTAGCCTTGGTCGTCTATTTGTCAGAAAAACATACTGTACCTACTAAAAAGTCTTAGAAACAATACTGAAGTACACAAGAATACGTCATTTTTACGTAGTACGATGTTCAGTTTTCATTGAATCTTTTTTCTTCATGAAAGTAAACAGGAAAAATCTGGTTACTAAGCTACCAACGTTTTTGTAGCTCCTATTATTTTTCACTTTATATTAATTTTTGAAGCAAAGAAAATAACTTTCATGAAAAGAATATTTTATCAATCTTTATTTACGTTTCCTCATAGTACCGCGCATCGGGTTGAAAACTCCGGGAGGCTTTAGCTCCCAGGGTACGTATTAATCTTGTTTTTCATCGAGTACTTGTTAAGACTGCTGCTCATTAGCCAGGCGACGCCGGTGTCGGCCCACGATTTATGGAGAGGATCCGGTGACGCGGTCCAAAGGAAGAGATGACCTCCTTCTAGTTACGTTCCTATCAAGTTATATTGTCTTAATAATTTAAAGCCAACTCTAGCTATTTTAACAAAATATTCAGCTATTTTTTGCTACAAAATATTTCGACGGCAAATGGCACCGCTACATGTTTATTTAGTTTAGATACATAGTCGTTGACAATCCGTGCGCCCTGCCGGGGCTCCGTGCCGGACACAGCTCCGTATCGTGCCGTCATCCGGCGCGTCCGGCGCGAGTCTCAGCTGTTTTCATATTGTAATGAACGTGATAGGTATGACAAAAGATTAGAAGCTCGCTGTTTGGGTCGACGACACTCTGGCCGCTGACAGCACTTAATTGGCACTGGATCGATAAACTTGGCATAAAATTGGGAGGATTACAGCGCACTGGCGCACTGGCGCACTGGCGCGGTGTCGCGGCTCGCGCTCCTCCGGCAGCGGGACACGACGCAATGCTAACGATCAGCCCTCGGCGCCATTCGCGCTCACTCCACTCCCAATTTACATCTTGCCTTCAATGAAATCTTCTCAACAAATCTAAGCATGTTTTCCACTCATATCGCACTGGTCGAGACACAACTTTGAGTCTTTGTTTTTGACTGACCTGTTGGTCGAGTGGTTAGTGACCCTGACTGCTTAACCGGAGGTCGTGGGTTCGATTCCCACCCAGGACAAATCTTTGTGTGATGAGCATGATCATTTGTTCTGTGTCTGGGTGTAATTTGTCTATAATATGTATGTATTTAGAAATATATAAGTATGTTTATCAGTTGTCTGGTTGCCATAGTACAGGCTCTGCCTAGTTTGGGATCGGATGACCGTGTGTGAGTTGTCCCAGGATATATTATTATTATTATATTATTATTATTTGTTTTTTTTTTATTTAGGTTAGCCAAAAATTGTTAAAAAATTTGAAAAGTACACGATACACATTTATAAGTACAACAATTACTGACAGGCTAACACCACATGCACTATTATATTTATATTATACATTTCTATTATTACATTTATTGTGTTTTATTTTGATACGACAGAATTGAATTAATTCCACAACAATATTACTTTTAGTTATTTCTAGCATCAAGATACTTCAAACAACTGAGCTTGTGATTCGCCTCGGTAGCATGTTCGCCCCGTAATTAATAGTAAAACCGTAAACATTGTAGCGGACGGCGTTGGTTTGCCGCATCAATGCGACGAGTTTGTCTTTTTAAGATTAATAGTTGTCGGTTAGTTGAACGGCTGCCAGCGGAACCCTCCGGCATCGACGAGGTCGAGCCGTCGGTGGAGGGAAGCGGTGAGTGACGAGAACGGAGCGAAGCGAGCACCTGCCGAACGAACAGACTCTCTACGGCCCACAGATGTCCAAGCAACCATACAGAAACAGTCTGCCTAAATTGTACGGAATCATTATACGATTTACTTTTTTCGTTTGAACAAGGAAAGCAGGAGAATCGATGTTACTGACATAGCCCAATCAATCGGCAAACTAATGGGAAAGGCCTTTCATTAAATATGTTTAGAAAACTGTATAAGGCACATCTAACTGGAGCGCACGGAGCTGGCGCGTGACGCCCCCGGACGGGACGGAACCAGCAATGATTAGAAGTGAGCCAGTGAATCGTCCGTGCTAACCTAATGACAACCGAAACTTTCTGGTTCCTGGCTAGCCCTGAGGGGTTTTGTTTGGCTTAATTTAACTACCGAATTAAGAGTTAGACTGTAATATTAGGAGAACTGGGTCATTATTATTATCCTAATCCTAACTTCAATGGGTGTGTTTGTTACGCTTTCGTCCCTAAACCGCTGAACCGATTTTGATGAACTTTGGTAGAAATATGAATAGAACCCTGGTTATAGCTACTCGCGAGCGAAATCGCAGGCAAAAGTTAGTTTGATAATAATCAATCGCCAGGCATTCCACGACACGGAACCTTTGCCAGATGTCACGGTTTACCGCTAGTAGAATTTGCTATTACGTATGGAGCATAACAAATACGTCTGAAATACTCCCAAAAACTAGCGAATCTAAACAAGTCTTAGTTTTATGAGGATACGGTGTTTTACATTACTGACTGCAGCCATAATATGCATTGGTAATAGTTGTCATAACTGGGTGCTATAAATCTTAAAGTTATGTGACATAATTCCCGCCGGCCGGTTAATTCTGACGCCGGGAGACGCTTGTCGTAAGCTCAGCATCACGAAGCGAGGAAACTTAAATCTTCTGCTTATCTTTGTAATCGCCTTTCCGTCTAAATCTTTTATGGTTCGCATATCTAGTTGATTTAATAATCTCAGAGAAGTGCACATCAAAAAGCTGAAGACAAAACAAACGCCAATACCGAAAATCTTAATTAACAGCAATACATTGAGCCCATAAAACTCCTTATCGCTAGAAACATTCCGGCGGCCGAATAAAGTAAATCGGACGCTGCCCCTTAATCCACATTAATCCATGTAGGTCAAATACTTGTCGCCGGCGGTGTGGCGACCGCTGGCGACCACCGGTCACCACCGGCGCGCTTTGAGGCCCGTGATATTTGACATCGGAACAATGGCAGAACCAGCCCGACACGCTCAATGAAAGCCCCGTCGGTCCTCGATAACTGTTCTGTTTCATAAAACGGTAACCGAGATAACGTCAGCACAACTACAGTTATTGTGTTATATGGACCACGATAAACTGGCAATTAACTTTTTTTTTTTTTTCATGTCCACCAAATTTTTCGCTAAAAATCGTATGAAACTTTTATGCGGGCTGTAAACCTCCCTTCTTCGTACTATGAACTGTCGGTACGGATGTACTTATTTCTCGTTTTAGTTTTCATTTGTTTCTCGCACACAATACATTCTGCTTTCATATTGTAGCACATTTTGTGGGTAATAAATGTTTGTGTTTATCTCGAATTTGTTAATTTAAAATGATTGTGACTTTAGTTTTGTTGCTACAATAACATAGATACAGCGTAGGTATCTGGCATGATAACAAATAAATGTGATTAAGTATCTACGCAAGTTTTAGTGCTAATCAGTAGGTAAGCAATCTATCATTGATAAAAGAGGATCGTTTGAGAAACCGGGTCAGTAGTTGGGGAATGCGCGAGGCGCTGGCGCGAGATGGCGCCACGCTGGCCACGAGCCCTTCTCACAAGAACTCTGTTGTTTCCTCAGAAGGAGGAACACAAAGGAGTTCCCCTCACGAAAGCAAATTGCTCGACTATTGACAAGGAGGATATTGATTTTTTAAGTGATGGGCTTGTATACGTCATGAAATTATTTCTTTAAGTTAAACTGCTATAATTTGTGTCGCCCCAGCGGCCCAGGCATAAACAAAGAAGACATAGTTTAGTAATATTAACTACTAGCTTTTTCCCGCGACTTCTTATACGCATATCCCGTTTTTCCCGTTCCCGTTGGAATTTCGGGAAATTTAAGTACTTCCCTACACTCCCTCAGGAACCTACATGCTAAATTTCAGCTTTCTACGACCAGTAGTTTAAGCTGTGCGTTGTCTGTCAGTCACTCAGTAACGGAAGTTTTACACAGGCTGATTAGTTATTAACTGCGTTCCTTGAAATGGATCATACTAGAGTTGATTTGCAAAGATTTTGACACCGAAAACAAGGGGTCCTTATTTTACCTTTACGAACAAAAACTGCAAATGGTGAGAAATCTGTTCGACTCTGGATAGTCAACTGATACCTTTCGGATAGGTCTTGAATGAACGAATCCCTCAAATATTTTTTTTAAATAGCTCTCTTTTATTTTTTTCTATGAAGAAGCTACGAATATTTCTTGAAACATCTCTTGGTATTGAGACAGATTACTCAAAATTAATGTATGGCACTTGACGTACAAATAACACGAAACACTTCCTTGTTTAATAAAGCTTTCTGAAATGGTATAATAATACGTACTCTTAGCATGTGTTGGAAAAATAAACTCAATTGTTTCCGACAAGGTAGTAATTTGAAGCTACTTGGTAGTACACATTCTTCGATGTACGCCTTGCTTATTTTCTTAATTTCTGTACGTGATAATAGCTAAGAAAGAAAGAAAGAAAAAAAATCTATTTGCTCTGTGTATACAAAACAGAATTAAAATAATATATGCATGCAAGATCTTAAAGAAATGTGGCTCACGACATCTCTGCCATTTCTCATGGCGTGCAAATATCGTAGGTACTTACAATTATTATGATTGAATCAATGATTTTTACATTTTACATTAAATGTCACAGATTACTATTATTATATTCAATCAACCATCAAAAACCACTCAATATCCCATGTTTTTTGGGGTCATATTCGTTTCAAATCAGCTCTAGTATTATCCATTTCAAGGAACGCACATTATGACCAATGATTCGAAGTCTAATTTTCCAAAACAAAACACAGAAGACAAATCATACGCCAGTTTAAGTCTAATTGGTAAGAGATTTGTTTTTTGTTTATCTTTCGCAGCCATTCGTTTGAATTAAAACATTTCGCTACTTTAATATCTTACTAACTGAAACATTTCATTCTTAACGACAAGAATAGATAAACGCGAAAAGTTTAATGTAACAGCATTGCAGCGTAACGTTTAATGGAGTCGAGGGAGCTGTGGGAAATGAAACTGAAAGAACAGTTGTATTGAAAGAGAGGAAGGATTACAATTAGTTATACAGATGTAAGGGGAAGTATTGTGCGGCGAGAGCGGTGCGGAGCGGAGCGTGGTCGGGAGCACAGAGCAATCATCTCAATAGGAGCAGTGGGTCAGTGGCGGCGACCTCGGCGGAGTATTACTGACACATATAGACGCGATCCGCCATTAACACTACTACTGAATACTTTTACATATTCATATTACGTGTTTGAACCGACTCGGCTAAGACAGGTAGAATCCCCACTCTTTACCATTGATCCCAGTCAACAACTGATAGAACGTTTCGATATTTTTTCAAGTATGCTCGAACGTCTTTTGTTTATTGAAGAGTTGTGAGTTATTAACTAGTGGTGACGGTAATTGAAATATCAAATTGTGTTGGAAACACTTGGACAACTCTCCGGAAATTGAAGCTATTGACTTGATGAACTTCCTCGCGAATACCGAAACAACTTCCTACAAGTTGTCATCTGTGAGATGCTTACTGCTGGCCAGTGCTGGCATCGATGAGAAGTAGATCAATCTCGCAACCTCTTATTTCAATTGAAACCACAAAATAAAACAATAGGCGTACTGTTTAATTTGAGGCTTTCAGACACTGATAGAAAATATTGATCGTGCTAGTCACGTTTGAAATTAATGTCGAGCCTGAATTAATAACGTTTACAGAGGGCTACAAAGAAGTGGGTTCATAGTGCCTTAAGAAAGCTTGGTAGGGGTTCCGTGAGGGTCGCGGAGTGCCCCTTCGGTCGAGGCGAAGGCCGCGCCGCACTCTCCCGCACGCACACAGCTGCGCCACGCACACCGGGATCACTTTGTTTGTCACTCGCAATTTGCCCACTTTCGGCCACTTTCGGCTAGTATCGGCCAGATTCGGGCAGCGACCTCATGTGCGTACCTACAACAATAACAGATCGACTCGACGACACACAGATTTATCTGTTATTGTTTGATTGGTAAATGGCGTCAAACAATAAAAGTTAAAAGATGTATCTAACAGTGCTAGCAGGAAGATTTTGATTCTCTGCGATTTACAAATCAATATTGATGTCGAGCGAGTCCATGGGGTTTTGAAAAGCTTTTGTGATGCTGATCGCTGTGAATGAAGCGGGGTCCAGCTTGATACTTGTGCTATCGCGTAGATGGTTGTGTCAGTCGAGCGAGCTGGCGAGACGGGAGGAGCAGAGGATGTCATGCAATCAGTGTTCCGCCACCGTCCGGCGGCCGGCCCTGGCGACCCGGTAACACATGCTGTTAACTGCCTCTATTGAATGAATGCTGCCTAGCAAACATTTGTACACTATGCTACTATAGTGTTACAGGTAAAATTAATCTATCTGCTTATCAGGATGCCACTTGGCACGGGTAGACCATATCCGTACTTATTCCTTACTTGTTATCCCGGGAATTTGTTCCTTGGGATGATTTCGATTACACGAGTGCGAAGTCGCTGGCTGAAGCTGCTGCTAAAGACTTCAGACACAAACAGTTGTGCACTTAAAACTTTTTCTTCCAACAGTTAGTTTAATTACACTGTAGAGGGTCTGAAAACATTGCGAACCTTTAAATTTATTTTTATCTTGAACATTGCCACCGCTCTATTGTTATAAACCTAATGGGAATTTATTTTCAACCCAATGAGAAAATTAGGGACGAAATGGGAATCAATTTGCAAATAATAAGCTTTATTTTCTCGCCGAAATGGAAGAAAGTTTATATGGAATACTTATTGTCATTTTCCAAATGGATATCCTATCGGTCATGTATTGTCATAATGCCAACCAGCAATTGAATGAATACTAAAAATAGGCGTAGGAAATAAGTATAAGCATCTATTTAATTAAAGTTTCAATGTAAAATGAGCAAACTAAGTAATTAAATGAAGTTTGTTCTAATTAATATTCTAAGTCCAACTAGCCAAGTTATTCTTAAGAAAAAAGTAGTAAAAATAATATGGGCCTGTTTTGTGTTTCCCTTACAGCATTTATGGAAACATATTTTTTATCCCCGAGATCAAAGGCACAATTGCAAACCCAGGTTGGCCGCTGTAAAACTAATTTGGCCAAATGGGGCATTCTCCACCCATCCCAAACGCAGTGCCAGTGTGGAGCACCATCACAGGACATGCGTCACCTCCTTAGTTGCCCGTCGTGCATAACCACCGCCATGCAAGATCTAAACGAGGCCAATGATAGAGCTTTATAGGATGCTCAATACTGGTCGGACAAAATTTAATACGAGTCAGTGGACTCGGAAAGAAGAAGGCACGATTCTCGTATTTTAAGGAACATTTGCATTCGTATCAGAATCGCAAACTGCCAGAACCACCACTAACTTCCCAAATTTTTTTAACTTTTAAGTATTTAACATTTATTGCCGCTGACTCATAGGCCCAAAGTGGGCGAGCCCAAATCGTAATATCAATTACGATTTAAAAAGCAATGCCCATTTTGGGCCCATGAGTGGACAGCATAATAAACTTTAACTAAGTCGTGTAATCAATTATATTTAAACAATATTATATTTTTTAACAATTCTTAAAAGTATGCCAATAATCGTTATTATTTATTGAAAGAAAGAAAGAAAAATGTGGAATATGTAATGACTAATTTTGCATACTTATAAAGTACTCAAAGTGGAGTACTTTATAAGCATGCAAAATTAGTCATTGTCATTGTCACAAACTGATATTTTTGGTGATAATAGTAACAAGGTGAAATTTTCTAGAGAATTTATTTTATTTTAATAGACATTTATCTAACTAATACAAATAAGATTAGTACAATATTTAAGTGTCCATATCTGGGCCAACAATGTATGGTAGGGCATTGTTCTTTGAACGCTTTTAAGTACGATAATGATAAATAATATTTATTTTGCAAGTAGGTTAAACATAACACTTTTACACGTCCCAAACAGATTCAATTCGTGAGGATCTCAGAAAACAACTAGTTGACCGACACACGTGTGTTCCACCCCAACTCGTTCTCTTTATGTGAAAACTTGAAAAGTATAAACCCACTTCTATAGAACTATCCAGTTCTATGAATAACCTACATACAAGTTGACAATTTACATATTTTCATTGGCAACATGTGAGTACACAGCGAGATATGATTAAACACGCCGCCGAATCACTACACGAAACCACGATTACATACATATCAAAGTGATGGATATGTTTACAGCAAAATTTTAAATTGCACTTTGCGGTGAGAGGCTGTCAAAACATTGACGAAGCTTTGTACTGTAATAACTATGATGGATTCTCATAAATGTAATGAACGACTGGATTTAGTTTTAACATCCCAGTCAACATGATTTTTGCGACATATACCTACATACGACGACACATAAACTTTAAGTATATAATAAATAAATAAAGTAAAATCTTCCTCATGAATAGTCCGTCCATATGTGCAAACCGTATGAAAATCCGTTCAGTTCTTTTTGAGTTGATCGCGCACAAACAGACGTCTCAGTTGGATATTTTAATGCATAATATTGCAACACCAACATTAGAATGCAAATTATCATATAAACTGTTGCAACATCTTCCGTTCCATCTGTGACACTGGTCCAATACAAACGTGGTGAATTCTACTTGTCCGCCATTTTATTTCATCTTCCTCGGCACCAGAGTACCAGCACCTCATCAGAACCCACTATCACGATTACACCCGCTGCACAGTGACGGACGGACTTTGTTTTATAAAATGTACGAATATGTAGTAAAATAGTACCTAACTAAGTGTGGTGAGGTGTGCCAGATGTAAATGAGTGGCGCCGTGTGCCGTGTGCCGTGCAGAGCGGGGCAGAGCCCTGCATTATGGATGAGATATCCCGCAGGACAGCAGCCGGGTTGGCGCCAGCGCCCCGGCGAACCTACTTAACGTAATTTTATTTTATTCTCAACGACGGGCATTGAATGGTAGTACAGAAGTCTTGCTCCAAGCACAACTCATCAAGACTTGTCTTTCTCCGCCAAAAGTGCGGACGTTCAAAAACAAGAAGCAGGAAATACTTTAGTAGGATTGGACAGTTTTCATTCTATGCGATATATCAGTTCCGTGTCATCTGTCTGGGTTCTTATCGCAGCACTTCCTGATCGAGACTTCTGCGTCTATCTCTCCCCGGTCCAGACTAGTCTCGGTGCAACAAAACGAACACAACCGTCGTCCGCGAGCTCGGGCGACATCTACGGAATTAAATGGCCGATGCTGAGACAAGGCCGGCTGCTTCGCCTCAGCAGCAACTATACAATACAGCATAGGTGTATAGTATAGTTGCTGCTGATAAAATGCCTAGGTATTTTATGTGCAATATCGAACGAATTTGGATAGGTATGACCTGAGATTGGAGACCAGAGTCTAGAACATTGCCAACGTATGTTAGGTACGAGTAGCGTCATACAAAACGTGTGTAAACCTAACAATATTATTTTGGTTAGTAACTTTGCTGTGGTTTTAAAAAAAAAACATACCGTCGAATTGAGAACCTCCTCCTGAAGTCGGTTAAAAATAGCCAAAGGTTTTATGTTAAAACGACTTATATGGATTTAAGAGTTTGCTCCTAATTACTTCAACGCGATTAGGTTGGGATTATCAATTATTTCGCTTCGTATAAACTTCTGTTTAGTTCAAAGTTTAAGTTCATGCTTGGTACACGACCGAGTATTTGAAGAGAATAGTTAATTTGAGTCGAAAGCTTTGTCGCGGTGTTGTCAGGAAGTCACAGAAACATACCACAAGACATTTCTATTAATACTATATGTATTGAAACATAATATAGCTGGGCGCATGACTGACGACGCTAAATATACGCTGTTCTGTCAACGGGACGGTGCTAATGACGGCGGACAGAGGTTTCCAGAGTGTTGAACTGCGGCCTTTTTTTTAATTTAATATGAGTTTGCTCTTGACTCTAGTCTAGGCCATAGATGACAGAGACAAAGTCGACAATGGAGCGAGCTCGGCCTTTGTCTCTACCTAGCCCTTCTGTAGTGAAGTTCTCTAATAAACTCACTGTAAAATGCCAGGTGAGATAACCATGGCGGGGAAGGATAGAAAGAGGTTTCGACGCGGACCTGTAAAAATCATCTCCTGTTTGAACATAGATGATGTGAACTTCTTGTGAGTTGTTCATCCATCCTGTAAAGATGACACTGACACACAGTAATGACACTTCAAGCTCACACGTTTAGACCGGTAGTTAATATTTCGAGCGTTGGTATTGAGCTCAATCGGTAGGTACAATCAACAAAGCTATTTGGTATGCAGGCAGCTAACTTGCAACTACTTTTGAACAATTTTGTGAGTGTGTTGAGTTGCACCACACTCGTAGATATATCATAAGCTTATAAAGTTAAAATGCACACATTAGAAATAAATATTGGCAGTGCAGTGGAAAAAATAATATTTTTGCCTATATACCAAATAGCTTTGTGGACTGTACTTGCACCAACAGTTTTGCCTATCCACTCGAATGAAAACCGGTGCCCATACAACAGCAAAGCTTTATGCTCTTTTCAGAAAATCATACGAATATGTAAAATTCATTCGGACGGAAAATTCTCGCACTTGAAAGGCGTTCGAATTCAATTCGCAATATCACGTCAGCGACACTGTAGGAAGCTTTCTTAAAAATGCTAGAATTGCCCCTCCGATAGTATACATATTTTATGAGTGGGTTCGGCTGCAACGGATCACGAACCTGGCATAGTCTCACAGTATGTAAGTTCGTCACAGTAACACTGACACCAGCTTTGCAATGACGTGATCCTCGTCACTGAGTGTCGGTCACACTGGTACTCGTACGAGTACATTAGTCAACGTTTGTCATAGTTGAACGGGCCACCGTCTCAGCGGTCCTTTGCTCTTAGGACAGGATGTCTATCTCCATGTCCACGTCGCAAGGTAATTGGAAAAATCCTGTTTGTAGCGTATTCTTTGTCTTTTGAAAAGTATCTCATTGCAGTAAACCAGCATATCTTTTGTTAATCTCGAATATGAACGCTCATTGGCTGAACTACGAACGTTATGCACTGACGGAACCGCGGATTGGTTGGTAAACACCGCCACCAAATTCGAGCCATGATCTGAAAAACCTAAATGAAGATTTTATGTATTGACTCTTAAATTAAGTCAATCAGCAATCAAGTTTGCAAATGCCCGGAGCAGAATAGGTTTTTTGCGAAACAAATTTATCGGTTCGTATTATTATGAAATTCGTGCTTTTTTCCAATTAAGTCATCTTTAGCAAAACACGCGCCGTGCCGCGCCGCATCGCAGTGCGAATCTCCATCGCAACATTTTGTCTTGACGCCTTTGACTAGTTGGTCCAAATCGGTCATGATCCACATTCGACGTCAGCACGATGCCGACAAAACGGACACAAATAAACTTTAAACTTTCGCAATCAAATACATCCACATGTTCAAACAACGAGAGTTTCTGACATTTACCTACATAATCCCAGAGAAATGATACATTGATCCTGACGTAAACTGACATCCAATTGGTCAGTATTCATAAGCAACCAACGGTTTATGGTCAAATAAACCACGCAGTAAATTCGTTTACGTATGACAACTTGTAAATTTCAGCAAACAGTTTTACGGTTAAACAGATGAATGAAATCAAAAAGTTTGTAAGCCAGCAAGCGCATAAAGTAATTATCATCAAACGGATTTTATGTTTGGACCGAGAGGATGGGGATACGAAAGTTTAAAAGGAGGACGAGGCATCCAAAAGACCCGGTGGACATTACAATATGTCATGTCGGCACTGAAATATTCATACAGTCTTCTATTCGAACAAGTTCTTACCTTTACAAAAGTTATTTTGGTGATAAAGCTTAAATACAAACAGACTCATTAAGTACCTATGTATGAAATTTATGTATTTATTAATATAAAGTGTTTATACGTATTTATAAGCATCGCTATTACAAATACCGCGGGTGATGGGTGCTTATAACGTCAATGTTGCAATTATTCGAATAATTAAAAAATATTTTAAAAAAAAACACTTAATTCACTGCGTCCGTAAATACTACGTAGCTAAAGAACCGCTAATTAAATTTAACTATCACACCAAAACAGATAAGTTGTAAACTATCAAATTTTTATGCGTAAAAAGGTATTCCAAATGTTCAGTCGACAATTTATTAATTTATAATCTTACGGAGTTTGCCATTTTCCGGTGACTTGGCTGTGTGGAATAAATGTTTTATATTATTTTCTTTGACAACACGCAAATCTTAGTTCTGCCACAGCTTGGTAACTCTTCAAGCTGTGTACCAAATACTCTCGAAAAAACTCCTAGCATGGAAAGAACTTATGTATCAGACTTTAGCACTAGTCAAAGTCAAAGTCAACTCATTTATTTCAACTAGACCATTAAAAGGCACTTTTGAACGTCAAATTTACACTACATTACTTCCCTCCAGAATATTTGATATTATTTAAAATAAAATAGAATTCCAAAAAATACCGATGTTTTTAGTAGGTACGCAAACATACTATTAGTATTTGGAAATAGTTGATTTAAAAGGAACCAGTCGAGTGAGAGTCGCATGGTTGGCGAACGAAGGATTCCGTACCACAAAGAGACCTTGCTTCTTTCGTAAGATTTTGGGCAAAATTCTTATCTAAGAGTTATTCTTTGAGCTATCCTTTCACAAGCAGCCTATTTTTTTCAGAAAACGGCCCGTCTACAGATGAAGTAACGCTTCATCGTTTTCCTGCTTGCAGCCCAACGGGATCGAGAATGGTTCACAAAGTTCTCCGAGTTTATTGAGAATACATAGTTGTAAACATTTTCCTTTAACGTCGCAATGGTGAATAGTTGTGACTGCACTGATATACAAATTGAACTGCAGCCGTACAGCAGCATATACTGGTGTGGTGAGTGGTTAGTGACCCTGACTGCTAAACCGGAGGTCGTGGGTTCGATTCCCACTCAGGACAAATCTTTGTGTGATGAGCATGATCATTTGTTCTGTGTCTGGGTGTAATTTGTCTATAATATGTATGTATTTAGAAATATATAAGTATTTTTATCAGTTGTCTGGTTGCCATAGCACAGGCTCTGCCTAGTTTGGTATCAGATAACCGTGTGTGAGTTGTCCCAAGATATTATTATTATATTACTGCTGTACGGCTGCAGTTCAATTTCCAGTTCAGAATAGAGATCGCGATGAGTTCTCCTCTATTTATCAAGGGGTCCCGGCTGTTAGTGTCGTAGTGAGCCAGTAAATGTTCCGTGTACTGAGCCGTCGCGCGGAACGCATTAATTAACAATAAAATATTTACGGGTTCGTACAGAGGATTAACGTTTATAGGATGCCGGCGCATCATTGTGTTCGTGTGACGACTCACGTGACTTTTATATTTAAATGAGTGTTCAAGCGCGCGGCGCAGCTTCCGTCCGAGTTTCAACTTCTATTTTCTATATATCGTGTGCTCAGACTATCAGAGCTTCGTTCAAATTAGACCTGATTTGCCTCATATACTATGTCGCCTGAATAATATTTGATGTTCCATATCTTTTTGGCTTAGAACTCGAGCAATGATACCGGCCGGAAACGAAAGAGATCGCGACCGCGGGACCTCAGTCCTTCACAGAGGACGATAGTCAAACGAACCACAGCTAGAGTGGAATGGCGACAGATGAGCGAGGCAATCGCAAGTGACAGCGTGGCGCCACAGTTGCGCAACATTCTGTTGACACATTAAATTATTCGAGACTCACTACGGCTACACTATCACAAAACTAAAAGCATCACATCGACCGTGATTGATAACAACGCAAAAATATCTTTCTTATCATCTTATAAATCGTTATCCGGAAAAGCAGTTGTGAATATTTAAACTGATAAGACTTCCTTGACGACTTACTATGTAGACACTTACGTTGCGGAAAATTAAAAAAGATTGCGAATGAAGATAAAAGCTTCTAAAACAATACAAATGAAGCGCTTCGGCTTCTTAAAATGCACAATGGCTCGTCCACGTGACGCGTCAAATTCACGCCATATACATACACGCCACATTCACGCCCCACCCACGCTTCGCTACGTTGAAGCGTTTATCAGAAATTCATGATATAATATAGTCAGAACAATCATTTTCGAATACGACTTTTTAATTCATAAGACTTGAATATGATGCTACAAATTGAGAATTAAGCATAGTATGTATTCATAGTATGTATTTATATGTCACCGGAAACCGTAAGATTATAATAAATCTTGATTAGATTATAATGTCTCGATATATTATGAAAAAATCGTTTAGTACACATAAAATCCCATCCAAATTCAATAGTTTCCAATATATCCGTGTTTAGAAAAAATTGTTTAAAATATCACGCGATATTTTACCGCGTTTGCCATTTTCCAGTGGCATATTTATGAGCTATAATCATGTTTCATGAGACGCCCTCGTCTATAATGCAATTCAGTGTAATTTGATTATTGCTTCATATTTCCTGCATATATTACAGCTCATGGAGCTCACATCCGGAGGCACAAGGTATAAGTTGATCTAGGAAATTCTAACAAGAGCAGACATCGCACTGCCTACAACCCACTGGCTAATATGGTTCCCCTTGGCAAGTCTATTTATTTATTTAAACTTAATGTACAATAGTGGTACATGGGTGGACTAAATGCATCAAGGCATTCTCTACCAGTCAACCTTTGGGTTAAAAAGACCAGACTGTGGTAAGTTTACAACAAATAAAAAAAAATTAAATAATTTTTTTTTTTTTCGGAAAGAATACACAAATAATATATATTATACTAATAAAATACATATATATAATTATGCTAAAATAATAAACTAATAAATATGATATTTAATAATCTTACTGATTTCGAGAATTCATAATGATCATGACGAAGAACAACTAAGAATGACAAGCTATAAGCTAAGTTTAATGTCAGATTTTAAAGCTTAAATTGTGACTATACGTAACGGCTATAAAAGATCTACAAATGACAGCTGGGACCAGAGGAGTCTCGGTATGTTATGGAGCCCATCTATGGACCGTCCTCAGCAAGCACTGTTTAACCTCGAAGATCGAATCGTGCGGCTGTTATTATTTGGTTTGTCAAGCAGACTTCGAACCCATATAATTAAATCGCGCTGTTGGCAAAGAAAAATTAAAACTTTTCGCGGGACGAGTCACCTGGAAACTGGAATACCGGCTATCTACAGCGATGAACATTTCAATTTAAGTTCGTGGAAGAAAATGTCCAGTTCATTCTATAAGTTTTGTGTTGTTTTGAGTGCTGGGTGGACGTGGTTTTTAGTGAGCGCTAAGAGTTATGGAGAACACACACCGTAGAATACACACAACTGTGTAACATTCATGTCGCGTTGCGGCTATTGCAGTTTAACCAACCAAGCGGTCACTTGAATTAGAGGAACCGGGAAAACTCAACCGTTACAATAGGGATGTTGCCAGGGTTAAAAAAAATATCATTATATTTAGCCCGTCAGTTAGATTATCAAAAAATATTGGATAAGTACGTTTTTTTTATTTTATCAAATCAGTAAACAAAGATCTGTGTGGAGGCCTGTAACGTCACTTTCCAGTAAAAAGTGTACGGGTAAGTGACGTCACACGAGTTTTCAACGCACTGTATCGTCTTTATTTTTTATTTACGTGACTAAGGAAAAAATACGTGTCCAATATTTTATGGAAATATTTCAGACTAATTAGTCAAAAATCCTATTTTCGAAACAAATCAAACGGCATAGGACTCTTCCGTCAAACCTCAAGCAAAATTTAAAAATATAAAATGTTATTATGTACACAGAAAGAACCTTCAAGGCGTGATTATATTTTTCGCTATTGGATATTCTGAAAGGCATGAAGCGCCAGTCGCCGATGACGTCGCAGCGCTAAAACTTACGCTTGCTTGCTAACAAGTGCGCATGCGACGCGGTCTCATTGTTGCACGAGCACCGTGAGGTCACCGAGCTCGTTACACCACCTCGTGTGGACTCGCGTCAGCAGGAGACCCTCACTAATGCCGCACTAACAACCTGTTCAGCCCGCAATACAGTGCAGTGGGATGAGCACGAGTTGCGTGGACACTTTTCTCCGACCTAAAATCACAGCTTCCATTGTACACGATCTAAATGTAGAACGAAATGCATCCTTATGCTAGCTGTGTTTTATTGTGCACACAAGCCTCGAGCCCTCATTAGATCAGACTTGTATAAGAGCTCTGGTGGCAAAAGTCTTTTGTAAGCGAATACGTACAAGTAAATAAGAAGTATGTCATATTTTTTTCCTTATATCTCCACCGTTGTTGGCTGTGCAAAGATCCCGTCAGTTCGTCAGTCAGTTACCTACGTACTCGTACTAACAATATTGGTAGACGATCAAACAGATTGATAACAGCGAACGCTGTTAAATCAATACGGACTACACTTAACATAATTTAAACGTATATAAAACGTAAGCGGTTTCGGCTGTTAATCAAGCCGCGTGGCCGAGAGCCAAACGGGCGGGCCGGACCGGCTCGAGGCGGCCTCGTACGGGCCCCACTCCGTGTCACTGCTGTATTGTTGATCTGGTTGATTGACTGACAAATCCTCTAAAGTCATCAACTAGCCGTCCGCGCCGACTCTCCACTGTAGAACAAAATATCAAATAAATTCAGCTGAAAAAGTGTTGGTGACGAATTGAATTTTGTGCACGTATCTCGGCTAGTGCACTTCAACTTACAGCGCTAATATTTTCCGACAGCTTCAGGCACTGCCCGTGTACACATAAATGAATTAGTTTTACAATATTACCTGTGCTAAAGTACGGAATTTTATTATAAAGGTTATTTTCCCGCACTTTTCCTGCACGTCAATTCTGTCGACTTTTAAACTTAGGTGGATCGAACGACAAGGGAGCTGTATGCTGATTCCATCTTGTTTGTATGGTTTGCCAGCTCACTTGTCGTTCACTTCGCCCAAGTTTTGACTTCGGCATGTTTACAGAATCGCACTGCTGGTAACAGCGGGTTAGCAAGAAGCCATCAGAGCGATAAGCTAATGTAATATGTAAAATAGGTTAGCCCGTTATGATATTCGATATTATGTTTTCTACACTAATATTATAAAGAGGAAGAATTTGTAGCTTTGTGTGTGTGTACGTTTGTAATGAATAAACTCAAAAACTACTGGACCGATTTGAAAAATTCTTTCAGCAATGGATAGCTACATTATCAGCGAGTAACATAGACTATATTTTATCCCCGTACTCTCACGGGAACGGGTACTACGCGGGTGAAACCGCGTGACGTCCGCTAGTATTTCATAAATTATGTTAGTACGTGACCGATTTTGAAATTACATTGAATGTAAACATAACCGATAAAAAGTGTGTGTCCTGCACATTTACTTACCCTCAGGGCAATACAGGTACTATATGCCTTCATGCTTATATACCACATCAAACGTGTTTATGGATCAGGTACGTTTTAGAGTATCGCCGCAATTGAAGATTATTTTAACTTTTTTGGATGTCATTGATTCTTCTTTTTAGTCAATTTCATTATTTGAATAAAAAACCTTTGAGTTTTGATTAAAAATAGAAAATCAACTGTCAATCAGGATTCCTATAAAATTGTGTAATAGCGTTTTTACAAAATATTGCAATTTCGGCAACGGTTCTGAAAAGAATGCATCGATATGGAGCGACGATATCATTACAAGAAGCGATGATTAGAGCCGTCGGAATGTTGCAAGCTGGTTGCAGGCAACGTACTGTGGCTCTTGGCACTGCACTACGCAAAGCGTCATGTGTCGCCTCTGGACACTCTATCGTATTACGGCCAGCGCGGCTAAGCGACATGGAGTACGATCTCGCATCTCTATTCGCAGACAGGACCGATACATCCAAAATGCTGCTCGAAGGAATCGTACTATAACGGCCACGATGATGAGGCTCCACAGCTCTTCAGGTTTGCTGTTAAGCGACCAAATAGCTTACGTGAAGTGGGTCTGCATTCCCGAAGGCCGCTGAGAGACTTATGCACGACAATACACGTCCACGCACGGCTAGAGTAGTCACACGCACTCTTGTCGATGCTCGCATCAACGTTCTGCCGTGGCCTGCTCAATCCAATGAGCACGCATGGGATAACGAGGAAGGAAGCTCAAAGGAAGAGCTCTGCCGAGTATGGATGCCGTGCATCACAACAACTTTTTGACTTTTTAGAAAGAACGAGGGCGGTCATTCCTCAAAGTGATTTTAGAAAACTTATTTTAAGCTGTGTCGCTGTGATTGTGTGATTCGTGTCAATGGTGGAATATTTTTTTTTTAAATCTTTACAATAAAAAATAAAATAACTTCATTTTTTGCCTTGTTTGCCATTTAATTGACGACATAGTTTAGGTTAATTACCCACAATTTATTTTTTACAAAATATAAGGGATAAGTTGTTAACGTATAAATTAAAGTAAGAAGCCAGTTTGGAAGACTAGATTTGGTAACTATTAATTGGATATTGTTTTAGATTTAAAAATGTACTTGATCCCTAGACACTTGACATGTTGATTGTAATGCGTGCTGATGGGGTTTCTCTGCTTCTGCAACGCATCAGGGATGTTTGCGATCGTTGCTCCAATGTTTCGGGTCGAATACTGAAGAGAATATCATTGTCTATGTGTAAATATTGTTGTTAATGTGTCACTAACATATTTCGGTAAAAGTTTATTTATTTTTATGAACACTATGAGTCTCATTAATACGTTACGTAAAGGTAGGAAACCGAAAACATCTATTCTTTTAATTTAATAAATCTATTCTTTTATAAGTCGCCGCTCGTTAAAACGATTATTTAATTAAGCGAAGCTAAAAGCCATTCAACAAGAGAGCCAAGAAGAACGACGATATTGAATAAACGCTAAGATCTCGGAGCGTAGTTCATGAGGAAGTGTTAGTTAAGATTGCACTATTAGGTAATATAGTGGGCCCAAATAAATTTGCAATAAAGTTCATTGCCCTTTCCTTAATGTCTTTGCGTAGGTCAACACATTCCCGGACAACGAATTATGAATCGTTTTTCTTTACTAGAAAAAGTAAAGGATTACGATAGATGTCGATTCAGGACAACTTTATATCATTATTTTTGTTTTGAGGGTCAATGACCGATATTGCACGTTTATCTGGTGTCGACCATAGTGCAATATTTGGTTGAGGGTACCAAGGAATACAAGCAAATTAAGAGGTGACGCCGACATCGGCAACGATGTTGGCAATAAATTGGTAACAGAAATGCTCCACACCGCTCTGCTGTCTGCTACGAGCGTAATGGACGACGGATTTTTAATCCATAGTTAACCAATGGTTAAAAATTATGAGCACATTGAAAGTGTGCGTTTTTCGATCAATATTTAGCTTGACCAATGATCAAAAAATAAATAACTATTATTAATTATTAATAACTAACAATAGATGTAACCGATATAGCGAGAAAGTGTCATATTATTATTTTTTTTGTTTAATTTTTGTCCCGGTTGGATTAAATTGACATGGTGGCATGAAAGAAAGAAAATATGACAGTGTCAAAGCTACAAAAATGTTTTTGAAGAAATAATTGCGTCGGAGGATTGGTTTATCCACAACAACAATTGATGAACAAACGCATTTTCAAGAAATTTTTATAACAACTTTATCCGTTGCTTGAGAACTACGGATCGAAATATTCACCCGAAGAGAACGGAGCGAGCAGCCACTTCAAATGTTTGTTGTCTTTCAAAAGTTTCCAAGTGTTCGTTACTTATTCCAGAGGACGGCTGTTCTGTTTCAAGTAAGGATTGATCGAGACACGCCTCGGATATGAGAAAACGAATTGGTTTCTACAAACGGAAATTATGATGAAAACGTGTTCAATGAAAAAACTTTTATTTTTCATTAAAGTTTGCATAGAACGAGCAATTCCATTTACTGTAACTAGATTGGAAATAGTGAGAAGATGAGAGAAAAGAAGGGCCGTCGACAAATGCAATCATAGATGGAGAGCTGATAGAACAGCGGACATTGAGGCGGTAACTCCGTATCGCTCTGTCGCTATGTCGCAATCGCGTCGCCGAGTGCCGCCGCTATAAATACAACAGTAGCATACAATGTATATAAAGAGATGCAGATGCGAATGCGAGCAGTTTAAAAAACAACGAGTATTTTAATGTCAAGACTATTTGGCTCGGTGTTCATGTGACGATTTAATTGTCGAGATTGAACAGTTAACTCAATATTAAGAAGATTGCAATAAGTGTAGTGCAACATTAGGAGGTCATGTAGTTACAAGATGCTAGTCTCATACAAGTCACCAGGGACCGATATCGATACTCGAAGAATACCGATATTTTTAAGAAAATACCGATAACAGTATCGATATCTGGGATAAATACTGGTATTTTATATCAGTAATTTGAGTATCGAAATAAAATATCGATAATTATATCAATACTCAGTACCGATATCAGGCTACAATGTGACGTCACAGATTTATTACAGTCGCGAATCATATTTTGATCAAGATACAACCTGACACTGACCTGCAAAAAATTTATAATAACGGTATTGTATCGATACCTAAATACGGGTAATTATAGCGATATTTTGGTATCGGTTATCCAAATTATATCGGTATTCAGTCCCTGCTTAGAACTCAATTACTTACTGCATTGATAATAATAATAATACGGATCGTATTGTGAGGAGGTTCCTTTCTCTGGAGCCCTAACCACCGGTAGCTTGGACTCTGCTCCCGACACCGGTGGAATACTACTTCTTATATTTTGAAATGCTTTTTTAAAGAAATATTTAAAAATGTAAATTAGTATGTAAGGAAAATAAATAATGAGAATAATATATATATATATATATATATATATATATATATATACATTTTGGGACAACTCACACACGGTCATCCGATCCCAAACTAGGCAGATAATTGATGTTCACAGCTTTTGTACTCTTGCACGGTTCATCAATGTGAAAGAAGTTGTGACCAGCTTCTGACAATCTACCACCCTGCTGGGGTAAGATACATCGATTTTAACAACCATACGTTTTACACGATAGAAAATACCTTCAGATTTCAATATGCTTCCATGACTTCTACTCAATCAGGTGCTAATAAACGGTAATTAAGAAATCGTAAGGCTGGCGTGCTTGTGTTTGTGCAGCGCCGGTACGAAGTGACTAATGGCTGGCGGCATGCGAGGTTTTGGGAGGATTGACGTCGCGTCGGGCGGCCGAGTCTCGCACTTGGTCAGTGGAACATCAGGGTACAAATGAATAGGTCTCACCATCGCAAATTGTTCTGCTTACTCTGCAACCTACTTTAGACCAACGATGTGCGTCATAATTAAATTATTTTATAATGCCAATTATAAAATAATTTAATTATAGAAATAAAAAGAGTTAATGTGCGCCAAGTTTTTTTGTGGTATGCGTCAATTCCAAAATAAAATAAACAAAATTAAAAAAGTTATGCAAGTTAGATATGCGTCGCATTCGCACGAAACGGCCATCGCTCAGCATAATGCTGGGACTCGTGAGCTCTTGTTATGGTGAACTTATAACTGTTTAGCTATCAACAATTGATAGAAATAATCGCCTTCCACTGTAGAACTGTAACTTCCCTAGTCATAACTTAAATAAACTTTACTATTGCATCTTAGAGGAACGTGTTTCTGAACTGAACTTACAAACTTTCACGACAAATCGATGTACGGAATTAACTACTACAACCCGTGCAAGTTGCATTCTAAGTTTAACGGGCTACAAGTTGAAACACTCCTATAAAGAAGAAGAAAGAAAATATGTATTATTCACCTGAAAATAACAAATTCCGTAAGATTATAAAATAACTTGAGAGATTGTAAACTCTCGATAAATTGTCAACAGAACATTTGGAATACTTTTTTACGTATCAAAATTTGATAGTCTACAATCTCTCGAAGTCATTCCGAGAAATTGTGGACTGACATTAACCGGCGACCAGTCAGCTGTCTGATCTACAATTTATCTATTTTGGTGTGATAGTTAAATTGTAAACTTGGCCCCTCATTGGTATTTGTTTTCTCTGAAAAGACCAATGAGAGCTTTGTTTCCAGGTTTACTATCACACGAAAACAGATAAATTGCAGACTTGAACTCTGATTGGTCGCCACAATTTCTCGGAATGACTTCGCGAAATTATAGACTATAAAAGTTTGATACGTAAAAAAGTAATCCAAATGTTCAGTTGACAATTTATCGAGAGTTTACAATCTCTCAACTTATTTTATAATCTTACGGAGTTTGCTATTTTCCGTTGACATACATATGTATATTTTTGCCAAGTATGAAATATTAATGACATATTAAAATTAAAAACACAAACAATAATAGTGAGTGAGAGAAAAGAGAAACATGGTTGGGAAATGGGCGCCACATCCGCGCAAATCGGCTCAAGCACTATTTTGTATATTCATAGCAGGATTCGATAAAGGCTAGGAAATTAAAATGAGCAAAACCATCTCTTCACCAGACCGCGGAAATGAAGTATTCTGTGAAGTGGTAGATTTCCTATCATTAGCGACGTCGCGACGCCTTCGCGCCCGGGCGTCTGATGCGCACAGTTATTCTCTGTACTAGCTCTAGTAGCTACAGCGCTTCTTTCAGTATTTACCTGACAAAGAGCCATTTTTTTTATTTAATATGGGTTTGCTCCTGACTCTAGTCTAGGTCATAGATACCAGAGACAAAGTCGACGATGGAGCGAGCTTACCCAGAAGAAGCCTGTTCACTCAAATTTTGAAGAGATTAGGATTGTATGCGTTCGGAAACACAGACGCTTCCACTCCTTTGCGCAAAGCAATTAGCGAAATGCCGAAATGCCAGAATACAAGGGATTGATCACGTGACATTTCAACAGCGTCTGTCAATCCCATGATACATTTTTGACATTTAGACAATCACCTCCGGCACGCCACCAATGACACCATGTCATCTGTCAAGAGCATCTTGCGCTGTTTCCCTTTTTTTTCTTTTTTTTTTTTTCCCTTTAAGCGTCGAGTGCGTATTCGTTGTAAACTCCGGAATAAAGTTAAGCTAAGACTAAACAAGGATATCCAGTGTACATAACTGATTAGGTCAATAAACAGAGCGAAGACGTCGCGGGGCGATCCCCTGCACGGCGGCGACGGCACGTCTCAGGGCGGCGACCGGCGCCCGGCAGCGGCACGGGAACCGGATGGCCCTTAGCAGTCGGCCTCAGAAGGCCCACTCCCGACTCCCTAACCGTACCCTCAACGCAGGGCAACGTCCAGCGTCGGGCAACTAATAATTGTCTGGTTTTTGCTAAACTGGACCTATTTGACGTAACCGTGAGGCACAGAATTGTATTGTTTTAAAATTAAGTGTCCCTTATCGTTCTGTGTTTGTGGGTATGCCAAATAAACATGTTTTCTTTTTTCTAATGAATTTAAAACAATTTCTTAATTCGAAACCCCTTCCAATTAAGAAATTGTCTTTCTTCACCATTTAGGAATATTTTCACAGACAAGTGAATGCTTCGGCATTCCTAAGAAGGTCGGAACTGCATCCACCCGCTGCTAACTCAGTATGACCCTTATTTTTTAAGCTACTTACGTAACTTTTGTATGGTGTACAATGAAGAGCATTTCCATTCTATTCTATGGCAGTGCTCCTTCTGTGAGCAGCTCGTATGTGGCACTGGGTAGACAACCGATGCTACAACTATTCTTGAAGCGTGCTGACATTACTTTATACTACCTTAGTGCGAGTCTTTAAACGTACTCGATCGCATTAACGTAAACGTCAATCTTTATTGAAATGGGATAAGCACAGTTTCAATACAAATTGGCATAAGTGAACGTTTACGTAAACGCATTCGATTACGTTTAAAAACTCGGACTAAGGTCTGTGAACCCACCAACAAATAAAAATATAATATTTACAATTCCTACTAAGTAAAATATTTAGAACAGAAAGCGCCGCTCGTCTCGACTTCATGTAAATTAAATAACGCCGGATCTCCATGCCGTCTCAGAGTAACTAGCTCAGCGGTCCCTTTTATACTTTCACGATTAAATGAAATATTATAAACAGTTTTTCATTTTCTGTGTGCGGACCGATTGTAGCAATGATGAAACTGGAGCACTGCCTAAAAATTGTTGTTCGTGTAATGTGGAATTGAGGATAGGAGTAAGCGCACGCACACAAAGACAGGCGTGTGACGACGTGCTCGCGGGTTTCAGGGGTGGGGGGGTGAGTCCAGGCCAGGGGGTGAGGCAGGGGAGGGGGCGGGCCTCGGGGGTGTGCTTATTATTCCTAAGGTACCGCCAGGCCACACAAAATGGGCATCGCTGGTTCAGCACCACTTTATGCGAAAAGTTGAAAACTGCGGCCAGATGATTACAATTAGCCACATGTGACATAGACCAAGCGAACCGTCGCTATATGTATGTATGTGGAGCATTTCAGCAGTTCAACTTCACGAATAGCAAACATTTTTCAACCTCGAAAGAAGGTCAACCGGAAAAAATGTGGCCGTGGCTTTCTTTATTTCAGTCTCTCTAGATAATATCACATTTATAGTTACTGCTATTTCTGTTGATTATACAAAAAGTTACACCAAATAGTGCTGTAGAATCTCTGATAGATTTGAAGTAATCTTACTATGTAGTTTCATAGGTACATTTGAGATTATAACCAAATCATGGAATAAGAAACTCTATGTTACAACGCCCTGCGTGTTCAGTACAATGACGCTCTGAGAGCGTGTTGAAGAAAACCGGTACCGGGTAAAACGGGGTTGATAGAAATGATGGGGTGAATAAAAACGAAACTTTGATTAGAATTTTCACGTTATCTAAATTTTGTTTGCAGCAATGAAGAACTTCAATTTTTTTATCAATTAATTTATTTTGAAATGGACGCTCTGTGAATAACTATTATTATGGTATTTATGTGCAAATCCCAATAAAACTTGCGTTTTTATTCACCCCTGCGTTTCTATCCACCCCGTTTTACGGTACTGCAGTGCTTCCGCATTGTTTGCGGATGCTTCAATAGATGATTTCTTCTCCATCATTAGGAAAATAACTGCATCGAAGATGAGCAGGGTCCGTGGTAGCACCAACACGGTCCTCAGAACAATAGCGTGCAAAATAAACAGTCCGTTTACTGTGTACTGGGCAAGTGTACACCTGCACAAAAATTAAAAATAGCTTTAGTTATAGTGTTTAACTTGTTTTTGTTTACTAACAAATTACTAACACCTTGTTATCTTTATTTTTGTGTGTACTTATAACAACCCTACTAACACTTATATAAAGAAATAAAGATAAATTATTATTATTATAATAACAGAAAAAGTTCAAATTTCATTGCAACACAAGTTTATTTTGATATTTTTAATTCAACAAGTTAATCAGTAATTAACTTAAAATATACATTGACAAAGTACATTGAGTTAGTGGTGACGGATTCCAATTATCGCGAATTTACCTAAAGTGAGTGGTTTTATTTAAACTTAAAAAATGTTGACCTTTTTTAAAAAATACAACCTCGAAATACGTCTAAAATGTTTCAAAAAGTCACTTTTCGAGCAGTCCGATGCAGTCGTTGGCATCGAATCTGTGATTGAACTACAATAAAAACAACCAACAGATCAGAAAGCTTGAATTTTCATTTTTTTTAACTTTATTTTCGGACCTGTTTATTTTTAAAGTCAATATTTTTTTATTTTGTTTTTTTTTTATTGTGAAATATTGAACACCCTGTATACTAAGAAAACTTGCAATTTAAGCACGAACAGAGATTCCAGCTGATCCTCATGACCTCATTAAATGTAAATGCGGCTTTTGACGCATTAGGAAGAAGATACATCTGGGAGCAACGGAGTGCTCCCGCCAAGACGAGCCAAAGCAAGCGGAGCACTACCTAAGGCATCTCGAGTTGAGAGAAATGTTTTGATGACTCAAAGACTCAAAGCATTTATTTCAATAAGACCATATACAGGCACTTTTGAATTGTCAAGGTCGGTCGGTCAAAAAGATGAAGCTCTTTGCACGTTCCAAAGCGTAGATCTCTATGGAGAAGAACGTGCAAGAAACTCGGACACTCTTTTAAAAATAATATTTTTTACAAAGTTATGGTTACATCATTCCCGTTGAAATTACGCATATATGTGAGAACGATGTTAAAGACGTGCAGGATAAAAGCGTCCGGACTGAAAAGAACAATTTAAGAAAACAATTAAAATGGGATGGGGTAATTATATTAGGCCCGCTTGCGCCAATCAGAGTTATTAGATGCACGAGGTTAAATAAGAACTTTTTACTATTTTTCCTATTCCTTTTGTCTTTGGACCTTTAGTGTAGCATATCGGCAGCGTTTATTAGTTAAACAGTAACTAGAGCTGTACTGAAACTCATTAGACCAGCACACATGTATATTTCACTTCTGAAATACATCTTTTCCGAAGGCTGTCTCAGTTAATGTGCTCGCCGATTAATTAGCCTTCGATATTAGTCTATATCAGTGTGTTAGATCGTTCCTAGAGCCCTACGGGTGCTCTTTGTGTGCTGAGCGGCTGTTGGCTTCAGCACCGATTGCTGGTTCCCTGAACACTGCCACCACAGATCCTCCCTCAACCCCGCAATGTATGCGCATAATTTCTTTGTTGTGCAACTAATAACATGAATTTCCTAGTCTAGACGGAGCCTGTATATTGACCGTGTTTCGTGGCTACGACGTCACATACTGGTTCCACAGCAATATGTCCAACATAAACACAGCTGATCCGATTTGTAATACAAAAATAGATACGTATTTTTGTTTGACTTACTGATCGGTTGATTTATGTTAAATAATTCAAAATCGACAACAGTACTTTGCAATAAATGAAGTTAGTATTACGTACCAAATTGTTATCACCGTCATAGAGAGATCAGGTTATTTATTTTTAGCACTGTACATTGTATCGTAGTTTATTAGACAAACGGGGTCGGCTTGAGACACCGATGAACGACAAATAAACGGGCTCGAAGTAAATAGGGACCTTTGAGTTTGATAAACAAAGCTAAAATAGAGTACATTGATTGACGTACACAATACACTACATCCCATACGCACAAAATGATTTGGGAAAACTGTCAGTATTTTATAGCTAAGGAGTGGAATTCCCTGCCAGAGTCTGTGTTTCCTGATAGCCACAACCTGGGGGTCTTTAAATCAAAAGTTAATTAGTTACTTCTAGGCAAGCGTGCTTCGTTTTCCATTTGGAAAGATATTGTGTCCTCTAAGGAATGAATGCCACAGATAAAAATGGCCACCTTTTTTTTTTTAGAAAGGGAAATCATCAAATGACTTCTTCCGCTCTGGGTGGAACGGAAGAAGATAATGACAGACTCTTACTGACTAAAACCCATCCGTGTTCCTACTAAAGCCCTTTGCGTTCCAGGGCCGCGGTGACTGAGTAAAATCCATTTAAGGGTCACATCCCACTTGAAAAGAAGGTGAAATTGTGATCCAACGCAAGCCAATCAATTTTAAATAAAAACATCAACGTATGCACAGACACAGTGACTGTAATCTGCACATGTACAGATTACACACAAACTTGCCCAGTCAGATCGCTGTGTCGCCGATAATCGCGGAAAAATGCATTGAATCGTTTGAATAAAAGCCGAATCACTGAACCTTGTTATCGAGCACCGGCTCGTGCCCGCTGTCCCTATCTACTCGACCACGAAAGTAACACAAATGTATTTTTTATTGTTCCACTAAAATTTGATCTTTTGGCTCGTTTTACAATGGGCAGAAATGAAGTGTTCTCCCCCCTTCGGCGCTAAAAATACACCTTTACGAGTTTGGTAAACAAGCAATTGCATAAGTAAGTGCTACCTTTTCCGCTGGACTTGGTTCGCGAACAAATTTCAAACCACCCTCATGGGTGAGCACTTTTTTTAGGATGGGAAATAAAAAAATGCCGGTGCGGAAGGGAGAGTCAGACTCTTACTGTCTTAAACCCATCTTAGTTCCTCCAAGTGCCCTTTGCGTTCCAGAGCCGCGGAAACTCTTTCGAACAAATTCTGCAACTCTGGGACGAGTCTTGAAAACTCTTTTTGGTTCCCCTATACAGCTGGGGAATGGCCTCCCTTGTATTCATTTCTCGAGCCACCTCGAACCAGCCCTTGCAGCTGTAAACGTCTACTGCGTATAGTTCGTCTCGCCACCACTTTCTAGGTAGGTCCCGGCGGTGCTGTTCATCCTCAGGCAGCCACTTTGAGCAGACTATTGCCCAGCGGTCACTGTGGCACATCCACAGTGACCGCTGGGCAATAGTCTGAAGTGACCCTGCAAATCCCATTTTTTTTTTTTGTATCTTTGGAAAACTTACTCACGGTCATCCGATCCCAAACTAGAGCCTGTGCTATGGCAACCAGAGAACTGATAAACATACTTATATATTTCTAAATACATACATATTATAGACAAATTACGCCCAGACACAGAACAAAGGATCATGCTCATCACACAAAGATTTGTCTTGGGTGGGAATCGAACCCACGACCTCCGGTTTAGCAGTCAGGGTCACTAACCACTCGACCAACAGGCCAGTCAAATTTTAAATTTTCTCTTGTTAGGCTTTTTTCCTTCGTCCATGATCTCCGTTTTTGAGCGCAGCGTGGCATTTCTTATTCTGTCAGATCTTTTTACACCCAGAATGCTTCGCTCCATTGCTCTTTGAAAAAACCCCTAGGCGGAATTTTTGCGTCTCAGAAGAAGAGAAATAACCTACATGACATCTGAAGCAAGTTTTTAAACATACTAGGAATGTTCAAAGCCGAAACATGTACGGTCGGAGCAAGTTTTAATTGCGAGTGAAGCGAGTTACCATTGATACGGCTGTATCGCACCCGCAGACAGATTACGGGGAAAGGCTACACCGCCGTGTTTATCTAGCGGACCAGACAGATGCACTTCTGAACTTGAACTACATTTGATCTTTACTGGGACTCGACTTTGACGTTCATTAAAAGTTTGTATTTAGTTTGGATGTTGTGCTGTAATTATGCTAGTCCATGTTGAACTAGTTTTAGTTAACCGAACAGGCTTAGAATAGGTAGGTAAATTTTGAAATTTTCAAATTGTTGTACTGGTAGGAGCGTATTTGTTGACTTGTAAACCACAAATGCATTAGTTAAATGTTTGACTTTGAGTTCAATCTCTTGGCCTACGTATCGGTAATAAGTTGTTGTACACACATTCCGACGTGAGTTACTTCCAGTCCGTCATAAACAGTAGTATACGTCACATGAATGTAAATCCCGTTCACCTAACTAACATAATAAACGTAAATGTTGCGTGCGCGCCTACGCCCCGCCCCGCGGCGCACGCGCACGCCGACTGTTTACCGACCACGTGACGTCACGCGCTACCAAAACACACCGACAAGTGTACCAAGACCAGCCACCATATGGAAGTACACGTTGAGAAGATCCACTACAATCCCTTCTTACTTAAGAGTCGTTTTTTTTTATTGCGAAGAGTAAATAATTATTCCAATGTAAAAATTTCTGAAGAACAGTACCTATAATTAATTTTCAACTAAGGTCTCAAAAACACCTTATTACAAACATGCCTTCTGCGCATAGTTATTTCTGACGAGAGCGGCGCGCGCGCAACTACACGCACCTTGAACCTCGACCGCTGATTACTTCACACGCACACGCACATACTTCCCTACACTATTTCTATTATCAATAGCGAACGAATTTCGGAGATACACAACAATAAATATTTGAAAGAAAAAAAAACATCGCTGTAATCTTTCAGTCTCAAAGCTCATGAGCATACAAACTCACAAATGTCGGTATGTTCTGAAACTCGACTAAGTACGTGAAGCGAGGATGCTATTTGCCTAGTTACGTTCAAAAACCTCGTTAGAGATGAGTACACAGTTGAAAGTACACAAATGAATTCGCAACGAGAGTGCTCCGACATGCTGAGAGACTTAGAGGGAAACGCGGACGAAATAGGAATCAAATGTCGAAAATGAAACAATGGCTTCCATGATGGTCTGAATGACAAGAATGAACGCAACAATAGACTGCGAGTTGATCCTGAACGAGACTTCTTCTGCGTATGTAACAACAATTCACAGGATATTATAACCATCTGTAGTAGTAAGTCTCATCATATTTACAAAACATCAGAAGTTGTTGAAAACCAGCACTTTTCAACGTCAATTTTACATAAAGACCGTCCCCAAAAAAACCACCCATCACCACTTTCAAGTGATTTACCTGGAAAGAATAAGTGACCTCACAAACTCCCCAGCACCACATAATTATGTCAATTAACCAGAATTAATCAAATAAATAATGTAATTTATAGTCATTTCCGATTCATAGGTACAACACTCATAAATCGAAATCAACAATATCCGCATCGAATTCACAACAGCAAAAACTGCTTCGGTTTTAGAAATCACTAACAATGATAACATATTCAGGGACTCAGGTGCATGCAGAGCCAACGCTACAACTAACAAACACCTATTTCAACGGATTTGTTTAGATACATATATCTTTTGAGAAACGAAGTGCAGACCGACTCGTATAATAGCGTACAGCGCTATGTTAAACACGTCGTATGTGTGTATGTTTTCTGAGAAAATTCTTTTACTTCTGCTCACTTTATACCACCACACAAATATTACAGCCGCCACCCTTTACAGTGCAAACTATTTCTGAGCACCGCTGAGGAAAAACTCTTTGTACTGTCGAGCTATTTAAACATACACCTCCAAGTTTGACTTGAGCTAAGTTAATAAGAAGTTGGGCTTCATTTACAACCAATACCTACGGATCTTCTCATTTTATTTATGTTGAAGAAGCTTCCTGCCGGCACAGCGGCTTTGTTGAAAAATTGAAAAACTATCCCATGGGAACATACTCAGGGGATTTAAAGTAGCTTCAGTCGTATTTAACCGAGTGGTATCCAAGACAATACAAAAGGCATAAAGGGAGGCAACGTCGTAGGTGGCTTAAGTCGTATTTAACCGAGTGGTTTTTTCTCAGGTAAATAGGTACCTGGTATTTGCTAGAATCTCACGGGTGTGAACCAAGGTGAAGATCCTAGTTATTATTATTGATGGCAAATTACTGTGCACTGCGGTAAAATTGTTTATTATTATTAAGTCGTATTTCTGGGACATGGCTACCCTATGTGCCTAGTTCATTCTCATGGATTTTTGTGGAACATGATTTTTTGTCATGAAATGTTTACGTGAAGAAGCAACTGTCAGTAGTGTGGTCAGCGCATAAAGGTGGGATGGAAATTAAGGCCAGTTTCTTGATCGTAGTCTCGGCGGCAATCCCCGGCGATGTAATACTCCGGAGCGTAACGCGCCCGTCGCTTTCGTCCACAAACAAACCGAGAGCGGCCGCTGATATTGTAATCCCTAACGGCTACAATTCTACCGCACAATATACGAACACCACGAATATATACAGTTTGTTTGGTCCACACCAAATATTTGTATTGGCAACCTAATATTGAAACAGAATTCGAAACTTTCACAATTTGTGAAAACACTGCGTGTCTTTAGACCAGCGGTGTATGTTTATTTTTAAATCCTGATTCTGCGATATTTTCAGGTCCATTTTCGATTTATATTTTAATATTGAAAGAGTTCTAATATTCAGTTTAGAATAAACGAGTTACTATATTAGTTATTGGTCTTAGTTGAGCCGTAGGTACAAAGAAGGCTACAAAAACTGACCTTCGAATTCGGCTGGCCTTCACAAGTTAACCTTCGCTCAGTCGCGATAGTCACCGTAGGCTCGACAAGAGCAAAGCGACGCCACGCGCCGTAACGTTACCATGACAGCTAACTTTATCCTCCGGGCTACTTCGGAAATCTAATTCCCAAAGCCGACTTTCCAAAGGAAGGGAAGCTTTATTAATAGTTTGCTTATATTTCTCACCTTTTCAGAACTTCGCTCGGAGCGTTGAGCTGAAATCATTCAAGTGCTAGAAGTTTGAGTGCTGAACGAAGCGAAATGCCAGGACTGTATCGTGTCGAAGTTGAAACGAGTTGGAAACAAATGGCTTTTCTAAAGCCTTTGAATCAAATCTAATCCGGCGGGGCCGGTTAACTGGGAAAGGTTCGAGAGGTGCGAGGAATGTGGTGCGTGAGGACAGTCGGCAGGAGCCGGTCACGTCCTACCACCCACCTCTCCCTCCTACACACTCCCCGACAGTCACACGTTCAGGCTCACTCACTACGCATTCGTTAACTTTAATTCAACCACTATTAAGTGTAGTTGCAAATTTATTCAATTTGTTGCTTCGTTAACGAATTGACGCTACAACATTCGAGTTCAGTGATACAGTCAGAAGCAATTAATTGAACAATCTATAATCTCTGTTTAGCGTTATCACTGAATTATTTATGACGGAACGATGTTCTGAGGGCTGTGGATGGACGAGCTATTAACATTTGCTACTTCAGCCCTCTGCATCTCTTTAAATTAAAACGTCTTTTATAAAATGATTTATTTTCAGTTTCTCTTCTTTTGCGTTTTTTATGTTTAAGTGAATAATTAATTTAATTCCAGATAGGTGTTTTATCAATATTGACAAATAAAAAGGGAATAAATTGCTGCTGGTAGAAAATAGCAGTGCAAATAAGATCCTATATTGTCGTTTCTTTACTAAGTCTCCATAAATAAGTAAAGAATCTTCTTAGTACCAGGGCCTGCATTACATTTCTACAAAAAAATGAGCAGATCGAGCGTTTTTAGCCTCTCATAAACGCTCGTCGAACGCTCCGCAGTTCCGGAATACTTCCTCACAAAAATACCAATCGTGGAGCGAATACTTTAAACGTTTTTACGGCAGTTCGCCGGCTCCAGCCCGGGCCGGTATCAACGAACGGCGCGCTCCCGGAACGATGCTACGTTCTCGATTCTACACTTGTTCTGAACTACTTCACGATATCGGCCGAGTTCGAAGTAAGGATTTTGTAATGCTATATTCTATTTTTCATTCCTAGCTTGTAATATCAACATTTCAGTGATTTTTCTCTCATATTGCTATATATGTCACGGGGTTATTATATTAGTCGGGGTTATTCGACCAATGTTGTTTTTAATTGAATAAATTATGATTATTTTTATATTACGAGTATATAGTATATATTCTGTGTCTGGGTGTAATTTGTCTATAATATGTATGTATTTAGAAATATATAAGTAATGTTTATCAGTTGTCTGGTTGCCATAGCACAGGCTCTGCCTAGTTTAGGATCAGATGACCGTGTGTGAGTTGTCCCAAGATATTATATTATATTATATTATAGGGTTATAAAAGGATATTCATAACATATCGCGTGAAATTTAAACTTATTTTTGTCAATAAGAGAAATTGAAAAATATTTAATTTGGATGGGATTTATTGCTATTTAAATGATTTGTTCAAAATATATCGAGAGTATAATAATCTAATAAAGATTTATTATAATATAGTAAAGATTTATTAGATAAACTCCGTAAGATTTTACGGAGTTTTTAATTATCTGGTGACATAAGCAGGTTTTAAGCGTGGTGTTTCGTATGTGGATATCCCACACCAATTATTAAAATTCAGCATGACTTGTTTTTTGTAGGTTTACAGAATTTTATTGCGACGTAAAACCACTATTTGGACGTCATCCACGCATGTAACTTTCCTTATGAATCAGTCAAGATAGACAGGCAAAATCCCCACAATATCCATAGTCACGATTATTATCTACCTATCAAGGAACCTTTTGAAAGCTTACGACAGGCAATCAAAGGGAGAACCTCCTTGCATTTCACGGTTTTCATAACTTATTCATATAAAAGTAATATCTTTAACCGACTTCATAAAAAGGAGGAGGTTCTCAATGCAATTGTTTTTATTTTTTTGTTATCATTGTTACCTCATAACTCCGTCATTTATGAACCGATTTGAATTCTTTTTTTTGTCATGTGATAGGATATACGTTCCAATTGGTCCCATAGAATTTTATCAAAATCGGTTCAGTAGTTTGGTATTTAAATCAAAATAGCTGGAGGAAATAGAAAACATATCATCCAAATAAACGAAATTGCGTATTTTATTTTCCTGTGACTTTTCAGTGGTACTGTTAGGTGTACCACTAAAACCGGTAAAATAAAAAATGTATGTGTGTAAATTATTTGGGAGTCGGTTGTATGTTTTTGTAAAAAAAGTTTTTTTAGATCTGAGTTTTAAGATGAAACTAACTAGTTAGATTTTACCCATGTAGACCATGTACACACATATTATATATACATATTGCACACAATGTACACACAGTTACAGACTTAACTAAACTTTGTGAATACATTACCCTGTTAGGGCGCAACAATCAACTTATAGGTAGTGATACAATAATTATTAACAAAATAATAATCTTTATATAATAACAATAAAAGGAATACACAATATTAACATTGTTATTAAGAACTATAGCTGTCAATTTTTGGTTAGTTTTTACTTAAAAAATACTTCAGTAGTTATTATATAAATATTTGACAAAACCTTTGCTCTTTACAAAACACTAATTCTCTAAGAGTATTGATTTAAGTCTGGCTCACGATTGAATACTAATCAAACTTCTCAGATACGAAATCAAGAATGTATGTGTCTATTGCTGAAGTCGGGAGTTTGTTCGAAAGTGTAACCGCGGCCCTGGAACGCAAAGGGCTTTAGGCTTAGGGTTTTACTCAGAAAGAGTCTGAAACTTTCCACTCCACCCAGACCGGAAATAGTCATTAAGATGATTTGCCATACTTAAAAAAAAAACTGTTTAATACTGTTATTTTTTTTATTGGGTTCAAGAACAGCTGTTGACTCACCTTTATACAACAAACTTATTTCCTCCCAAATCTTAGTGTTCATAACTACGCTTCTTACTTTAATACACTTTAGTCCAATGATTCCTATTACATTTAGGCGTTCCACTCTCGAGGTGCCACATGGAGCAGGGACGCAAAGTGATCGACATGTTTCATAATTAAAATAAACAGCGTCACAAAAACTTCTGTAGCATAACATGGCGTCACTGGAACACAAAAAACGTACTCGCGCTGATTGTAGAGCTAAAGTGGATACAGCAAAAAGTATTCACCATCGTGTCACCGAGGCCCTGAGGCTCTGGACAAGTTACATTATGTCAGCGGTAGTGTGGCGAAGGCGTTCGTCAAAAATTCAAAAATGTTTGCGATTGACATACGCTGTCAAAATGTCACGTGATTAATCCCTGCCAAAATGACATTTCAACGGGCATTCGCTGAATAGAATAAATAGCACTTAGTCTAGATCCTCTCGTCACCTCGCTCGCCATGGTCGCCATAGCTCTCGGTCATCGGTGTCAATACCAGTAATTCGAGCGTTGCATGTGCAGCGACCAGCTTAGGACAAACCCGTCGCGTTATCAGTTATATTAGTTACTGCCTCGCGCCTGCACTTCACATGAATGTTAATCGCCCTGCATGTTCGAGCTAATGTGTGTCAACTACACGCCCGAAGCGAGCCGCCGCACCGCGGTACACCACCCGGACCGACTTAAAATGTGCGTACATTATAAATAAGAGATATATTACTTCCATCTCCAGTATTACTTTTAAAATAAGTACCTCCAAAGTGTAAATCATGTACAAAAAAAACCAACTAGTCAATTAGGTAAATGACACACGAGAGTTTACCGCAATTCATGTATCACGGGACATGTTATTGGTAAAATAGCCGTTCTCGAACGTATCGCTCCGTACCATATGTAAATCCGACATTAAAACATAATGACAAACGTTACACATTATGTAAATGAGCGCCGAACAAAAAGCGGCCCGCGTTAGTTACAAGTTACTGTGAGTATGGGGCTTGGAGTCACTCGCATTGAGCTGCTGACACATGCGCGCGCGCCGCTTGGCGTGCAGCGCGTATGTGCCACACCACTGTCATGCGCTTGCGCCACAAATAACGCCGCTCATTACAACTCGACGTGTTTCTATTATTCGGCATTGAAGGCGAATCTCATGTGTTATCCGTTGTAGTTTTATCTCCGCGCAGTCTACAAGGAAGTAACTTATGGGCAATTAACTTTGTTTATTTGCTGGAATATTACCGAGCAGTTTATTTCGACACTACGTTTTACATTTTATCACAATCGCGACTATCAGTCAATGCGGTGCAAATAAAATGATGCGGATGTTTAACGCGTCTCTCTGAATAATTAAGAACATAGACAGACAAACATAACTGATTAGTTCTAGAGGTATGCTACTCAAATGTAGGGTTGCCCGTACCCGCACTATATTTGAAGCAAAAATAATTTAGCACGTAAAATATTATATTTTCATCGCTAACACAAATATTGAAGAGTATCGCAAATAAAATCCCATTAGTAAAAAGCAGTTTGGAGGGCTGCTAACACTTTCTGCGCAACCTTAGTATCCGACATTCTCATATTTCCACATATTTCTGCCTCCCCAAAAATATCAAAGAATGGAGAACAGGTTCTTAAGTTTCTTTGTTTAATAAACAACGAAAAAAAAAGTTGTACTATGTTATTGCACGATTTACAAAAAATACTATATTTCTCTTTAAAAGGTGGGAACCTTAGTCCTATGCCTAAAACAAATAGGATTTTTTTTAGATGAGATAGAATCAGGCGAGAGGATACGTAGCATAGGATTTATTCAGAGGGCCTAGCACGAATGTTTTGACGTAGGTACCCGGTCGAATCTGTAAACATTTCGAAGTGAAGGCTTGGGTGAAGTGCAATCCATATAATCAAAATAGAATGACAGCTCACCTCGTGATCATCCAAGCCTTCACTTCGACATGTTTACACAAACGACCGGCAGTATCGTTAACGTAAGTGAATTTTGAATATAAAAACCGGCCAAGTTCGTGTCGGGCCACGCTCAGTGTAGAGTTCCGTAGTTACCCGTCCCGTAAGTCATGACGAAAAATAGCAAATTTTACTATGAGATTGTAAAGTTACAAATACACTTAGTTTTAAGTCAATTTCTTTGGGGTTTCTACGAATTTTTTACCTAATCTTTTACATTTTATAAGTTGATCGACTACTACTTAGCTCTGACAGTTTTGCTTTTAAATTCGCTATTTATATGCTACTATCATGATTTTTTTCACTTCTCCAAAAACAACCGTTTAGCTAGCAGAGGGGGGGGACACTTGACTCTAACAAAAATGAGTGAGCAGCAATTTTATTTTACCACTTTGTCGGCGTGATTAATATGTCTGCTCATGTCGGCTCTGAGCTAAACCACGGACAGATAGACAGGCGGACAGACGGACAGACATGGCGAAACTATTAGGGGTTCCTTGTGGACTACGGAACCCCAAAAACTACAACCCTATAGTATTTTAGTCTAATTTTATGCAACATGAATATAGTATCCAATTCAAATAAGTATCATGTGCGAACCGAGTATTATAGTTATAGTAAAATTTTACGTTCCGTTACTATACGTCAAAAACATTAGTGCTGGGCCCTCAGGTCAAAGCATTTGGATATGTGCTCGAGAACGTAGGGACCTACATACTATGTAGTTTCAATTACGACAAGCTATCTTCTGCCAGATGAAGATGGTAGTGCCAATAGCACCACGTCTGCCCAAGACAGTTTGCGGACTTCATGACAAAAACTAAACTTCCAAATACGCGTACATAGGTAAAACCAGCTATGGTGGATAGAAAAAAACGTTACCTATATCGGTACAGGTAAAATAATAGAATAAATTAGGCCGGAGTATGCCTCATCACAGCTATGAGGCATCCTTTATTTATCCTATGAGTTATGAGACATAGCTCGTTAGTAGCGGAGGTTCAAAAAACGCATCATCCATACAGGCGATCCCGGCGTTGATCCGGTTAGAGCCGGCGGCTAATCTAGTTTATGTGAATTGCGCGCGGCCGGTCAGGACCGGCGGCGGGCGCCGGACAGCACCGGACAGTGCCGGACGACCGCCCGCTACATGGCCGAACCGATAAACCGCACGTATTTGAATATCACACCTTTATCTATTGTACATTATTGTGTGGTTTACCGTCGTGTGTACAATGCTGACACGCTGACGGTTCGTTCGTTTAATCTAATCTAAGTAGGTAACATAATCTTCCACCGACACCTGAGATTGATTAAGGAATGAGTGAAAGAAAAAGTTCCATCTGCTAATAATGACGAAGGAGCTTGTGAATACAGAATATGTACGAGGTGGTGCAGGTTCGACGCTAAAACTTTCATTAAACAACGACTAGTTTATGAGGAGATCGTGGCTAAATAATAACAGCCACACGGGTCGATCTTCAAGGTTAAGCAACGCTTGCCGAGGTTGGTCTGTGGATGGGTGACCATCTTAACATACCCAGACTCCTCCGTGCCTCGGAAAGCACGCTAAGCCGTTGGTCCCGGCTGTCATTTGTAGATCTTGGGCAGTCGTTACGGATAGTCAGAAGCCAGATAATCTGACACCAGTCTTGCCAAGAAATACCGTGCGGTGTTACCCAGTTAATGGGTTGTGGAGTGTGTCTGGTAGGCAGCCGCTCCACGTAAAATACTGGTATTCAGCTGAATCCGGTTTGACTGGAAGCCGACCCCAATATAGTTGGGAAAAGGCTTGGCAGATGATGAGTTTATGATTATCGAGTGTTGCTTACTGATCTACTTACACTACAACTTAAACTTTAGATTCCCGTCGATAATTGTGTAGTTATAACGTTTGTCTGCTGCGAGCACACCTTTGTGTAACTTTGTGGAGTAGGTACCTGTTTATAAGTTTAATATCGAATGTGGCGGCCTTAACGCGAGATTTTTTAACAAATTGACATTACTGAACGTTTAGGTACTTTAAAATTCAGTACGCTTAAAAACTTGCAGGCCTTGGCGCCTAAGTTAAATAGTGCTCATTTTAGCTGTAGATTTATTATAGTAACCGCAGAAACTGATTGATATATGGGGATGGAGCACTCTACAATTGACCATGGATCGCTCCTTGTGGCAAATAGTGTTGGGAAATCCTAGTGGTGCGACGACCACTAACCACTGGTCACCCTGTGTCTGCCACTCAGTGGCAGAAACAAACACAGAACCTCTACATCTCTAACATCGACTACACAATATTTTTTAGTACATTATTTTCATGAGCCTGCTATTCTAATCGATCATACTCGTTGATGTCACTGGAAAATAGCAAACTCCGTAAGATTATAAAATAACTTGAGAGATTATAAGCTCTCGATAAATTGTCAACCGAACATTTGGAATACTATTTTACGCATCAAAATTTGATAGTCTATAATCCCGCCAAGTCATTCCGAGAGATTGTGGACTCACATAAACTGGCGACCAATCAGTTGTCTGGTATACAATTTATCTGTTTTGGTGTGATAGTTAAATTGGAAACTTGGCTCCACATTGGTCTTCGTTTTCTCCGAAAAGACCAATGAGAGCTTTGTATCCAGGTTTACTTTCACACCAAAACAGATAAATGTAACTGTTCTATTTGTTGCCATTTTATTATAATCCACAATTTCTTGGAATGACTTCGCGAAATTATAGACTATCAAGTTTTGATGCGTAAAATCGTATTCCAAATGTTCAGTTGACAATTTATCGAGAGTTTACAATCTCTCAAGTTATTTTATAATCTTACGGAGTTTGCTATTTTCCGGTGACATTGACAAACGATGGAACGAGCGTCGCCGGAAGATTGTTCCTGCTTTGGATGCTGGAATCACACTGGCATCACTCACCACCCATGGGCTGTGTAAGCACATATTGAATGTGGAGAGCCGCTAAGTATAAGGAATATCAATCAAGTGCGGATGGTAACCACAAGAAATAGTTTTTTTCTTTTTTAAGGATGGGAAGTCATCAAATGACATCTTCCGCTCTGGGTGGAGCGGAAGGGCGTGTCAGACTCTTACTGACTAAAACCCATCCGTGTTCCTTCTGAAGCCATTGCGTTCCAGGACCGCGGTGACTCTTTCGAACAAATTCCGCAACCCTGCCAGAACCACAAGAACAATCTTAAGGATAGAAAATCGTCAAATTAGCGCAACGGAGGAGCGGAAGGGAGTATCAGACTCTTACTGACTAAAACCCAGAGGCGCGGTGACTCTTTCGAACAAATTCCGCAACCCTGGTGGACAAGAAATACCTACGCTACAATTTTTTGCTTGTATGACGTTATCTCTGTTTGTGATCACAGCAGAAGAGTGTCGTAGTGCGCATCGCACGTTATCAGTAAGGCGCGGAGATAAGCGATAATTACTGCGCACGCACCGACGACAGGACCCGCCACGTGGCCGTGTGGCACCACTGTAGCGCCACTAGTACTTGTGTACCACCTCTACACTGATCGTGTTCCTGGCTCATCTCTATTAAGCGTACAAATCTGTTTAATCGAAAACGGAGAGCCATTCGATTCATTTGATTAACGTATCAGTGTACATCAGGTGCTGCGCTGTTGTAATAATGTGGCATGTTGACCTCTTAGTTTATCAGCGGGGTGATTATCGTCTCAAGTGTTGTTGCTGACTTACAAATTTCCATTTACTCGTTTAATGTATCGAGAAAATGTAGAATCTTGTGTTGTCATGTATAATCATGATGTATATCGGTCAAGGTCGCTGTTCGGCTCGCCCTCGCGCGCACGCAGCGCTATTCATATCGCGAGCCTCTCATGCTCCGTGCTCCGTGCAGCACGCCTCACGCACCCGTGGGCTCTGCAGCGGCTTGCACGACTGCAGCAGTCCAGCAGCCTACTGCTGCTTCATCGTCATCCATTGAACACACTACTCTCCGGAAGATTAGATACCTTCCAAGTCCTATCGATCATCATTCACAAAAAAACATCGGGAATCCCATATTCTAAATGTGTTTTACCCGTTACTGTTTATTTGACACCAACATAGTAATTTGATATTTCGTGTAGTAGAAATAACGTACGCAGTTGCTCAGAACATCCTCTTACTTCAAATATAAAAGTAGCCACACGTTTACCTGTATTAACAGGAAAATAATTTCAAAAAGCAAGTCTGAATCAAAAACAATGTCATTGTCCTTAAACATAAATTATGCCAACTTCTACATACAAAGAGTAGGCACTAGGCACCGAATTCCTACCTTCTCAAGAATACTGAAGGCTAATTCAATATATGCAAATTGGGCTCAATTATTTCAGTTTTGTTTACAATAACTTTTAGCGAGTGATTCTATTCAACTAATTTGAAATTCACGCAGCCGAATTTCTGGTTTTAATTTTTAAATTCTAAAATCAGCTGAGACGGAAAAGTGTTCCGCAACTGTTAAATATATATTTCGTGAGTTCCAGTCGGAACTGTGCACAAAATCCTTTTTCGGTTGTCATTGCTCTGATGTTGCGGAAGTGTCGCAGTGAGCTGATCGCGGTTATCTCGCAGCCGCGACACCACCCTCCCAAAAGTTCTGTCAGAGCTAAGGTCACGCTATCGATCCGCGCCAGCTGGGGATCGCTCCGCGACACCTCCGTGCTCAGCGCTCAGCACGGCCCTCCAGCACACCAGCACGGGGCCGCGCGGCCCGTCGGATCCGAGCCCCTAGCAGGCGCTCAGGGCCCCAAGACATCGGAACACTTCCGTTGTGATAGTTCGGCGACGCGTAGCTACCGCGACCTATAGGTACCTAATTTTTCGGCAAAGGGCCACAGGGGTGCGGGTCGATCGAACGGCGGAAGCTTCAATGCGGCAAAGCTTATCGTGTGCGGAGATCCGCAGCAAGTCAGCAGCGGCAGCGGGCACGCCGAGCGCGCCGCTGACAGTGCGGGCGCGGGCAAACGGGCACGCGGCGCGACCTACCGCGCGCCCAGCGCCGAGCGCGTGATGCGCGCTCAGCCAACCGCTGCGAGCGCGCGCACTCCTCGGACCCTCGGGACTACAACTCAGGAAGCACTCACCGTTTCCGTTTATGAGGGGGTAGTCGTCGTCGTGCCGGCCGATGTAAGTCTTCAGCGGAGTATCCGTGAGGGAAGGCGACGATCTATCCCTGTCGCTCATAATAGTCACTTATAACACCGGGTATAGACTCGATAAACAACACTGTACGGGGAGACCGGCCCCGCACGCTCGTCTCCAGTCACGACCGACCTCCGGCCCGCGGCTCGCGCGGCGAATAAATAATAAAATACTGGCAGCGACACTCTCGGCGAGTTCGCGCGACGGCCGCGCAATCAATGCCCCGCGGCGTTGCCTGCCGCGCGCGCGCCCTCTGTCGCCCGCCGCGCGCACCGCACAACTCAGCACAGGTGGCGCTGAACACAATATTACAATCCTCAAGATACACTGCACTGTTAGGAGCAGCAATAGGTGACAAGGACTACCACTAAAACCCTAGTCACGAGAGTTACACAATGAAGCCATTCATAAAAAGCTGGCACCCCAAAGGTACATAACACGTCGGCGGGGAGATAAGTCTCGGTCAGCTAACTTGCTGCCATCTAGTGAACAGTAACGAAACTACACAGCCAGTGGAAAACTCAGCGGGAGTTTCCCTCAGAATGCAACCGCATCACTAACCGATTTAATAATCATAAATAATGCCTAATGGGTTTTAATCAACTTATTTATTTATATTAAGAAAAGTAAACATATACTACTTAGCGTTTCCGAGATATAAAAATGCCAAATAGCTTTTGAGAAAAAAATTGTAACTGGCCTGATTTTTTTTTAATAATGACAACAACGAACTATCCTTTTCCAAAATAAACAGATAAGATTATAGATATTATTAAAAAATTTGCTTGCATGTGTTTAATTTGTTTGATAAATAAAGTCAGACATACTTAGTCTTTAAAAAAGTAATTTAGACTAAGTCCATTAATTGAACTTAGAAACTAGCGTCAGGATAGGACTTATCATCATCATATCAGCCGGAAGACGTCCACTGCTGGACAAAGGCCTCCCCCAAGTGTCGCCACAACAACCGATCCTGTGCGTCTCGCATCCATCGGCATCCCGCGACCCTCACCAGGTCATCATCGGTCCACCTTGTGAGAGGCGCCAACGCGGCGTCTTCGGGTACGCGGTCGCCACTCCAGAACTTTTCGGCCCCATCGACCATCTGTTCAGGCTATGTCGGTAACCTCCCAAGCAGCACACAGCTGTATAGTCGCTTGACAACAGAATTTTGAAAACTCGAGGCTGTTATGCTTGCTGTACAAGGACTGTATATCCGTCTACACAGCTCTTATAATTCTAAATTTGGCCCCAAATTAACCAGCCTTGAGCATTATAGTAGCTTATTAACAGCTGTCCAGAGCATTGTAAGAGCTGTACATGAGCCGTACAATGGCTTATACAGCTGTCAATAGGCCACTATCCAGCTCCTTTAATTCTCTTGGACAGCTAAAAGCTTATTTTTAGCTTTGTAACGGCTATTGTTAAATTCACAAAGAAATAGCAACAAAAAACGATTTGTACACTCAGTGCAAGTTGTGTTACGTCATGGCGGTCTAACTATAATCCGTGGACAAATACAATAATTCCTAATTGATTCACGTTTGTTTTGTATATCTATTAGTAAATTGTACTGCGGGTGCCCCTTTACTGTTAATATATATTTACTGGTGATATCAAATATTACACGCACCATCGAAATAATATGGTTTTACTAAAAGTATTGTACGAAATAAATATGGTTTACGAATTATTCATGGATTTTTACTCAATTTTTTCCATTTAATGAGCATTAATATCTATTGGTTACAATGAAATAATGTGTTTTTACTTTAATAGCTCTCAAGTATCATGAAAATTTAACAGATACCAGTGGTTTTTTCATATGTGATTGACTTGTTTAAATTAAAATGGTGTTAATTTGTTATCCATCAATAATTCTAACTAAATTCCCTTGTACCTCTCTTTTCTGTTCAAGGGCCATATTTAAGTTTCTTAATCAGCTGAACGCTGTACACTAGCTGTACAGTGGTTTTCAGTTATTCTAACGACCGGCTAAAGGAGTAAAGTGAGAGTATACAACAGCGTATTAGGGATCTCTAATCTTGATAGAAAACCATTTCGAGCATTTCGTACCGCAGTAGCTTTGGTACTTCACTTGAGTTTGTGATCCTACTTATTCTCGCCTGTAATGCCAAATTAGCGAGCCATTAATTGCTGTTGCTTAGAAATGTATAATATAAAGTAAAAAGGCATTCCGATATTGAAAAACTTAAACACCAGCATAACTGGCTAAATATTCACCTCCGCTTATCATGGAGTTTGTTGACCGTTCTTCTCCATAAGAATCTACCGTTCCGAATGGACAGTAGAGTCACTTTATTAATGTTATATTATTATTTTACCTAACTGTAAATGATGACGTTCAAAAGTGCCGTTTAATGGCCTAATTGAAATAAACGTTTTGACTTTTGACTTTGACTTTTGATTTTGACTTTGACTTCTACTTTTGACTTTGACTTTTTTTACTTATGGAAAAAAATAAATTCGTGTCAGTGGCGAGCAAAAAAATTTTTTTTTGTCGCGGAAGTTGCTGAAGTACTGCGAACGCTTATTGTATGTTTTGACACTTTTTTAGGGGTCTGGAATTTTAATGCCAAACATGGTTACTTAATATGCGTTACTGAAGGAGAGTACTCCCATAAATCTCACACTGTAGTATTTCGTAGACTGAAATGCTCTGAGAGGACAGATGATGGGTTTCGCAGGAAGCTAGTATGGACAGCATCACAAGTCCGATTTACCTTTGCAACAGCTTCCAATAGATATGGTGAATGATATTCCAGTGGCCGATTCATTGCACCTAATAGATTTAGGTAATAGAATTAATACTGCTGGACATGGAATGGTTAATAAAAACAAAAGTAATTATATTCATTTACTGGGTTTCATTTTATTATTGACAGACTCCAGATTTGGCTATGGTAGTTCTATATGCTTAATTAATATTAAGCGTCAAGCCACTTATTTAAAACTATATTTAGCGGATTGATTAGTCTATTGTGCCAGTATTCACCACCCGGTCGATTCAGCCGGTCAATTATGTAAACACGTCGAAGTGAAGGCTTGAGTGAAGTGATCACGAGTTGAGCTGTCAATCCATATAATTAAGATTCTTGACAGCTCACTTCGTGATCACGTGACATCTTGATTATGTGGACAGCTGACAGCAAATTTGATTCTCTAATACAGCTCACAGCTTGAAGAGGTGTGACTTTATCGCGTTATGCAGCCATTCACCCTGCCAGGGTTGCGGAATTTGTTCGAAAGAGTCACCGCGGCCTTGGAACGCAAAGGGCTTTAGAAGGAACACGGATGGGTTTTAGTCAGTGAGAGTCAGACACGCCCTTCCGCTCCACCCAGAGCGGAAGAAGTCATTTGATGATTTCCCATCCTAAAAAAATGCAGCAGTTCACAAGCTTTGGTATTCTTACTCGGCCAGTAGCAATATCTATACGTAGCCAAAGTCTGGACACTAAGTTCTTTCAAGTTTTAGTAGAATGCATTTTGTTGCTTTTTCTCCAATATACAGTCATTAGTCAGCTGTGCTGTTTAACAGTGTAGAGACCACCCCTCATACAGTCTCAAGAGTCAAATTATTTATTTAAAAAAAAAAACGCTTCCCCACACTAGGAATTTCTCCTGTATCGTGGGTGCGTTTACATACATACAAACTCACAAAAACTAACGGCCAGATCTGTAGGCTATACAAATCGCACCCTTAGAATGAAAGTGACCTAACGCAAAAATTGCAACAAGCAAGAAAATCGTAAAAAAGTAGTGTTACGAGTAGGTACAAGAAAAATCTCTCCCGTGACCTATGTATAAGCTGCCCTTTCCCATTCATAATTTGGACTCTTTTTCATCGAACCCGCACCACGCAGTGCTGGTATCGTTCCTGATTCTATTTCTTGTCCGTTCTTCTCCATAAGAATCTACCTTTCCGAATGGACAGTAGAGTCACTTTATTAATGTTATATTATTATTTTACTGAACTGTAAATGATGACGTTCAAAAGTGCCGTATAATGGCCTAATTGTATTTCTTATACCTCCCAGTATGGGGCTATCCCACCTATCAATTCAATTCAATTCAATTTTCTTTAATTAAGTAACCATGACTCATTTGTTAGTAAAAACTTATCCTATGTTTGTAATTAATATAATTATGTCTACACCCTAAACAAATTCCTCTATGTCCTGTATGTACACAGCGTGTCATGTATATGTCACCGGAAAATAGCAAACACCGTAAGATTGTAAAATATCGCGTGAAATTGTTAACTATTTTTTCTTAATAAGACTCGGATATATTGGAAACTATTGAATTTGAATGGGATTTATTGTATACAAAAGGTTTTTTTCATAATATATCGAGAAATTGCAATCTAATAAAGAGTAATTAAAATCTTACGAAGTCTGCAATTTTCCGGTGACATAGACACAGCTATCCGCTATAGTTTTCAGGATACTGTTGAGATTAAAGTTAAACTGTATCAGTTATATTTTTGCTGGAATCGCAATTGCAATAAACTGATATTATAAACATGCGCTAGCGGAATTTAATATAATTTTATTGGATAGCGGATATATTTGATAGTAGACTAAGATCCCATTGCTGCCAGACCTTACTTATTTTATGACTAACAAAATGTGTGGAATAGTGTTGCTATGTACTTTTAACAAACGTAATTACGCATACCTGCTGGCTTAGACCAACGCGGACGGCCGATTTCTAAGGTGCTAAAGCCATTAATCACTTTTTTTTTAAAGTCTGGGTGCTGATTTGTGTTTCTTTTACAGAATACTGATAAATAAATAGTCATCAACACGTTTTTTTCTTCCATTCTGTCCTGTCAGCCGTCACGCTATCACTAACTCCCTTTTCTTTCATATCACTCCTAATACAATCCATCCATCTTTTCTTTGGCGTCCTTCTCCCTGTCCATCCATTCACATTTATATTTTCAGAACTCTTTTAGTTTTAACATGCATTTAATTCCTCCTCTTCACATGACCATTTCAAGATAAGCGGTTCCTTTTTAAATATAAATAAATAGTAATTAAATAATATTTTTACTACTGATTCACAGTCTCATCAGTAAAAAATTCAGTAAGTACATATTTTTGCTTGAAGTTCCTACAATTAAATATCTGGTATTCATTTTTATCGACATTTCCTTCAGAGAAAACGTTTATTCTGAAAAGTTTAGTTAACTTTTCTTCGCCATTAAATAGCGGTCCGGGTCTGAAAAATGTTGGCTTTTTTGTTATTATTAAGAGAGCAAAGTCCAAATGAACAATTCAAGAAAAAGAGTGTTAAAAATTATGACAAGTTTCAACCCTTGTTTCTTCGGCTTAAGTAAAGTTTTTCTTATGAATTAATATGGCTTTAAAAATATGTTATATTTTTTTTTAATGGTTTTGCTCTTGACTCTAGTCTAGGTCATAGATGACAGAGACAAAGTCGACGATGGAGCGAGCTTACCCAGAAGAAGCATGTTCACTCTAGGTTTGATGCGTTCGGAAACACAGACGCAGGCAGAGAGTTCCACTCCTTTGCTGTCCGCATTATAAAAGACGTTTGGAAACGTTTAGTGCGAATTGGTGGAATAGCAACAAGATAGGGATGATAACTTACAGTGCGTCTAGATGTCCAATGGTACAAGGGGGCCGGTGGGATGAAGTCGTGGAGTTCGAGGACACTCTCCCCGAATCTGTAGAAGACCGATAAGCAGGCAACCTTGCGGCGATGAGCCAAGGTGTGAAGCTTGGCATCCACCAGTTTTACGTCGCCAATGAGCCTTTTAGCTCTGCGTTCCACCGAGTCAAGCGCGGCAAGTTATAAGACAGTATGTATGTGGTTTCTGCCAGGGTTGCGGAATTTGTTTGAAAGAGTCACCGCGGCCCTGGAACGCAAAGGGCTTTAGAAGGAACACGGATGGGTTTTAGTCAGTAAGAGTCTGACACGCCTTTCCGCTCCACACAGAGCGGAAGAAGTCATTTGATGATTTCCCATCGTTAAAAAAATATGGACGTAGTTTGTATCATGTGTGTGGGCGTAGATTATTATACATCATCACATGATCACAACAGTGTCAATCAAATTACTACGTAAAAAACACTCAATAGTTTTAAGTGCCTAGCTTAGCAAATTTATGTTATACCTACCTAATAGAGGTATGAGGAGCTTGTGGCTAAAGAGCCGCACGGGTCGATCAAGGTTAAGCAACGCTTGCCAAGGTCGGTCTGTGGATGGGTGACCATCTGAACATACCGAGTTTCCTCCTTGCCTCGGAAAGTACGTTAAGCCGTTGGTCCCGGCTGTAATTTGTAGATCTTTGGCAGTCGTTACGGATTGTTACAAGCCAATAAAATCTGTCTTCAGTCTTGCTAAGAACTACCGTGTTACCCTGTACATGGGTTGTGGAGGTCTGTTATGCAGCCGGTCCACGTAAAATACAGGCATTCAGCTGAATCCGGTTTGACTGGAAGTCAATGCCTATCTAATAGAGATAGTATCTAGTACCTAATACTCATCTTTTACTTAAACCGTGAAAAAGAAAACATCGTCTTAATAGGCTGCACGCCGTTTTACACGGCCGATTTATACACAAGTTATACTCAAAGGCGATTTCTTCATGAACATTTCTAACGTTTTATAGCCTTCTTTCTCTCTATCTCCGGTTCAAATTGAATAGAATAGAATAGAATAGAAAACATTTATTCGATACAGACACAACACAACAGCAACAAAACACAAAGTAAAAAAGAGAACAATCATAAGACAACAATAAATTATCTAGCCAGCCGCTAGCTGAGCGTGCCTATACCGAAAGGGTTACCATCTCAGCATTTGCTGGGCGTCAGACACCCAGCGCTGGTTTTCAGTTGGCACCCTGCAGTGACACACGGACGTGGGTAAGAGAAATAAATACAATATTAATTGAATAACGGCCCGTCTCAATCACGTATCTACCTTTAACTAAGGCTCTTCTCTTCTCTTTTGTTATTTTTCAGTAGCGCAATGTGCGAACGTCGAGTAGCCAACAAGTATTCAGCTAGTACGTGACTTGAGTATTGTATCCCACGAGTTTCGTAATGGGAGAAGGGCCTAACTGTCAAATAAGCTATTAACAGTAGCTGAAACGTCATGTTTGCCTTTCAAACACGACGTTTCAGCTACTGTTGGTAGCTAATTTAACAATCGGTTAAAGGTAGATACGTTATTAAACCGGCCGCAAGACGTCTTAGACGAAAACAAACCACGTACCTACCTTCTTCAATTCTAAGAACACTGGCTAAAACGAACGAGGAAAGCTAGATAAAAAATTCAACATTATGCGTTAGGTTCCTGCGGAGCAGTACGGGTTCTCTCGTGATATTATTGAGGTTAAAATCATAACATCTAACATTTTAGAAAGGTGCAATTTGAACCATATTTTTAATGATTTTCGTAAGAAAAAATAACTGACATTTTATTCATTTTTAAAAGAGGATGAGGGAGAGGGTGGCCAAAGAAAAGATGGATGGATTGTGTTAGGAGTGATATGAAAGAAAAGGGAGTTAGTGATAGCGTGACGGTTGACAGGACAGAATGGAAGAAAAAAAGTGTTACGCCGACCCCAAGTAACAAGGGATAAGGGCAGGAAGATGATGATTTATTTTCGTGAAAATGTCGAAGTGGACAATGAAGACTGGTGAGGTGGGATATGTGTATTTACTTTTATTCTATAAAAATTATATGTATAGGCGGTATATAAGAATTATTTAAAAATTAATCAATCGGCTAATCAGTATTGTAACTAATCAAATGGTTAGATTTTGTTAAATAAGGGCCTTTTCACCACCTATGATTAACTTTCCGATAACTTACTTTTTAATTTAATTTATAAACTATGTAACTGAGATTTAGTTGCTTAAACAACAATATAATAATGATGGCGCCAGTTAAGCAACTTTCTCGGAATTAAAAGATAACTCTGGTTTGTGCAAGCAGGTCTCAGTAGCAGATAATCCTACTATAATATCATAAATGTGAAAGTTTGTATGTTTGTGCAACAATCGAGCAAAAACGGCTGAAGGAGTTTGGATGAAATTTGGCACACATATATTTTTTATTTATTTTTTGTGAGTGGCGTCTCGCAGTTCTGCCTATGAGGTTTTCGACTGCTTAGCCGGGCTTGTCTGTGCCTGTGTCTTAATATATTAAGGCCTCCAGCCAGGGCTTATCAACTAAGCGACTACACGCTTAGGGCGTCGCTGGGGGAGGATAGCTAGGGACGGGCTGGATCGAACTAGATATCCTGGAATAACACATAGGCTACTTTTTACTTTTTAATACATTTTTATGAGAGCGAAGCCGCGGGCGAAAGCTAATTTCATATAAACACTGATCCATTTTTTAATTTCTTCAGTTAGCAGTGGCTATTGAGAAAGGCCCTAAGTCTGATTACTGTGAAACAATACCTTTTCTTTCTTTTGAGAAGAGGATTCTGCCCTTTTCTTTTTTTTTAAGGATTGGAATTCATCAAATGACTTCTTCCGCTCTGGGTGGAGCGGAAGGGCGTGTCAGACTCTTACTGGCTAAAATTCATCCGTTTTCCTTCTAAAGCCCTTTGCGTTCGAGGGCCGCGGTGACTCTTTCGAACAAATTCTGCAACCCTGACAGGCTCTGGCCCCAGCGGGCCCCAACTCCCATGCTAACATCTCTTTTGCCTGGCCTGTTTGTGACAGCGAGCCACCCAACACTCGCCGTCCGCAGGCCCAGGTCTCTATCCTGCAGTGGGACAGTAATGCTAGTATTATTACCAAATGGTTCTATAGTCTAGTTATTCAACTAGTGGACGTTCAAGTTGAATGTGAAAGTTCAGCGGCGCAGACCACGCGGAAGCAATTGTCGCGATGTATGGCGGCTGATAACAGCGGCAGATAACGAACTGGGTTCATTATAACAATTTGTCTTAATGGATTCGGTTGTACAGTCGTGGTATAAAACACTCAACTTGTAGCATGGTAGTAATGACTTGATAATAAAATTGGATGTTTTCAATTACGAAAATAAAATAAACAACATGTCATCAAAATGACTCCTACTCTGGGCGGGGAGTGTCACACTCTTACTGACTAAAACCCACCCGTGTTCCTCCTAATGCCCTTGCGTTCCAGCTGGTTGATTCAATAAATATGTCGAAGTGAAGGCTTGGGTCAAGTGATTACGAGGTGAGCTGCCAATCCATACAATCAAGATGTCACGTGATCACGGAGTGAGCTGCCATTCCATCTTGATTATATGGATTGACAGCTCACCTCGTGATCACTTGACCCAAGCCTTCACTTCGATATGTTTACAGAATCGACTGACAGGGCCGCGGTGACTCTTTCGAACAAATTCCGCAACCCTGGCTTGTCTATGTCCTAGCCAGAGCCTCTAAACAAAACGACTTTGTATCAGCTCAAAAATGTATTAGACTGACATCATCATCATCATCAGTAGTCCTTTTCACCCAATGCTGGGCATAGGCCTCTCTTAACTGACTTCAAAAAAGGAGGAGGTTCTATGTTCAACTGTATGTATTTTTTTTATGTACTTATGTTCACCGATTTCCCCCATTTTTGGATTGATTCTCAAATTTTTTTTTTTATTTAAAAGAGTATACTCCTGAGGTAGTCCCATTGACATTAAGTCAGGATCTGATGATGGAATCCCAGGGAAATCGAGGGCAACCTCAAATTTAAAAGTATTAACAATATTGTTCATATACTTTTTCTTGTGCCAATCCCGATTTTCCTGTCTACTGAAATGCTCTATCGAAATGTCACGAAGGGATTATGGTATTTTATTCAAAAATCTAATAAGTCCGTCAGAATGATTTCCAAAACATAATATACACGTTTTTTTTTTCATTTTCACGTAAATAAAAAATAAAGACGTTAGAGTGCGTTGAAAACACGCGTGAGGTCACTACGATGGTACAATTTTTACCAGCGACGTGACGTCACGCGTCTTTGACGTTATGTCATTTGAGCGTTATAGAGCTTTATAATAGATTAAAATAAAATGTTTTTAAATTAAATGTTCGGCACCCCTTACAGCTGAAGATTTTATGATCGGCCGGAGTTAGATTAGGTTAGATGAAATGGCCAATTCTATGATACGGCCACGGCATCTACGTAGAACTTAGAAAGAGCCAAGCCTAAAGGGATCTCTTATCGGAAAAAAGATTAAATCAATTACAAACGTTTTCCTCCTATTTAACATCTTTAGGGAATTAATTTTTCAATGGCTTCTTTAAAAGACACTCTTTTATTTGAGTGCCTCTCATTTAGTATCACACAACATTTGATCTATTTTCAAAAGTTATAATAACGCAAATTATATAAAGTTTACATAATCTAACAACACTTTACATAATTTCATTTAATATAACGTTCTATTTAAAATACCCTTTATAGCAACATGATATGTTATAACAATACTTTCTGTAACGTTCGTTTAGTATATTCTTATTTAGTATAACGTTATTTTGATCTAACGATAATCTTGTATAATTGACATTTGATCTAACCGCTGAATAAAGAGCTACTGAGCCAGCTCGGGAACTTAGGGCACCCCGAGACGGATAGGTAAGGTTCGAATAATGGGATGGCGGAAGGTAGAGCTTTCGTTAGAGTTCCTTTAAACCCTCCAGGCGCTCCTTCAACTACCCATAGACACGACCGTAATTTAAGCCAAATGTACATTCAACAACATTAGTGATTACTAGATCTGTGGCGTTTCTCAATAACTACCCGGTTAATGGGTTGTAGAGTGGTAGGCAGCCGCTTCACGTATAAACTGGTATTCAGCTGAATCCGGTTTGACTGGAAGCCGACCCCAATATAGTTGGGAAAAGGCTTCGCAGATGATGAGATCTGAGGCCTTTCGAGTCGGCAACTTGGCCATAAGTACGCAGGACGCATTTAATCATTCCGTGCATGTCACGGTTGGAAAGAAATCTTGTACAAAATGGTCATTCATCTTTTAATCATTAGTTTAAAATGTAAAATGAACCGCCACTCGTCCTTCAACTTCCGAAAACTTCATTGGAAAACCAGCGTCAGATGACATCAGTCTGTCTGACATATCGCTGAAATGGACGGCTTTTTAGTGCAGCCGTAAGACACACTAAGGCCCATATATCAAAACGTTAACTCGAACTCAAACTCCAATATGATCATGAGAACGTCACTGAAAGCTTGACTAATTGACGTTTTCGTGCTCAACTCATGTTTACCTGAAACAAACGTCAAAGCTGACATTGGCGTAGAAAATGGAGTTTGAAGATTTTACTATACTATGTGTACGAAGATACGCCGTATTTGTTTTTGCCGTAATTATGTGCCACACACTTCGTATTGTAGTTTACAGGACGCTTAGAACCCGACATAGTATTACGATGATGAGCAGTTCCGTGCAAAATTGAATTATATCCCGCACATTTTACGACGCCGAATTCATGATGAATATGTAATCAACACATTAAACTATGGAGGACGATGCCCAGATGCTCGTTGAGCCACCGCCGCCACCTGCTAAAGCATGATAGAAGCTAAACAGCAGCAGATTCAATTGTTATAGGCTCTGAACGTGTTTTTGGTGTATATGTCACCGGAAAATAGTAAACTCCGTAAGACTATAAAATATGAGATATTGCAAACTCTCGATAAATTGTCAACTGAACATTTGGAATACTTTTTTACGCATCAAAATTTGATAATCTATAATCTGTCGAAGTCATTCCGAGAAATTGTGGATTATAATAAAATAGCGACCAATCAGAGCACAATTAAGTCTATAATTTATCAGTTTTCGTGTAATTAAACCTGAAAACAAGGACCAATGACAACCAACCAAACCAACTTGATCAATGGGTCAAGTTTCCAATTTAACTATCAAACCAAAACAAATAAATTGTAGACCAGAGAGCTCAAATTCTCGGAATGACTTCGAATAATTATAGACTATCAAATTTTAAAAAAGTATTCCAAATGTTCAGTTGACAATTTATTGAGAGTTTAGCTTTGGCCGACGGACGATTTCCAGTTATCAGGTAAACCTAGACCTAGACTTAAATAAATCATTTTTTTAAGTCTAGGTTTTGATTTTGATGTATATTTTACAGAATATTGTTAAATAATTAGTAATTAAATAATATTGGAACTCTCTGCCCGCGTCTGTGTTTCCGAACGCATACAACCCTAATCTCTTCAAAATTAGAGTGAACAGGCTTCTTCTGGGTAAGCTCGCTCCATCGTCGACTTTGTCTCTGTCATCTATCACCTAGACTAGAGTCAAGAGCAAACCGATATTAAATAAATAAAATAATAATTTTAACGAATGATTAGTCATTGTAATAATCTAAGAGCTGCCACCACCGAGTGAGATCCTATTTACAAGGCTGACATTTGGTTATAGTTTATTTAGTAGGTGCAAATAACGAAAGCTAAAGTCTGCCAGGATTTGGTAGGGTACGAAACTATATCCTTGACTACTGAAATAACTTTGATACATCAGAAACAAAAATGGCCGTCGTCCCAAGCTGCAATGCGTATGTTAAAAGTACATAGGGGAGTGCGGGGCTAACTGTGCCGCGGGGAAGTTGTTCCGATGTAATTTAACAATGTACCGGACGTAACTGGACAAACTAAGCTAGTTGCCATCGGTGCGCTGCAGCGTTCCGTTCATAGAAATATTTCTTATATCTATGGTTCCGTTTTATGACGAATTTAATTGATATGTATATCTCTTTTTTTCATAAAGCCTATTTCAATCGGAACAACTTCCATGCGGCACGTTTAGCCCCGCTCTCCCTTACCAACACTACTCTATCCTACATATTTTGTTAATTGGAAAATGAGGGAAGTCTGGCAGCTCTGGGATCTCAGTCTATAAGGAGCTCTTCACTTCATATCAACATGATACCAAACGCTTCCGACATATCTCAATACAAGCACTTTTACGCGAATGTGACGCATATCTTCCCAACTTGCATAACTTTTGTATATTTTATTTTTTGGTATGCGTCATGCTTGTCGCAAATAAACTCTTTCTTTCTTTCTTCTTCATAGGTTTCGGTTGAAAAAATAATCTCAGGTTTACGGAATCCGTAAGTTCAATTATAACTACTAATTTCAAATGATATAATTTTGAGTGTACCGCTTTTCGCGTAGACCCTGCTACGAAAGCACTCGCGTAGCTTTGATCGCGTAGTAGGCTCTACGACGGTCTACGGCGTAGCAACTCGTAGCAGATAGTTTCATTTTTTTTATTTAGTTTACATGAACTTTTTTAAGATTTACTTCCTAATCCAGATTGGATTTAAGTGCCAGTAGTAGCAGCCTCTGTAGTAGATTTCTGTCCGGTTGACGACAATAATCTCGCTCCCTAGTGACCTACAGGGACCCAGGGATTGAAACATTCCTGGCTTTCGTATACTGGATATTCAAAGTATCTCTAAATGTCAATGTATTTAGATACCCCTATGTTGCTAGCCTTACGAGAAATACTGGGGTGATTATATTTTACCTAGTTACAACAATATCCCGCGGTAAGTCGGAGAGCAGCCGACAATATTCCCATCAATGGTAGATCTTGGATGAGGACGACACGAACACGTCGATTGGCGCATGCAAATACCCTATACTCACAGTGCGTGAAGTCAAAAGTTGGGCTATTGATGGTAGTGCTACATCACTACATTGTATAAAACAAAGTCGCTTCCCGCTCTCTGTCTGTCCCTATGTATGCTTAGATCTTTAAAACTACGCAACGGATTTTGATGTGGTTTTTTTAGTAGATAGAGGGATTCAAGAGGTAGGTTTATATGTATAATACATGCATAATATAGTAGGAAACACTGATAATTTTAGAGGTCTAATGTGATGTCGTAAATAAACTCATCTTTTTGCTTTTACATTGCAAACGCTGGCTGAACCCTACGAGATAGATCAAAATAGTGTACTACAGTATTGTAAACCCTAAAAAGGTCTACGAAAAAGTCCGCGATGGTATATGTCTATCTCTTAGGGATAACCCACAATAACCATTTTTTATCCTTTAATTTTTACGAGAAATAATGGCTTATTTATGAAGCGAAGGGGAAGTTCCTACGGGAACGGGAAAATACGGGATATGCGCTTACGAAGTCGCGGGAAAAAGCTATATAGTGTCATATAAAAATATTTAAATTTTGGCTTTTGAATCTTGTTTGTGTTGAATCGTATATGAAAGGCACGTATCACATAAAAAACTTAAAAAAAAAACGAGTTCCATATAAAAAACCCTTTTTCAACCGACTTCCAAAAGGAGAAACACTACAAAGTATAAAATAAACGATAAAACAACCAAAAACACCGACTGCCGAAATTAAAGTTATTTTACACTTTGTAGTGTTTCCTCTTTCTTTTGGAAGTCGGTTGAAAACGTGCGTGTGATGTAACGATGCCTACTGTGATGACAGGTCGACAATAAATAAGGTAGTTCTCACTGAAATATCTCTATACTCGTATCTCTGCAAACAGTTTATTAAAGCTAAAAATATAACATATATAGAAAATTGCAGCCGCGGGCAGCTGTTGGTGGCGATGAAGTCGTTCCACTGCTGGTTGGTGTCGCGCGGGACGGCAGCGGGGGGGAAGGTTGGGGCGGGGGAGGAGGAGCCCGGAGGATGCGGCGTTTGTGGGGGCGCCAGCAGCGGCGCGGGCTCCAGCGCGGGCTCCTTGCGGCGCGTACCCAGCGCCCCTAGCGCCGCCTTCAGCTCGCGCTCTGCCACACTGGTACCTGGAGCACTCAGGGCGCCTGGTGATCGCGCCAAGCCCTCTGTCACACAACAACCATAACAGTTCAGCGAGAACCCAGCAACAATTATCTACGACACCTCAAAAGCTCGGATTGACGCCAGCAACAACTACACGAGCATCACCCGTGCGAGCGATCAAGGGCACAGCTTTTTGATCTTCTTTTTTTGGATGGGAAATCATCGAATGAATCTCGGAAGGAAGGGGAGTATCTGAATCTCACTGACTAAAACCCACCCATGGTCCTCTAAATGCCCTTTGCGTTCCAGTCCAGGGCCGCGGTAACTTTTTAGAACATATTCCGGAACAACTGTACAGCTTAGGGACCTGCCGGTCGATTCTGTAAACATGTCGAAGTGAAGGCTTGGGTGAAGTGATCACGAGGTGAGCTGTCAATCCATGTAATCAAGATGGAATGACAGCTCACTTTATGACCCAAGCCTTCACTTTGACATATTTACAGAATCGACCGGCAGTACCGGGCCTTAAGTCAGCGATAAACGATTTTCGGTTTAGACGACTGAATTGAACACTAATCCAGCGGTTCTCTCTTAATTCCCTAACTTTTTGCCAGGAAAGATTACCGGAACTTTTGAGGTTGTTGTACCTAGTACATTTCGACGAGCTCTTCCGATTTTTTTTCTATGCCACCTTGTATCTTTCCACCATTTTGGAAAAATGGCAACCGGCAAATAAAGAAAGTTTCAATGAATATAATTTTTATTGCTTATCTTTTTAAGACATTTACAAAAACACAAGTTACGCAACAGAAAAACACAAACACATTAAACATACAGGTACACTTGTAACACGACACACACATACAGGCAGGTGCGGCTCGCGGCCGGACGGGGGGCGCACGAGCGATTTACCTCGTCCAGCAGAGCCACGTCCACATAGTCGCACACCATGTCGTCCCAATTGTTCGTGAGCTCGTGGATGCTCTTGGCCCCTTTCACCAGCTTGTGGCGCATCATCTTCTTCACCTTTTCGATACGCTCGGGCGAGTCCTCGGAAAGATCGCGCATACGCAGCCAAGGGTGAGCGCTGGACGGCGGCTCCACCATCACCACGGTGGGCAGCATGTGCGTCACCTGCAGCAGCACCGGTGGCTTCTGCGTCGGCATGTCCAGGTGCTGGCCCTTCTTCCGCTGGTCTTTCTTCAAGATGGAAAGTCTGGACTTCTCGGCGAGCGACAGCGCCGTGGCGTTGGGTGTGGTGGTGCTGACGGTGGTGGTGGTGGTGGGCGTGGTGCTGGTGCTGGTGCGCCTGCGGCGCGTGGTTATGATGGTGGTGGCGGTGGGCGTGCGCGGGCGCGGGCTGGGGATGCGCTGCGTGGTGCTGGAGGAGGTCGAGGCGTCCTCGTCGGGCAGCAGGCGCCGGTGCGTCCACAGCATGTCCAGGTAGCTCGTCGGGGTCGGCGGGGACACCCTCTCTGAGCACACACAACGAGCTTTTCATTAGCTTTTCCGATCTTCGAGCCGATTCGAATCGCTTACGAAAAACGAAAGCGTCAAGTCTAAAATATTTATTAACTTGAAACAAACTTTATGCACTCTAATGCAAGATCAAGACGTTATTGCACGGTTCTAAGGTAAATCGAACGTCAAATTAAATTAAACAAGTGCTTTAAGTTACAGTAAGTAGTTAACAGTAAAGAGCAACGATAACTTTTAATAATTTTAGGTAATTTTTTTGAGCCCTATTGCACAAGTAGATAGCTAAGCTCTTATAAAAACTATCCTTTTGGTTGTTATCTTCCTTGATACGCAGTTGGAGTACAGGCAGCATAATAGGTAGGTAACAAGGGTCTAACAAAGTTAACATGTTTAATGACTTCCATAATCATAATAACATGTAACCTATCTGTTAATGCTGCAAGTTATCTAATTACTCTTCCTCAAAACGAAACAGCTTATTCACACTGTTCGAGTTTTAATCGAACACTAAGCGAAAATACATAATCGCAACGTACGCAAGGGCCAGTTCGCGTTCAGACCTCATTAGAGACACCACGTACTCAAAACCTATTACCCAACTGAAAGTCTTTACCTAACTTCTGATATTCTGACGGTTCGAAAACTTTACGTTCTCCAAATTATTTAAAAAAAACATATATCTTTCACTTTTGATCAACAAAGGAGAAGAAATACATGATCCCCAATGTTCCTGTTAAATCAACTTTTGCTAAGAGACAATATGCTAGGCAATCCTCTCACTTATATAACTTGATAAACAAGGAATTAAATATTTACTCACTCTCATATCGAGACTGCAAAAGTGCTCTGACTGAATGGCTAAAGTCCAAAACTTACGATGAGATTGAAAATATGGTCCAAACGTTAAGTTTATAAATTCTAACAATTCCGAATCTCTTTTGAGACTACTTCTCCTTCACGTTTTATTAACCTTTTGATCGCCAGAACATAAACGCATCGGCGTGCCACCGACGCCAAGCCACAAATTTACCGTACTTTTTGTCACGTATTTGTGACGTTTGGCGTACAGGGCACGCGCTTGCTTGTCACCTATACGTGACAGTGGCGTTCAAAAGGTTAAATATTAACATATTACATCATATACTATTGATATAGGTACCTACTATGTACTATCAGTAAACACATATCTATTCACACTCACTCACACCACACACACCACACATTCTTACACACCTCCACACGACAGCGCGTCTATTAATGATTACTTTGTTTTTGTTTTTCTTTATATTTTTGATTTATATCACTCTTTTTCTAATACCTACAAAATGGAATGTCTATTCAATAGCTTATATTATGAGTTGTAACTAGTGGAAGAGCGGAACTTCCTAACACAAGTATATTTCTTACTTAAATGGAAATTCCCTAAGGACCTAATGTTAACGTATTCTTAAGTTATTGAAAATAAACAATTTTTTTTATACCTTTGTCTTGTAACTTAGTGCTATAGTGATTTAAAATATAGCCTTTCAATTCGAGACTTTAACTTCTACCATATAAACCATATCCTACCAATACGAGAAAGGAGTGCTTGGTCACCATAGCGCCAAGCATTACTTTTTACACACACCATCACTCTCACACTTGGTTTTCTTTCAGGAACATACAGGTTGACTGGTTCATATTTCTATGATCTTTTATGAGATATGCCATGGGTCAATCTGAGGCGGTTTATCTACCTGCAAGCAACTCGCATGCAAATTAAATTAAATTATGGGGCACGATCGAGCGATTGATCACATAATAAATACCTTGAAATCGGGAGAGCTTGGTTTACTTTAGTCAGGTGAAATGTGACTAATCTAAGATTAAAATATCCATTGGAAATCTATCTACAAGCTGATTATTCTAGCAGGAACAACGAAACTGAAGAGGGGGCACGTACCTGTGGTGCGGCGGAGCAGCGACGGCAGCTTGTTCTTGATGCTGTGCACGCGCTTCATGTCATAGTAGTCGTCGTAGTCCTCGTAGGGCTTGGGCTTATGCTTGCCGACGCCGAGCGGCTGCACGCGCGTCAGCGCTTCTTCCTCATCGTCCGGCGGGCGGAAGCGCTCGCGCGACAGCACGCGCGCGGACTGCGGCACGCCCGCCAGCTCCGGCGGCCGCGTGCGCCGCACCCCCTGCTCCATGGCCTTCACTCGCTGCTCCACATCATCGTCGTCGTAAGCCATGTCCAGGTCAGTGCCCTTCCTCTTAATGTACCTGTCCCGAGGCTTCCGTCGGGGCGCTCGCCTAGTGGTTACTTCGTTTACAAATTTAACATCTTCCTCAAATTCTTTACTCTTATCATCTGGAAAGTCATCTTTATCTACAGGGAAATAGTCTTTGCTATCTATATCACTAACATCTTCTTTCCTATCTCGACTATACTTGGCGGGCCGCCGGGCAGGCTCGTCGGGCGCGTCGCTCTTGAGCCGCGAGCGGTGCTTGGAGTAGCGCTCGCGACTGGCGCGCGGCGCGGGCGCATCCTCCTCGTCGCGCGGGTGCTTACGCGCATCGGCGGCGCTGTCTATGGGAGGTCTCAACAGCCCTCTTTGCTTTCTTCCGGGTTTCCGCCACACTTCTGCTTCGTCCAAATCCTTAGCAGGTTTTTCTGTTTTAACTGCAAATGAAAAGTACGTTCTTAATTTTATTTCGCTTATGGGATATACCCGGGTCCATGGCGCCAGACAGCGAGGGGCGCCGCAAGCTGGATCATGAGCAGGAGTTTCTCTAGCCTCCTGTTCCATTATTAATGAGACAAACACTTATGCTATTGCAGCCTGTCGCCGCGTAACTTCTTGAAAAAACGACCCATTGCGCAGACTATGACTAAGAGAATTCGTAGACGTGGATCGTAACGTTTTTGGGGCATAATTGGTTATAGGTACGTAGTTTCGTGGATATAAGCTAGTTTCAAAACCGCTTATTTCTGTAACTATAGTTACTTCTGTTGCTTCAATAGAGCGTTGGTAAGATTTCGTTTGTGTTATGTTATGATTAACATTACAAATATGTAACAGCTTAGAAGTATTATGATAAGTATGTTATGCGTGTAAATTGAGTAAGTAGTATAATTTTATCAATTAATTGACATAAGTCTTTGCATACTTTACCAGGCTTTTTTTCAACTATAACTCTTTCCAAAAAAAAGACGCACTGATTACTATATTGCCGTCTCTTTTTATCTTGCGTTTAAGCTGTACCAGCCATACATAACCCGAAGGGGCTGTTCTCTCGTTCTGCAAGTCGTATATCGTAACGTACCTACCTATAATCATTTTTACGCATGCGGTCGTGAATCTACAACAATCTGTCAATTTTATTTAATAGATTTTCAACTTTATCGCTGAAGTATTAGATTCAAGGTTGATTGGGAAAATTTGACAGTTTCGAGTAGCTTCATGTGCTGGCGTCCATAAAATAATCGTTATATTGTTTCCCACGAAACTAGATACACAATTAACAGCCTCGTAAGCAGTTACTGAAACCGATTACGTTATAATAACGCTCACCTCTAGAGCTCAGCACGAATAATTCTGAAGTTACTATCGCATCGTTAATGATCTTCAATCATTATCTATACTAACATTATAAAGAGGAAAGATTTGTATTTTTGTATGTAACGAATAAACTTAAAAACTACTGGACCGATTTGAAAACATTATCAGCGAGTAACGTAGGCTATACTTTATCCCCGTACTCCCACGGGAAAGGGAACTGCGCGGGTGAAACCGCGTGACGTCCGCTAGTGTTACATAAAATTGAACCAAACCAAATATAATCTATAGTTAGATAATAGTTATCTTAAATCGAATAGGTCACTTAAATCACCTGCCTAGCCGTTTCGGGTCGACTCCCAGTCAAACTGGATTCAGCTGAATACCAGAATTTTATGTGGAGCGGCTGCCTACCTGTCCTCCACAACCCAGTAACCGAGTAACACGGTACTTCTAGACAAGATTGTTGTCAGATTTCATGGCTTCTGACAATCCGTTACGAGTGCCAAAGATCTACAAATGACAGCCCGGGAACAACGGCTTAACGTGTTTTTCGAGGCACGGAGGAGTCTCGGTATGTAAAGATGGTCACCCATCCACAGATCGACCTCGGCAATCGTTGCTTAACCTAGAAGATCAACCCGTGCGGCTGTTATTATTTGCCACGAGCTCTCCTCCTAGAAAAGAATAGAATACTCTTTATTATGTACACCATATATGTTAAAGAATAGATAGCTTTTAAAAAAATCAATATCAAAAGTCATTTATTCAAATTAAGCTGAGTGCCAGCACTTTTTGAACGTCAAAGTTCTACATAAAGACAGTCCCCCAAAACGCCCGCCCGTCACCACTTCCTAGTGTTGTAGCTGGGAAGAAGAAGTGGCGCAACAAACTCCCCAGCAACACATGTCTGTTAAGCTTTTAAAAACTTGAATTTATACAATAGTATGCAAAGTATTTTACAATACATGACACAGAAAATAAAATATTCAAACTGTAAATCAAATAAATAAATAAACTAAAGAATAGATAGATGAAGAAAACATTACATAGGGTGACACAATTGGCGGCGTTATCCCTGAAAGGGGTAATTAATATATGATATAATTACAAAATCTCTAATATTTACAACTGAATCTATAATTTTATTTGAATGATCAGTTAATATAATAAACCATTGATATCATTTCAAAATAACTAATTTTAATAAGCATAGCATACATCCTACTAATATTATAAACGCGAAAGTTTGTATGGTTGGATGGATGTTTGTTACTCTTTCACGCAAAAACTACTGAATAGATTTTGATGAAAGTTGGTAGAGTGGTAGATTATAGTCTGGAATAACACATAGGAGGACTTTTTATACCGGGAAGATGTTCCCTTGGGATAATCTTCGACAATCACGCGAGCGGAGCCGCGGGCAGCAACTAGTTGAATATAAAATAGTTAGGTATACCTCTCAAAAGATAGTAGATATACCAAGTAACTTCCGGGTCTGGCTGTTTGTGTATGTGAATTTGTATGTTTGTAAACGCACCCACGATACAGGAGAAATTCCTAGTGTGGGGCAACGTTTTTATTCAAAAAAAAAAAAAAAAAAAAAAAAAAACTAATTGCCACCCGCCAAGATAGCACCAACAATAGAGAGGATGCTCGCTTCACTCGCTCGCCTTCGCGTGTTAATGGTCAAGCTTTTTTTTTTTTTGATGTCGGGGGGAAATCCTCCACCCTAGCGGGTGGAGGGGTCTGTCAGACTCTTACTGACTAAAACCACCCCGGTTTTCATCTCCCACCTACGCCGGGGATCGCGGGAACAGATGCGACTTCCGTAATCCCCGGCCTGCTTCTGCGGGCCACCTCACGTCGGCGGGGGGAGTGAGGTGTTTCACTTCCCCCGCTACGTCTAAGAGGGGCACACAGGAACACCACGCGCCGCCACCTCGGGTCCGGATGAATGGGGGGCGACGGACATCCCCAAGTTTGCCGCCCCTGGAATTAATGGTCAAGCTGTTCTAACCTAACCTAATAAAGACCTATCAAATAACTTTATGTGATATGAGACGCACCCCCCCTAAAAGCGATCTTTTCAAGACAACTTTTGGATAGATTTTAAAGAGAAAAAGAAAGAGTAAGTATGTAGTCTTAGGTGTACTATTTGTATAAACAACTAGATTTTGGCCATAACTTCGTTCACGCATATCCCGTTTTTACCCGTTCCCGTATAGTCTATAATGTGGCTACCATTTGCAAAAAGAATTTTCCAAATAAACTGGTAGTTCCAGAGACTCAAACAAACAAACTCTTCAACTTTTATTTAGTAAAAACTATAGATAAATACATAATAGATTTGTATATATCATAATAATAGTGAAACAAAAAGCAGAGAATCCATGTAAAAACGATCAAAGAGAGAGGTAATGATTTAAATCCCAGTCTTAAAAGTTTACAAAGATTGAGCACGCCTTACCGACACGGGCAAGGCATTCCATAACCGCACCGCTTGAATCGTAAAAGATTTGTCGTAGAAGCTGGTGGAATGCATCGGCATCTCTAGTCTCAAGTTTTCAGATTACCTCAGATATCTATTATGTGTGTCATGAAGTAACTTGAAACGTTCTTTAAGATAAGAGGGGGTCGTAGGATTGAACAGAATACTGTAGAGCAGAAATAAAATATGAGATACCGGCGAAGACGTATGGGAAGCCACTTGAGCTTTGTGCGAAATTCAGAAATGTGATCATATTTGCGCAGGCCAAATATAATCTTATGCAAAGGTTTTGAAGACGTTCAAGTTTATCTAGTTGTGCCGGAGTGATATCGAGATAACTGACATTCTGACATCAACATAGTCATGGATGGGAAGCAGAAGGGACTGTTCAAGCGCAGTTATACTGGCAGCAGGAAGAAAGTTCCACAAACGACTACGGGACCTGGCAGATCGCTAATGTTGTTTGCCAATACAATCTGTTCTTCTGTAACTTTCTGTCTCCTCGGAAACATTGAATGCAGCTTGAAGCTGAATAGTGATGTGCTGGTTTTGATGACAGTTTTGGTAAGGTAACTGACCGCGAGGCGCCTCCTCGTACTTGTAGTCGGGCGAGGCGGGTGCGTCGGGCGAGTGGCCGCGGTAGTCGTAGGACGGCGCAGCGGCAAGCTCGCGCGGCGCGTCGTAGTCGCCCGCACCGTACGCTGGCATTTTGGCGCTGCCGTAGTCCACGTAGCGCGCCGCCGACGCTGCTGCCGCGCACGTCAGCGCCAGTAGCCACGCGCGCGCCATCACCCGCCCGCCGACCACTGCACGCTACACGCACTATACTGATGACTCGGCACTGTGACTCGCTTCCAAACACCTAAATTGCGGCATATTTTTGCAAATGTAACTATAAATTTGACACTGAAGGATTAACGTATAATTCTATTTATCTTTGTTGACAATTTTCTGTACGGTTTTACCAGCCTGTAATTTTTTATATAAATATTTTCTCTCCATATTACTTTTATGCCAAATACGTGCTTAAAATACTTTTTTAAAATAACTATTATTACCACACCTAACTATTAAGTTTTAAAAGAAAGTTAACATTGGAAATTAATGATCAACAGCACAGGCCGCTCAGAATGGTTTGTTTACTCAATAATTGTCACTACTGTCAGTTAATAATTCAATCTGAGTTATGTTTTCAAAATTGTAATAAATCAAAATAATTCCATAAAAAACAACGTAAAAAACTAATAATGTGAGTCATTTTTCTCCAAAACGACGATGAAGTAACAAAGTTATACTATGAGTGGGACCAAAAAAGATGAAAGTGGAGAGAGGGACTGTGACTGCTTGCCGGCATCGCACCAAGAGGAGACCTGCCCGCCGGTGCGGAACGTGACGCACCCACTGGTACGACGCTCCACCACACTCACACGCACCCGCAATGACCGCACACTCACACACCCCTAGTGACGCACACTCTCAAAACCTGGTCTGTTCCAGCGGTACTATGAGTTCACCCAAGAGGAAATGAAAGCGCTGGAAGAATGCGACAGAGAGAGCTTCTACGGGCGCTGCCTTCCCTTCAGCGCGATCCTGGCTGGTCTGACGTATGCGGCCATTAAGAACGGTAATGTGATATCCAAATTGTTGTATTTAGAAACGTAAGGAGAGTTGGTAGGAGGCGCCACGAAACTTTTCATAGAAGTAAGAATTCCCAAGAAACTTTGATGTATTGTGTAAATTAATTTTGGTGGTGGTTCCTTCGAATGACTTCTTACTTCTATGAATGTTTTCAGACGTGCTGCGGCCGAACCAGCACTTCGGCGTGGTGCCGAAGGTGATGGCCGCCGCGTGCGTAGGCTACGCGCTCGGGCGCGCGACCTCGCTGCGCCGCTACGACGAGTGCCTGCGCGAGCTGCCCCCCGACAGCCACCTCGGCAACGTCTTGCGGAAGTACCACGCCGAAAACAACCCTCCTCCTAAACCAGTGCAGAAAAAAAAATAATACATATTAAAATACATAAATTGCATTATAAGCGGGATGTTCCCGTTCGTCCACACCCCGTCGTCCACACTGCGGACGACTGGGAAAGATGCATTCTATTCGTTTATAGTGTAGACGAATAGAACGCAACATTCCCAGTAGTCCGCACCTCGTTTCATGTCTAGTTTAAAACTTTTTACATATTAATTGCATTTAAACTTATATTGATACAATACCCAATGTGTAAAATTAAAATGTGAAACATTCTTATGTTATACATTTCGTACAAAATACGCAAAAAAGCTTTAGATTTACTAGGTATGTACTTTTAAAGTATTTGCCTTACTAAAGTAATAAAGCTAGTACATCATATTTTAAAAGTATGTTTATTATATAAGGAAATACTATCATCATATTTTCTTTTTATTGACTCTTAGACTAGACGTGAGATGACGGGGTGTGGACGACTGGGAATAATGCGTTCTGTTCGTCCTCAGTGTAGACGAACAGAACGCAACATTCCCAGTCGTCCGAGGTGTGGACGACGGGGTGTGGACGAGCGGGAATGACTCTTATAGGCTATTGAAAAAACATATTAATATCACCAAATCATGTCAAGCGGTTTTTAAACCAACTGAAACATTATCTGGGGGCACGGCAATGGCCCCCACCAAGACGCATGCGAAAGCTTCCGACAACTTCCGCTAAAACTTGCAAATTCTAATTTCAACTTTTATCCTGTTTTAATGATACCACATTTGATAACGATATTTTAGTAAATTTTGCATAGCTACTAGTGTCCAGCTTATTTATTTATTTTGGCAAAAATGTGACCGTTTTAGAACATTAATACAATAATTTTATTAAAACAATTTTCAGATTAGTTAAAACCGCATAACCAAGACTTTATACATAATTCACTCTTTCACTTTTGTAAGTTATTTTTAAGGAAGTGATTTCAACAATTTATTAAGTAACATAAGCTCGTGTTGTCTTGCCAGTAATGTCATAAACATCAGTTATCAAGGGGAAACGGTGGATCCATACCAGTTCAGAGCTTCTATTGATTTAAATAATGAAGGGCCTTTGACATCGTAGTTATTAATTTTTCAAAATGTATGGGTGGGATCATTATAATTTCGAAGGAACAGAAATAAAATATTAAATTGGTACGCCCTGACGAAAATAAGAATTAATAATTTTCACGGTGTCAAACAAACCATTTAAAAGGCTGGTGTTTTTTTTTTAAAAATTTGATATTTGAGTATTTAATATTTGACGTCCACTTTTTGTTGTAATGTGAAAATAATGTTATGGCAATATAGTTATTTTTCCTACAACTGTAAATATTTTATTTTAAAAACGGTGGTGAAGATTGTGCCTACACCGTAACGCAATGAGCTTCAAGACGTCGGGCGTGCGTAGCCCGGCACAAACCGGCTTAGCCCAGCGCACCGGGGTTTGTGACAAAAGTTACAATACTACCAGCACGTTCAGGGTTCTGTACCCGAACGGAACCTTATTGCTAACTCAAACTGAAATATATTTATTTCAATTAAACCATTTACAGGCACTTTTGAAGTGTCATTGTTGGTCAGTCAAAAGAGAAGAAGCTATTTGCACCTGCTAAACCTCCTGTGTCTGTCCGTACACTCACACAATTAAAATAAACATTTATTTCAGAATCAATTCCATATTTGTTAGTAACAGTGCAAACTTATAAACTAGTGTTAGTAACATGACATTCCTACCTATTATACAAGCGTGAGGCTCGCCGATCCTGGGAATGTCTACTTGACTGCGTGTAGCCGTATCCACCGCCCCAGGATCGGAGAGTCCCACCTGTTGGCCAACGTTCTGAGAATGGTGTTGGGGCTGGCGCGAACTCGGCGTAGCAGAGATGCACATCTCTCGCGCATGATGGCCGAAAAACTATCAACATCCGCGTCGGCAAACATGCCGGACACGCTACAAAAACGCGGCAGCCCCATCAACACCCGGAACGGGTTGTTGTATTGGGTGCGCAGGCCACTATATGCCCTTTGCGTAAAGTTCACCCACAGGCTGCACGTGTAAAAGGATTGGCAGTAGGCTTTGAAAAGCGTCACCTTAACCTGAGCCGTACAACGTGCAAACCTGTGGGCCAACATCCCACATCGAACAGCCAGCGACCTGTAAACAGTTTAAATTTTCACAGAATTTGAATCTATTGACGCTATAACTTTTTTATTGAAATTAAAAATTAACCACCGTACAAGAAAAGTTTTTTCAGATTATGATACGGAACCCTTTGTGTGCAATACTACTCGTACTTGGCTGGTATTTTTCTTTTAATTTTATTTACTTGGATGAAATGTGTTAGGAGTGATTTATAAAAAGAAAAGGGAGTTAGTGATAGCGTGACGGTTGACAGGACAGAATGGAAGAAAAAAACGTGTTGCGCCGACTCCAAGTAACATGGGATAAGGGCAGGAAGATGATAATGATCTTTACACTCTCTCTGCCTAGCCTTTTCCCATCTATATTGGGGTCGGCTTCCATTCAAACCGGATTCAGCTGAATACCAGGATTTTACGTGAAGTGCCTGCCTACCAGGCCTCCACAGCCCATTAATTGGGTAACACGGTAGTTCGTGGCAAGACTGGAGTCAGATTGAATGGCTTCTGACAATCCGTAACGACTGCCAAAGATCTACAAATGACAGCCGGGACCAACGGCTTAACGTGCTTTTCTTTACACAATACCGATAAATAACTCTTCACACAATACGGTACTGCACCCCTATTTTGTGTAAACTAGTAAAGTGGGTTCATATTACTTAGTATAGAGTAGGCATGTAGATATATATATATAGGGAATATGTATGCAATTATTTTATTTGCAAAATAAAATACTTATTATCTCTAGTAAACAATTATGAAAGAATTTTTATTTATAATAGTAAAAACTGTAGTATAGATAAATACATTATAGATAAGTGTTATAATCACAATAATAGTGAAACAAAAAGCAGAGAATCCAAGTATAAACGAACAAAGAGAGAGGTAATTATTTAAATCCCAGTTTTAAAAGTTTACAGAGATTGAGCACGCCTTACCGACACGGGCAAGGCATTCCATAACCGCACCGCTTGAACCGTAAAAGATTTGTCGTAGAAGCTGGTGGAATGCATCTGGCATCTCTAGTCTCAAGTTTTCCGATGATAAGAGGGGGTTGTAGGATTGAACAGAATACTGTAGAGCAGAAATAAAATATGTGGATCCCAGCGAAGACGAAGGCCACTTGAGCTTTGTGTGAAATTTAGAAATGTGATCATATTTGCGCGTTACTGCACCCCTATTTTGTGAAAACTAATAAAGTGGGTTCATATTGCTTAGTATAGAGTAGGCTTGTAGATACAATAGGTAATATATATGCAATTATTTTATTTGCAAAATAAAATACTTATTATCTCTAGTAAACAATTATGAAAGAATTTTTAAAATACATTACCGCACTGATGAAGTTATTTAGCTTCAAAGTTGACAAATAGAAAGAGAAGTCCGATACAAACTGTGACGTCAAATACTATGACGCTTATACAGCTGCCATAGAAAACAGCGTTTTCGCGAGAGGGACAGATATATTTGTTTAAAATAGTTATATATCGTTTGTGTTTCGGTCAATTCCTTTTTCATTGTAAGTATTATATTTTTGTATACTTCTAGATAAACTGTTAAGATAATAAAAAAAAGTTCATGCATATTCCCTATTGTACAGACCACAGGAACCACCACATTTAGACAGAGGGTAGTTAACTTCCTGACTCACAGAGACGTCTTGTTCGGTATGAAACGAAGGGGCACCCATTCGTAGACCGACCTCGGCAGGCTTAGCTTGATCTTCAATCGAAACCTACGGTAAATGTTAATTTGCTGGAGGCTATTAAGGTGACTGATTAATTAAGGAAGCCCTTTACGTTATTAAATTGCCAGCTATAACAGGAATGCGTACTAACGTTCAAAGCTACAACAATCTGTCAAATTTCTTTAATAAATTTTCAGCTTTATCGCTTGAGCATTAGGTTCAAGTTTGATTAGAAAAAAGAAAAAAATGACAGTTTCGGGTAGCTTGATGTGCTGGCGTCTGGACATATCTACTACTCCGTCCCATACATTTTGGTACTGATAAAATAAGTAAGGTCTGGCGGCTGGGCCTGCGGACGGCGAGCGTTGGGTGGTTCGCTGTCCGATCACCACCAGGCCCGGGGCGTTGTGTTCCACGCGCGCCACAAAGATATGTCAGCATAGGAGACGGGGCCCGCTAGGGCCAGAGCCTGCCAGGGTTGCGGAATTTGTTCGAAAGAGTCACCGCGGCCCCGGAACGCAAAGGGCTTTAGAAAGAACTCGGATGGGTTTTAGTCAGTAAGAGTCTGACACACCCTTCCGCTCCACCCAGAGCGGAAGAAGTCATTGGATGATTTCCCATACTGACAAAATATAAAAAAAAGTCTGGCGGCTCTGGGATCTTTGTTTTTTATAATTTTCTACTGAAGATAAACCATTAATAAATTTTGTTGTTCGGTTACCTTTTACTTTATTCCAAATTTACCTACCTGCAGCCTACCATAAGTAAGTACCTGCTTAGGGGGACACTTCTGCGGGCCATACACGTCCAAATAATTTGATCAAACAGGCTGAATCAGTTTTATAATATTGGCATGAATGTCTCAGGGAAAATTTGATGAAAAATTTGTTTCAAGTGAGAAAATAAAACATGGTTCATTATTTAATAAAATCAAAATTTGTATCAATCTTCAGCGCGGATATTATCTTAATTATTTTTTTTCCTTTTATGGCAACTGAGCCGGTTCCGACTATTCTGCCAGTGTCACGTCGGGATTATCTTCATTGTTCAGTTCACTTTCAGACTGGTCACATTTATGACAAGTGTCAACGTGTTTTTTTTACAAACCCAGCTCATCAAATTTTTACACAAACAGTAAACTGTAAAGTATTTTTATCAGTAGATTGTAGTAATGTGAAGCATTTAAGATTAAAATGATAGGTAAATAAATTAATTCATGACTCATGCAAAATTAATATTAATTAAATTCAAATTTTGATCTTTAGTTTGACAATACTATGAAGATTTTTGTCTTTATGGAAAAACTAGCTGCACCCCGCGGGCTTACCCGCGGTTTACCAGTTACTCCGCGTGAATGCCGAAAATTATCCGAAGGGAACACATTCTGGGTATAAAAAGTATGCCTATGTGTTAATCCAGGGTGTCAGCTTTCTGCATACCAAATTTTATCAAAATTGGTCCAGCCGTTTGCGCGTGAAGAAGTAACAAACTACACACACACATATTGTGATTAACGAAAAAAAAGTTTTGTTTCGGTTTGTTTTTCACCCTTCAATTGCGAATCGATAATCGAAATGTTATATTGCTGCACTAGTTCCATCTGTCAAAAAGCTTAACCTGATAGACAAGGTGTAAGTGGTAAGCGAGGCGCAGCAGGCGACGGCGGGCAACGGGTAGTTTCAAACATAAAAAACAGGTGCGATTCTGTAAACATCTCACCGTGTACCTTAGGTGAGGTAACATAAAGTAATGTCCATTATAATAATAATATCTTGGGACAACTCACACACGGTCATCCGATCCCAAACTAGGCAGAGCCTGTGCTATGGTAACCAGACAACTGATAAACAAACTTATGTATTTCTAAATACATACATATAATAGACAAATTACACCCAGACCAGAACAAATGATCATGCTCATCACACAAAGATTTGTCCTGGGTGGGAATCGAACCCACGATGCAACAAACTAGATGGAATGACAGTTCACTTCATGCTGACTCCACCTAAAGGTTCGGCTACACGCCCAATCTTGCTTGCGCAAACAGTTTGTGAAAAAATTGGCGCAAACACTGCATGGTGTGTTAGCCATTTGTTTTGCCGTCTAAACTACATAACGCACATGTTTCATTTCAAATTCATATATTGTTCTATTGTTTGTCACAGGTGGAAAAGCAGTTCTTATCATAATAATATACAGATCGCTGTAACATACCCATTGGGCGTACAATATCTAATAATCATACAAAATCTGTTTTATAAAGTTTAATGTAATTAATTAATCATGTCAAAATACATTAAAAATTCATTAATATTATTAGGTACCATGTCAAAATATATTATCATTAATTAATATTTCAAAATCTCATGTCAAGAATGCATTATCATTCATTAATATTAAGTACCGATTACTCATGTCCAGATAACAATATCGTTAGTTAATATGTCAAAACTCATGTCGAAATTACATTATCATTCATAATATTATTAACTCATGTCAAAAATATATTGTCATTCATAATATTATTAAGTCATGTCAAAAATATATTGTCATTCATAATATTAATTAAATCATGTCAAAAATATATTGTATTTCATTAAGATCAGCTAACACTGATCTGACTGAGTACATTTGAATTTGACTATGTGGATAATGATCAACATAGTCAAATTCAAATGTACTTTATTTCAATGTTTTTAGGTCAATATTTTTATCATTTAAAAAGTAATTGATCAAATAGTATGCTTTACTTATTAAGAATTCTTTTGAGTTTAACATTAAAAATATTCAGTTTTCCAATGTTTTTATACAATGTGGTAGTCTGTTGTAAATTTTTATCCCTATCCCAAATATACTCATTTTAAATTTAACTGTCCTACATTTAATAACACAAAATTCATTTTAATGTCGTGCACTTCTTAATGTTTCATAATTACTAATATCGCGTTTCATCATCACTGCAGCCTCATAAATATATATTGAAGGGAGAGTTAAAATTTTCAACCTAGTAATCACTGCTCTACATGTATCAGTCTGTTTAAGTCTACATATACTTCTAACCGGTCAGCTGTGCCTTAGCTGTGATCGGGTATTTAAAACCAAATTCGGTCTAGCGAGTCATATTACACGCTAGGAATTAGTGTCATGGGGTCGCCGTTGTCGAAATCGACAAGGAGGACTATATATGTATTTATATCTTACACAAGCAAGAATAAAATTGGTGCATATAAGATCAAGCGTGTAGCCAGGCCATTAGTTTACACGGTGTACGGTGAAATGTTTACAGAATAGACCGGCTGCCGTTTACGTGAAGTGACCAAAAACAGGGGTCATATGATTGTATTGGTGTCATATCAAGTCACTTTTTGATGCTATGATTGGCGACAAAAGTCGTTGTTATATGACGCAATAGGCTTGAATAGATTCGTTCTATTGGTGTAACCCGCGCCACGACTTGTTATGTGAACCTGGCTTTTGACGCGCTTTTGCAGTACGATTCCGTAGGCTTAGATTAAGTGAATATGTATAGAGGTATGCGGTACAGAGAGTAAAGTCCTGCACACCTCCACTGAAAATGGGAGATCCTCCTGCCAGACGGTTGTTGTGTCTGGTGGGCAACTGTCCGATACTTGATATTCGCGGACTATTGCATTTATGTTCAAATCGCACGGAGAACTTTGCTTGCGCGATGCAGGATTTCGTTGTTAGTTCGTCGTAGATGGCGTTGCGGTTATTTTTGTTGCCGTACACATTTCGCTTCTTAGTTTTTCATGTGGCCGCTACATTGCCATTATCGCTACATATGAATGACAGTTAGGGGACAAAAGGATTAGGAACCAAATTTCCCCTGAATCCGCACTCCACTGCGTAATCACACGCATAGGAAATGTTCTCAAAGCTAAAAAACCAGACACTGGGCGCCTTCATTGACATAGCGGGTAGCCTTCGACAAAACAAACTTCGCTAGCATCAGCCAGGCACTAGCCATGCATGGTGTGGCGCCAACGCTTATAGAATGGATTCACAACATGGTAAAACACCGCGCTATTCAACTTACTGTGAACACCACCACCATCCAACGTACGTAGAGGCTGTCCACAGGGTGGGGTGCTATCACCACTGCTGTGGAACCTAGTTGTTAATGAGCTCATCACAGAGCTCAACGCTAGCAGTCTGTAGGTACTCGGTGGGGTATGTAGATGACAAAGTATTTTTTTGTTTTTTTAAATTAATATGGGTTTGCTCTTGACTAGTCTAGGTCATAGATACCAGAGACAAAGTCTACGATGGAGCGAGCTTACCCAGAAGAAGCCTGTTCACTCTAATTTTGAAGAGATTAGGGTTGTATGATATATTGTTGGTTATATTATAATTCTAATCAAATAAACATTTTTATTCTTTCTTTTAATCACGGGGTAATTTGAAGGAGTCTTATGTGACCTCATGAGCTTTCAAAATAATCGAGAATTGGTGTGCAAAACACGGAACTATCGGTCAACCCTTCCAAACCAGAACTAATAATGTTTACTAACAGGAGAGTCCTCGGACCTCATAAACTTCTTAAACTTTAAACACCGAACTTCACAACACTTGAGAAGAAGTAAAGTATTTAGGAGAGATCCTTTATAGCAAATTGGAACAATTACTACATACTTAACAAAAGCACAATAACACTTTACTAATGCAAAAAAAAAAATAGGAAAGACTTGGGTACTTTCACCTACCACTAGGCGAACACAGCTCGATATTTCAATGCGAATGTGTCGCCCTAATGCAAAGAATATAATATAATAAATATAATAAAGCTTCTAAAGATACACAACTACGTAATTAGATGCGCCTGGCCGTGCTCAAAGCCCTAGAAAACAAACAAAATGAATATTTTGAGTGACACCTCGCCGGGAGAATATATGGCTGTCTAACAGAAACACCCTCTAGTGGATCAAGGGGCACAGTGATTCCCTAGGCAATTAAGCCGAAGACGAACTTGCAAAGAGAGAAAACATTAAAATTATGTTTTCCTACTATCATACATTCATTTTCGTATTCATTTATTTCAACAAGACCAATAAAAGCAATTTTGTAGGTACTTCAAATTTACAGTTTCAAAATAAAACATTATAGTGACTCCTGTCCATTCGCAATAAGTAGATTCCTATGAGAAGAACGGGCAAGAAACTCCGTAGTTCCTCTTTTTAACCGACTTAAAAAAAGGAGGACTTCAAAAATTTTTCTCAATTCGGTTGTATCTTTTTTATGTTTGTTACCTCGTAACTCCGTCATTTATGAAACGATTTGAATTCTTTTTTTTTTCATTTGATAGGATATACGTTCCGATTGGTCTCATAGTTTTTTTTTAATCAATGTTTATCTAGAGGAAATAGAAAATATATCATCCATGTAACGAAATTGCGTATTGTGTTTTGCTTTCCTGTGACTTTCCAGTGGTGTTGTTAGGAGTGGGGTACCACTAAAAAGTGTTAAATAAAAATCGTTTTTTCCAAAAAAATACAACCGACTCCCAAATGAAAATAAACCCGGCCAAGTTTGAGTCGGACTCTTCTCTCTCATTCAGCTTAAAACTAAATCAAGTACCTAAACATTATTAGTGCTAACCATTGTTTAGTGCTTCACAGAATACACCCAGCCATGAATCGCTGACCATACAAGTACGGGGTATTTCGAAAAGTCCTTGTCGAGAGAAGGCTGTCCATACGGTCGATTTGAACCAGTAGGTACACACGAGCCACCCCGCATTAAATCATTATAGAGCTCGCTAAATTTCTTTAGACGAGCTACTCCAAAAATAACAACCCTGCTAAGCAGAATGTATCAAATCAGAAAAATAAGTTTTCATGGGCAGTGTCGAACAGATTATTATTTTTTTTTTTTTGACGATGACCACTCGCAGTTCAGCACACTAAGGCTGGTTACTGCTTAACCGGACTATCCTGTGGTGGCCTTAAATGACTCTAAGGCCCCCAGCCAGGGCTTACAAACTAAATAAAACTAAACTAAATGACCGCTCGCTAGGGCATCCCCTGCGGGATAAGGACCTCGGCTAGCGGCGTCATTTGGGAGGAACAGCAAGGGACAGGCTGGGTCGTAACATTATTTAGGGAATTTAAAACTACTGGCTCAGCGACGCGGGCTGGCTCGGTAATCAAAGGTCGGGGAGGGTTATTACTGGGACGTCGCGACGGGCCCCGGCGGCGGGGCCGGAAAACGGAACGCGGTCTGTGTCGTGTATGTTTTCGAAGAGTGCTGGTTTCCCTACGGCTCTCATGAATCTGGGTGATGGGGTCGTCGGGCTCGACGAGGGTATGCCTCGGGCGGCGAATCCTACTGATCTGTGAGGGAGTGTATCGGGTGGCCGATGCGATAAGGGGATTTTGATGTTTTGAAGCAGTTTCGATGAAACGCTGCGATAGTCGTTTCATGAACTGTTTCACTGTCGGGATTTTGAGGTCGACGTGGAGTCGTTCATTCCTAATGAACCACGGGGCGCCCGTGGCCTTTCGGAGAAATCGATTTTGAACTACTTGCATCCTATGGATATGGTGCGACTTAGCGTGCGCGAAAGTGGCGCACGCATACGTCATTATGGGGCGTATGCACGTCGTGAAGATGCGCAGTTTGCATCTTAGGGACAGCTTGCTGCGTGCATTCAGCATGGAGTGGAGCCTACCGAGAGCGAAAGAGGCACGAGAACGTACCTTCTTTATGTGCTCAGCGAACGTAAGGTGACGGTCGAGGATCACACCTAGATATTTGGCTTGCTTCTCCCAAGGGATCGGCTTACCAAACATGGTGATCGGGCTGGGAGCGGGTCTGGAAAATCGGCCTCGCGTTTTGTCAAACAAAACCGCTTGGCTTTTTTCGGGGTTAACTTCGATCCTCCACTTTCGGAACCAGACGCCTAGGGCGTCGGCCGATTGTTGGAGGACTCGAGCTATGCATTGTTCGCTTCTGCCGGAGCGGTAAATGGCCGTGTCGTCGGCGAACAGGGCTAAGTGCGTCCCGGGGAAGGTCGGGATGTCGCTAGTGTACAGCGTGAACGCTAGAGGCGAGAGCACACCGCCCTGGGGCACTCCGGCGCGAACGGGATGGGGGGCTGAAAGCGCACCCTCGATACGGTATCGAAAGGTGCGGTTCGACAGATAGTCTCGTAAGATGAGCACGAGACGATCTGGCACACCGAGTCGATATAACTTGTATATCAGACCGTTGTGCCAGACCTTGTCGAACGCTTTCGCCACGTCGAAGAACAGGGCTCCCGTCACTTGGCCGCGCTGAAAGCGGTCGCTGATATGCTCAACGATGCGGAAGACCTGTTGGGCGCACGAATGGTTGGCTCTAAAGCCGAACTGCTCGGGGGGAATCAGGCTCTTGGCCTCGACATAGTCCTTGAGTCGCTTATAAATAAGTCTCTCGTAGACTTTGCCTAGGCCGCTGAGCAAACTGATGGGACGATAGCTGGTCGGGGAGGACTTGGGCTTCCCTGGTTTGGGGATACCGATAACGGTAGCCCCTTTCCACGATTGTGGGAACATGTTGGACAGAGCGCCATTGAAGATGGCGGTCATCAACATCATCAGGGAGGCGGGAAAGAGACGGATCACCCTGTTGGTGATGCCATCGGACCCAGAGAAGGCAAGTCTAGCTTATAAGGGAACGGCGGTAACGAAACCATACCGCGATCTAGAAATGGATGCTGACGGGACATCGCCATCTATCGAGTTGGATGGAAAATTTTCCCCGCTTGCATCAAAATTTTGTGACTGGAACACAAATAAATAATATGAATTTGTGGATAAAAGTAAATAGTTTTATAAAATATATTATATTTACATATCGTCGACCGTAGGTTCAATTGAGGTAAGGGACAAAATACGATTTTTCAGGAGAGGCCGACAAAGTTTTTTTTCGGACTAAATCGCCTATAACTTTTTTTCTTATTAACCTTTTTCGGGTCTGATTTCACACATAATCTTGTATTTTAGTGCTCTATCTACACGTGTAACATTTATTTAAATAAATTAGCTATTTAAGAAAATAGATGTCCCTTACAACAACGTATTTTGTTAGTAATGTCCCTTACTGACCAAGTATCTTGTAGTCTCGTCCCTTACATTAAATTGACCTCTGCGTTGGATTCAATTTATTAATGAAAAAATAGTGTAAAGCACTTGTTGAAAAAAATTATGGAAAAAATACAGTGTAAAGAGATTTTTGACATAAAATGAAGTACACACTTTTGACGTACGGATATCATAGATTTGGAAATCGTTATTATTGTTACAAGAAATCATTTAAGAGACATGAAAATGTATTAGAACCGTGTGTCTGTTTTTTGTGTGTTGCTTACATAGTACAATGAAATGAAATGTTTGTACATTGTAATAGCTAATTTGTATAGATTTAATAAAACAATTTATATTTATTGTAATCAAATTATTAAAAGAAATGGTAACAATTTTACCTACAATTACTTTGAATTTTTATTCAAATAAAAAAGTAGCTGCAAATAATCCTAATAGAGCCTCTAAGGCATTGTGAATCAAATTAAAATAATCAATTTTACTTACTACCGCTTTACCGCTTAATCAGCCTTCAACATGAGATCAATGTTTAATCATTATAATCATTAAAAAAAATATTAATAAAATTGAGATCAATAAATGTTTCAGATATAAACGTTTTTTTCATCAACATTATCTTCTTCGTCCGTTTGATTCAAATTGTCAATCACTTTAGCGCAATATGGTAGCTTCAAATAATCTTGATGAAATCTACTGGGCATAGCATTCACACACAATTTTTTTAAATCTTTGTATTTTGCGAACGATATTGGTAGCCTGGTGTTATACAAAGGTCTTAGTTCTATGCAATTATTGTCCACTGTTATATCAGGCGAGTCTGCTAGTTGTGACGGCACACTACCAGATGTTTTACTCTTAACCTTACCCTTTCCCGTCCCTTTTCCTTTTCCCTTCCCACTTTTCGTTTTACGTTCTGGATTACTCCCTATCTTTTTGGCTGCCATTTCCCCATTTATTTTGATGACATAAACAACCGCTTCCTCCTTCATAGAGTGTTTAGTCCAAATGGTTTTAAGGTCTTTTTTCTTTAACGTAGCTATTCTAATTTTCGTAACTTGCAAGTCCTTCGTCTTTTGTGGAAACAGTTTTTCTGTAACGGGGTCCCAGTCAATGAAATCCTTGTGCTCCATAACGGTTACGACGTAGGGACGAGGCTTCTTTCTAGCACATTCCATGTAACTAGGCCATTGCGTGTAACTCCAAACAGTCAATTTTCGCACTTCTCGTTCAATAACAGAGTGCATGCTGTCAACTGGCATGTAACTATGACCGGTCAGTAAAAAGTTAATCTGAATCGTTTCGACATTCTTGGATATTGACAAAAAATAATGCAATATTGCCAGCATTGTCCTATTACGATTTTGTCCAGTGCAAGCATCGCAATACAGGATAACTTTTCTTATTCCTCTATCATCAACATCTTTCAGATACATGAAAAGGCAAGACCCTATCTCTTTTGACCCTCGTTTCCCGTCGCATTCACCCCAAACATAGCAAAACCATTATCACCATGAGGCGTATTTAAAATCTTTTGTAAATCAAAGCTTGCCACTAGAGTGTCCTTGTTTACAGAATAGTTTTGATGACTAGTAAATCTTTCATAAGTAGCATATTTTTCTTCCATGTGATCTTTAATCTTTTCCTTGTCCTTTTCTGCCTCCTTTGGATTGTTTTCATGTTTAGCACAAATGTTGCAAGCAATTGGTTTAAATGGTTTTGTTTTTCCATTTTTACCACTGTTTTTGTCAAAAACCGTGCACAATCCCGACCAAACGACAGATGAACTCGCACTGATAGCGACTTTTTTGATGCCCGCGCGCTGCTTTCGCATTGGTATCATCCTCTCTTTCGCACAAAGAAAGACGTTGTGAGATAGAAAAGGATGGTAATAGTGCAAGTACGTGCTATCTTGTGTTATGAAGTTAGAAGTGTGTGTAAATAAAGGTAACAGGGATAAACAATTCAATACTTCTCATCAGCAAATTAGTGTAACGGACACCGAACCTAAATATAATTCGATTCAAATTGGTGTAACGTTGACACTGCTTAAAGTATGACAATGCAAATTGAGGTAAGGGACAACTATGTCAAAACTCGTGCAATCCATTTAAAGTATGGATGATATTATTTTTTTTAGATAACAAAGACATTAGTGTAAGGCCAGTTTTATTATTGTTTCTTCAAAAATAAACCATGTAATGGTAATTCGTTGATTGGGAAGACCCTTACCTTATTTCAAGTGGATTGGCGGCAATAATTACATCATTTCAAGTTCCTATATTGCATAGTTTTTCAGATACACTGTTACTATGGGGCTGATTCGAAATTTGGATGCAAAAATCATTAGGGTAAGGGACATTTTTCTTAAGCTAGAATTTTTTCATATACACCATTCGATAGAGCGAAAAATTCTGAACAAAACTGTATACTTAACTCATTTTGGGTATTTTGTCCCTTACCTCAATTGAACCTACGGTCGACGATATGATGTTCAATTAATTAACCCAGGTTAACCACTCAGCGCCCGAAAACTATGGATTTGACTAAACCTTTTTGATGCGTGGAAAGGAATTTTGAAAATGCACAAAAGATAAAACATTTTGTTTGTTGGCAATATCAAGCAAAAGTCAAAGATAAAAATAGATGTCAATCGCCAAGTCATGTCACACGACCGAAAGCAATAAAGTAATGGTTTAGCTCGTCGAGTACTGTTTTTATTGGTTTTTATCAGATTTTTTGACCAATGTCATTTGTCTGCTGAAAGTATGACGGACCCGAATTCGTATGGGTACATGGAGAGCGCGACGCAACTGCCGGCGGAGCCGCAGCAGCAGGCGCCTGGGCTGCCGGTAAGGTTATTTGCTTGAGACGTTGTGGTTGGAGGGAGCTGTGCGTAACCGTGGGCTTGTTGGTTCAGTCGGAGTACAAGTTCGCTCCGGACGAGCTGCGCGTGCTGGGCGAGTGCAACCGGGAGAGCTTCTTCCAGCGCTCGCTGCCGCTCGGCACCACCTTCGGCCTCGGCACGTACTTCGCTATTCAGAAGGGTCAGTACCATTCTAAGTTCTTCATTGTGCTCGTCCTGTGTGTTATTTCGAATTTAATGTTGCCTACATCCGGCTACTAACATAACCTATAAATGTTATGACAATACCCTCTTAATGACAAAGGCACTTAATTGTGTAAATCTAAGATATATATTTGGTTTTCAGTGGCTACATTTTGTGCATTTGTTGTGAACTGTTGCCCAAAATACTGTACTACTGTGTGTAAATATTTGTAACAATGTTTTAAAATACAAGTCACTAACAAAAAGGTGTAAAATGATATGTGTAGTAAAGATATAATATACAAGACTATTACTATAAGTACTTACAATCAAATAGTGCAGGTTACAAACCTTACTAACAGCAGTTTTTCTTCTTTAGACACAGTAAAAGAGTACAACAGCATTAATAATGACAATAAGACATAGGCCAAACTGAGACGGTTCATAATTACAATTTGTGTGTGAAAAATCAGTCCGAATATTGCTTTATTTGTGCTCCTGCTCCAGCCTCGTGCATTATGCAACAGCTTTACTATCCGAAATTCATGATATTCCTTTTTTTGCAACACAATCTATAAGCTATGTGCAACGTGGATTATATTTCAGTATGCAGAGCCACCAAGTTAGAATCGTATGCCAGCACATCAAGTTACAACAATCTGTCAAGTTTCTTGAATAGATTTTCAACTTTATTGCTAAAGCATTAGGTTAAAGGTTGATTGGGAAAATTTTAGAGTTTCAGGTAGCTTGATGTGCTGGCGTCTGTACATAACATTTTTTATTGAGTGAAGCTTGTTAGGCCACTATCATGTCAGGACAGCTTCACTCGTTGTATTGGAGTCAGTTATATAAGTAGCATCCCTACTTAGAAAATGGATAGTGACAAAATTTTATATCTGTAGAGTGTAAACTAACACTGAAACAATTTATCTGCCATATCTGTCTTGTATTATTATTTTAAGCTGCTCAGTCTGTCAATATGTTTTATATTACAATATATTATTATTCTGTTGACTTATCTTCAAGCTATGTTCAGGGTGAGGAGCTAGCACGCTTGCTAAGTACCAATTGCTGATGGCGTCCAGTGTAGTGACTATAATATTGCACAGTGAGAATGAAAGTGACCGAACTCAAAATTTTTGGAAGGTTTTTTTAATGATTATTTTATAAACTCTTAAGCTCTTATTTTTTCTAAACAATATATTGGCATCATAAATATGTAAATAGCTTTCCATTTGAAAAAGTTATGACATATTTTATTGGAAACTCCCTAAAATACGAAGTCAATTTTGTGATTTCCCACAAAATGCAAATTTCGTGTTAGGTCACTTTTATTCTCATGGTGCGATATGTCTGAGCAAATGCATGTGTATTGGTTATCCGCTTATTATTGCTATATTGACCACAAAAACAGCTCGCGATATTCTGTGGCCAAAGAAACCATTGTTTTCACACGGTTTTTATTCAAGTATCTTGGTTGGAAATAATCAAAAAGACATTCAACCGATGTTTGTGTGTTAATTTTTTAACGTTTTGAACGCCAGAGCATAAACGCATCGGCGTGCCCCCGACGCCAAGCCACAAATTTACCGTACTTTTTGTCACGTATTTGTGACGTTTGGCGTACAGGGCACGCGCTTGCTTGTCACCTATACGTGACAGTGGCGTTCAAAAGGTTAAATAATTTGTTTGTTTATAAAAGATAATCTTTGCCTAACCTACTTAACCTATGAAGAAAACTACTGATAACTAACATTTGCTGAGAGAGAGTCAGTGGCTTACATTTATCCAAGGAAATTACCTATTATTCAAATTAAATAAGTAATAATTATACCTATGTAGCCTCCGACAGTGAAAAGACTTTAAAAAAGGAAGAAAGAAAAATTTTTATTTGGGACTCGCACAAGACAAACAAAACAGTAAAATAAAATTACTCTTGCGAGATGTTATGTTAAAAAACTTGTTATTGCGATAAAATTACTCAGTGCCATTTGAATTCTCATTATTAGTGCTTTTGCATTTTTGGAAATACTCATAATGTATTTTACTTTAATCGACTTTAAAGCCATTGCGTTATAATTACTCATGCAGCGCCATCTGCGAACAAGCTCGCGACCATAACGCGTCATGTTGATATGAAAGCAATCACCCTGCATATTGTTTATTTACAAACCTTATTTATTCAACATCTTCATATCAGCCGAAACACGTGCACTACTGGACATAGGCCTCCCTCAAGGGGTGGGTTTGTCATAATCACCACGCTTAGCAGGCGGGTTGGCGATGGCAGTAGCTGTTGCAATGCACAGAGAATGCTGCTGCCCATTCTCTAGCGAGTCCCTCAGTCGCCTCTTACGACACTATGCTACGCTATTTTTTACGCCTGACATCATACAGCATATGGAAATAATACATGGTTTTACCCAACTACGGCGAAGCAAAAGAAGGGTTCTAATTATGACCGGCATTTGCTGGATATAAGTGGCGCTAGAAAAGTATGTCTGGAGGCCATAGCGGAGACTTGGCCCGGCTCTGATGCAATTACAGGTGAATAAAAAGACATGTTTAAACATATCAATAAAATGAACCATGTTCCACAGGCAACCTGAAGCCAAACCCTCGCTTCGGACCGTTCCCCAAGGTGACGCTGGCGGTGATGGTGGGCTACTTTATCGGCAAGCTATCGTACCAGCAGGCCTGTGCTGAGAAGCTGATGGCGCTCCCGGGCAGCTACATCGGCCAGCTGCTGCGCGAGCGCAAAGATGGGAAGATTGGGGGAGGGTAAGCGCTTACGTTATAATTAATTATAATAATGTAACAGTTATTACTCTGCCTACCTTTTTTGTTGGTAACTATGTGGAAATCCTCATGGTTGTCCTCCGCCCTGAGATGAACGGCGGGATCTTGCAGACTTCTTCTAACTAAAATCACCCCGTGTTCCCTCACAAACTTGCAGGGGGGGCTACTAAAGCGATCTCCAACGCAGCTCCCGATTGGTGCCGCCGATCGCGCGTGGAACAGTACGCGTCACCACCTCGGGTTTTATATGATAGGGGCGACAGACATCCACGAGTCCGTCGACCCTGGAACTCTACTTATCAGTCCTAAACCGCAATGCACAAAGTTGGTCACAGGCACTGAAGCGCAGCATGATAGGTGTTAAGAAAACAGGTCGCGTTAAAACACCGGGTGGTATCAGTAATAAATTAATAAACGTGTGATGCACCTCTGCCTTCAAAGAATACAGATGCGTTGGATGTCTTTCTTAAAAGAAATGAAATAACCTGTTGTGCTGATGATTTCAGGCGCAGTCCCATGTCGAAGGCGGGCACCACCATGCTGGGCGCGAACCCGGGCGACATCTACTCGGACGCGGGGCCCGGCAGCTCCCTGGACCTGGACACGGACCGGCCGCTCTTCAACGAGGAGGCGTACCAGCCCGGCGCGCCAGGTAACACCTCCCTCCTGCCGCCGTAACTGACAATAGGGTATTTTACTGAAAAAATCTAATTAGTCCGCCAGAAAAGATTTCAAAATAATATTGGGCACGATAGTTTTTCTTCAAGTCGTCACTATGTTAGTACAATTTTACCAGCGAAGTGACGTCACGCGTGTTTTCAACGCACTGTATCATCTTAATTTTTTGTTTACGTGAAAAGGTGAAAAATTATAAAATGCTAATCCAATTTTTTGGAAATCTATCGTGGATACAAATGAAAATTTCATAGCACCTGCCAATTATTGACCCCCCTGCCTAGCCTTTTCCTAACTAGGGTATCGTTAGGAAAAGTCCTAGGCAATGATCCGATGATACCGACCTCGACAAGCATTGCTTGTCCTTAAAAATCAACCCGTGCGGCTGTTATTATTTTTTTTATTATTAGAGATCAGATATTCAGATGCATATTTGCCTAAATTTAATATGTTGGCCCTTAGGGAAATCACTTTTTATCAAAAAAAGAGAAAGCGGAGTGGGGAAGGGAAAGCCGAGCGGGAAAGCGAAACAAAACAGGCCACCCCGCTCCGCCCCCGCTGAAATTACTCGTCGTGTGAATGCTGGCTAGCTCCGCACAGTCCTCCGCTCCGCTGCGCCGCTCTGCGTAAACGGACAGGCAGCCTTATACCCTCGATACATAATGGTCTACCTCAGGTCAATAATGACTTAGATTAGGTTAGGTTTACATGATATATAATAAGACGTTTTCGAAAAGGTGATGTGAAAAGAAAATTAATATCGGCCAGGATTTGGAAGTGCGCAAAACACTCATTGTTTTTTTTAAATACGTGCTTTAGACAGAAACCATAGGCCGTCGGCCAAAGCAAGCAGGTATGTGTACGTTTAAAGTACGTAATAACAGTATACCAATTTAGTTACTGAGAAAATAAGTGACGTCTAAGGGCCCTGGAATCCTGGGCGGAGACGCCAGGGGCTGCTAAACTATTTCAATCCGTGGCACACTTACACCGTTTAGTATTATGTCCCGGCGCCCTAGCTTGCCAAAATAGGTTACAATTATACTAGGCACAAAAATTAAACCACCACAGTATGATATTGAGTATTTTTCAAAAAGAAAATAAAATACTGCAGTGAGCGGGTTTTGAATTATATTTTGTTCCCGCGAATATTTAAGTCTAGTTCCCGAAGAGCGTCTTGCGGCACCTTTCTTTACTTTCTACGGCGCACACGGACGCCGCGGTGCACACTTTGGGAACCCCTGCGTTAGACGACAATAAATTTATGTTTAAATTTAAATCTCATATAAGTGAACTGTGTCATGTTCTTATGAGAAATAAAGATTCTTTAAACCTAGTTACAATACACTTTTAAACATGGTGCATATATGATATCCTCAGCTCCAGCGACGACGCCTGATGGCCCGAACCGGGGCGCGAACCCAGAGCTCTCGTACGACGAGCTGCGGCGAAGGAACAGAGACGACTACAAAGGTTCCAAACAAGACCCCTACAGGTAAACATACTGCGTGCGGTAATCTCACGCGTGGCATTAATGACGTAAGTATTTACACTACCGCTCATAAGTATTTGGCATCCTAGCAAAAGGTATTTTGTAAAAGTTTCAAGCAATGAAACGACTCACTTCAAGGCAATTTCTATTATTTTTTTATTTTTAAGATTCTATTTAGTCTGTCAGAGTATCGAAAAATATTGGATACATATTTTAAATTTTACCTAACCAGTAAATAATTATGAAGATAAAACGCATCAAAGCTGAGGAGGGCTTGTAACGTCACTTTCCAGTAAAAAGTGTACTGGTAAGTGACGTCACACGTGTTTTCAACGCACTGTATTGTCTTCAAAATACTTGTCTAATATTTTTTGGAAATCTATCTGACGGACTAATTACATTTTTTAGTCAAATCCTCCGTTATAATACTCTTTTAAAATGTTTGTCGTCTGACCACCTTTGTTTTCAATGACGGCCTCAAAAAGCTTTTGCTTCAAGAAATGAAATATATAAATGGCCAAATACTTATGAGTGTATGTGTGCTTTTGTTACTGTGTTTGTAAAGTCATGGAAATTAATTAGTCATACCAATTTTATTTGGAACATGTTTTCGAAAATGGCGAAAAAATATATAATAATAGGGTATTTGACGACGATCAAAAATATAATTGAATGATTACTTACTTGAAACACTAAAATAGTACTTGTGAAAAAATAAATAACATCGGTGGAAATATACAACGTGTAACAGAATAAACGCAATACCTCATAAGGGGTCATTGTACTCATCATTATGAACAACTTTTACTATGGGAACCAATGTACCAGTACATTTGGTCAAGTTATAAGCCCATATAAATAAGGTTATAATATAAAATATCCAATCAAATACCCTATTACCCTAACTTAAATAAAGTGAAACTTCTCGATCGAACCCTTTTCGCTCATCAATAAGGTTGAAAACAGCTCGACCGGTTTCGCAGCTCCACTCAAGGGCAACACACCTAATTTATTGTCAAAAATTAAGCCTATAGTTTACTGCCCTTTTTATACCGAAGGTGCTATTTGTCCTCTGTGTTGTCCTCACCCCTCCATGGCATGGTGTTGTCTATTTTCATTTTTTGCTGGCACTTCATTGGCTTATTTGCGTAAATATTCGCCTTACTTTATTTGTTTAAAAATTAACTTTACCCCGATCTTTGAAGTGAAAACTTCTTTAGCGGCATTGTGCACTTTTGGGATGGGTAAAAAATGTTAAACTCGTGTCAGGACACGTGACCTGATCAAAAATTCATAAGAAGGGAGTGTAGACCGCCGTAGGAGAGAAAGTAATATCCTGCTCTCTTGCTACCGCGCGGCGAAAATGTATGCCTCAATGCAAGCATATTATGCAATTCGTGCAAAATTATTCCCTAACCATTCCAAAATATCAAAAATGCACAACTTTAATGTTCAAGTTTTCACATCTGCATCCGGCACTCCCGGAGTGCAACCCGTTGTTTTTTTAGGGTATCCAAGTAACGCGAATATTTTTGACAAATACGCCAAGTGAAGCTGCAATTAGCATATGTTTGTGGCGTGTATCGCACCAATTACCAGACTTATATGAATAGTTTTTAAAACATTTATGTACCTTATTACTTTAAACATATTCGATGAATTAAGCAGTTATTCTGCATACAGGTAAATGTTTCCGGAGTAACTACTTGCTTGCGTCGGAACACGAAGCAATAGTGACACTGAGAGACTGGCATGCGCTACGCTAACACAATGTAATGTTCCCACTTTTAGCTTAAACGTGCTTACAGATTTACGTATGAAATAGTGTAAACAAAAATTGAGATTGCTTAGACCTCATAATTCTGCTGTTTGTACTAATCTGTAAGGACTGTAATATTATTTTGCTTGCTTCATTATAAGTTTTTTATGTTTACGCTTAACCCTTTAAACGTCATTGTCACGTATATGTCACCGGAAAATTGCAGACTCCGTAAGATTGTAATAAAACTTTATTGGATTATAAAATTTATCGGTATATTATGAAAAAATCGTTTTGTAAACAATAAATCCTATCCAATTTCAATAGTTTCCAATAAGTCCCTGTCTAAATAAGAAAAAATAGTTTGCAATTTCACGCGATATTTTAAAATCGTACGGCTTTTGCAATTTTCCGGTGACATATACATGACAAGCAAGCGCGTGCCCTATTCGCCAACCGTCAAAATTATGTGACATTTAGTACGGCGAATTTGTGGCTTGGCGTCGGGGGCATGCCAATGCGTTTATGCTCTGGCGTTCAAAAGGTTAAATAACATTTAAGTGAGGTAGTCAGTTTTTCTGCATTCTTCAAGCGTAGTGACATATGTACATATCTGTTAGAAATTACGCGACGGAAATTCAGCTTTTTTAATTTTACAATGCAAACTACTTAAGTGAAGTAATCTCTGCCTGTTTGTGGTTGGTAAAAAAAAAAACAGACTGGTATAGAATGTTTTGTCTACTCTCTCTCTAGCGCCTTGCTTCATTCACTCGGCCGCTGACTAACAGTCACTAGCGATAGCTCGTCGAATTTCTATCGCGTGATATTAAGTAGATATATCTACGCTTTTCTGATAACAAGTGATTATGCAACCAGCTCGCTGAGTTTTGTGAGAGCGAAGCCACAAGGCAAGTTGTTGGTCTCCTGACGTTCTCTTCATCTGCCGGTCGATTCTGTAAACATGTCGAAGTGAAGGCTTGGGTGAAGTGATCACGAGGTGAGCAATCAAAATATGTATATAATCAAGATGTCACGTGGTCATGAAGTGAGCTGTCATTCCATCTTGATTATATGGATTGAAAGCTCACCTCGTGATCACTTCACCCAAGCCTACACTTCGACATGTTAACAGAATCGATCGGCTTTATGGTCTCGTGATCTGGCGCACGGACACAAAGCACACGCAGTCGAGATCGTGCATTTGGGAGGGATGATGAACAGCACTGCGAGACCTTGCTGGAATGTTTTCAGTTGCTTATAATATAGGAGATGGAGACGCTGCGACGTAATAGTAAGCAGTGTTGCGTTACATCACTGTATAACCCGTGTGTGTCTCAGTGGGTCAAAGTTAACGTCTGTTACCAGTTGTCACCACTGGTGGTGGTGTCATTAATTTTATGTAATTTTGAGAACGTAATTATTTATGTCATATGTCAACATTGGCAACAGTGGCAATGTTTTTTTTTTTTTCAATCCTTTGGTGACAACCGGGAATAGACGAAAGTTAAGTTGTGCACAGGTCTGATTAATTTCGTTGCGGGATCTAAGACAGTTGAATCGTTTCTCCGAGCCTCGTCGAGCTTCATTGACTCGGCGTTTTTCTGGTGGTTGCCACTGTTGATTCTGGCTTTTAGGAGATGCAGTAGTCGGATGTGTAGAGAGAGGGCATACCCCAAAAAACGAAAATTAGGAGGTACTCAACTCACCGACAACGGCCGCGTGGTCTCGCTCTAGCATTCAATGAACACTTTGCTTTTTATACACATCCATGTGAGGACTATGTGTGACCGGTGTGCTTGTTGCAGGACGGACCTGGGCCCCCCGCCGCCGGTGCAGCGCATGCGGCCCCCGGGCCCCGCAGCGCCCACCAACAAGTATGGCGACGTCATGGAGTAGCGTCCACGTAGTCCCCTCGCGTAGCGTCCACACGTCATACGTTCATAAGTACACCGTGATATAGCGCACTCACTAAGAAAGGTGCTCTTATAGCCCAAGGTTCGACTTTTAATCGTATTCAGTTTACAGTTGAGTCATGTCAATTGTCAGGTGGAGTGTGGTGAAAAATGAATGAGTGAAATGGAATGAACCTTACAAAGTTTTAATTGAATTTAACAACTTTAAAACACATTATATTTGTTTATAAAATCTTTACCCTTCATTCTATTCATGTTTTCGGTCACTACGCCGCCAAAAATACAGTTGTACCATGTTAATATTATTCTAGTTACAAGATATTTCCTGAATACCTTTACAAGGGGAACCTTAGGCTTCAGCCAGTTGTACGCATTATGTCTGTTAAAAAAACTTGCCGCTTCAATGTGTAAAACTGTTCTGAAATGAAAAAAGTTAATAGTTGAGTCGCTTCATTGCAAAATGCTGTTCGGAAATTAAAGGCTTAGTTGAGTTTTACAAAATGCTGTTTTATTAGCTGTTTTAAGCCTGCTTGCACAAACCAGAGATATCTTTTAAATCTGAGGTAGTTGCTTACCCGGGGACATTAAACATATTACCCATACTAATATTAAAACTGCGAAAGTAACTCAAATCTGTCTGTTACGCTTTAACGCCTAAACTGCTGAACTGATTTTGATGAAATTTGGTACAGAGATAGATTAGGCCTTGGAGAAGGGGTACCATTGTTGAAGATAAAACCTTTGGATTTAGGAAGGTTAATAAAAAAAAATTCAAGTGTTTTTGAAAGATTTGTATCTTAAAAATAAAAATGGCTGCCTAAAGTAAATATTCCACGCGGGCAAAAGCTAGTGTATGTAATATTTGTTATTTAACCTCGTGTTAACAACTAACTCTGGCTTAAAAGAACTATAGTTTGTGCAAGCGAGCCATATAGTGCGTCCAAACGACACCGACGTTTGTTTGCGTAGACTTTGAACTCGGAACAAAAAAAAGTCAAGACATTTAAAGATAAGATAGGATAAAGATATTTTATTTCCTAAAACATGTGTCATACATACAAGAAAAACGTGCATGCAAGATGGTATCAACATTTAGGTCCAGAAATGTTTGTCACATGATGTGACGTGCAAATGTCAGTAATTATTATTAATTAAATTAATTTTCTTAAATAACGATAAAAATCAAATAAAATATTACAATTATCCTGACTTTTTTACAATTATCATGTCAACAGTTAAAATAGTAATAATAATATTAATTAGTAGTAATATTTTTTTTTTCTTTTTTTTGTTACAACTGTTTTTATAAAAGAAATATTTAAAATGTAAATTTATATGTTAAGAAAATGGAATAAACCAAATAATAATAAAAGTTCTAAATGTAATTAAAAATACGTCATCGTAAATTATAAAATACAAAAATTTTATTGATTAATAATCAAATCAAATGAACTACTATGTCAATACAAATCTTTCCTCTAGGAACTCGTTAATACTATAGTATGCTGTATTTAGAGTTCTCAGTCTGCGCTGTTGTCGTTTTCGTGTGGACGCACTATTAAGCTGGGTACTGACCGGTGTTACAGGGCGTAATGTAACATGTTACAAAGCGATCATTCGTGCAGACAGTACGAGGAAACGAGCACGAACATGATGCCTGTGTTATGGTTTTACAACACATTTTAAGACACGTAACATAACATGGTCGCTGCAAATGTTACATTACGGCCCGTAACACCGGTCAAAACTAATTTTTAGGGACCTACTGACTTGTCAGCCTCAAAGTCACGTTCGTGTGCGAATTACTTCATCAGAACTACGGGTAGGGAAGAAATGAAACGCAGATAATTTTGTATGTATCAATAAAACAAGATAAGTAGGTATCCAAATACTTTATTTTAATAAACTGAACGTAACTAAACAACAATAAACTCGACAACATGACTAACATAATGTCGCACTATTGTTAATTGCATTATGTGCTCTTAATGAATTATTTATTATTATGGTACACAACGACTATTGTTGTTGCATGGAGTGCATACGAAGATTAAATCTTTTCTCACATAAGTCAGGCAATGTACGATGCTTTATATAGATGTCGGAGCCAACAAGCTTAGTCTGCTTAGTTGGCGTAGGCCCCCAATTAAACGGCTGATGAAGCCAGTTGGCTGTGACATAAATATAGACAAGTGAACAATAGTGCGAGCGCCCTGCGCGGTACCCTCGCGCACTTCTCTGAAATTTTACTAACTATCCATAATTTATAATTAACTACACCATGAAATTACATCAGCCTAAACAATCACTGAATACATACAAAATATTGTACTTATAATCTAAATCAAATTCTTGTTTTTTTAACATGTTTAAATGATTATATTAATAAAGTACAAAGGCCCAATGTAATTCCAGCGTGTTTGTATAAACACTATAATATGTACATCTGTATAGAATATTCACAATCGTGCAAAAATGGAGATGATAATAAAATCGTAAGTATCGACACTGTCTTAAGTCGGTTGTAAAACATGATTGTACCATTACGTACTAAGATAACACCAACACTACAAACTTAAAAAAAATAATAATTTTAACTACATAGTCCTAATAAAAAAATGCACAACTATGTTATAAATGACTAATTAACAAACATAACGTTATTTAAATCTATTGTATGGTACTAACGATATGGTATGACTATTATATGGTTAAAGCTCCGCGTCAAGTACGCGGGACGCGAAGCGGGAGCGTGTACAACTTGGTACTAGCACTTGGTCGCATAGATGTGGAAGACGCCATGGATAAACACGAGCAGCGTCCGCCGCGCGACTGACGCTCCCGCTTCGCAATCGCTCTGGTCGCGCAGGTGTGGCCGGAGCTTAAGATATCCTTACTTCTAGTTAGAGCGATTGATGTTAGGTGAAAAATTATTTGGACATCTTCCTAATGGCAAGCGACGATCACGATGTTCGATTTCTATTAGAACTACGTTTTAGGCTTAGAAAAGTAATTAATGACAATAAATGTTGTAATAGATAAACTTAATTGTTCTCGATGTGAACCGAGACTAATGGTTTGTACAACAAGGTTACTTACAGATAAATTAATATAGACAACGTACGATGTCTCAATCGCTGAGCTTTGCCTAGTGGCGGTCAGTGAGATCAGACAAGCAATTGACCTTAAATATGACATGTGCGTGTGAAGGAGATGCAAGTACGTCGTACTATGAAACATCGTTTATAAATAATAACTTAACAATGGTTCGCATATTTGGTGGATCGCGTCACTTTGAATTCGCTCGCGGCTCCGATTTGCTTTGAACTGCCCCGGAGCTGTGAACCGTGGCTCCAAAACCTAAACTTATTTCTTTCTTATCATGTAATAGAGAATATGCATGAAAAAAATATTTAGTATCTATACAGTTTACTTAAAAATATACAAAAATATAATAAATTGAAAATAGAATCAAAATTTATCGAAAAACAAACGAGATATACCTAACTGTTTTAAACAAATATATCTGTCCCTCTCGCGAAGACGCTGTTTTCTATGGCAGCGGTATAGGCGACATGGTATTTGACGTCAGAGTTCGTATCGGACTTCTCTTTCTAATTGGCATCTTTGAAGCTATATAACTTTCTCGCTGTTGAAGGTATTTAAAAAAAAATATTTCTTAATTGTTTACAAAATTGCATGCATATTCCCTATTGGACATTTCAATATCAAATAATAATTGTTTATTGCTACGAAACGTCTAAATAATTTCAAAATTGCAACAAACCTCACATAATATAATGATGTGTTATTATTAATGGGTGTAACTAAATAAAATTGTTAAAGGAACAACAAAAATATATCTCTATATGTAAATAATTATACACTTCATTAGACAGCCTGACTTAATCACTGGTTTATAGGTGTTGCTCATGAATGAGAATAACTATAACTTTGAGACCAACTCAAACATTGCTGATAAAATTCAGCTGCTCCAGTTAATTTGACGTGTTTTGTGAAAAGTTGTAAATATTTCTGAGTTTATCTCATCGTGAAAGTTGTTGATATTTATGATTAGGTACTGTCACCCTCTCAAGCTTTTCATAAGAAGTGAGCACTCATAGTAACAATATCTCAATATATCACATTGTATAGTTCTACAAGTAAAAATAAATATTAAAGATTGCATTACTTTATTTTTACCGACTTCCAAAAAGGAGGTTCTCATTCGGTTGGTATTCGGTACGGAACACTAATTAAAAGCGTTAACTTGCCGATCAAATTAGGTAACAACAAATTATTATGACGTTAGCTAAATGACAATGTAAAAGCTCTAAAAGAATCGCTCGCCCTGCGATTATAGAGGTTTAAAGTCCTCAAAAAAAATCAAGCAGCTTTGGCGCCGCGCCTGTGCTGGGGTTTGATCTTCTTTAGGGGAGAGGCCAGGGCAGGCCGGAGAAGTTGACGGGTCCGCCGAGTCCGGCGTCGGCTTCTAGCAGGCTCATGATGACGGCCATGGCAGCTTCTCCGTTTCCGTCGAGTCCGAGCGGCGGCAGCGGCGGCGACGCGGGCGAGGGCGAGCCGGCCAGCTCGCCCGGGGCCGGCGGAGAGCCGGGCGCCGCCGCGGACAGCGGCACGTTGTTGCGCACCTGGCTGTAGCCCGCCAGCTCCGCGCCCAGGATGTTGTCCACGAGCGACGCCTGCTCGTACAGGACGTTGGCTTTTAGTGGCCACTGTGTGAAGGGGCCCGTATGAACATGGATAGCGCTGAGCAAGGGTTTATTGTGCAGACAATGGGAACTACAGATTGTGTATGTACTGATACAAGATATCGTTCTTTGAACAAGCAAGAACAAATTGCGAAAACGAATTGAAGTTGTATGGATAAAAGTAACAAGTAGATATAAAACAGTTTTTGTACGTTAACAGCATTGACAATGAAATTATGTTGGTTCTGTATTAATGATAAGTTTGTAACATACGTTCTGGTTGAAGACAGCGTCCTGTAGCAGCTCGGCGGGCAGCTCGGGTGAGAACTCGGAGGAGGAGCGGCGCAGCGCCTCCTCGGCGATGGCGCTGCCGATCTTGTGCGACTCTACCTGCGACTCGATGAGCTGCTGCATCTCCTCGTCGGCCTCTGCAACCGCATGGGATCATGGAATACGTGGCCATCCATCCTAACTTATATTATATTTAAATGTGAAACTGACTTTGTTTATTTCTTTATTCCGCTTTTACGTCTAAATCGCTGACGCAATGTTGATGAAATCTTTGCGTAAATTTATATTAACACTTTCGGTACGGAATCCACAATTGTGTCCAAACTTAAGATAGCCTACCAAACATTTTTTTTTCTCGCCACAATACACATTAGATTATACAAGTTTTCCCAGAAACAATAGTAAGTACCTACACAGTCAGTATATTGTGGGAGACTGGTGCCTAAACTAGGCTTGGCTATATTTCAGGACACCAGGTCTCCACCCTTTAGGACATACATAATATTTATTCTTGTCCATTTATTTAGCAGACAGTGGTCGCGAATAATTGAACAATAACTTGAGATTAATTCCTATAATATTTATATAGTGTTAGTATGGTTAGCATAGTGTGGGGATGAAGGAAAGTGTAGTGTTCATCAAACATCATAATGTTGAAGATTTTTTTAACATGCCGTTAGTAATTCCAGTTGGGGGAAAAGCTTCTCTAAACTAAAGTTAGTAAATACCCAAAAGATTGACGTTTTGTAAACAGAACATACATTTTGATATTGAAGAGTGTTAAAGATTTGGCTAGGTAGGTACCTACCAACAGTTTTCACATAAATCTTGAATACTTGTAACCTATTTTAATATATTGTGGTATGTAGGTACCTAGAGTTAAATTATTAAAGTTATGCCTTGTAAACATTCTGACATCTTAAACGATAAACTTTCTATGGGTTTCTTTGTCCGTTGAATAAAATATTTAAACTTATAATTAAAATATGGGTGGCGGCGAAAACCTACGCTAAGCCACTAGGTGCCCAGCACTCAGCATATGGGTCGAACAATAATTTGTTCGTGTGCCCACAGCTCGCATCCGAGTCGTCTTTATATGTAGCGATGTTGTGAGCACCAGCGAAGCCGCGGGCTAGAGCGAATGCATTAATTCACGAGTTTTACTATTTCTGACTCTCCTAATTATATTATATCTTGTGGTCACCTTACTTTTGGGCAGAAACAGCTAAACGAAATCTATTTTTGGGAAGACATTGAGATTTAGGTACTTCATTACAACTAGTCAAGAGCATGATACGAGTGTTGAGTACTCACTTTGCTTGTAGAGGTCGTAGGAGGCATGCGCGGCGTCGTGCGACTCCGACACGATGGTGTTGTTGGCCACCAGGCACTCCACGTCCTTCGTCCACGGGTTCCTGCACATTTTTCAGTTACTACCTCATACAGGCAAACATCTAGCACTATCCAACACCTCATAATAGAACACCTACCTATATTCAGCCCAAAATATGGCTGACGATCATGAGTTCCTATTCACCGATGGACGGCGGTTCGGTGCTGTGTTACTATCTTTTTCACGGCAATGTGACCTAAAAACTAGCATCGTATCTCCCGCACGGGACTGCCTGGAATAAGGAGGCTCGTTGGATAGCCGGATAACGACTCGCTGCGTTTATCAAGAACTATAGTAAGCATTCAATCTGCCTAGTTTTTCGAGCTGCATACCAATATTACATGAGAGATTGCCTATCTGGCCTCCAAAACCCATTAACTGGGTAGCACGGTACCCTTTGGCAGGACTGCATGTGTTAAGGCAGGATAGTGAGCTGAGTTTCAAGCTTTGTAATAAAAACAACTATTTCCAATAAATATTTATTAAATGATTATTACATGTATAATGATATATTAAAATAACTTTATAATACCATTTTCTACACTGATCTACATCTACAACTCTACTCTTACATTAAAAGATTTCTATTTTGTTTGGACTGAAAAAACTCAAAAACTGCTGCTTCGATTGTAATTTGATTTTACCAGGACAATGAATAATTACTGAATTATATTGACTATATTTAAATATAATAACTATATGATTATATTTTCTACACTGATACAGAGAGACACTTACATTAAAGATTTCTATTTTGTTTGGACTGAAAAAACTCAAAAACTGCTGCTACGATTGTAATTTTATTTTACCAGGACAATGAATAATTACTGAATTATATTGACTATATTTAATTATAATAACTATATGATTATATTTTCTACACTGATACAGAGAGACACTTACATTAAAGATTTCTATTTTGTTTGGACTGAAAAAACTCAAAAACTGCTGCTACGATTGTAATTTTATTTTACCAGGACAATGAATAATTACTGAATTATATTGACTATATTTAATTATAATAACTATATGATTATATTTTCTACACTGATACAGAGAGACACTTACATTAAAGATTTCTATTTTGTTTGGACTGAAAAAACTCAAAAACTGCTGCTACGATTGTAATTTTATTTTACCAGGACAATGAATAATTACTGAATTATATTGACTATATTTAATTATAATAACTATATGATTATATTTTCTACACTGATACAGAGAGACACTTACATTAAAGATTTCTATTTTGTTTGGACTGAAAAAACTCAAAAACTGCTGCTACGATTGTAATTTTATTTTACCAGGACAATGAATAATTACTGAATTATATTGACTATATTTAATTATAATAACTATATGATTATATTTTCTACACTGATAGAGACACTTACATTAAAAGATTTCTATTTTGTTTGGACCAAACAAACTCATAAATTGCTACATCTGATTGTAATTTTATTTTACCAGTACAATGAATTATTACTTAATAACATTGACTATATTTAATTTCATACAAGGATCCCTACGAACACTCCATTAATATAACCAGAAGTGTAAAAAAGTATCTATTCATCCATCTCATTGTACTGCAAAAACTTGGAACAAAACAAAGTATGTTCAGAGGTAAGTACGAAATATGAAGGTTTAGTATCTATAACTATTATTTAAAAATGTTTGTTTTAGCTTATAATAATAATCTGTGATAGGTATATTTCACTGTAAATGCATCATATTTTAATTAATACTGAATAAAATAAAATCCAACACTAATAAATAACTGGTTGAGAAATGATCACTATCGCTATTGTTTCCCATCTAATTTTTTGCAATTTTCTTGATAATTGGGTGTTTAGTCATTATTATTCCCCGGCTCCACAGTGCTCTCATAAATTTTATCTGATCTGATTCTTTGATGTCAAGCTCTTTCACTTTGATATATTCCGGATAAGCAGATACCAAATTCATTATCCCTAGAACCCAACTTCTCTTTATTTCCAAAAAAGTTGGTGGATATCTGTGGTTTTCCATAGAATTTCCTGTATAATAATACAGCCTGTATACTCTGTCTTCAGAAACCAGTCTCATTATATTCCTACGTAGTAACTTCATTTCGGTTTCACGGGTTATGTCCACCTTCTCAGCAACAATACCATCGTTTTCCAAATGCCCACAAACTCCAAACACTGTCAATTCCTTCTCGGCACTAGTTAGAGCTGGAGGCATTGCTGCATGCTGATAACTCTTGTGCATTTGATCTACTGCATTATCTATTGAAAATGACTTTTTAATTCTGCCAAATAGCAATGAGACCTTTTTTTCAATTTCTTCTTTGCGGGTTGACTTGGCATGGGATGAACCAAAGTGATCAAACATATCAAGTGGGACGCTTTGCCTCAGTTCAATATCCTCTGTGACAGCCTTTTTCAGGCCATCACTGATTAAAGTTTTAAACATGTCACCCCAAGTTTGCTTTCTATTCACACTGAGAGTTATATAGAGAGAATGCTGCTGTTCTGCCTCCCCCGATGCTTGGTAACCAAACCCAGGAGGGATGTACATCAAGTCACCAGGGTCTAAAGTTGTTTCCATTATAATAGGTCTTGGCAGGTTGAAGTAGCTGTGATATCTTGATGATGGTTCCATACCGTCAGCATCATTACCCATAGGTAACAGATGCTTAGTAGATGGTTTAAAAACCCGCCAATATTTCTTGCCCTCTACTTGTAGTATGAATGTTTCATATGTAGAATACTCTGGTGATCCAACTTTTTCACCAGGTGGTGTGAGATGAGCTTTGGCTCCAATAAAGCAATTAAAGAATTCCTGAATGGACGCTATCAATTCATGTAACTTAGGAAAATAGGCTTGTGGATTCAACAATGTTATTGAACACCGTTTTTCTGAGTAGTTTTCCCAGACTACATGTGGAAGTGCTCTACCCTCAATGGTTTTGAGATTTTTCTCATCAGACTCTTTTCGTTTAATTAAAATATGTTCAGAATACTGCAAATTATTGGTTCGCAGCACTTCATCTATCATAGGGATGGAAATTAATTCTTTATAATATTCAGATCCTCTTTCAAGTTGCAACGGTTTGGTATCCCAATAAGTGCTGAAGAATCGTTCCACTGAGCAGGGTTTGATCATCCAATGAAATGCATTCTTCCCATCAACGGCACTGTCAGTCCCAACAGGTGAGAATGTGGACTCTTGATTGGGTGAGGGTAAATTTTCATAGCTGCTAAGTGATAATGCTTCACTTGAAGATGAACTGGAATCATCTGAAATTTCTGAGAGAATACTCCCTGATGAATTTGAAGATAGAAAGCTGCTTGACTCCTTATCCTGGCTATTTTGAGTACCACCTGATTGTGTTATTTCTTGAAGTGGCAACCCACCTCCAACTCTGGCTTTATGCTTATTTCTGGAATTGCGTTTCTTCTTTTCTAAGCTGTGCCAACGGGATTTCTTGGTTGGTATCGTCATTTCTTGATCAATGTAATTGCATAGATAGTTACGAATTCTCCGCGATTTTGATGCTTTGAGGACCGGCTTCTTAATTGAAGTTAATTGGCTCATTTTAATGGCAGACACTGGTGTATCGTTCAAAATTCAAAATCTTAACAGAACTGCACTAGTAATCGTCTTTTTATTTAATTTTATGATCTATTCCCGGCTGCCGAGACACAAAAGCACTTGGTTTCATTAAACTCCTCGATTGTAAGCTGACACTTGCTACTTGCCTCCTAAAACTTGTTCGATATGTAATTGCGTCTAAATGGGTCGATGATTTTATAAAACTGAGTTACCAACAGGGCGTCGCCGCGCATGCTCAGTTTGTACTCACCTACTCACCCAAAGGCAAAGGCTTTGTTCAGGGTTGCCAATTTGTGGGATATTCTCGATTCTCTGCGAAATCCTCGGATTTTCCCCACATAATGCCAATCCAATCAACTTGAGATTCTCAATTTTGAATATCTTTACCCTGACCCGGGCCAGAACACTACTTCAAGATATTTGAACGCACCACATTTTATTTTCGGCTTTATAGGGGCAACTTTCTTCCAATGGTGAAATAATTTTGTGCTTTTGTTTTCTTTCTTAATATTTTTTCTTACAAATTAATCCCGTAAAATACTTTATGTTCAGTTCACTTTCGCTTATTTTCGATCTATGGTCGAAGACAACTAACGTGAAAAAAACTAAAAAAATTATTGTGATGCTGCCCTTTTCTTCCAACACATTGGTCTAGCGAAAATGTTGTGTCCTAAAATTTTTAAGCAGAGCAATCGTCCAAAAACATATAATGTATGTTTTTGGATGTATAATGCAACAAGGGAAGTAATTAAGACGAAATGCTTGACACAAAATCAAATAGGAAAAATATGAGAAAAAGATTTGGAAGGTAAAACAAAAAACTATTTAAATAATTGTAATTGGTTTATTTTCTTCGAAAAATAATGAGGGGAATTTGTGAGAAATCAGTAGACTTTTTGTCCCCATTTTGGGGAATTCAACTTGTATTTTCGGGGAATTTCATAAATTAGCATTGGCAACGCTGGTTACGTTATTGATTTATACGTTTAGTTTTGCCGTTTTGACACTGACGTCTTAGGTACGTTTCGTTTTGCACACACAGGAGGTCACAGTAAGCAATAAATAATATTCGTGTCGAATAAAAATCGTCATTTTGGGGCTAAAAACAGTCATGACTAAATTATTCCTGACAATTATTTTTATTTCATGCTATCTACCTACCTATCTACTTACCAAAAGAGTTTAGCTTTTTAAGCCAGACAACCGAACGGACATAATCCGCTCAATAAAGCCGAATAGTTTTTCATAACAAAATCGGAATCAAGTTTATTACAATATCATAGTAATAAGTAGGTACATTCCCGTAGGATGATGTTTACCTTCGCTGTCAAAAGCTAGTTTAAAAAAAAAATGTCTGTTATGGTTCCGTGCGTTCGAATAAAAGGACGGAGCCAATATTGGATCACTCGTATGTCTGTCTGTCCATCTCTCACACTCACAGTCAATGTAATTTAAATTTAAAAAAAAATTACGAAAATTCGCATCGTCATTATCGTGATTTCAACCCTGAATAATGTGTTGAACTTTTTTTTGGGGCATTACTCGTATGTATGGGCTGGCCTACCCTTACTGTAGCCTACTGCACACCCATGCCTTAAATACCTACTAAACCGAATCAGTTGAAAGGAGATGGGGCGAAAATGTATGGGCTCTGGTCTAAGAACCAATTGAGAATCTATAAGGTACTTTATTTCAAATTCCAAAACTCATAGAAATCGCGAAATAAAAAAGGGTTAAAATATTACTTACCTACTTTTTGTAAAATGAAGTTTTCTTCTTACTTTTAAGCAAAAAAAGAACGACTATGACTAGAGGAGGTATTCAAGAAACTTGCAGGTCAGTCGGAGCGGTGATAGAATGCTATCAAACCTTCGTTTTATGGATGACATCGTTATTTTAGTTATCACGACAGATCAACTACAACAAATGCTCCAAGATCTGAGCACGGCAAGCCTTGATGTTGGACTGATGATGAACCGGTCAAAGACTTAAGTCATAACCAAGGCTCCTAAATATGGGCAGCAAATACACTATGTCGACGAATATGTATACCTGGGCCAGCTAGTTTCCTCCCACAACAGACAGGACAAAGAGATCAACCGTCGAGTCGAGAATGCCTGCACCACCTACTGGTCCATCAAGGCGCTGATGGAGGGCGACCTTCCCATCTCACTGAAGCGCAAGCTCGTCGACATGTGTATCTTGCCTATCCTAACCTATGGCGCTCAAACTTTGTTTTTTGACTGAGGTTCAGAAGTCCAAACTCAAGGTTTGCCAAAGAGCGATGGAGCGCAGCATTTTAAAAATCAAACTCACCGATCGAATCCGCAACAATAATGCGATCTAGGACAGGCATCGCCGACGTTGGTGACAAGTCTGCGAAGCTATAATGGGACTGAGCGGGTCACACTTACTGGATGCATAAAGAATCGGTCTTTATGCATCCAGTAAGTGTGACCCGCTGGGCCGTGATCGTCACGCAGTGGGTGCCTGAAGTCGGGCGTCATAGCCGAGGCAGGCCAAGGACACGCAGGCGTGACGGCTAAGACTGGTTCCTGACGGCTCGGCCGGAGATGACAAAACACAAAGAGCTTTGGAAAGCAATGGGGGAAATCTTTGCTCAGCAGTGGTATAATATACATAGATTAGGGGAAAAAATAAATTATTATGATAATGCCTTCATCAGTGATCAATGTAATCATAACCATCACGACTATAATCCTTGAAAGGGTAAGCAGATACGTGTATGTGGATAGGTGGTGTTGTAATAATGTTCACATTTGGTTGCATTAGTTATTCCTTATGAGATAAAATCTAAGTGTTTGCCAAGTCGGTTTGACACACGGAACCCTTACGACTATAATGCCCAAAGAGTTACACAAACATGTGCTGTTGCACGCGAAAGTTCACAGTTGGTTCGCAGCCCCGCTGTCACCCCTGCGGCTCCTCCGCGCTCTGCCGCTCGAGTTTCTCGACCATCCAGTCTGCAGCTGCCCATGTCCACAGAGTGAGCATAAAAAATTGTCACTGTGAGCAAGATCAATGCTCCCTCTACGAAGCCAGTGCCTGAAAGCCTGCCGAAGCGGGCTGAAGACGATGATGGTTGTGCGAACCAACAAGAACCGCTGCGGCATGGCTCCTGCGGAGCCCAGCACTCCGGTGTCTCCCGCCGGCACTACACCACTAAGGCTGCGCCAAAGGATCAAGTAGGTACACGCTGAGAGTACAGTGCGTGTGCCAACATGTTTTCTACACCTCGTCATGGTGGAGGACTTTTGGCCGCAGAACTTGGTGTTCCGTCGCTTCCGCGGACAAGTGCCACTGGAACGCACTATTAAATAGTACTAAGTGAAGTTTTTACTAACATAGGCTTACGTTTCTAACACAAACTGTATTATAATAATATATATGATAGTCAATAAGGTATATTATGTCTATAGGTTAAAGTAGCCTAAAAGCGTCATTTCGTTTATTCATTTTTTTAAATTACTTTTTACATTTTTAAATATTTCTTAAAAAATACAAAAAATATAAAAAAATAGTAGCACACCGGTATCGGGAACAATGTCCAAGCTACCGGCGGTCAGGGTTCCAGAGAGAGGAACCTCCTAACAATGCGAGCCGTGTCCAGAAGTACTGCTTTCTGAATCAAGCCCTTGATCCAGCTGCCTAACGAGAGCTTCCTGAGGTGTTGGTCGAGGCTCGTGGCTATTAAGCCATTGGCTGACACGACTATCGGTACTCGATCGATTCGGTCCACCACCACTATATCAGGCTTATTGGCCACAATAGTCCTGTCAGTGATGATGGACCGATCCCAGTACAATGTGATATTGCCATTATCGAGAACTGGGTCGGGCACATATCTGTAGTACGGCACTTCCGAGTCCACAAGAGAGTATTTCAGAGCAGTTGCTGATGGATAATCCTGGCTAAAAGGTTATGTCTATGCAAGTATTCTCCGTTAGCTAGACGAGAACAACCAGATATAATGTGGCGAATTAATTCTCCCAGAAGGTGACATGCCCGACAGATGTCAACCGTGCCGTCCTTCACAATAAATCTCCGGTAGCTATTCGTCATGATAACTTCGTCCATACTTGCACAGACAAATCCTTCGGTCTCTCCAAAGAGATCACCGAAACGCAGCCAGGCTACTACGCTAATTGATCTACGTCGGGACCTTGTAGGGCCCGGAAAAAGCGTCCGTGAAGTTACCATACCGCCCTGCGATCGTTAGTGTCAAGCACCGCAGGTTTGCGCCAGTTCTCATTTGTCAAGGAGAGCTAGGGCGTACCCGGGATTTGAGCTAGGGGGGGCCAGCTCTCTCTGACGTTTCGTGCGACGCAGGTCCTCTCGGGGCATGGCTGCTTCGGGAGGTTCTTGTGTCGCATAGGCAGGGAGCCGGACGCTCGATGCCACCACTGCGTCGACTGTCGGTAGGACACGGCACGGCATACGCTTGCAGAGTGTGCAGCTTGGGAGGAGCCGCGCCGTGCCCTCATTTCTGTTGTAGGCGGTGACCTCTCGCTGCCGGCCGTAGTCCATGCTATGGCCGGCGGTGAGGAGTCCTGGGACGCGGTGGTCTCCTTCTGCGAGACAGTTATCGCGCAGAAGGAGGCTGCGGAAAGGGAGAGGGAGATCACAACCGCTCTCCCTGCCCGCAGCAGGCGCATCGGGCGTCGGAGGAGGGCTTACGCTGCCCTCTTCCGGCCCCCCTAACTGGGTCCAGGGGCGGCGGACTTGGGGATGTCCGTCGCCCCCCATTCATCCGGACCCGAGGTGGCGGCGCGTGGTGTTCCCGTGCGCCCCTCTTTGACGTAGCGAGGGGAGTCAAACACCTCACTCCCCTCGCCGACGCGAGGTGGCCCGGAGAGGCGGGCCGGCACCAGCCGGGGATTGCGGATGTCGCATACGTTCCCGCGATCCTCGGCGTAGGTGGAAGATGGAACACCGGGGTGGTTTTAGTCAGTAAGAGTCTGACAGACCCCTCCACCCGCCCCAGGGTGGAGGATTTCCATGAGGATTTCCCCCCGAGATCAAAAAAAAAAAAAAAAAAAGGGGGGGCCAGCTCATACATGCATTGCTGGTTGTTGTGCTCCATGGCCGACGACTATGCACTGAGCCGTCGACGAGTGCGGGTGGGGCGTTCGTTCGCATCCATCCCAAATATTCCCACATGGATTGCCACAAGGTGGCCATCGAGCATAAAATTTCCAGTTGCCACCGGGTGGAAAATTAACATCTTTTCACTCGTTAAGTATTTTTAACCGACTACAAAAAAGGAGGAGGTTCTCAATTCGTCATATGTTTTTTGAATGTTTTTTCGACTCAGCGATTTTTTCGCTAATTATGATTTGGATGATTCTTTTTTGTTTGGAAGAGATTATTTCCGGAATGGTTCCATTTCAATTTGGTGAAGATCTGATGAAGAACTTCGAAGGTGAGCAAGGATAGCAAATCTCCCGGGATTGCTGAAATCGCTTGTTTGTTTGTTGTTACACTAGTTCATAATATAACATCACGCCATCGCCAGTACGCTGTTAGGGGTACGCAGATTTGTACAAGTTTCTTTACCTCACCAAATATGTTCAATTTCCATGTTTTTATTAGGTTTATCTATTCGGGAATAATTTTATCGTTTGTGAACCGATCTTGATGATTTTTATACGTAGGGTTTAGTTATACCTACCTAGCTATATTACATTTGCATAGTCAATGAACTTCAAAGAGAAACCAGTGACCTCCACAACTTAAAATCAATAAAATCTAGTAAAGTGAGATACAGTTAGGTTTATGTCAACTCCAAAGCAAAGTAGATGTTTAACTATGAGCTGATTTGGACTTGGACTGCGAAGGCACACGGAGTAACTCCATAACGGCAAATAGCGGAACAACTCATTTTGGGAATAATGTCAATGTAAATTTGGGGTATCACCACTAAAAAGTGAAAAATCCCGCGGCTCGGCCCGCGTGAATGTCGAAAATTATCTCAAGGGAACATACTCCCGGGATAAAAACTATCCTATGTCCTTTCCCAGCACTCAAACTATATCTATGCCAAATTTCATCTAAATCGGATGAGCGGTTTTAGCATGAAGAGGTAACAAACATACACACACTCACAAACTTTCGCCTTTATAATATTAGTGTGATGTGACGTGATTTAGGTTTAAATCATTTATTCCCAAAAAGATACATGAGAATACAAAATAAAATTTAGTTTAATTATCTAATTAACCGCCACCGAGATAAGTAAGTAAAAAACTGTTTACGTAACACAATCGTAACATCATTAGAGACTTAATTTGTAATATCATTAGCCGGTAGGGTAGTTTAAAACAATAAAAGTAAATGATTAATAAATAGTAAATGTGATTTAACAAGAGAGTTATAAATAGTTAAACGAATATTTTTGGGCATACAATTGCTTATGTTGTAGAGAGAACCAGTGAGTGACGAGAGTTTATCTTTAATATAATCTATTTGGTTGTTCCAATTAAGATTGCTATCAATTTTTAAGCCAAGGTATTTTTCACACTGTTTTTGTTTGAGCGGAATGTTATCAATAGTTAATGGTCTATGATCTGGTATTTTTTTGTTTTTAGCTTTATATATAATAAAACCTGTTTTTGAAATATTGATAGATAGTAAATTGCATTGGAACCACTCGAATAATATATCTAAATCCTCTTGGGCTTGTGAGATGATATTATGTATGTTTTTTCCAAAATAAAATAAGCAAGTATCGTCTGCGTATAAAGTTATATGACCATGAAGATTAAGTGCTGCAATCTGATTTATGTAAGTTAAGAATAACAGTGGTCCCAATATGGATCCCTAGGGTACTCCGTATGTGACGGGTAGAGCACTACTCTCAACGTTATTTATCTTAACTATCTGGTGTCTGTTAGTTAAATAAGATTTTAGCATTTTGAGTGCGTTTCCTTGGATTAACAGCTTTGGCTTACACCTAGCACAATGTTCTTTTTATCTATATTGTCTCTGATTTTTGTTACTAGATCTATTGTAGCTACTGTGGTATTATTTTTAGGTCTAAATCCATATTGGCGATCTGATATAAAGTTAATGGAATCAAAGTAATTTAATAAGCGACTATGTATAAGTTTTTCTAATATTTTGGACATATTTTTGACAATATTTTGGGTCGGTCTTAGGTCCAGATTTATAAATTGGTGATACTTTTGTAACCTTAAGGGAATCGGGAAACTCCCCGTTAGACATAAGTTTATTAAAGCATTTTGCCAACACATTCGAGATTAGATTTTGTAAGTTTTTTATAATTTTAATGCTGATTTTATCTATACAACTACTAGAGTTGGCATCAAGGTCTTTGATAATTTTTATAATTTGAAGAGAACTTTGCTTGCGCGATGCACGATTTCGTTGCTAGCTCGTCGCTGACAGGATAGATTGCGTTGCGTTTGCCGTACAAATTTCGCTTCTTAGTTTTTCATGTGGCGGCATTGATACCGCTACAGTAGTTCATGTGGATTTGGAATATTCGACCCAGCCTCCGTAGTATATGTAGTTCGTATACTTAGCACTATATGGATGGCCCTTGATAGACACGATATAATTCTATACTATATCGAATCGAATGCTGTGGAATATTGTAAATAATTATAATGTAATGATATAAAAAAAACGTAACGAGTGAAAATATGTTAATTTTCCAACACTTCATTTTGCACAAGAAACAAGATCTTAATTCTCACGTTCTAGTTTCCAGTAATAGAAATTGCCAAGAAAATTAATATTATTTTTTTCTTTTAGGGTTTTTCCTGGGTACGCCCTTGGCGGGGTGATTCCCTTGTCCACCGCCGCCACTACATCTTGATGCATACCCACGTCGACAGCTAGGAAATATTCCCTGAGACTGCATATCTCGCGATTGCATTTAAGAAGCCTCGACCTCCACACTTTCGCGGGATATACAGTCTCATTACCGACGACCGTGGGTGATGCATCGATATGCAGTTAATTATTACTATTATTATTAGTCCACCACAATCTCACCCGATGGAAAGCGACGATGTGGTCGTAGCGTGTGGTGCGCTTGTGAGTCGGAGACTGTTGTGTGACCACACACTCCGACCGGGAATTCCTGTCTCTTTAGTTGTACGCCAGTAAGAATGGAAGTAGGAGTACTAACTTGAAAGGCTTGAAGTGCGTGTGCAGATGCGCCAGCGAGCCGTCCTTGCGGCGGAAGGCGTAGGGCGGCGTGCGCAGCGGCTCGCGGTTCAGCAGCGCGGCCTTGTGCGCGCGCGCCAAGGCGCCTAGCTCGGGACCCGATACGTACTCGTACAGGCTCGTGCCCAGCAGCTCCTGGGGTAGGAAGCCCAGCGCCAGTGTCACCCTGTAACCGTACCAACATCAGTCACGGGCAATTGAAATGCTTCAGTTATTGTCAATTTCAATACAATCTTAATTATGCCGTACATTTATCGGTGTTCCCGAAACGCCATAATGGCATGGAATTTTGCAACCAGATGCATGTGGCTAGGTACTATCGATTTTTCAAAAATCCAATGATGCAGTTTGAGTTTCCATCAAAATCGGGCTCGAGACTCCTTTCAGTGTTTTTCGATATTCCTCATAGTTTTGGATTTGCCCATCCACGCACACTTTTAAAATTCACCCTGTAGATATAAATGACATAACATCGAATTTTGTTAAGTCAAAGTCAAAGTCAATTCATTTATTTCAACTAGACCATTAAAAGGCACTTTTGAACGTCAAATTTACAGTTTAAAATTAAAATATAAGTGACTCTAGTTGTCCATTCGCAAAAAGTAGATTCTTATGGAGAAGAACGGACAAGAAACTCCATAGTTACTCTTTTCAAATATAAGTTTTACAATATTTTGTATACATAGGTACATTGATCAATTGATTATATTATGTGAGCACAATGCATCCAACATTACACTAATATACAGCACACACTTATATACTATAGGTACAACAAAGCAATACCAGCAGAGATAAAATTAAGTTTGCTAGTAAGGGACATGGTACTCACATATTTACAATATAATTAAAAACAATGGATCAGTGTGTGAGTTAAATTACATATTAAAAACCTGAAAGTACACCAGTAAATAAAACAAGTTTGACTTTTTCTACTATACCCTCGATTGTCCTATGGAGCAGGACCAGCATGTTTCCAAGCATTCTTATCTTTAATATAATCATCTAGTTTGTAATATGCTTGTTTACAAAGTGTGGTTTTAATGTAAGTTTTAAATTTTCTTTCATTTAGTTCTAATATGTCACAAGGTATTTTGTTGTAACATTTAACACAGTACCCCATGAAAGATGTTCGTACTTTGGCTAATCTATAAAATGTTTGATCTAAATTATTTTTATTTCTAGTATTAAAATGATGTCTATCACTAATTTTGTTAAAGAGATGTCGATTTTTTCTTACATATATAATATTCTCATAAATGAATTGACAAGGTACTGTCATAATATTAATCTTTTTAAAAATTTCCCTAAGAGAATCGCGGCGACGAAGATTATAAATGGCTCTAACAGCACGCTTTTGCAAAATAAATACAGATTCAATGTCAGCAGCACGACCCCACAGCAAAATACCGTACGACATAATGCTGTGAAAGTAACTAAAATAGACCAAGCGCGCGGTTTCTACATCTGTTAACTGTCTTATCTTTCTAACAGCATAAGCGGCTGAGCTTAGCCGCCCCGCAAGAGATGTTATGTGAGGTCCCCATTGCAATTTCTCGTCTAAAGTGATTCCCAGGAAAACCGTCTGATCAATAAATTCCAGTTTTTGTCCATTCAATACGATGTCAAATTCGGTGCTTCTAACATTTGATAAAGTAAATTTAATACATTTGGTCTTTTTTTTCATTTAGTACTAAGTTGTTTGCCGTAAACCAAAGTTGGACCTAATGAATAGAGTTATTGACATCATCAAGACTTTGTGACCGTCGGTCTATCCTAATTATCAATGATGTGTCAGATCAGCAAATAATACCATCTTTGGTTGATTTTGAAGCAATTCGGGCAAATCGTTTATATATACTAAAAAGAGGAATGGACCCAATATTGAACCTTGCGGAACGCCCATTGTCATTTCAGACCCTAGTGAGTTTACACCGTTTACCTGGACTTTAACCTGTCTGTCTTTCAAGTATGATCTAATCAAATCAAGGGATGTATTCCTAATCCCATAATGCTCGAGTTTCAACAAAAGCGTCTCATGGTTAACGCAATCGAACGCCTTCGAGAGGTCGCAAAAGATTCCAATGGCGTCCTTTGAATCTTCCCAGGCGTTAAAGATGTTCTTTATTAGGGTGACACCGGCGTCAGTTGTACAACGCCCTTTGGTGAAACCGTATTGTTGTGTTGTTCATGAAAGATGGAATTTTTATTAAAGTCTGATCATCTGATTAAGCATTAACTTTTTCGAACACCTTACTGAGAACCGGCAGGATTGACACCGGCCTACAATTGTTGGGATCATGACTATCACCCGATTTAAACAGTGGAACGACTTTACTGTGTTTCATGAGATCAGGAAATACTCCTTGATCCACCCTAGAGTTAAATATGAGAGCTAAGTAGGGAGCAATAGTTTCAATTATAGATCTACAGACTTTTACAGACATTCCCCAAAGATCTTCTGTTGATTTAATTTTAAGCTTTTATAATGGCCTGGGGGTTTGTATGTTGAAACTTGAACTCTGATGGACATACCTTGACGTTCTTCCGAAGTAAGGCAGCAGAGAGCGCGGGTGACGAGTTAAGAGCCTCTGTCGTTTTACGAGAAATATCAGCAAAGAAGTTTTCAAATTCCTGAGCTACCTCTGCATCTGAGTTTATAGGGCCATGTACAGTATTTAAATTAAGTTCAGTTTCACGCTTTTTCTTACTACCAGTTTCATTATTTATTATTTTCCAGGTAGTTTTTATTTTGTCATATGCTGATTTTATTTTATTGCTAATAAACAGAGCTTTAGCTGTTTTGCATACATTTTTAAATGTTTTTGAGTATTTCGCAACATACTTATGAAAGCTTATATTATTCACATGTTGCTTTAGGCCATATAGTTCGTATAGCTTTTCCCTACTTATGCGAATGCCTGGAGTTTCCCAATCACTAAATATAAACTTAGTGTAAATACTTTTAGACTTAATTGGAAAAGTGTCATTAAATTCAGTGTTTAGTAATGAACAAAAACTCGGCGTAAAACTCATTTGGGTCATCTATGTTATTAAAACTTTGGACACATAGTTTACTGGATAAAGTATTATTAAGTTTTTCTAAATTTTTATCTGTTATCGGTCTAAATTTAATTTGAATTTTTTGTAAAGGAATGTCGGTGCAAAACGTTATTGATTGTCCACTGTGATCAGAGGGCAGCTTATTTACAATTTCTTTATGTAAGTAATTACAATTACAAAATATGTTGTCTATGCAAGTCGCATAAGTAGCTGTAACACGAGTAGGTTCAATAAAAACATTTAACAAATTAAATGATTTAAATAGACTCAATAATCTGATACTATTTGAGTTTGTCTCTAGTAAGTTAATGTTAAAGTCGCCACATATAATTATTGATTTATTGCTAGTACTAACTTTTTTTAACACATCTTCCATTACAGAATCAAACACAGATAGATTCTGGTAACTTGGAGGTCTGTAGACACATACTACAACATGCTTATCTAGCTCAACACAGGACAATTCAATGGTGTGTTCAACCGATAGTTTAACAATGTCTTTTCTTTCTTTAGACTTAATATAACTTTTAATTAAAATTAATGATCCTCCATGTATCATACATTGTCGGCTGAAATGGCTAACTACACAATAATTTTCAAAATTAATGGATTCTACTTGGTAATCTTTTAACCAATGTTCAGTTAAGCAAACTACATCAAACCTGGTTTTTTCTAAAAACATTTCTACTTCAAGTAATTTGGAAGCGCAACCTTGAATATTTTGATTAAATAATTTTAAAGTGTGTTGCCCTCCCTTAGGATTTTTACCATGAACTAAATCGCCAGAAGATACCTTGTTATTATTCACTAATAATAATTGGTTATTAAAAGGGGTAACTTCTGTTGTCTTGCAGTTCAGTTTAAAGAGTTATCCGTAGTAATCTCCACAGCTACAATTGAGGAGTCTAAAATGCCTGTATGGGTTCCATCAGGAAGAGAATACTCGATCTGATTAGTAGAGGCCTCCAAAAATGTTGATATTATAGGTGGGTCCTCCTTCGTACAACACAAGGAATCAGAATAATAAGTCCCAATGTTGTTAGTGCAACTAGACAACACAGGCTCGTCACTTAACCTAATATTTGTTATATTAGCTATAACCTCGTTAATATTATATGCTATCAACATAGCAATCATATGTCTACATTTACCGGACAGAGATAAAGCTCCCTGAGTTAATTTAAAACCACTAACAAACTTATTAGTGTCAAAATATAGTAATTTGTCACTATGACAACATGTCAGCAAGTGAATAGTATTATTCAACTTTAGAATATTATTGTTTTGATCAACAGATAAGCTATCAGAATAAGGAAAAGCACATAACATCAGCTTTCCTATGTTTAATTTTAATAAGGATTCAACACCATCCATTATGTCCTTTCTGGTAATACCAGAACTATTACCTAACAGAAGAACCATTGATGAATAATCATCAAGATTTGAATTTATAATTCTTTTAACCATTTGTTTAAAACTTATATTATGATAAGTATGATTAGTAAAACTATGGCTTATGTAGTTATGTAGTATTTTTCCAAAGCCAGACCCTAGTTCGTCACAAAAAAACATAGTTTTATTTTCCTGTGTTTTGACACAGGTTTCTAATGGGAGAGCCAACACCGGTGGAGATATGTCAAGTTCGGGCTGGGGAGATGATGGCCGGTTGACACAGCTGCATGAGAGATGATTAGTCAGAGACTCATATCTCTCAGCATTGTACTTCACCAAGTCCAGTAGTTCCCCCGCCTCAAACAAGCGCTCACTAAGCTGTTGTTGTGAAGTCTCATATTTTTCATAAATATTCTTCAGCAAGTACTCCTTATATAATAAATCATTTTGGAGGCATTGAGTATCTATATTATATTGCTCCCTACATCTGTCTAGCTCTTCTGTACAAGTATTCAATCTACTTGTTAGGCTGACTCGGTCCTTTCTCAGTGAAAGATTTAATTTAAGGAGATTTAGTTGTTTTATTGCTCTCCGAGACCTTTTAATTATTTTCTTAATTTTAATATATTTTTTTAATTTCTTGTGACTCATAGCAATAGGACATAATGGGATAGTATCATCACCTGTCAAATCAATTGTTACAGCTGGCTCACACACTGATTTAGATTGGAGACTGCCTACCAACTCATTATATTGTTATATTTATTTATTTATGGAGAGTACTGCCACATTACAAAAAAACACTTTATAAGTGGTCTGATACACGTGACAATGATGGCGTACATAACATTGACAATTCGTCGGCTCGGTGATAAAACACAACTAAACGTCATATTTTATGAAATTAATGAAGATTTGACTGGCCTGTTGGTCGAGTAGTTAGTGACCCTTATTGCTAAACCGGAGGTCGTGGGTTCGATTCCCACCCAGGACAAATCTTTGTGTGATGAGCATGATCATTTGTTCTGTGTCTGGGTGTAATATATAAGTATGTTGAGTATTTATAGTAAGTATTTATTGGCGGTAACGGAATCTGGTTGCAATATATCCATAGAAGATCCTGAAATAATTCCGCCGGGATATCAAATACTCCGTTGCGACCGAGCGGAAGCAGGGAGGAGCGTTTTTAGTGGCCACACACCGATATGAGCTGCGACAAGTACCAATCGCGGACGCTTCGATAGACACCTGCATTTTTGAAATGGTCAGTGCAACGGTTTATTTTAAAAATAGATTTTTGTTTTTATGTTGTGTTGTTTACATACCACCAGGTAGTTCTGAGAAAGACTATTTGACTTTATTTAGATTAATAGAGAAATTATGTGATAGATATGGAGTAATAATTGTTATTGGTGATTTTAATTTGTATTCGTGTCCTATAAATGTTAAAAATTATTATGAATATTTTGTGTCCTGTTGCGAATTCACTCAAAGTAACACAGTACCAAACTATCTTGGTCGTCAGTTGGATTTGGTTTTGAGCTCAGGTTTTAGCGGGAAAGTGACGGTGGTGGCGGCCGACGACGCGCTCGTGCCCGTCGACTCGCATCACGCGAGCGGCGGCGCTCGCGGTCAGCGCGCACTCTGCCGGCGGTATTCACGCAGCGCGAAGTGTTAGGCCGCAGTGGAACTTCTATCGAGCCGATTACGAGTTGTTATACTCTATGCTGGCTTCCACTGATTGGAGTATGATTTACGACATGCATGATTTGGAGGAAATGTTGAATATTTTTTATGATAAACTGAGTGATATTTTAGATAAATGTGTACCACGGAAGAAGCTTAAACGTGAAAACTTTCGATACATTTATCCCGAATGGTACACTGCAGATATTATAAGCGATATAAAGAATAAAGCTAGATTTCATAAAACTTTCAAAAAAACAAAGCTGGATAGCGATTATTCTGAATTTTCAAAGTTGAGAGCTCGCATCAAAAAATCAATAGAAATTGCACACAAAGAACACAAGTTTAAAATTCAAAATCAATTTTCAAAAGATCCAAAATCTTTCTGGCAGTATATTAGGTCAAAACGTAGTAGGTTAAATAAGCAAATTAACATAGAGAATGGTAAACATCTTTGGGATGAGGAGTGTGCTCGACATTTTGCAACATTTTTTGAGTCGGTGTATAATAAAGAGCGGCCGCGACTGGAGGCACGGGCGGCGGAGGCGGAGGCGGAAGCGAACAGCGCGCGAGTACACATCGAGACCCTCAGTCTTCAAGAAGTAAGGGAAGCGCTCATAAAGCTGAAGCCAAAGCGCTCATCTGGCCCCGATGGCATTCCAGCTTTTCTTTTTAGAGACTGTGGCAGAGTGCTCGCTGAGCCTCTGCATCATATTTTTAACACTTGTTTAAAACAAGCAACGTTTCCGCCTAGGTGGAAAATCACTCGAGTGATTCCGGTTCCCAAAGGAAAGTCAGGTCCGGATATCAGTGGCTACAGACCGGTTGCAGTGTTGTCAACACCGGCAAAAGTCTTCGAGTCTGCCATCCAACGCTGTGTGCAGGCTCAAGTGAGCGCACAGCTATCGGACGCGCAGCACGGCTTCCGGCCGGCGCGCAGCACTGCAACTAATCTTCTTAACTTTATGGCGAGGGTGGTGCCGGCCGTCGATGCTGGTGTACAGGTAGACGTGGCATATTTTGATTTCAAAAAGGCGTTTGATACCGTCGACAATGATGTACTGCTAATGAAGTTGGCAAAAATTGGCTGTACTCAAACCCTCTTACAGTTCTTTGCCAGCTACTTGGAAGATCGACAACAGTACGTCGACTACAACGGGTTCGAATCTGAGCCATACTACACCAGGTCAGGCGTGAGCCAGGGCAGCAATTTGGGTCCTCTCGAATTTATTTTAATGATAAATGACTTACCAGACGTGGTCAAACATAGTTTATGTTTATTGTTTGCAGATGACCTCAAATTGCTGCTCGAGGTCAGGAGTGGGTCGGACTGTGAGAAATTGCAGGAAGACATAGATAGAGTGGTAGAATGGAGCTATAGAAATAAACTGTCTTTCAACGCAGTGAAATGCTCTGTAATGACATTTACGCGCGCGAAGACTACCTTAGTCTACGATTATAAAGTAGAGGAGGCGCCGATGCAGCGAGTATCTCAGGTACGAGACCTAGGAGTACTGCTTACCCCGGATCTTACTTTCCGGGATCACATAGTTAAGATTTGCAAGAAAGCGTACAGAAACCTGGGTTTCGTCCTGAAACAGTCACAGGGATTTACGAACCTTACCACGCTTAAGGTGCTCTATGACGCGTTGGTGAGAAGTCACTTAGAACACAGTGCGGTGATTTGGGCTCCTCATGAAGCGAAATACAATGTCATGCTGGAGCGAGTACAGAATAAATTTACAAGACACTTGTATTTCAAACTTCATGGAGTTTTCCCATTTTACCCGCTGATGTATCCTACACTGTTTGTGCTGGGAATGGTGGGGTACAATGAACTCAGAGTGCGCAGGGAATTTACACTCGCGGCGTATGTGCTAAAGCTCCTGCGTGGAGTTGCACATAACCCGGGAGTGCTGCGACACCTGAAGCTGTGCGTGCCGGACCGCTACGTGTGGAGGCGGCGGCGACCGCCACTGCTGGCCGTGCCTGTTGCCAAAACCAACCTGCTGTCAAAAACATCGCTCACCCGCACATTACTTGTTTTAAATGAAGTGCATGAGAGGACAGACATATTTTCGTGCAACTTGAGTGAATTCGCAAGTTTTGTTGAATTTTGTCTCTTATATTTAATTTTTACTTTTTTTGTGTGTTTGTTTTTGTTGGTTTGTTTGTGTTTTACAAGTTATTTTTAAAGTTTAGTGTTTTAATAATTATAGTATTAGTCGTAACTTATTTTAAAATTATCTTGTGTGTGTTCGCAAACCACTATTGTATTGGGTCTGCCTGTAAAGATAGTGTGTTTATAATAATAAATAAATAAAAAATGTTTATCAGTTGTCTGGTTGCCATAGCACCGGCTCTGCCTAGTTTAGGATCGGATAACCGTGTGTGAGTTGTCCCAAGATATAATTATTATTTGGTAATGCACTCAATTACCAGTCACCCTGGGTAGACCTTGGTAGCCCTTGACTACAATTGTCTCAACAAGCTGCTACCGAAAATTGTCGCTCCATTTTACCGTATAATGATTGCTGGATTATTTCCAAAGGCATGGGAATGGTCTGCTATAGCCGTATGCCAACGTTAAATAACAGTAGAGCTTGGTTACCTCTGATCGACGAAGAGGAACTTGCCGTCGGGCGCGTGGCGCGACACGTACTGCAGCTGGCGCGTGGGCGGGTCGGGCGCCAGCGCGGGCTCGGGCGCCAGGTCGGGCAGCGCGCGCCCCACCGCCACCAGGCACGACATGCTGCCTGCCTCCGCATCGTCCGCCGCCTCCGACGAGCCCGCCTCCGACATCTCTGCAGGCGCCCACGACTTCAGGTACCCTGGAATGGAAATTGGTTGTTTAGTTATTGTGTAAGATAAACAGGTGCATCTTTAGTGAAAATGACTATCATAATTCAAAAATAATACCCTCCGGCTAAAGCCCTGACTCTTTCACACGGGTCTCCTAGACCTGTAAGAAACTCATTTAGCAAACAAAATGAATTTCTTATACTTAGTTGGAAATGTATAAAAGAAAATTTGAATGACTGACTTTTCAAGGCACTGTCGAAATATTTCAAAATTGAGCACAAGGCTTCCTTTTAAGATGTAGGTAAGCAGTAAATCGTTTGTTTAGTACAAAATAATGTTTCGTTCTTTAGTTTAACATTTAGTTTTGTTTAGAATATACATATTTAGGTTTATCATTGGTAAAAGTCATTTCCAGTGATCGGATAATCGGGTGCTTACCTCTGAAAGAACACATTGTTTTTGTGAGTTTGCCTACCTCTCTACTTGCCGCAACTATGCTATTTCCTAAAAGACAAGGACGTGGTGAAAAGCTAGCGTTTCTGTAAGAAAGTATTGTTTGTTGACGTTCAGTTTGTTATTCTCAGGCTCATCTGCCTAGCCTTTTCCCAACTATATTGTGATCGGATTCCAGTATTTTACGTGGAACGGCTGCCTACCAGACCTCCACAACCCATTAACTGGGTAACACTGGAGTCAGATGTTCTAGCTTCTAACAATCCGTAACGGCTGCCAAAGATTTACTAATAACAGCCGGGACCAACGGCTTAACGTGCTTTCCGAGGCACGGAGGAGCCTCGGGATGTTAAGATGGTCACCCATCCATAGACCGACCTCGGCAAGCGTTGCTTAACCTTGGAGATCGACCTGTGCGGCTGTTATAATTTAGCCATGAGCTCCCCTTTGTTATTCTCAGTCTAAGAACAAAATGATTGTTAATTTTATAGTAGGTATTGTATGTTGCTTCTCACCGGTACACTGCACGACACAATACTTCTTCTCGTTGGACTTCTTGCGCAGCTTGGCGGTGGGCTCGGGGTCCTCCTTGACGGGCGCCGGCTCGGGCGCCGCGTCGGGCGCTGCCTTGCACTTGATGCGGCAGAAGAAGGAGCGCCGGGCGCCGGGACACAGGCGAGAGGCGCCTGCTTGCACGTCCGCCTTCACCGGTAACATGGCTACGAGAAAAGCGTGTTGTAAGTATATAACGTCCTATAACCTGCTCACAGTTATTTTATGTACTCCAGAATTTGCATCTTTATTTGCATTAAAGTAAGGTTAGTAATAGGTTGCTGTCACAGGTAAAATAACTGTCCTATACTTAGATAGTACCACATCTTCAACTTCAGATTCAAGTTTTTATTTTTAAAACATAGGTATATAAATAAATAAACTAAACTTACAACAAATTAAAATATAGCATCAAAAATTTTGACTTCAACGCTGTCAGCTGGTAATGTGCCCAAAAGACTGGTGGCATTGCCACGTTGAATGGCAATACTTAACCTCTGGCCAAAGCAAAAGCCAGCTCTTGGGTCACGAGAAGTACAAATCAGCCGTTTCGAAATATCTTGGAAAAGGCTGTGAGCACAAGGGCCCCTAGGCCCGAGGGTTTCAACTTCAAATGGCTCGAAAATATAGTTACCAATAAGGTTACTATATTTACACCGCTTGAGGTTTTCCGCAGCCGCAGCAGCAACACCAGCATAACACGAAGAACTAGGAAGATGGGATGGCGCAAGAGTATCGATACAAGTTCAAAGAAAATTTACATGAAGCAGTAATGTTCTTTATCGCTGCTGATCGTCTCCGGGTTGATTGTTTTGTAACAACTATATCGGCAGTGGTACGAGGTCTATGCTGTTGGATGAAGCATATTGTTACGAGGTTAGGGTTCGTGACAATAAAAACAGCCGATATAGCAATATATTTTGTTTAATTTTTTTAACATGTTTGTAATTTTTTCTTTTAATCCTCAATGGTAATAAATTTGAACAACTATGTTTGACATTTGAATTTGAGTGCGTTAATGTTGATAGTTGAATTCGTTTGACATCTGTGTATTTTTTTATTCAATTTATATTATTTCATTTCTGTAAAATCTTCTATTGGCGAAACATCTGGAAAGTTCGCCTACATCCGCCGGTCCCGACTGACCAGATTTCGAGAACCCTGGAAGGTTCTAGCGTAGAAAATACTAGAAGGTACTTGACTTTACTACTTCTGCTACTCGATACTAGATGGCACTAGTAGTAACTAATTTCGTCATGTACCCGGCATTAATTCTGGCGCGTAACAATACCACAGCAATGTAATTGATAGAAGTTGTCTGGATTCGTTGTTGAGGTTTGCTGTTAGAAAACCCAATAGGGATGTTGCCAGGGTTAAAAAATATGATTCGATTTAGTCCGTCAGTTAGATTATCTAAAAATATTGGATACGCAATTTTTATTTCATCAAATCAATAAAAAATTACGAAGATAAAACACATCAAAGATAAGGAATGGGCTTGTAACGTCACTTTCCAGTAAAAAGTGTACTGCTAAGTGACGTCACACGAGTTTTCAACGCACTGTATTGTCTTCATTTTTTGTCTACGTGACAAAATACGTGTCCAATATTTTTAGGAAATCTATCTGACGGACTAATTAGATTTATTTTTGTCAAATACCCTATTCTGGTCCCTTTAACACATAATTTGTACCCTAGTCCTGTACGCGGGTCGTATATGTTCATAAGGTTCAATAATCAAACCTTATTCAAATGAACCGCCACTCGTCCATTGAAAGGTTCATTAGAAAACCAGCGTCAGACATATCGCTGAAATGGACCTTTTTAGTGCAGCCTTGAGTTTTTTTTTATTATTTCTATGTACCGTGCGTGTTTCATGTAAGTGCTAAATAAATATTATTCTTTCTTTCAAATGAAAATCTATAAAATAACAATCTTGGGGTTAAGGGTAACTCGTCTGTGTACAATTGTACATAGACGAGCTACGGCGAGGCGAGCTGTCTCATTAGCTGCTTATGTGTTGATACATGAGCTGTACTAAGGAGACATTCTTTGAAGAGCTTTTTTATACACTTGTATTTTCTTGGCAAGGCTCTTAGGCTTAGGCTCTTAAACCTATTTTAAAAACTCTTTCACAAGTAGAAAGCTATATTATCATTGAACAACGTAGGCTATGTTTTAGTTTTTGACAGCACGGTTGGCGCAGTGGTTGAGCGATTGATTGCTGCGCTGCGTGTCGCGGGTTCGATTCCGGCACGGAACAATTATTTGTATGGCCTACAGATAGTTGTTCCGGGTCTGGCTGTTTGTGTATGTGACTTTGTATGTTTGTAAACGCACCCACGATACAGGAGAAATTCCTAGTGTGCGTTTAAAAACCAAATAGTTTCAGAAAGAGGACAAAGTAGCGGTCTACTTCGTCCGCTTTCTCTGAGCTGATTTACAACAAAAAGTAAAACCAGGTGCTTACTCTTGGCATCGATGAGTCTCTCGCGCGGGCTGAGGTCCGACGAAGACAGCTGCTCCTTCACCTTCGCCACGTCCTTGGGATGCAGGATGTCGAACAGGCTCTGACCGAGCAACTCGGTCTGTGGACAACGCGCCCATTGCATTACTAGTCACGGGGACAGGACTGCTGTCCACACGAGAAAAGAGACTTAAAGTAGAATATCACCACGCTCATGCTAAGCCCAGTGAATCTCGAAATCTCTCGGAATTCTTCAAAAGAGTTACCACGGCCCTGGGACGCAAAGAGCATTTGAAGGAACACAGTTGGGTTTTAGTCAAAAGAACGCAGTAAACGTACGAATTAGTATAATATAATGTTTCCATCGCTCCATAACACACGTTTACAATATTAGACACGTCAACGATGACAGACCGCAAGCAATTATATAAAATACAAAGTGTGATGATCGATGTACGTTACACGGAGGAAGCGCAGCGACGCGTGACCACGTCTGACGTGGAGGAAACATAATATGCATTATTATCATCGAGATATAGCTTAGCATTATAATACAAACTGTAAATTTAAGTAAACATTGCACAGCGATTGCAAACATTATGGTGGTGAAATTAAAAATAACAAATAACACGAAAGAAACTGCCAGAGAAATGGAAATACGCATCGTCGTACCAATATAGTGATTCGCGTATAAGCTGACGCAGCGCAACGCAACACACATGTGTGTCATTAGGGATTCTATTTTCTATTCTATAGACTAGGCCAGTCTTCTCTACTTCCTTTTCGACGACTTTTATCATCTCTTTAATTTCTAAAAGTATTTCTGACTATATTAACTAAACATAGTATAAGCACCCAAACTTTTGCAATTAAACGCAGTGTACAGGCGGCCCACACCGCACTTATACTGTGCTGCGGGCTCCTAACAAATGAAGGAGAGCGCGGCAGCCACCAACCTGATCGTAGTGTAGCATCTGCTTGACGGAGGCGGAGACGTAGAGCAGACGGCCGCGGTCGCAGCCCACCACGAGCAGGAAGCAGTCGTGCGCGGCGTGCAGGATGAGCTGGTTGAGCTCGCGCTCGGAGATGAAGGCGGGCCGCGGCCGCGCCGACAGCGGGCAGGCGCTCAGCGCGCCGCGCACCGAGCGCAGGTGCTGCACGGCCATGCGCAGCACCGTCAGTTTGTCTAGTTTGCGCGCCATAGCGCCGCACATCGGGATCATGGCGCTCAGCTCCAAGATATACGTGTTCATCTTGTCGCGCCGACGCTTCTCGATCTCGCTGTGGTTTTGTCTGTAATGGACGATTCGCCTAACTTTAGACATTTTATTAATTCACGCGGGGTAAAGTGATAACTATACAGGACGGATGGTGTCGGACGTAAAAGAATAGCACCATCCCATCACTTCCCGTGGGTGTCGTAAGCGCAGGATAGTTGCCACACTTTTTGAAATTACTTCATATCTCTCAGTACAAGAAGCAAAAACTTTATTTGTAAAACGGGTAGGGGTACTTTGGTTTATCATCTTCAAATTGATGAAAGTACAAATTTATTATCTTTGATATTTCTTGGTACTGTTTACATATTGGCTGCAAATCCTTAGACCCCAGGAGAGTACATGATAAATACAGTCCTGACTGATTTCAGCGATGGCAGCCAATCTCAATGCAAACTAGCTATCGGTGCAGAACCAACGTCTAAAGTGCTTTTCAAGGCCCGGGGTGTCACACCACCAACTTGCAGGTTGGGCTGCCAGTGACACCACGCTCAACAGTCGCGCTTACGACCTGAGTGCCAATTCTACTATCTTTTTTACCTTTTGAACGCCATTGTCACGTACACATGACAAGCAAGCGCATGTACTGTACGCCAAACGTCACAAATATGTGACAAAAAGTACGGCGAATTTGTTGCTTGGCGTCGGGGCCATGCCGATGCGTTTATGCTCTGGCGTTCAAAAGGTTAAGCAATGTTCGCATTCGCATGTCAGTCCCAATTTGTCAAAAATTAATGGAAATTGAGGCTTTCTTGACAGTTTGCGACTGAGATGCGAATGCGAACGATAATTAAAAATTTGTAGATTTTTTTTTTTAATAAGAAATGAAAAAAAAAAATAGTAGGCCCTCGGCGACCAACGGGGCACTTAAAGTACGTGACACAAGTTGTAAAGGTAATCTGTCACTTGTTAGCTACCAAACCATTGCTATTGAATTCTAGTTTATTACAGACTTTTGTGTCATATGGACACAACATGTATCAAGATGGAGGTACGGAGGTCGTAGACATAAGTAGGTATAAACCGATGGTACAGGCACGCACACTTTGATACATACGCATCACATCAAAGGACAGAATGCTGACTTACTTCTTGTCGGGCAGGGTGCGCGTGGAGCGTGAGTCCTCGGCGCCATCGTCGTCGTACGCGCTGGCCGTGCCGCTGCAACCACAAACGCAACCAAGTGTTACACAATGTTATACACTCTGAGAGTGGGCTACACCAAACCTGCAGGCTAATCTGCCGGTTAGTTCTGTAAACAAAACCGAGGTTGGGAGAACTGTCATTTCAACTATATTGGGTGGAATGACATCTCACTTAATATAATAATAATATCTTGGGACAACTCACACACGGTCATCCGATCCCAAACTAGGCAGAGGCAACCAGACAACCAGACAACAGACAACACCCAGACGCAGAACAAATGATCATGCTCATCACACAAAGATTTATCCTGGGTGTGAATAGTTTAAAATAAATACCACCAAATGCTTCGGACTGCTTAAAAAAGACTTGTTGTGAACTTTTGAGTGTTTTTAGGGTTCCGTACCCAAAGGGTAAAAACGGGACCCTATTACTAAGACTCCACTGTCCGTCTGTCACCAGGCTGTATCACTATCTCATGAACCGTGATAGCTAGACAATTGAAATTTTCACAGATGATGTATGTGTAAAAACGATTATTTCATTTACAAGAAACATGTTTCTTTCGGTGTATGGTACGGAACCCTTCGCACGCAAGTCCAACTTGCAGTTGGCCAGTTTTTTGTAGTCGGATTTTTATACTTGATTTGTATTGTTTTGTGTAAGCGGTTCCTCTGTCGCAGGGAAATTATGAAAAACAGACATTTGATAAATACACGGAACTCGTAAGATGTTAAAATAATAATTCTGTGGATTGCTTTCCCTAAAGAAAGTAAGTTATATGATCATTTTCCTTCACCGGATTTGATCAAAAATAAGTTTTAACCACCCTTTCCCTGCAACATATCGATTCCACGGTCGCATAAAGCTAACTCTCAAATTAGTTAAAAACAGTCTGAGATAAACTATAAACACATAAGAAAACGTTATAACACACAGTTCAAGGAGTTTTAACTTAGTTATCAGTGGCGAATAGCGCCAAGTAGTTTTCGCCACACGTGTCCGAAATCTTTCACATTTGACCTGACTTAAGTGCCGACTCCCTTGGGGCGACAACTTTGATTATATCTTAATTACTAATTCCTACCCTACGTTCCGTCTCCATCAACTTTTCCAAAGTCTGACGACAGCTAGAAGATTGTGGAGAATAGAGGGTTTTCAAAAATGACGTATTACAATACATTCTGTCAAAAAAGTATCGGGAATTGATCATTTGTTTATGGTTCCAAATTCAATTTTATATTTTTATTTTTGTTGTTAGTTTGGCACAACTTTTTTCCATTTTGGCGCGGAGTTAGTTGCATCTGTCATTTAGATTAAATACAGTGCCGTTTTTTGTTGGATCATTTCTAGTGTGTGTTTCGAATTTCACAATGGATAAAACATCGAACAAAGAGTTTGTATCAAATTTTGCATCCCAAATGAAATTTTGTGTGTGGAGTCGCTGAAAATGTTACAGAAGGCTTACGGCAAAGCGACTCTATCAAAAACGCGTGGTTATGAGTGGTACAATGCGTTCAAAAGCGGTCGAGATGTGATGGAAGATTTGCCTCGCTCTGGTAGGCCATCAACATTTTCAACTGAAGTAAACATCGCAGAAGTGAAGGAAATAGTGACTAAAGTCCTCATTTAAATTTGAGAGAGACAGCTACTGAACTTTTTGTGTCTCACGAGTCGATCCGCACCATTTAAAACAGACACTTGGGTAAGAAACATGTTAACGCTCGACTAGTCCCAAAAGACCTGATTTTTTTCCAAAAACACAATCGCGTAAGAGTCGCTGAGGACATGCTAGAACGAGTCGATTCCGACCCAACATTCATGAAACGCATTGTTACTGGTGAAGAGACGCGGATTTACGAGTCCAACCAGTGAAGTGTGAAACCAGTTAACAAGCTTCGGAGTGGCGCCTTCCAACTGAACCGAAACCGAAAAAACCACACCAAAGTCGATCAAAAGTCAAAGTCATGTTGACTGTTTGCTTTGACTATCGCGGTGTTGTGCACTCGGAATTCTTGCTTAATTCAAATAAAGAATATTATTTGAGCATTTTGCGGCGTTTAAGAGAGCAAATTCGACAAAAAGGCCAGATTTCTGGAAAGAAAATTCTTGGATTTCGCTCCACGATAATGCGCCTTCCCACAAGGCCATCATTGACCAAAAACTCAACAAATACCATTTACCTTATTCACCAGGTATGGCTCTAACCGACTTCTTTTTTTTTTCTTAACTCAAATAACCACTTCGTGGCACCCGTTTGTGTTGTAAAAGACATAAAAGAAAATTCGCGGCGCGAACTGAACTCAATTCCGGAAAAAGCGTTTAAAACATGTTTGGATGGTTGGATTATTCGTTGGCGTAAGTGTATCATTTTTAAAGGTGCATACTTTGAAGGCGATGAAATAAATTTGAAAGAATAACTAACATTTTGTGTATTATTGACCTTTTCCCGGTACTTTCTTGACAGAGTAGTATATAAACGCGTCATATACCAATATCACAGCTGTAAAAAACAGCGCAAATACAATCGGTACTATTTGGTAGCAAGATAGTGTTGCCCTCATTATTATATTGCCAATTCAGAGCGTGCGAAACACATATGTTTTCAATGCGATTTTCATTTGCAGTCACAAATCAACGCTCAAGACTTCATTTTACGTGCACCGGAAAATACTGGGTTACTTCGGGGACAATGTGCATTTTTTTCCGCAATCAGTATTGTAAGCCAGTCAAATTAGCTTTGAACAACCCCTCCTAACCCTAAACTCATCAAAATTAGAGTGAACAGGCTTCTTCTGGGTAAGCTCGCTCCATCGTCGACTTTGTCTTTGTCATCTATGACCTAGACTACAGTCAAGAGCAAACCCATATTAAATAAAAAAACTTTACAAAAAATTCTAATTCGTATATATGAACTTAGCTCTTCATAATAATATAAAAATATTATTTAATAAACATTTTCATTTTGGCATTCTGAAAAAAAAAACAAAATGCGTTTATTTCGATAAAGGCTAGGAAAATTGAGTTATCTGTACTTTTTTAGAGTATGTAAAGAAAAGTTAAAACTAATTTATGTCAGAATTAAGCATTTTCGCCCTAAGGAATGTCGTTAAAATCATTATAATTCTGTAAATAAATATGTGTTACTGTCGCGAATCATATTTTGTTCAACATACAGCCTGACACTGACTTGCAAATTGCAAAAAACATAAGAAAATTTGAATTTCGCGGTCTACCCTGGCGCTTCCACCTTAAGTGACGCTGGCATAAGCGTGTCATGGGCATATAATCGGAATAGTAAACTTCGAATTGACTCTTCGGTCACAGTTGATTTTTTCGGGCATGTTTCGTCTGTTGCTTAGCGACCCCGTCCCCGCCTAATTGGCCGTATTGTAGTAGCCAGGTCAAAGGACAACTTTGGAAAGTTAGTTCGACCCCAAGCGCTTTTAAAGGGTTGTACTTTTGTATTAAAAAACCGGTCAAGTTCGAGTCAAATCAAGTTCGTTGTATGGGCCAACATTTTTTTTTAAATTATTATTTATTTTGTAATCATAGCAAAGATATATTATACTCTGTGAAAGTTCAACCGTCTACGGCGGAACTTTTCAGAGTGTGTAGTTGTACGTTCCCGACGGACGGACAGCGGAGTCCTAGTGATAGGGGGAACGTTACTTTACGGATTCTTATAAAGTAACATTTACAAATTTTGTGGGAATTTGCCAGAGTGCGAGCTTCATTTAAATTAGGTACTTACCTAACGTGATTTTTGTTAGGTTCGACATAACTTTAATGTGGGGCAATGAATTGTTTCATGATACTTTTACGATATGAAACGACAAGGGCTAATATAATATATAATTGAAACAAGTGTGAGTCGAACTCGTGCGCCGAGGGTTCCGATCCTACCCATTATACCGCGATAATAAAATTATATGGTATCATTTTTATTGGTGGCATGCGTCAACTGTGTATGTATGGGGACACCCTTTAATTTTCAAGTTTTTTGGAATTTTTCCTTTATTTGTGCTGTAAGGACCTTGCTTTTTGCCAAATTTCGTGATTCTAGGTCACCGGGAACTACCATATAGGTTTTCGACCTAAAACCTAAAAAAGTACTTCCGATTGCGATTATTTAGATAAAGCCTGCGATTGTGATTATTTAGATAAAGCCATAGTTAATTACCTTCCGTCGGATCATAGCGGACAATTGGTAACATTTAAGTTTAAAGCAGCCTTGCAAAAAATTCAAATACAATATAGGCCAATTACAACAGGCAAACTAGCTAGATTCAATGTTACCTTACAAAATAAGTTGAATGTTCTAGGCCATAATAGTGAGGACGCAAATAAGTTTTATGATAATTTCTTTTCAGTAGTACTAAATGAATTCAATACAACTTTTGAAAAGAAGTCTAAAAATACTTCCCCTAAGTTTATATTTAGTGACTGGGCGACTAAAGGTATTAGGATAAGTAGGGAAAGACTATATGAGTTATATGGCCTTAAGCCTTTCATTAACACAGAAACCTTTAGTATGTATGTAAACAAATATTCTAAAGTTTTCAGAAATACTTGTAAAGTAGCTAAAGCCCTGTACATTAGCAATAAGATCAAATCGGCAGATAATAAAATTAAGACAGTTTGGAAAGTTATCAATAATGAAACAAGTAGGAATAAAGTACGAAACACTGATTTTTTACTGGAGACTGCACATGGTGCCATAAGCTCTAATTTAGAAGTAGCTCAAGAATTTGTAAATTTTTTCACCGAAATACCATCAAGAACTACTGAAGCTTTAAATTCTTCACCCGAGGTATCATTTAATTTATTAAGAGCAAACGTTCCAGGTTGTACGGTTGAATTCCAATTCAAACATATCAACCCTATGACGGTTATAAAAGCTTTCCGGCAAATCAAAATCAAATTGACCGAAGACTTATGGGGAATGTCTGTCAAAGTGTGCACGTCCATAATTGAGACCATAGCACCATACTTGGCTTTAATATTCAATTTATGTGTAGACCAAGGAGTCTTTCCGGATATAATGAAATATAGTAAGGTTATACCACTTTTTAAATCCGGTGACAGTAAAGATGCTAATAATTATAGACCTGTATCCGTATTGCCGGTTTTCAGCAAGGTATTTGAAAAAGTGATGCTCAATCAAATGCTCATTCATTTTAACATCAATAAAATCTTACACGATCAACAGTATGGGTTTACCAAAGGTCGTTGTACGACTGACGCTGGTGTCACGTTGTTAAAACACATATATACAGCGTGGGAAGAGGCGCAAGATGCCATAGGAATCTTTTGTGACCTCTCCAAGGCATTTGATTGCGTAAATCACGAAACCTTGCTCCTAAAACTAAAACATTACGGACTAGGTAATCTTGCTCTCAGTTTAGTGAAGTCGTACTTAAATGAAAGACAGCAGCAAGTTCAAATAAACGGTGTTAATTCAAGGGGTTTAAAAGTCAAAATGGGGGTACCACAAGGCTCAATATTGGGTCCTTTCCTCTTTTTAGTGTATATTAATGATTTACTCCATCTTTTAAAAAATCAACCAAAGATGGTGTTATTTGCTGACGATACGTCCTTAATTTTTAAGATAGATAGACATTCTACAAGTCTTGACGACGTAAATAATGCGCTACAGCAGGTCCAAAATTGGTTCACTGCGAATAATTTAGTATTAAATGGGAAAAAAACTAAGTGCATCAGATTTGCTTTACCGAATGTCAAAAGTAATACTTGCGACATAGTATTGGACAAAGAGAAACTTGAATTCGTCGAAGACACGGTTTTCCTAGGGATCACGCTTGACTCAAAGCTACAATGGGGTCCTCATTTAACATCTCTTGCAGGACGGCTAAGTTCAGCAGCATATGCTGTCAGAAAAATCCGTCAATTTACTGATATAGATACCGCGAGGCTGGTTTATTTTAGTTACTTTCATAGTATAATGTCTTACGGTATCTTATTATGGGGACGAGCTGCAGACATCGAGTCTATATTTATTCTGCAGAAAAGAGCCATCAGAGCCATATACCATCTTGGTCGGCGCGATTCCCTAAGGGAACTGTTTAAGGATATTAACATCATGACGGTACCTTGTCAATACATATACGAAAACATTATGTATGTTCGGAAAAATATTCATCTTTTTAATAAGATTAGTGATAGGCATAATTTTAATACTAGAAATAGGAATAAATTAGATCAACCCCGATTCAGATTGGCTAAAGTACACACTTCTTTTATGGGATATTGTATTATGTTTTATAATAAAATACCACGTGAGATTCTCGAACTGAATGAGAAAAAATTTAAAACATGCATAAAACGCACTCTATGTAGACAGGCATATTGTGAATGTTATGATCTAAAATTGATTGAAATAAATGAATTTGAATTTGAATATCTTTTTATCGTGTTGACCCAGGACCTTTATTTCTTTCTATACACCTAATTAAACAAAATTTCTACTTGCTGGATCCACCCGTTCCTTAGAAATCGGTGGTGACACACAGACATACAGACGGACAAGAGAGTGATCTTATAAGGGTTCCTTTTTTACCTTTTGAGGTACGGAACCCTAAAAAGGAGGAGGTTCTCAGGTCGACCTGAATCTTTGACTGAAGTTTTAGGTATTTGAATCACTATTACTCAGAAAATAATTCTTATGAAAAAAGTGCGTATTTTTATAGATAACGTATATTATCCCAAGGGAACATACTCTCGGGCTTAAAAGTATCCTATGTGTTATTCCAGACTATAATCTACCTCGATATCCGACCAACCAAGGTTCAAACTCAAAAGTCATTTATTCAAATTAGGCTGAGTGCCAGCACTTTTTGAACGTCAAAGTTCTACATAAAGACAGTCCCCCAAAACGCCCACTCACCACCACTTCCTAGTGTTTTAGCTGGGAAGAAGAAGTGGCGCAACAAACTCCCCAGCAACACATCTGTCTGTTAAGTTACCGACATAGCTCGAAGGATTGTCAAACTGAAGTTGCAGTGGGCAGGGCACATTGCTTGCAGGACAGATGGTCGATGGGGCCGGAAAGTTCTGGAGTAGAGACCGCGTACCGGAAGACACAGCGTTGGAAGGCCTCCCACAAGGTGGACCGATGACCTGGTCAGGGTCGCGGGTAGCCGATGGATGCGAGACACACAGGACCGGTTATTGTGGCGACACTTTGGGGATGCCTATGTCCAGCAGTGGACTTCTTTCAGCTGATGATTAAGCCAAATTTCACCCAAGATCCGTTCAGCTGTTCTGACGTGATTGAGTAACAAACATCCAAACATTCGCATTTATAATATTAGTAGGTACCTATAGAAGTATAATGTACCTAGATTAAAATAGTACCCCACCGGAATAGGGAACGGAGTATAAGCTACCGCTGGTCAGTACAACAGAGAGATTAACTTCCAGACGAGAGTCTTCTCAGATGTTTGGCTCTTGACAATAACGCCATTGCCGTAAAATCAAAATCAATTCATTTTTTCAAGCAAATTAGGCTGAGAGCCAGCACGTATTGAACATCAAAATTCTACATAAAAAAGGTCCCTCAAAACCACTTCCTGGTTTGTCACGACTATAATAATCACATTTGGCAAGAAATTAGATACGAAGACGCAGTCCTACCCAGTACTAGGTAGGTATAACCTATTTTCATTGTAAATAATAGAATACCTTTTTGACTAGTATGAAAAATATGTCACCGGAAAATGGCAAACTCTGTAAGATTATAAAATAACTTGAGAGATTCGATAAGAGAACTCTCGATAAATTGTCAACTGAACATTTGGAATACTTTTTTACGCATCAAAATTTGATAGTCTATAATATCTCGAAGTCATTCCGATAAATTGTGGACTGACATAAAATGGCGACCAATCAGAGCACTAGTCTACAATTTATCTGTTTTGGTGTGATAGTTAAATTGGAAACTTGGTCCCTCATTGGTCTTTGTTGGTGTGAGCTCATAGCTGAACAGACCAATGAGAGCCTTGTTGCCAAGTTTACTGTCATGGGAAAACGGATAAATTGTAGACTTGTGCCCTGATTGGTCGTCATTTTATTGCTTACTTCAATTTACATGGGAATTGGTATGAACAAATTAAAAGATAATTGAAACAGATCTAAAAATTTTTACAAAATCAACCCCTGACGAGATGAACGGGGTGGATAGTTGCGCTGATCCACAGAATCAGCAGCAGAAATGACTGGGTAATCAATAAAAATCGTTTTGCTTAATTTTCCAAAACTGAAGGGGGTAGAGCGGACGTTGAAGTTTGTGGAGTACCTATTAAATCGCGGGCGAAGTGCTAGTTTATGAATAAATCTGTTAATTGTTTAAATTATGAATATGTAAACACAACAATGCAGCCCGCTCGCCGGTGGTTAGGGAGATTATTATGTAACAATTTGTAACACTGAGTACTTACTCATTTCGTTACGAAACATGCCAATAACATTAACACAACAATGCTTTTGTAACTTTTGTCGAAGTTAACTTTTTCACAAAGAAACTTTTATACTGGACTTTCCTGGTGAAGTTACTTAAACGTTAGGAATTCTGAAAACTTCAAAAGTATTTGAATTCAATTAATGTTATTGTTACCTTTACACACTGGTTGATATTTTTTTAATAATTTTACGTCACCCGACGTCGCGTCGGCTCGGGTCGGATCGGGTGACGTAAACATATAAAAAATATTTTGTAAAAATGAGCTCTTTCCTCATTAGAAACACTACAGTATGGTGTAATAATAAATGGTGTGTATTTTTCCGAAATCGACGGTTTCGATTCGTCGCTAGGAATCTAGGCTCTTTTTTAATCCACTCAACTCATACGAGTAGCGTGACATGTGATGCGAGGTGTGGGGAATTGTTGTGCGATAAGTTTTGAGGGTGAATGTCGATGGCTAAGGGTATTGCCATATGGAGGTAGAGGGACAGAGAGTAAAGTCCCGCATACCTCCACTGAAATGGGAGGATCCTCTGACCAGACGGGTGTTATGTCTGGTGGGCAACTGCCCGATAGTTTATATTTACTTGACTTTTTATATTGTATATGTTCAAATCGCAAGGAGAACTTTGCTTGAGCGATCCAGGATTTCGTTGGTAGTTTTTCGCGATTTCAGTGTTGGTCCCATAGTAAAAGTTTTTCATAATGATAAGTACAATGACCCATTAAGAGGTATTGCGCTTATTCTGTTACACGTTGTATATCATTGGTTCTAATACACCCTACAAGTCTAAACTGACACTGACATCATGATCAACAAAGGGTTCATAACTCATAAGTTATACAAACGCCCAGGTCGCAAATATACATATAATAAGATATATGTGTATTTGTGGCCTCCTGTAATCCTGGCGCTTACGGCTGTTTTAATTGATTGCTTTTATATCCTTCGGTTCACACATTATCTCTAATAGAAGATTACACGACAGTTTTTAAGGAGGCACTCATGAGTATGAATAAGTTTTAGTATAAAATACAAGTTTTATTTGTGTAATTTGTAAGTGTCCGTTAGCACTTGAAAAAAAAAAATGATTTTTCCCTCCTGGTGATTTAATACACTATTATGCTTTGTGTAATAAACTTATATAATGATTTAATGCAGTACTTGAAAAAAGAAAAGGAAAAAAACGTTAAAGATAATACGTGAGACTAATGGAAATTTTTATTCGTATAATTGTTTACAAAAAAAAAACGCAATAAGTTTTCTTCACGAGTGTACATGAGCAAAAGTTCGCAGAGCCTATGTTCAGGGGGGCTACTCTCTAAACCCGAAGTCCGTAGTTTCGGGATTGGTTGCAAAAGTTGGATATGTAAAGTTTGTGAGTGTGTGTGTGGTTGTTAACTTCTTCTTCACGCGCAAACGGCTGGACCCATTTAGATGAAATTTGGTATAGAGATTGTTTGAGTCCCGGGAAAGGACAAAGGATAGTTTTTATCCCGGGAGTATGTTCCCTTGGGAAAATTTCGACATTCACGCGGGCGGACCCGGGGGCGGTAGCTAGTTTGACTAATAAGATTTACATGAATCAATATTTATTCGAAAGATGTTACTTTACACAGTGTTGATTTACAATCAAATAAAAGAAAGAAACTAATTATATTTTCGATGTTTTAACGAAGTTTTATTCCCTTCTTTATTCAATGTATAACTTTCAAAGTGTTTGCTAATTAAATGACTGACTAACTTCCAGTTTGTTCCGGTAAGCGTCTGAGTTTCACAAATTCAGTATGTCGCAATATAAAAAAATAAAAACACTAAGTACCTAGTTCGGAAGTCGGTGTTTTTGGTTGTTTCTCCGTTTTTTGGCACCGACTTCCGAAATGAAAGTTATTTTATACTTTTTAGTGTTTTTTATTTGGAAATCAGTTGTACTTTCTTGTAATTTTTTTTTTTTTGTTTTTACTTTTCTGTGGTATACCCCACAACTAAATTGACATTATTCCCATGATTAGTGGTTGGGCTATTTCCCGATAAGGAGTTACTTTGTGTGCCTTCATAGTCCAAATCCAGACCAGCTCATAGTTTCCTAAAACATCTACTTTGCTTTGGGATTGACATAAACCTAACAATATCACACTTTACTACATTTTATAGATTTTAAGTTGAGTGTTTATTTTTAAATTCAATGTCCAATTTAAATTCAATTTATGTATATAACTAAACTCATCGCAAAAAAAATCATCAAGACCGGTTAATAAACAATAAAGTTGTGCCCGAATAGATAACCCCAAAAACAGGGTTGAGTTGTACAGATCTGCGTACAAGGAGTACACAGCGTACCGGCGTGATGTTATGTTATAAACAATAAACAGACATGGGATTTCAGCAGTCCCGGAAGATTTGCTATTATTTATTAAAGAGTTCCGTTGCTTATCTCCGAAGTTCTTCATCAGATCTTCGCCAAATTGAAATGGGACCAGTATGAAAAAATAGTCTTCCAAACAAAAAAAGAATCATCAAAATCGGTTGACAATTGGCGAAAATATCGCTGAACAAACATACATAAAAAAAGCAATCGAATTGAGAAACCCCTCCGTTTTTGATGTCAATTAAAAAATAACTTGAAACGTCACGAGAATTCAAGCTCAACTTTCCCCAAGGTTGGGAAGAAGTACAAATGAAAAGTAAATGGAGTCCGAAAGGGGTGGCTAGCACCTGGTAGACCTCTGCCAGGATTGCGGAATTTGTTCGAAAGAGTCACCGCGGTCCTGAAACGCAAAGGGCTTTAGAAGGAACACGGATGGGTTTTAGTCAGTGTCTGACATGCCCTTCCACTCCACCCAGAGCGGAAGAAGTCATTTGATGATTTCCCATCCTTGAAAAAAAACACCTGGTAGACCGAGCAGACGGTACCTAATGTCCGACGTATTGAGAATGTTACAAAATATAAATAGGATATTTTACTAAAAAAATCTTATTGGTCCGTCTGATAGATTTCCGAAACATATTGGTCGCGTATTTTTTCATGTTTCACTTTAACAGCGTAAACGATACAGTGCGTTTAAAACACGCGTGACGTTACGTCCCTGGTAAAAAGTGTACCATCGTAGTGACACATAAACAAATTTATTAAGAAAAAACGAATCCAACGAATAAACTCCGTGATGATTCTACCAACTTCTTGCGAATGTGCTCACGTGCCTTCATCTTAAAGGACAACCGACTTGTTGCCGTCCTGATGTTCAGAGAGAGCGCATCCCAAAGGAAAATCGCCTGAACAAAGAAAGAGGAGCGGATAAACCCAGAGCGGTGTGAGGAACATCGTAGAAGGCGATTTTTGCTAGAACAAATTAATTGAATTTATGAAGTTAGATAAGAGTAGTGGGCGAAGGATTATTAAGAAAAGAAAACAGTTAAACGAAAGTAACTCTGTCTGTCTGTCTGTCGCGCTTTCACGCCAAAACTACTGAACCGATTTAAATGAAATTTGGTACACAGATAGTCTAGAGCCTGAGAAAGGACAATACCTACTACTTTTTATTGCGAAAAACGGGTTAAAGTTGTATCGTCATTTTTAGAGCTTGAAACTTATTTTTTAGGCTGTTGATTCGATATAAATAAATATGACTTTCAAAGTTTGTAAAAGTTTTGCCCTCATGGGTGTGAAATAAGAATAGGGGATGAAAGTTTGTATGGAAATATGTAAGGTTTATGTGAATGTTTTATAAGTTTGCGACAAGAAACAAAATATTATAGCTATTCTGATGTAACATTTACGGAGTCATTACAAACTGTGAAGCTGAAGTATATTTAATAAGGTCTTTGCAGGTAAACACTGCAAATAGCTCATTAAAGTATTTATACGTATGTCTTATTTGTACAATAATTTGCCTAAATAATTAAAAATGCTACCCAAAGACACTATTCCACGCGGACGAAGTCGCGGGCACAGCCTTTTGTACTATATATAAACATAGTTTAATCATAACTGGAATTTAACAAATAAGTACGTTCTACCGTCTCAAGTCATAGTTAACAGTAGTAGTTAATCCTATTAGGTATTGTGCTTTGTGAAAGAACTGACTTCCATTTTCTTTTTATCTGAAATCCTCGTGCCTACCTATTAGTCTCGTCTATAATATGGTTTCATAGTATTTATCCGTGATTTGTTTTTACAAATTTCTATCAAATAGGGATGTTGCCTGGGTTAAAAAAATATGATTATATTAAGTCCCTAAGTTAGATTATCGAAATATATTGGGTACGTATTTTTTAATTTAATCAAATCAATAAAAAAATACGAAGATAAAACGCATCAAAGATAAGGAGTGGGACCTTGTAACGTCACTTTCCAGTAAAAGTGCACTGGTAAGTGACGTCACACGAGTTTCGTAACGCACTGTTTCGTCTTCATTTTTAGGGTTCTTCGTTAAGCTTGCAAAAACAGAATAAAATAAATATTCAAGGGGGCTCCCATACAACAAACGTGATTTTTATGCCGTTTTTATAGATAATGGTACGAAACTCTTCGTGTCCGACTCGCACTTGGCCGGGCTTTTTGGTTTACGTCACCAAAGAAAAAATACGTGTCCACTAATTTTTGGAAAACTATCTGACGGACTAATTAAATTTTTAATACCCTACTGTAGATTATATTCAGACAATAAGTAAAGTATGTTCGTATTGAGGACGCTTGGAAGAAACTCCTCTTAAAGTATGTGACAAGACTACTTGGGTCAGGTTGAGGCCCTACCTCCGCTTTAGAGCCACAAAAATGGTATTTTCTAGCCTACTCCTCATTTGTCATTTTTCGAGGCATTTATCATACTGTGGACCGCTAAGCCAGTGCTAAACGGAGCAGCGTAAGTGGACCTTACTACATGTTACTTTATGGCAAGCGTGCTTCATCGTCGACCACACCTTTTCTGTATTTGTTTACTTTTATTTTTAATTTTTTACTTATTTTTTTTTGCCTTTTGAGTTCACGCCGTCTTACACGGGTTATAAACCAAGGAACGTATACTTTTTAATATACTGCCTTCCCAAGATACAGGTTTTTGCCTAGTTTGGGAGATAGCAGGCTATGTACTTCTGTTGAATTAACTGTTCCTTGTTCTAGCTATTAAGACTCTGTAATTTATGGTTGTGTTCCAAATAAAAATTATTTTTATTATTATTTGTTGGTATACATTTTTGTATCTCGGCAATGATTGCCGGGTTTAAAGGATAACACGGGCCAAAGCCAAGTGCTACCCCTGAGAGTACTAACCTAAGTGTTAGTAGTTTGTGCGTCGTTGTCGCTCTGTAAGAATTTTCGGACAATTCTGCAAGTGTTGAATATAACAGCTTTTTGTAGGTTTTGGTAGGTGGAGGGAGCTATCTCTAGCGACTTTAATGATTGATGTAGTTGTTTAGGTATGACTCCAGTAGCTGAAAGTACTACAGGGATTATCGCAACACTGCTTAATCGCCACATTCGGCTAATTCCTATTTTTAAGTCTGTATATTTTGACAGTTTTTCTGCTTATTTTTTTTTCTTTTTTTTGTGTTTATTGGCATTGTAATAGAAACATAAAATTAAACAAAAAAAAATAATAATAATGTAAACCAACAATGCCAAAGGGCCTCAGCTCAGCATAATGCCAGATGGCAACACAAGGTATACCACCTGACGCTGATTTGAGATTATTATTACTTTACCAAGTGAGGTTAGGGTCAAACTAAAAAATAAATAACAAAAAATAAATACATCAATTTGAACGTAATTGATATGTTTTTCATTAACGAGAAACCAAAACAAATTCTAACATGTCAGATTGACAAATTGAATCGGCATAAAGGGTTGCGTACTGAGATCTGGCAAGTATTTAATAAATTTCAATTAGTGGATGGAGTGGGCAGTAGTATTGGAATATTATTATTTTATTAATTACCGTGGGCAGCAGACTGCCTGACCTGAGAATCGAGAACAAGTTGTCAAGCGTAATTTTAATATTTTAAATTTATTACAAAATTCAACACCCTCTTACACCCTCCTAGGATAGTCTTATAAATTTAATCCCTACCAATTCCCATTACTATGCAATAACCTAAATGGATTTTAGGGCTCCTTGCTGTATTTACCTTCTTGTACAAAACCAATTTAAAAAAAAACGAGGCACTACAAGTGCGAGTTTGCCTCGAGGGTCCCGTACAAACTCGTATGTATATACGTTCGACCGTTACGGGCATCGAGTTTTGATTTTTCCCGAGTACCTATAGGTGCACAGGTATGGACCTACCTACTGAAGTTCATAAACTATGAAATCACCGAATATATTTTAGTCAGACTACTGTCTAAAATATAAAGTTGGATTGGACCGATTTTGCTTTTCCGTTGAAAAAAATTTCTTCCATACATCGATATGTCACGGTTCACAATTTCACATACGAGCATGTACCATATTATGTTCGATTAATCATCGAGAATAACGTAACCTAACCTATGTACCTCTGCAGAAAGACTCGAAAGTTTAAACTACTACTAAAACTATAGTAATAAATACTAAAATAAAAAAACTCAAAGAATTTATTTCAATTAAACCATTACAGGCACTTTTGAATAGTCAAGGTCGATCTGTCCAAAGAGATGAAGCTAATTACACGTTCCAAAGCGTAGATCTCTATGGAGAAGAACGTGCTCCATGGACACTCTTTTAAATCAATGTTTTTTACAAAGATATGGTTACATCATTCGTGTGAAAATTATACAAACATACATATATGTGAGAACGATGTAGAAAGACTTGCACGATCAAGCGTCCGAAGTAAAAACTAATACTACTAATACTACTCATATTTACGACAAAGTGAACCTTTGAACCTGCATGAACTTTCAATAAATAAATTAAATGAAAGAGATAAGGAAAATTCTGTAGAACTACCCACTTAGAAATATGGCAGGAAGTCTAAAGAAATAGTGATGCTTGTAATAATACTCAGACATCCTGTGTAGGAAGCACATTGCTACGGTATCTCCTTGGTTGCTCTGACTTCTATACTCAATTACATTTATTATTAAACTAAAATTTTCCATCTACGCGTAGGTGGTGAGTTTGTATAAAAACTGGTGATGAACTGAAAAGCATCTTTCATGTGTAAGTTGTGGCGTGAGATTTAACCTTTGCAGTTGAGAATATAAACTCGTTGCCATGGTTTTCTCCAAAGAGTTTATCTTTTGTGTCATAATCATTGAAAGACGACATTTTATAAAGCTCCCCCAATTCAGACCGAAATATATGACTTGTCATACTTGTCATGTAACTGGCACCCGAAGCAAACCCAATACTGTGGGTTTGCTAAGGGTGCCAGTTACATGAGGGAGTTTTTTTAATTTTTTGGGACAAGCCCGCCACACTATTCCCCGGAGTTGAAACCCAAATTTGACTAGGCTACCACTGCAGCTCATGAGAGCCAGAAGCAACAGTGGCGACCACCAGAAAAACGCCGAGTTAATGAAGCTCGACGATTTGCGGAAATTAGATTCAACTGTCTTGGATCTCGCAACGAAATTAATCGTTAGGTTTTAATGGAGGAGAGGGCCAATTCTACTAATAATTAAGCAACGTTCGCATTGGCATGTCAGTCGTTGCACTGTCAAAAAAGCCCCAATTTCCCTACATTTTTGACAGATTGCGACCAACATCCGAAAAATCAGTAGAATTGGCCCTTTGGTGTTTTGAAAATATGGCTAAAACTTCGAGTAGCGAAACGAAGTACCAAAATGGTGAAAGAAGAAAATATAAGGACTATATTTTCCAACATCGTAGCATTGCAGTTGCTTAATATAATTTGAAAACTTAAATTAGTGTTAATTAGTCATTAAGGCATTTCGCTGTAGCAGCCCTAAATTCAGCTCTCCCGTCTGAATTTTGGACTGCTACAGCGAAATTCCTTATGGAAAAACCCAATAACCGACCTAGGAATCGAACCCGACCCCACAATCGGAAGTCGCGCTAGCGTCAACGAGATAACCGGGGGCGACCTCGTTCCAACCAAAGAGTCGAGAGCCTATTACTAAACATACGCCCGACTATCGGTTCGTCTGTCTGTCAATCCGTCTGTATCTAGACTACTTCAGTCATAATATTCAACATTTCCTGAAAAACGACATCTGAAATGTCGGATAGGAAATGCGAGATTCACGAGGACGGAAACAGGAGCATCAAAGAAAAAATGTATTCTAAGAAAACGCTATCTATTAATTGCAGATGCCTTTTTACCCTGATGTTTAGTGAATTGCGACTTCCGATCGATTACATATACAGGAAGCGTTAAGAACATTCGTTGACAACTTTAAATAGCTTTTAGGTACATTTTTCTGCAAGTCGCGTGACGCGACGATGTTGATATTAGTGTATCCACATTTCACCAGTAACATGATTTTGCCCGTTTCCACTAAAGGGATGGTATATTATTCAGAGTCATTCGCATATTATATATAATAATAATTTATTTTTATTTTCTCCCACAAATACATTTACGCAAAAAACAGAGTAGTTCAAGCAATGAGGATGAGACAGGAGCCCATACTAAGTAAAACCTGTGCTATGGGACTCCTGGTCTCCTAATCTCGGACAACTTTATAATATGTGAAACGTGTAACTATCAAATTAAAACCGGACAAGTGCAAGACTGACTCGCGCACCGATGGTTCCGTACAAACTCGTATCTAAATAGTCAAAATTCCTCAACCGACCCTCAAGAGTTCAAGTTCAAGAAACCCTAAAAAAATATGTTAAATTATACAGCTAAAATAAGACTAGCTGTAGCCCCGAACCCACCTGCAAGGTCTTGACGAAGCCTTAAATGTTTCGAAGAGTTATAAAGACAAGGTACTTACTAAGAAGATGGCTTTCTCTTCCGGGTGGCGCTGGCCGGGGCATGCAGCGGAGGCTGCGGCGCTCCCAGCGACGTATCGCAGCCTGACATATCGTAGCTCTCCGAGCTGCTGCGAAGAAAACACATAGGTTAGTATGTCACCAGGAAAGTGCAGCCGCACCGAGCTCAGCAGCTCTACCATCCCACCAGCCACTTACTAGGTGGAAAACGGCGGCATCTCCGGCTGGTCACAAGCACTCTTGGGCCCACTCATGAGCTCGAGAAAACTTTCGATGTCATCTAAATTCATATTATAAGACTCTTCCGGTTCCCGATAGTTTTTAAACGGGGATACCGGCTGGTTCACATTATTAAAAAGAGAAGGATTGTTTGCGTAGTGATCCGTAAGAACGAAAAAATGTTCCTCGTCCCACACGAACCCGTACATGGTGAACAGATTGCAAAGCTACTTTAGATATTTATTTAGGAGAACACAAGTGTCTGTCGCAGTAGCTGATCGGTGACTGCGTCTTCCCGCGCCGTCGGGTGTCGCGCGGTACCCTCGGTACCCGCGGTACTCCCGTCGTGAGTAAGGCTGTGGGTTACGACACGGGCGAAGCTAGCAAGGTACCTATTCCTACGCAATGTTTATTTTCTAACTATGTGCATTGTAAAGAGTTGTCATTGTCTTAGGTTTTATATGTTACGAAAGTTTGTTTTTGTGATTGAATGAGCTTTAATTGTTGATAAGCTCGATGCACATCACTGTAACTCGGTTTCCCGAGCAAATTTGATTTTGGATTTTACGTCAGCGTCGCGTGGTTGATTTTTATTTTTTTATTTTTTGCCTAGGCCTTGAATTAAGCTACACAAAAGTATTAGCCTTGACTATATTTTCCAAGAGTTAAAGAAGTGGTATTTAAGTGTCACAGAGCAGACGTGCCTAGTATATATGTATGATAAACTTAGTATCTACTAGCTCCTCCCAAAGCCTTCACCCGCGTGAACTTTGAAACTTATACCAAGGGAGTATAGTACCGGGATGAAAAGTACCCTATATCCTATTCCGGGACATGGTCAACCCGTACGCCAAGTTTCATCCAAATTCTTTCAGGGGTTAAGACGTGAGAAGACAGGAACAGGCAGACACTGTTACTTTAACATTTATATTATTATGTAGTATGGATTTTGGATAAACAGGATGCCATTTTAGTCACCTTCCAACGGCAGGCCATTTCATCTATCCAATGACTTCTACACATTCATTTAAAAAAAAGTATAGATTTATGAACATTACACTGCCTAAAAAAATTAAAATATTATTCAATTATGACGTAGTTTGTAACATTCAGGAGAGAGCGCAGTCCGAGCCTTGTGTTCCAAGGACGGCGCGGAACGGCGACATTATTTTGATACGTAAACATTATCAACAGGCTGTTTCGTAATTCGAATGCATTGTTTATTTTTATTGTACATATTATCCTAATCATTTTTTTTAACTATCGCGCCTAGAGTTACTTTATGATGGGTTGTCACCGGAAAATAGCAAACTCCGTAAGATTATAAAATAACTTGAGAGATTGTAAACTGTCGATAAATTGTCAACAGAACATTTGGAATACTATTTAACGCATCAAATTTTGATAATCTATAATCTCTCGAAGTCATTCCGATAAATTGTGGACTGACATAAACTGGCGACCTATCAGCTTTCTTGTCTACAATTTATCTGTTTTAGTGTTATAGTTAAATTGGAAACTTGGCCCCTCATTGATCTTTGTTTTCTCTGAATAGACCAATGAGAATTGTAGACTTGTGCTCTGATTAGTCGCCATTTTATTATAATCCAAAATTTCTCGGAATGACTTCGAGAGATTATAGATTATCAAATTTTTATGCGTAAAAAAGTATTCCAAATGTTCAGTTGACAATTTATCGAGATATAGAGTTTACAATCTCTCAAGTTATTTTAGAATCTTACGGAGTTTGCTATTTTCCGGTGACATACCCATCATAACGAAATTGTAGTAGGAGACAAGTTGAGATAACAGCCTGGAACTTTCGGCTCTCAAGGACACTCTCTACATTACGACCTGTCTGCGGCAGTATTTACTCCTCTTTCTCTCAGATATGCAAATCGTTTACATACTGCTGTTTTTAGGCCCAGTAGTTTTGGAGATAATGGGGGGCAGGGTCAAATTCTATCTATGTATTTTCTCAAACAAGAGTTTGGTTTTTTCGGTGAAGAAATGGCAATTATCTTTGGTCTTGTTTGTTTTAAGTTTTAAGCTGTTTTTTTATGTACACATACAACCATTTTAGTTGTAATGTAGAAACTGTTACCTACTCATTTATATTACTACACAGGTAACACATATAGTAGCTGTGTCTACCTACTTTTGAAACCTCGACAAAAAGTGGGGAATTAAAGAAACGAAAAAATTATTACACTTTAGAAAAGATGTTTCGTGAAATTATAGTAACATTGTCATGTGTGAAGGTATCCATTGAATGGTGACGGTTTTATTTAAAGATTGTATCTTACAGAATAAATCTAAAATAAGTATGGCTATCGGGAATCCTCGAAGACTCGATACCCGAGCTAATGGAGGCTGCTTTTTGAGTCCGAAAATATAACGAATTTCTCTTGATCTGTGCTCAATAAATATAACAGTGCTTCAGAAACAGCTATGAGTTCACAATACATAATAGAAATATTGGAATTAATTTTGAATTTTACTTTAATATTAAGATGAGGATCAAAGAAAGCAAGTATTCTTGTCTGTATCACCTAATCACGAAGAATTAATGACAACACGATTTGACAGTAACTGTCAAATCGTGTTGTCATTCAGTCTTAGTTCGGGTTCGGAACTAATCGTAAGCCCTAGGTGATACGGAAGACGTGGCCGGCCCAGTCCCACTTTAGTTTGGCTGCTTTTTGTGTGACGTCGGCAATTTTTATTTATTAATTGATTTCGTTTTTAAATAAAATTTACAAGGTAGCAAGAGTCTTCGAATAAATAATGGGTGAAGACATAGTTAACTTTCCATAGCATGGATAGGCGTAGTCCTAATGAATGCTCCTATTGCCTGATTCTGTTCTCATTCAATAAGAAGATTCAAGAAGTCTGAAGATGACCACCAGCAACCATAATCTATTCTACTGCGTATTATGGCTATGTATAGCCTTCTAAGATGTAAGGGATGTACACCCCATAGCGCCAGCTAGTACTTTAAAAACATTTGAAAATCGGCAAACTTTTTTCCAGATCTCATTTACATGCTTACCCCACTTTAAGGAACTGTTCAACCACATACCAAGGTACTTGACACAATGTACTTGTTCAATAATACTGTTTATTAACAGATATATGGATTCTATTTCTTCTTCCCCTACCAAAAAAGCAAGGTTTTGTTTTTCTATGAGAGATCTACAAAGAGATCTACAAAACACAAGTCCGATCCTGCATGGAGTATTGCAGCCACCTTTGGGATGGCTCAGCTAAATACCAACTTGCCGCGCTTGACTCGGTGGAACACAGAGCTAAAAGGCTCATTGGCGACGTAAGACTGGTGGATGTCAAGCTTCACAGCTTGGCTCATCGCCGCAAGGTTGCCTGCTTGTCGGTCTTCTACAGATTGTACTTCGGGGAGAGTGTCCAGGAACTCCACGATCTCATCCCACCGGCCCCCTTCTACCATCGGACATCTAGACGCACTGCAAGTTACCATCCCTACCTTGTTGCTATTCCACCAATTCGCACTAAACGTTTCCAAACGTCTTTTATAATGCGCACAGCAAAGGAGTGGAACTCTCTGCCTGCGTCTGTGTTTCCGAACGCATACAACCCTAATCTCTTCAAAATTAGAGTGAACAGGCTTCTTCTGGGTAAGCTCGCTCCATCGTCGACTTTGTCTCTGTCATCTATGACCTAGACTAGAGTCAAGAGCAAACCCATATTAAATAAAAAAAAAAAAAAAGATGATGAGACCCAATTCTGTCATCAACCTTTGAAGAACAGGCAACGCGTTTTGTATGTGGGATACAGAATCGGATAACCTCTTTCGGGTGTCATGTGAAACAAAATTATCAGCAAAACAATTCACATCCTTCCACTTTACGAAAGGCGAAAAATATCAGATCTTGAGTTTCTTTTGTGCTGGTGTTACCGAGTTGTTACACAAAATCGGGCTGCGAGTGCCGTCTGCGTTCTTACGTAGACCTCATTTATTGTACACCCCAGTGGTAGCCACTACGTACACACGGAACTCGGACATGGTGAGAGCGAGTCGTATGTACAATACAACCTGCCGGGAAGCTGATATCGACATTTTCAATACTAGCGTTGCTAATTTGAAGAAAATTTAAGTAAGCGTAAATAGTTATTTACAAGCTTTTATTAGTTTTTTTTGTTCTGTTTGGTGTTATATGCAGTTTTCTTTTTTTGACAATTTTCTGTTTCAAGTGATGCATGTAGAAACTTGTAATTTGCCATATTTTGTTTAAACTTTTACTCACTATATTTGTTTAGCTGTAAGTTTTCTTAAAATAAATAAAATATAAATATTGCGCATGTAAACATTATTAATTTTCCTATAGACAAACTGTTGCCGCATGAAATAGTCAAGGGGATAAAGGGTCTCCTTGAGCTATGCCTACACCCGTGACTCGACATATTAGGGTATTATCCTGTACTTCAATTAATAGATGCCTCTGATGGAGATACTGCCAAAGATAATTAATTGTACAAAGCAGCCCACTGCTAATTTTTCCAAAATTAGTAAAATTACCAAGAGAGATGTCAGATTTATATTATTGCAGGCAATCTCAATGTCTATGAAACAGCCAATAGTTGGTAAATTTTTAATATTAAATAAATTAAATTTTAAAATAAATTAAATAAATATTTTTTTTTAATAATAATTATAGCTATGTAGGGTTAATGTTTTATCATAGAATATGATATACAGGGTGTCCCAAAACTCAACGTCAAGCCGAAACGGGGTGACAGGATTGATCATAACCATCACGAGAAAAATCTGAAAAAAAATCTATCCCATGCAGTTTAAAAATTATGGGCATTTTAAGAAAAACCTAGAAATTTGATCAAACTGTACCATTTTTCGGTTATTGTGGTTATTCTTTTTTATTTTTGTTCATTTGAACTTTGGAAACGTAATCCTAAATAACATTTCTAGAATCCCAATAAAAAATAATGACACAATTGCCTCAAGTTTCCGAGAATTGAGACTATTTGTTAAACTACGAATTTAAAATTTTCAAGATTCGTCGACTTTGACAGGCCCTCCTATAAAAAAAATGTACTAGAGTGCCTTGGCAAGTGGCATTAAAAGTTGGCGCATTTAATCAGAATTCTAAAATGGTACAATACTTGTTAGTTCCATACAATAGAAAAGAGTAAAAAAATTAAAACCTCAAGTAACCCGATTTTTGCTATCTCATTTTACTCAGTTAAAATGTTTTTAATTCACACAAGCTCTAGGTAGGTTCTTAATTTTAAGACAAAATGATGAGAGAGATGGATAATGGGTATGTTCGCCATGAGTGAGCGAGACAGATAGTGACGCCACTTTTACCAAAGTGAAAAAAAGTTAGTAAAATTAGTAAAATAATTAATACGAATACGAACGTGCGCAGTAGACGAATGAGCGAAACGTACTAACTGGTTGGTGTCGGACTGGTAGCGTAGCCATTTGCTTGGCTGAATGAAACAGATAGATGCCATAGCATCTATCTGTTTCATTCGCACTCGTTTAAACGACGCATCTCCGTCTCAATGCGTGGCGTCACTATCTGTCTCGCTCACTCATGGCAAACATACCCATTATCCATCTCTCTCATCATTTTGCCTTAAAATTAAGAACCTACCTAGAGCTTGTGCGAATTAAAAACATTTTAACTGAGTAAAATCTGATAGCAAAAATCGGGTTACTTGAGGTTTTAATTTTTTTACTCTTTTCTATTGTATGGAACTAACAAGTATTGTACCATTTTAGAATTCTGATTAAATGCGCCAACTTTTAATGCTACTTGCCAAGGCACTCTAGTACATTTTTTTTATAGGAGGGCCTGTCAAAGTCGACGAATCTTGAAAATTTTAAATTCGTAGTTTAACAAATAGTCTCAATTCTCGGGAACTTGAGGCAATTGTGTCATTATTTTTTATTGGGATTCTAGAAATGTTATTTAGGATTACGTTTCTAAAGTTCAAATGAACAAAAATAAAAAATAATAACCACAATAACCGAAAAATGGTACAGTTTGATCAAATTTCTAGGTTTTTCTTAAAATGCCCATAATTTTCAAACTGCATGGGATAGATTTTTTTTCAGATTTTTCTCGTGATGGTTATGATCAATCCTGTCACCCCGTTTCGGCTTGACGTTGAGTTTTGGGACACCCTGTATAATCGTGGTCGGGAGCAGTGTAAAACTCAAAAAACTCAAACTCAAAGCATTTATTTCAATTAAACCATTACAGGCACTTTTTAATAATCGAGGAAGATGTCTTCAACCATATCATCATATGGTCACTTCCTAAGTTTTCATTCATGACCCTCCATTTTAATTTAAAAGCCAAATCTGTTGAAGCAATAGTCACATCTGGTGAATATTTTTGTACAGCTCCATCAACCAACTTTAAGTGTGTTTTCGTTTAGTGTGAACAAGTTGTTGTCTATAACAGAATCGAAAATCTGATTACCGATCTCGAAGTCCAGTTTGAGTGGTGGCCGTTCAAATCACCAGCAATGAGAGTTTTAAGGTGTGCAATTGAGAAGATCTGATCCCAATCATTTCTGCGTGTGTGCACTGACGATAAATTGTCAACTGAACATTTCGAATACTTTTTTACGCATCAAAATTCGATAAATTTCGTGAATATGTAGTGGTAGTGATAATCAATTTCATTTCATGTCAAAATTTAAAGTCAATTCAATTCGAAAGATTAAAGATTAAGAAATTGATGTAAAATATTTAAATTTATGTCAGCATTATTTCAGTGTAATACGTTGATTTTTAAATATTTGTATATCGTTAGCCATCATATAATGTCAGAAAGGAAAGGAAATAACTTGTAAACCAGTCAGTTATAACTTTTACGCAATCCAATATTCTATTTTCCAGACTAATCCAGCTATCCCAATTTTTTTCATTTAATTTATTCCATAACAATCAAAGTCAAAGCATTTATTTCAAATAAACCATTATCAGGTACTTTTGAATTGTCTGTTTTAAGGTTATTTTGAAAACTATTTGATTGTGTAACAATCAAAGTCAAAGTCAGTCCGTCAAAAACATGAAGCTATTTGCACGTTCCAAAGCGCAGATCTCTATAGAGAAGAACGTGCAAGAAACTCCACGGATACTCAATTTCCAAGTCTTTTTCTTCTCTTTATTTATATTATTAGTTTCTCCTGTATCTACTTGTTGAGTTTCAGTGTCACTGTCTGATATTGCTGCCCAATCGATGACTATATCCGGTCTTAGTTTATTTTTTGGATTAACCGTATCCTTTTTATTACCGACTTTTTGGTTAACTGTAGTCTTTTCCTTTGCTTTTGAGGTTGAACTTAATGCCTTTATTAATGTGTCTTCTCTAATGTACTTGAAGATTGTGTTATAGGTGCACTTTCCATGTTAGAATCCTGACTTAAAACTTGGCGCTGTTCTTTTTTTTTTCCTGTTCTGTTTATACGGAAACCTCCTCATAAATTAGTTCAGGTGACACATACATTGTTAAGGCTCTTGTAAGTGCAGTTAAACTCTGCCATCCATTCTCTTTGCCGCTTTTCTTTTAGATACATTGAGCATGTACGAGATAATGCTATTATGTTTTCCGGACCAGTTATTATATTTATACTCAGCAGTGTCACGATTAGGATGAGATTTACTACATTTTGGACATATACTTTTGGCGCGTGACCCAAGGGCTGGCTTTTATCTTGGTCAAAGAATAAGTATTGCCTTATAACGTGGCAATGCCGCCAGTCTTTTGGGCACACTTCCAGTCGACAGCGATGCTGATGAATTTTTTGACGCCATATTTTTGGGTTAATTTAGTTAGTGTTTTTATATTTATTTCTAGTGTATATAGTTAGTTAAGTATTTATTAAAACAGGTGTAAATATATATGTAAATAAAAATATCTAGATTATAATTTTATTTCAACTAGTCAAAATGTCTCTTTTTTCTATTTAATTAAAAGGCAATTTTGATTGATGAACAAAACTGTATGTCCAAATATCCAACAACATGAACATTAGGGTGTTGGAATGGATTCACTTTCTCCCTGGTCTCATATATGTATACGTAGGTAGGTAGGGAAGATCCTTTAAAGGTTACTCAGACTGTGTCCCCAGGTTTGGGAACCTGGGGATTAAACGACTTAAGCGTCGTGGACAGGAACCTGGGGATTAAACGACTTAAACGTCGTGGACAGTGGGCTGTCCACGACGTTTAAGTCGTTTAATGCCTATAATTTCTGTCTCACAGCTCAACCCCTCCAGTATTTCCTCATCAGAAGATTCTAAGCTCTATCTTTAATAACGCCGTAAGTTTCTCTCACCTCTAGTGTTTTTGACATCTAAGCCCTGTCTCTTTCAAACATTTTGACTCAATTAATTTCTACGCACTCTCTTCATTACTGTGTGAGCCTTACTATGAAGTCTTAAAACGATCATGATTCCGCTCTTAGAGAGAGACGGAGCTATACATAGCGAATAGCACTGTCCCTTTTACATCATCGGAATTGGATGGCATAAGCACGTCATAGTAGGGCAGCTGAACTAGAACTTTAAACGCATTAATATATTTTACATTTGTTTTGTCTGTTATGTTCTCCGATTTTAATTTTTTTTCTAATCCAAACTGTTTTGTCAACTTTTCTACGATAGACCTTATGCTAATTTCAATTTTGTGTTCATTAATTATCTCGTCATCCACTTGACTAGCTCGGTTGCTCGGGGTTTGCTTTCTGTACTTTCTACTGTCAACTCCATATTGTCAGTATTACTGTTTCAATTGATTGGGTATCTCAATTGATTGACCGTGCTCGGGCTCGCTGCCATCCATTAGTGACAAACATTTTAAAACAATGAATCATACGCAAGTCGATCGAAGCTCGTCAAAACCGGTTAGAAATAATTTAAAGAAGACAAGCGCCCGCACGCAACTCATGAGGGTAGATATATTCTTTACTGGACACAATATTACAAAATAAGTAAAACAGAACAGTATAACTTCACAGTTTGTCGGCTCCGTAGCCTAGTGGGTAGAGCACCTGCCTGCGAAGCTCGGGGTTGTTGGTTTGATTCCCACCCAGGGCAAACATTTATGTGATGAGCATTTGTGTTTGTCTTGTGTCTGGGTGTAATTTATCTATTAAGGTATGTATTTTTGTAAATATATCAGCTGGCTTATCCCATAGCACAAGTTTACTAGGTTCAAGCTTAATTTGGGATCAGATGGCCGTGTGTGAAATGTCCCTACATATTATATTATTATTATATTACAGGTGTGCAAAGACGAAAGGTAGATGTATCGTGCGCCAGAGCCGGTGTTTAATATAATATTTAAGGAATACAAAGGATCTACCGCGTATTTCTGTCGTTTGTATTTTTCACCTCCATTTGACATTAAATCATTCAATAATGTCATTGAAGTAGTTACGCGATTTCTTGAAGAATCGACTACTTGAAGTTAAATATGAAATAACATACAAACTAGAATGATGTTCACACTTAAATACATCTTAAATTTTATTTCTCTTTCCGTCACACTATGTCCTGTTTCGAAGCTGTCGTTGCGCGGTTGGGTAAAAGGCAGTCCTTTTACCCAACCGCGCATACAGAAGGCAGTACTCCTCGATACGGCTCGTATTGTGAGGAGGTTCCGTTCCCTGCTCCCGACACCGGCGGACTACTATTTTTTTATATTTTTAAATGTTTTTTTTCGATACAATAGTTTTTATAAAAATAAATATTAAAAAATGTAGAACCACAACTAGTCTAGTTTTATTAAAATTGAATGCCGTCTTTATTTATTATTATATTTAAGGGAGAACGTCTGTCCAGAACTTTATATTTTGTTGTTAACAGACTATTCATTATACCATGATACCAGTATAAGCCATTGCCCATTTTTATCAAGTTCGTGGATCTTGGAGTTTGTAGTAAACTCCTGGCATCTTTGGGTAAACTATCCATCTCCTACTTTAATGTATTGAAATGGTTAAATTAAGTTTCTGATCCAAATTCTATATTAAACTTGTTTTTAATAAATTTGAATATCCATTCAACTAGCCATTTGTGAAGCAAACTTTTGTTTTAGTATAAGAATGTTTAGCAGAGAAAGGGCCACTGGTTTGGGTGCCAACGTGGATGAAGTAAGGGCGGAACGATAATTCTAATAAATAAAGAAATCATCCGGCTCGAAGAACGTCGGCGCGGACCTGCGGACGGCGTGCAATGGGTGGCTTGCCGTCCGATAAGGACAAGGGCCGGGTCGACGGCGCGTTGTGTTCCACGCGCGCCTCAAAGAGATGTCAGCGTAATTGACGGGCTGAGGCCAGTGCCTGCCAGGGTTGTGGAATTGTTCGAAAGAGTTATCGCGGCCCTGGGACGCAAAGGGCATTTGAAGAAACACGGGTGGGTTTTAGTCAGAAAAAGTCTGACACTCTCTTCCGCTCCGCCCAAAGCGGAACGAGCCTTTTGATGATTTGCCATCCAAAACAAAATAAAAGTAGGTACTAGTAATAACTATCGTTTGGTTTATAATTTTATTTGCGTGTCAGTACTGTGACAATAAACAATCAGTTATTTTTTCTTTTCTTTCTAGCTAGTTGGAAAGTAGGGTATGAAGTAATTTTTTGCTCCGATGGTATAAATGATTTATGGCGTTCCAATGCAAATAAAAAAATAGTGGTTTGTCACAAAGGATAAAATTTGTAACTTACTAGTGTGAAGTCTTTCTCTTGCGCGGATCATGATGGTGCTGGTGCGAGGCCTGCTGCATGGGGGGTGGGTGCGGCGCGTGCGCATGTGTGCCAGCCGTTTCGGCGCACGCGCCTCCTCCGCCGCCCGCCGTCAGCTCGTATGCCGGCGCCGTGCTCGCGCTCGCCCTGTAACATAAAATAGTAGTTAATTATGCTTTTGCATTTATTCATATACTAATTTCAATTTAATTCGATGGAAAAAAGTGTTTAATCCAATTTCATTATATCTACGTTGAAATATTATTTATTTATTGTATACATCACCGGAAAATTGTAAACGTCGTAAGATTGTAAAATATCGCGTGAAAATGTAAACTATTTTTTATTAAGAAGACATGGATATATTGGAAACTATTGAATTCGGATGGGATTTATTGTATACAAAATGTTTTTTCATAACATATGGATAAAGAGAAAGATTATTTAAATTATTTATATTAATAAAGATTTATTATTTATATTAAGACATATAAACAGGGACATAGGCGAAATAAATGCCTCAAGTATTCTCTACAAGCCAACCAATTGTATGCACAGTAAAATATTAATGTATTTAAAATATACAGTGATATCCATAACTGAAACACTAGGAATAAACACAATTTTGCCATTCCTATAACCAGGCTCAAGTAAATAGGTGGTTCATTTAAATGCCAATGTATACGTTTTTATAATAAACTCCCTAGCCATGTTCAAGACCTTAGTATTAATAAATTCAAATATTTGTAAAACGTAAGCTATGCCTGAAAGCTTTTTACACTGTTAAAGACTATCTTCTCCCTCTTCTTCTTCTTTTGAGGAAATAAAATAGAATAGAATACTTAACAAAGTAAACACTCATGTCAAAAAGTATACAAAAAAAAAATAGAATGTGAATGAGTTCAATCCCAAGTCTTTTTATCTTGAAGACAAAAAGACTTGGGATTGAACTGTTTCAATTATTTACATGGCCCAGTGTTTATATTTACGTTTATACATAATTTTTACACATTCTCTTTTTTTTTGTATACTTTTTGACATGAGTGTTTACTTTGTTAAGTATTCTATTCTATTTTAATTCCTCAAAAGACCACTGTAGACAGTAAACCTACATGGTTCTCATATGATTTGACCAGTACGATTGTATGAACTTTAAAAGACACTTTGACCTCTGAGTTTGTTTCGGTGTTTCTTCTCAGGGTAGTCAGCTAGAAAACGCCGGCCTCATCTAGTTTAAAATTACCCAAAAAGAATGACGTGTAAGTTTTATTTAACCAACTTACAAAATAAATATAATTTATTTTTTATAGCCTCGCGGACTTTTAATAGGTATTTTTATTCATATTCATATATATTCATCGACTTATAATGAGACGTTTACTCAGCGCACGCCAAATAATGAATTTATTAGGCAAAATTTTGCTACTTTACTGCAATTTTCGTAACGATCTCTATTTTTTTCGAAAATAAATTATAGCCTATGTTTCAAGTTAATAACATAGTTTTGTAATGGCGAAAGAATTTTTTTAATCGGTTGAGTAGTTTTTGAGCCAAATCGTATAGAGGTATGCGAAACAGTGAGTAAAGTCCCACAAACTTCCATTGAAAAAGGAGGATCCTCCGACCAGACAGTTGTTGTGTCTGGTGGGCAACTGCCCGATAGGTGATATTCGGACTGTTGTATGTTCAAATTGCACGGAGAACTTTGCTTGCGCGATGCAGGATTTCGTTGGTAGTTCGTCGCTGACAGGATAGTTGCGGTACTTTTTGTTGCCGTACAAATTTTACTTCTTGGTTTTTAATGAGGCAGCATTGATGCCGCTACAATCGTAACAAACAAATCTTTCCTCTTTATAATATTAGTCTTTGGGTTACATTATTGCAATTTTCGTAAGGATCACTATTTTTTTCGTTTCATTTGTTTCAAGTTATGAATGTAGATTTTTTTTAATCGGTTGAGTAGTTTTTCAGCCAAATCGTAAGAAACAAACAAATCTTTCCTCTTTATGATATTAGTTTAGATATTATCGACTGCCTACGAAGAAGACTTTGACTGGAAATCATCGCGTACACACTGGATAGTGACACTACGGATATTGCTAATCGGGATATTTGTATTATACTGATATCCGTTAAGTGCTTTACGACTGTAATCTTGAACCTGTCGACTCCCTTCGATGCTAACTTCAAACGGTTTTTGAGGAGTACATTCAGTCGATCGTTGTGATTATAACATGCAACGCAGATGAACCTTCAGGAAATTGATCCCTTTAAAATGTTGTTTTAGAGCGATCAAGATGTCTGACATGTGCACGTGCAGTTTATGAATATGAGCTTCTGATCTTTTCAAAGCAATCCCGGTAAACATTTTGTGATCACTAGCAAAAATAACGCCATCAGAAGATCTTAGAATACTGGTAAGCTTTAGCGAAACCGCCAAAGGGATTGACGAAAATAAAGTTGGAATTCTATGATAGTCAGTCTCGTTTCAAATTCGATTGATCGAAGAAGTTAAATTGTCTGATACAGAATCTGTATTATTCGAAACATCCGGATAGAAAACTTTTAATTGGATACTAAAAGTTGTTCACCGGATGGTAAGAAACGATAATACAAGTTGGACTAGTCATTGTATCGAAGTTTTTGGGAGCCTATGCTAGCACTCAACGTCTCTCGGTCGTATGATGATGACGCGTACTTACATATACAAGTGAATTGCGTGGAAACAGCAGTGCAAACGGAGATCAAGACGAAGTGAGTTCATCATTGGCAGGACATGTCAGATGAAACGGCGCAAACAACTCAATCTAACTAGTTGGTCCATTGAGTGTCGTGAGTCATACTTCGTTCCATAACTCGTTGGCAGACTCCAAGTTCGGACTTTTGACGCCATGTTTGCGCTCCATAGATGAGGGTGCGGGCTTCCGTTTTGGTGACAGAAGGAGAGAGCGTTATGACAAATAGCGTTAACGGACAGATAAACCACCGATGAAAACCTCAAAAACCGGGCATAAGTGCTTTATCGACTAATAGCTGTTCATAGTTTAATAATGCATGTCGGACTGGTCGTTGAAACGCAGTTTGAGGTAGTCTGAAACTTAAACGATGATGACGTGTATTCACGTATTTATTTATTAATTTTCTTTGGGAAAACAAACACGTATACTCGCAAATATCTCTACTACTCGTAATTAGTAAAAATTATTTCGATACTTTTACGAGTAGGTATCGATACATTTACGATAAAAGTATCGATACTTCAAAGTTTCGAGTACTTGTCTTTGATGCACACGCACAGAACTACCTACATGACACAAAAACAAGCTTTTTTTACTTGTTAATAAAATAACAAAAATGATTAAATTCTGACATGAAATATACAATTTTATAGATAGGTACATTTATCCCATTTTATTAAATAAAAGCGCGTTACATCTTTTTTATATCTCTTGCCGTCAAAATTGTCTTTATTTTTATTTTAAACTTTATGATTCGGGACTTAGTACGGTGTAGCGCGTAGCAGCGTTTTTCCGTAGCCCGTAGTAATTCGTAATACGCACGCATATATGATGTTTTGAACCCTTGAAGTATTATGTCAATTATATTGTATTAAAACTACTTACATCTGCTTAATTAGTGGGACTTTTAAGTTATAGTAAAATTATGTTCAAATTAGTCTATATCTTTACTGGTTAATTATTTGTAACAACCAAACTCGATGGGGTTGCGTCGTTTCATTACAGGGTTCCTATGGCCACCTTCCAGCTCCATCATCAGATCAGCTCCATGTCATCATAATATTGTATCGTCACGAGATATACATATGCGTGCAAAATTTCAGCTCAATCGAAAACCGGGACTTGTGTCAAATTTAACTTGCAAGAGCTATAACAGACATACAACGGGACAAGTGAAACTAAATAAAAGTTTGTAATAACGATTACCCACTTGCCCTTGCTCTAGGATTCCCTGTGTCGCAGGTGACATGGACATACACAAAGACACGCCACACACATCCAAGACTCCAGAGCAAATTTTATGTTCACCACATAAAGTCTGCCCCGGCCGGGGTTCGAACCACCTTTCGCTTCGCAGGCAGGGCACTATCAACTTAGCCACGACGCCGTCGAAACAAGACAATAATTAAAAAAAAACGTTTTCGAACGCAATCTAATGGTTAAGAAAGTTTGACAAGATGGCGTCACCATAAAATAACACAAGCCAAGTTGTAAGTAAATACATTCTAAGATCTATTCGATGTTATAGGTACCTGTCAAAAAGTACTCATTGAGTAAAAGTATCGAATACAAAGTATCAAGTACAAAAGTATCGATATCAAAGGCAAAGTACTCGATACCACAAAGTATCGATACTTTATTCGTGTCCCTACGACAAGTGTCCATGAGTCACCGGTCTGTGAATTCAATAAAGACGTCGCTCAGGCAGTATAAGATCATGTTTCTTTTGTGTCTGCTACAACGGAGTGATGTCGTCTTGTTATTAATTGATAACGAATAAGTGTACCTATTGGCTAAATTAAATTGCCTTTGATCGTAGATACAATTTGGCATTCATTTTGTTAACTAAACTAGCTCGAAGGTCGTAGGCGAAGACGCCATGTCTTCTGTCATGACGCTCAGAGACTCTAGACAAGGGACATTCTGTAGGTGTGGGGTAGCGTGGCGATTCAATCAAAACGTCAAAAATTAATGGGATTGACGAACGCAGACAAATGTCACGTGATCAAATATTTATATTTTGGTATTCGCTAAAGATCAATCCAAGAGCGTCCCCAGCTTTGGTATGGGGGTGGGATGAAACTAAAAAAGAAATTTCAGTGGTCGGCTTTTAGTATTCTACACGCTTAATGATACACAGCAATAGTTTATATTACTTTGTCGAAGTGAATAGATTGACATTCCGAGCAGGTTATGCAGTAAGTGTGCAGTGCAGTTTAGCCTTCACTCATTTTTTTTATCGTTTATCCGTTAAAAAAATATAGTCGTAATCTCATCTTAAAAGTTGTCAAATTTTGTTGTTTATCTTGTGCAAGGACCAACGAAAGTTTTTCTTCCACTTCAAAAATATAGGGTAGGACTTTCATTTTGCGTCAAATCAGAATACAAGGGTTCGTAAAATACGGGAATTGCTCCACTTGTCTGAGGGCCGCCACGCGCCGCTTGAGGGCCGCCGCGAATGTGACGCATATCTTCCCTTTCATAAATTTTGTTTGTTCTATTTTTTGGTATGTGTCATGCTTGTCGCAAATAAACTCTTTTTCTTTATTTGTAGCCCGCGTGGCGAAGCCGGCTACGAACGCTACGGCCCCTAGGGTCTACCCGACTACGCTCGTAGCAGTCGGAGCTAGTGGTAGCACTAGCTCCGATTGCTACGAGCGTAGTCGGTCTTTAGGGCTACGAACTTATCACAAAATTAAAATTCCATATTCGAGTAACTCTATTTAATCAATAGAATGTGACAGCCCTAGTGCGAGTCAAACGCGAAAAATTGCGTAACAGATGGAATAATTGTTTGGCTGTTAACGTGGAAAATGTTTTACTTTTAATTTCGACTTTGGCAATGGAAAGGGGGAGTTTTCTTACGTGATCGTTAAGAAAAGAAGATATCGAAGTATGACCAAGGTTACCGTCATATCCCGCCAACATTCGTCAAACTTAAGTCGCAGTGGGCAGGGCAGAACGGATTACTTTCTTCCCCAAAAAAGGTTATGGAGTGGCGTTCGCTTACCGGATGACGATGTGGTGACAGTTAGGGACGACCTATGTCGAGCAGTGAACGTCTTTCGGCTGAATTAATGATGACTTGTTTTATTTGAGCATGCGACGGCTTACCCAAATTAAACAAGTGATGATGCAACATGATGCTGTTATTTGCAGAAACATTGTCATTCTCTGTCTAGCTACCTTCATTGCAATACATAACTATTTTGTTCGTGGATGTATCCTTATCAGTAAGGTGATAAAATTAACATTAAATCATTTGTATCGACGAATAGATAGGATTAAAATGCAGTTTGCATTATTTCAAACAATAAATGAAAATATTATTATTAATTGTTTGCAATATTTAAAAAAAATGGTGAAAATACAGCTTGCATTATTTCAAACAACTGGTGAAAATACAGCTTGCATTATTTCAAATAATTGATGAAAATACAGCTTGCATTATTTCAAACAATTGGTGAAAATGCAGCTTTTATTATTTCAAATAATTGGTGAAAAAGCAACTTGCAATTTTTCAAACTTGGAAAATTATGTAACTAAGCCTTGTGTACGCTATGGCCGCTAATAGAGATATAACTGCGATAGTATTGACGATGTTCCGGACCCAAATCCTAATATATAAAATTCCTCCGTTACTGACTGAGCTGAAAGCTGAAGTTTGGCATGTAGCTTCCCTGCACTTCTTAGAAGAGCACTAAGAAAGGATTTTCCGAAATTCCTAAGGGAACGGGGGAAAATGGAATAGGCGCGTACGAAGTCGCGGGCATAAGGGGTCGTCCATTAATCACGTGATGTTTTAGTAAGTACATGCAAAGAAGATTATTTTTTTTTTATATAATTATCTTTAAATACAGGTATAAAGTATAATCTAATTTTATTCTGAAATTAAGGACCATGATAAAAAAATCTAGACAAAAAGGTTGCAGGTTGTTTTTGAAAAAAAAAACATACGTGATATCTTACTAGACCCTCTCCCCCTTTCGAGCCTCACGTGATTAATGGACGGCCCCTAAGCTAGTACTCAAACAAAGTATGGAAAGCTTAATCATTATGAGCGTAGGTGGTTTAGCTTGTTTACAATTGAATTAAAATCGACAAGAGGTCTTATATTGACTCGTTGACTCGTACAAGACTAATGTTATAATAATATTTCAATCCATTGTTGAAAATACCTTAATAAAGGCGAGCTTAACTCTTCAGTGTACAAAAGCAAGCTTAACTCTTGAGCGTATCAATAGCAAGATACCTTGTTAGTGCGGGGTATTGAGTTCGATTCACGTGTTGGACAAAGCGTTACTGGGTTTTTCCATAAGGATTTGCGCCGTGTTATTAGCATATGGGACTTTTGACATAAGTAGTGTGAGCTTAGATTTATAAGTGGGTGATTTTGCGCGTCTCAACCTACGCGTTCAGGAATCAGAGACGTGTTGTTTGTGTGACTTATCAGGGTTTGATTTCCGCACTTAGTTTAGAGGACTAATTCTAGTAATTTTTAAGGAACGGTCGCTTTCGTATCTCAGCCGTAATCTGTCAAAAATGTAGGGAAATTGAGGTGTTTCTAGACAGATTGCGACTCAAATGTGAATGCGAACGTGGCTTAAAAAATATTGGAATTGGCTCTCTGATGTTGGGGACAATTATACGTGTAATATGCATGTGACGTTATAACATGTGTGTCATGGTCCTATCAATGTAGTAAATAGAGTAATTTGTAATAAAAGTTTACGTAACAATATCGTTGAGTGTTGCAGAACGTTCAAGAGCAAACTCGTCTGGCCTTAAACTTGAACACTGTTGACACAAAAATAAACAGTATTGCATAAGGAAAACTTCGTGTTATTGTTCTAGTTTCCAGTGGAGTTGAGATTGTGATCCTGACAATGACAGTGGTTGTTGTTAGGGGGCCGCCGGGTGCTGGCTTACTTAACTCAAGGACTTGTAGCACTTAACACGGTTTCTTTGTGCGAGGTGTCGGCGGGGCGGGGCGCTGTGGGCGGTGCCCCGGCACGCCCACACGAAATTTGTAGGCCTTTCTAATAGTTAAAACAAAAAAGTATAGAATAGAAAGACATTTATTCGGCACAGACACAAACGTACGTACAGAGTTGCGATGAGTGTGCCTGGGCGTGCAGTAGGCTACAGTAAGGGTAGGCCAGCCCATACATAATGGCAAAAACATTTTTTCAACAACAAATTCGCATCGTCAGTATCGTGATTTCTACCCTGAATAATGTGGTGAGTTTTTTTTTTGGGCATTATGTTATGTATGGCCCTTACTGTAGCCTGCTGCACGCCCATGAGTGCACCCATATCGAATTACTACTATCGGGTTACTACAAATCCGACCGGTAGTTCCACAGATTAGCGCATACAAACATACAAACAAACTCTTCAGCTTCATTGTATTAGTATAGATGATATAGCAATAATATAAATATAGTAACCTAGTATTGTGTAACTATATTTTCGAGCCGTTTGGGGTTGAAACCCTCGGACCCTTGTGCTCACAGCCTTTTAAAAGACATTTAGAAACGGCTGGTTGACACTTCCCGTGACCCAAGAGCTGGCTTTTACTTTGGCCAGAGGCTAAGTATTGCCATTCAACGTGGCATTGCCGCCAGTCTCTTGGGCACATTACCAGCTACATTATCTGAAAGTTTACTAATTAGTAATAAAATAATATTTTACATGGATAAAAAAAGTATAGTGAAGTAATGGACTACTAATTTACTTCAAATCCTTGTGCAGACAGAGCGGGGTTTGTATGCTAAACTGAACAAAAGTAGTAACCTAGGTATGTATATTCACAGATTCACAACAAATGTGTGACATTGAATTACTCACTATTGTTTGCTTGTACTTGATAACAATAAACGCCAACCTATTAGCGATCTACGAGTAGCATTGACATAGATGATCCGGTCATAGGAGGAAGAAAGGTAATGAGTCGAGTCACGCAGACTCACATCATGCACGAACTGCCTCGATTATTGTGCCCGTGTGTATTATCTACCAGGCACAATTAAATGACAATTCTCGTACAAAAAGTTTTTAATATTTTGAACGACATTGCCACGTAGGCGCGTGCCCTGTACGCCAAACGTCACAAATATGTGACAAAAGGCACGGCGAATTTGTGGCTTCGCGTCGTGGGCACGCCGATGCGTTTATTGCTCTAGCGTTTAAAATGTTAAATTTAAGACGCAATTTAATTTCAGCGACACTCAATAACAACATTTGCAACAACTTCATGCGATTGCGAACGCTCCTTAAGGTGCGTTTACACGAGCGATGAAAATTGATCAATAACAAGCAATAGTGGTCGATTGGAACGTCATAAAAAATCAAGCAATTTACGGCAACGGCAGCACGCTTCAATTTCGCGAAATGTTTTGCAATGACAACATTGAGTGTCTGGGGAAACTCCAAGAAACAGGCAAAATGTGAGTTATTTAGTTGAAAAATAAAACAAAACACTATGGAGTAAATGGAGCAATTAGAAACAATATTGCCGCATTATATTGCAGTTGCTCCACATTGCTCCAGTAATTGCTCAAGATTGATCCATGCGTGTTGCCGACCAATAATTGATAAATAGGAACGAGAATTGCTTCGCTCGTTACGTATCAACCGAATTTCAGAAACAATCGAAGAATGGGCTAATTTATACCAGTGCAGGTGACATAAACAACTTAATCAAACGACATATGTATTTGACAGAACATTTGTAACAATGAACCATAATTTACAGCATTCATAAAAGTTAATTCGCCGTGTCATTCTAACCACTAACAATATAATAGAATATAAGTACACAATATAAGTTACAGAAAATATAGACAAGGAAAACATTACATAGGGTGACACAATGGGCGGCTCTCTCTCTCTTTTTAAAAGTTTACTTACTGTGTTTAACTACTTGGGACCAGCGTATTGTTGTTTACTCACACAAGTAAAACCTTACTAAGTCTTTTCAATTTTTTTTTTACGTGTTGGCCAACTTTGACCTGCGGCGTTTTTATAAATTCTATAATTTTCCTATTTCCGAAATAAGTTTTGATATAATATTAACGACTAGATTATCCTACATGAAGATGGACGAGAGAGCTATAGCTGCACGACAGGCCCCAGAAAATGGCGTTGGTTGATATCGACTTAGATTACCGTTTAAATTTACAACTCTTCGATTTTGTATTGTAATTATATCAGTGTCCATTCTACTAATTTTAAGTTGTCAGTCGCAATCTGTATAAAATGTGTGGAAATCGAGGCTTCTTCGACAGATTGCCACTAAGAAGCGAATGCGAATACAAATTGAAGAGTTATAAATCTGAAGGGTCCAAGTGCCAAAATTAAAAAAATATCCATTTCTTTATTATAACTGGAAATTTTTAAATCGGCACTTGGACACTTTACATTTAAAATATTGTTGATGAAAAACGTGTTCGCTGGGAAACATTCGCGAATGGACCGGAGTCACCAGTGCAGTGTAGATTTAACATCAAACACTACGAAGATGCTCTTTTTCGACTACTCGTAGTATTACAAAGGTAGAAACATAAAAAACAGGTTTCACACTTTTAAAAAAAAATTAATATGGGTTTGCTCTCGACTCTAGTCTAGGTCATAGATGACAGAGACAAAGTCGACGATGGAGCGGGCTTACCCAGATGAAGCCTTTTCACTCTAATGTTTAAGGGATTAGGGTTGTATGCGTTCGGAAACACAGACGCAGGCAGAGAGTTCCACTCCTTTGCTGTGACTTTGCGACCTTCCTGATAGCGCGAAGAGAGATGCGACCGTTACGTACCGATAAGCGATTTAAATTGCAAGTGCATATCCACTCATTGCGATGCAATTCGAATTTGCATCGCACGTTGGGGTATTGACCAAAAATCAGGTCAGAAGACAAAAACAAACAAATGAAAACATCACAATTTTTTGACAGTACGGCCATTTGTTCCAGGTTCATTAACCTGGAACAAATGGCCGTACTGTCAAAAAATCATTATTAGGCTAAATCATCATTAGGCTACCTAACGGTTTGTGTGTACCTCTCCCAAAGCCTCGCGAATATAGGCGTGATGTTAGAGCGACATCACGCACTACTTAATGCTTTCAATATTTCATTCAAATTGTATCTTATCGCCGATGACATGGTAATAAAGAAATAAAGAGTATACAAGGGTACATTTGACTCTGCTTGATTGAAGGAGAATCTGAACAGACTGAAGAACTACCAAACACAATTGAGCCGTAACAAAATAGTTAAACGTAACCTTTACGATAAGTCAACAAAAATTTCAACAACTAGAAAAAATACGTGACTTGGGAGTCATAATATAACAACTATTTGACCAACATAATATACTAAACGTGTCATCGAATGGATTTTAACTCCTTGAATTTATTTTACGTAACAGTGAGAGCGCTTACGCACTACGTCCGATCCAAATCCGATCAGAATCCGTCAACATACTGACCGAGAAAACTCGGACCGGACTCGGTTATTGCTTACGCACTACCTCCGATCCAAATCCGTGATTCAGACGTCATTTTACGCGGAGCCGCTACAGAGCGTTCACGTCACTGTATTATATTACTCTTTGGTTCACGTAACTAAAAGAGTTATGAATATAAATGTGAATGGATGGACAGGGAGAGGGAGGCCAAAGAAAAGATGAATGGATTGTGTTTGGAGTGATCTTTTTTTTCTCTCTCTTGACTCTAATCTAGGTCATAGATGACAGAGAAAAATGTCGACGATGGGGCGAGCTTCCCCAGAAGAAGCCTGTCCACTCTAATTTTGAAGAGATTAGGGTTGCGTGCGTTCGGAAACACAGACGCAGGCAGAGAGTTCCACTCCTTTGCTGTGCGTATTATAAAAGACGTTTGGAAACGTTTGAAAGAAAAGGGAGTTAGTAATAGCGTGACGGCTGACAGGACAGAATGGAAGAAAAAAACGTGTTGCGCCGACCCCAAGTAACATGGGACAAGGGCAGGAAGATGATGATGGATGACATCGTTTATCATGAGCCCTTTCAATCGGCGTCTGGCAATGCTATTGTACGTACGTAGACGCAGAAGAAGTAAAAAATTCTGGGTGCATACGCTAAGCTCTACGCCCGACCGTCTTTTCATGGATACTGATCGGGTTCGGATCGGACGTAGTGCGTAAGCGCTCTAAGGATTTAGAATCCTCACAAAAAACAGAAGTAAGTATTCACTACACACCTAATTCTAAGTGTTTCATGAATATGATTTTATGGAAAATGAAGTGTCCAGAGGCGTTTCCTATATCGTCGCTCGCATGACTAAAAGTCGTATCTAATTGTTGTGCTGATTTGAGTTAGGGCAACCACATTGTTCTACCGTCGTTTCTCTATGTTACATATATGTTACTTACATGTAACATAAAGAAACGACGGTTAGAAAAAAAAAATCCGCAAAAAAATAAGATACCGACTTTTAGTCATGAGTGCGACGATATTTGTGTATGTTCGTGTGTTACAAAGACCGATTAGAACACTACAAAATGGTAATTGCACTTGCTGAAAGAAGGTAAACAGCAGAATCTTCTTCCGTACAAAATATTCAATGAAGTCATAGACTGCAACCAATTACATACTACTAAGTAAATATGATCGCGTCATCTCGTCTGCCACGGAAAACCCACTGCAACTAATTTACTTCACGCATTATTGACACGGAGAATGAGTTTCCCAAAGGATTCACAAGTGTCTAATTCTACTATACTTCTGAACGAGATTTTTTTGAATTCAATACACAGGTATAAACAAAATTACAACAAAATTCAGTACTATATATATCTTTTGTTCCTTTTATGTCATACATATTATATGGTGTACAATTAAGTAGTTATAAATCACAAGTAATATACCAATGCGCAAGTGAGTTTGTTCGTTTGTTACCCTTTCATGCCTCAATCGCTGAGCCGATTTTGAGGAATTCTGATAAAGAGATAGGTTGGAGACGGTTAAAGGCTACCTTTTTTCCGAATTCTATTCAATACGAGCATAGCCGCGTGAAAATGGTAGTAATAAATAAATCAGTTTTAGTAAATAATATTGCCGGCTTTACCCCGGGTCACCATACAATTTGACACTTTCAAACAGGTGGTTTATGAATAAAAAATAATCCACGCATTGCTATGCGCATCGGCAAGACTCCGACAACTGTTTTGTTTAACTTCATTCCAAAGTGAGTTTTTTATCCATAACAAACTTTTGCAAGAGTTTAAACACAATAATATTAAAAGAACTCTTCTGTCTGAATTCACTTTCTTTGTAAGAACTTTTCCCACCTGATTTTTTTTACTTCATAATGTTTTATGCGAAGTGGGAAAATATGAAGTGTAAAATTTTGGCGGTGCAAATGAACACCTAGACACGTTAATACAATGTTATCAAAATATCATAATATTCTTGTACCGACGAGTTTTTAACTATAAAAAAGTTACACGTGGCGACTTCGTCCCTCAATTTAAGATAATATTTTGAAACTCGTTGCTCAAAAAACAATATGAATCTGGTTGTTTTTGCGTTACATTACATCCATTATCTGGGAGGTAACTGCTACCTACGATGGTAATGAGTCAGACAACTAGTATTACATATATGATGAATAGAACAAAACATTATGTGTATGAGGTTGAAACTAATTTGTTTGTTTACACAAATTCTGTTGTGGGAAGCCGTAATTGTTTTGTTATGTTGATGATTTAGAAAACGTAACGGATCTGCGCAAAAACTCGCAATTATAAAAGACATGCTAAGAGGGTCATTGGCGACGTAAAACTGGTGGATGCCAAGCTTCACAGCTTGGCTCATCGCCGCAAGGTTGCCTGTTTGTCGGTCTTCTACAGATTGTACTTCGGGGAGAGTGTCCAAGAACTCCACGACCTCATCCCACCGGCCCCCTTCTACCATCGGACAACTAGACGCACTGCAAGTTACTATCCCTACCTTGTTGCTATTTCACCAATTCGCACTAAACGTTTCCAAACGTCTTTTATAATGCGCACAGCAAATTAGTGGAACTCTCTGCCTGCGTCTGTGTTTCCGAACACATACAACCCTAATCTCTTCAAAACATAAGTGAACAGGCTTCTTCTGGGTAAGTTCGCTCCATCGTCGACTTTGTCTAAAAACAAACTCATCTCAAATAAAAAAATAAACCGCTAAGAAAACAGTCGAGTACTCTTTTTGATTGTGCTTATTATTTGAGGGCGGATTTTCGCCACGCTACCTTCACTGGCAGTGGGCAAGACACAATGGCCCCAGAACAAATAGTCGAAGACGTTGAAAGATTCTGACAAATTGAGATTCAGTCGCGTTAGCGATTGTCGAAAGCTAAACCACATGACATTTCGGTAGCGCATGTCAATCTCATTCATTTTTTACTTTTTGACCATCGTTAGAGCTGATAGAAAGTAATTAACATTGGCCAATTATTTATTATTGATCTCACTAAATTTAAAGGCCGAGTTTTTGGGGATAGGAACTTGACCTTTTTTTCACTTGTTCCTTTTTTGGGGGATTATAATTACTTAAACAGACTTCTACTGGGTTTACTAAATGGTAACTTAACCTTTCGGGAAATACATTTGTGCTGATACTGTTCCCATTTCTGCGACGTTTTTTTTTTCGAGATGAGTTTGCTCTTGACCCTAGTCTAGGTCATAAATGTCAGAGACAAAGTTGAGTTACGTAAGACATCCCACTGCCTCTTATGGAGGATGGAGGAAGGATAGGCAGGGGGTACCATAAGATGCATTGGGCTATAATACGCGGACCCAGCGACAGTGAAGGCGGACGGATAATTATTTTTTAAATTAATTAGGCAGCAAACAAAGCAACCAATTCAATAAAACACCAAAAACATCACGGAAAATTTAAATTCCTTATTCTGCTCAAAGACTTTGAATTTGAGTGCCTTTCAGAGGTATTTCAGTAACTTGTTCAAGAAATACTAGTGCTGTGAAGTTGAAGTTGAGCGCACACAGGTACGGCTTCGTCGATCGATGGCGGATACTTGTTCACATAATAATACTAATTAATATAACAAACAACAATCACACGCCGCTGTTGAAAACTACCTCCCTACCTCCCGTCACCCCTTTTGCCGAAGCTCTATAACGACCTGCAGAAAATGAAGTGGATACGACTGGCGAACTTGTCGAAGTGCTCATAAACATATTATTGTAACATGTTGCGAACTACAGCAGTTAGTTATTACAGTAAAGTTATTGATTGCATTTCATGGGAACGCATGTATTGATTCAATTTGATGTAGGTATATTTATCAAGGTCATTCGACAGAATTCATGTAAATAATGATATGTTACTGCCAAAGTAACGATTCAGGAGTTGTCTAAAAAAACCTTTTTAATTACAAATATAAAAAACAGAAAACTTGTTTATTATATCTATGTTCGGCGCAGTGGTTGAGCGACTGGCTGGTGTACGTTGCGTTTCGCGGGCTCAATTCCGCACGTAACAAATATTTGTATGGCCGACAGATGGTTGTTCCTGGTCTGGCTGATGTGTAGGTATACGAGTTTGTATGTTTTTAAAAGCACCAACCTTGTTTATTATATCTATGGCACCAACGATACAGGAGAAATTCCTAGTGTGGGGTAAAGATTAAAAAATAAATCAAAATAAAGTTATTACAATTAGTTTGATGATAATAACGGAAAATAAAACGAATTAAATACGAGGTTTTGTTGTTAAACACATAAAAACCGGCCAAGTGCGAGTCGGACTCGCGCACTAAGGGTTCCGTACCATTATCTATAAAAACGGCAAAAAAATCATGTCTGTTGTATGGGAGCCCCTTAAATATTTATGACTGTTTTTTAGTATTTGCTGTTATAGCGGCAACAGAAATACATCATCTGTGAAAATTTTGATCCGTCTAACTATCACAGTTCATGAGATACAGCTTGGTGACAGACAGACAGCGGAGTCTTAGTAATAGGATCCCGTTTTACCTTTGGGTACGGAACCCTAAAAGGACACTTGCTTGCAGTTTGCTATCTATTTACGAAACTGCAGCTGCGTTTTTGCTGACCCACGTCGTATGCAACAAGCCGTCTCAATGGTCCATGGCATAAAATGCGTTTTATCGTCCATTCCGAATAGGTAGGCAACAGGCATATTGTGCAAGAATGCGTATAAAATAATAAGTATTAAGGGCCCATTACCGAGTAGCGGGGTATTGTTACAGAGGAAAAACACATAACATTGGCCTCACCTGGCCGTGTTGACATAGCAACACAAATTGCTTGGTGCTTATCAGTGTGTGTTATGACTCTCTGTGCGTATTGGTGCGGACTGTAAGTGCAGAGAGTAATTCATCATCTTCCTGCCCTTATCCCATGTTACTTGGGGTCGGCGCAACACGTTTTTTGACAGGAGTCAACCGTCACGCTATCACTAACTCCCTTTTCTTTCATATCACTCCTAACACAATCCATCCATCTTTTCTTTGGCCTCCCTATATTCATAATTCTTTTAGTTACGTGCATTTCATCCCTCATTTTCACATGACCATACCAAGATAAGCGGTTCCCTTTTAACTTTTCCGTTACAGGCGCCACTTTTAAGCTACCTCTAATGAACTCATTTAAGCTAAATAAATAAATGTTGGCCTTAGGCCCGTCCCCAAACGAAAACTCATGCATTAGGGTACAATTCTCCCTGAGGAGTAAGAATTCTATCTGAGCTCAATAATAACGTCCAAACGGGTCGATCTTTAAGGTTAAGCAACGCTTGGCGAGGTCGGTCTGCGGATGGGTGACCATCTAAACAACCGTTGGTACCTGCCGTCTCTGTAGATCTTTGGCAGCCGTCACGGATTGTCAGAAGCCAGAAAATCTGACACCAGTCTTGCCAAGGAGAACCGTGTTATCTAATTCCTGGGTCCTGGAGGTCAGTTAAAGAAAACGGTTTAACTGGAAGCCGACCCAAATTTTTTGGAAAAAGATTACGCAGATGATGGCGGTACAATTCTACCGATAATATTGTGTGTAGATGTTTTTTTTTAATTGGGACAAGCCCGCCATACATTCTCAACCACTGCAACTCCTGAAAGCCAGAATCAACAGTGGAAATCACCAAAAAAAACGCCGAGTCAAAGAAGCTCGACGCGTCCCGGAGAAACGGTATAACTGCCTTGGATCTCGCAATGAAATTAATCAGAAAAGCAAAGTAGTAAGTAGGAAAAAACGTAATTTCCACTTCCCGCCATTCAAGCAGGAGTCAGAATTGAGCTAGGCCTATTGCCTATTGGCACCAAGGGTCGGTACTCTATTTATTTTTAACCGACTTCAAATAAAGGAGTAGGTTCTCAATTCGTCGGAACCTTTTTTTTTTGTCTGATATGACAGGAATAGTGACTCGTGTCTTTTAATTAAACTGCCATTTCAGTATTCCACTGAAGGAGGTTTTGTCTTTTTGGTCATAATTTCAAATTGGTGATATAAGAAATCCCTGGCTTCGTTGGAATTCTCTAATTATTTAAAAACAAAATTTTGGTTTTGCAATAAGTAATATAATAAGAGGTACTGTTATTTTCTAGGGCTGTACTCTTCATTTACCCTTCCTAAAATCAGAAATACTCTATTTCTTTTAAAAATGTTGGAAACCCTAGTGTCGCGGTGTGCTGCGGGAACTGTGGCTCAGCCAGCCGGCAGTGTTCGCTTGCGAATAGTAAATGTTATCGACACAGACTGCTCCCGCCAGATTGCACCGCAAACAACACTCATACAGAATCCACAACAGATTAACTAAACAAACATTGTGAAGTAACTAGCTTTTGCCCACGCGTATCCCGTATTTTCCCGTTCCTGTAGGAATTTTCCATTCCCTTCCAAAAATATTTTTTCAAATCCGACCGGTGGTTCCAGAGATTAGCGCGTTCAAACAAACAAACAAACTCTTCCGCTTCAGCTTTATTACTAGTAAATAATATTGTTTGTTTGTAGGTTATCTTTAAATGTATAGATCATTCGGACCATTTTCGTATTTTTCGAATCATCGCATTGCAGTCTCAAACTGTGGAAAACAATTACTAATTTTGACCAAGTTATTGACATTATTTGTCGCTGAAATGATATTGCGACTTGAATATGAACGCTTTTCACATAAGAGATTGGATTTCAGAGGACCTAGCACGAAGGTTGTGACGTATACTTAACGTTACCTGTATCGTTAACGTAAGTGAATTAATTATATAAAATAAAAAACTACAACCCCACAGTATTTTGGTTTAATATTATGCGACATACAAAATTTGTATCATACAAAAATTTGAATATAGAATCCAATTCAAATAAATATTATGTGCGAAATGAGTATTATGATTATAGTAGAATTGTATGGTACGCTTAGATACTATACGTCAACAACATTCGTTCTAGGCCCTCTGATTACTAAATTCATTCACTAAAAACTTCACTATCCCTGTGAGCCAAGGGCTAAGCGATTAGGGCGAGCGATAGTCCCGCGGGAAATCTTAAAGATAACGACGACGAGAGAACGCATCTTAAAATACGAGAATTGACGTTAAGTGTCCTTACACCTTAGAGAAGTAACTGTGAACTTCTTAGGCTTACCGCTGTATACTCTGGAATATAAGTACGTACAATTGTAGGTACATAGATGTGCCAGACAGTTCATTTGGGTCAGCGGCGACCGACGCGCGATATTAACTGCACCTGCACGTTGACGACCTAACGCGGCAACTAAGATTGGCAGCTTGCGTGCCACGATTGAAATCACTTTTGATCTTATTCATTTACAAAAACTTCTTGCAACACAAAGGTACAAAGGCGGACTTAATGCTCTAGGCATTCTCCATCAATGAACCAAGGGTGGTGAAGAGATAACATGACATGAGAGGAAAAAAATAAGAAAGTCAATATGTACAGTCAGAAAAGCTATTTGGTATACAGGCAAAAAAAATATTTTTTCTACTGCACTGCCAATATGTATTTCTAATGCATGCATTTTAACTTTTTAAGCTTATGTCAAACTTACAAGTGTGGTGTACTATAATTATCTACTCAGCTCCACTTACAACATTGTTTAAAAGTAGTTTCAATTTAGCTGCCTGTATACCAAATAGTTTTGTTGACTGTACACACCACACCAACTTTACTTAACAGTTTCTTTATATTAGCAAAGAAGAATAAAAAATCAAAGACAAAAATTTGGTTGGTCTACCGTTTCGAATAGAGCAAATAAACTACAAGAGAAAAGACGCATCAATTTTTATTTGTTTGCGAGTACAGCAGCTCAAGCCAATTCATTAGGAAGCAGGTGAAGATATCATGTGAGGATATTTCCATCGCAAACCTCATCAATCGCTTTCCACCAGGTCCAAAGCAGCCTCAAGATACAGAATCCAGTGAATCAATGACAATTAATATGATGAAATAGGAGGCATACGGACGACCCGGCACTCGCAAGACAATCGGTGACATAAAGATGATATTGACACATGTCCGTAAACAAATAGGACACGTAAATACAGTAACGATATTTGTAAAAGACAGCTAACCAGGATCCTAATTGTTTTGTCCCAAAATAAAAGTCAAATCAAATCAAAATCAAAAGTCATTTATTCAAATTGGGCTGAGTGCCAGCACTTTTTGAACGTCAAAGTTCTACATAAAGACAGTCCCCCAAAACGCCCGCCCGTCACCACTTCCTAGTGTTAGAGCTGGGAAAAAGTGGCGCAACAAACTTCCCAGCAACCGTAAGTTATCGGCCTCATATGCTTTTATTTTACATTGCAACCACATTGGATCTGGAATTACATTCAATTGTGAATGATATTTCGATTTTTTTAGTCACAAAAAGGGTGTTGGGCACTTCGGAATTAACGACGCGGTTGGCGGCGAAGCAAGCCATGAAAACTACGTTCCAAATAAACTAATTAATAGTTGTATTATTATGGTTTATGAAAGGGACAAAAGAGAGCGATTGTTTCCCACGATCGAGCTCGCACGTTGTGTAAACTCGTGCTCAATTTTACAGCAGTTTATCAGACTTCTCTTCTTCACGTGATTCTATGTTACACATAGCGCATTTGCTAGTTTATGGTTAACTCAAACCCAGAAAATGTGTCATTACTCATGTGTAATGGAATTAAAAACAAACGTTATAAAAGTCCACACCTTGAATTGAGTCACTTTAAGTAAACACCGACCTTGTTGATTACCCAAATAAATCTGAATTTTTTGCCCTTTCAGGTCAACCTAGGAGGTTATCGGCAGCATCACCGGACTTGTCTTTTAATATCAACGAAAGCCTCAAGTTAGGAACTGACTTTTATTTTGAACACTTCCTGTCTCTTACCTGCAAAATGCAACTTGTCATTGCGAATTTTAATTTTACCCCTAACGCCATCTATCGAGTTCAGTAAATGACACATACACGACACTGACAACACAGACATTTACAGCGTTAACAAACATTTAGAAGAGCAATCTCAATCGTCTATTCGGTCCGATGCATAGGCCTGAGAGAAGCGGTCATCGACCTAATTTACTGGCGATGCACTTCGCGAGTGTCAGCCGACCTATTTGCAATGAGAATAGATTGGCTGCCTAATAAAGTGCAATTGTCGCGAAGTGATGCGCTGAACTCCCAGCAAGTCACAGGAAAAACGGTCGCCGGTTTTAGAAGTTTTTTTTTTTTTTTTTTCAAAATAAATGAAGGTACGGGTGAAGGTATAAAGTTAAAAAATGAGTCATGTACACTCGATAGAAATCTTCATCATCACCATCAGCCTAGCCTTTTCCCAACTACATATATTGGGGTCGGCTTCCAGTCAAACCGGATTCAGCTGAATTTTACGTGGAGCGGCTGCCTACCAGACCTCCACAACCCATCAACTGGGAAACACGGTACTTCTGGGCAAGACTGGAGTTAGATTTACTAGCTTCTGACAATCCGTAACTCGATAGAAAATGTTATTTGAAAAAAAAATGTTATTATTGTTAATGATGTTGAAATGTTTTTAATAAAAAAATATTATTAATGTTAATGTTATTATTAAAGATTTATTATTATTATTATTTATATATCTACCATAAATAATATGATAAATCGGTAGATCTACTGACTTTTTTAAAAGCTAAACCTGATTTTTTTATAAGCTCAATCTGTCTGTTTGGAGCGGTTAGAAAGCAAAGTTTTCTTTATGTTAAAGAAACTAGGGTATACTAATTAGAGCTATTTAATTTAAATTCAATAGTTGCTGATGATATTTGCAATTAAAAAAAAATGGGAATTGTTATTTATTTAACATAAAACCGAAGTAGAATTAACGTGAAGTGAAAGCGTCGACTAAAGGGCGTTGAAAGACAATCTCGCTCTACCTGATCAAAGGCTAGGGCTGGCGCTGATAGAAATGCTTAGATAAATAAGTATCGATAATTTCGGTAAGTATTTTCCGGAATTAATTGTATTAGCAACAAGACACCATGGGCGTGCAGTAGGCTACAGTAAGGGTAGGCCAGGCCGCATATTGGAGTCTGTTTGGAGTCGTTGAAATCACGATACTTACGATGCAAATTTTCGTCCACTCTGAGAGTTGACGAAAATTTTTTATTGGGCATTATGTATGGACTGGCCTACTCTTACTGTAGCCTACTGCACGCGCTTGCAAGACACAGAGCTGAACTTGTAAGTCTGTCAGGAAAAGTACATCACCAGAGCTGCATTTCATTAAATATTAATAAAATTGATAGGTAGAGAAACCTCCCTAAACCGACATCTACCACGAACGACAACCCTTCTCAAATACGAAGATATCTCGGTATGTAAATATGACCACCCATCCATGGAACGACCGCGGTAAGTGTAGCAACACCTGATCCGTGCGGTGGTTATTATATTAGACGCTGTGGACGATGTATCTGGTATCATTCAATCTAACCGGTAATCAGTCTCAGATAAATTTATCGCATTTTTATTACCTACTAGTGGTCCCGGCGAACTTTGTACCGCCTTAGAATAAATTTTTGCCGTTTTTTGTTTTTGTCATGTATCAGAAATGGTGTTGTCTTCGAAAATGATTTTTGTAAATATTAAAAAAAAATCAGCAATCGAAAGAAACACTAAAAATATTGGTTACCCAGTGCATAAACACATCCAAGTCTTTGTTATCTCATAATTCCGATACTACACATGTGCAGGCGCACGTGACTACGTCAAGAACCTACCCATAATGGATGTGTTTATTCTAGTGTGCAGGCAATTTATTAATTTAGGTCAAAATAAAATTACTTTCATCAGTATTTTTTGCTTGGATATTTTTGGTTAGACGTTCTGAACGCTGTGTTAAAATTTGATTTTAATAGGACCTTATAAATATCGTAATTTTCAGTGCTAGATTTGCAATTAATTGAATAGACCTCAAATGGCATTTACCTTAATCATTATTAATACATTATTATTCAACTGACAAAGTTCGCGAACTATGTCAATTTAAACACCGATTTAATTGTTATTAGTGTTTGATCGATTTCCTTGTATATTGTGTAATCACACTATATCACACTAATATTATAAAGGCGAAAGTTTGTGAGTGTGTGTGTATGTTTGTTACTTTTTCACGCGCAAACGGCTGGTCCGATTTAGATGAATTTTTTTATAGAGATTGTTTGAGTCCCGGAAAAGGACATGGGATTAGGTTTGTATCCCGGGAGTATGTTCCCTTGGGATAATTTTCGACATTCACGCGGGCGGAGCCGCAGGCGACGGATAGTTGTGTATATTTTATTTAACGGAAAATCCTTGCCAATATTTCACTTTGTGTACGCAAAATACTGCGTGGTACACGCGTGGTTCACGCCATCATGCGTAAGAAAGCGGCTTCCCTACTGCAACGCTTGCGCAATACTCGTAATCCTGAAAGTGATTGTTGGCAGACCAGACTGCCCCATCCAAAGGCATTGGTGGAGGTAGCTATAGGTAGCCATAAGTAAATAATTACAGGAATAATAATAATACTAACATAGCATATAAGAATAATCATTAACTAACACACTAACAATTTATGGACTTTGTAATTGGTCTGAAATAATTTATTTATTTATTTATTTATTTATAATGTTGACACGGTTTGTAGACCAATTACATTAACACACAAAGTACACAAAATGTAAGCATTAAAAAAAAAAAATATAAATATATATATATATATATTAATATTTATAAATTTACGTACTTTCACAGAAGCAAAGACAAGCGCACAAAACAGTTTTGAGCTGATCTGCAAATAGGTCACAGTTCGGGTTAGCTTCCATAAAGATGTTTTATTTTATTTTTTATTTATTAGTTAAATTTTCAGAGCTGAGTGATAATTTAATAGTTGCATGGTGTTTGATTTGACCGCGGCCCATCAATCAATCATTTATTTTGTTAAACATAGGTACGTATGGTTACAGATGGTATATATATTATCTTAAATATGTGCGCTATGTTTTTCCAATAATCGACTGGCCGGTTGGTCTAGTGGTAGTGACCCTGACTGCTAAACCGGAGGTCGTGGGTTCGATTCCCACCCAAGACAAATCTTTGTTTGATGAGCATGATCATTTGTGCTGTGTCTGGGTGTAATTTGTCTACAATATGTATGTATTTAGAAATATATAAGTATGTTTATCAGTTGTCTGGTTGCCATAGCACAAGGCTCTGCCTAGTTTGGGATCTGATGATCGTGTGTGAGATGTCCCAAGATATTATTATTATTATAATATATGGCGTACAAAATTTACATAAACAAGCAATTACAATTCAGGTGGTATTTCAATAGATTACATTAACGCAAACGGCTTTAGAAGGAACACGGATGGGTTTTAGTCAGTAAGAATCTAACACGCCCTTCCGCTCCACCGAGAGCGGAAGAAGTCATTTATTATTTACAATCCTTAAAAAAAAAGGTGTTTGATTTAAATTCTTTGCCTGTCATCGATAAAACCGCCACTGTACCCAAAGGTTCTATTGGTGTACAATAAAGTATATTCTATCATCTAGATACTGGAAAACATATGATGTACTAGCTTTTGCCCGCGACTTCGTACACGCATATCCCGTTTTCCCCATTCCCGTATAGCATTCCGCATGAATGCAACTTTCATATACAAAAAGAATTGTCCAAATCCGACTGGCAATTCCAGAGATGAGCGCGTTCAAACAAACAAACAAACTCTTCAGCTCTATTATATTAGTATAGATAATACACCTACGGCCTAGAACCAGTAACATAATACACTAACAAATACGGTAAATAAACGAATAGCGAATGACGCACGCGGAAACGCCGTGTGTTCGAATAAATAATAATTACAGTGTGCACTTTGTGTGCATTACCTTATACAATGATACCATGAGAAATATGTGCGGAAACGGCCTACAGATTCACTTTGATAGGTAATTAATTGACTGTCAGTTGTATCGAACTTCTGTTGTTACGAGTATGTAGCGTGGTACAGGATAATTGCAAAACTTGCAAAGGGGTCCTTGTACTCAACATCAACGGGCATGCCGATTCGTTTATGATCTAACGGCCACAAATTCGCCGTACTTTTCGTCACATATTTGAGACGTTTGGCGTACAGGCTCCGCGCTTGCTTGGCATGACACGTGACAAAGGCGTTCAAAAGGTTGTAAACAAATCTGACTACGACAAGCACAGAAATCGCGAAATAAATCACCTGTTTAGTATCTACATTTTGTCAAGTTAAGCACACTAAAATGTAAGGTAACCATACAGGGACGGTGGTCCCATAGTAAAAGTCGTTCGTAATGATGAGTTGAGTGATGATGGTTGAGATCACAAAGGCTGATTCGTCTGCTGTAGCGGAATTTGTTCGAAAGAGTCACCGCGACCCCGGAACGCAAAGGGCTTTAGAACGAACACGGATGGGTTTTAGTCAGTAAGAGTCTAACACACCCTTCCGCTCACCCAGAGCGGAAGAAGTCATTTGATGATTACCCATCCATAAAAAAAAGGCTCTCTAATGTTTTTCGTCAACAGTGCTGAGTATAACGTCCTGAGTACAACTCGTTAAATCAGGAATACGAAAGCAATAGAGTAAATTAAATGCAATTAATTGTGTCTCTTAACTTGAATTAAATTTAATGAAATCCTGACATTTTAGTGAAAACTAAAGGAGCATTTGTCTTTTCAGCTATTCTCTTCCTTTATATCCTTTCTTAAAATAGATATACTTACTCTACTTTTTCAACCCTACCTTTGTTTAACACTTCGGGAAGAAAGTGATGATATGTGTGATATTGATTAGCGCACACTTAATAGATTTATTTATTTATCAACATACATCTACCATTACAGATAAACCAATGCGGTAAATGCGCCTTAATTAATACTTAATTGTTACTTATAACTAATACCTATAACTAATTACAAATAAAGCATTCCTTGTGAATTCACACAGAGAACAACAGAATAAGTCTGTCTCACTCGCTATTAGGTTACGATACGGTTAAGATATACAAGAAAAACCTACTAGTTTAACGTATACAAGAAAAATAAAGTACCTACACATTAGTCCAACGTTAGCCAGCCATGAGCGTGGGTAGCGCGTACGCGCCGGATGAACGCTTGGCTTTCACACCAAAACAGATATGGGGCTCTAGAGCAGTGATATTCTGTCAACGGTAGCGAGTTAAAGGCGATGTCGCTTTGATGTTCATTCTGCAAAATCTCACCGCGATGATTTAGGTGCCATAAACTGTCATTTTTCTTTGATTTGATGGACCGACAGCTCTTTTTGTTTTGATTTTAATTTTGACGTTGAGATGTTTACAGAATCGCACTGCAGATTGACAAACGCTGTCGAAGTTACTTTGAGACTCATACACACCTCATACATATAAGTTTTATGAACAAACACAAATATTGTATAGCAGACTTACAAAAGAATCAAATCAATTTATCGGTATTTTTTTTTCATTATTTTTCGTACATAAATAGGTACCAGAAACCTCTGTCGAGTTTCGTTAGCCAGCATTGTCTCAACTTCTTTAAAGTTATATTTGTTCAAACTGAAGTTAATTAATATCGTTAGTCAAAAAGCCAATTAAAAGTTTGAATTCTTCCTTGATTAACTGTTAGTAAGATTTCGTTGGATTCTTTATTTGTTCTGAGTTTCCTGTAGTCGCTGATCGAATTGATTTACGATTAAAACAGAAGGGGTAGAATGGGACCCCACCCCACGGCCGCAGGTTGAGCAGCCTGCGGACGTGGGGTGGGATTGCATTGATAGACAAGAGCGAGCACTCGTATCTATCAAAAACATTTAGTGAATTACCGCTACATTCCATTTTACAATATATTTGCCACGCTGCGTTAAAACGTATGGCTGCGTCTGAAATGCTGTCGAGGGATTTGTTAATTTTAATTAACGAAAACCAGTTCTTTTGTTTACGTCTGCCATGTCCGAAAATGAAACAAATAATCTCATAAGCTTCGTATTTTTCGTCTTTCGTTTATGAAATAACTTGGTAAAATAAATACTGGTATTCGACTGAATCCGGTTTGACTGGAAGCCGACCCCAATATAATTGGGAAAAGGCTAGGCAGATGATGTTTTTGTAATAACTTCTTTTTGTCAAGAAAATGTTTTGGTAAGTATCTGCTTGCTCGTGCTTTATTAAATCTTCATAGGTACACATAATATAAATAAATATATAGGTATGTCTATGTCTAACTCGGTCTGCTCCTCACATATTCAATTACTCAAAGCCTTATTGGTCAACCGATACTTAGTTGTTTAATCATCACAGACTTGATCGGGCTTTCAGTGTGATGGGCTATTGGTTATTATGGTGACGTATCATATCATCTACAATAATCCATATATATCTTATCTTTACTATAATATTATTAAGAAGAAAGATCTTATCTGAGGTTCGTGAGGGGAAGTACAGATTCAGGCGGGAGAAGTCGCAGGCAAAGTGCTAGTTCCATTTAATTTAATAAAAGAAAGATAGGTACAGTTTCTTTGATTTTTATTGCACCTATTGCGTTACCACATTCCCAATCACTCGACTACAAGAACCCATCCCTGATTTGCGATTACAAAAACAAAGCAGTATCGTGCCGCTATTGTATGCAAAAGCGGATTTTCGTTTAGGCCCTACATGTATATAGTACAGGGTCAAACGAAAATCCTGTTAGATAGCAACGATGACAGTATTAAGAAGTGTCCATGCACCGTGAAGGCATTGTTTATGGATTATCAAGGCTCGAGGGGCGAAGTCCCGATCATTTCGGGGCATCAGACGCTTTGAATAGAGTTTCAATTTCCAATCGACGTTTATACCCTCCTGTTAATTGCATAAAATGTAGTTTGCTGCGCCAAAAGGACTTGTGCGCCTACGAAAATGGAATTTCAGAGAGCTATATTGAGAATTATGTACAGCGGCCACAAATAATTTAACAGTAATAATGTTTATTCGTTTGTGAAATGCATTACCCGTAGAAGTGAGGCGTGCCAACACGCTACCAGCTTTTAAAAGAATAGTGAAGGAGCATTACCTTTCACTTTATTTTTCTGCTCCTGTCTCAATTATATATTTGATAAGTGTATAAAACGTTTGTACACTGACAGCCCTAAATCTATCTCCCTTCGTTCAATCCATCCAAAGGTTGTCTGGAAGAGATTGCCTTGTGCGATAAGACCGCCCATTGTACACTTATTTTATGTTTGATTGTCCTGTTTCACTAATTCTTTTTTTGTTGTGTTTGCTAGTGGCAGGAGAAGGTTCTCAAGAAAATTTTAAAAAATATATATACATCTGGGCGAAGACGAGGCCGGCCACTAGTAAATAAATAAATATGTAATCTCCATTGCTTAACTATAGTAAAACAGTCTTCCCTCACCTATTTATTATGACCAACAAGTTACAAATCATAGTATGTATAAAATATGTGCCCAGAATAAACTAGAGCACAAACATGACTAATATTCAAAGTAAAGATAAGCGTAAACACAGAGATTAAAGAAGAAAGATTATTCTAATTAATTCCGTAGAACTCGAATGCGTTGTCCATTGGCGGTACGCGGCGTTTCGCCTGAAGGCATGTTACCTTATTAGTTTGAAAATGTAGTCAGCTCTTTTTAATGAGAACCACAAAGCGAACACAGTCGTAATTAATCGGTTCTTCACAGAAAACGAGAACAAGTCCAAAACAAAAACTTAAAAAAAGTGACTTAACATTGTGGGAGCAACTCAGTTAAATTAACAACCCCTTGTGAAGACGTAACCGGCGGGGGCACCGCCTTCAGAGTGGCGTGGGTGTATTTCGAAGGTAAATAATGAAAAGCGGAAGTACACTCGACTTCCGTACACAACAGTAGAGCAGGAAAATGAAAGTCGCACTACAATGAAAAAGTTGACCGACTGGAGGGCGAATCTTTTTATGAACGTTCAACGACCAGGGCAACTAAACGGGTTACATAAACAGCTGTCGAAGGTTACTTTTTTTCACTAGGAAATTCTCCTGTACCGTGGGTGCGTTTACAAATATACAAAAGGACATACACAAACAGCCAGACCCGGTACAACCATCTGTAGGCCAAACAAATATTTGTTCCGTGCAGGAATGGAACCGACGACACGCGGCACCGCAGTCAATCGCTCAACCACTACGCCAACCATGCCGTCAAGTCAGTCTGTTAAAGCAATGTGTAGATGGGTGACCATCTTAACATACCGAGACTCCTCCGTGCCTCGAAAAGTAAGTTAAGCCGTTGGTACCGGCTGTCATTTGTAGAACTTTGACAGTCGTTACGGATAGTCAGAAGCCAGATAATCTGACACAAGTCTTGCCAAGAAGTATCGTGTTACCCAGTTAATCGGTTGTGGAGGTCTGGTAGGCAGCCGCTCCACGTAAAATACTGGTATTTAGCTGAATCTGGTTTGACTGGAAGCCGACCCCAATATACAACGTGTCAGAAAATTCAACGATAAGCGGGCACCGTAGGGTGGACCTGCTCATGACTACTCGAGAAAAAAAAAGAAAAAATATATATCTAATCCTATTTTGAAGTTACAGATAAAAAACTGAAATTCTTCGAAATTTGACACCCTTTATGGTATTTTTAACTGCCATGACCACAATTTTTCAAATATTTCTGATTTTTTTTTTGTATCGACAACCTAAGTAACACTGCTATCCACCACAACCCTCATAAATACCAGAATACAAGTCGCGACGCGCAGGTCAGCTGCGTCAATTAAAAAAAAAATTGCCATAAAGAAAGTACTGGCACTACCCAGTACTTTTTTTATACACCACGATGGGTGAAAGTGGACTATAAGTAAAAATCTTTCAATATTTTAGGGAAAAAATAATTTTGATTATTATTTGTGTAAAAACTACATGGAGTTTACAAGCCTGTACACTCTAATTTTGAAGAGTAATATGCGTATAGTTGAACCAATTTAGATGAATATTGGTACAGATTTTTTTCACAACGGCAGCCCCCTTCATCTATCCAATGACTACTACACATTCATTAAAAAAAAATGATATTTATGAACATTATTTTGAATTACTAACAAAATGAAAAAAAATATTCTCTATTATGCATGACGCATGACGTAGTTTGAAACATCCAATAGCGAGTGCAGTCCAAGCCTGATATTCCAAGGACAGCGCGGAATGGAAGGGCGACATTGTTTTGATACGTAAACATTGTTTCACAATTCTAATATATTATTTATTTTTATTGTAGGTACCTATTATAATATTTTTTTTTTTATATAATCGCGCCTAGAGGTAGTTTATGTTGGGCACATTAAGTGGGCCGCCTTTGAAGGATGTGTAAAATGGCACTGTAGCGGCATCAATACCACCACATGAAAAACTAAGAAGCGGAATTTGTACGGCAACAAAAAGAACCGCAACGCCATCTACGACGAACTACCAACGAAATCCTGCATCGCGCAAGCAAAGTTCTCAGTACGATTCGAACATATACAACAGTCCGAATATCAACTATCGGGCAGTTGCCCACCAGACACAACAACCGTCTGGTCGGAGGATCCTCCCATTTCCAGTGGAGGTCTCTCTGTACCGCATACTTCTATAGCACTGTGTATTAATGCGAGCAAAGCCAGTAGTAAAATAATTACGTCTATAAATACATCGTGGACATTCAATTGCTCGGTAGACGTATTACAGAGCACATTATCAAGGTCTCTTATCAGATAAGTACAAATAATGCAAACTCATTGTGACATCCGCTGCTTAAGGTTTAAATTAAATGGGACTTTCTGAGATACGTCTAACAGTTGCTTGAATGAAATATTTTATGTTAGTTTTATATATTTATATTCCTTTTTATTTGTATTGGCTTGTGTTTAAACGCCTACCAGAAAAGTACCTATTTTACTACCAAACAATTCGAAATACCTGCCAGAATGGATAAATGCTCACCAAAAGGCGAAGTCGGAACTCGGGTTGTTTTTTTTTAAACAACCCGAGTTCCGACTTCGCCTTCTGCGGGGTGCCCCAAATCCCGAGCTCGCTCTTGCATCCAATCCAAGCAATAGAAGTAACATTGTATTTCAGGAAACAAGATTTGGTTTGCATTTATCCATTTTGGTAGGGAAAAAGAATAAAAATACAACACCTACAATTATTCTGATGAGTGTATAATTATTTTGGAACTTAAAACGTTGTTCTTTAGGCACCTCGGTATAGAGTGGGTTTATTTTATTTGAAGTTTACATATTTTACTTGGCACGCATTTAAATTGTAGCCATTTTTATTAATCGATTGAATTAATCAATCAATTCAATTTATCTACATGTGTAAGTTGTGCACAGACAGTACTTACATTTTTAGTTTGCACATGTAGTTTGCCTTGTAAGTGAAAAGTTCATTGTAATCGATACTAACGCAAATACAAATGTTTGGATGTATGGATGTTTGTTACTCAATCACGGCAGAACGGCTGTATGGATCTTGATGTTTGGCACAGGGATAGATTATAGACTGGAATAACACATAGGATACTTTTAACCTGGGAGTATGTTCCATTGGGAAAATTTTCGACATTCACGCGGCCGGAGCCGCGGGCGACAGCTAGTATTACATAAACTGAAAGCTTACTTTGTTGTTAATGTTTCTGTGAAGTATTCGTTGGAGTGCCATTTTAATGAATAAATAAATATTCATTCACAGGATTTTCAAATCCTTCATGGAATATCGTGAGTTCCTGTTAACGGCTCTTGCTGACCAACCCCGTGAAAATGAATGTTTTTTTTTCCTACCAAATGTGGTATTCATTCCACAATCAATGGTCGGTACTGCTTGTTAGCCTATCCGTATGATTCATTATGTGAATGACGCGGTGGTGTCGTACGTGTATATTAATTAGAACTAGTTATTTACCGGCTGTCATTTGTAGATCTTTGGCAGCCGTTATGGATTGCCAGAAGCCAGAAAATCAAACGTCAGTCTTGCCAAGAAGTGCAGTGTTCCCCAGTTACTGGGTCTGGTGTTCAAATAGGCAGTTGCTTTTTTTTAAGGATGGGAAATCATCAAATGACTTCTTTCGCTCTGGGTGGTGTGGGTGGATGGGCGTGTCAGAATCTTACTAACCAAAACCCATCCTTGTTCCTTCTAAAGCCCTTTTGCGTTCCAGGGCCGCGGTGACTCTTTCGAACAAATTCCGCAACCCTGGCAGGTCCTGACCCTAGCGGGCCCCGTCTCCTATGCTGACATGTATTGAGGCAAGCGTGAAACACAACGCGCCATCGACGACGTCCTGGTTGTGATCGGACAGAAGGCCACCCAACGCTTGCCGTCCGCAGGCCCGCGAAATAGGCAGTCGCTGACCGTTTAATACTAGTGCTGGCTCCAGTTGAAGACGACCCGTAATATAAGGAAAATTCTAGGCAGATGATGTTGTATAGGTACTGGGCGCATTATCACACGATTCTTTTGATGTGAAACATCTATAGCCGCGGGTAAACCGATTGTTGGCGTGGCGACGCATACCGTGGTGACGCGTCGCCACGGTATACGATGGTATATATATACAGTCTATATGTATTTTTTTCATTATGCCATATTAGGTCCTATCGTAATCTGTTCTTTTACTTGTACAGAATAATTTAGATGTTTCACATTTCTGCCAAATGTTTTTTTTCTATTTCACTCTGATAAAGATAAGGTGATATTCAACAAAAATGCAGAGAAGCCAAGGTTATTTTGTTTATTACTTAGTACATTGTTACAGCCCATTATTTTTTTAACCTCTTGGTTGTAATTTGTTATGATGCTAAATAAATAGTATCTATCGGACTCAATTTGTATAGTACGAGTACGTTACTTTATTATACTTACTTAATTAGATCTGTGGTATTAACCGATTTTAGCACTATTCAAGAATCAGAATCAGAAATCATTTATTTGCAAAGAATGTAGGTAACAAAACATAGTTTTGATGGTGTAAAGGGAAAAACAATTAGATCCAGTACATTCTACCGAATGGCATGCAACATATAATAATTTATAAGTATTGCAAATCTATATTAATCAATAATTGTCATATTCTTAAAAGTCACGCCAAGCAAGCCACGATCTCATCCCACCGGCCCCCTTTTACCATCGGACATCTAGACGCACTGCAAGTTACTATCCCTACCTTGTTGCTATTCCACCAATTCGCACTAAACGTTTCCAAACGTCTTTTATAATGCGCACAGCAAAGGAGTGGAACTCTGCCTGCGTCTGTGTTTCCGAACGCATACAACCTTAATCTCTTCAAAATTAGAGTGAACAGGCTTCTTCTGGGTAAGCTCGCTCCATCGTCGACTTTGTCTCTGTCATCTATGACCTAGACTAGAGTCAGAGCAAACCCAAATTAAATTAAAAAAATTAAAAATAAAAGTCAAATTCACCGAAAAACAATAGCCATACATTTAGGTACATACAATTAGAATATAATAAATTTAATAAAATAAAATATAATTGAGCAATGCCATAGGGTGCTATCATTTAAAAATTCACTGGCAGCTTAATAGCATTTATCAATTAATAGTTTCGTTAATTTCCTTTTGAAATAATGAGTTGTATCATATTTAATACATCGGTTTACCGGGCACGAATTAATTAAACACAGCCATGGAGCTATGTGTTTAATTAATTGGTAAATGCAGTATGCATTGGGCAACCCGCGCCGTCTACGGGTGAACCACCCCGGCCTCCCCCTCGTTTTTAATCTCAAATCAATTGAAGCTATCGAATTTTTACTTATATTTTGTAATATGGTTCGACTTGTTCAGTAACCGGTTTTTACGCGACTTTTAAAAATATTTGACGTATTTTTAAATCATTGTCGGTAACAATGTTACACAGGAATTTAATATTATTGTGGAGGTTTGACAATAATCAATTGTCCTCTAGGTTTTTACGATTTCTGTTCAGTCGTATATCGATGGTATGTGGTTATATAGTTCAATTTTATAGTCGCACCTTTAAAGTAAAACCGTTACTTAACGAAATTATGAAATTTTATAGGGGAACCAATATTAGAATATAGTCACTGTTTTATATAGATGGCATCGATACCACATTTCATGAAAATTTTCATTTAGTAACGGTTTTACTTTAAAGGTGCGTTATGTGGTTACATAGTTCATTGCGTACTTTAGTTTTTAACCGACTTCAAAAAAGAGGGAGGTTCTCAATTCGACTGAAGGTTTTTTTTGTTTTACTAAGCGATACGGATAGTAACTGTCAGTTTGGTGTTTTTATTTTTTGAGGATGTTTTCCTGAAGCAACAAATATTTCGCTTCTTTGAAGCAAAGAAGCGAAATATTTGTTAATAACGTGATAAGTCCGATAATTAATATTTTTTTAAGGTTTTTTGGAAAAATAAATCGGTCACGGCGCTTTCAATTATCAAATAAAAAAAGTAACTTCTCACGTTATTAAAGTTTTTTTTTTTGTAAATATTTATTATGTAATGTAATATAATAAGGTAATTTATGCGTGCGCTCTGATATCGAGGTATTTATTTATATTATTTCCTTTACCCGTACATCTCATTTAATATTGCCTCATTCTAAAACTATTCATCTCATCTGCCTAGCCTTTTCCCAACTATACTGGGGTCGGCTTCCAGTCAAACCGGATTGTATTGAATACCAGTTTATTACGTGGAGCGGCTGCCTACCAGACCTCCACAACCAGCAACTGGGTAACACGGTACTCCTCGGCAAGACTGGTGTCAGATATTTATTTATTTATTAAAAAAGGCAAACCAACAGCTTCTGTATACAGCATTACATAAGAATAATGGTAACAAAGCATCAGACTTATACAGTCGCCAATAAAAGGTCGACCAACATTCTATGTAAGTAAAATAACACTTAATTATTATCAACTATTAAAATCTTGACAAAAGGAATTACGACATAAAATTACAAATAATCAAATTAGAGTTAAAAAGAAAACATAACGAAATTACAAATATTGGGTACAAAATAAAAAAAATTAAAATAAAATAAAATTAAAATAGATATTCTGGCCATCTGTAACGACTGCCCAAGATCTACAAATGATAGCCGAGATCAACGGCTTAACGAGCGTTCCGGCTCCTCTGTGCCTCGGAAAGAACGGTATACTCGGTATGTTAAGATGGTCTCCCATCCACAGACCAACCTCGGCAAGCGTTGCTTAACCTTGAAGATTGACCCGTGCGGCTGTTATTATTTAGCCGCGAGCTCTAAAATCTCACGAATTCTAAAACTATTCTAGATGACGTGGTATAATATTATATATACGTAGCAAGGAATGTACTTATAACTCTTAGTAGGTACCCTTTTTTGTACTCTTGCTTCCGAAGTGAATCGGTGAATGAAATTGGCACCACTTTAGCTACATAACTTCTAGAAACATAGAGACAAACTATTGGTAAGTAGTTTAAATCTCATTAGCGATTGACGTATGTCAGTAGGTAACCGGTGCGAGGTACAGTACCTCCTACCTAGTAGGTACCTACGAGGTCGGTGCGTCATCGCGCCATACGAGACGACTCAGTTATGTGAGACCAGTCATCACGACATAATTATCATACTAGGTACTTTCTGATTTTTCGCGGAAATATCCAATAAACTCTGAAAGATTTGGACTATTAAGTATAATTATTACTAGCTTTTGGCCACGACTTCGTACGCGCATATCTCGTTCCCGTAGGAATTTCCCGTTCCCATCGTCTAGCATACGTCATAGATGTGGCTATCATTTACAAAAAGAATTTTCCAAATCCGACTGGTAGTTCCAGAGATTAGCGCGTTCAAATAAACGAACAAACTCGTCAGCTTTTTTACATTAGTATATATAGTACTTATTTATGGTATGTTATGTACTATTTAAGGTTGTTTAAGACATGTGTGGCTGGAGTCTGTTGGGTTACTTCTTCTTCCCATCTAAAACATTAGGAACTGGTGTCGGGCTCTCTTTATTTAAGGCTTAACTTTGACGTTCAAAAAGTGCTGGCAGGAGCCTAATTTAAATATAAAAATACTTTTTTTGTATTTATATACATACTAATAATTCAGTCAAAATCACGTTTAAAGAATCATGATTGTTTCTGTATGAACACCTGCCTGAATGTGACAATACTTATAAAACTATCGAAACATTTTTGGGATAGTGAAATTATTTATTTTATTCTGTTTTTTCGTATTTGTTGTTATAACGTCAACAGAATATACATCATCTGTGAAAATTTCAACTGTCTAACTATCACGGTTTATGAGATACAGCTTGGTGATAGACGGACGGACAGAGGAGTTTTAGTAGGTAATAGGGTCCCGTTTTACCCATTGGGTACGCAACCCTAAAAACTAGCTGTCGCCCGTGGCTCCGTCCGCGTGAATATCGAAAATTATCCCAAGGGGACATACTTCCGGGATAAAAAGTATCCTATGTGTTATTCCGGATTATAATCTACCTCTGTGCGACATTTCATCAAGATGCGTTCAGCCGTTCTGACGTGATTGAGTAATCAGGCCATCGATCCTAAACATCGAAACTTTCGCATTTATAATATTAATATATATTATATAATACAAGTACACACAGCTGCATACGTTTAGACTAAGCAGGTATATTTGATAAAAGAAAGTAGCAACTTCATTATTCTAATATTGCATTATTTGGTCACGATAAGTTACGTAGCTAAGTAAATGACGCTGATGAAGTGTGACGCGATGACGCGGGGAGCGATACGTCGCCGTTAATCAGCAGTAGTCTATCTCCAGGCCGATATCAAGCGACCTTTAAACGCCCGGCCATCAGCTGAAGGGTGTCGTCAGTGTCAACACTTCAGTTCCAGCACGTCATAGATTGGCGCGTGCTTTGAAGATGCAATGACGGGGATTCCTCATGCGTAAGATATCGCCGACTCGTCATTTTAGTAACAAGGTTTTGTGTGACTTAGAGTCAACAAAAGGCTCTCACGAGACTCGGAAATGTGCATACGTTTAAACCTATTATGACCATTAAATGTAGATTCGTAAATTCATTAAGCATGTTTAAGATAATAAAAAAATTGGTTATCTTTAAAGTCGGTTTATGGACGATAGTTTAACGTGACAACGTCATAACAAAACATTGATGAGATGATCGTGACGTTACAATGAGTCATCCTTTTTCGTGCGTGCAGCCGTTTATTAGACGGTGTCACGTCAAAAAAAATTTTTTTTCTTCTACATTGGTTCTACAGCACAAAATTGAGGCAGCCCCGGTAAGTTATAAGGATACTTGTGATGGGGTTACCTCGCCACTTCCCATGGGTAACGATTTACAATGTTGAGATATTACTGGCCTGTTGGTCGAGTGGTAAGTGACCCTGACTGCTTAGCCGAAGGGTTCGATTCCCACCCAGGACAAATCTTTGTGTGATGAGCATGATCATTTGTTCTGTGTCTGGGTGTAGTATGTCTACAATATGTATATATTTAGAAATATATAAGTATGTTTATCAGTTGTCTGGTTGCCATAGCACAGGCTCTGCCTAGTTTGGGATCGGCTGACCGTGTGTGTGTTGTCCCAGGATATATTATATTATATTATATATTTTTAAATTATTAATTAATAGAAAAAGATAAAATAAGCAAATTTAGGTTCTAGGATGATTACATAATTGTTGTAGCAAGTTCAGGGTATGCGTGGTGTTTGTGAGTGTATGTGGAGTGTGACTGTGAGTGTGTGTGTGTGTGTGTGTGTGGGAGGTGGATTTGCGTGGTGTATGTGTGTAAGTAGATGTGTGTGTTAATGGTTAATCGGTTGATATATGTTGAGATTTGGTACAGGTTCTACTTTAGCATATTCTGGTAAATAATAGTTCAATTTCATCGTATGTTTGTGATTTTAACCATTTCGATAGAGTTTTTTTGCATTCATACCGCAACATGGGGTAAATATTCAATATGTGTTTCAGTTTATTATAAATAGTAGATTGAGTGTTGTACTGACGCCTAGCAAATACCGCCGGGGCCGGAGGGGAATGGGCCACTATGTATTTACGTCTTTTAGAAGCTATCTAATTACAAATACAGGAGAAAATACATTTCCCAAAGTACAATGAAACTTTCTGCAAAGTACAATCAACAAAGCTATTTGGTATCGAGGGAAAAATATTATTTTGTGCACTGCACTGCCAATATAACTGGACTGGCCTGTTGGTCGAGTGGTTGGTGACCCTGACTGCTTAACCGGTGTTCGTGGGTTCGATTCCCACCCAGGATAAATCTCTGTGTGATGAGCATGATCATTTGTTCTGTGTCTGGGTGTAATTTATCTATAATATGTATGTATTTAGAAAATATATAAGTATGTTTATCAATTATCTGGTTGCCATAGCACAGATGACCGCGTGTGAGTTGTCCCAAGATATAAAAAAAAAAAACAAAAAAAAAATCTAATTTGGTCATTATAACTTTTTAAACTCATAACATACTTCCAAGTGTGGTGTACAATAATTATCTACTCAACACACTCGCAACATTGTTTAAAAGTAGTTGCAAGTTAGCTGTCTGCATACCAAATAGCTTTGTTGACTGTACAAACTCATTTTATTTTATATCAATGAGAAAAGACCATTACAATTAGACAATACTAAGTTAGGAATGAAAGGAAGTGTAAAAATAAGAGTAAAATAACATAAATAATCGTCTGCTCTTAAAGCTTGAAAACGGGAAAAGTTTTTTCCGTCGGCGAATGTTTCGTAACTCATTAAAATTAACTTTTGAAAGAAAACAGAAATGCAGATCTCGAGTATATTTTTTTTTCAATTACTTGGCTACTATTTTTTTTCAATTACTTGGCTACTATTTTTTCAGAAATGGTTAGTCATTTAGAATGATGTCGAATTTTTTCACATTTATTGTTTTGGAATCAAGAAATTACTTTTCCCGCTCTGGGTGGCTCTTGCTGACTAAAACCGACCAGTGTTCCGTGGCCGCGGTAACTCTTCGAAACAATAGAGAATCTGCATGCAATTGTTTTATTTGCAAAATAAAATAAGTACTTGTAATTAATTATGAAAGAATTTTTAAAATACCTTCATCAGCTATGAAGTTATTAAGCTCCAAAGTTGACAATTAGAAAGAGAAGTCCGATACCAAGTGTGACGTCAAATACTATGTCGCCTATACAGCTGCCATACAAAACAGCGTTTTCGCGAGTGGGACAGATATATATATTTTTTAAATAATTTTATCTCGTTTGTTTTTCGGTCAATTTCGATTCTATTTTCACTGTTAGTATTATATTTTTGTGTATTTCTAGATGAACTGTTTTAATAATAAATATTTTTTTCAAGCATATTCCCTATTCCAAGCTCCTGTTCTAAATGATAGAAGGGTCGATGACCAGGGGATCATCGACCCTTCTATCATTTAGAACAGGAGCTCGCAAACTACCTTCTGATCTAATACCGCACGTGAATGCATCTCTAACAGTTATCCCACAGCTTAATTGGAGAAATAATAATGAGGGATTACGCAGTGTTTTACTGAATTACTGTATCGTTTTGATTTACATTGAAAACTGTTGAAAGGTAAAATAAATATGGTAATACCAAGTTGCCACACAATAGACATTATAAATCATAACTTCAGTTGCAAAAAGACTTGAGTTTGTTCATATTAAATTGAGATACTACCATACGAAAATATTTTTTTTAAATGAGCATTTTTATGTTCCAGAATAGGTAAGCTGGTGTAGGCATTATCGATACAAGTTGAAGAGGTTTGACTTATATGGAAAAACAATAAACAAATCGAACGATTTTGAAAATTTAAAAGTTTTGTTCCACTTTGAAACATGTTCTATTTTGGTTTGATAGTAATAATGATAAAAAGCGTGAAATATATAACCTATCGTTGCTATCGCGTAGCCGTGTAATAAATTTAAAAACTTAATCTTTTCCCAATTATATTTGGTTCGCCTTCCAGCCAAACCGGCTTCAGCTGAATGCTAGTATTTTACGTGGAGCGGCTGCCTACCAAACCTCCACAACGCATTCACTGGAAGACACGGTACTTCTTGGCCAGACTGGAGTAAAATTTACTGGCTTCTGACAATCCGTAACGACTGCCAAAGATCTACGAACCGTGCTTTCCGAGGCATGGAGGAAACTAGGTATGTTAAGATGGTCACCCATCCACAGATCAACCTTGGCAAGCGTTGCTTAACCTTGAAGATCGACCCGTGCGGCTTTTATTATTTATCCCCGAGCTCCTTTTTGAATAAGTTTAAAAAGTTACAGGTTTCAAAAATCAAAGAAAGCTTACTAAAATAAACCAATACGAAATACGCATGCAATTTTTTTATTCGCAAAATGATATAGTTATTAGCTCTATTTAACAATTATGAAATAATTTTTAGTATACCTTCATCAGCGATGAAATTATAAAGCTTCAAAGTTGTCAATTAGAAAGAGAAGTCCAGCTGCCATAGAAATCGGCGTTTTCGCGAGAGCTGCAGATATATTTGTTTAAAAAAGTTATACATCGTTTGTTATTGGATCAACTTTGATCCTATTTTCTCTGTTACTGTTATATTTTTAGATAAACTGTGTAATATGTTTTTGTTTTTTGCATATTCCCTATTGACAAATCAGTAAAACTCTAAAGCTCTGTTCTAAGCGGAACATTCCCACTTCTCATGAGGCACTAGTATAATTCTAGGTATTTCTTATAATGAAGGATTAACCATCATGTGAAGTGTACGTGTGCATTTATCACATAAACTAGGTCTAAGATTTTAAATGTATTATATTTAAAATGTTTTTAATTTACTATTAACGTTTGTCATTTTTGTTCCATTTAAATCTGTTGACACGTTATTAATTCAGTTTTAATTTTAAGATTTTGTCTATTGGCATTGTTATTAATCCATTTTTTTATTGTTTTAAATATTTGATATCTACACTAATATTATAAAGAGGAAGAATTTGTATTTTTGTGTATGTGTATGTTTGTAACGAATAAACTCAAAAACTACTGTGCCGATTTCAAAAATTCTTGCACCATTGAAAAGCTACATTATCAGCGAGTAACATAGGCTATATTTTATCCCGGTATTCCCACAGGAACGAGAACTACGCGGGTGAAACCGCGTGACGTCCGCTAGTTAGTAATATTTCAAGGCAGCACTATTGTTTGGTGAGAGTTATGTACGCCTTAATTGTCATGTGCATTAGTTATTTTGTTATTAAGCTTGTTTTAAATTGTGCAATGTATGTGATGTGGCTGTACTTCATCTTCTGCCTAGCCTTTTCCCAATTATATTGGGGTCGGTTTCCTGTCAAACCGGATTCAGCTGAATACCAGTATTTTACGTTGAGCGGCTGCCTACCAGACCTCCACAACCCATTAACTGGGTAACACGGTAATTCTTGGCAAGACTGGTGTCAGATTATCTGGCTTCTGACTATCCGTAACGACTGCCAAAGATCTACTAATGACAGCCGGGACCAACGGCTTAACGTGCTTTCCGAGGCACGGAGGAGTCTCGGTATGTAAAGATGGTCACCCATCCAGAGATCAACCTCGGCAAGCGTTGCTTAACCTTAAAGATCGACCCATGCAGCTGTTATTATGTGGCTGTACTTAATTTAAATAAATAAATAAGACAACAAATTTGTAAACTATTGTATGCCTAACATGGTACAGCAGTACAAACTCACACTAATTAACCTTATAACAATTCTGTAAACACTGTCCCACAATAAAGATATTTGACTTTGACTTTGACTTTGAGCAGTAATAAAATGCAAGTAGAGCATCTCAAATGATAGAAAGAGTTTAAGGTCGTTTATTAATGAGACAATGGCCCAATAACCCTGGTCTCGTGGTCTGAACTGTGGTTCTTTATACAAGTTTTTAACCTGCCGTGTTAGTTACATTAGTATGTTTGGGTCAAATCTTGCTAATTAATTTTAACCTTTTGAACTCCAGAGCATATACGCATCGGATCGGCGTACCTCGAACGCCCAGCCACAAATTCGCCGTATGTTTTGTCACATATTTGTGACGTTTGGCGTACGGGGCACGCGCTTGCTTGTCACGTATGACAATGGCGTTCAAAAGGTTAAAGCAGTTATGCAAACCCATTGAGCAGACATTTCGCATACATGTTTGGTTTGGATAACAAGGCACGGTAAGCTAACTGATATCATTCTCAATTGAATATGGCGGATTCCCAAAGATGGCGGGCCAATTATTACATACACTCCATGTTAAGGTTTATGGGTATCACTTGAAAGGGTTTGATGAGAGGAATACGTAGCAAGCTTTTATTTTGGGTTAAAGAAGCCAAGAAGCCAGCCGAAGAAATGATCGTTAACGAATCAGCACCTCAAATATTAGTTAAATAGTTTATACAAGTCGATAGCCTTCCGGCCTCGCCGCCGAGGCCCGTCGCGACGTCCCAGTAAAAACACTCCCCGACCTTTGATTACCGAGCCAGCCCGCGTCGCTGAGCCAGTAGTTTTAAATCCCCAAAATAATAATGATATGACTCAGCCTGTCCCTTGCTGTCCTCCCGAAATGACTCCGCTAAGCCGAGATCCGTATCCCGCAGGGGATGCCCTAGCGAGCGGTCATTTAGTATAATTTAGCTAGTTTGTAATCCCTGGCTGGGGGCCTTAAATTCATTTGAGGCCACCACAGGATAGTCCAGTTAAGCAGTAACCAGCCTTAGTGTGCTGAAGTGAGAGTGGTCGCCGTCCAAAAAAAAAAAACAAGTCGATAATTACAAGCAAAACAAATGCTTTTTGGTCTTTGGCAAAGTATCTTTCAAACATTTAGTGCGCGTTTAGACGCCCAACAGTCTAGCTTGGCAATAACGGAAATGATCTTTCAAAATTCTTATCATGTGTAACTATGTGTCACATGAGTTGTTATCAGTCCAATCTCATATGAAGTCATAATACATTTTATATAATTGAACTTTAAAAAATATGTAGGTAAAACCCATTCATTCACCTACACAGGGGTTCCATCGATATAGCCAATATAACATCAGAGGATTTACGTACGTTAAGTAAAGACTTCGAATCTTCTAACCGACTTCCAAAAAGAAGGAAGGTCTGTATTCATCTGTTTTTTTTTTGTCATGGTCACCCATCATGGCTTCTTGCATGCGAATAGTTAAGTCAAGTAATATATTATCAACCCATCGTAGCCTTTACCGGTAGGTAAACTTTGCCACTCCAAGAGGCACAATTTGTTTTTTGTAAGCCTCTAGCAGTTTTCTGATTAAGTTACTCCACAAATTCATATACCTAACTTCATTTCATTATAGAAGGAATTAGATTAGATTTCATTATTGAAAAAGTTTAATATTTTTCATGTTTTTTTTTGTATTTTAATACAACTGTATCTCTTTTTAAGCGTCTTTATAATTTTAGATTTTTTTAAGATATTAATAATTTAACACATTAAAATAATTTAATGTAATTTAATTAATAAGTATTGACATAGCTAATTATTTCTTTCTCTCGATTTAAACGATTATTTTCATTTTATATTATGAATGTACTATGCCGACTATTTTTTTGAACGGTAAACCATTTAATTGAATTTTTAATGTAGTTTCACAATTGCACAAATTTTTGCATGCCATCTTACTGAAATACCTTATTTTAATTATCTGCAATCTTAGCATATAAACCCTACTTTACTTTACTAAATTATCCGTGTATTTCAGGGACTTTTCTTCGTCCAATAAAATGAAAACTCTACTAAGTCTCCGTAAATTACTGTAAAAACCGGCCAAGTGCGTGTCAGACCACGCACAGTGTAGGGTTCCGTATTTACCTATCTCCTAACCTATGCCAGAAAAATAGTATAAAGTACTTAACTATTATTGCATTACAAAGTTACAAATGCACTTGGTTTTAAGTCATTTTCTATGGAATTATTAGGAATTAATTACTTACCGAGTTCCATTTTATAAGTGATAGACTATTACTCGTTAACTTGTAAAGCCTACTTAGCTGTGATAGTTTTCCTTTTAAATTCGCTATATATGCTACTACTATGAATTTTTTCACGTCTCCAAAAACAACCGTTTAGCTGGCACGGTGGCACTTTAAAACTTAATATTTCGCAAACGGATCCTTAGATGGAAAAATGATTTTAGCAAACCCTCAATATTTAAACGATCTATACACTATGGGGTAGACTATAAAAAAAATCATCGCCACTTTACACTTTACCCTAAATAAAAAAGGAATTTTAATATTTAATTTTACCACTTTGTCGGCGTGATTAATATGTATACCCATATCAATTTCAATTTTCTAGCGCTAAGCGTCTCTGAGCTAAACCGCGGACGGACGGACAGATAGACAGACACCGATTAATTCCAATTTATTTCCTATTAATGCCTATAGGTTTTAAAACGAATAATCTAGTCTACATTTGTTTTAATAAACTCTCCGACTCGCAATTGGTCATTTTTTTTTAAATCGAACCCCTATATTCATAAAACGTATTAAACATTACTTAGTTAAAATAATGTTTAAGAGAAAAGGGGAATGCCGATTTTAGGCCTTGCGATGCCCAAGAAATTTAATTTATTAAAAAAAAAATGTAAATTTTACGAAATTAACTCTTCTATTCACGACGCGATACAAGTCAGTAACATTTTTTAATAAATATTGAAACGATACAACGAAATAAACTGACATTTGCTAGGTTGCCAAATTAAAATCCGGGAAAAAATAAAGATTTGTTGACAAAACATTGATTTGACATTTACACATATTGTACTTTATTTATTTGTCCTTTTGTTTATAGAAGTCCCAATGCATTCGTTGTTACTTGTGGGCACTCAGGGCCTTAATCACTATAGCGGCTTGGCATCCCCCTTTGAATAAAGAATCTGCTTATCAGTAATTTAGCTATTTAATGGTTATAACGTTTTTATGAATTATGCTGTAATGTTTTTTTTAGTCAATCGTACCCGTAGGCAGATATCCTACTGATTTTTTCACCTTCACGGTGTCTAGAAAACGTAACAGGTTCGACTTGAAATTGAAAGGAAAATATAAATTTTATAACATGGCCTTTTATCTATACATCGCAGTGTTTTGTTTTTAAAAATTAATTAGAATTTAAATTTCTAACTTTCATTTATTGCTATAGTCAATCTAAATAAATCAAATAGGTAATACCTTCCATAAAATCAGAACTACTTAGTTATGCTAAAAAGACTAGCATCGAAGTCATAATACATTAAATTAAAAGATTTGACATAAAAAAAAAAAAATATGTACTCATAGCGCACATAGAAAGACAGCCTCCTATTTAAAGTACTGCTCACCCAGTTCTACGCTACGACGTGCACTATTATAATACCACTATTATTCATTCGTTAATGTTAATACCAGTAATTGCCCACTGCACACTCACTGCGATTTAATAACAATTAATATAATACGCATTAGCGTAGGTTTTATAAAGTTTTGTTTGAATGGCTGCTCCAACAAACCAAATTCTAACTTATTGGCCCAAAATGTTCAATTAAACTTTGAAAACTTTGTTGGAGACTTTCGAGCGTTCGAGAAGCCGTTACCTAATTTCCGCAACAGATGATTTTATTTTTAATTCTTCTCACACTACACTATGAAAATGAGACACTTTAGTTCAGTAGAGAAAATCCGTAATCCGTAAGTGTGTGCTGGGGGCGCGTTAGGGCGAGTACTCACTGGTGCAACTCATAGTGGTGATGATAGTGCTGCGCCGGCTGCAGCTCGTGCAGCGGCAGGTAGAAGTCCTGCACCCGCGCGTACTCGCGCGCCATACCGCGGCGAGAGCGACCACCGCCACGTCTCACCCACTGCGACACTAACTCCGTACTACGCGCCGTACGCACCCATCAACACCTCGCGAGCCACACGCTCAAGCACTGAGCGGCGGCGACGCGCCGGTCGACAACAACCCTTAGCCCACACATCGTCGGCCCCACACACACAAACACTCTCGAAAACTCATAGGCACAGAGTTTAAACTAAGGAAAAACAATCCTAGATTCGATTGAGGAAATAACCATTATGATTTAATACAGAGCACGTGAACAAAACCACTCCAAAACAAAACAAAATCGCACTTGTAGCAGTATTCAAACTTTTACGAAGATTTTGTATAAGCAAACTTGCGCCGCCCACTTCTGAGCATCGCGATACGCCCCTCCCCGCCCTAAAACTTCCGAATTTATTGTCAAATAAAATAAGCCAAAATATGCTCTTAATAATGATTAATAGTCGTTAATTTTAGATAGGTTTGCCGACAAACACTTTACAATAACTGTGTCGACCACCGACAAACTACTTATTAGTTGCGTTCGACGGGAGCGAGCGTGTCGCGCCTGTGTCCCGGTGTAGTAGATGGCACACAATAAGCAGTCAGCGGGACTGCTGTGCGGAAGCACGCGGTACTAGCGAGTGTCGAGTGAGGCAGTGGAGCGGGTCGCGCGCCCTTCAGCCGCAGGCTCGCGCTGATCCGATTACACTCGTCCAGCCGCTTGCCACCCACGGCCGCGAAACTCACTAGGTACCTACGTAAATCGACCACTTTCTTGTGCACACCTGTGTCATTTATTTTCACATTTTATTTTCGATCATTATTATATTGTCATAATATTCCGAAAAGCAACTGACTGGTACTAATTGGTGCTAAGTTTATAGCATAGGCAGTCCAAGATTTAGGAAACGCAATCTCAATAAAACCACTTTGCGCACAAAACACAACGATCAACTTGATTGTTACTCCAAATCACATTCAATTGACTCGTCGCTAGAATAAGAGGCGCGCGCGATTTCACTTCCTGCAAACTGGCAAGCAATATGCTGCACTCGAGCGCAACCACGAACGGCTAAAAGTGCATCGCGATGACGCAGCATGCCCCTGAACCTGCCAGCCACCACGGCCGCGCCGCTACCAGCCGCGCCGACACAACGCGAGCGCGGCTAATCCAGCGATCGCTCACGACTAAACAATCATCGCAATCTAAGACCGAACCAGTAATGGATAGGTAGTTCGGAGACGTGACGATCTCGAGACTTAAACAGTTCCCTTACACGTGCCGGCTGCAGCTAGTAAACATAACGTAATATTATGCAACTGACCATATGCACCGAGTCTTGTATGTACATACGTAGCTAAGGAGGAATTACTCAGATTGCGTGATGAGTGATGCTGATGACATTGTCAGCGGCGTTATCAAAGTGGCGATCGTGCCGGCTCTTGTGAATGAGATGTATGTTTATTCCAACAACAGTTTATCGAATTGCTACAGAGTGTCACATCCTCAGTTTGTATCTCGTAACTGTCAGGGGTGCGAGTGTGTTACGGAAGGGTGGCAGGTTGCTAGGGGATGCGTGTGCTCATATTTGTGAGTATCATCTCGTCTAAACACATGTTCTATTAAAAAAAATTGCATGCAATGCAATTCTGCAAGTATTCGGATTTGAATTTTGCAACGTTGGCTAATGATGTTACAAATTACAGAAGTAAAGTGTTATTTATGAATGACGCTCTTGAATCATAGGCCAACGCTAGGTATCGTGCCATACTTTAGGTAGTATAGTTGTCAGTAGAGGTTGACGATGATCCGCAAAAGTGCAAACATTATTGACTAACTAGTCATAAATTAATATCCAAATGAAGAGGGGTAACAAACTGACATAAAGAGGCAAAAAGTCGGCTTCCCTCTCCCTCGCAAGGCAATTACTAGTGTCTATTATGTCGATTTCCTCAGGAACAAGTTGCAGTGGCTTCCCTTTGCGATACTCCATAGTTCCACCCTTCGCTTCTACAATGTATGCGTATCGCTAATTGGTTTCGGGATCAATCCAGACGTGAAGTATCGAGGGGAAAATAAATCGCAGCTTATAAAATATCGCAATAATTAATTGATGTTTATTGAGACTACAGCTACGAAGCTGAGAGTTCACGAAAATGCAATCTAAATGTTCGTAAAATTTAATTCCAATGTTCTCGCTAAATGAGTGGCCCCGGCAGCGTTCTACCCACACTAGTGCAGTTTCCGCATGCATGCAGTATGCGCCTGATTACTCGATCAATAGCTAATAACAGGTTCCTTATCAGCACACGTAAGTGGTCATTAATCAATTCCAATCAAAGGTGGAAGTGATACGAACAAGATAATAATAATTTATCTGACGCGTGTAGTGACTGAATTCCCTGTTTTTTTAATCATAAGGTGGTATTTTTTTAAATTTTTTTTTAGTTGATCATAAAACGCAGTTCATTGCCTATCCAGAAGATGCGTTTTACGATGATGTATAGTATACTTGATATTTTTGTATGTAGGTATAGTTGATATTTCTTTTATGTATTAGGGATAAGTAAGAGACAACAGATATGATTTTTATAGCCAGAAGTTCAAAATCAAATGTATATTAGGACTCACCTTATTTGTTAACAAAAAAAATGGATCTCAATTGAAAACCAGAAGCAAATAAAAGCTTATAAAGGTTTTATTACAGATACAAATGCAAGAAAAATATTTAATTAGACAACAGAGCCGCGATATTTTCGTTAGACCTTCACGTTTCCCTGCCCACGTGGCGAGGACGCTGGCGACATAATACCCTGATCACTACACGAATAACATGGCTTCCCTCTAATTTAACAATTTGCTAAGCTGAATCCATTACCGTAAAGTATGCAGCGAAGCGAGTAAGATATTTTTGGGTTCGTAGTCTCCACTGGGACTTATGCTGTCTCGAGAGGGACAACCATCCATTCGATGCACTTCTTTACCGTCTTTAATGCTACCACACTTTATTACTCAGTAATATAACTGTCGCCTTAGCCTCGACTTTCTTTCACCTTAGATACACAACACAACTCTCTGTCTGCGTCTGTGTTTCCGAACGCATACATCCCTAATCTCTTCCAAATTAGAGTGAACAGGCTTCTTCTGGGTAAGCTCGCTCCATCGTCGAGTTTGTCTCTGTCATCTATGACCTATACTAGAGTCAAGAGCAAACCCATCCTACTAATATTATAAACGCGAAAGTTTGTAAGGATGGATGGATGGATGGATATTTGTTCCTCTTTCACGTCAAAACGGCTGAACGGATCTCGATGAAATTTGGCACAGAGGATCTACCTCTATAGTCTGGAATAACACATAGGATACTTTTCATCCCGAGAATATGTTCCCTTGGGATAATTTTCGACATAAACGCGGGCGGAGCCGCGGGCGGTAGCTTGTATTAAACAAAAAAAAAACATCTCAAGTCACCTTAGCTCACATTTAGCTATTTGTAAAATCCTTGTTTATTAAGTAAAACAACGGTGAAACACACAAAATGTAAAATAATAATATGTAAATCCACAGATTCCTTAATACGCTGCGTGTCAGTCGTCGACCTCCAAATTGATTCATAACTACACTACGTCATTGTACCACCTTCTCAAATGTATTGACGGCTTTCCGTCTAGCCAGACGCTTCCAAATTTCTAGCTGAGTATGTATATGCTCCGTATAAAGCCTCCTTGCCGGCAGACCAATTACGGGGATTATACATAACATTTGGGGATTTTATTAGGGATTGGTATTATCATCACAGCGTTGACTAGTTGTATTAATTTTTTTTTTCACAGTTAAGTTGTTTACAAGTAGATTTATGTTTTGTTTTCCTTTTCTGTTTGTTTTTTAGTCGCGGGTAGTAAAACCGATTGTTGGCGTGGCAACAGAAAACAGGAGAGAGACAACAACATTAAAGTAAAAGAGATGAGTTATATAATGTTGCCACAAAAAATATAATATAAAAAAATAATGAGCTTATTAATTGTTAATTGATTTTTAAAGAAATTACCCTTAAAATTACATTTTGCTATTATTCTGATGTCAAAAAATTATTTGTTAGGGAATATAACAATATATTTAATGAATTAATACACAAGACAAAACCAAACAAAAAGGGGACAATGTGTGGCAACACTAACGTCGCACGCCTTAATGATTATGATTATGACATTGACACTTGACGTCACAAGAATAATGTCTGCCGTCCCTTTCGCACCATTTTATCTTGTACTATTAAATAAACAGTCATAATTTTCTGAAAAAAAATGGTTATATTTTATTTTTTTAAATATGCCATATTTAGTTCCTATCGTAATCAGCTCTTATATGCATATTACTTGTACAAAATAATTTATATGTTTCACATCTGCCAGGCGTCCCGTGACGGCTCACATTTTTTCTATTAAGTTGAACTTGTCATGTTCTGTATCTACAACTATACGGTCAACTAGTAGAAATTGCATAAGGTGTTAAATTTCTTTAGCTAATATGGTAGACCGACGATTGAACATAACGGATTCTGAACTAGCAATCGAAATACAAAGATACATTCACAAAGCTTACGTCCCAAAGTGTATACTTAGGTCTTATCAATATTCAATCCTTGATCTCATTCACAAATCGTCTGGACCGAAGTTACAAAGATTAGTCGTTAGTCGAAACATTTATTTTAACTTACTAAAAATTACAAGACAATCCGAAGTTATCGCAGTTCAAAGTAAAAAAAAAACAAAATCATTTATTCAAATTAGGCTGAGTGCCAGCACTTTTTGAACGTCAAAGTTCTACATTAACACAGTCCCCCAAAACACCCGCCCGTCGCCACTTCCTAGTGTTATTGCTGGGAAGAAGAAGTGGCGCAACAAACTCCTCTTTCATATACATAATGTCAATTACTTTGCAGATTATTTCATACATTTTAGGCCTTCTAATTTTACAGACAGGTGTGTTGCTAGGGAGGATGCTGCACTACTTCTGCGTCCCAGTAGTAGGAAGTTATGAGTGGCGGGCGATTTGAGGGACTGTCTTTTTGTAAACGTTGATTTTCAAATAGTGCTGGCACTCAGCCTAATTAGAATTAATGACTTTGATTTTGACTCTTGTAATAAATCGATAGTTTCATAGCTTCAGCAGCTATGACGTGCTAATGTCATCCAATTTCGTTAATGTGAGCGGGATTGTGCTATTCGCTATGTATAGCTCCGTCTCCCTCTTAGAGCGGAATCATGATCGTTTTAAGACTTCATAGTAGGGCCCCAGATCTAATACGAGCTACTAATGGTGAACTATTGTCGCGGTATTATTGTCAGTCGATGTAAGAAAGCATTAACATTTGCGATCTTGTGTCGATACCTGAAATAGTGCTCTAATGAAATATTCAAGAGTATGTCAACTGTGTCACGAAACACGAGGGGCAGCATGTGCGCGTGCGCGCTCTGCATCGCCACACGACATTATGCATACGGCACTACATTTTACTTTCAATATTTGTTCGCGACTACACTGTTTATAGAACCAGTAAACAAATCATCTTAGCCTAGCCTTTTCCCAACTACATATTGGTCACAGCGGATTCAGCTGAATACCAGTATTTTGCGTGGAGCGACTATCGTAACTCCACAAGCCAGTCAATGCGTAACGCACTTCTTCGATACTTCTTAGCAAGACTGGTGTCAGTTTGTCTGTCTTCTAAAAATCCTTAACGACTGTCAAAATTCTAAAAACCGGCCAAGTGCGAGTCGGACTCGCGCACGAAGGGTTCCGTATCATTATACAAGTTTTTTTTTGCGATTTAGGCAATGCAAACTCTGTGAGCATTTCAAGTGACTAACGCCAAAAAAAAACTAGTAGGGGGACTCCCCTACTAGTTTTTTTTTTATTATTTATACCCTTTAATTTATTATTTATTATTTGTGTTATAGCGGCAACAGAAATACACACTCTGTGAAAATTTAAACTGTCCACCTATTACGGTTCATGAAATACAGCCCACTGACATACAGGCGGACAGCGGAGGCTTAGTAATCGGGTCATGTTGGTTACACTTCGAGTACGTCACCCTTAAAATGACAGGCGAGACTAACGGCTTACCGAGAAACGGAGGAGTCTCGGTATGTTAAGATCGTCACCTATCCACCAACCGACCTCGGCAACCGTTTCTTATCCTTGAAAATCGATTCGTGCGGCTGTTATTATTTCGCCACGAGCTCCTCGGAACCAGTAAACAAATATTGGCAAACAAAAAATAATGTATCACAGCAGGAAAATAGATAATTAGGTTAGCACCAAAACGCGGAAAATATCACATTATCGGCCAATGTAACTGGACACTACTAATCACCCCGAGACCTCGACGCGCCAGTGTCCGGCGCAATCTCGACGGACACTCAACACTGACACACGACACCGGCTCCCGGCTCTCGCCTTCGAAACAATTCTATTATTTTATACGACATTAGCTTTCATCGACAATGTCCATTCAAAATATTTCCCATCGCCACACGCTGTGAGGATCCGACACAGAATTTGTAAGTCAAATCTCAATTTTGTTCTGTCGAACTGCGTCTAAGTCCACTAATAGGGAATATGCATGAAAAAAATATTTACCATCGATACACTTCATCTGAAAATATACTAAAATATAATACTAACAGTGAAATTAGAATTAAAATTGATCGAAAAACAAACAAGATATAACTATTTTAAACAAATATATCTGTCTCGCTCGCGGAGACGCCGTTTCCTATGGCAGCTGTATAGGCGACCTAGTATTTGACTTCAGAGTTCGTATCGGACTTCTCTTTCTAAGCGTCAACTTTGAAGCTTTATAACTTCATCGCTGAAGGTATTTAAAAAAATATTTCATAATTGTTTACGAGAGCTAACAAGTATTTCATTTTGCAAATTAAAAAAATGCATGCATATTCCCTATTGCCTGATATTTTTTTGTATCAGCAGACCAGACAAAGAGCGCAATCAACATGAATACATATAATATGCAGTTTCCCGTTCTTATGTAAAATCGACAGGCCTGTATAGAAAAATATGCAACGAAATTGTATAGTCAAATATGTCTTTCGTTACATTTACACGTGTATGTACTCAGTGGCCTAAATAATATCTAATTATTTAAGGTAATTTAATATATATACCTACCTTACGTCAGTCTACGACAAGACGAGGGAGTTATTTTGGTGTAAAGTATTGAATAGAAAGTGAAGCGTCTAGTGGAGTCCACCGGGTCCTACGCCGCTACGGGGCCCCTTCACTGCTACGGGGGTCTACGCCGTTGCTACGAGAGCGCTACGACGGACTACGAGTTCGCTTCAAGTCGAAAAGTCGCTAAGCGATTAGGATTTTTTTTTTTTTTGACAAATTACTTCAATTAGGAATTACACATACACTTCTTTATAAAATATTACATGTTTTGTATAAATCTACGAGTAGCCGGTGTTGGAACGGGACGTAATATCGTGGACTTTACAACTAGAAATGATTTTAACTTAGAATGAATTTTTGCGTTTCATTAAATGGATAAACATCGAAGACACCCGAAGCAGAGTCACCTCGATTCGTCGGGTTAAAAAACAAAAGCACAACGATCGAGCGGTAAGTGGTGCTGCCGAAGTACTCATTGTTTACGTATAAACAGCCTAATATTACTGGTTAAAGTTGTAATAACTTAGTGCGAGGCGCACCGCAACCGAGCGATCCTAGTACAACATCCGGACCTACTCCTGTTTGATCAACAGTTGCCAATTAACACACAAACCGATCCGAACAACGCACAACTTAACTCATAATAACAGCGAAGCGGGTCGAACTACTTTAAGGTTAAGCAAAACCATACATTCCATGTAAACTTTCCTCCGTGCCCCGGAAAGCACGTTAAGCCCAACTGTCATCTAAACATCGTTGACAGTCTTTATGGAGTCAGTAGCCTAAAAATCGACACCAGTCTAAGCCATTGGGTTGTGGAAGCCACATACGCAGTCGCTCCATATAAAATAACAAAGAAAGAAAAAAAAAACAACGGGTTGCACTCCGGGAGTGCCGGCAGAAGTGAAAACTTGAAAATTAACGTTGTGCATTTTTGATATTTTGGAATGGTTAGGGAATCATTTCGCACGAATTGTTTTAATTATCAGTATAAAAATACTATCATGTATGTGGTAAAATACAATATTCATTTATTGCGCCATCGTACACAAACATGACAATTTATATCCTACTACTATTATAAAGGCGAAAGTTTGTAAGTATGGATGTATGTATGGATGTTTGTTACTCTTTCACGTAAAAACTACTGAACGGATTTTGATGAAATTTGGCACAGAGGTAGATTATAGTCTGGAATAACATATAGGGTACTTTTTATCCCGGGAATATGTTCCCTTGGGATAATTTTCGACAATCACGCGGGCGGAGCCGCGGGCGGCAACTAGTTACATATAAATTTAAATGTAAATTTGTTGAAGAAGAAATAAATAAATAAATAACACTTCAGAACTTTTCCTACGAATTTTCGATCAGGTCACGCATCCTGACGCGAGTTTAACATTTTACACCCATCCCAAAAAGTGCACAACGCCAATAAAAGAAGATTTTTCTTCAAAAAAAATTGGGACTACACGAGACAAAAAAAAATAAATAACAGTAATAAAAAATAATTATCAAAAGCTAACAGCATGAATTTAATGTGTGCGAGGACAAATATATTACAAGTACTTAGATGCATCGGGTTCAACCCGGGGAGCCGACCCACACTTTTTATAAAGTCTGGGATAGATTCATCGGCCCATTTAGTCGGTCAGTCAGAGGTTGTCAACCCAAGGCCCACTGCGCTGCTCCGCTTAGCACTGGGTTAACTGTCTAGTCCACGGCACTGGCTCACTACCATGGCAACTATGTACAAAACAGTTATGTTTAATAAATTGTCATAACTTCTTATGGTCTAAGACCCCAGAGCCGCCATTCCTTACTTATTTTCTTAGTAACAGTGTGGTATAGTGTAGTGTTAGTATGACAAATACGTAGACGAATTGCTAAATAGTACCTACTTTATTGTTACGGACAAGAAGTAGTATCACCTATTATATAAAGCAAGTATTTTGCACTTTGAGAATTTGCGCAACGGGCAGTGAACTTATTGCTTGTGGAGATGTGTGTTCAAGAGTCAACAGCCTGCCATATTATTAACCGAGTCACAAAATTGTGATAGCTGCTTCGTATCAGACGTTTATAAAGATCTCCGATAGTGCAGAACATACTAGGTCAACTACCGATTTAATAAAATGCTGATACATAAAGAAAAATGCGTTTTGTATATTCATTTTTGGTGATTAATAAAAATAGCACAATGTTAAAAAATATCATAGACTTGTATATTTTTCACTTTATTTTTATATATTATGGTCTATTAACTTTATATTTGACGTTCAAAAGTAATACGTAGACGTTTAATAGTTCAATTCAAATGAACGTTTGCACTTAGCTCATATTTTCGACACAATAAGCATGGATCACGCTCCGATAAGAAGGCATAGAGCCGCAGGTTAATTACAATTTCGAGTGTAAGTCCAACGCGCCAACGAAAACAAAATACCTGTTGCGTCTGCGGGTGACACCACCCCACGCACCCCCGTGGCATCTCCCTACCAGGAGCGCCACGCAGCTAAGACCCCCCGATGTCGATATACTTTCCTAAATTCCTACCATCGGCTGTTCAAATAAACTTAACTCAAAAAGCGAGTTTCCTAGACTACGTTACCGAGTGCCCTAGATAAGTCACATTCAATCAACGATAACTTCGTGATGGTGTTTGACGAAAAGTAAAAAAATAATGGGGTTGACAAACGCTGTAGAAAGATCATGTTTATAAATCCTTTACATTTTGTCATTCCGACAGTAGCCATCACTGATAGAATAAAGCTGGTATCACAGCTGTCCGGGAGCCCGCAGTGCTCTGAAACGAGGGTTCAGTACGATACGGTAATATACCGGTTATACGGGCTCTACCCGGAGCGAATCTACGTCGCTGTGAGACAATGTTCTAGGGCCTCACGTGTGCAAATCTGTGAAACCAGCCTAAGGTTTGGATGCGACAGGCGATTAGAATCGCAATAAGAAATTGTTGATGCCGCTCGGGCAGCCTCTTTTCTTACACGGTATGCGAAAGCGGAACAACAGACCTGTCAAAGTGGCCACACATAAAGGACGGTCGATGGACATTTGAAGATCATAAATAGCAGTATCAAACTAAATTTGTACGATGCTAACGTGATAAAACGACATTTTTTCATCAAACTATCCCACTGAAAGTCTAATAAGCAGCCATTTTTTAAACAAGTTTAGTTACACTACTTTCCGACCCCTGGTAGGTGGCAGTGGCGGACTAGTAGCGTACGCACTTCATACAGATTGCACATATTATGATACTGTCAGTTTCAGGGCAACCCCTCCCCACCTCCCGCCTCGCCGACTCCGCTGACATTGCCTCCACAACGCACAACATGTCGCAGCTTCCAAATATACTATTACCGTCAATTTTACAGTTATGCTTTTTAGACTATAGAAAAACGGATTCTGTAACGCTTTGTTACGTGCATTAGACTCACAGAACGACAAAAAATACCAAAAGGCTTTGTTCAGCATATGCTGTAATTTAAAAAAGGGATTAATTTATAACAAAGAAACTTAATGAAAGCAACCAAGAGGTAGTTTATTTTAATATGGATCGTAAAAACTGGATGTGATACATTTTCCTCAGTAAAACAAAGACAATTCTAAAGAACATTTTAATTCTACCTCGCCTTAGCATACCTAGAGGCATAACGAGCTCATTCAAAAATAAAAAGACAATATTACAAGCGAACTTGAGAATAAAGAGAACCCTTCAGATACTGAATTGCAGATATACCTAGAAACACTACTAAGACTCTCTATGTTTGCAAAATAGAAATTCATATTAAAAGAAAATTCTCTTAAAATGGCTGCAGGAATCTTAAACAACATTTCAAATAACACGGGCTCCTCTAGCCCAACAAAGAAACGAGTAGCTAGAAATTACCACACACGACTCAAACTTCGCCAAGAAATCGATATTTTGGCATCGTATAAAATACTGGTATTCAGCGGCATTCAACCTTCCAGCCGGCCCTGACATTGTTAGGCAAATACTACACAGATGATGTAACCTGAAGGAGTAATCCATCGAACCAAAAATAGAAACCACCTTAAAAATGTATTGATGAAACACTGCCTGTCTGCTGTCCGTATTTGTATTTTGTGTTGTATGTGTAAGCTGTGGTTGTGTGGGCAAATACTTCATATTCCCGTACGAAGTCGTTGCTTGCACAGCAATTTAACCTTAGTTTCATTTAGTCGTATTCCGCCAATTCGCACTAAACGTTTCCAAACGTCTTTTATAATGCGCACAGCAAAGGAGTGGAACTCTCTGCCTGCGTCTGTGTTTCCGAACGCATACAACCTTAATCTCTTCAAAATCAGAGTGAACAGGCTTCTTCTGGGTAAGCTCGCTCCATCGTCGACTTTGTCTCTGACATCTATGACCTAGACTAGAGTCAAGAGCAAACCCATATTAAATCCTACTAATATTATAAATGCGAAAGTTTGTAAGTATGGATGGATGGATGGATGTTTGTTACTCTTTCACGCAAAAACTACTGAATGGATTTTGATGAAATTTGGCACAGTGACAGGTTATAGTCTGGAATAACACATAGGATAGATACTTTTTATCCCGGGAATATGTTCCCTTGGGATAATTTTGGACAATCACGCGGGCGGAGCCGCGGGCGGCAACTAGTAAAAAATAAAAATAAAAGTCAATTTTGCCTAAACATTTATATTTTTAGTATGACCTCGTGCGAAATCCACCAGAACCTATTGCCCATGCACCGGCAGATGCTATTTTAAGTTAAATCTTATTCGTAACGCATTTGATAAAATAAAAAATAATGTCATCATCAGTCATCAACGCATCACCTATCGAACTGATAAACATGAATTAGTCTAAGTCTCATTTAACTGTTATTTATAAGAACAAGGTGAGCTTAGGCTAGGCTAGGCTAGGCTTAGCTCCGGCCGGGAGGGCAGCTGGTGTGTTACGCTGACGACACACTGGTCACTGCCCGGGGGAGCTCGCACAGGGAGGCAGCGTTGCTGGCGACGGCTGCGGTCTCACAGGTGGTGAGCCGCATACGGCGCCTCGGCCTGGAGGTGGCCCTCAACAAGTCGGAGGCCATTGTTTTTCATGGCCCCCGGCGAGCGCCGCCGCCGGGATCGCACATCGTGGTCGGGGGGGCCCGTATCGCTGTCGGCGGACTTGGGGCTGTCCGTTGCCCCCCATTCATCCGGACCCGAGGTGGCGGCGCGTGGTGTTCCCGTGCGCCCCTCTTTGACGTAGCGAGGGGAGTTAAACACCTCACTCCCCTCGCCGACGCGAGGTGGCCCGCAGAGGCGGGCCGGCACCAGCCGGGGATTGCGGAAGTCGCATACGTTCCCGCGATCCCCGGCGTAGGTGGGAGATGGAACACCGGGGTGGTTTTAGTCAGTAAGAGTCTGACAGACCCCTCCACCCGCCCCAGGGTGGAGGATTTCCATGAGGATTTGCCCCCGAGATCAAAAAAAAAAAAAAGGCTAGGCTAGGCTTAGGTCTTCGCGTCCGGCCCTAGTTCAATCCATGGTCCGGAGATAGAGGGTATGGGAAGCAGTCTTCTCCTTCTGCGAAGCAGTAATGCAAGCGAAGAGGAGGCAGGACGCGTGAGGGAATGGCAAATCTCACGCCCCAGCCGCCGCAGCAGAAGAAGACGCCGGGGGACAAGGCCCGGGTCGACGGCGCGTTGTGTTTCACGCACGCCTCAAAGAGATGTCAGCATAATTGACGGGGCCCGTTAGACTTGCGGCATTTGTTCGAAAGAGTTACCGCGGCCCTGGAACTCAAATTGCATTTGAAGGAACACGGGTGGGTCAGTAACAGTCTGACACTCCCTTTCGCTCCGTACATAACAGTGTGGAAGGAGTAATTTGATGCATCCAAACAAAAAAAGAACGTCTAAGGATCTAGCGCACGCAATAACATCCTTATCAGAATGGAGTAAAGTACTAACAATATTGCTTATGGAAGGGAAATCATCAAATGCCGCTCTGGGTGGAGCGGAAGGGCGTGTCAGACTCTTACTGACTAAAACCCATCCGTGTTCCTTCTAAAGCCCTTTGCGTTCCAGGGCCGCGGTGACTCTTTCGAACAAATTCCGCAACCCTGGCAGGATTGTCACTACTCTGCACATGTCCTCACTTCCCTACTTCCTATCATTTTCTTTTTGTCAAAATAAAAATGCTTCCCATCCACAAATTTCTCACCCGTGTATCATAAATTCATAATACGACACTATGAGAGTAGGTATAAATAAAATAAGTGGGTAATCGTTATCCCCTTTTCAAGCAAACACCAACACTTACATAATAATATTAGCGCTATTCAAATTGGTTGCTTTTATAAACTTCCTTTGTATGAAAGGGCTGACTTTCTTTTCACGGAAAATAACTTCGAAGGCTAGGTTTTGGGTCTTAGTTTGGCAATGAAAGGCCTTTGGAAAAGTTTTGCCGTTCATAATAAAAATAAGCCAATTCAAATAGAAAAGAATGAGAGAAAATAGAATGACATTGTATCAATAACAAAAAGTTGACATTTTTAGTGTACCGGTATAGCTACAAATAATAAAAATTAAATTATCTTTATTTCATTTAGAAGTAACGTAAATTAGTTGACGGTATGAAATCCTTCAAGTCCAACTCGCTCTTGGCCAGTTTTCTAGACGGCTTTGTCAGTTAACAAACAAACATCATTTTTAGATTTATTTGTTACGTTCTGAAGGCCTATTCTACTATTTTAAACAACTTTGCGAATGCGAAATTTGTTGCGAAAGGGGCTCAGTCACAATGTGTAAAAAATCCTCATATTTCCATATACCTAATACATTTCTAGTCTAACTTAGAGATTACAATCCGGTCCTGCGATCTGGTATCATTTGGCTCCTGACCGGATTCGGTATAAAAACTTTTTTACAAAAATAGACAACCAACTTCCAAAAAAAACCAATACAGGTGAAGAAGGTGCTACCATGGCGAAAGTGCTTACTTCCAAGTGTGGTAGCACCTTCTCCACAGTGTCAGTACCTTGTCACCTTTCAACCCTCCAATCCAGAACTTATACGGCCCATCGTGCAAAGAGTTATAAAGAGCATAGGGATAAACTTGACCTTTTAAAGCAGTTACGTTGCGTTAGGCGGTGTTGTTATCTAGCTCTGAAGGAGCTGGAGCCCCGACTGAGAGGACTCTACTCGGCGTGCCTTGAGCAGGGCCAGTTTCCCGCTCAGTGGAAATCTGGTCGTCTGGTCCTGCTCAGGAAAGCGGGGCGCCCTGCGGACTCGCCGTCCGCGTACCGGCCCATAGTGCTGCTCGACGAGGTGGGAAAGCTGTTTGAGCGGATAGTCGCAGCCCGCCTCGTCGGCCACTTGTGCGGAGAGGGGCCGGACCTGGCCGAATGCCAGTACGGCTTTCGGCAAGGGCGCTCTACTGTGACGGCGATATCCCGAGTGAGAGTCCTGGCGGAGGAAGCGGTGTCGCGGGGCGGTGTGTTGTTGGCGGTGTCCTTGGACATCTCCAACGCCTTCAACACCCTGCCCTGGAGTTGTATTCGGGAGGCACTTCGATACCATCGAGTGCCTTCCTACCTCCGCCGCGTCGTCGGGGCTTATCTGGCGGAAAGGGCATACGCTGCCCTCTTCCGGCCCCCCTAACTGGGTCCAGGGGCGGCGGATTTGGGGCTGTCCGTCACCCCCTATTCATCCGGACCCGAGGTGGCGGCGCGGCAAAAAAAAAAAAAAAGGCGGTGTTGTTATATATGTAAACATATTTTCAAACAATGAAAAAACCCACGTAATTTTAACCTTTTGTTAATAACGTGAAAATTATTGTTTGTTTATGTTACGATGTACAGCGATCTCGGCGTCATGACCTAGATCGGGATGGCCTAGTATCTCGATTCTGTGTCATAGGATCGATATAACGAAGGAATTCGCAGAATCGTGTAACCTAGGCTCTCACATACACGGCCTGGGAGAACAAAGGCCTTTGTTCTAATAATGCTAAATATGAGGTATGAGGACTTCTCTCGGGAGATCGGGTCCGTGGGGTCGCTACTGCTCAAAGCAGATGGCCATTTCAATTTGGCTGCTGTTGTTGCCTACATCTGCGATTTGAGTATTGGAACAAAGTATAATATTGTTCCTTATACGGTCTGTAATCCTGACACCGCGGCTACTTCATTCCATTGCTCGCTGGCAGACCCTGAGAGCGAACTTTTGACGTTGCGTTAATGACTTCGTTTGTGCTCCGTAGGTGAGGGTGGGGAGGACGCATATGTCCATGAGTTTTATTTTAAGGTGATAGCGCCAGGGTATCCAAGTTTTCATACGTTTTTTGCATTTTGCAGGTCAGTGTCAGGTTGTATGTTGATAAAAATACGATAAACGACCCTCACAAATTTGGCTTCATATCATCAATTGTATCATTCATGTAACTCGATTGAATGACTTTTTCATGAAATAAACATTAAATCGAGCTAAATGAACTTGGGGGTAAAAGAAAAGGGTTGTATTGATGATTTTAATAATTATAATTCTGTAAATAAATACGTGTTCATACGCGAATCATATTTTGTTCAACATACATCCTGACACTGACTTGTGAATTGCAAAAAACATAAGAAAATTTGAACTTCGCGGTCTACCCTGGCGCTTCCACCTTAAGGCAGAGAGGAAGGGGTCCTTTCATTAGGTGTTTCATCGACCAATAACTCTTCCAGGCTTTCTTGGTGCGTCGAGCAACTTATTTATCTTGTCTCGCCTGGAATGAGAGTATTTGGCCAAGATGTATGTCCTAATGGACCATCTCCTGTCGCCAAAGACAATACCGTTGTCTCGCCAGTGTGAGTCTAGCAAGCGTTGCGGTGAATAGTTTTGGAGACAGCGGATCACCTTGTTTGACCCCTTTTCGGATATATATTACACTAGCGGACGTCACGCGGTTTCACCCGCGTAGTTCCCGTTCCCGTGGGAGTTCGGGGATAAAATATAGCCTATGTTACTCGCTGATAATGTAGCGATCCATTGCTGAATGAATTTTCAAATCGGTCCAGTAGTTTTTGAGTTTATTCGTTACAAACATACACACAAACAAAAATACAAAATTTTCCTCTTTATAATATTAGTGCAGATGTAGATAGGTATACGAATATGATTATGTTATACGTTAATGATGAATTATTGTTGGCGTTTTTGTGGAAGTTGAAGAAAAAGGGTTCGACCAGAGGTGGGTTATATAAATGTTTAGTCGCGTTAGCTTGTAACAATCAGGCTATTATAGCGGTTACCTTCACTAGCAACCCACTCACGTAATCTCCCGAACGATTATGCCCCATTCTATTTTTATCTTTAGTTTACTTTTGCATCTATTAGTATCTTAACGTTACGTTACTCGAGATTTGTTTTATTTTACCGTAAGGACGGTATTCCATCGGTAAAATAAATTAGGGTGCAGTTGTGGAGATGGTGGCGCGATTTTTACTATTCAGCTGATGGTGAGCAACGATGGAGACCTCTTTAAGTTTGATGGAAATACCTATTTATTAAATGTAGATGGGATCAGATCAAGGATTATGAGATCGGTTTATTTAAATATGAACCTACTCCTGCACTTGATTGTCGAGGATTCGTTGGCGAGTCATTAGTACCTACTAAGTAGGGGTTTCTGAATTGGATAATGGTCGTGTTAACGGGTTTGTTTAGTAGGTAATTCTGAGTCGGGACGAGATACCCTCTTTAACATAAGACTATATAGTAGTTAACTTTCGAAAAGTTGATGATATCCACACTTCTACCTACCCCGGGAACACAGGCGCCGTGTACAGTCACCCAAGGTATTTGGTATGCAGGCAGCTTACTTGCAACTACTTTAAAGCAATGTTTTTAGTGTGCTGAGTAGAAAATGATTGTAGGTACGCCACACTCGTATGTATGTCATAAGCTTAAAAAGTTATAATGCACCCATTAAAAACAAATATTGGCAGTGCAGAGAAAAAAAAAAATTCTGCCTGTATGCCAAATAGCTTTATTGACTGTACATAAACGATGCACGCAAAAATCGATGATAACGAAGCTAGACGGTGATAGCGAGAGGTCGCACAAAACGAACAGTACGTAAGCAAACACGCACACACGCGCGCGTTTTTAAGAGGATTACTGATTAGCCGCCATCCATGATCCACACACAGCTACACAGATTGGTTATTTCGTACAAATAACGAATACACGGCGACAGAACAACAAAAGTCAATGAAAGACTGCTTCGATCTTTTTGACTTATTATGAGTTATTTTGATTACGATGAGGAGCTCGTGGCTATAGAATAACAGTCGCACGGGTCGATCTTCAAGGTTAAGCAACGCTTGCCGAGGTCAGTCTGTGGATGGGTGACCATCTTAACATACCGAGACTCCTCCGTGCCTCGGATAGCACATTAACCTTTTGAACGCCAGAATATAAACGCATCGGCGTGCCCCCGACGCCAAGCCACAAATTCGCCGTACTTTTTTTCTCACATATTTGTGACGTTTGGCGTACAGGGCAAGCGCTTGCTTGTCATGTATACGTGACAATGGCGTTCAACAGGTTAAGCCGTTGGTCTCGGCTGTTATTTGTAGATCTTTGTTACGGATTGTCAGAAGCCAGAACTCCAGACTCCAGTCTTGCCAAGAATTACCGTGTTACCCAGTTAATGGTGTGGTCTGGTAGGCAGCCGCCGCTCCACGTAAAATGCTGGTACTTAGCTGAATCCGGTTTGACTGGAAGCCGACGATATGGGTAGTTGGAAACAGGTCAGGCAGATAGACATTTATATATATTTTAATGGCAGTGAAGTATTATGTACTATTCGACACTATTTAGGCAGTAGCGAGTATGTAAATAACAAAACCCCGCCTGCGATCTTCGCTATAAAAATAATTACACAAATACTGAACACTCGTTTAATATAAATAACTGCAGGCGGTTTTTAAATCCGGTTTTAAGCTAAATTGAGTTCTGAATTTTAATTCTTCTATTTTAGCGTTCTGTTTGTACTTCCTAGTTTAAAATCAAAACAAGTTCCTTTACGATGACCTAATATCTATTTAAATAAATAAAGTTTAAACAACGTGTCCGGATTCTGAAAACGCGTACAAAAATATCGAATGTCAGTGACAGGTCGTCGATTCTCTAAGCAACAATTTGTGACGCAGCGTTAGAGGAAGGACGGCTGTGCCCTGGTGAGGGGTGGTACCTGATGTGTCGATAGCGCGTCATGAACACACGCCGCGCCCGCCCGTGCTGGCGCCGCCGTCACCTGCAACAGACGGGGGCTCAGTACTGGCGACACTGGGGACACTGGCGCCACAGGGGACATAGGCGCCACTGGGGACACTGGCGCCACTGGGGACACTGGCGCCACGGGGAACCTGGCGCCATTGACGACCAGGCGCCCTGGCGACCTTGCCCACAACACATGGACACGGACACACATCGGCATACAACAGGATTTACTTGAGTACTCACAGATATGTAATACTAAAAACGACCTTGCCCACAAGCGATGGACACGGACACACATCGGCATACAACAGGATTTACTTGAGTACTCACAGATATGTAATACTAAAAATTCACGTCCTTAAAATTCGAAATTTAAATAAAATAATTTGTACTAATGAATACAATTGACGACTACTTGGAGCAGCTTTCAAAGTTTATTATGGGAATAATCTCGGGCCGGCCGGCGGCTTCTTACCGTGCCGTAATTCAGCTGTTACGTCAGGTCAGCTGGAGCTAGTCTTACTGCCTTCTCTTTCTAGCAATATTTATTTATAGATACAGATTTGTGCACTTTTTTGGGTTCTGTTTATGTAGTTAAACAATGAATCCTTAGAGTTTCGCTCCCCATATGTATGTAGGTCCGGCTTTTCACAAAATGGCTTTAGCAAAATTTTATACTATAAGGGTAGAGGTGAAATGTGGGCAGGATATCTAGAATTAATATTTCTCAGCGTCTTAGGTCGCCAACTGATCGAGGCGAAAAGAAAACAGCGGTTCAGTACATTTTGTCGAGTTAAGCGCACATTAACGTATGGGGGAGTCGATCGTTTTTTCGCGAATTTAGTGTTGGTCTTATAGTGAATGATGAGTACAATGACCTCTTAAGAGGTATTATTGCGTTTATTCCTTTATAGGTTGTAAGTATATCGATTAAAAGGGCACCTCTCACAAACTTCTAGTTTACAAAAAAATTGGCGACAATCTATATGTAATTTCCCATTTCTCTCGTTTTATATAGAACGAGATGATGAAACTACATACTGGTATTTTTATTTATGGAAACCTTGACTTTAAGAGGTTGTAGCTATCAGGAAACACAGACTCCGGCCGGAAACTTCACTTCTTAGCAGTACACACAGTGAAAGTATTGTCAAAACGTTTGGTGCGTATGGGAGGGATGTCCACCATGCACCGGTGGCGCATCGCCGTTCATCTCGTAGTGTGATGATGGAACAGGCTTGAAGGAATTAAATTGTGAAAAATAGACTTTATACACTCTCCGAAAAGAATACCTAGTATTTATGATTTCAATTCTTTGTTTTTTTCAATGTTTGTTCGAAGAACGATGTGTATGCATGTAAGTGACTTGCTTACAGAGGATCCTTTTGAAAATGTTGTTTCAAAATATGGATGTGCCTATGATAAATTAATAAGTACAAGAAACCGATAAAAAACTGACAGGCTGGCAACTCGGCATCGATGTTCAAGGCTTTGAAGCTTTGACTCGACCTTGCATTAATTTTATTAAATTATTAAAATAAATTAATAAGATTTATTCAATTATTAAAATAAATTAATAAGATTTATTCAATTATTGAAATAAATTAATAAGATTTATTAAATATTAAAATAAAATAATAACATTTATTAAATAAAAATAATAAGATTAGACGGTTAACATACATATTTCTTTTATATGCATTCTAAAGTTACGATAATCTTTTGTGTAACCTGGAATAGTTAAATATTATTCTAACTGTTCTAAGACAGCTGTCAAAAAGTAAATATCCTGGTGGGCCATTGACCTCTGCGTACCTTTATAGAGGTCAGTGTGGTGGACTCAATATAGCGGTTTGGACTATGGGAATTTCATACTCAGTTCTTTGTTTTGATAACAATTACATATGAATAATTTAAAAAATATTCTGTAGGTGCTGAAACAGCCTTGAATACGAAGTGATTTAGGAAAAGAACTGATACCAAAGTGCGAATAACATGGTCTAATTTATTCGCATTTTGGTACCCTCTGCCGACGTTTCTATTTATTTATTTAAACTTTTAAAACAGAAAAATCTGGCCAAGTGCTAGTCGGACTCGCGTACAAAGGGATCGTAGACATTGATGTCGTCTCTAAAACTGTAAGCAAATTATTTCGTTCTTTATAACCAATATCTAGCTTTTGCATAGCACGCAATGTAATAAATTTTAGTAGTTTTTGAGTTTATTGATTTTACAAAACAAAAAATACAAATATTTTCTCTTTGTAATATAAGTTTATATGAAGTTCATAATCATTACTTAATTGGAGCATTATGGCTTTTGCTAATAGGCCAAAATTAAATATTGTTCAATCAAACAAAAATCAAAAGTAATTTATACAAATAAGGCTGAGCACCAGAACTTTTTAAACTTCAAAGTTCTATAAATATAAAGACAGTCCCCCAAAACGCGCGACCGTCACCACTTCCAAGTGTTTTAGCTGGGAAGAGGAAGTGACGCAATAAACTCCCCAGCAACACATCTGTCTGTTAAGTTTTGAAACTTGAATTTATACAATAGTATGCAAATTAGTTAATACTAAATGCACGGTACCCATCGAAAAGAGTATTATTACGGAAAATTAGAAAAGAAACCTGAATCCACGTATTTTGTAGCAGTGGAGTAAATAAATATTAGCAAGGGCAGTGTACATATATAATGACTGGCCTGTTGGTCGAGTGGTTAGTGACCATGACTGCTAAACCGGAGGTCGGGTTCGATTCCCACCCAGGACAAATCTTTGTGTGATGAGCATGATCATTTGTTCTGTGTCTGGGTGTAATTTGTCTGTAATATGTATGTATTTAGAAATATATAAGTATGTTCATCAGTTGTCTGGTTGCCATAGCACAGGCTCTGCCTAGTTTGGGATCGGATGACCGTGTGTGAGGTGTCCCAAGATATATTATATTATATTATATTAATGGTGATGAAGATTAAGTTATTTGCTAGATAATAACAATAAGACTTTCCGTTTCGTTGCATGATGTTTAGAAACTGGATAATCCTTCTAATATTATTAACGCGAAAGTTTGTAAGTATGGATGGATGGATGGATGGATGTTTGATACTCTTTCACGTCAGAACGGATCTTGATGAAATTTGGCGCAGAGGTAGATTATAGTCTGGAATAACACATAGGATATATAGGACTTTTTATACCGATATTTCCACGGGATCGAAACTTACGCGGGTGAAACCGCGGGGCTGCCACTAGTAATTTATATCTTAGCTTCATAGCTAATACGTTAATAGGGGCTTAATTCCCACAGCTACATAACCATTTCAGTATTATAATAGAAGTGAGTTGCGGTGTAAAACATTTTTCCGTTCGCTTTGAGTTTGTTTTGTTCGACAAGGGTTTGTAAACTAATATTTTTATAGCCTCAATAAAATTGTAGATATTAACTTCAGAAATAGAAAATACGTGCATTGTATTCATATAACGACACCTACTTTTAAAGCCATTTATTTTAAATTTTCTGTTTTGCATTTGTTTTCTGACTGCCTACCGATAAACCTAGTAAATAAATGAGAAAACATAAGTTGCAAGAATACACTTACAGACGTTCTTTCTTTATTTTTTTTGTCATAAATCGTCGTAGCGATTTCAAGATCCGTAGATATTTGCAAATGTGTTAAAATCACTTTTTTACTCCAATCGATGCTACATTTTGAAGCTCTATCGAATTTAAAAACCTAAATACGATGTTTTCATCGAAATTTATTTAATAGCTACAAGAGGGGCGATTCTCGTATTTTTATGGTTTGTTCGAATTCGCATCACATTCGCCAACTGTCAAAAAACCCTCTAATTTTGTCAAGATTTTTGTAAATCGATTTTTTTAAGCGCGAGATCACCAACGTGCTCATAAAAATTTGGTTCGTAAAATATTTCCAAATTTTTTTTTATAACTATTTTAAGTGGGCACAATTTTCTTGGTTCAACCGACAAAAGCAAGATAAAAAAGATGCCATCACCTGATTTTTTGTTGCAGTTGCATTTTCCAGGACGATTTTCAAAGTGGTTTTTACACATAAGGCCTTGAAATCGCAACGTCGAAGTGACACAAACGGTGTGATGTCCAGCGGAGCCGTGTGGCCGTCGCAGGCTATCGTTCACAACAACACCTACTAATCTATTCATTCAGGAATCTATTATCGCGCCATGGTAAGCAGCCGCGCTATGTTCCAGAATGTCCATAATTTGATCTTACATTACAATAGCCTACGATTTATGGTAAACTTGTTACTTATAATGACTCATCACACTGTTTACGTGAGAGCGTTTTGTTTTGTACCTATGTTTGTTCGAATGAAAAATTATTTACCCTCCTTTACTCGTACAGTCGGGAAAAAAAAAGGTTTTTTTTTTATTATTTAATATGGGTTTGCTCTTGACTCTAGTCTAGGTCATAGATGACAGAGACAAAGTCGACGATGGAGCGAGCTTACCCAGAAGAAGCCTGTTCACTCTAATTTTGAAAAGATTAGGGTTGTATGCGTTCGGAAACACAGACGCAGGCAGAGAGTTCCACTCCTTTGCTGTGCGCATTATAAAAGACGTTTGGAAACGTTTAGTGCGAATTGGTGGAATAGCAACAGCTTTTTTTAAAATCCAGCGTTCATCTTTTAGGTATGCTGCTAAAGTTAAGAAAGTTGGGGGACAACATGGGTAGGTACTGTAGGGAGAGCTACGTAGCGAGGTTCCATTAAATTAATACGACTTATTTGGATTTTATCTAGGATATATTCTCCTGTGTTCAATTGCATAGTAAAACTTGTTGAACCGCTTATGGCTCTGACAGCCCCCTATCTCTTTCTGTCATTAAATTATTGTTTATTTATTCTTATTAACAATGTGCAATTAATTAACTAAACTCCTTAAGAAGCCTAGAATGAAAAAATGTATGAAAAAACGTTTACGTTAAAAAAGTTTGTTTTTAACTTTTTAGTGGTAACCACACCTAACAACACCACTGGAAAGTCACAGGAAAGCAAAATACGCACTTTTGTTTACTTGGATGACATATTTTTTCCAGCAATTTGATTTAAAAACCAAACTACTGAACCGATTTTGATGAAATCACTATGGGTTGGTCCCATAGTGATTTCATCAAAATATTCAATTCCGAAAAGTATATTCTTTCATTTAAAAATAATTGTTCAATCTGTTCATAAATGACGGATCAATGAGGGAATAAAACAAAAAAAAACACTACATCCGAATTGATAACCTTCTTTGAAGGTCGGTTAACCTTTTGAACGCCAGAAAATAAAAGCATCGGCGTGCCCCCGACGCCAAGCCACAAATTTACCGTACTTTTTGTCACGTATTTGTGACGTTTGGCGTACAGGGCACGCGCTTGCTTGTCACCTATACGTGACAGTGGCGTTCAAAAGGTTAAAACTGTGGTCTTTTAGCAGATTGCGACTGCTAGAACCTTGAAATAGCAGGAACATCACAATAAAGAGTAATGACATCAGTTCGGATATTTTGATAGTATCCGCAAGTGATTTCCTTGTATGAATGGGGTTAATCCCGGAGTAGGCACGCGATCGCCTCGCTCGTTATCAGGCGATTAAACTCGTTAACTTGCTGGTTTAAACCAGAACGTATGAAATGAATTGGCTCAAGTCACAATTTTACACATACCAGCGCGTTGTCTTTATTTTTGTATTTTTGCGTTTCATAAAAAATACCGTGTTTTCTTTTCTTTCATTTTTATTTTTTCTGTATTAATTTAAGTCAAAATTTTATAGCAATCATGTAACCTAGGGAAGGGCGGAGCTTCCTAGCACAAGCATACTAATTGCTTAAAAGGTTGTTCCCATTGTAATGGTAAAATGATATGTAAGTTATTTTTTTTTGTTTTCATTTTCGAATTTCCCCGCTTTTTTGCCTTAGGTTTAAAGCCGGGGATACATTCTGTGTTGTGCAGCTTTAGACGCAGCAAATTGGCTAAAAAAATCGTGCTACGGGCTTGAACAGTTTCGTTTGATCCCGACACAGTTATATAAACCTAGATTAAGCCTTGCGTGAACCCGGCCTGGGCGGGTATTTTTATCTGTAGGTTACTCAGCCAATGGTTTACATAAACGTTTTACGTCAATTGTTAGATATAAACTTATAGTTTTTAAGTACTAGGTAGTTATTTATTTGACTATTGTTCAAGGTTGATAAGTATTTATCGAAAAACGCACACTAACGAAATTTAGGTGCCCATAATTTTTAACCGTGGTTTACAACGCATCAAAAAGCACGCCCTAAGTTAACTGCATAGACTGCAATTTAGCGCAGCACACTGTTCTGTAGATCTACGAGTAGTGTGATCGATGAGTCAGTTTGTACGTACCTACAGTTTTATCACCAGATTGTTTCCATGCCACATCATCATCTGCCTAGCCTTTTTTCCCAACATAGTGGGGTCGGCTTCCACTCAAACCGGATTCAGCTGAATACCAGTATTTTACGTGGAGCGGCTGCCTACCAGACCTCCACAACCCATTAACTGGGTAACACGGTACTCCTAGGCAAGACTGGTGTCAGATTTACTGGCTTCTGACATTCCGTAACGATGGCCAAAGTTCTACAAATGACAGCCGGGACCAACGGCTTTACGTGTTTTTTGAGGCACTTAGGAAACTCGGTAAGTTAAGATGGTCACCCATCCACAGACCAACCTCGGCAAGCGTTGCTTAACCTTGATCGACCCGTGCGGCTGATATTCTTTAGCCACGAGCTCCTTTTCCATACATCCACATCTATCTATAAAATCAATTAAATCGAAAATAAATATGCTAATGGATAAACCGTTAATAATATAATAATAATAAGTTTATTCAATAAGTAGTTTGTACATGGTATACAAAGTTGTCTGAAATGCGTTGGGTGAAGTCGTTAAGCTATTACGTACCTAAGATCTGCAAGCGCGTGAAAAATAATAAATTGACCTGTATTTCCTAGGGCGGTGGTCGCTACCAGCGCACGTCACACATGACGAATACGTTCCTCTATGTAAATGATTATTTATTCAAACATACGACAACCGTCAACAACTCGAACGCCATGGAAATATACGGAATAGGTAAACCTTCTAGATGGATGCGCGTACAATCATTCAGATTCAAACATTGTTCCAGTTTTAGTTTTACATAACTGAAAAAATGTTTTAAGTGGATGTTTAGCGAAGTCCTTGAGCGGAACGTAGCGAACAAAATGAACAATATTCATCATAAGGCGTGTTTGTCATATCGTAACGTTGTGTTTATTTTTCAACCGACTTCCAAAAGGAGGTTCTCAATTCGTCTACATGTTTGCTTTTTTTTTGTATGTTTGTTATGCGATCATTCCGTCAATTATGAATTGATTTTGATAATTCTTTTTTAAGCATAATCTCTTCAATTCGACTTATTATGCTGAGATCATGGTAATATATGATCTCCGAACATGTATTACCATGATCTCAGAAGAAGAAAGCAGATCATAAAGTACAGAAACATATTAATGTTTGTGTAAGTACTTTATTATCTGCTTTATTGTATTCTTTCATGACTGTAGTTTTAGAATATAATTGTCCTTGATGTAAAACAAGTTTGTAATACCTATTGCCTATAAGTTTTTATATTAAAATTGTAATTACCGGAAAAATCTTTCCGAAATCTGTAGGATATAAATAATTGGCGCCTGTATGTTTCCTACTTAACAACAACGCACTCAATTACTATTTCAATCCTACAGATGTCTCAGCATCTGTGGGATTGAAATAGTAATTGAGTGCGTTCCTTCAAATGAGATGCTCTAGAGCTAATTAATATGCAACGATTTAACCCCGGTTACTTTGGAGCCAAATTGTGTCGAACTCTTTTTTATACGAGAGAAGTTTCAATAATTTGTTATACTTAGCTTAAACTTTACGGCACTTCATTTCTAAGGTAATTGGTATTTTTTCACTAAATTACTATTCGAGGGATATTCTTATTTTTTTTAAATTATTGTATTCGACAGATTTATTCGTTCATAAGTTTTCAGAAATGTATATGTGTTAACTGAATCCAATGTGAAGGATATTTCTCACTAAATAATTAGTAAATTTTGGACGTGAGGAAATCTTCCAAAATAACTTACTAACTAAAAAGTTATATTACTTTCAAGTATTAGAATAAGTAAAAGAAAAGGATGCCCAAGTTACCGGAGTCGAAATTGTTGCCGATTAGGTCTAGAGCTTCCCATTTGAAATAACGCACTCAATTAACAATCATCCCGTATATTTGAGCGTCAACGTCATTGTCATTAAATCTGAGCACTGCAATCGATACAGTGCCGTGGATCTGCAGGGGAGCGCCATTAGGCACTTGTCCCAGCGCCGGCGAGGAAGCGATTAGCTATCAACTATTTTCTCGCTGAGGAAACCGACAAAAGATATAGATCCCGTATGAGCAAAAGAGACACATACATTTATAGTCGATAGCTGGCTATTCACACTGCCGGCGAGAACTCTCTTACCACTAGTTTGTCTCAGTGACAAGAGCTATCAAAGATAATACTCACTCAGGGATACTCGCTGAGCGATGCTCGCATGGCGGTCAGAAGTCAGAACTCACGCCGAGAGACCAACCAGCGGTAATTTCAACCTATAGTGCGGTGCACGTTGGAGCGCGAGTGTACTCGCCCGTTGCGCATGAGCACTCGCTTATAGCCGAGCGACAAAACTGTCGGAACTACACACTCGCTGCTCGCCAATTCGTATCCAGTTACTAGCTATACTCGCTGATTGCCGGTGGTGAGCCAAGTGCCTTATTGATTGTAAACAATATCATCGGACAGTGAGGGGTCGGCGCAAACTTTCGAGATATAACCCTATATAGCCATAAGTTTGCCAATATTGTAGTCGGGTGAATGGTCAAGTGGTTCAATACACGGACAGAAAGTAAGGCACGGCTTCAAAAATGTATGTAAGTAGCTACCTACTTTTTAGTTGATGGAGATTTTGGAATTTAACTATGCACTGATTTAAAAAAGGGTCCATGTACGTTAGTTCCTTGCTTTGGAACGTGCAACTAGTTCATCGTTTTGACCGACCGACCGTGACAAGTCAAAAGTACCAGTAATCTGTGTATTTTAAATAAATGTCTTTGATCATTGATGATGGCACACGCTCGTCTAGAAGAAACCAACGACTTTTGACTTAAAGATCCCTCAGACCACCCCAATTACATGAACGTATGAAATAATAACTTTTTAATGATTCGACAGCTATTCAGTAGAGTAGGTACAGATGGCATACAAAATAAAATTGTTTTCTTAGAAAAATAAACACAGCAATAATAAAATATGACACGACAAAAAGTATAAACTGGCGTCATCATCAAATTCTAGTACATTTGCCTGGTGATAGTTATGCAGACGCTGATAAATACTTGCTAAGTATGTACTTAGGACTTGCGAGTGACGTCACGGTGAGTGTCGTATGCAGAGACGTGACAAGACGACGCGTGTAGACGTGCACAGATAGCAACACGGCTGGAGAAATGAACCGTGTATTATCTAATCACTGACGTCGCGGGACGTTGTCAGGCAAGAGCGGTTGACAACATCAATTTAATCACAGTTTATCCGAGTAGATAGGTCTAGGTATATATATGCATTCATGGCCAAGGTCAGGAAGATTCAAACAATGTTGGTTAAAGCGTACAGTAGGGGAACTCGGGTGTTTGAGTTCAGACTAACCATAATATTAAAGGGAGAGTGCCCCTGTACGGGTTGCCAACCGTACTCGAATTTAAAACCTGTAACAGAATAAACGCAATACCTCTTAAGGGGTCATTGTACTCATCATTATGAACAACTTTTACTATGGTACCAACACCGAAATCGTGAAAAAAAAATCAGCTGTTCAGTACAATTTGTTGAGTTACCTATGCGCACAGTAATGTATGGGGGAGTCGATTTTTTTCGCGTTTTAAGTGTTGGTCTTGGTCCTATAGTTAATGTTGTTCATAATGATGAGTACAATGACCCCTTATGAGGTATTGCGTTTATTCTATTACACGTTGTAGAATAGAATAGAAAACATTTAATCGAAACAGACACAACAGAATCGCAATAAACATAAATTATTCTGAGAATCTCTATTTTGAGAAGGCGCACTTTATGATCCCGCTACAAAAGCAATTGAGTACACAAACAATATTTATTCATTTTGCCTCTGAATTTGAATGATCCTGAATGAAATCTTGACATTTAAGTGAAAATTGATCATTATTTCAAAGTGACCGTAAAATAAAATCATGGCATGGCGTTTCTAGTAGTCGTACAACTGTTTTAAAATCAGATATTCTGGTTCCCTATTTTGTTTAAAAAAGTTGGCAACCCTAGGCAGAGGCTAGACCAAGCCGTTCCGTGTAGGGAGAGCAGTTTATTCGGTAAACTGTTGTACTTAAGTAAGTACAACAGTTTACCGAATAAACAGCTGCGTCGAAGAAATTAAAGATCTATGTCAAGGCGCTAAACTGAACCAGTGAATTATGGCAAAGGCTATCCTTGGGGTCTGACTTGCAGAACAAATACGGAACAGTTTTGATAACAAGAACCAAAACTGTGAGCACAGAATACAGGTGAAGTAGCAGGAATATATTAGCCGTAGAACTGAAAACCTTTCCAATTAAAGTCAAAGTCAAAACGTTTATATCAATTAGGCCATTAAACGGCGCTTTTGAACGTCATCATTTACAGTTCAGTAAAATAATAATATTACCTTAATAAAGTGACTCTACTGTCCATTGGGAAAGGTAGATTCTTATGGAGAAGAAGATAGACGTGTTCGTGAGAGGAGAGCACGAGTAAGCAACGCAAGGTCGCCAGGGTTGCGGGATTGTTCGAAAGAGTTACCGCGGCCCTGGAACGCAAAGGGCAATTATTGAAGGAACACGGGTGGGCTTTAGTCAGGGAGATTCTGACATTCCCTCCCAGTCCGTCCAGAGCGCGAGTTCTGTGATGATTTCCCATGCATAAAAAGGTGACGTGTTCGGGCCAGGTGGAGCCACGTCTTGTCATAGTGGCTGGTAGCAATGGTAACGGCTGGGTGAGAGATCTGTGCGATTGCGGAAACCTATTCCCAGCGGTGAACTGCTATAGGCAGATAATGATGTCTAGGCTCCGTATTTCAGATCATTTTAAAACTGTAACTTCCAACCCCCGAAACTTTTCTCAAACTTTTTAGATTGTGCCCCACACTTCTCACCCTCAGGCTGTAACGTAACAGGTGTCCGGGCGGTCTTGTGAATAATGGAAGCTGTTGCGTCACTCGTTCGCGCACATTAAGCCTCGCCCCATCATGAATAATCTGTAGGATCAGATCAGGGGTACATGGAGACTTACATTTTGCCAGCTAATAATAGCTTATCTATAGTAAAACCGGTGTCATCTACCTACTGCGGCTATACTATGAGAATATCTTGTCAAGAGATGGTATTCTTTAAACAGTTTTCATGTAGAAACCAAGGTATTTTCTGGAATAGTTTTAGGTCTAAGTAATAAATAATTTAACTAAATTAGTGCCTATTATTTATTATGGAAAGCTTTGAATCGATTGCGTACCCTAAGTAAGCCGCTGCAAAATATGTAATCTTACGAAACGGGACTTCAGGTCAGTGGAGGCTTCAGACTACGTCCGTCTTGCTGTACTAAATGTCCATACACCTGCACCCTAGATTTACTTAAGCAACGCCTCCATTGCAGAAGGAAACGTGGACCCAAAAAGAAGAATTATTTACTTAACAGAATGGTTACGGAAGCAGTAGATACGACGACAAACGCACAAGGCTAGCCTAATCAATTTATTGTTTCCTGCCATATTAGTTGATTGGCGACCGGGACAATTATGTTAATCTAATTTAAGTAATAGATGCCGACGCACCAATCTATCTAGACCATTAGTGACCGCGGGTGTCCTTGCAAATGATTAAGAATCGAAATCAACTTACTGATTGTGACTTTGTTTGTAACCTATTTGATACTTCTTTACAATCGATGATATCTTAAATGATTAGTATCGATAAATATCTTAATATATAATATATTCTTGTGTACGTGTGTATGTCACTGAACTCCTCCTAAACGGCTGGACTGATGTTGATAAAAAAATGTGTGTGTGTTCAATGGGATTCGAGAATGGTTTAGATTCACAATTGGACCCGGTAGGTGGCGCTGCAATCGATTTCTATAATTTTCGTTATACACAAAGCAAACGTTCGGATAGGACAACGTCTGTCGGGACCGCTAGTAATATTATAAATGCGAAAGTAACAATGTCGTCTGTTACGTTTCGCGTTTTAACGGCTGAACTTGGCACACGGGTAAACTATGTACCTACCTATTGAATATGGACATAGAATACGTTTTATCCCGGGATCCGGGAGCAGGGTCCCGGGCATGAGTTCCGACGACCACGCGAGCGAGGGCGTTTCTAGAAACTAGTTAATATAAATCATCATTAAAATACCTGTGGTTGCGGTACCTAATGGTCATCGGCGTTATTATAATATCAATAACTATTTATAAATGTGCACATAGCTTCCAAACAAGAGTTACTACTGACCTTTACAAACCGATGCAATACTTCGGGTCACCTTGGGAAACGTTCGACCAAACAACTCGGTGCTTGTGCCGAAAATAACCGGTGCTTTAGGATTCTAATGCAATTCTTTCACTCAAACGTTTAAACATTTTGCTAAATCCTAATTCGTTACTGAGACAGCCGAAACTACTGTTCGTAGAAAGCTAAAATTTGGCATGGAGGTTCCTTAAGAAAGAATTTCCCGATATTCCTACGGGAACGGGAAAAACAGGATATGCATTATGCACGTACGACGTCACGGGGGCAATGTTGCGGTGTAATGTAATGAATAAACTCAAAAACTACTGTGCCGATTTCAAAAATTATTCACCATTGGAAAGCTACATTATCAACAAGTAACATAGGCTATATTTTATCCCCGTATTCCCACGGGAACGGGAACTACGCGGGTGAAACCGCGTGACGTCCGCTAGTATGATATACCTTTAATTATTACCTGATCTGGTAAACTGATCTGAGGCCAGTAATAGTCCTCCAGACTGAAGACTAGCCTTCAAAGAGGGAGATATTATAGAGCATTTTTCTTCCTTCACTCTCATACTTCCTCGGAGACAACAACTCGACTCGACCAAAGGCATTATGTGCTCTTCGAGACACGGGAATGACACAGCGCCAACTTCCAAACTCCAGTTCCTACAGCCAGTACAGCCAATCCATGGACCTGCACCACCTGTCCACGATTGAACCGGTGACCAGCGACTGCGAACTTATGACAACAGTGATTCGCTTTCATTTGAGGTTAAACGGGGAACTCGCATAGACCAAGGCAGCATGGCATAGAGGAAGTCTGTAGTCTGCAGAGCAGAGGCGCCGACAGGACTATTTTCAAAGAGCATCTTCAAAACTCAGCCTTGAATGGGATAGGTTTTCTGTTGCCCATTCACGGAGAACTAAAGAAGACGATTGAAAGGCCCTTCGCTGTGCCTTTACCCGTCTTCTTTAGCTCGAAATATCTACCTCGCATCGGATTTGCTAAGTTCTCTGTTTCTACATTCCACTTGTTATTATAATCCACTATTATGCCGTTAAAATCGAGCAACAAACTCCAAAACACACGTCTCTTGTATCTCTCACGTCCTATAATAATAATTGTTCAATATAATTTTATTTAGTTTTTAGCGAATATAGCAATACAAACTCAGTGAGTATTTTGTGTCTGTTGCCATTATAAAGATCGAGCAAAATTGCAAAAAAAAAAACACGTTTCTAGTAGGGGAGCCCCTTTTTATTTTATCATTTGTTGTTATAGCGGCAATAAAAATACTCACCCTGTGAAAGTTTCTACTGTCTACCTATTACGGAACATGAGATAGGTACAACCCGCTGATAGACAGACGGACGGCAGCGGAGGCTTAGTAATAGGATCCCTTTGGCCTTTGGCACGGAACCCTAAAAGCCGCCTGTTAGGTGTCAGCCGGCGTCAGCATATTTTATACAAGTGCAAGCAATTAAGGCAGATAAAACTCATGTAAATAAATGGTAAAATAATCAGACGTGTGGAGGTAGGTAGGTCATAAATGACACTACAAACTTTTTTTAATTTGCAAGTTAAGATTGGCACCAGCGCCACAAACACAAATCACATATTATCTACATGTTCCTTATTATAATTTTTATTTGGTGCAAAGGGTCATCTGACTACGATTGGTTGGCAACCATATTCGGCAATAAACGTTTTTTGTTAAATAACAAGTTTCAGGTTTTTAGAAAACAAGCTTCATCTCTTTGACTGACCGGTCTTGAGTAAATGTTTATGATTTTGATTTGAATTTGATTTCCATCTTGTTCAAGGTTAATAAAACAATTCATTTGACAAGGGTTCCTGTGAAAGGTTATAAGGGTGTAATGCGCCTAAGCAATAGCAGTCACTTTATGAATTGGTTAGTGCCTCGGCGCGGGTTGGTGTCTCAGCACCAGGCTGCAGGCAGTCCAAGGAGACTATACCACTCCTAAACAGTAAACTTACCAAGCGCCTTCTGCGATTGGATAGGGGCAGTCTGCGAATGGTGGCGAGGACCGTCACCGGACACTGCTCACTGAATAAGCATTTCCACACGATAGGTATAACAGACAGTCCTCTGTGCAGAGCATGCATGGAGGAGGAGGAAACGGTGTCGCACGGACTCCTTGAGTGCACAGGCGTCGCCGATATACGCAGACAAACAATAGGGACACCGAATACACTCTCAGACATCCTGAACTCTTTAGAATGACGACCGCCATGGTTCAACATCAGGACTAAGTGCGGAAACCATACCCCAATAGATAGATAGATAGAAACCAAAAAAAAAACCGGGCAATGGCGTGTCGGGCCACGCACAGTGTACGGTTCCGTAGTTACACTTCCCGTAAGCCGTCAAAAATAGCAAATTTTACTGCAACTCACTAAGTTGCAGTAAAATTTGCTATTTTTCTAAGTCATTTTCTATGGGATTACTACGAAATTTTGACCTATTAATCAGTTCCATTTTATAAGTTTGTCGACTATTACTCATTAACATGTGAAGCTAACTTAGCTATGATAGTTTTCCTTTTAAATTCGTTATAATTCTACTAACTGCTACTTTGGTCTCGCGGTCGCATGCGCGACTGCCGATCGTGGAGTCCTGGGTTAGAGTCCCAGGTCGAGCAAAAAGTATTATTGAATTTTTCCAACAGGAATTTCTCAGTGACAGCCCGGAGTTTGGAAATTGCTGGTATGACACACCCGTGCCTCGGAAAACACGTAAAGCCTATGGTCCTGCACCTGATCTCTCTCCGGTCGTGGTGGGTTGCCATCCAATCGCAATATGAGAGTGATGGAAGAAGAACTGTACCTGTGTTTGCGCACACACTTGTGCACTATAATATGTCCTGTGCCAATGTGAATGATCCAAAATCGGTCAGAAGGCCTTCATTTATCTACTACCATGAGCTTTTTCACATCTCCAAAATTAACCGTTTAGGCAAAGGGGAGATGACAGATAGCCTGATCATTGGTAATTTTGTGATTTTGCTAACCACTTTGTGACGTTGGCAGCCAATTCACCAAATATATTAGACTGACAAAACATATCTCTGCTGCAAGCAGATTTTATAAAATAATAATTGTACTAGTAAGCATGTTACAAGTTATAACCTAATTGAAAATTAACTAAAGATAAATTGACTTGTCTTTATTTTGTCTCTTTGTAAGTAAATTCTTGTTTTGTTTTATTTTTTTGGAAAACTTACTTTTATTGAAAAAAAAAGCAAATAGTGTCATTAAAAGTTTAACACTTTCAGTGCCCAGAACTCAGCATATGGGTCGTAGAGTAATTTGTTTCTTGTGCCCACGAGTCGTCGTTATATGTAACGACGATTCAGTATTGAGCATGAACACGGACAAATTATTGTTCGACCCATATGCTGAGTTCTGGGCACTGAAAGTGTTAAACAGAATATAGCCAATTACTAGTTTCAAAATGTAGTATATCATATGAAACAGAAAATTGGAAAAAACCATACGTATAACACAAAACAGAAAAATTACTATTTACGCTCAAAGAAGCTAGTATATAGTTAAAATTTTCTTCAATTTAGCAAAACTAGTAGACCAGTATACAATTCTGCCTGTACTACAGTAAATAACAGTTTGAAGAAACAATTTTTCAAGTTATCAATCAAGTCAGCTGATGTGGTTACTGTGTATGGACTCAGCAGAAACCTAGCCGTTCCACAGGTCCTACAGTCATCATTTTTATTGAGACCTAGATATATAATATTATTGTTCAATTCATTAATTATCAAATACTGTTTCACACATTAACTTCAGTGGTAAATTACAATATGTGTTGCAACACTCTTCAAGGCAAGGTACAAGCATCGTCTAGTTTTAGACTACCATATAATTATGTGAAATGAAGATTGCTAATAGTAACAGATTAAGTTAAAATAATTAAAACGCAATTTATTGTTGGAACAAAGACATAATCAAATGTTTTATTAAGTATTTATTTATTTAGTTTAAGAGACACCCTTGATAAACAAACTTTCTTCAGTTGGAGTACACAGCTGTCAACTTTAATTTAAGAGTTAGCATAAGTTTAGTTTACAGATTTTCAAGTTACTTTTTTTAAATCTATTACATAAAGTTTGTTTCAAAGAGTTTACTTATCACAATAATATAAACTTTATGACATATTGTATACGTACTGACCTGAAGTAGTGTGTTTATATATGTAATACCATAGCCTGAAATAGTGTGTATAAACACAGGTACTTACAGTGGTATGTGTGAGGCAACAAGTGTGCTGGGCAAACAAAGTAAACATCAGGATTATAAATAAGTACTCACTGGCCACGCCGTGAAGTTTTAGACTCGTTAGAAAAATCTGCCATTCCTTGTTAAAAAGCATGGAAACTTCAAGAACTTATTATTCCGTCTGATTATTATCGCACAACTGGCTAAAACTTCGCGAAAGTTACACGAATCACTCCATAAAAGTTTTAAATAGAGTTTTGATAATCTGGACTTCAAACCACTAATACAAAAGCACAAATAAAAAATTTATATAATTAAAACTGACACACGAAATGATGGAAAAAACACTTGTTGTACGCTGTCGTACTAATACGCATTGCATACACACGCACACAAGCAAAGAACTTTCTGAAGTTTACTTTAAACGTCAAACGGAGCGCGTTTCGTAATCATAGGTTTACAACAGTATACAACGTAAGCATAGAAGTGAAACTAGTTATTGAAACGTATTCTTGTTTGAAAAGTAATAATGTAAAAATAATTTAAGTATTGAGGAACTTAGATATGTTTATAGTTTTTTTCCGAACGATCTTATGTAAAAACGGAAGTCTTATAGGTAGAGATGGGTAGTGGGTAAATACCCACTTCTTCGCATTCTTCCCATTTGGGCTATAATCGGGTGATTTTGGTTTAAACCCATGTTCACCCAATTTTATGGATAAAAACGGTTTCCATCGTGTAAACGTAAAATATAATTTAAAAGATATGGTCAGCGGTTGGCAAGCCCGCGATCACAAACTTGTATGGCTACTTACGCATATAATGGTTTTAATGTTTTTTTTTTTTAATTTTACCTAGCAAAAAAAGATTAAACTCAAAAACTAAAAATTTTTTCATCATCACTTATAAAAAATCGAATTTTTTACAAAGTTCGTATTATATATCTATCTTTCGTCATCGCCACTGGAACTTGATTCGGTAATGCGGTCGCAATCGAAAAAATCGAAGCTGTTATTTCTTCTGAGCTAATGGTACCTACATGTCGGGGTCGTGTCGGATAAAGAGGAATTTTGCCTTCGAGATGGTGGGGGTGAATTAGATACACATTCTTCAGTGTTTTCAGTCCGTTACATTGTTCCTGTGCTTGTGCAATAAATTCCAGTTATAGGATTGTAGCGGCATTGACACCGCCACAAAAAAGTAACGCAGCGACATCTATACCTACCGCAAGCAACAAACTACGTCAAAGAAATCCTGCATTTCGGTATCAGCGTTTTCGTTGTCCGAATATATATACACAAAAAACCATCTGGTCGGAGGATCCTCCCTTTTCTTTTCATCATCCTCAACCTTATCAGCGAACTTGGCGCAGCATACTGCACCTTTTTTTTATTTTTTTTTTTTTATTTAATATGGGTTTGCTCTTGACTCTAGTCTAGGTCATAGAAGACAGAGACAAAGTCGACGATGGAGCGAGCTTACCCAGAAGAAGCCTGTTCACTCTAATTTTGAAGAGATTAGGGTTGTATGCGTTCGGAAACACAGACGCAGGCAGAGAGTTCCACTCCTTTGCTGTGCGCATTATAAAAGACGTTTGGAAACGTTTAGTGCGAATTGGTGGAATAGCAACAAGGTAGGGATGGTAACTTGCAGTGCGTCTAGATGTCCGATGGTAGAAGGGGGCCGGTGGGATGAGATCGTGGAGTTCCTGGACACTCTCCCCGAAGTACAATCTGTAGAAGACCGACAAGCAGGCAACCTTGCGGCGATGAGCCAAGCTGTGAAGCTTGGCATCCACCAGTCTTACGTCGCCAATGAGCAATGAGCACATGAAGGGCCTTGAAGAACCTTTTCTAGTCGACGCCAGCAGTAGACCATTACGTCGCACAGCAGCGTTTCAACCCACTGGAACCAGCAGAATCGCTCTGACTCATTGGAGCCTGCAGCATCATCCCGACTCGAAGAGATATCACCAGAATCGGCAGACAATCCGACTCACCGTGAACTATGTGACTTCCGGTTCCGACTTACTGGAACCTACCTTCCACTGGCCTGACAAATGTCTCAAAATTTATTGACGACTTATCCACTATCGACCCCCGGTTGCAGGAGGGGAGTGATGTAGTGGTATTGACACCGCCACACAAAACTAGCGTAGCAAAATGTATACCACAACAATAACAGCGTTACGCAGTGACATCTATACCGCCAACAACGAACTATGTCAAAGAAATCCTGCATCGCAATTTCAGAGTTTTCCGTGCGATTTCAACACATACATCAGTCCGAATATCAACCATCGGGCAGTTACCCACCAGACACAACAACCGTCTGGTCGGAGGATTTTCCCTTTTCAGTGGAGGTTTGCGGGACTTTACACCCTGTTCCGCATTCCTCTAAAGTTTATAGAAGTTAGTTTTGCTGCTAGTTCCGTAGGGAGCCTATTCCGTTTATTTACTGTATAGTACTAGAGCCCACGACCAAAACCATGTCTCATAGCAATACGGCAAAAACCCTATAAAATCGTTAGATTGTATGATTCTTAACCCGACTAGGTGTGTAGTAACGGTCGAAAGTGTAGCAACTGCGTGGGAGGCCATTTCTGCTGTGTCAAAAAAAAAAGGCAGTCGGTATTATAGCAATACGTCTGATAGTGAAAATGTACATAGATTTTATAATTGTATTACGAAAAAGTTTGTTTTCAGACATTTTGCGCGTAGCACATAGCCTGAGTGCATTTTTGAAAATGTCAACAAATTTAGCCGACCTGTATCATAGCAATACGGATAATTTTTTTTTTTAACTTTTCGTATTGCTGCCATGATTACCAAAAACCTGTTTTCAGACACTTTAAGTGTAGCATATACTCCCAAAAACGAAAATAACGTTTCGGAGTCGCCTGGCCGACGCCTCTGTTAAATGTTTTTTTTAATTTACAGCCTTCATAGATATTCAAGAATCTCCCTTGTCTATTATTTTATATATATTTTATATATTATTAATAACGTCGATTTAGCTCGACTCAACATTTTTTCGAAGACATATAAAATTAAAAACGACGAGGCTTCGACAACTCTGAATCTCCAGTTATCCAATTACGACGCCTGCAATCTGCCACCATGCAAAACGGAATTGGAGAAACATTTATTACGAACAAAATATATTGCACAAGTCTGGAGCAACGCTCATACCAAAACGCCAACCGAACTGAACCCTGCAGATTGCGGATGGTATGAAGACGAGGGACGATTTCAGTTTTCGTGGTTCTCTGGCAACCAACTACCTGAGTTGAGCAACGTTATTTTGGACGACAAATCATCATCCACAACAGGTACAGTTTACATGGCTTTTGCTGTTAATTTCATAAATAAGTTCGTGATTTTTACTAACGATGTTTATTTTACAGAAGAGGACGTTGAAGATCTCCCGAGCGACGTCGAGAGTGATTTCGAAGACGACGATTCCGAATCCGACAGCGATTGAATACGAGAATATTTTGTAACTTTGAATAAACCGTTTTTTTTTCAACTTCATCCCAGTTTCCTTTTGTGCGATTTATTTCAGTCCTTCAACTTCTATGTTACGGTTTCGGGTAAATTCTTTGTTAATTATCATTTAATAAATTCAGGGTCGCAACGTATTCATTGGTTTGTAACAGAGAATTCAAGATGCCTCAATACGATTTTTAAATGATATCTGAGTATCGAAAAGTTGTCTGATAGAGAAGGTGCTACACTTAATTTGTCTGATATAAATTTTTTGCACATGTGGACAACTTATTTTATCATGTCCAACAATTTTCAGACATATTGCTATGATACCGATCGGTAAAATTTGTTAACATTTTCAAAACGGTCTCAAAATTTAATGCGTTCACATTTCCGTCTGAAAATTGTTTTGTTCGCATCAAGTAACCAAAATTTACTAATAAAAAAGATTTTAAGACGTATTGCTATGAGACATTTTTTTTGTCTCATTTTTAATTTTTTTAAGTGATTTTACGGGTTTGCGCTACACCACTAACGTCTGAAAAATATGTTTCCGGTATCTCAGAACTATCATTCAACTACAGTCTGCAAATCAGACATATTGCTATGATGCAGTTCGGTAAAATTCTTTGACAATTTTGAAAATTCGGTCAGATCAAACACTACTCGGAAAATGTCTGATATTGGTATTTTCGAGTTCAGGATAATCGTATCTATCGATTTGATGCGGTTTTGGCTGTATTGCTATGAGACAAAAATGTTGGTCGTGGGCTCTCGTACTAGTACATATTACGATGAGCACTGAAGGAACGCTCTACTTCAGCAAAAGTAGGTGTTATGAGAATTCGGTCAGCGACTTTGCTCAATGCAGTAGATCCATAAATACCCTACCACCATGTTGTTGGCCTAACCTAACGTTAATAAATTACATGGCATCTAATTCTTGCTGTTCGTCAAGTTCCGCTCCTTTGACTAGGGTCTTAGTATGGTTCAAGCACATTCATTCTCGCATCAACATTGAATAGGGTGTCATCATGTCATCCTTGATGTCATTGTCTACGATTGTGATATTCAGTAAACTAAATAGTAGAACGAGACGCACGGGAATCCCAGAATGTTCGGCGCGCGCGTCACGTCCTCTCGCACGCCCCGCGCTCCACCCTTTGTGTCCTATTAAACAAGAAGGAAGGTGAACTTGCAGCGGCGCCTTGAGCTTGATACCAAGCGTGACCAATTAAAGGCCTGGACCACCTGCGGCAATTGGCTATAATTATATAGATGGTGTGCTCACGTGCCCGCAATGTAGGAGGATCTTCACAAAGAAGATTGATTACATTAAGCCACATGCGAGCTCACGAACGACAGTTACAGCGCAGCTGAAGCAGTCGCCTTGGCCGAAATCGGTCAGATCACACCATCATCAGATCTTCCATTTCAGAAAGACGCTTAGCGTAGGTACTGTGCAGGATAGCCGCATTCATAGTCTTAAGTTTATAGTAAATAGTTAGGCACGTGTTATTTTTGAGTAATGAATACCGTTTACCTAGTTAGCAACATGTTTTTAGAAAGTAGATGCTTTTAGAAGTAGAGAGAATAACACAGTTCCTACTCGTAGTTCCTGTTGAGAGTTCCGACTCGAGATCTGCTACGAGACACAGGACTTGGCTCAGTCTGCAGGGACAGTACCTACTCGCTACCATCAATACTTAGTGGAAACAGTATTTTCATTTGAATACCTCCAACGTGGTAGCACCTTCTTCACTGTGACAGTACCTTTTCGCCTTTTAACCCTCCAATCCAGCACTCTTGTACGACCCATCGTGCAAACGTACGTTATTTTAGAAAATTGATTAATTTATCGGTAGGTACTAAAGTTACATTACTTATAAATAATGGGCTTGTGTGTAATCGCCTACTAGAAAAGTACCTACTTATTTTACTTCCAAAAAATTCGAAATACAGAATGGATAAATGCTCATCACCAAAAGGCGAAGTCGGAGCCCAGCTTCGCGGGCTCTATGGCTTAAAAAATTCAACCACGAAGGGGTTGGCGAGGTCTGATTGGCTCGCTTTGCTCGCTCAATAAACCTTGCCATCCCCTTCTAACCTAACCTAGCTGAGTTGGGGTGCCCCAATTCCCGAGCTCACTTAGTTCGCTCTTGCATCCAAGTTCTCCTATTAACAGAAGTAACATTGTATTTCAGGGAAACTTGGAAAATTTGGTGAGCATTTATCCATTTTAGTACGCAAAAAGAATATAAATATAACACGTACAATTATTCTGGTGAGTCTATAATTATTTTGGAACTTAAAACGTTGTTCTTTAAGCACCTCGGTATAGAGTGGGTTTATTTTATTTGAAGTTAACATATTCTACTTGGTACCTACGCATTTACATTGTAGCCTTAATAATCACTGATAAAAATGATTAATTGCTTACTTTTACCTCGACTTTTGGTATATTAATAATAATGTTCGGTAATTATGAATAATTTTCAATTAAGGTCAGGTGGGGTAAGAGGGACGCCAGGTGAAGAGAAACAGTAACTCATAAATAGAAAACTATAAAGCCCAGCTCTATGGTTACTCTGTCGATAAAACAGTATTAGGTATAGTTTCAATATTTTATGGATAGATGGCACTACAACACAATAAGTAGGTGAGTAAAACAGAAGGAAAAAATCAGTTGACAAACTATAAAAATGTGACCTAGCGGTGCTTTTTGTGGGCGATTTTTTAAGGGATAAAAACATCTGTGATACGGCAAATTTTGTTGGTAAGTGTAATTCTAATGTTGAATCTTTATTTTCCGCATGTTATGTTGTTTGTAGCATGTGTTTTTGGTGCTTTTTCGATGTCATCAAAAACATAACCTACAAAATACCAAGCCGGGAAAGAGGAGCTACCATACCAGGTTAAGAGAAACATTATGTTCCTCTTTCCCGGTTTTAGGGGTAACAAACATTTGTTTGTTACCCCTAAAATCACCTATCTAGATTAGGTAGGTATAAATACATGGTTTAACTCATCTTGGCGCGCGGAGGTATTTGTGCATGCGCTTTATACAGCTTTAATTTGTGTGCGCGCCAAAATGTGGTGATATCTCTATACAACACAGGCTTGTTATTTGTGGTTAGTCACGAACAATTGATTAATAATTTTTTTATTATTTCTTTTTTTATTGAGGGTTTGATCAAGATGATTATAAATATCTTGTTTTGTTAATTGCTTAATTACATAAAATACACCACACTAATCAATTGTTAATAGAATAGAATAGAATCTATTCCTGTACCTAATTTATTTTTACCGTATTGGAGGTACAAATATATTTATTTGTTACAGAAAAAGTAAAATGCCTCGAAATTATATAAGAAAAACGGAACGGAGCTCTTACCCGAAAGAAAAATTGTTAGAAGCAGTGGCGGCTGTTAAAAGTGGTGCACTGTCGGGTTATGCAGCCTCAAAACATTATGGAATACCAAGAGCAACTATAATCAATCGGGTTTATGATCGTAAAGGTGTAAAGTCTAATACTTTGGGTAGGGCCACAGTTTTTTTTAGTTTTGTTCATTTATTTAAATAGAACATAGTCATGTTGATTGAGACTGATTAAAGTAATGGAGAATATTTTTTAGTTATAAGTTGAGAATATTTTGGTCATTATGTATAAACGCAGTGCAGTATATTTGTTTATGCATAACGATCAGAGTGAAAAAAGACAGAAAAGTGTTTTAAGTTTTTTGTACGTTTGTTTAAGTAAAACAAAGATTTTTACAATTATTTGTGTTTGTTTTTAATCAGTTGAGTTACTCAAAGTTGGAAAACCGATTTAGATACATTTAAAATAAAAACACACTCACTTAGTGACATTCATCGTTTATTTTCCTTATTTTTTTTTATTAAAAACCAAATTTAAGTATATTATTATGTTTTTAACATTCGTAGTTTACAACCCCTGACCTTACTAATATGTTCCTCTTACCCCAATTTTTTTTGATTGTTCGGTAATGCTAAATTAGACCATATTTTTAACTAGGTATGGTTTCATTTCCATTACGTTGAAAGGCAGTTCTCAAATTTTTAGAGATACATATAAAAATACGTGTTTTTACTTGTACGAATCGAAGCGTTTCTCTTACCCCGAATTTCGGGAAAGAGAAACAATTAGAAGACCTGGCTTTGTAGTCAGATTGTTCCGTTATTACTAGAAGAATCAATTTCCTTGTTAAAATAACAGTTAGCATGGTTCGCTAGCGAAACTATGTTTGTATTGCTATTAGAATACGTACATATTTTTACTTGCTGGAGGTCGTAATGTTCAAAAACCAGTAAACTATGTTCCTCTTACCCCACCTGACCTTAATACACTTACCGTAACATCTACACCGCAGTTGCACCATTCCATGTGAAACGGCGCAGCAGCTATTCACGTACCGACAATCCAGCCTGCTCGAAATCAAGGACATGATACTACTGTCGCTGACCCGCACCCCACGCACCAGGGACGCACAGCGCTTACGCATTGTGGCAAAGAAGCAATCCACATGCGCGTCCGCGAGCATCCCTGGTGCGCTGCAGTAGCTGGGCAGCATCAACGCAAACTCGTGATTATGAACATGTAAATTATACTTTCAATTATTCAAATCGGACCTTCGTTTAAAAGTTGCGACGGTATAGAAATGCTCTAAGTAAGAAAAATGTTGCGGTTTGATCGAACTGGTCGGAACTTTGTCCGATGAAGCTGACACAAGGCATTAACGATTTCGATAAAAAAAGAATACAACAAATTCTTATTTTTCTAAAATAAACCCCTTTTTTTTTTTTTTTTTTTTTTAAGGATGGGAAATCATCAAATGACTTCTTCCGCTCTGGGTGGAGCGGAAGGGCGTGTCAGACTCTTACTGACTAAAACCCATCCGTGTTCCTTCTAAAGCCCTTTGCGTTCCAGGGCCGCGGTGACTCTTTCGAACAGATTCCGCAACCCTGGCAAAAATAAACCACTACAGAGGCTAAAAGGGGTGATGAAGTTTTTAGGGGAGGACATTATTCGCTTGCTTCAATTTACGTGGAAATTGGTATGAACAAACTAAAAGTTCGACTTCAAAAAAGGAGTAGGTAGGTAAGTAGGTTCTCAATTCGGTTTTTTTATAAGTAAGTTAGTTAAGTAAGTTTGTTAGGTACCTCATTACACGGTCATTTATGAATCGATTTAAAAAATTCTTAATTTTTCATGTGGAAGTGACCTACGTTCCGATTGGTCTCATATAAATTTCATCAAAATCGGTTCAGTAGTTGGTTTTTAAATCAAAATAGCTGGAAAAAATAGAAATAAATCCTCCAAGTAAACGAAATTGCGTGGTCTGCTTTCCTGTGACTTTCCAGGGATGTTATTAGGTGTGGTGGGGTAGGTACCTACTGCTAAAAATTGAAAAATAAAAAACTTTTTTACAAAAAACCCCACAAAGTATAAAATAACTTTAAGTAATAAATAAGTTTCTAATGTCGGAAGTCGGTGTTTTTGGTAATTTCATCGTATTTTAATACCGACTTCCGAAATTAAAGATATTTTATACTTTTTACTTACCTACTGTTTTTTATATTTGGAAGTCAGCTGCAAAGCGTGGTTGTAGCAAGTCACAAGCAGGAAGATGAAAACGTGGATATCTTTTGGATTGGCTAGGGCTCTGCTTTATACGGTACTCCACCACTTTAAAAGTGCTGCTCTCACTGACTCCGTATAACTAGGTTGGTTCTCGAAAAAAAAACCTGCGCCTTGCTCAATTTCGATTGAATCGTGGAAAGTTAAGCTTGTTGGTACACAAATTGATATCTGACGTTTATGAAGTGACAACGGAGCTTCTTAAATAATAACTAGAAGTCGAATAACCGTATGCAACTTAAAGTAAATTTTTGGCTTACAAATCATGGAGGCTGCTTCTGAGAATATTTTTACGACTTAGGTATCTAATTTAAAATCTACTACCTACTCGGTAAACGAATTTCTAAGTAATAGACTAATAAAGTCATAACTCATAACTTATTAAGTACCTATTCATGTCCTTAAATTTTATTTGATTTGTTAATTCTATTTAAATCTCTCAATAGATAACTATGTTAAGAGTTTCCTAAGTAATTTTTCATACTATCATAAAATGCTTCCTCTCTCCTAACCTAGATACTTATCTTGTTGTGCCCATATGAACCAATTTGTTATTTTACCACCTAGGAATACATGTGCAATACAAGTATTGAGTATTAAAATCCCGGGATTTCGGGATGGCATTACTAAACATAAATTAATACAGTAGAGCCCGCTTAATACGATTTCCCGCACCAACCGCCATTAAAGGCAGTTCTTGCAGCTTGAGGTATGTTTTCATAGGTACTTTTTTCTTACAATTAAATTAGGGTAAAGCAACTGTATTACCTTGTATTTAATACGGCAACCGTCATTTGTGTCCAATCGAGTTTACCTATATCATCTCACGGAACATCGGTAGGTACACAGTGTATGTGTATGATACCTACACTTAAACTTGTTGATCCCGGAATTGCAGGATTTTTACGAAAAAGAAGTTCTTTCCGTAATAGCTATTATCTTAACTTTAGGCAAAAATGCATCCGAATATCCGATCTCTAATTATAACAATTTATTCGGCTAATAAGCGATCTTGCGGATTTGCCCACCCTCATAGGCCTCATATATGTATGAAGCTGAAATTAAATTAGAATTTTCTTGTATAAAATATAGTTACTTCACTATAGCCGCATCATTGGTGGGGCAATGGTTCTGAGTATTGGTTATCAAAGTTTGAGCAATATTTAAAACATGTTATTTTTAACCCACTATCAGTTATATTTATTTGTATATTAATACAGTAACCGTTATCTCGCGAGTTACCCATAGCTCTCGAGTTATTTCATCGTCAGTCACATGAGAAGAGACCCTCATAACGCTTTTACTCATCATAATATTATAAGCGACCAGTAACAGGGGATAATAATTATCTCTTCTTACTTTTCTGTCGACAAAATACATTCTATTTCTGAATGAAAGGTCAGAAAACCCTACCTCAGTCAGGCCTAGTAATTTTTCGAGTGAATGCAGCGTGCACCGCTAAAGAGCTCGCTTCGCTCGCTCTCGAAAAATGCTTTCAGGTGAAAGATTTTTACTGCATTGGTCAACGGAAAATTCAAAATTCCCAAGCTTTTCTTTTGGGTTTTCTACATCCCGGGATGGGCGATTGGGTGAACTCATTCGCTTAAGCTCCTCTGGGCCTCCAACTCTTTGAAATTAGAGTAAGCCTGTTGGGCCTATAGCAGGAGAGGTTAATCAGCTACCTACTGATTATGTTAACGCATACGAAAAAAATAAAACAAAAATATCAGTTCAATGTGTAGCGTTTATTAGCCATTCAATCACAATATTTTATTAATTTACTTATTTATCTTTTTATGATTTTTTTTCCAAACGGTCCATTGTAATAAAACTACGTCGACAACCTGAAATTCGAAATTCTAGCTAAAATTTTTCATCTAACAATTTACATCATTTTGGCAAAAAATAATTAACATCCGAGACATTATTGTGATGTGAGTAGTTTCGCTGTGTACACAATGAACAATTATATAACACCAAGAATTTATCGGAATACAACGATTTGAATCTGTATCTAAGGGAACATTTAGATTTAAACAGTACTGTGGGACATGTGATATGTGTACCTAACTAAAACAATAACGGCTAGTCACAAATATGTCACTATTAATCAATAGAGCAAAAATATTATAGTCAAAGTCCATATTATTCGAAAAAGATTATTTTACACAAATTGAACACAATAAATGCACTTGGAATGAATAAAAAATAACATAAAACTAATTAAAGATTTATGATTTTTGGTTAATTTATAATATGAAATTTAAATAAATTACTGAATCAACTTGTCACGTAAAATAAGGTCATATTATATTTGAAATAATTTATAGTCAAAGTTGAAATTATATAATTACAATGAAAAAAATCAGGTAACGATGTGGGGAGTGTGGTGTGACCACTATGACATGCAAAGCGTGGACCACTGCGATACGATGTACAGCGATAAATATACGGACCATACATACATATAAAAAATGGATAATTTCATATTAACTACAATAATTCGTCACCTAAAATTACAACTAAAACTATTCTTTTACAAATGTTATAATCAAATTATTGCCAAACATAGAGCAAAGCGGTAAATACTTAAAGCTTAAAGATTTCCAGTGTAAATATTTAAATAAATTAGAAATCGAAGCAAACGTAGATTCACTTACGCTAAAATAATTAATTAAATTCATGAGTAAATCAGATAATAAAAAAGTAAGCCTAGATTACAGATAACAAAAGACAATTGAGTCAGGCACTTGCAGCAACGGACGAATATCTTAAATGTAGCCTCACCAGTGCACCACAAACTGTGGAGCTACACATACAGTTATACATAAGTAGTCAATTTACATATTTTAGGTCGATGTTTTTCTTTACAAGTTAAGTATTAAACCAAAGAGGCCGGAATATTTTAAGAAATATATTAGACCGTATCAATTCGTTTTCTAAAAATGTAATAATGTCATTTTGAATAACAAAGTAAAAGTTGCATCGTAGTGCAGTTCACAAGTAACGCTGGTCACTTGAGGTCCGGTCGAGTGCGAGCGAACAACTTAATAAAACTACCACTTAATTAAAATATATTATGTACAAGAAGCGAATAATATTAAGACGACATCGTATCGAAGGTAGCACTGACAGAAGGCGAGACACAAGTAAACACGTAAACAAGCAGGGCAGACTCTGAGAATTTACTTCCTCGCCTTTCCATCATGCTTGATTGGGCGAACTTCTTTTATCGGAATCTGAAACAAGGAGACAACGTTGAATGAACAAACTATCAAATCACACTAATATTATAAAGTTAATATTATAATATTAATAGTTTGTGAGTGTGTGTGTATGTTTGTTACTTCTTCACGCGCAAACGGCTGGACCGATTTAGATGAAATTTGGTATAGAGATTGTTTGAGTCCCGGGAAAGGACATAGGATTTTTATCCCGGGATTATGTTCCCTTGGGATAACTTTCGACAGTCACGCGGGCAGAGCCGCGGGCGGCAACTAGTTGATTCATAAAGTCCTTCCAGCGTCGCAATCCTCATGACTGAGAGTCGTGATGCCCCCGACGTGAAGTCATTTTCTTGACTATGTTTTATCCTTGGCACTGTGAAGCGCTTCGTGGAATTCCGTGTCCAGGTTTAAGTGAATTTAGTGATTGCGTAAATAGGGATGCATGCATTTTTTTTGCAAGATTTAATGTTTATTGGCTCTAGTAAACAATTATGAAATATTTTTTTAAATATCAGCGATGAAGTTAAAAAGCTTCAAAGATGACAATTAGAAAGAGAAGTCCGAACTCTGACGTCAAATACTATGTCGCCTATCCAGCTGCCATAGAAAACGGCGTCTCCGCGAGAGAGACAGATATATTTGTTTAAAATAGTCATATCTCGTTTGTTTTTCGATCAATTTTGATTCTAATTTCACTGTTAGTATTATATTTTTGTATATTTTCAGATAAAGTGTATAGATAACAAAAACAATTTTCATGCATATTCCCTATTGCAACCCCTTGGAAGTTCGCCACCTTGCCAGTAACCGTTACTACCATGATGATCAGATTACATACAAATCGCAGTTGAAAAATGAATGTTGTATTTACCGAGGCCCTTTGCTCGTCCATCCTAGTTCCTTGCGCACGGATGAGGTATAAGAAGAAGTCTTCATCGGGAGCGGTTCCACGCTGGTCGTTACGGCGGGCTGGCTGCGCCTGGTCGTTGCGGCGGGCTGGCTGCGCCTGATCGGTACGGCGGGTTGCCTGTATCTGGTCGTTGCGCGGGCGCATCTGTTGTTCGCCGCGCGGCGCTTGCGGCTCTTGCGGCCGCGGCATGGGCTGCTCAGCGCGAGCGCGCGGTAGTTCGGTGCGCTGGTCTTCCAATCGGGAGCCCTGTGAAAGTTCCATGTATAATTCTGTCTGTCATATAAGAAATGGAAAATTGAGTATTGAGATGAATAAAACCTCGATAGTTTAGAATCATCATGCTTAGGAAGTGTAGGTACCTGAACACGCGCAATCATCTCGAGGAAGTCGTCCTCTGGCTTGGTGCGGGTGGTGTGCTGAGGGCGCAGCCCCGGCAGGGAGGTCCCCGGCGCGGGATCCTTGCTTGCCTTCTGCACGGGGCGCAGCTCCGCGCGCTGTGAGTCAATCCTGTCCGACTGCAGGCTGTTGATCATCTCCAACATAGTATCGCTGGACCTGACACAAAGGAAATCACTCGTCATTCACTTTATCTAATACAGTGTTGTATTAACAGCACAATATAAAAGATAAAAACACTTGTAACTGATTAACAGGAACTTGAAAACACGAAAAACATGTATTTATTAGTCATTGATTTTATTATCGCATGGAAATGGCGCAGCCTTAATTGGCTTGTGTTTTCTAATATCCTTAAGCGACATATTCACTCCTTATAATTGGGAAACGGCAGTCCTTTTACTGGAAAATGTAGGAATTCATTGGAAGAAAGAAACAAGAAAGAAAGAAAGTTGGAAGTTTCAACAACCTGCAACTAACGAAATATTTGTAGGATAAACGACTACGGTTCAACGCGGACAAATGGTCACCAATATAAAGCGGATATTGCAATACGGTATTTGACAGAAAACAAACTAATAAGTCCGTCAGATAGATTTCCAAAAAATATTGGACACGTATTTTTTTTGTCACGTCGACAATAAATGAAGAGGATACAGTGCGTTGAAAACGTGTGACGTCACGCTCCCACTCTTCATCTTTGATGCGTTTTATCTCCATATTTTTTATTGTTTTGATAAAATAAAAATCATCATCTGCCTAGCCTTTTCCCAACTATATTGGGGTCGGCTTCTAGTCAAACCGGATTCAGCTCAATACCAGTATTTTACGTGGAGAGGCTGCCTACCTGACCTCCACAACTTATTCGTAACGACTGCCAAAGATCTACAAATGACAGCCTTCGGTCAAGAAACAAAGCAGGCTCCGTGTTGACGAACGGCTTAACATGCTTTCCGAGTCACAGAGGAAAGTCGGTATATTAAAATGGTCACCCATCCACAGACCAACCTTTGCAAGCGTTGCTTAACCTTGATCAGACCCGTGCGGCTGTTATTCTTTAGCCACGAGTTCCTAAAAAATATGTATCCAATATTTTTTGATAATTAACTGGCGGACTAAATATAATCATATTTTTGTAACCCAGGTAACATCCCCATTAAAATGCCCCCTGATGAAATCATTACAAAACCGACTGGTCGACACTTACAAGTCCACCATAGTGATATTAAAATCCGAATTTATTTTCTATATCCTGTCAAGACGCTATTCCATGTATAGGACGAGATCTTGATGCGTACAAGATTTAGAACTCGATTCGCCACTAACTTTCAAGTATTAGATTTTAGTCAATTTTGAACTGTGTTCTTTCTTTGGCGCTCCAACAGAGCACACTAAAATGGCACTGTCACATAAAATCTCATACTATTACGTAAATACGTGTGAGTATAATTAGCGTCATTTGTGATATATTCGCCGTCAAGTGTTAAATAATACGTCGCGACTTCATAGGCACCATGGTAAACAACCGGTTTTACTACCCAGCATATTAAGAAAATAACTTACAAAGTACACTTAACATTTCCATCCAAAAACACGAGAACCAATTTCACCGAAAACGATATCCGAGCGCAAAGTAAAACGATTTTAACATTCGTAAAATGTACCTATAAAATTGAAATTGCGATACTCCGAATTCCGTAATAAGTCAATTACACACCCCTTGAAATCTTCATCATAAGCCTTCATAATTTAAGTTCAGGATATGCAACTTGAAATTTCCGCTAACAATTCAACCTGCGCGATATGAAGACGAGACAAAGACTATGAAAAAAGGCTTTATGTTGAAAGATATTGTATGAGAAGGAGCTGCACACATTAACACGATGTCGTCATTGTGGCGCGGGCGACGGTAGGCACGCGCTGTTCGAAATAGCAGATAAGTTACTGGTGTTTGGAGTAGATACGGAGATCATATTTGAGATAAGAGATTAGTGTCCGTTCGCGTTCGCTAGATAACGAAATCGGTCAAGAGACAAAGCAGGCTCCGTGTTGAGGAACTGTGTTTGTGAAATGCGATATGGTTATGCAGCAGAATATTTCGTGGAAGTGCCGCTGTAGGCGCGGCTACCGGCGACCGCCCATTGTTCAGGCTATATAATGTGTCAGTGGCGTGAAGTTTCGGGTATGACCGCCCTTTGTTGCAGGATATATAATGTATATATAGGTGGCGTTTCGTGCATGGGTAGGTATCGCAGCCGTTATGCTATTGTCTTTCAGCGGTCTAGCAGGGGATTAGCGTAACCACATCGCACTATGTCGCAATAATACATTGCGACATGATACGACAAACTGCATAGAATGCGAGATGAAATGAGGTGTTTAATACCACTGCAAAACTATTGGCGACAAAAATACCTTACGTATTAAGACGATCGATGCAAAAATAACAGAGAGCAGACTAAGTAAAACGCTAGGTGTTAGACCTGCAGACTGGATTCAAATGTAGGGACTTTGTCGGTCCACTAAGATCAAGCTAAGCTCAATCGAGTGACAAATCCATTTTAGTTTGAGTCGCATTAATAATAATAATAAACATTTATTTCAGACTAGGTCCATATTTTGTCAGAAACAATAAATATACTTAAAAGTAATGTTAGTATCGACAGCATTGAGTAATAGTGATTTTATTGGATTAAAAGCAGTGACAATGTCACATAATCTGGGTAGATAGCACGAGACTAAATCTTTCCAAGATATTAATCACGCTTCGTTCCATTTTCCCAAAAACAGAAATTAATTTGCAGTGATATTATTTCACGTTAGCCGGAATTTGCTGGAATGTTGTCTGATATACGAATTCTCCGAACAACCTTAATATTTACATAGCTTTGAAAAGTAATTCAGGTGGAAAGCAATTGAAACGAAACAGTTACAATGCATTTTTTGAAGTTATCGTTGCACGGTTGACTGAGTTGGAATTTTCGTGCTTAATTTCATTTTAGGGTTCCGTTCCTCTAAAGGAAAAAATGGAACCCTTTTCATCACTTTGTTGTTCGTCTGTCTGTTTGTCAAGACTTGTTATCTCGGGAACGCGTGGAGGTATCGAGTTGAAATTAAAACCATACACTCAAGTCCACAGTCCGTTGAAGCTGTAAAAATAAATGTTCTAAGCTAACGTAAAAAAAATATACGGCCGTTTATACTCCGATTATAGCGCATTTTTTGATGCTCACAGGGAATCAAAACCTGTAGGGTACTTCCCGTTGACCCAGAGTCATGAAATTTGACAAGAAGATAGATCTTACAGTACAAGTATAGGAAAATGTCCGAAAATTGGGAATTTGTTGTTTTATCGTATAAAAAATATTTTGCGATTACAAACTTATAATTTTCGGTTGAAGAATTGACCGTGACGAACATTGATGTATCCGTAGGTAATGGTATACTCGCAAAAAATCAAGACTCGATTGGAACCCTCGGTGCGTGAGTCTGACTCGCACTTGTCCGGTTTTATTTATATACTTTACCCGTATGTTTGTCTCTATGAGCGACGCAACAGGACGTTGCAAAGCGATCCAACTCTATCACAGGGGGGGGGGCTACTCTCTAAGCCCGAAGTCTGTAGTTTTGGGCTTAATTGCGGGCGTATTCTAGTTCGTATCACCTAACCACTAAGAATTATAGACAACACGATTTGACAGTTACTGTCTAATCGTGTTGTCTATAATTTGAATTAGGGTTAATTAATAATTAGTTAAGACTTACGATTAGTTCCGAACCCGAACTAAGAAGTTAAAGTAGAACTAATCGTAAGTCCGTCGGTGATACGGTGTAGAATACGCCCGCAACCAAGACCGAAACTACGGACTTCGAGTTTAGAGAGTAGCCCCTCAGGCTCGACCCCCGAGCCCATACATTTACTAACTGCGTTTTAGACGCGTTCAGTGCGGGAAATTTTGATTCTGTTCGATATACGTTGACTTCATATTTTTCGTTCGCTATAGGTTATGTACATTTTTATTTTATAAGCATGTGAAACACGTTAGCGTGGCGTAGCGAGCGTGGTACATAAGAGCCTAATACTATTTCAACGCAACAGCTATGTTTTAACAGGGATTTAAATAAAAATGGAATGTATTATTTTCGGGATTTCTGCGAACAGCTCGACACCATTGTTACCACACTATATGTTGTGACCTATATTGTTGCAAATAGGCTCCATTTCATAACATGACCTAGACCTTTTATTGAAGGACTTTACAGGAGTGGGTTTCAAGGTTACACAAGCACAATTGCTGCTGTTTAAAGACATATTTCTGTAACGAGATGGTAATGTTTACACATCTAATACATTTGTACGAGCAATTCTTGTATATTATATATAATCTGAATCTTGGAAACGGCTTTAACGATTTTCATGAAATTTAGTATGCAGGGGTATTGGGGGGCGATAAATCGATCTAGCTAGGTTTCATTTTTAGAAAACGTTAACCAAAAAAAAACCGAGCAAAGGTCATCCAGCTACTTATCGATTAAATGCTGATTGTGGATCAGGACACTAGAGCACTGGGACACTGAGTGTATTCGGGACAGGTGTACTTACCCTTTGCTGGGTTTGGTAGATGCTGGCTTGGGTTGATTCTCCTTGTTGGAATTCAGCGTCGCGCGCTGTTCATCCATTCTTGTTGACTGGCAGCGCAACAAGAGGTCGAAGAACGACTCCGGGTTATCCTCAGACTCCGCTCGCTCTAATTCTATCTTCGTCTTGCTCTCCGAATCCTCCTCGGGTCTCTTCGAGTCCGGCGTTATCTGTGGACAGAAATGATGTTAAAATACATGTTCATGGGCACGTTGCGGTAAGTTTAGGTACATTTCGCGTCAAGAATTGGCTTCAATACCTTCACGAAGCTGCACCCCATGATTCTAGTGGGGGGCTTCGGTTATGTAACAGGTAATATGCAGGACACAAGTGCAGACGTCCGCTTCGGCTGGCGCTCCTGGATCTTATGCCAATTCGGGGCGCAGACGGGAGCCTCTAACGCCCCGCGTGCCTCCCATCCCTCACAACCCCCCTTCTCGCTGTTGACCTATATAAAATGCAGGTGTACCGTGACGTCATCTTTACTGCACCGACGTAAGGTTCAAATTACAAAAAAATGCATACACCTGTACCGCACTATTAGCACGGAGCTTGCGCAGGTTTGGTGATGTTGCGCAGAATATCGATCTAGTTGTTGACGAAAGACTAATTTCTAGGAAGCACTAGCTGGCACAAAGGATATTACGTATCCTTCACATGTAGAGATATTAATTTCAGCGTTTGCACTAATTTCAGCCGTTTTTAATAAACTTTTTAAAGCTTTATGCACTAGTTCAAACACTGCACAAAGGCGAATAGTTGTGTCAACATTTGTTTATTTCTTTGTTTTAATATTACTATTTAGTTTTTACTTTATAATTTTATAGAGCTTTACTTATTACTTTTTGCCTCTGGTTTTGCCCGCGGCTTCGTTCGCGTGGAATAGTAACTTGGGGCAGATATTTTTATTTACGATTATGAAGTTTAGTAAAGTTTCAGTCAATGCTACTGAACAGAGAAAGAATAAATAGATATAGATAGTTTAACAAAATGTTCGACGTGATTCTTTGAATTGGCATAACTTTTTATTTATGGACCATTGACATGAAACAAACACTAAATGTTGTGAAGCTTATCACAATGTATTAGTAAATATTAATTATATTATAATATTAGTGGATCACATCTAAACCGAATAAGGCGTTTCTGAGATTAGCGTGCACAAACGCATGGACAAACAGACAAAAATTCTAACAATCATTGTTTTGGGTGCTTTTTGCGTTGATAAAGGTCCCAATAATATAATTTTTCAATATTTTTTTTTAATCAAAGATTTACATTTATGTAAATCTTTCATTTACGTGAGCGGCTTCAACGATTTCGATTCGCGGAAGACGTATTCGGGAACAGTCTTGTAAGATTCCTAGACACGTCTTAGGAAAGTTCTATTTCATATGAAAAATATAAACCTTGACCGTATTGAAATAAGGTCGGATTGATTGATTAGCTACTCCCTCGGCTTCGCAGTCATTGCGGGAATCGAACCCGCGACACGCAGCGTAGCAGTCAATCGCTCAGCCACTGTGCCAAACGTGTCGTCATTTCAGCGGCACTGTGTTACAAACTTGTCAAATTGTCTGAAATTTAGATGTGTTTTTGTAAGTTTCCGACTGCGATATGAATGCGAGCAATTCTTAAAATAAAATACGAGAATTGCCTCTTAGGTTTGTAAGATAAGGTCTTCGTAATTTTGTTTTAAAGCTCACTTATAAAAAGCGGCCAAGTGCGAGTCGGACTCGCGCGCAATGGTTCTGAACTAATCATATCGCTTTAAATGTTGTTTTTTAAACCACATAAGTAGGTACTTCTTTTAGGTTTTTTTTATAAGATAACGTAAATCTCTAATTTATGAGTTAAGAACTTTTTTGTGTATTTTTACAAAACTTTAGGTTCAATAGTTTCGGAGATTAGGGGGTCAATAGAGAAAAAAGCGTATATTTTTTTTCTTGGTAAATAAAATTCTTATGCGTTTGCGATATTTAAAAAAAGATATTATTCTTTTTTTAAATATCGTCATCGGCGAAGAAGGTATAAAGCTTCAAAGTTGACAGTTACAAAGAGAAGTCCACCGTGGACTCTGACGTCAAACTTCATAGCGCCCATAAAGCTGCCATGCTGCATTTTTTATATCTCGTTTGTAATTCTGTTTCCACTGTTAGCATTGTATATTTCGATTAAGTAACTATTTTTGCTATGCCTATTCCCCATTTTCATCTATTTTCTTTAAACACTTCATAATAATTTATTTTTAACATATCAAGAAAAAATCCAGTCTCTAACAATTAGCGCTTTAGTTTTATGTCCAGGCATAGTTTAAAAACATTAAAAACAAATTTGTCCCCCGATCGTAACCGCCTATTCAAAATTATTATTTACGTAACGCGTCCGTATTTCGGTCATTCTGCATATTATAATTGATTGAATTGGTCGGGAAATTGGCTGTGTCAGACGGACAGCTAGCCAGCCCTCTACAATGATTAATTAAACGTTAAATTATTTAATTAGTAATGAATTAACAATATTCTGTAAAACATACAGCGTTCACTTCAGAAAGTGTGTTACTGGTACCTTAGAGTCGGCAGGTATTGTAAAAAAAATTGGTTGTCTGTAAAGTCGGTTTACGGACGATAGTTTAACGTGACAACGTCATAACAAAACATTGATGAAATGATCGTAACGTTACTATGAGTCATCCTTATTCGTGCGTGCAGCCGACGTTCATCGATTTATTAGACGTTGTCACGTCAAAACTTAAAAAAAATACAACCGACTTACAAATAACAGCTGAAACGTCAAGTTTGTCTTTCAAACAAAACGTTTCAGCTACTGTTGGTAGCTAATTTCACAGTTCGTCCATATGGGATTGACAAGCGCTATCGAAATATCACGTGATCAACTCCTTACATTTTGGCATTTCGGCAAAAGTATGACATTTGTTCTAGATCTTTAGAATCAGAGGCCGTAGTGCGAGATTTTTAACGTACTCGATCCCGTCGACGTAAACGTTCACCTATGTATGTCAATTATTGACAACCTCTCGACTCACCTCTGAACTTTATTTCTATACAAATTGACCGTCAATTTGTATACCGGCAAATATGCGCATTGAGATAGATATTTAGGTGGGAGCTAACCAACACATGTTGTGCGCTATAAACTAGTGATGTTACGAATGTTTCATTTTTCACATTCGCGAATGCGACTGCGAATATTCATCTCAAACATTGCCGAATGCGAATATTGCGAATGTTAACTTTTAATCAAAAGGTTTGATATTTCGTGTCGGGGCCGACTATGTTCGGATCGGCACTGTTTAAACAGCCAAGCAAATACAGAGTGAATGAACAAAGTTAGTCAAACAAAAAATGTAGTTACAGTCAAATGACTTGGATTTTAGATGTTTTATTTTGTTTCGAATTGTGTTGTTTTTTGTGATAAAAATTGAAAACTTTATTTAAAAACAGTAGTTAAAATCTGTTGAATAGGTAGTAAGTATGTATGTCTGTACAAATCTTACATGATTGTAACAAGACTCATTATAATTAGATCATTAGATTAATAATTTGATTAAACCTCACGAGTTCCTTTTTACAAAAGATTTTTTTTGAGTTTAGTTGTGATTTTGTTCATATTTCTTATTAGACTTTAAGAACAAAAGATTTTTTTGCCGCGGGGCCAAAAACCCTGTGACATTTTAGCATGTGCGCGTACTACGGGCATAATGTTGCATCAAAGTGATTATTTTAACAAAAAATGAATTTATTAGAAGTAGATTATTAGATAAAACATTTATTTGGTACAAGAACGGAAAACTTAACACACAATTATACAAATCATAATACTAGAAAATACAAAAAACAAGACATTTAAAAAAAAAATGAAAAATGCAGAATTTATGGCAATCTGTGATTTAAGTACCAAACTACCTACCGAGATTAAAAACATTTGATTTGAAAAAAAAGTAAGTCGTTAGAGCTCGAAAAAAAAGAAACAGGCAGTTCTCTAAAATATTTGGTCATATAATAATGGTCTTCTCTCAACTTCAGTAATAAGCACTTCAATATTCAAATCTTCATCCACATCGTCAGAATTAAGCTCGATGTAGCTATCGTTAGTCGAAAAATACAATAAAATATATAACGGAAAAGCAACATTCCAACGTAAAATAAAATAAATAACGTAACATCAAAAGTCAAAGCTTTTCTAATATGTTTCAAAAAGACGATCGTCCACCGCGCCGCAAAGCAGACGGTCAATTCTGTCGACATCTCACGACACGAACGACAAGTGATCATTCCATCTTGTTTCTACGGTTTGACAGCTCACTTATCGTTCACTTCGCCTACGTTTTCACTTCGACATTTTTACAGAATCGCACTGCAGTTATAATTTGTTTCAAACTTTTTGCCGCTGCGGTGATTTCGCCGTGAAGTGCGCGCAATACAGTGTAAAACTCTTTGTTGCAATACTACGGTGCGACAGTATGCCGCAGCGCATTTTTGCCGCGCGGCGAAAAATGCGTAATGCACGCCTGCTCTTACTCATTTAGTGGTCAACTTCAAGACTGTTCCATGATAATTTTTTCTCCAGTCCATATTACATTTCCTTTTTAAACACACTTAAAAAAAGAAGGAGGTTCTCAATTCTGTTGTAGTTTTTTAATGTTTGTTACGTCACAACTCCGTCATTTTTGAACCGATTTATTTATACTTTCCGATTGGTCTCATATAAATTCAAAACCGGTTCAGTTTTAAACCAAAATAGCTGGAAAAAATATTACATCTCCGTAAACGGAATTGCGTATTTTGCTTTCCCATGAATATACAGTGGTGTTGTAAAGTGTGGGGTACTACTAAAAGAAGAAAAACTTTCGGTGTTTTTGTTAACAGTCGGTGTTTTTGTAGTGTTTTTTTTTTATTTATTTGGAAGTCGGTAGTATTTTTTGTCAAAAAGTTTTTTTGTTTGTAAAATAAATTCGCATCGTTTCTTGCGAATATGAATGCGAATATTCGTTACATCACTACCATTCAATTTATTTCATGTTAAGACTCATATAGGGTTAGCAACAAAGTCCTTAAAAACTAAGTGTTAGTAAACAACACGATACGGTGACACATGTGACTAAGAGCAGTGAACCACATACGGACAATCCACTCTTTCAGCAATAATTTTTAGAACCCTGTTAGGGCTGGCCATAGTGGCCATGTCTCGAGCCACCATCGACAATAACATATCATCAAGCAGGTGTATCCTGAAGAGGTTATCTGGTGCATTATTGGTTCACGTTGTCTGTTGTGTTGTGTCGAAATGGGCATAGACGGATGCATATTTATGAAATCACTTACACTGATTTCATACAGCGAAAGAATAAAATGGATATGCCTAAAATACCGAGATTAATTTTTAAGAGCAGAAAAATCCTATACACAATTTAAACCACTGCACGCGCGTCGTTGCCAAATTTACATCAACGACATCGGATGTACGAAGTTGCAAAATTCCAAGCGCACACAGCTGAACAAAAGAAAAATTAAGATTATTTATTTGTAATATTGTTGGTCACACGGGATTGTCTATTAGAAATCCCGGGAAGATCCATATTAATATCAACATTTCGAACAAGTACATAAATAACTCACACTATTGTGTTTATGCTACTTTTATGTGAGTCGGATGGATAACTTATTACTAGAATTGTTAGTTAATGGTGAAGATGAAAGCAGATAACTGGTATTTAAGAATAAGCACCTGAATCAATGACAGCTGTTCCATGCTCTGCCTGCGGACCCTGAGCGCGTTGAAGGGCGTCCTTGGGGCGGAGTCGTCGTCAGACGGCGGCGCAGGAGGGGACTCGGTCTCCACCGGCAGCCCTAGCACCTTGCGCAGGTCGCTGATGTTCATCTGCGCGGTCGCCATGCCGAGCACGTCACCGAGCTGTGGAGAAACACAATGACCGGTTATTACATGACGTTATACTATCCATTACTGCAAATGGACCGAGAACTTGGTGAGGGTCCGCGACCCACACCAGGCATCCCTCGCATCCATCGGGTACCCGAAGATAGCCGATGGATGCGAGACGCACAGGACCGGTTGTTTTGGCGACACTTGGGGGAGGCCTATGTCCAGGTGGACTTCTTCCGGCTGATATGATAATGATGATGATGATGATACTATACTGCCCATCTACTCTGTAAACATCTCACCATGAAAGTTTAGGTCAAGTGAACATGAAATTAGCTGTCAAACCATCCAAATAAGATGGAATGACAGTTTACTTCATGCTCACTCCACCTAAGTTTACACGGTGCAAAGTTGTCAGAATAAACCGGCTAGTGTTTGACAGTTCACTTCACCTAAGCTTACACGGTGCGAAGTTGTCAGAATAGACCGGCTAGTGTTTGATAGCTCACTTCACCTTTGTTTTCGTGGCGAGTTTTCTACAGAATAGCACTACTGTTTGTGTTGGCTACAGACGCTACAGGTACGAATAACAACGAATTCCCTGAATGTGGTTAAGTATGGTGGTGGTTTGTTATTTGGGTTGGTGGTCCATCTCTACTATTTTATTATAACCCAGTTAAAATGCAGAAAACTATAAGCAATCGAATCGGTGACGCTTTTCTGCCGAACCAAACAGTAGGAGAAATACGAGCCAGTTTTCAAGTAAGTGTGACAATAATAGTATTTTTTTATGCAACATGGCAAACTTTGTCATTGCAGCCGAGGCGAAAGGCGAGGCCGTTATGGAGCAGACGGACTATAAGTGTATCAAACGACGTCCTTCAACACACTTCGTTAAAAAAAAAACTACATGAAACATCATAAAATTAATTTAGTAAGAAAGTAATGATAGTAGTTTTTTTTACAATGGTATGAGTGGAACGTATAATCAGTGCGTGATTTGCATACAAAATTGTGCGTGTAGTCGTTCTGAGAAAAAAAAAAAACAATTCCTGCTGGAGTAACATTGTTCCAGCAGGAAAATTCTAAACGAATGATCGGAGATTATTGTGCATGGGAGAGAGCTTACATTTGTACATGTATTGTAAAATACTTTTCATACTATTGTATAAATTCAAGTTTTTAAAAACTTAACAGACAGATGTGTTGCTGGGGAGTTTGTTGCGCCACTTCTTCTTCCCAGCTACAACACTAGGAAGTGGTGACGGGCGGGCGTTTTGGGGGACTGTCTTTATGTAGAACTTTGAAGTTCAAAAAGTGCTGGCACTCAGCCTAATTTGAATAAATTACTTTTGAATTATGAAGTTTGTACAAAAATGTTCGCCGAAAATATAATTTGTGCGTCTTAAAGCTTTCGAGATATTGCATTTCCTACTGGAGTAACGTTAATCGTGAATCTCCAATGCCATTGTATGTGCGCCTGTGGATTAAACATACACGAGCTCTTTATTTGTGCGTATTCGTGACAGAATTAGATTTAAGAAAATTATTATTTTCAAGTAATCGCAACGCCTAAAAGAGAATACGTATAAGCTCGCTGAAATCTGTATTCGGTCCTTCTTGACGCTTATATAAACATAAAAGGATTCAGCCGGATAATCAAGATGGCATGACAGCTCACTCCGTGATCACGTGACATCTTGATTGTATGTATTGACAGCTCACCTCGTGATCACTTCACCCAAGCCTTCACTTCGATATGTTAACAGAATCGACCGGCAGAAGTGTACATGCATGCGTTATTGAATAATATTGCTAAAAGTCAAAACGACGCGACGGAGTCATAACTTTGACGGCAAAATACAAGAAACCGGCTCAACCCAAGATACCAAAAAGAGGTGTATACCAAAAATTTGTGCGTTTAGTCACAATAGTTACAATATTCAGCTTGGAATATTTCGCATTCAGTAGATATAAATAAAAAACAAATCATGTACACAACGGCTGGTTATTCGACCAAATTCGGATTACTACAAAAGAGCGACAGATTCGTACATATTTCAAAATCCATCTATCAGTCACTTGCATTTCATCCCTTTCTATATCTTCTCATACCTACAAACGATTCATATTTAATATTTTTGTCACTAGCGCCACTTTCAAACTTCCTATACCTTAATTGCTCACTTTCTACGAGGGGCATTCGAAGTTCTACGAATTTTGAATGCCCCTAACTAAAACGCTATTTGTTTTAAACTACCCTTATTTTGAAGCTAAATTATTCTGGAGTGATTTCGTAAAATTGTATTGTATTATTTGCATTCATTACGAACCGAACCCGCATTGATAATTTAAAAAAAATGGAGAAAATAGATCATGGTGCAGCGATTAAAAATAAGAAAGCTTTAAAGCCAAAACAGATTTATGAATTCATGTTAGCAACTTTAGAGGAATCTGGACCTTCGTATGCTACAGTAAAAAGTGGCCGTGTTCAAACATAGTAGAGAAAGTGACGAAGATGAGATGACGCCACGTAGCGGTCGGCAATCGACGTGTTCCACCGGCAAAACTAACCGTTGAAAAAAATTGTGATTTGGTTTTATCTGACCGGAAATTGTACCAATCGATCGATCGTCGATGGATGTGATCGATCGATAGTAGAATGGATTAGTCGACGTTGATCGATAGTTTCTACTTCTTTCTTCGATCAGCCAAAGCTGTGGTAGCTTTGGCTGTCGATCAACGTCGATCGATTGGTGCTGTAACACCCATGAGATAGCTGACACCATTGACATCACAACTGAACGAACGAACGCCCCACACAATTACCACTCTACTGTACTTTTCAAAGGTGTCTTGTCTGCGCAGTGGGTGCCTCGGCTGCTTTGAGTTGAACAAAAAAACGATTTTTTGAGACTGTTTGGAGCTGCTTCAAGCTGACGCACTGGAATTTGAGAGTATGGAAGACACCTGGGTGCAGTACCAGACTCCAGACACCAAAAAATCAATATACACAATGGAAAAGCCGAGGACCTACAGCTCAGAAAAAAGCTAAAGTGGTTTTGTCGGGCTTTAAGTGATGGCATCAGTTCTTTGGGATGCGAAGGGGAGTATTACGCATACGAATATCTGATCTGGGTGATTTATTTATATCTATAATCATGCCAAATTCCAGCTTCACAGGATCACTAGTCCCACTACGGACGCACGGACATGGCGAAACTATAAGAATACCAGGGAAAGTAAAACGGGGAATCCTGAAACGCATATATGTAACACCAAACTGGAACTATATACCATAAACTAGAAATGCGTTATCCATATTGATAGACCAATCTTATGTAACGCGGCAACTTCAAAACAGGGTTTACTTAAAAATTCTTTGCAGATTATAATCTTGTCGTTGATTAATCGATTCTCAGAACCGTCGATCTCTAACGAACTAAAACGCGATACGAGCTAGTCATCACGGGAGCCCGAAGGCGCGGGCCAGACTAGGTCACACTAGGTAATGCAATCATCACACCATACACAATATACACCGACTCATAGTTTACAATCAACCAGGAAAACAGGTGATCGTGGTCGGCGATTGTCGAGCTGCACCCGAGGTGTCGGCCCCCAGTAATGCGCTGCTGGTTAGCCGCAAGCACCGGTCCCCGTTGGCAGCTCAGCCAATCACACACTCACTCACCGATTAATTACGCACAAATACACCCCGCTCAAACAGTATACTCAAAAAATGGACCGACAGTAAATCCCAACACGAGTAATTGCGAACGATGATGTACAGCCGTATCAAGTGTCCGTTATGTAAAGGGATCATCGTAATCAAGTTGAACTATTGATCCACTGCTCTACGTACGGAGCCCCCTCTTCCGTCATGCACAGATCGGCTCGATCATTGCACATGATTTTTAGGACTATTTTCGAGCTACTTTAAACTTATTATAATAATAATAATAACTTAAAAAAATACATTAATTGTTACCGAGCTTAAATTGTCACGATACAAGCGTTCAAGCATACAAAAAGCACTAAACAGGTACCATCAATTCACTTATTCATCGGTATCTTAATCTCTACTTACATTTAACGAAGTTAAGCGCGTGAGCCACGAGATGTCTGGGATGTACTAGGTTTTATAACGCACAAGATACGATTCAATCACAGTTATAGCGAGAGCTTCCGTCAACAGCTAATTTTGAAGTAATTTAAGGGATGCACCAATCGCAGAGCTATCCCTAACTTTGTTTGATCGACGGTTTGAGATTTAATTAATTTTTTGAATTTAGATACTCAATGATAAACAGTATGTTTGTTTAACCAATCATGTAAAGGTTGTTAGAGATATGTTTACATGTCGCGGATACTTTTGTCAAACTAATGTGTAGTTCGATGGTGTTCGAGATACGCGGGAAACCGGGAAGCTAAACATTTTCTGGTCGGCTAGCGCGCATGCGTCAGGGAATTTAAATTACCAATCAAGCCTTTAAGTTTTTAGCGCGAATGATTCGTGTGAGTTCGGGCGAGTTCGGCGACGGCCGGACACCAGACAAGCTTTTTGTTGTTGATCAGGGCGCAACAGTGCCGCGCTCGGGTCACTGAGCCATGTGAGACACTAGCCAGTTGCCGCCAACTATTTTAAGTGTTTGGGCAGGTCGATGGCGGAAAGTTCTGATGCATACTTAATACCCCGCCCCATAGTGTTGGTCACAGGTCACAGGCCACGGGAATCAATTCACCTGCAGCTATTGAATACTTTATCGTAAAATGCCGCCTATTCGAGAAGTCTTAGGTAACAAAGGTGTTAGTTAGTATTTACGGGTTTAATACTTCGTCAAAATATTTTTTTGAAGTCTGTACAGACTTTAAAAATGGATTTTGTGTTTTATATTAAACTGATATATACATAGATTATAGTCATGATTTGGTGATGTGTTTCACCTGGTATCCAAATTCCTTTAACCCCTTTTAAAGATTTGTTTTGGATGTTATGCACGATTTTCATAAATTACCCAGCCATTTCTGCTGTGATTCTGTTGTTTAGGAATCAACGCAACTGTTCATCCCGTTCGGGTCCCGCAGGGGTTGATTATGCAAAGATTGTTAGATCTGTTTCAATTAGGGGTCATCCAGTTTTTTGCTCTGTTATTCTTTAATGTTTCATTTGATGTTGATTTTATTAAAAAAAAAAAAATCTGATATAAAATAATGTCGGAAGTGCTATTTTAATTTAATAATTTCTAGATATTTTACAAAATATGTCACGTCACACTAGGGAGGGGGGAGTCTCACAAATGTGACCAGCTGTGACAAGGACGGGGACGGGGGGGTCATAAACACATAAAATTCGTGTGACGTAATTTATGGATGGCCCCTTATCCCACTTTTTGTTTGTTCATACCAATTTCCACGTAAATTGAAGCAAGCAGTAATGTCTTCCCTTAAAAACTTCATCACCCATTTTCGCCCCGTCAGGGTTTATTTTCGAAAAAAATAATTTTAAATTCAAGGTTTTTTTTCATCTAAATCATTAATGCTGTGTTTCAATTTTGTCCGACCAAGCATTAAAATTCTCCGGAGTTCGCTCAAACCGCGAAATTTTCTTACTTAGATAAATTATTGTCTTATTAATTATGGTTTAATTCTTAGTGTTGTAGTGAGTTGTTTCTTATTCTTAATATGGTTACTCTTAGCTGAATTTTATGGTATTAGTAGGTATTCATAATATAATGTCTTGGGACAACTCACACACGGCCATCCGATCCCAAACTAGGTAGGCAGACAATTTTCCCCCAGACAACACACTTTCATAAATGCACCACACACACGAACATTTCCGTACCGCACGTGCTACCTCTTATCAAAGATTACACAGGGACGGAGACATGCGCGCCAAGCCGGGCAATTTTTAGATACGTATTTTACTCATATTTTACTCACTGGTCTCATTTTTTAATACGAGTTTTTAAACAATATGGGTCAGATAAAAACCAACTTTGTAAAACAGTTTTAGGGTTTCTAACGTCAGACCGTCTGTTTGTCTATCCGCCATGCCGTCCATCACACTGAACCGTTTTTGATGAAATTAATAACACATACTTTGGGTTATATTATTGCAATTTTCGTAAGGCTCTCCATTTTTTTCGAAAATAAAATATAGCCTATGTTTTAAGTTAATAATGTGGATTTCTAATGCCGAAAGAATTTTTAAAATCGGTTGAGTAGTTTTCGAGCCAAATCGAAACAAACAAATAAATATTTCCCCTTTATAATATTAGTTTAGAAGTTTAAATTTCGCATCGATAAAAACATTTTAATCTTTCTATTGATTAAGGTATGGTTAGCTATTGGATCGGGTTAAATTTTTTCAATTGTTATTAAAATGCGATAATTTTAGAAGCTTTTTTTATTCTGCCCCAAAAGGAGGGTGAGAATGTTTTTTGAAAGTATGTACCTATGTAAGTAAGTATATGTGTATGCATGTTTCTTCTATTTCTTTGGAACCCCGGTAGCCTAAAGGGCTGGATAGTTTTTTCAAATAAGGTATCATTCGATTCGTTTTAAGTGTCAAAATGTATTAGTTGCTAAAAAAAAAAGTATTTTGTCGTGACATAGAACCTACTCATGTCTGCCTGTCTAGCCTTTCCCAACTACAATCTAGCCTGTTTCAAGGCTGGTGTTAAAGTTTCTGGCCTCTGACTACCCATAACGACTGGTCAAAGATGATGAAATGACAGCCGGTACTAACGGCATGCTTTCCGAGCCACGATCGAAACTCAATATGTAATGAACCCATCCACGACCCGACCCGATGCGTAACTTAACCTTGAAGTTCGATTTGTGCGGGTGTTATTATTTACAAATTCTTGTATCAAAAAACTCCAATAGGGCGCCACATAGGATCACGCATGTCACGCATCTACCTACTCACACATTCGGAACGATTAAGATGAAATTTGGTAGGTAGGTAACAATTATGAATTTCCGTCACCCAGACAAGATTCCGCCGCGCACTTGGCCCATTTTTTTTTGTCCCAGATTTTTATTTCGCGTATTCGTGATTCAGCGTCGGAGCTAGGGGTTGGCAAGGTGCGCGGCTGCCAAGGACGCAAGTCTCGGGGGGCGCACTTTGCAGACCCATAGTCGCAGGGCACAGGCATAGTTAGATATACATATCGTTAAATTACTTGCACTAGCTGGGCTCAAAAGATTAAGAGCATTGCTTATTACTTAACAATAATTTGTGCCGAACCCTAAATTTCAGATTTGTCATATTTGTACGAGCAAAATAAACAATGTTGTTGTCGTTCAATGGTCGTTTTTCGAGTCAACGGACTCCGGCTCGCGCTAATCAAAGAGCGGATAAGGGCGCAGCGCGCAGAGACAAACGAATAAAATATTTCCGAAATTCGAGCACATTCTGAATTTAAATTTTAAAAACAGAATATTCAGCGCGAAAGTTGGCTTGGGTCCGATGAATCTGTTTGTTGAGTTTCTTTTGTACAAAAACCTATTTGAATTACCTTCACAAAAATTCATAAACAATAATTATCATTATTGCTTATGCCTTAATCGTATTTTTTCTATTGTTTTACGATAAGCGGTCATTTAAATTAATCGAGTAGTTTGAAATTAAAAAAATAAAAATCAATTAGCATAATCGTTTTGGTAAACCCTAACAATAAAAAAAAACAATATGGTTGACGATTTTGAACAAAAATTAAGTAGCGGTAATGAATATTACGTGTTAATAGATCGGTGTTTGTAAATTGCATTGATCTGAGGTTTTCTTGTTCTTTACGATATTTCGAATAATAATCATATTTGTAATCGTATTTACATGTGTGTGTGATATTTGTGTAAAATAAAAGCGTAAACAAACTTAGTTGGCGCGTAACTTCGACTTTGGATACAAAAACACTTCATTATCGCTACATATTTCGTTAGAAATATGGATGAATTCGTCAAATAACTATATGTTGAGCAAACCACTACTCCTATAATGGAGTTTTTATGTTACAATTTTTACCTGCCTACCAGGGGAATACCATAGGCAAATAGCATGATTATGTCTTGATTTTGGCCTTTTGCATCTTTTCAGCAAGCGATAAGGTTTTCAGTTTACTACCTTTTGGAAAGGTGTAGTAATTCGTATTAAAGACACATTTTTCAGGACTAACGCGATTTGAACCACCTTAATTTAAGATATTTCTCACAAACTCATCGTATATAATAGCTACGGAAACAAATTTTTCATGATAAATTTGAATGCTGAAAATTTGTGTAATTCCTGAAATTCATGATGTATTAAGCAACACCCGGTCGATTCAGCCGATGCGTCATATGTCAAAATCTTGTCGTGCAGAGCGGTGTAGCAGCGTTTTCTTAGTTACATGGGTAGCATGTCATATGTAGGGTTTACACGACACGCTACTTCACAATAATACAACCCTTCTTTTTTTAGGTAAAATGTGTGCGGACAGGGAAAAATGCGTGAGGAACTTCGTCACACATAATTAACCGACTTCAAAAAAAGGAGGAAGGATTCGACCCATATGTAATATTATTAGAAGCACAGTTTTGTGTATAGCAGCTTCTAAACATGTGTGCCAAATTTAATTATGTATGTAATATGTAATGTATGTTGGTCCGTGCATTTCTCAAAAACTATAAGTCAGACTACAAAAATATTATTTACTAGGTATAGTCCAACTGAGGGAACAGTGCATGTTTCATTAAAATCGGTTCAGTAGTTTTTTAAGATAGAGAGTTAAGTGTGTTTCAGTCACTAAAAAAACATGCAGTTGGCTTAACAGCGTAATTATAAAACATATCATTATGTTTGTACGTTGCAACCGCAAATTTCGTAATTGCTATCTCATCCAAATTTAATTGTAATTAATTTACACTTATTTTACATCAAGTCAGTCCACATTCGGACCGCGTCATGGCTGTAGCTCATGTGTACCTCATTTATCGTTAGTGAAGGTCGTGGACTCAATACACGTTTCAAGTGATATACATAGTTTTACTAAATATCATTTAACATCCCAATCAATCAGTAAAAAACGTGCGGTCACAATCGTACAATTTTGTTTCAATCTTTGCATGCAGTTAGGCTCTAGCTAAATAATCTCGACGAAATCAAAAATTGGCTTAACAATTTAAAAAGTAATCGAGTAATCGTTAGATGGCAACATAAAAATGGTTCGTCACTTCATGTATCATTGTAGATAATAATTATGGCTGGATGAGTACTAATTCTTTTTAACCGATTCCAAAAGAAGGCGGAGGTTCTCAATTCGGTTGTATTTTTTATTTTATTTTTGGTACCTTATAAATCTGTCATTTATGAACCGATTTGAAAAATATTTTTGTATGAGAAATTATATACGTTCCGATTGTTCCCATAGAAATTTTATCAAAATCGTTTCTATAGTTTTATTTTTAAATCATGGATGAGTACTAATTCTTTTTAACCGATTCCAAAAGAAGGCGGAGGTTCTCAATTCGGTTGTATTTTTTATTTTATGTTTGGTACCTCATAAGTCTGTCATTTATGAATCGATTGGAAAAATATTTTTGTACGTGAAAGGATATACGTTCCGATTGTCCCATAGAAATTTTATCAAAATCGTTTCAGTAGTTTGATTTTTAAATAAAAATAGCTGGGGAAATAGAAAATATATCATCCAAGTAAACGAAATTGCGTGTTTTGCTATCCTGTGACATTCCAGTAGTGTTGTTAGGTACCACTTAAAAGTGCAAAATAAAAAACTTTTTTGCAAATAAAAACAACCGTTAAAATACGACGATACAACCAAAAACACCGACTTCCGAAATTAGTCATTTTATACTTTGTAGTTTTTTTATTTATTTGGAAGTCGGTTGTATTTTTTTGCAAAAAAATTTTTAAGTAATTAGTTTCAATAACAACTGAAATATAATAAATAATAATAAAAGATTGATTTTAAAAAATACAACCAACTCCAAAACTACTTTCAATTAATAATTCAATAACACTCATTTTTTTGGGCAGTCGTGTAAAAATCTAAAATAAATATGCCAACTATTTTTTTGAGGTCGCTGCCAGCCTTAGGCTGACTATCCACTGGAGCGGAGAAATATTAGCACTGAGATTTTATGCAATTCCAAAATCCTAAAAGTCAGCCTAACTCCGGTAAGCGGGGTATAATTTTTGCATACCAAATATTAAAAGAGTAACTATGGAGTTTCTTATCCGTTCCCCTCCACAAGAATCTACCTTTCCGAATGGACAGTAGTCACTTTATTAATGTTATACTATTATTTTACTTAACTGTACATAATGACGTTCAAAAGTGCCGTTTAATGGCCTAATTGAAATAAACGCTTTGACTTGGACGGCGGGGGTGACGTGACTCGGCCCGCACGCAAACGTTATTTGCATCATGTTTCCCTTCGATGTATTTGTTTGTTGAAAATGTTGAAAATAGACCACGTTTATGGGACCCATCTATAGACGACTACAAAAACACAGTATCGTCAAATAATTTGCATGGATTGAATGACTCTGTAGCGGCTCCGCGTAAAATGACGTCTGAATCACGGATTTGGATCGGAGGTAGTGCGAAGCAATATCCGATATCGGTCCGAGTTTTCTCGGACAGTATTTCGACGGATTCGGATTGGGCGTAGTGCGCAACCGCTTTAAATCTAAAGTCGGTTAACTTTATTATAACTTTCATGACACGCCCCAACGCTACTTTAAGGTTGTGTGTACGGTCACGAACAAATCAAATTCATGGCTCAAAATTAAATCGCAAAGTATGCTGTGTCCAATAATTTTGTAAACGTTAAATTGTCAAAATTAACGAAACATTTTTATCAAATTTTCGTTTTACAATTATTTACCAAAAAATAGTATTAACTTAAAACTGAAATCGCGAACAACAAATCCATTTATGTGCGCATTACACGACAAAATGTACTGAACAGCTGTTTTATTTTCGCGATTTCGAGGTCGGTCTCATAGTGAAAGTTGTTCATAATGTTGAGCACAATGACCCTTAAGAGATATTGAGTTTATTCTGTTACACGTTGTATACTTTTGTCTGGGATTGACATAAACCTAAAAAAAAATCACTTGACTAAATTTTATTGATTTTAAGTTGAGGAGGTCACTGGCTTATTTTGAAAGTTCAACGTCCATTGCAAAAGCAATATAGCTATAACTTGACCCAACGCAAAAATAATCATCAAGATTTGTTAATAAACAATAAAGTTATGCCCGAATAGATAACCCCGAAAACATGGAAATTCGTTGACTTATCTGCCTACCCCTTCACAGCGTACTGGCGTGATGTTATGTTATGAACGGCTGTAAACAATAAACAGACATGCGATTTCAGCAATCCCGGGAGATTTGCTATGATATATTGAAGAGTTTCGTTGCCTACCTCAGAAATTCTTAATCATATCTTCACGAAATTGACGTGGGACCAACCCGGGAAAATACTCTTCCAAGCAAAAAAGGAATCATCTAAATCGGTTGACCATTCGTGAAAATTGTCGCTGAACAAACATTTTTCTTGGTATCCCGTCCTCCTCCTGAAGATCCTGTCTGATAACTTCCATTATCAGCTCAGCTACATGAGCTGATGATTACCAAGCGCAAATATCTGAACTGCGTTAGATTTTATGAAAAACATTGATAACACGTATACAATTTCTATTACACGTATGATGTATGTACATTTTGTATATGTCGTAGGATAATTTGATACTTCGAATCTTCGCGAAAATCCTAGGGGTTTTGCGAAAACGCGGATAATTAGACATAGGCGAAAAATTATCAAATCTTACTGGACAAAGTCAGGATTTTTGCGAAAATACTCGTTACTATAGTAAGATTTGATGTGCTCAACACTGATTGGCTACAATTTTGCTGGCTGACTTCTAATTGGTTCCTAGTTAATAACGTGCGGCAACAAATGATTGACATTTAAGACGTCAACCAATCAGAGACGATCTCTTTTTGAACGCGCTGACCGACCAATCAGCGTTCTTATTTCATAACAGCCAGCGTTTCGTTTCGCAATATTGCTATAATAACGAGTATTTTCGCAAAAATCCTGACTTTGTCCAGTAAGATTTGATAATTTTTCGCCTATGTCTAATTATCCGCGTTTTCGCAAAACCCCTAGGATTTTCGCGAAGATTCGAAGTATCAAATTATCCTACGACATATACATGTTATCGAAATTGTCATGAATACTTAAAAATTACATTGTAAGTGTATACTTTTTACTGATTATGTTTCGTTTATATTACTGTGAAACTAATGTACTTATACCGTTTTGACACAGTTTGATAATTATATAACTTAGAAAAAAAAATCGTACCTACTAATTATCATGTCAAATAATAAAAACTATCAATAAATCTAATAACCAAGTTTCAACATTCATCTCGTTATGCATTAAGTTGTATATTTATGGCGAATTCATGCAAGTTATCATAAAGAAACACCCTATAAAGAATAACCTTACTATTCGATAAACAACAATTTACGTTATTGACACAATAAAGAGGTTGTGGATTAGGGTGGAGTGAAAAGAATGTTTTTTGATGTTCACTGTGGCATATTGCTATAGTTATGGCTTAGTGTAATCCGTTTATTATGACGCCGCTTATAATGACCAACCGCTTAATATAACGTAAATACAGTGCAAAGTTTGGTTTTCATATAAAATTCTTTTTAAAAAGTTCGGATATAATGACCTCGCTTATTGACATATTGCATCTTATGACCGACTTTAAGAATTAATGTACGGTTAGGTATAGTGAGTGACATGATTCCTAACACCTTCATTCGTGTCTGTGACCCTCTCCATCCTTTTCGTGCGACGACGACGTTTCGTGCTATTTGTAGTGTTTAGTGTTCTAAATAAAAATTTGAAGTTTTTTATTTTTTAAGACTACGCTCTGTGTGACGCTTAGTATGACGTGTTTTTCACTTTTCTTCGATGTCATCATAAGCGGATTCTACTCGCAAAAAGCTGCGTGTTTATATCTAAAGGTGGCAGGACAAATATTGAAAAATAAAAAGTCCGAAACGAGTCCCAGTTCGATATTTTGATTGTTCCTGAAACCATTTCATCATTAGAAGTGTCAAATGTCACAGTTATTGAGTCAATTCTAGCGGTTTCAGTCGCATGTAAGCGTTTTGGGGGGAACCAAGTGTTTGTTTTATTGATAGTGACCGTGTGTGGCACGCTCGAAACATTACCCCCACTTACTTTGATGGTATGAAATACTATATTTTGAAGGAAGAAAGAAATCATTTCAGGAACCGACTGTTCAAGAGATTTTGACGTGACAACGTCTAATAAATCGATGAACGCCGGATGCACTCACGAAAAAGGATGACTCATTGTGACGTTACGATCATTTCGTCAATGTTTGTTATGACGTTGTCACGTTAAACTATCGTCCGTAAACCGACTTTACAGACAACCAATTTTTTTTAAAGTGTTTTTTAACATATGCGCATAAATCTCATATTTATCTCTTGCCTGCGATCGTACTGAAGTTTCTGATAAGTCTGACGCTATTATAACTTCTTTTGTTTTGAAAGACGTTGGCATTATTAAACCAAGTGACCAAAGTTGTGTTGTAGATCGTTCGAAGATTCGACGGGAAAGAGCAAAGAAAAGATCTGCTTTACAAGACTTGAGCCGTAATCAACTAACACCTGGTGCCCTATGACGTGCTAATGCCATCCAATTCCGACGATGTAAAAGGGATAGTGCTATACGCTATGTATAGCTCCTTCTCTCTCTTTGAGCGGAATCTCGATCGTTTTAAGACTACATAGTAGGGCCCCAGATCTTTATTTTGATGGCAGATAGGACATAACTTTGGTAACAATCAAGAAAGGAGATAAATGGTATAGAAAATAAGAGCTTGGCTCTCCATAAGATCTGACAACATTTTTACAGTGCAAGCAATATGTACTCGTATTGGCGTTTCTTTACATGAAAATGTTTTTGGTGGGATATAAAAAAAATATTTTTGTAAGTTACATACGTACCTAACCGCAACTACGCCTAAAACTATCAATGAACTAAACTAAGCCCTTAACTCAATAATGAAGACTAATCAAAGATCAAACATTTGACACTCAAATTAGCTATTTCAACTAACTTATAAATCTTTAACTACAACATCGTGCGTGTTGCGGTCTATCCACGCATTGAACAGGTCACAAAATTCTTTAATAACCAGCCAATTGGTAATTTTCGAAAAATTTCTGAAGTGTTACGTATTTTGAAGTGTAACTTCTTATGGGAGGGTAAACTGCTTCGTAACGTAACACGTTACGGCGCCAGTCTGTCTGGCTTCCCTTTTTCTCACGCATACGGCAGCGGTAGGCAGGCTCTCACTAGAGTGAGAGAGGAAGAGCCTGCCTACCCACAGCGCTAGTCGTATTTCGGACAGACGCTTCCCATATTAAATAGTTCAACTTAGATTAGTTTAAGTTATCACTTCTGTCGGGCGTCCCGAGACGCACACGTTTTTTTCTCTATTATATTCTATGTTACAAAAAGCTAATGACAATACAGGGTGTAAGTAAAAATACCAATCACATGGCCGATAGCTACGTTCATTAAACTAAATTACATGGACCCAAAATAATCAAGGCCTAAACGACTGTTTCTACGCTTAAAAACAACGTTTGTATTGGAGTGCGCAATTTAAAGTACGCAGCATACTGTGCCCATGTGTGTGTGTTGTAAGAGCGGTGGCCGAGCGCGAGCAACGTCGTTGCATTGAAAGAAAAATGTTTATTTGGGACTCCCACAAGACAGACAAAAAAGTAAAATAATTTAAAAACTACTTACATAATTATTAATTAATAACGCAAACAACATGAAATTAATTTGTGCGCGGCCACAAAGGTCCTTATCTCACCATATGATGCGATATTTAAAAAAATATCACAGCGTATTTCGCGTTACATAAACGAAAAACAATGCGTAATTTGTCAAGAAACTTCAAAAATGTAGATTTTTGCTTGGAAGAAATATTGGTAAACACTTTGAATTCGTTTTAAAGAACAAAAAAATATGTAAATTGACCTTTTCTCGAGAAACAACGGTTTCGAACGACAAGTTATTGAAACTGACAAAAACATTACTTGTTAGCAAATAACGTAATTTGTTAGGCATTGGAATGAGCCAAGTGTAAAACATTTTAAATGTGCATCTGAAGGTTCGGAAGCTTTGAGCTCGATGGATACCGCATGACTTAACGGAGGACCAGAAACAACTGCGTGTCCAGTGGTGCTGTAAAATGATAAACAAGTTTAACGGAGGACAGTCATTGGCTGTCTGTAATATCGTGACAGGGGACGAGGTATATTGCTTTGAACCCGAAAGAAGAATTACCGTCGAAAGCTAAGAAAAGTCGAAGCATTGGTAGAAACATGGTTGCTTCTTTTTTCGACAGATCAGGACATTACACTATAGTATTGCTTGAAGATCAAAGGACAGTGTCTGCAGATTGGTACGTCAACACTTGCTTGCATAGTCTTAGAAAAAGTTCGCGAAAAGCGTCCTCGAAGCAATGTCCTCCTTCACCACGATAACGCATCCTCACATTCCACTAACGTAACGGAAGAGTAGTTGAAAGCTTCAAATGTGGAACTGATGACGCATCCGCCTTGCAGCCCGGACCTCGCACCCTGCGACTTCTTTTTGTTTCCAAAAATTAAAGACAAACTTAGAGGCACTCGTTTCACGAGCCCTGAATCGGCGGCGAATGCGTTCCATGAAGCCTTTGAAGAGGTTCCTAAGGAAAACTGCTTTGTACAATGGTTTCAGCGAATGCAAAAATGCATTAATTGCCAGGGAATATCCTTTGAAAAACAATAAGTGTATCGTAAATCTTATATCTAGTCTTATTTATCAGAATCCAGAAACTTTCAGTAAGGTCTAAGTATAACCAGTTCTGTATGGTGTCGGACAGAAAAATAGCACCATCCCATCACTTCCCGTGGTGTCGTAAAAGAATGGGCAGCACAATGTACACTAGAGACAACATGAAAACTTACTTTTGTATGAATGTGACAATCCGTCAATTTGTTTTAGTCAAGACAAACAATGTGGAAAAAAATTGCCATCGGCCCAAGCTAGCAGGTACGTTTCGTACGTACGTACGTTCAAAGTGGGTGCCACTCATTCTGTTTATTTGCTCTACTTTCAAAACCGGTATAACGATCAAATGGCAAAGTGTACTTCTTCTAACAAAATTTTACATGATTTTCATTTAGTGTAACGCTCAGTATACAGATCAATTTTTAAAGTGTGCGTGGATGGCCAAATCCGATACTATGAGGAATATCGATAAACACTGAAAGGAGTTTCGAGCCCGAATTTGATGAAAACTAAAACTGCATCATTGTATTCTTCTAGCCAGAAAACGAAACGGTTGTCGTTTTCGGGCCACAAAACCAATTTTTGAAAAAATAAAACACAGCCTGTTTATAACACCATCCGAAAGTATCGCTAATAAGGATCAAATTCTGGGAGGTAATAATAACAACTAAAGGAGAGCCCATCTTTTACAAAATACTTTCATAATGTGCAAAAAAAATAATTATCAACAGATAATTTTTATAAAATCTATTATGCGGTTTAAGTTTTCATTAACATCGGGTCCAAAAATCTACAACAGCATCATTGGATTAAAAAAAAATCAGTTACAGTTTAGGTAGGTGGTAGTAGGCAAAATATAAAGAAGTATTTTGTTAAAATGAGCGCTTTCCTTTAGTTTGCCATGTGTTATTACTTCCCACAATTTGATAATTATTAGCAACTCTTTCTTATGGTGTAATAATACAGGGTGTGTTTATCGTTCTTTTGATCTAATTATCATTTTGTATAACTATAATTTCATCTAACCGTTGAACAAAGAAAGGGTCAGCTCGGGAACTTAGGTTCCTTTAAACCCTGCAGACAGAAATAGGAAACCCGCAGCAGGAGTTCGTCGAATTTACATTCGATAAAATTATATAACATTATCATTAGATTAAAGAAATCTTATACAATATAAACATTATGACTTTTAATTTTAAGTGTATGTTATATCCACTGAAGTTTATATGGAATGAAATTGTATCTCTTGGATGTACCTATATCATAAATTGTTAATAACAATGGGTGATTATAAAAATGGAAATTATACAAATCGAAATTCTATCATTCGTTATTAACTTATTATACTAAAAAAAAACGTATACCAAACATTACACACCCGTTCAAAGTACACGTGTACACCCGTAAAAACGTGCTGTATTTGATCAAACACAAACTCTCTCTCTAACCCACTACAGTTTTACATACTATAGTCTAGATCACGATACATTTGTATTAAATGGTTCAAGATTGAAGAAGATGGTTCATTTTACTTAAAATGGGACAAAAGGAAGATTTTTTATATAAAAACATCAACGTTTTGTCATTTAATTGAACATGATTGTTCATATAGGTACACTACCGAACTCTGAAATTTCCGGTCCCAAGCCCGGATGAGAATAGAGGAAGTTTGGCCGTGAACGACTTCAAATACCTATCAATTTCAATCTTGGTATCACCAATATCTTGGACGCCACATAAAGGCGTTAATATGCCGAGTCAGGGTGGAGGTCAATTGAGTCGTTGTCAATTATCAAATTTATCCTACTAGGCTACCGTGACCCCTGAGTACTTTAAAAAAATTGAAGCAATACAAGATACTACGGTACCGGCCAGAATAGAATACTCTTTATTATTACACCATATAAGTCAGGCCGGAGATTCCCTCTCCGAGTCCTCTCTAAATCAGGTACCCTACGTACTCTAGAAGGGGGAGGGAGGGAATTTGGCAACAAATAATTAATATATGTAGGCGTTCAACATAAAATCACAAATGATAGGAGAGAATCAGCTCCGACTCGTCCTAATTGGAAGAGTTCCAATTCACACCAAACCAATTATCACGAAAGTAATCATGATCACACCAAGAACACACTTGATGCAGAACCTCATCGCACCAAATGCTGCAGCAAAACCAACAGAACACCTACTACGTATGCTTTGTGCCTTGGTCCACGTCCACATCCTGTTAACTACAAAAGTTGTACAGTCTACCTAGACATCCTAGAAAGAAAAACCCGCAGACCTAAACTACGAGGGTGCGTTTTTAAGTTCGTGTAATGGCGTGGTTAGCGAGCTTTTTTTGATCGTAACGTATTCAGTGACTCTTAGTTATAAATACGAGGTTTTGTCGCTTTTACATCATTCGTTTTCACTAATAATCTAATCGAGAAGATACTATTAATGGGTCAAATTTTTATTATAAATTAAACTTCAGTTTATCATTTTAAATCAGACTCGAATAAAGAATCCTTGCAGTGGCATAAAAAGGAAATTACACCACCCAAAAGTTTCAGGTGTTAAAAACAGCCATAAGCCGAAGCCGACAATTACAATAGAAGAAATGTTCTTTGAACAATCAGAAAAAATAGACCTCTTACAATAGATGAGCACACTATTGCAGCTCATAACCCGAAGTGAGCTGTCATTCCATCTTGATTATATGGATTGATAGCACACCTTGTGATCACTTCACCTAAGCCTTCACTTCGACATGTTTACACAATCTGGATTGCTTTCAAACAACATCTTACTACTACATATTATAAATGCGAAAGTTTGGAGGTAGGCGAAGATTTGGATCTGGATGAAGTTTGGCACGGAGATAGATCAGTCTGGAATAACACATACGTGGAAAATTAAGATTATATAATCTTAGTTTAGCGAGTTCATAGCTACCCTTGGTAATCGCTTTATAGCCGGAGACTGAAACAACAAGAATGTTTACTGGGGTTCCAGGCCCAAAACTAGAGGAAAGAACTCATCCTCATCTGCCTGCCCTTATCCCATGTTACTTTCTTCCATTCTGTCCTGTCAGCCGTCACGCTATCACTAACTCCCTTTTCTTCCATATCACTTCTAACACAATTCATTCCTCTTTTCTTTGGTTTCACTCTCCCTGTCCATCCATCCACATTTATATTCATAACTCTTTTAGTAACATGCATTTCATCCCTTCTCTTCACATGACCATACCAAGACAAGTTGTTCCCTTTCAACTTTTCCGTCACTGGCACCACTTTTAAACTACGTCTAATGTACTCATTCCTCACTTTATCTATTATCGATATTCCACACATCCATCTCAATATTCTCATCTCCGCTACAAGCAATTGCTAAAGGAAAGAGTTATTTTTTTTTTACAAAATAGTTCTGTAATATAAAAAAATCAACAGATTTTTAAAAAAATATATTATTCAGTTTTAGTTTCCATCAACATCAGGCCCGAGGATCTACAACAGCGCCATCATTGATTTTTTGAAAAAAATGCAGTTACGGTTCAGGTAACCTACCTAAGGTTAAGTCAGAAATTTAAAAAATAATTAGTTAAAAATGAGCGCTTTCCTTTAGTTTGTCATTTGTTATTACTTCCCAGAATTTGATCCTTAGTAGCGACACTTTCGGATGGTGTATTATTCCTTTATTATTAAAGGGTATCAAAATAGACCCGTTCGATTCCTGGCAAGGAATACCGATTTTTGAAAAATCCAATGATGTAGTTTTATTTTTTATCCAAATCGGGCTTGAGACTTCTTTCAGTGTTTTTCGTTATTCCTCATAGTTTCGAATTTGGTCATCAACACACACTTGAAAAATTCACCTGTATACTGCCAGATGTTCCTTTACAACCAAGGGGATGAAAGGCTATTTTTCAAAGTTGTGCCATGCTTAGATGGATTGTCGAACCACTCCCCAGTTATACAACCTGTAAGTGAAAAACTGCTGTCCAACCAGAAAAACCCCCGGCTGTCAACACTGGGACTCATTTCGCAAATCAGTCAGAAACTCACAAAAGTATACAAGTCATTCTCAAGACCGAAGACATATATAATGCAGCTAAAACGTTTGCAGAAACTGTGCAGAGAGCATGCTGAGACTGTACCATCGACAAACATTTATGGAAATCCCAGGTAGAATCCCGGCTTGAAGCCGGTTTCAACCGAAATCGGAGACAAGATATGAACACCACTCGCCATGACAATGACAAGAAAGCGTATCAAGCAATAAACGCTGTCAAAAATACAATCAATAAAACAGAAAATTACACAATTGATGTTCATCTTTCTTCACTCTCAGCCACACCAGATACAAACTACAAACCTTTCTGTAAATCCTTAACCACCAATCAAACTAGAAGGCAATTACGGGGCGAAATCGGGACATCAAAAGGCAGACGCTTTCACAAAACATCTATCTGATATGTTTAGACCAAATGATGCTGCAGATGCTCAAGATGCTACTCTTATCAAAAACACATTACAACAACATTTCCAGCTGAACCATCCACTAAAGCCAATAACACCTCGAGAGGTCACAAAAAGCATCAACGCCATGAAAGATAAAAAAAGGCTACTAGATATGATCTAATAGACAAAAAGATCCTAAAAGCAATATGTTGAATGGTTACTTCCCATCACTTTGGAAGGTTTCGACTGTACTCATGTTTTTGAAGCCAGACAAACCACCAAACGAAGTAAAATCTTAATTATCTATAAGTTTGCTGACTATTCTCTCGAAACTGTTTGAAAGATTGCTCTTAAGCCGACTCTGTTAATCTCACAACTCAGTGATACACCAGACCACCTGCACAGTTTGGATTTCGGCAGGACTATGCAACTCTAGAACAAGTTCACCGCATATGCTATGCTATCACAGATACTCTAGAACGCAAACAGCAATCTCGCTCTGAGCAATAGTTCAGCTGTATTCCTTGATGTTCAACAGGCTTTCGACAGAGTTTGGCATGAAGACTTGCTATGCAAAATTAAAGCACCAAAAACTAAAAAGCATACTTTTGAATCACGAAATCATACCTCTCTAATAGAATATTTCAAGTAAAAGGAGATAATAGTACCTTGGCATTCAATGCCTCAGGGATTCGTTCTAGGACCTGTGCTTTATACAATTTTACAACAGATATGATTCCTCAGACACCTGAGCTAATCATGGTTTTCAGATGATAATCATGGCAACATTTTCAGATGACACTGCCATTTTAGCCTCTCATGACAATCCAATAGAAGCCTCAGAACAACAACAAATTACTTAAGTAGATAATAAATTCTGGAAACCCGTATTTATAACTAGAAAAGAGAGGACTTTCTTGCCCATTTTCCACAGATTGCATTTTTTTATTTAGGTCACTATCATTCTGAGGGTGCGAATTATGTGTAGAAATAACGGCTTTTTGACAGTTTAAATTAATGTAATTTAGGAAACAAGGGTGCCTGCGAGGAGGTACAGCGTTTCATACACTCTTAATTCTTTTTATCGTGCGTATGCATGACAAGAATGCTAATGCTTTTCCAAGATTAAAGACTTAAAAGTTTGTTAAAAATAGAGCGGTCGCGTAAACGGAATTCAAAATCAGTGCCAGCACTTTTTGAACGTCAAAGTTCTACATAAAGACAGTTTGCCAACACGCGTCACCACTTTCTAGTGTTTTAGCTGAGAAGAAGAAACGCTTTTAATAGGTACTGACATGTCTAATTGATATTTATGTATAATGAAAGATAAGCTGCATCAACCTAAATTAGGATGGGCTGGAGGATGTGACGTTTTAGACGGACGTTATTTTGACAAAGAACAAAGAGTAACATATCCCTACCCCCTTATTCATAAAAACTTTTTAAAATTTGGAATAAAGAATCTGCTTATCAGTATTTTAGCTATGTAATAAAGGTTATAAGTAAAGTTTTTATGAATAAGGCTGCTAATGTCTGGTCTCAATTCGCGACGTTATGTATGTGCATAATACTCACACAAAATGTTATTTCTATCCCTAAATTAAAACCGAGATCGTATCTCAGCCTACAAAGATACTGCAATGATTGCTCGAAATTACTCGGAACTCTCTGCCTGCGTCTGTGTTTCCGAACGTATACAACTCTAATCTTTTCAAAATTAGAATAAACAGGCTTCTTCTGGGTAAGCTCGATCCATCGTCGACTTTATCTCTGTCATCTCTAACCAAGACTAGAGTCAAGAGCAAACCCATCTCAAATAAAATGAAATATATGAATTTAATTTATTTTTGAATTGTAATGTCTTGTGCTTTGTTCAATTTTTAATGTTTTGCGTTCTCATCATTTGCAAAATGTCAAGAACGCCTCTAATTTCACTATAATTTGACCAGTTTTTAAACATTCATTGTAGTAAAGATGATATTTCTCTTGAATTTCAACGCTTTTTAATTCAAAACTGCCTTCTGAGAGCCAATTCTACAATCTTTTTAACAACGTTCGCATTCGCTTCTCATTCGCAATCTGTCTGCGACTGAGCTGCGAATCCGAACGTTTAAAACTTAGTAGAAATAGCCGTCTGGAGACGAACTCTTTTAAATTTTCTGCGACTAAGACAAAGTAGTTTCTTTGTATACCTAACAGAGACCTTACAAATAATAGAACGTATCAATTATAAACTGAGTGAGTGGGAATTGAGTGTGTTCCTTCAAATGGGATGTTCATGCAATACGTTTGCGTTCATGATGAGGAAAACGAGCTCTCCTAACTGTGTGGAGTTGTTGATGACTTACACCACTTATTGATGGACTGTGTTCGGTATGAGTCTGGGAGAATTGATTTGTTTAGGGCCTTAAGGTTGAACAGACTTGAAGTAGGCACATTTGGCGATGATGCGAAGAGTCTGTTTAAGTTCATGGCTCAGATATGACTAATGTGTATTTAGGGTACGATGGGACTGACTTACGCATTGCGATTATAAATGTCCATAAATAAAGAAAAAAAATATGGGTCCATGAGCTTCCAGAAAAGTCCCAGCTGACATTTAAATGTCTTTGGCAGTTGTCATGGATTTTTAGAAGCTAGAAAATCTGACAGTATGGTATGAATATCATATGTTGGCCTAAATACCAAGGGGTTCCTGAGTTGTGGAGATCAGAAAGGTAGCCTCTCCATGGAAAATACTGGTACTCGGTTATATTTGGTTAGACTAGAAGCCCACTCCAACATAGTTGAGCTAGGTAGATTGACTGAGCTTTCAGAAGAGTATCAGTTTACTATACAAATTGGATGAGATTTCTCACAATTAGTTTGCTCTTGAAATAGGAAAACAGCTAAGTCCAGTAGATTCGGGGAAAATTGGCTGTGCCAGACGGGCAGAAGGATAGACAGACGATCCTATAAGGGTTCCGTTTCTTACGTATGTTCGGAAACCTAAAAATATTATTTTTTTGGGTTGTTCAGGGAGACGCACATTGCTGAAAGTGTAATAAGAGTCTATTTAGGGACACTGTGTGTGTGTTGGCACAACAATGAGTGCCTATAAAGGGCACCTAACTTGACTGATGTTCGATGCCCTCTGGATACCTACTAATTTAGCTGACTTGGTATAATTTTACTGTATCGTAAAATGTATAAATAGCTATACTATTGTATGAATTCAAGTAATTTTTAATTTAACAGGAAGGTCTGTTGTCTGGGAGGTTAGTTGTTCCACTTCTTCTTTCCAGCTACGAGTATAACACTCTGAAGTGGTGACGGGCGGGCGTTTTGGGGGACGTGTTTATGTAAGTTGTGACGTTCAAAAAGCGCTAATTCCCTGCCGAATTTGAATGAATTTTGATTTTGACGTCGGTATGAGAATTTTTGTTTAGTTCATGATCAGAAAGTAAGCAAGCTCGAGTTGCGTCGGTTAACTGCAGACCTGGCGCTGCGTCTCTAAATGATACTTTAGTTGAACGTTAATACGCGCCGTGATTTTTTGGACTAGCCCTACAAGAAATCTAGATTTACTATGTCGATCAATATTAAAAAAACTGCGAGTTCTTTGAGCAAACATCAATGACACACCAACACCAATACCGCAACCTCATTACCTTCATCAAAACTCACTTCTTTGGATATGTTATAGTGTTCGTTGGCGAAGTAGAGAGCCTTCTCGTGGTTGCCGAGCGCAGCGTGCGCGTTGCCTAGCGACCAGGCGGCGCGGCCCTCGCCGACTCTGTCGTGAAGGCGGCGCGCGGCCGCTAGATGGCGCGCATGGTACTGCTCGGCCGCGCGGTACTCGCGCAGCAGCGTGTACGTGTTGCCGAGCGAGTAGCATGCCTGCGCCTCCACTGCCGCGTCGCCCAGCTCCTCCGCGAGTGATAGCGTGCGTCTGGAATTGTTAATATTGGACAACTGCAGTACCTGGCCGAAGTAATGCTTTGAGATTTGTTCACATACATCGGTTACGTCGGCGTCACGTCGCCGGTCAGTCACGTAAAAAAATCTGGTTAAGCACTGCTTAGTACCCTTCACGGCATGACCGGCGCGTTTCTGCTGTCCATATACAATGAAAGGGTGATCGGCGAGACGTGACGGCGATGTGACTGATGTTTTTATATGATTCTTTAGAAAGACTTCACCCAAGCCTTAACTTTGACATGTTTACAGAATCGATTGGCAGCTCACCTCGTAATCATTTCACCCAAGCCATCATATCACTTCGACATGTTTACAGAATCGACCGGCTATCAATCAAGATGGAGTGACAGGCCATTTCGTGATCACGTGACATCGTGATTATATGGATTGACAGCTCACTTCGTGATCACTTCACCTAAGCCTTCACGTCGACATGTTTACAAAATCGACCGGCAGTACTATTTTATTATGACATTTAGCCAGACGAATTAACAAAAGTAACTCAATTTGAGAATTCGAGGAGTGAATATACAGCTCAGGAAAAGCTTACTAATGCCCGGTTTCTGAGGTTTTTATCGATCGTTTATCTGTCAGTTAACCACTAACCAAAAAATTGCGTTATGATATCATAGCGTTAACGGACAAATAAACGACCAATAAAAACTTTAGAAACCGGGCATTAGACGGTAAATACGAGTATAATATGAGAGTTCACACAGTTCATGCAGTAAGTGCAAAGTTCAAAATCCACGAACAAATACTTTTACATTCATATAGCGCTTTAGCTTTAAAATTATAAAACAACCAACGAGCAGTACAAAGTCAGACAATTGCAAAAGCAGCATGCTCACACTGTATTCAAAGAACTAACTACAATATTATATAAAATAGTACCTACCCATTTCATATCTTGGATATAAGCTGTGTTTTCTGCAGAAGTTTGTCAAATGAAAATTCAAGATAAAGAAGAGAATACAGACTACATTACAAATGCAAAAGCATCGCGCGCGGCATGGCAGCGTAAGACAGCGTGTCTGCCATTCCATACGGCCCATAAACGAAATCTTTAGCTGCTCCTACACCCTCTTGATACAAGCCCGCCACACTACTTTCAACCACCGCATCTCCTGAGAGCCAATCAACAGTGACGTCCACTAGAAAACACCGAGTCAATGAAGCCCGACCAGTCCCGGAGTAACGTAATAAGTAATTCAACCGGATCCCGCAACGAAATTAGCAGCGGAGGGGCAAGAAAAACATAATTTCTATTTCCCACTTTATTAAGAAGGAGCAAGAACAGAGCTAGGCTATAGGCAACACGGCAACGCGTTCTTAGTACAGCCGCCATCAACAATGGCGACCACCAGATAAACTCCGAGTCAGTGAAGCTCTAAAAGTCTTGGAGAAATAATTCAACTGACTAGAACAAGACAACCGTCTGCCATTACGGCAGTTAATAGTCCCTTAAAAGAAGTTTCTGCTCCGATAAGGTATATCTAACAAAGCAGCGTTGGACTACATGTTATGAATTTATAATTAACTATTAAAATTAGCAAAATTTTTAGGAAGTGTATAAATGGTAACCTGTTTGATGGCTATCTTCTCTATTACTCAGTTTTTAAAGGATATGTCGTAGCCGTATCGTAGAATTGGCAATTTCATGATGTGTATTTCATGTGTGATGGGAACTTAAGGTACCTCGTAAGGGTAAGGTCGGTTCGAATAAGATGACGGGAGCTAGAGTGAGCGAACAAAGCGATCAAACTAAGCTCCCGTCATCCCATCCATTTCGCTCCGTTAAAGAAAAAAAAGAAACCGGCGCAGCTGAGCTTTGTCGTCACGTTTAGGTTTTGGTTTAACGTGGCCATTTCAGGAAGTAGCCAACCATTATGTGAAACGGTCGATCACTTTATGAAATGGTAATTTTACGAAATTAATACATTATAATGCTGAAGCTGTCCCAAAGTAACACTGTATTATAATATCCTTTTAAAACCAGGCTAGCTTTCTTTATATAAACTGGTCTAAATGTTTTGAGCTATCAACATTTGTAATTTAAATCGCAATAATGCATAACAATAACAGCCAATCCAAATAACACTGTAGGATAATAATATTTATTTACAACTAGCGGTTTGTTAACTATTTTACTACTCGATAGTTGTTATTTTTCTACTGACTGCCCAAGTAAGAGAATGCTTCCAAAGTATTCCTTCATTCTTTCTTAGTGTGTTTCTGAATTTTTAATCAGAATCGGTTCAGCGGTTTAGTTATAAAAACTTCAAACAAACAGACTTTTCGCAATAAAAAATAAGTATGCATTTTATGAATTGAGTCCAGTTATTGCGGTGGGTACAAGTGCGGCGCAGGAGCAGCCGACCTCGCCGGGCAGCATTCTCATGCATAACAACTACGTTACATAGTACACCACTGTTGCGGAAACATTAGCGTATTTAAATTTAGCGCACAGCTCTCTTACGTATTACTAGAATAAACAAATTCGTTTCTAAGAATCACACTAAATGTATTCTCTGGTCTACCGTTAAGTGAGACAAACAGCATGCTACTTGCATTCCAAGCATGCTTACAACTCTCTTATTATAGTCGCATTGGCAACGAGCGCGCAGTATTTGAGCTGTTTGTTTATGCGCTACGGTCGCATCTAAAAAACTTCGTAAATTCGCTGTTTTTCCGATGCATATTTTACGACTAGCATATGTACATCTTGAACCATTGTTATGATACACAGATAAAATAAGAAGTTTTATGGTCACTCCTAAACTTACTCATAGATATGTACTGACAGAAACAGCAGCGGTACGTACTTGTAATGTTCGGCAGCGTTCTCGAACTGCCCGAGGAATATGTGTGAGTTGCCGAGGTTGCTGTTGGCGCGTCGCTCGGCCGCCTTGTCGCCGAACTCGCGCGCGATCTGCAGCCGCTCAGTATGGAAGCGGATGGCGCGCGCGAAGTCGCCCAGCAGGTAGCAGGTGTTACCGAGATTGCCGCAGGCGCGGCCCATCGCTTGTCGGTCGCCGAGACTGCGCATCAGCTCGAGATTCTCTCTGAAAAGTAATAGTGAAAACATATTAGTTTTAACCAACATGGTCCCAAGATCCCAGAGTCCGCAGACGTTGCCTATTTTTTCAGTAACATGTAATTTGAACACACACTGCTCTTCCAACACATATTTAACCTTTTGAACGCCATTGTCACGTATACATGACAAGCAAGCGCGTGCCCTGTACGCCAGACGTCACAAATATGTGACAAGAAGTACGGCGAATTTGTGGCTTGGCGTCGGGGGCACGCCGATGCGTTTATGCTCTGGCGTTCAAAAGGTTAAGTAATGTCTAGGGGCTCTGGGATCTTGTTGTGGATTCAGTTTTCATTAAAATGTTTAGAAATGAATATTCACAGATATACGTTGTTGATTGTATGAATAAGCAAGTAGTTGAGAACATACAGTGTAGGCGTGGGAAGTGTGTGGGTGCCGATTTTCTCGTATTAATTGAACTATATTGTCTACAAATCAAACTGATTGGCAGCATTTGTTGTAATCCTACGTATTAGATAAGTAATTAATTGTAAGCTTGAGACATTTTATTTAGTGCATTTTTCTTGAATTACTTTAGATATAGGAACAAGAAGTCAGGAAGAATTTAGATACAAGTCGTCCATGCATGCATTTAGTGTATAATTACTTTTAAAATAAAATCTACATTTATTTATTTAAGGACAACCAACAAAGCATACACCAAAACACATGTTACAGTACTCATAATATTTCTTTTTACATTTTATAGTGTAGCCTTAATTAAAGTCTGCCACTGCATGCATTAAACATAGGAGTAGGAAATGCAGTTATAAAACAGATTTTGCTCATTTAGTTAGATAGATTGTGACATGGCATGGCCGTGCCTGTTGCCAAAACCAACCTGCTGTCAAAAACACCGCTCACCCGCACATTACGTGTACTAAATGAAGTGCATGAGAGGACAGACATATTTTCGTGCAACTTGAGTGAATTCGCAAGAGTTTTGTTGAATTTTGTTTCTTATATTTAATTTTTACTTTTTTTTTGTGTTTTTGTTTGTTTGTGTTTTACAAGTTTTTTTTAAAGTTTAGTGTTTTAATTCTAGTATTAGTCGTAACTTATTTTCAAATTATCTTGTGTGTGTTTGCAAACCACTATTGTATTGGGTCTGCCTGTAAAGATAGTGTGTTTATAATAAATAAATAAAATAAAAAAAACTAATTATACAGTTTACTGTTGCAATAATCCGACATACAAATGCGAATGACAAATTACTTATTAAAGCGGGTTTTGTTCGATTACTAACATTTTTTTAAAATCTATATGTAAGTGAAAAACACAAAAGAAGAAACCACAATATTCTCTTTTCACTTTTGTGATAACGCCCTATGCAAGACAGTCTTAATATCTATATTTATGAAATTCCAAATAATTATGAATACAAGATCAAACGCTTCTTAAAAGAGACTTCAAGAGATTTCACTCTGTGGCAGTCCATGAAAGCGTATCGATGTTGGCGAAGATACGACATTTTATATTACCAGTAATTATTACATACTTTTGCCCACAACTTCGTACGCGCATGTCCCGTTTTTTTTTCGTTCCCGTATAATGTATAGCCTTCCTCATGAATGTGGCTATCATATACAAAAATAATTTTCCAAATCCGACAGGTAGTTCCAGAGATTAGCGCGTTCAAACAAACAAACTCTTCAGCTCTATTATATTAGTATAAGTATAGATTGGAGTGGTACGTAAATACGTACAATGCTTGAATATAAGATCCTTTAAAAAAAAACTAATTTTCTACTGAGTTTATAATCAGTATTAAGTACATTTATGTAGGTAAGCACTGGCTTGCCGATGTATGATGTCGTTAATGTGTTATGAGATGGTCATGCCAATGAGTTGATCGATAACCTAATAATAGCGATCGCAGCTCGAACACATAAAGCAATTTAAGTGGTTCATGCCAGCTGTAATGTTTGTACCTGGTAAATACCTAGCCTTTTCCCAACTATATTGGGGTCGGCTTCCAGTCAAACCGGATTCAGCTGAATACCAGTATTTCACATGGAGCACCTGCCTACCAGACCTCCACAACCCATTCACTGGGTAACACGCTACTCCTTGGCAAGACTGGTGTCAGATTATCTAGCTTCTGACTATCCGTAACGACTGCCCAAGATCTACAAATGACAGCCGGGCCCAACGGCTTAACGGGCACGGAGGAGTATCGGTATGCTAAGATGGTCACCATGGTCACCAACCTCGGCAAGCGTTGCTTAACCTTGAAGATCGACCCGTGCGGCTGTTATTATTTAGCCACGAGCTTCTCAACACCTGGTTAATACACAGGACATAAATGTGTGTGTTCTTCAGATGGAGTATGTTACAATAACATGGAATAACTTCTAGAGAGTTTCTTTGGATTCCCGTGTACCCTAAGCGGTACATGGACTCAGTGACACAAGAGTCTATGTACCACATAGGGTATGCAGACTTAGTAGAACCTTGCCACGTTTACAATGGGGTACACTGGACAGTAGCACTAGCCATGCATTTTATTTATTTATTAGGCTCACCAACAATTGTTAACACCAAAAATATTACAAAATACGAAGCTTAAAACAATGTCAATTTGACTGGCCTGTTGGTCGAGTGGTTAGTGACCCTGACTACTACACCGGAGGTCGTGGGTGCGATTCCCACCCAGGACAAATCTTTGTGTGATGAGCATGATCATTTGTTCTGTGTCTAAGTGTAATTTGTTTATAATATTTATGTATTTAGAAATATATAAGTATGTTTATCAGCTGTCTGGTTACCATAGCACAGCCTCTGCCCAGTTTGGGATCGGATGACCATGTGTGAGTTGTCCCAAGATATTATTATATTATTATTAATGGTGTAATGTCACCATTTTTTACAGGTAAGCACCACATGTGCCAAAATTATAATGGGCTTAACTTAATTGTAGAAATATTTTGCCAGGATACAAACAACACTATGGCATATAGCGATAATGTAGCTGTCTAAAGTGAAACTCCTTTCATTATCGGAACAGTACCCGCAGAGATTATCTCTGCGGGTACTGTTCCCTCACAAACAAATAATTTTACTTTGTTGAATATTTGCTTTTGTTCAGGTTGATACGGCCGCTATCGCCCACGCACATTGGTCCAGCATAAGGACTAAGTGCGGAGACAAAAGCCACTACAGTTAGCTCAGTTTCATTACGACGTCTAACCAATTTCACTAGTCTTTTAAAAAATTAAAAGTGAATTGAAAAAGTCCCATTGGTACTTAATTGCCTAGATTTGAACCACTAGACCACATGTTAAGTTATAGTGTCGATGACACCTCATTTACTCCAGTAGTCTAATAAATATAATAAATTAAAATAAAAAAAAAACACGAAGGGTTCCATAAAAAGAACCGAAAACACACGTTTCTTCTATGGGATAAAGGGGCTCCCATAGAAGAAACGTGTTAATTTAAGTAAATTTTTATTATTTGTTGTTATAGCAGCAATCGAAATGCACACGACAAACGGACGGACGGACGGACGGACGTTGAGGACCTCATGAATACCAGTGATGTCGCTATTAACTGTTAAAAAGGTCAGTATCGACAGGAAAAGAAGAAGTGATACTTACTCATAATAAGCAACTGCTTGCATGAGACACTCGCGCACTTCTTGCGGGAAGTGACCCGGGTCGTTCTGGCCCACGCGACCCAACTGCTTGCCCTGCGCGTGGTACACGTTGCCCAGGTTGTAGAGCGCGCGCCCCTCGCTCAGCTTGTCGCCCAGCGCCCGGGAGATCTCTAGGTGGCGCTTGCAGCATTGTATCGCCTCCGCAAACTTGCCCATCACTTTTAATGTGTTCCCTAAGTTTCCTGAAGCTTTTGCTTCACCTAATTTGTCATTCATTGTCCTGGAAACACAGTCAAAGTATTAAGTTTACCTATATACTAAGTGATCTTATTCTGTTTATAAAATGTTATCGGGAAATCAGTAACAGGAATCAAACTTAGTTTTTCTGGGAATAGCTATATGCGTCTGATTGTGTATCATTTGATCCCACTGCTGGTCAGAGGCCTCCTCCTCCTTTTTCCACACAAATTAACTGTACTTATATTAATTTAATAGTGAGCTACTTAAACACTTCATTCTACTTACCTAGCTAAAGTTAAGTCATGCTTATGATACTGCATAGCCATATTGTAGTCTCCAAGATAAAAGTATGCGTTGCCTAGCTGGCTGTATATGGCGCTGAGCGTGCGGAGGTCGTCAGTCCCGGCCTGAATGGCGGCTTGGAAGAAGGCCACGCCGGCGCGGCAGTCCCCAGCCTTGCACAGGCGCTCGCCTTCGAGCGCCAGTTCCAGGCACATGGAGCCGCCATCGCAGCTCTGCAGACAAATATCTCATTATATTAAAAGAAGCTTAACTGCCAGCAAATTATCCCGAGGGTCTCCTGGAATAAACGGCAGCCTATGTGCTATTCCAGATCATAATCTATCTCTGTGTTAAATTTTAACAAGGTCTTCAACTGTTCTGGCGTGACAATCACACATACAAACTTTTGCATTTATAATAGTACCTAGTCAGAATTAAGATGGTAATGAGTGTAGGTGGTGAGGTGAGTTGTAGTCTTGACTTCTGATCTCTTTAATTTTATCCTCATCTTCGATACAGACATCATTAAAGTGAGTTGTTCACTAACTGAACATGTTCATTTATTTGTAGAATGTAAAATACACACTTAGTTGGAGTTTATCTAGAGAAATATGTAATAAAGTAGGTATGTGTCACTGTCATTGAATACAGTTTCAACAAATAAATTACCCGAATAAATACATAGACCATGTAAACAATTATGATTTGTTTGGTTCTGTGACTCATTAAACATTATGATGAATTCTTGATTTGACATGGAAATATAATTGAATACAGTATGACTCATTCAACTTAGTGACTATTGGAGTGCGATGCTTTTTATTGCATTATGCTAATTGCACATTCTTTTATCATTTGCATAATGTTTCAGTATTCATAGTGAAATGGAGTGTAGTTTAGCAAGTATTTATTTCCAGTTATCTGTACATTACATTGTATTAGACCAGTCATATTCAACCAGCAGCCCATGGGATGCATGTGGCCCACCAAGGTTTTCTGTGTTGCCTGTAGCCTAAGAAATTTTGTTGCTTTATTTACTCAGTACCTCATTAGCAGTTTTACTTAGTAGTTAACTAAGTATTTATTAATAATGTTAAGATTTCAGCTTACTGATTCACTCTTTGATGATGTCATGTGACTATTGCAATCCCTAGCAAAACAAAACGGTTGGCCTATGACACAGCACATAGCAATTTTATCGAAATCTGTTAATTTGTCATAATTTCAAAAAACCTTGTTATGTAAGTATATTTCAATGTAGAGTATTATCCTATTATAGGTTACAATAGGTCATCTGAAAACGTAGAAACCCTTTGAGATCTCGGAAGAAAAAGGTTGAGAATGGCAGTACATTACAGTTGACAGAATGTAATATTGGGTGAATGTATTATGTGCATTGTTTACTGTTTCCTGAACAAAATAACTACTTACATAAATATTTAAATATTATGTTGTTTTCAAAAATATATTTCTGTAACAAATGTAGGATATTTAAAAGATCAGTGTTCAAATAATTTGTTTGAACACAACATCACATGATGCAGATTAGATTATAATAGTTCAACTGAAATAACATTTGAATACTGAATTGTGTTGTGTTTAGATAAGATTAATAAAGAGAAAACTTAGGAATTTTTAAAGATGAACATCATCTTTAAAAATTAACAACATTCACAGATTTTCTTTGGTAGAACAACTGATAGAATGGTTTTAATATCCAATATCAGACATAAATGTAGAGGTTAGATCAAGTAATTGCTTTGCTTTTACATCTGACATTGAATATGATCAACATAGCAACTCACTTATTTTATTTCAAAATAACATATTTCTCTTGATGCTGATAGGTAACTTTTGGTCCGACAAAAAATCATTGAACAAACATTTCCTTGTTTGGGATATCAATAATTATGGTTAAAATGACGTCAAGAAACGTTAATGTGACATGAATACCAATTATAAGTTATTTTAGTAGTTCCAAAAAAGTTTTAGCAGTGTTTATGAAAGTATACAAAGTTTGAAAACTTTCAACAAAGTTTTCCTTTGTGTCAAACATATGTTTTTAATGTATGTCCTGAGTGTATATCGGGGAGCTGGCTTTATCTTAATAGCGAATGGTGTGCATTAGTGCACGCTCATCATTCACACGGGCGGGAATACTACGTCGCATGCGGATGTCAACACTTATAGGTCACAGTTTCCGTATTAGGTTCCCCTTCATAATGATTCACTGCTAAATTGTATTAACGGGAAAACAAGCCGTTTTTAAAGCGATGTCCAGTCATGACGTTATACATTGATCCTACTTCATTATACATGCTCAAATGATATAAATTAGCTATTGCAAAGTAAAACAATAAGCTAAACTTACCTGTGCGTCAGTTGAGAGGTTCTCGGCGCTAGCACTCACAGACATCCTCCGCGTTTATTTAACAACGAAAAGATAAAGCTAAATAAAAATATCAGCACACTATCAGAATATTCTCATAGTTATTGTTTTTATTTACTTTGTTATTTTAACTTCGCTGGGCGTGAACAGTCGTTGCACAAGTAGAACAGCATGGATCATACAGTGGGCATCTATGGGTCAGCTTTGTTATTTTTAAAGATTGAACAAAAATAACGCTTTGAATGAAGGAATAGAACGAGCATCTGAGTGAATGACTGAAACTTTACCATAGAGTCTAAATTACGTTTTGTTTACAAGTCGTTTGCTCACAGTTATTTAATCGAATTGAAAAGTGATATTTTATTGACAAGATTATGGATCTAAAATAACGAAAACACAACGTGAAAATTCACTTGGTTTGTCATGTAATTTCATTTTCTAAGCGGCAAGAATCAATAATGTTTGAACTAGTATGGCAAGTTTTAATGAATGTTGCCATTTATGAAAAAAAACTACCAAAAGGTATAAAATTAATCGTGGATACTGTTTCGAAAAACTAAAAATATTGTAAACTAATATTAATAATGATTGTGCCAGTAGTCAGGCAGGGGCCAATAGTTCTTACATAGTATATGATTACCAGTCCACTAAACCACCCAAACCCATATATATATTTTCAACCGACTTCAAAAAAAGGAGGAGGTTCTCAATTCGATTGATTTTTTTTGTTCCAATATTCTGCAATAGACCTGCATCAACCGGGGATTGACCTTTACCTTGGGTATACTTTCATAGTGCATACAGGGATAATAAATTGTCGGTTCGTGTCCCATTCCATTTGAAATGTCTAACGGGGCCTCTGCGAGTTGGACCCTCGTACGTCTACCAAAGGACCGGGACCTCAGGGTCCCGAGATTGTCAAACACATACAAATAATAATAATTATTGTATTGATGAAAAATGGAACCGTATGAACCACAGTTTATAAGTGGCTATATTATGTAGGCTCTACATCATCAGAACACGAAATATGCGGTGGACTCAATTTTCCAATACTGTTTTCCCAACCATATTGGGTTGGCTTCCAGTGAAAATGGATGCATGCTGAATAGGTACCAATATTGTACATGGAGCCTATCTGACCTTAAGTACCTAACTAGGTATTACGATACCCTTTGACTGGCCTGGTGTTGTGGCTTTTCTGACTAGCTAGTACTTGTAATGGCTGTCGAAGATTTAAAAATGACAGCCGGGACCAAAACTTAACATGAGAGGAACGGTAAGTAGGTACCTAATGGACGGTCACCCATCTACGAACCGACCTCGGCCCATTTGGCTGAACTTTGCAGATCTACCCATGCGGCTGTTACCAGTTTCCTTCATAAAAGGAGAAATAAAATTTTCTAACTAATTAAGCTACCTACTGAATATCAAAATCTTGATGAAGTGAGTAACTGAGCTGAGTCATTCCTCGCTTTATGAACGTAGGGGCAGAACATGCAGTTACCTAATTTTAATGAAGATAGATGGCGTTGGCGACCGACGAGTTTGATCGCACTATCTATATGGTTTCGTTACCGTGTCGTGAGGCGGCCCTAGCCTATGTGGCGCCCTCTAGCAGGCCCGGACTGGGACCTGAAACTGGCCCGCGCATTTTAGAGACGATTGGCCCTCCACACTCAAGAGAATGGAGAACTCCTCAGTGCTGAATAAAACAAGCGCGGGGCCTGCAGAAATCTTACTTAGGGGCCCTCGAAACTTCAATATTTTTCCTCGTCGTAACGTTCTAGCAGAGTGGTCATGGTCGTCACGTTAGGGGTGGTGGCAAGTTTCACAATCCGCCATTCCTCCGTAGCTCTTCATGAATATTCGTGGAGTGGACCTTTGAGTGCAGTTTTGACTTGGTCGATCTTTCCCTTCAACTTTTCTCTGCACTACAAGACGTTCCACTGATGTTTGATGTATCCAAAGAAAGTGAGGATACGACATTGGACGATGGGGGAAAGACGCTGCCTGATACCGAGTTCTTGGAGGATTGAGAGGTTGGTTCGGAACTGTGTACAGGTTGTGCCAAGCATTCTTCTCCTGCACCACACTCTAGAGCGCCTCTTCTTTCTTCTTTTCTCTTTCTCTTAAAGTCCACATCTCAGCACCGTAAAGAAATATGGGAAACACTAATGCCCTGACAAGTCGCATTTTAGTGGCCTTTGTGATGTTTCTGTTTCTCAATATTTTCTTGAGCCGATCCGTGGCGGACTTGTTAATAGATAGCCATGCGCTATTTGATCGAATCTTTGTTCGAATCATCGTTTGAACGAAACCTTCTGAGTTTTTGAGTACCTAATCATTTATAAGGCGAAAAGATGTTGGCTGATTAGGTGCGGCTTGCTGAGAGAATACCGATACGATAATAATATATATCTGAAAGTGTCAGATACGAGGCCTGTGGAGAGGCCACAGAAATATGGAGAGGCCCACTTTTTAATGTGATCTTCAGATCCGGTCACTTGATTTGATCGAAATAGGTACGGCTTGACCCAAAAATACATAAATAACCAAATCTGACGATTACACAGCGTTACACGATGTTGGTACCTGCTTAACTAATTAGCGAATTAAAAAGCTGATGAGTCATAAAAAAAGGTCCCAAACATTTGTGGTATCCATCACGTCTAGTTTTCGAGGTACATACCGATCAATTTTCAACTGTCAATGTTTACGAAGTATATGTTTTTTATTATTTTGTTTACATGTCAGTATACCAACTGTACACGACATGTTGCAAGCAAAGCAGATAATAAATTTTCAAAAATGTCGCTGAAATTTCTTTTTCTTCATTCCTCCATTTTTGCATTTTCCTATTTTTCTTTTTTCTTATTAACCTTGGTAGTATCACTGATGTGCAAGTTTAGAGGTTCTACTAGGATGTAAAGAAGCTTAAGAACGATTTCAAGGCCGTTGGAACACTTCAACACTTGTATGTTAGACGATTAGGTACTGTTGGCAGTTAAAGCATAAGAGTCTTCAAAAGTAAAAAAAAAATAGGGTCATTCTTACTTAAAATTGGATAAAATGTTTTTTTCTACTTTTCTAAAATAGAATCAAGTACCGAGTGTAGAACTATCGACTAAATTTCAAAATTACAAAAAAAAATGTGTATGTATGGTATACTCAGGGGAAAAAATGAGACGTAATTTGAAGAAAAAAGTGTGCAATATTGAATTGTCAAACTTTTTAAAACCAACAAATCTCACCAAAGGGTTTGCTTCAAATTCGGCGAACAGTACCTGATCAAAGCGATTGGATGTGTAAATTTTGATTTTTTTATTTTTTTATGTAAACGTTGCCCCACACTAGGAATTTCTCCTGTATCGTGGGTGAAAAATTAGGGTCACTTATGGGTCAACTTTGTAATTTGTTACTTACTTTTATTATTATGATCTTCTTTATTTTATATTAAGGTTTTTTTTTAATAAAGAAATTTTATATTAAGGGCTCTTAGAAAATAAAGTACCCATACGTTTATGTGCGCGTTTGAGCTTTTCACTACATTTTTTTGATATACTTCTTCAGGTATAAAGCAGGCATTGGTTATTTCAGTCCTGTTTATCCCCCATTACATTATACATGGGGGTAGTTGGCTAGGCACCGAGCACCCGAGGCTAGCAGCTCACAGGGTTGCGGGAGGTGGTGCTCGTTAACTATGCAAATAGCGGGCGGAGGCGCGGGGGGCTCACAATCTGATCGGCGACCACGCCCCCAGCCAATGATCACCGTTTTACTCGCTGAAACAGAAGCTATCTTGGAGTCTCTCTGAGGCTTAAGGATGCAAAGACTCAACATTTGCACCTCTATCAACATATTACCAATATTTGTAACTACCTTACTGCAAGTCTTATTGGATACTAACTTTGATTGCGGCTTCATTCGCGTATAGATTTTCGCAAAAAAAAAAGCAGTCTAAAGTAACCTCTAACCTATAGTCCAGGATTTCGTCTATCTCTGTGCCAACATTTACCAAAATCTGTTCAGCAATTTAGGCGTGAAAGCATAACAAACAAACAAAAATACTCAATTTTGCATTACTAGCTTTTGCCCGCGACTTCGTACGCCCATATCCCGTTTTTTCCCGTTCTCGTATTGGATTTAGCCTTCCTTATGGATGTGGCTATTATATACAAAACGGGTTTTCCGAATCCGACTGGTACTTCCAGAGATTAGCGCATTCATTCAAACAAACAAACTCTTCAGCTTTATTATATTAGTATAGGTAGTTAGGATTTGTATATCCCCACGCAGCACCATTACAGCATAAGATAGAGACTATAAGCAGATATAAGGAGATATCAGGCGCAGTAACAGGAAAATGTTTAAAAATCTCAATAATTATGGTAAGTATTGTAAGCGTGTTAAAATCTATTATAAACAGAGACAGTAATAATTGCGAGTGACATTACTCGCATGCACGCCATGGTAACTTCACGAAGTCCCTACAAAAGACACTTAGACTCTAGACTAAGGCCATCTATCTATCTATTGGGGTTTGGTACCCGCACTTAGTCTTGATGTTGGACCAATGTGCGTGAGCCATGGCGGCCGTCATTCCGACCAGCCAGTCTCTCTCCAGAAGCAGATCAGTCCTCCCAGTGTGTTTAGGATATCTGTAAGCGTCTTCAGTGTCCGTTCGTTTGTCTCCGTATTTCGGTGACGCCTGTGCATTCAAGGAGCACGTACGATACCGTTTTCTCCTCCTCAATGCATGCTCTGCACAGAGGATTGTCTGAGTAATGCCCAGTGACGGTCCCCGCCACCATTCGTAGGCTGCCCCATCCAATCGCAGAAGGCGTTTGGCTATTTTCCTGTCTAGGGATGGCATAGACTTCTTGAAACGCCTGCAGCCTGATGCCGAGGCCCACCAGCGTTCCACTTGTGTGTGGGTGTGTTCTTGAGCGCAGATGGGTGAAAGAGAGTGGCTCTATGGGTTCGGGTCTAACAGCCATCGTATCATATCCCCTACTGGCCAGCTCTTCGGCCGCGTCATTTCCTAGTGATCCGCTGTGTTTATCAACTGCAGCGTCACAGTGTTGCGGTTTGTCAACGTGGATATAGTGACATTCTTGTAGGAGTTTTGAGGTAGTGTTATTCTTCCTTAGAGATTGGAGAACTGAGGTGCTGTCGGAGAGTATACGAATATGAGTATCCGTGACTCTTCTGGCTTCTATGACCGCTTGGATAACGCCCACGTATTCCGCCTGATAGACGGGTTTGAGCATTCCTAGCGCTTTGGATTAGCGATTTTGAAGTTGAGGTCGTTGGAATTAGCACCAACTTTAGGTCAGCGCTTGTACCCTTGAACCTTTGGAGTAGTCATCCAATTCTTGTGCTAGCATTATGTTTTAGTGCTTTTGAAAATGGTGCGTCTTTTGAGCTTGACAAACCAGGCCATTGTATTGACGAATGCGATCGTAGAAATCGATTGTTGACTTGTAGACAGAGTTTGACAATCTCGTATGTACCTAAATTTTTAACGTTTTGACAATCGCCATCGCCAGGAGAGATGAATAAAGTTCTTTTTGTTTTTTCTCCGATTTTTTTTACGTATTGCGTTATAACTTTCGAATAAGCATTCGTTCATGTACATTTTGATAGAACCTAGTTAAATACCTTATTGACCCCTTCTAATTTCATAGTCTTTGGTAATGCGAGGGGTGCGCGGAGGGGTATCGGAAGCAAATAGATGCGTCTATCTGTTCACCGTAAAATATATGCGATTATGCAATGGCTTGCAAATTAAACGCATTTAATGTCACAACATCAATATTCAATACCTACTGTCTAATAATGTTCACATTTTCTCCTAAAAAAGTATGGCTTGGCTGTTAATTAATGTTCTCACATGTTTGCGAAACCAGTAGCTTAAGTTTAAGAACTTGCAGTCAATTCTATGGACTATTATAAGAAATCAAGTAACTGGTGTTTAATATTGAGTCATGTAATAGTTCCACGAACATTGAGACGGTTTACCAGCCAAGACTTTTACCTACCTAAGTTTGTTTACCGAGATATTAAAGTAAGGAACATTTACGTAGAATGTCAAATTGCCCCTACGACAATTAACGAAAGATTCATTTAAGGAAAATGCTAAAAAGTTTGTAGAGTCAGATCTTCTCGAGTTGGGGCTTGGCTCGACCTGAGATCTGATAACTTTTTAACGTTATTTGTTTATGAGTCTTGGCAATCAATATTCAGTTTTGGTGAATTTCTTGATTGTTAGTCACGGTATAGGTACCTCCTACTGATCATCAATGCATTTTCCTCTAACCAAGCATGCGTTCATTTTAGTACAGTGGCTTCCCAATAGGGTTCAGTCAGAGAGAAATGGGAATCCCATTTCAATATTTAAAGCAAAAGGAAATCTGGGCAAATGTAGGTAGGTACGGGAATAGCTTTTACCTAACGGATAACCTAATTAAGGTGATTGCGTAGTGGTGGCCCGCGAAATTCAATTTTTCTTGTGTTTATATATACTTTATGAACATAAGAATAATCAGTACATCGCTCTAACGTAGATTTGGTGCATATTTATTAGATTTCCGAAATCTAGTTGAAATGCCTTAAATCTAAGTCGATGATCTATTCTTATCGGCAGATCGGTAGAGTTACATGCATAGGGCTTTAGAGACCACCGAAATCGCAGTACAGGTATTCTGTTTTGTTTGTTCTGCTCAATTTCAGGCCAACACTCTCCAGTCTTTGCCACCACGTCTCCAATCTGCTCTGGACCTCTAGGCCGCTTTCGGCAACCAGCAAAATGTTATCAGCAAACAGCATGTACCAGAGAGCCTCATCCTGAATGTCTGATGTCAGAGAGTCCATTTTCATAAGGAAGAGGTAAGGGCTGAGAGCCGACCCTTGGTGCAAACCGACTGCCACACTGAAGCTGTCAGTGGTGCCCACTACAGACCGAACTTGAGTACTGCATCGACTGTACATCGCTCGGATCAACTGCACATACTTCCCAGACACACCTTTCTCCTTAAGGGCCCACCACAAAACCTCATGAGGCACCCGGTCATATGCCTTTTCGAGATCAACGAACACCACGTGCAAGTTGTTATGATTAGTTCTATATTTCTCGTATAGCTGACGGATAGCGAAAATGGCATCCGTTGTACCCTGACCAGGCATAAAACCCAACTGGTTCAGTGAGATTTCACTCTCTTCTCTGAGCCGCCTTTCAATTACTTTTTCCCATGGTTTCAAACTATGTGACATAATGACAGACAGCTTTATGAATTCCTCTATGGTTGTTACACTCCAGCGCATCACCATTGTTCTTGAAGACAAGATAAGAGAGAAGAGGCACCAACGAACTGTTGCACCACTCATCAAGTACCTATGGCTTATTATTGAAGAACAAAGCTAACGCCGTCCATCCAGCTCCCGTAATAACTTCCACACTTCAATTGGTATTCCGTCTGGACAGCCTTACCATTCTTCATTCCATTCACTGCTATTCTCACTCCACACTGACCGTTCTCACAAACCCCACATTCACAAAGCATTAAATATTATCTGCGCCCGTGGCTCCGCCCGCGTGTATGTCGAAAATTATCCCAAGGGAACATAATCCAGTAATAAAAACCCTATGTCCTTTCCCGGAACTCAAACAATCTCTATACCAAATTTCATCTAAATTGGTCCAGCCGTTTGCGCGTGAAGAAGTAACAAACAAACACACACACTCACAAACTTTCGCCTTTATAATATTAGTGTGATACTTACGAAGAGTTTATGAAGTGGAAGACAGAAAAACGAGTGGATTCGCTCACGGAAAAAGTTTTTCTTACGTATTTTGTTGAATTTTCAAAATATATCAAAGTTAACCCTTTGGATCACATATTCAATGTTACAACAGTCAAGACATAATTAAGTTCAATATATAGAAATATGTAAATTTGACGGCTTTTTCAAGAAATTATGCACCGGCTACAAGGCCAAGAAATCCAAAGATTTTAAGAGAAAAAATATCGAGAATTTCGTAAATAAAGGCACCAAATGAAAATACTTGGCAACTGAGATATTGTACATTTGTAAACGTTTTTCTATTCGTTTTATAAAATTAAATTGGTAGATACCAATTAAAATACAGTTTTTACTTATTTATCTTTTGTTTTGCGGGTGCTCTAGTTTTTGGGATCAGTGGTGCCAGCAGAGGGGCTTAACTGGTTAATATAACAGTAGATGTGGAAACTGGCCATAAATCTGCCCAATACGACAAATAAGGAGAGGAAATTCGTTATAAGTAGAGAATTCCTACAAATTGTCAAAGCCTACCAAGATTTACGGCCGAGTGGAGTGGGCACGCCGAGGTATAATATGTATTTAGCAACATGCCAAAAGAGATCGCCACCTATCCAAATTTGCCTAATCCAGAACAGTACACTTGCCATTGTTTCCGAAGAACATTCGCCAGTCTCTTGGCGGATTATGGTGCAATTAAAACAACGCTAAAACGCCACGGTGGATGGAGATTCGATCATGTGGCAGAAGGCGATATAAAGAACTCCATTTTCAATTCAAAACAAATTTGATATCACCCAGCGTATCACAGAACGCATTAATATTCTCCCAGTTAGCCCACGACCATGGACAACAAAGGATGAGTCAACTCAGCTGATTCTCTATTCAGAACATTCGAACGAGGGACCCTCAAACCTGGAATTACGTGTTTCTCCCACGTTTAGGTACCCCACAGACAACTCAACATTCATCTTCACAGAGAACTAAAATTAAGTTGCCGGGAAAAAACGTCTCGTTAAATTTCCAGAATTGTACATTTAATTTTTAATAAAATAAACTATTTAGTATTACACTATTTTATTTTCTCGCAATCGTAGTGAAAAATAAAGTGTTTGTAGGTAATACACGGCGCTAAACACCCATTATAACTCGGTTTTTATTTAATCCCTCGCTGAAGCTCGGGAGTAAAACTACCTCGTATATAATGGGTCATTTTAGCCCCTTGTATAACAATCTTCTATTGTATGTCACTGGAAAATTGCAGACTCCGTAAGATTGTTTTAAATCTTTATTAGATAATAATTTCTCGATATATTATAAAAAATATTTTTGTATACAATAAGTCCCATCTAAATTCAATAGTTTCCAATTTATCCGAGCCTTATTAAGAAAAAATAGTTTACAATTTGACGCGATATTTTACAATCTTACGGCGTTTGCGATTTTCCGGCGCCATATCTAATGAGTATGGTGCACCTAACATAAGTAGTCGTTTTATCGCCAGTCGTGAAAAAAAATGCGAGCTTTGGCGCTGGCTAAAGTTGTAGCTTTCCTCAACGGCAAGCTCGCGTGAAATTCGGAAATGATACCGGTTACGACTAGGTACCTACATAGGTTGGTAGGAAATTCGGTTATTCCTACCAACCTATGTAGGTTGTACCTAGTCCTAATTAGGGTTGTCACCTCCTAGCAGTCTAAATCCGGAGAAAAACTTCGATTTTGAACCTTTTTCATTTTATTTGCCAAAGAAAATTTCAAAATATCTGGACGGACAATTAAAAAAATACACTCCTTTGACGACTAAGTAGACTAAGTTCGCGTCCTAGGAGGACGCCAGCTAGGCGTCCTCCTAGGACGCGAACTTAGTCTACACACACACTGCACTACTAGTTTGTAATACGTATTAGTAGGATATCATTTTATTTTATGGACTTATTTACAATCTGATTAAAAAACGCCAGTTCTTAATTTTATTTTCTACTTATATTCTACTGTGGGGATGATCGAGTTGTGTGGAGAAATGAAAGCCGAATGCTGATGCTAAGACTTAAAACTTTTATTGCTGGTTCCACATCATATCGTCTCATACTGCTTGGTACATAGTGGTTGTAGTCTACCTCGGACAAAATAACACAGCCAATCAGTGCGCGCCATGCGCGACCTGCAACATTTGCTCCTGCTGTCTTGAAGCAAGCCCGCGGTGCCAGCGCCCGTCCACATAAATATCGGAACGGCCTACGCGCGCGCTCAGTGACTAGCCTGCTCCCGCGCCGGCATGTTGTCCCTCGATGAACGGTGCGCCAAGCGAGACTCCGAGCCGCGCAGGTGGCGCATGTACGACAGGTGCGCGGCCTCCGCGCCTCGCTGCTCTCGGCTCAGTCGCGCTCCCAGTACACGGCCGCGAGCCGCAGCGGTCGGACGTGTTGATGCAATGAGTATGAGGTCACTACACATGTACATGCCACCGGTGGCGCGCGCGCCGCGCGCCAGTCGACCGTGCGCCGCTGCGCGGGCACGTTGTGCGGAATGCTCGTGGCTCCCATATCACTCCCCCTCAAGAGAAGCGTACGTTTTTCTTGACCAATCTTCCGCTTCTCGTGATGTAGGGTTGACTTGAAGGTGCAGTGGAAGTCGTCGAGTCACGGTGAGCTGCCGATGTATGGGAGTGTACCGGCGGCGGCGACGTCTTGGTGCTCGTAGGACTTGCTTCTGTTTCGTCCACGATGTAGGCTGGTTTTAGACGATCCAGTGACACAACTGTAGTACGTAATGGTAACTGGATTTCGTAGTACTTGTCGTTACGCTTTAGTACTTCATAGGGACCATCGTATGGTGGTGTGAGTGGCGCTCTCGCGGTGTCGTTGCGAACGAAGACATGCGTACACGTCGATAAGTCCTTGTAAACAAAAGGTTTGTCAGCTGTTTGTGAGCGGTGCGGGGCCGGCGAGAGTGACGTCATCGTGCGTGCGAGGCGGCGTACTAGCTCTGCGTCGTCGATCCTTGTAGTTTGTGGCTCAAAGAAATCAGATGGTATGCGGAGTGTAGTTCCATACGTCATTAGAGCTGGGCTGAGGTTATTGTCTTGTCGCAGCGCTGTGCGTAATCCCAATAATACGGTTGGAAGTTCCTCTGTCCATGTCGTTGTTGCCCCGCGAGCCATAAGCGCTGCTTTCATGGTTCGGTGCCATCGCTCCACTTGTCCATTCGACTGTGGGTGGTAAGCCGTAGTGCGAATTCTATTGATTCCCATTTTCTTCATGAGCGCGTTGAACAATGAAGACTCGAACTGGCGTCCTTGGTCTGTGGTGATGCGTAGCGGGCAGCCGAATCTCACTATCCACGTTTCGTATAGTACTTGCGCGACGACCTCCGCTGTGATGTCACGGACTGGAACTGCCTCGGGCCATTTGGTGCATCGGTCAATTATCGTGACGCAGTAGCGGTATTCATTAGAAAGACGCAGCGGACCAACGAGATCGAGGTGTAGGTGTTCAAAGCGTTGTGAAGGCGGGAATTGTACTAACGGCGTGTTTACGTGCCGATGTATTTTCGCTCGCTGGCAGCTTATGCATGCGCGCGTCCACTGTGCTACTTCTTTGTTCATCGCTGGCCAGAATAATTTTCTTGCTATCAATTCCCTTGTACTGCGTACGCCCGGGTGACATAACTCGTGTAGCGCTTTGAAGGCTGCGTAACGGTGTCTTGCGGGTAGATACGGTCGAGGTATTGATGTTGAGAACTCGCACGTGATTGGTCGGTTACAACCGGGTATTACTGTTTCTTTGAATATTAAGTTTTTTTGTTTTTTTAATGTCTTGAGTTCTTGGTCTTGTTGTTGGTCGATGCTTAATTGATTATAATCGATAGTTGATGGACAAATAATCTCTTCAATTCTTGACAAGGCGTCGGCGACTGTATTTTGTTCTCCTTTTATGTATTTTATGCTTGAACAAAACTGACTTATGAAATGCAGTTGTCTCTCGCGTCTCGGTGTGTCTGAGGTACTCTCCGTTCTTGTAAGGGCGTAAGTAAGCGGTTTGTGGTCTGTAAATATCTCGACGTCGCTACCCTCTATTAATCGGCGAAAGTGTTTCACAGCTGTATACATGGCAAGTAATTCACGATCGTATACACTGTATCGGCGTTGTGTTGCGCTCATAGCTTTTGAATAAAATGCTAGTGGTTTCCACACTTTGTTCACTTTTTGTTGGAGAACAGCACCTAGACTGTGATCCGAAGCATCTGTCATGATGGCGAGAGGACTTCCTTGCACTGGATGTGAGAGTATTGTGGCCTCTGTGATGCTTTGGCGGCACTTCTCAAAGGCTTGCTCTGCGTCTATTGTCCACTCGATCGGTGTGTTGTCATTGCGCTTTTTGTTATGTAGGTACTTGTTGAGTTCGTTCTGTAGTTCGGCTTGTCGAGGGAGACAGTCTCGGTAAAAGTTAATCATTCCCAGGAAACGTCGAAGTTCGAGAATGGTTTTTGGCTTTGGGTAGGTTGATATAGCTTTTACTCGTTCCGTTGTTGGTTTTATGCCGGTCGCCGACACTTGATAGCCGAGGAAGTCTATAGTTTCTTTACCAAATTCGCATTTTTCTATGTTGAGTGTCACACCGTTTTTATTCAACCGTTGCAGAATTTGATGAAGGAGTTGCTTGTGTTTTTCTTCGTTTTCTTCGCAAAGGAGTATATCGTCGATGAAACAGAAACAGCCGTCTATTCCTCTCAGTACCTCGTGCATGAATCGTTGAAATGTTTGACTGGCGTTGCGAAGTCCGAACGTCATGCAATTAAATTCGTACATTCCAAAAGGTGTTGTTATCGCCGTTTTCTGTGCGTCGTCCTTGGCGATTGGTATCCAGTAGTACGCCATTTTTAAGTCAAGTTTTGAGAATATTTTCTTGTTATGTAGTTGGTATGTGAAGTCTTGTATGCGAGGTACTGGATAGCGATCTGGTTGAGTGACTGCGTTTAGACGTCTATAGTCGCCACACACGCGTAGTCCTCCGTTTTTTTTCTTTACTATGTGAAGAGGGCTGGCCCATGGGCTTTTTGATGGCTTGCAGATCCCCATTTCCAACATGCGGTCAAATTCTTCCTTGGCTGCCTTATACTTGTCTGGGGGCAGTGGACGGGGGCGCGCGTAAATTGGGGGGCCGGTGGTTTCGATGTAGTGGACAACGTCATGTTTCGGTGGTTGTTTCAGTGACATGGGACGCAGCACATCAGGATATTGTTTCAAGATATCGTAGTATACTTGATTGCTGCTTATGATGTGAACTGATTCGGTGTTTGTTGAAACTTCTAATGCGTCGATCGATAGTTCAGTCACTTTGTCCACTAACCTTTTCTTGTCCAGGTCCACCAGCAGTTTAAAGTGACTGAGGAAGTCAGCTCCCAGTATGGACGTTTTGACGTCTGCGACGACGAATGACCAAACAAAGTCTCTTCTCAATCCAAAATTTAGCCTGATAGTTTTCTGCCCATAGGTCTTGATTGGTGTACTGTTTGCCGCGTATAAATTGTATGCGCTGGCAGTCTTGTTTTTTTTATGATTAGCGGCCAACACGGAGATGTCTGCGCCCGTGTCCACGAGGAAACGTTCGTGAGTGTTACGGTCGTGTACACAAAGGCGATTACTGGTGTACGGGACACCGACGTCCGCCACGGTCGGTGTCGGCTCTAGTTTTCCGACGGCTTCTTCCTTCTGCAGCATGGAGATTCACAGCGCTTCGCCTTGTCGCCGAAACGATGGTGGTACCGGCATTCCCAGTTGGCGTCTCCAGGTTTCGGTGCAGGTCCACGTTGCGTTGACTGCGAGCGTGATCGGGATCGAAAACGAGGATTGTACGAGCGGCGGTGGTGTCTATGTGGTGGCCGTCCTCGACGAAGCTCGGCGATTTCTAGAGTGAGCTTCTCCACCTGCTGTGCCAGAGTCTCTAGGGGTGTCATGGGCGACGACGTCGAGGAAGGTGCTGGTGCTGTGACTGCGGCGATGCTGGGGCTCTCTGCGTACTCCACCATTTTGTCCGCCATCGCTGCTAAGGTATCCAAAGACGATTCCTTGTTCACGGACAGGACGACTCGAACTTGTGCGGGTAGGTGGTTTAGCCATTCTATTTTGAGCCCTTCTTCGGTGATCATGCCGCTTGCGAGTTCGCGCATCTTCCTTAACAGCTGGGAGGGCTTCTGATCTCCCAACTCTAGTCCGCTGATGAGTTTTTGAAAATTCTTAACGTCTGATTTATCGTAGGCTTCGAGTAGGCGTTGTTTTACCTTTTCGTATTTCCCAGTTGCGGGTGGATTGTACAATATGTCGGTCAAATGTTGTAAGTCGACCGCTTGCAGCTGTTGGAGTAGATACCGGAACTTCTGGTCATCTGAGGTCTTCAACGGGTCAATCACGGCTTCGAATTGGATGAACCAGGCACGGGGAATTTCTCTCCAAAAGGGTAAAAGTCGCGACTGCACGGATATTGCGCCCACGTCGTAGTTCATCTCGGTCTGGATTTTTGTTTGTTGCTCCTCAGACATGGTTTGCTCCACACCAAAGCGTCTTCTTGCTCGAGCTTCAAATAAATCACGTCGGGGTCACCAATGTGGGGATGATCGAGTTGTGTGGAGAAATGAAAGCCGAATGCTGATGCTAAGACTTAAAACTTTTATTGCTGGTTCCACATCATATCGTCTCATACTGCTTGGTACATAGTGGTTGTAGTCTACCTCGGACAAAATAACACAGCCAATCAGTGCGCGCCATGCGCGACCTGCAACATTTGCTCCTGCTGTCTTGAAGCAAGCCCGCGGTGCCAGCGCCCGTCCACATAAATATCGGAACGGCCTACGCGCGCGCTCAGTGACTAGCCTGCTCCCGCGCCGGCATGTTGTCCCTCGATGAACGGTGCGCCAAGCGAGACTCCGAGCCGCGCAGGTGGCGCATGTACGACAGGTGCGCGGCCTCCGCGCCTCGCTGCTCTCGGCTCAGTCGCGCTCCCAGTACACGGCCGCGAGCCGCAGCGGTCGGACGTGTTGATGCAATGAGTATGAGGTCACTACACATGTACATGCCACCGGTGGCGCGCGCGCCGCGCGCCAGTCGACCGTGCGCCGCTGCGCGGGCACGTTGTGCGGAATGCTCGTGGCTCCCATACTACCTAATGTAGATGATTAGTCCATCTGATTAGTAATATCTTCCGAAGTAATAATGTAAAGCGTCCATGATGATGAAATTCGTCATAAATCAACTAAAACCTCATAACCGAATCAATACAATATATTTGCATACGTAATAAATCACATCAGAACCACTCGATAAATCAATAAATTAATTGTTTACAAATGACTTTATTTGTTTTGGGTGTGGGGGAAGTCTTATTAAGCGATATTTCCCACAAGTTTCATAATGTGTGTATCTTAATGAATGAGTTGAAGATCTTTTACTTGGAGAGAATTGGGATTTTTGGCACTTTACTATCTAGGTACAGAATTAGTCATTTATACTACACCTGCTTGGAAAGTACCTTGATACTTTATCAAATTTACGGTAGAAAGTACGTCATTGCATATCGAACAAATATGCGGGGAGAAAACGCATCTAAGCGGGAGAGAAAAGTGTATGAAAATCCATTTCTTACGTGGTTTTTCTTTTTTAATTTTGGGTAAGACTATGCGCCGGTAACCTAAATATCAAAAGCCAAAAAGTTTTTACAGTGAGTTTTTATCTCCAAGTTCGCAAAATGACACTGGCCACTAGCTGTGTGTTGGATGGTGTCGGGCTGGCAGTGCGACCATGCGGCGGCAGGATAAACAATTTGAAAAAAGAACATGTGAAAATTGCAGACGCCATTGGCGCCATTTCCAATTTGTGTGTTGTTTGAGGATTCAGTTTTAACTGCAACAATTTCAATATAAATTTCAATTAGTAAAGATTTCGTTTTTTATTTTCCTTGTAGGTGTAGTATAAAGCACTATGTATCACTCGAGAGAAACTGCGATTCCCGATCTTGGGTGTTTTAAAGCCCTCGCCTACGGCTCGGGCTTCAAACGACACCCTCGACGGTAATCGGTCACTTTCTCCTCTCGGTGAACAATGTACTATTGTTTAGTTTTACGGGTTATGGCACTCACTAGATAAAAATACTTTTATTTATTTATTATATACTTTATTGTTCATGTACTTTGTTGTTTTGTGTGTTCTGTTGTTGTACTTTGTTGTGTGTGTTGTTGTGTACTCTTCTACTCATACAAGCCAAGCCTCATAGTAAAAAGTAAACTATCAAATAGCTAGAGCGTTAGGTATTGCCTCATGTTTCAACAACTAACGGCTCAAACATAAGCCGTTATTTGTTGAAACATTAGGCCCATGGAATTAGTGCTTATCGAATTTTTCGTGACATCAGTAAACGACTGGTTAGTTGACCCGAGGGTTGGAAGAATCAGCAATGGTATACAACGTGGCAATGCTGCCACTTTGACAATGAAATTTTTCTTGGCATTTTCCAGCGATTTTGACGATTTTATAAGCAAAATATTTTTTTTCCCTGTACCTACCCTTTTTATACGCACTTGTACATAATTAATAATTGCTGTGTTATATTAATAAAAACGGTAACTTCGTAACTAAACATGGAACCTAAAATTGATTGTATTGCGGCTGAAATGATCGTGGTCTCCCACAAGATGGACCGATGACCTAGTGAGGGCTTCGGGAGTTCCTTGAATGTGAAAACCACAGGACCGGTCGCTATGGTGACGCTTAGGGGAGGCCAATGTCCAGCAGTGGACGATTTTGGACTGGAATTATGATGAGGTTGAAATGCAATAGTTTCGACTGAAACTTGATAAATCAATAGTGTTAACACATTCTTTGAATTTGTTTATGTGACTACAAATTTTAGCCATTTTAGTTATTCGGATTTCTGAAGACACGTACAACTATTGACGCATGTGTAAATAGGCGAAACACTGATGAATCGGTATTACTGACAAAATCAATTTATCAGTAGATACGCAGATAGTATTATACCGTCTATAAGTCCACACAATGCGAGTGAGGCGTGCTCACACTGCTCACCTCTGCGCTGCTCGATTACCGAAATCAAATTCGACAGATATCGATACTGACTTGTTGTTTTGTTGAAACCTGCGTTGTACACAATCACATTACTCGCACACTGCAATCTAGTATTTAAGTTGTAAGTAATAAGTGCGGGAATAGTGTGAGGTTGTCGGCTTGAGGCGGAGTGACTTGCAGAGGCGCGGTGGTCCTCATAACAATCGGCGACCACTAGCTTCGATCAGATGTGTAGATTAGTTATGGGTTTAGAGGCCACAGTTACACAAGCAATTTTTTAAGCAAATAAACTCATTCGAAAGGATTTTGGATGATTATTAGGTACTAGTTGCCGCCCGCGTGATTGTCGAAAATTACCACAAGGGAACCTATTCCCGGGACAAAAAGTATCCAATGTGTTATTCCAGACTATAATCTACTACTGTGCCAAATATCACAAAGATCAGTTCAGCCGTTCTGACGTGAAAGAGTAACAAACTTCCATCCATCCATACTCACAAACTTTTGCATTTATAATATAAGGTAAGGAAAGTAAGGATATTCCCCAGAAGACGTGTTGGATATTGATATCCAATCACAATAAACTATAAACTAACTTTAAATTTCTACCATGTCAACGGACTTACGTCATTAAATTTGACTCTGTATACCTGCTTCTAATTTATTTTACCTCAGGTCCGGCATAAAAAATTGCAGATCTAACACTCACCTTACCTTACTAGACAATACAGTTAAATAGTTACAAACAGATTGTCCTAGAAAGTTATTGATGTATGAACGAGATCTTTTTTTTTTCAGAAATGACATGAATATTTGGCAATCATTTAGAGTTTAAATGATTACCATTTTCACCCAAGCAGTCTGATTTTGGAATAACCAGACATCAAAGAAAACCAAATACCAAAATGACGTCATCACCACCTCTGCCACAGCCTACTCTGTGCCGTATCGTTGTGCCTGGCGACATGAAAAGGCTGGTATCGCCGCAACCGAGAATGATATATGGAGAGGCTGTGACGCGTTGCTTTGATGCCCGTCAATATCTGTTAGTGGGTCGAGTGGACACCGGCGGCCGCGCACGCCCAAGCGAACTGTTTGGATAAGGCAAACTGCCTTGTAATCTCACGAGACTGTTGAATGTTTGATCATAGATTATGGTATGTGTTTTGCAGGAGAAATTACTGTAGGTTCATGTTTGTACCGCAGTATATATAAAATATTTTGTGTGTATTAGGTACTTCATTGTAACTTATTATAAACTATGATACTTGCTACGTGATAAAAATACTACATACTTTTATTTTTTATTTTCAGAGATTTGTTGCCGGCCCCGTGTAACCCATTAAGGTTGTGGAGGTCTCGTAGACAGCCGCTCCACGAAAAATACTAGTATTCAACTGAATCCAGTTTGCCTGGAAGCCGATCCCAACATAGTTGGGAAAAGGCTAGGCAAGCAGAGATGTGGCCCGCCCCGGCTTCGTCCGGATGTAGATATTTTTTTTTTCCTAAGAACCTTCTCCTTACATTAACAAACATAACAAAATAATAATTAGCGAAATTGCTCCAGCAGTTTACGCGTGATGCCGTGACCAAGGGAAATAGGGATTATTTTTTATATAAATAGATAAGTCTGTAGTACCTATGTCTCATCACTAGGTAGATATACTAACGACCGGTTTCTGGAAAAAGTTGTCGTCTCAAATTATTCGCAAATCAAGAGATGCGATTGGTTATTGAAAACTTATTTAACCAATCACTTAGATAATCATTTGACACAATAATTGTGTGATACTTTTCGTCATTTGTGTGTGTAACTTGTCATATCCACTATTTCTTTAAAATACTATTTTCAATGATATTTCAGAAGTAAATTCCGTATCAGTAAGGGTAGGCCAGCCCATACATAATGGCCAAAAAATAAAATTACCGAACGTCCACTATAAAAAGAAACTGAATTTAAAAAAAATCGCATCGTCAGTATCGTGATTTCAATCCTGAATAATGTGGTGAGTTTTTTTTTTGGGCATTATGTAGTGACTGGCCTACCCTTACTGATACGCCCATGATTCATACTCTGGTGAAATTATTAATTAGTTACCTGTACTAACACGTAAGGCCCACGTAACCGAAAGTCAACAATATTGAGATACCTCATCCAAGTTACTTGATAGCGAGGCAGTGGTGCTGGTCGCCGGCGGGGCAGAGGTCGGCATTCCTCCGCTGGGAGGCTTCACCTCGGAACCTGCCTCTTCACCAATTACAGACGTTAAGGATACAATGCCGTCATTGTCAAGACTCGCAAGATTTTGGCTTTGATGCCCATCGAAAATATAATAATATTTCCAATCCACTACAGTACACGTTTTAGCATTGACAAAAATATACTTCGGATTGATCTAGTTATCTAGAGTTCCGCAAACTTTTTGTGTTCCAGGTACATCTAGGAAATCGAAAAATTTTGGAGGTACCTACACCATAAATGAAAAATCAATGTTTACGTAAATTTATACAACATTTATTATTAATCAATAAAACAAAATTTATTTATAACAAACCTAAACTTAAAATTGGAAATGCGAAACATGAGCTTGTTTAACTGAGCATAAGAGGCCCAAATTTGGAGTAACCGTTGACAGGGCTGCTCTCATCTCTTCGGCGATCCCTGTTTTTGGTTTTTATTGTGGTAAGAGTTGAAAATCTTAATTCACATAAATAGGTCGTTGCAAATGACAAAAGTATTGCCATGACACACACTTGGTTCTTAGCATACCTACATTTGTTTTTTTTTTATTTTTGTTTCTATGTACCGTGCGTGTTTCATGTATATGCTAAATAAATATTATTATTTCTTTCAATAGCATTCTTAGAAAGCTGAGGATATTATTTTTTTACTCATAGCCAAAAGTGTTCAATCAGTTTCCACCGCTGTGTAGGTATTCTTCTTCCATCTGCCTATTTAACTTTAACGACCGGTTTCAATAAAATCTACCTTAACTGTCAAATTTGCTACCAACAGTAAATGAAACGTCACTTTTGAAAGGGAAACATGACGTTTTAGTTACTGTTGGTAGCTAATTTGACAGTTGGTCGAAGACAGATACGTTATTGAGACTGGTCGTGAGAGATCGTATTCGAAGTAGAAGTCATAGTTAGTTGTAGAAGAAGCCGTATTTTTCCGAGGCACACCGACCAATGAGCACGGTACACCACTGTGCCGCGGCAGACACTTTGCGGAACACTAATTTAGTAGATACTAACTTGATTACTACTTCGACAGTTTGTGAAAATTAAGGTCTTGCTTGTAAGTAAGTTTAATGAACCTTTCTAACTCCATCGCTTACAGTTGCAAATTAGTTTTACAGAATACTCAGTCGCGTATAATTGGCATGGTTATGACCATGTCAATTATACCCATTATATACGATACACATCATGAAATCAAAATCCAAATTGCATGAATGGTTGTGTAGTCATAGTTTTTATAGTGTCAAAGACTTCTTTGACAATAAAATGTTAAATGTGCTTGTAAAAATTTGCATGCTTGTCACTGTTAAGGAAGAAAGCATGTCTGCTCCAGTTATTGTTTTGTATTCTATCATCTTTTTATACCATGTTTTTAAGGAAATAAATATTATTCTTGTAGTAATTAATGATGGAAAGCACAATATAGTGATATTGATAGTCAGTGATATTTAGTGGAGAATTAAGAGGGACTGGTTCAAGATGGCACGGGAGAAGAAATTCGGTGTGAACTTTGATTAGGCCGTTGCCTAGCAGCGGGACAGAGATAAAAAAATGGGCTCTTTTTTTAACCGACTTCCAAAATGGTTTTTTCCAAAATGTTTCTCAATTCAGTTGGTATATATCTATCTAATCTAAAATACCTTTAAACGAGCAAATTATTCTTGATTATATGTATAAATATAATCTGAATCTCGGAAAGGGCTCCAACGATTTTCATGAAATTTAGTATGCCAGTTTGGGGAGCGATACATCGATCTAGCTAGGTTTCATTTTTAGAAAACTACGCAAAAAAAACCATCCAGGTAGTATATTTTTATGTATGTACAGTCGCCAGCACATCAAGCTTTAATAGATACTCAACTTTATCGCTAAATCATAAGGTTCAAGGTTGATTGAGAAAATTTGCCAGCTTCGTGGTGCTTGATGTACTATCGTGTGTACACCGAATACTCCGAGGTTTCTGATCTGATTTCTGTGATTATTTTTTAGTTCGATGCAGTATACTTGCCATTAGGTCCCGTAAAAAAATAATTCAATTTGGATCAGTCGTTTTTATTTTATGAGCATTTTTGCTTACTTGGATGACGTAATTTTTTTAAGTACTTGTATCTTCTCCGATTACTCAAACACGCCTAGAACGATTTGGAAAATTCTTCTTTTGTTTGAAAGGGTATAACTTTCCAAGTAGTTTCATGGTCATAAAGTTAGGATCTGATGATGGGATTCCAGAGAAAACGAGGGAAATCTTCAAATTTCATAGGCACACCTGAACCATTTTGGGTATTTGTTTTTATTATTTACTATAATCTCGACTGAATTTGGTTTGCGACGGCGCGCAATGCAACTCCTTAAGGTACCTGACTACAGTATTAGCTTACTATTGAGATTTAGTTTTTGGGCGGTATCAGCACAAAAAAGAGAAAAATAAAATAAAAAATACAACCGACTTCCAAAAAAACACTACAAAATACAAAATAACTTTAATTTTGGATGTCGGTGTCAAAAAACGAAGAAACCACACAACGTTTTATTTGACAAAATATGCCGTTTAGTGGGGCATTGTTATAAGAAGCCACACAATGTTACAATATTGCAGACACTTATTGGTCTCACCTTAGAAATATTATCATCCCGCTTTACCTTCGAGGAGTTAACCAATCAAGAACCATGACATATTGATTGGCTATTACTAAACGGGAACGGGAAAAAACGGGATATGCGCGTTTGAAGTCGCGGGCAAAAACTAGTAGGTCTATATCTATATCTATAAAAGTCAATAAACCATTTTAAAATCGATAAAACAGAATACTAGCTTTTACACGCGAGTTCGTATGCTCATATCCCGTTGTTTCCCGTTCCCGTAGGAATTTCGGGAAATCCTCTCTTAGTGCTCCCCTACACTCCCCAAAGGAACCTACATGTCTAATTTCAGCTTTCTTCCACCAGCAGTTTCGGTCATTCTTCCACCAGTGGTTTCAGTTTTTCGCTCAGTACCAGAAGAGTTTTATACTTAACCTTTCGTTACTGGCTATTCCACAATTTCTCGGACCTCTCTCGGAGATCGTTAGTACACCAGAATACACCCAGCCATGAAACGCTGACCACGTCAGCGATTCATGGCTGGGTGTATTCTGTGAAGCACTAAACAATGGTTACTGTAACTGAATTCCAAAATTCGCTGCTGCTTGTGAATCGTCCACTTTCAATTATATAAGCATTTTAGTAAGGTAAGGTGGAATTACATTGTGAGGTAGAGAATAATATCTAAACCAGTAGGTAACTATTCAAAATTTTTGATTTGTTTGTCATTCAGAAAAAAGATGTGATTGTTGGAGCTTCTTTGTTTTGTTTTCGTTGAAGTGCTATGGTAATAATTAGTTACGTCAACAATGTTTAAAGTTTGATCAATTTAAGAATAATACCATAACAGAAGAACTGTTGATCTCAACAGACGATTTCCCTTGACAAGAAGCAGCAGCCAGAGAGAGTTAAAGCTGATTAGTTATCAATTATGGTTCGGGGGCTTTGAGCGCGCGCGATTAGGGCCGCGTGGCACGTGCAACGCGCGGCGTACGCCGAGACAATGGGCGGAACGCGCACGCCGCGACCGCTTCCTTCCTCGACATACGCCTACCTTTTTAACACAATTATTGCAACGCCCAGCGGCACTTTGAAGATCAATGTTGTGACAATCATTGGGGCTAACTAAAAGGAACTGTTACAATTCCATTGAGCAGTGTGAAGCCCTTGATCAGCAATTGGTAATAAGCTTATGACTTCTGTCCGTGGGGTTCTTTTTATCCTTTTATTTTTCACATACTTTTTATTCTTTGCAGACAGATGTAACGTTCTGAGTCAATTTAAATTTTATATTGCCGGAGCTTTCGGTTTCTAAGAGACACAGTACGATGGACACTTGAACAGTCATTGTTGCATCACTCGCTACACCGTTTTATTTACAAGTTGCAAGCTCATGCCGTTTGTGTTTGAACTTCACAATGATATGCTTAAACTGTACAATTATTTGAAACCTACGATCGACGTTTCTGATGACCGATATCGTTTTAAACATGTGCCTGTATTTCAATGCTTAGAATTGGTGGAAAAGGATTACGGATTTCTCAATAAAAAATAATGTCCCTCCTATTACCTATTTCAGGAATGCATTGTTATCATTTAATAGTTTGTATGTGTTAATTTAGTTGCCTTATTATGTATTTGTAATCTTTGTTTGAGCTTAGGTTTAATATTAGTATTGTTTTGATACTTAAACTATGGAGTTTCTTGTCCGTTCTTCTCCATAAGAATCTACCTTTCCGAATGGACAGTAGAGTCACTTTATTAATGTAAGATTATTATCACGTTCAAAAGTGCCGTTTAATGGCCCAATTGAAATAAACGTTTTGACTTTGACTGTGATAATTATAAATAGATATTTTCTGTAAAACTTAAGAATTTAATACCTGAAACTGTTTTAGTGACACTAAAACAAGTTAAATATGTAGATTTAATATATACAAACCATAATTAAATGGCGGGATGTGTTTTTGCAATAAATATATTATTGTAACATCTATTTATACAATGATATCTATCTAATCTAATACCTTTAAACGAGCAAATTCTTGTATATATGTATATATAATCTGAATCACGGAAACGGCTCCAACGATTTTCATGAAATTTAGTATGCAGGGGGTTTCGGGGGCGATAAATCGATCTAACTAGGTATAATTTTTTGAAAATAACAAAAAAAACGAGCAAAGCTCGGTCATCCAGGTACTTATTATTATTACGGATTAAATACCATAATCGGTAATAATAATAATTACCTGGAGGATGATTGAAGATGACAAAGAAAAAAATCGCAACTACTCTACCTCCACGTTGACACAAGCATTTTATCCACTTCTAGAAGATGTCTGATCTGATTCAAAGCAAGTTTTGCCTCGTCTTTAAAGAAATCTACAGACTGAAATGTAAAATCTTGCAGAAGTGTGAACTAACATCAAAACTTTATTTAAGTAAGCAAACATCTTCGCGTTCACAAAACACGAGATTAGCATAAAATATACGGCGTCAGTTCAAAGCGCGCTGCAATCCGGAGGGTTCACGGCTCAGTGTTTTTATTCGCGTCTGTCAGAGCCCGCATGTCAATGTTTGCAGTTACAAACGTTGTGAGCCACGGGGCCCCGCTCCGGCCCCCGGGGGCCTCCCCTGCGACGCGAATCATCCGTCTATTGTCCTCACGGGAAACAGACATCAAAACACATCTATTTGTAATACACATTAACATTTCCTTGTTTAAAATGTTCTTCAAAAAAGGTATGTTTACCTGTTCTCGGTCCATTACTACGGATTTAAAGTTTTCTGATGTTTTATTTTCTATTCTGATGGTATGTTTTTTAACAATCAATATGTTAATCAGTGGTTTATAGGTTTTATGATGTTCGGCGCATTGGTAGAGCGTTGATTGACCTGTAACCGAAGTTTATGGTCGCATTATATTTTTATTATGAAAGTGTATATTAGAGAGTAGTAATATTCCTATTAACTTTTCTGGCGGGGCTTATTAAGCGCGTGTGAACCGTTATCAATGTTGTGGTGTAATAATTTGCTGCTTTGTAAAAAAATCTAACCAAATGATTAGTAATTAAAACTGATTAACAAATTCTTATTTGGAAGAAATCCTAGGGCCCTAAGCATTGTCTACCAAAAGCACTGCCTGAAACATAACTGACAATTAATTTGATAACAGTTTTACCGAATACTTTTGCTACCTAGACAGTTACTTTTCGTTTTTAGTTGATTATTGATTTCCAATTAAAATTTACTTCAAAATTTCTAATTTTGAATTGGAAATCAATAAGTTTATTAACTAACTAGCAGTCCCGACAGACGTTGTCCTGTCCGAATTGCTTTGTGTATGACGAAATATTATAGAAATCGATTGCAGCGGCACCTACCGGGTCCAATTGAATCTAAACCATTCTCGAATCCCATTCTCGAAACACACACAACAAATTTCATCAACATCGGTCCAGCCGTTTAGGAGGAGTTTAGTGACATCCACACGTCATCTCATCTGCCTAGCCTTTTCCCAATTATATTGGGGTCGGCTTCCAGTCAAACCGGATTCAGCTGAATACCAGTATTTTACGTTGAGCGGCTACCTACCAGACCTCCACAACCCATTACCTGGGTAACACGGTACTCCTTGGCAAGACTGGTGTCAGATTATCTGGCTTCTGACTATCCGACTGCCAAAGATCTACATCTACAAATGACAGCCGGGACCAACGGCTTAACGTGGTTTCCGAGGCACGGAGGAGTCTCGGTATGTTAAGATGGTCATCCATCCACAGACCAACCTCGGCAAGCGTTGCTTAACCTTAAAGATCGACCCATGTGGCTGTTCTTATTTAGCCACGAGCTCCTCCGAGTGACATACACACGTACACAAGAAATATATATGTCACCGGAAAATTGCAAACGCCGTAAGATTGTAAAATATCGCGTGAAATTGTATTTTTTTTTTTTAATCAAACCGGGACTTATTCGAAACTATTGAATTTGGATGGGATTTATTGTACACACTATTTATTCATAATATATCGAGAAATTATAATCTACTAAAGAAGTATTACATTCTTATGGAGTCTGCAATTTTCCGGTGACATACATATATATTAAGATTTATTTCCAATTCAAAATTTCTAATGAGAGTCGGTGCCACCTGTCCATCACTGAGGGATTTCAAAAACGAAAACCTGTCTCGGCAGCAAAAGTATTCGGTAAAACTGTTATCAGTTTAATTGTCAGTTATGTTTAAGGCAGTGTTTTGTGTACAATCGTAGTTTTCTTCTTCGTGTCGCAGCCTCGACAGTATCTCAGATTTTAGTGGCCCAAAACATTTCCACTTACTCGGCATCGTTGGTGGCATAGGTCACTATGGCCGTTTTCGGGTACTATTAGCCGTACGACGATGGTAGACTCAGCTGCTGCCGGCCTGAGTCGACGGGGGATCATTTTGACAAATCAAAGTTGTGCTCTTTCTGCGACAAGTCATGGACTCAGTCAGGGCTGGTTCTCGCCGCTCCTTGCACGTTATTACATATGGCACGCGTCACTTCACTCTATTAAGTTCACCCCTTGCAATTTCAACGCGGGGGAGGCAGTCTGTTTCTCGACTAGTCAGATTGTTTCTTGAACAGTCGATCTCAACTTTACTTTCATTTTTTTAGATTTTTTGTGACGAAAATATTTTATAATTATTTCAAAAATGATAATGCCGCTTTGTTTTTATTTATATAAAATACAAGCTACAGAATTCAGATGTGATTTTTTACCTTTAGCAAAGCAAGTATGATGGTAAAATTTTTACCAGGGACGTGACGTCACGCGTGTTTTCAACGCACGCGCGTCTTAATTTTTTGCTTACGTGAAAATAGAAAACATACGTTTCCAATATCTTTTGGAAATGTAACTAACGGACTAATTATATATTTTTCATTAAACTATCCTATTGTTAATTGAACCATTTTCTATTCAGTATATTTTCTTTGGCTTTTCTCTTTTAATAAATTTATTTGCTATTTAAATTATGAATAGTTAGTTGATAAGTGTAAAATTTATACGTTTTACTATCTATTAAATGCCAAGGTGGACCGATGACCTGGTGAGGAGCGCGGGTAGCCGATGGATGCGAGACGCACAGGACAGGTTATTGTGGAGACACTTGGAGGAGGCCTATCCTTGGATGTCTTTTGGCTGATATGATGATGATGGTAGCACTGATGTGGTAGAAGACAGTGCCAGTCAACCTTCACTCAACGTCTTGGAGAGATGTCCTCATTGCACTCAAGCACGACTATTCAAAGGAAATCGGAGTCCGAATTTGCATATTGGGAAGGTACACAAGCCCCAATATGCACCCTCTTCAAACCCTGTCATTACACCTACACACCTCCTGCACCACCTATATATATCCAATTTTGATCCGTTTTGGAAAACCCTTTCGAAATTAAAGAACTCTGTTCTTCCTGTTTTACAGCTAGTTCCCGCGGCACTAGACCTCTAGTGACACATTACCTAGCAAGATGCGTTTGTCTTGACGCCTAGGAGAATGTGCTAAGTGCCTGGGCACATCTATTCATCTTCCTCACTCACTATCACAGAGCGGATCATAGCTGTTAGCATTCCGGAGTGGCTAAGGTGGCAGCCTCGACGGCCTTGGTCCTCAGCACCTTAAGGACCTAATCTGTTCAGGCGCCGAGGAAGCTGGTGAGTTGCTTTACACTCACCGCTCTGATTGAACTTATGTTCTCCAGCAAGGTAAACGAGGCCGTCATCGACGGGGTCAATTTATGTGTCCGGCGCAGGAGAGATATTTAATTATTTTATTTTTAGAACATGGAGGACTTACAGCCAATAAAAGTTAACAAGAAAAAAGGAAACGATAGTCACCAAAAAGCCAATCACAAATCCTGAGATGACCCATTGCCGTGGGACTTAGCGTCGTGTGGCAGCCAAGACTTTTGTTTTTAATGGTGATGTTTTTCGGAGAATTTCCAGACCCTGCAGCTTGGTTACGATTCCAAAGGAGGCTGTGAGGCTGCCGTACACGCATTGTTGACCTACTTAAATTCTGGCAAAGGCGAGGTGATCCTGAAGGTAGCCATGAAAAATGCATTTATTTCTGTAAAAAGCGACACCTTCCTGGCAGAAACTATAATACCTACCTCAAATCTTGACTTTTTTTGGCAATGTTATAGAAAACCATCTAAATTAGAAAAAAATCGCTGTTGGCTGTCACCATAAAGACCCCCTCGGGTCAGTGATCTGTACTTATAAAACCCTTGGAAAATGCAGACACGGTTTAAATGATTTTTACAATTTAATCCCATAGGGCTTGATCGAGAGCCAATTCTAGCCCCTGAAATGAAAACAATGGACAAAAGCACTCTCCACCTCCTTGGGACTTTTATTTTAATTTGAATTGTATGTAGTTAGTTAAGAATTTATTAAAATAAAGAATTGCTGGTTGGAATAGAGAACAGCATACCTAAGTACATAAATTAACTCGTACAAAAAAAAAATTGGTCCTTGCAGCTCGTTTTGTCAAGTATCAAGTAGTGTGGGCGCAGTTCATCACAATTGCTGCGTCGTACTATGAGCGGTGATTACACAGTCCTAATTCGATAAATAGGCCTCCTTGGACCCCTCGCGCGGGCCCGGCGCGGGGCTCCGGCTTCGCCCTCGTTCGGACGGTAACTACTAACGCAATTTATTACTTGATTGCGACGTTTGTTTTCAAATGCACCTTGTTATTGTGCGAACACCAAAATTATGGGAGATGAGATGAGATGTTTTGGTTGATTGCCGAATTTTTAGTAAAGCTACCATGATGTTTTGTACTGTGGAAATGGTTTTATTAACAATATACTTAATAAGTACATTCAGCGGAAATAACATCCTGTTGACATATAAACTTAAAAAAAAAACATGCGGGGCAGTCTTTCGGGACTGCCGATAGAAGTAAAAACTAAGCGAAAGCTAAAGTGTTCGGTGACGATGTCGCGAGTTCCATGATTTTTGTTCACCCAAAGCGTTCGGTGACGATGACGCAAGTTCCATGATTTTTGTTCACCCAAAGCGTTCGGTGACGATGACGCGAGTTCCATGATTTTGTTCACCCAAAGCGTTCGGTGACGATGTCGCGAGTTCCATAATTTTTGTTCACCCAAAGCGCTCGGTGACGATGATAAAGTTCCATGATTTTTGTTCACCCAAAGCGTTCGGTGACGATGACGCGAGTTCCATGATTTTTGTTCACCCAAAAAGTACTCAAAGCGCCTAAAGAAGTTTTCACTTAAAAAAATAACTATTTCAAGACGCTTTAAGCCGTACGTCTTTCTACTTCATCGATGCATCATTCATTCATGATTATTGAAATGTATGAGCCAAGGAGAGGACCACTTCACAATTGGCAATTTGGGTCACTTGGGGCGGGTTATTGTTGGAGTGGTCCACAACCATAATTTTTTTCTTGCTGCGATTGATCTTTAATCCAAACTCGAGGCTGACACGTTCGATCTAGCTCGAATGGCTGTCGTATGGCTATTACTAGAACTACAACGGATAAGATGAGGAAAATATGGAGGAATCGAAACCTCACTCAGGCCACTAAGACCCGGCTCGTCCAAACACTAGTATTACCCATATTCCTGTACGCCGCGGAGTCGTGGACGCTGCGAGAGATACAAAGGAAGAAAATAGACGCTCTAGACATGTGGTTTTGGAGTAGGATGTTCGGAGTATCGTGGACGGAGTATCGTGGACGGAGTTCCGCACTAATACATACTCGAAGATTTGGACATCAAACAGTCCAAGTACACACGCATCCTGAATTTCCTCGGACACGTCTCTAGGCGGGACAATGACTCCATCGAATGCATCGTTGTATAAGGCAGCCGGTCGATTCTGTAAACATGTCGAAGTGAAGGCTTGGGTGAAGTGATCACGAGGTGAGCTGTCAAACCATAATCAAGATTTCACGCGATCACGAAGTGAGCTGGCATTCCATCACTTCGATATGTTTATAGAATCGATCGGCTGAGTCGAAGGCACCAGGCCGCGCGGTTTATCAACCCCATGCGATGGACTGACCACATGAAGTCTGCTGTGGGCGGCCCATTGCATGAGTGTGCCAGGATGACCGCTAACAGGCAAAAATGGCGACAGTTTGTGAAGAAGATCACAATTGTCTGGAACATTACATGACAACTACGACCGCATTACATGACTAGACCTAACCAAGATAATATTTCTACGATAACTCACCGATACGTCTACGAGGCTGTAATGCAGGTTTACGTGACTACCACGACGTATGACTACGTGGCGCTCCGACTCGTCTACGAGATAGTTACGATTTGTCTACGAGATGGTCACTATGACTCGTCTACGCGACAGCTGCGAACCTGATGAGATATGCTATAGATTGCTAATTTGCTACGACTCCTCTACGAGGGATCTTAGTACCGATGCACCGCCGTGTCGCAACGTCTACAAGAGACACGAAGAAAGTTTTAAAGCATATCAAACTACGAGGTTTACCCGCCATGTTTCATGTCCAATTGTAGTACATTCTTAATTGGTAAACTGATTTTTTAATAATACAAGTTATTAGCACTTTTTGTATGTTAGATATTTTTTAATGCTCGATTTTACATTGAACTACATCATAGTAAAAATCCTTTATGTTATGTTGGTAGAATAAACTTACACAAACTTATATTTACACTGTGAACTCGATTTATTGTTATGACCGCATTACTGCGATATTACCGGGAGTGTACCGGAATGTGCCCGTGGCTCATTGTGAATACTATCGCTGAATTCGTTGAGTATCGCTATCGCTCTCCGCGATGGCCGCTGACGATCTGCGCACAATGACCACGGCACTACAGCTGACAGCCGCTTGCAGCTGATTATTGCTTTCAACAGAATGATATAGAATTCTTTAGCAGTGTCATAGAGTTGATAAAGTTAAAGATTAGTCATGACGTCACGAGCGATACGAGCATTCAAATAAAAAAGATTCTTTTATGGGCTCGCTTGACATGTGACAATTTAGTGTGTGCGGCATGGTGTGTGCTGGCCCGGCGTGGTCCAGCGCAGTGCGACGTGGTCAGCGCTCGCACGCGCCCGCTACGCTTCGTTACCAATAAGCATGATTTAGCTGATCGCGATCTGACACGCCGCCCCCTCCCCGCGCGCCCCACACCCCGGCCGCGCCACTCCCGCGCACGATTTACAACCGCATACCGATTTTAGGAACGTAAGCCCACCTTGATTTACATCCCGATAGCCTGCGACTGCGTGTCCCAGACTGTTTTTCAATTACGTTACATTGTGACACCGCGTATAGAGATCCAAGTGGCGAAGGCCCTCGAGTCCGCCGGTTCGACCCCAGGCAGAACTAAAAGGATTTTAATAACCCAGCCGCAGTAAATCAAAATTTGATTATAAGAAAACTGCAAAAAGCACGACGGCGGGCTGCTCCGGTCCGCGGCCGTAACTCAGCCAGCCGGGCGTTGATAACAGCTTAAAATGTTGTCGGATGTTGTTGAAAAAACTGGCTTTCATTATGAGAGTAATTTATTCGCTGTACAACTACTAAATATCTAAGTATTACAATGAAGTGGTTTAATGCGGTCGGACGAGCTGCCGCGCGAAAAAAACGTTCTCATTCAAAAACTATGTGTGTAGGCAGGCTGCAGAGTACCGTCGGGGAAACAGAACCTTCGGCCACGTGGGAGGAACTCAGCCTTGAACCGTGGTAGAGAGAGCAATACAGTTTTGTCAAATACTAGTGTATTTGACAAAACTGTATGAAAACACTTCAATGTTATTTTTGACCATATCTTAGTAGATATGGAACATTCAGTTTTCATACTAGTGTATTTGACAAAAGTGTTCTTTTGACCTTATAATGGACTAAGTACATAAGCTTATGATAAAGTTAAATTATGGCATGTCCATGAGAGAAACCTTGAGGCTCTCGTTAGCGTGGCTAAGGCGATCATTAACAGGCTTCTTCTGGGTAAGCTCGCTCCATCGTCGACTTTGTCTCAGTCGTCTATGACCTAGACTAGAGTCAAGAGCAAACATATCTCAAAAAAACAAAAGTCAAAAATTTATGGTATTGACAAACGTGTTAGAAACGTCACTTGCGGAAACCCTATTTAGACAAACTCATACGCTAATAGAATAGCACTTTGTGTAGAGCTTCTGGTAGGGACTTTCACTCGTCTCTCGGTGTTCCATTATTTATCGATTCCTAAATCAGTTGCGCAACTTTTATAAGTAGAACTTCTTCTTTTTTTCGAGTCGATGGTTAACTTTTTTAGGCCTAGTAGGTGGCAACGTCAATTACAGCGTTGGTGGCATACATCAAATCCCCCAAAGAAAGGTGCATGGGCACTTGGGGCATTCCAACGTGTGGCTCATGTTTTGAACAGGAGCACCGCACTCACATTGTGTATCCGACGAGTCTATGAAACCCCATTTTGTTAGGTTGTGTCTGCACTGGCCTATCTGGGTGCGCAACCGATTCCATATAGGCCACTGAAGATCACGTCCAGGTGGCAGATATTCCTGGGGTTGCAAGTAGTCGGGTGGTGGTGAATCATGTTTTTCCCCAGCTTATTTCTCACAATCGGACGGTCTTGGATGGCCTCTGTGCAACGAAGATAACTCTTCTGGCTGGTAACCCTACCTGGACTGGACTGAAGTAAGTGGAACTACAAAACTTAGTTTACAGCTCATAGGTCTAGCTCGCGCACGTGCAGCCAGTCCCCAGCAACGGCTTCATCGCTCAGATTTATCCGTGGTCGTCCATCTTGCCGCTGCGGACCGTACCTGCGAACAAATAGTAATAAATACGAGGCTCCATATATCTGTCGGCGCTGGCCGCGTTATTTACGACGCCGCGCGAATAAATCGCGCCGTGTGTAAACATCTACCCCCCCTCAGCTTGGGGAGGGGGGAGGGGGCTCAGCCTGGTGACGCTGATCATGGCCAATAGGAGGCTGGACGACTCACCTTAACGCACAGTAATCGATTGCGTGGAGAAAGTACTCAATCTTTGGTTACCGGCCGCCTGAGCTGCTAATTACTATTATAAGTATGAAATAGTATTTCGTTCAACAATAAAAGGGTCAAGTCTCTAAATATAGGTCTCTAACAAGCAGTAATATTTCACTGATAGTCGAACACAAGTCGCAATCAGCGAAAAATAATGATTCGCGTAATGAAAGCTAAAGGATTTATGTTAATATTTAGTAGCTACTGGTGCGGCGCGGCGCACAGCTCGCTGCGGCCATGATTGGCGCGCACGGAATACCAAAGGGAATTATTATTCAAAAGGATTACAGAATTGGCTCTCGGCTGAATGAATGACAATTGTTTAGTTAGGTCCGGGGTTCGATTCCCGCTCATCAGCGCTCGGTGGCGCGGTGGCGCCTCATTACGCGCTGTGTTATTCAAATGTATTCAGTTTAGACGGGGCCGGGGGCGCGGGGCGGGCGCGCGGGGTAGCGGGGTAGCGGGCCAGCGGGGGCGCGGGGACACCGTTACAATATATTTATTGGCGCTGCTCATAGACGTACATGCTCCGGCTCCCGGCGACGTTCGTTTATTTGTCATCATTACAGCGTGTACCCACACGCTTTATTGAATCTCCCAGTAGTAAATTAATGGGTTCAATCAAGGAGCTATCTGCGATATGAATAGAGCCCCCGTTGACGGATAATATCGGCTATTCATCTCAATGAGGTTTATATTTCTCTTTTTATTTGGTCAATGGCATTAACATACTTGGAAGTATATTAATTTGAGTTTGTTGACATAAAAGTACTTGACTATAGTAGGCGCCAGATAATCGTGGAATATCGGTCATTGACCCACCTACATTTATTGACATTGTTAATTTGAAAAACGGAATTAATGACACAAAACTGTCCCGAATCATCATCTCTCGTGATCCTTAACATGGTCTAATAATGAAAAACGATTCATATTTAATTGTTCAGGTACCTATGAGCAGTTATTAGGGAAAGGTCAATATACTTTATTCCACATTTATCTGGCGCCTACTATAGCTCTTAAAGACAAGACTTCTATACTTTTCAGATATTGAGAACCGGAACTTCAGTTTTTCTACTTCATTTTAAAGTAGTGCCCGCCTGAGTTACATTTTGTCTAAAAAGCATACTCCGAAGTAGTGTTGTGAATTGAGGGCACAGCCGAAAATTCTTAGGAACCATGCAGACATACTGCGATGGAGAATCAAGGCTATCCAGAACCATGAAAACATATTTTTTATTTAATATAGGACGGAGAATTATGCATAGCCTTATGTTCCTTCACAAATTAGTGAACGGTTGCATATATTGTAGTGAAGTGCTATCATATAAACATAGGTCTTAACTCACTACTAATTAAGATGTGTGACAACTTTAATTCATTTAATAAGTCCGTACCCGAAGTAGACATGTTTAATGACCCTTTTTTTTCAAGGTTGGGAAATCATCAAATGACTTCTTCCGCGGGTGGAGTGGAAGAGTGTGTCAGACTCTTACTGACTAAAACCCATCCGTGTTCCTTCTAAAGCCCTTTGCGTTCCAGGGCCGCGGAAACTCTTTCGAACAAATTCCGCAACACTGGCAGATATTAAAATACCCTAAAATAAAGTTTAAATCAAGAATCTTGGCCTCCCTACACTCCATTGAAACGTAGTCGAAATTTCTCTTCACTCTTACTTAATGTTTTTGTTTTTTTTTCTTCTTTTCTCTTAATTGATTGTACACCTAGACTTAAGCAACTAAGCGGTATTCTGGCGTATTTTTTGTCAATGTTGTGTTTACCTGTAATTGGCATAAATATTAGAATATTACCAAATGCTTTAGTATTTGTATGTCCATGTATGTGCTGTGGGTGAACCTTCAACTAAATAAGTAAATTAATAAATAGAAGTTAAAATTCTTTGCAGGCTAAAAATTTTTTAGAAATGTCTGACGCAGCTGGTGGTATAAGTTCCACTAACTGCATCAGACTGCTTGAAAACCTTATTGCAGAGACCACTGAGCTTTAGCATGGATACGACTATCTCACAACAGAGGAACATCCTTGCATTTTAATTATCATTTCGATGCACGATCCTGAAGTGAGCAGCTACCAAAACCGTTTAGCACGTTTTGCAGAGCTGTGCATAATCGAATCGGAGTAAAGTGCCGTCGTCAGTTACCCAGGCCATCTGGCAAACGCACACAAAGCGACAGGATGCCACACTCCCTCAAACTTCAGACAGTGGACAGTCAGTCGCTGAATACCAAACCAGAATCAAAACTAGTCTAGATAATAAATTCCGGCCGGGTGTGCAAGTTGCTTGGTGGCGAGACCGGCGAGTTCGTTACGCCGGGCCGGTAACGAAGTGTTTGCAGCCCACGGGGGCAGGTAATCTAATCTCGAGCCTCCTTCCCTCCCTTACCTCACCCAGCCTCACCTCCCCTCTCAGGCCGCTGAAACTGTAGCGTTTTTCCCAATGTTTATGCCAGTATCACAGACGGAGGAGACGTGACGCGAATAAGTTGGGATGATCGATACGCGAGATGGAATTACGTGGAATACTTTGGTTTGGATGTTGCAAATTCAATTTGGACTTTGTGAGGAGATTGATACTGCATGAAATGGTTAAATACGTGTGGAGTATTTTGGTAACGCCTAGAGGCTGATTGTTACATTCCCACTCGTTTGTATTATTTCTCGTTTTAGGCCATCGCACAGGATAGATACGAGTATTAATATATCACCGGAAAATGGCAAACTCTTTAAGATTAGAAAACATGTTGTAATATAGCTCTCGATAAATTGTCAACGGAATATTTGGAATACTTTTTACGCATCAAAAATCGTCATTCCGAGAAATTGTAAACCGACATAAACTGACGACATGTTGACGACATGTTTGGACGAACTGTTCAGTTGGGTAAATCTTTGGATTTGCCGCAGAGCCACGTATAAATTGAAATAAAGTCGTTACCATAGTCGATGATATTTTAAAAAATATGAAATTAGAACTATATTAGTTTCTAAAATTCCCAATCAGATTTTAAAACGACAGAAATTGCACCAAATTATTTTCGGATAACGAATTCCATTTTAGTATCTAATAGAATAGATATTTGTTTACACTAAACACTTATCTCGCTCGTGGAGGGAAGAGCATCCTCTGTTGATCCACGCAAAATCCCTTATTCAACTTCGACCGACTAATTAGATGGAGATCCACATTTAACCGATACTGTAAAAAACACACTGTCTATTGTCCCATAGTCATAACAGTGACGTTAATTCTCACGCAGAATTTGCAACGAATCAATGAGCTTCACTTCTCTTCAACACCTAGATTTAGGAGCAAACCAATTTAACTCCTTCACTTGCAAAGGCACTATTTTCCTAAAAATAAGGTTCAGTTTCGTACAGTACGGTGGTAATTGGAGGATGGTGTGGTGTACATTGTTAGTCAATGAAGTGTGTAGGGTTGTCGCGTGTGGTCTCACGCGAGTCATCGGCGCGGGCGCAGCCCTGTGACGTAATGCGCAAATTGCGGCCGTGTGCCTATAATGCGTGTGCGACGGTTTGGTGGCTCGGAAACGTAACTATTTTGTCACTCTTTGATTAGGGGACATTGATTTGCTTTTGACTTTGATGCTTTAATAGGTGGAGGATTAGAATAATGACGTATCTGATTGACTGATTTAGATGTTTTTGTGAAAAAGGTATCATAAATGTGCTTAACTTATTCCCACAGTAAATTACTATGTTCAACAAAGATTACTTTCAAATGATGATGAAGATAATCTAATAAGTACCTTAAGTATTAGAGCGTGTTTTCTGATTCGTACGTTCGAACATTATTTTTAGTTAGTATCTATTAGTTATTTATTTGACCATTGGTCAAGCTAAATATTGATCGAAAAACGCAATAGGTTGGGCTTAGGTGCCCATATTATTGTCCAATAGGTAACTACCTATCTTGACCTATATTATAAAATAACTATTTATTAAAAGCTGTTAGTTGAAAACTAACAATTTATTTAAAAAAAAAATGAAATTTAATGTTTAGTAAAAATGTATTTTAATGGTCAATAAAAATGTATTTGAATGTTTAAAAACATTTTTTGTTGATTGTTTGATTTATCTACGGATAAAAAACACGCCTTTAATCATTATTAGGTGCTTTAGGAAAATTAAACATGGTTTTGAAATAGAATTTTGTTCTTCTAGATTTGTAAGATATTCTTCAGGTTCAAATCCGAGTTCTTAAAACAAACAAACTCGTTTTTTTTTTCAGTTTCTGCACGTCTATCTTTTAAAGAAAACTAGCAAACAAAGTGATTGATAGTACTCCCAGGAGGAGCAGTCGGCAGTCCTGTGGGATATCATATTAGAAACAATAACACGGCGATTGTCGCAAACTGTTGTAACACACTAACAAGTCCTGTGGGACTATCACATTCACACCCCGTGCTCAAGGGTGGCATGCGAAAACAGACCCTATTGTTGGTACGATAAAGAATACAGCTTTCATTTTAAGGACAATTAAAAGTCGGCTGCTGGGCGCTAAAATGCCGCAACTAGGGTTACGACTTTTTTAATGTTTGATAATTATTCAATAGGTAGTAGTGATTTTTAAATTTTAACTAATTTATTTTATTATTTTTCTAGTCACTATACAGGATGACTACTAATTGAGAGTGGAGTATATTTCTAATAATTTGCAGGTTTTGATTATAAGGCAGAATATTTCCAAGATACCTAACTTAAAAACTACGACAATAATAAAACACTAACAACCCTTTTGCGGATATTTTTTTCTGATTTCGAGTTTGGTCAAAGTAAAAGTTGTTAATGTTAATAATCATGTGTATTTTCACTCCCAACAAGGTTGTAAGTGTTTACAAACGAACCTGTAGGTTGCGTCTAACGATGGTCGGTGGTACTGTGTTTGTTATGTGGTGTACAATAAAGTATATAATAAATAAATAAATAAATAAGCATTTAGCCTTCAAAACCGTAGAACAGATTCAACACCATGAAATAAATTATTGAGGGGTACGCGAGCACACATTTTAGCGCTCCTGAAACGTTCTGCGAACGAAATCCAGTTACAGATCAAAAAATAGGGGTTGGTATGTCCGGGCCCGGCGGGGGTCGTGTCGCGGGGCGGGAGGGGTGTCGGTGTAATCGCATTGCTCCGGTCGGCTGCGCGCGCGCCTCCCGTGTAATCTCGTTGTCCTAATAGTCTTAAGGCGCACAAAGGGCTGATCAAACGGTGCAATTTGATGCGCCAAATGTCGCCGGAAAAAGGAATCCAATGCAGAGCTCAGGCCGGCCTAGCTTTGTTGGCGTTTTGGATAGTGAACGGTTGACTGGTAGAAATCTAAGGTGCCTATGTGCTATGGCAAGTCCACCTCGGCACTTTTGTGTGAAAAGTTGTAAACAATTAATGAACGACGTAATTATTGTTCTTTTTAACCTTTTCCTTACTAATTCATATTTAACCATTCCTCGTAGTGTTTCCAATTAGGTACAGTCGAGCCGTACGTCAGTGGAAAATTTTTCCTTGAGCTGAACTGTCGCAGAACTGAGTTTCAATAGAACCAGTTTATTCCATTTTTTTAAAATACTGACCTTCGGTTGACTGTACAATTTTTGTTGTATAATAAAATTATATGCTATCCTTTAGGTAATGTTACCTATTCCAACTAAAATTATAAAAATGTGAAAATTTATTAGGGTCGCTGGATGAATGTATGAATGTTTGTTATTTACCCTTCCACGCAAAAAATACTGAATTGTCATATCTAGCTTTAAACCCGGGAGTACATTCCCTTGGTTAAATTTCGGACTTTGGGCGGGCGAACCGCTGACAGAAACTAGTTTAAAAAATAATTTACATGGGAATTAGCGTTCATCAGTTTTGTTTTGTCATCAATTCTCACATACCATCTCTTTTTCGGAAACGTCAGCAAGAAAAACGCGATATTCAAAAGTGTAATAAAATAAAATGGGGCTGGGGCGATGTGCAGCTGACTGCTGACCCCCGCTGCGCCGCTAAACGTCGTTAATGTCGGGCGCGGAGCACCGGCTTCGTGGAGGCCCCGCTTCAAGTGAGCAAGCTCGGCTTTGTCTACCAAGTGGCGCTTTCAAGTGGCAATTAATTCTGCCAGTCCTATTGGCCTTGAAATTTTGTATGCCTATTTGGTTTCCTGGACCTTGTCAATTTGGTTACTCTAGCTAAGAGTACTTTGAAAAGTGCACAAGACATCCTAGACAAGTGACAATCGCTTTTAAAGCGTTTCGTAGATTAGAATACCAATTCTCGTACTCGAGACTCGAGACTCTCGTACTTCAGCGTCCAAATTCAAGTACCAATATCATCTCAGCGACAATAAATTCATAAAAAAACTACAGGTCAGTTAAATAGAAATTCATTCTAGACTTTTTCATCGTCCTTAACGCTCATAGAAAGTCACTTTGACAAGTCTAAAACTTCGCAAACAAAAGCTAAGAATTAATGAACGTACCATTTTTTTTTTTAAGAATGGGAAATCATCAAATGACTTCTTCCGCTTTGGGCGTGTTAGACTCTTACTGACTAAAACCCATCCATGTTCCTTCTAAAGCCCATTACGTTCTTGGGCCGCGGTGACGCTTTCAAACGAATTCCGCAATAATAATGAATGTCAAACAAAAAAACATGAGAAAACAAAAACAAAACAAACAGAACACACAAAACAATACCTGGGGAAAACACTAATGTGTTGATTGGCACAATTTGAGCAATGAAATCTGCTTAGCGTTCCCAACTATGTTAGGGTTATCTTCCAGAATAACCTGATGCAGCTTAGTACTAGTATTTTAGTATCTCGGTCTGTTAAGATCACCCATCCACGTTCCGACCTCGGCAAGCGATGACGAACGGTTCGTGCGGCCGTTATAATTTAGCCACGATCTCAAACTGAGCCATGGAATAATATGACAGGGAAGCACAGTAGCCATTCTGATTGTCGCGTGCCTCCCCGGGGAAAGTACCTACAGCCCGGCTCCGAAACATCATCTTAAGTGTAAATATTGCCGCTCGTTATAATTGAATCCATCTTTGTTTTGGCGTGCACGTCACTGTTCGACCCGGGAGTAATCTCCGTCGCAAACTATTGTATGTTTGCATGTAACACTTGTTAGCAAACATTGCAGCCGACCCTTTTGAATTTAACACCGAATTAAAAAGCAAAGGGTTTGTTTATTTGCGCTGTGACGAATGGAAGTGTATATTCTTGGTGCAAGGTGTTGAACTGAGACCGTGCAGTCAGTGCAAAACTTAATCTTTTATTATTTTAAAAACACTTTTGGCGAAGAATAAGTTTATCTGGTGTCGGTTGGAACAATTATTATCTAATTAACTTATTTCAATAAGTAGTCGAGAATCTTTTCATAACAAATTTCGAGCCGTTTGGGGTTGAAATTTATAGGTCCTGGCGTCCGAGTGCTCATAAGTTGTTTAAAGATCTATCAAGACGCGTAGTTGACACTTCGCGTGACCCAAAGGCTGGCTTTTACTTCGGAATAAGGATAAGCATTGCCATACAATTTGGCAATGCTGACAGCAAGACCAGTGGCCAGCGATGCGGAGGAATTATTTGACGTCATATTTATGTTTTTTTTATAGTGTAAAATATCGCGTGAAATTGTAAGCAACTTTTCTTAATAAGACACAGATACCTATATTGGAAACTATTGAATTAGTATGGGATTTATAATAGAGAAATTATATTCTAATAAAGATTAATTAGGTACAATCTTAAAGATTCTGCAATTTTCCAATGAAATAATTATGTAGTAATAGTTGGTTGTGAATTTATTTAAATAAATTGTTTGTTTCTTTTTTGACGTTTGATATTGAAAAAATTGAACAATATTTACTCATCCATAAGAACAATATGCAGATTCTTATCAAAACATATTATTTGCATCCACCTGCATAGTTCAGGCTCATGGACATCATTTAAAGTAATTGCGGTGATTATAATTTGTGTTCGTCATGGTCTCGCAGAGGGTAGGAGTTAGATAACGATCGCGTATAATCAACCCCACGTTCACCCACCCCTTTTCACATTGCTAACGCCTTAATTCTTAGCGGTAAGAACGGTTTTCGTAGATCGAGTTTTATTACTGATGCCGGTTGACTGTACTAAACGCTCAAGCGCAGGTGGCACCGATGTATCGGATATCATATCTTGTGACGTCATAACAATGGTGGCTGGTTTAATAATGGATACTGATTAGATTGATACCGTGTTCGTGATCGTTGCTCTACGCTACTGGATTTTATTGTGTTTTTCTAACTAGAAACTATTAATTAATTTAATATTGGAGGGTGTCTTGTTGGAGTTAGGGCCTGTTTTACGATGTCAAAATAGCGACTATTTACTGATTAAATTCAAAGTCAAAGCCAAACTCAATTCATTTATTTCAACTAGACCATTAAAAGGCACTTTTGAACGTCAAATTTACAGTTTGAAATTAAAATATTAGTGACTAGTTTATTCAGAAATGGAACATCATTTGCTGTGAAATATTTTGCCGTGAAAGTTAACGACACTTAATCGTAGGTGGTCATACAGTCCTTTAGTTTGTTACTTAGTAAAGTAAGTTAATAATCACCTTAGATATAAAATAAATAATAGACAGTTTATTATTTCAACAAAAGAGTCGAAGAGTAAATTCAGTTCAACGGCAATCAAGCGTGCACAGTGAAATTATCTTGTTAGAAAAAATATCACTGGAAATAAGTCACCCTTCATATTAAAAAAAATATAAAGTTCCCTTCTACAAAAAAACATCAGAGTTCATTTCATAATAGCTCCAATCATATTGATATTTTCGAGCTACGTCGGAACGGATCCTTCCGTTGACGCGAAAAAACGCAAGGGTCAAATTAAAAGTGCGCCGGTCGCCGGAAGCGGCACCCGGATATCGCGCTGAAAGCTAGATAATTGCCGGTCCTGCCGCGGGCGGAATACGGAATTGTAACAAGTTCACAGAATATTTTACTGAGATAATTTCTGCTTAGTATTCAGTACGCTTCTCCGCGTTTCTGTCCAGTGCGCAGTGTCTGGTAAATAATAAAGATTGCATCACTATTGGTAGTTTAGTTAAGTACGCGAAACTCCATAACTTTTGATATAAAACAAAAAAACTAAAGTATGCTAATGAAGTTTCAAAGGGATTTAAAGATATCTCAGAAACACAAATATTTCCAATAGATACAGGGTTATTTGTAAAACGCTAACAAACTTTTTGGAAGTGAAAGAGAGGTGGTGGTGGGTTTGGGGTGAGTGATTTTCTGGCTTCTGACTATCCGAAGCGACTGTCAAAGTCAAATCTATAAATGACAACAAAGACCAATTACTTCGTTATTTCCGAGACACGGTGGTGTTTCCAGTTGTTATGACGTGCTAATGCCATCATATTCCGATGATGTAAAAGGGATAGTGTAATTCGCTATGTATAGCTCCGTCTCCCTCTTAGAGCGGAATCATGATCGTTTTAAGACTTCATGAAGTAACATACAGTTATCAATCAATCCAAGGGCAAATTTACGCATTTCGTAGCACTACCTACTCTTCTTGGGAGTTACTATAAATATATATAAATGTCAGAGAGCCAAAGATAATTTTAATCTAGGGTTGTATATCTCAAGGTTAGGTTCACTACAAGCTCCTGTGGTGTTTAACTACATAATTTGTAATATCGATGCCTGTAACTGCTCGTAGCATCGTAGCCGCGTAGTACCGACGCGACGTAGTGTACTACGCACGAATGCACTTGTTGAAAATGTTTGAATGAATATTGTGTTTGTGTTTATCAGCTCGTAAGTTGCGTTTGATTGAAACATATATTCATAGATTTTTTCTTCCATCTTGCATTTTCTTTAGTTTAAGTTATGGACTACGTCTAGTCTATTTAGATGCATATAGAGGTACTTGTACCTTTTATTAAAAATAAATCCAATCCGAAGTTGTTAAAGAAAATAGATAAAATTACCCATTCCCCTTATACCCCCCCTTATCTTAGAAACTACTGAGCCTAAAATTTTGGAAAAATACAGATTATAGGTCTTGACCTATAGATTACAGGAAACCTATAAGAAGGCTATGATTTTAAAGTAACGTAAAAAAATTTCGTTCGGAACCCTTTGCATGCGAGTCCGACTCACACTTGGCCGGTTTTGCATCATGAGACTGCTGGAAAGAGACTTGAGCCCTTTGATCTTCAGATATTTTATTTATCTTACCTTACCTAAAATAGGACTATTTTAACTTAATGATTGGGAACGAAGGTTTCTAATATTCCAGTTTGAGACTTATAGGAATGGAGCAAACAATCTCCAAAAAGATTGCCTCTTTATAAGTTTACAAGCCCTTACAACAGTGCGTCGTTTGCGCGTGAAACATGGAGAGCTCAGTTAAGTAATTTTCGTATTAAATCTGCCGCTGGGGGACATTGCTCGCATCCGGAGGACACTCGTCACTCGACACACTCGTCACCGACTCGATAATCGTTTAATGACGGACTCAGGGCGCCCGATGGGAAGGAGCCAGGGAAATGCAGAAGGCGTAGGCGTACGTGTCATTGGTTTTCTTCTACCCTGCTACCTTGGAAACAAGATTCTTCTGGCGGAATTATGGCAGAAGAATCTGACTGCTTGAAGTATCTGAGGTCAAGTTATTATTAAATTATAGAGAGAAGTAGATAGAGTTAAGTTAATGGTCTTACCAGGATAATGAAAGTTAAGAGCTTTTATACCATTATCATTCACAAATAAAAGTAATATTTTTATTACAAAAATGATTTTTTTTTTTAAATATCTAACGTACACTTGTCCGGGTTGGCAATTTAAAGAGACACTAGCACTACAATAACTCCACGACAACACAATCATGGAGTTTCTTTGCGTGACGATGACCAGCAATGTGATGGTTTCAGGGTACTGTTCTGCGGCCAATTCCGTCCAGCTACCTACCACCATCATATCAGCCAATTGCCGTCCACTGCTGAACGTAAGCCTCCCCCAAAGATCGCCAATCATCCCGGTTTTGAGCGGTCCACATCCATCCGCTGCCAGCCACTTTCTTCAAATCATCGATCCATCGTGTCGCAGGGCATCCCACACTACGTTTGCCCATACGCGGTCTCCACTCTAACCTACCTACCACCAGCCTCTCGCTAAAGATGGTCGCTTCAACTAGGCTGAGGATGGCGCAGTCGAAAGGAAGATGACACCACTCCTCACCGCTGCCTATCATTATTATGTTCAAGTTTTTGGATAGTGGTTAAAATGTTACGTTTTTAATAGTAAGTTTCCGTAAAAGCTCATTTCCATGTGTATCTTTTATACTGAAACCTCTCATCATCTGCCTAGCCTTTTCCCAATTATATTGGGATCGGCTTCCAGTCAAACCGGATTCAGCTAAATACCAGTATTTTACATGGAGCGGCTGCATACCAGACCTCCATAATCCATTAACTGGGTAACACGGTACTCCTTGGTAAGACTGGTATCAGATTTATTTTATACTGAAACCTGTAATTTTTTTATTTGAGATGAGTTTAGGTCATATATGACAGAGACAAAGTCGAGGATGGAGCGAGCTACCCAGAAGAAGCCTGTTTACTCTAATTTTGAAGAGATTAGGGTTGTATGCGTTCGGAAACACAGACGCAGGCAGAGAGTCCTTTTCTGTGTGCATTATAAAAGACGTTTGGAAACGTTTAGTGCGAATTAGTGGAATGGCAACAAGGTAGCGATGACCGAAGTACAATCTGTAGAAGACCAACAAGCAGGCAACCTTGACCCAAGCTGTGAAGCTTGGCATCCACCAGTTTTACATCGCCAATGAGCCTCTTAGCTCTGCGTTCCACCGAGTCAAGCGGCTAATGGCGCAGAAAAGCTTACACACGAGCGTTTCCCTGTGTTTTGCACTGGTCCTTCTGCGCATTCAGGGGAGGGTCGAGTCCCCGGGTGGCACAAGAGCGCTGATTGCGCCGCGACTGCGCTCCAAGCACTAATCCCACACATTATCTACTTAGCGCACTCGATGAGAAGACGCCGCCGACGCCGAGGGCGATGACTGTTTCAACGTTATGAATTTGGAGCAATCATTATACTGCGTCATTATTTCAGCTTTTGTCAAGAATGTCGAAGTTCTCTAGTTAGTAGGTATTCATGTTGTTTTTATTATTGATAGAATTGCGTTTCACAACAATCTCACCTGATGGTAAGTGATGATGTGGTCGACCACGTAGCAACGCTTGCCTGGAAGTAACCTATCCACTCATGCCTTAAAGACTCCCAGGTTGTACGTATCCGAAAACACAGTCTCCGGCAGGGAACTCCACTCCTTATTGTACGAACAATGAAAGTAGATATTTCCGAAACGTTTTTTAATAATCTTCTAATATATAAATTTCAATTTCATTTTAAATTCTCATGTCACAGTGTTTGTAAACAAACTCATCCGAAACGGCTTGACCGAATCTTATGAAATTTTGCGTGCATATTCAGTAGGTCTGAGAATAGGACATAAACTATATTTCATACCCCAAAGTGATAAGGGTGGTCCACCCCAATTTTTTAAATTTAATTTCTTGGTATTTTTTTTTGTTTTAATTTATTTAAGATTTGGCATTAAAACATACATACAATCCCAAATGTTTACCCTTCTACCATCAACTCCTATATTTTAATAGTGATTTTAAAACAAAGACGGGTTAGTAACTCAAGAAAGGCTGGAACGATTTTGAAGATTTTTAGTTTGTTGGATTTGTCTCTGCCCCGAATCGGAAAAATAATATTCAATATTTTATCATACAATAATTCGTACGCAACGCCATTTCTGATACATGAAAAATTAATTATGATGCGGTACGAATTTCACCGGGACAGCTAGTAATATAAAATATGGGTGAGATAAACGATACAGGTGTAGCATTAAAAGATTTGCGTCATCAGAAATTGCATTAATTTGTTTGCTACGTAATTTTAAAATTACACAAATTGGGTTAGATTTTAATTGGATTTGAATTTTAATAACAGGCGTTAATTTGATCTGACTTAATTGAAGCTAGAGAAATCGAAGTAGATCTAGATAGCTTTGGTCTGATTTCTCTATTGAGACAAATAATCGATAAAATACCTGCTGGTAATATAGGAGGGGCGATTATGTCATTGATTTTTATTTATCAAGACTTTAACTGATGGTGACATGTATTAATCATGATAATGTATTCATGGAGTGGTTATAAGTTGATGGAATTCAAATATGTAAACTTGTGATACCTAAGTTTGACTTGACCAAGTTTTAAATACAACTTACGTGCCCTTCCAAGTCACATGCAAGGGCACTTATTCCGATGTTCGGCTAAATGGTTAAATAATAATAAAACGATTGCAGTTTTAATAATCTCCTTTATTGTAGGGTCTCCACAAAATGTTTTAACCTCTTTTGCTTATTAGTGTATTTCGTGTTAGTTTTAGAAACTTAGTCTGAACCGGAAGTCGGATCAGGGCTGCCAGACGTACGAGAATTCTAGTGCGTGTACGTGATTTAGCATTATTTATGTGAATGACAACACGTTTTGACAGTTGTCCCTACCCTACTCCCGATGTGTTTTTGTCCGGCTGGTGCAATTTGACACTTGTTTTTTGATACGATGTTAAATAGTTATCGTGCTGATGAACGAAAGTTGAAAATCCGAAAATATGGCTGCTTTTTTAATGCTTGAAGAAGCTTCATAGGAAGAGCGGAGGCAACTTCTTTTATACTTGAAACAAAACACGGGAATTATTTCAAGACTTGTGTGAGGATATAATACCTCTTTTGTCTCAACAAATAGGATGAAATGATGATGACCTGAATGAGACGAAACATTGTGATATTAAAAAAAAACGGTCAAGTGGTAGGGTTCCGTAGTTATCCGTTTCCTAAACCATGTCAGGAAAGTAGTAAAATGTACTTAACATAACAAAGTTACAAATGCACTTAGTTGTAAGTCATTTTCTATGGAATTATTAGGATTTTTTTACTTACCAAATTCCATTTAATTAGTTGGTCAACTCATTAACTCGTTAAGCCTAGGTAGCGGTAATAGTTTTCCTTCTAAATTCATTCCAATGTCTGATACGTGTGTGCCTACCCTTAGGCTCAAGACAAATGAATGATATTATGTCAGTGGTAGTGAGGCGGAAGCGATTGACAAAAATGTATGGGAATGACAAAATGCTGTCGAATGTCATGTGATTAACACGTTTATGTTGACATTTCGACAATCGCCATTTCTAATAAAATGGCACTTTTATTCAATAGTATCGAAATCAACGGATACCTACTCCATATTCCATACTTCTTCAAATAAAATCGTTGTCAAAAACATAACTTCCTCGTTATGGTATTATAGCCCTTGCGTGTCAGTAGTTGCGTGCTACAGTTTGAACCGGGGCATAAACTCAAGAGCTTTCGACAGTTAAGCGTCAATCAGCGACGACTCATGTTGGGACATTGTATCGTTCATTCGAAGGATCAAGTACCCAAATGTGTCCTAACTTTGTTTGTGACGCTTCCACGCCTAAATCGCTGAACCGATTTTGATGAATTTTGGTACCTATAGAAATGGTTGAGACACACATGGTGAAAATACGGTTATAAAAAACTCACACCAAATTCGGATATTGCTTTTCGCACTGCATCTGATTCGATTTCGCAAAAATACGGATCTAGAATTCTACAGTCTAAAAATCGAAGGACCGAATTCGGTAATTGCTAACGCACTTATCCAATCTCTGATCTAAATCCAAGCTATTCAGGGACCATGTTTGGATATGTCCGATTTGAATCTGAGGTTTACCTCGGATTCAAATTGAGCATAACCAAAGATTAGCCCCACATTAGCGAAAGCGTTCATACAAACAGTACTAGGGATGGCTACTTTGGTCCGCCAATATTTTTTTCGAATTTGAGACTCACGAATGACGGACAGAAATCGGATGACGGAAATCGGATCTAGTGCGTTAACTACGATACAAATAATTCTTTGACTACTTTGGAACGTATTTTCGAGCTACTTTTTTTTTGCGAAAATCTTCAGGTACAAAAGAAATCTATTAAAGTACCAGCTTTTATAGATCTCAATCTCAAAAAGGATAACAGATTAATTGAGGCAAAGTATTTTTCTAACAGATGATGACTGTAACAGTAGATCTTTAATATCCAGAAACAAGAAGATACTCAATCGATAGGTATAAGAGAGAAAGAAGAAAGAAAGAAAAATGTTTATTTGGGACTCGCACAAGATAAACATAACAGTAAAATAAAATTAATAACTAAACAGTAATATGACGTAACAAACATTGATCATTTTATAATAAAATAATATATCTGTTGCTGTTGAAGTAGGTACACTTCTTATTTTTCAACACTCACAAGAATAAATATCGCTTTTGCATAGAAAATCTGTTGAACCGCCACATTTTAACTTTTGATAAGCACTATTAAAAAATAGCCCTTAGGAAAGCTTTGATCTTTCTCTAAGGCTAAGAAGCCACTGGAGCAACAGTTTTCTTGAAATTAATCAACACTACAGAAAGTAGGTCATCTGTGTTATACTGTTTTGCTTATCTGAATGGTTAAAATAAATATAAAATGTCTCTTTTTTATTTATTTTTACAGGAAAATTACACAGCACATGGGGTGGGCTATTCGTTGATGCTTTATTTACTGAATAACTTCTTATGATCCCAATACACTCTAATACTTTTATTAGCACCATTCCGAAGGCAAATGTAACTGATGGAGACTGTTTTCCACTCAAGTGATTTCGAACCCTCACAAATATAATGTTGATGGAGCTACTTTTAGTATTCTTGAATGTATCCAAATATTATCCGTTCAGTTTTGATTGGCATTCTTACAATCAATATCCTAATATGTAAAATTCTTCCGTTACTGACTGACTGACTGACTGACAGACAACGCACAGCCGAAACTACTGGTCGTAGAAAGCTGAAAGCTCCCTTGGGGAGTGTAGAGAAGCACTAAGAGAGGATTTCCGGAAATTCCTACGGGAACGGAAAAAACGGGCGAAGTCGCGGGCTAAAGCTAGTCATATATAATTTACAATTTCCTCGATAGGCAGACGGTGCCGCTGCGCCGTAACATGCCATAACGCTAACTACGTCGTTTCGGCCTGCCGTGCTCACACGTGCGGCGCCGCAGGATCTCACCTATGTGTATCAGCGATTAAGTTCAATTTGCAACATTCCCTGTATTTATTAAGTTCACTTAAAAAGTAATAAAAAGTCGGAGATATTGATGGCCGTAGTTTTCAATCAGGAACTCGTAATTGAAATTCGATACGTCACGCAGAGAGCCGGTTCGCGATATTTTACTGAGCGTACGCGTACCTACCATTAATTCTGTGGGGAGCATTTTTTTTCAGAGAGAGCCATCGAACACCTTTACATAGTGCGGTGCTGGGGGAGCAGGGGGAGGTATGGCGTGCTGGGCGTGGGTAGCGTGCGCGCTGGGTGCGGTGAGCCGGCGTGGGCCAATGGTGGGCTTGCGCGCGTCGTGCGGCCCGCCTCTGCGCGCTGCGCGCCGTGCCCGCCTCCCGCCAGCGCGCCGCACAGCAGTCTCGCTCGGGCCGGGCGCACGCGCACCCGCAGACGCGCGCTGTGCGACATGTGCTGACAGTTGACCGCGGGGGTGCACATGCTGATGTGTTGTTTTGTGAGCTGCAGCAGATAATAACGATCAAAGTGTTGGCTGTCAAGCTGGAGATGAAGGTGAGTTTCCGTTCTTAATAAATACCTGCAGCTATGTATCTATATTTATGTCTTGTTAAGTGGACACTACTGGATCCACTTGAATTTCCGCTATTTCCTCTATAAAGGACTTTTTGCAACGTTTATAAATAATGTTGACCTCTTCTTCTATATGCGTCCCTGCGATACCTACCTATGTCATAATAACCATCTCCTTATTAGTAGATAATTAATAAATAAATCAAAATAATCACTTATTACTTTATTCCGTATCGTATCACGTAGCGATAATCAATACACATTTCACACCTCGTATCATTAACCAGATGGTAGATACCTAAATATGTTTGTATTAAGTGTGTGTCCTGCCTATCACAACACAGGAAACAAATTAATACGCCCACGGACAGTCATAACAATGAATACTAATGATCGTTTTAGATAATAGAATTCATAAAAAATATAGCCAATAGGTATAGGTAATTTCCTTTAAATACTAGTTCGGATAAACTAATTCTATTCATCCTGCAAAACAGTCCAACCCATCATCAACCCATTACTTCATTTCGCGCAGAACGGTATTTTGAACTTTTCATTCAGCAATTTTCGCGAAACACGCTAAAGTAGTCTCCAAATCTACTTAGCACTAGATAACTGTTCTTACAATAAATATTCAATTATAAGTATCTAAAAAGTTGCTGTTAATTCGTAATGCTAGCTGTTAACATTGCGCACCGGTGCACACCGTAGGCCCAAACTCTGTAGCCGCAGAACCCGCCGTCGAACATTGCAGTCAACAGTTAACTTGTTCACTACAGAAACACTTTCGAAGTAATTACAAAATAGCTTTTTGGCAAGTTATATTTAGCATCAATTAGTTCTACGGGCACAAGTTTTGTAATTGTCTTTGAAAGTTAAAGAAACACGCTCATTTATGTCACTGCACTATTAATCGGCACAGTCGGGCGGCAAAATCGAATTTAATATGTAAATTATTGTTTGGGAAAAATGCCGCCCGGCAGTCCCGGTCGGGTTTTGGCTAACAATATCAGTTCTTTGTTGTTTAAGTTCCCGGTCACTAGCCGAATATAATACATGAAATAATTATTTCGGGATGGCCGTGTCGTTCAACAAATACTGCCGAACCGACTGTGTAGCAACTTACTGTTTTCATTATAATATAGGTATTGTAAAATATATACTATGATGCAACGCTATATCACATGTAGGAAGTGACCCACAAAAAACATAGGCAAAAAATAATGCGATGTTGTAATATTACTCGTATTCGTTTTATAATAAAATATTTTTTAAGTCATAAGTTTTTAATTGAAATTTAGATAAGCATATGTCTGTAACGGTGTGTACAGTAAATAAATAAAAACATAAACAAAATATGCACTCGGCAATTCTGCTATTAGATTCTTATTTCAATTTGAAGTGGACTTCTAAACTGGTCCAGTTTAATTATAACTAATTGAACTGGACCAGTTTAGAACTGTCCCGGCTCCGCTCAGATGCATTTTATTTTACGGATTTTACAAAAACTTTCTTTCACACAAACCTTGTTCTGAATATTAAAATATAAATCAGCCAAAATGTTTCAGCCGTTTCCGAGTGATGTCTCGTCATACATCCTGGCAATTGATGTTTATTATTTTACGACTAGCTTTTGCCCGCGACTTCGTATGAGCATATCCCGCTTTTCCCCGTTCCCGTATTTTTTCCGTTCACATATAATCTAGTATTCCTCATGAATTTGGCTATCCCAAACAAAAAGAATTTTCCAAATCAGAAGGTAGTTCCAGAGATAAGCGCGTTCAAACAAACAAACAAACCTTGCAGCTTTATTATATTAGTATAGACTACCCTTTGGGAGCCTGAAAACCGAACCCAACCAAAGATTAACCAAAGGAAACTTTTTATTTTGTACTTTTACTACCGGTACTATTTGTACCGGGAAAAAAAGTCTCTTAAATTACCCAACCCAGCTCATGGCCTATCTATGTTTGCCAGCTTGCCAAGTGTCATCAAATTCCGTTCTGCCATTTACAAACAACACTATAAGTATTTACCAAACATACAACATACTTTTTCATGATTGTAAGACCTAGAGGCCCCTGCCAGGGTTGCGGAATTTGTTCGAAAGAGTCACCGCGGCCCTGGAACGCAAAGGGCTTTAGAAGGAACACGGATGGGTTTTAGTCAGTAAGAATCTGACACGCCCTTCCGCTCCACCCAAAGCGGAAGAAGTCATTTGATGATTTCTCATCCTTAAAAAAAAAAGTCCTAGAGGCAGGATTTAAACTTCTTTCCATAATAATTCAATGTAGATGTAGATACGTTATTTAACCTACAATGATCACACCAACATCAAGCAATTTTATAGTCATTGGCTAGAACTAATTGAAAATATTTACAATATAATTATTTTATTAGTATCGAACATGAGGCTCGCGGCGTACGGCAGATCATTAGTTTTCCTTCTAATGGCAAATAAATAAATAAAAATAAACGCTTTTACTAATAGTTCGAACTGTAGTCAATAGGTATAATTTTTGCGGTAAAGCAATTTAAATTTTATGACTTCAATTAATGGATAAATTGGATAGCTTCGATCTTTATTTTTTCTCAGGTACCTTGGTAGTTAGAAATATTAAAGTCTGTTTGTTTTTAAATAAAGCAGTAGTAACTCAATTTTCAACGTTTTATTTGTAAACCGACACAAGGTTCCCAAAACCACGAACAATTACAATACAAGTGATTTGTTTTATTGATTTGAACATCTCGAACGGCAAGATTTTGTGTTAAATTGCACTTTTTCAATTTATTTTCAGGTCAAGGGAACTACAACAATAAAAAAATCATAAACAATATTATAGAATCCAAACTAATTTAAAAAATGCGAAGATAAGTTTGTTCGTTTGTTTGTTACGCTTAAATCGACTCAAAGATAGACGAGACCCTGGAGACGGTTATAGGCTACTTTAATGCGAGTGAAGCCACGGGAAAAAAGCTAGTTCTTAATATTTTTTAATAAATGTCGGCAAGCAAATAAAACAGAAAAAAAATAAGTAGTGTTTTTTCGATTTCTAAAGTTGCCTCGTCGCCCATACAAAAGACATCAACGAGCCACTTTTATTTAACTGCACATCTGCTTGGTGTACCTCTAATTACACCCCATAAATAACCTCATAGAGGTGTCTTGTGTGAGTTTACTGGCGGCCCGGACTCTCCATCATAACTCCACATTATCATAACGCGCTAAAACGAACAAATTTTTAATAAATTAGCGCAATAATTTCATTTGCATACATTATAACATAAAAGAGCATGTTTCAAGTCTTTTATGAGTGTTTAACATGTTTATAAAAAATGAGTTTTTCTACTATGTTGATAATTCTACATGGTAAATCAGTTCATGCTGTTTTCGTAGATAAAGCATTACTTTTTTTTTGGTTTTTTTTTTTCGTTTAAAATTGGTCCTCTCTCCCCACATCTTTTAAGTGTAAGTCTTATCTTTAAAGCACCTATTTGTTTATATTGATCATGTTCATTCCAGCATTTTTTGTTTATAATGTTTATTGCTTATTATCAATGTTAGCAATACGTATGTGTACGTACCTACCTGTACACAGAAAAACGATTCTACAAAAGTGTCACTAATATGTAGAATAGACTCATATCATTGAATGCATGATCAATGGGATGAGCACACAAGAGTAGGTATAGAAAAACATCATGTTTTATAATACAGATATTGTTCCTATTAAAAGTGAGAGTGGAGCTCGTGACGTAGGACTAACAGCCGCACGAGACGATCAAGGTTAAGCAACGCTTGCCAAGGTTGGTCAGTGGATGGGTGACCATCTATTTATACCGAGTTTCCTCCGTGCCTCGGAAAGCACGTTAAGCCCCGGCTCTTATTTGTAGATCTTTGGCAGTAAATCTGACACCACTCTTGACAAGAACTACCGTGTTACCCAGTTAATGGGTTGTGGAGGTCTGGTAGGCAGCCGCTCCACGTATAATACTGGTATTCAGCTGAATCCGGTTTGACTGGGAAGCCGACCCCAATATGGTTGGGAAAAGGCTAGGCAGATGATGTTCTTACTCATTAAACGTGTACTTGAATCTAACCGCCATATTTTCATGAAGCAAGACATCTAGTGACTTGTTATTTAACGTTTCTTTTGTTTTCGATGAACCTATTAAGTTAGTATTTTATCTCTGTAAGTCTAGTCCTGGTATTTTGACTAAGGAAAACAATGCTGCCTTTTTATCATTTTAAACAGCACACGTATACACGTGTGCCTGGACATGCCAGCGCAATCTGCTCATGTAAATAATTTTCAGCAAATTGCTCTTTGCTACAATGTCGACATAATTATCTCAAAATGTATGATGTTAGTTAATGATACCTAAAGTTATGTTGAAAAAATTGCGCTCCGTTTACTATAAAAAAGTAATTTCTCTATGAATATCTGGTATTATTCATGAAATAATCATCATTTTTAGGATATACCTTGTAGCGAATGAGCGATATCTAAGTGCCAATTCTATTAATTTTTAAACAAAGATCGAATCTCAGTCGCAATGTGTCAGAAAAACCTCATCTTTAATACATTTGTGACTGAGATGAGAATGCGTACGTTCTCAAAAATTGGTAGAATTGGCAGCCTGTTTACTTGAAATACCTACCTTGTGAGTGTATAAATTGTTCCAAAACTGTCATTTTTAAGGGTATAATTTAATTTATTACTTTATTACAAAAAATTTAAAAGCTAGTAACGCTGATGTGACAGATTTGTAGAGATTCAAATTTCAGTTATTCTGAAGGACACGATACGACACCATCAATCAATAAAGCCTTCGAAGACTCTTCCACTGTTCTATTCATTGTTTCGGCTTTTCATCCTGCGTGCAGTGAAGTCTCAATCTTATTGCTTAACATAGTGTGTTTCACAATTCCGGAGCTCTTCAATCTGTGGTTTCCAGTATTGATTGATATCGTACAAACGTTGATCTCATAAGTATCGGACTTACTGTGTAAACGAGCGCCAACAAAAGGTTAAAAGCTATAGAAAATAAATGTAACAGGTTATAATACGAGGTTCGTGTGGTACAGTTGGCTGGGTGGATGCTGGGTGCCGGCCCGGGAGCCATGCATCACGCAGAGACAAGAGCCGGTAATCCCGCCGCGACCATCAAATCCGATTACTGGAGAATCGGGTGCACGCGATAAATCGTGCGGCCTCCACTGTCGTCGGCGATTCGTTACGATCCGATTTACCGAAAACCTTATACGTTGTATAGAGAAATATGGTGGCGGCCGCTTTGGAGACTAATATGTTATTTAAGGCGGGCGCGGAGCCCCGCGGCGCTGCCACCGGCTCAATGCGGATATTAATGATCCGAATGTATCAGCGCTCAACACAACCGCACATGTCTTGCAACCCGCTCCGCTCGCGCGCTCGCCCTCACCCAGCACTATCATCATCAGCCATCCCGAGGAATGTGACACGCTAATCATCGACTGACTAAAATTCTAGCGCCATCAACGAACTTGTTTAATTTCAAAAACACATCCAATTAAGTTTTTAGTGAGCCATAAAGACAATCGATCAACGTTATCAAAAAAATCGACTCAAACGCGCCGCCGCCATCAGTACATAAGTGTTGCAAACTAACATTCACACAAACTAACATTCACACAAATTACTGAAAAAGAAAGTGACATCCAAATTGGTGTAAACAAAAAACGGTTGCGGAGATCGTTCGTGATACAGACGATGAACAGAGAGATGGTATCGCGGGATGTGCTACCGTGAGGCGCGGCGTGTGGACACGCTAGACATAAGTGACAGGCGAGGCGAGGCACAGCCGGGCGAGGCGAGGTGAGGCGAGGCGGGCCGAGGCGGGACTGTTTGTTCAACAAACAGTGCGCTGGAGCAAGGGGCCGCCGCTTTGTGTCGCGGATCGCCATGACGTGAAGGATTCTCGCTCCTCTGACACATGGGGTCCGTGGATCTGCTGAGAAAACCCCGCTATGTAACTATTCAAATCCAATGTCATCTCGGTCCTTAACATCGTGACCTGGACAGCTCATAATGAAAAACATGGGATGTGCATTAAAAATAACAAAAGTTCTTAATGAAAATGTTCATCCGATCGAGGCAATTATAAGCAACAAAGCCTATCTACTTCATATAAATATCTCCGTGGTCGTTCTTGACTTGGACAATCGCATAATTCATTGGCAGTGAGAAATGCCCGGGCGTTGGGAACGTTACCTCTGTCTAGATCTGCGCACAGCCCTCCTGCGCACGCGCAAATAAACGACATATTTTATGCGCGCCGCACTGGCCATTAACCAGAAACTGCTTCGATGGTAGAAAGTAGAATTATTTAGCTTCTAGAAGTTTCTCTTCTAATATAAATGCAGATTGTGCAGCATCCGGCGACGTACAGCAGCCATTCTGAAGCACAAAACAAACAACTAAATCAAATATCTAATCAGAGATCGGATTGTTTATACCTGTGGAATGAGAAACCGCGATAGAACAAACTAGTATTCCTCTGTGTATCGGAGAATCACAAGACTTAAACAAATACAAATAATGCTTCTCCTCATATAAAAACCGTTGTCTCAGTTAGGTGAAGGGATGCGTGATACGGAACCCCCGAGAACGGGAGCGCATATCTCAAAGCGCGTATATTTTAATAAGGAGGCTCTCGACACGTTGCTGCGAGGGGCACGTCAGAGCTCACTAATCAATTGTCCTCTCAGAGGTCACAAACACCTTGCCGTAAAAAATATAACGTCTCGACAGAAAAGCAAAAACTCCACACTAAGAGTGTTTGATTCGTAAAATATTAATATTATTTTTTGTCGTCCATCTTTTATTGGAATACTTTAAAGCGTTTGTGTTATTATGACGCGCCGATTGGACGTCGTGGTTTTCAAAATATTGTATTAAAGTCTCTTAAATTGTATAATTTAATAACGCACACGGCTAATATTGTCGCTGACTGCCACCTGCCGGTTGTCCGACATTCGAGTAGTTCGGTCATACCTACGGACATTTTCGAGGAAATTATCGTGTAAATTATATTTTAAATATTAATTAAGATGTTAATTTTCTTAAAATGGGTAACTTTACTGCATTAAAATCCGTTTACTCAGAAGTTTAGAAAAAAACTCTACAGTTACCTACACTTAACTTAAGATCAAACGGCCTACTTGTATAAACTAAAGGTTAGTTGCACAATAATGATCAGTTACATATGTGTATGTTGTATAGAGTGCAGAGTGCGCTGTAATAATTAAACTAATTTCGTTATCTGGTGATCTTGCGGTGTGGGTCGCGCCCGCGTCTCGCCTGCGCCAGCGCATGTCGCACATTACAAAGGCTTTCGTCTATCGAGATGAGTAATCGTTTATCTGCGATAGATTGCGGTTACGTAATTGTTTTCGCGTGAATGATGTTTGTAGATACGCAGATAACATTCAACATGGCTCCGAGAGTCAATGGCTGGTTTGCGACGAGTTAGATTCGCAATAAAAATGTAGTTTGTTTCGTGATACGAGTACATTTTGAATCAAAAGTTTTAACAATGCTACTATGAGTAATGCAGCTAGAAAACACCGATCTCATCTAGTTTAATATGACCAAAAAAGATTGACGTTTTAAAGATTTATTTTTAATCCATTTACAAAATAAATATAATTTATCATCAGAGATCGGAATAGGTAGACTATATTAATCCCGGGTTTTAAGTGCCATGATTCCATTTATGATTCCGGGATTTTACAGGAGGTATTATCAACTCTACTTTACTTACTTCCACGAACGACGAAATATAGTGTACCTATTCCGATCTCTGCTTATCATCTATCAATGCCCAACTTAATCTTTTCCAAACTATAATACATTCTATTGATTAAAACAGTAAACCTTTTGATTCAATCAAACGAGAAATAGAACTATCAGAAAATAGGTATTCTGATTATTATAAGATTAAATATAAAACTGTACCTTAGACAACGACACCAATGATCTTTCGAAGTAATAAAACACTTAAATAGTTACTAATATATCCCAGCTGCTCTGTATCACTGGTATGTGCGTTGAAATGATGACTCGACGCATTTTACTCTCTTTGATTTTTTTGTCCGAAGCGAAGTGGATATTTTTATTTACTTTAAATCGATCAGGCTCACATTTGAATGACCTTTTTAGTTATGTTTTCTTAAGTTGGTGCAAAGTTGGACAGATATGTAGGTTTGACTCCTGAAAACCTTTCGGCATTTAAGCACGTATTGGCATGTTTTTATGTAACTCATAATAGTACTCAATTCAGAAACCCACTTTAAGAACGTTAAAGTATTGACACAGGAGGGTGTAGTAGAAAAAGTCAAACTTGTTTTATTTACTGGTGTACTTTCAGGTTTTTAATATGTAATTTAACTCACACACTGATCCATTGTTTTTAATTATATTGTAAATATGTATGTAAGTAACATGTCCCTTACTAGCAAACTTAATTTTATCTCTGCTGGTATTGCTTTGTTGTACCTATTAGTATATAAGTGTCTGCTGTATATTAGTGTAATGTTGGATGCATTGTGCTCACATAATATAATCAATTGATCAATGTACCTATGTATACAAAATATTGTAAAACTTATATTTGAAAAGAGTAACTATGGAGTTTCTTTCCATCCGTTCCGTCCGTTCTTCTCCATAAGAATCTACCTTTTGCGAATGAACAACTAGAGTCACTTATATTTTAATTTTAAACTGTAAATTTGACGTTCAAAAGTGCCTTTTAATGGTCTAGTTAAAATAAATGAATCGACTTTTCACTTTTTGAATTGGAAATGCAAACACCACTTTACATTTTAAGTATTACTAACTAATAAGTAAAGTCCTTATCATAGAACCATGTAGAGTTCAACCCAACTACTTACCTTGGCAATAAACGTTATTTAGTAGGTACTTTAGGGTTCTATATTTTCCTGTCAGTTTTGCGGGATTTGTTCGAAAGAGTCACCGCGTCACCTGGAACGCAAAGGGCAAGGGCTTTAGAAGGAACACGGATGGGTTTTAGTCAGTAAGAGTCTGACACGCCCTTCCGATCCACCCAGAGCGATAGAAGTCATTTGATGATTTCTCATCCTTAAAAAAAACTGTTCTATATTTTCCTTAGAAAGGTAGTTTTATCTGATGTCAACTTTTTCTTTAATATGTTCGAAAGCTTATAAAAGTGAATGCCTACTTGCTTATTTAATATCGAAATTATAAATTATATTAGTCTGGGAACAGTACTGTTTAACGATTAATCGATCCGTATCTCATTGTCATTCGTTTCCACGATCTAAACAGCCGTTGGGTAAACCCTATTACACTTACTAATATTCGTCGACAGTTTTATTTTTAAAATTAATTGCACTAATAATAGTCCGAGAAGTGGACAGAGAACAAAACGATAGTTAAAACACGCCCACACTCGCCGTCGCCTGCGCCCGCGCAAGGCATTTGTTTAAATTATTTGTCTAAACAAAACTTATAGATATATTATATAGATCACGCTGCCTTTGTTTACACCTGGAGGACAGGAGGACCGCCCCTCGCCTCCGCGAAGTGATCACTAACAACTCCTCACTGCGGTAGGATTACATCGGCTAATGTATTCATATCGATCTGGCAGCCCGAGATTTAAGATAAGTGCACGCAGCTTACAGCCTTAGTGCGCATGTGCAGGTTGTAAGAAACCTGAGATATTATAATACTAATATCTTATCATAAGTTAGCAGCCTATCGCCACTTATGCGCGAGAGCTGCTTCTTTAGAGCTAATACGTTATCGTCTTTCCTGGCGATAGTGTCACCGAGCTTCGTGTTGACATCGAGATAGCTTTATGTCAATAGTTGCAGTGCCTAATAATGTGTAATGTTCGAATGTATCGGAGGAGGCTGCCCGGGGCGAAGAAGTGCGGGGGCTCAGACAAAAGAGCTGCGCGATTGTATTGTTTGAACCGAAGTGGTTTGTTTGGACAGTGACAGATGGCGGCACCTCTCACCTTGTAAACATTTAACACCTCGCTCCGCGGGCGCGGCCGGGCGCATTAGTTAGTGCCTGCACGTGGCTGATCTATCAATACAACAATATGAACGGCGATGATTAATATCGACGGCTTGGTGCGGTATGGCGCGGCATGGCGGCCAGGAATTCAACCCTATTAATATTTCATCAAACAGACGCGAGATGATGTCCCTTGTTGTGTTAATAGTTGCTCTCCATTCGGCTCACAACGATACCGACACAAAAAATGTTTTGATGGTCCATTTTATCGAGTGAAAACATTAAATATTTCACCTGCGGTCCATCACTTTCTTAAGATCAACTCTTGGATAGAAGGACCATAAAGTAACTTACATATTTTAGTAATCAGAAAATTGTTAAAATATGTATTATTATAACTCAATTGAAAAAAAAGGATTTGTATTTACTGCCCAACACGCCCGTTAACTAAAACTAACACCGGTTTCAACAATGGTCCAATATTGGAACATCATTGGGTTGCACAATGCCGATCCAAATGTGGCAATAATCGAGTGGTAATCGTTAGTAGTGGCAATAAAAGTGCGGGCTGGACCCCTGGGCGCGGGCCGCGGGTCCAAGGTGGCGAGGTGCCAGGTTCTCGGTATTTAGGTAACAATGCCGCACGCCTTTTGTTCGCACGGCGCGGTGACCAGCCGCCTGCGCACGCGCTGATACATCGATCGCCATTTGTTTGCTCATTTTTTCCTTAACACTTGCAATAATTCTTAAGTTACCATTAAGTAGATAGGAGTTCCAACAAAGATATGCAGACCAACCATAACAGTAATTCGTTTTTTTACCACTCGTTCGTTTACCGCTTTTTAACATAGATTAGATATATAAGATGAAATAATTAAAATTATTTCAAATCTAACACGTAAGCCTAGCCGTGTTTGTAATACATTCATAGATATACTTTTAAACTCGACTCGCGAAAACATGTTGTCTCCTAGTACTATAAAATAGAACGACACGTCTTGTAAAAGTAATAACCTTCATTTCTTTTTTTGGAAAAAAATATGCCTTGTCTGGAAATAAGTAAAAAACCACTTAAAAGTGTTAAAGGCGCGGCAATCGCAATAACAAGCGTTTTGAAACGCTGATGCCCGACAGCACGCGAGCGGGGACGGAGTTACACGATGAAAACATTACAACGACAATACGCTGAATACTTATGATTACTCTATACTTATGAGGCAGGCTCCACAAGTACACACGCGATCCAAATAAAAAGCCTACAACTTCGCCCATAGAAATTGAGATTGCTGCAGGATAAAGAAAAAGTAGCAAAAAAAAAACGTCTAAAAGTTACATATAGACATACTAGTAAATCATTTACTACTACACTACATACTTGTAGTATGTTCTGGTATAGAATAGAACCAAAACTAAGTTCCCAAAAACCTGCCATCTTTAATGGAACATAAAACACCTACTCTTCATGATTCAGTAAGTTATACTGTGACAAAGGAATTGCGTTTATTCGCTCTTGATGCATTTTTTGTTTTTTTGGGAATGGTACTTCTTCATATGACTTTTTACGCTCTTCGGTTGGAGCGGAAGGGCGTGTCAGACTCTTAAGGGGCTTTAGAAGGAACACGGATGGGTTTTAGTCAGTCTAAAACCCATCCGTGTTCCTTCTAAAGCCCTTTGCGTTCCAGGGCCGCGGTGACTCTTTCGATAAAATTCCGCAACCCTGGCAGGGCTCTTGATGCATGTCATAGGGACAAGTCGATGATTGATATGTCGATTACATCCGAGAAGAGTTCACCAATAATGATACGAAATAAAGTTCGATTTATTTTAGTTCTTTTTATACATAAAAAATCTCATCAAACCCGTTTATTAATTCCTAAGTGCTACACTTATTATGAGTTTCGAATATACTATTATTCGGTAAGCACCTACGAGGCCTCGGCGCGCAACAAAGCTTGAATTATTCCTAACAGAGGTTATATTCATATTTTATTCACTGAAATGAATCTTAAAAAGATTAGTCGTATACGAGAAATGAAAAGGACGCGTTACTTTATCAAGAGCATTACCAATAGAGGAGTTATAACAGCGGCATTAACAGTTACAGAATAACATTTTTCATTATAAACTTATTATGGGAGTTACATAAAGGCGTTGTATATCACTGCAGTGGTTACAAATGCGCTCGGCGCGAGCACAATGCGCGTCATGCATCACGCGCCTCTCCGCTCCGCTCGCCCGCTCCGCTCGCACCGCTAATGTCATCGCTGGGGTGCTTCGAGGTGTAATCCCGCCGTAAGTGCTCATTTCGTTGGGATTAATATTCAACTTAGTGTAATTTATCAATTTGTGTCCGTCCGAGGCCGGCGCACACCTTATATTAACGTCCACATGTATTTATATTGTATCTTATTCTTGTGTTTGCGTTTCAGATATTATCGTTATCAACTTAGTTTACTAGGAATTATGAAACGTGATTTTGGGGCATTGTCACTACTACCAGTCACCAATCACTTTGAGTTAATCGATTTCAACGTTTGTTTCTTTCAGTTGTTTCACGAGTCTCAATAGATTAGATTAGAGGAATTGTCTTTAAGGAATTCTTTTTCTTTAAGGTATATTGTTTGGTAATCATTTGTGACAAATCTTACTACAGATATGCACAGCCTCAGTCAAACTAGATCAATATCGGATTAGCTCCCCACTGTACTCGTTTCAGTTTTCGCTCATTTTGAATATTAATGTAAAAAGCGTAATTGTATGCTTGTTTTGCGAACTTAATGACTGTTAACTATTTATAATTATACAGTTGTAATGGTTTGTAGTCAAGTTTGATTTATTAAAATATTCAGTGGACATTTAACAATAAATAAATACAAAATGTTATATTTATTGGCACTGCGATCAGATTGGTTTTTCAAATGAGCGCGGAGTCGACGTCTCTATTCCAGTTTCGAGGCATTTTTTCTCTATTATACAAATTGAGGCGATTAACATTAATATCTACTCCGATGACATCTCAACACATGATGTGTCAGATTTATTTTGTTTTTTTATTTTTGGATGTGTAATTCGCCATGATTATTAAGTATACGTCTCTAATGGAATTTCTTGTCGCCCCTTTGAAATGTAGAACTTACATTTTGTTTGCGTATTCTTAGACCTACAATTTGTTTTTTGACGTGAAAGTTGGCACTAAACTTTTCCAAACGTCTTTTATAATGCGCACAGCAAAGTAGTTGAACTCTCTGCCTGTGTCTGTGTTTCCGAACGCATACAACCCTAATCTCTTCAAAATTAGAGTGAAAAGGCTTCTTCTGGGTAAGCTCGCTCCATCGTTGACTTTGTCTCTGTCATCTTTGTGTATGTCATCATAACCTAGACTAGAGTCAAGAGCAGACTCATCTCAAATAAAAAGAATAAAAATCTTTTTTTATTTTTTTATCTTCTTTTTTATTTTTTTTTTGTCTTTGGGAAAGCAGAACTGGATTGGTCACATTCGGAAACTTTGAAAGCTTTAAAATCCTCATTAAAAACAGACTGTGTGTTTTCTGATAGCTACTATCTGGGGGTCTTAAAACCAAGAGTGGATAGATTACTTCTAGGCAAGCTTCGATGTGGTCAAACACGAGCCTCTTAAAAATAGAAAAAGAAAGATATATTTGTCCAGTGAGTTGTGACTTCTAAATAATGTAGATGTAGAATGCCATTGTTTCAGAGTTACTTATAAAGTAAAATAGAAAGAAAATAAGGTGACGGAATGTAGGTTATTGTCAGAACACGTGTGAAACGCAAACTAGAGCCTGAACGAGTGAACGTCCCCTGACATCTATATTACAGACACGTCAAGCCACCGTCAATCAACTGAGGACTCTATGTGTTGGATCATAAGATTTAGATTACTAACGCGAGTTAAACTGTTTGAAGTGCGCGATCACTTGAGTAAATTACTTTCAGTAGTGTAGCTAACAATGGCGTCTCAAACACCACTGTGCAAACATGTCAGCTCGTGTTAATTCGCGTTATTTCTCTATCGGTGACGTCAAGCATTGTTCTACTTCAGCTCGTCCTCAGAGCAAAGCCGCTGTTATGTAACTATTGTGTTACATTGACTAGTCTTTATAAAAACGTGTGACATTGTTTCGCCTTTGAGCATCGACCGCCTGAGGTCGACCTTTCGCTAGCACAAACACATACCTATATGTTACAAGAATAAAAATAATTAAAACAAGTATGTATGAATTTCAGAGCGTGGCAACTCACCATAGATAATCTTCGCGAATATAAAGTCCAAAAAAATAGAGATTATTTCAGTAGAGTTCGAACATTAATAATAAATAAATAAATAAATAATAATGTTTAAACGATTTTTTTACTGTTGAGGCACCTTTTTTTAAAGATGAGAAATCATTAAATGACTTCTTCCGCTCTGGGTGGAGAAGAAGGGCGTGTCAGACTCTTACTGACTAAAACACACCCGTGTTCCTTCTAAAGCCCTTTGCGTTCCAGGGCCGCGATTGTTGAGGCACCTATATCACTTTTTTCCTTTGCCTGGAAATATAGAGAATAACCATTTTCGGCACCGTTCAAACAATTATACAACAGCAGTGCTGTGTGCGTCGGCTGCGCCTGCCAGCCGGGCCGCTAAACAAACCGATCGGCTACAATAAACTCTGGATTTTATTGTACACACACTAAATAAAGCCCGTATGAGCAATTAAAAAAAGGAATATCTTCACCAATTTATTCGATTCGAATTTATAGAGAACGGGTGAGTTTATAAAGTTGATAATAATAAAGAAAAAAGTCCGGAGTTTGGTCCCGGGTTCCCGATGATGACTTAATTATGGGAACTAACACAATTAATAAGGAAGTTGCAGTGTCGTCGGCAACGCTGGCTGCCGGCTCGCGCCCGATAGCATCGCGGGGCAGCTTCACGCTTTGTAATAATTATGTTAATCTTCGGAATTACTACACTTTTATGGAAGGCTTATTCGTTTATTATGGAATTTCGCTTGTTTCCACGATAAGCAGCTCGAGGAGTAGTATGTGTAGTGCGTGTGTAATGTTTGGTATACTTAAGTATCACACTAATATTACAAAGGCGAAAGTTTGTGAGTGTGTGTTACTTCTTCACGCGCAAACGGCTGGACCAATTTTGATAAAATTTGGTATGCAGAAAGCTGACACCCTAGATTAACACATAGGTTACTTTTTATTCCGGGAGTGTGTTCCGTTCGGATAATTTTCGACATTCACGGGGAGTATCTGATAAAACGCGGGTAATACCGCAGGGCGCAGCTAGTTTTTAATATAACAACAAATGACATAATTTTCTTTTTTTATAATTTTCTATTGTTATAACATCTTATGTTGTACCTTCATGAGATATAATTTCATTTCATATAAGCTTCAGTGGATATAACATACCCTTCAAGAATGGCAATGATTAAAAGTATAACATTTCTTTGATCTTATAATTATTTTATGTAATTTTATCGAATCTAAATGCAGCGGTAATACCAGTGGAGTAGGAAATTCGACAAATCCCCGCTGCGCGAGGCTCCTATTTCTGTCTGATCCCGGAAGCTAAGTTCGCTCGCTTTGCTCGCTCGCTCTAGCCACCCCATGCGACCCTTACCTATCCTTGTCGGGATGCCCTAAGTTCCGGGAGCTGACCACGCTCGCTCTTTGTTCAGCGGTTAGATCGATCGAAATTTTAGTTATACAAAATTATAATTAGATGAAAATAACGTTATACTAAATGAAAATATACTAAACGAACGTTAGAGAAAGTGTTGTTATACAAACTGAACGTTATATTAAGTGAACATCATGTCAAATGCTATTAGACGAAGTAAACGTTATATCATTATATACAAAACCACTTTTTGTTCCTCTTCGACTAAATAAAACATACACTCGTAACTCATTTTTACACCGTTCCACTAACAATATGTACCTATAATAGAGAATTTACAGAAATCGATCTTTTTAACATTTCTCTCAATATGAAATCATGATGAAACTAAAGCTCAAAAGTAGATATATCACCTAATTGAAACTATGTTTCAGTGAACTCATGTTCTGATACAAAAATGAATAATTGTATTTCTAACGCGTCTTTCCTTATCTGGAGTTTATTGTATCTACTTATTTTTACCATTATATCAAATTATCGGCACTATAAGGTCTATTGTAAGGAACCAATTGTCTTAAGAATTATATTGTCTGTATATGACTGTTTGATGCCAAAATAAAAAAAAAATAAAAAAAAACATTTGAGCGTTATAGCTTTTGAAAATAGAACAAATAATGTTGTACTAAATGAGCTTTTGTAATATGTGATTGCTATGAGAACGATTAATGTTAAGACTTCGAGCGAAAATTATGGAGGTGATTCTTATTAGAGTCAGAGACTCATTGTGTAGTAGGTATTATAGAGGCGTTTCTAAGATTTCCCAGAAAATAATTTACCGACGGCAATCAAAGAATCCGCCAGTGGTAGTTTTATTCGACTAAATAATCTACTTATATTGAAACAATAAATTGAATCTTAACTCTCAAGTTCCTATGATGGTAATAAATAGAACCTTTGTTAAGACTTCACGCTAAAAATGGCGCCGGCCATCAAAATTCGTTCACACAACAGTGTTTGGAGGAGTGACCTCGCGTGTCCGAGCCACATCAGCTCAATAGGCGTCAGTTACATTGTACAACGTTCTGCTTAGGAAAAAATACTAAACGGTTACAGAGTGTTAACAAAATGTGTTATCGACGTACGAGCCGTGTGAAACAGACGTAACCATAAAAAATGACGATCGATCGAGTACCTACTACGATTGATCGAACGTAGTTTTTTATATTAAATGAACAGCACACGGCACAGCTGGGCGTTTCTTGGCGGAATTGGGTTACAAATCCTGATTCGTCATACCGATAGCTTGAAATGAATATCTTTTCAGCTCTCCTGTAATACGGAGAACCGGTTCAAAAGAAAACTCTTGAAACAAAAATTTTAACTTAATAAACCTTTTAATATTGCGTCAAAACATTTATCCGCATCGTTTTCGACTGGAAGTGTGCAGACGACTTTGCCACGTAAAAGCCAGGCCAAAGGAGCAAGGGCTGGCTTTAAGGATTACGCGAAGTGTCAACTAAAGTACTGTAAGTTTTAAAGTGCTTTAGTAAATAATTTTAATTGGAGAATGTCTATTTGTTATGTTGTAAGAAAGCTACGTTTATAGTTTCCAAAACTGAATAAACATGTCACATTTAAGTTCAATCGGAGGCATTGAGGCTTTAACTTCTGCATGGGATTGCAAGTTTGTCTCAAACAATCAGAACCTTAATAATCTATACTTATTACTTATATATAATATAATCTATACTAATATTATAAAGAGGAAAGATCTGTATTTTTGTATGTAACGAATCAACTTAAAAAGTACTGGACCGATTTGAAAATTTTTTTCAGCAATGGATAGCTACATTATCTGCGAGTAACAGGCTATATTTTATCCCCGTACTCCCACGGAAACGGGAACTACGCGGGTGAAACCGCGTGACGTCCGCTAGTAATCTATAAACATCATTGTCTAGGTTTAAAACAAGCACTTGCAGCCGGGGTAATAAAATAAGGCATCAACAGTGTTAATGAGAATAATAAAAGTGGTAACAGTTAATGTTACAAAAAATGATGTGAGTGCAGAACTCAGGCGTAGCCGTCGGCAGGTGTAGGCGCAGGCGCACGGGACACAGCGCCCCGCCGCGCGCGGTACCATACCGGTGCTAATGTACCAATGCCATTACCCTAGTTGGCAATGGTAAGACAATCTCCACAGATGGGGTCCATGAACGGCTCTAGACATATTGCCATTCTGCCGTCATAAGAAAAACTTTTCAAGTGCAAGTTAGAGTTGCACACGAAGGGTTCCGTACCATAAGCCGACAAAAACATGTTTCTTGTATGGGGGCCCTTTTGTTTTTAATTTTATTTCGTTTTTATTATTTGTTGTTATAGCGGCAACAGAAATACATCATCTGTGCAAATTTCAACTGTCTAGATATCACGGTTCATGAGATACAGCCTGGTGACAGACGGACAGACGGACGGACGGCAAGTCGGCCACAGCAAAGACCACCTCCACAGACCACCGGGTCAGGGTCCATTTAGACCTCAAGTGTTTACGCGGCGGCTCTCACGAGACGATGGCCCACCTTCCATATTGCTTCATATGCCCTGTACACCATAGGATCATGTTCATGACTTCATCAGCGAGTGCTCGTGTATTTTTTTGCCAATAAACTATTATTCAACAATAAACGATCAGATTCCGCATAACAAATTACCAGCGGCACTTTAGCATTAAAATTACTTTTCATACTCGAACTGCATATCCATTAAGATATCGACCACTTTATACGATCATAAATGTCATGGGCGGCATGATAAAAGAAATGTGCTTCACGCGAATGATCCGTATATAAAACAAACACGATCAGAAGTGCAAATTAGCGACACTATAATTAACATAATTCACGGAATTGCGTTTGCGCAGTGTTGGTCAGTGCTAGTGAGGTGCTCATAGAGCTGTTACTTGGGATCATGGGTGTATTGGTGTGGCCGGACAGCCACAGTTATCAAAATGACACGAGCATTAACACCTGCCGTCCGCGGCACAACACTACGATTCTTGTCATAAACGTCATGGGAATGTCCATCAAATTTGATCGATTCCTTGCAGTTCACGCTAAAAATCTTTATAGTGTACAGTAAACGGTATCATTAGTATATTATTATCGTCAAGCAAAAACAGTTCGGCTCAATGATTGCGAACAATCTTGTTCGCGCCGCGTCGGACTCGGAACACGTTTACAAACGTTTTGAGTGGATTCGAAAACAAATGAATGTCGTTGACCTGACACCAAGCCTTAACAAGTTGAGACATACAGCCAGTGATATAGTGCGGCGGCCCGGGTGCGCTTGTAGCACGTAAGCAATTTCCTGTCGTCTCGTGCAGCAGAATGCAAACAAATCGAACCCGTAGCCTCGGGCCGCGGCCACTCTTATTCATAACTACAGAATTATTAAAACAACTTTTAATTAGTTTAAAATTTTGTTTGATAACGCTATGAATATTAAAAGGGGCTCGCCGACCGTTTAATTTACTACTTTCCACCCATTCGAGCCGGCGTCGAATCGCCGACTATCACCGGCCTGGACGTAATTAAACCCGAAAAACAGAACTAGCATAGCATTATTAATATCGAGAAACAACTGGCGCCTTCGGTCGTTCCGAGGAGAGAAAAAAAAGCTCGGAATTTATACGTCAATAAGAGTTTGTTGGGCATTATCGTAAAATGTGAATAGTATTTAATAGTTGGCACAAGGCTCGCCGCTCCTATTACCTCGTGAGTTATATGACAGTTATAATGTGCCGGCAACGAGCGGCGGCCGCGCCCGGCGCGCTGCACTGCGCCCGCGCCGGAGCGCTGCCAGCCTGCCACGCGTGGCTGCTGCTCACCTCACCGCCATCAAGATCTCTTGCAGTTGTATCAGCAGACATTGCGAAACTTTGCACACCGCATGATATCTTGCAAATACCTCACATCTGTCGAACATAGCCTAATGGCCTCGTAGCACTTCGTAGCGCCTCTACGAGACGTAGCAAACACGTTGGTCGCTTGCCAATCATCTATTGCGTGCACTTAGCAACTAAACCATGGCGTTACTCCATCGACTTGTATTGTACCTATTGCAAAAACTCATAATCGTTTAATCCATTTTAGTGTTAAGTGACGTCATATGAGGAAAAGGCTCCAACGAATTTCATGGTTTTGTGAGTGGGTGATGTTAGTTTGTTTGGTATGGGAGGAAGATGGGACTGGTTGTTCAAGGTGAGGTGAGAGGATCATATAGAGCTGATGCGTGACAAGATTGCATCCACTCTTAAGCAAACATATTATTCCTTCTCCTTAAATTTTGTAAGCTAAAAAGTATGGGCAGGCTGCTTAGCAAGAGGAAATTTAACTGTTCGAGTGTGTCGATTACCTACTGTTGCTACATTTAATTGCAATACCATATTTCATTGATAATATGTGTTTAATGGAAGAAATGTAATATCTACCTTAATATTTTGCAAGGAGTAAGGATAGAATTAAATTAAAATAGAGTAGAGTTGTAGTTAGAAAACACTTATAGCTGTAGTATAGTCAAGAGCCCACTTTATTGATCTTTGCCTACTCGAATAAACAAACTAAATTTTTTACTCTTGTAGCTCGTCCGGACACCTGTTTCTTTACAATCTTCATGCCTAATTCGAGCTTGTCGATATTAATATTATAATAAGCCTCATAAATATCTCATCGATGGAAATAGTATTTAGATCGATCCGACCGTAAGGACATAAAACCAGTCCTGTGCCATCCGACTCCACTAAACGGGGCAGTTGGACGTTTTCATAATAACACAAAACTAATTAATACGCCTGAGAGAAAAGACGAATCGATTCGATCACTTCGGCGCATAAATAAAATTTGATGAGATCATAATAAAGTGGAACGTTTGACGTGAAGCTCACACGAGTGGCGAGGCGGCGAGGAGAGGAGGCGCGGGTCAGCCCGGCTGGAGCGCCGGCCGCACAAACGAGCTGGGGGAATTAACTCGGACATCCAAAAACTATGATCGCCGCGCGCCGTTTGGAAGATCAGTTTTTTGTTTCCAATATGCAATAAATAGGTAATAACGAGGAGCGCGCGCGCCGGCTGGGCGAGCGGTGCGGTGTGGCGCGGGATGGCGGGGGGCGGCAACATGGCGTCTAATTGTTTGTAATTAGCGCCGTGCGCGGTGCCCGCCGTGCGCCTGCGCTGCCTTTATGGACTGTTTATAACTTAATATGTTGTGATAGGCCGTCATTGGCGAGCCTCGTGGCCGCCACGTTTCGTAACTCTGATTGAGGCATGTGGGAACGCTGGCGCTGTAATGGACATGTCGGTGGTGGCGGGCTGGCGGGCTGGCGGGCTGGTTGGCGCCTGAAGATTTTATGCTCCTTGCACGAGTCATTACCGTGTTATGACGTAGCCGCGACGCCTGTTAGCGCGACACGCCATCCAACGCGCGGCGCGCCAGCTACACTCACGATCACGAAAGTTGTGTTCAACTGAACGATTCAATATTAGTATCACTGTTGTTTTTTAATATGCCTGTGTCACCGGTTAATTGCAAACTACGTAAGATTACAAAATATATTGAGGGATTGTAAACTCTCGATAAATCGTCAAATGAACAATTGTTCTGCAAGTATACTAATCACGATCTTGCATTCTATAATATATCCGTGTGCTCCGAAAAATTGTGGACTGACATAAACTGACGACCAATCTGCTCTCTGGTCTACAATTTATCTGTATTGGTGTGGTAGTTAAATTTGAAACTTTAACTATTTTTGTTTTCTCTGAATAGCCTTGTTTATAAGAGCCTTGTTTCCAGTTTTACTATCACATGAAAACGGATAAATTGTAGACTAGAGAGCTGATTGGTCGCAATTTTATATCAGTCCACAATTTCTCGGAATGGCTTCGAGAGAGATTATAGACTATCAAATTTTGATGCGTAAAAAGTATTCCAAATGTTCAGTTGATAATTTATCGAGAGTTTACAATCTCCAAGATATTTTATATTCTTATGGAGATGGCTATTTTCCGGTGACACCAATAATGTATGCCCAAAAGCAAATGTATCTGAAAAGCTGAAGTCTTTTTGACAATATTATTGTACTTAAGTTTGTGTCTTTGTTCAAAGAGCGCTGTACCTATTTTCAGAAACCTTTACATTGATAACGTAAACTCAAGTCGATGAAGTCTTATACCTACCTGTTAAGAGCATTATGTTCGGTATTTTTCTATTCATAACTCGTAAGTCATCATAAGGTTTCTTGATACTTTGATAGGTTCAGTGATTTTTCATCGTTTTGTTAGTTAGTCAAATATTTGGACATGTCATCAGCATAAAATAAAATCCTTGACTGCGGCAGTGCACGTCACCTTTTGTTGCACTTTGTGACTTTGTTGTGAGTGCTTGATGTGCTGACGTCACAGTGCAAACATTGCAGCACGCACACTCTCACTCGCGGCTCAGGCTCAGCAGCGGAGCGTGGTGACGTCAGCCGCGAGCCCCGCCCAGCCCCGCCCCGCTGTCGGCGCCTCTACCGCACAGCGCACGCCGCACGCAGCGACTACAGCCCATAAAACAACGCACTACGGTGCATGGGGACAGCCATTGTCGTGCGACAGAGCAAGCACCCTCCAGCACTGTCTCCAGCTACGTCCACGTCCCACTAAGTACAGCTGACGCAAAACGAAAACGGATCAATGTTACACATAGTGGCAGGACTGTTTCGCGGAAGCATCCCGAGATAGTCGCACGGATAACGATACATTAACATTTGCATACGTATATCCCTGGTGGCTGTCTACCAAGACGGATGGTCCATGTGACCCCCGTCACACAGAAAAAACTCTGGGGCGATACGTGAATGGTGTGAAACTCTCTCCATTATGCGGCGCGGCCCCCGCTGCGCCATTCTTGCGCCGCTTTGTGCGCCCACCAGATACCTCGGAGATACCTCTCGCGTCGCTGACGTGCACACATAATTTATTTTCAATGATTTTTTGTTAGCCAGTTGGTTTTTGAACACACTTTTGAGCTTTGACTCTCGATGATCGATGAAAAAAGTTTAGGCGATCCCTCGCGATGCAAGATTCGAAAACAAATAACAAAAGTATCGGAGTCGTCGAACGTTAAGCTCGACAAAGGGTTGTTGCTACAAATATTTTGAATAAATCGCCTTCAATTTCCGCGTGATTTGCCCCGCGCGGCGGAAATGGTTTTCTTTGAATATAAAACGAGCCAGCGGAAGAATTTCAATGTAGCAAGCGTTTCAACGTCAGGCTTGAGTCTGTTATGTAAAATATTACGACGGGTTTGCAGCTCGTTTGTCGCGTATTGTGAAGGGATTTGCAAATACAATTTAGAATTCTTACATCTCGTTTCTGTTTCCTTTTCTGCTTCAGCAACTAAAATGACATTAATCGACCAGTTTTGGATTCAGTATCCAAGGCTTAGCTTCATAAGCCACCGGATCCTTCACGGAACGCTTCTTAAAATGTTTGAATAGCTGAGCGCGCCCAATGCGCCCATACGGCGGAGTGGCGAGCGCACCCACCTAAAACACTTAATCTCCCAAATACATTTATCATGTTCAGCTGATAAAAATGCCATTGAGATCAGCCGAACACAATAAGAAACACGCTCTCGGTACCTGATACGAGGCCGAAAGTCAATTATATTCAAATATAAATCGGATTTGCAAACGTAAGCCTGTAACAATGGCGTAGGCAGGCGCCGTGAGCCGTGATGCCACCTTTAGGCCTCTCATTCCTGGATAATAGTCGGAAGCGCACAATGGCGACAGTTTGGCCGGCGGGTGTGCGTCCCGCGCCCGGCCTGTCACGCCCGTCACCCTGCGACACCGCATTATGTTTTATTTGTGGATTATAAAGTCACTATTGTGGTAACTATTATATTCTGCTCTTCATACGTTTCGCATTATTGTTGTATTTGGATGAACTCGCACAAAAAGAGATGATCGACTCACGATATTAGTTATTGTAAGCGATACTTGAACCAATTCGATTTGTGCCATCAACATTTCAGTATCACCTTTTCGAATCGAAACTGATTCTTATATTAAGGGTTTTAATAATTAATATGACCCTGTCGATTTAAACGTTTTCTAATCATTTTGCACTTGTAAAAAACCTGTTTCAGGCGAAGCTTATATTGAGATTTTCTTAGTGTGACTTTTTTATATAAAACTGTCAAAAGACAGAATAATATGTATAATATATATAACTTGGAATAAAAGTCTGTGTATGATATAGTTTACGCAGTGATATCTCTGTAACGTGTACTTCGTGTGCAAGTTCAATTGGCTGTGACGCTACGCATGACGCCCGCTCCGCGCCCACCAAATCATCGCACAAAGCGCGTTTGGGACGCTTCTTGTGCTGTCAAACGCTATTCAACTCATGAACTTTGTTTGCCACAGCCGTTGTTGACCCTTTCTCGAGTATCAATGGCGGTTATAAATGTGCGCCATTTCGTAACATCAGAAACAATTTATTCGAGCTCGTATCCTCCGCCGCGCACGTCCACGTCTCCGTCTCCGGACGACAAAACGGAACATTTCATTTACATAATTTCCAGCAAAAGGCAGAACAAACAAACCCTCGTAAATGACGCGTTAAATGCAATCAAACAACGTCATTATACACGAGTAGCTCGCTGGGTCTGCCACAAAAACTGACATAAAAACTGGATATCATTCAGCTGAAGTGAGTCCTGCGACAATGTGGCCACCGGGGATCTATTATACGTGGCGTCAATGGAACCCTCAAGAAATTTGTTACGAAGATTTTGATAGGTGGCAGCTATTGTTAGCGGCGGGAACCGCGAAGGCCCGAGGGAGCCCGGGAGGCGCATATGTGCGGTGTCGCGGGATGTTTGCGCGGGGAGCGTCGCTAAACGTCGCGTAGTTGGCGCATTGTGCGCGTTGCACGGTTGCGGCCAGGGAGCCGGCTGCGCGCTCTATAGGCGCCAGTGGCGTGTCCATCATAACCGCAGGGGTGTCAATACCACACTGTTGTAAAGTCGAGTGCCATTAACGCGGGGACAGATTTATGTTACAAATTTTAATGGGCTGTTTATTTTGATATGAAAGCTATTGCTCAAGTGGGTGAAACTTTTGGGTTTGTGTTTAGGATTAACCGCTGTTAGAGATGCGTATCCGTTACATACATTTGTGTTATGAACTTATAATATTTAAATATGAATGGTGGTAAAAATTGTGGCTAATAAATACATTTCACCGTTATTCGTACCCTCATTTTGAGACCTGCCAACCTTTCAAAATGATATTCTGGAAATAAAATATATATTTTCTTTTGTTTGATTTTTGACATTAATACTGTATGCACCAGTAAAATAATATAATAATAATAATATAATAATATATCCTGGGACAACTCACACACGGTCATCCGATCCCAAACTAGGCAGAGCCTGTACTATGGCAACCAGACAACTGATAAACATACTTATATATTTCTAAATACATACATATTATACACAAATTACACCCAGACACAGAACAAATGATCATGCTCATCACACAAAAATTTGTCCTGGGTGGGAATCGAACCCACGACCTCCGGTTTAGCAGTCAGGGTCACTAACCACTCGACCAACAGGCCAAAATACACAGTACAAAGCGGACTTAATGCCTTAAGCATGTTGTACCAATCTACCTTAGGGTAATATTCATCCAACACTTCATCGGTCTAACTCGAGTTGGTTAGACCTAGACTATATTATTACAAACGATCAAAAAATTTACACAGCCACGTGTTTCTGAAACAATGAATAAGAACCAATGATCCATGTCTCTTGTCAAAAAAACAAAATAGATGCTTTATCAAATCCAGACAGCAGCCTTAAAGAATGCAAAATGGTGGACGGAAAAGTAGCTGTCAACTCAACTCCACTCGAAAGCATTTATTTCAATTAAACCATTACAGGCACTTTTGAATTTTCAAGGTCAGTCCAAAGAGATGAAGCCAAAGCGTTGATCTCTATGGAGAAGAACGCGCAAGAAACTCCATGGACACTCTTTTAAAACAATGTTTTTTGCAATGATGTGATCACATCATTCGTGTGAAAATTAAACAAACATAACATTGGTCAAAATGATGTAGAAAGCCTTGCACGATCAAGCGTCCGAAGTAAAAAAAAAGCAACAATTCAAAGAACAAATAATAAAAATAAACCGTGGCAGCTGAGAGATGACCAGTCCTAGCTGATGGCACTAGCTCAGCAATTTGACGCCTGCGCTAGCACCATTCGGCTGAACCACTTTGAAGAGCGCCAAATGATCCAGCACCATCAGCCAGACTTTTAAGTGAGCATGACACTTCCAACCGCCAGGACACATTCAAGTCAAAGAAAATTATGCTTTAAGGTACACAGGACTCACACATGTGCCGTTACTGCATGAAATTATACAATGAAAATTGGAATTTTTACAATATTCAGCGGTTCTACCAACTGCTAAAAGATTAGTTTGTGCATCCTAGTGGCCGTGGAGCAGGATCAGAATTGAGCCAAGCATTTTTATCTTCAATGTTATCTCCCAACTTAAAATATACTGTATCAGTGAAATACCATGGCATAAAGTGAATTGAAAATGTATTCGCTATCGTCGGCAAATTATATCCAGTACAGTTTCTTGTAAAAGCGGAGCTAGGGATCACTATCGATAGGTAAGTTGATAATTTCCCCATAAACTGTAACAATATTCTTGTATAGTCTTGAAGCAAATTAATAAAATAGATCGACATAAATGTCGACAAGATCGACATTATGTCGGCGTTGCTTGGGGCGTGGTGCCATTCAATAATAGGTTTATTTGAGTTTTTTTTTTATCATTGGCTTTTCGCAGTTCAACCTTTAAGGTTGTCGACTGCTTAACCGGGCTTGCCTTGGTGGCCTTAATATAATATTAAAGCCTCCAGCCAGGGCTTATGGCTTATTTGAGAGCAGGCATTATGTAGTTAGGATATATTCCTTTTAATTGTATTATGTTTTACTGCCTTTGACTTATGGTTGTCCTACCTCTCTCCTCTCTGTCATACATTAGATTCAATGGAGTGTTTATGTCTTTTTATTCCTTACTAGCTTTTGCCCGCGACTTCGTACACGCATTTCCCGTTTTTTTCCGGTTCCCATAGGAACTTTCCGTTCCCGTATAGCCTATTGCATTCGTCATGAATGTGGCTATCATATACAAAAATAATTTCCAAATCCGACTAGTATTTCCAGAAAGTAGAGCGTTCAAAAAAAAAAATCTTCAGCTGTAGGATACTTTCGTGGGAGTTTTATTATTTACCCTTTACATATTTTAAATACTAGTCAACTACATACACTTAAAATAAAAACTCCTAACTATAATATGGCGTCAAAAAAATCGTCCGCATCGCTGTCGACTGGAAGTGAGCCCAAAAGACTGGCGGCATTGCCACGTTGTATGGTAATTCTTATCCTCTGTCCGAGGTAAAATCCAGCCCTTGGGTCACGAGAAGTGTCAACTAAGCGATTAGCAAGTTCTTCATATAACACATGAGCAATCGGACCACACGGTCCAAGAGTTTAAACCCCAAACGGCTCGAAAATATAATTGCCAACTAGGTTTTTATTTTTCCGACGGTTGAGTTTCGACTAGTCGACGAGTTCCGACGAGGAGGAAGCACCAGCACGACGAGCTAGGAAGATGGGATGGCGCAATAGTGTCGACACGACTAGCGTTATATTAGTAGATATAGATGTGCTTTTCTAAACCTATGAAGAAGTACTGCTGAAAAGAGGTTAATCCTACAGTACAGTGCACAGTCCTGCCAAAGAATACGTCGTAAAACGCCGACGGGAAACAATTTAACTATTATCAGCACAGTGACATCCTCATTGATTTTTTTCTTAATAAACCTTTAACTGAGCCAGAAAAATATTAATTGCAGTAAATTACGTTACTTAAGAATTAGTAGGGCTCTACATTTTTGGAAGATTGCGACTGGGATGCGAATGCGAACATTAAAAAAAAATAGTGTTGGCCCAAAAATACTTTGAATTAATGAATGAAGTTCTGCAGCGCGAACATCGATTTCAATTAGCATCAACTGAGCTTCTTATGATCACTTAAGCACAAGCCTTTAAAACATTATGTGCGCATAAGTATATGCACTTATGATTACTACGTATTGATTTCATCTATATATAAAAATGTCGATATATATTAAAATGTCTATATATATAAAAATGTCTATATATATAAAAATGTCTATATATATATAAAAATGAATTCCTATTTCCCTTGGTCACGTCATCACGCGTGAACGGCTGGACCAATTTCGCTAATTATTGTTTTGTTGTGTTTGTTATTGTCAGGAGAAGGTTGTTATGAAGAAAAATTTTGAAAATACATAAACATTCGGGCGAAGCCGGGGCGGGCCACTAGTAGCCATATAAAATATAAAAAGTGTTACGGAAGTTTTTATATAACAAAGAACATTTGAAGGCAGTTTTGATAATAAATAAGTACTAAGCTTATATTTATTTTTATAGGTTAATACTGATAAGAAGAGTCTTAATTCGAATTTGAGTAGCAGAATCCCAAATCTTGTTTAGTGAAAATGCCAAGAGGCCTACATTCTCTACCGATCAAATTATGGGTTACTACTAATCAGGGGGCCTTTTTTTTTAAGGATGGGAAATCATCAAATGACTTCTTCCGCTCTGGGTGGAGCGGAAGGGCGTGTCAGACTCTTACTGACTAAAACCCATCCGTGTTCCTTCTAAAGCCCTTTGCGTTCCAGGGCCGCGGTGACTCTTTCGAACAGATTCCGCAACCCTGGCAAATCAGAGGGCCTACCACGAGCGTTTTTGGCGTATCTATAGTAACGTAACGTCAAATTTTACCATAAATATAATACCTACTAGTTTCGCATAAAATTACATGATTGAAAAATGTATGGAAATTGAGGCTTTATTGACAGATTGCGACTGACAGAACAAGAGGCAATATCTAGGTAGAAGCGGTCATCGTGTTCATCACTCACTGTACTTGGGTTTTCTTCGAAAAAGTTTGGGTATGTGTGCAGAAAGTGTATTTTCAATTAAACATACGTCATACTGCAATTCTGTAAAGTCATTATAAAATTGACTAACAAAGCTCATCACATCAGCTCAAAGCAGTAAGATTTTGCTTTAAAATCGAGATATTTCGGATATACTTACGACACGTATATTAACAATACAAGATAATATTGGGGTGGTAACCGCAAAAAAATTAAAGGCACCCCTCTTAAATTCATCATCTGCCTAGCCTTTTCCCAACAATATTGGGGTCGGCTTCCAGTCAAACCAGATTCAGCTGAATACCAGTGTTTTACGTCGAGCGGCAGCCTACCAGACCTCCACAACCCATTAACTGGGTAACACGAGGTACCCCTCTTAAATTACTGAGAAAAAATATTTAGAAAAATTTCAATTTGGTTTTTTCTATACGTTGATGACTGATAAGAGTAAACGATTATATTTCTGGTATTAGAGACAGAATTATCTTCAAAATACTCCTTGAATTTGTCGCGGGAAATTTTGAGTGTAATCCATGATATAACGCTGCAATGCGCGAACTAAACTACGTTAAGTCCTGATTAGAGCTCGCTTCGATTCTGCCAAGTTGTACCGTTCCACGCCAGTGTAGTAGTACCACAGGGGCGCGGTATTGCAGCAGCATTAGATTACGCCACGCCACGCCCCCACCGCGCACATGTCGAACTAACTCGATTTTAAAACATTCAATTATTTCTGTGGCGACGCGGGGTGGCAGTAAGTGTAGCATTGTTATTCCTGTCACGCCATTGTTTACTCGTTCAATCCGCGGAGGGACGTTTAACAGTGTTGGGCAATGTAATTATGTTTTTGATTTTATTATGTTGTTGTTTGCAATCTTATTATTTTATAAACATGGTGCTGTTTTCACAAGTGCTTGGTATAGGTTATTACGCAGATGAAATGGCTCGGTGAGGTGACTCTGCAGTTTCTGTTGCATTGTTTCGTTTTTTAATAGGAATCGATCTGATTTCTGCGAGAGAAATAGCTGTGATTGGCGCTACACACTTATTAATCAGCACAGCCGGGCGGCAAAATCGATTGGTATATACAATGAATGATGAATATCTATACATAGTGAATTTTGCAAGTGTGCGTGGTTGGCCATATCTGAAACTATGAGGAAAAACGAAAAGCTCTTGATTCTCGAGTTGTAGATGAACGAATGTTCGGGAAAAAGGCCGGTCGGCTATGCCAGTCGGGTTTCGGCGATCAATATAAGTTCAGTAGTGGTACCCGGTTGGCACTAGCCGAATGAAATACAACATGTAGTAATTGATTCGGGCCGGCCTTGTCGTTCAACAAATACCGCCGAACCGATTGTAAAATTAAAATTATCATTTATTTCAGGCATCCCATATCAGATAATTTACACATATTAATGATTACAGTGCCTGGATGACCGAGCTTTGCTCGTTTTCTTTTTTGTATAAATGAATCCTAGCTAGATCGATTTATCGCCCCCGAAACCCCCTGCATACTAAATTTCATGAAAATTGTTGTAGCCCTTTTCGAGATTCAGATTATATTTATATATACAAGAATTGCTCGTTTAAAGGTATTGTTATTAGATAGATAGATAAATGCCGGCCCGCTTATGTGTGCCCTTAACAGACTTTTGAAGACTGAGTCCAATCAATTCTGTTGCTAAAAGAAGATGTGAGACGATGGGGCAAAGGAGTCAACATGAAGGTTCTTTCGATTCTGAACTTAGATGCCTCTGCCAAGTCTTTTCCGAACTATTTATATTAGGTTCGGCTTCCAGTTAAACCGGATCAGACCAGACCTCCACAACCCATTAACTGGGTAACACGGTATTCCTTGGCAAGACTGGTATCAGATATTCTAGCTTCTGACAATCCGTAACGACTGCTAAAGATCTACAAATGATAGCCGGGACCAACGGCTTGACGTGCTTTCCAAGGCACGGAGGAATCTCTGTATACTAAGATGGTCACCCATCCACAGACAGACCTCGGCAAGCGTTGCTTAACCTGGGAGATCGACCCGTGCGGCTGTCACGGCGACTTAGCCACGTCCCTCCTTATTCTAAACTTAGATGAAGGGATGATAAAGCTTAGATGAAGTGGACAGTCATTTCAATTGAAAGATTGACTGCTCACTTTGATCACACGTCACCTAAGTGTTCACGGTGTGCGGACAGCGCACTTCATGATCACTTCATATAGGTTCTCAAAGTGAGTTTTTGAAGTGAAAACTTCTTTAGCGGCGTTGTGCACTTTTTGGGATGGGTAAAAATGTTAAACTCGCGTCAGGACACGTGACCTGATCGAAAATTCGTAAGTCGGAGGGAAAGTTCTGAAGTGTTAAATTTTTAATGGAATATAAATTGTCATGTTTGTGTACGGTAGTGCAATAAATGAATATTGTATTTTACCACATCAATGATAGTACCTACTTTTATACTGATAATTAAAGCAATTCGTGCTAAATTATTCCCTAACCATTCCAAAATATCAAAAATGCACAACGTTAATGTTCAATTTTTCACTGCCGGCACTCCCTCAGAGCAACCCGTTGTTTTTTTTACAGAATAACACTACAGCAGTGCTATACTGTGAACACCTTACTGTGGAAACTTAGACGGAGTGAGCTGTTTATTCATAGCTTCAGGGTGAAATGTCAGTGGTCTCACGTAGTGCGAGTGTTTTCACGTTCTCGATTGCGTTAGCATAAACGCCAATTCATATTGAATCTGAATAAGCGCCAGTTTCTTTAGGATTCCGTATTCAAAGGTAAAAACAGGACCCTATGACTAAGACTCCATTGTCCGTCTGTCTGTCTGTCACCTGGGTGTATCTCATGAACCGTGACTAGCTATCTAGACAGTTGAAATTTTCACAGATGATGTATTTCTGTTGCCGCTATAACAGCAAATAATTCTATTTTACGAACTTAAAAATTAAAGGGCGCTCTCATAGAAGTTTGTTTTCGTACATTTTGACATAAGCGAACGTTTAAGTTAACGGGATCGAATACGTTAAAAAACTCGCACTAAGCCGTCTTTTCACTTCACGCTCATTCCACTCAAGTTTTTCACCAGAAAACAACTGAAGCGCAGGGCATAAGAAGAACCTACTAGTTTCTGCTGGTTTGGCTCTAAATCTTATTTAGAAGTTTTTCAGTGTCCCTGGTGTATGTTTCAGACGGAGCACCGCACCTGCTGCGCGTGCGGGGAGCCCATCGCGGACCGCTTCCTGTTGGAGGTGGGCGGCGGCGCGTGGCACACGGCGTGCCTGCGCTGCTGCGTGTGCGCAGTGCAGCTCGACCGCCACCCCTCCTGCTTCCTGCGCGACCGCCAGGTCTACTGCAAGCAGGACTATGCCAAGTGAGTATCACTCCGATAATGGCTTGGCGAGTTACAAGGCTTCTTCACCAATCTCGATCGACATATTTTATTTCTCTCTTCTTCTTTAACTTGCTTAGCCGGGGCAATCAGATCACGGCGATCGAATTGGTGGAAATGCCATTTATATTTATTGTTAATGACCAACTAAGATTGTTTTTGATGTGAAACATCTATAACCGCGGCTAAAACCGATTGCTGGCGTGGCGACGCATGCCACGGTGACGCGTCGCCACGCTATACGATGGTATATATATATACAGTCTATATGTTTTCATTGTGCCATATTTAGTTCCTGTCGTAATCTGTTCTTTTATGCATATTACTTGTACAAAATAATTTCGATGTTTCACATCTGCCAGGCGTCCCGTGACGGCTCACAACTTTTTCTTTTTCTTTTATTGGTTGGAAGGCAAGGTTTGTTACTATGTGTATTAACTACAGATCGGATAAGCGGACGCATATTTAGCTATATTTTTTGGCTAACATATTATAGAGGCGGCTTCTTTTATTACAAATAAAATCCCGGGATTCCGGGATTGAATAACTGATCGTAAATAAAAAACATCAATTAATACAGCAGAACCCGCTGGATACGATCACGCTTAGTACGATTACCCCCACAAACGGTCATTTTATGTTCAACTTGAGCATGTTTTCATACTTTTTTTTGAAATAAATAAGGGAAAAGCAAGCATGTTACTTTGTAACGCAACTGGCATTTTTGTCCAATCGGGTTTAATAACTCGTTTATACACTTAAATTTGTTGATCCCGGAATTGCGGGATTTTCGATAAAAAAAGTGCTTTCCATAATAACCAACATCTTAACTTTAAGCAAATATGTTTGGAAGGTTTTGTTTTTCAAGCGCTGAACATAAGATAGCTCTTGACGTCCCGTAACCTTAATCGGTCATCTAAACCCATCATATGTGTGTAATGTTCTCCTCCTCATAAAATCAGTCATTTACAGTTCCATCTCAAAGATAAATCAAAGATTTATGTATTATTAAATGATTTTAAAATCAATCCGCCCATAAATACTTTGTATTTGAATTGAATGTGCTTTCCGCCATTCCAATGAAATCTTTATAAAGACACGAAACTATAAATCAACGATTTTATTATCAGCCAATAAATATGTTAATATAAGTCTTAATAAACGAGAAACGATGGGTCATTGTGTTATAGACGACAAATGGGAAGTAGGTCTGATGTTTGATGTTGTCGCGGCCGCCGCTCCTGGCCGCGCCCAGTAACTGTTACTGTTTGAAGCATGACATGATGAACTTGGGACATTTCTCATCTACATACATATAATAAAAATATAACGGATCGCTGTCTGTACATGGAAGATATATGAGAAAAAATATTATTGGGACCTTCATCAACGCAAATAGCACCCCAAACAATGATTGTTAGAATGTTTGTCTGTTTATCTGTTTGTCTAAGCGTTTGTGCACGCTAATCTCAGAAACGGCATATCCGATTTAGATGTGGTTTTTACATAATATTGAGTGTTTGTTTTATGTCAATCGATTCATAAATAACAAAGTTATGCCAATTTAAAGAACATTTGTTAAACTATCTATTCTTTCTCTGTTGCATTGACCGAAACTTTACTAAACTTCATAATCTTAAAATAAAATGTCTGCCCCAAGTAAATATTCCACGCGGTCGAAGTCGCGGGCTAAAGCTAGTATTAACTATGAAACAATACCGCAGCGGTCTATGACTGTGGATATGTCAAGATTGCGGTTTGCGAAGTACCTCCAAACTACAATTTGATTGTATCATGTAACTAAAATATTCTGCTATATCTAATCAGGTAGTCAAATCTGTAAAAAAAAACGTAGGTGAAGTGAACAGTCGTTCCATTTGATGATGTGATCTGACAGCTTACTACACCTAACCTATCACGGCGAGATTTACACAGAATAGCACTATAGTTCACTAATGTTGTAAACCCCGCCGAAATGAGAAAGACTTCGTAAGTAAATCTTAATACAAAAAAAAAACATAGATATCTCAATAGGTACTCCTGCTAAAGATCAATAAATTACCGTGTATCTAAATAAAATTCAATAATCTCGGCAAAGGGATTGATAGTAAGGAGATCTGTCACCTAAATGAGAGAGGTCCAGATAATACTTCTTCATTGATTACGAATGAATTTACATTGATAATAAAGGAGTAGGTATCCTCGATTCTACTGACTTACTTATGTACCTATTGAATGGTGTTGCCATCAAGAATAATCGATCGATGAAAATGGCAAAATAAATCGAAATCGAAACGAAATTTCGACTTTACAATCCTTCGTGTAGCTTACATGAGTCATAATTTAGGATGTGCATAAAAACCGGCTAAGTGCGAGTCGGACCCAAAAGAAGGGTTCGGTACCACAAACCGTAAAAACCCTTTAATTTTTGTTACACTAGCAATATAATTCATAAGATACCCGCTGACAGACAGACGGAATCCGGACGCTTAGTAATAGGGTTCCGTTGGTTACTGTTAGAGTTAGGAACCCTAAATATAAATAATCGTGTTAGTTTCAGGTAACGTTCACTTTACCTGCGATTTTATCACATGAAATGAACTTAAAGTACTCCTGTTGTCCCTAGTGTCCACGACACATGACACACCTCGTCTCAATTAGTTTGGTCCCAGCGGGAGCATCCTCCATGATGGAGAGGAGACCATAACCCGCGTAGTGTGTGGTCTAGGGACACATGTCTCCTCATTTCAATAAAGGTCCCAGGTTCGGTGCCGGCGTCGTTAATAGTGCCGCCCGGCCCGGCCTACATGTTAATGATATTGGTTTTAATTAACCCGTATGCTGCTTTTTATACAATTTCATTTGGTTTAAATTAAACAGAGTATAAAGCTGTCTCTGTTAATGTATGTGAAGAGAAACTGGCTTCGGTCGAGTCGTACTTGTACTGCTACTCGTATGCTAAGAAGGTGTATTAGGTATTAATTTACGCAATCTTTACTTGAGATAACATTATTATGTTAAAATGTAATTATTCGGAAACAAAACGAGCGCTTGTAGCTTGGTTTGGCTATCTATATAGAAAGTTTTGAAAATCTGCATTCTGTCAGTATAAACGAATATGTAAATTAAGAACTTATTATTTGACAATTGTGTGGTAGGTGGAACGGGGCTTAAAGGTCCGCGGGTAAAAAGGTCCACCGTAGCTATTTCCGAAACTAAATGCTCCGTCAGACAATTCGGGTACCGGTGTAAGAGAGGAGCCTGAGGGAGGGGGACGTACCTGACGAACCTCTGAATCGCCGTTCGGAAAGCACCGTTTGCGGTTCAAAAATTCCACCGTTTGCGGTTTTTAGTGATTAATATTAGTCCATATCTGTTATTTTTTCTTGATAAATATAACGAACAGTTATTAAATATAAAGAAAGAACCTGTTGATAAAACTGAATTTAATATGATTTTTTTTTATCAACTAAAATATGCTTTTTAATCATCCTGGCTCTTTTAACCCTATCACTGGTCCTTTTTGCCCCACGAGAGGACCACTGAAACTGCGTTTCTAAATCGTTGATACCTGGCGAATAGCTATTAACTACTCATCATCATCATAAATCAGCCGAAAGTCGTCCACAACTGGACATAGGCATCCCCCATGTGTCGCCACAATAACTGGTCTTGTGCGTTCGCATCCAAGGCTAACCGCGACCCTCACCAGGTCATCGTTCCACCTTGTGGGAGGCCTTTCAACGCTACGCCTTCCAGTACGCGGTCGCCACTCCAGAACTTTTCGGCCCCATCGATCATCTGTTCTGCGAGCAATGTGCCCTGCCCACTGCTACTTCAGTTTCGCGATCCTTTGCGCTATGTCGACAGCCATTCTTTTGCAAATATCATCATTCTTGATTCGATCACGCATGGAAACTCCGAGCATTGCCCTTTGGGTGACTTTAAGCCTTCTAATGAGGCCCATTCTGAGCAACCATGTTTCAGTTCCATAAGTGATGACATCACATCATCATCTTGAGACACCGTGGTATATGAGACGAGAAGATACCACGCAACTTCCCGAACGCCGCCCAGCCGAGTCGCATTCGACGGTTGACCTCTTTCTCGAAGTTAGCCCTAACTGGACCGTTTATCTCGGGTAGACGTACTCTACTACAATTATCTGTAATTGGTACATGTTACTCTCGGACAAAAGTTAAACGAACATTTCAAACCATGTGTGTTCTACGGATTAGCTAACCTCCAGTGGTAGAAGTAGTCAAACTACCCAGCTTCGTCCCAACTATTTTGGATGTTGGGGTCGGTATGTTACACATATGTGATGGAGCCTGCCTATCTGACCGCCACGACGGTGACCTATGCTGTGTTACCCAGTAACTTAACCCATTAACTGGGTAACACGGTACCCCTTGTTGGGGCTAGTGTCAGGTTTTCTGGCTCCCAAACATCCGTAACGACTAAAGATTTACAAATGACAGCCGGGAACAACCGCTTATCCGAGGCACGGAGAAGGCACGGTACGTTATGGATGATCACCCATCCACGGTCCGACGTCGCCAGCTTTATTATTTAGCCACGAGCTCTTCGTTGTAGATGTAGTGCAAGAAAAAAACCATTGATCTCCTTCCTGATGAATTCGCGCAATTAGGTAACTCGTTTTCTTTCAAGCTGCCATATCGTATGAAATCTAAGCAGCCACGGATCCGGTCCATATAGACAATGTAGGCAAAACTTATGGGCAAAAATTATACGTACTGTGTCGATTGTGAACATTCGGAGTTATGAGTTTGATCGTCTCTGTTGTGCACACACAATACAGGTTAACATTTTCATGATATTGCGTTCAGACGCTTCAATATGTGTCAAAAAGTCAAAAGTCAAAACGTTTATTTCAATTAGGCCATTAAACGGCACTTTTGAACGTCATCGTTTACAGTTCAGTAAAAATAATAGAATTACATTAATAAAGTGACTCTACTGTCCATTCGGAAAGGTAGATTCTTATGGAGAAGAACGGACAAGAAACTCCATCGTTACTCTTTTCAAATAATGATTTTACAAAATTTGGTATACAAAAATTAATTTAATATTATGTGAGGACGATGCACCCAGAGTATGCTACTTATAAGAACAAAGTATTACCAGCAGAGGTAAACTAATTCATTATCTAAAGAAATTTAGGTAAATGGTACTCACATATTTACAAACATTGGAACCATTAATTAAACAGTGTGTGAGTCAACAGAAAAATAGAAACACAAAAAAAGAAACAGTAGGTATATCTATAAAGTTAATACATAAATCAACTAGTTGGATTTTGTCTACACCCTTGATTGTCCTATGGAGCAGGACCAGCATGTTTCCAAGCATTCTTATCCTGAATGTAATCTTCTAATTTGTAATATGCTTGTTTACAAAGTGTACTTTTAACATAAGTTTTAAATTTTCCTTCATTTAGTTTTAATATGTCAGAAGGTATCTTATTGTAACATTTAACACAATACCCCATGAAAGAAGTGTAGACTTTAGTTAGTGTACTCCACTAGAAGGTCGCTCAAGCATTCTTCAGTCATCAAATCAGCACAGACTTCATGTTGCCAGCCGCGGTCACTCTCTCATCTTATAATTGAGCCATTTAACATTTTTTCCGTCGTTTAGTGCGGAATTGATTTTGCCGTCGCCATGAAATGAAAATTGATAAAATTATTTCCACAAAATTGTTTATGAAAGAGAGGAAAAAACCTGGTGTAAACAGTCCAAGAATCGTTTAGTCGGGCCTCGGGTTAATTCTTTTACAATACACTGCCTGCGTCCAATTAACCTTCGGCGTATTAGAAATATACGGAGTCATCATTATGAGAATGATTCGTGGAGGCAGCGCGGCCGAGTGCGGTGGTGACGTATGATAAGGTCGCGTGGAGGAGCGCGAGGTGTTCTGTAATCGGTCGGGTTGGCGTCGGCATGTATGAAGGAATGCGCGCAGGGTAGGCGGTCCGCGCGCGACCTGTGACCTGCGCCCGCACCGTGTGCGGCACGATGACGCGCAGCACCACGCTCGCTCCTCGTCGTCACCCATCGCCGTCCCGCATGGAGCACATACATCAGCTATCGACACACGGAATCGATATCTCCTCTTGTTTATTTTTAATTGTTTGCGGCTTTAAACAAAAGAGTAACGATGAAAATAGAGAATTATTGTTAACAGTTATTGAAAAGAATTGCTGATCAAACCTCATCTGAAAATCTATTTAAAGTAGTTAGAATTTGATCACCGGATAAAAAGGCAGGATTGACGACTGACGACTGTTTTATTCAATTTTAGATGACAGCCGTGTCAGTCACGGAACAATAACAGGTGATATATTCATAAGTGAGAAATGGAAAGGGTAACAGGTGCGTGAGAACATATTCTCAAAAGTCAAAATAGAAAAAAGAGGCCAATGTCCCTAAGAGTGGTTTTATTGAAAATCCGTCGGACGAGTGTGGAACAACAAAGCGGCGACTGGGAATGTTGCCAGCGATGAAAAAATACGGCGAGCGGGTCGTGACTTGCAACACTGTGGTTTTCATTTGTCATTTATTTTGATTGTGATAACTGGGTGCGACGTGGAACCATATATTTTAATCGGGACGTCTTGTGAGCGACGCGGGCGCAGGCGGTGCCGCGTTTGTTGTCAACTAGAGCTCTCATCACTCCCAGGATTGGGGTGGTCTTCAGTCAGCCATAAACCACCCAAGCTTGACTCATCAATGTGGTTTTTCAACAAACTCCAATGCTGTTGGTGAATGCATTGTCTTGACACATGTGTTTCATTACGACTTAATGCTCTAAGGGCGACTTGCGAAAATAAACTAACTAACTTGCCCGGTTTAACTATTTAGTTAGTCCCAGAGACGCGCCTAAAACATACAGTCTATGATATTTCTATTATTGTACTATTTTATTTAAGTATCACTAAAAATTAATGTTCAGAACGCATTATTTATGTATTCGCACTTTAAATAAACGGTAGAAGACCTCGTTAGTTCTGCACTATCGGGGATCTTTATAAACGTCTGATACGAAGCAGTTATCACATTTTTGTGACCCGGTTTATGATATGGCAGGCTGTTGACTCTTGAACAACAATGACATCTCCAAAATTTGTCTGTTGCAGAGAAACAAAGTGCAAAATAATTGATTTATAATAGGTGATACTACTTCTCGTCCGTAACAATAAAGTAGGTACTATTTAGCATTTCGTCTACGTATTTGTCATACTAACACTACTCTATACCACACTTTTTGTAACTGAGAAAATAAGTAAGGACGTAAGATCTCTCTCAAGACGCTTAGTTGACATTTCACGTGACCCAAGGGCTGGCTTTTGCCTTGGTCAAAGAATAAGCATTGCCATACAACGTGGCAATGCTGCCAGTCTTTTGGGTACACTTCCAGTCGACAGCGATGCGGATGAATTTTAGTTAAGTATTTATGGAATAAAGAAGTAAGGTCTGGCGCCTCTGGGATCTTAGACCATATTAAGTTATGACAGTTATCTGACATGACTGTTTTGTACACAGTTGCCATGGTAGTGGGCCAGTGCCTTAGACAGTTAACCCAGTGCTAAGCGGAGCAGTGCTAGTGGGCGCTTTCCATACACCTCATCATCTACCTAGCCTTTTCCCAACTATATTATGGTCGGCTTTTAGTCAAACCGGATTCAGCCGAATACCAGTGTTTAACGTGGAGCGGCTGCCTACCAGACCTCCACAACCCATTAACTGGGGAACACGGTACTTCTTGGCAAGACTGGAGTCAGATTTACTGGCTTCTGACAATCCGTAACGACTGCCAAAGACAAATGACAGCCGGGACCAACGGCTAAACGTGCTTTTCGAGCCACGGAGGAAACTCGGTATTTTAAGATGGGAGAGGAGCTTTCCATACACCTAAACCTTTAAACAAAGAGGATCTAGAGAAAAAGTGTGAAAGTAAAATAATTAATTAACCTCAATTTACTTTAACACGTCAATCCATTTTGGTAATTTTAAAGTAGATGAGGCGCAATAATTCCTATTACCTCTTGCGTACCTACGGATCATCTTAGAAAAAACTATTATGAATAGTTTGACTGGCCTGTTGGTCGAGTGGTTAGTGGGAGGTCGTGGGTTCGATTCCCACCCAGGACAAATCTTTGTGTGATAAGTATGATCATTTGTTCTGTGTCTGGGTGTAATTTGTTTATAATATGAATGTATTTAGAAATATATAAGTATGTTTATCAGTTGTCTGGTTGCCATAGCACAGGCTCTGCCTAGTTTGGGATTGAATGACCGTGTGTGAGTTGTCCCAGGATATATTATTATTATTATAGTAAAATGCGCATTGATGCCGATAAATGTTACTTAGGCTACGTTCAATAACTACGCTACACAAACTGTCAGACTATACAATAGAAAAGAATTTATTTCCAACGTAAGTGTTACATTGTATACCACAACTCAAGACTAAGTATTAATCAAAATAAGTAGGTACTTACAATAAGTTCACAAAACAAACATTCTTAGAAATCAATAAAATCATTTCGTACGCTTAAAACTGAACCACTGTTTGAACTTCCAATTAAACAAAAAATCTGATGTTAGTACTATGTTAACAAAAAAAAAAGAGCGAATACGATTGTCGAAATGTCAAAATGTAAGGGATTGATCACGTGTCGACAGCCTTTGTCAATCCTATACATTGGCAGATCCAGGATTGTCGTTTAGAGGGGGGGGAGGGCTTGTCCCCGCTGAGGGTAGGTTTTAGATTATCGATATAGATAGTAGGTTGTAGATTAGCAAAGATGTCTCGATCTTTTGGGGGAGGCTTGGGCCCATACATTTTGACGTCTTAACAATCGCCTTAGTCAATTTTCATTTTTTTATTTTTTTTATTTAATATGGGTTTGCTCTTGACTCTAGTCTAGGTCATAGATGACAGAGACAAAGTCGACGATGGAGCGAGCTTACCCAGAAGAAGCCTGTTCACTCTAATTTTGAAGAGATTAGGGTTGTATGCGTTCGGAAACAGACGCAGGCAGAGAGTTACACTCCTTTGCTGTGCGCATTATAAAAGACGTTTCCTTTTCGTTCTTGTTAATTCCTCAATAACTTCGTTTGGTTGTAGATTAGCAAAGATGTCTCGATCTTTTGGGGGAGGCTTGGGCCCATACATTTTGACGTCTTAACAATGGCCTTAGTCAATTAAGTTAATGTCACTTTTCTAGAGCCACAGCTCGCATGCAAGTTGCATTACATTACATCAATCGCTCTATCGTACCCCGCAATGTAATTGAACTAGAAGGTACGCGTTGCTTGCAGGTGGAAACGCGGTCTTAGGAAGTTCGTCGTTCGTTTTGTTTGCAATTTCATTTCATTTGACATTTCATTTCAATTTTAATTTTTGACTGGTACCTACGTGTATAGATCAGTCAAACATTTATTAATTTTTGTTTCACACTCAACTAAAACATGATGCCTATACTTAAATAAACACGTGAAGTACATATAACTGTGATAGCAATTTATTTAAATACGTATGTTAGTGTTAGGTACAATGATATTTTGTGATTTTGTCCCACATTGTCTTCTCATACCTATTAACACTGCAACATGGAAATACAGTCAAATTTTTTTTTTTTAAATGTAGTGTTCACTAGGATCACTAGTTTAGGGCTTAGGGTTTTAAGTTAAACAACCAAATTCAGTAAGTACGCTTAATACTCAGTGTTGGCACGTCCATAGAGCCCCTAATCGTTTAGTGTCTTGCCGGTTCTTCTCCCTATGGAGAAGAACCGGCAACCTGTTCTAATTGTCGTTTAATAGTAAACGTACCTACAAGGTACCTACCTACCTATGCAGGTTCATATTTTTTATGTTTTTGATATCGCTTTCACTACCCTGTAGCTAATAGAATAGAGCCTCTTGTCATTTTCTTCGAGTTGTTAGATTGTTTCATTGGTAACCATAATATTCACGCGGCCGTTTCATTCGGGCAGAAGACACCATTAGAGTTTTTCCTAAAGTAAAATTTTCCGGGAATAATCACGAATAGTTTCTTAAAAACCAAAATTTGAAAAGAGTAACCATCGAGATTCTTGTCCGTTCTTTTCCATAAGAATCTACCTACCTTTCCGAATGGACAATAGAGTCACTTTATTAATTTAATAATATTATTTTACTGAACTGTAAATGATGACGTTAAAAAGTGCCGTTTAATAGCCTAATTGAAATAAAGGTTTTGACTTTGACTTAATTACACACAAAACATACAGTTGCAAATACATTTCCAATGGGTATTTCCAATTGGGTTTTCTTTCAGCAAACCTCCAAGCGATAAAGACATTTGCTAGCTGATAATGTAAACAATATAATTGTAAAAAGATAAATGAGATAACTAAAGTTAAGGTTTTATACCGTCCCTAGGGTAGAAAAGATATAGCTTGTTAATTAAAGCGATAAATATTGTTGTAATCTAAGGATGACCTTTTTTTTTAATAGCTTCTGCTCGCCACTTCACCCGCGTGAAGTTTTTTGCTTTGACATCAAATAAATCCTGTTTCACTCTGCTATAGCGTAGTATTCATTCGACTGGCCTGTTGGTCGAGTGGTTAGTGACCCTGACTGCTTAACCGGAGGTCGTGGGTTCGATTCCCACCCAGGACAAATCTTTGTGTGATGAGCATGATCATTTGTTCTGTGTCTGGGTGTAATTTGTGTATATTATGTATGTATTTAGAAATATATAAGTATGTTTATCAGTTGTCTGGTTGCCATAGCACAGGCTCTGCCTAGTTTGGGATCGGATGACCGTGTGTGAGTTGTCCCAGGATATATTATTATTATTATTATTATTCAGTGACCGACTTTTGCAATCGGATTTATAGTTTCGGAGATTTACAAGGGAGAATAAAAAAAAATACGCGTTGCGACGACCTTTAGTAACTTGGGGCAAGAAGATGGTAATGGAGACCTGAAGAGATCAAGTCTACTAGTTGTTACCAGTGACGGCTACGCCCGCGTGAATGTCTGAAATCCTCCCAAGGCAACCTATTCCCGGGATAATAAGTATTCTTTACCCTATTCCAGAAGATTTCAGTGCCAACTTTCATCAAAATCGTTAAGGCGTAAAAAAGTTGCAAACAGAGAGGCGGACACACAGAGTTAGTTGCGTATCATAATAATATTATAAAGGCGAAAGTTTGTTACATCTTCACGCGCAAACGGCTGGACCAATTTTGATAAGTTTTGTATGCAGGAAGCTGACACCCTGGATTAACACATAGGCTTTAACTTAGACTTTTAAACTACGGATAACACCGCGGGGCGTAGCTAGTTAGTAAATAATTTTACATTCCTATGAATATTAGAATGTTACATTATAAAAATAAATAGTAATAAAATGTTAATTTTTATACATAGGAAAACATACATTGAAATAATTCACAATTAATTAATAGAGTCACATGATATGGCGAACTGATGCCTCCTAAACTAGGCCAAGAGCCCGTGTCTTAGGAGCCAAAGTTCCTTCTTCCTCCATTTATGATCCTGATTTACTTAAGTTCACGTCCTAGGAACATTGAATAGTTGCAATATGGTATGATAGCGCTGTGTCGCTCGCAGCGATGCAGCGATAATCGTCCATTATCACCCGGTGACATGAGGTCACTCGTCACAGCGCCACAAGATGGCGGCGAACAGAAGTACAATTCTTACAAGATTCTAAAATTCCTCTTACAAGAGTGGCCATCTACCCGTAATTTTGTGAACATTCTTTTTTTGAATTGAAAACTTCTTTGGCGGCGTTGTGCACTTTTTGGGATGGGTAAAAAATGTCAGGACACGTGACCTGATCGAAAATTCGTAAGACGGAGGGAGAGTAGACTGCCGGCGCGGCGTAGGAGAGGAAGTAATATCCCCCTCTCTTTCTACCGCGCGGCGAAAATGTATGCCTCAATGCATGCATATGTAATTCGTGCGAAATTATTCCCGAACCATACCAAAATATCAAAAATGCACAACGTTAATGTTCAAGTTTTCGCTTCTGCCGGCACTCCCGGAGTGCAAGCCGTGGTTTTTTTTTCAAGAGCTAATGTTTAAACTTGTTGGTTTTTAATTTAGCGAAAGATTAATTAATGCATAGTAAGTACTACAGTAAGTAAGGTAGTTTCTCAGTTCAGTGACCAAAACTCGCTACCAATGAAATGCTGGTTTGAAAAGGCAGTATTAACTCACACTATAAAACACTCTAAATTTATTAGAGGCAATTTTCGTATTTTTAAGGACAGTTCGCATTCACAAACTGTCTCATTTCCCTACATTTTGACGAGTTTACGAGATAATATTGCGACTTGAATTTAAACGCTTTTTATGTGTGAGTATTAAACCTTCTGATCTAACGAGGTTAATCAAAGTTAAACACGAAAAGAATGTTAAAATTAATTTTTCGTAGTCTCGTTGACCGTGCTACGCGGGCCTACGCCGTCGTAGCGAGGGTGTAGTACCCAGAGTCGCGGCATTTTGGTCATGAAACTTTATCGTTTCGCAATAGACATTTCATTGTTTACTTTGTAAAAGCTGGTGAATATGAATTAGTTAAGTTTAGTATATTTAAAGTTCCCTAATCTATCTTTACTGGAAGAAATTTCTTTTTAAATAAGCAGCACTTTTGTGCTAGTTTATTTATATTTATTCTTTCCTCTTTTAAGTTTTTTATGTATTTATAAATAAATAATGAAAATACCGTACACAATAGAGATACCTGAATTAACCCTTAGCACTAATTAAGAAATCGTGCGTACAATATGTACTATGAAAATGCATATTAAAATAACCCAATTACATATAGTCAAATAAAAGTATAACAGTAACAGAGGTGAAAGTATTCAGATAAAAAACCATATTATTTTTCTACATAGTCTCACTTGACTTCAACGCACTTATTCCAGCGCTTCTCCAACATTCATTTCTTCCCGAAAATGAGATTCTGCAGGCTGTGAAAATATTAATCTTCTTTATTGGATGCGAAACGCTTCCCAGAAACTAATCTCTTTATGTTTTGGAATAGATAGTCGGAGGGTGCCAAATCATGAGAATAGGAGGGATAGCCGAGCACATCAAACCCCAAATCCCGCAGTTATCCCATCGCCAATCGCCGTCGCCCCCTTGTGTACAGGTGCGTTGTTCTGGTGAAAGATGTCTTTTTTTCATCTTCAAGGCAGGCCATTTTTCGCGAGTTTTGCCACCCAACTGATCAAGAAGGTTGGAGTAACATTCGCCAGTAATTGTTTTTTCCTTCTCCAAGATAATCAATTAACAGGATCCGTTTCGCATACCAAAACACTCTGGCCCTAACTTTTCCGGCAGATTCCAGACGGCGAATCGACTTCGCTCTCTTTGTCGCTGAACGACCGGCTTCCACCTACTGCTTCAACTGCTCTTTCGTATCTGGCGTGTTGTGGTGGACCCATGTACCATTAAGGATGACAAATCGCTGCACAAAATTGGTCGCATCTCTATTGAATGGGTCCAGAGATTTCTGCCAATATCGTTTACGCATTTGCTTTTGATTGGTATTTTAGCAAATGTTGCACTCTCCCGCGCAGAGTCGCGCATCCCTATTTCTGTGTGTAAGATCTTTTGCTCCCTTTGTTCTAACGTCCCCACAGCCTCAACTATACCGCTCAATTTCAGTCACTTATCTTATAAAACGATATCATGCACTGTTCGCTGGTTTTCAGTTTTAGGCCGTTTATCACGTGGGACATCGTTCAGCGACGTGCGACCACATTTAAATTTAGCTGCCCACTTTTTAATGGTTGACAGGAAAGGAGCAGAGTCCCCGTTAACTTTTGTCAACTTCGAATGAATTTCCTTAGAAGCAAGAAAAAACATGCAAGACAAAATTTTGCAAAAAGTGAAACTATTTGAGAAAACAAGTTGAAACTTGTCATACAAACTAATGACACATGCAACTTGGCGAGAAAAAAAAAGTTTTTCTGTTGATTGGTACGCAATCTTTTTGTAAGATCGAGAACTTTTCACCTTACCCTAATAGGTACAAAGTTGTTTTTTGGGGCTTAGGACATAGACAAAGTGTCACTCTATCACCGATTTCTAATGTCAAAAGTATTAATGTCAATAGTAGGATTGACCAATTGATATGTCGGTAACGCATAAAATAGACCAAGATTTATAACAATCATTATAGATAATAGAATGCGACTCTGTTACGGTCTTTTATTCATGGATGTTTAATCACCGGAGATCGGAAAAGGTAGATTATATTTACCTAAAGTTCGATGAAGTAAGTAACATAGTGTAGATAATACCTCCTCTAAACCATGACAATTAAAACCGGGATTATAAAAAAAATATTCAGAATACAATATAATCAGGTAAATAACAGAAGAACTTCCAGGTATTAATTTTGTATGTATAACAATTAAACAGCTTTAGTAATGAACTCAAAAAACTAAGATTTTTCAAAATAATAATAATTTAGTTCAAATGTATTCAATAATAATGTATTATAAGTGATTTGCAATTTCATAAATCCCGGGATTTAATCGTCATGTTAACGATTCTGGGATTTTAGAGGAGGTATTATCAACTCTATGTAACTCACTTCCTTGAACAGTAGGTAAATATACTCTACCTATTCCGATCACTGTTAATCACACACACTTCAAACACGAAGAAAGGAAATGTATGAAGCTTGCGTTGCAGCTATCGTTGTTTGGTGGCTGCGACACGACAACTGAAGCTGTCATGCACACAGTTTAAAAAAATATATTATTAACCCTCAGAACTAAGCTGTAGAATTTAATTTTAATTTTAACTTTTGTGTTGCCTACATATTTATTGTTTAAACCACTAAGTTTTCGACACAAATGTAAATTTGTTGAAGAAGAAATAAATAATGAAATAAATAATGTTATAACTTATGAATGTCCACCGGAGAGCGTACAGCATCACGCCGCCTTGACATTAGGCACCGAGCAGAGTCACCGCTAGTCAATAATATTGTGTAATCATCAGCGCGGGTACTGGCATGATTGGTCTCTTTGTATGTTTGATTGACAGCAGACATTTGCGTGCCAAATCAGACTAGAGTCCGGCCAACGGAAGAAGTTCCGCGGACGCGGCGCTAGTTTCCATGCGACTGTACGCTATCCTCTAACAAATCTTGTTAGTTCCATTTATTTCCGCGGGACTTCTTTCGTTGGACGGACTCTAGAGCTGATTATATCGTGTGCTAAATAAACAGTATAGTCGCACTTAAGGTGAGGTAATTTATACTGATGTCAGCAAAATCCTTGTGATTTAGAAGTTATGATCCTAAAGGTACTGTTTACAAAATTAATTCACTTCTCGTGTCTATCTTTGACAGTGGCTCGTCTTTCTTCTAAGCTCCGGAAAGGATTTGATGCAGGTACGGGTCGCTAGTGTAAAATAAATATAGTAGGTACCTATTAATGGTGATAAACTGATAATATAGGTCGAGAGAAACAACACAATGCATTTTATATCAACAAAATATAGGGCAAATAACTTGTTTAAGTTTCCCATTAGCCTGCAGCCGAGCGAATAATGTTGCAAAAGTAAAAAAAGACGATACATTCGGGTGCTCGTTAAAATGTGAGCCGTGTCACAGTTTAAATAATATTTGTGTGTTGTGGCGCGCATAACGAGCGGTGTTGCCAGCGTAAATCGACGCTCGCCGGCGGCAACGCGGTGATTGCTTTCTTGATGTATCATCTGTTTATTGTTTATTCAGCGCGTCTTTTTGTCTGGTAGCGGCGCGGGCGCAGGCGACCGGCCCGCTCGGTCGCCGCGCGCGCCTTCCACACAGCCTTTTGTTTTAACCAGGATGTTTGATGCAGCCAGTTGTGGAAGTGCGCCCGCACAGCTGGTATATCACTTAAAAGCGAAGAACACACACTGTGGTGACTTTTACTTCTTCGTTTGCTTTCCTTTAAATATTGCGAAAAGATACCCTACAGATACTACACAGCTTAAGCAAATAATTCGATCTCTTCTTAGCAGAAAGTCTAATCGCGTTACACAGTTGATAGTTTGATACTATTATTTTCAATACCTCAGACGAAAGTTGTCGATCTCGGCGTCGATGTTATCAGGATCAACTGATAAATGCTACGTAGTATTGGGACATATAATGATCTCGCTTCATATCCGCGACTCACACATCAGGCTGCGCGCGCGCACGCGAGGGCCGCGCCCACGCCTGCGCAGTGCCCGCCGTAATGCGCGCTCCATGTCTTATGTAAATGCACCATGTCCACTCTTGGCTTTAATTAATCTCTAGCTGCATAAATAAGCCTTGCCTTCGATCGATCCATTGAGTATAAACAATGGCAACTCGATTCGGCCTGTCGTTATCATAATTCGAATATATCGATATAGTTTCGCTCGTAAACATGATTGCCTGGTTGATTGAATATTTTGCATGTTATTATAACATGTTTAGTTTTCCTTCATTTGAATTTTAAGGATTGTACACGTAAGCAATGTCATTAGGGTCTTTGCCATATAAGTTCTGTGTTTAATTACTTTCTATTGCCCTAATTAGGCCAGTGAAAAGTTAAATAATTGAAACCTTTTTTCATTATTTTCTAAACCATGAGTTGAAATTGCATTTGTAAAATTATCGGACGTGTAAGAAATGTTTAATAAGATGAAATGCACGGAGTTCCTATTTCGATAACCCGACTAATTAATTCGATCTTAATGGGTTTCCACTTTAAATTATCCTCTGTCAACTGTGTTGTTGTTCATACATAAAGAAAGCTCGTCGTCATAAAACCGTTACACACAGCTTTATGATGTGTTTAGCACACTAGCCGTGGAATATGATCGTAATTATCATCAATCGCAGCAACACTGGGTGCGCGAGCGCAGGCGGTCGCGCTAATGCGAACAGACCCTTACGGCGGAGGCAATCGCTGTTCTTACTCGATTTACAATTATTATTCTCTCTCACTTGTTTCCTATTTACATTAACTTAACTTACGACAATAATGTTCTCTAACGTCTTCACAAATTAAAACCATTCGACATGTTTCTTAAACGAAACTCGCACTCTTACCCGTCGGCACTCATTGAAATGTAATCGATGCGCCTCCTACGTGTTAGTGTGTACCTACTCACCGGTCGTGTTTGTGATCACAGAAAAATTTATGTGTCATTAACTCTTATAAAAGCAAAGTAATTAAAAATGTTATAGTAACAAATCAGTCGTCGATATTCATGAAGGTTACGTTATTAGAGTCGCATTGTATCGCGGCGCAGCCATTGCTCACAGTGTCGCCGGGGGCGGCTAACAGTGACTCCAAATTGTTAAAACAAACTGTGGAATAATGCCGCGATATATCTCTCGTGCCGTTGTATTTAAAACAAATAAGTTAAATCATGCGCGGACGCACGGAGGAGGACAGAGAGGACGGAGGGACGCGATGCTGAATGGATATTAAAATGTGAGGGTGGCAGGGGAGCGGCGCGCGCGCGGAAAGCAATCAACGAGTGAGGATTTACGAGCAGCCGCGGGCGCCCCGCGACCGGACCGCGGGCGAGCCGCGCGGCGCCCGCGCACCTCACGCACACGATTTTGTCAAACGCCCTCGGGACTCACGGATCATCCGTTTAATAAACAGAAATACCAAACGGTTTACACTGTAAATCAGATAGCGGCGCATGGTTCAGACCTCCCGATCCACATGAATAGTGAACGCGCTTATCTGGCTCGGGTACGCGACATCTTCATTATCGCCGAGTGTTAAAACTTGTTAATCTGTCACTTAGTTAATTATTATGCGAGGGCCGCAGTTAATTGATTCAGTCGACGACAAAATGTTAATAAGCGGTGATAGCGCTGGTGAAACGGTGCTTCTGTCCGGAGACGCTACGTTTTGAAATGCAAATCGTGCTTTTGGAATATTGGTGTGGATAGCGCCGATAAGAGACGCGGCTGACTGAATTAATATACGTGTAACACGCGATTTTGCACTTTGTGTACAGCTGTGTTAACGACAGCGGCGCGCGCGCCGGTGTGTGCGCGTCGCCACAGCTTGCGTCTGTGTGCACCGGCCTTAATGCAACTAATATATTTTTATATGGTAATGGAGTCCGTTTTATGCCTCCTGTTATTACATAATAATACGACTGCAAGTGTGCAATTTAAGTCTAGACTTAATCTGATTGTTCACCAGTTGTTTTCCATTATACAGAACCTAATTAGATTGAATAATGCTACTCTAAATTCTCAAATTATGAATTTAAGTAGCCTCACGCCCAAGATTATAAACTCTTAATTCGTATTGCGTGGATATCAATATGGACTTGGGACCAGAAGATTTTGTAAATAAACAAAGCGAAGATTGGTGATAATGTACATTTGTGTTTATAACTTTATAAATCCTTAAGAAGGGGTACAAATTGCATACTATTGATTTAATGACTGAAAAAAAAAATGACTCCTAGAATAAACACAACCTACGGCAACACATGCATATTTTAATATAGACAATATATTAAAACCGATATCTATTGTTGTAATTAAAAATAATCAAGTGTTTTAATTAATCACATCTAGACACTTTTTATTAATTATTTTTAAAATTAAAAACCAGCAAGAGACGTTGTATCTGAAAACTATCGTAAATAGTTTAAAAAATGTTCTGAAAGCCACACATTACAATAAAAGTTAAGGTATAAAAAAAAATCGATAGACTCCCATATTTATTAAAATTTCAACGATTTCTAGTTTAACGCAAAGTGTAACATAAAAAGTATGTCCTTGCAAACAAGGTTTGATATGCAAAAAAAGCGTTTTAAATGCTCCCGGTAAGTGACAGGTTCATTGGCACATTAGGCGTAATGAATTCGTCGGGAGCGCGCGGCGGGGCAGGCGGCTGCGACTGCGGCAGGCGGCTCCTTATTCAACCTCACACAAAACAAACAGGTTCGTTTTAATGTCCGCGTTAAGTGATATGATAGCGTGTTAATGGTGTGTTGCATGCGTTTATTTAATTAATTAAATATGAAGGGCTCGCGAATCGTAATCAGGGGCTCCCGGGACTCGCGCGTCGCGGTCGCCACAGACGCCGCTCGTACTGATAACACTTGCCTCTTTCATAAACAGGACGTTTTGTTTGTTTGTTTTCTGCTCGTGGAGTAAGTTACATATTTAGAACACGGTATTACTTACACAGTATTTTTCATACCAGCTGGTCAGAGCTATTGCTAGCCAAAGGAAAGGACTTCACTATTTCGCAGCGCTCACTCGTTCTGTCTTTTGAACAGAGGCTCTAGCTAGGCTAAGTATATAGGCAAACATTTATATATAGGAATTCATCAGCTTTATCTAACGACTGTTTAATTTTAGGGATTGACCACGTGGCCATTTTGGAACAGGGTAGATGACTAAAATGATCTAATTAGTCCGTAAAATTGCCAGTATTAGTTTACCGGCTTTTATATCCTCTGTTCACGGAACTGATAAATTAATCAGGAATATTCTAGTTTCTACACTGATTGAATCGAACCGAGGAACCGAGGCTGTGAAAGCCTGGAAACTCGCTTGCCCGAATTCAAATCACCCCGGACCCGGTACTACCCTTCATCCCGGAGATGGTGGGATGAGCCGCTCTGCAGACAAGTTCAGAGAAAACCTTATTGCCACATCAACTACTACTGCAGAGCATACGCGCCTGCTGGCTGTGGGTGAGTGGAAGTCGGGTCTCTGGCTTCACGCACTACCGTCGTCGAACCTAGGCACTTTCTTCGACGACATCACTTTCCGCCTCGCTGCTCCACTACGTTTAGGAGCCCCATGTTGTTCTGCTCGTCGCTGTCACTGTGGTGAAGTTGCCAGCAGCCTCGGGCACCACGGACTGTCTTGAAGCCGTAGTGCGGTCCATTTGCGCGACACGCTAATTTAAATGACATTATCCGACAAGCTCATGTCACCGTCTGCGTTCCAGCCGTTTTAGAATCCAATGGATTGGCACAAGACTGTGGCAAAAGACCGGACAGCATGTCTTTGTTTCCATGGAAAATGGGTATTGAGTAGGTCGATACTCTTGCGCCATCCCATCTTCCTAGTTCGTCGTGTTGTCCTGGCTCTGCCGCTGCGGCTGCGGAAAACCTCAAGCAGCGTCAATATAATAACCTTATTGGTAACTGTTGTAGAAAAGTATAACCTCTGTTGTGCGGACTTGTTTTTATAGATATATTGTTTTCTTAATGTATTGCCTAGTTACTTGCTAGGCAATACATCAAGAACCATGTAAATGGGTTTATAAACTTAAAAAGGACGCTTATGGTAATGTCACTAAATATAAAGCCAGACTCGTCGTCAAAGGTTTTAAGCAAGTTAAAGGCGTAGACTACGACGAGACTTTTGCGCCAGTGATTCGTCATTCTTCTCTCCGCACCTTGTTTGCATTAGCTGCAGAGATGGGCTTAAGAATGAAACACTTAGACGTTGACACCGCGTTCCTTAACGGAAACTTAGAAGAAGAAGTTTTTATGGAGCAACCCCTTGGCTTCAAAGCAAAAGACAAGGAAAACAAGGTGTGTTTGTTGCGTAAATCCTTGTACGGCCTTAAACAGGCGCCAAGAGCTTGGAACAAAAAGTTAAACGAAACGCTTATAAAAATAGGTTTTACAGGAACTCCTTCTGAGCCTTGCGTATATACGAAACTTTTTGGTGAAGAACTCGTTATATTAGGTATTTTTGTCGATGATATAATCGTCTTCTTTAAATCTGAATTGACATTCTATATACTCCTTTAGTTAAAAAGAATATGGAAAGGAGAACCGATGGACAAGTTGGAGAGTCTTATCCTTATCAGAATTTATTAGGAGGTTTAATGTACCTTTCGGTAAACTCTAGGCCCGATATCGCCTACGCCACGAGCTACTTAAGTCAGTATAATACGTGTTATACGAAGGAACACTGGAATGCTGCAAAAAGGGTTCTGCAGTACCTAAAGGGTACTGTAAACTATTCATTGGTTTATAGGAGAAGCGGAAACCCCTTAAAAGGCTATTGTGACGCTGACTGGGCAAACTGCACGATAGATAGAAGATCATATACTGGGTACGCCTTCAAGTTGAGTGGAGGTCTTGTATCTTGGGAGTCCAAGAAGCAACCTACTGTTGCCTTATCCTCGGCGGAAGCAGAGTATATGGCACTAGCGTCTGCCACGAAGGAAGCGTGTTACTTGCGTCGATTTATCTATGAGATAACAGGTAAACTTTCATCAGTTAACTTAGCTTCTGACAGTCAGAGTGCCATTAATCTGGTTCGAAATCCCGTACACTACAGCAGGACGAAGCATATTGATACTAGTTTTCACTTTATTAGGGAAAAAGTATCCGATAACGTTATAATGTTAGAATATGTGAAAACTAGTGATATGCCTGCTGATGTGCTAACAAAGCCACTAGGGCCTATAGCACACAAACGATGTACAGTTAGCTTAGGTCTAGAAACTTAGTTTTATTATTTTTTGTTTTCTGTTAGTGTGTTTGTCTTGCACAACTTCGATTAAGGGCGGCTGTTGTAGAAAAGTATAACCTCTGTTGTGCGGATTTGTTTTTATAGATATATTGTTTTCTTAATGTATTGCCTAGTTACTTGAAATAAACACTCTTGTCATTCAGCATCTTTTTCTAACTCTTATTTTACTAAATAATATATTTAATACTATTCCAACCAAATATCACAACAGTAACTATATTTTTGAGACCTTAAGGGTTGAAACCCACGGCCGTGGGGCCCTTGTGCTGACAGCGTTGAGGACGAATGATTAATGTTTTTTTTTTTAATTTGTTGTAAGATTACACTAATCTTACAACAAATTAAAAAAAAATGTTTTTTGTTCATTTTAGTTATTATTGTTTATTGCTAATATTGTGTTTCTACTAATTGAATATAAAACTGACGGACTAAATATAATCATATTTTTTTACTCAGGAATCTTCCCTATTCCTAACAGTTGCTATTTCTGATTGAAATTCACTTTTCCTAAAGCGTCGAAGTAGTGAGAGAGCAAGTCTATATATTTCCCTCTACCCAGGTTGTTTATGGTTATCTTTCTGATCAAACGGCTTTTGACTTCACTTTGCAATAGGTATTTATGATCTGCCCTATGCATCATAGCTATAATATTATTAGGTATCACTTGATCAATTTGATCCACGTCACTCAAATTACGTTTTATTCGCTTGTATAAAGAAAATCAGCAAATCTTGTGTATTAGCTTTATAATAGAATATAGGCTCTTTATAATGTACATAATGTAAGTTACTGAAAATATTGATTTCGAAAACATTACCCAGGGTGGCAATAGAACTGCCAGGGTTCCTAATTATTATTTCCCTAATTAAGCCGTGAAGCCCATTTTTCGGAAATCACATTTTTATTAGAAAAACTGATGGAAATAATCATTTAAATGCGAGATTTTGTATCGCCATTTAGCTACCAAGTCTAGTTTTTGAGTAATATTTTGTTGAAAATCATCCTATTTCCATCCGGATATAACCAAAAAAAAAAATAATTACGACTAAACTAAGCATGACACGAAATAATGACATTAAGTACATTGATGGCGTCTCTTATGCCGAGTATTTTAAAGCACAAATGAACCTCGTGACTTAATTAGATCCAGATAGTTATTACGAGATTTTTGGTTTTTCTTTTTTTTTTAAATAATTCATAAAACACTGTGCCGTGGGATAAGTGTTTGATTAGATTAGAGGGTAGCTAGCGAGCTCCTGTTCTAAATGATAGAATACCAGGGTTGCGGAATTTGTTCGAAAGAGTCACTGCGGCCCTGGAACGCAAGGGGCTTTAGAACGAATACGGATGGGTTTTAGTCAGTAAGAGTCTGACACACCGCATCCATAAAAAATTGATGAGGCTGCCTGCCTTCTTGCTAAAAGCAAGCTTTTAAAGACAACCTTTGGATGAATTTAAAAGAAAGAAAGGTTTTTTTTTAGATGACTGTATTGTACTCCAGTAAACAATTATACATTAATTTTGAAAATATCTTTATCAGTGTCGAAGATATGAATATTTAAAGTTGGCAATTAAAAAGGGAAGTCCGTCCCCTCTGACATAAGAAGCCGTGAAGCCGCAGCTGCCATAGAAAACGGCGTTTTCGTGAAAGGAAAAAATATATTCGTTTAAAATGACTAATTTCGTTTGATTTTTGATCAACTTTTTTTCTTGTTAGAGCATTATTTTTTTTGTATTTTTTTACAATAAACTAGGTCGATAATATATATTTTTGAAGTGAAAACTTCTTTAGCAGCGTTGTGCATGGGTAAAAAATGTAAAACTCGCGTCAGGACACGTGACCTGATCGAAAATTCGTAAGACGTTATAAATTGTCATGTGTGTGTACGATAGCGCAATAAATGAATATTGTATTTTACCACATAAATGATAGTACTTTAATACTGATAATTAAAACAATTCGTGCGAAATTATTCCCTAACCATTCCAAAATATCAGAAATGCACAATGTTAATGTTCAAGTTTTCACTTCTGCCGGCACTTCCGGAGTGCAACCCGTTGTTTTTTTTTCATATTTGAGTAAAGACGGTTAAGGAGAGAGACAGTGCGGTGGTAGTATTTACAAACTTTCAAAACTGCTATGCACTATTCTTTCTAGTAAAATATACCTAAATTTACGCCGGTTTACTATGCATTCCTTATTTCGATAGTTATGGAGTAAGACATGTGTAACTAACTCGGTGAAGGCGGATCTGATTGTTAATGCTTGCTGTTGGCCAATCAGCTATCAGTAAACACACAACCCGCGAATGTTTTTACACAGAATAATAGTCTATCTTGACTTCGATTGTGTATTAGATGAAAAACTTTCGATCAGAATTGTAGACTTTTACACAGAGTTCTGGACATGGTGCATTATCGTCATCTGCCTAGCCTTTTCTCAACTAAATTGGGGTCGGCTTCTAGTCAAACCTGATTCAGCTGAATTATAAGTATTTAACATTTTGCATACTAAGGTATTCCTGCAATATGTAGTGTAGATACTGCCATATTATGTGAAAATTCACCATCTACGAGTATACTCTACCAAACGTTTATTTAGTATATATCTAAAGAACGGTAGCTAGCAGATTAGGTTAATAGTTATTTAAACTTTTAATGATATTGATAATAAATGTCACTTAGAAATAAACAAGGTGGAGCACACCTTGCACGCTACAAGACGCGCCTGAATGTCAGGCCGCTCGTAAAACATACATACGAGATTACTACACAAACAATTATTACAGGACAAACTATAATGACCCATAAACTATATTGGGGCATAAATAGACCGCAGTTGAACCTCGCAGTGTAGTGCTGCGACCACACATACGGCCGGCTGCTTACTGGCTCGCGCCTGGTTTCTGCAGGCGATTCGCCGAGGTGTAGCCTCGCCACTATACCGTCAACGTGATCGTTAGCAATAAAAATTGCAGCAACTTTAATATTACGATGGTGGTGGGGCAGTGCGTATGTGCGGTGGCCTTTTGCCGCTCACGTAATCTCTCATTCATTTATTTTTAATAGCATGCACACGCGGCGCCGGCGCATCCAGCCCGTGTGCGGCGCCCGCGCACGCCGCTGACCAGCGAGAACATTACATTTGCTACGCGAACACTTTTTGTGTTAAGAGCTGTGCTTTGCGAAATTATTATAATTGTTGTATCTTCAATGACACCGACAAGGTCCCGCTAACGTGTACCGATTGGCTCAACATCACAATGTACCGTTTAGGATCACTCTTGATGCATGAGCGATGATTTAAAACTTTTTGCAGAGATAATTGTTGGTTTTTTAGGTTTTGAATGGACACCATCGTTTGATGAACTTGACAAAAAACTAAACACAGCTCGTACAGTGGTGTAAATACTGCACGCTCTGTTACACTTTATACAAAACTCATAAAGTGGAAAGTTTTCTATCTTCGACCGTTTAACATCCTTTCGAGTGTCGTTATGTTTAGAAACTTTCATCTTTTTGCCAAATACATCAAAGAATTTTTTAAATCTATTATAATTTTCCGTAGCACCGGAACAATGTCTTTGGTCCTCTACACTTTTATTTGGTGATGTTAATTAAAATTCCCCGTCTAAAAGGTCACTCTAAAACCATTTTAGCAATTATTGTTGTATTCTTTTTTAACTAATAATAAATTGCGAGGGTATCGGAGTCGAACCAGGGCCGCCTCAACAGTTCGGCGCCGGAGTGTACACAACACTACTACTAAGATGTACTACATCTACTACTAAGATGTACTACATCTACTACTAAGATGTACTACATCTACTACTAAGATGTACTACATCTACTACTAAGATGTACTACATCTACTACTAAGATGTACTACATCTACTACTAAGATGTACTACATCTACTACTAAGATGCAAGTGATTTATAATTGTAGCACCCTGTCGCAAAAAGTTGAAAATTAATTTGTCCAGTAATATAGAAATAAGAGCGGCTTAGAAAGAAGATAGGTAAATCAATGGAATGTAAGACCGCGCGAGACCATCCCGAAAATTTTAACTTGGACGTCTTATACTGAAAAGTTCAAGTAACGATTGAACAGTGGTTTTATCTACTAAGGACATTCTAAAACCCGAATATTGCCCGAAGTTTACACATATGTAGATACACCAATCCAACAAGGCTTACGATTTCTGGCAGTCGGCATGCGCCTCCTAGGCCTAGGCACTCGAGTTTATTGCACCCCTTGCACCCCAGGAAAAAGCCGGCCCTGAGTCGAACGATAAATTATATTCCATGCAAGCATGTTCGGTCGCCATTGGAAAGTTACACCTTGTAATCGTTGTTGTATCTTATTTTCTGTAATAATTGTTCTGTCTTCATATATCATAGGTGCACGACAGTGGTGTGCGTTGTCGGTGTCTTCCTTTACATCCATTCTCCTGCTGGCGAGCGCTCATTGTTTGTCCGCCCGCGTTCCGTGTGTTGTCCGCCAGCGTGACGTGTGTGTTTGCGCAGGAGTTTCGGCGCCAAGTGCTCGAAGTGCTGCCGCGGCATCTCGTCGTCGGACTGGGTGCGCAAGGCGCGCGAGCAGGTGTACCACCTGGCGTGCTTCGCGTGCGACGCGTGCGGCCGCCAGCTGTCCACCGGCGAGCAGTTCGCGCTGCACGAGGACCGCGTGCTCTGCAAGCCGCACTATCTCGAAACGCTAGATGGAGGGTCCATCTCGTCTGATGGTGAGCTGATTTTGAGTCTTTAGTTAGTCTAGTTTATTCCCCATTTTGAGTCAATCGTTTCTAATTATCACAAAAGTGCAATTTAAAAAACACCGAGGCCCACCTCTTAACTGAGACGATGCCTGAGGTAGCTGCTCGGTGATGAGGGTGTAGTGGCGTCGTGCGATGACCCAATCAGTTTACCGCTGTTTAGCCTTTAGTTTACCTCCCTCCCGCATCACTCATCAGGTACCATCTCAGTTAAACGCTAAACCTATACAACTAAATTCTGTAAACGGTCCTCTTTTAGTAAGTAGACTAACAAATCCAATATGTGCAAAAACGATGTGAACCACAGACGGGTGCGACTCAGAAGGTTACCACAAGAGCAAGGCGAAGCGGGTGCGGACGACCTTCACGGAGGAGCAGCTGCAGGTGTTGCAGGCCAACTTCCAGCTGGACTCCAACCCGGACGGCCAGGACCTGGAGCGCATCGCGCAGGTCACCGGCCTCAGCAAGCGGGTGACGCAGGTGTGGTTCCAGAACAGCCGCGCGCGCCAGAAGAAGCACCAACACACCGGGAAGGGCAAGCAGAGCCAACGTTAGTATGCCCAGGGCGAGGTTGAGTGGTGGGGGAGATGTGCTTCTACGTTTACATTGAGACAGAAAACATTTTAAATCTTATAGTTACTAATGTAAGGTCTTTTATGTTAGAAGCAAATCCTTCCAACAGGAATACAAAATTAGCACTGCTTGTAGCAGCACATTGGCGAAGTTCTCAAGTTGTCTGCCTAGCGATCTGCTCCGCGACCTCTGCGCTGTGTTGTCTGCCCGTGTTTACCGTGTCCCGTGTGTCCGCAGTGGTGTCCCGTGACGCAGACCCGGCGGGGTTTGGCCGCCCCATCAACCTGCACCTCACCTACTCCTTCCAGAACAAACCACCTTTTGTACCGATAGGTAAGAACCACTTTTTGCACCTGTACTTTAGTGTGCTGCCGGTCGATTCCGTAAACATGTTGAAGTGAAGGCTTGGGTGAAGTCATCACGAGGTGAGCTGTCAATCCATATAATCACAATGTCACATGATCACGGAGTGAGCTGTCATTCCATCTTGATTATATGGATTGACAGCTCACCTCGTGCTCACTCAACCAAGCCTTCACTGCGACATGTTTACAGAATCGACCGGCTGTGGTCTTTATGCTCGTGTTACAAATTGTAACATAAATCACGGTATCTTCTGCTGCCTTATAACTTTTTTATTATAGATAGGCACGCGTTTGACCACAATCTTACCTGAACGAAATTGATGATGTAGTCGACGATGGAGCACGCTTGCCTAGAAGTACTCTTGACGTAAAGATGTGTTGTAGGTATCAGGAAACACAGGCTCCAGCAGGGAATTCAACTCCATGATATACATATATTAAAATGTCCCCATAACGCTTTGTGCGTATGGGTGAGAAGCCACCATGTACCTGTGGCTCATTGCCTTACGTCTTCGTGTCCGATGATGGCTACGCGGAACTAAATTTTGCAAATCCGACGCCAACTAACAATGCAAATTGATATCATGATTTTTGTAATTGTATAAGTCAATCAAATCTAGAGCTCACTGCAACGCGCTGTATGTGAAGCTCACAATACGTTTTAATTATAACTACGACCAATATCGTCTAGACTCTAGACTGCTATCCAATTATTTCCGTAAACTTCTTACAGTAATTTAACCTGGCAACACTCCTTTTTTGCTGTCCATTATTGTAAAAGCTATTAATGCTTTTGTTACGCCTGCATGGTGTGGCGACTCGTTCCTATAAATAACAACAATAACAATCATGTCGGTTGGTAAAAACGATTGTTTTTTTAATTACACTTCAGAGTGTATTCAGGTATCCTTGTTAGAAACTTTACACCCGTAAAACTGCTAGCACAAGACTAAGGGCCTGTTTCACGAGCTCCCAATACCAACTAATAACCGAATAAATTCGATAATGGAACATAATTTGTATCTGCCAAGTAAATGAACGGGAACTTAATCGTAGGTGGTGAAATATTTGCGGAATTTGTTCGAAAGAGTCACCGCGGCCCTGGAATTCAAAGGCTTTAGAAGGAACACGGATGGGTTTTAGTCAGTAAGAGTCTGACACGCCCTTCCGCTCCACCCAGAGCGGAAGAAGTTATTTGATGATTTCCCATCCTTAAAAAAAGGTGGTGAAACATGCCATAAGGGTAAAATAAAGATGATGACGCCTCAACGTTAATCACGACAGGCTATTATTGCATGCAAACGTGCTTTCTCGCGCCACAACAATCTTAATTGATAAACTTCATATAGTAATGCTATTTATTGGTGTTTTCCAGATGGAACATCTTTCACGGATTCCTCAATGGATGAGCTGTCCGAAGACTCGTCGATCCACTGCATGCAGAGCGAGGTGTGAGCAGGGAACACACCCCGGGTCGAGAGCACCCGCGCGTCAGGCTCCTGTACAGACTCACCATATCTTACTACATCATAACGATCTTAGAAATTTAATATATTGCTAGTTTTGCCATGTACGTAAATTGCCCTGTTTGCCATACATCATGTACTTTCTAATCTTAAAACATGTCTCTGCTGAGGATCAGTTGTTTTTGTGAATGCGATTAGTGTTATATAAACTGTAAAACTATCAATAGTTCGTATCGTGCGAGACTTGTAAATTCTCGCAAACTTTAAACCCTTAATATGGAGACATCATCTATTTGTAATAACTGATAACTAGTGTTAAACTTTATAATTTTAACAATATCATAACTTATGAATCTCTTGTGGACATCTAATATTTATTGTAAAAAGTTGTATTTATTTATTTATTTCTAGTAACTGTGATACTTTCTCTTTCGCAACTGTTCTCCGTTTGTTTACATTTCTTAATATTTTACTTAAAACAAACTTTACACGATCTATGCAATTTTATATTTAGAGTACTATAGTTTAGTGCCAAATCGTAAATATAAGCGGTAGACAGCTGATTTAATGTGAAAAAAACAATAGAACTTGAGAAAATGTACTTTTATGCATGTTAATTCTTACATTATGTTCCAATCTAGGTTCTGTAGGCCTAAATATAAGCTAGAAGAACGTCCTGCCAACACCTAAGCATAGAGTGTCGAGTGTTCTCGAGTGGTTGGTCCAGTAACTATGTCTTAGTGGCGCTGCTTGCAAATTAAACTCAGCGTAGACAAGATGTTACAAAAATAACACAACACCTGAAAATCGTAATTTAAACCCTGGCCGGTGTTACGGATCGTTATGTAACATTCGCAGCGAGCATGTTATGTTACGCCGTGTCCTAAAATCCGTGTGCACGCATGCTCGCTTTGAAACATGTTTTTTTACGCCCCGTAACACGAGTCATTGAGTCATTAACCACCTTAAGGGTTGCTGTTAAAAGTTGATCATAATCAGGATTTTCGTTTTTCTATTACACCCTGTGTATTCGTCATAGCATCGCATGTTAAACATGAATGGTGACTCTTTTTAATTGTGCAAATATTTACACCTTCCAACAAGCATTGCCAGTAGACTCACTGAATTAGGATCGATTTTTCATCAGTCGGGTAATTTTTAACTTAAGAAAGTGTGGCATCTTTTGTAGATATGAAAAACATGTCAAATTGCCATATTTATTCTTTCAGTTAAATATATCTGACGATTGAAAAGTCTGCCCTTAAAAATGTTTCATAACGAAACTGTTACCTACAGCTGAAATCTGAACGAAAATGTTAACTATAATATTCATCAGGATTATAATTTAATTTATGTATTGTAAAAAGTAGTAAAATAAGGCATGAGTATCTCAGCAATTCTAGTTATTGTATTGTCTGTCAATTATATCGCTGTAGTGTACCGACGACATTATTAGATTTTGTTCAGTATTGTAAATAAAAACCTGGTGTACTTAATTAATATGATTGTAAATAAGGCATGGGAGCACACGGGGCGTGCGGCCGCTGCAAACCCGCTCGCCCGTGTGTTTCTATACAGATAGGATATATTAACTTATGCTGTAGATGTTAAGTGACATGTAGGGCATCATCTTGTCATTTGATAGTTATTAAGTAGTTGCTACAAGTACTAGGTACTTAATTTTATTCTGTACAAATTTTTAAATATATTATGTTGGTTAATTGCTGTTTATATTTTTGAATGTCCTCTAAGAACTACATCTTGATTAGTACCTACTCTTAACAAGTATTAGGTATAACGGCCTGGTTTTTTTTTTGGTAAATGTTTTCCAAAAATGAAACCTGGCTAGATCGATTTATCGCCCCCGAAACCCCCTGCATAATAAATTTCTTGAAAATCGTTGGAGCCGTTTCCGAGATTCAGATTATATTTATACATATATACAAGAATAATTGCTCGTTCAAATGTATTATATATATATATATATATATACATATAATAGATTAGAGTAACGTTCCTTTAAAGCTAAAAACGGTACTCTTATACTTGATTTGGATGACTTTATTGTAGGTTCGTCCGGATGTCTGCCTGTCTGTCTGTCAAGACCTTTTTTTCTCAAGAACGTCCGGAGTTATTAAGTTACATTACGTAGCACTCCTAGAGCTTTAAAAAATTAAGCTCCCAATCCAATGATTGCAGCTTTTAAACCTACTCGTAAATTAATCAAAACCTATGAAGTACTTCCCGATGATCTAGAATCATGAAATTTTGCAAAAATTAAACTTTTGAACGCCAAGGCCACAAATTCGCCGTACTTTTTGCCACATATGTATTTGTGACGTTTGGCGTACAAGGCACGCGCTTGCTTGTCTTGTATACGTGACAATGGCGTTCAAAAGGTTAAGGTCTCACAGCATAAATATACTGTTATCAAATTTAATTTTTGCAATTGCAAAAAGTATTGACCGTGTCTGATATCGATGTCCAGACGCCAGCACATGAAACTACCCGAAACTGTCAAATTTTCCCAATCAACCTTGAACCTAATTCTTCAGCCATACCTAAATTTGAAAATCTATTAAAGATATTTTTAGATTGATGTGCGATTGTCTGTACCTTTAGGAGAACTTAACCACAACGTTAAGATTATCCTACAATCCTTTACTTTAGTGTAATTTTCGATCCTTTCATAGTTTATGCCGGAGATAAAAACCGAGACTTGACTCCTGTAATGGACGGAGGTGTACTATCATAGAAGTTTGCACGAAACTCTCGGTGTGCGAGTCAGTCTCGCACGGTTTTTCCTATCGTGAAATATGAGTCACATTAAACTAGTAAAAAGCATGTACTACCGGTCGATTCTGTAAACATATCGAAGTGAAGGCTTGGGTGAAGTGATCACGAGGTGAGCTGTCAATCCATATAATCAAGATGGAATGACAGCTCAGTCCGTGATCACGTGACATCTTTATTGTATGGATTGACAGCTCACCTCGTGATCACTTCACCCAAGCCTTCATTTCGATATGTGTACAGAATCGACCGGCTGTTGTTGTCGTCAACTGCAGTGCGATTCTGTAAACATGTCGAATTGCGTGGGTGAGGTGATCACGAGGTGAGCTATCAATCCTTGTTATCAAGATGGAATGACAGTTCACTTCGCGCTCACTCCACCTGAGTTTTCACAGTGAGACGTTTACAGAATCGACCGGCTGAAGCTAATGAGAATTAAGTTAGCGCTTAGTGTGTCATTACTAGAAATCGGATGAACGGATGCATATTTATCTAGTTACAAGCAGTAAATGCTAGGCTCTGATGGCGTGGCCATAAGAAGGCCACTGTGGTGAATACCCGATCAGTCATATTCACATCTTTCTAGCAATATCTTGCACTTCAATAAACCAATTATAATTGCGGCGTCAGACAAGGACCCATCGCGAGAACAGGATGCCAAATTATAATTTCTTCCACTTTTTTATAGAAACTTAGTAGTTTACTACTAACAGTTTATGATAGCTTGGTACACGACAAGCTGATTCAGCCCCCGCAATTACAATCGCTCAGTCAACTGCAGAAAATATTATATTTACGTTGATCTTTCAAGGCACCATTGAAGCTCACACTATCAGTTGGGAGTTTAATACTGTGAGGCGGGTATTTTATATAGTAAGCCTATTTATCTCAAGTATGTATTTCTTTTCCTCGTCTTTACTGTTATCATCATATCTGCCTAGCCTTTTCCCAACAATATTGGGGTTGGCATCCAGTCAAACCGGATTTAACTGAATACCAGTATTTTTATGCTTTTACTAGCTGTCGCCCGCGGCTCCGCCCGCGTGAATGTCGAAAATTATCCCAAGGGAACATACTCCCAGGATAAAAAAATATCCTATGTCCTTTCCCGGGACTCAAACAATCTCTATACCAAATTTCATCTAAATCGGTCCAGCCGTTTGTGCGTGAAGAAGTAACAAACATACACACACTCACAAACTTTCGCCTTTATAATATTAGTGTGATTTTTTGGCCAATATATTATGGAGGCGACTGCTTAGTATATTTTTATTAAAAATAAAATCCTGAAATCCCGGGATTGCTTAAGAGATCATCCATATAAACAAAACATAAATAAATATAGTAGATACAATCACGCTTCGATTTCCCGCACAAACCGCCATTTTAAGTCAGTGTCTGAGACTTAAGGCATGTTTACATACTTTTTTCTGACAATAAAATTAGGCAACTGTTATTTGTGTCAAATCGGGTAAATAACATCTCACGGAGTATGCCTACACTTAAATTTGTTGATCCCGGAATCACGGGATTTTTTTGACAATAAAGTACTTTCCATTATAGCCAACGCCAAACGCAGTGCCAGTGCGGATCCCTTCACAGGACATGTCACCTCCTTAATTGCCCATCATGCACAAGGCCAATTATAGAGCGGTACAGGTCGCTCAATACTGGCCGGAAAAAATATAATATGAGTTAAACGACACGAAAAGTAGATTGTAGCCACCATCTTTAGGCAAATATGCATCTGATATCCGATCTCTAGTCATAAATAAGTATTTTGAAAATTAACAGTAAGTTCAAACAAGTAATAATTCATTAACAATTTATTTATTTCAACTATCATTATTCATTACATTAACCTAACTTACTATAAAGTTATCAGTAAATACAACATATAGTTTTAAAATGTACTTAGATATTTACAAAACATTATGATAAATCAAAATATACACCCTGTATATCGTTATCTAGGTATGTCTTGAACTGTTGTGTAATGATTAATGAATTCATCTGTCGGCTGTAGACGACATCTTAATAAATAATTATCGTCTAGAATAATTATTCGTATTGAGTATTAAATATGAGATTATGATAACAAACATAATTATCTAGACTTTTAACATAACAAAGAAATAATTAACTTTGCTTATTCTATAAATTAAACAATGCCATGTAATTTCAGCATCAATTTTAAACTTATTACGAATTGAATTAAAAAATACTTAATCATTTACTTGCTTATAGTGTCAACTAAGCAAAACTCCTGACCGGAATATTATCATCTATTTTTATAACTACTTGGAATATCAGAATCCTGTTGAATGTGGGCGTTGGTCCAGCCAAGCCACAAAACCTTGTAGAATCTCGAGCTGCCATCGGTACCCACTATACTTGGAGGTATGTGAGGTAAGCATAAGCTGAATTAAGGCATGGAGGTCCACTTCTCGTAAAGCAGGGTTAGAAACACAATGCTACAATAAGATACTGCAATTTTTGGAGCTGGCTTTGCATTCAAAGCGAGCTCAAAAGACTGCAGTATAGTGTAGTTAGTGTATAGAGACGCCTCAGCGTACAATGCCAGTTGTATGTGCGTGGATCCATGTGACCTATAAAGTGGAGCTCCTCCACCTGGCTTCTCTATAATTTGTCCATGGCGTTTAGGAGCAGGTTCATCTCCTGGTGGACCTCGCGTAGCAGATCCTTCATCTGTCGCGGAGAGTCTAGGATGTCCACGCTCTGGGTGTAAGGGTTGTATCTCACACCGAAGTCGCGGGGGATCTTCTGGGCGAATTTTCTGCAATTTATCAATTGTCAATGTTAATAATGCAAAATTTATCTAGCTTAGAGATGCTGATGCATTCCTGATTCATCAAATACATTCAGAAATGTAATGAATAACACACAGTTAGTTGTACCATAGGTAAAGTCATGTAATAGTAAAGATACCATTACAGGACTTTACCTTATCCTCATGACTTTACTTTGGCGACACGGTTGGTGCAGTGGTTGAGCGATTGATTGCTGCGCTGCGTGCCGCGGTTTCGATCCCCGCACAGAACAAATATTTGTATGGCCTACAGTGCCCTACAGATAGTTGTTCGGGGTCTGGCTGTTTGTGTATGTATGTGATTTTTTATGTTTGTAAACGCACCCACGATACAGGAGAAATTCATAGTGTGGGGAAACGTTTTTAAAACTGGTACATCTATTTCACAATGTTACTTTAAATTGTCAAACATGCTGCTTAGTCGCAGCTTGGAACTCCAGACTGAATTCACATGAATCGTGACATTTATACACAAACGTAACACTACTCCATAGTGATATGTAATTTCTAAGACTAGTGACGATTAGAAAAGCAAGAACCACGCAGGACAGTAACTCACATCATCCTCTCCTTAGCATCTTCAAAGCTGTCGGCGACGAAGTAGACAGGCTGGTACTCCGTGATGGGGTACTTGGTGTCGCCAGTGGTGGCGGGGTCGAACTCCCGCAGCTCGGGCTTGTCGGAGAGGCAGTACTGCAGCTCCCCGAATGAGGACAGGAGACCAGCGCCGAACGCCTTCAGCTTGCCTTCTTGCCGACACAGACCGAACTCGACCGTGAACCAGAAGCACTGAAAAGAAGAAGGAGATATTTAGCAATCTCGACGAAATTTTCTTGTATTTGCGAATAAAAAAATAAATTAATAGAAAACATTCCTATTTACAACGGAAAAATAACCTAAGGCTATACAACCTTAGGTCTTTTTTTCCGATATACCTACCACTTCTGATTAATTACAATCGGTGGGTGAGTTATGTACCAGTCTGGGACGAACTCTTCACGGGTCGTGCGAATTACGGGGCGCGGACTTTTCGAGTTTGGAGGAAACCCTACCTAACACTTATTTACACTGTTCGAGTATACTATATAATAATATTATATCTCTCTATATACTAATATAATAAAGCATCTCTGGAACTACTATCTATCTATCTTGGTATTGTAAACTTTCAAAGCATGTGTCACGATAGAAAAGTAATTTCAATCGTACTCACTGTAGCAAGTTTCTCAATATAGTCATCAGGCGCTCCGAGGGAGGCGAGCCCGATCTCCTGAGAGAACTGCGCGAAAGCAGGGTCGGCGAAGAGTGGCGCGTGGCCCAGCAGCTCGTGGCACACGTCGGGCTCCGGCGTGTACAGCGGCCGCGAGTGGTGCCGGATGTACTGCGTGCTGTGGAACACGCGGAACGCCAGCCCCGCCAGGAAGTCGCGCGAGGATAGCAGGCCAGCGACTGGCCGGAGCGTGAAGCCCGTGCAGTCTGCAACGGAAGAGTTGTTATTCAATAGGAGTTCTCTGTTATAGAAGTTCAATTTTCGCATTTTTAGGGTTCCGAACATCCGTAAGAAACGGAACCCTTATAGGATCACTCGGGTGTCTGTCTGTCTGTTCGACTGTCACAGCCTGTTGAAATTTGATACACATATGAACTTCTATGACCCAAAGACGGACGAGTTACGTAAATAATTATATTTTGAGTATGGAGGTCACTTTCGGGGATCCCTACTAAAACTTGAATTATGTAACCCAAGGTGTAAAAAAAATTGTCATAAAATGTCTTTCATCGCATGCGCTGCGAAAACTATTGATGATACATAAAAATAATGTACTACATGAATAAAGATTCATTATTACCTAGAAAAAAGTCTGTGAAGCTATTTGTCTAACTATTACGGTTAAGTCACAATGACCCCTTTTTGTTAAAATAATTCAATCAAAGTCCAGTTGGAAAGAAAAAGTTATGTTTTTAAATCAAGATATTAATCTCGGGTCTTGGGGTCCGAGTGCACATAACTTATTTAAAGATCTCTCAAGGCGCTTAGTTGACACTTCACGTGACCCAAGGGCTGGCTTTTACCTTGGTCAAAGAATAAGCATTGCCATACAACGTGGCAATGCCGCCAGTATTTTGGGTACACTTCCAGTCGACAGCGATGCGGATGAATTTTTTGACGCCATATTTTAGGGTTTATTTAGTATAAGATTTTATTTTTATTTCTAGTGTATATAGTTAGTTAAGTATTTATGGAATAAGATATTAATCCTTATCCATTTAAATGGTTTGATAATTAAGGTTGATTATGCACATGTAAATTACACTTCAAATTATTCAAATCGGACCTTTCGTTTCCAAGTTACAACGGGTATAAAAATGCTCATAAAAAATCCGATGAAGTTAAAACGACTCCGCTACTGAATGTCGAAGTTTGAAATGTCGATGTATGTTAGTTCTAAAGTACAGGATCTCGATGTACGCCAGTTCGAAAGTTCACTGGAGCGAAGTATGCAAGGCCACGTTACTTAAAAGGCACAAAAGGAGGAAATATCGGGCCGATCGTGAGGCATGCAGCCTACCCGCAAACCCATAATAATAATAAAATCAGCTCACCCTTAAGGAAGTTAGAAACATCCTCCAACTGCGGAATATTATCTGCCCTGTAACCGCAGTTCTCAATGAGCAGCGGGAAGACGTGGTTGTGTTCCTTGCAGGCGTGCGTGGGGTACAGCTCCGTCAGCTTCCTGAAGACTGCTCCCCAGGTGGCGATCTCCTCCTTGGTGTAGTCCACGTGAGGCAGGGGCTGGCCGTATTTGTAGTTGTAGGCTATGTCCGCGAAGTACTTGCGGCGCGCGCGGTACTCGGGGTCAGTGAACCCGGGGTGGTCCGAGTCCAGCTCCGCTCCGTATGACAGGATCTGATTGGCGAACCTGTCCAAGTCGCGGATACGACGAGGGAACCAGGGCACCGCGTCTGGTGAGGAGGAAAAGTTTTTATTGTAAAGCTGACTTTCTAGCTATAGCTACTCTACTCTAGCTTTAAATGTCATAGACAAATATACAATGATAAAATTTAAGGCAAATAATTCTATGACTAAAACGATTGTTTAATTTTTTTTACGCAAGGCATCATCATCAACATCAGCATAAGCCGGATGACGTCCAATGCTGGACATAGGCCTCCCCCGAACGGGGGTTTGCCAGAATCGCCACGCTTGCCAGGCGGATTGGCGATCGCAGTGCAGCTATTGCAATGTACAGAGAATGCTGCTATCCATTCTCTGGTAAGTTCCTTAGTCGCCTCTTACGACACCCACGGGAAGTGATGGGATGGTGCTATCCTTTTACGTACGACACCATACAAAATATTACGTACGTTCAATTGTGGTCGATTGGCACCACAGATTCGTGATTCATAAAAAATGGAAGTTAAAACTTACATCTGTTATCCTTATAATTTCTAGAAATGATATTCAAGTAGCCGACATTGTTTTTCAATTCATCGAGGGCTGCTCCGAAGTCTCCCGCACCATGTTCGCACTCCACCATGAACTCGTATCCTGGCCTTCTGGCTGAGGACCGGGACTCGATGTGCATGAGGTTGACTCCATAAGAGGAGAAGACACTCAAGAACTTGGCGAGGGCTCCGGCCTCGTCGGGAGTGGCCGGGGAGAACAGGAGCCAGGTGGACTTGCTGGAGTCGCGACCCTCGCGGATGTAGTTGCCTCCCTCCATCAGTTTTGGCTGGAAAAGAAATATAAATGTTGCAGTATTGGAACAAATGGTTCAGCAGTTAGCACTAGACTGAAATGATGTCTTTTTCGAAAAGTGTCAAAATAGTTAATTCGTGTTTCTATTTCGCACTGGGTACCGCTATCTACCGAAGATACCAAGACTAGGACCATAGCTCCTTATTGTAAATGAGAATGATCTAGATTCATTCACAATAGACAGACAGATGCCAGTGTTTGTGTCTATCTGAGAAACTCCGTAGATAAAGGTCGGGAAGTTAACACTAGAACATTAGAAATGAGCTATCACGCTTGCGTCACAGTGAGGTCCACACGGCTGATAACTGGCGGCCCATTTAGTCGCATCTGACCAAGGGCCACGCCCAGGTTGCGTGGAATTAGCGCGATAACCCCGGGCCGCGAGCCCGAGCGGCTGGCGGTGCCCGTCACGTACGCGGCACCACGCGCCGGTGCCCGCTATCTGAAGAGTCGAACGTTATCACAGAGTGCGGAGTGCACCGAACGGCGCATGATGCTCTTGTTATTGCTAATCCGTAATCGAGTGCAAACACCCACTGTTTACGATTAACACGTCATCAGTAAAAGTTATCCCACTTATAAACAGTTTGACTTCAACTACAGTTTTACTATGCATACTAGCTTCGTACGACTTCATACGTGCATTTCCCGTTTTTTCCCGTTCCCGTATAGCCTTCCTCATGAAGGTGGCTATCATAAACAAAAATAATTATCCAAATCCGACAGGAAGTTCCAGAGATTAGCGCGTTCAAACAAACTCTTCAGTTTTATTATGTTACTATTAGTATAGATATAAAATGCAAGTCATTCCAACTTCGTACATTAACTCGGGCCAACTAGAAACGTTTTTCAACCACCTTATTTATATTCCTATTTTTAATTGCTTGGGTTTAATTATCCCGTAAAGCAAATAATAAAACCTAGCCGTAAAATCGTTAAATGAAAACGGAATAATCTTTGTTTTAATTATATTTTAATTGCGAATATAAAAAATTAATAACAAGGTGTCTTATCAAGTTTCTTATTATTATTGTTGACATTGGCTGAAATAATAAGTAAGTATAAAAAAAAATCATATTTGAATGATAACCCGATGTTTTAATGAACGAATTATGACGACTGTGTTTTGCCAAAATGTAGAAAATTGATAAAATTATCGCGAGCTATGAGTTCAGTTCGTAACTGAAAAGCTTATGTAATATTTAGCGACAATACATAGTAGTTTATTTAATAATTTGCCTGCCTTGTCACGTTCTACGAAAACACAGATTACGCTCAGGAGATAATTAATCACGGATCACGTTAAATTCGATTACAGGGTGCAATGAGTGCGATAAAATTACTGAGACTTCACGTGGCCCACGACACAACAAGTGTACCTAGGTATTTCCTGAGCTATTTATTGTGCGAATTGTTCCGCTATTCTCCAGGCCGTAGTTTGGCGTGCTGGGTACTCCGCTAATGTCCTTATCCTGGTGCAGTGATTCTTATAGAAAAATGGGTTTCTTTATATATAAGGTGGAGACGATGTTACAACAATAAATCATAATACTGGCAATATACGAATATTTTGTCTTTTCATCACTGATTTGATGTCACTAACTGCAACAGACTTTTTTTTAGGGATGGGCAATCATCAAATGACTTCTTCCGCTATGGGTGGAGCGGAAGGGCGTGTCAGACTCTTCCTGACTAAAACTCATCTTCTAAAGCCCTTTGCGTTCCAGGGTCGCAGTGACTCTTTCGAACATATTCCGCAACCCTGGCAGGATCTGGCCCTAGCGGGCCTCGTCTTCTATGCTGACATCTCTTTGAGGTGCGCGTGGACCACAAAGCGCCATCGACTTGGGCCTGGTTGTGACCGGACAGCGAGCCACTCTACGCTCGCCGTCTGTAGGCCCAACTACAACAGACTGCTTGGAATATTTCGTCAGAATAGCAATCACTATCCTTGACTAGTTTCAGTTTTTTGATGTTTTTATGCCATTGGAAAGTTTATTTCAATTTAGGTGACAGGATTTATAATAGTTTCAAAATATTACTATGGACCAGTATTGCCAGTGTTTTCATTTGTTGTTATATCGATGTATCCACATTGTATAACTAGCGTTAAGGAAAAAGTAACATGTAATTTTATGGAGCTGTAGAGATAATTACACTGAACCAGTTGCATAACTTGCACGAAACCAACTACTTAGACCGCTTTTTTCTGGTTAAGAATATTTTTATGACCAGAGAATGAAGATGGAATTTCTGTGAATTGTCTCAATAACACTGTTATCATCGGAATTATATGCCTACGGCTCACCAAACAGTGTAGAGGCAATGGGCATAATTGTATAAATGCTGAAGGTACTTAATATTATCCGTACCTGGATGACCGAGCTTTGTTTGGTTATTTTTTTTGGTAAACGTTTTCTAAATTTGAAACGTAGCTAGATCGATTTATCGTATGTTTATCAGTTGTCTGGTTGCCACAGTACAGGCTCTGCCTTGTTTGGGATCAGATAACCGTGTGTGAGTTGCCCCAGGATATATCATTATTCTCTTTATTCGTTGTAAATACATATAAATTACATTTTTAAATATTAAAATAAAAAGATATAACAATATTTAAAAATATAAAAAAATAGTAGCCCATCAGTATCGGGAATAGGGTTCCAAACTACCGGTGGTCAGGGCCCCTGAGAGAGGAACCTCCTCACTAAGCGCGCCGTGTCCAGGAGTACTGCTTTCTGGATCAAGCCCTTGATCCAGCTGCCCAACGAGAGCCTCTTTAGATGTTGGTCGAGGCTCTTGGCAAGTATGCCATTGGCCGTCACGACTATCGGCACAATGACTGCTGTGTTCACATCCCACATGTCGACAACCTCGCGAGCCAAGTCAAGATACTTCGTTTGTTTATCTTTCTCAGTCTTCACGAGGTTCTCGTCATGAGGGACTGCTATATCAACAATCATTGCGCGACGCTCTAGTCGATCTATCACCACTATGTCAGGCTTATTGGCAACAATAGTCCTGTCAGTGATGATAGACCGATCCCAATACAACGTGCAGTTGCCATTTTCGAGAACTGGGTCGGGCACATACCTATAGTACGGTACTTCCGATTCCACAAGATTGTATTTGGATTGTATTAGATAGATAGATAGATATCATACTGGTGACAATAGTGTTGATGAAGGAGAAGTGCAATACCTAGCTACTTGTAGTATCAATGATGATGGATATCAAGTTTGCTTCCATTTTTGTAGTCAAAACGAGGCATACACATAATCAGAATAGGTATAATGTTCCCACTGCTGGGAGTTTCTGCTATCACTCGGAAGCAGCTCATCATCTGCCTAGCCTTTTTTCCCAAGTACATTAGGGTCGGCTTCCAGTCAAACCGGATTCAGCTTTATAACAGTATTTTGCGTGGAGCGGCTGCCTACCAGACCTCCACAACCCATTAACCTGGGTAACACGGTACTCTTTGGCAAGACTGGTGTCAGATTTACTGGCTCCTGACAATCCGTAACGACTGCCATAGATCTACAAATGACAGCCGGGACCAACGGCTTAACTTGCTTTCCGAGGCACGGCGGCAACTCGGTAAGTTAAGATGGTCACCCATTCACAGACCAGCCTTGGCAAGCGTTGCTTAACCTTGATGGACCCGTGCAACTGATATTCTTTAGCCACGAGCTCCTCGGAAGCAGCTGATGGATGTAAAAAATATTCTATTCTCCTATTTTTTGTCTAGATACCTAAGAACCTAGCCTGGGCTATTCAGTTACGGTGAAAAGTAAGCCTTAAGAATAGATCGATCCGTGTTGACTCCAGCTTCAGCTCAACGACATATTTGACTGGCCTGTTGGTCGATTGACTGACTGCTTAACCGGAGGTCGTGGGTTCGATTCCCACCCAGGACAAATCTTTGTGTGATGAGCATGATCATTTGTTCTGTGTCTGGGTGTTATTTGTCTATAATATTATGTATATATTTAGAAATATATAAGTATGTTTATTAGTTGTCTGGTTGCCATAGCACAAGCTCTGACTAGTTTGGGATCGGATGACCGTGTGTGAGTTGTCCCAAGATATTATATTATTATATTATTATTGTCGTCTCTGCACTTCGAGATGTTTACGACGAATATCTACGCAAATAGATCAACATGTGTTGCTGATATGCAACTTGTTATTAAACACTGTGATGTAACTGCGACATACTGTTGCAAATTGTTTATGGCTCGACGTGAGCGGTGCTACGCTACCGTGTGGTTAGATACGCTAAATTAAGGATCAGTTAATTGACAGTATTAGATATTACTGAGCAATTTCCAGCGTCTAATCGTTAGCTTACATTAGGTAATTATCTTGTGGTCAATCTACTCCAAATTGTTTGAAACCAGTCGATTGAACGTGTTAGTGGACTTGCCTTGGCTTCGTTAGATAATGTTAAATAAACGTTATGTAGAAGTTTCTTTTAAGAAGGTGGTTGCAGGAGAAGCCAATTTGGAGTTGAAGATTATTGATAACCACATTTTTTATCTTTCTACTTTAACGTTATTGTCAAAGTCAAAGTCAAAACGTTTATTTCAATTAAGCCATTAAACGGCACTTTTGAGCGTCATCATTTTTTCCATTCGAAAAGGTAGATTCTTATGGAGAAGAACGGACAAGTAAATCCATAGTTACTCTTTTCAAATAATGGTTTTACAAAATTTGGTATACAATATTTTTTGATTTTAAGGGGATGGTGATGTAACCCGACACGTTGCTAGCGTACAAGATACACTCAAGATGGATGAAATGGCAACAGATTACTGGAACAATTGCGACCCACGGATAGCCCTCAAGTTATAGAGGAAATTCTACAAGTTCTACTAATACCTGTCGTACTGTATGGATCACAATGTTAGGCTGTTTCAACGACGGATCAAAAAGTTTGCATGTAGCGGAGATGAGGATGTTGAAATGAGTGTGGATTGATGAGGATGGATAGCGTGAGAAATGAATATCTGAGATGAAGTTTGGAAGAGACGCCAGTGAGAAAAGGTGAAAGGGAATTGATGGTCATGTGAAGAGGAGGGTTGAGACGCATGTAACCTTTAGTTACAATAGTTATGAATATCTATGTGAATGGATGAAAAGAAAAATAGAAATGTACCTATATTGTTTTAGGAGTGATATGAAAGAAGTGAATGATATTGTGACGGTTGACAAGACGGAATGCCTGAAAAAACGTGTCCACCGACCGCAAGTAACATGGGAATCCCATGTTACGTCCCCGGGTCGGCGGAGCACGTGGGATAAAGGTAGGAACACGATGAAGATATTCTCGGTGCACGGCATATACAACGTGTAACAGAACAAACGCAATGCCTCTTAAGGGGTCATTGTACTCATAATTATGAACAACTCGTTTAATGGGACCAGCACTGAAATCGCGACTCCGCATACATTCCTGTGCGCATAACTGGATAATACGTATTTTTTTTTCTTGGTTTCGGCGTAGGTCCCAAGTTGTTCATAATGATGAGTACAATGACCCGTATGAGGTATTGCATTTATTCTGTTACACGTTGTAAAAGAGTTGTGTTACAGTTTTGATGCATTATGAAGTATATTCTACTTATCTATCTATAGCAAAAAGGGTGCGGGCGAAAAATAAAATCGTATGAAAGAAACAAATGATAAACGCGGCGAAAAAGGAACGAAAACTGTGGCGAATACGGAAAACCAAAAATTAGGCGAACTTTGTGGGCGAATCCGGAACAAATCGAAAGATGCCTTAGGGAAAATTTCCCATTTTTTTCTGGATGGCATCGTAATCATGTGGACAACATTATCTACCAGTGCTTGGTTAAATGATATTTATTTTGCAAGTAGGTTAAACATAACACTTTTACACGTCAACCTTTTTTGGTCATTTTAAGCTAGATGAGGCCTGTTTATGATTTGACTTGATTGATTTGATATATTTTCTTTTAATAGGAGTATAAAATAGTAGATACTCCAGTTTGATGAAAATCCTGAAAATCAAGCATCGTCAATTACAAAAATGCAGACAATAAATTATTAAATCAGTGTAAGTAGCATATTCTAAATCCATGGGGTACCTATAGAGGATATTTAACAACCTAAACGTTTAAATGTTACTTTCAAAAATATAACTATGTATTATATAGTACAGATGTAATGCCGAGCGGTTTCATTTAAAAATCAAGAAGCCTCATCGAGTTTTTTGTTTTATATCTAATTCTTATAACTCGAGCTTAGAGAAACAAAATAATAAATGATATTTATTTTGCAAGGTAGGTTAAACATAACACTTTTACACTTCAATCTTTTGTTGGTCATTTTAAGCTAGATGAGGCCGGTGTATCCTAGCTGACTACCCTGAGAAGAAACACCGAAACAAACTTAGAGGTCAAAGTCTCTTGTAAAGTCCATACAATCTGTACTGGTCAAATCATATGAAAACCATGTAGGTTAATGTCTGAGGTGGCCTTTTGAGGGAAGTGCCACACAGAGTAGATACTTCTTGGTTTCTTATTTTTCAGCTCTTTCATTGTTCTAAAGATCTATCACATGATGGCGCAGATATTATGTAGATAATAATATAAAATAATAATAATAATAATATCTTGGGACAACTCACACACGGTTATCCGATCCCAAACTAGGCAGAGCCTGTGCTATGGCAACCAGACAACTGATAAACATACTTTTATATTTCTAAATACATACATATTATAGACTAATTACACCCAGACACAGAACAAATGATCATGCTCATCACACAAAGATTTGTGCTGGGTCGGAATCGAACCCACGACCTCCGGTTTAACAGTAAGGGTCACTAACCACTCGACCAACAGGGCAGTCAAGATATTTGGGATTCGAAATAGATGTCACAGGATTATTGCAAACTCCGCAAAATTGTTGATTGATTGTTGTATTGATGTATTATTGTTTTCTCAAGAAGATATAATATATTGGAAACTACATATTGAATTTGAATGGGATTTATTGTATTCAAAATGATCTGTTCAAAAATATATCGAGAAATATAAACTAATTAAAAAATATTACAATTTTACGGCGTTTGCAATTTTCCGGTGACATATGTTAATAATATATTTTTAGCTCTTACGATACCTGAGTTATCCTAGTTCAGGTTAGATCCAATTATTACCTAAGTCAACGTCAAGTAATTTATTTTAATTAGACCATTGTAAGGCACTTTTGAACGTCAACATTTACAGTTAAAAAAAAATAGAATAATAAAGTAACTCTAGGTTGTCTATTCGCAAAAGTGAGATTCTTTTGGAGAAGAACGGACAGGAAATTATCGTGCATATTGTATGAAGATCTCTTATAGCCAGGGATTTAATCACTATACTGAGTTAATAACTAATTATTTCTCATTAATTTCTTGTAGTTTGAGATTCATCGACTAAAGTTTATTGTTTCAGTATTTTTTAGCATTATCCTTAGTTTTGTTAACTTGTGGTAACTTTACACAGCTTACAAGTAAATCTGGTTATTTACGTTCACGTACTTATTTGATAACCGAGATTTAATCGTAGGTACGAGATTTAACTAAGTTTTTAATTGACTCATTTAAATCAAGCGGTAAAACGTTATTAGCCAATTCCTAGGTATTCGTACTTAGAGACCGTTCTAATTCAAGTCGGAATAACATCTCAGCGAGACTTAAATACACTGTTTAATATACTGTTTCTTTTTTGTGTTTTTATTTTTCTGTTAACTCACACTGTTTAATTAAATAGTGTGAGTGGTTCCAATATTAGTTAATATATAAGTATCATGAACCTTAATTTAATTAGAAAATGAATAAGTTTACCTCTGCTGGTAGGTAATAATTTGTTCATATAAGTAGCATACTCTGGGTGCATTGTCCTCACATAATATTAAATTATTTTTTGTGTACCAAATATTGTAAAACCATTATTTGAAAAGAGTAACTATGGAGTTTCTTGTCCGTTCTTCTCCATAAGAATCTACCTTTCCGAATGGACAGTAGAGTCACTTTATTAATTTTGTGCTATTATTTTAACTGTAAATGATGACTTGACGTTCAAAAGTGCCGTTTAATGGCCTAACTGAAATAAACGGTTTGACTTTGACTTTATCAACGAATTGTTACTAAAAATAATATAAAAAGTAAAATTTTATTAAAGTTATAATACTCGTTTCGCACATTTTATTTATTTGAATTGGATACTTTATTCATATTTTTTAAGATACGAATTTGTGTTTATCGCATAAAATTAAACCAAAATAGTATGGGGTTGTAGTTTTTTTGTATTCGAAATTACCTCCGTATGTTAACGATACTGTGACGTTAATACGTCAAAATATTCGTGCTAGACCTGCTCTCAAATCATAGTAAGTACATTCGATTCTGTAAAAATAATGCGCCTTAACTGATGTCTTTGTAGAATTGAGACAAAATGTACAATTAATGTTCACATCCTCTCGTTTGTTTTTAACCGCGATAGCTATATTTGCCCGAAAACAGTGAATGTAATAGTTTTAAAACCTGTGGATACTGACAATAAATCTCGTAATAGTGTTCGTATGTTTTGTTTACCTACTGCCAGATCAGTCTTCTGTCTTCAACTATTAAAGTTCGTTTCCAAAATCTTCCAATCTCACGAAATTGTTAGTATCAACATTGTTGCAAAAGGGGGATGTCAAGCCGCCATAGTGATTTAGGCCCTAAGTGCCCACAAGTAACATCGAATGCATTGGGAGTTCTATAAACAAAAGGACAAACAAATAAAGTACAATATGTGTAAATGTCAAATGAATGTTTTGCAACAAATCTTTATTTTTTCCCGGAATTTTAAATTGGCAACCTAGCAAATGTCTGTTTATTTCGTTGTATCGTTTCAATGTTTATTATTTATTAAAAAATGTTACTGACTTGCATCGCGTCGTGAATAGAAGAGTTAATTACGTAAAATTTATATTTTTTTTTACTAAATTAAATTTCTTGGGCATCGCAAGGCCTAAAATCGGCATTCCTCTTTAGGTACTTTTCATTATGTATAATTTATGCAATGCAAGAACAGCTTAGAAGAAAAAAATCAAATAAAACTATCCTACTAATATACATATATACCTATGCGAAGGTTTGAGTATGAATGGATGGATAGATGGTTGTTACTCAATCACGTCAGAACGGCTAAACGGGTCTTGATGAAATTTGGCACAAATGTAGATGATAGTCTGAAATAACATAAATAATACTTTTTATCCCGGCAGTATGTTCCCTTGGGATAACTTTCGACATTCACACGGGCGGAGCCGCGGGCGGCAGCTAGTCGGTAAATAAAATTGTCTTTTGTCATTGTGGCTAAGGAAGAAACAAACTATGTCGAGAATCATATTTTCTGGCAGTAAAAAACTATCTAAACAGGGTTAACTAAAAAAAAACATGTTTTTCAGAAAAGGCGAAAAACTTAATATTGTGTCCCTGTCCACTGCAGGAGTTTCCTGTATAGATTTAAGCAGCTTGAAGAAAGATATTGTAGGAATCTTGTGTTTTAATAATGTTTTGGGGCTGACATTTGATTTTTGTAACAACAAGACCGATGGTGTTTATACGGAGTGGCAGGTAAATCTTTGCAAGTAACTCTGACTCGTTCTGTCATTTAGATACGTCGGTTTATAAGCAACATTATTTCTGTTATTGATTCATTAAAGTTCATTAACATTATTCAACCTTAACAGCTGCACTGTATAAATAATCGAAACGAAGTCTTCGTGTACAATTTAATTGAACACTTACCAATAACATTTAAACTGTTTAATATTTAAATTAACACAAATTCGCCATTTAGGGACCTATGTTCGGACCTAGGTTGTGCGAGAACATTGCGACCCGGACAAACATTTACATAAATTATTTCGCTGAGGCAAAGCTTCTATTTCGTTAACAATTCCCTGACTACAACACAAACAAACAGTTGGAAGTTAATTAATTCATGAATGACATTTCAACATCGCAAGCTTGCATTCAATTGCGTAAACATGAATAAATCATGTGCTTTAAGACACACATAAACGATAAAATCCTAAAATATTTAAAAATGGAAACTGATGAAATTTTTTTTTTTAAATTATGACTAACCTTGTCAGGGGGTGATGAGGAGAGCTTCACCTCCTCGTTGTCAGAATGTATGCTCATCATGGCGTAGCTTGAAGAGAACGGGGTAGCACTGGAGGCGACGCTGTGCGTGTAAACAAACGCGAGCGGCGCGCGCGCAGCTTTTATGAGCAGTGCGTGACGTCACGCCACGCGCCACCGACCGCACGAAGACGCCGTGGATGTGGTGTTTTAAAGATAAATAGTCAATAATACAAGATGACGTCAGCGATATTTAGCGAAATGCGTATGTAGTTGGTCAGTTGGACAACACGTGAATGCAGACTTTCAGGCCTGATTTATTTTTCCTTTGTGGATTTTTCAGTATAAATAGTCTACGTATAGGGGGTTCGATAACATTAAAAACTCTGCAATTTTGCACGCTAGATATGTAAGGGTTCAGCTAAATGAATATATTCTACATAGAGTAACGCAAACTACTGTTATTATCACATTTCAGACTTTGGCGACACATGGGGAAACAGGCCAAAGAGCATGTTCAGTAGAGAATTATGAAACTGTCTACTTGGAGAATAAAACTTGATAGATCTTTGGTTCCAAAGAAGACAGAAAGACGAGTAATCCTGTTTAAAGAAGTATTTCCCTGTCCAGTGGCGGCCCTAGGGTGTGGCGAGCGGGGCAACCGCCCGGGGCCTCGCTCTTAAAGGGGCCTCGCGTTACGCGTCGCCGAGTTCAAAAAACCTTACAATTGAAATGTTTTTTACTGTTACCAATAAAATAAAGTTATTTCACAGTTAAATATTAATTATAATAAGTGCCATCAAATTTGAGGAATTCGATGACAGAGACCGGTATTTAGTTTACTAATTTTTTTAATATAAAATTTCTCATTGTGATTTTATTCTAAATTTTAGTCTTAAGAAACGCCGCAAATAGAAATATATACTTTTGTATAAATTTCAAAAAGAAAAGGGCCTCGCAAAAATCTATCGCCCAGGGCCTCGCAAAGGACTGCCGCGGGCCGCCCGCTGTCCCTGTCCCGAGAATCACAAATTATTTCAGGCAATTATTTGTAAACTAATCTGACTAGGTACATCGCTGTTTGATACGGAAATAGAGCAAAAAAATTAGATTTACATGGAATTGTATACCACATCCAACATACCGGAGAGCACAGTCTGCGTGCTACGCCAACGTGTTTGATAAAAAGTTCGTCTATGCAATACAGTGGCGTTGTTGCGTTTGGGACTTTTTTATTATTTACAACCTTTTACAATTAATTGCTCGACACCGTCACACGAAGGTCGGCCTTGTCTCACACAACACAAGTTTGCAGCACTTCGCTTACGTCGCAATTGCTCGAGATATTATTTATTAGATCGAGTACCTACCCGGTTAGGTTAATGTCAAACATGTTGTTTTTTTTGTTGCCGGCAAGTTATACTATGTTTTACAAGTAGTACCAGTACCAGTTATGCGGGCAAAAACATTGTTGTTTGAGGAAAAAATTGCGGCCAGGTAACAATCTTGAGGCGGGAATTTCAAGTTAAGTGTATAGCTGTAGATACCTACAAAACAATCATGTTAGGTTTTCTTTTTTTAAGGATGGGAAATCATCAAATGAGTTCTTCGGCTTTGAGCGGAGCGGAAGGGCGTGTCGGACTCTTACTGACTAAAACCCATCCGTGTTCCTTCTAAAGCCCTTTGTGTTCCAGGGCCGCGGTGACTCTTTCGAACAAATTCCGCAACCCTGGCAGGCTCTGGCATTAGCGGGCCCCGTCTTCTATGCTGACATCTCTATGAGGCGCGCGTGAAACACAACGCGCAATTATGTTAGGTACTGCGGAGTATTGAAAAACTTGCATTATAATTCTCGCAATGAAGGTGTGAACGATTGATCTTGTTTATCGATAGTATAGTCATTGTTAACGTGGTGGAATAGAGTTCATTGATAAATGCAATGATATCGAAATAATTTGCGCTCCTCCTGAGGTCAGAGGCGCTCGCTCCAGATAAGTTATCCCCGTATCTATTAAACATACGTAACGATAAGTGAATTAAACGCCTAATTTACGAGATAAATAAATATAAAATAAATTCTCAATCTGTAGAGTTAAGGATACACAATCGAGAAATAAAAATAATAGATTGGGGAAAAAGAGTGACTTGCCACTTGACTGTTTATGTTTTTAACGTAAATTCCTTACGTCGATAAGAATGATAAGATGACGTCTAATGTTTTCGAGAGGTCACGCCCTTCTTCTAGAAGTTTAACTTGTGATAAGGAGCAAGAAAGATAACAGCGTGGCTGACAAAACAATGATTTATGCCTGAATTGACTCGCTGAAACCCCTTCCAGGCTGAAGGTTAACCCCGAATATTTGAAAACCTATCGGATTGAATCTGTAAAACGTAAGAAAAAAGTTATCATAATATTTTTTCATGTAGAGCATTTATGAAACCCGGATTCGCATATCTACCTTATTTTAAAGTGATTATCATTGTCAAATACTGGTAGTAAAAAGAGGTGTTTTTGACTAAATCGTGAGAATAATATCAGGATCGCTGACTGAATATATCTATGCTAATATTATAAATGGGAAAAAAGATCGGTCAGTCTGTTACGCTTTTGTACGTCTAAACCGCTGTACCAATTTTGATGAAACTTAGCACACGGGTAGACCTTGTCCTGGAATAGGTCATTGGATACTTGTATCCCAGTAGTATGTAACCTTGGGATAATATTCGACATTCATGCGGGATGAGCCGCGGGCGGTAGCTAGTATAATTTAAACTAGCTTTTGTCCGCGACTTCATACGTGTATATCCCGTTTTTTTACGTTCCCGTATAGCCTATAGCCTTCTTCATAAATGTGGCTATCACATACAAAAATAATTTTCAAAATCCTACTGGTAGTACCAGAGATTAGCGCGTTCATACAAAGTAAGTCTTCAGCTTTATTATACGAATTAGTATAGATTAAATACAACAGTGTTCGTAGGAATAGAAATATAAACACAAACTACAATTGAAACACTGCTTTAATTTAGAAAAGAACTAAGGAGCCTGTGGCAGTTCGTGATCGCTCTCAACATGTGGATAATGCTGCAGAAAACTGCAATTTAATGATCAACCAAAAGTTGGACCCGTCCAGAGTATTCCAGAGTGTGTCATCATTACATACCTACACAAGACAATCGTTGATTTGATCTCACTATACCTACTCGTATATCCTCCATGAAGAAATATCCTAACTAATAATATCATGAATACGAAAGTGACTTTGATCGTTTCTTACGCTTCACTCCATCACTGAATGAATTTTAATGAAGTTTAGTAGGTACAGTGATACATAGGGCCCTTTTTTAAGGATTGGCCATCATTAAATGACTTCTTCCGCTCTGGATGGAGCGGAAGGGCGTGTCAGACTCTTACTGACTAAAACCCATCCGTGTTCCTTCCAAAGCCCTTTGCGTTCCAGGCCCTGCAGGCGTGGCAGGCTCTGGCCCTAGCGGGTCCCGTCTCCTATGTTGACATCTCTTTGAGGCGCGCGTGGAGCACAACGCGCCATCGATCCGGGCCTGGTGGTGATCGGACAGCGAGCCACCCAACGCTCCATAGAGCCCTGGAGCTACTCTTTGCGAAAATCGGTATTAACGAGAGCACAGCCGACAGCAGAAGCTAGTACAGATATAATTAAGTCAATTCGATGTATTCAAAACACAGGTATAAAATATCTTACCGTTTAATAATATTGTACAGTTTCCCCACACAGTAACTGAGCTCTCACGGCACAGGTTTGATTGTTATTAACTAAAGTCAATTCTACAAACGAGTTTTATATAAAAAGCCTTTTTGCGCACTCGCAAAATTCTGATGCAGAATATTGCGACAGGAACTGATCCGCCTTTCCGTTTCCGCAAGGCTACAGAGAAACTTTGACATTGTTAAGCAAATAAAATAAATATCGCTTCTTGTTACCATAAAAGTACTCAACAGCTCAATATATTTTTGTGGAACAACAAGGTACCTTCGCTAAACCTGTTTCACGCATCTACTTAGTAACTTTAAATTAAGGTAGTAACTTTAAAATAAGTAGCATCAAACCTGTAGGTCGTCCAAGGAGTTTCATTGAATTAAAAGTTTACAACGATCTCGGCACAGTAAGATTATATATTTATTTGTGAATCTATGGCAAAAATGACAAATAGATTGACATTATTTTAAGAGTCCGACGCTTAGTTATCAATAAATATTATTGCAAGTATATTTATTTGAAATTATTGTAAATAAGTAATAGTAACAAACCAGGGTTTCTGTACGGATCCCCACTATGGTGATTTTGAAGCAGGTACAGATACGTCTGAAGTCCATCAAGAATATTCAAAAGATCACCAAAACCATGAAGATGGTGTCAGCCAGCAAGTAGGTGATGTTTTGTAGCCATTGATCGAGAAAACCTTGATTCGTCTAGCAAAACAGTTGTATCTTGTGATCTTTAGCCAAATAGGTGGGGCAGCAGATAACACCATACTGGTTTTGTGATCGTCCATGCGAATGAGGGGCGTTCATGTAGAATTAGTTGAAGAAGACTACACACCGGGAAGAGTGGAAGGTTATAGGGAAGAGTGCCTAACAGTGGGACAATATAATTGACTAAAAAGGTTGTCTTAGCGTTTTGTTCTTATAGTGATGAACAGATTTCCGTCCTTCGTGAACGCTAGCAACATCATGATTCCAAGTTCGTCGTCGATTCTATTGCTGATATTGTAAAGACAGAAGTAGACCCTCTAAGACGCCCATTACACGGTAGGTTTTGCTGTCAGTTTAACCACAGTCAAGGCTGTGATTGATGGATAACCTATCGTCTAATGCAGTGACTAATGGTTGCATGAAATTGATTGCCGAAAACCTGGATATTTCATCAGTCACGACTTTTAAGTGAATAAGGGTTCAGTCCTTGTCCCTAAAAAAGAAATTGACTCCCCCATACATTTCTGTGCGCCTATATTCAACAAAATGTACCTATTGAACAGCTGATTTTTCTTTCGCGATTTAGGTGTTGGTCCCATAGTAAAAGTTGTTCATAATGATGAGTACAATGACCCCTTAAGAGGTATTGAGTTTATTCTGTTACACGTTGTATAGTTATGTAAAGTAACTTCTTTAGAATTGTAAAAACAGTTTGTAAATGTTTACCCTTATTTAAAAGTAAAAGTGATTTATGCCATTAATGCTATAAAATTCCTTTTTAATAGCCAATCTTTCACCCAATCACCGTATGCTTTCTTTTTACTCGTGTTTTGCTCACCATCGCAACCAAAATTCCAAAACAGACCTTTCCTACCCATGTCATATTGAGTGAACACGTTCGTTCTCTGGAAAATTTTGGGTATGACTGTCGATCAGTCAAAATAAGTGCGTAAGCGTCTTATGTCGATTGAATTCCATCACTTATCAGTCATTCGTCATTCATGACTTTTGGTGTTGAGTGACGCTTGCATGAGCGTGTAATGGATGCCTAAGCCGTATTCATAGCCCAGCCTGACAGTGAATAATAGGTTCATACTGAGGGAATCCCCAAGTCAAGTAGCAGCAGTCATTGCTTACAGATCGGACGGTGGATGGGGCCGATCGATAGAGCTGAAAAGTTTTAGAATGGCGTCACGACACCCGAAAGACACATCGTTGGAAGGTCTCCCACATGGTGCCTGATGACCTTGTGAAGACCGCGGGAACCTGCCTCATAGGACGACAATCTAGGAGGCCTTGTCCAGCACTAGAAGACTTTACTATACTTGACATACTTAGGCTCCTCGTGATTATATGCCAGGTTCACGAAAGCGGAGCGCGACTTGCAAGCGGCGCGACCGTTCGGCTACGGGCCGCGCAAGTTCTACGAGAGTTCTCACCTCGTGAAAGGACAAGTGGACGTCAAGCCTAGCGACGACAAGCACAAGAAGGCGGCGCCAGAACCAGAACCTGTGCCGGAGGTGAAACCCGAGGACAAAGAGAAGGAGAAGAAAATGAAGAGGATTTACATCGCCATGACTTCTGACCGAGGTAAGTCATGATAACACTGACAGGCTCATTGCTAGCCAAAGTTATTGTCGTCATTTTGAAGATAAACTGTCGAATATGATGGAAATGTTATCTGCATTGCAAAAGGTCATTATCAACTTGTGAGGAGATTCCTGCAGCACTACTATGACATGCTAATGTCATCCAATTCCGATGTTGTAAACGGGATCGGGGGCTCAAATTCAACATTGCAAAAAGATCCATTCTTGTTTTTCGGAAGCTGCGAAGTGATTGCGTCATTGTTTCGTTGGCGACGCTATCTGTTGTCACCTTGAAGGCCGCGTCGCATTATGTTTGCTTCAATAAGCTTCCGAAAAAGCTGGATCCGTACGACCCTGCCGACCTACATAATTAAATTAAAAAGTCGGTCAAGAGTCTTGATTAAGATAACCTTTTTTAATTTTAGATCAATGCTCTGCTGCGTTTTATTTGCTTTGTTGCAAACATGCAACTTAAATTGCACCTCGAAATAGCAGTTAATTGTATAAGTTGTATTGTTAATTACAAAACTAGTGGCGGATGGATTTCAATGTGCAAATGGCTATTGACCATCGTCTTACAGATTGTTCAACGATAACATGGCACAATCTAACAGCGTCATGCTCTTATTAATGTCAATACCGCCCAAATTGGAGCATAAGAAAAAACAAGTGGAGAGTGATAAGAGGAGACGTGGTCCCGCGCCGCGCGCCGCCGGAGATGGCGCTGGCGGGGTTATCATGGATCACGGCGCATCGACCGGCGCCCATGCCCAAATACCTTCGTAACATTTGCGTAGATACACTTGTATGCGACACTTGTATATAGTTGTGTAACGAACTTTACGCAATTCCTTAACGTTGATGCTCAAGTTTTATTAGGTAGGTACTGTATCATGTGCTGATGGTGATCACTGGGGTGATTTTAGTGAGATACTGATCACTCGCTTCATTATGCTCTTCCCGTGGAATATTTTTGGGTATTTGACGATCTCGACGATAACTCCTGTCTGCAGCTTCTGGGATTACTGCCTTCTGCCAGAGAACAGAGATCATTAAAGATTAACGGGGAACACACGACGAATCCTTCAATTCCCTTTAGGATCTAGGATTTAGTTAGCGTTAGGCTTTCCATAGGATATAATGTCGCAATAATTGTTGTCATTGCGCATTGATAGGCATGTCTGTCACGCTGGCTTTTCGGGAAGCCGGAGAGTATTTTAAATGATCGTAATTAATTAAAACAGTATGTTGTTTATTATTGATTTGCCAATAAGCGGTCTGTTGCAATAAAGTTCAAGTTTTTATCAATGGTCTGCCATTATGTCATCGATGTTAGGAGTGTTAGAAGTTTAGAACGCAATAACCGATTCGCGGTACACGCACGAGTGCCGACACGCGACCAAAACAAATTATATACCTAAGTAAACATGACTAAGATTTTTTATATTTATTTATACTTGCACAATTGAGGCATAAATAATATTTAGATTGCATAAACGTTACGTCAAGTGCATTCTCCGCACATGCACTACATTGTCTCGTGTTTGTCAAACTATGTAGTAACGTGAAAATGCGTTGAATGTTAACCTCGGCTTTGAACTTAAAAGAATGATGAACAGCGCATACAGCTGCTAGTATTATAGATTTCCAGTGGCTCAAGGCTCGATGCATGATTGAATCATTAAACATCGACAGTCCTATCGGCTTCGGTAGGCACGTTACAGCCTAGCAACGGGTCCGGGTCCCGGCTGTCATTTGTAGAACCTTTATTTTTTCAATTCTGTCTGCTTCATCTTTGGCCTCTACGCCTTGTGCGAGTTGTGCGAGTGATAGCCGCAGCCCGCGTCTGCGCACGTGCAGCCGCGCGCTGAGCGCAGCATGGCCGCCACGCATGCGCAATACACACACGTGCTGAAACCGCTCCTGCAATATACAATATGCTTACGAACGTGAACTCCCGATAAGGTGAATGGCACACAGATATAAAAGGTGAGACGATACTGAAATATAAGTATGTCTTAAAGGTAGCTGCGGAATTTTTTTTAGGGCTGCAGAATATGTTAGAAAGGGTCACCGCGGCAACCGTTATCCTCCTAAAGCCCTTTGCGTTCCAGGGGGAACGCAAAGGGCTTTAGGAGGAAAACGGATGGGTTTTAGTCAGTAAGAGTCTGACACGCCCTTCCGCTCCATCCAGAGTTTGATGATTTCCAACCCTTAATAAAGTAAGCTAGTCAGTTAAGTTTTTTTTTTGTTTGGGACAACTCACACACGGTCATCCGATCCCAAACTAGGCAGAGCCTGTGCTATGGCAACCAGACAACTGATAACATACTTATATATTTCTAAATACATACATATTATAGACAAATTACACCCAGACACAGAACAAATGATCATGCTCATCACACAAAGATTTGTCCTGGGTGGGAATCGAACCCACGACCTCCGGTTTAGCAGTCAGGGTCATTAACCACTCGACCAACAGGCCAGTCAAAAGTTTGTTCAGTCAAAATTCAAAGGCGATGTAATACAATGCAGAAGCTCACTCGCTACCTCGAAAAAAAATGCTATTCAAGCAATTTAGAAATGAAATCGAAAGGAGAGTCCGCATAACATGTATTTCTTGGATTATAAAGAAATAATGAAGTCTGATACAAAAACATATTTCAAGAAAAAAAGTAAAGGATTCTTGCCTCTTGCCCTGCATGTCTTACGGTAGTCAAGAATGAATTTTCAACAAATATAAATTAAATAGGCCAGACAAATTACGCCGAAAATTAGCAAAATTGCAATAATCCTTAACTCTGATTTTTTGTCGTCAACATATAGAGTATAAACAGGAAAGTATGTGAAAATGTATCCCGCGAAAAGTTAACCAACATATTGTATTCGTTTTTTTTAATAAATCTAATCTCGATAATAACTCGATGGGAAGAATAATAAAAAACGGGACCCTATTAATAAGACTCCACTTTCCGACTGTCTGCCTCCAGGCTGTATCTCATGAACCGTGATAGCTAGACATTAGAAATATTCACAGATGATGTAATTCTGTTGCAGCTATAACAACAAATAAAAAAATAACTTAAAACTTAAAGGGGGCTGGGCCCGTTTAGCTCATAGATGAAACGTGTTTTTTTTGGTTTATGGTACGGAACCCTTTATGTGGGAGTCCGACTCACACTTGGTCATTTTTTATTTTGTACTTCAAGTTAAAAATTAACTCTTTGTTTTCATAAAATTATTTAATAATCTTAATTCGGTAACCAACTAAAAAGAACATTATCTGTTAGCGCAAGTAATTAATATCAGTTCTTTTTGCGATAGCAATTTAGGCAAAAATATAACTGAATTAAAATGGTTTTTTTTTAATTCATCGGCCTAGTCTGACTTAATTAAAGAAAGAAAAATAAAACACATCTTAACAATTTTGCTGAAAAAATAGGTAGTCTCACATATTCTTCACAACTTCTAAAAAAAAATTGTGTTACGTTGATTTTCCTAGCTTTCATTGAACTAAGCGCGTTTTGTTTTATTCACATTGATTATGTTTGTTTTGTTTTTAATAAGAAGAGCTATGATCAAAAACACGATTCGAGAAAAAAATCTGAGTTAGGATTTTTTGCAAGATTCAAAGCTAATTTGACTGACCTTTAATGAAAACAAAAAAAAGTGATGAATGAAAGTATACTTATTTTAAAGGGAAGAGACAGCTAAAGAGAAAAAAACATGATAAAAAAGACGATTTTGCAAGAAGCAATTGACGCTTTACACCACTGTTAAAATAAATAGAAATTGGCGGGACATATGGGCTAGAACCGCGGCCGACAAATGAACTAAAAACAGTTTGGAGTAAACCTAAAGGGAACAGACAATTCCAAAGTGCCTTTAAATGGCTTATTTGAAATTAATTGATTGATTCAATTGAACCTATCACAGCTGTTCAACAAAAAGACAGACGTAAACCACTGCCTGGGAAGCCTAAATTCAAAATCCAAGCAAGCAATATATCTCCCCCCGCCGTATCTCTACTCGTACGCCGTTGACGTCCTAGTTAGTGCGGAGATAGCCCATATGGTCCTCATATTCACAATAATTAATTTAAAATTAAATTAAAAATATATACATATAAATATATAAAATACTTTAAAAAGTAAGTATTATTGGCAAAGAAAAAAAAATTGAAATAAAATAAAAAAGAAATATAGGTAAATAGAATACTCAATAAAGTAAACAAAAATACGAATATGAAAATGTCAATGTGTAAAAATAAGAGAATAATAGGTACAAAAAAAGTAAATATAAACATTGGGCCATGTACATCATCGAAGCAGTTCAATCCCAAGCCTTTTATCTTCAAGATAGTGTTTGGAAGGCATATAACTTTCATTATACAGGGTGACTGGGAAATTCGACCCACTCCTTGACAAGGGTGTTATTAGAGGGTATGAGTACCTAACAAATTATGTTCAATAAACTAAGGGACTGGATGGTTACTGAGCGGTGTCGCCGGCTAGGGTTGCGGAATTTGTTCAGAAGAGTCACCGCGGTCCTGGAACGCAAAGGGCATTAGGAGGAACACGGATTGGCTTTAGTCAATAGACATGAAAAACAATTAATTATGGAAAAACTACTCCATTCTGAACATTGAATAGATCATTTAAAAAAAAAAAGCTTGCCAAAAACTAACATAATCTCAGATATAAAAGGAAAATTTCAAACCGTGCGAAGATTCAAACAGCTCATTTACCGTCCAGTTTTGACCCCTTGTTAACAGGACTTAATTTGTGGTATAACCCGTTTAGTTTATCCCAGGAGTAGACAACTCAACTGATACATGACCACGACCGCTCTGCCAAAAGTGAACGACTTAGGTAAAAGGGAAGTACCTCTTTCAAGCAATAGGTCGAAACGACTCGAACCTACTGTTGCATGGACACTGTATTCTAACGGCCGGTCTCAATAACGTATCTACCTTTAACCAACTGTCAAATTAGCTACCAACAGTAGCTGAAACGTCATGTTACAAAAGCAACAATTAAGTTTCAGCTACTGTTGGTAGCTAATTTGACAGTTGGTTAAAGATAGATACGTTATTGAAACGGGCCGTAAATGTTCTGCGAGCCTTAGGTAACTACCAATTATTTACACTAACATTAAACGTGATTCTCAGAGAATTTATTTATAGTTTAATGCAGTTTAAGTCTTCATCAAAATCGGGGAGCCAGATTCCTTTGAGTATTTTTCACTTGAAAAATTAAAAACGGCACGTAGATCGTACCCGTGTTGGATGAAATGGCGACAGGTCACTGGAACAACTTGCGACCCACGGATGCCCTTCAAGTTAAAGGGGAAAATCTATAAGTCCGTAATAAGACCTGTCGTACTGTATGGATCACAACGTTGGGCTGTGAAAAAGACGAATGAGAAAAAGTTGCTTGTAGCGGAGATGAGAATGTTGAGATGGATGTGTGGAGTAACGAGAATGGATAAAGTGAGGAATGAGTACATTAGAGGTAGCTTAAAAGTGGCGCCAGTGTAACCGCTTATGGTCATGTGAAGAGTAGGGATGAAATGCACGTAACTAAAAGAGTTATGAATATAAATGAGGATGGATGGACAGGGAGAGGGAGGCCAAAGAAAAGATGGATGGATTGTGTTAGGAGTGATATGAAAGAAAATGGAGTTAGTGATAGCGTGACGGTTGACAGGACAGAATGGAAGAAAAAAACGTGTTTCGTCGACCCCAAGTAACGTGGGAGATCGTACCCTTGTTGGTACACACTCTTGTTAACTATAATATCTGACGCGTCGATGGCTAGTTTTCGCTATGATTAAGTGCCATGACCCAAATCAGTCAGGTGGACTAACATATACTATGCTTGTATACCCCAGGTCTATGTGGCGGCGTGCACAGTGGCATAGCGCGGCGCATCAAGCGCGACTTGGCCGTGCGTTCGGCCGACGGTGCCAACCACAAGCTGGTGTGCATCGGGGACAAGTCGCGCCTCATCCTGCGCCGCGCCTACGGGTCCCATATGCTCGTCAGCGTCAAAGATGTAAGCATCGTTCAGCACCTGATCATTAGCACCATAAACAGTAACGTCCCCGTCACACACAATAATAGATCATATCTGTCATTTCTTGAAAGCGTCCACTGGAGCGGAGAGGAGAGGAGCGGGCGGAGCTGTGCCAACATTAACTAATGGAACTGCATAAAATGACCACTCCACTTCAGTGGACAGGGATTTACAAACTAGTTTAAAAACTCATACAAAACCGGGAAGCACAGCGAGGCTGCGGAGCCGGGAAGTGGAAAGATACCTACCTACTCTTCGCGTAGACTCGTTACTCCGTACAGTCCGCAACTCCGCACAGCACTAGCTCGCTCCGCGTCAATGGACAGACACAGTCCGCAACTCCGCTCCGCTTTGCTCCTTCACTCCGTTCCGCTGCCTCGCGCCACACCATAAAACGAAGGCTTATCCCTTATTCTGCTTTTTTCGTAAGTACTCACACATTCAACGTGAATGTCACTTGCGAAGTTGGCGAGGCGAACAACGGCGTTGTCCCCATAACTGAATTCTAAAAAAATATAACGGATAGTTTTGGATAGTTTTAGGAGCTCGTGGCTAAATAATAACAGCCGCATGGGTCGATCTTCATGGTTAAGCAACGCTTGCTGAGATTGGTCTGTGGATGGGCGACCATCTTACCATAACGAGACTTTTCCATGTCTCGGAAAGCACGTTAAGCCGTTGGTCCCGGCTGTCATTTGTAAATCTTAGCAAGTCGTTACGGATAGTCAAAAAGCCAGAAAATCTGACACCAGTCTTGCCAAGGAGTACCGTGTTACCCAGTTAATGGGTTGTGGAGGTCTTTTAGGCGGCCGTTAAATACTGGTATTCAGCTAAATCCGGTTTGACTGGAAGCCGACCCCAATATACTTGGGAAAAGGCTAGGCAGATATACATAGTTTTACCAAAGCAGGCTCAGCAAGTCTACTCGGCAAATGAAACGGTACGAATGAAATCGCAAATTGGCGTGTTTCATTCTGCGATGCCCGTTAAGTGATTTACTTTGATGTGTGTGCGAAAAACCGAGGATCGCCGACGACACCTTTGTCAGAAACATCCAAAAAGATAGTACAGACGCCAGCTCATCACAACAGTCTGTCAAATTTCTTGAATAGTTTTTTTAATTTTCAACTTTATCGCTAAAGCTTTAGGATTCAAGGTTGATTGGAAAAATTTGACGGGTAGCTTGATGTACTGGCGTCTGTACCTATGCGTTGGCCGAAGTTTCTCGTATTAGTGGTGATAGACTACCTATTGCAAAATCGGTTTGTATAAGACAAATATAAAACAAAAAAATGAAAATACGATATTTGGACATCACCTTTTAAGCAAGAAGATGCTTGTCATCCGCTCGTCCACTTAACATTATACAGATGTATGATGTATAATCATCGTTTTTGTCTACCTTCACAAGGTCGTAGGTGTATCGCAGGCGCAGTGCAGATGCCGCGTCTTTCCACCGTGCAGGGTGCACGGTGGAAAGATGACGCAAATGCACACGCATAACGGAAATGCTAATTCCAGTTCAGTTTTCGGTCACACTACTTCCAGAATACGTTTGGTTTACAAACGATAACTGTTGAGGATAGAGGTCTAAAACTCTAAACCTGATGGCAATGAAACAAGATGTAGGTACCTACACTACGTACTTAGCGTAGGTACTTAACTTAACTTAACAGACAGATGTGTCGCTGGGGAGTTTGTTACGCCACTTCTTCTTCCCAGCTAAAACACTAGGAAGTGGTGACGGGCGGGCGTTTTGGGGGATTGTCTTTATGTAGAACTTTGACGTTCAAAAAGTGCTGGCACTCAGCCTAATTTAAATAAATGACTTTTGATTTTGATTTTGACTACAACCAGATAATTATTTACAGTCAATATTCCAGTTTAACTAAAATTACTGATATAGGTGTTGCGTATTCCCCTGCCGCCATAGTGTTAGACGTTTGTTCTTACGACTCGACTCAGTGTGTCGCTGTAACCATCGTTGTTACGTTATATTAAGTAAGACAAGGGATAGCGAAGATTAAACCCTTGTTCCCGTTTCCACGACTTTTATCTAGGAGATTGGTCTCAAGATACAACCGTACCTCCAAATAGGCAAGCATGCCTTCAGTTAAAAATACCGTGTCCTTCCACAACACGCGATCAAAACCTTACGAGACTAGTGAACACTATTACCTCTGCCGGTCGATTCTGTAAAAATATCGAAGTGAAGGTCTGGGAAAGTGATCGCGAGGTGAGCTGTCAATCCATATAATCAAGATGTCACGTGATCACGGAGTGAGCTGTCATTCCATCTTGATTATATATAGAGAATCGACCGGCTTGAAGTGAACTGCACGACCAATAACGAAAAGTGGGCGGAAAAGGCTTATGTATTTATGCATCAGCTTCCGGTTTCCAGAAAGTTCGAGAATAGTCCAGAATTTTCTACAGTGCTTCTTCTAGTGTCGAGAGGCGACAACTAACATATTCATTCGTAATTTTACAATAACGCATTCATAAAGGGAGTCCCCCTGGCGTCGAGTTGCGTAAGCAGTCATATATAACTATAACTATTCATTCATAAAAGCTGACGTCACCTAGTGGCAAGTGGCATAAATAAAAGGGTTCTGGCTGCTCAACGATGGAGTTGGCCATATCGTACTTGGCGATATCAGTCACAATAAGTACCTAGGTACACGATGTTACTAAAGCGATCAATATCGTACTTGGCCGGTTTTTCAATCTAAAAAATAGCTTCGCGATATTAGGAGACACGGGTTCTTCCGAACGTCACCTCTGCGTCGTCTAATGAGGCTCAGACTCGGTGCTGTTTTTCTATGAAGCCGTACCGTTCCTCACACTATTGATGAGGGCAAAATTTCGGAAACAAAGTGCATTGCTGTATCAAATGAACTAGGAGTTTAGTCGTAACGTATGTATCTATTCAGTGGATTGTCTTTCCTTCCATGTACCACTTTGGTAGCGCAAGTTTGTAAAAAGGTCAATATTGACCAAAAAACCATACAACTCTATGTTACCCATTTACATCATAATCATCTACTTAGCCTTTTCCATAACATGTTGGTCGGCTTCCAGTGTAACTGAGTGCCTGCCAATATTATACATAGAGCGCCTATGTATTTGATCTCTACGGCTTCACCCGCGTGTTAGTCACTTTTGAGTCTTAGTTTAATGTTTGATTGAACTATTTTATGTTTGATAGATCTTCAAGATATATCAAACATAAAATAGTTACAGTTTAGTACGATAGGCCAGTAATCTTATTTACTATAAGGCTCCGCGCAAACGGACCACCGACCACAGCCACCGGTTGCTGTCGCGCGCCACGTCCTTTGGTACCGCGCGAAGGTGGCTACCGGTGGCGTGTCGCGGACACTGAGTGTACGCCACTTACTACACGAGTGCGGTTATTCCATACAAAACGTGTTAAAATCATGTTAACAGCCACCGGTGGTGGTGGTCGGTGGCCCGTTTGCGTGCGAAAGTTTAGATAGAAGGATGGATGTTTGTTATTCAATCTCGCTAGAACGGCTGAAAGGATCTGGATTAGCAAAGATAAAGATTATAGTCTGGAATAGCATATAGGCTTCTTGTTATCTCGGGAGTATGTTCCCTTGAGATTGCCACCCTTTCACGCGGGTGAAGCTGCTGGCAGAAACTAATAAAATGTATATGTCACCGGATAATTGCAGACTCCGTAAGATTGTAATAAATCTTTATTAGATTATAATTTCTCGATATGTTATGAGAAAATCGTTTAGTATACCATAAATCCCATCCAAATTCAAGAGATTCCAATATATTCATGTCTTATTTTTTTTGAATAGTTAAGAATTTCACGCGATATTTTACAATCTTACGGCGTTTGCCATTTTCCGGTGACATATCTATCTATCTATTGGGGTATGGTTTCCGCACTTTGTCCTAATGTTGGACCATTGTGCGAGTTCTGGTGACATATACCTACATCCAAATAAACTGCTTTAACACTGTGTCCAGAACAAGTTTCTTCACTCGTCGCTGATGAAACCTGTTCTGTTGAAATGCTGCAGGTGGGACGTTTGGCGCCGGGGTTCGCGGACGCGTCGCTGATGGCAGCCGTGATCACGGAGGCTGGCTTCTCGTTCGACATCGGAGAGATCTTCTACAATAAGTACCACTCGCCTGTCAAGTACGAGCTCACCGTCATACCCGTCTTCAACAGGAACAAGGTCGAAGTAAGCGCACACACAGCCTGTGAAAAGGTTCCGCTCCACACTACCACACTACCAAGTCTTAGCTACGTACTTCCACACAGCTTTGCTTTGTATCACGTTTTTTCCTGTTTCCGTATAGCCTTTCTCATGAATGTGACTGTCATATACAAAATATTTTTCCGATTCCGACTGGTAGCTCCAGCGATTAGCGCGTTCAAATAAACAAACAAATTCTTCAGCTTTATTATATTATTAAGGATAGATACCATATACTAGCTTTTGCCCGCGACTTCGTACGCGCATATCCCGTTTTTTCCTTACCGTTCCCGTATAGCACATAGCCATCCTCATGAATGTGGCTACCACGTTCAAAAATATTTTTTCAAATCCGACTGGTAGTTCCAGAGATTAGCGCGTTCAAATAAACAAACAAACTCTTCAGATTTATTATATTAGTATATAGATTAGTATACATAAAAGAGTATCCATGGAGTTTCTTGCAAGTTCTTCTCCATAGAGATTAATGCTTTGGAACTAGCTTCGTGTTTTTGACTGATCGACCTACACAATTTTACAAAGTACCTTTAAATGCTTTATGGTTGAAATAAGAGAGAGGAGCTCGTGGCTAAAGAATATCAGCCGCAAGGGTCGATCAAGGTTAAGCAACGCTTGCCAAGGTTGGTCTGTGGATGGGTGACCGTCTTAACATATCGGGTTTCCTCCGTGCCTCGGAATGCACGTTAAGCCGTTGGTCCCAGCTGTCATTTGTAGATCTTTGGCAGTCGTTACGGATTGTCAGAAGCCAGATAATTTGACACCAGTCTTGCCAAGGAATAGGTACCGTGTTACTCAGTTAATGGGTTGTGGAGGTCTGGTAAAATACTGGTATTCAGCTGAATCCGGTTAGACTGGAAGCAGACCCCAATATAATTGGGAAAAGGCTAGGCAGATGATGATGGTTGAAATAAGAGCATTGACTTGGAGCTTGAAGGCACGACGGAGTCATCCGTTGCAACCCACAGCCGCACACTGGGGATAGTGCCTCAATGTGGCAAACCTTTTTTATGAAGCAGCGAAAAGTCAATTTGATTCCTTCCAAAATCGAAAGTCATTTATTCAAATTGGGCTGAGTACCAGCACTTTTTGAACGTCAAAATTCCCCAAAACGCCCGCCCGTCACCACTTCCTAGTGTTTTAGCTGGGAAGAAGAAGTGGCGCAACAAACTTCCCAGCAAAAGCGTTGCGACGGTATCAAGGCTCGTTAAGCTTTTGCAGTTTTTCTACAATATATGTACCTATGAGCACAAATTAAATACTACGGAAAAAATGCTGATACAGTTTTTGATAACCTCAAATACCCCCCCCCCTCTCCGTCAATCCTGGTGGTTCTAAATAAAAATAAAAATAAACGTTTCTTTTATCACTAGCAAAACGTCATAAGGTTGATATAACTGCTAATAGACGTTTACGTTATACAAATGCGAAAGTGACTTTGTGTGTTTATTCTTTCACACCTAAATCGCTGAATTGATTTTGACAATAAAGCGAGCGAATCAATATTATCTATCAAGTTTTATGCAAACTCATTCACAGAACGCGCCAAACATACTGGCATTCGATGAGGTGGACGACGACATGCTGGAGAGCTACACGGAATGGACTCTGGCTGCGTTGATATACTATGCGCTCAAGGAGTGCGCGGCGTCGGAGCAGTCAGCCCGCATGGCTGCCATGGACAACGCCACCAAGAACGCCGCCGAGATGATCCGCAAACTCACGCTGCTGTTCAACAGGACGCGGCAGGCAGTCATCACCAGAGAGCTCATTGAGATCATATCCGGGGCGGCGGCGCTCAAGTGATCCCTACGAGCTACTGGGCTACCGCTTCACTAACATGGAACCTGAGGTAGATACGCGTTGCAGGAGGGTTTGGTGACGTCATGAAATGTCTCAGTCATTCGACCTCTGACAGGTATCAAAACCTCTCCTGCACTGTGCAGCTACCTCAGGAACTGTCTCTATAATACGGTCGGCCTACAGTTGAGAGTTCCTTTCATAGTATATAAATGTATGTACTGTTTTATTTTTGTATTAATGACAGGCTCGTGTTTGACCACTATCATTTGATGGTAAGCAAATGTGTGGTCGACGATGGAGCACGCTTGCTTATAAGTAACCTATTCACTCTTGACTTAAAGACCTCTAGACTGTAGCTTTGAGGAAACACGCTCTGGTAGGGAATTGTTATAGAATTGATTCAATGTATCGTTTTAATAATATCTTTTTAAATAATAATGGTTTTAGTCAATGTTACCAATCAATCCGAATCATATAAAATCGTTTTTTTTTTCATATGTATTTTTTTTTGTATTTTGAAGACCTGCGCTGCTTATTGGATTTTATTTTGAATTAAGGGCCTGCTTAGTATTTCTGTATCAAAACGTATGCTAAATGAACAGAACATGAACACATGTGACAGAACACAGACATTTTACTGTGTATGTAGAACATACACAGTAAAATGTCTGTGTTCTGTCACACTTCAGAAATGTGGGTAGCGCTCCTTTCTCTATTAATTTATAACCTAAAGTGACGTATTAGCCGGACCATCTCAATGCTACTACATACCACAACAAAACTAGCTTTAAAAAAAGGTTTTACAAAAATATACAACCGACTTCCAAATAAAAAACACTACAAAGTCCTACTAATATTATACTCTTTCACGTCAGAACGGCTGAACGGATCTCGATGAAATTTGGCACAGAGGTAGATTATAGTCTGGAATAACACATGGGATATAGACTTTTCATTCATTCACTTGGGATAATTTTCTACATAAACGCGGGTGGAGCCTTGTATAAAATAACTTTAATTTCGGCAGTCGGTGTTTTTTGTTGTTTTCTCGTTTTTTTGTCTATTTTTATAGACATACATGAGATTTCAGCAATCCCAGCCCATTTGCTATCATTTATAGAGGAGTTCCGTTGCCTGTCTCCGAAGTTCTTCATCAGATCTTCACCAAATTTAAATGGGACCACTCCGAAAACGTACTCTTCCAAAAACTACAAGTGTACCTATAAAATTTTAAGAGTTCTCTCTATTTCTCCAGGATCCCATCATCAGATCCTGACTTGATGATCATGGGACCCCTGGGAAGTATAGTATACCCTTTCAAACAAAAAAGAAATCCAAATCGGTCCAAACATCTTCGAGTAATCGGGGAAAATACATAAAAAAATAGATACCTAAAAAAAAGGTTCTGACAAATTGAGAACCTCCTCTTTTTTGCTACAAATATACTTAAATGTCGTCATTAAACAAAACGATAAACAAGCAAAAGGAAATCTTTAATTATCACAAAACATTACAAATTAACGTTACCCACATGCACATCACACATGACCTCAAATCTCTATAATCAATAGGTACAGAAAATAATTCAATCCAGTAGTAGATATTTTCACAGCATTTGTAAAAACTATTGAGAAAAATGACCACCAGGTACAGAGAGCACTTCATGTCAACATCCAAAATAACTTGTATGGGATTTGGTTGTAACCAAGATCTTTGTATCAGAACTTACTTATCTTAAATCTAGTAGAGTAATGGATCAGATCTGTTCAAGCCCCGTTTTTACGGGAAACAAAATATTGTGCAACATTGTTGTCAGCATCCAGATACCCCTGGGCAAGACTGGGTTGTGGAGGTCAGTTAAGCAGGCGCCCCATGTACAGCTGCATACCGGTTACACTGGAAGCCGACCTCAATATGGTTGAGAAAAGGCTCCCTAGATTGATTCATATTTTCAGCAGTTCTTGACGCTAAACAATTGTTTCACATCATTACTTACTTATACTCTTTGATCTTTTGTTTCTCACGAAGACAGGGCTTATCGGTAACAACGGAATACAACAACAACAATATAAATACGGTCCTATATCTAAGCGCGAGGGTCAGTGCTCCTCCAGGTACTTGTCATAAGAGGCCTGGTCCATCAGCTGTTGCAGTTCCTCCGGCTTTGCTAGCTTCACTCTGAATAGCCAGCCCTCCTCGTAACACGACTTGTTGATCAACGCGGGCTTTGATTCGACCTCTTTGTTTGTTTCTGTCACCTGGAATTTGTAAATATTGTGGTGAATTTTGAGCGCGAAATGTGTTGTGACATAAAACGGTTTGGAGGATTTCGTCTGAAGTAGAGATTGTATCGCTCATCATCAGATATCAGAATAGGTAGACTATATTTACCTAATGTTCATGGAAGTAAGTAACATAGAGTTGATAATACCTCATCTAAAATCCCGGAATCATAAACATGACGATTCTATCCCGGGATTTAAGAAATTGCAAATTTTATTGCGCTTTGAATACATTTGAACAAAATTATTATATTGAAGAATCTTATTATGTTTTTAGAGTTCCGTACTTACTAAAACTGTTAAATTAAATAGCTTTGTTTTCGCACAACTCTTTCTTCTTTTGATTCTTCAAATCAATTATTTGTAATTATACTCAAAGTCCAGTTCATGTTTTTATATTCTCGGGTTTTAAGTGTCATGATTCCATTTATGATTCCGGGATTTTACAAGAGGTATTATCAACTGTATGTTACTTACTTCCACGAACATAAGGTAAATATAGTCTACCTATTCCGATCTCGGCTCATCATAGATGATGCACTATTTTAATAGCTATCGCTCACGCGGCTCACGTTACCGCTGAATCCAGTTTACCAAATCCTTATCCTAATCTACCTTGTTGCGGCAGATCTACATTTTTCATTTTCTGGTTGCCAACTGTTTTGAATAATATAAGTTATCAGACAAACCCACGCAAACCTCACATATAAACTCGTAACTTCGTCCGTACCACGGTCGGCAATAGACCTTGAACAACGAGTCAGGTCAAAAAAATCACAAACTGCTTGCAATTCAAAAATAAATATAAAAAGTGGTAACAACTAAAAGTTGGAAGCATAGCATCTAATGAAAACCTGTCGTGACGATGATTGGAGGCCTGGCGGCTGAATGATGACGATGATTACATTGATGATGTACTGACCGTGCCAGAGACAGGGCTGTAGACTTCACTAGCTGCCTTCACACTCTCTAGGGCTCCACACTCGTCCCCCGCGGCAATATCTTTGCCCACCTCCGGAAGCTGCACGTAAACCACCTCGCCTAGCGCATCCTGGAAATCAAGTAATTTCATGTTAATATGAAATATTGCATGACGTGTCCTCAAGAGTCCATCACATATCGTGTCGTATCCGCGCCTGAGAAATAACGTTTAGCTATAATTGCTCCTTTTGTTACTAAATTGAGCTACTCGACTACTGACAAAGGCTGGGCTGGGATGGGAACTCATCAAATGACTTCTTCCGCTCTGGGTGGAGCGGAAGGCCGTGTCAGACTCTTGCTGATTAAAACCCATCCGTGTTCCTTCTAAAGCCCTTTGCGTTCCAGGGCCGCGGTGACTGTTTCGAACAAATTCCGCAACCCTGGCAGACTGACAAAGGCTTGCACTGACTGGACAGGTCTACTCAAATTATTGTGGTTCTTTCCTCAAAAGGCAATCTTAGACAATAATCTGCATGGTTCTCGAATGATAGATCGTGAATGTGAGGATGATATGGGTTATATTACAGATCAAATACATGATTGTCTGGGAGTTGGAGTACTTTATGCGGCCAACCCAAATGTCCTTACTTTGGTATTGTTAGTCAAACCGTTCGAGCTCCTTATAGTTTTAAGTTGAGCTTCGCGATAACTAACTGACAAATGCTTGCACTGTTTGGACAGGTCTTCTCAAATCAGTGCAATTCTTTCCTCAAAAGACCACCTCAGACATTGACCTACATGGTTTTCATAATGATTTGACGATTATGTGTTTACAATTTTATGGATTTTAAAAGAGACCTGTGAGTTTATTTAGGTGTTTCTTCTCAGGGTAGTCAGCTAGGAAATATCGGCCTTATCTAAATTAAATCAACGAAAATTAACATGAAAACATGTAAAGCGTTTGTAATATTAATAACCAATTAACAAAAATTGATGAAAATGACGACTTAATCGTGCCTTCTCTTCGCGTTAAGAGGCTTTGTCTGGAGTTGCGCACATGTTATACATACAATTACGAGTCATCCTTCGACGAGTTCGCGCCCTAATACTCTGCGACTAAATATATTATAATATTTGCTAAATAAATATCATTCATCATCAGGACAAATGATAAATGATAGACTGTCATTAGTAGATTTTTAACAGTCGCTACGGATAGTCAGAAGCCCAGGGTTTGACAACGGATATCGTGTTACCCGGTAACTGGGACGTAGAGTTTAGACAGATAGTCGCACTTTGTCGCACAATGTTAAACTCTCGCTTTCGGTTATACTAAAAGCCCGACCCCATTACCCCCGGGTTTGAAAAGGCTGGGCTGATGATAATGGTCTTATTAAGTAGATGATGAAGGAAATTTCATTAGGATTACGACTTTTATGAGGAGACCTTTGGAATCCAGGTATTTGGAAGAAAGGACAGGATAACTCAAGAATAACTGCTTTGTCACGACCACCTTTACTGGCCTAGCAATTCATAAACTTTTTGACAGCCACGGTCGGCTATAGCCGACATATGAAAAAGTGCCCAACGCCACCGTCGGCGTTCAAAAGGCGATTTGAATGCCAGAGCCGTTTTTTTTTGTCGACAGTGGGGTGTTGGGCACTTTTTCATTTGTCGGCTACAGCCGACCGTGGTAGTGACAAGGTTAAGATCAATACTAAGTTAAACTGTGGTCGATACTGATGTTGGATTGAATTCATTAGATATATAGACAGACTACACTGGATATACTATGGAGTCTCTCATCATATTATGATATCTTGATGCGGTTTTCTTATGTTAGATACCTTTCAAACCCATATGGTGACATAGCAGCAGCCTCTACTTAACTCTACATTTGTTCTGATAAATATATTTTAATACCACCTGCACGAAAACGACAAATTGTATGTCATGCAAAACTAACCTAAAGTACGTCGTATTGTCTGCAACGGCGCTAGTCGGCCTCTAATACTAGGTGCACGTCGCGCGGTCAAATTAAGGTTCCAAGTTCCACATTATTGCGGGTTATAATGAAATTCAGTACAATATTATTGCTCAGCTATGGGCCGGGGGCACAGCTACGGACGTGAGACGTGCGTCTGGCGTCATCTCTCTTCATAGTGTAGTAAAGTAGATGAGAGGATTAAGAGTGTCCCTCGCTGCCCTCAAGATTCTTGTTGTAACTCCCTCGCCACGCTCGTGATTTGTTTCCAGAAGCCTTCATTGCGTTCGGGATTCAATATGACACCCGTGACACTGGTTTACCCCCGCGTAGCATAATAGAAAAATAGTAGGTAGGTTGTATTAGTAGGTATGCCGCAATATTGTTCGAAAATACCGAGATGATCATGACTAGCGCATTTTAAAATTGTACCTAAAGACTTTAGGTGAAGCCAAAGAACCGGTGAACCCAAAATAATAATCCCATGTTACTTATTTATTACACACTCGATAGGTTAACAAGAGGCACACGAATCAAAGTGAACGAATGATAATAGATAACAGTAATGAGTACCTAAACTTGTGGGTCGTAACGTAGCGACAGCCGCGGCGTCAACGCTCTGCGAATCTTGCGCAGCTCTTTTGTGGACTGACCTTTATGGCGCAGATATAACCGGTGTGGAGTGGCGCTATCTGAACCTTCTACGTATTTAACTATTAATCATTCTTGGTTTTAAACCAAATATTCAATTATGAAACCTTGGTCTATTTAATTAAAAATGTTAATCAATGAAGCAATGTTGAGTTTTTTTTTATTATTCACGCTTGACCACAATTTTACCTGATTTTTAAGCGATGTTGTGGTCGACGACGGAGCAGGACTAAAAATAGCCTATTCACTCTTGACTTAAAGTCCCCCAGATTGTAGCAATCATGAAAAGTGTAAGCCTTATTGTTTAAATTGGCAGATGTCAGCGACAGCTTAGAATGGAAAATAGCTTCGCGTTATGACTTATGGCGCCGAGGCGTGTGTATTTAGGAATACGAGTTGCCCATCAATTCAAGATAGCTCAGTGAACTATGGAACAGAGTTATTCGGAACAAGGCGTCTGACTGAGAAAGTGGTCGGCATAGATAAATGAAAAAGCAAACTTCAGTGGTCAGGAGCCGGCCAGAAGTACGTTAGGGCTGACATGTTATTGAGTGGAGACGAATGAATCGCAAAACGTAACGGTAAGGGACGCCCTAAGGCTACGTACAGCGACGATCTTTACAGCCGGTCAATTCTGTAAACATGTCGAAGTTCAGGCTTGGGTGAAGTGAACACAATGTGAATAACTTGTGGCTGGACAAACCTAACGTCCGGCTGCGAACTGCTAATAATTGATGATAATAGAAACCTTATCATTTGTCTCACTTATCTAATACGCTGCAGCCACGATAGCTCAGGATGCCCCTTACGACAGCATACAATTCTAAGCATCTGATGACCCCCTAGATCAGGTAAAGCTGATGACGGAGATACGGACCTGCGCGTAACTGGAGATGCCTACAGTCCCGACGTTGTCGTTCACCGACACCCACTCGTGTTTCTTTGTGTAAAACCGTCCTGGAAACAAAAGAAAAACAATGTTGTTAACACGGTTTTTTTTCTATGCCCAAATATATCATCCGAGTTAATTTAGCATCAAACCAATGATTTCAAAAAGAATGGTAACGAGAAATTTAATATTTTTTTGCCAACTTTATTTTTATAACGCTCCTTCTTTGTGCTAAAGATAACAAATTCCAGATTCAAGCTTCTGTTTAAGCAAATAAATTGATCAAAACAAAGTGACATTTTAATTATTTTAAATAAAACTTATGTCCAACATTAAAAAAAAAATTGCAGCAATAATCATTAGAATGTGGAGTATGCCAATTTTTTTTATAAATAAAACCCAGACGGTCATAGTAGGAACATGACCGTCTGTAAGGTTATTACGGTTTTCCTTGCAGTTCCCGAGATAAATATTTATACATAATATGTATTATCGTGATCACTTCACCTAAGCCTTCACTTCGACATGTTTACAGAATCGACCGGCTGTAAACGTGTCACTGTGTAAGCTTAGGTGAAGTGCACATGCCGTGAGCTGTCAATCTATATTATTAATAATACATCATTTTGTTTTCTCTACACAAGTTACTTAATGCTAGAGTTAAAGTGGATCATGAACATGGAATTAACGTTGTGAGAGACTGGTGCTTGAAGTAGGTCTCTATCAAAACCTGTGTTACAAGTCACCAGGGCCCTTCCGAAGCAATTAGCCTGCTGTGTCCTAATTTTATTGAAACGGTTTTTGCATAATAAGGAGAGTGCAGGAAACCAAGTTAACAAAAAAACAAAACAATTCCAATAATTGTGGAAATATCAGAACGCGTGTTACTCACACGCGTTCTGATATTTCCACAATTGGAAATATATATGGAGAGTGTATATGAACAAAATGAAAATTAGATGGAATGACAGTTCACTCACTCCACCTAAGTTTACACGGTGAGTTTTTGACAGAATACACCGTTCATGAACGAATAAATCCAACGATTAACAATTGACAGTGAAAGATGGCCAATTCTTCTCGTTTTTAAGCAAAGTTCGCGTTCGCATTCTCAATAGCCATTTGTCAAAAAAGCCTCAATTTCCATACATTTTTTACAGATTGCCATCATTATAAAGAGGAAAGATTTGTGTTTTTGTATGTAACGAATAAACTTAAAAACTACGGACCGATTCGAAAAATTCTTTCAGCAATGGATAGCTACATTATTAGCGAGTTCATAGGCATATACTGTATCCCTGTACTCCCCACGGGAACGGGAACTACGCGGGTGAAACCGCGTGACGTCCGCTAGTGTAGAATAATTTGGCACTGGAAGATTGATAAATTATCTTAATAATAATTACATGTATAAACTTAACACGATTCGAAATGTTTATCTCATGTAGGTACTCACATAATATAATTATGTCTATTTAGTTATGTCATCTTACATAATGAAGGTAGGTACGATTACTACCTACATAACACGATTTGCCAAAGTAGCTATTGATATTCTTTCAATACCTACCCATATTGGTGGCTAGAGTTAAATGTTGAGGTACTTTTTTTTATTGTTTATTTTAAAGTGTGCGACACCGCGGGCGGCAGCTAGTTAATTTTTATGTATATGTAGTAACACTGGTCGCTGGGAAGCACCCACGGAAAAAGACCTCCGCGAGCCATTTCTCACAATAAAAAATACTCGTACATAAATAAATATTTTTTGGATTTAGATCCAAAAAATATTTATTTATGTTATGTTATGTTAGAGCCAAAAAAGATAAGAATAAGATCATTTTAATTATTATAATTCTATAAATAAATACGTATTACGGTCGCGAGTCATATTTTGTTTAACATACAGCCTGACACTGACTTGCAAATTGCAAAAAACATAAGAAATTTTGAATTTCGCGGCCTACCCTGGCGCTTCCACCTTAACACTTGCCGTTAGTATAATTCAAAGGGCGGGGAGCAATTGTACAGCGTTAACTTTAATCATAAAACTAACCAATATATGTGTATGCCTGTCAGTACCGTATTTTATTTTATAGCGTTTTCAGTTCCTGCCTCCCAGACACAAACACCTGATAAAGTTAATGGGGATCTCGTATCGCCACAGCTTTCTCTAATCATTTATTTGTAAAAACATCAACCAGATATTCGCTTATCATTTGAAACCATTAATGAAAACAAAGAAAGCATTCGCCAGTGCGCTTGAAGCTTTTACCTATGTAGGTATTAAGTGACATACATAATTATCATAGTTTTAATTATTGTGTTGAAACTTCAGCGTATTACGTAAGAATAATTAGTTAGTTGTGACAGGGCCTGTTCAGGCGTAGTCCCGCAACGTGTCGCGTATTTACAAGAGGCAGAAGAGGGAGCGATAATGCCAAGGCGACTTGCGTAATCTCCTCGACACAGCTGATAACAACTACGCTTATTACTATTTATTGGATCTTTTGAATGACCGGACAATTAGTTACCAGAGCGAGGCCGCGGGCTTAAATCCCACAAAAAAGAAGGGTTGTTCCCGTTCGTCCACACCCCGTCGTCCACACTGCGGACGACTGGGAAAGATGCGTTCTGTTCGTCCACAGTGTAGACGAACAGAACGCAACATTCCCAGTCGTCCGCACCTCGTTTCATGTCTAGTTTAAAACTTTTTACATATTAATTGCATTTAAACTGATGTTGATATAATACCCAATGTGTAAAATTAAAATGTGAAACATTCTTATGCTATACATTTAGTATAAAATACGCAAAAAGCTTTAGATTTACTCAGTACATAATATTTTAAAAGTATGTTTATTTTATAAGGAAATACTATCATCATATTTTCTTTTTATTAACTCTTAGACTAGACGTGAGATGGACGACTGGGAATAATGCGTTCTGTTCGTCCACCGTGTAGATGAACAGAACGCAACATTCCCAGTCGTCCGCAGTGTGGACGACGGAGTGTGGACGAGCGGGAATGACTCAAAAAGAAGATACGTACCAGAGACGTTAGTGATATTCAGCCGGTCGATTCTGTAGACATGTCGATGTGAAGGCTTGGGTGAAGTGACCACGAGGTGAGCGGTCAATCCATATAATCAAGATGTCACGTGATCACGAAGTGAGCTGTCATTCCATCTTGATTATATGGATTAACAGCTCACCCCGAGATCACTTCACCCAAGCGTTCATTTCGACATGTTTACAGAATCGATCGGCTGTCAGCGAATGCGATCTTCGAAATGCCAAAATATAAGGGATTGATCACGTGACATTTCGAGAGCTTGTCAGTCTCATACATATTTGAAATTTTGACAATCGCCTTCTCCATACCACTTCTGACCGCATGTCACTGGTCTTGAGTCCCAGGTATCAGAAATAACAGCACGGCAGCTCCAGAATTTTCAATTTGTTTTAAAATGTCGTCAAAAGGGTCAAATAGTATTTTCTTATTGGTCTCTTGGCCCATTGACACTAAGTGAAGGTCAATATCATTAAGTAATACTTCAAACTATTTGTAGATAACAGCACCCTTATCACTCAGATACGAACATCTTCTATACCAAATGAACTCGACACGAATACAAAACGAATGATGAAGTTTAATTTAAAAAAAAAACGATGCGTTGCAAAATGGCGGGTGGCTCAGCAGAGTAAGGTGATTTGGTAGACAGACAATTTTTAAGCAACCACTAAGAAACTGATCATTGACCATGGGGCAAAATATTGTGGATTTCCGGAGAGTAGTTTACCTTTATGTTCTGTGCTGTAGAGCGCTCGTCCGCAGCACTGCGTCGCCAGGCTGCTGCGCGCTAGTCGTGACGTCACTCGGAACACGCTGCACACCACCATTCTTTTGCTAGTTTTCTGGAAGCACAAACAACATCAACATTAGCTTGGCAGGAAGAATATGACAGACCTCGGTGCAACAACTGTAGCTCCTAAGTCTGCTATACATGTCATGTCCGTAGCGGATAGGTTTTAATCGATATAGCTTAGCTCGTGTTAAATAGGATTACCAGAGAAGATTAATCAAATAAGCAGACTCTAAGGGATTCAAGTAAATCTGTGACTGTATCGAGAAACTAATATAGATACCCAAAAATGCTAAAAAAGTTGAAACCAAGACATTCTATTCTTTCATTGAAAATAATCCCGAAAGTGTAAATTACGAGCTTACCTACGACGACGTGGAGAGGACACGTGAAGCGTACACGCAGGTCGGCGCGTGAAGCGATAGTGCGGGGCGGCGCGCGCGCAACTCCTCAGTATCATCGACTTCACTACTCGACAGAACACACAGAAGTTCCACTGACAACTCTGATCATTTGTATGTCGTATGCAGAAGATAAACACACAGATTAAATTGTGACACCATTTGAACAGAACTTCTGTCTGTCCTTCAAAACTTCACATACGTCATATGGCTCAACTTTCAAGATTGGATGGGTGATCATCCATTAAAACATTTCGGAGACCCCTCTTTGCCTATCGTTAAAATCCGAAAAAAAAATCGCAGTCCAAAAAATAAAAATGTACCTATGTGCATGTACAAACATGCATTATGGTGCTGAGTGTACTAATTTATCAACTATTTCAGCATGAACTTTTTGAAGTGAGCCTTATGCAACATTTGGTTTTAGTTCCAAAAGCGCAACTGCACTCAAAAGTAATGCCTTTATGATCTAAATCTAAGTATAAACAGACTAAACTAAACTAATCTTGAGTAATGGCTTAGCTAAATATCTTCCATTCTTCTGATCATTAGGGGTTGTTGACACATCAGGGGCACAATTCTTAATGATGCATAAATACGATAGTTTAACATTAACACATAGTATTGAATTAAAGTGTTGACGATTAAATTTAAACGGAACTTTTGATTTTTGAAGACACAATTTGAACCAAGTCTAGATCACCACCCTGGGCTTGCCGTTAAAATTCTCACGTCGCTATATTGGTGGCGCCAGGACGAGCACCTGATGCCTCATCATGTCGAAGCTCACAGCTGTGAGCTTCGCCAGATCCTACTGGTAGAGTGGAGGCAGCGACAAGCGCAACCCGGCGCTGGGCACGCCAGAATAGCGGCGGTTAGATCCGTTATGAGGCAATGGCTGAAGACGACGGCATGGAGCCCTTACTTTCCGGCTGACCAAGGTACTGTCCGGACACGGGTGCTTTGTGTACTTGTGCTTGTGCATTGCAACTGCCTCGACGACACGGAGCAGGGAAGTGCGTCTCGGCGGTCGATGCTGCGGATAACCTGTCGCTTCCGGATGTGGTGTGGTGTGTGTGTCGGTTCATGGTCAGAAGCGAAACCGTGTGGGGTGCCGTCACTTCCTTCTGCGAGGAAATGATGGTCGCAAAGAAGGTGCGGAAAGGGAGCGGGAAAATACAACTTCCCTCCCTATTTGTTAGATTCATGTCAGTTATTTGTCTTTTTTCAAGCTTTTATTTAACTTGCACTGTTCGTATGTAATTAATTTGGCTTGGAAAAGATACTGGTCTCTAAAAGAAATAGTGAAAAATCCCCATGTACCACTTAAATGTAAGAAGAAAATATTCGATTGATGTATTCTGCCCATTATGACTTACGGATGCCAAACTTGGAGTTTAACAGAACACAATATACATAAACTAGAGACCTGCCAACATAGCATGGAAAGAAGCATGCTCAATATTAAACTACGAAATAAAATAAAAATAGAAACAATTCGTAAACAGACCGGCGTTACAGGTGTGACATATTGTATTAAGAAACTTAAACTTAAGAAATCGATGGACAGGTCACATGATGAGAAACAAAAAAGAGAAATGGGCTAAGGAAGTAACTGAGTGGTATCCAAGACAGTACAAAAGGAAAAAAGGGAGGCAACGTCGTAGGTGGGAGGATGATATTAAAAGAACAGCGGGCATTAGGTGGAGAAGGAAAACACATGATCGCACTATGTGGCAAGCTTTAGGGGAGGCCTATGCTGGGAAGCAAGACAATCTTCGCGAAACTGGTGTCTAGTAATAAAATTAAATATATAGAAAAACTTATTTGTAAGATTGTTAATTAAAGGCTATTATTATTATTATATTATTATTATTATTATTTGTTCGTATGTATGTAAGTTGTACGTCAAAATTGCATACACCTTTAGTTCCGGTGACAATACAATGTGTAATGCTCAATTTTGTAATAATTTCAATATGGCCGCCGCTCCAAGATGGCCGAATACATTTTTTTCAACCCCCTTATGGATGGGTATCAAAAGAGTAGAAAACAATTAAAATCTTGTTTTAAAAAAGAAAAAATAGCGTATAGTGTCTCACTATGGGAAATGCCCCCCCCCCCCCTCATTTCTTTCATGGCACTCTTTTCCTGTGCCACCTCAAACCAGCCTTCGTGGTATGCGTCTAGCTCATCTTCGTTTTCTAGGCTGATCTTGGCGACTCCATCCATCCTCTGGCACCCGTTTCACGAGAACTTTTGCACAGCGGTTATCATGCATGCGGTCAATCCCAGTTGGACATGGCAGCTTTTTTGCCCACGTCTATGATTCCTGTTTTGGAGCGCAGCGTGGTGGTGTACACTATTATTTTAAACCCAGAATACTGCGTTCCATCCATTGACATATCCAAGGCGAAACTTTTGCGAACTATTGCTACCTATTTGTCTTATTTGCTTTGATAAGAAATGTATTTATTTAAATGAATATGTAAATTAAGGGCCCCATGGCCTGGGGGATTCAAACCCAATCGGTTCGAGAAATGGTTACCTATAAGGTTACTATATTTACGCCCTTTTCATCATAACCAAAATAATCCCACGGGCAAAAATGGCACAATTATTTAAGATTGGCTTCGTATGAGATGTGCACATCCCGGTGGCGAGTTACACAGATGTCTTTGACAATGTGCCGTCCACGGGAGATAAGTGTTATCAGAATGACGACACCCTGCTGGGGGTCGCGGTGTGTATCTCTGTATCTGTAAGTGTGATACTACATAGGTGGCAGGTCAATTTATTAGAGGTTGGCAAGCATCTTGGTAATATTCGCTGGGACATTTTAACTGTAAGGCTCTTAGTGAGAAGCTTATTTCTTTACGATAGGTTGAAGTATCTATAAATAGTTTATATAATTGTGCATATAGTACCTACTGATAGCAATAGCATTTAATTGTGATTAGTCTATTCTGCCGGGCGGACAGAATATATTAATCACAATTTTGGCGTATAGTGTTATCTGCCCCATGCCCCACTAGGTTAACCAACGCTTGTCGAGTTTGGACCGTAGATGGGTGACCATCTATTACATACTCCTCCATGCTTCGGAAAGCACGACGATTATACAATCGTTACGGTTAGTCTCTTGCGGCAGGGGACACTATACTCAAATAGAGTAATTCGAAGTTTGAGTAGTAGACTGCCTGGGTACATATACACGGTGCTATTTCAGTCGTCGTACAACGGCAGCCGCCCACTTCATCTAACCAATGACTACTACACATTTATTACAAAAAATTATATTTAATTTTCAATTGTTAAAAAATATGCCTTTCATTTTCATTAAGCATGACGTACTTTGAAACAACCTGTAGCGAGCGCAGTCCGAGCCTTGTGTTCCAAGGACGGCGCGGAATGGAACGACGACATTATTTTGATTTTGAAACGTAAATATTATTAACAGGGTGTTTCATAATTGTAATGAATTATTTATTTTTATTTATTTTATAAATATCAAATTTGCACCATTTTGTATACCCCTGGTTACTAGGTTGTGAGTTCAAATAGGCAGTTACTCCAGTCTGCAAAGAGAGGAGTCTGGAAGCCAACCCAAACATAGTTCAGAAAAGGTAAAGGCAGATTATAATAATAAATTCTCTGACGGTTCAGCAGGAGTTCAAGCTTGAGGTTTGCACGCGAGCAATGGAGCGCATCATTCAGGGAGTCCGATTAACGGACCGCATTAGAAACACAGTGCTGCGTTCCAAAACAAAAATCGCCGACGTACAATAAGCAGCCAAACTAAAGTGGGACTGGGCCGGCCACGTCTGCCGTATGTCGAACAGTTAATGGGCTAAAGCAACCACAAAGTGGGTCCCAGCAAATGCCCGACGATATTGCGGGAGACCCAGGCGAAGATGGCGGGTCCACACTTGCCCAAAGCCGGGAGAAATGGAAGGAAGAAAGGAAGGTTTTTGCCCTGCAGTGGGACACAATTGGCTTAATTAAATAAATAAATTCTTTATTTATCCTCATAATGGCAAGCTTATTCTGGGTTTTTCATATTATTTGTCTAATTAGCAATGTGAGGTGCTGGTGTCTGAGATAAGAATAAAATGCCAGTATTACAAATCACCAGGTTTTCAACCCGCCCCACGGAAATACAGAGTTTTTATTTAAAAAAATTGGTATTATAGATAAGGAGATTTGAGGGTAGAAGTAAAAACGAAGCTTCAAATAAAAAGTTAATCAGATTGATTCATTCTATCAACTTTCAGGTTTATTCTGAACGTATGAATACTGTCAGAAGGATATCCTTGGCTCCAGGTATCTGGCAGACAAGGTAGCCCTTTGGAAGCGTCTGGCGAAAAGTAAAAGAGAATTTGAAATAGGAATATAAAAATATGTTTTGTTTTTATATGGTACTCCTGTACCAATGTTCATTGAAGGCCGATGCCAAATATATTATGAAGTTTAAACCTTAAACATAGTTTTATTTACAACTAGTGGCCCGCCCCGGCTTCGCCCGGATGTATATTTTTTTGCATAAGAGCCTTCTCCTGACAATAAAAAATACAACAAAAAAAGAATTAGCGAAATTGGTTCAGCAGTTCACGCGTGATGCCGTGACCAAGGGAAATAGGGATTCATTTTTATACATATAGATATATCAATAAGTAGCACTAGCGTGAGTCCGCTAGTGTTACAATACCTACTTATTAAATGCTGAAAGAAAATCATCACTTTACTTTATTACATCTCGCTCGGACGTAAACAGAACGGGTTAACAAATAAGTTGAGATAACGACTGTGTGATCAGATCACTAATAGCGCTCACTAACCTTGGGACCAAACTAATAAATAAAACAACACGTTAAACTTAACTTAAACCGTTTATTTGACTATGAATAATTGCTGCATTCTGTAGCGTAACAAGGCGACCCGGAGTATAAAGAAAAAAACGGACCTACAGTTAAAAAACTTAAGTAATACAGGTGCAAGGTAATTGAAGTTTCTTCTAAGACAGTTGCATAATGTAGAACATTGTTAGGGGTATGTGTCAGTACCTATACTGTTTCTCAATTAATGGTGCGCTGTGTCAATAAATGCGTTCGGTACGAATTCGTGCGGTAAGGGTGTGAATCAATGAAAAGACAATTAATTTGCGTTTTAACCTAAGAATTATTTTTAAAAGCTATAAGTGTATGAGATACAATACAAAAATAAAATCTTGATTTAAGCGGAAACGTTAGCTCGCATACAAAGAGGTAACTAAGTAAATAGAAGATGTGCATCTTTGAGCAAATGCTTATTCTTAAAATGTATGGCGTAAATATGGCTTATCAATATAAAACACAATAAACTAACAGACAATCTGTAAGATAAAAGCTTATTTTTATCAACATTATTATTTATTATCTATGTTTGATTTCTATTAATCTTATGCTGTATAATCGAGTTAGTATTCTATTATTAATTTTAAACCTCGACCAAAAAGAGGGCTATTATAAGTTTAATGTATTACACAGATACTTATGTACCTACTCGTATATGCGTGTCGTGGCTCTTAACGGATGAACCGATTTGATTGAGTTTTCTTAATTCAAGGTGCTCTTTTGGTCTGGACAGCTATTTACCGTCGTACGTTCTGAAATATGGCTGAAGAGCGTCGTGACACGATCATTCCAGCTAAGTTAACAATTCGTAGACCCGCATTAATATACCGCTTTCTAAACCCGAAACATTCGGTGATACCAAAAGTGTCTTCAAATTGTCATTTTATGACGAAAAAACGTATATGAGCTGCAATCGAAACCTAAACTGAGACAACTCTATTTGCGATTGGGAAAGATAACAGTTTATTAATGCGGGCTAGAGCTGAGTGCTAAGTGAAGTGTCCTATCACAGGTAGCACGGCACAGCCATGGAGGTGCTGAAGATGGCTCCGATGGCGCTGATGGAAGCTGCGATGCTGCCCACGATGCCCAGTGCGACCACCTCGTAGCACACCATCTTCCTCCAGCCGGGGGCCTCGCTGAGAACAATCAAAATAGGTGTTTAAAAAGGCAGTACTATAGACAAAGTTCACGAAAATACCGCTCCGAATAGTTTCAGAGAGTATGTAATGGAAAGACAATCTCCACAAGTGAGGGTTCTCGAATGGTATATGACCCATCTTTCGTCTTACGACGCTTGGAGTCATCTGCTCACGTGAGGAGTGTGAGGATCTAATAGCTGCGTCACCAAACAATTTTACCGTAACCCAACCGTACCGTACCGTAGATTCGACCAAGAGGATAAGTAGATATTGTCATCGATACGCTAAGAAGAGTATATGTCATCATGTCATGTCATGAAGCTGAAGTATTACTTTTATACAGATGTAGATTTATATAAATTTAAATGGCTTAGTCTGTACTTATATTTCGGTGCAGAGGATACGAACCTATGAGCTTAGGTCCCGTAATTTCAACTTTCTAGTATTTGTTAAATTGCTTGATCAACGTAATGAAAATCATGCCAATTAGGAGAAAATTACAATGACGCACTTTCATTAGAATCATTGCATTATCATTTTTTTCTACCAGTAATTAAACTAAGCATTGTTACAAATCAAATAGTTTTATGCATTAAATAGAAAATACATAAACAATTAAATGATGATTAGTAAATCGAATCTATTAAATAATGGTTAAAAGTTCGTCGTCAGACTTTTACAAATAATTGTAATTCCACTTCGATTTTTTTTATTTGATCCGGCTTTCACCAGAATGAATTTCGTTTATACCACAGAACATGATAGGGTTACCCTTTCAACACTGCTATTTAAAGACCTACGCCAATCATTAGGAATGGAAGACCATCTTGAAGTTGTGATCAATACTTACTATCTACTATCAATGACGACACGATTGGCGCAGTGGTTGATTGATTGACTCCTGCGGCGCGTGTCGCGGTTTCGATTCTCGCACGGAACAAATGTTTGTATGGCCTACAGATAGTTGTTCCGGGTGTGGCTGTTTGTGTATGTGAATTTGTATGTTTGTAAACGCACCCTCGAACAGGAGAAATTTCTAGTGTGGGGCAACGTTTTAAAAAAAAGAAAAAAAAAATAGTAGTAAGGTCCAGCAGAACATTTAGGAGGACACTGTACTATTAGTATTTATTTCCTAGCAGAACTTCAAAAATAGAATACTAGTCGTCCTGACCGATTTTGACCATGGTGGCCAATCTCCACGGAGACCACATCGGAGCTGGAGATGTTATAGTGCACAAGTGTATGCGCAAACCAGATGCCTACACTTCCATCACTCCAATACTAAGACAAAACATCATGTCAAATTGCCAAACTAGTATAAGTTTCGGTTCGAGTCCGTTTCGAGTACTCACATGGGAGTCTGTCCTTCAGGAATAGGCTGGCCGATGAGCTTGAGGTAGCAGACGGAGGGCAAGATGTAAGTGAGGAGTGCGATGGTTGTGGCCCCGATGAGGGCCAGCAGCGTGTAGAAGCGCGGGATGCTCTCGCCGATGAACAGGATCCCAAGCATGATGGACACGCGCACGGCCATGCGTCCGCCCGTGGACTCTGTTAGGATAAGCAAAATATAAATACTGATGAAGCACCTAAATCGTCTGTATCTAGGAATGAGGATCGGTTTTGAAAAGTAGATGATGTATAAGGACATGATCAACGAGATTAAACTGATGGCCAATTGTAGATTTCAAAATCTACATACGAGTATCAAAAAGATAACTTCTCTTCTATCTTCAAGAAAGTTACACAAAGGCAACGTCATTCAAATAAATCTAGTACTCAAATTATTGCTCAAACGGTGATAAATTCTTTACCAAATCACAGTTTTTGTGAAACAAAATTTCTCAATTTTTTTTTTTTTTTTTTTTTTTTATTTAATATTGGTTTGCTCTTGACTCTAGTCTAGGTCATAGATGACAGATGCATACATCTTTATTGTACTGTTGAAGATAAAACGTGTTACCCACCTCTAGGCACATTGTAGAGCTCTTCAACCTCCTGGCAGACAGGGTTGATGATGATGATGAAGGCGGATAGCAGGTGGATGGCCATCAGCACGTTGGCGGCCAGGGTCAAGGGCGTGGCGGACATAGACAGCGCCACGTTGGGCAGCACGCGTTCGCCGTACACCGCGTAGCCACCAATAGCAATCAGCAAGTATAGGATCAGCACAGCTAAAAGTGACAGAGATACATGCATTTTTTATTTTTCTATAATTTTTCTTCTCCTTTCCCAATTATATATTTTATATTTATTAGATAGTATATAATTTAGTATTGTGTGTATTTTTATATTATTATGTCTAATTAATATTGTTTATAATGTTTGTACACTGACCACCCTAAATCTAACTTCTTTCGTTCAGTCCATACAAAGGTTGTCTGTAAGAGATTGCCCTGTGCTATAAGACTGCCCATTGTACACTTGTTTTTGTAAACGTTTTTACTGTGTTTGTTACGTGGTGTACAATAAAGTTTATAATAAATAAATAAAACATAATGTTGGTTTTTTGTAGTGAAAACTTCTTTAGCGGCGTTGAGCACTTTTTGGGATGGGTAAAAAATGTTAAACTCGCGTCAAGACGCGTGACCTGATCGAAAATTCGTAAGACGGAGGGAAAGTTCTGAAGTGTTAAATTTTTAATGTAATACAAATTGTCATGTTTGTGTACGATAGCGCAATGAATGAGTATTGTATTTTACTACATAAATGATAATATTTTTATACTGACAATTAAAGCAATTCGTGCGATGTTATTCTCTAACCATTCCAAAATATTAAAAATGAACAACGTTAATGTTCAAGTTTTCACTTCTGCCGGCACTCCCGGAGTGCAACCTGTTTTTTTTTTATTTCTGGCAAGTTGTAGAACGTGGCGGATTAATTTGATCTGCTTAATTTTATTTATTGATTAGAATCGTCAACATTGCATACACTGGGAGATTAACTCAACATTAATAAATTATTCTAGTGTTGCAACACTTACAGACAAACAAAAGATCACTATTTAAAACTTTGCAAGAAAAGGTAAACAAGAGATTAATAGAGATTCGAATGAACAATACATATGTATAAGACGTAAACGTTAACTTGTTGTTTGCGACAACAATCTAAGTACGTAGTAGTATTTTCCTACTATACCTCTAAACCGATGTGCTGCAAATAATCAAGGATTCCAATTGCTTCAGAAATGCGTTTGCCATGGCCCCCATGAAAAACTTTCACGAGACCACGGCAACGCTTTATTACGTATTCCACAAAGGCAAAGAATGAAATGTAATAGGTATAATTGGTACTTAATTTGATTAAATTATTGGATCACAAATAATTACCAAATTCAAATTTGATATTTCAAATTATGACAGCTATCATAAAATTAAGAACTTACCGAAAAATCCATACTGCAGACTCTTTCCAAACTTAGTCTTGTCCGTCATATCATTCTGGATGGTGGGGAAGGTAGAGGCTCCTCCGAAGGCGAACATGATGGTGCCGGTGGCCAGGAAGAAGTCCATGAAGCCGTGGATGCCGTAGCGGTACGTGAAGGGAGTCGCCTCGTTCATCATTTCGATGAAGTACAGGATACAGGCCACGAGAGACGAGCCGAAGGCCAGGAGACCCATCAGACTAGAAGTTTTAATGTAAGATTGAGACAGGTGACAACACGGTTGAATTGGGTCAATTCAGCCGGTCGATTCTGTAAAGTGAAGGCTTGGGTGAAGTGATCACGAGGTGAGCTGTCAATCCATATAATCAAAATGGAATGACAGCACACTTCGTGATCACTTATCATCCTGATTATATAATATTGACAGCTCACCTCGTGCTCACTTCACCCAAGCCTTTGACATGTTCACAGAATCGACCGGCTGTAAACATCTCACCAAAACCTAGGTGGATTGAGATGAAGTATATTGCACATCTGGTTATATGAATTGACAGCTCGCTTCATGTTCACTTCACCTAAGTTTTCAGTGTGTGATTTATACAGAATATCGCTACTGGAAGAGATGGATGTTATCGATATCTGCTGGATATCGATCGAATCCATCGATTAGTTGCGAGTAAAATAGTGACCCTCTATTTCTATACTCTTAGCTTAACGCTACTTACTGGAAGTCCTTGGGTGTTCCGAAGAACAGCAGCGGTGTCATGGCGCCGACGACGATGAGGTACCAGGTGCAAATGGTGAGGGCAGGCACCAGGGACAGCAGAACTGCCTCGATGATCTGCGCAGCCAGGAGCAGGTACACCACCGAGGCTCCGAAAAGGGTCACGATCATCGCCATGGAGACCACCACGCTAGGAATCGTAGGCAAAGACTTAGTATCGTAAATCTTATAAACTGAATCCGTTTACTGATGCTAATTTCAGATGATGCAACTGATGCAGTTCAGAGACCGAAATAAGAGACAGATCTAAGATTATGATGTGTACCTAGAGCTGTGTCAAGTTGTGTGCCATAATATGTCATTTGGACCATAATAATTATTCCATTCACCTACCATAACTTCGTTTTATTGTCTATACCACCTAAATGGGGGTTATACGCTATGGTGTTACAGCTTAGACGTCGTTAACACTTTTATCATATTTCATTCTTGAAAATGAATAGTGACCACGGTCCGTCCGCGTCTCGGGCACGGCCCAGGTGGGCTACTCTCTAAGCCCGAAGTCCGTAGTTGCGGGCGTATTCTACTCCGTATCACCTACGGACTTACGATTAGTTCCGAACCCGAACTAAGAATGAATGAGAACAATGAATGAATGTCATTCATTCTTAGTGGTTAGGTGATACGGACTAGACTACGCCCACAATTATGCCCGAAACTACGGACTTCGGGCTTAGAGAGTAGGCCACCTGGACCGTGCCCGAGACGCGGACGGACCATGGTCACTATTCATTGGTGGTATGTTAGAATTAACCTTTTTTCTACGCTTGTACAGTCCCTTTTACTACCTCGGTTGTCATAATTTTTCATAAGATTTATATTTGCCCAGCGCAAATATTAACCACATTTCCGAATTTCGACATTAGTCTTCACCGAGATTCCCATATCTTGTTTCTGCTCGACAGTATTGTGTTCAGTCCTACCCCCTCTTAACTTAAAAAAAGGTTCAAGTACCTTCATAGCAGTGGTTGTGTCAAGTTTTAAGTCAGTAATAACCAGAGATCGGAATAAGTAGACTATATTTACCTTATGTTCGTGGAAGTGAGTAACATAGAGTTGATAATATCTCCTGTAAAATCTCGGAATTATAAACATGACGTTTGTATCCCGGGATTTAAGAAATTGCAAATTACTTATTGCGCTTTGTATACATTTGAACAAAATTATTATATTGAAGATTCTTATTTTGTTTTAGAGATCCGTACCTACTAAAATAGCTTTGTTTTCCGTAACTCTTTCTTCTTTTGATTTTTCAAATCAATAATTTTTAACTATACTCAAAGTCCAGTTCATGTTTTTATAATCCTGGGTTTGAATTGTCATGATTCCATTTATGTGTCCGGGATTTTACAGGAGGTATTATCAACTCTATGTTCCTTACTTCCACGAACATTAGGTAAATATAGTCTACCTATTCCGATCTCTGGTAATAATCCATAAGCTACATTTATCTGGCTACTACTATCTAGGAGGTTCCCTCACCTCCAGCCCTTGCCGAGCGCCTGCTCCACGATGATAGCGTAGGGGTTCCTCTTGCGGGTCCTCATCTCAGGGTCACGCGCCTCCAGGATGGACCAGCAGTCGCCCAGCCGCTTGCCGCTGAAGGCCGCCACTAGGCACACCAGGACTATCAGCGGGATACCCACCCATCCTGTAAGAATTTACAAATTGTTACTTAGGTGGTGGTAAATGGGTTAATCGCTCCATCACTCGTTATCCCTGTCATCTTGGCCTTGATGTTAAGGCTTATATTTCAAAACAGTTTTAAGAACCACCAGTCATGACTCTGTAGCCATGACAACGGATAAAATCTCGATTAATGACAGTGATTACATACGTTATAACAACCGTAACTGTCAATTTGACAGTTCGAGGCGGATTCGAGTTGTAAGACGTGGTATGGAATTTAGGCCTATGACTCTAGATGATTTTGTTACACGTCATTCTCCCTGAGCTTTGAGAAAATGGCAAAAAAAAATCGCAAAAATTTTTTTTTTCTTGCAATGCAGTAAACAATAAGCAGCGTTTGTAAATTTATTGTTTATTATTTATTTTATTTATTAATTTTGTTAGCCAACCATTGTTTACACTTCACATTCACAGCTTCATTCTATCTTCAGTTACAATTAACCAAAGGTTAACACCTCATGCCAATTTGTGGTTATTCACATAGTTAACTCTACAAAAATGAAAATAATTGCCATTTACTTAATATTTGAAATCTATGTTGAAACAATAATTATGAATAAAAATAAGATACATAAAGTTTATGAATTAGAATTAAGATTTTTGGTTAGTGAGTAGGTAAAATTTTTACAACTAAAAATTTTAAAACTTGCAACATTGAACATAATAATATTATGTATCTATAGTAGGCGCCAGATAATCGTGGAATAACGGTCATTGGCCCACCTACAATTATTGACATTTTTAATTTGAAAAACGGAATTAATGACACAAAGCTGTCCCGAATCATCATCTCTCGTGATCCTTAACATTGTCTAATAATGAAAAACGATTCATATTTAATTGTTCAGGTACCTATGAGCAGTTATTAGGGAAAGGTCAATGTACTTTATTCCACATTTATCTGGCGCCTACTATAGTTTCATAATCATAGGACACTGACCTAACGCTATAGGTACCTACTTCCTCGAGGTACTATGTTGTTAGTAATACAAGGTCAGAAGGTAACATAAAAAAAATATGTCTAATTATATCAACGTATTGGTCGAACGATGGAAAAATGCACAAAAACTGGTGGAACCGGTTTCTTAATTGGGCTAGTTTATCACCGGGCCGTGGGCTTACTTTATCTGTGAGCATAGCGCGACCACAAGGTGAAGACTTGTACTCATATCTACTGCCACCACAAACTCCGCTGTCAAGTTGAAACACTATATTCCAAGGCTGAAAGTCCGTCAAATTGCAGTGATTTGATATTGTATCGTAATTGTTCACAGTCCAGTGAATGTCGCCAAATATTAATGAGTTTGTTATATTAGTAGGCTTTGGTAGGCTGGCAGTTACTAGGTATGCGTGAAGATACGATAGCAAATTATGAAATAACTAGCTTTGCCCGCGACTTCGTACACGCATATCCAATTTTCTCCCGTTCCCGTATAACCTATATGAATCCTCATGAATGTGACCATCCACATCGTGTGAAAGCCACATTCATGGGGCTATCATATACTTACAAAATCGGACTGGTAGTTCCAGAGATTAGCGCAAACAAACAAACTCTCTAATCGTAGAAAGATCGTAAACTTTAATAAACGTAGGATTTTGTAACTCTAGCCATTCAGACCCACAGGAAATTAAGTTGTTCCACTGTGTAAACCTACAGATATTATTAATATCCATAATAAACAATCTTCTTATTAATGTAAGTTTAAAATTAATAATAATTTACCTATTACACACTTAAAACGTCCCTAAATCATGATGTGGACCACATCTAATATTGCGCAGTTTAGAAGAATAAAGCGGTTACACAGACAGGCACGAAAAGCGACTTTGTATTATTATTACTAGCTGACCCGCGCAACTTCGTCTGCGTCACATTTTTCATAAATGCTCCGCTCCTATTGGTCATAGCTAGGCTATCCAACACTTAAATATTTTTTCAATTCGAACCAGTCGTTCCTGAGATTAGCGCGACAAACCAAACAAAATCTTTAGCTTTATTAAATTAGTAATACAGTAGTTGCGTTCTTACTATTACATTACAATATATACAAATATCAACAGGGCCTTGAACTGATCAGTTATCTTGTATTTTGATGATCTTACATTTTGTATCGATATAATATTAAATGCAGTCGTAAATCGTAGATAAAGCGTGTCGTATTCTACCTATTTATATGTCTCAAATATATTTAAATGTAAATATATTATGAGGTAAGCTGCCAAGGCCAATGTAGTTCACCTATCCGACAGAGATTATTTTTTCATGTCGACGAACAAAACGTCCGTCTGTTGGAGCCAAGATTGAATCATAATTAATTGACGTGTGTGTAGCTCTACACGCTTTTGTCGATTTAAAATTGGGATTCAGAAAACAGGCTGAAAAAATGACTAAAGAAAAGAAGTACTTTGTAAGAGTAACTACCTACATTTTTTTTAAATCAAACTTTTAAAAGCTCGATCAATAGATACGACAGTTCATCAAAATTTTCGGCTTCATACACCTAGTTTAAGAGTCATGGAATTAAAATTATTGCGACCTCTTTATAAGCCTTATAGGTATGCTCTTAGTTTTTAGTTCTTGTACTGTGATGGCTTTAGGTGAAAAAAGTTTTTTTTTTCCTTACCCTATTGTGTCCCACTACTGGGCAAAGGCCTCCCCCATATCCTTCCAGACATTCTTTTCAACCAACCAGTGGTTCGAGGTGGCGCAAGAAAAGAATATTATAGAATATGATTTTATTATTAACAACAAACAGATGAACTTGTTTTAGGCAATTATCTTAATTCGTTGATATCATATACAGGGTGTCCCAAAACTCAACGTCAAGCCGAAACGGGGTGACAGGATTGATCATAACCATCACGAGAAAAATCTGAAAAAAAATCTATCCCATGCAGTTTAAAAATTATGGGCATTTTAAGAAAAACCTAGAAATTTGATCAAACTGTACCATTTTTCGGTTATTGTGGTTATTCTTTTTTATTTTTGTTCATTTGAACTTTGGAAATGTAATCCTAAATAACATTTCTAGAATCCCAATAAAAAATAATGACACAATTGCCTCAAGTTTCCGAGAATTGAGACTATTTGTTAAACTACGAATTTAAAATTTTCAAGATTCGTCGACTTTGACAGGCCCTCCTATAAAAAAAATGTACTAGAGTGCCTTGGCAAGTGGCATTAAAAGTTGGCGCATTTAATCAGAATTCTAAAATGGTACAATACTTGTTAGTTCCATACAATAGAAAAGAGTAAAAAAATTAAAACCTCAAGTAACCCGATTTTTGCTATCTCATTTTACTCAGTTAAAATGTTTTTAATTCACACAAGCTCTAGGTAGGTTCTTAATTTTAAGACAAAATGATGAGAGAGATGGATAATGGGTATGTTCGCCATGAGTGAGCGAGACAGATAGTCACGATAAAGTCTAGCGGCAGCACTTGCGTTGCATCTGCATTCCCCATAAATGAGGTGCATGTTCGCATATTCTTGTGAAGTGTAGCGCGTAGGCATGGTAGATAAAAAGGATGCCAACACAAAAGTCCAGAGAGAAGCCAAAGTTGCCGGTATGTTATCAACAAGTCCAATTCACAAAGATTCAAGTCCAAAAAGAGAAGCCAAAGTTGTCAGTACTAAATCAACACAAGCGAATACGAACGTGCGCAGTAGACGAATGAGCGAAACGTACTAACTGGTTGGTGTCGGACTGGTAGCGTAGCCATTTGCTTGGCTGAAACTAGTGCGAATGAAACAGATAGATGCCATAGCATCTATCTGTTTCATTCGCACTCGTTTAAACGACGCATCTCCGTCTCAATGCGTGGCGTCACTATCTGTCTCGCTCACTCATGGCAAACATACCCATTATCCATCTCTCTCATCATTTTGCCTTAAAATTAAGAACCTACCTAGAGCTTGTGCGAATTAAAAACATTTTAACTGAGTAAAATCTGATAGCAAAAATCGGGTTACTTGAGGTTTTAATTTTTTTACTCTTTTCTATTGTATGGAACTAACAAGTATTGTACCATTTTAGAATTCTGATTAAATGCGCCAACTTTTAATGCTACTTGCCAAGGCACTCTAGTACATTTTTTTTATAGGAGGGCCTGTCAAAGTCGACGAATCTTGAAAATTTTAAATTCGTAGTTTAACAAATAGTCTCAATTCTCGGGAACTTGAGGCAATTGTGTCATTATTTTTTATTGGGATTCTAGAAATGTTATTTAGGATTACGTTTCTAAAGTTCAAATGAACAAAAATAAAAAATAATAACCACAATAACCGAAAAATGGTACAGTTTGATCAAATTTCTAGGTTTTTCTTAAAATGCCCATAATTTTCAAACTGCATGGGATAGATTTTTTTTCAGATTTTTCTCGTGATGGTTATGATCAATCCTGTCACCCCGTTTCGGCTTGACGTTGAGTTTTGGGACACCCTGTATATATATGTAAATTAATGTTATCTTACATATCAAAATAATTGCCAAAGGAAATGTGATACAGCAAATCTGTCCATTAGATAAATATTTTCAAGACTAGAGATCTGTATCTATAGATTTCCTTTGCAAATTATATCATCCATTCGTGTTTAGATTAATATTAATATCCTTGGAATATTATCAGATGATCGGAGAGTGGTGTAGATAACAGAGAGCGAACGTTAGCCAGTCTCGCCTCTTGCGCATTAATTACCATATCGCTGTGGATTTGAACTGCGTAGACGCAGTATCTTCCCACACTTCGGTTTTATATAATACCTGTCTTTAAATTTGGGCTTTTTTATTCTGTCATTATTTGATTTTATTTTATAGAAAAGGGAACAACAAACAGCTACACTATATAATATTTCAAACATAGATAACAATAACTTAAGTAATAATATTGCCCACCGGGCTGTTCAAATGTTACCATTAATATTTATACTTTAAGTCGCAAGGGGGTAAGCTGTACATGCATGACAGTAACACCAATATAAAAATATAAACACAAAAAAACAAATTAGACTATGTATAAAGATTAGTCCAAAAGTGTGTCGTACGAAACCTACTTAAGAAGCATATGAAAACATCAATAAATGTTCGAATTCATTATTGTAGGTAGCTGCCATACACCGAATTGGTGAACGTAGGAACAGTGTTAGATGCGCGGGCCTGCGGACGGCGAGCGTTGGGTGGCTCGCTGTCCAGTCACAACCAGGCCCGGGTCGATGGCGCGTTGTGTTCCACGCGCGCCTCAAACAAATGTCAGCAAAGGAGACGGGGCCCGCTAGGGCCAGAGCCTGCCAGGGTTGCGGAATTTGTTCGAAAGAGTCACCGCGGCCCTGGAACGCAAAGGGCTTTAGAAGCAACACGGATGGGGTTTTAGTCAGTAAGAGTCTGACACGCCCTTCCGCTCCACCCAGAGCGGAAGAAGTCATTTGATGATTTCCCATCCCTAAAAAAAAAAAGACCAGTGTTAGATCGGCAGCAAAGAGTTGGCCTGCGCGCACTTGCCTTCTATGGACAGTTGGTTTTTTACTAGTAAATAAAGTCAGTCTTAACGCAGCTGAATACCAGTATTCATGGAGCGTAACGACTGTCAAAGATCGTTATATGACAGCCGGGAGCAACGGCTTGACTTTCTTTCCGAGGGAGTTTCGATATGTAATACCACTGACTTCGGCAAGCGTCGTTGAGCCTCGAAGATTGAACCGTGAGGGATATGATTGAATAATTTAACATCTATACATATAATAAAAGTGTTTATCAACGCAAATAGCACCCAAAACAATGATTGTTAGAATTTTAGTCTGTTTTTTTTGTTTGCCTGTGCGTTTGTGCACGCTAATCCCAGAAAAGATTTATCCGATTCAGATGTAAGTGTATTTTTTCACTAATACATTGTAGTAAGCTTCACTTAACATTTAGTGTTCGTTTCATGTCAATCGATTCATAAATTATAAAGTTATGCCAATTTAAAGAATCACGTCGAACATTTGTTAAACCAACTATTCTTTCTCTGTTCAGTAGCATTGACTGAAACTACTAAATTTCATACTCTTAAAATAAAAATATCTGCCCCAAGTAACCATTCCACGCGGACGAAGTCGCGGGCAAAAGCTAGTTTCTAATAAAGACGGGAAGCGGGAACATGGGAAAGGAGGATGAATTCCCAATATGATTGAGCTTCGGCCGTGCCCCTATTTTCAGAAACTTCCAATTTTTATCCTAATGGTAATTTCAGCAACAGGTGAAACTATGTGCCGACTGCGGTTAGGTTTTAGGGCTCAGGGTTCCCTGCACCAGTCTCCACAGAAAGGAGAACCACGAACAATGAGATGTAGGTTTGAAGATCCGTGTTCAAAAATACATACACGTGCTAATATGACACTCACTATGTAAATAAATATATTCCTTTTTCAAAATCAAAAGTCATTTATTCAAATTAGGCTGAGTGCCAGCACTTTTTGAACGTCAAAGTTCTACATAAAGACAGTGCCTTTTGTCTATGATATTTAATTAATTCATAATGTCGCAATACCATCTGGCCAAACGTCATTAGTTTGATGCTATTTTTAATATAAATTATGATAATTAGTGTATAGTGTTAATTATCACTGCTTAGAATATTTGGTATGCATGGAACAGAATCAAAATGGTTGACTTGTACGGCTACCCACCAAGATAGGAACTTAGATATAATAATAATAACCGTACCGATAGTCGTGTCAGCCAACGGCTTAATAAGTAAGTAAGGCAACGAGCCTCGACCAACACCTCAGGAAGCTCTCGTTAGGCAGCTGGATCAAGGGCTTGATTCAGAAAGCAGTACTTCTGGACACGGCTCGCATTGTTAGGAGGTTCCTCTCTATGGAGCCCTGACCTAGTAGTAGCTTGGACCTTGTTACCCGATACCGGTGGGCTACTATTTTTTTATATTTTTAAATGTTTTTTTATTTTGTTTTTGTATTTTTAAGAAATATTTAAAATGTAAAAAGTGAGTTTAAAAAAATGAATAAACGAAATAATAATAATAATAATAGGTAGGTATGTATTCCAGGTTTGGGTAAGATCTGCTCAATGAGAGATTTTCTACTAAATGCCTTACTGATTCATTACAAGAAAAGAGCGCAAGCAATCAAGATTAACACATTTTATATAAAAAAATATAAGATATTCTTGTAATATTCCATTGATTCGGATACGGTCTCGTAACACGAACACGTTTCGTTGGATAAATCGTTAAAAAATAATTTACTGCCTCATGTTTGAGAGTTGCCTCCTAAACCTCCGCGGTACAAACTTGAATGGAATGTGAGGAGATTCTCTGAATAAGTAACAAAATTATGTCGATTCTATTAATAAATAGGAATAGAACTAAATACAAGACTAGGAATCCTTCTATTAGTCATTTGATATAAAGAAAGAAAGAAAAGTAGTTTATTTGGCACAAACAGATACACACAATATATCTATGTATGTATATACCTTCACTAATATTATGAAGAGGAAAGATTTGTGTTTTTGTTTTTTTTTATAATGTAACGAATAAACTTAAAAACTACTGGACCTATTTGAAAAATGCTTTCAGTAATGGATATCTACATTATCAGCGAGTAACATAGGCTATATTTTATCCCCGTACTCCACGGGAACGGGAACTACGCGGGTGAAACCGCGTGACGTTCGCTAGTGTACAAATAAAAGAAAACTTAATTCTAAAACAATTATATTATGTGTCCCGCGACTGCGCCAAATAGGTCCAGTTCAGCAAAAAGCCAGACAACTAGTTAAGTAGTTCCCTGACGCGTTTTCAACTGAACCTTATGTTTAAGTGTACGGATGCGAATCAGTATTTTTAAGGTGTTAAATATAGAAATGATATAGTAAATTTGGGTGTTTGAAAATTAATCACGACTAAACGGGACAAGTTATGGTTTCTTTGAGTTATCAAGAGGCAAGTAAGAAAACTGTTACTAAAAGTCTAGCTGATGGTGACGCATGAGTTGGATCGTTTGGCTCCCTTCAATATGGTTGAGCCGAATAGTGCTAGCGCGTGCGTCATGTCCGTGAACGGACGCCGGCAGTTGGGACTGGTTATCTCTCCAGTGCCATGGTATATTGTAATGATTTGTTATTTGAATTGTTGTTTTATTTACTCCGGACGCTTTTATCGTGCGTTTCTTCCTACATTGTTCTCACATTATGTATGTTTAATTTCAACAAGAATGATGTAACCATAACATAGTAAAAAAAATGATTTAAAAGAGTGTCCGTGGAGTTTCTTGCGCGTTCTTCTCCGTAGAGACCAACGCTTTGGAACGTGCAAATAGCTTCATTTTTGACTGACCGAAAAGTGACATCAATCAAACGTCTAAGAAATGGTTTCTAAGGGCCATTTAGACGGAGCTCAAACTACCCGAAAATATGAATGTGGCACTGAATAGATGCAAAACTATTAAATTTGATGGTGCTAAAAAGTCCAATGCTAAAAATTTTTATTAAAAAAAACAGCCTCATTCCAAGTAAAAACCACTAGGCACAAAGAACAAAACAACTTTAATTTTGGAACTCGCTGTTTTTGGTGTAGTTTAGCTTCGTTTTTGACACCGACTTCCAAAATAAAGTTATTTTGTACTGATTATTTAGTGTTGGATAAAAATACCAAACAGTCCATATTATTATTTGTCTATCTCCGAAGTTCTTTATCAAATCTTTGCAAAATTTACAAGTGTGCCTATAAAATTTGAAAAGTTCCTCAATTTCTCCAAGATTCTAGCATTAGATCTTGACCTGATGGCCATGGGACCACCTTGGAAGTATATCCTTTCAAACAAAAGAAGAATTTTCCAAATCGGTCCAGGCGAGTGAGAGTAATCGGGGAACATACGTAAAAAAGATTCCAACAAATTGAGAACCACCTCCTTATTTGAAGTCGGTTAAAATACACAACCCTCCCGCAGTCCGGACAGACGTTGCTCGTTTATCCACGAAGGTGTTGAGCTACTTTCATTAGGTATAACTATGGGTACGATAACAGTAGCATGTTTGACATCAAACGTGGCCTGTGTTAAATCCAACGAATAGTAATATATTAAAATAGCGAACGTCACGCGGTTTCACCCGCATAGTTCCCGTTCCCGTGGGAGAACGGGGATAAAATATAGCCTACGTTACTCGCTGATAATGTAGCTATCCATTGCTGAAAGAATTTTTCAAATCGGTCCAGTAGTTTTTAAGTTTATTCGTTACATACAAAAATAAAAATCTTTCCTCTTTATAATATTAGTGTAAATATAGTATTCGCCATAAATTTTGCTGTTGCTAAAGAGTGTGTTGAAGGGTTCTTATCTCAACAAGCGAAATGCTTAGGTATGCATGCGCAGACAGATCTGGCATTATACAATGAGACACGCTGGTTCTAGCAGAACTGTTATTTATTTGTAGAAAACTTTATTGTGCCGACACCAGTTTTCCATCAAAATATCTAAGTTTGTAGACCAGGTGCGTGAATACACTGCTACTGATAACACAAATTACTGATTTCCTAATTGAGGTAACACAATTAAGATTATTTCTAAGGTAGTTGAATACTTTCGCTTGGCATCAGGCGAGGCAGGTGGCACTTATTATCTAGGACTCACGTATTACTAAGGCTGTTAGTTTCACTAAGGACTAAGGTCCTGGGACTGTAGACAATGTTGTAATCTATCAGCGAAAATGATTGTCGAACCCCACAATATAAGGGACATATATGTCACCGGAAAATTGCAGACTCCGTAAAATTGTAATAAATCTTTTTTAGATTATAATTTGTCGATATAGTATACCTCTTTGTGTTAATCTAAACTAATATTATAAAGTTACTCAATCACATCAGAACGGCTGACCGGATCTTGATGAAATTTGTCACAGAGGTAGATTATAGTTAGCATTTAGCTTTTTATTCCGTTCCCTTGGGATAATTTTCGACATTCACGCAGGCGGAGCCGCCTGCTAGTTATAGATAAAAAATCAGAATACGTGGATAAAAACTTCACTTAATTCGTTAAAATAATGCACTTATAGAACGCCAGCATAACGTTAATCGCTTAGCAAAAGAGATATCATACATTTGTAACTAATGTTAAAGCATTAGGCACTTACCAGTCTTGGCCAGAGCCCGAGGCAGGGCCAGCACTCCGCTGCCAGCCATCTCGCCGGCGATCAGGATGGCCGTCTGCTCCATGGAGAGACCCTGGCCACGGTCCTCGTCACCATCTCCCTAGCAATCAAAGAATCTTATGTAGTTAGAATTGTGTTGGTCATGCTAACCAGAGGGACTCCTCGTGTTGAGTGGGTACTGACGTACTACTAATGCGTAGCTGGGCACTGACCGGTGTTACGAGGCGAAATGTAACACGTTACAAAGCGAGTGCACGAACATGATGCGTTTGTGTTTTGTTTTACATGGATTTTAGGCGTAACATAACATGCTCGCTGCGAATTTTACGAGTAAGTACATTACGGCCCGTAACACCGGTCAGTTCCCAGCTACATATTCGCCCTGCAGTCGCAAACTGTCAAAAACGCCTTATATTTCATACATTCGACGAAGTTTTTGACATTGACCGTCGCTGAGAGGATATTAAGATTTACACTTGAACACTTTTTAAGTTCGAGTATTGGTGCTCTGATCTTTGGACTAAGAGTAAAGAAACAGAGGATGCACTTGTGTTTGCACACACTTGTGCACTATAATATCTGCTTACTTGACTGATCATGATCACTGTTGAGATTGACCACCGTGATCAAAATTCAGTCTGAAGTAGGCGATAAGGTAATGTTGATTTATTATTACCCAAGTAACAAAAGCTTCTATAACCAAGGCGTTTTATCATCAAACAGTGATATAGCAGGCCTATAATGGTAACCATTGCGACTGCTTGCTTACATGTTACGTTAAGCAACAATGGCAAATGACGTAAAGTATAATTTACCGATATCTTTTGTTTTCTCGGGGAAGTGTGATAAAAAGATCACTGGAGTCGTTCATGGTGCAAAATAGCACTACAAACATGTTATGGTTACTTTAAAAGTGCAAATTTGTGACATAAACGTTGCAGGCAGCACTATTTTAGTTCTAAAATGCGTTTCTCGACACTTACATTTCAACTATAGACCAGGGGCAATACTATTAAGTCTTAAAACGATCGTGATTCCGCTCCAAGAGAGAAACGAACCTATAGTACTAGCTCTTTTACATCGTCGGAATCAGATGGCATTAGCTCGTCATAGTAGGGCACCTGATTTGTCACCATGAGAGCCTTTATGTAATGTTTATGGAATAAATCAGTGATGCAACATAGGCCTATTTGAGGTTCTGTTAACTTTTATGACACCATTATAGTACTAGTCATAAACACGGTCTAACTAAAATGTTCTCAGGACTTTTATAGTATCAAATTTTGTTAGTTGGGTGAGGCGTGTCGGTAGATTTGACTACGATAAGAGCGACAGAAGCAAGATTGGGGTAGTTATGTCCTACAATTAGATAGGTACATTAGTAGGTACTTTTCTTTTGAAATGGTGCCATGTTTATTTAAACAGACCTTTTAAGCTTTGTCACCTTCATGAGGCATGCTACATATAACGCCAATCATCACTACCATTTGGTACCTTATTCAGAATACCGTGGTCGTGCCCATCAATCACCATTGTCAGATCAACACTCGTTGAGCCGAGCCACTAGAACTCCATTATTTTTTCTTCGTAAAGTTATAATTTTCATCTGTATCAATATGACTATACAATATATAAAGTAACAAACAGCCGGAACAACCAGTCTTTATACAAAAAGTTTGTCTAATATTGCGCAATCCTACTTTAATATTACACTAATGACTGTTGAATGGTGGGCAGAAAGACCGGCTTGTTTACGTATCTTATGCGTTACAAATAGATTCTTTATTACAGCGCTGTTTTCGGCGCGAGAGTGCCTTTATCATAACGGTCTGTGTCTATATTGACCAATGAGGACCGGTCAACCAATCGAATAAAAGAACGTCTAAAATGTCCCCCGTTTAGATAATAAAGCAATATATAATATCATTTAATACATAATCTGTTATTTAATATACGTGGAAGCATCCTTGGACAGGTTTAAATGTCAAGTAATAATAATAGAAAGATATAAAAAATCTAGATTCTCATCCGTCTGGTCAATCGCCTCATTTGTTTTCCTTGCACCTGTAGCTAAAGTCAACAAGAAATTCTATTGTATAACGCTGTAAGTTTAGTAAACTAACGAGTTTATCTGATTACCATGTTTCGAAACAGCTCACAGCTGCATTGAGCAATCAAATGAGTTGAATCTCGGGTACATCTCGTACCTTTGACGCACAGACGCACGGACGCACGGCTCCACTTAGATAATGCACAAACAATCATCTGATTCTGATGCTTAAGTGGACGAACAAACTATGGCATGTAGTATGCGTGTAGGAACAATAAAATGATTGAAGAAGATCTTTTAGCCAGATGAATAACTAATTGAGAGTCTGGGCCAAAATATGTCTTTAGTTTTCTAAAATACACGTTTTAAGAGTTAAGTTTGCTTCTGGTATTGGAAAATAACTCAGGTTTGCATACGGTAGGTACAGTGACTGAAAAGCCTCTGTTAATATGAAATTTAGTGCCCTTTTCGTCGAAAAGAAACGTCCGTTTTCTAAATTAATAGCAGTCGCCAGTTTACTAGTCTATTGACTTAATAATAATATATACTTAATAGACTTGATGATAATGCTTGCGTGCTAGCTCTAGTTTCGCCTGTCTCTCTTGTATTAGTATTTACTTGAGATTGTTGTGAAATGAGGCACTAGGGCGTGTTTGAACTTGACAAGATATCATACAATTGAATTCGCTACGGTAAGAAGGAAACTAAATTACTAACAAGGAAAATATACTCTCTACAGTTAATAGAAAGGAGAGCGTTTGAAATTTGAACCAACTGAGAATTTGTTGTGAAATCATACAAATATTAACATGCGACGTAGTAGCCCTTCAACTGCCACGGCAGGGTCACTGCCTCTCAGTGGCCACAGAGAAGCATGTTCCAGTAAACAAGTGAAGCTTACCTTCTTGCCCACCAGTGGGGTGGTCTCCGACACATTGTCCGGGCTGGCACTCGCGCTTGCCCTCACCTTCGGCGACTCCAATACTTTCTTCGACATTTTCTAAAACAAAATTACATAGAATATAAAACACTGCCTCCACTGCTCCACCTACACGATCTACTGATCTGCCTCTACCGCGTACATTGCGTGAACCGGTTACACCAAATAAATTCTGGACGACGTTACAACTTTTGTATTCAATAGTCTAAAAGGGACGATTTGCTCAATTAGGTGCGGGTCAATGTTTCCTGTTCGTCAATGGGCTGGGAGATCGTACGGCTTCTACTCACACTCACAGGCTCGCTACTCGCTGCTCGCACGAGTCTCGTGTCGCGACCGGCCGACGCGACGATGTCCACTTAACTGTTGCTAACACGAACGAGTCAGGTAACTTGGAATATTTCTTTATCAAATGAGCTCTAAACATGAACTTTATTATTTCATTGTTAAAGGTCATTATGTGCGTAGATTTCGTGAGGCGAGTTCCTGTCGGTTGACTGTTGAGGTGATTATGTTAGTGGGGACTGTGGGGAGTCATTTGTGGATGCCGAGTGGCGGGAACCATTTGGAAGATCATTAAGTGTTGCTCAACAATTGAAATATTGAATCGTAGAATCTACTTAACTAATTATGTTGCGATAACAGGGGGTAATTTGGTATCATTTTTGTAGGTAATTTAGCTTTATTAGGGATTATAAATATTAGAAACTCAGGAATCCATTCCATAAGGTTTGTATCCTACTAAGAAATGTCTATCCTGCGAATTTTAAGAAATGTCTTTCCGAAATTCTATCTACTCATGCCGTAGTGGAGTCATAGCTGCTGCTCTGCTTAGGTCCTGTTCTTCTATTCTCTAGGTATTGACACAGACACTTTCCTTAAATACCCACTTAAGACAATTCAGGGAAATTATTTTTTGGTAACCATTCCCAGTCAAGTATATATATTCACTTCATGGGCAATACGTTGTGTTTTGTAGGTGCAAATTCTCGATCGATCAATTTATAAATCGCGAGATAGAGAGAGAGCTCTCTGAGGAAGAAAATGAAGGTGCAAACCTTTTAAACTTTTTTATACCGTACTTGGAAAATATGTCATCCTTCCATATTTATTCTTCAAACCAAAGTTATCTGAAACTGACTGTTGTAAAATGAGCAACAGCTGTTATTCCACGTCTGTTATACTCCTCTTAGTTATCTACTGAAATAGAACAAAAGTACCTACAATAGGTAGGTATAACAAGGCATGCTCTACAACTATAACTGATGGTTTTCGCTATTTATAAGTTCTATTTCCAATGAACTTTTCTCATCGTGTCACTGACGATCCACATTCGCAAGAACCAATTCTTTTTTTATTTTTTTTTGTTTGGGGCAAAAAACAGTTACACGTTGCATTTTAACATGGGTGTTTAAAAAAATAGAAATAACAAATATGTCACTATTGTCCGCGAACTTGCAAAGGAGACGGAGACCAACGTTCACTTGATGGTCATCGGATTAATTCAACAAATATATTAATGATTATATAGAACAAAAAAAATTTAAGGGGATCCGTCCGATTAGTCAGTGAAGTTCTTAATATAATGTAATACCGACCTTTAAACGAGCAATTATTGTATTATTTGAATCTCGGAAACGGATCCAACGATTTTCATGAAATTTAGTATGCTGGGGGTTTCGGGGGCTGTAAATCGATCTAGCTAGGTTTCATTTTTAGAAAACGTTTACCAATAAAAAACCGAGAAAAGCTCGGTCATCCAGGTATATCGAATAAAAGAAGAGTCAAAGTTTTGACTTACTGATCCACTCACTCCCTGACTGTCAGATAACGTAGGTACAGCCTAAACCACAGGTCTTAGATAGTTGGGATGTGTGTTTTTGTCTTGTAGGTATAGGTAGAGTAAGGTAAGAGTAATGCGGGCCATACACGTTCAAGTAATTTGATCAAACAGGCTGGTTCAAACCGTTTTAGCTACCTGTCATTGCGATTTCTAAATTAATATACTTTCTTCGTGATTCCCATTTATGGAAACACCTCATCTTTGGAAAAAATGGACCATCTTCCAAGCCGAACGTGTTTACAAAATTTCAGCTCAATCGGTTGAAGATTTCTGCTTCAAAATTGAGTTGCTTGCGGAATTTGTTCGAAAGAGTCACCGCGGCCTTGGAACGCAAAGGGCTTTAGAAGGAACACGGATGGGTTTTATTCAGTAAGAGTCTGACACGCCCTTCCGCTCCACCCAGAGCGGAAGAAGTCATTTGATGATTTCCCATCCTTAAAAAAAAAAAAGAGTCTGCCCGAACAAACATAGTTACAAACATAGATACATACATACATTGCAAGTTAAATAAAAACTTGTAAAAATGAACCAAATCATTCGTCTTACACTTGCTTCAGTTTTAAATGTGGCCTTGGACGACCAAGCTTGGGCTCAAGCTACTCTTCCAATTCGTATGGGAGGCCTCGGCGGCTGCAAAATTACTAGTATCCGTTTGCGAAATTAGTCAGGAATATCCTACCTTCCTCACTGACTGATTTTGATGTGCCGTGCTTCACTAAGGCTATGGATACCTGGAGACTCACTTGCCCGAATCTAAATCCGCCCGAATACCCTTCATCCCAGAGACGAGCCACTCTGCAGAGTACTTCAGAATAACCTTACATCTGATACTGCTGCTGAGCGTGCACGCCTGCTGGCTGTGGGTCAGTGGGAGTCGGGTCTGTGGCTTCACGCACTACCGTTGTCGAACATAGACAACTTGTTCGACGATACTACTATCCGCCTCGCTGCTACTGAGGCAAAGTTGTCAACAGCCTCGCGTGGGTCGCATAGCGCGCGAATATTAACGACATCATCCGACGAGCTCTTGTCACCGTCGGCGTTCCGTCTGTATTAGAACCCAATGGCCTGGCACGCGGCGATGGCAAGAGACTGGACGGCATGTCCTCATTTCCATGGAAGATGGGTAGGCCATTAGTGTCGACGCTACTTGTGTCGATACTCTTGCGTCGTCTCATCTTTCTAGCTCTTCGTGCTGTGCTGGCGCTGCCGCTGCGGCTGTGAAGATCCTCAAGCGGCGGAAATATAATAACATCGTTGGTAGTTATATTTCCAAGCCGTTTGGGGTTAATTCTCGGGTCCTGAGGTCCGAATGCTCATAACTTTTTTAAAGATCTGTCAAGACGCTTAGTTGACACTTCGTGTGACCCAAGGGCTGGCTTTTGCCTTGGACAAAGGATAAAAATTGCCATACAACGTGGAAATGCTGCCAGCCTTTTGGGAACATTAACAGTGGCCATCGATGCGGAAGAACTTTTCGACGCCATATGTTAGACTATTTTTAGTTTGTTAATTTTTGATTTAAGTGTATATGTTAGCCATCAAAATCGAAAAAAAAACGATTTCTTGCTCTACTTCAAAACTACGAAAGGAATGACGATACTGCTTTCAGTTCTGTAGGACTCTGGGTCAGAAATGATCATTCTTCTTTGTAAAAATGTCTTTTTTCATTTTTTATAAAACAAAAATAAAAACAATGTTAAAAATGTGAAAGTAACTAAACTCTCTTTTTTAGGGTTCCGTACCTCAAAAGGTAAAAAAAGGAACCCTTATAAGATTAGTCTCTTGTCCGTCTATCCGTGAGTCACCACCGATTTTCTCATGAATGGGTGGACGTTGCACGTTGAAATTTATACCAGATACTGAGGTCTATAGTCCCTACTAGGTGTAAAAAAATCAATACTCGGTCCTGAGTCAAAACGATAAAAAGATATGGGCAAATTTAGATTGTCGTGGAAACTTGTAAGTACCATAATTTACCTTAGTTTTCAACTTTTTGTTTACTTACTACGTTTTCACACAACAACCGCCATAAGTTCTGAAACCATTTTGATGAATTTTAAATACTTACTAACGAATTGGATCTTGGAACAGAACATAGACTACGGGTATGATACCCTGGGATAAATTCGGACTTCAATGCGTTCATAGCCGCTGGCTTGGCACGCGTTTATTTATTAGGCCAACGATTTAAGTTGGTGGAGTGATTTTTATTACAACAAATACTCTGCCTTAAAGTTAGTCGACTCTTCACGTGACCAGAGGGCTGGCCTTTTCTTTGGCCAACGAATCAGCATTGCCATTCAACGTGGCAATGAGGCCAGTGTTTTGGGCACTTTTCCTGTTGACAGCGATGTGGACGAATTTTTCGATACCCTATGAGTTCTTCCCCTCCCCTTTTTATTGCGCTTGTATATTTTCTACTAGCTATTTAGTATCTATGTATAAGTTTTATAGTATCTATAAGTTTTATGTATTTGTAAATATTTCTATTTTCTTCACAATAAATAGCCCTAAAGTTAACCCTTAGATAATATTTTTATTTTTATGATCCTATTTAGCATTTAGATATCTCATGTCAAAAAACTAAAAAAAAACAATATAGTAGGTACCGAAATTCCCGTAATTCCTTAAAGGCACAGTCTCAAAAGTCCCGGTTTCTCAAAATATAACCAGTTCTCGATTCCCAATAAATGGACGCCTAAATGAAGAGTTTTAAATCTGTCATCGGAAAATTGCAGACTCTGTAAGATTGTAATAAATCTTAATTAAGTAGATTATAATTTCACGATATATTATGATAAAATCGTTTTGCATACAATCAATCGCATCCAAATACAATAGTTTTCAATAAATAAGTGTCTTATTTAAAAAAATGTTCACAATTTCACGCGATATTAGACAATTTTGCAATTGCAATTTACCGGTTTCATATATATTGATTACTAGCTGCCGCCCGCGGCTCCGCCCAAGTGAATGTCAAAAATTTTCCCAAGGCAACATACTCCCGAAATAAATAGTATACTATGTGCTATTCTAGACTATCTAATCTACCTCTGTGCCAAATTTTATCAAGATCCATTCAGCCGTTATGGCGTGATTGAGTAACAAACATCCAAACTATCGCATTCATACTTAGGCCATACTGAAAGTTTCTGGATTCTGATAAATAAGACTAGATATAATACTTACGATATATTCATTGTTTTTCAAAGTATATTTCCTCGCAATTAATGCATTTTCGCTGAAACCATTGTACAAAGCTGCTGAACCAGTCTTCCTTAGGGACCTCTTCAATGGATGCATTCACCGCCGATTCAGGGCTCGTAAAACGTGTGCCTCTAAGTTTGTCTTTAATTTATGGAAACAAAAAGAAATCGTAGGGTGCGAGGTCCGGGCTGCAAGGCAGATTCGTCATCAGTTCCACATTTGGAAGCCTTCAACTACGCTTCCGTTACCTTAGCGGAATGTGAGTTTGCGTTATCGCGGTGAAAGAGGAAATTGCTTCGAGGACGCTTTTCGCAAACTTTTTCTAAGACTCTGGGCAAAGTGTTGACGTACCAATCTGCAGTCACTGTCCTTTGATCTACAAGCGAGCTGTAGTGTAATGTCCTAATTTGCCGCAAAAAGACGCAACCATTTTTCTAATGCTTCGACTTTTCTTAACTTTCGTCAGCAAATCTTAAAAAGGAAAAACCCACTCTTCCGACTGGATTTCTTTTTCGGGTTCAAGGTAGTACACCCAGGTTTCGTCCCCTGTCACGACATTATAGACAGCCAATGACTGTCCTCCCTTAAACATTTTTATCATTTTACGGCACCACTGGACACGCAGTCGTTGCTGGTCCTCCGTTAAGTCATGCGGTATCCATCGAGTGCAAAGCTTCCGAACCTTCAGATGCACATGTAAAATGTTTTGCACCTGGCTCATTCCAATGCCTAGCAAAGTACGAATTTGCTGACGAGTAATTTTTTTGTCATTTTCAATAAGTTGTCGTACGGTATCAATATTAGATTCTGCCACCGCTGTCGCCAGCCGACCATCGCGCCCATCTCTAAATTCTCCAAACCACGAATACACAGAGCTGCGACATGGTGCTTCATCACCAAATGCCAGTTGAAGGCTCTGGCAACTGTCTTGTTGACTTAAGCCACAGCGAAAATCATAAAAAGACTGAACGAAAATGTTCACGAGTTAAATTCATTTTGATAGCGACACACAATTTTCGAAAGGACGCCATCGCCATAGTGAAAAAGCAAATATAGACTCGCAAATTAAAAAGTAACATGTATGAATGCTCTATGTATTGATAGCGCAAGATCCCAACGTATAAATCTAATACAGTAAAAGATAGACAAACTTAGTGCGTTTGGTAAGTCCCCCAACTGCATCTTATCCTGAGAATTTGGGCTTATTGGTACCGCCCAGACCGAAACTTTAAGAGTTCAAATATATGTACAACGGAAATCTTAGAGAAAATGCAGGTTAAAAAGAATATCCTCTTTTATTAAAACTACTTTAATTTAGACAAAATACGATAAGAAACTTGAAAAAAAATTGGACAAGTGCGAGTCTGCCTCGCGCACCGAGGCCGCCCGGCTTCGCACGGGTGCAATTTAGAATTATCGTAACTCTATCGTAACTCTATCGTGAAACCGCTGCGAATGTATTTTTATAAAGTGTTTTACAGTTTAAAATAATGAACGTTATAATTACAATTATCGTTATAAATCAAATGTTTCTAGTTTAAAAAATAAAATGTGTAACTATCGCACTAAGCGTAGGGCTGTTTGCACACACCGCGGCATTTTTCTTACCTTTAGCATTTTATACCCGTCGTAACTTTTAAACGAAAGTTCTGATTTTAGTTATTTAAAGAGCAATTTACAGGTACAGTCAACAAAGCCATTTAGTTTGCAGGCAGGTAACTTGCAACTACTTTTAAACAATGTTGTGAGTGTGCTGAGTAGACAATTATTGTGCACCACACTCTTAAGTATAATAAACTAGTGGACCGCCCCAGCTTCGCCCGGATATTAATGTTTTTTCAAAATATTCTTTCATAAAAACCTTTTCCTGACAATAACAAACACAACAAAAAAAGAATTAGCGAAATTGGTCCAGCCGTTCTCGAGTTTTGCGCTTAGCAACACATTTAGCGATTCATTTTTATTATATAGAAGAAGAAAGATATAGGCAGTGCAGTGGAAAATTTAATATTTTTGCCTGTATTCCAAATAGCTTTGTTGACTGTACATAATCAACCTTGATTAGTAAACTATTTAGATAGATAAAGATTAATGTCATGATACAAATGTCATCATCTTTCGATTCTTCCAGTTTCTTAATTAACTAATTGCGAAAAAAATTAATAATTGCTTAAAAAGCGGTTATTGTGACTTAATTATAATAGTCAGACAATATACATATAGCCTACCAGAGCTTTTTGTGGGTATTAAGTAGGTAGTAGGTACTATAAATATGTAGTACATTATTATATGTATCATCAACAGTTTTCCCAGCGCACGCTACAGAATGACTTTTATAGGCAATTTTGGGCAACAATCAGCGTCATATTTCAGCCAATTTACCTACCCAAAATCTAAACAAATTATAAACCAAAACGTTCCTCGTGAATAACACCATCCATTATGAAAGCCGCATGAAAATCCGTTCGGTAGTTTTTGAGTTTATCGCGAATAGACAGACAGACAAACGCGGCGGATGACTTTGTTTATAATATGTAGTGATGATGGAAACAGTCTCGTTACTCTGATGAAATGATAAGTTCGATTAAAGTACAAACTAACTTTGTAGTTGAAAAATGTTCTCCCATATATCGATCATCCATCATGGTCACGGTCATTTCTTCAACTATATATAAGTTTGTGATAGCACAAGATAGCTTTTTGTATGTAATAAAACTAAAAATTATCAATTTTCAGACTATATCCATTATTTGTGCTGTAAGACCTTGCCTTATGCCAAATTTCATGATTCTAGGTCAATGGGAAGTACTCTATAGATTTTGATTTACTTCATCATCTGCCTAGCCTTTTCCCAACTTTATTGAGGTCGGCTTCCAGTCAAACCGGATTCAGCTGAATACCAATATTTTACGTGGAGCGGCTGCCTACCAGACCTCCACAACCCATTAACTTGGGTAACACGGTACTCCTTGGCAAGACTGGTGTCAGATTATCTGGCTTCTGACTATCCGTAACGACTGCCAAAGATCTACAAATGACAGCCGGGACCAACGGCTTAACGTGCTTTCCGAGGCACGGAGGAGTCTCGGTATGTTAATATGGTCACCCATCCACAGACCAACCTCGGCAAGCGTTGCTTAACCTTAAAGATCGACCCGTGTGGGTGTTATTATTTAGCCACGAGCTCCTGTTATAGGTTTTGATTTACTTGCGAGTGCCAAAATATGTTGCTAAAATGATGCATTAATTGCCATATTATCTTTTTAATGCGTTGACTTACGGCCCGTTTCAATAACACATCTACCTTTAACCAATTTTTAAATTATTAAAAGATGAAATCGCAAGACTAACATCTCAACTGACTAGTGCACATAAGGAAATTGAATTCCTATCATTAGAAAACAGTACCTTAAAGAAAATTAATGAAGAATTTAACAAGAAAAATGATATTTACAAAAAAATTGTAAACAGTCCAGGTAAAATTAAAGCGAAGTCATCATTAATGTCACCCAAAAAGATTTTTAAAACGAAACAAACCCAGACACCTTCGACTATTGCAGAAGACCATGCATCATTTATAAATATAAATAAAACTAATAACAATAGCAAAAATACAAGCTCATCTAGCTCAAGCCAGAACATGCAAGGCTCAACAACTGTAAAGAAGCCGACCTCCACAAAACACAAAATATGTTTGATAAGCAGTGAAACTTCTAACTGGTTATATAAAATTGCAGAAAGAACAAACTTAAGTGACTATGAAATCTGTCATTATCGAAAACCTAGATGTGGATTGCGGCAAACTCTTGATAAAATTGAACGAAAAGTCCGAAATTTCACGCACTCGGACTATTGCGTTATTTATGTTGGCGAAGAAGACTTCCGAAAAACACACAACTATCTAGAACTTGTCATGTTTATTAGAGAAAAATTGCTAACCTTGAGTCACACAAACTTTATAATTTGTTTACCTACCTTCAAATGTATGACAAATGCTAATTTAATGTTTAACAGCCGCATAGAAACTTTTAACAATCTTCTTTACTTAGACACAATTACATATAAGTATGCGTATTTACTAGATTCGAATCTTAATCTACCTTATGACTATTATACCTATAACAAACAATATGGAACCCTAAATAGTTACGGTATAGAGATTGTTATTTCAGATTTGCATGATTTAATTTTTGACTTATGCGGCCTGAATACTACGTACTCAGAGGTTGACTGCCACCCTGATGATGGTCAATGTCAAAAGGATTCGTCTTCTGATTCACAACAAATAAATTCACAGTTTTTTCTTTAAGTACCTTAACATTCTACACCAGAACATAGCAGGACTTATGAATAAATCAGATACATTGACTGTGAAACTAGTAGAATTAGATAATAAAGGAACTATTGTAGATGTTCTCTGTGTTACGGAACATTTCATACAAACGGGTTATGAGAATTTATTACACATCACAAATTTCTGTCCAGCTGCTTTTTTCTCTAGAAATACAAAGAGAGGAGGAACATGTATTTTCGTAAGAGTAGGACTGCAATTTAGAGAATTAACAGACATAGCAAAGCAATCAGTTTCAGGCGTTTTTGAATGCTGCGCTGTAGAGTTAATAGATTACAACATTATTATTATTTGTATATATAGAATCCCCAAACATAATTATGAAATATTTTATCAAAAATTAGATTATATTTTAACAAAAGTCTGTCTCTCGCCGAATAAGAAAATCATCCTATGTGGAGACTTTAATATTGATGTTTTGAAGAGAAATAAAGCTACACTGGAACTTGAATATTTTCTTACGAAATACAATCTAAAACTAGCGCTTTATACTCCAACCAGGTTAAGTAGTCACACCTGTATTGACAATTTTGCACATAACTACCGGCAAGGGTGCAAAGCTGAGATTGTCGATTTAGTCCTTTCAGATCATACGTCTCAAGTACTTAGAGTGCCTATTAACAAAACTTGCAAATTGAAATATTGGAAAACTAAAAAACAGGACTTAAGCATTGAAAATTTAATTAAATTTAGAACACATTTAGGCTGTCTTTCTTTCATGCAAGTACTTTATGCTGAGGACGCAAACGAAGCTTTTGATAATTTCATAGAAGATTTCTCTCTTTTATAGGTATAGATTGTGTTTTCCAGAAAAAAATATTACTATTAGAACTAATAAGAAAACAAAATGGATATCTCATGGAATAAAAATATGTAGTAATAAACAAAGGCAGTTACTTTGGGCATATAGACTAAATTCAGACTCAAAAAACAAAATAGTCTTAAAAAACTACACAAAACTTTATAGAAAAATTATCAAGCTGACACAAAAAGCGCAGAATAATCATTACATAAATACGGCCCAAAATAAATGTAAAGCTACATGGCAAATAATAAATAAATCAAAATTGTGTCTGCCACAAGAGCCTATCATGTGCATAAACAGAGATAATTTGTCATTTACGCGCCCCTTGGACATTGCTAATGAATTTAATAATTATTTTATTGACGAGATTGAAAAAAATGTTAACGCTGACATCAAGTTGAACAATATTAATTTAAATAACCAGACATCAAATTCACTTTTTATGCAACCAGCAACAATTGACGACGTAATAAAAATAATTACCAACCTAAAAAATACTAATACTGTAGGGTATGACGGCCTTTCTACAAAAGTAATAAAATTCACCAAAGAGATAATAGCAGGACCATTAGCACATATAATTAACCTGTGTATTGCTAAAGGTACATTTCCAAACAATCTCAAGAAAGTCATAATAAAGCCTTTATATAAAAAAGATGACAAAACTCATTTAAAAAATTACAGACCTATAGCAAAAATTCCTATATTTTCAAAAATTTTTGAGAAATATATCTGTAACTCTCTATATGGATTTTTTGGAAAATATGATTTATTTTGCAAGGAACAAAAGGGGTTCCGAAAAAATACAACAATTAACATGGCTCTATTTGACCTATTAGCTAATGTAATGTCACCTGTAGACAGGAGAAATCCAGTGTGTGCAATCTACACTGACATGACCAAGGCATTTGATTATGTGGATCATAAAATTTTGTTACAGAAATTACACAGTTATGGTATAAGAGGGAACATACTTCAGTTACTGGAATCGTACTTAAGTAATAGGCTTCAATGCACAGAAATCTCAAGAATTTGTCCAAAAAGTAAATTAGAAACCGTTTATGTTTCAAAACCAAGGTATGTTAAATATGGCGTCCCACAAGGTAGCGTACTGGGGCCGCCACTTTTCTTAATATACATAAACGATCTTCCAAAAGTAACTGCAAACAAAATGATTCTCTTTGCAGACGACAGTACTGCTGTAATAAAGTGTACAAACCAAAATAGTTATGAGCATGACATTAATACTTGTTTACATGACATTATAAATTGGTTACATAACAATAATTTAGTTATAAACCTGAGTAAGACAAAAGTTATGCACTTTCATCAACGCAAAAAAAAACCCAGACGTTAGTCTTGCCTACCAAGGTTGCTCTATTGAAGAAGCAAATACGGCTAAGTTCTTAGGTATATTGATTGACAACAAACTCACATGGAAACCTCATATTGAAGAATTATGTAATAGACTTAGTAAATCCGCATATGCTCTCTTTCAACTATCAAAGAAAGTCAACAGTCAAGCTCTTTTAACAGCGTACTATGGTTTGGTTGACTCTGTTTTACGATATGGTATTATTTTCTGGGGACAGTCTACTGATAGGGAGCTGGTATTCAGAATGCAAAAGCGATGTGTAAGGTCAATGTGTGATCTTAAGACAACAGATAGCTGTCTTCCTTATTTTAAATCTTTAGAAATTTTAACTTTTCCGTCTTTGTATATATTGGAAACAGTTTTGTTTGTTAAAAATAATCCAGACCTATTTCAGAAATTGTCAGCAACCAGAAAAAATCCAATACGGTCTCAGTATGTCAATGAATTGTGTCAAGTGAAATGTAAAACCGCACTAATGCAAAAAAGCTTTTTTGGTATTGCCCCTCGCATTTTTAATAAAGTACCTAATAATATTAAAAATATGACTGTATTAAAATTTAAAAAGACGCTAAAAAATATTTTGATTGAAAAATGTTACTACACAATTGATGACTACCTGAATGATAAGTCACTGACAAATTGACATACTTTTAATTCCATTTGACATTGTTGCTTCAATTGAAATTATAGTTCTATTTAACATTTGTTCCATTTGACATTATTATTATTATTATTATTATTATTTTTTTAATTTTTCATGACAATATTTAATTTATTTTTATGTGAAAGTTTTGACATAATTGTTTCATTTGACATTATTGATCTGTTTGACATTTGTTTCCATCTGACATTACTATTTTTGCATTTTTCATGTCAATATTTAATTTATTTTAATTTGAAATTTAATGTAATTTGCATGCCCATGTGACGGTAGAATATGGAGGACTTATTATAAATGAAACAACTGTATATTACCCATGTTTGCAAATGAATAAAATGATTATGATTATGATTATGTTACAAAAGCAAAAATGATGTTTCAGCTACAGTTGCTAGTAATTTTCTAAAAATTAAACAGTGCTGTTGTCTCTCGGTCACCGCTGTGCGATCGGTAAACGCCGATGTAAAGAGATTTTGCCACGCCAGTGTCCACAAGTAGCCATATAGCAGAAAAACCGGATTTCTCAAAGCAACGGAGACGACGACAACAAATGTTATCGCGGACGTATACACAGACCGCAGCCTGCTTCTTGAACGTGTGTTCAAGAGAGTAACCCAGGTAGTTGAGGTACGCCATGTCCCAAGGCGGTTGGTTTCTTCGTCTCGGTTAGGAAAAACTAGCGCGGCTTCTCGGCCTCGAGGTGATGATGGACCGGATCGAGATTGGAGTGCAACCCCCTGATGTTAGTGAGGTGCACTTTTAGTGGTATTTAGGAAGTGCAGCCGTTGTTTTACCTTATTGTTTTTTGATTTGGTCATGTTAGTTGGGGAAAAAAGTCGAACTGTCGAGGCGCTGCTCAGTGAACCAAGTGGAACACTACAGCTAATCCAACCTATGGGGAACTCCTTTGGAGACTGCGGGGAGGCCCGAACCCGCCCGGATATGGCCACCGGGTCCTCCCATCCAGTCGCCGGCTGGCACAGTGGAGCATACCATTTTTTGCGAGTTGGCGGGGCAGCCTTTAGCACGTGACTGGCGTGCTACTTGGGCCCCATACTGACTGCGGTCGGCCAACGACTGGCAACGTGCTTCGGATCCCGCTTCCCTCCAAAATGAGTACCCGCCAAATATTGCCCAGAAACCAAGACCGGTTTTTTTTTATTTTTGGGACAAGCCCGCCACACATTCCCAACAACTGCAACTCTTGAAAGTGGCGTCTACCAGAAAAAAACGCCAAGTGAATGAAGCTCGACGCGTCCCGGAGAAACGATTTAACTGCCTTGGATCCCGCAACGAAATTAATCAGAAAAGCAAAGCGCGACTAGGAAAAAATATTTATTTATTATTAACACTCTACGCACACAAATGTACAGAGGCGGACTTAATGCCATAGGCATTCTCTACCAGTCAACCTTTGGATGATGTAGGAATGGTGGTAGGTGTAAAAACATTTAAATAAATAATACAAATATGTAAACTATACATACAATATAAATATATAATAAATACCTACTCAAATTAACAAGATAAATAGCTACACGAAATACTTAAACAATTATAACAAATAGGTAATTGGAAAACATTAGCGATGAGATGATACTACTGCCAACTTCTCACGAATATGTTCGCGAACTTTAACTTTAAAGGCTAATCGGTTGGTGACCATCCTGGTTTCCTGGATGTGTGGTGATGGAAATACAATTTCCACTTCTCTTCATTCAAGCAGGAGACAGAATTGAGCTAATACGCTATATCTATACCTAAATTGAGCTAATAGGCACCAAGGGACATAGGTATACAATTGGGTTAAGCCCGGTTGCCAAGCACTACGGATTATATATTAACACTAAGTAATATATATATATTAACCCTAAATTGTGAGCTACTTTTGATTCCAATAATAGGCATGGCAAAGTCGCTTGAATGCACGGTTTTTTTTCTGGTTTCTATAAGGTCCGTATAGTAAACAACTCCACATGTAACCTGAATACTATCTAACATAATATTGCGTTCAGTTTGCCAAAGAACACACTCCCATAAGATGTGATGAGCGGATTGTTCGTATTCAATGTCAGATGTAGAACATTGACAAAAGGCGAAGCCACAAGTTTAAAAGAAAATAATTTACTATTAAAGTTACCATGACCTGTGAGAAATTGGGCAACACAGTCCACACCTCCGGCCATATCCTATCCGCTCAAGAATGGATGGGAAGTCAGTAGATTTTGACAGAGGTTTTAAAACTCAAAAACAAATGTATCCGAGCAATTCGTGGAGCTCACTTTTTAGACAGCTGTAAGCCACTATTTGAAAAACTTAAAATTCCACCTTTGCCATGTCTATATATTTTTGAAATATGTACTTTTCAAAATCAAAAGTCATTTATTCAAATAAGGCTGAGTGCCAGCACTTTTTGAACATCAAAGTTCTAAATAAAGACAGTCCCCTGAAACGCCCGCCGGTCACCACTTCCTAGTGTTTTAGCTGGGAAGAAGAAGTGGCGCAACAAACTCCCCAGCAACACATCTGTCTGTTAAGTTATAAAAACTTGAATTTATACAGCAGTATGCAAAGTTTAGAAAACATGACACAGAAAATTATATGTCTAATATGTAAATCAATGAAATTAATTGACACTTGTTAACTTGCACACTCCATTATGCCATCAAAAACAAACAAACTCAAGCATTAACAAGTAAATAAAAACGAATTAAGCCTCCAGGCATAAATGGTGTCCGTTTACACGTGCAATGGTATAATCTAACAACAGGATTGTGACTGGAACCACAAGTGATGAACTAGAGCCAACGTAGTTATAACAATGATAAAAAAAGAATACCATGACCAGCAAGGCGAAAAAAGAAACTACAATTTATTTGAAACTAGCACCGACAGGCCAAATAGCCGATCTCGGCATAAAGATAGACTTCGGCTACCACCACTAAAACTAAAATTATTTATAAAAAATGTATAATGCATGTCGATTATTATTTAACAATCATCCACCAAATAGTTTTTAAGACTTACCGCTGACAATGTTTAAAAAAAATACTTTTCATATTATTATTATTTAAAAGATATTACCATACACCATTTAAGGATTATTTAGAAGACGAGTCAATAGAGTCTGCAATTTATAAGTTAAATTAATTGACATCGATTATTGTGAATATATTTGCACGCCATGTTATGGCAGGATATGCTGAAACAAATTTACTGTAACACCATACTGTACCATATTCTAGCAAATAAAATATTTTGATTGATTGATTTGATGGAACTTTCCCACCTACATTGCCATTCGGATAAAAGTTCCTACCAGTCGTCAGGAGATTAAGCACAGTCGCGTTGCGGTAAAAACTCTGAGACCGTGATCTTTCGAGCGTAGTAGTACATTGCAGCACGTTGCTGCACCTCTAGATCGACTGGGTGTTCACCTGCCAGCACCGGTAAGGCTTCAGTACTAACCGTCCTATACGCTTTGCATAAGAATATCAAAACCAAACACTGGCTTTGAAGCAGTTTACGTCGTACTAATCTACGTGGACCAATCGACCCAAAGAGGTGCCTCGTAGCACATACAGCCCAAATAAGTAGCCCCATAAATAGTTTTTAAGGTTTAAAATGACCGACCCCAAGTAGCTTTGGATATTCTCGTCAAGGCGTAGAATTTCTTTTTCGCTTTTTCACCTACTGTTTTATATGATCAATAAATGAAAAGTTCCTTTCTAGTAACATACCGAGGTAGCACACGGGTTTTTTTTAACGGTTACGTTGTTAAATTTAATACTAGGCCAGGATTTCAGATTCCCTTTTAAAATAAGTTGATAGATTGTATGCGCTGCAAAAGTCAGACGGTTTCGATCGCCCCACTTAGATATTAAACGTTGACACGTGTCATCGAAGTTCTCGAGTCCAGCCCGAGTACTTGCCAGAATTAGCAGCAAGCCGTCGTCCGCATAACCAGTTAATGAACAGCCGCATGGGAGCGGAAGCGTAAGAAAATCATCGTAACCGAAATTCCATACATATATGTATATGGGCCGACAACAGAGCCCTGTGGACATCCCATGGCTAGAGACTTTGAAATGGAATGAACGGTACCTTGTCTTTGGGGGAGGCCTATGTCCAGCAGTGGGCATTCGGCTGATTATGATGATGATGATGACTAAAATGTTTACCTTTTTTTGTAGGTTCTTTTTTAAAAAATATTTTACTAAACGATAATGAGAAAAAATGGTGCAGCACTGAGTTTTATATTTTCTGAAAGGGCTTTTTCAGGCTCTTTATTTCACCTATAGAAGCTGAGGTCAATTGTGTCCCAGTTTTGAAATATTGGAGTTAAAGTACATTCTTATCTAGTTAAGATAAAAAAAAAGGAACAGTAACGAGGGTAATGTTTTCTAAAAGGGCTTTTTAAGTTCTTATTTAATGTCATGGAAACTACAATCAATTTACCTACTTATGTCCCACTTTTGAAATATTGGGAAAAACGTACACAGGCAGTTTACGACGACTGAGGATGAACCGTGTAACCAAGAGCATTGAGGCTAACACTATCTAAAGAGGTTTCTTAAGGAAGTACTCGTACCAAGTTTGAAGTATATTGGCCCAAGGAATATCATCTATATAAATAAAAATGAATCGCAAAATGTGTTGCTAAGCGTAAAACTCGGGTACGGCTGGACCAATTTCGCTAATTCTTTTTTTGTTATGTTTGTTATTGTCAGGAGAACATTCCTATGAGAGATGGCCACTGATTTTTCATATAACATTCACCCCCATTCTGTAGGTACCTTTATGGGGAAGTTTCCTTAAATCCTTAGCTGACGTCTTCTACTCATAATCTACATACCTACGCGCCAACTTGTAGGTATGTCCATTTGTCAAGTAGTTTTTGAGATTTCGTGATTAATAAGGGAATGACCTTTCGATTTCATGTTATAGAAGATAGCTTCTACCAACGGTTGCGCCTGTGTTCAAGCTGATAATTATTCAAAGGGAACAACCTCCCAGGCTAAAAAGTATCATGAGCCCAATTCCAAGCTTGCCCCTGGTGCCAAGTTTCATCCAAATCTGTTCAGCCGTTGAGACGTGAAGAGATTACAAACAGACAGACGGAGATAGTTTCACATTATTTTATAAAATTAGAATGGTTTTTTGTAAAAAACTATTGCAAAACTGATGCATTACCTACAGATTTATTGGAATAGTTTTGTATTTTATATGTAACCTTCTGTGTTCTTTTTTAATTAGGTATTTTTCAAATAAAAAGCAACGAATTTTAATAGGTAAACTTTGTTAAGGAGGTTTATTCCTTATTAATAATGCAACAGAACAGGTTTCATAATCATACGTTCACAGTACCGTATTGGATTTCGAGGTTTTCATACTGTAGGCGTTAAAGGCACTCCACTAAATGTCCGCACGGGAAAAAGAGCCGGTGGTGTTCGCCGATGGTGTTCGCAGCGACATCCCCCACAAAATCGTATCCTCTTTGCCGGGGACAGTCAGCGGCAATTCGAATACTTAGTCCTTGAAATTGATGTTTAGGGGATTAACTCTTTGCCTACCGCGGGAATCGAACCCCAGACCACCGTGCTCAGCTGTAGGGCTTGCGTAGTGATCATAGTGAAGCTCATGCCGTGCCTCACAATGAATCTGGACGCATAGGTGTCAACTTATGGGGGTGGATGAGCCACGAAGACGTCGGAAAACTGACGTCGTTAGAAAGCACCTATTGCGAATAATTGTGTGCTATTCACACGACCCGGGCTACTTAGGCGTGGTTTACCCTGCACCGTGCCATTCGTCTCATTCAATGGCCTGCATGGTCAGCTGATATCAATCCGATTGAACATCTGTGGGGCCCATTTTCCAACTCGCGCACTGACCACGTCTCTGCCGCTTTAAGAAAAATGGGGACTACAACAGTTCGCACGAGCCTAACTTAGTGGCTTTGGTAATGTTGCGATTCCTCCACACTTTTCTTAACTTCTCCATCGCAGTTCTGGTTATGACCATAGGTACGCAGTTTCACATCATCTACGCAGCCGACGTCGTTTGAAATTAAAGCCCCAAGGTATACGTACGCGTAGGTCCGAACCTCGTCACAGTTCTGACACCTGTGTCCCTTCAGGCGAGTTGTCGTTGACGCGATCGACGATCATCATCTGGGTCTTAGATCGGTTTATCGGATCTCCAACTCAAACTTAGGGCTCACGCGCTCCATTCTGAGAAGTAATTCCTCCATGAGGCCAGCGCTACTCGCAACTAATATGCTGTCATCTGCGTACTGCACATTCGCCATTTTGTTTCAACCAATCGCAACACCATCGGTGCAGTCTTCGTGAGTTCGCATTACAAGCTCGGTGTAGATGTTTAGTAGTAAAGGTGATATTATGCATCCCTGTTTTAAGACCCGTACTTGGATGGAAACTATCTGAGAGGGTTGTCATCTGGGAGAGGGGGAGGGGAGGTCATCTGTTCGCACTGAAGCTGTTCCCCTTCGTAGAGTTCCCTGAGTAGATGCACGAGGTGTTGTAGTGTGCCCATAATATTTCACCGAGGCGAACACTTCGGAGAAGTCAACAAAGCAGAATATGTATGTTGACTTGTTAAACTCTCGAGCCTTCTCAATGATTTGACGAACGATGAGAATTTGTTCACGGGTCCCTTTTCCTTTCACAAATCCGGCTTGTTCTGGCGCAATTTCTCTGGATAAATATGCTTTCGGTCGCTCGTTTATGATGTGTAGCATTATTTTGCTAGCGGGGCAATAAGTCAAAAGTTGGTAGGTACAATTCTTTGTGGAACTCTTTTTATGAAGAGGAGTGAAGACTGTGAGTGGGCGATCAGAGGGCCATTTGTCTCTGAGCTATATGTTGTTGCACATGATGTGGATACACTAAAAGTTTTTATAATAGACCAGTAAGAAAAGCAGCCGACGGAAAATGTATTTAAATTTCGAATGAATTTTGATTCCCTTTCAAGCAGCCATCAAAAGCAGGTGTGCAGTAAGCTACTCCAAGCTACGCTAGTCTTAAAACGATTTTAATAAAGTTTTTTAATTTATTCATTTAATTGTATTTTGACATCCATTACCACTTGTTGATGTGGTTTCTAAACGGCTGTCACCCGGGCGGGAACGGCGCCCCCCTCCGCCGCTAGCTACGTTAGGTAGGTACTGTATGAAACTGCTCTTTATTATTATTTGTTTGGTTTCATAAAATATAATAAGTAGGTAGCTAACCTAAGTACCTACGTCCTTTATTAGTGGGATTCGGCAAAACCAGGTAAGTTCTTTCGCTATTTTTCAAAACCCGGCAAGTCTAAGTAGTTTTTTTTTTCAAAATTCTGTATATTTCGCTAGTGTACATCAAACACCGGTATGTTTAGGTATATTTTACCGATTTTCTTGCATAACCCTTTATTTATATGTTTTTTTTGAAGTTATACTTCTTTTGGCGCGATGGAGAAAACTGATGAGAGTGAATTTTTACGATGCGCGCGCACACCGACACCTGAATTCTACATCGTGAAGTTAGTTCTAGGTGGCATGAAAATCGATAACTATGTTCAAGTTGTATATTCTAGTATTTTTTGATTGTCTTTTGTTTCTTTTATGTTTGAATTTCGAAGAAGAATGTGGTTTTAATTTCGAAATAAAGCGCCAAAATATAAGATACAAATATTTTGATAAAAGTATTTGATTAGCCACTAATTTTTCCCGCGGCTCAGCTTCTTTTATTCTATCCTAGAAGATTTTATTGGAATATGATGATTTTTCGAAGACAAAAAACATCCTCTTCATGAATGAGTATGAGAGAACAAAGAATTTTACCGTTTATAATAATTACTAGTATTGACTATTTTGAAAAAAGGAGTCTCGTAACTTAGGTATATTATATGTCATTGTAACCTACCCATAAACTTCTCAGGTACACACCATCCAGAATAGAAAGTTGGTATTAATTTCAAATACCTACTACTAACAAAACATTCAAAACAAAAAAAAAATTGCATGATATCTGCCCTATTTTATGAACAAACAGTTTTAAAACTATGAAACGTATCAGTTATTAATTAGCGTAATAGACTTAATTGGCGATCGTTCGAACGCAACAAATTGAAGCTGAAAACAATACAAATATTTTTAAACTTTTATATTTTTTTAGTTGTGAATGTTTTTTTTTCCATACGCCAAAGAAGTGTAACTTCTAACGCGTGTACATAAGTACACACACTCTTTTTTTTCTATTAGGTATACTATATGTATACACAAATCACAACATGAATGGTCGTTCAAATAAAAACTCAGAATTTAAAAAAAGTATAGCCAAAACCAACCACATTTCTTTCAATTCCCACTTTTCACATAATGAGAACGTAGGTAACAGTTAGTGATAAGGTATTATAATTTTTATTTGGAAACTACTTATCCAAGTGACGCAGTAGCAAAACTTTTCCTGTATGCAGCAAGGTTCGGTATTGCTGTTATCAGGAAAAGTGCACAAACATTAGAATTTTCCCAATCAACCTTGAACCTAAACATTCAGCGATAAAGTTGAAAATCTTTAAACAAATTTGACAGATTTTTGTAGCTTGATGTGCTGGCAATTGTAGAAACCTTAGCAAAAACCCCTAATTTCTTAACACCACTTAACACTGTTAGTCACTGTCACTGTCACGATAAAATAAGGAAAGAGATTTTTCGTCTGTGGCCTTTAGAGAATATCGTCTGAGTTTTAACCACTTTAGTTTAGTCTGTGGTTACAAATAATTTGTGGAATGGCAATATCATTTGACGTTTGGTTAATTTGCTTACTGCTGTCAATGTTGCCAATCTAGAAACTTTCTCGCTAGAAGTGACGACTTTCTCGTTAGAAGTGACGTCTTAGGGAAAAAATAAGATTTGACGACAAAAATATTTTAGTGACTTATATGACGACTTTTGGACTCAAAATAAAGCAGTTTTAGGGCCAGTAATAAACATATATTCTGTTAACTCGACACAGAATTATACAGTGTTAGAGATAAATAATTTTTTTTTTACATCCAATTTTTTTCATTTTGTTTATCTCTTGCTGCATGCACTTTTTCAGTGCATATTTGGAAATAACCTAATGATTGATTTAAAAAATCAACTGTATTTGTTTTGCATGCATTTTTATTCGATATTTAGAGTTTGAAGAAATAATCACGGCAATATATTACCGAAAGCGACGAGTTTTAGCGACTTTTGATATTGAGTTTAGCAATAGCGAGAGCGACTCGAATTTATAGGAAATTGGCAACACTGGCTGCTGTATTTCTCCGTGATTGAGGCAGTGAATTCAGGATAAATTTTATCAGATTACTGTTTTCACTATACTTTAATAATACAGAAAATCTATTTTAGTGACAGCAGATAACATCGGTGTTTTCGTACAAGCGTCGTAACTTAAATTTTTTTTAGACTCATTGCAGCTCAAAGGTAATTTCGACTAATTTGTCTGTTTTGTGATAGTAGACTCGATGTAATTCAAACTAGATGAAGAATACTTAAATTTGCTTGGGTTTGTATACCTTTCGAACGGACCTTCCTCAATCTTTTCGTGATATAGCAAAAACTGTCGAGTGTAAATTTGCATGTTGTGTCATCACAAACAGTGTTACTCATTGTTTAGCAGGTAATTTTCTGTTTTATATCGATTGGTTCACATGAAACGCTAAAGGTTATTGGGCCGAATATTTATATGTTTGTGTTGCTCATGTAGGGCCGATAACTATATTATTACGCTAGAAGAATCAGAATAAAAGTGACAAGTCTTCATAAAATATTTTCTGAACTACTCTTGATTTGATTGAAATTCTATATGTATATCGTGAAGAGCAAAGCTAGCTATTAATAACTGTTATTTTGAAAACATTTAATGAATAAGCCAGCTGCCTGTTTGAGATCAAATCATTATATACTACTGTTTTAACCAGTAAAGCTTTTAAAAGTGGGTGGGATACTGGTAGCATCTTTTTAAGTGTTTATTTATTTCACAAATACCTAATTATTGAAGTTAAGAACTTTGCTGAAGCAGGTTATTTTGAATGCCAACTTAATTATTAAGCAGCAATAGAAATTTTAAATTAAAATTACAGTAAGATTTAGGGAACACAATCACATATATTATTTATGAAGCATTTATTTCCATTAGAAATGCATGAAGTTTGCTCTTTGCTTAGATTTGTATTAGTAACAAACATCAATGCTCTGTATATACAATCATTGTGCAGCTACCATTACATGCATCCTTATCTACATTTATATACTGTGCACAGCTGTGCATGCGTATGTGTGTGTCATAGCTCATAGTTTATCTCAGTAGCTCCAGGCTTCATTATAACTAGACCATATAATGTAGAATATAGTAAGTACAAAATTGCTCAGGCTAAATAGCATTGACTGCAAAGCGATTGTGTTATTGAAAGTAATTAAGTATTCATAAGACTGTGTTGTCAGTTGGGAATGATGTAAACAGATCAATAAAATTTTATAAAGTGGGAGAGCATGTTTATTACTGATACATTTGTTGGTTTGTTTGCTTGATTGAGGCCTTTGGACATATAATCATTTTGATTTATTGTTATGGTATTTGTTGTATTCTAAAAAACAACCATAACTGGGGTGTTATGGTTATTTTTTAACGCAATCCCAACATATAATTAAAGTGAAAACGTTTGAATAAGTTTTGTCAAAACTTTTTGGAGATAGTGTAGGCAAAATTGAGACTAGTGCAGTTTTGCTCAGAAGTGAAACAGAGAAGACTAAAGAGAAAAAAACAAAGTTGAAGATGGTTCAATGATCACAATTGATTGGGGTTCTAACTTTTAAATTAAGTAATCAAAAGTGTTTGTTTTGCACATTGTTACACTCATCAGACAGTCATTGGGTAACTAGAATCAGTGTATAAACCAGAAAATAAATGTTTTTCCTTCATTTTATATATATTTTACCTACACTTAAGTTACATTCATTCATTAAGTAGATGTAGAATTTATTGCTTGTGCGATGGTAATGTGGTCATGCATTGCATAATTGTTTTAACTTATAATTTCAACACCTGGCTGCTATATAGTACTTCTGTTCTGTTAAAATAATCATTGCAAGTATCAATAAGAGTTCTCTTCTGTTCTATTCTTTGTCAGTGTATAAAATATACAACATAAAAGTGTTTTGTTTTAGGAACAATGAGAGAAGATGATTGATTCAACATAGAAGAACAAGAAGGTAACATACAAATTCTGTTTTATTGTTAACTCTGCATGACATATACTGAATTAAATAAATTTCTGGGGATTTTGTTGTGCCACTTATTCTTCCCAGCTAAAACACTAGGACGTGGTGACGGGCGGGCGTTTTGGGGGACTGTCTTTATGTAGAACTTTGACGTTCAAAAAGTGCTGGTACTCAGCCTAATTTGAATAAACGACTTTTGGTTTTGAATATGTAGATGTGAATGTTTGATAACACAACATCCTTTGTTTGTAGTGATATTGGACGCAGTACAAGAAAACAATAAAAATGATGATATCAGAGGAATCAGACTCCCTGAGCACTGTCCCTTCAGAAGGACATGCTGAGGATGTGTCAGGTGAGTTCATTGCAGCGGAAACAATAGACAAATGTCATGCTTTTTTTTACTGTTGCTGGTAAGAGAAAGCAATAGACAACTAAAACTTGTGAAAGTTTCATTTGAATGTTGCTAGTTGGGAACTCAAATTTTATACCTTAGCTCACCTTTATGCATTCCATCTGAAAATTTAGTAGAATTGGTGCCAAATAAAATTGCAATAGTGGTCACTGATCCACCTACATTTATTGGCATTGAATGTTGCTAGTAGGGAACTCAAATTTCATACCTTAGCTCACCTTCATGCATCAGAAATTGTGGTAGAATTGGTGCCAAATAAAATTGCAATAGTGGTCACTGATCCACCCGCATTTATTGGCATTGAATGTTGCTAGTAGGGAACTCAAATTTCATACCTTAGCTCACCTTCATGCATCTGAAATTGTGGTAGAATTGGTGCCAAATAAAATTGCAATAGTGGTCACTGATCCACCCGCATTTATTGGCATTGAATGTTGCTAGTAGGGAACTCAAATTTCATACCTTAGCTCACCTTCATGCATCTGAAATTGTGATAGAATTGGTGCCAAATAAAATTGCAATAGTGGTCATTCATCCACCTACATTTATTGGCATTGTTCATTTTAAAATGGAAATAAAGACGTAAAGCTGTCCATAATCGACATCTATCGTGATCCTTTACATTTTCTTGTAAAAAAAAACAACTCAAATACATATTACTAGGTTTTTCCCGCGACTTCGTACGCGCGTATCCTGTGTTTTCCCGTCCCCGTATGCCAAGTTTCAGCTTTCTACGACCAGTAGTTTCGGCTGTGCGTTGTCTGTCAGTCACTCAGTCAGCCAGATACGGAAGAATTTTATAACATTAGGGTTTATTTTTTTCTGGTACCTATGAAAAGCTATTAGGAACACAGTAAGAATACTTTATAGCACAGCGTGCATAACTACTCAAGACTCGGAAGATCAAGAGTAAATGAGAGCCAGGTAATGTAAAAAATAAAGAGCTTTGAAAAAAACAATCTCGAGCATATTCAAAACTAGCTGTTGCCCGCGACTTCGTACACGCATATCCCGTTTTTTCCTGTTCCCGTTAGAATTTCCAGTTCCCGTATAATCTATAGCATTCCCCATGAACGTGGCTATCATATATACAAAAAGAATTTTGTAAATCGGTTCAGTGGAATAGGGGTTACTCCCTACATACAAACTTACAATCTTTGCCTCCTTATAATATTAGTATAGACATCCTTCATCAACATCAAGTGAGGATTTAAAATTAATTTTAAATAAGTTTTGCACTTAAATACTATTGTGAGCTTCTTAAAACTAACGAAAACAATTGCATTTTTTGCAACTATACAGAAAAACAGCAAAATTGGAAGCTATAAATGGTTTCCATAATACGCCTAAAGCTGCGAAAGTGTAGTTTTCCTTATTAAAAAGTAGAACGTTACAATTTTTTTTGCTTTATTTGTTACTAGCAACCTGCTCTGGCTTCGCACGGGGGAAATTAATAACACCGTCATAGTTTAGACATTTAAAAAAAATATTTACAAGATTTATTCACAAGTTTTCCTCGTTTATCGCTCTGTCTCTTAGTGGAAACCGGATCAAAATTCGTTGCGTGCTTTAGAAGAATTAATTAAAAAAACAAAGAAGCAGAGGGCGATTTTGGTTTTTTTCCAGTTCCAATAAGAATTTCCCGTTCCCGTATAGCCTGAATAAATCTATACTAATATCCAAATGGGAAAGTAACTCTGAGTATTACGGTTTCCTACGTCTAAGCCACTGAACCTAATTTGATGAAACTTAGCACACGGGTGGACAATGTCTTGGAATACAAGTCATTGGATAGTTTTATTCCAGTAGTATGTACCCTTGGGATAATCTTCGACATTCACGCGGGTTGAGCCACGGGCGGTACCTAGTATAATTATAACAATAACTTTTGCCCGCGACTTCGTACGTGCATATCCCGTCTTTTCTCGTTCCCGTATAGCCTATAGCCTTCTTCATAAATGTGGCTATCATATACAAAAAAAAAACAAATCCCAATGGTAGTTCTAGAGATTAGCGAATTCAAACAAAAAAACTCTTCAGCTTTATTATTAGTTCGATAGATTGAAAATAACCCTTAAGGGACAATTAAACAAGCTAAATCTAGCCTCCCAATTTCGCTCACTGGGTCACCGTTATGTCACCGATCAATAAAGCACTAACTTATTCATAGGTGCACTGCTCTGACCTTTTGAATTGTGAGGGGAAGGAGTAAGTATTCATTGAACTGTTTGAAATGGAGCAGTGAAATGACGAAAAATTTAGAAGGTTTTTTCCTTAGGCTTGTAACGGGCGGTGAAAATTAAACCAGTACATTATACACACGCGTGTAGCGTATTTTTGTAAATTATCCTATTATCAAAAGAATTTTTATTAAAAGTATTAAATGTACAGACTTGACTTCGCTACAATTGTATTATAGGTAAATTATTACGTGTTGATAGATTACAAGTAATAATTATAAGGAAACGATAGTGTTATTTATTCTGAGTGAGTCATACTTCCAGCCGAAATGTTATAAAACAGTTATATTATAATTCAGTATGAGATTAATACTCGTAAAATGTGGTTACATATTGGCAGCTTCGGGTACGGAGGAGGCGCCTTCGTCGATGGTGTCGAGCGAGGCGGAGTCGGAGGGCAGCGTGTTGTCGGAGGCGCGCCACGACGCCGAGGCCAGCGCACTCAGCGACCCCGTCACGGAGTTGGCCGGCTTGCTGCACGAGAAGCCGCTGCCCATCGTCACTGACTGGCGCAGCGTTGGCACCACTGTCGGCGTCGGGGTTGCTGCTTACGTCGCTTCTAGAGGTCGGTCTACTGCATTTTCTTACTTGTATCTCGCCCACCTACAATCTGAACTATTAACTCTAGTTATTTAGATCGCAGCCACATTGTGGCTGTAAATTAAGGAGATATTATTGTCGAGAGTATTATAATAGACCAACAACAGGGTGTTTGACTGGTATTTACAAAAAATCGATAGTTGTACTGAAATGATTATAATTTTACCTTATAAAGCAACAATTAAAATTTTATTTTTTGTGCAAATGAAATTGTCATTTTTTTATCTGTTGAGTTCGCTGGCTGCCGTTGTGTTGCGTCACTACTATTACCTACTAGAATTATTGCTTGAGATAGCAAATATGCAGCCGAAAAGTGACGTCACTTGACATTTATCACGTGGCTAAGTATTTCTAAGGAATATAAAAATATCAAATTAAAATCTTATAAATGTAAACATTTTTATTTTTTGGCAACATTGATATTCTGTGCTGTATTTTGATGGTCCGCTATCATTCTTAGTACATTTCCAATAAAATGTCAAACACCCCTGAATTGTATACTCAGCATCCAAAATATAAAAAGAAAATAATAATGCACGCCGCACACAACAACTACAATTTTGTCAAGAAAGCTATTTAATTGTACAAAGTATAATGTTACTCACATGGTATAAACATTTTAGCAATATGTTCCTTATTTTGACCTAAATTGTACAGGAAAAATATGGGTTTTGTCAGAACTAAATCATGTATTTCATGTGACATTGTTGTTCACGCAGGCTCAATGCTGCCCTGGGGCGGACATAAAGGCCCGGTGCCGCCGGCCGACGCCGACCTGCGCCCGGGCGAGTTCGTCATGAGGCTGCTATTCACCGAGTTCACGGTCCAGGCAGAGAGGAAGATGGAGGCCGTCATGGCTGAGCCACTGGTATGTCAACTTAATAGTTCTCCAGACAAAAGCGCACTCCCCATACCTCCCATAGTTCTCGTTGTAGACGAGGCAGTCAACATATGTATAATTCAACGAAAAAGCTATTAACACATGAACAGTCGAATGTGCCCCATGTGGTTTACATGGCATGGTCCTGCCAAGTCCGTGTACTCTGTGCGGTACACGAAGTCAGTGTAACTCAATTTGGTGCTACAGACCTGTGGAATTAGTGGTTGTGTTATTTATTATATTATTTATTTATTTATGTTAAACCATTATAGTATTAAATTGAAACTGGAAAACATAACCACTGCAAAAAACTTGATGCCCTTAGTAACATGTATAATGTTGATATTTAATACAAAATGTTTTATAATGTTCCGAAAATGATAAATAACGTTTGCCTGCAGGAAAAGCCTCTAGCCAAAACTCTTCAGCGCGGCGAAGACCCTCAACTAGACCAGATCCTCCAGGCATTCGGTACAGTTGCAGAACACTGCCTGCCGTCCTTACTGCGCGCCCTGTTTGGTTGGCTGGAGAGGCAGATGGCAGACTCGCCTCAACTTAGCGAACAGGCCAAGAAACCACACCAGGACCTAAGGAACAAAAGGTAAGGGATTTATTTTGAATATAAAACATGTTTAAGGCCCGCTTGCACACACCAGACTTATTTATTTATTATGTACTTTATTGTACACCAAAAGTAAAACAAAAAGGAAACTTAAAACTAAAACACATACAATGGGCGGCCTTGTCGCATTCCGCGATCTCTTCCAGACAACCAGGGATGGTCAGTAATTATCTGGACATGAAATAGTGCTGTCATTGGTGTGACAAAAACCAATTAAATTATAATATAACATAATAGATACACAGAACCATACATAATAAGCTCTATAATAGAAACATACATACATAGCAAGTAGAAAAAAAATAATGATGACTATCGATAATCACAGTGACAGGTAATATTCTTTAACTGCCATTCCATCTTGTTTTTGAGTGACAGCTCACTTTATGTTCACTTTACCTAAGTTTACACGGAGAGATGTTGACAGAATAGACGGGCTGGAGAAACGACTCTGTCATATATCCCATAAAGAAATCTATACTAATAATAAAGCTGAAGAGTTTGTTTGTTTGAACGCGCTAATCTCTGGAACTAGCAGTCAGATTTGGAAGAGTTTTGCAAATTTGTTAATTGCCTTTCAAACTATTCATCCGTCATATTCCGTTCCTCAGCAGCATAATCTACATCGTGTCGGGCAGCGGCGCGGGCACGGAGACAGTGGAACGCAGCTGCGAGGAGCTGCAGGCCGAGCGCCGCGATCTGGCCGTGGAGTTCCTGTTCTGCCTGGCCCTCATCGAGGTGCTGAAACAGCTGCCCTTCCACCCCGGCCACGAGGACCTCGTACAGTACATCGAGAACGTCGCCTTCAAGCGGTTCAATTATAAAGAAGGGTGAGTAGTAAATATGAGTAGAAATAACTGAAAGAGAACTTGTAATAATCTTTGTTACAAGAAAAGTTGGTACAGACAGTCAACTAATATATTTACCAATAATGTACGTAAAATGTCAAACGAGATCTGAGGAATACAGTATAATGCAATTAAGTTTTGTTTAAAAAACAATAGTTTGATTACTACTGATGCTTATACTTAATATAAACTTGCATAATGTAGTGGACAATATTATACGAATATACTTTAGAGGACAGAAAAGACATTGCCGCACAACATCACACTGGAGGCTCCATTGCGTGCCACCTATATTTATAGCCTCAGTGCTACATAGATCGCATCGTTTGCGCTCCACATTGTGTGCTTCATCGCTATTGGTTGATTAATTCTACTTGGATTGCACACCAAGTACTAATTCCACCATGGTACTTAGTACCATGGTAAGTAGGGATAATCTTCTATTTAATAAAAATGAATCGCTAAATGTGTTGCTAAGCGCAAAACTCGAGAATGGCTGGACCAATTTCGCTACTTCTTTTTTTGTTGTGTTTGTTATAGTCAGGAGAAGGTTCTTATGAAAGAAAATTTTGAAAAAACATTTATATCCAGGCGAAGCCGGAGCGGCCCACTAGTATTTAATAAAAATATATATTACTATATCTTGTAAATCGTGTTTTAATTGTTCGCCTACCTCAACTGCCTAATCGTCAAAACATTTAAGTCACTCGACACAGACAGGCCAAACGCATTGAGTAGCAAAGCATGCACTATGGATTTTTGGGAGATGTTATTAGGATTGATATGAAAGCATAAAACTAAGTTTAAAAAAAAAGCTCGTACTTGTTGGGCTTTTTTTAGCTTTTGTCTTTAAATGACAACTTGAGACGGTGCATCCAAAGAAAAGTCAAACAGTATAATTTTTACGTTGTAAAATTTGTTTCTTTTTGAGTGAAATCGTAACTATGTAGTTTAAAAAGCTGTCGAGATACAGCAATTCAAACATTTAACGTATTTCCAAAAAAGTTTGATTATTCTAACATCCCCGAAAAAACTGACTGCTAAAAAACAGTGTATCATAACTCCATTTACCCCACAGGTTACAGTCAAACCCGAACGCCGCCAACGTGCACTTGATAGCGGACCTGTACGCGGAAGTGGTGGCCGTGCTCGCGCAGTCGCGCTTCGCGTCCGTCAGGAAGCGCTTCACGGCTGAACTGAAGGTAAGCTAACTCAAACTCTAAGATTTTACTTCAAATAAGCCCACCTCGCAACCCAGAGTTATCTTTTAACTCCTAGAGTTTTGTGCTAACACAAGGTAATATAACATAACATGGGGTTTCTTGTCCATTCTTCTCCATAAGAATCTACCTTTCCGAATGGACAGTAGAGTCACTTTATTAATGTAATACTATTATATTACTGAACTGTAAATGATGACGTTCAAAAGTAACGTTTAATGGCCTTATTGAAATAAACGTATTGACTTTGACAAATATTTCATACACAAACCCGGACCGGGTTAGCACTAACTCGGGAGTTAACCCCAAAAGATAATATAAAGGTACTTTTTAATTATCGAGGTTGTTCAATCAAAAACATCAAGCTACATAACTGCACATTTTGAAAATTGTTGCTAAGTTAATTCACAAGCTCGGCCAATGTTAGCCTAAATATTGTCATTTTCAATAGTACAGAGTTCAGTTAAAAAGAACAGATTTTCGACACCTCGAACACACATAAATGAAATGACAAATATAATTATAATATTATATAAATAAATAAAAATGTAACTATCTGCTTTTGTATAGTGTTAACAGTGCTTTACAACAGCGCTGATAAGGGCAGCGCGCTCGAGGTGTTCAACTGGAGCACATGAGTTATTTTATACAATGAACCCTCTTTTTGGTAATTTAAATAACTATTTACGCTAATTTAAAACTACATAGACGTGCACTATGGGCGCGCTGGACTTTCTTATTTGTTACTGTTATTACAATTTTAATTCTCATTAAGTGATTATGTTCATGTTGATCTGAGAAATATATGATTTTAACTGTAAATAAAACACTAAAATGATGAAGCACTAACTATGATTCCTATCCGATTTGTGAAACAGGAGCTGAAAAGCCGCGAGCCGTCCCCCCACACGACACAAAGCATCATTTCCTTGCTGATGGGTATGAAGTTCTTCCGTGTGAAGATGGTGCCGATCGAGGAGTTCGAAGCCTCGTTCCAGTTCCTTCAGGAGTGCGCGCAATACTTCCTAGAGGTCAAGGACAAGGATATCAGACATGCGTTAGCTGGACTCTTCGTTGAGATCTTGGTGCCGGTTGCAGCAGTAAGTTCAGGACTCTAAATTAATTATTTCTCAATTGCCAGTGATTGTCTGCAGCTTCGCTGTCTTGGTCTATTTCATAGTAATCGTGCATTCGTACGAAACTGAAAGTCACGGTCTTATAAAATGTAAAGGAAAAATAAATAGCTGCTCGCCAGTTGCTGCATGAAAGAAAAGCAAATATAACTTACGTCTACACCTCCGCCTGGTGGACCATTAAATTACAGCTTATTGACTCCATAAATTATGGTGCCGGTGGTACGAAATAATTGCGACCCGTACAACTACTAGCAAATTATTGTAGGTCCAAATATTTAAGACATTACCACTCTATTTTCCGTACAGACCGTGAAGAACGAGGTGAACGTTCCTTGCCTGAAGAACTTCGTGGAGATGCTGTACAGCCACACGCTGGACGCCAGCACTAAGTCCAAGCACCGGCTGGCGCTGTTTCCACTCGTCACCTGTCTGCTGTGCGTCTCGCAGAAGCAGTTCTTCCTCGCCAACTGGCACTGCTTTCTCGCCATGTGTCTGTCGCACCTCAAGAACAGAGACCCTAAGATGTGCAGGGTAGCTTTAGGTAAGAGACATTCTTTATCGTTGCTTTTTTATCAAAGATTAATGTTCATAATTTTCTAACGTGGTACTCTTGTTCCCAGAATCCCTGTACCGGCTCTTATGGGTCTACATGATCAGAATCAAATGCGAGAGTAACTCTGCGACCCAGTCTCGTCTGCAGAGCATCGTCAACTCACTGTTCCCTAAGGGCTCGAAGGGCGTGGTCCCGCGCGACATGCCGCTCAACATCTTCGTCAAAATCATTCAATTCATCGCGCAGGAACGACTTGACTTCGCCATGCGAGAAATTGTATTCGACCTCCTCATGGTGGGAAGGCCGATTAAGATTATTCTGACTCCGGAGAGGATGTCTATAGGTCTCCGGGCGTTTCTGGTTGTTGCGGATAGTTTGCAGCAGAAGGAAGGAGAGCCTCCGATGCCGCGCACATCCGGGACGCTGCCTTCGGGGAACACGCTGAGGGTGAAGAAGACGTTCCTGAACAAGATGCTGACGGATGAGACGGCGCGCTCCATCGGCATGAGCCCGTACTTCCCGTATGTGCGGCGCGTGCTGGTGGAGATCCTGCGCGCGCTCGACGCGCACTACGGCCGCCCGCTCATGCTCACCAACACGCAGAACGTCACCAAGGAGCAGGAGATCAACACGGGCGAGAGGAAGCCCAGGATCGACCTGTTTCGGACATGCGTTGCTGCTATACCAAGGTAACAGAAAAAACTGGGCTCATAATTCGTCCTTTTCTCAACTTTAGAAACGCTAATTCTTTGTGTTTCCATGTTGCAGACTGATCCCCGAAGGCATGAGCTCCAGCGAGCTGGTTGACCTGCTTAGCCGGCTGACGGTGCACATGGACGAGGAGCTCCGTGGCCTGTCCTTCCAGAGCCTGCAGACGCTCATCGTGGACTTCCCCGAGTGGCGACAGGACGTGCTCGCCGGGTTCACGCAGTTCCTTGCCAAGGAAGTGCAGGTAAGCTCTAAACCATTATTAATTGTCTGCCAGGGTCCCTGTAGGATAACTCTAAGAGTGAGTGCTGTGCTTTGATGTTATCCAATTCATAAAAAAATGTGTTCATATGAAATGAAGGACAAGCTAACTAAATAAACGTTTTTATATATTTTTTATAATTACTTAACTGATATCCATAACTTCTGGAGTAATTGTTACAGCTTTTTGGTTGTCGTTATTTTTCCGTAATATCTTTTAAAACTTCAAGACACGCTTGAATTAGATAATCATAGTCCAAAAAAGCACCATATTATTGAAGATTACTTGCCAGTCTTTATTCTAAAGTAAAAGGTTTATACGTCTCACAGGACACATCACCACAACTAGTAGAGAACGGCCTCCGGATGCTGCTGCAGCTGCTGACGAGCTGGAAGAACGGGGAGCCGACGGCCGTGAGCGTGCCCACCAAGCAGGAACCGCTGGCGTCGGTGATACGCGGCGCGGAAGCACTCGGCCTCGTTATGCTGTGCCAGTGCAAGGCCTACCCGCGCCGCCTCGCCGTCCACGTGCTCAGGTAACACATAAACAGAAAAGTAAACAAACCACGCAAAAAAGCTCTTGCCCTTATCTCTTAGCGTGTCGTCAGCGTGTCTTCCTCTATTTATTAGCGTTTGCCCGCGACTTCGCTCGCGTTAAGTAGCCTATTACCATCTCCAGAGTACCATCTATCTCAGTACCAAAATTCATTAATAATAACACCCAGATATTTGGCAGTTTCGGCATAGTCAATACGAACGCCATCAAGATGGTAAGGCGACAGAGATGAGACATCAGCCGCATTCCGAACGAATCTGCTGCCTATGATCATGGCCTGAGATGTATTTGGGTTGATTTGCTCACCAAATAACTTAGCCCAAGTGCTGACACAAACCAGCATAGCAATAGCAGAATCCGTGTCAGCTACAGTAAAATGTCGGTAAAGCTGCAGGTCATCTGCATAAAGATGGAAACTAGAAGAGATAACGAAGTTAATGAAAAAAGAAGAGGAGAGAGAACGCTACCCTGAGGAACACCCTCAGTGAGGTTACACCAGTCAGAGAAGAACTCTTCGAAAATGTCACGCTGAGAATGTCCCCGAAGATATAAATTGAACCAGGTTATTGCGAAAGAAGAGAGAATAGATTTGAGTAAACCTAGTATGATGTCGAAATCCACTGACTTGAAGGCGCTTCTAAAGTCAAGCAATACTAGGACAGTAAGCGACTTGTTCTCCATAGACTAGCTGATATCTTCAGTAACTTTTAAAAGCGCAGTAACAGTACCTGTGAACCAGACAGAAAAAGGGAAATTATCGAGTTTGACATTAAGAATAAAGATGAATGTCTATGAATCAAGTGCACAAAAACTTTAAAAATAAATAACCGTTTCGTTATCATCTGTATTTTCACGTAGAAAGATGACATCATTGTATGTGATAGTTCTTCATGATTCATAATAATTACTGAAAATGTCGATATGAGTAAAATTCACTATCACAATTTTGTCGGTTTAATAATGCAGAATTTTATTGTTAATGCTAGAACAAGTTCTATAGCTTCATTTTAGCGAGCATCACTTTACTCTTATTCTTTGTAATCTATTGTAGTACTAGTGGCCCGTCCCGGCTTCGCCCGGATGTACATTTTATTTTTATTCTATCCTAAGAACCGTCTCCTGACAATAACAAACAACAACAAAAGAATTAGCGAAATTGGTCCAGCCGTTCACGCGTGATGCTGTGACCAAGGGAAATAGGGATTCATTTTTATATATATAGATTATAAATGTGATGGAAGTTGGAAACCGGGTTGGATAATGGCCTGTAGTGCTTTTCTGTCAACATCTGTGACACACATCTCACTGTGTAAACTTAGGTGGAGTATAAAAAGGATGAAGTGAATTTTCATTCCATCTTATTTCTATGGATTGACAGCTCACTTCATGTTCCCTTCAGCTAAGCTTACACCATGAGGTGTGTACAGTATCTCACTGCTGCAGTAGTGCTATTCTGTCAGAATTTCGCTGTGAAATGGTGAAATGGTATGGTTTAGGACATACATAGAATTTATTCTTTTATCACCGTAGTAGGCTCCCATGATGCCATGGTATGATTTTCTCCACACGGGCTTAGCCGTTAGTAAAACCTAACAAGCTACGAAGTGGCATGATATACAACATGTTTCCTACTTATCTAGGGAGGCTAAATACCTGCTGGAGAGACTGCAGCTGACGCGCGACGAGCCGGCGCTGATAGACGCGGCGGACGCGCACACGGCCTTCTTCGCGGAGAAGTGCCTGCCGCTGCTGCCGCCCGCCGAGAAGGCCGCCATCCTCACGGCGGGCCAGATCGACCTCGTGTGGCTGGCTGAGAGGAGTCATGCTGTTTGGACGGCTGGTCAGTATCACTTAATTTACGCTCACACAAATGTACAGGATGCGGACTGAATGCCCTAGGCATTCTCTAATAGTCAACCTTTAGGACAACTGCAGCTGCAAATTCTGATACTAATTTACTGCAATACACGTCTGTGGGTTATAACATTTTTGATGTGAAACATCTATAGCCGCAGGGAAAACCGATTGTTGGCGTAACGACGCATGCCATGGTGACGCGTCGCCACGCTATATGCAGCCCATACGTATTTTTTTATTATGCCATATTTAGTTCCTGTCGTAATCTGTTCCTTTATGCATATTACTTGTACAAAATAATTTCGAATTTTCACATCTGCCAAGCGTCTCGTGACGGCTCACAATTTTTTTTTATTCTACTATTATGTCCCACTGCTGGGCAAAAGCAATCTCGGGATAAGTTTGACCCGCAAACGTGATCAGATCTTTCCACCACTTTCGCCGCGGTCGACCTCGATGCTGACGTCTTTCGTCTTTTCGTCGGGTGCTTTCTTGCGTGTAGCCAGCTGCCAGCGCACTCCCACTTCATCCAGCATCTGTTACTTTAGAATTATGGAGCGTAGGGTGCTTTTTTAACGCGATCACGAACACCTATAACGTTAATGTTAAATAAAAAAATCTTCGTAAGTGACATTATTAAGCCGTTGTACACCATAACCTAAACTGCTATCCGCACTGCTAGGATGGTTGACTTCACTCCACGATATCAGCAAATATCTTTGTAAATTTTCAAATGCTATCGCTATAATATCTATACTATACCTTTTTTTAACCGATGGGAAATCATCAAATGACTTTCCGCTCTGTGTGGAGCGGAAGGGAGTTTCAGACTCTTACTGACTAAAACCCATCCATGTTCCTCGAAATGCCCTTTGCGTTCTAGGGGCCGCGGTGACTCTTTCGAACAAATTCCGCAAACACTGTATGTACCCTACCGTATTAATTTCGGTTGTGTCGTGCATCGTTTCTGCCACAACTTGATGTGTGATGGTAACGTACGAGTACCATATCTATAAATGTTTTCATGTATAAAATTTGGATCGCATCCCCATTTTTCCAGGTATTCAACACGATGAGACTTCGAGCAAAAACAGCTGGAGCGGTAGCTCCTCTAACGGCGCTGATCCCTGGGAGGTAAATAAATTTACTCATATTGAGCTTCACTGTCCTCTTGCCTATTATTACTGGTATCTCTGAGATCACGAGAAGTGGAAACGTTCACAGACATATGTCATAACTGTCTTAAATGTCAGTAACAGAACCCCCTTGTATCCTAGGTTTAATCCAATAAATGAGCCGTTCAAGGACACTTCAACATGTGCCAAATGCCAATATATTATGATTAATATTAATTTTATAAATTTTTAATTTTATTGTTAATATTGAGCCGACTCCAAAACAGTTACTTAATAACTGTATTGGGATTGGCTACCAATTAAACCGAATGCCAGTATTTTACATAGAGCGACTGCTTCAGATAAGCAGCCCAGTAACTGGGTACCTCTTGGCAAGACGGGTGTTAGTTTTCTGACTTCTGATAATCCATGTTGACTGTCAAATGTCTATGAATGTCAGCTGGTACCAACGGCTTAACATCGTTTCCGAGGCACGAAGAAAGAAAAGAAAGAAAAAGAGTATATTTGCAACAAGTATGATGCATACCCAAAAATAAAATAAACAAAATAGCAGTTTAGTTTTTATCCGGAGCAGTTTGGGTATGTAATGGATCATCTACGGACCCACCTCAGTAAGGGTTGCTGAACTTTGAATATATTATCGATCCGTGCGGCTGTTATGATTTAGCCACGAGTTCTTATCCCCCAATGCCTACGTGCTTTTTATTAAGGGTTTTAAAGCTTTTAAGTAACGAACTGCCGTGATGTTTTCCAGGTGGTGCTATTCGGGTTGCTGGAGCGCAGCCGCGTGCCGGCGCGCTGTCCCTCCACCATTCTGCAGGCGTGGCCGGTGCTGCACGCCAGGATACACGCGCTCTTCACCATTATTGAACCAGCGTGAGTATACTATGACATACAGTGACATACATACCCAACAGGAACCATCCATTCATTCTATATATGTATTTATAAGAGCAACTGACTGACTGACATATCGACGTGCAGTCGAAACTACTGGGACTAGGAATATAAAATTTTGCACAAAACTTCCTTTTATGATGTAGGTGAGCAATAAGTAGGGTTTTTTTTAGAAATTCAACTTTTAAGGGGGAAAATCGTTTAAACATAAACAGCGCAGACGAACTCGCGGTTGAAATGCTAAGATCAACCATCAGAATATAAAAATTCAAACCCAAAAAACTCTTTGTACACTTAAAACGTCGTTATATTGAACCATTGCTGAGTGAAGGACGGACAAACATTTATTTATTTATTATAATTTACATTAACATACATACTTTCGTAACATTAAATGAACCATGTAATATTTCAGGCCCGTGAATGACAACCGAGCTTCTCTGCTATCACGCGGGCCCGCGCTACCCAGGAAGCCAGAGAAAGAACGAGACGGCTATATGCAAGTCAGTGTCGATTTGATTTACCATCTTTTTATACTGTGTTTCAAGTAAATTAATATATTCTTATCCTTATACTTTATTTCTATGCAGTTTGCTGATTTTTTGCTTTTCGAATTTCTGAAGACCAGTCTCTAAAATCAGTGTGTTTTGCCCACCATGACTTACGGCGCCGAGATATGGACGCTCACGCATAAGGCAACTAGTTCAAACTTCGTCGTCCGAAGACAAGGCAAGGCGCGGTGAAGACAGGTGCAGTAAAGCAGTGAACGAGTGGCGTCCACGGACTGGTAGAAGGAGTTTTGGCAGCGAGATGGGCAGACGACATCATTGCCATCGCGCGTAGAACTTGGAAAAGGGTGGCTAAAGGATAGGATAGTGGCAGGAGTGTGAGAATTGGCCCAGGAAGAGAGAGGCCTATAGTGTATCAGTGGGCGAAGCTGTGTTTGACCATGATGTGTTGTTTTTGCAGGTTTGGAAGTACTACATGACAATGGCCTACCTAGTAGTGCCGGCCGTGCCCAGCCCCGTGATCCGCTGCGCCAGCCCCGACCTCAGTCTGAGGTACGTATGCGTCACCCTAGCGCCACCTAGCTCTAAACGTATACCTTGCTTAGTGCCGAGAACACTGCCACTGCGATGTATTACTTTAAATCTTTAAATTATTCGTGAGTATTCATTTTATCTTCTAGGAAATGTAATAATTCGTATGCCAGTGAGTCTCGGCACTCCTATAGACATTTGTCGTAAAAAGAAACACATTGCCGTTCTTATTATTATTATTACTTAGCAAATTGGCTTGATATATTAAAATTTATTTCCAAAATGTAATTATTGATTGGCATTAAATTCTATATAAGTATTATGTTACGTACGGTATATTTTTATGTGCAAATATATTAGATTTTGACTGTCCAAATTTTATATATTAATGTTGTTTAGTTACGTAGCTGGCATCGCCGATTTGTTGCCGGCTGAGTTGTTTTCGGTTCTGCAGGCCGATTCACTACTTATCGATAACGGAATTGTGGCGATTGATTCGAGGGACCTACTTAGATCAATCTTCTCACTGTGGAATGTGTGTAATAGAAGTTTTATGTAGAGTTATTTCTTGACGCCATTCTTGTTTCAAAATCTAAGTGCACCCAGGCCCAGTTGTCTATTTGGCTGGAGACAGCACTGAAGGGCTTTAAACTTAAGATTCAGCTTGGTATTCGGTGAAAGTTAAACTTACTGTCAATTATTACTGTCCACAGCTTGTCAGTTGATGATACTGATATTATTAAAACCTCATTCATTGAAATAAGTAGGCAACAGTTATCATGAGTGCTAAATCGGCCTGCTGATGCATGTAGAGCGAATTGTAAATTTGAATATTTACGTAATTTAATAAAAAACGTCATAAACAGAGATCGGAATAGATAGACTATATTTACCTAATGTTCGTGGAAGTAAATAACATACAGTTGATTTTCCTTCTGTAAAATCCCGGAATCATAAATGGAATCATGACAATTAAAACCCGGGATTATAAAAACATGACTGGACTTTGAGTATAGTTACAAATTATTGATTTGAAGAATCAAAAGAAAAAAGAGTTGTGCGAAAACAAAGTTATTTAATTTAACAGTTTTAGTAGGTACGGAACTCTAAAAACATAAGATTCTTCAATATAATAATTTTGTTCAAATGTATTTAAAGCGCAATAAGTAATTTGCAATTTCTTAAATCCCGGGATTCAATCGTCATGTTTATGATTCCGGGATTTTAGAGGAGGTATAATCAACTCTATGTTACTTTCTTCTACAAAAATTAGGTAAATATAGACTACCTATTCCGATCTCTGGTCATAAATCATTACTTTACTAGTAGTGAGGTTAGTTGTATATACTCAAACCAAAATGATCAAGTTATCGAACTCATCGTAAACACTTGTCAAAAAGTATTATTATTGGTTGATTCGGTTTTAAAAAATGAGGTTGCTTTCGATTCTTCTTAAGGTATCAAAATAAAGGGCTCGAGAAAAATGTGACTCGATAAAATATAGGAAATAAAAAATATTCAGAAAACCTGACCGTAAAAAATTCCATACAAGTCAGTTTTCAAGCATTCTGATGCATACAATCTGTGATTGAACTAAAATAAAAGCGACCAACTGCATTGGATTTTTTGTTGTCGTTTTTGGCGGATTAGTTTCTTGAGCCTAGTATTTTTCTTTTATTATTAATAATTGTAGTATTGTTATTTTATCCGCGCTGAGACTCGGCGATGTCAGCTAGCTTACTAAATGACGTTAGTACGTCGGATCGCGCGAGTGTGTCGCGACGCTCCCCTCGAGCCGACCACTATCCGCATGTCCGGGCGACTAGACGTAACACTTACTGTATTTGCGAACAACAGTCTGTAGTTATTTATTGTGTACAATACTTTATTTATTTACTAAATTTCAAGCTCTTAAGCCCAGTATTAATAAACAACAGATGCTGAATTCAATCTCAATAAAATAGAAATGTCGTTTCCTCCAATGAGGATGGTTCATTAATAAGGGCCTAAGAGTGACACGTATTGTGCGCAGATTTGAATAAAAGACAGTACGTATGAAGGACCCACACTACCCATTATGTACACGATTTACCCTTCTACCGAACAATGACATTTTAATTTCTCTAATAGCATCCGAAAATGCACCCTTTGTAATCTTCTATGATCTAGTATTTCACAATCACAAGTTTACCTGGTTACAAACTTGAATGTTTATTTGAAAACCGAGTAAAAAGTTCAAATAATATATTACATAGTTGTAATGTTAACTATTTTATCTGTTGAGCAAGCATAAACTTCACTTGACAATTTCTTCTAAGAAGTCAGAGGACGTGGTTGAAGTAAAATAAAACAAGAAATGTGTTCGTATACGTGTGAGCTAGTGGGGCGAGCGTAGGGGAGACGCGAGTGTCGTGCCGCGGGCCGCGCGCCACTCGCGCAGGCAAGTATCGGCTGTGTCTGTCGTAGCACGGAGGCGGAGGGCTGGGCCGGCCTGGCCGCGCTGAGCTCGTCCAGCGAGAGCCTCAACGCGCCCGGCGGCTTCTTCACGCTGCCCTTGAGCTATGCGCGCGCGCACAGGCAACACAAACGAACGAGGTGGCCATTGACGCTCGCTATGTGCACGTCGCATTCGATTTTGATCATTACATAGTTGTGTCGGTTCCATCTCTCAGTTCACTGTATTCCATGCCGGCCGGCCGATGTCTTCTCACATTTATTTCAAGCACGCACCTCTGTGCGATTTCCGCAGTTTGATTTCTTTTAGTTTTTAATGAATTTCGCCGCGGATATTATTTTTAAGTTGCGTACTTTTGTCACTCGAGCGCTTTACAATATTTAGAGTGGAATCGACACACGCCATTTCCTCATGGGGGGGTAACTCAGTGCAGTGGCCTTGCCGGGTGTCTACCATATTGGAAGGTCACTGTAGTTCTCATCGCTCATCAATCACGCCTAGGTCAAGCACAGCTAGCGCATTCCATTCGAAGTGTTCGTCGCCGGCCGCGATGTCGTGTTGTGCAGTAACTCGGTGGTCAGGTCCGCGTACACCTCACAGTCACCATACATGCGTACATAACATGTAGCATATTCTGTTTATATGTACAATTGACAACATATTAATACTTCTTCGTCTCATGATTAATGAATCGATTAGTTTAGATGCAAATTAAGGATTGCTTGCGAGAGGGCCGAAACGAATCTTGTTAATTTAGCGCTTAAACATAGAGATACTTACAATACAAAGTTATTCGTAAGTTTACGCAGTTGTAACATAGGACGCAGCTTTGTTTCTAAGCTAGGACTTTCTGCGAAGCATGTTACCAATTCGGGTTGGATGCTTTTATAGCAAGCACCTGTATCAATACAGGGTGTCTTAAATGGGCCTCTATGTCAGCTGTGCTCATCGTGGGAGATTAGAAGATGAGTTTTACAAAGTTACTCCCATTCGACTTCATAAACAATTCTCTATTATTATAAATCTAATAAATACCATCGCTTACCACAGATAAATGGTCGAAGGCGACATTATCACAAAAATAAAGGATTAGCAACGCTGTTGCTACTTTTCGTTACATTACGTCAACAGACAATAAAAAATCAACGGGTTGCACTCCGGGAGTGCCGGCAGAAGTGAAAACTTGAACATTAACGTTGTGCATTTTTGATATTTTGGAATGGTTAGGGAATAATTACGCACGAATTGCTTTAATTATCAGTATAAAAGTACTATAATTTATGTGGTAAAATACAATATTTATTTATTGCGCTATCGTATACAAACATGACAATTTAATAACATTAAAAAATTTAACACTTCAGAACTTTCCCTCCGACTTACGAATTTTCGATCAGGTCACGTGTCCTGACGCGAGTTTAACATTTTTTACCCATCCCCAAAAGTGCAAAACGCCGCTAAAGAAGTTTTCACTTCAAAAATGCTGTCTTTTTTTACAATGATTAAATTAATCTAAAATGAGAGAATTGTTCTTCTTTCCAGTGACGGTTAGCGCAGTTTCCATAGAGAACTCAACTTAGATTTCTGTGAATATGAACGGAAGTACTTACTTTATGATAGTACGCCCCCCGAAAGTGCGCAATACACAGTTCTGCAGATTAAAAGGAGGTCCTTAAGGTTTCCATATCTTATGCAGAGTGATATATATGCCTAAAGAAGTAAATCTTCATCTCTAAATACATATTCACTGTGTGTATGGTGTACTTACGGGTGTGATAGAAGGGCTCACAGGGCCGAACCATACGTTTAACCTGTATCTATGGCACCAAGCGTGTTTAGAAATTTATTATTGTTATGTCAATGGTGAAATTTACTTCCATAAACGGCCCTGTCAGCTCGCCATATTATTATATTAAGAAAATAACTTCTCGTCGGAGATATTTGTGGGCCTGTCATCTTCATGCAGCCAGGAGGGTAAGCTGAAGCCCACAGATGTTTGCGCCGAGTCCATAACTTGTATGCGTGACGTAATGTTTTCTCTTGTCTTTGGCAGCTATGATAAAGGTTTCTTGGGAATTGTGTATTTAGCCGGGGAGTTCGTTACTGACATGGATAACTTACAATATGCCGAATTCTTGAGATAATGGTGGGAACTTTTTGAATTTTATATAAATGTTATGTTCTTCTCATTGCATACACCTACTGCGCTGTCAATATGAATGCTCATCGTGATTATTTTGCTCTAACCCTTCTTCGTGCCGACCTTAAATTGTTTCTTATGTTTTCCGTTCTGTATTGTTTGGTCCATATCAGTATCGAGTTGTTAAGCAGTTAGACGCCTTGTTGCGCTGCTCTTCACGTTGGTGTGCGATCGTGTGCAGTATTCCACTGACAGAGCTAGGCACACGCGTCTGTCGCGTGAACTCTTATATTTGATTTGTATATATCTTGTTTCTGCCCCGACAGTGCACTCTTCCTCTCAGCGTGTCCGGAGACACTGTGGGGGTAATATTACTTTGGCTATGCCTGTACTTTATTTTCCGACGTAATATTTATTCCCCTGTTTATTGCTATATTACGAGACCTGACGGTTGCTATTTGTGATGAAGAGTATCGCGATGCGAACACCTAACGAAATGTGTTCTAGTTCAAATAGTTAAAAGATATTTGTTGCTTTAATAATAACAGTAATCCATTCTATCCTTTGATGTTTGTTTCGAGGCTTATTCAATCAAATTAACGTAAGCTTTTTGGTATTTTGCGACACAGCACTCTACTCTTCATCACGACTAGGCTACTGTGACTCGATCACGATCACAGACAAGCACTCATAGATACCCACACATCGCACTCGGCGGTGCACCACTCAACAAGTTCAATGTGTAGGTTGAATCTAGTACCATCTTGAAATTTTGACCCTTTTCAAATTAAACATGTTAAACCCTGGTTCCCAAATAGTGAACAATAGTGGCAAAATTGAATAAAACAACCAGTTCAATGCAAGAGTAGAACTAGCAATCAATAAAAAGACTATAATACGTTCACTGAAGTAATCGTAAGAATCATTATTTCATCCAAGATCTCCATGGCTTGCACGAAAAGACAACGTCACAATCGTGTGAGTTTAACATGATTTGTCAGTCATTGGGTAAAAGTAACTAATTCATGAAATCATCGAGTTTGTAACATTTGCTCGCAACGTGCGCGTTATCTTTTCTCTGTCTGTAAACTCTCTGTCTTGTTCTATCCATGAGTCTCTTGAATGCATCATCTATCGTAGTCACTGTGTCACTCTGTGGCAGACATCGAGTCCTCATTGAATGGTAGAATGTCAGTACTCGCCTCGTACGGACGCGCACTTGCAAGCAAATGGGACAGAGGGCGGCAGCTGGTCGTGTTAACAGAACCTCGTTCGAATGATGTACAAACGCGTGTGTCTCATATTTTTGTTGGAATCTACATCGCTTTGTTGGTGACGTCCTTATAATTTTATGTTGATAACGCTTTCTTATATTGTCGACCCAGTATTATTTATACTTGCTTTTATTAGTTTATAGAAGTAGTTAGGTAAGCTTTACTGTTTTGTTGTAAGATATGTGTCTGTATTGAGATGTTATACCTACACCGATGTGCAATTTGTCGTACGATACAACATTCAATTTTGCACTTTTTTAGTCCAAATGTCGATTAAATTCCCTACATCATGTTTTGATATGAACGTAAAAGTTAAATTTTCAAGTATAAATGATCCCTGATTAACTTCAAGCTATATTTCTGTGTGGTTGTGTCACTGATGTGTGCGTGGACGTAGCTCGTCGCCGGACTCGCTGAGCGAGCGCAGCGGAGGCGAGGCGCGGGGCGCGGCGGCGTCGCCGGGCTCATTGCACAAGCTGGCCGTGCCGCTGGCGCGCTGCGAGGTGCCCGAAGTGCGGGACGCCGCAGTCGCCGCCTGCGGGAACATAAATCCGGATGCACTCAAGTAAGCCTTATTACCTACTGAAGTAGAAGTACAGGTGGCCAAGAAACGGGTCTGATCTCGAAGGTGGAATTTTATTTCTGCTTTTTCTGAAATTCTTTTGCTGATATAATAATCTGACTGCGTTTCCAGTCTAAATTGATGTCTGTTTTCATTTGCAAATTTGCATTTTCATTTTGTGTTTGGAAAACCTGATCAAAAATCTTGTAACCCCTTTCTTAGTCAAAAGGTCATACATTTTTGAGCAATCCTCAAATATTGTACTTGTACATGTTCGTTTTTGAACTCTTGAATTTTACATTTCCAAACATGTTTATTGTTAAAATTCTCAAATAAAAATAAACAAGTTACCTTTTTATTCCGCAAGTAAACGATAGCTTGACACAACTTTTGACCGATGACTTGCAAGAATTGGCGTAGGTATGATTATTTACTTACAACCTCTTACATTTTTGTAGAGATTTAATGGAGGAGTTACTGCCTCTGCTGCGAGAGGCGGTGGACCGGAAACAAGAGAACATGCGCCGGCGCCGCCGCCGCGATGCGCTGCGCCTGCATCTCAACAAGATGCTGTTGCTCATCGCTCAGAAGAAAACTTTCGCAAACAGGTAACATCCGAAAATATTTTAATTATTCTCCAGAAACCTACGCATTGGGCCTTGTGAGTACCATGGACATACCTAAATTTATTTAGAAAATGAATAAGTTTACCTCTGCTGGTAATACTTTGTTCCTATAAGTAGCATACTCTGTGTGCATTATCCTCACATAATATTAAATTAAATTTTGTATACCAAACATTGTAAATCCATTATTTGAAAAGAGTAACTATGGAGTTTCTTGTCCGTTCTTCTCCATAAGAATCTACCTTTCCGAATGGACTGTAGAATCACTTTATTAATGTAATACTATTATTTTACTGAACTGTAAATGATGACGTTCGTAAGTGCCGTTTAATGGCCTAATTGAAATTAACGCTTTGACTTTGGCCCGTGCAACTTCATTTTTTTTATCGACAGACCTTGACAATACAAAAGTGCACGTTAATTTGAGATAAATGCACCATCCACCATTCAGCACTGGGTCCGCGAGGTGGGTTACGCCTAGTCTCTCTTAACCTAACTTCCTTCAATTTTTTTGACGTGACAACGTCTAATATATCGGTGAACGCCGGCTGCACACACGAAAAAGGATGACGTCATTGTAACGTTACGTTCATTGTAACGTTACGAACATTCAATTCATGTTTTGTTATGTCACGTTAAACTGTCGTCCGTAAACCGACTTTACAGACAACCAATTTTTGTGCGTTCACAGCGCGTTCGCCCTAGAAGGCGGCAGCTTACACTCGTCGCTGACGGAGTACCTGGACGGCGCGCGGCTGTGCCTCGAGGTGGAGGCGGAGAAGGACGCGCCCGCCGCGCGCGAGCAGCGCATCACCTTTGCCGACTTCGTCACCGAGCTCATCAAGAGCTTCCCATGTTAGTCAAGATAACAGAATAGTACATTGTTCACCGAGAGGAGAAAGTGACCGATTACCGTCGAGGGTGTCGTTTGAAGCCCGAGCCGTAGGCGAGGGCTTTAAAACACCCAAGATCGGGAATCGCAGTTTCTCTCGAGTGATACATAGTGCTTTATACTACACCTAGAAGGAAAATAAAAAACGAAATCTTTACTAATTGAAATTTATATTGAAATTGTTGCAGTTAAAACTGAATCCTCAAACAACACACAAATTGGAAATGGCGCCAATGGCGTCTGCAATTTTCACATGTTCTTTTTTCAAATTGTTTATCCTGCCGCCGCAGGGTCGCACTGCCAGCCCGACACCATCCAACACACAGCTAGTGGCCAGTGTCATTTTGCGAACTTGGAGATAAAAACTCACTGTAAAAACTTTTTGGCTTTTGATATTTAGGTTACCGGCGCATAGTCTTACCCAAAATTAAAAAAGAAAAACCACGTAAGAAATGGATTTTCATACACTTTTCTCTCCCGCTCAGATGCGTTTTCTCCCCGCATATTTGTTCGATATGCAATGACGTACTTTCTACCGTAAATTTGATAAATTATCAAGGTACTTTCCAAGCAGGTGTAGTATAAACATTTTTAATTCCCCAGCAGTTTGAATATATCTGACTGGCCTGTTGGTCGAGTGGTTAGTGACCCTGACTGCTAAACCCGAGGTCGTGGGTGCGATTCCCACCCAGGACAATTCTTTGTGTGATGAGCATGATCATTTGTTCTGTGTCTTGGTGTAATTTGTCTATAATATGTACATATGTATTTAGAAAAATATGAGTATGTTTATCAGTTGTCTGGTTGCCATAGCACAGGCTGTGCCTAGTTTGGGATCGGATAACCGCGTGTGAGTTGTACCAAGATATTATTATCTTTCCGAATAGAAAAATAAACAACTGTAGCCAAAGTGACAGCGGTACTGTGGCGAAGGCGATTGTAAAAACGTCAAAATATGAGATTGACAAATACCACGTGATCAACCCTTATATTTTAGCATTTCGATATTCGCTGATAGAATGGCACTTATCTATGCTCTCTGGTCGTTTTCAACCTTAACAATTTAACATTCCAGTGTACCCTATGTAATACACAGCTCCTGCCAAGTCCCTGTACTCTATTCGGTACACGAATTTAGTGTAACTATAGGCTTTGGTGCTACGAACATTATGGTTACTGTGTTAATACTGAGGGTACTGTGAACGTAGAACGATAGAAAAAATTAACATAATAATTTCACTGTTGCCAGCCTGTACCTATTAGATAGTGGAATCTTGTGTTTTCTACGCAAGTGCTTGCATCGCTATAACAATGTTTGTACGATACAAAACCTCTTGATCACTTCTGTCACATTCCTTAAACAGTAGCTTTCAGATGTCTTTACTATTTGTGATAATTTAATATTGAAATTTCTAAAAAGTGGTTATGGTTTTTGACGCAGTAAAGTTAATGCTGGCTTTTTGCGCCAGTTATTCACATGACCGACTCAAAAAGCCAGACATCGGGGGACTGGGCTGGGCTTTCTAAGAAAACTCGATACCAACGCGTTAACTCCGCCATTTGCATTTAGTCAAGTGCAGTGCCTAAGTTCATAGCCTAAAAGTTATACGAATATTTTTCATTGTCAGTGGAAAAAGATAGGTGGCTCTTCATTCTGCAATGATAAATAAAGACGCCGTAATGGAGCCGAGAAACTACAATGACACACTTACTCGAAAAAATAAAGAAATTTTATATAAACGTAATACTTAGTAACAAATTATTTAAAAAGTCAAAAATTCAGAATTCAAAAGTCATTTATTCAAATTAGGCTGAGTGCCAGCACTTTCTAAACGTCAAAGTTCTACAAGACAGTCCCCCAAAACGCCCGCCCGTCACCACTTCCTAGTGTTGTAGCTGGGAAGAAGAAGTGGCGCAAAAAACTCCCCAATCAAATTAAATGGCTCTGTGTGGAGGCTGCCCGGCTCGTACCATGAATGATAAATACAATCGATTGAATAGCCAGGGGCATACCTAAGCACTGCAACGCACGACGTGTGAAAAGCACTTCATTCCATGGCCTTAACGGGGCGTTGTCCGAATGTTGGTTGTTTGAAAAAAACATTTAAGACCGGTAAAAAATATATGTAAGGGATACATCCTTGTTTCAGTGGCAAGTGGAAGTGAAAAGACGAAATATTATCATTTGCTGGATCAAAAAAAAAAAAGAAAAAGGGTCGATTTAAAAAACACATTTTCAATGGCATATCCTAATTACAGCACAAACAATTTAAAAATTGCACAAACTGAAAGGTAATCGTATTTCGGAGGACCAAGTGAAGCAAGATTTTAAGGTTTTTAAATAAAAGAAATAATAAACTTCGAATTTAAATTTTAAATAAGCTTCGATTTTTAATACACATTATTTTCATTGAAAATGATAATATTTCAATTTGATTTGTTGACATTTTTGACATCTGATAATAGGATGTAACAAAACTAAGAAACGAAATTTGTACGGCAAAACGAACGAAACGAACTACCAACGAAATCCAGCATCACGCTAGCAAAGTTCTCCGTGCGATTTGAACATATATAACAGTATATCGACTATCGGGCAGTTGCCCACCAGACACAACAACCGTCTGGTCGGAGGATCCTCTCTTTTCAATGGAAGTTTGCGGGGCTTTTACTTACTGTTCCGCATACCTCTAGAAGGGTTAGACACATTTCAAATTATTATCTAAAAATTAAAGTAGCTAGTAGCTAACCAAAAAGGAGTTTCAATACCTTTTTAATTAAATTTATCCATATTATGGTTTAGGGGCAAAGGTAATAAAAAAGCACATTACCATTCAGTCTCCTATTTTACAAGACTGATTTCACGGATGTGCGCGGGATTTCAACCAAAAGCTACTTCTTGTTTGACTGTCATAGTTTAAACAGGATCAGGACCAGGGGCCCTAATATGAAGTCTTAAAACGATCATGATTCCGCTCTAAGAGATAGAAGGAGCTATACATAGCGAATAGCACTATCCCTTTTATATCATCGGAATTGGATGGCATTAGCACGTCATAGTAGGGCAGCTGTACGGTAGCTAAGACCTCTACTGCTTTGTTACCTATTTTCTGGGCGAGGTACTTCTCTGCCTGCCACTCAGTAGTAATCTTGGTGAGGTTTATCTTAGGGGATTCGTTTTTCCTCGAATAAGATTTTTTTTTCTAGGGAAAAGAGGAAAACTACTTAGTCACCTAACACTAGGTCGCGATCCCAATTAAACTACGATGGTCAAACAGAAAAGAAATTACTGCTTCTAAGTACATTAGTTGCTTTCTACTTTGATCCTATGCTATCAGAATAAAGATATATCTAGTAGAGACAGATTGCCTGATGCGACTAAATCGGACCCGTTACTTTAAATTAAAAAACAAATCTAAGGGTAGCAATTAAATCCAAAACCAGCAAGGCAAATATATGTATGTGAAAAATACTAAGAATAAAAAACTATATATATTTATGTCACCGGAAAATTGCAGACTCTGTAAGATTGTAATAAATCTTGATTAGATTATAATTTCTCGATATATTATGAATAAATCGTTTTGTGTACTACAAATCCCACCTAAATTCAATAGTTTCCAATATATTGGTTCCTTATTTAGAAAAAATAGTTTACAATTTCACGCAATAGTTAACAATCTTACGGCGGTTGCCATTTTCCGGTGACATATTCAAACTGGCCCTCAGTTTTCTGGTAAGTGTGTTAAAAAGTTAATTCTTTGACTGGACAAGTGCACCGATGTTGTATTGAAAGATTATTAAAACGTTCCGTTTTCTCGACAGTGGAGAAGTACGGGTCCCTGATGAAGAAGGAGCTCCTCCGCAGCCTGTTCTCGCTGTTTTCGGGCTGGTGCGGTCCACTAGTCCGACATCTGGGGTCACTCGTGCCGCAGCCGCCGCAGCACGAGAACGACGAGAGGCTCAACCTCTCCGCGCTCAGGGTGTGTAACACTGAAGCTTCATAAAATATACTTTATCATCGCTAGAGCCCACTATTAAGGAGGAACCAGTAACAGGACTCTGGCGGTCAGAAAGGAAGCCAGTTTTTTATTTGTTTTATTATACCAGGAGCGACTGCCTACATCAAATAAATGTACTTATGTCCAGCTGCATCTATCAAATAACTTGGGAAAAGGCTAGGCGGATGTTGACGAATGGGCTGAGATTTCATGAGCTGTACAGCTGCGTGTGTGTGACCACAACCCCCTTGCAGTTAAAAATGTAGATAAATACGGCGTCTCCCGTCAGCGATCGAACTCCGTGGAATCCTGTCCGAGAGCCATTTGTTTTTTTTTTTCAAATTTTCGCCCTGTCCTTGAAACACAAGAGCAGCGAGGCAAAAAATAGTTAATTAGTAGTAGCATTAGAGCGGTGCCTCTGCGTCATCCGACATACAAACCACTACGATGCGTTGGGCTGCCAAGCGGCGCCGCACGAAGAGAAGAGCCGAGACTTGCGACCCGAAGGACGAGGCGGGTACAATGTGCGGCACTACAGTATTCCTTGTTTAAAAAATGGAGTCACTTTTTGGCGAGGAACTAGAAAGCTTAAAATAAAAAGTTTTTCTGTCTGTACCAGGTGACGTATCAAACGAAGGCGCATTGTGAGGGTTTCGAATATTTCTTTTTTTTCAGTTTTAAAATAAATGGTTTTGAAGTTCTTCAAGAAATTATATGAAAAATGACCATTCCCTCCACTTACCTCCAAAATTACTGAGACTTAACTTTGAAAAAAGTACAGATAATAGTTCTTTGCCTACAGATTACAGTAAAATCTTTAAGAAGTCTATGGTTTGTAAGTAACATATTACAAAAACGAAATTCATTCGGAACCCTTTGCATGCGAGTCCTTCTCGTACTGGGCCGGTTTTTTCGAGTAATTGTGTGGAAAACGGTCGTTTGATGCACGTGGGCATTTGTCCTTGCAGTTTCTCGGCTGACCTTGCCTTGAGGGCTGCAATTACAAATTTTCGCGACTTGCTTCAAAATGTACTATTCTGTTCTAAGGAACGTAAAGCAGGGCGTGTACACTGTACAGTGCCATCTAGTGTTGCAATGTTGTCTTACGAAGTCTTGACATTTACACTTCTGTGCTGCCACCTATAATTCCTGCACGTGTCGTATACAAAAAACCCGTTTGTATAAAATAAGAAACCAATTATTTCTGTGTGTAATACGTATGCCAGTTCAACAAATCTAATTGCATCTGTTGTTGTTGATAAGCATGGCGCGACACACCCGGCGACTTGTTGCTAATGCAGCTTCATTGCGGGTGACGATCGGGCGAGCTCGGAGGGGGAGACTCGGGTGTTTCGTCCAACATGGCAGGGGGGCCTAGTGGGGGCGGCGGTATTCTGTACGGAAAAGTTTGTGAGGGGGTAGCGATGGCGCTCACTGACGACCCAACTGCTACATAGGGCGCACGTATCAATATACCAAAGACTTAAAAATGAGGCGTCTCACAAATGTATTGTTTATAGGCCATGAGTGCCGTGGTATGCTGTGGCCCGTGCTTCGCTCCCTCGGCGCTGGCTGAAGACGGTTCGCTGTACCCGTGGCTGAGCGAGATGCTATCCTCTACTAATGACAAGGTATGTTTCAATATGATTTTATTTAATCTGCAGTAAAATAAACATGAGCATTATGGGTGACGCTGTTTTGTTAAAACAAATTGATTTACTATTTTTATGACGTCAACCAAAATGGCGGGAACAGATTTTGTTAAAAAAATACCAAGTTAATTTTTAGTTTATGCTGACCTAACAACATTAGAGCGAGTATTTTTATCCGTAGTTAACTCAAGCAAATTTCCTAAATACTAAAAGTTCTTTACCAATGGGTATTTGACCTTTGGTCAAGCTAAACATTGATCAAAAAACGCACATTAACGAAATTCAGTTGCCCATAATTTTATGTTTGAATAAATAAATTCGCCGTTCATTTCTTAAAGCATCTTGTTTAAATGTTGACCATGAACGTGACTCCCGTGCTGAACGTGACTGCACTACACCTGTCTGAACTCACCCCCTTGGCGACAGATATTCGAGCTGGCCCGTGAGACGATAGTTCTGCTCCTGGACTGCAATCCAGACATCGGTCCCCTGCTCGACTGGACCGTGGACACTTGCTTCACTGGCTCGTCCCGCGTCGCCGACGGCTGCTACATGGCTCTCGCCACGATATTCAGCGCACGGTAAGTCCAGCATAAGCTATAATATTAAGCTACCTAAGATTTCAGTCGTTGTTTAGTTAACTGTCTCAGAATAAAGCAAAAGTAGACACATTTCGCACGATTAGGAAAAAAGGCAACAAATTTAAATATTTGGCGTCGGATTTTCTTGTTTTATTATCTGGTCCAGCAGTTCCAGCAGCACTCATAAATAAATTGAACCAAATAGTCCGGTAACCGATGATCATATTCTTTAGATTTTTGCAGAGAAAATTAGAGTTGAAAACATTGAGCGAGGCGTTTTCACATAGGTGTATATCACAAAAAAAAAAAATGAATCAACACACTTCCTAAAAATCTAGCTCTTGGCTCCAACACTTTAAAGCAGAATGTCGTGGTTTTCGCACTGGTACCAGAAAAGTGCGCCGGCCAGCAATTAGTCCCGTCAGATAGATTTCCAAAAATAATTGGACAAGTATTTTTTCTTTTGTCACGTAAATAAAAAATTAAGACGATACAAACGTACGACGACGTTGAGTACTCGTGTGACGTCACTTACCTTACTTTACAGTTTTTACTGGAAAGTGAAGTTGCAAGCTCCCATTATACAACCATAGAATATCTTCGTATTTTTTATTGATTTGATAAAATAAAAAATACGTATCCAATATTTCTCGATAATCTAACTGACGGACTAAATATGATCATTGTTTTTTAGCCCAGGCAACATCCCTAACGATTATTGATTATATTTTGTAACAACAGGCTGGTCGCCGGGCAGTCTCCAAGCACATCGAGCGAGGCGCACGAAATAAAATCCGAGAACCCTTTCTATAAATATAAAACATTTATTTTTAACCGATGACAAAAAAGGAGGAGGTTCTCAATTCGACCGAATGTTTTTTTTGTTTGTTTGTTCAGCGATATTTTCGACAATTGACTCAATTTCCATGTTTTTTCGTTATCTATTTGGGCATACCTTTATTGTTTCTGAGTCGATCTTGATGATTTTTTTGCGTTGGGTTTAGTTATACTTTGTCAACTTACTTTTTACAAAAAAAAAAAACGAATAAAAGTTAAATAAAAAACACGACAAAGTATAAAATAACTTTAATTTGGGAAGTTGATGTCAAAAAAACGAAGAAACAACCAAGGACATCGACTAGCACCAAGCAACAAGCAATCCGTCTGAACGTGAGGTAGCCGCATTACATTACAGCGGCTTTGCAATCCTTTGCACCTGCTCGTAAAACGGCGTGATATACGACATGGCTGCGACACATACATATGGAACCCCTTAACTGCAACAACCCTTCATGCGTGGTTACTGTGGAAATACAAATCAGCAAGAAGTCTCCAGTATATTGGCTGGCTACTGCCATGCTTTCGACTTCAGCAAACGTTCAGTTCGGTTTAGTTCTCAATCTAACCACTGTCGTGTCGGTCTGAACGCGGCGGTTTGAACAACAGGTTCCACTAATAGAAGGTAGATGGCGCTAAGCCGGCTGTATTTTCAACCTGTTACACTTTGTAGGCGCTATCGTTAGCAGAAGCTGCCGTATTTTACCGCACATTGCTGAAGATAGATGGCGTTGCTGGTACTGACTGGGACTGTCCTTAAATGGAAGGAGTTTTTAAGTTAAATGGAAGCTAAATCAGTCTCATTATTTTACATCCTTATCCCTTTCATTGACTTCTGCATCTAGTAAAGCCAGATACGGCTTAGTGTCAGGGGTTTTTTTACGTCTGATTGAAGTGTGTTTTCCTTCCTCAGTCATAGATGTCGCTAGTTGTACCGTTCAGAGGTTTACCGTGCGAGCGAGAAGTTTCTCGCAAAGCTACCTGTTTCTCTCCCCATGTCGTAGGGCTTTTATAATTGAACGCAATATGCAATAACAGGTCAAGCCACACAATTATTATGATTTCACTTTTTGTTACTCAGGCATTGTTGGCAAATGTTAGAACATTATTCAGTATAATGTGATTTGAGAATATATGGTCCCATGAGGAAATCCTTTTCTTTTGTCATGTTAAAGTTCTACGAGCCTAACTGCTCGTCCAGATTGAAAGCGCGGTAGCGGGAGCGGTTGGGTAGCCACAATACACCGCGACTTGATAGAGCGGGCATTTGTATTTTCAGAGGTTATAAACTATAGAGGGTATGCGAAACAGAGAGTAAAGTCCTGCAAACCTCCATTGAAAAGGGGGGATACTCCGACCAGACGGTTGTTGTGTCTGGTGGGAAACTGCGCGATAGTTGATATTCGGACTGTTGTATATGTTCAGATCGCACGGAGAACTTTGTTTGCGCGATGTAGGATTTCGTTAATAGTTCGTCGCTGACAGGATAGATGGCGTTGCGGTACATTTTGTTGCCGTACAAATTTCGCTTCTTAGTTTTTCACGTGGCGGTACGAATTTAACATAAATAGAGAGATTTTTTTTCATGTTTGTTATCCCTGCCACTAGGCTCGGTAGCTACGCCAGTCACTGGCCGCGACGAGCGGATAGGAACGTTTCATATTTCCGCGCGCTCCGACGCTTATTTTATCTATATAATATTTCGCGCACTCGTCCGCTACCGCGCTGACCTGTCACTCTGTACGCGGCCTTACCCGGCCCTATCGGGATTACTTGGAATAGATATCGTGCAGCTTTCATAATTAGACGCAATACTACAAATATGATAAATTGACGTTTGTCATTGTTATCAATATAAATTTATGTGATATGGGATAAACATTTTCTTTTGTCGTGTCAATGTTTTACAAGCCTAAAAGTTCAAAGAACAAACGTCGTTTTCTTCGAAATTGCTGCTGTGGGTTGCATCGATATTGCTAATTTGCGCCCTTAGTATTAAACAAAACCCGGTTACGTACTTATATAAAAAAAAAAAACATGTCTTCCAATTAGGAGTTTTTGACGGGATTTTGTCGAGTGAAGTTTAGCGGCTGCTTTAATTATTCTTAAATTGATTCCTAGTGGATATTGTGATGTAAATTGCTGTAGTTTTGAGTCTTAAGTGTCTACGCACCTGGAAAATACGTGGAATAATTGAAACAGGCGCGGTCTCGTTAAAGTGAAGATGAGATTTTTTTTGTAGTATTGACTACCTCACTCGAAACTTGAATAGAATAGAATAGAATAGAGTATTTATTTTGCGTAAAATATGGTACATAAAGCTCTTAAGTTAAAATCGTTCCACATATTTTGCTTACTCATTTTCAGCATGCAAAAAAAACTTAAATTAAGATAACAACTACTACAAAGTAGGCACAAAGATCATTTTTAAAACTCTAATTACACTTAATTTTTATCTGAGATCATGCAAGACAAAGTTAAAAGAAAAAAAAAATAAAACTTAAATCTCTTCAGTTTTTTCCGAGATGACGCATGTTATAAACAAAAGAAAATATATAAAAAAGGAAAACTTTCAAGTTTAATATCCCACTAGCGATATAATTTACCTTTTGTAGGACCTATGATCATCTAGAGATTTCGACATTGCTTATAGTTAAGGAATTCGCATAATGAACCGAGAAGGCCAAATCGATGTATTTGTTACCAGATACTCCAAAAACCGCCAGAATGTGTTACATCCGCATTCTAATGCAAAACACAAGAAATTAAGGACGTAAGACTAGGCAAGATCTGCTTGGGCGGAGCACCGCCGTGTCCTCGTCGAGGCGATCGGCGGCGGCGACCTCTCGCGTCCGGCCCAGGTTGAATCCATGGTCCGGAGCGAGGAGGCTTGGGAAGCGGTCACCTCCTTCTGCGAAGCAGTAATGCTAGCAAAGGAGGAGGCGGGCCGCGCGAGGGAAAAGCAAGGCCTTCGCCCCAACCGCCGCAACAGGAGAAGACGCCCCGGGCGTCGGGAGTCGCAGGGCGATCCCTGGCAACCGTAGGCGCGGGCCTGCGGACGGCGAGCATTGGGTGGCTCGCTGTCCGATCACCACCAGGCCCGGGTCGATGGCGCGTTGTGTTTCACGCGCGCCTCAAAGAGATGTCAGCATAAAAGACGGGGCCCGCCAGGGCCAGAGCCTGCCAGGGTTGCGGAATTTTTTCGAAAGAGTCACCGCGGCCCTGGAAAGCAAAGGGCTTTAGAAGGAACACGGATGGGTTTTAGTCAGTAAGAGTCTGACACGCCCTTCCGCTCCACCCAGAGCGGAAGAAGTCATTTGATGATTTCCCATCCTTAAAGAAAAAAAAAAGACTAGGCAAGATGGTGAAAAGACATTATACCAATAGCCATTCTTTCGGGGTAAAAAAATCATCTAATAACTGCTCTACTCGTATTGACTGTCTCTTTTTGAAACTCCATAACAACCGCGTACTGTAGGTAGGTACCCGTCGATATAATTCTATTGTAACATATTTTGATAGATATTCGTGAATACCGACGCTACGGTTGTCACGTAGGCACCACGGAAACGTTTTTTTTATGTATCCCGGAGGTAAATTAATTAGGAATATGACAGCTTAGTGATCTTTTGACAACATATTTATTTCCAACTAGTTGCCGCCCGCGGCTCCGCCCGCGTGATTGTCGAAAATTATCCCAAGGGAACATATTCCCGGGATAAAAATTAGTATTAGTAGACTATAATCTACCACTGTGCCAACGTTCATCAACATCCATTCTGTAGTTTTTACGTGAAAGAGTAATAAACATCCATCCATCCATCCATACTTACAAACTTTCGCGTTTATAATATTAGGATTATTAGTACGATGTCGATACGGTCGTGGGTAGGCAGACTGTACACTACTTTTTTCCGCTTGAAAATCTATTGTGGTTATGTATTTCTTTGCGAAGAAAATGGGTATTTTTCGCTCGGGCGTGGGCAGGCAGACTTAACACTGTAAATTTCCGCTTGAAAATCTATTGGTATTATGGAGATCTCTGCGACATAAAATGGGTATTTTCGCTTTGCGTTACGCTTATGTTTGGCTTCGGTACTCGTTTAATTCTAAATGATAATTAAAAATGTTCAATTATAAATTCGTAGAAAAGTTTTCTGCCTTACCGCTTAGGACGTTGGATATCTTGGCAAATTGTATTTCGCCCGTAGGCGGAGCGAGGGCAGCTTTCTTTCATAACTTTCAATTAAAAACCGGTAGAAATGATTGCTCTACTACGCCCACTTGATTCTATTCAAAGCCTCGTCAGATGGGGTTATTTATCGGTAAAAATATATAACATATTCAAACTTTAATCTTTAATGTTGTATCGAAAATTCCTTTCTCAGTTCTCACCTTCGTTCTTTAAGGAACTTATTTGCAAATTCTCATGTATCTATTACCAGCAGTTTGTGATGTGCGTCTATCGAACAATCCGTCAGTGAATGTAGAGGATTTAATAATTTTATTAAGGACCAATTTTTCAACAGTCAGGAATAAATGAGGAGTGTCTTTTCAAAAGTTGATATCTCCATGTTATCTTATTTTTTAGAAAATAAAACAAACTAAATGTGAGCTATGTGAACTGTGACGATTTCCTTGAGAAAAGATCCTGTTTTGTTTTGAACACGCTTTTTGCATTTGTTCAATGTATAATGATGTTTTTTTGTATAGTAAGACCTCAATCTAGGTATTCCATATTAGGATACTATTCCATATTTGGTTACTTTCCTCTACCGCACTTTATAGTTTTTTTATTTTTTTCTTAGCCTATTCTGTCCCACTGCTGGGCAAAGGCCTCCCCCATATCCTTCCAGACATTCTTTTCTTGCGCCACCTCGAACCAGCCTTCGCGGTGTGCATCCCAATCATCTCTCGATTTTTGCCTAGCGGTCACTATGCATGCGGCTGGTGTGACCCGCCAAGTACCATTTATAGGTTATCAATATGAATTTCATTGATTTTATGTTACCCACCACTATTTAGAATCAATTAAATAAAGCCCAAAAGTATATACTAAATTTCGTTTTTGCAGACAATCTTAACAGTGTCCTATTCAAAGTATTGCCAGGGTTGCGGAATTTGTTCGAAAGAGTCATGCGGCCCTGAAACGCAAAGGAAATTAGGAGGAACACGGATTGGTTTTAGTCAGTAAGAGTCTAACACTGCCTTCTGCTCCGCAAATTATAAATTTACGCAAATATCCCCCTTTGAAAAGACTCTCCTCAAACAATAATGGCGATTTGACAGCTTTTGTATGGAAAATACGTCATATAGCCATATTTATTCTTCAAGAAATATGGCAAAGAAATCTACTTAGGGCTGGCAACCTAAGTAGATTTATTAAAACGAAAGTCGAGGTTCCTTTGTTTAACTTTGGTTTCAGTTAAGCAAATGCTATTTATTGGTAAATCTTTAATAGATTTACTAAGAAATAGCATTTGCAAAGTAAATTGAGGTAAAACTGTTCTTTTCGATCATTTTGTAAATCGGTAAAAGCAGAGTAACTTGGTCGACTTGAGCTTGAGTAACTACAAAATGATATTGATAATATATTCCCACAGTACGCAGAACTAACCTGTGTCGTTTCTCCGTGACACGTAACTGGAATCGAAACCTTTGAACCGATAAAATATTTCTAGGAACGCCAGGGGTTTACTGAAAACTGATTCATAAACATTTAACAAGTTCCTATTCCGAGGTGACTAAACGCCTGCACCGTTATAACTGTTGTGAATATTTCATTACCAGCTGACGCCCGAGACTCCGCGAGTCTGTCGTTAGTGCTTCCCCCTTTATTTAGAAATAGACTAGTGGTCCCGGCGAACTTACCGCCCCAGAATACTAATTTTTGCCGTGTTTTGTTTTTGTCATGTTGGTTTTTGTACCTGCTTTTTTTTTTCTTTAATTTTTTCCAATGTTTTAATACGTATTCTGCTATTCGGGGCAAAGACAAATCCAACAGACCAAATATCTTCAAAAACAAATCATTTATAACTCAAGAACTGCTGGCGTTCTTGAATTATAAATGGTGTAACTAATGCTATTTTGTTTCATATAAATAATATAAATATTATAAAAATAATATGTTGTCTGTTTTATTACAATGTATGGGTTTTATTACATTATTGTTAGAGGAGTATCTGGGGCGTTAAAAACGTGAAATTCTCAGATTTTGGTTACAGTGAATGAAGTTTAAAAATTCAAAATGTAATGTGTATAGTATAAAGTAAGCTATTACCAGCTTTGCTTCAATACAAACTAACATTCACATGACAGCACACTCAATCATAAAACTGAATATTCAAAACGCGAACATTTTTATTTATGTAACCGCATTTTATAAAATCGGTAGAAGACCTAGTAAGTTCTGCACTATCGGGGATCTTTACAACCGTCTGATACGAAGCAGTTATCACATTTTTGTGACCCCGTTTATAATATGACAGAATGTTGACTCTTGAACACCAATTGCATCTCCACAAGTAATAAGTTAACTGCCCGTTGCATAGAATCTCAAAGTACAACATACTTGATTTATAATAAGTGATACTACTTTTTTTCGTAACAATGAAGTAGGATCTATTTTTCTTCTACGTATTTGTCAACACATTTTGTTACTTAGAAAATAAGTAATGACGCCCGGCTCTGGGATCTTAGACCATAAGAAGTTATGACAATTATTAGACATAACTTTTGTTAGTAGTTGCTATGGTGGCGAGCCAGTGCCTTGGACAAGCAGTGCTTCCGAACCGTTGTCCCCAAAGTCGTCCGGAGACCACTTTAATTTGTTTTTAGGCTAATACTGAAAAAACAGAAGAAAATTTGACTGTGTTGATCTAAAAATAAACCTAAATCATAAATTCAAAACTTGTAGCATGACCATTCTTTTCCATTCATACATACCCCTACCATAGATTTAATGGCATAGTTTTAAATAAGTTACTGCAGATAAAAGTCGTAGAAGCTTAAAATTAGTTAGCATCAATCATAATTTTGAGTTGAAGTGTTGAAAAGTTTGATAATTTTAACCTTTTGTCAAAACGCCCGCCCGTCACCACTTCCTAGTGTTTTAGCTGGGAAGAAGAAGTAGGTAGCTGGGAAGAATATAAGCTCATAAGGACCACCAGTCACCAGTGGTCCGAGAACCACTGCTTAGACGTTATGCTAGTGACAAGCGGAGCAGCGCAAGTGGTCCTCATAATTTTAGTACCATAGAAAGAGTCCATAGCCCTCGTTTGTCCGTTGATTTTTAAATGGAAAACAAAGTGCACTGCACTCAAATTTTAATCGAGTTGGGTGCACTTTTGCTTCCTGCGATGGGAAGGGGTATTCGTTTAAAGGGCAGAGCTATTTGTCGATCACCCATTTTTATTTAATAGTCTTGTAGCGCTTTGAAAGAAAGAAAAAGAGTTTATTTGCGACAAGGATGACGCATACCGAAAAATAAAATGTACAAAATTACAAAACTCATGCAATTTTTTATGGGGTTTGATGAATTTATTTGGTTGTTCGATTGATTATTTTTTGTCACAGCAACAAAAATGTAACGAAGCTATAATCATAGCGTTGTCGATTGCTTACTTGTACTTAACTAGCTTTTGCCCGCGACTTCGTACTCGCATATTCCGTTTTTTTCCATTCCCGTATAGCCCTCCAAAAATAATTTTCCAAATCTGACTGGTATTTCCAGAGATTAGCGCGTACAAACTAACAAACTCTTCTGCTTTATTATATTATTAGCATAGATACTAAGTGACCCGCGCTACTTCGTCTGCGTTAAATTTTTCATGAATTCGCTCCGTCGTAGCGTGATGTTATATAAGCTTCCTCGATAAATGGGCTATCCAACACTAAAATATATTTTCAATTCGAACCTACAAGCTCTTCAGCTTTTTAATATTAGTATAGATAGTAAATATAGTACTAGCTTTTGTCCGCGACATCATACGCGCATATCCCTTTTTTCCCGTTCCCGCCATAGCCTATAGCCTCCCTCATGAATGTGGCTATCATATACAAAAATAATTTTCCAAATCCGACTAGTATTTCCAGAGATTAGCGCGTTCAAGCAAACAAACTCACTCTTCAGCTTTATTATATTAGAATAGATTTATCATCATTATCATCATCATCATGATTATCATCATCATTATCATCATCATCATCATCATCCACAGTCCAACTTCGCCCACTGCTGAGCATATGGGCCAATCCCCACGTCTCTGTGCTACGTACAGTATTTCAGTTTTCATTACACATTCAAATTATAGTTTATCTTGTGACTAAGGAATGGTACACAAAAGGTTGTTTATTAGAACGTCACTCAGCGAGAAATGCAAACGAGATGCTACAAACAAGCACTGTTCGAACGTCAAACCATGGTCTTGTGCTTTGACAGTCGAACAGTGATTGTGAATCCTTTGCGTCGCGCTGTTGTATTGAATTCTGACAGGGTTGCGCGATTGTTCTAAATGATGTTCTACCGCGGCTCTAGAACGAAAAATGCATTTAGATTTTCCATCCATTATTTTTTTTTATCGTATTCGCTAACGTAAGGGCAGAATCAAAAGTAGATCATCAATTCAGTTGTCCACATGATCACAATAACAATATAGAACAGAATAGAATACTCTTTATTATGAACACCATAAAAGTTATAGAAAATATTGACGAGGAAAACATTACGTAGGGTGACATAATGGGCGGCCTTACCGCTGAAAGCGATACAACCATATAATCACTTATGCAACAATGCAACAACATGTTTTCCAGACTGTTATGAACTAAGTAACGTGGAAACCGTAGATGTGTTTCAGTTTTACTTGCCTGAGCACTCGCCTTTACATTAAGTTTAAATGACACTGAGGATTAGAATCCTAACAGTATTATAATTTGAATACTAATGACCACTCAAATTAGACTGAACTTTATTCCTTCTGAAATAAGGTTGCTGATGGGTTGCTGTCGGAGGTAAAACAGTTAACGGAATGTAGAATTGCTCCATAAGGGTGCGTTTCTACCAGAGATGTGCGAGGCTGCGTAGCGAGGCTAGATAAATAAAGCGAGTCTATATTGTTTTCACATCGCGACGTCCCTGTAAAAACCCTCCCCGACTTTTGATTACCGAGCCAGCCCGCGTCGCTGAGCCATTTGTTTTAAACTCTCCAAATAATAATGATATGACCCAGCTTGCTATCCACCCGAAATGACTCCGCTAAGCCGACGTCCGTATCCCACAGGGGATGCCCTAGCGAGCGATAATTTAGTTTAATTTAGCTTAGTTTGTAAGCCCTGACTGGGGGCCTTAAATTCATTTGAGGCCACCACAGGATAGACCAGATAAGCAGTAGCCAGCCTTAGTGTGCTGAACTGCGAGAGGACCAGTCCAAAAAAAAACAACGGATTGCACTCCGGGAATGCCGGCAGAAGTGAAAACTTGAAACATTAACGTTGGGAATAATTTCGCACGAATTGCATATGCATGCTTTGAGGCATACATTTTCGCCGCGCGGTTTAAAGACAGGGGGATATTACTTCCTCTCCTACGCCGCGCCGGCGGTCTACTCTCCCTCCATCTTACGAATTTTCGATCACGTCACGTGTCCTGACGCGAGTTTAACATTTTTACCCATCCCAAAAGTACACAACGCCGCTAAAGAAGTTTTCACTTTAAAAAAAATGGTTCTCACAAATACATCCCTCGCTACGAATCCTCGCAAATCTGTGGTGGAAACTCACCCTTACTTTGCTGCCGTCTGTGCCTAGACATATCAGGTTAAATCGATACTGTCATGTATGTGTTTGTACGTGTGTATGTTGTTGTAGTGGCTGTGATTCCCTTTCCGTTCGCCGTGTTTGTCAGGTTATTCGAACAGTTGATGTTGTGTTCATTTGTATGTTTCGATGTGCTTTGTTACCTCCAACAAATTGGCGCGTTTCATATCGTTTATGTTGGCGTTTTCGTTTGATTTCTGTACGGTTCTGCTCTGTTATTAAGTTTGAAGCGTTTGATTGGCGTAAGCCATTCTAATTAATGTTTTCTTAAAGATTGCCCGTAAATACTTGTTGTAAAATATAGTGGTAAACATATTTTACGATCGTTTGATGGATTGATGCCTTTGATATCGGATAGTCTATTCTTATTCTTGTGTAACATAGGGCTAATATCGTCTTTTGTTACCGATTGCTCGAGAACTAACGTTAAAGCTAAATATAATTAATTCAAAGTCGAAGCAAGGTTATATCGGGGAGGATAATATGATCTTATATTAAACTAGCAAATTGTTGAAGAGACGTCAAAGAGTATCGATGCAATGTTTTATGCTTATCTTTAAGTTGTTATTAACTTGTATTTAGTGCCTAAAGGGAAAGTCTAAAAAAGCAGGAACAGTAGGGATGGGAGTACGGGTGGGGGAGGGAGTAGGGGATGAATAAGGAGACTGATATTGAACTTTCTATATCACAGGGACCTTGAATTAGGCCAAGGCATTCGTCATACCTGAGACCGCGTGATCACGGCCCACTCAATTTCGTGTGGGATGGCGCATTATACAATCTTATTACGCGGTGATTTGTGCTGTTTTTGTTCGTCTGGAAGAGTAATTAATTGCTTGACAAGGCTAAGGTACTGGTTGTAGCCATTTTTAATCGTTACCATTATCCACAAGAAAACTATGTACTTTTTTTTATCTTAAAGACCGGTTTCAGTTTCTCTGTGACACACACTCTAGGGCCTTGAGATCATCGGAAAATCTTCAATTAAGTATTCTTATGCATTCCACATCCTTCTTTAACAAATCTTTCACTATTCAAGCTGCTCGTTTGTGGAATGCATTACCCATAGATGTGAGGCGTGCACAAACGCTACCAACGTTTAAAAAAATGGTGAAGGAGCATAACCTCTCACTATAATTTTTCTTCTCCTTTCCCATTTATATATTTGATATTTATAAGTATATTATTCAGTATTGTGTGTATTTTATATTATTATGTCTTAATTAATATTATTTATGATGTTTGTACACTAACTTCTTTCGTTCAGTCCATCCAAAGGTTGTCTGTAAGAGATTGCCCTGTGCGATAAGACCGCTCATTGTACACTTGTTTTTTTAAACGTTTTTTACTATGTTTGTAATGAGGTGTACAATAAAGTATATAATAATAATCGATGTTACAGATTTTCTGAAAAGCTGCCTAGAAAATTACTTGCAGGTTTAGTGATATAACCTCTCATTGTTACACCATATTTGTTAATATTCTAAATCTATCTTTCAAAGGGGATGGAGGGGTATTGACTTTAATGACGTTCATGAATTCATGATGCAACATACTTTTTTGGTGGAGGTCATTATGATCACTATTAATAGAGAAATAAAAATATTAAATATCTTAATGATCCACAATTCTTAATCTACCTACCCTGTAGAGGGATTAAAGGGGGTGTATAAGTTCGTAGAAGAAAGAACTTAATCCGTGCAGACGAGGTCGCGGGTGAAGTGCTATTATCTAATTAATACCTTTAAACGAGCAATTCTTGTATATACGTATATATATAATCTGAATCTCGGAAACGGCTCCACCGATTGTCATGAAATTTAGTATGCAGGGGGTTTCGGGGGCGATAGTTAATCTAGCTTGGTTTCATTTTTAGAAAAAGTTAACAAAAAAAAAATAACGAGGAAAGCTCGGTCATCCAGGTACTTATTATAATAGTACCTATATTTGTCACCTTAAAATTGCAGACTCCGTAAGATTATAATAAATCTTGATTAGATTATAATTTCCCGATATATTATAAAAAAAAACGTTTCATAACAAATTACAAATTCTATAGTTTCCAATATATCCGTGTCTTATTTAGAAAATATAGTTTACAGTTTCGCGTGATATTTTACTATCTTACGGCGCTAACCATTTTCCAGTGAGATATATAGTAATTAAATGTATGAATAATTAATGAACTCACATAAATGAATATTAATAAATTTATTCACAAAAATAATAACACACATATGTATTACAAAAACTGAAAATTGACACTGTACAACTGTGACAAATACTGGCTTAGAGTTTGTTATATACATACATCGTTTGGGACTTTTTGCATCCGAACTAGGCGTTAGCCTGTATTTCGGATTGCATTTCATCCCCTTATAAAATATGTGCACCTTGAGTAGCCATTTATAAAGATTTAAATCCATTAAAATTGCCATGTCAAATATTTGGTGCGATGGTGTGAGTGTGTGTGTTGTGTATAACTACATTTGGACGCTTGTTTAAATAAACATGAGGGTGTTGTTGATTGTGACTAGTCGTTATGCATCTATTTAGGCATATCTAAATCGCTTCTGTATCATCATAAGAGGTAGCTTAAAAGTGGCGCCAGTAACGGAAAAGTTAAAAGGGAACCGCTTATCTTGTTGGTATGGTCATGTGAAGAGGAGGGATGAAATGCACGTAACTAAAAGAGTTATGAATATAAACGTGGATGGATGGACAGGGAGAGGGAGGCCAAAGAAAAGATGGATGGATTGTGTTAGGAGTGATATGAAAGATAAGGGACTTAGTGATAGCGTGACGGTTGACAGGACAGAATGGAAGAAAAACGTGTTGCGCCGACCCCAAGTAACATGGGATAAGGGCAGGAAGATGATGATGATCATCATAAGAGAGGAGTCTTTGAATGAAATAATCAAATTAATAATCTAGTATCACAATTAAATGTAAACTGAAACAAGTATTAATCGAAGAAAGCGTAGGTATCCCTAAAATGAGATTGACGACACTACATGTCGCCTGAAAGTGACAATGGCGTACGGCTTTAAAGAAAACATGTTTTTTTAGGGATGTGGTAATTGATAGATACATAAACATTATAATAAAATATAATACACATATTAATGATATCAAACTCTTGTAAAACGGAAAGTCGCGAAAACTCATTTTCTCCACGGCAAAATCTTGATCGTATTGATAAAATATTTTTTCAGTCCTGTTTTTTCCAATAAAATTGCAACCAGACTAGATAAATATTCGTATCTAATATACGAAATAGGGTATTTGACTTAAAAATAATTAGTCCGTCAGATAGATTTCCAAAAAAATATTGGTCACGTATTTTTCTTTTGTCACATAAACAAAGATGATGAAGAAGATACAGTGCGTTGAAAACACGTCTGACGTCACTTACCAGTAGACTTTTTACTGGAAAGTGACGTTAGAAGCATGTTTGATGCGTTGTATATTCGATTTTTTTGTTGATTTGATAAAATAAAAATACGTAGGTAAATCCAATATTTTAATTGAGGGACTCAATAGAAACATATTGTGTGGCCCAGACAACATCCCTATTCCGAAGGTGGTTCAGAGATAAATCTCAGAGGTTGGACGGAGAGGTTGGACGGCATCGGCATTCAATTCTATTTCGAACTCGGATGTTTGATGTTCGTCTGGAAATAATTGACGTTTCATGTTTCACACTGAGTTGCCTTAATTTAATAACTAGCTTCTGCCTGAGGTTTCACTCGCTTGAAATCCGAAAATAATCCCAAGGAAATATATTTCACGGTTCATGTGTAAATGTTTGAAATCTCAGCTCTGTCTCCTTTTTTGTGGAGTAGAATTATGTTGGAGTGACACATTTCAGTGGGAATTGGGCCTGTGTGTAGGATGGTGTTGAAAAAGGATGTGATGTGCGGTACGAGAATGTTTCGCCCTAACTTGAGAACTTTCATTTTTATTTTTTTATTTAATATGGGTTTGCTCATGACTCTAGTCTAAGTCATAGATGACAGAGACAAAGTCGACGATGGAGCGAGCTTACCCAGAAGAAGCCTGTTAACTCTAATTTTGAAGAGATTAGAGTTGTATGCGTTCGGAAACACAGACGCAGGCAGAGAGTTCCACTCCTGTAGTTATTCCGACCACCCCTGGGCTTTTATTGTATTTCATCTCACGAAGCGCCCGTTGAACTTTGTAGGTACTGAAGGGTTGGATAGTCAGGACAGTAATAAACGAAGTGTCTTAACGGTTTCTGTGGGTATAGGTTTTAAAAAGTTTGTGGAAATTTTGTATGTAAATATAAAAGTACCTAGGTATCCTGAATCCTTTTCCAGGACATGGTCTATTCGTGTGCCAAGTGACATCCAAATTATTATTTTTAATGCATTGACCTCGAATCTAGGTTGTTTACAGCTTCAAGGGGCCACAGACCTACGTATTTGATATTAATTTCAACACAACACGATATTTTTTGACAGACAGACAACGAAGTGATCCTAAAAGGGTTCCGCATTTTTTCCTTTTGAGGTACGGAACCCTAAAAAGTGTGACAGAGTCGTATTTCTGCCACTGTCGCGCGATTATATTCAGTTGTCTGGCATGGTTTAGAGATTGAAAACTTCGGAGCCTTACACTTTAAGTGGCCCGACACGTATAACTATATAAGTATGTCTATATAAGTAATACGCTACCTTAACTTTGATATACTAAGATGTTCTACAGCCTAGTAAGTATCTACTACATTTTGGATGATTGTAAAAAAAGTATTCAAACTTTATTGAAAGGGCTTATTGTAGGGGCTTTAATTATATTTATTTCATTAGTTCTAAAAATATAGTTTGTCTCCCAAAAGTGAGCCTCATACTCATAATTTATTTATTTACGTAAAGCGTCCATGTTTGGGTAAACAGAAGTTCATATGTGTACAAAAAATCAATAAAATCGGTCCTGTGGATTCGGAAAAAATTGACTGTGACAGACGGACAGACAGACACCCGAGTGATCCTATAAGGGTCCCGTTTCTTACGGATGTTCCGAACCTTAAAAATGATAAAAAATTGGTTGTCTGTAAAGTCGGTTTACGGACGATAGTTTAACGTGACAACATCATAACAAAACATTGATGAAATAATCGTAACGTTACAATGAGTCATCCGTTTTCGTGCGTGCAGCCAGCGTTCATCGATTTATTAGACGTTGTCACGTCAAAATAATCCTTTTACCTATTTTCTATAATAAGACATTTTAGAGTAGCGTCGTTGGCGTTCAAAAGGTTAAGCCCATATTGTAAATTGTTATGGTGTTCAATAACGAGCACGTAATATGTATATCTATCTTATACAAGAAACAGCTATGCTTAGAACTTAGAGCCTGTTGTTGTCCCACTGCAGGGCAAAGGCCTTCCTTCGATTTTTCTCTCTCCTTTGTTACATCTGGCCAACCCCTTAAGTAGGAGTCTAATTCGTCACACCCGGACCTAGCGTCGCCGGTTCCAGTTGTTCGGAATCCAAAAAAAAAGTAGCTACCGTAGTTTTGCCCAGATCTGTAGCGACATGCGACAGATTTGGCCGGCCCAGTTTCATTTTAAATTAGCGGCTGTGTTGCCTACGACTTCGGTTTTTCTTTCGGAACGAAGCATACTGTCTCTTATGCAGTCTTTGACTTTGACTTCGAAGAGACAGTGTCTTACTGAAGTTATTTGTTTCTGTTATTAGGGAGTACCCATGCGACCACTACACGGCCATCATCAACGTTACGCTGATGTGCACGGGATGCCCGCGCGCACCCGTCCACGAGAGCGCTCTGCAGCTGCTACAGCTGCTGGACAAGCGCTTCTTCGGCTCCGTGGGCCCGCTGTCAGCTGACGATGACGGTAAGTCCATCCCTTTATCGTTTCCCAACAGGAAACGTGACATAAAATTCGTTTTTCCGTTCTTCGTGCAGCAAATGTGCTTGGGAGAAGTAGGGATCTTGACCGTACTTCTAAGATTGTCCTTTTACCCGTGTACCTCTCCGCTCCTCTAGCCGCTCAAGATATGTTTCCCCGTTGGAGTTACGTCGATAAGGTGGTTTATGGGAGTCGATTTACATATATTATTCAGCGTGCAAGCCCTAGGCATTTTATGCCTGTAATCGTAAAAATAACAATCGAATCGTTTTGATTGGATGTTAATCAATTACGCAGCTTTCTAACAGCTTGTTTTACAAGCTGTCAGCGGCACCTAAGCTATATTAAGGTAAGAAGGTAAAGGAAGTAAAACGATTGTTCTGAAAGTGTGAGGGTGACTCGTTATAATCACATACACCCTTGTTTATCTTTGTAACCGTATCATTAGTTTAAATAGTAATAAGCAGATTCCAAATTCAAGTTCTTTACAGAACAGTTTAATTAAGAATCGACTAATCAGTGTCCAACTAATGTTATGTTTAAAAAGTGTTTTTTTTTTATGAAGTAAGGTCCGTATTGTGTGTTGGCAATAGCCGAGTCTAGGTGTGAATATCACACGGTATGAACGTTCGATGGTGTGGCTGGTCACCCAATGTACTGTAGATACATATACAAAGGTTTATCGCAACAAAATATTCGTATCAGGTAAAAGGGGTACTGCTGGTGCTCCTGGTACTTATTCTTGCGTGTACTTATGTATCGGTACAGCACCTGAAAACACGATACCTTAAGAATAATTAAGCGTGGTAGTTGTGTTAAGCAATCTATTTCCAGTAATTCTTTCGTGTATATATATCTCGGGGCACGTTGGATAGGGTGGCTGATCGTCCAATTAAGTGACTGTACAAAGGCTTACTGGAACTGAATATGTATTCGTATCAGGTATCCCTGGCTCCACTTGTGTGAATTTATACAGGGTGTTGTAGAGTGTGCAAAACAAAATAAAATGACTTTTATCAAAAAAAAAAAACGACCAGAAAAACGACTTAAAAGTTCCGAAAAAAAAAATTTTTTTAAGCAGCTTTTTACAGTTATCCATGTTTTCTTTAGATCAATCACAGATTTGATGTCACCTGCATCAGACTGCTTGAAAAGTCATGTTTTCTGAACTTTTTGAACGCTTTTATGTGGTCGTACTTTTTGAAAAAAGTCAGTTATGATGTTTTTCCTTAATGTTATCAGTTACCATAAAAACAAACTTAGTCTCGAGTCGATGGTAACCCTTAACCATTTTGAGCCCTGTAGGCCACGTTTCATCAGTGGGCATCAGTGGTGTTCACCAGGTCCTCAATGGGTCCCAAAGGGACTCCAATAATTAAGGTCATATTTTGGACGAAGCGATAAGCGTTTATTGAGTTAAGCGAACCACTAGACATAGAAACGTTGCAAGTATAAATGTATATTATAATATTGTAACACCAATAACTAATTAAGTTTCTAATGTATTTTGTGTGTACTAATGTAATGTAATCATACATTCAAAATATGTGCTTATTTAACGAAACTAATAGAAATGTAGTGATGTCTAATAATATCGATGTGCTCTGAACAATGCAATTTATTCAGCTTAAATGTATTTTATTCGGCTTAAATGCAATGTTCACATGAAACACACACACTACACACAAACTATCTACTACTATAAGAAAGCTTCAACTGTTATTTAATCATTTCTTATGAATAACTCGAACTAAGTCATATTTATGCAAAAAGCTACATCAACAAGTTTGTAAGGGACGCATTTGGTGAATCTGCATAAATTAAAAGGATTCCAAAATCAGCTTTACGGATATATATGACGAACGCACACGGCACAAATTTAATGTTTTTCCATTACGTGTGAGCCAACTTTGTCCAAGCTACTGTTAAGCTTGTTTGTGTCCAGCACCCCTCATGGGTCACACCGCCTTTAATAGACTTAGTCGGATACACGTTGCGCTGTGAAAGCCCTTTCATTCAATTATACACTAATTTAGACTTTAGACTGGCCTGTTGGTCGTGGGTTTCGATTCCCACCCAGGACAAATCTTTGTGTGATGAGCATGATCATTTGTTCTGTGTCTGAGTGTAATTTGTCTATAATATGTATGTATTTAGAAATATATAAGTATGTTTATCAGTTGTCTGGTTGCCATAGCACAGGCTCTGCCTAGTTTGGGATCGGATGACCGTGTGTGAGTTGTCCCAAGATATATTATTGTTTATTTTAAATAAAATCGCATAACAGCTTTGACACTGTTTCACGGACCTAATTAGGGACACAATACCGAAAAGTCAGGCAATTACGACTGATTCTCACCTTTGTATGATACATTGATAACAAGGAGCCTGTTCATGATGCCATCATTAACTTACAAAAAGCTGCAGGTTAAAGGGTTGTTAGTCGTCCTTGTTGGAAGCAATATTGCCCTAGTTTACATAATCCTACCTCGACATAATCGGTCTATAAGACCAAGCGATATGTTTGTTTTGTTACGATTGTGTCAAGTGCCCTACCTATCGCCGCTATGTTGTCAGTCACAGTGCCTCATACATCATAATGTATTCTTAGGCTAAGTGTACACTCTAGGCCAGGGGTCACCCATTACGTTCGTTTGGGGACACAATTTTAAATAGTATGACTGTCGCGGTCCGTTCCTACTTTTTTTTACATCAGATGAATTTGTAAACCATTTCCCCCTCCTCCCATATTTACATCATCACCTGTAAACTTGTTTTTTTTTTAAATATTGCTGTAAAAAACGCCATTGTTCTTTTTAAACTATCTTTCTCTAGTTAAGAATAGTGTTGGTGCAAGCAATTGACATTAAATCCTGAAGATGTGCATCGGTGAGTCGAGATCGAAATTTATTTATAGTGAGTTCATCTTGGAAATTGCTCCTTCATAAATATACTCGTATGTTTACCTAAAAATAATACAAAGTTTGAGAGCGATTTGTTTTGATTCTAGGTATTTATTGCTGTTATAATATTTCGCTGTAAGTTAAGGTCGTTTGGTGACCCCTGCTCTAGGCCTTACGTCAGTCTATATAAGTTTGTAAATAGCTATAGAAATATGTGTTATTCATTGTTGCTTTAGATACGCTTTCTCTTTTAATACAATAAAATTTTCAAAAATAATCAAAGTAATTTAATTATTATTTTTGTATGTTTTTGTTTAGTATAACCAAAATTTGTTAACCTACTTTTATTTTTAATAATTTGTTTAAAATGAAGACGCACTTAAATCATGTTGAAGACTATGACATCGCACAAGGATAAGTAAGTATCTATATATAAAAGCTAAAGGTCACTCACTCACTCATTCATTCATTCACGAAATCTCGAAAACTACTTAACCCATGAAGATGAAATTTGGCATGGAGTTGATCAGAAGACGTTAGCTAAGAAATGATTTTAGGAAACTCCCCCCGTAAAGAGGTGAAATAAGTTAGTAAGAGATGAATAAGCTAAAGTTTATAAGAAAAAAATGTATTCCTTAGGTTTATAAACTGGAAACTTTAGGAGCACTTTGCTGTCCGTCCGTCTGTTTGTCTGCCCCTTAGACTCTTGGTACTGGGTCACTACCTCTTTAGGCACAAAAATTAAAACAACCAGAATATTCATACACAAAAATGAAACAATATGCCGAGTACCGAATGGAATTTTAACTGTTCATTAAATTTTGTACTCGTGAATTCATAAGTCTAGTTCCCGAAAAATAGAAAAGAGGATCGTCTTGCGGCGCCCTTCTTTACTTTTTACGGCGCACGGGGCGCGGCGGCGCAATCTTTGGGAACCCCTGGTCTAAGGTTGATGGTTCCTTGAGGTCTTTCACTTCACGGGTCTCGAGAATTCTATTCATAAAGTTGAATTGGACAACATCAGCCTCTGCCTAGCCATTTCCGAAAAATATGGGATCGGCTCCCACTCAGACCGGATTGAGCTGAATACCAGTATTGAACGTGGAGCGACTGCCTACCTGACCACAACCCAGGAACTGGGTACACGGTACTTCTTAGCAAGACTGCTGTCAGATTTTCTGTGGTCTTGTCAAAAGATAGAAAATCCTTAACGACTGCCGAATATCTACAAATGACAGCCAGGGCTAACGGCCAATAGGGCTTTCCGAGACATGGAAGAGTTTCGCTATGTTATGATGATCACCCATCCACAGAGCGACTCGGCAAGCATTGCTTAACTTTGTAAATCGAGCTCCTCTTTGTATTACAAAAAATAACTTATGTGAATAACCACAGCAGTATTTAACCTGTGCTTTGACTAAAAAAAACTTAATTCGAATAAACTCTTATTTTTGCTTTATTTTCTTTTAATAAAATATTCCTTATAATAAACCGTAGCATTTGTAGTATCGTCACACGTTTGGCTTTTTAATTTGCTGAAAACATTTTCCGATATACGCAACACTCGTTCGTATTTACTCGTAGTTTCAAGGTGGCATTACTGAAATTAGTGCTCGTCGTTTCTCAAAACCTTTATCTTATTGATTTTCAAATATGTCAGGTTCTAATACTGATTAGTTCATGCTTACTTCAAAAACTTCGGAATCAATTTCGATCTAGTTGCGGTACACAGTGTTTCCACGCTCTCAAAATCAAATTCAAATAAGGCTGAGTGCCAGCAGTTTTTGAACATCAAAGATCCCCCAAAACGCCCGCCCGTCTGAGAAGGTCATAGGGATTTCGCACCGCTAACAGCTATTAAAATTCATACTAATGCGTGAAGTTAAACTATTTCATGATCAATCAACGTAAATAATAATAAAATAACTTATTAAAAAATAATTCAATAACAAAAAACAATACTTTGGTAATAAGTTAATAATACAGAGAGGAATCTTTCAAGGAGATGCACTTAGCCCAATATGGTTCTGCCTTGCTCTAAATCCCCTCTCTAATATTTTAAATGCAACAACATTAGGTATTAACCCTTAAAAGTAACAGATATAATTGCCGACAGTGACCATAATGCTACACAAACAATCAGTTTAAATCACCTGCTGTATATGGATAATATTAATTTATATGGAAAATCCGAGAGTCAACTCAATTAATTAGCTAACCAGACAGCCAATTTCACAAATGGAGTTCGGTATAGATTAATGCAAAATAAATTCAGTTAGAGCAGGACAGAACTATAAACACAAATACACCTTAGATACAGGAGAACAAATCGAACCATTCGATGAACAGGACACTTATAATACAATAAAAAATACCTAGGGTACACACAATCACTTCAGATTCTAAAGACACGTAACAAAAACTTAAACAAAAAATTCATAATCGATTAAATAGAATACTAAAAGCACAACTCTATTAATGAAACAATAAAAGCAATAAACACGTTAGCTATACCTGTGCTCAACTATTCTTTCGGCGTAATCAAATGGACCAAAACTGACCTAAAACCCTTACAACGCAAATTAACACAACAATGACAAAATTTCCCAAACACCACCCAAGATCATGCCAGCAAAGGTTAACTCTACCGAGAAAAGAAGGAGGCAGGGTCCTTATTGACGTGTCAAACTTACACAACAGACAGGGGCCCTACTATGATGTCTTAAAACGACCATGATTCCGCTCTAAGAGGGAGATGGAGCAGCTAGCTAGCTTGCTACTAAGACAACACATGTAGGTAGATAGTCTTTTGCCGGGACTATGACGCCTTCGATTAATTCCCGACTTTCACGCGGGCGAAGCCGTTGGCAGAAGCCAGTTTGAAACAAAGGCTTTAGGTTTCATTTGAAAAGCCTCGTAGTTATTAACAGCTATTAATATTCGAACCTGAGGCCCTACTATGAAGTCTTAAAACGATCATGATTCCGCTCTAAAAGAGAGACGGAGCTATACATAGCGAATAGCACTATCCCTTTTATATCATCGGAATTGGATGGCATTAGCACGTCATAGTAGGGCTGCTGATCACAAGTCTTAGACAATACGGTTTTAACAAATCTGCATCTTCCGTACTACACAAACGAATACCACAACACAACCAGCACTTAAAACTTCTGAATTTAAAAGACAAACTTGATGAAAATAATGAAAACGTGACCGATGACAAAACCAAAATTGTAGAATGGACACAGAAGTCTTTACACGGGAGACATCGCCAAAATGTATGCCAAACAAATGTCGATAAAGAGGCGTCGAACGCGTGGCTTAAGTTAGGTGAGCTTTTCCCAGAAACTGAAGGCTTCATTACAGAAAGTTTATTATTAAGAATTTAATCACTGACACTTGTAGAAAATGCAATAGTTCTCCAGAAACGATCCAACATTTTACAGACGCGTGTAAGCCAATAGCCCAGACAGACTATAAACATAGACACGATCAAGTAGCTAACATCATTCACCAAAAACTAGCTCATCAATTCAAACTAATAGACTCTCTAGTACCATACTACAAATACAACCCCAAAACGGTGTTCGAAAACGCGACCACGAAATTATATTTTGATCGTGCCATTCTCACCGACCGCACAATTCATTTCAATAGACCGGACATCACAGTTTTAAATAAAACAGGATATCTAATAGATATAGCTGTACCAAATACGCATAACTTACAGACAACAATCGCAGAAAAACTTTCCAAATATATCGAACTAGAAGACGAAATAACCCGACTTTGATTCTACAAAAAGTTACAATAGTCCCTATAGTGTTATCTACAACTGGAGTCTTACCAAAACAACTTTAACAATCCCTTAATTCTTTAAACCTTCAAGCACTTACCAACTACTGCAAAAAGCAATGATATTAAACACTGGCAGGCTAGTAAGAAAGTTCCTGTAATGTGAACCCGATAACCCGCACCAAAACATCTACACCAATACACCCCCATCTATTATACAGTCTACTGCACTTATCCCAATTGATGAACACTAGGCTTAGGCCCCTGCCATCAATACTTCCCGGCTCGCCGAAGAAAACAAAAGTAAAAATAATCATTTTATTATCAGGCTACCGAGGCCCATATATACAAAACACAAAATAATCTTAAACAATAATAAACTAATACCTACATATTAATAAACCTTTCTCGTGTTCCTAAACTGCTGAACTAATTTATTACAAAAAAATATCTGGCACTAACTGCGACAGTGTTTGAAAAACTTGACGACATCTGTCAGCATCAAATGTACTATCCTTAACAGACAGCCAAGTATCTCTTTGTAAAAGAACACTAAAAGTTGTATCTAAAAAAATGTCCAGTTAAAAGCAAATTCAAGAAGAATATATGTATATCTCGTAGCAAATGCTACTCGGTTGGATACATCTAATAGTTTGATTCGCAGCGTAGACCTTCATTACCACGTACAGTCGCAACCAATCGCAGCCATTTATTTATTTATTCAAATACAGAGACGTTAACTAACATTTTCGTATAAAAATCATGCGTGGAATATTGCGGCAAAGTAGTTAAAAGTTTCAATAAAGAGAAATTATAACAAAAACAATTGAGTTTAATCGCTTTGGCGTAGCACCGTATTTCGAAAAACTATACACAACTGAAAAATTAAAAATATACATAAAATATGGCGAGGTATCATGGCATAAGTCAGGCATGGTGATTGGAGCTCCATGACCTACTACGGGACCACTGTGCGGTGGTGGGATTCTCCGATTGAATGGGTCCAGACGATTGAACCCGACTCCCGACCAGAATTACTCTGGAAATAGTTCAGATTCCCGAGTCCGAGAATTTGAAGTGCTCCGTTTTCGACTGAAGACGTATTGATAAAGTATATTTATTTTGTAACAGGTTTAAAGTAACACTTCACGTCAATCTTGTCTTGATGATTTTTAACTAGACGAGGCCGGTGGTTCCTAGCTGACCCTGAGAAGAAACATCTAAACAAATTCAGAGGTCAAAGTCGCTTTTAAGGTTCATACTATCGGTCAAATCATATTTTGAGGAACGTACCACAAAGATGTGAGTGGTCCTGTCCAGACAGTGCAGCTCCTGAAAAATTGCTTTTTTGCATAAGTGGCAGTGTCGCACCGGGGGTGCGATATATTCCTTCCCCGTATCAACGTATTTATATGAACGAAACTACCAACTAAACGGAAGAGACACAAAGCCTATGCATTGTCAAACTCGATTTCAAAGCAAATTCATGTGCCCCGCGTAGAACTAATTCGTCCATAGGTCCATTATGCGTCCTGATAAACTAGATTATCATAGGAGTAGTCCTAAAAGCCCTGCCAATTCGATTTTGAATAATTGCAAGCAAACTATGCGCTTTTAACGGAATTGTATGTTACACCGGTGTTGTAGTTCTGAATGAATAGGTATGATATATCCCATCACTTTCCGTGGGTGTCTAAGGGACTCACCAGAGAAGGAGCTCAACGATTTGACGAACAATACCAAAGTAAGGATATTTGAGTAGGCCGCATAAAGTAGTACTACATTTTTAGGTATAAATCGATGTAAGGTACCTTTTGAAGTACACCCATGTCTGGGCAAGATTTTGCCTTGTGTCTGTCAATATTCCTTTCTCTAATTACCCTATGGATTTGTAAGCTTTTTGTTTTCTAGGTACGCCTTCTCTGAATCTCATTTCAAAATATTTTTGGTAACATTTAATTATAGCTTTCTCGATAATAGGCTTAAGCTTGTTGAATTGAAATAAAATCGTTATAATCCGCGCTAAGCTTTTACATTTTCGAACTGAATCAATGTCTGTAAAATTTATTAGTTCTTCACAGTTGGTACTTAATTTCGTCTACTTACTCACGCGTACACTTCCAGATATTTCTTCAATAATTAAACTTTGATCCAAACGTAAAACTTACAAGAGTTCGGTATATCCGTTGTAAGCAAGTTAATTGTCCGCAACAAATGAAATATACGGCGGTATTGAACGGTAGGTGCGGCGGGATCATACTGCACTCAATTCCGCACAATAGCTAGATTCTATAGCTAGATATACACGCACAGATTTATCCGGCGGACGCGTATCGAGTTCATGATAAACGGTTGCAACTGTGCAATGTCCCCTTTGAGCATAATACAATGATGTGTGAACGGTGGAGACGACGAAACGACAATAATAGACTGAGATCCTGGAGCTGCCAGACTTCTCTTATTTTTTGTTATGTATCTATGGTATTCGTAGTCAAGGACGTAGTTTTACATCCTCCCAAATCCTGACAGACTCGTAGCTTTCGTTATTTGCACCGACTAAATAAACTATGCCCAAACAGCCTTGTGAATAGGATATCACTCGAGGTGGCGACCAGCTCTTAGACCAAATGGCTAATCAGTCGTTAAAATATTTAATTACTAATTATTTAACAATATTCTGTAAAACGTATATAAAAATCAGGACCCGGACTTTGAAAAAAATGTGATTCAATGGCTTTAGCACTTGGAAATCGGCCGTCGGCCCAAGCTAACAGGAATGCGTATGATTATAGTACATACTAACACTACTCTATCCCACACATTTTGTTAGTGAGAAAATAAGGGAGGTTGGCAGCTCTGGGATTTCAGTCTATAAATCAAAACACTGGCAATACTAGTTCATACGAATATGTTGTATTTTATAACAGATTTGATGTTACTAATTGCAACAGACTGCTTGGAATATTTCCCCAGAATAGTGAAGTATTGCGACAACCATCCTTGAATAGTTTGAGTTTAGTGACGTTTTCTGTAACTGGAAAGTTTTTTTTTAATGTCGGTGACAAGATTTATAATCATTACAAAATATTCTTATGAACCGGTATTGCCAGTGTTTTCATTAATTGTCGTATCAATGTCTCCACATTGTAATCTAGTTTCTAGCAGTTTTGCCCGCGTAATGGTCGGATATTATCGTAAGGAAAATACTTTCGAGATTAAAAGCATCCTTTGTTTTTAGCCAGGACATTGTTTTCCCTTGTACCAAGTTTCACCCCAAGCCATGCAACCGTCAAGTCGTGAAAAAGTACACATAGGCAGAAAAATGGAGCTCCTTTCGAATTTATAACTTTAATATGGATTAGTATCAATAAAACCTGAAATGGTTGGGCCAGAATGAGAGAAAGAGAGCGTAGTAAAGTTTAGGTAAAGCGATGGTAGGAAAACAGCTGTCTGATTTCGCCATGTCATCATCATTTCAGCGGAAAGACGTCCACTGCTGATCATCCTCTCGTCAGCGTCGCCACGTCCGGTGTTGTGCTACCTATGTGAATCTAATGAAAGATTCGTCAAGCCCCATGAACCTTAATAGTCGCCTGTTTATTTATTTTAAAATTTAAAATCAGTAAATCTATCAGTATGCAATAACTCATACACAGTTGATTATCTGTGGCTTGGATAGCCATTTTAATTATCTGGCCGAACTCGAATTGAGCTGTCAGGCATGTTGCAAGTAAACCTGAGCTCGGATGCATAGCTCTGCCCGGGGGCACGTCAGTCAAGCGTCGACACGTGTCCGATACATCTAAATGGCTATCTCAATTACGAATATCAATTACAGCGTCCATGTTCATCGAATAATTGGCATGGGTACTGCCAATTATTTCTGCCAATTATTATTATATTCAGAAAACTAAGGTATTGTACAGGGTGGCGCAAAAGGAGTACCAGTTCTAATAAAGAATACCTACTGTTCTATAACAGCCAGCACATTTTATTTACTTGTACCTGGATGACCATGATGATTTTTTTAGATAATTCGATTTATCGCCCTCGAAACCCCTTTGTTTTTTTTTCCTTTTTTTTGATGAGAAATCATCAAATGACTTATATACGCTCTTCCGCTCCACAGGGAGCGGAAGAGCGTATCAGACTCTTACTGACTAAAACCCATCCTAAAGCCCTTTGCGTTCCAGGGCCGCGGTGACTCTTTCGAACAAATTCCGCAACCCTGGCATGCTCTGGCCCTAGCGGGCCCCGTCTTCTTTGCATACACATCATACATCATACTAAATTTCATGAAAATCGTTGGAGCTGTTTTCTGTGTATTAAATAGATATTTATAGGAGACAAGCATTAATATCATACCACTTTGGGATATATTTCCTTCATTGACATCCACCGCCCGACTTCGCCCACTGTTGGGCACAGACCGCTCTTTTGCTGTGTCAACTTTATCCCATGTTTTTCTTTAGTGTAAATCAATTATCCTTAATTTTTACTAGACTAAATTGTCTAGGTACCTACGAACTTGTCTGAGAATCCCTATGGTTTAGCGCAGCGAATCTTATGACGCACATTAGCAACATACATATGTAATACAAGGTGGAGACAATTATACGACAGTAAATCAGAACACTTGCAATACTAGTTCATACGAATATGTAGTCTTTTATCACAGATTTGATGTCACTAAATGCAACAGACTGCTTGGAATATTCCGTCAGAACAGTAGTCACTATCCGGACTAGTTTGAGTTTTTTTAACGTTTTATGCAATTGAAAAGTTTATTTTCAATTTCGGTGACAGGATGAATGATAGTTTCAAAATATTCCTGTGAACCAGTATCGCCAGTGGTTTAATTTATTGTTGTATCGATGTCTCCACATTGTGTACCTAACACCAGGCTGGATATTGTTCCCCTTTGAATAGATTGGCACCCTCTTAAGCAGTCATACTCAACCTGCGGCCTGTGGCCAGCTTAGCTTTTAAGTGTGCCCTGAGCACATAATTGGTAGCAATTTTACTGAGTACAAAACTATGGGTTGAATCCGATAAGATCTGATCTACAAGTACCCATACTTTACAGATCTCTGCTTACTGGTTCACTCCTTGACGACGGGCTGAGACGATTCACCGACTGGCAAAAAAAAGTAATGACCATTCCATAGCACGTAACAAATTTATCGAAAACAGTCCACCAGTGAAAAAGTCCCATTCATTAATGTGCATATTATTGAAGGTGGATAATGTTGAGATGGATGTGTGGAGTATCGAGAATGAATAAAGTGAGAATGAGGACGTACATTAGAGGTAGTTTAAAAATGGCGCCAATGAGGGAAAAGTTAAAGGAGAACCGCTTGTCTTGGTATGGTCATGTGAAGAGGAGGGATGAAATGCACGTAACTAAAAGAGTTCAGAATATAAATGAGGATAGATGGACAGGGAGAGATAGGCAAAAGAAAAGATGGATGGATTGTGTTAGGAGTGATACGAAAGAAAAGGGAGTTATTGATAGCGTGACGGCTGACAGAACAGAATGGAAGAAAAGAACGTGTTGCGCCGACCCCAAGTAACATGGGATAAGGGCAGGAAGATGATGGTGACTATTGAAGATGCAGTTTTTTTTACTGTAGCTTACTGCCCATAGTGATAATAGTAGAGGCGCTACTAGGCCAAGGAAGAAAAAAGTCGAGGATGACTGCTCTACAGTTAACAGGAACCGACAGCACTAGTTATCGACGTAATACAGATTTGTATCCACATACAAATTCCATTTTCTGATTTACCGGAGTCCGGAGAAGTGCAAAAACTGATGGAATTCAAGTCGTAAGCAGAGGCTCCATCTGTTGCCATACAGATTAATTACTATCACTAGCTAACACCATCATCGCTAAAGTGGTAGGAGTTTTCATTAATTGCAGCATAAAAGCATTATATTAGATGCTATGCAACTGAGAATTCAAAAGTGCCAGTGCCTGCAAGCACGTGTGTGAGATAAGCACTCTGCCTCCACTGCCTTTCTATATATCTGTCTCTGTTCTACTACTTGCAGATAATTGGCGGTTAACACAAATTCCATTAAGAAATTGATCCATTTCATAAGTAGTGTCCTTGTAATGGAGATTAATTAACTTGTATTACAATCGACCTCGGTATCAGACGGAGACAATTAATAATTTCATCAAATTTGTTCGGGGTTAAGTTGTCAGTTTAATCGCTAAGTTGCTGTTTCCCGCACTTCGCTCCCGCCGCCATCCCGCAGAATCAATGCAAGTTCCGTGATGAGAAGTGTGCACCGAGCGATAGTGTAGCTCTCCGTCAGTACCTTTACGAATTTTCGCAATCGGTTTCAGACTTCCAGAAATGACCCCTTCTATGAACACATTGTTATAAAAAAACAATTTTATCACTGAATTATCTGAACTTAGTACAAATCTGGAACAGCGGCTAATACTACTGGGAACTACTAGACATACAAATTTCTAAAGGAAGTTCTACCATGACAAATATATTTACATGTATACGTGTCGCAGTCCGAACCTGATCGAAAAGGAGCATAGCTTCTCAAGTATGGGGTAATTGGGTTAGAAGCCGCTTATGCAGGAAAAGCAGGTGTATGTTTGGGCGCTAAATGAAACACTGTTTTGTGCTTTTTTAGGTTTTATTACACAACATCGAGATTTCAAAAAAGATAATTGAAATTATGACTAGTGTCCGTGCGCGGTGACATAACATTTCTCTTTGGATCTACTTATCTTTGTTTGGCTTAACTTTGTTTGGTTACGCTGAACCAAAAATCACGGCTGAAACATGTTACTCAAAGGATCAGTGTTGAACTGAATAAATGGGTTGTTTCTATTAGCTGTAGTTGGTGTGAAGTCAGTTTCGTTACTTGTTTAGCTAGAATACTTTTGTCATCGCACACGAATATATAAATAAATATATATGCCACCGGAAAATGATAACGCCGTAAGATTGTAAAAAAATATCGCGTGAAATTGTAAACTATATTTTTCTGAATAAAACACGGATATGAAAACTATTGCATTTTGACAGGATTAATTATATACAAAACAATTTTTTCATAATATATCGAGAAGTTATAGTCTAATCAAGATTTATTGCAATCTTCCGGAGTCTGCAATCTGGTGACATATATATATATATATTATAAATATTAATAGGTAAGACAGATATTCAACAACGTGTAGTATTCTAAGTAATTACTTAAGACATATTGATGGGTTACGTGCTAACCGTGGGGAGGTTTTAATATGCTTGAGAGACGAGAGACGTGCTAATATTGTAGAGAATTCATAAACTACATCCAATACTTAACTAGAAGATCAAAAGAGCTTATGATGTGTTATTAGAACTATGTGTTATTTACATTTTACAGTGCGTGGTTTAATTGTAATTTGTACTGGAGGTGCTACTTGCATCTTATTTCTACGAATCTTACAGGCTGTACTATGCTAGAAGCGCAATACATTTAATCATAAGCATTAATTTTGCGTTATTCTATTACGTAACCTATCCAAAGTATTAATTTTCCGACACGCTATTGATTGGTACTGATGTAGTTATGCATATCTATAACATACCCGCCTGTGAAGGCCACTCAACATGCATTCGCGGATGGCCGGATATTAAAATTCGTGGAACTGAAACCGCATCTCATAGCTTCATTGGGTAGGGTGGGGGATTTAAATTACAATTTCCACGAACCTATGCGCTACGCCCTCGCCGTAGCATGTACTCGAATAAATAAACTCGTAGCCTTGTGTAGCTGACTGCGTAACGAGTTGATGAAACGAATCAGGTTTGGTTTAGTTTCGGAAAAATGTTTGCTGTTGTTGTTTTGATGGAATATCTGTCGTGATTACACCAGTGGCGTTAGTTTTAATCAAGTCACAACTTACAATTCTAATCCTAGGTACTACTCGTATAATGCTCGCTTTTGATAGCGAGACATTTATTTTTTATTTATGTCACCGGAAAATTGCAGACGCCGTAAGATTGTAATAAATCTTTATTAGATTATCATTTCTCGATTTATATTAGGTATTATGAAAATTTTGTTTTCTGCACAATAAATCCCATCTAAATTAAATAGTTTCCAATATATCTGTTTCTTAATAAGAAAAAAAAAAACACCACTAGAAAGTCATAGGAAAGCAAAATACGCAATTTCGTTTACTTGGATGACATATTTTTACCAGCTATTTTGATTTAAAAACCAAACTACTGAACCGATTTTGATGAAATTTCTATGGGACCAATTGGAAATTTTCCAAAAAAAAAAGAATTTTGCAAATCGGTTCATAAATGACGGAGTTATGAGGTAACAAACACAAAAAACCCAAATTGAGAACCTCCTCCTTTTTTGTAGTTGGATAAATAGTTAACAATTGAACGCGATATTTTACAATCTTTCGGCGTTTGCAATTTTCCGGTGGCCTTAATATTACCTATAACTATTTGAATATGACATAATTAATACTGGAATCTAAAATTAGAATTGATAATTTGATTACTTAAATACATCTTAATTATCTAATATAGTTGCTTATGAGAAGATAGAGATTATTCAGAATATTATAATTCTGTTATAAGTTAATAAAGCGTATAACGGATTCAACTTTCCATTTTTACATTTTAAATATAAAGTATCTATATTATTTTAAATTATGAAATATACTAACATTAGAGTATATGTTCTTATACTAATTACACTTAATACTGCTAAGGTGAATATGAGAAATGGATAGAATAAGAAAAGAGTATAAATCATATAACGTTTCAAAATAGCGTCGGTGACTGAGAAATTGTATGGAAAGAAGAAAGAAGTGTAAATAACAAACATGTAATACGAAAGAATACGAAAATTTTCGGGAGGCTAGTTGATAAACTCATTGACATGTGCATCCTGTCCATCCTAACCTTCGGTGCAAAAATTTGGTCACTTACTGAAAAAAAAAGTCCAGACTCAAGATTTGCCAACGGGCTATGGAGCGCAGCATTATAGGTGTTAAGCGAACAGATCGCGTGAGAAACACCTCCCTGCGCTCCATAACTAAAGCAATAGATGTTAGGGAACAAACGGCCAGGCTAAAGTGGGAGTGGGCTGGCCACGTCGCACGAATGCACCCGGTCAGGTGGGCGAAGGTCGTCACTCACTGGTCGCCTGACGAAGGATGTCGTCGTCGAGATCGACCGCGGCGAAGGTGGTGTGACGATCTCATCATGTTTGCGGGGCAGACTTGGCTAGAGATCGCCCAAGAGAGAGAAATTTGGAAGGAGAAAGGGGAGGCCCTTGCCCAGCAGTGGGAAACAAATACAGGCTAAAAAAAAAAGTTAAAAGGCCAGTGGCAGGATCCACATTAGTTTGAAAGATTTTTCTCATTGTATCGTGAGGTCACGAGTTCATTGAGTTTAGCCAGTCAGCGATGATGTTAAAGGAGCTGGCTGTAAAAGGCGCGCCGAATACACTGAAGTATTAACCTTGGAGACCTTTGATAGATGGTTAAGAAGATTCAGATAGAAAGAGAGAGCCGAAATAAACGCTGGAAGACATAGATGTGTAGAAGTGAGAGAGAATTATGCATTGTGGACTTATTTAACACATACATATCCTTCATGTGCCCAGTAGCTGTAGCCGAGCTACATGATTACCTACACTATCTAAATCTAATTAAACCTATTTACTCGGGAAAATACATATATAAAGAAAAATAAGAAACGATTTGTTTTACTGTTTTTTTTTTCTTTTTTGTAAAAGATTTGACGGTTTGAAAGGGGATGTTGATGAAGAAGAGTGTAAGACTAGATAAATTGAGATACGGGCAAGAGATTGACAGGATCTGGCGAGTGCTTAACTAACCTAACCTAACTAGTACTAATACAATACTATTAACACGTATTAGATAGATTATTACTAGACTTTCTACTACGTTATACTGCTTATTGGCTAAATAGAGGATTTTTTTAGTTCAGTTTGACAACGGAATATTTAGACTTAGGTACCTAGAAATAAGTAGTTTATAGTATTTAATCAGTTTTAATAAATCAACGTCGTTATTACAGTATAGAAAACCGATGTCTTGTTTTACCAGATGTTTGCGGCGAGGCGGTTTATTCTAATGTTAATTTAATTCTGCTGTAAAATTTAGAAATGGCAACGCTTTTCCGATTTCAAATTGTACCCCTAAACGCCATATTGCAATACGTTGTAATGTATTTACATAATATGCTTACAAAGACAAAACATACAACTAGTATTTAGAATAATTTAGAATGTTTTGCTTTACCCCAGACTTCATGTTGGCCTAAAATTAATTTTAAACCTAACCATTTAATCTGCCAAAAACCTAAATAAAGAATAACCTTTACTTCTTCAGACAATTTCAATATGAAGTACTTACTTTTTTTTTTAAGGATGGGAAATCATCAAATGACTTCTTCCGCTCTGTGTTGATCGAAAGGGCGTGTCGGACTCTTACTGACTAAAACCCATCCGTGTTCCTTCTAAAGCCCTTGGCATTCCAGGGCCGCGGTAACTCTTTCGAACCAATTCCGCAACCCTGGCAAGCTCTGGCCCTTGTGGGTCCCGTCTCCTATGCTGACATCTCAATGAGACGCGCGTGGAACACAACGCGCCATCGACCCAGGCCTGGTGGTGATCGGACAGCGAGCCACCCAACCCTCGCCGTCCGATATACTCGTACCTCCTAATCCGACAAGATACACACTGTGATATTATGTCCACACTTAAACAAACGTCATGTTTAACATTCTTACATTACTTATCAACTAAATCATCAGTATGTATCCGCCTGCCGCCTACAATTGTTATAGGAACGTATGTAGAAGAATATAATTAGCACTCGGTTACATAGCGGGGCAATAATAACTAAATTTAAATCTAAAAAACCTTACAATAACTGTCTATTATAATCACTAAGGGTATCTAATAATCAGAGGTCGGAACTAGGTAGAGTTATTTATGTACTTGCATCGAAATGTTGACATTAATATGGATCTTCCCGGGATTTCTAATAGACAAACTCGAGTGGCCAACAATGTTACAAATAAATAATAATAATTTTTCTTTTGTTCCCCACAAGCTATGTTGTGCGAACTACAAATTGCAACTTCGGACATCCTATGTCTTTGATATAAATTTGGCAAAGTCGCGCGTGCAGTGGTTTATATTGTGCAAAAGTAAAAAACTTTTATAATTCAAAAAACACGAGATGTTTCTGCTCTTCAAAATTAATGTCGGGATTTGGGGCATATCCACTTTATTCTTTCGCTGTATGAAATCAGTGTAAGTGCATAAATAACTCTACCTAATTCCGACCTCTGCTATTAATAGAGATCGGATATTCGGATGCATATTTGCCTAAAGTTAAGATGTAGTCCGTTCCGAGTTATGCTTTATTAAACATGACAGTTTAAACGAAGCCAAATGATCCTTTTAACGTAACAAATTATTTTTTTGTGCATAACACACGTAGTAGATGTGTTCTGTATCTGCAATAGCAAATTATGAATGCAATTTGGAAAAAAAAACAAAATTACAAAATGAAACGACATTTCAAAAAACCCAACCACAAAAATGAATAAAAAGTTGAGAAAAAGTCACTTTTCAAGCTCTCTGATGCATTTAGTGGTATTCTTTGTGTTTTGGTGTTTGGTTTTCACACTTAGTCCTGATGTTGTACCATTGTGCGTGAGCCATGGCAGCCGTCATTTCAACCAGCCATCGCGGTAGAAAGCAACCATACCAAAATAAAACTTATTATTTTTTTATTTTGATATTGTTTCTTTAATCAAAGTCAAAGTCAATTAGTTGACTTTGACTTTGAATAAAGCATAACTCGGAACGGACTAACATTAGCAACTTGGCGCCAAAAAAACTTTTGTTTAAAAATACTCTTAACAAAAATGTATTGAAATACTTAAATTAAATGTTACACGTAGCTATTGGAGGGTCGTCATACAGACCCTGGCATCGTCAGAAACCCGATTTGACACAAATGACAGTGGCCTGGTTACATCGTAATATTGTTGCTTTTCTCTAACTTTACTGTCAGAAAAACGTATGAAAACGACTCAAGTTGCAGACTGACTTTAAATTGGGGTTTTTGTAAGAAAACGAATTAAGCGGTTTCTACTTAATTCATTTATATTTTTTCTTTTATTATTAGTTATGCAATACCGGGATCCTGAGATTTTATTTTTAATAAAAATATTCTAAGAAGCCGCCTCCACAATATGCTAGCTAAAAATTTACTTCATGTAATATGCATAAGTTTATACGATTTTTACTAGTAATATACATTTAAACTACGAGTATCATTAAGTGAAATGCGGTTACGCTGTTTTCCTGAAATCTGTGGCGCTGCACTACACGTGCATAAGTTCATATTGCAATATACGTAACCTGTCTGATGTGATTGAGCGCTGAACTTGAACAAGAGCTGTCTGCACCGGTGTGGGGGCGGTGGTCTGCGGTGGGGGTGCCGTTGGTGACGTGTATTTAATTACCCTCGTCTGTGTCGTCGCCGCCAAATTGCGTAGCTCCTGATACAACTCGCTTTGACGCTTTAAGCCCTGATTGAGAAGCTCCTCTCAATTTACGTGGCTAATTATTTACTATGGCTCCTTTCTGCCCATGTATACGTTATGCTTTAGATATCTTACAGACAAATGTTAGTGAGGTTCAAAACTATCAAGCGACAAGCGGTCGCATTTATGTCTACTGTCAATAGTGTGATCGATACAACTCGAGTGGGCACATTTTAACTATTGACTCGTTAAATTTAAATTATTCTGAACTCTGAAGGTTGACAACACAAACAAGATTATATTTGAAAGATATACGATTAAAAAATGTTAGCAAAATAAACTGTATTAGGTAAAGCGTCCGAGCACGAATGTACTCACACGTTTCAGTGTTGAATTACTGTAAAAATTCAATAAATCGATATTTTTGCTGGGTTGTTGACCGTGATATAGTGTAACTGAAGCGGGTCAGCCAAGGTAGCTCACCAAGAAGATGATGGTGGCTGATGTGAGCGCAGTAGGTTAACTGACTTGACTTGTGGACGCCGCCGTTGATGTGCGAGACACTCTTCCGCCGCCGTCCTTAGTTGGCACCCCACATTCAACCACCACCGTTCTAAATTAGCACCTCGCATTCGACCACCGCTGTCCTACGTTGGAACCCCGCACCGATGCCTACAGTGGTGCTATTCTGTAAAAAATCTCACCGGGTAAACTGAAATGAAGTGAACAGGAGGTGAGCTATAAATCCATACCGACAAAATGGAAAGATGGCTCACTTCACTGCATCTAAGTTTTTACGGTGAGATGTTTACAGAATACACTGGCTGGTCCACACTTGTACTAAAGCGGAGCTGACTGTTGCTTAGTTGGAATTGACATACAACTGTGTTGTTGTCGGTTTGTCGGCCTTCCGCTCTGATACAAGTGCACTACAGTTTAAGGTCTTGTAGGGGACCGGCGGGTTAATCACGAAACGATTGAATCGACTTGTTGACATTTCAATAACATTTATTGTAGAACGGAATTTTTCAATGGATAAACCGATGTTTGCCGGGAATAAAGATTGTTTTACTTTTTTTTTTTAATTTTGAGGCATTGTGATGGTGTTACGAAATTATTCCGCCGGAGTTGTACATACAACTGTACCGCCTGATATGGAAATCAAGTTAGAATCATTTTTATTATCAGAAAACCAGAATTAGCATGTTTTTATTGAGATAAGTGAAGAAAATCAGTGTATTTAATTTTGTAACAATCTGAATGAAGGCTGAAAAGTAGATACGGTAACAGTGGGTTTTTCCTTTCGTTGCTGACTGTACCCAGACAAATATCGGTACGAGAACAAAACTAAAAATAAAGGGATTATTGTTAACCCAAGCCTGTAAAAGGTTTAATCTATTTTGTGATCGATAGATTTTACTTGATTTGATAGAATTTAAACTGAAGGACTTATTTTTGTGATGTATCTTCCTCCCTCTACCAGCTAGGTACAATTTATTGTTATCGTTTAATCAAGTACTCTGTTCTATCTGTCTTCTATTTTTAGAAATATATATTTCCGGGACCTATTGGTTTTGTTTTTGTGTTTTTTTACAGAAGCTAAAAGTATAGCTACTTATACTTTGAGTTAAACCTATTGGTTTTGACATTTTTCTGTTTTTTTCACTAACGGTAAACGTATAGCTACTTATACTTTGAGTTAAACCTATTGTTTTTGGCATTTTTCTGTTTTTTTCACTAACGGTAAACGTATAGCTACTTATACTTTGACTTAAACCTAAAATTTTTGGCATTTTTCTGTTTTTTTTACAAACCTTAAACATATAGCTACTTATACTTTGAGTTAAACCTAAAATTTTGGGCATTTTTCTGTTTTTTTTACAAACCTTAAACATATAGCTACTTATACTTTGAGTTAAACCTAAAATTTTGGGCATTTTTCTGTTTTTTTTACAAACCTTAAACATATAGCTACTTATACTTTGAGTTAAACCTAAAATTTTGGGCATTTTTCTGTTTTTTTTACAAACCTTAAACATATAGCTACTTATACTTTGAGTTAAACCTAAAATTTTTGGCATTTTTCTGTTTTTTTTACAAACCTTAAACATATAGCTACTTATACTTTGAGTTAAACCTAAAATTTTGGGCATTTTTCTGTTTTTTTTACAAACCTTAAACATATAGCTACTTATACTTTGAGTTAAACCTAAAATTTTGGGCATTTTTCTGTTTTTTTTACAAACCTTAAACATATAGCTACTTATACTTTGAGTTAAACCTAAAATTTTGGGCATTTTTCTGTTTTTTTTACAAACCTTAAACATATAGCTACTTATACTTTGAGTTAAACCTAAAATTTTTGGCATTTTTCTGTTTTTTTTACAAACCTTAAACATATAGCTACTTATACTTTAAACCTACAATTTTTTTTGTTTTTTTTTTTCTGTTTTTGCAAAATAATACAATATTAATTGTTTGTAAACTTATGTATATATGATGATACCTATAAGGAGCTCAACTATCGATGACTCTGTAGGAGCTAGTTAGTAACTACTTAATAAATATTCTGTTCAAGATACATGAGCAACAATATTATTAATGTACTTAAGTAACTATTCTATAATCTATTCTAACACGGTTACATTTGTTTTTACTTATTTTTTTTATTTTATGTAAAAAGACAGATCTTTAGTAAAATGCAAGTTAACTTTGTAACATGCATTTGTTCGACAGTAATAGATTCTTAGTGCCTTGCCACCAAGATGTACAAATGTTTGTTTAGAATTAGCAACGACATTTCTCTTTGGTGTTCAAGGCGCCATATCAGTCTGTCGACCTGGTTGTTAATGGCTAGGGTAATGTTGCCAAGTGGCCGTTACTAAACATTGTAATGATAGAATTGTCTTTAAATTTAACACATTTTTCTGCGAACAACCCCCGCGAGAGCGCGGCCTGTCGGACGCCCGGTCCGAGTCATTCATTCCCCAGGTCCCTGTGATGTGTTTAAGTCGATGGAGCGCCGCTGGAGACCGAGCTCGCCCTCCTGCTCCTGGAAACGCGCAAGCGTCCCATTGGAAAAAGAGGGAACATGAACTTCCTCTCGATGTGCTCCTCGTCCTGGCGTCAGATGGCTGGCGCGTGGCTAGGCCCGGCCTGGCCGAGGACTTGCAGCTCGATCTCCTCTGGCACGACCCGTGCGTGCGGCTGCGATGCAGCCCTCACCGCGCGGCTGTTGTCAAATGTCCAGCGCTCAATGAAGGGCTCGGAACGATGGCGGCGCGGCCGGTTCTGGGCCTCGCAGTCAGGGCCCGTGGACGTGACTTCTGTGGCGCTCACATACGAAACTGCCAACAAAAATAACTGTTAACATACATTTTAATAACCGGACCAATTGTTGTCGTGAGTCATACGGATTTCCGAAAATTCAGATGATTGAATGTATGAAGAAAAGCGATTCTTGTAACATGTTAACTTAAGAAAGATTAGCTACATATGTCCCTCGTGTATGTTTATCTTTTAGACAACATTGATATTTGATTGCGGTTGGCAATCCGGATAGTTGCAAATCTGTATAACCGAAGTCGAGTGTTCACTGTACTTAAACACAAATAATCAAGTTAATGATTTATGTGATTGTCTATCATGCTCAACGTTCTCCAATTGGAGGAGCAGAGTACGAGTGTAGGAGCTATGATTCAAGGATGTGAACTTGGCATTCTTTCACATTTATGTTTTTGGCGTCTGGCGGTAATATTATGTTACTGTATTCTATAGTAGGTATTATAAAACTAAACGAATTCGATTGTTTCTAGCTAAAATAATAAGTATCGATTAATATGTTTTCTCAATGATACGTACATTAAAATAGGCTCTACGTCATTGTTTTCATGACGTTGTCGAATTTATCTACTTTTTTTGTAAAGTCCATAAAACAAGTCAAGTTGACATACATAATTATATTAATTACTAACACAGGATAAGTCCAAAAAAAATAGTTAATTGTTCACGGACATTTGTACACCATACTATGTAAAACTACATTCTGACAAATAAATAAATACAAATGCTACAGATTTTGTGGTCCATGAAACTACATAAACCTCTTCTTAGTTTTCGTTTGAAGTAGTTTCTAACAGGAAACGTAACAAGTGAATTGATTTATTTACTGTTACTATGTAAACTCAAAGTATAGGTAAATGAAAATTAAATACTAACTGCAGGAAACCATACAAACAAAATTAGACGAACTTTGTAGGCAAATCCGGAACAAATCCAATTGTCTGTTCGCAAAATAGAAATAGCATTGAATTATCTTTGAAGTAGACTTGTTCAGTTATTGAACTGGATACTGATGCGGGGAAATATGATCTGCACGCAGTGTTTTTTTAGCTTTTCGTTTTTTTTTTTTATCAAAGCGGCGAAACACGGAAACGTCCGCATGTTTGGCATAAACTGAGCACGTAATACTTCACTACTTCAATACTTCACTACTGCTGTCCTGTGCGCCACCATCGTATCGCTTTACCAGTTCACCGTTCCGTTTTTAACCGATAAACACAAAGTCTCTTGTATGGCCCTTTCATTTTGAATTTCTTTTATTTTTATGATTTGATGTTATAGCGACAATAAAAGGAAACATGGAATTTTCAACTGACTCTGTTACGATTCATGAGATACAACCCGCCGACAGGCAGACGGTCGGACAAAAGGGCAGCGAAGGTTTAGTATTACATGGTTACCTCTGGGGTACGGAACCCTTATATCAAATACACCCAAAATAGTAATTTAATTATTGATGTCAAATATTATTATATTCTATAAAATATAATTTATTCATTAGAACCATACAAAAGGTAATCCTTTTACCATGTATGTCACGTTTAGTCCATAAATAAGGATATATCCACAATCATTTGACAGAAACCCGTCAAACATTATTTTATAAGGTGAATCTGAAGACCACTGCAATACAAATAACAACATGTAGGTATTCAAATTTTGACGTGTATAATATTTCACTTGCATCAGTACATATTTCATTGCTGAATTGAATGTTTGCATTGTAGCAATGCTCTAAAAAATTGGGTTTTACATAGATTCGGGTGCCTGTATATATTTTCTCCATTTCCAAAGTTTGCCAATTTGCAAGAGTTTGTATGTTTTAACAAATATAAAACCAGCGTCTGTTTACGCATGATATTGATTCATGTAACGTAAACGCACTTTTAAATAAATATTCAAATTGCTACGTATTACTTTACTACGAGATTGCTACTTACTAGTAGTTTGTTTCGAATGGCTATTCTAAACCGCTGCTACGTACCGCGTAGCAAGTAGCGGTCCGGTGCGTAAGACGCGGTATGCAAGGCTACGCGACGTAAATCTACATCGTATGCTACGCACGACCAAAGCTCCGTTGCTACGAACACAAATTTTGCTACGACAGTTAATACTATATGTTCACAACGATAACTACACAAGTAATGCGATGACTTCAAATAAAAATAATGACAAAAGCCAGCTTTTCGTATCGACAGCAACTTGTACTTACCTTATTTAAATTGTATATCTTATTTAGTTTTGTCGCGTAATGTTTGGTTACATTTTATGTTAGGTAGGTACTATTTGTTTAAACTAGGACTACTGCCCAGTGATTTGATAGATTTCTGGTGCTCTTTTTGAGGTTTTCCTCTGCACGTTGCCAGCTCATATGTCAGACGCTTGCATCGCCATATTGCACAATGGGGCACAATAAATGCCGTTCATTTATGTACCAACCATTTTAAAATGACTCCCAGCACTAATAATGAACCTTTATTGAAAGCTGCATCAGAAAAACATTCCGCAGCTATTATTCTATTGGAGACTAGCATACCACTGCTGAATTCCTCCGCCAATTTGACAATATTGGACTAAAGGTTCACGTTCATATATATTCATTTTGCAGCGTTAATTTACTACGCTAGATATTAAAAAATAACATCTGAGCCAATACAGCGAAAGCTCAAAGGGCTATAGCCTAGACAAAGGGTGGCATTTCGATACCAATTATTATTAGCAATTTTTATTAGCACGTATATCAATTTGCTTAACCTTTACCCTATTATGTTGGAGTCGTAAACGGTCTCCCGCTGTAACCGTATGTAGCTGTGTCCCAGTATTCTAAATGGTATCTACCAGTATCTGAGCTCCAGAATCCAGTAACTGTAACCGTAGATTCTGGAGCTCAGATAGACAGTTACCCCACGATACCCCTCGACCGTGACGGTCTGACTGACTGGTGTCAGATTTTCCTCTTCAAGTAACATCTAGTTAGATGATAGTTTAATTTAGCTGTTTCCTAAGCAATTACTCCCGGTTCACCATCATTGTGATTGCGTTTACAAAGCAACTCGTACTTCGAAATATACATTTCGAACGCTTGTCTTGCGTTTTAGACCTAGCCGGCACAGCGGTAAATTTTCGTACACTTTTATTTTCGAAATTCTGTAACATGTTGAAGCATATGGATGTACTCACACTTGTTTTTTAAAATGCGCCTGGTAAAAAAATCTATGCTTTCAAAGAAAATTCGCGCGAATATTTTGTGCAATATGGGGTTGTATGAAACTCACCGCATTGCGAAATAAAAATATCAAAATCAAATTTACAGCGTAGTACCAGCTAAATAAAAATGTACGTATCGTACATTGTGGACAAGCGTCGCAGTCGAGATCTGAATAGAGCTGACAACTTCACGAGGAATATTATTTGCAGTACGTATTATTTGAAATTCCGTTTACTGAAAATACCGCGAAAACTAAAATGAAGTTTTGAGATTTCGCTGTGCTGATTTAGCCCTTAAAATGAAGTTGTGTGTCTGTCAATAATAATAATTGTATAAGTCGGTTGCCCATTCCCCCCAAGACATGTCCAGACATTACTGTCAGAACACCGAAAGGTCTCAGTTTAAAAAAAAACAGAGGCATGTCACTATCGTTGTCAAAAGTTGACAGCGACAGCCCGTTTGCACAAACCCGAGTTATCTTTTAACTCCGAGTTAGTCGCTCACCCGGCGCCATTATGTATAAAAGAGTAAAAAATAACTGTTTTTTGTTAACGGGCCCTAAGGATGTGAAAAACATGAACGACGCGACGACGTATGTTCGTCGTCAACGGGAGGTGTCCCTTTAGTACGAGTTCGTACGTAACCACAAGCCACGAGTAAGCAAGTGAGGGAAGAACTTTATCAATATTCCTTCAGAACTGGAAAAACTATTTTTTTACGACAGATTTTACGTATCGTCGTTCCAGCGTCTGTGGCACTACTGATCTGTGGTGTCGACGTCGTCTGCGGTCGAGCGACGTGTAGTCGGACGATGTGTGCTAGCTATGAAACGTATTTCATATAAATACATAGAAACCAGTAGTGTCGCAGCTACACGTCGGCTGCTGCTACTGTTTACGGTCGGCTGCGAGCTCGTACCTCTAGATGCGCAAACATGAACACAAAAGCGAGCTATCTGAAGCGTGATATTGCGAAGTTAATGAAAATGTGTCGGCACTGAACCGATGTGAATGACGGTGCTACAGTTATCACGGCTGCAAAGCTGCACTGGCCCTTTGGCTAAGTACCATGCAGTGCGTGAGTAAATACCTGCGGACGAGGCGTAGCTGAAGCGTCGCCGCCTCAGTTGCCGCTCGACGCCCACCACGCCACCTTTGTACAGGCATCGATACATCGTAGTGTGCACAGTTAAAACAGCTCACTTCATCAAGCGGTGACCCTATACTAGCTGACGATAGGCACACAGAAATATACCCTTTCATGTAGTGAGCTCGAAATGAAAACACGGTCAGAGCTTTGACAACTATGTATATTGAAACTGTTTGTATTATACGCGTTGTTTACAGGTTCACTTCGCGATATAAAATGCGTATGTATAGCCGGTTTCGAACGAATTCGAGGGGGTGGTGTGGAGTGTGAGGGTTGCAGTAAAAGCGGGTGGGGAGGGTGGGTGTCCTCCATTGTGTTAACTGACCGGAGTAACGTTTGACTGTTCATATAAAAGTACGTTAAAACATCATTTACAATGAGTAAACAGTCGGACTCGAGCGTAAAGGGTTTCGAACGAATCATGTTTTAATCGACTTCCAAAAAGTAATAAGGTTCTCAATTCGATAGATTTTTTTTGTATGTTTGTTCGGCGATATTGTTATATATACTGTGCCCATTTCGATTTGGTGAAGATCTGATGAAAAACTTCGGAAATAGGCAACGGAACTTAATGATAGCAAATCTTCCGGGATTGCTGAAATCACGTCTGTTTATTGTTAACACCAGTTTATAACATAACATCACGCCGTTACGCTGTGAAGGGGTACGCAGATGTGTACAAGTCAACCATGTTATTGGGGTTATCTATTCGGCATAACTTTTAAGTTTATGAACCGGTCTTGATGATTATTTTTGCGTTGGGTTTAGTTTTACATACATTTATATTGAATTTGCATTGAACGTTGAACTTCAAAATAAACTAGTAACCTCCTGAACTTAAAATCTATTAAACTAAAATATTGTTAGGTTTATGTCAATCCCAAAGCAAGGTAGATATTTAACTATGAGCTGTTCTGGACTTGGACTACGAAGGCACATAAAGTCACTCCTTAACGGGAAACAGCGCAACCACTCAATATGGGGATAATGTCAATTGTGGGTTATCACAGCTAAAAAGTGAAAAATAAATAACGGAGCCGGTGTCAAAAAACGAAGAAACAACCAAAAAACGACTTCCGAAATTAAAATTATTTTATACTTTGTAGTGTTTTTTATTTGGATTTCCAAATTGTCGGTAGTATTAAAACGTTTTTTTCTTGTTTTTTTTTTAAATGTTCAAAATATATCGCAGTGTATCAAATAAATATGCTAAAAACCACAGAAGCCTTTGAAGGCTAATATGTGGATATTAGAATGGTCCATTTGCATCTAATTTTTTTTTTTTAATTGTTAATTATAAAATTATGAAAAAAAAACATATAATTTACATTATACCCCTTTCATTTCATATGTCACAAGCTTAGAGTATAATTGCAGTAGTATAGAGCACGCGCAAGGAAGCAAGAAGGAACAGAACGCATGGGTGAGAACAACACGACGTTCCAAGCCCTGGCTGGAGGCTTTAGTATTATACTAAAGCCACCACAGGCAAGCCCGGTTAAGCAGTCGACAACCTCATAGGTTGAACTGCGAGAAGCCACTCACAAAAAAAAAAAAACACACGACGTTCCCACCGCGAGTGCTTGTAGTCGTGGCTTAGTGCTAGCAGTGTGCGTTCCTCCAGAGATTGTTTTCATATTTACGTATCAGAATGGTCAAAGGTGCAGTTCGATCTTGCAAAAACGATACTAGAGAACACACAAAACTGAAATCCAGTATCAGTATCATTAACACGCCGATTTTTATACTTATATTTGTGAAAACAAATCACGCATCGCGGCGGTGAGGGAGACGTGGGAGGTGGGCACGCACATACCCGCTGCACCGCGCTCCCCACGCGAGACTAGTGATGTGACGCGATCAACGCTGTAGTCGATATTTTAAATATTTTTTTAAATGTTTGCTAGGAGAACTACATAACATATTATTATTTGATTTACTAATAAAAAAAAAAAACTCTAAACCCGATCTTTTATTTTATAAACCTAACTATTTGACAAGTCCACACGATTTTCCGACATTTCTAATAACCACAATTGATTCGTGATTACAAACGAATATATATAAAAAACTAAATAAACGTTTCTCGTTTAATAGTACTTATAGGAAAAAACATATTAAACATTAAAAGTACCTAACAAAGATATTTATTTAAAGATAAATGATATTTATTTTGTAAGTAGGTTAAACATAACACTGAAACAAACTCAGAGGTCAATTTCTTTTTTAAAGTCTATACAATCGTACCGAACCATATTCACATAACTTATCGATAGCTCGTTGCCGATCGGACCGTATTTGATACATCCCTATCTGTCATACACTCATCAATATATCTATAGCTCATTTGCCTACGATGCGCAATTTGTGCAATATGCGCGCTCTATACTACTGTAATTATATACTCTATGGTCACAAGGCACAGTTTGAGGTTTTTTCTGATCAATCACTCGAAATTACACATTATTAATTTACGTTGCACTTTCGAGTTAAAGTCACTAAAGTTCATAATTATCTGTACCTTTGACCCTTAGATTCGAAGGCCAAATTGGCTGCTACAGACGGACGATACCTACATGGGTGCTCCTGTAAGTGTTCCGTATTTTCATACAGACGTTCGGTACCCTAAAAATCATTTTCTATATTTGAAAAATAATGCCTGTAAGTTTTTCAACACAAGCGTTGTTTATTTTAAGAATAGCTGCCTCCCCCGTTCTATTAGTACTTGCAGAATATCGTTAGAAATTGTAGCAATTGTTAAAATTGTAAAATTTCCTCAAAATCCGTTTTGTAATTTTCGCATGAAAGTGTATCACACTATCAACGCAGAGCCTAAACCACAAGAACGGTACTCAGTCATCACACTAATTGGTCGGATAAAACGGACGTGAGATGTATTCAAATTATGGATTCATCTCTGGAAAATGACTTTATATCGCTCAACAAAGGCATCGCAACTCGAGTTAAGTTGGTAAATGGTAATTTACAACTGACGTCCCCGGATATATCATTTGTCTCTTCTGACGTAGCAATAAAATTGAATTGGCAGGTGTTTAATGAAAATCTAGGCAGTGATCACCTTATTATTAAAATGACAGCTAACTTATCTTGTAATGTACATGTTTTTAAAAAACCTAATATTAAAAATATTAATGAAAGATATTTTAATGGGAACGTGCAACAAATGTATAAAATATTTGAAATTCAGTTTAAAGCAAACGAAAAATTCAAACAAAAGAATTACTGGTCCTCTAAATTGTTTGAAATAGTTGCACAGCGAAGACTGGCCTTGTCAAATTTCCGCAAACCCACCCCTGATAAACCCCTATAAATAAACTGGAATCCAAAACTTTAGAATCTCAAACATTTATTAAGAAAGCTAGGTACGATGATTTCCAAATAATATGATTCAATAGACGAAGCTACGTCGACAAAGGAAATGTGGCGCCGTATGAAGTGGATGAAAGGTTTTAAACAACAAATATGGTGCCCTCCCATTGACAAACAGGTTGATGTTCTACGTTCTCTGACTCCAGACTGTGTGCCTTATTTGATTCCAAGCTTTAAGTCCAGAAATGAAATGTCAGAATCCTAATTTACACGTCAAGAACTAGAGAATGGTCTTAAAAAAAAGGATTCCGCCCCGGGACAGGATGCTATATCTTATTCGATGTTGTATAATTTACCGGACTCGGGAAAGTTGCTTATACAATTATACACGCTGAAATTTTAATTAGTGTGTTTTCCCTACAGTTGCATGCTTTTTCGACATTGTAAATGCGTATAACAATGTTTTAATTGATTCTGTCACAAAAGTATTGGATGAAATTCAAGTTGGGTCTCGAGTTTGTATTTATCTTTGGTCGTTTATGAACGAGAGGCAATTAAAAATTAAATAATTGAATAGTGAAGGTTTTGATACAAAATTGACCAACAGAGGATTAGCTCAAGGTGACCCCTTTTCGCCTTTATTGTTTAACTTAGTTACGCATAAAATCTGACGTCAAATAAAACAGTTATCGTATCGCAATACGCAGATGGTTTCGTTAAATATTTTAGTGACATGCAAATAAACAAATGTGGGCGCTATTTACAGGATGCCTTCAACTGTATAATCACATTATTGGGTGAGATTGGATTGTATTTGTCACCAACCAAATCTAATTATTGTATATTCAGTAGGGGCCGCAGGCGAATATTGCCTTCATCAAAAGTGTATGGTCAGCTGATAACAATGGTGGAATGTGAATATTTAGGAGTTTGGTTAGATAGAAGTTTACACTGGCGGAAGCATATTAAATGAAATCGTGAGTAAATGTGAAAGGGAGAGTACATACTAAACATATACGTAGAATATATATGTCACCGGAAAATGGCAAACTCCGTAAGATTATAAAATAACCTGAGAGATTGTAAACTCTCGATAAATTGACAACTGAACATTTGGAATACTTTTTTACGCTGCACAGATAACAGGATGCCTTTCTTAATGGATTCCACTCTATTCGGAAAATTATATCGTGTGGACACAAAATTATTTTTTTGAATTTTCATTTGTTTTGTCTTCGGACTGCGTCAGCTTTTGTTTTTATTTACACATGGTTCAATATGCCAACTGCGATACATAACATTTTTTGTGCATGGGCCCCTCATTGTAAAATTGGTATTGCTTTAGGTCTTTTCAGTGAAGATGCTCAAGAAAGCAGAAATAAAGATATCAGAAAATACACAAAAATAGACAAAACTATTTCACCATGGAAGATACTTTTATGAGATTAATGGTTTCTTCAGACCTATTACTGGATTAAAGAAATTACCACCAAAAAAGCTTGTACCTTTAAGACCTGAAATAAATATCTTTAATCCATGACGATGAAAAAAAAAATTTGATTTGATTTTTTATTGATTTTCATTTTATCTCAATTAATAACTCTAATAGTATTTGTTTTAGTTTGTCTTTATAATTTGGTAATAAAGCACGATAAATCAGTTTAAAAAAAACTGCAAAATAGATTTTTGCCAACTTTTTGTGATATTTAAACTGGCAGTTGAGATGGGCAACGTTACCTCAATATGTCCAATTACGGGGAATATTTCTCCATGTTTAAGAGTTTTTGTTTCAACAAATGGAATAAACATTTAAATGAAATATCCAAAGAAAAACGCATTTGGTATAAAGTGATTCAAAAAGAACCCCCTTGCAAGCCCTGGTTTGATGAGAAATGTTTAACGAGGAGTTATGTTAAGTTAGCGCTAAGGCTTCGTTCTGGCCACTATCCATCAGCTAAGTTTGCTTTCTTAATGCAAAAGGCTGCATCGCCTAATTGTGAGACATGCAATAAAATTGAAGATGTGCAACATTTGCTGATAGATTGTGTTAGAACAAAGATGAATAGCCACGAAAAAAAAAGATGCGAATTTTGTCGTCGGGAGAAATGGGGTGGAAACATTAGTCAAATGAAAAAACAAATCTCAAAGACTGCTTGACATATGAAGATGAAATTTGGCACGGGAAAGATTATGAGTAAGAAATATCTGTATCTACAGGGCTGAAATAGGGGGTGGATATTTGTATGCAAAATCTTATTTCTTAATCCAATCTACTTAAAACTTGGTACTGATTATGAATATATACTACTGGCAATAATAAAGGTTGATATTTCTCGGTTTTCACAACCATCCCCAAAATACAATTTATGGCATCTTATTCCTTTAGTACCTATATAAACTAAAAACTTGTCACGAATACTGAACTAAATAACAAAAAACGTCATCATTAGTTTTTCAAAACTAACCTGTATCCCTTTAGGAGTTACTAAAGTTCGTATGGATGAATCATAAACCTTTGCAGCATATTGTAGTAGACTAAGTAACCTACCTACCGTTCAAGGTTCTCATAAACTCATAGAAATTATTTTACAGCGTTATCACGCACCGTAACTTGTGGTCTACTATCCGAGCAAGGAAACAGGTACAAAAGTATTAGTAGTAAGTAATGTATACGATGTAATACCATGGCACACGGACAAGGAACTCCTTAACGGCAAATACCGCAAATATGTAGACTGACTCATTATGGGTATACCTAATGTCAATTTAGTTTTGGGCTACCACTTAAAGTGAAAAGTAAAAAACTGTTTTACAAATAATACAACCGACTTCTAAATAAAAACACTACAAAGTATTAAATAACTCTAATTTCAGCAGTCGGTGTCAAACGACAATGAAATAATACCAAAATCACCGACTTCCGATCCGTCGGTTGCATTTTTTTTTAAGTTGTCTTTATCTTACCAATATCTTCCCAACTTGAATAACTTTCGTTTATTTTATTTTTTGGTATGCGTCATGCTTGTTGCAAATAAACTCTTTTTCTTTCTTTCTTTCTACCCTATAAAATTATATAGCCTGTAACCGTCCAAGGTCTCTTCTATTTCTCTACCAAAATTCATCACAATAAGGTCATTGATTTAGTTTTTTCGTTTGTTACGCTTACAAGCAAACAAACTCAATTTTGTACAGTGCACAGTATGCACATAAAACTTTAGTACCTGGATTTAATTTTTGGTAAAGGTTTTCAAAAATGAAACCTAGCTAGATCGATTTATCGCCCGATTAGCACGCGGGTGAAGCCGCTGGCAGAAGCTAGCACTGACACACTTATGTGAGTTTCCGTTATTACTTTTGCCGAGTTGCTTTATTTTTTTACCCAACTTTATATCAGGAGAGCACTAGAAACACGAACCGCAAAAAATTCGCGACAGAAGTTCGAAATTCTAATTACTGCCTGCAAAGTTTGGTTGTTAACCGGGAATATGACATATCTCAAAATTTCAGCGCGTATCGCATCATGTTTATCAAAGTCATGCAAAAACATTCCATAGGAAAACTTTATTTGGTTTCATATGCAGTTCTTTATTAGTAGCATATGTATATTTATATGTAACATTCTGCTCTGCAGCGCTTTAGATTCTAATTCTGCTGTAGCTGGAGGTATATTTAAAACTATGTATGTAGTTGCGCTTTGTACGCGCGTATCCCATTTTTACCTGCTCCCGTATAGCTTATAGCATTCCTCATGATATCATCTACATATACATAATGTCAAATACAAAAAGAATTTTCCAAATTCGGTTGGTAGTTCTATAATTAGTGTGTTTTGTCCACCGTATGACGTACGATGAACTTCGGTGCTGAGATGTTGAGGCATGTTTGCGCGTAGGAGGTTATGTACGCCAGGGTTGCGGAATCTGTTCGAAAGAGTCACCGCGGCCCTGGAACGCAAAGGGCTTTAGAAGAAACACGGATGGGTTTTAGTCAGTCAGAGTCTGACACGCCCTTCCGCTCCACCCAGAGCGGAAGAAGTAATTTGATGATTTCACATCCTTAAAAAAAAGGAGGTTATGTACAGACTGAGACATAAAAACACTTAAGAAAAATTGTTGCCAACCCTATGTACTCCGGTCTGAAATAAAAACTAATTGTTGGCGGTTAAGTCACAATGACCGCTTTTTGTTCAAATTTTTCAATTTCAATAGAATAATTTAAACAAAAAGTTGTCAAAGGCCCGGGTGGAATGAAAAAGTGGTGATTTTGGTATCATGATATTAGTAATCCTTATCGTACATGTAAATTACGCTTTAAATTATTCAAATCGGACCTTTCATTTAAAAGTTACGATGGATATAAAAATGCGCTAATTAAGGTAAATGTTGAGATTTTTCGAAAATAAAATAAAGGAGCGAGGTGGGGTGATGAAGTTCTTAGGAGAGGACATTACTGCTTGCTTCAATTTACGTGGGAATTGGTATGAGCAAACTAAAAGTAGGATAATTGAAACAGATCCAACAATTTTGCATAATCAACCAAAAAGCAGAAATGGCTGAGTAACTAATGAAAATCGTTGTGCTTAATGTTCCAAAATTAACTTTTAAAAGGGAGTAGGGAGAGCGTTGAAGTTGATGGAGTACCTACTCAATACGCGCGGACGAAGTCGCGAGCGAAGTGCTAGTCGACTCATAAATCATTATTTAGTAGACTTGAACAAAATCCCGTATTCCATTTTGAAATGACGTCTTCATATTGTAGTTCGTTTAGGCACTTGCCATAGTGGCCCAAGGTTCAATAATTGGCCCATCTGAGTACTATATACATTAATGACGTGTGTATTATTCCTAAGGATTCTGTATACCAGTTTGCCGATGACACGTGTTTGGTACCCATCTTAAAAACAATGTTATTGAGGCTCAAACAGTAATGCAATGTTTATTTGATGACCTGTATCTGATGTTGATTGATGGCCTGTCCTGATGACCTATGTTTGATGATCTGTAAATGGGCACACGATGCAGGCCTGGTTGTCGACGTTGGTAAAACAAAGAACATCCATAAACACTTTCCTTATATGAAGAGTAGACATGTATCTGCATACCGAACCCACATGACACGCACACATGCGTGCACGCATGTGTGCGTGTCCTTCGATAGGAGCTGTCGACCAGCACACCTACGTATCTCGGCCCATTATAGACAAGTATTTCAATTTGAAAGTCTAAGCAACAAACTTAGATCTACTAAAGGCAAGTTGGCTATCCTCAAATATAAACTTCCCTTTCAAATGCTACATATGCCGAATTTCGCTCTGGCGAATTCAGTTATAAGCTATGGTCTACCTAGTTACGAACATTCTGGTTCTACAAAACTTATGTAGATAAAATATATATACTACAACTTAATATACTCAAGACTATCGTGCCAAAGAATATTAAGCTTTACTATAAAGACGATGAGTACGGATTATTTAAATATTGTAAAGTCATGTCCGTCTTTGATAAAGGTCGGCAATGGATAAGTTTCATAATGCTCCTTAACTTTAAACAGTAAACCGAAACAGTTACGTGATCTTGATTGAAATACTTAATTAATCCTTACATTTCTGTACCTATTCCCAACGATTAATTCAATCATGACATGTTAAATTACACATTAATTAACCTTACTAAGATGCTATTAACTTTGACATGAATAATAGTGTTATGGCTATCGACTGGAATTCGTCCTAATAATTTCATTAAAATGTACATTTAAACATTAAATGAATAATAGCTTAGTTTATAATTATAATTTTGGCACGTGTTGGAAAAATTAACTCAATTGATTCCAACAAGGTATTACTTTGATGGTACTTGGTAGAACAAATGTTTCAATGTACGCCATACTTACAGCGGAATTTCTTAATTTCGGTATGCTATGTGTCTTACCGCGACTGGTTCTAGTCGATCAAATCAGGCGAGGTCTGTCCCCACGAGATATTTTCTAGTAATGCTTTCAAACGGTGACAGAAAATAGTTTTCAAGCAGTTTGTAACAGTTTGGGGCATTTAGTTCAATCACAGATTTGATGTCACCAACTGCATCACACTGCTTGAAAAGTTATTTCTTCGGATCTTGTTAGTAGTTTTTTTGGGGTTTCGTAGCCTTATAGTTACGCAATGTTTGTTTGTTTGTTTGTCTGTCTGCCCGTGGTTTAGTTCAGAGACGCAGTAGAGTATTAGAATTTGGTATGGGTATGCATATTAAAGTTGTAAAATAAAATCAATTTTTTTTTTGGGTTAGCGTGAAGTGGCGATGATTTTTTTTTATCGTCTATCTCATGGTGTGAGGCGGAGTTTTTAGTATTGGTTTTGTGACACCTACTTCCGAAATAAAAGTTATTTTAGACTGTATTTTTATTTGGAAGTCAGTTGTGTTTTTTTGTAAAAAAGTTTCTGTTTTCTCTTTTTAGTTGTGATACCTATTCCACGATTTACTGTCGATTCAGACACAAAACATTCGGAAACAGTGTCGGAATTGACACATTTTAATTTCAATACTTCTTCACTGACAATTCGGACAATATCAAATTATTGAAGTTGTTTGGTATAGTCATGTAAAAATGTTTTATAATATCATATGTGGAAAAAAGCGTTACTAAAACTATTTTAGGGTGCTAGTTGAATTTGAGGAGGTCACTGGTATGCAAATCTTTGAAGTTCAATGTTCAATATAGTTATAACTAAACCATAACGCAAAAAGTATAATTACCCGACGTCAGTTTTCGTACTTGGACGATGAAATTAATTATAATAAATAATTAATGAAGTAAGCAAAATGCTCATAAAATAAAAACTGCTGCCGCCTTTTTTTTTACGGGACCAAATGGCAAGTATACATACATTCGAACGAACAAGAATCACATAAACCGGATCTGAAACCTCGGAGTTATGTGTACATACAAAAAAAAATACCCACCGAATTGAAAACCTCCTCTTTTTTGGAAGTCGGTTAAAATGTAGTGTTTTCATTATAAAAAAAGCCGCGTAGTGGATATATGCGAGTGAAAGATTGTATTTGCGTGTACCTATTTATGTCAAAATAAGTTATGTAGCTCCCCTAGCTGAGTTGATGTTTTGTGGCTACAATTAACAAATGTTAGTATTTACAATCTTTTTTTATAAATCAAATAAACACTGCCACTAGTTTTGATAAGCCGACTAGAAAACACCGCTTGGCTTGGGACTAGTCATAAGTCTTTTTTTTATTCATTTGCACACTATTCATTTGGCAGGTATAATACAGTGTATAATACAGTGTTGTAGTTTGGCTGTATAAACTTTGGCATTAATTTATCCTACGGAATGCAAATAATACATGAACCGAATTCTAAGAGGAGCTGTATGCTTTTATTAAGTTGGTGTTAAGTTTATAAAAGTCGGATAGACATGGTGTTGAATTCGCAGCCATTTCGTATAACTCGCCAATTACAATTAGGTGCGCCGGATTAAAAACGCCGCTGTAATGTAATGCTACCTTACGTTTAGCCGGATTTCAATTTGGCTGAAATAAAGTACGCCACATTGAATGAGCGACATACACACACATAGTAGTGATGTAACGAAAGTTGGATTTTATTTTAATTAAATATTTATCTCAAAAATCCGCGAATGTGAATGTTAACTTTACAATAAAATGCGCGCAAAATGTTTGAGAGGTTTGACATTTCGTGTCGGCCCTGTCGGCCGAGCTGAACATAGCCGAGTATTTTGAAACTTTATTTAAAAATAGTGGTTATAATCTATTGACTAATTAGTATGTATCTAAGTACAAACCGTACATGATTGTAACAAGACTCATTATAATTAGATCATTAGATTTTTAATTTGATTAAACCTCACAAGTTTCTTTTTTTCCAAAAATATTTGATTTTGTTTTTTTTCAATCTAAGGAAGGACCTTTTTTTATTTTTTCAATTTAGTTGTGATTTTGTTAATATTTGCATTAGACTTATAAGAACAAAAGAGAGAGTCCCTTAGTCGTTCAGTTGCCTTCTTACTTCAAGGCTTGTTCCAAGATCAGTTGAAAATATAAATCTTATCAGTTGTATTATCATTTCATATCCTCCAGTCCATATTTCATTGCCTTTTTGTCTGTCAAATAAATTTTCAAACATTTGCATCGTTTGTTGCAAATACCAATGTAGAAAAATAAAGCGAATATTCGTTACATCACTAATACATAAATACATCCCGGGATCAAACTGGATTCGTGTTCGTGGTTGACACATAAATAATTCTATGACATCTGTCAACTTTGAGCCAATACATTTGGCTCAGGCTTAAGGCTCTCTGAAAAATGTGCCGTGCGATAGAGTTCGTTATAAGGCAAAATAATTGACCACGGATCGTTTTGATTGCCTCACAATCGAAATTTGAGACTTGAGAATCCATATTGCTGCTAGAATGTCACTTCGTCGAAAACTTGAGAGCTTTAAGCCTCTTGTTGAGTCCCGTGTCCTAATAAGAGACGATTCTTAGAGTACAATAGGGACTCCGTTATCCGCACTGGTCTGTTGTACATGGTTAAATAGAGAGTACTTACTGGACACACTACCAGCCCTGCCGATGTTGCGGCAGCCTAGCTGCATGTCATTGCTCCGGCGCGCGCGGCGCAGGCACGGGATAGACTGGCACAGCTCCCGGCGGAAGTTCTGCCCCGACAGGCAGTACAGTATGAAGTTAATACCGAAGTTCGTATTGAAGAATGCGAGCGCTAGCGTCTGTAGCGCCGCCCACCGCCCGCTGTACTCGCCCGAACTCTGCGACAAAAAAAAAACGTGGTCAGTACAATAAAATTCAGTACATCTTGGAAATTATGGAAGCTTTTTAATATTGGCGTCAAGGAGGATTAGACAAATCAATGTTAAAACAAACTTTGGCAAAATATATATTTATATTTTAGATAAATTTATGAAAGGTATGCCGAAGGCACTTAATGAAATGGTGTATGCTATCTAGGTCTATTATTAATTATTGAGATAGGGACCATTTTGGCCTCGCACAGATAATTATTTTATTACACTGTTTAGTTATTAATTTAATTTTACTGGTTTGTTTGTCTTGTGCGAGTCCCAAATAAAAATTTTTCTTTCTTTCTTTTTTCTTTCTGTGGGATAAGGGCCCAGGTTTGTCAGAGATGCATAACAGTTCACTTTGTTGCACTAGATTTTCGATAAAATTTCGTAAAGCTCTTCATTGTAGCATATTCCACGCGTGCTCAATTGGATTTAAATCTGGGGATTTAGCAGGCCAGTCCATTTGCGTGGCTCGCGACATTGTTTTTTTTTTTATTATGTTATTTCTGTTACATTTTACATGAGATCTAACTAATAAATAATTAGTTCCTCAAAAATCTACTACTTACTAATTAGTAATTATTATTAAAAAAAAATATATATTTATAATAATTACAACAAAAACTTAAGACAGAAAAAAAACAAGCAAAACATTAAATTATAAGGTATTTTGTGTTACTAACAGTATATGTTAATGTCTGAAATTAATGTCTTATTATTATTATTTACAAAAACATAGACTGTTTATTAGCTCTTTGGCTAGTCTTAAGCTACATTAACGGGCTAAGCCAAGTCAATGTAGCATGTGATGAAAACATTTTATGGTGTAGGATTGATGTTATGAGGAGAGATAACATTTTCTTCTATCTGCATGAACTTCTTCTTATTATTATTATTATTCTCTTTATTCATTTCACTTACATACTAATTTATATTTTTAAATATTTCTTAAAAAAAAAAACACACCCACACATTAAAAAAAAAAAAAAATTAAAAAGCAGTAGTCCGCCGGTGTCGGGAGCAATATTATTATTATTATTGACAATGCAGTATACGTCTATCCATCCAATACCTTTTATAAACTAGGAATTCTTGTATATATTATGTATATGTCACCAGAAAATGGCATACGCCGTAAGATTGTAAAATATCGCGTGAACTTGTAAACATTTTTTTCTAAATAAGACACGGACATATTGGAAACTATTGAATTTGGATGGGGTTTGTTGTTTACAATATTATTTTTTAATAATATATCGAGAAATTATAATCCAGTCAATATTTATAGCAATCTTACGGAGTCTGCAATTTTCCGGTGACATATGTATATATAAACTGAATTTATCCATCAGTTAATGGCCGTGTACCCAAACGAGGTCAGTTCTCCCCCACAGCGTATTCCCCCCGCCCATGCTACATTGTGATGCCACTTAAATCTGGATGGACTTCCTGGGGATTCATTTGTTAACGCTGAGCGCTTTCCTTTAGTTTACCATGTGTTTTTACTTCACAGAATTTGATTCTTATTAGCGACACATTCGGATGGTGTAACAATACAAGCTATTTTTTTCAAAGTAACCGGTTCGATTTCTGGCTAGGTAAAATTCAATGATGCAGTTTTAATTTCTCCTAGTGTTTAGGATTTGGCTATCCATGCACACGTAAACGTGTAGCCCGTGTTAAGTTACCTTTCCTGTATATTGAAATTTCAACCAAATAACAACAAAGAGAAACTTGTTCAAGCTTTCCGCGAACGGTGCGCCTGCATGGAGAGATTACGTCTGCGTACCAATGCATTTGGAGTGGGCACTTACGAAGTAAAGCCTCTTATAAACTCAGAATCGAATGTTGAAACAGAACATAACGATTCAAATTTATCGTTAGGAAAGTTATCGGCATTGAATGGAACATACCTATGCCAAAATTGATGTTGCCATATACCAACTAATCAGGTTCGAGAGTTCGGGTGCTCAGACAGAATTGCGAGTAAGTAGTCGTACAGTAGGTTCACGCGCACCTACATAAAAACGAGACAGTTACATCATCCTCATCTGCCTAGCCTTTTTCCCAAATATATTGGGGTCGGGTTCCAGTCAAACCGGATTCAGCTGAATACCAGCATTTTACGTAGAGCGGCTGCCTACCAGATCTCCACAACCCATTAACTGGGTAACACGGTACCCCTTGGCACGACTGGTGTCAGACCTACTGGCTTCTGACAATCCGTAACGACAGCCAAAGATCTACAAATGACAGCCGGGACCAACGTTTTAACGTGCTTTCCGAGGCACGGAGGAAGCTCGGTATGTTAAGATGGTCATCCATCCAGTTGCTTTACCTTGATCGACCCGTGCGGCTTATTTATCCACGAGCTCCTTTAGACATAGCTACATCAAGGGATTAAAAAAACAAAGAGTGAAAAGCTTTTGTCTAAACTTGTTTCATGCTAATGGGACTGCAAGCCAGTTATCTACTTGCACCAGTAAACTTGCGAGCTACAATGCTCCATATAAAATGGAGCATCGTCCACTTCCAATTCAATATAAGCTGAGTTTACACACTAATGAGCAGTTGCATTTCTGGTTACGATGATTACCTCTAAAGCCTCGTTGGTATTGTGTTCAGGCAAAAATGTTACGTTGTATTGTTTTTTTCATAATTTGTAGTTATTGTTAGTAACTGAGTGTTGACACCCCCTTGCCTCGGAAAGCACGTAAAACCGTTGGTCTTGCTTCTTAATTTTTTCCAGTCGTGTCGGATTGCAACTCATCGTACTTTTCATCTGTTTACGCCGTACTTGTGCACTATAATATCTCTTGCTATCTTAGCTAATCTCTGTTGAGATTGAACTTTCTGTCCGGCGTTTTCTTAGACATACTTTCGTTGTAGTCAGAGAATTTCTACTAAACAAGGATTTAATTCACAAGCCTTGCCCCGCGTTCAATGAAAATATATTTACGTAACTGATTCATAAAAACCGGACATGTGCGAGTCGGACTCCCGTACCGAGGGTTCCGATCGAGTCTTGATTTCTTCCGAGTATACATTACCTACGGATACATTAATGTACGTCACGGTCAAATCTTCAACCGAAAATATAAGTTTGTAATTGCAACAAATATTTTTTCTATATGATAAGATAGACTTTTTCCTGTACTTGTACTGTAAAATCAATCTTCTTGCCAAATTTCATAATTCTAGGTAAACGGAAAGTACCCTATAAATTTTGATTCCCTTGAGTGTCTAAATATACGTTTTATGCGGTATACACGATCATATCTTTTATTTTCGTTAACTTTGAAGGTTGATTTTTTCACAGCTTCAAGGGACTGTAGACTTCGGTATATGGTTTTAATTTCAAATCGATATAGAGGTATCGATTTCCCGAGATAAGGGGTTGTGACAGACGGACAACAAAGTGACCTTAAAAGGGTTCGGTTTTTTTTCCTTTTGAGTTACGGAACCCTAAAAATATATAAATCTTAATCTGGTGGAAGAAAACGAACATTCTAAACCTCTGGCTCTAAAAACTTGAAGTTTTAAACAAGAATTCCTGAAAAATGTCACCGGATAAATTGTGAATGAGCTAGCTGAGCTTCACATCCAGCACATGGACTTAGCCAACCAACACACTCAACTCCAAAATCAAGTGTCTTCATTTGAAAAGTGCAGTGACACATATGAACTGACCTTAAACCGTGTTTCAGAACCACCAATAATTTATTCAATGAGTTGGTAGGTGTCCAGCCAAAATTAGTGTGTGAGCCAGCCATAACCATAGATTTGACAGGTGATGATACCATACCATTGTGTCCTATTGTTTTAAGTCATAAAAAATTAAAGAAATATGTTAAAATTAAGAAAATAAATAAACGGTCTAGGAGAGCAATACAAAAACATAACCTCCTAAAATTTAATATATTACTTAGAAAGGACCGAGTCAGCCTAACAAATAGATTAAATATTTGTACTGAAGAGCTAGAGGAAGTAGGGAACAATATGATATCGATACACAGTGCCTCCAAAATGATTTATTATACAAGGAGTATTTGTTGAAAAATATTTATGGAAAATATGAGAGTTCCCAACAACAACTGAGTGAGCGCTTGTTTGAGGCCGGGGAATTACTAGACTTAGTGAAGTACAATGCTGAAAGATATGAGTCCCTGACTAATAATCTCTCATGCAGCTGTGGCAACCATCCATCATCTCCCCAGCCCCAACTTGACCTGTCTCCACCAATGCTGGCTCTTCCAGCAGAAACCTGTGTCAATACACAGGGAAAAAAAACTATATTTTTTTGTGATGAATTGGGCTCTGGCTTTGGAAAAATACTACACAACTACCTAAGCCATAGTTTTACCAATCATAGTTATCACAATATAACTTTTAAACAAATGATTAAAAGAATTTTAAATTCAAATCTAGAGAAGTATTCTTCAATGGTTTTGCTGTTAGGAAATGGTACTGGTATTACCAGAAAGGACATAGTGGATGGTGTTGACTCCTTACTTAATTTAAACATAGGAAAGCTAATGTTGTGTGCTTTTCCATACTCTGATACTTTTTCAGATGAACAAAATAATAATATTTTAAAGCTGAATAATGTTATTCACTTGTTGACATGTCGTCATAGTGACAAATTATTGTATTTTGACACTAATAAGTTTGTTAGTGGTTTTTAAGTTAACTCAGGGAGCTTGTCCCTGTCTGGTAGATGTAGACATATGATTGCTAGCATATAATATTAATGACGTTATAGCTAATATAACAAATATTAGGATAAGTGACGAGTCTGTGTTGTCTAGTTGTACTAACAACACAGTGACTAATTATTATGATTCCTTGTGTACGAAGGAGGACTCACTTATAATACCAACATTCTTGGAGGTCTCAACCAATCAGGTAGAGTATTCTCTTCCTGATGGAACCCATACAGACTTTTTAGACTCCTCAAGTGTAGCTGTGGTATAAACAATATATTTTGTAATTGTGATTACTTACATAAAGAAATTGTTAATAAGTTACCATCTGATCACAGCGGACAAACAATAACGTTTTGCACTTACATTCCTTTGCAAAAAATTCTAATAAAATTTAGACCAATTACAGATACAAATTTGGAAAAACTAAACAATACTTTGGCTAGTAAACTAGGTGCTCATAGTTTTAATAATATAGACGACCCTAATGAGTTCTATGCCGAGTTTTTTTCTATATTAAACACGCAATTTAATGACACTTTTCCTCTAAAATCTAAAAGTATTTACACTAAGTTCTTATTTAGCGATTGGGCAACTCCAGGCATTCGTATAAGCAGGGAAAAGCTATATGAACTGTATGGCCTGAAGCAGCATATGAATAATATAAGTTTTCATAAGTATGTTGCAAAATATTCTAAAACATATAAAAGTGTATGCAAAACAGCAAAAGCTCTGCATATTAGCAATAAAATAAAATCAGCAGACGACAAAATAAAAACTACTATGAAAATAATAAATAACGAAACAGGTAGAAAGAAACAGCGTGAAACTAAATTTAATTTAAATACTGTACATGGCCAAATAAACTCGGACGCAGAGGTAGCTCAGGAATTTGATAACTTCTTTGCCAATATTCCTCTTAAAACTACAGAGCTTCTCAACTCGTCATCCGCGCTCTCTGCTGACTTACTTAGACAGAATGTAAAGGTATGCCCATCGGAGTTTAAGTTTCAACATACAAACCCCCAGGCCATTATAAAAGCTTTTAAAGATCTTAAAATTAAATCAACAGAAGATCTTTGGGGAATATCTGTAAAAGTTTGTAGATCTATCATTGAAACTATTGCCCCCTACTTGGCTGTCATATTTAACACTAGTGTAGACAAAGGAGAATTTCCGGATCTCATGAAACACAGTAAAGTCGTTCCATTGTTCAAATCGGGTGATTCTCAAGAACCCAACTATTATCGGCCGGTGTCAATTCTGCCAGTTCTCAGTAAGGTGTTTGAAAAGTTAATGCTTAGTCAGATGTTACGTCACTTTAATAAAAATTCCATCTTTCATGAACACCAGTACGGTTTCACCAAAGGGCGTTGTACAACTGACGCCGGTGTCACCCTAATAAAGAACATTTTTAACGCCTGGGAAGAGTCGCAAGATGCCATTGGAATATTCTGCGACCTCTCGAAAGCGTTCGACTGCGTTAACCATGAGACGCTTTTGTTGAAACTTGAGCACTATGGGATTAGGAATAGAGCCCTTGGTTTACTTAGTTCATACTTGATGGGCAGACAGGTTAAAGTTCAGATAAACGGTGTAAACTCACTAGGGTCGGAAACGACAATGGGCGTTCCTCAAGGTTCAATATTGGGTCCATTCCTTTTTTTAAGTTTACATAAATGATTTGCCCCAATTACTTAAAAATCAACCAAAGATGGTATTATTTGCGGATGACACATCACTAATATTTAAAATAGACCGACGTTCACAAAATCTTGACGACGTCAATAGTTCTATTCATCAGGTCCAAAATTGGTTTACGGTAAACAACTTGGCTCTAAATAAAAAAAAAACTAAATGTATTAGATTTTCTTTACCAAATGTTAAAAGTAGTGAATGTGACATCATGTTGAATGGAGGAAAACTGGAGTTCATTAATCAAACGGTTTTCCTAGGTATCACATTGGACGAGAAATTACAATGGGGGCCTCATATATCATCTCTTGCGGGTCGTTTAAGCTCAGCCGCGTATGCTGTTAGAAAGATAAGACAGTTAACAGACGTAGAAACCGCACGTTTGGTCTACTTTAGTTACTTTCACAGCATTATGTCGTACGGTATTTTGCTGTGGGGTCGGGCTGCTGACATTGAATCCATATTTATTTTACAAAAGAAAGCTGTCAGAGCCCTTTATAATCTGCGTCGCCGTGATTCTCTTAGGGAACTTTTTAAAAAGATTAATATTATGACAGTCCCTTGCCAATTCATTTATGAAAATATTATGTATGTGCGGAAAAATCGACATCTTTTTAGTAAAATTAGTGATTGACATAATTTTAATACTAGAAATAGAGACAAATTAGATCAACCATTTTTTAGATTAGCTAAAGTCCACACTTCTTTCATGGGGTATTGTGTTAAATGTTACAACAAAATACCTACTGACATATTAGAACTAAATGAAAGAAAATTTAAAACTTATGTTAAAAGTACACTTTGTAAACAAGCATATTACAAATTAGAAGATTACATTCAGGATAAGAATGCTTGGAAACATGCGGGTCCTGCTCCATAGGACAATCAAGGGTGTAGACAAAATCAAACTGGTTGATTTATGAATTAACTTTATAGATGGGTATACTGTTTCTTTTTTGTGTTTTTATTTTGTGTTTAATTGGTGGTTATTAAGATTATCTGTAAATATGTGAGTGCCATTTACCTAATTTTTTTTTAGAAAAGGAATAAGTACCTCTGCTGGTTATACTTTATTCTTATAAGTAGCATACTCTGGGTGTATCGTCCTCACATAATATTAAATTGATTTTTGTATACCAAATTTTGTAAAGTCGTTATTTGAAAAGAGTAACTATGGAGTTTCTTATCCGTTCTTCTCCATAAGAATCTACCTTTCCGAATGGACAGTAGAGTCACTTTATTAATATATTTTACTGAACTGTAAATGCTGACGTTCAAAAGTGCCGTTTAATGGCCTAATTGAAATAAACGTTTTTGACTTTTGACTTTTTGACTTTTGTGACCTGAAAATTTCTTCTACAGTGGTACGAATCAAAATTCCATAGTTTATTTATAGTCTCGCCTTGTCGTATTTATATACCAGCGGCGACCAATCAGTGCACACTTCTACATTTTTTTCTTACTTTTTGGTGTGACATTAAAATTTCAAACTAGGCCCTGATTGGTCTGTGTTGCTGGAGTTAGAATTAAATAGTTCTCTCGTCCGATGTTTTCTTAGTGTACGATAAAGTATATTCCATTTATCTATTTCCTTATTTTTTTTTTTCCAAAAGTGCATGTATGTTGTGGCTTGTGTTAGATTATTAGTTGTTTAATTAAAACTGCTTGCGTACGCTTAACAACAAAACACACAACTATTAACAGCAATGCTTAAGGATCCCTAACACCTCTTTTATCTGTAATATACAATTGAACATGATATCAGTTCGTAATTTGTACTGCCACAAGTCGCGTCTATGAACTTGAAATACGTTTGTACTATAAGTACCTATCGATTTAATGTCATCAATGCAGGTATTTAGTGAAACGGAAATTCACTGAAGTTAGAGAATTCTCTTATGTGTAGCTATCATAATCAAAATCCTTTTAAATACGCATATACAGAACGATAACTAGTATGTTTGGATCCATGATACAAGTTTGTTGATAGTGTGAGCGCAACATTGAAGCAAAATTTGATAGACTGCCTATAATCTAAGTTAATCTTCTACTTTTCTGTATCGAATGACACTATAATTTATTTATTTTTAGCCTATTACGTCCCACTCCAGGGCAAAGGCCTCCCTTTCTTCCTTCCATTCTACCCGGCTGTGGCTTACCGGGGTCTGCCGTTATGCCGCCGGGCATTTTCTGGGACCCACATTGTGGTTAATTTAGTCCATGAATCATTCGACATGTGGCAGATTATCATGCCACACGATAATGTGGCTAAAGATTTCGCCAAGTAATCTTCGGTAGGAAATCATCCTACATCGTATATTCAGGCACTCGTACGGCTGCCTTCTCCGACGCAACAAAGATCGAGTAAAATTGCCAAGCGCATACTTGGCTCGCCAGTGATAGGGTTTCGTTGCAATCTCTTTATATGCTATACAGCTACTTACGATGAATGACAAGCTGTGAGTATTTTACCGCAATTTAAGTTGGTTCCTAGAAACGAAATACAACCCCTACGGCTCATTATGCCACGGTGTTTTCAGAATTTCTTTCGGTTTTTATTGAAAGTGAAGCGAAGTTCTTGGAAAACACTTAAGGACAGGACAGTTCCGCGTGGCTTCGCTACCTTGCTGCCCGTTCTGCTTCGTATTTCCTATCGGCATGAAACTTGTTGATCTAACGTAATCCTAACTAATATTATGAATTCGAAAGCGAGTTTACTTGTTTGGTTCTTACGCTTACGAATTTTGGGACTAATGGGGCCCTGGAGACGGTTATACGCTACTTAAACGTGAACGAAGCCGTGAGCAAAATCACGTGGTTGCTCTCAAAATATTTATATATTTGAATTAAATTAAAACAGTCAGTCCGTCGGATAGAACTTTGGATATCATATTTTCCTAAGTGCTATCCGAGGCTCTGTCTGATTTATTCCCTTAGGCGTAAAGGAACACGTAGAAATGCGCAACAAAATGTTTAAACCACTATCATTGAGCTTGTTTGACCTAAGCTGCGGGCAAAGTTAATAATGTTTTATCATATTACTAGCGACCCGCCCCGGCTTCGCACGTGTAATGTTACTGATATGCGACCAAAAAATCGTTTATTGGACACTTGGTAAAACATCGATTTTGCTACACTATTTATCTTTTTAATTATAATGTGGTTTACACATAAATCTTCCGACAGAAGTTATCTGAATGATAGTGAAAACCACATTCAATTCCGTTGCCTAGTTTAAAAGATCTGAACGTACAGACGCGAGGCGATGGAAAGCGACTTTGTTTTACACCTTGTAGAGATATAATCTGCTAATCTGCTTAAAAGCTACACTAGCGTCTGCAGTGATGTGTCCTTTGTGCTCCGAAATAAGGTGATTTATTTTGCCTCTTGCAAATTTCTCGATGATATCCATTCATCAATCAATCAAAACATTCGCCAACTTGGAGCCCTATTGTAAGACCGGTGAATCAAATTTGGACGAATGGGTTATGTTGTATTTTAGTATGTATGTTGTATGTTGCTAAACTAATATATGAATAGGAAAGATTTATTTGTTTGTTACCATTTGGCTCGAAAACTACTCAACCAATTTTAATAATTCTTTCGCCAAAAACGTTTTACTTTCGAAAAAAATTGAGGTTCCTACGAAAATTGTAATGATAAAACCCAAAGTAGCAAAAGTTGCTTAATAAACTCATTATTTGGCGTGCGCTGAAAAAACTATTGATGATACATAAGGATAATGTACTACATACCTATAGAAAAGTCCGCGAATGTATATGTGTAACTATTATGTTTAAGTCGCTTTTTGTTAAAATGATTCAATAAAAACCTGGGTGGAATGTAAAAGTGGTGATCTTGGTGTCATTATAATCTTTATCCATTTTAATGTTTTAATAATTAAGGTTGATTATGTATCTACACGTAAATGACACTTTAAATTATTCAAATCGGGCCTTTCGTTCAAAAGTTACGACGTGTATAAAAATGCTCTAAGTAAAATGTCGCGGTTTGAGCGAACTGGGGAGAATCTTTAATGCTTAGACCGATGAAGTTAAAACAGCATTAATGATTTCGATAAAAAATAAGAATAACAAATCTTTAGATTTTTCGAAAATAAACCCCCAAAGAGGCGAAAAGGGGTAATGAAGTATTTAGGGGAGAAGATTGCCGCCACATGAAGAACAAAGAAGCAAAATTTGTACGTCAACAAAAATAACCGCAACGCCCTATATCCTGCCAGCAATGAACTATCAACGAAATCCTGCATCGCGCAAGCAAAGTTCTCCATGCGATTTGAACATATACAACAGTCCGCATATCAACTATCAGGCAGTTTCCCACCAGACATAACAACCGTCGAGTAAGAGGATCCTCCCATTTCAGTGGAGGTGTGCGGGACTTTACTCTCTGTACCGCATACCTCCATACTGGTGACCCTCGACATTAAACATCAGCGCAGCCTTCATGCAACTTCTTCAGCGTGAAGTCATCATCATCACTCCTCATCCTGACCTCAAGCTCTCGAGCAGCGAGTCATACATCCAGCCAGTACCCACGGCTTCTACGGGTATCCTGACTACCAGCATGCAGCGGACGCGCATTCAGCATCCTCAGCCTCTCATCATCCTCAACCTCATCAGCGACCTTAGCAAGCACACTGCACCTTTGGCCAGTTTCATGAAGAGCCATGAAGAATCTCTCCTGATCGACCCCAAGCAATCACGTCACTACGTCGCACAGCTCCGACCCACTGGAGCCAGCAGCACCACTCCGACTCACTGGAGCCTGCAGCATCACAGCGAGTCACTGGGATGACATCACCCAGACTCACTGGGGCACCGCAGACAGTTCTGACTCACCATGAACTCTGGGACTTCCAGTTCCGACTCACTGGAACCAACCTTCCACTGGCCTGGCAAGCATCTCAAGGTGTACGGACGACTCATCCTCTATCGACCTCCGGTCTCCGGAGGGGAGTGATGTAGCGGCATCAATGCCGCCACATGAAAAGCAAAGAAGCAAAATTTGTACGGCAACAAAAGAACCACAACGCCATCTATCCTGTCAGCAATGCAACCAACAAAATCATGCATCGCGCAAGCAAAGTTTTCCGTGCGATTTGAACATATACAACATTCCGGATATCAACTATCGGGCAGTTGCCCACCAGGCACAACAACCATCTGGTCGGAGGATCCTCCCATTTTCAGTGGAGGTGTGCTAGACTTTACTCTCTGTTCCGCATACCTCTACAAGATTATTGCCTTATTCAATTTAAATGGAAGTTGGTATGAAGTATAAGTGAGATAATTGCAACAGATGTAACAATGTTTGCATAATCAACCCCTGACGGGGTTAACGGGGTGAACAGTTGCGCTGATCCTGAGACTACAAAATGAGCAGCAGAAATGGCTGGGTAAGTAATGAAAATCATTGTGCTTAGTTTCCAAAACAATCCTGAGTTTTTCTGTAGTAGCCCTCAAATTGTGATATAGATGTTATCAATTGTTTTGGTTTGATTCCAATGCAATTTCTTTATGATTACAGAATCATGTAGTTTGTTTAATGTTATACTTGAGTTTGTATTTTCTTAGTGGCATAATATAGTGTTTGTTTAATTTCAATTTTATGATTTATGTAGTTTTATAATATAATACTTTATTTTAATATGTTATGTAATGATAGTTACTTTGCACACTATTGTAAAAATTCAAGTTTTTCCAACTTAAGAGGCAGCTGTTGCTGGGGAGTTTGTTTCGCCACTTGCTCTCCCCGGCTAAAATACTTGGAAGTTGTAATGGGTAGGCGTTTTAGGGACTCTCTTTTATGTAAAATCTACCTGACTTGCGCAACATCGTCTGCGTCACATTTTCATTAATGCTCCGCTCCTATTGGTAGTAGCGTGGTGTTGTATAGCCTTCCTCGATTCATGGATTATTCAACACTTGAGTGACGACATTTTAGAATTGAAAAATTCTTTATTGTTTCGAAGAAATGGAGAATATTTCAATTCTAACCAGTAGTTATTAGTATTGGTGACACTCAAAAATGACTGGCTCTCAGTTGAATTTTAAGCATTTATATTAAGGCATGTAATTTTCAAACGGTATATGTGCAAAAAGTATTACTAGTTGACAACATTTTTGTCCTAGAATTGAAAAGCAAAGTTAGTTGAGCCATCTACGGTCAAGTGCTCTTAAATAAACTATTTATCGAGCGAAGTCCAAGGTCCCAAAAAGGCTGGTACGCAGTATTAACATTTTCTTCGAAATAGACGAAAACGAAACTCAAATTAATGACGAAAATTTTACCATCAAAGACAAAAGCTACGGTGAAAATAAAAGAATAATACTAATGTCCACGAAGTAAATGATGGATTTATTGCATACAGCGGATTTCTGGCTACCAGACGAAACATTAAAAAAAGTACCATCTATTTTTCAGTAATTATATACAACTAGCTGCCGCCCGTGGTTCCGCCCGCGTGAATGTTTAAAATTATCCCAAGTACAAAAATATCCTATGTCCTTTCCCGGGACTCAAACAACCTCTATACCAAATTTCATCTAAATCGGTCCAGCCGTTTGCGCGTGAAGAAGTAACAAACATATACACACACTCACAAACTTTCGCCTTTATAATATAAAGTGTGAAGTGTGATGTGATGTGATACACGGCAATATATCGTTAACCGCAAATAAAAATAAAACATATCCATTGCTGTATTGCTAATGTACTAATAAAAATAAAAGGACCAATGATCTCATGTTTCAGTTATTAATTGAATATGGTTTGGAGAATGGGATGACGTTTTCGCCAAAAGTTTTTATCCTTGATTTCGAAAAGGCAGCTATAAACAGTTCGCGATCAAATTTTGATGAATACTTCATGGATGCCACTTCCATCTGGGTCAAGTCCAAGCACGAGGCTTAGCGACTAGATATGCCCAAGGTATAACATTTAAAACTGTGGTTTATTTATTTAAACTTAATGTACAATAGTGGTACATGAGCGAACTTAATGCACCAAGGTATTCTCTACCAGTCAACCTTTGGGTTAAAAAGACTACACTGTGGTAGGTTTACAACAAATAAAAATAAAATTTAAAATAGAATTTTGTTTTGGAAAGAATACACAAATAATATATGATGTTAAGTCTATACTTGCCCTTAGTTGCCGGCCCGCTAATGAATTAACACTATATTTCCATAAACTTAAGGATAAACTCGAAGGTAAAGTTGCCCGTGCGTTACCCAACTTCATTTACCCAACTAGATAGTTTAAGTAAATAGTTCAGGTAGATGGTGAAGGTAGAGGTGAAGCTAAAGGCTTAGCTAATTGGTTTGACGAGAGTTATATACATTGGGCACTTGCACTGCGCCCGCAAAATACAGCCCTGAATTTTGGAGTTGTGAAGTGGTGAATAATTTGGGCATACCACGAACACAAAATTCCGCAAAATCGTGGCACCATCACATAAACCAAGTTATTTACAAATAAAGCCTGGCTTTTATCATTTATTGCACGAGCTGATTAAGGAATCAAAAGTAAATATGTCTGATATCGAATCAATGATAAGCGGTACTTCACTAAAAAAAAAATTCACGTCGTCAAAAACTTAAACGTCATTAATGTATTTACGTGCTACCGGATTGTGGAGTAGGATACTGGGTTTCTTAGAGGTCGGATTCAATTTCGTAAAGTCCATTCAGAAAACTTACGACATTTTCATAAGGGTGGCATATATGTACAGCGTGAAATTTTATTGGTTATTTTCCCGCAGTGAAATGAGTTTGTCTTGGTAATACAATCGATTTATGAAAAATAATAAATTTAAAATCAAGAAATGGCAGAATAACAATGGTGATAAACACACAAACACGAGATATTTTATAGAATAGAAGATTTTGATTCGTATAATTGCAGAACAAATGTTCATTTGACAATTTATCGCGAGTTTACAATCTCTCAACATATTTTGTAATCTTACGAAGTTTGCAATTATCCGGTGACATATATAACTAGCTTTTGCCCGCGACTTTGTCCTCGTGGAATAGTTTCTATAGGCAGCCATTTTTTCCAAAACGCTTGTACATATCGCGGCAATAAAGCGGTAATTTCAATAAATCTAATTTTACAGGAGAAATTAAAGAAGCTAATTCGTTTATAGTTCAGCGTACACTGATCCAAAACAGGCGTTCAATATGTCAAATGAAAGCTAATATTTTTACTAGTTTAACCGTTCAAAAATAATTGTTATGATATAATTATTTAATGAAATAATTAAAAAAAAACAACAAATTAAAGACGATACCGTTTCAATTGCAACATCATTAACGACTTTATAAACACCGACACTGAGATTATGAAACTTAAGTATGTAATAATATGACGTAATTACCACTTTAGATCTCGAGCCTACCGGCCGATTACCATCTTCAGGGATTTTTATTTCACTAATCGCTGTTTTGGAAATTTAGTTTAAAGATGTTCACCGGTTTTTTGTGTTATACGTCTTAGAGTAATGCATGCTACATGCAACTTAGTCGTCAGAGAATTCTCCATGCAATAAAGCTGTTATTGTCATTCATTGTAAAAAAAAATAACAACATTAAAATGGGCGTAGCCGACGCTTAACGCTGTATTGCCTGGGGCTAGCGATATGTTTATTTATTTTATTTATCAAGTGCCTAAATACAAAGGTTTTTGTTTTAGCTACAATAATGACGGACTTCTATACAAACTTTCATCCCATATTTAAAACCCTTCAAGCCCATTTCTCGCGACAATAGGTTCTAATCTATTTCAGTACTAAATTTCATCAAAATCGATTCAGCGGTTTAGGTGTGAAAGCGTAACAGACTGATGTAGTTACTTTCGCATTTTTAAAACTAGCTGCTACCCGCGTGAAGGTCAATGGGATTAAGGTCAGGGCTCCTTGCTGGCTACTCCATATCAGTAATTCCAACCACCATAAGAAGTAGGTTCGCCTATGTATATCTGCACGAATGAGTACCGGCGAACTGAAGCGAACGTTCGATTGAGTACATAAAAAAACGGCCACTGTTTATCCGTTTGCATTTATCCGAGAGTAGTACGAGCTTCCATTGTTGAAGCGACAAATCAACGTGATCACGCATAAACCGAAGCTTCGCATGGCGATGAGCCGCTGTATATTAAGTGGTGCGAAAATAACTTGTTTTTTTACGTCTCCTATATCGTTAATCGATGACCCGATAAAAAAGCTTAATTCTTACAAAAAATTAAAAACCTACGAGTTTATTTTGAGGTGACGGCAGTTTGCAAAAAACTTGAATTTACTGTTTTAAATTGTACCGCAAATTATTGTGTAAACATACTACTTTTAATTTATTCTTAGCCATATCTCGCGTTTAAACGTATTACTTTGTAGTGGAATATCGTTGCTTAGTTTTGCAAGTATTATATTAGGAATTATTCATTGTAATAACTTCCGACACAAAAATATGCCGAAAATACGGAATGATTTGCGTGCACGATGCTGTGTTTGGTGATCCAGTGAAACTAAGTGTTATGTTACCAACATTATTGTGATGTTATAAAATATGATTTGTGGCTTAGCAACAACTTGCTTGTGGCTTAAACAACGGAAAAGTGAAAGAATTAATCATTGAAAAATGGCACACTGACGCAAAAAAACAGATAATTTAGGAAGATTCCCTGAAAAAATTGTTTGATGTCGCAACATGTAGAAAAGTATAAAAATGTATGACTAAAGTGCCCGCTGCTGAAAGAAACCTCTTGAAAGACCAACGAAATGATCGGAAGATGTTATATTATTTTATTACCCACGCAACTTCGTCTGCGTCACATTTTTCATGAATGCTCGGCTCCTATTGGTCATAGCGTGATGTTATATAGCCTATAGCCTTCCTCAATAAATAGGCTTCCCAACACTAAAAGATTTTTTCAATTCTATTTAAATTTCTAATAAATAGTCACGAATAACTGATCTAGTGGTAAATGATCAATTTATCGACCGCCGAGAGTAGAAAATAATCAAAGTACTAATATCGCTATTCAAAAATAGGGGTTGGTGGTAGAAGGGTGAAAATTTAGGGTTGTATGCATTTTTGAATTCCGAATCATGAAAAAAAAATTAAAATTTTGCCCAAAAAAAAAAAAATAACATTGTCGGGGACCACCCTTGTCACTTTGGGGTATGAAATATAGTTTACGTTCTATTCTCAGACCTTCAGAATGTACACACAAAATTTCATAAGATTTTTTTTCAATTTCCCGGCTTTGTGCTAATAAGAAATGACCGAATGGTTGGTGGTGGTGGTGGTGCTGATATATCTCCGTGCTTATATTCCTTCTTCTGTAGTCTTTGAGAGGATGCCAGCAATATAGAATGGTCTCCGCTGGTAAGGTAGGCCAGCCCAGTTCGCATCGTCAGAATCGTGATTTCAACCCTGAATAATGAGGTGAGTTTTTTATTTTTGGGCATTATGTATGGGCTGGCCTACCCTTACTGCAGCCTACTGCACGCCTATGGTTTACGTATACTTCAGTCGATGATCAAGTAAATTTTTTCATGACTAAACTAATTGAGCTTTACGATGGACACGCTCCTGTTCGAAATGTGAAGGTTAAACACTTGCCGTCACCGTGGCTGACGAATGAGATCAAAACTTTCTTGAATATAAAAGCTACGGCATAGTCCATATTTAAGCGTCACCCTAATGACGCTAACAGGGAAAGATATGTCACACTTCGTGAACACTGCAATAAGGTGTGCAGGAATGGCAATCGCCATCAAATTCATGATTCCGTCCAAAATGGAGACGCATCCAAAGTTTGTAAATTTCTTAGGTCATTGGGGGTCGGTAAAACCCAAAATGAAACTATCTGTAAAGGTATAGACATTGGTGCAATGAATAATCATTCTACTTCTTCGTCTAATTTCGATAGGACAATGAAGTTCAATACGTTAAATAATCTTTCATCTCTTTCGACATTAAAATGAGCCCAAACACGATGGTTATGCTAGCAAGAGTCTTTGAAAAATTGCTTTTCTATACTTCGCTTGAACAAATACTCAAAACCATAATTATATTTATGTGTTCGCCAACGAAATCGAAAAAAAAAACGTATTTCTATTTTAATTCAGACGACAAAGAAACTGGGAGGATATGTGTGATTTCTGTCGAAGTTGAGTAAATTTTCTATGGGCCGTGACCATTCTTTTTTAATAAACTCGGACGAACGAAGTCAGTAACCATAAAGACAGTGTAATGTTATTATTTATATTTGCTCTTTTAATTTAAAACTCTGTTGCAAAAGAAATAGAGCGTATTTTGCTGTAACAACATGGTTTCCCGATAGGGATTCGTGATTTCGCGCGCATGCCCCGCGGCGTAAGTAAACATTAAGTTGGCGAGGTCCTTAAGATGTTGAAAAGATGGTAGCATCAACAGGTGGGGTACCCCTTACAACCAAACAGTTTTATTTGGGCAAGTTTCCAAATGTAACAATGTACTTACCTAGAATTGAATTAAGGTTTATAGGCGAATAACAGAACTTTGCTTTTCTGAAGTCGTTTTTATATTTCATTAACTATTGTTGGTCCAATACGAAAATACAACCGACTTCCAAATAAAAAACACTACAAAGTATAAAATAACTTAAATTTCGGAAGTCGGTGTTTTTTGGTGCTTTTTTTTTCGTTTTTTGACACAGAGTTCCGAAATTAAAGTTATTTTATACTTTGTAGTGTTTTTTATTTGGAAGTCGGTTGTATTTTTTTGGAAAAAAGTTACATAATACACTTTTTAGTGGTGATACCCCCACCACTAAGTGACATTGACATTCCCATAATGAGTAGTTGCACTATTTGCCGTTTAAGAATTACTTTGTGTGCCTTCGCAGTCCAAGTCCATACAAGCTCATAGTTAAAAATCTACTTTGCTTTGGTACTAGATTTTATTTATTTTAAGTTGAGGAGGTCACTGGTTTATCTTTGAAGTTAACTGTCCAATGCAAATGCAATATAGCTGTAACTAAACCCAACGCAAAAATAATCACTAAGATCGGTTAATAAACAATGAAGTTATGCCCGAATAGATAACCCCAAAAACATTTTTTAAGATTGACCAGTTTGCATCTGCGTACTCCTTCACAGCGTACCGGCATGCTGTTATGTTACGAACTGGTGTTAACAAGAAACAGACACGCGATTTCAGAAATCCCGGGAGATTGCTATCATTTATTAAAGAGTTCCGTTGCCTACCTCAGTTAAGATCTTCACCAAATTAAAACGCAACCAGTTTGAAAAAATACTCTTTCAAACAACAAAATAATCATCCAGATCGGTTGGCCCTTGGCTTAAGGATCGCAAAACAAACACACAAAAAAACACACAGTCGATTGAGAAACTCCTCCTTTTTCCAATCCGGAGCGCACTAAACTGTCGCACTTACCCTCAAAACATTATGTTTTGTTCAAAGATCCGATTCGTAAATACCCAATGACGATCATAAACTGAAACTCAAAACTTGCGCCCTAAAGCTCGCCTATTTCCACTCACACAATAGGTATACACCATAATTCTATTACATTTCGGTCCGTGTACGCAGCGAAAGCGTTAGGACGTATATATTGCTGTGTGTATTCAATTCACTACGTTTTTGTTCTCACTAGATGGGTAAATTTGATGGGTTTTAATTTTAATACTAGAAATAGAGACAAATTAGATCAACCATTTTTTAGATTAGCTAAAGTCCACACTTCTTTCATGGGGTATTGTGTTAAATGTTACAACAAAATACCTACTGACATATTAGAACTAAATGAAAGAAAATTTAAAACCTATGTTAAAAGTACACTTTGTAAACAAGCATATTACAAATTAGAAGATTACATTCAGGATAAGAATGCTTGGAAACATGCTGGTCCTGCTCCATAGGACAATCAAGGGTGTAGACAAAATCAAACTGGTTGATTTATGAATTAACTTTATAGATGGGTATACTGTTTCTTTTTTGTGTTTTTATTTTCTGTTTAATTGGTAGTTATTAAGATTATCTGTAAATATGTGAGTACCATTTACCTAATTTTTTTTTTTTAGAAAAGGAATAAGTACCTCTGCTGGTTATACTTTGTTCTTATAAGTAGCATACTCTGGGTGTATCGTCCTCACATAATATTAAATTGATTTTTGTATACCAAATTTTGTAAAGTCGTCATTTGAAAAGAGTAACTATGGAGTTTCTTGTCCGTTCTTCTCCATAAGAATCTACCTTTCCGAATGGACAGTAGAGTCACTTTATTAATATATTTTACTGAACTGTAAATGCTGACGTTCAAAAGTGCCGTTTAATGGCCTAATTGAAATAAACGTTTTTGACTTTGACTTTGACTTTGGTACGAATGATAACGGCTACGATGCTGACATTACCGACAAGTTGTATATGGAGTGTTCGCAAGGAAAGTGTAAGAAGCCTTACCATCTCAAATGTCTGGCTGTGACGTAGGAGAAGTATGAGGCGTTTACACAGGAGTACAAGAAAAAATGGGTGTGTCCAGAATATGTTAGCACTATTCCAAAACAAGGGAATTCCGACACGCCAGTTCGAGGAAGCATAATCACAATGGATAAAACTTTTACGGCCGGTGCGAGCGACTGCTGCGTAAACAATCAGCGCGGTAGTCGTCGCAACCCGAATGAATCAGATATTGATCATGACAATAAACCATGTGACGGACTACGGGAGTTGCGCTTGGAAATAATAGCACGGGACTGGATGAACAAATTAAAGAGTATGCGCTGCTTCAAAATAGATTTATCAAGACTGATACAAGAAAATTATGGAGGTAGTTCAGGAATAGGCAAACAAAGTTAATAAGTTAGGAACAATAATCAAAGACTTATTAAAATCAAACGAAGTTCTACGAGCGCGTCTTACTACGAATAGTTCAAAGCTGGATAGTACAGAGGGATTTGCACCTAAGGGCCAAATAATGTCATCAACTACATTTGTGACATTCTTAAACAAAATCAAACGAGGGTAATTGCAATTCCACCAAATCAAAGAATATGTGGCCACGTAATCCACAAGTTCAGCTTCGGAGAACAAAACACCACTATCAATAAACAAAGTGAGTGAAGTGACTACTAGCATAGTTGAGGTAACAGAAGAAGATAATAAAAGTCTTAATAGTGAAGAAAAACCGATATATGTACTAATGAAGGCGTGAAAAGAGTAGGAAGTACTACTATAAATGAAATTCAAGGAACGGAAAAAAAAAACATTTACACGTCTGGCTTCTACAGAAAGAGACTTGAACAGCTGTATTTCCGGAGATGTGAAAGATTACCCGGGTCATACCGGTACCGAAAGGAGGTTCGGAAATTAAAGTTGAAGAATACAGAGCGTTTGCAATGTATTGTTAACAATGGCTAAAGTTTTAGAATGTGCTATTCATAGGAGCGTTTTTCAGCAAGTTGGCTCGCAACTCACAGATGCGCAGCCTAGATATCAGCCGGCTAAAAATACTACCAGTAATTTACTCAGCTACATGATTGATGTGGTGCCGGTAGTAGACGGTGGGGGACAAATCGATGCTGCATCGCGGTCGGTTTCACCCCGCACTGACTTAAGTTTTTTGAAAGTTATATGAGTAACAGGCAGCAGTATGTTGACTATGCAGGATATCAATCGAACGCATATTATACTAGATCTGGGGTAAGCCAGGGAACTAATCTAGGGTCTCTGGAATCTCCCCAGCACAAACGTAAATGACTGTGAAATACTGCAGAGAGATATAGTCAGAGTTGCTTGGAGCAAGAGTAATCTCCTGCTGTGTAACACATCTAAGTGTGTGACCATAAGTTTCTCGCGCGCACTCGCACCCATCACACATACATATACGGTGGACTTAGTGCGGATGGTTAGGGTCACTGAAGTGAGGGACTTGGGAGTTAATTTCATTATTGACTCACGTTTCGTGATCATATAGTTAAGGTATGCAAAAAAGCATATAGAAACTTAAGATTTGTGCTTAAGGCTTTACAAATATTAATGTTATAACGGCATTATATAATGCTTTAGGTAAGAAGCCAACTAGAATGTAATGCAGTTATCTGGGCTCCACATGAAACTAAATATAGTCTCATGTTGGGCGAATTTACCTATAGAATTTGCTATGGTTAAAACAGTGGAACCAATTAATTTTAAGTGTGCTACAATATCGCATTGGATCTAGCCTGTAAGGATATTTTTATATTTAGAGTGAATAAATAAGTACTCAAATGTATAACATATCGATTTTCTACTCATAAAAAAGACAATCTTGTGTGTTCGACAATATAACAGAAGAAATAATATAAAATGAAAAGGGTTAAAGAAATATTATTATTTCGGTTTATAGTACGGCACCCCCTTGTGTGCTATTCCGACTCGCACTTGACACCACGTACCCTTTGGCACGCAACACTATTTCTTGACATCAGTTAAAGAATTTTCAAAATTGGATCAGCACTTCCTTAAACAAATATGAACGCATACAACCCTAATCTCTTCAAAATTAGACTGAACAGGCTTCTTCTAGGTAAGCTCGCTCCATCGTCGACTTTGTTTCTGTTATCTATGACCTAGACAAGAATCAAGAGCAAACCCATATTAAATAAAAAAATAGCACAAGTAAAACTGAAAAGTTCGAAAATCTGTATAATTTAAAATGCTTTGTCCTACTTGTTGTATCTACGAACAGCCTAAACCGCTGGTGAAATTTGGTGCACGTGTTCCTTACGTGGTATAGGCATCCGATATAAACGGATTTTTGGAAGCTCTAAGGGGGTGAAATAGGGGATGAAAGTTGGTAAAAACTTATTCCATGTTTTCCTTGGGTTAATAAACTTGAAACTTGGCACCTTAGAATAGATTCAGTTTTACACAGAGGACTCCTTTGTAATGTGTACAAGGAATGTTAAAGTATATTTTGTAAAAATTAATCGCATCGTGAAACGGAATGGCAAAGTTTGTAAGGATCATTTTGATTTGTGGTCAGATTCACATAAAACGACGTAAAACTGGTGGATGCCAAGCTTCACAGCTTAGCTCATCGCCCGCAAGGTTGCCTGCTTGTCAGTCTTCTACAGATTGTACTTCGGGGAGAGTGTCCAGGAACTCCACGACCTCATCCCCCCGGCCCCCTTCTACCATCGGACATCTAGACGCACTACAAGTTACCATCCCTATCTTGTTGCTATTCCACCAATTCGCACTAAAAGTTTCCAAACGTCTTTTATAATGCACACAGCAAAGGACTGGAACTCTCTGCCTACGTCTGTGTTTCCGAACGCATATAACCCTAATCTCTGCAAAATTAGAGTGAACAGGCTTCTTCTGGGTAAGCTCGCTCCATCGTCGACTTTGTCTCTGTCATCTATGACCTAGACTAGAGTCAAGAGCAACCCATATTAAATAAAAAACATGATGAAAATAATGCTTGATATTCGATTTACTTAAAGAAACATCTATTGCAGCATTTTCTAAAATGTCTCCTTCAAAGGATTCCTTTAACGAGTGGATGCTAATTATAATATAGACCATGCCCTGTTCTTTTTATTTCAGGATTATGATCCGAACGATTTTCCTTAGAAAATTCCTTCTTAGATCTAAATCTCTTAGAAGTGTTTTTTTCTTGTGAATATAAGCGATTGCACTGTATTTCTTTTGTGTTTGATTTGTTTGCATAAGTTTACTCAGTAGTCTTAATTGGTAATATTAGTCATAGGTTTTATCTCTTCGTAGTTTAATTAATGTACATATATTGTTTTTCGATATTTCCTTACATTTATATTGTTGGTTTTTTTCATTCCTCGGAATGGCTGCAAAATATGAAATAATAAGTCTTACTTTTATCCAATAGTAAGACTTATTAATTTCCTGCAGGCGTATGCCTTTTTCGTTCGCGTTCATATTTGTTGTACGGCATACAAGAAAGTTCAATGGAAATTCGTAAAGAAATTGTCGGTCATGTGATACAGAATCGTCATGAATTTGCTGTAATGTCTCATGACAATAATGTAGACAATTATATTACGAAGGACGAATATGCTTCAGAAATGTTGCAACACTCAACCTACGGCAGTTTGTGTGAGTTAGTTGCAGCCGCAACGGTACCTTTTTGCCTACTTCGGTACCGAAGGTCGCCCTATCAAGCGGTTACGTTTTTCGCAAGAACTCTCTAATGGTCATTTCGATGCCTATGCTCATGCAGATTTTAATGACACTGATACGCGTCCAGTCGCCAGGAAACGCTGAAATAACAATATCCTTCACTTTTATTATTTCTCAATCTTCAACCGTTTCTCGTGTTGCGCAAGACTTTATAATGCCAATCTACGAGCATTCGCCAATAATTGCAATTATCAAATCAGATTTAACATCTTCTTCGTATAATAATAATACAACTAACACTGCGACTACCTGTAAAGAGTCTCCAACGTTCACTTCCCAGGAATCAAACCAAAATGTACTTTGTTTGAAAGAAACACAGAGCTAGATTTACCGATGTGGTCAGAAAGTTGCAACTTAAGCAAGCATGAACAACATACAATCAAAACAAATCTTCTAAGAATTGTAAACTTGCAGCAAACTATCAGCGAAACCACCCTGAAGCATACAGAGTATCGCAGTCTATATGAAAAAACTCATGAGGAACAGCGAGTAGTTTTTTTCACGATCATAATGTAATGGAAGAAAGTAATAATATCGTTGTTTTGGGACCGATGAACAACAAAAGCTCTCAAGTACTGAGATGAATCTATGGGAATGTGATTCCGGAAAAGGCGTGCTCGAACCTTTTTAAAAACTTCCGGCGTTCTGTTTTATTTAATCACTAGCGGACGTCACGCGGGCGTCTCGCTGATAATGTAGCTATCCATTGGTGAAAGAATTTTTCAAATCGGTCCAGTAGTTTTTGAGTTTATTCATTACAAACATACACACACAAAAATACAAATTTTTCCTCTTTATAATATTAGTGTAGATAAACCTCCTAAGCATGATCATTTCATGGCCGGCGCCAATATAGCGGTTGTTTTCAAATGACTGTATTTGGAGCTCAATAGATAATACTTTAACTTCTAGTTTAAATTTTTCTTTTAAAGTCTCAATATTGCTAACTTTTAATTAAGGGAAGGAGCGAGACAACCCCAACACAAGTATTATTAATTACTTACTGGGGCTGTTTCATTCACATTTGTAAATGTAACCGTTTGAGACAAATAAACAATTTATTTTTTTAATACAGGACGGTTATATGCCAACATTTAAAGTGCAGGCACAGGAGTACCATTTGGTTAGATGTTTGTTACCAGCATCTCAAAAAAAACCACAATACTCACAAATATATTTTGTTGGTGAAGACGACAGAGAAGTTCAATTGAGGTGCAATAACTTCCCCTATGTAAAACTGGCTTAGTCAGGCAACTACAATACATGCTACATACTTATAATGCATATGTAAGATAGTTGAAGAGCATTTCAAGTAGTTATAAACGCTGAGAGGAAGCCGCTGATCGGTCACAGCGGTCGCTTCAATCAACTTACATCAAAGGAGGTTGCCTTAGTTATGATTGGGCAGCAATTCTCAAAACGGGATATTATACTTGAGAGTCACGATAACAAGTTGCATCGCATAAGTGACATCCACCATTCATACGACGATAATCATTGGGACACTACTTTAGTGGAAGCGGCATTATGCGACTGTCCTTGGACGATGCGAGAGATTTACTATTATAATGTTAGTTTTTTGTCAACTGTCAGATCCTTTAAGTCACTGGGAAAAAGATAAAAATAGTCTTTCGAAGGAGATTAACCTTTTGAACGCCATTGTCACGTATACATGACAAGCAAGCGCGTACCCGTACGCCAAACGTCACAAATATGTGACAAAAAGTACGGCAAATTTGTGGCTTGGCGGTTGGGGCACGCCTATGCATTTATGTTCTGGCGATCAAAAGGTTAAACGGCAACTAGAGAGAGAGTTACAGGAAGTTGCGCACAATCTGGTATGTTCCGCGATTGTAAACTTATACTTTGGGATGAAAGCACAATGGCGCATAAAGGTGGCTTCGTAGCGCTAAACCGAACTAAAATATCAGAGGAAACGATAACGTAATGGGAGGAGTTACCGTCATGGCGCCAAGAGGAACTCGAGCTGACAAAGTTAAGGCTTGCATTAAAGCCTCAACTCTTTAACCCTTTAATAAAAAAAACTCCACCTTAAAAAAACATGCGAGTGCACTTGAAGGGCGATATTTGTGCTGGACAGTTTTCGAATCTCCTAAATAGGGAATGGAAAATACCCTGAAACTGGGAACCTGAAACTGACCTTTAATTGTTTCAACGGTTGGCGATATAATAGCCCAAATATACCCAGACGTCCAAAACCTAATCAGCAAACCCATGGAATGTGATCATGCGACTTTGACACCTAAGAACAATCAAGCCTCTATCATTAATGACACTTTCTTGAAGTCTTTCGAAGGGTCAGGATACCAGTACAAATCTGTGGTCCATAATAATGATGCTATTCACTATCCTGTGGAGTTTCTTGATACACTGAACCCATCTGGTCTTCCGTCTCACACTTATTCTTAAAGTGAGTGCTCCAGTGATGCTTCTGTGAAATTTCAATCCGCCAAAGCTATGCAATGGGACCAGGTTACGTTTGAAAGCCTTACGCAAAAAGCCGGCCAACTGTGTGTCGGGCCACGGACAGTGAAGGGGGATAGTTACCCGTCTCGTAAGCCATGGCAAAAAATAGCTTTTACTATGACATAACAAAGTTACGCACAGTGTAGGGTTCCGTAGTTACCCGTCTCCTAAACCATGCCAGAAAAATAGTAAAATATACTTGACTATTATTAGATTACAAAGTTACAAATGCATTGGTTTTAAGTCATTTTCTATGGAATTATTAGGATAGTTTTACTTACCACCCATTTTCCGTCCATTTTATAAGTTGGTCAACTATTACTCATTAACTCGTTAAGCCCAGGCAGCGGTGACAAATTTCCTTCTAAATTCGTTATAAATGCTACGACCATGATTTCTTTTCAAAAACATCCGTTTAGCTGGCAGGGGGATACTTGACTCTAACAAAAATTAGCACTTTAAAGATTAATTTCACAAACGGATCCTTGGATGGGAAAAATAGTTTAAATTACCTATCCAACGACACCCCACACTATGGGATAGACGATAAAAACTGGCCAAGTGCGAGTACAACTTGCACACGAAGGGCAAGTAAGGTGTGCCCCCCCTTTCTTTTTTAATTTCATTTTTATTATTTGTTATAGCGGCAACAGAAATACATCATCTGTGAACATTTCAGCTGTCTCGCTATCGCGGTTGATGAGATACAGCCTGGTGACAGACAGACAGACGGACGTCTTAGTAATAGAGTCCCGTGTTTACCACAATATTTTTTTGACAAGATTTTACTTTACTTCTTTGTCAGCGTGATTAATATGTATACCCATACCAAATTCTAACTTTCTAGTGCTAAGCGTCTCTGAGCTAAACCGTGGACAGACAGACAGACATAGCCAAACTATAAGGGTTCCTTGTTGACTACGGAACCCTAAAACTCGATCTAGATAACCCAAAACAGCCTTGAACTTGAAATCAATCAAAACAAAATAATATATATGCTATCGAATCACAATTAGTGCAAATAATAATTTGGAGAGATACTTAAAAGATAAATAAATATAATCAGACATTAAATCAAAACAAGAAGTGCTAAGAAAAAGCGATCAAGAAATAAAAATCAAATAAAATTGACGTTGTAAGAATAAGATAAAGTTATATTGGGAATAGCTGAGTTATTGTTGTCGTTCAATCCTAAACAAAAGAAGTATAAAATTATTTAAGTGCGTGTGAGGCCGACGGAAAAATGAAAAAACGGTGACAGCACACATCGCGAGCGCTAAGCGAGGCTACACATTTATACACGCACAAAGCACAGCGCAAATTGTACACAGCACAGCACATCCTTAGGTTGGATAGTCTCCCTAAATTAATTCAAAAATAAAAAATAAAATTCATTTATTTAGACTTTGTGGCGCTATTTAAAAAAATAACCTACTCCAGTGTCTACTTAAAAATGTAAAATGACTCATAATACGCCACGCAGATATCTAAATGAACTTCAAGATGATTTTTATCATAAAACCAAGTCCTTACATTTTAAATATTTGATACATAATTTAATTAGGTAATCCATTGAAACTATCATTTATCATTTAACTGAGAAGTGTTGTCGATAAATCCATAATCATAATGTCGCAAATTAATATTTGATTAGTCTTTCTGATCCTGCTATTATATTAGCAGTCAATATCAAAGAGTCACTAATAAACGCGGAATAAATAAAACTGTTATGTATTGTCATTGTATGGGTGCCAGAGGATGGACGGCGTCGCCGAGGCCGGCCCAGAAAGCGGTGGCGAGATGACTTGGATGCACACCGCGAAGGCTGGTTCGAGGTGGCACAAGAAAATAAGGTCTGGAAGGATATGGGGGAGGCCTTTGCCCAGCAGTGGGACACAATAGGCTAAGGAAAAAAAAATGTATTGTCAAATAATTATTTAAACAAAAGCAATCTGCTGCAAGTGCTGTAGTAAAATTAAGTCGCATGGCTTGTTTTAAAACTTTAGTCTTTGAGGACAAAAACCCAGAATACAAAAATAATATCCTTCTGGAGCAGTGAAGTTTAGAATACCCTGAAGATAGCCTAGCTCAGCCAAGTTTATTGTTGCGTTCAAATAAGATAACTGATGAAGGGAGTTACGTGATGTTCATTCATGAACGTGAGAACTTTTACACGTCGCTATTGCCCCCAGACAAACATCAAATAGGTACCTAGTGATACTAATTTTGATTTAGTCTTCTGAAGTCAAGACAATGCTCTAGAATTTTTCTTTCCATTCGGCTATTGTGAACTTCTAATTCATAGACGCCTATATCATAAACTATTAAACTTGGATGGGAATTACTTTTTTACTGCAATCTTACGATGTTACCAATAATGCGGTGACAGATCATTAGTAAAATTTCCATGAATCTATCTCATAAGTATCGCATCGCTGTCGCACTGTCAAAGACCGCCCGTTTGCGGTAAACTTAGAGCGTGTAAAAGGCTTGAAAGCACGTGATGGTGTATAAGCGCGGCGTGCTAACAATGAATTCGATCGCGGTGCGCTGTAGTACACATAACGTCTAAATTACAAGCAAGCGAATTGATAGTGCTGGGTTAACAGACCAACATCATCATACCTTCTTTTAGAATTAGTCGCTTGAGCTTAGTCAATTACGCAACCGCAACCCTAGACGCAAGTGTTAGAAGGGGTGGTTTAAGTCAGTACGAGTATGACAGATCCCGCCGCCGACCCCAGAGCGGATGACATACCTGAGATTTCCTACCCCAAATAAAAATACATACAAGGCATAGGCACATAAGCAGACAATCGCATTAGTTAATAACTAGTAGATCATTTTGTTCAATGGACCAACTGTAGCACCCGGTTCCGCTAGCGTTAGAGTAGCCTAACCCTCGCCTGGGCCCCAACTACCTCTACCAAAACTCATAAATCTGTTCGATCAATTAAGCGTGATAGCGTAATAAATAAACTTACTTTCGCATGTATAATATTATCTGGTTAGGTTACTACTACTATTATATGGTTTGGTTACTAATACATTTGATAAGCAGTCCTTTGAAATCTAACTTTCCGTTTCAAAGAATTAGAATCCAGTTCGCATTGTAAAAGAGAAAGAAGTTATCTACTAAATTTAAGAATAAACCCTTAAATTCATTAATTCACGGACAGACTACGCAACAGACTACGCAAGAGCCTAACTCTCGCCTAGCCTTTTCCCAACTATATTGGAGTTGGCTTCCAGTCAAACCAGAATCAACTGAACTCCTACCATACTACGTGGAGCGATTGCCTCTCTGACATCGACAGCCCAGTAACTAAGTAACTCGGTAGGTACTTCTTGGCAAAACCGATGTCGGATTTTCTGGGCTTCTGGCAATCCGTGTCGATTGCCAAAAATCTACTAATGACAGCCGTGACCAACGGCTCATCGTGCTTTCCGAGGCACGGAGGAGTCTCGGTATGTTAAGATGGTCACCCATCCACAGACCGACCAAGCTGCTATTAGTATATAGCCACGGGCTTCTTCTTAATTTAAGCCCTTCTAGGACTCAACACATGAACTTTTCTTAATTCTTTATTGAACACAAAAACAGCATAGAGTACCATTCTGTCCAGTATAATTTTGTAATTTCTGTTAACTGCCGGATTCGTTGCTACGATTGTTTATATGGGACACAGTGCGTTCAATGGGAATAGGATTCTCTACACACTTCTATACTGAAACTGAAATGATGTAACTTCCCTTGTGTGTTAACTATTCATGTTGCCTGACGCTATTTAATATCTACCTAATACTAGATGCCTTATAATGTGTAACAAATCAACGATCACTACGTTTTCGAGATAGTGAATCCAAATACACCATGTTTGTAGCTTTAAATAATTGTAGTTAACGAGTACTGGCAGCTTTTATACAGAATTTTCAAAAACGTTTTGTAATATATAGATACATTTGTACACGTACTTACGTTTTTGCTGTACGTTTGTGTCTGCTCCAAATATTTTTTCTTTTCTATTCTATTCTACCACCATGTAGGTACCTATATTCAGCTATTTAATTTTTAGCTAAGGAGACACCTCAGACAATCGTCAATATTTAGTCAGACCAAAATCGTTGCACCTGGTATTTCAATCTAAATATTTTAACCGATGCTGACTTATGCTGGTTTTCAGCAAGCTCTATCGTGAACAGTTTTTAAAGAATTTGGTCACAGGCGCGTCTTCCCAATCCTTGAATTCCTAAAAGCCAGCTTAAACAGCGCAAAAGGCAACGCTGGAGGAGTTCCCGAGAGACAGTTTAGCTGTCTTGGTTCCCGCAACGATACTAATTAGAAAATCACAGCTGAGAAGTAAGAAAATCATAATTTCCATCACATGGATAGCTCCATGTGATGGAAATTATGATTTTGAAAGAAACCTCCATAATATAGTTATTGTGATTAAAATACTCACCCAATCATATGAATAAGCCAATATCCGCATAGTGTAAGCCGGAACGTTCAGCACGACGAAGACCGTGGAGACTAGGAGCAGCATGTTGGTGACGCGATGCTGTGTGCGGAGCGGCGGCAGCGCCCGCGCCGGCTGGCCGCGGCCCGGCGCCGCCCGTGCCGCCGCACGCCGCGCCCTCTCGCGCCGCGCCACGTTGTACATGATGGCTGAGTTGAGCAGCACGATGGAGCCCAGCGGCATCGAGAACGACACCACCGTGTCCGCCAGGTTGAACCGCGCCGCGTACTCCACGTACTCCAAGTCGATATTGCAGTCGTTCTTCGATGGAGCAGCGTACTTGATCACCGGCAAGTTCATTGTGATGGACATTAACGATAAAAGTCCGATCACTGTCTTCGCGCGCGCCACCGTGCACATGCTGTTCCGTCGCAGCGGATATAACACCGCCACGAAGCGCTCTATCGTGAAGGCTACCACGAGCCAACTACTTAGGCAGCATGAGGTGTACGTGCTATACACAAAAATTTGACAAAATCCTCTCCGATGGAAAAGGTTTGTTATTGACATAGCGTTTAACCAGGGTGGTAAAAGTTGCAAAAGAAACACAGTGTCCGACGCAGCGAGTACAGACAGGTACAGGCTTGTAGACTGCATCCTCAACTTACTCATATAAAACACATACACACTTATAATGTTACCAATGCAGCCAAGAAAGACTAGCAATGGCGTGTAATATGTGTTAAGCGTCAATGCTAAACTTTCGATGACACAGTCAAACTGTGTCGGCGCGGATGGCGCGGTGGTATTATTAAATGCCATGATCGGACGCACTACGAGCGCGACTGTTTCGAGTGCACTGACGGAGTGGCAGCGCGTCCGACGCGCGCAACAGCGCCCCCCTCCAACGCCACCGCCGCGCCCGCCGCGCTCGCCGCGCCCGCCGCTCGCCCGCCGCTCGCCCTGCGGCAGGGGGCCGGACGACCGCAGGCCACGCCCCGCGCCCCCGCACGCGCCTACTCCTGCGAGAGTGCCTCGTGCTCAGCGCGCTCGCACACCTCCCACTAGCTCCGCCTCCAGCTGCATGACATCCACGATCCACCCATTGCTCAACAAGTTAAGATTACCATTCTTATCCGCCTATGTCTTCATGAAGTAATCTTCGGTCGCCGACAAGCATGGCCGCCCCACCGCCACTTCAGCTGGGTAACCATGAAGCTGTGTTAATGACTCCGGCTATTTCATTGCGGATTTTATCTTCCATGTCAACTCCATAGATAATAGTCCACGTTTTGGCACCTTATCTCAACAGCCAAGTCAGTTGAAAACCTTCAACCTTACCATTGAGAAAATAATGTTGATAAGTTGCGTCGGAGTCAGTCCATCGAACGAGCCTAAACTGGTATGAAAAATACCTGTAACTTTTTGTAACAACCTTGACTATTGTACGAGTCATGTACACAAAAAACAAAGCTCTGACCGAATCTCAAGCATGCAATTAATACGAGATGAACAACCAGCAACCTTCGACAAATAAATAGCGTGTGCGAAATAGAGACAAACAAGGCACTATGTGACATCTTCGTACTGCAACTACATCATTCTCATGATGAACTGAAGTACTATATCTAATGAAATGTTAATCAATCAGCATGTAGAAGAACGCATACGGAAGCGACGAGGCCTCATCGACGGTGTGGGCTATGTTGCTTACAGTTCTAGATCAACGTTTCCCCGATCAATACAAGCAGAACATTTCTCTTGTAAAAAGAAACGAAGATCACTTAGCACTCCTGTGGAAAAATCAGACCTCAGTAGTAGAAGCAGAGTATAATCTACTAAAAAGAACTGAGGAGTCGATCAATCGGCAACACTAAGTAATCAACATTTAAACAATCCAACGAAGGCCACCAACATTTTGAACAAAAAATCTGCAGGAACAAGCAGTAATGAACGAGTTGGCACTTTCCACAATCATAGTCACAAATTAATATGCTCGCGAAGCTAAAATCGACGCAAAAAACAACGGGTTGCACTCCGGGAGTGCCGGCAGAAGTGGAAACTTGAACATTAACGTTGTGCATTTTTGATATTTTGGAATGGTTAGGGAATAATTTCGCACGAATTGCATATGCATGCATTGAGGCATACATTTTCGCCGCGCGGTTGAAAGAGAGGAGGATATTACTTCCTCTCCTACGCCGCGCCGGCGGGTCTACTCTCCCTCCGTCTTACGAATTTTCGATCAGGACACGTGTCGCGTGGACGCGAGTTTAACATTTTTTACCCATTCCAAAAAGTGTACAACGCCGCTAAAGAAGTGTTCACTTCAATAACAGATGTCCACCATGAAATGTTCAGCGTCTATTTACTGTCGCCGAAGTAGTTACGAGATCAACTCAGCATTATCTCCGGACAATTATTGAGAAAGCTATCCTTGCCGATAGAAAACATACAGACTGAACTGCCGAAAATTGATCATCTTCTGAAGGTCGAAACCAGGGTGACACAGCAGTACCTCATTTTTGAAATCAGAGTACCACTTGTCAGCAGAGTGAGTGAGCCACAACAACATGGAAACACCACAATCTCCGTGGTACCGATATCAGCCGATCGATTCTGTAAACATGTCGAAGTTAAGGCTTGGGCGAAGTGATCACGAGGTGAGCTGTCATTCCATCTTGATTATTTGGATTGACAGCTCACAAAAGCTCACAAAGACACCTATTTGGCAATGACGAGACATACACCAATGTGTCCAGTACGATGAGTTAACTCGCCTCTATCATTCCCCAAAACCCATTTTTCAATTTAAGTCAGAAGACAGCATGTGTATAAAAGATAAGAGCGTAAACAGATGTCTTACAAACACTCCAGCAAGCCGCAATAATTGGATGGAGTTTAGTAGAACAAATACTTACCTTCATTATTGTTACGGGCAGTGTGCACTTCTCGTCATATGTGAGCGTAGAACGTTCGCCAACCCCGTCTGTCCGACGCCACACACTAGATAAACTATCATTATCAGTCCCGAGAAGGGGTCGTTGAATTAAGAAACTTAATAGCATAGTCAGGAGTATAAAGTGTCACAAGAATACACCTCCAGCTTTCACCAAACCAGTGTCTAGCGACAGTGACTGATTCAGTTTATGTTTAAGCATAGATTTAAGTCTTAAATTGAAACTTGGGTGAAAATAAGTTTAGCATTTAAGCGTTTTGTAAACTCATGATCATCGTCCACTCGCGTCTCTCTCGCCCGGGAATATGTACGAGTCATGTATCGTACAGGGCACGCGCGCATTCACACGTGAGCACATTTCCATCGCTTTACTCAAATAATAATATCTTGGGACAACTCACACACGGTCATCCGATCCCAAACTAGGCAGGGCCTGTACTATGGTAACGCGCCAGTACTCGTTCAGCATTCATATTCAGCTGTACTCACCACATACACAGGTGTATATAGCAATAGTTACCTGGTAGTGAAATCTAATACCTTTAAACGAGCAATTCTTGTATACATATAATCTGAATCTCGGAAACGGCTACAACGATTTTCATGAAATTTTGTATGCAGGGGGTTTTGGGGGCGATAAATTGATCTAGCTAGGTTCAAGCTACTGATAGTTGTATATCAGTAGCTTTTATTTGGCACACTGCTCTTAAACATTTGTTTTTGTGCCTTAAACACTAGCTCCCTATCTGTTGAATTTCCCCAGAACATTATGCTATTACGTAATGTAGAACTAAACTAAACTGCATATCATGCATACGTGTCATGCATGATATGCAGTTTGAACGGTTTCGCGGCTTACTATTTTACTGAGATTATGTAGAGCGTAATGGAACTGATTTAGTTTTTTTTATTATATGTTCAATATGTCGTTTACCCAATATAGTTTTCTCGATTACCCAATATAGCGGTTACTTTTAATCTTTGAAGTAACCAAAATACATGTATCGTAATTAATAGCGGTCATCGTTCCTTGTATGCACACAATAGGAAGGATACTCGTAACTGCGTCGTAGACGGGCTACGAGCGCTACGACGTAGGTGCGCTACGAGGTGCTACGGCGTAGGTGCGCTACGTCGTAGACGGAGAACCGATACTATTTTTATTATTTACTGTGAACACGGATTTTCGTATAATAGATTAGAATGAGCTCGTGGCTAAGAATATCAGCCGCACGGGTCGATCAAGGTTAAGCAATGCTTGCCAAGGTTGGTCTGTGGATGGGTGACCATCTTAACATATCAAGTTTCCTCCGTGCCTCGGAAAGCACGTTAAGCCGTTGGTCCTGGCTGTCATTAGTAGATCTTTGGCAGTCTTTACGTATTGTCAGAAACCAGTAAATCTGACACCAGTCTTGCCAAGGAGTACCGTGTTACCCAGTTAATGGGTTGTGGAGGTCTGGTAGGCAGCCGCTCCACGCAAAATACTGGTATACAACTGAATCCGATTTGACTAGAAACACCCCACTATAGTTGGGATAAAAGGCTAGGCAGATGATGGAATAGAATAGAATAAGATTTAAGATAGCGTGGGATCGGATGTCGTAAATGGACTAGCACTTCGTCTGCGCAGATTTATTACAAAGGATTTTTCCCCTATTCATCCTCTTAAAGGTTGAATTTTGTAAAAACCCTTTCTTTTGTAATGGCTCTTAGTGCTCATCTACAACATGAAAGAAAGGCTTGCGGTCCTAGTTGTTTCAGCTGTGCATTAAGATGTCAATCAGTCAGTTATCCTTTTATCTCTTTATAGTAAGATAATGACGCCATTACACAACCCGCCGACAACAGACTAGAGACGCCTCTAGTCTGCCGCCGGCAGTATGTGTAGCTATATATAATGAATAATGTGCGAATCATTGTCAACAACATCAACATTTCACCCGAAATGCAGAGAATAGTTATGTTAGTTGCTAGATAGATGTGTGTTTGTACTATTTACAAGTAAATTCTCCAAGGCAGATCAGCGACGGTGTCTTTTTCTGTTTATAATAAAAACTACGTTGGCTCTAGTTCATCACTTGTAGTTCCAGTCACAATCCTGTTGTTAGATTATACCATTACACGTGTAAGCGGGCACACCATTTATGCCTGGAGGCTTAATTAGTTTGATTTACTTGTTAATGCTTGAGTTTGTTTTTTTGATGGCATAATGGAGTGTGCTAGCAAGTGTCAAATAATTTCATAAAATTTGATTTATATATTAAACATATAATTTTCTGTGTCATGTTTTGTAAACTTTGCATACTGCTGTATAAATTCAAGTTTTTATAACTTAACAGACAGATGTGTTGCTGGGGAGTTTTTTGCGCCACTTCTTCTTCCCAGCTATAACACTAGGAAGTGGTGACGGGCAGGCGTTTTGAGGGACTGTCTTTATGTAGAATTTTGACGTTCAAAAAGTGCTGGCACTCAGCCTAATTTGAATAAATGACTTTTGATTTTTTGTCACATTTCTGTAGCGATTCAATCGTGAAACAGTATTTGGCATCGTTGTACCTTTACGGCCGCCTTGCCACGATATTGGCCGGAATATTGGCGCGTTAGTAGTGATATTTAAGCGACGCTGTAGCGATACTTTGCGATTTTTTCTCGTCTGTGATGCGTTGTAAAAACGACGCAAGACCAAAAGTAGCAGAGAATTACAGAAACGCGCTATTGAATCCATGCTTAAAGTAATTGTAGGCCACCTCTCTGATGCTTGATTGAGTTTGCATTACGTTGTTTTTAGGGTTCGTACCTCAGTCGGAAAAAATGGAACCCTTATAGGAACACTTTGTTGTCCATCGGTTTGTCCGTCTCTCAAGACATTTTTCTCAGGAACGCGTGGAGGAATCAAGCTGAAATTAGCATATCTTCCCAACTTGCATAACTTTTGTAATTTTGTATATTTTATATTTTGTAATGCGTCATGCTTGTCGCAAATAAACTCTTTTTCTTTCTTTCTTTCAAATTAATATCAAATACTCAGGTCTTCTACCCTTGGAGCAGTGAAATCAAACTTCTAAGTCAACGCAATATAAAGATAAGGCAAGGGAATCAAAACTTATGAGGTATTTCCCGTTGACCTAGAGTCATGAAAGTTGGCATGAAGATAGATCTTACAGTAAGCTTTATCATAAAAAAAATATATTTTTTTTTGCAATATCAATCTTATAATAATCTTAGAATTTTCGGTTGAAGACTTGACCGTGACGTACATTAATGTATGGGAGTACATTTTTCAACAACAAAGTTAAGTTTGTCCTTCAATCTTACCTGCTATATTTTTGTCAGAGTAATAAGAGTGCTTTCATAGTTCCAACCGCAACATCCGTAGGTAATGTATACTCGGAACAAAAACCGGTCAAGTACGAGTCGAACTTGTGCACCGAGCGTTCCTTACCTTTTTTTAAAATTTAAATTGGTATCATTTTTATTGGTGGCAGGCGTCAACTAATACTACTTTTTTATTATATGTTCACGATTTCAGTGTTAGCCCCATAGTAAAAGTTGTTCATTATAATGAGTACAATGAACCCTTTAGAGGTATTGTGTTTATTCGATAAATAGGCCTATTCATGTCAATTGGAACCGTGCATAATGTACTCGTAGCTTCTGACGTCAAACAAGTGCTCATGTAAGTTAACCTTTACTGGTAATACTTTGTTACTATAAAGTAGATAGTATACTCTAGGTGCATCGTCCTCATCGCAATTATTTTTTGTATACCAAATATTGTAAAAAAAATATTTGATAAGTAACTATGGACTTTCTTGACCTTTTCTCTCCACAAGACCACCTTTGTAAATGGACAGTAGCGGCACTTATTATTTTAACTTTAAATAGCGCCGTTTGGCCGAATTGAAAATAAACGTTTCGACTTCCCGCCCCAACTTCTTACGTCACCGCACGTCCCACGTCACAACGTATCTTGCGACAGCACGTATTGTTGACGTGGTGCAATTTAAATCCATTAAATTTTCCAAAAAACACACTTCGTATTGACAGTTATGGACACGACACTAAAATATAAGCCAAATCGGTCGAGTCGTTTTCAAGTGATGATCTATTGTTTTTAATTGCCCCTTATTATCGCAGTCGCAAGCGCGAATGCTGAGCGTCGCTGGCCGGGTTCGGTTCGCAGGTCGGGCAAAAAGTGTCATTGGATTTTTTCCATTAAGAATTTCTCTGTCACAGCCTGGAGTTTGGAAGTTTTTGGTGTGACAGTCCCGTGCCTCGGAAAGCACGTTTTAATTACTAAGCCGCTGGTCCTGATCTCTCTCTGGTGGTGTCGGATTGCCGTCCCTGAGGACTATGAGAGTGACGGAAGAGTGTGTGAATTTTATTTGCGCACACACCTGTGTACTATAATATGTCCTGCGCCGATGGCTAGTCTCCGTTGAGATTGGCCGCCATTGTCGAAATCGGTCAGGAGGATTTTATTTATTTTTACCTGTCTGACCCTCCTGGTCATGTTGTACATCTATCGATTGTATTATATATTCTTGTTATAACGTGGTATTGTCTGCTTGTTGCAGGTTCGGACAAGGGGCGCGGCACACTGGATGCGCTGCTGTGCACCACGTACTGTCGCTCGCAGCTGTACCTGTCCCGCCAGCTGTCACAGCTGCACCCCGAGCTCACAATGCCCATGTTCTCAGGTAAGTCGAACTACAGATACCTATTTCAAAAAGTATGCTTTTCAGGAATCATCGCCTATCTAAGTTATTGAAACTTTGTGGAAATACATCCAGCTTACAGCCAGCGCCTGCACGGGCACGCGCCACAAGAACTACTTCATTGAAAGGTCCTCGGGATCCAAGACACGTCAGGAATCATCGTCTTTTTTCAGAAAAACGAACGCTGGATTGTGTGGTCCATGATAGAGTTGTTACTGGACCGGATATTAATACTTTCTAGTTTTACCTGACTTTAAAAAAGAGATATTTTTCAGTTGGGTTGTTTCTTTTTTGATTTTTTTTACATCAGATTTCCGTCATTTATGAACCGATTTGGAAAATTATTGCTTTCAAATTAAGATTCTACTGATGGGATCCATGAGGAAATCCTTCCAATTTGATAGGAAACAATAAATTGGTGGGTAATTTGCGGTTTGTAATGGTTGGTATTTTATTTATTTGGATCTCCAACAAAGGATACACAGAACAACATAAGTCACAGTGATACAGGAGGTTCATTTACGTGTGCTCCTTCAGTTATAGGAGACCACAGCATGCACATATAACTAAGTTTACCAACTGAATAATATGACATACACAAAATTAAATTAAAAATAGGGTAAAATCATTATTTTTACTTACATTCAATGAAATTAGATTATATTATTCCAATAGATTAAATTAAGATTATTCCAGTAAATTGAATTGCTTCACTGAATTGAATTGCTGTTCTAATAAATTGCATTATTTGTTTTAAGTCAAATTTAAAATTAAAATTAAACTGAGATGGTAATAAAGTCAAGTTACAATTTACAAGTATAAAAAATAAAAAGAATTATTTTCATCAACAAGCATTAGTTATCATTCAGAAAGTATAGTTCCGTGAACTGATGATGAACACCAGTGATGACCGCCTCCTGAACATCAATTAACACCTCAATGTTAAAATCGTTTATAGCCCTCCAGCTATGATATTGTTTTATTAGTAACTAGCGACCCGCCCCGGCTTCGCACTGGTGCAATGAAGATACTATAAATATACCACGGTTTTAAAACTCTGGTTTAATGCATAGTAACTTGAAACTGTGTCATATGTCAGTGTTTTCGCGAAATCATCTTGAGAACATAACTTGAACGCTATTTATAGGGCCCCTGGCCGGTACCGCCGCAACCACTATGTCCCTGCATTTTAACTGTAATATCTTCGAAAATATTCATTAAAATTACATGTTGTAAAGAGCCATATTGATCGACATAAAATGCACAATGTATTTAATGTACTTAATTAGATAAGGATTAATGATGTATTGCTTAAAATCGCTTCGTAAATAAGCCATTATTACATACATATAAACCTTCCTCTTGAATCACTCTATCAAAAAAAACCGCATCATAGGGACAGACAGACGGCGGATAGCGACTTTGTTTTATACTATGTAGTGATATATTCCACTATAGAACCAGCTCACTATTTAGTTTGAACAAAACTGACTTCAAAATAAATAACACTACGATGTGCAAAATAACTTCAATTTCGGATGTCGTCAAATAACGAAGAAACAAAACCAGAAATACTGGCTTCCGAAATTTACTTTGGAGTTACGTAAAATAACGTATTTTTCCATAAATTAGAGTGGGTAAACAAACAGGTGTTTTTTATGTTAATATACAATCGCGTAACACGTTTTAAAAGGAATAAGCGCCCTTCAAGTTCGATGAAAATAGTCACAAAGCGAACGATTGGGGTGCTTGGGCAACGTGCCTCACGGTGTCGTAACCACGTATTGACGTAGAACGGCTATATTTACTCGTGTTACGAACTTTCTCAAAATTTTCCTTGGAATATGGCGTCATGAATACAAGAATCTATACTGTCTATGCTAATATTATAAACGCGAAAGTTTGTAAGAATGGATGGATGGATTTTTGTTACTCTTTCATTTGAACGTATGTACATATGTTTGGTACTCAATCCCGTCAGAATGGCTGTACGGATCTTGATGAAATTTGGCATAGATGTAGATTATAGTCTGGAATAACACATAGGATACTTTTTATCCCGGGAGTACCTATGTAAAATGTTTCCTTAGGATAATTTTCAAAATTCACGAGGGCGGCAACTAGTAGGTACTTAGTTTTTGTTTTATTTTGCCATGAATACAGAATTTGGATTTTTCCTGGTTAGAAAAATAATAAGTATAGATAAGTATATATTTCTTTCGTTGGTCCGTCAGTAAGATTTTCAAACAATATTGAACAATTGTTTTTTGTCTTTCCAAATCAATAAAAATCAACAAAGACAAAGAGAACAATAGTTCAGAAGTGGGGAACGGTGGCGTCACTTTATTGTAAAAAGTGTACCAAGTCGTGAAGCAACGCGCTGTATCGTCGTCAGTTATTGTTTACGTCACATAAGACAAAATTACGTGTTCAATATTTGAAGACGTAGTTTTTCTGCCGTCTAACGGACCAGAGTTTTTTTAAGTATAATACTGCACCTCCAAAAATAAATTCAATACCTTTTGAGTGAGAAATTACGATGGGTTTAGGTCTCGTTTGGTTTTCGACTGCATACGACTGCAGTCGAAAACCAAACGAGCAAAACTTTATACCAGCTCAGTGAAAATGGCGTGCTACAAAGCTTGGCAGCATTGCTTCTAAAGTGTATTACTCCATGTCCCATCGTTCTTAAGGAAACATGAATACTGACTCTGACTTGACCGAAATTGGCACCTTTTCTAATTTAATAGTACCTAGCCTTCCTGTAGTCTGCTTATAAATAAACACAGCATCGTAAGCATCAATAACATAAAATGAATAGAGCCGTTCGTATTTAAAATATTTGCTATGTAACCTGAGACGTTGAATTGAAGAAAGAAAATTGAAACAGGAAAGTGGTTTGCACTGATTTCATGGCTTTGGGTGATTTGCAGTAAAAATAGGTTCGTCACCTTAAGGCTCGGCGGGAGGCCTTTGAAGCTCTCCTTCACCCGCGACCCCTCATATTCATCACGTCGTTGCTATACGAGTCGCCGAAGAAGCTGTCCAACTTTTGTTTTTGGCTTGCCGGCTCATGAACTTTTGTAAATATATTGATGTCTACGTATGAAGAAACATAAACGTACTTTATTATCAATAGTGTAGTACTAATTTATCTGTAGCTATAATTTATTGACCTTAGTATTTTTGAAGGGTCGCAACTTAGTAGAAAAAATAAAATGACATTTGACTTTTGAAGTGCCTCTTTAGCGCCTACGTTCACTTTTTGGGATGGGTAATAATGTGAAACTTGCGTCAGGACACGTGACCTGATCGAAAATTCGTAAGACGGAGGGAAAGTTCTGAAGTGTTAAATTTTTAATGTAATATAAATTGTTATGTTTGTGTACGATAGCGCAATAAATGAAAATTCTTTTTTACCACATAAATGATAGTACTTTTAATTTATACTGATAATAAAAGCAATTCGTGCGAAATGATTCCCTAACAATTCCAAAATATCAAAAATGCACAACGTTAATGTTTAAGTTTTCACTTCTGCCGGCACTCCCGGAGTGCAACCCGTTATTTTTTTCTAGTACTAAGTTGCGACGCACGATAAAACTGGTATATATGGATCGAGGACACTTCATAAACATGTCCAGAAATATTTTGTAATTGTTTAATGACATCTTTGCCTTCAACTATCTCGGCAACGCGCACGGTACCTACCTAAGTTTGCTGTCAGACCATACTCAATACTAAATTCTTTATTGCATTCCACAACGTAGGCTTAGGTGGTAAAAAATTGCCAAAAGAAACAATCATGGACCCTTTCGGGCACAGCAAAAGAAAGATATGTAGAGATGAGGACTTGTCATTAAGTATCTTATAATATAACTTACATATTCTAAAAACATTTAATTTTATACTATGAGTTTTGTAAGGATTTATCATTTAAAGACTCGTTGACACTAATAACATTTTCTTTTTAATAGCTTTTTTAATTTGTTCGTGATTGTGTTTTTTTTCTTTTCTTATTGATTCGGGTAACATATTGTATATTTTTTTTACATAACCTCGGGCTTGTTGAATGTATTCAAGCGGGATGTTGGTAGCTTCTCGTTTAGTGTAAAAGTCTTGGTGTTTGTGAGCGAATTTGCATATTTCAAGTATATATACAAGGCAGAGTTAAAATATTCAGATTTATATAATGGGGTTTGATCTGTTGTATATTTACTAAGATACCAATAAATTTCTTTTGAACTGTGAACAGTGTTAGTGCATCTGTACTACATATATCCCCACATTATTATGCCGTAGCTAAGCCATGAGTAAGCATAGGCGTAGTATGTAACCAGGGCATTCTGTAAATTTGTGGATTTTTTAATTTCACAAAAAGCGTATAAAATTTTGAAAGTTTAGATTTTATTTTTTGTACGCGTGACTTCCAATTTATTTTCTTGTCTAACTATTATTTCATGATTATTAAATTAAAAAAATACATTTAGAGGGTGTTTTTGGATTTGTTCCGGATTCGCCCACAAAGTTCGCCTAATTTTTATTTCTCCGTTTCGTTTATCATCTGTTTCGTTCACATGATTATTTGAGTACTGTTTCGACCCATTTTTTTGTGGAGATGTAAATTTATGAGTTTAGTCTTTGTAAAGTCGATTTCAAGGTGTTCGTTCATCCAGATATTATTTTACTAAGTATTTCATTAAGGGTATTGTTTAGATTTATGTTGCCATGACATTGAGTGAGCATGGTTCGGATTCAGCTATACATTTTGGGACATCATTGATGTAAATGAGAAAGGAAAGACATCCCATAACACTTCCTTGTGGTATCGATGCGTTAATCGCCTTTCTGTTAGGCCATAAAAATATATAATAAGGAAGGCTCCAATCACTACTTCTGTTCGTGTTACTTTGCTGAATAAATATATGTTTTTTTTTATTTTGATTTAAAATTATAAGCGATTAAAACTACGAGACTTCTTCTTCGATGTATAAAGAAAGATATAATTTGCCTATGAAGTGATATTGCTAATCAAAATTGCGCGTCATCCTCTATTTTCAACCGTTTTCAAAAAAGGAGGAGGTTCTCAATTCGACTGTACTTTTTTTGTTGTTTTTTTTTTGTGTGTTTGGTATGCGATCATTCCGCCAATTATGAATGGATTTGATACTTTTTTTTTTTTTCAAAAGCCTATCCTCCTGTGGTGGTTACATTGGCACCAAGTCAGAATCTCATGATGGGATCACAGGGAATTCGAGGGCAACCATCAAATTTTAAAGTCACATACAATGTTTTTCAAATACTTTCTAACGTAATTCAGATAATTGTGCCTGGTAATCAACATCTCATGATGATGGAACGTATAAGTCAGGATCTGATGCTGGGATCCCAGGAAAAATGTTTGTTCAGCGATATTTTCGCCAATTGTCAACCGATTTGGATGATTCTTTTGTTGTTTGAAAGAGTAGTTTTTTAACTGATCCCGCTTCAATTTGGTGAGGATCCGATGAAGAACTTCGGAGGTAGGCAACGGAACTCTTCAATCTCTCAATAAATGATAGCAAATTTCCCGGAATTACTGAATTCGCATGTCTGTTTATTGTTTACACCATTTCATACCATCACACCGGTACGCTGTGAAGGGGTACGCAGATGCAAACAAGTCAACCTGAATTAACATGTTTTTGGAGTTATTTTCTCGGAGATAACTTTATTGTTTATTAACCGATCTTATCTTGATGATTCTTTTTGCGTTGGGTTTAGTTATAACTATATTGCATTTGCATTGGTCAGTGAACTTCAGAGATCCTCCAGTGACTACCTCAACTTAAAATTAATAAAATCTAGTACCAAAGCAAAGTAGATATTTAACTATGAGCTGGTCTGGACTTAGACTGCAAAGGCGCACTAAGTAATTATTTAACGACAAATAGTGCAACCACTCATTATAGGAATTGTCACTTAGTTGTGGAGTAAAATAAAGATCATTTAAAAAAAATACAACCGTTTTTTTTTCTGAATGCTGTCAATTCGAGACTCGTAGATCCCGTTCTGAGGGTCCCAGACTTGTGATGCATACTCAAGGTGACTGCGTACGAACGAACAATACAAGACATTCTCATTATGAAACCAAGTGCTCTCGAAGAGCAGCTTGCCGTCGTGTATAACTCCAAAATCCCTAATACTATTGACTTTGCCTACATTGACATTTTTCAGTTTGTAAGTGGAATCAATATAAGACTTCTGGCTTGTAAAAATCATCCGATCCGAATCCTTGAAAATACAGATATAAAAGAATGGGACCTAATTCGGATATTGCTTACGCACTGATCCGATCTCCGATCTAAATCCAAGAGCATTGATTTAAAGCTGCAGTTGTATATTGTAGAATTGGTAAATTAAAATTACAAAATGTAAGGATGTTTATTAACAAGTTCATATAAAATTGGAAAATTCGAGAATAACTAAAAATGCTTTTTGCAGGAGAACCTCTGTTAGGTACGCCAGTAAACAAATAGAATATGTAGTTCTATGACGTGCACGAAACGTTCTAATTAAAGTGGCAAATAATTAATTAATTTCCCGGACCGAACACTAATGTATAGCAAGCACAGCCGTTTCACAGTTGTGCTTACAGTTCAACTACAAAAACTATACCTGATATTTTTAATTCACGAAAAATTAATGCATAGAAGAAATATTAACTGTGTAACTTTACTTTTAAAGAAAAATCTAATAAACCTTGTTCCTAAACCAAAACAACCTCCGACATAAAAACACTAAAAAGTAAAAAATAATAAATGATAAAAATTTATCCATTTAGTTTAATATTTTATATTTACTACGTATTCATTCATTTATACTCGATGACGCTTGGGCCTAAATATTCATAGGTCGTATTAAACAAAATGCCGCAAAACTATAATTAATTTTTACTTATTACTATTTATACTTTATTCACCCATAAACCCTACGACCTAAACTCAACTAAACGGCACTACATCCTATACCAATATATCACACCGATCGAACGAGTAAAAGTAGCTGAGCCTCTCGCACCAATGAATTCATTAAAGATATTCTCTTTTTTGCTTCATCATCAGACCCTGCAATCACAATCTAGTTTAATCCGGCCTCATCTAGTTTAAAAAAGACCAAAAAAGATTGACGTATAGAAGTGTTATGTTTAACCTTCCTACAAAATAAATATCATTTCTCATTATATGTAACCTATTCATGGATACCATTTAAATGAGCCCAAACACGAAACCTCTGCTGGCTGGTCTGGGAGGGAGGAGTAAGGTATCCTGCACATTCCAGGTCATGCTGCAGCTACTAATCTTCCTACAATCTTTTCATTGAAACCATTCCAGAGAGCCCAACCATATACCTCTACTTTAAGCAAGCGAGGAGTTGGTTCTCTACTGAAACTCCATACGCAAACTCTAAGCTGCTCTCCGTTAAAAAACTCCACATACTACACATGGTACTAAGATATCACAAAATTCTACCCTTTAGCCATACCAAACTTAAAAACAGACGGTGTGATATAGTAGCCCCTACATACTCAGCACGTTCATTTTTTGCTAGTCGCCAAAATTTAACCCAAGCCCCACGCGTTTATAATAAAGTAAATCGCATACTTAACATTTACCTTATGCAACTGTATGAGTGTAAGAAGACACTGACGGAATGGCTCTTCACACTTAATTATGATGCTGTGGAAGACATTTTGGTGACTTTGGGTTGAACTTCGTGCATACAGACACACACACATCCCCATTCATACACACACACACTCCAGCACACCTTCACACTCATTCACACCCACCCATACACACAAAATATACATTCACACACATTTAAATACTAAACACACTGCACAATTTTGGGTAAGACTATGCGCCGGTAACCTAAATATCAAAAGCCAAAAAGTTTTTACAGTGAGTTTTTATCTCCAAGTTCGCAAAATGACACTGGCCACTAGCTGTGTGTTGGATGGTGTCGGGCTGGCAGTGCGACCCTGCGGCGGCAGGATAAACAATTTGAAAAAAGAACATGTGAAAATTGCAGACGCCATTGGCGCCATTTCCAATTTGTGTGTTGTTTGAGGATTCAGTTTTAACTGCAACAATTTCAATATAAATTTCAATTAGTAAAGATTTCGTTTTTTATTTTCCTTGTAGGTGTAGTATAAAGCACTATGTATCACTCGAGAGAAACTGCGATTCCCGATCTTGGGTGTTTTAAAGCCCTCGCCTACGGCTCGGGCTTCAAACGACACCCTCGACGGTAATCGGTCACTTTCTCCTCTCGGTGAACAATGTACTATTGTATGTATGTTATGTATGTCTGTACTAATATTATTTGTCTGATCAATGCCCTAGATTAATGAGGAAAGTGGACTGATGACTGGTACCTAGGACCTAACGAATTATCTTTTATTTAGCTTTTAGTACATTACCATTGGGCCAAGCGTCATCGTGTCGGGGGACCGCTACTATCATCATCATATCAGCGGAAAGCCGCCCACTGCTGGACATAGGCCATCCCCAAGGGGTTTGCCATAATCGCCACGCTTGGCATGCGGGTTGGCAATCGCAGTGTAGCCGCTACTATACTTAGTACCTATGTAATTACAAAAAATTGCGGTCTCCCGAGGCGAAGACGCTTGACCCAAAGAATCGTACCCATATTAAACTAAAAGGATTATTTTTTACTTTTTAAAGTTCTTTGTCGGGGGTTTTTAAAATGTTTAAACAAAACGAAGCCTCTACAAATACCAACATCTCAGCGACTTGTCTGGACTTCCTTCATCGGTTATTCGGAAAGGCTTTTTGCGGGTTTTTAAGGTTCCATAGTCAACAAGGAACCCTTATGGTTTCCCCATGTCCGTCTGTCCGTGGTTTAGCTCAGAGACGCTTAGCGCTAGAAAGTTGAAATTTGATATGGGTATACAATAAACATGTTAATCACGTCGACAAAGTGGTAAAATAAAATCTTGAAATGCAATATTTTTAGGGTGGCTACCCCATGGTGTGGGGTGTCGTTGAATTAGCAAATCCGAAATTAAAAATATTGAGGATTTGCTAAACCATTTTTCCATCTAAGGATCCGTTTGCGAAATATTAAGCTTTAAAGTGCCAATTTTTGTTCAAGTCAAGGTGTCGTCCCCCCCCTCTGCCAGCTAAACGGTCGTTTTGGAGACGTGAAAAAAATCATAGTAGTAGCATACATAACGAATTTCAAAGGAAAACTATCACCGCTAGCTAGGCTTAACGAGTTAATGAGTAATAGTCGACACCAACTTATTAAATGGAAGTGGTTAAGTAAAAAAATCCTAATAATTCCATAGATAATGACTTAAAACCAAGTGCATTTGTAACTTTGTAATGTAATAATAGTTAAGTACATTTTACTATTTTTCTGGCGTGGTTTAGTAGACGGATAACTACGGAACCTTCAACTGTGTGTGGTCCGACACGCACTTGGAATTTATTTCATAACTTTAGTGGAGTGCCGTAAGACATATAAGTGTTAAAACCTCGGAACCAGGATGGATTTTCGTGATTACTTTTCGATTGCATTGTCAAAAGCTTAAATAAAAAAGTTGACACATCCAAAAATGTCGATCTCGATTTATACGACAAAAATGTATATAAACAATTAATTATAAAAATATGAGATCTATCTGACAGTCGTGGCTGGCGGGCAAAAGATATTAATCTCAAAGCAACGTTTTCTTTCTTCGATACACATAAAACCGCCACGTATCATAGCTAGATTTTGCTTTGATAAAATAAAGATGCTTCCGACGGGTACATCCGTACGTGTATTGCGAAGTCAAGGATCAGATCTGAAATGCGTCAGACGATTTAATCCGTGCATATCGACTACGACTATTCTGAGTCTTCCCCATAACCATCGTGGCATTTTTAAAATCAGTGCATATGGGTGCTGAGAATGCAGCGCGTCAAGTAGGTATTCTCGCGAGTTTTGAATCTGTATTGGTTTTTAAAGGTGGACCCGGTTTCCTAGGTAAATGCTGGTCCTGCTCCATAAGACAATCAAGGGTGTAGACAAAAGATCAAACTGGTTGATTTATGTATTAACTTTATAGATATTCTGTTTCTTTTTTGTGTTTTTATTTTTCTGTTGACTCACACACTGTTGTTTAATTAATGGTTCCAATGTTTGTAAATATGTGAGTACCATTTAGCCAAATTTCTATAGAAAATGAATAAGTTTACCTCTGCTGGTAATAGTTTGTTCCTATAGGTAGCACACTCTGGGTGCATCGTCTTCACAAAATATTAAATTAATTTTTGTATACCAAATTTTGTAAAATCATTATTTGAAAAGAGTAACTATGGAGTTTCTTGTCCGTTCTTCTCCATAAGAATCTACCTTTCCGAATGGACAGTAGAATCACTTTATTAATGTAACATTATTATTTTACTGAACTGTAAACGATGACGTTCAAAAGTGCCGTTTAATGGCCTAATTGAAATAAACGTTTTGACTTTGACTTTGAAAAATCTTAGGCACTTCACTACTACTTCTTTACGTTTTCTATTTTTACTTTTTGAACACCAGAGCATAAACGCATCGGCGTGCCTCCGACGCCAAGTTACAAACAAATTCGGCGTACTTTTCCATACTTATTCATTTATTAATTTTGTGAACACAGGGTACAATGATGTTTTACAAAAATGTTTGATCCATCCAATGTCCCGCCGAAAGGCATACAAAATATCAATATTAAAGTACAAAATCTCATTAAATACAATGTCGGCAAATGAAAATTGACAAAAGTCAAATGAAATAATCCAAAAAATCGTACGAAGAAGAAAATACAAAGTCAGCAATAATACAATTGTCAAAATTAAATTAATTGTAACCGTATCAAATCTCTTAATAATACGATGTCACCAAAATTGAAATAGTCAAACTTGAATTATATTGTACAATTTGTCATGAAGGTATTCATCGACATAGTAATATCATTCAATAATTTAAAAGCTAAGTTATTAACGTTGACTTTCGATAGGTCTATACAAATGCATATTGCCTTTTACTAAAATACAGGCTTCATAGATAAAGTGATGGTAGAGTCAATATTTTTAAGCTTCGGAAATGTGGCTTGCACGAATCCGTCCGTTGCATTTTTTCTATGCTATTAGTACTTGCTCAACTTTAGCATGTCATGTTAACAATCTTACGTAGCATCCAAAGAGCATAGGAAAACTTACTAAGTTTGAAACTCTCAATTTGCGTCCTCCAAGACATATCGTTATCAATATGTAGACCAAGAAATTTTGTTACATTGGATTCAAGTATTGGATCTCCCTTATAATTGATTCGAAATTGTGATTATATTTTTTGTCACATATTTGTGTATACGCGACAATGGCGTTCAAAAGGTTAAACTCATGGAAATCACGTGACACTATTCCCATAACAGAATCAACTTTTTTTTAAATATTCCTGCAGCGATACAGATGCAAAGAATTAAATCATAGTATCTGAAGTAAAACATTACATAAAACTAAATCAACAACAGAGGGATCACTAGCTATACACTGAACTCTAAGCGTACAATCACTAAATGTGTCAAGGCGATACGAGTTATCGCTTCAATGCGATGATAACTGCAATAAAAGATGGACGACAAATCAACGCATCATACGAGCAGCTATATTGCACTGCGCAGTAACCGCATGAGCACGAGGCGTGCACACAATGCCTCTCTCATCGGAGTCATCAAAGCAACTAAGTAATTGGCCGGATTACAGTATCCGCCACTGCACTCGAGGTGCATACACCGAGGCGTGGACCGACGCCACTCGCGACGCATCCGACCCCTTTGACTTGATCAGGAAATTCCTATTAGTTAACTTTTGCTTTGATGCATCAATCGTTGCTTGAAATACCTATTTGCGATGATAACTCTGCTCGCGACACGACGTTTTGGATTAACGAACTGAGAGTAGGTCTACGTATACTTTCGTTGGTTATGGACCACCCAATTATATACATAATTATATTATGTCCGAATCCTACCGAATAAAACCCTACAGTTCCTACCGCTACGATGAGACGAGGGATATACATAAATTACACGCGCTCATCTTCGGATCAACCAAAGTTATGCACTACATTTATGCTCGCATAGCAATATTTTTTGCGGCTGCAAGTGACCCCTAATCAGTGTTTCAGTTACCCGTTATATATTATTGTACTTGCGCCAGAACTCTCCTAATTGAGAAGGCAAAGTAGCTATGTCACCGGAAAATTGCAAACTCCGTAAGATTGTAATAAATCTTGATTAAATTATAACTTCTCGATATATTATGAAAAAATGTTTTCTATATCATAAATCCCACCCAAATTCAAAAATTTGCTGTTGCTTGTAGCTCACTCCGTGATCACGTGACATCTTGATTGTATGGATTGACAGCTCACCTCGTGATTCACCCAAGCCTTCACTTCGACATGCTTATGGAATCGACCGGCAGATTATTTCGTTAGTTGTGCGTTTAGCAATTATTGTCAAGCATCTGTTCAGAATTGAATGTTCAGTTATTCATGGTACTTGTAGTGTATGGAACTTAAGGACATTTAAAATTGTTCGAAAGTATCTGATCACCTTGTCTGCTACAATATATCTGACGGCGAGTACACAGTGACGATCACAGGCAGGTAACTACCCGTCACTCGCAGCCCGAATGTTTGCACAAAAAGCTTCATTAAATGTTGCATACATGTACATACAACGAAGCGTGCATACGCTATTCATGTCGTTTCTATTGAAATGTCCGCGATCTAATTAAATTTCAATTAAAATGGACCTAAATCATATTCATCGTTTAATCAGATCAAAACCGTCAAAGGGAAACAATTTAGCACCTACCTCACCCCATTGTAGGTGCAGTAATTAATGTTTAAAGTAAAAACCGGTCATGTGTGAGTCGAGACTCGCGCATGAAGAGTTCCGTACCATCATACAAGATTTAATACTATGTACTTTTTTTAATATTTTTATTATTTGTTGTTGTAGAGTCAACAGAAATACATACACACTCAGTGAACATTTCAACTGTCTACCTATAACGTTTCATGAAATACAGCTCGCTGACCTACAGATGTACGGACAACGGAGCCTTAGTAATAAGGTGTACCGTTTCCTTTGAAAACGGTAGTTTTCATTGTGCTGAAATCACAAACTTGCGCACGGATTCATTTCGAGTTCGCAATTAAATTTTCCACCAAAAATACAACCCTATCCGAGATTGATCCTATTCTACCGGAGATTCCGCGCACCGACTGCGTGCGAAACCTTGGTATGCATTTGGATTAATGCCTAACTGTTTTATCCAATTATTCACAAAATTTTTAAATGAACGAGCTAAGCCTCCAATTCTAATAATACCAGCTGTCACTAGCACTGCAAACTCCTATATAAGGTTACACTCAAACAAGCATGGACCCACGGTATTGCAATCCAGCATTGTTTTCAATCCCGCGGGATTTTGGCTGGATTGACTTCAATACAGCGGAGTCCCGAATGAAATTCGAAACAATATACTTTGTTATGGTTATAATAAAATATTTATTACATTTATTAAAAATACACAAATCAAAAAACACCTTACTTTATGAAATTGACTAATTATTTCTCAGTTTGGTTACAATCGGAGAGGACATAATGAGATACTCAAAACCATACAAAGTCAGGATTTTAAATCACCCACCCAAATGTACGATAAAAAGGCTAAACACAGACTAAACGCAAATTAAGAGAGCAGGATGCGATATAGGTAGTTCGTATTCCTAATTCCTAAGCAAGTGTGGCTATACGTGTCATACATACTGATTAATGTCGCAAATAGAAGACGGATCGCTGTACCAGAAATACAAAAACGTTCGGTCGAAACGGTACTCAAATAATCATATGAATGAAACAAATGATAAACGCGGCGAAAAAGGAACAAAAAGACGGCGAACAAGGAAAAAAAAATTTGTCGATCGTCGTGGGCGAATCCGGAACAAATAAAAAAATAATACTTGTAACTTGATCACCAAGACTCACAAACTCATAACTCTTTCACTGTTAAAAACGTATCCGATCTCTGTAATAAGCCCTGTAACTCCCCAACTCGGATAACCGTAAGTAAGTCTTGATAAAAAAAAAAGATCGGCTTCACCGATGAATGATCTAAAATGTTTGAAATTTCTGCATAACACAGCACCAGATACAATAGTATAAAACGTCACCCAGACACACCCCAGGACTTAGGGAGACAAATTCGGCGGAGTACGTCTCCATAACACTTCAATTTAATAATGACAACAAAATACCTACAATCGCAATCGTGTTATCTACCGTCGCGAATTAATTAAACCAATTTATACATGAATTTCGAAACCTTGAAAAAATACCTACAAATTCCAAAGTTGTTTTCTGCGGGGATATAAACATAAACCTGTTAAACTGCCATGACAAACTCGGAATATCATACGAAAATCTTTTATCAGAACATGGGTTCACAAAGTGCATAAATGATATTACTAAGAAGGACATTGTATCGAGAAAATTAGCTCAATCATGTCTCGATCATATTTGTATTGGAGCAGATAATGCCGTCAGATATTCAGCGGTAATAAAACAAAAAATATCAGATCACTATTTCGTATCGGCAAACGTGCAGTGGATACGCGCACCTTCGAAGCAGACGTTGCAAACTCGTAATACGCGCGATGCACAACCGTGTCCGCCTCGACTCGCGAACACAAAGCGCGTCCTCGACAATAACAAAGTTCGAGAGACATTATTAAGCACCGACTTTGACCATTTAATGTCAATAGATTGCCCTATCTAAAGCATTCAAACAAATATTCGAGGGTATTTATTATGACTGTTATGTAAATAAACGTATTTATACCAATAACAGGAACAACAGAAAATGGATCGATAACAAGTTGAAGTCTATGCTAAAAAAGACAGATTTGAGGTATGAAGCAATGAGCCAAAGAATATGCTAAAGAGACTTAATTACCTACACCATTTTAGAAATAAATGCCAAAAAGCTATTATTAAAAGTAAAAATATTTATGACACATATATTTATGACGTATAGTATATTAGAGTATAATAAAAACATTAAAAAATATGGGAAAGGATAAATTCTATGATGGGAAACAATAAACAATCGGTAGATGAATTAATTCTATCAAACATGGACGGACAATTTTAATTTGCTTCGACCTAAGCAGAAGATATAAAACATAAGTGTCATAAGGTCTGATTGGACAGACAGACATGTAAAAGCCACGGACTTGTCCATGATGTGGCAACCAGTAACCTCTAAATATGTCAAAAACATAATAAAAAACATTAATATAAATAAATCACCGGGTAGCGATCATGTGCGAATGTCCGACCTTAAAATAATTATCGATCCGTAAGTGAGAGAGAGTGTTAGCTAAACGAATAAACCTAACTGTAAAGAACTACATATTTCCAAACAAACTTAAAGAGGCAATAGTCCGCCCAATTCACTAAAAAGGTGATCGCAAATTTTTCAAACTTCAGACCTATATCTATTTTATCTAGTATAGATAAATTTATAGAAAAGTTAACGTCGTACAACAAATAACGTCAACACGGCTTTTTAAAAGAAAAAATTACAAATACATAGCTAACAAAATTCACAGACGAAATGAACAGTCACCTAAAGGATAAAAAAAAAATTACAATACTTTTTGACTATGAAAAGGCATTTGACACATTACAGTCCGATACTATCCTCAATGCAATTGAGGAGAGTTCCGTGATTACCTCACCGCGCGCTCCTACCGTGTGAACGTGGAGAACGAGCTTAGTGACATAGTCGAGATGCGTAGTGGGGTGGCTCAGTGCTCGGGATGTGGACCAATTTGTTATCTCATGCATGTTAACAGCTTGTGCCGAGTACTACAACATTGTACAGCGTATATGTTTGCCGACGACGTGTGGTTACTACGCTCCGGAACTAACTTATCGATACTAGCAAGCTAGTTCACAAGATATAGACGCAGTAGCTAAATGGTCACACGACAACGGCATTATATTAAACGCTGGTAAGACTAAATGATTAATCATTCATTCGCCATATTTAAGACCTCATTGTGCGCCTCCGCCTTTATATACCCACGATTATATATGTTCCAAATCTACAACGAAAATCAATGGTATCCAAAATGACCTACATCTGTTTTGAGCTGTGCAAACCATAGTCACAGAACAATAAATGCCCTCGAAGGCTGGCATCACCGCATTTACAGACGTACCTATCCCTAAAAAACCTTCACTATATCTATTCGTACATAAATTGCTGCAAGGCAATATATTTCAACAATCACTATTTCACAAGTTCCGACAGAATCGGAAAAGCTAAGATATCCATTTTGATGTCAATATAATTTTTTTTTTTTTTTAATTTAAGGTAACCGTTGTCATTAGTAGAATTTCTGCGTAAAGTTATTTTTCAACAATTATACAAATAAGAATTTTATAGGTTAGAACATACATACTTATTATATCTATACATATAAAATGCTTTGTCTTGAATGATTGATGAACGCACAGCCTAAACCGCTGATCGTAGAGACCTTAACCTTGGAGGGTGTGTTCTTTGTATGACGTAGGCATCCGATAAGAAAGGATTTTCCGAAATTCTGCCCCGAAGGGGTTGAAAACGGGGAGCAAAGTTTGTATGGGAGAACGTGATTCCTTGGTCCAATCTACTTCAAATTTTGCTTAAATCTTTTTTAACAGAATTGAGGGAAGACGTGTTTCGTATTTTATTGAAATTCATCCCTTAATGGGGATAAAAAGGGGTCGAATGTTATTTTGGCGGTTATTCGCTTCGAAGTTAATATCAAAACTCCTTAGTGCTTTTTTTTAAATTATATTTTATTTTGACACATGCTTGAAAATTCAATCCGATTTTATTCAAAGGTTGAACTCACTTAAAAACATAAGGAAATACTCTTTAAAATTGAAAAAATATCTGTTTGATTTGTATAATAAATAATACTTATAGTTTTTTCTAGTTTGTCTTAGAAGTTTAATTTAGTGTGTATTGCTTTTCGCATTTTTTTTACATTTATAAAGGCGAACGGCAGGATTGTATGGGAGTTTCGTACACCTAATAAAATATCGTGTTTTGGGATATTTTTTGTTTTAATTGGTAGTCAATACGATAGGCAAGCCCTTTTAAAATTCTTAGATTTTTAGAAGTTGGGACCTAAAAGTTATAACCAGTTTTATTTTTGAGGTTATGTCCCAATAAATATTATTTCGTGTAGGCACATAACATTGTTTTGGTGAAAAAGGATATGTTCTAGATAGCTGGTGCTATCTTTGTAGTGTTTTGCTTATCATTAAGTTGGCAAATTGACATGAGAATTGTAACTATTCAGTAGGGTGCTTAAGGAGAGACCTACGTCCAGCAGCGGTCTGCAATAGTTTGATGATGATGATGAAGTGCTGATGGAGTTTTGAGTGTGGGTAAATAAAACAACTTTGTTTTTGTAAGAACTTACATATTTTATTTTATTGTTCTTATAATTACTTAATCGATTCTTAATTTTATTTCATCTAAGAAAGGGGCAGGTAGCTCAACTCAACGTAAGAATAGCCAGATAATTTGCTCAATTGCTCAGATGCAGTTACAAACCACAATCCAAAACAACAGCAAAGAACTGAACAGAGACTCGGAAAGATTTTCCTAACCTGTCAATAAAATAATTGCCAATACAAAAAAAACATTGATGGCGAAAATAATTCCTAGAATTAAATAGTTAATTATTAAGATTGTATGCAATAATTATTCATTGTAAGGTATAATGTGTAATTGGTTAATTATATTTACTGTTATTTCTATTTTTAAATATATTTAAATCTTTTAATCGCTATAATTAATTAATCCGGACTTCTAAAAATACTAATGTTACATGAAAATGAATGGTTTAGTTGCCTTAATAAGTGGTACAAATTCTATCACAGAACTACAAAAAAAGTATGTTGTACGAATTCTGCCGTTCGCCTTTGTGTCTATTTTTAAAAATGGGAGGATAATTGGTTAACATCAATTGTAAATTAGTAAACCTTACTATTGTACCAATAGTGGGGGATGGCGCATGGCTTTTTCGTACGCTTTCTTATTTGTTGTACGGCACACAATAACGCTCAATGGATACTCGTAAAGAAATTGTATGCCATGTGACGAAGAATTTGGATGAATTTGCTGTTATCTCATGACCGTCATGGCAACTATCATGGGACAAAAGAAGAGTATACATTAGATATATTAAAACACTACATAAGGTGGTTTCTGCGAGTTGCAGCCGATCAAATATACCCATTTGTATTTGTATGTATTTGAATAGAGAAATATTCTTCATGCTTCATGTTTTTGACGGACTGACTTTGACAATCCAAAAATACCTGATAATGGTTTATTTGAAATAAATGCTTTGACTTTGAAGGCTGATCCTGAGACCGTTGAATGGATATCGTAGTGCTTAATTTTCCAAAACTTACCTTTGAAAAGGATTAGAGAGGGTGTTGAAGTTTGTGGAGTACTTACTAAATCCGCGCAGACGTAGTCGCGGGCAAAATGCTAGTTACAATTAAAATTACAAACAAACAGCTTACCTGGTGCAGCTAGATATTTGCTGTGTTATTGTGAATATTATTGAAATCGATGTAAAATCAATACTAACAATGTGCCATATCGTATTTCTACATAAATCATTGTTCTTAAAGAGCAGGGACTTAGGGTTACAGACATTGTAAATGAATTGGGAATTACGGTGAGTTTTATAGTTGTTTTTTTAAGTGTTTTAATTGAACTTTTAAAAATAAGGTGAAAAATCACTTTCTCTCTCCTAAATTGTCCTTACTTGGGTTGTCTGCTTTTGTTTCATAATTATTATTTTATTTATCTATTATATATGTATCGTATATATAAATAGTACACCTAAGACTACCTACAGCACTGTCTTTCCTTCTCTCTTTTAAATCCATCCAAAGGTTGTCTTTAAAAGATCGCTTTTAGCGATAAGGCCGTCCATTGTGTCACCCTATGTAATGTTTTCCTTGTCTATATTTTCTGTAACTTATATGGTGTACATAATAAAGAGTATTCTATTTTTTTCTATTTATAAAATGTTCAAATTAATGTAATTATCTCTTTAAATTTGAATTATCATTCTCATATAAGCTATTTTTAGGGTGCCGCACGTTGCGCAGTCGTTTTTACGGTTCTATATTTAAATTACTAGTATCAGTTTACTTATTTTTTTTTTTTTATGGAGACTGACCGTTTATTTATGGATCAAGTGGTGGGAAGATGAAAGCGACGTTGCTGATGGTCCAAGAGTGCGACAGCAACTAAGCAGGAACTAGAGAAGCCTTTGTCGGGCACGTTCACAAGATATAGAATAGTTTTAGAGGCAATAATGTATGTTACTATTTGGTTTCGTCAATTCGGGAAAGGTAGGAAAATGTAATTAACGCTGATGGTGGCTACACAAGATTTTAATTACCGATATCGTAATTAAAATTAACAATGGTTATGTGTAGCGACAGTGAATTTACTTGATTAAATTGTGATTTAAAATCAATAAATACATATTTAAATCTAAGGTGGGCAGCTATAGTGGAGGTGGGCAGGGCACATGATAAGAGACAATAGAACAAAATGGACAAAACTTGTGACTGAATGGCAAGCACGCGATGGTAAAAGGAAAAGAGGCACACAGACACGAAAAGGTGGACAGAAAACATCAGGAAACAGAAAAGAATGGAAGCAGCTGGAAGAGGCCCACGTGTCACAACAGGCAACAAGTGACACTTTGATCACTAAACCGGGAAACCAGATGTGTTATTTTATAAGTTTTTTTTATAATTAATTTATTCGTACTATATATAGTATTCAGCAATAAATACTTAATAATCACACTAATATTATAAAGGCGAAAGTTTGTGTGTGTGTGTGTGTTTGTTACTTATTCACGTGCAAACGGTTGGACGGATCTTGATGAAATTTGGTACAGAGATAGATTAAAACGTAGAATAACACATAGGATACTTGTCATCCCGGGAGTATGTAACCTTGGGATAATTTTCGACATAAACGCGGGCAGAGCCGCGGGCAGTAGCTCGCGTTACTCTATTATATAAAATCGTCTTAAGTAATTGATTGCATTTGGTAACAAATTAATACAGAGATTCTGTTAGTTCGTGTTTTATTGCAGTAACTAACCACTATCTAAACTATTATTATAAAGAGGAATGATTTATTTGTTTGTTACGATTTGGCTCAAAAACTACATAACCGATTTTAACAATTCTTTCACCTCTAGTAAGCCACATAATTAACTTAAACATAGACTATTTTTCTTTTTTCAGAAAAAGTAGTACCGTACGAAAACTGCGAGAATAATGTAACCCAAAGTAGCAAAAAGTTCCTAATAAATTCATTAATTGGCGAGCGCTGTGAAAACTATTGATGATGCATCAAAATAATGTTCTAAGTGATTAAAGCACTCATTATTAACCTATAAAAAGTCCCCGAGGGTATACTCGTATGTATTATGGTCACATGGCTGCATATTCAATCAAAACCGGGTGGAATGGAAATGTGATGTTGGTATCATGATATTAATCCTTATCCATTTAAATGATTTGATGATTAAGGTAGGTTATGTACCTACATGTTAATTTATTTGAAGAATTAAAAGAAGAAAGAGTTTTGCGAAACAAAGCTATTTAATTTAACAGTTTTAGTAGGAAGGTACGGAACTCTAAAAACATACTAAGATTCATCAATATAATAATTTTGTTCAAATGTATTCAAAGCGCAATAAGTAATTTGCAATTTCTTAGATCCCGGGAAACAATCGTCATGTTTATGATTCCGGGATTTTAGAGGAGGTATTATCAACTCTATGTTACTTACTTCCACGGACATTAAGTAAACATAGTCTACCTATTCCGATCTCTGATAATAAATAAACAGTAAAAAAAATCATTTTACTTCGGACAGCTAAGAAATCCATAAAAATTGTTAGTAACAAGTTGGCACTTAAACACGGGTCCATTAGCAACAATATAATGAAGCCTTGATTCAAATAGAGAACAAACTTTTAGAACGGAACGATAAAGACCTATGTTTTTTTATTTGAGATGAGTTTGCTCTTGACTCTAGTCTAGGTCATAGATGACAGAGACAAAGTCGACGATGGAGCGAGCTTACCCAAAAGAAGCCTGTTCACTCTGATTTAAAAAATAAATGGCTTTGGTTTTCCTTCTCCCAATCGCTCACAAAATGCTGTAAGTAGATAATATACAATCACAATCGTATGATGTTGACGAGTTGTCTGAATTTGTCAATCAAATGTATCAAAATTGGTAGCGGACCAAATAATTGCTTATGACGAAAAAAATCGTGGAAAAATATTTTTTATCCCGCTCTTGGTGGAACAGGTAAAATTTTCCTTGAGAATATTGTTAAGCGCCAGAATTAATGCCGGGTACAAACGACATTAGTTACTACTAGCGCCATCTCGTATCGAGTAGCAGAAGTAGTAGAGTCAAGTACCTTCTAGTATTTTCTATGCTAGAATCTTCTAGGGTTCCCGACATCTGGTCAGTCGGGATCGGTATTTAGGCGAACTTTACAGATGTTTCGACAAGAAAAGGTTCTGGAATTATTTTACCTTTATAAAGACCGTATACCGAGACCGAGTCAGTATTGGATTTGCGAGACAAGCGAATACTTCGGAAGCGATCTTCAAGTGTGTGATCAGTAGTGAAGTTGTGTTTTATAATTAGTGTGTTTAAAGGTGTAATTAATGTTTTTAAACTAAAGTGTCATTTTGATTATTTAATCGGCGGTTTTTACTGACATTAGCTAAAGTACGGCAATCCGGAAAAACAGTATTAGCAGTCGCTTCTTCCGGAATTGCCGCAACTCTTTTAAACAATGGCAAAACTGTTCACACGACATTCAAATTGAAATTTAATTCGAAAAAATGGTTCTATTACAAAATAGGTCACTCATAATATGGGACGAAAAGGTACCATGAGTAATAGGGCTCATGTTGAAGCCGTAGACTGTACATTAAAAGGCCTTGGTAACTAAAGTGCTGTGATGGAAAACTTTTGTATTCGCTGAAGATTTTAGGCAAACACTTCCTGTTGTCGCCAAGGGAACACGTGCCGACATCGTTAAGGCTTGCCTAAAACCATCTATTATGTGGAATTCAATACAAACGCTCAATTTGCGTGCCAATATTAGAGCACATCTAACGAACAATTATAATAGACATTTTCCAGAAAAGTTCCTTCGAGAAGGAAATTTTCCTTCTACAAATGTAAAAGTGTCACCAAGTAGTATTAATCCGGGATTCGTCGCTAGGCAATTACGAACACAAACGAGTCGCTACCGAGTAAAAATAGGCACCTACTTCAGTACAAAGATATTTCTATTATTCTTTTTCATTTTATTTTCATAGTGTATACTACACACATTACACTATACAAAAAGCCGTTTATTTCCAGTTTACAAATTATTTTTTATCTACCTTTGTACGTCGTGAACAATAGATGAAGATGGAAAAAAATATATAAGTATATACATATATATCTACGTAATCTAAATTATCTAAACATATATCTAATAACAATTATTATAAAAACGTATTTTTAGTAGGTAGGCATTAGTATAATATATTATTTTTACTGGAACCCCCCTCAGTTAAGGGCCTCCTCCAAAGCTTTCCATTTCTCCCGGTCCTGGGCTATTTGTAATGGCATTGTAAACTATAATAATCTATAAATAAAGTGTAATATTCAGATAAAAACATGTATTTACTAATATGTTGAAAGAAACAAAAAAAAACGTAACTGTTTTCTTTATAATCTTCAAGATTATAAAGAAAAAAGTTTCGTTTCTTTCTATCTTAACAACTATTTAATTTTTTTTTTATGTAAACATGCAGTATGATGTCAAATAATATTACTAGACACGATTTTCTTAAAAATTTGCAAAAAAAAAGAAAGTTTATTATAAAAAGTTTTGAGATAAATCAAGATCAAAAATCACCTATCCGAAATCTAAGAGCGTTTAGCGTTTCAACTTATGATAATTATTCTTCACTTTTTTCGCAGCAACTGTCACAAATAGGTATTGCATGCGTTTGCATTGCATAATTTATTTTGGCACAGTTCACAAGCTGCAGGATAATGTCAGGAGTATCACCAAAATCAGCCTCCTGTTCCATATCGCTGTCATAGTCACTGTGTACCTTATTAACCTCGGTCTCTAATTCAATTCTACTTCACTATCTTGGAGGATTGTTCTCCCAAGGCAATTATACGTTAGCCTGTCACGCGTGGAATATCCAAAAATAATATTGAATAATTTTTGCTTTAATCTAATAGCACATCAGAAATAGTTTACAGGGAAGCCTTACAATGATTCGCTATAGGTCATCATCTGCCTAGCCTTTTCCCAACTATATTGTGGTCAGCTTTCAGTCAAACCGGATTCAGCTGAATACCAGTATTTTACGTGGAGCGGCTGCCTACCAGACCTCCACAACCCATTAACTGGGTAACACGGTACTCGTTGGCAAGACTGGAGTCAGATTTTCTGGCTTTTGACAATCCGTAACGACCGCCAAAGATCTACAAATGACAGACGGGACCAACGGCTTAACGTGCTTTCCGAGGCACGGAGGAGTCTCGGTATGTTAATTTGGTCACCCATCCACAGACCAACCTCGGCAAGCGTTGCTTAACTTTGAAGGTTAACCCGTACGGCTGTTATTATTTAGCCACGAGCTCCTCCGATTCGTTAAAGGTATTTACATATAATTCTTATTTTCTTTCTTTTTTACCCGACTGCGGAATGGTTAAATTATATTTAGTAATATTTTCCATTTTTGTCTCCTCCATACAATATGTAAATGAAATATTAGCTGTGAAAAATTTTATTACTCAGTCTCCATTAATCAAATACTACGCTAATTGTGAAAGTTTGTATTAGTAAGTATATACTTAGTGTTTGTTACTTCCTCACGCAAAAAGTAATGAACCAATTGCGATGAAACTTGATAGGTACATAGCTGTTACCTATGCTACTCTTAGTATTGCGATATTCCCTCGGAATCGAAACTAGCTAGCAAACAATAAAGTTACGCCCGAATAGATAACCCCAAGAACACGGTTGACTTGTACACATCTGCGAACCCCTTTACAGGGAACCGGCAGTGATGTTATGTTACAACATAACAATGTTGTAACATAACATCACTCCGGTTCGCAAATTGCATGTCTGTTTATTGTATACACCAGTATACTATAAACAGATATGCGATTTCAGCAATCCCGGAAGATTTGATATCATTTATTGAAAAATTCCGTTGCCTATCTCCTAAGTTCTTCATCAGATCTTCATCAAATTGAAATGAGTTCAGTCCAAAAATTTCATTCATCCAAATCGGTTGACAGTTGACGAAAATATTGCTGAATAAACAAACAAAACGAAAAAGAATCAGTCGAATTGATAACCTCCTCCTTTTTGATCGGTTAAATAAAATAGGGTTCATCCTTTTGATGGACACTAGGACTGGCCTGTTGGTCGAGTGGTTAGTGACCCTGACTGCTAAACCTGAGGTTGTGGGTTCAATTCCCACCCAGGACAAATGTTTGTGTGATGAGCATGATCATTTGTTCTGTGTCTGGGTGTAATTTGTCTATAATATGTATGTATTTAGAAATATATAAGTATGTTTATCAGTTGTCTGGTTGCCATAGCACAGGCTCTGCCTAGTTTGGGATCGGATGACCGTGTGTGAGTTGTCCCAAGATATTATTATTATTATTAAAAAAAAAGTACCGCAACCATTAATAAAGAGGACTCATTAAAAACTACTTAGCGACAAGAAGAAAAAGAACATTTGTTTAATTATTCTGTGCATGATTAATTACATCAAAATATTTTTTAGCCACTGAAAACGTACCTACACTACACACTAGCGAGCCACCCTTGCCTCAATTACTAACACATACATAAATGTACAACGAAAGCGTGTCGTATTCATACTACATGCAATTTCCAATTAATAACACGATCCCAATTTCCTGCATACAGCTATTAGACGTAAGCCAAAATGTTGGCACACCTAAATTACAACCTGAACAATATTCCTTACTTCAATGAGATGATAAATAAGTGCCTTATTTATGAAAACTTCCAAACGATATGATTATCAAATTCTCTTTACCGTAAAACGGGGTGAATAGAAATGTAGGGGTGAATTAAAACGTAACTTTTATTGAGATTTTCACATAAATACCATATTAATAGTTTCTCAGAAAGCGTCCATTTAAAAATTAAATTATTGATACTAAATTGTTGTTCTTCATTGCTGCAAACAATATTTAAATAAAGTGAAAATTCCAATCAAAGTTTCGTTTTTATTCACCCCATCATTTCTATCCACCCCGTTTTACACAGTACATCACTAAAACCTGCTTTCCTTAGCACAGAAATCTAGTTATGTATATTATATAGCTTGCTGGCCCAATGCAGGTCGTATAACTCGCTCTTTCGCTTCCACTCCCTTCGCTTTGAGCTAGGGTATACGCGGAATAATAAAATATTAAAAAGCATACATTTAGAAATATTTATCGTCGTCTGATGCTGATTGATCTGCTTATGTTATCGATGGCGCTCAATTTTACATTTCGAATATTTTGCCATCTTCCGAAGGCTTAGAAATTAATGATGTCGCAGTTTCGCATTCAAATAAATGTGTATTATGAGCCTTGGGAGTTTTCCGTTGTAACAATACGCGACGTGGGCACGCCGCTCGTTACACCCCATAGATACGCTTTGAGAGGCAACACTCGTATAAATATAGCGATTTAACAAAGCCTCCATTTCTTTTAACGGTCTACAAAAACATTTGGAGAAGGTTCTCAATACGGTTGTATGTTTTTTTTTGGTACTTCTGAACTCCATCAAAAGCCTAAAACCATAAACTTCCAATTATGTTTTACAAAAAATCAACCGACCTCCAATTAAAAAAAAAACACAAAACAAACTCAACAACAAAATTAACATAATGATATTTTCGGAAGTCGGTGACAAGTAACAAAGAATAAAAACCAAAAACACTGATTTCCCAAATTAAAGATATTTCGTACGTCGTGGAAGTCGTGTATTTTTTCATTAATGATATTTAAACGTGTCCTTCTAAGCCATTATCGATGGTTAGTCAAGAAACAGGTATTTCTATTAACACTAAACAATCAAGAAATGCGTTTTAAAATAATTCTGCCAAGATTACAGAAATAACTTTGCTTGAGCAACGTGACTTCCGACGCTCACGTATTGACGTAGATTTGTTACGAGGAAATTATTTTCAACTCCTTTGACTTTCCTACACAACTTTCTGAAATGGTTCCCTTTAATTTACGTCACGATTATATAACTAGAGTTTATTCGTGTAACGGAAAAATATAGTTAGAAAACCAATAATAATATCCTCCATTGGAAGCAATTTCCTCTCCGTCAAACGAAGCAACATAGGCACCTGTCTAGTGCTTCGAGTTATGATAGGTACAGACTGGGATACTGAAAATTATTGATTCCGCGCTCCCCTTTGCGTGTCGTGCATATTGTGGGTACCTGTATGTATGGCTGTCGTACTGAAAGCTAATACCCGAGGTCGGCGAGGGCTTCAATTTAATAGAGTTGCCAAATATTTGTGCTCAGTAGTAAAGCCGGGAAATCTTTGTGAGGAAGCTTTGTTCCGGCCTTTTACACAAACCTTTTACTAAGTTAACGACGTTGGCTATGATGCCAATAGGTTGTACGATGAGATTAAAAGAATGATTTTTGAATGTGACAGATAATATTGGTAGCTAATTTGTACTTCTTTGGACGTGTAATTTTTTAACCTCTTGTCCTGAGCTGTTGTCATTGTAATGTTGAATACACTTCTCAACAATTTTCAAACTTATCTGCGTAAGAATGAAATATGATCTATGTTTTACATTTCTCGTTGTTTCTCGTCTCATTTTCGTTTTTTCACAGCTAAGTAGGCTTTACAAGTTAACGAGTAATAGTCGACCAACTTAAAAATATAACTGATTAGGTAAAAATTTAGTAATATCCCCATAGAAGATGACTTAAAACTAACTTTGTAATGTTATAGTAAAATTTGACATGGCTTACGAGACGGGTAACTACGGAACTTTACAGTGTGCGTGGCCGCTTTTTTGAGACTGATAGGCTTTTCTTTTAAACTGGAAAATATGATTTTAGATATAAAAGATGAATAACAAAGAGTAACTTTCAAGTGTCTTTCTTTGAAAAAGTCGCAATCAAGTGAGAAATAGGCTATTTCTTCGATTTGAACTTACATTTTTGCTATTTATTTTTCATGGCTTACGAGATGGGTAACTACGGAACTCTACACTGTGCGTGGCCCGACACGCACTTGGGCGGTTTTTTGGGACTGATTGGCTTTTCTTTTAAACTGGAAAATATGATTTAAGATATAAAAGATGAATAACAAAGAGTAACTTTCAAGTGTCTTTCTTTGAATAAGTCGCGATCAAGTGAGTAGTAGGCTATTTCTTCGATTTGCACTTAAATTTTTGCTATCTATTGTCATGGCTTACGGGATAGGGAACTACAATGTGCGTGGCCTGTTTTTTTGGACTAATTGGCTGTTCTTTTAAACTGGGAAAGATGTTTTTGGTAAGAAAGATGAATAACAAAGAGTAATTTTCAAGTGTCTTTCTTTGAAAAAGTCGCAATCAAGTGAGGATGAGAATATTTCTTCGATTTGAACTTACATTTTTGCTATTTATTTTTCATGGCTTACGAGACGGGTAACTCCGGAACTCTACACTGCGTGGCCCGACACGCACCTGGCCGGTTTATTGGAACTGATTGGGTTTCTTTTGAACTGGAAAAGATGATTTTAGATACGAAAGATCAATAACAAAGAGTAATTTTCAAGTGTCTTTCTTTGAAAAAGTCACAACCAATTCGGAAGGAGGCTATTACTTCGATTTAAACTAAATTGGCTACAAAACAAATTGGTGTTGTTATAGATGATACGATAGTGATTCCTATTAGAAGTGTTGGTGTCACTATTTACGAGACAGCTCATACCAACCCAATTACTCGGATTAACGTACAAAAATGAAATCATTGCAACCGTTCTTAAGTGATGCACGCTTACCAAACGAACAAAGTTTCAGTTACAAGCTGACTGTCCACTAGAGCGGGGGAGGAGAGGAGCAGAGAAATCTCCAATCCGCGTCAGTCACTGAGATTTTATGCAATTCGATTGGTTAATATTTCTCCGCTCCAGTGGGCAGTCAGCCTTAGTATCCCAAATTTTCTTGGTAATTTTTCAAATTTTTCTTTTACTTGCCTACTCCGATTTTAACGACTTTAATATAAAAACTAAACACTGTTACACATACTAATACCAACAGATACCCTTTAATTTGTATTTAGATAACTAAGAGAGAAGAGAAAATAGGTTTAACAAAGGTGTTTTATCAAAAGAACTTTTACACTTCTAATCAAATATTCAAGGACTAGATGATATCGGTTTTTTTCTATTTGACTATTCTGAAAAGCAAATCCGAAACAAACTCAGAGAAGTCTCAATCTCTTTTGTAGTATAGACATTATCTCGGTCGCATTATAATGCATAAGGACTATCATATACAAGGTGACATTTTGAAAGTGTGCGTGGAATGCCAAATCCGAAACTATGAAGATTAGCTAAAAACACTAAAGGAGTCTCGAGCCCGATTTTGATGAATACTTAAACTGCATCATTGGAATTTTGAAAAATCGATATTCCTAGCCAGGAATCGAGCAGGGTTGATTTTGAAAAAAAAACAAGCCCTTATTATTATACCGTCCGAAAGTGTCGTTAATAAGGATCAAATTCTGGGAAGTAATAACACATGGCAAACTAAGGGAAAGCTCTCAAAGTCACCCTTTTTTTTTAAAGATGGGAAAATATTCAAATGACTTCTTCCGCTCTGGGTCAGACTTACTGTCTAAAACCCATCCGTGTTCCTTCTAGAGCCCTTTGCGTTCCAGGGCCGCGGTGACTCTTTCGAACAAATTGTTCAACCCTGGCAGGCTCAAAGTCACCCTGTTTGTGACTTGCGGGCGTTTTGGTGTGCTGGTTTTTGTAAATTTTAACGTACAGTGTTGATTTTTATCAGCCTAACTTTTTACAGTTAATTTCGCTAAGAGACAGTTTATTCTATAACCATGTTGTATGTTAAGAGTTATTTTTCTTTTGTGCAGAGATCACGGCGAGGTTCCAGACGGCTCGCACGGAGGTCAGGCAACTGCTGCTGCAGTACCTGCTCCCGTGGCTCGTCAACATCGAGCTCGTCGACCCCAACGTGCCGCCGGCCAACCCTTTGTCCTACATCCAGGTAACACTCATCTGCTCATCGTAAGAGACGGTACTAAGTACTCAGCCTACACAGCAAGAATTAATAGGTATCTTCTATGCTCTGGGGGGCTACTCTCTAAGCCCAAAGTCCGTAATTACTGGCTTAGTCGCAGGCGTATTCTAGTACGTATCACCTAACCACTAAGAATTAATGACAACACGATTTGACAGTTCTTAGTTCGGGTTCGGAACTAATCGTAAGTCTTCAAAAAGAAAATTCAAGTCATTTCTTCAAATTAGGCTGAGTGCCAGCACTTTTTGAACGTCAAAGTTCTACATAAAGACAGTCCCCCAAAACGCCCGCCCGTCACCACTTCCTAGTGTTTTAGCTGGGAAGAAGAAGTGGCGCAACAAACTCCCCAGCAACACATCTGTCTGTTGAGTTATAAGAACTATCACTTATATAAAGATATGTAAGTAGTCAGTATTCTTACAAAGAAAACAATACAACAAAGGTAACACGTAAAAACATAAAACTTAATAATTCGCTACTTGTAAGCTAACACACTCCATTATGCCAGCATAAACAGACAAACTCAAGCATAAAAACAATATCAAATCAAACTAAATAAGCCTCCAGACATGAAGGGTGTGCCCGGTTACACGTGCAGAGGGTAGAATTTAATAAAAAGATCTGTGACTCGACGCCACAAGTGATAAACCAGGGCCATCAAAATTAAACATTAAGCATATAATCGTTATAACAATAGTAAAAACCATGGCTAACAAGACGACCTTTCACCACAAGCAGCACCCGTTCACGAGCATAACGCAAAGATCAGCCATTACACCCCTCGCCATATTTGAGGGAAAGAGGTAACCCGACCCCCGACGCTACCGCAAGCAGTAAAATCTAAGGGAGCATGACGAACTTGCTGCCGGTTGCTCAGGATAGAATAAAATCATACAACTATCGAAGTCACTAGTTAATCACATGTTGCAATACACTCATTATAAAGCATTGTTATGAGAGTATTAAGTCAATACAAAAAAAAAAACAAATAATTGACCTCTACGGACATATAAATTAACAAATATATGAACTCATATGTCATAAGCTAACTATGAAAGAACATTAAAAACGAAGTATTAAAAACGAAGTATGTCTTGCGTAAGTCTGTAGGTGATACGGAGTAGAATACGCCCGCAACTAATTCCGAAACTACGGACTTCGGGCTTAGAGCCCCCCAGGTTCCATCGCTTACAATCAAGAAAGGTCAAAACGTTCAAAAGTGGACTATTCAGGCTTAAAGGTACTAAGTAAGAAAAGCCCTCTTCAATAATAAGAGTGTGAGCCAAAAACACTGCTTTCAGTATTAAGAAACTAAGTGATTCAAGGAAAGTAGATGATGGTAATTGTTCTTTATTTTGCGTAACTCAACTACATCTAGGTACCACTCCACTGTTCATTTTAACACACGTTAGACCGGGTGCTTTCACGTGGTACTGAGCAGTCAGCCTTCTTCAAGAGTGACTACCATAATAGACATCTTCTAAGCTCGGTTGTTCTATCGCTTACCAGCAAGAGAGTTCAAAAGTTGACACTTCAGGCATAAAAAATCAGTTCCAAGTAATAAAATCCTTCTTAAACCAACAAAATGTAAGCCGAAACAGAGCTATCAGTACTAAGAAACTATAAGTGCAGTAATCAGGGATAACGTACCACTACTAATCTTAAGACCATAGCATATGTGATATCAACATCGTACAGTCAGCCTTCATAGCAAGAGTGAACAGGGATCGTCTGAGCTCTCGGGCTCATCATCCGTCCTTAAAGTCCAAAAGTGGCAAAGCAAGAAAAACCTTCTTTATGAAAATAATTAATGATAAAATAGAGCTATCAGTACTAAGACACTTTAAGTGCAGTAGTCAGGGCAAGTAGATGAAGGGGAAGTATCCCATCTTTTGCGGAATTCCTTCCTTTCAAGGCACACTTTATTATAACAAACTCGATTGTAAAGTAGGTACACCAACGCACTACCCACCAAGTAAATTAATAGTCTTCCGAGCGACAGGCTCATAAAAACCTCGAAAGCGTGCAGCACTTTAATTTTTCTAAAGACTATTAAGTTTCGTTTAGTAAGGTTACTTTCTCGTACCTAGACACAAATATGATTATCAGTAGGATAGGTAACAATATTGATTCGTACTAACCTAGCTCACGATCCTCTTGATGTGGTCAAGCTCATTCACACACATAGCGTGATGACAGTCGCAGCCGCGGGGCGCGCCTATCTTACTAGGCACATGTCAGCCTCCGTAATCTGTCGTGATGAGCTCGGACACCCGAGTGCCAATAACTACTACTACTGTACTCATTTTTAAGGTTCCGTACCTCTGTATGGAAAAACGGAATCCTTATCGTATCACTCGGTTGTCTGTATGTCTGTCCGTCTGCCACAGTCGATTTTCTCCGAATCTACTGGAGCGATTCAGTTGAAATTCGGTACACAATACATATAACCTTCTATGACCCAAACACGGATGCGTAAAAAATAAATACATTTTGAAAATAGGGTGACTTTTTGAGGGGAAAATTAGAAATAAAATAAAATGTCGGGCCTGCAACTTCGTGTGCGTCGATGTCGGAAAAAATGTGTCGCATTGATAAAATGTACGTATAATACGATCCCTCTCAAAATAAATAAAGTAGGAAGAGGGTAATTCGGGGCACTGTCTGTATCACCTCTTCCGTTTGAAATGCCGACCAGCCCAGCCGGTCAATTCTGCAAACATGTCGAAGTGAAAGGCTTGGGTGAAGTGATCACGTGGTGGGCTGTCAATCCATAATAATATAATCTCTTCTAAATCTTGATTAAAATTAAATCTTGATTCTATGGATCACTTCACCCAAGCCTTCACTTCGACATGTTTACAGAATCGACATCCAGGTCTCCTGGTACCTACCTCGAAACAAAATCAACAAAACGAACTTCCAAACAAATGGTGGTAGTCTTCAAACGACGAAACAAAGAAACTGATCAATCAAGTTGATTCTTATTTTCGTCTAGCCCAAAAACGATTTTCTTAAAATTTTACTGAGAATTACATTTTATAGAAAGCTGATTAATTCAAGTGACTTTTTCCAATCTAAGTTAAAAGAGTTTAATTGGATAGCTAGATGGGCCCCCAACTATTGTCCTATTCGTAGGGATAGCGATCTGTCAAAAACATATGGAAATTGAGGCTTTCTTGACAGATTGCGACTGAGATACGAATGAGAACGTTGCTTAAAAATTTGTAGAATAAGCACTCGGGAGAACTAATGGACCGCTCAAAACAGTGAAATCGCCATCAACCGGCTCAATGAAAATCCTAATACTTAAACCAATAAAAAGAAATATCGGAATCATACTAGTTAACGGCCGGTTTTATTTACAAATGAGTTTCTTAGTATTGTGGGAACACTGCAAGGGTAAGGTTTTTATAACCCATTAAACAACTACCGTGTTAATTATAATAGTTCATCTATCTATCTATATAAATAAAAATGAATCGATAATGTGTTGCTAAGCGCAAGACTCGAAAACGGCTGGACCAATTTCGCTACTAAATTTTTTGTTGTGTTTGTTATTATCAGGAGAGGTTTCTTATGAAAGAAAATTTTGAAAAAACACTAACATCCGGCCGAAGCCGGGGCGGTCCACTAGTTACTCATGAAAAACATTCTCATTACGATTTCCTCCTCTTTGACCCTTATTGACACTGTTAGTACCATATATACTTACCTAGTTACTTTGTTCCACTAAACTAGCTCAAGCAGTTTCTCAGTTCTTCAAGAGGGCGACCTCTTTCTCACGCTAACTGTAATCCTTCGCAGAATTCATCTGTTGTTAAATTATTTAAATTAAATGATTGTATGATGTGCAGGCGAAGTGTGGGCTCGGTGACACGTGACGCAATTTGCGAACGATTGCCGAGCGGGTCAAGTGTTCATAACCGCCCGATCGCGTCGCGTCACCGACACGCCGCACCCTGTGCCCACCCGGCATAGCACTTATGTATGTTGTGTACTTACCCATGTTCTCATTCGCAGTACTACGCCGCGGAAGCGGGCCGCAGCGGCCGGCGCGAGGGGCTTGGCTCGGCAGAAGCCACCGAGATGGTGCTCAACAACCTCTTCTACATTACCGCCAAGGTGAGGGACCCACATACACACCCACAGCACTCAACACTAAAATTTACGTCGAAATAGAAGAAAGAAAGAAAAAGTTTTTGTTTTTATTTTTTAATATGGGTTTGCTCTTGACTCTAGTCTATGTCATAGATGACAAAGACAAAGTCGACGATGGAGCGAGCTTACCCAGAAGAAGCCGGTTCACTCTGATATTGAAGAGATAAGGGTTGTATGCGTGAAAAAGAGTTTAGGTAATTGTAAACATGTACAAATTAAAACAGCTCGAAAATTGCTGGAAAAGCAGCGCTCTTTTACGCATATTATAGTCACTGTTTTCTACGAAGCCTGAAGTTATTAAAACACAGCTCCGAAGGTAGGAGGGTCCGGTAATTGTAATAAAACGGGCATCCGCCACCCCTTTGCAAGAATGTCCGAGCCCAGTTAACCGTATTAAATACGGAGAACTTTATGATGAAAAGAGTGTGTTATATCAGCGCTGCGCAGTATGCACTGTGAAAACCTTTTGTTTACTTTTTCATACGCGTTTCGCAGTTCGCAAAAAACATAAAACACTGTTAGGTATACACAAATCCCTATTTGAACGGTGCGCAAAAATTTTTACGAATAACTATGAAACTATACAAACTGGGTGGCTGGTTGTGAGTAGAAAAATCTCGTTAGTCTCATTGAATACCGAAACCATAGCAACCGTATTTGAAACCGCTGTAACTAGTTAAAAAAACAATGGCCTCGCAACATACGTATTCAGTATTTCGACCGTTTTTAGGGTTCCGTAGTCAACAAGGATCAACCCTTATGGTTTCGCCATTTCCGTCTGTCCGCGGTTAGCACTAGATAGTTGGAATTTGGTATAGGTATACATATTAATCACGCCGACAAAGAGATAAAATGAAAACTATAAAACATTTTTTAGGGTACACGTAAAGTGGCGATGATTTTTTTTTACCGTCTATCCTATGGTGTGTGGGGTGTCTTGTTTAAAAATATTGAGGGTGTGCGAAAACCATTTTTCTATCCAAGGATCCGATTGCGAAATATTAAGCTTTGAAGTGCAAATTTTTATTTGAGTCATGTGTCGTCTGTGCCAGCTAAACGGTTGTTTTTGGAGACGTGAAAAAAATCATGATAGTAGCATATATATAACGAATTTAAAAGGAAAACTATCAGTTAAGTAGGTCATAGTGGGAAGACTAAAAAGAACAAAACCGTTCGAGTTAGTGTTTAGTGTTTGTGAAAGTAAATAGTGTAATGTAGCACAAGTGTTACCAAATAAACACAAGAACGAAGTGTATTCGCCTTAATAGAGACAGTAAGAAAAGTGTCATTGAACACATTCTTAGTAAAGACAATAATAACAGTTTAGGTTTAATTAAATTACTTATTAGTCTATATACAAGGCTAGATTGTAATAAGATTAGGGTCCATCCATTTGATGAACACTAGAATAAGTGAAAAAAAAAGAAAAAAAAAGTTTAAGTATGTAGTAATAGTCGACCAACCTATTAAATGTAACTAGATAACGAAGTATTACGTAATAATTCCATATAAAATGACTTAAGAATAGGTGCGTTTGTAACCTTTTAGTAAAATTAGCTATAAATTATTTGTCATGGTTTAAGAATGACACAGGTAACCCTTCACTGTGCGTGGCCCAACACGGACGTGGCCGGTTTTTTATCTACATAATAAAGGTAAACTGGCGGACATGTCCACGCACAGCTGAAATTCAACCTTAGGGTAAAAAGGGGCCCCACCGAGAGTGTCCCCACGTTGCCGTCGTGGTGGGGCTTGTGTGTCTCAATGATCTTTGGAGCTCTGCCGGTAGAGTTACTCATGCCGGAAAGGTCCAAGTGAGAGACCAGACAAAGCGGGACACGAGAGGGGCACACCGTTCGGAGACCTGAGCAGTGTTCGGGTCGTCGGACGGTGTGCGTTTCGAGCGGAAGCTTGCTTACTGTTCTCTGGTACGCGTCTGCTCATCAGACGTGACTGTGAGGACAGTGAGCAAGCAGCGTGAGAGAGGCCCTGTGAAAGGGCGTAGGGGTGAGGGACCACACCCTTTAAAAGGAACAAAAATTATGAGTAAGACACACGCAAGAGAATTACCCCAGGGCGGTACCAGCTGCTCAGCAGATGGAGAATCCGCCACGCTCCCTTTGGGAGCGTCAAGCCCCTCGTATTCTGGGGGGGGCAACGTAGGTCTTCAACCGCTTGCCAGTGGCAACATGAGCCGAGGAGGCTCCCGATCAGCGTCCTTTGAGGACCTGATCCGGCACAATTTTAAAGCGCCTGACGAGATGTCGGACAGGCGTGGCGCGAAAGACCCAAACTAAAGCGGAAGAGCCCGCTGACGTGTGGGGGGGATGTGGGGTCAGACTCTGACTCCGCATCTGGCGTCAGCTCACCAAGCTCGGAGCGAGAGGGAGTCGAGGCTGCTGCGGAGAACTCTAAGTTCTTCCGCAAGCGCCCTAGACCGGAGGACGACCGAGGGTCGACCTCCAACAGTGAGATGGCCTCGGCCCGTAAAATCCCCACCAGCAGGCGGGGTAAGGGCCGAGAAGGAGGCAGGGGGAGGGGGCTCGCCTCCCAGGAAGCTGCCCAGCGAGCCGCGAAGCTCGCCGAGGAGGAGCGCCACCCTGGAGTGACTGGTCGGGAGGTCCTCCCCTCGGCATCTATCGGCGGTGAGCTGGTCATCGCTGGCGTTGGCGGCTCCGATAAAGAGCGCCAGGCCAGGTTTGCGGAGGCCGTTGAGGCCGCAGTCCGCGATGTGGCCTTGAAGAGGACCCAGGCCTCGAAAAGCGGAGGCCAACTACAGCGGGCTTTCGTCAACGGACGAAATGTCTAAGCTGCGGTCGGAGGTCACCCGCTTGGCAGCCGCCACGGAGCTTCTCCAAAAGGAGAATGCGAAGCTCCGGGCAGACCTGGCCGGGCTTCGAGGAGCCAGCTTAAAGGAGGCACCTCAAGGGGGAAGCAAGCGTGGGCCAAGCCAGACCTTGCCTGCGGATTACCAGCTCCTGAATCTGGTGCGGCAAGAGCTGGCTGCCTTTCAGGGGAGGTTCCAGGACCGGTTCTCTACCCTGGAGAGGATTGTCTTGCGCCCCCCGCTGGCGGCGAGCCAGATAGCCTCGGACCAAAAGAAGGCGGCCTCGTACGCAGCCGCTGTGGCTGCCAAACCGGGGCCCTCCGGAAAGTCCAACCGAGGGGTCGCGGCGGCTCTGGGAAAACCGGCAAAGGCACAAGTGGCAAAGGCGCCAGCGGTGCATAAGCCATCACCGCCTTCAAAGTCCCCGCCTTTAAATTCTCCTGCGGCGGAAGCCGAATGGCAAGTGGCCGGGGAGAAGAAAAAGGCGGGCAAGGCAGCCAGGAGGGCACGGAAACAAGGGAGGAAGCGGCGGAAAAAGCAGCGTAGCGTCGCGGATAGGCTTCGCGCCCCGAAATCCGCAGCTGTAGTGATCACACTACAGTCGGACGCGGAAAAGAGGGGCGTGACGTACCGCGACGTGCTCTCGAAGGCGAAGGAGGCGGTCAACCTGGGGGAGCTCGGCATCGCTGGGGGCCTCCGACTAAAGGTGACCTTGACTGGGGCCCGGATGTTGGAGATCCCCGGTGCAGCCAGTGGCCCGACCGCTGACGCTCTAGCTGAAAGGCTAAGGGCGTCCCTAAATGCGGATGAGGCCCGAGTGTCCAGGCCTACCAAGCGCGTCGACTTGCGTATTCAGGGCCTGGACGACTCCGTCTCCGAGGGGGAGGTGTCGGCCGCCGTCGCCAGGACTGGAGGGTGCTCTGCCGATCAAGTGAAGGCGGGCACCATACGTCCTGACCACACCGGCATGCGAACGGTTGTGGTGAGCTGCCCCGTGACGGCGGCCAAGAAGATAACGGAGGGCGGTAGGCTCCTTGTGGGCTGGGTTTCTGCGCAGGTCAAACTGCTGGAACCCAAACCTCTGAGGTGCTTCCGCTGCCTGGTGGGCAACCATGTGGGAGCTGTTTGAGGAGGTTGGCTCGGAGGTTGACCGCACCGGTCTCTGTTTCCGCTGCGGTCAGCCCGGTCACAGGGCCGGATTGTGCAACGCCACGCCGCACTGCACCGTATGTGCGGCAATTGGCAAGCCGGCCGATCACTGGGCTGGGGGCAAGGCCTGCGCTCCGCCCGCCAAAGCTGGGGGCAAAAGGAAGCCCTCCGCCACCGCCGTCTCCGCCGTCGCCACCGCCGCCGCTGCCTCTACCGCTGCCGCCGCCGCCGCGGTGGAGCCCTCACAAAGGGCTCGGGAGGAGGCCGTAATGGAATGCCAATAACGGCCCCATTACGCCTCCTCCAGGCGAACATCAACCACTGCGCCGCCGCTCAGCACCTGTTGCTCCAGAGCATGGCGCAGTGGTCGATCAACATCGCCGTGGTCGCTGAGCCGTACCTTGTCCCGCCCAGGGATGACTGGGTGAAGGACCTCAACGGCTCAGTGGCCCTAATTTCTTCGGCCGCCGCCGGTACCCCGTCTCTCGAGAGTGTCAGGAGAGGACAGGGGTGCGTAGCAGCACAGTTTGGGGAGATTGTAGTAGTGGGGGTCTACTTCTCTCCGAACCGATCTCTCGCCGAGTTCCACAACTCCCTTAGGGAGTTGGTTATCGTCGTCGCCGGGTATCGTTCCCTCCCCGTGCTCGTACTCGGGGACTTCAATGCCAAGCACTTGGCTTGGGGTTCCCGTTATACGGACACGAGGGGTAGGATGGTGGAGGACTGGGCTCTGGAGGCAGGCCTAATCGTCCTAAACCGGGGTTCTGTCCCCACGTGTGTGCGGATGCAGGGTGAGTCGGTGGTGGACATTTCGTTCGCCAGCCCTGCTCTGTCACCGCGTGTCGTCGACTGGCGCGTCATGGAGGAGGTGGAGACGTATTCGGACCACCGGTACATTCGGTTTGACGTCTCCGCCCAGACCTCAACCGCGCCAGTCCGAGAGACCCCGAGTGGTCCGCGGTGGGCGCTAAAGCAGCTGGACCGGGAGCTTCTCCTGGAAGCCTCGATCGTGCAGGCCTGGGTGTCACCACCAGACAGGCCTGCTGACATCAACGACGAGGCGGAGTGGTTCCGGGAGACCATGTCCGAAATATGTGACGTGGCAATGCCCCGGGTCCGGCCAGGACGCGCCCGCCGCCAGGTGTACTGGTGGTCGCGGGAGCTGGCATCGCTGCGCGAGGCATGCGTTGCTGCACGGCGCCTGTACACCAGGCATCGCAGGCTCCGCATCCGTCCTCCGGATGCGCAGGCCAGGGAGGCGGAGCTGTACGAGGAATACAGAGTTGCGAAGGCCGCCCTCCAAGCGGGGATCCTGCGAGCCAGGGATCTGGCTCGTAAGGAGATGCTGGAGTCTCTGAACGGGGACCCGTGGGGACGCCCTTATAAAATGGTGCGAGATAAACTCCGCACCTGGGCCCCCCCGTTGACGCAGAGTCTTCGGCCCCAGCTGGTGGAGGACGTGGTGAGCGCTCTGTTCCCTTCGAGAGGGGAGCATGCTCCCCCGCATATGGCTCCGCCACCTGCGGTGCCCGATGCGGACCACACCGACGTCGGCGACGACGATGACGACGCTCTGGAGGTGACTGAGGTAGACCTGAGAGTGGCGGTAAACAGGCTGAAGGCCAAAAATATCGCCCCAGGACCCGACGGCTTACCTGGGAAAGCCTGGGTCCTGGCCTTGGAGGCTCTCGGGCCTCGACTAAGGGGGTTCTTAAGCGCATGCTTGGAGAGAGGCCAGTTCCCACTTCGTTGGAAGACGGGGAAACTGGTCCTCATTAAGAAGCCTGGGCGCCCTGCGGACTCTCCGTCCGCTTACCGGCCCATCGTGCTGCTCGACGAGGTGGGCAAGCTCTTTGAAATAGTCATAGCAAACCGCCTCGTCGGGCACCTGGTGAGGGTGGGGCCGAATCTGGCGGAGAACCAGTTCGGTTTCCGCACGGGGCGCTCAACGGTGGATGCCATCATGCGCGTGAAAGCCCTCACGACGGGGGATGCGGTGTCCCGGGGCAGGGTCGTCTTGGCGGTGTCTCTTGACATCGCCAATGCCTTCAACTCCCTGCCCTGGAGTTGCATCAGGGAGGCACTCCGGTATCACCGGATGCCAACCTACCTCCGTCGCGTGGTCGAGGCCTATCTGACGGACAGGGCCGTCATCTACCCCGGTCACCGGGGAGAATGGAACCGGCGAGAGATGTCGTGCGGTGTTCCACAGGGTTCGGTTCTGGGGCCGCTCCTGTGGGACATCGGCTACAACTGGGTGCTGCGCGCCGACCTCCCTAGCGGCGTCAACGTAGTCTGCTACGCTGACGACACGCTAGTCTTGGCACAGGGGGGGTCGCACCAGGCGGCGGCCGAAGTGATGACACGCGGGGTTGCGACAGTCGTTGAGAGGATCCGGCAACTGGGTCTCGAGGTGGCCCTGCACAAGTCCGAAGCCATGTGTTTTTATGGTTCTCGGAACAGGCCACCAATGGGATCCCAAATAACGGTAGGAGGGGTTCACATCGGCGTCGGGTCGACGATCAGGTACCTGGGGCTCGTTCTCGACAGCCGATGGAACTTCGAGGAGCACTTCCGACGTTTGGCTCCAAGACTGGAGCGGGCCGGGGCTGCCTTCAAGCGGCTCCTGCCCAATCTAGGGGGTCCAAACGCCTCCTGCCGGAGGCTCTATGCGGGGATCGTGCGGTCCATGGCCCTTTATGGGGCCCCAGTGTGGGCACTGACGTTGAAGGGGCGACCTGCCCGCCAGCTCAACGCATCCCAAAGGGTCATGGCCATCCGGCTGGCCCGGGGATACCGCACGGTCTCCGGCGAGGCGGCGAGCCTCCTTGCCGGATTAACGCCATGGGATCTGGAGGCGAGAGCCCTCGCGCACGTTTACGCGTGGCGCTTGGAGGCGCTTCGCCGGGGCGAAACTCCGCTGCCACGGCAAATTGCTACGCGGCGGACGGAGCTCCGGCAGGATACCATGGCGATATGGAAACGGCGACTGTCACAACCCAGCGCTGGGCACGCCACAATTGCGGCGATAAGACCCCTCTTTGAGGAGTGGCTGGAGAGGCGCTACGGCGTCCTCACCTTCCGCCTGACGCAGGTACTAACCGGACACGGCTGTTTCGGGAGGTACCTGTTTCGGATTAAGCGGGAGGACACGCCCGGGTGTCAGCACTGTGAGGATCGCCCGGAGGACACGGTGGAGCATACGGTGGAGGTCTGCCCGGCTTGGGCTGTGCACCGCCGTGTCCTCGTCGCGGCGATCGGCGGCGGCGACCTCTCGCGTCCGGCCCTGGTTGAATCCATGGTCCGGAGCGAGGAGGCTTGGGAAGCGGTCACCTCCATCTGCGAAGCAGTTATGCTAGCGAAGGAGGAGGCGGGCCGCGCGAGGGAAAGGCAAGGCCTTCGCCCCAACCGCCGCAACAGGAGAAGACGCCCCGGGCGTCGGGAGTCGCAGGGCGATCCCCGGCCACCGTAGGCGCGGGCCTGCGGACGGCGAGCATTGGGTGGCTCGCTGTCCGATCACCACCAGGCCCGGGTCGATGGCGCGTTGTGTTTCACGCGCGCCTCAAAGAGATGTCAGCATAAAAGACGGGGCCCGCTAGGGCCAAAGCCTGCCAGGGTTGCGGAATCTGTTCGAAAGAGTCACCGCGGCCCTGGAACGCAAAGGGCTTTAGAAGGAACACGGATGGGTTTTAGTCAGTAAGAGTCTGACACGCCCTTCCGCTCCACCCAGAGCGGAAGAAGTCATTTGATGATTTCCCATCCTTAAAAAAAAAAAAAAAAAAGGGTAAAAAGGGGCAAATCGTTTGTTAGGTGCTAATTGGATATTAACCTGACTTTTCCAGTTATCTAGTTAGTTACACCATTTATAACTCAAGAATGGCTGGACCGACGTTCAAGATCTTTGGTTTGTTGGATTTGTCTTTGCCGCGAATAGCAGAATAACTATTAAAACATCGGAAATAATGTACAAAAATAATTTTCGAATACAACGCCATTTCTGATACATGACATAAACAAAACACGACAAAAGAGTATTCTGAGGCGATACGAAGTTCGCTGGGACCACTAGTATTACATAGAGAAAAGATTTGTTATTCTCAATTAGGGATTCCTACGAAAACCAATAATGAATACCAAAGTGTAAAAAATTAAATTATAATATTTCTTACATTATATTGATTCAAATGAACCGCCACTCGTCCATTGAAAGGTTCATTAGAAAACCAGCGTCAGACAGCATCAGTCTGTCTGACATATCGCTGAAATGGACCTTTTTAGTGCAGCCGTGAGTCACACACTTAGTTTTTGGCATAACTACCTTTTTCTTGTTATTTTTACCGTGCGTGTTTCATGTACCTGTGCTAAATACATTTTATTCTTTCTTTCTTTCTTTAATCGCGGACTCTACGAAAACTACACAATGATGGTTAAAGAAAAACAGTTTTAGAGAACACGTCAATATCTACAAAAAAGTTTGTGGTACCATGTTGTGTTCATGTCCAACTACCATCAACAAGAAAGAAGAAATGAAACATTACAAGTTCAAAAAGTAGTTTCTCCAGCTTTCATGAAGCATACCAATTAATAAAACAAGATTTTTATTAATTAACGCAAGCCCTCAAAGAAACGTCATGAAGCATGTAACAAAATAAAAGTAATGAAAAGTTAAATAAGAAAAAACAACGGGTTGCACTCCGGGAGTGCCGGCAGAAGTGAAAACTTGAACTGGATCGGGAATAATTTCGATATTTCGTTTTTCGATTATTTTATTTTTTTTGGTTTGTTTTTTTTTTATTTTGATTGATTATTTTTCAAATTGTTATCAGTATAAAATTACTATAATTTATGTGGTAAAATACAATATTCAGTTATTGCGCTATCGTACCGTACACAAACATGACAATTTATATTACATTAAAAATTTAACACTTCGGAACTTTCCCTCCGTTTGACGAATTTTCGATCAGGTCACGTGTCATGACGTGAGTTTAACAGTTTTTACCCATCCCAAAAAGTGCACAACGCCGCTAAAGAAGTTTTCACTTCAAAAAGAATGTTGTAACCTGCAAGCCTTAGTGGCCTTATTATAATGTGTAGAAGTGGCGACGCTGATGTGGTCAGTGGCGCAAGGTTGGCGCGATTTAGAGTAAAAGGAGTAGCGGCGCGAGATTGCGACGGGCGCACCCCTGTTTGCGCCATTACTCAGTGGCAACCTTGCGGCCTACGCAAACGGCTCGAGTGGCCAAACACCGTGGCGGAACTAATTCGAGCAGCACCCCTAACATCACATATACCATAACCGGTGACAGCTATGAACTAGGCTGTCGCCATGCCTTTCTATTATTAGTTTCCTGCTTATACTTCAAGGTTAACTTGGAAAGGGCTTTCTTGGAATTACGGGTAATCATCCTTCTACGTTTATTTTGGTACACGGTATGTCTTTGTGCAGTAGTGGCTCTTGGTTAATATGTGCAAATAGCTTCATGTTTTTTGACGGACTGACTTTGACAATTCAAATGTACCTGATAATGGTTTATTTGAAATAAATGCTTTGACTTTGACCTTGTTGATGATAATTATTATGAAAGTTACGTAGATTTTAATATAGGGGTGCGTCCTCAATTCAAATGAGGTTCAAACGAGCGGCGGGGAGAGGGTCAGAAAAAAATCACGACTAATCGCCGAGAGGTGTAATACGTACAAGTAATGTAATAATCACGTGTAATCTTTCGTGCGAGAAAAAAAATAATTTAATGAGTGACGTGTAAAATATATTATGATATTTTATACAAAAACAGATTCTAAAAATATGTGGTCTCTACAAGATATCTTAAACAATATCTAAAAAATAATCATGATGCTGCGAGAGGAGAAGAGAGGTAGCCTAAAAAACCTCAGGAGGTATCACCAAGGGGGTGGGGAGTATAAAATTGAAATAAAAAAGCGTCGCGTGATCTAAGAATGGCCCTCGAAGTATCAGACAGCGAGTGATGGAGAAAATAATACAGGAGAGTGTATATTATATCTAATTTGTATGTTTGATTGGTGTACAGTTCTCGGACAAGCACCCGAAAGAGATCGAGGAGCTGTGGTCGACGCTGTGCGCGTGCTGGCCCAACAACCTCAAGGTCATCATCCGCTACCTCATCATCGTGTCCGGGATGGCGCCCAACGAACTGCTGCCCTATGTAAGTACTAACACACCTACTTACATAACATTATTACCGACCTAATCATTATCTGCCTAGCATTTCCCAGCTATATTAGGGTCGGCTTCCAGTCAAACCGGATTTAGATGAATGCCAGTATTTTATTTATTTAAACTTAATGTACAATAGTGGTACATGGGCGGACTTAATGCATCAAGGCATTATCTACCAGTCAACCTTTGGGTTAAAAATATTACACTGTGGTAGGTTTACAACAAATAAAAATAAAATTTAAAATAGAATTTTGATTCGGAAAGAATACACAAATCTTCTTATATATAAAATTCTCGTGCCACAATGTTAGTTACCATACTCCTCCGAAACGGCTTGACTGATTTTTTCGAAATTTTATATGCATATTCAGTGGGTCTGAGAATCGGCTACTATCTCTTTTTCATACCCCTAAGTGATAAGGGTAAATCTTTTTTTAATAGTGTGACATTAAAAAATACATACAACCCTAAATTTTCACCTTTCTATCACCAACCCCTATTTTTTAATAGCGATATTATGGCTTTAATCATTTTCTACTCTCGGCGGCCAATAATTGATCATTTACCACTCGATCAACTATTTAAATGTTCAAGTGTTGGGAAGCCTATTTATTGAGGGAGGCTTTAGGCTATATAACATCACGCTACGGCCAATAGGAGCCGAGCATTCATGAAAAATGTGACGCAAACGAAGTTGCGTGGGTCAGCTAGTATGATATATAATAATCTTACTGATTAAGAGAATTCATAATAATCATGACGAAGAACAACTAAGAATGACAGGCTTATAAGTAGTGTTTTCGGATTTTTACGCTTTAAGGAAAATTTATTTTACGTGGAGCGGCTGCCTATCTGAACTCCACTTCCTGGTAACTAGGTAACACTGTTCTTCTAGGCAATACTGGGGTCAGGCTTTCTGTCTTCTGACAACCCGTGACGATTGCCAAAGATCTACAAATGACAGCCGGGACCAACGGCTCAACTGTATCCATCCACAGACCGACCTCGGCAAGCATTGCTTGTCCTTGAAGATTGACCCTTGCGGCTGTTAGCTTCGAACTCCTCATATTACCGACAAAATATCAATATTTAATTAGGAGCCCATTTTGTTTACCCTCGTCCTTGTGTCACTGCGGTGTGCCAACTCAAAACCAGCTTAATTATAACTATTATTATTTTCTATTATTTCCTTTACAGAAAGTAAAGTTTGTTGCTGTGTTGAAAAGATGTTTTATATTCTATTCCAACACTCGACTACCTCACATTTGACAAAATCTATGACTGCAACTTGCACGTACAAGTTCTGCAATCAATATATGTTTGATAAGCGTGTCATACCTCTAAGTACATGACAAGTAATACCTGTTCTGAGAGGCCGCTCATTACAACTTCGCCCTCGCCCTCCCCTTCTACTAATTGCTTTTCACGTTTGTTAATAGATTCACTACATTTCAATAGGAATATCAAATAATAAACTTTCTATAAACAAGCTCTACAGTTTTAATGAAAGCGTATTCCACGAAGTTGTATTTATTTTGTAACTAGCCCCTGCCCGCGGAACCACACGCGTGAATTTCGGAAATTATTCCAACGTGACGTACACTCGCAATGAAAAGTACTATATTTTTATTTATTTATTGGCCGATCTACAATTGTTACACTGTTTATCTATCTATCTATATATATATTATATATCTATCTAATACCTTTAAACGAGCAATTCTTGTAGGTAAATATATAATCTGAATCTCGGAAACGGCTCCAACGATTTTCATGAAATTTAGTATCCCCTGCATACGACAGAGTTTCGGGGGCGATAAATCGATCTAGTTATTTTTTCATTTTTAGAATATGTTTACCAAAAAAACACGAGCAAAGCTCGGTCATCCAGGTACTCCTAATAATATAACCATGGTGTACAATATGCTGCGATACAAGACATGGCCTGCCCGTGAGCCAGGTTTTATCGAAATCCGTTCAGCCGGCAACACTTGCACCAAACTCGCTTTCGTATATTTCATAATATTAGTTACGTTTTTATGACTGATTACAAAAAAAATACTGAATTCCTAGCAGGCACGCTCGGATATTCGTTTAAAATTTTGTTTGTGTTGGGTCCATCCGACAGGCAAACATTACATTACCACACCTCTACTTAATAGATACATAATTTCACCGGACAAGAACAAACATACAAAGTTACAACTCTGCAGACGCAAAGCTGCTTATATTTAAACTTCACGTGAAACTAAATAACAGCTTATGGAACGTTTCCCCTTAAGCCACCTACCTACACACACGTGCCGCGTTCTGTGTAATGTTTGAATGTATGTAGAAAACGGTATATACCTAATGTCTGTTGAAGTAAAAATATACAGTTAATATAAACAATTAGTTTTAGTACAGAGAAAAAGCAAAGATGGATGGATTGTATTAGTAGCGATATGAAAGAAAAGGGAGTTAGTGATAGCGTGACGGCTGATAGGACAGAATGGAAGAAAAAAACGTGTTGCGCCGACCTTAAGTAACATGGGATAAGGGCAGGATAATGATGATGCCGTCAACATTTGTTTTGTTCCTAATAGAAGTACACTTATGTACTTGTATTAGGAACAAAACAAATGTTACTTTTGGCACACTGGATTATAGAGTGGCACAAGGAGCAGGCTCAACAAATTTTGTACATATATTCGAGGCTAAGAGAGCCACACCGCGTCGTATTTCAATGTAATAAACCGGACACGTGGGAGTCTAACTCGCGCAGCGAGGGCACATGAGTAGATAATTCCGTTTATCTACTCATGTGCCGAGAGGATTGTTTCGTTAGTAGATGGTTCGTTCAGTAGGAATCTAGTTTTGATTTTTACCCCGTACACATAACCTACTGAGGTTTATAAACTATGAAAGTCCTCTTTTTATTTGGCGAAATGATAAGTGAAGTAAAAACTTAAATTGTTCTCCCATACATAGATGTATGTCACAGTCAATTTTTCAAGTGAAAATGTTAGTTTATAATCAAAAATTAACAATTGTACAAATAACAAACAAAGGGAATTATGTGCTCCAAGGGGCCGTCGACTCACTTATTTCAATTTCATTATGATACCGTCACGCGTTTAAAGAAAAAGGGTCGTAACAAAAAGACGTTTTTTTTTCCTTTTCAGGTACGGAAACCTTTAAAGCTCGGTGCAGACTGTCTTTAGTGTGATAATGTGCGAAAATTACGTTCGTAGGAGAATTATTTAAATGTAATGAGGCCCGTCAAATGCTACTCTGTATTCGTGATTGGAAAATATCGCCTAAACACTACTTAAAAGCTTGTCATTCTTAGTTGTTCTTCGTCATGATTATTATGAATTCTCTTAATCAGCAAGATTATTAAATATCATATTTATTAGTTATTTATTTTACCATATATATGTATCTTGTTAGTATTGTATATATTATTTGTGTATTCTTTCCAAAACAAAATTCTATTTTAAATTTAATTTTCATTTGTTGTAAACCTACCACAGTGTAGTCTTTTTAACCCAAAGGTTGACTGGTAGAGAATGCCTTGATGCATTAAGTCCGCCCATGTACCACTATTGTACATTCAGCATTCAAATAAATAAATAATCGAGCAAAAATTAAATTTTTCCTAGACCCCCAGCCTAGAGGTGCTTTCAATAAAAATAAGGAAAACTTCGTGTAATGGCCCGGCGATTTCTCTTTACAATGTGTCCGTCTGCATTCCGTGTTCAGAAGTTGTACTTTGTAAAGTACTGTGTAAAGTAACACATGTAAAGGGAGCGTTTGACAGGAGCTTGTTGTATACGTTTTTTGTTGCGATGTTCAACTTCGGCTTTGCTCTTATTTTGTCTGTTTTCTGTCGCGCTTCTCAACTTGGTATTTACTAAGTATAATATGTTTATACCTACATCCTCACGATGGGCGTCATTCAGCAGTATTTATTAACGTAAAAATGTATTTCTTTTGTTACTGTTATGCACAGTTTTGCAGTTTTTTGGGCAATTTGTTATTTGCAATTACACCAGTCCTATCGTCACACGTATTTTTGTCCCAATATTTCCGATAGGTCGCTGAAACTACGTTTTAAATAATATAAGGAACAAGCACAGCTGTCGTTTAACGCGTTCTACAAGTCCCAAAACTAACTAATATCATGAGTGCAAAATATAGTTGATTTGTTACGCCTAATTTGATGAATTCCACACCGATTTTGATGAATTTTGATACAGGGATAGATGGACGCAATCTGCTAACAAAAGCCAGTCATTGATAATCCAGAGCTGAGCAATATTTGAGTACCGCGATCGTCGTCGATATCATCAAAGAATCTATATGAAGTCGATCGCGTGGGAGTAATATCACCCTCACCGACCGTAATCCCGTCTGAGGGTCCCGAGGTCGCGGCGTCCTTTGACTGAAGCTAATATTGTCATTATTTAATTAGACGCTCGTTGTAACTCTCTGTTGTCTCGCCGATCACACACATTGGCTGCATTGAAATTAGTTGAGGCTCGTACGGTTAGTTTTATCAATTTGGTATATTGGGTTTACGTATCGAGTAACTACGAACATTTATTTTAATAGAGGTATCTACTATCGAGTTTAAAATTTGAAAACGCTGTTATTAGCCGTCACGCATCGTTGAACAATTTCATTTTAAAAAACAGACTGAAACATGCATATTTTCCACATGGATCAATTTACAAAAAAACAAAAAAGTAGGTAGCGCGGCCGTGGAATTTAGACCCCTCGTCCTGCATATCATATTAATACAGCGCTGCTGCGTTAAAGCCTGCTCTCGAATATTCGACAGTTGATTGCGTCTAAATTAGTGTTTCGATAATTTGCAATAAATAAAAAACAATGAAGCGTTTCTGTCCTAACAAATTATCGATTTATTAGCGTGTAGTCGCTGTTGAAAGCAAAGATACGTTTTTTTAGGAGTTAGCTGTGTAAGCTTTTTCTAAGCTAGAAACTGAACTAAATGTGGGTAGAATTGTGTTCTGTAGTGGACCGATTTATTAAATGAAAACTACGCAATTAAATTGATAATATTTGTATGAAGAACCATACAAAGAAAATGGGACCATAACGTAGTTTTTTTATCAAGTTGATAAAATATATGAAATTTTTGCATGTCACTTAGTTTCCGTATGCAGTTATAACTTTTTTATTTGATACGGAACCTTGAAGGGCGAGGACTAACATGCACGCATTTGGTCGGGTTAATTTTTTATCTGGGGGACGGCAGTACCAAGTCGAGCAAAAGGCCCGCCCCGGACAGCCGTACGTGTAGTTAGTCAATTACAAGGAATTAGTTAACAATTTATGACAAAGTTGTTGGATAGATGCTCCCATAGATAGGTACTGAATCAATTTATCGACTTGGATTTATATTAGATCTCACAACTTTTTGCGGTAGAAGAATTGCATTGCGAAATTTTTACATGTTATGTTTTTCATGAGATATGAAATATGATGTGATATGAGATATGATTTTGGTTATATTTATCGTTCTTTCTTTTTTTATAAATACCTAGTTACTTAAATGCTTTCAAAAACAACAATGTGACCGTAGTACACATATTATTATGTACAATTTGATGACATGTATTCAATTACGTCCAAAAACTGATTGCCTAACGCAAAATAATTATTGTACACAAAAGCTGTGCTGAAGATATTTGAAATTGAAGTTATATGGAGCCAAATGTAAAATAAAAAAAAATAAAAAGTAGTAATATGTGTATGTGTCTATGTCACACCTGAGTATAATATGGAGATTATATGTTCTCCTAATTAAATTAAATAAGTAAATAGAAAACAAGTTCGGGCGCCGTGGAGGTAGCACACAGTATAAAAAAAAAGATTGATGAAAAAGTTAAGCGGAAAAATCAGACCTTTAATCTTTTGTTCCTTTTCTATTTCATTAAATGACGGTGTATTACTGAGGGGCTACGGCCCATTGCCTGTATCCCCACAGTAATACACCGTTCTCTAAATAAACCTTATATAGATGGTAACGTTTTAGGTTTATTTACCTACAGTTTGTCAATATGTGCAAACTGTTCAGCAGAATTCAGGTTCCTAAAGCTAAAGCCTACATTAATGGCCCCAGGCTTTACTGTCCGACAAAGCCATGACATTTGTCGAATGTGTTTTGAGAGCTGAACCACCATGAAATGCTACACCACCATACATAACTATTGCGAAGTAGCCTCACAGTGAATCAGGTTCCTGGAGGCTCGAATATCTATTGAAGAGATTACAACCCTTTGCCATTGAGCGTGTTCAGTGAAGCCAAATGTCACCTGCGACGTACTGACTGTCTGGCCGGTCACCACTAACGGAACCAATATCGCCATTGAGCTTTGAAACGCAATCAATAAGCTGCTCAATACAGCTAGTGTTTTAAACAAACTATGGTTCGCAATTTGACAATTACTTATAGACATTCTTAAATAAGAGTCATTAAAAGTTGTAACTCGGCTGGATGACAAACATGTGACTTAAAAAGGAATGGATGTTGATAAAGGGAGATAAAGGGTAAAGAAACAAAGGGTAGATGGTTTGAAGGATGACATAAAAGAAAAGGAAAATATTGATAGCGGTGCGATTGACAGGGTATATATAATGGAACAAGAAAACTTGTTGCGCCTTCCAAGTGCCATGAGACAAGGGCAGGAAAATCAAGAAAAGTTTAATAAAGAAATTGAAAGGAGGATCGGCAAAAATGTATAGAGCCCTGCCTATAAGAGCAATAACGTTAAGCGATATGTCGTTAGAAAGGTTTTTGATATTGTAGGTACAACATTTACTATGGCGGCAAGCATCAGATCGCTGTGGGAAAAAAGTTATGGCCAAATAAAACTTTAAAATAACCCTTTCATTCATAATTATTTATTGTACAACAAAGCAACTTATATTATAAAACAGCCATAATAAAGTTCATGTACAAAGGCGAGCTTAACTCAAAGTTGAGTTGTCTCCCGGCAAACCTTTGAGTGATGGAGAGAGATCTGCATTGAGGGTAGGAACCCGTGTACAAATAATATATATAACTTCATTGCTTTTTAGTGGTTTTTAGATATTAGAAAATGCATAGCCTATATGAACAAAAGCATTAACCGTTGTCTTTTTTTTTTTTAAGGATGGGAAATCATCAAATGACTTCTTCCGCTCTGGGTGGAGCGGAAGGGCGTGTCAGACTCTTACTGACTAAAACCCATCCGTGTTCCTTCTAAAGTCCCTTTGCGTTCCAGGGCCGCGGTGACTCTTTCGAACAAATTCCGCAACCCTGGCAGGAACCGGTATGTCTTAGGAAAGGTTTTTAAACACTTTACAACTTCTACAAGTATAGAATCACTGGGGATAACAGTTGCCGCCACGTAAACAGCGCGACTTGATACCACTACCTACTTTAGGTCCTATTCTGTCACGTCACGTACGTGAATAATAACAACACATTTCTGCCATATTTTAATAAACCTGTATGAAATCGGCATTAATGCAATATTGCATTATAATTGCACTTGCCTAATAATGAAAAATGAAGGCGTTGAAAATCTTTTGTAATATCTAATAATACCTTTCAAATAAAAACCAACAAACACGTTACCTTTAATTTTTTTTTTTGGCTGTACCTTTTTTCCCACAGAGATGCGACACTTGCCATATAAACAGTTGTAGGATAGGTTACCTTTCTAATAACATATTGCTTAACGATATTGGTCAAATTGTCATCTAGGCAGAGTTGCCGGTCTTCCTTAGAAATGTCTGTATAATAGAGCTGTCCACTTCGACGTCTAGATCGAACGGTGCTAACAAGCAGTAGGTACCAGTAGGGTTGTCACCTCCTGGCTGCATAAGTCAGAGACGAATATTCAATTTAAATATTTAAAAAACGCTTCATACTTCGGCATTTGTTTTTCTATAACATAATTACCACCAATGCCAATTTCTAATAAGAAAATTTTTGCCCACCTCAAATCCAGATTAAAAAAACTAACCTTAGATCCAGAAATCTTCATAAAATTTATCTACATCAAAGTGATCTTTAAATTACTGGCGCAATCTTTCTAATCGTCCTGAGACATTAAGCAAGTTCACTGCACGTAATCCGGATATTCGAAATCATACACTATAATGTTTACATCTCTAAACTAAAATATCTGCCGCTTTGTAAAACGTCGCGTATAAGCCCTGGTAAGGGGCAGAGATATAACTAGAAATATATAGGCACACCTTTTCAGTGCTAAATTCCTATAGAAGTGGGAACCCCAGGTGCCAGGTGCCCATTGTGTTACACCTCCACAAATACACACGAACTGTACGCAGCGGAGATTACCTCGACCGTGATACCTCCTGCAAGGAATTGTGATTCATATACAAGGTATTATTTGCTTCTGATTCAAAAGCTCACGTTTCTAAGATTCCCTGAAAACGCGATCGGATTACCACACACCCCTATAATGAAATATAAGCTTCCTTTGGATCAGAGCCTCTTGTTTGTGCGTTTACACCGACACCATTTTATATACGAATCTGGAGGCCGAACGACCACCAGGCGGCCCCAAAGGCTATAGAAATGAGTTCGAGGATTATTTAGAAACCATCTGCCAATTAGAGTCGGTTTCGCACGGATAGCAGATATACATACATACGAGTATAAAGCTTTTAGTAGGCATGTTTTTCCGACATATTCGACAATACTCTTCATATATCGCGTTCTGCAGACAAACAGACGCGGTGGGGATAGTTTGTGATATAATATGTGGTGATTAAGTTCTCTGCCGCGCTGTGTTTGTTTCTGTACGGGCTTATCTCAGAACCTACTCTATTATTTCTCTCGCGGTTGTCACCTATAGAAAGGGAAGATTATCTGGGAAAAAAAATAATAAGCTACTGGTATGATGTCATTAGTGAATTAATCGTCTCTTCTGAGACGTTTAGTGGCGTGCGCTGCGCAAATAGTTAAATATACATTCACAAAAGTGTACTGATTAAATCGTTTTCCTTGTTTATAAATGACTAGAAAAGGAATGACTACTAAAATAACAGCTTACGCGAAAACCACGGCGACCCCATATAGTCAAACATGATTGACTACATAACGACATGGAAAGTAAAATTACAAATAGTCATAAGGTAGAATTAAATGTACTGGGAACAATTGCGAATAGGGCAGGGTGATGATTGATAGCAGCGATAGCGTGATGGCTGCCAAGACAGAATGAAGGATACAAAGTGTTGTGCGGATTCCAAGTCACATCAGATAAGGGCAGGGTAATGATGATTTTTTTTGTTGTCTTAGGCGAAACGCGTGGTGCTGTACCTAGCCAGGTCGCGGCCTGAGAGGCTGCTGGACGAGATGATGACAGAACTGCAGACGGTGGAAACCCTCAATTGCCTCATCGAGCGCACGGAGACGCCGCCCTTCTACCGGCTCACTTCCATGCGCAAGGCCACCTCAGGCCACAGCGACGGACCCTGCACCGGATCCCAGGTAAGCGTCCTTAGTGAAGTACTGGGGAAACCGGCCCTAACATTAACACTAAGATAATTTAGAAAAACGAAAATTTAATCATTCTTAGGAAAAGTCACATGTGGCAGAAGGGGGATGACGACACCAAGTGCGCCGCATGTCGAAAGAAATCAATAATTTGTAACTATACTCAAAGTCCAGTTCGTGTTTTTGTAATCCCGGGTTTATTTTTATTATTTAATATGGGTTTGCTCTTGGCTCTAGTCTAGGTCATAGATGACAGAGACAAAGTCGACGATGGAGCGGGCTTACCCAGAAGAAGCCTGTTCACTCTAATTTTGAAGAGATTAGGGTTGTTTGCGTTCGGAAACATTCGTATTTTACTAACTCCAACTATGTTATACACTAAAATCCGCTTATAATGACATTGAAGGGAAGTGACAAACACGTCATAGAAAATAAGTGTAATAGAGAGAAACTATTACTTTAAAAATACGTGTTATTCTCAAGATAACAAGTTTACTGTAACCGTTACAATCGCACTTGTAAATTCAGTTTTGTGTAAATAAGTAAAAAATATGTGTAGGAATTACACAATAGAAATAGCGAACTTAATAAAATTTTGTTATTTCAAGTTAATTAAAATAGTGTCTTGTATTACATACAGGCGTTGTTTTGTGATTTCAGGTGACCGTTTATGATTTCTACATTTGTGTTGTGATATTTATACTTAAAATTTGTTCCGTTTAATAATCTTTTTGCATTGACCTCACTAGGAAATACATTCGTGTAGGTAGTTAAATTTATTGTGGGTGTGTAGTAATTTCAGGTACCTACTCGTTTTTTGTGACCCCGCAATAGCTAAAACGCAGGCCACACTTCATAGTTGTGATCCGAAGTATGAAAAGACGCGGTAGCTGCATGAGCGAAGTTAAACTAATTCAGTTTTCTTTCGATTCGTTCCCGGTGTGGCCTGCGCTCAATACAGGGTTACTGAAGTCCCCAATAAGATTTCTTGGCCTGATTCTACCCATCAACACGAACAACTTTACCATAGGTACAACATCGAAATTGGTAAAAAAAACAATTGGTTTCCCCATAAAAATGTCTGATGAGCTTATGGGTTTACTATGGGGAGGAAAAAAAACGATATCGAAGTTGTTTATATTGTCAAAGTTGTCTTGCTAATGGATAGAATCACCTCACGAAATCTTACTGGAAACTTTTATTTATTTATTTATTAAAACTTTATGCACAAGTAAAATCATTGTACAAAGGCGGACTTAATGCCTTAGGCATTTTCTACCAGTCGACCTTAGGGTGGTGCAGAGACAACATGGCAGGTGCAATTTTAAAAAAAAAATAACTAAAAATAGAGAGAAGTAAAATAAAATAAAATTATAAATACATAGATACATACATACACTTAAACAAAGTTATTAAGAAAAAACGAATTTTATAACACCTTGTACTGGCTATATGCCCTAAGGCGTCGACCCCGTTCTCCAAAAATCGTGGGCTAGTTTGGCCTAACCTATTTATCACTATATTTAAACATTGCGTTTTTTGAAAAAAAAATCTAATTTGAACGTTATTCATTCGTGGCGACAAGGCACTTCGGCAGCGGTAGCAAACAAAATGACTATTTGCGATTCAATCAATTATAGTGTGGTCACTTGTAAAAACAATAGATTAATTAAGGATTACAAAAGTTTTTTTTCGATTTCGCAAATGTTTCAAACACCTACATTATTTTTTAAGTAATAAGAAGTACTTGAAATAACCATTGTGCGTTTGGAGAAGGAGTTCAGAGAAGAAATTACAAAACAGTTTCACTCAACTTCACAAATGTAGGTGGTAAGGACGAGGGAACTGTAAAAAGATATATATTAAGTATAGTAATTCCATAATTTTATAAATCCTTTTGTTGCTTGTTTAATAACTATAACATATCCAAATGTAATAAATTTGGATATGTTATAGTTATTAAACAAGCCACTTGTTAAAATAATGAATACTGTACTGATATCATCAGGCATTGTAAATTTTATAATTTTTTGATGATACCATCAAAAACAAAAGTTATTACAATATGAAATTAACAAAAGTTTGTAATCATTATGATTCACTATTATTTAAAAGTAAAGTTCTGTTGGCTTTATTATTAAAAATTATGAACGGACATTGCAAAACGGTTTTTTTTTAATTTTCGGAACATTTATGTAGGTATAATATGCTTTGAAACCGTTCCCTTTTGATTCAGAATTAAACCAAGGTAACGAACATTGTTTAATCAGTTATATATTTCCTCCAGGACGCCACTGGCAGGACCGGGGAGCTGGCTCCAGTCGAGAAAGGAACCATTCACACAAAGAGGCACAGCGGCGAAGACCCGTCTAAAGCAAGGTATGTCAGTGTGTTATGTTAGTAGATGTTTTTGATTAGAAGTGTGTACTTATAACAATTATTGGTAAGCATCTGCTCAGATATTAATGAAGTAATTAGTGTTCAGATATTCATGTGTCTGGAACTTATTGACATTTAAAATTGTTTAGAAGTATTCGGTCACCTTGTCTGCTACAATAAGTATCAGACGGCGACTGTACATCACCTCGGTTTAATACCGCACTAATCGACTGCAACAAAAACCATTCAACTGTACAAACAAGTAGGTTCGCAATCGCAAACATGTGCTTGTCCGAAGTGAAGTGGTTCCACTAATAGGCGGCTGCGATTATTAAACCGAACATATTAATTCGCCGTGTGTGTTTACAGTGATTTTATTACATTCTATCTATACTTATAAAGTCCTTTGTCCTGATTGACTATCAACGCATAGCTAAAACTACTAAGTCTAGAAAACTGGAATGTGGAATGTTGTTTGTTTTTATAATGAAAGTATCCCCTAAGAAAGGAGTTTTGTAAATGAGTGAATATGGGAAAAAAACGTGTTGCGCCGACCCCAAGTAACATGGGATAAGGGCAGGAAGATGATGAAGCGGCGAATATGGGAGAGAGAACTTTGTATAAAAGTCTTTGTTCTTTGAAACTAACACTGCGGCTGGCCTCAACTACCGTATTCCCAGTGAGCTCGAGGCCAAATAAACATTATGTGGAGCCCTGACAGAGCCAGAAAGCGTTGCGTTGCGCCAGTACCCGTAGAAGATGGTGGAACGAGTTGGACAAAACAAACAATCAGTCTTCACATGAGCCCTGGATTGAAAAAGCTAGTCATTGTGGGGCCTTACCTCAGCACTACTCAGCAGTCTAACAGTAATCAATAAGGCGGATAAATCATTTATCTTAGGTATTGAAATCCAGCTTCTTCCGGACAGTGGAATGATGTGATTTCAAAAATTATTATATTCGGGTCATCCGGGCGCTAGTCGTGCTTACCGCCACCCCTCGCCTCCCTACCACCACAACTTCTGTGGACGAAGCCTTATGCAATCCATTCATAGTTCGTCGAAAATCCACAGAAAGGAGACACGCTCTGAAGCGTTTGAAGAACCGCTAGGTGCTTCAAACGCTTCATAACTTTAATGCAAATAAATGAATTATTATATTATTATTAGTGCGGTGCCTGCTAGTTGAAGTTTGTGGTTCATCTGCAAGGTTGTTTAGGATTGAGCCACTGCACCGTGGCTTTTCAACTTGTAAGCGGAATTCAATAGGTAGGTAGGTACATCTGAAATCTCTCACCAATTTGCTCTCAACGGCTCATAAACAAGACTGCTATTACTAGAGATGGGATATTCGGATGCATATTTGACTAAAGTTGAAATGTTGGCTATTATTGAAATTTATTTTTGTAAATCCCGCGATTCCGGGATCTACAAATTAAAGTATATACTCCTTGAGATCTCATAAACACGATTTGACTCAAGTTGAGATATTGGCTATTATGGAAATTTGTTTTTGTAAATGCCGTGATTCCGGGATCGACAAATTTAAGTATATACTCCGTGAGATCTAATAAACCCAATTTGACTCAAGTTGCAGGGACTGACTTGAAATCGCGGTTAGTGCGGGGTTTCGTATTAAGCATGATTGCATTAAGCTGGTTCTACTGAATCAATTCATGTTTTTTACGACAGTTCAGTTATCAAATCCCGGGATACCGTGAATTTATTTTTAGCAAAAATATTCTAAGAAGCCGCCTTCAAAATATGTTAGCCAAAAAAATACAACCGACTTCTAAATAAAAAAAACTAAGTACAAAGCATAAAATAACTAATTTCGGAAGTCGGTGCCAAAAAACGAAGGAGCAACCAAAATTACCTAAAGCTATTTTATACTTTGTAGTGTTTTTTTATTAGGAAGTCGGTTGTAATTGAGAACCTCCTCCTTTTTTATTAGTCGGTTAAAAAAAGCTATAGGTACATACATCCGAATATCCGATCTATTACAGTCCATTGCTATATCAAAAAGATATTTAATGTCAAAAATCAATTCAATCACTTATCAAAGGGTTTTAAACGACAGATAAAAAGAAGTAGGTTCACAAATTGACCCGTACTATATACATATGTATACGAGAATGTCACCGGAAAATAGCAAACGCCGTAAGATTGTAAAATATCGCGTGAAATTGTAATTTTTTTATCTTAATAAGATACGGATATAATGGAAACTATAGAATTTGAATGCGATTTATTGTATAAAAACGTTGTTTCATATATTATGAAAAAAAACTTGTTAAAAACGTTTTTAATTATAATCTAAGAAAGATTTATTACAATCTTACGGAGTCTGCAATTTTCCTCTGACATATATTTACTAATGATCACTTTAAAATAAATAATTAAAATACAACAAATATTTAAGGGGGCTCCCATACAACAAACGTGATTTTTTTGAGACGGAACCCTTCTTGCATGAATCTGACTCGCACTTGGCCGGTTCTTTAATCTTGTACTGCATACGCGTATACCACGTTATACCCATTTAGTAGAAATAAATGTTTATGATTGAACATTTCGATCGATATAGTAAAATTACAGCCAATTTTTTTTTTACATTTAACGTTTCGATTTCCGGTTCAGACAGGCGATTATTTAAAATTCTTTGAACGCAGTTCGTATTGTGTTTAAAATAAAAACGAAGTCCTCATTCGGTAGTTTTTCTATCTACTCTATTTAAGGTACTTTCCCTTCATGTGGCAAAGTCTTGGGACAAACCTGTATGTCCGAGAAAGAAAGACATTGGAGATAATTTTGGAACCTAACTAAATTTTCGACAGAGGGATCACGTTTCTAAATGCGCCAGGAACTAATTCTACAGGTTCTATTTACTTCTACTTCCAGTATCAGTGCAGTGTGATCGGGCAAACTAAGTCCGTTATTTCACACGTACAGTTGAGAACTACAAGCAAAAGTATCAAGGCAACTGTTACTGGATAATCTAGTCGGTTGGCACAGTTCTAAATTAAGATTGTACCCTAATAGAAAGTATTCAGTCTTTGGTAACGGTGTTTCTTTTTAAGATATCTGTGTTGATGTCCCCTCATACCAATTTTTTTATTTGGTTTTTAAGTGACTTCAAAAACAGGAGGAGGTTCTCAATTCGGTTTTTTTAAAAGTCGTAATTCATTCAGTATAAAAAACTAACACTCCCGTCTTTATACATTTATTTATGAGTGTGCAATTTTGGTTAAAACAAAACGAAATGTTTTTCATATGTCTGCCTATCAGAAAATAATACCCGGATGATAGTAGATTATGTGTAAGGAAATCTAATACATCACCTATGCATAAGAGCGTGTTCTGCATGGCACCAATAATTTTCAATCACATCCCGTCGCACGTCGAGGAGCTCTTGGCTAAATAATAACAGCCACACGGGTCGATCTTCAAGGTTAAGCAACGCTTGCCGAGGTTTGTCTGTGGATGGGTGAACATCTCAACATACCGAGACTCCTCCGTGCCTCGGATAGCACGTTAAGCCGTTGGTTCCGGCTGTCGTTTGTAGATCGGTGGCAGTCGTTACGGTTTGTCAGAATCCAGAAAATCTGGCTCCAGTCTTGCCAAGAAGCACTGTGTCACCCAGTTAATGGGTTGTGGAGGTCTGGGAAGCAGCCGCTCCACGTAAAATACTGGTATTCAGTTGAATTCGGTTTGACCTTAAGCCGACCCCAATCAATCAAAACCGTCGCACATTCAAGAACTAAATGTAAACTTGTTTTAAAAGAAGCTCCAAAACTTCTTATACAAAAGCTATTATAATATTTCAGAGTTTCTTACAGATAACACATTGGTATATTTTTTTGTTATTGTTAATTAAGTTTAATAATGACGTTATGTTAAACAGCTTGTATCACTATGAACAGTACTTTATTTTTTTTAAAGCCTACTTAACACAAATAAATTAAATACAAAACCCAGTTTGTATTTGATATTTTTTGACGTGACAACGTCTAATAAATCGATGAAAGCCGGCTGCACGCACGAAAAAGGATGACTCATTGTAACTTTACGCTCATTGTAACGTTAAACTATCGTCCGTAAACCGACTTTACAGACAACCAATTTTTTAGTAACAGCCTTCAATAAATGTTTACACTCCAGTGACCTGGTAGTATGCGACGGAATCCTTAATGCAAATAAATAATACTCTATTCCATTCCATTTTGAGCTTCACTGTCGTTTGTGCTCCGAATATGCTTCATTAGTTGCGGAGATGGTAGTGGGTACACAGACACAAGCACGACTCGACTCGGTTCCAATCAAACTATAACTTTCTCTAATCTGATAAGTGGTTACACAAACACATGTAAATATTAGGTGCATTCGAATCCTACTTCAATCCTTCTTTTATTTTATTTGAGATGGGTTTGCTCTTGACTCTAGTCTAGGTCATAGATGACAGAGACAAAGTGGATGATGGAGCGAGCTTACCCAGAAGAAGCCTGTTTACTCTAATTTTGAAAAGATTAGGGAATGCGTTTGGAAACACAGACGCAGGCAGAGAGTTCCACTCCTTTGCTGTGCGCATTATAAAAGACGTTTGGAAACGTTGAGTGCCTTCACGTATTAACGGCGGAAGGAATTTGGATGAAATTTGGAACACGGGTAGACAATATCCTAAAATAGGACATAGGACTTTCATCCCGGGAGTATATCCCTTGGGATGACTTCCGACTTTCAGCGGGTGAAGTCGCTAATTACATATAATTATGAAGGTTATTATTATTATGAAGATATCAGACCTGGGTACGAATCACAGAAAAATGAAGCATACTTTTCGTTTATAGTTACATTTCCCCCAGCTGTTCGAGATTTGCGTGGCGTCCCACCGCTTGCTCGCACAATGAATTGTGTTAGGTAGGGAGGATTACACGCAATTCTTTGTGGATCTAACCAGATTTCTAGAAATCGGTAATCTAATACGGATCAAATGCGAATCGGGTGCGATATTGGAAATATTTCAGGCGGATAAATAGATTCGTCGTCAAATCTTTATTTGTACACGTGACGGGTGTTTCATGAAACATGTATCATCATCATCTTCCTGCCCTAACCCCATGTTAGTGGGGGTCACGTGTTTGTCCTCCATTCTGTCCTATGTATCACCCGTCACGATATCACTAACTCTCTCCCCTTTCATATCACTCCGCACACAAAACATAAAGCATGTGTACGTTTAATTAAATGTAACGTTTAAATAACAATTAATCACGGCTGATTTCTTCCAATTAAATCATTATAACCGTAAATATTATGTGAATTTTAACAAACTGCAAATAAATGCCCACTTTACTTGTTAAGTTACTTATAGTGCAGAAAAGGCATTCGGCGATACAATTTTACCTTCGGAAAAGGTTAATTAAAAAGATATTGCACTCCTCAACGCCAAAAATATCTGATTCGACCAGCGGACTCACGCTAGTGCTACTTATTGATATTTTTATAAAACGAGAATTTTATATATATGATGAAACTATGTTTTAAGTTTTATACTTCATAATATATTTGGCATCTGCCTTCAATGAACGTTGGTACCGGAGTCCCAAAAAAAAAACAAAACATATTTATATATTCCTATTTCAAATTCTCTTTTACTTTTCGCTAGACGCTTCCAAAGGGCTACCTTGTCTGCCAGAGACCTGGAGCCAAGGATATCCTCCTCACAATATTGTTTCGAAACAAAGTCGGCTAATGATTAATCCTAAAAGCATTTAGAGATATCAAATCTAAAAGAAACTAATATTTAAGTTAAGCAAGTTCTCGTCCAAAACCGAGCCCGTAAATCGAAAATAGTACCTACTTAACGATCAAATTCTTAGAAAAAATGTATTTTTGGAAGGGGCAACGTTTAAAAAAAACTGTATTCGTTAAGAAACCTTCTACCTAATCATCAAAATATCAAGCGTGTCCACAACCCCAAGTAATTTTGTTAATTTACGCCAAAAACGGAGAAACATGGAAGATACTTCAAGACTACTGTTTGTTAATCACCTTTCATATCTACTACTGAACCCAAACGTAGAAATAACATGGAGCTCTTTGATTCATGCAAAAAGATGTAATGCATAAAATGAAGTTATAAAAAACCGTAAAAAAATCTGTGAAAAAAAAATCTTTTTAATATGTCTGCCTATCAGAAAATAATACCTGCATGATAGTAGATTATGTGTATAGAAATCTACAGCACTTATGCATAAGAGCGTGTTCTGCGTGGCACCAATAATTTTTAGAAAATACTAATTTACGATCAAATTCTTTGAAAAACTAGGCTTTTTGGAAGGGGCAACGATTTAAAAAAAAACTGCATTCGTTTAGGAACCTACTACCTCATCATTTAAATATCAAGCGTGTCCACAACCCCAAGTAATTTTGTTAATTTACGCCAAAAACGGAGAAACATGGAAGATACTTCAAGACTACTCTTCGTTAATCATCTTTCATATCTACTACTGAACCCAAAGGAAGAAATAACATGTAGCTCTTTGATTCATGCAAAAAGATATAATGTATAAAATGAAGTTAAAGCTGCTGTTGTCAACGCTAACTAGGATTAACTAGCTTATTAGCAAAAGTGGCCTTACTAATCAAATGTAAATGGACAAGTTAAGATTTCGTTGGTTATAATTCCATAGATATGTTTGCCATGGTTTACGGGACGGGTATTTACGAGTCGCAAAGAAAATAGCCAATCAACAGAGATGTAAAAGATACCTTATAAAAAGTATCTTAAATACAAAATACAAGATACTATTAAAACAAGTATTTGAGGTACCAAATACAAGATACTTTTGGAGATGGCATCTTAAATACTAGATACAAAATACGTATCTTCAAAATACTTTTTAAAGATACAAATACTTCTTAAAACACAATTTTTTTTTCAGATGAAGTTTATTAAATTAATCAATAAAGATCACATTCCAAATGTTAGAAATTATTGAACATTTCAATGACTTAAGTTTAAATTGAGACTAAAGTAACACTAGTTCTTCGAACATTTTATCGTTCATTTTACTTCGGTTGAGGTCTCATTATCATACCTCTAACCGAAAAGAGTCGCTCCACGGGGGCAGAACTCGGCAGACAGGTGTTATATGTTTTTAATTGTAGGATAATGATTTAAGCTCTTCAAGCTGATTACTTTATTATTTAGGTATCGTAGTGTTTTCAAGTCAGTGGTTCTGCCAGTAGGCCCTGTCCAAGAGTCCAGACCAAAGTCTTCTAAAAACATGTAATAAGACTGATGACTTTTTTCTGATATCACCTCCATTGTAGTGTTCAGTTTTACTACAAAACTATATAATAATATAATAATCAAAAGTATTTTAACCAAAAATGTATTTGCCAAATACTAAGATATCAAATGAATGTATCTAAATACAAGATACAATATGATTTTTTTTTTAAGTATTTCAGATATAAGATGAAAATACATATGTTGTATCTTGTATCTGTATTTCAGATACTTGTGTCTTAGATAAGTCACATCTCTGCCAATTAATTCAAAATAACTTCTAGATTAGGAATGTGTAGAGAGAAACGTGATTTAGTTCAGTCACCAAATCTGGAAGCTATTTTCAGATTTGGCGGTAGATCCAAAGATGCAAATTGTGTCTAGCTCGGATTCAATAAATATTTGATTCGTTTTAACCGAAGCCCCAGTGACGAATATACTCCCGCCCCACTTATGGCTTGTTTATTTGTAGACTAGCTTTTGCCCGCAAGTATGCGCATATCCCGTTGTTTCACGCTCCCACAGGAATTTCGGGAAATCCTCTCCACTCAACCCAAGTGTTTCATGTCACGATTTTTTTTTCCCTTGACCTTTCGCAAAATTTGACACAATGAGCATAATGTTGATGAAATATCTGTTTAATTTATTTATTTTTATGTTAATGATGTCTCACATACTCAGCAACGAGCCATCGTTCGTTTGTTTGCGGTGCCCTAGGGTTTATGTTGTTTATGCAAATATTGTTTGTTTATATAATTGTGACTAAAGAGCGGAGTCTCCCAATACAGGCATAACTTGCTTAAAGGGAGGCTCCGATCACTAATTCTATTCGTGTTACTTTGCTGAAGAAAAATTTTTTTTTCATAATTTTTTTTTTTAATGTGCAAAACCAACAAACGTTAAATTGTCAAATTTGTTGTACGCACGAAAGCAAATAAATAAATAAATCCCAGCTTTCTACGGCCAGTAGTTTCGGCTGTGCGTTGTCTGTCAGTCACTTAGTCACTCAATCACTCAGTCATACAGTAACGCAAGCGTTTTATATATATATTTATTGATTAGCTTCTAGATACATCTTTGAAGCTGACATGTTACACGTTCACTGGATACATTCACTAAGAGGACACTATTATGTGCAAATAAGGCCGGGATCGTATTACAGGCTTTCAATTTTCATCACAAAGAGATACTTCATGTTAAAGTTACACAGCTACCTATAAATATCGGCGGCGACCTGCCGCCGGAGCGAGTCTCGTGGAGCCACATTTACCTCTCATGCACTCGATTTTATTTTCTTTGTCTATGACCCCTCACGCGTCTTTGTAATCTGTCGGGGCTACAGGTACACACACCACTTTGAGAATGATTGTATTAATGTTTGAAAACCAACTCAAATGGTTTAAACTAAGCAGGAGAGTAATTAATTTACTGTGCTAGCTAGTTGAAATTATAGATCTATTTTATTTTATTTCGGGATAAAAAAACAGGAGTACATGTAATACATATTGTCTTACTAGTTAAACAAGATACTTATTATACTACTAGCAACACTATCCACTTGTTACTAATATGATGATTTTAAATGCTACGTGAGAACAAAAACATTAAAACAAAATTCATGAGTGAATGGAGTGAACGATTTAATTCAGTAGCAATCATTCATTCCATCATTCAATTTATCAAAAATTTGAATGATGGAATGAATGATTGCTTTCTTATGATGTGCGAGGCAGAAAACGAGAAAAAAAACAAGTTACACTACATAATAATTTATAAAGCTAAGATAGAAATCAGATAGGAACTTTTCAGCAACAACTGCTCCATAACAATTTGTAATGTTTAATCGAAGACTAACACTTCGACGCCACTTCGTGAATTTAGATTTCGTACTTTTCTATACGAACTTAAACGTCTTCTTTTTCTTTCTACATCGACTTTTCCTGAATAAACCTAATTAATGGAACCAATGTAATTTAAGGAAAATGAATAAATACGATCTTAATAATCATTATTTCACTATCAGTAGTGATCATAACGGATTGTCAGAAGCCAGTAAATCTGACTCCAGTCTTGCTAAGAACTACCGTGTTACCCAGGTAATGGATTGTGGAGGTCTGGTAGGCAGCCGCTCCACGTAAAATACAGGTATTCGACTGAATCCGGTTTGACTGGAAGCCGACCCCAGTATAGTTGGGAAAAGGCTAGGCAGATGATGAGTAGTTGCCATAATTAACGGATCTTACAATTTTTTTAATATGGGTGGAAAAATCTTAGGATTTACAGGATGTACTGTAAATCCTAAGATTTTTCCATAATTCAACACCTCTCAACCCCTTCAATTAAAATCTTTATTTTTTAAATTAAGTACCTAGAAAAGTATAGTGTGTATGTTTCGAACGGACGCACACGGCATTAACATTTGAGATTATTATTAAGAAAGATGACAGCTCCGTAATAGCTGAATCGCTGCATGACTTGACCGAAGCATGATTTTTCTGATGGAGGAACAAAGTGGACCCGCAGAGACCCACTGTTTTCTACATAGCTCACAGTGTAAGCAAGCTGAAATGGTAGATAGCTATCGGACGAGCCATGTGCGTAGAATCGATGATTCTACGCTTTTTAAGTTGAAATCGCGAAGCACAAGCATGATGAGAGTCGAGATGAATGGAAGGAGATTGGAGTCGCCAATGTTCAGCAATGAACTGCTGTAGACTGACTATGATGATAAGAGGCCTAAATGGGCTTTGAAATTTTAAAATGGAATAACTCGGTAAAATGTTAAATGAGGAGGCTTTATTTTGCCGTGTAAACAAGGTTTTGTTTTACTTGAAAGGCGCGCGAACCACTATCGCCACGCGCCGGCGCGCCGCCGCCGTCCAAACTCGCCGTGGCGTTCATATGTAATCTGTATCGATAACTAAAAGGATTCTATTTAAAATACGACTCTAAACGATTGCAAATATGCGTGATACCTCGATCCGTCGGTAACATTAAATTATTGATTAGAATTTCGACCGAATTTGCCGATTCGATAACCCAAATAATAATTATTTGAATATAATTATGTACAATACCTTAAAGCAAATTCTTCTGACCATGCACCGTGGCTTTGTGACAGCTGATGACCACTAGACAAGTATCAACAGTTTTTTACACACTAAAAAAGTTTTAAGACCACACGATTGCTGTATAAGCCTCGTTTTGTTAGTTTTTTGCGCGCGAAAAGCCTGCGCGCCTAATTTTCCTGGCGCACCGTTGCACGCGGATCGTGACGTCACTGCTCGGAGTCTCTCGGGGCACTGACGCCAGGACGCTGATGTATGCAACGTGCAGCTTGCAAAACTCACCCTTAATAACGTCACAGATTGATTTAGTTTCATAGTTTAATAGCTCAATGAAAAACGAAACGTAGCGACATCAATGCGTCATGTTCGCTTGCAAATGTTTTTGTAAATGTAGTTGAGAGATTTGGTTCTCATCCGAGATTAGCTTTATGTTTGTAAACCAATTTATATAGCGAAATGGAGCAATGCGCTAACAATTTATGTACTTTTCATCTTTTATGCCGCAATTAACGCAAATAAATGTCTATTTGCTAAATTAGGCTTACTGAAACCGTTTTTTCACATTAATATTATTATTTTACGGCATACTAAGTGTCGAATATCATGTTTACGAAATTGTTATGAAATGTACCATTGATTTGGCAGCAGTCGTTTTTAACCGACTTTAAAAGGGAGGAGGTTCAGTGTTCGACTGTATGTTTTTTTTTTTAATGTATTTACACTGATTTCTCCGCCAATTGTGGACCGATTTTCGAAATTCCTGCCTATGCTCCTGCCAATATCACCATGTCAAAATCTAATGAAGGCATTATTTTCATATACTTTCTAACGCAATTCAGTAATTTTTGCCTGGTAATCATCATGTCATGTTGCTGAGCTAATGATGGAAGATATAAGTCAGGATTTGATGCTGGGATCCCAGGAAAAATATTTATTCATCTATATTTTCGCCAATTGTCAACCGATTTGTATTGTTCTTTTTTTTTTTTTGTTTATTAGAGTATTTTCCCGGATTGATCCCATCAATAAATGATAGCAAATCTCCCGGGATTGCTGAAATCGCATGTCTGTTTATTGATTACACCAGTGTACGCTGTGAAGGGATGCATACGAGTCAACCTGAATTTACATGTTTTTGGGTGCTCGATTCGGACTTAACTTTATTGTTTATCTATCGATCTTGATGATTCTTTTTGCGTTGAGTTTAGTTAAAGCTAAGATATTGCATTTGTATTAGACGTTGAACTTCAAAGATAAACCAGTGACCTCATCATCATCGTCATCATCTTCCTGCCCTTATCCCATGTCACTTGGGGTCGGCGCAACACGTTTTTTTCTTCCATTCTGTCCTGTCAGCCGTCACGCTATCACTTACTCCCTTTTCTTTCATATCACTCCTAAAACAATCCATCCATCTTTTCTTTGGCCTCCCTCTCCAGTGACCTCCTCAACTTAAAATCTAGTAAAGTGACATATTGTTAGTTTTATGTTAATTCCAAAGCAAAGTAGATATTTAACTATGAGCTGGTCTAGACTTGGTCTTATAATATATACACACAAAGTAACTCCTTAAAGGCAAATAGGGCAACCATTAACTATGGGAATAATGTCAATTTAGTTGTGGGGGTCTCCATTTAGTGTATGTACCACCAAAAAGTGAAAAATAAAAAGCTTTTTATAGACTTCCAAATAAAAAAAAAACTACGATGTATAAAGAAGTGTAGAAGTGTTTTTGTTTGTTTTTTCATTTTGGACACCGACTTCCGAAAATAAAGTTATTTTATAGTTCGTAGTGTTTTTAAGCTATTAGTATTTGGAGTCGGTTGTATTTTTTTTTTAAATATAATATTAGTAACTGATTTTGCTAATCTGTATTTATAAAATCAATAGTCCTTGCTAACTCCGAACGTAGAGCTAGCCAAAGTCTAGTAAGCTGAAATACTTATAATATGTATAAATATGATTTAAATGATAGGTTTGTTTTATAACGTGAGCATCAGCTATGATAGGATTTTTGGAAATTTCAATTTAAAGAGGAAATATGGAAGAAGAACCTCGTATGACAGTCTTTGATTCAGATACGGTTGCCACCAATAGAACGATATTATGGGTCAGAAAATGTGCATTTCAGTTAAGGTAGATCTGTCAAAAAATCAAAATTTTCCAGGATAAGTTAAACGGGCGTTGACAACAGTCATAAACGAATTATTTTAAAGGGCCGAGATTTGCCGACTCTGGGCGTTCAGCCGCGCTAACTAGCTGAGTAGTTTATAAGCTGTTTAAGTCTCGTGCTACGCCAGAGAGGATTAATACAATACTGTAGCCACTAGGATTTAGCCCATTAAGCCTGTTCGCACCCAATTAGCCCGTTGTTGTTTTTTGACGTTACTATTTAAGGCCAGAAGGTTCTAAAGGTGATATAATGGGTATTGCTATTTATGTTAACGTTACATAAGTATTCGTACAAGTTATAGCGTTCAGTTTAAATACTAATATTAGCAGATTCTTTATTCAAATTTTCTATAAATGATTTGAATTTCAATTTAAAGAGATGTATTTCTCATGAGGTATTACTATTTATGTTAACGCTATAACTTGTACGAATACATAAGTATTTGTACAAGTTAAAGTGTTCAGTTTAAATACTAATATTAGCAGATTCTTTATTCAAATTTTCTATAAATGATTTGAATTTCGATTTAAAGAGATGTATTTCTCATGAGGTATTACTATTTATGTTAACGCTATAACTTGTACGAATACATAAGTATTTGTACAAGTTAAAGTGTTCAGTTTAAATACTAATATTAGGAGATTCTTTATTCAAATTTTCCATAGAGAATTTGAATTTCGGTTTAAAGAAATGTATTTCTCATGAGGTATTACTATTTATGTTAACGCTATAACTTGTACGAATACATAAGTATTTGTACAAGTTAAAGTGTTCAGTTTAAATACTAATATTAGCAGATTCTTTATTCAAATTTTCCATAGAGAATTTGAATTTCGGTTTAAAGAAATGTATTTCTCATAAGAACTTACAGTCCGCTTATAATGCGATACAAAGAAGTAAGTATGATAAATAATGATAATACAGTACAATATAATTAAGTTACATGTTTCTTAAGCTTATTTTTTCGCACTCTTTTATGTCGCCCCCATTCCATTGACCAGCTGTACGCCTTCAAATAATATGGTCTTTCTACCGTAATTAGGGCGTACGCTGATGACGTCAAGTTTGTTTTTATATTTCTCAGGTTATATGACATTGTTTTTTTCTTTAGTTGTAGGTTAGTTTGTATTGAGTTTGTAGTTATGTTTTTAATGAGAGTGCAAGTGTAGTAAATATATAGCTGTCTAATATTTAATAGTTTAGTTTTTTCGTATAAGGTATTTGTTTGAGTAAGATAATGATAACGGAACAGAGTTTTAATTATTTTATTTTGAACTCTTGAAGTGAATTAAAATTAGTTACTGCTGCGAATCTCCAATTATCTCAATTAAATATGCTAAATGCGATTTGACTAACTAGTTATAAATCAATGTGCGCACTTTATTTGGAATACAGTTTGCTACTTTCCGTAATGCTTCCAATAACGATGTTATTTTACTTCTGAGATGGTCGATGTGTAATTTCCAAGTTATTTTTCATCTACCCAAGATATCTTTCGTTTGTTGATCGTTATATTATTTCGTTATTTATTTTAAGAGGCGAGAAGTCCTGAATACGCTTATTTTTTTGTGGTAAAAATCATGAATGAGGTTTTACGTATTAATGGTAGGAAGGTTGTACTTTAACCGCTCGTTTAATAGATTAAGGTCCATAGAATTTAGAGTTGAGTTCGTTACCCACACACGATGTCTGAATGGTCACTACTCACCAAATAATTTAAAAAGAGGAACTAAAGTATCTATATGAAATAATCTGCCAAGTAAGTTAACGGGTGCTTAACCGCAAATGGTGAAATAGACCCTATATATGTATTCATTTGGCTACAACGAGTTGCAATTCTGGGCTCGACGAGAAATTCGTCACTCAAAACCTCGCAACGTTGTAAATTTGTCTGCTTCACTACCATCCATAAAATTCAGATGATACATTCGATCAATACATCATGTACCGGCCACAGAGAAGTCTATTAGTGGCGGCGGCGGGAGGGGGCGCGGGCACAAAGCCCTAGGCTCGAAGCGTCTAGCCGCCACTGTACCTACACACGTATTAATAGACGAAAGCTTTACATGAAGAGATAGTTTCAAATATAAGAGATGATGCTTTGAGTAACTCTTACACGATGCCTGTGTACCACCAAGGTGTACTAAAGACGTAAAAATTACGCTGTTTAAGGCATACTGCCAGACGTTTTACACCTGCAGACTATGGGTGAGATATACGCAGAGAGCCTAGCGCCCTCCGCGTTCAGTACAACAATGCTTTTCGGGTGCTGGTGGGGCTTCCGCGGTTCTGTAGTGCGTCGGGCATGTTTGCCGAGGCTCGCATAGATAGTTTCGAGGCTGTCATGCGCAAGAGAACGGCATCCCTAATGCGTAGGATACGTGGAAGCTCCAACAGCATCCTGAAGGTTATTGTGGAGAGGCCAGACAGCCCTTTTCTGATGCACTGGTCCCGTAGGCATAGCTGCGGGCCCGGTGCTGAGGAAAAATACCTAAATTAGTTTTTAAGAATAAAAGTATTTTATATAGCATGTTTGATTTAAATGTCATAATAACATAGCTTATAAGTAATCGCTACTAACCAATATGGACGCATAGTTCGAAATATAGTTTTTTGATTGATAATTACTTCACAGTATCACTTCGCCCGCGACTTCGTTTCTAGTAAGTATTTGCTGCGGGTTTAGGTGGAACTTTATAATTTAAGGACGCCTGCGACTTCGACCGCGTGGAACTTTATAAATAGTAGCTTTTTGCACCCGCGTTTTCCGTTACATAACACGATGTCATAGGCCTTCCATAATGAACATACATTATTCTTTTTCATTCAATTATTTTTTATTAGTTTAAAAACGTAAATGTGTTAATTACTTATTAACTTTTTGAACGCCGGAGCATAAACGCATCGGCGTGCCCCCGACGCCAAGCTACAAATTCGCCGTACTTTTTAATAATATAATAATAATAATAATAAAAAGTTTTATTGGCCATAAGTTTAGGTTACAGTACACCGGTAATACATATTTACATAGTATAGGGCACACTCACTTACGTTCAACTACACTAAGTTAGGACTTATCTCTAACAAGTAGCAAGGGGAGTAGAAGAACAGCTAAATTATAATAATGCTATCACAAGTAAAGCAATGTTTCACATAATTGATAAAATAATAAATGCCCGAAGACGGTATACAGAGAAAAGTTCTTTACCTCCCGTGCTAGTCAAGGACTGTGTTACGGCAAGGTAAGATTCTTGCTCATGTAATAGTCGTCATAATGTAAACACGTTAAGACACTTTTTACCAAATACATTTTGTTTTGCTGTGAATCATAGATGACGGTAACGAGTTACAAGCTTAGCGTAAACAAGTAGTATATGCAAAGAAATCAGACAATGCAACTACACAAGTTACATCAATGTAAACTAGGTTTTTTCACAAACAATATCTGTTTAGAATTTGTAGTAAGACAAGCGTATCGAAATCATATAAAATATTTCAATCATATTAATTTTAAAAATGTAATGTATTTACTGTACGTGTGTATATGTATATATTTATAATACAAATAATGTTTGTGTACTAATCTTCAATTTAAAATGATTACTTTACAGTGTATATATTTATGTATTTTACTTACATATTATTATATTCATGTAATGTTTTTATGGTATATATTTATATATATTACTTACATATTATTATATTCGTGTAATTTTTTTATTGTTTTTATGGTGTTGTATTGTATATAAACGTAATTAGTACTTATCGGTATTCAATAAAATATATATTTATTAATAAATAATTACTGACATTTTTGTATAAGTTTTTCAGTCCGCTCATAATCCAGGTTACTCAGAAACTCATCCAGAGCCCTTCTACACACAAATCTTGTCATATCTTTAAGAGGTTTAATTTTACTTATGCGATTGTACAATAGAGGAGCCAAGAAATAAGAAAAACACTGTGCAAAAGCGGTTTTGCATGCTGGGACGTCATATACCTCATGCACTCTTCTGAGAGATTTGGAGACAGGTTTTTCGTAGAAATGTTGTCTCATGACTATTTTTTTGATAAAGAGTTGGCGAATATTTAGGATTCCAAACTCTTTGTACAACGCAGTTGTAGGATATCTAATTTTTTTTAAATTAATCACTTTTAGAATACATCTATGGGCCCTTTCTATTTTTATAAGAGTACTTTTTCTAGCACCACCCCAGGCAGAGATACCATAAGTTACTATCGATTGGCACAGTGCAAAGTAGACAGTTTTGTTAGTAGCCTTGTCTTTTAAGTTTCTTATTTTTTTAAAAATCGGTATAAGTTTACGAATGCGAGATTTTTTGTCACATATTTGTGACGTTTGGCGTACAGGGCACGCGCTTGCTTGTCATTTATACGTGACAATGGCGGTCAAAAGGTTAATAGACTAAACGTAGGGCAGGTCGCTCAAATCGCAACAGTTTACATACTTAGAGCATTTTTATACCCGTCGTAACTTTTAAACGAAAGGTCCGATTTGAATAATTTTAAGTGTAATTTACATGTACATATTCAACCTTAATTTTCAAACCATTTAAATGGATAAGGATTAATATCATAATACCAGAACTTAAAGATTAGTACCACTATTTTATTCCACCCGAGTTTTCATTGATTTGAACAAAAAGCGGTTATTGTGACAACTATAGACCCGGATCTCGGACTTTTTGATAAGTAGGTAGTGATGAATACTTTAATCATGTAGTACATTATTTTTATGAATTTATAATGCAGTCTTTTGTTATAGTAGGCGCCAGATAATCGTGGAATAACGGTCATTGACCCACCTACAATTATTGACATTTTTAATTTGAAAAACGGAATTAATGACACAAAGCTGTCCCGAATCATCATCTCTCGTGATCCTTAACATTGTCTAATAATGAAAAACGATTCATATTTAATTGTTCAGGTACCTATGAACAGTTATTAGGGAAAGGTCAATAAACTTTATTCCACATTTATCTGGCGCCTACTATAGTTTGGGTTACGTTATTACAATTTTCGTAGGGATATCTATTTATTTATTTTTTCTAAAATAAAACATAGCCTATGTTTTAAGTTAACAATATAGATTTTTTTTATTTAATACGGGTTTGCTCTTGACTCTAGTCTAGGTCATAGATGACAGAGACAAAGTCGACGATGGAGCGAGCTTACCCAGAAGAAGCCTGTTCACTCTAATTTTGAAGAGATTAGGGTTGTATGCGCTCGGAAACACAGACGCAGGCAGAGAGTTCCACTCCTTTGCTGTGCGCATTATAAAAGAACTTTCTAATGGCGAATGAATTTTTGAAATCGGTTAAGTAGTTTTCCGATCCGTACAAAAAAAAAAACAAACAAATAAATATTTCCTCTTTATAATACTAATTTAAGGATTTATATAGATAGACTAGCTGCGCCCCGCGCTGGTACCCGCGAATTAAAAGTAGCCTATTTGTGCAGCTTCCTGCATACCAATCATCAATCATCTAAATTGGTCCAGCCGTTTGCGCGTGAAGAAGTAACAAACATGCACACACACACACTCACAAACTTTCGCCTTTATAATATTAGTGTGATATATATGTATATCCACTATGTACACTTATCACACTAATGTGATAAGTGTTAAATAAGTGATTGTTGTTGTAATATATATACCTACAACTACAACAATAAACAAATAAAATATCTGCAGTGCGTTTTGATTTTATTTGGGATGTATTGCACTTAATTTGATGTAAACATGTTTTTAGCGGAAACCATTAGTTGTATTGTTTATTCAATTAACTTTAAAGCTTATCATAATTGGAAACCGTTATTTATAGTTCATTAAATTAATTTTAAAACGCTTCGCGAAACGTTTTAGAGCGTGATAAAATATTTTTAAAGTGCGTTTTTTTTCTATATTCCCCATTTTATTTCCCGGGAATCGATACACAGAACGAGATAGACAGTGTGCCGGTTCCCGCTATTCCCCCTCTTGCTGTGCCAGATTCGAGCCGATTCCAGACTGTTTTCCCGAGCGAAGGGATTATTTTACATTTCATTTTCTTGAGTTGCTATGTAGTAAGTACGAAATGTAAAGATCACGCAATTTCTAGAGTTTTGGGATAACAAAAAAATGGCGGCCATGATTGAAATCAATTCATTTCGAAAGGTGGCGTTAATAAAATCATAATTCACTAAGACAACAACGGTTGGTATTCTCACTATAACTAAATGATGAATGCACAATTCCGTACATACCTACGAAGGGAGGTCAAAAAGTTTGCGGAATGGAAAAAGGAAGGGGGTTAAAATTAAACATGAAATTATTTTTCCTTTTCAATGTATTCTCCACTAACCCTAATACACCTCAGAGTTTTTAAATGATGGAGGTGAAGGCGCTCAAAATAGGCAGAAATAACCGACTTCACTTCTTCGTCATCAGTGAATTTCTTTCCACGAAGCTCTTTTTCATGTTTATTTATTATTATTTATTTAATTACCTACAAGTTTTGTTTTTTCTCATTCACTAAAACAAAGCACACAATTAGATCTCTGGGGTCTGTCCTAGCATGTGGGAACAAAGAATAATCACAAGGAGCAAAATCTGGACTGTAGGGAGGGTCGTTCAGAGTGAAAGGTTACCATCGCAACATGACTCTTGTGAAGGGGTGCGTTGTCGTGCATAAAGAGCACAACTCGAGACCACTGTCCCCTTCTTTTTTCTTTAATTGCATTTTTTTTAATTTTCTAGTAGCATATGGTTATTGCCCCGTGATATTGACACCTTTATCTTTATATTCGATTAAATAAATCCCGTCTGAATGTTTCCGGCCGATTGTGACAGCTTGAACTTCTTAGTCGGAAGTGTGCCTTTTTTGTGCCACGGCATGTACTCTTATTTTGACTCAGGTTCATAGTGATGAACCCAAGTTTAGTCATAATTCGGTTCATAAGCTCAACCCTGTTCTCACAACACAGGTCCAAAAACTCGCGTCAATGCTCGACGCGCTGCTGTATTTGAAGCGGTGTGAGCATTCCGACCTTGGACATACCAAGATAGTCATGGAGAATGCTCAGAATAGTCGTAGACGATACTCCAGTCATCTCGGCGATCTGTTTTTTCACCAGACATCTTCGAGAACAAGTTTCAATTTTTTCGACAATGTCTGAAGATGTTGCCTCAATCGGCCGACAGAGCGCCGATCGTATTCAATCGAGTCTCTGCCTTGCTTGAAAAGACTATGCCACTTGTGAATCATCAATTTTCCTGGGAACAAGTACAAGATGACAACTCTTTAAAACTATTCCCCATAAATTGATGACAACTCTTCAATAATTATCTGAGGCGCTTCTCCTTGCTTAGTAAGGAAATTTATCACGGCACAAAACTCAGTGTTCTCCATAGTCGGTGTTCTCTTTACGATCGGGCTGAAACTTATAGTTATTTATAGTTGTACTGAAGGACCAAGTAGTGACAGGTAAAAAAAGTCCGCCCCTCCGCACTCCAACCCCTTCATTCCGCGAACTTTTTGACCCGCCCTCGTACCATAATGAATAAGTCCTGATTTTAATGTTGGAATATAATCTAGCTCTTTTTACAAGCTATTACGAAGAAGAGACAGTCATTTTCACGCTTCAGAACTTCTAATCATTACGTATAATGCTGTAACCTAGCCCATTCAAAGATTTTAAGACAGTATAAAATATTTCCACAGCGATAGTATGATGTATAAAAAAAAGAAAGTAAGATTTTACAATCTTCACTCACGAAATCTCAAAAACTGCTGGACCAATGGAGATGAAATTAACCACGGAGGTAGATTATAAATAGGACACGTCGCCTCCCGCAAACGGGTGAAACGGGGGGTGGAAGTTTGTATAAAATTCTTTTTCCCTGCGCCAATTTACTTGAAACTTGTTACGAATACAGACTTAAGGAAATTATAAAGGTTACCATTATTTGTTTTTCAAAAACACCCCCAAAATACGATATAGGGGATGATAGTTTGTATGGAAGAATCTTATTCATTGGGTTTATAAACTTTAAACTTAGTACGAATACTAACTTAATTAGAGTGAACAAGTTTCTTCTGGGTAAGCTCGCGCCATCGTCGACTTTGTATCTGTCATCTACGACCTAGACTAGAGTCAAGAGCAAACTCAAAACAATTTAAAAAAAGAACTAATTAATTATAAAGTCACAAAAAGTTTTTCAAAACTCCCCTCCGTGTAGTACCTACTAAACCCGCGCGGACAAAGTCGCGGGCGAAGTGCTGATAAAACATAAAACTGAGCTAATTGAAAACACTTTTTTTTTTTGTTTTTAATAAGTTTAAAATAGCAACAGATATTTGAAAGTAGGCAACGATCGTGCAATAACTCCATATCACTAACAGTCGTTTGGTCTCTGCGGTCTGGGCAGTACTTTATTTTATTTTATTCCCTTTATTCATTTGTATATACATATAAATTACATTTTTAAATATTAAAATACAGAGATATAAAAATATAAAAAGTAGTAGCCCACCGGTATCGGGAACAGGGTCCAAGCTACCGGTGGTCAGGGCCCCTGAGAGAGGAAACTCCTGACTATGCGCGCCGTGTCCAGGAGTACTGCTTTCTGGATCAAGCCCTTGATCCAGAAAGATTTTATTTATTGTTATGTAATTTAACTCACACACTGATCCATTGCTTTTATTATGTATATTGTAAACTAGTGGCAGCACCGCGGTTTAACCCGCGTAAGTCACGATCCCGTGGGAATATCAGTATAAAAAGTCCTATGTATTATTCCAGACAATAATCTACCTCTGTGCCAAATTTGATCAAGATCCGTTCAGCCGTTCTGACGTGAAAGAGTAACAACCATCCATCCATTCATACTCACAAACTTTCGCGTTTATAATATTAGTGGGATATGTGAGTACCATGTCCCTTGCTAGCAAACTTAATTTAATCTCTGCTGGTATTGCTTTGTTGTACCTATTAATATATAAGTGTGTGCTGTATATTAGTGTAATGTTGGGTGCGTTGTGCTCACATAATATAATCAATTGATCAATGTATGTATACAAAATATTGTAAAACTTATATTTGAAAAGAGTAACTATGGAGTTTCTTGTCGGTTCTTCTCCATAAGAATTACTTTTTGCGAATGGACAACTAGAGTCACTAAAATTTTAATTTGAAACTATAAATTTGACGTTCAAAAGTGCCTTTTAATGGTCTAGTTGAAATAAATGAATTGACTTTGACTTTGATTAGGGACAAAAAACAGTTGTATAATAAATAAGAAATTCTTAAGATTACAATCACAAACATGTAACCCACACCAATGTTCAAGTATTCACAAAATAATAAAATGAAGGACTGTGGAGGTGTTCACAGATCTCTGAATTTTATTGTATAAAGCTATCGCTTTATACAATAAAATTCAATTTAATTACATTTAAATTCATTCATTTTAATCTGCCACAGATAACATATCTCTGTCATGGCTTTATATAATATTATTCAATTCAATTTAGTTGCATTTAATTTTATTCATATCTGTCTTATTTAATTATTATTTAATTCAATTCAATATATGTTCTTTTTTATAATTTTAATATTGAACTCAAGATTTGCGCAGCATAATAGGTGTTAAGCAAACAGATCGCGTGAGAAACACCACCTTGCGCTCCATTACTAAAGTAATAGATGTAGGGGAAAAAACAGCCAGGCTAAAGTGGGAGTGGGGTGGCCACGTCGCACGAATGCACCCGGTCAAGTGGGCGAAGGTCGTCACTCACTCACTGGTCACCTGAGGAAGGACTTTGTCGTCGAGGTCGACCGCGGTGAAGGTTAAGTGACGATCTTATCATGTTTGCGGGGCAGACTTGGCCAGAGATCACCCAAGAGAGAGATTTGGAAGGAGAAAGGGGAGACCTTTGCCCAGCAGTGGGACAAAAGCGCAGACTAAAAAAAATAAAGAATTTTATTATCTATCATTTAATTTAATTCAATATCACTGAACCTAACTTTGACTTCTTCCTTCATGCTTTTTAGACAAAATATCTATCTATCTTTTTTAAATCGCTGGTTAGATATACTAAATGTGTCAAGCTCCATAAGTAACGCGACATTGCGGACATTTACATTGCCGGCCGTGCGGCTCGAAGTCACATCGGCTGTCAAGGACGAGGCCAAGATGCCCCCATCGTCGAATCGATACCGATATTACCGTATCTATGCTACGCTGATATTAATACACCATTTTTTTGTAATAAAGAACGCTATTTCTCAGAATCTACATTTTTTGCCAACTATACTACGAACTTAATTTGTTATCGACTTTGCTCCCATAATAAACATTGACGCAGTATATAAGGTCCTATTAAAAAAGACGTACAAATTTTAACACAGCGTTCAACACGTCTAACAGAAGGTATCCAAGCAAGCACTGATTAAACTAAATAATAGGGATGTTTGCTGGAATATGATTCTCTTTTAAATAGTCTGTCAGATAGATTATCTTTTTGTTTTCAATACGCAAGACGCAGTTATAAAATATTACTTAAAAATCTCAAAAAAGCGGTGTTGTCATCGTCTTTAAATCTGTAATAAATAGAGACAGCACTAATTGCGTGTGACGACACTCACTAGGCCCGCAATTTTGAATTGAAGCTATCCAGTACAAATTACATTTTGTGTTCTTCCATCGAAAAAGAAATTCAAAAGTGTATGTATGGAACTCGGGCTGGTTTCCGCAACTCTACAACTAAGCGCGTATTTTGCGTGCAGGTGGGACAAAAGTGTAAAACTTCTTTGTTTTAATATCATCTTTCAAATAAGTACATATTCATTCATTTAGATTTTTCATACTATTCAAATATCCTATTGACATAGATTGATCATCACATCACCAAAGTTCAAGAGGGCTTGTGACGTTACGTCTAGTTGACACGTTTCATGACAAATTCATTGGCACCTTTGCAGTACCCGGCGACTCAATTAGACGGCGCGCGGTTTAAAGCTTCGTGCAAACTAACTAACTAACTCTGGGAGCCGACGCCGGGAAATACATTCACTTTCGATCGCCATGCTGAATGTAATAAGCAGATGACGCTCCGCTGAAACATTCCTACTGGTTTCAAAGCTTTGCGTACTCAGATACACAAACAAGATTATAATCTTGTTTGTATATCTTGCAAGAAGTTAATGTGTGCAAGGAGGTAATTTGTAGATGTTGTATTTATCTTGCTAAAGGCGGAAACAGACTATTGAAATGCGACGCGACACCACGTGTCGACACCCGATGTACACCGTACACATTACCAACACGCGATGCCACGACACTAGCAATTTTCGAATACAGTTTTCTGACAGCCATGGGCGTGCAGTAGGCTACAGTAAGGGTAGGCCAGCCCATACATAATGCCCAAAAAAAACTCACCACATTATTCAGGGTTGAAATAACGATACTGACGATGCGAATTTTCATCCACTTTGAAAGTGAGCGAAAATTTTTTTTATGGTCGTTATGTATGGGCTGGCCTACCATTACTGTAACCTACTGCACGCTCATGCAGTGACAGCAGTGTAAAGTGTATGGTCGTGTGCTATGGATTTAATAAATAATGAGTCAGATGAAGGTTTTCAAGAAGATTTTATGCAAATTTTGGGTTTCTATATGATACTTAAACATTATGATCCCTGTATTGAGCTAAACTCATGTCAAATATCGTTTTCAACTCAATTAATTGTTCGTTGGTCATTTTTGCCCGATTATACATAAAAATAAATTGAAATCAACATACTCTGCGAAAATTCTCGAACGATTGACACGTGGCGTAATAGAAAATAGTAGATTTGATTTGACTCAATACGTGTCGCGTTGCGTCGAGTCGCGCTTTTCAATAATCTGTTCCCGCCTTAATTTTTAGGCCATTTTACACAGAAAAAAAACCGGCCAAGTCCGAGTCAGACTGTCACACGAAGGGTTTCGTTGGTTACCCTTCGGGTACGGATCCCTAAAAAAACAATGCCCTACCCTAAATCACACACGTGGTTATGGTGATCGCCACAGGCAAAGCAAGAACTAGACTCCAGAAAAGTATGGCAAACCATTACAACAAATTGAAAGGGGCTCGTAGCGAAATATTAACAGCCTCACGGATCCATTATTAAGGTTTAAGCAACGCTTGTTGAGATCAGTTCGTGGATCCTTTACACACGTTAAGCCCTTGGCTGTCATTTGTAGGTGTTTGATTTTTTTTTTATCGTGTAACTGGATCAACATCCAGTGATAGTATTGTCTCCGTAACCACGCAGAGTGCTCATATTCAGCGGCGTCTGATTAGAAACGAAGCCGGCAAAAAAAGTTGTGAGTCGTCACATGACGCCTGGCACATATGAAACATCGAAATTATTTTGTACAAATAATACGCATAAAAGAACAGATTACGACAGGAACTTAATATGGCATAGAGAAAAAAAATACATATAGACTGTATGTGTATATACCATTGTATAGCGTGGCGAAGCGTCGCCATGCATCGCCGCGTCGCCACGCATCGCCGGGTCACCACGCCTACAATCGGTTTTACCCGCGGCTATAGATTTTTCACATCAAAAAGTAGTCAGAAGATTATGCATTTATTCATTGGAAAAAGTATTCGGTAGCTAAGCCGTATGGAATAGTACTCAGTTTGTTTGTTTGTCAGCAGTGCCAAGGCGCCGGAGACGCCGAGTGCCCGGGCGCAGGACAAGCGCGCATCAGCGCCGCCGTGCTCCACGCCACCGGCTGACGAGGAACCTCCTCCGCCCTCCGATGGAGACGCCACACCAGTAAGTCACATCATGCAGTATTCATAGTTTCTTTTTCATGGCTGGTGTCCTTTAATCATATCATACAGCGTTTCAGTTCCTGCGCTGCGACATGATGGGTGCTATATTTGTTTTGCATTTTTTTATGGCGTGTTTTACTTGTTTCTTTCATAATTATGTTTTGCCTCCTTCCTTACATACGCAAAGGAGACGAGTAATGGTTCCTAGAAAATTAATCCAGCCCCACGCAAACGTTTTAGAGTAAAAAGAGTTCGCTCTATCTGGTGGATAACATATGTTTTTGCTTATAGAAGTTGTAGGTAGACTTTCTTTGCCAAGTTCTGCAGCCTAAACAATAAGGATTTTGAAAAAAAAAAACAACGGTTTGCACTCCGAGAGTGCCGACAGAAGTGAAAACTTGAACATTAACGTTGTGCATTCTTGATATTTTGGAATGGTTAGGGAATAATTTCACACGAATTGCTTTAATTATCAGTGTAAAAGTACTATCGTTTATGTGGTTTAATACAATATTTATTATAGCGCTATCGTACACAAACATGACAATTTATATTACATTAAAAATTTAACACTTCAGAACTTTCCCTCCGTCTTACGAATTTTCGATCAGGTCACGTGTCCTGACGCGAGTTTAACATTTTTTACCCATCCAAAAAAGTGCACAACGCCGCTAAAGAAGTTTTCACTTTGAAAACAAATGGCTGATAATGCGCTGCCGTATTTTTTGTGACTTGGTATCACTCTTATTTAGTGTACGAGCTACCATAGCAACAGATATACGATTGTCAAGCTGGTAAACTCGGATAGCAACATGAAATTAACAACTAAAGGCACGGCACAGGGGTCAATAATCGGGCCTACAGAATACCTACTCTACGTCAACGATATGTGCAATACTATAGGGGTAGGCTCTGTATACCAGTTTGCCGATGACACCTGCATCGTGGTAGCTGATGAAGATACTGAAAAGGCCGAGCCTCTAACTTTGACTACCTAATTATGTAAATGGTCCCACGATGTTGGTCTCGTCATAAATGCCGACAAAACCAAAGCCATGCATACATTCTTCACATAAAAATTCCATTTACACACCCACCATCAAGGCGCATAACCATGACTGCCTACACGCAGTACGTACCCGTAGCTGTACCTGTGTACCATTACAGTTCGTCAAGGAATACAAGTACATTGTCTCATCATCGACTACAAATTAAATTGCGTCCCCCACATTTACTATCTATGCCATATAAAACCTTAAGACTACTATACCTAGCTCTAGCTGACTTCGTGATTAGTTATGGGGTCAGTAGCTACGGGAACATATAGTACCAATTTAAATAAAATTTACAAACTACAGCAACGAATTCTCAAAAATATTGTACCCCTCAAAATGAAAACCAAATACCAAAATGATTATTCTAAACTACTTAATTATTGCAACATATTGCCGATACAAAACATGACCAATTTTCAATACTAAAAGGTGAATATAACAATATAAATAAATTAACCAAAAAAAACACTTCCAACCTGAGATGTAAATCATTATCTCCAGAACGGGGTTAATATTGAATCATATCCTTTATTATGAATTTTGAATGGATAGTAGATCTGCTCATCAAGCAATTGCGAGTCTCCTCCGCAGCGCTCATACATTTCACGACCGAATTGATGGACCGGTTGGAGTCTCCAACCCGCAGAAGTATTCAATTCACGACTTGACTTCTCCGAAGGTTGAACTGGGGTATATAGTAAACCCACTCTTTGCCAGTTATATTTATGTCTCATAACAGAACAAATCTAGACTTCGGGCTGCTTTAACTTTCGCGGGATCGTAAGTGGTCTGCGCTTTTTGCATCCAGCGGATTCTCTCTGGCTTCACCAGGCTTTAGTCCACGCGAATGAATTTGTTTTCCGGGCCCCCAACTCATAATAATGGTAGGATCTGTAGGGTTTTAACCGGTAGGGCCGAAATAACTCTCCGTTCTGTCATGACGGAACGTTTTGTCTGGATTGATGATGAGTGATGTGTGGTTGCCCAGACCGGGCTGTGCCCTGAGCCGGGCCTGATGCCGCAGGCGGGCAGCGCGCCAGCCACGCCACAGGACGCGCGCATGGACGTGCCGCAGCCGCGCCCGCTCCCCATGCCGGAGTACGGCGGCTTCTTCGCGCTGCTCACCGAGTACCTGCCCGACACCAACCAGCCTATCTCTGGCTTCCACCGGTATGTATTGCCTTACGGTCGGTTTCCATAATGGACCTACCTTTGACTATCTGTTTAGCTACCAACAGTAGCTGAAACGTCATGTTTGAAAGGGAAACATGACGTTTCAGCTACTCATCATCATGATCATCATCATCAGCCGAAAGACGTCCACTGCTGGACATAGGCCTCCCCCAAAGGGAGGGTTTTGCCATAATCGCCACGCTTGGAAGGCGGGTTTCGATCGCAGTGAAGCTGTTACAATGCACAGAGAATGCTGCTGCCCATTCTCTGGTGAGTCCCTTAGCGGCCTCTTACGACACCCACGGGAAGTGATGGGATGGTGCTATTCTTTTACGTCAGACACCATAAAGAACAGCTTTCATTGCTGAACAGATTTCAGCTAATGTTGGTAGCCAATTTGACAGTTGGTCAAAGGTAGATACGTTATTGAGACCGGCTGTTAGATAGTTACATTTTTATTTTGGTTTGTTTCCATCAAGTTTTGTGACGTCGACTTTCCTGACCAGTTTTAAGGTACATACAAGTCAGGTACGGTGTGTCGCCTGTCAGTCACATCCAATCAGTAACTGATCGAAAGTTTGACTGATGCTTCTGATGAACCTGTATCGTCACTTTTATTACTCGTAGGTCAATGTAAATTGTTTTTGTGCATACTAAAGAGTATTCAATATATGTGGATACCGAATGTTTGTTGTGTGTGCAGATGCAACGTGGCGGTGATGCTGCTGTGCGACGTGGTGCTAGATGGAGTGGAGCTGGACTGGTCCATCCACGTGCCTCTCATGCTTCACATCGTCTTCTTGGGCATGGATCACACCAGGTAAGGGTGTCCTTCATGTACACAGTACTTCTAAATCTGTATCCCCAATTTGTGTTCCACGGACCGCTGGTAAGAGCTAAAAAGTGGTCCCCAAAGTTAAAAACAAAACTGCGTTAGCCGCGTCTATGGATCGAATTATGTATGTCACCGCTTTTTGAGTGGCGTCTCTGTGAGTGGCAATTTTTGAGTCTTATTGTTAGCTTTTACAGGTACCCTGAAAATCTATTGTATTTGGGAATGAATGAACAAACTAACATTTCAAACTGTTCAACTCAAATACAACATTGTTCCAAACTGATTTTATGTTTCTATCGTGAATTGTGATTTTGATTGTGATGTGTGAGAGTGTGTGTGATTTTTTTTACGAAAATTACTTTTTTATCAACACGGTTAAATAAGTAACGACCAGAAGTCGAGCATTCTGCTTGCGACATCTGGTCGTTACTAACATTAAAGAAGTCAAAGTGGTAACCACTCGGAAAAGTCGGGCACCACTGATTTATAAATGACTAGCGACCCGCCCCGGCTTCGCACGGGTGCAATGCTGATACTAAATATACTACAGTATGTCTTTATATTCAACGTTCACAGCTTTTTGACCGGTACCGCAGCAACCGCTATGTCCCTGCATTTTAAATCTGTAGTATCTTCGAAAATATTCATTTAAATTACATTCTGTAAAAAGCCATATTGATCTAATTAAATGCACAATGAATTTAAGGTACTTGATTGGATAAGGATTAATGCTGTATTGCTTAAAATCGCTTCGTAAATAAGCCATTATTTCTCGTTAAAAGTAAAGGATAATAAATAGTTATTGTGGGTTTTCCCTAAGAGATAGACATATATCATCGCGGACTTTGTAGACCTTTTTAGGTGTACAATACTGAAGTACATTATTTTGATCTATCTCGTAGGGTTCAGCCAGCGTTTTGCAATGTAAGCGCAAAAAAATGTGTTTATTTACTACATCACATTAGAACCCTCTAAAACTAATTATTATGCATGTATTATACATAATTATAAACCTTCCTCTTTAATCACTCTATCTATTAAAAAAACCGCATCAAATTCCGTTGCGTGGTTTTAAAGATCTAAGCATACATAGGTACAGACAGACAGCGGGAAGCGACTTTGTTTTATACTATGTAGTGATATTGGGCGTCTACTTTGCCACTTCCACGTCACTCGAGGCTTTACACTTCGGCTGCAGGTTTTGGGAAGTTATTGCATCATCTGGAGCCCACCACTTTATGAGTAGGAAAATACCAAAAGAAACGATTTTGTTTAAATGACATCAGCTAGATAAAGAGACGGCTTAATTAAGCTATATGAAAAGAGAAAACACACTGCGCCGTCCACATAATACTTAGTTGCGAGATGGACAGGACAGGAGAATCGTTGATGCAGATTATTTCATAAAACAATAACGCACTTCATATTGCTAGGAATAAACATCAATTTTTCAATTTAAATAAGTGGGCTCGGCGACTAAGATTGCATCCTGTAAACATATCAGTTTACTAAGAGGACCCCAGTAAACAGTGAGAAAGATTGACACTAACAGCTGTGTTATTTAGTAACGACGAATAGAATAATAAGAACTAGAGTGATGGGGGACATCGAGTTGACTTAACTTCTTTACGGACCGATTTCCGTCAGTATAATAGAATCTTACCAGACTCGTTTGAGTGGATGGCAGGATGTTTGTTCCTCAATCACGGCAGAATGAACTGACCCGGATGTAATCTGGCACAGAGATAGATTATAGCCTGCAATAGCACAAAGACTCCTTTATATCCCGAAAGTGTTCCCTTGAGATAAGTCGCTGGCAAGAGTTAGTTCGCTTTATAATGTACACCATATAAGTTACAGAAAATATAGATGACAAACACAATACAAAAGGTGACAAAATGCCCTTATAGCTAAAAGCTTTCGAAGACGACCGACCACGACCTTGTTTACACCTCTTTGTTCCATCTTTTCATCGGAAAAACAATGCATTGCATTATCTTCTCAGCTTTTGAATTTTTTTGTATGGCTCAGAGGTAGGCAGTTAGTAACAGTTGGTGAGTTAGTTTGTATGGCTCAGAGGTAGGCAGTTAGTAACATTTGGTGAGTTAGTTTGTATGGCTCAGAGGTAGGCAGTTAGTAACAGTTGGTGAGTTAGTTTGTATGGCTCAGAGGTAGGCAGTTAGTAACAGTTGGTGAGTTAGTTTGTATGGCTCAGAGGTAGGCAGTTAGTAACAGTTGGTGAGTTAGTTTGTATGGCTCAGAGGTAGGCAGTCAGTAACAGTTGTCGGTTGTGAGTTGAGTAAAACCACAGACTTCACGATATTAAGTTTATTCGCATAAGTTACACGAAAGTTTAGTTGGATCCTAATCCGCGGTGCAATCGCTACAGCAGCTATTGGTCAATAATTATAAAATAGCAAATAGTAGGTTGCGGTGTAAGCATATTAGTTGGTTGTACGTGAAGCGTACGTAGTTGTTAGTGAAAACACGCCTGACTGTGGTTGGTCTCCTTGCTAAGTGGCTAGCTCGTGCTGCAGATGGATCGTGCACCAGCACTGCCGGCAACTGCTGCTGAACGTGCTGGTGGCGGTGGCGGCGCACCACGACCACCTGACAGTGGCGCGCGTGCTGCTGGCCAGCCGGAGCCAACAGCTGGGCCTGGGCGTGCCGCAGCCCACGCTGCCACTCGTGCCACACAACTTTACTGGTAAGCGTTTATAACAATCTATCTACCTAGCCTTTTCCCAACCATGTTAAGGTCGACTTCCAGTCTTACAGGATGCAGCTGAGTACCAGTATTTTACGTGGAGCTCCACAACCCAATCACTAGGTAACACGAACCCCTTAGCAAGACTAGAGTTAGATTTGATGGCTGCTGACTACCGTAACGAATGTCAAAGATCTTCAAATGATAGCCGGCAGCTACGACTCAACGTACTCTCGGATATCTTACGGATGGCCACCCACCCATCCCTGTACCGACCTCGGCCAGCGTTGCTAAACCTTGAAGACCGACACGTGCGGCTGTTATTACTGATGGTACGTTTACACGGGTAATTTTTTGACAATTATTGCTCGGAAACACACATGGTTCAATCTGGGGCAATTAGTGGAGCAACTTCACCAAAATGCGGCTATTGTTTCGGCAATATTGTTTTTAATTGTTCCATTTTTTCGATATTGCTCTCTCCGTGTTTTGTTTTAATTTTCAACTAAATTACTCGTGATTTGCCTAGTTTCTTTGATTTTCTCCATATCGCTCAATGTTATCACTGCAAAACATTTCGCCAAATTGACGCGTTATATGAGCGCGTATTTTATGACGTCACTATCGACCAGTATTGCTTTTAATTGAGCAATTTTTTCATTGCCTTTGTAAACGTACCATAAACAACGAGCTCCTTTCTCCTTTCGAGTTACCTAAGCTTTCATTTATAGGTGGTAAAACTACGCGCGGGTCCCACTATTCCATTCCACCCGGGTTTTGATCGAATAATTTGAACGAAAAGCGGTCATTGTGACTTAACCATAATAATTAGACGTATACGTTCTCGAATTTTTAAAATTGGGTGAGTATTTTTTAAGCCAAATCGTCACAAACAAATAAATATTTCCTTTTTATAATATTAGTTTAGATTAGCTCTGTTATGTCACCGGGAAATGGCAAGCGCCGAAAGATTGTAAAATATCGCGTGAAATTGTAAAAATTTTTTTCTTAATAAGACACGGATATATTGGAAACGAATTTGGATGAGATTTACTATATACAAAACGATATTTTCATAATCTATCGAGAAACTATAATCAAATCAAGATTTATTACAAACAAATTAATTTCCGGTGACATATAATAATAATAAATCTTTATTCAAAATTCAAATTGGTACAATAGAATAATAAATCTTAGATAATTAGGTAGAACAATGTAAGATGCCTGTACTAGGAGGGACATATAACGAATCCTCATGTCGAACGTCAATCAATGAGCCGAATGTAACAAAATCTGCAACAGTAGCACCACTTCATAATACGAACTCGCATTGCTTGCTTAATAATTCGCAGAGCCCGACGCAGCGTTTGATAAATACCCGGAATGTGGACACTCCCCGCGATCTCACGCTCGCTCCCTGAGCTCCGATCCACAAGTAACACCCGAAGGTAAGACTATATCTTTTGACCCTAAAAATCGAACAGCTGTGAAACTAAGTCTACCTGTTATGAATAACATGTGATAAACCTGAATCATAGGTTGATGTCAATAATGCGGCAACTGCAATAATCTCTTGGCTTATTATTAACAATGTAAGAATTAATCTTAGCAAAAGACAGATAATGCGCTTTGGTCATAAAAAACTTGGTTTGAAAATGGAGGTCCAATACCAGAATATCTAAATTCACGATGTAGATAGTGCAAAATTTCTAGGTTTGATAGTTGACAGGCAGCTCAACTGGAAGGATCACATTGAAGCGCTATGCAAGAAAATTAGTAGTTCATCCTATGTCTTGTATAAACTTGCCCCAATCGTTACAGCTTACAGCTTACTCTTGTCTTGTAGCATCTATATTAAGATATGCTATTATATTCTGGGGAAACTCTACAAACAGAGAAACCGCTTTTAAAGCGCGAAAGCGTATAATTTTATGCAATGTGCCTAATATTTGCGCGCCCTACGTGGCAGAATGTGATGAGACTATTTATTGAATTCAAGACCATGTAATGTAGGTACCATATTCTGACAAATAAATGAATTTGAAATACAGCTTCGACAGTTTAGAATCACTTAGTCGTAAGAGCCATTAAAATCAAAATCGAAAGTAAGGAGTGATAATATGTGTTAAAAAATATAATATTTAACCGTTTAGCCCCCTTGTCTTAAAAGTTATGAAAGTCAACATTCTTAACCCTTAGTCGTAATAGTTATGAAAGTCGCAAAATTCTAAATGTGTTGTAAAGTTATCTTAGAATCTGATAAAAAAATACTATTTCAGTTCGTTTTAAAACACTCATGAAAGTCAAAAACTCTAGGTACACCCACCCAATATCGCGACCATCTTTTATCATTTCTCAAGTTAATATTATAGGTGAATGCGACAACTACCCATCCCTGCCGGTGATCGTGACCGGCGAGGCGGAGGGCGAAGCGCCGGCAGCCGAACAGCCGCCAGCGGAGGCCGAGGCGGCCGAGCTGCCCGTAGCCGACGTCATCAAGTCCCTCGTGCACTTCCTGGCCAACAGGCCTATGCTCATGCCGCTGTGGCAGTACGAGGATATTACCGCTAAAGGTATGTGATACCACACACTTTTTACTTCCCAAATACCTATGTCTTTACAGTCTCTTTTAAAGGGGACTTTGACCCCTCTGAGTTCGTTTCGGTGTTTCTTCTCAGGGTAGCTAGGAAACACCGACCTCATCTAGTTTAAATCAACGAAAATTTTGTTATAATGTTTTATTTACGACCAATTTGTGAAAAAATATTTATATATATAAGTATATATGTATATTTCACCGGAAAATGGCAAACGCCGTAAGATTGTAAACTATCGCGTGAACTATTTTTTCTAAATAAGACACAGATATATTGGAAAATATTGAATTTGGTTAGGATTCATTGTTTACAAAACGATTTTTTCATAATATATCGAGAAATTATAAACTAATCAAGATTTATTACAATCTTACGGAGTCTTGCAATTTTTCGGTTACATATAGGCACCAAGCGTGCAACATCAAAAATAATAAAAACATTTGTACATTTGTTCATTTGTACGCCTGATCTTTATCGCAACGATCCAGGAGAAATATGTAACGTGAGGCAACGTTAAAAAAATTGGTTGTCTATAAAGTCGGTTTACGGACGATAGTTTAACGTGACAACGTCATAACAAAACATTGATGAAATAATCGTAACGTTACAATGAGCGTAACGTTACAATGAGTCATCCTTTTTCTTGCGTGCAGCCGGCGTTCATCGATTTATTAGACGTTGTCACGTCAAAAAATCTGGTCTACTTTCGAGGTTAGAGATCAATTATTCTCATAAGAATTACAATTCACTTACATGAGAATATTGAAAACTAGACATAATAAAATTATCACAAAAACAAAAACTGAGCATCGATAATAATATTAACAAGTGTTAGTTCGACACACGGGCTCAACTGTCAAAGTACGTAAACAAGTTTCCGTACAACACAGATCAGCGGTGACTGGATGTGGCTCGAAAATATTCTAGGGAAAGTGAGTTTACTGGTTCACTTTCATGGAATTGAACCAGTAAACACTCTGATCTTCGAAAGAATCCACCTAAAATCTCTTTTATTTTGCCCAGTATGGACCCTGCGCAGCTGCCAGCAAATGGCGACGCTGCTGCGGCACGTGCTGCGTGTGTTCCGCGAGTCTCTGCCGCACGCACTCATCTCGGAGCGGTGGGCACAGACCGCGCTACAATTGGGCCTTTCCTGCCCTTCACGTCATTATGCTGGCAGATCACTACAGGTAAATGTCACCGACATATTTATCATGGTCCATTCCGCACGAACCAGCTTGAGAAATACCCTATTTCACACCTACCTATATATTTCAAAAATTATGAAAATCCCCCATTGCACAGCATCATGCTGAGTGGTAGTTCAATTTTGTCTTTACTATCATTATTTAAGAACCTACATATACTTACAAAAATAATTTCTCGCCAATAAGAATAGAACTAAATAAAAGTACTAAATCTTTAATATGCACGTCCGGTATGTGACAATCATGATATATTTGACACCGATGTGAACTTGACGAGAACATAGGTCAGAACGTTATAAATATCTCGACCCGACAATGCCCCAATGACCTACATACGCAATGTTCGTAGAAACACTTGACACAAGACTTCAACACATGATTCTCAATTGCAGGTGTTCCGCTTCATCGGCGTGGCCATGACCGGGCGCATGGTGTCCGACATACTGTCCCGCCTGGTGGAGACCGTGGCGGAGCAGGGCGAGGACATGCAAGGCTACGTCACCGAGCTGCTGCTCACGTTAGAGGCTGCGGTGGACTCCCTCGAGTCCAACTTCAGACCTCTCGACTACATGAGGGACATCTTCAAGTCGACCCCCAATCTCAACAACAAGGATGGCGGTCAGCCCACCAATGGGAGCCCCTTTACAGCTGGTAGGTTTTGTAAAAACATGAAAAAAAGTTCTCAGTAACGCCATCTATATGTTTGCCACCTAATCACACAGTCTTTGAATGTGCGTATCATAAGAGAAGTTACTCGACAAACTTGAACAAGAAAATATAATATAAATGGTAGGTCCATTTATATTATATTTTCTTGTTCTAGTGACGGATTCCTTGTAAATTACAACTAAAGGTGTTGATGCTATTATACAACTTATAAGTTATAAATGAGAATAATAACTCAACACGCAACAAGGAATTCATGGAAAGAATCACATAAAGGAAAAGAAAATAATTCTTCAAAAAACAACCACATTGTTCTAAACAAACTGAAAAGTCACAAACTCGGCAATAGAAGAGTAAATTTTATAAATTTATAAAATGTATTTAATTGCTTAAGGTCGCAGTTTTAAAACAATGCATTGCATCTTATAATATTAACAAAAAGAGGCGCATCGTACCCTTATTCGTTTCGACGACCTTTGATCCCTAGTGAAATATTAGCCTGTTATAAAAAAGCTCGGTGGTAATGTAAAGGTCCCTGTCGACAGGCAAGCGGTCCCCGGGCGTGTGCGTGGGCTGCGTCAGCAACCACACTCGCAGCACCAGCTACTCCGTGTCGTATTGCCTGCGCAAGAACAACGCGCCGCCGCCCAACGCCGAAAAACAGCCGCACGGTAACTATACATTCCTTTACGTAAACGCCAAAATGATGAACATCACACAATACGTGTCGAATCAAAAAGCACAATTTAAATCTATCGAAGATTGACAAATAATTGTAGATATAGGCAAAAAATGAAGATTTGCGACGTCTCTAACCATATACTAGTCGCAAATCTTCATTTGTTTTAAACACACATTTTGAAAGAGACTAGCTATAATTTTTTAATCCATGATAAAACACAAAGTAGACAAGTACCTACTTCCGTGCTTATAGCAGCTCTATATAAATTTAAATATCGAGCGTTTTTGTTCCCAAAGTACCAAATCCGTGTGGTCGACCTATGAAGTTTTCCAATCGTAATGCTATCATGACATACAAATCGTATATTTATACTACGATTGAAAAAATGTAAATAATATTTTGTTATCATTACAACGAAAACAATAGTTAATTTAAAAACCCCCGCATAACGCTTGGCCAAAGAATCGTACCTACATTAAAGTAAAAGTATTAATACATTTTATTTTTACTTTCTAACATTTTTTTTTGTCGGGCGTCTTTTAAATTTAATTTTTATTTCATGCTTTATAAACTTAATTTTCCTATAATGTACCTACTAAAAGATGAATAAAAAATAATTCGTTAGGTCCTAGGTACCAGTCATCAGTCCACTTTCCTCATTAATCTAGGACATTGATCAGACAAATAATATTAGTACAGACATACATAACATACATACAAATCTATTTATTTTCATTTCGTTAGTTAATATTCCTCTTTCCCTTTCAATATAGTGTACATTATTTTACTAGTCAAGCCCCCTTTCATTTGATACCCATATTGAGACAGTTGTGAAAAATAATAGGTAATTCGCCATTTTGTGGTGGCGGCCATCTTGGCTTTGAAATTATCATAGTATTCTACTAGTCAAGCCCTTTCATTTGATACCCATATTGAGGGAGTTGTGAAATAATATGTGATCCGCCATTTTGTGGCGGCGGCCATCTTGGACCGATTTTCATCAAACATAGCTAAGAACACTCCCGACTAACTCACCTTTCAACCAAAATAAAACAAAATCAAAATCGGTTCATCCGCACACACACACAGACACGTTAAACTTATAACACCCCGTCGGTTTTTCGTCGGGGGTTGAAAAAGTCAATGACAAAAATGACGCGCCAAAACCCTAATACACACCTGACCCGCAAGGTCCAAAAATGATAAAAGCTTTCTTTACGTTAACCTATATTTCACCCGTAAACTAAAAGTTCTCTAATCCTGATCCCGGCCAGCTACTGAGAACAAAACGCCTGACCTATAAACCCAAATCGAGAAGTCAGGTAAATCCGCGCCAGTTCGGTCTGAAACAATTCAACTATACAAAGTTACGATTTGCTTCAAGTAGTAGTGGTCACTTATCTATTCCAACACAATATCGATTTTTAGACTTGAGCATAATTAATAGCCGCCCTTATAAACGCTATAAAGTCGCTTCAAGCTTAACTATTTCCAGTGCTATCTACAATACACATGCTATCTACAATACAATATAATAAAATAAAAACCACTCACCCGAAGACGCTTGGCGGAACGGTGGCAGCAGGTGGTGTTTTTCTAAGCTCTGTCTCTGTCCGCCTTGGGGACGCTACGGCGCACCCCGCCAGCATTAATATTAAGTCGAGCCATCATTCTAGACAATAAATCCTTTTTAGCCTTCTTCTTGATATTTCGTCGTGCATCCAAGGGTACATTTAAGTGCCACATGTCGTTAAAGTTCAATTTCTCGTAACCATCTGAGGGGCCAGGAAGGTTACGTCCAGGTTCTGGGTCAACATCATTACCGTGTGCAGCCATGTTGATATTATATTCACTGTCTACGCGCAATTGTAACCCGATGGAGAGCGGAATTGCAGTCTATTCACACACACACGCGCGGGCCGACTGTCGCGTGACCGTGAAAACTGGATAACCTATGCAACAGATTCGTAATTGTACCACCCCAAGATCGATACTCGTGGGATGGGGCCCAGGCAGACACGCCCACGCAGTCCCCCTCCTGCGTGGGCGTGTCTGCCTGGGCGGCTACTCAGCACTTCTCCAAATATAGCTACTTGTCAACCAATTGGAACTTATTGCGCGTCGGTAATTTCAAGACGCCCCTGTCTTTTGACCATAATTACTAAGCGAGACATGTTCACACTTGAACTGTTGAATTCTCACGAACAAAGCACGTACTTGAAACTACAATTATACCAGTAAACGATGGTTCCACATAATCCACATATAGCAAAAGCTAGTGTTCAATACAATATTGCGTAGTTCTCTACTGAACAAAATTGCAAGTAATTGGAATACAAATGGAATACAAACTCACAGTTTGGAAGTGATTTTACGTCGCAACTGTATTCAACAAAACGTTACATTGTAACATCGCGCCCACTTATGGGAGTGTTTTGGTTAGCACACGTGTCACATGTAGGTTCTCAAGACACGTGTAAAGGGGTGGATAGTATTGTTATAAACCGGATGCTACTTATGTGTGGGTTCCTATTCAGAACGTTCTATTTAAAACCCCATAAACCAGTACTTCGACTTAATCCTAGTATCCGAGCTTGCAAGCCTGTGTTTAAACCCATATCAGAGAAACTTTTGGTTTGCCGCATTTTATTTATGTTACGTAACGACGCGACGTCCACGTTAATAACGTGCACGAAGTATATGTTACGTAACTGAATTTGTATACAATAGCAAAACCAAAGACTTCTTAATTTTCTTTTTCGCTGTTAAACTTATTAGCCTTGACTTTCACATTGGTATTTGTTTTTTTAGCATTGAACTTAAAAGGAAGAAAAATGTTTTACATAAATACAAACGAATTGGGAACCTCCTCCTTTTTTGAAGTCGGATAAAAAAAAAGACATTACTGTTTTTTTTTAACCTACATTGTCTCACTACTGGGCAGTCTCCCCCTAGCTGTCCAACGTTATAAATCATGGCTGTGTAATATTTTTGTTTCTATTAAGTACGGTCGCGCGGCGGCATGTTTTGGTGCCACGTTGTCGTGCAATAGCGTAACGTATGTATATAGTACGTCCCCTGTTCCGCGAATTCAGCATCCACTCAACGTTCCCTTTAATTTAGTTAGAATGTTTGGCGATATGCGAGAAGGCTTTATAACGTATAACGTTAGCATTACTCCTATATGTTATTATTTCTTTGTTTTAAATTTGTCTAATACATACCAGTGTAATTGGCTTTCTGTCGTTCTGATTAAATGAAATAATAATTTGCTTCGAGATTATGCGTCGAGGCGATAAAGCTTTGTCTTATGCGTCATATTGAGTGGCGACTTTAATAAAGGGTTCCGGAGTTAAATCCGGAGTGTAACGATGGTCTTTAGAGTTAACTTCACGAGCGGAGCGAGGGTGCTAATGTGTTAAGTAATACATAGTATAATCCTGAATGCGGCGAGGGATTGAAGCTAGCTCAAGATAAATACACCATTATCGCCGAGCAGCATTCTCTACTTTTACTTTTTTACGGTGCTGGTCGGCCACTACTACTATGTGCAGGTACGCGCTAAATGTTTTTATACGATTTTTATTTTAAGTTCCAAATTGAAATCACGTTATGATTGAATGCCGGGAAATAATATTGTACTAGACGTGACAGTCAATTGACATTGACAATAAACTAATAATAGACTTGAGATTGCAGTTAAGTCTATTTTAGTCTATGGGCAGCTCCAAAGAGCACTGTAATGTCCTGCCCTGACATCGGGGCCATCAATCAATCGGTGGCAACATTTTATCTTAGCTATCTATACAAAAATAAATCCCTATTTCCCTTGGTCACGGCATCACGCGTAAACGGCTGATGCCAATTTCACTTATTCTTTTTTTGTGTGTCTGGAGAAGATTCTTATGAAAGAAAATTTTGAAGAAAAAAAAACATCCGGGCGAAGCCGGGGTGCGCCACTAGTTATTTATATTTTATGATTTTAATTTTTAAGCAATTTAATGTTTTCGTGGAGGTGATATAATAATAAATATGACGATGATGCAGGAGTATAGAGAGATGATGATGATGATAGATAAGAATGAATAACTATGATACGTTTGAGAAGTTAGTTGACTTTGAGGTTAGAGATTCTTTTTTAGGGTTCCGTAGGTAACTCAAATGATAGCACGGAACTCTTATGGGATAACTAAAAATTCAACTTTTCACTCGACTGCCTCAGAAGGAGGGTAATGTTTTTTGATGATATGTATGTATGTCCGTATGTATGTAGTGCAGGTATGTATGTGTCACCGGAAAATTGCAAACTCCGTAAGTATGTAATAAATTTTTGTTATGTTATAATTTCTAGATATATTATGAAAAAAAATGTTTTGTATACAATAAATGTAATCGAAATTCTATTAAAATAAAATAGTTTACAATTTCAAGCGATATTTTACAGTCTTACGGCGTTTGTAATTTTCCGGTGACATATGTACCTATACGACTATTTCTTTTGCACGGCAGATGACGTATCAGATTGGACTTGGACTGTAAAAGTAAAAAAAAACAAAATGGCGCCCGTTGTTAGATGTGAAGTCTTGTTTTTGAAATAGTTAACATAGTTATGTGGGATATCAAAATAAAGGGCTCGAGATGAAAATTACAAAAAGAGGGTCGACTTCGGAACTTTTTAGTTGTTTTTTGCGGTTGGGTTTAAAAAACAAATATTGTTTTTCGTTAGAGTAATGTACAGTGTAGTACGTTTTGTTTTTGCGAGCTTTAATTTAACTTGCCAAGTTTGTATGTTTGTTGTTTTAGTTCAAATCTTGCTAGCTGAATTAGAACCACTGCTTCGCTTCCTACAAAGTTAAAATATTATAATAATAATAATATCTTGGGACAACTCACACACGGTCATCCGATCCCAAACTAGGCAGAGCCTGTGCTATGGCAACCAGACAACTGATAACCATACTTATATATTTCTAAATACAGACATATTATAGATAAATTACACCCAGACACAGAACCAATGATCATGCTCATCACACATTTGTCCTGGGTGGGAATCGAATCCACAACCTCCGGCTTAGCAGTCAGGGTCACTAACCACTCGACCAACAGGCCAGTCAAACATTACATGTTTGTTCAGTTCCGATGACAATGATTTGTTTTAGTGACACAAACAGTGTGTGTGTTTCCAGTGGAACGCGCTCGGCCGTGCAGCGAAGCCGCAAAGGGCGTGTGTTCGAACCTGTGCAGGTCACGCTCCGCACAGTCGCTCAAGCTGCTGGGTGACAGCGCCACTCAGGTACAGCTCAACCATCAGCCAAATATTTTTTTTTAAAAGTATGCCCTGTGTCTGTATTCACTGATTGCTTCGCTTATAACTTTCGCTAAGCAACTTAGGCTCCTTCTTAAGCCAGCGCGGTATTGTACTGTGAAATTTTGGGATCTTCTGGCCAGTTTCAAACTGAATCGGTTTTGATGTGAAACATCTATGGCCGCGGGTAAAACCGATTGTTGGTCTGGCGACGCATGCCACTATACGATGATATAATATATATATACAGTTTATATGTATTTTTTTCTTTATGCCATATTTAGTTCCTGTCGTAATCTGTTCTTTTATGCATATTACTTGTACAAAATATTTTCAATGTTTCATACCGACCAGGCGTCCCGTGACGGCTCACAGTTTTTTTTAACAGTATGTATAGTGGGAGGTGATGTGTGATCTCAATTTTTTTACCGTATAATATCGTTCCGAGTGTTTGTTGAAGGGGCCTTGTTTTCTAAAGAATAACCGCTTCCTGCTGGCATGCCCCATATACAAGGTCAAAATAAATTACTTAGCGAAACTCCGCAAACATAATGACTACCATAATCGCCATCTAATAACAAAAAACTGATTTATTTCTGATATCTCAAATTCAAATGATCATAGTGCCTGCGACGCATCACCGAGTAGTCTTTGGAGTTTTGCTAGTTAATTATATTTAGCTTAGTACTTGTTTGTAAGCAAACTAAATAATCCCAAGTAGTTAGAAATATACCATGTAACCTGTACGTAAACCCACTAACTGTTGTGTTCTTTCTGTGCAAGCTCCCCGGTGCCCTGTTGCAGGACGATAAGCTGACGATCTTGGCCACGCTGTTCTGGGTGGGCGCGTCGCTGCTGGAGTCGGACTACGAGCACGAGTTCCTACTGGGCGTGCGGCTGCTGGCGCGCGTCATGGCCCGACTGCCACTAGACCGGCCTGACGCCCGCGAGCGCCTGGACCGCACGCAAGCGCATACGTCACCGTCGCTGCATGCGCTGTTGCTCAAGGTATGCTGTATTTGTACTGTCCCACTGCTGGGCAAAAGCGCCTTTTCACTTGAGCATTAACCACTACGGTTGCTCAAGACGGGTTGACGATTTTTAATCATATTAACTATACATTCCGTTTTGTTTTCGATGTTTTTCTTCACCAATGTCAGTAAATAAGTCCAAAAAATATCGAAATGTAGAAAAAAAGGAAAAAGTCATTTTGGTTCTAGCCCGGATTTGAACCCGCGACCTCATGCACGAAAGGCGAGGCGTTTACCATTGGGCCACCACGACATTTAAACGCTATACCCACCCCAAAAAGAATAAAATATATTTTGCCGGGGACTTTTAAGGAATTTTAAGTGTTTTTCGAGAAAAATATGCAAAGTTCATATTATTTCATTCAGAACTGTCAAAAATACTTTTTAAGTAAAATACATGAAAAAAATTAAACGAGCTTATTCCAAATGTGGTGCAAAAAGAAATAACGTAAAAAAAAAATTGGGGACATTTTCGTCACAATCGCACAAAACATTTCGGAATCCCAAGCCCACTATATCTAAACTGTGTGAAACACATAATACATACATCCTTTTGTTCTTTTACACGACTGCGGCGAAGCCCAAAGGGAGGATTATGAGTTCGACCTGTAAAATGTCCGTTCCTATGTTGGCTCTTAACTACTCAACGGCTCGAACCGATTTTGATAAATGATACGTCATTTTGTTTTAACTTTTTTTATTATTTATTTTCCTAAAACTCTTTTAAACAAAAACCCTGCTCACGACTCCGCAGGGCTGCACACACCCCAACACATACGAGCCGGTGGTGGGGGTGCTGGTGGACATGATCCCTCTCCTCGAGCTGCCGGTCATCGACCCCACGCAGTCGGTGGCCTTCCCCATGACCGTGGTGGCCCTGCTGCCCTACATGCTGCTGCACTACGAGGACGCCAACGAGCTGTGCGTGCGCGCCGCCTGTCACATCGCACAGGTACGCAGCACCTTCACGGTTCACACACAACGACTGCCACGTGACCCGAACTCAGTGTACCTAAAAAAAAAATCTCAATTGGGCTTAAAAAAGTCTCAAATTGACAAAAAACACGATCTTTTGTCTTTTAAAAAATCACATAAAAAGTATTGCAACAGACACATTGGTATCAATTGAATTTATTGTGGATGTCATTTAATTAAGAAACAACATTTAAGAAACCGGAAGCGTATTTTCCAACCATTGTATTAATTCATAGCATGGCGCGAAAAACTGCGGTTCCCAGCTTTATATTGTGATTATATTTCAAATAAACTAACTTTTTCCTTAACTTAACTCACTTCCTGTTTGTTATCTTTCCACCAGACGCAAGGTCTAGAGCAAACACACACATTTCAAAAAGTGAAAAAAAAAAATTACAAAAAAAAATACAACCGACTTCCAAATAAAAAACACTACAAAATCCAAATCAGTCCTGCTTCGAGTAATCGGTACAACATACATAAAAAAAAAGTTTCCGACGAATTGAGAACCTCCTCCTTCTTGAAGTCGGTTTAAAAAATAACTGTCTAAAGTCGGTATCGTAATCAGTTCACAGCGGAGAAGAGCAAGAAGCTAGAGAACCTGGGCACGGTGATGACGCTGTACTCGCGCCGCACCTTCAGCAAGGAGAGCTTCCAGTGGACCAAGTGCGTCGTCAAGTACCTGTGGGACACGTACTCGCACCTCTCGCAGCAGATGCTGGCCTTCCTCGTCGAGGTCTTGGAGAAGGTAATACTACCTCAAATAGCCTTTTTAACATTACACATCTGTAGAAAAATTCTAAAATGTGCTTCTAAAATTCCCATCAAACATTCTGCCTAGCCAAGATTTTCTGACTTCTGACTACACGTCACGAGTGTCAAAATCTACAAATCCAATGACTGAACGTGCTTTCCGAGGCACGGAGGAATGTTTAGATGGTTCCCATTCACAGACCGACGTTGGCTACTTTTGCTTTACCTTGAAGATCTGCCGTGATTCTTGCCCGTTATTATTTAGCCTCGAACTCCTCCTAAAGTTCCCTTTAAAATGTCCGAAACGTGGGTTAATATACATTTATGAACTTTTTGATTATTTTATGGCCCTCTTGTGGGTAAAATACTTTTGAACAAGCGTGCACGGTCATCGACCGCATCGTCGATTACCGTTAGATGAGAGAGCAGTGAAACGGAAACCAAAAAAACCCGTGTCTGTGTTGCCCAACGTTAGGTTGAGTTGTCTGGAGTGCAGGATGGGATGAGTGATGACAAAATATCAATACATTTTCCCTTGACTGGGCTTTGAATTTTGCCCAGTAGTGGGCAACAGAGATAATACATTTAAACCATTACTGGGCAAATGAGAATTCGCACAATAATAGTTTGAATGTATTATCTCTGTTGCCCACAACTGGGCAAAAGTTTAAAAAGCCTCGTACTAGGTCTCATAGATGATGATGACGAAGCCATGTCAATCCTCAAAAAACGCAAATAACAACATTGAGTGAAACGGGTATTTAACTGAAATTTAACTGAAAAGCAAAAAAAAGGGGAGGGAGTCAGTCCGACTCTTACTGACTAAAACCCGGCCGTCTCCCCCTAAATTCCCTTTGCGTTAAAGGGCCGCGGTAACTCCATCGAACAAATAAAACAACACATCGTGTGCCCAACTTATACAATATACTTGAATCCGCTACCTGTATTACACCAACATTTCGTCAGTTATTTTCAACACGTTATATTTGCCATAACTACTTTTATAAAACCTCTGATTTTCCCACACATTTTATTTAATCAAAGTAATGAAAAGTAATAACATTCACAGATACCGGCTCGGATTGAAGCCGTATTCAACCGTGCAGTAATTACGAACGAGAAATGGAATTCATATGATTTCAATGCAGAATGCTTTTCCACGAATTTATGTACGTAGCGGGTATCGATCCTGCCCGGGCTTCGAGCGCGACCTTGAATGTATACACATATTCATACATTTGTATTCAACAACGTACCTTGCTACGCAGTTTCGTTTTCAATTAAATGGATTCGTAATGAAGCTGGTATTTTGTATACGTTGCATTTTATCGGCTCAGCGTTCGATATCTCGACATTTTTATTCACAGTTGGTTTTAAACCTGCTATTCTGCACTTCTCAAATAGTAGTTACTAGTCCGTAATTGAACAAGGCATTGCTTGGCGTTCAATTATCTGTGAATGCAATGATACTGACATTGTGCTCAAGCAATTGATGTAAAGTTTTTATTGGCTCCGCGTCCGCTAGCCGCAGCACTAGCAGTACGTAAATAATAAATGGCCTATAATTCCACTCAACTTTGTGTGGTTCTTTCCTTAAAATACCACCTCAGACATATGGTTCTCTCATGAATTGAGCATTACATGTTTACGTTGTATGGATTTCAAGAGACTTTAATTTTTGAGTTCGTTGGGGTGTCTTCTCATACCTGGCGCCAATAAACTCTTTTTGTTTCTTCCTTTTACAAAAAAAGTTTTATTACTCGACTGCGGCGAAGCCCAAAAGAAGGGTTATGTGTTTGACTTGTATGTACTTATGTATTAATTGTATGTAATGCGATATGCAGGGCTCGGCCAACCTGCAGCTGCCGGTGCTGTCGATCCTGCACTGCATGCTGTACTACGTGGACCTCAACGCGCCCGCCGCGCAACCCGTCAATGCCGACTTGCTGCGAGCCGTCGCCAAGTTCATCGACGTCACGGTAACCATCGTTCCATTATCAGAACACCTAAGGCACAATAAGGAAGACGCAAATATAATATTTAACAATAGTTTGTCACTAAAATGTAAAAAAAAAGAAGGCAGTGAAACGTTTTTATTCCATTTAATATTCATTTTTTAACAAAAAAGTACGAATTAAAAGTATAGTGAAGTGAAACGGAACGTGTTTTAATACACGAATCAACATCTAGTGACGCCACTCAATTAATTGTTAATTATTAGTCCAAGATCCCAGAGCTCCCATACGTTACTTATTTTCGCAGTAACATAATGTTTGGGTAGAGTAGTGTTAGTGTAATTTCAACGTACGCATACAATATATCTGCTAGCTCGTTCCGACTGCCATTTTTTTACATATTTCAAAAGTCTAGGAGGAAGTTGTGCATCTTCCCAAATTCTGACAGACTAGTTTTCATTATTTATACCTAGTAAACAAAATATGCCAAAATTACAGCCTTGTGAATAGATTCTCAATTCTCAGTGGAGATAGCGATCAGATCTTGGATTATTACAATGACTAATAAAATTTATCATTTAAATGTAACTAATTAATTTAACAATATTTTAAAAATCTTGAAAGTAGAGATGGTGATACTTGTAAATTGGCTGTTGCGTCAGCCCAAGCTAGCAGTAATGCGTATGTTTAAAGTACCTACATACTAACACTATTCTATCCCACACATTTTGCTACTGAGAAAGTAAGTAAGGCCTTGGAGCACTGGGATCTTGGTCTATGACTTTGATTAATGACAGCTCTTGACCAGTGACAGACAGGAGTGAAGTCATCGTCCGGTTTCGCGCGAAAATTTAAACTTTCAGTTTGAAACCGCAATTTCGGCGTTTTATTTTTTTATTTATGTGGTGGTCTTTTCTGGATGGTACTCTTTGGAATACTTATTGAGAATCGACATAACTACGAGAGCACGTAAGCCTCGGGCACGTAAAATGTACCATTCTCCAATGTAAACACAGGCACAAAGGGAGCCAGTGCCGATATGAGTCCCAATTATTGCACGCTACAGCAAATAAGAGCTTGTCGCTGCAGTAGCGAATTCGTGGAAATTGGTTACACGTGTAGCCCTACTACTGGAATCAAACTCGATGTAAAATCGACTAAATATAAAAACACGGGCTGAGTAATAAATATTGCGGTTTGTAGGTTTTGCATAGAAAATTGTCAAATGTATTTAAAGGAAATGTTTTTCTTTTGTAGTTTGTGCTACATAGGTACATGAATTTTCTTTTTTTCTTAATTGTTGATTATTCAAATAAATGTATTCTTTATAGTCAACAGTCAGTCGTAAATCTTAAAATACCTTAAACTAGCAAATAAATCCTACAATTCCCGTATAGCTGAACTTCAACTTCCAGACACACATATTTAAATTTTAAGTAACATTGTTAAGGCTCAATTTCGGTTGTTCACAGATCCAAGACAGCAACAACTACAAGGAAGCCATGAAGATCTTGAAGCTGGTGGTGACGCGCTGCTCGACGCTGGTGGTGCCGCCCTACTGGGACAACCACGCCTCCTCCATCCTTGACACGGAGCTGCACGGCAAGAAGGTGAGGACCCGAGGTCATTTGGAGGCCATTGGGAAGTATTTGGCTATATAAAGCTCTTGCTATATAGGAACTTAGTTCCACTTATAGTAGGCGCCAGATAAATGTGGAATAAAGTACATTGACCTTTCCCTAATAACTGTTCATAGGTACCTGAACAATTAAATATGAATCGTTTTTCATTATTAGACAATGTTAAGGATCACGAGAGATGATGATTCGGGACAGCTTTGTGTCATTAATTCCGTTTTTCAAATTAAAAATGTCAATAATTGTAGGTGGGTCAATGGCCGTTATTCCACGATTATCTGGCGCCTACTATAGTTAAGAGTATAATGAAAACATGAAATGGTTTATTCAAACCAACTACTTATCAGTGATACGACTATGGGTTCTGCCAATAATCGATTAGATGTAGTGACCAAACTATTGGATGTGCTGGTACAATGTTTGTATGCAGATTGGGAATGTCAAAATCAAAGTCAAAACATTTATTTCAATTAGGCCATTAAACGGCACTTTTGAACGTCATCGTTTACAGTTCAGTAAAATAATAATGTTACATTAATAAAGTGACTACTGTCCATTCGGAAAGGTAGATTCTTATGGAGAAGAACGGACAAGAAACTCCATAGTTACTCTTTGCAAATAATGATTTTACAAAATTTGATATACAAAAATTAATTTAATATTATGTGACGACGATGCACCCAGAGTATGCTACTTATAAGAACAAATGACATGAGCTATATGAAGTTTTGTATGTATATGTCACCGGAAAATATCGCGTGAAATTGTAAACACTTTTTTCTTAATAAGACACGGATATATTGGAAACTATTAAATTTGGGTGGGATTAATTGTATATAAAACTATTTTTTCATAATATATTGAGATATTATAATCTAATAAAGATTTGTTACAATCTTACGGAGTCTGCAATTTTCCGGTGACACATATATAGAACGTTACGTCTTTTGTTACAGTTCGATCATGCAAGCGCCTTTTGTTCGTAGCAATAAGGGCGAGATTGTACTTTGTTATGTAAAACCATGACGCGTAAGTTCGGATATGTATAGATTTAACGTTTTGCCCAATCATGCGTAATCAGGCCTTTTATTTTCAAAATCCTGTACATTTAAATGTCATGATCAATAACGTAACTGTCCGCAGGAGCTGCCGGGCCGCACAATGGACTTCACATTCGACCTTTCGCAAACGCCTGTGATTGGTCGGAAATATCTGCCGAAGGCTGGGAGCCAGCCCGCAACCGGGCCGAGCTCTCTCTCTAACGCATCCACCGCCACCCCTGATAAGGGTGAGTTAGAATTTAATCCCGCATAAAAGGGAGGGGTAGGGCCCTCTGGCCTTCGCCTTTGAATGTGTGCGAGGTTTGTCTCTGTGTGTGTGTGTGCGTGTGTGTGTGTGCGTGCGCGGCGTACCATCTCCGGGTAGCGGGCACTTTTATGAGGGCATTCTCCCCACGCCCACTTCTCTACGGGGTATGAGCGGGGACTGCATTGCGGTACTAGGGAGGCGAACTAGGTCGCCCGGGCCCAGGTTCCACGTGTATCGATTTTATAAACTACGCAGTAACCTTTACAAAATGTTGCGTAATAACATTTTCTCGCCGAAATATAACATCTAGAAAAACGTCAATATATTATGTAGATACACGTAACAGTCTCCTAATACAAACTACGGCTTGTGTCTGTTCAAATTATTCCGGAAACGAAAAACCTTAAAATATATAGATGAATACAAAGGATTTGTAAGTTACAAATCCTTTGTATTCATCTATATATTTTATGTTCGTTAAGAAAAATCCAACGACTAAATTACATGGTAGAAGTCATTTTGAAGACGATATTAGAACAAACAAACAATATTCGTTCATTTTAGAACATACACGGGAAATGTTGGAAAATTCCTTTGTTCGTTGTTGTATTCTTTGAAGCTCGCTCAGATTTAACTCGCGTCACATGCGGCTATAGGGACACAGCTCGAGGACGCACGAGGTCAAGCAATGCTATGACTTGGATGGGTGATCATTATGACTTCTGCTAGTCAGTGGGTGATCTCGCATGATGGAAAGAATACCTGAACGTGAATTCAAGGTCTAAGATAAAAAATCGGCGTTTAGAAACACACTTAATACCATACGTGACAGAGTTCATTTTTCATTGTAGTGACATATGTGAGACCGTATCACCTAAAATAATTGAATAGTTGTTAAAAATAAAATTTGAACTAGTGAAATTAATGTAAATTATGTAAGATTAAGAATTCAACGTACATAAAAGATCATTCCCCGTATATAAGACGGGGACGCTGCAAGCTTATTATATTATACAGGGTGTCCCAAAACTCAACGTCAAGCCGAAACGGGGTGACAGGATTGATCATAACCATCACGAGAAAAATCTGAAAAAAAATCTATCCCATGCAGTTTGAAAATTATGGGCATTTTAAGAAAAACCTAGAAATTTGATCAAACTGTACCATTTTTCGGTTATTGTGGTTATTATTTTTTATTTTTGTTCATTTGAACTTTAGAAACGTAATCCTAAATAACATTTCTAGAATCCCAATAAAAAATAATGACACAATTGCCTCAAGTTCCCGAGAATTGAGACTATTTGTTAAACTACGAATTTAAAATTTTCAAGATTCGTCGACTTTGACAGGCCCTCCTATAAAAAAAATGTACTAGAGTGCCTTGGCAAGTAGCATTAAAAGTTGGCGCATTTAATCAGAATTCTAAAATGGTACAATACTTGTTAGTTCCATACAATAGAAAAGAGTAAAAAAATTAAAACCTCAAGTAACCCGATTTTTGCTATCAGATTTTACTCAGTTAAAATGTTTTTAATTCGCACAAGCTCTAGGTAGGTTCTTAATTTTAAGGCAAAATGATGAGAGAGATGGATAATGGGTATGTTTGCCATGAGTGAGCGAGACAGATAGTGACGCCACGCATTGAGACGGAGATGCGTCGTTTAAACGAGTGCGAATGAAACAGATAGATGCTATGGCATCTATCTGTTTCATTCGCACTAGTTTCAGCCAAGCAAATGGCTACGCTACCAGTCCGACACCAACCAGTTAGTACGTTTCGCTCATTCGTCTACTGCGCACGTTCGTATTCGTATTAATTATTTTACTAATTTTACTAACTTTTTTTCACTTTGGTAAAAGTGGCGTCACTATCTGTCTCGCTCACTCATGGCGAACATACCCATTATCCATCTCTCTCATCATTTTGTCTTAAAATTAAGAACCTACCTAGAGCTTGTGTGAATTAAAAACATTTTAACTGAGTAAAATGAGATAGCAAAAATCGGGTTACTTGAGGTTTTAATTTTTTTACTCTTTTCTATTGTATGGAACTAACAAGTATTGTACCATTTTAGAATTCTGATTAAATGCGCCAACTTTTAATGCCACTTGCCAAGGCACTCTAGTACATTTTTTTTATAGGAGGGCCTGTCAAAGTCGACGAATCTTGAAAATTTTAAATTCGTAGTTTAACAAATAGTCTCAATTCTCGGAAACTTGAGGCAATTGTGTCATTATTTTTTATTGGGATTCTAGAAATGTTATTTAGGATTACGTTTCCAAAGTTCAAATGAACAAAAATAAAAAAGAATAACCACAATAACCGAAAAATGGTACAGTTTGATCAAATTTCTAGGTTTTTCTTAAAATGCCCATAATTTTTAAACTGCATGGGATAGATTTTTTTTCAGATTTTTCTCGTGATGGTTATGATCAATCCTGTCACCCCGTTTCGGCTTGACGTTGAGTTTTGGGACACCCTGTATATTGCCGGCCGCTACAAATGGGTCACGTCACGTACTATCACGTCTATTTTAGATTGAAGCTAGCTCATCGATTTTGCTTGTGACCGGATTGTTGTAGTACCGAGATTCAACATAACGGAACGACTATTTTGCTCCATGTGTTTTATCCTTTCTTTTGTTTCCATTCACATATTAATTACTTATATAATGTTAAGTAGTACTAATATAATAGTTACGAATTTTTAGTTTAGGTTTATAATTATGTTTGCAGAGAAATTCTGTGACCATAAATATTTTTTATTTCTTTCCTTAAATCTCGGTCCTCAAATAAACGTTTTCTTTTTGTTTTTTACTCACCCGCTTGTCACTAAATGTGAGTGCGGTGCCTGCGTCCATAATATGGCCCGCTTATTGGTACGAAGAGCAAAATAATTAAGGGTCAGCAGTGGACGTCTTTCGGTTGATATGATGGTGATGATGATGATGATGACAATGATGATGATGATGATGATGATGATGATGCTAATGATGATGATGCAATTGATGATGATAATGATGCAAATGATGATTATTAATTAAGGGTCAACAGTGGACGTCTTTCGGTTGATATGATGATGATGATGATGATGATGATGATGATGATGATGATGATGATGATGATGATGATGATGATGATGATGATGATGATGATGATGATGATGACGATGATGATGGTGATGATGATGATGATGATGATGGTGATGATGATGATGATGATGATGATGATGATGATGATGATGATGATGATGATGATGATATTGATAATGATGATGATGACGATGATCAACTCGAAAAGAACAAGATAATCGTTTTGTCTGTCAGGTTCATTGACGTCCCAGTCGGGGTCGGCGTCGACGGTGGTGGGCCCCGAAGCCGGCGGCGGCAACAGCGCCACGCTGCCGCAGAGCGCGACGTCGCCGCGCCGCTCGCTGTCGCTGTCGCCCGCCGACGCGCTCGCCTCGGGCTGGAAGAGGCCCTGGATGTCGCAGGTATAATGACCTCGCACGAGCTGACTTGAAATTGATCACCCAACATATTTTGGGGCACGTGCAGGAACATATATAGGTGGCAACATAGACGCGTCATTGTATAGGTAGCGTAGTCTACTGCGTGCACGCTTCCCCATCCAAGAAAACACCTATGTAACATACCTACTTTGGGACTAGATTTTTATTTTTTCTTTAATACGAGATTGCGACATTACTTTCGCCTATTTTTCTAAAATATCCTGAAGCAAACCAGGATTTATAAGATCCTTTTACGTGACACGTATTTTTAGAATGCAATATTTAATATTTCAATCCACATGAAATTCATTAACTATTATTTGAAACGTTTCTATATTACTAACTCATTTATATCTATAAACAGAGTCGCGTCCGCGAGTGCCTGGTGAACCTGCTGACAACGTGCGGGCAACGCGTCGGCCTCCCAAAAAGTCCATCTGTAAGTAAACTGCACTCTATTGCCGGCGACCTTAGACACTGTGCCGTATACGATATAGGTACACTAGTATTGGTGGTAGTCGGCGAAACACCCGGAAATTAATTGGCTAATAACTGTACTATTTCATAAATCATTTATATTTTCCCAAATTATTTTTTGCAAACTTGCGAGTCGGGTGCTAGCCGACCTACATACACACATGTAATGGCCGGTGGCGGCTGCGTATAGCCACACAACTAATGAATATATGATTTCTATCCATCGCTGCGTCTAGGACGATTTAATTACCACTTTATGTTCTAAGGTAACTCGCCTACATGTATATTATGTCGCCACGCTTGCACGCACGCTACAGGTGCCCGGGTACCGTGGCACGCGCGACACACGCGTCACACGCCAGCGGGGGGTGGCGGCGCTGGCCGTGAGCGATACACAACTTCTTGTACAGCCCGCCTGTGAAAACATTGATCATACTAACAACCTTGTCATATTAAAAGCAACACTACAGCTAAGAGAGCTACTACAATCGAATTAAGTTGGTATATGACAAGGTTCGCAAGTGATCATCGTTCCCATAAGGTGTTTTGATACAGAGTACGCTTCGCTTGTCCACACCACATGACTTGCTCATGTCTATGTACGCATCCGCTAAAGCTTCACTTCAAGCTAATAAACCATTTGTTCATAAAAGTTTGGTAAATGTTAATAGCGTGAATTGAATCTGGAAGGATGAGGTCTGTTCTCTGTGCCATGCAGACCGTACATGGCAACATCGCATCGAAAGCTGGCGTTGTTCGAACGTACACACTGCGTAAACGCGACTTTACTTTCGATACAGTCTCGTCGCGTCAACCAACGCCGGTACCAACGCACCCAACTAAATCGAATGATTTCTATTGTACATAATGTGTGATCACCATCAATACTATGATTCAGTAAACAGTTGAACACTGCCAACGTCACGGTTATATTATATACACAGTTGAATTGTTTATACACTAAATAATATATACGTCAACCAGCACTGTATAAGCACTTTTTATGTAAAACATTGGTGTGTCGGAAGTATGCTACTACTGAGTTTTATTCAGAAGAATAATCTCATTTCGGAGTGAAACTGATTTAGTAAGAAAAATAGATATTTATGATACTAGTGCGGTAAGTTGGTTTTTACAAACGAGTAGACGAATGTAAGCCCGAGACAAAGTCGAAGGCTTACCATAGTCACGAGTTTGTAAAAACCAATTTCCGCACGTGTGTCATACAACGTGTTTCAACACATTTGCGAGAAAACAATACAATAGGTAGTGAAACAAACTTTTTGTTTTTTGATTTAAAAGCGCTTCTAAGGAGGTTTGATCATTCAACCTATTTATTCTAGTAATGTGAAATTGAAAAAAACACGTAAAGGACACGCACGGTGCTATACAACGAGGAGTGCGGTAAAGTAGGTACTTAGATGAAAGTACCTATTTTGCCGCACGTTCCATTCTATGGTGCGTAATTTTAACTTTTGAACAATGTGTACACGTACAGTCTTCGTAAATGCATTTTTTGAGCAGTGTTGAAAAATTATTTACATTTTTCTCGTTATTTTCTGAGATCAGTCACTTCTAAATGAGTTAATTATTCAGTATAATAACGTTGTATGATCTATTCGAGTAGTTCATCGAGTATCATATTTACAAAACTGAGATCATCTTGTCATCTTTCATTTACGATAAGTACTATACTTTGTATATACTATACTTTACATATTATGTTGTATTTGTACAAACATGTAAGTATCTGGAATCATTAAGTTCAAGTCATAGCTACTTTAAATACAAAGTATTTCTAAAGTTAGCAAGCATATGCGTAAGACACTAGGTATAGAAGGAATATTGAAGTTATTTTGTAATAATAAGTGTGATAAGAATTTAACCTTTTGAACGCCATTGTCACGTATACACGACAAGCAAGCGCGGGCCCTGTACGCCAAACGTCACAAATATGTGACAAAAAGTACGGCGAATTTTTGGCTCGGCGTCGGGGGCACGCCGATGCGTTTATGCTCTGACGTTCAAAAGCTTAAATTTTTGATTTATGTAACATTCGCTCGGTGGAAAGAGGCTGCTAAGCTGATAGGTATAAAACCCGTGATAAACATAGAAACGAAAAACGAAAAATAAAAACGAAATTATTTACATTTCGTTTTTTTTTCGTTTTTCGTTTTCAAATTTTTTTTCCAGTTGGTTGCCTAGATAGAAAATAATAATTCTATTGAGTCCGTCCGTTACATTTTCAAAAAATATTGGGCACGTATTTTTTGCCATTTCAAATCGATACAAATTGATAAAGCTGAAGCGCATCAAATTTTAAGAGCTGGTGACGTCCCGTTTTAGTTAAAGGGCAGTAAAATGTGACGTCACGCGCGCGCGCGCTTTCATTTTATTGTTTACGTGAAAAAAGAAAAATCGTGTGATATGCAAAATACAAAACAAAAGAAATTAGCATTGCAATCTCCACATCTTAGGTTAAAAAACAATTTTATTAAAATAAACTTGTTAATATGATCTTGTACCTAATAACTTAATTTGTATGTGCGCTTAGCAGCCCCTTGCCACCAATATTACTGTGGATGTGTATAAAACGTGTGTGTTGGGGCGTTGCAGGTGATATTCAGCCAGAGCTCGGAGCTGCTGGAGCGCGAGTCGTCCATGGCGTCGTCGCTGGAGGAGGTGTCGGGCACGCCCGGCAACGAACCCTCCGGCGGCGCGCCGCCCACCGACCACTTCGGCGTCTTCAAGGACTTCGACTTCCTGGAGTATGAGAGCGAGAGTATCGAAGTAAGCTCATAAAACATTTTTTTTTTAAACTGGCACTCTGTGAGTGCCGAAAGAAGTGAAATCTTGAACAAAAATGCCCTACGCGCCTCGCGATCCGCTACCGACGACGAACGCGCTCTACGTCGTATCGTAGCGAATCGCGTAGCGATCGATTCGAGATGTAAAATCTTAAATATCTCGAAAACGGTAAGTCCAATCGCAAAAATAACCGAAATTTGTACACCCTTTATAAAACCCCGTAGAAATATCCATTAGACCCGAATTCATAAAAAAAAAAAATACCTACGATTCCCATACCCTCACTACTAGTAGAATACTACGTTAGAAACCATACAAACTTTGCCACCCCTTCATGGGATAAGGATTCGAAAATTTGTTCGTTTTTCCTTTTACACAATAAATTAAACTTTTGCATGAAATTTCAACCGTCTAGTTTCAAGGATTTAGCTTGGATGTTGAAAGTCATTCAGAACTTTCTTCCAAAGCTTACCATCTCTTTTCTTTGAAACTTGTGTTTGTCACGTTTGTCATCTTAAAGCGTCCAGGTACAAACTGCTTTTGAGGGTAAAAGCAAGCAACGTGCTTTTACAAGGACCGAAATCACGCACACGACGGCACGATACATGGAAATGGCGATTATTAAAAGCACCGTGTGCTTAATATCTATGATGAAAATACTGGTTTAAATAGAAACATGAGGGTTTTAAATGTACCATGTACTTATGTAATATGTTTTGTGCAGGGTGAGAGCTCGGACAACTTCAACTGGGGGGTGCGGCGGCGCCTGCCCAGCGAGGAGCGCGACGAGGGCGCCGCCGTGGAGCGCAGCCCGCCGCCGCAGCTGGCGCGCGCGCCCGACACCCACCCCGCTAAGCCGGTCAGTACCCACCCCAAATGCAGCATAGCTAGCTCCCGACACCATATCGTCGGAGTCAATGAACTTCAACGCAAAACGTTTTTCACAGGAGACAAAGAAAATATAAAAAATATTCAAAGAAATATACCTACGAACAATTTTTTTTTATATTTTGCCCGAAAAGTCATTCAAAGCGGGCACACCATTTATGCCTGGAGGCTTAATTAGTTTGATTTACTTGTTAATGCTTGAGTTTGCTTGTTTTTTTGATGGCATAATGGAGTGTGCTAGCTAGCAAGTGTAAAATTAATTTAATAAAACTTGATTTACATATTAGACAATTTTCTGTGTCATGTTTAGTAAACTTTGCATACTGCTGTATAAATTCAAGTTTTTATAACTTAACAGACAGATGTGTTGCTGGGAAGTTTGTTGCGCCACTTCTTCTTCCCAGCTAAAACACTAGGAAGTGGTGACGGGCGGGCGTTTTGGGAGACTGTCTTTATGTAGAACTTTGACGTTCAAAAAGTGGTGGCACTCAGCCTAATTTGAATAAATAACTCATGATTTGATTTGATTTAAAACTAGATGATTCCATTACTATTAGAAACCTTCACTGCTTTTTAAACGACTTCAAAGAATGAGGACGTTCTTAACTCGACATTTATTTTTTTGTTTTTAAGTTCAGCAATATCTTCGCCAAGAGTCAACCGATTTTGATGATTCTTTGTTTTTCTTCATCGACTTATTACTTCCCACTGTAGAACAAAGGTCTCACACAGAGAAGACATTACAATTATTTAATTCCATCATAATAATTAATTTACATCGTCATTACATACAACCTTATCAATTATTTTTTAATACTCGACCATAAAACGAGCACTAAACAAAAAGGAAGTAGGTCATGCTTGGAAGTAGAACGAACCGGGACGCTTGCGTCACAGGCCAGGCGCACGCCGCAGGATCATGAAAACCAGGACGCAGCTTCGACTCGGATGTTGACAAATCTTTTACCTGTTAAATAGGGAGCATACAGACACTATACTTTTTCATTCTTTTCTTTAATATAAGCCATATTTAATACATTGATTGACACGCCGCAATTTTGTTTGTATACGCAGTTTCTGTGTCAAAGCGCGCACGAGGACTCGTCGGACGAGGAGGGCGGCTGGGATGACGGCGCCAGCGGATCGCGCGGCGACGCCGGCGATGGTGGCGACGGCGGCGACGGTGACGTGGGCGCCGCGCACGGCCTGGCGCTGCGCCCGCGCACGCACTCCTTCTCCAGCGCCTCCAGCGGCGAGCCCGACGGTAGGGCACACGCGTTCCTGTGACCACGATATTTATTTTAAACTAGAGTTTGGGGCAGACCTCTAGTTTCTAACAATATGTCACCGAATTATTGCAAGTATGGTAGGCGCCAGATAAACTTGCAATAAAGTACATTGACCTTTCCCTAATATCCCGTCGTAGATACCCGAACAATAAATTATGAACCGTTATTCATTCCTAGAGAACGTAAAGGATTTTGATAGAAGTCGATTCAGGACAGCTTTGTCTTTATTTTTTGGCTGGAACTTCTACAATTTACTTTCGCTAAAACTAAACCTCCTTCAATAACAGGCTTCAAACCCAAAAACAGGCTTCAATGCTCATATGTACCAATTACACTACAAAAAAACCACAGCTAAGCCCTTCATCCAGAATTACACCCAGGTACTTTACCTGGATGTAATTCTGGATGAAGGGGTGTCCCCATATTGAACAGGCGGCCCCCCGGGTTAGAAAACTTATATGGGTGTTAAAGAGACTTCGAGAAGTGTGCAACTTTGAGCTACTCCGTGCAGGGTATCTGGCACTGGCACAGTCAGTCGTCGGCTACTGTATCACTGCATGGGGAGGTGCCTGTAAAACCTACGTGATACATCTCTTGGGAGCCCAAAGATCTCTGGTACTCCTACATCCTACAAAAAGCCTATATGAAAGGTGTCAAGTACTTACAGTGAGACAATTATACCTTCAAAATCTCACACTGAAACAACATGAAATTACACCAATTAATCATGCAAACAAACATAGAAGAATCATCGGTATATCATCACTGTCAAAGACCGCATCCACTCGAAGGCAACACCAATGCCAAGGCAAAACAGCTATTAATATATGTATATCACCTGGAAATTGCAGACTTCGTCAGATTGTAATAAATCTTGATTAGATTATTATTTTATTTCTCGATATATTATGAAAAATTCGTTTTGGATACAATAAATCCCATCCAAATTCAATAGTTCGCAATATACCCGTTTCTTATTGAGAAAAACTAGTTTACAATTTCATACGATATTTTACAGTCTTACAGTATTTACGATTTTCGGGTGACATATATCAAATTAAACAAAATTCTCAACTTTCACCCAGTTACTAAAAAGAAAACAATAGATGAAACTTAAGACATGGCTTAAAACACTGCATTACTCACAGACGGAAGGCATAGTTAAAGAAAAACAATAATAGTAGAAGTTAAATAGTAATTTAGGCAAATAAGACAAACAGTCTCTGATATAACCCAAAGCACAACCATCAGGCAGTCACTCAGACAAACGCACACAAAATACAACATACACACGCACACACCATTCCACACAAGAATAAGCTTGCACTAATTGTAACTACCTACTCCTTTTAATTTTATTGTACAAATTGTTAATGGTCCACAAAGGGATGAAGACACTGGCTCCTGTAACACACCTGAAATACAGCACCACCTAGCTCACAAGTCATGGCTTCAATTGAAAAACATTTTATTATTATATTATTACCTTTAATGTAAAGTAAATGCATAGATGTTGAGCAGCCTGTATGTATGTTGCAGGCGACCGCGGCGACGTGACACCGGTGCCGGGCGCGGCGCCAGCGCTGCGCGATGCCTGGCGCGCCTCTGTAGCGGCGCTGCTGCGCCACGCCGCGCTCCTGCCGCCGCTGGCGCTCGTGCACCGCCTGCACACCGTGCTCAAGGTACCCACACTACCCACTCCAACCGACTTGTACCGCTCTGGGTGGAGCGGGCAGGAGTGACAGACTGCTACTGACTAAAACCCACCCCTGTTCCTTCAAATGCCCTTTGCGTTTCAGGGCCGTGGTAACTCTTTCGTACAATCCCGCGACTCACAATCTTACACCACCTTGGGCTCTAGACAAAGTGCCATTCTACGAGCGAATTCGATTGAGATTGAAATGACAAAATTTATGGCATTGATTTGACATTTAGACATTGATTTGTCAATCCCATGCATTTTTGACGTATAAAAATCACTTTCGTTACGCTATCGCTCACTAAATGTCACTTGTCAATGTCACTTGTCTTGCTTCAAATGTTTGCAGAATTTGTCTGCCTTGCATTCTCATTAAATTGTATGTTACTCAATTACCCAGATCCCAGTTTGTGGATTGTGGAGGTCAGATAGGCATGTGGTCTGCCCTTTGCTGGACCTAGCCAGGATGAGAAAACCAGATACAAAGAGTGATTTTTCTCATCAGTCAGGTTTAGGATTTTATGGATATGGGATCTAGGGATGGAGGAAAAAGTTGTGAAGTTTTCCATTTGAAATAAAAACAACTTTCACGACTAAACTATATAATGTAATTCACCTTTAGGTACTATCTCTATTACAATTTCCAAATCTAATGAATGGCTATTTAATTTTTATTTAAAGAAACAAAGAACAAGATTTTTCCATAAATAATTAAATCAATTATGGGTACAAGATCTAATGAATGGCTATTTAATTTATATTTAAAGAAACAAAGAACAAGATTTTGCGATACATAATTAAATCAATTATGGGTACAAGTTATAGTTAAAAACATTTATTATTACATTTCTCTAAGGTCGGCCAATGCGCACTAGTGACGTCAGATAATTTTTATTAGATCAATGTAAATGATGCTCACCTTATTTATTAAACTTTATGACCATTTGATTTGTTTAAACTCTGAATAAAACTGTATTTAGGTCGACTTGCAGACAAACCGGACCTCCACAACCCTTAACTGGGTACCACGGTGTTCTTGGCAAGACTGGTATCTGACAATCCACAACTACTGCCAAAGATGTAGAAATGACAGCCGGGATCTACGTCTTTACGTGCTTTTGAGGCCGGAATGACTCTCTGTATGTAAGGATGGTCACACATCTACAGAGCAAGTTCCGCAAGCATTGCTTAACTTTGAGCACGACCAATGCGGCTGTTATTATTTAGTCATCTGCCACTCAGTATTTAAACAAATCAGGGTCAGATTTTGTTTAAAAATAAAGCTGTATAACATTGATTAATTAAAACCTGTGAGTCATGTTGTGCGCACAGACCGCATATGTACATAAGAAGAACCCGCTGGAGGTTCCCCCGTTCATTCCTACACACTATGGCTGAAAAAGAAGAATGAACGACAACAAACTCCCTCAGCCCTACAACACCTATTAAACAACTCGTCTCATTACAAAATTAAATTTAACTTTAGTGTGAGTGTAAACCTCCGAGTTCGTCTTTGTATTCGAACTAGTCCAACTGAAGTAGGTACTAAGTTGTACTTCGGATATGATTAGGTTCTTCTTACAAATATTGGCTCCCAGGCTGAGCTCGGTTTGAAGTTACATTTAGGTTTGTACTGAGACATTACGACATATTTATAAAAAAAAAAATATCGAGTCATATGATTAGTATTTAACTGAATAGCAGCTTCTTAATGCAATAGATTGAATGTAGAAACTGCGTATCAATATTTCAACTTATTATATGATTAGAAAGTTTTTTTTTAATAATTAATGTCCTTAATATTAACATTTAGATTATATAAACACTTAAATAATATACAACGTGTGACAGAATGAACGCAATATCTGAAAAGGAGTCATTTTACTCATTATTATGAACAAGTTTCACTCCGGGACTAACGCTGCAATCACGAAATAAAATTGACTGCCCCATACATGTTAGCATAACTCGACAAAATGTACTGGACAGCAGATATTTATGTCGCGATTTCGTGGTTCGTCCCATAGTAAAGTTGTTAATGATGAGAACCTACAATGATCCCTTTTTAGGTATTGGGTTTATTCTGTTACACGTTCTATTTACATGGATATTATAGACAATTAGATTTTAATGAATTCAAGAACAAGATTGTAAGTTCTTGTATAAACGTATTATATCTATTACAATTGGTAGAATAATACGTTTAGTAACAACAATTACAACGTTTCGAAGAACTCCAAAGTTTTACAACAAATAATTAAAAAACACTGAACACGCGGTAAAATATATATATCATACACACACGAACAATGTTTTTATAAATATAATTGTTAAGCAAACGCAAATAGTGTAGTAGTGCAGTAGAGAAGTTATTTGTCTTGTCTGACTTCGCAGGAGGTAACAAGTAAGACGATCTGTCTGTGTGCGGAGACGGCGGCGGCAGCGGGCGCGGCGGGCGCGGCGGGCTCGGCGGCGGCGTCTGTGCCGGCCCTGGCGGCCGAGCTGGGGGCGGTGCTGGAGCGGGCGGGCGCCGAGGAGCCGCCGCTGCTGTGGGCGGGCGCGGCGGCCGCGGACCATCCGCGCGTGCGGGATGCTGTGCGCTATGCGGCTTTGGAGCTGCACGAACATTTAACAACCTATTTTGACCGCCGTGAAAGTACTCTCGAGGTATGAACAAGACTTTTACTACTAAAAAAAAAAGGAAAAAGATATAAACGAATACCTTCATTCTTAACGTAGATTAATATACGTTATTACAATGAAATATGGTAATAAGATGAAAAAAATAAGACATTAATATAAAAAGGCAATAGTCATTCCTGCCTTGATCACTTAAACACTTGTAGACTATGTATTGAAAATAATAAAAAAGAATAAAACCTATTAAGCAAAAAATCTGTACGGCTAGTGGTCTGCGATTTCTTCGTCGGTTCTCGTTCTGAAAGAGCAGGTATTCTTCGTAGTAACCGTTCACACTTCAATTTATAGGTGCTGGAGATCTCGCGCTCAGCTCCAGACGAAATTGCGCGAGCGTTGTATCGCCTGATATTCCAGCTACTGTTGCTCTTAGAAACCAACAACAAAATGATTGTCGCGGTTTACACAGCCGCCTTGGAAAACAAGGTAAGTCTGTCACGAGGATTCAGCACACTATTGTCCCGTGTCACTGGTCACTATGGCTTCACTATCACTATTGTTCAATGGGGCTTCACTACTATTTTTCCGAGGTACACAAGCGTACAGTGAGGCTGCCTAGACGGTTGTGCCGCCGGGCTCCGCAAAACGGTCCCGCTCGGCTAGCGATCAATATAATGTCGCATGCGCGATGGTTCCTACAGGATGGAGGTTATCCCATCCCAATAATATCTCCCGGGGTGGGACGGAGAGCAGGCAGTATGTATACCTGCCCTCCCTCCCGCCCCCCGCAAAAAATTGTCATGATGTAAAGGTAATTTTGTTAGCTTTCAACCTCTTTTAATATCATACCCAAAGATTATTCACCATATCGCACCCCCGGTGCGACACTGCAATTATGCAAAAATGCCATTTATAAGGAGAAGCATTAAAAACTTTGACATCTCAAAAAAATATTTCAAAATCTAACTTCTTTCGTTCAGTCCATCCAAAGGTTTTCTGTAAGAGATTGCCCTGTGCGATAAGACCGCCCATTGTACACTTGTTTTTTAAACGTTTTTTACTATGTTTGTAATGAGGTGTACAATATAGTATATAATAAATAAATAAATAAATACAGGTAGGTACCTATAGTACGCGTCAAGCAACATTGTCGCTCTGAAGTTAGGTTTGTAAAATAAGTAGGCAGAACTGCATAATAAGATAATAAGTACTACTAGGTAATTGAAAGTGAGGGACTGTGTTCACACCAAATAACTGAAAGCTAAATTTAATGGGACAAAAAAAAAAGTATAGTTTATTTTCTTTTTGTGAATTATAATGATATTCCGTTTAGGCATATCGCATAAAAAACTAACACAAAACCAAGCAACAAACACAACAAGTAACAATAAGAAGATAACAAAACAATTAAAAATAATAACAACGTGTAACACTTTTGGCATCAACAGTATAATTGAATTGAGCAAGCGGGACATGACTAAGCATCGTACGTGTAGGAGCAACGGAGACGCCATTACTCGCGCCATCTTCCGCGCATGCGCGGTCTCGCGGAAGATGGCGCGAGTAATGGCGTCTTGCTTGCGAGGCGAGAATTGAAATATTTATTAGTACAATATTGAACTTTATTGCTTTTAGCATAGAGTGTTTATTTACTTTGTAAAACGGATATATCTACAAATATCGCACCGGCCATCGAGGATCCGTACCACCTTAACTCGAAAATAATAAATAAACACACATAAGTGTGGAAACATGTTTCAATGACACGAAAACTTTCGTCGTTCGCCGAGTCCCAGGTAAAATAATGCCGTGTTCGTTTTTTGAAGAAGAGGCCAGCTGAAATTTTGTATAGAGATAGTTTGAGTCCCGGGAAAGGACATAGGATAGTTTTTATCCTGGGAGTATGTTACCTTGGCATAATTTTCGACATTCACGTATATATATATACCTTTATGTATATATATTTTTCGTAGTAAGTAATCATCGTTGATTTCTCGGCAAATGCAAATGTTTCAGTTCAGATTTTTTTTACGAAATGAATCACATCTAAGTACGAATACCTGCAGCATGCCCCCTTTTTCGGCGCTCATGGTGGTTCTGTTGAACGGAGCGTGGACCACCTTCAAAGTCGATTATCTCGAAAACTACTAAGGTACCAATAGTAGGTACTGCGGTAGTCACGGACATAGCTAAATGAGAATTATTTTCTATCCATCTGCTTTTTAAAGATTAATTGGAATGTGAGTTCGTTGGGAAGGCCCAGTTATAAGTGCCACTGATATTTATGGTATTTGGTAGGGTGTGGAGATGAGCGGAGCAGTGTGCGCGGTGCGAAACCAGCTGGCGGCGAGTGCGGCGAGCGCGGCGGGCGCGCCGGACGCGTGGGTCGAGCACGCGCCCGCGCCGCACGACGACGCCAAGCTGCTGCAGCTCATTCAGAGACAGAAGTGAGTCGCTCATTCAAGCAAAAAGTATCATAATATGATACGGTCACTTTTTGCTGAGCTTTATGCAAACCACAATAAATAATACTAGTAGTAGTAAAAATATGGTCGAATTTAGAATTCGACCATGTTTTTGTATTTATTTAATGTCATTTTAAGCGTTATTAAAGAAAAATATATGCTTTCTGCACTCCTTCTCCATATAAACTTTAACAGTGCCAAATCTCATACTCCTCCGTCCACGGATTTTGGTAAAAAGGGCAACATTTTGGTTTACGTACCTACCTATTAATATATAGATTTTTTGAGAATTATATTATAATAAATACATCACTCACCCTGACTAGTCAAAGTTTCTCTAATCTAAACTTATTTAAATTATAAAGAGATATTATTTTTTGTTTTTAGGAGATTATCTCTGAAAGAATTGATTTGATAACGATAATTTTTTTTCACGGATAGAAAAGTATCCCTTTTTTATTGTCATGCGCAATGGGAACAAGTTTTCTAGCCTACTTTGTCCCACAGCTGAGCAAAGGCCTCCATCAGCTGCTGCTGCGTTTTCATTAATTGTATAAACTAAGAAGCCCATGACATTTATAAAATAAATGTCGTAAGGGGAAATGATACAATTGGGGATTTCATGAAATCCCCAAGGGAGATGATCAATTCCCGGCAGATGATAAAATAACTTTGTGGGGGCATTTCCCTAAACAAAATTAAAGATTTGATCAAATTTAATTATTTGTTCTAGTAAAAAGATTAAATAGTATGTTTTAGATATTTAAATTACGAGTTATTAAAGTTATCGATAAATGTACCTACCTATTATATGCAAATTGCTGAGTTTTGGTTAAACACGTAATTATCAATTTCATTGCTACCTTTTATCACTACCTTTTAAATATGCAGTCATTCCTCAGGCAAGTTTATTCTGCAGTGTAGTCTAATGGACTCGCCTGTTCCATAGTATAATGCAGCTGGACAAGAGGCCAACAGACCTGTAACTAGACAAACATTTCGTAAACCTGTGCCATATCTATCTTCTAAATAAATAGGGACCTGCCAGGCTTCCTTTTATGATGTAGGTGAGCACGAAGTGATTTTTGGAAATTCAACCCTTAAGGGAGTGAAAGGGGGAAGTTTTTAGTACTAAATCTTTGTTTGTTTGTAATTGTTTGCGCAGACGGAGTCGCGGGCGAAGTGCTAGTTCTCTAATACCATGTACTCATGTTTGACTGCGGTTCATTACAGATGGAGCACGGCGCTAGCTCTGGTGCGTGAGCGCAATGCCGAACGTATCCTAGAGAGGGGCGAACTGCCCGAAGATGACGTCACAACCCTATTGCACGTATACTGCAAGGGACTTGCTCAGGCGCAGCCAGGTAATTATACTCCGTTATTTTTGTGTTTATGAATATTTTCACGTTTGGTAGCAATTCTAAAGTGAGAAACGAGAGTTCGTCACCCCTCACATACCCCTGCAAAGTTAAATTGATACCACTGTTGTATGACATAGGTAATTAAAATTCCGTCCCTGCCTACCTGCAATTGCATGGAAATATGACAAGTTGGTATATTTAACGTGTTTCGCAGACATGGTGGCGATCACACGGCCGGTGCACGAGCTGTCACAGAACTTGTCTTTCATGATGGAGAGCCTCTACAAGGTGTCGGTGGCGCTGCAGCGGCAGGAGTACGGCTGAGCATGCTCCCACCCCCCGCACCGCCGCCGCCACCCCGCAACACCTAGCTCTGTATAAGTAACCCCCATTCAACAGTTCTAACCTATGTATTACTTAATGTAACGCTGCTGTTTGTTGTCCCTAAATAAATAAATAAACAGCATTCACTCAAATATAGCCATTTGTGTTCAACATTTTCATGTTACCACTACAAGATACAATAACAATAGATGTCAATGTTGTAATGTTCAGTGTATACCTTCACGTCATGGTCGAATCTGGTAGTGACATGATAATATGACAATTATTTTTTAACTCATAATAATTAATGTACGTTATTGACACAGACCATGAATAATAAGAAATAACGAGTGTTAGTAGTAGGTAGCTTTCTTTTATGAAATAATTGCAATGATCCCCGCACGTATAAATATTATGATTGTGTAACAGCTTAGTGTAAATTATATTTTAAGCATTAAACAAGATGAGGCCAAGCCTGCACTTTGATTAAATAATACAGGTCAACTTGTACCCACGACTATTAAGAGCTTATTGTAACGCATATGATATTTTGCTGTTTAGTCTGTATTTAGAAATAGTATTCCATATCACGTTAAATTAATATTGTCAATTTTCCGGCGGCGCAGCGGATTTAAGAAATAAAATCACACTTGTATGTTTATTGAATTTCGGTATACTAATAGTTAACGTACTAAGTTTTCAAGATAACTGATCTCAGATAGATTAATGAAATATGTGCTCTAGAAGAAAAAATAGACGGCAGCCGCTCGTAGGTTCGTGGGCGGGCAGGCCGCTCCCGCAGCCCTGGCGTGCTGGCTGGTTTCACAGCTGGAGGCACAAGAACATTGTTTCACAGCGACGCGGATCGGGCCATACGCGACCCGCTCCGGGTAGAGCCCGTATAACCGGTATATTACCGTATGGTACTGAGCCCTCGTTTCAGAGCACTGCGGGCGCTACCCGTAAGGGTCTCCCGGACAGCTGTGACGCCAGCCTTACAGCTTCGTGTCGCTACTAGAGTTCATCCTTGTAACTGGTTACTATACTAAGCCTGCGTGAGCGTCACCCGCGCCTGCCCGCGCTGCCGCCGCACGCATCACGTCTCGCTGTACTTCACTATTGTTCCTTAACAACTGCATATTTATATATTTTTTTCTTTAATCGTTGTTTTGTGATATGTTTGCTTTTGTAATAATGTTAACAACAGTATTTATTTCTTAGTTTTATTTTAGCTGCGATGGACTTTGTTTGTGTTAGATCTAAGAGAAAAAGGACTGCATGTTTTTAATCATATTTATTAAGGACAAAACGGTTGAATCTTAAAATGAATTTGATAAACATTAACCAAATGAATGACAAGGAATTCGTTGAGACAGTCCAATACGTCTATCTAACATAAACAGGGTCTTTATAAATTGTAATAATATTATGTACTAATATTCGTAACCAATTGTAAAATGTATTTAATGAAATAAATGAATACCAACTACTCTCTTTTTTTTTTAAGCTAAAGGGCTCAAAAAGGTCAATAGACAAAAGCTCACGTATTTTATAAAAAAAGTGCAGAGACAATAAAAAACACTGATTCTATAATTAACAATCTCGACATGTCCCTTGTTTAGATGAGCATGGTGCTATCTCAAAAACATCGGTTCACAAACTTGATGCAGTCGTAAAATGCGTGACACAATTTATAATGAAAGTTCATCTAGACAACCGAAGTGTTTTTTGGTAGCCACAGTAAATAAGAGACAAAGATAACAGTTAACAAATAGTGCTTGACATACGATTATGTACAGGACATCAAGATATATAATTTTTAAAAATCTTTATTCTATATTTTACTAATATAATCTCCTAAACTTAAATACAATAAATATAGCCGCGTGTGAAAACACAGAAATAGCTAGAAACAATACATAGAATATGTGTGATCGTCAATATAAAGCATTAGTTAGGGATATCTATCGGTTAGCAGCACACTGCTTGCCGAGCTCGTTGTTTCCTACTTACTTGGTATTATTACATTCGTCAAAACATGCCAAACCAGCATGAGTTTATGCTTCCTAGCTTATGAATCCCTATTCAATCTGAGGGACAGTTTTCGAACCTTTGCATTACTATCTATCGAAAAGAAACCGGGTGTATGTTGATTGATGTCGCTTGTTCATACACTCACGTTTCATTTCATAACGGTACTGTCGTGGACTTTAGCGACAGGAACAATACAAATTTCCACGAAATCACAATCCCTACGTTCTATCGCGTTTTAGGTGACAGTTCAAATAATGATATCAGATGTGAACTGAGACGCTTGCACCTGAAGAGCATGAGCTTCATCTAGCAGTCCGGAGAGATTGGGCGATAAAAGGGATAAAATTGCATAAAATACACTTACTTAAACACGTCAAATTTCTAACGAATAATTATTTCAAGGCTATTTTAATAAACTTCCTTGTAAACAGGTGGACCGCGCACCTCCGGCAGACTCTGCTTAAAACCTTCAGTTCATTCAGACTCATCTCGCTAGTGCGAATCTTACTGAATATGCTAGCTCAGGATTCCTCAAACGAATGGCCCCACTTGCTCATTTTAAGTTGCCATACAACTGCCTGCCATAAATACTATCAAGCTGTAGAAGAAAAAAGGGTTTATCTTTTAAAGAAATTATACTGATAGTTTACAATAAGTGTGGGCTTGCTACTCGCCGCAGGTCAAGCCAATTTTACGTGCATTTTTAATGATAATGAGAGCCGCGCAAGAGCGCTGCTCCGCCAGCAGCTATGACGTAAACGTCGCGAATGGGCTATCATCAAATAGCGATCCCTAAGCGTTCGAGAACCCCACTTTGAGAAACCCTGTTCTAGTGTGTCTATGGCGGAATCAGTCTGCTTCCTCCCGCCACACTTCACATCTCTCCTTACAAGTTAATAACTACTATAAAATACACTCAGATTTCAATAACGTAGGAACAACATCGATTATATTTTGCTTATTACTGATTGTAATTCATTTCATTTGAAATAGAGAGCTAATTTGATTTGTAGCTCCTGTTTGTTTACATATGTATTTGTATATAATATATTTGATGACCACATAGGGTGTTTGACTTGTATGAAAACTTTTCCATTTATCAACTTTTAGTAAAAATGTCTTGGTATTGTGGTGAACCGTACTCTATTTAGACGGTCAGCTAGAGATGGACTCATTCCTTCGGTATTCGATAATACCGAACTAAGAGTAAGAATGCCCTAAAGAAACAGTTTCATTCCAATAATGTCAAACACCCTTAAATAATAAAATACGAATTATAACAATATTCTATTATTATATTTTTAACATAGTTTGATAAATAAATGATACCACCCATGCGTCATTACGTCGGTGGCATCCCAGGGATAACATGTTAATATTTCGTTTAATACCACTGCAACTTTAAAACATTTGTTTAAACATATTTAGCTTAAAACCTAGAACCACTAGAACCAACGTGCAAATTATTTGTGATTTCAATATTGCAACTGTAATACATAATATTTATAAAATCTATTATAAAAGTAGCGCGCGCCGAATGGCGACACACCCTCGTGTAAAGTTAGTTATACAATATTTACTAATACTTAGTAGTTTATAATTTTTAAATTCTCAGTTCTTTTATATAAAAATACATATAAACAGTACAATATTCAATCATTGAAGGACTAAGAGACGACGCTCTCTATCGCCGAAATATTCAGTTCGTAGTTATAAAAGGCTCCAGAAGAAATCATTTAAAGAATCCATTAAAAACATGATTTACACATATGTTATTTTATACTTTATTTAATAATAATTGCAATAAATAACATGCAATGCAGCTGCATTTTAGTATTCTAAGATAAATCACATCCCTGTATCAAAGGCTGAGTCAAGTTTAAGAGTCGAGTCAAGGGTAGGGCGCGGCGCACCGACAGCCAGCTACTAAATACTCGTCACAACCGCGCTGCCACCGCGCCAACGTTCACTAATACGATTACAGTTATTGAATGGTACATTATAACTGATACAGGGACGGGCGCTTTAGGCTATTTCATTAATATTTTCAGACAAGTTCATAATTTATTTATGTACAATATATACACAACAAGTTGGCTCACAAACAGAGCTACCATTTCGCGGACGATGTCTCGTCAGACGCTCGCGGAGGCCGCTCCTCCACCGTGCAGGACGAGCGGCCACATCTACACTCTACTGTTCGTCAGGCGCGAGTATGCGTGCTCGTATATACAAACACAGTTATCATGCAATAAAAACAATACATCCAATTCTATAACTCTACTTAAAATGAGATGTTAGTCAAACATTATGATTTATATACCATACATTATTTACATAAAAATTTCGTGTAAAAAATCAGATGATTTGAAAATAAGAAGAAATAAATTAGTTCATATATTAAAAATCTAAAATCTTTGTTCATTATTCATACAGCGAATATGTATAGCTTACGGTTAAAAAAATCATGATAAAAATTATTTAAAAAAAAATACATTTTATTTGATTAATCTATTATCTTTAAATGTTTGCTAATACACTTAAAATAAAAATACTGAATGTCACCCACTTTACTTGAGCGTGGATGGCGAGGCATCGCGCGCTCAAGTAAAACTATTGACACGTATATTACAAAATAGTGATCGTTACTTATTTAATAGTCTGTATATGAAAAATGTTTATTTTTCTTTATGTACTTAAATATCGGAGAAATATAATCACAATAAACATATATTTTACTAAGTGTTAATTCAACTATTTGCGATATACGTACGTGAATATAACGCGGGATTACAGCAAAATATACAAACGAGTTGCCAGCGCGACCCCTAAGGCGGTTATACCCGTTACTATTCACTACACGATACATCTGTATATATACTTTACACAAATAATCTGATACATGAAGCGACGCGTGACAGAGATGCAAAATACACGGGCTCGTCGCGGGAGCTGTAACAATATAACTACAACTACTGACCACACACAATTATTCCTATCGTAATAGATCGTGCATCGCAGTAGTTGGGACTTCGAGAGATGACACATGGAGCACATCACGATGTTAGGATCGTGAGTGACATAGTCTTGCATGCCGTAACGCGCGGTATATCGGTGTGTTGGAGCACGTGTGTCAAGTTACGGGGTGCGTCGCCGGGCGCGGCGGGCGCGGGCTCAGTTGAACAGCACGGAGCTGGGGTCCTCGTTGTCCATCTGCTTCACGTGGCGCAGGACGTCCTTCTTGGTGATCACGCCCAGCAGCCGCCTGCAACACACACATACATACTTGATTAAATTGCACTCTATAGATGCTGTCATCTAACTTACACTTCACGTAAAATATATTCATGCAATACATAGTAGTATTTGAGTCGTTAGATATAGTCAGACGCCTCAATTGCCAACTAGTCTTACTTAGGTAAGGAATATTGTATTACACAGTAACTGGGTTGTGGAGGTCCATGTAAAATGCTGGTACCCAGCAGCAAACATTAAGATTGTTAGCAACACCAACATAGTCAGGACAAGGCTAGACAGGTGGCGATGAAAAATTAATGGAGCATTTACCCGTTGTGCGTGACGAGTGTCTGTCGCAGGCCGAGCTTGCGGAACATGTCGACGACGGTCTCCATTGGCGTCTGGTCGGTGACGGTGATGGGCGCCATGTCCAGGATGCGATTGAGCATGAGGCAGGGCGGCGGGGACAGCGGGTGGTTGCCCGTGCCCGCGAAGATCACCACCGTCTGCCCCGTGATGCCTTCCATCGTGCGGCGCGCGTTTGCTACGGGTAGACAAACTTTTGTTGAATAGGAAGCAAATTTTTAACTGCACCTGTCGTGCATTGCAAGTATCTATTGATATTTTGGCAATAATCCCTTTAAAAAATATATATATAATTGTTTAAATAACAAAAACTTTGTATAAATAACAAAACATTGCCCCACACTAGGACTTTCTCCTGTATCGTGGGTGCGTTTACAAACATACAAGGTCACATACGCAAAAAAATCTTTTAAATATTTGATTAACTATATTATACTATATTAACTATATTATATTTTTTGGGTCTTATATAGTCACACAGCCTTTTTTATTTTTTTTGTGAGTGGCGACTCGTAGTTCAACCTATTAGGTTGTCGACTGCTTAACCGGGCTTGCCTGTGGTGGCCTTAATATAATATTAAAGCCTCCAGCCAGGGCTTATAAAAAACTTACAAACTAAGCGACTACACGCTAAGGGCATCCCCTGTGGGGTACGGGCCTCGGCTTAGGGCGTCGCTGGGGGGAGGACAGCTAGGGACGGGCTGGTGAGAACTAGCTTGAGCATTGACACGCTCAACTTGTCATATTAACATTATCAGTACCTACTTATACGAAAATTGTTGACTACGGCTTTTCCCATAATTTTTCTTCTGAAAATGGCTAAACGCAAGCAAATCACGCTTCAACAGCAAAGTGCTATTTGTACTCTTCGTGAGGAAGGATACAGTGAACGCCAAATCGCAGCAAGGCTCGGAATTTATTGTAAAGGTGTTCACTACACCCTTGCTAGAAAACAAGAAACTGGAACAAACGCAGGCAGGAAAGATCAGACGGGCCTAAGACCACAACTAATCAAGAAGATAACTTCATCAGAGTTCTGTCTAAACGGAATCGAAGCTTAACAAAAAAAAAAAATTGCTTATTGCATCAGCTTACATATCATTTTACCATTACAATGGGAAGCATCCTTTTAAGCAATTAGTATGCTTGTGCTGGGAAGCTCCGCCCTTCCCTAGGTTACATGATTGCTATAAAACTTTTGACTAACAGCACCACAAATCACCGCAACTGTGAATAGCGAGAAACGCCCATCCCAGTAACAACTATTAAACGACAACTTCTGTCTGTGGGTCTAAGAGGACGTGTTGCTGCTAAGAAACCAAAACTAACAATTCGACACAAGAAAAGTAGACTAGAATGGGCAAAGACACGTAAAAACTGGACCACAGATCAATGGGAAAATGTTCTTTGGAGTGATGATTCGAAGTTTCAGATTTTCGTATCCAATAGACGTGTGTTTGTGCGCCGTTCAAAAGAAGAAAGGGTTTCCGAAGCGCGTACAGTGCCAACTGTGAAACATGGTGGTGGTTATGTGATGGTTTGGGGTGTTCTGGAAACAATAACCCCGGAAATCTTGTGAGGGTAACCGGAAAACTGCACAATAAAGGTTATTTGAAAATTCTTCAGGACTCAGTCGTACCCTGTGGACTAAATCTTATAGGTCCTTTTTTTTAAGGATGGGAAATCTTCAAATGACTTCCGCTCTGGGTGGAGCGGAGGGGCGTGTCAGACTCTTACTGACTAAAACCCATCCGTGTTCCTTCTAAAGCCCTTTGCGTTTCAGGGCCGCGGTGACTCTTTCGAACAAATCCGCAAACCTGGCAGGCTCTGGCTCTGGCGGGCCCCGTTTTCTATGCTGACATCTCTTTGAGGCGCGCGTGAAACACAACGCGCCATCGACCCGGGCCTGGTGGTGATCGGACAGCGAGCCACCCAACGTGAGCCGTCCGCAGGCCCGATCTTATAGGTCTTGAATTCACATTTCAACAAGGTGACCCCAAACATTCGTCAAAACTGTGCCAAAACTTTTTGAAGAAAAAAAGAGATGAGGAGGTTTTAAAAATCATGCAATGGCCATCGCAGTCACCTGATCTTTCCAATTGAACTTGTCTGGGACGAACTTGACAGGAGGATGAAAAATCGTTCTTCTACGAGCTCAGAACATATAAGGCAATTTTTAGAAAGTGAATGGAAAAAGTTAGGCGAACATTATTTTAAGAACTAATTAATAGAATGCCTAAAATATGCGCGGAAATCATTAAAGCAAAAGGTGAACACTTCGACGAAACCAAAATTTGAATATTTTATATCAATAAAAGTAATTGAAGAGGGCTTAATTTTGTTTTATTTGATTTTACTTCGCTGCTTCCAAACTTTTGGACGGTAGTGTATAATCTATACTTAAAATAAAAACTCCTAACTAAACCTTCAAATATGACGTCAATAAACATCGCTGTCGACTGGAAGTGTGCCCAAAAGGCTGGCGAAATTGCCACGTTGTACAGCAATGCTTAATAATAATTGACTTAGAAGTAAGCAGTGAAAAACAAATCAAAGGTGCTTCTGTTTCTCAGTAATTTGTTCAATACTCAATTCTTTATTGCATTCCATATTTACCTATTAAATAGATGGTATAACAAAGTAAATGATCAATATGGACCCGGTCGGGCACAGCAAAATATTGTGAGAGGAAGAGGGCTAAGTAGCAATTCAAGGAATTCAATATTACTTTAAATTATTAGATATGATTAATTGGGTGTATAATTATGTATATGTATAAATATATTTATTGTTAAGTCTGTGTTTATAGATATTTTTATTTTATGTATTGCATAAGAATTGTGTAGGTAATTATTATAAAATTCTTTGAAGTATTTTCATTATAATTAAATTGTTATTTTTACTATATTATATTTGATGAATAAATAGCCTTGGCCTTATTTTGAAGCGAAAGATAAAGACTGCTGTGTCTACCACAAAACGAATGAGATAAAGGATAGTGTCTAGAGACAAAAGTTATAAAAATAAAAAACAACTATTACTCCTAACTACAGCCTCCAGAGTTCATCCTCAGTTCCTCTCTCAGGAGCCCTGCCAACCGGCAGCTTGGACCCTGTTCCCGGTACTGGTGGGCTACTATTCTTTATATGTATGAATATTTATAAATATTCTTTATCTTCTAATACTAAAAAGCATCATAAAAGAGAATGAGGCTGGGAACATGCAAGTATAATATTGTCGCGTACCTATAGCCAGGTTGAGGTCGCGGCGCAGCACGAAGCCGACCAGGTACTGTGACTCCTTGGACACCACCACGGGGTAACCGTTGTGCTCGGTCTCCTTCAGCAGCGTCTCCACATCGTCCACCGTCATCGAGTCCTGCGTGATCACCGACAGCGTCTCGTTGCGTCTGAGGGACATCGCAACAAAATCACATGAGTTTTTCCGTCGTTAGATATTATTATATACACCGCGAAGGCTGGTTCAAGGTGGCGCAAGAAAAGAATGTCTGGAAGGATAGGGGGGAGAGAAGGATAGAAGGATAGTTTGCCCAACAGTGGGACACAATAGGCTAAGGAAAAAAAAAAGATATTATTATTCTTTATTGCACACAAGAACGTAGGGAACGTGCACGAACTATATATAGGTGGCAGCACAGAAGTGTCATTGTCAAATATTTATAACGTTAGTTTCAAATTTGCGACACTAGATGGCACTATACGCCGTGCACGTTCCCTGTAGATACAAATGCTAATAATAGCTTGCACAACCGCGAACTAAACCCACAGCAAACCTCAGAGCGACATTAATTTCCAATATGTCTTTATAGTTTGGCCAGCTAGTTTCAATTTTTCTTTTCATTCAACATCGAACATTTTTAACCTTTCAAAAAAACCTACGGTTCGTGTGTCTCTTAGGATCCTTCGATTCTTGTATCTTTACTACTTTTACGGATATTTGACGAATAAGTATATCGCAATGGAGAAGTTAGTATGATGGCTCTAACTGTTTAGTACAAGAAGTGGTTTTTAGATAGAGCGGTGGCTTTAAATGTTTAGTATTCGCGTATTCAACTGGCTATTTATTTCAAGTATGTGTGTGTTTTATTTGTCAGTGTATAAATGGTCGCAAAATAGTAAAAAGCGCAGCGATAAACGACTATACGCATTGTGGCTTCTCGCCACATTACAATAATAGCTATACAAGGAAGTATTAAATGCAAGTAATGTCGCAAGTATCAAATTAGCAATGCTAGGTGCAGTTTCAGCTTAGCAACGGACAAAATATATCAAATAATAACATGCTAAGCAAACAGTCAATACGTGACTTATATAAAGTTAAATCAACGCAGGCGGAAATAAACGCTTCTTCTTTCGTTATTTTTTCAACAAAGTAATCAACTAATAGCTGATGTTTCAATAATATATATTAAAATAATAATGTCGGATAACTTTATACCAAAGAATAAATATGACAACATTTGCATAGAAACCTCCAAAACTTCTACAAAAATCGACTTATGTAAAGCTGGTAAATAATAATAAATATAACAGTTGCAAAAGTAAACTATAAAAAACAGGGGCATTAAAAAAAAATGCAAAAATAAATGTTTAGAGCATAGCGGTCGCAAGCAATCCTTTGCACTGTGATGTATATGTATAGCTATTGTCGATGCCTGCTAATTTCGCATAGTCTATGTATTTTCAAGTTTGCTACTATCACTAACGTTTGCCACGCGAAGCAATGGAAATTCTCTTTGATGGTTTTACTTCAAATAATTAACTATTTTTGTGCACAATAAAGTATTTGGTATCTATGTACAACTGTATGCAGACAGTGGAAGGTGTCGATTGATGACACGGCAATGTTTACAGAGGATCTTGTGAGATAAGTTACGAGTATGTTATACCTAGCTTCTGCGAGCGGCCTGGCCCGCTTGGATTTCGGAATTACTCCCGGGATAAAAAGTAGCCTGTGTTATTCCAGACTATAATCTACCTCTGTGCTAAATTTCATCAAGATCCGTTCCGCCGTTCTGACGTGATTGAGTAACAAACATCCAAACTTTCGCATTTATAATATTAGTTAGGATTTCCGACACTTTTTTTGTACCAAAGTGACATTTTGATGTACGCACGTAAGAAAAGCTTTAAAAATTTGTTTTAGTTCGCGTTGCCGCTTCATAGTACTTTTTAATATATGCAGATATAATATGGTTTCTATATAAAGCGATGGTCTGGTTTAAATAGCGATTTCGCATAGCATGAGCAATTTCAGCTAAACAAAATTTGTCATATAATTTTGCATTGGCATTTTCTCGCAAGAACTTAACTGATAATAAAATCATGAAATAACCTTTACTTTTTTATATTGTTACCTGTTTGTTTTTCCTTCTTATAAAAATTCTTAAGTCCTAATAAAATAGGGATAATTCTCAAATGCACCTTAAGGTGTGCCTACACGGGCAGCTAACGGCGCAACGCCTGGCATTAAGCGGTTCCCTTTTAACTTTTCAGTTACAGGCGCCACTTTTCAAAAGTCCAAATAAATTCTATTTATTGTATTCCAAAAGGACAAATAAATTCTTTTAAAAATTAATGTATTTTCACACAGTACTACATTCGTGAAAGGAAATTATATACAGGTGAATTTTTAACGTGTGCGTGAATGGCCAAATCCGAAACTATGAGGAATTTCGAAAAACACAAAAAGGAGTCTCGAGCCCGATGTTAATGAAAACCAAAACTGCATCATTGGATTTTTGAAATATAAAATAGCCAGGAATAGAATTTTGAAAAAAAAATACACTATTTAATAATACGCCATCCGAAAGTGTCGCTAATAAGGATCAAATTCTGGGAATTAAGAACACATGGCAAACTAAAGGAAAGCGCTCATTTTTAACAAAAACTTTTTTAATTTTCCAAAAAAAAAATATCAACTGATAAATTTTCAAAAATCTATGATGCAGAATTTGCTTTCATCAACATCGGGCTCGAGAATCTACAATTGCATCATGAAACAATATCATGCATGGTTTAGGTAGGTAGGTTTAGTCAGAAATTCACAAGTAATCTAATACCTTTAAACAAGCAATTCTTGTATAATAAATATAATCTGAATCACGGAAACGGCTCCGACGATCTGCATAATCGGGGGCGATAAATCAATAAGCTAGGTTTCATTTTTAGAAAACGTTTACCAAAAAAAAATGAGCAAAGCTCGGTCATCGGTTTGTTAAAAATGACCTTTGTGCCACACACTTCCCAGAATTTGATCCTTAATAGCGACACTTTCAGTCACGCACACTTTAAAAATTCACCGTGTACAGACAGAAGAGCCCAAAGGTACTAAATCCCGTAATTTTTCGGTCTATTTGGATTCTGATTCCACTGTTGGTATTATATTTACCGATAAATTGTTTAGTAAAGACTTATTTTTTATTTTTACCCTCTCTCACAATGTAAATAGCGCAACGTGAACGTGTACTCACTTGGGCTGCATTACATCGGCGGCGAGCGAGGTGTGCTGGAACTCGTCCTTGGAGTCGAGGAAGGGATAGCCGTTGAGCGCGATGTGCGCGTCGTAGATGCCCTGGCGGCCCAGCGCGTCGCCCACCCACTTGCTGGCCATGGCGGCCGCCATCAGCGGCACGATGTAGCGCACCCCGCCCGTCAGCTCGAACATTATCACCACCAGCGACACTGCAACGTTACGCTAGTTAGAGGAACTGTTGTGTATTCTGGGAAAATGCCATCATAAAAACTTAGGTGAAGTGAGTTGCCAGTCTACCTGATCGATCATTAGGTGAAATGAGCTGGAAGTAAGCTGTCATTACAACTTAAGCTAGTTATTGACAGCTCACTTCAAGTTCACTTCACAAAAACTTATTTCTATAGTCGGTCGATACTGTAAAATCCTCACCGTGAACACTTAGGTGAAGTGAGTTGTCACTCTAACTGTTGCGACGGAGTGACAGCTCACTTCACCCGTATTCACCATGAGGTGTTTACAGAATAACATTGCATATCAGCTCACTTCGCTGAGAAAAATTTCTCAAGACCATTTGAATGTATGTTACTGTACCTGTCATCCTCGTGACCCCGCCGAGCACGGCAGCCGCGCCCACCATGGCGTACAGCCCGGGCGTGATGCAGTCGTCGCCGGTGGAGCACTCGCCCGAGAACAGCCACACCTTCGGGTAGTTGTACGCCAGTTGCTCCACACCTGAAAAGATCATACTACTTATTAAACATCTTATTGAATTGGCGTTAATAAGACAAAGAGATAAATGGAGAAGGTCTTTGCCCAGGAATGAGGCAGAACAACTGACAAAAAAAAATTACAAATCGTTTTGAAAGAACAAGATCAATCAAAGTTAACCAGTGGCCTGAGTGCGAATTTTTTAACGTCAATTTGTATTAAAACTGTAGCACAGCAGAGAGTGACAATAACTTTTTTTCTCATACAATTTGAAGTTGACGTTAACGTTAATAAACTCGCACTAAGCCCGACCCCATCGACTATCAGTTCTGGGAGCAATGTGCCCTACAAACTGCACCTTAAGTTTGGCGATCCTGCTGACTATGTCGGTAACCTTGTCTTGCCTACGGATATCTTCATTCAAAACTAACGTATGGTCGGCGCTGTACGTAACGGTACAACGGTACATTTCAAAATATCAAAAACCTGTCAAAACATTTAAACCATGATGATCTACTTACCGATGCCCACGATCCTTCCGGCAATAGCCCCGAGCGCGAGACTGGGTATGAAGAGGCCGCAGGGCACCTTGATGCCGAACGTGAAGATGGTCATGACCAGCTTCAGCAGCAGCGCCAGCACCAGCAGCCAGATGGCGCGGTACACGCCCGGGCCCGCCGCCGCCTTCTCGATGGCGGAGTTCACGTCCGTGAAGTTGCGGTTGTAGTCACTGGATAACATCACAACATTGAAGGATAGTCTTCATTATAAAACATAGATAAATAAACTCAGAATTACACAAACACAGTTCTACAGTACCTAGCGTTCTGCTACGATCTTTCCATACTGCTTTTGCTTTGTTTACGCTCAGAATGACAGTCAACACACAGCTGTCATTTGTCATGGAGGCTCCTTACTACTGCCCTACAGTCGCGGCATTGTTTGGTGTTGGACGTAAAAGAATAACACCATCCCATCACTCCCCGTGGTTGTCGTAAGAGGCTACTAAGGGACTCACCAGAGAATGGGCAGAAGCATTCTCTGTGCATTGCAACAGCTACACTGCGATCGCCAACCCGCCTGCCAAGCGTGGCGATTATGGCAACTCCCCACGCGTCGCACGCGATAGATTGAACGCTGAAATCTTTCGCGATTTTGGTGTTGGTCCCAGTTGTTCCAAATTATGAAAACAATGACTTCTTTTCAGGTTTAGCGTTTACTTTGTTAAACATTGTCTACAATGAAAGTATACATGGTGATTTGTAATTAACTGAGTGCGTTCCTTCAACTGACATATTTTAGCGCTTGGGATCCAAATTGCATTGTTATCGAAATTTTCGAGTTTAAAAAAATGAATATCACAAGTAAACTCACCACAGAGGGTCAGAGTTGGAGATGCCGCACTGGTTGAAGAGCAGGTAGATGAGCTCGCTGGTGTTCATGCGCGTGTACGGGTTGGGGTAGGCGATGACGGCCGTCACCAGCGTCACCACCAGCACCTCGGTCACCGGGTACTGGCCCAGCTTCGAGAACTTGCGGTAGCGGCACCAGAAGATGTTCGCCTTTATGAAGATCGTTGCTATGCAGCCCTGATGAGCGAAAGGGACATTTTATAGAAGCAGCTATATTTAAAACATTTATAAACTTCGTATTTAAAAGTATTTACAAAAAAAAACATACTAATTCTCCACAGATGAATCAAGAATCTGCGAATCAGTACTGAAACTTAACAGAATTAATAACAGGTTTTTAATAAAAATCTAACCATAGGTTAGATGTTTTATTAAATGTTAGTGTCGCATGCAAATGAAATTTCTACTATTAGTTACCCAAGGCCTCGTTTCTGAATAAAATTATATGTTCGCGCATCATCAATTAACAGCCACAGGAAATGCAGTGGCTTATTACTCTTATAAGTGATCTACGGTAAATACAGTTCTAGCTAAATGCTCGTTACAAGAAAATACTAGTTACAAGAAAATAATAAGCAGGCAATTAAAAGAAAACACATAAAAACAATTTCAACTCAAATACAATAAACAATGCCTCTTCCCCTCGGACCGCTGTAAGGTGTTCTCTAAGCCGCGCTAAAGTATTTTACAATTTAAGCGAATTTTAAATAAATTAAATCATCGATAATAGTTTAACTGTACAAGGAGTGCAAAAAGTCGAAGAAGTTCTTGATTAACTACGGCTGCGGGCTCTGCACACGGATACTCCAACTTACATGTGCGCCTGGTACCTCGCATTCGGGTTGGGCTCAACCCTCACTTGCGTCACGTAAGAATTTATATTATATTAAAATCTGCGCGTGCGCCACACTCCACCTTGCAGAAGAAATAGCCGCAACCTTCTACGGCGACATTGGTTGCGCGTGCAAAGCTGACCGCGCCCGCCGTCCCAAGGACAAGCAATTGCGCGCGAGTGGAGGTCACCAAGAAACTAATTCGGAAAATCACACCCCCGAACTTGTCGAATAATATGTACAATTATCTAAGCAGCTAATTGCGTGACAGTTGGGGCGTCCTAAAGAATTAGTGACTAATCTCTAATCGTCGCGTGCGCAGGTAAAACCTCAATAATTCTTACACTACCTAATAAGCAGGATAACTAATAAGGGAATAATGGCCGATAAAATGAATAAATCCCTTGCTAATACGAGCATTAACTGGATGGGATTTGAACGCATAACCCCGCCGAATCACCTATTTCAACGAGTGACGAGAAGCAAGGAGGACATGGAGGACTCGCTCAGTAATCAGCTGGATGAATTTAGGCTTGAAATCCTTAAAATGATGACAATATTGTCAGACAAACAGGGCAACGAGATTCAACAAATGAATACTACCTTAAAAGAAATACAACACACCAACCTCTATATAGAAAATTCAATTCCTTACCTTACTGCGCAAAACGAGGACCTAAACAATAAATTCAAACAGCTGGAGCACCAGTCTAAAGAAGACAAACAGTATATAACTGTTCTGGAAAACAAACTTGAAGATCTGCTTATGGGATGTCGCAAAAGTAATTTTGTCATCGCGAATGTGCCAAGAATGCACAATGAAAATAAAGAAGACCTAATAGAAATGGTCATGTGCCTCACCCGCAACTTAAACTTGTATATATCCAAATATGATGTGAAGGGCATATATAGAATATGTGGGAAAAACTCCTTTCAACAAAACACTCCTGTAGTTGTGGAAACTGGCTCCACTCTTCTGAGGACTAAAATATTAAACTTAGGTAAGGCCTTCAATATAAGGAATAAAACTAAATTATGCTGTAAGCATCTGGGATTTAAAACGCTACAAGATACCCCTATCTTCATATCAGAACATTTAACTCCAAAAGGATCGCACCTTCACTTCCTCGCCCGCGTCTTAACCAAGTCAGGGGCATATAAGTTTTGCTGGACTGCGCATGGCAAAGTTTATATAAAGAAAGACCAGTCCTCACCCACCATAACTATTAATTGTGTAGAGCAAATACATCAACTCGTAATGAAAACATGACTTCTTACCTTTATCAACAGGTGTGCATGTTACCTACCTATATATATTTATTTTTCTGTGTTAATACCTAAATTTGCTTTGTATTTCTTTGCTATGGTAGAGCGGGGTAATTTTTATGTAAACTTATGAAGCAATAAAATTGTTTGTATTATTATTTTTTGTAATGTTATCGTTTTTGATAAAATCTGTAAATCCCTGATTCATGAGTCGATAATCGCACTCTTGAACATGTATTTTTTTTTGCAAAAGTGATGAAAATCTTTAACCTACAAATGACACTTTAGTGATAACATCTCATCGTCATAATGATGTAATCATTGCTGCAAAGATAAGGAACCGGATGCAAGGCACTCATTTGTCGCAAGTGTCGCAATCTACTTCAATTATGTTGGACTATGAGCAGAGTTGAGAACAATATTTCAACAGAATCCCGCAGGTAAAATTACTTAAGAAAATTTGCTCACTTTGAACTAGGTCATACAATGAGGTACTCGTTACTTTTGTCAACTGCCACAGCTGTGCTTTTCAGTCGAAAACGACGTTGTTGTCATACGTTCTCAATGACACCATTTGCATCGTTATAATATGAAAACATTTAAAAAACTGTGTCTTTGAAAATATGTTGTGCCATGAATAGGTACGTCGATGACGCGTCATTTTCGGAAACCTACCGCCTCCTCGCAACGTATTCCTCATTACTGAGGGTCATAATTACCCGACGTGAAATAATTTTCTTGACGACGTTTTGCCACTGTGCTTATCCTTTGGCATTGTGAAGCGCTTGGTGGAATTGTGTCATGAGCAAATTTGGCAGTCGACCTTAGTTGTAACTAATAATATGACAAGGATCTGTACTTACACCTATAATTCCGAGTCCCACGAAGGGGATGAGCTCGAAGAAGATCCAGGGCTTGTTGTACTCTACGAAGAACAGCACCGAGTGCTCATTGCCGAAGGGGTTGATGGAGCGCAGGATGAAGGCCGCGATGAGCGCGCAGAAGAACGAGCGCCACAGCGTCTTCAGCGGGAAGTAGTACGACACCTGCCAACAAGCAAGATTTTGTAAAAACTTAAAACGTAAAAACTTCTGTATTAGAAGCAATAATCGTGAGTAGGGGTAATAATCGTGGAATAATCGAGCAATTGTATGTATGTATGTGTGTGTGTGTGTGTGTGTGTGTGAGGGTGGGTGTGTGTGTGTGTGTGTGTGTGCCTACTACTATTTACCTAAACCTGTAGTAACAGTAGAGCGAACACTTCTCCATCATCTGCATAACCATTTTTGCTCAACTATATTGGGGTTGGCTTCCAGTCCCTACGGATTCAGCTGAATACCAGTATTTTACGTGGAGAGACTTATCGTAGGGACAACAACAAAGAGGTAGGGACAACAACAAAAAGGTAGGAACACTTCTCCATTCCTTTTTATTTTTTAAAGACAAGGACACACCCTTCATGAAACCACATTTATTTTTTTAGAAATGTAAACTACTGACTGTTATGAAGGTACAGGTAAGCTCATGACTAAATAATATCAGGCGCACGACTCAACCTTCGAGGTTAAGCAACGGTTGCCAAGGTCGGTCTGTGGATGGATGTCTTGATCGATGATACATGACATACCTACACTTCCTCGAAAAGCATGTTTAGCCGTTGGTACCGGTAGACATTAGAAATTTTTGACAGTTGTTATGTGTGGGCAGAAGTCAGAAAAACTCACACCAGTCTTGTCAAGGGGTGTTGTGTTACCTTACCTAGTGACTGGGTCGTGGAGCTCAGATAGCTGAGGCAGTCGCTCCATGGAAAAATAGCTGACCGAAACATAGTTGGAAAATGGCAAGGTAGGTTAAAATATGAGCAATCTTGAGTTATGAGAATCATCAGCTGTGTTTTTGAAGATATTATCTGACAGTACACCGTTTGGATACAATTTCTTTTATTATCTTTATGGCAACATTCAAGTTGCATGCTTACAATAAAAATAAAAAAGTAAAGTAAGGTCGAATAAATTGAAGGTTATAAAAAAAAAATAAGGAAAACGATTTACAACACTAGTTCCTAGTTGTGCCAGGACCCGCAAAAAAAAATAAAAAAAAGATCTTTCAATTTTCCATAAACGTAAATTGATGGCATCCCTATCCTTCATATGTCACCCTTGCCCAAAGTCGGAAGGAATAAGGGAGGCCTTCGCCCTACAGTGGGACAGAGCAGGCTGAACATAATTAATAATCTAATAACATTCATTGAATTCATCGTAGAATTCAATGCAATAATTAAACGCGTTACGGAAACTGACGTTATTCATCTGATCTATTTGTCTATGAATTTTCTAGATGATCTGTCACATTGACATCACGTCAGTTTGGGTCTAGTTTATAGTGTATCATCTATGGTTTGGGTTATTGACGTGCAATACAAAATGAGCCTGTAGGAAATTGTTAAATAAAAAATGATGTGGTGTACTAAAGAAAATAACCTAATGGTATTGGTATTGAACGAGAGTGAATAGTTAACTTTTTGGCAAGCGTGTTTGATTGTGAGAGTGGTCAAAAGCGGGAAGTATGTACCTCCTCTAAGCTGAAGAGTACTCCTCCGATAGGCGCGCCAAAGGCAACGGAGACTCCAGCAGCAGCGGCCGCCGACAGAATCTCGCGCTTCTTGGCTTCGTTTCGCCCGTACTTCGGGAACAGGTATGATAGAATATTCCCTGGAGAATGGACATACTATTAATTCATTGCTTTTATTTATAAATTACATTAAATTTACATATATCTTAGTCCTGAACTGAATGAATATACATTACTCCTTAATAACTGAATGACTGTCAGACATCATTTACCAATAAAGAATCAACATTATGTTTTCCAATATTTGTAAAAAACATAATAATCTCGATGAAATATACTTATTTCTAGCAACAACATTACTTTTACTTCATTACAAGATTTCACGGTGCACCAACTCACTTCACTTTTCACTACTAACTACAAGATTAGGCTTACCGAGGCAGCTAGCAATGTGCACCATAGGCCCTTCCTTGCCGAGCGACAGGCCCGAGGATACGGAGAGTATCAGGCCCACCACCTTGATGATCAGTGTCCACTTGCCCAGGTAGCCTCGGATGATGAACCCGCTAAGTATTGTCTTGATCTCCGGGATACCTGAAAATGGAAACAAATCTTAGATTACTTGGTCATGTTCACCAAATAAGAAGTTATGTTTCATTTTAGCAACTTTACTGAATGATTTTCTTTATTTTGGCATAAATAAGCTTCATATTGGCCTTTGTCAAACAATGTAAAAGGGTATCATTACCACGGCAAATATTGTTGAATTGGGTGGGTGTTAACATTTAGTACAACCCTGGTTTCTGGTAGCTTGATCAAGCCTCAGATCAGTAAATTCTACTTTAACAATTTTGTTAGGTTAGGTTACCGTAGCCGTATAACTGAATTCTTGTACTAACCTGATCCACACGCGTACGGGGCGAACATCCGTACCAACGACGCTGAGAGCGCGGCGAAGATGAGCGCCCACACGATATAGAACAGGTAGCTGATGATGTAGGCGCCCGGACCCTCGCGCTGACCACCCAGGACTTGCGGCCATGTCAGCCACTGGTATACAGACAACTCATGAATACAATGTTGCAAATTACATAAAAAAACACAATACATCCCACACCATATCACAAAAAAATGTTGTGCACCAATTTCTAACACAATATCTTGTGTTACTGTGAATAAACCAGTTTTCATAGTGATCACTGGTAAACATGTTTCCAAGACTTAAAAATGACCACATTAAATTTCTTGTGTATGTTATTCTTGTATTTATTTAGAGTAGCCATATTAATTTCTGAATCTATTCTTATTTTGATTCTTTATTGTACTCACAAAACATACAAATAAAATAGGTCAGCTTATGGACAAATGTAAGCTAAACACAGCATTAGGTTAGGTTAGGCATTAGTATCTATGAATTTGTCTTTATATGAAAGCAAATGTCCTCACCTGAGAACAATTTCCGGTATCGAAGGTAGTGTCAGTGTCGGACCAGCAGCATTGTTCCCGGTTCAGCCAGAAGGCTTGGGGACAGATGCCGAACTTGAGGTCTGTCATCCACGAGGCGCCAATGTCGATGACACCGGCAACTATGCCCGTGCACACCCCGACTAGCAGCACGCACACCCATCCTGACCACGCGTCGTGAGCACCCTGGATATAAATCAGCCATTATGTTACATTTTTATGACATAAAGAGGGAGATAATTAGCAATGGTTAGAGATACTGCTGGGATGTACATAAGTAATTGGAGAGAAATGTTAGGTCAAACTTGAATTATTTAAACTGGCCTTTTATGATTTTTGGGGTTGGAATGCAAGTGTTTCTTTCCTAATCAATTGTTCTTTTAACACTAGCACAAGCAAGATAATTATTCAAAGATATGTAGACGCATTCCTAGGTGTTCTAATAAGAGCAAAAACTTTACAATAGATTACCCACCTTTATAAGATCCCATATGGAGTCCTGTCGCTTCTTGACGATGTACCTGTGTCGCATACGGTCGCGGGCGATGTCACGTTGCCAGTCAATAGTGTGGAAGTCATCGTATTGGCCGATTCCCGGGATGTCATCGTCACCTTTAAATACCAAGTCTTATATTAGTAATGCTTATAAAAATCTGCATAGAATCAACAATGAGACGGCTAAAACATTCTGAACAGAATTCTATCTATGAAAGGAAAGTGGAACAGATATATCAATGAAATAAAACCCTCCAGTCCCTAGACCAGTGTTCGTCACACTTTCCTGATCTTGAGCCACAGGAAAACTACGTTGCTGTCCCACATTCTCAATGACACCATTTGCATTGTTATAATATGAAAACATTTAAAACTGTGTCTTTGAAAATATGTTGTGCCACACCCTAAATAATAAGAATTAAGGCAAGAGGACGATAATGATGAATAGGTAGGTAAATATATGGTGCATTAATGTAACAGCAACCTGTGAAGTTGTGTTTACTAAAATTATTGCCTACTAAAATTGTTTTATGTCGCTACTGCACAACTATCAAAATTTGACGACCACTGCCCTTGACTACATTACTTAATACATGGGGCAAAGCTGTCAGATGACTTTAAAACAATCCAACTTTGATTTAGATCACTGTAAACTTACAGCTTGAATTTGTGGATAGTGGATGACAATAAGATGAACATAACTCTGAGTGACGCAACATAATGTGGTTGTTGTATTATATACACTTCTGCCTACCCTTTATTCTACTCAGGTGATGATTCTAAGTCAAGCAAACGTGCTATTGAATGACGACAAGGTGTTGAATGATTTTGTTTGTTTAACCTTTTGCGTGTCTTAAGTTACACAGTTCGACATAAGAAAAAATGCTCCAAATGTCTTAAGTCGGACAGTTACACTTAAGGGCTTGGTCAGGATTGGACGATAAAAATCTGTGGTAGACACGCAAAAGGTTAATCCAGTTTGGGCATTCCTACCAAATCTTGTTTTACCTGTTTTGTACAAGGTATGTTAATTTCATCAATAGTTTGTGGTTGATTCTCCTTTATATTTTTTTATATGCAAAACAGAACATATTATCTAAGTTACAAAGATGGTTGGCAGACAGTTGAACAAATAGAATGTGTGTCAAACAATGGCAGATAAGGAGTATCGTCATCGTGACTTTTTTTTAACATTTTGCTAATACACTAATCAAGTATTATCTTTGCAAATATTGTTTATACAAGTTAATAAGGTCATTGGGATATAATTCCAGTGCACTAAGAATATTATTAGAATTTTGCTATATCATAATCTATTGTATCGACAGAAGGTCTAATTACTGGTCCTTTGTAGACAATAAAAATAACAATTGCAGACAGCAGAGGCTTGGGAATAGAGTTCCGTTGGTTACCATTTTGGGTATGGAGCCCTTAAAACACCATTTACAGAACATGATGCCTGTATGGGGAGTAAAAGGTTAAGCAGCAGCATACTTATAGTACACCCACATTTTGTTAGGTTTAATTAATGTTAAGTTAGTAAGCTATACCATACTGCTACTGCTATATTCCAGACACTGTACCAACTGGGAATCAAACCTATTATATTTGACTGGCCTGTTGGTCAAGTGGTTAGTTACCTTGACTGCTAAACCGGAGGTTGTGGGTTCGATTCCCACCCAGGACAAATCTTTGTGTGATGAGCATGATCATTTGTTCTGTGTCTGGGTGTAATTTGTCTATAATATGTATGTATTAAGAAATATATAAGTATGTTTAACAGTTGTCTGGTTGCCATAGCACAGGCTCTGCCTAGTTTGGGATCGGATGACCGTGTGTGAGTTGTCCCAAGATATTATTATTATTATTTACGTTTGTATAAGATTGTATTAGATTTAATCATATCATTCAATCACATGTGAACTGCAATATGTTTACTTATCTTTGAGGGATTACATTGAAGTCTTTATTTTTACTTTAAATCTGCTAAATAAAATGTTATTATTAAAAAAACCTTTTGTATCACCTGTTCAGGTAGAATGACATAAAAAACAATTATAAATGGCTGCTGGCTACCTATGTGGGCCTTGTATTGTTTGCTCAAAGAACAGCTCAACTATGAAACAAATTACAGCAATTACCAAACAGCTTTGTAATCTGTCTATGGAGCGCAACATGATCATTAATGCAACGTCCATCATGTCATGCCATATACAAGTAGCCAAAAATCAAGTCCCAAATGTCAGGAACCAGCAACATGGTAGACTACAATGGAGACAAAGGCAATCCTTTAGGTAGAAGTCCATCTTGTAGCATAGACTGCTACAAGATGGACTTGACTCTTGGGGAATCTTAGACCAATAGCTCAGTTTGAACAAAATACGCAAAAATAGAAAGAAGGGACACCTCTTTCTTGCCTTGTGGGTAACTACGGGCTTACTTTCATTTGCAACGTAAATATAGAATGGATACTCACTTGTCATTCCGGAAAATAGCACCGCGTCCCCTGCAACAATAGCGCACCAATCACAACTAGTTGCTATTCAATTGTACATTAACTTCTACGCGTAACTGACATATAAATAACTTACAAACTACAACTATATTCTTACTAATATCACAGTGACTATTGCTTATTCCTAATTTACGACCCTACTGAAGTGTTAAGACATTGAAAAGGTGAAAAGAATTAAAAAAAACAAAATACAATAAAGGAACAATCAGGTGACGCAGACGCAGATCCAAGCGTCAAAATCAAAATGTCAACGTCAAAGTGTTGCCAGTTTTGGCCTACATAAATTACCAAAAGTAAATAAATAATGTGAATGAATTGTTCGAATGCTTTTTTGTATTTGTTACTGTCTTAGATAGTGAACACTTGAATCGATTTTTCAATAGACGAACAAGTTTTGTCTTATGAATGAATACGGCACTTTCAAATTATTTTTCTTTGCAATCGTGACCTTTTGCTTTCACAATTGCAGCTGTAGATAAATTTTACGTGGCGAAATGACGTATGGATATTTTGGACATACCTAATACTTGTAACATAATAGTTAAGTTGTACATAAAGACAATCATTTTTAATAAACGGAAACAGATATAATTCAGCGAACTTTATGGTTCCCATTAATCGATGTTTCATATCAGAGTAGTCGGACAGCAAATTTTAAAATGTATTTTATGATGATTGAGAGTTAGGTGTTTATATAAACCGATTCACAGAATCAAATATCTATCACAAATGATAAGCTATAGTTCATCAATAACACTAAAAAATACTGAAACACTCAATATTTTTTAAGGCTGTAAGTAGAAAATACAAGACTTATGGTTGAAAGAAAAACACGATACAGCCTTGAGATGTTAATGAGACGCCTGATGACGCCACGGCGCCATTAATCACGTGCCTCCTAGCCGAACAATTTCACCTAAGTAATGAAATGCAATATTACTATTCTCATATTCGGGGCCAGGTTTAATTTCCGAGTCGATTTATTAGGACTTACAATCAAATGTGTGGCATATTTGACCATTTCTAACACCTGAGTTTTGAAATCAAAATATTAGATAACTACCCCTCCCAGCTTGATGTTACCCACATATTATTACCCCTTATAAAAATCAATAATTTCTATGGGTTATTTGAAGTCGAAATTAATGGGGAACATAAAATATTATTCGAATTACAAATCCGCGTCTTTCACCTCGTTCGTAAGTGCTTTAATTGCTACGTGGTATATTAACGAAAATAATTTCAACGATAAGGTACTTACCTACACAATATGCACGTAGCTCTTTCAAGAGATTGCTAATAATCGCTTTACAGCTCTAGATAACTGTAGCAAATCAGTTTATTGTAACAATATACACGTTGTTCTTAAAAAATAACACAAATATTTTACCTACATGGTCTACGCCGACGAGGGGTTCCGTATCTCCCGGCTCTAGCTGTACTGGCTTCATATCCTCGACACTAAGATATCTGCTTGCATTGAGCTCTGACAGAGTACTGGACATGACTGACACATTATCTAATCTCACCTCTTCATAGAGCATTGGATAAGCCTCTTATCGATTATAATTATTATTATGATTCATTTTTGGTTGTTATTTTATTACTATGGTATTTCATTTATGTTATTTATGGGTGTTTTGTGTAAGTGTATCAATAAAATAAACAAGACGTGTTCGAAGCCGAGACTTACGAGAAATCAAGAAAAATGATTTTCCGTGACAATCCTTGATGAATTTAGTAAGAACGATTCGGCGGGACTTGTAAACATAACTAAAATAATTCTGGGACCCTAGGATAACAGAATTTTGTGGAAAAGGAAGGGGGGGACCTTAAGCTCTGCAGTGGGACAGTCAGTATTGACTAGTTGGATTAGATTAGAAATAATATAAGCAGAGGCGGCCTTAGGGGGTGGCGTGCAGGGCAACCGCCCGGGGCCTCGCTCTTGCCGGCTCGCGCAGCCCGAGTTCAAAAAGGCTTAATTTTGGAACGTTTCATATTTTTTGCATAACATGAAGTTATTTTATAATAAATAGTACTAAGTGCCATAGATTTGAGGAATTAGATGACACAAGATCAAACTTCGGTTTAGCAATTTATTAAATTGAAAAGCAGCCCGGGACGTCGCAAAGATCTGCCGCCCGGGGCCTCGCAACGGAATATTTTTTAAAAATCAAACTGTTTTTAGTATAAAAAAATCAAATATTTTTACGAGGTATTTAAATTTGAGAGCATCCGATGGATGAAGTGTGAAAATGACAGGTATTAAATCTCCAGTGATGGAGGGCAACCACTAATTAATCATTGGCGGTATGACAAACAGCGTTAACGGACAGATAAACGACCGATAAAACCTCAGAAACCGGCACGAATCAATTGCAATGGAGTAGGTAGTGATAACATAACTTATGTTATCACATAACACTATGCAAAAGTGACTTTTAATGCGCGAAAAGTATACCTCGTGTGTTCATAGGTCTTGAGACAGTGTGACAGTAAAATACTTTTGTAGCAATATTAAATATTTATTTTATGCCCGGTTTGAAAGATTTTTATCGGTTGTGTCCATTAACCAATAACCAACCAATGGTTTAATAACGGACAGATAAACGACCGATTAATAACTTCAGAAACCGGGCATAAGTATTGTTTACATTAATTATAACTACTGAGATGAAGATTTAAATAAAAAAAATAAGGCTTTCAAATGCCTTGTTTTCAACGCAGGCTTCAACCGCGTAGGCCATTCACTTATATAGGGTGTATAATTTACGTAGGTAAACAATAAATCAATAAATATTTAATATTGCTACAAAAACATTTTAGTTTTGGCTTTGTCTCAAGACACATATGAACACCCGAAGTACTACCTCGTGTAGTAGTTTCCTTTTGGCTATCCGATTCAAATAAAAATCGTCACAAACAAGAATAGTATCGCCCTGAAAAGACATGACCCTGAATTATAAAAGTCTTGCTACGGAATGATCAGTAATGACTATCGGGAGACTTGAGTTGCAAAACTTGCTAACGTAGTGTCGATATCCGAGTAAAAGATTCTAGCCGCAATAGAGATTGCGCGTGAGACTACTCTATGTTCCACATCGCTACAGGCAAAAGAACGGAACCGTTCAGTATTGTTGCCCGGAGTTTAAAAACTTTAAAATATCCACTTGGTATCCCAATTTCATTATATTGGGGTCACTAGACTTGAGATTTTGACAGACCTGCATCCAAATAAAAAGGCAAGATACTATAAAAACAAGAAAAAGATACTTAAGCAAAAGTACGAAATATTCATAAAAGTACTTAGGAGTATTTACCTAATTAATTATATTAGGTATTAATCTAGCATGTACCGCATGGGAGTAGTATACATAAAATTAGGCGGGAGGGGTCCGAATCCGTGGAGCAGGATGTCTCTCCTGTAGCCTATTTCTAATTCTACATACAAAAGAAATGTGGATTTATAAATAAGCTTAAATTTTGATTAAAAAAGGTTAATCCCTCCCCAAGCTACGCCCATGATGTACGCGACATATAAACAAACTTACGACTAGTCTATGACATTTTTACAGGTATAGACTATTTTATTATCTTACCCGCAGAAGAACTGAAGTATTGAGCGATGTAGGCTTGAAAATAAAAATATATCATTAAATACATTTAAACCATTTCAGCACGTAATGGCCTACAACAGTTATAAATACCTATTACGGTTTCAAAATAAGAATCTAATGCCTTTATTACATAATTTAAAAATGGTATTGAACGGTGCGATGGAAACACGCAAACATTTTGATATTTTTCCAATTAATTCCAAGGTTCTTGAATCTGAAATCGTATTTTATGATCCGTCAAAGACCTGCATCGGGTAATCAACCTAAAGATTGTTTACTAAGACTGGTTCTTGGAAATATTTTTTCAACAATTAATTGCTCCGCTGTGTAAATATAACGCCACGAAAAAAATAAAAAAAAATGTGAAAACACCACCAGATTATCGTCTATTTTATGTAACGTTTTCAGACCAACTAGATCAGTGGTTCCCAACCTGTGGTCCTCAACGGACAAAATATGATCCGCGAAAGTTTTAAAATTTCACTCTTTTCACCTCAAAAATGTCATTGATGCAAACTGATTCAAGTTTCTTTAGAAATCTGTCTTCTATGAAAACACTTTCTAATTTTGATTTCAAAGCACAGTTATACCACAAGTTTTGAATATCTATATGATATAAGTTTATTTTTAGTTTAACAGTTTTAGTTCTTGTTTCCTGGTCCTTGCTAGCAACAAAGAAATCAAAGTGGTCCCGGGTCAAATAAAGGTTGGGAACCACTGGACTAGATCATGGACGCCCGCGTATAAATGACAAACACCGACAACAACCGGGCTTTCTATGGCCAAGAGGTGGCAAAAAATCTTGCAAAGTTTTCTCTGCGCCACCTTATGTATGGCTGGTAAAAAAGGCCTAATCCCTCCTCGTCCACCGATTTCTGAATAAAGTACTCGAAATTTTGTATTTTTTAAGTCTATTTTAGCCTGATAATCTGTAAAACTTTGGTAGTAGGGTTTGACGCGTTCTTAACCCGACACCTAACACGAAAGCTGTTTCCAGTCTTACCAAGGGGTAAGGGATTAGGGGTATCATATCAACCAGTTACTGGGTTGTGGAGGTCAGTCGTTCCGTGTAAAATACTGGTATTTAGCTGTATCCCGTTATTCTGGAAGCCGGCTGGAACCGTTGGGAAAGACTAGGCAGATTGATGGGTGCGTTCTTAACCCTCAAAACTCATATTACATGATGGCGTAAGTACGAATTTAAGCAGGTTCGAAGAAAAAGAGAAACGGGACAGTTACAGTTGGCGCTGGCGCTGGAGTTCCTTCCGCCGTGCTCGTACAGCTGGAAGGTACCGTGACTGGTGGGCGTGGTGTTGACGCTGCCGGCTGCCGCCTGCTGGAGCCCCGGCGTGATGTCTACCATGTCATCCTCGCTCGCCGACTGCATGCCCCGCCCATTGTTGGGGTTACCACCCTGGACAGACAAACATCGACTTTGTTATTGTTGCCATAAACAAAATTTCACGAGATTTAGGGTATTTTTTTAACCGATTGAGGGTCTGTCTATGGATGTTTATCTGTTCCTTTGTAGCAACATATAGGCAAATGAAGTATCGTTGGATTTGTATGAAAAGTATATGCAACATAGATTTTTCCTCAAAATTATAATTTCCCGTAAACGTTACACTCACAAAATTTTTCATAGTCGTCGGGTTTTTTCTTATCTTTAAATAAGACTCGGATCTAGATCAGAAGGATAGTACTTTGGAGGTATGCGGTACAGAGAGTAAAGTCCCGCATACCTCCATTGAAAAGGGGAGGATCCTCCGAACCAGACGGTTGTTGTGTCTGGTGGGCAACTGCCCGATAGTTGATATTCGGACTGTTGTATACATTCAAATCGCAATGTAAACTTCACTTGCGCGATGCAGGATTTTTGTTGAGTTGTAGATGGCGCTGCGGTTCTTTTTGTTGCGATGTATATTTGCTTCGTTGCTTTTTTCTTGTGGCGGCATTGATGCCGCTACATCACTCCCCTCCTGAGACCGGAGGTCGATAGTGGATGAGTCGTTCATACATCTTGAGATGCTTGCCAGGCCAGTGGAAGGTTGGTTCCAGTGGGTCGGAACCGGAAGTCGCAGAGTTCGCGGTGAGTCGGAACTGTATGCGGTGCCCCAGTGAGTCGGGGTGATGTCATCCCAGTGAGTCGGGATGATGCTGCAGGCTCCAGTGAGCCGGAGTGGTGCTGCTGGCTCCAGTGGGTCGGAGCTGTGCGACGTATTGACGTGACTGCTTGGGGTCGACCAGGAGAGGTTCTTCGTGGCTCTTCATGTGACTGGCCGAAGGTGCAGTGTGCTTGCCAAGGTCGCTGATGAGGTTGAGGATGATGAGAGGCTGAGGATGCTGACCAGGAATGCGCGTCAGCTGCATTCTGGTGGTCAGGATACCCGTAGAAGCCGTGGGTACTGGCTGGCTGTATGACTCGCTGCTCGAAAGCTTGAGGTCACGATGGGAAGTGATGATGACGTCACTCTGAGGTAGTTGCACGAAGGCTGCGCTGACGTTCAATGTCGAGGGTCACCAGTTTGGAGGTATGCGGTACAGAGAGTAAAGTCCCGCATACCTCCATTGAAAAGGGGAGGATCCTCCGAACCAGACGGTTGTTGTGTCTGGTGGGCAACTGCCCGATAGTTGATATTCGGACTGTTGTATACATTCAAATCGCAATGTAAACTTCACTTGCGCGATGCAGGATTTTTGTTGAGTTGTAGATGGCGCTGCGGTTCTTTTTGTTGCGATGTATATTTGCTTCGTTGCTTTTTTCTTGTGGCGGCATTGATGCCGCTACAGTACAATAACTAAACTAGACTTTCTGGACTTATTTCTTCCAGCAATCAACTTTTATCCCTAAATTTCCCCTAGTTAATTTTGGAGCGTTATAGGTACATAAATGTCTAGGGCAAACTGCTCCAGCGTCTTGAAAGAGCCTGCCAAAAAAATAATACAGGCCCTACATAGAACGTGCCATTATCTACAGGTGAACAACGTCTGAAACCGTCTTCCTGACCTCCTGTTGAGTGGGTAGATGGCAAGAATAGAAAATATCAATATTATTTGCGACGTAATATCGATCATTCTTACGTAAGTACACACGAAAACAGCTACTCGGGAAGTCTGTGGGCGGACGACCAGACTCAACATTATCGTCTCGTAGGATCTGGCTCGTCAATTAGGAACGTATTCATATCCGAGCGATTGCCACCTCGTTGGATTAATGGCGAGAGCGTGTGAGCGATGCAACCAACGCCGGGGTCGCAGACCTTTAAATTCGTTCTAGAGCTAGCACTATATCTGAGGGGGAAATCGACAATTTATTTAGCAAGGTTCGCTTTCGCAACTCAGTTCACTCGCAATCTGTGAACGATGTAGGGAATTTTGCGGTGTTTATGCAACTGAGATGCGAATGTTGCTTAAAAATATGTAGAATTGGCAGTCTTTTTTTCAACATCAGTTACAGGTTACAGGACATCGTTAGACGTTCAGGTTGAGTTCAAAATATAAATTAGTAGTTCTAAATACAACTACTATTTCATATTTTTAACCGACTTCCAAAAAGGAGGAAGGTTCTCAATTCGACTGTATGTTTTTTTTTTTTTGAATGTTTGTTATGCGATCATTCCGTCAATTATTAATTGATTTTGATGATTCTTTTTTTATTTCAAAAGCCTATACTCCTGAGGTGGTCCCATTGTCACCAAGTCAGAATCTGATGATGGGATCCTAGGGAAATCGAGGGCAACTCTCAAATTTTAAAGGCACATACAATGTTTTTCACATACTTTCTAATGCAATTCAGATAATTGTGCCTGGTAATCAACATCTCATCTTGCTGAGCTGATGATGGAAGGTATAAGTTAGGATCTGATCCCAGGAAAAATGTTTGTTCAGCGATATTTTTGCCAATTGTCAACCGATTTGAATGATTCATTTTTGATTGGAAGAGTATTTTTCCAAACTGGCCCCATTTCAATTTAGTGAAGATCTGATGAAGGATTTCGGAAGTAGGCAACGGAACTCTTCAAAAAATGAGAGCAAATCTCCCGGTATTGCTGAAATTGCATGTCTGTTTATTGATTACACCAGTTCATAACATAACATCACGCCGGTACGCTGTGAAGGGGTACGCAGATCCAAACAACTCAGCTTGAATTAACATGTTTTTGGGGTTATATATTCGGGCATAACTTTATTGTTTATTAACCGATCTTGATGATTATTTTTGAATTGGGTTAAGTTATAGCTATATTGCATTTGCACTTTACTGAGAACTTCAAAGATAAACCAGTGACCTCCTCACCTTAAAATCAGTAAAAACTAGTACCAAAGCAAAGTAGATATTTAACTATGAGCTGGTCTGGACTTGGACTGCGAAGGCACACAAAGCAACTCCTTTATGGCAAATAGTACAACCACTCATTATGGGAATTATGTCACTTAGTTGTGGGCTATCACCACTAAAAAGTGGAAAATAAAAAAGTTTTTTTCATAACAAATCAACCGACTTCCAAATAAAAAACACTGCAAAGTATAAAATGACTTCAATTTCGGAAGTCGGTGTCAAAAAACGAAAAAACGACCAAAAACACCGCCTGCCGAAATTAACATTATTTATTTTCTACGTTGTAGTGTTTTTCATTTGGAAGTCGGCTGTATTTGTTTGTAAAAAAGTTATTTTTATCGTTGATTTTCATAGAACAATAGGCACCCGGTTCATATTCCGATAAGAAGGCATGCACCGAATCACAACAATTTGATAATCATGCACGTTAATTTTAAAATTAAATGATTGATACTAACGTGTCCCGTCCGGCTGGCAGTAGACCGCAGCAGCCGATACTTATTTTTCCCACCCATTTTGCTGGAGTATAGTGAACTAGAAGCGACCCCTCGGCCCGAGGTAGCCCGCGAACTGCGCGATGCACACGGCTATTGCAATGGTGGCAATTTGGTTTGATTGAAACATCTCTGGACATTGTGCCACTACAATGTGCGGCTGACACGAAAGGAGCTGGACTTCCGCATCAAGCGACGAACGAACGGGAGTAGATACGTGACTGTGGCTAATAAAACCTAGCTATACTGCCTATCCTGGACACGTATTATTTTCTCCTTTATAGTCTACTAGACTAGACTCATTTTTCATATTTTTGTCCTTAAAATTGCTTGTAACATGTAAGTAGGTATGCACGACCGCGCAGCAACCTCAGGTGCTGTAGCTATGTAGGTATCCGAACGTATGTCTGACACGGCACTGCCGGTATCGATTTGTGCAGCTGCCGCGACCTACTGCCATCTCTCCCAAGTACCAACCCTTTAATGAACCAACCAAAACCTACCACTAATTAAGATAAGAACATTTATTTGTCCAAAACACGAGTAGGTATACGAACACATGGCATGCAAAATGTTTAAAATTAAATAAGGTATATCAGTCATGTTTTGCCTTAACGGCGGCGCACAAATGTAAATAGGTGGGTTATTACATAAAAATCAAATAATTATAAATTTATCCATTATTCCAATATTAAACAATCCAAATACTACAGTACAGTGTCATTGATATTAACTCATCATCTTCTATATAATAAAAATGAATCGCTAAATGTGTTGCTAAGCGCAAAACTCGAGAACGGCTGGACCAATTTCGCAAATTCTTTTTTTGTTGTGTTTGTTATTGTGAGAAGAAGGTTCTTATGAAAGAAAATTTTGAAAAACGTTAATAACCGGGCGAAGCCGGGGCGGTTCACTAGTAGATAATAAAATTCAAGTCAATTAAATGCCAAAGTAAAAAGGAATATAGAAATTAAATTAATTTATCATTTAAAAAATCGTCAGCGCTGTAGTAGGCTTTTTCTAAAAGAAAGCTTTTTAACCTATTTCTTAATTTTCCGGTTGTATAATCCCTCCAATATTTTGGCAACGCAACGTTATAAATATGTATAGAATTGGCGCCATCTATTCTATACATAGAATAAAAATGTAACGGATCGCTGTCTGTACATGGAAGATATATGAGAAAAAATATTATTGGGACCTTTATCAACGCAAATAGCACCCAAAACAATTATTGTTAGAATTTTTGTCCGGTTGTCTGTTTATCCGTTTGCCTGTGGGTTTGTGCACGCTAATCTCAGAAACGGCTCATCCGATTTAGATATGGTTTGGCTTCACTTAACATATCGGTTCATAAATAAAAAAGTTATGCCAATTTAAAGAATCACGTCGAACGTTTGTTTAACTATATCTATCTATTCTTTCTCTGTTCAGTAGCATTGACTGAAACTTTACTAAACTTCATAATCTTAAAATGGAAATGTCTGCCCCAAGTTACCATTAAGCCAAAGTTAGTATAGAAAAACTTTTTCTCAGTAGAGCTGTCCTGGGATCTAGGAATGCAAAGTTTACTGTTGTCGCGTATATATCTATTCTTTCTCTGTTCAGTAGCATTGACTGAAACTTTATTAAACTCCCTAATTTTAAAATAGAAATGCCTGCCCCAAGTAAACATTAAGCCAAAGCCGTATAGAATAAACTTTTACTCAGTAGAGCTGTTCTGGGATCTAGGAATGCAAAGTTTACTGTTGTCGCGTCTATTTCGTATTACTTTTTCTGATAATAGGGGGAACAGGTGTGGGTTCGATTTGACAAACATAATGGTCTCTAAAATATACATGGATAGAAGAGTTCATATTTTATATATTTATTTAAATGGCTTGTTGCTCTCAGCAACATGAAGTTTAAACATGGTTCTAAAGCACCTCTTTTGGGTTTTAAAAATATTACATTCTTGTGTGTTGAACTGCCCCAAAATATTATTCCGTATCTTAAGTTAGAGGACACTAAGCCATGATAAGCCGTAAGCAACGCTTCAACATTTAACATTGGGGCTAATTTATACAGTACCTACTTAAGTGGAATTACATTTTTTTTTTGTTTAAGGCTTCCGTATACGCTTGCCAATCTAATTTACTGTATATTGCTCCAAGAAATTTGGTTGTATCAACTTTGTATACTTATTTTATTCGCTCGCACAATAGTGAACATAAGCATTTGGAATGGTTGATCTTTGGGCAAAATGCATAATATTAGTTTTTTCAAGATTTATCTTAAGATTGTTGTTTTCTAAGAATTTTATCATTGATTCTATAGAATTGTTAATGTCAGTTTCGTATGTCTTTATGGCAGGCAATTGTAATGGTAGGTACTATCATCAACAAACAATGTTATTGGGTGTTCGATACTTTTGGGTTGATCATTAACATAATTATACACGCTGAAATTTTAATGGTTGTTTTTGCGCAGCGAAATGAGTTTGTCTTGGTAATAGAATAGAAAAATTAAATAAAATAATAAATTAAAAATCAAGAAGTGGCAGAATAACAATTGTGATAAACAAAACTCGAAAGCGACTTCGAACCAATAGTTATACATCGCGATAGTTTCGCGCAGGTTGTGCGCTTGGTGGTCAAGCGGCCGCGGTCGTTGCCCTTCGCGTATCAACCAGCTGATAGATATAACATCGCCGCGTGATTGCGGCAAGTTAATGCCGTATTACTACTCGCGTACATACCTACGTCACGTCTAGTGAGTTACAATTGCTTCTCACGCTTTCGAGTTTATCAATATTTTATTAAATTATTTAAAAAAAAAATAAGTTTATGTTTCGATAGTACTACTGATGGCTAATCGTTCTGCCGCGGGAAACCACAACCAAAACAACCAAAAATTTCAGCGTGTATATGTCACCGGAAAAGGGCAAACGCCGTAAGATTTATAACTATTTTTACTAAATAAGACAAGCATATATTGGAAACTATTAAATTTGGATGAGATTTATTGTTTACAAAACAATTGTTTCATAAAATATAGAGAAATTATCATTTAATCAAGCAGTATTACAATCTTACGGAGTCTGCAATTTTCCGGTGACATATAAACAGTATAAAAAAGAATGGGCCTGCGAAACACGCTAAATTTAAGAACACGCCCTTTTGACTTATGAATTACTTCATGTTTGTTGCTTTTATTTACTGCCGATATTTCTGTAAATTGTCTTTTGTTACTCAAATATGATTGAACAAGGCTTGAGACATTCCCTCTGATGCCATATGCTTCTAATTTTTCAATCAGTATGTCGTGACGCACATGCGCGAATGCCTGTGTTTATTAGCATTCTACTTTTGTCATGACACTACGTAAGAAATAATATATTGGTAAGTTTATTGTTTTACCATTTCTGACCACTTTCTGTTCTTTCGCTAGTATATTTTCTGTTTTTGAGATAAGTATACAACTGTTTAAATAAATACTTTTCAAATATTTTTGACAATATACTGATAAGGGATATGGGAATTGCAGTAGCTCTTTATTTTCTTTTTTGAATATTGGCTTAGCAGTAGATATTTTTATTGCTTCAGGAGAAATACCAGTCTCTATGCATAGATTAATTATATTTCTCCTGCTACTGATTTTATAACTTTTGTTGATGGACCATCGTATACCTGTATTTTTAATGCTTTTATAATACACGTTTTTTTTAATACACGTCGATTGGCAGACATGGAGGAGGATAAAGGAATATTTTCTTTTTGTATCAATGGCGTAGCTTTTCTGCCTTTTTTTTTAGTATTAATTTTGGCAACGAAATAATTATTGAAAGCGTCCTTTGGGTCAGCGATCATGTAATTTTTTAAACGGATTTTTTCAATACAGTTTTTCGTAATGTTGAATTTATTATGAGTTATTTATAATTTTCCAAGTAGCTTTGGATTTATTTCCGAATTTTTTTTTGTGTACTTAGTTGTTTTGTGCTCTCTTAGTTTTTTTTTAAATAGTTTATAGTAATTACTAAGCTTTTTTACAAGGTTTTATTTAGTTTCACTTGTCTCGATGGTTGTCTGTAACTATTCTTGTAAGTTAAATTTGACACACTTCCCGGTTTCCGATTGAGCTAAAATTTTATTTATTTATTTATTTATTAAGTAAGGCACACCAACGACATATTTACAATTAAAAAAAAAACAGGAAATTATAGGTATTGAATTCTGTGCAAATACATCACTTATAGGTACAACATTCTCTATGAAAGATTAACATGATTAACAAAGATTCATTAGTTCATTTGAAGCAAAATAATAATTAAATTTAAACAATGCATAACAAAATAAAATAAATTACACTAATAAAATTGATAAAAAAAAATCGTTAATAAACAAAAGATGTCAAATATAGGTATGTCACATAGCGAATAAGTTAAATTAATTACAATAAAATAAAATAATTAAAACAATTTCAAAAGAAATTTTGCACGCATATAATACAATATTATGATAACATGGAGCTGATCTGATGATGGAGCTGGAAGGTGGCCATAGGAAGTCCGTAATAAAACGACACAATTCCATCGAGTTTGGGCTCGTTTGATTTTTCTTGACGAGTACTTTGTTCCTTAATGGTAAACAGTTGATAATGAAGCTGGAAGGTGGTCTTAGGCTCTCCATAATAAAACGACGAAACCGCATCGAGTTTGGGCTCCTTGTTTCGTCTTGATTTACTTTGATCTTTAATAATATCCATATTCAACCCCATCAGATGCGGGAAAATACGTTCGTTCAAAGCCAAAGCATTTATTTCAAATAAACCATTACCAGGTACTTTTGAATTGTCAAAGTCAGTCCGTCAAAAACGTGAAGCTATTTGCACGTTCGAAAGCGTAGATCTCTATGAAGAAGAACGTGCAAGAAACTCCACGAACACTCTTTTAAATCATTTTATGTTTACAAAAATCCTGGTTACTTTAACCTTGTTGCTTCTATATATGAGAACAATGTAAAGAAAGAAAAAACAATTTATAGTAGGTTTCAAATATTAAACTGAGGCCACTGCCTCATTGGAGACTGGTCATCCCTTAGTTGCCACTGCAACTAAGGGATGACCAGTCTCCAATGACCGTTCCATTTGTTATAAACGTAAATTCTATTATGCGAAATGGATACAATGAGAAACGTTACAAATAATGAACCAGTAATTACAAAACTTAGGTATATGAACATGATTTTACTATAACTTACAAATCCTATTAATTAAATAGATGTGTTATTTAAATAAAATTTAAATTACACTTGAAACCATCTCATGTGTGCGTACTTTGAATTACTACGGGCTACGGAAAAACGCCGCTACGCGCTACGAACTACGTCGTAGTAAATCCCGAACCACAAATCCAAAAAAAAATAACAAGTTTTTATTGTTAACTAGCTACAACATACTCCCGGGATGAAAAATATCCTATGTGTCCACAAAAACTTTTGTTACGACATCACATTACAAATCCTTGATTTTTTCGGCTATTCTATACTATATTATGTATGTATTATATATAAACCTTCCTCTAGAATCACTCTATCTATTGCTGAAAACTGCATAAAAATCCGTTGAGTAGTTTAAAAGTTCTAAGCGAACAGCCAGCGAAAGCGAATTCATTTTAAACTATGTAAAGATAAACAGAACTAAAGAAAGAAGAACTGAAGTTAAAAATAACTTAATTCTGATAAGAGATATACCATTTTATTGTTGACGCATATCTCCTCAACTTGCATAACTTTTGTAATTTAGTTTATTTTATTTTTCTGTTAAGCGTCATGCTTGTCTCAAATAAACATTTTTCTTTCTTACATTATATCTCACAATTATATCACATTTTTTTATATAAAAGCGTGTTACATTTTGACGGCAAGAGAAATAAAGAAGGTGTAACGCGCTTTTATTAAAAAAAAATGGGATATAATGTACTTTTTAAATAGTATAATTATTTCTTATCAGAAATAATTTATTTTTAAAATTTTAGTCCTTTGTATTAACAATCAAAGCTTGTTTTAAAAAAATAATCTGGTTGGTTTATAAATGATATTTATTTTGCAAGTAGGTTAAATATAACACTTTTACACGTCAATCTTTTTTGGTAATTTTAAGCTAAATGTGGCCGGTGTTTTCTAGCTGACTACCCTGAGAAAAAACAACCGAAATAAACTCAGAGGTCGATGGTGTATTGCCATAAAAGCTCTTTTCTTTTTACTGCATAGTTTTTTTCCACGCGACACCCATTTCGATTGTCTCGTAGTATTTATTCTAACATTCTTTACGAGAAGGCATAAGACATAAAATAATTTAAATTAGTCAAGAAAATATTTAGAAGGTACATTACGATGATTAATTTAATAACAAGATTTATAGTAAATTTACCGTTTTTTAACTGATTTCAAAAAAAGAAGGAGGTTTTATATTAAAATGTCTGTATTAAGAGCCGCCAGAAATAAAGTATTATTGGTGTCAGCCTCATTAGTCGACGTTGGAATATTATCCGGTGATCTCATAATCAGAAAAATATAAATGTTTTTCGTCTTACAACTGTTTTTATGGCGCCTTTCCATCCTTATTCACCTTGATATCTTTCGGGTTTACTAGGAAAATATATTCTACGACTTGTACCTAATTAATAATAAAAATATTCCTAAATTGGGACCAAAAAGTGTGACCGAGGATAGATCCACTTTCTTGAATTATTTTATAACTATACCTTTTCATAAAAACTGTCCGTATGATTCGTTTAAATAATAATTAACAGATTCTGAACTTAAATTCTGTATAGAAAATGTGTATACCTAAAGAATCTGCTAATCAGGTATTATTCAAATGAAATGGTTCGATTTTTTTATTATGACTTTTTTATGAATAAGGCTGTTTATTTAAAGGGAAGCTGTTACCAGAAAGAACTAAATCCATAATCATTGACTGAACCAATAAAAAATCAATATCCACTAAGATTTGTAGATAACTACTATTTAAAAATAAAGAAGAAACGTGGGTAGCTAATTATATCGTATATTTTAAATACGTATTGTCATTTTAAGTGCGTTATTATTATTTTGGGAACACTTAGCCTAGCTGCAGTGGTAAATATAATAAAATCTATTTATATATTAAATTTATAATAACTATCTAAATATTATTTGAGTCATCATTTCAAACTGCGAAATAAAATCAGTATGATTCGTTATTCATAGAACGGATTTCTAGGTTATTGGGTGCCGTATGGGTCCATCTTTGTACAGCACGAGGATAAAAGCTATACTTACATACGGTGTACTACAAATAATCCGAGCAATGGTTGAGCACTAATTACACACTGTTAATAACAAGGCGAAGAACAGTGTTTAACAATATAATTCCCACGAAAAATATTAGGAGCGGCACATGAACGTTCGCGAAGCTACTCCCAGCACAGTCAAACCACCCACTGAAATGTGCGGGGGTGAAAATCGATAAAACTCTGAAGGGCGCCGACCACGGCGTGCTACCCAGCCATCAAAGAGAACGCGGCGGATTTGAGAACGTCGCCACATCGCGCGTGTGGGACAATACCTGCACGCAAACGCATTTTAGGCGGGTTAGCCAGCAAGTAAAGCATTACAAGGATAATGCACCTAATAGTACAGACAATAGAGTACATAACACTGCTAGCGCCGCGGCGGCGGCACACCTGCAGTGTGCGCATCTTGGACCACGGCCCGGTCCAGCCTTCATGACGAGTATATTAATAATGTTTTTGAGCCAGAATCGTATATCAAAGGACTACTGAGCTCGGTAGTTGCAAATTCTGTGATAGTTTAAAGTTTTGGTCAAAGGCCGAAACCTTAGAAGTCAATTGTTTACGGGAAACTAAGCGCGTGGGGACTACTATTATACATATTTAACATTCAGTTTAAACTAAAAATAAAATAATTAGGCATGGAATGAGATATTTATACATAAGGCAAGAACAACCTTTGATTTCAAAAAGACAAGCTAGTAAAAAAAACTTTTTTACAAAAATATACAACCGACTTTCAAATAAAAAGCACTACGAAGTATAAAATAAATAACTTTCATTTCAGCAGTCGGTGTTTTTGGTTGTTTTTTCGTTTTTGCACACCGACTTCAGAAGTTATTTTCATTTTATAGTTATTTTATACTTTTTCGTGTTTTTATTTGGAAGTCGGTTGTATTTTTTTGTTAAGGAGTTACATTGTGTGCCTTCGCAGTCCAAGTCCAAACCAGCTCATAGTTAAATATCTACTTTGTTTTAGTTCTTACTAGATTTTATTGATTTTAAGCTGAGGAGATCACTGGCTTATCTTTGTATTTATCTACCTGTATTATGCAAATAAATAATTTGAACGCAAAAAGAATGATCAAGATCGTTCAGTAAACAATAAAGTTATGCCCAAATAGATAACCTCAAAACATGTTCATTCAGATTATTTCAGATTGACTTGTTTGCATCTGCGTATCCCTTCACAGCGTACCGGCGTCATATTATGTTATGAATTAGTGAAAACAATAAACAGACATGCGAGAGATTTGCTATCATTTATTAAAGAGTTCCATTGCCTACCTCCGAAGTTCTTCATCAGATCTTCACCAAATTAAAACGGCACCAGTTTGGACAAATACTCTTCCAGACAAAAAAGAATCATCCAAATCGGTTGAAAATTGGCGAAAATATCGCCGAACAAATATTTTTCCTGGGATCACAGCATCAGATCCTGACTTATACCTTCCATCATCAGCTCAGCAAGATGAGATGTTGATTACCAGGCACAATTATCTGTATTGCGTTAGAAAGTATATGAAAGACATTATTTGTTTTTAAAATTTGAGGGTTGCCCTTGATTTCCCTGGGATCACCAGATTCTGACTTGGTGTCAATGGGACCACCGCTGGCTATTTGGCTATTTTTTGAGGTCGGAATAAACGTTGTCACTTGGTAGTTGTAGTTTACGGTAGGAGTACGGTTGATCACGCCACCTATCCCGCGTACCGCAGATAGGCTGGCACTGACCTCAAAAAAATAATTAGCATATTTACTTTAGATTTTTGAAAAAATAAAACTTTTATTTCTCCCTTTTTTAGTTATTAATTGAAAAAAAATATAGTTTTAAATTGGTTTTTCTTTTCATTTCTTTAAATTCAGTTGTAACTGAAGCGGTTCCCTATGTTGTAGTTGGTATACTTAGTCCAACTGTCAAATATTTTTTGCACTCCCACTCATAGTTTTTGAGATATGCGCGGACAAACATACAACATATACTAATGTTTGGCACACATGTAAGGAAGCTGGACAAAATTACACACTTATACGGGTCGAATTGATAACCTCATTTTTTGAATTCGGTTAAAAAATCTTATTTCTTATATCTATGCAGGGGACCGCCAGAGTTGCAGCCTAACGGGCTAGTAGGAGTTGAGAGCGATCTTGTATGAGACGGTATTTAGCACTTAGGTCTGATAAGGGGATGTTTGTTTGTCAAAAGAAGTGCCATAGTTATGAGAGTAGCACAAGAGACCCCTCTCCCACTCATAGGGGACCACCAGAAACGCAGCCTAGCCTTAGATCTACAAGTTCCTATTGAGGACATTCGCCGTGTGATTTTGGTCGGCAGAAAGCGTGTTCCCGCCGCCTCATTCCCACAGGTGTGTTCACGATCCACAAAAACAGTTTTATATTTGACTTTATGCAAACATCGTCGATTGCTCGAAAAATGGCGATAAATAATATTCTGGCTCACCGTATCCCAGTGTGTAATTAATTAACGTCAAGTGAAAATGAAAATTGTTTCGTTTTTCCGATATTCGGCATAAGTAAAATACTGGTTAATTATTTTCGGCAACTGAAGGTTACTGACGTGGAATTTTACAAATGTTATGTCGGAAAACAGCGGTTATTATGAACGCTTTTATATGTTGTAGTGTGTTCATCATGAATCATTTGGTGCGTTCCAATTTTTACGAAACTATTAATTTATACAAAAGTATCGTCAAGACAAGAATATCAGGTTTCTTACACATGAGACGTATTTGATCCGTAAGTTTTATATTTTGATGATAGAATAGATGATAGAATACAACATCTGTACCGTTGTTGTTGCCCTGTGACCTTTGTCATATTATCGAACCACATAAGGCAAGGTCAAATTATGACGTATATGTATATACGCACCTTTTTGTAGACAGACTGGTACGTCGTACCCATTTTAGGGCCGGTGGACTTTAGAGGAAACCGTTCCATGACAGCATCTGTGAAAAAAAATAACGTTTTGTTAGTAACATCTAAACTAATATTATAAAGAGGAAAGATTTATTTGTTTGTTTGTATCGAATAAAACAAGTATCTAATTGTTTAGTTTGGACATTTCCCGACTAAAAGCTAGTAGCATAGTCCTATCGAACTGGGCAAAAGGATTGGAGACAGAAAATCTACCTAGTGATAGTATCCGCACAGTATGTTATATTTGCATAATATCATTCGATGCAACGTTGGACGGCTGCATCTAGTAGAGCACGTTGCACAAAAGAATCATTTAACTATTATTGGATAGTTGCATATAATTTAAAGCCAGTTAGAGCCCCATCCAGTACTAAATTGGCACTATTGTGTGAAGCGGATGAGTCACTACATACGTATAACACACGGTACGTCGCAAACGGGACCAAGTCACTTTACATCAATAAATGGCTTGCGTTTCATACACTCAATATATCATTCCGGGCGCTTATATTTACAAGATAGAAATTCACACTCGAACATTTAAACTTTAAATAAAACTGAACCGGGGTTGGGCTGAACTGAGGGTGTGTTCATTAATAAGCTTTATTCTGAATCGAGGTAGGGGACGCCATAATCCCCACACCTGTGTGTAATTGCAACTGCAGGTACTCGTTAAATAGCTTTCGGAATTATAGCTTAAAACCGTTTCGTGTATTTTGTGTTTTGCGTCGAAATATTACAAAGCGAAACTAGGCTTCGATATTGAACATTGACTTACGGCCGGTTTACCTTTAACCAACTGTCAAATTAGCTTCCAACAGTAGCTGAAACGTCATTTTTGCCTTTGTAACATGACGTTTCGGCTACTGTTGGTTAGCTAATTTGTTAAGACCGGCCGTTAATGAACTAAGATGAATGAACTTAGATAATACGAAAGTATATACCCAATATTTATGCTTCCGTTTCTTTTTGCTTAAAATAATAATAGTAAGTTCATCAAGTTCACTTGCTTAACGGATGAAATTATATTTTATCAAATAAAATGTTTCTGAACATTAACCAATAAAACATTTCACTGACTATTATATACTTACTAACAGTAGTAGGTATAGTCAGTGAAATGTTTTATTAGATACAGATCTATCTATCTATTTTATATATAAAATTCTTGTGTCACAATGTTAGTTACCATACTCATCCGAAACGGCTTGACCGATTTTTATGAAGTTTTATATGCATATTCAGAATCGGCTACTATCTATTTTTCATACCCCTAAGTGATAAGGGTTGTCCACCCCTAACATTTATTTTTTATTGTTTGGACAAACATTTTATTTTTTATAATGTGGCATTTAAAAATACATTTTTTAATAGTGATATTAGTGCTTTAATTATTTTCTACTCTTGGCGGTCGATAATTGATCATTTACCACTCGATCAGTTAGTTATTCTTGACTATTTGTTTGGTAGAACGCGCTAATCCTAGGAAGTATATTTATTGAGTAAGGCTATAGGCTATATAACATCACGCTACGACCAATAAGAGCCGAGCATTCATGAAAAATGTGACGCAGACGAAGTTGCGTGGGTGAGCTAGTAATATATAAAAATGAATTCCTATTTCCCTTGGTCACGGCATCACGCGTGAACGACTGGACAAATTTATCTAATTCTATTTTTGTTATGTTTGTTATTGTCAGGAGAAGGTTCTTAGAAAATAAAATATATAAAAATTGCATCCTGGCAAAGCCGGGGCGGGCCACTACACACTACACTATACAATAAATTTCATCTGGTAAGCAGGTGTGTGAAGGTCGATCTGACTTGGGATATTAGACTATAAATACTGCGGCTGCCTGTAGCCTCCCATCGTCGTTCGAAGATATATTGGCAACAATTATACTTGTGGAGACCGCTAGTCGTCAACTAAAATGTTTGATTTTTGGGTCGAAACGGAACCGAACCCGAACCTTCGGTCGGTCTTTATTCCTGGCATATTTGTAGAAGAGATCGATTTTTATTAGTAGGTCTCTAAATCTTCCTGCCCTTATCCTATGTTACTTGGGGTCGGCACAACACGTTTTGCCTTCCATTCTGTCCTATCTGTCAGCCGTCACGCTTTCACTAACTCCTTTTTCTTTCATATCATTCCTAACACAATCTATCCATCTTTGATTTGGCCTCACGATGAGAGTCTCACTACATCCATCCACATTTATATGCATAACTATTTTAGTTACGTGCATTTCGTCCCTCCTCTTCACATAACCATACCAAGATAAGCGATTCCCTTTTAACTTTTACGTCACTGGCGCCACTATTAAACTACCTCTAATGTACTCATTCCTCACTTTATGCATTCTCGTTACTCCACACATCCATCTCAACATTTTCATCTCCGCTACATGCAATCTTTTCTAATCCGTCTTTTTCACAGCCCAACATTCTGATCCATGCAGTACGACAGTTCTTATCACGGACTTATAGATTTTCCTCTTTAACTTAAGGGGCATCAGTGTGTCGCAAGTTGTGTGTGGCAGTGACCTGTCGCTATTTCATACATCCTGAGTTGATCCGGTGCGTTACGTCCCGGTCTATTTCACCGTCCCCCTGAACAAGCGACCCGAGGTACCGAAAGTCAGAGCAGATCGGTATAGGCGATCCGGTGAGAGCTATAGGCATAGGACTGGAGAGACCGCAAACCCGCGGAAATTGCTGCTCAGTTTAAGGCCAACACTCTCCAGTCTTTGCCATCACGTCTCCATCTGCTCTGGACCTCTAGGCCGCTTTCGGCAACCAGCACAATGTCATCAGCAAACAGCATGCACCAGGGAGCCTCTTCCTGAATGTCCGACGTCAGAGCGTCTATTATCATCACAAAGAGGGCTGAGGGCCGACCCTTGGTGCAAACCGACTGCCACACTGAAGCTGTCAGTGGTGCCCACTGCAGACCGGACTTGAGTACTGCATCGACGGTACCTCGCTTGGATCAACTGCACGTACTTCCCAGGCACACCTTTCTCCTTAAGGGCTACAGGGAATAACTTGCGGTAACAGATAGTGTTTAATTTTGTTGGTTAGCGAATTAAGATAAATATTTTAGTTCGCACCAACAAAATTGTAAAGTAATTTTATGAAAAGAAAGTAGTTAATTTTTAACTTGATGTAAAAAAATAAAAAAATAACATCTGTATTAAAATACTATCTCTATACTAAAAATAAAGCTGAAGAGTTTTTTGTTTGTTTGTTTGTTTGCTTGAACGCGCTAATCTCTGGAACCAGTCGGATGTAGGTAGTGATCGTGCAGTGATCCGTCTCCGGATGTTTATTCTTATTTAAGAATAAACGTCGCGCACGACGAGGGCGTGTCGGTCGCGTCGGGGACCGTTTGGCTTAATTGTATTGTTTTCATAAAATTATGAAGTCTTTTGATGTGATGATGTCCGATTAAATAATTAAAAAAATATGTGAATTAAATTATGATTTATTTTGATAAGAACTAATATCAAGGTGAGGTGCGAATAAAGTGGTCTGCTTTGTGTCGGCGTTTCTATTAACTTTTAAACATCAAAAAGTAGTTATAGTGACATAACTGTTAAAAATACATGGATATGTTACCGGAGAATTGAAAACGCCGTAAGATTGTAAAATATCGCGTGAAATGGTAAACTATTTTTTCTTAATAAGGCGCGGATATATTGGAAACTACTGAATTTGGATTGGATTTATTGTATACAACGATTTCTTCATAATATATCGAGAAATTATAATCTAATAAAGATTTATTACAATCTTACGGAGTCTGCTATGTCCGGTTAAGCAGTTACCAGCCCTAGCGTGCAGAAAAGCGAGTGGTCATGTCCAAAAAAAAAAAACGTGTCTGCTATTTTCCGGTGACAGATATATGGTATCACGGCCTTTTTTGTTTGTACCGCACGGGTCGATCTTTAAGGTTAAGCAACGCTTGCCGAGGTTGGTCTGTGGATGGGTGACTATCTTAACATACCGAGACTCCTCCGTGCCTCGGAAAGCACATTAAGCCGTTGGTCCCGGCTGTCATTTGTAGATCTTTGGCAGTCGTTACGGATAGTCAGAAGCCAGATAATCTGACACCAGTCTTGCCAAGGAGTACCGTGTTACCCAGTTGATGGGTTGTGGAGGACTGGTAGGCAGCCGCTCCACGTAAAATACTGGTATTCAGCTGAATGCGGTTTGACTGGAAGCCGACCCCAATATAATTGGGAAAAGGCTAGGCAGATGATGGTTGATATTGATGGGTTCTCTAAAATTTTGTTCTAGTTCGATTTTATTATTTTGTTATGACATCAATTAGTTTTCAGCGTAAGGAATATTATAGGTATTTTTTAGGGTGCCGTAGTAAAATAAAAGATATTATAAGACAGAGGTAATGCTTGTTAGAGACATGTGTCCTCTTAAAACGAAACCGTATTTCTGGGCAAGTTACAAGTATTCACGGTGTAAAAGGCAACTATTACCCCAACTAGGCTCTCAAAGATAATGAGTAATACTAATAACACCAACAAAATGTAAATTAATAAGTATAAAGTAAAACTAAGTTCATTTGTAACTTTGTAATCTTGTAGTAAAAGCTACTTATTATTTTGTCATGTATGTATACGGGACGGGCAACTCCGGAACCCTTCATTGCGGGTGGCCCGACACGCACTTGATCGCTTTTTTTCTACAATCATCGTCATATTTCAGATAGTTTCAGAAAAAACCGTTATGAAATCGAAAGAATAATACACCTAAAACTTTATCTTAATATATATATTTCATGTGTACGTGTGTATGTCATGTCACTGAACTCCTCCTAAACGGCTGGACCGAAGTTGATGACATTTTTTTGTGTGTTTAAGGTGATTCGAGAATGGTTTAGATTCACAATTGGACCCGGTTGGTGGCGCTGTTCGGGCAGGACAATAACATAAAGACGGAAAAAAATGATTCTGAAGCGGTACGAAGTTCGCCGGGACCACTAGTATAATTTTTATTTACTGCGCTCAGTGCTAAAGGATTCCGTAATTTGAACGTAAGTTGTAACTTTTTCATTCTTTATTTTTTCAGGTAATGTAAATGTAAGGGTAATGGTTACCGTAATTATGTTTATTTAGGGGATGCGGCACACTTACACGTGAGCGAAAGACAGATATGCGAATCTACACGCACGAATCTTCAAGTTAAAGTTTTGGGTAGTGTCGAACCGAAAATAGTTTTAGCAAATTATATTTTTAAACCAAATGTTCATATGGGTTTTCCTCTATTCTATAAGCAAAGAGCTATAATCTACACATTTTTCAAAATGTTTTGTTTTCCATTTTTGGAGCCACGGGACGTTTGGTCCATTTTCATCTAGTTTTTCTAATAACTTCACAAGATCGACATCTACACAACCTTTCTTTTGATATGTAACACGGTAAAGTTGAAAAAACTTATTTTTGTTCTTTTTCATCCAAAAGTAACCCCTTAAAATTTATTATTTACGTAATGCTCCCGTGTTTGGGTCACGGAAGTTCATGTATGTGTACTAAATTTCATCAGAAATGGTTCAGTAGATTCGTAGAAAATTGGTTGCGATGAACGGCAGGGCGGGCAGACAAACAGACGGCCAGACAGATATAAAGATCCGTTTTTTAAACGGACGTTGGAACCCTAAAACTGTTTTACAAAGTTGGTTTTAATCTGACCTATATTGTTTCACTACTGTTTCCCTATACTCGTATCAAAAATGAGACCAGTGAGAAAAACATGCGTGACGTACGTATGCATTTAAAAAAAAATCGGTGTTCTCTTCAGGAGTCGGAGGCAAAAATGCTAGGCACGCACGTCTGCGTCCCTACGTAATCTTTGATAATAGTTTTAAGGTAACGCGTGCAGTACAGAAATGTTCGTGTGTGCGGTGCAGATATGAAAGTGTGCGTTTAGCTCCGCCCAGATGCTCAAGGTTATTAACGTAATTATACACCTTAAATATGCCGTGTTTCTTCTATGATGAACGCGTGTAAGCGAACTTTGGATTGTGATGGATGACTCTATATAAATTTACGCGAATAGTGCTCGGTACTTTTATATAGAAGACTAGCTGACCCGCGCAACTTCGTCTGCGTCACATAAGAGAGAGAGAGAGAGAGTAAGGGTTGGACAGAGTGGGTCGTAGGGACCTATGATACAATTCTAAAGAAGTTGAAACTTTATGTTTTGTCCAGGAACCCCTTGAGAATCATTGAACAAAATTTGATACCTACAGTGCTCATTTTAAAACACGCGGACGAAACCAGTAGAAAGATTGTTTTTGTTTGTTTATCTGAAATGGGTAATTTTCATTGGTTTATTTGAAGATTGATTTTTTTGATTATGCCAGGTAAGACTATTTTAGGTACATCACGCTAATTATCAGTAAGAGTTGAACTATAGTAAAAAAAAATTACGGGAACAGGAATAATAAAGGAACGCTGGATAACACTATCGGGGTCTTAGATTAAATTTAGAATATTTTAAAACTGTAATATCTCCTAAGATATTCATTGAAATCAATGAAAATGACATTTAAAAAAATTGCCCTTACATCTTTATTTTAAGCTTTTGTCCGCATTTTCGTACGCGGATACCCCGTTTTTTCCCGTTCCCGTAGAAATTTCGAGAAATCCTGTCTTAGTGCTCTCCTACACTCCTCAAGGAACCTACACTCTAAATTTCAGCTTTCTACGACCAGTAGTTTCAGCTGTGCGTTGTCTGTCAGTCACTTAGTAATGGTTTTTTTTATATATCTATTGATGATAGCCTAGTGTTTGAAAAGCGATGCCTAAGCTAGTTTTTCAGTGGTTGAATTGAATTTTTTGAATACTTCGTTCTCTACATAACAAAAACATGTCAACTCGCTCAGTGTGACCCCACACATGATCGAGACGACTGCGCTATCATTACCGAGTTTTATTTCGCCCGCGACTTCGTATTCTACGAAATTCTACGTCCCCTCTTCCCCTTTAAAGGGTAGTTTTGGAAGATTAATTACTATGATTTTCTGAGACCACAGAATCAGTGCTGTTGCGACCTTCACCCCGTTGGGGGTTGATTAGTAAAAAAAATCGTTAGATTATGTCCACTTTTACAATGCACTTTCTAAGTAAATTGAAGTAAGCAGTAATATTATCCCTTAAAAACTTCATCACCCCTTTACGGGGTGTAAAGGGATTCAAGGCTTTTCAGCCGACTAAGCGTTAAGATTCTTCCATCCAAACTTTAACAACCTCTAAACCCCCATTGGGGGGTAGTTTTGATAAATTAATTATAGCATTATTTATTAGGGTCAATATTTGTGCCAAGTTTCAAGTTTAAGCGCCCAAGGAATAAGATTATTCTATACAAACTTTAACACCCCCTAAAACGTCTGGGGGTGGGTAGTTTCGACCTTTATAATTCACGTAGGTAAGTATATTGGCCCATGGAATAGTTTTCATGCAAACTTCCTATTTCACCCTTTTGTGGGGGGAGTATCCTGTGAAATCTTAGTGCTCCCCTACACTCCCCAAGGAACCGCCATGCTCAATTTCAGCGATCTATGATCAGTAGTTTCGGCTGTGCGTTCTCTATCAGTCACTGAGTAACAGAAGAGTTTTATATAAATATATTGATATGACAAAGGGGGGGGACACTAACATATTTTTTCAATTTTAATCAGTAGTTCGTGAGATTAACACGTTCAACCGAAGAAACAAACTCTTCAGCTTTATAATTTCAGTACATTTACATCAAATAGTAAATAGAAGAAACATGAAAAAATATTTTTTAGAACATAGGGGTCGCCGCGAAGGCTACGCCGAATGGTTAGATCCGCGCGTACTTTCATATATATAGGACAGTAAGTAGAAAGTTTTGAGAGTTCATCTCTTGAAAGTGTTATTACTGTTGCCGCAAATTTAGACCTTATGAACCGAGCATCAGATCAGTAACTTAACCTTGTCAAGGTTATTGCAACAAAGCATTTCCCACTTAAATTTGATTTAGCACCCCACCCCAGATCTCAGAAGTGAATCTGAATAACTATGCACATCCTGCTTGATCAACTGAGTCAGGACATCTACATCTGTTCCTATTGACATTTCTTAATGTGTGGCATTCTCTGTGCGGTGTAGGAGTGGAATACAACTGTAGAGCTCCGAACGAAGTCCCTTGGTATGCATTGTACAATTGTTTTATTTATATCTCACTTGTTGTAGTCGTACAGACCAGTTAAAGATTTTTCTCCCATTTAAAGCTGTTTACTATTAAGTACTTAGTTAATGCATTCTTAATTATACCTATTTTGGACATTATCTAATGGAGTACTTAATTCAAGCAAAAATGTGATTAAAAGGTAGGTTTGTTTATAATTTGTTAATATTATTAACCAAATTGTATCGATGCGTAACCAGGTCGGGTCACTACATTCTTTACTTTTGTGTTAGTATATCAATTTTTTTTTTTAATGTCCGATATGATTTAAGAAAGAACAATCAACGTAGGGATATAGTAATGAGATGTCTGATGAAAAACAGCTGATGTTATCATCATAATCATTATCAACAAAAGATAATGTAGATGTAGATGACACATTTTGCCTGTTTACCTGAATATCCTCTTAATTACAGCCACTGCTAAACTTTTCCCTCAAACTTAATAAAACACAGAGTTCTTAGAAGTTATTTGTTGTTTGTTTGAAGGCTCCGGCATACACTACTTACTCTAATACATTTCTACCAAGAAATCTCCACGAGATGTAGATCTCGGGGAGAATGAAAAGCACTTTCATAATATAATATGTAATCCCAAATATATGCTTTTCCAAATATTTTTGTTTATGTCCAAGTTTTTTATTTGTAAGTTTATACAAACCAGCACTTGCCAATTTATAGGAGGTGTACTATGCCTATAAGAACTTAAGCCATTAACCATTAGAACCAATCAATGTATATTCATACAATTCTTCTGTTACTGAGTGACTGACAGACAATATGCAGCCGAAACTACTTGTTGTAGGAAGCTGAAATTTGGCATATAGGTTCCTTGGGGGAGTTTAATGGAACATGTGAACGAGAAGTTGTGTTATATATTTTCTAAATAATTATTGGTGATGGGAAATCAAAGATTAGTGTACAACCTAAATGATAGGGAATGTGTTAAAAAGTAGCATGCAGTTGATTTTTATAAGGTTCAGTTTAATAATACCCAAATTTTCAGACACTAGCAAAAAAGGTTATTATTAAACTGAACCTTACCATACATCCCCAAAACTTACTTACCTCAAGAGAATAACTGAATATTTTAACGGTTTATTATATTAAATACAGAAACGTAAACATCGAATGTGAGTATCAAACGCCCCCGGAAAATATACAGTACCAGCGCCCACGGAACATTACCTTATAGCACAATAACCACTTGTTAAATTATTAAGTAATAAACATTACTACGTGTACAGCATTAAATCTGAAGCATATTAAAAAGCCCATTAGAATCGCGAAATAAATTGTCTAAACACCACAACACGTTAGTATTAGTCCATTTATAAAATGAAAGTACAACTAACCTATCACAAAAACATTGTAAGATCCTCGGGTAGCAAGTTATACTAGTAATTATCCATTTATGCGACACTTTCAGGATAATGGATTTTTTTTCAATACAAATGAGATAGAAAACGCGTATAACCAACTAACTTTTAACTTTTTAGTGACGTCGAACGAAAAACACCAATTGCTAAATTGTCAATCAAAAACCCTTCGTGACAGAAGATGACGGTGACACTAGTGACAGTTATAATGACGGTTGACGGTTGCCAGTATGGTCGGTGGAGAGGGTGTAATGAGCCAGACAGACAAAAGTCAACCGAAAGAAGCTTGAATTTTGGACATCAGTAGTTTAGAATGAAGGTGGATACAAAAAATGGATTTTGCGAAGGAAAATCTTTTTGCTAGGGTTTATAAACTTGAAACTAGGCGCAACACGTATTTAGATACGTGTATGCACCTAGTTAAAAAAAAACGTGTGGAAGTAAATAAAAACGTTTTACACAATATTTTTTTTTCCAAATAGGGGTTGAGAGGGTTTTAAAGTTTGTATGGAAGAGATAAAAAAAAAAGAAATAAGATTTCATGGTTGTGTAAATCAACCCTTAAATAAGTGAATAGGCATCAAGTTTTTAGGGGAGGATTTTACTGCTCGCTTCACCTAACTCAACAGTTTTACAAGCAATCTAGAAGTACTACCATAAAATTAAATTTATCCACATTTAACAATTTATCGTTTTTTTTTATTATGATCGGGGTGAAAAACCCTTCGTATGAAAATTCTATTTTGATTTAGCAACTTATTGCAAATAACTATCTAGGTAAAAAATAAATATTGCATCAATTATATTTTACAAGACTACTCTTCACCCTCTTAATAGTCTTGTAAAGTTTCATTGTTTTTTTAACATCCCCTCCACCCCTGGTGGGATGTTGACAGGAGGATATTTAAAATCTTAAAATGAAATGGCGTTCTAGATCCTACATACTAACGGAAAAATTGCCACACTTTTGGTTACCTGGGAATTGGACCCACAACTTCCCGCGCAACAGGATTCTGTGTTCTTCGTAGCAAAAATCCGACCGTTGTGCCTCTTTTAGGTTTCTAGCAGTAAGAAAAATTATTCAAAAAATTAATACGTCCGTAACAATGTTTCAAAATCCAACTCCAATCGGTGCTAAAGAGAAACAACAGTTTGCATGAAGAATTGCAATCTATCAGTTATGAAACATTTCACAAATAATTCATCATGTTCATCATAATGCTTTCCTTAATCATAATTCATTTGGGGTCTCCTTCCATATCCTCTCAGTTAGTTGTTATCTCAGTAGCTGCCATTCCGTTTCATTTCCTTTATTTCATTAACTAAAAAACTACAATATTTAAATATAGATTATTATTATTATAAATAGCTCACGCAAAATAAAATCATTTACAATTTTATGTTATCCCCTTTCCAGAAATATCAATCTTTACATAATCCGTTCGTCTTTACACAGGACATATTGTAATAAGGCTATATGTTTAGGAGCTACGATACCACAGATGCATACATATAGTACGACATCGCCGTCAAACATATAGCAACCCTTAGTTTTAACTTCCAACTAGGTAGGTACATATTTAAATGAGGAGTACCTACTGGAACTGATATTTATTTCATTTTATAAGTCCTTTAAAAATACATGACAGTATAACAACACGACAGAAATCATAGGTATTTGACAATAAATAACCCACGAGAATCTCGCGGAAATTGGAAATCGTCTGGTAAATAGCGTGGCGCAATCACAAGCGAAAATCAAAAACACAAACATTTTTTCGCTAGCAATTTTCCTACCAGTTCAAATTCGAATAAAATAAACATTCACCGCTCGAGATCTTGAACTAATTAAGTGCTTTATAAAACAAGCAGTATATTTTGATGCAAAAACATTTTTCAACAGGTACCTACCAACTCTTACACTCACTTTGAAAAAAATAAATAAAATTTCATACGCCTGAGCCGAAGACGAGTGGTTTATGGAGCTGAGAGGCTGTAATGGCAATTAATGCCAACGTGCATCAAATTACGTTTTTAGGGTTCCGTAGTCAACAAGGAGCCCTTATAGTTTCGCCATGTTCGTCTGTCTGTCTGTTTGTCGCGATTAAGCTCAGAGATGCTTAGCAGTAGAAAGTTGGAATTTGGTATGGGTATACAATACATATTAATCACGCTGACAAAGTGGTAAAACAAAACTTTAAAAAACAAAATTTTGGTGCTCTACACGTAGCGATGAAATTTTGTGTAGGGGGCTCCTCGACACGTAAAGTGACGATGTTTTTTTTATCGTCTATCCTTTGGTTTGGGTTTGGGTGTCGTTGCATAGTTTGTTAACAATATTTTGGGTTGCGAAAACCATTATTCCATCCAAGTATTTTCGTTTATGAAATATTAAACTATAAAGTGCCCTCTGCCAGCTAAACGGTTGTTTTTGTGGATGTGAAAAAGAAAACTATCACAGCTAAGTAGGCTTTACTAGTTAGCGAGTAATATTCGACCTAAGTGTATTTGTAAGTTTGTAATGTCATACTAAAATTAGCTATTTTTATCATGGCTTACGGGACGGGTTACTACGGAACCCTACACTGTGCGTAGCCCGACACGAACTTAGCCGGTTTTTCCCCTTTGCATTAAAATTAGTAACCAGATTGATCATTATTTTGTAATAGGTACGTAGTTGCATGACAAGCAAGTAAGCGAGGACAATGCAATTATCTTGGATTGAGAAAAACTCGGGCTAACGTTTTGTTTCAGGTCCTACGAGTTTGAGTCACAAGCATAACAAATTAATTTGATTTCAGATTATGTTTCGTAAACCAAAGTCCAAGAAAAAAAAACAGCCGGCTAGTAGTGCACAAATGCAGCACACACGGGAAGCTTACCAAACAATGCAGACAAACCCACAGCAGGTTTTTTGGGAATCGTCACAGAATTGCTGGGATCCATCAAACTACGGTCGACAATGTTCTCCCCATCTACTACCATATCTGACATCAGACCCACCATACAATACGCCAAGCATGGCTCATTTGGGGCCGGGGCTGCCCCTTCTAGATTCAGGTCTGCTAGATTTGGGGTCAAGCCTGCCTGATCTGGGATCAACTCTTCTTGGTCTGGGGCCTAATCTACACGACTTCGGGCCAAGTCTACCGAGCCCGTCTGATTTATCAGTGAGTACGAAAAATTTACTTTTTAGTAGACATAGCATTCAAAACAGTACAAAAAAAGAAGCCCTTCATTTTTATGAGCGGTTCACCAATAAATTCGTAACAACACCAGTGAATATGACATTGAGGCAGAGAAGCCAGAACTGCCCGATGTCTTGACGGAGACGCTTTAACTTTTTCTTTGTAAACTCATAAATTTAAACCTACTCATAATGTTCATAGCAGCGGCGTCAACGATTGTACAAGTTGTTCAACACAGTGTCATTTGACGCCAAAGTTCGATAGACGTTCGACGTAGATCGTTTTTAATAAATAAGATATTATGGTTGTCTTGATGCTTTTGAAATGTCGCAGTTGCCAAAAGTAGAGTCCACTTTGAATGTCGAAAATGATAGAAACAACAGAATGATGATGAGATTATTTTCTCATCCCATCACCCAGGTTGAAGTTGAGAAGTAGTGATGAGTTATTAAGTGTATGTCCTTGCTGCTTTTGTTGGTCAGAATTGTCTATATCTAATTGTGTATATGACTTGAGAGACTATTCTTTAAAATCTCTGAATGTGCCATCTCGTCGTACACAATAATGCAGCGCTTATTCTACAAGTCATCACTTCCTCCTTCTAGATTTTATAAAAACATTGGGGAAAGTGCTGTAGGTCATTTTTATGGTGTGGATAGAAGTCAACCAATTTCCAAGGCTCAATTTTGCAAGTAGCATTTGTACGACTGTAAGACTCTGTTACACACTTACACAGGCAGCTCATGCAATATTAGAATTCGCAAAAATTAACTCGCCGGTGACGGCGGTGACTTTGCCCAAACTATAAATGCGCCATCTATTAGGATGCTCAGTATTTATTTTGAATTGTGGTGGTTGCATGGTAGTAGTAGGCAGCGGTAGTATGGATTGCCACCCACAGAGTCCGGTAATGGTACAAAAGTGGTCCCACTTGTTTAGTTTCTGTCTTCTTTTTTTTATTTATTTTTATCCCACCTTTCCAACTTATATAAAAGACTGTTAAAAATAAAATAAAAAACAAAACGTATTTCAGAAAGTGTTCCAATGTTCAATAATTTTAGGATTTTGCATGTTGGCATGTTTGTCAATGTGGATGACATTGACAAACATGCCAACATGCATAATGATCGATAAACCGATTTCTTCCGATGAATCCGGTTTATTCCCCACGCTAACTATATCCGATGATTTGGATAAAATGGCGTCAGCCGAGTTTTTAGAGCAAGCTTTGTCCACAAACGTTGATGAGAACGCCGTTAACGCGATTGTGGGCTCATTAGAAAATCAGTTAGTCACGTCTGTACCGTCGGCATCCTCACATAACAATTACGTGAATGTTATTCCGTCTCAAAATTGTAACATAACTTCAAACGCGGGCTCTATTTTAAGTGGACAGAAATATATTACAGACCAAATTAATTCTGGTGGCATTCAATCTAATATTGTTTCGTCAAACTCAAGTGCCTCTTTCAATAATGTGCAAGCATCAACACAACCAACATTTACATCTCTATCATTGAGTGGTGGTGCTCCTCTTACTAATGAAACATTGAAGGTGATATACACTCAAGCACAACATCTGGGTAACCCCCACGGCGGCGTGACGCTACCTGTACAATCATTGGCGAGCGGTGTCATCGCACAGCCGTCGCAGAACCAGATATTACACGCGGTGACAACCGGCGGCGTGTTACCACAGCAGGGCGCCAAAACTATCGCCATGCAGCCTCCTCTCGTCATAAAGCAGGGCACAAATACTGGCCAAGTGGGTATGCAGCCTGGAATGGTGACTGTCCCAATGACTGTGAACTCTAGCATGCCTGCTTCAATACCTAATGTGATGACACTGAACAAGCCTGGAGGGCAGAACGTTGTAGTGACCACACAGAATTTAGGCTCCGCGCAGCCTACTATCATCCCCAATGTCCAAATATTAAACATGCGACCCGGAGCGCCCGCTGTGGCGGCTCAGAAATCGGTCGCGACAGTATCGCCCAGAGTGGTTATTGGTACGCCTCAAGTTGTTGGTACGAGAGCGACTGCTCCAGTAAGTTTCCGTCTGTCGAAAGTGTACAGACATTTTGCTCAGTATCTTCACATTTTAAAACAAGCTCATTCAGTAACTCTTGTACAGACATTTTGAGGCTGACGGAACACATTTGTGAATGTGGGATGTGAATTGGATGTCACCTCCTTTGATCCTCTCTATTCTGATTGTTGTGATAAGTGTAACCTCCACACACCGTAAGTACTAATAGATGTTAACTGTTCTGTACCAAGAGTCACAGAGTATAGACACGTCTGCTATACCAGGTTTGTTTATATTATGTCTGTTGCAATGTTCTGTCAGTCTCAACTTGCACTTTTAACTATCACTGTTCTGTACAAACACATGCTTTGTATACAAACTGCCTATAAAGCAGCAATATTAATGTCACTCTGGGCTCTTGCATATTTCACTTTCTATTGACACTCATTCTAAATGATCAGCAACTAAGACCTATTGTTCTGAGCCTGTAAAAACTGCTTTGCTGGTCATTTGATCATAATCACTATCATCAACACCCACCTGTTGAAATAGTCCTCACATACAACCATTCAATAATAATACATTTTTCTACTCATTTCATGTTGCATGTATGGTCAATCAATCAATAATGTTTGCTATAGTTGAGTCAATGAAGAATTTAATTTGAGAGCAGCAACAATTTTCATGGTAAATTTCTCACCATCTAGAATTATTAATGGGCTTATGTATAAGTATAATTTTATTAACATCAAGGAAAAATAAATTTATAAAATTTCAACATAATGCCCTTAATAGGAGAGATAATTAGAGAGAGGAATGAGTGTAATTACTTAGATTTTGATGAATTAGTATCTGAATAAAAATATTGGGACAGCTTTATTTACCTAACAATGCATAAAGCCAGTGTTGTCTTAAATGTCTTAAAAAATAAGAATATATTATCCACACATTAATCCAAATTCCATGTTATGATCACAAAATGAATGAAACAAATCTTGCAACTCCTTTCTGAATGTGAATGTTTCTTATTTCGTTGACTCCACTACAAGTTATTTTGATGTATTTGTTGTGCTCTGCAAAGTTAATTATTATTATTATTGAGTAAATATCCTTGCAATAATCCTCGAATCTAATGTCATTAATTTGGCAGATAATTTATTCTGTATACAAGAACAGAAAATAGTAGGTTTTAGTAAATTTGTGATTTAACTTATTTCATTCATGATTGAAACCACAGTAGAGTCTTTAGGTCAAAAGGCAAGATTGCAAAAAATATCTTTAATTGTTAAAAACACCATTGTTTAGATCAATTTTATCTATTGAAATACTGTTTAATGGTAGTAAAATACTCATTCCATTTTTGAGTACAAAAAATATTGTAGCATTTTCCCATAATGCAAACCTTGAAGTTTTGAAAACTAAGTGTTAAAAATAGTAAGTAAATTTGCAGAGACCAATTAAATGTTGTTGCTGAATGAGCCAATATAACTCTAAGCTTGGGATTAATATATTAATGTCTTCCAAATTTCAGTGTAAATACAATCATTGACCCTAGAATGTCATCAGCCAAGGTGCTTTAAGTGCACTGTTATGTATAAACTCAAGCGAGTCTGTTTGATACTCTTGTTATATCCTGGCATTCCCCAGTGTTCCATAAGCTCTTTGAACCATTGCTTCAAGAACACTGTAATGATGCTGAGCAATGGAATGTTGGCTTGCCGTGCTTGATTGTACACAAAACAATCTGAATGTATCATGTTATTATCTGTGCTAAATGGGCTTTAACTATAATTTAGTAATGATTGTGGTAAACACAGCTTCCACCATGCTAACCCTGTAATTCCAGTGAATCCCACACTCTGTTTTTAAATTATATTGATGTTAAACAAACATAAATTAATGTTAATAACTAAATCCACTAAATGTGTTATATATTATCTAACAAATGACCTGCTTTAGAATCAAACTCTCAGATTTTCTTAATTGGAACGCGAAGCTAATTTTTGTATTTAATCGAAGAAATTTGAGCTGGCTTGGATGAGTTCAATAAAATTGAAACTAGGCTATCATTTTTAGATAACGCTGCAAACTCTGCAGAGTCTACAACCGGGGCAGCAGGGTCATTTGTTGTTAAAGACTGAGAATGGTCAATACCAGCTCCTGAGGGTGGGCCCCGCGCCCGCGGCAGGCACTCTCACGGCGCCGCAGGCGCAGACCATCCGGCTGTCGACCGTGCCGGCAGTAAGTAGGCTCAGCCACTCCGCTACTCACCCCGCGCCCTCATAGAAATTGGACAATGTTCAGCACTCACTCTAGCACCTCCGGATAGAGGAGCTGTGTTTGTTTTTGTTTGTCCAATTTCAGTCTCGATCATTCATATAACATACTGGTGGAGGTGCATGCTCTAAGGTTTCTAACAAGGTAAGAATCTAATCGGAATCTCGTCATAATTGTGTATAATCTAATACTAATTATTTACCTACGAACTTTTTAGTTCTAGTGTTAGGCGCAAATATGCAACCGTGCGACTAGCGCCACCGATTCGCGCCTAACCTTCGCTACCTTGCGTTTTTTGCTGCGGCCATTAAGCTCCGTTTCCACCAGAGATGTGCGAGGATGTGTTTGTTAAGAACGAATAGAATCGTTTGCGCTGAGTGAGGCTAGGTAAATGAAGCGATTCTATTGGTTCTTAACAAACACATCTCTGGCTACGCATCCTTGCACATCTCTGGTGGAAACGCAGCCTTAATTTAATAATGCTTGTATTCCAATTTTATTTGTAGTGATTGACCTTAAGTCGAAATACTTTATATCTGTACCTATTAATTGCAAATTATGAATAAAACAAAAATTCGTAATTACGAAAATTAAAAAAATAATAATATATTTTGCGCCAAACATTAAAACATCCTGGCCTTGCCACTGCTTGAGAATGAACGCTTAGCGCATTCGTGACGGCCCGCTTAGCATGCGTAGTGTGTGACGTTGTAGCGTATTAAGTGTGAGGCTTCTATTCACGCAGCACCCTGGCGTGGCGACGGTTTCCACGAGCGTGGCGCCGCCGGGGCCCATGCCCGGCCTGATGTCCGCCCCGCCCGTGGTCGCGTCGGTGCCCAGTGCTGGGGTCGCCACGCCTCCGCCTCTGCAACAACAACAACAACAACAACAGCCAAGTTCGACTACGACTATTGTAAGTCTCGGTGTAAGTCAAATTTCATCTTTCAAGATCGTGTAGGTACTTTACGGCTTGGACATCTTCGTAAAAACATTGATGATTGATGGCCTGGCTAATCTTTTAAATGTTGTTGTAGTTAGTATTTATTCTAATGCACAATGTTGAGTAGATTCATAGCACCATGTTGAGTAGCACGATTCGTAGCACAAGTTGACGCAACTGACTCGTAATGTAGGAATACTTATACACAGCAAGTTTTTCAAGACGGCGATGTACTGGCGTCAGCAGCCCTACTATGACGTGCTAATGCCATCCAATTCCGATGATATAAACGGGATAGTGCTATTCGCTATGTATAGCTACGACTCCCTCTTAGAGCGGATTCGCTGTTAATAACTACGAGACTTTTCAAATTAAACCTAAAGCCTTTGTTTCAAACTGGCTTCTGCCAGCGGCTTCGCCCGCGTCAAAGTCGGGAATTAATCCAAGGCAACATACTCCCGGGAAAAGAGTATCTACATGTGTTGTCTTAGTAGCTAGCTAGCTGTTATCTAAAATACGCCCTAAAGTACCTTTTGGGGCTTATGTGAGAAACTAATTATGACAACCTTTATTATTTACTTCGACCAGTATTCGTACCAAGTTTCAAGAACATTGGACTAAGGATTCTTCATTCTTCTATACCAACTTGAACACCCCCTCAATCGTATTTTGGGGGTAGCTGTGAAAAGCTAATATAATAATGATAACTTCTATTATTTACTTTACTTGGTTTTTCATACAAACTTCCAATCCCTATTTCAATCCTGTAGGGGATGAATTTCTCAAAATCCTTTCTTATCGGATACATATATCATATAAGGAATATACTCTCCAAATTTCACGTCTCTACGACCAGCGGTTTAGGCTGTGGGTAGTTCACACGTGGGGACATGCTCGACGTTTGTACGTCCATTCGAGCAAGATCGAACATAGAACATTATAAACTCAGGGGCCCTACTATGAAGTCTTAAAACGATCATGATTCCGCTCTAAGAGGGAAACGGTACTATACATAGCGAATAGCACTATCCCGTTTACATCATCGGAATTGGATGGCATTAGCAACGTCATAGTAGGGCTGCAGGACCTATCGCTCGAAATCGAACGAAAATATTTGAAGAGCAAGATTCACGTGTCATAATTTATGTTTGATGATACTTGCTCATCGTAAATGCGGCTATTGCAGGCATTTTTGAATTATCAAGGTTTGTCAGTCAAGTTAATGAAAATAGAGTAGATCCCATAGAAATATAAAAAAACAGGCGAACTGGCATGGGCCAGTTCTCCTGTTTTTTGCTTTTCAACTTGGCCATGTCATAGGCAAATGGCCGTCTCCGCGAACTAGTGCGCTTTCGACCTGTGTTTGATGAAATAAGGTTTATAATTGATTGTGTAGTACGTTCTGTTTTAAGAAATGCGGGTGTGTGCGCGACTGCGTATCTATTGCTTTTACTGAACTGCATGTGTAGTAGTTGCCGTGTGGTAGGGGCAAACTGGTGACACAGGTTTCCGATATATTTTCGTCTACCAGGCATATCTCCTTGTTTATTATATCTATTACCATAGATATAATAAACAAGGAGATATGCCCGGTAGACGAAAAATATTCTTCTTCCTATGGGGAAGAACGAGAAAGGAAGTTCATGGAAACTCTTTCAAATCAGTGTATAGCTGCAAAACAATATGTTTCCATTATTTTTAAATAATTAATTTATACAATGCTAAAAATATTGCAATTAAAATGCAAACGTGGTCATACAATCTTCAGCAGGTCCAACAATATATAAAGAATATTCTGCCGAATGAAAATAAAATCCAACCATTTAAAAGCAGTTTTTTTTTGTCAATGAAGGTTAGTAAAAACATGAAGCTATTTGCACGTTCCAAAGCGTATTTCTCTATAGAGAAGAACGTGCAAGAAACTCCACGGACACTCTTAATTCATTGTATGTAGGTATTACAAAAATCCTTGTTACATGTGTTGTTGCTGCTACCTGCCTCTACCTTTTGTTTTACTCGTTATTAGATACCCACCAAAATTTTGCTATAAATTGCAAGACATAAGCCTGGTTTGGAAAATGGCGTGATTTCATTGGTTATTTTTTTCTACGTGCACTGCCTCGGTACCTAGTAAAACTCCTCCCCGGAAATCAACCGGAAAGGTTCATGATCATCGGCTACCCGCGACCCTGACCAGGTCATCGGCCCACCTTGTGGGAGGCCTTCCAACGCTGCGTCTTCCGGTACGCGGTCTATCTATTCTGCGAGCTATGTGCCCTGCCCACTGCCACTTTAGTTTCGCGATCTTTCGGGCTATGTCGATAAAGTCAAAGTCAATTCATTTATTTCAACTAGACCATTAAAAGGCTCTTTTGAACGTCAAATTTGATAACCTTGGTTCTCTTGCGGATATCATCTTCCCTTCGATCACGCAAGGAAACTCAGAGCCTTGCCCTCTCCATTGCCCTTTGGGTGACTTTAAGCCTTCTGATGAGGCCCATTATGAGCCACCACGTTGCGACCACAAACGTTGGCTTAGCTTTAATAAACATGTAGGCGGTGACCTCTCGCTGCCGGCCGTAGTCCATGCTATGGTCGGCGGTGAGGAGTCCTGGGACGCGGTGGTCTCCTTCTGCGAGACAGTTATCGCGCAGAAGGAGGCTGCGGAAAGGGAGAGGGAGATCACAACCGCTCTCCCTGCCCGCAGCAGGCGCATCGGGCGTCGGAGGAGGGCATACGCTGCCCTCTTCCGGCCCCCCTAACTGGGTCCAAGGGCGGCGGACTTGGGGATGTCCGTCGCCCCCCACTCATCCGGACCCGAGGTGGCAGCGCGTGGTGTTCCCGTGCGCCCCTCTTTGACGTAGCGAAGGGAGTTAAACACCTCACTCCCCTCGCCGACGCGAGGTGGCCCGCAGAGGCGGGCCGGCACCAGCCGGGGATTGCGGATGTCGCATACGTTCCCGTGATCCCCGGCGCAGGTGGAAGATGGAACACCGGGGTGGTTTTAGTCAGTAAGAGTCTGACAGACCCCTCCACCCGCCCCAGGGTTGAGGATTTCCATGAGGATTTCCCCCCGAGATAAAAAAAAAAAAAAAAAAAACTTTAATAAACATTCATAAACTATGCAAAAATCATATTTTTATTCTAGCGATAAAATTATTCATTCTTTTAGAGTACGGCTCGACAGTGAACTTGCCTAGCCGGCAGCGACGCGATTATATGAAAGAGATCAAAGACCTCGCGTTTCGCCGCCCCCACAACTTTATAAACTGGGTTAAGGGCAAGGGCACAATCTCGCTCCCGTCATTCCAGTAAATCAATAACACCTGTTATTGTTTACTTTTTTAATGTAGTGCGATAGTAGGTTACAGCTTCCTACAGTGTTAAACTCAATTATTTCACATTATTCTGTTTCTGTAATTGACACCATTTTTACAAATAAAATCAATATATATAAAAATGAACCCCTATTTCTCCTATATAACTTATTATATTGCTATAACTTGAGAACGGCTTGACCGATTTGGCTAATTATTTTTTTTTGTTTTGTTCGCCCGATTACATGGAAGGTTTAAAACAAAAAAAAATATAGGTAGGTAGTTAGGGTAGGTTAGGTACGTAGCTAGGGTAGGGTAGATAACGGTTGACGGGAGCAAAGTCATGGCCACAGCATGTACCAAATAAATAAATATTCCAAATTGCATTGAATACATAAGTAGGTTACCTACAGATATTAGTTTGTTCAGTTTTGATAAACATATAAACTAACGTCATTGCAGTTCTCGACATAATAATAAAAACCTTCAATAGAATTCGCGACGGGTGTTTCCGTACAAAGGTTTCGCTGTCTTTATCTGGTTCTAGCAGGGATTCAACAGGTATTAGGTACTTTTGTCATTCATCGTTAAGGCCGGCGGCACTGGATACGAATTGGTATCGTAGTTACGTAAGCGTACGAATAGTGGTCGTACGAAATTGGCGCTCACTGAAAAAGTTCTCCGTCTAATTGGGGCAGTATCCCAATGATTTCGCTTTCGTGAAGCCCTTTTGGTGCGAGATGTACTGTTACAGTATCTTCAAGATAATTTTCTTCTAACACAGAGACTGCGTAGGCGTCGTCTCTATCATGGAACCGATTGGGTGCGCGAATTATAATTAAAAAGACATGAATTTCATAATATTTTGAAAGCCTTGTAATTACTCCATACTATTTCATGGTTATTTTGAATATATTCTCAACACTAAGTACCTACGACCTACCCTGACTAAATACAGTACTTACCTAACTTTATTACGTTCAACCTACGAAATCGTGTAAGATCCTAACAAGTTCGGATTGTTTTTGGACGTCGGACGTACCTATACACGATGAAACGCGTCCAAAGTGCGGTCGGCTTAATTCCATCTACCGAAAATAATAAAATACATCGTCAAAATCGAACACCACGTTTCCCCCTGCAATCAGAGGGCCAATTATGTCGCAAATAAACTCTTTTTCTTTCAATTCACTCATTTTGCAACGTTCGCATCGCATTTCGTCAAACGTTGCTTAAAAATGAGTAGAATTGATAGTCTGTTCGCAGCAAGGTTACACATTGCGGGATACCGAGGTTAATATGATCAATCGTGCCCGCAATCTAATTGAAACTTGTACGCCTCCTTGCCAACGCGGCCTTATATTATAAGCACGTGTTTCGAAGAAAAATAAACAGAATGAGCGTCGCCTCACGTTGGCTTCATTCACGGCGGCGCCGCGCATGCGTCCTGCGACCTTGCCTCCGTCGTGGCTCCCCAAGCAGCAAGCTTTTGACAACGCTCCGAAGTGCATTCACCGTCTGCGTAACCATAAACTGATAACATCGTCATTAATTTCATTGCTTTCGGCTTTGTAGTGTTTATATTTTGATCACGTGTAAACGGACTATATAAACATTCATTTTAAATTCATTAATATTAACAGATCGTTTATGTAGTTTGCATATATTTAACCTACGCATAATCCAAACGTCATGTAAAGAAAAAAAAAACGTGACAGGTGACTCGAATAACGCAGGCGCCAAAATGACTTTGATCGATTGGAAAACCATCATTCAGTAGAATGGAAAGTAATTCTACTTTCCCTTTTTGCAAATTATGTAAAACATTGTGAAGATGAATGAGCCATTCGGATTTTATACAGAGTTTCTGTGGTCTCCTGGGGTAAATATCAATTAATACTTGTGTTTATGGAGGCACATGCCTAATTGTGAATTTCAGTTCTTTTGTTCAACCATATACAGTGTTTCTGAAGTGAATCAAGTGAAGACTTATTAAATATAAAGAAAAACAGGCTGTTTCGCTAGTTGTACCCTGAACTTGCGGTCATTGTTGCATCAACTTGTGAGACTAGTTAGTAGGGGCTGCTGCAGACACTTCCAGAAGTGACTAGCTTGTGCACAGTGCATTACAGTCTTGTTAAATATTCTGTAAACACGATCTTTAGCATGTAAATGTATTTGTTGACTCCTGTGTTGCATTAATTTCATAAATTAGGTAAAATTTCTGTTTTTGTTTTTGTTCCGTTGGATGTGATGTTCCAGATTCACTGTTTTATACTTTTGGATCATTGTAAACAGTACCTTATGAAGGGCAGACCTCTTTAAATCTGTATTTATGATTATGTTGCTGATATTTCTTTTGATTATAAAATATTAATAATTTTTTTGTTTCAATAGAAGCCATCGGACAATACCAAAGAAAAATGCCGGAATTTCTTGGCTAATCTCCTGGACTTATCAAGCAAGGAGCCACCATCTGTAGAGAGGAATGTGAGGAATCTGATCCAGGAGCTGATTGATGCTCAGGTGGAGCCTGAGGAGTTCTGTGATAGACTGGAACGGCTCCTCAATGCCAGCCCACAACCATGCCTCATCGGCTTCTTGAAGGTTAGTTACCTATTTATTTAAAAATAACTAAGCAAAATCAATAAAATCACCTTGCACAGTTCTGTGAAACTTTTGAATAACTGATGAGATGTGGACAATTTATTTGAGCAAGTATTGTTGGTATTGAATGTATTGAACTGATTCACCCAGTCTTGTACCAGTAGAAACTGTACCTCATTTGTAATCAAACAATTTTTCCTTGTTCCCTGTATAGGTATAGTACAAACTTTTAACAAAATTATTTTAGGTAAGTACAAGTTTTATACAGCATACCTTCTTGTTTTGATATCCCGCTGATAACAGTGGTGCAAAATCAGGGTGTGATACACTTGCATAGTGTATATAGGGATAATCGTTGGTTAGTGTTTAAAGTCAACGTTTGATTAACTCTACACTCTTGATTGTCCCATGGAGCAGGACCAGCATGCTTCCAAGCATTCTGATCCTGAATGTAATCATCTAATTTGTTATATGCTTGTTTACAAAGTGTGCTTTTAATATTTTATATTTTCTTTCATTTAGTTCTCATATGTCACAAGGTATTTTGTTATAACATTTCATTCTATATAAGCGTTTAACAGGGCCTGGATTCCTTCCAAAGGTCGGGGGCAAATTACAAAAGAAGTTGAATCATGGTGAACATAAAATAATTGTCTTAAATTTGACATAAATGCAAGTTATTATGATGCTTTGTTTTCAAAGCTGGTTCCAGTACTTTTATTACCAAGTATTTTTGGATCTTTAAGTATAATCAGCCCGTTAAATTAATTTTTATGATTTTATTGCAAATAATAAGTTTTACGGTTACCATTTCTTATCTTGTTTGTTTTTCTCAACATACTGTTTTGGCATTATGATCCAAGCTTTAGAATTTACACACTTTGGGGATTAAGTATGCAACTTAATCCCTATTTCACTCAATTCTCATATATAATTTCAAGAATCAAAAGAAATAAATCTTTATTGTTTATGTTATTCTTGTATTTTTACTAGAAGGCGTAGGCAGAAGTGGGTGTACTGTGATCCACATTATACCAGTTGACAATGTTTTTCTTTTTTAAGCAAAGTATGTTGTATTATGCAGCTCATGTAACAGTTAATGAATTTGACCTTTTCTTTTATTATTTTCGTACATTAGAAAAGTCTGCCGCTGCTGCGCCAGTCGCTAGTGACGAAGGAGCTGGTGATCGAAGGCATCAACCCTCCCGCGCCGCACATCGTCTTCTCCACCATGCCCACGGCGGCACAGCCCGTCATGGCCACCAATTCCAACATCCAGATGGTATGTTACCCACCAGTATCAGTCTAGGTGCACCTTACTAAGATGGCAAACTTTGGAAAATTCATTAACATACTAGGGGCATTATGGGAGTGGTCCCGCTTGCAATATAAGCAGCTTCAAGAACAGAATGTAAATAAATTAATGCTTTGGGGTTAAGTGTAGTGACACATTTACTGAAAATTTGTGACGAAGTTCAGCGGACTTACGCCTGCGCTGCTTCTTAATGGCTGGTCCCAATAACGTTTGACCATCTGTCAAATTAGCTACCAACAGTAGCTGAAACGTCATGTTACCCTTTCAAACATGACGTTTCTGCTACTGTACTACTGGTGGTTAATTTGATAGTTGGTTAAAGGAAGATACGTTATTGAATCCGGCCGTTAGTCAGGAACAGCCGATCCATTCTGTAAAACTTTGCTGTAGAGATGGAAGTGAAGTGTCATTCTGCCTTGATTGGATGGGTTGACAGCTCACTTCACTGACACAGTGAGATTTTACAGAATAAGACAACAGACCAGCAGGGTGATTGTGTAACATATAAACAATGACAATGCCTTTTATAACTGTTATAGTAATGCAATTTTGATAACTCAACAATATTAATTGCCTCATTTATGTTGTCAAGCGCTTACGCTTTGGAACATTCAAAGAGCTTCATCTTTTTGACCGACCGACCTTGACAATTCAAAAGTACCTGTAAATGGTCTAATTGAAATAAGTGCTTTGAGTTTTTGAGTCACGCAGACAAATGAAAAAAAAATATGGACGGGATTTATTAATAATAATAGTAAGTTCCTCAGCTATGTAAATGGCCAGTTCGAAATTATGACACGTTTCGGCGTAAGTAAGTGTCAAGCTCAAGTAAGCCTTCAATTTTTATCTGTCTGACTCAGAAAGAGAGTAATGTTTTTGTATAGAATGCTTAATTTTCGACATGGTGGACTTTCGAAGCGTACCTACATTTATTCGCTGAATAATGAAACGCAACTTCAGCAGGTGTGTCGCTAAACTTGTGTGTGAATCGTGATGTGTGAGGGTGACACATAGTATAAAAGTAATCTTAAATCAGTTGCCTTGCATTTTCCGGGGTTGGCTTCCAGCCTAACCGGGTGCAGGTGAATTCAAGTACCTAATTTTCCTGTAGTGGTAACCAGTACATACAATTATATTCATAATATCAGTTTTGCAATTTTGGAATGTACACCTTTTTTCGCTACATTTATTATGCTCAAGATTACTTTTATATCTAAATTCCATGTTGACTAACACTTTTGTTTGTTTCAGTTTAGTTTTTAACAATAGTCTGTCTACTGTTTTCTTTCACAATTTATTGACTTATATTTTATTTTTGATTGAACTCTTGGATTGCTAAACATTTATTCTGCATCGGTGTAATTGTTATTTTATTACACTGTTTTGTTTATTTTTAATAATCATATTATATTATCACAACTGTATTGGAGTAGACTGAGGTTAATACTATCTACAGGGCAAAAATCTTAACTTCGATCCTGCAATTGTGATTTATTAAGATAACGCTCGAATGGATCCAAATACCTCGCGTGCTGTAGTCGCTCCTTGAATATAACTACAGAAATATTAACGAGTGTCTTCGAATGTCTTGATTTACTTGGTTATGCTCACATCCATAATTGAGTTGTAAGCAAGTACTAATCAAACCTAGCTTTGCTTGCTTATCATCCGATGATGTGGTAAAATAATAATACATTTGTATAACTCCATTCTAATAATAATACTACAGGAAAACCCTGTGGATAAATTAATAATGAACAAACTAAAACGTGTCCAATGTCATTTGGCAATCTAACTGATGGAGTAAATAGACTATATTTTTTTTAATTTGCCCTATTTGTGTATAGTCTGCCTAGTCTTCTTTATTTTTGGTAGGGATGCATCGATACGCACTTCAGTCTATACCTATACCGATATTTATAAAAAAATGTCGCCGATACCTTTACGGACAGTTAATATTCAAAGAACCAAAAGCTGTTGTTTTAGTTAGATACAGACAAAATTACTCATACTTTTAAAAATATTTGTTTTAGAAATGATAATTGATAACAGATCAGAGACATTACATTCACAGTAATGAGATTGTTATATAGGAAATAAGACAATCAATCTTTATATATATAAAAATGAATCCCTATTTTCCTTGGTGCCGCGCATCACGCGTGAACGGCTGGACCAATTTCGCTAATTATTTTTTTGTTGTGTTTGTTGTTGTTACGAAAAGTTTCTTATAAAAGAAAATTTCGAAAAAAAAGATACTTTCGGGATAAGCCGGGGCGGGCCACTATTCAATAATGAAATCGTCTTCTACGTAATAGATAAAAGCCAATTTGAAATGCAATAGAACTCATTTGGAAAACTGTTTTTTTTTTCTTTCAAATTTGGATATAGAACGCCATTGCGCCCGAAAACGAGAGGATCTGATTCTCTTGATATATTGGGTGATCTCAGATACCTCTCTAGTTCTTTTTTATGAGAATCAGTGCTCAAAATGGACAACGGCTCATTTGCTTCAGCCTCCTCAATAATATCTTCACAGACGCTCCATATCCCACATCTCGAAGGGAAACTATAGCGCGAAATTCAAAAAGTACCGGTGTATCGGCAAATTTAATATCGCCGATTCCAAACATCGCGATATCGGCGATATATCGTTATCGGATGCATCCCTAATTTTTAGTTTGTTCTCATATTTTTACGTTTAATACCTACTCGTATTACCTATACCGTCAGGTACTTGCCACGACTGACTAGTACCAATACATGAGGAACAAAAGTCGCACCTGTTAGCGCAACTTGACACGATATAAACGTTGCAGAAGTATTGGATCTTTAACGCTTTTAGTCTTTCCCAGACAACGGGTAGCAGAGGTGCACTGATTATCGGAAACTGCACCAGATCCAATAGCTATAGAGCGCGAAGTGTCCCAGCGGTTAGTTGTTATGTACTGTCTTGTGTGCGTGTAACTAATGGGTTTCTTGGGTGGTGTTGGGTCAGCGCGACGAGGATAGCTCGAGCCCCACTCTGACGCCTCTTCTGCCGCCGGTGTTACCTCTAGCACTCTCGAGCGCCCTCGTCAGCTCCAGCACTAAATCGGTTAGCGTACCTGTACCTGCGCTGTCAACCTCTACGTCTGCGCAGGTTTGTTCGTCTCCTCACAAGGGCTGCCATCTGCCACCGACTAAATATTCGGCTATTTAATTGGCAATGAATGCGTCTATCAGTCGCTAAATTATGTCTTGCAGGAGTCGCAGTACAGTCCACATGTGCAGCATGACTTAGATGCTTTTATAAAGTGTACTTCCGTCGTCAAGGTACGACGATATGAGTAGTGTAGCCTGTAAGATGGCAGCCCTCGGTAGTACCTGTCCCATGCTTCGTGTCTTCGTACCAAACTACCAATAGTGCGCTAGATCCATTCCGTTTCATTTGTCGCTCCCAGCTTAATCCTTTGATGGAGTATGTTTCTAGTTATAATATATGTGTATAAATGTATTCATTTATTAAGTATATTCCGAATAGACCAAAAGCACTTAAACAAAATAAAAATGAAACCAGATGGCCCTTCGAAACATGAAAAGTGCATAAGGTATTTTACTAAATAATGGTAAAATATGCTTCCCATATGTCCCCATTTTTAAAAGCGATATGAGTGGCCATCATCACTTTGGTTTGATCTTTTTAGTGGCTGTTCAAGTCCTGATTGTGTGTTGTCTGTGGCAGAGACACCACAGTATCAATAATGTCCTATACAATGATGGGCATCAATTAATTGAACCAACTGAACAATTAACCGATGTAATAGCAATTGATTGATCTGAACTATGATTGGGTCAGCAAGCAAAAGTTCAAATGAGCCAATTAGATTGAAGAACTAAGGCTGCCACGACTACGACTGTCTTCTGGCTCTGTCTACTGGGGGTAAAGGAAAATGTTTGTTAATAAATAATAATACAAGTTTTCCGTTGGATATGAACGCTGCAGTTTGTGTTATTTTTCTAAATTCATCACGAACAAAATCAGTGATCTGGATGTAGTGGATATAGTTTCTATCGAACATGAGATTAGGATTCTTATATTATATGTAGACGGTCCCAAGCATTTCGTTATCGCTTCGCACTCGCAATAAACCCTATCGAACTAGGTTACTTTCATAAAATATATTTTATGTGTTTCTGTGCACTAATGCATGCAATGCATGAATCTTAACTGTTCCTATTTGCATGACTGTTTCAAGAAACTTTGACACGAGATAATAAGTGACGTCCATGAAATGTATATTTCTAATACGAAGTGACCAGCGAAACATGAAATTTAAGAGCTTTCGCAATGCCACTAATGAGCTTTGAAGGTCTAATCACACTCAAATTTGGAAGTTTTCGAACAATTAAATAGAATGGGTTGAAGGCTTCAATAAAATGCTTCCTCTTGATGGTAAGAGGGTATGTAGAAAGTCACTTAACACTAAAGTTGGAGGAAGACTGTCTCCTCCATGTGATACTTCTCTCGTGTCGACTCGTTCCTTGATGTATGTTAATATATTTTTGTTCAATATTAATCCTTCCCAAGCACTGGCCTACTTTTATTTTACATGAGTGTCTTGACAGTTCAGAGGTAGTTATCGCTGTGTACACCTGTTTGGATACGAACACGCTCAACTTTACTTATCGGCGCAATAACAGTATGAAGTTTCTTGTTGTTTTATGTTGTTTTTATTCAAAGAGTAGTTGGGTCATTGGTGTGCGTATCCAAGCAGTTTGTTTTCAAACTTGGAACGTTTCCTTAATTACATGCACTTGTACTAGAAGCCGGCTCAGAAGAGTGGCGGCACGATTGCCGTGCTGCAGAACATCCCCCTCCACACGAAGATCAACGTGAACAAGGTGGGCAAGGCGATGACAGTCAACAGCAAGGCCAACTTCCCTCGCTCGTCTGTCGCCGCCTCCGGGCTCTCCACGGTCCTCACCCCAGGCAAGTCCCTGCTCAAGGACAAAGAGAAGAAGTCTTCGGGACAGTTCTCCACACCATTCGTTGATGACAAGATGGCGGGAGATGACGACATCAACGACGTGGCTGCCATGGGAGGCGTCAACTTGGCTGAAGAATCGCAGAGGATCCTTGGCTCCACGGAAATGATTGGAACACAAATCAGGTAAGACTCTGGTATTCATTGAGTGTATCAGTTTTCGATTCGAGTTGACTCATATGTTCTAAGATCTTGCTGAATTCCTTCTAACTCTAGGTTGCCTACAGGTCATGCAAGGAGGAATACCTGATTCCGACGAGCTTGATGCAGGCGCGCATCAAAGCGATAACATCGAGGCACAATCTGGAGGATTGTACACCAGACGTGGCCAACCTCATGAGCCACGCAGTGCAAGAACGACTCAAGACCCTCGTGGAAAAACTGGCCACCATCGCGCAACACAGGATCGACATGATCAAGGTAAATATTTTCTTAGATGCTCTTCATCACGATAGATAACCAGGCAGTGACTTGATACTGTGCTTGGTGCTGTGCGGCCACGACTACAAAAGTGTGCACTGTGTACTTAGCAGCCCTGCGAAGTATACGTCGCGAGTTTTCAAGGTAACGGATGTCATATTTACGAATTCTTTTTATGACTTCTAAATAAGTGTGGTTTATCATGGTATATGATATCTTCATGGGTTTTTATGTAGGTTTTTGTAGTCCAAAGGTTATGTCGGAGTCTATTGCTGAGCTACTTCATTAGGTAGTCTTTTGTTTTATTTGATAAAAAGACATGTGGGGCAGTCTTTGGGGACTGCCGAAAGAAGTGAAAGCTAAAGCGTTCGGTGACGATGACGCGAGTACGATGATTTTTGTTCACCCAAAAAGTACACATATACACAGTATACATATCATGGAAAGCGTTCGGTGACGATGACGCGAGTTCCATGTGTTTAGAAATTTTTGATTTAGAAAAATCTTTTTGAATAGTAAAGCCACATTCATGAGGAAGGCTATAGGTATACGGGAACGGGAAAAAACGGGATATGCGCGTCCGAAGCAGCGGGCAAAAGCTAGTGTTGAAATAAAAATCAAACACGTAGCTAAAAATGAAGCTCCTAAGTCAACGCAATAATAAAAAATAGTGCCATTTATCCTCAAGTCTAAGGCATTAAGTGCGTCTGTAAGTATTAAGTACATTTTTTAATCGTTTCCTCCAATATATAAAATCTCTTTATTGGAAGTGGCGTTTGTTTTGTTAGGTAAAACGCAAATTAAAATAAAATGCAAATATCATAGTGCAAACCTTATTGACAGATTGTTAAAAGCAAACACTGAAAATTAAGCATGGCTTTAGCTCGTATTTACGCCAACATTCTGGTTGTGGTTGGCATTCAATTTATGATATTAACAATCATTTTCCTCCTATAAAAACTTATACAAAAGTACTTACCTATATTATTTGCCAGGCAACTTGTAAGCGAGTGTACATTTAATAATAAAACTATAGTACGTTATGTGAATAAGATGCTTTCTCAAAATGGTGGCCAGTAACCGCTTCTGCGATTATTTTTGTAAACGCAATACAATGTATATTATTATGGTACTTCTTTCGTTCAGTCCATCCAAAGGTACACTTGTTTTTAAACGTTTTTACTATGTTTGTTATGAGGTGTACAATAAAGTATATAATAAATAAATAATAATGTATGTGAATTCCATTTCCCACAGACTGACAACCGCTATGAAGTGACACAAGACGTGAAAGGGCAGCTCAAGTTCCTCGAGGAGCTCGACCGTGTGGACAAGAAGCGGCGTGAGGATTCCGAGAGGGAGATGCTGCTACGAGCTGCCAAGTCCAGGTCGAAGAACGAGGACCCGGAGCAGGCTAAGCTGAAGGCCAAAGCCAAGGAGATGCAGCGTGCCGAGCTGGAGGAGCTGCGCCAGCGCGAGGCCAACCTCACGGCGCTACAGGCTATCGGGCCCCGCAAGAAGGCCAGGCTCGACATGCCCGGTGGCTCCGGCGACACTGTAACCACCACCAGCCACGCCACCACCTCGGCCAATGTAAGTATTCTTATATCAATTCTGTATGCAAGCCGCCATTGTGCAAGTCTTGTTGAAACAGGTGGGAAGGGATACATTACTCTGTTGTTAAAATGAACGTTTTCAGTCTGCTGATAATTTAGTTTTATCAGATGTAGATTAAAGATACAGAAACGATACCATACTAATAAAATACTCTTATCTCTGTCAACGGAAAGTGGCAAACGCCGTAAGATTGTAAAATATGGCGTGAAATTGTAAACTATTTTTTCTAAATATGACACGGATATGTTGGAAGCTATTGAATTTGGATGGGAATTATTGTATACAAAACGATTTATTACTAATATATCGAGATATTATGATCTAATAAAGATTTATTACAATCTTACGGAGTCTGCAATTTTCCGGTGACATCTCCATCGACTATGAAGCTATTGCTTCATAGTCGATGGAGATCTATTAAGTTGTGTATTAGGATGATCTATTAAGTTATGCAGTTTCGTATGACAATGTACGTATGATTTTTACAGACTGGCCGCAGTCAGATGGCGCTTCGCACGCGGCTGAAGCGCATCAACCTCCGCGACATGATCTTCCTTCTCGAACAAGACCGTGACTACAGCCGCTCTCTAATGCTTTATAAACTTTATCTCAAGTAATATTGGCCTAAGGGGCCACCCCTTCTGACTGAATCCACATAGTTGATTTTACAAATCATTATGGCACTATATCTATGTATATGGTTCTCTGGAAACCAACTAACAGTCATTCCGCATTAATTGTTTTGCTGGAGTTCCGAACTGACCATCATAGGATGCCTGATGACGCCTGCGACGCATATATGTATGCATACAAGTCGTATAGTAATATTAGCATGATGATATAATTTTGCTTATTTTGTTTTAGTTTAGACTGTTGATTCTCTTGTTCGGTAACTGAACTTATTTGTTGAATGAGCTCACTCAAAAACAGCGTGGCTAAAGTTCTTGATTATCTTTTATTTCTTATTATTCTTTTATTATATTATTCTTGATTCGAGACTTTAAGAACTGGTTTTGAAAATAAGCACCGATGTTTTTGTTATTACTTTTCAAAATCACAATTCCTTAAACAGTAGTGTTGTGAAGGAGCAAGTACACTACTGAACGGATTTTGAACATTAATATAGCTTATACATCAACAGCTATAATCAGTATCTTGATGCAAACTGTGTTTTCAAAATACAAACTGTCCACCGACAGAGCAAAGACGATCAGAACTTCATTTGCACAACTTTACTAGTTTATCTTCTAATTTAAAAGAAACAAGCAATTTATTGTTTCGATCGAATAAATGAACAACTTACTATTAAAACCACCACATGGTGGGGTACTTGGAAATAATTAAAATCTGTTAATAAATCTGACATAGTGATGAATAATTTCTGCTATCACTTGTCTTTTAAAGAAGGTTGTTGTAAACCAGTGTTATCATAGCTAACAATAGCTATACAGCAATAACTAATTATGTTATTTCATGTTAATGTCGGTAACATGACATTTTAAGTTCATTTAGCGAGCAACAGAATCGGCTTTATACCTAAGTTATTTGTTAAAAATATTTTTATCTTGTTAATTATATTGTTACTACATACCATTTGGTGCGGTAGATAGGCGGACTAGTTAAACTAGAGGCATTTTAAAGACAGGTTCAAGAGAATTAATATTTGATTCTCCCACATAACTTAAAGCCTTGACGAAACTTGCAGTTTAACCTATTTTCATATCAAAGGAAAGGTAGATGTTACCTCCCTGCCTTATCGAGTACTAGCTTTCGCTCGCGACTTCGCACGCGCATATCCCGTTGATTCTCGTTCCCGTAGGAATTTTCCCGACCCCGTTAAGCCTATAACGGCTATATGGCTATCATATACAAAAATAATTATTCAAATTCGACTGGTAGTTCCAGAGATAAGCGCGTTCAAACAAACAATTCAGCTATATTATATTAGTTTAAATCCGAGTATTTCGATGTAGTCGCTGGTAAATTTGTTTTTCCCAACTTAGTTGGGATCGGCTTACATTGTGACCGGGCACAGCTGACTACTAGTATTTCACATGGAGATCTTTGAGCCACGAGCTCCTTGAGCCACGAGATCCTTGAGCCACGAGATCCTTGTCCAGTCGCTAGTGCAAGTGTAAAATACTTATGTATTTTTGGCGAAAAGTGTTCATTAATTATGTCGAGGTTTTCAAGTTATAGCCATTGTTATTTCATACCTGTCCTCCAGTATGATGTCGTTTAGCTAGTCTTGCTGTACATATTGTTTATATAATTATTGCGTTTTTGTTTGGGTCTACTATTTTAAAAGTAGACAAACACACCAAGGAGTCTTTAAGTCATGACCATGAGCAATAGACTACTTAGGTCTATCTTTGTATCTGATCTGGAAAAACGAAGTCTGGGCAGCTTGTAGCTTGTAAGCTTGACAATATCATAAGCAGATTTCAATCTTAAAAAAAAAACTTCAATCAACAGATGTATCGAATAAACATATTCATTGTGTTTTTTAGAAATAGAGGAATACAAAAAGGGCATTCCCTACCAGTTTAATGTCTGAAAAACGATCTTTGATATCAAAAACTTGAATAAATATTTTAGGATGGTAGCTTTTCATGATTCTAGTTTATAAGCAAATAAGTTGATACATTCCCGTAGATAAAAACATATGCTTATCCAAAATCAAGTCATTTATTCAAATTAGGCTGAGTGCCAGCACTTTTTGAACGTCCAAAGTTCTTCATCAACCATAAGTCATTACTTCCTAGTGTTGCTAGTGTTCGCTTCCTGGCTGGGAAGAAGAAGTGGCGCAACAAACTCCCCAGCAACACACCCTCCTGTTAAGTTTAAAAAACTTGAATTTATACAGTAGTATGCAAAGTATTTTACAATACATGACGCAGAAAAATAATATCTTCAATCTGTAAATCAAATACAATGAAATTGTTCACGAGGAAAACGCAAAGATCAGCCATTACCGCCCTCGCCATGTTTGAGGGAAGGAGGTAACATGAAGGAGGTATTACATATCATATTCGCTTCTTCTGGGTAAGCTCGCTCCATCGTTGACATCTCTGTCATCTATGACCTAGACTAGAGTCAAGAGCAAACCCATCTCAAAAAATAAAAAAAAACAATTGTTAGAGTTAATTTTTACTTCATATATAGGTAAGTATATGTTTATTCGAAATAATAAATGTATTTAATCACTAGATTTATATTTACTAGAGAAGACTGACAGGTTCTTATTAAATAATTGATGATAATTGTGGTACCTACCTATTTAACATCTGGCAATTTTCTCGAGTATAGTATAATGGAATTGGTAGACTTCATCAATAAAAACTAATTACATTGCATGTCTAAATTTGCATTCTTTGTACAAAATATTATGTTATATCCTTATAGTGTAAACTATTTACCTATTTACTGAAATAGTTAACTTCTAAGCAACTGATAAAAATATTGATATGTTAACAAAAATCGTAATTACTTGATGTCTTAACTAAATTTTTATAGTAATGTGAGAAAATGTGTAGCACGCGTTAAATCCGCCTCGGTCGTGACACTGGGTAAACGCGAGCCATCAGCAATAAACAAAAATGCTGTGATTATCCGTTGACGAGTAATTCAGCTAAGCATAGTTGTTATCTTACTTGACAATTTGTCACATTCACTTTACCATTACCTTCGTTCAACAAACTGAGCATTATACCATACAAACCGTATAATTTAGCAAAGTGCTCCTTGTAGCACCTGTCAGTTTACTCAAGTAAATGTATGTTATGGACCAAGTGATTAATGAAAGCACTTTAGTTTAATGCCCTGGCTGGCCACATGAATAACGGCAAGTCAAACTGACTAATACTGATTTAAACTTCTTTATTTATCACTCTGGTCATTACGAATGTTGCTGTCGTGCAATTTGATGATTATGGTACAATAGGCAGGGCGCGAGTAGTATGTACAGTCAACAAAGCTATTTGGTATACAGGCAAAAATATTATTTTTTTCCACTGCGCTGCCAAATATTTACATCTAATATATATGCATTATAACTTTTTAAGCTTAAGACATACCTACGAGTGTGGTGTACAATAATTGTCTACACAGCACACTCACAACATTTTTAAAGTAGTTGCAGTTGTAGCTGTCTGCATACCAAATAGCTTTGTTGACTGTACATAGAAACGGCAGGCTAATCTAACCAAAAGAGGTCGCGAATCGGAAGCTAAAATCGTTTTATATTCTTGATTCGTTGATAACATAGTACTGTTGAATCTGCCTAGCCTTTTTCCAGCTATGTTTGGGGGTTGGATTCCACTGTAACCAGTTGCAACTGAGTTTTCCGGCATTGTACATGGACCATCTGCATTTCTGACCTCTATAACCCATTATCTGGGTAATATAATACCCATTGCCAGGACTGTTCTCATATTTCCTGACTTGTTAAGATGGTCCGTTCATGTTACTATCATACTGACTTCTCATAGTGGATATTTTTCAAATTGATTGTATTTTATGAACAATGCCCTGTTAATCACTTGGTCCGTAACATTTTTATTATTAATTACCTTTAGCGTATAATAGTACCGTCATCAATTAGTTTTCAGTGCAATAATATAAGTATTGATGTTGTTGTAGGGGCTCTACAGAAACTGTAGTTAACTGGTTTTTATGTTCCTATATTCTTGTGATTTTCTGAAAGTATACAGTTTAACTTATAAGCGAAACTCCACAGACTGGATGGATATCGACTTGATATTTATTGAATATAAAATGAAAAATCATTGCATGCTACAGCTGACTCCGGAGTCCGGGGTCAACCAACAGCCGCTGAGTTGAGAATGTTTTTTTTTTTTTGTTTTATCAGTGGAGTTTCGCATGTTAATTAAATTTTATCATGTACACGATTTATATCTACATATTATGTAACCTTGTATCGTTGGTAAATAGTTTGTATTGACCTAGAAATTAATCACATAATTATAAAAATGTAATCTTATTTATTGTGTATTACTTGTTTAGCTACATATTAAGTACTGTTAGTCACTTTATAATATGTTACATTCATATGGGTCACTCAGCACGAGTCATGAGTCTTGCATTTTTCAAAGGGATATGTACTGTATGTGCCATGTTCTATTTAGGAACTGTTCAGCGCCTCTTATGAAGATTCTAAATCGAAATTTAGTATTTGGTTTATTTTCAAAAAACTATAACTCTCAAATCATGTTACGTTTACTTCATGTAACATTTTACATAATGTTCATCTAATATAACGTTAAGTTTGTTTACAATGCATGTTATATTTAAAATAATAAATGTATACCAAATATTTAACACCCTGTTCTACTATCTCCATAGCCATACTTACTGAATACATTCAAAAATGGAACAGAATTTGTATGAAATTAACTGCCAAGTAAGTTAACAGGAACTTATCATACATGAAACAGGCCCTAGCTCTCTTTAGTGAGTTTTGCTAATCAGGTAATTATCCTAGGCAGTAGATCCTAGACAGTTCCGAGATTTTTATGAGCGAGACTGACCTTTTCCTCAAAATAAGCTAAAGTGACAATACATTTTTCATTCTTGTGGTATAACTGCACTAAACAATGTACTCGAGATTTTCAGTAAGTGTTATACTTATAACAGTATTTTGTGTTAATTTAACTCTTTTTCTAAATGTAATAAAAAATAAAATTCTAATATTGTTTTTTTCTTTATAAAACCAATCCATGGTTTTGTGTCCCCACTTCAAGACTACAGTATGTACCTAGCGCGAATGTTTTGACGCATCGTAACGTTACAGTATCGTTAACGTTGAGTTTTGAATATAAAAAACTACAACCCCATAGTATTTTTGGTTTGGTTTTATGCCACACAATTTGTATAATACAAAAATATGAATATTATCCAATTCAAATAAATATTATGTGCGAAACGAGTATTACAGTTACTAGTGCCTGGATGACCGAGCCTAGCTCTGTTTTTTTTTTGTATATGGTTTCTAAAAATGAAACCCATCTAGATTGATGCCCCTGCATACTAAATTTCATGAAAATCGTTGGAGCGGTTTCCAAGATTCAGATTACCTATATATATACATATATACAAGAATTTAAACGCTGGAAACGCGCGTTTAAAGGTATTATTAGATAGATAGTAAATTAGTACGTGACGTTACTTTACGTCAAAAACATTCGTGATAGGCCCTCTGTACTGCGTAGTTTAGATAAATATTTGTTTTTTTTTAAATATATTTTTAGGGTTCCGTAGTCAACAAGGAACCTTTATAGTTTCGCTATGTCCTTCTGTCTGTCTGTCTATCTGTGTCCGTCTGTCTGTTTGTCCGTCCGCTGTTTAGCTCAGAGACGCTTAGCGCTAGAAAGTTGAAATTTGGTATGGATATACATATTAATTACGCCGACAAAGTGGTAAAATAAAATCTTGAAATACATTTTTTTGGTGTTCCTAGCGCGCGGACAGGGCGCTGCGACGATGCAGCAGAAATAGAGTCGCTGAAAGAATAGACCCCTCAGGAACACATAGCATAGCCATATGATCCCATAAGCAGCCATCTATGACCACTTTGATCGAGCACTTACTCAGGAAGTCAGGAATCCAGTTGCAAAAGTCAGCAGGGATGCCGAACGCCCGAAGCTTACCCAACAGACTAGCATGCCAGACCCTTTCAAAGGCCTTTGAGATATCATGCGACACAGATGGGCTATGGCGATTTTAGTTGACAGGGTTGGGCACTGGCTGCACTTTAGCAAACTTCCGACATCCATAATGATACCGAAAAATATATTGATACTAATACCGACCGATATTGATACTGGTACCGACCGACTTTGATATTGGTACCACCCGATATTGATACTAATACCACCCGATACATATACCTACCTACCGATACCGATTCTGATACTGACCGATACTTATACCAACGGGTACCGATAAATATCGATAGGTAGGTACTTTTACCAACCGATATCAATACTGATACCAACCGATATCAAGTTTTACCGAACTACATTTTTACAAATTCCGATAAGCTGATACCGACCAATATCTACTAGGTACAGCGTGACATCGATACCGTGACGTGATGGTTCAACATGAATAATGAAGTAAACAATAATAAGCCGGAAGAGGCTAGCAATTCACCGATATTTTCAGTGTTTTTTTTCAATCATAAACTAAAAATGCATATAGTCATGCGCTTCGGTAAGCTTCGTGATTAACACGTGGCGCTATTTGTCACGTAACTTCAAAATTTTATGTTTTTTAGGTTTCCCAATGATTAATAATAGTCGGAAATATCATGAACTCGTTGTGGTGTGCTTGAGGACTATATCTGTCACCGGAAAATTGCAGACTCCGTAAGATTGTAAAAAATCTTTATTAGATTATAATTTCTCCATATATATTATGAAAAAAATATAGTTTTGATTACAATAAATCCCACCAAATTCAATAGTTTCCAATATATCCGTGCCATAAGAAAAATCGTTTACAATTTTACGCGATTTTTTACAATCTAACGGCATTTACGATTTTCCGGTGGCATATCTAAGATGAAGACTGAATAGTTCAAAAGCATAATCACCGCGTATGCCATAGGTGTACCACCACACTTGGCACAGCAAAAGTGCATCAAGGCGGGTAAGAGGATAAAAGCAGATGAAGTCTCTACCTATCTCTTCTTGTAGCCTAGCTATCCTACCTATATACAAGTATGCTTATATAAGTGTACCTATCACGTTTTAACCATTTTCTAAAATATTTGTACAACTGAAATTTATGTTTATACAAACAGCATTTTGACCTCTGAGGCTCTGACAAGATGCTCATACATTTTCTATTATAAACAAGGTAAAACCGATACTTGCCGACAAAAAATTGTTAGACGCGTATCCAAAAGCATGTTGGCATACTAAAAAAAAATAGTGACACGTCCACCCACCCTGTCAAACTTCTACAGTTCCTCTGTTCCTGTACGATAAATGTTCATGTTTTAACTATTAAAAATGGTAAGAACTACTTTAAATTCATAATAATTAACGTAACAGAGTGTTTACGCATAATTCTCGGTGCCGACATAATTTCGCCACGTAGTTGTATATTTGTCGGCAGTGTGTCATCATTCGTATAATGTCGGCTTCCAGTTGATGTAATTCGCGAGTAATAGGTGTTAGTTGTGTTTTGTACGGCTTAGCTAACGTTTACTGTCGCTATGTTCCTAAAGCCGTTGCGCCTGGATATCAAGAGGAAGCTGACAGCGAGGTCGGACCGCGTCAAGTGCGTGGATCAGCACCCCACCGAGCCCTGGCTGCTGTGCTCGCTGTACAACGGTGATGTGAACATATGGAACTATGAGACACACTCGCAAATCAAGCGATTCGAGGTAACTAAATTTCTTATCCCAAACTGAATTCTACCCAGATTGTGCCAGATCTTTATGGCCGGATCTCAGTTTCTAGGACCTAACATAGTTGTACTTCTTGGCACCATTATGAATTAATATGAAGTACTAACCAGCAATACAAAATTTTAATGGTCAATTGGTAGCCACTCTTGCATTTTATTTCTAGACTTCCTACCTACTTTACCTGGAAAATAATCAGTTGAAAATTGGACTGAATTTATTCTAATAAACAGAGTTTTAATAACTTTCCATTCATGTTTTTGTATGACTTCTAAGCCATGAGTAACATGTAACAATCTTGACACTTATTACTATTAGTAACTTCTTAAAAATTCTATGTTGTACATGAAAAAAATAACTGAAAGGACCATGTTAATATATTTATTAATATATTTTCCTACATTTTTTTTGTTTCAGTAACATAATATTTAGCCAGGAATTAAAAAACAGTGTATTCTATGCATAAGCTTTGTACCATGCCACTCCATGACTTATTCCTGATGAATTTATTAGTATTTGGTTGTCAGAAATAAAATGTTTACCACCATAATTTTACTGCTAACAAAAGATTATGTAAATAAATAGATATTTGTTTCATAGAGATAATAATCTGATATAATTAGATTAGTTAAAGTACTACTACATAACTTAACCACCAGTGCCTACTTTGATATAATCACAATACAATGAAGGTTTGTGGCAAGATATTATTTTTCTTGTTATTACTACTTACTACTAAGAATTTGTTGCAATGCCAGTTGCTAGTTGAAAAAATAACAAGCCATGTGCAATTGAGGCTCACAGAAACTTATGGGACGGTTAGTAGAGTATAGTAGTACTATTCTAACTTGAAAACGGCAGTACGCTGGCTAGTGCCGTCCTTCACTGCCTACCGCCCTGGGCCAAGTCCTGTTTGACTAAGAGTATATACACAACTGTAAGTTCAGTGAACTAACATATTTGTAAATCAACTGCCATAATCTTATTAGTGTTGTGAATGGCTGACCAAAGCCAATCACGTGAGTTGAGTTGACATCAGTTAATAATGAATATGCTTTCAGAATCCATGGGTAAGAATAGAAACACCATAATTCATCTTAAAACAATGGTTAATGCTAAGATTGTTTCATATTCATATAGCAAAAATCATTTCATGACGAAAAACATGCTTAAATGAAAACTATAGTGTCAACAATTAAACATAGTTTTCTCGGAGCACTTGGATGTTTACAAACTCCTATCGTTCTACTCTAAAAGTGCTGTGCATTCTATAATCTGATTTTCATTGGAATTGACTACAAGGCCTTTGTGATTTTTTTTTGAAATCAGTAAATAGTCATATGAAATTAATTTATCAGTAAGTAGTTCTAAAACATTGACATATAACATTCTTCTTTATTGATAAGCCTTTACATACTGGATAATTTCTGTATTTTTAACCTATTCTGTAACTAGCATCATACACAACTCATTCAAATCTCATCCGTGAAGTAGTGTAAATTTTTGTCTTCAAAAGTGCCTGTTAATGTTATTATAGAATTAAATGGTTGGATTTTGCCATTGGTAGGTATGCGACCTCCCCGTGCGTTCGGCTAAGTTCGTGCCGCGCAAGAACTGGGTGATCACCGGCTCGGATGACATGCAGATCCGCGTGTTTAATTACAACACGCTGGAGAGAGTGCACTCATTCGAGGCGCACTCCGACTACGTCAGGTGCATCGCAGTGCATCCCACACAGCCATACATTCTCACCAGCAGTGGTAAGTGATACTCAGGCATTCATCACTGATAATTTTCCGAGCAGAAGGTTACGGCAACCGCTAAACAGAATCCTCTTTCATATCAGCACAAACTGTACTGCTGTAAACATCTCACTGGGAAATCTTAGGTGAAGTAATCTCAAAGTGAGCTGTCAATCTGTAGCATATTCGCATATTCAGGTGGATTGTTCATTTCATGCGCACTACACCTAAGCGTTTATGGTGACATTTTAACTGCAAGATAAGCTCACTGTGTTTAAATAATAGCCATATGCAACCGGAACTTATTGATTTTGATGGCTGTCATGTCAGCAATATAGTAAAGTCAAATTTAGACAGTGTTTATAATATGTTTACCTTGTGTCAGTCTTTGGTAAATGGCATGCACACACACTGATAACACAGAAATACTTCAGTTCAGAGTAGAATGTGAACAACTATCTATAGGTCAAACTAGGTCAATATGTTCACATACTATCATTAGTTATGTGCATTCCCTAATAGTATACGGACAACGGAGCTTCTGTAGTACCGTAAATTGGTTCCATAATAATGATTTATCACCATAACCTTTAATGCAAATTAATGGTTGCTTTGTTATGTGTAAATGCCATGAAAGCTGCATTTGAGTAATGGTTGCTAATATCGGTAATTAACTTGGAAAGTCAAGCGGTCCCTTTGTTTATGTGTATAAAAACACAACAATAAAATGTTTTATTGTTTCGTACTTACAAGGTTGACAGTTTTTTGCTATTCATTTTTTTGTTTTTTCTGTTGGGTAACCCAATGTCACAGAATCCATACATACAAACTTCTCGTCAAGTTTCCTTTAGATTGTATTGAAGGGACCGGCCCCATGTGAAAACGACACAATACAAATTTTTCTGAATAGCTGAGGTAAAAGTTTTGAGTAGGGGAAGGTGGTTTATAAATAAGTTCTGACATTTACAGTGCCTCTTTGTGCCGCACCCCTTAGGTCACGTTTCTACATACAATCAGCTCGCATGCAAGTTGTATAACAGTACAGGGTACCGATGTATAATGAAATAAATTGCTCGACCGACACTCGCAAAGTAATTAAACTTGGATACAAGTTGCTTGCAAGTGGCCTTAAAGTAAAGGTCATCTACAAGAAGCACATCTCTGGTTAACATATAATTTGTAGTATGCAATATCAATTGATCCCTATTCCAGATGATTTGCTGATAAAGCTATGGAACTGGGAGCGCAACTGGGCGTGCCAGCAAGTGTTCGAGGGCCACACTCATTACGTCATGCAGATCGTTATCAACCCCAAAGATAACAACACATTCGCGAGTGCTAGCCTCGACACCACCGTCAAAGTAAGCATGTGTTGCTTCCCATCGTATGAAGAATTATATCAACTGTGTTTTAGAATCCTTGAAAACTGACTTTATTGTTTTGTGTTCATGTAGAAAGCAATTTGCTTTTATTTATTCATGTTTTTGTTGTTTGTTTTTGTGTATTATATTTCAATGTTTTATCAAAATTGCTTCATGTTTAAGTAAGACATTCCACTTTGATGGATTTAGTAAATGATGGTAGTTATTTTTTCTTATGAAAAACCTAAATCATAAATACTTATTTGATATATGATATTAAAACATTACGATTGTGAAAAAATAAATATAAATGGTGGTGGTGGCTGAAAAACAGAGAAGTTTTAAACTTTTGAGGTTATTCTTCTATCCTTGTCACACAAAATATAATTTGTACTGGATGGTTTTAATTCAATAAGGTGGGACTTGTGAGTGACGTCACACGCAGTTAGTGCTGTCTCTGTTTATAACAGATCTTAAAACGCGGACGATACCACCATTTGTTTGCTGTTATAAATAAAATCCAGTCAAATACTTTATTGTCTACCAGTGCTGGGCAGAGGCCTCCCCTTTCTCCTTTCAAAACTCTGTCCTCATAGCTCTTAACTTTATAAAAACGTGTGCAGGTATGGCAGCTTGGGTCTTCAATCTCGAACTTCACACTAGAAGGTCACGAGAAGGGAGTGAACTGCGTCGACTACTACCACGGTGGAGACAAGCCCTACCTCATCAGCGGTGCCGACGACCGCCTCGTCAAAATATGGGACTACCAAAACAAAACATGTGTTCAAACATTAGAAAGTAAGTCGATACTTCCAAATATGTGTTAGGAAATGTAGATAAGTTTATATAAATATAAGACTTCAGACAAACTTTATTTCTATAGCTATGCTACAATGGCCTGCACGAGTCAAGATCAATTCACAATAAACTGCAACCTTTTTTGTGATTGTAATCACAAAAACTTTCAATTCGCTTCATTCAACACTCAATCTGCATTCGTTAACCCGTGCCGATTCAAAGATTCAATTGCTGTATTCAGGGGTTAACATGTTAATTGGAATACAAAGAAGCTAATGCAATCTTCAATTGAAATTCTATTGGCAATTTTCGCATTAAGTCATTTGAATCTCTTTGAATATTTATGTGCATTCTGTCTTTGTAATATACAACGCATATTGTAACCATAGTCATTTTGGGAACCACTTAGGGTGAAATGCATAAAAATGAATCCCTATTTCCCTTGGTCTCAACATCACGCGTGAACGGCTTGACCAATTTAACCAATTCTTTTTTGTTAATTTATTTATTTATTAACACTTTACGCACACAAATGTAACCCTGGCTGTAATAAATAATTTTGTAGCCATATTTCTGTAAAGATGACAGGTAACGCGAATCCTTTGAATGCGGGAGACATACAACCGGCTGTTATTTGTTGTTTCATAAGTGTATTTCAGTCTAATCATGAACACTTCGACTGATCAATCCTGATGTTGCCTAGGTCATACTCAGAACGTGTCAGCGGTATCCTTCCACCCCGAGCTTCCAATCCTGCTGACCGGCTCAGAGGACGGCACCATCCGGATATGGCACGCCGGCACCTACAGACTAGAGTCTTCCCTTAACTACGGCTTCGAGAGAGTCTGGACCATATCTTCGATGCATGGCTCCAACAATGTCGCCATCGGGTAAGTGTGCTAATGAAAGTTATCTAAGTGACAACCAGCAAAAATTCTTTGACTAAATAAACATCCAGTTCGATCCAGCCCGTCCTTAGCTGTCCTCCCCCCAGGGACGCCCTATGCCGAGGCCCGTACCCCACAGGGGGTGCCCTTAGCGTGTAGTCGCTTAGTTTGTAAGTTTTTTTTTATAAGCCCTGGCTGGAGGCTTTAATATTACATTAAAGCCACCACAAGCAAGCCCGGTTAAGCAGTCGACAACCTCATAGGTTGAACTGCGAGACGCCACTCATAAAAAAAAAACTAAATTAAAATGTGTGGTTTTATAAGCAGGTTCATCTAGTTTCCTGGATATAATAAATAGACTAGCCCCTATCCAACAGATGTAATAAAACATGCGTCTGCTCAGTCCTAGCGGCGGTGATGTTTAGTCAAACGGAAAACATTTGTAAATATAACTAATTGTTTACACATCTATATCCAGTATTTGTCTGTGTGTCCGCCAGGTACGACGAAGGCACAATAATGATCAAGGTGGGTCGCGAGGAGCCGGCCATCTCCATGGACGTCAACGGAGGCAAGATCATATGGGCTAAGCATTCAGAGATGCAGCAAGTCAACTTGAAGGCGCTGCCTGAAGGTATGTATATATATGTCACCGGAAAATTGCAGACTCCGTAAGATTGTAATAAATCTTCTTTAGATTATAATTTCTCGATATTTAATGAAAGAAAAAACGTTTTGTATACAATAAATTTATCCCATCTAAATTCAATAGTTTCCAACATTTTCGAGTCTTATTTAGAAAAAATAGTTTACAATTTCACGCGATATTTTACAATCTCACGGCGTTTTCCATTTTCCGGTGACATATGTAATATGACACCCAAACATATTTAAGGCTTCCGTTCAGTCAGACATGCAACAAATACGCGTTTTGACTTAAATTTCTTTGATGTTCCAAAAAGGTATGACACAAAATAACTCACTTTGTTCATCAACAGCCTTTCTATTTACATTTCCAGGCACAGAAATAAAAGATGGCGAACGCGTCCCTGTCATGGCTAAAGACATGGGTTCCTGTGAGATCTACCCTCAAACTATCGCACATAACCCGAACGGCCGGTTCGTGGTGGTCTGCGGCGATGGCGAGTACATCATCTACACAGCGATGGCACTCAGGAACAAGGCTTTTGGCACTGCGCAGGAGTTCGTCTGGGCGTTTGACAGCTCTGAGTATGCGACGCTTGAGAATTCTAGTACCATAAAAGTGTTCAAAAACTTCAAAGAGAGAAAGAGCTTCAAGCCTGAATATGGAGCCGAAGGTGGGTTGAAGTTTCTTCATTTATTAATCGATAAAGCAGTTGATCATTTGTATTGACTATTCAATACAAAATATCAACTGTTTTATGGATCTCATGGGCGCAGAAAGATAGGCAGAATAATAAGAAACACCGACGTTTTTAATTGCGTTAATTTATTTCAATTTTCGTCTGTTATTACTACAGAACACGCCCTTAAATGTAGAGTTATATATCGATAAGCAATAATATCCTTGTTTGCGCTAAACCTTCAATCATATGTATTGTATTGTCCAGGCATTTATGGAGGATTTATGCTGGGTGTAAAGTCGATCAGCGGAGTGGCATTCTCTTTCTACGACTGGGAAAACCTGGAACTGATCAGACGGTAAGTTTTCATCTAATATTTGATCATAATAAACCAATATACTCAATAAATCGCTAATATTTTTGCAAATATTTACTTCTTATGAAGGCAAATGGTAGTGAAGCTGTCCGCTTGATATAAACAGCGACAACTTTCTCATAGAAAGTTGCAACTTGAATTAGCAGACATCTTCAATGCCTAGCCCTTGCGAATTTTAAAACACATTAAACATTTTTACTAAATACAGGACCCGGCCGTAACTACGACTCATCCAGTGTTGAAAAGTTCGCTCGTCTTTATCACTTATGACTTTGTGTATTTTGTGACTGTCCTTTGAAAATACGATATCGTATTTACGGCTGGGGTACCTATAGAATACTAAGCTTAGCTGGCTTGCACCAGCAACAGTTATCTTATTAACTCCGAGTTAATTGCTAACACGAGCCTATTACATAATATGAGAAATTGGTTATTTCCTCGTATTAACAAATAACTCTGGAGTTAAGGTTTTGGCGCAAATTGCCCTTATTGTTGGAATTAAATAACTGTCATCATTTTTATTTGAGCTATGCGATATTGTCTATTATTGCTAAGCATTTTGTCATGGTGAATCGCTATGCATAATCAACGCTCTTATTGTAATTATTTCTCATAATTTTATAATCGGTCAATCTGACGAGTCTTCTGCCAACTAACGGCCGGTCTCAATAATATATTCTACCTTTAACCAACAGTAGCTGAAACGTCATCTTTGCCTTTCAAACATGACGTTTCAGCTACCGTCGGTAGCTACTTTGACAGTTAAGTTGGGGCTATCAGTTATAACCGGAGCTGGACTAGCATTCAATATGGAGTGTCTGCAAAGTTCAATTCTCGCTAAATATGTCGGATCCGATGCCGGCACACTTCAAAAATAAAAAGCACTTGTTTATAAAAGAAGTCGCCAGCGAGTAACTCTCCATAAGGCGATGTCAGCAAAATGTTCGCTAAAGGAGTTCAATCGAAACTGGGAGTAAATATTATTGGCAGAGTGACTAGTCTGTGTTTATCGTGTCAAGAATTTCAAGCGTGGCGTTACAAGCTGAGCGTATGAAATAACTCAATTATACAATGTACATGTTTACCAACATTATGTGGCATAAACGATTTCTTGCTGCAATTTATACATTATATTTTTTTTTCATTGTGCACTCTCCAACTCAATCACGAATATTTAGAAAAGTAATAGCCACAGTCACCTTGTCGCCATTTTGTTTAGTTGTAACAATTTCTGTAGTTCGGAAAATTTATGACAATTATAAAATATAAAATGGTTACACTAATGCTATGGGTACAATAAAATTTATGAGAATTATAGAATATACTGTCTGTGCACCAAAAATAGTTACACAACTTTCTACAAAAATGCTATGGGTACAATAACGGTGGCAGCGATGTCTACCGGACAACCTTTAGATGGAAAACTTAATATAAAAAACCGGCCAAGTGCGAGTCGGACACTCACACGTAGGGTTCCGTACCACAAACCGAAAAAAATACGTTGCTTGTGTGGGAGTCACCTTTTATTTTTATTATTTGTCGTTATAGCGGCAATAGTAATACACACTGAAAATTTTAACTGTCTTCCTATTACGGTTCTTTAGATACAGCCCGCTGACAGACATACGGACGGACGAAGTGGAGGCTTAGTAACAGGGTTCCGTTGTTTGGTGGTAACCAAACAACGGAACCCTTGGGTCCGGAACTCTAAAAATGGCTAGAGCTTTTAAAATATTCGTGGTAGAGATTCAGTTAATAAGTATTATAATTAAATATATATTTCTATTGTATAGCTGCTGTGCCTTTAATATAATACAGAAATATCAATGAATTGCTATTGTTATTTAGCATGGTAACCAAACGTTACAGTGGTGAAGGATCACTCCTAAAAGAGAACAGAATAATAAATTATCAAAGAGTAATTAGTGAACACGCAAAATAATGGTGTTGTAACATGTTGACCCTTCGCCACTGGTATGTTACCAGAAAGATCGAGATGCCTTTGGGCAATTGGCACGCGAAAAAACATCACCAAAATTGAAAAAGTAAAATTATAACTTACGGTACAAATTGAAAGTACCATCTGCGCTTGTAATAACTACTGAAGTTAGCCCGGCCACACACCTACCGTTTCTTTTCTTTTCTACCTATAACAGATCAGAACATTATTGAAACCGGGGTATCGTCACACACACACACCGGGCTTTCTTGATTTGCGCTCAGTCGTGATCTAGCGCTTGCCGAAAGACGTACTAGTATACCTTTGCGATATTACGTAATAAATCGATGTACGATTTTTTGAACCATTAAAATAAGAGTCTCTGTCGATTTCGCCATTTTTCGTAACTCCGCAACAACTCCCAAAACATTAAAATCTTGTAATGTATTGAGGCAACACCGGCACCGGGTTGAAAACGGGCAGTGTGTGACGATATACGGAGCTAGTACGTAAGCCACGCCTCTTTCTTACCGGCCAGAACGTTCTGATCGGCGACGACGGCCGGTTGCTTTCTTACCGGGCGTTCTTACCGGTGCGCGTCGGTAGGTGTGTGACGAGTGGTACATATTGTATTGCATTCTTGCCTTCCGGTTTTATTCTATTCTGATCTGTTCTAGGTAGAAAAGAAACGGTAGGTGTGTGGCCGGGCAGTGTGGGAAAAAGATTAGTCAGTCGGCTTCGGTTCAAAATTAGGGGCGTAGGCATCTCTGTCGCACGCAGTCTCTCTCAGTCCCAAGATACGGTCGCGGGAGACCAGCCATCGTTACCACGGACCGGTGATCGCAGTACTTATATTGTCATAAATCTCAAGTGGACACATGGTTATTTAATCTCCTCCTCCATAGCTTTAGCTGCAGTCTCAAGAAAAAGTAAGTTTGGAGAAACATGGAGAGCTTCACTATGAACAAAAAACAATGAATAGTGAAGGGAGAGGCCGACTGTTAACAGCACACAGAAGGCGACACGAATAAGATACATAAACATTTAATACGATTGTATTCGATGTGATGCTCTGCACGACTTGCCATACCTCCTTGAGTTATATTTATTTGCAACGCTTCCACGGTGTACTTGCTATTGCTTCATGTGTAAACCCTAATTTTATTTGTAGAAAATCGGTTTCTGGCTTGCAAGACTATTGTTTACTAGCGCACAGCGTTAAGAATGCATTGTTTGCGCGACGCGAAGGTTTCTTAGGTCTCGCAAAGAGATTTGAGCTTTATCTGAGTGGAATAAGGCAGCAATCTGATGGTGAATCCGCATTCTATTTGTTTACCGATGAATATGCGATGTCACTAAAGCTATGAGCTTACGATGACACTGAGCGGAATAGCTCGTGATTTTAATTCATACAATTAATTTGCCCCAGCATGAAATACTCAAAACGTGCATTCACACAAAATTCATAGCGAGTCCTTGAACCTATTCCCTTCGCTCGCGCACCTTGCGTTGATGCGGCTGTGCGCTGGTGTACCTCCTACAACTAGTTGTCTCGTGCAGGATTGAGATCCAGCCCCGCCACGTGTACTGGTCGGAGAGCGGGAACCTCGTGTGCTTGGCCACCGACGACTCGTACTATGTGCTGAAGTACAACGCGGCCGTGGTGACGCGCGCGCGAGAGACCAACTCGAATATAACTGAGGATGGCATTGAGGACGCCTTTGAGGTAACTAACTTGCTTTCTTTGTTAAATTAGATTAATCCGCCTGTAATTATTTACTCGATTTTTGATGATAGACGCTTGTGAACAAACAAAGTCGGGTGTTTTTTTATCGATCGCTACTGTGGATTATTTTTTTCCGAACGATACGGAGAGAAAACAAAAGTGATGCTCGATTATTTTTTATTTTAATTTTATTTTTATACTAAAAATAAAAAAGTATAAAGGAAACCATAGTCACCAAAAAGCCAATTACAAATCCTCGCGTATAGACTTACAATACTAATTTATGGTGTGAGCACAAAACCACAGAACACGCCGCTATAATCAATATAAGAAGCAACCTTGGTTTGCAATTATATATATAACTGAAATAATAGAGAAAATAACAAAAACAATAATATAACCTACTTGAACAATTTGAGGCTTAAGCGCCTTCTGGCCCATCATAACCATGCCATATCGAACGAAAACAGATGACAGTAAAACATCTCAAATAAAAACATTAAAAAAAACCTGACAGATACCATTGATCGCTATAGTAGGCGCCAGATAATCGTGGAATAACGGTCATTGACCCACCTACAATTATTGACATTTTTAATTTGAAAAACGGAATTAATGACACAAAGCTGTCCCGAATCATCATCTCTCGTGATCCTTAACATTGTCTAATAACGAAAAACGATTCATATTTAATTGTTCAGGTACCTATGAACAGTTATTAGGGAAAGGTCAATATACTTTATTCCACATTTATCTGGCGCCTACTATAAAAAGTCATCAATTATCCAATAGAAATTAAAAAAATAGTTTTTTTTTTTAAATAAATAATACATTCGATTAAATTCAGAAATCGAGTAAATCTGCTGGCACCTTTATCAGGAGGGAGGGATTCGGGAGGCACTGGCCTGGAGGTGACTAAGGTTGGAAGAGACCTATGTCTCGCTGAATGGTGATGATTTAATTAGATGGGACAGTGGGAAATACTCAAAGATTCAATACTGCTATAAAACGAAATGACGTCAACCAACCCGCACTGGGTCTGCGTTGTGAATTCCGGGACAATTTGTTCTAGAAACCATTTATGACGCAGCTGAACCGTGGATTCAAACTCAATATTCAAATTTCTAAATTCTTTATTGCATTCCACAAAGAATAGAGAACCGATTAATGTACTTTACAGCGCTTCAAACATCACCAAATAACACAACAGTTTTTAATTAAATTAAATCATGTTTAATAATTAAAAAGTAATGTTCGGCGTTGTAACTGGCGCGATAACGTCTGTCAGTTATGATAAGCGAACCGTTTCGAAACTCTTATCTATTGTCTATATTAATAATAGAAAAAACCCAACGGTTCAATCATTAACTTATTTAACTACCGCGTCCTATCATAAAGAGACGTCATTTCTGTAAATGTTTGTGAGAAAAAAACTAGCGGCCAAGTTTGAAATTAATTTATTTCGAAAGGTGGTGTAAATACTCTAACGGCCCCTGAGGAGCTCGTGGCTAAAGAATAACAGCCGCACTAGCCGATCTTCAAGGTTAAGCAACGCTTGCCAAGGTTGGTCTGTGCACTCACAACCTTGGCAAGTTTTTGGATGATTTTAGATGCTCACCCATCGGTGAGCATCTTAACATACCGAGTTTTCTCTGTGCCTCGGAAAGCACGTTAAGCTGTCGGTCCCGGCTATCATTTGTAGATACCGATACGACTTGTCAGAAGCCAGTAAATCTGTCCATAGATTTAAAAGGAATAAATAGAAACACCTAATAAATTAGGATTAGGGTATCTAACATTTTACACATAGCCGGCATAGAGGCAGGCTCTGAAATGTATCGACAATCCCTTTGCGGGTGCGACGCTTATAGTTAATTTGCAAAACAATATCACACTGTATATGGACAGGCGTAATGAAATGTTGGTCTAGAGGTGTACCTATACTTAGCCAGTCATGTTTCAGTGTCATGTAATAGGAGGCAACATTGTAATATATTCTGCTTATCCACCAGGTGGTCGGCGGCGTGAACGAGATCGTCAAGACTGGTCTATGGGTCGGCGACTGCTTTATCTACACAAACTCCGTCAACAGAATAAACTACTACGTGGGCGGCGAGATCGTCACGATATCCCACCTGGACCACACCATGTACATACTAGGATATGTCGCCAAGGAGAACAGGTATGCACCTCCTTGATCCTATGATTTCGATAAAACTAAGGCCACAATGACATCTCATGGCAAATACTTATTAGGGGTGGTAAAAAAAAACAATTAAATAATGTTTGAAATGTCTTTATCAGCGTCGAAGTTATAAACGCACGTTCTTCTCCGTAGAGATCTACACTTTGGAACGTGCAAAGAGCTTCATCTTTTTGATCGACCGACCTTGACAATTCGAAAGTGCCTGTAAATGGTCTAATTGAAATGAATGCTTTGAGTCTAAAGCTTTAAAGTTGGTAATTAGATCGAGAAGTCCCCCTTTCGTTTGATACCCATATTAATGGGGTTGAGAAAAAATATGTAATCCGCCATCTTGGAGCGGCGGCCATATTGAAATTAATACAATATTGAGTATTGCACATTGTATTGTCACCAGAACTAAAGGTGTATGCAAAATTTCAGCTCAATCGTATACCAAAAATGGTCGAAAAAGGTTTGCAATTTTTGACGGACAACTTACAAAAATATAAGTTAAATAAACGCTTGTTAAAACCATGACGCCCATACATCTGTCATAGAAAACTGCTTTTTACCGTAAGGGATGGATGTATTCGTTTGAAATTGTTCTTCATTAAAGCCAGATTTAAGATTGTGTTATATTATAAACATAAGCCATACTACCCTGGTACAAAAAAACACCAGATCAGTATAATCGACGAAAACTAATAGCTAATTCCATGTTCTTTCGTATCGACAATAATATTAGCCAGTGTGCCAGTACGCAGGGTTGCAGTGGGGCTGACTGCCCGGGCTGGGTACCCAGTAGCAGATTTACTGATCAGCCTTTATATCCAAACTCTACATTTTAATTCCCTTTCATCCCCATTACATTGAATAATTATTCATTATTCCCGCTACTAACAATAATGTTTCAGAAAATAATCCGTTGTCCAGAATATGCAGTCAATATAATGCAATATGCTCTTAGGTGGACTTGTTTTAAACAGTTTTAACGAATTTAGAAATTATGTTTACAAATTATAATTACAAATTTATCATTAAGTAACTTCTCCATATTATTTAACCTTAACTGTCACTAATGAAGCATAGACATTGAACGCTGTGTACAGTAATAATTGGACTTCAGATTTATATCCTACTAATATTATAAACGCGAAAGTTTGTAAGTATGGATGGATGGATGTTTGTTACTCTTTCACGCAAAAACTACTGAATGGATTTTGATGAAATTTGGCACAGTGGTAGATTATAGTCTGGAATAACACATAGGATACTTTTTATTCCGGGAATATGTTTCCTTGGGATAATTTTAGACAATCACGCGGGCGAATCCGCGGGCGGCAACTAGTACTGTATTTTACATAGCTGTGCTGAATTGTCTTAGTGTATAGTAGTATATATTGAAATAAAATAAAATAAAATAAACCTAATATATTATTTTGGGGGACTGTGTTTATGTAAAATCCACGTTTAAAAGTGCTAGATCTCACCCTAATTCGAATGAATGATTTTGAATGATGAAAACTTTGTTGCAGACTGTACCTAAACGACAAAGAGCTGAACATCGTGTCGTACTCGCTGCTGCTGTCGGTCCTCGAGTACCAGACGGCGGTGATGCGCGCCGACTTCGAGACCGCCGACCGCGTGCTGCCCACCATTCCTCAGGAGCACCGCACCAGGGTCGCACACTTCCTAGAGAAACAAGTACGTACCACCGCTAAGATATCTTCTAGCTTTTGTAATATCACCGCTCAAGTTATTTATACTAATTTACAGTCTGCCAGGGTACAGGAATTTGTAGGCGTGCCCCCGACGCCAAGCCACAAATTCACCGTACTTTTTGTCACATATTTATTTGTGACTTTTGGCGTACAGGGCACGCGCTTGCTCGTCATGTATATGTGACAATGGCGTTCAAAAGATTAATCAGAAAAGTACAGCGAAGGAGTAGGAAACAAATATAAGTCAAGTTGACAGTGCCACTCTTTCTCCTCAGGGCTTCAAACAACAAGCTCTAGCGGTATCCACGGAGCCCGAGCACCAGTTCGAGCTGGCGCTGTCCCTGGGCGAGCTGCAGAGGGCGCGGCAGCTGGCGGAGGAGGCGGCGGTGGCCGAGGGCGCGCCGTCCCGCTCGTCGTCCGCGCGCTGGTCGCGCCTGGGTGCCGCGGCCTCCGCAGCTGCCGACACTGAACTCACGAAGACTTGCTATCAGAATGCCAAGGATTACAGCGCACTTCTGTTGTTCGCGTCTAGTACAGGTGAGGATGGCTTTCTAGCCTCTGCTCTCCGACAGCTGTAGCACCGGGGACACCCAGCACTGTCTTTCCTTCTCTCTTTAAAATCCATCCAAAGGTTGTCTTTAAAAGATCGCTTTTAGCGAGAAGGCCGTCCCATTGTGTCACCCTATGTAATGTTTTCCTCATCTATATTCTCTGTAACTTATATGGTGTACATAATAAAGAGTATACTATTCTAAATGCAAAATTTTGGATGGGTGTTACTGTTTTTCAATCACAACAGAACGGATGTGAATGAAATCTGTCACAGAGAGAGATAGATTCAGTCTGGAATAGCACATCCCTAGGGATAATTTCCGACATACACGCGGGCGAAGCCGCTAGAAAAAGCTATAAGAGGGAGATGGAGAAAATAAATTATGGATGGAAATGACAGGGAGTCTTAGCCTAGTTAAATATACAATAAATACATAATAGATAAATACATATATACAATAATAATGATGAAATAAAAGCAGAGAACCAAAGTAAAGACGATTAAGGAGAGAGATAATGATTTTTGACAATAGTTTTAAAAGTAGACAAAATTTTGAGCACGCCTTATCGACACGGGTAAGGCATTCCAATCTAGGCTGGTGGAATGCATCGGCTTCTCTAGTCTCAAGTTTTATACTAGTAACTAGCTTTTGCCCGCGACTACGTTTTTTCCTGTTCCCATAGGAATTTCGTGAAATCTTCTCTTAGTGCTCCCCTACGTAGTGTAGGGAAGCTACATGCCAAATTTCAACTTTCTACGATCAATAGTTTCGACTGTGCGTTGTCTGTCAGTTACTCAGTCAGTCAGTAACAGATGAGTTTTATATATATTGATTGATTGATGATAGTAAGATGAACCATTGTTTGTGTGCAGGTGACAAATCTCTGCTGCGCAACGTAGCACAGATGTCTGCGGAAGAGGGCGTGCAGAACATAGCGTTCATGGCCTCCTTCATGATGAATGATCTCGAATCCTGCCTCAACTTGCTCATACAGAGTGACAAGCTGCCCGAAGCCGCCTTCTTTGCCAGGTAAGCCTTATCACCTCGCCTTATCACAGACAACATAGCCCGTCTGCTAACTCCAAATCACACGATGCCAAGCTTCACAGCTTGGCTCATCGCTGCAAGGTTGCCTGCTTGTCGGTCTTCTACAGATTGTTCTTCAGGGAGAGTGTACAGGAACACCACGACCTCATCCCACCGACCCCCTTCTACCATCGGACATCTAGACGTACTGCAAGTTACCATCCCTACCTTGTTGCTATTCCATCGATTCGCACTATACCTTTCCAAACGTCTTTTATAATGCGCATTGCAAAGGATTGGAAGTCTCTGCCTGTGTCTGTGTTTCCGAACGCATACAACCCTAATCTCTTTAAAATTAGAGTGAACAGGCTTCTTCTGGGTAAGCTCGCTCCATCGTCGACTTTGTCTCTGTCAGCTATGATCTAGACTAGAGTCAAGAGCTAACCCGTCTCAAATAATAATAAAAAAAAAACTTAGGTCATACGCATTATGTAATTGTCTGTTCCAATTCGGGTTGCCAGATGCTGGAGGTCATAAAACCGTACAAAAAATAAAAATTCAGAAAGAGGCAGAGGTCAGATTTCCTCTCGATCTCTCAGAGTATGCTAAATCACGCACTAGATTTCTCGTACATCTGAAAGCCTTACTGTACGTGGACCTTAATGTACCTCACCAAGTCCTGAAGACTTCACAAAAGTGCTGTTACAAATGATTGACTCCTTTATCTTGTACTTTGCTTGCAGATCATACATTCCATCTAAAGAGTCGGAGGTAGTCAAGCTGTGGCGGGATGCCACGTCGGCCACAAACAAGAAGCTGGGCCAGTCCCTCGCAGACCCTGAGCAGTACGAGAATCTTTTCCCGGAATACACGGTAAAATATACCTTATGTTAAATTCAGTAAGGCTACTATTGTTTAGTCGTCACTCACTAGGTCGAATCTTGACGTAATAAGACTTGTGATATTTAGCTAAAATTTGCATTAGTAGGACCCTGCCTACCTATTTATACGCTGCTATAACGTACGTCTAAAGTTTGACCGAAATTAAAATAGTCGTCTTGCGAAGGTGACTGGTAGCAGGCGGTATAGATGAGACTTGACTCGGGGTTACTTGCCGTTTAACCTTGTGAATGCCAGAGCATAAACGCATCGGTGTGCCCCCGACGCCAAACGAGTTTTTTTTGTCGACTCTAGCCGAAGGTGGCGTGTTGGGCACTTTTTCATTTGTTGGCTATAGCCGACCTTGGCGATCAAAAGGTTAAGAAGCCCTAGCGACCTGCAAAATTATTAAAATGCTCTACAAATATGGCAAAATATGAAGTTCGTTATCATGCAGAAATAATCTATCTATACTTATAAAGTAAAGTATAAAGCTGAAGAGTTTGTTTGTTTGTACGCGCTAATCTCTAGAAGTACTAGTCGGATTTGGAAAATTATTTTTGTTATGAGCCACATTCATGACGAATGCTAAAGGCTATACGGGAAATTCCTACGGGATCGGGAAAAAACGGGATATGCGCTTACGAAGTCGCGGGCAAACGAAAAAGATAGATAAATACGATTTGCACTGCTACCATTTTAGTCCTATGGTAAACTATACCATAAGACTAAAATGGTAGCTGTTGCGTAGTTGAATAAAGCGAAGAAATAAAAGCTTGCAATCTTGACACAAAATTGAAGCACATTAAGGACATAACTTCATTCTTATTGCAGCAATCGTTGGAGTTGGAGAGATTTCAGCGCGAGTACGGGTACGAGCGGAGTTGCGACCTCGGCAACTTGCAAGAGAACTCCTCGACTTCCAACCTCGACCGCAGCCTCTTGGCCGAGAAAGTCGAGGCGGAACAGCGAGGGTTCAAGCCCCTTCCGGCGGCGCAATCAACGCCGATCGCGCAAGTTGCGAAAGTAGAGTCAACTGCGCAAGCGACGCCAGTGGCTGTCGGCGCCGCTTCGGAAGCGCGCGTGCCCCGCGACGACAGGTAGGCCAACTATTTAATTAAAACAGTAAAGTAACTTTTAACCAATACACAGTAAACGAGTGTTATGAGTTCAAGTTAGGGTAAGTTGTACCGCAGAGCCGGAGTAACCTGACTACTTTAAATGATTATATACCAGAAACAATAGCAAAAAGGGAAAACTATGAAGCGTACAATGGGGGACCTTATCGACATGGATGATAGTGACTGCCTGTTTCAATGGTGTGACACACATCATCCACAGCCTGTCTTCACTGCTGGTAAGCATGAGCCACTCTTTTGTGCCTCCTGTGCCGACCTCATTCAGGTTCTATGCACGATGACAACAATGCCATCTGCCCATCTTTGCCCAATAATTCCAACTAAGTTCTAATGACTGGCCTGTTGGTCGAGTGGTTAGTGACCCTGACTGCTAAACCGGAGGTCGTGGGTTCGATTCCCACCCAGGACAAATGTTTGTGTGATGAGCGTGATCATTTGTTCTGTGTCTGGGTGTAATTTGTCTGTAATATGTATGTATTTAGACATATATAAGTATGTTTATCAGTTGTCTGGTTGCCATAGCACAGGCTCTGCCTAGTTTGGGATCGGATGACCGTGTGTGAGTTGTCAAAAAAAAAAAAAAAAAAATGAGTTTTCTTTCTTTCAGTCCCGTGCAAATGGTCCCTGACAGCACGACAGCGGAATCCACCTTGACCAAGAAGCGGAACGACTCGCTGGAGATCATGGCCGAGTTAGAACGGGAAATCGAAGACATCATCCTTGATGGCACGGCCGATGTGGTACGTACCTCGCAGGACGCCGCCGCAGACGTTGTGGAACGGCTGTCGTATGGCTCATCGTGTTTTACAATGATACTGTGAACTAGTGTCCGATCTTCACTTTCCTCTGTCGATGGTTCACATTTTGTCTGGCCAGCTCTAGCACTTGCCTTGTTCTCGGGGCTAGATAACACCAGCCACACCAGCGATGCGATATTGACAGTCAAGTAATGGTTTGTTGTACTAAAAACCACGTGACATACAATTTGGCGTTCGATATTGCTGATAGAGAGTACTTTGTGTAGTCCTTAAGGTTTAATTGAGGCAAAGAAGGCGTTTAAGAAGACTATTGCGGTTAAAAAAATGTAGTGACAATAATTTGACAGAGTATGCTTAGTAGGGTTTTGTTATGTTGAGAGAATGAATAAAAGACATCGAGTATGCAGCCTCTAGACCCTCGTTGTAGGTCATTGAATCTAAATATATATAAGCTTGCGATTTTTTTTTGTTTTTGTGTGTAGATTTGTTAAGTAGCTGTTTAGAATTGATGAAAAGATGAGAACTAAAACAATAAAAAAGGACACTTCAATGGGTGAATAACAAGTTAATATTGACATCAGATATTAGGAATTTAAAGCCAAATGTGAATGACCTAGCGTGAAGACTCTGCACAGGTCAAATCTGGTAATTTGCTAGATAAACATCAGAGGGGCAATTCTCGTATTTTTAAGAAGCATTCGCATCACAGTCGCAAACTGTCTCAAACATGGCATCCCCCTGCCATTGATCGTCGCTGATATGATATTGCGATTTGAACTTGAGCGCTTTTTAAAGGTTGATTCATACATATCCGGGAGGTGGGCTGGACGTGTGTGAACGAGTTCATATAAAATATACGTACCGATATTATTTTCTGTATCCCGGGAACGGAACGAGAATTGGCCTTCAGATGTCCTTAACGCTTCTATGTGCAATGTCAGTAAAACGTTAGGTTGTTGGCACTATTATTGTTGAAAATTTAATGTCCATGCTCTTATGGACTTGTTTGCGTATGATCAACTGCCGGTCGATTCTGTAAACATGTCGAAGTGTAGGCTTGGATGAAGTGATCACGAGGTGAGCTGTCATTCCATCTTGATTAGGTATATGGATTGACAGCTCACCTGGTGATCACTTCACCCAAGCCTTCACTTCGACATGTTTATAGAATCGATCAGCTGGTATTAATAAGAGTGCCTGACTAAAGGTGCGGGAGGAAGCATCACTAGTACAAATAGGATCTCAAATCAATAGACATAAAAAAAACAGGTGTTTAGTACATTTTGTCGAGTTTGCTTACAGAAATGTATGGGCAGTCGATTTTTTTCGCGATTTCTTGTTGGTCCCATTGTAAAAGTTGTTCATAATGATGAGCAGAATTAACCCTTATAAGGTATTGCGTTTATTCTGCTACACGTTCTATATAAACCTCTTCCGTGACTGAGTGACTGAGTGATTGAGTGACTGACAGACAGCGCACAGCCGAAACTACTGGTCGTAGGTAGCTGAAATTTGACATAAAGTTCCTTGATGTAGGGAAGCTGTAAGAGAGGATTTCCCGGAATTCCTACGGGAACGGGTAAAAATGGGACATGCGCGTACGAATTCGCGGACAAAAGCTAGTGTATAATAATACGATATGAACTTTAGTCGATATTTGGCGACTCTGGCCTTGTCCTACCGTGTTAATTAAATGGTTCGTGTAATATTTCACACGGCTTCTGCGTCGCTAGTTCCCTTTTCTTTGAACTTGGCTGGACACGCTGCTGCGTGTCTAGATACCGGGTATACGGGCAGAACTTAAAAGTCGTTCGCTGTTTTGTGAATAATAGCATTCCAAAGTAAATAAGTGAATTATTCAAATACAAAATTCATGAATTTTCGTACCATGCCATTATAGATATTTTACTATCTGTGTACTAAAATACATGTATTGTTTCAGGACCTGTCGGATGAAGCAGATTTACTGGAGTAATATTAAGAGTTTTAGATTGTTTTATTTTATATTACAGTACAGATCATAAAATAGTGTACTACATAAAGTGCTAATTCCTTGTAAGATTAAAGTATTATACAGATTTGCTTTTTGTGTTTTTGTTCGAAGACCTCAGGGTTGGTAGTGCCCGAATCACAGATGGCTGGATTTTCAAGCTGGGAGAGCAACATTGCGTTCGTGAGACAGCGAGGTAGTCCCTCTAATTTCGACAGAAGTCTCGCCATTATTCTATGTGCTAAGAGTCAGGGTAGTATTGAAGTGAAAACTTCTTTAGCGGCGTTGTGCACTTTTTGGGATGGGTAAAAAATGTTAAACTCGCGTCAGGACACGTGACCTGATCGAAAATTCGTAAGACGGAGGGAACGTTCTGAAATGTTAAATTTTTAATGTAATATAAATTGTCATGTTTGTGTACGATAGCGCAATAAATAAATATTGTATTTTACCACATAAATGATAGTACTTTTATACTGATAATTAAAGCAATTCGTGCGAAATTATTTCCTAACCATTCCAAAATATCAAAAATGCACAACGTTAATGTTCAAGTTTTCACTTCTGCCGGCACTCCCGGAGTGCAACCCGTTGTTTTTTTTATTAGCTGTTAGTATCCTAGCTACAAAAACTACCATTGTGTAATCTGGGCATAATGCCCAGTTGTTTTAAAATACACCAGCACTAAACCCTTTTCTGACCCAAGGGCACGAACTTGCTATTTAAACTTAACAAAACGTATGTCTGATCTTTGATTTAAAGAGTGGCTGTAGTAAATAGTCAGACAAAGCACGGCAATTTTCTAAAGAGAACCATGCCAACTAATCCATAAAGTGACCTCTGAGAAGAAGTACGAAGACATTGATGCTAACAAATCGTAAGATGGCCCTCTGACCAATTTTTACTCTAAGGAAACGTTCATATCTATCTAAGACCTTTAAACGAGCAGTTCTTGTATATATTTATATGTCAACGGAAAATTGCAGACTCCGTAAGATTGAAATAAATCTTGATTAGATAATAATTTCTCGATATATTATGAAAAAATTGCTTTCTATACAATAAATTCCATCCAAATTCAATAGTTTCCAATATATCTGTGTCTTATTTAGAAAAAAATAATTTACAATTTCACGCGATATTTTACAATCTTACGGCTTTTGCCATTTCACGGTGACATATATATAATCTGAATCTCTGAAACGGCTCCAACGATTTTCATGAAATGTAGTATGCAGGGGTTTTCGAGGGCGAAAAATCGATCTAGCTAGGTTTCATTTTTAGAAGATTTTACTAAAAAAACGGTCATCCAGGTATTATTCTTAAAATGAGGTAAAACTCCATTCAGGCCTGAACAGAGTGAGGTTAGCGCGGTATTGATGGCGGGCCCGAAGCATTAAGGACGCGTTCTCAAAACAGATAGGTATCGAATCTGATCACTACATTGACACGGCTCACGCACACACGAATATGCAAGGTTAACAGCGGATATTATGAGTGACTAAACTGATTTTGATACTTTAGCAAGTTTGAATATTTTTCTTAGATAAGTTTAATGTTTTTTTTAGTACTCTTTCTAATACTATATCTTGATTTTTTTTATGTGTTGACTGATGTTTTGGAATTGATGGAGTAATATACCTACATACTTCAGTGACTGCTACTGGAACTCTTAGATGACTAGAGCTAGATGTGCAGATTTTGGGCTCGTTTTGTTAGTTATGAAGAGACCTTACCACAGGACTTGATGGAGTCACCTAAAGGTGTACTTCGATGACTCCTACTGGAACTTTCAGACGCCAAGAGTTACATATGCCGAGTTTGGGCTCGTTTTGTTAGTTATGAAGAGACCTTACCACCGGACTTGATGGAGTCACCTGAAAGTGTACTTCGGTGACTCCTGCTAGAACTTCTAGACGACATGAGTAAGATATGCCGAGTTCGGGCTCGTTTTGTTAGTCATAAAGAGACCTTACCACCGGACTTGATGGAGTCACCTGAAGGTGTACTTCGATGACTCCTACTGGAACTTCTAGATGACATGAGTTACATATGCCGAGTTTGGGCTCGTTTTGTTAGTTATGAAGAGACCTTACCACCGCACTTGATGGAGTCACCTGAATATGTACTTCGGTGACTCCTACTGGATTTTCTAGACGACACGAGTAAGATATGCCGACTTTGGGCTAGTTTTGTTAGTTATGAAGAGACCTTACCACCGGACTTGATGGAGTCACCTGAATGTGTACTTCGATGACTCCTACTGGAACTTTCAGACGCCATGAGTTAGATATGCCGAGTTTGGGCTCGTTTTGTTAGTTATAAAGAGACCTTACCACCGCACTTTATGGAGTCACCTGAATATGTACTTCGGTGACTCCTACTGGATTTTCTAGACGACATGAGTAAGATATGTCGAGTTTGGGCTCGCTTTGTTAGTTATGAAGAGACCTTACCACCGCACTTGATGGAGTCACCTGAAGGTGTACTTCGATGACTCCTACTGGAACTTCTAGATGACAAGAGTTACATATGCTGAGTTTGGGCTCGTTTTGTTAGTTATGAAGAGACCTTACCACCGCACTTGATGGAGTCACCTGAATATGTACTTCGGTGACTCCTACTGGATTTTCTAGACGACACGAGTAAGATATGCCGACTTTGGGCTCGTTTTGTTAGTTATGAAGAGACCTTACCACCGGACTTGATGGAGTCACCTGAATGTGCACTTCGATGACTCCTACTGGAACTTTCAGACGCCATGAGTTAGATATGCCGAGTTTGGGCTCGTTTTGTTAGTTATAAAGAGACCTTACCACCGCACTTTATGGAGTCACCTGAATATGTACTTCGGTGACTCCTACTGGATTTTCTAGACGACACGAGTAAGATATGCCGAGTTTGAGCTCATTTTGTTAGTTATGAAGAGACCTTACCACCGGACTTGATGGAGTCACCTGAAAGTGTACTTCGGTGACTCCTGCTAGAACTTCTAGACGACATGAGTAAGATATGCCGAGTTCGGGCTCGTTTTGTTAGTTATAAAGAGACCTTACCACCGGACTTGATGGAGTCACCTGAAAGTGTACTTCGGTGACTCCTGCTAGAACTTCTAGACGACATGAGTAAGATATGCCGAGTTTGGGCTCGTTTTGTTAGTTATGAAGAGACCTTACCACCGGACTTGATGGAGTCACCTGAAAGTGTACTTCGGTGACTCCTGCTAGAACTTCTAGACGACATGAGTAAGATATGCCGAGTTCGGGCTCGTTTTGTTAGTTATAAAGAGACCTTACCACCGGACTTGATGGAGTCACCTGAAAGTGTACTTCGGTGACTCCTGCTAGAACTTCTAGACGACATGAGTAAGATATGCCGAGTTCGGGCTCGTTTTGTTAGTCATAAAGAGACCTTACCACCGGACTTGATGGAGTCACCTGAAGGTGTACTTCGATGACTCCTACTGGAACTTCTAGATGACAAGAGTTACATATGCCGAGTTTGGGCTCGTTTTGTTAGTTATGAAGAGACCTTACCACCGCACTTGATGGAGTCACCTGAATATGTACTTCGGTGACTCCTACTGGATTTTCTAGACGACACGAGTAAGATATGCCGAGTTTGGGCTCGTTTTGTTAGTTATGAAGAGACCTTACCACCGGACTTGATGGAGTCACCTGAAAGTGTACTTCGGTGACTCCTGCTAGAACTTCTAGACGACATGAGTAAGATATGCCGAGTTTGGGCTCGTTTTGTTAGTTATAAAGAGACCTTACCACCGGACTTGATGGAGTCACCTGAAAGTGTACTTCGGTGACTCCTGCTAGAACTTCTAGACGACATGAGTAAGATATGCCGAGTTCGGGCTCGTTTTGTTAGTCATAAAGAGACCTTACCACCGGACTTGATGGAGTCACCTGAAGGTGTACTTCGATGACTCCTACTGGAACTTCTAGATGACAAGAGTTACATATGCCGAGTTTGGGCTCGTTTTGTTAGTTATGAAGAGACCTTACCACCGCACTTGATGGAGTCACCTGAATATGTACTTCGGTGACTCCTACTGGATTTTCTAGACGACACGAGTAAGATATGCCGACTTTGGGCTCGTTTTGTTAGTTATAAAGAGACCTTACCACCGCACTTTATGGAGTCACCTGAATATGTACTTCGATGACTCCTACTGGAACTTCTAGACGACATGAATAAGATATGCCGAGTTTGGGCTCGTTTTATTGGTAATAATGAGACCTTACCGGATTTTATGTAGTTACTTGGGATTGTACGTGATGATTATCAAAACAACAAAGTAGATGTAATCAAATCAAAATAATTTATTTCAAAGGAACCGTTCAGAGGCACTTTTGAATAGTCAAGTTCTGTTAGTCAACTAGTAACAAAGTAGATCCTATGGAGAAGAACGTGCACGAAACTCAGTTTACAGTCTTTATACATATATTAACAATCGTTTTGAGCGTGTGCCGTAAATGCTTGAAACTGTATATAGCAAAATTGATTGGCTCTATACAATGAAAAAAAAAAACATGCTACAATCTTCAGCGGGTTGATGGTAAAGATGTTGGTAACAATGTTTACAAATGTCAATGGATTAGTTTGTAGTTCCAGTAGGAGTCATCGAAGTACACTTTCAAGTGACTCCATCAAGTCCGGTGGTAAGGTCTCTTCATAACTAACAAAACGAGCCCAAACTCGACATGTGTAACTCTTATCATCTGGAAGTTCCAGTAGGAGTCACTAAGGTACACCTTCAGGTGACTCCATCAAGTCTGGAGGTAAGGTCTCTTCGTAACTAACAAAACGAGCCCAAACTCGACATATCATACTCTTGTCATCTAGAAGTTCCAGTAGGAGTCATCGAAGTACACCTTCAGGTGACTCCATCAAGTCCGGTGGTAAGGTCTCCTCATAACTAACAAAACGAGCCCAAACTCGGCATATGTAACTCTTGTCATCTAGAAGTTCCAGTAGGAGTCATCGATGTACACCTTCAGCTGACTCCATCAAGTCTGGAGGTAAGGTCTCTTCGTAACTAACAAAACGAGCCCAAACTCGACATATCTTACTCATGTCGTCTAGAAGTTCCAGTAGAAGTCATCGAAGTACACCCTCAGGTGAATCCACCAAGTCCGGTGGTAGGGTCTCTTCATAACTAACCAAACGAGCCCAAACTCGGCATATGTAACTCTTGTCATCTAGAAGTTCCAGTAGGAGTCATCGAAGTACACTTTCAGGTGACTCCATCAAGTCCGGTGGTAAGGTCTCTTCATAACTAACAAAACGAGCCCAAACTCGACATGTGTAACTCTTGTCGTCTAGAAGTTCCAGTAGAAGTCATCGAAGTACACCCTCAGGTGAATCCACCAAGTCCGGTGGTAGGGTCTCTTCATAACTAACCAAACGAGCCCAAACTCGGCATATGTAACTCTTGTCATCTAGAAGTTCCAGTAGGAGTCATCGAAGTACACCTTCAGGTGACTCCATCAAGTCCGGTGGTAAGGCCTCTTCATAACTAACAAAACGAGCCCAAACTCGACATATCTTACTCATGTCGTCTAGAAGTTCCAGTAGAAGTCATCGAAGTACACCCTCAGGTGAATCCACCAAGTCCGGTGGTAGGGTCTCTTCATAACTAACCAAACGAGCCCAAACTCGGCATATGTAACTCTTGTCATCTAGAAGTTGCAGTAGGAGTCATCGAAGTACACCTTCAGGTGACTCCATCAAGTCCGGTGGTAGGGTCTCTTCATAACTAACAAAACGAGCCCAAACTCGGCATATCTTACTCATGTCGTCTAGAAGTTCCAGTAGAAGTCATCGTAGTACACCCTCAGGTGAATCCACCAAGTCCGGAGGTAGGGTCTCTTCATAACTAACAAAACGAGCCCAAACTCGGCATATGTAACTCTTGTCATCTAGAAGTTCCAGTAGGAGTCATCGATGTACACCTTCAGCTGACTCCATCAAGTCTGGAGGTAAGGTCCCTTCGTAACTAACAAAACGAGCCCAAACTCGACATATCTTACTCATGTCGTCTAGAAGTTCCAGTAGAAGTCATCGAAGTACACCCTCAGGTGAATCCACCAATTCCGGTGGTAGGGTCTCTTCATAACTAACCAAACGAGCCCAAACTCGGCATATGTAACTCTTGTCATCTAGAAGTTGCAGTAGGAGTCATCGAAGTACACCTTCAGGTGACTCCATCAAGTCCGGTGGTAGGGTCTCTTCATAACTAACAAAACGAGCCCAAACTCGGCATATCTTACTCATGTCGTCTAGAAGTTCCAGTAGAAGTCATCGAAGTACACCCTCAGGTGAATTCACCAAGTCCGGAGGTAGGGTCTCTTGATAACTAACAAAACGAGCCCAAACTCGGCATATCTAACTCATGTCGTCTAAAAGTCACTTAGAGCGAAATAAAATATTATAATAAATAATAATCCGTGATTAGAAAATAATCTTACCTTGTCAAGTATCAAATTTGGTTTATTGAATATTTTGTATTTCTATAGCGATCTTTTACAACACGAGCTGCTGCAAGCAAGCGATACGTGTCCACTCACAACGGCGGCCGAGCGCGGACTGAGGGATTACCTCGATGTTTGTCGAATAAATCCAGACAGGGACCAAAAATAAAATAACTCTTATTACAACCGATTAAGAATTATCCGTAATAGCAAAATATGTGAAAATGTTAGTTTCAGATTTTATTTTTTTCTGCGAATATTTGTATGATTTTGTTCAATTTTTTTACCTAGATTTGGAAATTAATAACTCTGCCTACTAATAGTATTTTTAGAATTCTAAAAATACGTTGATAATAGGCCCAAAAATGTACCGAAACTCAACCCAGTATCGTGAATTTTGTGAAAAACGGCATCGTAAGATCGTTTATACAATAAAAAATACTATTATTTTTAACAAAAATTTTACCCACATTTGAAGATGAAGAACCAAGCTAAGTTGTTTAAGTTATTAGTTGTATTTGATTTGGTTCAGTTTAGCCACAAAATGTACCGAAAAACAGCATAATTTTGTCCAAATTGCAAACGCGCCCTTAAACATAATGAAACCGCCGTTTGTGTCGTTATTGAACTGGAACGCTAGCGTCTAGAGCGAATAAAAAAAAAAAGTGTGAACACCTAAGTAAGACATTTGTTTGTGTGCGTAGTGTTTTTAATAAATATTTGTTTATTTATTTAAAACATATCTTTCCTTTTGGTCTTCACGGCAGTCGGGAAAAAACTATAAGATTCCCGAGAGATTAATACACACGAAATGCACCTCTAAGGCAACGATTCCACGCAAGCAAGATTCAAGATTCAAAGCATTTATTCCAAATAAACCATTTATAGGCACTTTTGAATTGTCAAGGTCGGTCAGTCAAAAACATGAAGCTATTTGCTCGTTATCGTAATACGATCATCAAAAATCTTGGTTACATTATCCTTGTTACTTCTACATGTGAGGAAAACGCAAAGAAAAAGGAGCTTATTACTATAATTCAAAATATAAAGATTAAAATAAACCAGTGGCAGTTAAGAGATGAGCAGTCTCATCATGACGGGTGTATCGGCACCATTCAGCTCAACCAGTTTGAAGGGAACTGAATGATCCAACACACGCACCACTATCATCGAGACATTTGTGTGCATGACATGCTCTAAACTGCCATGTTCGGTCATGTCAAAAAAGTAAAAATAACTTACTTATCACATAATTATGTAAATGGCTCCATGATACAGACTTTATCTTAATTAGATTTTCAATTCTATCGCTAAAGCATTAGCTGCAAGGTTTATTGGGAAAATTTGACAGTTTCGGGTAGCTTGATGTGCGTCTGTACTCAAATTTACAAAATTTGAAAAAAGAAATGCTTCTAAATTATTCAAAACTGTGGTTTCCAATGACCAAGTAAGTAAGTAAAAAAATAAAATTAAAGAGATATTAAGTATACCTACATACTACAAGACATTATTGTAACGAAAGAATAAATAAATTATAATTGATGATATTTTTCTTGTTCTCTCATACCATAGAGAACAAGAAATATTTTTCATATATAAAAACCTAACTTGTGTTCCCAAGTGGCTGAGGTTGTGGAGCAGGACCGGCATTTAGCCAAGCATTTTTATCAAGGATATAATCTTCCAGTTTATAATATGCTTGCCTACATAGTGTGCGTTTTATGCATGTTTTTTGGATTTCGAGTGGTATTTTATTATAAGATTTTGCGCAATACCCCATAAAAGTGTGCAATTTAGCTAATCTGAACCGCGGTTGATCTATGTTGTTCCTATTACTAGCATTACAATTATGCCTGTCCCTTATCTTACTATAAATATGAAGATTTTTCCTAACACAATGTTTTCATATTATGTATTGACAAGGTACCGTCAAGATGTTAATTTCCTTAAACGGGAGCGGAAATAGGAGAATCGCGCCGGCTGATATTGTAAATGGCTCTAATAGCTCTTTTCTGCAGAATAAAATTAGACTATGTGTCTGCAGCCCGCCCCCATAGCAAAATACCGTAAGACATGATACTTTGAAAGTAACTAAAATAGACCAGTATCGCGGTATCTACATCAGTAAGCTGACGGGTTTTCCGAATGAGGACTCCATTGTAGCCTTGAGTCAAGCGTGATCCCTAGGAAAACCGTGTCTTCGACGAATTCAAGTTTCTCTTTGTACTAAGCAAATCTAATACACTTTGTTTTTCTCATTGGATACTAAATTATTAGAAGTAAACCAATATTGGACCTGCTGTATGGCGTTATTTACGTTGTCAAGACTTGTGGAACGTCTATTTATCTTAATAATAAAGGTCGTATCGACAGCAAATAGCACAATATGTGGTTGTTTTTTAAAAGATGAATGGTCTACCCCGACCATTAATATTAATATACCTACACTAAAAAGAGGAAAGGACCCAATATTGCGCCTTGTGGTATTCCCATTTTGACTTTAAAACCCCTTGAATTGACACCGTTTATTTGAACTTGCTGCTGTCTGTCATTTAAATAAGACGTATCTAAACTATGTGCAAGTTTGATTGCATTGCGGGCACGATCTAGTAATTAATCCCATTGCACCTCCATAGACCGCAATGTAATGTAACTTGCATGAAAACTTGAAGCTGAAAACAGGGCATAATTATAAGCAATAAGCCAGTCGCGGGTGTCTGGGTGTCGTTGCATTGAGTTAATGGATCCGGCCGTCACAAGATTACCTCACAGCACACAAGTGCCAGATCCTAATGCCAGGCTTCCTGTTTAGGACACGCCGCTAAATCAGTCACATGCGCTTATTAGACAACTACGTCCAATCTAAAAAAGGAGGAACCATGATTAAGTACTACCGCGGCGCAGTGCAAAGAATTAGGTAGGTCTTGGATTCTCGACGAAAATTAGACTGTTTCGCGCTTGCTTAGTAAAATACTATCTAAGTATGAAACGCGCAATTTTGTGAACAGCTTTTGTCATTAATTTCTGTTTTCTTGGTTTGTTTTTAAACCGTCTTGACTTACAAAAACGACAAGGCGCGTTTTAACTGACTTCATAAAAAGGTGGACGTTCTCAATTCAGTTGTAAGTATTTTTTTGTGTTTTGTTACCTCATATCTCCGTCATTTATGAACCGATTTGAAAAAATCTTGAAAGGATATAGATACCTACTTTCATGTTGGTCCCATATAAAATTTTATTAAAATCGGTTTAGTGGTTTGGTTTCTAAATCAGCTAGAAAAAATTTCATCCAAGTAAACGAAATTGCGTATTTTGCTTTACCTTGACTTTCCTGTGGTGTAGTTAGGTGTGGGGTACAACTTAAAAGTAAAAATTAAAAACTATTTTACAAAACAATACAACCGACATCTAAAAGTCAAAAACAATACAAAGTATAAAATAACTTTAATTACGGAAGTCGGTGTTAAAATACGACGAAACAACCAAGAACACCTACTTCCGAAATTAATTTTAAGTTTTTAGGAATTAAGTGTATTTCTAGCTATGCTACACCTAAGCTGCTGTTCCGGATGGCTCGTATTATAGGTAGGTACCCCTATTGGCTAATAACTTGAATGCTCAAGAACAGGCACACATCAATAAGGACAATTTAAGGAAAACTAATCGACAAAGGTGTTGAAGGACAACAATGATCATATCTTGGAATGAAAAAATGTGGTCTACCTAGTCATTCCACAGACGAACAATATTTATTCTAGGTTATCAATACAATAGAGAGGCATTTATAATAATTTTATAAACTCGACTACTGTGAGAAGGTTTACAAACATTGCTATTAATTCTCATGTAATTTCAAAGAAAGCATGCAGTTAAACAAATCCAGCTTCTGTTGAAATAAGTTATAATTAGCGTTAGTAAACTTTCACACATCACCAATGAAAACCGATATCTAATGTAGAAATATGTCAGGCCCCTCCGAATTTCCTGTAAAGTTTCCTATTTCCTGTAAGAAGGCGAAAGAAGAAAAACACATTGACGTCAAATATATAGGTACCTACACTTGATTTGGTTACATTCAGGCCACTGCTAGCTACCGCTAAATTCTAAACATCAAGTCATTAAGAGCCGCTGTGCCCCGTCTTGTGCCACTCTAGCTCCTAAAGTTTGACGCGCCCTTTAGTTTGGGAACCCGTGATCTATACCTAATATTAATCAGAAACTATAACAGAATATAGATACAACCTGCGTCAACCTGGCGCTGAGTGTTCCGACTCCTTCATTGCACGTAACTTTACCTGTAGTGCGATTCTATTAACATCGCACCGTGCACCTAAACTTAGGTGAAGTGAACATGAAGTGAGCTGTCAAACCAAACAAACAAGATGTTTATTACAGTTCACTTCAACATTACCTACGCCTATTGAGTTTACACGGTGAGATGTTTACAGAATAGACCACCTGGTCTTCGCCTACGTTCAAAATGTGGGTAAGTCAAAACCATCACCTGTGGTTTTCCCTTATAGCAAACCGCTGTCGTTGTAAGACGCGTACCTACGTCACGGGAAAAAGGTAAAACTGTGACGTGTCGGACCCGAAACCGACACTGATTCATGCCATTAGTTGCATATAACGGTGTTTGTGACAGTTTGTGGTTGGCAAGTGGGTAACTTGGTAAGGTAAAAGTTGGGACTTCCCTAGGCACTCGTTAGAGGTTGTAAGGAAACTAGAGAAGGAAGGTAAGGGGAAATGAAGTAAGGGTGCAGCCATGACCGTGTGAGGGGCTCGTAGCTCCGTGGATAATAACAGCTGCACGGGTCGATCTTCAATGTTAAGCGATGCTTGCCGAGGTCGGTCTGCGGGTGGCTATCCTTTATACCTATATCGAGACGTCCCCGTGGCTTGGCAGCATGTAAAGCCGTTTATCCTGCCTGGTTAGTAGGTTGTCTGTCGTTACGGGTAGTCACAATCGCGAAAGTCGGACAACCAGTAAGTAGTCCAATGGAAGAGTATCGTGTTACTCAGTAGGTAACTGTGATGTGAAGGACAGAGAGATAATCCCTTTTTTATTTTTTTAAGGATGGTAAATCATCAAATGACTTCTTCCGCTCTAGGTGGAGCGGAAGGGCGTGTCAGACTCTTACTGACTAAAACCTATTCCTTCTAAAGCCATTTGTGTTCCAGGGCCGCGAACTCTTTCGAACAAACTCCGCAACCCTGACAGGCTCAGCAGCAGGCTGGCTAACAGGCCCCAGAGAGATAATCCCTACATGTAAATGACTTTATTTAGCTGTTTCCATTTCGATTGAAAGCCAACACCAACGCCAGAACCGGGAAGCAAGAAAGTGGAAACGACATCATGTAAAGTTATTTGATCGAAGCCCGCAGGTCCTATCTCCTGAGCCAAAAGTGAAACACTTACTCTCAATCATTGAAAGTATCAAAAGTGATAACTCTCACAACATTTTTCAGGTTGTCACCTCGTGTCTCTATAGATATTATTTGTGTAGCTGCTCGTCTGCTCAAACCGTTTAAATGTCAACAATGTGAACAAAGTAAATGGAACAAACATCGCTTAACTACGCTAAATGTATTTATTTTGTAAATTGTTAAAATATTACACTTGAACGCGTGTCATTTTAAAGTAGATGAGGACCATCTGACTTCTCCGAGGATAAACACCAATCAAGCATTTGTCTGCTATCGTGTAGCTCAAGTAAGAACTCTAAGAAACTCAACAATTCAACTAACTTTACCAAAGTAGATAATAGGACATTTGGGTAGGCTGCATAAAATGCTCAAAATGCCTGACAACATAAAATCTACCCGTAAAATAATAATATAACGGCCTAAACAGTCTTTATATTCGAAACACAATGTAGGTCTATTTTCCAGTAGTTAATTTATGATTTTCCTATATACCTACCTAATTAGAGTCATTACGTTCATTGTCAGTTTCCTACCAGGCACTGAACAATGAAGGAATAATAGCCACATTCCCGTAAAACTACAAAAGAACGACCCATTTTACGTTGCTAAAAGTCATCGAACTTTAAACCGCCAGGAAAAAGTCGATTTACCAAACAAGGATGAAGTGGCGAAAAGTGTTTGTGCTTTAGACGGAAAACTGATTGGCGACGCAGTGTTTTATCAGAGGAGCTGCGCGCGCGCCGGTTCTCGAGCTCGCCCGGCTGCAGTCACCTGTGATCGCGCACGCTACCCGCCTGCGCCTGCGCTCTCCGCTGTGACGAGATTACGTCGATACTCGATATTCATTACGGGTAAGTTACACTTTACTACAAGGCTATCTCATTCAATTATTTGATGCGGCTGTGCGATACCTTTTATTTTTGTGTGTGTTTATTTTTTTATTTAAACGTTTTTATGCTATTTCTTTAAGTTTTATACATCAATGCGCTTTACTTTTTCTTAAATTTCTTGACGAAATATTAAGAATACAGATGAAATTACTTATATTCTATTTAAATTTGCAGTTGAATAGTACCTAGTTACATATTTTACATAAAATGCTTTAAACATCATTATTATATATGCATACTTTGAGTGATAATTAAAAAACACTTACGTTCTGCCACACTGATTACAAACTTAATGAATTTTTCCCATAGCAATAATAATCAATTAACCTAAACTGAGAACTCATTTACCAGAATCTTTAAACGAATCATCTAGCAGATATTGAAGAGGCAATTGTTGGAAGTTTTGTACTAATTTATTTCAAAGTTACAAAGCAGTGCGAATGAAACTCAGAGTAAATAAATACGTAGATACTTAAATGTTCTTTTAAACTCAAATAAAACCACGGACACAGACAGCTGCCAGCCCTTGCTAAGGTAAGCCTTATTTTCGAAAGTCGTTTAACAACCTTAAAAAGTACTACCGCGTCAACTTCTGTGCATTTTAAAACCCTTTCATTACAAACGAATTTACGCACGTATGTTTAAGTAGTGAAGAATAATGCGATGACACCCGGACCAAATGTTCCAAAAAAATATTACATTCAAGTGAGACAAAATTAATACGTAGTGACAATCAGTGAAGTCATAATAATCCAACGGTTAAGAAGTCCGACTGGCGAGCGATATGTCGTGAGTTCAAATTCGAACACCTCATGTTGTGCTGTTGAGATGAGATGAACCTTAATCATAAGTCATAACATTATGTTTAGCTAAAACTGAAAATTTTATTTAACACTAATAACCACAGATCGGAATAGGTAGACTATATTTACCTAATTTTCGTGAAAGTAAGTAACAGAGTTGAAAATACTTCCTCTAAAATCCCGGACTCATAGACATGACGATTATATCCCGGGATTTAAGAAATTACACAATTATTATTATGCTTTTAAAGTTCTGTGCCTACTAAAACTGTTAAATTAAATAGCTTTGTTTTCGCACAACTCTTTCTTCTTTATATTCAAATCAATCATTTGTAACTATGTATATTCAAAGTCTAGTTCGTTTTTATAATCCCGTGTTTATATACATATGATTCCATTTATGATTCCGGGACTTTACAGGAGGTATTATCAACTCAATGGTACTTACTTCCACGAACATGAGGTAAATATAGTCTACCTATTCCAATCTCTGATAATAACTAATATTAACAAATAAACTAAACTTACAACAAACTAAAATATAGCATAAAAAAAAATCGTCCTCAACGCTGTCAGCGGGTACTGTGCCCAAGAGACTGGCGGCATTGCCACGTTGAATGGCAATACTTAGCCTCTAGCCAAAGTAAAAGCCAGCTCTTGGGTCACGGGAAGTGTCAAGCAGCCGTTTCGAAATTTAAAAGAGATTAGTAGTAATATGAAAGCTACGTTGATGATAAACATAAGAACATATGCAATGGCTGTTCGTGACAATGAAATGGGAGGGCAATGTACCTACAGCCCTGAAGCCGTTTGAAGTCTTCTTTCTATTGATATTGAGGCATTGAACTGATTATTTTCTTTTCATAACGTATTAGGTACAATCCACTGCAGTTTTACTTTAAGCTTAAACACCAATATATTTTTAATGCTTTTTATTATTTTTCAATTCTAATAGATACTTACAATTCTAAAAACAATTCAGAATTTTCTGTTATCATTTTGGAGATCTCAATATAGGTGCCACATAAACAAAAAAATTGGGGAATCAAACCCGCTCAAGGCGCCCTAAGCTACGAGTACACAAATAAAACTATTCACTGATCCTCTGCGCTAATCATTCCATCATCAGATCTTTGCAAGTTTTGTTCGAACCTGTACCTGTATGTACAATTCAAATGCGGTCAAGGACAACCTCCGGCTGGTGCAAGATTCTTACTCTTGCAGAATGAGGAAACAAAACTCGAATCAGGCTTTTATTTCGACGTTATGGTCTTAAATCGATTATTGTTAATACTTGATTATAATTTAAATAGTGCAATGCGTGCCTAATGATTGAATACTGGTCAACTGATAACAACATCCAAATACTAGTATAATAAAGCTGATGAGTTTGTTTGTTTGTTTGAACGCGATAATCTCTGGAACTGCTAGTCGGATTTGGAAAAATATTTTTGTAAATTATAGCCACATTCATGAGGAAGGCTATAGGCTACGGCTACGGGAACGGGAAAAAACGGGATATGCGCGTACGAAGTCGCGGGCAAAAGCTAGTACTTAATACTTAATAATAATAAAAAATTGGTTGTCTATAAAGTCGGTTTACGGACGATAGTTTAACGTGACAACGTCATAACAAAACATTGATGAAATGATCGTAACGTTACAATGAGCGTAACGTTACAATGAGTCATCCTTTTTCGTGCGTGCAGCCGGCGTTCATCGATTTTTTAGACGTTGTCACGTCAAAAAACTCAAACAAAAACATTTATTTCAAATATACCATTTAAATTTAAAGGTTCTATATACCATTTAAATACATCAATGATAGAGATTATAATAAAAGAATTGGTTCAAACACGGTCACACTATTCTGCATGTAGATCACGTTTGTGATTGAACTTCCTTCCGGTCAGCCTTCAAGTTTTTCCTCCTATCTACCATCCGATAACTATTTATCTACGAATATTATTGTGGTCGCCAAATCAAAACCAGGCAAGTCAAATCAACTTTAGAACACGTTAATCTATCTACTTTAAAATATCAATTAAAGATGTTAATCTTCGTGTGCATAGTTTAGTATGTGATCACGATCAGGGTCAAACATTCAACATCACGATTATTTCACTATTGTTGATGTTTTGATGCTATATTAATAACTAAATTCTGCCATCTATCCCCACCTATCTCTTTGCCAAAATTCATTAAAATCGGTACAGCAATTTCAACGTAAAAGCGTAACAAACATGGTCACTTCCACATTTGGCGCAGTGGCGAGCTGTTTGAGGCGAGCAGTTTGAGACAGCACGGTTGGCGCAGTGGTTGAGCGATTGACTGCTGCGCTGCGTGTCGCGGGTTCGATTCCCGCACGGAACAATTATTTGTATGGCCTACAGATAGTTGTTCCGGGTCTGGCTGTTTGTGTATGTGACTTTCTATGTTTGTAAACGCACCCACAATACAGGAGAAATTCCTAGTGAGGGCAACGTTTTTAAAAAAAAAAAAACAAAATTATATAGGGTTTTTTCAGAAGTGCTTGGTCTTATTAATGACTTTCTAAATTTGATACACAGTAAGGAAACAAAAGCAAAAACTACTTAAAAAAATCACAGAAAAGCACTTTTCAAGCAGTTTCATGCAGTTGGTGGCATTTATTGTAGTTCCATCACCTATTATGTACATTTTTTTTATTGAAAGTTCTGCGTGGGTCATTGTTTTTTTTTCTTTTCAGTTACTTAACTTATTATCATTGTCAAAAATAAATAAAATTTAAATACACATGTGGTATTCAGACACTATAACAAATGGCTCACGTATCTTTTTTCGTACGCTGAGTCGTTTCCATGGGGGTTGACCAGCGGCTAGTGGGGGCTGCCCGGCGACCAGTGGCGGCTCAACAGCTACCTGATATTATAAACACAATGAATTGAAACACAAATACCAAATGAACAAATTCAAAACAGCAATGAATTAGAATACTCAATGCAAAAATAAAAACTAAATAAAATGTTGAAAGATTTACTTCCATTTAAATGACATTTATTTGTCTTATTTTTTGAAAATTAAAAAGAAAGAAAGAAATAATATATTCAGCACAGCAAACAAAAGGGTGATCTTGACTTGGTAGGAAAAACGTGCAAACCTGAGCGCTAGCATATTTAGGATTCCGTACACGAATTACGCATGCGCAACTTCGGCATTCAATCAAATTGAAATTCCACCTTAATGTGGCGTTAAACCTCTCATTAAGATAAGCTGATTACCACGACTGTTTCACACTGGCCAGCGCAGCGGCCTGGCCCACGAAAACTCTCCCAAGAGATCATACTCCCGGGATCAAGCCGGGATGAACATTATCCTGTGTCGTATTTCAGGACATAGTCTGCCTGCGTGTCATGTTTCACATCCTGCGAGGATTAAGCAGTCGGAGAGAATTTAATATTAGTATGTATGGATAAGAATACCTAGTATGAATTTATATTTATCAGATCAATTCCAGTTTTTCTCAGAACAGGAAAATATGGCAGAACAAACTAAAATTAAAAAGAATTTTCCAAACCGGTCTTGAGTAATCAGGGAACATTCATAAAAAAAAAGATTCCGACGAATTAAGAACCTCCTCTGTTTTTGAAGTCGGTTAAAAAGAAAAAAATGTTTAATTACACATATGTATTTTAATTAAATTATATTTTTAACCGACTTCTAAATGGGGTTCTCAATTCGTCGGAACCTCTTTTATGTATGTTCCCCGATTACTCAAGATGGTTGGACCGATTTGGATTTTTTTTTTGTTTGAAAGAGTATAATTATATACTTCCCAGGTGGTCCCATGATCATCAAGTCAGGATCTGATGATTGGATCCTGGAAAAATAGAGAGAACTCTTCAAATTTTATAGGCACACTTGAAGCGATTGGGTAGTTTTTGGAAGAGTACTTTCTCGGTGTGGTCCTATTTTAATTTGGTGAAGATCTGATGAAGAACTTCGGAGGAACTTCTATTTCGGAAGTCGGTGCCAAAAACGGAGAAACAACCAAAAACACCGACTTCCGAAATTAAAGTTATTTTATACTTTGTATTGTTTTTTTATTTGGAGTCGATTTTATTTTTTCTTATTTAAATACTTATTGCATCTAAAACTTACCTACGTCAGCAGTCTTAACTCTGCAACATTTAGATTTTTATAGTGACTTCTATGGCTAAAATGTATCTTACTTATATGGGTAAGTACATAATGTAGCTACTTAGTTGAAAGAAAACCGGTTTTGTTTGCTATGCATTGCAGCGATTTACCTCAAGTGCAAAAGTATAAACAGTGCTTATTTATGGACAATTTAGCAAATGTGTGACCGATGATCGTGAAATCAATATATATGTCACAGCGAAAGTAATCGATCCGGATATTATATTTCTATCCAGCCATTATATATAATATCTACTCAGAACATTAACACAAAATTAATTGAATTATCTAGCTATTTTATATAATACCTTGTAAGACTTGGATAAAGTAATAAATAACCAATATTACTACAATTACTAGGCGAAATTAGGATGCATGAGCGAGCGAAGCGAGCTCGGGACTTAGGGCACTGCGTCTCGGACAGGTTAGGTTAGAAGGGGCGAGCGAAGTGAGCGAATTCAGATCCCGCCATTCCTTTCATGGGTATTTTTTTTGAACCATTGAGCTCCGACTACTCCTTTTTAAGCAGCTTTTAAGTGTTTTGAGCTTAGGTTACAATCATTAGTTTTCTCAGAAATGGTTCGTTACCTGTTCATGGGAGTGAGTCCAGGGGAGAGGGGGCACCCCCCTGTGGGTGAGGTCACGGAAGAAGCCTTGGGAAACAAGTATTCTACAATAATTTGGGAAACGAAAAAGACAATGGTGATGATTTCCTTAAACGCTCCTTAAAAAAGTGTACTCGGTAAATATTGTTAGTACCTAAGCACAATAACAATGCCTCGTGCTATATCAAAACAAAGTGAACGGAAGTCGTCTAATACATAGATAATGACTTCCCGGAGCTCTTAAAACTGTAGGGGGAAACTCGAGAGAAAAATCCTGATATGACTGACCAATGGGTATATTTCCACGAACATAGAAGAGCTCACGAGTTGAATACGTAATAGGTACTATTCTGTGGCTGTAAAAAGAATATGATTCCTCTCTAAGTCCTACACAGGAAACTGCAACCAATCTGCCTATTATTTTCCCAAATATGTGAGTACCGGTATTTCACATGGAGCGAATGCCCATCTGACCTCCACAGTACAGTAACTAGGTAACACAGTACCCTTTGGTAACATAGTACCCCTTGGTAACACAGTACCCCTTGGTAACACAGTACCTCTTGGTAACACAGTACCCTTTGGTAACACAGTACCCTTTCGTAACACAGTACTCTTTGGTAACACAGTACCCTTTGGTAACACAGTACCCTTTGGTAACATACCCTTATACCCTTTGGCAAAATCACGTGTACTTTTTGGCTCCAAATATTTAAATACAACAGAATATTATCTGTCCTTTCAGTGGCACTGAGGAATCGCCCTATGCTAAGAATTAAGATGGTCTCCCATTCACACACCGACTTCAGCAACTGTTGATTAATCAGGAACATGACCCGTACGACTGTTATTTTATGCAGGGTGTTCAAGAAGTGCGGGGTCTTATTTAAGGGTCATGTTGCTGATATACATTAAGATTAAAATAAAAACCAAAAAAAAATTGACCACAACAAACGACCAAAAAGTTCGGAATAAATGACTTTTTAAGCAGCCTCAACATTAAATCAGTGATGGATTGAACCAAAGTAAAGTAACAAATTGCTTGAATAGTCATTTGTTCGGAACTTTTTAGTCGTCTTTCGAGGTCGTTTTTTTTTTAAAACCCGTTTTGCTTTAAAATTTACCTTAATGTACGCACTTGTAGCGTATGACCATGAAAAGAAAATACGAATCTTCCTACAAGTTGAACATAAGAAACTGCGTAACCCTGAAAAGATAAAAAATGTTTTATTATATTATGTCATTGTATTTCCCGGAACTACTATATATTGTAGTAATTTCGTCACAAAGATAAACGCGTCTAATCTTCAGTTGGTTTTGGAAGAGGGTAAGATTATTTGGCTCTATCTCTGTATTTAGTCTTATTTTACGTACGCACATAACGCACAAACGCTTAAACGTAGTCAACTGTGTTCTGATAAAAGTAGGAAAATGTTGGTTATTTGACTTCTTGATGCCAAGAACGGCATGAATTTTAGTCCTCCTGAACGATTTCGGCCATGGCGGCCAATCTCAACGGAGACGCGGAGCGTCTGCCTTCCAGACCTCCACAACCTATTAACTGGGTAACACACTACTTCTTGGCAAGTGTCAGATTTTCTGGCTTTTGACAATACGTAACCCAAAGATCTACAAATGACAGCCGAGACCAACGCATGCTTTTCGAGGCACGGATGAGTCTCGGTATTGGTAGTCACCAATCCACAGACCGACTTCGGTGTTGCTTAACTTTGAAGATTGGCCTGGCCGGGCTGTAATTATTTAGCCACGAGCTCCTCTGTAGCGTAGTGTTGCTCACAATCATTAGGTAAAATAAACTCGGAAACAAAAAAAAAATCCCTTTTTTAGATTCATTTGTTTAGAGACCATCGTGTACACTTAGTGTGGCACGCGCACTGGCATTTTATTGCATAAGATGCTTGGATTAGGTTATCAAGGTAAAGACAATCGAGCTATCTGTGAGGTACCTACTAAGTAATATTAACAACATTGTACTTGTCTGGTTCAAGTCTAGATCACACGTGTAACAATATTGAGCAATGTCTTTATACTTTAGTTCCTTAAGAGTAGGCAGTACACAACAGGTACGTTATCATTGATCAATTTGTTTTTAACACACTCGAAAATTTACTCCTACAGTAGGACTGTAGGAGTAAATTTTCCCCCCAAGGCTTTTTGTAAAAGTATGGCGGCCAGCCGCCATTTTGGTATTAATTTGAAAATATTTAAAATATTAGGCTGGGCACCGAGCAGCCTGATATTACCAACTCAAGTATCGAATTTAGCAATTATGTTTAATTTAATTTAAGTAGATTTTGAATTGACCTTTTGAAATAAAACAATAAAACCTGCCAAGTGCGTGTCGGGCCACGCAAAGTGAAGTTACACGAGTCGTAAACAATGAAAAAAAATTAGATAATTTTACTATAAGATTGCAAATTTACAAACGCGATTAGTCTTAAGTCATTTTCTAAGGAATTTGTACGAAATTTTCTTTCTCCAAGTACATTTTATAGGTTTGTCGACTTACTCGTTAAATTGTAAAGCCTACTAAGCTGTGATGTGTGTAAGATTCGGCTTTGAACGCCGAATGTTACAAACGCATGCCACAGATACAGGTGCTGTATTATGAATTTATAATTGTTACAGTAGGCGCCAGATAATCGTGGAATAACGGTCATTGACCCACCTACAATTATTGACATTTTTAATTTGAAAAACGGAATTAATGACACAAAGCTGTCCCGAATCATCATCTCTCGTGATCCTTAACATTGTCTAATAATGAAAAACGATTCATATTTAATTGTTCAGGTACCTATGAACAGTTATTAGGGAAAGGTCAATATACTTTATTCCACATTTATCTGGCGCCTAGCCGCCTACTATAGTAAGCCCTTTTGCAAAAAAAAATGGCCACTTTAGATTTTCTTCTCTATCTTAAATAAATATTACAAGCAAGTGGTTTTATTGATTTCACGATGTTATTTTAAAGTAAACGTTCAAAATTTAAATGTTTGAATTAATAAACATAACTAATGATCACTGTAAAATTGCTTTATGAATGGCGCGAATTGTTCAAACTGTTACTTGCTTATTCATAAAACTTCTTGGATAATTTATGCTAATTAATTAATTAAGTTCAAACCGGATTCAGCTGAATATTACTGTCTCCGAATCTGAACTGAAATCGACTTTTCTCTTATGACAAAAATTGACGCATTGTAGTCTTTCTAAAAATCCATGTAATACACTTCTGGACACATCTATTGGCCCACCTTAGAGTTTAGGTTTCGATGGCCCCTACCGAAATATGATTGCTAGATTGAACAAAAACTGTTGATGCAGTTTTAAACCTGATACATTTTACCATCTTTTTCGATCGTATTGTTTTAAATTTGAATTCAGAATACCATACGACATGGAGCTACGCCTAACAAGTCGGATATGCGCCTTGTTAAAGGCAATTGATTTTTGAATAAAAAACATGTTAATCAAATAAAAGTTTAATTTAATAACGCGTGTTGCCTCCATGGGCATCTACCACAGCTCTCATACGATTAGGCATAGAGTTTATCAACCGCTCTATGCAATTTTGAGGGATCATCTCCCATTCCTCTTCTATGGCAGTTTCCAACTCCTGCATCGTCTGGGCAACTGGCTGACGAGCCCTAACACGTCTTTTTAGCTCGTCCCACATGTGCTCAATGGGGTTCATGTCTAGGCTTCTGGCTGGCCAGTCCATAACTGTGATGTTCACATCCCGAAGATATTCCCTGACGATGCCGGCCGCATGGGCTCTTGCATTATCATGCATAAAAAGGAAATTTGGGCCCACATAGTCCGCGTATGGTATCACGTGAGGTTCTAAGCACTCACGAATGTACCTTTCAGCATTTAATGTTGGCAGCCGTGGTCCTGTAACAACCTCAAGTTGAGTTTTGCCACTCGCGGATATACCGCCCCAGACAGTCCATGAGCCACCGCCATAAGCAACCCTCTCTTCAAAGCAGCGTTGTGCGAAACGCTCTCCCTTACGTCGGTAGACCGTCTTCCTTCCATCATTGCCATGTAACACAATTTTAGACTCATTAGAAAAGAGTACACGGCTCCAATCTTGCTGTGTCCAATTTAAATGACTGCGTGCGAAATGAAGGCGCGCTGTTCGGTGGGCTCGCGTTAGTTTGGGCCCATTAGCTGGCTTGTGTGGTACCATATCGCGTTCCTTTAACCTTCTCCGAACAGTTCGAGCGCTCACAGATACTCCGTGGAAGTCGCGAAGTTGGTTTTGTATCTCAATGGAGGTGAGGTGACGATTTCTCAAGCTGGTCGTCACGATGAATCGATCCTGCCTTTCAGTTGTGACCCGAGATCGTGGCCTTCCTTGGCGACGAACAAAGCCGCCAGTCTCTAGGTACCTCCGATAAACATTTCGGACCGCAGATCGACTTAAATTAAGTTGAGCACTCACGTTTCTTTGGCTGTGTCCGGCCTGAATAAGTGCCACAGCTTGGGCGGCGACTTCAGGTGAAGTATCCATAGATTATTGATAGAACCTCACCTTAATGTTAAGAATAAGTAATGTTTGTTGCAAAACCAAAGATATCAATCACTTTTTCAAGAATTAAATCCAAGTAAACCAATAAAACCAAGTTTTCTTAGTATTCGATTGTTTGATATCAACAAACAGGCTCCAAATTGTCTTTTGTTTCTTTAAATTCTGTGTTCGAAATTCAAAAAAAGACTATTGAATGAAATTGTGAATGTGCCAGGTTCAAAACTGCATAAAAACGTTTTGCTCGACCTAATATAAAATTTTACCTAGGACCAAACGAAACTGAAAATACAAGGTGGGCCAATAGATGTGTCCAGAAGTGTAATAATGGCCGCGAATTTTTATCCCATTGTGCATAATCTCCTTTTCAAAACTAATCATCTTCTGCCTAGCCTTTTCCAAACTATATTGGGGTCGGCTGCCAGTCAAACCGGATTCAGCTGAATATCAGTACTTTACATAGAGCGGCTACCTACCAGACCTCCACAACCCATTAGCTGGGTAATACGGTGGTTCTTGGCTAGACTGGAGTCAGATTTACTGGCTTCTGACAATCCGTAACGACTGCCAAAGGTCTACAAACGGCAGCCGGGACCAACGGCTTAACGTGCTTTCTGAGGCACGGAGGAAACTCGGTATGTTAAGATGGTCACCCATCCACAGACCAACCTTGGCAAAGGTTTCTTAACCTTGATCGACCCGTGCGGCTGATATTCTTTAGCCACGAGCTTAATAGGATTTTACATTTTTTTATTATAAAAACGAGAAAAATCTGGTTGTCTTTATTTCTGCCCACTTCATATTGTTTGGACGAGTTCATCGATTTAATTGAATTCATCGAAATATCATGTGGCAAATTGCCAGAATTCACTTCACGCATATTCATTTACAAGATTATAACGATACAGTCTACATCAATTACTTAAATTGGCTGTTTGTAATCGCAACCACGATACAGGAGGAATTAGTAATGTGGAGCAACTTAAAAAAAACAAGTAAATTATCTGATATCGGCATTGGAATGTAATATTCATTGTGCCCGTCTTTTTTGCAAATTAGTGTCCCTATACTTTTATTTTTGAAGTGAAAACTTCTTTAGCGGCGTTGTGCACTTTCTGGGATGGGTAAAAAATGTTAAACTCGCATCAGGACACGTGATCGAAAATTCGTAAGACGGAGGGAAAGTTCTGAAGTGTTACATTTTTAATGTAATATAAATTGTCATGTTTGTGTACAACAGCGCAATAAATGAATATTATATTTTACCACATAAATGATAGTACTTTTCTACTGATAATTAAAACAGTTCGTGCGAAATTATTCCCTAACCATTCCAAAATATCAAAAATGCGTACGCTAAGGCGTATATTAATGTTCAAGTTTTCACTTCTGCCGGCACTCCCGGACTGCAACCCGATGTTTTATTCTTTACGTCATGTTGCACAGCTGAATTATAAGTAACTACTTTATCAAGAGGTCCTCTTACCTATCATAATAATACTCGTAGTAAAAACCTGGTACCTCTCATCTCAATGCTGGGCAAAGACCAATCAGAGGCAAGCATTAGAGCAAAGAACCAATAGAATCAATGCATTTACCTAGCCTCGCTCAGCGTAAGCGATTCTTTTGGTTCTTAACAAACACATCCCTCGCTACGCATCTTTGCACATCTCTGGTGGAAACGCAGCCTTAATTACACGCGTGCTCGTCGCGGGGTGAGAATTCCAGTCTTTAGTATACTTAAGTATCAGCTTGGTACCTATCAGTCCGAATTTCTCACCTTTTTAATGTCTGGCTATATTATATAGTAGATTATGTTAAAACTGACGTTACCATTGCTTGACCTTTCCTCCTAGAACTCATAAAGTCATGATCAGTGATCGGATAATCGGGCGCTAACATACCTAAACTTCACTTTTATTCCCACGAAAGTATAATACAGACATGCTTTTTAGAATCCAGGATGCCGGAATCGTTCGAAATTCCTGAGATTGTTAAAAATGCCCGCATACAAAATATAGTTAGAACTCGTTGTGAACTCTCATTGTAATTTAAATTTAAAAAGCCGATTCCAATGGAACTTTTAATTTACAATCAAAGTTTTTTCATTAAGTTTGTTATAGCTGATTTACAAAATTGTTCAATCCCGGGAACCCGGGATTACTCATTTATTCAGAAAGAAATGAACGGGAAGAAGTGTAGGTATATAAGCGCCCGATTATCCGATCACTGGTCATGATTGAAGTGCTTATTTATACAGTCGCGTTCACAAGTGCAAACCTAATGAAAACTTCGATCCAAGGCCACCGACTTTCCCGTCTCTCAAGTAAACCTTACGTGCAAGCCGTGACGCAGGAATACACTGATGGCCGCGACTGTACCTCTTGTTGTTAAGACCTTCAGCGGCCTGTCACGGTTATCAAACAACAATATCAAGCAATGCGTTTCAAAAGGAGTAGTAAATATGTAAAGCGTGGACATTCTGTCCGTTTGTCATGTTCGAGTGCTCAGATTTGAAGATTATCGCGGAGATAAGCTCAAGTGGCTAGCTTGAGGCTAGCGCAACATTGAGCATTTAATACTGAAAAATTGGTCAATATTATATTATCGGCCTTGATTTTTAGATAAAATCCGTTGGGATAGGTTTCGTCTTCGACTGAAGAGAAATAGCTATTTATTTAAATTAACAACTCTTTTGACAAAGAACGAATGGAATGCAAGTAAGTGTATTTTCTTGAAACGTTGTTTATAGCTACATACATATGTATATACAAAACTCTGTTAATGAAGAAAATACCGGCCAACTGCTCGTCGGGCCACGCTTAGTGTAGAGTTCCGTAGTTTCACATAACTAACAACTTTATCTTACTAATCTTCAATGTAATTTGTACGAAATTTTCCTCCTTCAAGTACGTTTTATAGGTTGGTACGACTATTCTTCCTAAACTTGTAAAGCCTACTTAGGCTGTTACAGTTTTCCTTTTCAATTCGTTATGATACCATGATTTTATATTAGTCTCCAAAAAATACCGTTTCAGCGTTTACGCACTGCACCCGATCCGAATACGTGATAATACGGATATAAAAACTCGGACTGAATTCGGATGTTGCTTTTCGCAACTACACCCGATTCGAATTCGTGAAAATACGGATCTAGAGTGTAAAAAACTCGGACTAAATTCGAATATTGCTCCGATCTCTGATCCAAATCCAAGCCCCGCTGTCGGACCGCGGGGATATAATATGTCCGATTTGAATCCGAGATATGCGAAAGCGTTCATAATTATAAACAGTAGGTATGGGCACGCTCAGCACAGATTGACAGTTATGTTGTATTGTTGTTTTTATTTTTACCTTGTGTCGTATGACAGTTTTCTATTCTTTATTCTATTCACTACGGTTACTTTGGTCCGTGAATGTTTCTTCATTGATAGTTTTCTTTCTAATGATGTTTATTTTGCAAGTAGGTTTAACATAAAACTTTTACACGTCAATCTTTTTGGTCATATTAGCTAGATGAGGCCGGTGTTTCCTAGCTAACTACCCTAAGAAGAAACACTGAAACAAACTCAGAGGTCAAAGTCTCTTTTAAAGTCCATACAATCTGTACTGGTCAAATCATATGAGAACCATGTAGGTTAATGTCTGAGGTGGCCTTTTGAGGAAAGTGCCACATTTTTAATTCGTTATAAATATGCTTCTACCATTAATTATTCATTTCTCCATCAGTAACCGTTTAGCTGGCGGAGGGGGTACTTGACTCTAAGAAAAATTACCACTTTAAAGCTTAATATTTCGCAAACGGATCCTTGGATGGAAAAATGGTTGCAGCACACTCTCATTATTTTTAAACGACCTATTCCATGACCCCCCACACCATGGGATAGACCATAGAAATATATATTTATGGGATAGACCATACCAAATTCTAACTTTCTATTGCTAAGCGTCTATGAGCCGAGAAATTGTGGATTATAATAAAATGGCAACCAATCAGAGCACAAGTCTACAATTTATCTGTTTTCGTGTGAAAGTAAACCTGAAAACAAAGCTCTCATTGGTCTTTTCAGAGAAAACACAGACCCATGAAGAGCCAAGTTTCCAATTCAACTGTCATACCAAAACAGATAAATTGTAGACCAGACAGCTGATTGGTCACCAGTTTATGTCAGTCCAGAATTTCTCGGAATGACTTCGCGAGATTATAGACTATCAAATTTTGATAGTAAAATTTTATTCCAAATGTTCAGTTGACAATTTATAGAGAGTTTACAATCTCTCAAGTTATTTTATAATCTTACGGAGTTTGCTATTTTCCGTTGACATATACATTATATTGATTACGTTACTAACTATTCTAGGAATAATCTAATGTGGTTTAAAATGAATATTTATGTCTATTCAGTAGTATGTGAGAACTGTGCAACATACCTCATAGTGTCATGGAAACGTTGCGAAACTGTCTCGTTACCATCCGAGGCTGTTTCCATGGGGCCTGTACAAACCATGTCGAGGTGAACTGTGTAGCCAAGGGCCTGACGACCCTAATAACGTGTCATATTAAGTAGCGATGCCTGTTGCTATTGGTTGTAATGTGTTGTTGTTGGTTGTAATGTTTTTAGAAGACACTTTTTTTTTTCTTTTACTATTGATAGGCATGCGTTTGACCACTATCTCCACCACCTGATGGTAATCGACGATGTGGTCGAAGATGGAGCACGCTTGCCTAGAAGTAACCTATTCACTCTTGACTTATAGACTCCTCCTAAATATTAGGCGTTTCATGAAAAATGTAACGAGCTATTGTATTTGAGTTGTACACAACCAAGCTTGCGCTATGAGTAATTTAACAGCTGATGGGACTCGAACTAATTTAAGCACGACCTTTCACTTTCGGGACTACCTTTAAATCGCTCAGCTATTGTCAGTTTTTTATTACTAGTTTTTGCGCAGATCCCGTGTTTCCCTGTTTACGTATAGCTTATAGCCTTCCTCATGAATGTGGCTATCATATACAAAAAGAATTTTCCAAATCCGACGGGTAGTTCCAGAGATAAGCGCGTTCAAACAAACAAACTCTCTCTTCAGCTTTATTATATTAGTATAGTATAGAGTCATAGACACTAATTTAAGACCTTATTCATTATTGACCTCGACAGTGACATTTTTGGACGTGATATTAAAGATGTAAGTACCTATCTAGATCGTACACACGTTCTTTTGATTATACAACGTGTAACAGAATAAACGCAATACCTCTTAAGGGGTCATTGCACTCATCATTATGAACAACTTTTACAATATGACCAACCCTGAAATCGCGAAAAAAAGTCAGCTGTTCAGTACATTTTGTCGAGTTTTGTGCAGAAAAATGTACGGGGGAGTTAATTTTTTTTTTGGTTTGGCAAACGCTAGGCAAATATTGCTGTGTCTTGGATATGTCACCGGAAAACAGCAAACTCCGTGAGATTATAAAATAACTTGAGAGATTGTAAACTCTCGATAAATTGTCAACTGAACATTTGGAATACTATTTTACACATCAAAATTTGATAGTCTATAATCTCGCGAAGTCATTCCGAGAGATTGTGGACTGACATAAAATGGCGATCAATCTTATATCTTTTGGTGTGATAGTTAAATTGGAAACTTGGCCCCTCATTGGTCTTTGTTTTCTCTGAATAGACCAATGAGAGCCTTGTTTCCAAGTTTACTATTACATGAAAACGGTTAAATTGTAGACTTGTGCTCTGATTGATCGCCATTTTATGTCAGTCCACAATCTCTCGGAATGACTTCGCGAGATTATAGACTATCAAATTTTGATGTGTAAAATAGTATTCCAAATGTTCAGTTGACAATTTATCGAGAGTTTACAATCTCTCAAGTTATTTTATAATCTCACGGAGTTTGCTGTTTTCCGGTGACATATCCAAGACACAGCAATATTTGCCTAGCGTTTGCCAAACCAAAAAAAAAATCTACTATTTATGTCAGTCCACAATTTCTCGGAATGACTTCGCGAGATTATAGACTATCAAATTTTGATGTGTAAAATAGTATTCCAAATGTTCAGTTGACAATTTATCGAGAGTTTACAATCTCTCAAGTTATTTTATAATCTTACGGTGTTTTCTATTTTCCGGTGACAGATATACTCTTCTGTTGTACCTTCTATTATCTTACTGTGTCTTAATAACTGTCGTGACTAAACAAAACGATTTTGTTTGTTTGTAGTGCATTTTTATGCGAAATTGTTTCACACGTACCTACCTACAGCACTTTATCTATTAATACGACTCTTACCACTAGGGTTATGGGAACCGGTTATGATCGTGTGTCGATGAGGAAATGTCGGGAGGAAAGTTTTGAGCATGATTGTGCACCCAAGCAACGATGATATATGGAAATAGATATTTCTAGAAAGCGGGTGACTAGATACTGTAATGTCGACTAATAAAGAAGGTGAAAATTGAAGTGGCTGCCAATTCGGCGTCGGCGAGATACCCATGTCCTTTCTCTACTCTATGCTATCCTTCGCAATCCTTATTCTCCTCAATACCCTCGTGAACGCTTTGAGTACATCGTCTCGAGGGGTAAACCCTGTCGCGCTGCCACTTCTCTTATTTATTTATTTATCTATTTATTATAAGGCTTCTCAACAATGAGTACACCAAAGCTTTAAATTTTGTACATTGCAATCTTAAGACTAAGTGCCTCATCACTTACAGAGAAGCACAACATGCACTAAATTATGCGCAGATAATAACATAATTCATTAAAATGATTAAAACATTGATGGAAAAATTAAAAATAATAACAAATTTAATATTTTTTTTCTACTTTAATTTTATCTGGAACACAATAAACTAAACTAGATATTACTTATTATTACAATAAATTAAGCTAGATTAAATTATTTATATAAGATTAGGTAAACTATTGATATTAGATATAACACTCTCTTCTCCTTCGTACTCCGCGTCACCCTTCCAGCCGCTATGGTGGTTCCTTCTCTGTAACTGATGTGCGTCTCTGGAACTCGCTCCCACACGCCCTACGTGATAGCCCTTCTCTTGATGTGTTCAAGAGGAAAGTTTTAGAGCAATTTCTTTCGGTTTTGACATAATATTCATATATTATATGTATGTGTTTATATTTGTATTTATGCATCGTCATCTTCCTGCCCTTATCCCATGTTACTTGGGGTCGGCGCAACACGTTTTTTCCTCCATTCTGTCCTGTCAACCGTCACGCTATCACTAACTCCCTTTTCTTAGATATCACTCCTAATACAATCCATTCATCTTTTCTTTGGCCTCCCTCTCCCTGTCCATCCATCCACATTTATATTCATTAAGTACTCTTTTAGTTATGCATTTCATCCCTCCTCTTCACATGACCACACCATATATAATACCATATATAATATAAATATGTAGTATTTTAATGTGCACTGGATCCTTCCCTCTATTGTAATCTCTCTCTAACACTCAAAGGTTTGCAGGTAGAAAACTCAACTTTGAGTTAAGCTCGCCTTTGTACATGAACTTTTCTTCACTTCTTCACTGTCAATATATAAGTTACTATGGTGTACAATAAAGTATTAAAGAAGGAGACGTGTTACCATTCCGAATCAATTGAGATAAGGTACCACGTGAAGCCGTAATTGCATCACAAGACGAGACGAGCACTAGAGTCAATCCTGTCGGACGTCAGTGTGGCTACTTAGTGCATTATCTGATAAGTGACGGTGGGAGGCGAGCCGTCGCATCGTGGGTAGCATCTCTGTCCGCATCCACTTGAGGACCGATGCTATCGTCCATCACTTCGTCTGGGCTGCTAAATAGAACTGTCTGGAATCCGGATGGCCTGTGTCTTAACTAATATTATACATTGGCAAACTTGTTTGTTTATTATAAGTACTATACTACTAGAATTGATACCATTACAAAAAATATCAGAATAGAAAGGTATAGTATCGCTTAGTGCCACAGGATAAATGTACAGTACTTGTGGCATATAGGCTCCGGTAGTAAATGCTACTCTTTTATTCAGATGAATACATCATTTTGTTAGGAAATAAGGATTATTTTTAATTCATCTTTCGAGGTACTGCGTAGTAGTACTCTCGAATCTTTTTCCAAAAACTTTTGAGCCACCCCATAAATTAACGTTTTCTTTTTAAACAACCGCAGTCGCTAAGGAAAATTGGAGCAATATTCGCGTCTTCTCTGTATAAGAAGTCTACGCTGTGGTGGGATGGGATACCTCTAACGTTTTTGTTATTTAATTTCCCTTGTTGGACTTACCTGTTTTCTGGAGTCATTTTGTAGTTTTCTTAAAGGATTCTTGTGTTTAATCAAATAGAATTACGAAATTTCATATTTCTCCATGCCATTTTGACAACTCATTTTTTATCAAATTTTCGTACAGTCATTCATGCTAATTTGATAAAACTGTTTGAACCAACCTCTTTGATCAAATTACTTGAACATCTAAAGTCCGCATTAGAAAAAAAAGTGTTCCACGTTGCTCTCTGCCACGTTCCGAAACATCTTTTCAGTTCCAAAAACATGTTTACTGAAGCTGATTAGTTGCTTCGCACAGGCAGATAATATGTACCTATCAAACGTGTTAACACTGTGGTAAAGATCACTATCACAAATCTGTCAATCATTAGACGATCGAAATAACAATCTCGTAAAGATAATTCAACAAAATGTGAAATTTACATCAAATCTTATCAGTAAAATTGTCAAGAGCGGTTGAAGCTGCCGGTCATGGAATTTTACTCGATCGGACCGGGAAAAAACGGAATATGCGCGTACGAAGTCGCGGGCAAAAGCTAGTAGTCTATATCTATACTAATATTATAAAGAGGAAAGATTTGTATGTATGTAACGAATAAACTTAAAAACTACTGGGCCGATTTGAAAAATTATTTCAGCAATGGATAGCTACATTATCAGCGAGTAACATAGGCTATATTTTTTCCCCGTACTCCAACGGGAACGGGAACTACGCGGGTGAAACCGCGTGACATCCGCTAGTAAATAATAAGAAAATAACACTCAGTTGAAATGAGAACCTGTCAGGACGGGTGGTTTTATGTTTTTTACCTATGCGGATACTGACCTGCCATAACCACTAGCCGGTCGATTCCGTAAACATGTCGAAGTGGAGGCTTGGGTGAAGTGATCACGAGGTAAGCTGTCAATCCATACAATCAAGATGTCACGTGATTACGGAGTGAGCTGTCATTCTAACTTGATTATATGGATTGACAGCTCACCTCGTGATCACCTGACCTAAGCCTTCACTTTGATATGTTAACAGAATCGACCGGCAGGTATAGGTTCCTTAGCGTCGAAACAATCGCTTGAAGACACCACAAACGTTTCTAATTACAGTACCTAAATCTTAATCATTTAAAAGACATTTCTCGACTCCTCAAAGTGTGAATGTTCTGAAAGAATATTTGTGAATTCTTAGGGTCAATTTATACTAGCGCAGAGTCGAAGCGTCAATCTGAAACTTCACATAGCAAATTTAGCAAACTAGTTTTCTGTCTTTCTTTCAAATTCACTCATATTTCCACAACGTAATGCATATTATATTTCTACTGAGATATTTCTTCAGCTCCGACGCGCGAATTCCGTCGAATTCGCACGTACTCTTTTTATCGCAAAAAATTGTGCGTTATGTTGTGGAGATAAAGGTAAATTTGCTATGAAAGTAGTTTTTTTTTCTAAGGATGAGAAATCATCAAATGACCGCTCTGGGTGGAGCGGAAGGGCGTGTCAGACTCTTACTGACTAAAACCCATCCGTGTTCCTTCCCTTTGCGTTCCAGGACCGCGGTGACTCTTTCGATCAAATTCCGCAACTTATGAAAGTCGTTGCGGGTGCGACTCTAAAAGAACTATGAGGCTGTTTTTCGTTCGTTTCTAGAAAGCTACACAATTGCTGAGTGTCACCATAGGCTACTAAGTAACCTACCATATAACTATCCGGGATAAACAATAATAAAGAAACGGTTGAAAAAAAAAAACTGCAGACATCACACGTACCTAAGTGACGCGTTGATGACGTAGTATTTACAAATCTATTGAAGGAAACAAAGGGTTATGAATATGAATGACACACAGCTCGGACACGGCACGAATTTTTAGTTTTCAATAGTCTATTTACCTCATTCGGACAATGGTCCCCCACGTGCTTACGCCCGTGAAAATGTAAAAAAAATAAACGATGACATGTTCATTAAAATCTCGTTTGCATGTTTGGATACCAAAATTGAGCACTTCCTAATGGCAATAATATCAGTACATAGTAGGTACAGTGAACCACATCAGTCATTGAGTAAAATAAATTTGCAAAATAATGTAGCCTGTATGAGATGTTTTCAATGAAAAATGTTTTGGTTTTTTTTATTTTTATTTATTTGAAAACAAATGCAACTGTCATAACAGGCTTACCTAATACAATAGTGTAGTTATATTAATAGATTACAAAGATAAGACTTACAATTATTTACTATGAACAACCAAGAGTAACTATACAAAATGCGGCCCGTTGTGTTGCCAAGCTTAAATATAAGTAGATACGATCTTACTCCCACTGTCTAAAACGATCGCAAAATGAATGTGAAGCGTGCCTAAGCATGATCGATTACAACAATAATTTTTAAGTCCCTAAGTCCAAGGAGGTTTGAACTGCTCCCACTAAAAGACCGCTTGCACACTAGGACGTTAGTAGCGCGGCAGAAGCACGTGCCTTAACATTATAAGAAACAACTGCTAAACAAACTACTAGAACCTGTTAAAGTCGCCTAAATTGTGAAAGCGGTCTTGTTTCTGCCGCGCTACTGTCGCGCTACTATCGTCCTAATGCGAATCATCTTTGCAAAACTCAAGTTGAAGTTTTTACCAATTTCCTGTAATGAGTTCACAAATCATCTCGTGGATTAACTTCTTATTTTCGTGCCGATGGACAACTACTCAAATAGTCACAATATGTAAAAGACAATAAAAAGTGAAAAACTGGCCAAGTGCGAGTCGGACTCGTGTGCAAAGGGTTCCGATCGAATTTAATTTTTTTTAACATGTTATTCTAACACTATAGACTTCTATCTAGTCATTTACCTCTAGATTACAGGAAAACCTATAGGTAAATAACTATTATCTGCATTTTTTTCAAATTATAAGGCTCAGTAGTTTCGGAGATAAGCGGGAAAGGTAATTTTCGTCTAATTTAAAATATTTTAAAATTATGAAAAATATATATTGTAAACCCTCACAATACGCCCTTTCATTTGATATGTCACAAAGTACAGTCTGAAAACCATTTTCTGAAATTTTTCATTTAAAGTGACCCCATATTCAAAATTTATTTATTTACGTAATGCGTCCGTGTTTGGGTCACAGAAGTTCATATATGTACGAAATTTCAACAGAATCAGACAGACGGGCATACAGACACTCGAGTGATCCTGTGCGGGTTCCGTTTCTTACGGATGTTCGGAACCCTAAAAATGACAGCATTAGAAGCTTCACTAGAGCAATATTTATTTTAAAAAATACAGGAATCTGTTATTATTCTGTGGTTAAGTGGTGTTATTTGCCGTACAGTAGGTAGGTACCTAAGTACTTAGATTTTATAATGATCGTTTTGTGGAGTTCGTTTTTGCGAGTACGAACGCGTATATTTTTCAATACTTATAAACCTAACGCGTGGAAAACTTCTTTGCATGACTTTTTTACCTTAAACAATTAATAAATCAATATATATATACATAATATATAAAACTCTTTCGTTACTGCGTGACTGGCAGACAACGCACAGCCGAAACTACTGGTAGTAGAAAGCTGAAATTTGGAATGTACCTAGGTTTCTTGGGGAGTGTAGGGAAACAAAAAAAAATAAAAATGGCAAAATTTCCCAAAATTCCTACGGGAACGGGAAAAAAGGGGAAATGCGCGTACGAAGTCGCAGGAGTTACAGATGAACTGATATTAAGTAGGTACTTCTTTTCTAGGTGCCAACAGTATTCGTATAATCAACGATCCATTGAGTACATGACAAGCCCTACCTTCTTTAATGCCAAATTTGACACGCTAAAGTAGCTTAACTCAGAATAATAGAGCGTAAATCGACATTCACTTTTTATAATGAAAAAATAGAAAACAAGAAAGAATAAGTTTATTTAGCACTTACATGAAACACGCACGGTAAATAAAAAAATAAAAATAAATGTAGGTATGCTAAGAACTAATTAAGTGTGTAAATCCGAATCGTTGCTCTGTAATCAAGAGAATTTATTTTAATTAAATACAACGTTAGACCATCATCTACCTAGCCTTTTCACAACTATATTGGGGTCGGCTTCCAGTCAAACCGGATCCGTTAGACCACAATATAAACACAAAACAACTTCTTGTTTACTAACTTACTAATTACAGATTAATTACATACCTGTAATCAAGAAACAACATTTAAAGTTATTGCTTCACTTTATACCTTACTAGCGTGAATTATTAAATTTCCAAACATGGCATCTATATAATAAATATAAATATAATGTAAAACTCACACACGATCATCTGATCCCAAACTAGGCAGAGCCTGTGGTGAGTGCTATGGCAACCAGACAACTTATAAACATACGCATATATTTCTAAATACATACATATTATATAAATGAAGGTTTTAATAACATTCATTTAAAAAGATTTAAAACCACTCATAGCCTAAACCGTTAGATATAATTCTAAAAGCAAACAGTCTTTTATAGACTTTCTGAAATTAAACTGAGCACAAAGGAAGGAGCTTCCAATATTCTCCTTCCTTTGTGCTCTTAACTTCTTAAGGGATATAAGTGGGGAATTAAAGTTAGTATGGAGAATCGATCATTTTGCTGATGGCTTGCCGGATGAAAAGACAGACGCTAGGTATTAAAGCGTGTTTTGTAACAAGGTTTTTTTTTTTCTAGTCCTGGCTGGGGCCTTAAATTCATTTGAGGCCACCACAGGTTAAGCAGTAACCAGCCTTAGTGTGCTGAACTGCGAGTGGTCGTCACTAACAAAAAAAAGTTTTTTCTGGGACATTACCCTCATAACAAACCAAGATCGGAGCTCTAAGACAAATCAAAAGATAATTATGTTAGGTATGTATAGGTACTAGATACGAGTCATTGTGCTTATCATTATGAAAAACTTTTGCTATTGTACCTAACTTGAAATCGCAAATATATAATCAGTTCAGTATTTTTTGGTAAGTCACAATATTCAAACATAGAATTTTTTTTGCGATCAAAGGGTTGGTCTTTGTAATATAAAAAAAATGGGAATGGTGAGAGTGTAAGTGAAGTGATGTGTGTATGTCACACCAAAGAGTACATTATGCAGGTTGTGTGTCCTCCTAATATAAAAAAAGGTAAATAAAAAAAATATATTCGGGCGCCCTGGAGGTAGCACACAGTATAAAAAAAAAAAGATTACCGGAAAAGTTGAGCGGAAGAGTCAGACCTTTAATCTGCCGGTGGGAGGCTAAATGAGAATAAAAAAAAACAACAATTCTTTTGTCCTTTCTCTATTTAATGGCCCGTAGCTCCACAGTAATACACCATTTACTAAATAAACCTTATTTAGATTGTAACATTTCTAGGTTAATGGTGATGTTAAGGAAAGTGTGATATTATTGCATCTTTGTCTAATTATGTAGGTATTAATAAAAAATAATGGAAAATTCCTACCAGATTGCTGGCTTTTAAAATAAGTTTAACTTAACCAACTGGAAGCGATGAGTTATGAAGGAGTCCCCGTTGCCAAAATGGTCCAAAGAAAAAGTATTTTCAGCAACAAAATCCAAATTTAGAAATAAAGGAATAAAAAAATTAAAAAAAAACGCCGAATAATTAGGCTGGAACAAAAATTAAAAGGTTAAATACACCGGAGACGTTAATATTCAAACACGTGGACGCGTGTGACATTTCGACAAAAACTTACCGTTTTTTTCCCCTTCAAATAAAAATCAATGCATGTGCGCTAACGCAATAACAATATAGCGTGCGATAATCACAGTACAGAGACAGAATATCTGAAAACAAAATTCAACTTGATAAGAATCCTATTCGGGAAATTCTTAACCACCTATGACTAAAGGATCGAGTCGTGGTGGGTTCAGTAATATATGGTATAGGTACTGAGTTATTTTTCAAGTTGCTGACCCGAAACACCTCGTTGTGTAAAATCAAGATCGTAGGAGGCCCGATTAGAAACATATTGTGTTTTTTCATTTTTATGGGATTGCATTTTTTATATTTGTAAACACTTTATTAATACTCTTGCTACTAAGCAGCACACCTGCTACTAAGCTGCCCGGTAGTCGCTGATTACAGGGCTAAGTACTTCGGAAACCCAGGTACCCTCTGTGAGATAGTTGGTATCACCGAGGCGTTGCTGGCCTTCCTTGGGGAGCTGGGGTGGATCGAATGACACATTTGTCCCACCTGCACGCAAAATACGCGCTTAGTCGTGGAGTTGCGGAAACCAGCCCGAGTTACATACATATATACATATACAAAGTATACTCAGCTTATTTAAGATCCTTTCATTAATACACTAGCTTTTGAAACCACTAGCGCGTAAAAGCCTACAATTATCCCACGTAATACTTGTTTTCTTAATTTTATTTCAATTTTGTCGTTAATTCTGTGCTCATTATACGGTGTACCTACAAGAGTATATTTAATATACTTACCTAATACATAAAAATACATACTTTATCAATCCATAGTCACGATTTTCAGCCTTGTAAAGATATATTTCCGCAAATGACTTCTGTAGGTAGATAGCAGGTGTATCTAAAAACCAGTTAAAACTGGATGTAACTGACCCCAAGCGGTAAGTAATAATTGCTTGAATAATTACTGTAATCTTTATTTACTTATCGGCATGGTTATCGGAATAGCTTAGGTACCGAATTGGATTGTCTTAGAGCGGTACGCACTGCATCCGATCCGAATCCGTGAAAATACTTTTCGAAAGAAAGAAAGAAATTTGATTTGCTCAAACATGTGTTTACAAAACAAAGTTAAAATAATATGTACATGCATGCAAGATCTTAAATAACAGTGGCTCACGACATGTCTGCCATTTCTCATGGCGTGCAAATATCGTAGGTACTTACAATTATTATGATTGAATCAATGATTTTTACATTAAATGTCACGAAGTAGTCATACAACCATTTGTATGGTAGTTTACGCACTAGGTCCGACTCCCGTCATCCGATTTCCCTCCGTCATCCGTGTCAAATTCATCATTCATCATCCGAGGATGAATAATTATTGACGGGCCGAAGTAATCGTAGTGCTGTTTGTATGAACGCTTTCGCATTACCTCGGATTCAAATCGGACTGGCGAAAACGCAGAAAGTATACCACTGATAAACAAAAGAAATACTCAAGATATGCCTCTCAAAAGAGTGTAAAGTGTACGGTAATAAAAAATGTGGGAACTCCATCTTTGGGTTTAACCAACAAGATTCTATAGTGCCTAGGCATAGAGAGAATAAAGAAGTTGAAGTTGAAGTCACAGCAAAAAACAGGTACATAGTGAAAACACCAAAGAGTCAATTAAAAAATAAATTGTGAGCCGTCACGGTACGCCTGGCAGATGTGAAACATCGAAATTATTTTGTACAAGTAATATGCATAAAAGAACAGATTACGACAGGAACTAAATATGGCATAATGAAAAAAATACATAGACTGTATATACATATATATGCCATCGTATAGCGGCATGCGTCGCCACGCCAACAATCGGTTTTACCCGCGGCTATATACATATGTTTCACATCAAAAGCCTTAATTTCCCCACATTTTTGACAGACTTGACTGAGATGCAAAGGCGAACGTTGCTTAAAAAATTGTAGAATTGGCCTTCTGGTATTGACCCATCTTTAAAAAAATGTCAAAGTTATGTAAAAATATGTAAGGCAAATATTCCATGACTGTAACCTAAACCTAAACCATGTCACGTTTTCAAGCTCCGCTTGAAAACCGCAGAACAAATAAACACATCGCCATCATGTTTGTGATATACCTACGGAAAAATATGGGTAGTGACACGCCGAGAGGTTTTGATAAAATTTAACTAAAACAATAATATAAATGGTAAGTCGACTTTTGACATGATTAGAGGGCTGGCCTGCTGGTCGATTCTATAAACATGTCGAAATGAAGGCTTCTTCACCCAAGTGATCACGAGGTGAGCTGTCAATCCATGTAATCATGATGGAATGACAGCTCACTCCGTGATCACGTGACATCTTGATTGTATGGATTGACAGCTCACCTCATGATCACTTCAATTCGACATGGTTACAGAATCGACCTCCGACGTTCCTCGGTCAAAGAATCAGTATAGCCATTCAAAGTGGCAATGCTGCCAGTGTTCTGGGTGTTTTTCCCATTGACAGCGATTTTGGCAAATTTATTGACGTCCAGGGAAAAAAAAGTTCGTAGATCTACTTTAAAGCCTATGCCAAACATTCGAATAGCGGAAACTATCTACTTACTCATGTTTGTGCTACAATGCTTCAAAACTGAAATCTTTATGTCTTGAATGAGAAAATGTGTCTGGTTTATTTCCTCAAAGGTATATTTAATAGCCTTCTGATAAGTTTATCTAGTAATCAGCATTCCATTGACTACAATTGACATTTTACTATTGCATCATTATGTTAATTCAATTCGCGTAAAGTATTGATTGCTCGTTTAAAATACATTAACGTTTTCAATTAAAATTTATAATAAGTTCATTGAAATGAAAAAATAAATACAAAGTAAAATTTGTCTGCGATTATAATGAAACGCATGCCGTGTTTATTGACGTTGGGCGGAGTGTAGGACCTTGGTGTCGAATTTGGATCCTTGGAGCGACAGTGCTCGTTCGGACATGGACACATGGTCGAGGCACATACTGCTCTGTGTTCCCTTTTAAGTTCAGAAAATTAGTTACTAGTAGTGCAGTGGTCATCATCATCCACAACCCGACTTCGCCCACTGCTGAGCATAGGCCTCTTCTCTTGTGCAAATCCCCACGTTCCTGTGCCAGCCTCATCCAGGTTCTACCCGCGATGGCAACAATGTCGTTCGCCCATCTCGCCGCCGGCCGACCAACACTTCTTCTTTCAGTCCTCGGGCGCCACGCAGTCACTGCCTTAATCCACTTATCATCACCGCGCCTTGCTAGGAGTCCTGTTCAGCCCCATTTTAGTTCCACAATTCGTTTTCCGATGTCGAAAACCTTCTTATGTCTTCGGATCTCGACGTTTGGAGCTCGATCTATTAGACGTAGGTATGCCAAGCATGGAACGCTCCATGGCTCTTTGTACAACTCTCAGTCTGTACAGTGGTGCAGTGGTGGTAGTAGTAGGTAATTCACTCTGTACCAAAGAAGCTGTGTGGAGGTTAAGGACGTACTTCGTAAAATAAACGTAAATATATAGAGTCAGTTTTTGGTCACCCACCGCTCCGCTTTTTTCGTTAAGGTTCAGATATTTTTATATCCATAATACCATGAATGTGTGTCTATAACAAACGTGTGTGTAAAACTATTAACTTAAACGATTATATCTACTAAACCTAAGTATGTAGGTTCCTACATATACAAAAACAAAGTACACTCCGGCGTCGAAGTATTCCTCCGTATTGCTGTCATCCGGAAACGTGCCCAGAAGACTTGCCACGTTGAATGGCAATGCTAATTCTTTGAGCAAAGATCGAGCCAGCCCACTGGTTACGCAAAGTGTCGATCAGTCGGCGAGATATTTCCTTGAAAAGGAAACGCGCACTCGGACCCCATGACCCAATCGTTTCGACCCCGAAGGGCTCAAAACTGTAATTCCCAATAAGGTTACTTACAGTATTTGCGCCGCTTGAGGGCCTCAGCAGCCGCAGCGGCAACGCCGGCACAGCCTGCTTACTTGGAACATGCGATGGCGCAAGGGTGTCGACACACGTTACGTCCCACACTAGAGGCCTACGCACCTTACATGGCACCTACGTCATACCATCTGGTCTTTTCCCATCGTCCCTTACCAAGCTGCTAGGTATATGAAATATGATATTTCAGATATGTATTCCGTGTTGTGGTTTGGTCCGTATTAGTATTTCCTTTTTTTTAGGGTCTGAAAATATTCCGATGTTTTTATTTGGAAGTGAAGTGTAGTGCAAGTAATTTGGATTCGATTTCCTCGGAACAAAATTACTTGGACTTCAAATGAGCATTCGATATTAAAAAAAACCTTCTAAATGATTCGAAAAATCAATGTTTATGTAATTTTGACAGCACGGTTAGCGCAGTGGTTGAGCGATTGACTGCTGCGCTGCGTGTCGCGGGTTCGATTCCCGCACGGAACAATTATTTGTATGGCCTACAGATAGTTGTTCCGGGTCTGGCTGTTTGTGTATGTGACTTTGTGTGTTTGTAAACGCACCCACGATACAGGAGAAATTCCTAGTGTGGGGCAACGTTTTTTAAAAAAAAAAAAATAAAAAAAAAAAAAAAAAAAAAAAAAAAAAAAAAAAAAAAAAAAATGTTGTACAACATTGACTGAAACAATCAAGCGATTTGGTCATCACGTTACGCGTCCTAAAACATGAGATGTGAGCTACCTATTTATGACATGTTTCACATAATACCTATGTAGCTTGTAACTCTACACCTAGTACTCGCAGTGAGATATAAATCAGCGCGCGCACAAACTGACAACACAAAGTTGTTACGTACATCTTAATTTCCTTTTGTCTGTCTGTCCGAGCACAGAGGTGCTCCATCATTTTTTCTTCAATTTAGACATTAACATGTCGCTCACAATTCTTTGTTTATCTCTAACAATGAAATATAGTGTAAACAATATCATGGATACTTTAAATGACGCGATAGTAATTGTATACTTAAACAATAATGTTAACTGATTTTTACCGGTAAATATTTTGATTATCGGGTTTTTCTGCTTAGTCACAAGTATGTACTAATTGTTTATAACAACTTAGATTTAAAAATACATCAAATTGTGTACACAAAATTATGTTTTTCTCCATATAGGTGCGTAATTCCATATGGATGGTTCGCTACGATAGCTAATATTGACGTACGAGGTGTTACCTACCGGAAAATTTCAAGAAATATGAAAACTACTATAGTTGCCACAACATGATTTACTTATTTGCATTAGCAATTAAGTAGGCTTCAATAAAACGACAAGGAACAGTTTTATCAAACCGCAGTTTGCTAGTTGGATTAAGAAATAAAAGTAATTAAATTATGAAAAGTGCGAGTGTTCTAAAAAACATACCATTTTAAGTCTTTGTACATACTGTAAGGGATATTTTGTTGTACAAGAGTAAATAATACTAAATAATGTACATTGTATGTGAAACGAACAGTGGGTAGGTACTGCAGATAAGTGTAGATAGAGGTTCCACCTAACCGATTTGTCACGCATACCTTACCTAAAGTACGTCAATAATTCCTATACGGGGCAACGATTTATATATAAAAATTAGTTATTTAATATCTTCTTCTTCAGTCGGGTCCCCATTACTGAGGATAGGACCGGAATCGATGGAGACAGATTGTCATCTGTCTCCATCTATTCCGGTCCAAAGTTGCCATCACCACCTATTGGAATTTGCTTGAGGACATAGCTTCTTTAACTTGGTCCGACCATCGTGTTGGCGACCGGCCTCGTGCTCTCTTTCCTTCCGTATTGCCAACAATTACCAGCTTTTCAAGGCTGCTACCTCCCCTTCGCATTATGTGGCCAAAATAAGTCAAAATACACTATAAGCAAACTGTAGACAATCAGGTCTTGATATTGAGTTGAGAAAGGACAGACATATTTGTGCGTTTGGCTGTCCATGGAATTCGGAGCATCCGATTATTTATGATACTAGTGCGGTAAGTTGGTTTTTACAAACGAGTAGACGAATGTAAGCCCGAGACAAAGTCGAAGGCTTACCATAGTCACGAGTTTGTATACCTAAACCAATTGCAGCACGTGTATCATACAAAGTTTCAACACATTTGCGAGAAAACAGTACAATAGGTAATGAAACAAACTTTTTGTTTTAGATATCAGTCGCAAAGTCGCAACAATCTTTGACGTTCGTTTGACGTTTGAAAATAGCGCGAATTTGCAATTGGCGCTACGTGCGCGTGGTGAAAATTAGAGCTACAACTTTCGTCTTTCTTTTGTTTTTGCCATGCATAATCTCAGAAAAAACTGAAGTGTATTATAGTTTTTAAAAAAATCTTTATATTTTATCTTGGATGATCTCAGAAAAAAAAATGTGTAATAAATAATACTTAGTTTTAAAATTATCTCTGTACTTACCTAGTTTTTAGTAGTTGTTATCTTATTTATTTTGCATGCTGAGTAAGCAAAATTTGATTTTAACTTAAGAAAATTATGTACCATATTTTACGCAAAATAAAAATATTCTATTCTATTCGTCTCATTTTCTCTTTAGTATTAAAGTGAGACAAACGTATTGAGCAAAAGTGCTTTCAACGAGGTTCGATCATTCAGCTTATTTATTCTATGTAGTAATTTGAAACTCCTTGGTGGAATTCTATTTTTTTTATATGGCAATAAAAAAAAAAGCCGAAAAAACGAGAAATGCGGTAAAATAGGTACCTACATGAGAGTACCTATTTTACCATTCCAATACATTGTATGGTGCGCAATTTTGACTTTCGAACACTGTATACAGGCTTCGTAAATGCGTTTTTTTGAGCAAATGTGTTCAAAATAATATTACACGGGGCTTGGGGTACCCCTTTTTTTTAGGTATGTGAACTAATCAAATGATTTCTTCGAAGGGCGTGTCAGACTCTTACTGACTAAAACCCATTCGTGTTCCTTCTAAAGCTCTGCGTTCCAGGGCCGCGGTGACTCTTTCGAACAAATGCCGCAACCTTGGGGTACCCCTGCTGCTACCGGCTGTAGTCAGGCGATAATGTTGCATTCAAAACGCTCGTCAATTTGGTATGGGACTTTAACCAAACTTTCGTATGAAAACTTTACTCTACCTACTAACTAACCACCACTCAGTAGCGTTGGGCGATTCTGAGATGTTTTAACAATCGAAAGAATCGGAGTCGTTAAAATAAACCATCGAGTCAACCATCGACTCGCCATTTTACAAAGCTATCGAGATGTTTTTCGATTGTTTCGAGTCAATAGAATCGATCGCTAGTTCTTGATTGTTCTTGTTGAAAGACTTAGTTTGGATTCGCAATCACAACGCAATTCAAGAACTCGAGAAATTCTAACTAAACCATCGCGGAACAACTCTCGAATGAAAGTGCCATGCCAGTCGCAATAACAGACCGAGTTGGACTCGAGTCCAAGTCGAAACAATCGAGAACCATCGAGATGTTCGAACAATCGAAACGATTGAATAAAACCTCTCGCCATCGCGCATCGCTACCACTCAGTAGGCTTGTTTTCAATTATCTCGGTAGGTGTAAAAAGTAGAGTACCTATTCTCCTCTGGGATGAAGGTGTCTTTGCCCAGGCAGTAAGACGGCTAGTTACCATCGCTGTATTCTGCCGGTCAATTCTGACGACATCTCACCGTGTAAGGTAAGGTGGACTAAGTGTGAAGAGTATTGTCATTCCATCTTGTTTGTATGAATTGGCAGCTCACTTCATGTTTACTTCACCTAAGTTGTCACGATGAGTTGATTACAGAATCGCACTGCAGGATTAAGTATACAGGGTGTTCCGGATATGCGAGGTCATATTAAAAAAATATTGATATTTTTATTATTGATTATTTACTGATAACACAAAAACCTATAAAAAGTTCACTTTTCTAGCTGTTCGATGAAGTTAGTGGTGTTTTTTTTTCAATCACAGATTCATTACAGATGCATCAGACTGCTTGAAAAGTGTTTTTTTTTTTACTTTTTTGTAGGTTTTCATGGTCGTGTTTTTTTTTAAGTTATTATTTTTTATTTTAATATTGTTTTTTAACTCTGTAGCAGCTACAGAACACCACCCTTGAAAATGACCACGCACTTCTGGGACACCCTGTATTATTGACTTTGCTTCGCCCGTCAGTTAAACTCTCAACCCCCTTTGTACCACATAACAGGGGGCCAGCCGACTATAACACCAAATTATCTTCCAATAAGAAACACATGCCAAAAACGGAATCGCGAATTACATAAAACATACATACAAGAGGCATTTTAAAGGAAAACAAACAATTGATACGTCTGCTGTTATTTCGACGAGGAACTGAAAAGAAATCACACATTGTTATCGTGTAAAAGATAGCTTCGACACGCGCGTCGGCCACGTGTGTTTTGTGAAAACAACTACCTAAGACTACCTTAGTAATAAGAGGTAGAGATAATAAATTTAATTGAAAAAAAAAACATGTGGGGCAGTCCTTGGGGACTGCCGATAGAAGTGCAAACTAAGTAACTTTTGAATTGTATCGTCGAACTAAAAGATTAAATTTTTGAATTTGGAAAGCGTTTTGGGACGATGACGCGAGTTCCATGATTTTTGTTTACCCAAAAAGTATACATATATACACAGTATACATATAGCTCATGGAAAGCGTTCGGTGACGATGACGCGAGTTCCATGATTTTTGTTCACCCAAAAAGTTCACAACACAGTAGACATATAACTCAAGGAAAGCGTTCGGTGACGATGACGCGAGTTTCATGACTTTTGTTCACCCAAAAAGTTCACAACACAGTAGACATATAGCTCATGGAAAGCGTTCGGTGACGATGAGGCGCGTTCCATGATTTTTGTTCACCCAAAAAGTGCTCAATGCGCCTAAAGAAATTTTTACTTCAAGAGTTAAGTCAAGAGTGAACACTTCTAGGCAAGCGTGCATCGTTTCCCACCATGTGAGATAATGATCAAACGCGAGGCTGGCAATAATATAAAATTGCAATAAATACATGCAGAAAAGATCACCAGCCCAATTTCTCAGAGCAACTGAATTAATTTTCTGTACTTTTCTTTTGACCGTCATATCTGTAGGCCTCTCTTTTCCAGTCTATATTTTTCCAAACAGTAGTCGTTCCTTTGTCGCTACTTGAATCTATCCACAAACATAATCAAAATGATCCTTGCAACAATTTCATTTATATTTCGAAGAGTTGCAGAACAAAGACCGGCCAAGTGCGAGTCGGACTCGCGCACGAAGGGTTTCCGTACAATTGTTAAATGTTTTCTATAAAAAGGGCAAAAAATCATGTCTAGAGTCCCCTTAAATATTTATTATATTCTGTTTTTAGGGTTCCGTACCTCAGTCGGCAAAAACGAAACCCTTTTAGGATCACTTCCGTCCGTCTGTCTGTCTGTCAAGACCTTTCTTCTCAGGAAAGCGTAAAGGTATCAAGCTGAAATTGACTCCAAGTATTCAGAACAGCTACCTCTTGGAAGAGTGAAAACACCAAACTTCTAAGTCAACGCAATCTAAAGATAAGGGCGTTTAAGTTCCATTTATGGCGCATTATTTGAAGCTTGCAAGGGAATCAAAACCTATAGGGTACTTCCCCTTGGCCCACAGTCCTGAAATTTGCCAAGAAGATAGATCTTACAGTAAAAGTACGGGAAAAAAGTCTGAAAATAAGGAATTTATTCTTTTACAGTATACAAAAAAAAAATGCGAATATAAACTTGTATTTTTGTTTGAAGATTTTTTTTTGTTATTTTGTTACGAGTATAGCGGCTACTAAAATACATCTCAACAAAATTTTAATACGTAATTAATATAAATTAGGTGCATTTTTCGAGACAGACTTGTGACAGAATAAGCTTTTCCACACGATAGGTACAACGGACAGTCCTTTGTGCAGAGCTTGCATAGAGGAGGAGGAAACGGTGTCGCACGTGCTCCTTGAGTGCACAGGCGTCGCCGATATACGCAGACAAACAATAGGGACACCGAATTTACACAGACATCCTGAACTCTTAAGGAGGACTGATCTGCTTCTGGAGCGAGGTTGGCTGGTTGGAATGACGGCCGCCATGGCCCACGCACAATGGTCCAACATCAGGACTAAGTGCGGAAACCATGCCCCAATGGATAGATAGTGTATGAGATGACATGCGCTATCGAAAGGTCAAGTGGTCTATCTCAAACATTTGGGCATCACTCATAGAATGTCACATTATCCAGGGCCTCTTGTACTTTTACAAACAAACTAATATATTTACCTAATGGCTGTATTAGTGAGTATACGGTAGAATCGTCTGATAAACACCAGGAATACCAGGATCAACTCGACAGTGATCTGTTAGGTTCGCTTCGAATCAATTGATAAGTTTATCGTGCAGGCACTTGAAGAAATAGGTCATTAGATTGCAAGCAACATAATAATTTTCATTCAGTTTCACATAGGGGTGCGCCTAATGTGTTCTAATTATTACAGAGAAAATTTAAATAATTGACGACACGGTTCGTGCCGTGTTGAACGATTGGCTGCTGCGCTGCGTGTCGCGGGTTCGATTCCTATGGCCTACAGATAGTTTTTCCGGGTCTGGCCGTTTTGTTTGTAAACGCACACACGATACAGGAGAAAATTCGTAGTGTGGGGCAATGTTTTATTTAAAAATATCGCGAAAAAAAATCAACCACCCTGTTGCATATGACTGACTGGCCTGTTGGTCGAGTGGTTAGTGACCCTGACTGCTTAACCGGAGGTCGTCGTGGGTTCGATTCCCACCCAGGACAAATCTTTGTGTGATGAGCATGATCATTTGTTCTGTGTCTGGGTGTAATTTGTCTATAATATGTATGTATTTAGAAATATATAAGTATGTTTATCAGTTGTCTGGTTGCCATAGCACAGGCTCTGCCTAGTTTGGGATCGGGTGACCGTGTGTGAGTTGTCCCAAGATATTATTATATTATTATTTTATCTCGACAAAATGTACTGAACACCAAAATTTTTCTTCACGATTGATTTGACGTTTGGTCTGATACTAACAGTACCTACATAATAATGAGTAAAATGGCCCCTTTTTAGTTATTGCGCTTAATCTGTTACATTCAATACTCATTACTTTATTTGCATTCCACAATGTGTACTTAGGTGGTTAATTTAAAAAAGAAATTGTGATCATTATGGACCCTGTCGGGCACAGCAAAAACAAATATATGTAGGAGAGAGGAAGATTTAAATAGCTAAACTTATATTTAAAATAAACCCAGTAGTACCAAATAAGGTACTCTTTATACCTTATATTTTATAATTAAAATATTCTTTTATGCTATAATAGCATTTTTCAATTAAATATTATCTGTTATACCTTGAACGGAGGTGACCCTATTGCTATCACCGAGTATACATTCTGGGACTGCGATATTCCAGGTAGAAAAACCCAGTATCACATCACTTTCCTCGAACAAACATCACAAATACATAATATTCTCCCGAAAAATAAAACCTTCCTTCAGTGGCGAACGGCTTTGCAAGGCCGGGTTTTGTATCAAACTTCGGCAGATATAGTTATGTAGTGTTTATGTCACCGGAAAAAGGCAAACGCCGTAAGATTGTAAATAACTCGTGCAATTGTAAATTATATTTTCTAAATAAGACATTGATATAACGGACACTATTGAATTTGGATTTATTGTATACAAAACGATTTTTTCATAATGTAGCGAGAAATTATAATCTAGTCAAGATTTATTACAATCTTATGGAGTCTGCAATTTTCCGGTGACATATGAAAAACCCCACAAAGTCGGTGAAAAAAGTTTTCAAGACTTCACGTTTTAAGTACTTTTTTCGTTTTTTTTTGGGTAAACGTTTTCTAAAAATGATAAGCTAGATCGATTTATCGCCTCCGAAACCCCCCTTTTTTTTAAGGATGGGAAATCATCAAATGACTTCTTCCGCTCTGGGTGGAGCGGAAGGGCGTGTCAGACTCTTACTGACTAAAACCCATCCGTGTTCCTTCTAAAGCCCTTTGCGTTCCAGGGCCGCGGTGACTCTTTCGAACAGATTCCGCAACCCTGGCAGGTCCGAAACCCCCTGCATACTAAATTTCATGAAAATCGTTGGAGTCGTTTCCGAGATTCAGATTATATATATACATATACACAAGAATTGCTCGTTTAAAGGTATTAGATTAAGATAGATAAGATATAGGGGTAAGAAGTGTATCGTAAGTGCAGCTCGTTTTCTGCACTTACGATAAACATTTAATGTGCATCCCACGTTAGTTCGCTGAACGATAACAAACACGAACGTGGTTTCAGCTGGTTTCTAGTAGATACGTAAGTACTTGAAATAGCCTCCGTCAGGCTAGTCAGCGTTTTGACACGTTAGCCAGTCAAAATAAACACTATTATCTTCCGTATGTAAATATTTGAGAAGGCAGCTTACGTTATTTTTTCTTGCTGATCTGCGGCGTATGATAAAAATACCAGGAATGCAGTGTTACAAACACGTTTCTACTTCAAGTCGTCAAATATCGCATATACAACGTGTAACAGAATAAACGCAATACCTCTTAAGGGGTCATTGTAATCATCATTATGCACAACTTTGACTACGGGAACAATCACGGAATCGCAAAAAAAAATCAGCTGATTTTTCTAAGCTTCGACTTTACCTACTCAATTTCACAATATTCACCACGTCATCGCATCGACGACGAAGCTGTCCATCTTTTGTTTTTGATGCTTGCCGCCTCATGAAGATTTGTAAATGTTGACAGCTATGTTTGAAGAAACAATTGCCGTACCTACCTACTTTATTATCGTATAGTATTTTAATATATTGTAGCTATAATTTATCGAGTTTTTTACTTTAGAACAACAAAGGGGTTTGAACTATTGTATGGAAGTAGGTCCAGTCTTTTTATTTTTTCTACTAAGATGCGACGCACGATGCAACTGGTATATACAGAATGAATTTTGCGTGGATGGCCAAATCCCAAACTATGAGGCATATCAAAATATACTGAAAGGAGCCTAGAGAAATCTTAAACGTAATTTGTTAAAAATGAGCACTTTCCTTTAGTTTGTCACGTGTTATTACTTCCCAGAATTTGATCCTTCGTAGCGACACTTTTGTATGGTATAATAATTCAGGGTGTGTTTTTTTTTCAAAATCAACCGGTTCGATTCCTGGCTAGGAAAACTGATTTGTGAATATTCCAATAATGCAGTTTTAGTTTTCATCAAAGAGACTCCTTTCGGTGTTTTCCGATATTCCTCATAGTTTCAGATTGGTCATCCACGCACACTTTAACAATTCACTCTGTATATGGATCGAGGATACTTAAATAAACAAGTTCAGAAATATTTATTTTAATACTTACTCTCCTCCTCCGAGATCTTCGCCTCCAACTAATTCAATCGCTAATAACTACGAGACTTCTTTGATATATTTTTACCATTGTTGAAGAAAGATATAATTTGCCTATGAAGTCACATCGCTCAATCAAGATTGTGCGCGACCCTCTAGTTTTTTCAATAATTTGAACGATAGTTTTGGTAATCTGGAGTCGCTTACAAGTTATTTTTTTTTTGTTTTAGCCAGGTCTCCTCTTTCGGACATTAACCAGTATGTATGACAAGCATACATATTCAAACGTGCTCAGGAATGCGAACTTTATCGCATCCAGCTCTCGTATGGGATTAAAGTCAAAGTAAAAGCATTTATTTCAAACTAGTTGCCGACCGCGGCTCCGCCCCCGTGATTGTCGAAAATTATCCCAAGGGAACATATTCCCGGGATAAAAAGTATATCCTATGTGTTATTCCAGACTATAATCTACCACTGTGCCAAATTTCATCAAAATCCATTCAGTAGTTTTTGCGTGAAAGAGTAACAAACATCCATCCATCCTCACAAACTTTCGCATTTATAATATTAGTAGGATAAACCATTAACAGGTACTTTTGAATTGTCTAAGTCAGTCCGTCAAAAACATGAAGCTATTTGCACGTTCCAAAGCTCTACGCCTCTATGGCGAAGAATGTGCAAGAAACTCCACGGACACGCTTCTAAATCATTTTATGTTTACAAAAATCTTGGTTACATTAACCTTATTGCTTCTATATATGAGAACAATGTTAAAGATGAAGACATGGCGGCCAAAGTGGAATTTCTTATACTACGCGAGAATCCAAAATGTGTATAATTATTAAAACATTACCAACCACTTCACTAACCATTTTTACTTTATTCATTGTTTAGGTATAAAAATTACGTTAAAACACGAATGTGCAATTTGTCATTGATAAAGATATTTGTATTAAGCAAATACAAATATCTTATCAATGACAAATTGTATTGATTCTGGGGAGTTTGTTGCGCCACTTTTTCTTCCCTGCTATAACACTAGGAAGTGGTGACGGGCAGGCGTTTTGGGGGACTGTCTTTATGTAGAACTTTGACGTTCAAAAAGTGCTGGCACTCAGCCTTATTTGAATAAATGACTTTTGATTTTGATTTTGGTAACTTTTCAGGGTGGGGGTAAAATCAGTTTTTCTAAAGGTCACAGGGGTAACAATATTGAATAAAATCGAAATATTTAGAATTACATTCTTGTAAACGCCCCATGGTACATAACCAACGAACAATTGCACGAGGAATAAGGATGCCAACAATCACAGGGGACATAATGAGTTACACTAGAGGAAACAAATACAGGATCGTAATGATTTAGTGAATGGTGCTGATGCACGCGTCATGTTCGTGAACGGGCGCCGTCAGTGGAGACTGGTCATCCCTAACTTGCCACTGGCTCATTTTATTATTTGATACTTTAAATTGTTTTTTCTTTCTTAATAATGTTATCTTCGGTAGTAAATGGTTTTCATATCAAAGAACTGGAGTGACGATTAAATAATCCATGTCCGGAAAATATTGTAAGCTGTGAGTGCCTGCATAAATGTTGAACCACAGGATTTTTCAATTTACGTACAAACGTACAAAACTAGCTACTTTATCCTGTGCTAACAAAATATTTGTCACAATTCCTTACTTAGTAAGACTGTTAATTTCACTGAAAAAATCAGCAAGGTAGGTACGCCAGCTATTGGACAAATATTTTTTATTTTATTTTATATGCCACGTGTTACTTACTTTGCGGCGATCTATAATTTTACATTTATATTAGATTGGGCCTTAATTATTTGGCTCTTTGTTACCCCCACAGGATAGATCATTTACCCCCGCGAGGGTAATTACCCCTCTAATTGGTTCGGAACCTAGGTAATTCATACATTCAAGTTTATATAAAAATACTTGTGAAGAAGAAAATCTTCAACGGATAATGGTTACCATTTTGTATACACGTTCAGTTTTGATAACTAAATTGCAAGATTTGGTTCGGCTGCCACGATTCTCTCCTTACGAGGACATTCTTCAACTGATACTTTACTTTACAAAATACTTTAACAAAAATCCAGAGACAAGAAGAGGAGAGTCCTCGTACATCCGTACAGTTCAGTTTCGTTTCCTTCAGTTTTTTGCCAGCCTGTTCAGTCTGTGCTCTTTGTCGGGCTTCTTCCCACCAATTCTCAAAGAAGCTACCCAAGGCGTCCCGCCATCTCCTCGGTCTGCCACGACCTCGTCTAACTGTAGAACCATTTTGATGGCATCCGGCAGACGAGGCCTGCCTGGTCCCACTTCAGTTTGCTGTGTGAGCTACGTCGGCATTTGCGTTCTGAAGCGCAGCTTGGTTTTTGTAATGCGGTCGGATAGTTTAGCATTAAGAAAGCTGCGGTCCACACCTGTTGGCAGAATATCGTTGACATCGCGGATATAAACTGGATAAGGCTAGCACAGAAGCGTGGGGATTGCAAATGATAAGAGAGGCCGTGGATGATTATGGTTATTCAATGTATGAATGACAAGAAAGTGGGTTAGTACTGAAATGACGACTAAGTCGACAACAAATAAACTCGAATAAGGGCAGGATATGATGACAATAGCTATGTATATAGCAAAGATTAAGTGACCAGTGCGTGTTGCCAATTTATTACATGTGGAACTGAAATAGTCACTCACAATGGACCTCATCAGAAGGCATTAAATCACCCAAAGGCTACGCTCGGAGTTTATTTGCTTGATTGAATCATAAATGAAGATATCCGTAGGAGAAAAAACTGGGCACGTGTAAGTCGGACTCGCGTGCAGAGGGTTCCGAACGAATTTAAATTTATAACATGTTATTTTAACATTATAGTTTTCCTGTTACCTGTAGGTAAAGAATTAGTATCGTATTTAAAAAAAATATATATATTTAGGGCCAGTAGTTTCGGAGATAAGGGGGAGGGGGTATGGAATCATAATCTTTGTTTAAAAATTATGAAAAAATATAAATAAAACCCTCCCAATAAGCCCTTTCATTTGATATGACAAACTGTAAATTATGAAAAACTTTTTATTGAAATTTTCTAGTTAACCCCAAAAGTGACCCCAATTATTTATTTACGTGACGCGTCTGTGTTTGAGTTACAAAAGTTCATAATAATGTGTGTACTTACCAGAACCAGAATCAGAACATTTATTTGTAAAACATAGGTTAAAGGTCAACGTTTTATAATAATTATACATAAATGTCGCACTATGTTTCGTAATTGATGAAATAATGACATACAAATCAATGGATGCTATTTATGATTAAAAAAAAAACAAACAGAATCCATAGAGAAGGAAGACAAGCAAAAAATATCAAAACAAAAGAAAATACGTGCTTGCAATACATTGGATTAAATATATCGAGCCCATACCGCCAACGTGTCGTAAGTGACATGTTTTTGAATAACTTGTTTTGTATCTAAAACTATATAAATTAAGATATAAAAACGCATTTACGGTTAAATGTTGCTTACGATAAATCGGCGGTAAAGGCTCGATATGTAGGTACTTATTTTATCTTAGTAGTTAAAGTGTTTTATCATTTAAGTAATCATCTAGGGCATAGTAAAATATCTCAACAACTATTTTATGAAAACACTTTTTGTTTTTTTAATGGCATACTTCTTATGACATCGGGTTTTTACTGTAAATACCAAATTGCAACAAAATCGGTCAAGAAGATTCGGAGAAAATTAGCTGTGACAGACAGACAGAATCCGAGTGATCCTATAAGGGGTCCGTTTGTCACGGATGTTCGGAACCCTAAAAAGATTGCCCGTAACCCGAAGAAACGCCAAACTTAAGTTGCAGTGGGCAAGGCACATTGCTCGTAAACCAGATGGGCGATGGGTGCTGGAGTGACAACTACATATGTGTAGGAAGGTGCAGCATTGGCGCGGTCTCCCACGAGGTAGACCGAAGACCTGGTGAAAGCAGCGGGAATGCGCTGGATGCGAGACGCACCGGAACAGGGCGAAGTGAATAGACCAGGGGAGGCAGTGAACGTCTTTTGGCTGAAATAATGAAAATGAAACCAGACCAGCAACATCTGTGTACCATAATTTTTTTTTAATTAAAAAAATCATTCGTCGTATTGATATGTACTTAGCATACCAATCCATTGAAGATCAGGTTTGAGCCTGCCATATAAATAGAATAGGTACCTATTGGAAATAGCTCGCGTATTTATGTACGTATTCCTAGGTGTAAACTACACTCGCAAGCAGTATAAACTGGAATCACGTCAACTTGCATTGCTCAAAACAATTTTTTGCAATTTCTTTGCAATTTACTATGGATGGTGTTATATGATTTCAAAGGTAATTTTGTTAGCTTTCAACCTCTTCCCAATATCATAAGCAAAGATGATTCACCATATGCCATGAAACGAAAAAACAAAAGATATCATTTTTTAAACAAAACACTATATTGTTTGGTAGTATCTTAAACCTATAGACGTATGCGGTACAGAGACAAAAGTCCCGCATACCTCCACTGAAAATGGGAGGATCCTCTAACTAAACCAGACGGTTGTTGTGTCTGGTGGGCAACAGCCCGATAGTTGATATTCGGACTGTTGTATATGTTCAAATCGCACGGAGAACTTTGCTTGCGCGATGCAGGATTTCGATGTTAGTTCGTCGTATATGGCGCTGCGGTTCTTTTTGTTGCCGTACAAATTTCGCTTTCTAAGTTTTTCATGTGGCGGCATTGATGCTGCTACATCAGTCATCAGTCCAATGTTTCACGTCACTGGGAAAAACGAATCTAAAATAAAATGGAAACCACACCTATAGGAGCCACTGAAGTCGTCCACTTGTAAATCATACCAACTGTAGATTTCGCTAAACGAGTTTTATTCAAAAGGTTTTCATTCAATTTGATAAAAAAAAATTTTGGCGTTTAGTTGTTAAGTGTCCACAATTTCGTACGCGCATATCTGGTTCCCGTGAGAACTTCGGGAAATCATGTCTTAGTGCACTCCTTCACTCCCCAAGGATAAGCTACATGCCAAATTTCAGCTTTCTACGACCAGTAGTTTCGGCTGAGCGTTGTCTGTCAGTCAGTCAGTCAGTAACGGAAGAGTTCTGTATACCTCTATATTGATTGATTACGCCGATTGATTGAGACTACCTACAGACTACAGTTGAGGTACATTTCAGCAGATTTACCATTAAACATACATTTTCCGTTTGTTCCGGGAAATGGATTGAGTTCGAGTTAGCTACTCATGGATAAACTTATTAGTATGATGTAGAAGAATAAAAATAACGCGCAGTAGTTTCGGAGACAAGGCATGGTATTTTCACCTATTTTCTTAAATAACTTTTAACCCATACATTTTTAGGGTTTCATACCAAAGGGGTAAAAACGGGACCCTGTTACTAAGACTCCAACGTCCGTCTGTCTGTCTATCACCAGGCTGTATCACATGAACCGTGATAGCTAGACAGTTGAACATTTCACAGATGATGTATTTCTGTTGCCGCTATAACTATAAAATAATAAAAATGAAATAAAAATTTTAAGTACTTATACCATACAAGAAACATGTTTTTTTTCGCCTTATAGCATAAGGAACCCTTCGTGTGCAAGTCCAACTTACACTGGGCCAATTTTTTTTTCAAACCATAAAAGTAGCACTCTCAATAAGCCCTTTCATTTGATATGTCGCCCGTTACTGTTAGTAAAGCTTTTCTTTTTATTTTGATCCCCAATTCTAGTTACATATTTTAAATGTATGTAACTATCTACGTTTCGCGACCGCCTTTGGGTCACAAAAGTTTATATGAGTACTGAATTTGCACTGATTCGGTCCAGTCATAATCTTCCTGCCCTTATCCCGTGTTACTTGGGGTCGGCGTAACACGTTTTTTTCTTCCATTCTGTCCAGGGAGTTAGTGATATAGCGTGACGGCTGTCACGCTATCACTAACTCCCTTTTCTTTCATATAACTTCTAACACAATCCATCCATCGTTTCTTTGGCCTCCCTCTCCCTGTCCATCCATCCACATTTATATTCATTGTCCATTTCCAGAAAAATAAAAACACAAAAAAGAAACAGTATATCTATAAAGTTAATACATAAATCAACCAGTTTGATTTTGTCTACACGCTTGATTGTCCTATGGAGCAGGACCAGCATGTTTCCAAGCATTCTTACCCTGAATCATCAGACACACGATCCGAGATATCCTGTAAGGGTTCCGTTTATTGGGATGTACGGAGGCCTAAAAAAGTTGTGGCGAAACGGCCGAAATGTAGGAAGATAAATGTTTGGGCCGATTCCCATGAGGTTAGTGCAGCAAACGGGTTTATTTGAGTCTGTCCTGATTCTGGTCCCTTCGATTTTGAATTCCTTCTAAACCTTAATTACACGCGGACGTAAATCAAATTTACAATATCGAAAGTTTTAGTTTTGAGGTTAAAGTGTGAGTTTATTTCTTGAAATAAATGGGCACACATTTTCAAGATCTCTATTTTATTTGTATAAATTCTATTTATTTTAATGCTTGAAATCCGTAATGACTCGGATATGGACGAGAAGTAAAAGAAGAGAACAAAACCTTGTACTTATAGGTAAATGTGTAAATAACAATCGTAACACTAGTGACACAGATTTTGAGAGGAAAACGAGGTGATCTAAAATAAATTCAAGGTTCTTTTACGTGGAGCCAAGACTTTTTTTGGTTATGCTATCTTTATTGTATACGAAATCACTGATTTTTCTTCTGAGGGGCATCTAAACAATGAACGGTCCACCTTAGGTAATGATAAAAACTAATTATGAATATCTTAACTAGGCAAAATGTACAAGGAACACAACACAAATTATAAATGACCACTTCAAGTTTTACATTAATAAAAATACCGTTTTACCAAAAAACACAACCGATTTCCAAATAAAAACACTACAAAGTCTAAAATAACTTTAATATCGGAAGAGGGTGTCAAAGACGACGAAACAAAACTAAAAACACCGTCTTCCTAAATTAAAGTTTAAAATAACTTAGCACCTAGTGTTTTTGTTTGGAATTATTAAACAATTTGAACTATAAGTGTTTTTTTTTGTAAAAAAAGGTTTTTTTTCACTTTTTAGTTGTGATACTAATTATCCGACGTTATTTTGCTTACTTGGACGACGTGAAAATGCTCATAAAATAAAATCCGCTGGGCCAAACTGAAAAAAAAATCTTACGGGACATATATGGCAAGTATACCGCATCGAACGAAAAAATAATCACACAAATCGGATCAGAAACCTCGCAGTAATCGGTGTACATACATACATAAAAAAATACCCACCGAATTGAGGACCTCCTCGCTAAATATACCTACATGGTAACTGGGTGTCTCCGACATTCATCTTCAAAACATCAAAGATATAATTCTGTTTTAGGTACATTTTATGCACTTAGTAACCATACAGGGTATTTTCCACAGTACCTACTCACTTAGCATGGAAATTATTCTAAGAGGAAAATGTTTAGGAAACATTTATGTAAAGTTTCCGCCAAAATAAACTTCATGTTTTAAGATAACTTCGTCTTATCACGGAGATGAACGAAATATATGTCAAAATATGCAATGTCCAAAACATATATGTCCATTACGTTGATAGCTGGACATATATTTGTAGATTGCAGATTTGATACAATCTGATCTTTGATAAGATCAATGATGATAAAATCAATGATAACAAATAATAAGAACAATAGAAAACTAGTATTCTGAGAACTTTCTTCAATTTTTCATTCACCAACCAACTCTTGGAGACTGTTCACGGGTAAAAAATAATCTAGATTTTTTTTTTCATATTTGTGGATTTAAGTAACAACATTATTTTTCATATTGTTTTAAACATAGATACAGCCTCATTTAAAAAAGTACTTGTGTAATTAAGTACTGTTAATAAACTGGCCAAGTGCGAGTCGAACTCGCGTGCAAAGGGCTCCGAACGAATCTTATTTATATTGCATGTTGTTTTAACACTGTAGACTTCTTATAGGTTTTCCTGTTATCTATACCTAGGTAAATTTGTTATTGTAATTTCTTGAATAACTTCAAATTTTAACATTATGAAAAAATATAATAATAAGCTCTTTCATTTGATATGTCACACGGTACAGTATGAAAAACTTTTTTTTTGAAATTTTCCAGTTTGCTCCCAAAACTGACCCCCATACTCAAAATTTATTTATTTCCGTAAGACGTCCGTGTCTGGGTCACAAAAGTTCAAATAACCAAATTTCAACAGAATCAGTCTAGTAAGTTCGGAGAAAATTGGCTGTGACAGACGACCAGACAGACACCCGAGTGATCCTATAAGGGTTCCGTTTTTTACGGATGTTCGGACCCCTAAAAATGAGATATACAGTGCTAGTTTTTCGAATTCTAACCATTTCTCTCTTTGTTACAGGCAAAAATGGAGAATAACAAAATGAACATCAGCCACATCAGTGGCAGCGCCGTGTCTTTCAACAATGATAACAGGTAAGTCGACTACATAGTCAATTTTTGAAGTGAAAACTTCTTTAGCGGCGTTGTGCACTTTTTGGGATGGGTAAAAAATGTTAAACTCGCGTCAGGACACGTGACCTGATTGAAAATTCGTAAGACGGAGGGAAAGTTCTGAAGTGTTAAATTTTTAATGTAATACCTATAAATTGTCATGTTTGTGTACGATAGCGCAATAAATGAATATTGTATTTTACCACATAAATAAGCAATTCGTGCGAAACGATTCCCTAACCATTCCAAAATAACAAAAATACACAACGTTAATGTTCAAGTTTTCACTTCTGCCGGCACTCCCAGAGTGCAACCCGTTGTTTTTTTTTTAGTAAGTGCATACTACGTACGTAACTACAGTTCAACCAGAAAATGTATGCGCTTCGGTAGTCTTCGCGTTTCCGAATTAATACGAACGTCGCGTAACAGAGGCAAAGATTCTTATCCCGGGAAGCTAAGAAAAAAAAACAGAGCGTTTTTTTATCCCGGGAGTATGTTTCCTTGGGATAAATTTCGATGTCCACGCGGGTGGAGACTCGGGCGACATTTTTATATTGTTAGTATGAACTTAAAACTATATTAGTATAAGAGGCTCAAAACCAGTGGACAGTCTAACTTATAACCTATTACATTCACGATCTGCTTAGCAGTGAGGTTATATAACGCTTCAAGGGTGAAAACAAAAATACAGAACTAAAAAAATACATGAATAATTAATTCTACGTTTGTTCGTAAGATAATTCGGGTCGGATATTTATTAAATAAGATATACATACTTGTTGCAAGCAAGTGCCTTGAACCCAAAAGTAAATATAACTGTAAAGAAGTCGTACCGGTTGTACCTATAACTTGCAAATAAACTGTTAAAATGAACAAGGGTTCCTGAGGGCCTCGCTTGAATGTTTTTGACGTAACATAAAATTTTTATTATAATATTCGTTTCGCTTATAATATTTATTTGAATTGGATACTAAGTATATTCATATTTTTGTATGATACAAATTGTGTAATTATGTTGCATACAATTTAACCAAAATACTATGGAGTTGTAGTTTTATATTTAAAATTCACTAACGTTAGCGATATTGTACCTTAATAAATTTGATTCTAACGGTTAAACATGAATTATAGAAAAAAAATACGTGTGGCACTCGGGGACTGCTGCGGTAAAGCTATTGCATAGCATTTTTCATCAACTTATGCAATTATAATTATTTATTTATTTCATTTATGCAGTATTTTTTTTTCTTTGATATTAATTCAAGTTACACTTTTTGAGCGTGGTGACCGATAAGAAAACATTTTTTTTCTTTTATTGAATAAATGACACTTTGTTTATTCATATTTAAAACACTTTATATACAAATTTTACGCGTACAGCTATTCACTGTTGTACATAGATGATAGATACCTATACACCTATATAATTTCTCACAAACAGCTGCTTACGTATTTCGTCTCGATTCGGTCGCCGCGCTCAAAGCCCGTGATAAAAGCTATGCAAACAAAACACTAAACTAACTACTAATATACCTTTAGAAAAAAAAAAGAAAATAAACATAGATCACTTTTATAAATCGAATAAGAAAAAAAATAAAAAAGGTTAACAACTCCTTCATGAATACTTCTCACAATACTTCTGACATGCCAATAAAATCTTCGTCCAATCATCGGTAAACTGATCGTTTGTTGGTTAGAATCCAAGAGATCATTAAGTGCAGCCAGATAGCGACGTATTTGGGACTTAGCATGCGCAACGGCAACGTTACTATACGTCAAAACATTTGTGCTTGGCGCTCTGATTCGGTTGTATGTTAATACGCGAGTATGAGGTGAAGTCGTGTTCATCGCTATATCTAGTAAATCAGACAAGGTTTTACTACTAATAAATGTAGATTAAAGTATTGTGGATGGGCGACCACCTGTTACAAACCGAGACTACTCCATGCCACGGAAAATACGAAAGGCCGTAAATATTTGACATTCGTTACGGGTAGACAGAACCGAAAATCTGACAATAATCAGCTGTACCCGGTTCGACTGGAAGCCCTAACATATGTGGGACAAGGAGAGATTGATTTCATATAGATTTAGGAATATTCAGTACATTAATAAATGGGATTGGGCGGGTCACGTCAGCCGCGTGCACAGCAACCTCTGGGCAGTAGTCTCCAGAAACTGGGTGCCTGATGATAGGCGGTGCCGCCGAGGAAGGAAATCTAGGAAGAGGTGGCGACACGACCACTGTGTAGACAGGTATAGTTGTCTAGGTCGTTTCGCCACCTCTAGTGTGAAAATCACTGTCGTTGTTCGAATATGTACAGACATATTTGAACAACGACAGTAATTTTCACGTCTTACTTTGGAATAGTGTTGATTGTAGTAAGCATTGTTGCTTTGGTTTTAGGTTTCTTTGGCTTGGAAACAGTTTATGCAGTTAGTAGATCTTCCCCCTATATATTTTTTTTAGTAACACAAACTTTTTTATCACTGGACGCCGAAATATTATACATTTATAAACATATTATGTCACCGGAAAATGGCAAACTCCGTAAGATTATAAAATAACTTGAGATATCTATCTATAACTATATTGTGTGTATCTGTGTGTGCCAAATAAACTACTTCTCTTTCTTCTATCTCACTTCTTTTATAAGTGAAGCTGCTAAGAAAACACTTGTTTGGTCCCTAGAGCACCACCAAGGTTGGCCCGGGAAAAGAGTACCAGGAAATATTTGGGGGAGGCCTTTGACCAGCAGTGGAACAGTAAAAGCTGAATAAAAAAAAATAACGGGTTGCACTCCGGGAGTGCCGGCTGAAGTGAAAACTTGAACATTAACGTTGTGCATTTTTAATATTTTGGAATAGTTAGGGAATAATTTCGCACGAATTGCTTTAATTATCAGTATAAAAGTACTATCAATTATGTGGAAAAATACAATATTCATTAATTGCGCTATCGTACACAAACATGACAATTTACAATACATTAAAAATTTACCACTTCAGAACTTTCCCTCCTTCTTACGAATTTTCGATCAGGTCACGTGTCCTGACGCGAGTTTAACATTTTTTACCCATCCCAAAAAGTGCACAACGCCGCTTAAGAAGTAAACAGAAGACTGTAACCTCAAGATATTTATTTATAGCATCAATTTAGATATAAGTGAAGCACATCACAATAAAAGATGCAGTTAGCAAATAATACTCGTGGGTTGTGCAATTTGTATTGGATAAACGGCTGCCATTGTGGCACGTAGCATTGATCTTGATAATGACCGGGCTCGGTCAAGCACAATGCTACTCTGCTTTCAAAGCTAGGACATCGCTTGATGTGTTTATAATAATAATAATAATATCTAATGATAATATTTTGGGACAACTCACACACGGTCATCCGATCCCAAACAAGGCAGAGCCTGTGCTATGGCAACCAGACAACTGATAAACATACTTAAATATTTCTAAATACATACATATTATAGAGAAATTATACCCAGACACAGAACAAATGATCATGCTCATCACACAAAGGTTTGTCCTTGGTGGGAATCGAACTCACGACCTCTGGTTTAGCAGTCAGGGTCACTAACCACTCGACCAACAGGCCAGTCAAATCAAATTTCAACCAGTTTATCAAATCTCAGCGAAGTTTTCCTACTACTTTTTTACTTGAATTACAAAAAAAAAATGTCAAGAGTCGATTAAATATTATTTTATGTGGTTGGTGCATCCGCTCTTTTCGATTTTACTGCACAAATAAGGGTTTCCGAAATATTTTTTGTCTTATTTGCGATACGTACCAGTTTCCTTATAAAATAAGCCACTCTTATGGACGTCCGTTTTATTTTACAAAAACCAATCAATATTTTTTTTTGTTGATTGGAATCAGAACCTTTACGGGCTCAAATGTTTTTAAGATTTACTTAGAGGATAAGACCTTTTAGGAATGATGCGTTTAATATTTCCTGTGAGTGACTCATTGTTTAGATGTATGTAGGTGATGGTAATTGTTTCTTTAAAAAAGAGGCAGTCTTCAGAGGGCCAATTGCACTCATTTTGAAGAATGACCTATTCGAAAATTAGGTGAAATTTCAATTTAAACAAGTCCTCCCTCCTGCCCAATGAACTTGTTAGAGGTTGGCGCAGTATGTCATGGCAACAGTATTATGATCAAAATTAACATAATATTAACATAACATCACATGTAGTGCACACATGGAGTGGAGTTATCTGGAGGATGGAGTTTCTTGTCCGTTCTTCTCCATAAAAATCTACCTTTCCGAATGTAGATTCTTATGGAGAAAGTAGAGTCACTTTATTAATGTAATATTATTATTTTACTGAACTGTAAATGATGACGTTCAAAAGTGCCGTTTAATGGCCTAATTGAAATAAACGTTTTGACTTTGACACATGTATTCCCGAAGGTTTAGGCTCAGGCAGAGGTGGACATACTACACCAACGTTTCGTAGGGGCACGTACCTATTACGTAAGCGCCAAGGCGAGCTTTCCTTAGCTTATTTTTGATGACCCCATGTCGCAGGGGGTCTGGATGGGGATAACGTCAGCAATGTTCATATATTTACTTATCTGATTTTTATTTATTTATTAAAACTTTATGCACTAATAAAAACACTGTACAAAGGCGGACATAATGCCTTAAGCATTTTCTACCAGTCGACCTTAGGGTGGTGCAGAGACAACATAGCAGGTGCAACTTAAAGAAAAGAAATATAGAGAAGAAAAATAAATATATATAAATACATAGACATAAACAAAGTTATTAAGAAAAAAATAATCCAACGAATGAACGCTGTGATGATTCTACCAACTTCTTGCGAATGTGCTCACGTGCCTTCACCTTAAAGGACAACCGACTTGTTGCCGTCCTGATGTTCAGAGGGAGCGCATTCCAAAGGAAAATCGCCTGAACAAAGAAAGAGGAGCGGGTTAACCCAGAGCGGTTTATAGAGTTTATGCAAATTAAATTTATTTACATTGCATGAACTCCTTATTTCTAGAGTTGATAACTCATGAATAGGTAACAATATAGATAGCTAAATGGATGAAAAAATTATATAACAAGTTTTCGTAGGCTTAGGAGCTTTGATAACTTTTGTTGACAAGGGGGAATGGAAAGGGTTAAAAGACAAAAAATCTACTTTCGTATCTACTTGAATGTCTCATTGTCCCGTGAGACACGAGCTTGTTGCCATCAACCGGGCACAAATCAGATTAAATATTCCAAGTGGAAAGATCCTATAATCCTTTAACCGCCCCGGCCCCGGGACTCGAACCAAGGCCCTCGTGCTCAGCAGTAGAGCGATCACTGCGAGACCTTCGAAGCAGTTAGTAGTTATTGTTATGTTCGGTACAATAGTTCTGCACCAACCGGGGATATTCGGATTTCTTAACTTATTTGATATTTTTTTTGATATTTCATTTAAAAACACAAAAACCTTAAAAATATATTTAAATTTTTTAAATAAAGTAGCCCACCGGTATCGGGAAGAGGTTCCAAGCTACGGTGGTAAGGGCCCCAGAGAGAGGAACCTCCTAACAATGTGAGCCGTGTGACCGTATCCAGAAGTATCGATTTCTGAATTAAGCCCTTGATCCAGCTGCCTAACGAGAGCCTCCTTAGGTGTTGGTCGAGGCTCTTGGCTATTGATTTGCTTATCTTTCTCGGCTTTCACGAGGTTCTCGTCATGCGAAACGGTTATGTCTACAATCATTGCACGCCTCTCAATTAGATCCACCGCCACTATATCAGGCTTATTGACTACAATAGTCCTGTCAGTAATGATGGACCGATCCCAGTACAATGTGATATTGCCATTATCGAGAACTGGGTCGGGCGCATACCTGTCGTACGGCACTTCCGATTCCACAAGAGAGTAGTTCAGAGCAAGTTGCTGATGGATAATCCTGGCTAGAAGGTTGTGTCAATGCAACGACTATCGGATCAGGTGCGGGTCATCCTGCGTAACCGTATGTTAGATGACGCCGTACTTGATAGACTGCGTCTGGAGTCACGGAGTGGCCGCGTCTCACCTGCTTCGCCACCGGCCGCGGTGCAAATACAATCTAGTATTTCACCGCGATCCAACAACGTCGGTGAAGATGATGATGATGGGGCTATATCCGTGAGTACCCAATGCAATGAGCGATTGAGGAGCGCTTTGGAGGATGCTTTCCGAGAGTATCGCTCCACACCGCCTGAGCTTAGACCCCGTCTACCTCGTTTGCCCATGCATAATAAAAATAGGGCGCTGGTGTGTGCTCTAGATTCGCAGCTAACAAATTGTTTTGATAGCAGCGAAGACCTCGCCGATACCCACTCGATCTTGTACTGTGCGGCTGCAGCGGCATGTCGTGTAGCTCATGTCAAATTTCTCAACAGTGACAGAGCTACACGACCAGCTGTACCAGCTTGGCAGTGCAGGATCGAGCGTCGTATCGGTGAAGCTAGAGCACTCATCGGCAAACTTATCTGCTTCAGGGAGGGCAACACTCGCCGTAGAGTGATGCGCTTTGTGAGGCGGGCGTTCTCGGGGACTGATACTAGTCCTCGGGATTATCTGACCCGCGTCACAGAGCGTATTGACTTCCTGAAGCAGAAAATCTATGCATGGGCAAACCGTATACGTCGGTACAAGCGGCGAGTGGAGCGATACACTCAGAATCGCACATTCCAAAGCAATGAGAGGTGGGTTTATAGGGCTTGGGAGCGACCGGACCAAGGTGTGACTGATACGCGCCTACCGGATGATGATGTCATGTGTTCATTCTGGCGCAACATCTGGTCGGTGCCTGTCAGTCACACCGAGGGTGACTGGATTCGGGAGGTTGAGCGCGCGTGCGATCCAATACTAGAAATGGGGGCAACTACCATCAGCCCCCAAGATGTAGCTCGTGCAGTCCGTCCGTTGCCTAACTGGAAATCTCCAGGGCCGGACGGACTGCACAATTTTTGGATCAAATGGTTTACAGGATCGCACGCTCGCTTGGCGTCTCAATTCCAGTCTGTCTTAGAGTCAGGGTCGCTGCCCCAGTTCCTAACTACAGGAATAACCCACCTGCTCCATAAATCAGGTAGTACTGCGGAGCCCAAAAATTATAGACCAATCACGTGTTTACCGACGGTCTATAAAGTTCTTACATCCATTTTGAGAGCAAAGATTAACCATCATATTGAAAGTAATTCAATCATGTCTGCCTCTCAGAATGGATGTAGGAACGGGTCCCGCGGTACTAAGGAGCTGCTCCTCATGGATATTGCCATTAGCCAACAAGTGCGTCGTTCCCGAAAGGATCTGTCGACATGTTGGATAGATTATAAGAAGGCCTACGACTCAGTGCCACATACATGGCTCATGAGGGTGCTGGAGCTGTATAAAGTTGATTCGCACTACTTCTACGCACCTTCCTGATGTCTTGTATGGGGCAGTGGAGGACGGTCCTCCGCTATCCAGGATGTCGACAGATCCAGGTGAACGGCGACCCGATAAGGATCGAGCGCGGTATATTTCAGGGTGACAGCCTGAGTCCACTGTGGTTTTGTCTGGCCCTCAACCCTCTGAGCACATTGCTGGAAGGTTCGGGCCAAGGCTATCGGTTGAGAAGAGGTGGTCAGGTCATATCACACCTCCTTTACATGGATGACTTGAAACTCTTTGCCCCCAACAACTTGCAACTGATGGAGCTACTGAAGGTAACAGAAACCTTCAGTAGCGCCATCAGTATGGAATTTGGTGTGGACAAATGTGCGGTCATGCATGTGAAGCGAGGGGAGATTATGGAATCCGTGGGAACCCAACTCTCGGATTCCATACACCTTAGATCCCTCAGCTCAACCGAAACTTACAAGTATTTGGGTATGTCGGAAGCGTTGGGCATCAATGCTAATGACATGAAACAATCGTTGAAGGAGCGCTTCTTTGGCCGCCTGAACAAAGTACTAAATAGTCTTTTATCAGGCGGAAACAAGGTGTGCGGCTTTAACGGTTGGGTCATGCCGGTATTGATGTACTCTTTCGGCATACTCAAATGGACTCAGACGGAACTTGACGCCCTGGATAGGAGGGTACGCTCGCTGCTTACCGCAAATCGGATGCATCACCCACGGTCATCGGTGATGAGGCTGTATATCCCGCGGAAGTGCGGAGGTCGTGGCTTCTTAAATGCTAAGACCCTGCACAACCGCGAGATATGCAGCCTTAGGGAGTTCTTCCTAGAGGCCGACGTGGGTATGCATCGGGATGTGGTAGCAGTGGACAAAGGCCTCACTGCGCTCTCCTTGGCTAACGAGAACTGGCGCAAACCTGTGGTATTAGATACTAATGACCGCAGGGAGGTATGGCAGAGCAAGGAGCTTCACGGACGCTTTTACCGGGTCCTACATGGGCCCGATGTAGACTTTTTAGCGTCCGTAGCCTGGCTGCGTTTTGGTGACCTCTTCGGGGAAACCGAAGGTTTTGTCTGTGCGATTATGGACGAAGTTATGATGACGAACAACTACCGGAAATACATTGTGAAGGATGGTACCGTTGACATATGTCGGGCATGTCACCGGCCCGGGGAATCCATCCGCCACATTATTTCCGGTTGTTCTAGTCTAGCTAACGGAGACTATTTGCACAGACACAACCTTGTAGCCAGGATTATCCACCAGCAACTTGCTCTTAAATACAATCTTGTGGAATCGGAAGTACCGTACTATAGGTATGTGCCCGACCCAGTTCTCGAAAATGGCAACTGCACGTTGTATTGGGATCGGTCTATCATCACTGACAGGACTATTGTTGCCAATAAGCCTGACATAGTGGTGATAGATCGACTAGAGCGTCGCGCAATGATTGTTGATATAGCAGTCCCTCATGACGAGAACCTCGTGAAGACTGAGAAAGATAAACAAACGAAGTATCTTGACTTGGCTCGCGAGGTTGTCGACCTGTGGGATGTGAACACAGCAGTCATTGTGCCGATAGTCGTGACGGCCAATGGCATAATTGCCAAGAGCCTCGACCAACATCTAAAGAGGCTCTCGTTGGGCAGCTGGATCAAGGGCTTGATCCAGAAAGCAGTACTCCTGGACACGGCGCGCATAGTGAGGAGGTTCCTCTCTCAGGGGCCCTAACCACCGGTAGCTTGGACTCTGTTCCCGATACTGGTGGGCTACTATTTTTTATATTTTTAAATATTTTTATATCTTTGTATTTTAATATTTAAAAATGTAATTTATATGTATTTAGAACGAATAAAGAGAATATAATAACAATAATTTTATTTGAAACATAACCATAAATTACATAGTCTTATTACTAGACATTTATTCCTCAAAAAGAATACAATTCACTTATTATGAAATATAGAAGTTATTCTTAAAAATACTAAATACGTTGACATAAGAAATGTAGGTAGGTACTCAAATAAACTAGTAAGTAGTAGATGCACAATAATTAACAATGTTGTGGGTATCAAGAAAAAAGTAGATATTTGTTTTGTTAGTGAACGTTTTCTGAAGTTTCTTGAAGGCAAGTCTATAGCAATTTCACATTGTTAAAACTAGCAATTTTTTTTAAAATTTATGATTTGTTAATTGAACTTTATTATTTACCAAATTGGATATATATTTAATAATAGCTAGAACAAAGAATAGTTAATTTAACAGAAGTACATAACCTGCTGTCTCTCAAACTAGGCAAAAACCTGTATTTTGGGAGGCAGTATATTAAAAACTATACGTTCCTTGGTTCATAGCCCGTGTAAGACGGCGTGAAAAAAATAAGTAAAAATAAAACAAAATTGCGATCTTTTATTAAATAATGATACGCGCTTATTAAATATGTTTAAAGAATTATAAGTCCAGTGTGAATCCAATACCCCAGCATGAACAATCAAAGATAACTTAGTGACGATATATTGTCATTATGGCATACCATGGCATCGGATCTGCAATACTTTTCTACCACTCTTGAGACGAATACGCATAGTACAGGGGATATACTACGAAGTCTTAAAACGATCATGATTCCGCTCTTAGAGAGAGATGGAGCTATACATAGCGAATAGCACTATCCCGTTTACAACATCGGAATTGGATGGCATTAGCACGACATAGTAGAGCTGCAGTTATAGTAAGCAAACCTTGGCGATATCTCGGTCTTGGTCGCTTGCAGTGTGCGCCAATCCTGCTGTTGTGCTCGGCTCAAGGCCGCTCGCTTGCGTGTGCGCACGTGCTTGGCGCACCGTGTTGTGAAAATATTTCATTTAAAGTGCTAGGTAATGTTACCAACGAATCTGGTCTGTTTCAGAATTTAACAGCCCTGTAAAAATGAAAATAATGAGCTATTCTCGAACAAATACTTTTTGCGAAATATAATTTAAATTTAATACCTTTAAACGAGTAATTCTTGTATATAAAATAATAATATATCTTGGGACAACTCACACACGGTCATCCGATCCCAAACTAGGCAGAGCCTATGGCAACCAGACAACTGGTAAACATACTTATATATTTCTAAATACATACATATTGTAGACAAATTACACCCAGACACAGAACAAATGATTATGCTCATCACACAAAGATTTGTCCTGGGTGGGAATCGAAACCTCCGGTTTAGCAGTCAGGGTCACTAACCACTCGACCAATAGGCCAGTATTATATGTATATATTTCATCTGAATCTCGGAAACGGCTCTTCGGGGGCGATAAATCGATCTAGCTAGGTGTCACTGTTAGAAAACGTTTACCAAAAAAAAAAAACCGGTCATCCAGGGACTGTATAATGATCACAGAAAAAAAACAATACGAAAAATTAAATAGAACTCACTTTGGAATGTTTTTTCACGACAAGACCATCAGAATTTGGGGTAGGTACGTAGCACCTTAAGCGCTAGTTCATGTTTATGAAAGCAAGGGTTTTCCAGAAATTTTACACGATTTAAATATTAGCAATTATTTATACTAGTTGCCGCCCGCGGCTCCGTCCGCGTGATTGTCGAAAATTATCCCAAGGAAACATATTCCCGGGATAAAAAGTATCCTATGTGTTATTCCAGACTATAATCAACCACTGTGCCAAAATTTCATCAAAATCCATTCAGTAGTTTTTGCGTGAAAGAGTAAGAAACATCCATCCATACAAACTTTCGCGTTTATAATATTAGTAGGATGAACTAATGAATAAATTCACTTCATTTTGACAGAGCTCTTGTGTTGGTAATAAATTTAGAACTGATTGATTTTAGTAATCAATTGAGTCTGCCAGGATATGACGTCATTCAGGTCAGTCTTAAAGTATTATGAAAGCCTTACTTATTTAACTAGTAAGGTATTACAAAACTTTTCCAGTGAATGTAGCTAAACTATAGATATGTACTTGTAGGGTTTCTAATGTAGCATTTCTTCCCATACACTGTGTATGCCGCTTCCCACGACGAGGTTTAGCAACTTACTATGCGCATGGGCAGGGCCGGTCTCCGTAGGTATCACCATTGCATCACACGCTTGTTTAGCAATAACTTTGGCTGGGGTAACTAAAACAGGGTACTGTGCTAAGTATTCAACTAAATACAGTACCCTATTTCGGGCTTTACCAAAGTATGTCTGTGTGGTGCTGTTTTTTGTTGTCTTTCTTGGACATTTCCCAGTTCTTGGGTACTTTACCGAAGCTCGGAGCCTCAGCTTGGTTGTACGGCCACTCGTTCCGGCTAGGCGAGGCTCTTGCACAAACCCTGCTCCACCAAATGGCTATACTTATTCGTCATCGTTGCGATATCATTATTGTTACTCGTGGATCGGTAACATACTTTCACTTTTGAAATCGGATTCCCCCAATTTGGCCGGAGTTCGGAGACTGAGTTAGTTGTTAGCAGACCACGAGCTTCGGCAGTTGGCTCACACCGGCAGTAACAATTCAATTAATATGGTAAGTTTGTAATCCTTTATTGAGATATTATACATTTCCACATAATGATTGCCCTGGGCTGTGAACTTAAACACACTAATCCACCATTGTCATCTTATAAACACCGTGCATTTTGGAGATCAATATAATTGGCGTACTTATCCGTGTTCTAGAGACCATCACTCATCATACTCCTACTCTTCTGCGTGGTGGCAGCTATCACCGCTGAGGAAGGAGAGACCAGAGATCTGGATGTAGACTTACCAGAGGACATAGACGGCGAGGACCTGGAGAGGAAGCACCGCAAGCGCAAGAAACATGGACAGCAGGGTGGTCCGTGCGGGGGATACGGGAAGACGTTTGGATCCCATGACACGTTCGTGTCTGCGCCTGTCATGAACTACTTCTTCGGGTGTGGTGGTGTGCCGGTGGCTCCATACGTGCCGCAGTACGCGCCGGTGCAGCCCTACCCGTACCCTGTGCAAGGGGGATATGGGCACGGGCACGGGCACGGCGGGCATGGAGGTCACGGGGGTCACGGGGGTCACGGAGGAGGTCACGGAGGTCACGGAGGAGGTCACGGAGGTCACGGCGGTGGACACGGAGGCTATGGAGGCCAGCCGGGTTTCGGAGGACCTGGATTCTACGGCGGTCAAGGCTACTACCCTCAGCAAGGGTTCCAATCCGGCTTCCAACCAGGCTATAACCAAGGCTTCAACCGTCCCTTCCAGAACGCATTCTCGTCTGCAGCATCAGGCATAGGTTCAGCGCTCGCTGACTACATCTCAAGACCAAGAAAGGTTCAGAAGCAGATCAATCAGTTCTTGAGGCCGATATATAAACTGTTTTGAAGAGCGTTTTAATTATTTTAACCTTAAATAATAGCTTTTTAAATGACGTTGAAAGTTCTTAAGAAAAAGTTTTTTTGAAGTGATGTGTTCAAGTGTACCTAATTAAGTGCAAAGTGGAAGCTATTGTAAGTTAAGTTCGATTCAAGTTTTAGTGAATTGGCACATGCCAGAGTAGATAACTTGTTAAGATGTGATCCCTGGACCATGACCACGTTCAAGTCGTAAGTTTGCAACATTATTGGTTAAAACATTTAAAAGCACCTTATCGTAATTCTCAAGGCCTTTTAACAATTTATTTGGGGTCGGCGCAGCATGATTCTTGGTGGTTCGTCTCTATTCTCATCACCTCTGGTGACCTTGTTTCTAGCCATATTTTTCAGACCAGCCCCCATTTCTCTCCACATTCTTACTCAGTTTTTAACCGACTTCTGAAAAAGGAGGAGGTTCTCAATTCGGTTGTTTTTTTTAAATCTTTGTTACATCATAACTCCGTCGTTAATAAACCGATTAAAAAGTATCTTTTATAATGTGAAAGGTTATACTTTCCGATTAGTCCCATTGAAATTTCATCAAAATCGGTTTAGTAGTTTAGTTTTCAAATCAAAATAGCTGGTAAAAGTACGTTATACATGTAAACGAAATTGCGTATTTTGCTTTCCTGCGACTTTCCAGTAGTGTTGTTAGGTGTGGAGTACCTACCACTTAAAAGTGAAAAATAAAAAAAAACTTTTTAACAACAAAAAAACAACCGACTTCCAAATAAAAAAAACTACAAAGTATAAAATAACTTTAATTTCGGAAGTCGGTGTTAAAAAACGAAGAAACTACCAAAAACACCGACTTCCGAAATTGAAGTTATTTAAGTTTTTAAGTTACTATTTTGTGACACATTTATGTGAAAATGGCATTATTCTTATTCAATTAAAAATAATTATTCTACAAATCATTCGTCTTTGTATAAAGTCTGGACATAATTCGAAAAAAATTAAGGCCTATGACACAACCACATCGCTTGTGGGGCAAGGACACATCCTACGCTTGCAATACAAAACAATATAATATTATTTTTGTTTACATCATTGTGTCGTGAGCCTTATTTACAAATCGTGACGTTCTTTTTGCTTCGGGCGAAATGTAGAAGATAAGTAATCAAAACGTAACTTTAAAAGTGATACTGGTTTTATATTCTTATGTAATTAAACAATTCTTAAATAATTTATTATTTTTTGTGAACAATGATTTCATTTACGTATCTATTAGATTATAATTAAAGTGATCTAATTTGTATGCTTATTTTTTAGTGAATAAATTTTTAAAACTGTTGATCAATTTTGTAAGCGGTTCATGGTTAACCAGTTCTAATTAAACTTTCATAAATTGATCGTTACGGCTTATTAGTTGTTTGTAAGTGTTATACAATTAATTGGCCTTTGTTCTCATATGCTTTTTGATAGCAACCGTCATTGGGACAGCTAAGAATCTTGCATCTACTTGTGGATAAAGAATAAATATATTAATATTTTTGAATTTGATAATCTAAATAGATGTCACTAGCTTAGTTTAAGTGGTGTGGTGAGGGATTTAAATACTTAGTTTATTTAAAGGCAACAACAGCCGATGAGTTTGAATATTCCATCAAAATACCCGCTAGTTATGCTGTGATAGTCGTTTTTTAGGGTTCCGTGCCCAAAGGATAAAACGGGACCCTATTACTAAGACTTCGATGTCCGTCTGTCCTTCTGTCACCAGGCTGTATCTTATGAACCGTGATAGTTAGACAGTTGAAATTTTCACAGATGATGTATTTCTGTTGCCGCTTTAACAACAAATACTAAAAAACAGAATAAAATTAATATTTAGGGGGCTCCCATACAACAACCGTGATTTTTTGCCGTTTTATTGATAATGGTACGGAACGTTAAACTCAACTTTATAATTAAATTGCACTTTGTAACACCAATACTTATAATATAAAATATTCACACAGATTCAATTTATTGAGGAAATTGTGAAACCACGACTAGCCGGTTATAGGTGATGTGGACGCAAGAAAACTAATAAAGTTATCTCCAATCTTAACAATCACGATTATGTTTAAAGTAAATTACAAGTTGCCACAAAAACGCTGCAATAGTTTTAAGCAGGATGGGTTTCCCAATTCGTTAATGCATTACTTATATATATTTGTATGTAAGAAGACAGTATTGTTAGTTATAAACCTTGTCTTAGTTAAGTTTGTAAATAGATGTTTTCTTAATAAAAATTTTAAAGATTGATGTTAACTTTTTTATTTTTTTATTTGAAATGCGTTTGCTCTTGACTCTAGTCTAGGTCATAGATGACAGAGACAAAGTCGACGATTGAGCGAGCTTACCCAGAAGAAGCCTGTTCAGTGTTCACTCTAATTAACATTAAATTAAGTATTTACTGTTTTGTGATAATTTGAAAAGCTAACTGTTAAGTGTTTGCTAAATATAATTATTCCTGTTTTTGGCTGACTGGTCAGGATGCTCCAAAAGTGTCATCGTGCTGCACCCTCATCTACCTAGATGAGGGTGCTCAATTTTAATTTACTACTAGGTAGTGGTTCTATCTAGATTCGGGTCAAGAAGATGATTAAATAGAAGCGCATGCTCACCTTTTATACATTTCTTTAAGGGATTTTAGGGATTGTGGTTTTTCAGGAGATAACTTCAATGTAGTAAAGCAGAACGTGTAAATATGTATAATATTATGTTTATCTTTAAGTAAATGAATGTAAATGATGTTTTAGTTATTTTGCTATGCGACTTGTTATGATTGTGTCTCGGTAGTGCGAAGCGAATTGTAATAATTACCAAAGAGTCTGGCGAAGTTAGAATTACCTACTACATAAGCGAATATAATGTTATGTAATGAATGTACATAAATAAGCATAGCTGTGTACCGACTTGTTAGATTTTAATTTTCTATTCAATGTGCTACTGCGAAAATTCACGTGGGTTAAATAGAACAAGTACTTATTTCATTTTTGTGTTTCAAATAACAGAGTCTGCCTAGATTTTTCACAACTGTGTATCCAAGTATCAGTATTTTACTCAGAGCGACTGCCTATGTGACCTTAACAACCCAGTAACTGAGTAATACCATACTTCTTGTCAAGACTGATGTCAGATTTTCCGGCTTCTGACCACCTGTAACGACTGTCGGAGAATTACAGTTGACAACCGGAAACAACGGCTTAGCGTGGTTTCCAAGGCAAGGAGGAGTCTCGGTGTGTTAAGATGGTCGCCCATCCACAACCCGACCTCGGCCAGCCGGTCGATTCTGTAAACATGTCGAAGAGAAGGCTTAGATGAATTGATCACGAAGTGAGCTGTCATTCTACTGCCAGCCTTCACTGCGAAATGTTTACAGAATCAACCAGCTGCTCATTGTTTTTCAATGGTAGCTCTCCGAGTGCATTATTATTAATTTAAGATTTAAAAAAAATGAATCTGTCTTTGAAGAGATTAACTGCAAGTATCATGTGTGCATGTTACGATTATTGCTCGGCGATCGGTAATTACAGTGGACCCGAAAGAAAATTGGTACAAGTCTGCCTCGTTGGTCTTGGCTATGAGGGCCTGAAGGTCCGATCTACGGGGTCGGGCAAGGTGTTATATAGGATTTTTTCCAAATTAATCAGAAAAAAGTCTGGTAATTTTTTTCGGTGTCTAGATGAAAAAGTTACTAAACTTTTTACACCAATAGGCTCGCCCCTTCACAAGTATATAAGAACGATGTATGAAACGTAAAAATAAACATAGGAACTAGGTGTATCAGACATCTAATTGCATATTCTATTCTAGGAACAAATACGCGCCGATGCACTCCCCTGTTTCCGATATTTTTCCTAGAATCGTAGCGGACCCCTGACTACCGGCAAATTAATCGGATCCGGTCCATCCACGTAATCGTCCCCCCTGCTACCAACGGCCGCATTGGTGCATTTACAAATGACGATTGCTTATTTATTTATTTTACTTCCTTACTTTCAATCAAATATGTTTATTAATGAACTTCGTGTAACGATATAATAAATATTACTGTTGGTAATACAGCCTACAGTAGATAATAATCAATACCTTTATATACAAATTCTTCCGTTACTGACTGACTGACAGACAACGCTCAGCCGAAACTACTGGTCGTAGGAAGCTGAAATTTGGCATGTAGATTCCTTGGGTAGAGTAGGGGAGCAATAATAGGGGATTTTCTGAAATTCCTACGGGAACGGGACATGCGCGTACGAAGTCGCAGACAACAGCTAGTTTAGTATATTATAATAAAGAACTCAATCACTGATAAATATTTTATGACTATGTAAAATAGGCAAACCCACTCCGGGTTTGCCTACTTTATATCGAACTAAAGGATCCATTATTGCAATGGTTGCATTATTTGCAATTTAAGTTGTTCACTGCTAAAAGTATGTGAACTGACAAATAAAAACTAAAATATGTTTTTCTTTCATACGAGTACTATTCAGAAAGTTTAAAGTAGTACTTTATTTCAGAAAGTGAGAGCGCCGTCCCTCAAGTTTATTTTCCGTGGAGGTAACGCAACGCAGAGCCAAGTTATTGAGTTTTCTACCAGGCTTAAAGGATTCAATATTACATGTTTATTTCATGATAATATTTCTTGAAATAAAAAAAAAACATAAATATTTAAACAGTAAGGCACTTATGAGTGGCTCAAACGAAACGAAAACGTGGTACAAAGTTCTTGTTGGATGGGGGCCTTAGATGTCAAGAACTGATTATTGTTGAAGATATTTAATTTGTATTTATCTGAAGCTATGACTAGCTACCGGAAGTCCTAGCCTTCGTCCTAATCGGCTATGATCTGTATTATTAATTAACTATGCAAATAGCCTCCATTGTGATTGTTCTGACAAGCTCTTCTGGTTGCATCAGGTGCGTTTAGTTGTACTACATTGATGACGTTGCGTTTCCATGCCTAAACCGCTTTATGAGGACAATGATTGATACCAGAGGAACATAATAATAAGTAACCTGGGTGGCTTCGCTCGCGTTAATATAAATTTTCTCCAATTCGCAAAATAGTCTACAACCGTTGCAAAAGAACTCACTTTAGCATTTTAATAAGGATAGTAACTGAAGGTAAACAGCATGAAAAACTGGTGCTTTTGGTTCTGCCTATTGGCAACCAGTGTGAGTTTGGTTTAAGACTGACAATTCTGCGATATAATGTCACTTTTAAATAAGTAGGACTAGTACAGGTTTCCATGTCACAGCAGAACCTCAAAACATTGTCCAGATAATTATACGACCTTGTAATTAATGTCCCATTGTTTAGAATATCTTGATTATATAATAACTTTGTGACACCATACTCAATGTATCTACTCGTACATGCATTATCAGTACCTACTGCGAAGCATATAAGTATGTCGTTTTTGGGGCAATCGCCGAAGCTAAATTTAATGTTGTGTTTTTAAAGAGACTCTGACTCACACTTTGCATGTGCTTGGTATATGCGAATAGTATAACGAGAGACGTGAAACGAACGAGCAAACTTGAGAAGTGAAAAGTCACAAGTTCGCAAAAACGCGACGAGAAAAGAGCGAACTTGAGACTTTTCTGCTTCTCAACTCGCTGGCTCAGGTGATTGTCGCCGAATAGTTGTTTTTCAAAACTGTGCGTGTGTTTTACTGTCTAATTTTTGAAATGAAGGGCGGCTTTTACCCAGCAATGAAAAATTTCGAGCTAGATAAAATAATACCTAATGTAAAGTGTCATACATACATAGTACAATTAGACTAGATCTATCATAAGTCCAATCGTTGGTAAGTAACGTAGCCCGGTCAAGTTAGATATGCAAGGTAATAATAATTCAATACAAAATAGTCGAAACTCGAAAGAAACCCAGTCCCATCATAAAACTTTTTCACTTAGGAGAAAAAGAGAAAGACAATTTTATAGATAAATGCATGATCTCCAATTTTAATCTGACCTATTTTTTGATAAAACTTACCGTTTGGAGACTTTACATTTCATGTATAATGGTGTTCCGAACATTCGTACAAGTATCAACTCTATGCGAACTATTGGAACCTTACTTCAAATAAATGTGCTAACTTGACCGGACTAACAGGTGCAACTAGATTTCGGTCATCGACATCAACCAGTCGATATTGATTGGATTGTACCTCTTCATTGTCTTAAATATGCCACAAATTGACCGCGGTCTAGTTCCACCCTATTCACTGATAGGTATCTATTTCAGTCAAATTAGTATTTGGTTGGTCTCTCCAGACGTTTAGTTGACATTTCGCGTGACTGCTGGCTTTTACCTTGGTCAAAGAATAAGCATTGCCATACAACATTACATTGCGAAACACTTCCAGTCGACAGCGATGCGGATGAACTTTTTGACGCCATATTTTAGGGTTAATTTGGTTTGGTTGGTTAAATTTGGAACCAACCTCAGAGTAGTTAGGCAAATTAGTATTTGCCTAACTACTTTGAGGTTAGTTGGAAATAGATTTAGGGCTGTCAGTGACTGTTATAATCTATTTCCAACCCTCAAAGCCCATCCAAAAGTTGCCTGTTAGAGATTACCCTGTGCGGTAACACCACCCATTGTACACTTGTTTTTATAAATGTTTAAAGGTGTACAATAAAGTATATTGTAAAAAAAAAAACCGGCCAAATGTAAGCCGGATTAGATCGCAAAGGGTTCCGAACTAATCGAGCTGTATCAAAAGGTACTGTGAAAGAGTACTTTATGGTTATAAAATATGATCCATAAGTAAAGAAACTACTGATTATACTATTCTATTACTTCGAAATTTAATCTTTTAAAATCATGAAAAAATACTTTCGAGACCCTTACGATGAGCCCCTCTTTTAAATATTCTAATTTGCTCCCCATAAGTGTAATCCTCCTCATAAGTATAATTAAAAATGTATTTATTTGCTCATTTATAGCAAGTCTTCGATCACTCATAAATAATTTTGCTGACAGATTAAAAATTCAAAATAAGTAGGATCTAGTTGAAAAAATATAATTTAAAATCGCTTAATCTGTCAGTACATGAAATCGTTCTGCGAACTCATTTGGTCGTGAGGGGTGATAGTTATGCGGAAGTGCTAGATGATATCGTCACGTCACTAGTGTAATCCAGGCAGAGGCCAGCTTAGTGGCTCACTAGGTACCCGATCAGTCCCGCGACACGCTCAAACGAAGCTGGTGTTTCTGAATAGGGTAACGAGAACGGGAACTTTGGAAAACTTTTCTCGCGCAAGGGTGTTCGTGGAAGTTCTTAAGTGTTTAACTTGTGAAGTTACTTCTACTCACTGGTTTTAATTCGAAGTTTCGGTGTGGTAGTATGGCCGTAGTTAAAAACCTTTTTTTTAATACTTACCAAAATTCGGAGGACCATTTTTTTCAAAGGTCTTCCAAAAGTCGGCGCGCATTTTCTTATTTTTTTTTTTGTGAACGACGTCATTTTTTTTTCATTTTTTGAATACCTAAACACTTTTTTCATAAACAAGTTTGTTTGGTGCATTTTCCTGACCAGGACCTTACTTCTTACAGCAGCGTGTCAGACGGCTACGGCATGTTCCAGTCCAAGGAGCAGATCCTCTCGACCTCCAAGAGTCAGGAGGTGGAGAACGGGAAGGCTCTGAACGAGCCCCATGGCGATGGCCATCATCATGTTACGCATCCTACCTCGTAAGTACAATTGCTATTTTATGTTGCAAAGCAGTGCCTATGTTTAAGGATTTTCTACCCCATTCAAAAAGTTTGGGGTACAAGGTGGCAGGGGCTTTGTAATAAAAACTTTTTCCATGATTTCATTAGGTACAGAGGTAACAAATATACACACACACTGACAAACTTTCGCCTTTATAATATTAGTGTGATTTATCGCCTAAATTATTGTTATTAATCTGTTGATTATGGTTACTTAAGTACCACCACTACATTATATGCAAAGCTTTCATAATTTTTTATGCTTCTTAAATAGAGAAGAGAACAACTAGCAACTAGCTAGTTAGCTTAGCCATAATATAAAAAGCAGTACCTAATTAAACCTCTTCTTCGGAAAACCTGAAACATATACTCACTGTACCGTATTTCTCCTCAAGTAACTCGATTAGGTCGTACAAGTTCAATAACAGACTATTTTCCAGCATTCGCTCGCAAAAGCAATAAGGAAATCTCGTTTTGTAAATTACCGGTCGCGCGCTTCAGCAATAACCCGGTTACTTCGCTGCAGTACCCGCTCTTAATTATAAACGAATGAAATTTTACCTCATATAGCGCAACAATTTTTGCCTGGGGTCGACGTAAAGGGAGTAAATGATTTACTTTCAAGTGACCGGTCGCCAATTTGCGGCGTCTGGACACCGTCCGGTCGTCGCCTTAATTTTTAACGAACATTATTACTAAACATTATCGGCGTTTGTGGCGTGGGAAGACCCCTTACTGAACAGACTGGCGACCGCACAAGACAGTTAATTCGAATTGAATGAGGAATGTGGAGAATTACATTTTTGGTGCAGCTTGGATAAAGCTTCTGTCCAGCTGCAATTGTTCTACTCAATTGCGATAGCTCTAGACTTAATTTATTACCTGATGAAGACTGCTTCATCGTGGACTACATCATTGCAGCGATAGTGATCATACGCAATCTTATCAATAACAAGCTGTGCCCGTGGCTTCGCTTCCGTCACCTCCCGTCAACCGTTACCTACCCTACGTTTACCTACCTTACCCTAGCCTATCTACCTACATACCTACCCTACCCTATTTACCAACCTTACCATACCCTATCTACCTACATACCTACCCTACCCTATCTTCCTACCTTACCCTACCCTATCTACCTACATACCTACCTTACCCTATCTACATACCTTACCCTACCCTATCTACCTACATACCTGCCCTATCCTACCGTACCTACCCTACTTTTTTACCCTACCTACGTACCTACCCGCCCTACCCAACCTACCCTTCCCTACTTTCTTACCCTACCTACGTTCTTACCATAGAAATATAAAAAACAGTTGTTTATTATATCTATGGTTCTTACCTACATATTATTTTTCTTTCATGTTTTGTAAGCTTACTTTGCAAACTACTGTATAAATTCAAGTTTTTAAAACTTAACAGACAGATGTGTTGCTGAGGAGTTTGTTGCGCCACTAAATAAACACTAAGAAGTGGTGACGGGCGGGCGTTTTGGGGGACTGTCTTTATGTAGAACTTTGACGATCTAAAAGTTCTGGCACTCTGCCTAATTTGAATAAATGACTTTTGATTTTGATTTACATACATAAATACATAGCTACCCTACCTACCTACCTATTTTTGTTTTTAAACCTTCCCTGTAATCTGGCGAACAAAACAAAAAAGAATTATCCAAATCGGTCAAGCCGTTCTCAAGTTATAGTATGACCAGGAGAAATGGGGGTTCATTTTTATACATGTATATATTTTATTTTTAATCATGCAGAAAATACCTAAGGACGGCAGTGACATAACGTATACATACGTCATAAAAGGTGCAAATGCAGACATTGAAGTGCTATTTAGAGAACCCACCTGGCAAATAAAAAATCATGACCCACAACGATTAGGCAGCAAACTACAGCAAGTCCAAGTAATCATGTTCTTTAACCAGGTACACTGATACAATGCTTCATCTGTTCCGCGGGAACATCGGCACAGGACTGCTGGCCATGGGAGACGCCTTTCGAAACGGAGGCATCATCTTCTCGCCAATCGTCACCGCTTTCCTGGGGATTATTTGCGTGCACGCACAGCATTTACTCGTAAGTACGATGTACCTACGGATCATTCCAGATTACATGCAGCTATGCTACTGCTAGTGTTTTAAACGATCTCTGCACTTCCAACTTAGGCTTTATCCATCTCTAACTCGATCTGGGAAAGAATCTCGTGTTATTTCCCGTGTACTTTTCTTCTGTAATTAATTTCGGCAAGGTTCCAAAATTGTTCTGTTGAATCGGACCATTTCACCTAGCTTCAAAGTTTTTTTATTTTTGGTCGAAATTGTAGATTAGGGCATAAAGCTTTTCAGTAAAAACAGCAACAGTTGTGTAAGGACAAATTCAACCATATTTACCTAAGTTCTAAACTTCACCACAGCCGTCTAAAACATGTTTCCTTATCTACAGCTGAATTGTTCAGAAGAGATGTACCACACGTCGAAACGAGACAGGCCTCCAGGGTTCGCAGACACAGTGTACCTGGTGTTCAAGAACGGGCCGGCCAGAACTCGGAGTATGGCTAGCTTCATGAAGATCCTGGTGAACGGGTTCCTCTGTGTCACGCAGCTGGGCTTCTGCTGCGTCTACATCGTGTTTATTGCGAATAATGTTAAAATGGTAAGTTTTTTATTCCTATTCAAAGGCATTCCTAAAGTTTCTTCTGCATAAAGTTTCTGAATTGGCCGAAGATTGAGTCATTTATTGGAGTGTGATTGCAGAGTCTTGTCCAACAGTGGACAATTACAGTCTCTAATTAAACTAAGGCAATGTCGGCAAAAACAAAAATGCTGGTTATGTAAAAATATGTCAGTATCCAAATCTATTTAATGGATTTAAACAGCCCAGTCTGAGTCTAGATACAATTCATCGAAGTTGCATCAGACTTAGAAGAGACTTAAGATAGTAAAGTATAGGTAAAATGAGGTTCTCACATGTTAAAACTTTGTAATTTTTGCAAAAATGGACGATGTGTGATTGTCATATGATTAGATATAAGAACTTTGATGAACACTTCTTATAAAACTCTCTTTTGCTAGCTTAAAGCTGCTAAATTACGAGCAATACCCACGAAACTAAATTCACAATCCATTACATCCCACTGTATTTTAACCCGACTGCGCGACGCAGAGTCAAAGTCAAAGTCAATTCATTTATTTCAACTAGATCATTAAATGGCACTTTAAACGTCAAATTTACAGTTTAAAATTAAAATATAAGTGACTCTAGTTGTTCATTCGCAAAAAGTAGATTCTTATGGAGAAGAACGGACAAGAAACTCCATAGTAATTCTTTTCAAATATAAGTTTTACAATATTTTGTATACATAGGTACATTGATCAATTGATTATATTATGTGAGCACAATGCATCCAACATTACACTAATATACAGCACACACTTATATACTAATAGGTACAACAAAGCAATACCTCACATATTTACAATGTAAATAAAAATAATGGATCAGTGTGTGAGTTAAATTACATATTAAAAACCTGAAAGTACACCAGTAAATAAAACAAGTTTGACTTTTTCTACTAAACCCTCGATTGTCCTATAGAGCAGGACCAGCATGTTTCCAAGCATTCTTATCTTTAATATAATCATCTAGTTTGTAATATGCTTGTTTACAAAGTGTGGTTTTAATGTAAGTTTTAAATTTTCTTTCATTTAGTTCTAATATGTCACAAGGTATTTTGTTGTAACATTTAACACAGTAGATACCCCATGAAAGATGTTCATACTTTGGCTAATCTATAAAATGTTTGATCTAATTTATTTTTATTTCTGGTATTAAAATGATGTCTATCACTAATTTTGTTAAAGAGATGTCAAAGGAGTGGTAATGTGTTTATCAGCCTATGTATGTATATATGTTTGTATGTTCCTTTGAAGCACTATACAGACCAAATGCCTGGGCCGATTTTTATGATTCACACGTCAATCGATTCCTCTTAGTCCGGCGAGTGTCATGACATTAGTGAAAATTCAATATGGCGACTACTGGACGCCATATTGTGAAAATGAAAAAATGAAAGTCAACAAACTATGTCAAGTGGGGTATCGTTGAATAGTTTAAGAAATGTTAAGTATGTTTGTAACCACAAAAAAGTTACAGACAAACGCTAATAAGTACCTAAGCTTGCTCGAACAAAATGAAAACCTCTTCTCTCCATCTTCCAGATATGCGACCAGTACAACATTCACATCGACCTGTCCATCCACATGATCTTCGTTGTGGTGCCGGTGCTCCTGGCCTGCATGGTGCGCAACCTCAAGTACCTGACGCCCTTCTCCACCATCGCCAACATCATGATGGCTGCGGGCGTCGCCGTGGTGGTCTACGAGGCCACCCAGGACCTACCACCTGTGCACACCAGGGAATACATCGCGTCTTGGCAACAGTTGCCGCTGTACTTCGGAACTGCTATTTACGCTTTCGAGGGAATTGGATTGGTAATTTTTTTTTTTTCTGTAGGATACTAATGCTGTTTTTTTTGTTTATTTTTCAATACATTATTTTACACTACTGGTAGTAACAACACTTGTCTAAAACCTTTAAAAGTTTATGTCACAAAGTGGAGAAATCAAGCTCGCTCTAAACATGTTCTTGAAATAGGTCGTAATGTCACCACTAATAAAATATTTTTTTAAGGTAATTTTACATTTTTTAATTTGTACTCGTGACAATATTTGACTGCAATATTTAAGGAATTTGATTCAGAGTGTCAGGTAATATAATATTTCCACGTTCTCATTCTATACACATTTACAGTTAGTTTATATGGTGGCAAGTAATCAAGATTTCGTAGCTGTTTTGATCTATTGTTTAAAGTTAAGGAGCTAATATAATTAAATTAAATTACAATATCTTGTGCAAAAATGTTGGCATTAAAACGGAGCTTTTTGCGAATATCTAAGTTTACTGATTATGCGAGGTTTTATTAGATCAGCAATGTTTGGCCTCAGATTCGTACTTCTATGATCTCTACTTTCATTAATTTTTGCATGCGGCATATAGGTACCAGGGCATTTGTAATGATAATTTAAGAAATTGCAAGTGATAACCTCTTTACATAATTTTATTTTGTTACCAGGTTCTCCCTTTGAAAAACGAGATGCGAAAACCGGAAAAGTTCCAAAAGCCTTTGGGCGTCCTGAACGTAGGCATGGTGGTAGTCGGAAGCATCTTCATCACGGTCGGATTCCTGGGCTACCTCAAGTGGGGAGACAATGTGCTCGGCAGCTTGACCCTCAATCTGCAGCCAGGAAAAGTGTAAGTATATTGTTATTAGCCACGTTGGCTACATAAAATAATACTGGTAATACTGTCCGTGCCATCCCAGTGCTGGGCAAAACTCTGTGGCTTCCAGCTCTTGCGACTTAAGACTGACCCTATGATATTTCCGATGATTTCTGAATTGTCCGCTGGAGGCAGGAAGCACCGGAGCAACAACAACGCTGAAATGTTGATCACGATCTGACATTTAAAATCGTTCACTAACAAGTTATAATTCTTGCAGGCTCAGTAACGTGGTCCAGGCTCTGATCGCGCTGTCGATTCTGTTCACCTATCCACTGCAGTTCTACGTGCCGGTCGCGATCACCTGGCCAGCCATCCAGAAGAAGTGCGGAGCCTCAAACCCCGTCGCCAAGGAGCTCGGATACAGGGCAATGCTGGTGCTACTTACTTGTGAGTACCAGAGAGAAATTAAGGCTAATTAGGAAACGGCACTTCCAAGATTTCATTGCTATTCTGAGGATATACTATCCAGCTTTCGCATTTATTAAAGTTTGTCTCTTTCTTTTCCGCATAATTTTTTCGTATTTTATGACATTGTATAACTTTTTCATTTGACTTTTACGACATTGTCAATACTCAATATTTTATTTGCATTCCACAATGTGTACTTAGGTGGTAAATTTAAAAAATAAATCGTGATCCTTATGGACCCTGTCGGGCACATCTAAAATATATGTATGTAGGGGAGAGGAAGCTTTAAATAGCTAAACTTATATTTAAAATAAATCCAATAATACCATATTATTTTTTATTTATGACATTGTATCTATACATTTTGCATGCCTGAATTGGTACACACACACACGTACACAGTGGACTGCGCATTCACTTGACATCTGGAAATGTATTGATTATGTACCTACTGTGTTAAGAAATACACATTTGAATTGAATTAAACTACTGAACGGATTTTGATATACTTAATACTATAACATCCATGACAATATTATAAATGCGAAAGTATAAGTGTCAGTCTGTGTGTCTTCTTCTTAACTTGTCACATCTTAACGGTTGAACGAATTTGAATGCAACTTCGCACACGAGTAGACTACGTCCCGACTTAGAACGTAGGCTATTAATAATAATGATATTGTAAAATTTCGTGATGACCATAAAGTCAAGTTGTCTTTTTTCCTTTCAGTCGTGCTAGCCGAATCAATCCCGGAGCTCGGTCTCTTCATATCCCTGGTGGGTGCCGTCAGCAGCACAACCCTGGCCCTCATGTTCCCGCCGCTCATTGAGCTGGTCTCCAAATCGCAGAAGCCAGGAGGCATCCCCAAGCACATACTGCTCAAAGACTGCTTCATCATCCTTCTCGGCCTGTTTGTCTTCGTCACGGGGACTTATGAAAGTGTAGCGTCTATTGTCAGGGCTTTTCAAGTATAGATCTTATGTTTAAATGCATAGAGTTACCATTCTAAAAATAAAAATAAATATAAAAAAGTAAATTAAAATGACCCTAGGCTCTATACAAAGTGAAATTCTATCGGCCAGAGTTTGTCGAAATGCCAAAATCGTGGGATCGATCACGTGATATCTTAGTAGTGTGTGTCAATCCCACATTTGGAACATTAAAACAATAATGAATAAACAAACAGTTTTTCCATATAAAATATAATACTAATTGTGAAACTAGAATCAAAATTGACCGAAAAACAAAAGAGATATAACTATTTTAAACAAATATATTTGTCCCTCTCGCGAAAACGCTGCGGGTCATGGTACTCGTATTTGAGTCCACAGTTGGATTTGGAACCGATCTTCTCTTTCCAATTGATAACTTTGAAGCCTTAAAACTTCATCGCTGATGAAGATATTTTTTATTATTTCATAATTGTTTACTAGAGCTAACAAGTATTTTATTTAACAAATAAAATAGCTGATACTTAGAATTTCACTTTGCCTATGGTCCCATAACATAGTCCAGTAAGTTTAACTTCGAAATTAGCAATGAGAATTAGCTTACTATGAAGTCTTAAAACGATCATGATTCCGCTCAAAGAGGGAGACGGAGCTATACATAGCGAATAGCACTATCCCTTTTACATCATCGGAATTGGATGGCATTAGCACGTCATAGTAGGGCTGCAGGACTCTGTAGCAGTTTGATGCGCCTCAAGTTTTCTAATCTGAAGCTGAGGGTACCTATCTAGCGCTAGTGAACTATTCCATTATTTATTGTAAGTTTACATTAGATTTTAGATTAGCATTTCTAATTGACGTTAAATTCCAAATAGGATGTTTGGTTACAGACAAATTAGATTTATGGTCCTTTAGTGTTAAAATATTGCCAATAATAAAAAATGTTACCACCCTATGGACAATAAGTAGACATTTGTGATAACCTTTCTAGAAAGCTGACTTTATTGTTGTTATTATAAAAGGATATTTAACTCTATAGTAGATATAAGTCACTATTCTATTCTCTCTGAGAGTGATCGTTTTTAGGGTTGTGGTAATAGTTGTTGTCTCGTACTAATATTAATTGTATTGTCTCAATGAACTTTGCATATTTTCATAGATATTTTGGCCTATTTATAAGAAATTACGATTTATTCAATCGAAAATTTAAATTTTGAAGTTTCCAAGATGTTTCCAAATACAGTTAACCAACCCATCTACCGACATATTTTAAGCTAGGTTCTTATTCGGCGCATTCCTTGAAAAATCGTCGCAAATTAGCTCAAAAACAATCCATTTTAAGCCAATATGCAAAGATTTTGACCCCGATAACTCAGGGTATCATTAATTTCCTAAATAACTAGTAGTTCGATAACTAGAAAAAAACTAAATTTGGATAGGTACTAAGTTAACGGGTTCAAAATCAACCCAATTCAAGGAATGCACATAATCATCAGTCACCCTGCATATTGACTGGCCTGTTAGTCGAGTGGTTAGTAACCCTGACTGCTAAACCGAAGGTCGTGGTTTCGATTCCCACCCAGGAGAAATCTTTGTGTGATGAGCATGATCATTTGTTCTGTCTGGGTGTAATTTGTCTATAATATGTATCTATATGTATTTGGAAATAGTACAGGGTCTGCCTAGTTCGGGATCGGATGACCGTGTGTGAGTTGTCCCAAGATATTATTATTATATTCTTGAGTTGGATCGCACATGTAAACATACAACTTCGGTATTACTTAGGGTAAGTGTAAAGTAGATGATCTACGACATAACTACAAAAGGAATACCACAAATTTAGTTAATTTAAGCCCGTAATCAAATTAATTAAAAGCGCACTTTTGAATTTTGAAGGCTCGGCTTAGCACAGGGAGTTGATAATCCAATAAATATTGCATTATTATTACTTAGGTGTTTCGAAGTGTTAATCTAAATGAGTATTGGACTTGTAAAAAATTTGTTTTTGAATATTTGAATAGAGATACCTAATTGTATATCGATCTATAATCTTATATACTTAAATATGAAAGAGATGAGTTTCATTGATGACAACTATTAAGTAGTGGATTCATAACAATATCACAATGGATTATGGAGAATAAAGTGTCCAAAAAATGTATGTGTATGTATACGAATTACAATGTGTTGTTTAGAAAATAATGTGATTGTTAGATTTAGGTGATTATATGTACAATATTTTATAGTTACTTTTATAAGAATAAGATGCGGTTTCTTTTTATTTACAGCTCCAAAGCTGTTGAATCATTGTAATTTTATTTAGAATGATAATTTTATTTAAGGACCTTAGAATGGCATTTGATGTCTTATTGCAAAAAGCCTTTGTAAGTAAAATTATTATTTAACTTCATAATTTAATTTAAAATGTAGGTGCCCATCATGCGCGATTTGCGAAAACATATTTATTTTATAAATTTAAATATAGTCTGTGATAAAATGTATGGATTAAAAATAGTCTTAATATTTTTCTGTTTTATTCCTAGCCATCTATTCATTCGGTACCATTTATTTTTACCTTTGCTAACCTCTTCAGGGAGTACCAGCGTGATATTTTATTATACAAGATCAAATAAAAACAATTATTGAAAAGCAGTCGTGGTAGCTCAATTTTTTTTGCCCCACTTTAGGAATTTCTCCTGTATCGTGGGTGCGTTTTCAAACATAGAAACTCACATACACAGACCTGGAACAACTATCTGTACCTAGGCCTTTTTCCGTCAGAGTCACCGCGTCCCTGGAACGCAAAGGGCTTTAGAAGAAACACGGATGGGTTTTAGTCCACTCTCTCTCAACCCAGAGCGGAAGAAGTCATTTGATGATTTCCCATCCTTAAAAAAAAGGCCTTTTCCGTGCGGGAATTGAACCCGCGACACTCAGCACAGCAGCTCAACCACTGCGCCAGCCGTGATTCTAAAGGAAGATGGGTAGCAAAGGGAGCCAATAACAGTAAGCGACCGCAATCGTTATTGTTCAACAGGCTAAAATGTTCATCCTCCTTTGAAACAAGTAGTCTGCAGCAGACCTTAAGGTGGAGTCGCTTGAAATGGTTACCCATAACGTCAGCGCAGTTCCACGAGTTTATTCTATTTAATCCTTTTTGTTGTTCGTGTATTATTTGTATATCAATCATAAAACTTTATTTCGAACTACGCGTCCATATTGGTTAGTAGCGATTACTTATATTAGGGTCGGCTTCCAGTCAAACCGGATTCAGCTGAATATCAATATTTTACGTGAAGCGGCTGCCTACCAGACCTCCACAACCCATTAACTAGGTAACACGGTCCTTATTGGTAAGATTGGTGTCAGATTTTCTGGCTTCTGACTATCCGTAACGACTGCCAAAGATCTACAAATGACAGCCGGGACTACCGGCTTAACGTGCTTTCCGACGCTCGGAGGAGTCTCGGTATGTTAAGATAGTCACCCATCCACAGACCAACCTCGGCAAGCGTTGCTTAACCTTGAAGATCGACCCGTGCGGCTGTTATTATTTAGCCACGAGCTCCTTCATTGTATTATCTGTTTATCCAACATGGAAAAAGGTAAAGAGAAATCAAACAAAACGATGTTCCATTAGATAATTTATTACGGATTGATAGTTTCAAAAATACAAGTATAGTTACCAAAGCCACATCTTATCGCTTCTAAGATAATATTATAGGAAACTTGACTCTCTTTTACATGAACTTGTGTTGAATAAAAATTAAATTACAACTAAGTTACTGAAATAACTAAGTTACAATTTAAAAAAAAAAACACAAAATTACAATTACAGGAACAGTAGATTTTACAAACTAAAGAGTGCCTAATTGTGCGTAAAAATATTTAATAAAAAATATTTTAATCGAGAATCACAACATCAATGCGAAACACAAGACCAAATTTAAAAAAGAAAGATGTTCGATTAATCAATCAGTAGTAAAACATCACTTAAGTACATATATAAATAATATTTAAACATTAAAATCTCAATTAAATTAACTAACTTAGTTGTTAAGTTTAACCGTCCAATTGTATAAACATAGGTACATAATATTTTAAATAAAATAACCCAGTACAGTTCACATAGGTCAAGAGCCAAAACCACACTTTACAGATAGTTCACAGAGCCAACATTCAAACATCAGTTATTGGTAAGTTAAATTATCCTTATCCTTTGATAATAAACATTCCCATTCAGTCCGCATCTGCGACACGCTGTAAACGTGTGGACACACTATACTAAAGGCTTAATGACTAATTCACACACTCGTATGTACCTACTCATACACAAGGAAAAACATCAATTTTAGCAGAGGTCGAGCATGTAAAATATTTTGACTGGTAATTTTGTCGGTAAAGTAAAACTCCTTAGTACATTCAGCGACAAAAATCGATTATATACGACTATATGAAATGCCAAAAAGCACATATCGGATAATTTATGACAATTTAGATGATCTGAAAAAGTAGCATTTTTAATCGATTTTTGTCGCTGAACATTCTTCTTAGCCTAGTACAAATCTTCACGAAATACACAAGTGTTAAAACAAATACAAAATCACTGGTTCGATTCGTAATTTATTATTTTTTTTCATAATAAAAGCGCGCTGACTCATGGTTTTTATTTAAATAAACTAAGTGCTGATGACCGTATACCGTAGATGATGTAGCGTACGCTTGCGCTAGTCAACGCGCGTTGTACAAAATGGTAAACACTTTAAAACAACACTTAAAATTTTGATCGTAGTACATAGAGTGTGCGAGAACGAAGCATACGCTGAAAATAGCAATTAAAACGACGTCTATGAATGCACTGAGAATATAATCGAACCATTCGGAGACAAGATGTTTAGGAGAGTAATTAATCTAAACTCTAGAGGGTAGGGTTTACTGGAAATCTATGAAATTAACACATTTCACAGTGAGTGGTCTCCAAGGAGCTTTGCTCACGAGTTACGGGCCTGAAGATAGGACCCATTAGTTGATTTGCTTCGGGATGCAATGTGCGCTAACCCTTTCATCGAAGCCACAAGTAACTACTTCAGTTAAATTAATCGATATTGCCTAACTGGTATCAAGTTAAATTAAAGTACATTGGTGCTCAGGACTTCAGTAAACTGCGCTTTTAGCGGAAACAGAAATATTTCTAACACAACACATCACAACTACAGTTCACTTATTTTTGTAAGTTTCTTGGCCTTAAGACTACTTTATTTTATTTTTGAATTTTGAAAATTTATAATAGTGCTAGTGTGTCGCTTGGTTATGGAACACTAGTTAGAAACAAATACTTGTGAGACTTCCTATCGAGTCGATGGTGACCCTTAAACAGTGTATGCCCAGTAGCTGGCCATGTTTATAGCAACTACAGCGGCAGCAGTGGTCCTCAATGGTACAGGTGTAAGGGCACTTTGTAGACTTAGGCCTTATTGAGGTTTATTTGAGTGCACGGACACACAAGTTTAAGGTTATGACATCGAATAGAATATTAAGTAATATGCTTCTGACATTTTAAACTGCTATCTTCAGCGTATACATAATACACAATTACACATATATAGATTAAATATCGAAATACACGAGTTACCCTAAGACCTGCATCCGTACACGTCGACTGACGTTCACACGTTTGTACTAGGCAATAAATACTAGAATATCATAAGTACACTGCGTACGACACTGACTTACATCTAAGTATGTAATACTGTTTAAGTATATTAGGATTGAAACACATTCAAGTTCTATTTTGACTTCACTGAAGATTCTACCATATTTGCTTATTTCTTGGACCATTGACAACGATATGTCATGGAGGACTTAAAATGATAATGTGTGAGGCAAGCTCAGTGCAATGTTGCAATGGCTCCAAAATAAATCTTTAAATTACTGAACGACAAGGCATATTATTCCGTAAATGAATTTCTTAGTGTCAAATTTTAATTTCATTGATTTGTATATTGACATTTTTGATTGTATTATTATTTATTACATTAATGTGACATTCAATTCGTTTTTAATTTAATTGTGACTATTTAGAGTTTATTTTAATTATGAATGTCATTTTTTATTTTATTTTTTTATGTTTTTTGAATTATTATTGTATGTTTATTATCATTTTGCAATTTATAAATAGTAAAAATTATATTCAAAACAATTTTGATAATATATGTATGTCTTCTGGCGGGACATTTTTTTTTGTTAAAACGTCTTTAACTATAACCCTATGCTCACAAATAAATAATTTGAATCTTGGAATCTTTTGAATATTTTTTTAATTTTTTAAACTTTTTTTTTGTAAGTCTAGTTGGACGACTGAAAATAGTAAGCACAAACTTTAATCTGTACTAATCTTGCAATATCTCGAAATTTGCTTGACCGATTTGAATAATTTGTTTTTTTTTTTTTGTTCGCTTCGATAAAGGGATGATTTAGAAAAACAAAAGCTACAATCAAATCAATTTTCGGTGGTCCGCGTATATCACCTAATCATGTAGTTTTATAAAATATATAGATGTTACGTTACGCAGTACAAGATCCAGAATCATTCGTTATCATGCATAGCCTATCATCGAGTCTGTGCCTAATATTTTAACTGACATTTTATTATTATAGATCACCATATTCTGACATTTTTGCCTGGTGGTTGAATGAAGAATTAGAACTTGAATGTGTTCCGTATCCTTTTATTATTATTATAATATAAATGTAAAGATTTTTTTTTGACCTGTTTTCACGTCACTATTTATGTTGATCGATTAGTAAAGGTTCTTCCAAAATACGGCGCGAGCACAGCCGCGTTCAAAATTTAAATTTATTGTTGTTTTTATTTGATGAATGTCAACGCAATTCTTCGCGATCCACTCGAAAACCATTTGCGAAAACGACAATCAACAAAATGTTCGTTATAAATAAATTAATAATAACCACAAAAATATTTTTCGAAAAGTCTTACTTTTCCTTCGACATAAGTATCACGGACAAATCGACATTCAATAAATTTTCAATTTAGCTGAATCGATATGATTTTCGAGTCGATTTAATTATGATTATACCCTTAAATTTTCACAGCTCTATTTTCTTACACATAGCGAAAAATTGAGAAATTTCACATTACTAATTTAAGTATAAATAAGTCGTTACGAGTACTACATAGGTACGATTTGAACCTAACGTTCCTAGTAAGTATTTATGTTACTCCATTAATTTGTATGATTAGTCAGCTCGATTGCCTTACAGTACTAATGGACCAACTATCCGAAATTCGTGCTTTTCACGTACCAAAATACAGTTAAAGATGATAACATCTAAGAAGGAGAAAGAATACATCGAGATAAATTACTGTTACGATAGTAAGTGAATTGATGCCGCTCGGGCAGAGCAGCTCTAACTAACCTAACTTGTTAACCTAGTGGTAGATAACTGAGAGAGGAATTTAATGTTTCACTTTTAGATTTTGCCGAAATATATAACCTACTACGACTCACTGTGCTCTATAGCACTATTAAGTAGCAGACCCGTCAATTCCGACGTACATGCACTTTTCCCGCATTTTTAACTAATTTCCAACTAACGCTTAGAGTCGTTTCCCGCGTGTTAAGTAAAATACACTACAAATTCTATGAAAAGGCGGATTTTAACGTTTTTTTTTTATTTATTTCAAGACTTAATTTCTAGCAATATTAGAAGTTTATTGACTCTCCGCTGTAGGGATTGCTTGTGGGACACGGGGTGTCCAAAAGGATCGCAATCCGCTTCTGCCCCAAAGCTTGAGGAAAGAGACCAATCTTTCAGAAGAGGATTGCGACAGGTGTTGTTAATAGTCTCGTTCCGAATGTTTGTGTCCCCTGACACACTGTGTAGCACGACCTACACGCGACGTACATAAGAAGGGCAGCCAGCGACGCCCACGCATCTTATTCCACATATCGCGTCTTTACAGGCTGTCAGTGCACGCAAACATTAATTCCATCATCTAACATTCCTTTAAAATAAATTCACAAACTTCCTGAAAATTAACAATTGTTTAAAAACTAAAAGTAATGATAAACAATTAAAACTTGTCCAGATTTTTGCTAAAGCGTCAATAAGACGCTTCATAATGCAAATAATCGTAAACTTAAAACTTTAAGTACTGATATAAAATATAAGTTTTAATACCGATAAGTAAAATAACATTCAATGACACATATAGCATTAGTTATTTAAAGAATAAAAATGGGTTGGCACATGAGTAATCTAATTTTAGTAATTCTAAAACGGAAATTAAGAATGGCAGTGACTTTTATACTTGGTAAGTAAAATAAAATATTTAAGCCCTTAAAGTACTGATAAAAGTAGACGGCTGATTTAACATAATTATACAAGTTCCAAGGTTTAAATTACCATTTTTTTTCAGTCAGGTGTCAATAAATCACTACGCTGCTTTTTTTTCTTTTTCGGAAGTTTTTTTTTTAATACTTTTTTTTATGCAATACGTAATTACCAAAAAATAATTTCCAGACACCTGGGTCAAGGTAAAATGCATTTTTCGAAACGGTTTTGATTTGAAGAGCTCCGGATATGAAGGTATATTATGTTAGAACCTAAAAAAACTTAATAACCATAACGACTTTTGAATATTGCACACTGCTAATTTTGAGAAACAAAAAAGGTTTTGTCCTTTTAACTTCCAAAAAGAATAATGCCGCTAAATCATTAAAAACTTATGAATATCGTTGAAAACCATGCTATATGTACCATAGACACCTATATTAATAGTAAGATTTGGCGGATATACACATCATTTTCGGGTGCTAGAACCATCATCGAGCCGAGAATCCTAATTATTATACACATATGTCATGTCGCTGTCACCTGTTTTGATTTATATATTTTTTTATAATTGCTCTCATACTATGTACTTATTTTTATAATAATATTGTTTTTGATAGAAGTCCAAACCGGTGTAATTTGGAAATGAAATGTATCTTCATTAAAAAACGAAAGAAGAAAATGGCATTAACGCTTATATAGTAATACTTATAGTCTAAAGTTTTAAATGTTTTTTTAGATGAGGCATGTGTTTCAGTGTTTTCAGTATAATTTTTTTTTCGAATGAAATTAGGAAAGAAATCTAGCTCGCTTTTTTATTTTATTCTGATTAATTTTCTCTTATCTTTTTGTATTTTGCAAGCCGAAAAGTAAAACATGGTGATGGTGAGTCGTTTCTCTTTTTTGTCAACAGACATTTTGAAAAAGAAAGTATATTTCTCATTTACGCTTGAAATTTTAAGTTATATCAATTTATTTTTTAACTGTTTAAGTAATCATTATAATAATTATCGGTACTTTTATGGCTATGTTTTCAAATTGGATTAATATTTTTACTATTTTTTTCTTTTAATTTCCGTGGCAGATTTGAAGAAATACGCGTCGCGAAACATTTTTTTGTAATGAGCGACTGTCGTAAAACAAGATGAACGACCCACAGGCAGACAACGTCACATGATTGTATAATATCAGTACTGAATCTATTTTTTAAGGAGCGATCGCATTCGCAAACGCATCTCTAATTTCCATAAATTTTTATAAGTTTTTGTCATTGATTATCGCTGAGATGATATTGCGACTTAAATGGCCGTCACTTTTTAATCGCAAAAGAATAGTATTTGATTTATATAAATGGTTAAATCAAGCCGAAACTATTATTTGAAAACAATTTACTGCATATAAAAACGTGATTAGTTAATTTTTAGAATTTTCATTGTTCTCACATGGTGACTTTACCTCGAAATATCTCGGCAACGTGACACTTTAGGGCACCATTTTCTTAACATTGTTTGTTTGTTGGAGTACCCATATATGTATGTTAGATCAAGAGCCGAAACGTTGAAAAAAAAATGGCGGCGAGGGGGCTTTGCCAGACAGGTTCCCTTTGAACGCTTTAATTACCAGAGTTGTTCTTCTGATGACAAACAGCTTGTAAAGTACTAAGGCCTGCTTGCACTACAAATTACTTAAACGTACCATTTAACATAAACATAATGTACCTAAGCATTATGTGTATGTCATTTTCAAACGGTTGAAAGAAAAGGAACGATATTTAATTTTTATTGTACAGGAATAGGTGCAAATATATCTTTGCAAAACAAAACTTTCACTATTTAATGGTTTAAGTGTTACATTTTAGCGCATAATGCATTTAATGATTGGTAGTGGAAGCGGGACTTAGCATTTAAAGTAGTATTTTTTTTTACAGTACTGTATGTATAAATTTCGGCTTGATGATGGATCTTTTTATTACTCCCTATATTTATTTATATCGACACACTCGTGTAAAGCTAATTGATTCCGGGGTTAATATACAGAGACTCCGGAGCAGACAAAATGGCTGCCACTTACATTAATTTACTTCATAAGACGGGGGGCGCATACGTGAAAAATGTACAAATAGAACCTAGCTTTAAATAAGTACTTACACGTATTTTGAATCAAATTTTATGAGTATACATAAAAACCCAAGATACACAATTCGTTCAAATATGGAATTCTAAAGTGTCTTCGATTATAAAAACAAAAAAACAACTATCGCAAACTTTAACAAACAGAGGTAAATATAAGTAATTATGTATGGGCTATTTTGAATTTGACTATGGTCGTTTATAATTTATTTTTTTGTCAATTTGTATTTAATGTCCTAATGAAAAAATTTTGTTTATTATCTTATTGTTTTTTTTTTAATATTTCAAAATAATATTCTGTAATTTCGTTTTGATACCTGCTTTGTTATTAGAATGGATAGTTATAATTGACTGAAGAACGTCCTACAAACAATTGATTAATTTAATGCTTTGTTTTTTACTTGTTCAAATTATATGTTATTTTTGGCGGTTTTACTAAAAGTCTTCCGAAACCTACAAAGAAAATGACTAAGAACATTTCGTAATTTATTTTTTTCCAGTGAGTTTAAAATAAAATGATAAGGCGTTTTTTTAAATAACGGAAAGAACAACATCACAATTTTTAACTTCAATTTCGACAAACTAATTTCGAATTTAAATCAAGCTGTGTTTTGAAAAACATTAAAACTAAAAATAAACCTTTATTTTTACTTTTTTTTATTTGATATATCTTGGGTTTTATAATAATATCAATGGAATAATCTGATTTTAATACGCGAAGAAAGAACCTAGTCTAATTATAAGTAAAATATGATTATAATATATTCTAATAATACATGGTGATTAATTCTAACTAAACTAACTGGTGATCTGGGTTGGTGTACGATTCATTGCTCTTCAGCAAGTATTAGTGCAGGCGAATATATAGACAGTAACTTAGGATACGTGGGAGTCACGTCCCGGGTTGCTGTACTCTGGCTCGGGACGTAAATTTATTTATTAACAATTTTGGAATACGAGTGGTTAATAAAAAGTGATTTGACACAAAAGACATTTTTTTGTATATGTGGTTGAATTAATGAATGGCGATAAAAAAAAGAAGAAAGATATGATTTGAAATGTATTGCAGAATGTGGTCCGCTTTTATAAAGAAATTTATTCAAGTTCCACAATTTTTCATTAGATCACGTATTAAACAAATATTTAATTGATTTTTGAATTTGCAAACATTTTGTTTTTGCTGAGGAATTATAAAATTCGTTAAATTTTCGAAAAGTGTGGTCGAATGAAAAGTGATCTGAACAAAAATTTTTTTTAAAAATATATTTGCATTTGAAAGGTAAAAAGAAAATGATATTATGTCAAATCTTTTGTAGAATTTGGTCGTATTTTTAAACTGATTGAAACGATTTTGTATTCTTCTGAGGATTTATAAAGAAATTAATTCAAGATCCAAAAATTCTATTTAATTCATGAAAAAATTAATAACGGAGCAAAAAACTACGGAAAAAAATTGACGGCAAAAATGAAGTAATTGAATTTAGCGCAATTGCCTAAAAGTGAAGATGTCAAGTACATCAAAAAAATAATTTTAAATTTCTATGGTTACTGAGTGTCTTCCCTGCTCCACTGTGTTTTTCGACACTTACTTTGATCATATATGGTACATTTTGTCTGCCAAACTACAATGGAGTATGGAGGTGGTCCCCTCCGAGTACAGTATTGTTGTTATTATTTTAATTATAAGAAGCCAGACTATATTATTTTGAAGGTGGTTCTAATACGAGTTCACTTTCGTGATAATTTTGTTTTCTAAAATATTTTTTTTTATATTTTAAAGGATGAATCAGAAATTTAAAATTTTGAATTTAAATTACAAAACGTTATTTTTAAATGTATGAGTCGAATGTTGTTTTTTTTTGTTTTCCAAAGATAATCCGCCTGCACATATCGCAAGGTACCGAGCGTCGAAATAGCGCTAGTTGGGATGGTACGATCTATTTTTGCATAGATGTTTTTGGGCCCAGAAGATGATTAATATAAGTTATAGAATAGCTAATAATATATAAACTCTTTAAGTAAATATTAGATAACACTTAAATTGTAACCAACTCAAATATATCTCTGTACGACACAATAAAAACATAACACCCTTAATTTATAAGAATCTGTCTTATCTGTCTTATCAGCTCCGAGATTTTTATAAATAAAGCCCTAAAATATCCATAATATATCATTGAAATCAATAGGGGTTTTGAATTAACTGGTGAAACTTCAGAAACGTTAAGTATAATGAAAAATAACAGTTACCTACTCAAATCGTAATTTTAAACATCTCAAAAGAGTGGGGTTTTTATTTATGTTGATGGATTGAAAAAGGGAGCACCAAGAAACGCGTCTCCCTTCACACTAATATGTAAAATTGTTTTATGTTTAATTCTTTGTGTGAGCATTTCAACTGATATGACTGTATTGTAATTTAATTGTATTTTTGGAAATTATATGCTATTATTAATTATTTTTACACGATAATCTGACCCTTCGGACATGTGCCTAGTGTTTTTAACCCCAAATGGATCAAAAACTCCCAAAAAAGTTGATTTGCGTCATTTGAGGTTTTTTGCACCTGCAGCAGCCGCCCCTGCACAGCCCGCCGTGCTAAGAAGACAGGACGATGCAAGGATGTCGACACATGTTGCATCCCACACCAAAGGCCTACCTACCTTCCAGGGCATTATGGTCATCCCATCAGGCTTCTTCCCATCGTCTCGTACCAAGCCATGAAGGCTGGCACCCCCGGCTGTGATAAGAGTCCGACGGCTGATGACATGAATGCTGGCGTGCCATGCTTTCCACGTATAATTTATGCATTATTTTATTTGGATAAATGAAATAATATTGGCCCGTGTGCGAGATGGTATGAATAAAACGAGCGTGAATGATACATAGCTCAAGTAAAAAACGAAAGAAGAGGTTATGATGGAGATTACCTTTATATCAGACGTAGAGGGGTGTATGGATGTGTCACACTAATAAAGGAAGCAGCCGGTGCTATAACTTTATATTAAAAAAAATGTTATGCGGTCCGAAGTCTCAGTAAGGTAGGCCAAGGTAGCAAGTAGTGATAGAACATTTTAGATTGGAAGAGTTGCTCAGAAAATTTGAATATTTGGGAAAACTGTTAGTGATATACTCTATGGGATATATTAATCTGTTGAGGTAGCGAATCGGCTGTAATAAATTTTGACAATCAGTACATTATGAGCCCGTTTTTTCCAGTATTTATCGAGAAAGAGTTGGTATAGAAGTCTACGCTTATGGTGTTTATAGAACATTTGGACCTACCTTACCTTTATGCTATAAGGAACCAACCCACGCAGTGATAGTTTTGAGAAAAAGTTGTTTTTGTCTAAATTGTGCATACAATTGATGTGCTTATAGTTTTTGAAGTTTGTTTAAAATTTTGTTTAAAATATCGTATAAAATATTTTGTTTATTTTTTATATGGTAAGTATACAAATATAATACCGAAGAAAAACATTTAACATTATGTAGTAATTTAAAAAAAAATCAAAGGTTGCTTTTTGCGAAACGTTGTGTGGGTTGGTCCCTGTTATTTTTTTATCTTGGCAAAATTTTATACTGAAAGTTTTCTTTAGTCATTTTACTAAAACATAAATAAAGAAAGAATATATGGCCTTAAAAAAAATAATATATGGCCGTATATTTCTCCAGACGCAAAGAAAAGCAATTTTTTATCCACTTTTTCTATTGAGTTCACCTTTCTGGAATCTCCATCACCCTGACCCTTTGCTACCAACTACAATCAATGATAATTGAAATAAACACAAATATGATGTTTTAATTCAAAGTTACTAGGATAGGTACCTGTCTGTGTGTGTACCATGTCTGATTTTTGTCCGGATAAGATAAATTTTACGTAATTTTGTAAGGGTCATGATATCATTTTTCTTACCTGCGCTACAAATTTTAAACAAGTTGCCATATTCAAGACAAAATTGTCTCACAGAATGAAAAAATTGAAATTGAAAAAATGAATTGAATTTAGTTATTTAATAACTTAAAAAAAAAAAAAAACTTTTTTGGATTTTATTGCTTTTAGATACCGATACTCATCACATCTTTGAAGTTTAGCCAGTTAACAAAAACGCTTCTGTACAATGATGAATTTAAGATACTTTTTTCAGATAGATATTCAACGAAATATATTTACGTAGACTTAACTAATAAATCTGATAAAACTAATATACTCTGCTAAAATCTAATAAATCTTTCTGTTCGAGAGTGTGATCGATATAAGTAAATAACCGGGCGATTTTGTCAACCTCTCAAAATGTAAACTTTGATGAAGTGAACATAAAGTGAGTTGTCAATCCATACAAACAAGATGGAGTGTCAGTTCACCTCAAGCTCTCACAACTAAGCGTACATGGTGAAATGTTGACAAAAGACCGGCTGGTGTATTTCCGCCAAACCCTACTTAGGTACCTACCTAACCTTAACTTAATTATTTACCCTACTTAATTTAATGCTAAAAGTTTTAAACCAAACAAACGTCACATCTACAATAAAATGTACGTTTTTGTTCAGACTACCGAATTGGCAACTTTTAATTTAGTCCAAAAGCGATTAAATGCCTGTAATGGCAGTGCGTAAATCTACTTAAAAGACACAGAATGTGATGGTACTATCTTAAATTATGCATAATTATTGGTAATTAATAATCATGGATAATGCCCAGAGTTGTGGCGACTGCCGACTTATAGCGCCGTCTGCCGCCGAGGGACACGCTGGGTAGAGATGGCCACTGGGGTGCTTCGCTAGGTGACTTATACTCAGCCACAGATGGTGATGGACTGAGAGAGATGGTGGATTTACTCTACTTCTAGATGTTTTTAGAGTAATTTATCAAAGCTATAAGTGGGATGCATCGCGACGTGACCTTCTGTCAGCCACAGATGGTGATGGACTGAGATAGATGGTGGATTTACTGTATTCTTAGATGTTTTAGAGTAATTTATCAAAGTTATAAGTGGGATGCATCGCGAAGTGACCTTCGCTCAGCCACAGATGGTGATGGACTGAGAGAGATGGTGGATTTACTCTACTTCTAGATGTTTTAAGAGTAATTTATCAATCTTATAAGTGGGATGCATCGCGAAGTGACCTACTCTCAGCCACAGATGGTGATGGACTGAGAGAGATGGTGGATTTACTCTACTTCTAGATGTTTTTAGAGTAATTTATCAGTCTCATAAGTGGGATGCATCGCGAATTGACCTACTCTCAGCCACAGATGGTGATGGACTGAGAGAGGTGGTGGATTTACTCTACTTCTAGATGTTTTTAGAGTAATTTATCAATCTCATAAGTGGGATGCATCGCGAATTGACCTACTCTCAGCCACAGATGGTGATGGACTGAGAGAGGTGGTGGATTTACTCTACTTCTAGATGTTTTTAGAGTAATTTATCAATCTCATAAGTGGGATGCATCGCGAATTGACCTACTCTCAGCCAAAGATGGTGATGGACTGAGAGAGATGGTGGATTTACTCTACTTCTAGATGTTTTTAGAGTAATTTATCAATCTCATAAGTGGGATGCATCGCGAATTGACCTACTCTCAGCCACAGATGGTGATGGACTGAGAGAGATGGTGGATTTACTCTACTTTTAGATGTTTTTAGAGTAATTTATCAATCTCATAAGTGGGATGCATCGCGTATTGACCTACTCTCAGCCACAGATGGTGATGGACTGAGAGAGATGGTGGATTTACTCTACTTTTAGATGTTTTTAGAGTAATTTATCAATCTCATAAGTGGGATGCATCGCGTATTGACCTACTCTCAGCCACAGATGGTGATGGACTGAGAGAGATTGTGGATTTACTCTACTTCTAGATGTTTTTAGAGTAATTTATCAATCTTATAAGTGGGATGCATCGCGAAGTGACCTACTCTCAGCCACAGATGGTGATGGACTGAGAGAGATGGTGGATTTACTGTACTTCTAGATGTTTTTAGAGTAATTTATCAATCTTATAAGTGGGATGCATCGCGAAGTGACCTACTCTCAGCCACAGATGGTGATGGATTGAGAGAGATGGTGGATTTACTGTACTCTTAGATTTTTTAGAGTAATTTATCAAAGCTATAAGTGGGGTCTATCGCGAGGTGACCTACACTTAGTCACAGATGGCGACGGACTGAGAGAGATGGTCGATTTACTGTACTCTTAGATGTTTTAGAGTAATTTATCAAAGCTATAAGTGGGGTCTATCGCGAGGTGACCTACACTTAGTCACAGATGGCGACGGACTGAGAGAGATGGTCGATTTACTGTACTCTTAGATGTTTTAGAGTAATTTATCAAAGCTATAAGTGGGGTCTATCGCGAGGTGACCTACACTTAGCCGCAGATGGCGACGGACTAAGAGAGATGGTGAATTTACTGTACTCTTAGATGTTTTAGAGTAATTTATCAAAGCTATAAGTGGGGTCTATCGCGAGGTGACCTACACTTAGCTACAGATGGCGACGGACTTTGAGAGATGGTGGATTTACTGTACTCTTAGATGTTTTAGAGTAATTTATCAAAGCTTTAAGTGGAGTCCATCGCGAGGTAACTGAATCTCAGCCACAGATGTTTGCCATCGCAGTGTAGCTGTTCCAATGTAGAGAATGCTGCTGCCCATTCTCTGGTGAGTCCCTTAGTCGCCTCTTACGACACCCACGGGAAGTGATGGGATGGTGCTATTCTATTACGTCCGACACCATACAGAACTTTATAGGTTAACCCAAGTCAATGGTTTCCGCCCAGCGTGTCCAACAGCCAACAGATAGCAACTGTAGTCGAATATATACAAGGAAGCAGTGGTCACATCTCAAAACCATTTTGTAAAAGCACGTGAATGCCAACGATGAAACGATACGTAAAGTGAACTATCCATACTTGAAACGTAACCGTTTACAAACTACGGGCAAACTGTTGAGCCTACCAATAACATATCATAAAGTTCTATGGAATAACATTAAAGCACGCTAACTGGTTAACGCCAGACTTTCCATCCGTCAGATAAGTTTTATTCGAAGAATAAACGCGGCGGTACTGCCGTTTTTATTCCTCAGGTACAAATTATCTGACGACCAAAAATTCGACACTTAATATTACTTATTGACTAAGTGGCGGATTTGACCAAACTGTATTAAAGTATTTTCCAACGGATTCGCAACAATGACTTTTTGATATTTTTACGACGTGATATTTTTTATTTCCTACTTTCCAAATGGTTTCTTTTTGTAATTTGTTTTTAGTTAATTTTCTTTTTTGCTTGAAACTTCGACGTATAATTTAGATAATTTATTTGCAGGCGCAAGTTTAGTCGCAGCCGCCCTAACGGGAACTGTACATTTATATACAGGTTAGGTAAAGTTTTGATGCAGAGTCTTTCGAAATCTATCTTCCCTGCTCCATTGTTTTTCTCCAACACTTACGTTGATCATATATGGTACACTTAGTCTGCCAAACCACAATGGAGTATGGAAGTGATTTCTCCCTGCTTGCTGATGCTTGTGTCGAGTTTATTTCGGTATAGTTACATTTTAAGCCCGCACAGTACATAAGATTTCAAGGTGGTATATCTGTGCTTGAACCGTAGCTCGACATTGTAATTAGTCCAGCTTGCAAGGGACAGTTCAGCGGTTCCAAAATGATTACATATAGCAGCGTTCCTGTGTCAGGATGTGTCGAGACACGCATTGTTTGGGGGTTGAAGTAAACTGAATCGCCAAACACTGCCTTTTATAATATGGAATGTTTAAAATAAAAGTTTTTTTTAATGATTTCTTCATATAGTGTGAAAATAAAAGATGTTTTAGGATTTTTTTTGTTTTACACTATGAAAGTAGGTAAGTTAAAAGGAGAATGCAACAAATTGGTCCAAAACGTTAAAATTTATTGGCCAAGTTGATCACAACAAGGCTCAGGCGTTTAAAAAATTATTCAAATCGAAGTCAGTAATCACGGCGAGAGTTGCGTAAAAGAAGTCAGTTGAAGTCAGTAATCAATGCGAGAGTCGCGTAAAAGAAGTCAGTCGGAGTCAGTAATCAAGACGAGAGTCGCGTAAAAGAAGTCAGTCGAAGTCAGTAATCAAGGCAAGAGTCGCGTAAAAGAAGTCAGTCGGAGTCAGCAATCAAGGCGAGAGTCGCGTAAAAGAAGTCAGTCGGAGTCAGTAATCAAGGCGAGAGTCGCGTAAAAGAAGTCAGTCGGAGTCAGTAATCAAGACGAGAGTCGTGTAAAAGAAGTCAGTCGGAGTCAGTAATCAAGACGAGAGTCGTGTAAAAGAAGTCAGTCGAAGTCAGTAATCAAGGCGAGAGTCGCGTAAAAGAAGTCAGTCGAAGTCAGTAATCGAGGCGAGAGTCGCGAAAAGAAGTCAGTCGAAGTCCAGTAAAGAAAGCAAAGTTTTTTTACATAAAGTTTGTATGTGCTCTACTGTTTTTCTCCAAAATAATAATAATTAATTTGAATGTTTTTATTATTTTTATCAACGATTAATTAGAAATAATAATTTGAATATTTTTACGCCGCTGACGGCAAGAAATAGCGTTAATTTTATTAGTCAGCAGGTATTACAAAATGGCCGAACAAAACAAGGGTCCGAGCGTTACGAATCGGTCGAAGTCCAGTAAACGGAGCGATGGTTTGGGTATTTCAAAAATATGTGGAGTTCGATTTGAGCTTTAAGTTAGATTTATATTAAAAGTTGCATTTTCCTTTTATATTTTGCTTTTGCTTATAAATCAAATAAGAATAAAATAATACTGCTTCTTGAATAGTGTGTTATTTACTTCAATAAGACTGCCAGTTTTAATTCACTGAAAGCATGTTTTTTTTCTGAAAACTAAAGCGTCCGAATGAATTTTTAACTATTAATAATATAATATGGAAAATAATTTTAATAATGCCGCTATTTTGGATGGTAACTAATCATAATATCACCGCCAAACCGTCAAACAAACTGCAATCAAAACAGGACCTAACCGCCAGCTACTTTAGGTTCTGTCTACCTCCAGATAACGGCTACATTGGGGTCGTCTTCTATGATCTGGTCGAGGGTGGGAAGGTCGATGCGTGCTATGCAGCAGATCTCGTCTGCGCAGTGCCGGCCGGTGAAAAGGCGGCGGATCCCGAGGATGGGGTCCATGCGGGTTTTGAACCCGTTGGAGCGCGGTGGGTTGCGTAGGAATACTGGGTACCTGAGGAGGTGGCATGGTGATGGTCTAGATATGATCGCTGTTTACCAACATTCCGACGTCCACTGCTAGGACACAGGCCTTTCCTGAACATGCAATAAAAAAAACTAGTTTGTTTAAAACTCCAACTTGGGGACGCCAACATCCAGCAGTATATATAGAATTGGTTGAAGATGTTTATATTTTTTCATAAGGCCTGGTTTCAGCCTGAGAAATACCAATACCAATATATTTCCTGTGAAATCAAACTACCCTGTGATACTTACCGAATTATAATGCTACCCCACCATTCTGAAATATTGTGCTGTATAACATTGTCTTTTTCAACAACATTTATATTTCTTACATAGAGACAGCACAAGTTAGCGCATCTGAGTGTTTGCGCACACGCCTGTGCACTATAATATCTCCCGCGCCGGTGGTTAGGCTACGTTGAGATTGGCCGCCATGGCCGTAATCGGTCAGGAAGACTCGTGTCATATTTGTTACCGTATTGATATCACCATGCACCTTCCATTTAAACAGCACTGACCAGCTAAGAGCAAGGGAGTAAAATCTTACTTTTTAAGGCATTTGATGAGTCCATGCAGCTGGGCATACACCACGAGCCGCCGGATGTCGAAGGCGGGTCCGGGCGCGGTGGAGAAGCGCTCGCACACAGCCCTCAGGGTCGTGCCCTGCTGCAGGGCGCAAAGGATCTCGAGGACGTCGGAGATCGTTGGCTAGAAAGAAACGGCTTGTTGAGATAGTGGGAAATAGTGATATCTCAAGCCACACCTCGTCATCAGCTCCGCAGCGATACGTGAAATAAGAAACATATTGTAAATACTAACCTTCTCCTTAGATTCGTTGCCTTTACTAAGGAAGGAGAGGCAGGACTTCTGCAGCTCGAGGTCGCTGAACAACCGGCTGAGGTTGGGCGTCGCGCGGTACATGTTGCTGAACTTCATCACGGGCAGGAGGTTTACCTGGCGACCAAACATACACTTTTAATGGTCTGATTGAAAAAAATGCTGAGATGACAAAAGACCTGTAACCACCAAAAAGCCTCCCTTTTTGGTGGTTACAGGTCTTTTTGTATCTGTAGTTATTCAGACCTGGAACCAGGTGGACCGAAGAGACATGCATTTGCTCCGTCACCCGTAATTCAAGCATCATTGGGAAATTGCTGAAATTAGCCTTTTTGGCGCAGCCGTGAGGTTGTTCATTGTAATTATTTTATTTTATTTTATGTGTCTGTCTGTACCTGACGGACCGTCGTATTTTTTTTTTATTTTATTTGTCTCTGTAATTGGGTGAATACGTCTTGGAGAAGAAGAAGGAACCTACCACGCCGTAGTACACCAGGTTCTGTATGCAGGACTTGACGAGGGTCTTCTCCACGTTGGTGTCAGCGGCGATCTTCGACACGTGGTTGTACCCGTCGATAAATGGAAGGAGCTGTAATAATGGTGAACATATCAATAAATCTATCTATATGTCACCGGAAAACTGCAAACGCCGTAAGTTTGTAAAATATCGCGTGAAATTGTAAACTATTTTTTCTTAATACATTTACAGAAACTATTGAATTTGGGTGGGATTTATTGTATACAAAACGATTTGTTCATAATATATCAAGAAATTATACTCTTTTTCGATTTATTACAATCTTACGGCATTTGCCATTTTTCGGTGACATATATAAAAGTTTGGTTAGTTACACGTTTTATAACTCAAGAACGGCTAGACCGATTTTGAAGATCTTTGGTTTGTTGGATTTGTCTTTGCCCCGAATAGCAGAATATCTAGTGAAACATTGGAAATGTTAAAGAAAAATAATATATACAAAAATCATTTTCGAATACAACGCCATTTATGATACATGACAAAAAAAAACACGACAAAATTATTGATTCTGAGGCGGTACGAAGTTCGCCGGGACCACTAGTAAATAATAAAAATGAATAGAATACTCTTCATTGTACTTGAATACATACAGAAAATACAATGGGCGGTTTAATCGTTAAAACGATCTTTAAACAACCAAAATAGACGATGTCAGTCAAAGGCATAAATTGTATTTTTAAATTGACTGCCTTTTTCCTGTAGCCTTGTTCCCGTGAGTTATCTCGTCTCAACTGCGTCAAATAATTGATAACCTTTCTTTCCTTTCTGAGGAACCTTTGTCATGATAAATCATCATCTGCCTAGCTTTTTCCCAACTATATTGGGGTCGGCTTCCTGTCAAACCGGATTCAGCTGAATACCAGTATTTTATGTGATTAATAAGACATTTTTATAATACCGGTTTGGGTGAACGATTTTGTCTCTTATCATGTTTCTAAACTATGAATATAAATGTGGATGGATGGAGAGGGAGAGGCAGGACAAAGAAAAGATGGATGGATTGCGTGCGGAGAGATATGAATGCAAAGGGAGTCATGACGGTTGACGGGACGGAATGATGGACGAATTAATTGTGTTGCGCCTACTCTCAGGGTAAGGGGGAAGAAGATGATGATGATGGAAAAATCTCGTTGGAAACCAACCTGTCTAGTTGTTAAATCCCAGTCAGCTTCCATGTCGATCTCGAAAGGCTCTTCATCATCAATGTCCAAGTGTTCTTGGCTCTGGATGGTCTCCGAGCCCTCGGGCGGGGTGGTGCGCTGGGGTCGCCCAGGTCGAGGGAGGCCTACGGACGCGATCAGCACCGGAACGTGGTGGTCGAAGACAGGTGGAGGGTCTTTGCGCACCTCCAGGACTTTCAGGTGCATAACGGTGTCGCCCTCTATTGGGATATATGAGTCTTGTGTGAATTTCGAACGGCTTTTTCATTGAAATAATAACCGCAAGCAATTGTTCGCACGCAAGCACATTTATACGTCTATGTCCGCGCATCCAGCTCGCATGCAAGTAGCATTACACTGCGGGCTTCCGAGGTATAATGTGATCAATCGCTCTATCGTACCCCGCAATGTACCTAGGTAATTAAACGTGCATGCGAGTTGCTTGTAGCTGAAAACGCGGCATATGGCAAGCTGGTTGTATTAGAATACTGTCTGCGTACGCCTCTGCCCCCGCCTAGCTTTTAGAACAATATAATATAATAATGGAAAACATTCTAATTTAAAATATGTAAGTACCGACATAACAAAAACATGAAAGAAACGTTTTAATATCGCGATCGACTCAGCTCTTATTCGCTTACTTAACCGGCATTTCAATGTGTGCGAAAAATAACTAGGAACAGTTAGGTAGAACAGAATTCGAAAATATTGAGCGAATGAGCGATTGAGTTATTTGTAGTGCGATATTCCCGGCTAGGTAAATTGACGTCACACTCGAGAAGAAAAGGCAATCGTTGTACGTAAAAATAGTTAAATATTTTTTTGAGTTTTTTGAAACCATCTCCAATTAAAAAATCAAAAATCAAATCAAATTAAAAAATCAAAGTAAATTAAACAAGATTGAAAAGCATCGTTTTGTTAGTTTTGATGAATATTTTAATTCCATTACGTTAAATCTGATATTAACGACATCATGAAACTTGTCCATAATATGCTAATGTTATGAGTAAATAATATTTGACAAACATGTAATAAGTTTTAGTTCACAATATAAAAACAAAACTATTCTAACTGCCATCCGTTAAACATTAATCAGAATAATCGAAAACGTCTCAATTGCTCAAAAACAAAAAACTTTGACAGAATTCATTATTTTCATTCAAAACAAACAACTCAAGTATTAAAAAAAAGTAAAACGGTTTCAAATATTGACACTACCACAGTAAAATTTTCAAAAAATAACACCCACTGTACCATTTCTCTGGCGAAATAAATGATTTATGATTTTATGCCCGGTTTCGGATGTAGGTACTTTGTCGGTCGTTTATCTGTCCGTTAACCACTAACCAACCAATGGCGTTTTGACAAATAGCAGCAACGGACGACCGATAAAAAACCTCATAACTAACTGTCAATTGGAAACTAGTATAGAAGTTGTGGAATTTGTTCAAAAGAGTCACCGCGGCCCTGAAACTCATAAGCTTGAGAACACGGATGGGTTTTATAGTCAGTAAGAGTCTGACACGCCCTTCCGCTCCACTCAGAGCGGGAGAAATCATTTGATGACTTCCGATCCTTAAAAAAAAAAAATACTAGCATAGTAAAACCTAATCTCAGCATAAGTAAGAAATTATTAATGAACGTAACGTAATACATGTTTATTAAATCAGTAGATACTTGTCACGCAATTAAGAATATTTTTTGCGCCGAATAGAATACATGCCCCCAATGTCGTAATCAATAAACTTAAATTCAACCAATTGGTAATTTCGTGTCTAATTAAAACGGTCGGTGACTCCAACCGATTCTGATTTCTCAATCAAAACACAAGATGCAAAACAATGAAATCAATTAAAATAAACAACGATGTTTATTAACTCGTCAGTATGTCGAAGTGCGTAATATAACAATAACAAGTTGCAGTCTGTGCGTAATCAATGCCTATTAAACTTCGCTTCGCAACTATTTAAACATGACAATATTTATTAGCTAGCTGAAAACTTCAACTGCATTGCGGAAAAAGAAGAATTAAATTTTCCCCCGACAACATAAACTGCTCCAATAGTTTACTTTACTAAAATACCAGTTTTTCTTTGTGTTAGGTATTCCGAAAGAACTATTTCCCAAACGCTTGAACGAACAGCAAGTAAATGAATCCTCAGTATGGCTCGTAGCTGCATGCCAGGTGTGAACTCATAATATTCAGGCATTAACATTAGCTTTGCGCAATCTGCTAAGTCCGCGCAAAGCAAACCTCATTGATTTGTAACTGCATGCAAAACTATTGCGTCCGATGACCGTCCATCTCCGCATCGAAAACTCAAAACCCTATTCAAAAAGCCTCGGTCACTCCAATGCGCATCCTAAAAATTTTTAAATCAATATTCATTCGTGATTACAAGCTCAGCTACCCGCGCGGCTACACCCTAATCAAAAGTTCGCACACACCTAACTATACCCACAGTCAGTCCCGCCGCCCCCCATACACTAAAATCAATAAGAGCTGTCTAGACATGAGATCACCGCATCGAAAATTCCGGACTGTCGCATTAAAACATATGAATAACTATAACATGAACTGCAGACAACCCTCACGGGCGCTCGCCCCAGCCGTCCCTCACCCCAAACTTAATCAGTTTGTTATGAAGAGTACCAATTTCAGAGCTAGTACATTCGGATCCCCCTTTATTGGGCTCTCGCTCGCACGTATTAAATCGATCGGCTATGCATTCCCCCTGTCTGTCTGGCTGGGGTGACTTTGAGGTACATTGATGCAAACATTTATACATGTTTGTTTTCGCAAATGGCGCATGAACAGGGCGCGGCTCGCGACATGCTGCAGATAAAACACGTGGCACATGTGGTACTTACCGACGAGCGTGGCCTTCCGGTGCGTGTTCAGGTCGTGGAGGAGATGCGCCAACAGCGTCGGCAGCTTGCTCGATCCGCTCGACACGAACCGAGTTTCTTCCTCCATGATAGTCTGTTAAAGTACATTCGTTCTATACTAAACCGCATTTCCTTCAAAATTTCTTCCAAAATTTAATTCACCTTTTGTAATTTATGGTGTCCAATAAAGAATACTCTACTTTTCCTATTAAAATAAGATCATAAACGATACGTGATCAAGACAGCGTTCAATCTGCAAGTTTCACATGCGTAAACGAGCACGTTGTTTGCGATGCATGTCCGACCATGTCGCCGCGAGTAAGAAACACGTGGTCGGGGGACCAACGCCCAAAGCGAGTACGCCCTTAGATTTCTGATCATAATTTTATGACATGAATTGGTTTTACCTTGAGGACCTCTATTTTAAAAAGAATGTAACAACGTAAAATTTCAAACAAGTTGGTCTGTTTTTTTCGAATTTTATGGACATTATTTGTAGGTCGGTATGGTCAGCAACAAAATAGAAACACTACTACTTTTATATATCGTCAAAATTGACACAAAATGATACAATATCTGCTGTTTTGGCATTTCGTATAGTAGCTAATGTTACTTTTCTTCCCATAAAGACCCAAAGTACTAATCAGTTTTTGTCGCTGACTGTACCTAACAACTGCACAATAATGTACATACCTATCTACTGAATAAATCAATCAGTGATAATTCATTGAAAGATAAACTATAGTTTAAAAGACCTTGTTTACTGTAAATGATAGTATCAAAACATGCCATGGTGAGCACTTGGAAAAATATATTGTTAGCCCGAAAATAGACATCATTATAGACAATTATAATTTATGTCTGACTTTGATTTGATTTCTAGAGGTGAGAGGAGAAATGCCGAATTAAGAGCTGGGGTCACCGGTCAAGGTATCATCTGTCTGGGATTGTTGGGAGATCTGATTTATTACAAATTACATTTTGATATGTAGTGTTATAGAAATGTGGTCTTGAAAAATTATTCACCCAATTTTTTTAGAGAAACGGATGCTAACCAATTATGATTGATTGAATGAGTTTTCAACAGACAATTGCATCAGACTTGTCTAAAATATGAATAGTAAATTCTCGATTACGATTTTTTTTTACTAACATAATCATTTATCACAGACAGCTCTTGTCCCTTCATTAATTTAATTTGGTTGACTGTCTGTTTTACCCACTTGGGCTTATGACTTGGGGTGAAACAATAGCCCTATCTACTTATTAGATACAAGCCTAACAAAGATGAAAGGCATCTTTACTCTGAATAGTATGAAACAAAGATGCTGTCATTTCTTAGTTTTTTTCTTCTAAACAATGCAACAGATTTGAATCCAGTTTGTATGTTTGTTCACAAGTTGCACTTAAGCAAACCTGGGGCTATTTATATGTTTATGCTCATAATCAGCAATATTAATTTGCCCATCAAGATATTTATGGGTATTATCACCTAAACTACCAATCCTATAAGATATTTAGTAAGATGATTTGATGAGGCCGATGTTTATGAGAATATTTTAACTCGGTTTGAAAATAGGAAGTTCTGGATGAATGCTGCCCTTTTGTCTACACCTACAACCCTGGTGTTCTTATTACTGACAAAGAAATAGAACAAAAAAATGTGAAGACGAAGTACAAGTTGATCACGCTGACTGGCTCGCTGGCTACAATGCTGTTGAATGGAGACCAATACTTACTTATTGTTGCTGTTGACATACTCCTCTGCAGCTGAGACCTGACAAGTGACTCAATAAAAACTTGCTTACCAAATGTTCTCCGAGTTTCTTGACAACCGGCTCATACTGCACTGTCTTGGACCAGCTGTCGCACACGAAGCAAATGTTGAATAAGTAGACATTTCTCTCATATCTGGGGTTGTCGATCCGTATTGGGTAGCCCACAATCTTGTGACCGAGGGCATTTCTGAAAAAATATAAAGGATTAGTGTTTCTATCAAGTTAAGATTTTATTTTAATACATTGCATGTATTAAAATAAAATGAATAAAGTTAATTCAATTCTTAAAAACTTCAAGTCAGCAATCAGTTAAAAAAAATGTCACAATTCACTTTATATTCCACATCATCACTAAAATAAAGTTAAAATTAATTATCCTAAAACTATTTTATCATTAGTTAAAATATCACTAAGGATTCAACCACACTTCAAATCATTGATTGAACTGTTGTAACTGAAAAATTAACAAAGTAATTATAGAAAATGTGTAAAGGTACTCACATAGTCATTGTACATTTCTGGATTTGAGGTTTTGGAATAATGTATGCACTGATTGAATCAAACACTTCCTTGGAAATGTAGTCTTCTGGGAACTGTGAAAAAAGCAGACAGAACACTGAGTGACATGTTGACTGCTTGCTGGCTGGGAGCAGTGTGAGCAGTGTGGGCAGACAGGGGAGGGGCCAGCCTTTGTGCAAGCTTCACCCCCCCAACATGCGGTTTTACCGGCCCCTGTCTAGACAGGGGTCCGCGCACCCCTTCGCTACATAACTAGCCGCTATAGCACTGTCTAGACGCACCACATATGTACAGGTGCAGCTATACTGCCAGATCAATAATTCACAGATCATCATATACATCTATGCATGTCTCGTCTACCTACCTTGCATTACATATGCGCAGTCATCAAATACGACCCGTACACTGAAAATTGCACATTATACACAGAATAAAATGCAATTTGACCTTACAATTGAAGTGACTCATACCTGGCACGAAATTTTCGGGCCCGCCACTGGATGGAACTCGCCGAGAAATATGCACCTGATAGGCCCTTCTCGACCGCAACCTTCGTAGTAGCGCGTCTCCATCATTTTAGTGGTCATCAAGCTTATTTTGCCGTTTTTGCCGTCCTCATACTCAAACTGGCTCAATACGTTAAAACGACGTTCCACTTGCATTTGCACACTTAACCACGAATCATAATACGAAAACAGTAAAAAAAATATAACACAAAATAAAGTCAAATTAAACAAAATAGCACTTTTTTATTATTTATAAACGTGAACGTGTGGACAAATTTGACATTTTGTTTGATTGAGTTGCTGAATGACAATCAATGACAGAACGAAAGTTGGAATGAAGAGTGAACGATATCTAAATATTGTTCACAGAACTACAGATTATAAAGAGATACTTTCAAATGATGTTTTTGGGTTTTTCTTTCTAAAATTACAATAATATGTAGTACATACAAATCACTCGTACATGGAAACAGTGATATTTTAATTTATGACAGTAAACTTAATAAAAGAAAGAAAATTGTCATGTTGTGTCTATAGTGCTGCCACCTATTGCCTGGCTACGGATTTCTGTTGTAAGGACTTCATTTTGAAAAAAAAATGTACGTATAATTTTAATTATACGTACAATTTTTTTGACTTTATTCAGTCAGAGTAAAAAGCAATACTGTGTTCTTGTAAAACCCTTTTATGAGTATATTTCCAACATTTTCGCGGTAAAAGAAGCGAAAGACATGTCGAAACGAAACGTGCAACTCTGTCCACCTAGTTGGTTGTACTTTTCACTAGATGGCGTTGTGTACATAATTTTACTAATTTAGAAGGATTTCGGCCAATTTCGGCAGAGGTATCATGTCATAATATAGTAGGTACTACTATATACACACACACACACAATTCACGAGTTAAGTTTCAGTCCCACAGCATGTTTCAGTTGCACGGCTATTCATTTAAAAGCTAATAATGCCTGCCAAATAGAATTTGACTAGAAGAACTGAGTAAGTTTTTTTTCCCTACATAGGTACAAAAAAAATTACAAGCAGTAAGATTTTGTGCAACTTTGTCATTGCAGCCGAGGATAGATGCTTGAGGGCTCGAACCGAAGGTGACGCCGTTATCTTTTGTTAGAAGTGAGCATCATGTGAGCATCATGTGCCTTATTTAACGGAGAGGCTAGCCGCCAATTACCTACAGCTTAGTGTTAAAACATTCTCTATTTTTACCGGAGGCGGAGGGGTGCCGCTCATTTAGTATAAGAATATTTGCTCTATTTTCAAAAGCTACAACGCCCAAATGACATTACCTACGTTTACTTCATCTAACGGTCAGGATGTTTAACAAAATAATTAGGTATTAGGTATGTTTATAACAACAATTTCTCTAACGTTCGTTTGGTATATTTTCATTTAGTATACCTAACCTTTGGTCTAATCATGTGATTCAATCATTTGATCTAACCTCTGCATAAAGAGCGAGAGGGGCCAGCTCGGGAACTTAGGGCACACCGAAACCAGGGGCGTAGCTACCGCCGTATCAATTATACGGGGCCCCCGGGCCACGGGAGCACCGACGTGCGTAAGCAAAAATTAATAAAAACTTCCTATTTTTTTTTTCAGCATCATAAAGCAATTTCTTTTTTTCCCGCGTAAAGCGTGCGTTCAAAAGTTGGCAACACCCTACATCAGTTATCGGGATTTCCTCCCACAATAATCGATGTATATACGATGATAAACCACGGAGAGCAGTGTTTATTGACGCATTTTATTAAATTCTGCATTACATTTTAATACAATACAAACAATAAATTATTGTTCTTCTGGTTTAGTGGTATTAGTAGCGATTTTTAAAAAACAATGAGCGAATGGAAAAGAGCTTATCCCAGCTTAGCTACGAAAAGAAAAAGTAAACAGAAAAGGGAGGTCATAAAAAAGTGCCCAAAATTTCTTCATTTTTTCAGAAACCAGCTCCTGTGAGTGATTACTACCCATCTCATTTATCTTATCTATCTGTAGCGAAGGGTGAATTTTATTTAAGGGTTCCGTACCTCAAAACGAAAAAAACGGAACTCTTACTTCCCCATAGGATCAATTTGTTTTCTGTTTGTCTATCAGTCCGTATCGTAAATTGCGTGTTCAGACGTACGCGAACTCGGGTTGTGTTCGTTTTGTATGGCCATGCGCCGCGTTCGGATCGCACGCGGGTGTAACGCATGGGCTGCGCGCAGGTGATTATGTACTAACACGCGCACAATCCGCATAGAGCCTGCGTACGTCTGAAGTCTGAACACTTTCTAAGCGTAACCTTACGTTTAGTAATTTATTTAACATCTATTTTTGCAATTTACCAAAACATTCGCTTTTATTTTTTAACAATAATATTCTCAGATTCTTATGAAGCACATTCTTCATCAGATGTCCATCCGGAAATAAAAGAAACCCAAGCACATTCTTCATCAGATGTCCATCCGGAAATAAAAGAAACCCAAATCGATGATTCTGAGATATCTGAAGATTGTAATATAGTTTCATAAGATAGAGGAAACTTTGGTGACAGTCCAACTGAATGCGAATGAAAAATAATTTTTAAATTGGGTCCATTTAAACCACAAGGATCGTTTCCAATAGATTCAGAAAGTAAGGAACCTTTTTCGGCCTATATGAATAATAATATATTCATATTTCAATAAGGCAGGCATAAAAATTCCAAGACCATGGTTATGTTATTCCAATGTTTTATACAAACCGTATTGCCACTTCTGTTGGTTTTTAGCAGATCGTCAAAGCAAATCGTACTCCTCTGCATGGGTTAACGGTGTTTCCATTAGATGCAAATTTTACGCAAACTATACTTGACCATGAAAAGTCACAGCAGCATATTTATGCATCCCTATCTTATAATAATTGGTTACAAGGAAATACCATCGATACTCTATTGCAAAGTGAAATCAAAAGTAAAATTACATTCTGGAGAGATGTATTGCATCGTATAATTAAATGTAATTAGTTTAGCATCTTGTAATCTACCTTTAAGAGGCCATGATTCTGATTCTGGAAATTTCATGGTAATTTTACGTTTGCTATCTAATTATGATGCAACTTTAAAAGAACTTCTTCTAAAACCAAAAGGCAAAATAAATTATTTAAGCCCTACGATTCAAAATGAAATATTTAATTTGCTTGATACCGCAGTTAGGAACTACTGCTGTTTACATATATTAATTTCTCAAACTAAACAAAGATTTCAGAGCCTTGCGACCTGAGTAGTATGTTCGAAATATTACAACCGGAGAAACTCCTGTCTTCTTCAAACGATGAGATATTAAACGCTTCCGGAATACTGTCGGCTAAATACAGTAAAGACATCGCAGTTAATCTTTATGACCAATTAAAGCCTCTAAAAACATGCTTAAAACCTGAAATTAAAAAAATTCATTCCATTAAGGAACTCATTGAATTATAATTCAATGAGTTCCTTAATGGAATAATTATTGCTGATAAAATTCAATAGTCTTGCATCCAGTTTTCCGGAGGTAATAACAGTATGTTTTTTATTCTTGACCCTTCCAGTTACAACCGCAACTGCTGAAAGAAGTTTTTGAAAATTAAAACTGATAAAAATTTACCTAAGAACTTCGATGGGACGTGAACGCCTGTCAGACCTGTCACTATTGTCCAGAGGAAAAACTAAAGTCATCATCAGCTATAAATAAATGATTTATTAAATCAGTTTACCGAAAAAAGGCAAGGAGTGAGTATATTTAATTTGAAATGTTTGTAAATTTTTGGAATAAGTGACAGATAGATAATTATGATGAATAAATATTTCTTTTAATTTTATGCAAACATTTTTTTTCTTTTGTGAGAAATCTATACCCTTGATAAGGGCCCCCAAACAAATTTTTATACGGGGCCCCGCCAAGGCACGTTACGCCACTGACCGAAACGTATAGGTTAGGTTCTAATGGGGTGACGGGAGCTCTAGCTCCCGTACCCGCCCGTTGCTGGCTGCACTAGAGTGAGCGAGAAAAGCCAGCAAACTTAGCTCCCGTGATCCCATCCATGTTATGCAAACAGAAATAGGAGTCCCGCGCAGTAGGGCTTTCCTTAGTCATGAGCGTAATTTTAGGCCGAATTCACAATAAATTTGATAAAAATATAAGTAAAATGATCATTAGATCAGAGAAGTCTTATACAATATGAATATTATTAACTTTAAATCATTAGTTTAATGTGTCTCAATCAAAAGTGTATGTATCCACTGAACGTTATATGCAGTGAAATCATATCTTATGAAAATATATCATAAGATGTTATAGCAATACTCAAATGATTTTAACAAATGAAAATTATAGTAATCGAAATTATTTATCATTAATTGTTATATTAAAAATAGTAAGACCAAACATTACACTTCATTCATACATAACACTGGTTTACTTTTTTTTTCTAAGTATTATACCTACCCTTCAAGAAATTGATATGCGTGTCTTTGACCTACCTTTTAATTATCTAAAAGTGTTAGCAGAGATATTCTGTCACGTTACATTTTTTTGCTATGGTCACATATATTTCTTCAATTACCCAATTTGGTGGCACTAATTTTATGTTAATTTTTTTGGCTCAAGCAATAGGTATCTTGTTCCAATTTTAATTTAAAATATCGAGTACAAAGTTTTAACTAAGTTATTGATGAGTGTTTGAATCGTTTGTGGACTGTTAGATAATATTTTCAAAAATAGCAGTCAATTGCCGATTCGTTAAAAGTGCATAAGTGTCTTTCATATTTTGGATTACCTACGTAAGTAAATACCTACTTCTTATTGTTAACTAAGATAAAAAAAAACCGGGCGAGTGCGTGTAGGGCCACGCGCAGTGTAGGGTTCATTTTATAGGTTGGATTCGACTAGGTATTACTCGTTATCTTGTAAAGCCTTCTCAGCTGTGATAGTTTTCCTTCGTTACCTATTATATGATACTAGCACTTCGCCCGCGAATTCGTCCTCGCGGATTTAGTGGGTAGGCCTACTCCAGAAACTTCAACGCCCCGTTAAGCGATAGACTTTAACGGGTACGTTTTGAAAATTAATCGAAACAATTTAATAGTAATTCATTTGTCAGCCATTTTTGCTGCTAATCCTGTGGTCTCAGCATTAGCACAACTGTTGTTTCAACCCGTTGGGAGTCGATTCTGAAAAAATCGTTAGATTTGCTTTATTTATACCATTTTTAGATTGTTCACACTAATTTCCAAGTACCTAAATTGAAGCAAGCCAGATTGCCATCTCTTAAAAACTTCATCACCCCTTTTCACCCCTTTAGGAGTTTATTTTCGAAAAATCCAAGTGCATGTTTTTCTTAGTTATTATCAAAATCATTAACGCTGTTTCAAATTCATCGGACCAAGCATTAAGATCCTTCCATACAAACTAGAAACCCTGTAAATCATGTTTTGGGGGTAGTTATGAAAAAATAACCTGGCAACCTTTTTAATTCACCTAGGCCAGTATTCGTACAAAGTTTCAAGTATATTCGCCCAGGGCAAAGTTTTTTCACACAGACTGCGAGTTTTATAAAATCCTTTCTTAACTGACGTTTCCTATTCATAATCAACCTCTGTGCGTGTTAATTCATCAAATTTCAAATTTTTCGATGTCGTGAATAAAATCAGTGAGTGACCTTCCGCTTTTAAATACATAACTGTAACTTTTAAATGAAATATTCGATTTTTATAATTTAACGTGTAACTTGCATATACATAATCAGCCTTAATTATCAAATCATTTAAATGGATAAGGATTAATCATGAGCATGATGCCAAAATCACCGCTTTTCCTTTTCCATTCTACCCTGGTTTTGATTGAATAATTTGGACAAAAAGCGGTCATTGTGACTTAACCATAATAGTTAGACATATACGCTCGCGGACGTTTTTATAGGTAATAATGAGTACTTTGATCATGTTGTATATTATTTTTATGTATCATCAATAGTTTTCTCAGCGCACGCCAAATATTGAATGTAGGGTAGGTATTAGTTCTGCCAGGGTTGCGGAATTTTTTCGAAATAGTCACCGCGGCCCTGGAACGCAAAGGGCTTTGGAAGAAACACGGATGGGTTTTAGTCAGTAAGAGTCTGACACGCCCTTCCGCTCCACCCAGAGCGAAAGAAGTCATTTGATTTCCCACCCTTCAAAAAAAAAGGTAGGTATTAGGTAAAATTTTGCTACGTTGGGTTACATTATTGCAATTTTCGATAATATATCATGTTCATATTCATTTATTTATTGTTTGTCATAGGTGTTAAGCCAGTTCTTACAATTAGCCTTATTGTACCACTGTAACACACCCATGGGGTGTACAATATTTAAATGTATGTCAATAGTGGCTATGATAAAAATAATTATTAATATTACAATAACACTCTTAATTGTTGGTGGTTTTTATCCATTGCATTTGTTGTTTAGTCAACCTCATAGGTACTATATTCAGAAATTATTATTACGGTCATAATAATAATTTACATTAAATAAGTCAAAAACTAATTTAGTCAATAATTCGGTCATTAAGAAATTCATTGATTGAACAATACGTTTTACATACGCACCTTTAAAGTAAAACCGTTACTAAACGAAATTATATATAAAATTTTCGTTTAGTAACGGTTTTACTTTAAAGGTGCGAATGAGAAATTCTTTTGGCTTTAATTTAAAAATATTTAATAATGAGATATTCTTAATAGGTACAGTTTGGGAGATATTTAGAGATTTTAACTCCAATACCAAATACACTCGATTTAAATTTTACTGTTCTACATTTTTGTATCTCGTGCTTCTCTACGTTTCATACTTATCTATATCGCATTTTATCCTCAATGCCGCATAAAATATTTGAGGGTTAAGATTTTCAGCCTTTTGAAAACTGGTCTACATGAATCTATCTAAGTCCGCATATGCTTCTAATTCACTTTTTTGTGCTTTTAGAGCACGGTATCTGTTCTTTGAATTACCCCAGAATAGGGTACCATATTTTAGTAAGGAGCTCACTTATGCATGGTAAACACCACCTGTGAACCACAAATAATAAATAAATCTGAATCTGAACACTCTTCTTTTGTATTTTTTCTTTACATGTAGAGGGGATAAACTGATTTAGTTAGTGTTTTTGAAAATATGTGCAACCTGTGTTTTCCAGTTTAGTTCAGAGTCAATAAGTATGTCAAGAAATTTGTTGGTCTTTACTTCTTGTGCAGTTTCACCTTTATATTTTATGTTTAGTTTTGATGGAAATATTCCGTATTCCAGGCACAAATTTATAATGGTGCTGAGTACTGGAGCTGTGATATGATATGGGAGACGCATTTAATTATTTTAGCATTTATATTATCGTACCCTGTACTATTAGTATAATTTAGTTTTTTTTATTATTTGGTCAACTTCGTATGGATTTGTCGGTTTCATGAACATGGAATTACACGTCGTGGTCAATGTAACATATAAGTATTTGTTTTTATTAAAATCTTTGTCTCGGCGCTTGGATGTGGACCTTTGGATATTGTGTTCATTTGCATGTCATTGTAGTGGGAGGTCGAACTTGATTATATTAATTCAATATCTGAATTCGTGCTATTTTCAAACGTAGGTATTTGTAGATATTAATAACCATTTTTGTTGGAGTAGTTTTATTTTCTTCAGTTCGTTTGTAACATTTTGCTTTCTGTGCCGATGTGATTGATTGATTTGTATGTGTCACAGGCAAAACCTTATTTTGTAAATTTTTAGGGCTCCGTACCCAAGCCGTAAAACTGGACCCTATTACCCTATGACCCTACTCCGCTGTCCGTCCGTCTGTCATCAGGTTGTATCTCATGAACCGTGACAGCTAGACAGTTAAAATGTTCACAGATGATGTATTTCTGTTGCTGCTATAATAAAAATTAAATATAACTAAAAAGAAAAGGGGGGCTCCCTTTTATTTTTATTTTTAGTTTTATTTAATTTATAATATCTATATATTTATAACTTCAAATATAAGAAACATGTTTTTGTCGGCTTATGGTACGGAACCCTTCGTGTGCAAGTCCAACTTGCACTTGGCCCGTTTTTCCGTTGTCGCCCCGAGGTTGGTGTCGAATTTTTCGTGTCAGCATTTACTTTTTTGTATACATTTACTATTTTAACGAAGATATTTTTGTACATCTGTTTTGAGTCGAAAACTTTCTGTATTTAAGTTTTAAATTTCCTGACTTTGCAATCAAATATCAAATATTCCAAATGTTCTGTTGTCAATTTATCGAGAGTTTACGATCTCTGTAGTTATTTTATAATGTTACGGATTTTGCTATTTTCCGGTGACAAATATAGCCTATGTTTTAAGTTAATAATGTAGCTTTCTAATGGCGAATCGGTTGAGTAGTTTTTGAGCCACATCGTAACAAACAAAAATAATATAAATAAGTCTTTCCTCTTTATAATAATAGATTACCTAGACTACTTATAATTAATTTGGCAAAGGGGGGGACACTTGACTGTAACAAAAATTAGCACTTTAAAGCTTAATATTTCGCAAACGTATCCTTGGATGGAAAAATGGTTTTAGCACACCCTCAAAAAGTTTAAACGGCCTATCCAATACATCGCCACTTTACATGTAGGAGAGGGTTACCCTATTTTTTTTTTTTTTAAGTTTCTAGTGCTAAGCGTCTCTGAGCTAAACCGCGGACGGACAGACAGACAGGTAGACGGACATGGCGAAACTATAAGGGTTCCTTGCTGACTATGGACCACTAAAAAAGGATTGCTGAGTTATTCAGTACCATAATAGTAAATGAGTTGTACAAATCAATAATTCGTCATTGTAAAATTATAAAATCGCGAAGATAAAATAAACCCCCCGTCAGTATGATAATAATAATAGATAACAGTGTGGTAATAGGTCTAGGGTGACCAGACCCCCCCTATAGTACCTAAACTACGTCAAAGCAAGAGGAAATAAAATTGCAAACTCATAAAACAAATTAATAGGAGTCGACTATAGGGCGGATCCAGACAAAAAAAGTGGTTTTTACGGGTACCCGAAAATTTGCCAAGTGTGATTCGGATTAGGGGGCGTTCAAGTATTACGTAACGCAATTTGGGGGGAGGGGGAATCTTGTAAAACGTTACGATGCGTTACAGGGAAGGGAGGGGTGTTCGAACAACGCGTTACGTAACATTGTTTTTTTTTTATTTAACGCTAGCTCACTAAACATATTTTTGAGTTACACAGTCACTAAACAGTAGTCATTTTGCCAAACAAAAATAAACATCCATATTTTTCTTGAAATGACATTTGTTAATTAAAAAAAATGGTACATGAGAGTAGTAGACATAATTGTGACTTTGAGGTAAAAATTGTCACTTGGATGATACGTAATGTTTAGGGAGGGGGAGGGGGTACAGATAAACGTTACGGCGCGTTATATGGGGGGGGAGGGAGGGTCAAGAATCTTCAAAAATTGCGTTACGTAATACTTGAACGCTCCTGAACCTCACGGTAAATGGTACTACTCTATTGCATTCCTACAAAGGAGAGTCTTACCAAGAACTACCGTGTTCCCCAGTTAATGAATTATGGAGGTCTGGTAGGCAACCGTTCCACGTAAAATACTGGCATTCAGCTGAATCCGGTTTGACTGGAAGCCGACCCTAATATAGTTAGGAAAAGGCTAGGCAGATGATCATGTGTAAAAAAATTTGCATAGTAAACAGTATGGGACTTTGGCTTCAGCTGCGACAAGTGGGAGAGTCAGTCAAAGATAGAGTAATTACTATCGAACATTTATTTTGGCGTAAATCTTTTTTATTGAAATTATTATCTATTTATTTTATTATCTAATTATTAACTACTAAATAAACACGTAAATTAAAAAAAAAACTCTTAAGTAACTAAAAATAGTCTAAAATATGGCGTGGAGAAATTCCTTCGCATCGCTGGCCACTGGTAATGTACCTACCCATAAGGCTGGCAGAATTGCCACGTTATATGGCAATGCTTATTCTTTGTCCAAAGTAAAAGCCAGCCCTTGGGTTACGCGAAGTGTCAACTAATTTTTTTTTTTTTTTTTGAGGGTGTACTCTCAGTTCAGCACGCTAGGGCTGGTTACTGCTTAACCGGACTATCCTGTGTTGGCCTCAAATGAATTTAAGGCCCAAACAAACTAGCTAATTATCATACATGACCGCTCGCTAAGGCATCCCCTGCGGGATACGGACCTCGGCTTAGCGGCGTCATTTCGGGAGGACAGCAAGGGACAGGCTGGGTCATATCATTATTATTTGGGAGATTTAAAACTACTGGCTCAGCGAGGCGGGCTGGCTCGGTAATCAAAGGTCGGGGAGGGTTATTACTGGGACGTCGCGACCGGCCCCGGCGGCGGGGCCGGAAAACGGAACGCGGTCTGTGTCGTGTGTGTTTTCTGAGAGTGCTGGTTTCCCTACGGCTCTCTTGAATCTGGGTGATGAGTGTCAACTAAGCGCCTTGACAGATCGTTAAACAAGTTATGAGCATTCGGACCCCACGGCCCGAGAGTTTCAACCCCAAACGGCTTGAAAATATAACAACTAACGAGGTTATTATATTTCCGCCACTTGAGGTTCTCTGCAGCCGCAGCGACAGCGCCAGCACAGCACTATGCTAGGAAGATGGAGATGGGATGGCGCGACAAGTCTCACACTAATGGCCTACCCATCTTCCAGGGAAGTAACGACATGCCGTCCGGTCTCTTGCCATCGTCGCGTGCCAGGCCATTGGGTTCTAATACAGCCGGAACGCTGACGGCGATAAGACATTTATTCATGCGCTCAGAATAAATGACCGAAACGAAAAAAAAAAATTGCTGCAAATTTTTACGCTCTACATTTATATCAGTATTGTCAACATCATAGGAGCTATAGAAACCGAGATAATCGCGAAAAATCAATTTTTGTGACGTTTGACCTTCAATAACTTACGACCCACACACGAGATTTTATGAAACTTGTAGACATAATATTTACAACGCCAAAATGAAGGTGTATACGAGTTTCCAGTACTTATATTATCTATCTCTCATTTCGAGGTGAAACCCTTATTTGACTCGCATCAATAATATTAGTAGGATTACAATATTTTTTAAGTTAACTATTGCATAGGTATTTTCTAGCTATCACTTTGTTGTCCGTCTGTCTTTCTTTCAAGACATTTTTTCTCAGGAACGCGTAAAGGAATCAAGCTGAAATTTACTCCAAGTATTCAGAACACCTACCTCTTAGGGCAGTGAAAAAACCAAACTCCTAAGTCAACGCAATCTAAAGATAAGGCCGTTTAAGCTCTGTTCGTGGCGCATTATTTGACGCTCGCAAGGGAATCAAAACCCTTAACCCACAGTCCTGAAATTTTTCAAGAAGGTAGTTGTTACAGTATAAGTACAGGAAAAAGTCCGCAGATAAGGAATTTGTACTTTTATAATACAACACGCAAAAAAAAAATGCGAAAATAAACTTATATTTTTGGTTGAAGAAATGATCGTGACGTACATTGATGTATCCGTAGGTACCTAAATTCTAGAAAAAAAGTCAAGACTCGATCGGAACCCTCGGTGCGCGAGTCTAACTCGCATTTGTCCGGTTTTTAACCATGACACGGTTCTGGAAAATGTTGAAATACCTAAACGTATCAAGAAGACAATCTGAGTCAAGATTCAAAACTAGGTAATGTCCTTATTATATTATTATAAATTGCGTAACACACAACTCTGAGTAATATCTAATAATCTTCTGTATCCCGTGATTCACTGTGACCCAAATGAAGTAGGTAGGTAGTTGTGGTTATAAGGGGATACAAGACAAGGTTATTTTTACGTAACATGCGCGAGGGCGGGACGCACTTTACCAATTTATGATTAATGCTCCTGTTAAATTGCCGTTGTGTGCATTTCATTTAATTTATGGCGCACACGCACAGCCACAGTGCGGGCTGTCTGTTTCCATCTGTGTGTGTATACAATCCATCAACATCTTCTGGGCAGTTTTGTTCCATTGTAGACCTCATTTCTTATCATCAGGCGATATCGAGGGCTGGCTCATCACTAAATTAATAAGAAACTATAAAACGGTGGAAACTCTTCTTCTCACTTCACTTCACTATCTTGACACTTTCGCTTTCTCAATAATTTTAAATAGTTTTGCTGTTCATTTGAGTTTAGCAAAATTACGTAATATTGGGTGGCCAAATCGGATGTTAACAACTTTGTTTTTCCCCCATTTCAACGTATGGCAAATATTTACTGTTTTTTGGAGTCTTTATTTTACTTAAAGAGTTGCGGTTTAGTTTTGGATAGTTTTTAAGGACATTACTACTGTACTAATTTCAGTTAATTACTAAATTATTAGTACTAATTTCCGAAATTTCATAATCAGATTGTAAAACTTACGTTATGTCCCATTTCGGTGATCAAAATGAGATTTGCGTATCCTTTACTGATCCGCGTAAGATCTCTTAATCCACTTCGAATTAGGTGGAGTAATTTCATTATTTTTCTTTAACGAGTCCACATAATAATAATACATCCGCAGGGCAGTTTTGTGGCGAACTGTTGGGCAGTAGCGACCCCACGGACCTGATCTCCCGGAAGAAGTCTTGTTCCTCATCTCCGGCTTGCCTTAATTGGCTGGCTGGAGTGAACAATGACGAGGAACAGAGCTCTCACCGCGAGTGGAGATTCGCAAGAGCAAACTTGCTCGGGAGAAGGATGTATAATCCAGTAAGATGCTGGAATCTTGATCGTACTTCCGGGATTGTCCTGATAGCCGTGGTATACCTCTCCACTCTCCAAGTACCTCAGGATATGTTGCCTCTTTGGCGTTACGTCACTTTGTGCTAGCGACCGTTTTCGGGAGCCCATTTATTGAGCGCGCAAGTCACCCCCTGGCTTTTAAAGCCGTGTATATTTTCAGTGGTCAGGCAGGGGCCAATAGTTCTTCCATATTCCACGATAATCAGTCCACTAAACCACCCAAATCCATAACCTCTCAACCTCTCATATTTTGTTTCCATATTCTGCAATAGTCCTGCACCAACCGGGGATTCTCCTTGGGTATACTTTATATTCATAGTGCATATAGGGATAATCGCCGGTTGGTGCCCCATTTCATTTGAAAAGTCTAACGGGGCCTCTTCGAGTTGGCTTCGGCCCCTCGCACGCCTAACAAAGGACCGGGACTCCAGGGTCCCGAGACTGTCAAAGTTTAAGAAAATAATAATGATATTTTTTTTTATTTCAGACCATGGTGTCCATTTTGTTAGTAACAATGTTCTATAGACCAGTGTTAGTAATACTTCAAACTACCCAAAGCAAAACATATAAAAATAAAATAAACTCAACAATCACTACTGAGTCATTCCATGACAAATGGCGCAGCAATGATTGATGTAACTACAGTCCAGCCGACTAGCGATCCTGCTAAGGATGCTGTTGGCGCTGCCACGTACTCCACGCACCAGGAATGCGCATCTTTTACGCATCTCTGATGCACTACAGAATCGCCGCAGCCCCACCAGCACCCTGAACGCATTATTATATTGGACTCGGAGGGCACTGTAAGAATTTTGAGTATAGTCCCACATGCCGCACTTGTAGAATGATGTACAATAAGACTTAAAAAGTGTTAATTTGACTTCTGTCGAACAACGTGCAAACCTGCGAGCTATCTGTCTACATATATATGTCACCAGAAAATAGCAACCTCCGTAAAATTATAAAATAACTTGAGAGATTGTAAACTCTCGATAAATTGTCAACAGAACATGTGGAATACTTTTTTACGCATCAAAACTTGATTGTCTATAATATCTCCGTGACGGTTCGAGGAATTGTGGACTGTCATAAACTGGCGACCAATCAGCACTCTGGTCTACAATTTATCTGTTTTGGAGTTATCGTTAAAATGGAAACTTGGCCCCTCATTGGTCTTTGTTGGTGTAAGCTCATATCTGAATAAACCTATGAGAGCCTTGTGTCCAGGCTTACTATCACACGAAAACGGATAAATTATAGACTTGTACTTTGATTGGTCGCCATTTCATAGCAGTCCACAATTTTTAGGAATGACTTCGAGATATTGTAGACTATCAAATTTTGATGCGTTAAAAAGTATTCCAAATGTTCAGTTGACAAATTATCGAGATATTACAATCTCTCAAGTTATTTTATAATCTTACAAAGTTTGCTTTTTCCCGGTGACATATGATGACTAGTGGACCACCCCGGCTTCGCCTATATGTTAATGTTTTTTACAAAATTTTCCTTCACAGCCTGATAATAACAAACACAACAAAAAAAGAATTAACGAAATTGGTCCATTCTTTTTCGAGTTTAGCTCTTAGCAACACATTTAGCAATTCATTTTTATTAAATAGAAGATTTGTTCGCCCGCACAGCCAGCACCCTCCGTTTCCTCTCGATGTCATCTTTGTCCTTGAGGGCAGAGGTACTTTAACCTAGACACCCTACGCAAAGCTGTTGTCACTATGGCTATAATTCATTTACTCCGTGTAATTATTATATTAACAAACTAAAACAGATTACAATACCTACCTACAATAATGCTTACTGTCACTAGACAGAATAAACGAAAAAATCCGGCCTTAACTAATAATGTGTTAATTATTGGAATTTCTTTCGCATATAGTCACTCAACTCAAATTCAACAACAGCATTTATTTCAATTAAACCATAACAGGCACTTTTGAATAGTCAAGGTCGGTATGTCCAAAGAGATGAAGCAAGTTATACATTCCAAAGCGTAGATCTCTATGGAGAAGAACGTGCAAGAAACTCTTCGGACACTCTTTTAAATCAATGGTTTATACAATGATATGGTTACATCATTCGTGTGAAAATTATACAAACATACATATATATACTTTTTGACGCTCGTATTTAAGTCAGACAAGAATTTGCCATTGTGTTTGATTTTATTTGCGGGTTACCTACTGGTTTAGTTTACGATGCTCTAATTAAAAAAGAAGTATTTAAAGTTATCTAAATTAAAATTTTACTAGTCACTTTGTAGTTTTTTTTTAAATTATAGACTTCTGTCATACATTTGGGAACTGGTAGGGACCAAATAATTATAAAAAGTTAAGTATCCCAATCTTTTCTTTTTATGCAATGTGTAACAGAATAAATGCAACACCTGAAAAGGTGTTTTTGTACTCATCATTACGAACAACTTTTACTATGGAAAATCCTGAAAAAAAAACAGCTGTTCAGTATATTCTGTCGAGTTAGTCATTTTTTTTCTATTTCAGTGTTGGTCACATAGTATAAGTTGTTCATAATGATGAGTACAAGGATCCCTTTTGAGACATTGCGTTTATTCTGTTACACGTTATATAGACCAGTCGAGTTTAATTTGTTGCTTGTGAATTTAAAAAAAAGACATGGTGTTTTTTTATTTAGTTGAGATGAGTTTGCTCTTGACTCTAGTCTAGGTCATAGATGACAGAGACAAAAAAAGTTTTTTTTATTGTATAGTCATAGCCCGTTATTAAATATTTATTATAGCCCCAGAAAAATATCTTTATGAATCTATCCAGTCTTTACCGCAAGTACTTCTAGCCCCGGATGTACGTCTACATGGTTCTGGTATTTTCGTAATTGGTGAGTTTTGACCGCCCCAGAAATACTCGTCATCGACATCGACTTCGAATTTTCTGGTACTTGTGAACTTTATCACACACAAGTCCAGCCCCGAAAATACCTCGACACCTCAAGTTTCTGGTCTCCTGGTATTTGTGAATCTTTAGAACTCAGCTATCAGCGGCTCTGAATTTCCACTTCCTCCTCAGTGCCCATTAAGCCATGTTATTTACCGGGTTAAGAAGTAGCCTATATTTTATTCCAGGTTACGAACTATATGTGTGCTAAACATCCAAATCCAACAACATCAAATTATTATTATTATAAATCCCTCCAGCCAGTTTTGCGAGATTGTTGTCCAAACATACAAATTTTCACATTTGTAATATTAGTACGATTATTTTTATATGTTTTTGACAATATTGGTATCTTGGATTTTTGGTAGGCGTACGAGGGGCCAAAACCAACTCGTAGAGCCTGAACGGCACCAACCGATGATTATCGCTGTGAAAGTATAAGTACATATGTCGCAGCCAAATTAGCTTAATGAGTTTCAAAGCATTGACTTCTTCCTTCCGATTCCTCATTATTCATTACCCATGGCACTTATGTCGCTGAAAAGGCTAGGCTTTTAATGAAACGGCTGATTAAGCTAGTAATCGTACTATGGATTTGGCTGGCTAAAGTGGTTTGATTATTTACAACTATGAAAGGTCTTACTAATGTCACTTAAATATACACGGAAAACACGGCAGTAAGTGGGCCCCTATAAACAGTTGCTAACACATCAGTGACGTACCGACAAGAAGGCAACATATCCGGAGGTGCTGAGGAACTAGACTTCTTCTGCCTGGGGTCATTACTGCCCAAAACTGCCCCTCACCCTAGGCATGTTGCGATACCTACTTAATTAATATTAGACAGATAGTAAGAGTGAAACTAAGGAAAAGAAAAAACAATAGGAATACATTACATTATGTACCTACACTAGAAAAACATTATATCCACCACTGGGAAAGTCAGGTCCAGGAGTTGGGTAACTTTTATAGCTGACTGTACCGTACAAAAATCTAGTTTAAAAAAAAGGTTGACGAAACGGGAATGTATGAAGATCAAATTCTTGACGAAACGCAACTTTTGTTCAGTTGTTTTGTCTAGTTTTGACATGTTGACGAATCGGGAAAGTAACGAAAAGGCAATTTTTAAGTTGCTGTTATTTCGCAGCATGCCTTGTTATAATCGAAAGCATATTAAATCCATTGTAGCCCTCTGCAACAGCCCTCGTCAAAGAGAGCAGCCATTTTGCATCGTTCGGCCCACACAATGATGCACTCGACGGATGTTCAAGATAGCTCTCACAGCGCTAAATTATTGCCAGTACACTAGCGTCATTGAACCGAGTCTTGTCCCTCAGTGTGGCAGTGGCAGCTGAGTTCATATTAATATCCTCATTATATATTAATCGGGTTAACAGTTGACAGTCAATCGTGCGCGGTTCATCGAGACTGGTCAGCTCCTGGGGCCTAATTAATAAAATTGACTTGCGAGAGGTTTAGGGAGTTTTTCCATACAATTTCTGCTCCAAAATGTATCAGTGATGTAATATTTTATAGTATCGGTTATATTAAATCGGGCCCGGGAGTCGATGACAGAAAGTGAGTTTGAATTCGATCGGCGATGAGCTGAACTTGCTCTAAAAGTTCAGCTCATCTCCTTTTTTCATTAATTAGTGTGGTGGTACGACGCTTCGTCAACTAGTGTGTGAGTCATGAATCTCTTCTTGCCCTTATTCAAATTTACGGCGGGGACAGTATGCTTCTCTTTTAATTGCCATTGAGGTGGTCACCCTTCTAATAGCCGTCCCTATCATGTGACTGAGTTTGTGAGCATTGCCATAATTTCTTTTTTTCTTGTGGCAGTTCCTGGCCTACCAAGTTAAGTCTGACAGTACCTTAACCACGGACTGCCTACATATCTTTTGTCCTTTCTTTGGCATTCAAAGGTCGTCTGTAACAATTCGCTTTCAGCGAGAAGACTGCCTTTTGTTAGACCTCATTAGCAATGCTCCTATTGCGTTTTTATGGTATGCATATAAAAAAGGGGGTTAAAGTGTGTAATACATATTACAATCTATCTAGTTAAGTTGCGAATGGAGACCATTTTGGTAACCTCTCTTTGGAATTTCCTTCAGCTTTTCGTAGGTAATTTTGATGATTATTTTTCGATATTGAAGAAGGTTGGTTTCAGCTTGGACTCTAGTGCTGCTAAATACCAATATTTTACCGACAGTTAGTCATAATCATCATCACTTTTTATGCTGCCCCGATTGACATCATTCTGTCAACGACAGTTGTCGCTGAAAAACAGCGCTGTGGCTCTGTCTTTCACACGAGTCCCAGCATTATCCTGAGCGAATGTGACGCATATCTTCCCAACTTGCATAACTTTTGTTTATTTTATTTTTTGGTATGCGTCATGGTTGTCCCACATAATCTCTTTTTCTTTCTTTTCTTTTTCTATCAGCCTACAGCAGCCCACTGCTGGACACAGGCCTCTCTATCACACGCAATTCTTGTCGCTTCTCGGCAACCTCATCCAGCTACTTCTATAGTCACTCCACCTAGTAAGAAAGTTTGTTCATTTTCACTGGTTGAATGAAGTGAGCCTCTTCTCTTCTAAACTCAGCGCTCCCGCGATGTTAATGTCTCATCCTGTTTCAAGCAACAATATCGTCCGCCCATCCTGCTAGCCCCATTTCTGAGGACAATACAGCAGTTTAGTGTACTTAAACTGACTAAGCTAAGAATATTGGTACAAAGATCACTCGGTCTGCTTTCTGCATTGGCCATTGTTGCATAGTTATGCTGCGTTGCTCTCACTTCCGTCCTACTTCTTGCTATTCAGTGCTAGTTTAGACCTCATTGCTGGAGTTCATTTGGGCACGACACTATTCACGTTCACGCCGCCCTGAAACAGCATGTCAGTGAAAATTACCATCAAAAACATGTGCGTTATGAGCTGCATTGGCAGACTTCTGTGTAACTAAGATATGTTTATTTAGTCTTAATAAGAATTATCAGGTTAAGGATCAGGCTGTAATGTGCTATTGTTGGGCAAAGGTCCCCTATAGTTTTACATGAATACAAATATATTATTACATCAATTCATACGAGTGAAACATAAACATTTCAGTGTTTCTTCAATTCAATTCAAATTCTTTATTGCGAACTAAGTGTACAGAATTTTGAAGATGTTAACAATAGGTAGGATCTTAGAACTTAGTTGCCTATTAAGGCATTGCAATTTAAATAGTTTATACATAGAAAATAAAAAATAAAGATTATACATGGTCAATACTACAATTTTTCATATCATGAAACTTCTAGCGAAGCAACATTTTTGGTTAAACAGCACCCTTAGGGTCGTACAGTTGGTGCCTCCATGGGCTGTGGGCGGTTTTAACACATAGGATTGTATAACTAAGTTTGGCATATTGACCTAGAGCAGGTGACAGCGACAGGCCTGCCCGTGAACCAGGAAGCATGCCCAAGGTCAAAGTGAGGCATGCGCGGTTCACACCCTTGAACAACGACACAACCTTGTCACGTGGCGCAGTCGGCTCCCCTTACTAAGTCCTTCACTGAGTTCTAATACAAACGTGTTTTTCTTGACGTAGTTTTAAATTTTTTCTTACAAAAGAGAGTTTACTAGGCTTCCCGCACCCCAAAAGCTGTTGTACGAGGAAATGTTTCGAGATTGTTTGTGAGTTTCTTGTGTTACCGTAATTGTGAAACCCATAGCTTGCCACAGAATGTCGCAATAAGGAAATTGTGTTGTTTTCTTTTGAAAAGAAATTGTTATGAGTTGAAAATTTTATTTACGTAAATGGCTAACCTTGTTTTGTAAAATATGAACTTGACTCCCCCGCGTACAAGGTTGCATCGAGCTGTCTAAGGCCTTCCCTAAAAAGCCTAAAGAGGTTTCCACGAAAGTAGGTATATACTCGCAAATGTGGGAACAGAGTGGTATTGTATTTAGGTTTATACTTAGTTTATCATTATGCTTCCTAAGGACATTCATAGTGCGAACTTTCAAAATGATTGAATAAACCGATTTCCGAGTGATCAAGTTCTACTAAAAATAAACAGTTAATCAGTGCTTTAGACAATGAGACAGTTCATCAACAAATAACAATGATGAACAGACCGGTGTTAAGTGAGGCTACCAGCTCCTCTCCCGATGAAGACGACTTATACACGTAAGTAAATAAATGTATCACGTACCTACTTGTAATTATAAGTATATACCTACATGCTTCCGTATAAACAGATATATTTTAGATTGAAAACCATCCAAATCCTCTACTTCCAAAATACTCGTAATGTATGTAGGTTAAGAATTCGGATGGAAGATCGATACAATCAGCTGTTTCGCTGGCCTTGAGCACGTCGTAGAGGTTCCGCCGCCAGTTTATGTGTACCTATTACAGCGAAAACTATACTTCCGCAAACATTATTAGGTATACATATTCTGCAGTTCGCCAGTTGCTGTGCACTATAGGAACGAATGATGCAGCCTAGGGATCCCGCACTGTTTTCATGAAAAAACCGTATGTATCCAGTTCCATCGTTTTCAAGGCCAGCTTTGATTACTGCCCTTGAAAAGGATTTTAGTTTATGTATTTTAAAAATAACGCAGGGTTATATAAAACAATTCATGGTTTATACCTTACCTATTCATACTTATATAATTTGGCACAGTTAAAGTTGTTATGAAGAAGGAGTGCAGAAAGCTAAATTTTTTATTATAATAATTAAGATATAAGTGACTTAATGAATATATCCATTTACTGAATTGTACTGACTCCGGTAAAATGCTTGCACATCTGCGTGGCACGTTTGTGCAACTTTGAATTTTATTCCTGCACCAATACAGTATGTATTAGATTGTATTGTTGTGGCAGTAACTAATTTGATGTCCGATCGACGTGGCGCTGCTATCTGCTGCAAATAGATTGACTGTTTAGGGACTTACTTACCTAAAGGTTTTCGATTGATAAGTTGGAATAACCCTTTGAAAAAAATTGTTATTTATTGACGACAAAAAATCAGTTGCTTACATGTTAAAAATACAAGACATTCTTAAAACTAAAATCACAAACATGTAACCAACGCGCAACGCCAATGTCCACGTAATAACAAAATAATTATTAGAGAAGTGCGGCACTTTGAGGGAGTGCGGGTTTTAGAGATTACTGTGATGGCTTTTTAGGGTTCCGTACCCGTAGGGTAACCAACGGACCCCCCAAAACTTATTGTTTTTTTGCGGTTCACAGAATACATCTACTTACCAAGTTTCAACAGTACCTATAGTTCTTTTAGTTTCGGAATAAAGTGGCTGTGACATACGGACGGACATACAGACAGACATGGCGAATCCATAAGGGTTCCGTTTTCTGCAATTTGGCTACGGAACCCTAACAAAATAAAATAATGGTTTACAGTTAAAAACAATAGTCGGCATAGGACATTCATAATATTAAATGAAAATAAAATCTTCTTAATACTATTGGAATAGAAATCGTTTAAATTGAGAGAATGAGATCATTAGGTATGTCAATATAAATTAAATTAAAGGGCTCCCATACTAGCAACGGAACGGAACCGCACTCGCACTTGGCCGGTTTATTAAATTATCTAGTTAGCAGTAAGAAAACTTGGATTAGAAAGTAGCTGCAAAAACTTTATTTTTTTGAGAAAAGTTGGTTAAGCTGTACCGTAAGGAAACCTACGCCCTAAGTGCATTTGAATGACCGATGGGACCTTGTGCACAAAAACTTATTTAGAAAAATATTAAAATTTTCGAAGGGCTGGTTTGATTACAATCTCACCTGATGGAAACTATGATGCAAATGACAATGAAAAAAAGAAAATTGTTTATTTGGGACTCGCACAAGACAAACAAACCAGTAAAATAAAATTAATAACTAAACAGTATATAAAATAATTATCTGTGCGAGGCCACAATGGTCCCTATCTCAGCTAATGACGAAATGACGTGGTCCCGTCCCGTGGTCATGGTCCTATAGCTTTAATAAGAGGGGGAGGGGTTCCACGGGTCAATAAATTGGCAAATTGGAATTTTGTGGCCCGTATTATCTAGTTCGATCCAGCCCGTCCCTAGCTTTCCTCCCCCCAGCGGCTCCCTAAGCCGACGCCCGTACCCCACAGGGGGTGCCCTTAGCGTGTAGTCGCTTAGATTGTAAGTTTTTTTTTATAAGCCCTGGCTGGAGGCTTTAATATTATATTAAAGCCACCACAGGCAAGCCCGGTTAAGCAGTCGACAACCTCATAGGTTGAACTGCGAGACGCCACTCACAAAAAAGGCCCGTATTATCTGTGGCCGCGTACCTGTGTCTGAATTAGCGTTGCCTGATCCAGCGTGATTTTTATTTTATTTTATGGGACAAAAAAAGGTTACACGTTACATTTAAACACACACACTATTGTCCGCGAATTTGCAAAAGAGACAGAGATTGACCAACGTGCACATATTGCTCATCGGATTAATGGCCCCGGTTGTCATTTGTAGATCTTTGGCAGTCGTTACGGATAGTCAGAATCCAGATAATCTGACACCAGTCTTGCCAAGGTGTACCGTATTACCCAGTTAATGGGTTGTGGAGGTCTGGTAGGCAGCCGCTCCACGTAAAATACTGGTATTCAGCTGAATCTGGTTTGACTGGAAGCCGTCCCCAATATAGTTGGAAAAAGGCTAGGCAGATGATGATTAATGATTTTATTATATGTAGGTATAGATAACATAGAGCAATATATTAATATTTTACCCTTAAGGGGATCCTGATAAATTACAGGACGGTACAATACAATAGGCACAAAAAAAAAAACAGATTTTGTGAATCACCTTTTCTTTATATCGCAGGTCAGTATTCACGTACGAGTTGGCAACTATCTCAGCAACGTGGCACTTTAGAGCACCATGTTCCTAATAAATTTTTTTGTGTTGGTATCCTCTACCCTTATACATATACATGTTTCACTGCGCGCCGCGATTTAAAAAAAAAACAAAATGGCGGCCGGGTAGCTACGCCATAAAGGTTCTATCCCCGTTTGTCAGAAACATTTTATTGCATTTGTTCTGTATGGTGTCGGACGTAATAGAATAGCACTATCCCATCACTTTTGATCTTTTGAGTTTCACACAGAAAATTGAAATATTTTACCCCTTAATGGAAGAATTATTAAAGAATTATATTATTAAGGAGTATTGAAAGAGTTAGTAAATAGTAAGTAATCTGACACCAGTCTTGCCAAGGAGTACCGTGTGAAAAATTTCAATATCTGTCTTTGAAATGTTAGGTTTACTTTCAATAATTAGATCAATATACCATATAAAATTCTTCCATTACTGAGTGAGTGACTGATAGACAACGCACAGCCGAAACTACTGGTCGTAGAAAGCTGAAATTTGGCATATAGCTGCCCTACACTCCATAGGGGGGCACTAAGAGAGAATTCCCCGAAATTCTTCCGGGAACGGGAAAAAACGGGATATGCGCGTGCAAAGTCACTGGCAAAAGCTAGTAGATAAGAAAGGATGATACTTTGGTACAATAGCGAGCGAGGCCAATCAAGGTTTAGGAACTTACTTCTATATTCGACTGGCAGATAGGAAGCACCCATTCAAAATAAATTATAGGGAATTTTGATTGAAAAGGTAACTCTGGTAGAGTCCTAAGGTGCTTGTAGGAGGATCAATTAAGAATAATGAAGTGTAGGCACTTATCTATATATAAGGTTATTCTTTCAAGGTTCGAGAGAACAAGAACCAAACGTAACCGAACATAATTATTGTACATACATCAAGTCAGTTTTCGTATTTTCACTTATTTATTCCTAGTTTCGGGCACATTTGTAAATATAATAGCGCCCCGCTCGCCGTCGTCGGCCCAGGCGGACAATGCATAAGTGATTTTTGTGAATTTGTTTTACAATTCAAATCGTTAGCCGCGACCGGCCCTCGTCTGCTATAAGTAGTATCCAATAAAAACGACGAATAAAAAGTCCGGTGTCGTCCTTGAAAGTACCTACAGGCTCCCCAATAACCTAGTGGCCGTGTTTACGTAACGGAAGTACTGCTAGGAGAACATGTGGGTTGCTAGCCGGCGACAATGGCGAGACGAGTGGGATCGGGATAAAGCTACCGCATTTTACCTGTACGTTTTGTTCAAAAACCACGTCGGACGCTATAAATATTATAGTCTTTTCAGTTTTGGAAGATTTCGGGAAACGTGTGTTTTTACTTACGAAAGTGACCTCTATTGCGATGGTTCAGTGGTAGTGCACCAATATTCTCACCGACGTCATCACCACAACATGGCGTCTGTATAATTGATACCGTCTTAAGATATTTCCTTCACTTTGAGACCTTAATTATATTCGATGTTTTCATTTGCAGATTCAAGGAGGAACCTTGTTCCCCGATAGCAGGCTACTCATCAGGTAAGGGAGTTTTTTTTATATTTATACTTATGTTTTGTTTTTTTTTGCGCCGTTTATTTGTTAGATTTTTTGAATAATGCTTTGGATATTATTGAAATTTGCATTTTCCTTGCATCTGGTGTCAATGTGTTCAACAGTGATTTCATGGGTTTTTGATGATATTGTGCGAATTTTTGTATAAAGTGTTGTATCCTTGATTTTAATTCGAGATAATTTGAGTTCATCGTCATTGAATTGATGACGAAGTATCGACTTTAGCTGAGCGTATTTGAAGTTGATTTTTAAAAGACCACTTGTGTTAAAAGAGTACAAAGCATGGGTTACAATGGAATTTCATAATTTATATTGATTGCTGTTTTATTTTTTTCACTTTTAAGTGTGACTGACACTGGCTTGGCTACCATGCACACATCAGGGATTTTAATAAATTATGAAAACACAAAAAAATTGTCGCTAACTAGTCGAAAGTTGTCGCCAAAACAAAATTTGTCGGTCACTGGTTCAAAAGATATAAGGGTTTTGTAGGTGGCCGATCTGGGGAGACTCTCTCCAGAACGGGTAATATTTGGCGACTGATTCCGACCAATTGGCGACTAAATATAGGAGCAAACAGATCTTCGTTAGGTGCCCTAGTTTTTGATATATACATAAATGTGGCCAAGCTGGGGAGACTCTCTCCAGATCGGCCACCTATGAACCATTATATCTATTGAACCAGTGATTGACAGATTCTGATATTTTTTTAATTTCGACTAATTAGCGACAAATTTTTGTGTTATCAAAATTAAAATCCCTGATGGTGGCCAAGCCAGCGTTAGTCACACCACTTTTAAGTTCATGTCTTTTTCGGCGGTAATTTCGTTTCGCTAAAAAGTTTTATAATACCTAAATCATCTCTTCGGTTAGCTAATATTTGTGTGTATTATGTTTGACGAATGATTGGAACTGCTAAGCTGCCCGTTTTAATACAAACCTTTTTGGTATAGATACGTTAGGAGACCTTATCATGTAAAGTACCGTAATCTCTTCAAAATTAGAGTGAACAGGCTTCTTCTGGGTAAGCTCGCTCCATTGTCGACTTTGTCTCTGTCATCTATGACCTAGACTAGAGTCAAGAGCAAACACATCTCAAATAAAAAAGTTAAAATTAAAAACTAAGTACTCTTAAAACTTCACTTAAATTTCAAATCCTTTTAAATTGACCTGTCGGCATGTAAACACACTCCATTGTTCTAGGTTCGCGTAACACGTAATTTTCCTTGAAAAGTTTAATTAAGAATTTATAAAAACAAATGTTACAGGTACTTTATGTAAACCATACCATAAGGAAAACTTTAAAGTTTTGCAAGGACGCGGTCTTGAATTAATCTTGAAAGCTTGTTCTACGAGTAAAAACTTTGAGATCTTAGATTTATTTTTGCTGTTAGCTTTGCGGAAGCCAAGTCGGTAGCTTTCCTATTTTAATTAACTAATGTAGGTAAAAATCATGACTTAGGGCCTGTTCCACTCAGACGGACCGTCTGTTTTCCCAGTCTGTCTAAACAGACGGTATACCACGATATACCAGTGGCAGTACAATTTATATGACACTGTTCACATACAGACGAATCCAAGAAAAATAACGAAACCGGCTTTTTAAACGGCCATGAAGAGCCGTCTTATCGACCCGGATCGGATTTAGTGTGAATGAATCTGTCGATCGTCAGCCGCCGTTTTTTTTTTAAGGATGGGAAATCATCAAATGGCTTCTTCTGCTCTGGGTGGAGCGGAAGGGCGTGTCAGACTCTTACTGACTCAAACCCATCCGTGTTCCTTCTAAAGCCTTTTGCGTTCTAGGGCCGCGGTGACTCTTTCGAACAAATTCCGCAACCCTGGCAGGCTCTGGCCCTAGCGGGCCTCGTCTTCTATGCTGATATCTCTTTGAGGCGCGCGTGAAACAACACGCCATCGACCCGGGCCTGGTGGTGATCGGACAGCGAGCCACCCAACGCTCGCCGTCCGCAGGCCCGCCGTCTCACGTTTATTAAACAGACGGTCAGTCAGAGTGGGAACGGGCGCTCAGCTTACCACCTCAGGCGTCGTCATTTGCAAGGCAAATCCAATCGCGTCGTAAAGTCGACAGAGGGCGATTTTCGGTTTTGACGAACAAATTACCACGACGATAAAGGCTTCAAACATATTAGGAACATGCCTGACACTGACTTTCAGCTGCAGCCCACGAGTCGCTCGAATTCGATGGCTGTATCTGGGGGATCCAGTACGATTGCGCGAAAGACACTTGCGCAAACCCATTTCTTGAATTGACTTTTTTTTGCGAAACTATCTATCGATCTATCTTCTACGCAACTGTCTTTCGTAGTCCTGTTACCGTCTCTAAGGAGTAATTCGTACTGCTTGCAAAAATAGCTTCTTTTTTTTTAAGGATGGGAAATCATCAAATGACTTCTTCCGCTCCGGGTGGAGCGGAAGGGCGTATCAGACTCTTACTGATTAAACCCATCCGTGTTCCTTCAAAACCCTTTGCGTTCCAGGGCCGCGGTGACTCTTTCGAACAAATTCCGCAACCCTGTACAAAAATAGCTGCATTATAAATTACGTAAGTACATCAGGCCTTGCAGCAGACGATTGCGTGAGACCTTTCATCAGGACGAATCAACTCCTAATGAACGTAATGACACTGTTAGCAGAATCTTAAGGATCTATTCTGTGCAACAATAGGTAACAATGTCGAAAAGCAGACATGTAATCTAGCATTTCCCACTTAGTTTGTGATTGAGACGAAGGTTTAAAGAAAATTGATGTTGAAGATGGCCTATTATCACATTAAGGTAAAGATCTAACATTCGCAACGTTCAGGTTAGTTCAGTCCCGGCGTATACATTACCTGGAGCGGTAGCGATATATTCTGCTCGGTTTCGCGCGATATCCCGTCGTGTATTTCGTATGGAGTTTCTGCGGTTATAGCGGTCGAAACAATTGTCGCCATTCTGTCCAAGTAAATAGTTTTTAACTTGCTTTGCGAAACAAACATATATGTATTTTCACAACTAACTTTTGCAACCTATAGCGGTGGAGATTACCGCGGCCCACTAAATTTTTGCTACTGATCTGGGTATAATTTCGAATACCGCGTAGGTCAGAAAAAACCTTTAGTAGCTTTAGTACCTGCGACCTGAAAATACCCTCGCAAAAGGAGGACTGGCAAAAATGTATAGAGCACAGCCTTATGACCACAACCGTTAAGCGATACGTCGTTGGAAAGTTTTTTAAATCTTGAATCACTGTGGGCGAAAAGTTAAAACCAAGTTAAAAGAAATAATTTAATAAAAAAATTAGATTTAATTAACAATGATTTGTAAACTTCTTAAATACACATTGATACATAAAAAGCGCGTGCGTAAAAGGCAACTTGTGACTGAGGTACATCTACGGCGTCCACAAAACAGCAAATACGTAAAGCGTTAAATAAATATCCAATATTACACAGTACATTACCAGTCGTCTTAGAACCCAATGGCCTGGCATGCGACGATGGCAAGCGACCGGACGGTATGTCTTTATTCCCATGGAAGATGGGTGGGCCTTTAGTGTGGGACGCTACTTGTGTCGATACTCTTGCGCCATCCCATCTTCCTAGCTCGTCGTGCTGTGCTGGTGCTGACGCTGCGGCTGCGGCGAACCTCAAGCGGCGGAAATGTAATAACCTAGTTGGCAATTATATTTTTGAACCATTTGGGGTTGAAACTTTTGGACCGTGGGGTCCGAGTGCTCATGCGTTATTTAAAGACAGGACAGAGGATTTATAAGCATTGCCATACAATGTGGCAATGCCGCCAGTCTTTGGGCTCACTTCCAGTCGACAGCGATGCGGATGAATTTTTTGACGCCATATTTTAGTTAGGAGTTATTTTTATTTTAAGTGGAAATAGTTAGATTATTATTTAAAATACAAGTACTAGGTACGATATAAAATAAATATAGTTAAAAGCTTGAGTCTTATTGATAGATTGTCTAATTTATAGGTCTAAAATGTTACCGTTGTTCATATACTTGTTTATGTACCTAGTATTTTTATTTTATTACTAGTGGCCCGCCCCGGCTTCGCCCGGATGTATGCTTTTTTTCAAAATTTTCTTTCATAAGAACCTTCTCCTGACAATAACAAACACAACAAAATAAAAATTAGCGAAATTGGTCCAGCCGTTCCCGCGTGATGCCGTGACCAAGGGAAATAGGCATTCATTTTTATATATAGATTATTTCATTAAAAACATGTTTTAAAAAGATTTCCTGACTGCCTCAGTCACCAGTCGCCTTTTAAATATTAATGTGTATTTACGACGTTTACAATTTTATTTAATGTTATAACTAATTTTCGTTAAATTATTTCTTTTTACTTGGCAGTGATTTTGTTTTTTCGAATTCGAGATTAGCCGCCATAGAAAAAGGTGTAAAGAATAAAAAATAACCGGCCAATTGCGTGTGGGGCCACGCAAAGTGTAGGATTCCGTAGTTACCATCTCCTAAACCATGCCAGAAAAATAATAAAATGTACTTAACGATTATTAGATTACTGAGTTACAGATGCACTTGGTTTAAAGTAATTTTCTATGGAATTATTAGGATTTTTCATTTAGGAGGTTCACTTGGACCTAAAGCCTACTTAGCTGTGATAGTTTTCCTTTTAAATTTGTTATACATGCTACTAACATGAATTTTTACACGTCTCCAAAAACAACCGTTTAGCTGCCAGCTAAACGGTTGTTTTTGATTTTGTTGTTTTGACTCTAACAAAAATTTGATTTAAAGCTTAATATTTCGCAAACGGATCCTCGGAAGGAAATGGTTTTAGCAAACCCTCAATAGTTGTAAACGACCTATCCAACGATACCCCACACCATAGGGTAGACGATAAAAAAAACATCGCCACTATACATGTAGGGGGCCACCCTAAAAAACTGTATTTCAAGATTTCATTTTGTCGGCTTGATTAGCATGTATACCATACCCATACCAAATTTCAACTCTCTAGCGCTAAACGTCTCTGAGCTAAACCGCGGCAGACAGACAGACCGACGGACATGGCGAAACTAAAAGGGTTTCTTGTTGACTACGGTACCCCTTTCCAACGTAATATAACTTAACGTTATTGCTCATTAGGCTGAATTGTCGGTCCTCCTTTGACCACTCTGTAAAAAGAGACCAACCGATCGGCCTGTTAAGATTCGAAAGTGGAATTGTCACTTTTTTGTTTATTTATTATTTAAATTCCGTCCACCTCGATAATGACGTCATTCCACTGTGTTAAGATTTTCCGCAAATATAATTACTTAAAACAAAATAAAATTATTATTATTCCCTCCCTATATTTACTGAATATACCCCGATTCCACAAGATTGTATTTAAGAGCAAGTTGCTGGTGGTTAATCCTGGCTACAATGTTGTGCCTGTAAAAATATTTTAGTTAATACCTACGTTAGGCGATTGGCACACTGCAACGCACTACGCAGCGGGGTGCGTGGCAAACGAAGAAAAAATCAGCGCGTGGATGCATTTTCTGTGTGTTGGACTGTGCGTGTTTTCTATACAAACGGAGATACTTACAAACAACGTTAGAACACGCATTCACGCGCTACGCTGCGTGGTGCGTGGCAGTGTGTTAATCGCCTTAGCCAGACTAGAACAACCGGAAATAATGAGGTGGATGGATTCCCCGGGCCGGTGACATGCCAGACATATGTCAACCATACCGTCCTTCACAATGTATTTCCGGTAGTTGTTCGTCATCATAACTTCGTCCATAATCGCATAGACAAAACCTTCGGTTTCCCCAAAGAGTTCACCAAAACCCAGCCTGGCTACGGACGCTAAGAAGTCTAAATCCATGTAAGACCCGATAAAAGCGCCCGTGAAGCTCCTTGCTCTGCCGTCCTACTTCCCTGTTACCCTTCGGCAAAACTCTTACTTTAGGAACGTGTCGAGATGTTATAGCGGAACCCGAAATGCAAACGGAAATAAAAAAAAGTCTCTTGTTCAGAGCATTGATGCAAAGCATAAATATCTTGAAGGCTCTTCTGATCGGACCTCTTCAGGATTTGTACACGGCCAATAGTATTCCTTTACAAGCTTTTATTTAACTTGCAATGTATGTATTCGTATGTACATATTTGTTCGGGTGGACTCTTGCAACTGAATTTTAAACTGAATCTTCAACCGATTGAGCTGACATTTTGTATAAACATTCAGTTTGGATTTTGTACTACAATGTTGTATATACATGGTAAGCTATGTGACGTTATTCTAAATGCAACATGGTGGAACACCCAAGATGGCGGACTAATTATTTTTAATGCATTACTACAATATGGGTAACAAATGAAAGTGCTTGCGGCGAATAAGTCGAAAAATAAAGTGGCGTCACTCTAAATCAAATATGGCGGACTAAGTTTTTAATGCTTGCCTACAATATGAATATAAAATGAAAGGACTAATTAATAAAACGAATGCGGGTTTAAAAAAAATAAGATGCTGAACATAAACTCCAATTGCTCCAATCCTTCTGGAATTAGTGAGAAACGTGTCCAGCGATATTAAATCAATCAAAAGTTAAAACCTTTTTAAAAAACAAGCTTATATTTAAATGCACTAAAAAAAAAACACTTACTTTAAAACTTTTACTATCAACTTATAACGTCATTACACAATTTATATGATATAAAAGCTTGACGCTAGATTTACTTGTGTAGATAAACAAGTAAATTAAATAACTTGATGTGATTGATTTTAACTATTAAATATTTCAAACTAAGTAAATACGAGTACTTAAATCTTGCGACAAGCTTTACAACGGCTTCTTCAGTCCGTCAATATTTACCTCCGAATTGGAGACTCACGGATGACGAAGAGAAATCGGATGACGGAAATCGGATCTAGTGCGTAAACAACTATACAAATGGTTCCATAACTACTTCGGAGCGTATTTTATGTTTAACTAGTGGTCCCGACAGACGTTGTCCTGTCCGAACGTTTGCTTTGTGTCTGACGAAAAATTATAGGAATCGATTGCAGCGCCGCCTACAGGGTCCAATTGTGAATATAAACCATTCTCGAATCCCCTTGAACACACACAAAAAAATTCATCAACATCGGTCCAGCCGTTTAGGAGGAGTTCACTGTCAACATACGTACAGAAGAATTATATATTTAAAGGTAGGGTATTTGACTACTAAAACAAAGATGAATGAAAAGTTATTTGAAAAGGTATAAGTAAAATCGTACGATTAGTGAAAAAACAAATAAAATCATACGCTTTTGAAGTTATTCTTCTATCCCTGCCACGAAAGAATGCACGCCAGTCCGACTCGCACTTGGCCAGTTTCTTGTGTTGGATATATTTTGCGTCTGCAATTTTTTTTTGTGGCGAGACCCATTTGCAATTACATAGATCTTTGAAAAGTTAATTTCTAAATTTCAATTCATCCAATTTTGTGTCTCAAACATTACATCAAGGGCGTACCCAGCTAGGGGCAGGGGGATCAGCTGCCTCCCCCCTAGAAGAAAAAAAAATCCATCAATTTCAATTTTCTTGGCAATTTCTATTACTGGAAAATAGAACCTGAGAATTAATTAAGTGTTTGAAAAAAATAAACATCTCTTCAATCGTTATTTATTTTTTATTTGATATTTATTAAATCATTTTATCTAGAACTAGCACTTCGCCCACGACTTCGTCCGCGCAGATTTAGTAGGTACTCCACAAACTTCAACGTCTTCCCCCTTTTAAAGGTTAAGCATTTCTGCTGCTGATTCTCTGGTCTCAGGATCAGCGCAACCATTTACCCCGTTCACCCCGTCTGGGGTTGATTATGCAAAAAATATTAGATCTGTTTCACTTCACCTACTTTTAGTTTGTTCGTACTAATTTTCCACGTAAATTGAAGCAAGCAGTAAAGTCCTCCCCTAAAAACTTCATCACCCCTTTTCGCCCCCTTTAGGGGTTTATTTTCGAAAAATCCAACATTAGTTATTCTTACTTTTTTATGCCGTGTTTCAACTTCACCAGACCAAGCATTGAGATTATCCCCAGTTCGCTCAAACCGCAACATTTTCTTAGAGCATTTTTATAACCGTCGTAATTTGTAAATGAAAGGCCCGATTTGAATAATTTAAATTGTAATTTACGTGAAAATAATCGACCTTAATTCAAACTATTTAGATGGATAAGGATTACTATTATGATACCAAAATCACCACTTTTCCATTCCACTTGGGTTTTGATAGAATAATTTGAGCAAAAATTGGTCATTGTGACTTAACCATAATGATTAGATATTTACCCTCGCGGACTTTTTAATAGGCAATAATATGTACTTTAATCAGACATTATTTTTATGTATCATCAATGGTTTCCTCAGCGCACGCCAAACAATGATTTTACTAGGCAAAATTTTGCTTCTTAAGGTACCGGGTAAAACGGGGTAGATAGAAATGATGGGGTAAATAAAAACAAAACTTTGACTGCAATTTTCACGTTATTTAAATGTTGTTTGCATCAATGAAGAACTCCATTTTTTTTTATCAATTATTTTATTATGAAAGTATTTATGTGAAAATACCAATAAAAGTTTCGTTTTTATTCACCCCTGCATTTCTATCCACCCCGTTTTACGGTAAAATTTTTGCCCTGGCTGGGGGCCTTAAATTCATTTGAGGCCACCACAGAATAGTCCGGTTAAGCAGTAACCAGCCTTAGTGTGCTGAACTGCAAGTGGTCATAGTCAAAAAAGAAAAAAAAAACGATTAAAATATTCTTTAGGACAACAACAACATGGAATATTTGTAGTAGTGTATGTTTCAATGTCATGGCCTACTTTTCTAGCATTTCTGCTATTTCGTTCGCTCTGCTGATTTGTCGAGATTCATCGTTCATCATCGCCATAGTTCAGAGAGCTTGTACAGATTCATTTTGGCACATCGTGTCTGTGTCACTAGAAGTTTTTTTTTTCTTTTCTGCAAACCTCTTCGTCACGTTTGGTAAACGTATAGAGGTATGCGGAACAGAGAGAAAAGTCCCGATTACCTCCACTGAAAAGGGAGGATCCTTCGACCAGACGGTTGTTGTGTCTGGTAGGCAACTGCCCGATAGTTGATATTCGCACTGTTCATGTTCAAATCGCACGGAGAACTTTGCTTGCGTGATGCAGGATTTAGTTGTCAGTTCGTCTTTTTGGTTCTTTTTGTTGCCGTACAAATTACGCTTCTTAGTTTTTGATGTGGTGGCATTGATACCGCTACAAACGAATGTGGTCTTAGGGCCAGATTTTAAATAGTTATTGTGTTTAATTGTAAATACCGAAATGTAAATAAACTACTAGAAATAAATACATACACCGTCCACTTTGGGCGAAGCGGAAGGGAGTGTCAGACTCTTACTGACTATAACCCACCCGTGTTCCTTCTAATGCCCTTGGCGTTCCAGGGCCGCGGTAACTCTTTCGAATAACCCTAAACCCTAATTCCGCTACCCTGGTAGAACTACATTCAGTATACGGCTGTTCAATATCGCACGTGGAGTTTTAGAAAAAAGTTAGGCTTTGTAGAGTATCGTGTCTATCATTCAGACATGTGTGTGAAGGTTTCTCAATTCTTCTTCTTCTTTCAAAATGCGATCACTGCTTGTCGTAGGTATAAATAAAAAAACAACGGGTTGCACTACGGGAGTGCCGGCAGAAGTGAAAACTTGAACATTAACGTTGTGCATTTTTGATATTTTGGAATGGTTAGGGAATAATTTCGCACGAATTGCTTTAATTATCAGTATAAAAGTACTATCATTTATGTGGTAAAATACAATATTTAATTATTGCGCTATCGTACACAAACATGACAATTTACAATACATTAAAAATTTTACACGTTCTAAATAGTTCTAAAACGGAGGGAAAGTTCTGACTTTCCCTCCGTTTTACGAATTTTCGATCAGGTCACGTGTCCTGACGCGAGTTTAACATTTTTTACCCATCCCAAAAAGTACACAACGCCGCTAAAGAAGTTTTCACTTCAATCATGGCCAAATACGTGTCACCGTAGTTAATTGTCTCCTAAACCATGCCAGAAAAATAGTAAAAAGTGATCATCATCATCATTATATCAGCCGAAAGACGTCCACTGCTGGACATAGGCCTCCTCCAAGTGTCGCCACAACATCCGGTCCTGTGGGTCTCGCATCCAGCGGCTACCCGCGACCCTCACCAGGTCAACTCGTCAGGTCAGCAAAAAGTACTCAACTATTACTACATTAATAATAATAATAATAGCCTTTATTAACAATCTTAATCTTACAGAGTTTTAAATATTCTAACTACTTAAATAAATTTTATTATAACTAAACAATATATATATATATATATATATATATATATATATTTTTTTTTTTTTTTTTTTTTTTTATACTTAATTATCTATGATGACACCGGTATTAAGATTGTCTTGCGTTTCCGCAAAGGCCTCCCCAAGGGCTTGCCAACCTTTTCTATTATGGGTCTCCCTCTCCCAAGTATGTCCGGCAACTCTCCGTATTTCGTCCTCCCATCGAAGGTATTGTCTCCCGCGCTTCCTTTTATTTTCTCGAGGGCACCACTCGGTTACGTCTTTAGCCCATTTATTTTTATTGCTTTTCATCATGTGCCCTGAACATTTCCATTTTAATTTTCTGATGCAGTATGTTACATCTGTAATCTTTGTTCGGTTTCGTAGTGTCCTTAATTTTGTTTTGTCCCTGAGCTTGACATTCAGCATGCTTCGCTCCATACTGTGTTGGCAGACCTCAAGTTTGTGTGTATTTTGTTTGGTTAGGCTCCAAGTTTGACATCCGTATGTCATGACTGGCAGGATACATGTGTCGAATATTTTCTTTTTGGATTTGAGTGGAATTTGGGAGTTTTTCATAATTTCTTTGAGGGACCAGTATCTTTTCCATGCTAGTTGAGTTCTGTTGTTTATTTCTTTAGTTGTAAGGTCATCTGGAGAAATTATCTGACCGAGGTATGTGTACTCTTCAACGTATTCCATATTTATTCCGTTAACTATAATAGGGGTGTTGTGGGAATTAGACATAACTTTAGTCTTTGTCGTATTCATTGAGAGTCCCATTTCGTTGCTTTCGTATACCAGTTGTATCAGCATCTCTTGTAAGCTCTTCGGATCTTCGGAAATTAGAATGAGATCGTCTGCGAATCTTAGATGGTTTAATTGCAGACCGTTGACTTTCAATCCGTATTTATTCCATTCGAGACGTCTAAATATGTATTCAAGAGCTGCTGAGAACAGTTTTGGGGAGAGTGGATCTCCCTGTCTCACTCCCCTTTTTATAGGGAAGTATTCTCCTAGTTTTTCTGTCCGTATCTTTGCTTTCATATTTTTATATATATTATTTAGTAGTCGAATGTACTTAGGTTGTACTCTTTGTGTTTTAAGAGCCTCCCATATTTTCTTATGTTTTAGAGAGTCGAACGCTTTGTTGTAGTCAACGAAAGCTAAATAATATGTTATATGATATTCCTTGCATTTCTGGATAAGTTGTTTAATGGTATGGATATGATCTATCGTTGAAAAATCGCTACGAAAGCCAGCTTGTTCCCTCGGCTGATTTTCGTCGAGAGTTCTTGTCATTCGATTAAGAAGTACTTTTGAGAACACTTTATAGATGTTAGACATCAGGCTAATCGGTCTATAATTGGATATATTTTCTTTTTTCCCCTTTTTGTGAAGCAATATTATTGTTGAAGTGGTCCATTGTTGAGGTATGCATTCTGTATCTAGTATCTCATTAAATAAGTCAGTGATATATTCTAGTATAATTTCGGATGTCCCAATCAAAAGTTCGTTCGATATGCCATCTTCTCCTGGAGCTTTGCCTCTTTTCTGAGACTTAATTGCCATAGTCACTTCATCCTTTAGTATCACTGGAATTTCCTCCTCACTATTTGTGTAGATGTCAATGGTGTGATGGTCATCGTATGGTATTATGTCGTCATATAGTTCACGGTAGTACTCCGTGGCAATCTCCAATATGTCCGTTCTGTTCGTCTTGTTTTTCTTATCTTTGGGATGAACCATTTTATGTATCCAGTCTGTGCTCTCTTGTAACTCGTCCCATGGCCTTCTTGACTCCGCCTGTGTTTTCTATGTAATAGTTTATTACGTTGTTTCTTCTTTTTTGTCTGTATTTTTTAATTTGTTTGTTTATTTCTTTACTTAGATGTTCTATCGCTTTCTTATTGTTTTTTCTGTCTTCAAATAGATTTTTTCTTTGGGTTATTAATTTTCTTGCTTCTGGACCTATTCTGTCTTTAGTTTCTTTCCTAGTTTTGAGTTTTTTTTCAATATTTTTCAATTCTTGTTCAAATGTATTGTATTTGTCTTGGATGGTTTTGTCTTTCCCTATGCATTTTAATCTATTTTCTAGTGGTTTTAAAATACTTTCTGCAATTGGTAAGCATATGGGTATTTTGTTACCTTGAACAATCCTCCTGATTGTTTTTGGTTCTGATGTGTACATTTGTCCTCTTAGCATTCTATGATCCGAGTTGTAGTTTAGTTTGTTTACAACATCAATGTTCAAGAATGTTCTTGGTCTGTTTGTGAGAATATAATCTATTTCATTCCTCGTTTTGCCATCGGGTGAAACCCATGTCCATTTTCTATTGTGTTTTTTATTGAAGTATGTGTTCATAATGTGCAGATTGTTCTCTAATGCGTAGTCTTTGTCCGTTATCATTTCTTATCCCCTTTGAAAAGGGGCCGATAATATTCCCTTCATTCTTGTTTCTTTTGCCAATTTTACTGTTAAAGTCACCCATTACGATCACTGATTTATATAAGGTTGACATGACTTGCTGAAGTTTATTATAGAATTCGTCTTTTTTATCTGGACGTGATACTTCCGTTGGTGCATATATTTGAAGGATAGAAGTGGGGTGTCTATAGCCAGGAAGTTTTATGTTCAAAATGGCAATCCTATCTGATATTCCTCTAAATTCAATTATCTCATTTTTTAAGTATTTCTTGACCATAAATCCTACGCCATATGTCCCAGTCTTCTCGTTTATGTGGTAAAATATGTATTTGTCATGCTCTTCAATTTTCTCACCGTCTCGTCTCACGTCACTCAATCCTATAATATCCCATTTGACCGTTTCTAGTGCATATTCAAGTTCCATTAGAAATTCTTGTGTTTTTAGTGATCTTGTGTTGATTGTAGCTAAGTTAAATTTGCTTTTGCTCCTTTGATTTGCATTGTCGGCGGATTGTGTTTTAAGTATTGTGTTGTATTTCTCAGGTGCAAGCTTTTGGGGGTAGTGGCCTAACTCCCCGCGGTGGCCAACCGTGTTGGGGATTCTTTTACTTGTCTGTGTTGTGCAGTTTGTGTTGTTCTTTATTTTTACGATACCGGTGTCTAATAAATCCTATGCCTTGTTTGGTTGAGTTTGTTTCTCTGATAGCGAATGGGATCTGGCCCTCATATAAGCAAACGCATCTGTCTTATGCAACTTGGGTGGAGCGATGATGTTCTTTGTCCCGTCGGCGGGACGTGTAGGTGTTTGAATGCTCGGCGGAGACAGGGAACAGTCGCGTTTCCTTTTTTCTACGTTGGATTTCTCTTTAATGATCACTTTATAATTCTTAATATAGGCTTCGTTTCCTTTCTCTCTTTCTTGTTTCAATTGCTGTTGGAGATTTTTACGAAGTTCCATTGTTTCTTTAGAGAAATCTTCCGATAAGTATGTATTTTTGGGCAGTTTTGCTTTATTTCTTAATATTTCGACTTTCTTTAGGTAAGATGTAAAGGAAATGAGAATAGGTCTAATTTTTCCTTCTCGGTGATTTCCCAATCTATTGAATTTATTTATTTCTATTTTCTCAACCTTGATATTAGCATTTTGTAGTGTGTTTTTTATTATATTAAACAATTCTTCGTAGTTGTTCTCCGTTTCTTTGACACCATGTAATATAATATTATTTTTCTTATTTGCGTTTTCTAAGTAGTTAATTTTTCTATTTAAAGTCTCGACTTTCATTTTTAAGCTTTTATTTTCCTCCAATATTGGTTGTATTTCTCTATCTATGGCGCTCATCAAGGTGGCAGTTACGCTTTGTGTAATTGTTGTGGTTTGTTTTTCCAATTCTATTTTCATCATCTGGAACAATTTTAACATCTCTTCTGACATTCCACTTTCCATTATGCTATGTTTGTGTAGGTTGTGGGATTGGAACGCAACTACTCGTGTTATGTTGGCACCACTGCAGAATTGTCAAGTCGATGTTTAAAAACAAGTTATGCGTAGTTTGGAACGCAGCACTTTTAGAACCAATCAAACGTCGACTCAGGATTTGAATGTCAGGTAGCTGTCGCTTGTATCGGTTATGTTAAATTGACTTTTTCTAACCTCTAACTGTGGTGATCGAAGTTTTCTTGATTTTGCCTCAACAATTATCTTCTTTGTGTCTTATTGTGACGATTGTATGCCTCGCTGTGTCGCACTGGTAGCAACCACTGCAGTCTAGCACCGTTTGGGTTGTTTTTTCCACTAAATTATAAATAAAAGTCGGGAGCGATATCAAAACACCGTTGTAACTTCAGTCTACTACTACTTACTACATTACAAAGTTACAAATGCACTTGGTTTTAAGTCAATTACTATGGAATTATTAGGAATTTTTTACTTACCCAGTTCCATTTCAAAAGTTGGTCGACTATTACTTATTAACTCGTTAAGCCTAGCTAGCGGTGATAGTTTTCCTTTTAAATTTGTTATTATGCTACTATAAAATAATTAATTTTTTCTCGTCTCCAAAATAACAAATAGCTGGCAGAGGGGGTGGGGGACACTTGACTCTAACAAAAACTTACTAGCACTTTAAAGCTTAATATTTCGTAAACGGATGCTTGGATGGAAAAATAGTTTTAGCAGACGCAATATAATACAATATTTAATATACAATATTTTTAAACGACCTATCCACCAACACCCCACACCATGGGGTAGACGATAAAAAAAATCGCCACTTAACATTTAAAGTGGCGATGTTTTTTTTTTATAAACCCTAAAGAAGATTTAGAATAGAGAATTGATTAAGAAATTAGAATAGAGAATTCCATTTTTAATTTATTTAAATTTTATGTATCATAGTGGTACATGGGCGGACTTAATGCATCAAGGTATTCTCTACCAGACAACCTTTGGGTTATTGTGTGTTAATATTGAATTAACATTTCGGAAAGAATATATAGATAATGTATAGAATACTAATAAAATACATATATATGCTAAAATAATAAACTAATTAACATGATATATATTAATTATCATACCGATTAAGAGAATTCATAATAATCATGACGATGAACATCTAAGAATGACAATCTTTTAAGTAGTGTTTTCGGATTTTACGCTTAAAGGAAAATTTAGACTCAGCCTTTTTTATGTTGTAAGTAGGTTTAACATAACTCGTCAATCTTTTAAAGTAATTTTAAGCTAGATGAGGCCGGTGTTTCCTAACTAAAAAATACATATTAAAATATATTTTCTAAACTAAACCATTAACAGGTACTTTTGAATTGTCAAAGTCAGTCCGTCAAAAACATGAAGCTATTTGCACGTTCGAAAGCGTAGATCTCTATGGAGAAGAAGGTGCAAGAAGCTCCACGGACACTCTTTTAAATCATTTTATGTTTACAATAATCCTGGGAAGCAGCCACCTCCTTCTGCGAACCAGTAATGCTAGCAAATGATCCCTCATACATATCTTTTGTATTGTGCCACTGTATTGTTCATTCATTCTCACATCTCTGAGACTTTTCTGTTTGTGCACAGGAGCTCAGATATCACAATTTTCTTTGACTATTTGTAGGGCTACAGACGGAGTTGCTGTAAAGGTGCTCCGTCACTTGGAGCATTCGCCTGTAATGTAACGTTACAGAGTCGAGCACAACATCAGTGAGGGAAGAGAACCGAGCATTCAAGTGCAGCAACTTGATGATATAATGTGTAAAATCGAATTTGAAATGTTACATTACTGGCGGATGCTCGTCAAGTAAAGGAGACAGTACTGTAATGTAACGCTCAAAATCGAATCTGAAATGTCAGGTGGTTACATGGTTTTGAACTATTGTAGAACCTGCCAGGTAAACATATCCCGTAACCCGCCCAGTCGATTTTCAAAATCAAATCAAAATCAAAAGTCATTTATTCAAATTAGGCTGAGTGCCAGCACTTTTTGAACGTCAAAGTTCTACATAAAGACAGTCCCCCAAAACGCCCGCCCGTTATCTCTTCCTAGTGTTGTAGCTGGGAAGACTCAAATCATTCGCCATAGACAGGCTATCCAAGTGTGCCATATGTAGACAGCTATGCTATTTAATTAGTGGGCAATGTTATCGGGAGTGAAAGTTCTCACATTGAAAGTTCTTATTTTTACCAAGTTATACCGATTATTAATAAATTGTACCGAACGGTAGATTTAACCCGTAGTACCTATAAATAAAATTCCTATATTTATTTTCAACCCCTGCAACTTTGCAAATAAGTTCACAAACACCCTGTAATGCGAGAACATCTGATTTTGAAGCCCACCGGCAGAGAAACAATAAAATTCCAAGATTTTCACACTGAAGGGTTCGTAAGCGTTAAACATTATAAACATTGTTTATCAGAATCATTCCTTGTGCTTTTTTGCCGACGTTTTAATGAACTTGTTAAAAGACTAGTTCCTCCTCTCCTCAGTGTTGCAAACATTGCATCCTGGCCTTTTTATTTCTTTCAACGTTCGAGTTAGTGTTACTAGATTAAATTACCAAGTTTTACCTTCAGGGTAGTGATAATCAGGTCATTTCTCGGTAGCTACGGAAAGTTTAATCTTAATTTTATAGTTTTCTGAGAAACCAGTTTGTTTATATAGATAACTTTAAGCTTTTTCTGACGCTTTGCTGGCTAAGAGCGAGTCGGCTAGCTATTTGTAGATGTTTTTTGGGACAAGCCCGCCACACATTCCCAACCACTGCAACTCCTGAAAGCCAGAATCAAAAGTGGCGACCACCAGAAAAAAACGCCGACTCAATGAAGCTCGACGCGTTCTGGAGAAACGATTTAACTGTCTTGGATCCCGCAACGAAATTAATCAGAAAAGCAAAGCGAAGGAGTAGGAAAAAAAGCATTTGTTGATGTCCCGTAAAACTCTTTGAGCAGTCGGAACCCAGAATCAAAAAATCTAAATCAAAAGTCATTTATTCAAATTAGGCTGAGTGCCAGCACTTTTTGAACGTCAAAGTTCTACATAAAGACAGTCCCCCAAAACGCCCGCCCGTCACCACTTCCTAGTATTTTAGCTGGGAAGAAGAAGTGGCGCAACAGACTCCCCAGCAACACATCTGTCTGTTAAGTTATAAAACTTGAATTTATACAGCAGTATGCAAAGTTTACAAAACATGACACCAGGTCCAGGGCCTCGAGTCTAATGTCTCAACCACAACCGTCTCAAAGATATGTCCTAACTAGTTGCCGCCCGCGGCTCCGGCCGCGTTAATGTTGAAAATTATCCCAAGGAAACATACTCCCGAGATAAGAACTATCCTATGTCTTTTTCCGGGACTCTAGAATGTCTATACCAAATTTCATCTAAATGCTCGTGAAGAAGTAACAAACATACACTCATACTCACAAACTTTTGCCTTTATAATATTACTAGCGGACGTCACGCAGTTACACCCGCGTAGTACCCGTTACCGTGGGATTACGGGGATAAAATATAGCCTATGTTACTTGCTGATAATGTAGCTATCCATTGCTGAAAGAATTTTTCAAATCGGTCTTGTAGTTTTTGAGTTCATTCATTACAAACATACACACACACACAAAAATACAAATTTTTCCTCTTTATAATATTAGTGTAGATGTGATGTGATCTGATGTGATATGTACTGTTGTAATATTTGCACCATATCAGCACAGCCCGCCTTGCTAAGAAGAAGTGGTTATCACTTTCGTCGCACTTATTTCGTCTTCAACCCGGTTTCAAGAGCAGGTCGTGTCTGTGGCTTTTAGCTCGCTTTATATCCAACAATCCTGTGTATTTGTCACCGGAAAATGACAAACTCTGTAAGATTATAAAATAACTTGAGAGATTGTAAACTCTCGATAAATTGTTAACTAAACATTTTGAATACTTTTTTACGCATCAAAATTTGATAGTCTATAATATAAACTGGCGACCAATCAGCACTCTGGTCTACAATTTATGGGTTTTGGTGTGATAGTTAAATTGGGAACTTGGCCCTTCATTGGTCTTTTTTGTTGGTGTGAATATCTGAACAGACCAATGAGAGCCTTGTTTCCAGGGTTACTATATCACACGAAAACGGATAAATTGTAGACTTGTGCTCTGATTGGTCGCCATTTTGGTTGGAAGAGCATTCTTTGCTGATTTAGGCAAGATCCCTCAACCCGCTTCGAGTGACTAATAAGATGGTTTTTTTTTAATATAATATATATATTTCGCTGCATAGCGAGTGCTGAGATGAGGAGGAGGGAGAGGAGGGACTTTTTTGGCCTCGCACAGATTTCATGAATTTCATGTTGTTTGCCTTATTAATTAATTTTAATGTAAGCACTATTACTTCTTAATTCATTTTTTTTTGTCTGTCTTTTGCGAGTCCCAAATTAACAATTTTCTTTCTTTCTTTAAAGAACCTACATGGCAGGTTATTGTGGGTGGTAATCGCTACCGTTTTAAGAATTCCATTTTTTTACTTCATCAAATTAATCTGCAGAGTTAAGAAAAGCTAAAAAACTGTTGAGTTCTAATAAGACGGCGCCGCAAGCCTTGCAGGACAAACTTTTTCTGGACTAATTAATCGAAAGCGTTAATTGACCTCCAAATTCAACAGATTCCAGATATTCAGATTTTTTCTATGGTGTCCTCTAAAAGGACGTATTGTGGAGTATTTTAAACACTAGCAAAACATTTATTAATATGTTGTTAAAATAAATAGCGCGACCAAAACTTATGGCATTTTTAGGCAGCAAAAAGGTGGAGATTTGGCAGATATTATTTACCACATAAAATCACAAAACCTATATAATACAAAAATCTAAAAAAGATCTGGACCTTTTTGCTTGATAAAAGAAAATATCGCAATTAAAAGTTATATTTGTCTTTTCACTGAACAGCGGCCTAAATGACATCCAGCCAACACGCCTAAAACAATATTTCATGAACGGGCTGGCAGATGCTTCATAGAAAAGGAGAACCGTGTGACGAAAATATATGAAATATTAAATTTTGGGAATTCTAAATTCAAACAACTGCCAATTTCAAAATTTTAATGGCGCGTAAACGGCTGATTAATCCAAGATTTGGCCACCCTATCAATGATACAAAATTCGATTATTTGGAGTGCTTTTGTTGTTTTAAGGTGTTGACGATTCTTGATTCTTTGTCTCTTGATTCATGATTCTTTGCTCATCGAATATTGACGCTGAATTTTTATTGCTACATAATCTGACACCAGTCTTGTTATCGCATGTTGTCGAAGACTGTACATACAGTATCGAGCCACAACTGTAAGGCCTCATTCGCACGGGAGTTTTTTTAACGTCCGGTAAAACAGCGTTCAAATAGAACAAATGCTTTCCAGAGTATGTGTTCCACACGTCAGCGCTTATAAAACGCAGAGCTTTTTTAACGCTCGTGCGCACGGGGTCTAACGGTCGAAATAAGGTTCAATTTGATTTTATGCCAATATATTACTGATCCTCTGACTGAAGATGTGTCGCTTGGGGTATGGTCAGTATCGTCGTTTTCGTATTCATTATTCAAGTTATTCACAGTGACCGTTGTTATGTTAATATTTGAATAATGATGGAAGCTACCGGTTGCCCTGAACTTCTACCTTCAATTGCATTAGGTATATGCTACGTATATTGCGTTGTATGACTCTATTTATTCGTGGCCCCGAGCCTTACCGAGAGTTTTTAACATATTCGATCGCCTATCGTCAACATCAATTTGCACTGAAACTGAATAAGTACATTTTGGTGGCAACAACGGGAATATCATCATCATATATCAGAGTCAACGTAAACCGTTGCCAATAACGAGACAAAGCTGAAATAAAACACTCATATCATAAGGAACACAAATATGCCCGCTGTCTAATTGTGTAACGTGTCTGTCACTGTCCTTTGCGATCTCTTTGACTATGATTAGATTAAAATAACGACTTCCAAATTTAGTGATGTGAAAAAGAAACTGCGAATGTAATTTGAAAAAGAAGTATTAATGATACTACAGAGGTATTAGGAATAGGGTAGAAAGTTCCTCTTCCTCCATTGCAATTCAAGGAGATTCCTTTTTTTACGTGATGAAACTCCTCCTGACTTTAGTCAGCGGTGGTGTGGTTTAACTGTGGTTTTAACCACACGGTGTTTCTCCTCGTCATTTCCTGGTGGGACACGTTCGCATTCTCCACAATCAGCCCAGCGATAGTGACAGTTTGCGATAGCGAACTGCGAACCCCATCTCTGGCATGGGAACACCGCGCGACAGCAACTCAAGCCTATGTGCTTGAACGACGGACTTCCCCAAGTTCGACACCCGCAACATTGAAGAGGACGGAAGGGGGCATAGTCAGCCCTCCTTCGGCGCCCTGTCCTTCCGACGCGGATATGCAAAGTGGAGGATATCTCTATCTCCCATTTTAGGAAGTGGTGACGGGCGGGTGTTTTAGGGGACTGTCTTTATGTAGAACTTTGACGTTCAAAAAGTGCTGGCACTCAGCCTAATTTGAATAAATGACTTTTGATTTTGATTTTGTAGCCAATTTCACTGCCGTCACTTGTTCGACGAAGGCAGCTACTACTTGTTTAGGTATAAAATTATATTTCCATGACGACTAGCCCCGCCACCTCTCGCTTCCGAACACAGATTTGATTATGGCCGGAAGCGAGAAATCACCCCCTAATTCGGCAACCAGGGCGTTGCGCTAACCTAATCTAATTGATCCAGATCAGGTACGGCCCGATGGTTATTGCCGGGCTAATCTCACGGATAACTGGCTGCACGACGTAGGATATTTGACATCACGTACTTCGTATGTGGCTCCATAGTTGTCGCTACTGAACTAAGGGTGATTTAAAGGCTGACTGTTATAAACATGGTGGTCGAAAGGCATCTGAAACAAATGAGCTTTGATAGGCATTGTTAGAGTGTATTTGTCACCGGAAAATAGAAAAGTCCGTAAGATTATAAAATAACTTGAAAGATTACAAACTCTTGATGAATTGTCAACTGAACATTTGGAATACTATTTTACGCATCAAAATTTGATAGTCTATAATCTCGCGAAGTCAAGTCCGAGAAATTGTGTATTATAATAAAATGGCGACCAATCAGAGCACAAGTCTATATTGATCTGTTTTCGTGTGAAAGTAAACCTGGAAACAAAGCTTTCATTGGTCATTTCAGAGAAAAGAAAGACTAATGAGGGGACCAAGTTTCCAATTTAACTATCACATCAAAACAAATAAATTGTAGACCAGACAGCTGATTGGTCGCCAGTTTATTTCAGTCCATACTTTCTGGGAATGACTTCACGAGATTATAGACTATCAAATTTTGATGCGTAAAATAGTATTCCAAATGTTTAGTTGTCAATATTTATGAAGAGTTTGCAATCTCTCAAGTTATTTTATAATCTTACGTAGTTGACTATTTTCCGTTGACATACTTATCTGTTAACAGCCAGTCGGTCGGCCATCAAGCACTTGACTTTAGCAACGAGATCAACTGGCTGCTAGTCTAGTCTAGTTAATTTTTAATATCGTTGACAGGATTTAAAATAGTTTATTGCGAGTATTTCCAGTTTTTTGATTTATTGTTGTATCGGTGTCTCCACATTGTATATATGTATATGTCACCGGACAATGGCAAACGCCGTAAGATTGTAAAATATCGTGTAAACTATTTTTTTTAAATATGAGACGGATTTATTGGAAACTACTGAATTTGGATGGGATTTATTGAATACAAAACGTTTTTTTCATAATATATCGAGAAATAATAATCTTATCAAGAATTTTTACAATCTTTCGGAGTCTGCAATTTTCCGGTGACATATATACATATTATACTTTAAGGCTGCTTTCTTGTTTTCCAACAGAAACTTTTCTCTTAGTCAGTACTATAGTAGAGGTGTAGCTAAACATACAAATATTGTGAGAAAGTAAAATATATTATTTTTGTGGAAGGTCAGTATGTAATCTATGGAAGTAAACTGCATCAATAACAAAATTTTATAATTCTATTCGCCAATAGACACTGATTGTCACAGTTTAATTTTTAACGGCAAAATTGAATGTTCCTGAGAGCGTAAACGGGATACGTGACTAGTCTATTATATGCGAAATAATCTTACATGGTTATGTTACTTATTCATGATACAAAATTTTCCACGTTAGAATGGAATTTTAGATCCTTTCTTATAAACTTTAAATCCTCAAACTGCATGAATTTGTTCTTTTGTTCTACGCAATTTTGGAAGCCTTTAATGTCTCTTCATTTCCGGATTTTTTTTTTTATTATAAAAATAGAATAGAATAGAATACTCTTTGTTATGTATCTACATCATATAAGTTACAGAAAAGGTAGATGAAGAAACACATTACATAGGGTGACACAATGGACGGCCTTATTGCTAAAAGCGATCTTTTAAAGACAACCTTTGGATGGATTTTAAAGAGTGAAAGAAAGACAGTGCTGTAGGTAGTCTTAGGTGTACTATTTATATATATAATAGATAAATACATATTTAAAATACTTATTATGAAACAAAAGCAGAGGACCCAAGTAAGGACGACTAAGGAGAGACATAGTGATTTTTCACCATAGTTTTAAAAGTAGATAAAGATGGAGCACGCCTTACTGACTCGGGCAAGGCATTCCATAACCGCACCGCTTGAACCGTAAAAGATTTGTCGTAGAAGCTGCGGGAATGCATCGGCATCTCTATTCTCAAGTTATCCGATGACCTTAGATATCTATTATGTGTGTTATGAAGGAACTTGAAACGTTCTTTGAGGTGTTCAATCTTTCAACCCCCTCTGTTGAAAGATTGAACAGAATACTGAAGAGCAGAAATAAAATATGAGATACCGGCGAAGGCGTATGGGAAGCTACTTGAGCTTTAAGCTATAAGCTCGTTTTGAAAGTTTTTAATTGTTTATTTATTTAGCTAGACGGTCGCCCGTGAGACATGGGCTATTTTTAGGTACAATGATTAATTCCGGAGGATCAGATATCTTTTTTATCGTTCCAATAATTCTATAGGTCCAGGGTACAGGAATTCGTTTGAAAGAGTCATGGCAGCCCTGGAACGCATAGGGCTTTAGAAGGAACACGGCTGGGTTTTAGTCAGTAAGAGTCTGACACGCCCTTCCACTACACCCAGAGCAGAAGAAGTCATTTGATGATTTCCCATCATTACGCGAATCAAAGGCAGGAAAATGATATTCAATAAACTGAAAACTCAACGAGGAACCATTCCATTATGTGTCTTTTTTAAAGCTTTAAATGGAGGCTCGACGAGAATGAGATGGGTGACCATCTTAACATACCGAGACTCCTCCTTGCCTCGGAAAGCACGTTTAACTGTTGGTCCCCGTCATGTTTGATGTCATGTAGATCTTTGATAGTCGTTACGTCTTGTCAAAACCCAGATCGAAGAAGAAATCTGACAGCAGTCTTGCCAAGAATTACCGTGTTACTCAGTTAATGGGTTGTGGAGATCAGATAGGCAGTCGCTTCACGTAAAATACTGGTATTCAGCTGAATCCGGTTTGTCTGGAAGGCGAATCCAATATAGTTGGGAAAAGGCTAGGCAGATGATGTATGCTGCAGAGCTAAGTTCTTTGGAAATGGTTTGTCTACATGGACATGTCTTAAGCTCTAGACAACTGACATTCTGTCAGCGGAAGCGTGGCGAAGGCAATTGAAAAGACGTTAATCATTTGTGGGATTGAAAAACGCAGTCCAAATGTCACGTGATCAATCCAAGGGTTTATTGCTAAAGGTACAAACGCCAACACATCAAGCTACCCGAAACTCTAAAATTTTCCCAATCGACCTTGAACCTAATCCTTGAGCGATAAAGTAGAAAATCTATTAATGAAATTTGACAGATTGTTGTAGCCGCGTGCGATCTGTCGCGGCTTATGCGACAGTAGATATTGTATGAAAATGTATGGCACCGCTTCCGAAGTCGACCGCGCAGACCTCGGAAACGGCGCCATACATTCTCATACTCCGACTATTGTCGCACGCGATAGATCGCGCGCGGCTGCGATCGGCCGCGGTGCAAGGAATTGTACTTTAAATATAAGGTATATTTTAGTATTTCAACAATAATAATAATAACATACTTGCCCCAAGCCTAGTTTAGGCACCAGTCTCCCACAATATTCTTACTATGTACTATTGTTTATTGGAAACCTTGTATAATCTAATGTGTAATGTGGTGAGAAAATAAAAATTATTATTTCGTTTATTTCATTTTCTTAACATATAAATTTACATTTTTAAATATTTCTTTTTATAAAAACTTTTGTAACAGAAAAAGAAATTAGTAAAAATACACATGTTTGATCAAATACGGTATATTTTTATTTTTTTAAAGATACTAAAATCGGGATACTGTATACTATCTTAAAACTTTTTATACTTAAACTATTTACATCTACTTAACCTAAGTATGTACATATACAAAAAAAAAATACACTCAAGCGCCAAAGTATCCGGAACCGTGCCCAGAAGACCGGCATTACCAAGTTGAATGTCAATGCTAATTCTTTGAGAAAATTATATCAAACATGTGTATACTTTGATCAAACATGTGAACATGTCAACATCATAGAATGGCACTGTGTCCTGAACTTCTTAAAGCTTTTTGTCTAAAGTTCATCGATACGACATATTATGCATACCTAATTCTTTCTTCCTGCCCCTATGATCACCAACAGGGGTGAAGGCACCTATCCACTATCCAGTACTAATTCAGGAGTTAATCCCGGTTTATCAGCAAATCTTGTGAGACAGCCGGGCCTATCTGCTAATGGCTCTACTTTGCAAAACCTTCCAACAACGTCCTCCAATGCAAAATGCTCTTTCACACTCGAAAGACAGGGTAGAAATCCGATCAACATTATATAGAAACATGTTTGATTAGATACTGACACTCAGAGCTTCTCTTGCCGTGGGATATTCGGTCATAAGCTGTTGCGTTAAGGTATAGATTGGTTTATTTGAGAGTTTCTAACAGCTATACCTGGTTCAGCGACCCGAGTAAAGGTTTGCTTCCTGCGCTGCAACGTTTGGATGATAGTGATGTGACTTGCAAAATATTTGACGCTGTCATAAAACAGCTGAGAGTAAATTTTCTTTAGCGTAAACTCTGGTACTACGCTGCTGACCCTTGCTATCTTCATCATCATCATCATTTCAACCGAAAGTGTCGCCACATCGACCGGTCCAGCCGGTTGATTCTGTAAACATGTCGAAGTGAAGGCTTGGGTGAAGTGATCACGAGCTGTCAATCCGTATAACCATGATGGAATGACAGCTCACTTCGGGATCACGTGACATCTTGATTATATGGATTGACAGCTCACCTCGTGATCACATCACACAAGCCTCCACTTCGACATGTTTACAGAATCGACCAGCAGTCCTACGTCTCGCATCATGCTTCACCAGGCCATCGGTCCACCTTGTGGGAACCAAGGTTACCGGCAGTAAGCAGTTGGGAAGGGTAGGTACATTGCTCGCAAAACAGATAGTCAATGAAGTCGTTGCCATCAACCGGGCAAAATTTCTGAAATTCCTGGTATCCACTTTTACGGACTCGGGAAAAGATCAACGGCTTAATGTGCTCTCGGAATCACGGAGGACAGTCACGACCGAACTTGGCAAACGTAGACATCAAAGTTCGATCCTCACAGCTGCTATTATTGAGCCACGATCGATAAACATTGAACAACAAACAAATGAACAACGAATGCAAGCGCTGCACTAATCATGGCAGGCAAACTCAATCATTGTCCAAATCACTTAGGTATAAATCAGAGGCTAGTTTGCGGTGTAAATAGCAAAATAACGTAGTTTGTGGACAGCGCACTTTCGATGTCATTGTGTACCTTGATTGCGGTTCGAGCTACGACATAAATATTCTTGCATTAAGTTCATATTTCGACCATTTGTTAGTGAACTCAAGTCGAGCTCTAAGGAGCTTTTCTTTGTTTCAGGCTTCGAACGGGACTTAAAAAGAAATAGTTGTTTAAAAAAATTGGTTGCCTGTAAAGTCGGTTTACGGACGATAGTTTAAGGTGACAACGTCATAACAAAACATTGATAAAATGATCTTAACGTTACAATGAGCGTAACGTTACAATGACTCATCCTTTTTCGTGCGTGCAGCCGGCGTTCATCGATTTATTAGATGTTGTCACGTCAAAAACTGACTTTAGAAAAGGAGTGAAAGGTTCCAAACATGTCGTCAGTGGCATTTTATAGAATTGGTGCTACCAACTGCATCGGACTGCTGGAAATAGGTCTCCTGTGGAACTTTTAAGTAGTTTTTTGCGATTTAAAGATCTGTTCCATCCTGACTCGCTCTGAACAGGGAAACATTTAGGAAGATGACGTTAATCAACAAAGCCATAAATCATCGCCATCTGCCGAGCCATTTCCCAATTACGTTGGGGTTGGCTTCCAGTCAAACCGGATTCAGCTGAATACCAGTATTTTACGTGGAGCGGCTGCCTACCAGACCTCCACAACCCATTAACTAGGTAGCACGCTAGTTCTTGGCTAACCTGGAGTCAGATTAACTTTTTTTAAATTAATAATTAATATCTTGGGACAACTCACACACGGTCATCCGATCCCAAACTAGGCAGAGCCTGTGCTATGGCAACCAGACAACTGATAAACATACTTATATATTTCTAAATACATACATATTATAGACAAATTACACCCAGACACAGAACAAACGATCGTGCTCATCACACAAAGATTTGTCCTGGGTGGGAATATCACGACCACGACCCACGACCTCCGGTTTAGCAGTCAGGGTCACTAACCACTCGACCAACAGGCCAGTCAACTGGCATCTGACAATCCGTTCCGACTGCCAAAGACCTACAAATGACAGCCGGGACCAACGGCTTAACGTGCTTTCCGAGCCACGGAGGAAACCCGATATGTTAAGATGGTCACCCATCCACAGACCAACCATGGCAAGCGTTGCTAAACCTTGGTCGACTCGTGCGGCTGATATTCTTTAGCCACGAGCTCCATCAACAAAGCCATACAAGAAAATGACTCAATTCACATTAGGAATAGTTTCAAAGCAATATGGAAGGGAAAACTTCGAATATAATACGTTAATCGATTACACCTAGGTATCGAATGATACTCAACGTGCTCATCACTACACCGTCGGTTTTTTCACTGCGTACGAGTCGCTTCGCTTCACGGGCCCACAATATTCTCTTATAAGATTGTACGACAGCTAATCCAAGGGAAAGATGTGACTTCATGAATAACTAAGCAAAAAGTTGTAGACACGCCGTCTCCCTCCGCCATTTGATATATTAGTGATGCTTCATATCAGAATTATTGTACGGACGATTTGCGGCACGCGATCGCTACCGGCGATGCTTCTACGCAGTGGGAACTGGCGTCTTTATTTATAGTGTTGTCGAGGTAGGTGCAGGGTATGCGAGTGGTTTGTGGAGAGAAGGCACGGCTGCAGGGGTTCTTACTATGATATATACTATGGGAACATGAATTTGAATACCTGGAGGTTGGGACTTGAGTAGTTATTTACATCAGAGGCCTATAGGGTGCCTACTATGAACCTTTATTTGATGATGTTCGTACGACATCATGAACTGTTTTTAGGGTTCCGTAGCCACATGGCAAAAAACGGAACCCTTATGATTCATCATGTCTGTCTGTCTGCCCGTCCGTATGTCACAGCCCTTTTATTATCTTGGTATCATCAAATCGCCCAAAAACTAATTTATTTTATAATTTCAAACTGGGAGATTTAAAACAAAAAGCATTTAATAAACCTCCTTTGAGTGAGTAACAAAACTTATCCAAAACTAAAGACCGGGCAAGTACGCATCAGACCTGGCGCTTTCAGGGTTCCGTACGTAATTTAGAAACTATAAACACCATCAGTCGATATGGCTTATTGGTGATAGAAAAATAGATAAGAATCGAATGTTAAAAGTTTTCTAAAATATATTTTTTGCTAAAAGTACCTACAGAATATGTAGCATATTTAAAATTGTCTAGTGCCTTTATGTTTAGGTCAAATGTAAGTTAAAATTTTGGATAAATCTGAAGTAGACGGTCTCTCATGACATTCCGTTTCTCTTGCAAAAATAAAAATACAATCCTAATATTCATAATGAGCTCTAAAAAAACTTACCAAGTGCGTTTCGGGCCACGCGCAGAGTAGGGTTCCGTTCACGCACGTCACAATTGCTGACTAAGAATGGTGCTTTGTGTTTGATTCCATGAATAATATTAATCGAGTTAACGGCTTAACGGTTAAAAACGTCTAAAAACGGGCCCACGAAGGACGACGGTAACTGAAGAGGAATTTGTACGAAATTGTCCTTCTCCAAGTACATTTTATAGGTCGACTATTACTCGTTAACTTGTAATGCCTATTTATCTGCGATAGCTTTCCTTTAAAATTTATTCAAAACAATAAGTGAAAAAAAAAATAACAATCGCTTCATCTTTATTGAAGAGTTCGTTTGTTTGAACACGCTAATCTGGTACTATATGATGGTGGCTACCATTCAAGAGGCTATACCGGAACGGGAAAAAACGGGATATGCACGTATAAAGCCGCGGGCAAAAGCTAGTTCGTTATATATGCTTCAACCATACAATTTCACACGTCTCTACAAACAACCGTATGGTTGGCAGAGGGCCCGGGGACACTTGACTCTGTAGCGGCATCAATGCCGTCACATGAAACGCTAAGAAACGATTTAACGGCGACAAAAAGAACCGCAACGCCATCTATCCTGTCAGCAATAAACTACCAATAAAATCCTGCATCGTGCAAGCAAAGTTTTCCTTGCGATTTGAACATATACAACACTCCGAATATCAACAAGGGCAGTTGCCCACCAGACAACAACCGTCTGGTCGTAGGATCCTCCCATCACCACGCGCAGCCACCTCGGGTCCGTATAAATGAATGGGGGGCGATGGACATCCCCAAGCCCGTCGCCCCTGGACCCAGTTAGATCGGTTGGGTTAGGTTAGGTTAGTGAGTCGAGATTTCCCTCTTCCTTTCCGCAGCCTCGTTTTGCGCGATAACTGCTTCGCAGAAGGAGACCACCGCGTCCCAGGACTTCTCGCCGCCGACCATAGAACGGACTACGGCCGGCAGCGAGAGGTCACTGCCTACCACAGAGATGAGGGCACGGCGCGGCTCCTCCCAAGCGGCACACTCTGCCAGCTTATGCCGCGCCGTGTCCTTCCGACAGTCGACGCAGTGGTGACAACGAGGACCTGAACCTGCTTGATCAAATCAACTAATAAAGTAACACTAGTTTTGCTCCCGTTGACAATCCCGGAGGAACCGTGCATTATTAGAAAAAAGACGCTATTGGCGCCAAGCATGACTCATACCAAAAATTGAAAAACAAAATGAATAACATACCTGCAATTTAGGAAAATATGCGTCACATCCGCACAAAACGGCCATCGTTCAGCGTAATGCTGGGACTCGTGTGTGAGACAGAGCCCCAGTGCTGGTTGTCAGCGATAGGGTAACGTATTCCGGGATACGGGCCTAATGTAACTCAGTGGCATTGTAGCTTCCTATCAGGGAGAATTTACGAAAACGGATCAGCAGGGCGATTCTGTACACAAATGTCGAAGTGAAAACTTAGGCAAAGTGAACGACAAGTAAAAATATTACTATATTAGATTGATTCAAATGAACCGCCACTCGTCCATTCAAAGGTTCATTAGAAAACCAGCGTCATGCATCAGTCTGTCTGACATATCGCTGAAATGGACCTTTTTAGTGCAGCTGTGAGACACACACTTGGTTCTTAGCATACCTACATTTCATTTTTTATTTTTTATTTCTATGTACTCGTACCGTGCGTGTTTCATGTGAGTGCTAAATAAATATTATTCTTTCTTTCTATTCTTTCTACAAGTGAGCTGTGCTGTCATTTCATCTTGTTTGTAACATACAAATGACATCTCACGTATCGTACACTCCACCTAAGTGTACACGGTGAGATGACACCAGAATAGACTGGCAGTACTTCCAGAGATCACCTCCAACAGACAAATAATTTTCGGAGCTCAAACGACGACTGATGAGGTCTCTCCGTGGATGGGTGACCAATGACCATACACAGAAGTGTGACATACCGAGCATCATGTCTCGGAAAGAACGATAAGCCCTCCCAACTATCATTTAAAGATTTAACAATCGTTACGGGTAGTCAGAAGCAAAAAAAATCAGACACCAGTTTTGCCAAGAGTATCGTGTTACCCAGTTACTGGAGATAGGCAGTCGCGCCATGTAAAATACTGGTATTCAGTTGTTTCCGGCACCAACAAATTTGGGGAAGGCGAGGCAGATTGACTGACCCTTTTATAATATTTGTTTACAGGCTTTTGGTTATCAAGTAAAGGTATTTGTGTATGTGACATTTGTGTAAACGCAAGCACGATACAAGAGAAATCATAGTATGGGGCAATTTGAAATATTTCCCCGTTTCATTTCGTATTCAATCGCTGACATTATGGGTAGAGTCGGCGCAGTGGTTTCTTGTCGCCCATTGCGGCCATTGCTAGTTAGTGGCTTTAATTTAAATAATTTTCTTCATGCATATATGAGCATATAGTACTGACAATCGGTGTGCGTTTTGTAAACATAAAATGATATAAAAGAGTGTCCGTGGAGTTTCTTGCACGTTCTTCTCCATAGAGATCTACGCTTTCGAACGTGCAAATAGCTGCACGTTTTTGTCGGACTGACTTTGACAATTCAAAAGTACCTGATAATGGTTTATTTGAAATAAATGCAGGACTGACTTTGACTTTGTATGAACAGAGGGGCAACTCTCGTACCTACTTAAAAAGCGTTGAATTTCAAGTCGCAATATAATTTCAGCGACCACCAATGTCCAGCATCCCATTGTGTAGGGAAATTAGAGGACGCAATGCGCATGTTCCTGAAAAATACGAATACTGCCTCACAAGTCACAGATGCACGAACATGAATCAAGTACCTAAAAGGAGTATGTAGGGATCGTAAAACATAGCATCCGTTAGTTTTTGCCCACGCTCATGGGAATAAGGCAAGATTTTGTGTAAGTATATGTAAATAACCAGAGATAGTTTTTTTTTACACTAATGGGGTATATGCAAGTTCTTTTTTTTTTCTAAACAGTTTATCCAGAAGTATACAAAAAAAAAATACTAACAGTGAGAAAAGAATCGGAATTAACCGAAACACAAACGAGATATAACTATTTTAAACAAATATATCTGTCCCTCTCGCGAAAACGCTGTTTTCTATGGCTGCTGTATAGGTGTCATAGTATTTGACGTCACAGTTTGTATCGGTCTTCTCTTTCTAATTGTCAACTTTGAAGCTTAATAACTTCATCACTGACAAAGGTATTTTAAAAATTGTTTTACTAGAGTTAATAAGTATTTTAGTTTGCACATACAAAAATTGCATGTATATAACTTGAGCTTCATAACAGACGTATTTTGACCACTGTCAAGTATATCTTGGGACAATAATAATAATATCTTGGGACAACTCAAACACGGTCATCCGATCCCAAACTAGGCAGAGCCTGTGCTATGGCAACCAGACAACTGATAAATATACTTATACACTTCTAAATACATACATATTATAGACAAATTACACCCAGACACAGAACAAATGATCATGCTCATCACACAAAGATTTGTCCTGGCTGGGAATCGAACCCACGACCTCCGGTTTAGCAGTCAGGGTCACTAACCACTCGACCAACAGGCCAGTCAAATATCCTTTTTGAATATCTACTGCCTAGACCTCTGAGTCGTACTGTCTGATGCCATGAGGAGAGTTTGGTGACTTGAACATCATATTGAAGTGAGGGTATTGAACGTCTTCAAGTATTAGCTGGGATTTCGAAGGTTGGGCTGATTGGTGCTAGGGTTGTATAAAATTGTCTTGCCAAGGTTGCGGATTTTGTTCCAAAAAGTTACTGTGGCCCTGGAACGTACAGGGCATTTGGAGGAACACGGATGGGTTTTAGTTTTATTCAGTAAGAGTCTGACTCTATCTTCCACTGCACCTAGATCAGAAGGAGTCATTTGATGATTTGCCATCCTAAGAAAGGATTGATAATTTAGTACGGTCATTATTGAAAACATTTAAAGCGCTCTTCAGCCCAGCAGTTTCATATTTGTAAAATGAGTTTTAGGTGTATAAAATGAGTTGTAGATGTGGTGCTGACTAGGCACCTAAGGGTGTATTCTAGGGATGTAACAACCCCCCCTTCAAGAGGAACTTTACGGTTTTTCATGGAAAGTTACGAATTTATTCTTAACCTTGGAAGCGGAATTGTTTCTGGTTCCGGATTGTTGTCTAAGGTATCATCATTTTGCAATTGAGGTTTTGTTTTGCAGCCAGAATATTTTCCAAACTTCTTACAAAGTTTATAAACAATAAACATTAAAATTAGGATCAATATAAGATAAGTTAAGAGCGGATAATGAGAACTATATTCAATCAGGTTAGGACTAGGATTATTTATAATCTTATCAACATCTGACAACATGTTATTGATAACTAAAATTTATATTTAGAAAGAGCATTTTGCATGTGGTGTTTACCTGTAATTGGTTGTGCAGTTAGATTTAAGACACAATTACTTATATGTTCCTATCTATGTAATATCTGTAACAACTGTTGGTGAACCTTAATTAAATAAATAAAAAATAACGCTAGGTAGTTTTTCTAAGTCTATATTTGACAACCTAGAAGGTGACAATTTGGGCTTTGAAATATTAAACCTTTCCAGATTACAGCAGGCTTCATCAATTAGATTAAAATCGGAAACTATTGTTTTCACATTTATGTTAATAATGTTTTTTTCCAAACAGTTGTTTATTTCTACAGTAAGCCGTACAGTTAGGTTGAATGTTAAGTACACCAGTACCTAATATTTTGAACTCTATTAAATCAGATTTACAATGGATAGAAAGTTTAGTAGGTTCAGATTGGACAAATATCCTTTTGTTTCCTTGTAATTCTTGCCAAAAATCTATCTGACATTACATTAATTTAGTTTGACAATACTTAGGTATTTCTGTAACAATTTTAGTTAGTACATATATCGGTTTCGCAGGTTGGTGTTTCTTGAATCGAGCGAGTTTCAGTATTATCACAAATATAAGCTCAATGCAGGATTTTAGATTACTCATACAGGTATATGTTAGTTTGTCTTTACTAATGCCAACATAATTACAAGATGGTATTATCATAGCATAGGAATTTGGTTTTTCCATGTTGTGCGGTATAGGTACTGAAATAGCCTTAAATAGATCTAACTCAAAAGAGTGTACAAGGGGAATTTTAATTAAGTACAAAGACTAACTTATTGTTTACAAAATAGCACGATAACTTTGATATATCAATCAAGGCATGAATATTATCTAAATCTAAATCTAAATTCTTCGTAATTAGGTAATTTTCTAACGTTACTTATTAGTCATAAGCTTAAAAAGTTACAATGCACACAATGAAATAAATTTTGACAGTGCAGGGGACAAAATAATATTTTTGCCTGCATACCAAATAGATTTGTTGACTGTACATAAAGTTTAAATAAGCAAATACTTATCACCTATATCTTTGTTTCAGCGACAAAACTCTCACTATAGCTTCTAAACGTGTCCATAAATTATAAGCCTCTGAAATCTCTTCCACGTCATTCTCCATAGAGATCTACACTTTGGAATGTTCAATTAGCTTGAAACTTCTGACTGACGACATCTTGATGACTTAAATTTGTGTATTAAGAAATCTGTATATTCTTTCCGAAACATTAAAATTTAATTTAAATATTTATTTTTATTTGTTGTAAACCTACCACAGTATAGTCTTTTTAAACCAAAGGTTGACTGGTAGAGAATGCCTTGATGCATTAAGTCCGCTCATGTACCACTATTGGGTTGTGGAAGTCTGGTAGGCAGCCGCCCCACGTAAAATACTGGTATTCAGCTGAATCCGGTTTGACAGGAAGCCGACCCCAATATAGTTGGGAAAAGGCTAGGCAGATGATGATGTACCACTATTGTACATTAGGTATAAATAAATAAAAGCTTCAATTTGATTTGACGTGATAGTATTGGCTGCCGAAAAATATCACATCACATTTTCCGAACTCAATTCTTTTTAAAACTGTAATTATAGTCTATTCACGGGAATCAAATGGATTTTGTTAAAATTGTGTGGCAGACTATTGAGTCTACGACACAATTCATCCAAATCTTTTTATATGTTATTGGTAAACTTATTATGTAAGCCAGGCGTACGTCGGTCGGAACCCGAATTAAATCATTCAAACAAGATTCGGGGCACTAAAAGTGAAATAGCTGAATATATCGAACGCTCATGTTTAGTCATTAGTCAGCATGGTCACGGTACTAGAAATCGGTCAAGTGCACTAGATAGACATAGTGACGCATTTTATTTATTTATTTTTTAAGGATGGGAAATCATCAAATCACTTCTTCCGCTCTGAGTGGAGCGGAAGGGCGTGTCAGACTAGTACTAAAGCCCTTTACGTCCCAGGGCCGCGGTGACTCTTTCGAACAAATTCCGCAACCCTGGCAGGCTCTGGCCCTAGCGGGTCCCGTCTTCTATGCTAACATCACTTTGAGGCACACGTGAAACACAACCCGGGCCTGGTGGTGACCGGACAGCGAGCCACCCAACGCTCACCGTCCGCAGGCCCGCGCCTACGGTGACCGGGGATCGCTCTGCGACTCCCGACGCCCGGGGTGTCTTCTCCTGTAAGACATAGTGACGCCTAACATGCTAAGACGGGGTGTTGGCGACTTCAGGATCACTTTAAATTCATTAGCATAATTATCCATTAGGGTCTCTCACTTTGGAATATAAACAATTTACACTCTCATTTGAACAGAGAATGGGCGTTTTGAAAGTTATAATAACGGCTTGATTGTATGACACCGTCAGTCACACATGCCCAGTGAAATATTTATGACTGATTTTGTGTTAGTAGAATAACATCTAAAAGTTTTCATTCTTGCTTGACCTCCGCTGTTTAATATATTTATTATGTACTAGCTTTTGTCCGCGACTTCGTCCGCGTGGAATAGTTATTTTTAAAGTCTAATCTATCTCTGTACCAAATTTCATCAAAATCGGTTCAGCGGTTTAGGCGTGAAAGCGTGACAGACAGACAGAGCGAGTTACTTTCGCATTTATAATATTACTAGCTGTCGCCCGCAGCTTCGCCCTTGTGAATGTAGAAAATTATCCCAAAGGAGCATACACCCGGAATAAAAGTAGCCTAATAAAAGTTGCATACCAAATTTTATCAAAATTGGTCCAGCTGTTTGCGCGTGAATAAGTAACAAACATACACACATACACACACAAACTTTCGCCTCTATAATATTAGTGTGATATAGTAAGAATATTAGACAGTCGTCCTAAAGATTTTAAATAAGGTTCTTTTACTTTCATGGAATGTTTTATCATATTTGAGTAAATACGGAAGGAATCGGTGTTTCTGCAAGACAAAATCTCTAACGGCCGGTCTCAATAACGTATCTACCTTTGACTAACTGTCAAAGGAGCTACCAACAGTAGTTGAAACGTCATGTTTGCGTTTCAATTATGACGTTTCAGCTACTGTTGGTAGCTAATTTGACAGTTGGTTAAAGGTAGCTACGTTATTGAAACCGGCCGTAAAATAAACTTTGTTTTGCATCTGTTACTAAGTATATTATTGTAGAAATGGGAATCGAACTCAAATTGCGCAAGCGCTTGTACCTACGATAGGCGCTGAACTACGAACAAAGGAGTACGTCGCCGTCCGTCGGTTCCTTTGTCAGGCCTGTGATGTTAAACTAACATATCTTTACATGAAAATAGTAATATGCATGAGCATATGTAGGTATGAACTAGGAGAGCTCTTTGAGAAAAAATATGTGATGGGAAGAACCACCACTGAGTATCACCAAAGTTAACTTCTGCCCCTAAAAAGCGTTGTTTTAAGGGTAAAACGGGACCCTATTGCTAAGACTCCGCTGTCCGTCCGTCTGTCTGTCTGACCGTCTGTCACCAGGCTGTATCTCATGAACCGTGATAGTTAGATAGTTGAAATTGTTACAGACGATGTATTTCTGTTGCCGCTACAACAAAAAATACTATAAAACAAAAAATAAAATAAATATTTAAGGGGGCTCTCATACAACAAACGTGATTATTTTGCCGATAGTGGAACGGACTAGCACTTGTCCGGTTTTTTTCGGTTCGAGGGTAAGGGGATCGATGTCCGGTCAGGCACTAAAAATACTAGTTGCTTTGTCTATGAGACATAAACAAATCTACAACGCCTTTGATCGTTGATGTCTAATGCCCATAGATGGGGGTTCACCATTTCACCATGTCCTAATTGGATGAGGTTTTATAGTTATACTGAGGGGTATACTTACTGGAAAGTTCCAGTATGCCAAACCTTACCACCAGGCCCAAGCGGGCCTGGTTCTCCCCTTCATGTGCCAAAGGGACGTGCCAGTAACACTCATAAGTGTATACACCTGGTAATGATTCACTTTTGTCCCTCTTGGGTTAGAAGGCGGTAGACATGGAGACCTCCGGGCTTCAAGCCCGTAGAAAAGAAAGACAGGAAACGGAAGACACGGAAAAGGCCGGGGCTGTTGCAAGTTCTGCTTTGCCCTGGAATTTTTTAGGGATGCAATGTTGGTTCAAATGTATGAAGTTAAAGACTGAAGGCACAGTTATCAACTGCTAGGCATTTCATAACTTCCCGTGTATGCACTTGAGACCCAAAAAAAAAATATCGTTCAAAACTGAAGTGCGAGTACCAAAAGCTTCTTTCATTAAAGACACAACTCGACGCCAGTTATCGCAGGTTATAATTAAATCGCTCATTAGCTCGTCGTCTATTAGTACTGGCAGCGAGCGTGAAGCTTTACCGTCGCGATCACAACACTTCGCAACAAGTGTTAGTTAAGTACATCTTATTTATGTTGTGCCCACAAAAAAGACACCATACCGAATTCAAAAAAACTCTCACTGCTCCGTTTAGCGGTGCGGTGCGCGGGCGCAGCGTCCACTTATTCCGAAGGCACAAGCAGTCAAGCTCGAGAAAGCTCAGTGCGCGGGTCGTATCGAGGGCCGGCGGACGCGAACGCGAGCCGACGACAGCCGAAGCACGCCGGACATGTTCGGAATATGGACGTGTGGAGCGGTCGCCCCGCGACGTGCGTGCGCGCATCGTCGCCCCTCGCCATAGAGACAGGCGACAATTTTGCGCTTACGTTCTTCGAGAGCAAAGAGCAAGCGCCGCCGCCTCCGAAACAAGGTGTGTTGTGTTTATGTTATTACTGCTGCATGCGCACGCGTCGCCGCGTCGTCGCCGCGTAGCCAGCGCGTCACACTTGCCATGCGAATGTTACCACACAGTCTGTGATGGCTTACAGGAGTTAAGTGAGTGTGTGGAAATTACTATCACTTTTCGTATGATGCAATTATTTTAGATTCTTGTTAGTATGCTGCGTTCGGAGGTTGTGCAGAGATGTTTTCTGGTAGCTAGCGGAAACTGCTTGATTTTTATCAAGACTATTATTGTCAATTTTTGCAAAAAATCTACCAGGGAAATATTCAGTGTTTCAATCATGTGTTGACGTTTTAAAACTGTTTTGATATTCAGCTTGCTGTCGGGATTATGGTAATTGTGGGCTATGTATATGTAAGTGGGCGCGTGATTGTGGCGATATTCCCCTGTGCTCGGAAACTGTAACGGTGTGTGAGGACCGTGTCCAGATCTGGACGTAGACTGCTGATGACAACTTAGTTTAGGAACCTTTAATTTTTTTAGAGGCTCTTTAATTCATAGGATCTTCGGCTCTTATTGGGAGGAATTGGATTCTCATTATTCGAGGCTCTAAAAGTTTTTTTTTGTTTAGATGTAAACAATAAATGGGCGAATAGTTTTAAGGGTTGATTAATTATATACGTTTATTGAGTATCTGTGTATGTTTTTTTAAATTACACCTAGTTACAAACCCCATAAAACTTTGTTATAAAGTAATAACTAACTTCTAACTATTGGCACGAATGCGCCGGTACTACTCGCAAGTAAACAAAAAAAAACAGTATGAATCAATTAAGCAGTTTGGTATTTTAGCGGAAAAATAAACACAGCTGGATCAGCTGGGTCCAATGCCAACAATATAATCATACAATACTTGTAGTAAAGTAACCAAAACACAAAGACTTCTGCCTAACCCTTCGCAAAGCGCAAGCGTGATATTATATTATGTTAAAACAAAGATCTAAGTTGCGGAAGCAAGTTGTGGGCGAAAATTTGCTCCGAACGCTCTGGAGATACCGTTAGGTATTTATATAGGAGGTATTAGGTACGCCACAATACAAATATACATTCTCGACTTATTCTACATACATTGCTCCTTCATAAATAAAATTATCCACCGATTCATGAATGTGCTGAGCAGTGGAAATAATATCGAACAAAAGATCGCTCTGGAACAAATGATCGCGAAAGCGACGGTTGTTTTTTTTGTCGGAGGAAACGTATTGAGTATTTTTATTTTATTATCGGTCTTAGAACTGTCAAATATTAGTTAGGTAACGATTATTATTATCAGTCTTTTATAGTAAAAAGTGAGATGTTTTCTGAAACATAGAGGCTGTTTTGTGATGTCATCCTACTAATATTATAAACGCGAAAGTTTGTATGAATGGATAGATGGATGTTTGTTACTCTTTCACGCAAAAACTACTGAATGGATTTTGATGAAATTTGGCACAGTGGTAGATTATAGTCTGGAATAACACATAGGATACTTTTTATCACGGGAATATGATCCCTTGGGATAATTTTCGATAATCACGCGGGCGGCAACTATGTAGTTATCTATATGTTTAAGAAACATGCAGTACTTATCGAAAAAACCCGCTGACGGACGTTTTTTTTCTTGAGGATGGTATATCATCAAATGAGTTCTTCCGCTCTGGGTGGAGCGGAAGGGCGTGTCAGACTCTTACTGACTAAAACCTGTTCGTGGTCCTTCTAAAGCCCTTTGCGTTCCAGGGCCGCGGCGACTCTTTCGAACAAATTCCGCAACCCTGGCAGGGCGAGGATGACCTTGGAATTGAAAATGATCTAGTTTAAACTGTGTTTAATTAAACTAGCTAGTGGAACTCTGCCGGTAGGATGGGTAGATATCAATGACGACAAAACAAAAAAAACCTTGACTCAAGTAAGAACAGCTGACGGCGGGGTCAACGGCCGGCGATAGTGTGGTGACTTGAAGTTGTGAGTTTAAAAGCTATTGTTTTCTTTTTTCGTCATTAGAATATAGAGTCTAGGATTTATATTTTTGTAAATTGCGGCCATGTTAGGTTCTTAATAGACAAATTGACATTCTATCAACGTGTGCCGTGTGTGTTAGTTCAAAATATTTGGGACTGACCACGTGACATTTCGGAAAGATATTTTCGACATCGTTGTAGCTGCAATGAGATATTTGACAGGTTTTTCAACTTAATTCAGAAACCGTTGTTATATTCCGATCTTTTTTTTCTTTTCTTCTGGCTGTCACAGGTACCTACCAGATAAATGTACAATAACTGTCATTGATTCATACATTTATTGACTTTCTTAATATCACGAACAGAAATAAATAAATACATAAAGCTGTCCTGAATCGACTTCTATCGTGATCCTTTACGTTCTCTTGTAGTGAAACTGTTCATAATTTATTGTTCGTGTATCTACGATGTGATATTAGGGAAAGGTCAATGAACTTTATTTCAGGTTTACCTGGCGCCTACTATAGTTAGTGTCGTTGTTTAGATGCACTGCGCAGCAGTCTAGCTAAAGTAGCTAGGCTGGATCAGTTGGGTTGCATTTATGGAAACCATTACTTAGCTCCCTACTCGGAAGTTATTGCGAATGTGTAAAGGCTGGCTCAGACAGATTCTCGCATTTCTCGGTAACCGGTTCTGGTGGATTAAAGTTTATAAATATAAGACTAGATTTTGCCCGTGGCTCTGCTCACGTTAAAGTAGTCTATAATCGTCTGTAGGGTCTCTATCTATCTTAGTACCGAAATTTATTATCATTGGTTTAGCGATTTTGTCGTGATACAAAACAAACTCAGTTTCGTATCTCAGGAACTACTTGGTCGAATTGAAAAATTCTTTTAGTGTTGGATAGTCCATTTACCGAGGAACGCTAGAGGCTATATAACATCACGCTACGAGCAAAAGGAGCGGAGCATCAATGAAAAATGTTGCAATATGAAGTTGTACGGGTCAGCTAGTTCATAATAGATATTAGTTTGGAAATGCATTTTGATTGTGTTTAAATTTTACTGTCCCCTCTTCTTGTCTGTTTATTAAACGTTTGTACAGCCAGCACATCAAGCTACATGGAACTATCAAGCCCCAATCAACCTTAAACCTAATGCTTTAGCGATAAAGTTGAAAATCTTTTGAAGAAATTTGACTGATAGTTGCGGCTTGATGTACCTACTGGCGTCTGTACATTAACTTTTAAAAACCTAATATAAGAAAATCATCGTTTCGAATTTTAATACGTACTTAGGTAAGTTTTCAAAGCAATTTTTTTTTCATTCGTTTATAAGCTCCTAGCGGACGTCACGCGGTTTCACCCGCGTATTTCCCGTTCCCGTGGGAATACGGGGATAAAAATATAGCCTATGTTACTCGCTGATAATGTAGCTTTCCAATGGTCAAAAAATTTTTGAAATCGGCACAGTAGTTAAGATTTTATTTATTACAAACATACACACACACAAAAATATTTTTTTTCCTCTTTATAATATGAGTGTAGATTTAGATTTGCGGAGTAAGGACAGGTCCATAATACATATATCTACACAGGTATATCCTTCATGTTTGTATAGGCCATATTAGTGCTCTAATATGGTATAAGAGAGTGATTAATTAAAGTTTAACAAAACCTAGATAGGCAATTATTCCATAAACTGAAGCATAGTTCATCATTTGCCTAGCCTTTTCCTAACTATATTGGGGTCGGCTTCCAGTCAAACCGGATTCAGCTCAATACCAGTATTTTACATGGAGCGGCTGCCTACCAGACCTCCACAACCCATTAACTGGGTAACACGGTGGTTCTTGGCAAGACTGGAGTCAGATTTACTGGCTTCTGACAATCCGTAACGACTGCCAAAGATCTACAAATGGAGCCGGGACCAACGGCTTAACGTGCTTTCCGAGGCACGGAGGAAACTCGGTATGTTAAGATGGTCACCCATCCACAGACCAACCTTGGCAAGCTTTGCTTAACCTTGATCGACCCGTGCGGCTGATATTCTTTAGCCACAAGCTGAAGGATAGTTGTGGATGTACAATTATGGAGTTTCATGAGTTTTTTTAATTGCTGATTTAAATTATAGAGTAATTGATGAAATCAATTAATTCTACGCGTTCGTAATTCAATTACCTGGAAATCGTGATTTTTGCGGGATGGTTTTTAAGATGTTATTAACGGTTCCTAATATTTGGGTTTTCCACAAATTTTCAATAGGTTTACCTTATATTCATCATCTGCTTAGACTTTATTTCCCAACTATATTGGGGTCGGTTTCCAGTCAAACCGGATTCAGCTGAATACCAGTATTTCCTAGACCTCCACATCCCATTAACTGGGTAACACGTTACTCCTTAGGTTTTCTTTACATTGACTCCAGTTAAACTAAATTCGCTTTCAATGAGAGAGGCAACGCAACTTTTTTTCATTCGGACTCGTATTACTCACTGCGAACTTTTAACTCACTACATTTATTTAGAATTGTGTGAACAGTTAACCGTTAAAAAGTTTAACGTTTATTAATTCACTTTGACAACATTATGTACCTAATAGTTAATTACTTAAGGTCGCCAGGGTATCTCGCGAAATTCAAATTTCCATACGTTTTTTACATTTTGCAGGTCAGTGTCAGGTTGTACGTTGATAAAATACGATTGGCGACCGTAACAAATATGACTTTACTGAGTTATAATAATTAAAATCATCAATACAGGTTGTATCATTCATGTAACTCGATTGAATGACTTTTTAATGAAATAACCATTCAATCGGGTTAAATGAACTTAGAGGGTTCTATTGATGATTTTAATGATTTTAGTTCTTTAAATAAATACGTGTTATTGTCGCGAATCATATTTTGTTCAACATACAGCCTGACACTGACTTGCAAATTACAAAAAACATAAGAAAATTTGAATCTAGCGGTCTACCCTGGTGCTTCTACCTTAATTAATTTAATTGGATTTGCAACTATTCAACACTGGTCTTGTTGAGCAAGTCAGATGTTGTCATTATCATATTGGTTCAATGATTTGTTTCACTCAAAAGTTTAGAAAACCATTTTAAAACTAATACGTACCTACGACCTCTACTTACTCAATACTAACTTAACCATCTTCAATACTACGCAATCGTACGCATCTCTATTTCTAATCTTTAATGTATGACAAGACAATGATAACAAACAAACACGATCAGCTGTTCCGAACTTGATCTATATGCCGCGAGCACTCGGCTCATCTGTCGCGACCTTAACCCAGCTGTCTGACGACATGGTGGGACACCATGCGAGTTGAGGAAGCGCGGGGGGCGCCGGGTCAACGACCGGCCGGCGTTATGCAACACATTGATAAAGAGTCCATGAGGCTGCCCCTTGCTTAGCTTGCCAGCTAGGCACCCTAAGCCTAACCATAGATAATGTTGTGTTAAATCTAGAATACTGGGATAAAAGTTGTATAAAAAAAAAAACTCGTAATCTAATTAGAACTTCAAGTGTTAACCTCCTACAAACAAACAGACGATTTCATTGTATGAGTAAAATTATAGTGCGTTTAGTTTGGTGCAGTAAATTAATTGCTTTTCTTTATTTTAAGAGTTGCGAGCGTCCTTATGAAAAAGTCGCCAGTCTCGCTGTCCGTCTGTATTCACATATTTTGTGATACAAACACGGAAACGGGGACACGTAATTTATTATTTTAGGTTTTTGGGTCACTTTTGGGGAGCAAATTAACAAATCTAGTTCTTTAAACTGTTCCCATCACTTCCCGTGGATGTCGTAAGAGGCCATTAAGGGACTCGTCAGAGAATGGGCAGCAGCATTCCCTGTGTTTCTGTGCATTGCAACAGCACTGCGATCACCAACCCGCCTGCCAAGCGAGGTGATTATGGCAACCTCCTCCCCCGCCTTGGGGGAGGTCTATGTCCGGCAGTGGATGTCTTTCGGCTGATATGATGATGATGAAGAAACTGTTCCTTGAGACATATGAAATGAAAGGTCTTATTGTGAGAGTTTAAAATATACCCTTTGCCCGCGAGCCCAACTCACACTTAGTCATTTTTTTTACCTAGAAATATAAAATGATACTAGTACTTATTTTTCGATTGCGAGCTTTTAAAAATCTTTGTGGACCTGTCTTCTTGACGTGTGCTAGGACATTCGCTTTGTGTGCGAGGCGCTGAGATATATTTTAGCTTGCATTGTCCTCGGCCTTAAGACTCGTTGTCGTGACATTCGTCTTTTGTTTAATAAATAGGCTTGGAGTGTTGGTAAACAATGTAATTGACAGTTTAGCTTGCCTATCAAGGTGCATGGACTCTATAGGTAATTACCTATTATTGACGTGACAACATCTAATAAATCGATGAACGCCGCCGGCTGCACGCACGAAAAAGGATGAGTCATTGTAACGTTACGCTCATAGTAACGTTACGATAATTTCATCAATGTTTTGTTTTGACGTTGTCGCGTTAAACTATCGTCCGTAAACCGACTTTACAGACAACCAATTTTTTTTTACCGTATTTGTCACTACTCCGACCCTACTAATATCAGAGGAAACACCAACGAAATAGCGAGTGAAATATTATAATACGAATACTTAAGGGCAGGTCTGAATTAAGTAGGTACTCAATTGAGACCTGCCCTTAAGTATTGTCGAGCCCTGCTTTGATCCTCTGGTTTTGATAAATACTCGTATTCAAAAGCTTAATTCATACATAACTTAACATACGTAAGAATCTACAAACTAATACGGTTAACGGTTTTTTTTTTTAATTCTTTTTGATATCGAAACTTACTTAGTTTAGTTTAGATATTGAATAGAATTCTAAACAAACCGTTGACCTAATTTCTTAAAGGTTGACGATACAGCTGTCATGAGCGGTCAGTGTAAAATGATAACCTGCTTCGTCAGTCAAGTTTGTACCCATGCTGACTACGCACTCTTATTTACTTTGTTTGGAGTACCTACCCTGTTATAATTATTATCTTTCTACTAAGTGTAATCTTCTTACTTTAGTTACGGAAATAAATAAAATAAAAGCATAATATCAAAACAACAGCTTTTTACTAAGTGCTTATGAAAGTATATACAAACAAATAACAAAAAAAAATTTAGGGTTCCGTAGTCAACAAGGAACCCTTATAGTTTCGCCATGTCCGTGTGTCTGTCTTTCCGCTATTATGCTCAGTGAAGCTTAGCACTACAAAGATGGAAATTGGTATGGGTGGGTATTCATATTTATCACGCCGACAAAGCGTTAAAATAAAATCTTGGAAAAAAACATTGGTAACGAATTTAAAAGGAAAACTATCACAGCTAAGTAGGCTTTACACGTTAACGAAATAATAGTCGATCAACCTATAAAATGTGTTGTGACGTGCAACTACGGAACCCCACACTGCGCGTGGCCCGACACGCACTTGGCCGGTTTTGGTTGTCTGTCTGTCGGACTGTCTGTTTGTTCCGGCTGATCCTCGAAACGGCTGTACTTATTTTGACGGGACTCTCTACTAGCAGATACAACTATCTACCAGTAACCTAAATAAAATAAGCCTTGTAACATCAGCTGTTGTAAGGAGTCACTTAGGCTTGTTTTCTTCGTTCCACGCAACAAAAAAAAAACATAAAATTGTGCACAGACGCGCACGAAGACGCGGGCAACAGCTAGTAAGGAACATAAATCGATGAATACTTCATTTTGTCGTGAGCTGGTTTCTGAATTGAGTAAGTATTTTGAGTACCGGATGTGTCACACCATACTTAAATGATCATTTTTGACTGGTTTTCAGGGTAAAGTAGGTACAAAAGTAACTTTAAATTCTTAATTCAGAAGGCAAAAGGAGCGTTCGCAAACTGCCAAAATCACCTCTAATGGCTTGCCCAGACTGGCGGACGGACGGGACGGCAGAGGATATTTAATATCCTCTGCCGTTTATCAATTGAATTTTATAGTTATCCAATCGAAATAAAGTATGTATTTCAATGCTTGGTGACCGGCCTCGAAGCATCGTAGCGCAGTTTTCAGCCGATCACCGAGCATTGACATATGAATAAATTTAAAATAAAGAATATATACGTATACCTTTTATATATATTATATATACCTTATATATATTCTTAGAATATATACCTACAAGCTGAAATTTTAATATTTATTTTCGCGCAGCGAAATGAGTTTGTCTTGGTAATACAATCGATTAATGAAAAATAATAAATTAAAAATCAAGAAATGGTGGAATACAAATTGTTATAAAAAAAAAACTACGCGCGAGAGCTTATTTTGCTCTGAGCATTTATGAATGTCTTTTCACTTTGTCGGCGCGCCGCCGCTCTGTCAGTGGTACCTACGTCACGTCTAGTGAGTTACTATTGCTTCTCATGCTTTCGAGTTTAAGTTTAACTGTATGTTTCGATAGGACTACTGATGGCTAATCGTTCTGCCGCGAAAAAACAACCATTAAAATTTCACCGTGTATACGAAGTATATATATAACAATATATTCAACTGATAAATTAAAAATCGTCTGCAGTCCCGTCCCGTCCGTCTCCATAATTTTCCGACAGTTACACGTTGACTGTCACTGAGATATTAGACGTATTAATGACAGTTAGCGAATTAGGTCGCTTCTTAAAAACCTACCTACACGTTCTCGCGGTATAATCTTCAACTAAGGGATTAACCACACTTATTCAACTCTGGTGCCCTACTATGACGTGCTAATGCCATCCAATTCCGACGTTGTAAAGGGGATAGTGCTATACGCTATGTATAGCTTCGTCTCCCTCTTGGAGCGGAATCTCGATCGTTTTAAGACTTTATAGTTGGGCCCCTGTTCAGCCTTTGTCCATAGAAAACAACGATTTTGTATGGAGACGCAGACGCATCCGTTCAGCTATCCGCGTCTATTCAGTTTTCGCGGCAAACAGGTATAAAACGAAGACAAGTGACCAAAATCGTTCAGCGAAACGCGAATGTAGCTGTATAAATGTAGTGAGTCCCTTACAAAAGCTACTTAATAGGTTATTTAAAGGTTAAAAGTTAAGTTTTCCTTCACAGAAGTCTATGATAAACGTAGAAATCGTCCTACCACTCCAATAGGCCCAGTAACGTTTAGTCCATATTACATAACTTTCGAGCTGGGACTCGTTACCGTGTGATTACGTGTGATAGTATTCTCACGCTAGTGTCTTCCGGGGTGAGCTGTAGTGCGAGCTCGCTATCAACGTCCGACACAGAGCGTGAAGCAATACATGGATGTAAACTATGTAGATGCGTTTCCCGCACTCAAAGATTTAACATAAAATTGCATTTAAATGCTTAATATTTCACAAACGGAGCCTTGGATGGAAAAATGGGTAATATTTTTTAACGACCTGTCCAACGACACCCCATACCATCGGATAGATAGACGAAAAAAAAATATGAAGTTAATAATTTTTTTCAAGATTTTTTTTACCACTTTGTTGGCGTGATTAGTATGTATACCCATACCAAATTCAAACTTTCTAGTGCTAAGCACACAGACAGACAAACAGACGGACTTGGCTAAACTATAAGGGTTCCTTGTTGACTACGGAACCCTAAAAATGGTAACTACCGCGATCGTAATCTTGCTACCTTGCTAACTGCTTTAGAGCTGTAATAATGGTGCATGACGCGTCTCATGATCATCATCATCTTCCTGCCCTTATCCCATGTTGACCCCAAGGTCGGCGCAACACGTTTTTTTCTTCCATTCTGTCTTGTCAACCGTCACGCTATCACTAACTCCCTTTTCTTTCATATCACTCCTAATACAATCCATCCATCTTTTCTTTGGCCTCCCTCTCCCTGTCCATCCATCCACATTTATATTCATAACTCTTTTAGTTACGTGCATTTCTTCCCTCCTCTTCACATGACCATACCCAGATAAGCGGTTCCCTTTCAACTTTTCCGTTATTGGCGCCACCTTTAAGCTACCTCTAATGAACTCAATCCTCACTGCACGATGCGTCTATACATATATAATAAATCACTGGAAGTAAAACATGGAAATAATAAGTATGCTTTCGTTTACACCCTAGATTCTCGCCCCTATTTTTACTTTAGACGTAAACTCATCAAGCTAATGATTCTGCCATACAACTCAACCAGCACAACACGTACATTATATCCTCACGCCATTTTCCGTGTGTAAGGTACAAACTACAGAATGTCACCTACTACGATCCTTACATACCTACATAGGAATCTACCTTTGCAAATGGACAACAAAAGTCAATTTATTTTTAGTATTTTTTTGTACCGTTGACGTTCAAAAGTGCCTTTTAATGGTCTGATTGAAATAAACGTTTTGAACTGCCTTTTGCTCCGTTTACATTTAAAGGTTTCCAGTACTCGGAACTCACCTGATATCTGCTTACCTCGTTAGGTAATACCTACAGGCGCGTAGTGATGTTTGTGACGGAACTAGATTCATTTTTAGAGTCCCGAACGTCCGTATGAAAAATGAGGTTCCATTTTTGACACTTTTGTGTCTGTCGGCCCGTCTGTCAAAGATAATTTTCTCAGAATCTGTTAAAGTTTAGTACACGTTAGTTAAATTAAGTATATTATAAGTTTTTTTGAAATGGTTTAAAAGCAGACAGCAGTTCTTAACTTATAGATTCTACGAAAACCTTTAAGAAGACTATGGTTTTAAAGTAACTTTACCCGCGACCTCGCATATCCCGTTTTTTCCCGTTCCCGTATAGACTATAGTATTCCTCATGAATGTGGCTATCATACACAAAAAATATTTTCCAAATCTGACAAGCAGTTCCAGAGATTAGAGCGTTCAAACAAACAAACTCTTCAGCTTTATTATTAGTATATAAAATAGATAGATGTTTAAAAGATATGATTTATTCGGAACCCTTTGAGCGCAAGCCCGACTCGCTCTCAAATCTTGAAAGAAAAAACCTACCAAGTTCGGGGTTTCCTTGCAGGATTTGTCCCAAACAGACAGACATGTGAACTGGAAATAAACCTGGGAATACAACAACGCTACTCTGGCCCAGATATGTGGCACACTGGCTTTGCTGCCAGCTCTCATCCAACAGGCATGCCACCTCGATTGTGCGATCCTCAATGGAGGAATTCCATACCCGTACGATATTAAATTCTTCGTATGACGGCACTTAGGCCAGCGATTCAGATGTGTTTGAAAACATAATCGATATTAATTCGTTGATTATTGAGTTACTTATTAAATTTCGAGTCATTGTTAATTACCCTATTATTTTACGCCTTAATTAAAAAAAAGAACGATAACTAGAAACATATTATCTATCTTTCTAAGACATAATCATCATCTGCCTAGCCTTTGCCCAACCAAGTTGACCATTACCAGTATTTTACATACAGCAATTTCCTAAATATTTAAATGGTTAATACTGGCTCATACTACCAACCCGTAGCGACCTTCCAAGACCAACGTATGTCAGCTGGGATCAACAGTTTTACGTGCTTTTTGTTTTCGAGACTCGGAGAGGTATCAACATGCGGTGATCACCCATCCGGATAGAACTTGACAAGCGCACCTTAATCTTAAAGAGCCATGCGTGTGACAGGTGCATCAAAGGAGGTGACAAAAACGAAACATAGTACGTCTTTTACAATATTATAGTACCCATATCTACATATTTGTTTTTGTGTTATTTTATCTTTTTAATACTTTTTATGCTGCGCCGGTCGACGTCATCCAGTCAAAACCAGCGCTGTGGCTCTGTCTCGCACACGAGTCCCAGCATTAGGGTGCGTTTCCACTACAAATGTGCGAGGAAAATTAGTGGCGCGAGGATGCGTAACGCAGCTGGACAACAATGTGAGCATTCCGACCAAGGATGTGCCAGGTACCTGTACCTGAGTGGCGCGAAGATGAGTAGCGACGCTGTGAAACGGTGCGCAGATGACCGGTGCGAGGATGTGTAGCGGACTATTTTCGCGACCATCCCTAGCACACATACCTCGCACACATCCCTCGCACACATCACTCGCACGCATCCTTCGCTTGTTTTGTACGTACAAAAACCTCGCGCCGCTAAGCCGTTTCCACCGGAGCGGCGAAGAGCGAGGCTAGGTGCAAAATGAAGCGATTCTAGTGGTTCTTAACAAAAAAATCTCAGGTGGACGCACCCTAATGTTGAGCGATGACCATTTCGTGCGGATGTGACGCATATTTACCAAACCTGTATAAGTACCCGATTTTGTTTCTTTTTTATGGTACCTACGCGTCATACTTGGCGCAAATAATTCATTTTTTGGGGTTCCATACTCGAAGGGTAACCAACAGGACCTTATTACCAAGCCTCCGCTTTCCGTCCGTCCGTCTGTCTGTCAGCGGGCTGTATCTGAATAACCATAATAGGTAGACTGTTGAAATTTTCACAGGGTGTATATTTCAATTGCCGCAATAACAATAAAATTAAAGGAGGCCCATACAAGAAACGTGTTTTTTTCAGTGTATGATACATATTGGTATTTTAGGGTTCCGTACCCAAAGGGTAAAACGGGACCCTATTACTAAAACTATGCTGTCCGTCCGTCTGTCACCAGGCTGTATCTCATGAACCGTGATAGTTAGACAGTTGAAATTTTCACAGATGATGTATTTCTGTAGCCGCTATAACAAGAAATACCTACTAAAAACAGAATAAATAATTAAAGGGGCTCCCATACAACAAACGTGAGTTTTTTACCGTTTTTATAGATAATGGTACGGAAACCTTCGTGCGCGAGTCCGACTCGCACTTGGCCGGTCTTCTTTTGTTTCTTCCGTCTTCTACAGTAGAAAATGCTGAGAGATTCCCAGATGTAATGAAAGCAGGCCAAGTGCAGATTTATTAGACATGATGTTGTTTCTGGTTTCTTTCACCGGAAGTATCGATGCGTATCATGCATGCACCGGATTTGAACTGGCGACCCTAAGCCCGCGAGCTAAGTATCTTATGCAAACATCTATCGTGATTTCCTCGTTTAACAGGGCCTTCGTAGGGCAGAAACTTGTCAGTGGCGCTCTCTTGTGGCCCTCTCTTCCCTTTGTTTGTGATTAATTATGTGATGATGTGATTACCTATGTGATTAATTATGTTCAACAAAATAAATTATTGATTGATTAATTTTATTATATATCGATTTTATTATATATCGAGAGTAAAAATACCTTAACGATAACGAAGACGCATTGTACCCATCACATCATTTTTTCAGACGATACATGGGAAAATATTGGTTCTGGAGATATCGAGGTCAAAGTAAGAATAGTATAAAATTTTAGTACCCCACATCGAATAAGTTTTTTGTCAAACATTTGAATTTGGCGCCCCTTAAACTGCCCCCCCGGTGCACTGGCCCCGGTTTGCCCCCCCCCCCCCCTAGATCCGGGCCTATTTATAGTATACAGGCCTTGCATCGGCGTAATGAGACGATTCAATTGAACTAAATGTCACCTTATGCTACGTTAGTGCATGTAGCATAGTTTGCAATCTACTTGTTAACACATTAAAAAAACGCGCTAAGTGCGATTCAGAATAGCAAAAACGGAAATACATAGATAATTTTTTTAAATTTTATTTGAGATGAGTTTGCTCTTGACTCTAGTCTAGGTCATAGATGACAGACAAAGTCGACGATGAAGCGAGCTTACCCAGAAGAAGCCTGTTCACTCTACTTTAAAAAAATCAAGTAATTTTTTCTTATGAAAGAACTGAATATTGAACCGTCACAGTCCGTTGACTGACAGACGGATGGACGGACTGCGGAAGCTTAGTAATAGGGTACTGAAAAAGTTATGCGATGCCTACGCTATACCTCGGCCATCTTAGCGTATAGCTCTTGTTGTGCAACCGGCGTTAGAACCTATCAATTTTAATCAGCGACACAGTGGCTCGTTGATCAAACGCGATGCTATGTACGTCGAAGTGCATGTCATTCGGGAATATAATCCTAGATGGCGTTACTGATCGAACTTCAGTGCTTAACTTTCAGTTTTGAATACTCTGAGCAGATATTATTATGCTGCCGTAACTGAGCTTGAGTAAAAAACTTGCTTTAAATCAAATTAACGTATGCACTTAATTTTTTTCTGAACTTCCAGTATTCCGGCTATTTTTTGTGTTTTTCTGTCCTAAAAACCTTAATTGAACGGATATACCTACATATTAAAAAACCGGCCAAGGGCGTGTCGGGCCACGCGCAGTGTAGGGTTCCGTAGTTGCACGTCACAATTGCCGACTTAGAATAGTGCTTTTTGTTTTATTTTATGAATATCTTTCTTTCAATTAATAGTTCATGGTTTACCGGCTACAAAGGACAATGGTAACTGAAAAGGAATTTGTACGAAATTTTCCTTCTCCAAGTATATTTTGTAGGAGTTTTATTTCATAGTTGGGATTCCTTTTAAATTCGTTATTTGTATATGATTCTCCATGATTTTTTCCGCGTCTCCACAGAAACTTAATATTTTACAAACGGATCCTTGGATGGAAAAATGGGTAATATTTTTAAACAACACCCCACACCACGGGATAGACATAAAAAAATATTATTGTCGAAATCACTTCCTGTAAAATGTTGGCTTTAGTAATGTTATGAGCTTTATCGATATAATAAGTACTCAAAGTCACATTGAAGTTTTTGCTAAGTATGGGTATTAAAAATCGCTTTTCAAAATATTTGCAAAACTCATTTTCGATAAAAATGTCACGTAGGAGATTTTAAATTTGCAACGACGATATATACCCATACCAAATTCCAACTTTCTAGTGCCAAGCGTCTCTGTGCTAAGAAGCGGACAGACAGATACGGACATGGCGAAACTGTAAGAGTTTCCTGTTGACTATGAAGCCCTAAAAAGAGCCAATCCGGCGCTACCGTGCTTAAGTGATACGCTCACCAACGAAGCCTATTTATTTTTATTTTTTTGGTAGATTATGGTAATATTTCTTAATCCTTGGTACCAATTAAAACATTATTTTAATAATCATCTGCCTAGCCTTTTCCTAACTACATTGGGGTCGGTTTTCAGTCGAACTGGATTCAGCTGAATACCAGTATTTTACGTGGAGCGACTGCCTACCAGACCTCCACAACCCATTAACTGGGTAACACGGTACGCCTTGGCAAGACTGGTGTCAGATTATCTGGCTTCTGACAACCCGTAACGACTGCCAAAGATTATGACAGCCTGGACCAACGGCTTAGCGTGCTTTCCGAGGCACAGAGACTCCTCCATGCCTCTGAAAGCACGCTAAGCCGTCGTAAGCTTGGTATGTTAAGACGGTCAGTGGTCACCCATCCACCAGACCAACCTCGGCACGCTTTGCTTAACCTTCGACTATTATTTAGCCATGAGCTCCTCATTGAAACATTTTATTATAAAATCGTAATAGTATTCATTTCATAGAATACTTACAATTTGTTCACGACACTTGAAGCGCCAACACAAAGCTGAGATCAAAGCTTATTTCTTCTTCTAGACGAGGTCGTTGCCCTGCAACCCCTTACGGCTAGTTAGAATGTCTCTTACTGATGAATGATTTCACTGGAAGCTTATCAATAGGATACATTCAAAGTATAATTCCAAGTTGAGCCCCAACCAAATCTTTATTCAGACACAGTTCCATTTCAACAACTTAAAATAAATACTTAGGTAAACATGTGCAGTGTGCTTGTCAAGGTCGCCGATGAGTGATGAGGTTGAGGTTAATGATAGAGGCTGAGGCTGCTGACCAGAAATGCTTGTTCGCTGCATGCTGGTGGTCAGGATACCCGTAGAAGCCGTGGGTACTGGCTAGCTGTATGACTAGCTGCTCGAAAGTTTAAGGAAGTAATGATGATGACGTCACGATGAAGTAGCTAACGTTAAAGTATCGCAAACTTCATAGAAAAGGCAGTATCCCACGACATGCGCAACTCGGGCAGTTGCCCACCGGATAACTCCATAGTTGATAATCGGGCTGTTGTACATGTTCAAATCGACCGGAAAACTCTAGATTTCGTTAGTAGTTCGCTGCTGGCGGGATAGATGGCGTATGCGTTAATTTTTGTAACCGTACAAATTTAGCTTCGTTAGTTTTTCATGTAGTGGGCTAGGTGGCGCTACACATGTACATACAATAAAAAAACAGTAAATTGGTGTTGATGTGCTCTAATATTACTTTTGCGAGTACACTACGAGATGCACACCTGCCCTATATTTAACGAAGGGGCTATCTATCTTGTGAGCCAACGTTCTGAGTATAGGTACTGTTAGTACTAGAATGGAGCCTGCTCATCATAGACGCCATTATTTTCCTAGTTATCAGGGCGACGTTGTTTTAAACGCGAAGGGCGCTGAAAACCCTCCGCGTAAGAAAAACACTTCATTTTTACAACGTTAATTAAACATAATAAACGATTAGAAATATAAAATTAAGGTCACTATAAATCTTACACACTGCCAAATGCGAGTCAGGGGGCTACTCTCTAAACCCGAAGTCCGTAGTTTCGGGCATAGTTGCGGGCGTATTCTACTCCGTACCACCTTACGGACTTACGATTAGTTCCGAACCCGAACTAAGAATGAATAAAAACACGATTTGACTGTAACTGTCAAATCGTGTTGTCATTAATTCTTAGTGGTAAGGTGATACGGACTAGAATACGCCCACAACTAAGCCCAAAACTACGGACTTCGAGCTTAGAGAGTAGCCCCCCAGACTCGCACACGAAGGATTCGCAATAGATAATTCTACACTCTGTGATTTAAAATCCAACTGTCTACCTACTACGGTACTTAGAGTAGCTTAGTGATAGGGTGCAGAGCCCTAAAAACACGAAATAGAGAAAAAAACACGTTGACGAATAACGTTCCATATTCTTAAGTCAAACTTTTTGTTTTCGGAATTAACAATCACGAATATGTTCTGCGAACAGTTTGTCTGTTAAGATAAAAACAGAAAATACCATACCACAAACCACCAGAGTAGTAGTAACCAGATCGCATTGAAACGTCTGTCTTCATATTAGACACAACTGGGGTAACACATTTAGACTGGAAAATTGCTATCCTTGTCTATCTTCACTAGCCTTTCAACAGTTGAAGTTGAAATTATCTATTATTCAATGTGACAGCGGATGCATGTAAGCACTACTATAATAACGTGAAATGTAATACTGCACAAGGACAAACATGATTGCTAGGCTGTGGCCATCCATTAGTGCAACTTTGTAAATTGTTATTGTTTCACAGTGAATAGAATTGCATATTGGATGTTCTCTAATCAATTTTTCAACTTTTAATCGCAGGATTGGTTTAGTTAACGCATTAATTAAGTTAAAAGCTGTTTTAATTGTATTCTAGTTGAGAGAATGGAGCTGGGAATTTATTTTTAAAATGTATTTCATATTTGTATCACTTTATGGGATCGTTGAAAAATTCTCTTCCTAGCCAGCCATAACGTTTGGTAGCAGAATGACTTTCCAGAATGTTACTTTGTGCTACAGCAGGGGTCACCAATTAGTTTCATCTGGGGTCCGTTTTTTCTAAATAATATCCTGCCGCGCGCGGTCCGTTTCTATTTTTTATACACCAGAGCAGTTTCTGCCTAAAATGAGGGGGCCATCTTTACATCATAATGTATTTAGTTAAAACTCATAAATTACAAAACCATACAGTTCTGTTATATATTGTTCTGTTTACTTAAGGTCCGCATAAAATAGGCCGGGGGCCTGGATCCGGACCACGGTCCGCCATTTGGTGACACCTGTGCTAGAGCCTCAGGATTCATTTGTTACCGTAGCGCAATAAAGAGGTGTCAACAATGGGTTTTCTATCTATCTAGATAGAAAGCCGTTTATTGACACCTCTTTATTGCGCTACGGTTGTCGTGACAACCGCCGCCGGGTGCAGACTCCATGAGCCCTCAAAAGGTCCTATTTCAATCAAGATTACAATTGGGGTGGAACTTTTGTCTGCGTAAAGCACCCCGCTTTAATAATAAGCGAAATTTTGTAGTTCAAAGAACGTCGGTGACAATAGACTCGCCCCTACTAGATTCAGATTCAGATTCAGATTCAGATTTATTTATTGTTTGTCACAGGTAGAAATTCAGTTCTTAAAATTATTATTGTAACGTGTACCACTGCAACATACCCATGAGGTGTACAATATTTAAATTTGCAATTAAATAGTTCAAATCGACAAAATCACCATGGAAACATAATATTAATTACCACTAGAGCAAAAAAAATAATTATACATTCATTCATTGTCATTTGTCATAATTAATCATTATTATTGCATGATTATAATATTTAATATCATTTTAGTCAAGACATTTGTCATTTAGAAATTCATTGATTGTGTAATATAAGAGGTACATTCTTCTTCCGCTCTGGGTGGCGCGGAAGGGAGTGTCAGACTCTTACTGACTAAAACCCATCCGTGTTCCTTCTAAAGCCTTTTGCGTCCCAGGGCCGCAGTGATTTTTTCGAACAAATTCCGAAACACTATACACCTCGACCACCCTTTTTTTCTGACTAAAACCACACGGAGTTCCTTTTCATCACTTTTGGCTGGGGAGACGTTCGCATTCTCCATAATCACCCCGGTCAAGTGATAGTTTGCACTTGCAAACTCAATCTCGGGAAAGGGGAGGAGTGAGCTTCTCCTGACCCCTTCGTCATTTGTGAGAGGCACGTGGAAATACCACGCGACACCAGCTCGTGCCTCGACGACGGATCACCCGCAGGCCACTTTACGAGGTACGGAAGAGAGCATTGTCAGCCCTCCCCCGGCGCCCAAACCTTCGAGCACGGGTTGGCAAAGTGGAGGATATCTCCCACTAATTTTCCGCAGCCTCTTTCGTTGCCATCACCTTTTCGGCAAAGGCAGCTCCTGCTTGCCATGAGCTCTCGCTTTCCACCATACTTTTCAAAATGGTCGGAAGCGAGAGATCATCTCCCAAACACCTTGACCGCCTTCTTTAGGGGATGTAAGCGTGATGATGTTTTCTGGATCTAGTTTCTGCAATAGCACCCTAAAAAACCACTAGAATGATATTCATTAGCGCGTTAATGTAGAAAAGGGGTACGTCCACAGCTCGACCTGACTGTCACCGGTATTCATTTTACAGATAACTAAACAATGCTCTGTTCAATTATAGGCTTATCAGTTAGCATAATTATACGGGTGGACAGTAGGAACGGAATAGGAGCTGATATGCTGTTAGTTCTCTCGGACGCGGGACGCTGTATCGCTGTGATCTACTCAGACTAGGCTTGGCAGAAGGGAAAACTGAAACATCTGGGCAAAATGAAAAAAAAACCTTCGGGATTTTGGGATTATTGTCGGAAGACACACTTAATGAGATATTTCAAGTAACAAATCAAAATGTTATTAAGGTAAAAAAAAATATGTTTAGTACATAACGAGGAAGGGAGCGGAGGCGAGTTAAATTTTCGTTTTGTTTTGTACTTTACGAGAAGCTGTTTGTATATAGATATCTATCAGGAGTCTGGCCATCAAATGAAACGTCGGAACTGTCCAGGCGCATCCTGACCATCTGGCAATCGTAACTAAGATGCAGGGGATACAGTGATAATTTTGCATTATAATGGCCGATAGCCATTTCAATGCAAAATTATCACTTGTAACGCTTGACAGATCCTTCATTAGACGGTTACTTTGCACAAATTGTAACGTATGACATGGTGACCATTTAGACCAACCTCGGCCCCTGCATGGATGGGTGGGCTCGGGTTTCTAAAAATCGGTTAGGCCGGATGTCGCAGCATACACTTATGTGCATGCATGAATAGTAAGAGGTCATCAGGAGTACAGAGAGAGTCTATAATTTGCTCTAGAGTATCTACCGCGGGTCAGCTACAAGTATGTTATAAAATGGTTGAAATTTAATTAAAACAGATAACAATTTTTTTTTTCCTCACCAACAAAAATTGTTAGGGTAATCATAACGTTGCCTTATGACCCGATTTTTTTAAAAAGGAGGACGTTCCCAATTCAGTTGTTTCTTTTTCTATACTAATATTATAAAGAGGTAAAGTTTGTAAGTTTGTATGTAGGACGTAATCTCTAGATATACTGAAACAATAAAAAAAAATGAATTTGATAGCCACGTTCATGGGGTATGCTATAAGCTATACGGGACTGGGAAATTCCTACGGGAACAGGAAAAAACGGCATATGCGCGTCGCGGGCAACAGCTAGTCCTTTATATGTTTGTACAGCGATATCTTCGCCAATTGTCAACCGATTCTGACGATTCTATTTTTGTTTGGAAGGGTAATTTTTCGGATTGGTACCATTTTATTTTGGTGAAAATTTGATGAAGAACTTCGGAGATAGGCAACGGAACTCTTTAGTAAATGATAGCAAATGGCCCTGGGTTGCTGAAATCGCATGTCTGTTTATTGCTTACACCAGTTTATAAAATTACATCACGCCGGTGTATTCTGAAGGGGTACGCATATGTGGGCTCCGCTCGCCCCTTACCTGACCTTACCTCACCAATTATGTTCAATTACCATGTTTTTGGGGTTAAACACAAAGAAAACAAAGAAGAATGAAAGACAAAGATAACTTTATTGCTAATTAACCGATCTTGATGATTCTTTTTGCGTTGGCTATATTGCATTTGCATTGAGAAAGAAAAAAAGTTCTTTGTTTGTTTTGTTCTATTGAAATTACTTTTATTTTTCATGTTAGTTTTATATTCCAACACTTAATGTTCATTAAACTTGTTTCTTGTTTGTAATTTTAGCTAATTGGACTTAATATTATAGTGCAGTGCTTGTGGCACATCTAATAATATGTTTATGGGGCATGCGGTGCTAACCTGTAAGAAATTGTTACCTTAGATTATAGTTGATAATTACTTTAAATATTTACAGTGTAAACAATTGTTGATTGGCCAATAGAGGAAAAAAGAAAAAAAAATGTTTATTTGACGTTCAACTTCGAAGATACACCAGTGACCTCCTCAAATTAAAATCAATAAATATAGGAAATGTAACGTAAGATATTGTTAGGTGTCTGTCAATTCCAAAGCAAAGTAAATATTTTACTATGAGCTGGTCTACACTTGGACTGCAAAGGCAAATAAAGTAACTCCTGAACGGAAAATAACACAAATATGTAGACTGTCTTATCATGGGTGCAATGCAAATTCAGATCACCACCGAAAAGTGAAAAAAAAACAATTACTGACACTGACAAAACGCTAAAAAGTATAAAATAACTTGAATTCCGGAAGTCGGTGTTAAAATACGAAAAGACAACAGCACCGACTTCCGAAATTAAAGTTATAGTTAGTGTTTTTATTTGGAAGTCGGTTGTATTTTTTGTTTACTTTATTATTAATAGTAACGAATAACTGTTAAATATATGTATATGCAAGTCCTATCACAATAAACAAGAAAAAAATGTACAAAAGACATAGTTGGCAAACAACAGGAAAAGACAAAACAGACGTATACAACAACTCAATCAAATTTAAACAGCTATAAAATAGAGAACTATCTAAGCGAGCGGTGAAGTGAACAATAACGGCACCTGATGAGTTAACCACCGCGCCCAGTATTCTCACCCAGCCAGGAACTAAGCTTTAAAATTACGAAACCAAGTAGGTAGTATATGAACGAGCGAAATGTCAAACGAGATTGCACAGCCCTAATAATGCCGTATTATACAATTGTGTGTTTTGTGTTTCACTATCAATATGTTAGGGTGACTAGCCGATGCCCGCGACTTTGTTCGGGTAGATGTCAGCTGTACACGTGAGCCCCGGCTGCGTCAGCCAATGGCATTACCGTATACTGGGCCTAACATAACATTCATTCCATTAGTGTGGGACGCTACTTGTGTCGATACTCTTGCGCCATCCCATCTTCCTAGCTCATCGTGCTGTGCTGGCGCTGCCGCTGCGGCTGCGGAGAACCTCAAGCGGCGGAAATGTAATACCCCCGTTGGTAATTCTATTTTAGAGCCGTTTGGGGTTGAAATTCTCGGGTCGTAGGGTCCGAGTGCTCATAACTTGTTTAAAGATCTTTCAAGACGCTTAGTTGACAATTCGCGTGACCCAAGGGCTGGCTTTTACCTTGGACAAAGGATAAGCATTGCCATACAACGTGGCAATGCTGCCAGCCTTTTGAGTACTTTATTACCAGTGGCCAGCGATGCGGACGAATTTTTCGACGCCATATTTTAGACTATTTTTAGTTAGTATTTTTTTATTTAGAGGAAAACTACTACTATATACTATACTACTATTATATTAGTAAATAGTTGTACCTTATACATAATAACATATCCGTAGCCACCAAAAAAAATAATACTATTTACGATCTACACGCTTAGAAGAAGAAGCTTCAAATAACAAAGACTTTCAGACAACGGGGGAACGTTGTTTAGAAGTCTTTGTAAAATCCCCATTACCGCCAGTAAAATATCCTTAAGCAGTGCTCGCTTAAAATCATTTAAAGGAAGTCTTGTGCATTTCACGTTCCTAGTCCGAGTAGATTTAGCTGTGATATGTCTGTCAGTCAGTTTTCTTTTTAAATGCTTACCTACATAGATTTCTTAATCCGGTGGCCATCTTTCAGGGTTGACAATCGACGCCGAGTTACCGGCCTGTCAGTTTATCTATCGGAAATATTACATGTATTTACATACAGCCTGTTTGTGCGTGGTCATCTTTAAAGATGATGTTTTAAATCCGAAATCAGTAAGGAAACAATAGCAAAATATTATCTTTGAACTGTAACCCGACTAAAGAAAAATAAAAGTGATACAAAAAGCACGAAATAAGAAAATAATTAAGACAGAAATCGAGACTTAGGTACAAAAACCCCGCCAAGTGCGTGTCGGACCACGCACAGTGTAGGGTTCCGTAATTACCCGTTTCTTTAACCATGTGCCAGAAAAATAGTAAAATTTACTTAGGCTATTATTAGATTGCAAAGTTAGAAATGCACTTGTTTTGAAGTCATTTTTTATGGTATTATTAGGATTTTTTACTTTTCCATTTTTTAAGTTGGTCAACTATTACTCATTAACTCGTTTAGTTTAGGTAGCGGTGATAAGTTTGGGAGTCTCACTTGTCTCTAACAAAAATGTGCACTTTAAAGCTTAATATTTCGCAAACGAATCCTTGGATGGAAAAATGGTTTTAGCAAACCCTCAATATTTTTAAATTACATAATTATCCAAGGACACATCATGTTATAGACGATAAATACACTTCATTGCCACTTTACTTGTAGGGGGGATCTAAGCACAAAAAAAAAGTTTTCAAGATTTTATTTTTCCACTTTGTCAGCGTTATTAATATACCGAATTCCAACTTTCTAGCGTTAAGTGTCTCCGAGATAAACCGTGGACGGACACAGACGGGCATGGCGAAACTATAATGATCCCTTGTAGACTACGGAACCCAAAAAATGGAATCAAGCAGTACTTGGGTAAATAAATTGACTCTTTATCAAAAAACCCACCCGCTTAAAACGAATAAATAGTTCCAAATAAATCACTTTTCAATTTTACTGTTTCTTATTGTTTATCACATGTAGAACCTCAACCTTAAACAAGACCACTCACTTCTGAAACACCCTATTTAGTAAATTCATAATTGATTCTAATTGAAGTAAATGGGAAGCTATTACATATCAATTGAAGAGTAAATAGACTTTTGATGGAAATGCGAATTTGCGGTTCTCTACCTAGGCATGCAGATACGTAGGTTCGTACCTAGGTTCCAAGACAGTAACATTGTTGGGAGCTAATAGGCTCAGGATAGGTAATTTCCGTCACAGGCAGATTGGCATCCGGTTGAAAAGTAGATTTGACGTTACTACATAGGCAGGTATTCGATACATATACATTTAGCCTTATGATGTTTACTTTAAACACTAATAACTAGTTCTTTTTTATAAATAGAGTTGTTCTTATCGAAAAAAAGTAATGTCAAAATGACAGGACGACACGGGTGAAAACCACTTGCTCAGCAAAGTTGACATTCAAAACGAGTTGAAAATTATGTTTCGTACACCATAAAAACATATGGTTCCGTTTTTGATGTGCTACATCTATAGCCGCGGGTAAAACCGATTGTTGGCGTGGCGACGCATGCCGTGGCGTCACCACGCTATACGATGGTATATATATATACACAGTCTATATGTATTTTTTCATTTTGCCATATTTAGTTCCTTTCATAATCTGTTCTTTTATGCATATAACTTGTACAATATAATTTCAATGTTTCACATCTGCCAGGCGACTCGTGACGGCTCACAATTATTTCATCTACTTATATGCCATTGTCGTGTAAGTTTCTCGTAAATGTAACTTTTCTTGACAACTTAATCAGACATGTAGTTAAATCTCATTCCCCACTGACATGCTGAAATGGGCCAGACAGAGAAATTCTGAACTAGTTGGGGTAGAAGCTTAATTTTTTAATTGGTTTGGCGCCGGATGTCTGACGCCCAGCAAACGCTGAGATGGCAACCCTTTTGGTATGGGTATAATAAGCAAAATTTTATTGTATTACGTTGGATGAACTTTATCTTGGCATAGGGATGGCTGTTCCAAAATGTGGTAATTTTAATTCGAATATTGGATTCAGTATAGTTTGACCACTTTGCACTTCATCTGGAAACCCGACATTGCTGAGTACCGTAATAAAGTTCTAAACAATATTACCGTACAATGAACATAATGGAGAAGCGTCAGCCATACTTCCACAAGTTCCATATTAATTTACAAATGCATGAGTATTACAAATGCTATATGTCTGTCTATTTGTAATGTTTCCACGCCTAAACCAATTGCGATGAATTTTGTTAGAGATAGATTGGATCTGGACAAAGGCTACCTTTTTATCCAGAAAGTATTTGTACATTTGGGGTAACATAGAAAGAAAAAAGAAAAAGTATTTAATCGCCACAAAACGACATATCTACATTCATAAGTAAACCCTAAACGACAGTGTTAGTAGTTCTTAAATTACATTGGTAAAGGCACGTTAAAAACTAAATTTTGGACAAGGTTGCCTGCTTGTCGATCTTCTACAGATTGTACTTCGGGGAGAGTGTCCAGGAACACCACGACCTCATCCCACCGGCCCCCTTCTACCGTCGGACATCTAGACGCACTGCAAGTTACCATCCCTTTTTTTTTTTTTTTTTTTTAAGGATGGGAAATCATCAAATGACTACTTCCGCTCTGGGTGGAGCGGAAGGGCGTGTCAGACTCTTACTGACTAAAACCCATCCGTGTTCCTTCTAAAGCCCTTTGCTTTCCAGGGCCGCGGTGACTCTTTCGAACAAATTCCGCAACCCTGGCAGGCTCTGGCCCTAGCGGGCCCCGTCCTCTATGCTGACATCTCTTTGAGGCGCGCGTGAAACACAACGCGCCATCGACCCGGGCCTGGTGGTGATCGGACAGCGAGCCACCCAATGCTCGCCGTCCGCAGGCCCGCGCCTACGGTGGCCGGGGATCGCCCTGCGACTCCCGACGCCCGGGGCGTCTTCTCCTGTTGCGGCGGTTGGGACGAAGGCCTTGCCTTTCCCTCGCGCGGTCCGCCTCCTCCTTCGCTAGCACTACTGCTTCGCAGAAGGAGGTGACCGCTTCCCAAGCCTCCTCGCTCCGGACCATGGATTCAACCAGGGCCGGACGCGAGAGGTTGCCGCCGCCGATCGCCTCGACGAGGACACGGCGGTGCTCAGCCCAAGCAGGGCAGATCTCCACCGTATGCTCCACCGTGTCCTCCGGGCGATAAGTTACCATCCCTACCGTGTTGCTATTCCACCAATTCGCACTAAATGTTTCGAAACGTCTTTTATAATGCGCACAGCAAAGGAGTGGAACTCTCTGCCTGCGTCTGTGTTTCCGACCGCACACAACCCTAATCTCTTCAAAATTAGAGTGAACAGGCTTCTTCTTCTCCATCGTCGACTTTGTCTCTGTCATCTATGACCTAGACTAGAGTCAAGAGCAAACCCATATTTAATAAAAAAAAAGGAGGTGCTGTAGGATAGGCTGAATGCTGCAGTAGGTATAAATAAAGTGCTAAATCCGCAGCCTGAAGCTACTTTTACATATTCCTTATTGATAAATCAATACAAAAGGAAACCTATTGATATTAAATTAAAGGAGGATTTCTACTTCTAGTAGATATATTTCTTAGGAAGTAGGTACAGCAATGAAAAGCCTTTGTATTCGTTTTGTAAAGAACTATCTTCAGGTATGAGTTCTAACATCGGTATTAATAATACTAAGTATGGCTACACTAGTTGTGATAACACGAACTAGCTCTGCGACTCCGGCGAAGAGTATATTGAATGCCAACATATATATTACGTTCCTGTAAATACGTTTAAGGAAAGAAAATTTTGCTTTTTTCATTATTGCAATATTAATGTGGGTAACGTTTCAGGCGCGCGTTAGCTGTGTTGCTAGAATGGATTTTCAACAAACAAACGCATCATTTGACTCGCGTTTAGTTTGTGAAGCGTCGCTTATTTCTTACCAGAAACCAGTTACATATTAAGTAAAAATAACTTCTTATAGAGATTTGCAATTAAAGTTATTTTTGACTTGATGAATTGAAAACAAGGCAGATTTAAACGCTTTGTTTAAAGAGTAGCTGCCATTTGATAGATTTCCTATTTTATTATAAAATTCTCAAGCCTTAACTTTAGTTTTAAGCCAACCATAAAATCGTGAAAGTACACAAGACGTAATAGGCCACTGCTTCACTACTCTGACGACTTACGAGTGATCGCGCACACATCCTACGGATAGAATCAACGAGCGCTCTTCGAGCAAAGCGACTATCCCTTTAAAATCACTTTACTTAAATGGTTTATAAAAACCATTATACGAACAGTGGGACAAAACAGTACGACGAAAAACTATTGGGCTTCGAAAAGCTATTTAGATGTGACATATTTATTTAGGAGCAGTACAGTCTTTAAACACTATCTTTTTAGGGGTCCGGACCCAAAGGGTAAAAACGGGACCCTATTACTAGGACTCCACTGTCCGTCTGTCTGTCGGTCACCAGGCTGTATCTCATGAACCGTGATAGCTAGACAGTTGAAATTTTCACAGATGATGTATTTCTGTTGCCGCTATAACAACAAATAATAAAATTTTATTTAATTAAAAATTAAAGGGGGCTCTCATAGAAGAAACGTGTTTTTTTTTGTTTGTGGTACTGTGATACTCTTCGTGTGAGAGCCCGACTCACACTTGGCCGGTTTTTTATTTTTTAGTACTTATTGGCTCGCGTTTAACGCGATGCGATGGGCCACAATCTCATCTGATGAAAAGCGATAGTGACGACTATGGAGCACGCTTGCCTAGAATCTAAATCTCAAAGAGTCTGCTCTTCTTCCTGTTCACACATGAAGAAGAGCAGACTCTTGCTCAAGACATACAAATATGAAAGACTTAAATGCAATATATTCAACATTATATAACTGCGCATTAAATTTAACGTGAGCTTGATCAGGCAAAATGGGGCGAGCATACTACTTCCAAAATAAATTAATGATGACAAATAATAAATTAACACCTTATTGAGCACCCACTCAATCATGCATTAACAGCATCCTCGCATTACTTTATAAATAGTGAATTGGGCAATGTTAATTGGTTTGTATTCAATTATCGGAAATCAGATTAAAGAGAGCTGAATTTCGATCTCTGACTTATCAGTAGAGTCTGCTTAAGTGACCCACATACCCGTTTACACGTGCTAGCGTGCAGTGCAGGGAAAGAAGGCCCACCAGCGTCGAAGAAAGTTTTCACAGCCGTGCTGGTAAATAGAACAGTGTTGTATCAATGCAGTCATAGCCCACACGTGTCTTGAGACATACCCGGTGTCGATACATGTGTACCGAGACCGTTACAGTACCATGCGACTTTTCAACGCGTTCTTTAATTGGAAGGCAGTGAGGTGCACCAACTAATTGATAATATGGCCATAGGACAATTACGCAGGAACATAAACACAGTGCTATGCTTGACTTGCGGTATAGACATGGTTCAAGTGCTTCCTACTTTGTTTGTCCGTGGAAGAAACAGTCTGACAACGGGTTGTGTGGTATACACGTTTTGATAATCTGCTAGAGTGGATTTGTGAAGAATGCACCTACACAGAGGACGATAGCATCTAAGATGTGGTGCTGGTATCGTGGGACTGTTTACTATTACACGTTGGCTTCGCCTTTGAACTCGTAAGGAGTATTGGTACAACAGTGATATTTACCACATACCTAAAGGATTTTGGATAGTGCAAGTTATAGTTGAACCTGTGAACCGGCCATTGCATTTGTATTATTCGTGGAGACTTGTCAAGAAGATTTTCTTATAATTTTCCATTTGCCCGTTGGAAAATCTTATATAATAAATATTTAATTGGCCTTCTCGAAAAAACCAATAAATACCAATTGTGTTTTAAATTGATCGTAAATTGATACGAGTTGGTTGAGAATAGATTCATTCCGGTTCTGGAGCCCTAGTGCACTGCGCTTGCAGTTAGACAATACCTCTCCCGGCACGTGTAAGGGTCTAGAGATAATTTTAAAAGTTCGTTTCCTGCTTTCGAGTTACTTGTTCATGTAAGTATATTTATGTTCTATACAGTAGACATACAATACCACACTGCATTTTTCATCCTACTCTACTAGTTTAAATTATTAAAACTACATTTATATTTAAGCTGGCGTGGATGGTTTTTTACTCAATACACGTTCATAAGGAACCTAAATATCTATCATATTTTTGTCGTTTTTTACCCGACTGCCAAGGAAGGGCTATGTTTTTATGCATTGAACTTTTCTGTTTGTACTTTTCATATTTCCTTTTTTGTTGTACGGAATATTTTGCGAAAGACGGTGCCCACATGCGGCATCATTTCATTTATTGGAAATCGTGATGCACTCCAATAATTCTTCGTTCGTCGTTAAAGAACACAAAGGTCAAATTGATGAAAGTTGCGACATAAGTTCGACTCTGAAAACGTATGGGAAATAACACTCTATCTATTTATTATTTATTTATTTATTATATACTTTATTGTACACCACATAACAAAACACAGTCAAACGTTTAAAAAACAAGTGTACAATGGGCGGTCTATCTAGATAGCACTCTACCCCTCTCCTCCCCGTGTGAGCCTAAGTGAACAAGATGGAATTCACTTCACTTCATGCTCACTCCACCTACGTTTACTCAGCGAGATGTTGACAGAATGGACCGCCAGAGTCGATCTTTACACTACCCTGCACTACACACAAAGTGCTCCCATACTGCTATCAATTTATTTTGGAGAGATGAAACCGGTGTTACATTTTTAGAATCAATGATTGTCGTCTATCTGGTTGCACGTACCCACGCATTTTTTGTTTTATCATTCCCTCCGGACATGGAAAACTTCCCCCCTATAGTTTCCAATGGCTCGCCTCATCTATGACCCGCCTGTGTTTTCAAATCATTTGTTTCAGAACAAAGGTCCCTACACAAAGCCGTGTGCAGTGTGGAATTTACTTTTTTCTGCACAAAGGGTTTGAGCTAATGAACGGGTAGGTACTTACTACACGGCAGGTGAATGAATATTGATTTATCTCGTTTTGAAAATATAAACTGGCCATAAACGTGACAGATAACACAATACCAGAACTTAGTAAACATTGGGTGAAAAATGTGACTTGCAAGGTCATCATCTGCCTAGCCTTTTCCCACTGCCAAAGATAGACAAATGACAGCTGGGACCAACGGCTTAACCTACTTTCCGAGGGACGGAGGAGTCGTGGTATGTTAAGATTGTCACCCATCCATGAGCAACCTCGGCAAGCGTTGCCTAACCTTGAAGATCGACCCGTGCGGCTATTATTATTTAACCACGAGCTCCTGCTGACTTGCAAGATAAAAAAGTAAAAATTTGTAAACCAGCGTTAATATTGTAATCATATTCCTGTATAACTCGAGTGGTTTGTTTTCAAATTAAAACAGTGACGATTTGATTTCCCCCGCCCACGTCATACAATGAGACCAAAAAATAAAATGTAAATAACAAAATGCACCAAGGAAATAAATTGCATTTTATTAATAAATTCCAAAAGCAAGGTCCGCATGAATATACTTGTTAAACATTCGATTGGGGTGATATCTTAAGAGGGAGTGTATGTTGAAAATCTGCTTGCCTAAATCATTATTAGCCGTAGTTGAAAATGTAAAATAAGTACCTGCATACTTACTTACCTAGTTCGATTCATGTATTTCGAAATGTCAATCAAATATTTTTTTTTTTTTAATCACTTTTTATGCTGCTCCGGTTGACGTCATCCGCCGGCTATTGCTGCTTAATTAATACAAATCACTTCACACATTCTTTTATTTCAAAATTTTAAAATGGTAATGTTGGGAATGCATGTTTATTGACTGAACTCCCTTTGAAAGTTCAAAAAATTCAAATCGGAATAAAACTCAAAGCATTTATTTAAATTAGACCATATACAGGCACTTTTGAATTGTCAAGGTCGGTCGGTCAAAAAGATGAAGCTATTTGCACGTTCCAAAGCGTAGATCTCTATGGAGAAGAACGTGCAAGAAACTCCACGTACACTCTTTTAAAAATAATAATGTTTTTTACAAAGTTATGGTTACATCATTCATGTTTAAATTATACATATAGTCCGGACTAAGATTTAACTGAAAACTGGCACACAGTTTTCTGTGTTCAGAATACAGTGTATTTTTAAGTGTGTTTAGTAATTCATTGTAGTTAACTAAACCAGTGGCTAGCCATAAGCTTTTTCCAGGAGGGCTAGAGATCTTTTGCAGTATAATATTTAATCTAAGTCCATTGTGGTCCAATTTTTATGGTCAGAAGTCACAGCTTAACATTTTTTTAATCGTAAAGAAGCGTATGTGTTAGTTTTGTGTAGGTATATTTAAACTGGTTTGATTAATTGAATACCATTCTATTCTCAATAGGTCCAGTTCTGCAAAAAGCCAGGCATCTATTTAAGTAGTTCCCTGACGCTGGTTTTCAACTGAACCTTATGCTGAAGTGTGCGGATGTGAATCAGTTTTTTTAAGGTGATGAATATACAGGTACTTAGATAAATGCTATAGTAAACGATATATTTATATATGTATAATATTTTGGCGTCCAGTGAAAATGACCATTACTCGCGCCACTGTCTAAATACTGCCACTGGCAAGAGGAAATAAGTGACAGTTGTACAAGGCCAATGCATCGGCCTTTGAATAGGACCGGAGGCATCTGATGACTCGTCAACCTCAATAAATTGTCCGTGGGGCTCATTCGCCAACGGATATGCACAATTTAATTTGACACAAGCAATGTGACATGGAAATTAGCATCTACCTTTACTATTCTACATTATTATTTTAGTATTTTCTGGCTGGTCTCAAAGTTACCAGTTGCTTGAAAGTTTAAAGTTCTGGTTAATTTTGTGTCATTTCGATACAAAAAAAAAATGTGCTATTAGACGTTTTCGCTCCAGTCTTGTGTTTGGAACCTTTTTACAATGGCAGTGGGGTTTTTTATATTAAAAATTACTTTTTAACGCAACTTCGCTCCTGTGAGCTAAGGGTGAACCGTGCGTTTTCAGAAGTAAAATGAAGGTTACGTTCAACTATAACTTTGTAAAAAAATATTATTTTAAAAGAGTGTCCGTAGAGTTTCTTGCACGTTCTTCTCCATAGAGATCTACGCTTTGGAACGTGCAAATAGCTTCATCTTTTTGACCGACCGACCTTGACAATACAAAAGTACCTGTAAATGCTCTAATTTAAATAAATGCTTTGAGTTTGAGTATAACTGAAGCGTCGGTGAGAAGGTCGTATTAAAGAAAAACCTATACCTCTTACGATTTATATCTAATTATATTATTACTTTACATGGTAAAACAACAATTCATTAATCGTCCTCCCATAACTTCCTTGTCAACAAACCCACCTGGGAATTGGATCCTAACCCACCGCTTTTAAGCTATAGGTATGTTACAAATACATATTATTACGAGCTTGGGGTATGTGACAATAAAAATAGCCAATTAAATAACCAAGATGACACTTTAATTTAACAACAATAATTACAACTTTAAACTCAATAATTATAATACACTACTTGACTACTGATCACTTTAATCGCACTTGAAGATCGCTTCCGAAGTATTCGATTGTATCGCAAATCAAATACTGACTCGGTCGCGGGCTATGCGCTCCTTATATAGGTCAGTTAATTCTAGAAACTTCCATTGTCGAAACATCTGGAAAGTACTCCTAAATACCGGTCCCGACTGACCAGATGTCGAGAACTCAGAATGTTCTAGCATAGAAAATACTAGAAGGTACTTGACTCTACTACTTCTGCTACTCGATACTAGACCACATATTGTGTACAGCAAATGGCTAGTACCTATCTAACATAAAACCTATTTTCAACCGACTTCCAAAAGAAGGAGGTTATCAATCGACTGTATTTTTTTTTATATGTAACATTCATCCCCCATTCCAACTCGGCTGCAATGACAACGTTTGCCTTCTTGCACCGATATGTCATTTTGGTTCACATAGAGTCCCGGTTTCCATGTTTTTTTTTTCTGTGACCAGCGTACCTTTCAAACATGTCGTTTTATGGCCTAATCGCTGAAAGAAAACTATTCAAGTATCCATTCAAGTACACTTATCTTTCAATGTTACCAGATGTTACCTTTAAGTTCCATTTCTTATGACTGGTCAAGGTATTCATCGTGAAAGCAACTTCTAGGTAAATGAATCAATAGCCGCTATATAACCTATCTACGTTTGTCGCAATTCCCACGTAAAAGAACATCTGCTTTGTAACCGTTTCCTTGAACTGCCATTGCGAAGTATTAGAATAATGACGCGTTATTAATGCGTTATTATTCTAAGGGCGAAGTGCATTTAAAAGCGTATACTCCTCAGGGTATTACTTACAAAGTCACAAGTCTATAATCTTGGAAATTACCGATTTCAATTAAACTTTTAGTTCGATTTCCGCACGAAACAAATATTTGTGTATGTGAGTTTGCATGTTTGTAAACGCGCCCACAATACAGGATAAATACCTAGTGTGGGACAACGTTTAAAAAAAATATCACACAGCAATTTCAAGTTTTCTATAGAAAGACAACCCTAATCTCTTCAAAATTATAGTGAAAACGCTTCTTCTGGGTAAGCTCGCTCCATCGTCGACTTCGTTTCTGTCATCTATGATCTTGACTAGAGTCAAGAGCAAACTCATCTCAAATAAAAAAGAAAGTAAAAAAAATCACTCTTTCTTCCTCTTAACCCTTTTTCGAAATAGTTCTCAACTTACTTTAAGATATCGTACCTACCACACTCAGTTTTTTTTTTATTGAGGAATGGGCTTGCTCTTTACCTCGATCAAGCCTGCTGGGATGGATGAGGTCTACGCTGGAGCGAGCGTGCCCTGAAGATGCCTGTTCACTCTGGCTTTGAAGGCAGACGGGTTATATGTAGAAGGGAGTTCATTACTAAGATTAAGAATCCGCGAGTTTTATGAAATAGGTGGTTTTACTGCAAAGCGATTGATATTACCTATTTTTATTATAGTTTTTGCTCTATTGGAAACAAGAGAGACGCTTTAAACAATTTGTTTGTTTCTTTTCAGTTGTATTTTTTACAGTACCATAACTTGAAGTAAGTTGTTTCTGCTTCAGAGCATATTTCAGTACATTTATTTGTAATTTAAGGAAAACTAGGTGCTTGAAAGAATACCAGCGCTGCGTTATTTATTTTTTAGATATCGCAGCATAAGCTGAGATAGGGACCATTTTGGCCTCGCACAGATAATTATTTTATTATACTGATTAGTTATTAATTTTATTTTACTGGTTTGTTTGTCTTGTGCGAGTCCTAAATAAACATTTTTCTTTCTTTTGAAAGCTTCAGGAAAAACCTCGGAAGTTTAGGTTGCGGGGTGCTCATTAAAACTAAAAAAAAGTGTAGTGGCCAGTACGTAACTGTACTTTATTGTAGATGCAGGTATTTTTAGGGTTTCGTATACAGGTTATCCGCCATCTTGGAGTGGCGGCCATATTGACCTTGGTGTGTTGTTACTAACTTAATAGTTTTGACCCTTACAAAATGTCTTTTCATTTAAGTAAATTGTATCGTAGTTTATTACAATGACCCTCAGTTACAGTTTCCAGTACTCCAATTATAAGAAAACGTACCGCAGAGTGCATCAGCCTCCCCCCTCATGCGCAGTCAATTGGGGGTAATAGGTGATTGCGCGCGTGCGCAGATCCTCGACACATTTATTGTCACTTGGCGCAACACTCGCACTTCTTCAATTTAAATTCTTCAGGGTCATATTAAATGACGTATATAAAATGACATATTATATAACATATTAAAAACGTGATGGTTGTTGATATGAAATGCATAGCACTACTTTTGGATCAAAAATCCGATGACCTGGTGGATACGTTGTCGCTCTATGTAAAATACTGGTATTCAGCCGTTAGTGCTGGAACCCAGTTAGACTGAAAGCCGACCTAATAATAGTTGTGGAAAGGCTAGGCAGACCTTTTGATTGATGGATGACACAAAACTGAAAATAACCGAAACTTTTCATTTCAAGTGACTACAGCGAGCTATGAGGTCAACGACCGCGGATAGTGAAGTTACTTGAAAAAAATGGTAATATTGCTGTAGTTTTTGTTCTATCGACATTATAATGCTATCAAATTTTAGGCTTCGTTTCATTTGACCGTGTATTGCACAAACGCATTACGCATTTTTTTTAAGGTTCGGTTCTACAAAACAGTAAATTATAATTGTCTATGTTTTTCTTGGGCCTTGCTCCCGCGGTCTATCGACCCCACAGGAACAGTGCATTTTTCGGGATAAAACGTAGCCTGTGAGTTTGTGACACTCAGGGATTGTGCAGCTTTCTATCACAGGAAGAATTTAAATCGGATTACAACTTTCTGAAAGCACCTTTTGCAAACATAAACAATTTAACTGTGACCGGATTATTGCAAACGTTGCATTGCGAAATTCTAAACTCTCAAAAAAATTGGGAAGAGATAATTAAAAAAGAATCTCATACAAATTCTATAGTCAAACAACAAATCCGTATTCCCTTTCGAAAGAAGGTTTTGCAAACTTAGGTGATTTAACATATATGTAAAACGACGATGTTTGCAATTATCCGGTAGCAAAGCTTCTCTATAGGTAACATTTTAATCAAACCTGAATATAGCCAACCCTTTGTAGCTTCATTGTATAAAAACGGAAACTTAATTGGAAACGGATCCACGGGCTAGCACATCATGAATAAAGCAAAACGAAGGCAACAGCATCGAGCACTTTCTATATGTCAGAGGTGAAATACATGGAAAGGGCGGACGGAGGCCTCGCGCAACTAAAATAGTTATCGGTTCTAGCTTCCACTCGTGCCACGGTCAGCGTGACGACGATTGATTTTTTTCAACAAATTTGAATAAAAAATCGGATGAAAAGGCCAATGTTAGTACTTTGAAATAGTTGAAACACAATCTTAACAGCGATCAGTCACTGTTAAAAACTTGTCAAAATCCTGGGAAGTGTTTTTGGCAGCTTGCGATTTGATGTGAATGCAAGCATTGCCCCTTTTACGTCACCATTTTATCCGGATTTTTTAGTTAGTTTTTCTTGTCTATTTATATATAGGGCCAACCTAAATGCAGCTGCCCAACCCGCTTCCTAGTTACTAGTTGAAAGTAGTAGTCGATGCTGTAACCACGGTCATCACTTGACATGGTACACCTAAAAAAAAACCTCTTCCGTTTCACTCGACTTGCCATGTCATCGGGAAGAAACCGGCCAAGTGCAAGACGGACTCGCTCATGAAGGGTTCCATACCATCGCCATTATTATAATCATGCCGTTAAAATCGAGCAAAAAAACTTCAAGTCTCTTGTTTGGGGTCAACAAATATATATATTTTTAGCGAATGTAGTAATGCAAACTCTGAGCAATTCAAGTGTCTACCTAAACCCAACCTAAGATCGAAAAAAAAAATTAGCGAGTCTTACAGTACTCGCATAGGATGTGTAACATCTGACGTCACACCTTGGTAAAAAGCAACATTAACATTAAAAGTACCAACTGACAGCCAACTCGACCACTGCGCGCGCTCATTGGTCAAATCGAATAGGTAGCGCTCATTGGTAAAATCAAATAACGCGGGCTTCCTCGGCTTCCTGTTACACACTTCCGTCCCATTTCACGAAATCACTCCCAAAGATTGCAGGAAAGCGAGAGGAACTTACCTACTTCTAGTTGGGAAAGCCCCTTTAATTTTAATTTTTATTATTTGTTAGGTGTAATAGGGACCGGCGGACCGTAGAAGCTAGAAATTCTGACACCAATCTTGCCAAGAAGTACCGGGTTACCCGGTTAATGGGTTGCGGAGGTCTGGTAGGCCACCGCTCCATCTTAAATACCCGGCAGATGATGAATGTAAGAATATGGATTTAGCTGCCAATTTTATTGTGGGACGTTGATTCTAGTGGAGAGTGACAAAGGGATTCAATTTCGGTGTGTTCCAAATATACGCCATGGCAGTTTCATACAGCTCGCTTAACCTTTTGATCGCCAGAGCATAAACGCATCGGCGTGCCCCCGACGCGATGCCACAAATTCGCCGTACTTTTTGTCACATATTTGTGACGTTTGGCGTACAGGGGACGCGCCTACTTGTCATTTATATGTGACAATGGCATTCAAGGTTAATAAAAAGTTGATTAACACTGGCGTTTTACATACTGATCCTTGAAATATTTAACTATTTAAGAAATTAGATTTCCGTGTTATATTTTGCCGGTACAAAAGGTTAAAGTGTATCTAAAGCTTAGTATTGACATAAACATCACAAGAACTTCCGTGTAAAAACAAAGTTATGAAACCTCATTCCGGGGTTTCTCTATGACTAATACGAGAGATGCGCAAGCGCCGATCGAGGGAAAGCAGGATACGTCCTCTCATTTCGTACACACGATAATATAGCAAACTTGCACCCGTGTGACACTTTATCATATACAGGCAGCGAACTTCGCTGGCGGAACATCTCCACTATAACAACATGGTACTTAATGCTCCGGTGCCTTGCCACTAACCAGGCAACATGGCCCCGGTCGTGCGCAAATAAAAACTTAATACTATCGACATAAATAAGTAGGAAAAGTTCGCTCCGCTTAAGCGTTCGCAATAAAAACAATAGAATATTTTGCTAACTATGTTTAATACATGAAAGTAAAGAGAATGGACGACGTAACTTTGATTATTGCCTGCAGCTAGATAGCGGTGTACATTGCACGGTGATGCAGGGAGAGTTTATTTCCCACAGAACAATACCTTCAATGGTTGCTGTAAAGGAAGGTATATTGCACCGGTGAAAGAGACCAGCGATGCGCCCGCTCCGCGTGCGAGAGGGACGGAGTAACGGTTAGTGCAGGTTCAACGATCGACTCGCGCGCAGTTTGTTGAACTGCAATCATTGCTTTGGAAAATTGTTAGGGCTGGCAAAAAATATTAGAATCTCTTCCATACTTGCAAAATGTAAAAATCATCACCACCAGAATGTCAAATTACTAAAATCACTCAGAATCAAAATCAGAAATCATTTATTTGCAAAGAATGTAGGTAATATGGTTTTGATGGTGTAATGGGAATAACAATTGGATCCAGTACATTCTACCGTATGGCATGCAACATAATGTAATAATCATAAGTATTGCCAATCTATATTAATTAAAATATTAAATGTCTTATTCTTAAAAGTCAAATTCACCGGAAAAACAATAGTCATACATTAAGCTACTTACATAAAATTAGAAATATAACAAATTTAATAAAATAAAATATTATTGTGCAATGTCACTGTGTATTTAATTTTTAGTGTTTAGGTCCTCTGGAATGATGTCATTAAATCCATAGGTACATCATCCATAGGTACCGTAACACGTTTGCGTGAGCTCGATTCGTAGGTTTTTTTGCCTCCTAGTTTTGCTGTACTGCTAACATATTTTGTGTCCAAAGCTAATCCGAAACCGGTCAAGTGCGAGCTGGACTCGCAAACAATGGATTCCGTACCATAAACCGAAAAAAACACGTTTCTTCTCTGTTGTTTTATTAATGTTGTATCGGCAAAAGATATACACCATGCATCACGCTTCATGAGATACAGCCCCCTGACAGACAGGCGGAAGAACAACGGAGGCTTAGTTATAGTGTTTCGTTGGTTCTCTCAGGTACGAAACCCAAAAAAGTAAACCTAGCCGTCACAATTGTTTGGTGAAGACACCGAAAGTTAAAAGAAGTGCAGTAACAACCAGACAGGCTGCGGTCGTTGCCCTTCGCGTATCAATCAGCTGATAGGTAAAATATAAAAGGATGCTGCGCGAATTAAGTAAGCGATGACGGAGGCAATGTGCGGGGCCTCACTCGCCGCGTGCTTGCAAGCAAGTTAATGCCGTATGACTACGCACGAGAGCTTATTTTACTTTGAACATTAAGGAATCGCTTTTCACTTTGTCGGCGCGCCGCCGCTCTGCCAGTAGTACTTACGTCACGTCTAGTAAGTTACTATTGCTTCTCACGCTCTCGAATTTATGTTTTTTTTTTTTAATTGTTTGAAAAAAAAAACATTTTTTTTTAAGTTTAATTTATGTTTCGATAATACTACTGATGGCTAATCGTTCTTCCGCGGGGAAACAACCATTACAATTTCAGCGTGTATAAAGGTGCACCACTTGATCCGAATACTATATATAATAGTGAATTTAACATTATGTAAATTCAGGGAAATTGATTTATCAAATTGTTTGTTCAAATCACTTCTGTTAGTTTGTGACAGTTATGTGGAATACTACTAATATATTATAATCCGACAGATGAAAAATGAATTTCATACAATTTGTTTCCCCGACTGTATACATGGTGATAACAAAAGACTCAATGAAAACTATTTTTGATGGTGACAACCTTAATTTATTTATTTCAAAAAATAAACAAAGTTGTAGCATTTATTTTGAACAAATCAGTCACCGATACATTTATATTCCTCACATCTTTTGTGAAAAAGGTTTATTTTTGTGTCCCAGTAAATATGATAATGAATAATCGTGGCGTCTCACAGCCCTGCGCGCGCGCAGTCTCCGAGCGAGGCGGCATGTCTCTCGCGCGGCCCCCGAGACGATCGCGGAAGAAAGCAAAGCGGCTTGTTACGTAACCAGTTGTTCTATCGCCAATCACTGCGCAGTGCACACTACTGCATCGTGCACTCACCACTATTTGCACATTGTCAATTTCATACCTATTAAACAAATCTTCACGCTGCTCGAGATTAAGTTTTATATAGAGAACAGGTCAAGGAAGTTCATTTGATTGCTTTTAGGGTTCCGTACCTCAAAAGGAAAAAACGGAACCCTTATAGGATCACTTCGTTGTTTGTCCGTCTGTTGGTCTGTCACGACCCTTTTTCTCGGGAACAAGGGAGGTAACGTGTTGTAACTAATATCAAATACGTAGGCAGTTGTATATGTACTGTTGTTGATGTACCCAAAAATAAATAAGTAAATAAATTCGATATGGAATGAGAACCATTTGGTCAGTCATATTTTTAAACATCACGTTATTATATTTTTTTTTGCGCAGGAGTGCAATCACGTCAATCATAAACAAATGATTGATTTTTCACTCACCATTTGTCAATATAGCGATTAGACTAAAACCGTTTTGTAGGGTTGCGTACCCAAAGGTTAACCAACGGAACGCTATTACTAAACCTCTGCTGTCCGACCGTCCGTCAGTCCGTGTGTCTGTCAGCGGGCTGTATCTCAAGAACCGTAATAGGTAGACAGTTGAAATTTTCGTGGAGTGTGTATTCTTATTGCCGCTATAACAACAAGTTCTTAAAATTAATTTTAAAAATAAAGTGGGATCCCATAAAAGAAACGTATTTTTTCGGTTTACTCAAATTCGAATTCAAATTCAAAAGTCATTTATTCAAATTAGGCTGAGTGCCAGCACTTTTTGAACGTCAAAGATCTACATAAAGACAGTCCCCCAAAACGCCCACCCGTCACCCCTTCCTAGTGTTGTAGCTGGGAAGAAGAAGTGGCGCAACAAACTCCCCAGCAACACATCTGTCTGTTAAGCTTTTAAAAACTTGAATTTATACAATAGTATGCAAAGTATTTTACAATACATGACACAGAAAATAAAATATTCAAACTGTAAATCAAATTAAATGAAATTAATTGACACTTGGTAGCTAGCACACTCCATTAAGCCATCAGAAATAGACAAACTCAAGCATTAACAAGTAAACCAAACTAATTATGCCTTAGTGTACGGAACCCTTAGTGTGAGAGTCCGACTCGCCCTTGGCCAAAAAAAGGCAAAAAGCTGATCGCCAACACGAGGTTAAATAACAAGATTTCATCTATCTCAACTTACGCAGAGTTAAGTAATAATAAGATAACATCTTGCTGATGCAACCCGCCTTAAAAGTAAAGTGACATTCCGCATTCAAATAGTAATAATTACTGTTTCTTGTACAACTCTATTCGAATACATCTCATCATCGGTAGGGGTACACCTGGTGTTACCATTCATAACTGTTAATACGTGGGTGTGTCCTTGCAATTTGGAAGGTGCAACTAAGTGTGCCTGCTGTCGCAAAAGGCTTATTGTCCAGTTTTTTTTTATACCACAGAAAGACAATACACCAAAGTTAAAAACAGTCGACAGGCGGGCTTTTGCCTTTGGTAATTACACACAAGGACACATTTTTGTATCAGCATGGTCGGCGAATTTAATGCGGATCACAAAAATAATTATAAAATGGCATAGGTACCTATATAACTGTAAGAAATCATCTACGACACGACTTTTCTCATGCAAAAATGAATCATAGATTAATCACTACACTACATTTAGCGTGATGGGTTTCAAAAGCGAATGACAGAAAATAAAATTCAATTTTAATGTCAAGTCACTACGACTGACCACGGAGTCAATGGCCGTCGGAGTTGATGTTACTTATAATAATTAAGTTTGTTTTTTTTCCGACATTTTTAATTTGACCCCGCTCAAGTATTATTTCATATCAGTAGTGATCGGATAATCGGGCGCTAATGTACCTCAACTCCACTTTTATTCCCACGAAAGTATAATAAGGACATGCTTTTCAGAATCCCGGTTCCCGGAATCGTTCGAAATTCTTGATATTGTATACATATAGTTAAATATCGTTGTAAATTCTAATTGTAATTTAAAGAGCCGATTCTAATGGAACTTTTAATTTACAATGTAAGTTTTTATGATTTTCCATTTGTTTTGAATAAAATAAAGATACTAAATCAAAATAACCACTTTTATAATTTAATTAAGTTCGTTACACAAAATTGTTCAATCCCGGGAACCCGAGATTACTTATTTATTCAGAAAGGAATGTCCATATTATTCTTTTCGAGAAGAAGTTTAGGTATATAAGCGCCCAATTATCCGATCACTGCATATCAGTCATCATACAGTATGAATACAGTAATCTCCAAAAGTTCGGAAGAAACAAATCGAACTAGCACTTGCCAGGTTCGTTTTCGGCAATCAGACCAATCCAGGCATCGCTAACTGTGTTTGCTACAGAACTTTGCGCGTTAGTGTCTGAAACTGGTCAAGTCACAGATTCTGTTGTTGCTCAAAGCTTTTGTATGGACTGCAAAATGTAATGAGCAGAGATCGGAATAGGTAGACTATGGTTACCTAATGTTCGTGGAAGTAAGTAACATAGAGTTGGTAATAACCTCCTGTAAAATCCCGGAATCATAAATGGAATCATGACATTTAAAACCCGGGATTATAAAAACATGAACTGGACTTTGAGTATAGTTACAAATTATTAATTTAAAGAATCAAAAGAAAAAAGAGTTGTGCGAAAACAAAACTCTTTAGTTTAACAGTTTAATTAAGTGTCAGTACCAAGTGTCAGTTTTAACAGTTTTAGTAGGTACGGAACTCTAAAAACATAATAAGATTCTTCAATATAATAATTTTGTTCAAATGTATTAAAAGCGTAATAAGTAATTTGCAATTTCTTAAATCCCGGAATACAATCGTCATGGTTATGATTCCGGGATTTTAGAGGAGGTATTATCAACTCTATGTTACTCACTTCCACGAAAATCAGGTAAATATAGTCTACCTATTCCGTTCCCTGGTAATGAGTCAATCTGCCTAGGCTTTTACCAACTGCATTAGGCTCGGCTTTCAGCCGAACCGGATTCAGCTGAGTACCAGTATTTAACATTATGCATTACTATTATTAGTATAGATAGGCATCTATCTATACTAATAATAAACTGAAGAGTTTATTTGAACGCGCTAATCTCTGGAACTACCAGTCGGATTTAGAAAATTAGTTTTGTATTTGATAGCCACATTCATGAGGAAGGCTATAGGCCATACGGGAACGGATAAAAACGGGATATGCTCGTACGAAGTCGCGGGTGAAGTGCTAATTAAATATAATGGAACCGCCAATAACTTTGACAGAAATGTATGGGCAACTGGTGCCTTTTTAGGGTTCCGCACCCAAAGGGTAAAACGGGAACGGGATATTACTAAGACTCCGCTGTCCGTCCATCCGTCTGTCTGTCTGTCCGACTGTCACCAAGCAGTATCTCATGAACCGTGATAGTTAAACATTGATTTTTTCACAGATGATGTATTTCTGTTGCCTCTATAACAACAAATACTAAAAAACAGAATAAAATAAATATTTAAGGGGACCCATACAACAGACATGATATTTTTGCCGTTTTTATAGATAATGGTACGGAACCCTTCGTGTGCGACTCTGACTCGCACTTTACCGGTTTTTTATGACACACTAACGCCACCTTGTAACATGTGTAGGGTGCTTCCATTCAAACAATAGTTAGTTTGGCAGCTCAGCTGTAAAGTACATCCGTCTCGAGTTATGTTATGTTAAGTTGTCTCGATTTCCATATATTCTTAACACTTTGCGACTGACATGCGAATGCGAAAACTGTTTAATTAAATTGTAGAATTGGCCCTCAGGATGCGACATACTTGTCAAAAATTTTATTTTTTTAACAGATGTTATATACTAATACAGAGAATAGTAAGAAACGTAACGGCTTTATTTCAAAGACTCCCTGTCTGTATAATTCCGCTACCGGACATAGACTATGATAACTCCTAGTGCATCGGCTCCTACATCCCAGCCGCATTTCTGATACGCTTATTAAGGTCGTCGGTTCACAGACGGGGGGCGTCCCACACTGCATTAGCCGAGCCACGGTTTCCAATCGAGGACTTGTCTATTGCTACCCTAAGTTTTTCCTTTATCCAAGAATCTAGACCAAGTGTTATTGTGGCAGCGATTGCGATTTCGACAATCGCAATTCCAAAGTACAAGAGATTGATGACGTGATATTTCGAGAGCGTTTGTCAATCTAATACATTTTTGACGAATAATGGCAGCAAAAAATAAACCAAGCACTTTCAAAGAATATCAAGACATTCATATTGACATCCGTCGGCACGTGTGAAATGTACTGTTAACAAGCACTTACAATTACAACGCCTTCCCAGATTTTATACATACATACTTATATTTTTTTTTAATTTAAGATGTGTTTGCTCTTGACTCTAGTCTAGGTTATAGATGACAGAGACAAAGTCGACGATGGAGCGAGCTTACCCAGAATGAGCCTGTTCACTCTAATTTTGAAAAGATTAGAGTGAATTAAAAATTATATTACTTATATTGTGATTTTTCAACAATACTGTCTGGCTGGTATGGACAGCTTTCCCTTTGACATTGACATGTTATCCTGTAAGTGTTCATCCTTACTAAATAAGTACCGGATTTTCTCGCGTTAACTTGTTTTGTTGACTTTCTGAAAACATTCTTATTTGATGGTAGATGTTACATGGCTAAGCATGGTACATGGCTAAGCATGGTATATTAGCTGGGGTCGTAACTTCGATTTCCAGGTCGGGCAAAATGTGTAATTGATAGTTTCTCAGTACCAGGCGGAAGATGGTGGTGTGACATCCCCGTGCCTCGGAAAGCTAAAGCCGTCAGCCCTGCGCCTAATCTTTCCGTGGTCATGTCAGATTGCCGTCCCCTTGAAGTGAGTGAAGGAACAGAGAGAGCACCTGTGTTTGCGCACACACTTGTGCACTATAATATTTCCTGCGGCTTAACTTGCAGTGAGTTACTAGGCTTACAGTGATCGAAATGCGGTCGGGGGGATCATTATTGAGGCTGGGCATTAGGCATTTCAAACGCTACCACAGCCCGCGCCCCCACCCCCCCGCACCCCCGCACGCATAGCTCGCTGTGTGAGTTATTTATCAACGATGTGCTTGCTGCTCTTCAAGAAATATCCACACCACAGTAGGGGAAAGCGGGGCTAAACGCGCCGCGGGAATATTGAATATATTCGGCAATGTTGAACTCTTGGATGTGATGACGTCAGTTTTCTGATGTCACGTTGAACTGGGGTGTGACGTCCTTCTTGTGACGACACGTTGAACTGCGGGGGTGATGTTTGCGATCACCTCCCGTTTGATCTGGATGCAAGTGGCGCCCTCTGGTCACTACTTTCCTGCCGCTGCTGCAGAGCTCGTCAACACTTGACGAAGCTGTCGCTGCCGATGCGGGGGACCGAGTACTCTTGCTGCAGCGATCCACTGCGAGTAAGTTGTTCCGATGTAATTTAACAATTTACCGGACGTTCCTGGCCAAACTAAGATAGATGCTATCGGTGCGCTGCAGCGTTCCGTTTAATGACGAATTTACTTGATATGTTTATATCTTTTTTTCATATGGCCTATTCCACAATCGGAACAACTTCCCCACTGCACGTTTAGCCCCGCTCTTCTATAAAGTATTTGCTGCTGATCAACAGACCTTATTATTTTTGATGAGTAAATTTTTTTCTCCGTTTACTTTACACTGTATGGTAAAGTTTTGAATCTGAAATAAACTTATTATACTCGAATAAATAATAGGAGATAACAACTATTCATCGCTACCAACTGTCGTCTCATCGATAGCATTGCGTATTTTAAGTAAAGCTAAATTAACGCATGGTGACCATATCGGATGTTTAAAACTTTATTTTACAATTAGTAAAACTAGATATTACTCCTTAATTTTATATGGGTCAAAACGATTATCAAATCCTATTTGCTGCCTAAAAACACGCTAGTTTTTTGTCGTGATTTTAAAATTTCACAAGTAATAAGTATTCGTTTTTTAGGGTTTCGTACCCAAAGGGTAAAACGGGACCCTATTACTAAGACACCGCTGTCCGTCTGTCACCAGGCTGTATCTCATGAACCGTTATAGTTAAATAGTTGAATTTTTCACATATGGTGTATTTCTGTTGCCGCTATAACAACAAATACTAAAAAACAGAATAAAATAAATATAGAAACGTGTTTTTTTTTCGGTCTTGCTCGACATTGATTACGGCAACAGGTAGACGCTTGTCATATTCACAGAATATTTAGTTATACATTCATTTTAAAAATAAATAAATCTAAAATTTAAGGGCTCCCATACGGCAAACGCGATTTTTATTTCCGTTTTTATAGATAATGGTATGGAACCCTTCGTGCGCGAGTCCGACTCCCACTTGGCCGGTTTTTGTGTTCAAGAGGTAATTAAGTTAGAAGGATTTATTCAAACTGAGCTGAAATCAGCTGTTTTTGAACATCAAAAAGTTACATTAAGACAGTCCCCCAAAATGCCCGCCCGTCACCACATCCAAGTGTTTTAGCTGGGAAGAAGAAGTGGTGTAAGAAACTCCCCAGCAAGATTTAATTTTCATTATTTTTGCACTCTTTGTAACCAAAACTGACTTGATTCATCTTAACATCGCAAGTGGTACCTATTAGTCATTATGGGTTTTGAAAACCAGCGGAAAAAATCGCGAAAACTTGGCAAAACTATAAGGATACGTTTTGTTTTACTACGGTATCCTTAAAATTAGTACTGAAACTACTACAAGTACTAATACAAGTAGGTACGACAGCTGTTACAATGTTCTTATTAATGTTAAATGAATTGCAAAGATGGCTGACGTCAAGTTAAATAAAGGTTAATCAATGTCATTGCGAAACTTATTGTGATGTTTATAAAATATTAACAATAGAACATTCGACCAATCAATATATTGTCATGAGCATGTTGCGTTATTTATATTATCAAAAATGATCAAAGTATTCATAAAAAAATACTACAACGAGAAGGCTGACTTATTGAATGTCGGAGCTGTATAAAACACTACTACATATATATGTATATTTATATATGTATGGAATATCTAGAAAAATATCACATAAAGCTACTAAAAAGATCCAAATTAACAGCGAAATTAAACCACATTTCATACTAGAATAAAAGTTCCTTCATAAGAAATTGAAATTACATTTTACTGAAAAGCGATGCATCGGCCGTTCGGACTTCGAACGAAAAATATAACGTTATTTTGTGAAAGGCCTATTAAAATTAATAACCATCATGTTTTATACTCCTCAGGAGTCAGTAACGGTGGAACAGCTATTGCCATTGACCGGGAAACCAACATTTTAGTGAGGATTTTTTTAGAAAAATAAAAAAAATAGAAATTATAAAATAATAATAGATTTTTTTTAAACACCAATAATACTAACATTTGCCCGCCCGAGAATTAAGACTCGCCCCAACTGGCCCACTAATCGATTTCAAATAAATAAATAATAATAACATCTATTTATTGCATTAATAGATGTTAAGTCGTTCATCTTATGTAAAAGCATTTCGAAGAGTTCGTCTATTTCTAGACATTTATTTTAGTACTAAACATCTTGTTAATAGGTTATCAGAGTGGCCTTAGTACCGGAATGAAAGATCTTTAAAATAGAATAAAAGGAATTGCTTGTACAAAGGCTTTCATAATATAATAACGCACTACCCACCCACGCGGTAGGCGTGGGTTGCATATAGCGCACCGCTGCTTTCTTTCCCGTTTGGGCGACAACGAGTTGAAAAATAAGTGGCAACTCGTTGAAAGTTTGGGCGGATTCACGTTAAGGCATCCGCCTCAATCATTCATTTTAAAAAATCAATGGACGATTTTTAAAATGTTTATTAAGATGCTACAATAACGAGACCTATAAGAAGATGTATCTATTTAGTTCTCTTCTGAAACAAAAAAACAATTTCAACACATTTGCCCAAAAATTTATTTACGAAGCCTGCATACTTTGTCCGAAAGTTAAAAATTACACCATACAATGGAACGTGCGGTAAAATAGGTACTCTCATCTAAGTACCTATTTTTCTGCACTCCTCGTTGTATAGCGCCGTGCGTTTCCTTTACGGTTTAGTTTAATTTCCATTTAAAAAAATGTTCCACCAAGGAGTTTCACATTACTAAAATAGATAAGCTGAATGATCGAACCTCCTTAGAAGCGCTTTTGCTCAATACGTTTGTCTTACTTTAATACTAAAGAGAAAATGAGACGAAAAATGTAGATCTCATTTTCACCACGCACACGTGGCGCCATTTGAAGCGAATTCGCGTTATTTTTATAAGGAACGTCAAATACTGTTGCGACTTTCCGACTGATATCTAAAAACAAAAAGTTTTTTTCATTACTTATTGTACTGTTTTCTCGCAAATATTTTAAAAACCGTTGTGTAACACACGTGCGGAAATTTGTTTTTACAGACTCGTGACTATGGTAAGCCCTTGACTTTGTCTCGGGCTCACATTCGTCTACTAGTTTGTAAAAACAAACTTACCGCACTAGTATCATAAATAACAATTATTTTAAATAATTTTCATGATTACACGAATTAGTTTAAAAACCGGCCAAGTGCGAGTCGGACTCGTGCACGAAGGGTTCTGTACCATTATCTATAAAAACGGCAAAAAATCACGTTTGTTGTTTGGGAGCACCAGTTAAATATTTGTTTTATTTTAATTTGATTACTTATTTTTAAAGTGAATATATGTATAACTAAATATTCTGTGAATATTTCAAGCCTCCACCTGTTGCCATTATCAATATCGAGCAGAAACGAGCAAAAAAATCACGTTTGTTATATGGAAGCCCCCTTAAATATTTATTGTATTCTGTTTTTTAGTATTTGTTGTTATAGCGGCAACAAAAATACATTATCTGTGAAAATTTCAACTGTCTAACTATCACGGTTCATGAGATACAGCCTGGTGACAGACGGACCCGTTTTATCCTTTGGGTACGGAACCCTAAAAAAATGAAGATTCGTCGTCCCTACCAAATAATCAGGTCAGCTGACTTGAAATTTGGTTCACATATTCTGTGACTCGAACACTGTCGTGCAGCCGTCTGACATTTCAGATGATAGAATTTATTGTGACCCCTTTTCGAACCGAAAGTGCAGAAGTAAATAATACAGTTAATAGCTTTTACTGATTTTTTAACTTATAGTTACATATTAAAATAAAACTTGGCTAGTCTCACCTTCATATATTATACGTTAAGAACGCTTCAATACATGTATTTTTGCGACATTGTCAACCGTAACTGGAAAGTAATATTTTGTAATTTTACTGCAATTCACGCAGTAAAATTACAAAATATTACTTAAAAACAGGTAATGGTTTGAATTTAAAAAAAAATGTCTTCTCTTTTTCGGGATCAATATGGACCATTATCTTCATTGTAAAACGGTCTTAAAATCGTATTCCTGCCTATAAAACTGAAAAGCTACTCATCACTTACAAACTATATTTTTTGTTTTCGTGGGGAAACCTTCATAAGGCGCCTAAACTTTTGGGGAAAAGACCAGGGAGTGTGGCCAGAGATTTTTACCTCACTAAAACACCCCGGTAATCACCATCAGGACATAAAACCCGTTACCTCTTAAAATACCACTCCGGAACCCCCTCCTGTGCAATGCCTGTTAGAGCAATTCCCTGGTGAGACTGTAAAGGTGTCTTCTCTAAGCCTCGCTGTGCACGGTAGCACCTGATTACTGATCGCAAAACGCCTGCGTAGAGGCGGCGAACTTCTTCCCATGGGTCCCCGAGATAGGGGAGCAGTCTGTGCAAAGCACCTCCTGTCCTTCGAACACGGGGGACCACCAGCCGCTCAATGCTCTTCGAAGCCCCACCGACCATCCAGGGTTAGGCCAAGACAGGGTTGGGCTTGCGAGCTGAGTGGCTCTATACTCACAAACCCCACGCTGTAAATACACGGACGTAACCTGTAAAATTATAACTCTAAGAAACCTTTCACGCAATATTAGACAGTGAATCCATACATATTGAATGCAGTAAGGCCTCAGCATTGATTATTGAATCCTGGATTGGAGAACTGTTGAATAAAGGAGTGCATTATGTCATTGTACGGACGCTAAGCACTCGACTGCTGTCGTGGTTTCAGTACTTATAAATATTATATATGTTCGTGCCTAATACACAGCGCGTGTTCCAGTGTTGAATCGGGCCACCTTTTAGCGTGGAGGAGTGCATCGTAATACCCAAAATGGGCACAGTGCGGATTGGTTTGTGTCACATGTCTTCGATTTTTAGGTGCTGGGACATGTCGATTTCCTCACGATGTTTTCCTTCGACATTTACAATTCGACTAATAAAATAAAAAAACGGAACCGCTGTCAGCAATTCTATTCTAAACGTGTAACGAACTATCGTGTCAGTTGCCAGTATACCAGAATACTTTTTAAGTAACTGAAGCGAGTTTGTTAAAAACCTTTTACAGGAGAGTTAGGCTCGTGATTCCTTTATTTTTGGCTGGAAAATGCAAACGGCACAGGTCAAAATTAACCCAGCTCCGGCGCTAATGCTTTTTTAATTCAGACTGTAAAGTAGGAGGAGTATTAATGGAATATACTTCCACTGTCTCTATTAGGTGGCTAATATATTTTTTAAGAAGTTTGTTAGGAGTTTTTCATAAAACCTCATTTTGGCTCAAAATATTCGTAATGAGTAGTGTTAGGTGAATGCATTCAGGCTTGTCGCTTAACCTTAAAGTCAAAAACAATTCAAAATTGCATTACAATTACATTAAAACAAATCCTCAATTTTCTTGATTAAGAATTAAGATCACTATTTGATTCCAGTTGAATGTTTTGTTCACCAATTAAGTGACTCACACTTTTGAATGCCTTCTCTTTGAGCCTTTTATTTTGATACCTCACATAACCAAGTCACAAAAATACGAAGACTCTCGATCCGCCATCTTGTTATATTTTCAAAACCCTTATTGTCTGTGTCACTCAGTGTGACACGATGAAACTTATGATTTTTAAATCCTGAGCGAAATGAACGCTAAACATTCATAAGTACCAGAAGAGCAGAAATATGTCGAAGTATTTCCGTAGCTGCAATTGTAAGCAATAAAGCTTATTTATTTAAAAGCTTCACAAGTATCAGGACACGAGACAACCGAGGGAATTTTAACAGTACTAAAAATATTACGGTTTGAATTTTGTCTGTAAGCTGCGTAACATTCCAAATATAATATATTAACTGCTACTTATAATCAGCAAAAATACATACACACCTATAAAAAATCTCTGCTCCTTTTTAACGTACACATTTTTTTTTTATGTGGAGCTAGTTCTAAAGTCTACGCAGACGAAGTCGCGGGTAGAACCTAGTAAGTTACGAAATTTTTTTAATGAAAGGGTAAAGGAATTTAATAAAAAAAAACATTAAAAAATCATGTAGGTAAATTAAAATTGTAGTCGTAAGTCGCTTCACCCCTTTGTCTAAGGTTAGCTTGGTTTCGCAACAGCACTGAAATAACTTTTTCCAAATCTTTTAATAATATAGAACAAATAGTAGATTGAACTAGCTCGAGACAGTGAGGAGCATACTTTTATGCACTTAGTAGCGGAGACCGACCCGCGCCGCTCGCGAGCAATATTGACGTATAATTTGACGTTTTCGTGGTGTGAAAAACATATTTTATATAAGACATTTATAAAATTATATAAGGGTGAAACGTTTAAAATATCGTCTATTGTTCTTAACTTTTCAGTTTCTAGAAAAACAAACCGAAGGTTACACCGAAGGGTAGTTTAATTACGTAAGTAATTTATAAGTTATGAAAAGAATAATTCTTCTATGTATTTTAGGGCCTCCTCGTTTTCGAAATCCTTTCGTAATATCAGCCACATGACCTAATTTTTTAACGGGAGCATTTAGTTTCTCAAGGTCATAAATTTGGTACTTTAAATCAAAACGTGGTCCAATGTAACTATCATTATTTAAAAACCACAGCAAGTTATTGTAATTTAATAAAAAACATACTTTTTGTTTTCAAATTCATCTTAAAAACCGCCTCAAGGTCGCCAAGAATCCTTTTATGTGTGAAAACATTCGTAACATTCCCATATGGATGTGAAAAAGAAAAATATAGAACTATATTTACAATCCGTCAAAAGCTTCTTTGAAAACTAGGTCACCGTATCAGTAGTTACACATTGCATGGACGGGGGCTGTTAGTGTTAGGCTGACCGCCATCCGAGCAGTGCACTTGGCCACCACCGACATGGAGCCTCAGCATGGACCACCTTCAGCACCTCTGGTGTCCATACCTACTGTGACAGTGGCTGACATGCAGGCTTACATGGCCCGAAGGTTCGAGCTGATGGTATTATTAGAAACTTATGTTCTACCGGCACTCGACAACAACAACTGTAAGTAGATAATTATGACGATATTTATAAGGGTGTTTTTAATTATACGACAGATAAATAATAGGATTGATCAGTTTTCAGTTTATAACATATCGTGTGTTTGAATATGATAGATAACATTTTTAATTTACTTGTTCGTTTATTTTTATTTTTAACGTCTTGAATACAAAAGCCAGTCTCCTGCCCTTACCCACTTGTTGAGTTCTCCGCGCCAAAAACTGACCCACATTGGGAAACTCTACGTTGTTTTTCTGAACAAAAATATACACTCTAGATTTTAAGTTTGCTTGCATGCTATTTACAGGTTTACAATTCTATAAAATGAAGTGAATTACTGCAACGTAAATATTTTAATAACACGAAATTTTCATTTTCATTCTAAAAAAATTCAACAAGCAAATTCCGCGTGATTTATTTGAACGTCTGTGCCTCAAAAGTATCACATCAAAACTGAAACATTTTAACGTAAAAACATAACAGCAAAACGGGAAAAAATATAATTTTCTATTTCAGTCTTAACAGGAAAATCTTCAGTTTCAATACCAGTTAAAATGTAAGTTCCTTTTTAATTATCTAAACCAATTTTCTAAATTTCACATCATAAATTAAACTAAAGAAAATTCTGTTATGAACTTGATTCATACACTTGAAAGTTAAAATCGAACCAATAATAATGTAGTGACGTAACAAGTGAACTAGATAGATTTATGCTCGGCGCACGGCGTAAATCCGAGCCAAGCTATCGGGGGTTGATGATATACCTGTGGAGAGCGTTATCATTCCGTGTTCCGAGCCGGACGGCAGGGGTTGTCCGAGCGCCCCTTAATTCTTGCACCCAAGCTGTGCGAGCGGTAGCGGCACCCCTCTTATCAAGCTGGCGAGGCGCGCTGGTGCTGGTCCTCGGTATTGGTCCCAAACGACGCAACTCCCGCCGTTTACTGTTGCTTTCGCGCGTTTCGTCAAATACGATTATTTCAGTAAGTTTTTCTTCAAAATATTTTCAGCACATTATTTTTTTTTTTGTAGCATGTTATGTTATGTTTGTTATTGTAGCTTTTCATTACCGATTTTTGTTTGAATTTGTAGATTTGTGATTCAATGATATAAATAGTTCGGTGGTTAAGATCAGTCACGTGTATTGGCGAGGCATGTTTGCCCAGCAGTGGACTGCTATAGAAAGATGTGAGTGACGATTACGTTGTTTTTTTGCTTTTTGTATATGTAATCTACGTCATAAAGTGTTCATAAACGGTTTTAGTTTATCAGTCATTTTATTGTTTGAATGAAGCTCGACTTGTAAAAAGTGTAATAAAACATCGCGAGGAAATGACGTTCAAATTAGATTTGATTTCCACCCATAAAGAAAACGTGTTATCATTTAGCTAGTTTTCCATTGGAAATAAGCTGTCATTGATAATTAATAGTGTTAAGAAGCAGTCGAATACTTATCACGATTTATTCGTTGGTTTTTTTATTCTTAGGCTCTGTCCTAAACTTGGTATTTTATTGAAACTTTATTGTTTTAACCTCTTAACCCCTAAGGGTGTGAAATCTCTCCAATTTTTACTAAAGTTGATAATTTACTTTACTCTGACCGTCTACGCTAGGCGCTACATCTTAAAAATAACTTTTTGCGATACTTATGAAATGAAATGAAATAAACTGGTGTATAGTTTGGATGTTAATCTGGCAATAAACAAATTGTTTATTTAATTAAGGTTCACCAACAGTTGTTACAGATATTACATAGATAGGAACATATAAGTAATTGTGTCTTATATCTAACTGCACAACCAATTACAGGTAAACACCACATGCAAAATGCTCTTTCTAAATATAAATTTTATTTTAAAGATTTAATGTACTTAAATTCTAGATAATTATACTAAATATTAATACTAATTACGTCTGACAAACGTCGATATTGAGTCTGCGTGGACGTCAACCAGGTCGCTGCGTTCGTTTATGAGTTTGCATTTGTTTATTGCCAGATTAACTTCCAAACTATACAACACAATATAAAATAAATTACATGACATATGCAAACTTAGACGCCGCGAATTATGTTATCGGCTAATGGTAGGACCATGTGTCCCAGTCTATCACCGCGGCCACCAAAGAGTTAGCGGAGCGATATATGTCGGATCGAGCGGCTCCACAGCCGCGCCGCGCCGGCCGGGCGCGCGGCCGTCGCCGAACATAGCGCTCACTCTGCTCCGCCGAGGCAGTTGGAACATAGCTCGCCACGCGTCGTTGTACTGCACTCGCATGTCGCCGAGTGCAGCCTTGGTGTAATTAGCCCACAACTCGACTGTGTAGACGCTTGTGCAGTAACCAGTGAAGAGCTGCGATTTCACGGCATCGCTATAGCGGCTAAATCGCCTCGCTAGCATGTTTTCACGCACTGAGACGGCTCGTCTCTGCCTATCAATATCAGCGTGATCGGCTGTATTGCATGACCTAAATAATTTCATGCTGTCGACCTTTAACAGCGCAGTGCTGTAGAGTTGAAGTGGTGGCAGATTGGACCAGCTGTTCGGGCTCTCATAGACCATGTACACTGACTTATCTGGGTTGTACGTCATGTTGTGGTCCTTAGCGTACATTTCACACTCCGCCAATAGTTTGCGCATTGCCGACATTGGCGGTGCCAACAGAACCATATCATCTGCATACAATTAAAATTAGTTTACCACTGGTTTAGCACCCATACCACCTGGCTGGGAACTGAGCTCTTGCCACAGCAAATATGGTGCACACGGTCGAAGGCTTTGCTGACACAACTAGGTATTACAGAAGTATTTCTACTCCTGTAATGTCTCACCACTTGTTTGCAATATATGTAATTGCAGTACTTGTTCATACGATGCCCCTGAAACCGTGTTGGCTTTCCGAAGATGTTAGGGGTCGTCCATTAATCACGTGAGGCTCGAAAGGGGACAAAAAATCACGAAACATCACAAGGGGAGATTTCAGGTGACGATTTTTTTTCAAAAAAATATGTAGGTATTTAAATATAATATATATTCCGATTTGTTTGAATACTTTGAACCATACGTGATTTTGGGTAGGCTTTAATATAAACCTCACCATGTGTCACAGCGAAATTCAAATTTTCTTATGTTTTTTGCAATTTGCTAGTCATTGCATTTCATTTTTAGCAAACGATTACCCAAAAAAAAACGAGCAAAGCTCCGTATACGTCCTATTTTTTATATACTGAAGTGGGAAAAAAATAGGACGTCAAGTTTTTTAAATATTGACTACATTTGTTTTTAACAAATTTTTATGTGTGACCTACAAAAAAATAAAAAATGACACAGATTACTTCTTCTTTTATACTGATTAGCATCAGTTTCTCTTAGTCACCAGCAGCAGCAGTAATCACCTAACATATTTTTATCCCAAAAACCTTATTACCTCTCTTCATAAATCTTCGAATCTTGATGAAAACATTCACCATGTTCATCGCTTACGCTTCCCAGGAAAAATAACCAAGGTGCGAATATAAAAAAATAATTTTTAATGACATATTCACCCCTTACTCATGGTTATTCTTCAACAAATTGGAAACATTTTTTTCAGTTCAGTCTCCATGATCTCTGGTTCATTTTCCTTACTTGAAGTGCTGGGCAATGATGGGTAAGGCACTCCTTCAGAATGCAATACGGGTTTTGTGACAGATGTAATATCAGGGTATTGTATATTGTAACACCAGGGACTCCCGCTAGTGTTACTTATTAATATTATTATAAATAAAACTATATTGGAGATTTGAACTTTAAAATATATTAGGCGTCTGCCTTCAAAGAACGTTGGTACCGGAGACCCAGATAAAAAACAAAACATATTTTTACTTCCTATTTAAAATTCTATTAGTGTTCGCCAGACGCTTCCAAAGGCTACCTTGTCTGCCAGAGACCTGCAGACAAGGATATCCTCTTTACAATATACTTCTTGTTTTTTCTGTTAAAGCCTGAAGTTTTGATAAGGCAAAAGTAACAGTCAGTACCATGATTTGTTGGTTCCCTCCATAACATTGGGATGTCAAATTGCAAGTATTTTCTTTTTCCTGCAGACCAGTTCAATAATATACTTCTATGATTTTCACATACCACTCGAGGAACCCATTGTTTATCAAGAATGTCACCAATATTTGGAAATATTGGAAATTGGCTCGTTTTACGGCTTCAGTAATACATCTGTTGTTTTTTGATAGAATAATTTGAGCACAAACATAGCAAAACTTATTTGGATTTAATTAACATTGTCTTAGGCCATTTTAAAACCATTCAAAATGTTTAATTATAAGATTAATACAACAAAAGCGAATATTAGCTCAGCACCAGTAATAAGTTAGCGATATAACTTAATGAAGGTGTATTAAAAAAACTTGACGTGATAAAAATATAATACATATTTTTGTAATAAGAGGATAGGTAGAAACCACATTCAGTATTATAATCGTCTTGGAGTCATTTGTTTATTTTTTTGTAAAGTAGTGTTACAAGTCGTCCATTGAGTACAAGTTTCTACCCGCTTTGAGCTTATCCTTAAAAGAGCTAGTACCTATATAACAGAATTTTTAAATCCACTGTCAGTCGATCAAAAGTTTGTACAGCTTGGCAATGAGGGCTATGCTGCAAATGAAAAAGATCTGCCGTTCCGAGCAGAATCATACCCACGACCCTTAGGGCGGGAAGTACCCACTCAAGCACTTCACGAGCCTTGCCATTATATACATACCCAAGTACATAACAAAGGCATAATGCACACATAGGAGTACACGTTATTGTTTTATTTTTCAAAAAATATGGCAATGTTTTCGGTTAAATAAAATAATTAAAGTTCAAAACATATTTAACCTTTTGCGTGTCTTAAGTTACACAGTTCGACATAAGAAAAAATGCTCCAAATGTCTTAAGTCGGACAGTTACACATAAGGGCTTGGTCAGGATTGGACGATAAAAATCTGTTAAGACACGCAAAAGGTTAAAGGATAAAAAACTCAGCCTTATTCATAAAAACGTTATAACTGTCACCGGAAAATTGCAGACTCCGTAAATCTTTATTGGATTATAATTTTTCGATATATTATGAAAAAATCGTTTTGTATGCAATCCCATCCAATTGAAAAAATAGTTAACAATTTCACGCGATATTTTACAATCTTACGGCATTTGTAATTTTCCGGTGACATAACCATTACATAGCTAAAATACTGATAAGCAGATTCTTTATTAAACATTTTCCTGAATTTAAAAATATCTCTTATACAGTATTTTAACCAAGTAATGTTTAAAATAAGTTTTTATAAATAAGGTTGTTAGTCTTTCGATAAAACTTCTTATATTATTTCCGGAGTGTTCACTGGCCGGAGAGGGAAAATGGTTATGGAAGTTATGCTTTTCAACAGTTATTTTTTTATTCGTTTCGATCTTCAATTGGTTCAAATAAAGACGTGTTGTGATGTTTATTTTTGTAAATTAAAATAAATGTAATGTCTGGAAGGATATGGGGGAGGCCTTTGCCCAGCAGTGGGACAATAGGCTAAGGAAAAAAAATTGTACATAAACCAACTTAAAACTGTTTACTTAAACTATTTATATCTACTAAAACTAACTTAATACATAATAAGCATTTACAAAAACAAAATACACTTAGGCGTAGTATTCCTGAATAATAGATAATACCTGGATGACCGAGCTTAGCTCGGTTTTTTTTTAGTAAACGTTTTCTCAAAATGAAAAATAGCTAGAAAAGTTTTTTTTATGTTTTTATTTTTAATAATTCTTGGAATCATGTTCTGTTTTCAGTAGGCATTTATACACTTGACTATCATATTAGGGCAACCTGTAAAGATATTTTTTAAGATGTTAAATAAATAAATAAATTTATCGCCTCCGAAATCCCCTGCATCTTAAATTTCATAAAAATCGCTAGAGCCGTTTTAGATATTCAGATTACATACATACATTTATATAAGAATTGTTGGTTTAAAGGTATTAGATTAGATTCAAGGCGCGGTTTCTTTCAATATTCGAGTTAATAAATTATGTAATCATTTCATTATATTTATCACTTTGTTAAACAAGAAAAAAAACTCTTCAACATGGAAATAAATTCCATAACAAAAATCAACCCTTCAAAAGTTAATTAAAAATTTTCCATTGCTAATATCACGCCTGCATTCCTCGAAAGCTTAAGCACAGGTTATCAGTCTTAATCATAAAACTCCCTTAAAATAGGTTTATAACGTTCATTATAGTAGGCGCCAGATAATCGTGGAATAACGGTCATTGACCCACCTACAATTATTGACATTTTTAATTTGAAAAACGGAATTAATGACACAAAGCTGTCCCGAATCATCATCTCTCGTGATCCTTAACATTGTCTAATAATGAAAAACGATTCATATTTAATTGTTCAGGTACCTATGAACAGTTATTAGGGAAAGGTCAATGTACTTTATTCCACATTTATCTGGCGCCTACTATAGTTAAAATGCTCAAAAGTACTAATAAACGTATTATAAAGTTCTTTATTCATAAACGTTCAAAAAACCTTTGATAGCTAAGTTGACGTTATGAGATATTTTAGAGTTATAATTATGTTGTCGTTCGACGATTCCATAGTAAATTACGCTGTTTAAAAAAGGTTTGGCAAGTAGTCAAACTTTTTAAAGTAAGTAAGTTTAATTACGGGTGCGGGTGTGGTTCCCTGAGGAAGACAAGTTTAGTACAAATCAATTCAATTCAATAGTAATTTATTCAAACTAAGCTGAAAATCAGCAATTTTTGAACGTCAAAATTTACATGAAGACAGTCCCCCAAATCTCCCTGCCCATCTGGCGACGCACATAATCTATCTACGTATACCATAATCGTACAAAAGTAGTAATATTCGTACGTACACAAAAGTTATAACAGTATTTCTTTTGTTGTGTTTTAATACTTATCTCGTGTTTATTTCTGTTCCCATAGCGTCTATTGATGGGTTAAGTAAAGTTTCGATAATAATAATAATATAATAAATTATTTATTGAGAGCAACGATGACTCATATAGTGTTAGTAACAATAACTAAACTTATAACTATGTTAGTGATACAATCACAACAACATAATAATAATTCGATAATAGAACTAAAAAAAAACGTGTGCGCCTCGGGACGCCCGACAGAAGTGATAACTTAAACTAATCTAAGTTCAACTATTTAATATGAGAAGCGTCTGTCCGGCGTGAGAGAAAGGGAAGCCAGACAGACTGGCGCCGTAACGCGTTACGTTACGAAGCGGTTTACCCTCCCATAAGAAGTTATCACTTAAAAAATACGAAACCAATACGAACTCCAAAAATCTGGCAGCATGGGTGGATTTGCAAAGCAGGCATCTTTTTGGATTACACTACTTTGCCCCACTATTCACTGGCAACTCTGCCTTCAGTTTTCTTTGGGTAGGTAATTAATAATATTATGAGGATTGGTGGTGGCCCACCGTCACAGAAACACACTAAAAATGGTAATGATATAGTTTCTTGGCTACCAAACGAATTCGTCGGATCCATGTTGGAACATTCAGCCGGCCAATTCTGTAAACATGTCGAAGTGAAGGCTTGGGTGAAGGAGAGCTGTCAATCAATACAATCAAGATGGAATGACCTTGTGATCACTTCACCCAAGCCTTCACTTCGACATGTTTCCAGAATCGACCGGCAGTTCCTTCAAAATGAGCTGAATGATGCTGATACACGCGACATGTTCATGAAGGGGTGTCATCAGTGGAAACTGGCCATTTCTTAACTGCCACTGGTTATTTTTTTCTCATTCTTGTGTTTTTTGTTTTACACACAAAAACATACAAATAAAACATGGTAGGACAGCTAAGGACAAAGGTGGCTATAGCGTGCATGATCTTTCTGTGTACGAAGTTACGAACACCACATAAAAACTCACTCTTACGCAAAAAGGAGTTTTTCCAAGGTTTAATTGATTTTTTTCAATAATAATAATGTCTTGGGACAACTCAAACACGCTCATCCGATCCCAAACTAGGCAGAGCCTGTGCTATGACAACCAGACAACTGATAAACATACTTATATATTTCTAAATACATACATACGGCATACGACAAATTACACCCAGACACAGAACAAATGATTATGCTCATCGCACAAAGGTTTGTCTTGGGTGGGAATCAAACCGACGACCTCCGGTTTAGCAGTCAGGGTCACTAACCACTTGACCAACAAGCCAATCAAAATAAATATGGAAACTTTTTGGCATTTTAAATAACCTCAAATTCCCTGAAACGTCAATCAAGAATTAGCTGTTACGTAAAGTCGACCATATTACTACTCTTTTAAAGGTTTATAGTAGGGTCCATCCTTCTATACCTTATGAAGTTTTTATTGAACCCCTATAGAGCGCTTTAGTGCTATTGGACGTTTATGAATAATGATTTTCAAGATTTTTCTTGAAACCAGCTTATAAACCTCTTCTAAGTTTTTCACACACACAGTTTTTAGCACATTTCCCTCTTTATGGCAGGCGAGTCTATTGCTATCAAGTACAATATAGACTGCTACCTAATTAACCACTTTGCAATATCCGGGAATTTGACCCAGGACCTCACACTTGGCAGAAGGGCTTGTGACCACGAGACATATTCGTAATTTTTGAACCTATGCCCGGTTGCTAAGGTACTTTATCTGTCCTTTTTCTTTGGGTATGTCGTTTTGTGGCGATTAAATACATTTTTCTTTCTTTCTTTTTCTTACTAACTAACCAATGGCGTTATGATACGACCGACAAAGTACCTCAGAAAACGGGCAGTGGTCAACTGACTTCACAATGGCATGAAACCGCGGCGGCTCGTTGATGTCTTTTGCTTGCGATCTAATTTTAAAATAAGTACCTGCGACCTGCGCGGGAGTTGAATTTGAGCACGCGTTTGAGCGCATAAAGTTCTATCTATGTACTGATACGTCCTAGTTCACGCCGGAAAACTGCAGTGGAGGAGCGCCCAACGCATTTCGCGTTTCGTCACCTGCCGAGCCTTTTGCCACTGGGTCGGCTTCCAGTCAAACCGGATTCAGCTGAATACTAGTATTTTACGAGCGGCTGCCTACCAGACCTCCATAACCCATTGATTCATTGGCTTCACGTATAGTTATACTCGATGCTTTTCGTGTATACATAGCACTATACTAGCACTTCACCCGCGACTTCGTCTGCGTACATTTAGTTCAATCAATTTCCACCCCTATATTAACCCTTTTATGGGGGGATTTTCTTTAAATCCTTTCTTAGCTGGTTACTCCTACTCATATTGTACCTTTTTTAACAATGGGAAATCATCGAAAGTTTAAACTAAATTTCTGACTAAACTTACCTTTTTTTATCCTCATGGATGTCCTCCGCCCTGGGGTGGAGGGGTCTGTCAGACTCTTTCAGTCTAAAACCACCCCGTTGTTCCATCTCTCACCTACGCCGGGGATCGCGGGAACGTATGCGACTTGCGTAATCCCCGGCTGGTGCCGGCACGCCTCTGCGGGCCACCTCGCGTCCAATCTTAACCTTAACTGATATTTTTTCAAAAACCCAATTATGCAGTTGTAGATGCTCGGGCCCGATGTTGGTGAAATCTAAAACTGAATCATAGATTTTTGAAAAAAATATTAGTGGATGTTTTTTTAAAAATGTAATGTTTTGGCTGATGAACGTATTTTGTTACTTTTAACCGTTTCCCTTAGTTTGCCATCTGCTATTACTTCCCTGAATTTGATCCTTATTAGCGACACTTTCGGATGGTATAATAACAGGGTGTCTTTTTTTAAAACCAACCAGTTCGATTCCGATTTGTAATAAATTTATATTTTCGTTTTAATAGTTACCCACTCAAATTATCTTTTTTTATAATAATTTGTATGTCAATTGGCGAAACATAGCGCACTACTTTATTTTTAAGATCGTATATGTGTTATGCAAATAAATGATTCTGATTCTGATTCCTGGCTGGCAGATTTTTCAAAATTCCAATGATGCAGTTTTAGATTTCATCAAAATCGGGCTCGAGACTCCTTTCAGTGTTTTTCGTTAATCTTCATAGTTTCTGATTTGAATGAAATCTATGATCGTGTTCAGTTGCTAGTTCACTTCAAGTACCTGGGGAACTACTCTCTTAGCCCGAAGTCCGTAGTTTCGGGCTTAGTTGCGGGCGTATCAGCTAACCACCAAGAATTAATAACAACACGATTTGACAGTTACTGTTGTCATTCATTCTTAGTTCGGATTCGGAACTAATCGTAAGTCCGTAGGTGACACGGAGTAGAATACGCCCGCAACTAAGCCCGAAACTACGGACTTCGGGCTTAGAGAGTAGCTCCCCTGAACTGGACGACAGCCCGTACGTATCGCGTAAATAAAGGTACCTCGAGTAAGGCCGTTTTGATGCGTTTGAGGGCAGAATGTTGTTTGTACCACCAGCATATTTTGATTGTAGACGTGCGATGCGTTTTGCGTAAATAGCGTAAATAAAGGTATCTCTGCTTGGATTAATTTGAGGCACATAGCACGCATAGACCCAGCGTTCTATGCTCTGTGCTTTGAGCGTTCTAACTATTTATGTTTTTTTTTTTTGACGGGGCCACTCGCATTTCAGCACACTAAGGCTGGTGGTGGTTGGTTGGTGGTGGGTGGTTGGAATTTAAGGCCCCCAGCCAGGGCTTACAAACTAGCTAATTATCTTAAATGTCCGCTCGCTAGGGCATCCCCTGCGGGAGAGGGACCTCGGCTTAGCGGCGTCATTTCGGGACTTCATTTATGTAAGCTCGTAAAAGTTAATTAATATCGGAAAAATGTAGCAAAGGAACGCCTTGTGTGTTACACGAGTTTGCACAGTGGTCGTTGATATTTTGTCGGTTTGATGTACATCATTTTAGTTTCATATACGTATATATTAGTGTATCCAGATTGGGAATTAGGTAAACTCTAATTAAATTCGTCTTACCAAAAGATTAGGGAGCGTTCAAGTATTACGTAACGCAATTTGGAGGGAGGGGTGGTCTTGTAAAACGTTACGGTGCGTTACAAGGGGGGGGGGGGGGGTCAAAAATCTTAAAAAATTGCGTTACGTAATTCTTGAACGCCCCCTTAGTGTCAACTTAATGATAGAAAAAGTTGCACTAAATGCACTAAAACTACGTCTTGGGGACCTATCAAATGTATTGTATAAGCTATCAAAGGCAACGAAGTTCTTGATTATTGATCCGATGGATCGATACTGTTAATTGTAGTTTCTACTTCAAAAAAATAATTATTAGACTGTTTCTTTACGTTATAGTCCTTACTAATTACTAATATTATAAATGCGAAAGTAACTCTGTCTGTCTATCTGTCGCGCTTTCACGCTAAAACGATTGAAGTGATTTAAATGAAATGTGGTACACAAATAGTCTAGAGCCTGAGAAAGGACATAGGCTACTTTTTAATGTGAAAAAAGGGTTGAAAGGGGGGGATAAAAGTTGTATGGAAGTATCGTCATTTTTAGAGCTAGAAGCTTGAAACTTATTTTTTAGGCTGTTGATTCGATATTAACAAATATGACATTCAAAGTTTGTAAAATAACAAGTGTGTAAAATAACAATAGGGAATAGGGGATGGAAGTTTGTACGCAAATATGTAAGGTTTATGTGAATGTTTTAGAAGTTTGCGACAAGAGACAAAACATAAGAGCTATTCTGATGTAACATTTACCGAGACATGAAACTGAAGTTAACGCGAGAAAGAAAACTTGTGAAGCGCCACGCTATACAGAATGAGCGCTGTGCAGCCGCGCGGGGGGGGGAGCGCTTAATACTTAAATAATTAAATAACTCATTAAAGTATTTATACGTATGTGTCTTATTTGTAAAATAATTAGCCTAAATCATTAAAAATGCTACCCAGAGACACGATTCCACAGTCACGTCAGTCGCGGGCACAGCTAGTTATAAATAAAGATACATTTCAGTTTAATTTAATGCTGAGATTTGAACAAGGTTTCAAACAATTATGTCGCCATCTTGAAATACCAAAGTTTGTGTTAGTTGATTAATCAAATCATAATATTCAGGATTATTAATGTCCGTTTCCTCGAATCCCAAAACCTGTTTCAGGTAAAACGGGGTGGATAAAAACGATACTTTTATTGGGATTTTCACATAAATACCATATCAATTGTTTCTCACGAAGCGTCCATTTAAATACAAAATAATTGTTAAAAAATTGGAGCTCTTCATTGCTGCAAACAATATTTAAATAACGTACAAATTCCAATGAAAGTTTCGTTTTTATTCGCCCCATCATTTCTATCCACCCCGTTTTACCCGGTAACTAATAACGGTGAATCGCTGAAAAAGTTGATCATTTAAACAAGCAGTGTTTGTCTGTTAACAAAATATCCTTCAATTTATCTTAACACAAACAAAATGAATTAAGACTTTTGATACGAAGATACAATTTCTTATAATCTTCCGAGCCAGGGATAAACACATCAAGTTATCATGTCATGGTTACATCGATCTCGCTGCCAGTATAATTAAGTGGAGTGGCATTCATAATGAACACTTGACGCTTCAGCATCGATCGCAAGCAGCCTTCGAAATCTATAAGTATCGATAGGCATTTGTGACCTGACTGACAGCTGAAACTTGTCACAATCCAATTACCTATGAGCCTGCAATTAATGGGAAATGTTAACAAATATTATTTCCTAGGATTACGGGGCATTATAGCGACGATATCTATTGTTGCCAGTGGGGCAGTTCTCGTATTGTTTTAAGGACCGTTCGCATAGCATTTGCTAAGTGTCAAAAACACCTCTTATTTTCCTACATTATGACGAGATTGTCGTTGAGATGAAATTGTGCGTTAAATTTGCAAACTTTTTAAGTACGTGATGACAGGGCATTCTACTATTATAAGCAGTGCTCGCATAATCGGGCGCTAATATACCTAAACTTAACTTTTATTCCCACGAAAGTATAATACGGACATGCGTTTCAGAATCCCGGATCACGGAATCGTTCGAAATTCCTGAGATTTCTAAAAATGCCCGCATACAAAATATAGTTAGAACTCTTTGTGAACTGTCATTGTATTTTTTTTAAACCGATTTTAATGGAAGTTTTAATTTACAATGAAAGTTTTTTCATTAAGTTTGTTATAGTTGTTTTTACAAAATTTTTCAATCCCGGGAACTCGGGATTACTTATTTATTCAGAAAGGAATGTCCATATTATTCTTTCACAAGAAAAATTTTAGGTATATAAGTATATAAGATGTCACTTAGGTCACTGAAAAATTGACCAAAGCACATAGTTTAGCTTTGCAGCTCAGATACTGAGAGCCTAACACAACTGTATTGCTGTATTATATAAGTTACAGTATCGTTAATGTTAGTGAAATTTGAATATAAAAAACTACAATCCCAGTTTTTTCGTGTCATGTGATGCAACATACACAATTTGTATCATACAAAAATATGAATATAGTATCCAATACAAACAAAATATTATGTGCGAAAAGAGTATTATTTTAAGTTACGTAACTATAAGTCAAAAACATTTATGCTAGGCCTTTAGATCGGCTTCAATATTATCTATGATAGCCGTTCCACGTAGTCTGAAACCCGAATGCTTCCGTTTTTTTTAAGGATGGGAAATCATCAAATGACTTCTTCCACTCTGGGTGGAGCGGAAGGGCGTGTCAGACTCTTACTGAATAAAACCCATCCGTGTTCCTTCTAAAAGCCTTTGCGTTCCAGCGCCGCAGTCACTCATTCGTACAAATTCCGCAACCCTGGCAGCGCAGGTCCAACTATGCATATCTGTAATGCCATTATCTGAAATAGGTCAGTGTAGGAGGTAAAATATTCAACTGCATCTGACTATGCAGAACTTCTGAATCCAAGCCCTAATCCAATAGAGAAAAGTTTAGACGTATGAAGATAATCTGATATGGAAAACTGAATAGTGGAAAATAGCAGGCTCGTCACTGTTTTACATGCCGTTGTTTACTAACCTAGATCACGTTAACTACTTTCTTTTATAATTTAACCGATGCCAAAAAGGATGAGGATCTGCATTCGTGTATATATGTCACCGGAAAAAAGCAAACTCCGTTAGATTATAAAATAACTTGAGAGATTGTAAACTCTCGATAAATTGTCAACTGAACATTTGGAATACTTTTTTGCGCATCAAAATTTTTCCCGTGTCATTTCGAGAAATTGTGGCACACGAAAACGGATAAATTGTAGACTTGTGCTCTTATTGGTCGCCATTTTATGTCAGTCCACAATTTCTCGGAATGACTTCGACAGGCAAAGGTTAGGCAGGCAGAGTATTATTCGATAAAATTCATAAAAAAAACCGGCCAACTGCGAGTCGGACTCGCGCACGAAGGGTTTCGTGCCATTATCTGTAAAAACCGCAAAAAAATCACGTTTGTTGTATGGCCCCTAAAAAGCCCCCTTAAATATTTATTTTATTCTGTTTTTTAGTATTTGTTGTTATAGCGGTAACCGTACATCATCTGTGAAAATTTCAACTGTCTAACTATCTCGGTTCATGAGATACCGCCTGGTGACAGACGAACAAACGGACAGACGGACAGCGAAGTCTTAGTCCCCTTTGGGTACGGAACCCTAAAAACATCTTCTTAATTAGCATTGCTCCATGTATGTTGTTATTTGTTCTTATAATAAAATGAAATACTATTTTGTTCTTAAAAATAACACAAGTGGCATCGTCAGACATCACTTGAAGCACCCAACGCGATCTCTAATAGTTCTTCAGAGATAATTGATAAGATCTCCAAATCAAAATATATTCTAAGTAATAGGTAGGTACTTAAAATATTTTTTTGTTTGGAGTACTTTTTATTTTTGTACTAGCTGACTCCTACGTACCAGAGATGTGCGAGGATGCGTAGCGAGGGATGTATAGAATCGCTTGCGCTGAGCGAGGCTAGGAAAACGCACCGATTCTATATGCTCTTACCAAACACATCCTTCGCTACGCACCCTCGCACATTTCTGGTGAAAACGTAGCCTTAATGTCAGCCTTAAAAAAAAGCCTTTCATAAAAACTTTCCTCTCCCAATTCCCCTTCAGTTTGCTTCTTGATTCAATATCTTATTAATTTCCTTACCAAATAACGATATCAAAGCAACAATGTCTCAATGTTGCAGGCGTAAACTAGCCGATCCTAAGTTTACTACCCAAACTATTCAGTTGCACTATTAACGTGAACCAAACCACTTTACAAACATAACAATTTATAAAAAGTTCTTTCACAGTAATACTGGGTCACATTTATAAAAATATAATTGTCAGTCGACAAAACTAGGTTATTATTGATCGGTACTGCAGTACATACAAAAGGTATCAAATACTCTTTATTTGTGGAACTAACATATATTACTACTGCCTGAATCAAATAACCTGAAACCTCAACAAAAGTTAAAATTTCAACTGAATTTGTTCTCGGAAAACGGATTTTATTTTCTATATTTGAACCAAACTCTATTGAATGAAACCAAACATGTATGTGTATTCTCACAAAGCAATGAATCCGAGCCAGGTATAAAAATAAAAGCAAAAATAAATGCTCAAAAGCGGTAGTCTAACAAAGGTTTGGTTTGGTGAGCGAAAGGGCTTGACGTCATCCGAACCCACACCAAACAATCTTAAAAAAATCGAGACACCCTTTAGAAATGTTAAACAAGTAATCCTTATGATATGAAATTATGGCAACTTACCGTTTTATCTCATTCCCGTTTCGTCAACCTTTTTAGGGTTCCGTAGTCAACAAGGAAGCTTTATAGTCTCACCGTGTCCGTCTGTCTGACGCGATTTATATCAGAGATGCTTAGAACTAGAGTGTTGGAATTTGGTTTGGGTATACATATTAATCACGCCGAAAACGTGGTAAAATAAAGTCTTGAAAAATAATTGTTTTTATCGTCTAAACCGTGGTGAAGGTTTAGACTGACGAAATGCCACTTGTGTTCATTTGTTTTTTCTACTTGTGACATATTGTCGAAATTGACCCATATTTAAAAACATCCATTGTAATTTTTCAATTATTTCTTTCAACCTATGTTGTCCCACTGCTGGGCTAGGTCCCTCCATAGTAGAAGAAGAAAGAAAATTAAGAAGAGAAATGTTAATTTTCTTAGTTAACATTTCTTGATACTTAATACAATATATATATATATTTTACCTAGAACTAACATACCGCAGGAACCACTCTTCAACTCTCAGACCGGACAAGTTCTTTCTTGAAAGTACTCGGAAATATTCCATTCTTGCTGCTAACAATATTATATAAATCCTCCAGTTATAACAAAACAGGAAACAAAACTAAATTAACATCTTCCTGGGGGTTTATTTGGTAGCTTATTAATATAATAATAGTATGTATGTCCATAACACCCCTCATAATTCTTCCATTCCTACTTAGTACTCAGTATCACACGGAAACACAATAATAAACATATCTCACTCGATCATGCAGAAGACTCGCTTCCGCTTCCTTTCGGTACAAATAATCATTAATTCGGAATTATTACGGTTAAGATAAAGTCACTATTTATATCACTAATTGGTTCACATGCGACAATCTCCGGGAAAATGAAATATATATTTGTGCCCGATGACCGACCAATCCGTGATGAATTAGGGGACTTCGTCACGCTCAACCTAACAACAAAACTTGGCTGACAATGGCTTACAGCGCTTTGTTAAAGCTCAACCAAAAAGCTACAGCCTATAATCATCTAGCATGAAAAAAATCTATAGCACCACCTAAAAATGCAGACAATACGGGAGGAATATTTAATTGGAATTAGTGATATGGAGCTTAATGAATAAAACTATGAACGCTAGCCGGCTGGGTGCCTGTTAATATTGATTTCATGTTCTAACTTCCCAAACAGCTGACATGTGAGTGACGCCGGGCGTAGGTACTAGTTTCTCGTTTGCCAAATATCGTTCGGCTGCGGTTTGTCCTGCCCATTCATGTATCAGGTATTTAAACAATTTGGGGGTTTGATCAATGTCTTTGACCACATTCAGTTACAAGCTTCTTTTAGTACATGGCCTTATAGTAGTAGGTAGTTAATCAAAATAACAATAATGTGTAATTAAATGTCCATATAGAACACTGAACCTACCTAAGAAAGAAAAATCCAATGTAATTGAGAACCTCCTCCTTTTTTGTAGTCATTTAAAAATAGATTATTTTTCAAGAGTTCTAGGTTGAAAATGCAGACATAGTCGCATTCGCAAGTAACAAAAGAAAGCATACCTCTTCCTTTTACCAGGTGCTTCAATATAGAAAATACGAGCCGTTTCATTCATTTTATTGGACCATCCGATTCACAAACGATTCCTTCAGTAATTAAAAGTTTTTCCGTCCGGGCTCGAAAAATAACATTCATTCGCTCTCTCGTTACTACATGAAAAATAAAGAAAAGAAATATCCATTTTCACTTGTTGAATGACGTGTTGTCTTTTAAACTTTAACGTGCTGCTTCTAGAATTGTGCACCTGATGTAGCTTTGTGACCGGTACATGATTGAATTGGTTTCCGTGAAAAAAGTAGTCTTTAGAGTTCGCCTTTGAAGCTGAAATACAAACAACATGTTACAAGATTTCACTTTTTCACCCGTATTGAGTCGCGGCATAAAATAAAGGGTAAAATATTGACTGGCGTTTCTGCAGGTAAGAGCCTAGGCACACGACGTAATTTATACGCGCCGACGACGCGCGCTCACGTCGCTGTTTGCGTCGATACAAATGCGCCACTAAATTAATGTGCGTGTGCAAAGGTGTCTGCGTCTGAATTGCGTTTGAAGCGCGTTAGTGCTCGTCATTTGTGCGTCGTCGGCGCGTTACAAAAACGCCGTGTGCAAAGGCCCTAACATGTCAACGCCATGCATGTGTCGCTCCGAACTGGATTCCAGACACACACGACGGTAAAGGAGATTTTTCTCAAATAAATATTTCTCAAAAGGTCACAGACATGTGATATTTCCTCAAAGAACCTCTCTATATCAAACGTGATGTCTGCAATATTCTGACGGATTTCCCCTTCGATGTTCAGCAATAAGTGCCTATCTAATACCTTATGTCATATTCCATGCGTCTAAAAATTCTTACCTACAGTCGTGAGTGCGCTAGAATTTGCAACTTATTTCTTTGCAAATCTCCGTTGATATTTGAGCGGAAATGGAAAACGAAAGTTATATAATTTATGTCTGCGAGAGACATTGGCAGCGTTACAGCTACTATTTCAATTATTTCCCAAGGTAAATGAGTTTCTTACTTATAGGTACCCTCTGTAACATATTACTAACAGAAACGCATTAATTGATGAGTGAACTTTAAAACTGGTAATGCTAACGGAAATATATCCATAAATTAAAATTTCGCTACTTGATATCAGACTTTTATCTATCGTTCAAGTTACACCCACCTATAACTCGCACACTGTAATATTGTATTACAGTCAATATTTTTATAATATCGTAAACCAAACTATTTGAACAACGCTGTAACGCTATACCAGTCAATTTTCAGATTCGTTTTCGGAAATTCAATTTGGAACAAAAGTTACCGCATCAGTTGTTTGACGGTTTGCAATTGTTTTGTGGGCTAGCTCGACCGTACGGGGTAGGCAGCCAGGGCCATTACATTTGATATTGAATAGCAGGTTATGCACCGAAGGTGTTTTGTGTCACGGGCGAAATATTGAATCCCAACTGTAATGAAGGTTGCCTTAATTAGCTCTCGAGCAATACAAGCATCCTGAATACAGCGAGGGGTTCAAGTTTTTTTTTTTTTTTGATTTCTAGGGGAAATCCTCATGGAAATCCTCCACCCTGGGGCGGGTGGAGGGGTCTGTCAGAACGTATGCGACTTCCGCAATCCCCGGCTGGACGGGTTCAAGGTAAAGATACCTTTATCCCTGAGCAGCTGAGGAGCATTCTCTACTTTTCCCACCTAGTGCGAGAAAAGCGGCGCAAGTCAAACAAATCCCCCCACTGCTGGGAGGAGGCCCCGCGCCCGAAGCTGCCACGGCCCGTTGAAATTCAGTACAATATTATAATCCAATAATGTGATTTGAATTCGGAATCTCGATTGTATGAAAACTTAGACCGCGCGACGTACCTAGCAGTGGAGGCTGACCAGCGCCGTCGCGGCCAATAATTACTTACTTTAGGTTCGGCTTGCAACACATTGACATTTTCGAGCAGGTGCATAGGTGGTGAAAAAAACTATACTTACAAACTTTCTTTTTTTGTAATAATAAATTGATTTCTAAAACTTCAAATATACATTACATTATTGTGGTCTCGACCCCTCAACAAGGACACCCTGTGTAAAGGGGTCGAAGTTCATCTGGTTACATGGATCAGAATGAGGAAGCTTAAAGATAGTGATTACTGAAATAACTACAGTGATTTACAAACTTATGGTAAAATAGAATAAAAATAGTAAAAAATAAAATAATGTTTGCCGGTAGAAAACTCAATTTTGAGTTAAGCTCGCCTTTGTATATGAACTATTTAAATCACTATGAATTAATATAAGCTGTTATGGTGTACAATAAAGAATTAAAGAATAAAATCATGAAGGGTACGAACATTATGGAGGACTGGAGGTAGCGTGTGTGTGTGGTGAGAAGTGTGTGTGATGTGTGAGTTATATTAGGGTTCCGTACCCAAATTCCGTCTGTCCGTCTGTCACCAGGCTGTATCTCATGAACCGTGATAGTTAGACGATTGAAAATATCACAGATGATATATTTCTGTTACCGCTATAATAACAAATACTAAAAAACAGAATAAAATAAATATTTAAGGGGGCTCCCAATACATCAAACGTGATTTTTTTTGCCGTTTATATAGATAACTAGTTGCCGCCCGCGGCTCCGCCCGCGTTGTTCCTATGTGTTATTCCAGACTATAATCCATCACTGTGCCAAATTTCATCAAAATCCATTCAGTAGTTTTTGCGTGAAAGAGTAACAAACATCCATCCATCCATCCATACTTGTCTTACAAACTTTCGCGTTTATAATATTAGTAGGATGGTACGAAACCCTTCGTGCGCAAGCCCGACTCGCACTTGGCCGGTTTTTTGAATATGTTATGTCACTAGATTTCAGTGTCATCGTAGACATAGTTTTCCAGCCAAAGCAAAATTTCCCTTTTTAATCTAGAAATTAGAAACATTTCTAACTGCATTGTTTTGATTTATTTTGGAGTAGAGGCGTGACGCTAGTTGATATGCTATCTGGAATTTTTTTCCTTGTGCATGTAATTTCTGTCCGTCTGATACAGGGTGTACCAGACAGATGATGTCTGTGTTTCGCCGGCATTGTTGAGCTTTAGATAGATGTCGGTAGCTGCTCGGATCAGATTCCTAGGAACAATTTGCTAATTGGCGTAACACAATACATTAATGACGAAATCCCCTCCTTGTCGGCGTTCTATTCAGACATGTTTGAAACCAAGCATGGGGCTAGATTGGGGATATTCTAATTACTATGTAAATTTGTGCAGCGTTGGGGGTTATATTACTAGTAAAGGTTTATAATAACCACTTCGATATCTCAATTATTTTCTGTTCGTCTCAAAGCAATTACAAGAAAAGGAACGTTGATAGTTTGTGCGACGGTTAAAAATAAAATAAAATTCGATTAGTATCTAAGCTAAATGTTTAAGATAATATTTAAGTTTTTTTTTTTTAATTTGATATTGGTTTGCTCTTGACTCTAGTCTAGATCATAGATGACAGAGACAAAGTCGACGATGGAGCGAGCTTACCCAGAAGAAGCCTGTTCACTCTAATTTTGAAGAGATTAGGGTTGTATGCGTTCGGAAACACAGACGCAGGCAGAGAGTTCCACTCCTTTGCTGTGCGCATTATAAAAGACGTTTGGAAACGTTTAGTGCGAATTGGTGGAATAGCAACAAGGTAGGGATGGTAACTTGCAGTGCGTCTAGATGTCCGATGGTAGAAGGGGGCCGGTGGGTGGTCGTGTATTGTACTTACTTACCAGCCTAATTAAAAATGTACACAATTTAACTGTGGAAACGTTGTGGATTATAGGAACATTTACCAATATGTCATACCATATTATATTGTTACAGTTACATTGTATAATTACTGTTTGTTTTTACCAACAAAAAAATAAAAAAATATATTGTTAAGCTAGTTTTTAAGGCCCGAGTGTACTGTAACAGCTGCTTTGCGGTTTGTTTATTACATTTAAAAAAATGCTTTGTTCGTCGCTGGAAGTTGAAGAGACCGCTAATCAGATATAGGTGAGCTATACTTATTATAGAAAATAAGTTTTTGAGTTTTTAATTCAATGTTCACTCTTCCTCTGCGCCGCACGTCGCAGCTACTGGATTTACACCTTAGATTAGTCCTGGGGCCCTACTATGAAGTCTTGAAACGATCTTGATTCCGCTCTAAGAGGGAGACGGAGCTATACATAGCGAATAGCACTATTCCGTTTACATCATCGGAATTGGATGGCATTAGCACGTCATAGTAGGGCTGCTGATAAATTTACATGTTTCAATTAAAGTTAAAACTTGCAATCAGTAATTTCTGGTAGCTGAAATTAATGTTTACTCAACCATTGTTTAAATTGTCATGAAAATTTCGTTAAAATGCGTTTTTTGGTCAATTGCTTTATTAACTAATATTTATTTACTTAGACTGACCAATGGTGGTTAAACTAAATATCAATCAAAAAACGCGCATTAACGAAATTTATGTTCCCATCATCATTGGTAAATAACGGATGCAAAAACTCGCACTTATTGATTTAATTTTGTTGTTTTTTCTTTTGTCTATGCGTTATTCCATTCACCACTTCTCCGTAGCACCCCATATTGTGTTATGCTAAGTACGTGCTTTTTTAATCATTCTGCTCGAGCTCGCGTCGTGCTACGCGTTATAGTTATTCATCATATAAGTATGCTAATTTGGTTTGTTTGCCCACAGACCCCTCCTCCTACTCGGCGGACAGCGCGAATTCCGGCGCGGTCTCCAAGACCGCTACCCCTTGCAAAGTTTGTGGCGATAAGGCTTCAGGATATCACTACGGCGTTACATCATGCGAGGGATGTAAGGTAAGCAGCAATCTTCTTTGGCTCTAAACGAACTCACATTCTACCGCCATAAGTCAAAGCGTTTATTTCAATTAGGCCATTAAACAGCACTTTTGAACGTCATTCAGTAAAATAATAGTATTCTATTTATAAGGTGACTCTACTGTCCATTCGGAAAGGTAAATTCTTAAGGAGAAGAACGGACAAGAAACTCCATAATTACTCTTTTCAAATTATGGTTGTACAATATTTGGTATACAAAAATTAATTTAATATTATGTGAGGACGATGCACCCAGAGTATGCTACTTATAGGAACTTTATTACCAGCAGAGGTAAACTTATTCATTTTCTAAATAAATTTAGATACATGGTACTCACTTGTACATAGGTTTGCAAGTGGCTTGCATGAGTTAGGGACATACACCGATTAGAAATGATTATGGCACAATGGCAGATCAAGCCGACGTAAAAGTTAGTCAAACTTATAAATAACTTTAAATTCAAGATATTAGAGACGACTATTTGACTATTGAAAGACTCATTAGTAACTTTCAAACATTTTCTTCATTATTAAACAGCGTATGAAAATGTGGCAATTTTGTATTCTTTTTGTCCAATTCGGTCGCATAATCTATACTAATATAATAAAGACTTTGTTTGTTTAAATCTCTGGAACTAAGCTAATATCTGGAACTACCAGTCGGATTTGGAAAATTATTTTTGTATACATATGATAGCCGCATTTGTGAGGAAGGTTATAAGCTATTCGGGAACGGGAAAAAACGAGATATGCGCTTACGTATTCGCGGGCAAAAGCTAGTCAGTTATATTGTCTGTAGAGGTTCGTTTATTGCACCTAAAGCCAGAAAATATCCACCAATTACGCATCATAATTTTTTTTACCTCAAATTGAAAACTTTAATTAAACCTGGTGGAAATATATCAGTGGTGAGAAGCTGGCCTGTAGTTTTCCGGGAAACTTAGATGTAGCTCCCATGAAAGTTAAGTAGATACGTACTGCCCAGCGCAGTTTGTTCGCAATATAAAGAGGAATAAACTGCAAAATTGACAGTTTTCTACTCGTAAAGGCTGCTCTGGGAAGGCGCGATGCGATGCGATAATCATCATCATTATCATATCAGCCGGAAGACGTCCACTGCTGCACATAGGCCTCCCCCAAAGTGGGCGTCTGCCATAATCGCCACGCTTGGCAGGCGGGTTGGCGATCGCAGTGTAGCTCTGCACAGAGAATGCTGCTGCCCATTCTCTGGTGAGTCCCTTAGTCGCCTCTTACGACACCTACGGGAAGTGATGGGATGGAGCTATTCTTTTACGTCCGACACCATACAGAACGATGCGATAATGCGTCAACGGTTTTTGATAAAAATTGTTTGACGGAGAAAATGTTGTCGCATCAAGTAGTCTATCTTCCTCTAACCTCGTCTATCTTGTTTATGATGATAATGCTGTTTAATTTTCTAATCAGGAAAACAGACATTGGACTCCGTCATTAAAAATCTTGAGAAATCTATTCTTAACATTATAAATGCGAAAGTTTGTATGGCTGGATGTGTGTTACTCAATCACAGCTCAATGGATCTTGATGAAATTTTACACAGAGGTAGATTAAAGTCTTTTTTATACCGGGAGTATGTTCCCATGGGATAACTTTCGACATTCAAGCGGGTGGAGCCGCGGGCGGCAGCTAAGTTTTAAAGTCAAACGATTCTGTCTCAACTTTTCTGCCACTAGCGCCTTTGAGAGAAAAGTTAAAAAGCGGATCGTTTGACTTGGTGTGGGCATGTGAAAGAAGAAATAAAGAAAGAGCTTGTGATTAACAAAGATAAAATGTATGAGACTAAAATAGGTGCAATAGGGAGGTCGAAGTAAATAAGGATGTATGTATTGTGTGTCATATTCTAAACACAACACATACTTATTTACTTGACCAAAGAAAACGCAGTTAATGGTGGATTTTCTCAATAGCAGCCTTGCTCAAAGCCTTGGTCAGTGCTTGAACAAATGATTCCACTTAGGAATCATTTGTCATATTCAACATAATTGGATAAATTTACCCCTTCGAGGAATGACGTTGTGTTACATTTTTAAGGTTCCGTACATCCGAATGAAAACGCAGAACCCTTATTCGTGTGTTTGTGTGTCCTTTTGTCACAAACAATTTACTCATAATCGACTCGACTGATTCAGTTGGAATTTGACAGTTGGACTAAAAGGAAAATTTAAAAAAATGTAAATTTAATTAAAGTGATTATTGTGAGGTTCTCAAACATTATTTATAGTATTAAAATTAATTATTTGAAAGTTATTCAAGAAAATAGATGATAACTGAACATTCCACTTATCTCCGAAACGCGCCCTAAAATTAAAAAAAAATACAAAAATGATTTTTACTTTTAAATTACAAAAAAACCTCCAGTTCGATGGTATTGAAGTAACACGTCTAAAAAACAATAATTCGTACGGAACCCTCTTCGCCCGCGTCTGGCGCGTACTTGACCGGATTTTTTGCAATCATAATGCTCGTCACCGGTCATTTCCGAAGCTGCTTGTGCTAATGATATCACCGGCAACGTGAGAAGCACTTTATCTCACAGATGTCGTGTGCGACAGATTACAGCTGTCAGGGAAATGAACCGTGATCCGTTTCGCTGTAATCATTTACACCGTTTTTCTTGTTACTAGACTGTACAGGGTAGAATGTTGAATGTTCTATTCAACATTCTGGAATATTTTGGAAGTGAAAACTTCTTTAGAGGCGTTGTACACTTTTTGGGATGGGTTAAAAAGTTAAACTCGCGTCAGGACACGTGACCTGGTCGAAAATTCGTAAGACGGAGGGGAAGTTTTGAAGTGTTTAATTTTTAATGTAATATAAATTGTCATGTTTGTGTACGATAGCGCAATAAATGAATATTGTATTTTACCACATAAATGATAGTACTTTTATACTGATAATTAAAGCAATTCGTGCGAAATTATTCTCTAACCATTCCAAAATATCAAAAATGCACAACGTTAATGTTCAAGTTTTCACTTCTACCGGCACTCCCGGAGTGCAACCCTTTGTTTTTTTTTAAAAGCGCTTTCTTGATTTGAAAATCGAACGAAATAAAATCCAGTATTTTAACGACACTAGAGGGGAACTAAAGTTTGTTTGCTGTATTGCAAGACCCTTGTCAACATCCCACCCTGTCAATAGCTCATTTGCACTAAACCCAATCTCCACGAGACTTGACATTAAAAGCTTACTAGACATCTCGCCTGGTTTACCAGAAACAGTAGGAAGAGGTGTCACACCTACATTTCAAATCTAGGCTTCTGACTACTACCGACAATTTCCTGAAAGGGAACAATCCAACCAAAAACATAAATGTAAACGAATGCAAGGTCTCTATATCTGCTTTGTTTATAAAAGAAGCGAGATCTGAGAGTAACGAGTTATCATCATCTGCCTAGTCTTTTCCCAATTATATCGGGCTTCCAGTCAAACTGGATTCAGCTGAATACCAGTAATTTACAAGGAGCGACAGCCTATCCCAGCTCCACCACCCAGTAACTGGATAACACAACCCCTCTTGGCAAGACTGTAATGAGTAAACTTTCAAGTCAAACGTGTTTCAACTTGCCAAGTCACATTATTGAGTAGCAAATATCAACATATTTTTCTTTTATTCAGACAAATTTTATGTTTTATAATAATAATAATAATTGTTTATTATTAGGCAACTAAGCCCCATAGATAAAATACACAAATTAAACATACAAAAAATAAACTAACACATATTAATCTCACTTAATTAACTTATAAACTAAGACACACGAAGTGACGGCGTCGAGTTACGCTGCGCGGTTTTGTCCGGTATGTCCGGTTCAAAAGGGTGCCGAAATGGCGACACTGTGCGACTGTAGGCGACGGAGCACTTAGGCTTTAAAGTTAGGCTTTTTCTTATTGCACTGAGTAGCTAGCCCAACCCCACTCACAGAGGGGAGGCCTGTCTACCAACAGTGGGGACTGTACTAATAATTATTTAGAAAGAGACGTTAATATAGCATTAAGGGACACAATTAATGTACTCTATATTGTCGCGGCATCTCATCGTCTTGTGCTCATATTTATTACCTTTGACACTTGAAAATACATTCATAAGTACAAGACACGGCATTTTTTGTCTCACAAAGGGGATGGCAACTGAGCATCTCTTTGACGGTTGCTCAGACGTTCATGTCTGCGCCTCATTTAATTAAATCTCCACTGTCCTTCGTCTGCTAAATATTAACAAAAGAAGGGTCTATTTCAATAAAAATATGCTGGAAGAAAAACATGCAGTGATCAGGTTGAAAATGCATTGTGAACAAAAATACGTTATACCATATATATACCATACTACCATATATATACGTGACTACTAAAAACGTTCTGTTACAAATTTACATGTCACTGGCACAGTCGGTACTATAGTAGGCGCCAGATAAATGTGGAATAAAGTACATTGACCTTTCCCTAATAACTGTTCATAGGTACCTGAACAATTAAATATGAATCGTTTTTCATTATTAGACAATGTTAAGGATCACGAGAGATGATGATTCGGGACAGCTTTGTGTCATTAATTCCGTTTTTCAAATTAAAAATGTCAATAATTGTAGGTGGGTCAATGACCGTTATTCCACGATTATATGGCGCCTACTATAGCGTATTGCTTACCAGTCTGGAGAGAGGCAACAAAAACTAAATACTTAGAACTAGAAAGAGCTCAGAGATCATGATAAAAAGTTATGTTATTTATGCCCTTCTGATTTGATTGAAAAAAAAAAACATAAATCTCTCACTTTGATCTCATATTTCGACAAGACAGAAGGACATGACCCCAATGTTTCTGTTAAATCAACTTTTGCTAAGAGACAATATGCTAGGCAATCCTCTCAATTCTATAACTTGATAAACAAGGAATTAAATATTTACTCTTCTCTTCTTTCATATCGAGACTGCAAAAATGCTCTAACTGAATGGTTAAACTCCAAAACTGAGATTGAGAATATGGTCCACACGATATATTTATAAAAACTTACAATTCCGGTTAAATATCTTCTGAGACTACTTCTCCCTCCCTTTCATAAAATATTAACATACATCATATGCTATTGATATACTATATACTATCGGTAAACACATATACACTCACTCACACTGTAGAGGTATGCGGTACAGAGAGTAAAGTCCCGCATACCTCCACTGAAAACGGAGGACCCTCCGACCAGACGGTTGTTGTGTCTGGTGGGCAACTGCCCGATAGTTGATATTCGGACTGTTGTATGTGTTCTAATCGTACGGAGAACTTTGCTTGCGCGATGCAGGATTTCGGTTAGATGGCGTTTCGGTACTTTTTGTTGCCGTACAAAATTCGCTTCTTAGTTTTTCATGTGGCGGCATTGATGTCGCTACAACACCACTCATATATAAACAAACTCAAACACACTCATACACACCTCCACATGACATCGCGTCTGTAATTAATGATTACTTTGATTTTGTTTATATTTTTTTATTTTCACTCTTTTCCTAATACCTACTAAGATGGAATGTCTATTCAATTGCTTATAGTATAAGTTGTAACTAGTAGAAGAGCGGAACCTCCTAACACAAGTTTTTTTCTTACTTAAATGGAAATTTCCTTTTGACCGTAAAAGTATTTTGTAGTTATTAAAATACATTTATTTACTAAATTATTCTCTACGTTTAAAAAGGTATGCGGTACAGAGAGTAAAGTCCCGCACACTTCCACTGAAAAGGGAGGATCCTCCGACCAGACGGTTGTTGTGTCTGGTGGGCAACTGTCCGATAGTTGATATTCGGACTGCTGTATGTGTTCTAATCGCACGAAGAACTTTGCTTGCGCGATGCAGGATTTCAGTTAGATGGCGTTTCGGTACTTTTTGTTGCCGTACAAAATTCGCTTCTTAATTTTTCATGTGGCGACATTCATGCCGCTACACGCTCACTAAGTGACATTCTGAATCCAATTCAATTTGAGACTGCTGCACTAAACCTACTATCAACTAAACCTGATATTTCATCGACGCCATTTTCACTTTTCCCGCGAAAGACTTTAATTTTATTCTTTGAAGTCACAGGCTTTAGATCCTGCTGCACTTTTCCTACCACTAATACCCTGCACAAAATGAAGTGAAGACCTGAATTCAATTGAAGCGGGAATTCTCAACATTCCCGGTGCATTTTAATAAGGACTCTTCAGAACTGAGGCTTATGATTTTCAACGGAACTTGTTATCTTTCCGTTCAGGTAATAAGTACTGAACTTCATGAAGCTAGTCTGGTCCTTAGAAATTTTCTCTGTTACGGCATTAACTCAATTTTCGCATGAAATTTCTTGTTTTATACTACACAAATTAGCTCTTTGAAAAATGCAATTTAGTCTCGGAAGAAAATGTAGAATACTTTAAGTGTTGAGTAGGTAAGTAAATAATGCCGACGTCTGTAAACCCCTCTAGGTTTAGTTAGGTTTTGTTTATAACTGTGCAGCCTAAAGAAAAATAAAGGGAATAGGTACTTATCTTAGCACAGCGAGATAAAGTTAGCAAGGTTTACGAGACCCCCAACCCTTTTAAGTGTAGCATATAACGTTACTATTAGAATCTTGTCTCGAACCGAGGATACCAATGGTGTATATTCGGCTAATATAAACTCTTAGTCTGCCTAGAATTTTTCCAACTATATTGGGGTCTGAGTACCAGTATTTGTATGGAACTGCCTATGTGACTTCCACAACCCATTTACTGGGTAACACTATAAACTATGGATGTTATGATAGTCCCTAAATTGGTTATTTAATAACGACTTTTCCACAAAACAAAATCAAAAGTCATTTAACTTTTTGGACGTCAAAGTTCTACATAAAGACAGTCCCCCAAAACGCCCGCCCGTCACCTCTTCCTAGTGATTTAGCTGGGAAGAAGAAGTGGCGCATCAAACCAGCAACATATCTGTCTGTTGTTTTAAAAACTTGAATTAATACAGTAGAATGCAAAGTAAATTTACAAAACATGATATACAAACTCAAACTCAACTCAAAACATTTATTTCAATTAAACCATTACAAGCACTTTTGAATAGTCAAGGTCGGTCTGTCCAAAGAGATGAAGCTAATAACAAAGCGTAGATCTCTATGGAGAAGAACATGCAAGACACTCCACGGACACGAATACATATACATATATATAACTTCACATATTATCAATTTTTTCTAGCGCAATGCACGAGTCACGGCCACTATTGATCAAGTGCTATTACAGCTACAGAAGATTGACAAATCTGGGCTAGCATACCCCTCGTCCTGCTGCCACCGGGAGTGAATAAATTGATAATTTGCGCCTAACTAGTGTGATTTTCTTCATCTTTTCGTGTCGCCGGCACCATAATCTTTCGATTTGTTAGCCCAAAACTTTGCCACTTCCACGTCGTCTACGGAGGCCATGCCAGGTGGCAGAATAAGAGATGAAGTATACACAGCGGCACTACTCTATATAGCATGAACTTGCATCGCTTCTCCGAGATAAAGAAACCCTTGAAGACAGACTCATTTAAGTTACTATTACTTTTTTTTGTTTTTTATTCTACAACTTCTATTAAAGCTTGATGACAATAGTTTTCCAATTCCGTTGGACCTTCAATCTTCAAACACAATAATTGTTTGGTCAGAGTTTTTTTAATAAAAACATACAAATTCCCATGAACGTGCACACATAGATAACAATTTATAAAATAAACAACACTAATACTTTGTTCCTAAAAGTACCATACTCTGGGTGCATTGTCCTCACATAATATTAAATATAATTTTTGTATAACACAAAATTTGGTATACAAAAATTATTTGAAAAGAGTGACTACGGAGTTTCATGGCCGTTCTTCTCCATAAGAATCTACCTTTCCGAATGAACAGTAGAGTCACTTTATTAATGTTATTATTATTTTACTGAACTGTAAATGATGACGTTCAAAAGTGCCGTTTAATGGCCTAATATCGAACTGTTTAGAAAGCTCTTGAAATTTATATCTTTCTAAAATAGACTACATTTTTAATTACTATTAATATGATACAGATTTTCTAAAACAAAATTATTGACGCGTCACAAAATAATCGCGAGGTAAGTGATGCGAGTGAGCCGTTGACAATTCATTCCAACACATTCATCGCGTTGTTTCTGCGATTAAAAACCGGGTCTAAGTATACCATTTTGTTCTTGTAATTGTAACAACATTGTCTGCGTCCACTTGGCCTGTGATTGACAGAGCTAACATTAGGAACAATAAGCAGGATGTCTCTTAGTCCTTGGATGTGCCTATAAACTAGCAGTTGCATGGTACTTACACACATAATAATAGGTACACCCGCCTACTCCCTCGGGAATCACCGCCGTAACGATTTTACTATTTATTTTATAACAGACGGATTCCTACTTTGTAGTTGGCCATCAATTACAAAATCCTAACATATACAATTCTTTCGATACTGACTGACTGACAGACAACGCACAGCCAAAAATGAAATTTGACATGTAGGTTGCTTGGGGAGTGTAGGGAAGCACTTACAGGGAATTTCCCAAAATTCCTATGGGAACGGGAAAAAACGGGATATGCGCGTACGAAGACGCAGGCAAAACCTAGTTTATATCCTAGCCTATAAATGTACCTAGTCTAAAAATGTACTGCTAAATAATGCATTCAATTGCATCATATCTTAAACAACTCTTACATTGGATGTTAAACAAATACGTTACGAGTCGACACATAATAAATTCAATAGGCTGTATGTACAATACCCCAGTTCTTGGCAATGGCACTAGGCTAGTGGCCTAAGTGGAGGTTTTTAAAACCTGTCGTGTTTTGCTAGGGAGTTCGTTGCGCCACTTCTTCTTCCTAGCTAAAACACTAGGAAGTGGTGACGGGGTTTTGGGTGACTGTCTTTATGTAGAACTTTGACGTTCAAAAAGTGCTGGCACTCAGCCTAATTTTAATAAATGACTTTTGAATTTTGTCATTATTCGTAAAGCTAGATTGCCTTGCGGAAAATCAATAGTGGTATGATATGAATTGAATGTAGGACGAATTCAATGATATGATGGTGAACTCAATTTAAGAAAAATAAGTTTTCATTTACAGTTTTAAAACCGGAAACTGATTAGTACGACTTCTCGTCCGAAATCCAAATTTTGATGGTACTTGGTAGTAAAGCAAAAAGTTTTTTATTTGAGGGTACGATGACTCCAGGTAAACCCTAGGATCTCTACAGTGATGGGTAATCATCTACCAAATTTAGGTCTAAGACCAACTTTGCCCAATCAGGACCACCCAACGTGGAACGTAAACTACGCCATACCCTAATAGTAAAGGTACAAACACTAGATACAACATTGGGAACAACATACTGAGGAAACATCCTGAAAAGTGGGGTTCTTGAGTATAAGCGTCAAGAGGAAGGTTGGGCGCCAAGCCGTCTCCGCAGCCACTCCTCCTTCCTGATTACCACGGAGGCGGGTCCTGACCCCGGGACAACCGCCACTTAGGTATCCACTGTAGCTCACAAATTATCGGTGACAAACCATTGGAAAAATAGCCACTTTTAATTTCCGTTTTAATCATTACAAAGTTTAGTTTCTCACACTTGACCCGATTATTAAATAAATATAGGTACGAGTATTTGAAACTAAAATGAAAATATCACAAGTTAAAAATAAAAATAGCTAGGCCAAGCGGAAATCTAAATCGCGGTCAAATTTAAAATCTATTTGGGCATTAGGAAATTTAGTTGCAGAGGCTGAATGAAAACTTCCAATTAAATGCATAGTTGAGAATTGTGTTGTATATATTTTGATCTTACCAAGCTGACTTTAAACCTATTATTTTGAGAAAATAACCGTTTTAGTTCCTGCCAAACATCTCCTCACAAAATTAAAATAATTTTCAACAATAAGTTAAAGACGTTTCTACATTTAAAAATATACATTAATTGAAAAATGTGCCAGGTCATTGTAATAGTACGCTACCAATGCACAGTGGTCACTTCAATCGTTATGCAGGGGCAGGCGAAAATCGAGTTAAGTTGTTGCATTCACCATTTTGTAAGTGGATCCATTGTCAGCTGAGCGACGACCATAGCCCACGATGCAAAATTATTTAATATGCAGTAGGCAGACAACCGCACATACTTATAATATCACTTATTTACAAAACGACAATCGGATCGCGTGTGCTCATTACAGCAACGTTTAAAAATTTACTGAGTGACTTTCGACCAATGTGCTATACATTCAACAGTGATTCCGCTTCAGTTAAAGTGATTTTCTTTAAGGTAAACCAGAGTGCAAGTTCTGTTCTAAATAACATGCTAAGCTATTCCTAACGACACCCCTTGCCCACGAGTAGACTGCCCAGTAAAGATTTTAATTCGATCATCGATTGAGTTGCAAAAAATTATGTGAAAAATTCGCATTTAAGTGAGGTTCGCGTCGCAGGGTGTGTAACGAAGTAACCGATGACGATGGATAGCAATATACCTGTATTTAATCATAGGTACTGCTTATTTCTTACTGTAACGTTCTTAAATTTTAAGTTTTATTTATTACATAAAGGCACGTTAATTTCTTAAGGAAAAACAAACAAAAAAGGCATAAGTTCTTGCTTTATACGGTTTCAAATTAAAAATTTCCTTATGATTTCACAATAGTCCCCTGTAAAATTTAACTGAAGGGCAGGCTAGGTACGGTAACACAAAAAAAATCTTTTACCCCTTTAAGTGAACGATGGGGAGCTCACGGGCTCACGTGACCACAGAATGTTTAAGCGCCGCGTGACTCCCGGACAATGCTGATCACGGCACGTGCTAGCTACCTACAGGACAAATATAAAAATTTTTGAACTCCAAACGATCTGTCCGCACAGTCCGATGTAATTGTGTCAAAAATCAAGGCTTAAGAGATTCTCGATGCGCCAGGTTTCAGTTTCATTGTTAGCCTTTATTTACCCAAACCTATCTACATCGACAGTTCGCGATCCCGCGCTTCATTTCGCAAAATTTGTAAAAACTATCTGAATTAATGTTAACTTCATTGAACGAAATATCCATAACTAATTTTGTTCTGATCGATGGTTAATACTTATACAAACATTAAATTCAGCATCAAAACATCAATTCCACAATAATAAATCGGAAATTACCCTACGAGTTTGGCGCACGTCTGTTTGAAATAATCTCATCATTTTCATAAAAAAATAATGTCTAAATTTACAATTTGTACCTTCAGTCTAAGTTATCTCAGACGTCTAGATTTTGAAAATAGGCATCAATTGGAAAATGATGTGATTTCCCCACTCATGAAATATTGCTGCACAAAATTAGTTGTGTTGCGAGTTCTGTACATGGACTGCGGGATATAAAAATGCTTGCATCCTACTTTAACTCGGTTAGGGAACCCTGCATGTAAAGTTGCCGCCCTTCGCCCCGGCGAGGTAGTTGCAAACAGCGCGCTGTGCCATAAAGCCTCCGGCCAAGCTCGCTGATGGACAGTTTCACCTGACTCTTTTGATGTTCATGTTTCGGTCGCGCTAGCAGTACAGTGTTAGTCTCCCTCAGTATTCATTTTATTAAATTCAAATATTAATTAAATTATATTTTTAAAACCAAAATTTTTATTTGTGTCGTTCCTTAGGTTTTCCGTGGTGCGGGCTTGGAAAATTTCGTGAGTTTTCGAAAACTTTGAAGTGTGTTTTTTCACTTTGATTTTTTTAGTTTATTTTTTTTCGGTATTTTTTTGAGTTATTTTCTAGGATTTGAAAAATAAATATTTTCCTAAGAGAAATTTTTCTAAGAAGAAAAGGAGCTTAAAACGTTAGAGTTTACGTAAATTGTGAAGTGCGTTTTAACAAAATACGTTTGATTTCGTTTCATTAAAAAAAAAACTCTCATCTTAGCTGAGTTTTCTGAAAGCGTAGTTACAGTTTAGTTAACTTTGCGGGCTAAGCGATAGTTTGTCCTAACATTGTGTTTCCTGCTTTTTTTTTTCGTGTTTTTTTTTTTGTTAGTGTATTTTCAGGTAAGTGTACAGTTAGAAACAGTATTTAAGGAGTTATTATTTTGTCTGTGTGCAGGGGTTCTTCCGCCGTAGCATCCAGAAGCAGATCGAATACCGTTGTCTCCGAGACGGCAAGTGTCTGGTCATCAGATTGAACAGGAATCGCTGCCAGTTCTGCAGATTTAAAAAGTGCCTTGCGGTTGGCATGAGCAGAGATTGTGAGTAACTAGCTTTATTTTTTCCTTTGTCTCATTACACATTACACAATATAGAAATATATAGGGGTAGTATAAAACAGACTCGAGTTTCTGAGTATTTCACGATTTATGTTGCGTTACGTGGTGTTGTATTTTAGAGTATGGGCTTCACCATAATTTCGATAATTTAAAAGAGATTTAGGACTGTTCAATATGGGCCAGTTCGTTAATTTTTTTTTCGGGGGAATTTGGGGTTGTTAGCGTCAAATTTATTTCACAAAAATGTCTTCAAGGAGAGACTTTTCTTAATATTTAGTATAGTTATTTAAATGGTGTGTATTTTTAATGCGATCGATTCGTGTTCAAACCGGTGCCTGTAAAATGTAAAGTAACAAATTAAAACTAGGTTTCCAGAAGGAACCTTTATTTTATTTACTAACGTGCAAAATATATCGGTCTCAAGACGCAGGGCGCAGGTCGCAAAAACTTAACTACGCCGAGTAGAAGTTAAATGCACCCATTATTTATATTAAAAGTTTTAGTATAGGATACGATAGATATTATGTGTTTTAAGAAAGTGTATTTCAGATATTTTTTTGGTCGGAGCGTTCATCCAAAAGTATATGTTTAATTATCACAGCAATAGCTTACTTAGGAATAACTTAAATACTTTTTACAGGCGTATAGCGTTGTAAATTAGAGCTGTTTTATAAATAAAAATGTATAGGATTATATTGAAGAAAAATAATTTAAAATGTAACAAATTAATCACTTTAAAAGACGATATAATTTGGTGATTTCGAAATCTGTTTAAGTTAGGTTCTTTCACGTGTATTAATAGTTCGTTCGTAATTGGTATAAAGCGCTCCATCGAGATAAGATTTTATTTTTCACGACTGGAACCGCATTTAGGTCAAATAAATTAAAAAAAATCAAAAACCCCCATAAACAAAACTATAAATTTAAAAAATATAAGGTATTTATCGTTTTAGTTTAATATAGGTACGATACTTTGGGCCAAACGTCTTCGCCTCGGGAGACCGCAAATTTTTGTAATTACATACATACTTTGTATAGTAGCGGTCCCCCGACACTATGACGCTTGGCCCAAAGAATCGTACCTATATAAAACTAAAAAGGATCAATACATTTTATTTTTTACTTTGTAAAGCTTTTTTGTCGGGGGTTTTTTAAATTGTTTTATTTAATTTTTATTTAATGCTAAAATGTAATAAAAGCTAAATAAAAGATAATTCGTTAGGTCCTAGGTACCAGTCATCAGTCCACTTTCCTCATCAATCTAGGGCATTGATCAGACAAATAATATTAGTACAGACATACATAACATACATACAAATCTATTTATTTTCATTTCGTTAGTTAATATTCCTCTTTCCCTTTCAATATAGTGTACATTATTCTACTAGTCAAGCCCTTTCATTTGATACCCATATTGAGACAGTTGTGAAAAAAAAATAGGTAATTCGCCGTTTTGTGGTGGCGGCCATCTTGGTTTTGAAATTATCATAGAGTATAGTATTCCACTAGTCCAACCCTTTCATTTGATACCCATATTTAGAGAGTTGTGAAAAAAAATGTAATCCGCCATTTTGTGGCGTCGGCCATCTTGGACCGATTTTCATCAAACGTAGCTAAGAACACTCCCGACTATGTCACCTTTCAAATTCATCCGCACACACACACACAGACACGTCAAACTTATAACACCCCATGGTTTTTGCGTGGGTGGTTAAAAATGTAACAAATTAACCACTTTAAAAGACGATAGTAATTTGGCGATTTCGAAATCTGTCTAGCTACATCGCTGTTCTTTCATGCTTATGGAGCACTTTATACCAATACGAGCGAACTATTAACTAGTTCGCTCGTATTGGTATAAAGTGCTGCTGCATTTCAGCTCAAAAACTATAGATGAGTAAAAGTATAGGAAAATGAGAAAAGGTCGAAAGTTTGAGCTTAATACGCTAGAAAGTTTACTTTAGCTTTTCACATTTTTATATGTCACCAGAAAATTGCAGACTCCGTAAGATTGTAACTAATCTTTATTAGATTAAAATTTCTCGATATATTGTGAAAAAATCGTTTTGCATACAATAAATCCTACCCAAATTCAATAGTTTCCAATAAATTCGTGTCTTATTAAAAAAAAATAGTTTACAATTTCACGCGATATTTTAAAATCTTACGGCGTTTGCAATTTTCCGGTGACATATGTTTAGTAAATAAAATTACCATTTTTTCCCAATAAAGACAGTGCTATATTAACGATCGGTTAAACGGAAAAAAAATGCTTTCGATTTTATTAGTCTTGGGTTCGATTCCCAGATTGTTCCATGTGTTTCCGTGTATCCGCAGGGGGTCGTATGTGTGCCCGGTTTATGATAATAAGCTTGCCATCTATTATATGGGACTTAAACATAACTAGCGTAAAGTAAGAGTCCCTACTACACTTCAGCACACCTCTGCTGAAGCCTTAGGGGTATAGGTATGGCGTGATGTTACGTTTTATGGCCGAAAATGGGTATTTTAGCCGAATAATGCCGATAACCGATACCGCAACTCGGTCGGAATTAAATAAATATCCTGAAAAAAATATCATCGGGCAATATTTGTAAAGAACAAACAGATCTAAGACAATAATCGACCTAAAACGACGCAGTTAGTACAAAATAAAAAGGTACGCTCAAAAATAAACGCTCCCAAAATATTATTAAAGCTTTTAATCTTCTTTCTGTAAGTATACAATGCTTTCATATGCAGTTTTAATTCAACACAGTCCGGCTTCAATCAGGCATGCAACAGCCTACATTCCCAGGCCAATCCGTTCGGGCATCGCAATTAATATCCAACCGGAAATTACAATCGACGCACCGCGAAACACAGCAGTGTCAATGTACAAATGGATCTCACCTATTTTCCAATTGTCGAATGGACTCCATTCGAGTGCACTGCGGCGCGCGCGATGCACCGGCCCGAGTAGGGCTCCGACATCTGAGTAATGAGAGACCTTTCCCCAGCCGTGCGCTACGGAAGAGTACCCAAGCGCCCCCGCGAGCCTGTGGCAGCCGAGAGCCTGCCCGACCCCAAGCGTCCCAACCCCGCTGCAGCCACGATCCCTCCGGCGGACCCCATGGAGAACGAGCTCAGGAGGCAACGAATGTCCAAAGAGCTGGTGAAGCTAGTGACGGTAGCCCACCGCCAGACCAACACGTTCACCGACGAAGTAAGGGCGACCATGCAGCCGCGCGCCATCGTGCTCCGTTTCGATGACTCCGAGGGTGAAGGTATGCCAGCTTGTTCTTTTTTCATTTTTGTCACTCGTTTATTTTGTAAGCATATTTTTTCTGGTTCAGCAGGATATTTTTTTAATTCGCATTTCAGCTTTAAAAACAGATTTTAAATATTCAATTACAAAAAAAAAAAAATTAACACCATAAATTGGGAAAATGTCTACAATCCTCACGAACAATTGAGAATGTAGTTACTTATGAAGTGCAGCCATTCAATAAGTAGGTCGTATGCGGACGTATCAAATTCAGCCTACGGTACATTTCTAATGTTCCCGAGTAGGAATATCAAATTATCAAGGTTGTTGATAAATGCCCCATTTTTATGAAAACGTGACATTGTAAATCTACAATACCACGTTTTTTTTTTCTATCTATTTACGCAAAATGTAGGAGCCTACTTCAGGGGCTTTTCCCAATTACCTGCTATTACGATTGGTACGAGGAACGTTATATTTGCCGGTAAGTCCTCATTATGGTACTCGTAAACGTGAACAGGTTGATTTTCTTGAATAATATTTTACATTTCGTCCTAGAAAAATAAAATCTTTATCGACAGTAAATAGCAGGTTGAAAGAAAAATTCATACCAAGTAAGAAAAGATTGAGAAAAGGAATTTTAACATAATTTAAATGGCGTCAAAAAATCATTTCCATGCCAAATTGGCAGGATTGCAGCCCCGTATTTCCACAATTCAAGCAAATAAGGGCTCTTCCTTTCATCCCCGCCTTCAACAGGTTTCAATCGGCGCTAGCCTGATTATCTCAATTGAATCAGTCGCGGCCGGTAACAGAGTAAGTGCAAACCCCTACTTGAGTTGCAGAAAGCATACCGCAATATCGGCATAGCTTTTTATTTAATAACTAACTTTTGCCCGTGACTTCGTACGCGCATATATCTCGTTTTTCCCGTTCCCGTCTAGCCTTTCTCATGAATGTGGCTACCATTTACAAAAAGAATTTTACAAATTCGTCATCCGAATCCGATTTCAATCCGAACAAACTGGTAATTCAGAACTTATTGCAGGCATCCAAAGCATATTTTGTGTCGCGAATTTGCTATGACTTAAATTGAATCAGTTAATTTTAGGATAGACAACTAAACACCGGTTTCGGTTCAAATTAGACTTTATTTATTCATTATTTAACCATTGTTTTGCTTAAACCCACAGAATACAGAACATGTTGCACGAAGCCGTTTAAGGATTTGAATAAAATATAATCCAGTAAGTACTGTGGAGGCCTCAGCGTTGCATCCAATATGCAATATGCCACGACGTGCCCTAGTTCTTCAATGTCATATCAATAGCACTTTCAGCGTAACCTATTACAGTACCTGTTCTGTGTTTGAGTTAACCACTTGATGAATGTTAAATAGGGATGATCAGTAGCTTTATAATCCCGGTTTAATGAAATGATGACGGATAAATGACGTTTGGAGTTTTAACGACTGAAGTACAACTTTATATTTACAAGCGGACATCGATTGAAACAACGCACTGTGTAGACACATCGCGGCGATTTAACTTCATCGGAAACAAATTTCTTTGACTTTTTTTTCTGTGCAGACTTAAAGCTTGGGTTATAGAGCTTACGGAGCTACATATATTTATAACATTTAGAAATTTTTGAGGATTACTCCTATCTCTACTTCTTCAATGAGTAAATAATTTTCATTTTCCTGTTACACGAGTCTTAAGTCTCCCTTAATATCGTAGGTACTTCAGGTGCATACGAGTACCTACTCGAGCGGTAGTAGTATTCTCTATTACGTACTAAGCCGGCTCATCTTTGCCGTTTACAGCTTCTTGGAATGCAAAAGGTTCTAACAGGCTTTGCTTAAGGAATTATGAACGTGAAAATTCTTTCTCCTAATCCTTATTTCAGACTACCTACCAGTGTTGAGGCATTCAAATGCAGGCTCGTATACAATATTTGTAAGACTGGATTTTTTAGTCTCACAGGTACATCAAGAAACAAACTTATTTTGATCATATTATAATGACGAGCGTGTTTTGTATTTAAAATTTTTGGCGGCCATGTTTTAAATCTACCAAAGTTAGGATCTCTTCATTTTAGATAGTATCGCAGCGTTTCGATTGCCTAGTGCGTTCAAAATAATTAACCAAATAAGCAGTTCATTTATTAGTCGTTCATTGTAATTTGCCGAGTAACGTAAATACGGTTTCTTTTTACTCCTGCTAGTGGATCGGGTTACAATAGATACTAATAGTAGGAAGTACGAGGTAATTCATTGGAAAACGCTTAGATATTGATTAAAGGTTTGCAGTATTTCTGTATGTGTAATAGTTAAGGCACTCGATATTATGTACGAGCGGGTTTTGATTATCAGTATCTTTTTACGTCGTTGGTTTTTTGGTGTTATTAGGTTCGATTCCGGGTCGGGAAAAGAGTAATTGGGTTTTTGTATCTGTAATTGCTCAGAACGTCTCAACCTTGTAATAAGCTCGACCAATATTAGGTACATTAGAAGAGAAAATATCTTGGAGGAGCTCGTGTCTAAATAGCCGCGGGTCGATCTTTAAAGTTAAGCAACGCTTGCCGAGGTTGGTCTTTGGATGGGTGACCATCTTAACATACCGAGACTCCTCCGTGCCTCGGAAAGTACGTTGTGCCGTTGGTACCGGCTGTCATTTGTAGATCTTTGGCAGTCGTTACGGTTAGTCAGAAGCCAGAAAATCTGACACCAATCTTGCCAAGGATTGAATATTCTTAAAAAGAAAAATAATGTTGATATACATATTCTTGTTGCGTAGTGCTTTACTTGCGGAGCTTGTACCTCAACTGGTTTTTCCTGTAAGCATTCATATTATAATAGCTTAGAGATAATCGAATAACGATGGAATAATTACGCACATACAAGAGTCAAGCGCGAGTTGTTGACTTCAATAAAATCCAAAAAAAAAACTAAATAAAAAAAGAAAAACAAATAAAAAAATTAAAAAAAATCTAATTTTATTCTTTCTTTTCTTTTTCTTTCAATAATAACGGTTTTGTACCTTTTCAAAATAGCTCAACATTCACTCTTCAATCATTGAAGCCGAGATATTTTACAAATTGCTTTTATGTTAGTTTGTAAAAAAAAATACCCGGTAGGTACTCGGCTATTATGGTGGCTCTCATTGGTTTATAAGGTACTTCACAAGGAACAAAACTATGACAAAGTGACAACACTGTAGTGTCAGAGCAATCTATGGTTATCTCAGATTTTACTTGCTCTTCTACTTATTTTACTATTTGATTATGGTGATTATACTCGTTCCATTTAGAATTCACAAACCGGTTGATGCACTACATAACGGTGTAATCCATCAACAGATTTCTGAATGCAGCATGACACGAGCATGACCACAATCCGTGCTTTTCATTCGCAAATACTAACTAAAACGAACTAATTAACCACAGTTTTCACGTAAATTTGCTAAGCCGTGTCTACTTTGATACCGCCATGTTTGATATTCGTCGAAATGAATAAATCCGCGTACTCGTTTGGCGCAGTTAATGCATGATTATCATTCATTAACTGCGCTGCGCAGCGTTTGTATATGCATATGCATTTTACCTATGTATTTGTAAAGTTTTTGAATAGCAGGTTTATTACGTAACTATGCACGTTAAAATAACTTTTAACTAGTGTTTTGCTGGAAAGTTGGTTGCGTAACCTCTTTTTCCCAGCTAAGGGCGTTTGGGAGGACTGGCTTTTGTATTTGTACGACTTTTATTTCGTGAATATTTTTCAACGGGTTTTGTTTTGTTATTTTTAAGCTTAGAATCATACAAGGGGATGTGTTTAGCACACCTCGATAGGCTGCAGATTTTTATAGTTTCTGTACATCGTAGGGAGTGGAGGCGAGGACGGGGCCTCGTCCACCACGGACCAAGCTACCGACATTCGGTCGCTGCTGTGGCACAACATCGCGCTGCGCATGACGCCGACGGTCCAGCAGGTGGTGGAGTTCGCCAAGCGCCTGCCTGGCTTCTACACCCTGCCGCAAGATGACCAGCTCATCCTCATCAAGGTAATTTTGACATACCAGTTGATTTAAACTTTTCTTATTCAGCAAACTGATCCTCAATGCAGCGCCCGCGACTGTATTCATGTATATTTTTACATAGATGCCCTCCGAGTTTTCCTACACTTTTCTATCTTGTTAGGGAGACGTGAGAATTAGACACTGATGACTTTAAAAAATGATGTATTTTATTAGCATTGGTAATATAATACATATCATTTGACTGCGCCTATCGCGCGACGTTTGCAAACTTATCACTTCATCTAATTTTCAAGCTTTCTTAAGAAGGAAATGATGAGGTGGGAAAACTTGCAATAGGGCTTATTTTCCATATTTAGCTGGCCGTGTTATCTATTTGCGATTGTTCTGCGAATTGCAGCCTAGCGATACCTTCATCATTCACCTCATCAATCTAGCGCATAACCAGTTACGTTTGGACCCTGTCAGTGTGTATTTATGTCCGCAGCTAGGGTTCTTCGAGGTCTGGCTGACTCGTATCTCCAAGCTGTCCTCTCCTGAGCGCATCGTATTCGAGGACGGCACAATCGTCAACCATCACCAGCTGATCATAACTTATGACGTAAGTACTTGAACCATGTTGCGGAGTTTGTTCGAAAGAGTCACCGCGACCCTGGAACGCAAAGGGCTTTAGAAGGAACACGGATGGGTTTTAGTCAGTAAGAGTCTGACACGCCCTTCCCCTCCACCCAGAGCGGAAGAAGTCATTTGATGATATCCCATCTTTAAGAAAAAAAAAAAAAGTACTTGAACCATGAACAAGTTACACAGTCAGAGAGCAATTCTACCAATTTTCAAGTAACGTTTGCATTCGCATCTCAGTCGTAATATGTCAAAAAAGCCTTCATTTTCATAAATTTTCGACCTGCCTTGTGCCAAAGGTACATATGTAAGCAAAAGAAAAATGCAAAACGACTTGAAATGTTTGTTATTGTTTGACAATCAATCTTTCAAATCTTTTGACGTGACAACGTCTTATAATTCGATGGAGCCGGCTGCACGCACAAAAAAAACATGACGCATGCGGCGTTACCTCGCTCTGAGGCGTTCCACACAAAATTAAAATTTTCTTTTGAACAATGAAACCATTCCATCAGTATTTTCTTATGACGTTGTCACGTTCTCTCTATCGTCAGTAAACCGACTTTACAGACAACCGATTTTTTTTTTAAATAAAAACTGGACGTTAAGTAACTATGATACCAGTACGTGTTTAGTCGTAATTATTCAACATCTTCAGTCACGAAGTTAACTGCAAGGTGACTGAACGTAACTGTTCATTAATAGATTGCAGGGAACACGTTTCATATCTCAAGTTCATAATTATGTCAATGTGTATGTGTTAATAGGAATCACAATTGCTGGTTATTTTCTATCGTCCTCGTAACTCTGTTGACGAGCGGCTATATTCATATGCCATAGATAGCTTGCGTGCATTATAATGAGCGGGGTTTAGGTGATTATACGAATCCTAACAATAGCTAGTTACTGCAAGGAATGTTGCACATTCGAGAACAAAAACGTCACATTCATAATCCTTGAATTTTAAATAGAAGCTTAAGGCCTTAAATTCAACTTTAAATTGACAGAAACGAACTTAAAAGTATAAACGATTTTATTTTTGTTTTTACTATGGACACAATAAGTTATTTTTCGTCTATTCTGTTCCAAATCTAATAAATTAAGAGAAACAGTCTATACAATGCAAAAACGTTAGTTTACAAACAAAAAGTTAACATCAACAAGTTCCAATCATATTGGTAGCGCACGCAAAAATGCCCACCATTATTTCGAAAAGGAAGTAAACTACACGATACTGTCGGTCAATTCTGCAAACATCTTACCGTGAACACTTAGGTGAAGTAAGCGTGAAGTGAGCTGTCATCCGGTTTTTTTTGGATTCATTCACTTCATTTTAGTTTTCACGGTGAGATGTTCACAGCATCGCACTACATTTTCTTACGAGCGCTACGAGATGTGCCTACGAGGGACGGTGTACTACGCCGCGCTACGAGCGGCCTACGCATGCTACGCAGCAAAACACTATTTCGTAGCTTCACAACCGGTGATCAAAAATACTAGTACTGCGACGATACGGCGCTGTCACTAGTATGTTGTAGTAAATGTAGCTGTATTTCGTTCCTAAATAAATCAAATAAACCTTTTTTTATTGATAAATCTTTTGTCTTTATCATTGAAGTTTTAAAATAAATCATATTTATTTAGACCGGGTGGTATATACATTGCTTTATCGGACACTGCAAAAGCGGATATATGCATATAAAATGACTATGTCATCTATGATTATTATTTTAGCATTGATTTAAAGAATACAATGTGGCTAAAAAAAAAACAAAAAATATTAACAAATGGATTAAACAAAGTTTAAAAACTTAGTCTTTCAATTTGTAGGTAGTGTGCTATCAATTCATTCAGAAATAAACTTCCTTCGTATAATTCGTTGCCGCAACAATTTTAAATGCAGTAACAGCGGCGTCTGGTAGACAGACTGGGGCGAACACCAATTATCTATGAATTAGTTAGCAGCATCGACGGGCGATCTGATTTCAGGGAAGTTATACGGAAATCTAAGCTCTAAATTGACCAACGTAGCTTTGGTCGAACAGTATTAATAGCTAACATACGATTTACAGTTCCAATTAATTATATAACTTTACTAAAAGTTACATAATTAATTGGAACTGTAACTTATAACGTCACTGTCCAGGTTGAATAACCATCAAAAAAGAACGACACTAAAAACCGAGATCAATATAAAAACTAGTAGTTGTTGAGTTCCCTTAATGGATCCCATCAACAGAACCACATTTTGATAAAATAGGAACATTCTACAAGTATTTTATTGAATTTTGGAATTCAGAAAATACCTACTACAAATGTCGGAGTTCTGACGTAACAACCTCCTCCATTTTATGAAGTCGCTTCAAAATAAACCATGCACCATATCAAACTAACGCCTGGTTCGAAACATTTTTACACTCGGGATAAAAAAGTTTCAACTCCACGAACATTTCATAATTGGTGCACGTTAACAATTAACGAACTCTCCATACGAGCCCAGACAATGTGAACAGCGAAACATTACACCCAACAATGTTGCGACACCTCGCGTAGCTTTTGTTCATGATATGTAACTTTTAAACCGAGAGGTGCAAGCGAAAAGTTGGAGTCCGGTTGGAACCGTCCGGTCGGGTTTTCCATGTCACTGGACTTAACTCAAAGTAAAGTTCTACAAAATATTGTAAAACTTAAATTTGAAAAAGGAACTATGGAGTTTTTTGCCGGTTCTTTTGCGAATGGACAACTAGAGTCATATTTTGTTTTAAAATTCAAAGTTATTGGAATAATAGCGTGAAAATAATAATACGTTTCTTTGGGAAAATCGCTTTTGAGGTTCGCCTTGCATGACCAGACAGGTGGTCATGCAAGGCGAACTTAGGGTTCCGAACATCCGTCTGGAAAAATGGAACCATTATCCAACTCGTGTGTTTGTCGGTCTCTTCGTCTGACACAGCAAATTTCCTCTGAATCAACTGGACCGATTCAACTAAGAAAAGTTGTGAAACATGATTCGTGCGCCCTTTGCGTACAAATCCGACTCGCGCTTGGCAGGTTTATTTTCCAAATTACTTACTATTACTATTACTCGACGATTATCTTGCTAAGATAAAAGGATAGTTTTCAGTTATACGTACAGTCATTATGGTTTAACTAAAGTCGACCATTTAAAAATATATATCCTACTATATATATAATTTACTAAAAGAGAGGATTTCCTGAAATCCCAACGGGAACGGAAAAAAACGCGATATGCGATATTTATTCCTGGTTTAGGACGCGGTGACTAAAAGTTACGACTCGAAGCATTCATTTTCATTATTTACAAATACAGTTGGAGTATGGTTGGAATCAGAAGCCAATTCTAAATACCAATAAAATCACTCATTTTTAGATTCTTCTGTTTGTATACTGTTGACATGCATTTGTTTGATGTGTTGTCATGAATTACTTTGTTAAGTATTCTATTTTAATTATTTTGACATGAATATTTACTTTGTAAAGTAATTTATATGTCACCGGAAAATGGCAAACTCCGTAAGATTATAAAATGACTTGAGATATTGTACCACAATTTCTCGAACCGACACGGAGATATTATAGAATATCAAATTTTGATGAGTAAAAAAGTATTCCAAATGTTCAGTTGACAATTATCGAGAGTTTTCAATCTCTCAAGTTATTTTATAATCTTAAGGAGTTTGCCAATTTTCCGGTGACATATTAATATAATATATATATTGAATTTATTATGTTTGACATGAATACTTACTTTTTAAATTAAAAGAAACATGTTTGTAAATATGAGGACTATATGGGTTATTATTAGTACTATTTCTTTCTTCTTTCAAGTATTTTTTAACGATGTCTGGCAGTTTGAGTACTTTTGCGACCTACCCAAATCCTTTCTTTGGCATTGTTTTCCGGGTCGTTGAGCTCCTTAATGTTTCTAGGCTTGCACTGACTGGACAGGTCCACTCAAATCTGTGTGGTTCTTTCCTCAAAAGATCATTTCAGACACTGGTCTGCATGGTTCTCATATAACGTATTGTAAATGTGAGGAACATGTCGATCGCCATATTAGGGTTTCAATTTAGTTAGTCTGGCAGTTTGAGTTATTTATGCGGGCTACCCAAATGTCCTTACTTTGAAACATCATCTGAATTATAATCAGATGAATCAGAAATCATGTGTTGTTCTTTCAGCCGGCGTTCGCCACTGGTCTGCTAACGTACATCTGGAACATGATCCGCATGCAGATCACAGAGGAAGAGATGGCCATGTACACGGGCACGCTGTTGCTGTGCCCGCACCGCGCCGGGCTCACCGCCGGCGAGCGCATCAGCGCGCTGCAGCGTGCCATGAACGACGCGCTGCAAAACAACGTGAGACCTCCTTCCTCTCTAACCATGAAGCATCATGGTAGGACCTCTAACCAGCTTACCGTTCTTCTCCGACAGATGATTGCCAACGGCGGTCCCGAAGCCATAGCCATCTCCCGCGCCCGCTACGAAGCCTTCGCCGCAGCCCGCAACGAGGTGCGCCTCCTCGGCAACCGCCATAACGTACTTCTGCAGTGGCCACGCGAGCGCTGGCCGCGCCTGCTGCTCCCAGCTCTTTTCTCTGAGATCTTTGACATCCCGAAGTTTGAGGAGGACGATAACCCGGCTTCTGCCGCGGCTGCAGCGGCGGCTGCATCGGCTGCTGCGGCTGCGGTGGCTGCTACCGCGGCTACAGCTGCCGCCACCGTGGCAGCTGCGACCGGCGCCGGCACCAGCAACGGCACCGGCAACGTCGCCGGCCCGGCCGACATCGGCGCCGACAACAGCGCCGACAACGGCGCCAGCAACGGCGCCGGCAGCGGCACCGGCGCCAACGACCCGGTGGCCTCGTCGTCCCAGTCGCCGCAGTCGTCTTCTCAGTTCTCCCGCCTGGGCTAGATGCGCTCGATCCGCACCAAATATCAGGACACGCCCGAGTGTAGAAGGCATGACTGATACATTTATTGGAAAATATATCATTAACTTTTTAGATAACTAGCGCCAAAGTTTCTATCCTCAGAAATTCTTGATATGAGATAGTTTTTAAGCGTTACGTATTCCTGAAACACTAATTAGGTCGAGTATTAAGAAATTTTTTTTTCTCTTATTATTCTGATAACTGATCTTGAATACTTATTTCATAGAATTGAATCTTCTTGGAATATTTAATTAATAATTTTGATGATGAAAAATTGAAATAGGCAGGAATGTCATGTCTTTTGTTTGGAGTTTGTCTAAGTTCTGATCTGGAGAGCATCATGGAGAGAACTAATGCGTAGTATTTCACAACATAACGCATTTTATACGCAGTTATTATTATGAATAGGAGGTATTTAGGTTAAGTTGGTCTCAAGCACGTACACACTACTCTTGGATCCTAAGAATCAACATATCGCTTTCCAAATTGTAATTATGCTTTTATTAATTAGGTAAATGTTAATTTATTGTTCCTTTTTCAGATTAGCTTTCTTGATCTTAGTTTAATCGTTAGGATGATTTGAATGGTTTGGTTCTGTGCGTATTGGTTGATTTTCGTAACTTTAAGTTGTATCTAAGTTATTTGGCTAAGTATTTTGATTGATATTTAAATTATAACATTTGAGATAATTTCTTAAATTATTATTTTTTACATTGAACCTACTTCTAAAGGAGAAGGTATTGCCACCCGATATGTTCAAGTTCTTTATTTATATTTTAGTAAAATGACGTAGTCATGATTTTTAAAACATATTTTTTTTTAGTTTATCTTCTCAAGTTGTTTCTGTTAGGATAGAAACTTCATGGATACTAAACATTTAAAGTATTTTGTGCGGTAGTCGTTTTTAAGTGTGTAGCTAAGTATTTAAAACACATATTGTAAGCAAATTTAATTGTCGTTATTCTTGAGTGTTGCGGTTAAATTTTTGATTGATTTCCTTTTAACTATTTTTGAAAATTAATTAATTATTTGTGTTTTCGTAATTTAAATTCTTGCCAGTCAGACAAATAAAATATAATAGCTTAGGGTTCACTTCAAAAACTACATGACAAGAGTATATCTATATTTCAATTACAATCACATAGATACCATTTCCAATTTTGTAACTTTCCTGGGACATTTCTGAGACTTGGTAAATATTCCATTATTGCTCATTCAACATTTTAGAATACCTAATAGCCCTGCCAAAATACTACTTGGAAAATATAGAATCTGACTATTTTAGTAACATCCTATTTCGTTTAATGTATTGTTTATCAAATTACCTGTTTATTTTTGGTTTGTTTAAGTATATTTAAGATTTTGATTATTTTTCGTCTTAGGTTGTTTAAGGCGAAATTTAGGGCTAAGAATTTATGAATGTATGAACATAAGTTAACGGCTATTATAACAATGATTTCAATTTCAATGATATGATGAGATTTATTATCATCATGCAGTTTGAATTTACAAAATAGAAATCGATAGATGGATATAAAAAAAAATTAGGCACTTTTCCTTTATATGGGGTGTAACTTGAATATTATTTGAGATGATGCAAGATTGAATAAAACCTCTTTAGAACTTTCTTTTAAAACGCAAAAATTAAAGCCAATACGGATACGACAGGAGTTTTGAAATTTTTAATTGCCGAAAGAAACATTTGCCATTTTTTTTCTACGCACAGTATGCCTACAATAGTAAACATTTTTTTTTTTGTTAGAAGTACCTACATATCTTGTATTGCATTAGTATTTAGTCAACATTTTCACCTTAACGGTTATATCACGTAAAAAATCAGTATCTTTAGTTTAGTTTAGTTTATGTAGGTACTTGTGTGAATGGTATTATGTTTGTCGCTTAATGAAATTTATGTAGTAAACTAATTGTGTAACTTCATTATAAAAATTGCTATTTAAATTAAGGTATAGAGAACATGACTTGGAATGTTTTTGCTGGCACTTGATCGGTCCCAGTCACTGGGTATTAAGTTGAAATGAAGAGGGTTAACATCAGAAAACTGCACAAATTTTAAGGAAAATGGCACGAAGAGATTCGTTCTTCGGTAAGTTTAGTAAGGGAGTCTGCGATCGATCAAGTGAAAGTTAAAATAATTAGAGAGATATTGAAAGTGTAAGTTATTGTATCAACTCTACAAACAAAAGGATCTCATGCTATATGTGGAGTTTGAGTTTGCTGACGACCATGCGCTCTGTATCAATTAGTTTGTGTATTAGACTCGTGTTTAATAAATGTCACTCATTAGGAGTGTTTAGCTGAAATCGTGTTTTATTAGAAGCATGTAAACTCCCCTTAAGATTAAATATCACATCCATACCTAGTGCAAAGAAATGGCTCTGATTGAATTTCACGGTGAGCATTACCGGTTTTCTGCCTGTATTGTAGATTACCAGATATCGGAATAGGTAGACTATATTTACCTAATGTCCGTGGAAGTAAGTAACATAGAGTTGATAATACCTCCTGTAAAATCCCGGAATCATAAATGGAATCATGACAATTTAAACCCGGGATTGTAAAAACATGAACTGGACTTTGAGTATAGTTACAAATGATTGATTTGAAGAATCAAAATAAGAAAGAGTTGTGCGAAAACAAAGCTATTTAATTTAACAGTTTTAGTAGGTATGGAACTCTAAAAACATAATAAGATTCTTCAAAATAATAATTTTATTCAAATTCATTCGAAGCGCAATAAGTAATTTGCAATTTCTTAAATCCCGGGATACAATCATGCGAAATGTTTATGATTCCGGGATTTTAGAGGAGATATTATGAACTCTATGTTACTTATCCCTTACCGATCTCTGATGATCACATTCCAACCGATAAACGTGAATATTAACGTCTCGAGCTGAAACATGCCTGGCAAATACATACGTTTGAATATACCGAGCTCAAATGCAGTGGACCTCTTCTAAAGCTTGGTTGAAGTTTCGAAATGGTCCCCAACTAGTTTAATCTACAGTTAAGATACTAAACTACAGATTGAATCAGTCGTGGATCATAACCTTCTTTGACAAATAAATTTTAGAGACTGTAGCATTGGGAGACTGCACTTTTGACCTCAAACTGCATCACGACGTTGGTTTTAGATCTACTTCTACACCTGCAGACGCTGGCACCGCCAAGCTACGTTTTGGTAAATGTAAACCGAACCCTTTGAGCAGTGATCGTATATACCTAAACTTCTTCACGTGAAAGAATAATATGGGCATGTAGCGGCATCAATGCCGCCACATGAAAAACTAAGAAGCGAAATTTGTACGGCAACCAAAAGAACCGCAGCGCCATCTACGACGAACTAATATCGAAATCCTGCATCGCGCAAGCAAAGTCCTTCGTGTGATTCGAACATATACAACAGTCCGAATATCAACTATCGGGCAGTTTCCCACCAGACACAGCAACCGTCTGGCAGGAGGATCCACCCACTCCAGTGGAGGTATGCGGGACTTTACTCTCTGTACCGCATTCCCTCATAGGCATTCCTTTCTGAACAAATAAGTAATCCCGGGTTCCTGGGATTGAACAGTTTTGTAAAAACAACTATAACAAACTTAATGAAAATATAGCAGTTGTTATTTTGATTTAGTATCTTTACTTTATTAAAAACAAATGGAATACCTTTAAAAATTATAATGTGCACAATGTGGTCAATGTGTTGTATTTATTACACGACTGCCCAAGTAAAGGAGTGTAATATTTTTGTATGTAACTTCTAAATGCCTGAACCGACTTATAAGCATGTCCGTATTATACTTTCGTGGGAATAAAAGTGAAGTTTTGGTATTTAAGCGCCCGATAATCCGATTACTACTTATGAGTGTAGCTTGGTAAGTAAATCAAATTTTAAGTATTATAACTCAGGTATATTATAATCCACCGCTAACAATATGTATGCGAGAAACGCTCTCCCTTTAAGATATGGCAGATAATAACTAATTAATTTCCTAGCACGTAAAAGGTCGGTCGGTCGGCGGTCTACAGTCAGCCATTGAAGGCATTGCAAGAATAATTATATGCCGACAGTTTCTACGGGTAAAAGCACACATATCAACTCGGAAAGGGATCGTCACCGTATTGCCTTTCGCCTAGCCGTCAAACAGGCGAAACAGACCTTAATCGGTGACACTTAGGGTACCACACGAATCGAGTCGATCGTTGGTAGAATTGATTAGTCGACGTCGATCGATAGTTTCTACTACACCAATCGATCGATCGTCGATCGATGGTAGAATGAATTAGTTAATGGCATCGATCGACGTTGATCATTGGTGTGATTCATCAATCGATCAACGTCGATCTTTGCCGATTGCTACCTTGGTTTGGTATCACCCTTAAACGCTTGTTTTGAGTGAAAAAAATGCCATCTCCATAGTCTCCAAGCTCTGTGGTCTTTACCGATTACGAGTGCAATCTGTGCTGTGTGCTGAAATATTTTTAATGTGAAATACTCTTTGTGACATGTTTCATATAAGAACAATGCAGTGCGAGATGTTGGTACAATCGTTTTCGCTCTGATAGAGCATGTAGGCTAGGTACAGTCAACTTCACGTCAGTGACTTTGCGTTGAATAATTTTCCTAATCCATCTCAAGAGTGCATGGTCTTACCCTACGACAGTAGGAAGGTACTGATGTTAATGTAAATATAATTGTTTTAATTTCTTGGCTGTTCATATGTTTTTTTAAATATTATCTAGCATTATTTACGACTTATTAGTCGCCAGATAATCGTCCTATTTTTTCTTTTTCTGCACATAGTTATCTGGCGATTGAAAGTCAGCCCTACTTAGATCATAATTATTTTATCAAATGAATAAACAATGTAAGCGAAATATATGTACGTATGCTCCAACAAGTGTTTTTTTTTTAATAAAACATTGCCACACTCTAGGGATTACTCCTGTGTCGTAGCCGTCGTGGGTGCATTTACAAACATACAAACTCACATACACAAACAGCCAGACCCGAAACAACCATAAAAATATTATTTCCGTGCGGGAATCGAATCTGCGACACGCAGTGCGGCAGCCAATAACTCAGCCACTGCGCTAACCGTGCCGGTTTTTAGGGTGCCGCACCTCAGTCGGTAAAAACGGAACCTTTATAGAATCACTTTGTTGTCCGTCTGTCTGTCAAGACCTTTTTTCTCAGGCTCAAGGAATCAAGCTGAAGTTAACTCCAAGTACTCAGAACAGCTACCTCTTAGAGCAGTGAAAAACCCAAACTTCTTACTCAACGCAATGTAAAGGCCGTTAAGACCGATTAAGCTCCGTTAATAGCGCATTTTTTAACGCTCGCAAGGGAATCAAAACCTATAGGGTACTTCCCGTTGACCTACAGTCCTGAAATTTGACATGAAGATAGATCTTACAGATAGATGTACAGGAAAAAGTCCGAAAATACGTTTTATAATATACAAAAAAATGCGAATACGAACTTATATGTTTGGTTGAAGAAATGACCGTGACGTACATTGATGTGTCCGTAGGTAATGTATACTCGAAAAAAATCAAGACTCGATCGGAACCCTCGGTGCGCGAGTCTGACTCGCACTTGTCCGGTTTTTTTTAATGGGAACTTATTTAGACGAACAGAATAGATCTCTACTTAACAGTTGCACTAGCCGTTTTTGGCAGCCGTGTGTTGTATAGTAAAGTTCTACTTTTTAGAACGTTACACAAACATAAATATGTAACCATGACTTAAAATTCAAAAGCAATTTTCTCCAAAAAGTATTTATATCGATTTAATGGTGCGACGAACATAGATCTTGTCTTAAAGAAATAAAACTAAGCTCAAAGTTTCCATCTAAGTTAAGTCTTTTTTTTTCTATAGGCAGACAATGACAGAAAGCGACAGCAGCCCTTCTCCTGATGTTTTCAAGAAGGACATTAAAGACCATTTCCTTTCCTAATGACATAATATTCGTATTTCCTTTGTGTTGCAGCCAAATAGCTTAATCAGCCGTTTATCTATAAAAATAAATAAATATAATCTTGAATTCGGATAACCAACATCCATATGGGTTAGTAAACAAAAAGATAACTTATTCCTATGTTAGTAATTTATATAGAAACGAGGCTGTTGTTGGAAATGGATCTCCGAACAACATCACCTAACAAAGGGGAATCATATCTCCGCGCTATGGTTTTGAGGATGGAGTTGGAGCTGACCCGCACTCTGCAGAACAAAGACGCAGATTTATGTCTGACAATGGCTTGGAAGCCATCGACGTGTGCTTGTGCGAACATACCTGATGCACTGCAGAAACGGGGCAGCCCCATCAACATCCTGAACCCGTTATTATACTGGACCCGTAGCTAGGAGTAGAGTTGGTATACAGGCTGCATGTGTAAAACACTTGGCAATAAGCTTTAAAAAGTGTTATTTTGACTGCCTTGCTACAGCGTGCAAACCTGCGAGACAACATGTTACATCGGACTGCCAACGCCCTACCGTTCCCTCGTTCCTTGTTTCGCCGTATATACTGGCTTTTGCCCGCGATTTCGTACGCGCATATTTTTTGGTTCCCGTTCCCGTAAGAATTTCGGGAATTCCTCTCTTATTGCTCCCTTACGGAGTGTAAGGAAGCTACATGCAACATTTCAGCTTTCTACGACCAGTAGTTTCGACTGTGCATTGTCTGTCAGTCACTCAGTCAGTAACGGAAGAATTTTATATATATTTTATCTACATTACTAACTTAAAACTATTTACTTAAACTATTTATATCTACTAAAGTTAACAATATACATACATATGAATATGCAAAAACAAAATTTAGGCGTGGAAGTATTCCTCCGCATCGCTGTCATCTGGAAACGTGTCCAGAAGACTGGCAGCATTGCCACGTTGAATGGCAATGCTAATTCTTAGAGCAAACAATGAGCTAGCCCTCTAGGCACGCAAAGTACCGATCAGTCGGCGAGATATTTCCTTGAAAAGGAGACTCGCACTCGGACCCCATGACCCATACGTTTCGACCCCAAGCCAAGCGGCTCAAAACTGTAATTACCAATAAGGCTACAGTATTCGCGCCGCTTGAGGGCCTCAGCAGACGCAGCGGCAGCGCCGGCAGAGCCCGCCGTACTTGGAACATGCGATGGCTCAAGGGTGTCGACACATGTTGCATCCCACACTAGAGGCCTACCCACCTTCAATATTATGTATGTGCGGAAAAGTCCACACTTCTTTCATGGGGCATGTTTATTGTGTTAAATTTTACAACAAAATACCTTCTGACATATTAGAACTAAATGAAAGAAAATTTAAAACTTATGTTAAAAGTACACTTTGTAAACAAGCATATTACAAATTAGAAGATTACATTCAGGATAAGAATGCTTGGAAACATGCTGGTCCTGCTCCATAGGACAATCAAGGGTGTAGACAAAATCAAGCTGGTTGATTTGTGAATTAACTTTATAGATAGGTATACTGTTTCTTTTTTTTGTGTTTTTATTTTCTGTTTAATTAATGGTTATTAAGATTATCTGTAAATATGTGAGTACCATTTACAAAATTTTTTTTTACAAAATGAATAAGTTTACCTTTGCTGGTAATACTTTGTTCTTATAAGTAGCATACTCTGGGTGTATCGTCCTCACATAATATTAAATTAATTTTTGTATACCAAATTTTGTAAAATCATTATTTGAAAAGAGTAACTATGGAGTTTCTTGTCCGTTCTTCTCCATAAGAATCTACCTTTCCGAATGGACAGTAAAGTCACTTTATTAATGTAATATTATTATTCTACTGTACTGTAAATGCTGACGTTCAAAAGTGCCGTTTAATGGCCTAATTGAAATAAACGTTTTGACTTTTTGACTTTTGTACTGTCATGAACTTTATTATCACTTTACTATATATAAGGTGTTTTGGTGTACAGACGCCAGCACATCAAGCTACTCGAAACTGTCAAATTTTCCTAGTCAACCTTGAACCTAATACTTTAGCGATAAAGTTGAAAATCTATTGAATAAATTTGACAGATTATTGAAGCTTCATGTCTGTACAATAAAGAATTAAGAAAATAAGTGAATCAAGTTAATTGAGTGAGTGTCGAGTTATTGAGATTAACTTCGATAGGTAGGTAGTATATAACTATTGAATATGGCTCTCTGAAGTAGGTAGCAGTGGATGGGGAAGTCGTGAAGATTCTTTTAATAGTACCTACGTACTGTTACGAGCTTGGGGTTCGTGACAATAAAAACAGCCGATTAAATAACCAAAATGACACTTTAATTTAAAAACACTAATTACAACTTTAAATTCACTAATTATAACACACAAGTTCACCACTGATCACTTTATTCGCACTTGAAGATCGCTTCCGAAGTATTCGCTTGTATCGCTAATCCAATACTGACTCGGTCGCGGAATACGCGCTCCTTTTATAGGTCAGTTTATTCTAGAAACTTCCATTCTCGAAACATCTGGAAAGTACTCGTAACTACCGCTGCCGACTGACCAGATACCGAGAAGTCTAGAATGTTCTGGCAAAGAAATGTCTAGAAGGTACTTGACTCTACTAGTTCTTCTACTCGATACTAGATGGCGCTAGTAGTAACTTAATGTACCCGACATTAATTCTGGCGCGTAACACTGCCCCCTCCTAAGACATGCTCGTCCCGAGCATTATCGGTCCCATAATAACGCGCCAGTCGATCCACATGGACGATCTTAGGAGCACTTCTTGTACCTTTCTGTATACGGTAGGTCACGTCGTTAATTTTTGTCACAATCCGGTACGGCCCGTCCCATTTAGCTTGAAGCTTAGGGGATTTCCCTTTACTGCGAACTGGATTGTGCAACCACACTAGTGAACCTTCGTCGAACCCTTTATTGTTCATTTTACGGTCATAACGGGTTTTCATCTTTTCAGACATTTGCTGGCCCGATTGTCTGACGTGCTCATAAATGTCATTCATTTTATTCCGCAAGTCATTCGCATAATCGGTTATACTGCGTGGGGCATCAGGTGGTATTCCGGTGATCAGATCTGCAGGCAGCCGCAATTCTCTTCCAAAGTTTGCGAAGGCTGGTGTCACCGATGTACTTTCGTGAACAGCACTTCGGTATGACAGCAAAAACGGTTGTATATGCTTGTCCCAATCGCGTTGCCGGTTTTCCACGACTTTTGCCAGGTATCTCTCCAATGTCTGATTAAATCTTTCCACCATTCCATCCGATTGTGGGTGGTAAGAAGTTGTTCTCGTTTTATGAGTACCCATAACTCGACAAGTTTCTTGGAATATTTGGGACTCAAAATTCCTTCCTTGATCGCTGTGAATCTCCAAGGGAACTCCAAAACGACAGAAGACTTCATGAACTAGTTTATCTGCAACTGTTGAGGCTTCTTGATTTGGAATGGCGAAGACTTCAGGCCACTTAGTGAAGTAATCCATTACAACCATGAAATACTTGTTACCACTTTCACTTTCCGGAAAAGGTCCCGCAACATCTAGGGCTATTCTTTCCCATGGTGCACCAACATTGTACAATTTCAATGCACCTCTACTGCGAGTCTGAGGTCCTTTTACAGCCGCACAACTGGTACATTTGCGACACCAGTCCTCTACATCGTCACGACAGTGGACCCAGTAAAACCGTTCTCTTATCTTCAGTAGAGTCCGTTTTACTCCCATATGGCCTCCTGAAGAACCATTATGATACAGCTGTAGGACATTCGGTACTTTTGCTTTAGGGACAACAATTTGCAAATGACAGCTGTCCCCCCGAGCATTTTCCCATTTACGGCACAGGACTCCATCCTGAATCACTAAGCTGTCCCATTGGGCCCAATAACTTTTTGTGATCGAACTCATCGCTGAGACGTCACTCCACGTGGGCTTAGGAGCACTGGCCTTCATCCACTCCAGAATCGGCTTGATGTCCGAATCTTCCTGCTGTGCACACTGTAGGCTTTCCTTCCACTCACCGCTGAGGTCTGTCTTGACCATTCTCACAGGTACGACTTCTTTACCCTCTTGCCTAGTACAATGCTTGCAGTCTTCAGGGCAAGGTCTTCTTGACAATGCGTCGGCGTTGCCATGAGATCTTCCGCTGCGATGTTCAATCACAAAGTCGTATTCCTGCAGTAGTTCAATCCATCTTGCAACTTGTCCTTCTGGATTTTTGAACTGCAATAGCCATTTCAGTGCAGCATGGTCTGTACGTAAATGGAATTTCCGTCCCAGCAGATATTTGCTAAAATGCTGCAATGACTTTACCACAGCAAGCAATTCCCGTCTCGTGACACAGTAGTTCCTTTCTGGTTTCGACAATGACTTGCTGAAGTACGCTATCACAACCTCTTGATCGCCATTCCGTTGAGATAACACACCGCCAAGTCCGATATCACTTGCGTCTGTGTCAACTATAAATTCCTTGTTCGTATTAGGATACCCCAAAATAGGTGTACTGCACAGACGTTCCTTTAGCTCCTGGAATGCGACGTCGCAACTTTCATCCCAGCAGAAAGGTCGCTTCTCCTCGGTCAGTTTGTGGAGGGGCTTGGCTATGTCCGCAAAGTTCTTGACGAATCGCCGATAATAGGAGCACAAACCCAAAAATGCTCTGACCTGCGTCTTGTCTTTTGGAATTGGCCAATCCTTGACAGCGGCGATTTTCTCTGGGTCCGTGCGGATGCCTTCTTCCGACACTACGTATCCCAAAAAGCTGACTTGACGTTTGAAAAGTGAACACTTCTTTGGACTCAACTTGAGATTTGCACTCTGGATCTTCATGAGCACGCGTTCCAGGTTTTGAAGATGTTCTTTAAACGTACGGCCTACGATGATGATGTCATCCAAGTAGACCAGACAGGCATCGCCAATTAACCCGGTTAGTACAAGTTCCATCAACCTTTCAAACGTTGCCGGAGCATTGCACAATCCAAACGGCATAACTTTAAATTGCCACAGGCCCTTTCCTGTCGAGAATGCAGTTTTCTCCTTGTCCTTAGGGTCGATTTCAACTTGCCAGTAGCCACTTTTTAGATCAAGCGTGCTAAACCATTTCACTCCAGTAAGCATGTCTAGCGTGTCATCAATTCTTGGCAAAGGATAGCTGTCCTTTTTCGTGACGTCGTTCAGACGACGATAGTCAACACAAAACCGCATGCTGCCATCCTTCTTCCTTACCAGCACTACTGGTGAACACCATGGACTGGATGAAGGTTCTATAACACCATCCTTCACCATTCCCTCAATCATGGTTTCCACTTCCTTTTCACGTGCTACCGGCAATCTCCTTGGTCGCTGACGGATAGGCAATTCTTCTCCTGTGTTTATTTTGTGTTGAACTAAGCCAGTCTTCCCGATGTCACCATCATTTGAAGAGAAAACACTGGCGTACTTCTGTAACATCTTCTTTGCCTTGACCAGTTCATTTTGAGACAGAGCGCTGCGACAGTCGTCTAAAAGTGTGGTCACTTTCGTTTGTGCGTCCTTGCTGAGGGTCCCAGTCGAAAGATATTGGCATCGACGCAACCAATCCACTTCCTCGCAAGTACCAATCAGAGTGCCTTTTTCTATCATCTGTTCCTTATCACTAAGGTTCAGCACACGTACCCCTGAGATGTCGGTGGCTCTGACCAAAGTTCGTGCCACTTTCCATGGAAGGTCATTGTCTACCTTTTCCACGAGTACACAACGATGATTTTGCCCAGGATTCCGAGGAAGACTAACCGGCACAATTGTTTCCGATCTCGGAGGAAGGACAATCTTCTTTAGGCTGTACACATTTCCTGGTAACGCCCCTTCCATGAAAAGTTCCTCTTGTCCACATTTCATAATTCCTTGATTAACGTCGATCTCACAACAATTCTGCCTCATAAAGTCTAAGCCCAGGATGCAATCGTCCATTATATCAGCCACGACAACATTATGCAGGTAGATTCCGTTGCCTAGCTTCAACTCCATCTCTCTCTCTCCTCGGACGGGTATACGCTGACCAGTGGCTGTTACCAAATTTATGCGGTCTCGGTTGTGTACGGAGTCCCCAAGAAACCGACTTACAAGTTGGGAACTGACAACCGTGCGAGAAGCTCCAGTGTCTATCGTCAGCTTACATGGTGTTCCGTTGACTTCACCCTTGATGACTAGGCTATTCCCGTCATGAGTTTGTGAGATCGAAATCCTTGGGGCTCTTCGAACATCAGCCAGCACCCGCCCCGCAGTCCTGGCTTTCATTCGTTTCCCTGCTGTTGCTGGGCGGTGATGTTAGCCGCCCTACCCTCTAGAGATCGGCTACCTTCCCTTTCTGCAGTTCGCTTAGGGCAACTGGATCGAAGGTGGCCCCTTTCACCACAGCCATAGCACCTAGGGCTGTATCCTTTAGAATGTTCGCGAACTGTAGCCGCTGCAACCTCCCTGACGCGATGGGAACGATGATCCTGCCGCACAGCTTCCACTTCCAGAGCATGAGCCAAGGCGTCCTTAAGCGTCCCGTGGTGCCCGAGCCTCACAGCAGCTCTAACTTCAAGGTCGCGGATGCCATCGATGAATGCCTGCACCAGGTTCCCTTCAATGAGCGCAGGTACGGACTGGTATGCTTTTCGTACCAGCTTCTCCACTTCAAGGGCCCACTGCTGCAGGTTTTCACTGCTGCGTTGCACGCGATCCTTGAGCTGCGCACGAAACACGTGTTCCAGATGAGCGTCGCCATACCTAGCTTCCAACGCCTCAAGGAGTTGCTCGTACGTCACTTCTTTACCGAGAGCTTCCAGGACAGTTAAGGCCTGGTCGCGCAGGCCGAGGGTGAGAGCAGTCATGGCCTGATCTTTAGTCCACCCATTCGCCTTCATAACAGCCTCAAACTGTATTTTGTAGGCCGACCAGGAAGATGTCCCATCGAACGGTGGCACTTTGAATCCACGTAGCGAAGGTGTAGTAGCTACTGACACTGCCACCCGATCTCCAACTTTTAGGTTGTCCATTGTTTTTTTCACGTCAGCAATCACGTTGTCAACTCGATCATTCATTTGGTCGATTCGCGTTTCGGCTTCCGCCAGGCGGTTCTCATGCTGGACCACCTTTTCTTTTACAACACCTATTTCTTTGCCGAAAGTAGCGTGTAGATCCTTCATAACGAACATCTGTTCTTCCTGGCGGCGCGCCTGCTCCTCCTTGTCACGCTGGAGCTGTTCTTCCAATCGACGGGCCTGTTCCTCCTGTCGGCGAGCCTGTTCCTCCTGTCGGCGAGCCTGTTCCTCCTTGTCTCGCTGTAGCTGTTCTTCCAGCCGACGGGCCTGTTCCTCTTGCCGGCGGGCCTGTTCCTCTTGTCGGCGGTCCTGTTCCTCTTGTCGGCGGGCCTGCTCCTGCAGCATCATCATCAGTGCAGCAAAGTCTGGTGCTGCAGATGCTGGAGCTCCTGTGGACGGACCGGCCTCCATGATCGGCAACTGGCCCTCCGACGTCTGCGGCGTTGTACCTCCAAAACGCCTATGGTCCGTCTCCTGCTGACGTTGACTCCGGGTACGGATACCCTCCGTGTCGTCCTTTGGTAGAATCGGCATGATTTAAATATCCCACTTCTGACACCAATTGTTACGAGCTTGGGGTTCGTGACAATAAAAACAGCCGATTAAATAACCAAAATGACACTTTAATTTAAAAACACTAATTACAACTTTAAATTCACTAATTATAACACACAAGTTCACCACTGATCACTTTATTCGCACTTGAAGATCGCTTCCGAAGTATTCGCTTGTATCGCTAATCCAATACTGACTCGGTCGCGGAATACGCGCTCCTTTTATAGGTCAGTTTATTCTAGAAACTTCCATTCTCGAAACATCTGGAAAGTACTCGTAACTACCGCTGCCGACTGACCAGATACCGAGAAGTCTAGAATGTTCTGGCAAAGAAATGTCTAGAAGGTACTTGACTCTACTAGTTCTTCTACTCGATACTAGATGGCGCTAGTAGTAACTTAATGTACCCGACATTAATTCTGGCGCGTAACAGTACCAAAGTAATTAAATTAAATTTACTAGAAAATTGCTTTTGAATTTTGTGTAGCCTTACAACGCTATCTACCTACCTACATACCTTATACCCTTGTACCTTAGGTATTTATGCTGGTGAAGTGGTGACATACATTTGAAAGAAGAAAGAAAGAAAAAAAGTTTATTTGCGACAAGCATGACGCTACGGCAAAAATAAAATAAAGTAAATTACAAAAGTTTTGCAAGTTGGGAAGAAATGCGACACATTCGCGCAAAACGGCCATCGCTCAGCATAATGCTGGGACTCGTGTGCGAGACAGAGCCACAGCGCTGGTTTTCAGCGACAATCGGCGTTGACATAATGACGCCGATCAGGGCAACATAAAAAGTAATTAAAACGCCCCAGGGCGGAGGACATCAATGAGGATTTCCCCCCGACATCAAAAAAAAACTCGTGTTTTGTTGCGTCCACCAAATAACTTTAATGGGTATGGAATAAACACAAATCTCTACGCCGTTTGTCCACGGCGTCCGTCTCGTCGGATCCGTCATTCAAGAAAAAACCGGATCGAAGTACGGCCTATGTATTTAAATGAACATTTGTCCACTCGACATCCGACGTCCGAGATCCGTCATCCGCTCTTTTGATGGGCTCCGGGGATTTTGCTTGATCGGATGACCCGCTGTACCGGAACCTCAATCCGGAGTGCACGTAATACAAAACACGTTCCACGGCGTCCGTCTCCGTCAACCTTAACCTTTTGCGTGTCTACCACAGATTTTTATCGTCCAATCCTGACCAAGCCCTTAAGTGTAACTGTCCGACTTAAGACATTTGGAGCATTTTTTCTTATGTCGAACTGTGTAACTTAAGACACGCAAAAGGTTAATTTAATCAGACGTTGTTTTGGTTGCGTACTAGGTGCGTGAGCGCACGTGCTTATTAAAAAAATGCAAATTTTACTATGACAGTACAAAGTTACAAATACACTTAGTTTTAAGTAATTTCTACCTAATCAGCAAAATATTAAGGAGAAATGGTTGACGTGAAGCTGCAGTCTTTTTGGAGCCGGAATTTGATATACTCGAAGAAACGTTAAAAAATAGTGGATAAAATGCTTCTTTGAGGTATCTCTCTTGCAGAAGAGGGTGAATCCAAAACATTTTTTGTCTCCTGCGTCTTCGTAAGTACCTACTTACAGTACGCCAAGAAGTTGTCGGCGTTCTAACGTTAATTCCATATTAAATGCACGTGCACACGATATCTTAATATACCGCATTTGAGTGATATTTCGTTCGGGATCGGATCGGACCCGGGCGCAATGGACAAACGTGATCAGTCTCCGTCATCCGTCTCCGTTAAAACGCCGGAATCCGTCACCCGAGAAAGGAACCTGACCGTGGACAAGAGCTCTTATCCACGGTCAGGTGCTACCTATGTATTTCCATGTGTTATACTATAAATCGTCGTTTAAACATTTGTTTCAAAAATTAGGAAAATCTTGAGGTTTTAGTGTATGTGGTCTATATACCTTCTAATAGATCTAATGTTGTCTCGAATGCACGGATAGTGAGGTAGCCAGTCACGTGAGCGCGGCAAGCGAGAACGGACGTCAATCTGCATACTGATGTGGTAACGAGCCAACTCGGGTACTTGTGAACAGGCGTTTACAACTGGCGACGAGTTAAAAGGTAAGTAAAATTTTTCGACGATAAAGTAGGTAAATAATCTCGATAATTTATAGACCGAAATTTTGTTTGAAAGGAAGATATTGAAAAATAATTCATCATAACAGTGTTTTCAAGATCGTTTATCAATTTTCCAATGTTTTCCACATTACCAAAACGGAGCTAAATGGTAATAGTTATTTATGATGCCAGTGCGGTAAGTTGGTTTTTACAAACGAGTAGACGAATGTACATATGTATATAATACCGTAGTAACGAGGTTGTGAAAACCAATATCCGCACGTGTGTCTTATAACGTTTTTCAACAAATTTGCGAGAAAACAGTACAATGCGTTAAAAAACTTTTTCTTTTAGATGTCAGTCGGAAAGTCGCAACAATATTTGACGTTCCTTATGAAAATAGCGCGAATTTATAAATGATGCCACGTGCGCGTTGTGAAAAAAGAATTACATCTTTCGTCTCATTTTAACTTTAGTACCTATTTAAGGTATTTAATATTAAGCAATCGTATTGAGCAAAAGCGCTTCCAAGGAGGTTCGATCATTCAGCTTACACTGGTCAACAATGAAAAAGTATTCGAATTTTTTAAAACTAATTTCTACTTATCTACCCATGCTAAATACAAGTTGATAAGTAAAAGTCATTTATTAGTTTAAGTTTTTGCGATACTTGCCATATTCCGATTCCATTTAATGATTTACCCTCATTGAACTTGATAATGTTGACACATAAATTTACTTAGTTGGCATCAAATGTTAAAAATATTATATAGAAGAGGAGCTCGTGGCTAAATAATCACAGCCGCACGGGTCGATCTTCAAGGTTAAGCAACGCTGGCCGAGGTTGGTCTGTAGATGGGTGACCATCTTAACATACCGAGACTCCTTCGTGCCTCGGAAAGCACGTTAAGCCATTTGTCCCGGCTGTCATTTGTAGATCTTTGGCAGTCGTTACGGATAGTCAGAAGCCACGTAATCTGACACCAGTCTTACCAAGGAGTACCTTGTTACCCAGTTAATGGGTTGTGGAGGTCTGGTAGGCAGTCGCTCCACGTAAAATACTGGTATTCAGCTGAATCCAGTTTGACTGGAAGCCGACCCCAATATAGATGGGAAAAGGCTAGGCAGATGATGAAATGTTAAAAATATTGAGTTTTAGTCCTCTGTTCTGTATTATTATGTGACAAAAGTGTTAAAAGTGAAAAAATATTATCATTTATAGCAAGATGTCTCGAAAATGTTTGATAATCCGGACAATTTTTGTTACATTTGTGGTGAAGCGATATGTAGTAAGCAAAGGTGTTCTATATCGCCTACAATAAAAAAGCCCATTCTTACTATTTTAACGAATACATAAAACACCAGGATAAAAGCTGGGTTCCACATTTCTGTTGCAATCCGTGTGCTACAGGTTTGAGAAATTGGCTGAGTGGCAAAAAGACATCATTTCGGTTTGCAGTGCCAATGCAGTGGTGAGAATTGACCAATCAATCATGCAACTAATTGTTATTTCTGCCTGTCAACCCATGTATTTGGAAAAGGCAAGGGTGTTTCTAAAAACAGAAGGATGCCATAGTGTTTCCAAATCTACCATCGGCTATTCGTCCTCTGCCACACAGCGATCTTCACCCGATTCTGAAACGTCCTCACATTGACGAAGATAAAATCACACTTAGATACTTCACCATCAATTTGATTATTTTTAGTTATCATCAATTTGATGATAACTTTGACTCGGTTCTAGAAGGTAAAGAAAAAAAAGCCTGGGATGATTTTCGCCTTGTCGCAAAAATGTTTCTTGGGAAATAAGAGGAGTGGCTGAACTTTTCGAAAATATATTATTTATTTATTAAAACTTTATGCACTAGTAAAAACACTGTACAAAGACGGATAATGCCTTAGGCATTTTCTACAAGTCGACCTTATTTACTATTCCAAAAAGTGGGTTGCAACATGTCCTTGAACATCCACTTTTTACATTCTCACTGGAACTTCTTTCCGGATAATTGCGAAACTTTTAGCCATGGACATGGCGAACGCTTCCATCAGGTCATCGCAAACATGGAAAAATAGTATCTAAGACATTGGAACGTTTCAATGTTGGCAGATTATTACAATATAGCTGGACTGTTTTTAGAGATGTTACGAAAGCAGAATACAAGAGGGCCGCGAAAACACCACGTCGCAATTCTACTGTTGATTGAAAAAACATAATAATCTCTGTTATTTTTTGCTAAAATTGTTTTTTTTTTCTAAAAAAGGAAAACTAATTTTAAGAAATATTAATTATTTTTATATTCAGTACGTGAAAATAAATAAAAAAAGCTACTGTACATAAGGAATACTTTTTTAAAGTCAAAATTTGTAGACCAGTGTTATTTATTCTAGTAATCTGAAACTCCTTGGTGGAATTCTTATCTTTTTTATAGAAATTAAAAATAAAACCGTAAAGGATACGTACGGCGCTATACAACGAGGAGTGCGGTAAAATAGGTAATCAGATGAGAGTACCTACTTTACCGCACGTTCCATTGTATGGTGCGTATTTTTTAACTTTCGAACAATGTATACAAGCTTCGTAAATGCATTTTTTGAGGAAATGTGTTGAAAAAAAATTACTTCTTCAAAGTTAAATTTGTTTTTCGACTAATCCGAGGTAACATTATAAAGGTTTACCTACCTTCATCATCATCTGCCTAGCCTTTTCCCAACTATATTGGGGTCGGCTTCCAGTCAAACCGGATTCAGCTGAATACCAGTATTTTACGTGGAGCGGCTGCCTACCAGACATCCACAACCCATTAACTGAGTAACACGGTACTCCTTGGCAAGACTGGTGTCAGATTATCTGGCTTCTGACTATCCGTAACGACTGCCAAAGATCTACAAATGACAGCCGGGACCAACGGCTTAACGTGCTTTCCGAGGCACGGAGGAGTCTCGGTATGTTAAGTAAGATGGTCACCCATCCACAGACCAACCTCGGCAAGCGTTGCTTAACCTTGAAGATCGACCCGTGCGGCTGTTATTATTTAGCCACGAGCGCCTTTACCTTAAAGGTTTACCTACCTTCGTAATGTAATAAACGGAAAAACACCGTAGGACCGCTAATCATACGCACAGAAGATAAGTAGATACGTACGGTCTTGGGTTCGCTTTCATGCATAACGTAGGCAAACAATGTAGTACTTTGTTGCAATTATTGAGTTAATACTCTCCTAGCAATGTTTTATAATGAGTGTATTGCAACATGTGATTAACTAGTGACTTCGACAGTTGTTTGATTTTATTATATTCTGTGATTTCACTGCTTGCGGTAGCGTCGGGGGTCGGGTTACCTGTTTCCCTCAAACATGGCGAGGGGGGTAATGCCTGATCTTTGCGTTATGCTCGTGAACGGGTGCTGCTTGTGGTGAATGGTCGTCTTGTTAGCCATGGTTTTTATTATTGATATAGCGATTATCTGTTAATTGTTTAATTTTGATGGCCCTGGTTTATCACTTGTGGCGTCGAGTCACAGACCTCTTATTAAATTCTACCCTCTGCACGTGTAAGCGGGCGCGCCCTTTATGTCTGGAGGCTTATTTAGTTTGATTTGATATTGTTTTTATGCTTGAGTTTGTCTGATTATGCTGGCATAATAGAGTGTGCTAGCTTACAATTAGCGAATCATTTGGTTCTAGGTTTTTAAGTGTTAGCTTTGTTGGATTGTTTTCTTTGTAAGAATACTTTGCATACCTTTGTATAAATGCTAGCCTTGCCTGAAGATGTGCATAGCTGCGTTACGCCTGAACTTGTGAAACGCAAGTCAAACAAAAGCAGCAATGAATTCTAATCAATGTAGATACGCCTACTGGATCTCGGGTGTTTGGGCAATTGTATGTTGTATGAATTGCCATTGACATGGAAATAAAATATATTATATAGCTGTACAACTTCCAAATTTAAATTGAGTGTTATTACATTAAGGTTGGGTTGGATTTTCATAAAATGTAGTTCTTTTTTTAAGGTAAGGTAGTAAACAGGTGTGTTAATTATTATCTGTATGGTAATTTTTTTTCTGGATGGTATGAAATTGTAAACTGTTTGTCGTAATGTGTACGGACCCTCGTAAATAGTAAACCGTGCGTCATTGAGTGTAAGCCAAGACGGCCCTCGTGAAATTTATAAACTGTTTGTTATAATGTTCTACGGCAGTACGGGCCGCGCAATATAAACCGTCAAAGAAATAAACTTGTTTATTTGGCACACATAGTTAAACACAATGTAGGTACTTATATAAAAAATCGGAGCTTAATTTAAACAAAACAATAACATTGCGTTTGCGTCCCACGGCTGCGCCAAATAGGTCCAGTTCAGCAAAATGCCAGACAAACGAAGCGAACGACAGACGAACCAAGCGTTGCCTGACGCTGGTTTTCAACTAAACCTTACGTTGAAGTGCAGGTACGGACGTAAATCAGATTTGCAAAGAGTTAAATATACAGGTAAATAGATATTTGTTAATGTGTAGTAAACGATACATAATAATTTGGTATTTAGTGATAGATTACTTTGTATAAGTTAAAGTAGGTAATAAGAAAAATATTAATATCATCAAATTCATTAAAAGTAAAACGAAATCCGCTCAAAACTTTCTGCAAGACAAACAGAAACCGGTTTCGTGTGATGACACTCTTTCATCCCTCGGCACAGTACACATTATATTACTATTATGCCATGGGCATGGTGCCAGCAGAGCGCGGCGGACGATTTGCAAACATTATTAAAATAAATACTAGCTACCGCCCGCGTTAATGTCGAAAATTATCCCAAGGGAACACACTCCTGGGATGAAAAGTATCCTATGTGTTGTTCCAGACTATGGTCTGGAATACCTTACTATGGTCTGGCACAAAGGTAGATTATGATCTACCTCTGTGCCAAATTTCATCAAGATCTGTCCGCGTGAAGAAGTAACATACACACACACACACAAACTCACAAACCTTCGCCTTTATAATATTAGTGTGAGTGTGATAGAAAAAAATGAAAAAAAGAGCAACTTTACTGTATTTAGGTGGCTCTGTACAGGAGATTAGATATAACTTACCTAGTACATATTATGATGAAACGACTGCAGGAAGACTTAACGCTTAAGACCGCGATTACAAAACTCGACGAATATTTTTATATTTATTCTTGCCTAAGCAAAATAAAATTAATGAGTGGCATTTATTACGCCAAAATTCGATTAATTTGGTAGATGAATCTTCAGGTGAAAACCATTACGTATTCAATAGGAATTATGATAGTGATGCAACCAAAGAATGTGAAGTAGATTAAATTTGCTTATCTATTGTGGACGCAAATTAAACCTGATTACTGGAAAAAAGTGAGAAAATCTGAAAAAAAAGGATTTTCTTCTTAAATCAGCTAAAAAATCAATTAAAAACTTGTATTCTTATTGGAGTAAATTACCATTAGACGTGAATGGATCTTTTGAAACTGTAATCAAAGTAAATGAACCTTCTGAAAAAGCTACTGGTTTTGTTATTAAAGAAGGATCGAGAGATTTACTGGGCAAAGAAGCTACTATTCGTCTAGGGGTTGTTGAAATTAAGTAAGTAAATAAGTATTTATTCACAAAACATAGCACTTTGCACTGTATACATTGCTTGAATAAAATAATATTTACATATGATGCAATAGTAGTCGCTATCTTTTAAACTAGGACTAGCCTGTATCTTAAAAGATAGGGTTCAGCCAAATGGATTATGTTTATAAAATATTACAAACGAAACAAATGAAGACAGTGTCAATGTTTGTACTAATAGAACAGAAATGAAAATAAAATAAAACAAAACTAAATGCTAAGTCACACACATGCGTGAAAGACAGCAGACATGCATGTGTGTGTGTGTTTAATTAGGAATTGGGATAAATGAAATCATATGAAGTCCTTACCCTTTCCAAAAATCAAAGATGTAGGTTCAGTCCCTATAGACGAAACATGTAAACCCGTTTCACAATCATATCGCCGAATTCCAATAGGGAATATGCATGCATTTTTTTATTTGCATAATGAAACACTTATTAGCTCTAGTAAACAATTATGAAATCAATTTTAAAATACCATCATCAACGATGAAGTTATAAAGCTTCAAAGATGACAATTAGTAGGAGAAGTCCGATACGAACTCTGACGTCAAATACTATGTCGCCTATACAGCTGCCATAGAAAACGGCGTCTTCGCGAGAGAGACATATATATTTGTTTAAAATCGTTATATCTCGTTTGTTTTTCGATCAATTTTGATTCTCATTTCACTGTTAGTATTATATTTTAGTATCTTTTTAGATAAACTGTATAGATAATAAATATTTTTTTCATGCATATTCCCTATTCCAATCGAACAGACGGTCGAACAAAAAAAGGAGTTACTTGAAAGCGATATCATAGAAGAAGTCAAAGGACCTTCTCGTTAGATTTCACCGGCGGTACTATACAGGGTATGCGGAACGGAGTTTAAGGTCAAACGAACCTCCACAGGAAAGGGAGGATCCTCCGACCGGATCGGTGTTATGTCGGTAGGCAACTGCCCGATAGTTGTTAGTGATAGTATAGATGGCGCTGCGTTTCTTTTATTGTTGCGGTATCATTTTCGTTAGTTTTTATTGTGGTGCCGCTACAGTACCAATACATTAAGATGTCGAAGACACTTGGTTTTATGTTACACAATGCTAAATGTTTTCGCAAGCCTAAAACTAAGATTTATCTTTTTAACTGTCTCGTTCGTACTGTATTGGAATACTGTGCGGTTGTGTGGCGTCCCCACTATGCAACACATAGTCTTAGGTTAGAGAGGATTCAGAAAAGATTTTTATACCATCTTGCCTATTCTGCGCGATTAGCCAGAAAAGTTCCGAGCTACGCAAAATGTCTTGAAAAATTTGGCATGTCTTCAGAAAAACGAAGAGATAATATAGATTTAATTTTTCTTTTTAAAATTCTTCAGAGTAAAATATACTGTCCCCAATTGTTAAGTAAGTTTAATTTTAACTTACCTTACAACTATCCGCGTCACCCTATCAAACTATTACGTCCCCCATTCCGCAAAACTGTATCTGGATCCAACTCCCCCATCCCCAGACTTTGCAGGCTTCTTAAGAATTGTGATGAATAAATTGATTTTTATTCCACATCACTTCAAAAATTCAAGCGCCAAGTCCATCAAAAATAACTACCGTATTGACTATTTTTTTCCTTGTCATCTTTGTATCTACTGTGTTTCCAAAACTACCCACTAGTTGTTGTAAGTATTATTTCTGAACTGTTATTGTAATATTATTGATGTTATAATTTTGTTTTTGCATGCTGTGTCTATCGCATCATATTGTACACTATGTTTTTATCATATTGCTTTTATTATTAGGACAAACAGTGTAACAATTGTAGATAGGCCAATAAATAAATAAACATTCACTTATGCGTAGATATGAAGCGCGCAAATGCAGCGATCATGAGGAAAATTCATCCCGATTTTAGGCGTTTGATAACGTTTATAACATGTAAAGGATTATACAGATATAAGAGATTAATGTTTGGCATTACTTGCGCCCCAGAGCTATATAAAAAAGACATAAGTACTTGAGAAAATGCTTTGAATTTTGACATAGTGTGATCAATTTTATTGATGACGTTTTGGTATATGGTGAAGACGAAAATCAGCACCATGTTCGACTAGCAAAGGTATGTTCTGAAAGACAACAACGTTTTACAGTACGAAAATAAATGGGTGTACCAAGTGCTATTGTTATGATTGATTAATGGTGTTGCTTAAAAATATTTAAAAAAATACATTATAAGGGAGGGATGTAGTGTTTGTGATCTATATACCTACCAATAGTAGTAGTAATATATACTAAAGTTGTCTCGAGCGCACGGGTAGTGAGGTAGTCAGTCACGTGAGAGCGGCAAAATGCACGGTGTGAAATTCCAAATAGGGAGCAAGTTTGGGATTTGAAGATAAAATACTCTGAAGAGGTGAGTGAATCTCTAGACTCGGATGATGCTGAATGTATGTTTTGCCAAAAACTAAATTTTCCGAGAGTAGTAGGAGAGTAACTTAAATCAAGTGAATGTGCGAGCTCTGGGCAAATAACGATTTCTATGGTTCAGAGTTCGACATATTCTAAGTTATGTTATTTTGAAAAACAATTTATATTATTGACCATAGTTATCGGATTCTCATCTTCATTGTTGGTACCCGATTCCATATTCGGTTCCTCATTTGTTACTTTGATAAAATGGAGATGAGATTTAACTTTGTTAATTAACATAATTTAACATGAGAATATCAATTAATGACTTACAAAAAGATGACTGACTAGGATTTCCATAAAACAAATGGTTTCCATATTTGTTTACAAAGTCAAAGGCAAAAGTTAATTCATTTATTTCAACAAGACCATAAAGGCACTTTGAACGTCAAATTTACAGTTTAAAATTAAAATATAAGTGACTCTAGTTGTCCATTCGCAAAAAGTAGATTCTTATGGAGAAGAACGGACAAGAAACTCCATAGTTACTCTTTTCAAATATAAATTTTACAATATTTTGTATAGGTACATAGGTACATTGATCAATTGATTGTATTATGTGAGCACAATTCAAATTCAAACAAAAAGTTACATTCCTTTTTACGTCACAACTTTCGTGCTAGGCCCTCTTGTGTTAGATATGTGAAGGGTCACCTGTTTCAGTGTTTGCTCAAATACTTGTGCAATATAATATCTCTTACGCACCTACTTGGCTAATCTCCGTGAGATCGGCCACCGTGGTGGGATTTCGGACGGGGGATTAATATTATATGTACAGGCCATCATTTATGTAAATCGCCTGATATTGGCTATAACACACCCTAGTCTGGGTATTTCTATCAGTTTAAGAAAAGCTTTGAACCCTTATAGTTTCGCCATGTTCGTCTGTCTGTCCGCGGTTTAGCTCAAGGACGCTTAGCACTAGAAAGTTGGAATTTAAGCCCTTTATGGCCATATTTGAGGGAGGATGTGTGAAGGATACTAGATGTTGCTCGAGCAGTGCAGCAGTCGCAGCCATTGGCCTTGTTTTAAAAAGATTTTAATAGGCGAGTCTCGCTTTATAAGTCTACACTTAGAGACTCGCCTATCTTCTTTAGAACCACTACTGGTTCAATGGGGTCGATTCCCGGGTCGAGTACTGTTATTACTGGGACCCTGTACGTGTGCACGGGTGAACGCAAGCGCGCCTTCCTTAACGTGGGACTTAAACATGGGATGACATAACACATAAGAGTCGAACTGTGGGTGTACTACAGAAACACCTTTGCCTACCCCACCAGAAAAACATATTATTTAGTTAGCACATAATCTTTGCAGTGCCAAAAATAGTGCATATTTACGTAAGTGGGTGAAATTTGTTATGCAACACTTCACGTTGGAAGAGATATTCATACAACTTGCAGACTCGTGGACAAAGGGTTTGCGAGTTGGCATTCAAATGTTATCAAACATTCGTTATGCAGACGATCGCTATTTTTGATATCGGTCTCTTTGCTTCTACAGCAGATCAACTGTAAAAAATGCTCCAAGACCTTTTTTGAGGTTGGAACGGCGATATACAGGCCAAAGCCAAAGACATTAAATTTATTGTATCTTTAAATCTCTTTGGCCAAAGCCAAAATATAAATGACCAACGCCGCCAAATATAGAATCGAGGTTAACCTGCTGGAAACATCGGACGTTTTCAGTTTATCTGTGATTCCCACACTAAACTTCTTAGGTCTCGACTTAAAATGCCAATGCATTCCACAACTTTCTTGGATAAATCCTGTACTGTTCAAGCCGCTCGTTTGTGCAATGCATTGCCCAGTAAGACGCGCTCAATCGTTCAACCTGCGTTCAAAAGGCTCGTGAAGGAACATTACCTGTAGCTTTGATATCGATGTTCGTTATTTATTTCATGCTTATATATCTAGTATAATATATATATATTGTTAAGAATATGTATTTATCTGTGTACATATGGTTTTCCTATCTTTATTCCATAAATACTTAACTAACTATATACACTAATACGATCTCTTGTCACCGTCGGCGTTCCGGCTGTGTTAGAACCCAATGGCCTGGCACGCGACGATGGCAAGAGACCGGACGGCATGTCGTTATTTCCATGGAAGTTGGGTAGGCCATTAGTGTGGGACGCTACTTGTGTCGATACTCTTGCGCCATCCCATCTTTCTAGCTCTTCGTGCTGTGCTGGCGCAGCCGCTGCGGCTGCAGAGAACCTCAGGCGGTGGAAATGTAATAAACTTGTTGGTAGTTATATTTTCGAGCCGTTTGGGGTTGATACTCTCGGGTCTTGGGGTCCGAGTGCACATAACTTGTTTAAAGATCTCTCAAGGCGCTTAGTTGTCACTTCACGTGACCCAAGGGCTGGCTTTTACCTTGGTCAAAGAATAAGCATTGCCATACAACCCGGCAATGCCGCCAGTCTTTTGGGTACACTTCCAGTCGACAGCGATGTGGATGAATTCTTGACGCCATATTTTAGGGTTAATTTAGTTAGGAGGTTTTTATTTTTATTTCTAGTGTACATATTATATTTAAAGTAGTAAAGTAGTTGAGCCGATGAAAGCCCTATTTTATGTCCAAGCAATTACTGTCCCTTCCAGGTTGCCTGGAAGAGATCGCAGAATGCGATAAGGCGCCCATTGTACATGTGTTTTAGTTTGTAGTTTTCTTTTTTTGTTATTCTCGATGTACAATTAAGTATATCTAATACCTTTAAACGAGAAATTCTTGTGTATATGCATATAATATAACGGTAACAGCTCCAACGATTTTCATGAAATTTAGTAAGCATGTAGTTTCGGGGGCGATAAATCGATCTAGCTAGGTTTCATTTTTAGAAAACGATAACGAAAAAAAACCGGTCATCCAGGTATTAATAAACAAATAACAATAATAATGCTGTAAAGAAGTTTGCAATATCACCAACCGTTGTCGGAATTTGTTCGAAAGAGTCACCGCGGCCCTGGAACGCAAGGGAAGGAACACGGATGGGTTTAAGTCAGTAAGAGTCTGACACGCCCTTCCGCTCCACCCAGACCGGAAGAAGTCATTTGATGATTTCGCATCCTTAAAAAAAATTAAAAAATATCCCCAACCGTATACAAGTCAGGAGCGATTGAAGAAGAGCCAAGTTTCGAAACAAATTCATGACTTTTCTTAATTGGTGGTAAGTAAATTTTGAAAAAAAAACAAGTAATTAACACTTTAGTGCCCAGAACTCAGCATATGGGTCGAACAATAATTTGTTTGTGTGCCCACGAATCGTCGTTATATGTAGCGACGACTCGTGGACACAAACAAATTATTGTTCGACCCATATGCTGAGTTTTGAGCACTGAAAGTGTTAAGTAGTTTCCACAGGTTACGGGGTGAGACAGTTGAATAAAAGATGAGTCAAAGTTCATATCGCTTTAATGCTTAATCGTATTGCCACTTTCTTAAATCACATGGAAGAAACAATAAAAGTATTAAACAAAATACTTTAAAGACTTACAATTAAAGAAATTAGATAATTCATAATTATTTTTCATTATCATCATTTAGAACAACAATAACAAAGCGAATAGCTGTGATTTATTTACCGCGCGATGCAACGACGCTCTATAAATCACAATAATATAAAACAACATTTTTGAAAATAATGGGTTGTATATATGTACCATACATCATGATTTGATACTCTGTCAAAATTTTGTCAAACGATTAGTGAGCACACGTGTGACATGATAGAAATAATATAATTAAAGTTCATTTTTAATATTTCCCTCTACACGCATATAATGCATTTAAAACTACGTATTGCGTAAAGGTAACTAAGCGTGCCGCGTCACTGTCATTTGAGACATTCTCGTTCCTAGCATATCACACGTGTCTTAAATATTATTCTTCTTCTCACCAACACACGCAAATATCAACAAACAAACTTTTATTGACTGAAATATATCGAACACATCACATTATGTTTGTAGTTGAACGAAAGAGACCGCAGTTGTCGGGCAAGCAAATTACCGCTAAATAAAGACATTTAGACATTTCTATTGATATCAGAGCGAAGACAATTTAAACAAAATAATAATAACTATCATCTTAATGTTTAATCAATAAATTATATGATCTTGAAATCGTTTCATCACAATATAAATACGTGGAGCTGTGACCTTCACTTAGCGCAATTTAGCGAGCCGACCACTGACAGCTGTGATGTGTGTCTATGTTGATAAACGAGTTAAATTAAAGTTATTAAATTACATTTAAATTAATATGAATTATTGACAAAAACGAAATAATTGAACTAAATTTAATGGAGTTAACACTACATCACTAATGGGCTATTCGTTTGAACGGTGCGCACTGTAAGTCTCTGAGACTCGCTTACATATAGCCTCTATATACGTGAGAAATCTTAATACATTTAAGTAAAATATAATGTGCTAACGCGAATGTTCGGAAGCATAATCAACGGAGGTTTAAATAATTGACAGAATAATTTTGGCAAACGGGAGCAACTTTCCTAGAGGACAAGACGTGTTGATCGTTACCTACTTCGACGTGATCAAATACATTGATATAGATGCTTTGTTCTATACAGTGCCTGGCAATGTCGTGGCGTTCTTACGGTCTGTGGGGAATGCTCATATAGTTACTATGGGAAATACGCAGTCGGTCGACAATATTGGGTAGTGGCGCCGTCCGAACAGCCCGCACATTGTCACTCTACGCTGTACGCACGTCGCTGCTGGAAGCCCGTCCTATCAACACACTAGGTTCAGTTCAAGCGATGTTCGGGGCGCTTCCTGCAGCCAATGTGTCAACTAAATCATCACACATTGAAACGAAAATGATACAAAATCGCTAACATTAAAATTATACAACACCAAACTTGTCATATTAGTACTATGATAAGCACAAGGCAAACTGATTGAGGCGTTAGATGCGAAAATCGACAAGAAAATTGCAGTAGGGAGATACGCGTCTTTTTCGGCTCAGGGGGGCTACTCTCTAAGCCCGAAGTCCGGAGTTTCGGGCTTAGTTATGGGCGTATTCTACTCCGTATCATCTAACCACTAACAATTAATTCTTGGTTCGGGTTCGGAACTAATCGTAAGTCCGTAGGTGATACGGAGTAGACTACGCCCGCAACTAAGCCCGAAACTACGGCCTTCGGGCTTAGAGAGTAGCTCCCCCGGACCAGTCCAAGCGTAATGTTACTTTATCAGCCGACTGTCATCATCTCATATGGCTGGGTAGCAGACTCTTCATAGAAGATCTGATGGATCGCATTACGTTGGACAAATCAGAGAATATTTCCCAAATAAACGTTTAAAAGCGCAAGGCGTTTTCAACATACGTTGTGATACGACGTTACTGCGTACGTCGCAGTGCGGCGTGTTGTCTACAGTCGTAACGTTATCACCACGCACGAGTCCAGTGCACGATGCACGAGTGGTGCATCGTCAAGATACTAACAACGTTCAATTGTAGTGTGCAACTAAGTTGTACTATTAATGTAATAATATCTATAAAAAAGAGAATTTGTCAGTTTGTACAAGTTAATATTACGTAATGAGAATTATAATGTGCTTATTATGTTAGTGCAAAAATATTGTAGGATATTTATTTTCAGTTTCATTTATTTTCTTAGTACGAATGGATCGCGACCTGTCGCTGTAGTCAGGAGTTTTCTAATGTATTAAAAAGACACAAAAATACACCTATTCTTATAAATATTCAATAATCTCCGGTACAAGTAGTCGCTATCTGACGTGTGACACAAGGCTTGCACTAAGCTGAAGTCTGCTCGAGTGTACAAGAACAGCTCGCGGCTGTGCAATTGTGTAACTTACGTATGTGATCAGTGAGTTTCTAATCGCTTGGAACACTAGACACGCGGCTAGGGTGGCCTCAGAAAACGCTTTAACATTAGCTGCGTGGCCTGTGTCAAGTCTGGTGTAGCATTTTGTTTGAATCGGTGACAGTATTGCAAACGTCTGATTACTGCGAGTTCCACACATTGGTTGTTAAAATGCTAAGAATGTACAAACATATCATGAGAAATAACACGAACATATGAACAAGACCAGCGTCATTAGATTTGTGTTACAATCAAAGCTTATTAAATAAATAAATAAATATATAATTTTCAAGGCGTAAATGTTTACCGACTTGCTACCCCAGACGCAATATGTGGAATTCTTAATATTTTGCAAAGTGAGGTCAATTTTCCAATTAATCGATATTATTTCGGAAGCTGTTTGATAACTGTGATGTGGTCTTTTACAACGGCTGCGACCTAAGATGGTGCGTGACGTTTGCATCTATCAATTATTATTGACGGAGTAAACACATACTATACAAAGTTGTTGAAAATTTCCAGCAATACACGATACTTCTATCCCAGAACTGTATTACCGTGGGAACTCTATTCTTATAATTTAACTGCCACATAGTAGCTCATACAGGGCAGCTGGTTTAAGTATCAAGTTAATATCGAATCTACGAAGGTCAGGTTTAGACTAAGATGTATCTACTCCTATCTATCTCCTATCAAATCAAATATGGGAAACGCAAAAGAAAGGCATTCAATACAGTAGTGAGCATTTCAATTTACGTTCCGCCATTTTGAATAGTGTACTTATTGAGTATAATGTATAATCGTATGTTTGTATAAAATTAATATTTACTTCATGTATATTGTATAGTGTCGAATGTATATTCAGAGTTCTATGTTAAAATGGAAGCAACTTGTTTCACGGCTTAATTTATGGGAGTCGGTGACCATTATAGTGAGGGCGTGTTCAGATCAGGAGTTATACACGCAAGCTTCCTAGACGCAAGAATGCGGATTTTATTGTTGACTTCAGGCGATACGATCAAATATTTTCGTTTAGCTGTATATTAATAAACTTTTTTATTTTATTCAATCCTTCCAAAACTAAAATTCCTAGTATTTTGACTAGCTTTGGGAATTGTGTCGCCGAGATGAATTTGCACGATTGTTAAGTACAGTCACGATATAAAATAGGTTCCCCACCTTAAAATCTTTCATTAAATCTGCTTCGACCAATCTTTATTGTCAAAAAATTTGTCAGTTTCTAATTAAAATTATGACACTGGTGGAGGGCTTAAGCTATTTTAACCTTTGTTTTTAGGCAATTAAATACTTGCAGTGATCTGATCAGTGCACAAAACACTATGCAGGGATCTGATCAGTGCATAAAACACTTAAAACTAGAAACTGACTGAGGTACATGCAACTCGACTGTACTTAGTCACTGAGAATCCAAGCCCACAACACTACGTCCATGTTACGAGTACCAAACGCCTCATCTGAACACGCTTTAATTCGCTTACAGAAATACACCTATTTATTATATGTATTATACTCTAAATTTTTAGTGAATTCATACTTTTTTTATTTTTTCCTTATAGTAAATACTCCGGTGAAAGTAATTTATCAAATATGTTGAAATCGACAATGTATAAAATGAGTTATGTCACCATTTACATTTTTAACTTTCTTATTTCTGAATATTATGCAGTTAGAAAATGTATGGGAGCCCTCTTTTAACCTATTGAACGCCATTGTCACATATACATGACAAGCAAGCGCGTGCCCTGTACGCCAAACGTCACAAATATGTGACAAAAAGTACGGCGAATTTGTGGCTTGGCGTTGGGGGCACGCCGATGCGTTTATGCTCTGGCAATCAATACGATTCAAATAGTTAAAATTCAGATAGCATGGTTAAGACGAATTATAAAGTTAAAGTTAATATTGCTTTCTAAGAGTTCAGAAAGAGTTTCAGTTTCAGTCAGGAATACCAGCCTCTCTCATAAAAAGCTAATTTTGCTCATAGTCTCAATGTAATATTCATAAGAATGGTTGCAAAGTTAAAGGTACAAACGGCGTCTAAGTATCCGATCGTTTTGACATGAACACGTTCGCAAATACATAACAAGCAGTTCGCTTGTTTCTTAACCTACAGCCCTTTGTTGTTGACTCGCGCCCATTCCTTGGGACGAAATGTATAGCAAAATTAATGTGACAGCTGAAGTAATTGCTTCAATGAACAATTGTCTCACTTGCCTTGAGATTTCGTTCCAGTAACGGATCTAAGTAAGCCAGCATAATAAACGGAACAAACCCACTTCAAAGTTGACGCCCTACACTAAATTCTTTTTAATATATCCATAATCCGGCAGTGCTAATTTTGACTAAAGGAAGCAAGCTGTCTGAAACCCCAAAAATTCAGTAGCTAAACCAAGATGTAAGAAAGGTGCCAAATTCGCATTACTCTTCGCAAACTGTAAAGGTAAATATATCCATACTTTGGTAAAATACATTTCATTATAGTAACGTAATTTTGGACGGAATTCTATTGCGAATAAATTGAACGCGGCCTTTTAAAAATACTTTTTTTTTTTATATACTTTTATTTGTATAAATATAAATAGGTAAGTTTATACTTTCCTATAGGACTATAAAGGAGAGAGGAGAGTATTCCTGATACGGTTAATGGAGAACAATTTATCGACGGAGTCATTTGAAGGTGTATGAGTCGCACGATATCATATAAAATCGGTTTTTAAATTGAAAACTAAGGATTCATTAAACGTCCGGTTTTTTAATTTATTAAGCGTATGTTATTGTAAACGGTATCACTTTTCTACATTAAATGGAGAGAGGGAGAAAGAGTAGACATCAAATAGTGTAAGATTATAGGGTGCTGTTCTATATCTGCTATACAGTAAAGAAACAATCACAAAATACAAAAATATGACATTTTTTTAAAACCCGACCTCACGTTACGCCTAAATTATTAAAAAAATCATGCAGTGTGATGCAGTTGTTGGCATCAATTCTATGATTCACCTAAAATAAACAAAACTAACTACATAATATTGCTTGAAATGTGCTTTTTTTTTAAACTTGTTAGAAGTTGTTTGTGGTCGATTTTTTTGAGACTAACCGTTCGAAAGGTACGAGTGACCGCGAGGGTTATACGAAGATTATGACGACCAGTGGGTTTCGGGAAGATTGAGAGTTTTTGAAATGAGACTAGGACCCAAGAACGAAGGAATCAGTTACATTCTTAGTTCACTTTCCTCTTCAGGTAAATTCTTATCGAAAACTTATCCAGTGTAGTTTATGGTAATGTTACTACATATTTCAAGGCGCACTAGTACATTTAAATATTCTTATTACAATTACGCAATATGGTAAGGCTATCTGTATGTCATTGCTGCAAGTCCTTGGCCGACTTGAACAAATTTATTGTCTTTAAAAAAGTTCAGGGTTGCAGGGTGCATTATTGCTTGCTTTAAATGCGATTCGTGCCTTTGACGGCTAGTGGAAGTCAAGGCAAGATGTGGCGGGGAGAGTACCACTGAATCTTGGCAATTAATTCAATAATCCACGACTTCACAAGTAAACAACACTATTCACTAAAACATTTCGATATTTCTCGCTGGTATCAGAAAGTCGCTATGCTCGGAAGCTGTCATTTTGGTCAATTAATCACAACCCCTCGCATGAGACCAGCAGGTGTTATCCAAAAACCACAAATTACAAATAATTCACCTGTACGCAACTTACTGAAATAAGATTACACAACATTAATAATGAATAGAGCACACTTCATTGCCGCTCAAAAACAAATAACGTAAACGCATTATCGTATAAATAACGCAATAAACTGATATAAACTAGTTTAGAAACAACATCGATCTACATCGTCACCCAGGAACGCGGGTGCTTCAGCTATTCCCTAGCAGTCGGCACTATAAGAGTTAGCCTTTAGTCGATAGAATTACATTATTTTGACGAAAATAGTCACATAAATAAGATTTATAGATTATTAAATATGTCAGATTTGTTAACGTTGTGTTCGCAATCCCATAGTGGTGCTGCGTCATGCGACAGTACCTCGCGGCCTCGTTGACAGCTTGGTCAGTTACACTATCAGACCCACTATTATATTACAAGGGTCATACACAATATCGACGTCGATAAATAGTACATTAATCGATATTAAACCACAAGATAATTGAGACACTACTAAAAACAAAAAACCAACACTACTAGAAACAAAACAAACACTAGGTACTACACAATATTTGAAACCGAGAAAGACAATAAAACGAGCGCACCACAAATATTATGTTCAAATATGACATGAGCTCCGAACTAAACAGATCATTTTTGATTTAACGTAGTCTCTTTCACATTGATTATTTGGTTTCTTTTATACTATAACTTTTAAAATATCAATATCCAATGTTAGCCTAGACCTACGCTGTGTACAATCGTAACACCAAAATATTTTAACGTCATTGTTTGCATTCGTAAGAAAATAAAATGTACATAATATCTTTAGCGGTCCTATTTCTATTGCCTATCTCGGGGATTACATAGTTACAAGAAGTTAATGGCAAGTGGAAATTTCGATGGTCAAGATATTATATGCAAAACAGTCTAAGAGCAATATATACATTTAAAGAGATAGTTTCAATGCGAGAATATAATGTTCAAGACATTTGTGGTTGAGCGACAACGCAAAAACGTGTAGCTAGCATCTCCGCGTTGAAATATCTTTGTGATTGAACAAACGATACAAGTGTAGATATAAATTGATCGAATTCCCATTTGTCAATAATGTTGGCTTTGAAATGAATAAGATAGTCGAGCGTGACGGATGAGTGGTGAGCGGGACAGGTACACAAGTGCAGCTACGTACACTCTTACAGTCAAACGATGATTACAGATTGTGATTGTCACCAGTTCATATTGCTGACTGCTTTCAGACTAAAGTATCGCAAGTACATGCAGAGGTAGGCACAAATAGAGGTAGGCACATGAGACTTAGAGCTTTAAATTTACGCCGTATCATACATGTAACATTATGAAATAATCGCACTTTTGTATTGCAATATAGACTTCGAACGAAAAAGCCGGGCTGATCTACCTAGCGATGTACTGCTAAAAAAGGGAGACGTTTAGAATATAACTCACGAAGAGAGAGATTACTACCGATGTCTCTTCCTTTCTATCTACTACGAAGTTTACTTCTATGTGAAGTGCAGACATCCTTACATTGAATTATTAATTAAGTTATTAAGTAGCAGATAGTTATAGAAGCCTGCTGTGTAGCGCTTCTAGAGTCGGAACGAAACATTAACATCTATATTGCTTGGCAAGGCTAAGTAGCGGGGCAGTTTAGACTGAAAGCAGTGTCGGTTCGCAGAGCGTTCACTTCTTGGTGGGCGTGCCGCGCTGGGTGAGTCCCTCGAACCGCTTGAACGTGTAGTTGATGAACACCCAGTCTTTGTACGCCACCTCACCGTCTTGTGGGATTGGCGCTGATGCTGCAACAATGTACGCAATGTTCATAATAGTTACGGTGGGGTGATAGGTGGCGGGAAGGTGCGATGAGGTACAAGTACACCAAAGCGGAGCGGAGAAATACCAAAGTTATCAGTGATCATGAACTTTGAATGAGGAATCGATTAAAACTAAAGGTAACAATTAATTTGTATTGGTATTCTTCCGCGCACCTCGATGGAATTAGCTTAAAATTCGGTTTTCGAAACGTTGATATCAATGTGTCATCCCTTGCGAATAACGGCGAACGGCCGACAATAACCTTCGATGGTTCTCTTACCATCAAGTATATGTGATTGGGGCATGGAATTTAGAAATGGGCTAGATGATTGATTCTTTGTGCGTTGATTTTAAGGTTCTAAAATTAGTTGTCCATGCGTTAAATATGATTTTGAAAACAAAATGGTTTATTTATGGTAATAATGTCGAAATAAATGGTTTGTATGAAAGTAATCCTTTTTAATTTAAAATCTTATTAATTACGTTTTGGCAATTAGCACATCCAATTTCTTTGTAAATTCAATTTTCATTCATTGTAAATTCAATTTCTTTCATAAATCGGGTACCATTTTTATCTTTTAGTTACAGTAGAGTTCATTGCATTCCGTTGTTTTACGCACAAAAATATTGTAGGTAACTTTCATCTTTACGCTAAGATTTTTCCAAAATATTTGCGCCCCAAGCTCAGGACAGCTTCCGTTTTCCTCAACATGAAAATGTGCTGGAAGAAGTCAAACACCTCACAAAACCTTTTTATTATGTATTTCTGTTTTGCGCCACGATCATAGAGCCATTTGACGCATTTGTCTTTAACAGGTCTTCATAAACAATAACACCACCTAGCGGGAGACAAATATAAGACCAGGTCTCCATTCTTACTTACTTTCATATGAGCCACCAGCATCCTAATTGCGTGATACAAAAATCGGTGGTGACACACGGACAGACAGACGGACAAGAGGTCTTCTTATAAGGGTTCCTTTTTTTACCTTTTGAGGTACGGAACCTTAAAATTAATGGAATTGGCTGCATATGCTTTCATTTTGTTGACATTGCAACCGTATTCATTGCGTGTTAAAATTTTAAGAATATGTAGCTCTGAATCTTTTCGATAGTGAAAGAATATGCGATTTTATGAGTAACTTACGCAATGAGGGCTATCTCGTTTGATTTCGCCGCTAGAGGTGCTAGTGTAGCGTGAGGTCTTTTAATTAATGTCAAATTTCACTGTTGCTTGGTTTTTGGCAAGTTTATTTACTCATTTGTTGTGATTATTGTTAATATTGTACAACAGCCTAACTATGGTAGATTAAGTTACGGTTCTACCGACCCCTGCATTGAACTCTTTTTGTCAAAAATGTGTAAAAGTCCCCCTTTTACTTTCGATTATTATGAGTCCGCGTAACACTGCAGCACGAACTATGTTGTATTTAATCGCACATTCATGGCAATATAAATTATTTTTCTTCTAACTTTGTTCACATGCACGTAATAACAACTTTAATGCTATGCTTAAGGACCCTACTCGCCAGTGGCGCCAACTGGTGAGGACGGTAGCCCCCATTAGGGTGCAGCTGGTCTTATCACCACCGAAATAAATGTGAGACAATTCTGGGACAGCTCTTGCAAATGACCATACTTACTTCCAGGTGAACCACCAGACCGTTTTCCACAAAATATTATACAATAAGCAAATAGAAAGCCAGATTGAAACTAAACTCACGTATTTCGAGCTTGACGTCGGGAAAGTCGTCGAAATTGGAGGTGTCGTCGATGGAGCGGACTTCCACGGAGATGGCGGCCGGGCGCTCGCGCACGTGCGACCAGTCCACGCCGCGGAAGAACGACACCGACTTCACGTCCTCGATGCCGCGCTGCGAACCCAGTCTGGAATGCAACAACATAGATTCGTCAGGAATTAACGTCCTCCTCATTAAAAAAATTGTTTGTCTGTAAAGTCGGTTTACGGACGATAGTTTAACGTGACAACTTCATAACAAAACATTGATGAAATGATCGAGACGTGACAATGAGCGTAACGTTACAATGAGCGTATCGTTACAATGATCGTATCGATACAATGAGCGTAACGTTACAATGAGTCATACTTTTTCGAGCGTGCAGCCGGCGTTCATCGATTTATTATACGTTGTCACGTCAAAAAACAAAATTCAATGAATATGTAACCTAAAAATAAGTCGAATTCCAGTGTTACCGGCTGCAGTTGAATACCTGGTATCTCAGCTCCTGTTCGACCTGCACAACCAGCAACTGGGTAATACGATACCTCTTTGCAAGACTGCTGTCAGATTTTCTGAGTTCTGACTGTTTTAGTTGTTTAAACGACAGCCTAGGACCAACAGCTTAATGACGGACAGAAAACTCAAACCTTCTACGAGTCTAGATGCTTAGAATTTTGCACAGGAGTGACTGCAAAGAATGTGAGCAGTTATGTTTAGAGTCAAAGAACGATCCCATATTGTCAACCCAGGCGTAAAACTATTTGTCAGGGTTTGGTTCCTGCACTTAGTCCTTATTTTGGACCATTCTGCATGAGCCCTAGCGGCCGTTATTTCATTCACCGTGCTAGATCTCCTCAGGCCAGTTCGTCTGCCGCGTCATTGCCTAGTGATCCGCTGTGTCCTGTTATCCACTGCAGCAGTGTAGTGTTGCGGTTGAGCTGCTCTTTCGGACCGGAATAGTCACACTTTTCTTGCGATAACTGTATTTTGTAGTGCTTTTGGAAGTGTCTGGAGTTTTATGACCGCGATGCCATCATTGGCTGTCGTTTAACAGCATCTTCCATAATGCGTTTCATTATGCTTGATTCTTGAGTCTTCCCAGGGTAAATGCTGAGCCTGAATGTCGCTAGGACCGCTTCCTCCTGCACTATATGGTGTCGAAGTGGTACCTAGTTCCAGCATCGCCTAAAGGGCAGCAGTCGGTGAATACACCGACTGCTCTCATGTTAGTGATTGCCACAGAAGTCGCTGCAGTTTTTCAACGTCTTTCTGTGATGAGCTCCAGTCGGTCTTGGGCCACCAGTCAAGCGAGCCGTTTGTGATGATTGGCCGAATAACTGCGGTGTATAGCCAATGAGAGGCATTGAGGCTCCCCCATTTTCTACCTTAACACGTTTTGCACTAACAACATGCATATACTGGCTTTTGTGGTGGTGTACTCGGTTTAATTTTCCCTGGTTCAACCTTGTCCAGGTGGCGCCCAGGTATTTTGTCTCAGTTGATAGGCTTCATTTGGGGGTGGCCCCTTTGCTTAGTTGTGGGACAGTGGAGGCTAAGTAAAAACAAACTTGGACGAATTAAATAAATGCGTTACCTGCGATCAGGTTCAGAACAGAAGCGCAGGATGGTCTCTCGTGCCTCCTCGCTGATGGGGATCTCTGGCGGGAAGGTGAGCGACTCTCTCCACGACATCACCTTCCGGTACGTCTCCTGCGGCGATTCCGAGCAGAACGGCGGGTAGCCGATCAGCATCTCATACCTGGAACATGACGGTTCATTGTTGAATAGGTGGAAAGAAATTCAACCGTGCGATTCCGTAAACCGCTCACCGTGTATGCTGAGGTGAAGTGAACATAAAGTGAGCTGTCAGTCTATACAAACAAGATGGGGTGACAGCTCACATCACCCGCACTCCAGCTAAGTGCACACGGTAGAATTTTGGCAGAATACACTGGCAGGATGGTACGTGGCAGCGCTTATAGAATTTACGTTTTGGTCACTGCATCTAATGAGATGCCTCCCACGTGTTATTGTAACCTAAAACATTGTGATTTTGTGTTTTACACTTAAAAGTGCCTGATTCAATGTATATTTTCCTGCACCACAATTTTGTGAGTTACAACAACTAACGTGGGAGGTATCGATTGATTTACCCCTTTTCTAGGTAATGGGAGACAAGGTCGTCTATCGAGTTTGATCAATCACTTAGAAAAAATATAGCACAGTTTTCAGCGCTAGAAATGATTAAAACTGTCGCAAAGATTATCTTGCGCATTGCTGCAATCTAGTATTTTCATAAAAAAAATAATTGCCGTGCGTCAGTCTTGCAAAAGCTACAAAATCAAATAAATTTCAGGTATGAGTTCTCCCGGAAATCTATTTGATAATAAGTATTCGCAGTATCTAAGGCAATGTTGATGCAGATCTATGCGGAATAGTGTAACAATCGTAAGAGCAGTTTAATTAACAAGTCGTACTGTGTTTGGCCAGCTCGCTAACTCCAGAAAGCTTCATCATCATTTCAACCAGGAGAAGTCCAACTCTGGAGATATTTCACTTAATATTTTTCAATACGAAAGGAAGACATGCTCGACACAAACATATTTTATATTTTTAAAAATTCGTTACGAACCATTCTTTCGGTCACGTTTTTCCTTTTCTTAGTTTTTTATTTATATTAGTTCGAGTTCGCACCTCCGTAGCTCCAAGGAGAAGTTGGAAGCAGAGGCATTGTTTTAATCTTATTTTTTTTAATAAACTTTGTTTGTGTTTTCAGGCCTGTAGGGGAGGCCTTTTGTTCTATTTATAATTGATTTTAATACTTTCTTTTTTGAGGCTGCCAAGTAATATGTTACTCAGTTACATGGGGTCAGGCAACGTGGCGTATAATATAAAAGGTTTCAGAAAAGTCTGGACCACTTTCGCAATGTTTTATTCATGGCCTAGCCTTTTTCTAAGGTTTGGCTTCCAATCTGACTGACGGAGCGACTGCCTACCTGATCTCCTGGTGCTATCTGGATATGATCTCCTAGTCCTATCTGGATGGTTTATATTGTATTAATGCCGCCACGGACAAGTCCGGCTAAGCAGACGACAACCAGGTTGACCTGCTCTGACAGACAGATTGACGGAAGGACGGATAGCGGAGGCTTAGTAATAAGGTTCCGTTGGTTACCCTTTGGGTACAGAACCCTAAAAAACTATCTAATCTCTATAACCCAGTTACCGGGTAACAAGATACCCATTGGTAAACCTAGAAATAAAACGAGCTAAAGAATACACAACGAATAAATAACTGCATAGAAACAAAACATACTACAATACAGATTCGAACTGCATTCACCCCTGCTCATTAGGTCAAATAGGTTCAATGCATTTACTGGCTATCGAACTGTGAATGGTTATTACTGGTTTAATGAATGCTAACGTCAACCAGACCAATTCATTCAGTGTGCGTGTCTGCCTGATCAAGACTTGGCGAGACCTCAATTACTCATATGGACTGTCATATTTTATAGTATTTGAGATGAATTATGGACCCACTAATATACGAGTATTACAGAAATATTCAGTACTATACCGGCTAGGATAGGCAGGGGTGTCACCCACATCACCAACATCAAACATCATTATTTATGATGAGGCTGCCGTACTTTTGTAAGGTAAAAGACTCTTAAATAAAAAGATTAAAAAAAAATAATATCAACCGAAAGACGTCCACTGCTGGATATAGGCCTCCCTCAAAGGGGGCGGGAGGGTTGTCATAATCGCTACGCTTGGCAGGCGGGTTAACAATCGCAGTGTAGCTGTTGCAATGTGAGAATGCTGCTGCCCATTCTCTGGTGAGTCCCTTAGTCGCCTCTTACGACACCCACGCGAAGTGATGGGATGGTGCTATTCTTTTACGTCCGACACCATACAGCAACACCCACATAATGCCAGCTATTTATGTAATTTCTACTTTAGTAACTAATCATATAAATGCGAAAGTGTTTGTTACAGTTTCATGCCTAAATCGCCGAACCGCTTTTGGGCAAATATGGTACAGGGTTGGTTATTTTCATGTGATAGTTTGGGTGGAGAGGTGGATGTTTTTTGCTCCCTTCACTGTAATCCATTAGGTATGTATTTTACGCGCCAGAATTAGTGCCGGGCACATTACGACATTAATTACTACTAGCGCCATCTAGTATCGCGTAGCAGAAGTAGTAGAGTCAAGTACCTTCTAGTATTTTCTATGCTAGAACATTCTGAGTTCTCGACATCTGGTCAGTCGGGACCGGTATTTAGAGGAACTTTCCAGATGTTTCGACAGTAGAAGTTTCTAGAATTAACTGAAATCGCTCGCATTAAAGGAGTAGTCTGCGACCAAGTCAGTAAGTATTGGATTTGCGATACAAGCGAATACTTCGAAAGCGATCTTCAAGTGCGATTAAAGTGATCAGTGGTGAAGTTGTGTTTTATAACTAGTGAGTTTAAAGTTGTAATTACTGTTTTTAAATTAAAGTGTATTTTTGGTTAATTAATCGGCTGTTTTTATTGTCACGAACCCCAGGCTCGTAACAGTATTATTTTATTATAATTATGTATTTAGCTAAATGTATTTATGTATATTTGTTTGTATGTTTATTGTACTTTGATATATTTATTATTAGACAATAATATGTTTTAGCTAAGTTAGTATGGTCTATTTTAAGTTTCCTTCTCTGTCTCTTTAAATACTGAGTCTGCGTATCTTATCCCACTCTCCTGTTAGAAAATTCTAATGAAATAAGCAGTACCTTTGTGCTCTTTTATCTGTATACAATTTTCTTTTTTTAAGTATATTGTGTGTACATAAATACAATACTTATTATCCAGATCTGAAGTCCACACAAACGAAGTCATAGACAGAAGCTAGTCCATTACAAGTTCCATATAATTCTGGCTGAGAATCGATCGGGAATCCTCACGCCTAGCAGCGCACTTTTTGCAAAATGTAGTCAACTTAATTCGTCTTATGTTTATAGAAAATTATTTAAGGAGCTCGTGGCTAAAATATAACAGCCGCACAGGTCGATCTTCAAGGTTAAGCGCCGCTTGCCAAGGTCGGTCTGTGGATGGGTGGCCATAACATACCGAGATTCCACCGTGCCTCGGAAAGCACGTTAAGCCCTTAGTCCCGGCTGTCATTTGGATATCTTTGGCAGCTGTTACGGATTGTCAGGAGCCAAAAAATCTGACACCAGTCTTGCCAAGAAGTATCGTGTTGCCCAGTTAATGGGTTGTGGAGGTCTGGTAGGCAGCCGCTCCACGTAAAATACTGGTACTCAGCTGAATCTGGTTAGAATGCGAGCCGAGACCAACATCCACCACAAAAGGCTAGAAAATTATTTCTTGCTACATAAAAATTTTTTGCTGCTGAAAACGTAAAAAAAATGACAACTTAAGGCATCGCTATAACGTTATTAATTTCTTCCACTTCAATTCGATTACTTTTTGAAGCTTTACAAATGAAAGGAAAGGCGGTTCAAAGATATTTAAGCTGCTTTTCCCCTAATAGGGAAACCGCCGCCTTTCATACTAAGGCTTCATTGCGAAATATGGATTATCAAAGAAATATTGGCGGTAAAAGACGTATTGATCTTAACATTTTTAATGCAGAATATATAATATATTATGTAATAGGTAGAATCTTTTTTTTTCCTTTGCCTCGTAACTTGCTGTAGTGATCACTAAACATGCAATGTATGAGAATCATACGATAGCCATTAAATCAACACGACAGCATATACGGAGTCGCGATCCCTGATAGCTACAACCTGGGGGTCTTCAAATCAGGAGTGCATAGGTTACTTCTAGGCAAGCTCCATCCTCGACCACATAACCGCTTTCCATCAGGTAAAATCTTACCTGATGTTCAAACGCGAGCATATCAATAATAATCAAAACAGTTTACTTGACAGCCAGCCTATTACATTCCACTGCTGGGCAAAAACCTCTAAACACAACAGTAATTACTGCTTTCAATTCAACTCAATCGTATCTAAATATACATACAAAAGCAAAGCAAATACAAAACAATAGAAGCCGTAGCGCAGCGACCAAAACATAAATTGCTTCTTAGAAATCGCAATAGCGGCTGAAGCCCATTAAATAAATTGCATTGGCAATACTGAAATCACATAACATCGCCTGTTTTCTGAGAACGGAGTAAGAAGTTCTGTTTTAGTATTATGCAAACATGGCTAGGCATAATCCGGGAACATTCAGTATCCGGACGGCTAATGAGAAATTCCTTACGTAATCCAAACCACTATTTGCTAGCCCTGGGGTTTGAATCCAGAGTCGACGCTCAGCGGTCACTAGACCTACGATAGTGTCTGTTTCTTAAACTATAACTGATTCCTTCACGTGATCCAAGCGGGCAATCTAGTATTCCTTACACTTTTACAAACGAGAGGCACTACATTCGTACTGCAATGTTAGTATCGCCTTACACTTAAAAACGTTACAAGTTGAAACATTATTCCTACCACTTTTGTACAACTGTATGAGTACAAATTAGAGATGAGAACACGCACATTCTAAGTTCTTTTGTGAATCTCGGCCTTAATTTCACAAAGCCTCGGCCTTAATTGTACAAATAGGTACACAATATAATATTCAGACAAAGGTGAATGCCAATATGACAGCAGATTGCGGAGGAATCACAAAGAGAAGTCCGCGACATTATCTATCATCCGCTTGCTTATTGTTTAAAACATCATTGTTTCTGTAAACCTGTTCAGTTGACGTCGCTTTTATGAATTGTCGTTCCAATAAGTTATATAGGCTTTTTAAAACAGCAGATACACTAGTTGAAGAGCAAAAAAATATGAAATTAGGTACATATCTACATATGTTAGTACAGCCTACCATACATGAACAGCCCAATCGCCCACATACACAAAACAATCAGAATTAGATGCGAAATTGATGGCATCGTCATGTATGGTAACCTTAAGAGAGCATCTATTGTAGATACTAACATGATGACGCCCAAACTCCACCAGTCCGCCTGCGGGCCGTAGCCCGTTTGCAGGAATACCTCGGGGGCAATGTAGTCGGGCGTGCCCACGGTGGAGTAGGCCAGCGCCCGTCTGTTCCTCTTCCAAGACTCGGCGCGCCGCTTCGAGTCCATCGCGGACGACGACGTCGATACTGCATACGAGAAATTGAAGTGTAGAGCTTAAATAAAAAGGTACAACTTAATTAATCTCGTCTTGCTGTATAGTTCCTTCTGTAACCCGTCTTCGTGTCCTTGCGGTGTGATGAGAAAGCTTTGTGCTGACGACAGTCAATCTCGCTGCTGTGTCGTTGTAGCAAATAATAAGCGAAGCGAATATCACCTCTCCAGAATTCCAAAAGCTAACCAATGTATTGGTAACGCAATATTGAGCAAATTAAATGAGAAGCAGTAGCGGAGGGCTGTGTTCATAAATCGCTGTCAATTGCAAAACTTGAATATTGATAATTTTTTTGAGTGATTGGTGTTAGTTATCATTTACAGCGGTTTATCAGCACAAGCCAACATAAAATTCGCACGGCACACTTGAAAACTTCTGCCAAATAAAAGCGTCACCGAAACGTCAACTCAGAACCGGTCAGAATGAGGCGAAACTCTAAGAAGCTCGAGACTTCCGATTAGGAAGTCCAGCGACTATTCGCGCTAGATTAGAAAGACAAGTCAGTCGGAACGCAACCTAGTTTTCACCTTAGTTTGACCAGAGGATCTAGACAAGTGCCATTATGTAAGCTATGGAGATTTTCGAAATTGCAAAATATAAGGGATTCTATTCTATTTTTGTCTCTGGCAATGAGATGTCTATGTCTATGGAAAAACGTGAAGACAACAAACTAATTTAAAATTTGGAGAATAAAACCACATGAATGAGTTTAAAAAATACAAAACAAACAATAAAAGCCAGATAAAACATATAAATAAAAAGGATTAGGTTACATAAAAATAAGGTATAAGTCACACGTCTAGAGCCTCAGAACTAAGTTTGGTCCTCTTAAATTTGGCCAAAGTTTTATAATATCACAACATTATAAGGATCAACTTACTGAAATCAGAAGGCGTGGCTCTCGATAGGTCCCGGTAGAAGTCTGTGCGGTGGCTCTTCTTGAGGCCGGTGCAGAGGCCGAAGTCGCTAAGTTTGATGTGCCCGCGCGCGTCCAATAGCAGGTTGTCTGGCTTTATGTCTCTGGAGAAAGAAATGTTGCTGATGTTAACACTGAAAGCCTTTGAACGTTATAATCAGTGATCGGATAATCGGGCGCCAATATACCTAAACTTCACTTTTATTCCCACGAAAGTATAATACGGACATGCTTTTCAGAATCCCGGATCCCGGAATCGTTCGAAATTCCTGAGATTGCTAAGCCCGCATACAAAATATTGTTAGAACTCGTTGAGAACTCTCATTTTAATTTTTTATAGGTATTCCATTTGTTTTTAATAAAATAAAGCTACTAAATCAAAATAACCACAGCTATAATTTAATTAAGTTTGTTATAGTTGTTATTACAAAATTGTTCAATGCCGGGAATCCGGGATTACTTATTTATTCAGAAAGGAATGTTCATATTATTCTTTCACGGGAAAAGGTTTAGGTATATAATAAATGCCCGATTATCCGATCACTGGTAATAATTTACTCTCATCATAATATATTATGTTGTTACAAGACTTTTTTGTGATGACTAAAAATGGTAGCAATAATAGTTTACTTAAAACTACTAGTTATTAAGTCATTCTTTTGAAATTGGGTTCTGGAAAAAAATATTGACCCGTCACATATCGAACGCAAGTCTGTTCAAAACTCATTCGACCAATCGTTTGACAATAGGAAAGTCCGTTGTAAGAAAAAATATAATTCTATTTAGTCGTTCCTTTAGATATTCAAAAAATATTAGACACGTATTTATTGCATTCAACATTTCAAATCGCTAAAAAATTATAAAGATAAAAGCGCATCAAAGTTCAAGAGCGGGGTCTGGTGACGTCACGTCGCTAGTAAAAATTGTACTATCGTAGTGAGACGTCACTACGATAGTACACTTTGAAGTGAGGCAATTTAAAATGATGAAGGAAGGTACAGTGCGTTGAGTTTGCAACTCACTGTATCTTCTTTAATTTTATTTTACGTGAAAAAAGAAAAAATACGTGTCCAATATTTTTTGGAAATCTATCTGACGGATTAGATTTTTTCAGTAGAATATTTGTCACAGTAATTTTTGAGACAATTGTCTTTCGAGAAACTGGACATAGTAGTAAGTTAGATAACGTGTTTAACTTTCGATTTTGCCGCCACACAACAGTTACTTGGAATCATGTAAGCATTTCACAAAACGTTGTTTTGCGCGGGTGCCGCCGCTTATTCTAATATATTAAATTTTTCCGTTACTCGTCTCGTCTCAGTCACTCAATCAGTCGATTGAGTGACTGAGTGACTGACAGAAAACGCAAAGCCAAGCTACTGAACGTAGAAAGCTGAAATTTGGCATGTAGGTTTCTTGGAGAGTGTAGGGGAGCATTAGGAGAGGAATTCCCGAAATTCCTACGGGAACGGGAAAAAAACGAGATATGCGCGTACGAAGTCCCGAGCAAAAGCTAGTTGAGTAAAAGAACATGTCTCTCTGTTTTCATAAGCTATAAATGCTCAAATGACATAACGTTGACTTCATCTATTTGAAAAACGGAATTAATGACACAAAGCTGTCCCGAATCATCATCTCTCGTGATCCTTAACATTGTCTAATAATGAAAAACGATTCATATTTAATTGTTCAGGTACCTATGAACAGTTATTAGGGAAAGGTCAATATACTTTATTCCACGATTATCTGGCGCCTACTATAACACATAATTTTCATTTAATATAACGTTCATTATAGAAGTATGCCAACACAATAATGTTATAACAACACTTTCTCGTTCATTTAGTACATTCGTTCATTTGGTATAACGTTCGATCTAATTACATCTTAGTTGATTAACATTGATCTAACCGTTGAACAAAGCACGACCGCGCCAGCTCGGGAACTTAGGACACCCCGACAATGATAAGTCTGGTTCGAATGAGATGGCGGGAGTTAGATTGAGCGAGCGAAGCGCGAGCGAACTCAGCTCCTGTGATCCTATTCATGTTAAGCCCTGCAGACACAAAAAGGAAAGCCGACGGGCTCCGTCGGCTTGCGTTGGTCACGTCCGTAATTTAAGCCGACTATATATTGAATTAAATGAGTAATCATTAGATCTGTGGCGTTTCCAATCGCCACATCTCATTTGAGACGGAAACATGGCCAAAATTACGCATTTACTAATTCTGTGCATGCATTTGAGGACTTTGGACACTTGCTTGTTGAATGTTCGAAAGAAATCTTATACGATATGAACTTTTAATCATTAGTTTTGACTGAAGCTTAGATAAAATGAAATTATATCTCCTGGATGTATATCGTAAGTTGTTATAACAATAGATGATTACAACCAAAGATCGGAATAGGTAGACTATATTTACCTAATGTTCGTGAAAGTAAGTAACATAGAGTTAACAATACCTCCTCTAAAATCCCGGAATCATAAACATGACGATTCGATCCCGGGATTAAAGAAACTGCAAATTACTTATAGCGCTTTGAATGCATTTAAACAAAACTATTTTATTAAAGAATCCGTACCTACTAAAACTGTTAAATTAAATAGCTTTGTTTTCGCACAACTCTTCCTTCTTCTGATTCTTCAAATCAATCATTTGTATACTCAAAGTCTAGTTCATGTTTTTATAATCCCGGGTTTTAACAACTCGTATGTTTATTACTTCCACAAACATTAGGAAAATATAGCCTACCTATTCCGATCTGTGATTATTATACAAACGTAAATTATATCAAACGAAATGATGTCGTTCGTTGTTATATCAAAAATAGTTATACCAAACATTACACACTCGTTTTACTTTCAATAGTAGTATGACCGATCATTTTGTCTAATGGTTAGGTAATAATCACTACCTGGAGTTTCTCCTATAACTTAATTACCTATTATAAAAGGCCTCGCCCTGAGGATGGAATGAAAGCTCACTTCGTGATCACGTGACATCTTGATTATATGGATTGACGGCTCACCTCGTGGTCACTTCACCCAAGCCTTCACTTCGATATGTTTACGGAATCGACCGGCTGGTCGTTAATTGATTACCGAAAATCACACGCCTCATACGACGACTTCACGCCTGATTACCTGCTTATCACAGCAAGGGAGTAAGTTGAACGCTACATCGACCACACTAAAACATAACCATATTGTACAGCTAAGCCCGATTGAATAAGATAGCAGATTGCCGACGAGCCGGAGATAGATAACCTTTTTTCACCTCAGCGGATTTATATCGATAGGAACGATCGAAATACCGTGTCAGCGACAATATAGCCAATCGGCAATGTTAATAACAATATCTTCTTATTTCGTATTGAAACGAAATATATAATAATAAGTCAACATTATTGAGAAGCAGCTAGGGATTATTTTGCTACAATTAGTAGTATTTTGCGTGAAACTTGAATAGAATCACAAAACAAAAAAAAACCTCAAGAAAAAATACAGCTGTTCCCTACTTTCTATAGAATTATACGAACTTGTTCTAAACGTACCTACTTATATTTTTTTTATATCTTCGGCGAGGCCGGCCCAGAAAGCGGTGGCGAGATGACTTGGATGCACACCGCGAAGGCTGGTTCGAGGTGGCACAAGAAAAGAATGTCTGGAAGGATATGGGGGAGGCCTTTGCCCAGCAGTGGGACACAATAGGCTATGGAAAAAAAAAAAATGTCTTCATATTCATGCAGGAATACCTCCTGAAATATTTATCAATGTCGATATTTAAGGTCACCATGCCTATTATGAGAAACCTCTGTCTGATTGTTTTCAATTTCAAGAAACCTATTATGCTGTCACCAATTAACTTTTCTACTTTCTTTTTAAAAAAAATATGCCATATTTACAGGTGCTAAAAACCATTTGGGGTTGAATCAATTTACAGGGGGCTTTCAATATAACGTTGACAAGTGGCAACCGCGTCGCGACGTTTCCCGGAAAATAAAAACTTATAGGGGAATGTGGTTACTATAGTAGGCGCCAGATAATCGTGGAATAACGGTCATTGACCCACCTACAATTATTGACATTTTTAATTTGAAAAACGGAATTAATGACACAAAGCTGTCCCGAATCATCATCTCTCGTGATCCTTAACATTGTCTAATAATGAAAAACGATTCATATTTAATTGTTCAGGTACCTATGAACAGTTATTAGGGAAAGGTCAATGTACTTTATTCCACATTTATCTGGCGCCTACTATAGTAAAATTTGCTCGATACTGACTGCAATAAATTGACATTTGAGTACCGGTAACTAGTTCTATTATTATGCAGATAGGTCTGCAGCGAGAAGCACTGTAAAAGTCTACTTCTTCTTTTCAATATAAATATTTTATAATTGTTTGAGCGCTGTAAGCTTACTTCTTTTTTGAAGCAAGAAGTTCTTTTTCGCAACCTTTCCATCCTTAATTACTAGAGATCGGATATTCGGATGCATATTTGCATAAAGTTAAGATTTGGCAATTAAATTGAAAGCACTTTTGTTTCGAAAAAACAAACCGCGACTCCGGGATCATTAAATATAAGTGTATACTACGTGAGATATAATAAATCGAATCGAACACAAATGACAGATGCCTTGTTACAACGTCATATCTATGGTTGTTTTTCTCTAATATTACTTCAGATAAAAATATGGAATTTACCTCAAGTTGTAGGAACTGACTTAAAATGGCGGTTTGTTCAGGATTGTATTAAGCAGGTTTTAATTTGTTTTTTTTTTACGATTACGCAATCCCGGGATTTTATTTTTAATAAAAAATTTTTTCAGAAGCCGCCTCCCATAATATGTATCCGATTATTCGATTCTATCGATGACAAAACAGTGTTATTTTAACTATGCATAGAGAAAATTTTCTCAAAACGTCAAAAACAATTTAATGTCCCGTAAATTGTGTAATACGATTCTAAACACCTGGCTGTACATTGTGTACTCTGTGACGTAGTTTAAATGTAATTGAAGATGAGTAGCTCACACATAATATATGACCATAACCCCCCATTCTCTCACGGCACTCAGATGATCCGACGACCCCTTACTTCCTTCAAAACAAATCAGCCACGAGACGACATTATATCAACCAAGTACTAATACTTTTACAAATCAAGGTACGTTAAAAACAAATTCAAAGCAAAGAAATAACAATTGACATCGTTCACCATATTGAGTCATAAACATAATTTCAATTACTTCCGAGGTTACGTTAAAATAGAATAATAGATATTTTTGCCCTCCATAGAAATCAATCGGTTGCGCTAGTAAAAAATGCACGGAATATGTTCCGAGTCTACCTTTCCGTGTTTGCGGCGTCCTATCATCGAGCAGCCGCTTTAAAAATGCAAAAGAAACGGACTATTGTGTCAAGTCGCCGCACGACCATCAATACTCAAAGCTCTCTATAATTTACATGCACAATTGTGCCATTACATTAGAAATTGCTAGCAAGAAATTGGAAGCAATTTTTATTGAAACTTACTATGTACACAAGGGGCAGTAATAACGTGGTATTAGAGGTAAAATGGTGCTCCGTAATAGTAGGGCACGGGACTGTTGACATAGTGACCGCCGCTCTGCAATCATTCGGTTCAACCAGACGTGAGTAAGGATAGACTATTATGCACAGCATGGACAACTATACGGTTGAAACAAACTACAATGTACTAAACGAGGTTCCGTTTAAAGCGAGGCTTTGACAGCAAAAACGCCGCTGCCATTATCCTTGCGTATCAGACGAGCGTTTGAGTGTTAGACCAATATAGTACCTATCGAGTCAGTACACTAACCGCAGCTAGTCGTGACCTTCAAATCGATTGCGAATGTCAAAGTCAAATCAATTTTATTCATGAAGACTTTCAACGAGCGAGATGAATGGACGACTCGAGATGGCAAGATGACATCGCGACAGGCAGGCTGAATGTATGAAGATGAATAATTTACGAGGTTTTATTTTTAGCGGGAAAACTAAGGCGACGAACTGTCGAGAGAAAGATTATAATTATAAGTCTGAGCCTTATGCGGGCATTATTGACGTGAAACACAATATTATAAGTATAACTGTAGGTGGTAATAGGAGAAACTAATAACACACAGCCCACACTGTTACATTTTTAGAACAGATGAATAGCCTATAGTCCCAAATAAATATTTTTCTATCTTTCTTTCTTTCTTTATAACACACACAATGACAAGATTGTTACATTTTTAGAACAGATAAAAAGTCTACAACACACACAAACATAGCGCACAATAACATTTCAGATGAAAAGCCTTCGTTATTATTTCCAATTCAGAATATTCGGTTTCATATTTTATGTTACGTGACAACGGTAAAATTTGACAATTATGTGCGATCTTTAACGTCAAACAAATATAAGATTATTATTATTGCGAGCGGTACTTTTCTGACAAAGAATATATAAATCACAATTTTGACTCCTTGAGCACGTGATGGAATGTTTTAGACGTTCTTTAACCCCGATAATTGTGAAGAGTATTCAGAGGAAAATTTATTATTTATCAAATTTACACATTCCGCTAATGTTCCCGGATGGCTTGATGCGAAAGTTCGTCGCATCGAGTCGACTTGTTGCGACTAACTCTACAAGAACTATTAAGACAGCGAGTCTGAATAGTTCTTGTAGAGCTTGTCGTCTGGAGTTCAACTCGTGCAATTAATTTTGCGAGCAGTTCCTGTGCTTTACTTGTTGTTGAACTTGTGAAGCAATGCTTCACTACACTGGCTAATTATCTTTCGAAACTTGCTCTAAGACTTCATCTCAGTGGTGACTTCCTTGAATCGTGATCTTGCACGCAATCAATAGTTTATTTCTTTCTGCTCCTCTTCCTACCGCCATCCACATTCCTAAACCTGCCAATATCCGTTAACCGACTGTGTATTTGTCCATCTTTCATGCAACAATGGACCACAAGCTAGAAATCGTCGATGGCCCCGAATAATTGGGAGATAGATGCAGGGCCCGATCTAAGTATTTAGCCACTCCGGGCAAACAAACAATATTTGCCGCCCATCTCACTGTAACCGTTTTCGGAATATAGTAAAAACGATTTCTGAAGTGAAAACTTCTTTAGGCGCGTTGAGCACTTTTTGGATATACGTTAGATCATGGAACTCGCGTCATCGTCACCGAACGCTTTAGCTTTTTTTTTTATGAGACCTAAGAATTTTCACAACATGATGGATGCTTTATGTGTAAAGTTATTTAAAGACCAGTCAAGGGCTCTTCAGTCGTGTCATCACCATCACTGCTGAGCATCACGACCACATACGACGCGTCGTCCAAGCTAGTAATAAAACAATTAATAGCTCTCACCTGTGTATGAAGCCAAGTTTGTGTATGCTATCGATCGCGAGCGCCGTCTCCGCGACATAGAACTGCGCGCACTCTTCGCTGAGGGTGTCTTTCTTCATGAGGAGCGTCATCATGTCTCCGCCGGGCAGGAACTCCATGATGAGGTAGAGGTTCATGGGGTCTTGGAAACTGTAGTACATCTTGACGACCCATTGGTGGTCGGCTTCGACGAGGATATCGCGTTCTGCACGGACGTGGGCTACCTGCGGGGTAGCAAAGAGTTGGAGTAGAGGGATTTCTACTAAAAGTTGTGACATTCAGCCTGCACAAGCAGCATGAGAGCGTTCACTCCTCAAGGTAGTTATTTGAAACATGCCCGCAAGTTTTTTTTTTGGAAATGAAAGAACCGATTTAAATAAAACTTGATACGCATGAGCCAAGCAAGATGCCAGCTACGTATAAAATTACAGGTAAGACTTTTTTAAAGACTTTAGAGAGACAGTGAGAACAATTTTATGTTAGAGCCGGATCCTGCTAACGCTAACACAGAAAATTACTTCGTTTGTGAATGTGACATATTTCTTGTTACGATCATGCGATGCGATCATTTAGTCCGTCTCTGGGGCGCTACTCTCTAAGCCCGAAGTCCGTAGTTTCGGGCTTAGTTGCGGGCGCCTTCTACTCCGTATCTAACCACCAAGAATTAATGACATCACGATTTGACAGCTACTGTCAAATCGTGTTGTCATTCTTTCTTAGTTCGGGTTCGGAACTAATCGAAATCCGTAGGTGGTACGGAGTAGAATAGGCCCGAAACTACGGACTTCGGGCTTAGAGAGAAGCCCCTGTACTTTGTGTGCACTTAAAAATATTACGAAATCTGCACGCTTTTTATCGCAATCTCATTCAGGACTTTGAAGGCAAATTCTTATCCGTGGCATTAGGGAATATGCATAAAATAGTATTTATTGCTGACAGTGAAATCAGAATCGATATTGATCGAAAAACTAACGAAGTATAAGAATTTTTAACGACTGCACCTGTCCGCTTCGTGAAAACGCCGTTTTATATGGCGGCTGTGTTAGCGTCCGATTTTGACGTCAGGGTTCACACCGGATTTATTTTTCTAATTACCAAACTTGGTGGCTGATGAAAATATTTGAAAATTCTTTCATAATATTTTAATAGATTATTTTATTTTATAAATGACATGCATATTCCCATACTACGGTACTACCCCGTAGTTTTAGCAACCCCAGGGGTACCTTTTGGTTGGGGAATTTGTTGGAAGGTGTCACCGCGGCCCTGAAACGCAAAGGGCATTAGGAGGAACACAGATGGGTTTTAGTCATTAAAAATCTGACACTCATTCCGCTCCTTCTTTCTCTCTGCCTAGCCTTACTTAAGGACCGATCTCCCATCAATTTATTTAACGATGTCTGGCAGTTTTAGTAGTTTTGTAGCCTACCCAAATCCTTTCTTTGGCATTGTTCGTCAAATCGTTGAGCTCCTTAAAGTTCTAAGTTTGAGCAACACGAAAACTGACAAATGCTTGCACTGCCTGGACAGGTTCACTCAAATCTGTGTGGCACCTCCCTCAAAAGGCTTTCAGATGATTTGACCAGTACAAATTGTATGGGCTTTAAAAGAGACTTTGTTTCGTTGTTTCTTCTCAGGGTAGTCAGCTAGGAAACACCGGCCTCATCTAGCTTAAAATGACCAAAAATATTGACGTGTAAAAGTGTTATGTTTATCCTACTTGCAAAATAAATATCATTTATCAAACACTAACCACAGTGACTATGACGGCTTTTCAATTTACTGTCAAATATGAAATTGCAAACCAACTTTCAGGCATAGTCGACTCATCAAAAATTAAAGCTTCAATCAATTACGTCTAGCTATTTCAAATCTATTTCTAGTTCGCTTCAAACAGAAGCAATTATCGCTATTGGACTGAAACAATTATGGCTACTAAACTATTCCATTTCAGGGCTGCATTCGATAATTGACTGCGAAATAGCAGTATTAGTGCTACAAAGGGATTACCAACGTGGCGTGCCCTGTCTGTCTGCCACACTGAATTATACAGGAAGCCTTTCACAGTAACCTTTTCAAATATGCGCGTGCATGCAGGGGCTTGTGTTACTTTTAAATACTTACCGTAAAGTCTAAAATCGTTTAACTTTCTGGAAGCTCTAGGAGATTTAAATTACAAAATTCTAAAATGCTAACTCAGGACAAACTGTAAGCGAATACAACTTTAACTTCTCATATTATGACTCAGTTAAAAAATCCCGATAACAAGGCAGTTATCGGAAATTCTGCCAAGCATTTGAAAGCACAGCATTATTATGAGTCATCATAAACGATCGTTGATTTGTCCAACAAGCTCAAATACGCGTGATGTGTCGCTGCAATCTGTCAATCACTTTAAGTGACTCGCATCACGGACAAACTATATTACGCCATTAGGTATATTTATATTCAATACTCTTCTATTTCTATATCGCGACTAACCTGTTCTTTTTCCAACATGTCAGCTTTTCGGAGTATTTTCATAGCGTACACGTGCCCTGTATCTTTCTTTTGGACCAGTCGAACCTCGCCGAAAGCGCCTCTTCCGATAACCTGCAAAAGAAGGAAATTGATTAAATTGCATTAGTTTAAAGAGCTTCGAGCAGACGATCCGATTGTTAAGCCAGACATTTGCACTTCTGCTCAATAAGATCTACCGATTAGCCGACCGATTGAAAATACTTCATCTGTTGAACATGGCGTACCTTGAGCGGTTCAAAGTCCTCCACGCCAAGCCTGGATCTTTTGAGTCTGAGGAACTCTGTCTCCTTCTGCGCATGTTGTTGTCTTTTCTCTTTCTTTTGGCTCTCTGTAAGGCTGTCATCTTTGAGAGACTCTTCGAGTTTCTCGAGCCTGTTGGTGAAAACATTCAAAGTAAAAACACTCGTAAAGCTCTAGACATTTCAGGGAAGTAGAGTCAATATATGTCGTTACCATACCTCTGTTTCCTCTCCAAATGTTGTGTGATGAGGTTCGTGTAGAAATTCTCTAAGGTGACCTTGGCTTTGGTGGCTTTGTCGAGCGTGGACCCGCTAAACCGTATATTATCTGTGCCTGTCATCTCCAGCACCCCTGCGGACAAAACATCAACAGTATGACAGCTTGTCATTCAGACTCACTATTAAACCTAATATCTCTTTTTAGTTAAGCCAAGAGGATCGGAGATTTATATCCATTAAATCCACTACTGAAAATTTTTCCGAAGCGTCGTTAAAGACGGATTAATAACGAGTGGTATGAACTTTCTTCTGGCTTGAGTATAATAGATGACGCACGAGCATCAGTCATAGGTTAGTATTGGCAGTTCGTATCGCAATCAATCATTTAGAGCCCTCGAGAGGAAACGCCGGTTTGCGTCGAGGACTCTCGAGTGCGCAGTAATACGCCGCGTCCTTCTCGCTCTATACATACACGTTTACCTACCGCGACATTCAGGTTAAATGTAGGTTATAATAAAAATCAATACTTATTAACAGAAGATCGTGAGAATTTGAAGGGAAGGACTTCTACTAATTTCCGTGTGCAAGGTGGCGTTGGTACTCTCTGGGCTTAGGCTTAGCTTGATGTGGTCAAGACCTAAAATGGGGTGGATTAGGGGTACACTGAAGTAAAATGGACGGATGATGGATGGCAGACATAAGCGCCGGACTCGGAGATTATGCATCGAGGGGATAAAGAAATACCTATTGTCTCGGCCGTTATATCGAATACCGACTGTAATATTTGTGGTGTGAAAATACTAAATAATGTCAGTGTATGGACGCGCGAAGTGCGCGTGCAGCAACGAGGGTGGGGATTACAAAGCTTGTGCATACAAAGTCAAGCGCTTAGATAAGGCATACGAAATCACAAAATATCTTTTCGGCCTCAATTTTCAGCTGAATATAAAACTAGTTGTGTTTCAGCAAGCTAGATAATATAAGATATTCAAATAGATAACTTCGTTGCGCAGATTTTCCACTCAACTGCGGATGCCTTTCACCGAACCACCGGACAAATAACTTGCTCAGGCGAATTAAAACAAAAGTGATACTCTATAATTATAACAAACATTTCTTCGAAAACATTCTCTTGAGCTGAGAATATAATGTGTAAACAATACAACAAATAAACCATGACTGTTTAATTAGAACAATAACAGACGCTGCCCAATGAACAATGGGTGGAATGGGCACGGTCATTGTAAGCAAATGTATGGAGTTCTGAGCTGAACGGCTTGTCAACCGATCAATGGTGCTGCGGCCACAATGCAGGGTATATTATAATAACTTGACAGTGTCGACACAATCATCCCTTTCATGTCCACTCCGCTTTATCTGGTGAGGTTTATTCATTTTGATCATTGGTATCCCTCTTATCTGTATGCCGAGAACGGGAAGATTATCATGGTGAAACATTGAATGCTCTTGGTTTTACTCGTATAACATAGATCGATTTTGGGTAGAGGAAATATGACTAGCAGAACAGCGTCAACAATATGCAACTGACGAGTTTCGAGACAAAACATGCAGCCACAGTTACAGCTCCCAATTAAAACTTCGAATTCAATTTTAATTAACAGGTATACGCTCTTTTAGCGGACAACTCTGTCTGTTTCGCATCCAATTCGCCCAAAAATATCTAGCAAAAAGTAAAATCCAACAAATCAAATATGAATATGCTCCAGCGAAAAAGTTTCAGATGGGAACTGCTGAAACATTCTACGGGGCATTTTTACTCATTTTTCCTTTATTTTAACGGCGGAGAACATTCACAGCGTCCATTCCGTGTCTAGTTTAGCCAATAAAATGTTCACTCAACCGTCAGCTCAAACATGGGAATGCTTTAGTGCTAGGATACATTTGCATGATTTTGGAGTAGCAAAAATAGACAAATGGGTTTAGAGCGAAAAAAGGAAGTTATTTAAATTATAAAAGTGGAAAACTGAAATATAACACAGCTGCCAGATGATGCCAGGGGAAGAACTTCAGTCACTCTAATCTATACTAACACAATAAAGCCTTTGAGAAGGAGACGACCAGAAGAATACGCAAATGATGGACAATTCAGAGTAACGCATTATTATGTATCATTTTTATCTTACAATACCGACTAAAACTTTTGTTTGTATACATATAGGCACAAAGTTTAATAACAATACATCAAAAATTTACATAGGCTGAGCATAATCAGCTCATGACGTCATCCGAGCCACGTCACACATTACGGCAACCTTGACATAAGCCAATGAAGTCTCCTTGCTAATGACTACAGCACTTATACACCGTGAAATATATGAGATGTTTACTCAAAATATAATAGCACGCTCCCTAACGACTTATGGTGTCTAACCATGGAAGTTTACACGGCACACCTCACTATTTCTGAGTATATTTCAGCGATTGAGTTCAGGCCGCGTATTATTGCCCGCAAACAGAGGAAAAGTTCAACAAAAACTTTAGTCAGCGTGCTATTACTTTCATGTGACGCATTGGGAAATGAACTTGTCTCCAACAATGAATGCGCATTTTTAACCTTTGTTTATTCGCCCTGCAGGCCGAAACTACTCGTAAACGCATGATCTCCACGTCGGACGATGCAGTACAGAGCCATAATAATCTGGAGTTGGGCAATAAATCGACGCTTTGAATTCAAGGCTAAATAATATTTTATTGGGTAAAATCTTTGTTGCCTAAATGTTCGCCGATATATTCAAAACAATGATATCATGGGACTCGAAATGTTTCGTTTAGTGCGAGTTAGTAATAAACGTAATGCACTTGATGTAATAGAGCATAGAGTAGAGCGGCATGACGGGAGTGGAGTGGCTTTGTTTTTGTATGGTGTGCACTTGAGCAGTTTAATGTGCAGCGTTAAGGGCCGGCTCTGTGACTGGACGGTCCAGCGAGCTGGCTCGTTACTGGGCTGCTGCCCACACGGACGCATGACCGAGCACTATTGATTGTCTCTCAACAATTACGCCCTCTTACTTCACTGACTCTTCGAACCATATTGAAACTGGTCAATATAACTACAGGGCTACAACGAAGTCAATGATTTAATGTTTTGACGGGCACGGATCTGTGTGCGAAAAACTGAAGTCACAAAACAAGATAATAGGTTTTATGCGTACCTAGTCAAAAAACATTGCAAATTGTCAGAGCTCTAAATAACCAAGAATTGACTGACTTGAACTACCAACCACAACCTGACGGGGAACCCCGGGTAATCGATTAATGTTTGATCTACTCGTATATTTGAATGTAATTAGAATTAACAAAATATGAATTGACTAAGTCAGTTAAAACGACAAAAGCGCATAAATATAATATGGTAGTTATGTCCAGGTAGAACGCACCTACAGTGATGTACTCATTCTTAAAACACTTCAGATATAAATAGTTTGAAAAAGCGAACACACATTTTCATTCTACTTGACCTATTTAGTACGGTCACTAACAAAGCTGATTTATTTAAAAGCATCCGACCGATACCAATATTGGTAACTATAAAGAATCCAATCATGCCGAATAAGAGTTCACAAAATAAGTACAGTTACATACAACCAGAGCTAATTCACTCAATATTTTGCTGCGGTCAATAACACTGGAAATCCAGTCCGGTGATTACCCAAATTATATTTTGAGGTGACAACTTTAAATACAAACCGAACCAACAACAAGTTATTTGTGCGAGCACGCATTAAATTCTGAACCTTCGTCCTTGATCTCAATGTCTAAAATTGATTGCAACTTTGCAAGTTTTAGACGAAATCGTGAAAAATTATGTGCGACCATCGCATGTCAAACTGACTGGGATTTCATAATCGAAGAGCATCGATCGTACGATGTTGCAGCGTTGCGTCATCGGCAGATATGACATGTATCGAAGGTGTACGGAGTACGTAATGTTCGTTTATAGATTCATAGAGAATCGGGTCGGCGTAGATCCACCTTATTACCATAGAGCTGTGCCGTTATGTCCCAGCTATAACGAGGTGTCATGACACGGCGAAAAAACGCTAGAAACGTTCACATCTCATCCGCAAGATGAGCAGAAATCGTTTAGTATTTAATGAGAGTCCTAATCCGAGTGTCGGCAGCACTTTAAATAAAAATATCACAACACTAGCTCAGTGCTGAGATGAGTATTTTTAGCGAGCGATTTACAATAATCCGTCTCGACGGCTTAGTGCTCGCAAGCGCAGCTACCGAGTGCTAGGTATCGAGTACGTTTTCCGGGTGGCGGAGCAGGCTAACATAATTAATTATAATAGTCTACTGTTGGAAAATTCGTCGTCGCAGTTTTGGGAGTACATTCAACTTCTACATATAATTGATTAGCGAGTTGTGGGCAACAGTAGATACTTCTTAGCCTACGCCAACAATGAACAAATTCTACTGCAGTATTAAAATTTAATGTCTTTACTTCAAATAGATTTACGCCTAGTATAGGTCAAGACCGTTGCGATGTTCCAAATAAATATTCATTTCGATAAAAGCCGGATAGAAACTAACGAAAAATAGGCGCATGCTAAGCGAGGGCCATTTAATTAATTACTTTTCCTTTATCCTCACTTTACATTACTGCATTACATTTAAAAGCAATCCTATAATAATTAGCAATATTGACGGAATTCAAAGGAAAAGATTATTCATTTATGTTTACTTATAGATGGAACGTGTGAATTATTTCTAGCCTTTTGAACGCCAGAACATAAACGCATCTACGTATCCCCGACGTCATGCCATAAATTCGACGTATTTTGTAACAAATTTGTGACGTTTGTCACGTATATGTGACACTGGCGGTCAAAACACAAAAAAGAGTGAGGACCGAGATGAGCACTAATAGAGAAGTATGATAGAAGATATCTCCAAATAAACCGGGATAAGGGCAAGAGAACGAATGTTTACTTTCAAATGAAATGTTCCATAACAATACCATTATTATGATAGGCGAGGTTATATATCGAGTTGTATCGAGTGCTTGGGAGCTAGTATCGAGAGCTCATATGTATCGAGTTGACGTTTCCAGCTTAGACCTCGAGAAGACTTTGGTGCATTATGTATTCGGCTGCAGATACTGATTCCCTTAAAGGAACCTCTTTTGTTACGGGCGTCAATATTATATGCAGAGTGTAATGCTTATAATTAACTTACATTTTTTATATCAGTGAGTGTAAGTAAACCAGAAAGGTCACGAAGAGCAATTAGTATTGCACAATTAAATGTTCCATTTAATACCAAACGCTGTCGTAAGTTCAGCTTTCTTTCACAATGGGATTCTAGAACATTTTTTGTCCAACTTTGCACGGAACACTAACAATGTGTTTAGACCATGGTTTTCTGAGTTCAAACAAGGTCAATGTAACTTCCTGTGTTCAAATAATTGTTTTTACATTATCAGAATCTTACTGTTGGACTGTTGGATTGGTGGAAATATTTTTGTTACACCAAATTTTTCTATAGGAAGACCTTGCATTTTTTCGGTAAAAAGTAACCCAGCGATATTACATCATCACCCCACACAGGTCTCCCCCAAGGGGGGTTTGTACTAATCGCCACGCTTGGCAGGCGCGTTGGCGAGTTGTTGCAATGCACGGAAGCATTAAGCTGCTGCCTATTCTCTGGTGAGGCCCTTAGTCGCCTCTTACGACACCCACGGGGAGTGATAGGCGATATATAGCGTATTAATAGCTTACCCATTATTACTGACCCAATTATGAAAATTCTTTTTCACTTATAAAAAGCTTCTAGATATTACCTATAACAAAGAAATAATGTGACCTCTAACCTAACTTGAGATTATGATGTTCTAGATAGAAAGGGCGGGGATCGAACCCATGACCTCAAACACGGCCCTTGCGCCTGCGCCTACTGCCTACTACAGCAAAGAAAAGTGTGGGACAGTGTGTTAATAACAAAAGGCTCTCCTCCTCTTGGCTTTACCATTAACATTATTTCAAATGTCATTTTGTCTTTGTTACTATACTGAATAATACTGTCTATTCTATTCACAAATAAACGTATTTGATTTATTCTTTATTGTATTCTAATCATTTTTTCAAGATGAGATTTTGAAGGAGTTTACGTTGTAGTTTTCATCAAAATTAAGCTCGTTTCGTCTTTGACAAATTTGCAAGTGCAAAAAGCTTTAGCATACCCTGAAGACATTTACTTTGAAAATTGAAAAAATATAACGTAATATCGATAACTTACCCGGAGGCTGGGGCGCTGGGGCCGGTGTATCTGGGGCCACCGTAGTGCCCGGGGTGCTTTTCCCCCAAGACACGGCTCACTCTGCGACAAACAAAAAAAATGGTATCAGAATTGCAGACGTAAAACACACCATTCTACAGACAGGCGCTTTCCGAAACGTTATTTCTAAAAATCAAACTGAATTAGCTATTATTATATAAAATATGAATTATCTATGAGGTAAGTCATTCGTAATTTATCTAGAGGCGGTGATCACCAAAACTGCTGAGCCATCAAATATTGAAATTAGCGTGATTAGACTAGAATGTTTCCACTGCTGGGGAACACAGGCTCAACTCTTGAATTATTTGAACGCGAGAGCATTAACGCATCGGCGTACCCCCGACGCAAAGCCACAAATTCGCCGTACTTTTTGTCACATTTTTGTGACGTTTGGCGTACAGGCCACGCGCTTGCTTGCCATGTATACGTGACAAAGGCGTTCAAAAGGTTAAGAGGGGGCGGGTAATGATCCAACACTCGGGCTACTAGCGGGTTAGTGGTTGTCAAACAACGTCGAATTTTCGACTGTCGGTTTCCTCAAGAAGTTTTCCTTTAACGTTTCAGAGTACCTACTAATGGTTATGAATAAATTAGCTAGTAAAGACCCTGCCTCGATTCGAATCTACGACCAAAACAGTCGGGGCCGTTATCTCTAGGCCCTACTACCACTGTAATCAATATCAAACTACTATTACCGACATAAATTACTAACTTACTTTACGTGCGCATAAAGTTTTAATAAATGAATAAACGTTTTAATAATATGGCAGTAGTATATTTTTTGTTTACAACTTCTGTCACATTTACGCGAGTTTTTTTTTTTTAATTTTGGCAATGTAGGACAAACAACATTTTAGATGCACAAATAATTAGTACCTACTTATTAATTTCTCATACATAGTTGAACCTTCTTTAAACAATACAGTTCACCCTGGAACTGTTGCTGTTCACAAAATTAAATAATAACATTGTATTTTTTGCTAACTTAGGCTGAGTTCTAGACAATGGTCGCCAGTTTATGTCAGTCCACAATTTCTCAGCCCGGCACGCAGATATTATAGACTATCAACTTTAAATGCGTAAAAAGTATTCGAAATGTTCAGTTGACAATTTATCGAGATTTTGCAATCTCTCAAGTTATTTTATTATCTTACGGAGTTTGCCATTTTTCTGTGACAGACACACACAAAAACCACCACTTTTTTTTTGCCAAAACACTAATTTTTTCTACATAATTTAGAGCAATTATAGAGTACTACTAGACTAGCTTTTGCCGGCGACTTCGTACGCGCATATCCCGTTTTTTTTCGCTACCGTATAGCATATAGCCTTCCTCATGTGGTTAAGTGGCTATCTTATGTAAAAAATATTTTCAAATCCGACGGGTAGTTCGAGAGATTAGCGCGTTCAAATAAACAAACCTTTCAGCTTTTATTATATTATAAAATAGATTTATGAACTTAGTGACGTTACGTTACGTTGTAGATGAATCTGAGTAGCCTAGGATCAAACTGAGGCTGTACTGGGAAAGACTGAGTTGTACCTGTCTGATATTAAATGTGGACTGCTTTAAGTTTTTACTTTGTTTTGTTGTTTTGTAGCCTCACTTTTGTAATTTGGTACTAATTATTCAGTTGACCAAATAAAAAAACTGGTCAATAGTGAGTCGAACTCGCGTGCAAAGGATTCCGAACGCATCTCAATTTTTGTAGCTTTTCCTGTAATCTATGGGTATATTACTACAATTATTTTCCGAACTTTTTTCCAAATTTTAGGCTCAGTAGTTTCGGAGAAAAGGGGGTTCGATTTTCATCTAATTTCTTGAATAAGTCCAAAACTATTTATTTTTGACGGATTCTAGACGGACGGACGGACGGACAGACAGACACCCAAGCGATCCTATAAGGGTTTCGTTCTTTACGACGTTCGGAACCCTAAAAATAAGTTTCAATTTGGAACAATCAAACATCATGTCCAAATGTCAACTCCAAATGATTTTTAGGGGCAATGGCAATGTACGTCGTGATTTAATTGAAGGTAAAATCATTTGAACGATTCTTAAAGAGGTGGCCTTAGCTATACAAATAAAATAATTCCATTCTGCTTTAGATCATTGGCGTGTGTGGCTAGCTTTTCATTTAAGCAATGCTTACTACTTATACTATAAAAGGCCTGCTTAGTGGATCATAGCCCATTTTAACTCCCAGAAAGGATACCCCAAGTCTCAGCAGTGGGAACATAATAGGCTGATTTATGGTCTGTCCTACCAAAAACAAGACAATTGGTTTCCAAGTCTCACCAGCTCATAACACTCTTGCAGTTAAAACATTATCAGATCTTGACTTGAACCAACCCTACAGCTCGGTAGAAGCATGGCTTGGCTGTTAAATGTTTGTGAAACTTGTGCAGAAATGAAACTGTGTGTTGGCTTTTTTATGTTATCCAGACAGACTCCATCCAGGGTTAATAAATATGGAGAAACACTTCAGGAAAAGGAAGGCCCCGGTTTCTTTGGCTTGCCAAGGGACTACTATGCTCCCGGTTACTATCTTAACTGTATTGCTATCAGTGAAGACTGCTTATCAGGTGGATAAACCAGTTTTATGTGAAATTTTTACAAAACATTTATAAAGTATTATGAGCAAATATAGATGTTAGATAATGTCAACAGTGATCAGATAGTGACTTTGATAATAATTTGTTAGAAAATTACAAATACAGGATTTAACTTTTTACCTGTATTAATTACTATGTAGCATCCACAACTTTCATGTTATGCAAATATGGTTGGCTGTATGGCCAATACAGATTTTCAAGATACTATGGGATAATTTTTTATAGTAACTTTTTAGGTATATATCTTAGTATGTGACCACATTAAACTTTTGACCACGGTAGACTATAGCCGATAAAAAAAAACGGCGAATTTGTGGTTTGGCGTCGAGGGCACTTGTGGTTTGGTGTCAAAGGCACACCGATGTGTTTATGCTCTGACGTTCCTTTCGAACGCCGACTGTGGCGTGTTGGGCACTTTTTCATTTGTCGGCTATAGGGGACCGTGGCGGTCAAAAGGTTAATAGTAGCTACAACTAAAGTAGTTACTATTCTTTCTTGTTTAACATATTGTTCTTATAAGTATGTTACAACCGATAGATAGAAGCTTAAGAATGAATGGGGGTAACAATGGGCAGTCTTCTCAATCTTTTATGAAGTTATTATAAGAACTGACAAACAATAAGATGTAATTGAATCTTTCCAGTTATTATAACCTTCATGTCTACATGAAAATATTACAGCCTTCTCTTTCTGCTCTATGTATGGGAAAAAACACAATCTCTTTAGCCTGATGAGAGAGGTCTTTAGAATTCACAGGTTGTGAATAGGCATGTAACAGACACCATTTAGTAGAGGTGCAGACCTTCCCCGTGATAGAATTAACAGAAATGGTGGGTCCACATTCAGGTTAATGAATTCTATATTATTGTTCTTAATATGATGTTTAGCATCCACTCAGCTCTAATACCCCTCAATACGGCAATAAAAATGTAAGTACACAAGTTTAATGTTTGAAACAATCAATGTGGATACTGATAAAATATAATAACCCAAAGGCTGTTACTATTTATGACAGAATTTGATCAACAATATGTTTTATAGCCAATTACTCTTTTGTTCATATTGTAGTAGGCAGAACTAGTATTAGACAACGCCGCCAGCTATTAAAGTTATCAAAATTGTTTTCATGCCTACTTCATTTTTAATTTCAGCCTAGTAAGTTAGTAAACAGAATGTGTTCAAAATACTAATTTGAAATCTTGGTGTTAATCTAGAACAGCTTAGTATTAACAGAAAGTAATTAAGGAACCATATTGCATGTGCTGTGGGTGTAATATGCAGAGGCAATAAAAGAAGCAGTTAACTTACTGAATAGCTCATACAATGCTGAGGTGTTCACATACACATATACATCTCTCACAAGGACCTGTTTGTTAATGTACTCTGCAATTCATCAATGATCTATTGATCAATGTCTTCTTATTTATTTATATCCTACTTTCATACAATTTTTTAACAAATCACTCAACTCCATTGTATAGATTGTTTATAAACTGATTGCTTGAGACTTACAAATACTTGATTTTATTGGCTGAACATTGGTTCTAATTATATTTAGCCAACAACTTTAGGTCACTACTGTTGATAATAAAGATTGTTTAGGCAGAGGTAACATGATTGGACAAGAAGCTGTTCCAATCATAATAACATATTGATAATAATTGTATTTGCATTTAACTACTAATCACATTATGACATATTGTTGTGAAAACTTCGTGTGTAAATAGACCTATACTTCTGGGGATGCTTTTACAGACAATAACTTAGTGTGCAGTGTTAGGAAAGGGAACACAGTAATAATATGTGTCAAATTACACGATACAGTTATGTTAGGGGCAGCTACAAAATCGCAGCTGGCTGCAGCCAGCACTATCAACTAGTGATTCATCTGTGACAAGCTTATCACTGATGGACGGCATCCATCACTTGTCACAAACCATCACACAACATATAAATAACGGCGGGTGATTGATGTCTACGGAGACTGGGCTAATTATCGGAGCGCGGAGATGTTGAGGTTTTGCGTCACAAAGGAGCTCACACGGCGGAGGCTGGCTCCCTCTCGTAGAACCCGCTGTTCACTCCACTCACCTTGGGTTGGACTGTGACCCGAAAATTGTTGCTCGATCGCCAGTCACCCGACGGCACTAATAAATAAACAGCATGAAAACAATTCTTCTCGACGAGATGACTAAAATCGATATTTTTTTAATGAAAATAAAATTATTAACACCGTATCGTGGAACGCTCGTTAATTTTTAATTGCTGGCCCACAAATAGCGGTGAACACTCGCGAACAAATAATACCTTTGTTAGATGAATTACGAAAGCGAAGTAACGGGAATTTCACGAGAGACTCTACAGAAATTGCACAAAGAAAGATGTCAGGCAAAAGCACAGATGATAAATTGTTTTTTTTTTTAATCTTTATTTCTGACCATGGATACTGAGTCTTTCGAGCACAATGTGATTTTTGACACACACTTTGTTTTGCATTAGAAAGCGGTTGTATAACACATTCTTATGGTTTTTGGAGTATCTGGTAGCAAATATTTCGATTCGGCGTTCTCGGCAAGTTGCGTCTAAAGGTAGTCAATACCTACTACAGTAAAATCCTCAGCTCCACTTAACCGAAATCGCGCTTGTTTCAATTATTCGACGTATAAAACTACACCAATTCATATTACAATATCTACTAGGAATTAATTTACGAATAATTAAAACAGCCGCTAAACTTCACTCGAAAAAATCCCGCCAAACACTCCGATTAAAAATTAAATGGCGATGTGTTGCCAGTTTCTAAATCGGAAAAACATGACATTTACTGAAAATTCCGAAGATTCCGATGTAAAGCCGGTAAAAATATTTAGTTTTGAATTTTAGTTGGTTCACTTACAAATACTTTCATGGTGTTATTACCCTAAGGTTGAGCTTTTGTCCATCTGTTGTTGTTTCGCTCTAGCCGCAGAATTTCGTACAATGTGGTGAAATAACAGTTTCAATTTGACAGATGTCATTCATATATTTTTTACTGTGGAAAAAGCGCGGGAAGTTTGGTGGAACTCATGTGTTTCGTTTCTAATATAACTTTTCGAATATTTTAGTGCTGTTTAGATAGTTTTTGTGTGTTTTTCGTGTTCTGCTCGACTTGTATGTTATATGTATGTTTGTGTACCCAATCTTACACTTGGTTAGTTACCTATTTGTAAAAAAAGAAATGTGCCGTATACCGAGCGATCATAGATGGAGGATAACGATCGGCCCCCTCATACCATTCCGCTACAATCACAGGATCTTTTTAACTTATTCTGCTGTTTGAGGCAACAAAGTCCATTTTGATGCAAGCTGGGCTTATTTTCCTGTGCATTATAGTCAAACCCAACGCGATAGATGGCGTTGTCCCGTCAGCATCCATTTCTAGATCGCGGTATGCTTTCGTTACCGCCGTTCCCTTATAAGCTAGACTTGCCTTCGGTTCGACACTGCCCATGAAGGTTTATTTTTCTTAAGTATTTGATACATTCTGCTTAGCAGAGTTGTTATTTTTGGAAAAGCTCGTCTAAAGAAATTTAGCGAGCTTTATAATGATTTAATGCAGGGTGGCTCGTGTGTACCGACTGGTTCAAATCGACCGTATAGGACAGTTCCCTCTCGACAAGGACTTTTCGAAATACCCCGTACTTGTATGGTCAGCGATTCATGGCTGGGTGTATTCTGTGAAGCACTAAACAATGGTTACTGTAAGTTGGTTATGTACCTATAATTAATTTAGTTTTAAACTCAATTCTTAAATTTGCTGCTAGCTGTTTCGTACACTTTCAATAATATAAGCGTTTTAGTAGAATACACTAAGGAGGAATTACATTTTGAGGTAGAGAATAATAGCTAAATCTGTGTTAGAAATGGTAAATTTATATTTATTTTGCAAGTAGGTTAAACATAACACTTTTACACGTCAATCTTTTTTAGTCATTTTAAGCTAGATGAGGCCGGTGTTTCCTAGCTGACTACCCTGAGAAGAAACACCGAAACAAACTCAGAGGTCGAAGTCTCTTTTAAAGTCCATACAATCTGTACCTACTGGTCAAATCATATGAAAACCATGTAGGTTAATGTCTGAGGTGGCCTTTTGAGGTAGGTAAGTGCCACACAGATTTGAGTGGACCTATCCAGACAGTGCAAGCATTTGTCCGTTATCGTGTAGCTCAAACTTAGAACCTTAAGGTGCTCAACGGTTTGGCGAACAATACCAAAGTAAGGACATTTGGGTAGGCCGCATAAATAACTCAAACTGCCAGACTTACTCAAATGAAACCCTAATATGGCGGGCGGTCTACATAGTCCTCACATTCACAATACGTTATATGAGAACCATGCAGACCAGTGTCTGAAATGATCTTTTGAGGAAAGAACCACACAGATTTGAGTGGACGTGTCCAGTCAGTGCAAGCTTTTGTCAGTAGTCGAGTATCTCAACTTAGAAACATTAAGGAGCTTACAATACTTATTCTGAAATTTTGATTTGATGGTCATTCAAACTTTAAATAAATACGTTAGTTCGTCCGCGTGGAATAGTTACTTTAGGCAGCCATTTTATTTTTAAGATAGTATTTTCTCGAAAATAAAAAATAATTAAACATTGTTTATTTATTTTATAATAATATAAAGGATCATGTATTAGCTTCAATAATGACAGAGTCACATACAAACTTTCCTCGCGACAAAAGGTATTATTTCCTTTTATCTAATCTGTCTCTGTAGGTACCAAATTTCATCAAAATCGGTTTAGCGGTTTAGGCGTGAAAGCGTAACAGACAGACAAACAGAGTTACTTTCGCATTTACATATTACTATGAATGTGTAACAGAAACAAAACAAACGCCTATTTGAACCGTCTCTAACCACATGTAACAGTGGCTTTACTAAAGTTTCTCACCTATAAAACTGCAGTGACATCTATAAATCTTAGGAAAATAAAATAATATTGAGTTTTATTCTTGCTTTGGTAATTTGTGATTTTTGAGATTCCCCATACAAACTTTCACTCCTTAAAGGGATGACTAATTGGTCAAAATGAAACATTGTTTATTTCTAACGAAAAGTGAAATGATAAAGCCGGTTTTCGCTGAAAACCAGCGCTGTGGCTCTGTCTCGCACACGAGTCCCAGCATTATGCTGAGCGATGGCCGTTTTGCACGAATGTGACGCATACCAATCTTCCCAACGTGCATAACTTTTGTAATTTTGTATATTTTATTTTTTGGTATGCGTCATGCATGTCGCAAATAAACTCTTTTTCTTTCTTTCTATTAAATTATTATAGTCCTTTTTATTGATAACCCATTCAAACTTACACCCCCTTTTTCTACCCCTTAAAGGATGATTTCTGGGATTCAAACTATCTCTATACCAAATTTCATCTAAATCGGTTCAGCGGTTTAAGCGTGTAAAGGTAACAGACAGGCGCACTTTTCGCATTTATAATATTAGTATGGATCTTGAGAGATTGTAAACTGTCGATAAATTGTCAACTGAATATTTGGAATACTTTTATATATGTATCTGTATGTCACTGGAAAATTGCAAATGCTATAAAATTTTTAAATATCGCGTGAAATTGTAAACTATTTTTTCCTAATAAGCCACGGATATATTGGAAACTATTGAATTTGGATACAAAACGATTTTTTCATATATCGGTATTTCAATATATCGAGAAATTATAATCGAGATTTTAAATCTTACGGAGTCTGTAATTTTTCGGTGACATATATTTTCTGTCCATAATCTAGAAAAATTCCGAGAAATTGAGGAATAGCAAGTAACGAAACGTTAAGACTACCTATATAAAATTTCGACATTGTTAGCACGGAGGCGGAGCCCCGCTACGCGATGCTCCTATTTCTATCGGGAATAAATATTATGACCACCAGAAAATACTTCGATACCCTAAGCTCTTTTACCAAAAATATATACTTAACACCAAAAAAATTAAGCCTAAAAAAATAATAGTTCTAGCTGTTTTATTCACGACTGTAGTTCAAATTGTATTTGGGGACCAAATATAGTAAATGATCACGAAATTTTTGCGAGCATAGGTTACCCGGAACTCAACTATTTAGATTAGGTTAATTTCTTCTTTAAAACAAAATGTGTAGGTTATGTACATCAAAAAAAAAAAAGGTTAAAACTGACCTCCTACGCACGAGCCGAGCGAGCGAAGCAAGCGAGCGGTGCCGCGGCAGCGGCCGGCGAGTTCCAGAAACGACTTGCATTAATAGAAAAAAGAGATTGTTTTTAGTAGGTTTGGTTATAATTTAATATTAAACTGCGGTTTTAATTTTGGTGATCATTTACTATTTTTGGGTCAACTATGATTTGTTTGGAGTCATTTGCTTAAATAGGATAGCAAGATGTACAAACTTTGGTTATAGTTTTAAATTAAAATGCGGTTTTATATTCTGGTGATCATTTACTATTTTTGCCTGTGATATTTTACTAAATCAGGTGATCAGTTAAACATAAGCCATTTCTATCTGCAGAGTTTAACACGAATGTCTGTTCAGTCATACCATTCGAACAACAATTTTATAATCGTTTTGATTGGTTTACTTCAATACACATACCTAGTTCATTTCATGTAAAATATTCAATGATCATAACTTTTTACTTGATAAAGCTACAAGCTGCTACAAGGTGGATATTGAAAAACGTGAGGGTAGCAATCAAGTAGTAATTACTGAAGGAAAAATAATACACGAATTTCAATAGTTTACACAAACGGATAGTTCATCCGAATGACTGGTAATTTTGAAGTCCCTTTTATTTTGTTTCAAAGTTAGGAAGCAGTTAATTGATTCATGGTAGTAAAAAGTAGAAAATAGGTAGCTATTTTTGGTCACCAGCCTGACGCGAACCGATACTGACAACCAGCCGTTCAGACGCACACGTATTTTTTCATGACACAGTCGTGTGGGTTTTCAAAATAAAGGGCTCGAGGAGACAACTCCAAAAAAGTATATCACTAAAATGTAGGAGATAAAAATTACTTGTACGGACGACCGCAAAAAATGACTTAAAACTAAAAACAAGTCTATTTTCAGGCAGTCTTATTTCAATGAAGTTGTTGGCATTTATTTAAGTTCAATCGATTTGATGCCATGTACTGCATCTGACTGTTTATTAGGACTATAGGAGTCTTGTTAGGAAGTTTTAAATAGTTATTTACGGTCTTTTTGTGATAGGAGATGACAAGATTTTTATATTTATTTGTTGATAATGATGTTTACGCTAAGACTATCGGTGGGCATGGTGGGATGGTGGGAAAAATCATAGGTGTTTTTATTACAGCTGGGTTCCATTATTGCAGTTTTCTTATTTACGTTTTTTTTATTTAAATAAAATAGATAGAGCCTATATAATTCAGCAGTGATAGATAATGTAGTATTCTACTAGCGAAAGATTTTTTTAAATCGATTCGATAGTTATTGAGTCTATTCGATACAAACAATAAACCCAAAAGAAAAACATTTTATTTATTATTATTTATTTATTTAAACTTTATGTACAAAAGTGGTACATGGGCGGACTTAATGCATCAAGGCAATAGGTTTCTGGGTTATTCTCTTTATAAGATTAGTGTAGGTAGATACATATTTTATTTAGTTGGTATGCTTATAATAATTATTGAAAGTTGGGATGTCTCTTCAGGTATCCAAAGGTTTCCACGCCGATTCCTGGTGGCGTGCGCTGACTTCGGCAGGAGCTCTAGAGGAGATGGCGTGCCCAAAACAGGTTCAAACTTGAACGTACCTAGCTCTCGCCAGAGCAAGGAATAAAACTCCTAGACAGTAAACTTACCAAGCGCCTTCTGCGACTGGATAGGGGCAGTCTGCGAATGGTGGCGGGGACCATCACCGGACACTGCTCACTGAATAGGATAGCTTGATGTGAGCGTCTGTACCTCACAAACCATGATTTGTTAAAAGTTGCAGATTAAAAGGTTTCAGATAGATAAGATAACCTTATCATTAAAGTTACACGGTGCAGCGGTGGTTCAGCACTGCAAATGAAGTATATATTCATACAACCTTGGAAGCAAAAAAAAAAAAAACACATCAACAACCTTAGGTACTCAGTCATAAAAGGTTTTTAACCATAAGCTAAGTTTAACTTCTAATTTGAGTACTTAGTATAAACGCAAACGTTGATTGGCCGAGAATGCCTAGATGCAAAGATGGAGGTATAGGCATTCGCTTCCAATTAACTTATGGGTTCTTAATTCAAATTTTCTAAAAATAATTTGGTTTAGCAGTAGGTACCTACTTACTAATTAAGCGTAATATTGTTGGATTTTTTTATGAATAAGCCGAAAAAGTTTAAAATACGCCTACCGTTTTTTCATTTCTGCATTTGTGTCGGTAGGACAACTGGGTGAGGCGTCATATCATTGGTATTTTTTACTTTTGAGTAAAATAGCGAACTTCAATAAGTATAGACACCAGCACATCAAGCTACAACAATCTGTCAAATTTCTTAAATAGATTTTCAACTTTATCGTAGAAGCATTAGGTTCAAGATTAATTGGGAAAATTTTACAGTTTCGGGTAGCTTGGTGTGCTAGTCTATTTAAACCTATTTAAAGATTTTAAGATAGGTATGTACTCGGTAAATACTTATTGTAGTTTTAAGGTAGGTAGATCTGCCAGGGTAGCCCAATTGTTCGAAAAGGGTACCGCGGCCCTAGGCTGGAACGCAAAAGGCATTTGGAGGAACCCGGGTGGGTTTTAGTCTGACACTCCTTGGGCTCTGGGTGGAGCGGAAGGAGTCATTTGATAATTATCCAAATAAAAAACTGTTTGACTACGACTGCCCGAGGTAGTTACGCAGGACTCGGATTCGGTACTCATCGTCTGCCGAGCCTTTTCCCAACTATATTCGGATCGGCAATCAAACTGGATTGAGCTGAATACCAGTATTTTGTGACAGGCGGGAGCAACGGCTTAATGTGCTTCTAGTGTGTTAAGATGATCACCCATCCACAGACCGAGCTCGGTAAGCGTTGCTTAACCTTGATGATCAATCCGTGCGGCTGTTATTTAGCCATGAGCTCATCCTGAACTAATCGGTGCTTAATAAATAAAAGTTTAGTGAGTTTCGCTTTATTGTATAATCTGGTCGTTTATAGAAAATGCTGAAAGTATCACAAGTTCTGTCCGTGCTCGAAAGATGGCTGAACTTGTGTGTCGTGTATGAGTTGAAATCCTCCGTTTGACTCGCCAGCTGTAAGTACCGAAAACATTCGTTAAGATAAATGTTCCTAAATTATTCGAAGCCTCGCCTGACAAAATTTTTGTTTTACCTTGAACTACAACATTTAATTTTAGTGTCGTTTTCCACTAATAAGTGGCTGCCATTGAACCCACGCAACTGCTTCCGCGTGTTCCGCAAATTTAAGAGTCTGATTGAAATTGTGCGTAAACAGGAATGGTCGGCATTAAGACAACATTATTTTAAGAAATGAAATCCGCATCGCCAAACTATTTTGTTTAAATAAAAATGAGAATCATAATCATGTTGCATTTTTTTAAAATATAAAACTTGGATATTTTCCTCTAGCCTAGTATAGTAAAGGGGACACCCTTTACTATTCATGAGATACAGCCCGCTGACAGACAGACGGGCGGACGGACAACGGAGGCTTAGTAATTAGAGTACCTATCGTTGATTATTCTTTGGGCACGAAACCCCAAAAGCCATGCTTTATAAAGCGTTATTGTGACAAGCAATAGAGGTCTAAAATGTGGAACCTTCTTCGTAGCCAGGGATCCAAAGTAAGTGAGACATCAAAAAATCGCTGTAATACATATAATACCTGATCCATCATTTCCAAGATGAACATTGCCAATAAGTGTTTCTTCTGGTCCTCCATCTCGAGTGTCTGTCCTAAAGTTGGAAGGTTGAACCTGACAGAAAAGTATATTAATCAAAAATATAGTCAATACACTTTTGTAGGAACATGACTCTAAGGCAAAGGGCCTTAGAGTCATGTTCCTGTGATGCGGACAGATATTCGCCCGCATGCGGATCTTGTCCGCATGTGGGTGACAAATATTTCGTTCGCCGCTACAGTGTCGTGCGTGTCGCCAGTAGGGAAACTCGTGCAGAGAGATGAAAGTACAAAAAGTGATAATCGCATAGATATTCTTAACAAAATAAAAAGAGTTGCTTGATCCTCAACAAAGACTAAAAAAGGACAAAAATAACTCTATTAATCTTCATTTTTATACGCGCTTTATACGTGTGAATTAGCGGTCGCATGCGGGTGGCTCGCGCAGCCAAACCGCGTTGTGCGCCCGTGTGAAATGGATCCGTACCTACGCGGCCGAAAATCCGCATGATAGCTTGATAGGAACCCTTACCTGGCCTTCGTTATGCATGAGGTCAGGGAACACCGAACCAGGGAATCTATTGTAAATGCCATTCAGATTGTAGTGCAGATTCATGTCTGGGCCGATATTCGCCTTCAGCAGTTGTTCCCAAATGCCACCTGAAATGTAAAAAAAAAGTATTCTAAATAGGTACTTATATTAAGTTAATTTGGTACTAACATGATAAAAAGAAAATGTAATTATGCAATCACCTTTGTCAATAGATGTAATGGGCCTGTTGGACTGCCATGGATACTCTCCGTGAGCTTGGAAATAAATTGCGTACGTCGAAAGCTGTAATCAGATTATTTGTATGAATTATATACTTAAGCGTTAATAAAGTTGCAACGATTACGATAGTACCGTATGTCCCAGTTAATGGGTTGTGGAGGTCTGGTAGGCAGCCGCTCCACGTAAAATACTGGTATTCAGCTGAATCCTATCAACTTGGGAAAAGGCTAGGCAGATGAAAGTTGCAACGATTTTATGTAGAATTTCAGCCTCGATAGATATCAATTCTTGTGACATGCTTCTCGGCATAGTGGTTTAGGCTGTACGTGGTCTGTCAATGACGGAATGAATTTAAGATTTGTAATAAATACTTTACCTGTGTATAATAGAGGGCTAGCCAATATTTGCCGCCGTGACCCACAAAAGCAGTCTCATTAGCATCCATCAAGCCAGTCGGGATTTCTTGATGCAACATTTCTTGGGATATTTGGAGATTGCATCCATACCTAAAAATAAATTAAATCTTTGCAATTGCTGTATTTGAAGTCAAATTTATGCAGCAGTGCACTTGCTGACATTTCAGTGAGACGTCGTCCAAAGTCCGGGGCAACTGAAAAATGGTTTGTTTTCAAGTAACAGGGACAATGCATCTGCTTAGCCTGTCCCCAAATATGTTCTGGCGGCTTTTAGTGTTACGAAACGCATCAGAGTTTCTGACCTCTGCAACCCAGTGACTGGGTAATACGGTACCTTCTTCTTTACTTGGCAATTAAGACTGGTATAAGTTTCTGGCTTCTGACTACTCGTAACGACTGTCAATAGATGTTCAAATGACAGTTTTCAATTACAGTCCGGACCAACGGCTTAGAGTGCATTCCAAGGTACGGAGGCAACTCGGTGTTTAGGTAATGGACCCATCCACTGACTGACCTCAGCAAGCGTAGCTTAACGCCGAAGTTTGTTCCATGCCGCTCTCATTATATAGCCACGCGCTCCTCTCAAGTTAGAGGGATAAGTGCATATTTTATGTAACTTTACGCCGAAGGACAGGTCCATGAGGCCAGTAAATTTTTAGTCCACCTCTATATTAAACTTGCTGTTTGGCTCCCTGTTCGACTTCTGAGCTGGTTGGTCACTCAGCTGCCTTGAGAAACTTGATCCCGCCTCCTCACCTGCTATCCCTTCTGCACGCATACTCGACGCCGATGGTGAGCTTTTATATGCTCATCTGTTGCAAGACTTCCTGTTTTTATGATCCGCTGATACTGTTGGTTGATCAACGTCTTGTTTGACTCATACACCGTACATGTTTTCTCGTACTCTCGGCCGATAAAATAAGGATCTGTTACTTACCTCCCTCTCAATTCGCGCATAATTAATTGGGTAATCGTTCCAATAACTTTCCAGTGTTAAACTTCCGCTTAAAGTAATCTACTGTTTTCCTATCAGCATTATCCTTCTTCAAGTTAATGCTTAGTTTTATGATGCTATCCTAGATCATTGATTGCGTTGAGATGAGTTCCGCCATTGTTATAAGATGTTGAAATGCAGCCCTTACTGACTATAAATAAGGAAATTTATTACTTGTATTCTCCGCTTGTTAGCACTCAGCCTCTGCTGCTACTGCACTGTTCTGCTCCAAAGTTCGCTCCAACAGCCCCATGACGACGTACACACACTGTTGTTTGTTACGATAGTTCGAACATCCGAAATTTCGCGACGCATAATCCGGCTCGAAGTACCAAAAATATTGATTTAAAAAGAAATTAAATTAGATTCATCAGCAACTTACCAATCAGGACAAGCTTTCAATATGTCATAGGGTGCTCGGTAATACTCAGCTCTTCGTACAACAGGGTTCCGTATGTTAAACCTCTCGTTGGGATCCGTAAGGTTGACCCGCTTGATTTTGACGTCCCTTCTCTCACAAATATAGTCGTAGTGAAACTTTGGTAAGGATTCTCCTCTTGCACAATAGGTTTCTAAAATTGTAACATGTTTGAAAAGGTGTACGTACGAGTAGGTACCTAAATACCTGGTCAAGCTCAAAATATCGAATAGACGAGAAAACATTTGGATAAAGGATATGAATAGGTACGTTACGATCATCGGGAAATCGCAGATTTTCCGTCCTTTTAAACTATCACTCAGTAACTACTTATAAAGAAAATGTATGATAAATTGGAATTGGTAATCCACATTCTAAAATTGTACCTCTGCTTGTTTTTATGTATATTTGTAAAAGGTAGATAAATCTCTTGAAGTAAGTAAGTACTGAATCGATTTCGAAAATACTTCCACTAAAATCCTGTATATTGCTGAGTGTAGGCTATCGTTTATCCTGAATTATGCACGGTTCCTGTGAACAAGTTGCCGCGAAACAATTCGCGGGAGAATTCATCTAATGACTCCTTGCATGCTCCCTCGCTCCAGACCATGGATTGAACCAGGGCCGGGCGCGAGGGTTCTCCGCCGCCGATCGCCACTACGAGGACACGGCGATGGTCCGCCCAACCAGGGCAGACCTCCAGCGTATGCTCAACTGTGTCCTCCGGGCAATCCACACAGTGGTGACATCCCGCCATCATCCCGTCCGCGATCATCCCGCCGAATCCAAAACAGGTACCGCGAGACACAAAAGCTACCTAAGTAGATAAACTACCAAACTCGTGAGTGCATTTACAGGCCCGAACGTTTCAGATATTTGACTTCAAAATTAAAATACAAACTTTGATATGTTCCATCGATGGAGTTGACGGCTGCATATTTATCTATACAGTATCTGTAACCGAAAATTGATGGGTATCGAAGATAAGGCACTTTACACGAGAAACGCCCTTCTTGATACATAGCTCCCTGAAAACATAACAATATTTATATTTTTATGAATGATGGAGGAGGTCGTGGCTAAATAATAACAGCCGCACAGCTTGATCTTCAAGGTGAAGCAGCGCTGGCTGAGGTCGGTCTGTGGGTAGTGACCATGTTAACATATCGAGAATCCTCCGTGACTCGGAAAATGTCTGTATACATGGTAGGACCCTACGTTTAATCCGATTGAAAGTTAAATGTTAACGTGCATAGTATTTAGTACCTTCCGAATCGTATAGGTAGAAAAGTAGTATCTTAATATTGTTACAGCAAAAATTACTTTTATACTCGGAAAGCACGTCAAGCCGTTGGTCCCGGCTGTCATTTGTAGATCTTTGACAGTCCTTACGGATTGTCAGAAGCCGGAAACTCTGACACCAGTCTTGCCAAGAAGTACAGACGCCAGCACATGAAGCTACCCGAAACTGTCAAATTTTCCCAATCAACCTTGAACCTAACGCTTAAGCAATAAAGTTGAAAATCTATTAAAGAAATTTGACAGATTGTTGTATCTTGATGTGCTGGCGTCTAGGTCTGTACCTACTGTGTTACCCAGTTACTGGGTTGTAGAGAACAGATAGGCTGTCGCTCCACGTAAAATACTGGAATTCAGCTGAGTCCGGTTTGTCTGGAAGCCGACCCTAATATAGTTGGGAAAAGCCTAGGCAGATATTTTTATGAATGAAATCCATCTGGCAGTGTGCTAGCCAGAATCACGTTATTGTTATGGCTTTTAGGTAATATGTCTATATAAATTTACCGCTAGACGCCTTATAATTACTCTCACCCCGCAACGTAGATTTACAAGGTCTGATGCGCTCCAGCGACCACGAGCGAGACTTCCCAGTGAGTCCGGAAATTACCAAAAGAATAGTCTTGTTCCCTTGAATCTGTTCACTAATCGAACTGACGAAAACACTCACAGCTGCGGCATGATGTCAGGTGCATAGTGAATAAGACACAGCCAGGAACGGGGACATTGTTTTGATACGTAAACATTATCAGTAAGTTGTTTCATAAATCATAATTTGAATGCATTATTTACTTCTATTTGTACCTACCTATGAAATCTGAATGAATAATTTTAATAAAATAAAAAATAATCGCGCCTAGAGGTAGTTTATGTCGGGGACTATAATGGCACTGTGTATAGCTTGTTCTGACCCACTACAGAGCAAAGGCCTCCCTTTCTTCCTTTCATTCCTCTCAGCCTTTTGCAAGAGTGGACCAATCCTGTCGACAGACACCAGGATGCAATTAACAAAGTGCCATTCTATTAGCGAATTTGATAGTCGAAGTGCCAAAACATACGTAATTGATTGATCAAGTGCTATTTCGACAGCGACATTTTTGATGCTTTGACAATCACCTTCGCCACGCTACCGCTGAGAGAATGTCACTTGTCTACAACCTAGGCCCGTCTCGCCATCTTCGCCTGGACATAAACACAGAAAAATCAACCAAGCATAGCACTGGTCGCTGTTTGTTAGATAAAGCCTTCCATAAACCTTGCAAATGACGCTGCGTCTGCCCGGAGGCCTGGACACGCCACCGAAGCAGTAGGTCCTGGTGCCGTTGATCATGATCTCCGTGACTCCGATGTGCGATATCAGCGTGATGCCGTTGATGCCCGCGAACGCGAAGCGCTGCAAGCCAGCCCGTTTGCGGACCTCAACGTTGTTCTTCATACTCATCGTGTTAACGATTGCTTGCCAACCGTAAACGAATTCGTGCATTGGACCTGGAAACTTTGGCTGGTTTAGTCCGCTGACAAGCGTATAAATTTTTATCCTACACCCAGTTACCTTTTTTTTTTTGTTTTCGGGGGCAAACCTTCAAAAGGCGTCTGGTGATCACCATCCGCACATAGAAGGGGCTCCGTTACCTCTTAAAAGACCACTCCGGAACCCCCTCTGTGCAACGCCTGTTAGGGCACATCCCTGGGGAGACTGTCAAGGGGTCTTCCCTTAGCCTCGCTGGCAGCACGTGATTACTGTGCCACCGCCTTTCCAAGGATCACTGGGTTGGCGGACAGAGTCCCCACTCTGAGCGCCCGCGACCCTGGAGACCCACCTGCCGTTAATGATGCAGGCGGGGTTTCGGCGTTAAGCGTCGAGGCGGTTGCCTCACCGACGCCTCCTTCTCCGAGCGGGATCAGCCCTCTCACGATCTAGCTCGGCGGCCTCCTGGACCATCACGGCTTCACAGAAAGCGACACCCAGTTACCTACTGTGGGCTTAACCTCCTGTAAACTTTATATTTGGGAAGGGATGAGAATAGTAGTTGGGTTATTCAAAGTGCTGGTTACATTGATGTTAAGCAGTTTATACGGTATAGTAGCTGAAATGACTTCCCAGAGCAGGTTCTACCGCAAGAGTAGAGTCAAATAGATCTCACCAGTGAACCAAGATCACCTGCATTGACAAGACATTTTCTTTCACTTAATCCACATTAACAAAACTACAGAATATCCTCCTAGTCCTATACATTCTATAGTTACATTTATGTAGATTAACCACTGCTATGGACATCTACCTGATCATTAGTCATTGAACCATAAGGTTTTAAGATGACAATATTTTTTAATACCTATACAAAAGAATGCCTCATACAAACCTATGCCAAAGCTGTCCCCATCAAGAAAATTGAACATTTCGCCGAAGGAGTCGGGCATGAGGCCGGAGATGACCGTAGTCTGCTGGAAGCTATCGTCGGGCGACATGGGCGCGATCTCGTCGGGCGGCGTCGTGAACTCGTGCGCTGACAAGTTGTTGAAGCGACCATGATGCGAAAAGGCCGCCTTGCCAGTCTGTTAGCACCTTCGTACTTAGTTTTGGAGTCATGGAATTATGCAACAAAGCGTGAAAGTACGCTACCCTGGTGCGCAGGGTGTGGCACAGCACCAACAGTATCAGATTGTGATATCATGATTGCGAATCGCTTGGACTGTGTTTTTGTAGGACGCTGTTGTGCAATTAGGTACTCATGAGTGGTCGCAGCGGTGATCCACTGTTATTTGTTTTACATATTTTGTGTATTGTCAGTGCTTACTAACATAGTCGTAAGTTGTTAATAACATTTTTGAGTCTTGGATACTTGAATTCTATTATCTATTGACTAGAGTCTGGATCTGGAATGATCAGGCAGAGAAACAATCTAGTCGACGTGCCCCTTTCAGAATTAAGAAGTCGAAGTCGGGCCACAGAAGAGTTTTCATAAATACCTACTCAATTTATGAAAACTCTTCCGTGGCCCGAAAATCTGACTAACTTGGGCTACTTTAACAGTATGATTTGACTTGTTCTTAGCTCTTAGGGCTTCCACACATAACTGCGAATTCTCAACGCATCGCGAATATTTGCGAGCTCGCACGTACAAGTTCCTGCGATTGCAGCGTCGTATCGCATCGCATCGCGGTTTTGTGTGGGCGCCCTTAATCCCCATTCAGCATCGGCGTGTTCTTAACCGAGACCACCCCAGGACCTACTCCGACAGATATTAGTTAGATCTTGACTCACCTGCACCAGCCAAAACGCAATAAACACAAATGTGATGGAGCCAATCATGGCCGCTGTGTGGTCCAACTGCAGCCACTTCATTGCCACTGCTGTTGACTTTAGGCACTGATTGGCTGTGAACGCTAATTGGCAATTGGACTGCTTGTTAGCGGTAACAACTGAAATAATCATTGGTAATTGATTAATCAGATAAGATTTTTTAAGAAAGAAAACATGTTTATTTGACACAGTGTGACTGACACTGGCATGGCCACCATCAGGAATTTTAATTATGATAACCAGAGATCGGAATAGGTAGAATATATATATTAATGTTCGAGGAAGTAAGTAACATAGAGTTGATAATACCTCCTGTAAAATCCCGGAATCATAAATGGAATCATGACAGTTAAAACCCGGGATTACCAAAACATGAACTGGACTTTGAGTATAGTTACAAATTATTGATTTGAAGAATCAAAAGAAGAAAGAGTTGTGCGAAAACAAAGCTATTTAATTTAACAGTTTTAGTAGGTATGGAACTCTAAAAACAAAATAAGATTCTTCAATATAATAATTTTGTTGAAATGTATTCAAAGCGCTATTAGTAATTTGCAATTTCTTAAATCCCAGGGTACAATCGTCATGTTTATGATTCCGGGATTTTAGAGACACAGCTGTGTGATATAGATTGTAACATGCCGTGACTGTAAGTTATCTTGCAGCTAGATAACAATTACCTATGTCATTAGCTGCTGCGGCCGAGTCTGGAAGGTCCGTAATAGTACTTAGCCTTTTGAACGCCATTGTCACGTTTACATGACAAGCAAGTGCGTGCCCTGTACGCCGAACGTCACAAATAGGTATGTGTCATAAAGTACGGCGAATTTGTGGCTTGGCGTCGGGGGCACGCCGATCCGTTTATGCTCTGGCGTTCAAAAGGTTACATACCTTTCAGAGGGTGCAGGGTGATCGTCGAGATGGAGAGATGGGCACTGGGCAGTGGATGAAATACCCAGGTATTATCCACTAGATATAATTACCATTTCTAATTTAAACTTGAATTAAAACGGTAGATCCACACCATGGTTAAATATATGTAATTTTCTGTTTTTACTTTGTTTCCTTTATTGTATATCTATGTTTAGCAGTTTTGTGTTTTGATTGATTAATTTTGTTAAACATCTTTATTTAACTTACTGTAATAGGTTTTCAACCGTTGGAATTAATTTAATAAATAATATTGCAGTAGGTACCTAATATGAAGTATAGATGCGAGCATGTGTGTGTGTGCTTATATTTGTTGAACATCGACTGCTTCCATTGAAATAAATTAAATCTACTCATTTGAAATACTTTGGTTATGAATACAATTCTTGCAAAAATCGTCTTCATTTCTGGGTACAATGCTCGACGTCAACGTTCTGGTTGCCATTTATTTTATTATTATTATTTATTACTATAAGCGAAAAATTATTTTGAGAGTCAGTTTTTAAAAATACAAATTCTTTTCATATTTCGTTTTATCTAACCCAATTCCTACGTAGTCAAATAGCAGGCAAGTTAGCACAGAAATAAAATACAGTTTTGTTTAACCAAAATTTTTATTAGACTTTAAAAAAGCTTACACAGCAAAACAAAAGTTATTTGGCACAAATACACGAACATAACACTGGACAGATCAAATGGTTGCAACGCGAGATTCAAACCAATATTAATGAAAACAAATATAAAGCACCCAAATTTTTGTTACTTACTTATTGTACCTACCTACACTGTAGGTACAACCAAATCCAAAACATTTCAATAAAAAAACAAACTTGAAAACTTCTAATACTAAACTTGTTGTTATACACGTACCTAGTAATATTAAATGGATATTTCATAATACACTGTAATATTAACCATACAAGTTTTTGACATCGTTTATACAGTAACGATGATACGGCCGAACGGAACTATTTTATTGGAATACTACACAAAGATTGTACATCTAATCAAGAATATAAAGTTAAGCTACGTATTATTATTATGTCTGTATCTATAAAAATGCACCTCGTTATTTTCCCGCAGTATGTATTCGACTATCAGTCATAATTGTATAATCTACATACTTAGTTATCACTAAATGTTCTGATTGATCAGAATACTTACAAGATACTACATTAAACAACTAAATATTACCACACAGTTATATTATAAAAATTAAATCAAACACTGACGACAACTAATGAATAAACTGTGATGTTTAATTCCCACGTCAGATGATGGGGCATATAATGTACACTTCTGACAACGTTTCAGGCACACTGGTGATTAGCCATTTTCCATAGTAGGAGGATCTTCAATGTACAAAGGAATTAGAAAGGAAGGGATCTGGGCCGAGCGGCCGTTAAGCGGCGCGCGCGGCTCCAACCGAGATAGTTCAAGGTATATTAAAGGGGATACTACCCTAAAATGTCCTATGACTAAGTTACTTACTATTACCTGAAATTAAGGCTGATTTACATTGCACCTATTGCGTTATTTCATGAACGGTCAAATAAACGTCAACCATTTTCAATCTCGTATTTAATAACGTCTCTGGATACTTGAAACGAGGCGCGGAAAGTTTGTAATCATCCATTCTAAATATTAGTAATGTGAAAGTAACTATTTATGTATGTCTCTATGCTAGCTTTCAAGTCTTAAAGGCAGAGTTTTAATGACACTTGGCACAAAGATAGACCAAGTCCCTGGATAAGGCCAAAAAAAAATCCCTGACCAGCTATATTAATTTTGAAGCAAGTTTTTATTTTAGTATGATTGAATTATGTTGTTTTTTTTGTGTACCTGCTGTGTAAATATTTCGACACAAATGTATTTTTGTTAAGAAATAAATAACTTGAACTTGAACTGATCCACCTGAACTACTACTTAAAAGCTTAATATTTCACAAATGTTTTCCTGAATCGACAAATGGTTTTAAAATTAATATATTTTAAAAAGTCCAGTGATTCCCCACACAAGTTGGAAGAGACCCCTTTATGGCAAGTATAAAAATAACGATAATGTAGGGCACTTAAACCAGGCAAAAATGCTTGGCTTAGTTATTACTTATTTTTTTGTGAAATCTTACAATAATTGATAAATTTTGGAATGCAAACAGTGTATAGTCTAATTTTTTTCGGAATTTCCCTGATCAATTTGAACTTCCCTGATTTTCCAAAAAGTGGGCACCCTGACCACGGGACATTTCACGTATTAAATAATCGCCAAAGGTGGCGGGTCTTATTTTTGATAACATAGAGGATGATAGCGGTGGTTTGTTTGCGCCAGTAATTTTAATTAATTTGTGTGAAAAATAAAATATGTATACAAAAATAATCACTATTTCAAAGCTATACAGGCTTAATTCGGTGACAGTGCGCATTTTTCTTCCACACAATGAGTGTCAAGCAATATTAAATTAAATTTAATCTAAATAATAAATTAATAGATAAACTTCATATAGGTATTACATAAATAATTAAATAGTTAACACGAATTAATGGTAATTTAAAAACCTTAAGTAATGGAATATAAAATAATTCAAAATAAAGTAAATACACCAATTTACTAAATTGGAAAAATAATATTAAAGCGCTCTTCCTCTCTCTACTTATTTAAAGATTTGCTGTGCCCGACAGGGTCCATAATTGTTTCCATTATTTTCGATTTACCACCTGTATGTATGTGTACATTTACAATAAAATATTTGAGATTTATCACTAATAGAATATATTCACGAGAAAAAAATGTCTTGTTTAGGTTTTTTTTTTAAGAAATGGCATCATATTTCTAGTTGTTAAGTACCGAAAAGAGTGGCTGTATTACTCAAATTTTGTTTTATTTTTGTTCGAAATAAAAATAGTACCCGTCTATTTATTTTGTTTAAATCTTGCTAAATCTAAAATTTGTGCATTGTCTCCGAAGTAATCCTGTATTTGGGTAAAATACAAAAAAAATGTAAACTAAATTAGTATGAATGGATCCAGCGCATGATCGATAATACTGTATCAATGTAAATTAACCTTAAAGTCCAGGCGACATATACCTACTTACACACTAAAGATCACCCTTAGCTTTCAGAGCCTCTTGGCAGGGGATATAATATTTATAAAGATAGCATACCTTATACAAAATTCTAATTGACCAGTTACTGGTTCATTAAAGATTAAAGCGATACACTTACTAAATATCCACCAATAAACATTAATTAATTATTGACATACAACGATCACATTGATTAAACATTACAAGTATTTGGCGCCTTTCTAAACGAACAGCCAAATAGAAAACTATTCTGTCTTACGTGACATTTAAAAAGTGCATAGATAAATATAATACCTACTTACACAATTATGTACACAGATAAAGATCTCGTACAAAAATGTTTTACAAATATTTATATAAGTACCGATATAAGCTCCACCAAAAAGTCGTTAGGGATGCGAAAATCCTTTTTAGTAAAAAACTTTATTTAAAGTTAAACGTTTAAAATCTGCACTATGATTAGCTCGACTATATAAAACGTAAGATATTATTATGTTTACATAATAATACGAAGAGAGCGACATAATACTTGGAAAATGATTTCCACATGGTATGTGACTGGTGACGAATGATTATGGCAAACCAACGTCCTGGTCCCCTTGGGGGAGGTCTATGCCCAGCAGTGGACGTCTTTTGGCTGATATGACGATGATGATGTGACTGGTGACTTGGTGACGTCAGCTCGTAGCAAGCCTTCGCAACAGTGAAAGGCACAAAGTTACACTTTCTTCACAAGCATCAGTCTGATAGATCGTGAATGTGAATTGAACACCAGGAAAGCTACGATATTATGAAAAGTTTACCGACAACCTCAATGCGTAATACACTAACAATAACAATAGAACAGTGAACTACATTCAAATCTCATCAATATATCGCACCCCTGGTGCGACACTGTCACTTATGCAAAAATGCAATTTTTCATGAGAAGCATTAAAACACTTTGACATCTCAGAAAATAATGATATTTCAAGATTTAGAAAAGATGAATAGCTTTTAGTACAACGTCAAACTATGTGTACTACGAAAGTAACGTATTATTATTATCGCACCAAGTAAAGGGGTGCTTTAGGACAGTTATAACATAATTTAACTCATTATTGCAATTTTTGCAAAAGTGACAGTGTCGGCACCGGGCACCGGGGGTGCGATATGTTACTATTGTGTACAGAAGTTTTCTAATAACGTCTGTGTGTTTTTGGCGTGTCGTGTCGTACAAAACTTCAAAATAGGTACAGTCAAGAGTAGAAAGAATTTTATTAGTTCCTACGGACCGTTCAGCGATAATATCTGACCGCTAATAATAATGACATGTGATCATGTGTGGAAGTCGGTCTATCAAAATTCTCTTGAGTGTGACTTTTAAGTCGGCCCATCGATTTCACAGACTCCCTGACCACATTGTGCTTCCCTTGACTTTCCCTTATTTTTCAGAAAGTGTACCTCCTGCTCTTATTTTTTATTTAACAGTTTATGTACACACATTTAACAAATAGATAAGAAGGAAACAGAAAAATTGGTACAAAAATCTCTTCCAGCATACCTCCGAAAGTCGAATACAAGAGATGTAGACATCGTGTGTAAAAGTTACACTTAGATACGTAGATTAAGAAAAAAAAAACTTAAAATATAACATACTATACTTACATAAATATTACTAAAATAAATATCATACTAATACATAGTACTTAAATAATAATATAAGATAAATAATAATAATAATATCTTTAAATATGCAACTATGATGGTTTCGAAAGGTTCTTTCACTCTTCTTTTAAAAACTGAAAGAGCTTTGCAGTCCCTAATGTCAGTCGGCAGTGAATTGCAGAATGAGAGTTTGGGCAAGGATAAAAAGCTCTGGAGGCATTTCAGCGAGTGAAATGTGTAGTGCACCTTGCGACTTACTTCAGCGACAAGGTTAGTCCACGATAAATAGGAGTCCATGATCACCCCCAGGTTTTTAACCGACTTTGCGTATTCAATTTGAACACTATTAAACAGGAGTGGAGACAGCGCCGCAATATAACCGAGGCCTGAGACTTCTTAAGGTTGATTTGCAGCCCAAAGGACCGTGACCACTCCCCAATTAACATCAGATCACGGTTCACGGTAGACACAGCGGCTTCTGGCAAGCCTCAGAAAATGATTGTTAAGCTGCAGGTCCTCGGCAGAGATGGAAGTTAAGAGGAGATAACTTGATTAATAGAGTTAATAGAAAAGATAAGAGGAGTGAGAACGCCACCTTTTTTATGTTTGTAACCTAACAAGTTTTGTGAAGAAACAAAAAATAATAATTACAATCTTTAATTTATACTTTTATTCTAATTATTTAATTGCACCGCTCGATTTTAACCGGGCTGCACGAAAACTTGATCTAAATAGTGTTTTACGCATTTAGGTCGCAGGTATACTATTGTTATATTAAACACTGAAATATATATTGTTTACAATATAACCTCCTTCTTTAGGAAGTCGGTTGAAAATGACGAATTTTACCTTCACTTAGCTCTCATGAAATCTACGAATTTATCCAAAAGGTCAAATCTGCTTCAGTCTTCAACGTAACAACCGTATGCTCAGCACATTTAAATATGCCATTAAACATACTAAATTTAGATACTTTTAGTTTTAGCAATTGCCACGGATTAGATCCGTATTCATACGTTTACTATGAAAATATTGACAAACAGTTTAATTTTAAGGAAGAAGATATTTTAGAGAGTAAACTTTCTTTTGCCAATTAGGTTTGGTGCTGAGGGTTCTTTGTTACAATCTATGAAGTATATCAAAGCACTCGACATGGATGTAGATATGGTCATATGCCTCGAAACTGGTGTTAATCTGGCCATGAGTTGTTCGTGCTTCTGTCATTCCTGTCTGAACTAAACAACGACTAGAACAAATGTCCTCGAGAGGCCGTTATTTTACGTCTTTTTAGGGTTCCCTACCCGAAGAGTAACCAACGGGACCCGATAACTAAGCCTCCGCTGTCTGTTCGTCCGTCTGTCAGCGGGCTGTATCTAATAAATTGTAACAGGTAGACAGCTAAAATTTCACAGAGTGTATTTCTGTTGCCGCTATAACAACAAATAATAAATTAAAAATTAAAGGGACCTAAGTACTAGAAACATTTTTGGCGTTTTTTTCTCGTTTTTAACGGCATTATAAAGGTATATAATAATAGCGATGGTACAGAACCTTCATGTACGAGTCCGACTCGCACTTGGCCGGTTTTTTAACATTACCTCACTCACGTCTTTTCCAACAAAGGGATAGGTAGATTTTAAGTCACAAGTCTGATACGAAACGCAGAACATACGGTATGCTGTAGCAGCCATTTTTCAATAGAGATCCCTGCGAAATACTAGTTTTATTTGAGATTATCTCTTTATCTTCACGCTTCGCCCATGGCTCTTACGAGCAAGATTACATAATGAAATATTTTTATCGTTAATTATTTATCCTAGCGTTTAAATATCTTACTTAATAAGTTATTAATATAAGAGTTTTTACGTTTGCTACTCTATTATTGGCACGTAGGTATACTACGACCTGTATAGATATCAAAACGTAGACCTACATACATGGATACCTTTTATTCTAAAATATATAGTTGTTTCCTTCGAATGCAACCAGGAACACCATGGTTAAGTACTTATCTTATTTACGAGTTTAATATTAGTAGCCAAATCGTCCCACTTATTACCACCGACCACAAGTCAGTGGAATATTTACACTTACAGCATAATTTATTTTATAACGAAAAGCGAGATATATATTGCTTTTTTAAAGTGGTGAACCCACGGTTTTCGTAGGGCACCGACAAAAATATGACAGAACCGTCCAAACGAAAGACTAACCTTAATAAGAGTTGTCGCTCGCAACTCTAGAAAAACTACATTTTATTTTATGATCTTACTAATATCGATATAAGAACATCATATTAAGCCTCTTTGTTAAAGGAGATATTATTCAAATATTTAAGTTTTTTCACCGTACGATGATAGCTCCTTATAGATAAACTAATACATTTCGTTTAATTACAGGAGGTGTAATCTAAATATTTAAGTTTTTCACTGTACTGATAGCTCCGTATGGATATAGTAATCGATGTACGGTTAATAGTATAAGCGTCTTTGTTAAAGGAGGTGTAATCTAAATATTTAAGATTTTACTGCACTTATAGCTCCTTATAGATAAACTATCTATGTACGTTGAAGCTTCTTTATCAGAGGAGGTGTAATCTAAATATTTAAGTTTTTCACCGTACGATAGCTCCGTATGGATATAGTAATCGATGTACGGTTAATAGTATAAGCTTCTTTGTTAGAGGAGGTGTAATCTAAATATTTAAGATTTTCACTGCACTTATAGCCCCTTATAGATAAACTATCTATATACGTTGAAGTTTCTTTATCAGAGGTGTAATCTAAATATTTAGGTCTTTTCACTGTACTGATAGCTCCGTATGGATATAGTAATCGATGTACGGTTAATAGTATAAGCTTCTTTGTTAAAGGAGGTGTAATCTAAATATTTAAGATTTTCACTGCACTTATAGCTCCTTATAGATAAACTATCTATGTTCGTTGAAGCTTCTTTATCAGAGGAGGTGTAATCTAAATATTTAAGTTTTTTCACTGTACTGATAGCTCCGTATGGATATAGTAATCGATGTACGGTTAATAGTATAAGCGTCTTTGTTAAAGGAGGTGTTATCTAAATATTTAAGATTTTACTGCACTTATAGCTCCTTATAGATAAACTATCTATGTACGTTGAAGCTTCTTTATCAGAGGAGGTGTAATCTAAATATTTAGGTCTTTTCACTGTACTGATAGCTCCGTATGGATATAGTAATCGATGTACGGTTAATAGTATAAGCTTCTTTGTTAAAGGAGGTGTAATCTAAATATTTAAGATTTTCACTGCACTTATAGCTCCTTATAGATAAACTATCTATATACGTTGAAGTTTCTTTATCAGAGGAGGTGTAATCTAAATATTTAGGTCTTTTCACTGTACTGATAGCTCCGTATGGATATAGTAATCGATGTACGGTTAATAGTATAAGCTTCTTTGTTAAAGGAGGTGTAATCTAAATATTTAAGATTTTCACTGCACTTATAGCTCCTTATAGATAAACTATCTATATACGTTGAAGTTTCTTTATCAGAGGAGGTGTAATCTAAATATTTAAGTCTTTCACCGTACGATAGCTCCGTATGGATATAGTAATCGATGTACGGTTACTAGTATAAGCTTCTTTGTTAGAGGAGCTGTAATCTAAATATTTAAGATTTTTCACCGCACTTATAGCTCCTTACAGATATACTAATCTATTTACGTTTAATAGTAAGCTCCTTTGTTAGAGGAGGTGTTATTAAAATATTTAAGATTTTTTTACCGCACTTATAGCTCCGTATGGATACGTATAGTAATCTATGTACGTTTAATTGTAAGCCTCTTAGTTAGAGGAGCTGTAATCTAAATATTTAAGAATTTTTTACCGCACTTATAGCTCCTTACAGATATACTAATCTATTTATGTTTAATAGTAAGCTCCTTTGTTAGAGGAGGTGTTATTAAAATATTTAAGATTTTTTTACCGCACTTATAGCTCCGTATGGATAGGTATAGTAATCTATGTACGTTTAATTGTAAGCCTCTTAGTTAGAGGAGCTGTAATCTAAATATTTAAGATTTTTTTACCGCACTTATAGCTCCTTACAGATATACTTATCTATTTACGTTTAATATTAAGCTCCTTTGTTCGAGGAGGTTTTATTAAAATATTTAAGATTTTTTTACCGCACTTATACATATACTAATCTATTTACATTTAATTGTAAGCCTCTTAGTTAGAGGAGGTGTTATCTAAATATTTAAGATTTTTCATCGTACGGATAGCTCCTTATAGATACTCATGTATATACGTTTAATATAAAAAGGTTAATACTAGAAACATACACTACACTAACGTGTACTCTGTGGCCCATGATTGAAGTTTCAGTCGACACAAAAGGTGAAGATGATATCACGCCTATAATATACGCCTCAAGGGGCTGCGCAGAGATAGTAGTCCCGCGGGTGGAGCTGCGGTATCCTTTCGTGCAATCAAAGATGACTGAAACAAATCATGGGCCTGCTTCCCTATCACTGTGTCTATTTATTTATTTATTTATTTATTATTTATGTGTCGATCACAATAAATACAAATTCTATAACTAATTTATATCTAAGTTAGCAAGAGACGCGGTATGTATGTACAAGTAGGCCGCCTTAGTACTAAAATGTTAATACTATAGAGGGATGAGCCCAGGGTAATAGAATACAATGACATCAGGCTTAATAAAGAACCTGGCACACAAATATGAATGACAGAGATACTACAAAGCTAAACTTCGTCTAAAAACTTAATGCGCCGAAAGAGCCCCTTAGACCTATTCTACATAATCGTTAAAGAGTCACGACAGCAATACAAAGATACTATTTCGAATTTATCGATCTATATGACTAACATATTATATGTTACTATAGTTACGGGGTACTTAGGGTACGTACTTATCTTAAGTGAAGTTGTTAAAGTAAGGTAAGTTTACTCTTCTTTTTCCTCGACTGCAGACAGGAACAGTTTTTGGCAGCAGTGCGTGAATTTAGCTAGAATAGAAAGAAATATTATGTTATTTTTTTATGATAAGAGGTATGGTTTAAATAATTGTGACACCAGACGAATTTCAATATCTCCAAAACGTCGGTCAAGTTAATTTACATAGATATCTGCAGCTGTTTTAATAAATACTTAACCAACCATAAAGATACACTAGAAATAAAATAAAAACTACTAACTAAATGAACTCTAAAATATGGCGTCAAAAATTCATCCTTTTGGGTATGTCACCGGAAAATTGCAGACTCCGGAAGACTGTAATAAATCTTGATTAAATTATAATTTGTCGATATATTATGAAAAAATCGTTTTGTATACAATACATTCTACCCAAATTCAATAGTTTCCAATATATCCGTGCCTTATTCAGAAAACATAGTTTACAATTTCACGCGATATTTTACAATCTTGCGGCGTTTGCCATTTTCCGGTGACAGGTACACTTCTTCTGGAAGTGTACACAAAAGTCTGGCGGCATTGCCATGTTGTATGGCAATATATCTCCAAATAAATATTGTAACGTAATAAAGCATTTTTTTTGTTAAAATCAAACAAATATTAATCTTGTTATGAAAGCAGTGGCTCTCCTGTTAGTAATACGTATACGAATACTTCATGTAATATTATGAAATAATTGATACGTTTAAAAATATTTGAAGTCGATTCGTTTCTGTCAAATTGCACTGCAATACTTCTATTTAGGTAATGTGCCTAGACAATCTTCGTGTTTCAAAGTTCAAACAAGCTACCAATGTTCGGTTGTCACGCCTCGTCACGTACTTTAAACGACTTCAATAAGAAGGGCTATGGAGGTTGTCTTAAACTTGGAATCAAATACAGTCAAATAGCTCGATCAAAGCGAGATAAACCAAGATCAATATGGGGCTATCTTTGCATGGGCGTGCAGTATGCAAGGGTAGGCCAGCCCATACATAATGCCCAAAAAAAAACTCACCACATTATTTAGAGTTGAAATCACGACACTGAAGATGCGAATTAGGTACGCCCAAAGAAAAATTTTTTTTTGGGAGTTATGTATGGGCTGGCCTACCCTTACTGTAGCCTACTGCACGCGAATGGATCTTTGGCTACTGGTAACGAATATAAAAAAAAAAATATCCAACGAATTGAGAACCTCCATCTTTTTTGGAAGTCGGTTTAAAACAAAAACAAATCCAAATACGTGACTAGTCTAGTCTTCTTCATGTTTATTCGTCCGATTAAAAACGAATGTGTATTGTTTCAGAAGTGCGGGGTCATATTTAATGGTGACGTGGTGTATCTAATAAACAGTCAAATATATTTTTCTTAATGAAAGAAAGAAAAAGATTTTATTAGCTGTCGCCTTATTTCAAAAAAAACACGACAGCAAGAAATGGCCTAAAAATTAGAAACAAATGCAGTCTGATGCCTTAATAAAAAACCTTTATACTACACCTGCTTGGAAAGTACCTTGATACTTTATCAAATTTACGGTAGAAAGTACGTCATTGCATATCGAACAAATATGCGGGGAGAAAACGCATCTGAGCGGGAGAGAAAAGTGTATGAAAATCCATTTCTTACGTGGTTTTTCTTTTTTAATTTTGGGTAAGACTATGCGCCGGTAACCTAAATATCAAAAGCCAAAAAGTTTTTACAGTGAGTTTTTATCTCCAAGTTCGCAAAATGACACTGGCCACTAGCTGTGTGTTGGATGGTGTCGGGCTGGCAGTGCGACCCTGCGGCGGCAGGATAAACAATTTGAAAAAAGAACATGTGAAAATTGCAGACGCCATTGGCGCCATTTCCAATTTGTGTGTTGTTTGAGGATTCAGTTTTAACTGCAACAATTTCAATATAAATTTCAATTAGTAAAGATTTCGTTTTTTATTTTCCTTGTAGGTGTAGTATAAAGCACTATGTATCACTCGAGAGAAACTGCGATTCCCGATCTTGGGTGTTTTAAAGCCCTCGCCTACGGCTCGGGCTTCAAACGACACCCTCGACGGTAATCGGTCACTTTCTCCTCTCGGTGAACAATGTACTATTATACTACACCTGCTTGGAAAGTACCTTGATACTTCATCAAATTTACGGTAGAAAGTACGTCATTGCATATCGAACAAATATGCGGGGAGAAAACGCATCTGAGCGGGAGAGAAAAGTGTATGAAAATCCATTTCTTACGTGGTTTTTCTTTTTTAATTTTGGGTAAGACTATGCGCCGGTAACCTAAATATCAAAAGCCAAAAAGTTTTTACAGTGAGTTTTTATCTCCAAGTTCGCAAAATGACACTGGCCACTAGCTGTGTGTTGGATGGTGTCGGGCTGGCAGTGCGACCCTGCGGCGGCAGGATAAACAATTTGAAAAAAGAACATGTGAAAATTGCAGACGCCATTGGCGCCATTTCCAATTTGTGTGTTGTTTGAGGATTCAGTTTTAACTGCAACAATTTCAATATAAATTTCAATTAGTAAAGATTTCGTTTTTTATTTTCCTTCTAGGTGTAGTATAAAGCACTATGTATCACTCGAGAGAAACTGCGATTCCCGATCTTGGGTGTTTTAAAGCCACGACACCCTCGACGGTAATCGGTCACTTTCTCCTCTCGGTGAACAATGTACTATTAAATATGACCACGCTATTCTGAAATACCCTGTGGAACTGGAATTGTATTGATCTGAAAGTTTTGATTCGAAGATGTCAAATCTCAACTCTCTATCTCTCTGAGAGTTGTCAAATGTACAGTTCCAGCGAGAAAGACCACAGGAGCTGCTAGAAAAGCTAATAAACAAGGTGAAACTTACTAGAAGCTTCAGCGACGAACTTGGGCTTGTAGCGAACGAGACCGAAGTACACGGGCACTCCGGCGAGGGTCATCAGGGCTCCGGCTATCACAGCCACGGGCTCGCTCACTATCGGCGCCACCAGCAGGATCGCGCTGACGCCCACGAATACTATCGGGATCCATAGTTGTACCTAGAAGTTTATTCATGAGAATATAGCCTATAAATGACACTATTGACGTTAGTGACGGGCGGGCGTTTTGGGGGATTGTCTTTATGTACGTGTAACTTTGACGTTCAAAAAGTGCTGGCACTCAGCCTAATTTGAATAAATGACTTTTGATTTTTTTATTTTTTATTGGGAAGGATGTTCTAGTCTAATAGAATATTTGGCTAAAAAAAATATCTAATATAAATCCGTCAGATAGATTCCCAAAAAATATTGGACACGTATTTTTTCTTCTGCCACGTAAACAGAAAATGAAGACGATACAGGGCGTTGAAAACTCGTGTGACGTCACTTGCCAGTACACTTTTTACTGGAAAGTGACGTTACAAGCCCGCAACTCCTTATTTTTGATGCGTTTTATCTTCTTTTTTTTAATTTGATAAAATAAAAAAATACGTAAGTATCCAATATTTTTCGATAATCTAACTGACGGACTAAATAAAATCATAGTTTTTCAACCCAACCCTATTGTCTATTTTCTTCAACAAAACTTGCGTGCAAATTACAAACGGCGGGAAGACAGCACGATCAACATTTAAAAACATATTTGTTCCTTTGTTTCATTTTTATTAAGTATAGTAAAAAAATTCTGCTGATATAATCGCACATTCCGACGACATCTGTTTTCACATACGTAAATAAAAACAGATGTATGAAACAGCTGATTTATTTTTTCGCAATTTGATGTTAAGTAAAAAAAAAATTAAAAACTCAAAGCATTTATTTCAATTAGACCATTTACAGGCACTTTTGAATTGTCAAGGTCGGTCGGTCAAAAACATGAAGCTATTTGCATGTTCCAAAGCGTAGATCCCTATGGACAAGAACGTGCAAGAAACTCCACGGACACTTTTAAAAACAATATTTTTTTACAAAGTTATGGATACCTCGTTCTCACTTATATGTGAGAACGATGTAAAAGACATGAAGGATAAAAGCGTCCGGAGTGAAAAGAAACAATTAAAATAAACCGTGGCAGCCGAGAAATGACCAGTCCCAGCTAACGGCGCCCGTTCACGAACATGAGGCATGCGCTAGCACCATTCGGCTCAACCATTTTGAAAGGAGCCAAATGATCCAACGCGGTATGATGTACCATAGTACCTAACCTGGAGGAAAACAGGTATGATATCACTATGTCTTCTTACTTTAATGGGTCTGGGCAGGTCGGGTCTCTTGTAGCGCAGCCACAGCACGGCGCTGCAGCTCAGGGTCGTGAAGAAGGACTCCACCACGGTGCAGTACGTGATCAGCGACGTCAGGTTGTCGGGTATCAGCATCAGCATTGACAACAGCATCTGTCACATGAGGATATCATCACGCGATGTTTCAAGGTTCATTATTTTTATTTTTGCATGTATGTATATTAATCGTTCCATTGAAAATTTTGTTTTATTTATTATTTAAGAAGTTTTACATATTATAGGTACTTTAAATACTTTACTATACACGCTGAAATTTTAATGTTTATTTTCCTGCGGCATAACGATTAGCCATCAGTAGTACTATCGAAAAATAAAGTTAAACTTATTTTTTTTTTGCTTTCAAATAATTAAACTTATATTCATACTCAAAAGCGTGAGAAGCAACAGTAACTCACTGGACGTGACGTAGGTACTACACTTAACACACGTTCGGGCCGCCGTTCGCTCTTTTCACTTTGTCGGCAGAGCGGCGGCGCGCCGACAAAGTAAGATTCATAAATGTTCAGAGCAAAATAAGCTCTCGCACGTAGTAATACGGCATTAACTTGCCTGCAAGCAGGCGGCGCTTGAGTTGCGCGCGGCATCCTTTTTAACCGACTTCAAAAATAGGAGGATGTTTTTTCTTTTAATGTTAACTTATTCGGTACCTATTGTGTTTCATTAAATCAGGAGTACCTATCAGCTGGTTGATACGCGAAGGGCAACGACCGCGGCCGCTTTGCGCGGAACTATCTCGATGTAATTCGCTTTCGAGTTTTGTTTATCACAATTGTTATTCTGCCATTTCGTGATTTTCAATTTATTATTTTTCGTAAATCGATTGTATTACCAAGACAAACTCATTTCGCTGCGGGAAAACAACCATTAAAATTTCACACTGTATACAACTAAAATAAAACTTCCTATCTAAGTAAACCATATATAAAAAAATATCCTGTCGAATTGAGAACCTCCTCCTTTTTGGAAGTCCGTTAAAAATATGAATATGTTGAAAGGGGTGTGTGCCTGGAGATCTGTCATACAGGTCCCGAACCTAGTTCAGGCTCCAGCTCTCACAAAGTTTTTAGCGTAAGACAAAATTAGATAAATAAATTTCTGTAACAATGTGCCTCTATGAGAGAAAAAGAAAACCCTAAATGAAACATGGCGTCAAGAAATTCGTCCGCATTGAAAAGACTAGCAGCATCGCCACGTTGTATGGCAATGCTTATCCTCTGTCCAAAGTAAAAGCCAGTCCTTGGATCATAATTTGAATAAATTACTTGAAGAACAATGTGGAATATGAAAATATTTTAACATAAACATCAAAATAGTCATACCTTATCCTTTCATTCCTTATCATAGTTACTACCTTATCAATCTCCTATGAAAATAGCAAGATTGTTTTTTTTTACTATCAAGTTCGCGTTTAACCAAAATCTCGCTCACCACCGCGATGATGTGGTTGACGATGAAGCCCGCTAGCCTAGAAGTAACCTATTCGCTCTTGACTTCACGTTTCAAAATCTAGTTGTCCATTGTCCTGACTTAGAAAACATAGTACAGATCAGATTGAAAAGTTTACGTAAGACTATAACTACGAGAATAACAATTGCGACTGACATTTACGTCGATGAAGACGAAAAGACTAATCTATTTTTTCAGTATTTCAATTGCAGAAAAGAATAATGTCGTTGCGACGCCAGAAGCAGTTTCCGCAAGAGGAAATAGCTTTTACTAGAAAGGAGGTTTTAAAATATCCTGGCTCATCCAGGATATTTATATAAAACGTTAAGATGTATTTTAGATTCACGAACTAATACAATGAAATAATGAATGAATGTTAGCTTTTACTAGAAATGAGGTTTTAAAAATATCCTGGATGAGTAGGTACCTAAAGATTTATTTTAGATTCACGAAGTAATACAATGAAATAATGAATGATTGTGTTTTTGTTCATCTATCTTTTCTGTAATGTTTATAGTGTACATAATAAAGAGTATTCTATTCTAGTTTAAGACCTTTTTGCCAAAAAGTTATCGAACTTAACTTAATGTCAACGCTAGAAATTCGAAAAGTATTCGTTGAAACGTAGCAGGTGGGATAATAATGACCAGAGTATGGCTCAGGATATTCCACTAGAACTTCCTTACGGTGAAAAATCCTTGAGGAATAATTTTCGCCTTCTGGGAACGCCGGCGAAGCTGTTGGCAATAGGTAGTTTTAAACTTATTTTGGCTTTATTTATCGTCCTTGTATAATGTACCACTGATGGGCAAAGGCCTCCCCAAATCCCTCCAGGTTTTCATTACGCGAGCCACCTCAAACCCACAGAAAGGGACTAGGTCGTCTCGCCACCTCTTCTTATGCGCCCCCGAGACGATCAATTGCAATTGTCAATTTTGCGTTATTGTCAATTGCCATTGATCGGTTACAAGTAGGTACAATTGACGCGATTGACGATCGCTTCGATCATTCGTGCGTCTGACAGCAGTGAAATTGATCCTCGCTGCCTGTGCGAACACCAACTGTTCCAATACCAAAAAGCATACTGCACGCAACATTGAAACCTGCATTTAAGGCACTTCAATTGCAAACGTCAATAACGTAGCACATTGACAATTGGCATTAATCGTCTCGGGGGCGCATTATTAGGCCAGCCTAGGCTTCGCCGTCCGTCCACAGGCACCCACTTTGTGGAGACTATTGCCCAGAGGTCACCATGCATGCAACCCATGTGACCCGAGCCCGACGTCAGTAACTTATGACATAAACTTCAATGAAATAATTCCCAACGACGAATATAACAAGTTTGATTTCCATAAAATGTAGATTTCCTATTAACCCACCTTAGGATACATAGTTATCTACATCCTATTGATAGAATGACTGCATTTCTATCTAACATTGTGAATGGCATTTTCTTGCGTGAAAGCTATACAAAGTTATTTTTAAAATCAATTTTGCAGCAAATGGAAAATGTCAGTTACGACGCCGCCGTTGGAAGCCACATCCGAGAGAAACATACATGGCAGGCATTATACTCGATCAGTTATTTACGTACATGTTACAAAGCAACTCATCTCTCTGCCTACCCACGGCAACAAGGTATAAAGTCACCTACTTTGATAGAAAAATACGGTAAATAAATAAATTTGCTGAAAGGAAAACGTTCTGCCACCATTTACAAGATTGAATGGGACACGAAAAAGCATTTGAAGACACTTCCAAAAATACTTTGACAGAAATAAGTCTAATCTTGGCCATTAAATTAACTAGTTTCTTTTGCAGTGTTGAATGATTTGACCAGTACAGATTGTATGGACTTTAAAAGAGACTTTGACCTCTGATTTTGTTTCGGTGTTTCTTCTCAGGGTAGTCAGCTAGGAAACATCGGCCTCATCTAGCTTAAAATTACCAAAAAAAATTGACGTGTAAAAGTGTTATGTTTAACCTACTTGCAAAATAAATATCATTTATCATTAATCATTGTAACGTGAATAATTGGAGATATTTTATTGCTAGACTTATTTATATTTATGTTGAAATTTAAAATAGTGATGGCAGCCCCCGACTGATATTTTTGGTTTTTTTTATTAAGTCGGGGGTTTTTAAATTATTTTATCCTTTTTCAATAACGTTTTAACCGTAGTGGGTTTTTTTTAATTTTGCTTTTTATTTCAAACTTTTTAGAGAGCATAGGTATTATGTACATTGTACTACATATCGATATAGTTTGTTTAATAGTAATAATATATAAGTATTAACAACTAAACTTTCCCCGGGTTTTTGTTGTAACTCAACTCGATATCATTACGTAGATCGAAAATAATAAGTTGCGACGATGTAGAAAAAATTGAGCCGCAGCTCTACAATAGTTGTTAAACAGAAGAGAAGATATTTTTAACTAAAGAAAGAAAAAAAATACTATGCGTTAAAAGGTGTCACCGTAACACCTATCTAAGAACATGCGCCAATCAAACCCGAACCCTTTACTGAAAACCGCATCAAATCGGACTAGTAGTTTTGGAGATAAATGGAAAAATTGGTTTGCAAAAACAAACAAACATCCTCTCACCCCAAACGCATATACCGCCTCCGTACCGTCGTGGGTAAAAATAATCATTAAGATCAGTTCATAAACAATAAATAAGTTTTGCCCGAATAGATAACTCCAAAACCATGTACAAATCTGCATACCACTTCACAGCGTACCAGCGGGATGTTATGTTACGAAGACGTAGAAGAATCGGTGTCGCCCGTAATCAGCATAAGCCTTTTATCAAATGTAAATAAGTGACTTACCAGAAACACAAGCGACGGCAACGGGGACATACACTTGACGTTGATGTGCGCCAACAGTTCGGGCATGTGTCCATTGCGGGCGCCGGCGAAGCACATGCGCGACGACGTCATTATGTGCACCGAAAGACCACCGAAGATCGCGATAGCCACCAAGGTAGGCATCGCCCATCGGAGGAAACCCAAGCAGGATACCGCAAAGTCCTGAGAATAGAAGTCAAAAATATAGCAAAGAACTGCTTAGTTTTGTAGAATACTTTTCCACAAACGTTTGAAACTACGTCATATTCTATTCAAATCAAAATATGTAACTCGATTGCTGCGCATGCAATATCCTGCCCTAATTAAACATCGATACTCGGCAAATTCCAAATTGTCGACGATATAACGATAATATAATAACAATCACTTTACTATATTATCCTTAATAGAAAGATTCTAATATAAAAACCAATTTATTCAAATGCTAATTATATCTACGCGAATAAATATCAAATTCCCTTTATTTTAACCACTGTTTAAAATAGATGTTCACTTAGAGGAGATTGCGACTAAATTTTGATCGTTTAAAATGGAGAAGTTTCACGATGTTTCATACTAAGACTGCTCATTTAGTGAGAAAAGAAATGAAATACTTACAATTATAAATCACTGAAAAATTTACTAAAGCACAATAAACAAAACGGGACACAAACGGCACAAGTGACTGCACACCTTGCACCCCGGAGAAATTGTGAGCACTAACCGACTCCGAGCCCCGCCGCCTAAGGCTTGTGACGTCACGCCCAGGAGCTGCGCTTGTCACGAATTGCTCTTGAAAGCGCAACTTCAAAGACCCGTACCTTTTTTATTTCTAGAGATTTTAATTATTCTTTCATCCTTTGTTTCATTTGACTAAAACAGAAGTTTAGTTTAGTTTACAACATTTTTTACACAAAGGTTTTCACTTTGTGTAAAAAATGTTGTAAACTTGTGTTCCGCTGTGTTTCGATAGAATAAGTAACCCTTTTTCAGATCAAAGAGTAAAAATATTAGGACGTCTAGTTTTTGTGTTATTTCATATTTTGTATCTAAAATATAAAAGCCTCAAATTACTTGTTGTTTTATATTTATTTGGGTGAGTTTCATGTAAACATGTAATTTAATCGAAATATATTCTCGGCTCATGTTCTAGTCATAGTCAAAAATCCCTTGTATCTCCCTTCATAAAACTTCAAATCTTGGTAAACCGTTCTCCGTGTTCATCGCTCATCCTTTCGAGGTTTTAAGAAAAAAATGCGTGTGCAAAAATGATTTTTCATGGACTTGTGGACTCCCATTTTGGGATAATTCTTCAATTAATTTGAAACAATTTCTAAATGAACCTTTTTCACAATTTCACTGTCAAAATGTTGTCCTATAAAATTCATCCTTAATTTATTTTAATTTGGAGTTTTAGATTTAAATTTTAATATGAAAGAAAAGGGAGTTAGTGATAGCGTGACGGTTGACAGGACAGTATGGAAGAAAAAAAACGTGTTGCGCCGACCCCAAGTTACATGGGATAAGGGCAGGAAGATGATGAATTTATTTTAATTTGGGGTCCAATCCCTTGATGTACTAACATCAATATATACTAATATATAAGTACATTTCCAACGTGCAATTGATTTTATTCATATTTGCATGAAAATACTTTAATGTTACGGACAAGAGGTAGTAAAACCTATAAATCCAGTATTTGCACTTTGAGATTCTACGCAACGAGCAGTTAACTTATTACTTGTGGAGATGTAATTGTTGTTCAAGAGTCAACAGCCTGCCATATTATAAACCGGGTCACAAAAATGTCATAGCCGCTTCGTATCAGACGGTTATAAAGATCCCGATAGTACAAAACTAACTAGATCAGCTACCGATTTTATAAAATGCGAATACATTTATAAAAATACGTTTTGAACATTTATTTATGGTTTTAAAAATAGCACAATTTTAGGAAAATTATACAAGTACTTCAATGTTTATAGCGAGTCTCTGTGAGTATCGAAATAGTTCACTCGAGTTTCTAGCCTGCACTTAAAATAGCGCTGTGCAAAACAAGTGTCTCAATTAAAAAGTTATTTAGTTAGCTAAACTAACAAATCTGGGCTAACTAGATAATTTGCTTTATTTGCGCAAGTAGCCACTTGCGCAAATAAAGCAAATTATCTAGTTAGCCCAGAAACAAATGAAGGAAAATGCTTATTTAACCACGATTAGCTAAAAACATCATTTATTACGAATGACAACTAGCCGCCAAGAAAGGATTACTTGAATCTTCTTGGAAGTATATAAAAAACCTGATAAAATAAGTGACGAATTTTAGTCATAAGTAGGTAAGCACAAACAAAATTACTATAATTCATTTATGGGCGTTTTTTTTTAATCCCTTTAAAAAAATCTGGAAATGTCTTTTTCCTCCATTATGGGAATAGCACTTCAGTGTTGTCAGGCTATTAATTTGCCAATGTCATGTCCAGACAATTACTGTGCATTCCAGGTTCCGTGGAAGAGATCGCGGAATGCGATTAGGCCGCCCTTTGTATGCATTTTAATTTTAAGTTCCCTTTTCATTTGTATTATGGTACACGATTTTTTTTCAATCTGTGCTGTCCCACTTCTAGGCAAAGGCGTCCCCCACCTCCTACCCCCTTGTCCTGAACCACCTCAAACTAACCCTGACAGTAGGCGTCACGGTCGTCTCGCCACCTCTTCCTAGACCGGCCTCGGCGGCGCCATCCATCCTCAGGCACACAGGTTGTGAAGACTATTGGCCAGTGACCCACCCATCCACCCATTTAGCTCGGCAGCCATTTTTCCTACGTCTATGACACCCGCTTTTGAGCGCAGCTTAACGTAAACAATTTAGTATTTCATTAATAAATCCACATAATTATGTACTCACCACAGCAATAGCTTCGGTAGCTAGAACGCCCATGGGTCCGAGGACCGCCAGGTAAGAAACGTTGGCCAGCAGATAGATGGCCGTCACCATCGGCAGGGACACGTAGATTGCGCGGGGGAGGTTCACAAACGGATCCTTTAGCTCTTCCGTCATAAAGTTCAGGTAGTTCCTAAGAAAAAAACACGTATAGTAGTGGCGACTTAATCAGGATTAAGACTAGCTCGTTCAATCGCCTAGCTTTCTCCTAACTATGTTGACTGCTTCCAGTCTAAATCCTCCACCCTAACCCATTAACTGGTACCTATAAAATGAAAATCCTTCGCAAGACTGGTGCCAGATCTCATAGCTTCTGAAAACCCGTAACGACAGAGAAAGATCAAGGATCGCAATATTAAGGGTTCATTTCATGTTAGTCTGGCAGTTTGAGTTCTTTATGCGGCCTACCCAAATGTCCTTACTTTGGTATTGTTCGTTAAATCGTTGAGCTCCTTAAAGTTCTAAGTTTGAGCTACACGATAACTGACAAATGCTTGCACTGTCTGGACAGGTCCACTCAAATCTGTGTGGTAGTTTCCTCAAAAGACCTACATGGTTCTCATATGATTTGACCAGTACGTTTGTATGGACTTAAAAAGAGACGACCTCCGAGTTTGTTTCGGTGTTTCTTGTCAGGGTAGTCAGCTAGGAAACACCGGCCTCACCTAGTTTAAAAATGACCAAAAAAAGGTTGACGTGTAAAAGTGGTACGTTTAACCAACTTACAAAATAAATGTAATTTATTATTTAACAAATGACAGCCGAGACCAACAGCTTAACGTGGTTTCCGAGGAACGGTAGAATCTCGGTATAATAAGATTCATCCACGGACCGGCCGCGGCTAGCATTGCTTAACTTTCAAGATAGACCCTTTCAGCTGTTATTATTGAGCCACAAGCTCCTCCGAGTAAATTATTCACACTTTGTTAAATGAAAACAAATGACGTCCTTGCTTTAAAAAGGTTATGATCCCATAAGAGTATTCATACCTATGTATAATTATTTAGTAGGTACTTCCAACCAATTATATATTTCCTCATCTAGCACACTTGTTCAAACATGAATGATATTCAAAACAATAGCTGTAACACTTAAAAGCACAAACACATAAGTGGTTATTTTCCGAAGTTAATGATCACTTCTATTTACGGTTTTCCTTATACGAAACTCCGCAACTGGTGTGTATCTTTTTTGTAAAAAACCGCGATGTTCTCGGGGTTTAACCGTAGACAACGAAGACAATAGACCTGTTGCGCGCCGTGGGGACCGTATGGTTATATCCCGTCACTTTGTGACAAGGAATGTTTTTGTGCGGAAGAATTTCGCGAGAAATATTTCACTCGATCGCATCGCACCAAATTGCAACAGTTGAAACAACTACATCGAAATTGCCAACGCTGACTGCTGGGCGAACTGCGCAGTTCAAATCAAAAGAGCCCCACACCCCCACCCCCAACCCCGCCCTATTAGTATGACAATAATTCCATGGGTTGGGAATATATAGGTAAACTAATTGAATTAAGTTCCGCACGTGGGTACACCCACCCCATTAATTACTTAGCAATGCAGCGTCGAATCAAATTGGATCGATATCAAACACATTGATATTACAGTCATTCAACAGTCTGTTAGTGCCGTATATATAAATGAGGATATTCGCGTACCGACTATGGTTCAATTACAACAACTGTACTATTCCTACCTCGGTAGCTACATTCGCAATCACACAAAAACGCGTTGAGCAGGATCCCAGACTATGATTCAACTGTCGTGCAAACCGCAACAAAAATAAAACGAAGGAGCGCAAGATAATCTTCATTAAATCATTACATACAAAAAAAATAATATAAATAATGCACTTACCAGCCAGAATAAGAGAAGATGCCAGAGTAGAATGCGACAGACCAGTCGCTAACCGAAGACTTTGTTCCAGCCCAACCATCTTCAAAATGTTCCGTTCCACCTTTTGAATTAAAACAAAATATTAAGCGGGTTGTTGTGGGGTTATTATTATGAAACTTTTGTTGTTGGAACCTCTTTCTGTCTGAATCTTAATCCCTATGCTCTTGAATGAAAAGGAGTGAATGAGTGGTAGTGTGTAAAGTAGCATGGCAGAAAAGGGCAGCATGGAAAAAAGAAACGTGTTGCGCCGACCCCAAGTAACTTGGGACCAGAGCAGGAACATGATAAGTAACATGCTCAGCCTTAAAACTCCAGAATCAGGCAGCAGGGTTTATACTAACCTAACCTAAATCACAGTCTATGTACACCATCAATACGAGATGCAAATCAATCACACAGTTAAAGTGATTGGCCTGACGCCCCGCAAGTAATAACAAGCCCCACTCGGGAAGCCTTAGGAAGACCTTTGGACACGAAGCTCGCAGAATCTTAATATGACCCACGTAAGTGATTGGTCGGACATCACAATTGCGCGTAACAAGGGCCCGGTCGTTAACCTGTCTAGCCGATGCATTGTGCCTATTACGGAGGGTTAAAGTTTGAAGTCACAGCCTCTTATTTTGTTGTATTAATATACTCCCCTCGTTTCCCAAGAAGCGTTACAAATACTTTTTAAACTGTTGCCCTACATGTTAGAAAAAACTCGAAGAGAAGCACTACGAATAAAGTTGCAATAATTATTATTAATAAACAAGCGATCACGTTAAACGACCAGACAGCGAAATTATCTCGAATACCGTGTATTTTATTGATTGCTAAGACTTGACATTTACGGGCGTCCGGTCGTTCCACCCCAGCCTCCACTCCCCAGTGGGGGGAACTACCCCCTAGGTAGCAATAGCAGCTTCACGGTGCTTCTCAATATAATTCTAGGTACTAATGAGGTAGTTCTCCAAACACCATTACTTGATAGAAAATAATATTTATGTCCTTTCAAGTAAACATGCGCCTCATCTAGACGATTAATAGAAAAACATCTTGTGCAATTTAATCGATGATTACTTTATGACGTATAAAAATAGATACAGGTATTATTTTTCCCTATTAAGTTGTAAACAATCTGTCTAGACAAATTAATTTTTTCCATAGTTGTTGCGATTCAAATAAATCTCAGGTATTTTCACTATCATGTACTCAAAAGTATTAGATTTCTCTTTATCAAGTTAACGACCGTCTAGACGAGAGATTCTCAAACTATTTTGGGCAAGAGAGCCCTTTTCTAAAATGCTGATACTTCAGACCCTCCAAAAATCCTATCTCTAGTTTTTTTCCTATTGATACAAAATTTATCAATTTAAAAATTTGCCGAATTTGTCGAACTTGTACGCGCTTATCAACTTGTTGAGTTTTACACTTTCTACATTACTTCTTATATTAGTTATTCTTATGACAAGTTGGCACACGTAACACAAATTATCCAGTATCTTGAAAGTTTCAAAAATGAACTTGTATTAATTAATTGGGGTCGATTTTTACACCTCGTCGAGCCCCAAAATCTCGTTTTCGTTCATGTCGACCCCTAAGAAGCAGATTTCGACCCTGGTCTAGACCAATTACTAGGTACCCGTGTTATTGCGCATCAATCAACAATTACTTCTATTTTTTAACCGACTTCCAAAAAGGCGAAGGTTCTCAATTCGGTAGGTTTTATGGATGTACACCGATTACTCCGGGGTTTCTGTTCAGATTTCTGTGATTATTTTTAGTTCGATGCGGTATACTAACATTTGGTGCCGTACAAATTTAATGCAGTTTGGTATTTTATGAGCATTTTTGCTTACTTGTCGCTTACTTGGATGATATCATTTTTGCATCCTTGTTTGTTCCCCGATTACTCAAAGCCTGGCCTGATTTTGAAAGAGTACTAGTATATACATACTTCCCAGGTGGTCCCATGGTCATCAGGACAGGATCTGATGATGGGATCCTGGAGATATCGAGGGAAATCTTCAAAATTTATAGGCACACTTGAACTATTTAGGGTATTATTTTTTTACTATTTTTTTTTTGTGGCAAACCAAATTTTGCGAAGGCGCGGACGAAAGTCCTAAAGGTACCTTACAGTATGTGCTTACTATTAAGTTTTGGTTTTTGGGGGGTGCATGTCACAAAAAGTCAAAAATAAAAAAATCTTCAAAAAAATACAACCAACTTCCAAATAAAAAAAAACTAGTAAAAAATAAACCTTAATTTCGGAATTCGGTGTTTTTGTTTATTTTATTCTTTGAAGTGTTTTTTTTATTTGGAAGTCGCTTGTATTTTTTTGTGAAAAGTATTTTTTTTTATTTTTCACTTTTTAGTGGTACCGCGCAACTTTTTTAGTAGTGGACCACTGAAAAGTTACAGGAAAGCAAAATACGCAATTTTGTTTACTTGTATCACATATTTTTCCAGTTATTTCGACTCAAAAACCAAACTTGACGGAGTTATGAGGTAACAAACATAAAAAAAATACAAACGAGTTCCAAAAAGTGCAAAATAACTTTAAACCACACCAGAAACACCTTGATTTTCTCTTTTTCAAAATATTAAACGAAAGGAGGACCGGCAAAAATGAATGGAGCCAAGTCTATATAAGCAAATAACGTTGAGCGGCATGTCGTTGGAAAGATTTCTATATTTTCTACAACTTTTACTGTAGTGGTAAGTATCGAATCGCTGAGGAAAAAAGTTATGGCAAAATAAAGATAAACAATAATAATCATCCTACCAAGGCAGATGATGATTATGTACTTCTAAAAGTTTAGAAAGCTATATTGGGGTCGGCTTCCAGCTAAACCGGAGTCAGCTGAATACCAATATCTGAGGGGTTGTGGAGGTCAGATATTGGAATTCAGCCCAGTTCCTGAACTGGTTAACACCAACTCGATACTTCTTGGCATAAGATTTTTTTTCGAATGCCAAAGATCTACAAAAGACAGCCGGGACCAACCACTTAACGTACTTTTCGAGTCATGCAGGAGTTTCGGTATGTTAATATGGTCACCCATCCACAGACCGACCTTGGCAAGCGTTGCTTAACCTTGAAAATCGACCCGAGCGGCTGTCATTATTTAGCCACTTTATTAGTAGAATTAATAATAAATGATTAAATTCAATGAGTGGTTTTACAAGCCCAGGTAAGTATTATAATTCTTATTTAGTATGTGTTGTTGATTTGGAGTGTAACAGAAAGATAAATACAAAATGCGTACGTATATATAAGTTAGTACTTACATAGTTCACAGAGTCAGATGGCAAAGGTAACATACAAATTCGGATCCATACATTTTCTTATACCTCTAAAATGAAAACGGTAACATGAAGATTCATTTTATTTGGCCATAACTTTTATCCCACACCGATTTGAGACTTGCCGCTAAAAATTGTATAGAATAAAAAAACCTTTCCAACGGTATATAGCTTATCGTTGTTGGCCATAGGCTACATTGCCGGTCCTCCTTTTTTCCGTCTAGCTAGACCACTTGTTAGAAATCCATGTTATGTGCGAACTAATTAATCATTACTTTGCATCCACTTAACTCCACTCAAGTGTAATATTAAACAGTCGAGTCGTGTAATAAGGGGTGATTGATTATTGAGTGCGTTTTGCGGTTGTATAAATACATCCTAAAATAACTTCACATCGTGTTTTATTAAAAAAAAAACTCCTTACTACTCTGATGATAACGATAGATAGGTGAATAATACTGGTATTAATTCAAAAAGTGCATTGTATCAGGGTCAGTATTTTTTTTTAAAACTTAGATTGACATCTTTCTATCAATATATATGTCACCGGAAAATTGCACACCCCGGAAGATTGTAAAATATCGCGTGAAATTGTAAACTATTTCTTCTAAATATGACACGGATATATTGGAAACTATTGAATTTGGATGGGATTTATTATATGCAAAACGATTTTTTCAAAATATATAAAGAAATTATAATCTTATAAAGATTTACTACAATCTTAAGGAGTCTACAATTTTCCAGTGACATACATATATGCAACTCTTCCGTTGCCGACTGACTGAGTGACTCACAGACAACGCTCAGCCGAAACTACTGGTCGTAGAAAGCTGAAAGTTGGCATGTAGCATCCCTACACTCCACAGGGACACTAAGAGAGGATTTCCCGAAATGCCTGCGGGAACGGAAAAACGGGATATGCGCGTACGAAATCGCCGGCAAAAGCTAGTGCTAATATAATAAAGCCGAAGAGTTTGTTTGAACGCGCTAATCTCTGGAACTACGAATCGGATTTAATAAAGAACAATTCGGAACAGACTGACATTTGGAACTTGGCGCCATATTAACTTTTATTCAGCTCAAAAATACCAATCAAACGATATATTACACGTAGCTATTAAAGAGTGGGACCAGAGTTCATACAAACTGTGGCATCGTCCTTTCTTAAAATGAACTTCTCTTGCATAAAAACGAGAGAAGATTACTGGATTATAAATAATTTAGGTTACCACATTTCGCTGCAAAATCGTAGCCATAGAGCATCCCATTTAATGAAACACACTCAATTACCAATCACCCTTTATATTGTAGTACACACATGTTTGTGTTCACTCGTATAATGCCAATCTTCATCAAATAAATCATCTCTTGACAAAATAGTAATTAGAAAATTAGCCATTATTATTTTGATGAGCGTGTTAGGCCATCATTTTAATAATCTGTAACTGTTCATTGAGACGTGAACAATAGTGGGAACTAACCATTGCCACATAATGATTCTTTAAAAAAATACCGAGATAACTAATATGAAGGGTTGTTGAATGAGCAATCAAGGTGCACCTTTTCAGAACATAAACCACATGTTAGAATGCCCCAAGTGCCCATACACTTGTACATAATTAAACGTCATTGATGGTGCAATGAACGTAGCCCCTTACTGGGCGAAACAATCTAAAGTTAAGTCTTTAGATTGTTTGACACATCGATTCAAAAAGAAGAAGAAGTCGATTCCTAGCACCTAGGTGGAATAGCAGCTCACTTCACCTAAGTTTTAACAATGTGATGTTTACAGAATAACACTGCTGATAACATCAAATTACATGGATCGAATCGAATTTGATTCGAACTTATGTCAAATCAAGAAATCAATCATTATATGCTATCGCTTTTTAGTTCCAATGGCCAATAAACGAGTGGAAAAGATGATCAGCTTCATCTTTTCCACTCGTTTATTGGCCATAGCAAATAACTAACAAATATAACTCTTCATAAATATTATGCAGATCATAAAAGTACCTTATTTTAACTGCTAAACCTGTAACACCTATCAGTTACCATATTTTCTTATAAATACAAACCTGGTGCCTAATTAAAAAGTAGCTCTATATCTACACGTTTGCCTCTGCAGTACGTAACCAATGCTATGCATAACATTGCACTATGCTATAGTCAATAGTTAAAAGAGCTGATGACCTAGAAACGGCTGAACCAATTTTGATATAAGATGTCTAGAACCACTAAACAACCAGCCTTCAAATAAAAAATGGTGAGCCGTCACGGGACGCCTGACAGATGTGAAACATCGAAATTATTTTGTACAAGTAATATGCATAAATGAATTGATTACGACAGGACCTAAATAATTGAAAAAAAACATTTAGACCGTATATAATTATATACTATCGTATAGCGTGGCGACGCCAACAAACGGTTTTACCCGCGGCTATAGATGTTTCACAAAATACACATCCATATCGGTTCACCCGTTTAACAGCTACGGTGCCACAGCCAGACACACAGATGGCGGTCAAACTTATAACACCCCTCTTTTTGAGTCAGGGTTTAAAAAGGACAGGCCAGTATAAAACTGTGTGTAAAGCACCAAATCCGTCAGCCACAGCAAAAAATACTACCTACGTAATAATCAACTTGTATTCATAAAATTTATTTGTACATCGCATTTTTGTAAGTTTACCTTACCCATAGATTCGGTTACATGCATTGTTCTCCGCTTCTCAATACATTTTTGAGACTCAATTATAAATCGGAGACGTTATTATCCTCACATCGAAAACAAGACAAAAGCCGCCATTGTCTTAAAAATAAACACGGCAAGAGAAAAGGCCGAGACTGAAGTAGACATCCGTTTCCGTTGGGATTTATCTCGGTGACAGGAACAAGTGTTCCTCTTTAGCCAATTCTGTGAATTTTATATTTATCTATCTTTTAACAGAACCTATTCTAGGCGCGTGGAAGAAAACGTGCTTCTGAGGCTAGAGCGTAGGAGGGCCAAGTCCAACGATTGTCAGGAAATTTTAAAATGGGATATGACGGAGTTTGCCACGTGCTCAATCCCACTCATTTTGGACTTAGACAGTCATGATCGTTGATCGAATTTCACTTTTCTAGAGCAAGTTGGTGAAGACAAAACTCATTTGAGAGCTAGCACGCTATTGAGAGTTTGATGATATGCTTGGCTACATAAAAAAAGGACAGATGCTAGTTCCACATACCTTTGCTCATCCAAATGATGCCTCCCATGATGATGATGACGAGGGCCGTGATCTTGGTGAACATGAAGACATTCTGTATCCTGGTCGTGAACCTCACGTCATAGGCGTTTATAAAAGTCAGGAAACCTGGAACAAATAAATCCTTAAGTATCTTTCTTCGACAGTCCCTCAAATCATCGGATTGCTTGAGTTTTTTTTTTGCCTAGTCTGTTATGTAAATTCAAGGCATTCGCGCAGGTATCTTGCATTGCCAATGTATAACCTGCCTGATACGTTCATAAAGCTAACGGTAAATCGCGATGTTTTGGTGGACTAGAAATGCTCTATTGTTTAGTAGAGAGTGCTAGAGAGGCCCATTCAGTGTTGTTACGTGAATATTAACAACATTGTATTACAAATACAACAAGGCGAAGAAATTTCCTCTAGCATTAGGTTCTTGCTTTACTAACACTTACAACAAACCATAAGTGCCTGTTATCTCGTGACGACTATGAAATAATCTAAAGCACTCTTTATAAGCTCAGATAATATTGTAAAATTCCAAGTCTTTGGAACTCATTTAATTGATTTCCTGAGTCATTAAATATTCAATAAGAGCGATACGCGAATTACCTATTCAAACACACTATTCGTTTAGCATTAGAAATCACATAGTAATGTGAATGAATTTCTATGAAAAAAAATAACTTGACTCAACCCACAGTAAGTTTAGGTAAGGTAAAAGTCACAATTAATGATTTGCATCTTCAATGTAGTTGTCACCGGAAAATTGCAGACTCCGTAAGATTGTTATAAATCTTTATTAGAATATTATTTCTCGATTTGTTTTGAAAAAATCGTTTTGTATACAATAAATCCCATCCAAATTCAATAGTTTCCAATATATTCGTGTCTTATTTAAAAAAAATATAGGTCACAATTTCACGCGATATTTTACAATCTTACGGAGTTTACCATTTTTGGTGACATATTATAAGGTAGGGCTAGACGACGAGAAAATAACCGAAATAAAAATTCCATCGTGTTAGAATGACTAAACATTGGAAGTTGTAAAAACTACCTCGCAGGTCAATTTCAGACCTGCGAGTGTAGTGCAGTTTTTCAACAGCCTTGAGTCAAAAACTGGCATTAGGTATTCCTATATTACTTGAATAAAACTAAACGTTACTGGCGAAATATGTGTCGGTGTTCAGTAGTCCAACTCTGCCTACCGCTACAAAGAACACAAGCGCAATGATAGGTTAATAATATACTCACATATGGTGACGGCGGCAATCAGTTTTCTGCATAAGGGGTCGATGGGGCAGTCGGGGAATATCGGTCCCAGAATGTTGTTTGCGAAAGTCAGCGACATTATAGCGTTCGTGCTCGGACTAAAACAAACAAATTATTTATTTTGTTAAAATCACCGCAAAGCTACTCGTATTATTCTTAAGCAGAAATAAATTAAAAAATAACAAAATTAAAATTGTAAAGGATCTCCATAGATTTTATACAATGTAGGTATAATTCCGACCGAGCTTTATATATACAAGAATTGCTCGTTTAAAGGTATTAGATAGATAGCTAGGCTAGGGACCTGTACGATACATCCCATCACGCATGAATTTTTATGATTAAATTTATGAATTTTAATTTTTTAATTATGTGATTTCTAGAATATTGTTTATCTTTTTTATTTTTTTTTATTATGTTATTCCTGCCACAGTTAAAGTTTGCTAACAGCTTATTTTTATTCTAAACAAGCTACCGCCTGCGGCTCCGCCCGCGTTTATGTCAAAAATTATCCCAAGGGAACATATTCCCGGGATGAAAAGTATCCTATGTGTTATTACAGACTATAATCTACCTCTGTGCCAAATTTCATCGAGATCATTTCAGCCGTTCTGACGTGAAAGAGCAATAAACATCCATCCATCCTTACAAACTTTCGCGTTTATAATATTACTAGGATTATAGTAATCTGTGGAAAATGTTGTGGGTAGTATATTTGTTTAGTTTTATTTTAAGGCAACACTATGCTTAATATGCTACTGTTTGTTTTCCCAAATGAAATAAATAAATAAAGCCTCAATTCCTTTTATTTGCTCTCTCAATCAGTCTAGCTAGCCTTTGCTCATTATGTTGGGGGTGGCTTCCAGTCAAACCGGATGCAGTTAGTACCAGTACCTTCGCGCCACAGACTATCTGACCTCCAAAACCCAGTAACTGTCTAACACGATAACCCTTGAAAGAAGCTTGAAGGAAGCTCTTAGGAAGAAAAACTCGGAGACATGTGTCGACAACCCACACGCAGAAGTGACCCGCAATCCTCCTGGCGTCGAGGATTGCGGTTCACTTCTTACAGAGACAGAAACACGAGTCCCAGCAGGAAGATCATTACAGGCCAATTACGAATATGTACGAGTGACGGCTGAAAAGTTCTGAGCCTAGGGTATTAAAGACGAGATAAAAATCGAAATAAAAAGGAGATGGGGAGAAACCGGTTCAAGTAGCGTCGGTGAATAAGACCTATATCTTTTTAAGGCTTATTGAAAGAACACAATTCTTTGTTATGTAGCCAAAAAAAATAATTAAAATAATGATTGGAGGCATAAAGGAAGCGTCTGATAATAAAACTGATCTCGTATTAAAGCTCGTTAAAAGTGGGTTATTTTTCATTATGGGCACAACAAAATCGGCCTATGGCGAAGTAGTTAAACCCCATAAATGTGTTTTGCCAGAAACAAAATCTACGAATTCAAGAGTCCCTAGGAGTGCCGGCGAATGAGACACATAATTTTAAAGCTTGTTACAAGTGCGTTATTTTTTATGATGAAATGAAAAATAAACGTCATAAATGTGGTTTGCAAGAAACAAAGTCTTCCAATGCATGAGTTGTAAGAAGCGTCGGCGTCGGTCAATGAGACATACATCATTTGAAAGCTTGTAGAAGTGCGTTATTTTTCATTATGTACAATTGTACACAATAAAATCGGCCTATAGAGAAAAAAGTTGAACGTCATAAATGTGTTTGCGTGATGCGGCACTATCGAGACGAATATTTGGTTTGTAAGAGGTCGGATTCAATTTCGTCAAGTCCGTTCAAAAATACGTGTAGACAAACTATAGGTTGTTGTGCATACATTAATTCTGTGACATGGTTTTTGGGCTAGGCACGTCACTAAGGAGGAATACGAATTTCCTATACGCAATAGCAGATACTTTATATTCGATTCATTGGCTTAACGCTCTTTTGGTTCTGCATACAGCTTTTGCTGTGAGAATACTCTCGGGTACCCCAAATATATGCCAAACAGTTCATATTCAGCTCATAAAAACGAATGCTATCAAATGTGACAACATGCAGCGAATGTCTGCGTGCCCCTATAAGGATTATATTCATGAAGGTTCCGTCTGCCAGAAACTTGGCAAACACTTCGCTTTTATCTCATAAAGAACGAATGCAACCAACTGTTACTTCGACGTACAATAAATAGCACATGTCTGTATACCCCTTTAAGCTAGACTTCCGTTTCGACCGAGCGGCTCCGGCGTCACTGTCGCAGCGAAAGGAACGCACCGATAGAGCGATAGTATTATACAGTACGGAAATGAATGAACTAACATTCGAGCGCAGCGTTACTATCGCAGCGACAATGGCGCCGCATCAATGTCACTCGACGAAAGCGGCCGTGCCAGATTTGCGCAAGCACTGTCGCACAGTCACTACGATCGCACGTTGTTTTATTTAAAAATGGATAATAACATATTTACTGATGAGGAAGACGAGTCACTTATCATTTTCAACAATTATCCTTCGAATTTTGAATATTGAGTTGGGTGGGTTTCACTCCATACTATAATAGCATAGATAATAGTAGAATAGTGACGCCAAAGATCAGCATCCTCCTCTTCTTCCAATAATATTTTTTTAATTGATCGCTTCATTCTTTGTATCAACACTGACGCCAGACTCGCGCTGCTCGAAAGCCATTTCTACGTCAGCCATTTCTGAGCCGCTGTGAGTGTCGCAGCGGCTCTGTCGCTGCGATAGAGCCGCTTGATCGCTTGAGTATAATCCTTAAAGTCTAGCTTTAAGGATTATACTCGTAAGGGTTATATGTGGCAAGAACTACGCAAATACCTCGCTTTCATCTCTTTAAGGACTACTACAATTTAGTATGAACTTTGGTTTTCAATAGCATATATCTGCATACCCCTTTAAAAGGATTATTGTCGTGAAAATTACCACTACTTTGATCACTGATGAAGGCATTATTTATCATAATATAGTAACGAACGTTTTTTGCTGTGCCCGACAGGGTCCATAATGATCACAATTTCTTTTTTTAATTTACCACCTAAGTAAGTACACATTGTGGAATGCAAATATTATTGAGTATTGAGTATTGAATAACGTTTGCATATTCCTTATATTTTAGTGTCTTTCTTGTTTTGCTGAGAGGAAGAATTAATTTTACAAAAAGCAATATAACCTTTTTTAAGGTTCCGTAGTCACACACAAACAGACAGTCGGACATAGCGAAACTATAAGGGTGCTCATAAGGAACCGTTATTGTTTCGCCATGTCCGTCTGTTTATCTGTCCGTCCGTCCTCGGTTTAGCTCAGAGACGCTTAGCGCTAGAAAGTTGAAATTAGGTATGGTCATACATATTTATCAAGCCGACAAAGTGGTAGATATTATGAAATCTTGAAATACATTTTTTTGGGCCATGTAAAGTGGCGATGTTTTTTTTATCGTCAACCCCATAGTGTGGGAATTTGTTGGATAGGTCGTTTAAAAATATTGAAGGTTTGCTAAAACCACCCATCCCAGAATTCGTTTGCGAAATGTTAAGCTTGTAAAGTGTTATTATTTTTTTGAGTCAAGTGGAAAAACAACCGTTTAGCTGGCAGAAGGGTCTGCCAGCTGAACGGTTATTTGAACGGTGACGTGAAAAAAAACACAATAGTAGCATTTATAACGAATTTAAAAAAGGAAAACTTTCACCGCTGTCAACCAGCTTATGAAATGGAACTGGGTAAGTAAAAAAAATCCTGATAATTCCATAGAAAATGACTTAAAACCAAGTGCATATGTTACTTGTAATGTAATAATAGTTATGTAATTTTTACTATTTTTATGGCATGGTTACCCGTCTCCAAAGATACACTGAGCGTGGTCCGACACGCACTTGGCCGGTTTTTATTTAGCGATTCCCATGAGCTTTCGTTTTTTTTTTAAATACCATAAAAGTCAATAGATTTGAGTATAGTAGAATCTCAATAGCTTCTTGGACCAGAGCCCATACGTTTCTTATCCATCTCTATTATTATTAACCGACTTCAAAAAAGAAGGAGGTTCCTATTCGACTATATGTTAGTTTATTTTTTTCTTTTTATACTCCTGAGGTGGTTCAGAAGAAGAAGAATTTAGATAATTGCGCCTGGTAATCAACATCTCATCTTGCTTATCATGTTTTGGATAATTATTTTTTGTTTCGAAGAATATTTTATTCCTGGACTGGTCCTATTTCAATTTGGTGGAGATCTGATTTGATTTGGTTCACCAAATATATAGATAGGTTAAGATAGGCAACGGAATTCATCAATAAATTTTCGGGATTGCCGAAATCGCATGTTTGTTTATTGTTTACACCAGTTTATATAATAACATCATGCCGGTAAGCTGTGAAGGGGTATGCAGATATGCAGATGTGTAAAGTCAGCCATGTTTTTGGGTTTATCTATTCAGGCATAACTTTATTGTTCATGAACCGCTCTTAGTGATCCCCTCTCATCTTGATGATCTCCTCTGCATTGGGTTAAGTTATATACAGTGAATTTGCTTTGGACGTTGAACTTCAAAGATAAATTAGTGACCTCCTCAACTTCAAATGAATAAAATCTAGTAAAGTGAGATATTGTTAGGTTTATGTCAATCCCAAAGAAAAGTAGATATTTAACTATGAGCTGGCCTGGACTTGGACTACGAAGGCACAAAAAGTAACTCCTTAACGGGAAATAGAGCTACCACTCATCATGAGAATAATGTTCATACCACATCATCTTCCTAGCCTTTTCCCAACTATTCTTCTGGACACATCTATTGGCCCACCTTGTATTTTCAGTTTCGTTTGGTCCTAGCTAAAATTTTATATTAGGTCGAGCAAAAAGTTTTTATGCAGTTTTGAACCTGGCACATTCACAATTTCATTCAATAGTCTTTTTTTGAATTACGAACACAGAATTTAAAGAAACAAAAGACAATTTCGAGCCTGTTTGTTGATATCAAACAATCGAATACTAAGAAAACTTGGTTTTATTGGTTTACTTGGATTTAATTCTTGAAAAAGTGATTGATATCTTTGGTTTTGCAACAAACATTACTTATTCTTAACATTAAGGTGAGGTTCTATCAATAATCTATGGATACTTCACCTGAAGTCGCCGCCCAAGCTGTGGCACTTATTCAGGCCGGACACAGCCAAAGAAACGTGAGTGCTCAACTTAATTTAAGTCGATCTGCGGTCCGAAATGTTTATCGGAGGTACCTAGAGACTGGCGGCTTTGTTCGTCGCCAAGGAAGGCCACGATCTCGGGTCACAACTGAAAGGCAGGGTCGATTCATCGTGACGACCAGCTTGAGAAATCGTCACCTTACCTCCATTGAGATACAAAACCAACTTCGCGACTTCCACGGAGTATCTATGAGCGCTCGAACTGTTCGGAGAAGGTTAAAAGAACGCGATATGGTACCACACAAGCCAGCTAATGGGCCCAAACTAACGCGAGCCCACCGAACAGCGCGCCTTCATTTCGCACGCAGTCATTTAAATTGGACACAGCAAGATTGGAGCCGTGTACTCTTTTCTGATGAGTCTAAAATTGTGTTACATGGCAATGATGGAAGGAAGAAGGTCTACCGACGTAAGGGAGAGCGTTTCGCACAATGCTGCTTTGAAGAGAGGGTTGCTTATGGCGGTGGCTCATGGACTGTCTGGGGCGGTATATCCGCGAGAGGCAAAACTCAACTTGAGGTTGTTACAGGACCACGGCTGCCAACATTAAATGCTGAAAGGTACATTCGTGAGTGCTTAGAACCTCACGTGATACCATACGCGGACTATGTGGGCCCAAATTTCCTTTTTATGCATGATAATGCAAGAGCCCATGCGGCCGGCATCGTCAGGGAATATCTTCGGGATGTGAACATCACAGTTATGGACTGGCCAGCCAGAAGCCCAGACATGAACCCCATTGAGCACATGTGGGACGAGCTAAAAAGACGTGTTAGGGCTCGTCAGCCAGTTGCCCAGACGATGCAGGAGTTGAAAACTGCCATGGAAGAGGAATGGGAGATGATCCCTCAAAATTGCATAGAGCGGTTGATAAACTCTATGCCTAATCGTATGAGAGCTGTGGTAGATGCCCATGGAGGCAACACGCGTTATTAAATTAAACCTTTATTTGATAAAACATGTCTTTTATTCAAAAATCAATTGCCTTTAACAAGGCGCATATCCGACTTGTTAGGCGTAGCTCCATGTCGTATGGTATTCTGAATTCAAATTTAAAACAATACGATCGAAAAAGATGGTAAAATGTATCAGGTTTAAAACTGCATCAACAGTTTTTGTTCAATCTAGCAATCATATTTCGGTAGGGGCCATCGAAACCTAAACTCGTAAGGTGGGCCAATAGATGTGTCCAGAAGTATATATTGGGGTTGGCTTCCAGTCAAATCAGATTCAACTGAATACCAGAATTTTACGTGGAACGGCTTCCTACCAGACTCCACAACCCATTAACTGGGTAACACGGTAATTCTTGGCAAGACTGGAGTCAGATTTACTGGCTTCCGACCATCCGTAACGACTGCCAAAGATCTACAAATGACAGCCGGGGCCAACGCCTTAACGTGCTTTTCGAGGCACGGAGGAAACTCGGTATGTTAAGATGGTCACCCATCCACAGACCAACCTTGGCAAGTACTGCTTAACCTTGATCGACCCGTGCGGCTGTTATTCTTTAGCCACAATGTCCATACCACAAAATGTGATTTAAATAAAACAACCGACTTCAAACTAAGAAACACTATAGAGTATAAAATAACTTCTCGGAAGTCGGTGTCAACGAAAAACGATGAAACAAGGAAAACGACTGACTTCCGAAATTAAAAGTTTGACTGGCTGACGATGATCCAGATTCTTGATGAACCGAAGACATTGCATCAAAAATCTCTTTTGGTGTTTTTCCTTTCTTTACAAGGAATTTTATTAGAAGTAGCTTAAAAGTGGCGCCAATAACGGAAAAGTTAAAAGGGAACCGCTTATCATGGTATGGTCATGTGAAGAGGAGGGATGAAATGCACGTAACTAAAAGAGTTATGAATATAAATGTGAATGGATGGACAGGGAGAGGGAGGCCAAAGAAAAGATGGATGCATTGTGTTAGGAGTGATATGAAAGAAAAGGGAGTTAGTGATAGCGTGACGGCCGACAGGATAGAATGGAAGAAAAAAACGTTTTGCGCCGACCCCAAGTAACATGGGATAAGGGCAGGAATATGATGATGACAAGGAATTTTATTACGGCACAATGTTCCAATTGCGTGAAATGCAGCGATGCCTCAGGGCGCGTTCCCATTATGTCGTGACGACAGATTATCGTGTCGTTTAAAGCATCGTGGCTTGTGTATTTAAATGGAGATGTTAACATGTAGGACGACACGATTAACCGTCGTCCACGACTTTTTCCATACAAAATGTACATGACAGTCGTCCAATGATAAAATCGTCACGACATAGTGGGAACGCGCCCTCAGACATGATGATGTTTACAGATCGATTTCTCGGACTATAATGATTCTATTCAGACAAAACTTTCCCTAAATGCTAATAAGAGGTCACTCAACTAGTGAATACTTGTGGGAGCGATTAAAGTACTTGCAAATACCTCAGGCTCAGAACTTTTCAGCCAGCCCTCGTATCTGTCGCCAGCTGTTTGTGTGGTTCGTCTATATACATACGGCAACGGCGGCGTCTGTTTACATGTTATGTAAAACGCTTAATTCAAATTATACAACGCCTACGGATTATGTAATACGTTTTGTAACACACACAATGGATGATTCGAAAGCCGGATTCGTCAAAACAGTAAACTGATGTATCATTTAAACAAAAGGGTAAAAAAAAAAAATGTGTGTTGAAAATATTGTCTAGATACAGATTTCAAAAAAAGCAATTGGATAAAAATAAGTTCTTATTCAAGCCTTGATGTTACATTATAGAAGGCGCTGGCGCGCTTTTTGTACTACCATGGTCATGACGATAAGTTGATAGGTGCGGCATAGCAACCCCGAGAGTAAGAGGATATGTGAAAAGTTACAGATAGAAGCCCTATAATCAGGGGCCACTTCCAGATTTCCAAAAAGACCACTTTTTAACACCTGCCTGCTTTAAACGAACCTAACCTATCCGTGTCAGGGTGCTTTAAGTTACCGAACTGGCCCCGCCCGCACTTTTTTCACCGGTTAACCAAAAGTGAGTTACACAAAATGATAAATCCATCTTATTCATGCTTCCATACCATCCAATACCAAAATATTAAAAGGAGAACGTAACTCCGTCTGTCTGTTACCTCTTCGCGTCTAAACCATTAAACCGATTTTGATATAAGAAATATAAGAATATACCTACTAAACGAACTTTTGAGAAAGTGTTGTAATGGGTACAAACTGAAAGTTACATTATATTTAACATCTTCACCGCCACGGTCGGCTATAGCCGACATATGAAAAAGTACCCAACACGCCACCGTCGGCTAGAGCCGACAAAAAACGGAGAATTTGTGGCTTGGCGTCGAGGCACACCGATGCGTTTATGCTCTGGCGTTCAAAAGGTCTTTTGAACGCCAACGGTAGCGTGTTGGGCACTTTTTCATATGTAGGCTATAGCCGACCATGGCGCTCAAAAGGTTAATGAAAATGATGTAAACTGGTGTTAAAAGAAATAACAATAATGTCATATGACCGTTATAGATTTTGAAAATAGAAAAAATATTATTTTAGTAAATAAGCGGCACCCCTGCGACAAATCCACAGATAGCTAGTTAAGTGGCTCTACATTTCGCTACAGCACACACACAAACCCACACTTAAAAAACCATTTGATTAAAGATTAATTATGATCAAGCTAAGACGCAAATTCCAACATCAACCCGGTTCATGATCAATAAAAGCAATTAGCATTGACCACATGTAATTGATGGACTTTATGACAATGCTCCAGACATATCTAGTCAGTAGAAGAATGATTGTGATAATATATCTGTCACCGGAAACTGGCAAACTCCGTAAGATTATAAAATAATTTGAGAGATTGTAAACCCTCGGTAAATTGTCAACTGAAAATTCGGAATACTATTGTACGTTTCACAATTTGATAGTCTATAATATCTCGAAGTCATTACAAAAATTTGTGGACTGACATAAAATGGCGACCAATCAGAGCACAAGGGCCCTACTATGAAGTCTTAAAACGATCATGATTCCGCTCTAAGAAAGAGACGGAGCTATACATAGCGAATAGCACTATCCCTTTTACATTATCGGAATTGGATGGCCTTAGCACGTTATAGTAGATCGGCAAGTCTACAATTTATCCGTTTTCGTGTGATAGTAAACCTAGAAACAAGGCTCTCATTGGTCTGTTCAGATGTGAGAACACACCAACAAAGACCAATGAAGGGCGTTGGCCCTTCATTGGTCTTTGTTTCCAATTTAGACCAGAGTGCCGATTGGTCGCCAGTTTATGCCAGCCCACAATTTCTAGGACCGGCACGGAGATATTATAAACTATCAAATTGTGATGCGTAAAAAAGAATTCCAAATGTTCAGTTGACAATTTATCGACAGTTTACAATCTCTCAAGTTATTTTATAATCTTACGGAGTTTGCTATTTTCCGGTGACATATTCTTTTACGGTGATTTTGGTGCTTAATAATAGAAACAGCGTACAACTTTAAGCAAGCTTTAAAATCAAGTTTTGTCTTTGTATAAAAATAACAATAAAAATAAAAGATTTATCATAATAACAATTATAGGACTGATAAGAAAAATCTCAAAACTTTTAAGCATCAGCAAACACGAAATTTAATGTAATATCATCCCGCTTTTACATGTTATTTATTCTATTCCAAAAGGATTTACGAATAGATCTTATATATATTAAATTGGTACTTTAATGTTCGCTGTTTGCAAAGCAATGCATTATTATTGTTTACATACAATCGCATGTATCATATAGATCATGTGAGAGGAAGATATTACAGCAAGCTCTTTTAATTACATTTGTACAGTCAAATTGGGTTACTTTGACCCTGGGGTATAACATTGGCCCACTCGTTTAACAGTGTGATATGTTCCTATTGGTCAAGGAGTACTTTGGACCTATCCAAAGTTATATCCCAGGACCAAAGTAACCCGACTTTACAGTAGTCTAATAATATTACTTACACAAATACTAGGTTGGCATCCCACAGGTAGAGGAACGCTGGCAACGGTCCATATGCTTCGTTGATGTAGTGGTAATCACCACCACTTTGTGCCAGTGTTGTACCTGTTTAAGAAATAATAATAAGAACAAGTATCTTTTTTTTTTTATATCTTTGTATTTTAATATTTAAAAATGTAATTTATATGTATATACTATGAATGAAGGAAATAATAATAAGATTTGCTTTTATCTGAAAAGACTAATGATTTTAATTTGTGCTAAAACTTTGTAGTCAAATCAATTCAATTCAAAGTCATGTATTCTCTCTTCACATTGGTTGCCTTAAAATTAACATTGTTTGGGACTAATTTATCTAACTATACATCCAACAAATTTGTATCTGTGTGTGTGCCAAATAAACTAGTTTTCTTTCTTTCTTTCAACATTCTAAAAGACTGGTGCCTGAAATAGGTTGTTAGAACAAAACCTGCCACCAGCCCCCCCCCCCCCCCCCCCCCCCCGTAGCATTAAAATATAGTTTAATATTTTAAATACGACCTTATGCGAGTAAAAAACAATAATACATCGTAAACAGAAAAAAAATATAGAATAGAATAAAAAAACTAAATAAACAAAAAAAAACAAAATAGCAGTAGTGAGTTATTTGTGGTGTCATGTAAGGCGTGTATGCGAATGAAAGAGTGTACCAGGACGAGTATGACATTTGAGTCGTGTATGTGAATGAAAGAGTACGAGTACGAGAGCGAATTGAATGTGACTTGTGAGACTTGTATGCGATTGACAGAGTGTACGAGAGCAAGTATGGGGAGGATCAGTCACGGGAGATGAGGGACGGGGGCAGTTTATTTGAGAACAGACAAAAATTTATAATTTTTTCATAGTCAATGTTAAGTGTAAGGCTAATTATGATACTTATGAAATGTCGTTTTTATTTCAGCATCCTTTATTTCATCATACCAGGAGTATGTGTACCTTTAGGGTGCTACCACACCTATCGAACGATCGATGATAGAATTGATTAGTCGACGTCGATCGAAAGTTTCTACTACACCAATCGATCGATCGTCGATCGATGGTAGAGTGAATTAGTCGACGTCGATCGATGGCTTCTACTTCAATGTTGATCAATTATAATAATAATCTTTATTCATTCAAACATTAGTACAATACATGTACACACATTACATTAATAGATTTAGACACTAAAGAAAAACAATATATCTCTGGCCCCCACACTAGTATTCCGAGTCGTGGGGTCCAGTCCCTCCCGTAAATTTAGAAATTAATGAAAATAGTGCATTTATTGTGTATATTGTACTATTATTATTTTCTATGTAACACTACTTGTTGTGGTTACTAATTGGTGTGGTTTAAATTGTTTATCGCGCGGTATCCCCCGATCAGCCCAAGCTATCACGCCAATCGATCGACATCACATCACGTTGGTGCGGTAACACCCTTAGGATGATTTCCGACTTGCGGCACACCATACCAGACTTGAAGAAGTTACAACAACAGTCGGGAAGCTAACTAGTTCGATCCAGCCCGTCCCTAGCTGTCCTCCCCCCAGCGACGCCCTAAGCCGAGGCCCGTACCCCACAGGGGTGCCTTTTGCGTGTAGTCGCTTAGTTTGTAAGTTTTTTATTAGCCCTGGCTTGAGGCTTTAATATTATATTAAGGCCACCCCAGGCAAGCCCGGTTAAGCAGTCGACAACCTTATAGGTTGAACTGCGAGACGTCGCTTTAAAAAAAATAATCGGGTAGCTACACTGGAAATGGATAGGTCACACAATTACAGGAACGGACAAATGGAGCAAGACAATTATTTACTGGTATCACTGGTAACAGTTCAGTAAAATAGGAAATTCTATCCAAACGCAGAGTCGATGTGATCAAAGCAACGGCAGAAAATTCGTGGACAAAGACTACTGGGCATGGGATTCTGTGGAGGTATTTTGGTATGGCCTTAGCCAAAGGGCAAACACATAATGGAACGTACCCATACAGGCCCGTTCAGGGGGGGTGAGGGGTCTTTAAAATACCACGCTTGGTCACAATCAATATCCTCAAGTGAAATCTCGCGCGTTTTCGAGCTATATTCAAATGCAGCGATTTTTTTTTTCACTTGTAATTCAAACACTCCTGGCGTCACGCGGCAAGCGCCGTTTTAATAAAGACAAATACGAGCATTTTTTTATAAATAAATAAAATAAAAAAAATAAAAGATCTTTATTTCAGACATCACATCCATATGTTGTTAGTGCTAAGTTAGTAACATAATATGCGTGCTTATATACTATATTAGTATTGTTAGTAGGTAATTGCAGGAGAGTTTATTTTTGTAAACCCGTAGCTACCTCCACCCAGTGTCTTTGGATGGGGCAGTCCGGTCTGTCAGCAATCATTTTCAGGATGCTATTCCGACTGTTACGTAAGCGCTGCAGTAAAGAAGCCGCTTTCTTACGCATGATGGCGTGAAAGCCATCCGTGCGAGCTTCTGCAAACATGCCCGACGCACTGCAGCGCCACGGCAGCCGCAACAGCATCCTGAAAGCGTTGTTGTATTGTACACGCAGGACGTTGTAGGTTCGGCTCGTAAATGACACCCATAGGCCGCTCGAATAAAAGGACTGACAGAACGCCTTAAATAAACTGACTTTGACGTCTGCCGTACAGCGAGCAAACCTACGGGCGAGCATATTACTCCTCACCGCCAACGCCCTGCGCTCACGCTCTATATCACTATCGTCCCGTAGGTCGCTAGTGACAACATGACCCAGGTACTTAAAAGTATCCACCACATTGAGTACTATGCCGTTGAGATATACCGGCGGCACACGACGGGGCTGTTGTTTAGGCGCCTTAAACACTAGGATCTCACTTTTTTTCGAGTTGTATTTCAGGCCGTGCGCCTCCGCGTACATCTCGCAGGTTCGCAACAATTCTCTGAGCCCGCCTATCGATGGACTGAGCAACACCATGTCGTCCGCGTAACTTATATTATTAACACACGTACTGTCAATGTGACAGCCGACACGTGTGTTGCTCAGTCGCTCGATAAGCTGGTTTACATATAAATTAAATAACAAAGGCGAGCTTAATCCCCCCTGCCTTACACCGCGTTCCATCCTGTACTCATCCGACAGAGTACCGGCCCACCTCACCCGGTTTGTCTGGTGAGCATACCAGTATCTGAGGAGGGATGTATATTCCGCCGGCACACCCGCGCCTCTCAACTTGTCCCAGAGCACATCGTAGGCGACCAGATCAAAAGCTTTCGACAAGTCGAGAAAACACGCGTACACCGGCGTCCTCCTCGCGGTGTAGTACTTGACAGTGTGTTTTAGGCTAAGGATAGCACTCTCCGTGGATACTCCAGCTTTGAACCCGAACTGGGCATCATGCACTTCAATATATTCTGAGAGGCAATCATTTAACAAACTGTCAAGTACCTTGGCCGTGGTGGTAGCGAGCGAGATGGGCCGATAATTATTCATATCGGATGTGTCACCCGTCTTATTTTTAACTATGGGGACCACTGTCGTCCGCGTAAGCGGTTCAGGTAAATAGGAGTGACCTAGGCACAGGGTGAAAAACAGTGACAATACTCTAGGCAGGTGGGCCCCCGCATGTTTGAAATGTTCAATACTGAGACCATCGTGACCCGGAGACTTTCCACGCTGCATTCTTGAAATAATTCTAGCCACTTTCTTAGCTGGTATTTTTACGTTCCGCTCTGTCACAATGGTCTCAGCATCGCCCGCGTTACGAGACACCGCGCTCAAGGACGGCCTCACAGTGAAATGGTCCCTAAAAGCATCGGCAATATGTTTGTGGTCAGTAATACCACTGACACTCACCGGTAGACTCGGCTTCACATTCATTTTGTTTGTATTTTTCCAAAAATATTTAAAGTTCTTGGTGGCGTGGTTGGAAACGAGGAGATCCATTTTAAGCTGGTCCTGCCTATTTTGACACCATTTGAGCTTGGCCTTGAAATGTCTCCTCGCCGCTGCCATATCTTCAAATATACGACCACTGGCCGGTCGCCCGGCCAGCGTCCACATTTCGAATTTAAGCCGCGCCTCGCGGTGAGCGCCTGCGACATATCTGTTCCACCCAGTCACATAGCCACCCTTTCTTTGACATTTAGGCTTACAGGTCTGTACGGCTGCCCGTGCTAGTGTATCTATAATATTTAAATACATTTCATCAAGAACTGAGCGATGTTCCTGATTATCACAGAATTTATCACAGCAAACACTCAGTTCCCGAGGAAGATCTATCAGTCTCAGTTCAGAGTGACACAAGTTGTGATACTGACTACTTTATAACTTCCTTTTTTTCAAAAATGGTTAAAACCATATTTATGAATTACTTAGACCTTAGTATATTCAAATTATTTGTGAAACGTAAGCTATGCCAGAAAGCATTTTACACAGTTAATAACTATCTTGAAGACAAAAAGGCTTGGGATTGAACTGCTTCAATGATGCACATCATGGCCCAATGTTTATATTTACATTTATATGTTATTTTTACACATTGACATGTTTTTGTATACTTTTTGACATGAGTGTTTACTTTGTAAAGTATTCTATTCTATTTTATTTCAAATTTTTTTTTTTTTTCTTTTTTAGGAACATACTTTTTAAAGTGTAATTTTTATTTTATTTTATTTTAATTCATTATTGTGAATATGAGGACTATATGGATTATCTTTCTTTATTGTATTTTTTTTCTCTCAAGTACTTTTTTTTCTTTTTAACCATGTCTGGCAGTTTGAGTACTTTTTGTGGCCAACCCAAATGTCCTTTCATTGGCATTGTTCGTCGAGTCATTGAGCTCCTTATTGGTTCTAAGTTGAGCTACTCGACTACTGACCAAGGCTTGCACTGACTGGACAGGTCCAATCAAATCTGTGTGGTTCTTTCCTGGACCAGACCATGTACATCGCAATATTAGGGGTTCATTTCATTTTATGTCAGTCTAGCAGTTTGAATTCTTTATGCGGCCTACCCAAATGTCCTTACTTTGGTAGTGTTCGTCAAGTTGTTGAGCTCCTTAAAGTTTTAAGTTTGAGCTACATGACTAGTGACAGATGCTTGCACTGTCAGGACAGGTCTACTCAAATCTGTGTGGTACTTTCTTCAAAAGACCACTTCAGACATTAAGCTACATGGTTCTATGTTGTTGAAGCTAGTTGTATATGAAAATGGCATCACATGATGACATCATTTATTGTATTATGATATGATGGCTGAAAGACTTCCTTTTAAAAAACATCAATGAGACTCTCAAACTCATATTATATTATTTTACATATTACTTTTTATTTGAAGAAAACATTGTGAGGAATCCTGGACTCATCTAATTCTACTCAATCATCATCTGCCTAGCCTTTTCCCAAATATATTGGGGTCGGCTCCCAGTAAAGCCGGATACAGCTGAATACCAGTATTTTATGTGGAGCGGCTGCCTACCAGACCTCCATAACCCATTGAGTGGGTAGTCCTTGGCAAGGCTGGTGTTTGATTTTCTGGCTTCTGACTATCCATAACTGTGTACTTAGTTTAAAAAATTTATAAAATTACCCGTTAGATTAGTTTATTTACTAACATTAGATATAAGGCATTTTATACTGGTACTAAAAAATTATGGAACTTGATTCTGAAATAAATGTTTTATTATTATTATTATAACTAATGCCAAAGATCTACAAATGACAGCCATCATCAACGGCTTAAAGTGATTTCCGAGGCACGGAGGAATCTCGATATGTTAAGGTGGTCACCCAACCACAGACCAACCTCGGCAAGCGTTGCTTAACCTTGAAGATCGACCCGTGCGGTTGCTCTTCTGCATGAGAAATCATGCTATTTATTTTGTTTTTAATGTGAATCAACTGTTAAGATTGTGAAACAGAACTTGAGTGTTTCAGAACTAATCTATTTGAAATTTCCATGTATTGTTACTATTTTGACATAGTTAAACGGAAAGGATCCAACCCACACTATGGGCAAAAATGAGTTATGTATACCAAACAACACTCTTTGTAGTTCAAACTTTAATATCACAAAAACAATCCAAGTAAAATTTCAATGCATCATGTCACCAATCAACATGTATTAATTTTTTTGAAGCAAGATTGTTATTGAGAAAATCATATTTACCAAATCACATATTACTAAAACAATTGGATTATTGTTATTCTAAAGATATAATTAAACTAAAAAAAATTCCTTTAGTTTAAACCAACCCCAGAAAGTTAAAGTTAAGAATCAAAGATGAAACACGATCTGAAATTAAAACTTGAATATATCTCAAAACTGACTCTCTGTGGGGTTGATCCTTTCCGTTTAACTCTGTCTATTTTAAAGCTTAGTCAATATTTCTTCACTAAGGTTTTTTACATTTTCTACTTTGGTCCTTGATATATTTATCAAGGAATAGAAAGGTTTCTCCTTGTCATCCTAACCAATATTTTTGGTTGGGTGACTTTTATTTGGGTATTTATTTTTAAAGGTCTTCCTTCTATATTTTGAGTTGATATTTAACTTGTTATATTTGTTTAGCCCCAGTAGGTCCTACAATTATGTTCTATATAACAAAGAGAAAGTGTAGACAAAAAACATCAATAATGATCTGAATTTACAAGTTAGGAAAATTGAATTTACAATCAATCTATAAAAAATTCTTCCGTTGCTCTGGTGACTGATTGACCGACAGAAAACTTACAGCCGAAACTACTGGTCATAGAAAGCTGATATTTGGTATGTACCTTCCATAAACTGCGTAGGAAAGCACTATGGATTTTCCGAAATTCCTACAGGAACAGGAAAAAACAGGATATGCATGTACTAAGTGGCAGGACCAAACTAATAAATATAAAGTGGTAGGTAACATTGTTCGAATATGTGTATAGGTAACATATTACATCTCTAGAAATGATGACTCAATTTTGGAAATCCTATGTTGTTACTTTTTTCCTCATAATATGCACAGTTCCCGAAGGTTAGTTCTTCGGAAAAGCTATTTATAAATATTACAGGAATAGAAAAAATACTTTCAGTTTTTATCTTTTTGATGGAATGTCTAATAATATAAAGAAATCTAAAAATCCATTATATATCTTGTTTCATAACTCAACCAAAATTTAGGCATTTAAAAATGCATGTATGGAAAGTGTTAACCAGATAATTTAATTAATATGTAATTATTGTAATCATTTGAAGATAAGAAGATTTTTGCTATGAATCTAGTAACTTTTCTATTATGTCCTCTTTGACATTCAATATTTTAAAGATTCCCAGCTCTAATTTTTGTCAGGTGACAAAGAAAAGTACTCAATGATAGAATAAATAGTAACAAATCAATCCACGCAAATGATTGCGACGTATCTGTGGGAAATATAAAATTGTAGCGTATTTTGTAAAGTAAAAATAAACGGGTACTTTGACTTACCTAATTCTGCATAGGACATGGCCCCGAGCGTCGCTAGGCCTCCGCACGCAGCCCAAACCGACAGAGCGCCCCATACTGACCCAGTTTTTTCTAAAACCTCCTTGGGCGATATAAATATACCACTACCGAATATTATCCCCAAAATAATAGCTACCCCTTCGAGCAGCCCAAGCTGCTTCCGCATCTTCACTTTTTCGTCACTCATTGTTGCAGTTTTTTTTCAATGAAAGCAATTTTAAAGTGCTCTGACGACAGCTGCAGTTTTAGCCAGTCCTAGACATAACTAACCTAACAAAAAAATGCTATTATGCATGCCTTTCGCATTTTTAATAACATTCAATTAAAACTCTTTAAAAATCACCCCGAATAATTATATATTACTTCATGATGACATGATTTACAATTTACGATAGAACAAGAAATAACACTAGGGAAATAATATTGGCAACGGTGGGCGCCCGCACGCAATCGCTCCCAGACACATGCGGCCGATTTGCGGCGCAAAGCGATGTTGCGAAAAATTTCGCGCTACTTCCTCGTTATGCCGCTTTTCTTTAAAATACACAGATACAATTTACTTTTCATCTTTAAGAATCAATATCAAAAGGGATAGGATACTCGTTTAGTCGATTATTCCTGCAATCGATTAAACGGCTGATTTGACATTCACAATGACAGTTGGTATTAAAAGTTGACAAAATAGTAAAGTTATCTTCTTAACACAAGGGTGCTGCTCGCTAGTTCTCTATTCTTAGCTTGAACTTAGCTTGACACGCTCCCGCGTGTTTAGATTGTTGTGCATGCTGCGTTTATGACATTTTCTATATGAATTCCGCGTCAAAACGGGACAGACGTTTGTGCGGGAGCAAGCTCAGACAGCTGGAAATCATCAGCACTTCGGATAGGCTTCAAAATTTAAAGAATAATAATTGTGCAAGAGTGGGCGCAATGAGCTCAAAGTTTAGCATCCTACCTCGCATAATTAAGTCAAGAAAATACGGCAAATTGGAGAGGTCAACTTGCGCCGCCCTTCGGATTCTGCCACGCGGCTATGGCCTGCTTGACCTAAGGGTTAATATGCTACTAGTCAATCTGGTTCACATCACCATCTGCCTGGCCTTTTTCAATTTAAATTAACTAAACTACGTTCAAGTTACACCAAAAAAAGGCATGATAATTATGGAGATTAAACTTCTTCTTTTTGGAATGTTTTATTATGCTATGCGTAGTTTTTAAACCAATCGAATGCATCCAGCTTCATTTACTCAACAGGAATTTGGAAAAGCGCAGACAAAAAATTGGAGGGTTTGACAATTATTTTAATTCATTAGTAACGATTAGAATAATTTAGGAGTAATTTCAGGGTCAGGATCGGGATAGTACTGCAGTAAATCGGCAACAGGAGCCTCTTGGTCTTCGAAAAAATCACAAGCTAGAAGAAACTCTCGCTTAGAGTAGTCGTCTCCTTTGCAAAACATATCACCTATAAACAAAATAAATCATGTTTGAGAACATAACAATGCGTATTTGTCAACCAATGGATAAGTTTAATCAAAATTACCTTCAATGTCCATAATATGAACGGCACTTTTGGCTTCCAGTGCGCCAACACAATAATGTTCTTCAGTTAGATCTGGGTGCCAATACATTATAGCATCCCTGCATGAAGCACCAGCAATAGGAAGTAGTATCCTATCCTAATTAAACAACGATGTTCGGTTAGAAAGACAATACATTTCACAGATTGTTGACATATATTTTAGAACCTTCAACATTTACCTTGCAGATAATTTTGTTGTTAACGATAGGTTCCTTTACCTCACCCGTGCAGAAGAACTTGCGTTTTTTTCTCATAATTAATGTGCTAACGTCCAATACGGTTTTTATACTATTTCCTAAAATAAAATAAAAATATTTTTTTTAAGCGATTTCGCCGTAAAACTTGTCAATTAACATAATAATAGTAGCAATGCTTAAATTTTTACAAAGAAATCATAAATGACCTAAAAAACATAATGCTTAATTCGGATGTACCTTTTTCACCGTTTATTGCTTCAAGTTCACGCATCCCACGTGCTTGTGTTTCTCTACTATTCTGTTGTTTCATGTAATTTGCTAATCTGCCCATAGCATCTACAAATTCATCAATGGGTCCTGACAAGAAAAAAACATTGTTTAATTATTAGATTCGCCCTTTAAAAATAAAACTATCTTCTTTAAAATCCATCCACCTGTTCCAAAACTCGATCCATCCAAGTAATTGAGAAATTGATAGAATCTTAAAGCCTCGTCAGACTCTATTTCATCCATCACTGGTCTCTGAAAAGTAATTTGTCAGTTGTACAGATTTGCCTCTGCAATGTTGTTACCATATCCAGTTCTAGCAGTTCAAACGTACGAATTTTCCACTCCAGGCTCCAACATCGGAATACAAAGAATTGACCCGGCTTGGCATCCAATCCAAGGAAGAACGGGCCACAAGAACTGGATGCTAAAACAGTGGTAAAAGGTAAAATCAAATGAAACAATCCATAATCTGTCTACTACTTCTCATGAATATAATATTTTTTTACCAAAGAAGCCAGTTTTGCGATTACATGTTCAAAAAATATTGCTAAAACAGATAAAAGCAACCAAACGGGTGACATGGTTGTCTTGATACTAAAATCAACTCTATTACTAACAATATCGAAAACCCACTATAGCTAACTCGTTAATTAAAATAATTGGCACCGTTTATGGCTTTCAGTTTATTGACTCAATTAAAGGTTAACACTACTGTGTTACTTCAATATTCCAGAATACTCCGACTTTCACTCCTTTTTTTTTCTAAATTATAAAATCATTATTCATACAATTAAAACTTTCTCGCAACCTAATTACAAAATACAAAAATGAATTTAATCAACCGCAATGAATACTATTGCATGTTTATGTTAATAACTAAAATTTAGCTTTTAAATGCTTTTAATATTTTTTTACTGTACCCAGTGTTGTAACAAGGATAGGTTGTCATCCACTGGGTTTGACTTTATATTGATCATTTATACTTTTAAATAGAAGTAACTTTGATGGTTGATGTAGGAGAGCTCAAGATCTCGGAGGGTTTTGAATGCAACAGCGAGTGAAGTGACCTCGAAAAACTTGAACTTTTTTTTTAAGTTGGTCGGGTGTCACCCCTGAATGGATATCAACCGGGAACGGCTGCAGCCTCCATCATCCCTAGCTGCGCCACTGACTGATCTTACACGCAAATTATTTTCTTTATCAATATTGAACACATAGGTACAGACGCCAGCACTTCAAACTACCCAAAACTGTCGAATTTATCCCGATCAACCTTGAACCTAATGATTCAGCGATAAATTTGAAAATATGTGAAATAAATTTGACAAAATGTTGTAGCTTGATGTGTGGCGTCTGTACTTTTTTATTTTATTTCATTTTTATTTTATTCATTCAGCTGTCTGGTCCTCCAGCGCACTCGCACATATAAATATGTGGACGGAACCAGTACCGACTCGCCCTATACCTGCTCATTCATTTGCAAACTCGCAAACAATAATAAATTAATATCAATAATCGACTAAATTTAAAATAACTTGGTTTGTTTTTTCACCATAGACCATTTAGTAAACTTTTTGACATTGACAGCGAAATTTTCGCGCCATTCTAGCCGTTATGTCATTTCAATTTTTGTCACGCGTAGCGCACCGTCTCAATAGTAAAAAGCGATGAATACCTGTGTCTTGTAAAATAAAATTATTCAGTTATACAAAATGCACGTGCGAATACGTATATTTGGTAAGCCAGACACCGTCGTAGTTGTGGAGTCTAAGTTGACAAAGATAGATCAGTTTCGGCGAGTTATAAAGGAGAAGTTTGATGTTCAACCGAAATTACAAAGATTATTTTACGGCGGAAAGTTGGTAAGTAATAATACCTCATTAGTACCTTAAGTCTATCACAAAATGTGTTAATAAGCCTTAAACGAGTACATTAGTAACGAGGTCATATTTTATGCAGGTGTTATCATGTTGAATTTAGTGTTTATTCACGTAAGCCAGACGTTGTGACGTCACGGCACATCGCAACCGTTAAACGCGCGATTTAAAGTGCTAACTGTGACATGATTTAAATTTTAGCTTAGGTATAGACTTGATTGCATTGGCGGATTCCAAAGGGGGGCTAAAGGGCTCAAGCCCCCCCCTAAAGACAGATATCTTCAGACTTCAGATATCTTTGGTAGTCGACATCCTAACAGTCTTTGAGGATTTTACGAAAAGTAATCCAAGGAGGCTTGCTATGCGTTAATCTATTATTTATTGTGCTATTATTGTGTTACTACTTTGCTAAAACCAACCCTCAGCTGGGCTGACTATTCTGGGGCCTTACTATGGCGTCTTAAAACCATTATGATTCAGGTGTGAGAGAGACGAAGCTATACAGATCAAATGGCACTTTCCCTGTTCCATGACAGCATCATGATGGCATTGGCACTTTCTAGAGCCACATGGCTGTAGTATTTTAAGATGATAAATTGTGAAGTTGCACCAGCTTTCAAACACCTAGTCAAGTGACGCTTACCTTAAGTTCTTCTCTGTTATTTACAAAAATTTTATACTGATGATTGACTATGATGGCCGAGCAATGGCAGGCTGATAGCATTATAGTAGTCACCTGATGTAGACACTTCTGCCTGAATAGCCAAAATGTTAAATGTATAGAACATTTCTTTATAAGAAGTTTAGGTATAACATGATAAATTGTCTCCTCCTTTGTGACTTTTCACCTTTTCAGTTTATGTTAATTTCTTATTGTAAGTCTTTTTGCCACAATCATCTGTTGACATGCTTCATACAATGAACCATTGATTTTAATCACAACTGATAATAATAATGTATTTCAATGACAATAAACTTTTTGCATATATGAAAGAAACACTAAATGTGTGGCAAATTTTATTTAACATTCATATTCCTTTAGGAAAAAACACATTTTGTGAGAAAGTATAGTTAAAAATGAAGGAATCACAAAAGTATTCAGTAACATGATGGTTTACAATTTGTATTTCAGTAAAAATAATATTGTATGTATTTCTCATTTCAGCTGGAAAATGGCTACACATTCCATGACTACAACATCAAGCTCAATGATGTTATCCAGCTCATGGTGCGGGCAGAGCCTGAAGACAGTACCAAGGAGAAGACTGACGCTAAGACTGATAATACCAAACAAGAGGCAGAGGTGTCCAATGAGAAGAATGTAGAGTATACAGGTGCGTTGTTGTCATTTATCTTGTTTGAAAAGTAGGCCATAATAGGCCTACCATTTTGAATATAAGTCAAACCATTTTCATTTTATTCCTTGCTTATTTTCTCAGATGCCCAAAGCACACTACACGAAGTAGGTGACCTAATAGACATAAGAGACCGTGAAAAAGGCTCATGGCTTGAAGCAAAAATAACTAGAATAGTCTATGATCCTAGCATTCCACATATACCAGGTTCAAAAGACACTTCAGCAAATGATGGCTCAGAACACACACATTCTGACAACAGTGACCAGAGTTTTGATAAAGAGAATGATCTGGAGAACAAGCCACCAAGTGAGAAGATAAATGGGGATAGTTTACCTAAGAGCAAAAGCAAAGGCATTGTAAGGTATTTTAGTAAGTTGCGGAAGAAACCGGACAAGGAAGTTAGTAAAACTGAGGAACCCAAAGACTTAGATTCACTATTGCTGTATAAAGTTCAACTGGAGACTGAGTGAGTAGAATTTACATTTTGTTAATTTGTTTTTAAGTATTTTAAAATCCAAAGTTGAGAATAACAACAACCTAAACTATTGTTCTGTATGGTATCAGACAATAGCACTATCCCATCACTTCCCATGGGTGTCCTAAGAGGCGATCAAGGGACTCACCAGAAAATGGGCAGCAACATTCTCTGTACATTGCAATAGCTACACTGCAATCACAAACCCGCCTGCCAAGTGTGGCGATCATAACAAATTCCCTCCCCCTCTTTGGGGGCGACCTATGTCCAGCAGTGGATGTCATTCAGCTGATATAATGATGATGAAACGATCATGTGCATCAGCAATGTTCCTTAACAAAACCTCATATATCTATTACAGTGACGAAGAATCAAATATGTATTGTAAATTAAAAGAAATAAGGCCTAGAGCAAGAACAATAATAGATATTAAAGATCTCAAAGTAGGACAGAAGGTGATGCTTAATCACAACACTGACGAGCCTTTGGAAAGAGGATACTGGTAAGTGAAAAAAACAGTATTGTGACTTCCAAAAAACTTCCGTGATCTTTGGGAGTGTGCTATACAGTTCAATTATTCATCCAGGCAAATTCCATTATCAACAAGACTGGTTCACCACTGTTACTTGATGCACATACAACCCATATGCACAAAACTTTTTGTAAATATATTAATTGTAAATATACTACTTTTAAATATACTAAATATACTACTTTTTGTAAATATACCACTGAAATCTGTGTGGCACTTTCCTCAAAAGGCCACCTCAGACATTAACCTACATGGTTCTCATATGACCCAGTACAGATTGTATGGACTTTAAAAAAGACTTTGACCACTGAGTTTGTTTCGGTGTTTCTTCTCAGGGTAGTCAGCTAGGAAACACCTGCTTCATCTAGCTTAAAATGACCAAAAAAGATTGATGTGTAAAAGTGCTATGTTTAACCTACTTGTAAAATAAATATCATTTATTGTAGCTGGAGTGGAATTCACAGTAGTTTGCTGATAGTTATAACCTGAGGGTTCATTACTCAAATCTGATAAGGTTACTTCTTGGCAAGCTACATTGTCAACCACATAATCACTTACCATCGAGTGTGAATGTAGTCAAATAATAAAAAAAAACTACTTTCTTATAAATGTCCAACACCCTAAAACAACCATTTTAACCTTTTGAATGCCAGAGCATGAACGCATCGCCGTACCCCCAACGCCAAGCCACAAATTCGTCAGATTTTCTTGTCACATATTTGTGTCATTTGACATACGGTAAGCTTTCATTTGTCACATATGACAATGGCGTTCAAAAGGTAAGGTTAAGGCAGTGTTTATTGTTAGGGTCTAGTATTACAGTACATTTCTTGCTTTAATATATTTAGGTAGAACAAAAACTGCCTGTAACAAAGTATTTCTTGTCATGCTACAATGTATCTACAACCATAATCAAATAACACTGTAACTGTTCTACCAATAGGTATGACTTCAAAGTGGCCGAGATAAAGAAGCTGCGGGCAACATATGAGTTGATAGGAACTCTCTACCTCGGTCCTGATGCTGTGCCACAGAATGACACTAAATTGAAGGTGATTGACAAGATATACGCCATTGAGGAGGTGGTGCCACTGGTGCAGAGGAATCAAGAGTACAGGCAGATGATGGCTACTCCACCAGAGAAGAGTAAGTTTGAAAGAGATGTTTTGTGTTCATGGACATTGTGCATTGGAGCCCTTGAATTTCACAAAAAATTTCTGGAGGCTTTGCGGAAACATGGCTAACGTGATTGTCTGATTCCTAGGCGCTAAAGCAGGCTCTGCAGAGTGAGCTGTATTTTTTCAGCAGTGCGATTCTGTCAACATGTTGGCTTTTGGGTGAAGTGATCATGAAGTGAGCTGACAATCCATGTAGCTCACTGCGTGATCCCTTCACATGTTAACAGAATCAACCAGCTATTTAGGTTGAGAAGAGGTTTAAATAATTGGGAGTAGACCTGCCTGCATTCCTGCAATAATTTGCACTTCTCGTACAACATTAAAAATCTTTTAAGACAGTCTTATATGCTTTTAGGATCCGCACCACTGAACTGTTTGACATGTCGCGACGACGAGGACACTCTGTGCAAAGACTGCGGTTGTTATCTATGTTCAGGAAAGGAGTTCCCAGAGAAAGTAAGTTGTACAAGTTGTTATGCAGTTCTGTAAACACTTTTGTATATAAGACACTTACGTCTTTCTCAGAAAAGTACACCAAGTTAGTGGCTTAAGACTGATATTCCCCAGTCATGCAGGGAATATCAGTCTTGTCCTATTTTCATTGGTTTGATCTTAGTCAGGTTAATTTAAAGCCACCCAACGCTCGGCAAACTTTTACAGGGAATCACGTCTCGGCCAACCCTCCTCCTATTGCATACGGGCTTGAGACCGTCATCCGACTTATTGTTATTACTCTTATAATGGTAAAGATATGAGAATAGCTCATACTACAATAAAATTGGTAGTGTGTCCGGGCATCCAATTGAAGTATTCTAACTAGGCTGAGTGCCAGCAGTCCCCGAAAACCCCGCCCGTCATTACTTCCTAGTGTTTTAGCTGGGAAGCAGAAGTGGCGCAACAAACTCCCCAGCAACATATTTCTGTCAGTAAGAAGACTAATATAATGTTACAGATAGTACTTTGCGACGAGTGCAACAACGGTTACCATATGATATGCCTAGACCCGCCGCTCACGGAGCTGCCCGAAGAAGACTGGTACTGTCCCTCCTGCAAGCGAGACCCGAATGACGTCATCGCGCCAGGAGCTGCTAAGCAGACTAAGAAGGTTTCCAAGACCAAGCGCGATTGGGGACGAGGAATGGCTTGTGTTGGTCAGTATCTTATGAGGCTATTTGATTTGACTGTTGAAATGGCAGTGTGGCGGAGTTTATTGGCTTCTGCGAATATTATCAGATAGTTTTGGTATGTAAGGCATAAACCTCACTTGGTCCTGTCTTCTTACTAAGCCTACAACACTCCGGGGCGGAAAAAGTGGATGTGGGAGCTATTCTGCGAAACACTGATATCTCTCTGAATCGTCTTCCGAAACTTGTTTGTTCTTGTGATTGTTATAATTTCTTTAAATGCGAATGTAGCAAGCTTTACTTTATTTTGCTCGTTATTGCTTACATGTGTACTTGAAACACCTTGCTATGCTCATGTTATGTAAATTGTTGTATTAGTGCGTTGCCAAATTTAAACAGTCGATATTCCTAAAAATTATATAATAGTTTATCTGGTGAGGGTCGAAAGAGTCAGCTGGCTGTGAGAAGCACCAGCTAGGTCGATGTCGCGACGCTTGGGGGAGGCCTGTGTTCAGTAGTGGACGTCTTTCGGCTAAAATCATTATAATGATACCCTCAGCTGGGTCGCTAAAACTGTGCCTTTTATTTATATAGGCAATAAAACCCAACAAAAAGATTTGTGTGCAAATAAAAAGTCATATTACCATGTGTAAACTAAACATGGTTTAATAATAGGTTCAGTTCATTGTTTTCTAACAAGGTGATTATTTCTTCATTAGCAGCTGAATCAACTAAACTGGTATTTAGTCAATACAACTATAATATAACAATGCTCCCTCAAATAAATGCCGATGCCATTGTTATCACAGTAATTACTGTGATAACAATAATTAGTTACTAAATAGTTACCAAGAGCGGAAATATTATGGCAATGTCACCGGAAAATGTGCAAACTCCGTAAAATTGAAATAAATCTTTATTAGATTCTTATTTCTCAATATATTATGAAATAATCATTTGTATAAAACAAATCTCCCGAGTCTTATTAAGAAAAAATAGTTTACAATTTCGCGCGATATTTTACAATCTTACGGCGTTTGCAAATTTCCGGTGACAACAACAATACAACTTAATCAGCTCTGCACAATATAATCTATATTACATTTATGTATAAAAGGGAAACTGACTGATATATGAACGCACGGCTAAAGCAGAAACTACTGGGACTGGAAACATAAAATGTTGCACAAGGCTTCCTTTTATGATGTAGGCGAGCACTAAGAAACTGAAGTGACATTGGGCAGGGCACATTGCTTGCAGAACAGATGTACGATGGGGCGTTCACGTTGTGGAGTGTCGACCGCGTACCGGAAGGCCTAGCGTAGGCGTGGCCTCTCACAAGGTGGAACGTGCACCTGGTGAGGTTTGTGGGGAGCCGGTTGTCGTGGCGACACGTAGGGGACGCCTATGTCCAGCAGTGGACGTCTGCAGGCTGATATGATGATCATGATGATGATCACTAAGGGATTTTTGGAAATTCAACCTGTAAAGGAGTCTGAAAATCTATTTGTACTAAATCTGCACCGATTAAGTTGCTGGCGAGGTTAGAGGCGAGGCTAGTTGTGTATAAATATTGGTAGGATGGCTTCCAGTGAGACTGGATGTGGCCCCAACGTACTTCGCCAGACACATTGATTAAGCTGGCGGTACTCCAGTTATTATCTCGTTGGTTGAGTGTTTGCAAACAACTGCTGAGCTCGGGAACCTGTTTCCGAACTCCATGGTTGGCACAGTTAGATTTCTCAGTAACAGCCCAGTTCTGGATCGATGTCTGGTGTATGGCAATAGTAAACCTTCTATAAAATTCATTCTAAACATGATATCGAAACGCGAGTGTAAAGCTGTTAGTACTGCTAAATGTTGCTTTGGGTATGTTGTTTGCGAATGCATGTTTGTAAAATATTATTTCGAATGCTGAGTGACAAGGTCGATGTGCCCATAGAATGTAGAAGACACAGGACCGGCAGTTATGGAGGCCTATATCCAGGCGGGGCGACTATTGGCAGAGGAACAATGGCGATGTGATTCTAATATATTTTTTTAATTCACATAGGCCTACATGGGCACTTATAAAATATCAGAAGCTAGAGTACTCTGAAATGATAAATAGAGTTATATTTTGTATCAGACTGACTTGTTTGAAAGTCTCAAGATCACATCACATAAATAATATTAATGAGTGCCCGTAATTTTCTTATATACTACAACAGTAATGCTTGGCGTCACAAAAAGTGATGTTGGTACGACTCATTCGAGTTTATCAGAGGACCCAAAGCCCCAATAATGTTTTATTAGAGTTATCCATCTGGAACTTCTCAGTAGCTATCTGGCGAATAAACTTCTGCGATTATTGGCAGTAAATTACCTAAAAACAACAGGCATAGTGTTTTAGTGCTCTCTGCCTTCTGCGAATTCAGGCGCAAAGTGTATTACGACAATAGTTATCTCAATACAATTGATTACAGACAGACATGAGAGCAAGTAAAACGAAATGTTTTACTAGCTCTCATGCACATTGCACATTTAACAATAAGCGTTTTTTTTTTGTACGTAAACCTTAACCGTTAGGGTTCTGCAAGCTTGTATATTTGCTTTACTGCGAAGATTGTAAATCTAAAAGGATCTAAAGGATGAAATTAGGAAACTATAACAAGATAACTGTTAGTAGAGTAATCTAAATCTATACTAATATTATAAAGAGGAAAGATTTGTATTACTTAAAAATTGCAGGACCGATTTGAAAAATTCTTTCAGCAATGGATAGCTACATTATCAGCGAGTAACATAAGCTATATTTTATCCCCGTACTCCCACGGGAACGGGATCTACGCGGGTGAAACCGCGTGACGTCCGCTAGTTAGATCAGAAAGTTATTTTAGAAAGTTATTTTCACAGATCATAGACGAACTAATTATTATTAAACTTACATAGTTCACAGTATAAATGTATTTCATGAGGTATAATATACGCGTCTGACTTTATAGGTAAAACGAAGACTTGTGCGATGCCGCCTAACCACTTCGGACCCATACCCGGCATTGAAGTCGGCATGTGCTGGAGATTTAGGATACAGGTAACATAATATTCATTCACAATCCATAATTCCATAAGAGTAACCTAATATTTGAATTTGAAGGGTGTGAGCCTGGAGATCTGTCATACGGGTCCCGAACCCAGTATGGACTCCAGCTCTCACAAAGGTGTGAATTTGCCTGTAACTTAGATACTATGTACCTTTTTGAGAGAAAATGAACTATGTTATTTTTATTCTCTTTATTTATTTTCCTTACATACTAATTTAATAATATAATAGTTATTATTACAGTGCTTCCTTTGTACAGTGTTTTTACTAGTGCATAAAGTTTTAATAAATAAATATTATGAATAAATCTATACTAATATAATAAAGCTGAAGAGTTTGTTTGAACGCGCTAATCTCTGGAACTACCAGTCGGATATGGAAAATTCTTTTTGTGTATGATAGCCACGTTCATGAGGAATGCTGTAGGCTATACGGGAACGGGAAAAAACGGGATATGCGCGTACGAAGTCGCGGGCAAAAGCTAGTAATATTATAAATGGGAAAGTAACTCTGGCTGTCTGTTACCTCTTCACGTCTTAACGGCTGAACGGATTTGCACGAAACTTGGCACGCGGGTAGACTATACTATGGAATAAGACATAGAAAGAAAGAAAAAGTGTTTATTTGCGCCAAGCATGACGCATAACAAAATTACAAAAATTATGCGTCACATTCGCTCAAAACGGCCATTGCTACATAGGATTTTGTATCCCGAGAATGTTCTCTAGGTATCATTCTCGATTTTCAAAGACGCTGGTATAAGTACTTTTATTTAGTGCTTCTGTGATCTAGTGGGGACTCTGAATGGTTGCTCAGTTAACCTCACATACTCAGATTATATAACTTGCGAAATCTGGGTGTAGCATGGAAGTATAAAATTAACCCAAGAGAAAACATCCGGGATGAAAAGTATTCTATGTATTATTCCAGGACATTGTTAACCCGTGTACCAAGTTTACAATCTTTTCAGCGGTTGAGATGTGAACAAGTAACATACAAACTCACTTGCTCATTTTTTGTTTTTTTTCTTATAAGAAAGCCTTGCCCCACACTAGGAACTTCTCCTGTATCGTGGGTGCGTTTACAAACATACAAACTCACATACAAAAACAGCCAGACCCGGAACAACTATCTGTAGGCATACAGATATTTGTTCCGTGCGGGAATTAATGAAGGAAGTCATTTATGATATTAGTTTGGATTATCCATTAAAACTTATAAGAATACCATAATTTATATCCTACTGTATCCAATGAATCACATTGTATTTTATTTTATTCCAGTTATCAGAAACGGGAGTCCATCGACCGCCAGTGTCGGGTATCCACGGGCGTGATGTAGAAGGCGCTTACAGCATTGTGTTGTCAGGTAATAATACAGAAACTTACTTAGTATACTTAGTATACCTAGCTAATGGGACGATAGTTCGACTGCAACAGCCTCAGATCTCACGATGATCTATATGAGGATCTATTTACATAGATCTCTTCGTCTCTGTCGTTCCCTCACTGCTGTAGATTGCGACCTCGTACGACGAGTTTATAAGTCATGCGATCTACAGCAGTGTTGACCGCTCTGTATATGCTGCCTCCGATAGCCTTCTTTATTGTGAACTAGCTGTGCCCGCGACTTCGTCCGCGTGGAATAGTGTCTTTGGGCAGCATTTTTAATTAATTAGGCTAATTATTACATTTTACAAATAAGACACTCCACCTACATCGCGCTGTACCAGGCCGCGCACATAAACCTTACATATTTCCATACGAACATTCATATTCCCTATTTTTATTTACACCTTTGAGGGTAAAACTTTTACAAACTTCGAATGTCATATTTTTTTTATATCGAATCAACAGCCTAAAAAATAAATTTCAAGCTTCTAGCCCTAAAAATGACGATACTTCCATACAACTTTCGTCACCCCCCTTTTCAAACCCAACCCTTATTTCGCATTAAAAGCCTATGTCCTTTCTTAGGCTCTAGACTATCTGTGTACCAAATTTTATTTAAATCAGTTCAGTAGTTTTGGCGTGAAAGCGCGACAGACAGACAGATACAGTTACTTTCGCATTTACCCCGCCCACTATCATGAGACTTTCTTACGCTTAGATGAATGCATATGTCCAAAAGCTGAAGGTACGCTCCTGGCGTACTGCAGATAGCCCTTTGGTGATGTTGAGTTCCACCAATACGGGATCTCATGGCGGTTAATGGTACACGAAGAAGTCTTCGCTAGTAGCGGCATCAATCCTGCGTGTGGAGGACAGGGTGAAAAGTCACCCTGTGCCGCATTCCCTCTAAACGCCAAACCTACATTTCGAAAGCATTGTTCGTTCTGCTTTCGCAAATATTGATGCATGGATCAATCAATTCTATTTAATCTTCTAAAATCAAAATCGTCCTAGAGTACTCGTGTTGCCTATGTTTAGATCTTGTGTGGTGATGTCAATCATCTAAGCAACAATCCGTTTGTCCAGGTGGCTACGAAGATGACGTGGACTACGGCAACGAGTTCACATACACGGGCAGCGGCGGCCGCGACCTCTCCGGCAACAAGCGCACTGCTGAGCAATCCTGTGACCAAACACTAACCAGAGAAAACAAGTATGGGCATTCACTATTTTTATACGGGGAGAGTTATTAATTTGTCAGTGTGTTTGTGTATGTAACAACCATTGCTGGTGGGCTCTGTGGTTCGGTAGTGAATTTGAGTTCCAAACACGTTTGGTACCTAGCTGAGATAAGATAAGATAAGATAAGTCTTTATTTGCCTTAAACATGGTATAAAGTTGTTACAGTCTGCTGTCGCTGTTTCGTGGCAATTTTGTTGGTGCTAGGTTATTTAAGATAATGGACGTGAAGGTAACATCAAAAGTCGATACAGACTGGCATATTGTCGTCTTAAGTGTCCTCGCTGAATATAGATACAAAGCAAATTTTTCAAGTGGGCGTGAATGGCCAAATCTTATGAGGAAAAGCGAAAAATTTTATGTAGTCTCCGGCCTAATTTTGATGAAAAGTAAAACTTCAGTTTTCGTTAACAACACGCCATCGGCTATTTGCGCATCGTTAAGGAATTTCACAAATCGCAATCAGTTTCTATCTTAGATTGGCCAGCTAACAGCCCAGATCTAAACCCAATAGAGCATTTCGGTGCGAAGGCAAGACAAAGGTTTCAAATCTACAGTGTGGCAATTTAACGTAGCTGTACGACGTTTTCTTAGAAGAAAGGAACTCTATCTCTCTTGCGTAATGTCAAAAATTGATAGTCATTGCCTTGCCGGTGTAAAGCAGTAATTAAAAGCCCACCATACTAACTGTTAAATTTAGCTTAATATGGCTCAGTCGCAGAATGTACCTTTTGCGATATGCACCCCATATACTAAACGTACCATTCTCAAAATGCACCTTTCTCAAAACTTACCTTTCTCAAAATGCACCACAAATCGTTCTTAATTATTTGTCCAGCTTCTTTTATCAATGTATTAGTTTAGAGAATAAATAAAAACTGTAACAAAAATAGTTATCGATTTTGCTATGCTCTATTCATGTGGCTATTTCACAACATAACTAGTTACTTCTAAGAAGGAACAGATGGCATGATTAAGATAAAACAATTGTGGAACTTCAAATCGTTCTTAATTACATATATGACTACAACTGCGTGTGCAATTCTCATTGATGAATTATGCAATATCCGCGTGTAAACATCATGATTGGCCGCGTGTGTTGTTGAAATTTTGTAAACATCGCAATTGCATTGATTAACCTTTATTTAACGTGATGTCAGCCACGTTTCAGTTCATTTAATATCAGTAGAAACATTGTAACTGATGACGTCCCCTACTAAATCATTAATTGTTGCAGTAATTTTTTTAAGGATCCGTAGTAAACAAAATAAAACCCTTATGGTTTCGCCACCAGGGTTGCGGAATTTGTTCGAAAGAGTCACCGCGGCCCTGGAACGCAAAGGGCTTTAGAAGGAACACGGATGGGTTTTAGTCAGTAAGACTCTGACACGCCCTTCCGCTCCACCCAGGGAAGAAGTCATTTGACGATTTCCCCTCCTTAAAAAAAAAAAACAAAAAATGGTTTCGCCAAGTCCATCTGTTCGCGGTTTAACTCAGAGAAAACTGGTATTATAAAGCTGTAATTTCATACCGGCATGGTTAAACATATTAAACACGCCTAACTAGCTACAGCACTACCGCAAGTTATTATAGATTGGCTCGCGTTTGACCTTGTGGTCTCAGCTGACGGAAAGCCATGTGGTCGACGATGGAACACGCCTGCCTTTGCCTAGAAGTAACCTATTTCGCTCTTGACTAAAAGACATATTGTAACTATCAGGAAACAGACTCCAGCAGGCAATTCCACTCCGTAACTGTACGCTCAATGAAAGTAATCCCAAAACGTGTTGTGCGTATGGGTAAGATGCCTACCAGGTACCGGTGGTGCATCAACGTAGGTGTTGTAGTCCGATGATGGAACGGGCTTGGCGTAATTAAATTGTACAACTCTGAAGCACCCTCTCTGAATTGTAACGACTAAAAAACCAACAGGCTGGCAAATAGACGTTGATGTACACGTCTTTTGAGCTCAGAGTCGACCAGTTCAGCATTGCCGATGAGCTTCGTGGCTCGCTTCTCTATCGACTCGAGCGCATCAAGCTGGAATCGGGTAGTTCTACGACTTACAATAACATTTGTTCTCCAGAGCGTTAGCGCGCAACTGCGCAGTGAGCTACGTGAACGAGGACGGCGGCGACGCGGGCGACGACTGGCGCAGCGGCAAGCCCGTCCGCGTTGTCCGGTCCTACAAGATGTTGAAGCACTTCCCCAAGTACGCGCCCAAGGAAGGCATCAGGTCAGTAAAGGGTCTTCAGTACTTTGACTAAAACCGTCGGGTGTTTGAAGTTACATATTTTTATTAACCTTTTGAACGCTTTTGTCACGTATACATGACAAGCAAGCGCGTGCCCTGTACGCCAAACGTCACAAATATGTGACAAAATATACGGCAAATTTGTGGCTTGGCGTCGGGAGCACGACGATGCGTTTATGCTCTGGCGTTCAAAAGGTTAAAATACGTGGCTATAAAATAGGGGTGCCTTGCTCACTCAATAAATGGGCCAAAGTGACGTAGCTCCAAGGGAGCAACATAACCTGAGATGCTTGAGGAGCAGAGAGAAATAACGAGATTATCAAGGTAATCCCAATGTGAAAGTGGCTGTGTTACTATTATCAATGTCCCACTACTCTCAGACCACAGCTTTAGAGTAAACTATCCTAAGATGAAGGCTACTAATGGCCGCTGTAAGCGTCGTCCAAACGCTATGAGCACCGTTTGAGTCGCGAGGTCATTCTCTTTGTTTTCTGTGCGCAAACACCGACTTCCGAAATTAAAGTTATTTTATACTTTGCAGTGTTTTTTTTATTTATAATAATATAAGTTTATTCAATAAGTAGTTTGTACACTATAAACGAAAAGATTTTCATATCATTCAAATGCAATTTTGTTCAGGTATGACGGCATATACAAAGTAGTGAAGTACTATCCGGAGAAAGGACTATCGGGGTTCCGTGTTTGGAAGTACCTGCTGAGACGAGACGACCCCAATCCTGCACCGTGGGAGCCCGGTGCTAATGAGTACCCTATTATTGTGAGTATTGATTACTTTTTCGACCTTATCCTATTAGAATAGAAAACAGATTATTCGACTAGGGCGCAAGGTATCGCAACAGCAATAATCACTAAGTTAGCTGTAAGCTAGTGTTTGTTGAATCTTGATAAACCCGGTCATAGGATGCCTGACTTTGAATAAGAAGGTTAGAAATTCAAAGTCAAAGATATTTATTCGCAAATATAGGTAAGTAATTATGTGGAGATTATACAATTAGGTAATGTAAAGTGGTATATTCCAGTTTTAGTATATTTTACCTTTCGGCATGCAAATATAGAAACAAAATATTACGATTTCAGCATGTAAATTTAATTACCGTTTAGAACTTCCAACCGAAGAAAAGGGTATTTTATATTCATATACTTAGACTAAAATTTTGCAGTAGTCATCGTCACGAATCGGTCACATGTTTCAAATCGATGGTAACACACACACACATTTCGTGGCCAGTTGATGGCCATGTTTGTAGCGGCATCAGTCATGCATTAGGTTACGGAATTTGTGCGAAAGAGTTACCGCGGTCCTGGAACGCAAAGGACATTCTGACACTTCCTTCCGCTACGCCCAGAGCGGAAGGAGTAATTTGATGAAATTTCCATCCTAAAAATAGTGGCATTCATTAGATCCTCTATGGTGCAGGTGTAAGGGCACTTGGGGCGCTCCTAAAAGTGGGCCATATTTTGGACAGGGGGCCATAGTTTACTTAACTCACATTTGGTGTATCTATTCTTTCAGTATCCCGACGGCTACTTAGAAGCAGAAGCCGAGAAAAAAGCTCTAAAAGAAAAGAACAGTAAAAGCGGGAAAGGTGCAAACAATAAAGGCAAGGGCACTAAAAAGCGCGCGCTCAGGGAAAGCAATCAGACCACATCGGAGAGCGAATCGTCGCCGCCTGTGAAGAAACGGAAGACGGTAACCAGACAAGGTAAGCAGATAAGGAGGGAACGGTCTCGTTAGCATTCCGTCGGAACAGGCAGCTTACAAGTGTTAAAAAAATTGCAGTTCAATTAAGTGCATAAATTATAGCTCCACTGGTGCGTCATTTTGCTGTCAGTTTTATGAGAATTCATAGTGTTGGTAAATGAGAACGCAGCTATTATAATCATAATGGCTGCGTTCTCATTGCCAATATGACAAATATGTCATATTGGCAATCGTCACAGTCTTACGTTGTCAACACTTTTTTTTTCTCTCTTATCAACCTCTGTAGAAAATGGTTGCAATATACGTTCGGTCATATAAATTCTCACGTTTTGTTTACTGATTTCCAACCAAATTAATTCTCGTAAAATTGACAGCAAAATGACGCCACATTACGTTTCCACGTAAATACGTGGAAACGTACAGTGCTGCTGGTTAAGAATGCTTGCATAGTTATGAAATTGTGCATACATGCATCAGCAACATATTTTGACAAACACACACTAAACCTGTGTCTTGGAGACCTTCATCCACAATCAATCTCTATACAATGTGTAACAGAATAAACGCAATACCTGAAAAGGTTCATTGTACTCATCATTATAAACAACTTTCACTATGGGACCAACACTAAAATCGCGAAAAAAAGTCGACTGCCCTATACATTTATAATTTGTAAGTCTTTTGTTAAGTTTTAAGGGTAGCCCGCAGAAAGCAATTTCTTGTAATACTAAAGTCTAAGTAAAATTTCAGCTAGTAAAAAGAAAGCGTTGAGAGAAAGCAATCAGACGACGGAGTCGGAGACCGAAGTATCGTCCCCTGCTGGGAAGCAGAAGACCTCAAAACAAGGTGTGTAGACAGACCTAAGTCCTCAAGAATCCTCGGAGTTCCTCAAACTCCTAACGAACTTAATTTTTTTTTTTTAAAGATGGGACTTCTTTCTTTCTTCTTTTCTTTCTTTGTGGGTGGAGCGGAAGGGCGTGTCAGACTCTTACTGACTAAAACCCATCCGTATTCCTTCTAAAGCCCTTTGCAGAGGAAACTGTAGTAACGGATTCGCATTTCCTATATATTTTATCGTAGAGCCAGCACCAGTAGGTTTGTGATAGGCTGATGATGTGGATCTAGAAAATAAACAACTAAGAATACACTTGTTTTTTTTTTTTAAACGTTTTTACTATGTTTGTAATGAGGTGTACAATAAAGTATATAATAATAATAATAATAGTTTCCCTGCCTAGTCTTCATAAATATGTATGTTGTGGTCAGTGTTCAGTCCAGCCGGTTTTAGCTGAATACCAGTATTCCATATGGAGTGACTGCCACCTGTCTGGTCTCCACAAACCAGTACCTGTTGCTTGATGTCTAATAACAATAATTATGGCCAAAACTATTTGGTCCTAATATGGCTCGCCAGACCGATTTTGGTTTCAAACACTCGTTCACAGCAAAGGTAGCACGCCCCTGAACTCTCCTTGTTATAAATTTACTAACATCTTAATAAAATTTCAGCTACACCAAAAACCAAAGCCTCAGCCACTCCTAAGATTAAGATAGCTAATATATTCACCAAGAGCCCGAGCAGGAAGTCTCCTCGGAAGAAAGTAGCAGAGAGTGCTTTGAGTGAAGAAGAACGGGCTGCAATTAAAGCAGACACAGTGAATAGCAAGCTTTGGGATGAATGTCTCATTGTTTGTGACACGAGGGGAAAGAAGGTGGGTTCTATTCTATTCTATCCATTTGAAATTAGACAATGCAGACGCAAGTGACAAGTGTTAATCAACAAGTTAAACTACTTAACACTTTTTACATGATAAATACAATTCGGCCGACGGATCTTGGCATGCCCGAACTTCTTGGAGGTTGTGCAGTAACAATTTTTAGTAACCAAATGGTGGCTTGAGGCGACGTGCTCGGGTTTGTGGTCTAGGCTAGAAATGCGACTTACGTACTCGTAACTATATAGGGGTCGGCTTCCAGTCAAACCGGATTCAGCTGTATTTTACGAGGAGCGGCTGCCTACCAGACCTCCACAACCCATTAACTGAGTAATTCGGTCGTTCTTGGCAAGTCTGGAGTCAGATTTACTTTCTTCTGATAATCCGTAACGACTGCCAAAGACCACAAATTACTCTTTAACCGCAAGCTTTACTTACGTAAACAGAATGAATCCTTATTCAATAAAATATCGCGTTCGATTAGTTTTATTTACAGTTCATTGATTTTTTGTTTATATAAGATATTAAACAAAGTAGATTTACTATTAAACTGAATTTTATAGGAAATAAAAGTGATTTCGCCGTCTTAAAAAAAGAGTAGTAAATTATATGCTCTTGGTTGAAAGACATGATTTACTTAAATATCAATTATCTCTTAACACATAATTGAGTAACGAGTATTTGAGAAAAAAATCTTACCAAAAATCTCGTCTTTTTTTACTTTGTAAAGCTTCGTGCTTATTCGGCAATACTCGGACCGAGGTCATATGTCTCAATCACACGTGAGCGCAGTGGGTTACTAAAGTTTTCGTTGTTTCTGCCCGTGGTTGTTATTATTGTTATTAAGTGTCACGATAGTTTTATTTATACCTTATGATTGCACTTATTTCATCAAATATGCCACCAAAGCATAATAGTGTCTTCTATCTTCAGGCGAGAAAAATAATTTATGATTTAATGCACATGCATAATTTAATTTCTTGATATTTTATGAAAAAATTGTTTTATGTTATTTTATAATTTTATTTTGATTTTCAGGAGTTCGTCGAGTACGTGACGCAGGTGTTCCTCTGCATCATTTGTCAGGACGTTGCCGTGAGTCCTGTGACCACGCCATGTTTGCACAACTTCTGTATGGTAAGTAATATCATTCATTTTAGGACATTGCGTCCGGTATGCGAACTGCAGTAGCCTATATGGAATGCACTTTATCGATTTTGCTCCTAGATGGGTCGCTACACGCACACCTTGGCTAATTGGATTGTACAGACCCGTCTTATTCCCAATGTGAGTATATGTCCCAATCCAGGTCATGGTCTAACCATGTTCCAAATATTGTCAGCGTTCAGTCATTGAGGCGCGGTTGACTAAAAACAACGTAATATTTCTACTTACATGTTTAGATCATTAGGAGGATAGCCCATAGGATTAGTAAGAAGTAGGATGAAATGATATTTGATTATATTGTTAGTTCTTTTCAGATAAAAATACTTTCTGCTTCTTCTTCCAGGCTTGTATAAAGTTGGCTTGCAAATCATCGGGCCCCCAGTGTCCGTGCTGCCGACAAAGCCTCGCGAAGTACGAGGTGGAGCCCAACGAGGAGCTGAAGACAGCTCTGCGCAGCGTCATGGCTGGCTACGACGCGGGCAAGAAATAGACTGATACTAGACTTAGTGGGGTATCGCTTAGAGACGAGGCAGTGTTTCCACAGTTCTGCTTAACCCATCCCGGTTAACCTTTTGAACGCCAGAGCAGAACCGCATCGGTGTGCCTCCGACGCCAAGCCACAAATTCGCCTTGTTTTTTGTCGGCTCTAGCCGACGGTGGCGTATTGGGCAGTTTTTCATTTGTCGGCAAAACTGTGGAAACATTGCGGATTATAGAGTTGTAAGTAGAATGTAATAGCCAAGCTGCCTAGTCTTTTGCCAACTACATTAGGATCGGCTTCCAGTCTCATCGGTTGTAGCTAGATATTATAGACGAAAATAAAAAAGTTATTAGTTAATTAATAAGCAACATTACAATACAAAAACATTAGTTTGAGACGTAAAGAAAAGCTTATTTTTTACTACTGATTTCTAGACATTGTTCGCGATGAATCTTTTAGTGCTTATCGTGACTCCAAAGTTTCGATTCATATATAAGCAGTCTAAAATGTTCCTTCTGCGGCTTCAGACTTTTTCTATTCCATTGCCGCAAGTAAAATACTTAGTTGATCTGATAAGCTAGCGGTAAACATGCTGGAAGAAAAGGCAGAAATCTGCCTATTCTTCCGACACAATCGCTCAGACTTCACAGTCTGAGCGATTGTGTCGGATTACATTACTACAGCTACAAACTAATAATTAGGTAATTAAAAGTATTGCAAAGATTAGATAGTAACCAATGTTATGATGTACTTCAAACTATTATTCTAGTATTTTATATTTATAATAACACACTTGTCGCGACTGTTACAGTACATACTGTGACATGAAAATAGAAATAAACAGCATTTATTTTGATTTGATTCCACCTTTAGTATTCATAAGCACAGCTGAGTCCTTACTCACATAATCGAAACCGCCAGCTTTACGAAATTTTTGTTTATCTTAAACTCGTAGATATAAACCTCATTTTCCAAAAACTGTGCTTGTGATATGTCGAGGTGTTACCGAGGAAGGACTCATTTTTACCACTTTATACACCAATACAGCTCTCAAATTTATATCTGCAAATAAGGTATAGTTTCTTGAGCTGTATTTATGTTTTTCATTATTATTTTTTCGTAACTATGCTATCATAATTGGCGCACAATGAATTTGATCAACATAAAACGTAAACAGCACAATAATTTGTGAAAAAATAGTACATAACTCGTCAGTCTCGGTGTCCATCAGTGGTTTTAATGTTTGTGGAGGCAATCGGGAATAACCCTGAATAACGAATCTTCCCAATTAAATGAGTACAATCGCTAAGTAAACCGTGCGAATTACTCAAACTTTCTGTGATTTCGTAATTGATATTCTGTAGTTTTACTTTGTTGATCACCTTATTAATACTGATTACTAGTGTTATTATTTAAAAAGAACACAGAGCTCGGAGATGCCTCGGCTCTCGCTGCTATAGACGTTATTGTCAACACTTCCCATACCAACCAAAGGTGTCAGGGACTCCCTGGTACACAGAGAAACAGACAACCAGTGACAATTCTAACTGTGTCTGACACAACCAATAGGGAATACACATGAAACAAAGATTGTATCTAACTAGTTTATCGCTAAAGAAGCAAAAACCAAATAATTACAATGAAAACCGGATTCAATTTGATCTAACAACAAACGAGATGAAACAATTTTAAACAAATAATTGTGTCCCTCTCTCGATACGGCCGTTCTCAACGGCAGCTGTATAGGCGTCATTGCTTTTAACATTAGAGGCCACTTCTGACTTTATATAAGTATACTAGCTGACCCACGAAACTTCGTCTGCGTCACATTTTTCATGAATGCTCGGCTCCTATTGGCCGTAGCGTGATGTTATATAGCCTAAAGCCTCCCTCAATAAATAGGCTTCGCTTTAGCCGATTCTCAGACCTACTGAATATGCATATAAAATTTCATAAAAATCGGTCAAGCCGTTTCGGAGAAGTATGGTAACTAACATTGTGACACGAGAATTTTAAATATAAGATAATAAATTAGCTTTTGCCCGCGACTTCGTACGTATATCCCGTTTTACCCTGCTCCTGTAGGAAATCCTGAACCCTAAATTTGAGCGTTTTGAGCAAATTTGAGCGTTTTACGACCTGTAGTTTCATCTGTACGTTGTCTATCAGTCGCTTATTTCGCACGTTCTAACATGCCTTCGATAGCTCAGTTGGTAGAGCGGTGGACTGTAGAGGTAACACGATTGTCATCCATAGGTCGCTGGTTCAAATCCGGCTCGAAGGAATTTCTTTTTGGTTTTTAGTTAGTAACGGAAGAATTTTATATATTAGGATTTCAACTTTGAAGCTTAATGTCTTCGTCTCTGAAGAAGATAATTTAAAAAATCTCATGTTTTACAAAAGAAGTTAAAAAAAACTCCTCACAAAGTTCCCTCTCACTGTAATTTTCCATAAACTATATGAATAATAAAGGCGTCTGTAGTAGCTGTAGGCGCGGCTTCCTTGCTCTGTAATACGATGTTACTTCTTTACTGGCGCGGCTTCCTTGCTCTGTAATACGATGTTACTTCTTTACTATATTATAAGGAGGTGCTGCCTTGATTAATCGTGATAGAATTGTTTTAAGAATAGTTCATTGGATAGATTCGTTTAAAATACGCCTACACTCCAGAACATGTGCTCGAAAATACACTGCTTGGGAGAAGGATTCATAAACGACTGCTGTAATTGTAGGTGTTGCAGACTTTTAAAGACCGAAGCTAAGTACATTCTGAATATAAATCCCGAGACATTTTTTTTTTATTTTGAGAATAATAATGTAGTTGTAAATAAATTCGTAGCATAGGCTATGCACGTACATGTGTATTGTAACTCGCCTTAAAATTGTGTTTTAACTTAGTTTAGTATAGTATTTAGAAAGCGGTGGAATGAATACTTATAAGTAAATGGATAATTACTACCTCATGTACTTTTATTGCTTGTAGATAATTTAGTAGAATTCTATTAGAGCGGCATTTTTACTGTAGCAAGGAAACATGTTAACTACCATTTGTCGGTGACGTCACTGAAAAGTATAAAATATTAGCGAAACTCCGCGATATAATTGTTAAGAACCTTGTAATTCCATTTATCTATTCCAAGAAAGGTATCAATATTCTATGATAGTAAAACAAAATATTTGAATTTACAATTTATTTATTACTTGTTATATTCCCATTACGTCGTTCGTTGACGTACTCAACTGTTGTCCCCCATCGCGTCTGCGAAGTTTCGCTGATTATTTTAATTTGAGTCATTATACTATGGGTTTAGTTGATATTAACGTTCCGGGCAGGCTTTAGACAATAGTATTCCTTGCTATAAGGTAAATTGTGTAAGTTAAGTGTGTCTTTAGTATGATGGTAGCGGGCAGTGCCCAGGGACGGGAATTATGCCCACCACTGGACTGCAACAGGCTGAGCACTGTTGCGAATTGAGTGCCTTGTAGATGTGCCTTTAATATAATATAATTTCTCAAGTTCTCGAAACTAAAATTAGTTCACTTAATTTTACTGTAAAAATCTAATTAGTCCGTCAGATTGTTTTTCTAAAAATATTGGAAACGTATTTTTTCTTTTCCCATATACAAAAAATGAAGACGATACAGTGCCTTGTAAACGCGCGTGACGTCATTTCACTAGTAAAAATTGTACCATCACATGCATTGTATCGTGTTCATGTTTTGTTTACTTCCATTAGTTTATTTTTTTTCAGTAAACCGTATTCTGAATTGAGTATTTGTAGTTAAGAATGTCACACTATTACACTACTACAAGTTTGACAGGTTTTCAGGCTTAAGTAAAGTTTGGCAAATACTTAACTTTAAATCTTTTATTCAGAGGATTATTGTATTAGTAATAACAATACATGCTGATTACTACTGGACATAAATAAGATTGTGGGATGGGGCATAACGGTATGTACAACTTAATTGATAGAATAAATTAATCGTTTTTTATTTATGTTAACTTCTCCCAAATTAGGGATGTCAGCATGACGTGCTTGACTATCGTGTTCCAATCATATTTTGATCTTGTATAGTACAAATAATATAGTTTTAAATAATTATTACTCATATGAGGAAGTTTTAACTAATTTGTTGGTTCTAGTATTGATATAAGAAATTGATTTAAGAATAAGATTGAAATGATCTATGCTCGATGAACCCCGATTTAGCTGAAACACACGTATCAAATCCACGTTAGACTACTTTAGATTGAAAATTATATTGTTTATTTTATTATATAAGAACTTTGAACAAGTACTGATTTTGTGTGCAATTTGGTATTTTCAAGTTTGATATCTATGTATTGTATTAATTATATGAATTTACGAAAATGTTTAAAATTTACATTAAATTAAATATTAATTTAATTAAAAAAAAAGTAATGCTGTTAAATGAACGATAACACCATTATTTGTGTGGCTTAGGTTGCGGCACATTATGGAAAGGGTATGAAAGCGTCTTGTGTTGTTTTTTATTATGATTATTACGCTCGCTTTTTGCTAGTTATCTCACAGCTATGATGGACTTGCCAAGAAGTAACCAAGTAGTAAGTACAATGGCATCTGGTAAAAAAAATTGTCCATGTGTGTACGTCGTTCATAGATTTGTTTTTTTTAATTACCATGTAAAGGATACAAGTTGGGGGAATGGTGGTCAAACATTTTGTGTGACAACTTTTTGTTTATGTTTTAATTTTTATATGTTTTATAATTTCTAAAAGTTTTATTTAATTGTTAATTATCTATCACTGTATGTTTGTTTTACATTAAGATTGTGGGAGTTTTTTGTGAATTTCGTAACACGCAGTTGCAATGTATCTAGCTTCAGTGTCACTTCATGATAATTCTGGTTAAATGACGTGGATGACCATTCAAGCAGCAATATAGATATTGGTTGGTGGTTTCAGTCTAATAGTTAAATTCGGGATGAAATTCCAATAATATGCATTTAAGCTTTGTTTCGATATAACTTTGATGACTCAATTCTTTGTAATTTAAAAATTATGTTGAATTTTTTAAATAAAACAATGTTTTAAAATCATTTAGTTTTTTTTTTATTTTTGCTATTAATGATTCCCATATCAAAATGTCAGTTTTGTTTAGTCATTAAAACATTTTGATCATTAAGATGACAATTACTTGAGAAACGACTTTAAGCCACGAAAACTATGTACCTACATAAATACATACCACCTATCATGATATTGTGGGTTCTAGGACTACCAAATAAAAATAAAAACACAAAAAGTATTATGATAATAATTTTATTACATTGGGTTTTACCTAGTACACTTCTGAGCACATTATCACTGTCGTGTCCAACACAGCACAACAATCAAATAATCGACACTACATAAATACATCCTAATAAATATATTATAACAACATCACAGTTTGTATCAATATGCATGACCGGAACACGCTTGGCATTTGTACGTAACTTCCTACAGATATTCCTAAGGAACTGTATTCAAAGAGATCCCTATTTAAAAATACTTGTTTAAAACAATTATATTTTTAACAACATCAATTTAGATTGTAACAAGAAAATATAGCCTAAAAGAATTTACCCATTTTTAGTCCGGTCACATGCAACCAAAAGTTATATCGGTAACAATTTTAGCGAGGATAGAATTTTATAACTAAATTTTGCTATTTGATAGTAAAATTAACATAAAACAACATCCGATTTTATTTAATATCGAAAATAACTGATTTGGCGAAGAAAAAGGCTTTTGGTAGAATAAGATAATATCATCGAATTTTAAAACAATTAATATTTACTAAGGCTGAAAATAGTGTTACGCTTAACCATCATACGGCTATTATAACGCTAGCTTTGATTATTTTTACTCTTTCGAAAAAGTCAGCTGCGTAAAATTATTTCCAGCCAAAGTAAATAAAATAACACCAAATAAAGTTTTAAATAACATTTGTAAAGCTGCAAGTTGTGTATAAAAATAAAAAAAGTCATGACTGTTCATTATCATCGAATATAATGCGTTCAGTTAAACTTGATCGATGTTCATACGTTAAATGTAGGATCATGTTTAAACTATGTTGCTCTTTTGCTTTGCTAACTTGGCTGACACACTGCCTGCGTGTATCTAGATAATAATAAAATAGCTTGATTTAATTAATTAAAAAAGTGTTGAAATTTCGTCAAAACTATTAAAAACGTCAGTGTTTTATTCAATGGCACAAATATTCGTGTTTTTTTTTGCGAAAATCGAAGAAGCGTTTCTATATAAAAATATTACCTACTCTGATTGTACTTACGTTATTCTAGCAAAATGCCACCTTTTAACTAACATTCAATCTCACTGAATTAGGATAAACGCTTAACTACAAGTACTAACACTAAAAACTTACTTTACTAACAACCGCGAACTGCTGTGTTATCCCGACAACTTCAATGAGGCTGGTATTTATATATATTAACATTAAAATTATCAATACCTATTTAATAACTAAATGCACGTATACATATAAATGTTTTAACATAGAAATCTTGTATGAAAGCAATATAATATAAATGTATAGGTATGTATTAGTAAAATTTTGTAGGAAGTTAATAATTACATGTAATTTGTAATATATTTATTCAATTTTATTACTTTATTCAGATACTTATAATTGGATTTAAACTTATTGCAGAATGTTATGATGTGATAAAATGTTTTTATATCGAGCAGCTAAGTGCAGATCAAATATTAAACAGTAAAACTAATGATTTGATCTATCGAGCAGCTTGACGCAGATCAGGCAAGAACTTAATTATAATTATTATGATTAAATGTCATCAGAGTCGTCGGGGACGGTTGTCATTAGCTCAGAAAATACGCCAATATTAATTTCATTTACTTAAAAGTTCCAAATTAAAAAATTTCATTGTTTTATTAATATTTTAGAATACTTTGTAAACATTTAATTCTCAATTAAACATAAATAATTTTATTGTTGATGCGTTAAATTAAAAATCACGGCAAACTTATGATTACTTTGATTGCATGGCGCCCCCACTTGCCTATGAGACAAGGGAGATGAGTGAAGAGGTAATTCAATTATAACAGCATAACATTATTGTACCTACGTGTAAAACATGCACGTAGCATATCACACTATCCTACTACTAAAATAAAGCTGTCTTACGATTAACATGAGTCAACAATTCATAATACATTTCTTATAAACTATATGTTAACGTTTGCATGGAAAACGTCCATCAAAAATACTTAGAAATCTAAAACTATTTTGCGTACCCAAGAAGAATCGCTGCATTGTGAATGCGGGACGGTTCTGCGATGGCACTGTGGCGAGAGGGTTCTACGCTCTCGGTGGGGGAGCTTCAAAGTGGGCCTCGTTTTGAGCGAGGGTGCTGTTGGAGCCGTGCCCCACGCCAGTGGTGCCAAAGGTGGCGATGATCCGCTCGAGGGAGGTCCAGGTGCCGACGATAAGGCCGAGAACGCCGAAGACCACGACAATGGAGTTCTTGATGATCATGCGGATACGCTCGGAGCGGGACACGTAGTACCAGTAAGTGCAGCTCTGGATAAGCGCGGGGAAGGCCAGCCCCAGCGCCGACAGGCACAGCGCGCCGAACAGAGAGATGAACAGCTCTAGCGCAGGAACGGCTGCTGCGATGCCGACTGCACAAAAATAATGTTACCGTTAGTATCGCCTTCACGTTTGGTCTCCTCTGAAGAATTGCCAAGAGACATCCTGAAACTCATTAGGTTGGTAAATCCAGCAGTTATATATATAGTACGTCGGTTATACTTACAAGTCATTAGCACAATAGCAGTCCTGATGAGGTACTCCCAGATGAGTCGGTGCTTGCTGTTCAGCAGGCGGATGCCGATGTACTCGTTCCACAGGATGTCTATAGCCACGTAGCAGGCCAGGCCGTGGGTGATGAAGATCGCGAAGGCCAGCAGGCACTGGACCACGTTCGCAAGACTGGAGAAAGAAGATCGTGAGTTAAGAGTTACATTGTCTCCAATACATCTCAGTAACAAATGAATTAACAATTGGAAAAGGTAATAAAGCCAAAAATTAGGAACGAGATAAATAAAAATAAACTTTTAATTTTCACTAAATAGCCTCTTAGGACGTATTAATGAAATGAAGGTAATATTAAAATCATCAATGTTAATATGTAGGTAGAAGAGGCCAGTTCGTTTGAATTCGCACAGATTAGCTACGGGCGAAAATTATTCCCCAAATCGCAGAAACTTAATAAGACTAAGAAGCGCTTCAGGAGATGAAGAGCGTCATGGGCAGACAAAGAGTTTGTGCACATCCCTAAAACAATGATTGGGTAGGTACCTATTAGGTACCAACAACAACCGAACACAGTATGGTTTTGGGAACCTTCGCAATCTCCTTCCTAGTGCCTACCTGCTTACAGCTAAGTCGTCATATTCCACTTACATTTCAGAAGGTAAGTTGAGCGTGATGCTTCCTTCCGAGGCGTCGCCGTACTGCAGGTATCCGAACAGGCCCATGCCCACGTACAGCACGATGATGCTGATCATGGAACAGTTCAGCACTCCGAACTTGCCCACGAAGTCACGAGGAGTCTTCATCTCGTTCTCCAGGGGTAGGATCTGGAGTAGGAATGAAAAATATTGAATGGACAACCTGGAGTTGTTAGAGGTGTAAACCTTATTTACATTTGATGCCAGGTTTGTTGCAAATTGAAAACCAGTCTGTCAGTGTGTCTGCTGGTTTTGTACCTATATCTAAGAGTCTTAAAAAGGGGCGGTCATTGACCTCTAAAGTTTACAATGCAAAACTAAGACGTAACACCATTACTAAAGGAATGATAGATATGCTGCAACTCACTTCGATCAAGAAATCCTATGCTCGATCGAATGGTAGATGGGTGGATTATGGATGGTACTATTATTGGTTATGAAGTAGGATTTGGATTTTAAGGTTGCCTACTATAAACTGTGTAGGTTATTATAAAACTATGCTTACCACACCAATAGCTTCAAGCGCAAACAGCACAGTTCCAAAGAAGAGCGGGAAGTTGGCTAGTTTTCCAGCAGGCACCTTGCCTTCTAGGGTCGGCGTATCCCTGAAGATATAGTAGCAAATGATCCCAAAGCTCACGATGGTCACCGCATTGGCTATCGCGGAGAACGGGGCCAGATACTTGAGATCCCGCACCCAGTTGATCAGAATCAGGGGAAGTAGGACGCATAACATCACTTGGAAAACGGTTATATGAATGCCGAAGTGTTTTGTCAGCACGAACAAAATATTCTCCGATACGAAGACCACGTAGACACAGCAGGTTCCTATTTGGTACACCAGCAGGAAAGCGTTCACCACGTGCCTGAAAACAAAAGAAGAATGTTAGGTCTTGGTATGTCTTAAACTTTTCTTGCTAGGCGGCAGGAATACCCATAGTCAGTCCTCGTTCTTAACTGGAAAAGTAGCAGTTAACTTTAACCGTATCCTGATGGATCTTCCCATATCTATGAATACCATGTCATGGCATATAGGTTAAGGTACCTATTTATATTGTTATTGATTTTTCCGAATAAGATTAGGTACCTACTCGATAAGTTGAGCAGATAAAATCTTATGCTAGTTATTTTAATGACTGAATAAATACCTACAGAAATATAATGTATGATTGATTACAAGTTACACGTGAGAAATATTGGCACGTTTCTTGGCGTTTCGGCGCCGATATCAACAAGTGGTCTAGTTCAAAATACAAGCACCATACTTCAATTCAAGATAAGTCGACGACATTGTTTCAGTTTGAAGTTGTTATTATTTTTAAAGTGTTTATAGCTGAAAGAACTTAGAATAGGGTTATATTAACATACTAGCTGTGTTAGATCAACACCACTTTAGGCAGGGCTCACGAGTAAACAGTTCAATCGAAATGTTACTCTATCAATGTTACTTTACGAGCACGTTTAAAAGTAGACTTTAGTAAACCAACATAAATATACCTATAATGTGTTTTTATTTTATATGTACCTATATGTATGATTGGTTTGTTAACACAAACCGATCGATCGTGGATCGATGCTGTTGATCGATGGTAAAATGGATCAGTCGACGTCGATCGATAGTTTCTTAGTTTTTGTGGTAGAAACTTTCGATCGATTGGTGTAGTGACACCCCTAGGTACAAACATTTAGGTAGTAGGTACACCCAGATTTCATAGTGATGTTTAAACCTTATGTAACGGGGGACAAGGTTTGGAGCCTATTGCCATCTGCTGGACGAATCCTACTTATGTTGTACCTACTCACCTACTTATTTCTAGAATCTCCCTTTGTGAATGGACAGTAGAGTCGCTTTATTTTCATACATATGCGACACGACAACTGTAATGTTGACGTTCAAAAGTGCCTTTTGATTGCCTTTTGATTTGGAATAAATGTTTTGACTTTGACTTTGACGACAGCATTTTACTCACAAGTACAATCTGTCGATCTCTCTCGAAACACATAATATGTCCTATGCTTGTAATGAGGTGTACAAGAAAGTAATAATAAAAAAATAGTTACGCAGCATATGGCGCGCAAGCCTTGCACCAGTCGGGTCCCTCCAACAGCGCTGCCTCGGCTGCCGCCGTGTACGACAGCGAAGGCACCTTCCTCCGCTTGCACAGCACGTAGCAGGAGTCAATCAGGATGTGGATGCAGTAGGTGCACAGGACCCCGATGACGATGGTGCCCACCGTGCCCACAACGTAACCAGCGTTGGAGAAGGCTTTCGGCATAGCCAGGATACCAGTGCCCAAACTGCCTTTCATCAGATGAAGGAAGGTTTCCATGTTCCTGTTGGAGAGATGCTTTGTTACATTTTTGTTTATTGCTTTTAGAACTACTTTAAGAGGGTAGGTAGCTACAGTCCTGTTTCAATCAGCAGGAGTTGAGATCGGGGGAAAGTCTATCGAGCAGCCTCGGGGAGGACGGCCATAATTAAGACATTTCCTATCTTCTAAGGGGTCTTCATAGTAAGGTACCATCGAAAATCTTACGAGTTCACAGGTCCTTCAATCAATATTCTGTTCGATATTTAGAAACTAAGATAGGTAAGTTAATTCAATATGGAATGCATGATGAATTGATGCTTCAATAAGAACGCGTGAAATTGTAAAAATATTTTACAATTTCACGCGATATTTCACAATCTTACGGCGTTTGCCATTTTCCGGTGACATACATATATAACCATTGTTACCATAACGAGTTATCCAAAGTGGAAACAATGCAACTTATAGTAGGTATTTCCAATGCAATAAAAATAAGTTAGGTATCAATCATAAATAACCCATAAAACACTTCCACTTCCCGTTCCGTGCTGGTTTTTTGTTGCGATGTCCCTACAGAGTGTAGGTAGACTAGATAATAAATACTGTGAAATGTTATTCTTAGCACGGTGTGCGGTGTGATAAACGGAGGATTTTCTTGTATAAGTAGCAAGGTTCCGAAGACGTGCTCTGAATTCTAAATGATCACAGACAGAAGGCGTGAAGAGAGGGTTTTTGCAATGAATCGTAACACCTTGAAAGTTATTTACTATTAATAAGAGAAGGGAAACAGAATGGGATGTACAGACGCAGCACATCAAGCTATAACTATCTGTCAAATATCTTTAATAGATTTTCAACTTTATCCCTAAAGCGTTAGGTTCAAGGTTGATTGGGAAAATTTGACAGTTTCGGGTAGCTTGATGTGCTGGCGTCTGTACTTTCATCCCGTTTTGGTTCTCTTCTCTTAGCCTTCAAAATTAGAGTGAACAGGCTTCTTCTGGGTAAGCTCGCTCCATCGTCGACTTTGTCTCTGTCATCTATGACCTACACTAGAGTCAAGAGCAAACCCATAAATAAAAAAATAAAATAAAACATAGCTAAAAAAATAAATGGTGACGTCTAACACCACTATTTGGGCGGAAAATAAAATTGTTAGCGAAATATCGCTAGACGCAGGGTGCTGGACTAGAATAGCGGACTGTATGGGAATGCGGGGAAACCTACTTAATACTTACAGTATATCACCCAAATCTCGCTAGATATTAATTAAATTAATTAAAAAATGTCTCAGTAGTGCCTTGGCACTACTGAGACATTACAGGTGGGAAAACTTTACACGATCCGGAAATCGAATCCAAAAACTCATGCATGCTCAGTAGTGGCGCTCGTGGCCACTACACCAATGAGCCAGTGAATTTATGAAATTAAGTAAATTTTGGTTAAAGACGTAGTTGAACCTACATGAACGTTTTTCATAATCCACCTATTAGGTATACCTACTATGTAGGTGTTTAAATTTTAATTGGTAAAAAACGCTGCGTGTGGCTAAAATGCAACATAATAATATTTAGTATAACTGTTTCCTAGTAAATATTATTTACTAGGAAACAGTAATACTAAATGGTTTTTAATGTAAAATAATGACCGGTGATTATTATTTATCACTGTCAATTGCTTAAAGGTCGGTTTAGAACTACGCGGTATTCGGTACCCAGAGCGGTAGCGCTCGGTTTCGCGCGGTATCCCCAGGCCCCTATTTTCCATTGGGCACTCAGGCCCCCCGACCAATGGGGCCCTCTGGTTTCTGCCATATCACTTTAATCTGAATCTGAATTTAGTATGCAGGGGGATTCGGGGGCGAGAAATCCATCTAGCTAGGTTTCATTTTTAGAAAACGTTAAACAAAAAAAAACCGGGCATTGCTCGGTCATCCAGGTACTATATTATTAATAGGAAAATCAATCGTAAAGAATATGTATTCCACTTTATAGATTTATAAGCACTAACATATAGAGGTAAATGCTAAAAAGTTTCTGTTGCGGATAATACCTATTACTTTAATATATAATTACCTTTTCATTCAGTTGAAATACAATTGAATAGTTAAAACAATTGTAAATTCAGATTAACTTTTTTTTGCCTGCATTAGTAAAATAATCCTCTATGAAAGTTATCCTATGTCCAGGGCCTCCAATAGGTAAAAGACGGCTCTGGGTATCCCACCGTATATTATTTTGTATGGAGTTCTGCGGCTAGAGCGAAACGGACGAAATCAGTATCGCCATACCGCCCATGTAGGCGGTATAATTTTCGCTTGCTTTGCAAAACAGGCGCATTAAGTAGTTTTGCCAGTAAGTTACGAACATTAAGATTAACGTAACCCAATCAGCTTTCGCTACTGCTCTGGGTAACGAATACCGCGTAGGTCTGATCAGGCCTTTATCTTTAGATACCTACCAAAACATGAGCAACACCTGAATTATTCTATACACACAGTACAGTTCTGTAGAGATCTTTAACTTGTATAAACAACTAATACTTAATCCACACACAGATATATCAATTTCAATTAAATTATTCATCGTATTGTTTTTCCGTAGGTACGACTAGGTTATTGGAATGCCACACGAGCTGCGTTGGAGCATTAGTTCTGTATCAAAGTGGAGTGCGCACGACTGTACACGCACGTGTCTTAGTGCACGTGTTTGTGCTAATTTATTTACTATTTGTGTGCATTATGTCATATAATCAGTTTTCATACTAGAATCCTTTAGGTGTTCGCTTTGAAACAATATTATTTATTTGTAAACGCGAGTTAACCATAATATTTCTGATTAGAATGTAGTTGTAGAAAATAAAAACGGAATGATGTAGAAGCCTGTTAATATTTTTATTGCTTTTCGAAGAAGTCTTCTTCGTATCGTATCCGAAGTATTCGGTAGACAAATATTTGATAGTCCGTCCGGCGGAGCGTTGTCATGGTGGAGGAGGATCCTGCTTCTTGGCCGCTGCTGTCTAACATTTTCCAAGACAACTGGTAAACAATTACTGACATACCAAACTGCAGTAACAGTCCTTTTATCTTTTAGGACGATTGTTACGAAATCACCCGTCCGTCGAAAGAATGAGACAATCATCATTTTCCTTTGACTTCTGGCCCTTCTTTACTTTTTAACCGACTTTAGGAGGAGGTTCTCAAATCGACTGTATGATTTTCTTTTTTTTTTGTCTTTAAGTCTTCGTAAGGAAACATCCATTGTGCAGATTGTCTTTTGGTTTTGGGTTCGTAACAATATATCCAGCTGTCATCACCTGGGTATATAGCTAGGTATAGCATTCGAGTCTCCTCCGTCATATTCTTCAAGTATTGAGCGGCACCAATCCAAGTTTTTGATTTTCCGTCAACTTATGAGGTACAAGCTACCGCCCGCGGCTCCGCCAGCGTTTATGTCGAAAATTATCCCAAGGGAACATATTCCCGGGCTGAAAAGTATCCTATGTGTTATTCCAGACTACTTATAATCTACCTCTGTGCCAAATTTCATCGAGATCCGTTCAGCCGTTCTGACGTGAAAGAGTAAGAAACATCCATCCATCCATCCATCCTTACAAACTTTCGCGTTTATAATATTAGTAAGATTCATGTAGTAGGAAGCTTTCTGACGACTATTGAAAATGTTCATCAAAGACATATTGTACTCGATTCATACCAATGCCTAAAGCTGCCCGAATCTGTTGATATGTCACCTTCTATCAGCTTCTATCATTAGTCGCACAGCTATCCTTATCTTCAGTAGTGGCGACTGCGTAGAAGGACGTCCTTCTCGCGAATCATCAGAGAGTATGTTTCCACCGCATTTAAACTAATTAGATCAGTTAGAACAGTGGAAGCGGCTTCGTCATGAAATACCAATCGAAGTCTATCGTAACATTGTGGTTGAATAAGGCCGTAACGAACGTTGTTATAAATCATTCAGTGAAAATTTTCTCTATTCATATTCATTTCGACACACGACAGACCTTTTTTAAATTGCCGCCAATTTGTAAAAAACAAATGACATATGTATTCAGAATCTACCTCTCTACTATATCAGAATCTACAGATTCCCAAAGAGTTCCTAATTTGAAATTTGTATCAATTTTTCATTGGCTGCTTTCCTTTGGAATAGTAATTGGATAGATGATGGTGAGGACTATCTGTTTATCTATGGTTACAATTTATTTATTACCAGAAACAGATGGCAGTATGTACACATGTATAAAGGTATATATTTGTAGGAAATTAGAAAAAAAAAGAGTGTTGGTATGTACGCCTACTACAGCATACAACATTAATAGTATTGCCTAAAATAAAACTGATAAACACAAAATAATGCCCGGCTTAGGACAAGTTCAGATCCAAGGGGGCTACTCTCTAAGCCCGAAGTCCGTAGTTTCGGGCTAAGTTGCGGGCGTATTCTAGGTGTGCAGGTGTTTTCCGCAAATATCTTAATTGATTTCAATCATTTCAGAATCCGTAAATTGTAATAAATCTTTCGAGATGTATATAATGAATCCCATCCAAATTCAATAGTTTCCAATACATACATATAGGTATCCGTGTCTTATTAAGAAAAAAAAAAATATTTTTCACGCGTTATTATACAATCTTACGGCGTTTGCAATTTTCCGGTAACATAGTTTTTAACATAATTTTAGAATTTAGATGCACGGCTACAATGATAGAAAATACTTATTTTAAGTACAACTGCTCTGATAAGTGGTTTATTAGCTAATTATAATTAGTAATGTGGGAACAATGTAAGTCTTCATAAAAGTTATCTATTATGCGTGTTATTGATTACATTCTCAATTGCAGTTAGAGCTTAGTTGTACATATATTCAGAGAACTGGTTCTGAAGGAGGAACTTCAAGTGACAATGGAAGTTCAAACTGGTTACTATACTTATATTTACGGCACTTGACTGTGAAGAGGAATGAGTCATGAAGCTATTATCCGCTTTTGTTCTTCTAGAAGTGCATAAACGTGTTTCGGATATATGTTGACATCCTTGTCTCATCAGTTATTCAGAATCTCGTGCGAGAGGGGGAGGACCAGTGTTTGATCTTCATTTGTTGCTCTGAGAACCTGCTTTTGATACAAGACTTCTTGACCACCATTAGCACTAACAAGCGTCGTATCTTCCTTTTTAGCCTTTTCCATCGATAAACTATCAACTATGTCGTTTTATAAATAATAATAATAACCTTGGTTCACACCCGTGAGATTCTAGCAAAATCCAGGTAAATACCTGAGAATAATAAATTAAAAAAGAAACCAAAATAATAATAATATATTTTTTTTGGTTTTGTAGTTTTTAAGAAATATTTAAAAATGTAAGAAGTAAGTTTTAGAAAACGAATATACGGAATAATAATAATAATATCTTGGGACAACTCACACACGGTCATCCGATCCCAAACTAGGGAGACCCTGTACTATGGCAACCAGACAACTTATATATTTCTAAATATATACATATTACAGAACAAATGATCATGCTCATCACACAAAGATTTGTCCTGGGTGGGAATCGAACCCATGACCTCCGGTTTAGCAGTTAGGGTCACTAACCACTCGACCACATCCACACGCCACATTTTGGTTTTAAATGAAAATTTCGTTAGTATTTGACTAACGAAATATTCATTTAAAACCAAAATTGTGACCAAGTAAATTAAAATATGTCGACCAATTATCCGCATCCCTGTCGTTCGCAACTGTGGTCAAAAGCCAGGCAGCATTGCTACGTTAAATGTCACAGCATATCGTCTGTCCAAACTAAAAGTCAGCCTTGGATCACGCGAACTGAAAACTGGACGTTTGAATGAATCTTTAAACAGATAGTGGGCTTTCGGACCTTGAAAGTCTACGTTATAATATCAAAGATATATCAAACGCTAATCCTAACTAGTATTGAACTGAGAAGAGGAAGTGGAGCAACAAACTCCCCATCAATAAGATTTCTGGCCTAAGACGACAACATAATTTGACGGCACGGTTGGCGAAGTGGTTGAGCGATTAACTGCTGCGCTGCGTGTCGCGGGTTCGATTCGCGCAAGGAGCAGATATTTGTATGGCCTGCAGATAGTGGTTCCTGGTCTGACTGTATGTGTATGTGACTTTGTAAACGCACCCAGGATACAGGAGAAATACCTAGTGTAGGGCAACGTTGTTGCTGTTTACTTACTAAAAATTCGCCGTCTACTTCAACATGTTCCCACAATCAGCATTCCACTCATACTTCAACTACCTATAAAAGCGTGACTTGTAAAGTTGTAACATTATAACACAAGGAAAAATCCAAGTTGCTATTTGTCAATAAGGATATAAAAGGAAGCCACTAGGAAACAGTCGTTACGGAAGTAACAGATTTATATTCATGACTCATTTGTGCATCGCCTCGGGTCAAAAAGGAAAGAAGACAAATGATTACCACAGTCTTTGATTAATCATGTCTATTATGGTCACCTAAACTCTTATTGTAAAGAGTAAAGTTGTTTGTAGTACCTACTGATCCCATAACGCGACAATAAGTGCAAAAGTCCCCAAAAAATACAATACCGTTTGTGTACCAACCAAGGAACTTACACATAGAAAGAAAATTGATAAGATTATAAGGTTGGTAAGCTGTTAAAAAAATTGTTAAAGATAGGGACACCTAACTGCAAGTACCATAGAGCATATACCATAGGTTATATAGTCTTTGGCACGTACCTAAGTACTGACTATAAGTACGTATGTATTAATGAAGCGCGCGTGTACCCTTCCAGAAACAAGATCATTGTTGTCAATTGTGTAAATTGCCATGTCTTCAGTGTGTAGATTGGTTCATTACCATAGGCTTCCATGTCAACTACCCTACATGACTGCGTTTTTCCTCAATTAATTGTAAATGACACGACGGCAATATTGCACGCGCCGCATCTTATTTTTCTATTGGCGGTTCGGTACAAACAGACACGATATTTATGAGTAATAAATAAGAAACACGTGAAGAAACAAAGTAAGATGAAAACTCTTTGATTGATGTTAAGTAGAACTTGATCCCTGATCCCGAAGCTTCGGATATGCAATTATTTTTTTATTCTGCAGTAATGTCTTTCGTCACGTAGGTATTTGTTTCTTGCACTTCAATTATCTGAACAGCTGAAGAAAGAAAGACATTGGAGAGCTGATTGCAATCGAAGCATCGAAGTATGTTATATTTTTGATCATCATCATCTGCCTAGCCTTCTCCCAACTATATTGGGGTCGGCTACCAGTTAAACCGGATTAAGCTGAATACCAGTATTTTACGTGGAGCGGCTGCCTACCGTACCCACAACCCATTAACTGGGTGACACGGATACTACTTGGCAAGACTGGTGGCAGATTTACTGTCTTCTAACAATCCGTAACGACTGCCAAAGATCTAAAAATGACAGCCGGGACCAACGGCTTAACGTGCTTTCCATGCTTTCCGTCATATGATATGATATCACGAAAAATGTGTTCTGAATCTACATTGGTACAACTAAAAATACAACAGTAAAAGTCCACTATGAAGCATTCAAATAATCGATTGTTGTAACATTCTGCGAAGTCGAACTGTGTCAATAAAGGGCATGTTTCATTGGATTTAAATCGACTAGCATAAATATTTAAGTAGTTGTTGCCACGCTGACCGCCTTCTTTTCGTACCCTGCAGGCAACAGGGTTGATAAAATATTCACGAACGGATCAGGGCTGTCCACAAATGTCAGCGTTTGTAGAACGCTGTAATAAAATTGGTCTGACCTATGTCAGGAAGGCATGACTTTGACACTGAAAAGTACGGTAGTAAAGTTACGGTAGTTGACCAACACCCCAACCACCAATTCATTCAGTCAACTTTTAAATACTTAGGGCATTTTCTTACCGCTGACCTCAGGGACGATGTAGACATTGAGAGGGAGTGCAGGGCTCTAGCGGTCCGGAGCAATATGTTATCCCGTAGATTTGCGCGATGTATAGACCAAGTAAAAGTAAAACTTTTCAAGGCTTATTGTCAAAGATTGTACACGGGCAATCTAGGGTCAATTGTACTAAGAGATCGCTGGATGTCCTGCGCGTCCAATATAACAATGCTTTCAGGATGTTGTTGAGGCTACCTTGTTACTGTAGCGCGTCGGAAATGTTTGCGCGCACGTACCGACGGTTTTTACGCAATCATACGAAAGAAAACTGCGTCGCTACTGAGGAGAGTGAGGGACAGTCAGAATAGCATCCTCAAAACTGAAGCTGAGAGCTTCGGCTCTCCGATTGTACAGCAGTTTGTGACGAGGTTGATTTTGACCAACAATGGGCAATAAGTTTTATGTATGTTACTAACACTATGGATTTTTGTGTCCGAATGAAAGCAATTTTATTAATTTATTTATAAATTCTGCAGGTAACGTTTTATTTTAAGAACTTGCTTTGCCGCGGCTACATTTCCGTGCTATATCCCACAGGAGCAAATTTTTCTTTCTTAGAGCAAGCTTTCGAGGAATTTTCGTGATCTGATCAGTAGGTATACTTGCAGAGGTTACCTTTACAGCAATATATTAAAAAACCTAAGGTTTTAATCAATTGCGCTGTCAAGACGCCTACTTTTCAGGGTCTAAATATTATTTGATGAATTGAAGAAGCTCGAATATCGTTGATCGAGGTGTATAGAGTTGAAAGGACATTATGTAGAAGAATAAAACAAAATTCCGTGATTCTTTTTTCTTCTCAAAGTCGCGGATTTATCAAACCTTATTATATTTTTTATCAATGTGTGATAAGCAGTGGTCGGGGTAGGCAGAGAGATTGTTGGTACTAGCAACAAGGTATGGCAGAGATACCGGGATTCACTAACACAAGGATTTAAAAAAAAAAAACAAAAAGGTTGGTGATGATTTTTAGAGGGACTCGTGTGTATGTATGCCACGGGTAATATCTGAACTTAGATAAGATTAGAATTAACCACATAAAATTAGATTATTTCTATACTTACGTGAAACAAATTGTGTTGGTACGTAAGTTAGGTCGCTTTTTACATAGCTAAGATTACGTAAAGTAAAATGGAAATCAATATTACTTTTAAATCTTTACTTTCAGTCTAGCGGATCCCAGTGTCATATCCATATTAATATATTCATTTGTGGACATTGACCCTAAATAGCTCTACCAAATCCGGCTACTGGTGAAAAGTGATAATATTCTTTTTATTTTAATGTGTCTTTATATTATTTTCTTTAGTTTTACTCATTTTTCGACCTATTTTTATTAAAAAGTGCCTGTAAGTTTTTTTTTAATTGCACTGTTCAACGCTTTGGATGTCATTATCTCTAATGTTAATATGAAAACTCTTCCGTTATTGAGTGACTGACAGACAACGCACAGCCGAAACTACTGGTCGTAGAAAGCCGAAATTTGGCATGTAGGTTCCTTGGGGAAAGGATTTCCCAAAATCCCTATGGGAACGTGAAAAAACGGGATATACACGTACGAAGTTGCGGGCAAAAGATAGTAAATATATAAAAAATCAGGTCTTGAACACAATCTCCGCGGAATCTAATGATCGCCCAGTATTCAGCACTTCACTTTTCAATCTGCCTAGCCTGCCTAGACCGACCTTGGCAAGCGCTGCTTAACCTGAGGAACCATCCCGTGCGGAAGTAATATAACAATTTAGCTGACGAGCTCCTGATCCTCCTGTTCAGCACTTCACTACTGGTATTTAAGCTTAGCTGCAACGAGTACTTACGTGGTAGGATGGTCCACAACTCGGTTGTCGTAAGGCTCGTACTCCTCCGCCTCGGGAATGTTCTTCTCCTTCATGTTGACAAGGAAGATACCCTTGTCTCCTGGCTTCTTCTTCTCATCCTTCACCGGTGATAGGCTGCACAAGAAAATCACGATTTAGTTTTTTAACTTTCACTACTAAAAAGATAAAAGGGTTGGTAGGATGCCTTGGTGTTATCTACCTACTCGTTAACTAAGATATGATTTTAATCTTGTTATCTGAATTATCTGATCTCTCCAATGCTCCCCATTTGGGTGACACAATTATTCAGTCTTTGAAGCCAGCATATTCAGTCAGTAATCTTTAATGCGTGAGTTTCTTCTTTAGAATTTGAATTCGTCGGTTTCGTCAGTCCGAGGAGAGTTCGCACAAAACTTTTTAAAAGGTCAAAAGATTACCGTAGTCCTAATACAGACTCAGCAAAATTAACATAGAAAGGTCATTCACTAAAACTATAATGACTTTCAATTTCGCACAAAGCCGCAAAATACTTTATAAACAGTCCTCGCATCTAAAACAGTTAATTGCCGTCACTTGACACTCGCAAAGAGCCACAAATTTTAAGCAAAAACATTGCTAATTTACCTGACATTTTATTAAATTAAAACTTTGTAAATAAATGGTAAAGCTAAGTAAAGCTTTTGCACGTACCCCTCCATCGCCCTCTCGCTTGCCATTGCTAGGAGACGGAGTTGCTGTCTATTGATTTACAATTACACTGTTAATAGTCCACAAAAAACTGTTTGATAAAAACACACTGGATATGTAACCTTCAGGAATAACAAGTAACTGGTGGACTTGGGCTGTAAAGGGTTGCTATACTTGCGATACGAGCGAACCTACATTCCACGTGAAGTGCTGAGGTTGTTATGAAATATAAACACAAATAAATCTCGGTACCTATCGATTATTTTAACAAAACCGAAAGCCTTTCCGCAAGTTGTCGTGTAGCTAATTATATACACATGCAAGCATTGCCATAATGCAGTTCTACGATCGATACGTTAATAGCTTCAAGCTTCTATTGACTAACTGCTTCATTGACAAGGTTTGCTCAAAGACTAAGGCATCGTTTGATCGGTAGCGGTGCGCGGTGTACATATGCCACAAGTTTAGGTCATGCTTCTATGGCTGAATAATTTAGTTTTGAACTAGATTCTAAAGGTTATTGTTACGTGCATTTTTTTTTTGGGTTGAAATTAATAAATCTTTTATGAAGTCGATTTCGCATGATGGGGCTTGATTTGAGCAGACTTATTAGTGTCCGTAAATTAGAATGAATATTTATGTTTTTGGTATCATATAAAAATTAAACCACGACGGATTAGAAAACTTAGAATAAATTGAAGTTTTCGAGATATCGGTTAAAGTTAGGTACAGAGTTTAAATTCCTGCAGGAAATTGCTTAACTCGAGGTTAGTGATCAATCTCATAAATCTTTGAAACAAAAAACTGAAAAAATGAACGAAATTAAAATTGAATTGATGTTCACGACACAATACTTATAAAAGTGATTATTGAAAATGACTTTAATTTGTATAAAACTATTGCAATAGAACAGATACAAAAAAATGTACAAGACTTAATGTTTTATTTGTTACAAGTAACAAAATATTGTAAAATTGCATGAAAATAAGATATCAAAAGGCTTTTTTTATTTATTAAAGGAGGTACATCTATAACGCCAATAACACATGCGTCACCATGCACGCACCATGAATGAAGCTACCAGGACGCCGTTAACCTGAGCACCACCATAGCAGGAGCAAACACATACTTCACATCATCATCTGATTGTTATTATCACAATGGGTAATTAAAGGTTGACGTCAAAGAGACTGGTCAATCTAGTTGTTGGCTACAATAAAATTGTTTTCTTTAACGTTACATTGCCGAGGTTCAGGGAAGAATTGACCTTATCTAGAGCACGATTAATACCTACCTCATTGATTCTCATGATCGTTTTTCTCGGTAATTTGACCACATTGGAGGAAAGGATTAATAATGAACTGTTGAAAGTAAGGTCGTTTTTTGCGGCGTCGATCTTTTGGCAACTGGTATGTACGCTTTTCGGTTACCGGGTATGACAGACCTTTCGATTTTTGACTTTGGGTAACCAGTCCCGCGGTCGTGTTATCAGCTGATCTTATCGCAATGACCGTACCGCTATTGCTTGTTAGGCGTCCTAGTAACAGTTTATATACCAAGTTTCATTGAAGCATCATTTCATGATACAGGCAGTTGGTCTCCCATGTGTTTCTCATGATTTACATAAGTGCAAACGGGGCAAGATGAAAGGTGGGCCGATGTTTTTGAAGATGCGACTTTTGAATTTGTGTTTTCAACCATTCTTTCGGTAGGAGTCATGTGTGGTTTTACCTCCTGCCCTGGACCTTTTTGTCTACTGGCTGATCTCTACACCGCAGCCTTTTCAAATAGTTTAGAAGAGGTCAATACATGTTACATCGCAAGACGTCTGTTACCCCGAGCGGGTCGGCAAAGGTGTACTTGGCCTCTATTTTTTGGCCAGTTAATGTGGATACGTTCTGTTTATATATTCACCTTTGGGGTAGAAAGTCGTCCGGTTCGAATGAAGGGTTGATCATAGGCCCGCTCTGCCGCCGAGCCCATTCCTCTGCCTCCTGAAAACAATAAACAAAGTAACGTTTAGGTAATGATTATAGATTTTTATCAAAGAATGAACGAGGGAATAGTAGCTGAAAGTTCAGAGGGCCGATTTTCTACAAAGCAACGTTCGCATTCGCACCTCATTTGCACATCTGTCAAAAAAGCCTCAATTTCCATACATGACATGCGGACGAGAACGTTGCTTATAAATAAGTAGAATTCAGGTGGAACCCCACCATTGTGTTAAGTGATCGATAAACTAACTGCATTTGTTTTTTCTTCGAAAACAATAATTTAGTAGTTAGTCATGTGAAACCAAACAGGTGTTGTCTGGCACAGTTGATGACTTGTGTTTATATATATATAGAGATGCCTTCTTTGATCAAAACGGAGTATCTTCGCCGGGAAAAAGTACTTGTTTTTCATACTCAGTGGTCATGTGCTGCCGTTCACAGAGAGGCTCTGGGGAAAGCCCTTTACACAGTTTTTCCAGGAATGTGCCCTAATAGGCGTTGCAGATTGGGGGGTTACGGGGTTGTGTTATAAGAGGACATCGATATGTGAATGCAGAGTGTTCCTAGATGACTATATACAGTGTCATCATTATAAAGGTTCATGTTGGCTCAGCGTGGTTTTGGTTACAAACCCACAACCCCGGTGTCGGTCGTCTCCAAAAGACCGGGCGGCTTTTAAAGGTTTCCCCGAAGGTACAAACAAAAAGGTGTTCATACTTTTCAATCCTTTTTTTTTCTGATGGTGCCTAAATGTATTTTGTTTTTGTATATTCATATGTTTAGTGTGTTAGTAGTAGTATGTGTTTAGTGGGTATAAATAGTTTCAAGTTAGTTATGTACATTTATAAAAATTAATAAATCATATTTGTTTTGAATAAGTTAAAATAACACTTTTCCACGTCAAACAATACATTGATACACGGAATATTTAGGCCAGTTAGCATTTATACATAGGCCAATTTGAAAACATTCCAGGCATAGGCACCGACTAAGAAATGGAAGCCAACCAAATCTGTGATATCTCACTAAGATTGGCTCTCACTTTGTTTATTTTAAGAGCTGCGCCCACGCAATCAGTTCGTCGGAATATCAGACACACGACTTATGATCTATTTGTAATTCGCTGTATTTTTGTCGGAGTCACGTGGAACTGTTTGTTACAAGTTATCGAGGTAATTATCATACTGGACGAATGAGCCAGAAAGCCATGTTGTTTTTCTAAGAAAATTACTATAAGGGAATATTTTGCCATGACGTTCACATATATTTAGTTGTGTGCCATAGCATATATACAGTATCGTACATGTAGCGGGTTATGAGGAAAATTTATTCTGTTTTCTTTATCATCATTTAGGTCACCAAAATATTTTTGCAGAGAAGATATTTGGGTAATGAATAATATTTAATGAGTAATGTTTTGATATTACGCAAAATTAATTAGTTGGAATTGGTTTAAGTGGAAACTATTTTATTCGCAGAAGTATTTATTCGAAATGATAAATAAAACCTCTAAACATTGTATTTACCAGTATTTTAGTAAGTTTGCGGTTAAACTTTTCCTATAGGTATATTCAATAAAATATTATGGAGATATGCGGTACAGAGAGTAAAGTCCCGCATACAACCACCGAAAATAGGAGGATCCTCCTGCCAGACGGTTATTGTGTTTGATGGGCAACTGCCCAGTTGACATTCGGACTGTTGTATTTGTTCAAATCGCACGAAGAACTTTGCTTGCGCGATGCAGGATCTCGTTGTTAGTTCGGCGTAGATGGCGCTGCGGTTCTTTTTGTTGCCGTACAAATTTCGTTTCTTGGTCTTTTCATGTGGCGGTGTTGATGCCGCTACAAAATCGTGTCATACTATTATAACAGTATGGGATTTTTCAATACTTATTAAGTTAAGTATTGATATTGTTTCTGTAACTCATCGTTCTACATGTAATATTAATGTTCAATTTATTTCATAATATTTTTTGATATACAGGAACAGGAACATGAAAAAACAAAAGATCGACAAAATGTTGGGAAGATTTAGCTTTATTTCTGTAATCTCCCAGCAGAAGTTGTTCATAACGATGAGTATTACACACCTTGTAGAGTGCACCATATCTATTGCCTGGGCTACAACAAACTTGCCTGACCAATAAAAGAACCCCACCACTATTTTTTCTGGCCATCATCTTTCACAACGAATGGCTACAATTAGTTATCCGTCAACAACAGCTCGTCGGTTCTATTTACAAACAAACATGCTCGCAGGTGACAGCTCTTGGACAACACCCAGCTGTTCAACTGCTTAGCTCTGTCCAGGAGAATGATGTAAGGTATCCCCAATAACGGGACTACGGAAATAGAAGGCGCATAGTATAATCAGCTGGTATAAATCAGAGATGCTGCTTCATAAGAAACAAATCCTGATAAGAACCGTGAACCTGCCCCAATGACTCATTTCATATCCTACTCAATAGATTTATTGTCATCCCGCCAACGATTGATCATTTTTAATCATTAAAACGTATAAATAATAAATGTACAGTTGAACACAAAAACTTGTCTCCATACATAAAAGTTAATGTCTATAATAAATGACGCATTTATAATGAAGTAAGGAATGTCATAAAATTGCCTGGTTTGCATGTGTGCGCATGTACTTGTAATTAAATGTATTAAACGTTTGAGTTATGCATCGGCTAATCATAATACTGTCTAAGTATAATTGCTTGTGAGTTTATTAAAAACATTGATTTCTTGGCCTTAAGAAAATGAAAATATGAGTAGGTACATCACGTCATTTGCCATTAACCGGGGAATCGAACCCATTAGTGACTAACGCACAGCAGTCCAGCAAGGCAACATCCAAACAATAATGAACCACCGAGATAATAAAGAGGTAAATACCAACAACCGCAGAGCAACCTGTTATGATTTGTATACAATACAGAACCGCTAAGCAACCTACATGATGAGCCAAGTTAATGCCATTGACACTGGGTGCCTTAGAAACAGCAACCACATCTTTCTCTGGGGCCAGACGTCAACGCCCGGCGCCCAACGATCACAATGCGAAAGGAGTTCAACTAGATATTGTTATTCATACCTGGAAAATGCTTTCAAAGTCAATCAGCTCAAAGATTACATTATTTCCAACAATGTTTTTACATCTTGCTTTAATTTCCAGAACGTCTGCTAATAAAGCATTTTATAGTTAGTTAAACAGGTAAATAATATAAAACATTTAAAAAATGGGCAAGCATTATAAGCATCGAGCAACGAGCATCTTTCATCAGGTTTTGTGACAAATTTTCTTCGCTGAAGGAAAACGTATCGGTCTGGACTTTCATATTTGATTGGATAAAACACTTAATCCGATAGTCTGCTAGTGTCGTTTACGTAATACTTACCTTATAAAGGTACATTACATATTATGGATATGAATCATGACAACAAATTTCCGTTTTGGACATCCATTGAATATTTGTAACCGCGTAGGCATTTCCAAGTATTTATTTATTGGCCCACGCGTGTACAGATATTTTTGTACCTAACTGAAGGAAAGCAAATAGCACCCACTTATCACGTTTAAAAATAATTCGGGGAGATTCCATTAGTAAATGATTCTTGTGAATATTATTAAGTTATGGTATTTGAATTGGAAACACAAATATGGGGCCCTATCGTACAATGATACAACCTTCATGATCAAAACACTATAGTTTCAGGAATTTACACCTTCGGCCATTTTAAACGTGACCGTACGATTAACGTATACCTAAGTACCTATCTAAATGTGTTTTCGCACTGTGCGAATGTGTGGTAATTTATTTAATTGAGTGTACTTTCGGTGATGATTGCCAAGATGATAGTGGCGCATAGTAAAGGGATGATGACACGGTTCCAAAGGAATGTTCATCTGATGTCATAGGTGAGCTACGACGAATGTTTTCGTGAATTTTCCTCGACGTCACTTCGCGCAACGCCATTTTGTAGTATTTCGGATTTTGTTGCAAATGTGACGTTATTCATTAGTCTCATTTTGTGTTCTAAATTCACATCCTTAAATGGATGTTTGTTGGATTTGCATTCAGTATTGTAACACATGTATATATGTATTGCAACACCAAGGATTTGTTGGTCGAACTGCCTCATATATTTCAAGCTGTGTCTACAAAAACATGGAACGGTGCGTTCAAGAAAGAGAATACTTTGAATTTAAACACACTTTAGATCTGTAACAACACAGGCACAGGTACTTCGGAAGACTTCCAGGACCCCGATATCACCGTTACCTACCTTAAGGATGGGAAATGCATACTTATTATCGTTAAGAAGATGCACTTTTGGTTGAACAATACATCACTTTGGTAATTCAAATCAATCTTAATTTGGATTGAAAACAAAAAAAGACCGGCCAAGTGCGAGTCGGACTCGCGCACGCGCACTTTCCATTTTACATAAAAAACGGCAAAATCACGTTTGTTGTGTGGGAGCACCCTTAAATATTTATTTTATTATGTTTTTTAGTATTTGTTGTTATAGCGGCAACAGAAATACATCATCTGTTAAAATTTCAACTGTCCAACTATTACGGTTCAAGAAATACAGCCTGGTGACAGACGGACAGCGAAGTCTTAGCAATAGGGTCCCGTTTTACCCTTTGGGTACGGAACCCTAAAAAACGATCAGACAGACGAACAGAGACGTGTTTTAATCCCATATAAATATAAGTAGTTATACATCATGGCTATGTGTAAGGCAATCTAAATCTTGTTTTAGAAGTTCACCTCGGCACTGTTCATTTCAATAATTATAGTTATTAAGTACTTGGTAATGTATTGACAAGACCCACTTGGACTGGATACGCTAGTGAATGCTACAGGAATTACCCGCTGTTTACTGAAAACTTATTTGTGTCAAACGTCGTGCCAACAGATTATGATTGATTGATGTATTTCCTTTGCTTTGATCAATCACAACAACTCGTAGGAGATCTGACAATACATTTTACTGATGAAAAGATTCATGATAGTATATAAATGTTTGTGTTAACAGGGGTTAAATGGTGTGGTAGAATTTTAGGCAATAAAGGGATAACAAAGGGATTTTGGTAGTGGTGATGGACAATGAATGATACAATGGAACGGATTTTTAAGTATAGAAAACTATTATTTATCCAGTATTACAACACACCATGAAACCATTAATTTCCCTGAAACAACACACACTTATTACTCTACTAGTTCTTGCCCGCGACTTTGTACGTGCATATCCCGTTTTTTTCCCGTTCCCATTGGAATTTCCCATTCCCGTATAGCCTATAGCCTTCCTCATGAATGTGGTTATCTGATACAAAAAGAATTTTCCAAATCCGATTGGTAGTTCCACAGATTAGCGCGTTCAAACAAACAAACAAACTCTTCAGCAGATTGACATTTGATTAGAGTGAACAGGCTTCTTCTGGGTAAGCTCGCTCCATCGTCGACTTTGTCTCTGGTATCTATGACCTAGACTAGAGTCAAGAGCAAACCCATATTAAATAAAAAAAATAATAATTCAAAACAGGCAAAATTCAGAGACACCCCAAAACGAATAAAACGACAAAATAATGATGGAATTATTTCCAGACAAAGCTATTGCAACTGCAATTTGTTAATAGAATGCCAAAGACCTCGACTATGTAACAGTCCTCGTTATAGACCCTTATCTCTCACGCACGTCACTCCTAATCGGAGGCAGCTCGAGAGCATCCGTCGGCCAGGGTCTACGTACCTACTCCACTCAGGTCCTCCTCACCTTGCTATCGAGCACCAGTGCGAACCGGTTCCAGTCCACTTGGATCTTTGTTACACGCGCCTTTTGAACACTAGCCTTATCTAGTTAAGAAAGGATTTAGTTCAAGATGTTTGGCTGATAAAGTTGCGGTCCTTGAGACTGCGATTGTTTGAGGGAAAAGTAAGTAATTTGATATGAAAATTGTTTGATTCAGAAAGATTGAATTAACATGTGCACTTTTTGACAAAACGACCCATTGTTGTAATGTTCCAAGTCTCAACATATATTTAATGTTCAGAGACCTCGCCCCTTATCACGTTCTAGCTAGTACCTATGTCCCCATAGTTTCCTAATAGCAGGAGTTGATAAGGAAGGCCTTCATTGGCACTTACAGGTCTTTCTTCGCCAGTTAAGGAGTCTATTGTCGGCGTTTGTGTCGCTTCATTGAGGATACCATTAGTCCTGTATGCAGTGTCATTTTGCAACAATTGACATACTTTAGCGCTCAAAGGAAATGCAGTTACAAAAGATGAATTGTGGTCTGGCAGTGCGATGCTACCACGATTTTAACATGCCTATATAAAAAATAGATGAATATTAAACTAACTGACTTGCTCCAACGATGTGTGGACCTACCTCCCTAGTCAAATTGGGCAATCTAAATACGAATGGTGTAGTTTTACGACGAAACAGACCTATTGGTCTCCAGGAAAGACAAAAAGTGAGTACCTATGTCGGAAAATGTAGGCGTGTGATTAATGTAGGCAACACACAAAAATAACTACATTCCAAAAATGTTTGCAAATAACTTAGGTATATTTATATTTATCCGATCCACATTCCCTTCAAAGAGCTATATTGAAGTGTAGGTCATGTCGGCTAAAGTTAGCCGGTCCTCAATCAGACGGCAAGTAACGACCGCCTTCCTGTCGGCTATGCAGATGACTCAATTGTCGAGCTCTGACGAGATTCCCCACATCCTCAGTGTCCTAGGTCGATGCGCTATCGCCAATTATCACACCCACCAAATTTGGAAATCGCTTGAGTAAAAATAACTGGGTTTATAAATAGAATGTTGCCAAACGTGGGTGACTGGCTGATTCATGTTTGGAAGGAGATTTTTTTATTGTTTGCAATTTTGATTGAGTGTAATGTTGTAATGGCTCTAGATTATCAGGACAAGATGAAGCTATCAGCAATAGCGTGGCGACAGAGATTGTCAAAAAGTCAAAACATTATCGAAATGTCATTGTCGTGGTCAATACACACGTTGTGGCCTACGAGTAACGACAATCGCTATTGCATAAAGCTGATAGAATATAGAGACAGTCACAGGTACCTACACCGACGACCTACTGCTGAGGTAGGCTGTATGTCCAGAGACTGCGGGTAGCGTGGTTAACATTTTATACCTTAAGAAAACAAGTCATCCTTATCATTAGGCATGGACAAAGATTTAAAAGAGTGTCCGTGGAGTTTCTTGTTCGTTCTTCTCCATAGAGATCTACGCTTTGGAACGTGTAATTAGCTTCATCTCTTTGGACAGACCAACCTTGACTATTCAAAAGTGCCTGTAATGGTTTATTGAAATAAATGCTTTGAATTTGGGTATGGGTAATCTGTATGTTTCCTCAAATCTGCTTTTGAGTATATTGTTTTGGAATTAAAATTCACGACCAGAATGATAAACTTTTATTATGTTCCTAAATACAACGTGCAACAGAATAAACGCAATACCTACCTGGAAAGGGGTCATTGTACTCATCATTATGAACAACTTCTACTACGGGACCAACACCGAAATCGCATTAATTAGTAATCACTATACCTTAATGTTTCCAAGTAAGACAATCAACCGGTATTTATAATGTTTCTTATTTTGGCTTATTTTTAATGTTTCTATGCCTACCTATTCATAATTAATTAATAACGCCATAGTTTAGGGTCAATTTAGTTAGGAGTTTTTTATTTATATTTCGTATATAGTTAGTTAAGTTTTTATTGAAACGGTTGTAAATATGTACCTATCTATTAATTGATAGGTACAAAAGATTTTTTACAAAAAAAATACAACCGACTTCTAAATAACTTAGTGATGATACCCCACAACTAACTGACATTATTCCCATATTGAGTGTTTGCACTATTTGCCGCTTTTATTTGTGTGCCTTCCCAGTCCAAGTCTAGACCAGCTTATAGTTAAATATCTACTTTGCTCTGGTACTATATAGTAGAGATTTTAAGTTGAGGAGGTCACTGGTTTATCTTTGAAATTCACCGTCCAATCCAAATGCTATTTAGCTTTAACTAAATCCAACACAAAAAGAATAATCAAGATCGGTTAGTAAACAATAAAGTTATATCCGAATAGATAACCAAAAATATGTTAATTCAGATTGACTTGTTTACTTCACAGTGTACCGGTGTGATGTTATGTTAAGAAATGGTGTAAACAATAAACAGACATGCGATTTCAGCAATCCCGGGAGATATGCTATCATTTATTGAAGAGTTCCGTTGCTTACTTTCGAAGTTCTTCAACAGATCTTCACCAAATTGAAACGGGACCAATACTCTTACAAACAACAAAAGATTCATCCAAATCGGTTAACAATTGGCGAAAATATCGCTAGACATTTTTCCTGAGATCTCAGCATCAGATCCTGACTTATACCTTCCATCATCAGCTCAGCAAGATGAGATGTTGATTACCAGACACAATTATCTGAATTGCGATAGAAAGTATATGAAAAACATTGTATGTGCCTTTAAAATTTGAGGGTTGCCCTCGATTTCCCTGGGATCCCATCATCAGATTCTGACTTGGTGCCAATGGGACCATCTTAGGAGTATATACTTTCGAGTAAAAACAAGAATCATCATTTATAATTGGCGGAATTATCGCCTAACAAACAAACAAAAATAAACGTACTGTCGAATTGAAAACCTCCTCCGAAGAAGTCGGTTAAATATTCATAATTTATTAAAATTTTTATTCAATTCGTTTTTAACGACTTAGGTAATTATGCATAATAGCTGTTTATAAACAACATTGTTGTCATGGAAAATTACCTACTTACTTAATTTTAAATTAATTTTTTCAAAGTAATTTTAAAAATATAAGATTTTTTTTTCGCATAATAATCAACATTGAGATCTGATTCAGGAAATTCAACATTATTATTTGCAAACCTACCTAAATATTTGTATGTATGTATGTATTTGTATGTATGTATTGAAACTTAGTACGGAGCACAATATGGTGCAAAAACGATCATATAGTATGTAGTGTTAGTATGTAGTACCTACCTAATAGCATAATGATTTTGACCTTTATGTTCGTTCAAACAATGCTATTTTTGCCATCAATCGATAGATCCACAGATAGACACTAATGATTGGCTGATAATTATATTCAACACCAACATTTTAATTGTGATATTTTATTTATGGTGTATACATTTTTAACCAATAATTTTTATTTACACTAATTAAATATTTCGATGTAGGTACTTCTACTTGACTAATAGTCACTTGTTTAGTGACACCTAGTTTTGTATTAAAAATTGGATTTCATCTGCAAAGTATCCTCCTCCCATACAATCCACTGTCGGTAAGTATAAATAAATCAATTCCTTAAATTGTTTGAAAAACTTAAAATTCTACCTTTGCCATGTCTACATATTTTTGAAATATGTACTTTTGTAAAAAGCAACTACAATTTATTTGAAAGTAGCACTGACAGGCCAAATAGCCGAACTCGGCATAAAGATAGACTTCGGCTGCCACCAATAAAACTAAAATTATTTAAGAATAATGTATACTGCATGTCGATTATTATTTACAATCATCTACCAAATAGTTTTCAAGACCTACCGCTGACAATGTTTAAAAAATACTTTTCTAATTATTATTATTTAAAAGATTCCAGACCATTAAGAATTATTTAGAAGACAAGTCAATAGAGTCTGCAATTTATAAGTTAAATTAATTAATTGACATCGATTATCTTCTATATAATAAAAATGAATCGCTAAATGTGTTGCTAAGTGCAAAACTCGAGAACGGCTGGAACAATTTCGCAAAATTATTTTTTGTTGTGTTTGTTATTGTCAGGAGAAGGTTCTTATGAAAGAAAATTTTGAAAAAACATTAATATCCGGGCGAAGCCGGGGCGGTCCACTAGTTGTGAATACATTTGCACGCCATGTTATGGCAGGATATGCTGAAACAAATTTACTGTAACACGATACTGTACCATATTCTATCAAATAAATATTTTGATTGATTGATTCAATAATACTAGATTATATTTCGTGCATTTACACATGATCATATTGTATAAGTATTATATAAGTTGTAAATTATATAAGATGGCGGCGATGTAAAGGTACCATGAACGAGTGCATTCATGGAGCCAGTTGACACCATGCCCCCTGTACGTTTCCATGAGCGATCCTGTAAGATTAGCCAGTGTTATTTCGGTATATACCAGTAGTAGATACGATCTTACTTAATTGAAGTCAATTGCTAGATTAATAATGTCATACCTATAACCTAGCAGGTTTGATTTTACGCCACTGATAGATAGATGCTTCGTCTTATCCGAACCGATAGCCTTATGGTGATCGCTCACTCGTTGATTGTCATTTTCAAAAGCTGTTTTTTCACATAGGTCTACATGGCCAGTCATAAAACGTCAGGAAATAGTGCATGAGGCGAATTGAACGTTTACCTACTCTGGAGTAGAACTGGCAAGAACCTCAACGAACACAATATAATTTAAAAATCACATTTAAAAATTGTATTTTTCACTATTTTCCCAAGGCATAACCATTAGTACATCGATAGATATTGGAGAGGCAAAGTGTTATTTCTATCACCGAACGATGCTCAGAACATCCGGTCGATTCTGTAAACATGTCGAAGTGAAGGCTTGCGTGAAGTGATCACGAGGTGAGCTGTCAATCCTTATAATCAAGATGTCACGTGATCACGAAGTGAGCTGTCATTACATCTTGATTATTTGGATTGACAGCACACCTCGTGATCACTTCACTCAAGCGTTCACTTCGACATGTTTACAGAATCGACCGGCAGAAGTTACAAATAATTGATACGCGAACGTATCAATTATTTGTAACTTCTGCCGGATTTTTTGACAATCTGATAGAACTAGATACACGTTATCTAGAACTGAGTTAGTGGAATGGAAAGAGTATAATATAGAAAATGAAGGGATTCTTCTAAAACTAGCTATGCGCACTGTCCACATGTACCTATCGATCATCTAAATTTATTCACCATAGCTCAATTTTAATAGCCATTTAAAACCAGTTAATTGATTACAGTATAAAAAAGTTAGGTACCTATTGTTCTCTCTAAATTGAAAACTTGATTTTAATTAAGTAGGTAAACAATATAATTAACTTATTGTTATGTGCCTTGCGTTATACTAAACTGACATGCGTTATTCAGGCTGTAGGTACTGTGAAAAATAACGTAGAAACTGAGCACATTTAGGTTAGGGGGCGTTCAAGTATTACGGAACGCAATTTGGGGGGAGGGGGGTCTTGTAAAACGTTACGATGCGTTACAGGGGCGGGAGGGGTGTTCGAACAACGCGTTACGTAACATTGTTTTTTTTATTTAACGCTAGCTCACTAAACATATTTTCGAGTTATACAGTCACTAAACAGTAGTCATTTTGCCAAACAAAAGTAAACATAAATATTTTTCTTGAAAATAAATTTATTAATTAAAAATTTTGGTAACATGAGAGTAGTAGACATAAGGGTACAGACATACGTTACGGCGCGTTACATGGGGGGAGGGAGATTACGTTACATAATACTTGAACGCTACTAACAGTGTTTCAAGCTGAGTGCATGGGCATTTCCCTGGCGACTTCAGCCATCATAAACAGGGAAGTTAGGGACCACTCAATACGCATACTCTCGGATAGCATGGCCGTCCTGCAAGCTCTGAACAGTCACACAGTTAACTCTGGTCTGATTCTCGAGTGTCACCAACGTCTCAACCAGGTTGGTAGATACAACAAGGTAACCATTCAATGGATCAAAGGACACAGCGAATCCCGAGGCAACGATGCAGCGGACGAACTCGCCAGAAGGGGGCCGAGTATGACAACGATAGGACCTGAACCTATCGTACCACTCCCCTTCGGTTACCTACGCAATCTGGTAAGGAAACGCACTAGTGATAAACATCACAAGCTATGGGTTGACGATAGTGAGTGTAGGCAGGCCAAAGAGGCACTTCCCTCTATTGATGGCCGTTTCACGAAAAAAGCCCTAAGACTTACTAAACAGCAGTTGCGTACAGTAACAGCCATCACAAGTGGCCATGGGTCTTTTAACGACGTGATCTGTTCAGATAATAAATATTTTTTTCATACATATTCCCTATTGTGTGCAAGGGGGTCTAAAAGACGAAGGCATGATTGGCCAATATCAATGAGAAAAGTAGCTCGCTGTCAATTAGAAAACAATGGAATCGCGAACTCGGTCGATGGACTTTCGAAAAGATGCTCGTAGGTAAATTTTTGCCATATTTTGATGTTGGTTATGGCCTTTAAAAAAAACCTAATTTTCTTTACAATGGGACATGAAGGTATTCGAAGGGTATTCGGTGGAGTAGACTATTTCTGTCTGCAGGGTTTAAAGCAAAGACTATATCCACTATGGTTATGTACCTGTCAGTCCGTCTGTCACCAGGCTGTATCTCATGAACCGTGATAGCCAGTTGAAATTTTCACAGATGATGTATTTCTGTTGCCGCTTTAACAACAAATACAAAAAAACGTAATTAAATTAATATTTAAGGGGGCTACCATACAACAAAAGTGATATTTTTGCTCGATATTGATAACGGCAACAGGTAGACGCTTGAAATATTCACAGAATATTTAGTTATATATTCACTTAAAAATAAATAATTAAAAAAAAATTAAGTGGGGCTCTCGTACAACAGACATGATTTTTTGCCGTTTTTACAGATAATGGTACGGAACCCTTCGTGCGCGAGTCCGACTCGCACTTTGCCGGTTTTTTTATCGAGTGCGTACCTAGTAACACGCGTCACGGACGTGTCAACTACACTAAGCAGTCATTTGCTAAAAGATGTTACGAGATTAGTGAGACTCGAGCGAGTCATCTAAAATATTTTATCAAGAGCTGATTTTTCAATACCTAATCAATGTTAAGTCGCCATTTATTTTCTTCAGTAAGTTATCTTAGCAATTGAAAAATCCTGACTCTGAGTACTGAAAAAATATACCTAAGCGTATTAAATGAGACAAGCCAATACATGACATGAAGCTAAATAAAAATGCCGTTTGTCACACTTCATTCAACTCCATGTGGCTACTTTGTATGAACAGTAAGACGACGGATGTATTTTGTCCAAAACTAATGTGTTTGTCACGTTTTATGTATTCGGAGTACGTAAGCAGTTCAGCAGAAAAAAAAATAATGTACACATCACATACATAGGTAATGTGGAAAAAACCACCTACTGTGACCAGCAGAGTCAATATTAAAATACCATTAATATTTGAGCTCATAATTACTTTGACCGAACTTAGATCATATAGAAGAAGTATCTGCAAATAGACAAAAAACTGGCCAAGTGCGAGTCGGACTCGCGTGCAAAGGGTTCCGAACGAATCTCAATTTCGTAACATGATACTTTGCCACTTTAAACTTATAATCAAGTAGGTACTAAGGTGCATAATGTCAAAACTCACAAAGCCCAATTAGTTATAAGACGTCATACGATTAAAGTCAAGTTTGGAATGTGAGTGCAATGGTCTTAAGAAAAGTAATTTAAGTGATAAGTTTGGATTTCATTGATATGATAGATAGGTAATTGAGTCTTATTAAGTACTAGTTGCCGCACGCGGCTCCGCCCGCGTTATTGCCGAAAATTATCCCAAGGGAACATATTCCCGGTATAAAAATCCTATGTGTTATTTCAGACTAAAATCTACCACTGTGCCAAATTTCATCAACATCCATTTAGTAGTTTTTACGGAGAAAGAGTAACAAACATCCATCCATCTTTACAAACTTTTGCGTTTATAATATTAGTAAATAGGATAGGTAGATACGGAGATTTAGTTTTTTACGAGAACGAGTTATTTTTCAATCTATATAATTTATGAAGAACCCAAGTCCTGTCCCATCGGCACGTTCTACTCAGGAGAAATGGCGGATACGTTCCAAAATTACGATAAACCTTACTTATAGATATTAGTGAAAGAAGTTTATGTATTGAATCCCTCGTTTTTAACTTAAAAACTAAACAAACGTCCACACGAACGTTGATCCCTCTATGTTCAACCCATTTCCGAGTTGGAATTTCAAAAATTAAGCTTCTCTGTAGTTACTTAAAACCCCAAAAATTCCGATATTGTTAAAATAAAAGCTATCAGTCAACGGTAAATAAATATTGTTATTGGCTTGCGGTAAGATAATAGTACGTTTATTATGGCGGCGATTGGCTGTGCACCATATGGCCAGACCGAGTGACCAGGTGCGCACAGGGTCGCCACTTATACTTGCAACAAAAGAAAATAAAATTGGCTGTATAAAATGTATTACTTATAATATCTAATATTGTTACGCGCCAGAATTAATGTCGGGTACATTAAGTTACTACTAGCGCCATCTAGTATCGAGTAGCGGAACTAGTAGAGTCAAGTACCTTCTAGAAATTTCTTTGCCAGAACATCCTACACTTCTCGATATCTGGTCAGTCGGTAGGGGTAGTTACGAGTACATTCCAGATGTTTCGAGAATAGAAGTTTCTAGAACTAACTGTCCTATATAAGGAGTGCGTAGTCCGCGACCGAGTCAGTATTGGATTAGCGATACAAGCGAATACTTCGGAAGCGATCTTCAAGTGCGAATAAAGTGATCAGTGGTGAACTTGTGTTTAATAATTAGTGAGTTAAGTTGTAATTAGTGTTTTTAAATTAAAGTGTCATTTTGGTTATTTAATCGGCTGTTTTTATTGTCACGAACCTCAAGCTCGTAACAATATACATTCTGGAAACATTGATGTCTCATTAAGTCATTATGAGACATCACTGTATGAAGAATACATTGTTCAACTGAACAGATGCCAATAGACTTATAGCTTGTTGTTCTTTGTAATTTATACTAACTAATATTTCAAATGAAAGTAAGGTTGTTTGATACGCTTTTACGCGTGAATTGTTGAACCGATTTTGATGAATTTTGATACAGATATTGATGACGGTCTGGTGACGGTTTTAGACTTACTTTTTATTGCGAAAATCTAAGTTTCGAAGTTGCGGGCAAAAGCTTTTGAATAATATAAAAGTGTAGAAAATAAATACAAATTAAATTTAAGGAAGCTCGCAATAAATAGTACTTACTCGTTACACATTTAATCATAATTGTCTATTTAAATAAAACATGGTTCCGCGCTTATATGAGTAAAGAGATTATCTAAGAGCGCAAATGTCCCAAGAATGTCGTAAGTGTTACATACTAGACTCTCGAAAATTAGCACCCTGCTGGATAGGCACATTCCACTGTAGAGATCTAGGTACGACGAACGATGTTTACATATGTACATGGTGCATATCAACATTAGCGTTCAGCTCGATTTTTAGAAATAAAACGAAAGTTACCGCTGGGTCCTGGCCATGAGGGTTCGATTATTGGGTCCATCTAGGTTATTTTCGAAGTAGCCCTTACTCTGGATTTGTCCTGCTCGCATAAATTAAAACATTCGCACATTTTCTCGGAAACCAAATTCCTAAAAAGAAAGAACTAAGTACCTTAAGTAACTAGATATAACCATCAACAATATAGATATCTACGAATAAACAACAAGACTAAAAATACATTTTTCGTGCACACAAATGCTTAATCTTCTATATAATAAAAATGAATCGCTAAATGTGTTGCTAAGCGCAAAACTCGAGAACGGCTGGACCAATTTCGGTAATAATGTTTTTGTTGTGTTTGTTATTGTCAGGAGAAGGTTCTTATGAAAGAAAATTTTGAAAAAACATTTATATCCGGGCGAAGCCGGGGCGCTCCACTAGTAAATAAATATTATGAACAAAAAAAATAACAAGACCAAAAATTGTAAATATTATGTAAAACTTAATTAAAGTTGTGTAGAGGCAACCCTATGTACATCCAGCCTTCACCGGCCCTAAGACATTCGTCGATCAAACCAGATACAACCGGATTTCGCAGAGAGTGAGGAATTACTACAGCCGGGTGATTCTGAAATATATTCACACGTTGCTTTTTAAATAAAATGTTTTGACCTCGCTTAACTGGGTTACGACGTTTAGTTTATGACTAAACAAAGATGATTTGTAAATAAGAAATTATAAGATTAATAGGAACTTGGCTATTAAATTAATAGATGCGCAATGTAACCGAAGCTTCTTCATGCCTTCTTAATATAAAAAGAGTCAACTTCCCTGTATTTAAACATCCAAAACAAAACATTAATAATAAACAAGAAAGGTTAAGGTTTTCTTCATATACGTTTTATCTTGGTGTACAATGAAGTTTTTTCTCTTCCAGTCGTCGTATTGTATTGTTTTAATTTAAAATATAGTGTCTACACGACTGTACCTTTAAGCTTAGTAATCTGTGGAAACGTCGTGGATTGTACTTTAGCCTACTTTTTATTTGTTGTAACACTTACGGTAACGTGCATTGTACAATTGTTTGTTTTCCCAAAATAAATAAATAAGCTATAGCGGACAGAAGGGCCAGACCCATACTGGGGCATTGAATAAACCTGCATGTGAGTGTAGTGTAGGTATAAAATTGTATTTTTTTCCGGTAGTTATAAGTACTAACATTGGTTTCTAAGTTTTTGTATACTAACCAATTAATGGACTCTGTCTGAATTAAAAGATTTATATATATAGATACCTATAGATAAATAAAAACAAAAAGTTTTGATAAGTTAGTGATTTGTATTGCAAGTGGGCCTCAGAGTTAATCTTCATATAAATAATGCTCGTGTATAACTGTTTATGAGAAAAGTTTCGATCAAGAAAAAGTTCCATTGAAATGCTGAACAAGTTGCAATGATCTAAAAATTACATAAATGATAATTGCCGGCAAGCGAATGTCACAATAAACTGTTGCAGATAACATAGGTACCTAATTGCATATACCTGACTCAAGTAATTGAGCTCACAGCTGAGAGCTTTGCCATTTATTTTGTCAGACGAGACGCTTGATTACAGTGTGAATAGTTTTTGTGCTGTCTATAATTTATAGTGAATTATTCATGGTGATCGCTCTAAGCAGTGGTTCCCAAACTGTGGTCCGCGGACCGCTAGTGGTCCGCAAGGGCTAAAATATGGTCCGCGAAAGGTTTAAAATTTCAATCTTTTCACTTCAACATTGTCATTGATGCAAACTGATTTTGAGTTTCTATCAGAAATATTGTGTTTTCTATGACAATGCTCTTTACCTTTGATTACATATGTAGGTAGTTTTTTATGCTGCCAGTGTTGAATATCTATATTTTTTAGGATATAAGTTTTTTTTAAAGATATGTACAGTTTAGTTTTCGTCTTCATTTCTGGTCCCTGCTAAAAACAAATAAATCAAAGTGGTCCCGGGTCAAATAAAGGTTGGGAACCACTGCTCTAAGTTAACGATCATCAACTGTAATATCACAGAACAGAAATAAATGTAGAAACTAGAATATAACTAATGTAGTAGTATCTCTTGAACTTGGTCCGCAGGCTCTCAGTATTCTGAAACTCTTTCTCACCAAATTGTAGGTAAATAGGTCTGTCATTATTGGGTTAATTAGTAAATTTAATTGTATAACAAGACTTTAAATCTATACGAATGATTACTGTGCTCCCAATAAACAACTGAATGACCAGTCACAATTGTTCACATCATAATGACAAGACGCGAAAAATATTGGTAACAACTAAAAATACAAGCCGTTCCCTACTCCGTCACACGCGCAGTTGCGTAAGTTTATCTAAAATTAACACATCTTTCACATTGTTGTCCGGTTTACGCGATTTATATACGGAATTTAAAAGCAATTTGTGGAGCAAAGAAACAATTAAAGTGGACACAGCAATAATGAACAAATCTGTACATTGAGACAAGGATTGCCCAGCCCAGCGCCTACTTCATTTAAATGTAAATCAGTAGGTATATCACAGTACTGCTGATGTCTTTGTAAATACTTTTTGTTACTTATATGATACAAGGTCGCGTTCAAAACAGAACTAGTCTGCGCCTGACGTTTATTATAGTATTCCGTTCTAATTTTGTTCTTGTAGTAGTGCTCTTAAGATTCGCTTTATTCATTTTCCAACTACGTATTTATTTGAATAACACTGTTTGGAATTCGAGACATGGGAAATATCTGCCAAGGTGGATTTCGTGTTGAGGTTATACGCTGTGTCCTTTGAGGAAATCTAGAGTTAATAATATAAAACCAGTAACCGGCTATGAGTAAGCATGGTTCAATGCTATGTCTCACTATTTTAAGACAATTTAACTCTTGCAAATCTTGTTACGAATCTTTAAAAACAGTGAGGAAAATTGAAGAGATCATTCATTTCAAGGAGTCCAAACTTTGAACGCTACTAAAGAAAAAAAAATTTTTAGAAACTTATTTTCAAAATTCTTAATACCAAACAAAATTTATAGAAGTACACAGGGCTGGCTTTTACCTTGATCAAAGAATAAGCATTGCCATACAAGGTGGCAATGCCGCCAGTCTTTTGGGTACACTTCCAGTCGACAGCGATGAAGATGAATTTTGTGACGCCATATTTTAGGGTTAATTTAGTTAGGAGTTTTTATTTTTATTTCTAGTATATATAGTTAAGTTGTATGATTCTATAAATTTTGTTTGGTATTAAGAATTTTGAACACTATAATTTTAACACTGTCATATTATATTTAATGACCTAATTTGTTCAAGCCAAGACGGGAAGTCCATATTTTGCAAAATAAAAAGCAATTTCTAGGTCAATAACATATTGCAGCAGAATCGCCCAGCTGCGTATGCGGCGATTTCATTGCAATCGTTTATTGCTAGTGCGCATGCGCGGAGCTGTCCCGGACGAGCCTGCGTCGCCTTAATTACCGCTACTTACTCCACCGGCCGGCGGCCGCTGCGAACTTGCGAAAAAGAAATTTCCATAACTGGTTTCCGGAACGAAGGCTGGTTCAACAGACGATTGCCGTATTTTTCGCAAGTTACACCCAAAAAATATTGAAGGGGCTAAGTTACATTCGGCTGCAGACGCATTTATGCGGATGACGTGGGCTAAGCGAAGTTCGGGTCAACGACATTAGTTAAATTTTTTATGCTGCAATCTTTTTCCTCAAATTATTTGGGTTTTATTGCAAGCAGACACTCATTTAAACGAATAACTCACAAAATTAATTCCGTCTTTTTAGGAGCAAGGAATCCTTACAGTATCGTCCAGGTCCTAGTTTGTCTGACCACCTGCCGGTACCACTGGCACTACTTATTACCTCCCAGTCCTCCCACCAGTACCTGAGCGTCGTGTTACGGTCCGATCATGGTCGAAGGCGGGGGTGTTCCAATACCTAACGCCTCGTCGATCATTACGACGAAAGTATTTATTGCTCGGTGTGAGACTGAGGTATATACCTATATAGGCAAAAGCTTTTGATTGCTGACGACGACGGTAATACCTACTGAACACTTCCTTTCCACACATATTAATTTAAATTCCATCATTGATAAATGACATTTATTTTGCAAGTAGGTTAAACATAACACTTTTACACACATATTAATTAAAATTCCATCATTGATAAATGACATTTATTTTGCAAGTAGGTTAAACAGAACACTTTTAACACGTCAATCTTTTTTGGTCATTTTAAGCTAGATGAGGCCGGTGTTTCCTAGAACCTACCCTGAGAAGAAACACCGAAACAAACTCAGAGGTCAAAGTCTCTTTTAAAGTTCATACAAACGTACTGGGCAAATCATATGAGAACCATGTAGGGTAATGTCTGAGGTGGCCTTTTGAGGGGTAGTGCTACACAGATTTGAGAGGACCTGTCCAGACTGTGCAAGCAGTTGTCAGTTATCGTGTAGCTCAAACTTAGAACTTTAAATAGCTCAACGATTTGATGTAACTGTCACCGGAAAATAGCAAACTCCGTAAGATTATAAAATAACTTGAGAGATTGTAAATTCTCGAAAAATTTACAACTAAGTAAACATTTGCAATACCATTTTACGCATCAAAATTTGATAGTCTATAACCTCGCTGAGTCATTCCGAGAAATTGTGGACTGACATAAACTGGCGACCAATCAGCTGTCTGGTCTACAATGAATCTGTTTTGGTGTGATAGTTAAATTGGAAACTTGAGCCCTCATTGGTCTTTGTTTTCTCTGAATGGACCAATGAGAGCCTTGTTTCCAGGTTTTTAATTACATGAGAACGGTTAAATTGTAGACTTGTGCTCTGATTGGTCACTAGTTTGCTATTTTACGGAGACATAACCAATACTTTGTAAATTATAAACTGATTTAAAAGAGTGCTCATGGAGTTTGTTGCACGCTCTTTTCCATAGAGACCTTCGCTTTGGAATGTGCAAGCGTCTAGTCTTGTTATAAGGAAAACAGTTTCATATAACAGCCGAGACTCTCAATTGAGATGATCAATAAAACCCGACCTATAAGAACATATGTATGGCCATATATAGCTTTACGATTAATTGCACTGTCAAACCGACTGTGGACCAACTTTATGTTGTTTCATTATCTACGTACTATGGTACCTACGTAACTACGAGTACTTAAGACAAGGATAATAACTGCATCTAATTACAAATTATTTTAAACAAGCTGTGCCCGTGGCTTCGCTCCCGTCGCCTCCCGTCAACCGTTACCTACCCTACTCTGCCTACCCTACCCTACATACCTAACTTTTTATTTTTTTTATTCTTAATCCTTCCCTGTAATCTGGCGAACAAAACAAAAAAGAATTAGCCAAATCGGTCAAGCCGTTCTCAGGTTATAGCGTGACCAGGACAAATTATTCATAGAAAATTCATAGGTACAAGGGAAAAGCTATTTGTCCCGACTGTCATTTGTAGATCTTTTGCAATCTTAATGGGTCCAGACAATCTGGCAGGCAATATTGTGTAAATAAAAGGGGGAATAATTGAGGAGCTCAATCAGTTGGACATTACCGGCCTAAGCGAGACTAGCACGTTATATTGTATATTCAAAGTTTGCTAGTAAATTAAAATGTCAGCCTGCAGATATAGTCAGGAAATAATAACATCGCCACACATATGCGGTTGGCAGGTAGGTTCTGTAACTGCGAATATCCCACGACCTGACCCGGGCCTCGAACTCCGAGTCCAATGATTTTATCGGCAGGCTTAACTTATTGCGCGTTAATTACAAATATTAGACGCATGACGCCCTTCATATTAACATGTATGAGAGTAAAATACAGGGTTAAGTTATTCTGAAAAAGATTTAACTCCTCAAAGAAAAATCGATTACCACAATCTGATATAAAAATCCCAAACAGCCAATTTATAAAACGGGTGCCACGGATAAAAAAGGAGAAAGATCGTCTATCGTCAATCGTCTTTAAAACTCGGTTGTACGTCTATGTTACATTATACAGGGTGTCCCAGAAGTGCGAGATCATATTTAAGAAAAAATATCGAAACACAAAAAATACTAAAAAGTTCCTAAGAAATGAGTTTTCAAGCAGACTGATGCAGTTGGTGACATCAAATCTGTGATTGAATGTAACACACTGAAACTTCTTTTTTTTTTGTGTTGTTATTTTTTCCTGAATGTATGTCAGATACCCAACAGAACATCAACCTTAAGTGTGACCACGCACTTCTGACACATCCTGTATATGTAAATACGACATACATATATACTTACATCGTGTTTTTGCTTTATTCTTTCCTTTTATAGTTTTTTTTTAGTCTGATGTTGTTATTCTGTTTGAAAAAGCCTTCTGCACGAAATATAATAGTTTTTAATTTTTCTAAAGGTACTTAAGTAGGATATTTTATTACTTACGTAGATGAGAATACATAATTATTTTGTTCACTAAATGACGTATCTGCTATTATCGATTAACTATTCAATAATTCCGAGCGCATACAAAACCGCAACTGTGCTAACGTCAATAATTCGTCGGATGTAAATAACGACCATGTCAAGTCAAGAGTACCTAGTTACTATGAGTCAGGGACCAAACAACAAAAAATATAGTTACCTTACGGAAAAATCTAGCTGGATTTGTGGGTACATTTCCATGTTTACAAAATTGCTCATTAATATTTTGGCTGAGTTAGGCATCCTATCGCAAACTGCAGTCAAACACCTGCGATTTAAAGGTCGTTGGAAGACTACGGCAAAAATAAATGACCCGTGAATATTACAAAAAATATGCATCTTATGCAATAAAAAGTTGTAGCCGTTCAAACCAGCAGTCTATTCCGTAAACCTCTCACCGTGAATGAACCAGGGGGGCTACTCTCTAAGCCCGAAGTCCGTAGTTTTGGGCTTAGTTGCTGGCGTATTCTAGTACGTATCACTTAACCACTAAGAATTAATGACAACACGATTTGACAGCCACTGTCAAATCGTGTTGTCATTCATTCTTAGTTCGTGTTCGGAACTAATCGTAAGTTCGTAGGTGTTACGGAGTAGAATACGCCCGCAACTAAGCCTGAAACTACGGACTTCGGGTTTAGAGAGTAGCCCCCCAGAAGTGAGCTGTCAATCCATACAATGTTGTCATCACTCGTCAAGCAGCTGGGTCGGCCTTGGATATTGTCGTCAAAGCCAAATATTTATCAAGAATATTTGAAGTCAACATTAGTTTCGCATCTACTAAACAACGCGTTGCAGAAAAGATTATTCAACCTGAACATCTATGCTTCACACAAAACAAATATTCCTGTAACTGTCACTTGGCGCATATACACATCTAACTCATGGCCAAGTACCTACTGCTAGACATGTGCTCGCAAATGGTGCAGAGCTCATAATTCGCAACACTAGCCCACGCTTGCGCCGCCGACTACGAATTGATTGGAAAAAACGCACGTGCTTCGTACCGGCACGTGCGTTGGTGTGGTGTAGCTAAAAAAGGCACAGAGGTGCACTTCTAGAAAGGTATATCGGATACGCATGGAAATTCGTCACTATGATCAAGGGAAGCAGTTTCGATCAAAATCATGTCGCTAATGACTCACGTATATGTCATACCAGACTAAGTGACATTCTATTAGCTATAACAATTTTCGGAAGTGCTAAATTTTTGGGATCAAACACTTGACATCAACTTGTCTCGTGGGCGATCCCAAACATAATATCACTTGTCCTAGTAACATGTCAGCCGGTCGATTCTGTAAACATGTCGTTGGTTGGAGTGATCACGAGGTAGGAAACCTTCAATTCGATATGTTTACAGAATCGACCGGCAGTTCGTCTAGGTCCGTCAGCAAAACTTTGCTTAGAAAAGTAGAATCTATGCCTAGAAAAGGGTAATAAGTAACCTTGCACACACGTCACAAGTTCTGCTGTATTTCTGTTTCTATGTGGCATTTGTCTTCGTAGTATTTGATGTCTGTCGGGGCAGCGATCCAACTGCACATTACTCCGAAATACTCTTAATACAGAAACATGTGCTCGTCAATTAATGCAAACGTGAAATATTATACACTTTGCGAAGCACGGGATTCGTATAAATAACGGTGACATTTACCGGGATCCTCTGTGAACCAAGCAAGATCTGTAATTAAAGAAGGCATCGACATTTGTCATAACATTTTGTGGATTCCATATTGTCTAGGTGTCTTGGTGGATATTTTAAGCGCTTTCACATTAATTTGCAGAGCAATGGAAAGGAGGTTTGATTCTAACCTTTTTTGGTCATTGACGCAACCTGTGGAGGATGCCACGGATGTATGGGATGGTTGGGCCACATGCGTTTCAGAGTAGAGCCTGGGCAGACCCCGTGGGCATTGGTCTTAGTGACTGACCTTTAGTGAACTATGCCTGCTTAAGTTTTGGCAGAGCCAACTTATGTAGATATGGGTGGGCGATGTATGATTGTTTCATCAATACATGCAAGAAGTCGTTAAACAATGTTGTAAGTTAATATGAGTATATTCACCCCAGAATGGTTTCAACCACAAGCTTTTACGGCAAGCAATTGTATTGTTTGCCAGACTGTTGCCAAACCCTCTTCTCCAAGACAATAGGTTTACGGAGAAAGTTGTTTATCGTAGCAACAAGTAAGATCCCTCCAGGTTCTAAGGACGTCGGTCCAGAGGAAAAAAAACTTATCTAGGGGACGGATGGATAATTTCTTTATTACACATCGTCTTCTGAACCTTTAGGAACAGTTGAATGTAGGCAGTTCCTTCGTCAGTTGCAGTCTGCATACAATAAGTAAGCTTGGGCCGATATTGGCATCGTCATCACTTGGCCGCCTTCAACACAGTGTGCATCTAAACATAGACGCGGATATTAAACATATTGTCAAGTAAACATTGTGCATGACTTAAAATAAATATTACATAGAAATAGTATTTATGTCGGTGATGTTTATTTTAAGTAATTTTCAGCGTTTAATATTTACCATAACCGTTGCATAAGACCAGCCACAAGTGTCCGACACAGTCCTCGAAATTAAAGAGAATGTTAGCGTGTATTTTGCGTTTTAACCTTGGACTTGAGACAATTCTTTCTACGCCTTAACTACGGAAAAGTAGCTCAAATTAAATACTACACACTTGGCAAAGAATTTGTTCATTTTTCTACAGTTTGGCACTCACGAGGGACCAATTGGGAACCACTAAGGTGTCTTCGATTGGTCCCCTGTGAGAAAGAGTGCCAACACATTAATAAAGAACAGATTTAATAGTCTGATAGATTAGGTACAATTTAATCGCAGCTAGACCGAGCAAAACAGGCAGCGGTGTCGATGTCGAAGCGAGGTTGACAAATGGCTGTTATGATTCCCAGAAGCTTTCACCTTTTGCCCGGTTTGAGAATGCTGTGAAAAATGTTGATTTATTTTCTATTCTACGCCCTTGAAGTCGGTGCCAGAATTTTTGTGTAGAATGTGTGAATTTTTTCAGTTGTTACACGTGACGGAAAATCGGCGTTCCGCACTTACATCGTCAATATCAGTTTATTTGAATGTTTATAACAGCGTGTGTGCCGCTGCAGCGTGCTGCAATGCAACGCCCTGACTCATCACGCAACGTTTCGGCGCTGGCCTTGAACTTCAGACGCTAAATCATTCGTGCGGCTCCGTGTTCCGTGGCCTGCTGTGCCAAGTGCCAGGCGCCTGGCGCGAAAGCTTGGCACGCGACCACACAATATCTGCCCATTCAGGTTTGTGCGAATTGTGGACAATTCTAAAAGTATCACCGCAAGCTTGCCAGCGATGCGCGGACGTTATAGTTCCGACAATTTTTTCAGCTCCAGAAATGTTGCGAATACTCGAGTTGCACGACGGGTCGTTTTGAAGGGCGCCGGCGTTTGAGTTTCACCTTGCTTGTATACGAGGACGTTTGGTAAAAACTACAGTGAACTAATGTTTATTTACGCTTCAAAATAAATCCAGGATAAACATCCGAAAGAGTTTCTTATATAAACCGTTGGTCGTATAAAAACTGGGCCCGAATTTCCTTATCGATATAATTGAATAGCTCTCTCCATAAGTGGCGGCGGTACTCAATAGAGATGCAATCACTCGTCGTTTTGAGTGTTCCCTTGAAGGTACCGAGGCGGCGAGTTACCGAGGAAAGCATGGAAAATTCCCAGGCGACCGGTCCGGCGCGCCGACCGGTCTGGTTGCGCACACGCTCCGTGTTTTCTACGTAGCCCCCTCACTACTTGAGCCCACCGCCGCGCGCCGCCTCCGCGGCCGCTTCATATCGTAACCGGCACCGCAACTCCGCAGTCCTTGGAATGGATGGAAAGTAGATTTACTGAGGTATTACTTTAGACACTGAGTGTCTGTGCGAGGTTAACGAATTTGTTGAAATGTAAACTATGCATATTACATTGTTCAACTTAAATATTCTACTGCAGGAAAATTACAAACAAATTTAACGGCTGGTTTTAATTGCAATTAAAAGAACGGACAAATTTTGTCAGTCGCAATCTGTCAAAAAATTATAGAAATCGAGGCTTTTTTTACAAATTGCGACTAATATGCGAACGTGGCTTAAAATTGTACTCTTTTTTATCCTTTCAAATGTGTTTATTTACATTTAACGAACTATAATATGACCAAGTAACAACTAAATACTTAAACAACTAACCTAATAAACGTGAAATTATGTAAAAACGTGTATAAAACAAAATAAATCATTGGGCATCAAAAAATTCATCCACATCGCTGTCAATGGCAAAGGTGCCCAGAACACTGGCAGCGTTGCCACGTTGAATGGCAATGCTGATTCATTCTTAAATTATACTTGATTATTTCACTTGGTTTAAAAAAAAAAATTGATTAATAGCTTATTATTATAATCGAGAAATAAAAATGGTCTCAGATCAAAGAACTGCAAAAAAACTTGCTTTGTGTAATACCTAATATAAAGATGTTGCTAACGAATGGAACCCATAAAAAAAAAGATGTAAACATACCTGGCCTCGTTCTAAGATTGCAATTTGCATTAAAAAGTTATAAATCTTTGTTTATGTCACTGTTAATGAATAATTTCCAGAACATCATTTTATTTACGTGATTCTGATTGATTTCTTTAATCTCCGCAGTATCTGCGTGGCTTAACTACATATTTGGTGGTATTAGATGAACATAGCATTCGTTTTATATCTAAGATTAAAATATTCTCATCTTGAGTGCTATATCTAGGCTTCATTACTGAGTTTCTCAGTAAGAATCCTCCATGACGAATAGGTACCTACCACTACATTCTCAAGCCAAAAACATTTTAGCTAGAAAGGACAAATACAACTAAATGTGGATCTATCTCTTGACTTGGCTGGACGGGAATTGCTTATACCCACTCATAAACATGAAGACCCACTTGCACCACATCACTATCTACTTGAATAAAAACAGCGTCAATAAATTAAGCGCGTCAAAGTATCTTCGATTCGGATATCGAGGTTGTATGGTCTCAAAAGATCTCTCAAGATTTTACCTCGGACAGAGGATAAGCATTGCCATACAACGTGGCAATGCCGCCAGTCTTTTGGATACACTTCCAGTCGACAGCGATGCGGATGATGTTTTTGACGTCATATTTTAGTTAGGAGTTTTAATTTATATTTTGAGTGTATCATATAGTTAATTAGATTAGTATTTAAAATATGAAATGTACATCTAAATTAATTAATAAAGATCTCTCAAGACTACATTTTGAAGCCCAAAAGAAGTATTGTAGAATAAGTGCCAGTTTCAGTAGTTACTTGTACTAGCTAATATTTTATTGATATCGTAATCGCAGTCATAACGTCAAAAGTGCGGAAGCAATAACGGCACAGCGGCACGCCTGATAGATTTCATGCCGAACCGCCTCGAAGCCAGCAACTGTTTATATGAGTCATTTTTATATGTAGCAGAGTTTAGAATTACTGATTCAGCGATTTTTAGATTTCGTTGGAAATAATGGGTCAAAATATATTGATTAGAGAAACTACACTTCTACACTGTCAGTGTCCATTGACCCCGCAGTCAGCCGTAGTTACTTGAGATAAAGGCCCTCTTGCGCTGCGCCGCTTAGCACTGGGCTAATGGTCTAGTCCAGGGCTTACTTTACAAATTTGCGTTCTCGTATTAGTGCAAGACCATTCTGCAAATTTGTAAAGTCAGCCCTGGGCTAGACTTTTAGCCCAGTGCTAAGCGGAGCAGTGCAGTGGACCTAATAGTCTATAGTAGGCGCCAGATAAAAGTGGAATAAAGTACATTGACCTTTCCCTAATAACTGCTCATAGGTACCTGAACAATTAAATATGAATCGTTTTTCATTATTAGACCATGTTAAGGATCACGAGAGATGATGATTCGGGACAGTTTTGTGACATTAATTCCGTTTTTCAAATTAACAATGTCAATAAATGTAGGTGGGTCAATGACCGATATTCCACGATTATCTGGCGCCTACTATAGATTTTTCAATTTTAAAATAAAACACCATCACGTTTGCGGTTTTTCGCTAATTGGGATTACCTAATGATTTTATTTGAAGCTGTAGCAGTACAGTACTTACATAGCTAATTTAGTTTATTGGCAATATTTCTCGGAGTGAAAACTTCTACTATGGGATCAACTCTTTTGACTGGCCTGTTGGTCGAGTGGTTAGTGACCCTGACTGCTAAACCGGAGGTCGTGGGTTCGATTCCCACAAGGGACAAATCTTTGTGTGATGAACATGATCATTTGTTCTGTGTCTGGGTGTAATTTGTCTATAATATGTCTGTATTTAGAAATATATAAGTATGTTTATCAGTTGTCTGGTTGCCATTGCACAGGCTCTGCCTAGTTTGGGATCAGATGACCGGGTGTGAGTTGTCCCAAGGTATTATATCATATATATAGGTATTATACTCTTAAAAACACAGCAGTCAGTGCATTTAACTCAAAAATGCGACATCAACAATATGTACGTGCAATATTGTGTTTACATCATTGTGTAACGCAATGAAACACAAATCAAGTTTATCGAAAATTTAATTTTATTACTACCCTCATCAAGTGAAACATCAGAATTTATTGCCATTAACTGTAATAACATGTTTTTCGCTTTTAATCGAGTTCCAATTTAAAATCGCGTCAGTATCTTTGCATACAGGAACAGTGCCCGCATATTTCCACCGAGTGATTAGCTCGCCATCGCCACTAGCCAGTGAGATGTAGTGTGAGATAGTCCGCAGTAAAGCGGTCGCAAGGCCGTCTGTGTGCCAGTAATTGCAGAGAGCGCCAGTCACTCGCCTACTAAACGGTCTAAACGAAGCATCCCGCTGAGTCGGGGAGTGGCTACATCCAGGCATTGATTACATCAGTAGATCACTGCCCAACTAGTAAGACATAGCGGTAATAATCAACTACTAAGATATGCATAATGCACTGACTTAGAAATGTGAAAAAAAATGACTTAAAAGGGGGTGAATACTGAAGGGATGCAATCAGACAAGGACATCAACAAAAGCATGATACAATTACAGAAACAAATGCTACTATCGAAACATGGAAAAAAACAATTTCATTAAATTTTGTCGCTTAATCTTCTGAATACCATTTTAAATTTTATTCATCTAAGTTTTTTCCATCGTGCTAGACTACACACAGCCATTTGTACCTATTTTGTGACAAAATGCAGGTCATGTTAAATTAGGATAGCGTCATATAAATGTAAACAGGTTTACAACGTCTTATTAGTATGGAAATCGAATGGAAATAGTATTATGTTACAATTAAGTAGCCTTTACAAAGCATACAGGATGTGTTAGCAATATTGGCAATTTATGTAGATTCATTAAATTATCGCGTGAATAATTGGGGCCGAGCAGGAAATGCCACGGTATTATTGAATATGTTAAACATGAATACTAGACCGAGACTCCTAAATATTAACGTAAGGTCTTTTGTGGCGATCAACCAGAAAAGCTTCGACCGGTATGAGAAAGTTCGGGAAGTGCCAGAGAAATACTTAAAAAAATATTTGATCAAACAGGGCATGAAAATGAATCCAAATGAAAATTGAACGACATGGCAATACCAATCGTTTCAGTAATCTTGATTTTCAAGTCCAGGAGAAAATGATATTTTTTAATTTATTTAATATGGATTTGCTCTTGACTCTAGTCTAGGTCATAAATGACAGAGACAAAGTCGACAATGGAGCGAGCTTACTCAAAAGAAGCCTGTTTACTCTAATTTTGAAGAGATTAGGGTTGTATGCGTTCGGAAACACAGCCGCAGGCAGAGAGTTCCACTCCTTTGCTGTGATGGTGATGATTTTCATCTTCCACAGTTTTTCGCTTGAAGCTGTAGCCCACAGAGCAGGAGAGTTACATCAAGCGGGCTGTTTTCTCTATGACATTGTTTTCCGAACATGCATTCATAGCATGCATGAGATTTGGAAAGAAGGCGCCAACTGCTTCATCTGGCATTATATGACAAAGTGCCAAACATGTATGCTGTCACTTTATTAACGACTTACGAATATAATTCTAATTCCGGACTTAATTTGTGTCGTCTTGGTATCTCACCAACACATTTCATAACAGCTAACGATTTGCTTTTGATGCACAACCCAAGATTAAAGATTGACGAACTAAGGCTCAATTGCACCAAAAACTTCATGCAGAAGTAGTTATTAACCCTTTAGTTGCTAACTCGGAGTTTAAAAGAAAAGTTGATTCGTGCAAGCGCACCCAAATGACCCAAAAATTAGAACCTGGACAGTAGAGTGACTATAATTATGTCATCGGAAAATTCCAGCCTCCCTTAGATTGTAATGAATCTTTTTAGATTATAATTTCTCGAAATTTTGTGCAAAAAAACGTTTTGTATACAATAAATACCATCCAAATTCAATAGTACCATTCAAATAAATCCGTGTCTTATTTAAAAGAATAGTTTACAATTTGACGCGATACTTTACAATCTTACGGAGTCTGCAATTTTCCGGTGACATATACAAAACGTTTTTTCATAATATATCGATAAATTATAATCTAATAAAGATTTTTAACAATTTTACGGAGTCTGCAATTTTCCGGTGACATATATGTACAATGTACATATCTACATAAATATGCATGGTAATGGGTAGGTATATAATGGATTGATAGCACCAATTAGGAATTCACGTGTCAATCTGAATTATTTTATTTCCGTCTGTAGGTACCTACTTCTAAGGTTCACGAGGCCAGTGGTTAAGTACCTAAACCCAGCTGCGTAGAAGGTGCATTACTCTTAAGTTACGCGTTCGGGTAAGCCCCTGCGTTTACCTTATTTTGTAGATAAACGTGCTGAGATTACAAGATGAATCTCGGAGAGGTGATAGGTTATAAATTTTGCGGCCAATCTTATAGATAGTTCGGGTGTCTGGATTTCTCGTTTGGTCGGATTCATCACTCCAAAGGACCAATTCTACTAATTCTTAAGCAACGTGCGCATGTTCTGTAAGCCACTCTTTGAAAAATTTAAAATTCTACCTTTGCCATGTCTATATATTTTTCAAATATGTACTTTTGTAAAAAACAACTACAATTTATTTGAAAGTAGCACTGACAGGCCAAATAGCCGAACTCGGCATAAAGATAGACTTCGGCTGCCACCAATAAAACTAAAATTATTTAAGAAAAATGTATACTGCATGTCGATTAATATTATTATTTACAATCATCTACCAAATAGTTTTCAAGACCTACCACTGATAATGTTTAAAAATACTTTTCTAATTATTATTATTCAAAAGATATTACACCATTAAGGATTATTTAGAAGACAAGTCAATAGAGTCTGCAATTTATAAGTTAAATTAATTAATTGACATCGATTATTGTGAATACATACATTTGCGCGCCATGCTGAAACAAATGTACTGTAACACCATATTGTACCATATTCTAGCAAATAAATATTTTGATTGATTGATTGAATTCACGTTTCAGTCACAATCTGTCAAACTTACCTTTCCTAAATTTTCATCAAGTTTTCCTAAGTTTTTTTTTGTGTTCAAGTATCTTCGGTATACTTTCTGGTTATTTTTGTTTTATTTTAATTACATTTTGCCCTCAATTGGCTCTCTGATACCTTCACAGGATTGCAAGTGAATAATGTTCTGTAAGGGCTCTGCTCTCTCTAGGTACGTACCATATAATAATATAATTTAATTCCCATGTGAAAACTACGTTTCCATCATTTAAACCGGCTGAGAACCATAACCATATGAGTTTCAGAAAAATCAGTACTACCTAATTACGGTATTCAGTTAAGACAAAACGACACAACGACTGTAGGTACTGTCTTAACTGAAACCCGTAATGGTTTTCAGTTAAGACAGTACAGTCGTTTCGTTGCAAACACTGAACTAGGTTTTGTTAGTTCTGACTACTATTATTGGATAATTATTCGGATGTATCATTGAGCTTATCTTTCCGCTCTAGAAAAAGTGGATGACGCTTAGTTAATATGCATTTCTATTTAATAGTGTATTTTTGGCCCCAATCTTATGTTTGGAGAAAGTGCTACATGTTTCCTTTATCAAAGAAACACGGTTCTTATACTGCGTCCATAGTTAGTAGAATGGCTTTTGGTTCGTCGGTAATATTTCAGGGGTAGTACTGATGTATATGTCACCGGATCGGATTATTGTAAACTACGTAAGATTACAAAATATCTTGAGAGATTGTTAACTCTCGATAAAATGTCCAATGAAAATTAATTTATGTGAATTCAAATCTTCAATACTATAATATCTCCGTGCGTCCGGAGAAATTGTGGACTGACATAAACTGGCGACCAATCAGTTCTCTGGTTTACAATTTATCTGTTTTGGTGTGATAGTTAAATTGGAAACTTGGCCCGTCGTCATTGGTCTTTGTTTTCTCTGAGTAGACTAATGATACCCTTGTTTCCAAGTTCTATATCACGCGAAAACGGATAAATTGTAGACTTGTGCTCTGATTGGTCGCCATTTTATGTCAGTCCACAATTTCTCGGAACGACTTCGAGAGACTATTATTTGCGTGTTTTATGGTTTCGCGCAGACGTATTTTAAACATATGAACTATGGCTCTAGAGGTCCTCTAGATTATGGAAGAAAATGCGATTTTATGAGTAACTAGCGGACGTCACGCGGTTTCACCTGCGTAGTTCCCGTTCCCGTGGGAATACGAGGATAAATTATAGCCTATGTTACTCACTGATAATGTAGCTTTCCAATGGTGAAATCGGTACAGTAGTTTTTGAGTTTATTCATTACAAACATACACACACACAAAAATACAAATTATTCCTCTTTATAATATTAGTGTAGATGGGTAATGTTTACGCGCGCGTAGCCGTTGGCAAAATCAGTGCTTTTGTCTTAAGAATCTTAGTTTAGTTGCCATTTTTTCTTATCATATTTCCTCCATACAGTACAATAGATTAGTTACCGGGTTTATACAAGTACATATAACTCATTGCAGTAAGCACATTCCGAAGAGATCGATTAAAAAAAAATCCTAACGCAATACCGATTTGTTCTACACGATTCTTAGAACTTGCTGTTTTATTTAGACAATAATACAATAATTAAAATATTTACTTTAGTTTTCCCCAAGTTTATTGCGTTAGGTTACCGACCTTATTAAAGAGCAAGCGAGGACATCAACATTTTTAAAGAATCTTTAATATACATATTCAACATAATTTGAAGGTTAAAAGTATAAAATAATCAAGTTTTTTTTGAACAACGTCATTGATAAAGCCTCTAGAACAAATCTTTTAACACCCCGTCGTTTTTGCGTCGGGGGTTAATAAGCTGAACATTACTTAGGTAACTTTCGATAGCAATAGTCAATCTAGAAAATAATACCGAGAAAATGTAAGTAACCTTGTCCAATTCCGTTCAGCCGTTTTCGAGGTTACAACGGTTATACGCACCTACATATACATACTGGCTCGCCTAACACCTGACGAGGGTCTAGTTTGATCTATACTAATATTACAAATGCGAAAGTAACTCTGTCTGTTTGTTCCCTGTTCACGTCTAAACGGCTGAACGGATTTGGATGAAATTTGGTAGGTAGAGAGATAGATTATATTGGAGAAGGACGTAGGCTACTTTTTATTTTCGAATATTCCGTTCGAACATTCACGCGGGCAGAGCCGCTGGCAGAAGATAGTCATAAAATAATTATTACATAACAGAACTGGTTTAATGTATCGGGTGACTAAGAAACAAAGCTTCTTTGTAACAGATTACTAACTATGGTCGGTGAATGATTGCTACAATAAGGAGCCCAAGCAATGAACGCGGAATCAAACTTGTTATCCTTCGAGTTTTACACTGCACCTTGAGCGCAGCTCCACGGTATCACGAATGGCGGAGAAGTACCATCTATTTTGGCGTTATCAACTGACCAACCTTGCTCCAATTTATCATGGCTTTTGCTTTTCTTGGCTAACAAAACAAGTAGGAGTGATCCTACCCGTTATCATTCACGAATGTTCCCTCTTTCAAAAATCTGGGACAATTTGTTTGTCATTCTTTCACTGTTTGGAACATCGATAATATTTGCCAGGCTAGCTCAAGCGATGAAGAACTATCTTGCATCCTTAAACATGCCTAGGAAACGACCCTATGGTCATGTTAAAAAAAAAGCCTGGTAAATGTGAAACATCTAAATTATTTTGTAAAAGTAATATGCATAAAAGAACGGATTACGACAGGACCTAAATAAAATAATAAAAAAAATTATATAGAATGTATATTATAGATATACCATAGCGTATAGCGTGGGTCGCCATGGCATGCGTCGCCACGCCAACAATCGGTTTTACCCGCGGCTATAGATGTTTCATATCAAAATTTATATCAAATATCTGCGAATATGTGTCAACCATGTGCTGAAGGAAACTTATCGATCGGTCATTGCCAATATAAGCCACGAGGCGCCGTATATTAACATTATTAACCCATAAATTGTTGTGTGAACTAAAATAGCTCGCTCTATGCTATCGATAGTTCATCAGCTTATAACTTGTGATATCTACCAACCTGCACTGTACCCGTGTGCTTACTGCGCATCCAATAAGGTCGCTGCAAATACAACTTGGCAAAATGGGGTTCCACAGACCTGCTTGACACCAAATGTCAGTGCGGTGCCTCGATCCAAAATATGCTACATGTTGGAGTACGCCAAGTGCCCTAACACCTGCATCATTGAGGACCCAATTAATGCCAATGATGCCGCTATAAACGGGGCAACCTCGACACACCTGGGCACCCGTTTAAGGGTCATAATCGGTTCTGAAAAACTAAGACGGCCCATTCCCTTGTATAGTGAGGAAGCTTGTGCCCCAGCAGCGGGAACATTATACTTATGTTGACGTTGCGGCCATCACCGTAGTATTATGTACACTGGATACGCACCGCGTCGGTGGCTCGCATACGTGTGCGCAAGTCCTTCGCTACTTCCGTAATAGTTGTGCAGATTAGTTCTTTGTCATTGCTCACGTTACTGAAATATTGCTTTCTAAGCTCAAATTCATGTTTCAAAGCTGGCAAGGAATCCTGGATTGATGTGTGACCAATGCACCATTAGCAAGGCAGTTACTATGAAGATCAGGTACAAGAACCAGCAAAAGAAAACAAATACCTTCCTTATACCAATAAAGATGCATTCACGGCAACCGAACAGAGTTTAAAAAGGGCTAATAAATTAACATTTTATGGTTGTATGCTGCCGTGTATGTGGTACACACACTGTGTTTACATTCTTGGCACTCTCAAGTAATAATTATATAGCAAATATTAATATCTGTATGTTAAAATGATGTAAACGTATAAACAGACCGGTAGCATGTCTCTCTAGAAACTTTTGATCACTGAACATATGCTAATAAACACATTGGGTCCACTTCTAACGAGTCCAATAACAGAAGAAAACAGAGAGCATAAAATAAAATAATCATAAAATAAAGAGTGATGTATCTTTTTTACATTGTTTGACGTTAGGACAGGTGCAGAAGATTCTCTTCTGACTTGGATTACTATTGGGAAACCATTAGATCTATTTAATTTGGAATTAATTCCAAGGCCTTCTGATTTCAATTGCGTACTGATTTCCAACAGAAAGCTATGAAAATACAGGTTAGCAGAACAATTTTCAAAGTAACAAAGCAAGACTTAAAACTTCTCGAGATGAAGTGAATCTACAATCAAAAGAATTGAACGACACGATAGGTAGGTACTACCAGTAACAGGTTGTGTTGCCAGGCTGTCTGCTGGTCTAGCCGACCTGCCGACAGCGCCGGCGCGGGCGCACCATTCGCGCATGTTTCATTTAAGAAAAATGTATACATAGGCTGAACACATGAGACCGGCGGCCGTGGTGCAACGCAAGCGCAGGATTGATCCACATTGAGGCTTCGTGCATTTCCGTATGAATTCAATTGTGCAAGGTTCGTGGACTAAACGAGATAGATAGAACTAAAAGGTATATTTTACTTTTTTAGCAACAGTATCTATTATCCTGTTTATCCTGTTAAAATATTAATGTGTAAAAAAGTGAAGTGAGGGTGTAGTGAACATCAGCCTGTCTATTGTGGAAACATCCCACCGAAAAATGTAAGCGAAGTGAGCATGAAGTGTAGTGTCATTCCTTCTAAGGGGTTGACTTACTTCAAGCTCACTACACGTAAGTGTTCACAATGAGCTATTGACAGAATAACAATGTAGATCTACCTACTTACTTCCTTGCTTGCTAGCCAGACCTACAAAGTCTGTAAGTATCAGTAATTCAGTAGCCAAGCTCTGTGAAGCATGACATCCACACTGCAATATCCCCTCATTAACGATTGGTTACTCAAACAAATGGCTGCAACAAATAACTAATGTCAGAGATGTATACTTAGACCAAAAGCGGAATATAACTGGAGAAGCCGATATCAATACATCGTGGGGTCAATTACTAATATGCGACAATACAATTGGCGACGACAGGCCACAGGCAGCCACTTATGGCCAGTTACTCCGGTATTGAAACATACAAATAGAAATTTAGCTATATTGATGTCTCGACGCATGCATGCGGATGCATTTTATAGCCAATAAAATACGAGTAAAATACGACTTTCCAAGATTTGTATTTTTTAAAGTTGAATGGCGGTAAATTCTCGGACACTTCAAGGACATTTTCATCATTTCATTTTTCATGGCAGCCAAGACAATGAAATAGCAAATTGGACATTATAATCACTGCTTAACCAGATAAACATTACCGTCCATTGTCATTAACTATAAATTGTCATTGTTTTATCTGCGGAGTGCGGTCCGCAATGTCTTCATTTGACAATAGAACAACACGTTTATTGCTTTATTATTATTTATTTATAAAAACAATTTGTTGTCCTTAAGATTACAAAAAGCACACCATTAGACCCCTAGGGTCTGTCTTAGCATGCCATGGTCTGGAAATTTGATCAACGCGCTAATTAGAAAATTACATAAGCTAAGGTGAAATCAGATCGATGTAATGTTGTTTGAGCTTGCGCTTGACATTTTGACTGTTCATTGAGTCTCTAATGTGTAAGGGTATTTGGTTTAATAAATTAGGTATCATGACAGATGCGGTGCGTCTACCATAAAAGTTATTTTTGCGTGGCACTTGCAAAGATTTTGTTTTTGCTTGTCGAGTGTTCACATCATATTTAATTGGAACTTGAATTTCAGTGTTATCGAAATGTTCTATGAGGAAAAGGCTGGGTTGTTTTGTCGCTAGGTAAGCATAAATAAAGCCATAGATTAGGAATATCCTTCAAAATCTTTCAGTTTGTGATATAAAGTGTTGAACGCAATTAATGTGTTGTGTATCATCTTCGTTTGGATTCGTTTCCTATAAAACCGTCTAAACCTTTTATAATAATAACAATCTTGGGACAACTCACACACGGTCATCCGATCCGAAACTAGGCAGAGCCTGTGCTATGGCAACCAGTCAACTGATAAACATACTTATATATTTCTAAATACATACATATTGTAGACAAATTACACACAGACACAGAACAAATGATCATGCTCATCACACAAAGAATTGTCCTGGGTGGGAATCGAATCTACGACCTCCGGTTTAGCAGTCAGGGTCACTAACCACTCGACCAACAGGCCAGTCAAAAAGTTTATATATCAAGGGGTGCTAAAAACACTTGTCACATAAATAATTTATTGTGAGTAGATCTACTACTGAGGCCATGTGTACTTAGTAGAGGTCTATATATTATTTACTTACAAGCTCGGGCTGCGGTCGAAGCAGTGCGGTTTACATCTAACGCCAGTTTATTCTGATTTGTGACGACGATCCGATCCGATCATCCGATGATCCGACATTCCAACGCATTCATCAGATTTATGTGTTGTTTACTTCGTACCAAGTAGATCACGGCTTTTCCCTTGTTAGCTTAGTGCTTCCAGAATGGTTGAAAATTATACGAAAAATTAATTTTTGCGTTCCTGATTGTGATATTGTAAATGGGGTCTACTTGCGATGCATGGCCTGCTTGCGTCACAGCGTCACAGTTTCATTGAAACCTCGCGCTTAACGAGACCGCTTCCTCGTCGCCAGAGGATATCTGTGTGCAGCAGTGGTTAGTGGGAACATTATAGACTGACTAATGTTAACGCTGAGCGATTTCAAAACATCATCACATAACTGTCAATCTTTTGAAATTACAACGCTTTTTACGAGGGCAACTTGATAGTTGTTTTTTTTTTTAAATTTAATATGGGTTTGCTCTTGACTCTAGTCTAGGTCATAGATGACAGAGACAAAGTCGAATATGGAGCGAGCTTAGCGAGGTAACTACGAAACGAATGTAGCAGTATGCTATACAGAATCGCCACCTAGTACTGGCATCCGGCACCGGGATGGTTGGCGCTCTTTGGGGAGGCTTACGTTCAGCAGTGGACGGCAACTGGCTGATATGATGATGATGATGATGATGACTGGCATCACATGTTAATGTGTTCTTAAGGTGGCCAGAGGACTGAACAGAATGTCAGTTTTCTGGAGCCTCAGGTCATTTCAGAATCTCAGATTTGCCTTACTTCATAACTTTATCCAATGAAAATGGTATATCTTCATTGGCCAGCCATAATCGTAACGTTTTAATGGTCAGTATTTTCATGATTCTCATTACAATTTACAAGAGGCAGTAAAGTCAGGTATGCCTATAAAGTGCTGCGCATAAGTAAACGATCAAGGACACCGGTGTTGTGGAGTCGTAATGTAATTAACAGGGATGTGGCAGAACTGTGGTGACGTCACGATATGCATCACCTCACGTTATTGCTGATGAGTGTTTTGGAAAAGTTAATGAGGAATAGCGAAGTGCCTATTTTTAGAGGGGGGTCTGCGATGGTATCGACTGGGTGGTACCACGACAGGTTTTCATAAAAAAGTTTTCGAAATTGATCTACAGTACAAATAGCACAATTACTTTGAGAATCGTTCTCGCATCGTCAATTGAAGTGGCATCTAAGTAAATTGGAAGACTGGGCAGCGTGGATCCGTTGCAGGTCTCTATATAAATCGGTTAACATATAAAAGTATCAATGAACGTGTAGGTAGTCTCTAAACTTAATTGTTTTATAAGAGGTAAAAATGTTTGTTTGTAAAATAGTGACTGGAAGTAGTATTTAATTGCTAAAAAATCTTTGATTGATGAGGCATAATATGCTAAGTACTTTTACATTTGAAGCCGAAGGAAAAACATATATACACCTGGATTGTTTACATTAAAATATTTGCGATAACGTTTCGATAAACACTCCAGTTTCAATTGTCTAGCTAATAATACGAGTATCCTCTAGTGGCAAAGTATAGGCAATCATTTTCCCTATTTAGGCAACTACTAGATAAATAATTTTCCGCTCATGTGGAATATAATATAGTATGACAGTAGATGCTAAAAGGGGACGTAGTAGACGTATATTTTCGTTCACTTTTACCGTGTAGTAATGCGCTGTTAGTACCAACTATTGTTATTGGGCTAATATTTACACCTAACAACTGATTACCAATATTCTGCTAATTCAAATTGTCTACAGAAAATTTTACGTGTGCGCTGGGATTTGGAGATTAAAAAAACGTAATTGCACTTCTATAATATTGAAGGTAACCTTTTTATATTATGTTAAAATTGCATGGTGTTCTAGATATTTATACTTACTTAGTCTTTTCCAAATATTGAACGACACGATTGGCGCAGTGGTTGAGTGATCGATTGCTGCGCTGCGTGTCGTGGGTTCGATTCCCGCACGGTACAACTATTTGTATGGCCTACAGAAATTTGTTCCGGGTCTGGCTGTTCGTGTTTGTAAGTTTATATGTTTGTAAACGCACCCACGATACAGGACGAATTCCTAGTGCGGGGGAACCGTTTTTTTTTAAACAAAAAAATAATCATGAATGTGCCCACTGTATTGCATTGAAGCGGTAAATCAGATTTAGATCGGCTAGGTGTAATTGTTTACTAAGTCTGTAAAACACAAGTTTGTGGGTGCGTACGTACGGTCGGGTTTTCACAAGGTTTTATAAAGAATGCAGGAAAATGTCGAGGTTTTCCTCTTTCATTTCAAACTTCAAGTAGGCAGTCGCGTCAATAAAAAAAAATGTAATTAATTAATCACGTTTGTCCTTTTACGGAATAACCCAGCTAGATACCATCTGAATCTCAATGAACGATGTAATGGGATTATTTTCACACTATTTATTACCAACCCATACAAGATTTAAGAAATTAAAGTTGTTGTATTGGAAAATTACATTAAAAAATTAAAAGTACAAAACCTTTTTAAAATACAAGCCCTTATTTAAATGCACTAAAAAGAAAACAATAAACTATTATTAACAACTTTTACTATCAGCTTATAACGTCATTACACAATCAATATGATATAATACGCATCGCACAATTAATATAATTATAAAAGCTTGTCGCGAGATTTAAGTACTCTTATATACTTAGTTTGAAAATTTTAATGCTTAAAATCAATCTCATCAAGTTATTTAATTTACTTGTTTATCTACACAAGTAAATCTCGCGAGCTTAGTTAACCATGCATTGTCTTCTAAACCGAACGTTTATACAAAATTTCAGCTCAATCGGTTGAAGATATCTGCTTCAAAATTGAGTTGCAAGATTCTACCCTAATATACATACATAGCAAGTTAAATAAAAGCTTGTAATAAAAAAGTTCATTCTCTAATACCAGAACGGCATGACAGAGTCACTACAGAATTTGTGTTTCCCTGGTGCAAAGTTAGGCATCGTCTCACTCAATAAACTTTATCGCCTGGCGCTATTTGCAGCAATTTTCTCCATGAGGTCGATCCGCAGGGGAGTGACGCAGATCCTATTCTATGTTAAGAACGTCGAGTCGGACACATTCTCACTCTCCCACAATACGTAAGAGGAAAGTGGGTGTGTTTGTCTACGTCGCCTCGATCTTGTAATAACTGGCGCCCGACGGGGCTGCGCCTGCGCAAGTGCGCGCGCACTTCACTATAGTCACGCGTTTTCTTTCAGCGAAGTGATTAGTTGCGTCTCTCACAAAATTTTCCAATAATAAATAGTTTTATTTTTCTCAACAAAGGTGACTTCTTTTTCTGATTACTTTAAACAAAAATCGGCGCCGCACTGGGCGCAGGCGCGGGGAACGATATTTTTTGGCGCCAAATTTACGATTTGACAGGTCCCTGTGTGTTTTTTAATTTTAATAAAGGGGTTATTATAATGAACAGGTTAAGACCCAGTTACAATATAAATAAGTAGAACAAGACAGCTAGAAAAGCCTTGAAAGAGACCGGAAGAAATGTGCCAAACTGTGTGTAATCTCTCACATTTTGCATAAAGGTGATTTCGTTAACTTCTGTCGAGGTTGTCGCACACCCACGACTTTCAAACAGAACTGCCAATGCCAACGCATGGCGGCCTCATAAATAATCAGTATTTATATTATCAATTACTTTTAGCCTTCAATGGTATCGATTGTCTCCAAGAGATATGAAGCAGACCCTTGTCCAATATCGAATAGGTTAAGAAAACTGGTTATTATAACGTTGCAGCGGAATCTTACACTGCAGTTAAGATGAACTTCAACACGAGTTATGGCATAATTAGTTCTGACTAATAGTCTCTTTGACTTAAAAGTGGAGATTGGTCAAATTCCTGAAGAGTTATTGATAGAATCAAGTAGGCAACTATTGGTTAACACTAATTTTAAATTTATAAGCGCATATAATGTTTTTGGCAATTGGAAGGTACTTATAAAGCTATCAAATTCAAGTCTCGATATCAGGTGGTTTTGACATTTTGCTCAGCGATACGAAACCGAACGCTTCTTAAAAAAAGGGATGTTTTTTATAATTATATTTATATTATATGCCGGATGTCGAACGGTTCATGGGCTAAAGCAACCACAATGTGCCCGAATTTCCAGAATATGCCCGACGACATCGCGGGAGACCCAGGCGAAGATGGCGGGACGAGCTTGACGCCTATCGGTCAGATTGGTCCAGACTTGCCCAAAGCCGGGAGGAATGGAAGGAAGAAAGGGAGGCCTTTGCCCTGCAGTGGGACACAATTGGCTAAAAATAAATAAAAAAATAAATATATTAACATAATAATGTAGTTCTGTGTGCACTAAGTAGGTAAGCCAGAAGTTACCTTAAAATTATGAAAGTACCAATCGCCGACATTCGCCATGCAACATTCGCAGTGCATACAAATAATTCGCTATGCTTCAAAACTTAACAACACAGTCATGTTTAAAGTTATCTTTGGAATAAAAATAATAATGAATCTTGTGTCTCGGTTTGAGATTGTAACATAATGTTGACGATAATTCTCACAGTTTTTTTTTAAATGGTCTTGTGAGAGCAAGATTGCTTAAGGAAAACTTTTAAATATTCCTCATACAATTTTCGCACTTAATTTTTGAATACGATGTCTAGAATGAAATAGAATACTCTTTATTTTGTACGTCATTTAAGTTACAGAAAAGATAGAAGAAAGAAACATCACACAGGGTGACACAATGGGCACTTTTGTATGGAACAGCATTTTTTTTTGTAACAGTTCAGACTCGGTAGCGTAGCCTCTTAATTAAGTGAATGTAGAACTTCTGGTACAGTTTTAGGTATCGAAGGACCTGCAACTGCTGCAGTGTGGTATCTTCACTGTCTCATGAAGGCTTGCTTCCTCCGTGCAGTTCATTGACCTCACTATTGTGTTGTATTCATTGTTTGTCGAGGACATTCCGTTGGTGCGCCGTCGCCACGCTATCTCTAGGACCACTTCAAAATATCCATCCTAAACAAATTTATATGAAACTGAAATGACGCACTGCACATAACACTCTCCAAGTTTTATTACTGTTATCCTAAAATATGGTCATTACAAAAGGTTAAGCAACGGTGGCCCAGGTCAGGTGATGGGTGACCATCTTAACATACCAAGACTCTTCCTGGTCTCGGAAAGCACGTTAAGCCTTTGGTCCCGGCTGTAATTTGAACCTGATCTAGGTTCAAATTTGGCATTTGTTACGGATTGTCAGAAGCCAGAAAATCTGACACCGGTCTTGCAAAAAAGGACCTACCCAGTTAATGGGTAGTGGAGGCAAGATAAGCAGTCGGTCCACGTAAAGTACCTACTACTTGGGACATTATATTTTGCACAAGGCTTCAGGTAGAATAATAATAATATGAGATTTTAACCAATCAACTTCAGCGCTCTTGAATGCTGCAAGCTGCTTTTGCACCAAGAAGTCCTGGTCCGGTTCGACTAACTGCCCGAAATACTGTTACTGACTGTTTGTTAGTCGCCAACATCAGATGTGGAGTCTGGGACGAGTGGAATCGCTGCCTAAGGGTGTTGCCACACCAATCGATAGCTTTGACTTAGATGTGATGACGACTGACTGATCGATAGTGGATCTCCCTCGATATACCAGCTGTAACATAACTAATCTTGCTATCGATCACAACTTCTGTCTTCTCCTCTTTGTTTCGTTTGGCAGCGTGTGTTGGCCCACTGCCGGCCGGATCAGGTGGATCCGAGTCGGCGACGGCCGTACGGATCGTCGTCCGCTAACGTGGCCCGACACGTGACTAATTGTATCATACGAAGAGAAAATATTGCCAGAATGTCGACAGATAGACGGGATTATTTTTAAACTATTTGCACATGCAGAGTATAGTACTGTACTACAATCACGTGTTTAATGTCGAGCTATTTTAGAGAGTTACTTTACGATATGTTTGTTGATAAATAATATTTATGGCTGGCCACGGCGTCGTAAGTTTTGTTCTGTTAAATCTTTACCTTTTCGTAAGAGAGTTATTAAATAAATATAATGATATGATATATAAATCAACATAACATTACCTACTACCTACAACGATCATTTTTTGAGTATTTTTCCTGTAGACAGGTATAATTCGACTAAATGTTTTGGTAGCGTTCAGTGAGTTGCTTTATGAAATGCTACTCGTATACATCGATGGTCGGACCAAGTGAAATAAGCTATGTTTTCAAGCAAATTCCAGCAGGTGCAGGCAACTTTGGATCGGAATCGATGGAGACATATTGTCCGCTTAAAGGGATCCAGTGACCACGATCCTCAGTAATGAGGGACCGGCTGAAGAAGGAGACTCGTCTATAACGCTGGAAATTCCAATTGATTAAGAATTTATATCTAATTCTATATCTACGTTCTATTAATGGCCGATCGGTACCTACACAACAACTTCCAAGGTACAAACATCAACATTGAAAGAAATCTCATTTCCGTTTGCACCTATTAATTCCGCAAGTGTATAATGAAGCTTTTCTTAAACACTTGATCAAAATGTGTACGCATGATTCATGTTGTTACAGTGGTATGCGCCTACGCAAAGTAATGGAAAATATTCTACAGAAGGTCTTAAAATTTCTCTTGTCATTTTTAGTTGTTCTAGTGTACTGTTGAATTATTTCAGGATTGTTCATCTAAACTAACTTCACATTTATTGAAGTCTAGCTTTTCTTTGCGGCTTCACTCCCAATTAGAGTAGCTTCTAACCGTCTTCACTTCGCTTATAATCTATCTCTGAACCAAAATTAATCAAAGAAGGTTCCACAATTCTGGCTTGAATGCGAAACAAATTAACTCACTTTACAGTGTGGCCAAACCATATGTCTTCGGAAAATTGCAAACCCCGTACCCGCTGTGTGATCTAGTTTTCTAAAACCTGAGATAGATTCGGTGAAAAATGACGTAAGCTTAAGGTTCGTAAGCTAACAAACAAACAGACAAGCTTGTTGTTAGTATGAGGCTGTGACATGGTAGTTAGCGTCGAACCACGTTAGCGCTCGTTTCATCAGCTCACTACGCAACGTAAATAATTAACGCCTTACAATTCATTACCCTATCCATGAGTTCTGCTTCCGATCAGAGTACGTAATTAATTGTTGATTCAGAAAGAAAGAAAAATAACATTTTTGTCGTAAGTCAAAATAAAATAAAAAGTGACCAGCAACAAATAAACCATTACCTATGTGTGCCTCGTGGCTGCGGCAACAGGTTCCTCACCTTAGGGTTATTACCAGTGATCGAAGAATCGAGCGCTTATATACCTAAACTTCTTTCCTTGAAAGAATATAATGGATATTCCTTTCTGAAGAAATAAGTAATCCCGGTTTCCCGGGATTGAACAATTTTGTATAAAAAAACGATAACAAACTTAATAGCAGTGGTTACTTTGATTTAGTATCTTTTTATTGTACGAAAAAAATGGATCTACACATAAAATTACAATTGTTTCAATTCCCTAAGTAGTCAAGGTTGCTGGCCTGTTACTAAACTAGTTCTCATAAAATTTTTCATTGTAAATCTAAAGTTCCATTAGAATCAGCTTCTTAAATTTGAAAAAAATACAATGAGAGTTAACAACGAGTTCTAAATATATTTTGTATGCAGGCATTTTTAGCAACCTCAGAAATTTCAAACGATTCCGGGATCCGGGATTCTCAAAAGCATGTCCGTATTATACTTTCGTGGGAATAAAAGTAAAGTTCAGGTATATTAGCGTCTGATTATCCGATCACTGATTATTTCATTTGATTAGTCTAGGTAAGTGACAGTATCATTTATTGGAATTATTTTCAAAACTGATAAACAATTTTCTTTGACTTTATTTCATCTCGAAGTAATAAACACGTGACTTCCTGAATTCATTCGCAAAAATTAACGTGTTCAAAAAATTCAATATGTGTGTTGCGTCTTAGTATTCCTTTTTTATGTCGTATCCTGTTATCCTGTTCCTCAACATTTTAGGTGAAGGCATAATCGACAGTACTTATCCAAGCTTGGTCACAACATGTAGCCTCTCTTTCTGGCCGCATCCAGCCAGTCCCCTTCGCCATTAAAATGTCAACTCACTTGATATAAAGAAAGAGAATGAGTAATTCTAAACATCAAGTTAACAATGTTACATGGAAGCACCCTCTGACGTTTTACTCACCAGTGAGTTACAAACTTCTAAGAATTCAGAAATCTTTCAATGAATAACGTTACAGGCCCGCGGCTTACTAGCCATTCTCACTTTATAACTCTTATAAAGAACTAATCTATCTATAAATATAAAAATGAATCCCTATTTCCCTTGGTCACGGCATCATGCGTGAACAGCTGGACCAATTTCTCTAATTCTTTTTTTTTTGTGTTATTTTTTTTTTTTTGTAAAACGTTGCCAATTATTGTCAGGAGAAGGTTCTTATAAGAGAAATTAAAAAAAAAGAAATATACATCTGGGCGAAGCCAGGGCCGGTCACTAGTATAATTATATAATAAAGCTGAAGCGTTTATTTGAACGCGGTAATTTCTGAAACTAACTACCAGTCGGATTTGAAAAATTCTTTTTGCATCTTATAGCCACGTTCATGAGGAGGCTATAAGGGAACGGGGAAAAATACGGGAACGGGAAAAAATGGGATATGCGCGTACGAAGTCGCGTGCAAAAGCTAGTACAAAAATAAGTTGGTAGATATTCGGCTTGTTTAAAATTTTGCGGACATAGGAGGTACTTGAGGTCATTGTTTTCGTATTGTGTTTCCTTCCTCATGAAATCAGTAGGTATCTACAGTTAGGGAAGATATCTTGTTTTGCCTGTTTTTGATCTGGTCCATTGACTCTCAGGCTGACGACCTAATGAATAAGTCGTTAGTCTGGAAACCTAGGAAGCCAGCGGATGAGGATAGCGCAGGATTTACCACAGCGTTGTAAACCACATAAACAATTATGATTAGGTGCTGTGTTTCTTTGTGTCCAATTCCAACACCAGCTGTTCCTCCTTGTATGGGATTTGACAGAGATTGTAGGTATCATAAATTTGTCTTTGTCCCTTAAATTGAATCGTCGTTGATATACTGAAACCCGGTGGTTGCGGTAACGGCGCATGGGGGAGACCTATGTCGAGCAGTGGACGTCTTTCGGTAGAGATGATGATCAGAGTCCAACGTTAGTACATTTTTATACCTAAGCTGATATTATAAAAAACCGGCCAAGTGCGAGTCGGACTCGCGCACGAAGGGTTCCGTACCATTATCTATAAAAACGGCAAAAAAACATGTCTGTTATATGGGAGCCCCCTTAAATGTTTATTTTATTCTGTTCTTTAGTATTTGTTGTTATAGCGGCAACAGAAATACATCATCTGGGAAAATTTCAACCGTCTAACTATCACGGTTCATGAGATACAGCCTGGTGACAGACGGACAGACAGGCAGACGGACGGATAGCGGAGTCTTAGTAATAGGGTCCCATTTTACCAACCCTAAAAAAGTAAAATAGTTCGCTTGTTTGAAGGTTTCTCTGGAGTTGATTCAGATTCTTTCACTGATGAAAACAATGCACGGTTCCTAAGGATAGCTCCTGGGGGTAAAGTTACAGGAAAAATTGAGTGTTTGGTATTATTAGGAAGCTTTCAAGATTCCAGAGGTGGTGTATTTGAAGGTGGCGGTCGTATCGACCATGACACGATCTAACTACGACAACAATTGTGAATTCTCCACAAACAAGGCTAGCATTAAATATTCGATCTGCAGTGCAGTCGTGTGCAAAATATATTATGTAAGGACTTAGTGCGTGTCATTAAGTCGTCATGTAATGTAATACGGTGAGCAGGTTTTTGTTCGTACTATAATATGTATGTATGGTTGCCACAATGCTCACACCACTTCAAAAACAGCAGCGCGTCGACTGTCTCGCGAGTTTTTGGACCTGTGTAGTGAGAACAGGGATGAGTTTATGAACCGAATTGTGGCTGGGGATGAAACTTTGGTTCATCGCTATGAACCTGAGTCAAAATAAGAGTCCATGCCGTGGCACAAAAAAGGCACAGCACCGTCTTACAAGTTAAGGTATCACAATCGGCCGGAAAGATTATGGCTACAGATTTTTGGGATTCAGAGGGATTTCGTTGATCGATTACTAAGATAAAGGTGTCAATAACACGGGGCGCTATAAGTAAAATTAAAAATGCAAGTAAGTATAAGGGGAAAGTGATTTCGAGGTGCGCAAAGGTCACCGCGGCCCTGGAACTCAAAGGGCTTTTGAAGGAAGATGGATGGATTCAGTCAGTAAGAATCTGACACTCTTTTCCGCTCCGCCCAGAGTGGATGGAGTCATTTGATGATATCCTATCGTTAAAAAATACCCTCCCGCGGTCCAGGTTTGGCCCCTTATGATAATGATGTGTTCCCAAACATGGCAAAAGAGCTTCGTGGATAAAAAATCACCGATGATGAAAAAGGGAAGTTGGCTAGTTCGGCCTGTTTTAAAGGCCTTGACAAATCATTTATTTCGAAGGTATAAAAATATATTTGAAAGGTCTGAGAAGTGTATTAAGGTTTATGGAGAATATATTGAAAACGAAATCAACTTCATCTTTAATTTCACCCCCTTCCTTTTCATTCCGCGAACTTTTTGACCTCCCCTGTAGATAAAAGATAATATCCCCGTCGTCTCCCCAAATAGTGTCCCCCTTTTTCTGCGAGCCAGTTTAAACCAAATCAATCAACATGATTCAATTATTACAATCAATCATGTTGATTGAAGTCATGTTAGTGACCACAATCGGAAGTGTGCGAATTTGACAACGGTTTTTTTATAGGCCTTGGTACTACATACCTCGACTTCATACCTATAACAAATGTTTTAGAAGCCGCTCTTCAAATGAAACTCTTTTAAACTAGTTAAGGTGGCTTTAATACTATACCTCTAGAAAATTGATTTTCCATGGTTCATAGGTTCATGCTTCCAGTTTTTTTTTAACGCCAAGATAGGGATTTAAATTAAATTGCTTCTTTAAATTGTTCCTTTATATCTTTTTTTTTGTGATTTCTGATATAAAAGTATAAATCAAATTCCTCTGTTTGCACTTAGTTTGTTATTTCAAATCTTTTCTAGGCCAACCACTTTTGCTCGTAGCTGTGTTGTGTTTATTTCTTTTTGTTTGCCGACAACAAAAAGACTAAGCTCGGAAAATGTATAAAGATTAAGGGTTCCGTACTTTGGTTTTCAAAGCTCACCTACATTTTAAAATAAAAAAAATATATATTCACCCGACTTCTTCAAAAATGAGGCGGTTCTCAATCAGTAGAAGAAAAGTGGGTAGATATATGATCGTTTATGCATAATAATGATAACTATATAAGGATTCAGGATTCACTCGAAAATTTGAGCACCTCGCCTCGGTTTGACTTGACTTTATTTTGTCAATCAAAAATTTATAGAGCGGCTGTTTGTCTCAAGAAAATATGGCAGGTGGCTAGGGATGGCAGTCAAACCTCGGTTAGCCAGATTAAAAAATCAAGGAGTTTCCATTTCATTGTTATTCTCAGTTGAGGTAACTTTTAGCGTATGTTTATAAAACACAGATATACCTCAAACACATGATTTTGATAGTTAGGACTGATAAAACTAGAAAGCTTCAGACAGTCGTCGTGAAACCGCGGCTGCGCAGGCGCACGAGTGTACCTTCGTCTCTTCGTCTCGTCAAAATCGCCCGACCTTCAACACTTCTATATTTTACTGCTAAATATTCCTTAATACAGAGATACACATCAAATATCTAAATTTTTTGTTAAATTCGTGAATTCTGGCGAGCGTCCAACTTCAGTTAGCGCTTTAAAGCGTTCGCGGCGAGTTTGGATCGTATCGGTCTCTTTCGGTAAAAGAGGGCAGTTGGTACATTTCCCAGCTTTTCTCACATTTCGACAGGTTCGATTTACGAAAAACAACTGTGACGCAAATTTCATGACGCTTTTGATTTGCATATAGATTTGCAGTTATTAATGGGAAGAATACCTACCAATATATTAGAGTACCTACAAATTACTTTTTTTATAAAAAAAATATTTTTTCTCTGTTTCATCAGAGTAAAACATCGTAGCCAAACATTTCGTTTGTAAGACAGTACATAGTTATCTGGGGGCTACCCCTTAGGAACAGAAAGAGGCTACTCGGGAGCATGTTTCTACGCTCCTCATGCGCCCGCGCACCTCAGTACCGAGGGGAAGCGATATTGACATTGTAACTAGCGGTATGACGCGCCGGTAGGGGTTATTTTCGTCCGGCCGTGAGCTTCGACTAGTAATTCATTCGGCTCGAATATCTCCAAATACTACGCAAGTAATCGCTACAACGTAACATTAGTAAAAATTCGCAGATTTTCAAATAAAAATCGCAATTCGTAAAAGACTTACCTTTTTGTTGGCCTGTCTGGGTGTGAGGCCCACCTGGGACCCCATCTCTGCGAGGATATTTTTCGGCATTTTGTCACAGAACAGAGTTCGCACAAGAAATAAAATAAATGGAGTCTATTTGAAAATTCGCGGTAGTGCACTGTAGCGGTGGTCCAGGTGACGCGAATGCGCGGCGCGCGCGCTGACAGTCGAATGACGCGCGGATCTGCCCGCGCGCCAATATAACGCGCCTGCGCGGTGACGTCACGCGCTCGCCCGCAGCCTGCGCCCTGCACCACGCCACAGCCTGCCAGGCCCGACGTCAGCTTGTACAGGAACGTCGCCTGAGTCGCACGGGTACTACAACTTGATAAAACATCACATTTCCTTTTTGAAAATCAATCTTAAAATACTGTCCTTCCGGCTTTCAGTCTAACTGGGCGCAGCTGAATACCAGTATTTTACATGAGCAATTGCTTAGCTAACCTCCACAGTAACTGGGTGGGTAACATGATACCCCTTGGCAAGACTGGTCCCAGATTTTCGGGCGTCTCCGTCGTTTGCAAGCTTAAAATTAATTTACTTTAAACATAATCCTTCCGGAAAATAGTTTTGCGTGTTACCTATGTTTTATCATTTTCGTTGCAATATACTTTCAATACTATTGTATAAATGCGAGTTCTTGTAACTCAACAGAGGATGTGTTGCTGGGGAGTTTGTTGTGCCATTTCTTCTTTCAAGCTAAACCACTAGGAAGTGGTGACGGGCGGGGCGTTTTTGGGGACTGTCTTTTTGTAAACGTTGTCGTTCAAAAAGTTCTGGCACTCAGCTTTGACTTTTGAAATGATGATTAAAGTTGGTACTTGGTTTTAGTTCGGTTAGGTAAGTTTAGATTCCACACAACACAACACCACACCACACAAGGTGTTGTGCGGTGTTGTGCACCAGGCGTGGTGTGCGCCGGAAGGGTTAGACAGAACTGTACATCCACAATTCACCATGTATGTTTGAGTCCCATTTAAACTATTGTCGCTCCTTAAACAGGTGGGTGTCAACCGTGTGCTACTGAGTTAATCCAGATGAAAATACAAAATTTTACATTACTTAAAAATAAACGAATAACACTTTGCCTTTACTCGAAAAATGAACTCATGGCAGGATCCCGTGCTCAGCAGGAGCATTGCGACCACTACACCATGACGCACAGAATACCACACAATTCTCATTTGATATGGAACTGTTGCGATGCCCATGTTCCAGCATCCTTGACAGCAGATATAGTAGAAAATATAGAAAAATTGTTTATTCCTCCCAAACAGTCGCCCAAACATTGCTTTATTATAAAAATATACAAATAATTGTATATTACTATATAGTAGGCATTCTAAAAGGTGCTAACTGGATATCACGGCACTTCTTGGCAAGACTAGTGTCAGATTTTCTGGCTTCTGAGAATGCGTAACGGCTGCCAAAGATCTACAAACGACAGCCTGGACCAGCGGCCCACACCACCATCGGCACCACAAAAAAAATAATTAAGTATTACTTGTGTGGATTTACTCAACATCCGTTTTCGAAAAATTAGATTACTAACACTGATCGTAGATCCCTGTGTTCGTATGACGTCAAAGTGACCACGTTTATTAGGTAGGTAGCCATAATGATTGCCGCCTAATTCAAAGCACGTACCTCATGTTTTAGATTTTGTGGTTTTACAAAACCAAGCGTGACATTTAAACAACAAACAGAATGGAGTTATATACTTTTCTAGCTATGTATGTTTACTTAAGTATTATGAGGTATGTACTCTCATAGCCCGCACCAAGACTGGTACCGCAACCTTTAGTGAGGGTCCTTTGTTTGTGCCCATGTAGAGGTGGTGACTATTAAGCCCCATTTTCAGACAAAATAATGTAAATTAAAAACCTCTGTGCGACAACGAATCAATCAATTTTCAATGAAACTCGAGAAGGCTCTTATTATTTTCATTGTCAATATCGAACCAAGGTTCCGATAGGCAATATCGCGAATCAGTAGACACTTTGTAACCATCGCATATAGGTACTTAGTTATAGTGGTTTTCATGCTGAAGTGTTGGTTTTAAGTGGTCAACATGTTTACAGAATATCAAGGATCATCGGCGCCTACGCATGTTTCCCTAGCAATTTAGTCTCGCAGACAATCGGCGAATCGGCTAAGACTATGATACCTACTGAGCTGATGTAGGTACTTAAAATCTTTAAGTACCAAAGTGTAGCTTGACAGCCACATTGAGCAATCAAAATATTTACCTTTGTTGGCAACGAAGTATCCCCTAGTAGTAGTAGTAAGTACTCCTGGAGTGTCCGGCAGCTAGGGTTGCCAACCGTACTCAAAAATAGAGTATTTTTCTCTATTTTGCGTAGACGTACTCTATTATCTACCAAAGCAATAGAGTACGCTAAAATACTCTATTTATTTTGTCTGATATGAGAGGTATAGTGACTCTGTCTTTTAATGAAAGTGAATGAAATTGCCATTTCAGTATTCAACTGAAGGAGTTTTTTTTTTTGGTCATAATTGCAAGTTGGTGATGAAAGAAATCCATGGCTTCATTGGAATTTTCTAATTATATACAACATTCTGGTTCTGTAATATGTACCTCATATAATTTATTATTTTGAGACTTATTGCAAAACCAGAATGAAACAGTCGCAGAAATAAAGAGTACCTTTATAAGGTACTCTTTATTTCTGCGACTGTACTCTTCATTCTTCTAAAAAAAGTTGGCAACCCTACTGGCAGCGCTCGTAGTGACTGCTAAAGTGCTTGCGATTTCGGTAAGTTTTCATTGTTACAAGATCGCGAGATGTCTGTGAGATCAATCGTCGATAACTATTTATTTATGGCGCATATGATTAATTTAAATTATGTGGTTTTCCTCTAATATTAGGTTAGCCAGGCTATGCAGGTAGAATCAAGCCGCTGTAATAACAGTGTTGTTGTCACTAGGAGCCACAAAATAGAGAACATAAAGAAGTTTTGGCAGAATGTCGCAACGACAACTCCGAGTCGCACTCTGAGGTTATTGACCAGAACTTTGATAAGTTGAGTAATCGTATCGTGCAGAGGCTGAGCTCTGCACAGAAAGGATCGTAATTAAAAGTACGATACCTCCAGCGCATGGAATTAATTCAATCTTCAATCGAACTAGTTCAAAGTGGTTGCTGAGAAATCAGCTGATTATTGTTTGTGTTTTCTTTATTTGATAGTTAACCTTTTTTTTTTAAGGATGGGAAATCATCAAATGACTTCTTCCGCTCTGGGTGGAGCGGAAGGGCGTGTCAGACTCTTACTGACTAAAACCCATCCGCGTTCCTTCTAAAACCCTTTGCGTTCCAGGGCCGCGGTGACTCTTTCGAATAAATTCCGCAACCCTGGATTTTATAGTTAACCTAGCTCTTGATCTTGAAGATATAAATAATATCTATAGGTACTAAACTAACACTTGCCTCAAGATATTATTTCCTTCATATATTATTTTGGAGATTCCTTGGAACCCTGAGACCTTTGAAAAGCGCGTTTGACAGTCCCTTAGACGCTTTCAATCTTATGGACCAACCGGTACCAACCGACGCCAATCCCTGTATGACACCCAAGAACAACTCCTGGTTGATGAAAAAGATGGAAACAAACGATGAGAGGCAATGGGTTCTGGTCGTTCAGTGTTCTGATTACAAAGAACTATGGAACGAATATTGCTTCCGACTGACCACTGTTAAATACACGGACGAACAATGGCAGGGGGTTACTCGCGCTCTCAATTAAAGGGCCTGAAAACGGTCGTTAGCACATAGTGACATTGCGCCGAGGGGATATCATATCCTGAGGTATTTAAAAAGAGGAGAGGTATACATCTGCCACCAGGACAAAACAAAAAAAAAACCCTAAGCATTTATTTCAATTAAACCATTTCCAGGCATTTTGGAATTGTCAAGGTCGATCAGTCGAAGAAGCTATATACACGTTCCAAAGCGAAGATCTATTCTCTATGGAGAAGAACGTACAATAAAACTCCACGGTCCCCTTTTTTCACTCAATATCCCAGAAATACGGTCAAGACACCAGTGACTTACTGGATTATACATTTTGCTCTCACGAATCTTCACTCAAGACAGCCAACCAATCTCTACGAAGCTCTGTTCCTTGTCAGAGTTCAATCCGGCCGGCCTATGTATAGGTAAAGGAAAGCCGGAGGAAGAAGAATACTCCCGGATGAAATGGTCGCTAGCCCAATGGAACTTTTGGGCATTAACGACCCCACGGACCGTATCTTGCACACTCGAAAACTACCCTGCGGAATGTATCTGAAATAAGAAAGACAAAGAGTTTTTTTGCGCCAAGCATTAAGCATACAAAAAAATAAACAGCCTTGGTTGGGAAGATATGCATCATTTATCTCTCTTACTCAGGCTCCTCACCCCAGGCCAGTTGCGGCAATGTCTTAGAATAGTCTATTTTGTTTTCCATGTAAACGGTAAAAAATATATCTTTAGTTTAGTTTTACTTAAACAATAATATAGATGTGCAAAAATACCAAGGATCAATTTGAAAAAAAAACATTCAAGGAAAAACAATAACTTTCTATAATAAGGCTAAGGTAGTATCGCATGTCATGTCGTTACTACACGACGACGGTACTTAAAAGGTTAGATACTTATCATCAAAACTATGCTTCAACGAGCCTAATATGTAACAGCAAGAAAAAAAAACAGTTTTTTTCAAAAAATTCAAACTCAAAATATTTGTTTTGTTGTTCGAGCTTCTCCAAGCGTCACCACACCAACCGGACCAGTGCTTCTTCATCATCTCCTTCATCCTATGGACTGTCGAGCTCTTCACCAGGTCACGGGTGGACCAGAGGTTAGGTGTACGGTTAGCAATTAGCTTTCCAATAGAAAGCAAAGAAACTCAGCAGCCATCAGCTATTTTTTTCAATGATTTGTATATTACAATGTTTTTAGCGAAGTTGAAATACAGCTGCTGAAATACGCGATTTTACTTCATTAGCTAACTTTCTGGGGCTTAAAATACCTACTCAATCAATCTTTCTATAGCCTTTTATCAAATAAGTTTGGTGCGGCTTCCAGACTATCTGGATACAGTTTATTTTCCATGGGACGACTGCTTTTCCGAGCTCCACAACCCAGTAACTGGATGTCACCAACACAGTACCCCTTGGCAAGACTGCTGTCTAATTTCTTGCGTCTGATTGCCCGAAGTGATTGTCAAAGATCTGAAAACGACAGCCGGCTGTATTTCCCGAGGCACGGAGCAATCTCGGTGAAATTCCCGACTCATGAATAAAAAAATCTTTTAGTATATGTCCCAATGTCAGGGTACTCATAGTCGTCAATTGCAGCTCTAATTATCTAAGTACCAACTAATCGTTGCATTACGGATTTGAACGATAACTGGTGTTAATTGCGTCTGTTAACTCGGATCTTATTCCCAACGGAAAATCACCAAAATGTGTGCCATGGAAGATTCTAATGAAACATGTGGAGAATTACTGTGAAACGCCGCACTGACATAGTTGGTAGAAAAAATATTTAAGGCCCAGTAGGACGCCACGTTCATAGCAGCGTCAGTAAAGTTCATTAGGTTGCTAACTGCAAGTTTATGGACACTTGGGGCTCTCCAGCCTCCTAATGCCATCCAATTCCGATTATGTAAACGGGATAGTGCTATTCGCTATATATAGGTCCGTCTCATGCGGAATCATGATAGTTTTAAGACTTCATAGGTTGTTCATTTGTAGGGCCTCTGATCATAGACACATATGTTAAAGTTCACGAGGGAGCAACACCGATGCTCCCAGCAACCTAAATGATGGAAAGCATAAGAAAACAAAGGCTGCCACCGACATTGGTCAACCATCACCTGCTTCTGAATTAGGTACTGGTTAAAAGCAAAGTCTTAGAGAATCAAAGAACTTGGACACATCATCATGTCCTGTCCAATTGCCAAGATAATGACAACGATTGCTAATTATTATGATTCATTTTAGATGCCATCGTTATGATGCAGTACCAGCTAAATAGCTGAAATATTAGTCACGCAACCATGGAACTTTTAACAAAATGAAGTAATTTTATTTTAATAATAACCAACTTTAAAAAAAAGGAGGAGGTTCTCAACTCGATTGTTTTTTTTTGTATGCTTGTTCCGCGATATTCTCGCCAATTGTCAACCGATTTGGATGATTCTTTTTTTGTTTAGAATACTATACTGGTCCTATTTCAATTTGGTGAAGATCTGATGAAGAACATAGGAGATAGGCAACGGAACTCTTCAATAAATGATAGCAACTCTTCCGAGACTGCTGAAATCGCATGTCTGTTTATTGTTTACACCAGTTTATATATATCATCACGCCGGTAAGCTGTGAAGGGGTATGCAGATGTGTACAGTCAACCATGTTTTTGGGGTTATCTATTCGGGCATAACTTTATTGTTTATGAACTGGTCTTGATGATTCTTTTTGCGTTAAGTTTAGTTACATATATTGAATTTGCATTTGAACTTCAAAGATAAAGAAGTGACCCTCTCAACTTAATATCTAGTAAAGTGAGATATTGTTAGGTTTGGGTATGTTAATCCCAAAGCAAAGGAGGTAGATGCTTATATCGTCTTGTGCGGTTGAGTAGCAAGTTGTTGCGAGTACTGTCTGCTTGCGCATTCCTTTTTACAAGCGATCCAGCTCAGTTTGTTGTAAAGGTAGCTCGGCTGCTTGTACCTACTTCATCACCACAAACAGGTAAGTCAAGTGCAACTTACGACGCGACTTTATCTTGAGAATTTAGCGCAGGCGCTTTGTCGTGGATCATGAGTTCAGTTCTTGTCAGCAATCGAGGGAAAATAACTTTAATTCTTAACATGGTACACGGTGGTAATTTAAATTTTAAAGTATCAGCGACACAACTAGTTGGATTCGCATCTCCTCCGATAGTTAAGGCCTTATTTCATAAGGGACCTTCAGCTGATAGAAATAGAAACAAATATGCACTTGTCCTTCGTATCACAACTCAGCTTTCATCTTCAGGCCCAGATTACGTTCTTCACTAACTCGACTGACTGATTCACCCTGCAGGGCAACGTTGAGTGTTGCCAGCTCTGCACTGATTTTACACTGGGTTCCTAGAGCAAGTACCTATTGAGTTTTAGTAGGATTGTACATACCAATCCGTTGTTCTCTGCCCAACAAGCTTTTTTTTTTTAATTATGGGAAATCATCAAATGACTTCTTCCGCTCTGGGCGGAGCGGAAGGGCGTGTCAGACTCTTACTGACTAAAACCCATCCGTGTTCCTTCTAAAGCCCTTTGCGTTCCAGGGCCGCGGTGACTCTTTCGAACAGATTCCGCAACCCTGGCAGGTGCCCAACATGCTACTGTTGAGATCATAGTGGAGTTGAGATCCTTTAACGTCTTTAAACCTTACAATAAACATAAATATGCATATTATCAGCATAAATGCGGTACGTAGGTAGTTGTACCGCTTCAATACAATTTATAATGTCTGCACAATAAAAAAATAAAAAAAAACAGGACCCAGTATAGAGACTTGCGGAACTAACGGGGGTGACGGGTAATAAGATAAATATGGAACCAGTTTATCGTATTTTGATCAAAATCATATTAGTTTAGCTTGACAGTGATACAGTAAAAACTTCATAGTGCTACAGTAAAAACTTCATATTTGATTGGTTTAGCTAATGTTATCTACTAATTGCTCTAAAAGCATTTTACTACATTAAATATCCTTCCTCAGAGCATGTTAGTTCTTAAGAATCTCCAAGCAAGCCTGGCAATAAAGCCAAGACAGTGATCGGATATCTGTTCCGAAAGTAGCTTCTAGCCCCTGCTCGAAGCTAATTCATAAGTATTCAAGAGTGATGGTCTGTGTGAAGATGGGTCCGTGGGCCACGGTTATAATTATGGAGTGTTTGTTAAAAGTCGAGTGTACATTCACAGGTCAGATTAGTGTCCACGATGCCACGCCGATCTGCTGCTGTTCTAAAATAACTATTTATATTATTATGAGCATCTAGTCCGTGTTTAGTCTCGCCAGTAAGTAGTGTAAGCTGTAGTACTCGCGTTGGGTTCATAGGGTTACTGGCAAATGTCTCACTAAGTTAAAACAAAGATGTCGTAATATCTCTGAACAATCCACTGTATCTATAAAATATGGTTTGTGTAATCAATAGGACGGTTTTTCAACTCCTATTAGTGTATTCAACGCATTCTCATGTTCAAAGTAAATTCCTTCGCTATCTATTGTTATCCTATTCTAAGTTATATTAGGTTACGCGTCTTGATTTTTTATTATTAAATATTCATCCATTCATTTATTTCAGACACTTAGTAAAATTTCCATTCACGGTCTTCAAACTAAATCGTAATTAAATTATCGACGCGTCTCAGCTAAGTGATGCGATTGGCTGTTGAAAATTCATTCAGCGTTTGAAACATCGCCATGTTGATTTTGTAGCTTATTTTGCTATCAGAAACTGGGCCTATGTTTCTTTGTTAGTAGATATTTAGGTACCCATAGGTAAATTAATTTCATTTTAGAGGTCAACAATAAATATGAAATAGATACCTCTATCTTGTGGTAGTTGTAGGTACACAATAAGGACCAAACCAAACAATGAGGTTGCTGTCGAGGCTGGTGTTTCGATAACGATATAGCAAGGAACGAGCTTCCTACCTGACTATTCCACAGTCTCTTAGAATAGGACACCTAATGGCACTCTACCACTGTTTCCAGGATGTTGTTACCGCGACTCGCGTTATATGCGTCAGTGAAGCGACTTTTTTGCGAATGTGTGTGCGAATAAATAAAAAACCAAAGAACATTGAATACAAAGGTGAAACTGTAAAAGAAGTAAAGACCACCAAATTTCTTGGCAGACATACTGATTCTGGAGTAAACTGGAAAAAACAGGTTGACCAAGTTTGCAAAAACTAATTCAGTTAAAGTAACAAATGAGAGTACTTTACTAAGTGTTTACCATGCATATGTAGGCTCCATACTAAAATATGGTACCTATACTATTCTGGGGTAATTCAACGAACAGAGACTGTGCTCTACAAGCACAAAAAAGTGCATTAGAAGCATATGCGAATTTAGACAGACTGATTCATGTAGACAAGTTTTCAAAAGGTTAAAAATCTTAACCTCACTTAAATCACTAGGTATAGATACATATTTGATGCGGCAATGATGATAAAGCGCGAGACATAAAATTGAACTTAAAGATATTTATTTATTTGGATCTCCAACAAAAGATACATCTAACATAAAACACAGTGATGTGGTTCACTCAAGTGTGCTCCTTCAGAATTCCATATTAAATGTAGAACAGTAAAATTTAAATCGAGAGTATTTGGTATTAAGAATATTAAGAATATCTGATCATTAAGTATTTTTAAGTTAAAGCTAAAAGAATTTCTCATTCGTAAAACGTATTATACAATTAACGAATTTCTTAATGACCGAATTATTGACCATTTTTTTTACTTACTTCATGTAAATTATAGCACCGTAACAATTATGTCTCAATATGAGAGTGACTAAAATTTGACATGTTGAACTTATTTGAAAGTTTTAAACTTATTTAATGTTAACTGCATGACCGTAATATTTTTGTCTAGTAATGAATGTTAGATGATTAAAAATTGACATGTTAAATGAACATGTCAAAGACCAAACTCATGACTAACAGCGCCCAACAAAAACTGTATTTAGAAGGCGTGGAGATTGCATATGTATCAGAATACATATACCTCGGCCAAATAATCTCATTCCAGGCGAGACAAGAAAAAGAAGTTGCTCGCCGCACCGACAACGCGTGGAAGAGCTATTGGTCGATGAAGGCTCTCATGAAAGGAGGAGGGGAGTCCGATTAATGGACCACGTTAGGAACACAGTGCTGCGATCCAAAACAAAAATTCGCCGACGTCACACAAAAAGCAGCCAATCTAATGTGGGACTGGGCCGGCCACGTCTGCCGTATGTCGAACGGTTCATGGGCTAAAGCAACCACAATGTGGGTCCCAGAAAATGCCCCGGGTGACCCAGGCGAAGATGGCGGGACGAGCTTGACGCCTATCGGCCAGATTGGTCCTTTGCCAAAGCCGGGAGGGATGGAAGGAAGAAAGGGAGGCCTTTGCCCTGCAGTGGGACGGGACACAATTAGCTAAAATATAAATAATTATGTTAAACTTATAATTTTTTATTTTTGAAGTTAAACTTCTTTTGGCGCGATGGAGAAAACTGATGAGAGTGAATTTTTACGATGCGCGCGCACACCGACACCTGAATTCTACATCGTGAAGTTAGTTCTAGGTGGCATGAAAATCGATAATATGTTCAAGTTGTATATTCTAGTATTTTTTGATTGTCTTTTGTTTCTTTTATGTTTGAATTTCGAAGAAGAATGTGGTTTTAATTTCCAAATAAAGCGCCAAAATATAAGATACAAATATTTTGATAAAAGTAATTGATTAGACACTAATGTTTCCCGCGGCTCAGCTCCTTTTATTCTATCCTAGAAGATTTTATTGGAATATGATGATTTTTCGAAGACAAAAAACAGCCTCTTCATAAATGAGTTTTCTTAATCGGATTTGTATCTACAGTAGAACGGAACAAAGAATTTTACCGTTTATAATAATTATTAGTATTGACTATTTTGAAAAAATTAGTCTCGTAACTTATATGTCATTGTAAGTAGGTAGGTACCCATAAACTTCTCAGGTACACACCATCCAGAATAGAAAGTTGGTATTAATTTCAAATACTACTAACAAAACATTCGAATCAAAAAAAAAAAAGAGTGTGTGTACTTATGTACACGCGTTAGAAGTTATACTTCTTTGGCGTATGGAAAAAAAAATTGACAACTAAAAAAATATAAAAGTTTTAAAATATTTGTATTGTTTTCAGCTTCAATTTGTTGCGTTCGAACGATCGCCAATTAAGTCTATTACGCTAAATAACTGATACGTTTCATAGTTTTAAAACTGTTTGTTCATAAAATAGGGCAGATAACATGCAAATTTATTTTTTTTGATTCGAATGTTTTGTTAGTGGTATTTGAAATTAATACCAACTTTCTATTCTGGATGGTGTGTACCTGAGAAGTTTATGGGTACCTACTTACAATGACATATAAGTTACGAGACTCTTTTTTTCAAAATAGTCAATTCTACTGTAGATACAAATCCGATTAAGAAAACTCATTCATGAAGAGGCTGTTTTTTGTCTTCGAAAAGTCACCATATTCCAATAAAATCTTCTAGGATAGAATAAAAGAAGCTGAGCCGCGGGAAACATTAGTGTAATCAATTACTTTTATCAAAATATTTGTATCTTATATTTTGGCGCTTTGTTTCGAAATTAAAACCACATTCTTCTTCGAAATTCAAACATAAAAGAAACAAAAGACAATCAAAAAATACTAGAATATACAACTTGAACATAGTTATCGATTTTCATGCCACCTAGCACGATGTAGAATTCAGGTGTCGGTGTGCGCGTGCATCGTAAAAATTCACTCTCATCAGTTTTCTCCATCGCGCCAAAAGAAACGTATAACTGCAAAAAAATTTGCATGATATCTGCCCTATTTTATGAACAAACAGTTTTAAAACTATGAAACGTATCAGTTATTTAGCGTAATAGACTTAATTGGCGATCGTTCGAACGCAACAAATTGAAGCTGAGAACAATACAAATATTTTAAAACTTTTATATTTTTTTAGTTGTGAATGTTTTTTTTTTTCCATACGCCAAAGAAGTATAACTTCTAACGCGTGTACATAAGTACACACACTCTTTTTTTTTACCAAAACAACCAATGCAATGGATAACAACCATCAACAAATTAAGAGTGTTATTGTATTTTTTTTCACATATTAATATTGTAGGTACACCCCATGGGTATCTTACAGTAATACAATAATGCTAATTGTCAGAACAGTTATTCACCTGTGACAAACAATAATATAATAACAAACATTTTTATTTTCTCTTCCACAAAGGTGCCTTACAACTAACCTTATACATATAAATATATAGAAATATTCCTTTGTGGGAGACTGGTATCTGCACTAGGAAATCCTGTCACACAGATTACCAGCCCCAACAAAACAACGATCGTTTTACAAAAAATAAGACCTTTGGAAGAAACAAACTACAAAAACAAAAACAATACCCTCCTGAAGCAACAAGGTAAAAAATTGAAAAAAAAAATAGAAAAAAAAAATAGAAAAAAATTTAATTGTTATGTGGTCGTTATGGTGTGGTGTGGATGTCGTTGTGGTGTGGTGTGGAGGTTGTTATAGTGTGGTGTGGAGGTCATTTCGGTGTGGTGATTTTACCTTGGGACATTCAGAAAACCTTCGATGTTGTGTGTAAGAATGTAGTTACAGTTGCTTGCACTTAGTTAGTTAGGTCGTAAATTTTTGTACAGGAGTTAAGTTTATTATACAAATAAAGACCAAGGAAGCTGTAGTTGCGGTGCGGGAGAATACAAATAAATGAATATGAATATTCATTCATATTCATTTCATTTCATTTGGAAGGCGTCAGTTCGGTTCTGAACAAAATTATCTGATGCATTACAGAAACGGAACAGTTCCAACAGAACCAGTCCTAAAATCGTTATATGTTGGACGCCCAAGAAACCTAACGATCGGTTTCGGATTTTTTGAGCATTGGTGAACGATGAATGAACCTCTCAGACGCCATAATATTAAACAAGCCATTCACCCATTAGCCAAGAGATATTATAATAAAGGCATAATTTTCATGAGCGGCGCAGTTGATGGGTAACATTATGTCACACTGTTATATTTCCCTTTTCTTTGCTGAAGTATTTAATTTAAAAGCAAAGATATAGCATACCTACCATTTTCATTCGCACAATCAGTGCGAAGTGCCTAACAAAGCAAAGGTCAAAAAGTGTATGCACTTGTCAGAGCTGAAGCCAAGACTTGCACTTGATTATTATGTTACAGTTAAACTCTGATCTGGGAAACATTCCTGGAAATGTATTACTTTACTAGCGATCCTGACAGACGTCCTGTCCGAACGTTTGCTTTAACGAACAATTATAGAAATCGATTGCACCGCCACCAAACGGATCCAATTGTTCTCGAATCTACTGGAACACACATAAAAAAATCATCAAAATCGGTCTGCCGTTTAGGAAGATTTCAGTCACATACACACGCACAGAAGTAATTCTTCTGTGCGTACAACGTGTAACAGAATAAACCCAGTATCTCTTAAGGGATCATTGTACTCATCATTATGAACAACTTTTACCATGGGAATGGGACCAACCCCGAAATCGCACAAAAAAATCTGCTGTTCAGTACATTTTGTCGAGTTATGCGCGCATAAATGTACATATGTGGCAGTCGATTTTTTCTATGTAATGTTTTTCTTCATCTATCTTTTCTGTAACTTATATGGTGTACATAATAAAGAGTATTCTATTCTGATTTCTAACTGTATTTGTATACGTCTCGTACTCGTATCATTTTTAGGCACGCCCTTTCGGTAGCTGTGCAAACTTATGTATCTATCAGGCCCTAAGATCGATGGAGGCAATAAGAAGATTTAATGGTATTAACAACAATTACAATAAAAACTTTGTAGGTAGAATTTAGTTATGAGTTTTTACTTTTATTTATTTCTAGTGGAAATAGTTAGTTGAGTATTTATTAAAACAACAAAGAATATCTACATCCCTATATAAAACGGATGAAATGGAATAGACACCATAATATCTCATGTATAAATGTTGAATAAATTTATTATGTAGGTAGATAAGACCGGTTTTTACTAGCTGACTACCTTGAGATGGGTCACCGAAACGAACTCACAGGTGAAAGATTACCTACTGCGTTATCGGCAACCTGAAGGGAAACAATGCATTTCTGATAGACATTGTGATATAGGGGTAAGTAATATATGATATAATTACAAAATCTCTAATATTTACAAGATATAACTACTGAATATATAATTATATTTGATATATTGATCAGTTAATATAATAAACGATTGATATAATTTTAAAATAACTAACTTTTCTAAGCATCACATACATTGAATATAAAATAGTTAGATATACCACTCAAAAGACATAAAACCTATTTAGTGTAATATGATAAAGACGCCTAGGTAAAAACACGGGTAAATAATATATGATATAATTACAAATCTCTTCCCAAAGTAACCTATCAAATAACTTTATATGATATGAGGCGCACCCAACGCACCGTTCTTGAGACAAACTAATTATTGTAACCTAACCTCAAAACACTAAAGTTGCTTCTGCATCGTCTCCGGCGGTGCGGGAAGTGCAACCTCTTCGCCCTTACGTAACAAAGGATCACTCAAACATCAATCACCTCCGCAGCTTCGGCCGCTACGGCTCGCACGGGGTGCTTCGGCTTTGTTACAGCGAGCGGGGGTTGCTCTCCCTTCGCGCCTCCTGTTTTATATACACTGTAGGGGTTGCAGTCAAAAGGCTACGTAAAGTCGGGGAGCCCCGATTCGGTTTTGGAACAGATTCGACTTCGAAAAATCCAGATGGAAAAACCCAATTACCCACACTTTGCACGTACCTGAGTAAAATCGAACCCAGGACTTCATTCCCAGCACTTAGGTACACGTCGTTTCTCAGAATTAACTGAATTGTTCTAGCGTCACAAATCCAGGTTTCACAGCAACAATAATGGGCTGTAAATTATAATCCAGTGTGAATTGAAACCGTTCCAGAATAGTCTCCATTGTGTCTCAATTACTTGATGCATGAAGTTCTATTGCAGCAGCTGCTGGTGCAATCAGCTCCATCCTCAGGATGAACCCACTTCAGCCACTTCCTCCGATTACTGACAATTTTCTTCGATTGTGAGCGTACAATCCTTATTGTGTAATTTTCCTGGTGTCATACGATGTGTTGGAGAATATACCTAGTTAACTGTAATAGGTAATCATGTAAGGGGAAGTTGTTACTAGGGAGCTATTAGACATTGCACACGTTGTAGAAAGAACGAACCGTTCTCTCTACAACGCAGGTATGGTACCAACGCCAAAATCGCGTAAAAGTTGTAGGTACCAACAGTAGGTACATTTTGTCGAGCTATGCACACATTTTTTTCGAACTCCCCATGTTCGAAAAAAAAAGACGAGCCGTCATTGAACATTTTGTGTTTGTACCGTCAGCAAATCGCGTAACACTACTTTAATTATTATCATAAGTTAATCTCAATATTCATTGTTACTGTTGCCTATTGGAAAATGAAAAAAAAGAGAAAAAAAACACAGCCATGTTAACTTGTAGCTACATTGGGCCAAGTCATTGGCAACGTTAACGGAATCAATGAAGTCCTCAAACGTGCAGATGTATGGACACCTTGAAGCACTCTAGCAGTTCGGCGAGTCTTGACCAGAGGCGCCGCATTCACATTGGGTATCAGACGGGTCTATCAAATTTCGAAACTGATTGGGTGCATTCCATAAAAACCACTGTAGTTTACGTGCAGAGGCTCAGGTGCTGTGGTTCCCAACTTGGGGGCCGCGGAACACTGGTGGTCCAAAAAGTGGCAAGGGCCAAAATATGGTCTGCGAAAGGTAAGACATTGAGCGCCAGGTGTATTTCAGGATACCTATACACCATAATGGTTTTGTCAGGGGCCGGTGTATAGCTGGATATACACTTAGAATGGTCAATTTCGTAGGCCAGTGTATGCGAGCGTATACACCTAGGCCTACATTTAGTCCTGCCAGGGATGCGGAATTTGTTCGAAAGAGTCACCATGGTCCTGGAACGCATGGGCTTTAGAAGGAACACGGATGGATTTTAGTCAGTAAGAGTCTGACACGCCCTTCCGCTCCACCCAGAGCGTAAGAAGTCATTTGATGATTTCCCATCTTTAAAAAAAAAGGCCTACATTTAGTAGATACAGAGAAGCGATTGAAAGCCGAGAATTTCAATCTTTTTAACTCAAAATGTCATTGATGCAAATGTTTTTAAAAGAAATGTTGTGTTTCCACATATGAAAATTTTGATTACAAACACAGTCTAATTTTCTTCTTGATTTCTGGTCCTTGCTAAACAAATTATTTTAAGTGGGTCAAATAAAGGTTGGGAACCACTGCTCTAGGTAGAGTCGAGACAACATGCCATTTTATATTAGCGATGGCGATAGTCGAAATGCCAAAATGTAAGATATAGACAGCGACAGCATTTGTCAATGCCATACATCTTTGACGTTTGGACAATCGTCTTCGCCACGCTACCGAATGGGACTTCTCTAGAACCTCAAGTGGCAACTGCTAGCAATAATAACACCTTACGGCTTGGTAACACTAACAAACCAAGCATCTTAGAGTGCATGTTCAATTGCCATTTTAATGCAACAATCAATAATAGCAGTTATTAAAATGTATTGTCACTCATTGTCATGTGCCGTGGCCTTCACGGAATGAGATGTGGATGTCAAGGTCGTGCTCGTTAATGATCGAGCGCATTCTTATTAGTTCTTATTGGTAGGAACCACCTACATTTATGAACTGTTCACGTTTTTTATCCGCCTGTCTTTAAATTAAACATGCAATGCACTAGAATCTTAGGGTTCGACACAAACTAAGGATCTTTTAAGCTGGTACAAGCAGTTTGAGTTATTCTGGAAGCTTAATAGAAAGAAGCGGAGTTATGTATAGCCCAAATTTTGTTGCACTAAGCAATCGTAAATCGAAGATTTAAGAATAACCCCATTACTTACGCAGCAGATTTGTTTTTTCGACTCTCTTCGATGCCCATCAAGAGATTGTAAGAATTCCGTCCCTAAAACTGAAAAATCAATAGGTACCTAATGGTATTGATATATTAGCGGCCCTTAAAGGAACTAACATACATAATATCTACAGAAAATAACAAGATATTATGACTGATTATTTGTCACGTAGGTACTTATATATTTTTTTATAATTTTTATGTTTTTATTATTTCTCCAGTCTATTGGAAATCACGGAATTCTCACTTCATAACAAGTTTTACGGTTGGCACGTATTTATTAGAATTTAACTAGCAAATGAATGAGTAACAGCTCATCTGTTCCTTAATTTGAATACTTTAGAAACACTTCATCATTCAGCCGCATACCACTGCTGGTCATACTGACTGGCTGGAAACGACTGGGTTTGTGCCTCCGTATCCATCGGACTCCCGTCTTGGCCACCCACTCAGCAGGGCTGCTCAACAGCTATCGACAGGTAAACATGACGCTGAGTTAGAGGCATTTTGTGTGATTATTTTTTAGCTCATCTCGGCACCTATTGGCCCACTGACCGAGCTCGCGTTAACAAAGGCACGAACACTTCAATTATCGTGATTACACGTTTCTGGTTCAGTGCGGATCGACAGCTTTTTTATTTGAGATGAGTTTGCTCTTGACTCTAGTCTAGGTCATAGATGACAGACAAAGTCGACGATGGAGCGAGCTTACCCAGAAGATGCCTGTTCACTTTAATTTTGAAGAGATTAGGGTTTTATGCGTTCGGAAACACAGACGCAGGCAGAGAGTTCCACTCCTTTGCTGTGCGCATTATAAAAGACGTTTGGAAACGTTTAGTGCGAATTGGTGGAATAGCAACAAGGTAGGCATGGTAACTTGCAGTGCGTCTAGATGTCCGATGGTAGAAGGGGGCCGGTGGGATGAGGTCGTGGAGTTCTTGGACACTCTCCCCGAAGTACAATCTGTAGAAGACCGACAAGCAGGCAACCTTGCGGCGATGAGCCAAGCTGTGAAGCTGTTTTACAAGCGCGGCAAGTTGGAATTTAGCTGAGCCATCCCAAAGGTGGCTGCAATACTCCATACATGATTGGACTTTATAAAGGGTTAAAAGCTGTCCAGGCGTGAAGTATCGCTTCACTCTATTTAGGATGCCCAGCTTTTTGGCCGCAGTTTGGGCTTTGTGCAGCTGTCCATCATCTGATCATCACCCACCGCCTACTTGCTTATACCACAACAATCTCTGACACTCCTTCCACCTAAGGATGACAATTCAACCCTATGGCTTGAACCTGCAGAAATTTGACATAGGCCTCGACTATCTCCAAGTAGCCTGACCTCATTAATAAGAACCCTTCCTATCCATGAAAAAAGTTGATAGGCAAAAGTTACTCAGGTTCTCAGAGGTGTCAACTTTTGAAAGGTTGCACGCAGCCGTTGTCCTAAAGGTCACTTAAAATTAAAAATAACATAATTAAAGAAGAAAGAAAGAAAAATTGTTTATTCTGCACAGAAAAAGACCAGCCACAATATTTGCCCATCATTACAAAAAGTCAAACCGATTCATGTCCCACAAATCACTGATCGATCGTCTCGATCGTCCAGGCGTTTCCCTGCCACCTGCGCACGCGCAATTGGCGCTGTTAAGGAGTGCCGAGAATAACTCGAACCACTTCGCGCCGGTTATAACCAGCTCGCGAGCAATAGAGGGCTACTAGGGTAATTAGGAGGCGCGCAACGAACTGACCGCGGGCGAAGGCGGACAAGGAAATTTATATATCTAGCTATAAATATTACGCCCGCCTGAGTTCATGTTTATACATGTCACCGGAAATAGCAAACTCCGTAGGATTATAAAATAACTTGAGAGATTGTAAACTCTCGATAAATTGTCAATTTAACATTTGGAGTAATTTTTATATCTCCGCGTCGGTTCGAGAAATTGTGGACTGACATAAAATGGTGACCAATCAGCACTCTGATCGGCAATTTAACTTGGTCTGCTGACCAGTGTTTTGGTGTGATAGTTAAATTGGAAACATATCGAGAGTTTATAAACTCTCAAGTTATTTTATAATCTTACAGAGTTTGCCATTTTCCGGTGACATACACATTCATCACTGTTTCACGAGCATCGAAAACTTTGCAAAACGCGATACGTATTCTGCAACATAAGACATTCCCTCCTTGGTTCGATAAAAATTAATAAGAACTTTGAGAGATAAGAAAAAGATACGTTAGCGATGCTTAAGCTGCTGAGTAAACGGTACTCGGTGTCGGCTGCCTCCTGTGTTACAATAAATATGTTAGCGACCTAGAAACAGTAATAAAACCAAGGATTACAAGCGATTTTAGGCTTATATTAAGAACAAGCGAGTTCTTATCCCCTGACAATGCCTGATGGCATCGCTTCGTCTTCAGATGGCATCAATATCTCAGAAATATTCGCTTTTCTTCCATGTACAGTCAACTAAATGTGACTCATCGTTCATCTTCATCTTCCTGAGAATATATGCAAGACATATTAGCCTATAGTTTACCTTTGACAATACCAATGATTGAAATTGATGCCTTGCTCAGTAAATTGAAGTCTTTGGATCATCGAAAAGGCGCTGGACCCGACGAATCCTTCTTTATTTTATCTCCACGTGTGCTTCTTCTCTGGCGGCTCCGTTATTACAAATATTTTCGATCATTTGCCTCCGGTATATTCCCAAATATTTGGGAGGTAGCAAAGGTGAAAGCAATTTATAAATGTAATGATTGCAATTATGTAAGTAACTATAGACCAGTTTCAATTTAGTCTACCTTCGCCAAACTTTTTGAATCCTTGATTTGTCCCTATATACAGTCTCATTTGAAACTTTACTTTAGTTATACCCAGCATGGCTTTGTGAGTTCCAGATCTACATGCACAAATCTAGTGACTTTCATGGAGACCCCAACAATTTCCATTGACTCTGGGAAACAAGTTCTCGAACGTGATGTATACCGATTTTTGCAGGGCCTTTGATCGCGTCCTCATAAAACACTCATGCAGAAGTTAACTGCTTACGGGATCACTGGTAAAAACTTGTAAAATCATTTTAGTGTTAAGGCTTGCATGTTAACTGAATTTATAGTAGATTATGCACCGAGGGGATAAAGCAGTGGCTTATATCACGGGCGTCATATTGAATCCCGAACGCAATAAAGGATTCGAGAGTTAATACAAGAATCCTGAATGCAGTGAGGGATTTAAGCTAGCCCAAGTCAAATACACCTTTATCCCCGAGGAGAATACTCTACTTTTCACACCTACTGCGAGAAAATTGTGCTCAAGCCATGAATAGAGGTGGCTGTTCACCGCGAGCGGCGCGCGTCGGCCTCCATTGCTAGCAGCAGGTCGCGCGTGCGAAGCTGTGCCCCCGTTCACCGCCTAACTCAGAACTCATCTAGTTTTAAGTAAGCACTCAGCATCAATCAACAATAATGTAACGCATGATGTGCTTACCTGTAGGTAAGGAATTGGTGCACTAGTCTTTAAGTTTATTTGATGTATCTCATATCCTTTTATACGTGTGTTCAATTGTTGGTGAGCCAAATAAATAAAATAAATAAACATTGACAAAATTGGGACTGACTTAGGTATACTGCCGAAATTTCACTGTGCAATGGTCAATCCCTCGCATTTTGACTTTTCGGCAATCGATAAATAAATAATCGCTGTAAGAATATCATTTTGCCTAGATCTCCAGAACTTGTAGGATAGCTACTCGTAGATGAACGTACCTCCTCACCAAATAACTCGATGCGTAGCAAACGAGTCCACGCGGAAATGAATACTGTCCATAACCACACACCAAGTAAATACCAAACCACCTAACTAATGAATAGGTACGAAGGTAGTGTTCGCTCCGCTGTCAGTGGCACCGCTCTCTCGCTGCAGATTCTTAATTGACATAGGCTTCGTCGAGAGCGGAACTTTATTGATGATGAAACTTTACCGATTTATTATTGGTATTGATGTGACCAATAAATATAACGTTTTTATTGAGAGGTATGTGACATGCGACTCAATATCTGCTTCGTACCGGTAGAAGTTTGTGGGAGCTTGATTTGTGGGAAGTCCGCTCTTTGTACTGTCTGTGTTCGTGTGTTCTTCAGTTTTATTGTGTCAACTGAAGTGCACTTCGTAACGGGCAATTGGAGCATAATATCAATAAGTTTGACCGACCTTCGGCTGCTGAGCTGCAAATGGGTTGCTTCCTGTTGATGGCCTACATCCTCGGTCGCCTTGACTCCAATCAGTGCCGACAATGGGTTCAAGCACTTTTGTGTTTTAGACGCAGGTGGTAGACACTCCCAGCATAAAAACCCGCTTGCAAAATCTCACACCTATGATCAGTTTGCCAGGTGTAGATGACTGTGTAGTAGTATTAAACATGATCTTAGCGAGAAATGCAGAACTTTTGTGTGTCCAGTCTTGGTCCAATGTTGCTATAATTATGGCTTTAAAACAACCAGCCAAGTGCTGAATAATCACGATTCTTGTATGTAACCCCCTGTCCAAGGGCGTACCCAGCTAGGGGCAGGGGGGAGCAGCTGCCCCCCCCCCCTAGAAGAAAAAAAATCCATCAATTTAATTTTCGCGCGCCTCAAAGAGATGTCAGCATAGGGCCCGCTAGGCCAGAGCCTGCCAGGGTTGCGGAATTTGTTCGACAGAGTCACCGCGGCCCTGAAACGCAGAGGGTTTTAGAAGGAACACGGATGGGTTTTAGTAAGTAAGAGTCTGACACGCCGTTCCGCTCCACCCAGAGCGGAAGAAGTCATTTGATGATTTCCCATCCATAAAGAAAAAAAAATTGTTTGAATATTCCCAGTCGCCACATGAATAGTCTGAACTGGAAAGTTATTGCCCCTCTTCAAATCGCAATACACTACGGCGTGGATCGCCAACCAAGTAATTTTATTGTTAAGACAAAAAATATTGTAATTTAATTTTCTGTGACTGATGCCTAGCTTTTATTAGATATTTTAATTTATTGTGAACTGGAACTGTTGGAAACAGGAACGAGCTGCCCCCCCCCCCTAGCTCAAATCCTGAGTAAGCCCTTGCCCCTGTCCCCTTTGATTTAACTTTATTTCAACAGTCTCCCTACTACTGATCATATGACACAGCCCGTTGATAGACAGACGGACGGACGGCGCGAATGGGGTGGAGTAAAAAGTATAAATAGTATTATTTAAACCCATTTATTTCAAATAAGTGACACTCCTTACATTTGATGAACAAATAGAAGTTTTAGACCCAACTTCACGTTTACTTAATAATTCAACTACAGTATAGATTTATAAACACAAACAATTTGTATAATCGGATCTCATTTATTTTATTAGAAAAGTTTTCCAACTCTCGAGTATGTTTTTCTTCTTTAAAAACAGCAATAAATCAAGAATGTCCATATAAACTGCACATACATTACCACTTTATTTATTGAAATTAATTAGTGTCAATAACAGTGTCAATATTTCATTGGCCGAGCCAAGGATATATAGAACAGAATTCCTTATGCTTCTCTTCATAAACGTGACATAGGTACTCAGTGCAGTTTTGTGCATACGTTTTTTATTCGACGTTTTATTTTAAGATAAGGTGGCAGTATATTAATGCTCGCCTTTTCACCGGCAGTGAGTTCAACAGTCCTGCGACGGTACGTACCCTGCACAGAGTAATTTTGGCTCAGCCGTGAGGCACACGCCATGTTTTTTTTTTGGTTTTCATAGATATACCTTATTTTACACGTGTACTTTTTCTTTATTCTCTCTTTTATTTGGTAGCTACAAACACTTCGAAACCATCTATTTTTTTTTTTTTTCAGTTGTATTTATGTAACATTTCGAAGATAAGCATCTTGAAGAGATGGCCTTTATCATTTTTCTTATTTTTTACTAACAGATGAGATCCAATTATACACTAACATATAATTTTATGACATCGCAAACGTTTATTCATATTATTGGGTTTTACCTATGAAATGTTTTTTTCGGACAAGATTGTCTACGATAACTTCGGTTGGAAATTAAATTTTTAATTCAAATCAATTTATTATTTATAGCATGCTATTCCTTTTTCAGCCGGCCGGTTTAAAAAAAGGCAATTTCATAGGTAAAAACCGAATACTTCTAAAACCAATCATTATACATAATATCTACAGATTTAAGTCTATAATACTCAATACATTTGGCCTCTACTTGGAATATTTAAAACAGAATTATTTCTGATTACTTAAATAATACTACTAGTTTAATATTAACTGGAAGTAAAATGAACCGTAGCGGTGAACAAAATATCAAGAAATAAAATTAATACGATATATTTTACATTATTAAAATAAATAAGGAACATAAATAGGAAAGTCTCTCTTTTGGAAAATCTATACAACAATATTTTATACAATATCAATAGTCAATAGATAAATTATACAAAATTGACAGTCAGTCCATTATTTAAATATATGAGGGTCCTATTGAAATACGTGAAAATAATAAGATGGCAAGCGACGTATTGATAATACGATGATTACTAAACGCAGCTAATATTTCAAACCATTGATGGAATTGTTGATAAAAAAATTTAATTCCAAATTATTATGCAGCCACGGCAATTCGGTAATACAGTGTGTAAAATATACGATATTTATATGAATTAGTTGAAACTAGCGAACTAATTATCTATACTAATATTATAAATCTGAAGAGTTTTTTTGTTTGAACGCGCTAATCCCAAGAACTACTGGTTCGAATTGAAAAAACATTTTAGTGTTGGATAGTCAATTTATCGTGGAAAGCTATAATCTATATATAGCTGCGACCAATAGGAGCGGAGCATTAATGAAAAATGCGCAAGTCAACTAGTATGGTAATAAGTGGAAAAGTTGGTCATTTCTCTCATTTCTGCTTATGATCATATATCATACATCACGGAGGTGCATAGTAAAATTTAAAATGTCAATCATTATAAACTACACTCCTGGGCGGCAGTATGGCTACGGTGTTGTGACCTGTGCTAGCGAGTTTTATAAGCCAATTTATAATTCATTTCTAGCAAGCTTTATGGTATGAGTATAAAATTAATATTATATCCTCATTATATAAAAATACAATTCGTTTCTATTTGCAAGGTGTTTGATGCGAAAGAGTGAAGAATATTAAGTTGTAAACTAAAATAGCAACCCTGTAATGAATTTAACTCTGTCTGCTATAATTTTATTTATTTATATTAGATGACCCGGTGAACTTTATACCACCTAAAATTGATTTTATAGTAACACTTTTACTTTCCTAAACCACCCCAGTATTGAGGCGAACAAAAATCTTAATTATACATTTCGGTCGAGCTACTTTCGAGTTCTTGCGAGACTAAAGCCAATTGATTGACTTCGTAAGATTGTAATAAATCTTAATTATATTATTAATTCTCGATATATTTTGAAAAAATCGTTTTGAATTCAATAAAACCCATCCAAATTCAATAGTTTCCTATATAACCGTGTCTTTTTATTAAGAAAAAATAGTTTTTAATTTCACGCGATATTTGACAATCTTCTTCGTTTGCAATTTTTCGGTGACATTTATATTGAGATTTATTTAACAATACAACAATTGCCTTTGACTGAATATACAGTTTCAGATTCTAGTATTGCTCCTGGAATGATTACAATTACATAACCTGAATACTTGCAACACAGTTGTATGTATTATATAATTTAAAATGGAATAACATATTATACAACGTGTTCCTTTTGATATCCCATAACTTTAACTTTTTGAACGCCATTTTCACGTTTACATGACAAGCAAGCGCGTGCCTTGTACGCTCAACGTCACAAATATGAAACGAAAAATACGACGTATTTGTGGCTTGGCGTCGGGAGCACGCCGATGCGATTATGCTCTGGCGATCAAAAGGTAACATTAAGGTAACATTCTATGAATATAAATAATTTTAAATGTCTACGAAACATGGGTTCCGAAAAGCATAGTTAGCAGCTAATACCAAACTTAACTAAGATAATTCAAAAATTGTCACCAGTATTCTGTACGTAAATGTCAATGATACGTAAGACCAGTCATCCACTAATTAAGATAATAAAAGACGTTGTCGTTTTACAGGTAAAGTTGCTTTACTTGGACAGTGGCAGAGAAATGAAAAAGAAAAAAAAAATTGAAAAATATTTAATTTACTATTCAAATCTCTTAGGTGGTCTGATTAATATCCTAGAGTTATGGGACATCAAAAGGTTTTTTAATGTTTGTTTTATTTGTCTTGTTGGTAAACAAATATGGCGAACTGAGTTTATAATGTTGAAGATTGCATTACCACAAAACTTGCAATTTTTATTAATTTCTTACCAGGTTTGTTTATCAAATCAGACATGTAATAAAAAAAAATCACTGTTTCTACACTGTATTGGTACGTGCTACCAAATCGAGTGAGTTATCAATGCATCCTATATAGTTATAAATATCTAAGTGCAAGTATATACATTCAAAATTGTGCGCATATTATTACAATTATTAATTATTGTACAGACAGCGCATCAGGCTACCTGAAACTGACAAATATTCCCAATCAACCTTGAACCTAATACTCTAGCGATACAGTTGAAAAACTATTAAAGAAATTTGACAGATTGTCGTAGCTTGATGTGCTTGCGTCTGTACATAGGTGAACTTTTCGAAGTGCGGTTTGAACTGGCGCGGCGTATAAGTGCGGTGTTTGCAAGTGTGATTTACAGGTGTGTGTCAGTTATTCTTAAGATTAATAGGTTAGGTAGTTCTGAGTAGCAGCCTTTGATTTGGAAATGTAAACATAGTTTCTGTCTCTTACCAGCCCTAAATTTATGACCAATAGTGCTTTCGAAAACCTTAAGTTATTGTTATAAGCGAAGCAAGCCCTTAGCTGTAAAATCGTATGAAAAGTCTCTTTCAATGCTGCCTTTACTTGCCTGTGCTGGCGTCAACAGTAACAAATCCTTGCATAACATATAAACACTCCTTCTCAAATCCTTTAACAATTACTAATCTATTGTTCTATTATAATATGATTAATCACAACATTGTCTTTTCTTAACTTAATGGAAGTTGAAGAACGAAACAACACCTTAGTGAACCAGAATAGAGTTCAGAATACGGTGGATTTTGTTGACAGTACATTTAGGTATCGTTATCAATATATAAAAATATTCCGTTACTGATGTGTGACTGACAGACAGCGCACAGCCGAAACTACTGGTAGAAAGCTGAAATTTGGCATGTAGCTTCCTTGAGAAGTGTAGGGGAGCACAAAGAGAGAGGATTTCCCGAAGTTCCTGCGGGATCGGGAAAAAACGAGATATGCGCGTACGAAGTCGCTGGCAAAAGTTAGTTAACTATATTAAGAAAGAAAATATACATGGAAATGAAAATGACAAGAGATTGCAGATAAAAGAAAGATACGAGAAAAATAGAGGTACAAAAAAGACGTAATAAACACCTGAAATAAACCCCTTATTTTTAGTCCTATGTGTAACACATACTTATTTAAACTCACTGGTTCAAGGCAACTTCGATTATAATTCTTCAAAGAATACTGATCTCGGTATAATCTTCTCGTATAAAATAACTTGCTTCCTGCCCGTCTCTATATTTTCAGTGAAAACTTGTAAGTGGCGTTCCTTTACAAATGGTATATATATATATATATAATATGAATACTAGCTGTATATTTTCTGAATAAATAAAATAAGGTGACAAAAAATACCGTCACAAATATTGGAAGACAATTTAACAATACTATGGCAATTCTACGCATAATTTATAATTATGTTCAAAATGTTAATCTGGAAGACTTATTACTTTATAATAATATTTTTCCTTTATTTTATTGTAATTATGTATGTATGTTAATTTTATTCAATGAATAGGCATTGAACGCTCATGGTAGGCTTTGCCAGCCTGGCATGTAAAGGCGGCACTGAGAAGGTTTAACAAGTAACTAATAACGACATTATTACTATACTTAGACCCACTTGCACAAACTAGTGTTTTTATTTACCGAATTACTTTTAACCTTTAACCATTATGTATGAAACACTAGCTGTCGCCCGCGGCTCCCGCGTGGATGCCGTCAAATATCCCAAGGGAACATACTCCCGGGACAAAAAGTATCCTATGTGTCATTACAGACTATAATCTACCTCTGTGCCAAATTTAATCAAGATCCGTTCAGCCGTTCCGACGTGATTAATTAACATCCATACATATATAATATTATACATACATCCAGATAATCTGACACCATTCTTACTAAGGAGTACCTTGTTACCCAGTTAATGGGTTGTGGAGGTCTGGTAGGCAGCCGCTCCACGTAAAATATTGGTATTCAGTTGAATCCGGTTTGACTGGAAGCCGACCCCAATGTAGTTGGGAAAAGGCTAGGCAGATGATGACATATAAAATATTAGTATAGAAGTATAGATTTGTTACGTAACCTTTTGTTAGCAACTAACTCTGAGATAAAAGATAACTCTAGTTTGTGCAGGCGGGCCTAACTGCATTATTGTGACTGTCTTAGTGTAGTGTTCGCTGTTTGCTCAAAATTTTTTAGTCTGCGTTTGTACCCGGTGTCGGTAAAAGTCAGAACTTATACATAACTGGAACCACACTAGTGTGGCTCCTATACATCTCTGTTCTTTTTAATTGTGACCTTCGTTATCACGTGAGTTTCTTACATTTGCTGGCAGAACGTGACATGGTGTTCTCTTAGAAATAATTATTAACATTACATTGAACATTCATAACTGATATTGATTATTGATTGAAGTGGGAACGAAGTGATTTGTATGCACAGCATCTACGCAGTTAAATAGATATTTAGTCGATGTATGTCCTAATTTATACTCTGTCTGAAGGTTTAGATTTTCAAAAAATATCGCTAATATGTAAGCAAACAGTACGATGTTATTATTAGTGTTACATGTTAAGTTTTCTCTTAGCGTCTTACTTTTTGTAACATACCTAAAAACGGAGTTAGTATATATCACTGAATGGCTCCTTATTTTTTTGTACGTACAGACACTCCGTATCACGGAATCCGTATTACACAGTTACGGAAAATTCAAAAGGGACGTTTACTTACGCCAAAAAGAAACAGTATGACAAACAATTATATTTTCTATTATAATGGACACTTTTCTCAAGGATCATTATGTTTTATTTTTTAATTTGACGTAACTGGAGACTGTACCGTCACTCTGTATCACTATATTCAGGCTTACTACTAGACGACACGACGTCTGCGTTGCGTACGCACTCGGTGACGTCATTAACGTGTTCGTTCTCGTGTCATAGCATGGGGAAGTGCGTGTCTGCGTTGTGGTGTAGCGCGGCGGCCAGCGCGGCGTGCAGCGCGTGCGAGCGGCCGGGCGGCGGCAGCAGCGACAGCACGCGCGCCTCCGCCTGCGCGCCGCCCTCCGCGCCCGTGTAGCGCGCCACGCGGGCCATCGCCGCGGCGCTGATCTATCGAACAAGCATGTTAAGTGTTACATTTGACTACTAAATTCAACAGCTGTTGTCCTGTCCGTACGAAAATTCCAGAGAAAAAAGTCACCTTCAGGTATTCCCGAATTTTCAAATGTTCCGGGCAGCTTCTCCAATTTTCATTCCAAAAGCTAAGAAATACTCGGACTAATACGAACGTAATTAAGATTTTGTTTTATTACAATAGAATATTACTTTATTTCATTGGTTAAATAGATGTTACATGTTACTTATAAATATTTTTTTTACAAATGAGTATTATTGTTTTGGCCCAGTTTGTCCGGGGAGGGATCTTTTAGCGTAACAAATGACGCGAAATAGAGGAGACTTGTGACACCATCCCCAATTAATTGGGACAAGATAATAACGATAATGGTGTGAATGCATACCTGATATTCTTCATCTTCGTCTACTCGGGCTTCAGGCATCTTCGACTGTCTCTTTTGCAGCACCACCAACTACGAATAATAATATAATTTATCACCAGTCATGTTTCTTTTACGGCATATGCTAGAAACTAAGTATCGATCGCCACCTAAACCGTGACTTATAAAAGCAGATCTTTTACGTAACAACCGGACCTCCCCCTCCTACTTTGCACGTCTACCGATGAAGCGACGTCATGACATAATATATACATTTGAATCTTAATACATGCACTTAACCATAGTGAAAACCGATCGAATTGGAATTTGATACGATTGCCACTTTTATGTGTATTTTAATACTGCTTGAATATAATACCTGATAAGTTCTATAACACTAGGAAGTGGTGACGGGCGGGCGTTTTGGGGGACTGCCTTTTTGTAGAACTCAAAGTTCTAAAAAAGTGCTGGCACTCAGCCTAATTTGAATAAATGACTTCTATTTTTGAGTTAAAATATACGATTAAAGCTCACGCCAAACTGCCGGTCGATTCTGTAAACATGTCGAAGTGAAGGCTTGGGTGAAGTGATCACGAGGTGAGATGCCAATCCATATCATCAAGATGGATTGACATGTTTACAGAATCGACCGGCTGATCGTTAAAGATGCACTAGTGCACGGCTCGCACTCGTTAACAGGCGCGGTTAAAACGCATGCTATGCGTTAAACTAGTGTTTCGACGCTGCTTTGGTTCCATATTGATATCACTTTTTGTTATGAATGTCCACCGTCAAACAGTGCAGTTATCACCAGACTACGTTTGTATGGAAGAATGACTGCCTAGTGTTCAATAAGTATGAGAATGGAACGCACCTCAACGATAGATCCTTCGTAGGGGCCGAGCGTGCAGTACCGGTAGTCGATCATCTCCACGATGCGCTCCGTCTCCGGCTCCGCTACCACCAGTAACTGAAATTTACGTCATAACCTTTTAGGACGCTTGCCAAGGTAGGTTTGTAGATGGGTAGTCAGAAAGCGATATAATCTGACCGGTGGATCCAAGACAGTAGAATCATTTCCTTGGGACTCGTTGAGCTTCATCGAAGCGGCGATTTCCCACTGGCCGCCACTGCTGACTCTGGCTTTCTGGAGTTGCAGTGGCTGGGAATAGTGTGACAGGCTTGGCCTTTCGGTTCAGCCACTACTGACCTTGTGAGTGAGCAGCAGCTGCAGCTGTGAGCTCTCCAGCAGCACCTCGAAGCCGGACAGCGCCGTAAGCTCGGCCAGGCGGAACATCCAGCGCACGCAGTCGCGCTGCCAACACGGCGACATGCGCGTCTCGATGGACGGCCGCAGGACACGCGGCTGGGGAATACAGAACGTAGTTTAAATACTTCAAACGAATATTTAGTACAGAAAACAATACTAAATCTCCTACTTCGCTCACAATAGAAAACGGCCAAGATTAAATGTTCCCAAAACCAAGTAAACAGCCGGATGATCTGAAGTCTTACAGGACCCATCAGCTTATTTCTCATCGCCTCTACAGTGTATGAGTCCCTCACACTGTCTCGCTTACTCCCAGTGTTTGTGGATTTTGCGATAAACATGCCATAGACCGGGTCTGACAGATAAAATCTTAGAATCATTTGAAGACAAACAATGCTGTTCTGCGGCATTCTTGGACATATCCGAAGCCTTCGATTGAATGCGGCATAAAATACTGCTATATATGATTACGGCAGTGATATTATCATTATATCGATACCAGAAGTATCAATGGTTTAGTCTAGGAATGACTAATTCGCGAAATGACTACATGGTCTATAATTGACCAATTCTTGAAATGTACAATTCTTTAAATGACTGATTCTACAAATGACTGATTCTATAAAAGACCGATTCTTTTAAAGACCGATTCTATAAATGACCGATTCTTCAAATGACTGATTTTTCAATTCTATGAATGTGTGTGAATATCGTAAATAAAATGCTATGTAAGGGTTGGCAAATCATATATTTCAACTAGTTTCAAAAAATAACTTCTATCCATGTCCCAAAAAATAACTTGTATAATGTCACGTACATATTCCTCAGTGATTTTTTTTTTTAGTTTTTGATATGGATAGTCTTTTTTTAAAAAAATTATTAATATTCAACTACATATTCCTAAGTGATTTATTTTTTAATTTTCTATAATTGTTGATTTTTTGATAATTGATTTTATGACTTTTTGATAACTGTTGATTTTTTGAAAAGAAACCGAATAAATGTTTACTTTTGCGCTACAAAATGTAGTACGTGACATTATTCAAGTTATTTTTTGGGACATGGATAGAAGTTATTTTTTGAAACTAGTTGAAATATATGATTTGCCAACCCTTACATAGCATTTTATTTACGATATTCACACACATTCATAGAATTGAAAAATCAGTCATTTGAAGAATCGGTCATTTATAGAATCGGTCTTTAAAAGAATCGGTCTTTTATAGAATCAGTCATTTGTAGAATCAGTCATTTAAAGAATTGTACATTTCAAGAATTGGTCAATTATAGACCATGTAATCATTTCGCGAATTAGTCATTCCTAGACTAAACCGTATCAATTAACGTAAGGGATATTTACCCAAAATGTCCCTTATGTTAATTGATATTTACTATACCGATTATGTTCTTCGTATGCTTCTTAATCAATCACGTTACTATTTGGTGCTAAGTTGAATTTCAGTGAGCAACCGTAGAGGTTGCTCACTGAAATAATACCAATACAAGCGGGTGTGCCACAGGGTAGTGTGCGTGGTCCTATCCTCTACGTACTCTGCACCTCAGATCTACCCACAAACTCAACAATATAAGCGGGAGTGCCACAGGGTAGTGTGCCTGGTCCTACCCTCTTCGTACTCTGCACCTCAGATCTACCCACAAACTCAACAATATAAGCGGGAGTGCCACAGGGTAGTGTGCCTGGTCCTACCCTCTTCGTACTCTGCACCTCAGATCTACCCACAAACTCAACAATATAAGCGGGAGTGCCACAGGGTAGTGTGCCTGGTCCTACCCTCTTCGTACTCTGCACCTCAGATCTACCCACAAACTCAACAATTACAACGGGAACTTCGCGATTGAAACCGCCATCTTGGACAGCCAATCTCAACCAGAGGTACCAAGTATGCTGCGAAGCGGTAAATATTATAATTTAGACGTAATAATTTAGAGATTTTGCGCGCAATAAGAAAATAATTAGGCCTCACAAAGTTAACAAACAACTAACTTACAAAATTTCACTGGTTCATGACCAGAACATCCCAGCTAACTCCTTTTCTATAAGGTTATACTCAAACCAGTCTAGACTATGGGGGACAGCTCCGCATTCTGACATAGAAATAATTGAAAGATTACAAAACAAAATGCTACACATAATAACAAACGCCCCATGGTTTATAACCAAATAATAATTGTACATGGCCATGGACCCAAGGATGCTTACAATCAGAGAGAAATTAATGAGATACACCACATTATACAAAGACAGAACTGTAAATCACTCAAATGGCTCATTTATTGATGGATGATAAAAAGTCTAAATGCAGACTCCACGAGATGTGACACAAACATCACATACGAGAAGAGCAGGATGCGATAAAGGTCGCATTCCCGAACAAGTCTTAATATACCTGTCTGTCTCTGTTACTAGGAGACAGATCACTGTAACAGAAGTAACAATAAAGAAAAATATTAGATTTACGGCCGGTCTCAATAACGTATCTATCTTTAACTAACTATCAAATTAGCTACCAACAGCAGCTGAAAAGTCATATTTGGTCATTTGACAGTTGGTTAAAGGTACATACGTTATTGAAACTGAATCCGGTTTGACTGGAAGCCGACCCCAATATGGTTGGCAAAGGCTACGCAGATGATGATGGATTGAAGGGATCACGTATTATAAATTCAAGTATAGTCAAACAGACCTCGGGCACAGGGTCCCAGCCAGTCTGGCGCAGCAGGCCCGAGCCAGCGTAGGCCACGAGGTCGGCGGTGGCGCTGAGCGGCTTGGTGAGCGCGCCCAGCAAGCCGCGCCGCAAGCCCGCCGTGCCGCTCTCCGTCTCGCCCACCGCCACGCCTACCAGCGGGTGATGTGCTAGGCCGCCAACGGCACCTGGAAAGCAAACTCACTCTTCAGTTGTTCAGTTCTCAGGAATTTACTCAATTACCAAGAACATTGATAGCGAAGTTTGTCCCGCCATACTGTCCCAATCTTTATCAGTGCACTTTTTCTTCCTAATGAAAAGTGAATCTTACCAAGTGTACAATTAAGGAAATCGGCAAGTCTTACCAAGAATATTGATAGCAAAGTTCGTAAATCCTGCCATGAGTCCCGCCACAAAGCTAGGAGGAGGTCTTCTCCTGGCTGCAGCTGCTCTTCGTGCATGCTCCTCGTCACCAGCCAGGAGATCTAGGTTCCTGGCCAGCGAGCCGGCCCAGGCGCTGAGCGAGCGCAGGAGGGCGGCCGCCGCGGCGGAGGCTACGCCCCTCACGCCACCAGTAGCGCCTCCCAAGCGGGCCGCGAGCGCACCCGGAGCGCCCAGCAGTTCTAGGCCGCCGACTACCCACCCTATTGTTAGAATTAATAACAGTAAAAAAGTAGAATTATTTTCTTATACCTGTGCTGTCCCACGCCTGGAAAAAGGCCTCTCTCCACTTTTTCCGCGAGCTCACGCGTCTTCTTGCCAGTTAGAACTTTATGAACAAATCTTGTGATATTTAACTTTATTCAAGTAGGCGTACTTCGGCAGTTTTCGGAAACATAATTTGTAATCGAACGAATGAAACAAGTTTGTAAAGCTAAATAATGGACGAATCCCACTGAACGGGCCGCTCAAGAGCGCATTTTGCAATATGTAGAGGAAAATTGAAGCAATTGTGAAGTAGTCAGATGTCATTGTTATAATACAATTCATATGAAATGCAGCGGTAGCCAGTCAGCTAACATGTAAATATGAATTTAAGTGCTTCATGGTTGCTTCGGTTTCCTTTGACATTGAAATACTAAGACTTACCCGCTCCTAATATGGCGGCGGACAGATAGTGCACGGTGAGCGCATGCGTGAGGCGCTCCGATGACGTCATCATGTCGTGTAGCTTGAACGCGCTCAGCCGCAGCGGACTCTGGTCCAGAGCTATGTACATTCGCACCTGGAAACAGACACAACCAGCCCATAATGGAGTCGATCGAACTTTTCAACGCCATCGACCATCTGTTCTGCGAGCAATGTTCCCTGCCCACTACCAACCTTACCTTGGTTCTCTTGCGGATATCGTCATTCCTGATTCGATCACGCAAGGAAACTCCGAGAATTGCCCTCTCTATTGGCCCCGTTTCTGACTGCTATATTTGAATTCAGAATCCGAGATTATTAAAATTTTGGTACAGCAAACTCGTATATCATACAAGACAAATTCATATTTCATTGTAAGCCATACTTTTTAGGGCCTTTTTATTTCAATTAAATTGGTGGCGATGGATTAAAATGATCTCGATTTAAGAATTCAAGTATGGATACGATGGCGACGTTATAATACTCACGGCAGTGTGTAGAGTGAGCGTGAGGTCCAGAGGATGCACGTGCAGCAGGCGCAGACGCAGCGGGCGCTGCATGGAGCGTTCCTCATTCAGGCTGGGGTCGTGACTGCCTGATGGCACCAGCAGATGGGACAGGTCCACCAGCGCCTTCACGTACGCGTCCTCCACGTAGAGCGCCAGCGTGCCCAGGCGCACCTCCAACTCGGTCATTTCTGAAAAGAGGATAAAGGTGGAAAGGTAGCGAGCAAAATGACGCCATTCATTGTACAGTTTCTAATCAAAAGTTCACTAGCAAATTTGGGATATTTCAGGACCTTACCATCAACTCGTTTTATGTGACCAAGCCTAACTTGTTTATAACTCCACGTGCTATTTAACAGCCGTATACCCTGCCAGGGTTGCGGAATTGTTCGAAAGAGTTACTATGGCCCTGGAACGCCAAGGGCATTGGTAGGAACAACCCATTCGGGATTTCAGTCAGTAAGAGTCTGACACTCCCTTCCGCTTCGCCCAGAGTGGACGGAGTCATTTGATGATTTCCGATAAAAAAAAACTGTATGTATTTATGTCTAGTAGTTTATTGACATTTCAGTGTGTACAATGAAACACAATAACTATTTTAAATCTGGTTCTAAGACCGCTTGGTTTACCAAATGTGACAAAGAGATTTGCAGAAAAAGAAATCTACTGACACAGAAACGATGGGCCAAAATGAATCTATGCAAGCTCTCCGACCTATGGCGATGATGAACGATGAATCTCGTCAAATCAGCAGACCGAATGAAATAGCAGAAATGCTAGAAAAGTAGGCCATGGCATTGAAACTTACACTACTACAAATATTCCATGTTGTTATTATCCTAAAGAATATCCTAATCGTATTTTAGTTCAAAAATGCAGCTCCAATGAATATTACACAGCGAATGTTATATCTTGGCAAACAATGTCACTTTACCTGCAAGGTACCCTATATATATTTTTATTTATAATGTTTATTATTAAAGGTCAACAATTTCAAAAAGTGTCTTTAAAGTTTTTTTACCATGCCTATTCTCAAATTGATCAAACGTCAACGTTAAAGCATTTATTTCAAATAAACCATTAACAGGTACTTTATATTAGTCAAAGTCAGTCCGTCAAAAACATGAAGCTATATACACGTTCCAAAGCGTAGATGTCTATGGAGAAGAACGTGCAAGAAACTCCACCGACACTCTTTTAAAACATTTCATATTTACCAACATCCTGGTTACATTAGCCTTGTTGCTTCTATATATAAGAACAAAGTAAAGGAAGAAAAAACAATTTACAGTTTCAAATATTAAATTGAGCCAGTGGCAACTAAGGGATGACCAGTCTCTATCGTTATATAATATTTCCATAGCATTTACTTTTAATATACATACATATATGTAAAGTTTAGAAACATCCTTTTTTTAATGACCATCAAATCAAAATTTCATAATATTTACAGATTTACCTAATTTTCTCTACCTCACAATGTAATTCCACCTTAGTCTATTCTACTAAAATGCTTATATTATTGAAAGTGTACGATTCACAGCCAGCAGCAAATTTTAGAATTGTGTTTAAAACTAAATTATATATTACCAACTCACAGTAACCATTGTTTAGTGCTTCACAGAATACACCTAGCCATGAATCGCTGACCATACAAGTACGGGGTATTTCGAAAAGTCCTTGTCGAGAGCGGACTGTCACATACGGTCGATTTGAACCAGTACACACGAGCCACCCCGCATGAAATCATAATGAAGCTCGCTAAATTTCTTTACACGAGCTTACTCCAAAAATAGCGAATCTGCTTGGCAGATAATAACTAGGTAACTCACACTCACCATTGTACTTGTTGGAGACGACGACCCACTTGTCGTTGGTCATCTTGAGCAGCAGCCTGGCGGAGCGTGCGCGCGTGGCGAACGTGTCGCGCTCGGCGAACATGTTCCAGAGCGGCGGCCAGCGGTCGGCGGCGAGAGGCGCCGCGCGCGTGCTCGCCACCACGGCGAAGTCGAAATGCCCCGTGTCGTACTGCAGGTTGTCGATCTGTGCGTCCGCTATTGAGACGGTCGTTTTTGTTTGCTGTGGGGGGTAAAGTAAACATGTTTTCAACACACTTATTCTAATATTGGCTCCTATCACTTTGTGGCTTTTAGGCACAAAATCAAGTGTATTTCGAACTAGTGCGGAAGGTTGCTGGTTCGTCCTTGCTTTTTTGCCGATCTGTTTATTTTATGTGGCGAATTCAACAAAGATTGTTAAATTCGGCGCTGACATAAACAAGATTATATTTAACGCAAAACCAGAAAAGGGGTCAATTTTCATAAGTTTATAATGATGAGTACTTTGACCCCTTTGCAGGTTTTCAATCACACCTCAACATCGACACCTCCAGTGCCACACCGCTCCGTCTCCGCGAGGTTTGTCACCGGATAATTTCAAACTACTCAGTTTATTCTATTCCACGTTGTATATATAAAGTCACCTTGGTGTCCGCCTGCACCAGAAGCGCCGAGCGGTCCAGGTGCAGCGCCAACAGTGGCGGCACGTCACGCGCCGCCGACACCTCCAACGCCACGCCCGCGATCACGCAGCGTAACCGCTCCGACTCCGAGAAAGTATCGTCATCATCGTCCAAGTCTGCATCAAACAAGTCACATCATAATACATATTGTTTTAGAATGGCAATGACAGCTATTGTTGTTTCGTGTAAATGTTATAACAGCAGTGAAGTTGCTAACCGACTTTAATAAGAACGATTAACTGCACAAAAAACTAGCTCCAAACCAGCAGCAGCTTGTATTCCAGTCCGTCTGTGTAGACTCTAAGGGCCTTTTCACACTGGCGATTTGTGAGCGAGTCCAAAGCGAGGGGATGACGCAGTGTCTTATAAAACGGGCGTTATATTGGATCAAAGGGGGCTACTCTCTAAGCCCGAATTCCGTAGTTTCGGGCCTAGTTGCGGGCGTATTTTAGTCCGTTCATCTAACCACTAAACATGAATGACAACCCGATTTGACAGTTACTGTCAAATCGTGTTCATTCTTAGTTTGGGTTCGGAACTAATCGTAAGTCCGTAGACGATACAGAGTAGAATACGCCCACAACTAAGCCCGAAACTACGGACTTCGGGTTTGACTTTATATGAATCAAGATTTGAAAGAAACTATATTTATTATTATTTATCTATTATCCACTGGCTTTTGCAAGCCGATTCGACCGTGTGAAACTCTGAGATTTTTCCAATTTATTCCTACCCTGATAAAAAGGTACATACAGTGTATCTGTATGGCAAGTTTCATACAAAAACAGTCAGCCTTGGTTATGTAATTGATTAATAAACATAAAGACGTTAACATTGATAGTAAGTAACAGAAGGAGACTCACCATTGTCCATACCGTACGATGTAGTCTCCGACGAGAACCGCACCGTACTGGCGTTCTTTACCATCCGACTAGCGCTGCCTGGACAATTGAGTGTATCTGTAATTTTACACAATATGATATAATAACGTTTCAAGTTCTCTGTCAAATATACTCTGTCAAACAATTTGACACTGGGAGACCGTGTTCATTTACATTCCACCTTTGTTGAGCAATCAAAAATATAAGTAAATGGTGATATTAATAAATATTAGAAACCTCAGAATCAACCAGGGGGCCTGCTAGAGTGACATCCTATTAGCGACAGCCATTCTCGAAATGACAAAATTTTTGGGATTGACCACGTGACCATATCGGCACCGCGTGTAATGTAACCCTAAACCTGTTGACAATAGCTGATGCTGCTTGGCAAGAGTCTTAGGTACAAAAAGAGCTTCGGTGGATCTCACGTAAATACAAACATACGTACAGTCAGCAAAGCTATTTGGTATACAGGCAGCTAACTTGCAACTACTTTTAAAAAATGTTGTGAGTGCGTTGAGGAGACAATTATTGAGTAAATTTAATTTAATACTAACATTAGGCTAAGTTGTACTATTACTAACAATATATAATAATGTAATTCTGAAATAAAATATTTAAAATTGTACACCATACTCGTAAGTATGCCATTAGCTTAAAAAGTTATAATGCACCCATTAGAAATAAATATTGGCAGTGCAGTGGAAAAATTAATATTTTTGCCGGTATACCAAATAGCTTTGTTGACCGTACATAGGCAGCTAGAATCATAATTCATCGTTTGCCGTAGTGTTGCCAGCTTTCCCGTAGTCGGGTAAGAAATGTAAAAAGAAAACAAACTTACTTCTCTGTACGTCGGGCAGGTGGGCAGTGGCAGCATTGGCGTGGCTCTTCTCTCTATTCGTTTGTGGCGTCGACTTCGTTATGCCGAGATCGCAGGGCACTGTATCATAATTAATACGTCATATCGTAAAAAGTTCATATTGCTTGTACGAATGAATAAAGACATTGATGACACACGGTCGTGAGCTCGCATGTGAGTAAAGATCGAATCAAAGATTGTGACGTGAAGTTCACTTTTGGCTGCACAGTACCCCGCTGTCACATAAATTTGTTCTGAGTTGTGTGTGTGTGTGTTCCGAGCCGCCATGAGCTCTGATTCTACCTGTATCCCAATAACTTAAGCCTGTCTGTGGGGACGAATTAGTTTTGTAAACTTCGCAACTTTATTTAGATGCGGTTTTCATTCTGACTTATTATTATTACATGTAATCGGTAGGGCATACAATTTCTAAGTCATAAATAACAATGTATAATACTATAATAAATTGGTATTTAAAGTATAAAGCTAAACAAAACACAATCAATTAACAAGGTGTTTTCGAAACCAAACTTGCACCACAAATCTCTAAATGCATTTAGCAATAAAATGATTAAAAAAATGTGTGCGTCTCGGGGCGGCCGACAGAAGTGATAACTTAAACTAATCTAAGTTGAACTATTTAATATGCGAAGCGTCTATCCGACATACGACTAGCGCTGTGGGTTAGAGTGAGAAAGGAAGAGCCTGCCTACCGCTGCCGTATGCGTGAGAGAAAGGGAGGCCAGACAGACACGCGCCGTAACGTGTTACGTTACGAAGCGGTTTACCCTCCCATAAGAAGTTATCACTTCAAAAATCTCGTTTTATTTCTGTCAAACGTTTGAAGATGACACAGACCATTAAACTATTAAATGCATCTATTGATGGTTTGTGGCACTTGTGATCAAAGTGTGTGAGGTGGCACAAGTTGGGTGGTGCTGTATGAGTACATCAGACTTACGTTCATAGATAGCCGCGTTGCGCGTCAAACTGCTCTCAGAAGACGACTGCATTTCCTGCTGCAGAAAAACGATTAATTTAATCCTATGATCGGGTTTTGAACGACACCGATTGTTACCTTAGGGAATCTCAATAGATTATTTTCTTAGGACTCAACTTAGTGACAGACTATAAGTTGGAATAGTTATGATTTACGTGTAGTTCTCACAATATTGTCAGTGTTGTACTACTTGGCAATTAAATATGTAAATGTTACTGTTCAAAATTGTGGTGACAAAAAAAAAACGTATTATTATTATAGTTACCGTCACGTAAGTTGGCAAAGAGTGGGGGAAGTTTGCGCACGCACAATTTCATACATTTTTACATGCACAAACCTCCCCCCACTACGAAAATCTGTTGCCAACTTACGTGCCGGTAACTAGAAAGAAAGAATAATATTTATTTAGCACTGCAACTGTTTAAACAGCAATTACCTTCTGAGTTTCAACGCACTTATCATTTTTTTTCAAAGCGCCCATCAATCGTCGTCGTATATCGCTCGCCGATATGTCATTCTGAAACATTTGTGATTGGCAATTATGGCACAGAATTCTTTGTGTTTTAGGATCTCTAGCAATGTATAATAACGATCTAAAGATATCACTATAGACAGTTCGGAAATGTTGAAATTAGTGGAATGCCTTGTCAAGGTATACCAAATGATATCCGACAAGACACGTCGTCAAAAATATAAGGCTGCATCGACCTCGAAAAGATGTGTAAATGCTCATAATAAATGTTTATTTCTTTCTAGAATACAAAAATATCAGACCAGTCTGAATCACGTCGCGCCGATAACTTGGATCCTTATTTATACACAATGAAAGGTACAAACCATGACTATGATTATTTTCATGCTTCTCCCCTTTTATGTATTCGTACTGCAAAATTTTATTTTTAATAACTTACGTAACCTACTTTTAATATTAATATACTTTTATTCAATAGTACAGCAGTACGGTTCGCGAAATGTAGGAGTGAAGAGGAAACATTACTCATGAGTGAACAGCAAAAAAAAAGATTCCACAATACTCCACATACTTGATCAACATCTTGCAGTTCGAGCAGCGTGGAGTGCGGATGAGTGCGCACGCGCAGCTTGATGGTGACGCCGCCGTAGTACTGCAGCAGCTGCTCGCCGTCCGCCGTCACCACGGGCGAGCACCACTCCTGGTCGCTGTCGTCTGTGGGGTGGGGGGGGGGGGTGTAAGTTATTATTGGTCATCTGTAGGTATGTCAGGTGACAGGTGTAGACACGCGAATTTTTCAAGTGGGCGTGGATGGCATAATCCGAAATGCGAAATAAAAATTCTCGTACATATGATTTGACCAATACGGATTGTATGGACTTTAAAAGAGACTTTGACCTCTGAGTTTGTTTCGGTGTTACTCCTCAGGGTAGTCAGCTAGGAAACACCGGCCTCATCTAGCTTAAAATTATCAAAAAATATTGACATGTACAAGTGTTAATAAGTGTTGTGTTGAACCTAATTACAGAATAAATATAATTTATTATATAAAGAGAAGTAGTAGTCGAATTTAGACCATAGTATTGTAGTGTATTATAATATAATAGCTTCTCTACCAGTGGCTTCGCTCGTGTAAGTGAGAAGTAATTTTAAGGGAACCTTCTCTCACGATGAAAATATAATCTACTAGTGGACCGCCCCGGCTTCGCCCAGATATGTTATGGAATGTTTTTTCAAAATTTTCTTTCATAAGGACCTTCTCCTGACAATAACAAACACAACAAAAAAGAATTAGCGAAATTGGTCCAGCCGTTCTCGAGTTTTGCCCTTAGCAACACATTTAGCGATCAATTTTTATTATATAGATTAGGCAAATCTCGGTCAGTATCAATACATGAATGCAAAGCAAGAGAGCGAAACAAACAGCCCGAATTTTCTATTTACATAGCCCTGGGCTATTTATAAAGACTATTTACCATAACATGCATAACATTGGACTTAATAATCTATTAATCAGTATTTAAACTAAGCATAATGTTTATTTTCTTTTATATACGTCTGACAATATTAGTATAATAATAAATACATGTCTTCATTCACTTATGATAATTGTAAGGATAAATACAAACGTAATTTATTTTTAACCTATTCTGTCTCACTATAGTGCAAACAAAGGCCTCCCTTTCTTTCTTCCATTCCTCCCGGCTTTGGGCAAGTGTGGACCAATCCCGTCGATAGGCGACAATATCAAACATAAACAATAATATACAAGGTGGAAACGACGATACGACAAAAAATCAAAATACTGGCAATACTAGTTCATACGAACACGTTGCCTTTTATTACAGATTCGATGTCACTAACTGCATATCCTTGACTAGTTTCGAGTTTTTTTGACGTTTTATATAATTGGAAAGTTTATTTTTGATTTCGGTGACAGAATTTATCATAGTTTGAAAACATTCCTATGAACCAGTATAGCTAGTGTTTTCACTTATTGTCGTATCGATGTCTCCACATTGTATATGGAAGAGAGAAATAATGAAAAGTATTGATTGTTTCAGCTAACGTCATTCTAACTAATACACTTCTCATCAAAAAAATCGAAACACTTTCGTTTTTATTGTTTTTGTCCTAATTTTTTACAAAAGAGAATTAATTCCATGAAAAAAAAAACATTATTGTGTAGCTGGCAGTTTGGTCATTACAGTAAGAAGAAAAAAATCAAAATTCGAAATTAGAATTTCATTTGTTTATCCTATAAATGAAATTAATCACTGTTTTGAGACAAATGTGTATTTAGGGTTGGAGTACGTTTCTCGTTTAAAAACTAAAATTAGCGCTTGTCTTTAAACTTTTTGTTTCTTATTTCATTTACTGTGACTTTGGGACGTCTGAAAAAACTTTTTTTTCTAAAACATATGGATACTTCGCCCGCAGAAGCCGCCCAAGTGGTGGCATTGCTGGATTCTGGACTTAGTCAGCGTGTTGTGGCTGCAAGATTGCATCTAAGCTTATCATCTGTTCATAGAGTCTACAAACGCTATCGGGAGACTGGTTCGTTCACGCGCCGTTCAGGATCTGGCAGGAATCGGGTCACTTCTGAGCGAGATGATCGATTTATTGTAACAACCTCTTTACGAAATCGACGCCTTAACGCTTTTCAACTGCAGCAGCAGCTTCGCGTTGTACGAAGAGTAGCTGTAAGTGACTCTACAATAAGAAGAAGGTTGAAGGAACGCGGATTGGCACCGCATAAGCCAGCGAATGGGCCGAAATTAACTGCAGACCATCGAAGAGCGCGCCTTAACTTTGCACGCGAGCACCTAACTTGGTCATACCTTCAGTGGAGCAAAGTACTGTTTTCTGATGAGTGTAAAATTATGCTGTATGGTAACGACGGAAGGAACAAGGTCTACAGAAGAGATGGAGAACGCTTTGCACAATGCTGCATTGAAGAAAAGGTCAGGTCAAGGTCCGCGGTTCGTGGACGGTTTGGGGAGGAATCAGCGCCGACGGTAAGACAGAACTTGCCTTTGTATCTGGGCCACGGCTGCCTGCACTAAACTCTCATCGGTACATCGAACAGTGTCTTGAACCTCATGTGATGCCCTATGCACATTTTATTGGCAACGACTTCATATTCATGCACGACAATGCTAGAGCTCACACCGCGGGCGTCGTACGAGATTATCTTACCGAAGTCGGTATCTCCATTATGGTATGGCCAGCAAGAAGCCCGGACATGAATCCCATTGAACATCTATGGGATGAATTAAAGAGACGAATTCGAGCAAGAGATCCAGCCCCAGAAACACTTAGCCAGCTGCAAAATGCAATCCAAGAGGAATGGGATAATATACCACAACATGTGATCGTGACTCTCATCCGATCGATGAAGAACCGTATGGAAGCAGTAATAAGAGCTCGCGGAGGGAATACAAGTTATTAAATAAACGTTTCTTACATTTTTTTTCATTTACGCGTGTTGTTTTACCCATTTCCTTCATATTCCATACAGGGTAAAAATTACTCATTATACAAAATACGAAACCTATGAAGACTTAATTTGAATTTAGAACATTAACATTAGGATTTAAAAACCTCATACTACTCACTATTAAATGACATTTTACATTTATTCCTAAATAGACACATTTTTCTGATAATCCTTATCAAATCATAAACTGCGAGGTGTTTCGATTTTTTTGATGAGAAGTGTATTATAAATTTGAAAGTGATTTCGTTTATTCGTTAACTCTTCACGTCTTAGGGCCTGAACGGAATTGAGTGAAACTTAGCACAAAGGTAGACCATGTCCTCGAATAGGATATAGGGATTTTCATCCCGGGAGTATGTTCCCTAGGGTTCATTCTTTACTTTCACGTGGCTAGTTTAAAATAACGACAATAGGATAAGTAGTATTTAGTGCGTACTTTGGGTGCTGACCTCTTTAGTTGGATCTGGTTCGAAGTTTCGATGTTAATGGCACATTATGAGTGAAACGAGATAAAAAAAGGATTCAAATGTGAAAGAGAGATAGTTGGCTGTCAAGGCCATACTTGGATGAAGTAATTATTTAAAAAAAAAACTTATCCATATATAGGAATACAAAATGTAACTTCGACTGCCCAACAGCAATTGAAAATCAGTAATAGCTGACTTTTTCGTGATGTCGTGGTTGATCCCATGGTTAAAGTTTTAGTGCAATGCATATATATATAGTCCGACATAAAGTCTAAATAAGTACTTTATTTTCTTTATTTGTCTGTTCTCCACAGTACCTTTTCCCTTGGCGAAGGTGAGAACGGGCGAGGGCATGGAGGGCGGCGGCATGGTGTCGGGCGGAAATCGCGCGCAGTGCGCCGGCGTGGAGTAGTGCACGGCCGTCGCGGGCGGCACCATGCACCACCACTTGATGCCCAAGCACTCAGGTATGGCCTGCAAGTTTATAAACGTTCATTTTGTTACTAGGTTTTACTCGTCAACGATGACACAAAAATCGTGCATCCTCTCGAATAAAAAGGACACGCGGCAATAGTTTAGTTTACTTTCAGTGAAAAATCATGTAATCGGAACAGTGGTGATGTAACAGTTAGTTTGTAACTAATGCCTTTTTTAGCTCTAAGCCTGTTCTTTTTCTTAGCCTGTTTCTAAATCGTAGCAATCTTCATTAGAAGATGTACACTTCAAGACAATTTGCACTCACTACATCCGCTCACAGTTTGTGCCTGATCCCAATTGACGCAATTGCAACCTATTCGCGCCATTGCAATTGCCAACTATCATAATTCACATACTGAAAGAAGCGATATTCGAGACATGATTATGAGCAGAGATCGGAATAGGTAGACTATATTGTGACGAGGATATCCTTGGCTCCAGGTCTCTGGCAGACAAGGTAGCCCTTTGGAAGAGTCTGGCGAAAAGTAATAGAGAATTTGAAACAGGAATTTAAAAATTGTTTAGTTTTTTATTTGGTACTCCGGTACCAACTTTCTTTGAAGGCAGACGCCAAATATATTTTGAAGTTTAAATCTCAAATATAGTTTTATTTGATAATAATATCATAAGTAGCATTAGTGTGAGTCCGCCGGTGTTACAATATTTACCTAAGCTTCGTGGGAGTAGAATTGATAAAATCCTGGATTCATAAATGGAATCATGACAATCAAAACCCGGGATTATAAAAACATGAACTAACTTCGAGTACAGTTACAAATTATTGATTGGAAGAAAGATTTGTGCGAAAACAAAGCTATTTAATTTAACAGTTTTAGTAGGTACGGAAATCTAAAAACATAATAAGATTCTTCGATACAATCATTTTGTTCAAATGTTTTCAAATCGCAATAAGTAATTTGCAATTTCTTAAATCCCAGGATACAATCGTCATGTTTATGATTTTGGGATTTTAGAGGAGGTATTATCAACTGTATGTTAGTTACTTCCACGAACATTAGGTAAATATAGTCTACCTATTCCGATCTCTGATTATAAGTTAAGATATTTGCCTTTCATAGTATTCTAGCTTCACCACGTACGGGTGCAACTAGAATGCTATACTCCTTTAAGTTTAATTAAAACGTTAATTGTAATTTATAATTAGTATAAGGAACGATGGAATTGTCATCGTCATTTTTATGTATAAAAATCCCTTAAAATCAATAAAGATATAAAAATAAAAAAATAAAAAGGTAACATATGATATAAAAGAGAAGAGAGTACCCCAAGATGTACCCCCGATGTTCGGCATGAAAAAAGTTTGTTGAAATCGAATTATACACATCATGTCGAACTTTTTTTACATAATACAACCTTTTTACAAGATTTATGTTCCTTTACCTGACGATTGTCGTTGACTTCAAGATAAGCCTTCTGCTACAAATACAGGGTTACTTCGTAGACATTGCGCAAATTTTACGTACCTATAGCAAGATCATACCAAATAAATAGATACGTATTATTTGTTGTACCATGTTCGAACCAAAAAATTGTAAAATAATCATATTCACTCTTTTCGATACTTAATAACGAGTCGACTGATGACAAATCTACAAAAATAAAAAAATAAACATTTGAATATTAATACTAGCTTTTGCCCACGACTTCGTCCGCGTGGAATACTTACTTGGGGCAGACATTTTTTAGTAAAGTTTCAGTCAATGCCACTGAACTGAGAAAGAATAGATAGATTAACAAATTTTAATTTCTTTTAATTGGCATAACTTTTTATTTATGAATCGATTGACATGAAACATACACTAAATGTTAAGTGAAGCTTACCACAATGTATTAGTGAAAACCACATCTAAATCGGATAAGCCATTTCTGAGATTAGCGTGCACAAACGCACAGATAAACAGATAAAAATCTAACAATAATTGTTTTGGGTGCTATTTGCGTTGATAAAGGTCCCAATAATATTATATCTTCCATGTACAGACAGCGATCCGTTACATTTTTATTATATGTATAGATAGATTATACTAATAATGTATAATAATAAAACTGATTGCATGGAAGAAATATCCGCACTGTCTCCGAACTAACCTTATATAGTTATGGAGTATTATTAAGTGTATTTTATTCGTTAGTTTTTCCTATTTATTTCACGATGATGGTTATGTTACCTCCGTCATCGCGGAGGAGGAAGAGGGCTCGTCGGGCGTGTGGAGGGGCTGCGCCACGGCCAGCGTGAGGCGCGTGTGGTTGTGCACTAAGAACTGCGGGCACGGGTCCGGCGCCACCACCACCAGCCAGCGGCTGTCCTGCTTCATCTGCGTCACCACTATCGGCACCTGAAACACACCAGTTACTCTTATAATTCATCTGGACAACATAATTGTGGGAAACAAGATACACTGTTGTCATTATATTGTAGCATCCGGAGGGATGTTCGAATAGTGGTGGGACAGCAGTGTATCTTGTGTGCCAGCGACAGACGGTTGAAGTGAGCGATCTGTGGGAAGAGTTAAAATAATGACAAAATTGACTATTTATTACAAATGTCAAAGATCTACAAATGCACGGCCACGTGCGTCCAAATGGTGTCAAAACTCCACTCGGACGCACGTCAACCAATTAAATACATGAATGGTCACCCATCCAAAGACAAACATCGGCAAGCGTTGAAGTTGACCCGTGTGGCCTGTCCTCAGGTTGCTTCAGAGTGCAGCTAAGGAACGTTTGGAGATTGCAGCTGCATAGTATAATACTGTACGTATTCTGAATGTGAGGACCATGTAGGTACATCGCAATATTAGGGGTTCATATCACAGAACCCAAACTGCCAGACTAACGGCAGTTTGAGTTCTGTTCTTTATGTGGCCTATCCAAATGTTTTACTTTGGTATTGTTCGTCAAGTCGTTGAGCTCCCTAAAGTTTTAAGTTAAGTTAAGTTAAATCTGTGTGGTACTTTCCTCAGAAGACCACTTCAGACATTAACCTACATGGTTCTCATATGTTTGACCAGTACTATTGTATGGACTTTAAAAGAGACTTTAACCTCTGAATTTGTTTCGGTGTTTCTTATCAGGGGAGTCAGCTAGGAAACACCGGCCTCATCTAGTTTAAAATTACCTAAAAAGATTGATGTGTAAGTGTTATGTTTAACCTACTTACAAAATACATATACATATTCGAACATACATCCACACACATTCACCCGTATATTTACACACACAAACCCACAACAAGCACACACCACCACACATCGCCTCCACATTTTACTCGTACACGCACAACTATCACTGTTGTCAAGGTTAAACGGTAGATCGACACTGTCCACTGTTGTATAAATAATGGTAAATTAATAGGCTAGAGTCTAGCCTATTAATTTACCATTATTTATACCCTAACCTATATTTTAAGAGACAGTGTCTAGCCGCTAGAAACTGTCTCTTAAAATATAGGTTAGCCTAGTTTAAGAGGCAGGGTTACTATAATTATGTATAGAATTTTTTGCAACGCACTGTAATGCCTACAATAAGTCTACTCGTTAGATATACCTACTTGTGTGCATTTCTGTAATTATTTTGGTAAATAAACTTATTATTATTAACCTTTTGAACGCCACTGTCACGTATAGGTGACAAGCAAGCGCGTAGCCTGTACGCCAAACGTCACAAATACGTGACAAAAAGTACGGTAAATTTGTGGCTTGGCGTCGGGGGCACGCCGATGCGTTTATGTTCTGGCGTTCAAAAGTTTAAAATAGTACATTGTTCACCGAGAGGAGAAAGTGACCGATTACCGTCGAGGGTGTCGTTTGAAGCCCGAGCCGTAGGCGAGGGCTTTAAAACACCCAAGATCGGGAATCGCAGTTTCTCTCGAGTGATACATAGTGCTTTATACTACACCTAGAAGGAAAATAAAAAACGAAATCTTTACTAATTGAAATTTATATTGAAATTGTTGCAGTTAAAACTGAATCCTCAAACAACACACAAATTGGAAATGGCGCCAATGGCGTCTGCAATTTTCACATGTTCTTTTTTCAAATTGTTTATCCTGCCGCCGCAGGGTCGCACTGGCAGCCCGACACCATCCAACACACAGCTAGTGGCCAGTGTCATTTTGCGAACTTGGAGATAAAAACTCACTGTAAAAACTTTTTGGCTTTTGATATTTAGGTTACCGGCGCATAGTCTTACCCAAAATTAAAAAAGAAAAACCACGTAAGAAATGGATTTTCATACACTTTTCTCTCCCGCTCAGATGCGTTTTCTCCCCGCATATTTGTTCGATATGCAATGACGTACTTTCTACCGTAAATTTGATAAAGTATCAAGGTACTTTCCAAGCAGGTGTAGTATAAAATACATATCATATATCACTAACCGACTTGAGACTGCTATTGATGAGCGAGACGGCGCGACGCAGCGGCGGCTGGCCCAGGCGGATGGGCACCGTGAGGCGCGTGGGCAGCGCACTGCACGGCAGCGAGAGGCACAGGTAGGCGCGCAGCTCGGCCGGGTTGCCGCCGCGCCAGCGCCCGCGCAGCCAGAACTTGCACAATGGCGTGCCGTTTGCCGAGCTGGAATAACAAGATATAAAGATTTAGCAAACACTACCAAAAAAAAAGTGTGCTTCGTAAAGGTCTAAACCATTGGATTTTGATGGACTATTATACTTGGATAAGGACATATAATTCTTTTCATCCCTATAGTGAGTTCTCTTGGGACAATAAGACACTTTAAAAACAAAAGTGTAGACGTAGCGTAAGCGTAGGCGCTCTAATGAGAGGATCGGGCAACAAGACTCCTCTAACATAATTTTATCTTTATTTAAACTAGATATCAGTTGCATCACTGATGTTGAGTCAGTGAGGGACTCTTTGAGAATACTTTAATTGTGAATATAAACCTAAAGAGCGGAATATCCCTCCTGATTCTTGATAGATATAACCTGGGCGTCTTGTAAGTCAAGATTGTATAGGTTTCTTCTAGGCTATCGTGTTATACCATAAGAAAGAAATTAAAGATATTATGTATGGTGTAATACTGACCTGCCGTCTTTAGTCGGCGGCACCATTTTGAAGGTCTTGGGGCGCAGCGTGATCCAATCCTCCACGTCGTCCGGCACTACAATTGCTGTAATCTGCAAAAAACGAACATTCTTATCTACCTAATCTATCTATATTTAAAAAATGGTTTGTCTTGACTGATATGATACCAACGCTCAAGAAAAACTACTATTACGAGAAAGTTGAAATTCGGAATAAACGTTTATTGTATAACGTGCTTCACCCGCAAGAAAAGATTTTTGGAAATGTAAACTTTAAGGGAAATTTGGTATGGAAGACTTTGTTTTTGAAGCCGATATCTAAGCGGACGAAGTCGCAGGCATCATCTAGGTCGTCTATCTGTCTCACCGCTCTTAGTTCTTTCAAACAACACAATGGATTATATCACGATTCAGAATTTATTCTGGATGGTTTACTTGTTCATATTTACATTATATTAAGCGTTCCAATGTTTTGAAATATCACCAGATCAGTACATTGTACTCGTTCGAAAAGCAAAGGTGAGACGCTGGTTCCAAAATATTAATATTATCTCATTCAACAGCGTGCGTGGAGCGATGACCTGATGAAAGACGTGAGAGTCCGTTGAACGCGAGAGACACAGGTTCGCTCGATATGGCAATGCTTTTTTTTAATGATGGGTAATCATCAAATGACTTCTTCCGCTATGGGTGGAGCGGAAGGGCGTGTCAGACTCTTACTGACTAAAACCCATCCGTGTTCCTTCTAAAGCCCTTTGCTGTCCAGGGCCGCGGTGACTCTTTCGAACAAATCCGCAACCCTGGCAGGCTATGGCCTTGGCGAGCCCCGTCTTCTATGCTGACATCTTTTGAGGAGCGCGTGGAATACAACGCGCCTTCGACCCGGGTCTGGTGGTGATCGGACAGCGAGCCACCCAACGTGAGCCGTCCGTAGGCCCGCGTAGGTGGCCGGGGTGAGCCCTGCGACTCCCGATAGGGCAATGCTTGAGGTCTATGTTCAGTGACGAACTAAGTGGAATGGTCGTCTGCCTAGCTTCTCAAATATAGGGGCGACTTCCAGTCCAAAAGGATGCAGCTGAATACCAGTATTGATCCATGACCCAGTTACTGTTACAGACTTTCCAGGAAATGGCTATCCGCAACGATTGCCGAGTGATACGCCTCTCGTGTCTCCGTATAAATGGGATAGTTAACAATTGGCGACTCCAGTAAAACGTTAAGACTGTGATCGACCGATATGTGCTGCAAGTTAGCCACGAGCTCCTCTTAACTAACTGATGATGGACAGCTTACCAGCAGGTCGGTGTCGAGCCTGTTGATGAGCACGTAGGACGACGACACGCCCAGCACGTTGATATTTTCCTTGATCTCGTAGTACAGCGTCAGTAACGCAACCTGGAACATATTTTATAAGTTTCATATAACCTTAAGGAAATGATTCCTGGATATATCAAAAAGTAAAGTATTTTTTATATGGGATTCTTGTAATATTTCCGAAATTTGGAGAGGACAACGTCTGTTGGTCCAGCTACAAAGACAGGCAGGGCTAAATGTTACATTACATATGTTCAGTTAAATTTGTCAATCTTAAATTAGATTTGGCTGTCTGGATGTATCTTCTGAATATTAGACGAATAAGTCTGTGTAGCTTGGTTGGTTGCATGCTCCATCGTCGAACAAATAATCGCTTACTATGATGTAGTCAAATGCGGGCCAGTAAAGATTAAGAAATAATATGGCATAGTAGGGTCACCTTCTGGTTGCAGAGGATGGCGAAGTTGGCGGCGTGGTCGAGTGCCACGTGACCCGGCGGCGGCGTGCCGTAGCGCCCGGGGTCCGCCGTCGACACCTGCAGCTGCGAGCTCACGAACGTCTCGCGCCCCATCTCCACCGACATGTAGAAAGGTTTCTGAAATACAAGGCGTTGACTTCGCATCTGTACGTTTGGGCGTCAGGTATCAAATAAATAGGTAGATATATTGCAGTTCTTTTACCACTCAATAATTTCTCTTCTGTATTATCTAACTAAATTATAAAGAATATCATTCCAAAAACGTCACGCAATAGTGAATATACATGAAAAAAATATCAATTATATAACCAACCGAAAAAAATCGATAGAAAAACTAACGAGATATAACAATTTTAAGCGAATATGTTAGTGCTTTTGACAACAAAAGCTAATTCGGTGTTGATAGCCAATTGTTCAATCGTTTTCTAGAGCTAATTAGTATCTCATTTACAAATAAAAAATGGCATGTATGTATATTCCCTATAGAGATTCAGTTACTAATGCTGAAAATACCTGTACGATGGCAGAAGGCGGTGAGATGGCGGTGCCGGCCTGCAGCTTGCAGAGCGGCGCGGCGTCGTAGGAGCGCAGCGTGAGCGACACGGGCGACGCGTTGCACAGCAGCGCCACCGGGCACAGTTGGATCTCCAGGCTGCAGCCGCCGCCCGCGCGGACCGCGGTGTACCGAACCTGTACATATTCACATAGTTTGAACTCATCTTCTATCCATAAGTATAATAAAAATGAATCACTAAATGTGTTGCTAAGCTCAAAACTCGAAAACGGCTAGACCAATTTCGCTAATTCTTTTTTTGTTGTGTTTGTTATTGTCAGGAGAAGATTCTTATGAAAGATTTTTTTTTAAATTATTACATCCGGGCGAAGCCAGTGCGGTCCACTAGTTGAAGATAAAACCATGAAACTTTGTATTTAGGCACTTCATAAAAATAAAACATATGATTTAGCGTTTTTAGAAAACAAAAATGGCTGCCCAAAATAACTTTTCCACGCGGACGAAGTCGCGGGCAACAACTAGTTATATTTATTTATTTTCAGCGTGCTCTGTACATCTGCAGAGCAAAGGCTTCCTTTCTTTCTTCCATTCCTCCCAGCTCTGGTCAAGTGTGAACCAAACCTGTCGCTGGTATGGCACTCGTCCCGCCATCTTCTCTTGGGTTATGTCAGACAATTTCAGGGATTTTTACTGTGTTAATATTTAAGCCCATGAAACGTTCGAAATGTGGCAGACGTGTACAGCTCAGTCAAAATTTAACTTGGCTGCTTTTTGGGTGTTCCCAAAGCTATCCTTGTTTGTCAACAAAACAATCAACTTACTTTCCTAGGCATAATACCTATGATGTATGTTTAGAGTGTATCGTTGCTGTTAGTTGATACTCACAGTGACGTCGCAGCGCGGCTGCAGCGAGGCGGGCATCCACACGCCCTGCCAGTGCTTCTGCACCACGGAGTAGGGCCACCCCGTGTCCGCGTTGCTGCCCGAGCGCTTCACCCTGTACCGATAAATAACATGGTTTATTGCCCAAAAAAAAATGCTTGGTATTAATACTAGGAAGCAGTTTTAGAATTCGATAATGAGAATTTACTACTAAACTTATCATTTGCTTAGAATCCTTCTAAGAATAAACACGCTGATGTATGCGAATTTGGAGAGGAAATGATACGTTATCTTGGTATGTACTTTAGAATTTTACTACCATATATGGAAACCTGTTTGCTCTGGTTTTCTGACTCTTTTTGTTGAATTGATGATTGATTAGTCATTTCTTTGTCTGTAGAAACCGGTCCCGGTTTCCCCCGCAAGGGACGGTCATCGCCCGTGCCATTGTTAAGCCGGTCACCACTCTGATTCCGGGGATGCAAATTACGAACGTGAGACGAGGCTTCTGATATCGCCTGCTGAGTGTGAGAGTCACGAGAGTCGCTATGCTCTGGACGCTACGACAGGAACTGCGGGTATTCTTAGCCCGCAGTTCAGCACGGAAGTTGGTGGTATTACGGAAGGGGGACCCTTTCTTGCAGACGCGAATCCTCGAAGAGTGGCTCACGTTACCGGTTCTGGTTGTTTTAAATTTTAACCAGTATAACCCGTTTATTGTATAGTGATTTTTTTATCAAAAATTTCATCATTCAGTCATTAAGAATTTTAAACCGATCGCTTAGTTTAAACTGGTTGCAACCGTGTTTTGGACAAGCGCTTTTACTCGGATTTTTATTTAAAAGGATTGAAGTGAATTTGACGACTAAGTTTTTGTGCCCTGCCACATCTTTGGTATCTCTAATTAGTACTTATTGTTTAAATTACGACGTTTTTTTCCATAAAATGAATCAAGTAATTATTTTTATATATATATTTGTTTGTCTATTTTGCGAGTTTTTTATTTCTGCAATAAATTCAATGTTTCATGTAGGTAAGTCAAGTGCTTTTTATTTTGCTATAGTTCGTCATATCACGAATTCTAGATTGGTAAGACTGCGTCAGAAGGCGACGGCGACACAACACGATGATATGAATCCGGCTTAGGTAGGGCTGTCTTTCCACCAGAGAAGTCTAAGTTGCGAGGCATCACATACCGACAGTAAAAAAAAAATGATTGAATCTCACATGTTCTAATTGTTTGACAGTCATTATACAACCATCGCTGTTTGATTCACAATTAGGGCACGGTGTGGGCACGGTTAGCGAGTGGCAAAATGGGTTTTTATGTCTTTAAAACCCCATTTTACTGCATATTGGATGTCTATCCAATGAACGTAGCTCAAGATACTTCCTGGGCCCATAAGATTAACCACCAACATCGAAAAGAAAAGAAAAAAGCTCTTCACTGTTCAAAAAAAGTCGAAATTCCGTAGTGTTGCTATTTAAATAAGTTTACATAAGTTGGCTTACCATTGCCAGATGTCCTTGATGACGTCGTCGATGTTGCAGACGGGCGCGCGCTTGTCAAACACGGACGTGTCGGTCACGCCGTAGTGCAGCGGGACCGCCTCGCGCGTCACCGGGGACTCTATCTCTCTGTAACATTAATGAATCAATCCTTTATTGCAATGAAAATTTAGTAAAAGGCAAACATTAGTTAATGTGCACTTGAATAGCGTTAAAGAAGTGCATTGGTATTCGTTCTAGGAATACCCTGACGTCAATTTCCCCCAGATCAACTTGGTTATTTTTAGCAGGAATTTTATGGATATGAATTTCGGATCTGGATACAGATTCGGATTTAAAAATATATACAGGTTCCGGGTACGGTAGGATTATCCGTTAATTTCGGTTATGAATATTAGATTTTTGAGATTTCATTAAAGTAAAACACGAACAAAAAAACTGGCCAAGTGCGAGTCGGACTCACGTGCAAAGGGTTCTGAACGAATTTCATTTTCGTAACATGTCGTTTTAAAACTAAAGACTTCTTATAGGTTTTCCAGTAATCTACACTTCTGGACACATCTATTGGACCACCTTAGAGTTTAGGTTTCGATGGCCCCTACCGAAATATGATTGCTAGATTGAACAAAAACTGTTGATGCAGTTTTAAACCTGATACATTTTACCATCTTTTTCGATCGTATTGTTTTAAATTTGAATTCAGAATACCATACGACATGGAGCTACGCCTAACAAGTCGGATATGCGCCTTGTTAAAGGCAATTGATTTTTGAATAAAAAACATGTTTTATCAAATAAAGGTTTAATTTAATAACGCGTGTTGCCTCCATGGGCATCTACCACAGCTCTCATACGATTAGGCATAGAGTTTATCAACCGCTCTATGCAATTTTGAGGGATCATCTCCCATTCCTCTTCTATGGCAGTTTTCAACTCCTGCATCGTCTGGGCAACTGGCTGACGAGCCCTAACACGTCTTTTTAGCTCGTCCCACATGTGCTCAATGGGGTTCATGTCTGGGCTTCTGGCTGGCCAGTCCATAACTGTGATGTTCACATCCCGAAGATATTCCCTGACGATGCCGGCCGCATGGGCTCTTGCATTATCATGCATAAAAAGGAAATTTGGGCCCACATAGTCCGCGTATGGTATCACGTGAGGTTCTAAGCACTCACGAATGTACCTTTCAGCATTTAATGTTGGCAGCCGTGGTCCTGTAACAACCTCAAGTTGAGTTTTGCCGCTCGCGGATATACCGCCCCAGACAGTCCATGAGCCACCGCCATAAGCAACCCTCTCTTCAAAGCAGCATTGTGCGAAACGCTCTCCCTTACGTCGGTAGACCTTCTTCCTTCCATCATTGCCATGTAACACAATTTTAGACTCATCAGAAAAGAGTACACGGCTCCAATCTTGCTGTGTCCAATTTAAATGACTGCGTGCGAAATGAAGGCGCGCTGTTCGGTGGGCTCGCTTTAGTTTGGGCCCATTAGCTGGCTTGTGTGGTACCATATCGCGTTCTTTTAACCTTCTCCGAACAGTTCGAGCGCTCACAGATACTCCGTGGAAGTCGCGAAGTTGGTTTTGTATCTCAATGGAGGTAAGGTGACGATTTCTCAAGCTGGTCGTCACTATGAATCGATCCTGCCTTTCAGTTGTGACCCGAGATCGTGGCCTTCCTTGGCGACGAACAAAGCCGCCAGTCTCTAGGTACCTCCGATAAACATTTCGGACCGCAGATTGACTTAAATTAAGTTGAGCACTCACGTTTCTTTGGCTGTGTCCGGCCTGAATAAGTGCCACAGCTTGGGCGGCGACTTCAGGTGAAGTATCCATAGATTATTGATAGAACCTCACCTTAATGTTAAGAATAAGTAATGTTTGTTGCAAAACCAAAGATATCAATCACTTTTTCAAGAATTAAATCCAAGTAAACCAATAAAACCAAGTTTTCTTAGTATTCGATTGTTTGATATCAACAAACAGGCTCGAAATTGTCTTTTGTTTCTTTAAATTCTGTGTTCGAAATTCAAAAAAAGACTATTGAATGAAATTGTGAATGTGCCAGGTTCAAAACTGCATAAAAACTTTTTGCTCGACCTAATATAAAATTTTAGCTAGGACCAAACGAAACTGAAAATACAAGGTGGGCCAATAGATGTGTCCAGAAGTATATAAGTCTCTAAGTAAAAAGTAAATCAATTTTAGGCCCAGTAGTTTCGGAGATAAGGGGGGGAATGGTCATTTTTAGTTTTATTTCTTGAATAACTTAAAAACTATTTACTTCTCAATTATGAAAAAAAAATAGAATTAAAACCCTGACAATAAGCCCTTTAATTTTATACGTCACAAAGTACAGCTTTTTATTAAATTTTCTAGTTTGACCCCAAAAGTGACCAACAACAACAGATTCAAAGCTATTTTTGTTTTTTTTTTTTTGTTAAATCTTATCTTTCTTTTTTCAAATAATCATTAAAAGCGCTTCAATACATGCAGTTTTCCGACATTGACGATCAACTGGAAGTGAAACACAATAAAATGTATCAAAACATTACTTTTAATTAAGATTTTGTGTACCTCGTTAGCCATCATTAAACAAAGCTACTAATGAAAATGATTAAATATCTTCTTTTTTGGGTATTATTTGAACAACAGCCATTCCAAAACAGCAGGCCCGTAATAGATTTTATATTATTTATGAAATAATTGATTACATAAAAAAACATACTATGAGCAAGGACCGGAAAGGTAGAACATATTTACCTCAATTTTAGTTCAATATACTTAACAGCTTATTCTACTGGTTATTGTAAAGTTTAGGTTAATATACTCTACGACTTACGAGTATCTATCCCGATGACTGGTTAATTCAATTACTTTCAGAAAACACATTTTTAGCAAGACTTGTCAGATTTCCTGTCTTCTAACCACCCATAACGACTGCCAAAGAAACACAATTACACAAACATAATAATATATTTATGTTTCTGTTACCCCAGAATACACAAACGCTACTTTATTCCAAAACATAATAAAAAGCAGCGCCATCATCACCGAGTGGGGGTACCGCAGCGAATATGATTAACTCCCGGATAACGTAAGTGTGTGTCAAGTTATAACTGATCAGTTAATTGTACCCAAAAAAAGTTACCAATCAGAAACACACGGTTTAGATACTTTGACATAACGATGTATGTCTCTTTGTCGCTACTTGTGTAAGAGTGCAAATAAGAACCTTTATTAAGTTGGGTTAGAAGTATAACAGAATCAGTGACAATATAGTAAACCTTTTAGATACTAAGATCATACAATAACCGTAATATGATATCCATATTTGAAACTTTAGAGTTAGGTGACAGGGGGGAAAGGAAGATATAAATGTCAATGTCAAAGCATTTATTTCAAATAAACCATTATCAGGTACTTTTGAATTGTCAAAGTCAGTCCGACAAAAATATGAAGCTATTTGCACGTTCCAAAGCGTAGATCTCTACGGAGAAGAACGTGCAAGAAACTCCACGGACACCACAAACCCCAAGTAACATGGGACATGGTATATATAAGATGCCGTTGAAGAGTCTTAAGATTTGAAGTGCCTCAATATCAAATACTGATAATAATGAATACTATAATATACACAACCCTTGGTTTAATACGTTATTTACATACCGTACGGTCAACTAATACGTTCACGGACACTAAAACCACTTTATAAATATTTTTTTTAACAAAACACTTACTTGGCTGGCACGTTATATAACCTATTAGGAAATATAAATGTTGAAGTCATTATGTTTTACAATTTATTAATCAGCCCTAATCAGCTAAACTGATTTGGATGACATTCGGCACAAGAGTGGACCGTGTCATGGATACATTTCATGCCAAAATTATAAATTATGTGTTATGTATGAGAGATTAGCTAACTCGGACCTTTATAAATAGGTATTAAACCTATTTGTAAAGGTCCGAGATTGCTATTACAAATATACAAAAGTGTATTTAAGAGGCTATCTCTGGAAGTACTGAAACTAGTCTATATTAGGGATGTGATTAAATCTAAAATTTTAATAATTTTTTCGCACCATATCAAACCTTTTGTCATATTAATTTTAAATATAGGCTTGGTTCCTGCATGGCCTATATCACAGGAAAAGTTAGTTGGGAGCGTACGTCTCAAAACTGACAAGCACCTACCTGTATTGGAATGACAAGGAGTGCCTGGCAGAGGTGGTGCCGGGCGCCTGCAGGTGCGTGCTGGTGCCGCGCCCCGGCGTTGTCTGCAGCAGCGGTGCCAGACGCGCCGGTGCAGGCGGCGCTGACGTCTTCTGCTTCTCCTCGGGCAGCGTCACGGTGTCTGTTGCTATCAGCACCTGGGGAATAAAGCACGGGAGATTTAGTGTCGTTCCTAAATCAACAGGTTTGTTTAGTGGCTACAAATATTAATTTTAAAGAGTTGTTTTTATTGAAATCGATGGCTATTTGACGCGCAATTAATGTGACGCATATCGTTACAATGTGGGTAAGTTACTTATTTTGATTTAGTTCGTTTTTTAATGGTGTGCGTCGTGACTGGTGCATAAAATTTCTTTTTCTTTCAAATTGGGCAAGAGACCCCTTCGAATATTTTTCGTTTTTCCTATTAGTTTCGGATTAGACCATCCAAGCCCTTTTGTAGTAATACTCACGTCTGTGTCGAGCGGCAGATGCGAGTGCAGCACGTACAGCGGCCACAAGGTCGCCAGGATGCGCCCGTCGGTGCGCCCGCGCACCACACGGCACCACACCGACACGAACTGGGACTCGCCTTCTGTTGGCACTGAAAAATAATTAAATACACAAAATTAAAAACCATTTCCTTCCATTGCAAGATGAATTGAAGAAGTACATCAATAACGACAAGTTTGTTGTTTTCATGTCTGATTATACAAAACAAGTGGTATTTTCAAGAAAAGTAATAGCACGTAAATAACGTGTAGGATACGGTATAATACGCACGTTTTACACGGTGTGAATAGGCCCTTAATTATAGTAAGGGCCTTTCTCCTTTGCGTATTTAAAACTAATGCGCCCACGACACGATCAATTGCAATCGTCAATTTTCCGTTATTGTCAATTGCCATTGATCGTTTAAAAGTACAATTGAAGCGATTGTCAATCGCAGTTACGTGATTGAAAGAAATTGATATTTTTTTACTGATTCTCATTGACAGGAGCCATTAAAGCTGTCTATAAATTGTTAAACTGAGTCTTTCTCAATCGTTTCCATCATTCGCGCGTCTGACAGCAGTGAAATTTTCCCTCACTGCCTGTGCGAACACCAACAGTTCTAATGCCAAAAAAACATACTGAACGCAAACACATTGAAACCTGCATTTAAGGCACTTCAATTGCAATTGTCAATAACGTAGCACATTGAAAATTGTCATTGATCGTCTCGGGGGCGCTTAAAGCATTTAATGAACAAATTGTCTACAACATTGCAATATAATTAAAGTGGATGATGATCTCACCTTTGACCAGCCATGGAACGTTCTCCTTGGGGCATTCCTTCAGCGGTATGTCGCCGGACCAGCAAGTGTTGTGTGTTTTAAACTTGATCCTGCAACAACACGTTTCCGTGTTATTAGTTTCAATGGAGAGATGGCAGTTTATTACTAAATAGAATGGAAGAGAATAGAATAGAAAACATTTATTCGATACAGACACAACACAACAGCAACAAAACACAAAGTAAAAAAGAGAACAATCATAAGACAACAATAAATTATCTAGCCAGCCGCTAGCTGAGCGTGCCTATACCGAAAGGGTTACCATCTCAGCATTTGCTGGGCGTCAGACACCCAGCGCTGGTTTTCAGTTGGCACCCTGCAGTGACACACGTGACACACACTTAAATCATGGTTTAAGACGGAAAAATCATACTACTGTCTACAATGTAAGTGTTTCAAAAGTTGCGTTTTCATTATATTGATGAGGATGTATAATTATGTTTAGGAGTCGGCGATCATAGTGGTTTATTTAGGTAGTAATAGCGCAATGATTGGCCCATTAAGATTTAAACATCATCATTTACTACTTTCAGTGCTATAATGATTTTTACTACTACACTCTTTACTTTTTGCCCGTAACTCCGTGCGCGCATATACTGGTATCTTTTTCCGTTCCCGTATAGCCTATAGCAGGGATGGCCAACCTTTTTTGGCGAACGTGCCATTTTCGTTACATAAATAATTTTTGCCATGACGTGTCACTAAAAATCTTGACTAGGTGATACAATGGACAAAAAATAACACTAGACGCCATTAACTTAACTCTATTTTTGTAACTATAAATTAATAAAGCAATCTTAATGCCAATCAGCTTTGTGTTCAGCATGATTTCTGTTGTTGCTAATCATTCAAGATGCTAAGTAATCTTGTATAGGCGTCCCCAAATTATTTTGATGCGTGCCACGACTAGCACGCGTGCCATAGGTTCGCCATCCCTGGCCTATAGCCTTCCTCATGAACGTGGCTATCATAATAATATACAAAAATAATTTACCAAATCCGACTGAACTCGAACGCGCAATTTCTGTTTTTTCCCGTTACCCGAATATGGTTATCATACACAAAAAAAAACCAAATGCAACTGGTAGTTCCAGAAATTAGCGCGTTCAAACAAACGAACAAACGCTCTTCAGCTATAATATTAGTCGGCAATGAAGCGTTGTTGCGACTAATGTTAAATTATATTAATTTTACATTATATCCTAAACGGTGAGTTCAAATTACATACTATAAGAACCAAAGTTTATCTTCATAAAATTATCTTGTTGATGATTATATTATTTTTATTATTATGCTTGATTATGGTCGAAAATCACCTTTTATTTGTAATAAATTATTTTACCCAAAATGACTTAATGTGGCTTATTTATCTTATATAGTGTCGCGGAATTTATTTTAGATCTACTAAAAACCAATATTTTTGTAGTAAATGGTACTTACGTATAATTAGCCAGTACCCCAACGCACGCGGAACAGTTCGAAAACCCTTTGCTTCCGACTTACTTCATGAATATCAATATTTAGGGCTAACCAAGAACTTTAGCGTAATGATAAATGAATGTACAAAAGACATATACCTACAAAAAGATTTTTTCAAATTTGACTGGTAGTTCTAGGGAGTAGCCAAACAGTATGGGATAAGGGCAGGACGATGATTCAGATCTATGTTTTACAATGAATAAATGAATCTGAATCTGATGATTATGATAACTTAGGTTTATTATTAGGCGATTAGAGAAACCCAGGTTTGCTGCGAGAACTACACTTTGAGTTTATCTCCTCTTTTTTCATGAGTTATCTAATAACTTTGTAATATGTCATTGTATGTGTCAATAAAGGCAGTCTTACTTGAGCACCATCTCGCAGTGGGCGCTGCAGACGACGCTGCGGCCGACGGTCTCGGCGAGCAGCTCGCCCGAGCTCACCGTGTGCCACTGCGGCGTGTCCTTTCCGTGCGACCGGACCTGCACGAAAGAACCACTACTTTATAATGCACTAGCTGTTACCCGCGACTTCGTACGCGCATACCCTTTTTTCCGTTTCCGTAGGCATTCCCCGTATAGCTTATAGCATTCCCCATGAACGTGGCTACCATATACGAAAAAAATAACAAAATCGTTTCATTAGTTCCAGAGACTACCTCCTACATACAAACTTTACCTCTTTATAATATAAGTATAGATAGAGGACTGCCCCGACTATGCAGTTGTATTCATACATTGCTTTTTTAATTTGATGTTGTCCCCTAAAAATTATCACATACTCAAAACATATTTGTGATTTGCTTTCGTGTTTTGCTCACAGAAGTTAATATGTGTGTCTCCAAATTTTAACTAAACTGGTCTAGGAGCTAATTAGCCGAGACAAACGCACAGGCTGACAGAAACATCTTATAATGGTTTCAATTTTTCATGGACGTTTGGAGCCCTGGAAATGTTACTCACAGCAGTACTTACTACACATATCTCTTTCAAATTTGCCCTCAAATTCTATTAGTTCATGAAACAATCATCCAGAAGGTATCAGTATAGAAAAATTTGGTATTGCCAACTTATGGTGCGTGAGCTCGTCTCGCACTTGACCGGTTTTTATTATTTGTGGTTATAGCGGCATTAGCCATACACACTCAGTGAAAATATCAACTGTCTACCTAATACGGTTCATGAGATACAGTCCGCTGACGGATTGAAGTACGGTCAACAGCGGAGGCTTAGTAATAGGGTTTCATTGGTTACCCTTCGGATTCGGAACCCTAAGAAAGAGCAACAGGATGATGAAATTAAATTAGACTAAGTAAGTGAAATTAAATTAAATTAGATTAAATTATTTAAATGTTATTAAAATAAATTGAATGAAATTTGATTATTTTGGATTGTTAAAATGGACAGTTGAATATTTGTTTATTTTAAATTGATTTTTAATAATAATAATTAGAACTGTTTTCTCGTAAAGTCATACTAACATAGTACCTAAGTACTCGCTACTAAGCCATATGGAGTCTTGTCCGAAATAAAGTGTTTGATTGATTGATGGATGAGCCCAGTAAACATATATTTGTTAGTGTGGCGAATGAAGTGCTGGAACTGTTGACCGACCTTGTACAGCAGGGAGGTCCGGAGCATGTTGGCGAGCACGAGCCGGCCGGAGAGGTGCATGTAGCGGCTGGCGCCGGACTCCTCGACCCTGACGTGCAGGAACGAGCCGCCCGGGAACTGCTTGCCATTCTCCGTGTCCGGCGTCTCAATGCGCAGCCGGTGGGTGCCCGCTAGGAATGGGATACCTGGAACATGACATACTTATTTTTATTTTACCTGATTGAGAAACAATGATGTCATTGACGATTGAACACGCTTCCTTAGAAGTTATAACCTATTCACTAACACAGCAGGGTCTTTGCATCAGGAAGCACGAACTCCGTCAGGAAACTCTATAGATGTACGGAAAATCAATGTAATTCAATTTTTTTTTTAGATAAGGAGGGAAAGGTATTCTATTGAAAAAGGAAGATCCTTAGTTCAGCTAGTATGACCACTTCGATATCTACTTTACGAAGAATAGCCATGTCTTATTCTATACAAAATGGCCTTTCTTGTCTCCATTTCGGGCATCACAATAACAAAATCCTTTCTAAACTGTGATTTTGTGTTTGTTTACACTGCTGTCGCGCCATGAGTGCAGGTATGTGCCAAATTAAATAACGTTTTATAAGAGAAGTACATAATATATGCAGGTTAAATTCCTGAACGACAATTAATTATTAAGGTTCGAAATCAGTTGCTCCGTAGGCTATTCTAGTGCGAAAAAGAATCACCAATAGTACCATCCGATTCTCTCAACGAAATCATAATGACATTCATACTTCAAACTTACGGGCTCAGGTATAAGGTGATAAGGACGAGTACTTACTGACTGACCACTTCCAATCAGCTGTGGGCCCGGCGAGAGCAAATCGCAGCCTCTTTTGAGCCGTTGGGGAGCGCCATCTGTAATATAAACAAATACTTATTTCGAATTACTGTTTCTTTACATATCCGTTGTAATGTCTCTACTTTTTTATGCTAAATTAGTTCATATCTAATTTAATTTGTTAAGTAAAGGTTCACATCTATCACGTGCACGTCGCGTCTCCAATTATGGGTACATAAACTTGGTTCATGTTTGATATGCAAAAATATATTCGCCAATCACGTCAGTTTGGAGGAAGGTTTTGGAGGACCACTTTTCGATTATACTAATGCTTAGTCAAAAAATCATACTGAAACAAAGCCAAAAACACCGACTTCCGAAATTAAAGTTATGAAGTTGGTTGTATTTTTTTGTAAAAAAGTTTTTAAACATAATCTATAACGTAACATATTAAATTAGAGTTAAATTGCTTATTAGTCTCTTAGGCTAGATCGTAATTAATTATTAAGATTTTTTTTGTTACTAAAAAAGTACGAAAAAAAAAAAACAAAACTTCTCGCACAAACGTTAGCTGTTTCCGGTGATAGATTTTGATGGTCCTTCTGCGCCGCGGTATCAAATACTACATGTCATGTTTGTTTTACGTTTGAGTGTAGTCACCTGTAGGCTAGCCGGGCGCCGGGCCCCAGGGGCACCAGCTCGTCGGTGTCTTCCTGGCCCACGCGCATGGTGCTGGCGCAGCTGTTGTGCACCCACAGCGCCACGCGGCCCTCCAGCATCTGCGCCGTCACCTTCGCCACCTCCGACGCGTTCTTGTTGGTGCTGTCGATCACCTTCGTGTCCGACGATGAAGACTCACGGATGTACTGCAACGAAAGAAGCCGCTTGTTATTTTACTTTTACATGAGGCAGATACTGGAATTAAACTAGGAATACACTACTTAAAAGCCTGTCTCTTGTTAGTTGTCATGATTATTTCAGTTAGATTATTATGTATCCTATTTATTTGTTTATTACTTTAGCATATATTTTAATGTATTTTATTAGTATTATGTATTTTATTTTTATATTCTTTCCGAAGCAAAATTCTATTTTAAATTTTATATTTATTTGTTGTTTTCCTAGTTGACTGGTAAAGAATGCCTTGCTGCATTAAGTTCGCCCATGTAACACTATTGTACATTAAGTTCAAAAAATAAATATTAGCAATGTGGTAAAAAAGGAGCTGTCTTACAACTATATTGTGCATGTTATTTTCCATCTATTTGCGATACGCAAAGCAACAATATTAATTTGCATGCCAAAAAATTTTACAGGACGAAATACTAATATGATACATCTAATGATTAAGAGAATTTATAATAATCATAACGAATCTTCTAAATACATCCGAACCCTGAGAAATCCGCGCCAGATACACAGCGTCATCTTACCAACCTGGTCATAAGCCATGTTCCAGTCGGCGGCGAGAGCCTGCAAGGTCTTGAGCCGCGGCACCTGCATGGCCATGTGTATCTCGGTGGTCATCATTCGGCAGCGCGCGGTCAACAGCGACTCCTTGACCGACAGACCGCTCTGCAGGCGGAACTCCTCGATGATCTCCTCCATCGTGCCCGTTGAGCAGTCTACCATGTCGCAACTGTGAGTAATGTGGAACTAATGAGGTCAAGATTGAGGTAAGGTGCGTGGTGAGAGCGGGTCAGTAATTAGGGAGGGATAACAATACAAAAAATTCCGTGTGGTGGGTGGCCGGTGTTATTACAAGTACATGAAACATTTCAGCTTTGTCTTTGAGACCACAAAGTATATCATGCGCGTGCAGTAGGCTACAGTAAGGGTAGGCCAGCCCATACATAATGACCAAAAAAATAAATTCCGTCAAAGTGGACGAAAATTCGCATCATCAGTATCGGGATTTCAACCCTGAATAATGTGGTGAGTGTTTTTCTACTGCACGCCCATGACGTATATGCACTAGCTTTGGTATTACAGATCGTCTTGGCGGGGGCAATACCGTGGCAAGTGATGTCCAAAGGCTATTAACCGGTTCACAGTTCAATGAACCATAATCATGTGGTCTTCGCTGATTGTTTTACTACTGTGTCTGCTGTGCAGTCAGTGAACTCTTCAAGTAAGCTATCGGGCCCCCATGTGAAGCACCAAATAACATTAAAAGAAAGATTACTCACGATAGATTAGTGTCCACAACGACCAGTTTCCCCGCAGCAGAACCGAGCAGCGCGTGCGCACCGATCCTGCGCGCGGCTAGCGTCAGCACCCGGTGCGTCTTCATCAACGGCTTTGATACGTAGTATCCTTCCAGGTACGTCGCGTTGCTAGGAACCATGACCAGAATTTATTAAGTGTTAGACAAACATAAACTTATGAAATGGAATTACTGAGGGCCGGTTTCTGAATAATTTGTCAAACTCTAATTTCATGGCAAAATTTGACAGGTTCTCAGGCTAAAGTAGAATTTCACCAATTCACAATTTCAAATAAAAACTGTTAGCAAGCTAATTTGGCGGGCTCAGAACGAGCGGGGAGGAGCAGAGGTCGACAAGGACGATGGTGACGGACAGACAGTGGCCCACTTAGGCACCGCTCCTGGACGCTCGCTGGTGCCAGCCGGCTATGGCCAAGATTGATAAACGTTACTTTATGCCCGTATGGCAAGCGTTATTCTTGTCACTGTCACAAAACTGTGTAACTACAAGTTCAAAAATAGAGACGGGGAACATATCTAAGCTAAACGACATTGTTACGAACGATTTATCAATCTCGTCATTGCCCGAGACGAAATGCGACTTCCAAAACACTGACGACCTATCATAACTACATATATGCTAAAGTTGCAGTTCTTTATTAAAACGTACTCAGTTGTTACATTTGTGACAATGTTTAACGATGCAAACAGTATCAACATGAGGTAATAGCATCATTAGGCTTCGCTTCTCGAAATGGTGTTGTTAAATCTGGACACTTTCTTAAAGGAAATCATCGTGTGAAAATGTGAACCTAATTATTATATACGTCTAACATCGCCTAAAAAACGCAGTGATTAATGTTCGTGCTTTTATGCGACGAGGTTTTCGCCTTGCATTGGGGTTTGGAGTGCCCCATGTGCACCATTGAAGACATTTGAATACCACTGATGCCACTATAAATGTGGACACCTACTGGGCACAAAATGTTTAAGGGTTACCATCGACTCGTAAAAAAAAGATTGGGACTTGAACCGGCTAGTTTTACCTGGTAAATGCCGGCAGCGAGTTATGCAGGTGCACGTTGAGGTTGGAGACGCGCACGACGGCTTTGGTGCGCGGTAGCAGGCGCGGCGCGAAGTACGAGTCCACGCGCAGCACGCCCGACAGCTGCTCCGCCGTCACGCCCGACGACGCCTTCACGCTATGCGTCTCTTGCGATTCGTCTGTCGGCTGGAAACATTTATGGATAGAAAAATGGATGCTGATTTATAGATATACACTAAACCTTAGTGTATAAGCGTCCCTAATAGGAGTGACTTCGGAGACGTAAGTTTTTACCTAACTCAGAAGTCAGGGCTTTGAATATCCTTGTGTGACATGTATGAGCTCTCAATAAATCGGCCTCCCCTAGGCCTGCAATTCTTTGCCGCGTCATACTTCATAATAAGGTCCTGGAACAACTAAGAAAGTACAAATCGATGAAATAAAATTCTAACCAATATGAAACTTAATCATGAACTCATTTTCTTCTAAAACGCACCTTGATGTAGATGAAAATTTCATTTCCTTAATTGTTATTACCTAGCTTTGAAACTCCATCTCGATATGATGACTGGGTTCGTTGGCGATTTAGCCTTTATGTGGAGGTGTTTGGTTGTGAAGCCATCATGACAAACTTACCATCACTTCGTTTCTGGGTATGAACTTCTTCATTTGAAACTCGTAGGGCGGCGGCTTCGGCTCGGGGTCGACGCACGCGCGGAACCGCCACAGTATGGCAAACACCGTCTCTGTTCACATAAAACCAATCAAATAAAGAGCACAGTTGGCTGATTGTTGTTAGGTGCATCTCTATCAAATTGACTGGCGTGGCCCATCGTAAAAATATGTTTAAAACTGTCCGTTTTTAGGAATTTACACAGCTCAGGTTCATCGAAGCGACTTCGGCAGAGAAGCTCCTTTAATCAGGGCTAAGTACTAATATCATCTAAGGTTAACATATGCTTGCAGATGTTTTTAGCAAGTCTTCTGTGTAGGAATTGGAAGTGGACACGTAGCTTCTGATGTTTTATCAAGTGCTAAGTGTTTTATGTAGGCTTATGTGAAACAAAATACTTTGAATATGAGGATCGTCCGAGGATGAGTGACCAACCGTTACATACCGTGGCCCCTCCGAGTCTTATCGGTAATAAGCTGTCGGTACAAATCATCATTCGTTAATCTTTGGCAGTTGTTAGAGTCAGTCAGCAGCCCGACCTGAAGGTATCAGGTAATATCTGAGTTACGGATGTCATATAGACAGTAGCTCCATGTTTTAACTGGTTTCAGTGGTATTCAATTAGACTGGATGTCGCCCAGTACCTTTTTTCACGTCAGCAATGATAATTTATCAACCGAATTTAGTTTCGACTACTCACAAGTTTGTTCTGAAATAATTATTCGACTTTTTTGCATTCTAGTATTCATTTTGATAAATCTTCGTTTTCAAAAGGTCAAAAAAAGTTGTTTAGAATACATTCTGACAGTTATTGGTGATCTTAGAATATTCCATTTCGAAAACACTCAAAGGAGCCTATTTTTGTTACTTGAAAGCTCCGGCTTGTGGCCAGGATAAAAAGTCGGTTCCTCACGTGTTTTGTGAAAGAAATGAAAAACAATTTTATAGAATAACTTGAGGTATTCCTCACCTGGTGGGTCAACATAGAGCGCCAGTTCCCTGGGCTCGCCCACCGGCAGCTGGAAGTAAGTATGCGGCTCCCACTGGCCCAGCATCGAGTTGTACAGCTCCAGCACGCAGTCTATCTCCTTGTCCTGCAAGGAAATCAAACTTTTTAAAAGAAAAGTCTCGTGTATGTTGGTACTATTTATATTTATGTGGTCAGGTTCGATCCCCAAGTCGGGCTAAAAGTGTATTTATATTTTTCCATCAGGGGTTTCTTAATATTAGAACATAGTTTGGAATTCGATGGTGTGCCATGAGTAGCGCGCACGTGTCTGTACTGGTGTTACTTTAATCTCTCCTCGCGATTGTTGGATTGGCACCCCTGAGGCCTATAAAAATAAAGGAACAGAAAGTGCAGCTGTGTCACATTTCATTTTTTGTTGATTGGACAACGCCACTGAAAGTCGGAGAATTAATTATGAAGAAGTTATGCCATCACAATTGCAGTGATTACAGTATTTACTTTATAATAAGGCCCCACGACTTTTTATTTCTTCGATTGGGGAAAAAACCCATTATTATAATGGAGACCTAATACCGAGCGTGTATGACTAGATATACATATAACGGACAACTTTCGCGAGGGACACCCCTCTCTTTGTCTTGAGCTGTTACGGACCATAATTTGTTTAGAGCATCAAGCTCTTTAACTCTCTGCCTTATCCTTCACAGAATACAATTGTGTGTTATGCTATGTTACTTTATGTTCATTACTTTGGAATGGGTGCGCTTTTGACCACGATTTCCCCTATTCTTGATTTTTATTAGTATGTAACCACTTGGACCGCTTCGTCGTAAGCCATACGTAGGCGGGGCACATTCTGCGAAGGGGCTCCACACATTCACTGTGTTTGGGATGCGTCTACGATTTCGCGTCCTGGTTGTGTAACCAAAATATGTATAGTTCAGTTACCTGATCGGGCAAGGGGAACGCGACGACTCTGGTGATGGCCCTGGGGTGTGGGTAGCGCCACGACACCGCGTCGCCGTTCAGCATCACTTGGTACGCCATCGGCAACTGACCGCCAGTCAGGATCTTGAACGCACCGCTCCTGTGGAAACCGTTCGGCTTTTGATGTTGGGACTTTTTAAAACTACTAAACTGTCTATCGAAACAGCAACACAGCTGTTTCGATAGACAGTTTAGTATCATCATGAATGTTTTCAGATGCATTTAGAGAAGCAGACCACTTGCCCAAATATAATACGGCTACATTACATTGGGCCAGAGGCCTACTTTTCTGTTTCAAGTATACGCGATAACTTTCTTGCCATAGTCATGTGACCGCAAATTAAAATTAGAAACGTCAAGACGGACTTATTCAATTATTTGGAATGCGACTGGTACTGTGTCATTTACTAGTTCCACGAACATTTCACAGCCAAGCTATACTTTTTTTTATCAAAAAGTAGGGTTCTTGAAATCAACGTAACGACCTACCGAACCCAAATAATGTAGTATAAGGAGTTAACCATCGGGTTAACGGGTACTACTTCTTTTAGAAGGGCGATCGTACCTGAGGTCGTCTTTGTAGAAGTGGTCAGCGTCGTCGATATCAGAGAAAGAATCTTGCGATGAATGTTGAGACATTTGATGCAAGATTTCCTCCGCTTTGTCTTGCGTTGATTGCGGAGGTGGCGCTTGTGGTTTCTTTGGAGATTGGTGTTGGGATATATCGAGGGTCTGCATGTCGCTGAAGTGGGGTTTCTTGTCCACGGGCCCCGCGATCAACTGCGGAAGAGCATACCGTTGTAATAGCTGAACTGATGCTGAGTTTACGTCTATTATAACATTGCCGTATCAGTTTACTCGCTTTAACAAGCGGCTTCACCATTCAGCAGAAACTTCGTTCAAATCCGTTCACAAGCTGAGAAGTGTCAATAACAAGATACAAACATTCATAAACGTAACAGGAGAGGTATTTTCAGATTTTCAGGGCTAAGTACGGCCGGCCAACATTGGTATTATTTATGGAAGGAGATTTGGTACTAGGTGGTTGGTTGGGAGTAGGTGGCACCGCCCACACAAGCGGTGGGGTTGTACGGCCATTGCTTGAATGATTGAAAATGACTAGTAGTGCATACTTTTTTTTCTGAGAGGCTAATTAGATGATAGGATTCGCTGTCAGTTTCGTCACAATCACTGCTGTGATTCACAGGAAAAGGTAAATTTGATATTCACAAACTGACTGTACAATTTTTTTCATTGATAGAAAGCTGCATTTCCGCTGCGGAGGTTCGGGAGGTAATTGATAGGCGGTCCTTCCTCACGGTACGTAGGGGAGATTTAAGGCGTTTTCGACGGGGTTGTCAACACCACCGATTGACTAAAAGTTTGATAATGTTATTTGGGAATAGCAGACATTTCTGGATGAAGCCGACTATAATCTAGTTGTATGGTATGTGCACCACGTAGTTATGAGTAGCTTACATCAGAAAGTAAGCTTCTACAGCTCCTTGCCGGACTTTTGCAGGCGGCTGACCGCGTCCAGCTCGGTGGGTCTTATGTCCATGGTGATGTCGTCCAGCATTGAAGGAAGCTACTCAAGTAACACTCACGCCTCGTTTCTTCCACAGCTCCTTGCCGGACTTCTGCAGGCGGCTGATCGCTGCTAGCTCGGTGGGTCTGATGTCGATGGTGATGTCGTCGAGCTCGACGCTCATGTTGACGGTGGGCGCGCGCGCAGTCTTGCCGCCCTCTGCGCGCCGCCACGCCTCCCAGAATGCTTCTCCTTCTATGCTGCAAATTTTATTGTAAAACTTCTTTATGCTCTAACACAAGAAATCAGAATGTTAAGCACCTTACGGTACATTTTCTTTGCCAACTACGTATGGCAAAAAGGCTTAAAAAATCAGACATAAGCCAAGTTTTTAGTTAGCCATTAGTAAGGCCACATGCGCCTGCTATGGGAATAGTTTTTCAAAATTGTCTTACATTTTGTCGGTATTCAGCTGAGTGCTAGTATTTTACATGTAGCGACTGCTTTTGTGAGGTAGGCAGGCACTCTCTGTAAATTCTCCACAATCCAGTAACTGGGATACAATGTACTTCTTGGTAACACTAGTGTCAGATTTTATGGTTTCTGACTACCCATGACGACCGTCAAAGATGTTTAAATGACTGCCGGAATCAACGGCTTAACGTGCTTTCCGAAGCACGGATGAGTATCGGTAAGTAATGGATGGTCATCCAACCACGGACCGACTTCGGCAAGCGTTGTTTAACCTTTTCAACGCCAGAGCATAAACGCATCGGTGTGCTTCCGACGCCAAGTCACAAATTCGCTGTTTTTTGTCGGCTCTAGCCGCCGGTGGCGTGTTGGGCACTCTTTCATTTGTCGGCTATAGCGGACCGTGGCGGTCAAAAGGTTAACCTCGAAGATCGATCCGTCAGCAGTTGTTATTTTGCCACGGGGTTCTCGGCCTCATATGATATATATTTTCGTAAAAGGTAACATAATAAAACGTACCCGAGTATGAGCGGCTGCAGCACGAGATGCCTGCGGTCCCCCGGCGGGCCGGCAGCCATCAGCAGCGCGGTGACGAGGCAGCGCGCCGTCAGCTGCGCCGGCCGCGCGCGCGCGTTCACCTGCAGCGACGCGCTGTCCCAGCCCAGCACGCCTTCGTGCCCGCACACGCTCATCTGCCCCGTGTGGATCGTGATCGACTCTATGCTCTCGTTTACTGCGAATATTCGTTTTTATTATCAGCAGTGATCGTAGTACGCAGAATGATTTTGGTTAATGGTATGGCAGCACGCAATCATAACAGAGACATGCCTTTTTTTAATACTTAAGCGTGCCATGTGCACGCACAAGTTTTTTTTGTGGGGCGCGGTTAAGGTGTAATTATATTAACAATATTTAGTTATAAACAAAAAACAATAATTAAAAATTGGTATCGTCGAAGACGAGTTCTAGTTTCCCGTACAAATGAACGCGACAATCGCATAGTTGCGCAATGTTCACTTTGTATTAGGGTAACACTACTTTTCCATTATTTTTAATGATTAATTTGCTTTAATTCAGAGTAACTCACCCAAGTTGTTCTTTAACTTGTACAGAAAAGGTCTTTCAACTTCACAGGTGAGTAGCACGGGCCGGGTGAGGTTTCGCTCTAGCTGTAACAAAGGTTAGGATATAAATTTGTTTAGAATCTTAAAGTTTAAAATGGCGTCAGCAGATCCTGTGCCTCGCTCGTTTACAGCGAAATGCCTTCACAATATTTTTTAGTCACCAGGCCATAAAATAATACATTAAAACAAACATACACCACCAACAGTGACATTGAATTTCAAAATTGATTTTCAGTGACTTAAAATATTTGCATTTTGCACGTGTGAACGACACAAAAATATCGAGGATGTTAGTGTTTTGATGCTATGTTGAAGCTTTTCCAATTTTACACATATATCAAAAGATGTATTTCACATAAACCCAGTTCCATGAATATTTATAAAAAGTTCTCACTTTTTATTTTTATTTTATTTTATTTTGGAAAAAAAAAACGATATTACATTAAATATAACACTTATCAATGATGTACTTACATAAAACTAAATCAATGTAATAACCACAACATTTTCCCCATATTAACTAAGAGATATGCTATGATGAGGACTTATCGGTGAGCTGGTTAATATTCACAATCCGCGAAACATGTTAAATCGTTACTAACCAATAAACAAGTTTTACCCTCTAGATATATTTAAGTTGTTCAGTACACCGATAACTTTACTTCGAAAAGCATTTCTGTTTAACATAAATATATCAATATCTATGAAATGTTCATTGTACATTTGCACAAGACGCTGAAGGGGTGCACGTTTACCTGCGTTTGTCCGCATTGATGCCTGATCAAACAATCGGTAATCACGCACTCCACGACGAAGAACTGATCTAGGAACTACAAGTTTAATATCATTACTAAGGTCTATACAATTTAGCTTATTATGATAGATATCATGCAGTGTCATTACTTGCAGAAGCATTCGTCTCTTCTCGAGTGAGAGTAAATTATACAATGCTAAAAGCTCTCCGTAACGCAAGCGTTTTCGTCGGCATCTGAATTGCATAGTTCGTAAGAATTTTCGTTGTACTTTTTCAATGGCTATTTTGTATTTATTATATAACGGGTCCCATATCAGACAGGCATATTCAAGCTGAGAACGAATGAGTGAACGATACAGATGTAAAAATGTGCAAGGGCGCCTAAAGTCGGTTGCTGTTCTGATAACGAAGCCGTACATTTTAAATGCTTTAGTAATGATGTTTTCTATGTGTAGGTCCAAATGTAATTTATAGTCGAATAGTATTCCCAGGTCTCTAACGTTCGTTACTCTCTTTAGTATAGTACCACATAAAGTATAATCATATTTTATTATTGTTTTGTTTTTAGTAAAGCTGATGATATGGCATTTGGATATACTTAAATTTAACTTGTTAACTGTACAGTATTCCGAGAGTCGATTAAGATCGCTCTGAAGTTCTGAGCAGTCGTTATGATTTTTTATGATTTTATATAATTTCAAATCATCAGCGTATAAAAGAAAATTTGTGTATTTAAAACACGTATTTATGTCGTATTTATGTGTCCATTTAACTGGGTTTGTGTAGCTAAGTGCACAGTTCCAATTGGTCGTTTCATTTACAAACATCAATGAGACACTACCAATTAGGTGTTTGATGTACCTATTCAATTATATCAGAAATTTAGTTACACGCCAAATAGTTCTGTATTCCTTTTGCTCTCCATAATCATATTGCGAGGACCTTATGCCCATTTATAATACATTAAAATGCCTAAACATAATTGCACCCTTGAGCTTAAACTCCAGGCGATGAGCACAGGGTTGAAAATCTATATATCATGGCTGTACTCGGGATGTGTACGGATCGTGGTTCTTCAAGAGCTCAAAAACAATATCAGTGCGTACATTTTGTATGAACTCGTTCACACACGTCCTAGTACGGGCCGTGACACAGACGTCGGTCTTCGTTATGACGGGCTAGGGTCCGGGCACGGCCCTGATGTGTGTAGATCAACCTTAATAGTGGGATGAACAACTTACAAGGTGCACGATGCCCATGGTCCTCAGCAGCTTTTCTGTGGACACGTCCAGTTGCACGGGCCGCTCGACGTCCAGCTGAATGGTGCCGCGCGGGCTCGACGTCGCAGCGCTACCATCTGTCAAAGTATTGAAGTTAATATCTATACACGTTATCACGTTAACAATGAATTTGGTAACTTTTAGATAAGAGTGATCAGTCCTCAAAGTCAAATATGCGTAATGCAATTTGCTTACATTTCGTATTAGAAACATAAGCATAATAGGAACTTAGATAAATACTGTCCAAATACGGAAAACTGTATAACAAGTAAGAAATATGCTCGAGTCGCAAGAATTTTGGTATTACGTTTGTATGGACTTTCTTCCTAACTATGCAGGCCTCTGAAGTACGGTTGACGACCCTGCTTTGGTGCTGAAGCTGCTGTGAAGGAATCGTAGGCACTCACTGGTGATGGGGGTGATCATCTTGAAGGTGGCGAGCGCGGGCGGGATGTCGGTGACGGGATCGGCCACGCCTTTGGCGGTGGACAGAAGCACGGCGTGCCAGCTGTTGGGCTTGTCTTTCTTGCCCAGCGCCACCCACGCGTTGAACAGGGACAGCTGTGGACGAAATGCAGGTAAGTGACTTAACGATTTAAATTAAATATCAGTTTAGAAACACTGTGTGAGCCACGCGATATAAGTAATCGCAGCACTGTATTAGTATGTATAACGCGATATTGTAGTGATGCTGTATTAGAGTTATGACGCGATATAATCATGATAAGATACTAGCGTGTAAATATGTATATACAAGAACCGCTCTGTTTAAACGCTGCATTCTATTAGGTGTAACCTGTATCAGCGCGAACGACGACACCACACACACCGACGACATCTTGGGTGCAAGTCAAAAACGCAGGTTGCAGGGTAATATGTCAATTGTAACAATTCTTCTGTATGTATTATCTAGTATCTAATATTTTCCGTTCCCGTAGGAATTTCGGGAAATCTTCTCTTAGTGCTCCCCTACACTCCCCAAGGAAGGTCCATTCATAATTTCAACTTTCTACGATCAGAAGTTTCGGTTGCGTTGTCAGTCAGTCACTCAGTCAGTTAGTAAAGGAAAAAATTTATATATTAGGATTGACAAGTTTAATTTTTTTTTAAAATGTCAAGTGGTCAATTTAGCATTTTTACAATCGCTATCGCTGACATAATGACACTGTGTTAGCCCTCCGCTTGCACTACTGAGCGGACCACACACGACGCATCTTATGAGAACAAGAAGAAGCATACCTGTAAAGTTTTCTGTGTCTTCCTCTTCCAGTAGTAGACGTTGGGCTGGAACAGCGTGACCTGCAGCAGCGGCACGTTGCCCCCCAGCAGCAGCGGCTGTGGACACATATCATTATCCTTTATTTAGCATCTATCATTTAGATGCTGAATTTATCTATCTTGCTGAACTAATGTATTTAGTGTTTCATCTGAATTTGATTGCATTGAAATTCAATTTTAACCTTTTGAACGCCAGAGCATGAACGCATCGGCGTGGCCCCGACGCCAAGCCACAGATTCGCCGTACTTTTTGTCCCATATTTGTGACGTTTGGCGTACAGTGCACGCGCTTGCTTGTCATGTACATGTGCCAATGGCGTTCAAAAGCTTAAAGGGAGTGAAAAGGTAAAATCGTTTAAGCTCAATCTGTGCAAACGAAGTCGGAGACTTAGTGCTAGGTTTGAATAAACGCTGTTACACTAAAAAAGACAACAAGTTATGGGGTTGTTGTTTTCCTGACTACACTGAGGAGAAATAAAGAGTCAAAGGTCAAAACTATCTTATTAAGTCCAGACATCTAGATTTATGGTCTTTTGAGGAAAGGAGAACACATTTGAGTGGACTCGAGGTAGTGCAAGCATGTTAGTAGCAAGTCGTACCATAACGGGCAGCTCCAGGTTGGTACGTGCGCCGCCGCCGGTCTGGCGCACCATCTCCGTGAGGCTGCGGCTGCGAGTGCTGCTCGGCGACGACGACAACTCCGCCTTCCGCCTCAGCTTATCATGCCTGACACTTTCCTACCAACAATACAAAGCGCACCCTAGAGAGAAGAAAGCTATATAGACTTTTACAGCACCCAATGCTGTTTTCCATCTGCAATAACCCTTCCTTATTGATGAACCACGTCATTGACGCACCATATTTTACAACACGTCAGATTCGAAGACCCCTAGCAACGACTTGTTGTCCAGGAACAATAACAAGATTTAGTAAAAGCTACGACACAAACGTCCATCGTTCAATGTTTCACGATAAACCGCAGTTGAAGGCGCATCGTTTTTTTAAAGGATGGGATATCATCAAATGACTGTCACTCTTACTGACTTAAACCCTAGCAGGTTCCGAAACCCTGGCAGGAAGACGCATCGCTAGGGTTGCACTATCCAGAGTAGATGCATCATCGTAAGGCCATGATCACTCTGTCAAGTGTATACGTCGGAAGGGAGATTCAGAAGAACAAAGAGAACTATTTGTCTTTCTTTTTTTCTTTCAAGAACAAAGCATGCGTACCCGCAACATTTCCATGGTGGCCATCGGTTGCCCAGCGGGCACGGGAGTGTCTTCCATGGGCAGGCGCAGCGCCGCCACGTCTTCGCTGCCATCGTCCGCCACGTACAGCGAAAAGTCAATCACGCCCACGGTCACGAACATCTCCAGGAATTTAGATGCGTCCGGCCTGCCAGCATCATTACAAATTAAAACTAGAAAGTATAATCTTTATTTGTCAGTGTTTAATTTACAATAATATATCATTGACACGATAGAAAAAAACCGGCCAAGTGCGAGTCGGTCTCGCGCACGAAGGGTTCCGTACCATTATCTATAAAAACGTTAAGAAAAACACGTTTGTTTTATGGGAGTAGGTTTTATCTGACCTGTATTGTTTCACTATTGTTTACCTATACTCGTATAAAAAATGCGACCAGTAAGGAAATATGCGTAGGTAACGTATGTTTCTATCTAAACAAAAATTCTGCCGTCCAATCGCCATTTTCTTCTGGAATCGTAGGCAGAAATAGACGCGCATGTCTGCGTCCCAGCGTGATCTATGAACATCGTTTTGAGGTAGCGCGTGTGGTACGGATATATTTCAATCAATCAATCAATCATTTATTTTGTTGAACATAGGTATGGTTACAGATGGTACATTGTCTCATATATATGCGCTATGTTTTGCTTTGCCAAGACATGGCCTACAAAATTTACATAAACAAGCAATTACAATTACAGTTCCAATTCAGATGGCATGTCATTACATTAAACAAATAATTCAATTCAATTTGTGTGTGCAGTGCAGATATGAAAGTGTGCGTTTAACTCCGCGCAGATGCTCAAGGTTATTGACGATACTATACACCTTATGAATTGGAAGACATTGACAACATTGTGACCGAGGGAAGGAATGGAGAGCAGCCTGTATCCAGCAGTGAGACACTACGAACAAGCAATCAATAAATAATAGATCGCAATAGGGGATCATTTCATGTTAGTCTGGCAGTTTGAGTTCTTTATGCGGCCTACCCAAATGTCCTCACTTTGGTATTGTTCGTCAAATCGTTGAGCTCCTTAAAGTTCTAAGTTTGAGCTACACGATAATTGACAAATGCTTGCACTGTCTGGAGTGGACTTGCCACTCAAATCTGTGTGGCACTTTCCTCAAAAGGCCTCTTCAGACATTAACCTACATGGGTCTTATATGATTTGAGCAGTACAGATTGTATGGACTTTAAAAGAGACTTTGCCTCTGAGTTTGTTTCGGTGTTTCTTCTCAGGGTAGTCATCTAGAAAACACCAGCCTCATCTAGTTTAAAAATGACCAAAAAAGATTTGACGTTTACAAGTGGTATTTTTAACCTACTTTCAAAATAAATATCATTTATCATTAATATCTTAAAGACTCATGTGCGTGCCTCACGGCCGCTCCAAAAAGGAAATTTGCCAATTCGGAAAAAAACAAAATATCTTTATGGTTTTATCGATATGAATGCAATATTTATAACGCGAATACGTTAAATATTTCACACAAATTTCATGTAAACGCTGAATACGATTACAATCTAACAACACTGGGCATTCGTTTACCACCTTTTACATCGTTGTTTAAGCCCCGCAGGGTGGTGAATTTCGAGATTAAGGTCTAGGATACTATAATTATGTTCTTTTAACTCACGTTTCCATGAATACGACCGAGAGCGACTTCCGCAAGCACGCTTCATCACTTATCTTGGTCTTGGTTGAAGAGGCAAGGGTCTCCACGCCGGAGTCGGACGTCATGCGTCCAAAATCCTGAATGTGGATGCCAGTCGCTTTGGTCTCTGTAAAAACATATGTAAAGGGGTCATTATCTGCCGCGTTACGTTCGCGCATGACCAATATGTCACATGCAGAGCGAATCTGAAAACATCTCGCCGTGAAATCTAAGGTGATGATAACGTGATCCAGAAGTGAGTTGTCACTCCTTCGCAACAGTTGGATTGGCAGGTCACTGCATACTCACTTCACCTAAATGACCACCTAAATCCTCTAATTTTACAGAATCGGCATGCTGGTGTCGACAGTGGAGCACGCTTGCCTAGAAACAATCTATTCACGCTTGACTTAAATATGGATAGCTCTAATCCCGGTTACAATCTATTCACGCTTGACTAAAATATGGATAGCTCTAACCCTGGTTACAATCTATTCACGCTAGACTAAAATATGGATAGCTCTAACCCCGGTTACAATCTATTCACGCTTGACTTAAATATGGATAGCTCTAACCCCGGTTACAATCTATTCACGCTTGACTAAGACATGGATAGCTCTAACCCCGGTTACAATCTATTCAGGCTTGACTTAAATATGGATAGCTCTAACCCCGGTTACAATCTATTCACGCTTGACTTAAATATGGATAGCTCTAACCCCGGTTACTTTTAGGCAAGTGTGCTTCGTGTTGAAAGTTGGCAATGCAATACAAGTTTTGCAGCTAGCATACCGAGGTATATTCTGCATGGACACCCATCCACGGTACAATTAGTGTGTTTGCATTCTGTTACCAATGCAGGCGATGCATGCGTTTGCCAACCTGCTACTGGAACCGTACTATGGAATTATAATGCCATTATATTGCCTTGGATTTAGTCCTAAAAAACGGATAGCTGTTATTGTCATGTAAAGCCCCGTCTCTCACATCACGATGGCCCTAAAAAGCCAAAATACTTGAATGATTCATTTCAGTCATTCTTTTCCCAGTAATGTAGTCTTCTAATTAAAATAAAATCTGTCATAAACATCAATTAACTAACGTTCTTTAAATATAACGCTTATAGTAGGCTATTTTTTTTTAAATGTTTTCGTGCCCCGGCGAAATTTACACTGGACACTAAACATTATGAAAATCTTACCGGTGACAATGGTCTCGAAGAGCGTGGTGTCACTGGGCGTGTCGGTCTCGGACATGATGAACATCGCGTACGGGCACACGCCGCGCTTGTCGTCCTCCTCTATCACAACGCTCCCGTCGACGAACCTGTTAAGATAATCAACAGAATATTGACAAGATAATAATAATTATTTGTTTATCAGGCAAAAGGCCTTAACCTAAACATATTTTTTTTTGTTACAAAACAGCGAATTATAAGTGGTGCATACGAAGTGACTGTTAGCGGCACGTTGCGCTGCATGGTGACTCATAACCTTCCGAACAATGTCGACATGACCTACCTGAAGGCCAGAAATCGTCTTTTAGAACGCACCACTCATTTAAAGTTGAAGTTATAGCGCTAAGGGTGCATGGGTGTTGATAGGTTAATGAATGCAAGTCCCTGGCTCCTATCTCCCAGCGTATGTAAGCGCCAATATCACAAACTCTCTTAATACAGTCCTTCACTTCTGTATTCCATGGACATTGCGGTAGGTTACATGTTTGTGATTTTATTTTTGTGGATTTCTTGTATTTTATTAACAATTACTTTTAAATACATCTTAAACTTTTAGCTTAGATACTAATCAAATGTTTTATTTTGTTTGTAACGGTCGCACAAACTTTCAATAATTGTTTTCTTAAAATTGCTGTTTTTTATTTATTTATTTTTATTTGAGATGAGTTTTGCTCTTGACTCTAGTCTAGGTCATAGATGACAGAGACAAAGTCGACAATGCAGCTAGCTTACCCAGAAGAAGCCTGTTCACTCTAATTTTGAAGAGATTAGGGTTGTTTGCTTTCGGAAACACAGGCGCAGGCAGAGAGTTCCACTCCATTTATTGACTTTTACTTTTTATTTAATAAAATGGACAAACAGACACAAACGGATGCAATTTACACGGACTTATAACAGGCGTTTGCTAGGGTGGACCATGAAATATCTGAACTAATATTATAAAGAGCAAAGATTTATTTGTTGGTTACGATTTCTCACCAGCATTTGTTCGGATAGTAGTCGTTCCAAAAAGCGGGTAAGCACGCACCTCCCGTCGTATTACAACACATAAGTAATATTATTTATTAGTTCGATACACTTAAACTTATTATAAACCAATCCGTGAAGCATAATGGTTAGGAGGAGTAGGCGTCTTGATTGCAAATGGAGCAATTTCAACGTTTTTTAGTGATCCACGTAATACAGGCACATGAGATGACCTTTAAATGGCACAACTCGTATATATTTACGTTGAACGCTTTCTATCGCTGTAACATATTTTTTGCAATATTCGTAGGGATCTCTATTTTTATTGAAAATAAAATATAGCCTGTTTTAAGTTAGTTAAATCGGTTGAGTAGTTTTTGAACCAAATCGTAACAAACAAATAAATCTTTGTTCTTTATAATATTGGTTCAGATATTTCATGGTCCACCCTATCAAACTCCTGTTTAATGTCCGTGTAAATTGCATCCGTTTGTGTCTGTTTGTTTTTAAATAAAAAGTTAGTAAAAGTCAATAAATGGAGTGGAACTCTCTGCCTGCGTCTGTGTTTCCGAAAGCAAACAACCCTAATCTCTTCAAAATTAGAGTGAACAGGCTTCTTCTGGGTAAGCTAGCTGCATTGTCGACTTTGTCTCTGTCATCTATGACCTAGACTAGAGTCAAGAGCAAACTATTATCAAAAACAAAAAAAATCGTAATGGTTGATTTTAGTTTGACGAAACCATGTTGTTCTGATATTAAATTTTGTTGAATGAAAGGGTCAAGCTTGAGGTAAATAAGTTTTTCAATGAGTTTATCAATTGCACATAGTATTGAGATTAGCCGATAATTGAAAAAATAAACTTAAACCTTCTAATGTTGATTGATTCGGGTAGGTCTAACCTGAGATCGTTCATGGCCTCGCGGAAGTCGAGCGCCAACTGTTTCAGCAGCACGAGCTGCGCCACGCTGACTTCGAGGCTGCAGTCCGACACCAGGTTCAGCTCCACGGCCGGCCCGCACGTCAGCACGCCGCCTTGGAACATCGCCGGCGCAAAGATGCAGCTCAGCTCCACTCTGAACACATAATAGTATTCTCAAGTATTTATAAGGTAAAATGTTCACAATCTATGCCGTGCATGTTCCCCATAATGTTAACAGACGACTTGATTTGGTACGTGCCATACCACACACATCGTGCGGTGGACCGAGTCCACTGCTTGCAGTAGAACTTGGTTCGAAGGAAAAACGGACTTGGTGCGTCAGGCAAAATAATTACCTACCATATTGAAACCTATTTTTCAAATGATAAAATTTTATAACACTGGTAATTAATTTGATTTCTGAAACAGAACGTTACAGTGGGCACACGATACAGCCTTTAAACTTTGAGAATTCCTGTCAAAATGAAATATTATATAATATGGTTGCATATGCGCAAAATAAAAATTTCTATCGCACCAACATTCGTTTGCATTGCTTTGTTGCACAGATAAAATTCTATTCAAGTTTATGGAACCTTGTCTCGAGGTCTGTATCGAGTGGACGCATCATTAAGTTTGGGTTTTAAAGGTACGTTTTCGGATAATAAATTTAATCATCACAGGATAGCCGGTCTGTCGGCTAGTTACAGGATTGGCAGTCGAGATGACGGGCATCACGTGCATGTGGCGACGCGGCCTGTGGAAGGCGCGATGTAGCATGAGCGGCGCGCTCGGTGAATAAAAAGATTAAGATTTTAATTTTATTTTAAATTGTAGGTACTACTGTAATTTCAAATAAAATAGTAATCTTCAAAAAGTAATTTATTTTAAAAGTTATCCCCCGTACTTTGATACAAATTCGTATAAAAAATGAAACGTTGAGACACGATGCTAAAATAAAAACCCCTTCCAGCAAACTCGCGCGGTCCCCGATGTTTTAAAAATCTACTTAAAATACACAACGCTGTAGTCGATAGTTGACTTGGTCATGGAATTAACCCAACGCCAGATGGGTTAAAATTATATCGTAATAATCTATAAATATAAAAATTAATCCCTATTTCCCTTGGTCAATGCATCACGCGTGACCGGCTGGACCAATTTCGCTAATTATTTTTTTTTGTGTTTGTTATTGTCAGGAAAAGGATCTTACGAAAAAAAATTTAAAAAAATATATAATATCCGGGCCATTAGTTCGATATAATTTCAGCCCATCTGGCGTTGGGTCCGCGACATGCGACACTACTTTATGCCCTTGACTACTTACTTTCTTTTTGCAAACTATTACTGTACTTATACGTCGGTCCGTTTTGGCATTTGTTTTTCCTTAGAAACAAACGAACACATATTTTGTAAAAAATAACATTCATGATGCGAATTCTAGTTTAATATAAAATGCTCACGGGTGTAATATTGGCACCATTTCCGGCTTCACGATCCTCTGGCTCCACTTCAAGGCAGGGTTTTCACCACTCGTGCCTTTTTTGGACTCCGCGCTAGCCGCCTGTTAATATAATATAGAATCAAATTTAGGCAAAATAAAGTTTGTATAAAATACAAAATTATCTTTGGAGTCGCAAAAATAATTATGTTTTTATTTCATTTCATTTATTTATTATTCAAAAAATAAACAGTGTGCAGACCATTAGATAGATACATAATATTACAATAAAATATAATCATCTCAATGACTAGCCAAAGTCAAAGTATAGTCTCTAAGTCAAAATTATAATAAATTATTTTTTATCATTTGACATAACATATTCATTTGGCAGCTACCTGATGTGACCGACTGCGGGATCTATTAGAGAGATGTTCAGAGTATGCGAGAACTATGCAGCTACACACGGACTCGTTTATAATGTAAAAAAGTGTGAATACATGATTTTTTAGGCCGCCGTTTGACTCCGAATGGCTTGAGTATAGGGCGAGTAAATAATTTTAAGTACTTGGGGATGTGCCCCAGGTTACTTATCGGCGACTTTAAAGATGATGCGGATATAGAGAGGGAGCGTAGGGCACTGGCGGTCAGAGGGAATATGTTGGCTCGCAGGTTTTACCGTTGTACTAATCGGGTTAAAATAACCCTTTTCAAAGCTTATTGTCAGGGTTTGTACAAGGGAATTCTGTGGGTCAACTTTACCAAAAGATCGCTGGAGGTCCTGCGCGTCCAATATAATAATGTTTTTAGAAAGCTGTTGGGACTGCCCCGTTTTTGTAGCGCACCTCAAGATGTTTGCTTTGAATCGAACTGACGACTTTTAGGCGGTCATTCGAAAAAAAATCTCGTCCTTAATTACAAGATGGGGCAGTGAAAACAGTATTCTGAAGACAGTGGCGGAGATACTCTTCTATTCTGGGACGTTTTGTGGGGGTAATGAACGAGTGAAGTACTTTCCTCTCACTCGTGCCTCGTCCACATGAAGCGAACTCAAATGAACACGACAACAGACGACCACATGAAATGAATTCGTCTATCAATCAGGCATCCATATACAGATCGGCGACTCGATGGTGACTGATGTGTGCGTATAAATCTTGAAAGGCAGGCATATTTTCTACAATTTTGATATCCAAAGTGCTGTTATGTAGCCTAATGTGCAACGTTCGATTTTGTTTGCGGAACGTACCTCTGCGAGTGTAATGTTCTTGAAGTTGCTGGACTGGACCGCCACGCTGCTGACGATGATCTCGTACTGGCGCCCTTCAAAGCCAGCGCCAGCCGCTAGCCACCCGCCATCCGATGAAACCGCACGCCTGCGAGACAAAGAACATAAATGTGGATGAATGGAGAATTTCTGATAGAAATGCGTGCAGTGTCTGGACAGATCCACTCAAATTATCGTGCTGCTTTGCTTTACGGGTCCACCAAGAGACTTATTTAACCTCCGAATTAGTCTCAGAGACTAGAAAACACTGACCACTCGGCTTAAACAAACATCAAGAAAGAATTGACTAAATTAAGTGCGGTATTCAATCAGCCGAACCTGTCCGCTCGTTACTTTAACATTGTGAAATGAATGTGACAACGGACAAGTGCGAGTCAGATTCGCGCACCGAGGGTTCTGAACGGTCAATCCTTTAACCGAAAATATAAGTTTGTAACCGCAAAAAAAAAAACTATAATAAAACAACAAATTCCCAATTTTCGGACTTTTTCTGTACTTGTACTGTAAGATCTTTCTTCTAGCCAAATTTCACGACTCTAGGTCAACGGGAAGTACCCTACAGGTTTTGATTCCCTGTGAGCGTCAAAAAATGCGCAAAAATCGGAGCATAAACGGCCGTATCTTTTTTTAACGTTAACTTAGAAGATGGATTTTTTCACAGCTTCAAGGGGCTGTAGACTTGAGTATATAGTTTTAATGTCAACTCGATACCACGCGTTCCCGAGATAATGAGTCTTGACAGACAGACAGACGGATAACAAAGTGATCCTATAAGGGTTCCGTTTTTTCCTTTTGAGGTATGGTAAAACAATACCGTCTTTGCTTGTCTGAGTTACCCAAATACTAAGGAAACGCCTATGTTACTACAGATATTTTATGTTAGACTTTCAGGTGTATACTATCAAGGTTAAAGACACAAGTTCTTGATTGTCCACGTTGAAGTATAGCAACATATAAAACAATACATACCGGCAAACAGGATTATCAGGATGTGGATTGACACTTATTTTTCCAACCTGTAAAAGTAAATTATATTTTAGACTTATAACGAGCAAGTTGGTTCTCAGTACTGTCGAGTTATATTTTCATGACTGCTCTAAAATGTTGAATGTATATCTCTACGGTAGTCGGATCAAGTTCACCAATACAACATGGCTTACGTAATGCTATCAGTTTCGAAAGAGAAAAGACTTAAGTTATAAATTTGTATCAAATACGAACTGGGTCAGCAGCGTCGACCGACCGCTAGAGTTGTATTAAAGAAAGGTTCATGTACTAACAGAAAATACGATCGTGTCATCCATTTCGCTGCGTGCTTCCACTTGCTCACCAACCACGAGCAGTCGTATGCCGCCCGCGTTTAGGTAGATGTATGGCCAGAACCAGTCCGGCTCACTGCAAATATTATACGGAATATAATTTAATTTTACAAAGTTATTATCAGGTTCTTTAGTGAGTCGGAGAAAAAAGACACTCTGAGGTCTGTAAATACTTTTTATGACAGCCAATAGTGTCCCACAGCTGGGCAAAGGCCTCCTCCATATCCTTTCAGACAGTCTTCCCCTGCGACGCCTCGAAGCAGCCGTCGTGGTGCGCATCCAGGTCATCCCGCCACCGCTTTCGGGGCCGGCAACACACACATATTGCGTCAAGATTTTTGCCAGCGGTCATCATGCATGCGGCCAACGTGACCCATACTCTGTCTATTTCTTTTCAAACCCAGAATACTGAGCTCTTTGGCATACCCCTTAGGCGGGACTTTTGCGACTCGGTGAGCGACCAGGTTTCACCCTAGCGTCTTCATGGACCAGTAGCTTTTCCAGGCGTTTTTGGTGTGGCGATCGATTTGTCTTTCCCGCCTGTTCTCGAAATAAACTAACTGGCCCAAGTAAATATACTCATCGACTTAATGTATTTCCTGCCCATCCACCTCGACCATACGTTTACTGATATTTGTCAAAGTTTTAGAGGCTACACATGCTCAAACCTTGTAGCATGGTCTGTAGTTCTAGAGCTGTTCGGGCAAAAAGGACTATATCGTCGGCAAATCGGAGATCCGTTAGCCTCTTATTGCCATCTTCAATGACTTTCATGATGCTGCCAGCGTCTGAAATATCTCCTCAAGAGTGCTCGTAAACAATTTGGGAGAGAGCGGGGTCACCCTGTATATTACACCTCTGTATGCTAAAAGATGGTCGAAATTTGAAGTTTAATGTTGGCAGAGCTATTGTAGTACTTACATGTTTAAGGAGATCTATGTACAGAAATAAACACAAAACTTTTATCGATATTCTTAATCAAGACGAAATCGATATTATCCATCTCTTAAAGTAAGCTTGTGTATCCAAAAAATAAATAAATGTATATCCGATTTTTCTGTGATTTACTATAGCTATTCCAATAAATAAAGCATTTGCTAACTAACCATTTATCTATTCAATATTTTGCCAACATTTTTAAGTACTACTTAAATAAACACATTTTAAGATGGACGAATATTATGCTCCCCACGTGACCACATACATTTCACAAAAAAGTTCAAGACAAGGAAATAACGGTTGCATTATGTCACGCAAACTATCGCAAAACGTTTAGAGAGTAGTTACCTTTGCTCGATCTCAGCGCTGAGCGGGCACAACGCGCGCGGCGCCATCTCTCTCACCAGAGACATCAGGTTCTCCACGATGTTCGGCGTCATGATGGCCTCCAACGGCGCCAGCGTGGCGAACACCTCCCACATGTAATCCACGCCCTGGAATATGTACAATTTCAAACTGTGTAAGTCAAGTAAGTTGGGTTAAGCTCGCCTGTACATGAAACTTATTTTCATCGTAATTTCTGACTAAACCTACTTACCTAAACCGTAACTGATATTTTCAGTTTCGCTGATCGTCATATTTTGGATTTGGCCATCCGCGCACACTTAAAAAATTCACCGTGTATAGTGCACATACACATACAACAAGCGATCCTGAGCAAGCATTGCAACTTTAACCTTTTTAACGCCATTGTCACATATTCGTGACAAGCAAGCGCGTGCCCTGTACGCCAATCGTCACAAATAAGTAACAAAAAGTACGGCGAACTTGTGGCTTGGCGTCGGGGGTACGCCGATGCGTTTATGCTCTGGCGTTCAAAAGGTTAATTCAGTAAGGTTCATATTCGTTAAGGAACTTGGCTAGAGTTAAGTGTAAGTACGCTATCAAGATACCTTAACCACTTTTCATCCTCTCTGGCTGACGAATAGTGTGCGTTCTGCCAGTACGTGTGAACGCTTTAACATTCGTAAGTATCCTAATACATATCTAATCTTGACAATGTATTAATGACTGAGATTCTTGCGAACTTTTTGTTATTTTTTTATTTGAGATGAGTTTTCTTTTGACTCTAGTCTAGGTCATAGCCGGCAGAGACAAAGTCGACAATGGAGTGAGCTTACCCAGAAGAAGCCTGTTCACTCTAATTTTGAAGAGATTAGGCTTGTATGCGTTCGAATGAATGAATATATGAATCTTGTGATTATTTAAACTTGTCGCTAATTGGTCGATTCGTTCACATGATGTTGACAAGTGAGAATCACTTAATGCTCTGTCACGGCGTGACTACTATAGCCTACTAGCTTTTGCCCGCGACATCGTAATCGCATATACCGTTTTTTTCCCATTCCCGTAGGAATTATGGGAAATCCTTCTCTTTTTTCTTTCTTTTAGTTTACACTCCTCAAGAAACATACAATTCCGGCTGTGCGTTGTCTGTCAGCCACTCAGTAACAGAAGAGTTTTATTTATATTGATGTGTTATTCCGATATATAAACTGTACGACTGGAAAGTTTCAATAAAATCAGTTCAGCAGTATTGCATAAAAAAGTATACATAGATGTGAATAAGCAACATGGCAACAAAGTTTTAAACGACTCCATTTAAACTTACCGGGCTCCTTTCCAGTAGCTTTGGATGCAGTTCTTCTTTCCAGCTTGCAGGCAAGTCTGCTATCCTGAAAACACCAAAAATCGATTCAACATATTTAATTGCACCATATACCTACAGGGCATAGTCTGGAAAGGCTCATTATACTGGGCCGGGATGAAGGAAAACATAAAAAAGACTGTTGGAGGCAGCATGAATAGAACGGTCCACACTGCAGGAGATTGTATGTCTTGGAGACACGTCGTATGTGGTCCCGATCCCCAGCAGTGACGGGACGAAGAAAAAACCTAAACGACCTACCTACGAATGCAAAGAACAATAATTTAGAAAAAAATAAAAATAAGAAACTTTATCGTAAGGTAACCAAGCATCATTATTTCAACTCAATGATCATGCAGTGTTCATTGTTATCAGAACGGTTTGATAATAGCAATAATGGAGTCAAATCAATAAACCCTTCTTGGATTTAAATAGTGATGTTCCGTGCTTCGTGTTCGTGCTAAAAATAAGTCACACGGAATTATATTCAGGGAATGCTTGGCGAGGTCGGCCTACAAACGACTGGCCATGCATCCATCAATATCCATTGACACATCGAGACTCCGCTAGATCTCAGAACGCACGTTTAGCCATTGGTCCCGGCTATAATAAGCAGAACTTTGAAAGTTGTAACAGTCAGATTTTTTGGCTTCTGATTACCTTCTTGCTAATTCTTGCCAAGGAGCCTAGTTATTTCCTAGTTACTGGGCCGTTTAAGTTAGATAAACTGTTTAACGCTTTCCAATCGGTTGTAGCTATTTACGTATGCATGCGATTATACTGGAAGCTGACCCGTTTCGTTTACATATTGGTTTAGAGTGCGCGGTCCGACGAATAGCAACTGAATGTGGGTTTGAATGTACTCACTGCGCCTGCGTGACGGTGACGGAGAGGAAGTGCGCGTCGTCCTCGGCGTTGCTGGGCTCGCGCGCCTCCAGCACCCGCCCGCCGATCACTCCCGCCGTCCACTCATCGTCGCTGCTCCTGAGAACAATGTTACTCCCATATATTTTATGTCCTTTTGAAAGAAACTACTGTCGCCATGACAACGGAAAATAATCTCATTTAGTGTCAACAAATAATAAGCTATAACTGTTAAAGACGCTGAGTCCAGTGGAGTGGTGACGGTGATAAGTATGCTAAGTAGCGTACAATCAAACACTGTCACAAAAGTATAATATAGTATTGTAGATTTAACTACAATACATAAGTATAATAGATTACTATAAATTGTGTATGAAGGAATACTTATTTAAGGACGCTGGTAAAAAACATGAAAATATTTTCATAAACATTGGTGGAAAAATGTAGACGCTTTTCAAATTATTCTTCCAGCCTTGTCACGCCCAACAAATTCGCACCAATCGCTATCGGTGATAGAATGACACTAACTTATCGAATATCAAGTTTATGGCCTTCCAATTCATGGGACTGGAAGGCCAAAAAGCTGCAAGACTGTAATGGTTACATTCTTGCAGTTTTTTGAGCTACAGCGACAGGAAAAGTACACTCAGAGAAAGAGAAAGGCATATGAAGGATCTGATGTAACGCAAAAATCTTACGTCACGTTTCATTTCCTCCCAAATCACAGCTACCGCAAGCCGCAGCAGGGAGATTCGTTCCACAAAGCTTACCGTTTGAAATTTTTGACAGAGACGGAGGCCAGCTTGATCTTGAACTGATTGTACTCGGCCTGGATGTCCACGGTGTTGATGACGTCATCGATGTCGAGTGCCAGCTTCACGGTCTCCGAGGCCACCACCACCGTCACGCGGCTCACCACCCATTGGAACCAGAAGAACGTCTTCATCGGCTTCCCTGTCGATCACATTTATTTCAATGCCACAATCAGCGTGCGGGTATGACCAGATGTTTGAGGCTGATTTCACAGCTATCCGGGAGACCCGCACGGGCTTCCAGAACGGAAACACACGTGAGGCGCTAGAACCCAGCTTCACAGCGACGCGGATTGGTCCGTATGCGACCCGTTCCGGGTAGAGCCCGTATACCCGGTATATTATCGTTTCGTACTGAACCCTCGTTTCAAGGACTGCGGGTGCTGCCAGTACGGGTCTCCCGGACAGCCGTGAAAGTTAACTATGATGACAATATGCTTAAAAAGTATTTTTTAATTGTCAAGTAGTCAGTCAATCCAAAAGATGAAGCAAGTTGCACATCACAAAACGTAAGTGAAGGTTCGGCGTAGATAATGTTCTATGGGGTTCTATGGTAAATAATGTGCAATAAACTCAACGGATACTCCTTTAAATCAGTAAATACATTGCACACACTTCGTTACAAAGTATTGGTCATAGAGAATTTGAAATAAGACTAGGTAAAACATGCAGTGTACAGCAAAAAATATATTATGCTGTTGCTCATTCTAATACATTGGTGGTCGGCGAATTATATCTTCTTCATTACTTTTGTGGCGCCAACAGTCTGATCCGCATAAGGCAGTTAGTTTAAGTTAAAGAGAAACGCCGGAGTCCTCAATTGTACCAGTTTCTTGCCAGCACATCAACAACCCAGGTTTAATTCGGATACAGTTCGTTTTAAATCATTATCAAAATGCATTGGTGACCCGGGATACTGAAAGTCGGAGCAATGCAAGACGCACAAAACGTTTTGGAGATACTTTCACAGTGCGTGCGTGCAGCTGAGGAGTGTAAGTCCGGAAGTACCGGAATCTGTGTTTCCTGATAGCTACACCTCTGGGGGTCTTTCAAGTCAAGACTGAATAGTTTTCGACGACACGTTTGGCGAAGTGGTTGAGCGATTGACTGCTGCGCTGCGTGTCGCGGGTTCGATTCCCGCACGGAACAAATATTTATATGGCCTAAAGATAGTTGTTCCGGGTCTGGCTCTTTGTGTATTTGTTTCTTTGTAAACGCACCTTACAAATTCCTAGTAAAAGGCAACATTATTTAAAAAAAAGGTAACTTCTAGGCAAGCGTACTCCAACGTTGACTACAGCATCGCTTCATCAGCGAGCCCATTACTAGTAAAGAAGCATGCAACTCACTGTATTTAGCCACACTATCGAATATCGCAACCAGTTCATCTTGATCACTTAAGTTGTCTGGGGAATGCTCTTCTTCCACTTCCGATACGGACCTGAAGCGAACACGGATGTTATAATAATTATAATAATTTATCGTTATTTCAGACATACGTCCATATTTTTACAAAGTGTTAGTAGGGTTGTTAGTAGTAGTACACACAAAAAAATAACAAGGTGTTAGTAATTTGTTAGTAAACAAAAACAAGTTAAACACTATAACTAAAACTATTTCCTATTTTTGTGCAGGTGTACACTTGCCCAGTACACAATAAACGGGCTGTTTATGTGTTGGTGCTACCACGAAGCCTGCTCATCATCGTGCAATTCTTTTCCTAATGATGGAGAAGAAGTCATCCATTGAAGCATCCGCAAACATTGCGGGAGCACTGCAGTACCTGGGTTTCTTCAACACTGCCCTCAGAGCGTCATTGTACTGAACACGCAGGGCGTTGTAAGCCCACCGCGTAAAGTTGATCCACAGACTGCACGTGTAAAAAGATTGACAGAAGGCTCTGACAAGTAACAGTTTTACATCGGTGGGTACATCGTGCGTATCTGCGGGCCAACATATTACATCGGACTAACGAACGAATGGTTATAAGAATCAATGAAAATTTATCACAATTTTCATTACAAAATATATAATTTTATTTAAGTTTTTCACAGGAAATTACAGATACAATTAAATTTGGTAGCGACACTTAGAATCAATCCATAGGTTTCCGTATCTAATGACTATACTTAAACAGAAAAAAACCTCTTTAATTCAAGTATCTACAGCTGACGCGGGGTCTGCTGCGCAGGTAGTGTATGAATTCATCCAACGCCACCATCTCAAGATTCGACTGTTGCTGTTGCTTTGAGTTTTTAGACTTGCTTTTTAAGCGACCATTTGTATTAAAAGGTCACTTAGGATATTATTGTTATAAAGCACGATAATAATCTCCAAAATTAAATTGAAATAGTAGTTATCCCGAATGAATGTTTTAATCGGAATACACGTTATTTGAAAACACGCTTCTGAATCCAAATTCCAATTTATTCAAATGATCTCACTGAAATATGTTTTTTTTTGTCTGGTAAGTAAAGTTCTATATCGGTATTTTACTAAGTAATGAATGACGCATCGCCTTCTGTGTCGGTTTGTAACTTTACCCCATTATTATTTCGTTTAGATAGATAACGGACGAAACGTACCGTATGACAGATTTAGCAGAGCTGGCGATGTTGGTGGTAGAAAAGGCGTTCTTGGACACCGTGATCTGCAGAGGTCGCTTGAGCAGCGTAATGATGTGCTCGAAGCAATGGATTGCCGCAGCCACTGTGTGCACCTGGGAAATTAATAATGTATTAGCGAAACGCAAGAGTTATGGAATTTAAATATGGATGATGGAGAGGATCCCAAGGACAGGATGGTTGGATGGTTGGTTGATTGGAATAGGTAGACTATATTTACCTAATGTTCGTGGAAGTAAGTAACATAGAGTTGATAATACCTCCTGTAAAATCCCGGAATCAGACGGACAGACGGACAGCGAAGTTTTAGTAATAAAAGAGAGTTGAATTGTTTTAGTTCTCGGCCGCACCTTTTGCAGCTTACATAAAGCGATCTAAGTCTAACCAATTTTCAAGCATTGATGAATGTGAACGTAAGCGCTAATTATTACTATAAGACAAACCAATAGACAGACATTTTTTAGTAATATGCAGCACTTCTACAGTTACTATAAATCTGCAATAACTAACTACATACTATTTTCTCTCTAATACAGTTTTAACTTTAGTGTCTGTGTGTGAGTACTATTACAACGGGGTCATCATTTGTTTATGTTTAAGTTCACTGCGATTCACGTTGCCTATCATGCAAATTCAATTTCTAAAAATAAAATAGTTTATTAAGAAATAAATACTTTTATGACAAAACGAACGCTTCTTTATAATTTTCACTTAAACACGGACAGTAACAATAACTATAGCAATATTTGCAAGAATTTATCCTGTTTTGTGATCCCAAGACAGCTTTAAATTATATCATGTAGTTCGACAAACATATTTCCTCAGAATACCATACGCCTTGTAGCTGAGGACAATCAAAGGAGGGATGCATTAGAATACGGGAAATTGGGAATTTAGAAATGGGAGTAACAAAGTATTAACATAATAATCAGCAGAGTACCTCGAATGTACGCCATTCACTGGTCTCAAGCGTTCGGTAAGGAAGACAAGTCTAGAGCGAGCGCGATATCGATACTAAGCGGGCTGCTTGCCGGCGCACTTGCCAACTGCAAACGAAACACATCAATGTAACCACTTGTCTTCCTTCCCGATAACGTGAACTTTGGGAAGGGAATAAAAGTTACCTATGGGTTATACTTGTCAGGGATTGGCTTGGTTGCGCGACTACTCCTGCCCCCAGCCAACTAACGTTGGACGAACATACGTCTCCCTTAAAACGTACGTATATCTTAAAACTTTAGTCAGTGGGACGCTCATAGAGCCCTCAGGTGTACCAAGGAAATTTCTATGGATTATCACCCGAAAACAAGAGCTAAAATTATAAAATATTCTGAAATGGTCTGCCCTGAAAAGGGATTGACTTGGAATCACAAATTTCTACGCACGCGAATGGCTGTTTTCAAAAGTCAAAAGTCATTTATTCAAATTAGGCTGAGTGCCAGCACTTTTTTAACGTCAAAGTTCTACATAAAGACAGTCCCCCAAAGCGCCCGCCCGTCACCACTTCCTAATGTTTTAGCTGGGAAGAAGAAGTGGCGCAACAAACTCCCCAGAAATGCCATTGCCATAGTGACCCTAATGTCAGTATTTATTTATCATATGCAAACTTAAAAATAACGACGTGTAAAGATGCAACTAAAATACTTCAATGATTTCGACTAATGAGTTCGCTATATGTTCTTTTTTTCAAATTTTAGGTCTGCATTAGGTAATTAAAACACAGTAGCATGATATGCCAGCAATGCAGCAACATTCCATATTGACCGTAACATTCTACCCACAACACAGCACAACTTCAATGCCAAGGCTCACGTAATCTTGTTTGATCACAACTGCTATTTCTTACCCGACTCTCCCAGCAGAGGGATAAAATTTTTTCATGAAATAGTTATATTTCCCAGTAACCATAATAGTCTGAGAGCCGGCCGCGCAAAGTCTTTCCTTGTAGAATTAGCTGGTTTTCTCTTTTTCGAACTACTAATTGCTTCTTTCCGGTAGTTCAATAAAGTAGGACGTTGAGCGGCCGGCGCTCCATCTATAAGTTAAGTTAAGGTTTTACCTGGTCCTGTTCGAGACGTATGACGATGGGCGGGGTGTCAGCGTGCAAGTTGATGCCCATAGATACCACGGGCCCCGTCTTTGTGGTGATTTCTTCAACAGGAGAAATGGTCTCTGGTGTCTGCGGCGACTCTGATCTTTCCGATTCCTGAACAAAACGTATAAGATCAATGATCGAGGTAAACACATGTAGAATATTGGTAACTGCAGCCGCTGTGCCAGCGCAAACTAGCACGCAGCGCAGGGACGCCAAACAAATCAGATCAGAGCTCACGAGAGTCTACAAGACAAAGTGAGTAGTGGTATAGAGAAATAATAGCGATAAATAAAACGAAAATATGTAAGAGATTGCTCTCGTGTTATTTCGATAGCTCCGTTAATGCCACAGGCCTATTTAACGCACGTTGTCGCTGATAGAATGTCACTTCTACAGCCTCTTGTCGACGCTTTTCGTATCTGGTTGTTAGCGGTTCGGCAAAAAGATCGAGGTAAACACATGTAGAATATTGGTAACTGCAGCCGCTGTGCCAGCGCAAACTAGCACGCAGCGCAGGGACGCCAAACAAATCAGATCAGAGCTCACGAGAGTCTACAAGACAAAGTGAGTAGTGGTATAAAGAAATAATAGCGATAAATAAAACGAAAATATGTAAGAGATTGCTCTCGTGTTATTTCGATAGCTCCGTTAATGCCACAGGCCTATTTAACGCACGTTGACGCTGATAGAATGTCACTTCTACAGCCTCTTGTCGACGCTTTTCGTATCTGGTTGTTAGCGGTTCGGCAAAAAGTATGAAGACAGCCTGCCGACCAATCCTGTGTGACTTGAAGTGAAGAATGCTGACAGACTGGCGTCAACTGCCTGCTTTTTATATGAAAGCACCCTATAGCTTTGATATGTCTCGAAAGTGGGAACACTACTTTTAGGTAATAAGGTTAAGCAAGGATTAAATTTGTAAAAACTAGGATGACTAGACTTTTGTTTTCGTCAGTCAAAGACACATTCTTTAAATACATTTTTTTAAGGAATTATGCACCTTGAGCAATATCAATGTTACAAGTTTAACCAAATGATGGGTCGAAATATTTTCAGAATTTAAATTTTTCAAAGTATCAGTATGTTACTTAATAATTAGGTTAAACGTTAAGACACTTACTTCGGGATTTGGCTTTTTCCTGAAACAAAAATATTGTTTTTTTAATATTGTACTGTAAAAATTTCAAGAAAGTTATGTGATATAACAAATAACTGAAGATAGTATATCTAAACAGTTAGGGACATGATTTGAAGTGGTAAATGAGATCGAGCGTCATAACGTCTTCTAATACATAATAACGTCAACTAATATTTTCAATTTGTATAATTGAATAATCAAGCATACCTTTCAGCTGGACCACGTACAAATTCCTTTAACGTTGTCGGTTTAAAATCCTTTCCAGCCTTGAAGTACTTCGTTTTCTGTTGAAACAAATACAATAATTAAATTTAAGGAAGTAGTCAAACACCTTACTGTTTCGGGAATCCGCAGTCGTATGCTCGTTTTTACTAACACCAGGCATGAATACCGCAGTTGGATTTTCAACTGTCGGCGCTAAGCTGAACGCAGCAAATCGAACAGCGGGCTTTCGATAAGGTTTTAATTTTAGCAGTTGTTAAATTTGACTAAATATAGAATATCCATAATGAACGCCCGGGGACTATGGCGGGAACGGGCGCCGTGGCGGACGCGACACGCGACTCGGTAGCCACAGGGACGAGGAAGTTGGAGTACATAAACGAATGCCACCAATGTTATAATTTACGTAAAGAAGATGAAAGCAGCAATTAGATTGCGAATTTATTTTAATTGGGAAAATGAGTAGCGTTTGTATAGTGTCTCCATGTCTATGTGTCAGTTGGCAATAATAATAATGTTACTATCATGAGTACTTCCGATTAAAACAACCAACCTTATCTTCCGTGGTGTGTATTTCCCTCGCTCTCTCCCTCCTGGAGACTACCTTGTACTTCATCATCTTGGTGACCACGGACACCGTGATGGTGGTGGTCACCAGCTCCAGCACCGTTCGAGGTGTCGCTATCTGGGAAGAAAATAAAGACGGTAAGTGTTTTCCGGGGCTCACAGGAACCGTGCACATTTTCGGGATAATAAGTATCCTATGCCACTTAGCGGTAGTGGAGCTCGAAGAACGTTCGTACAGTACTTCTTGAGATTACCCTTTTTTAACATAACAAACAAACATTTTTTTTTTTATAAAAGTTTTAAATAGGCTCCCTTTTGACCACTATCTTATCGCATGGTAAGTGATAGAACACAGTTGCCAAGAAGTAACTTACTAACTCTTCATATTTATTAGTGATAGACATAACGTGTACAATCGAAGGTCTATTTTCATGACATTAGGGGTGAAAATAGACCTTGGATTGTACAAGTTCTGTCGTATGTTAAAATTTTAAAGACAACCAAGAGACCGAGATCATTTTCAAGTTTTTAAATTAATGACATGTTATGTCAAATAAGCCATTTGATTTTTTTTTGTATAAAATCTAATGGCTTGGCACGTGACGAAGGATATAGGCCAGACGATATTATGACCATAATGTCTTGGAAAAATGGTTTAAAACCAAGTGGGGTTAAAACCCGCTTGATTGGCCATCTTTAAAAGAATTGGTGGAAAAGAACCGCGCTCTAGCTTTGATGTTTTATAAATGTTTTGAATTAGCCCTTCAAGCTGATGTGACGGGTACCTTGGGTATCCTGAGCTTGGACTTGAGCTGCTGCGAGGCGCCGATGCTCTCCTCGCCCAGCACCTGGCTGACGCCGGCCTCGGCGCGCAACTCCAGCGTGTAGCACGACACGTCCGCCAGCGTGATCTTCCATGGAAACGAGTCCTCCTTCAGTTCTGGAATGACATGCTACTTGACGAAATTGGTGTGAGCTTTGAGGATCAATGTCGATGAAAAGGAAACAACATAAATAATTATGACGCATGATCATCATCATTTCAGTCGAAAGAAGTCCACTGTTGGACCTCCTCCAAGAGTCGCCAACTCATGGTCCTATATGTCTCCCATCCAACGGATTCCCGCGGACTTCGGATTTCAACGCTTCGTCTTCCGGCACGCAGCCGCCACTCCAGAACCTTTTTGACCTCATGTACTATTTATTCTGCGATCAATTTGCTCTGCCCACTGCCGTATATTATGACGCATACAACTAATATGCGAGTCGGACTTGCGTGCAAAGGGTTTCGAACGAATCTCAATATTTTAACATGTTATGTTAACACTATAAACTTCTTTTAACACAAGTTTCCTGTAACCTATAGGTAAAAAACTATTTTCTACATTTTTTTTTTCAAAATTTAGGCTATGTAGTTTTGGAGATAATTGGGTAATTTTTCGTCTAATTTCTTGAATAAATTCAAAATCATTTATTTACAAATTATGATAAAAAAAATATCATAATAAGCCCTTTCATTTGTTGTGTATGTGAAATTTCTAGTGACCCCCATAATTAAAATGTATTTATTTACGTAACTCGTCCGTGTTTGGATCACAGAAGTTCAAATGTTACCAAATTTCAACAGAATCGGCCCAGGAGGGAACAGACAGTTCAGAAACCTAAAAGAGAGAATATGTATGTGTCATATCCGCTCTAAACGGAGTCGTGTGCGAGACAGAACTCGGTCTGCGACAGCCAGCGCGCAGGGTTATGGCTGGAAGAGAGGAGGATGACCAAAGTAACGATGGATGAACTGAGCGGTAGAGGACACAGCTGGGAAATACATGATTTCTGACAGTTTCACAGTCTAATATTTCAAATAAAGAAGCTGGCGCCTCTTCAAAGTTAGGAAGGAAGTCACAAAGTGGCAACGATGACTGAAGGGCTGTGTGAGTACGGTTGTCATGTCAAGGGCATGTGATGCGCAGGAATGAGGAACAAGTCGTGAAGAAGATTTTGAGACCCTTGCAATTTCGACAGTTTATGTCGGCTCCAACTGGCTTAACCAACTGTTTACTTGGCTGCCTAGCCATTTCATTGAGCGGCGCCGTTTAATCAGCGAACTAAATGTCATCCAGCCAATGCGTCTAATACAACATTTAATGAACGGGCTGGCAGATGCTTAGGCCGTGTGACGAAAATATATGAAATATTTAATTTTGGGGCTTCACACAAACATTCTAACCTCAGCAGTGGAGTCAGCGACGGCTCATATTTCTGTCTGCAGGGTTTAAAGGAACCTAACATGAATTACCCTACCATTCGAACCTAACCTATCCGTGTCGGGGTGCCCTAAGCTCCGTATGCCCTATGTTCCGCTACTTGGCTAGGCAAGTCATTGAACGATATTGAACAAATTAGCCTAGCTGTTCAATTAAATGCTGCGACATTTATAATGATAAATAGAAAAAATCTGTAATAATCAATGAATAAATAATTATCTGAACAAGACAACGGTGATTTATTATATACTTTATTGTACACCTCATTACAAACATAGTAAAAACGTTTAAAAAACAAGTTAAACAAGTTTCTATTGTTACAGCTACTTACTTTCTTTCACGTAGGTCGGTCCGTCCGAGCGCAGCTGATTCCACAATCCCATCGTCATGGTGTTCGATTGCATCGATAGGCGACCGAGACTGAAAACCAAACACGTTTTTAGATAAGCATTGGTGTCCAAAAAGACTACTTAAAAGCATTATTAGTTGTTCTTCGTCATGATTATTATGAATTTTCTTAATCAGTAAGATTATTTTATATCATATTTATTAGTTTATTATTTTAGCATATATACATATTCTCTTCTTTCGTCTTTTATTAGTATTATATATATTATTTTTGTAATCTTTCCGAAACAAAATTCTATTTTAAATTTTATTTTTATTTGTTGTAAACCTATCATAGTGTAGTTTTTTAACCCAAAGGTTGACTGGTAGAGAATGCCTTGATGCATTAAGTCCAGCCATGTACCACTATTGTACATTAAGTTTAAATAAATAATAATATAGATCTATTTATTTTCAGTTTAAAATAACATCAATTTCTTAGCTTTTTGTACAATTTAGTGAAGATGCAGCGCATCGCAGCAAAAGAGCATTTTACAGTGCTATAAATTAATTTGGGTAACTTATCCATTCGCCTTAGAGCTCTTATGTTGTATTTCGTTGTTTCGGGTTAGGCTGGCAGCTGACCCCCACTTCGTGTCGCGTGTGGTACATACCAGATGCCGAGCACGCGGTGCGAGCCGGCGGCGTGGCGCTCCATGGCGTCGCGCAGCGTGGCGCAGTCGAGCGCGGACGCCGAGCTCATGGTCACGTACACCAGCGCCAGCCCCAGCTCAACGTTCAGCAGCATGCTGCGCAGACGGTGGTGCAGGTTGCTCAGCCGCTCCGCTGACATCCACGTGCTCTGGGTTTTATCCATCTGTGGGTTAAAGTTATCGTCACTTATGCTGTAAACAGATAGGTCGCATTTGAACGGTACGCAAACTAAACAATTGCATTTTTGTGCAGTTGACACAATTGCATCAAAACCCCCAACCAAATGCGCAATCCGCTTGAAATTAAAGCTAGGAACTACATTATTCGTGGGGAAGCGTTTGTCATTAACAGGTTGTAAGAGGAAATTTGTCAGTAGCACCATTACCAAAATACGTTTCACTCACACACACCACTGGGCACACGGTCTGCTCAGTACGGTACTACAAAAAGCATTTTGTGTCATAACCAGAGATCGGAATAGATAGACTATATTGACCTAATGTTCGTGGAAGTAAGTAACACAGAGTTGATAATATCTCCTCTAAAATCCCGGAATCATAAACATGACGATTGTATCCCGGGATTTAAGAAATTACAAATTACTTATTGCGCTTTGAATATATTTGAACAAAATTATTATATACCTACTAAAACTGTTAAATTAAATAACTTTCTTTTCGTACGACTCTTTCTTCTTTTGATTCTTCAAATCAATAATTTGTAACTATACTCAAAGTCCAGTTCATGTGTTTTTAATCCCGAGTTTTAATTGTCATGATTCTATTTATGATTCCGGGATTTTACAGGAGGTATTCCTTCAGGAGGTATCAACTCTATGTTACTTACTTCCACGAACATTAGGTAAATATAGTCTACCTATTCCGAGCTCTGGCTTTGACTGTAATTTTCAAGTTTTCATGTAGCATTAATTATAGTAACATCGCCTTGGATGTTATAATAATTAAGTGAGTAAATGAATAATGATTAGTATTGAAGTGGTGTTACCTTAGGGATGGGCGGTATCTTGGACTCCTTCATCTCACTGAGCTCGCTGCCGGAGCCCTGGCTGCGCGTGCGCACGTGCACCAGCTCCGCACAGATGCCGGTCGCGGACGCACGACTGCCGCCGCGCCCGCTCGACGACTGCCGACTCAAGTGCTAAATGATATTTAATTAGCTAATTTATACTTGATATTATAAGTTGAGATTTTTTACAGACGGTTTGTCCCAATCTTGGGCAAAAGCCACCCCCATTCTTTCCGTTTCTCCCAGTGTGTGCTTCTTTACGCCTATTCAAGGCTTCCCACCATCTCCTAGGTCTTCCAACACCTAGGAGATCGTGGGAAGCCTTGAATATTTTTCTCGAGAATTGGCGTAAAGAAGCACAGCTATATCAGAGCTCCAATCCTTTGATGTACGGGCCCACAGGTTTACCGGCAAACAAAACCTGCCCAGTCCCACTAGAGTTCTAAAGCTATTGTGGCTACGTCCACAATTTACGTACTGGAGCGCAGATTAATAGTTTTATACGGTCTAACAGTTTAACATTTAGTATACTGTGTTCCCGTTAGCAAACCTTGAGCTCCTGAATTGTAGGCGCAAGACCAAACTTGTACATTATCATAAGTTAGATTAAGTACACATATATTTTTGTTTAGAGTTATTGTTTAGAAAGTTGTTAATATTGTTGAATCAACATCAACAGTGACCAGCATGCTCAGTAGCAATCATTCCAACAATTCTCTGTACTGACCGGTGGGGTGACACGTCGCCTTAAGGCTATCTGCGACGGCGTCATTAACTTCAGCGCGGCGGCTAGAGACGCCTCTGTGAAACGATAACACATCATATAATTTTTCTAAAACACACAACTTTACATTTGAGATAGAAAATATTTTTGTTAGACACACATAACAGATGCAACCACAAAGCTATAGAAAATTTATACGACGCAAGTTGACAAACTTCACCAAATTTTTTCATTGCGCCTGTGGCGGAATTGAAAATGGGCATGTATTAAGTGCGTTTTTTCTTAATCTTGAAATTAATTAAATTGATTTTGAATTTAAATATGGTGACGAGGATATCCTTGGCTCCGGGTCTCTGGCAGACAAGGTAGCCCTTTGGAAGCGTCTGGCGAATAGTAATAGAGAATTTGAAATAGGAATTTTAAAATATGTTTTGTTTTATTATGGGACTCCGGTACCAACGTTCATTGAAGGCAGTTTCCAAATATATTATGAAGTTTAAACCTTACTGGTAGTTTCAATTTTAAAATAATATCAATAAGTAGCACTAGCGTGAGTCCGCTGGTGTTACAATATAGTCGTTCTACCAGAAGACATGAAAAATGGACTAAACAACTGAGGTAAATAATTCTTCACTCTGTAGAAAGCAATAGCGACCAATACTCGTCTCTTTTACTGTAGGTTCTAAGTAACATTGAAAGCGTAACTATGAGCCGTAAGATTTTTTTGTCTCTCTCACAATTTTCGTGCGTGTTTATCCGGCTTTGACTGGGCGTTCTGCGTCTATTCCTCTATGTCTATAGTAGTACGTACCTACACTTTAGAATTATCCAAAATTGCGAATTCAAAAATAGTCGTTCTACCGGTACAGTCTTATAAAAACTAACCCGACTTCAGAGTAGGCTTGTAGGCGAGCCAGGAGATGAACAGCGGGTCGACGGAGATGGCCAGCGGCTCGGTCCAGATGCCGCAGTAGTCGAACGACGTCTCTATCGGCACTGTGCACCATTGGATTGCCGTGCGGAGGTATGGGCTGGAATACAAGCGTAACACACAGAACCGGCTAGAGACAATTTTTAAATTATTTGTTTGTCGCATACGTTTCGGCTGCCCAGCGATACTCAGAAAGGACACGGTCAGTTAATTTCGGGCAGTAAAGTTTGCTGCATGTAATTTTGTGTAAAAAAGGTAATAAAATACTCCATTATAGTGTATGTTTAATTTTCGTTACTTACGAGGTTGACGGCACGTCCGGAGCTGAGAACAGCCACGCCTGTCTTATTTCACCACCCTCTGTAATTTATTGCAACGATCAATTAATAGGTCAAAACTATTGAATACAATATAATTATTATAAGATGGATAGAGCGACGTATTAGAGTATGCGCTTCAACCGTGCCAAGGCAAATAGCCACCCCACCCGCTTTCGCACGACTTTTCTGGCTGTATCAATATTGTAGTTTAGTTTAGTCGTAATAGCGCGATTCTGTTCGATGTGTCCGCAGTCCGAAGACACACGGTTCAATCTGGTAGCTTTCCCAATTTTGTTGGAAACGGCTTCGAACCTCACCGGATGCAGTCCAATACTAGTGTTTTACTTGGACCGACTACCTTTATGAAGCCCGCACCGCCCGTCCCAGTGCCTGGGACGATACTCCATATCTCGATAAATATCTATATTTTGAGTTGATATTTTTCCCGTTCCCGTATAGCATATCGCTTCCTCATGAATGGGGTTATCGTATACAAAAATAATTTTCAAAATCCGACTGGTAGTTCCAAAGATTAGCGCGTTCAAACAAACAACCAAACATACCCTTCAGCTTTATTATATTAGTAAGTATAGTATAGTTGTAAACGGTGACATTAAACTTACTCGGTGCGTGCAGCGCGGTGGCCTTGGCCGAATTCAGCGATATCAAGTGCGTGTTCACATTCTTGGTGACGTAGCCGCGCATGCCGAAGTCTTCCAGGGCTATGTCTATGGCCACTGCGTCTGTTGGTCAGAAACGTTGGCTCGGTCATCGTGTCATGGACGCAGCAGGTGAAATGGACAGGAATAAGTTGAAATTTGATATGGTTAGGTATAAATATTAATCACGCCGACAAAGTTTTTTCAGGGTGCCCCTGTATCGTCTACCCCATGGGGTGTGTGTGTGTGTGTTTTCCATCCAAGGATCCGTTTGCGAAATATTAAACTTTAAAGTGCTAATAGTTAGAGTCATGTGTGTGTACCCCCCGTCTGCCAGATAACGGTTGTTTTTGGAGACGTGATAAAATTCATAGAAGTAGCATACCTAACGAATTTAAAAGAAAAACTATCACCGCTAGCTAGGCTTAACGAGTTAATGAGTAATAGTCGACCAACTTATCAAATGACACCGGGTAAGTAAAAAAATCCTAAAAACTCCATTGAAAATGCCTTAAAACCAAACTAAACTAAATTTGTAACTTTGTAATGTAATAATAGTTATGTACTTTTTACTGTTTTTCGACATGGTTTAGGAGACGGATAACTACGGAACCCTACACTGTGCGGTTCGACACGCACCTGAGGAAATTCCAATTTCCATATTCAATGAGCCAGCTAGCTATAGCCTATGGCGAATGGCTTACCTTCATCGCTGAGCGCGTCCTTGGGCAGCGTGGTGTGCTTGAGCGCGATGGAGTTGCGCTGGTTGACGAGCGACATCAACACCTCGTACGCCGCCTGCAGGCGCGCCGACGAGCCGCAGATACTCATCTCCTCTGAACACAACATTACCAAACTATTAACCATATTTAAAAATGTGTTACCAAGTCTCTCAAGCTCTCTACGGGACTGATACCGAATGTTGAAAGTTTTATCTATGAAATTTTAGAATCGTTGTAAACACATATAATCTGGCGAAATGGGGTATTATTATCCACCGAAAACCCGGTTCGGTACAGACTATATCGCATTTTCTGGAGTGTCCCAAATATCCATGCACCTGCACCGTAGATTACTTCAATAACGCCTTCAACGGAGCAATCAACATGGCCACCTACTGAACCCAAATAGTATAATGTGATACACCATCTTCACGATAAGAAGTATAATTCGTGTTTACTTATAGGTTTTAGGTCTCTACCTACTTGGTATTTATGCTGGTCTTTATCCTGCTTAAATTACGACGCTAAAGTAAAAGAAAGTCACTACCTTCACCGCTTTATAGCATAAGTTAAAAAACATCTGGTGGTGAATCCGCAATAAGCAAGGCGTATATCGAAAAATGAGTACTGCCAAGTACCATCAAAGCGCTACCTTGTGGGGAACAATTGAGTTTATTTTTCCAGTGCGTACTAAAAGTGGGTATTATTATACCATTTTTTGTACGTCATGTGCCATACATTTATTTCGAGTTAACTGCCTTAAAGCTTCTAAAAGAAATTTTCATAGCTTGAACTTTACGACGCATCATTTCCAAATATATGGATATTTTTTTTATGAATTGTTATTAGAGGGATTCATTCGTTCAAGAGCTATCCAAAAATATTAGTTAAATATCCAGAGTTGAATAGATTTCTCACCATTTGCAGCTTTTGGTCATGAGGCGAGCATTTCTAAAAAATCTTAAAATCTTCTATAACACGAAAACCACCCAATATGGACCAAGTTTTCGGGGTCAAAATCGTTGCAAATCAGCTTAGTTTCAAGGAACGCACTTCATTAGCAATCACCCTGTATAACAAAAAATCAAGAAACAAATACTCACTGATCTTTAAATGGTAAGCGACCTCCACCGAGTACCGGTTCACGAAGAAGATCTTGTACAGCAGCTCATGCGTGACGAGCTTGACGTCGGCGCGCGCGCATGGCCGGGTCTCCGTGCCGCTGGAGTTGGCGAGGCGGATCTGCATATATACTTTATATATATAACTATATACTTTATTGTACACCAAATTAAAAAAATACATACAGAAAATATTGGAATTTCCTTCGTATAAAAGTCACTTTTAGACGCTCTGAGTCAACTAAGATTTCGCCATTATTATTTTGAGATAATGGTAATACCAAAGAAGTACTTCCATTCAATCATCGCGTGATTGTATGTCCGAATATAGACGTTGGTTCCCGATGCGCATATTTTACTGGGGATGTTTGATCAATCGGTACATTAATCCTCTTTCCTAATTGTACTAACGTGAAAGTTTGTATGGTTGTTAATCACGCCTCAACAGTTGAATGGACTATCCCAGTATTAAGATCCCGTGAAATGAAACTGACCTGCATGGCGTTGGAGGTGACGGTGATGTGGCGCCGCGCCGCCTGCCACAGCGCGCCCTCGTCCGCCGGCATCTGGCATGCGGCGGAGCACACCCTGGGAGACGATTGTATTTATTTAATTGTATTATATAGACCCGTCTAATACTCAGTGTGACTATGTGGCCCCACTTCAAAACATGACCCACACGTTGGAGTGCCCATACACCTGCACTTTAGGGGATTTAGTGGGCTAAAACAATCTCAGGAGTTAATCCTCGACTCGAGGCTCATTTGGGTCAGTAGGGCTTTTATATACGTCCACATTGATTGTGGCATTTTCGACCTTTCTGACTTCCGTCCCCTGTGTTTCTGAGCGTCGTAAAAGGTCAGAGGAAGTCATCTGACCTTGAAACACCGTTCACCATAGCAAGAAAGGTTTTGTGTATGTGTATACAACATAAACTAAAAACGCAATACCCGAAAAAGGGTCATTGTACTCATCATTATGAACAATTTTTACGATGAGACCAATCTCGAAATCGCAAAAAAATAAAATCATCTATTCAGTACATACCACATTTCGAGGTTGGTCCCATAGTGAAAGTTGTTCATAATGATGACTACAATGATCCCTTTTTGGGTATTGCGTTGTATGTTATTATTAGTGTATTTTTTTTCATAAGCTAGACAAATTCCAACAAAGACAGCACTCGCCACTGACCTGTGTGGGTACAAGGGCTCGGTAACGAGGACGCTGGTGTTGGGCAACTCTGCCTCCAGCACCAACACGGACACAGTGGGCCGCTCCGTCGACAAGTGATTGAAAGGAATCAAGCGCACGCGCAAGCTGTGCAGCAGAACCTTTATACGCTTCTGTGGCAAGTTCTCGTTGAGAGCCTCGTTTTCTTCAACTGTCAGGATACGCTTGGGTTGGTCTATGGAAAATAAATATAGAAACAATGAACTCTTTTATATAAAGATTTCGCCCTTTTGAGAGTCGGTAGGACTCAGAAAAATATCATGAAGATGTTAAATCAATACGTCACTATTAGTTTGCTGGGGTTTCAGAGAAGGTATTTACTATCCACTACATGTTACTTTTGCTGGGAAGTTTAGAAAATTCGTGTTCCTAGCTAAACACTAGGAAGTGGTCACGGGCTGTGTCAAAATTAGGTCATGCTATCCGGATACCAGGTATACTACAATCCGGATGGTACGAATAATACGGATTCTTAGTCCAAAGTACTTGGTAGTATCCTTGATAACAAATTGCGCTCGAAAAATTATGTCTACTACAAACTCAATAAAACACAATCGTACTTTAACAATGCACAAAGTGTTAAGCAAAACATGGGGTTTCTCCTCAAAGATTACGTTGTGGCCGTACAGCCGCGATCGGGCCAATGCTGGCCTTAGGCGCTTTAATTTGTTGAATGAGGACGGCACACTCGACCACCAGAGTCCAACGGTTCCAGACTAGCCTGTTCCGATTTTACTGGCTGCATGAAAATGCAAATAACCACCCTTCACTTGTACGTTCAGCAGGAGGCAGCACTAGCTACCATAAGGCTAATGCCTACCTAGGCATAAGGGGCAGGTCTACTTTGGCTATACCTAATGTAGGTATAGCCGGTCCCCTATCAACTAAAACGGACTGTATGAGTCACTACAATCATTACAAACATGTTTCGACATATTCTCTTAAGTTTTAATCATGTACAAAGGCGAGCTTAAGCAAACTTTTGAGTCATAGAGAGAGCAGCATAGAGGGTGGGATCTAGTGTACAAATAATATACATACATTTCTACTAATATTATGTCATTGTGAAAGGAAATGTTCTTAAATTTGCCCTAGTCAAGAATGCTGATTTTCTGCCTAACTGGAACCGATAAGCCCTAAGCACACGCGCACGTTCAGCGGCTCTACCACCACCGAAAAGCTACACTGCTCCCCCCAGTCGCTGTGAGTACTCGCTATGAACACTATGGTTACCTGCTAGCTGCGGCAACTGGTCGTTGAAGATGGTCCTCATGTACAGCAGGCGGTGTATGAGCCCCATGCACACGCGCATGTCCAGCGGCTCCACCACCACCGACATGCTGCACTGTTCCACCCAGTCACTGTGGGCATACGTACTCGTTACTTTTATAGTACGCAATGGACTGCGCAATACCGACTAACAAAGAAAAAGAGTGCATGTATGAGTGTGCATGTACGAGTGTATCTCTTTTCAAATCCGTCTCAAACAGTATACAACAGACAGTCAGTTGCATTCATAATGCTGTGAGTGAGTGTGTGTAATGAGAACCAATCAGAATTCTATAAAACACAACTACTGGCAACGCTAGAGGATACAGAACGATAGCGAGTATATTGCGCCAGTTCTTCTTCACAGTTTAAACACTAAGAAGTGGTGACGGGCGGGTGTTTTGAGGAACAGTCTTTATGTAAAAGCAGCTTTTGCCCGCGGCTTCCCCCGCGTGATGTCTTATGAGGTAAGGCAAAAAATCTCTGAATCCTATTACTAAAGTGTGAAGTAAGAAAATCCAGAGAGGCGCCCCTGATCCCGTAGTGGTGTAGTTTCCTGATCAATGATACATGAAGAACGTAATCGGATGCCCAGGGCGACGCATTAGACTTCCCATGCATTAAATATGTTCTGAAAGTTCTATTTATGTTTGATATTACACTGAGTACTAAAAACGCTTGCTCACCTATACTCGAAGTCCTTAGGCGGGTTATCATACGGGTTCATCTGTGGTTCAGGCGGCGTCCGTTCGTGCACGAAGTCGATGAACACGAGCGGCGCCATGCTTTTCCACAGTTCATCGACCTCCGGCTCGCTCTCCTCTGGCATATCTTGCGTTGACTCTATCTTTATTTCAATCATTGAGGCTTTTTTAGCCGTAGACGGTCCAGCGTCGCCTTCAGAAACCTGGCGGAAACCAGATTTGACTGACTTGAGACTATGTATCGAAGTATGCTATTATCAGGATTATGTAAAGAAATATTTGAGACACACCGCACAAAAATAAAATAAAGAAGAGACGATTGCGCAAATTAGGTTCATTACAGTAGTCATGCCAAACATATATATGTAATTTAATCACTCTATTTGCCATCGACACGCTAAGAAGAAGAAGCAGTAATACCCCACGGGGCCCGCTAGGGTCAGAGCCTGCCAGGGTTGCGGAATTTGTTCGAAAGAGTCACCGCGGCCCTGGAACGCAAAGGGCTTTGGAAGGAACACGGATGGGTTTTAGTCAGTAAGACTCTGACACGCCCTTCCGCTCCACCCAGAGCGGAAGAAGTCATTTGATGATTTCAAATCATTAAAAAAAAAATGTAATACCCCACGGATGCTTTCTGTTGCTGGTCTTCCAATGAACCTTTACCGAATAGGTACAAAATTATTAATCGAACAATGTGGATCCGCATCATTAACTAGTGTTTTTATTGGAAGTCGGTTGTAGTTTTTTTTTTGTAAAAAGTTCTTTATTTTTCACCTTTTAGGGGTCGACTTAATTGAAATTCACATGTGTAACAGAGATGCGATTTCAGCAATCCCGGTCCATTTGCTATCATTTATTGAAGAGCTCTGTTGTGAATTACCGAAGCTCTTCATCAGATCTTCACCAAATTGAAATGGCACCACTCCGAGAAAGAACGCTTTCAAAAAATATCCAAATCGCTTCAAGTGTGCCTATAAAATTTTGAGAGTTCTCTCCATTTCTACAAGATCCCATCGTCAGATCCTGACCTGATCACCATTGCACCACCTGAGAAGTCTACACTTTAAAACAAAAAAGAATTTTCCAAATCAGTCCGAAAGATTCCGACGAATTGAGAACGTTCTCCTTTTTTTTTTAAATCGGTTAAAAATCAAAATACCGCATAGATCGCTATTTGATTAACTAGTCGAACAACTATCGACTGACCGCTCAATATGTTTTGACACTATCGTCGAATATACATACAAGGTGTCCCAGAAGTACGAGGTCATACTTAAGTTTGATGTTGTGATACAACGTGTAACAGAATAAATGCAGTACCTCTTAAGGGCTCATTGTACCTACTGAAATCGTGAAAAAAATCAACTGCCCATACATTTATGAGCGCATAATTCGACAGAATGTACTGAACAGCCGATTTTTTCTCGCGTTTTCAGGGTTGGTCCCATAGTAAACGAGTGAGATTGCAAGTAATAGGTATTGCGTTGATTCTGTTATACGTTGTATACATTAAGGAAAAAAAAAAGCAAAACAAAAAAAATGGCTTATTCAGATAAATCGACCATAAAAACGACTAAAACCTTCCGAAGAAATGACTTTTCAAGCAGTTTGTTACAGTTGGTGCCATTTACTTTAGTTCAATCACGGATTTGATGTCACCAACTGCATCAGATTGCTTGAAAAGTATTTCTTCGGAGCTTGTGAGTTGTTATTTAGGGTAAAGTCAAATTTTTTAATGTTTTGTCATTGTTATGGCTCTGAACCTCTGAATAGAAAAATGAAACTCTTAAAGGATCACTCGGCTGTCTGTCACAGCCGATTTTCTCCGAATCTACGGGACCGATTCAGTTGAAATTTGGTACACATATGTATTTCTATGACCCAAACATGAACATGTCACAAAAATAAAAAAGAAACGAAAATTGGGTCACTTTTTGGGGATCAAATAAGGGAAAAAAATCGTTGTCAACTGTACCGTGTGAATCAAATCAAAGCGCTCTTTGCAAGAGTCGCAACAATATTTTTCATAATTAAAAAATATTCGGATCCGAAGATATTAAAGAAAATAGACGAAAATTTACCTCCCCCCCCTTGTCTCGGAAACGACTGGGCCAGAAATTTAAAAAAAAATACTGATAAAATAGGTCTTTGCCTACAGATTACAGAAAAACCTATAAGAAGTCCATGGCCTAAAAGTAACAATTAAAAAAAATATTATTCCTTCGGATAAGCTTTGCACGCGAGTCCGACTTGCATTTGCCCGATTTTTTACTTAATGTATATCGGCTATCCAATCACACACTTAATGTGCCGGAACTTCTGGAACACCCTATATATATGACTGCACTCACCTTGGCATTCCGTCCCGCTTGCACCGACGTAACCGGCAAGTTCTCGTCCACGGCTTCCCCGGTCTTGACCACGGCTTTCCCGGTCTCAACCACGGCTTCCCCGGTCTCGACAACGGCTTCCGCGGTTTCGACCACCTTCTCATTGAGCAGGTGTTCGGGCCATTTCCAAGGCTTTTCCTCTGCCGCTCCTGGTTCTAGGCGTCGAGCCTTTTGCAGGAACACTGTCGGCTCGTTGCGGGCCTAAAAAACGTTTTTTTTTAAGCGTTACTTCGCGAAAATATTTGACAATTATATGTTTTGCAATTTCTATGATAATATAAGCTTTTATTCCGCCTCAATAAGATCCAGGTTTGTATGCAGAATGCAGTAGCGCCCTACCGTTCGCTTCAAAATATGTATATGCTGGAGCTGCAGCGCAACATGCAACTTCAAAAGCGTTTCATCTTCAGGAGATGTTGAGTCGTGAGGATGACCAACTTAGTTTGGCTCTCAAACTATGTTTTCTTTCAGCGAAGGCAGCAATATCCAATATGCACCATCAATCTGCCTAGACTAGTCCAACTATGTTGGGCTCAGCTTGGCTTGGCTGGAATATTCAGCTAGACTGGAGTCTATTAGGATGCAGGTGAATAGTGTTTCACATGGAGCGGCTGCCTATCTAACTCAATAACTGATGGGTAATAAAGTACCCCTTCAACCCCGTACCACTTGTGATAGATTTTCGGTCATCTGACTACCTGTAATCACTGACTGTCGAAGATCTACAAATGGCAGTCAAAACCAACGGCTTAACTTACTTTCCGAGGCACGGAAGAGTCTTCGTGTGTAATAAACGATCGCCCATCTACGGACCGACTCCAGCAAACGTTGTTACTTTGAAGATCGATCTGTGCGTCTGTTATTACCAGTGATCTGCATAGGTAGTGCTATTCCCGGGATTTAGTGGCTTTTATTCTAATATGGATATGCCTTCTGAATCCCGGGACTAGTAGGTAAAAATAATTTCATAGGTAATCCGTTATCAGAGTTGTTGTGCAACTCAAAGTGCGCGCAAATTGTCATTTCTGTTAATTACGGAGTTAACGTAACTAATCAATCATGTTCTATTGCGTGGTCTATTTGTCGGTACCCGAACCATTCTTTTGCCAAAATTCCGATGGATATCTCATAACAAGGTATGTATATTTTTATTCTTTTTAATATTTATTTAATCTACTTTTTTGATTTTTAAGCTCTACGTAATGTGTATATTATTTTACTGATAAAAAATGCGTATAAAACATGTTTCTTAATCTTCTTTAATGAAAATCCTTAAATATAAACTAGTACAGTCTTCTTAAGGAAATTAATTAGTTTCAAGACCTTAAAATTATCTAGACCAGCTGTTGGGGTCTACACCAAAACCATCGTAGCAAATGCTACGAAAAAAATCTTATGTACGATTTTCGTCATTTTTTTTATTTATTTGTTACAAGTACATGCAATCTAAGCTGAAATAATCGGTTTGGACAACAGTCGAATAGATGTTCCTCTTTTCTAAGTGCAATGAGTTCTGGTGATGATATTAATGTAAACCTATCTAGAGATTACGCTTTAATAACAGCACATACTAGTTGAATCTATCCTTGGTATCTAATCCCCGCATGCGTGTACAAAATCTTAATACATAGATCTGAAAAACAAAGCTATTGTACCCATTGGTGAGTTGTTTGAAAAAGCGGCTGAATCTAGAAACAAAGATTTAAAGGCACACCCGTAAATGCTCAAGATCGGTTACCAAGTTTGAGTTGTTTTCAGAGAATTTAACATTGATCTTCTTAGTAAGGACAACCACGTCACAAGATACCTAAGTGAAATAAAATAAACCAGTTTATTTTATTTTATTTATAATAATAATTATAATAAGATTAAGCCAAACGCATGTGGGCACGGACATCCAACCGATTTTGGTGTTTGCTTTTAAAATTAGATCAGTAAATGTCTCAGCAGTTTCTTGAAGCCTTGAAAAAATATTCTTTTGTTTTTTTTTAATTTACGGAATAAATTATACATACTGTGGTGATTTTTTTATTTACGCTACACTCCGTTGAAATTGGCCGCCATGGCAGAAATCGGCCAGGATTTTTTATACCACTCACCGTCAAATAGCTTATATATCCGCAGGTGCACTTGCCGTGCGAGCGCAGGACTAGCTCGCGCGCGCCGAAGCGCACGCGCAGCGCCGTGGGGCTGCAAATGGATGACTTGAGCGCCGCGTGCGTCGCGCACAGCTCCAGCACCAGCCGCGAGCGCTTGCGGCTCTGGCCTTCGATCTCCATCACCTGGGCAGGTCATCAGATTCGTCAAATTCTTAGAGGCGTTCATGAAGTCTTCAAAAGTGCAGGTGTATATGTAACCGGAAAATTGCAAACTCCGTAAAATTGTGAGCTACTGAATTTAGATGGGATTTATTGTATGCAAAACGATTTCTTCAAAATATATCGGGAAATTATAATCTAATAAAAATTTAATACAATCTTACGGAGTCTGCAATTTTCCGGTGACATATATATTTATGTATAAATACACGCCTTTTTTGTCGTTTTAAGTAGTGTGTAGTAGTAAGTGTGTTCGTGGCATCACAGCGGGCCCTATCGGAATACGAGCGCTGCGTTATTATTTTGATGTGTAACATCTTTCCTCTCGCTTTCTTGCAATCTGTGGGAGTGATTTCGAAAAAAGGGGCGGTGTACAGAAAGCCAGGTAGAGCTATTTGATTTAACCAATGAGTGCGCAAAATTGAGTTTATATAAAATACAATTTTTATAATTATAACTATTGCTAATGTTTCTGTTTACCAAGTGCAATGCTAGTAGTTACACATCATATGCGACTACTTGTAAAGCTCGCTCGTTTTTAATTTTTTTACATCACAGCACATACCTACTGAGATTAAGCCGTTTTGGCCTCCTACAGCTACATATTTTAATATTGTTCGTTTTTAACCATTTCATATTGTTTTGTTGTTTGTCTGTTGCGAGTCCCAAATAAACAGTTTTTTTTTCTTTATTGGAACTTGGGACACTTCAGACTCCAGACTTCACTTCTGGACAGGGGCACCGGCACTGCACTTACACTGAGTATAAGACTGTACAGGTGGAAGAAAGAAGAAAAATAAATATAATAAATTCATACTGATAGTCAACGCACGGCTTCTCTCACCCATAGAGCTAAGCATAGAGTGGTTACCACATTATTTTTTTTATGACTAAACCGCGTTACATACGAGTATGTGTGGTTACCTTGAACATGATAGACACATCGTCGAGGTACGCGTTGAAGGTAATGGGCAGCGGCGTGGCGGGCACGGGCGTATCCTCCACGCCCACCTCTCGGTCCGCCCAAGATGGCAGCCACGACCACGCCCACTCCGTCCAGCTCTCCGAGCGCGTCGGCTCCGCTGTTTTCGCCGTCGTCGCGCCTGTATAACATATTTAAAACTTTTTACAACACGAATGCCAATTCTCGTAATAAAAACGTTCAAATTCTAGGCGAAATCTCATCTCAGTTAAACACATGTAAGTTTGAAATACATATTTGATATTTTGTGTTGAATACTCAAATAATTGACCTTGCAAAATATGCAAATATAGTTTGTATTCTATTTGACATATTGCACCATCGGAATAAAAATAGATATCTAGAAAACTGTCCTAGATACAACAGGTTCCCTACTCACGTGGAGGAGCCGGGGTGGCGGACTGCCTGGGCACAGGAGACAGTTTAATGTCCACCATCGGCCGCTCCCTGATCAGTCTCAGTAACAACTCCAGCTGCTCGTTGCTGACACTCCACGCCAGCTTGCCGGAACGCAGCTGAACGTCCAGGCTGGTCGCGCGACGAGTGGTCGCTGATAACAGGCGAGTTAGCACCCTGGGAACGTTAAGATATTATAATATGAGGAAAAAATTCTATTATATGATTGATATTTTCACATTCTGTCATTGCAGTCGTGACGGGTGTTGCGCCGAGACCTTAATTGGATCAAGTAAATTTTGGTTTGCCGTTGATACATGGAACAGCTATTTATTATTCAACTTGAGAAAATGTACACACATATTGACCTTGCTCAACAAACTCGGTCAGAAATAACAAGATTATGGCTGCACCTGAGATCCAGCTGGCATCTGTACAGCAGAGGCTCCTGGAAGAAGCGTATCTTGCCGTCCGCGTCCGACTGGTCGAGACACAGCGTCAGGTCGTCCAGCCGCACCAGCCTTCTGATCAGTGGGTGCATCTGATCGATGTCTGAAAAACGGATCATAGTCATGACAGAAAATTATCAAAAAGCTGCTGGATACTGTTAGACTGGAAGCCCAACATCGTTGAAAAACAGCTTGGCAGACTGGTTGATGTGTTACATGCTCAGAATATATTGCTTCATCTCCTACCTGCGAAGGCGGGCTCCCAGTTTGCGCCCGCGCTGTCCACCGCCAGATGCTTGACGTTGAGCGACAGCACGACGTCGTCCTGCACGTACTTCACGATGAGGTGATGCACGCGCAGCGCGATGTTGCTCACGATGCGCCGCACCAGCGCCTGCATGTAGCCCGGCGGCGCCTCCATCACCTGGTTCTTGCGGCTGGACCGGGGACAAGATTATTTGAAGATGCTTTTAAAAAACTGGAATCAACCTTATTTCACTACTGTAAAGGATAAGGCCTAAATCACGTTTATCAGTACGCAATAATTCTCAATTAATTACTGAAATTGCTATTTCCAATAGATAAATACGAATCGATATGTATACAAGTGATGAAAGCCTAAACCACCACAGGTACCCCATAACCTAAATTTATTTTAATTAAAATAGTAAACGAATGCCCGGTTTCTGAGGTACTTTATCGGTAGTTTGTTTGTCCGTTATCGCTATTTGTCGTAACGCCATTAGTTGGTTAGTAGTTAACGGACAGATAAACGACCTATAAAATACTTCAGAAACCGGCCATAAGTGAGACAAATATTGTGGGACTGCAGTGCGACGCTGTAAACTTCTCACCGTGCTGCAGTTGTCAATCGTATAAAGATTGACAACAAGATGGAATGACAGTCCACTTCATGCTCTCTCCATCTAATTGAACACGTTGAGACGTTGACAGAAAAGACCGGCTGTTTTCTATCGTGAGAGCGCCAGACATGTAATTTTGTTTGAATGAAGATATCCATCGACGAAAATCAGCCTTTACATTAACCCGCCTTTGTGTCGTAGCACGTAAAAACAGGTTTTATCCTTAAACCGTTCCCAGTACGGCACGGACACTAGGAATATGCAAATTTTGATCATTTTAGATTTGTCACCGGAAAATTGCAAACGCCGTAAGATTGTAAAATATCGCGTGAAATTTTAAACTACATTTTTTTTAAATAAGACACGGATATAGTGGCAACTATTGATTTTGGATTGGATTTACTGTTACAAAACTATTTTTTGTCAAGAGAATTTATAATCTAATAAAGATTTATTACAATCTTACGGAGTCTGCAATTTTCCGGTGGCAGATATTTTTGACTTCATTAAATGATGATGATTATTATTATGTAATATGAGCGTGAAAGCGTGAGTTCTTTAGAGAGGAAAAGCATGCACATGCTATCTTCCTCTCTCTTAAGTAAAAATACCGCCCGCGCCTCGACGCCGACTTCACTGTTTAGTATGTGAGCGACGCTCTTTACCTTGGTGTAGTCGAGGGCGGCAGGCTCTCCTCGGGTGTGGTGGGCGGGTTCAGGCTTAGGACACATTCTGCAATAAATATGTTTTTTTATGAGCAAACATGTCAAAATTAATCAGATCATTAGGTATATCAGCGTGCATTTTAACTTTATCACATTATCCGATACAAAATCAAGGACGTTTCAAGAAATAAATTTGATACGGTTCAAGTTATAAGTTTACTGTGACAGAGGCCGACACTTCTCTTGTATGTACTTATTGTGGTGGTGGTTTATTGCGTGGGTCAGACAGGCTGTGTATTCTGGTAAACTGGAAGCCGGCCCCTACACAATTTGAAAAATGCTAGGCTGATAAGTTTTGGACCTACCTATAGTATCGATGGTGACGACGATGGGCTCCGACATGATCTTGGTCCAGGGCACTTGTATGAGGAGCTCGTGGATGCGGCCGGAGACCAGCGTGAAGGGCAGCGCCACCTCGTGCTGCAGCACATCCCCCTTGAGCACCAGGTTGTGGAGCGCCACGCCGCCACCCCATAGTGATACCTGTGAAACGTAGCAGTCACAGTTAAAATATATTCATCACCAAGTAATACAACAAAATATTTCGTAGATAAAATACGCCGCCACCGTTCGCCGCACACGGATAACGCTGGTGGTGACTACGCCACGATAGGTCGCTTCTCGCTTATTGTGGACGGCACCGAACACTCGTTGCTGCTAGTAATGGGTCAATAAAACTGGCGGCACCCGACAACTTGTCTCAAACTTTGACTATAATTATGTGTCTCGCACTTCCAGCCACAAGTCGCAGCGTTTTGTGGCTGTAGGGTGTGGTGCATGTGCGGCAAGCCTTAGGTTAGGACTGCTGCGAAGCTCTAATGCGTCAGAAATGTTCGCGAGCTGATGACTTTCACGCTAACGGGCGTGCAGGCAGCGTTACTCTTCACAGGAGTGCGCGGTAAAAACAACAGCATTCTAAACGCATTCGTTGAGTGCTAGCTGCACGTGTCAAAACAACAAATTACCGTAACAATAAGTTTCCGCGCGCGCAGCTGCCTCAGGCACTGTCTCAGTTAAGCGATAGGCCTATAGTTGGCTTGCTCTGAGAAAACAGGGGGAGTAGCAGCACATTAGACGCCTAATTTTGAGATCACACTGCAGCTTTATACTTCATTGTTTCAACCCGTATAAACAGAACATCATCATCATATCAGCCGAAAGACGTCACTGCTGGACAAGGGCCTCCCCTTAGTGTCGCCACAACAACCGGTCTTGTGTGTCTCTCATCCATCGGCTACCCGTGACCCTCACCAGATCATTGGTCCACCTTGTGGTAGGCCTTCCAACGCTGCGTCTTCCTGTACGCGGCCCTGCCACTGCCACTTCAGTTTGGCGATCCTTCGGGCTATGTCGGTAACCTTTGTTCTCTTGCGGATATTGTCGGTATAAATATATTGAAAAACTTCATATCGTCATGTTAGCACGTCATACAAACTAAATCCTTGACTCCTGGCCTCCAACAACAATTCTTGGAAAACATGAGTGTCACTATTAATAGGTGCCTACTACAAAGTAGAACACATTTGAACTTGTGGAAATAATAACAGTTTATCGATCGGCGCGAACCTTGGCGAGTGCATTGCTTGCTAATACTTAGGCCATAAAGGGCCTTGGTTCTATGTTGTCATGTTCTTGTAGCCTACCATATCATCGATAATATGGTAGGCTGTTAGGCAAACTTCGAATTGCGCACGGTGCTTAAGGAAGATTCCTTATTGCAATTGGAGTTTCTTGTCCGTACTTCTACTTTTTGCGAATGAACAACTAGAGTCACTAATCTTTTAATTTCAAACTGTAAATATGACGTTCAAAAGTGCCTTTTAATGGTCTAGTTAATATTTATAAGTTTATATAAGTTTAATAATATAAGTTTATTTTTCAAATCATTTTAGCTTACATTACATGTCGAGGAGTTTCCATTTAGGCATAGACGATGCCCATAGTTGAAGGCTCCGCTTTTCCCTTACATTATAAACTTATAGTTTTATAACAAAATAAATAAATAGAAAAAAAACAAAAGGAAGAAAATTGAACATAAAAAAATAAAGACGATCAATAATTGTAGTTGTGTATGTGTGTGTGTGGTGTAAGAGGGTGTGTGTGTGTGTGTGGTGTTTGTGTGAGATTGGTGCTGAGTGTACATTTTCACATGTGTGTCTAAATAAGCGAAACAACATCACTTTACATTAGTTATTAAGTCACACGTTGCAAAAGCAATTCTGTATCATCATTAAATTTTGTAAACATATTTTTAACTTTTTTTTTGCATTCATATTTTTTTTATCGTAAATATATATTACTTTATTGATTTTATTGTTTAAAAAGGCTGAGCGTTTTTTATATTGTCTGCTGGCAAATTCTGTTTTAGTGGTGGGAACGTTTACTATGTGGTGTTCATTTCTTTTTGCTAGAATTTTAGGATCATATGGTTGTATGGCTAGTTGAAATAAATGAATTGACTTTGACTTTGAATTCGACCCAAAACTCCTTATGAATAAGCATCTGGCACGTAGGGTATACTAAACCCAAACTGCTACAACTAATTTCTTCCTCGGACCACACTTATGTAAAAACTGAATAATATCCCCAGCATTCATCCCTATCTAATATGTAAAACTTCAGTAACTACGTATATTGAAAGCCTGGAATAAAAGGGAGTCGAGAATTAGTTGATCCCGATATGATTACTGCTCAATCTCGACCAACGAAACATCCTCTCAGCTACGATGATGCTTTTAACACTACGCATAATGCGCACCACAAACTCTTAAGCCACATCACACAAAAACACAACCTTTTTCCTACATGCTTATTCGCGTAAAGTCAGGAACGATAGCCAAATATTTTTGACTAATGTCATTTTTATTGTATTTCTTTTTTCCTTGTGTTTATCGAAGTTTTTTGTACGAGATTTAAAACTGTAAAATATGTATGTTGGTCACAATGGGTTTCTACTTTTAGCCGTGGAAGGGATCTGGTGGATTATTGTAGCTTGATGTGCTGGCGCCTGTACGGTGTACCTGTCCTTAATATATAAACCCAGTTCAGACCAGCCTCTCACAAAGTTAAACCATGGTTTGTGAACTGAAAAGTTTAGAATTAAGTTTTGTGTCAAAGTCAAAACGTTTATTTCAATTAGGCCACTAAACGGCACTTTTGAACGTCATCATTTACAGTTCAGTAAAATAATAGTATTAAATTAATAAAGTGACTCTACTGTCCATTCGGAACGGTAGATTCTTATGGAGAAGAACAGACAAGAAACTCCATACTTACTCTGTTCAAATAATGGTTTTACAAAACTTGGTATACAAAAATTAATTTAATATTATGTGAGAACGATGCACCCAGAGTATGCTACTTATAGTGATGAGAAGATAAACGTTTTATATTACACTAGTATCTGCCAGCGACCTCGCTCGCGTGAAAGTCGAATATTATCCCAAGGAAACATACTCCCGGGATTGAATGTATCCTGTGCCCTAAACTAAGACGTGGTCTAGCCGCGTGCCAAGTTTCATTCGAATCCGTTCAGCCGCTTAGACGAGAAGAGTAAGATACGAATTCCTTTCGCATTTGATTCTCTATTGATTTTACTTTTCCGAGTTATTGATAGCACGTCAATAACTTGGAAAAGTAAAATCAACAGAGTCCCTATAGGTATCATGCTATCTACAAAACAGACATTCCATATGTACCTACGTTAAACTATTATGCATACCTCCAAATGTAATGTCGCAGCAACTGGCTTAATCAGCCGTTTAATTGGCTGCCTAGCCTTTTCACTGAGCGGCGCCGATTAAACAGCAGCCTAAATGACATCCAGCAAATGCATCTATACAACATTTAATGAACGGGTTGGCAAGATGCTTACGCCGTTCATAGAATAGAGTAACCGTGTGACGAAAATATACGAAATATTTAATTTTGGGCACTCTAAATTCAACAACAATCAAATTTAACATTCTAACCTCGACGACGGAGCCTATCTGTCTGCAGGGCTTAAAGGAACCTAACATGAATAGTATGACGAGAACGAAGTTCGCTCGTTCACTATAGCTCTCGTCATACCATTCGAACCTAACCTATCCGTTTCGGGGTGCCCTAAACTCTCTGTGTCCTATGTTCTGCTACTTGGCTAGGCAAATCATTAAACGATATTTAACCAATTCATTTGCCTAGCTGTTCAAGTAAATGCCGAGATGTCACCTAGACCGCTGATTTAAGCTGTTGTGTTGGCTGCGACATTTACATCAAGTATAGTGCAGTAACAATTAAATTCAATTTCATTAAGTAATTAATAGTAAGAACATTGGTTTTGAATATCTAAATGAGTCCTGGCAGCAGGCTTGCTTCAAACTCGGCCTTGGAAGATGAAAAAAATGAGTAAAATAAATTCAAGGCTGATTAGTGATTAGTCATGAACTCATGTACTCATGAATCAACTGTAAATCATTTAAACTAAGCTATTTTATCGTGATAAAAATATTATCAAGCCGCTTACTAGTGATGTTCACCGACGGATATGTACTTCCCCTATTGACGTTAGGTCTGTTTCTAAACAACTGAGCATCTTCCAAACAATAATGAAAAAAACTTCTTTTTAATTCCAAATAAGAATCGGCGCGTGCGGGGTGATTTCGTATAACAAACCAATGAACTTTCTTTTTGTAGATTTGGAGATTGACTTGTAGATTTCCCTTTGAACTTGACCGAGGGTCGCAAGTTGTTCAGCAGGCGCATCGGGCGTCGGAGGAGGGCATACGCTACCCTCTTCCGGCCCCCCTAACTGGGTCCAGGGGCGGCGGACTTGGGGATGTCCGTCGCCCCCATTCATCCGGACCCGAGGTGGCGGCGCGTGGTGTTCCCGTGCGCCCCTCTTTGACGTAGCGAGGGGAGTTAAACACCTCACTCCCCTCGCCGACGCGAGGTGGCCCGCAGAGGCGGGCCGGCACCAGCCGGGGATTGCGGAAGTCGCATACGTTCCCGCGATCCCCGGCATAGGTGGAAGATGGAACACCGGGGTGGTTTTAGTCAGTAAGAGTCTGACAGGCCCCTCCACCCGCCGCAGGGTGGAGGATTTCCATGAGGATTTCCCCCCAACATAAAAAAAAAAAAAAAATGGGTCGCAAGTTGTACCAGTGACCTGTCGCCTTTTCATCCATCCTGTGTTGATCCGGTGAATTACGTCTCGGTCTAAATCACCAGCCCCCTGGACAAGCGATCCGTGGTACCGAAAGTCGGAGCAGATCGGTATAGGCGTAACCCGCGGAAATCGCAGGAAACAAATCAGGTATTCTGTTTTGGTTCTGCTTCATTTCAGGCCAACACTCTCCAATCTGCTCTGGACCTCTAGGCCGCTTTCGGCAACTAGCACAATGTCATCAGCAAACAGCATGCACCAGGGAATTGCAATGGAATTTCCATGCAATTGGAAAATTTACTTTATTTTGAATTATTGTAATGTTTTTCTGAATTATTTCTTGTTATTATTATTCTTATTTTTCTCTGTCTTGTATTAGGCACGTACATTTTAGCGTGGAATCACTGAAATACATAATTAAAGCACTTATTTGTAACTCAAGGGGATCGGCGTTGAGGGCTGACATACAGGCTATGCCTAGTTCGGCCCCAAATGCTAATACTGTTGTGTACATCATCAGTAGATTAAGCACTTTATTTGTGAAAAAATGTACAAATATTTCTTTCAATAAAAAAATATTACTAATATTACTATATTACTATTGTTTATCCTATTACTTAAGGTTTTTAAATTACCATTAATTCATGTTAAATATTTAATTTTGTATGTATGAGGAACATATGAAGTCTTTCTATTAATTTATTATTTAGATTTAATTATATTTAATATTGCTTATTTGTAAACTTACTTAATTTTTTTTCCATTGTTATTAGTAGGTACAGCATAATTTTTATAATAATAAATTGAAGTATGTACCCACTCAATATTGTTATTTTGCTTACTAAGTAACTGTTTTGAATAATTTTATATATTATTGGATTTATAGAAAGAAGAAAGAAAGAAAATTGTGTTTATTGGCATTATAAAAAACAGAAACATCTTAAGATTAAACAAAATTAATCATCAAAACCAACATAGATAAATTATCTATTAGGTATTAAATTATCTATTAGGTATTCATCTACTGTGTAATAACTTTTTTGAACTAAGAATTGTTTTAATTTATTTAAAAATATACTGATTTTATGTTGTTGTTTTAAGTATGTCTATTGGTTATTTATTAAATATTTTTATTGACATTGAATGTAGACGAGTAGTGTAATTTAAGGGTTCCCGCCTTAAATTCGGGACGCAAATTGATTCTGTTTTTATACAATTAAACCATAAGGTACCTACAATAAAAAAAGAATAGAAAGAGAAACATTGAGAGATATAATAAAGAAACATAGAGAAGGCAATAAATAAAATATACATTACTAGAGTACATTAAACAAACACACACAGTCAAAACATTGAATTAAAGGCTTTAAAATCCTTCGGATTGTGATCGGGTGTGTTACGCAATTGTGGTACAGGTTACCAAATCAACTAATCATGATGACTCACTTAGCTGTAGTGTTAAAACAATATTTCCCTTGAAGTATTTTATGTATGAATCAATATTTTTAAAGATTGCATCATTATTCAGAGCAAATAGTTATTCTTGATTTCTTAAGTATGGCCTTTTTACTTAAGAAAACTACTTAAATAGCTTTTGAGGAGTCTGTGGAAAATGTAAAATAAATACCTAGTAGTTTTTTTTTAAGAACAATATTGTGATTGATTAATATATAACTAATCAACAGATGCTCGCTCACTAACATAAACTTTGTATATTATCACTTACTAGCGCAAGACCTACACTATAACTGAACTACACTATAAAACCACTTAATGATACTTCGAAATATTTTAACTTTTACCAATGAAAGAGTTTTAAATCATCCAGAAAGTACTTAATTAATTAAAAAGTTTAACTTTTTAATAAAAATTTATGTTTGTTAGTAGTAGTGGCATAAAATGTTATTTGGCGTTTGCAAAGCATATGCAAAGTGTTCCATAATTATATACCAGGTTTAGGTACGACAGTAAATAGCTTGCTAGTGCTTTGCAACTGGGAAAAAAAGTATTCTAAATGTCCTAAACCAGACTATGGTCTAACTCTGTTAAACCAGTTGTAAATATTACTTAAATACATACTTTTACATCTATATATTATATAAAACAAAGTCGGGTTAGTTACACCATTTATAACTCAAGAAAGGCTGGACCGACTTTGAAGATCTTTAGGATTTGTATTGCCCCAAATAGCAGAATAACTATTAAAACATTGGAAAAAAATAATCATTTTCAAATACAACGCTATTCCTGATACATGACAAAAACATAACACGGCAAAAATGTATTCTGGGGTGGTACGAAGTTCACCGGGACCACTAGTTTATAATAATTGGAATTAGGATATTAATATTTCTACAATTGATTACCTGTGCATCAGCTGGTTTGAAGTCCCGCACATATTTGTCCACATAGCTCAGCAAGATGGGCGTTACATACGATTCTATTTTAAACATCTTTTAAGGCAGCCACTAAGATTTGTTACTCCGCATTATGGGTTGATTTTTGACTGAAACAGATAATTACAAATATATTAAATATAATAAGGTAATCAATGCATGGTTTGTAATCAATGTCTCTTGAGTTGTGAGTCACTTTTTGATTAATCATGTGTGTCTAGAAATAATGCCTTTCTTGCCATTTTTTTTTTCTTTTAAGGATGGTAAATCATCAAATGACTTCTCCCACTCTGGGTGGAGCGGAAGGGCATGTCAGACTCTTACTGACTTAAACCCATCCATGTTCCTTTTAAAGCACGTTCCGGGGCCGCGGTGACTCTTTCGAACAAATTCTGCAACCCTGGCAGGCTTTCTTGCCACTACTTAGCAATAACTGCAGGTTTTCATAAGAAATTCTGTTTCACCAATAACCTAAGACATATTTATGATTAAATTATTTCTAACTGGAACACAATTATTATTATGTGACCTTGATTAAGGAGACAGTTGCAGAGAGAGTTGGGCCAACAGATTACCATGTTCTCGAAGGAAACGCTGGTCTTTAAATGTATGGATACAGCCTTGGTAGGTGTACCTTAACATTTCATGGTCTTGTGCAGTAACAACTCTGATTAGGAGATCATAATTATGTGACCTCAAATTAGGAGACAATTTCTGAGAGAGTTCAGCCAACAGTTTAACATGCAAGGCACTATGAGGTCTTGATACGTATAGAAAAATCCTTGGCAAGTACATACAATGGTATTGCACAGCTAATATAACTTTGTCATGAGCCCCATATTTTGAAATAATAATCTATCTTAAATAATTGCAGTAATCCTTAACAATATAATTAATGTACTTTGCAATAAAATAAGGCTTAACCTTGTATTGTTTTAGGTTGCCTAACTAACTGGAATGTTGTAGATTTTTTTATGCCACTCTTCAAGGCCAAGATTGTAAATAAGCACCTAATGTGTGCAGTAATTAAACTGTTCCATGTCTATCCATAGCTTAATACATGAATGAAGGAACATTAAGTTCATGCAAATGTAGAGATACAGAATGTAGAGGTACAGTGACTGCAAATATTAGCAATTTGAGCTAGCCTAGCATTGTTCAGAGTTTCAACAGGATGTGAGGATTGCTTACACTGGTTTTGTTACCACTGATGTACAACTTAGTGTACACAAAGAAATTCAATAAAACAATGATCAGAATTTTGAAGCAGTTTTTTTTTAGTTTTTTCAGTTTTTTTTGAAGCAGTTCAAGCTTAGCCAGGAGTTTGAGGTGTGTTCCAAAAGTAATGGGCATTGGACTCATGATACTAGTGGATTTAAGATCTCACTACATTGACAGCATTCTAGGCTGGAATATTTCCTATTAGACTCCTAATGGCCTTGATCTTTGTCATGTATTAATAATAAAACACTAAGGTATCCTTACTGTAACACCCCTAAGGCCGAAGATTAATTTGGAGGAAATTACATTGTTTCTAAGGCACTGTTTCCATTTTTGGAACCAGCTGCAATATGTTTGTTGTTGATAGAAATATTTGATAAAAATTGCGAAACACTAGTGGATTGTCCGTGTGTTAAGCAACTATTCAAAACTTGGAAAGAGCTCCATAAGCCATCGTGGTACGTGGATAAGTAAATAAACACACAAATTCTGCCGGAAGTTATTTACAAACTTAGTAAGCCTTACCTATTAAATGCGATAAAGTTTCAGAAGGCAGACACTATTGAACTATTACTTTTTACATCACTTACACAGACATTTAACTACAATTTCGAGTATTGTATTATAATAAATTAGGAAAAAGCAAAATAAACACCGCACTCCAGTTTTTCTATCTGTGGTTAATGAAGATTGAAGTAATGAACTTCTCAAGTCTATGTTCATCTGTCAAACACGAATACTGTGGCTTCTCAAGGCTATGGTCACTGCTTTGAAATAGTATTGGTATCAGTTATTTCGTCTTAATCATTGAAATTTAGAATCTGCCAATTAGTTGCTACTCGGCTCAGTAATTTTTATAAATAAGACCCTTTGATTTACTACTCTTTTATTTACTTGCTCACACTCGTGGAATTGAAAAGATGTCTCTTTATTATAAACAATACTAGCAACCCGCCCCGGGTTCGCACAGGTAGTAGAGCATTTATGTACCTAAACGCTCGCTAACGGCATTTTTTTTTTAAAAATCTTCAATAGCTTTAGTCTTCCTCATTATTCACTCCACCCATTAGTGAAAACCGAATGACAAAAATCACTTTCGAGATCAGATAGACAGAGAGACAGATGCGGCGGCGAGGCTTCATTTTATTATATCGGGCTAAAATCCTTATGGCATTGTTGTGGTCGGATGAAAAAATCTTTAAGTGAAGGCCTCGTACCCAGATCTAGATAAATCCATTGAATAAAAAAAAAATGCCATTCGAATCTAATGTCTTGATGACATTGACCTGACAGACTGTTGACAGCTGAGAGACACGATACGAAAGGTCGATGGGTCAGTAAAAATGTATTTTTACAGTAGATTTTAGATGTCCGTCATGGTTTTTGCTCTTTGCCATTAAACGCTATATGCTATGGTTTTGTTTGTATGCATGTAAGTTATTTTTGTTCACATTTAAAATATTACGTCTAGGTTAAAATATGTTGTCATTGTTGCAATGTTTTGTCGCATTTCCAACGATTTGTTTTTGTGTTGTATTTGACGAAATAAAGTTATATAATAGATAAATGCGCTGTTGGCTACATGAAAATATTTTAAATGAATAATCTACGATGTTTGGTCAGGAATACATTATGTTTTGCACAATGGCTATGTGTACTGATTTTTTCAAGCTTGCCTTGAGTTTTTATTCATAATGTGTTATCTTACTCACCGAAAATTTCAGTTTAAACCAGAATATATTTTGAATTTGATTTAATAACGTTTTTCGCTTGTTATCTGTTAAGAAACAAAGATGTTTGTTTTGTTTACTAAACCACAGTAACAGAAGTGCCATAGCTTCTTTTCTTATCAGTATTGAGAACTAGTAGACATTTCTATTTCTGTCGTATCAAGCAGTCATTCAGCCTTGAAAGTAGAACCCTTTTTAAAATATACAGAGTTATGGGTAATTGAGTATGAACCTTTGATTTCTTTTATATGGAATGTTTTAGAGCTTTTTTGCAACCATTTTGACCCTGATAACTTGGGGTCCAAATTAGATTATCCCTTTTGAAAGACTGCACTAAATTACCAATCTCCCTGTAGATATTTGACACTAAGTACTCTTGCAAGTCTACTACCATAAGGTTTCATCCAATGGCAGATTACTAAAATTTACAAGGTAGTAGTTTACCTGGTATATAAGTACATGAACACATTTTGAATTGAATAACAAAATGTTGATGTAGGTATATGAAAAAAAAAAACTAGGAGGTTACATAAATAACTTGGATTCCCTGATAAACTTTTCTAATATGGCAATTTAAATATTTCTCATAACAAAACAAGTTTTATTTTCAGAATATATTTCATGATAATCTGTTTTATGTTAATTTGTAGCCATGTTGCATGCCATTGTATTTTCTTGAGCCCATTCAATACAAATATAGCGTGATCTAGATATTTCTAGACCAAAATCTCAGATAATACTTGTTGGATTACCAAGTGGTGATGAGAATGTACTATGTCACATTGTCAAAGAAGCACAATCAGTTAGTAAAGTTACTTTATTCAGACATTCTAATGTACATACATAAATTTGTGTATATTTATTTCTTTATTTATGAAAATCTGGTTTACATTGACTTCTATGGCCTTTTGCTTGTCACTACAGACATCCTTGTTTTATTAGACTGTGAAAATCATCTTTTATCTTATAACAATTATGATTAAAGTTAAAGTTCCTTGTAGCAAGATCCTAACCTTAATGGTTAGGATCTTGCTACAAGGAACTTAAACCAATGAGTACCTAGACACTTTAGCAGCCACTGCTTGAGATACCACTTTGAATAAAAAAAATATGTGGAAAAAAAATTTCATTGAAAAATTGCAAACGCCAAAAGATTATAAAATATTGCATGAAATTGTAAAATAATTTATCTTATTAACACATGGATATACAATGTGTAACAGAATAAACGCTATACCTCTTAAGGGGTCATTGAACAGTCGGTATGGACCAACACTGAAATTGCGAAAAAAAAAGCAACTACCCTATACATTTCTGAATATTCTGTACCACATTGTATTGGAAACTATTGAATTTGGATGAGAGATATTGTATACAAAACGATTTTTTCATTACACATTGAGACATTATAATCTAATAAAGATTTATTACAATCTTACAGTCTGCAATTTTGACTATTTATTAATTAGTACCTGGATGACCGAACTTTCCTCGGTTTTTTTTTTGGTAAACTTTTTCTAAAATTAATACCTAACTAGATCGATTTATCGCCTCCGAAACTCCAACGATTTTCATGAAATTTAGTATACAGGGGGCAATCGGGGGCATACTAAATTCCATGAAAATTGTTGGAGCCGTTTCCAAGATTCAGATTATATTCATACATAAATACAAGAATGGCTTGTTTAAAGGTATATCTAATAATAACGTATCTCAGCTAATTAGCTGATCCATGTGGCTAAATCTATCAGAAATTACACACCAAATATTAGTAACTAGCTATTGCCTGCGACTTCGTACGCGCATATCCCGTTTTTTCCGTTCTCATATAGCCTACAGCCTTCCTCATGAATGTGGCTTTTATATACAAAAATAATTTTCCAAATCCGACTGGTAGTTACAGAGATTAGCATGTTCAAACAAACTAATTCTTCAGCTTTATTATATTAGCATAGATTAGATCTAACACAATCTTCCTGGGAACATTTCTGGAGCGTCATTATTTTGCTCAAAAAGGAATCAAATTGTTTGCATGAATTTAGTTTTCAAATAGTTGTGTATGTCTTTAGAGAGTGTTTTTGTGAGTTTTTATCAATGTATAGACGCCAGCACATCGAGCTACAATAAACCGTCAAATTTCTTTATTAGATTTTCAACTTTATCGCTGAAGAATTAGGTTCAAGGTTGATCAGGAAAATTTGTCAGTTTCGGGTAGCTTGATGTTCTGGCGTCTATAATAAGCAGATTTTCGTTTGCTTTCTGGTTTATTCAATAATTGCATTATTTGATATTTTGCATGTCAATCAGCTATAAATATGGCAACATATTCATATTTTTTTTAATTATTATGAAATCAGTTTTTACCACCTGTAAGCTGACATTTGGGGACACATTTAAAACTATGAAATATTTCAACTTTTGATGATTTTGTTTCAGGATGCAAAACTAACAACAGAGCAAATTCCATGTCTACAATAATAAAAAACTAAATTAAGCATAACATTAGCGTGTCGAGGATATTAGTAATGCATGTACAGAGCACTCGTACGAGACTTAATGTAGCTCTAGGCTAGTTCGAAATATTAAATATGATTCATATAAATGTAAGACATATACATAGAAAGCTATGCTGAAATTGACAAATAGTTTTTACAGATATTTAGCGTTTACATGTGAGAAGGTTGACAAGTCACATGTGAGGAGATTCTCTCATTTGAATTGTAAACGGAAGACATGTGGTACGGAGTGTGTGGATATAAAACTAACTGCACAGTTCCATTCGAGCCTTCAGTTGCGGCAGCACGGCCACGGCAAGAAACGACTGAAGATCAAGATACCGTCTTTAAATTCCAATGAGTGCAAGCAACGTAAGCCAATGACTGATCCATTGCAGCCATCTATTAATCATGCAAGCTACGGAGGACAGTTTGACGTGTAAGTCAATTACTTATTCTAACTTTGTTCTTTTTTTTAGCGGTACCTAAATCAAAAATAACGTAAAGTGGATTTTTATGGGATCGAATTTAAAAAATACGCATCTTATGAACTAAATCATATACCGATTTCTTTTTTCTTTCAACATTTTTTTTTCTAAACTCAGTTTAAATAGAAGTCAATATTCACAAAACTTCCCTCAAAAAACGCCTTGCCCTTATGACGGCACTATGTACAGTCTCAAAATTCAATTAACTCTGAAGGTACTTTTGTAATCCTCTTATCTAAATTGACAAAAATGATTTTTGATACCTACTCTGTTTTTGACAATTTTCCGTGGGTAATGGTTAAAAAGTGTTATGTAGTTATTTTAATTTTAAATCTGTGCTGCGAAATTATTTTGCGATGAATATTTTTTTATGAACTACCTTACACACTGTCTAAAACTTGATACTATTTTGTTTTAACTTTTGACCGGCGCCCATTACACGGTGTGTTTTGATGTCGGGTTAACCACAGTTAAGGCTGTAATTGACGGATAACCTATCGTCGAATGCAGTGACTGTGGTTGCTTTAAATTTTTGACGAAAATCTGGATATATTAGTCACGACTTTTTAGGAAATGGGTCTGTATTTTATGTTTATGGAATGGGTCCTTGTCTTTTTTGAAATCTCGTATATCAGCCAATAATCTATCGTCGCCATATTTAAGATGATTTTAAGTTGACGGTAATGTCGATTGAATTCCATCACTTAACATCAATCATTCGTCAATTATGACTTGGAATTGATTAACGTTTGCATGAGCGTGTAAGGCGTCCGTTGGACATAACTCTGATGAGAAACCGGGATAGAATTCATTTTTACCTAGGAGTGGGGTCGCCAACTTCCTAACTCCGGGTTGCCACTGAAAAAAACCTTTCTCTTTATCTACAGTATCTGATATTATAAACAATTGCACGCGGCGTTGCCTGCATGAAAAGTGTTTTAATATCCCACTTTATAGTCCCGGTAAGAAACCTTCAAAAAACGACGAAAATAAAAAAAATCACGGTTCCACTGAGATAGCCCGTGAGAGCGAAGTTTATTGTTTTGTTCGTTTTAATTTAATGTATGTGTTTAATATCATTCTTACAATTTGCTTGTTCAATAATAAACACATTTATATTGAGTTTACATGTGTAGGTATCGCTTAAAAGGTTATCTTGCTTGAGTATGTTGTTTCTGTATTGTGTTTTATTAGTCTTTCTCTGTTTTTCGTGCATCACACTATTCCGGGTGTAATCCATGGCTTTAATATTGTTCGTTTTCGCCGTGACACACGCTTTATTGAGGTAGGTACACACTTAAATCTAGGGTTCTTTTGTGCAGTAAAAGTAAATAACTTAACTCCGAATTTTACTCGTAAATGTTACTTTACATGCTCAGTTACTGTTGGATCTAAATCAAAATCAAAAGTCATTTATTCACATTAGGCTGAGTGCCAGCACTTTTTGAACGTCAAAGTTCTACATAAAAACAGTCCCCCAAAACGCCCGCCCGTCACCACTTCCTAGTGTTTTAGTTGGGAAGAAGAAGTGGCGCAACAAACTCCCCAGCAAGCAAGATCAGTTTTGAAGTTCGTTTTGACATCGGTTTAGTAGGGATTTAGATTGTATTTACTGACTCATTTGTTTTTAATAATTCTTTATCGTTCAGTAAAAGAACTCGCAACAAACAAAGTGCAATGATAATAAAGTTCATGTACCTACAAAGGTGAGATTAACTCAGCGTTGAGTTTTTCCCAACAAACCTTTGAATGATGGTGAGTTGCGCAAGTATGATGAAGGCATGTTTTGTGAGTGGGTAGTCCGTGTAGACTTGATAACGTTTCCATTCGAGGTAATTAGAAACAGGTAAACATTCGAACTTTCATCACACGAAAACAGCAAAATTGTAGACTTGTGCTCTGATTGGTCGCCATTTTATTACAATCCACAATTTCTCGGAATGACTTCGAGAAATGAAAATGATCATCAAAATGACTATCAAATTTTGATGCGTCCAAATGTTCAATTGACAATTTATCGAGAATTTACAAACTCTCAAGTAATTTTGTAATCTTACGGAGTTTGCTATTTTCCGGTGACATATTATACACTTTTCTTTTAAAATCCTTAAAGTTCCACGCTTATCACTTTTCAAGCTGTTGCGTGCAGTTCATGGCATTAATTTTAGTCCAATCACAAAATTGATGCCATCAGCTGCTTGAGAAGTCATTTTTTTAAACGTTTAGCCGTTTTTTGACGTGACAACGTGTAATAAATCGACGTACGATAAAGGATGACTCATTGTAACGTTACGATAATTTCATCAATGTTTTGTTATGACGTTGTTACGTTAAACTATCGTCTGTAAACCGACTTATATTTGATTATTTTATAGTATTGTTTGTTTACTTTATATCAGCTACAGAACGTAACTTTGAAATATGACCACTCACTTCCGAAACGCCCTGTATATTAATATTATAAATGCGAAAGTTTGGATGGAGGTGGATGAATGGATGGATGTTTGTTACTCAATCACCTCAGAACAGCTGAACGGATCTTCATGAAATTTGGCACAGAGGTAGATTATAGTCTGGAATAACACATTTAGGATACTTTGTGTATTTTTATCTCGGGATTATGTTGCCTTGGGATAATTTTCGACATTAACGCGGGTGGAGCCGCGAGCGACCGCTAGTATATTCATAAATCGAAGAAAACAAGAGAATATTACGATTTCTTTCGATTTATTTTAAGGGCTATGTTCTTTTGGCTAGTCAAATGCTTATTATACGTACAAACTTTGTTTTAATTGAATCCAGGTTTCAGTCCATCTCCTTTTTCAAATCTTTGTTTTATTGACTGACACTGACGTCTGACTTGTGTCTGACTGACAGTAAGGCTGCTATAGTAGGGAACACGATAGTGTAATTGATTTTCATTGTGCTGTGATTTGGACTTTGTTTACGATTAACGGTCGTAATCAGTCATTTGTTCGGTAACGGCTTCCCGCTTTGCCAGTAAGTATTTTTACCTGTTATTTACTAGGACATTATTATGAAGCTCACAAAATATGTACATTCCAAAAGACTCCAATTTATTTTGGGTCGACGCACTTCAATTGATCTCCCTTAGCTGCCATCTCAATTGCTATCACTTACGATAAAGAATCCGAAGGGATTTTTTTTATTTATTAGTTTCACATATTGCTTAGTTAACTTATAAACTAAGCCCCACAAAACCGTAGTAATGGTTTGACAGTGGGGTCGGTGAGTCTACATATACACCCACATTTCCCAAATAAAACTTTGCCGCTGACTACCATCGAGTGTTACCTACAGAATAGAACAAACCCGTTAGCCCGACTCGGGCGTTAAATCCAGGATTCGACTCTTAATTAGCAGTTACTGCTTTCTACTGTCATGACCCATGTTGTTGTATTGATAAATAAATAAATGATATTTGTTTGCAAGTAGGTTAAACATAACACTATTACACGTCAATCTTTTTTGGTAAGCTAGATGAGGCCGGTGTTTCCTAGCTGACTACCCTGAGAAGAAACACCGAAACAAACTCACAGGTCAAAGTCTCTTTTAAAGTCCATACAATCTGTACTGGTCAAATCATATGAGAACCATGTAGGTTAATGTCTGAGGTTGCCTTTTGAGGAAAGTACCACACAGATTTGGGTGAACCTGTCCAGACAGTGCAAGCATTTGTCAGTTATCGTGTAGCTCAAACTTAGAATTTTAAGGAGCTCAATGATTTGACGAACAATTCCAAAGTAAGGAAATTTGGGTAGGCCGCATAAATAACTCAAACTGCCAGACTAACTCAAATGAAACCCTAATATGGCGGGCGGTCTACGTAGCCCTCACATTCACGATACGTTATATGAGAACCATGCAGACCAGTGTCTGAAATGATTAATGATTATGTTTTAATAATGTGTTTTGTTGTAGGTTCAAGAACAATTTACTACAAATGTAATACGTAGATGCACTGACTGTACCATTCGTTCAGATTCAGAGGACTTGCAAAAATCTGATTTTCGTGGTCTATGTCTTGTGGCCGATTCTTGCATCGGCTGATACAAAGCAGTATCTGAGAAACACACATTTGTAATATAACCAATAATAAAAACAACATTCACCAGTTTTTCTTTTATTTACTAAGCTTTTTATAAGGAGTAAATACCTTTTTTATTTTAAAACGAGACTTATTTAAGCGTCATTGTTACTATAACCAAAATGCTTACAAAATTATGACCCTTATAGTCTGAAATAAAGTTTTTTTTATATCTATCTTAGCTTAGCACCTGGTCTCCTACATAAGAAACGTTTTTTTATCAAGACTTGGTCTGCTACATTTTATATTTTCTCCCCAGTGTTTTATTAATGAAACAATCCTATTTGAGTTTGATAAATTAATAAAAATATATTTATATTATATATATATATTTTTCGTTAAAATATTTCTTATTTTGAATGAAAGTCATGTCATGAAATACAATATTATGCGTATTTGTATGTTCTAATAATTATTCTATTGTGTAGTACGGCAGGTAACAATGAGGAGTGGCTGCGACACCCGGAGGAGACGGCATGCTCGGGCGAGGGGAGGAGGGCTCCACAGAACATACCAGCTGACTTCAGAGTGTGGGAGACTGTTGGAAGCGGCCGAGATAATAGACAGGGTATGTTCTTTTGTACGTTAGTTTGTAACTTAGAATTAATACTAAACAAGAGTTATCCAGAAACGTTTGCACTTCGGAAATGTTGGTAAACATGCGTCATGCATTTTTTAAGGTTCCGAACATCCGTAAGAAACGGAACCCTTATAGGATAACTCAGGTGTCTGACTGTCCGTCTGTCACATTCAATTTTCTCCTAATCTACTGGACTGATTCTGTTGAAATTTCGTACACATGAACTTCTGGGAACACGGAAGCGTTATGTAAATAAATAAATTTATGTTTAGTACGGGGGTCACTTTTGGGGGAAGAACTAGAAAATTTAAAAAAAAGCCAGCCACGTCCCAACGACCACATTTTGTAGGTACGAGACAACCAACCGCAACAAGCCGCTGCGACACTACTCACACGTAAACTCAACTTGACCACTTTTTATCGCGACAGTGTGGCGTGGTTGTGGTACGTGTGAATTGAGCCTAATAGTCTCGACTTTTTTTTTTTTTTAAGAATAGGAAGTCATCAAATGACTTCTTCCGCTCTGGGTGGAGCGGAAGGGTGTGTCAGACTTTTACTGACTAAAACCCATCCGTGTTCCTTCTAAAGCCTTTTGCGTTCCGGGGCCGCGGTGACTCTTTCGAACAAATTCAGCAACCAATAGTCTCGTCTAGTGGATAGAATACTTGTAATAGACAATTATTGACTTCAAACAAAATGCAGCAGTAAATGTTTTCCTACTTGAATGTGATGACATGTATTAGTAGGAAAGCATTTAGTTTTTTCATTATTTTGAAGTGAAAACTTCTTTAGGCGCGTTGAGCACTTTTTGGGTGAACAAAAATCATGGAACCTCGCGTCATCGTCACCGAACGCTTTTCATGAGCTATATGTATACTGTGCATATATGTGTAATTTTTGGGTGAACCATAATCATGGAACACATGTCATTGTCACCGAACGCTTTAGCTTAGTTTTCACTTCTATCAGCAGTCCCCAAAGACTGCCCGCCCCGCATGTTTTTTGAAATGAAAACTTCTTTAGCGGCGTTGTGCACTTTTTGGGATGGGTAAAATATGATAAACTCGCGACACGTGACCCGATCGAAGATTCGTAAGACGGAGGGAAAGTTCTGAAGTGTTAAATTTTAATGTAACATAAATTGTCATGTTTGTGTACGATAGCGCAATAAATGAATATTGTATTTTACCACATAAATGGTAGTACTTTATACTGATAAAATTAAAGCAATTCGTGTCAAAGTCAAAGTCAAAACGTTTATTTCAATTAGGCCATTAAACGGCACTTTTGAACGTCATCGTTTACAGTTCAGTAAAATAAGAATGTTACATTAATAAAGTTACTCTACTGTCCATTCGAGGTAGATTCTTATGGAGAAGAACGGATAAGAAACTCCATAGTTACTCTTTTCAAATAATGATTTTACAAAATTTGATATACAAAAATTAATTTAATATTATGTGAGGACGATGCACCCTGAGTATGCTACTTATAAGAACAAAGTATCACCAGCAGAGGTAAACTTATTAATTTCCTAAAGAAATTTAGGTAAATGGTACTCACGTATTTACAAACATTGGAACCATTAATTAAACAACAGTGTGTGAGTCAACAGAAAAATAAAAACTCAAAAAAAGAAACAGTATATCTATAAAGTTCATACATAAATCAACCAGTTTGACCTTCACCCTTGATTGTCCTATGGAGCAGAACCAGCATGTTTCCAAGCATTCTTATCCTGAATGTAATCTTCTAATTTGTAATATGCTTGTTCACAGAGTGTACTTTTAACATGAGTTTTAAATTTTCTTTCATTTAGTTCTAATATGTCAGAAGGTATTTTGTTGTAACATTTCGTGCAAAATTATTCCCTAACCATTCTAAAATATCAAAAATGCATAACGTTAATGTTCAAGTTTTCACTTCTGCCGGCACTTCCGGAGTGCAATCCGTTGTTTTTTTTTATCGTGCAAGAGTTCCTACTACTTGCTTAGATTTCTGAAGCTTCATCTAGAAGTTGCCACACACTCACCGCTGTCCTGGTTCCCGCAGGTCCGGCGGTGAAGTTCAAGGTGCTGTCGTACAACCTGCTGGCCCAGTACCTGTTGGAGTGCCACCCTTACCTGTACACGGACTGCTCGCCACGCGACCTCAAGTGGAAGTCCAGGGCGGCAAGACTCTTCGACGAGATCACCAGTTTAGCACCTGATGTAAGTACCCTATACCACAACCGGGATTAAAAAAAGTACACTGTGCGCTAATTCAGCAGGCTAGACCCGTGATCCTAATTTCATCCCCGTCCGTTCAGCCATTAAGGCGTGATGGTTTATCAATCATCCAAATTCAAACAAATACAAACATGCGGACTTCCACATTTATAATACATACAAGTACGATGGAATAATTTTTTATGCGAGGTGTGATGAAATGATCAAATCTTGCGAATAATATTCTAAAACTTTTTCTTGCACTCCTTTCGTAACACTGAAAGTTAATTTAACTAGAAGATATTAAATGGATTACTTGCTGCCAGGATCGAATAGATAGCTATCTCTAAGGTCCCCACTAAAACGTATATATACTGTCCCGAATGAGAAGTAACTTAAACACCCTCGTGTTTCAGATATTATGTTTCCAAGAAGTACAATCGACGCACTTAGAAAGTTTCTTCTCGAAGTTCGAGCAGGTCGGCTATTCCAAGATATTCAAGAAGAAGACCGGGCACCGCCAGGATGGGTGCGCCATATACTTCAAGAAAGCCTTGTTTGAACTGAGGGGGAGCATCAGTGTAAGTACATGCACTCTTAACAACTCATTGGCCTCCTAGACGGCGCTCTAAAGATCCACCAACTTATAATGTTCCAACTTAGGTGTTCTTCAGCGAAAGCAGTTATATTTAAAGCAGCAATATAAGATACCGTGTTTTTGCTATGCGTATAATTTGCTTGCGAAAACTTTGTCCGAGGTTGGCCCAGTAAGTGGTGGCGAAACGACCTCGACGCACATCACTATGGCTGGTTCGAGGTGACGCATGAAAAGAGTATCTGAAAAAATATGGAGAGGGAATATCTTATCTACATATATAAAAATGAACCCCTATTTCCCTTGGTCACGGCATCACGCGTGAACGGCTGGTCCAACTTCGCCAATTCTTTTTTTGTTGTGTTTGTTATTGTCAGGAGAAGGTTCAAATGAAATAACATTTTGAAAATATACATATATATACATCCGGGCGAAGCCGGAGTGGGCCACTAGTTATTTATAAATAGGTAAAATCGTTACTAAGTGCACATTTACACCCTTTAGGAAACGTTAATATTAGTATGATTAGTACATAAAGCTGTGCGTCACTCCGCCAATTATTCAGGGAACTGTGTTTTATGTAGAGATATAATAGATAAAAGATTAGATAAGCAAACCATCTCCTGTGTTCATGTTGTGCGCTATTATTCCGAAATTCGTGTCAGATCACTGAGTTCATTGGGAAACTGGAGCTCTCCATTGTGTGTACATTTTCCTCAATACGTCTTCCACTCCAAGATAAACAAACTCCAGGAATAAGTCTTGACATAACCTCTCTATTCAGCTACGACCTTGTCGGTCGGGCAGATAAGCGGTTCAGCTGTCACTTGATTTACAAAATAATAACACCATTGTTGCGTGTTCTCATTATCTACGCGGCACGTTCAGTGTTTATCTATCGCTGTATCGAATAGTACTTATACACAAAGATTTAAATGTAATCTTTATCTTCGGATAAATGTCTGCTATTGTATGTTTGATCTGCTGTTATCGTACGTGCGTAGTTTCGTTTGATTGGTAAACTCCGGTATTTATAGTAATGCTGATGCTTTTGGTCTTCAAATATAATCTTGCGATCCAATCGAAATCATGCTGATGCCAAGCGATAGTGCTTTATACGCACCTGCGAAGTACCCTTACTGCTTTATTCTTGGTTCTTGTTTCATAGAGCGCCACGATTTTGAAAAAATAAAAAAAAATGGCGGCCGGTGGCCTATGCCACAAAGTTTCTAACCCCTTTCTCTAGTACATAGAAAAAACATGCACAGATAATAACGAAACTCGGTGACTGCCCTCTTGCTGAACAATAAGTGTTTTTTTTTTATCGAGTAGGAATTTCATGGTTGACAAAACTACTTCAATGGCAAAGTCATTAAGTTATAAATGAAGTCAAGAATCGCTTGAATAAAAAAGATTTTGCGATATCGGTGCTTATCAAGAAAATTAATCGATTCAAGCAATATGGGGCGAAATTAAACTACTATTACCTACTAAGTACGAGGACAAATATAATAATTACGACTTTTACTTGGATAATTGCCTAAAACGCGTTGTAGTCAGGCCACATTCGTGGTATATATTTTGTGTTATAACCGATAACAGAGCGGCCTCGGGTTCGATTCCTGGGTCGGGTAATCTTATTAGGTTTTTAGGGTTCCGAAAGTCCGTAAGAGACGGAAACTTTATATACCCTTAGATAGGATCTCTCGATTGTCGTCTATCTGTGTGTGTAAAATAAGATGTTACAAAAATGTAATTCATTTGGAACCCATTGCACGCGAGTCCGACTCGCACTTGTCCAGTTTTTTTAATCTGATATTTCTTCGTAATAGCTCTGAATTCAAATCAACATCTATAAAACTTCCGTTACTGTTGACTCTGATGAGTGACTGCGTAGGTACAGCCGAAACTACAGGTCACAGAGAGCAGAAATTTTGCATGTAGGTTTCTTGGGGAGTGTAGGGGAGCACTAAGAGAGTATTTCCCGAAATTCCTACGGGAACGGGAAAAAACGTACAAAATCGCGGGCAAAAGCTAGTTAATAGACTGATTTATGCCTAACTATTTCTGTTGGTTCCCTTTTGGGGAAGACAGCAGATATAATAAATGTGCTTTTCCTTGCGAATTACGATATTATCTGTTTATTGTTTTGTGGCTAGTTAAAGTTTAGCCTTATATCTTATTTTGACGTTAACTTGTTTTTAAAAACATGCTTCTCTTGTGTTATTTGCTTATATCAACTGTGTTGCTGTTGCTTACGATTTGCTCATGGTGCGAAGAAGTATTGCTAAAATTTAAGCCACTCAAAATTAATGCTCCAGCGCTATCTCTAGCTCGCATACGAGTCCGAGCATTATGCTGAGCGATGGTGGTCTGTGCGGATGTGACGTATATTTTCCTAACTTGTATAGGTTATTCATTTTGTTTTTATTCATTTTTAGGGTTCCGAAAGTCCACAAAAAACGGAACCATTCTAGAATCACTCATGCGTCTGTCTGTTTTGCTGTGGTATACATATACATATATGCTTGGCGCAAATAAACGCTTCCTTTGTTCTATTTGGTTAAAATTTTCCCTAAACAGACATTTTATGCAAAATCATTTCACTATACGGCCAGGGAGAAATTGCAAAAAGCTACTTATGTTGTAAAACCCTACATTACATATATTATTAACTCGTGCACCCTTGCACCAGGTGCGAGTATAACCAGCCCCAGGTTGGTGACAATAACCCCTTTCACACGTAAGCTATTGCGCACTGGAAAGCCACTGCACCACAATCACGTTTTCCTTTCGTTCATTCCCCGTGACGTGGCCCCACCTCATGTCTTGCTAAACTGCGATTATAACAAAATGTTACGAACATGACTGTGTTATATCGCCATCAACACCTTAAGATGCACACTCTTTCACGACTGGTTAAAGCCGGCTACTAACACTCAAACCTACTTCCTCAGGTGGAGTTCAACCAGCCCGAGCTTCCGATCCTGAACCGGGACAACATCGGGCTGATGGTGAAGCTGGCGCCGCGCGCGCTGCCCGGCTCGCCGCTGGTGGTGGCCACCACGCACCTGCTTTACAATCCCAAGCGAACCGACGTGCGCCTGGCGCAGATGCAAGTCTTCCTGGCCGAGATCGACCGCTTCGCTTACTATGATAATGGAAGAGAGTAAGTGTGTCATATAAAAGCTGAATTATATTGAAAATCATAAAATAAAATGATGTGCAACTTGTTAGCTAGCACACTCCATGTATGCCATCAAAAACTCGCTATCATTCGTGGATCGGTCACCCAGTATTTTGTGTAAGTGGTTCCACTTTACCCAGTACCTGGTTAGCGAAAGTCAGTAAGCTCCATGTGAAATACTGGTAGTGGTTGAAATACAGGTGCATTAGGTTTGGCCGTTACCACGAACCGCCACATTTCACAAATATCACATGATAACACTTGTACATTTTCTCTTGATTTCAGTTCGGGACACCTTCCTATAATATTAACGGGCGATTTAAATTCGACACCCGACAGCGCTGTCATAAAATTGTTAGATCGAGGACATGTAAGGTATGTTATAACTTTTTGTCTAAAGGTAACTATGGAGTTTCTTGTCCGTTCTTCTCCATAAGAATCTACCTTTGTGAATGGACAGTAGAGTCACTTTATTTTTATACATACTGTTTTAACTGTAATTTTGACGTTCAAAAGTGCCTTTTAATGGCCTAATTGGAATAAACGTTTTGACTTTCGACTTTGGTAAAATTTTTGGAGGTAATCTCTGGAAGTAGTGAGGAATAATAACAACGTGCAGTGGTCTGGGTCGGCCTTCAAGGTTAAGCAATACTTACTTGCCGAGGTCGGTCTGTGGATGGGTGACCATCGTAACATATCGAGACTCCGGCTTACCCAGTTAGTGGGTTGTGGAGGTCGATTGGCAGCCGCTCAATATTTTACCAAAGCATCGCATCAATGTTCTTGAATCCACAGCGCAAGCGCATATCGGGACGGCTCAGATTGGAGACGGATAGGCGTCACTGACAATTGTCAGCACCTGTCGGTGATGCTGAACAGGCAACAGGGTCGTGACACTGACTGCGCTAAAATTAAGGTGAGCCCTTACCACACTTGTGAATCACACACTGCTGTATAAAGCCAACAACCCTTTCTGCCATCCTTCTTGGATCCATGCACTCTCATCTAGGCGTTTCCTGCGTTGCCCTTATGGCCTGACAGGACTCCCCGCTCTGGGCGTAGTGGGAGGGAGTGTCAGACTCTTGCAGACTAAAACCCACCCGTGTTCTTTCAATGAGGGTTTCCTGAAAGGTCGAGCACTAGGTGCCAACTTGAGGCATCAGGTCGAGGCACCTTTTTTATTTGAGATAGGTTTGCTCTTGACTCTAGTCTAGGTCATAGATTACAGAGACAAAGTAGACGATGGAGCGAGCTTACCCAGAAGAATAATGTGTTCTTAATTGGTATTAACGTCATGAGTACGTCAAAGTCACTTTTTCAATGAAGAGACCGGGTTCCGTTTTACCCTTTGGGTACGGAATCCTAAAAACTAAGTAAGAGAATAACATAAAAGAAAAGTAATAACAATAAAAAAATACCTACCTATAATTCTGCAGAAAAAATAGAATTTTTATATTTAAATATTGACATGTTGTGAGCCGATGTGTGAGTGTTTATCTTATTTGTAGTGTGTGAGTGAAGGTGAGTTTTGTGGAGTGAGTTGTGTTTCAAGGAGGTGGAGAACAGCTATGTATGCAGTATGTGTGGGGCTATTCAAAATAAGTTTTATTTCAGAACGGTCTAAAGCAAGGCTTGAAACCGGTTTAAAAATAACCGGTTATTAAATGTTATAAATCGGTTTTGTCGAAACGTTAAAAGAGCTTTATGAGGAACCCTAACTAACCGGTTTATTCCGCGAGAGCCGAGCGACACGCGGCGTCCGCTTTCGGCGGGGCAGTAGTGCAGCCGGTTCACATACTTTAGCACGGCTGCGCATTGGAGGTAGGCGACAAAAACCGTTCAAAACCGGTTAATTCCACAAAACCTATTTACGAACTTTTGTAGCTTGTAACCGTTTAATTGGGGTTAAAGGTAGAACAAAACCGGAATCATAAGTTTCCTATGTACTCAGGCGTTTACCGGTTCGATTTTTTTTCCGGTTTCCAAGCCCTGGTCTAAAGTTTCTCAGTTTTATGATAGTCTAGGGATTGTAGGATTTTTTTATTTCTAAAATACAGCTTGATCGAGTTTATGGATATAGGTTTTAGGTTTTAGCAATAGAATCTTTTAGGGATCATGATGCATCTTCTCTGGATAATGCAGAACTCACGATACGCTTCCAAATGTTACGGGAACATTGGACTACGAAAGCTTGTCTTGTCTGTCCAACGCCTAGGTGATCGATTACATTAAATTTGACTTTCATACTGCGGAGCAGCACGAGTCCTCTCTCCTTTTATCATAATTTTGCTTTCCTCAGATACAAAACTCTGAGAACGATACGGCCGAGACTCCTGCGTGCGGGCAGGGCGCCACGCTTGTGGACCAGTTCAGCGGCATGTTCAACAGCAGCGACATCCGGCACTCGCTCAAGCTGGGCTCGGTGTACGAGAGCTGCTGCGGCGCCACCACCTTCCAGGACTATTGGGTCACCGTCGACTATATATATTTCAGGTAAGTAGAAGAACCTGGATGAGGCGGGTATAGGAGCGTGGGGATCGGCACAAGAAAAGAGAGGGCGAGGTCGGGGATGATGATAAGTTGATCGTTTCGATGTAGTGACGATTTGCATGATTGTAAGCTGAAAACGTTTTGTTTTCCTAAAATTCAACATCTGTCTGAGGGATAAGAAAAACATTTGAGCCACATCCAGTCACCGCTGATCTGTGTTGTACGGAAACTTGTTTACGTACTTTGACGGTTCTGCCCGTGCATCGAACTAACACTTGTTAATATTATTTGTAACCTACCCTCAAAACATAATCGATGTCCAGTTTTTGTAATACGTCCACATTTAGTTTATTTTGTGATATATCTAGATTTAAATATTCTCATTGTAATTCTTATGAGAATAAATTATCTCTAACCTCATTTATTCGGTAACAGTTCATGAAAAATTATTAAAAAAATATTATTCTATTATATTATTATTACTAGCTTTTGTGACTTCGTACGCGCATATACCGATTTTTCCCGTTCCGGAAAATTCCAGAAATTTCGGGAAATCCTCTCTTAGTGCTCCCCCCTACATTCCCCAAGATGCCGGGTATGTAGGTTACATGCCAAATATCAGCTTCTACGACCAGTAGTTTTGGCTGTGCTTCGTCTCTCAGTCACTCAGTAACAGAAGAATTTTACATCTATATTGATATCTCGCCCGAACTGTCTCATTGCTGGCCAAAGGCTTCCCTCCATTCTTTCCGGTTCTGTGCCTCTTCTTGTCAATTCCTAAAGAAGACATCCAAGTCGTCCCGCCATCTCCTTCGTGGTCTGTCGCGGCCCCACCTTGTTATTTCAGGGCACCAATTTAAAATAAAAATCTTTAAAAAACATAGCGTGTGCCTTTACGACTGCTCCAAAACGGATCGTAAAGCAAAGCAGAGAATGCGGGTTTTCTTATTTTTTTTTTTTTTTTTTTTTTTTTTTTTTATTTTGGCATCAAACAGTCATATACAAACAATATAATTCTTAAGACAATTTGTTCCTTACAATAGATCTTATAGTGCCGATACTGTGATATAATGGTAAAAATAAGTACAATAAACACCAAATAAGGAAAGACGCGTTAGAAATACATATTCATTTTTGTATCAGAACATGAGTTCACTGAAACATATGCCAGTATCAATTAAAGGTAAGTTTCAATTAGGTGATATATCTACTTTTTAGCTTTAGTTTCAGGCTATTGAGAGAAATGTTAAAAAGATCGATTTCTGTAAATTCTTTATTATAATTGTTAGTGGAACGGTGTAAAAATGAGTTACGAGTGTATGTTTTATTTAGTCGAAGAGGAACAAAAAGTGGTTTTGTACGTGAGGGGCGTACGGGTAGACGAGCGTGTGCTTTTAGTGATATTTTACTAAGTAAAGATGGTGAATCGGTCAACGAGTTTAAAATTTTGAACAATTGAATAATGTCGAACATATTACGTCTATTACGAAGACTTACCAGTTTATGCCTACGCAATGCATCTTCATATGCAGCGTCACAAATATAATTGCGATAGTTAAGTGATTTTAAAAACTTTTTTTGTATCCTTTCTATTCTATTTATATGAATGTTAAAACATGGGCTCAAAACATGGGCACAGTGCTACAAAAGTCTTCGTTTGTCCGCTCTATTCTTAGAGCGGACAAACGAAAAATAAAGAATTTTTAGGGTCGAAGCATTTTTAAAAGGTTTACTGACTCGCAAAATAAATCCAAGGCTGCGAAATGCGGAGCTGACTATGCGGTCTATGTGATGGGTAAATGTTAATTTGGAATCCATAACCAGACCTAGGTCCCTAATGGTGGAAACTCTTTTAATAATTAGGCCATTTATGGTGTAGTCGAAATTGAATGGGTGAGTTTTCCGCGTATACGACATTATAAAACATTTATCTATGTTGAGATAGAGTTGATTTGTTGTACAGTAATTATGCAAATTTAATAAATCACTTTGTAATTTAGAGCAATCTCCAACAGATTTAACCACTCTGAATATTTTAGTATCATCAGCGTAAAGTAAGTGATTACTGTGGTCAAATATAGATTCTATGTCATTAATGTAAAGGATGAAGAGCAAGGGTCCTATATGGGAACCTTGGGGCACTCCAGAGGGAACTGGGAGGAATTGAGATGAGTAACCTTTGACACAGACCGCCTGACTTCGATTTTTTATATAAGATTGGATCCATCGTAGTAAGTTGCCGTGCACACCGGCCCTCGCCAGTTTATCAATAAGCTTATCATGATTTATTTTGTCAAACGCCTTCGAAAAGTCGGTGTACACGACATCTACCTGCAGATTCTTGTCCATGGCGTGCACTAGAAATTCCGAAAAATTCAACATGTTACTGTCTACGCTGCGATGTTTAAAGAAACCGTGCTGGTGCTGAGAGATGTGATTACGAAAAGCGAATGATATTTGAGATGTTACTATTTTTTCTAATATTTTTCCCAGTACACATAATTTAGAGATCGGTCTGTATTCGGTTACCATATCTTTTCTGCTGTTTTTGGGTATAGGGGTTATAATTGTTTTTTTCCATTTACTAGGAAACACTCCAGTTTCAATAGACGTGCGAAATATTAAGGTTATTGGTTTTGCAAGAACCTCAGCGCACCTGGATATGAAAATTGGATGAAGGTCATCGCATCCAGCACCTTTTTTAATATTAACCTTTTTTAGTTCATTTAATACCTGTTCAGAAGTAAGGTTGATTGTACCTATATCTACAGTAGAAGATAAGTCGTTGCTGCAAGGGTAGCTTTGAGATGTGGCCGAAACAAAAACTGAGTTGAAATATTGATTAAAGGCTTCACAAATCTCCTCACCAGTAGAGAGTACTTTACCTTTGTACATCATCTTTTCAGGGATGATATTGGATGCATTTTTTGATTTGACAAATGACCAAAAAGAATTAGAATCTTTTTTTATATTATCCTCAGAATACTTAATATAATTTTGATAACAATCTTTAGACATTTTTTTAAATCTACTCCGCAATACCGAGAACGTATGGTAATCGTGAAGGTTACCATATGTTTTCCATTTATGGTGAAACTTGCATTTTTCGTTAGATAACTTAATAAGTGGTTTTGTATACCAAGGCGGATACTTTTGTCTAGAACTTAAATTACAGGTTGGTACAAATTCGTCCACAATATTATCGAGAACACTATAGAAGTAATCAACCATAGAATCTACATGGGTCAAACTGGAAAAAATATCCTCCCAATCCACAGACGTAAGGGCAGTCTTAATTGAGTCATAGTTTGCTTTATAATATTGTCTTTTCATTATAGATGGAAGCTTGAGTGCGGGACAGAAGTTTAATTTTAAGTCAATTTCTAACGGGTTGTGATGCAAGTCTAGTGGTACCAATGGATGTTTGCACAATGAGATAAGGCACAATTCATTACTAAAAATTAAATCTAATAATCTATTATTATGGTTAAATTGATTGTTGTATTGTAATAAGGATGAGAAATTCATGAAATCGGCGGTGAGGCTAGCTAATGTGTCACTGTTAGTGTATAAATCCATAGAATTTGAGGTATAATTGCAAGACCAATTAGCATGGGTTACATTAAAGTCTCCAAGTATAAGAAATATATCATTGTGGCTACGTAAAATAAAATCACTCACTCTGTCGCAAAAGGATGCTAGCAACAATTCATGATTAGTACCGTGCGGTATATACGTAGCTATCATGTGTAAGTAGTTAGAACCGACATTGTTTTGGCCCAACGAATTCGTGCGCAAAGGCAAAGAGACCCATACCTCGTCCGACAGCGGTGACGAATGTATGTCGCTGCGCTGCCAGGGACAAAGCTCGCGACGCACGGCAATCATAACACCTCCGCCGCGATCATGGCCGGTCACTTGGTAATTACGATCACAGCGGTATAGTTCGTATCGGCTATCAACATATTCGCTACTGTTAAAGTTATCGTTAAGCCACGTCTCTGTAATACATATGACGTCAAAATTGTTCTGCAAGACTTCTGACAGAAACATGTGTGATTTAGTGCGTAATCCCCTCACGTTTTGATAATAAATGGACAAGTTATTGTTATCGAATTATGATATTTATGACCGCTACGAGTAAACAAGTTCCACTAACATTACATTTAAGGGATTGTAGTGTTAATATTGAACGGTAGTGAGTTTTATAAACGAATGTACATTCCTTCTTAATATTAGAACAACAAATTATTTTACAGTGAGATAATACAAGTAATGTCCCAGTAGGTAATAAACAAAGCATACAGATATAATGAGTATGAGTGGGTAGTCATTTTATTTTAGCTAAATCGGTATCACTAGACACACACATAATTTTAGACGTATCATTTTTACGTAGCAAGATTTTACACTCTGACAACCATATATACTTATAGTCATTTTCCTTTGCAAGAAGACGGGCTTGCTTATATAATTGTTTATTCTGTGGAGTTAAGTGATCATTTATGAAAATTTGTTTCGCGCGCCCGTCCAATCCAGCATCAGCTGTTGTCAGACCTCGTCGCGCGCGGGCAGCTGCCAACATATCATTTTTGCGTTTCCTTTGGGTGAACTTGACAATGATATTCGGGATGGATGTAACAATGGAAGCTGACTCACCGTTATCTGTACTAGGATTGTTCGAGTTAAAGCGTCGGACTCGGTGGATATAATCGATGTCAGTTGCTGTGATGGGGAAATTAATCTTTTTAGCTATATTATGTACAATATTGATTAAATTTTCACCTTTTGTGATAGGGATTCCAGCTATTTCAAGGTTATTAATTCTACCCTGCTGTTCTTTGACACGTAGCTGATCTGATAAGTTTGCAACGGTCGCCTGAAGTGCTACCAGGTCTTGTGATACAGCCTGTATTTTGCCATTGTTGGTAGTATTTGTAGACTTCAAATCGCTCAAATCCTTTTTTATGCATGTTTGTTCTTTGGACAACTCATCAATTTTTCCATTTACCGTCTCCAAATCGTGTCTAAACCCATTTATATCCTGACGCAATGCTTCCAAAGTGGATAATATGTTTTGATTTTGAGTTTCAAGGGTGGATGTAATCGTCTTCATAATATTATTTTGAAATTCAAGTAATACTTCCGAGTGATCACAGTTACATTCGGGCTGTTTTCTCTTTCTAAACGTAACACCAATGGACCCATCACGCAGGTTGGAAAGGTCTGGTTGTGATCCCGTGCTTACCATGGGAGGAGATCTTTGGACATTCATTATGCTGTCGCAGACAATATCCAAGAAGTAAATAGATCTTGAGAAAAGCTGGAGGTATCAGTGAATAAGTGACTGCGGTGTCGCCAAGCGGTGAGCAGGACGAAAAGATGGATGTCCCGTTCTCACGTATTAGGAATGTTTACATTCACCACACGAGTTGACACGACCGTTTACGATGTGTGATACGACAGAGACAAACAATTAGACTTCTCACTTGTGTAAAAATTAACTCACAGTGTATTGACAGTGTATAGCGTAATAACAGAGTTCCGATTGCGAAAACGATTATTTCTTGTAAAAATATAAAATCGAACACGCGTCCGTCCAAACAAGGATAAAATCGAACACGCGTCCGTCCAAACAAGGATTGATTATTAACCTCTCAGTCCTGAAATCAGTGTGGGCTTTGGTGCTATGACTGGTTAAATATAGTTGAGGGGACTGTGTGAACGTGTTTACCTCGAGTCGACGTGTGCGGCTGTTGTAGCCACCAGCCTGTCCACTTTCCTTGTGCTATGCTTCATATAAAAAAATAATCTGTTTCAGTTGCCGCAGTCCGTTAAGACTGGTGGAGCGCCTGCGGCTGCCGACCGAGGCGGAGTGCGAGGTGCTGGGGCGCCTGCCCAACCACGTGTACGGCTCCGACCACCTGGCGCTCGCCGCCGCCTTCGAGCTCAAGCCCTACCGCTCCGTCTTATAACGCCCCCTACACCACTCGCACACTGCGATACTTTTCATACTTCTCATAAGCCAATGATTGACACTATCAAACGACATGGTTCAGCGAATTTAAGCATTAAGGAAGATCCATATATATTCAATGATGAGAGTGAACTGGTGGCGGTTACACTAAAGGGGTTTTTTTAGCTGGAACAAAATATTTAGACTACTTAATTGCTCACCATTTTATTGCCTTTGCGAACACTTCTGAATTTTTCAATTGGTTGAAAGTTCAATTTTCAATTGTTTGAAACTTAATTTTTCAATTGATTGAAACTTAATTTTTCAATTGACTGAAACTTAATTTTTCAATTGATTGAAACTTAATTTTTCAATTGACTGAAAATAATTTTTCAATTGACTGAAACTTTATTTTTCAATTGATTGAAACTTCATACTTCGACAAATTATATTAGCAGATATAGAAGAGTTATAATATGGAGGTAATGGTCTAATATTAATAAGATTGAAATAAATTGTACCTATAAAATGTAGTGCAGGATTAGATATTTTTGATGTGTATTTTATGTAATTTGTAATGTGAGGCTAAAATGCGACTGGGCGGGTCACACTTACAGGATGCAACAAGATCGAAGGCCAGGATCGTCACGCAGTGGGTGCCTGAGGACGGGCGTCGTAGCCGAGGCTGGCCAAAGAAACGCAGGCGTGACGATTTAGACTCGTTCCTGACGGGTTGGCTAGAGATGGTAAAACACAAAGAGCATTGGAAATTAATGAGGGAGACCTTTGCCCAGCTGTGGTATAATAGAGATTAGAAGATTTTATGTAATAGTACTAACCGTTACGTTACCGTTTTACCATGACAATAGCGTTCATTGTTTTTTCCATAATATCCATTCCAGAAAGCCGAAAAATATTGTATTAAAAAAAAATGTTAAGGATCGCGGTTAATGTCGAGTCAGGACGACTTCAAGACGTTATTCCCGTTAGTATTATTTAAAATAAAAAAATGTGATTAAATGTGAATCGGCGAATGAACGCTATTGCCAAGCTAAAACACAATAGCTGTAGTACAGACCTTGCAATTGTCATGCGCGGTCAAACATTACAAGCTTCCACAGATTTATAATTGTTACGATGATGCAATAGATTTAGCTAGCTCACACACGAGACTGACGGTTTCATACAGAAATATTGTAATATCCATTGTCAATTAAACATTTTGAACTGTTTACTGAATGTCGTATTTGTGTAGTTTTGTCACGGAAACGGAACTAAATGTATGTAAGTAATAATTTTGTAAATCGCGGCATCGAGGCTCATGGTGTGGAGGTCAGGTGTAGGGTGATAGGCGCCACGCTTATATTATAAATAAATGTTTGCATAATTAATCGTGCTGTAGAAACATATTATTATATTTTTTAGTTTTATAAATATTTAAATAAAAACTGAAACATTGGACGTTGTTAATTCTAACAAAAATGGCAAAATCTGTCCTCACAACACAATGTAACTGACCTTGTACCAATCATACGAGCTGACTTGGGTTAACGTACGACCTAAGAAATAAACGGTATAAAAATATTTTAATTCAATCTTGTAATAAGAACAAGGCGGTAATTTGCTTCTTTGTTAAGGGGAGCTGTGACTTTGTACATTGTATTTCAATTCATAAAACACTTTAATCTGAGAATTCGGACCAATGAACAATCGGCTTCACCAGGTTACGTTCACTCTTGGATCTAACAAAGATGCATATAAGTAATTTCTATTTGTTTTGTTATTAAGCCCCTTTAAAATTGAAACTTGAGTGATAAGCTGCTAATTACTATATAAATTGTTTACTAGTAGGTACTTATGGAACCTTAATGTATTTCAAGTTTACGAGTAAGGAGGCTATCTTGTGCACGCCATAACTACTCAAATTGATGTTTAATAGCTTGTTAACCGTATTATAATGATTAACGAAGAAAGATACGTCCCGAGTTAAGCCGGTGCATTCATTGTTGGTTTATAAAGCCGAGTTCACATAATAGTTGTAATATATTGCTTTGGTTTATTTTATAGATTTTTAATGTGACGGAAAGATTAAATGGTTATTTTTAATACGAGACTTTTATTTAGCAGCTGTTTGATTACACGGTAGCATCGGAACTTGTGAGGAGGCGAACAAGCTTAAAGAGATCACCGAAGCCTATGTTAGGCAGCATGCAGTAACTACAAGTGGCAACACAGAATTGTCTATGTCAAGTATTTATAACGTAAAAGTTTCGAATTTGCGTCGCTAGATGGCAGTGTCCAGGCCGGACACGTTCCACTAGTGGGAACGTGTAGGACCATAAGAGGTAGCAAGCACAAAAGTGTGATTGCCAAGTACTTATAACATAAAAGTTTCGAACTTGCCGTGCACGTTCCCTTTACCAGGCGTCAGACGCCCCAGCCGGCACTAGTCTCCGATTTTGTGTCTGTGTCAGTGGCCGGTCTGGTGTCAATTTGAAAGAAAAATCTGGAAGAACTGTTTCGGTTGACGCTCAGTTATCGCAGTAACCCTTTATCAAAATAACCCTTTCCTGAGCAAGCTGTCAGTCACGTGCATTCTGTAGGTTAGGTATACGCCGAAGTCATACAACGCCCTGCGTGTCCAGTATAACAATGTATTCAGGATGCTATTGGGTCTACCACGCTTTTGTGGTGCTTCCGGGATGTTCACCGAGGCCAGGGTTGATGGTTTTCATGCCATTATACGGAAACGATGCGCTTATTTTCGGTAGAATACGTGCTAGTGCCCACAGCATCCTGAGTGTATTGTGTGATAAGTGGGTCAGCCCCATACTTGCTCACTGGATACGGCTGCACACGTGTGTCTGTCGTTTAATTTTGTATATGGAGTGTGGTTTTTTTACTGACATTTGGTTAAGACTTTTAGTAACAACATAATTACCTATGCATCTTGTGATTTGGTCTGAAATAAAATATTTATTATTAAAAACATCAAACTTCAAATTACATACACATTAACAAGCGCCTCAGCTGCTTACGTCACAATTTTTTGTTTGATTCTGTTTATTATTTTAATTTTATTTCTGAATTGTATTGTTTTTTACTTTTTTTGTTTTATTATTATTATAAATTTTTTTTCTTATTATTTCTCTTGAACTTGACATGATGGATTATAGTACGTACTCGTGTCTATTTAGGTATAACGTAAGAGGCTTATACTGTACTCGAATATCGAAGGTGCACTGCCTTCTAAGAACCAGGTAGGGTCACCTGTTTACAAATGAAACACCAAAATTTCAAACCGTCCTGTCTCTGCTGTTTTTCAAGTTACGAGTCTAATTTTTTGCACTACATGGCCTACAGTGAAACAAGATAGTACACAATTGCACACGGTTTCATTGTATACAACATACCTTCGTTTCATTGTAAACCAACAAGGTATTTTTTTATAACCTTTAGAAAATTGCAACAAAATGTGAACTATTTTCATACGGATTTAGGTCAAAAGACTCTTTGAAATGTACAGAATGCAACGTCATATTTAACAATACGAAATTATCTTCATAATTTGCTAAAAAAACACCAAATATTACGAAAACGCCTGAGCGTGTCCTTTCTTGCTATCCTGCACTATTTGGCAACGTCGTGTTTTGGTAATATCGCAAAGTTTAATTGTGTACGATTGTTTCAATGTTGGACAGGTGACCCTACATAAACCTAGTTTAGAAGTCAGGGTTTTTTTTTATTATAGTTAGTCTTCTATTAGCCATTTATTGTTGGTGAAAAAAAAAAAATTGATACAGGTCCCAACTGAGACGGATCTGCTAGGTGTTTTTTTTTTTCAAATGCACAAAAGGTTTTGCGAATATTTTATAGGCACGTGGTTGCTAAAGAGCAAGTCATTGGGGGCATCGCACCCGCAGCCGCCTCAGTCTCCACTCGTCACCCTGAGCCTTCAAACAAAGTGTTTATTTGTTTGTTATTGGTAGGTACTGAAAGAGTTATTGGTCGATAAAGACACTCATGAAATGAGACCTTTCATTTGGCCAAAAAACGTAATTTGATAGGGCATGTGCGTTCTTACATACGGCGATCAAACCTGGTCTTTGACAGCTCAGCAGAGGTTCCAGCTTGAGATTTGCCAGCGAGCAATGGAACGCAGCATACTGAGAGTCAGATACCGCGTTGGAAACACTTGTTACGCTCCAAAACACAAATCGACGTCACTCAAAAAACTGGGCCGATCAACACACAATATCTTGGATATGTCGGTCAATTTCGCCTCGTCCTGGATTTACAAATGCGGCGGGCGTTGCTTCCTCTGGGAGTTGGAAGTGGAAGCGAGGGCGCTAGGGCTGAGCGGACGACGGCTAGCCTGCGTGGCAGGGGCAGTAGAGGTGGAGGGAACGGGGTGGGGGATGATGCAACGGTCTTCTTGGCCTTACTGGCCTTGGAAGTATTCCCCTTTTTTCTCTTCCCTCCGGTGACGACTCGGTAAACATCTCGAGACATATAAGTACACCTCAGTCCTAACTGTCGTTTTTAAAAAAAACGAATAAGTTATTTATTCGCGATTATATAAATACCTCACTTCTATTAACTTCCTTTACAGAAGACAGTATATGGGTTTCGTTCTCTGTCCAATCAGCCGCAGCAGACCTAACCACAGCAACACAAACTAGCATTGACCAAAAAAAGATAGCACTAAGCCTTTTTATCGATCGAAAGAAAGCGTTCGACAACGTTAGCCACTAAATGTTACTACAAAAGCTCAGGAACATAGGCGTTTCAAAATTATTGAGATAAATCTAAAGAATAGATTTCAAATAGTAAAAGTCAAAGTGGGAAAACAAGTCGGGGAAAATCAAAGTAAACCGCACTTTGATTTTCCCCGACTTGTTTTCCCCGAATTTTATAGTGTACACTATTCTTCCTCATTTACATCAACTCGGTACATGAAATTTCATTAGGTACATGGACACGTTTCCCTTTATGCTGACGATACCTGTCTTTTTCTTCTTAGTTACTTCGATTGATGACATGGTTAACCAAGCGCAGCAAGATTTAAACACGTTATCAATTTGGTTCCAACAAAACCTACTGACAATAAATGCTGCTAAGACTAGTTATATCGTTTTTAAACCCAAAAATGAAAAAAATACTTGCTCACCCCCCCTTAACCATTGACAATCAAGTAATACGGCAAAAGCAGTACGAAATATACCGTGGACCTTAGTCCAAGGTATTTACCCTTACCCCTTAGGTATTTACTCTTACGTAAACAACCAATTGAACACATCAGATCCAAGCTTTCTACACTTTTGGACTCATTGCGCAATCTTGTTCATTGCGTTCCTCATCGAGTGCGCCAGACTTTTTACAACTCGTTAGTAAAGCCGCATCTGATGTATTTAATTTGATTGAAGTATGGGGCAACGCGCCAAAAACTAACTGACAGGGCTTACAGATCGCTCAAAAGAAAATTATAAAACTATTATTCCACTATGACCACCTTACACCTACAATTAAAATTTACAGGGAAACTAAACTCATGAACATTAGACAACTCCATACATATTGTACCAGCACACAAATACACAAAACACACAAATACACTTCACAAAAATACATCAAGTACATAATCGTAGCACTCGTAGGAAGGATCACGTTTTGCTACCGCGGGTGCGAACAGTCAATGGCCGGAGTACAATTATTTTTGCGGGAGTGTAATAATATAATAAGCTTACCTAACTTATTATATTATTTATTAAGAGGTGAAGTAGCATTCCTTACTCGTTTGGTATTTTCAAAACTAAAAAAATCACATTCTAAATGATCAAACACTACTACCGTAAACATACTTGCTTTACTGCTGCGTTACTTTATTGTGGCAGCGGGTGCGCATTCCTTACCTACCAATGAATATTTGCGACGACGACAGTTATATTTTTTGCGGGTGGATCGAAAAAAATGAAGTCTTTGTAAGTATAAAATCTGATATTATTGCGTACATAAAGGATTTGTTGTCAAGAAAAACAATAGCTGCATAGTTTATGTGTCCAAGTTTGTTATACAATATTTTTAAGTTTTAACAATTGTTCTCAAGTAAGTGAAATATTTGTATTTCTTATTGAGAAATAAATTTCTTTAACCATATTTTTACTCATTTTTTTCCATTTAATGAGCTTAATATCTATTTGTAACAGTGAAATAATGTGTTTTTACTTTAGCTATAATAATAATAGCTCTCAAATATCATGAAATTTTAACAGATATCAGTGGTTTTTTATATGTGATCGGCTTGTTTACATTAAAATGGCGTTAATTTGTTATCCAGCAATAATTCTAACTAAATTCCCTTGTACTCTCTTTTCAGTTCAAGAGCCATATTTAAGTCTATTAATCAGCTGAACGCTGTACACTAGCTGTACAATTGTGTTCAATTATTCAAACGACCGGTTAAAGGAGTAAAGTGAGAGTATACAACAGCGTCTTAGGGATCTCTAATCTTGATGGAAAACCATTTTGGGCATTTCGTACTGAAGTAGCTTTGGTACTTCACTTGAGTTTGTGATCTTACTTATTTTCGCATTTTATGCCAAACTAGCGAGCCATAAATTCCTATAAAATAAAAAGGCATTCCGATATTGAAAATCTGTAACATCAGCCATCCTAGCTAAATATTCACCACCGCTCTTCATGAAAAAAATAAATTCGTGTCAGTGGCGCTCAAAAGTTTGTTTTTTTGTGTCGAGCAGGGCGCTGAAGTACTTCGAACGCTAATTGTATGTTTTGGCACTTTTTCAGTCAGGGGTCTGCAAATTTAATGGCAAACATAAAATGCGTTACCGTAAAACGGGGTGGATAAAAACGAAACTTTTATTGGGATTTTCACATAAATACCGTATTAATCACAGACGTCCATTTCAAAATAAAATAATTGATAAAAAAAAATGGAGTTCTTCATTGCTGCAAACAATATTTAAATAACGTGAAAGTTACAGTCAAAGTTTCCTTTTAATTCACCCCATCATTTCTATCCACCCCGTTTTACCCGGTACTGAAAGAGAGTATTCCCATAAATCTCACACTGGTATTTCCGGGACTGGACTGCTCTGAGAGGACAGATGGGTTTCGCAAGAAGCTAGTATGAACAGCATCACAAATCCGATTCACTTTTGCTACAGCTTCCAATAGATATGGTGGATGAAATTCCAATGGCCGATTCCTTGCACCTAATAGATTAGGTAATGGAATTAATACTGCTGGATAATGAATGGTCTATAAAATTAAAGTGATTAAATACATTTACTGCGTTTCGATTTATTATTTACAGACTCAGATTTGTCTTTGGTAATTCAATATGCTAAACTAATATTGAGCGCCCAGCCACTTATTTGAAACTATGGCTTCCTGATTGATTAGTGATAGTCTATTGTGCCAGTATTCCCCACCAAGATTCGATTAATTTATAGTATTTTTTCTAGCTGTACATAGGTATGTAGAATCGTTCCCGGATCTTTTGATAAAATATCTGGAAATCTATTGTCCAAATTTGTTAGATACTAATTCTTTCAGTGCATCTTGAGCAATATTTCTCTTTATTGCCCATTATTTTATATTTTCCTAAGATAAAATGTTTTTCATATAAATATTTTCTCCCTCATCTTCAGGATGTCTGGTTTGATTTTTATTTAGAAAGTTCACTGACCGAATCCATTAATTGTACGGTAACAAAATTTTTATGTACAGAACCCTTATATTTAATCGACACCAGGACTTGACTGCAGGAAAGGAGATTTTCACTATCCTTGCTCCTTTGCTTATTGTCTTTGGAAAGTTATTTTAACTGCAACCGTTTTTTTTCTTGTTTCCATGGTTAAATCGTATACATTTTAAATTGTATTTTATTCTCGCACAATAGTGAATTAAGTCGCATCTGAGGTTATGATAAAATTGACGTTATCATAGCACTACTAACCTGTGTTTACTCTTAAATAATTCTAGAGGCTGTAAAATAGCTAATATTACACTTTAAGCTTTGGAGAGAACCGACAGTAACAAATGATTCTTTAGATCTTAAGATCCTATTTGTAAAAGTATTTCCTCGTGAATTTATTCAAAGCCTCAAAGTGGAGTAAGGTTACACTAATTTACTGCTTATGCATTCTTAAAAATTCTTTTAACCAGCTACTGTGAAGTTAATTGAGGTAGCATTATAATAGAATAGTGTACACTATAAAAAAGCCAATGGCCAAATTTGTTTCTCTAATACAGCTCACAGCTTAGAAGAGGTGTAACTTTATCGCGTTGTCCAGCCGTTCACAAGCTTTGTTCTTCTTAATCAGCAGCATTATACGTAGCCTAAGGCTGGACAATAATTCTATCAAGTTCTACTAGAAGGCATTTTGTGGCTTTTTCTCCAATATACAGCCATTACTCAGCTGTGCTGTTTAACAGTGTAGAGATCACCCCTCATACAGTCTCAAGAGTCGTTTTATATTATTATATGCTTGCTTATATGTAGTACAGCTACATAAAAACCTTTGACTGTAATATATTATCGCTTGTTATGGATGTAATTTCCGCTAATGTGCTGCTTGGGTATTGTCTTTGCGACAATAGCTGGCTTCGGTTTCGCGGAAGGAGCGGGGACTGGAACTCTGTAATTAGGTACCGGTTTTGGTACTCAATTCTGCGCCGCGCATTTTTCCGGGACAATGGGCTGTCAAGGGCCTTGACGACCGGGGTTGAGGGAGCGGGGCTTTACTGCAAGTCAGCATGTTCGGTGCCATATTTGGCGAGGAATTGCTGGTATTATGGTAGGTGGGATTATTTCCCGCGGGGGACCTATGCCCTAACAAATCTAGCTCCCCGGATGGAGTGGCCCGGGGATGTGTGACCCTCCCAATGGCCGTACCTACTGGTGAGCCCTAAGCTTGTTACCGGTCGCCAGTATTATTGTGCGAACCGGGCCCTATTTGGGTCTAGTGCGAAGGGGTAGACACACCCAACCGACACTAAGTGTGTAGCTGTGAAGAGAACTAGAAGACTAGGTTTGCCAAGGTGATCCCCAAGGCCAAAATACTAGCTCCCGACGCCAATTGACTGCCTCACCCTGAGAGGCACGTGTGTTGGTTAAATACCCCCTTGGTTTCGTTGGCACCGTAAGGTTTCCCACCAAAGACTTCCCACGCTAACAGAATGTCATTTGGTTGAGGCCTTAGGTCAGCTGTCACCGTTTAGCCTTTGCTATGCCTCTCTGATGTGTCCGTGGAGCCGTGCTGTGCAGCGTAAAGCATCGCCGCGTCGCGTCCGCTCTCGTTGAAAACTGAACCCTAATGTTAACGCTAGTAAGAAGGAGCTAGCAGCCGGGCTTTAAGAAAGTCTTCAGAAATCAACAACGGGACTTGATCTATGTTCTTGTCGACAGGATTTGCACTATTTTGTCAATGAAGACTGACCTATTGGTCGAATGGTTAGTGACCCTGAATGCTAAACCGGAGGTCGTGGGTTCGATTCCCACCCAGGACAAATCTTTGTGTGATGAGCATGATCATTTGTTCTCAGTCTGGGTATTTGTCTATAATATGTATGTATTTAGAAATATATAAGTATGTTTATCAGTTGTCTGGTTGCCATAGCACAGGCTCTGCCTAGTTTGGGATCGGATGACCGTGTGTGAATTGTCCCAAGATATTATTACTATTATTGATGTTATGATGCATATACTGTGACCCAATACTTGCGTGTCACTCGTACAGGTACAAGCTCATCCTGGTTCTATTTTAGTATCGGTGAAATGCGCTTAGCAAGGGTTTATTCACTGACTTCAGCATACTATAGTAAATTTTAACAATTTAGTGTTTCTTTGTAGCATAATACGCTAGCACACGATACTTAGTTATCATAAAAAAATCGATTGTGAGTAGGCAATGGTCCTTAAATAAAACACCAGTGTTCGTTTTATTGAGTCATTTATACAATTTGGATTCACAACTTATACGAAAAAGAAAATCGTTCTTACAGTAGATACAGCTTAGTACTGCAACGTTAAAACTTAAGTACAAAAATTGGAAAAAGCTCCAGATATACAATGAAATTGTTTGAAACGGGTATTGTTAGCAATATAGTTCCTAAGATTTGTGTTGAAGCGTTTGGACACGTAGACATTATTGAAAACCGGTGTGTATTGGCTGATCGTGTGTTGTTCTCCACAAGCTGGTTTAATGGCTACACTCCCGTTTGTTGTCAATCCGTTCCATTGACTGTGTCTTGGTGACATTAAACGCAGCGGGTTCTTAATAAGGAATCTTCTGACAATCAAACAGACGCAATACAGTTACAAACGTTTATTAGAGGTATAAGTGCGGGCGTTTCTATTCAAGTCCGTCAACAGTTTACAGATCACAAGTATCGGGTACTTGCAGATATTACGTTCAACATCCTAGTGTCAGTTGACTGCTATAAAAACGCGTAAGGTATTGAAGCCAGTGGAAAAAGGGATCTACCTACACACCACTGTTGTTGCTATGGGTACGTATTGCGATAGTGTTCATACATTCCCGAAGTGACAATAAGGTCTATAGTCCAAACTAGCCTTCCACAAAGTTATCAGAAAGATTATTTTACTTCCGCATCATTCCGAAACATTGCTCTGTTTCATAATAATGTGTATATCTAGCCATCGACAAAAAGATGGCTGCTTTGTGAGCACTTCTGAGTAATACAGTTGGCTCCATATAAGCATTAAATTACAAATTTATCCGTATTATCTATACCAATGAACCTTCGCTTCGCATGCCAGAATTAACAACCACCACATTAAATAAAATGGATCACCGGCCGCAGTGCCTTCAAATATAATGCACGTCGTGGCGAAAGTGATCTAATATTTAAAAAATAATTACATGATCAATGTACAGTGTATGTATCCCAGCTGGTGGGTGACGTCACGGATGACGTCGTTGTGCTGATGTATCGTGGACCCGCCCCCGGCTGCGTATTGGCGATTACAAATTCGAAACATTGGCCTTGAACTGGTGCAGCACAAATAAGGAGACGACAGCTTGATGAGAACTGCTATCTGTACTCGAATTATGGCTAGTGACTTCCTGAAACTAATGGTCACTATTCTTGTCCCGTTGTATTTCTTTATTTGTGCGTTTAGGGCGTTAGAAGGATGCACTTTGTAGATGAAGGGCAGCATCCCTTGAGGTCATCACCAATACGCATTGGGTGCTGAACATTATGACTATGACAGAATGCCAACTGAAAATCGTCATCGTTGTTCTTTCAAAGGTTTTTATCGTCCACGACAGCATCACAACTTTGATCTTTACATTCACATTTGCACAAACTCTAATTAAAATTAAAACGTGATTTATAAACTAACACATTTCGACTTAACAGGACTATGTTATGGAATCTTTCGTTACATTTACCAAATATATTTGCACGTAAGCTTGATGAACTCCGAAACAGACTCATGAACGCGAATCATAGTAACTTTTGACCGGATAGAAGTTCCTTAAAATGTCGAACTTCAGTAGACCATCCAGTGAGGTCTTCTTCGATCTTAGTGTAAGCACTTAACATTGCACCATTGGTTTTAATACTTCAAGTTATTGTTATCCCAATAGAGGATATAAATTTTAATACATTCATGTCATAATAACAATCCATGTTCTTTTATCAAAGTCGATAAATGACAAGCTAGTTAATAGTAAAGAGTAAAATTATGACGGTTTATACAACATCATTTATTTAGAATATTTATCAACTTGGATAAAATCAGAATATATAACCACCCTAGATTACAACAATTTAACAAACATTTCCAAATTTGATTTGATATTAACTCTAGGTGGATGTAGTGCCAATGACATGACAAGGGAGCAATGCAAAGTTTTTCGTTCAGACGTTGTTTCAATGAAACACTTACAATTTTGAATTTCGTGTTTATACAGGTTACTATGTGGTCATCAAAACAACACTGACGCCCGACGTATCGTATCGTATCGTATCCGTATCGTACACAGGTATTCAAGTGGATATAACAAGTTTCACGAGCGATGGGACCGTGACAAATCAAAATGATTTAATTCGGAAAAGTTGTTCTTAATTAAGAATTATCGGTTGGCCAATTACTGAACCTATGTTACGTTATCTATAGGAGCTAGAAAATGGCAATTTTCACCATTACACCTATTTATCTAATAATACTGGATGGATATTAAATATAATAAATTATCGCGAAAAATTCAGATTATTTCATAAGATCTCATCATTTATTTTTGTAAGTATACTAGTCGAAAAGCTCTTAATATTATAAATCCTTAATGTTATGTATTGTAAGAGGATAATGTAATTATGTTACTAGAGAATTCGCTCCAATTTAACTTACATTAGGTGATGCAAAATACAAGAAGTTATTACATATCATTAAAATTCAAATAATAAGTTAAGCTCGTAGCTAGCGCAACCCGATTTATTGTTTATGACACAGGCGACCAAATCAACCCAAGAAACGGTATTTCCAAATATTGAAAAACTTCGAAAAACTAATTCGTTTAATTTAGTATCATTAAGGTATCTTGTATATAACGCCAATTATTTTTGAATATTTTATATAAATAAAAAAGTCATGTAAAGATTTTACCGAAGCTAGTATATCGATATTCAATTTGAAATTTGTGATTTTATATCCAATATATGAACACGCTTTGACCTGGACGGAGAGGGGGCCAGTGAATAAGGAAAATTATAGCTACAAGATCGTGTAGGTATACGAATCCTGCGCCTGCCACACGCCCCGCGTCCCGGAGGTGTCGCGGCGCGTCAGAGCGAACGGTAGCGTGCGGGGGCAGCGTGACAAGCCCTACATTATATTATCGTTAAGTTGCAGCTCTGCAATGACTATATTTTGGAACGTTAAGCGCAATAACACGCGTAAAGGCATCTATCAAGAAGTTAAACTGGCACATTTTTATTAAATCCGCAACACATACAGCGGGGTCCCATCGTACGTTTCGGAATTCATGCAAACACAACGGCCACGCTCGTCCCTCAGCCGAAACAATCCAAGCAAAACATATCAAATAACCTTAACCAAAACAACAAAGTTTTAGATATACCACATACTGCTAAAAGTTTGTAGATATCACCTAACTATAAATCTTAAATTAAATTCAATTTAATTTACAGATAAAATTACTGATTACAGTGTTCCTAAAGACCATATTACATATAGTCTGTCATAACGGACATTTCAGACTTCTTAATCAATTTAAAATTTTTCGAACTCCATCCTAACTACAAGATTGATATTAGTAGTACTCAAGTAAATAGAAAATTTTGATCTTTGTGGCTTCACTATCTACGATCATTTAATATTTTCGTTTCATGAACAAAATAATTTGAGAACGTTTTACAAATTGTGATGGTTGAGAAATTAATGTTTCTGCTTGCACCGGGCCCGTGTTAGCCGTCTCTGCATACATACACTACGTACGAAATATCAACTAATAATACTGAGCGAAAATTATAATACGCCTATTTTAACTGGCGTAACTACAATTTTGGCCAACTTGAGTAATTCACAATTTACCACTATGCTGTTTCTTGTATATGAGAGTCGACCACACAGGTCTCACACGATCCTTTCCACGCGAACGTTGCAGGACAAGGCTGACGTCTCGGCCCCTGCGTCCTTAACACGAGCGAACGCAATTAGTTATTCCTGCATTCCCGGGTACAGCTGTCATTAAACGAGCTTGGTAGCTTGGTGTTATCATCGGCACACGTGTTAAGGGCACAGAGGCAGGCTGAGGCGTCGACACCATCTCTATATGACATTCCACTTGTGACGTCAGTGCGCAAAAGCGCAGCAATATTTAAACTGCAGACAAGAATAGAGATAGCGGGATTTGAAGATCACACGGCTATCGAGCGATGAGCGCGCTTGTCTCAAATGTGAACGTACAATAAATCTGATAAAAGTATATAGGTAACAATCGACCAAGACTCATTTACACCATATTTCTAAACTACGACGAACGTTCTGAAGCGCGGGGACTCTAAGCTGAAGATCGTGTCTTATCTCTGTAAATTGAGACTGATTTCTAAATGCGGGAATTTACTAGACATTAATTTGCTATGATTATACAGACACACATAATGTAAATGAGATTTAGTCACACCGACGCTGCAACACAACTGCGATCACCAAGTTTAAGAGTCAATCGCGTTAGGCGTTACTTTATCAACTTCAATGAAACCCCAAAACTGTCTGGACATGGGCGTCCATTGTACACTAACACTGGCCACTCAATAGAGAAACGGACTTGTCTTCTAGTGTGCATCCTTGGTGTAATCAGCGATTCTGGTCCGACTATCGCAGAAGGATATTTGTATATTTCTCATTGGCACGCTCTGTAGCCTAAACGGCTGGATTAAGCATTAGACATAGTTTTGAGCTTATTAGCTTAAGTTCCATTAGCAAGCTAAGGTGGAATTGAGCTGTATGAAGTTGTTGATCTAGAGTCATGAGTGTTTCCCATGGATGGTAGACATTTTACAAGTTTTATCACAAGCTTGGTGCGTGCCCGAGAGTATTTGGTAGTTAGTTTTCAAAATGGTAAAGAAAACATTCAGGTTTGTGTCTCTATGCTCTTTCTTAACAGACGAGGAATGAGTAGAGCTTCAAACAAGTCTACCTAGCGGGCACCAGAACAAAGCCAAGCTTGCGTACGCCAGGTGTTAGGCGGACAGGGCATCGATGACTTCGGTGTTGAGAGTCAGTGCACTAAACTGGGTGTTCGCTTAGATCGTGGCGAGTTGGTCAGTAAAACCTCGTTTCCACTGGCACCATTTCGGCAGCATTTGACACGGGACGTGATGCACAATATGTTGCTTATCATGTTGAACAGCAACGAGGATCTTTTTTTAGTGCCTTTATCAATGTTGCGCACCTGCTGGCAACGTCGCGCGTTGTTGTGCACGTTGCTGAAAATGTTGGGCATCACGTGTGGCACATGAAGTGTTGCCTAGTGGATACAAGGCTTTATTGTTGCGTTGCAGCTTCCTTCACAAGTTCAAAAACAGGACCCGTGTGCTATCCGATTATACAAACTATAATATAACATAACGTGCTTCCTACACTTTATACTTGGTACATTAACATTGATTGACATTAAATATTCGTCGCAACAGCCTCGGCGTTTTACGTATATGTCGTAAAATGTAGTATACACTGTCTACTAACTTCGCACATTTAACACAAATCGAATATATTGACAAATGAAGTGACCATATGATAGTCTTTACATATTGATTATGTGCAAGACAATGACTGAAACCTTTGACGATGCGTTGCTTTCAGGGGTACTGTTCATAACGTTCGGTACGGTAAGCAACGCTACAGCATCGAGGAACGACTGTAACCGCGGTGACACGCGTCGTGTTGCTACATCAGACGTTGCTGTGTCGGGTGCACGTAGTCGCAGGTGTAGTGCAACGTTGCTCATAATACACGTGCAAACATTTCCAATCGATCGTTTCTTTACCAGACGATACTGACGCAGTACAATCAAGACTATCATAATAAATTAATTTGCCAAACAATTCGAATCTAATTGACATATATTATTGATATTTATTACAACAAAGACACTCAAAATATTATAATGTACTCAGTTAACATGCTAGCCCAGCATATTTCTGATTGTCCAAGTCTGTAACTGACTGACTTCTCTTGTCATGGCCGAGGTTTGAGCTGATTAGGCTCTGCGTCATTATCTTAGCGAGTTCTGTGACAGTGAGTGCCGACCTAAAACAATTCGCTACTCTCCGCCTTCTTTTACTCGTTCTCTGCAGTAAATATATATACAAAAGGAGAATGATAGTATAGCACATCCATCGATCTTGATTATGTTTTGCTTGACTTCGGAACAAATCTCTTCATGGCTCTCCCCTCGCGATCCGGCTTCTGGGGGCCGCACTCACTATACAGAACCGCGTTTTCAATACTATTATAATATATTACCGATTATTTATGAGATTATTATTAAACACCAATTTACACTGAAACACTGATATCTGAATTATCTACTATTATCCACAACATACAGTTTACTGTCATAAGGAATGATTGGGGTTGAAGACCAATTTAAGATTGACAGCTTGGTGTGAGCTCGTTCTGTGAGCTACAAGCATGACGGTGTGATGTCAGCTGACATTATCTATCGGTCACTCGCAAAATTTGCTACAGCAAACAGTCACTTTGTGTTGCGTGATCTAACTGCGTGAATGACTACGAATGCTCGATGCTACGAAGCGTTCGGCTGGATCAAGTTGTCATCTTAAGCTTGGCCTTATTGCAAAAGACGGACAATAAGTGGGTCGACAGATATTATATACCCAGTATAAGGGCAGCACTTAGTCTACTATCAATATCTACTAAACTACACTAGACTATAAGATAGAGCGTAAATATGTCTTCTCACCTAGATGTTTAAACGCTATGAAATGTGTAATGATATGATGAAATAATTATTTCGGGTGTATCTATACCTAATAATTAATTGTCTTCTTTACAACTCAAGTCTAAACAAGTCCATGGACAGACAGACGACACTGTGAACATAATCTGATATACTATTATGCGCTCAATCCTATCAGTTGTTGCTGTGAGGAATTCCAAGTTTCAAGTTTCTTAGGCAGCAGTCAAAGAAACTGCTCGATGGATTTAATTTTCCGAAAATGCTGTTTACTAAGTGTTTTCCTTTTGAATGTTAGTCTTTTAGGAAACCGAGGTGTCGCGTGATGCCGGACATTGGATGACGAACGGCAATCAGTTGCCAATTGTTTTATAAACCAGGACTGTTGCGGATTTCTTGCAACGTAGGTACTGGAAAGTCCTTGCTACTCGAGTGGAATATCTGGTTACATATAAGAATTAGTTGACATCAATTTAGTTTGGCAATGAACTTCACAAATCCTTTAGGTCTTAATTGAAAGGAAACCTCCATCAACAACTGAGGTTTAATTTACCCGGTAACTGTGTGCTGCTAACGCTCCTGAAGTGATCAAGTGCAGGAGATCTGTTGGTCTGAGCAATGCTGTGTCGGTCGCGTCTGTCGCCTGCCTAACTTACGAACATATATTAATAAATTCACGTCTTTCTAGATATGTTTAAACTGTATAAGCTAATACAATCGTTATGTTCTCGTAAACGACCGAAAATATAACCGTCCTTGCATACGAGCTCGCGCGCAGCCAGCGCACACGCGTGCCGGCGAGCCGCGCGTGACCTTACGTGCTGGAGCGCACCACCACCATTGCTCCATATGCAAAGAATTAAGATTAATAAATTATTGATAACATAACAACAATGAAGATAGACAAGTAGATACGTTGCCGTCATATTACACCTATTACATTAAATAATTATAATATAGCCGAGACTGTTGCGCGACGTGACAGGCACGGGATCAGAACAGGGGACATCGAGGGACAACGTGTACATTACTGTTATATACTGGAATATGATACTGATATTGTTCCACGCACGACGATATAACAACAACATAAACTTTAATATACGGTAACTTATTCTAAGATTCCTGGGTTCACGAACTTCCTGCACATGATTGTGGGGTATGCTTGAACAGTTCTGATTAGTCTGTAGCGGCGCAGGCGCGGAGGCGCGGGCGCACCCCGGCGGCCCGCGAGTGCGTGTACGTGTCTGTGTGTGTCGTGTCCAGGGAGTCGAATGTCCGAGAGTGCGGATTGCGGCGCGCGCATCCCGCCCCTTACAACTATTTACAAACTATGGTCAAGCGCAAGCGACACTTGATAAAATGTCCTCCGCGAACGGAATTTCTATAGGCCTATTCTGATTATTTTATTTGTCACAAAGAACCTAATTAATTATTACACAGTGTTGATAATGTAGAAAGTGTATACAAGCTTTTATAAGCATCTTGATTATTATTTACAATCGGAGCCGATGGCCGCAGCGGATCGGACTCACTGTAAGCGAATTTAAAATAACTTTTTTTTATTGTTTTTTTAAATGATTTTTTTTTGAAAACTTGTTCATCCTAGTATTAATATGAGTAATCTAATTGGGTATGAGATTAAGTGAAGCTGTCAGTGTGGTTCACACTTGGGTTATGGTGTCGTGTCGGGTAAGTCGGCGGGATCGTGTGTGTGGGCGGGGCGGCGCGGGCGCGGGGCGCGGGGCGCTGTGCGCGGGGGGCGAGGAGCGGCAAGTCAGGCGCTGTTCACACGTGGCAGGGTGGCGGGGAGCGCGCCGGCAGCCGGCCGCGCCACACTGCCGCCACGTCGTAGCGCCGACTCGCCACATCTGTAATCATTTGGGGGTCCTATTTAACACGTGGAAATCCAGTTCATCACAACAAACCGATATTGTCAGCCAGGCCATCAGGGTTCGGAAACATAGGGGACGTATCTACGAGGGATTACAACATCACAGGACAAAACAAACTAAACACGAGCGGACAAACACGGGGCTTGGGAGAAGCGGTAGTGCTGATGCCTCCTTAAGTTACAGAGAGACTTCATCATTTCACATTGTTTTAATACATACCTACATCACGCACAATGGTCCAACATCAGGACTAAGTGCGGAAACCATACCCCAATTGATAGATAGATAGATACATACCTACATTGTTTATACTGCAGTCGTATCATCCAATAAGAATACATACTTTGATTTACCTTGTTTGATCTAATTGCGACGAATAAATATTTCAAGTAAAACTAACTTCCACTCAAGACTACCCACATACATACTTTCATTAACTATCCTTTCGGTCAATATTACCAAAAGCAGTTTAAGTAAAATTTTATCTTTCCATTCCATACAAAATATTTTTTTTGTCTCTCAAGTCTACCGACATTTTTTCGTTCAACACAACTGATAATCTTTCAAATGAATTTATTATTTTCATGTGAAAATGTTTTTCACTCAACAGGACTGACAGATTAAAGCGAAAATATTTTGCTTCTGAAGGGCACCCTTCAACCAAGTCACTTCTTCTGATAGTTAATTTATTCTTCTATAGTAGGCGCCAGATAAATGTGGAATAAAGTATAATGACCTTTCCCTAATAACCTGTTCATAGGTACCTGAACAATTAAATATGAATCGTTTTTCATTATTAGACAATGTTAAGGATCACGAGAGATAATGATTCGGGACAGCTTTGTGTCATTAATTCCGTTTTTCAAATTAAAAATGTCAATAATTGTAGGTGGGTCAATGACCGTTATTCCACGATTATCTGGCGCCTACTATAGTTATAGGTAAAAGTCAATCTAATTTCAAAATATTCCAAAACAACAAAACCGGCCAAGTGCGAGTCGGACTCAACTCCTCTTTGTATTTGGTACAAACTCGCTAGTCCTTCTTGAATGAACGAACCGATTTCAATACTTCATTAATTTAAAACGCATAGGCGGGATGCCTAGGTCTAAAGGAGAAAGTTTTCGAAAAAGAGTAGGCATAAAGGACAGAGAGAGCAATGAAAAAGAATAGAAAAATCACTCTATGTTGTAGTGTAAACTTGCAAGTTTGTATGAAATATCGTGGAAAGTTAACGCTCTTCATTGAGAGCTGGGCTTTGATAACCACCGACATCATTATTAGGTGGTTATACACCCAAGTTCCCAGCGCTGGGAATACTACGTGTTTACGTTCGCATATGTACATCGTTATTAAATCTAATGTAATTTGTAAAGCGGTCAGAATTGGTCTGCTCGTAAATTGTGGGAATTATTGCTTCAGACAACATTATTGATTAATTAGGAAACAAAAAGGAACTAGACTAATGCTGTCTGGGCTAGACAAATACTAAAATAATAGAATATTAATGTTGTATAACCCTGTAAAACAATGCAGATAATTCTATTCGTCGAATTGCAGTTAAAAACTTGAGCTCGCAAACCTGATTAAAAAAAATTCTTAGATACTGCACATCATTGAATTTTTAACGCTGAGGCTAAATAACAGCTAAAACCCAAATAGGCGACAATACAAGTCGTAAGATCGAGTTATTTTATAAAGAGCAATAGATGATTCTACTTCTATCAAATGCTGCAATTTTAGATCACAAAGAACTAAGGGATTTCGCCCACAACGACTTTTTGCAGAGGCGATGCAGCACTGACAGTCGTACGCTGTTGTTAACAACCTGTGACTATGCCGTTGTTGTTACATCCGTACAGTCACGCGTTTGCATCAAAACACGTTAAACGTCAAGTAGCGATGCAGCAACTTGTGCAGAAACTGTCACCCCAACCTTATCATTTAATAACATCTTCACGGAGCCCACTATTGCCGATACTAAACCAGTTAATAGTTCTGTCGCAAGCTTCCGTCACTCTAAAGACAACAGGAATATCGGAATATTAGCAAGCTGCGCTGAGTGGAGCGAGGCGTCTCATATCCGGCCTTTGTCTGCATTTACCGAGCGGTGAAATGGGAGGAACTCTTAATTTCCTGCTTGCCATTGTTGACGGTTTCACTCATATGCATCTATTGGAATTGAAATTAGATTCGTATTCAAGGTCTGGACGTATTATCATAATAACATTCTTTTGTTTTGCCTTGAATAGAAGTGTCGACGGAAAACGGTATGTTTTAATTCTATAAAGTAAAAAATTCGATGGCGGTTCGAGATACGATTAGGGATGTATGTTGGAATTCGTGTCATCACGCCGTTACGAGTACAATTTCTTTATTATCTAATGAAACATTTACATTGAATTTACTGTATATATGTAGTTTTGTACATACTGGTAAGTTATATCAAGAAGATATACTTGCAATACCAGGTGGTAAATTTATCAAAATGATTAAGTTTTTACTTCTTGATGTCATTAAAATTGTTATTTTCCTTACTCAAAAACTGGCCGGCGATAAAGTGAAATCATTTGTCTTCAAGTTGACTGCCTTCGTAACTTGCCCAATCACTATTGAAAAATTCAATTTTGAAACCGCCTTTCGTACTCACCTTCCAGGAAATACCGAAAATATATTTACAGTAAAAATCGTTAAAATACAAAAGCGTTGGCATAATTTGCCGCATGATGCAAAAATGTTGAATAAAGCTCGAAAAAAGTGATTCATGTGACGCAACGTTTCGTGTTGTGGACGCGACGTCGACGCAACGTGCGACATGGCATGGGCGACGTGCTGGTAGTGCCAACGAATGTGCTCAGTGGCTGATTTAAGCTATACCAAAAATTGTTTTGTTTAAAAACGTCATACTTTTACTTTAAGTTTGTATACTGCTCTAACTAAATCCAAAGCTACCTTGCTATAGCTTTTCTGTTTCTGATTATTGCGAAATACATTATCGCATCTTTGATCCAAAATGATATTGTAATAAAATAATAAATACATGTATTGAATAATAAATTGAGTAATATAAAGTATGCTCTATTTTCTACTAAAGTCTCTCTGTAATTGTCTACGTATTTTTTTTGGTGAAACTGTTCATCTCTAAGATGTCTACAATGTATGTTCGAAACTTTCTATTGGCAATCAGCTAAATAGCTAGAACTGGGGTGTAAGGAGCGGATGGACTATAGGTATGGTATAGGGGTCAATAGTTAACTCCTTTACCAAGCACAGGCGCTGCACCTTCATAAGGCAACTTCACTTTTCGGAATTAAAAAGCATGACTTGAAAAGTGATAAAATTGTTTTTAAAAATTGAAATTAGATTAAAAAGAAGAAAATCGAATCATGTCTGCTGGTAGCTAGAGCCAATACCTTATGAAGGTTGCCCAGTAAAGCGTTAAATGTGTGCTGGTGAGGAAATGATGACCTGGCTGAATGTGGTGGATAGTACCGACCTGATAGTCAGACATCAGTCTCAATAGCCTCTGCGGCGTGCAAGTTGTTGACGCGCACGGTGCAGGTGGCGCGGCGGCGCGCGGTGCCATCGCGGCGCGTGTGCGCGTATCCGTGCGCGTGGCCGTGAGCATGGCCGTGCGCGTGGCCGTGCGCGTGGCCGTGCGCGTGGCCGTGCGCGTGGCCGTGCGCGTGGCCGTGCGCGTGGCCGTGCGCGTGGCCGTACGAGTGGCCGTGCGCGTGCTCGCCCAGCGCCAACGCCTGCGCGCGGAGCATGCGCTGCGCGTAGATCGCCTGCTTCTTCTGCAGCTCAGCCTGCCGAAGCTGTCGAGTGTTCACAGAATATCCATTCATTACAAGTTCACACCCTAGCTTATGTTTGTCGTTTAATAAATGAATTCAGCGGAAATGTATATCGTCATAGACTTCAGTTGCTGCTTGTTTATCATCATAATAAAAGGAGCCTCAAAAAAGTAAGATTAAGATTGGACTCAAACTTAGACACATACAATTGAAGTAACTCTGGAAGGCAGTTTAGCTTATCCACGTTAAGATTGAGTTTAAGTGTTGGTAGATGTTGCGTAAAAGTACCAACATCATCGACTACCAAGAAGACCCAAAAGTGTACAAACAACTCCATTAATAACGCAATTAAGTCCCTGCGTTGCCTAATCATTCTTTCAATTATAAAAACAAAAGGCACAACTTCGTTGGATTCAAACAGCAAAAATATGATAAAAGAAATACAACCCCGAGTTTCGTAATTGCCACTCCTTTTCCTGTCATTGTTCGTTCAGAACAATTTTTATCGAAAGTGAAACCTTTCAAAGTCCTGCTCGAATGTTTATGTAATATTTTTCAAGTTCAAATGTCATTCGTTATGACAAGGGGCAAACAGTGAAAGTTTCGGAGGACGTCGTACGAAGCCTGGGGTGTTAACGCGGCCACGCGGTCACGCGGTCACGTTGCAAATCTTTTCGCTGATTCCCAAGAAAAACCTTTTAATTTTTGTATTTAGCTTTTTAAAATATGTAGCGAAGGTTGTTTAATAGTTTTATATTTTATTTGTAACTTACAACCTCTATTAGCGTTGTTTCATGTTTGGACTGTCTTCATTTGTCATAATAAGGAACACTAGCTTTCGTTTATAATGGTAGTTCTGATTCGATCACAAAAATATTTTACCGATAGACTACACTATTGTCGAGTGCCATGGAGAATGTCATTCTACGCTAAACAAGATGAGGTCTATTTTCTCACAACAAAATCACTGAGACTTTTTTGGCTGGAATGATTTGTCTGCGTATCATCATCATTATAAAAGGAGTCTTAAAAAACGATGGGTTTGCTTTTCTCTCAGTTAGTCACGAAACAAAATGGAAATATGTGGCACAGACTTAGGCACACCCAAATTGATGAAGCTGGAAGGCATCGTAACCTAGAAGTTGCGTAAAACTACAAATGGACGTCTGTCACCAAGACCCGAAAGTTTTAATTTTTTTTACATTCAAAACGATGCGTTACATCAGTGCAGAACAAACAAATTAACTTTCCAACTCACATGGTTCAGCCGCAGCGCGTCCTGATGCTCCAGGGCCGTGATGTCGTCGCAGCCGGTGGCCTCCATAATGGCTTGCTTCTCCAGCAGGACCTTCTCCTCATCTTGCAGTCGCTTCAGGTTCTGCTCCAGATGCGGATCGGGTTGGATCGACCCATCGTCTTGCTCCGTTCCATCCGAGGACGAGTCGTCACTCACCGAGGACTTCTTACGAATAGGTCCTGAAACTGTAGCGGGCACGTTGTATCCTGAACTGCGGTGGAAACTTAACCCAAGTTTACATGTTAGGTGACTGATGACGGGTTAAGTTGTTAGTAGGGCTAGGGTTAGGTCTATTGGAGATGTGCGGATGTATGTGTTTAAGAAGTTTTTTTTTGTGATGTGGTTGGTCAGTTAAATGCGATGAAAAGTTACGTTACCGATTGTCTTAGTTTATAATAAACGCCTGTGTATTCAAATAAAAGAGTATCCACGAGATGGCAACACTAGCTACTTAAGTTGCGTATATATATTGCGTACTTAAGTTGGAATTTACTTTCAAAAATTGAACCCGCGTTCTTCAATGTAAGTTTATAAAAAAACAGCTTTTTTAATTTTTAGTATAAAAATAATATTTGTTATACTTAAATACGCGTTATAATTTTCAATTATTGCTTACTTTAGATCAAGTCCTGACAAGTGATAAGTTATTTTAACTAAAAGAGATTGCAGCGGAAGTTCTACGACTTGCTACGAAATTTGCTACGACAATGCTACGAAAGTGCTACAAAGCTACGAACATTCAAAGTTTGACCTCAAACGTTTAATATGTAAGTATTATTCTTTACAAGTTCATAGTGAACAAAGTAACTTCAAATAAATCTTGATAATAAAGCGATTGGATAAAACTTATGGTAAAAACACTATAAAATGTATTTTTCTTGCCAGAATGATAAATATTGTTTATCTTTTGTAATAGATGAACTTCAATACACCTGAGATACTGAATACTTCAATCGAAATGGAAACTCTATACTTACAGTTTATTTTTTTCATAAATAACTACATGTATTTCAGTTTTATATGATAAAGAGTGTAAAAAAATATTCAACATTCGTAACAAATTTTTAATGGTTTTTTATGGCAACAATGTCAAGAAGAATTTAAAGTTCGAGATTGTTTGACGAGCCAATAGTACTAGTAATACAAATATCCGAGTCCGTCGAGCGGGTTGCGTGCACCACTAGGCTGGCGACTTGCCATCGCACGCAACTTCGGCCGCTGATTTACAACTTAATTGTTACAAACTCTACGCGGGTTATATGCGCAGACGCAGTGCTCTTATAGTAATTGGATTTTGACTACTCATGATTTTGTTTGGTTATCTTTTTCCTATTTGATCTTGTCAAATTCCGGTAATTTTTTTTTGTTTTACCAACGGAAATAGCAAGATGATTGTAGTAAGAAATAAAGGACAGGATTTTAATACTAAGCATTGATCAGTTATTAAAAGGTGTTAATTAGTTAGATTATATTTTACGAAAGCTTTAATATCACTAATGTTAACCGTTATATATTTTAGCTATTAATACTTGCAGGGATGAGTCTTTAAACCAATCTATCTTGTTACTAATACAAGAGAGTTTTAATGTGTTGTTAGCCTTGGTTTAGCTCTTATTAGACAATAACTGAAATACCTACATTACCCACAAATACTCTAAAATAACTGCACAACTCACAATATTCTCAAAAAAAAAAGAGAAAACCTGCTATTCATTCAATCCGGGAATTTAAAATATGACGTCACTGAAGCACTGGCGCAAAATAAAAAAAAATAATATAAAAAGAAAGAAAGTACTTACGTTAAAAAACGAACGTGGTCTCACATAAATAAAGTAAAAGAAATCGAAAATAAGCCAGCCAGTTATTTCCGTACGCTTGTTTATCTAGTTATAAGGGCCATTCTCATGCCAGCATGCCGCGCGCCGACCTAGTGAATGGACAGCTTGAATGTGAATGCCAACATAACAGCTATAAAGGAAGTGCTCGAACTTAATGAGGTCAGTGGGATAGACATCGAACACTGCTGTCTGACACAATTCGTTGCACTTCTTTGTTTTGTGTTTCTAATGTTTGGGAGTGCAAGAATCAGCTGGTAATGCGTGAGTCAGCTGAAGAATCTGGCGCGGAACGAGCTTCGCAGATGTTGTGTAAATAACTATGTGCGTAACTGTGTATCTAAACGTCTTCTTCGCTACAATGCGAATTCCTTAAAATGGATCCCCAAAATATTTAAATATAAATAAATCCTATCTCCCGATGTAACACAAAACATGAGAACGCAAAAAATAGACACGTTATAAATGTTGACATCGAGCACGCACGTATCGTTTGTGTATGTGGTCTCGATATGTGCGACGTGCGCGCCACATGTCCGTCCGAGCTCAGCTCAGTGCGCACACAACATAGCGCAAGTCGAGCACCAAACTCCTCCGCAGAGGAACCATTACCGGGTCGATTTTCGCGTCATGCTATTGTCAAAGCTGTCATTATTGGAACAGCTGCGATCCTGACTTTATTGTGGCACGAAACCTGTCTAACAAACATATGCACTCGATGAAAATACATAACAAAAAAACTAGAACATAACTAAAAGAAAATAAATAACATTGTTTATTTCAATTATTTTTTACATCGCTTACTAACTAAAAATATTTACACAAAAAAAAACAAAAACAGTGCACTCGTTTGTCCCTTACGCGGTAATATCACGGATATCGTCTCTGGCGATTACTGAAGTTTTCATAATACAAATAATAACAACAACACTGTCATACAGTCATTGATCACTGCAGATTTCGTCCTTTTCATCGTCCTTTCCACCTGAAATACCGAAAATCAACATAAAAGAAACCAATAACAACGAAACAAAAGTGGAAAAGAAAATCAAAGCATGCTGTCAAAATCAAATTGGAAATCTACGCATGCTGTGAATTAAATTAAAAAATACGTTCATAAAGGGACTATCACAAGTTGAACATAGAAAACGGTTGGTAGTTAACATTTTATTACAGTTGTCAACATTCGCAACGTGTTGCAGGGCACAAGAATGTTGTAAACAGTAATGATGGTGCGGCGATGGTGAGGAAACATGAAGAACTTACTAAGATATGGCTCGCCCATAGTACCAGGCAGGTACGGGCAGCTGGTGACGTGGTTGAAGTTCTGGGACTGCATTTCCTCCTGGTCAGTTTCGCGATGGTAGAAGTAGTTGAAGTTCGACACGATGACGGGAACGGGCAGAGCGATGGTGAGCACACCGGCGATAGCGCACAGGGAACCGACAATCTTTCCCCATACTCCAACCGGCCTATACCACAAAAACATTTCATTAAAACACAGAACTCGCGCCGTTCTCATCCAGCTAATAAAGTAAAAAAATACTAATGATTGAATATTTTGTTAATAAACATAAACGCAGTTGATGATGTTCATGCGTTAATATACTGAATACATACCGTTGTGGATCAACTGAATAAGATAGTAGAAATAAACAAAACTTTGGGATTGTACTAAATGTGAAAATAATATAAAAATGTGTTATAAGACGATAATAATTTTAAATTGGCAAGACCAATCGCTCTGCAAAAAATAAGGGCGCAGGCAGTACAATATCATACATCCACAATCATACTCGCCAGCATGCCACAGTGTCACTGTAACATCAGTATGTTATTGCAATGCAGTTTGTTTAACGCTAGCAAGTAAGTCCTAATGAGAAACTGATTCGTCGAAAACAAGAACGTATAGTGGTACATATCATTTGGTTCTCAGCTTAAAGCCGCCAAGAACTAAACACATTCCCCGACACATCTCTAGTCAACGATCATGTCAATCAAAGGACGTCCAAGTTTAAAGAAAATAATTTCAACGAAAAAATAAACGGAACCTATTTAGATATAAAAATACGAAAACATCGACTACGAGTGTATTGTTCTCAAACCTACGGAGCGACTTCACAGACATGCACGGACGTTTTACGGCTAAACATAAATACACATGTACTTCTCTATCGAAAATGGTGTGTGAAAGCTAATGATTGGAAGCCAATGATATAAACAAGCAATGAATCATTCTGAACATCAATTTTGCATAGTAGCATTCATGTGTAAAATTTACCATCGGAGACTGGTTTGCAGAGCATTCCAACAACTAGACAGAGAGAGATAGTGGCGATGATGGTTGGAACACGGGGTGCAGAAGCGATGCTATAGATTCTACTGCACACTATGAAGAAGAAGTACACGACGTGATATCAACGTGATCAACGTGTGCTCTGACATGGATCACCATTTTCGATACGTTTACGTTGGTAACATTCGTATAGCCACAACACCGACACAAGACACATCGGACAGTACACATCTAGCGAAAGCGATACAGAGGAGCCATTCGACAGTGGACAAGTTCCGGTACACAACGAGTCACTTCAAGTGCTGAACGTGCGCGGGCTGTGCGCAGACACATCGCCTCACTTGAAGTGCACATCTAAAGCTGTTCTCTCTCATAATCATAGAATACGCTTTGGGAGGGGCGATAGTCACACGGACGACGGGGCCTGTGGTACACTAGCACCCTATGTGTACATGTCTTGTCAATGAAAAATTTTACAACTGAGCTTCCATGTAAAATTGTACAGGTTCAGGACAGAAATGATGACACAACATTTCATAAAAATAAAAGAAAAAACAATAAGAAACGTTCTCGAACGTGCAAGAGTCTCAGTATAAAGGTGAATAAAACGTGTAATCGGTTAAGTTCTAAGCGAACCGACGACCAAATCAAACGAAGCATAGTTACATGATGTGGCGAAAGAATATCACAATAGTGTTAAATATACTAATGTAAGGGTTGGGGGTAAAATGAAATGACGAGAAGGCAAAGATGAAACTTAGGGTGAAGTCGCAGTATCATACGTCATGTCTCCGTATCCTACGGTCGTCATTGTCACGACCGCCCACCAAAACGCATCTGGTATGGATTTGAAGAAGCTGTTCTCACTTCCCGCCTCAGCGAAGTACACCGCGGATGAAAACAGCACCACACCTTGAAGAACAAGCACACACCAACGGAGAATACAGTGCAACATACAGTGGGTGGGATGGCTTGCGAGCGCGGGGCGGGAGCGGGGCGGGGTGGCGGCGCGACACAGGTTACCTCATGTCTCCATAGCCGACTGTGGTCATCGTAATTACTGCCCACCAGAAGGCGTCAGGAATGCTATCGAAATTAGAGTCAGTGCAGTCTTTATCAGCAAAAAAGACAGCACTGGAAAAAACCACGACACCTGCGAACGCAAAATTACATGTGAACGCACCGTCATGATGTGGCCGCGCTACAGTTGAGGATTAATTACTTTAGGAAAATAGATTGATCATGTATGTGGTTAATAGGATTGGAATAGATTTTACTGAATTAATGGATATGTAATTGAAGTAACCGGCACCGCGCTCGCCGCTCTCGCCACCCAACCGGCCCTCTGCTGCATCACAACACATCCCGATATCTTCTCTTCGCATCACAAATACTCCTTGAGGACGCGCATTGTCTTACTAGGTAAAGGATTTACATTTTAGATCAACTACAGTACTAAGTGGACTCTTTTGTCATAAATTCAATAATACGTACTTGTCGACTCGATTATTCAAATTCTCTGTCCTATAATGTTTGTAAATATAATTATTCAAGAATAGATTAAGATGCTTGAGATCGTTTTTAAGGCATATATTATAATTAAAAGCAACGTGAAACTTACCAATGAACAAGAAAAATATCAATAATCCAAGTTCCCTCATCGAAGCCTTCAACGTTCGTCCCAGAATCTGTAAGCCTTTGGAGTGTCGAGATAGTTTGAAGATACGGAACACGCGCACCAGTCGGATCACACGCAGTATAGCCAGACTCATAGCTTGGTTGGTCGACTTGTCTTGCGGAGATACGGGCGCGCGCGGCAGGTTAAGAGTGTCCTCCTCTTCCGCTACCACTGTTGCCAATGTGATGAAGTAGGGGATGATGGCGATGATATCAATGATGTTCATCACATCCCGGAAAAAATTAAATTTGTTCGGACAGGCCAGGAACCGTACTATCAACTCGAATGTAAACCATATTATACAGAGGGTCTCTATCAAGAAGAACGGATCCGTGATGTCCGGGACTTCATCTTCTTCGATCTTAGTACCGTTGGTAGTGGTGTTAAAGACCTTGTAGTGCTTGAACTCCGGGAGAGTTTCCAAGCAGAAGATTACGATTGACAGTAAGATAACAAATACTGAGATGATAGCCACGACACGTGCGGCCTGAGAGCTCTCGGGGTATTCGAACAGCAGCCAGATCTTGCGCTGGCGTTCGTTGGAGGGAAGAGGTTTCTCCTCCTCCTTGATGAAGCCCTCATCCTCACTGAAAGGATTTGAAAGGGTTAAAACTAGTATGTAAAGCAAGTAAACTTGCAGATACGTTTGTCTTGTATGTATAGTACTCACCGGAATTTGTTGGTGGCCTGTTCTCCGAGTTCGTAGAACTTAATCTCCTCGGAGAAGACATCTAGAGGTACATTTACTGGGCGCCGCAGGCGGCCGCCGCTCTGGTAGTAATACAGGATTGCATCGAAAGAGGGGCGGTTGCGGTCGAAGAAGTATTCGTTCCTGTTGGCAAAAGACGCGATTGTCAGAACACGTACGGAGTCAACCCAGCAATGCGTGTCTTAGAATACTACTTTATGTTATATATTACTGACCTCAAGGGATCGAAGTAGCGTATTCTCCGGGTTGGATCCCCCAGAAGGGTTTCCGGGAATTGGTTGAGAGTACGTAACTGGGTCTCGAACTTCAGGCCACTTATCTGCGAACAAAGAAAATATTATGTTAGTGCACCCAGAAGTTAGAAGAACTCGACGTTTAAAGTTGTCATTGACAATGTTATGAAGGCCAACCACCTGAGAACCCCTGCCGCGTATGGAATGACCTTGACACACAATTCGCAGACTGTGGTCCAATTGAATTTCTTAAATCACGGAAAAACGCTTCTCGGGTTGACTATGCAGTATTCGCAGTGAACGGTGAAACACAATATCTCTCTATGCCTGAGATCTGGCACACTTCAATCTTGCTATCCATAATTGTGGCATTAAATTAACCACCTTATTTGAGTACCATTAGCGTTGAAACAGTAAACCTACGTTCTAGCATGCATCATTACATAGGCTAACAAGAAAATTACTTAATTAGGTTAATATTATTGTTTGTTATGAGAATCACGAACAGTTTTGTTCCTCTAATAACATTGTTGGCCTAGAAACCTTGACCATACATAATATTATACAGATACAACCCTGCTTTATTAAAGGACGTGTGATGTACTGATTAGATTCAAATCATTGTAGGTAACTCCTAACATTGGAGAATCCGTGACGATTGTTTTAGTAAGTTCGATGATGTACATGTACAGACAAAAACACAAAACTCGAAGAAAAAATTCAGTAATCTGTGAAATAACTGCCCGTCAAATTGATTGCATAAAAAAACCGCTGATGGGATATAAACATCACGCCCAACATGTCAAAACCCTTAACGTTCCCGGCGTGTGTTCAAACACTCACTCTTACGCAACCATCGGCAGGAGCGTCCACTCTAAAACTGTAACACCCTTGAACTTTTTATTTGCGTCTACCACGTGGATCGAGCTTCCAAAGTCGCTTCAACTATTTGATAAATCACATTTGGTAGAACGACGGATAAACGACTTCATAATTCCGATAGTTAACTGCACTAAAAATTTATTAATGTGTAACTAGTTCGCATTTATCATTATCTTATTATTAACACTTTAGCTAGAAGATATTATTCAATTTTGAAGGAGTTGAAACACAATTTGATCTGCTCGATTTAGTGCACGTGTAACTGTCGTCTAGCGTGACATGTTCCGACTCCATTAGATCGGTTAAATCCGTTCCAGAATCAGGGTCGACATAGCCGAGTGTTAAGGCTAATTGTGTTCCATTTTAGGAATAGAATTGTTTGGGTAATGACCAGTCAGTTCGACATCTGAGCCGGACAGTATGTCCCTTTTCAAAGCATTAATTCATGCTCTAATGACCATGGATTGAATTAGTGCGTCACATACTTTTTTAATAACAGTCAACGTAGCGGGATATATATGACTCTTTGATAATCATTCAATCATAATCAAATTCCGCAAGTGCATTAACTGTTCTGCCTTTAAAATGGCGAAAAGCCTGACCAAATTAACTCTTTCACGGTAACACGTTGACAGCAAACAGCGTCAGACTTATTATTAAATAAGATTATAAGAGTTTTAATTATTTTCCGCTATGTTGACTGTTACTAAAAAAGTGCACTAACTGTTTGCCTTTAATATGACGAAAAGCCTAACCAAATTAGCTCTATTACAGTAACACGTTGATAGCAAACAGCGTCAGACTGAATTCCGAATTTTCAGGACTATATTTTCAGCACAGACAGTATCGACCGATGCTTTTTGTTCACTAAATAGGTAGACTGAAGATCACAGTGCAAAAGAATCACAGGACTATTTTCAGAATAGAAAGAAGTGGATAGTTAAACTTTTAACAAAACTTCGACCTGAAGTGGCAGTGGGCAGGCCAAATTAGACGTATGAACCGATGAACGATGGCCAAAAGCAACGATGCCTGAAAATACGGCGGGACAGACTCTGGCAAGGTGGAGTATAGCTCTTAGGGTAGCTACCAGCTACCTTAGCAACTGGGTGAGAGCTACCGAAAATCAAGATGAATGGCGTGTAATGGGCAAAGACTTCTGCCAACACCGAACTGCTATAGGCCGATGAAATAAGTGACAAAGAGCAAAAGTAGATTAAAGTCACACCTCAGAATTTTCAGCCTAAACTTCCGTCAACCATTCACATATAGTCTCCTAATTATAACGCATTAGTACTGGTCAGTTGGCCTTACCCGCACTCTCGCTAAACATTCGCCTTTGTTGAAAGCGTGGTTTCTATAACCTTTTAAAGCCATCAGTTTATAAGTGCGTTTACATTAAAATGGCCTGCTGTAAACATTGATGTGATGACCTAATAAATTAATTAACTGCACTTAATTTTACTATACGCACTTATGTTTCTAAGTATTTGTTTGTTCCTACCAAATAAATGGTCAGTGTGCAGTGGAAAGTAGATCACAGATGTTGAATTTGGTAGCAAATCAAGGTTTCCGAACTATTTTGTGTCTACAAATAGTTGCTGCCAATCCGCCCAATATAATCCCTTAGTTGCGCCGCGCCCACGGGGAGATGAAGTGGTTTATTTGCAGTTGAAGACCACGGGATACTCCGACTAAATAACATACAGTTATGTATGTACCTATAAAGAGGCGCACGCCGGCGACGTAGGAAAATGTAATTTAAATGTACGGAAAATTTAAAGAAGCGTAAGCTTTAAAGGTCAAAATTGATTGCATTGCAGGTCTACCTTAGAAAGTCAATGATTGGATTGCTCAGCAGAACTGCTATTTCTAATACCAGGTTTACCAGAATATACCTATGCGATAAATCAGCCTAATAAGATACCGGCAGAAGGCAAACCCATGCCAGCAGTAAAGAAGCACATTACACGTCTGCTCACCCCTTCAAAGAACAAAAGCGTGAAATTGTTTGTGTTGTCTATTTTGAAGCGAAAATATTCGAGTGCATGTACGTTGAACCGAAGTACAAGGTGAGAGCACTTTCAAGGCGTTTGACCGGTTCTCGGAAGCCGATGGCGAGGCAACAGGTGTCAGAAATATTGGAATATGTTATAGACTTTTACCTTCGCTCACATGTTAGTGTCAAGGTTTCAACATTTCAGCGTGAACGTTCACAATATTTGAACACGAAAGTAAAATTAAAGGTCAGACTATTTGTGGTATCACCACGCGTGATAGACAGGTTCCTGATCGAATTTATAGCTATTATTGGAGAAAGTAGAGCAGAGGATAGCACTTAACTTCGAGTACTTTACTTCAACACGATTATTCACAAAACGGCAAAGGAAATCTTCGTAAGAAAACGGGCGGCATGTGTCGACAACTAAAATATGACAAACATGTGACATCTGCCAAAGCGGATTGGTCGCCTCGTGGGTTACAGCCCACACACAGAGCTGAGTGATAGCATAATTAGCCGAAAAGGTTCCCACTGCTGGAGTGCAAAATTAATCGGCTAATCATGCTTTGAAAGAGTGAGGGCTCTTCATAATAATCCTCTTTCCTCGCAATAATAGAATAAGATCATTGACGCTATGAATTGTACTACCTACATCTTTTTAGGAATGAGTTACGTACGGGAGTGACAACTAAACACGTGGAAACCAGATTTATACCAATATAACATGTGTGCCCTCGCTGATATTATGTAAAGTATTATATTTATAGTTCCTTAGGTATCTACTTCATACGCAAAGTGACTAGCTTGTGCTTTTAGGTGCTCAGGCACACGTGAAGTAGACGCTCCGCAATGGTCTTGTTAGTGATAAAAATAAACTTAATGGCAACGTCCTATCAATGATAGTTTTATTCCTATGTTTATATTTGTTTTTTAAAACGGTACGCAAATAAAACGTAATAAATAATGTATGAATGTATTTTTTATGTTTATCCGAACACAAAATAACAACGGAGTCATCTTGTGGAGGGAAGCTGCGGTTTTTTTGTACTACATGTGTGCTGGGCTGGCAGCGTGACGGTGTTTATTGTGGCAACAGGTCCCAGTTCTGCAAAATCTATGATTTATAGAGGGCTATATGAAGCCAGTTTATAAGATTCTATGCAAATTCATTTCATTTACGAGATCGAGGTCTGTGTAACAGTTCATATAGACGTCTTGGCCTAATTGAAATAAACGTTTTTGACTTTGAACACTTTATTTTTAATGTGTACCTGCATAGATAAAGCGTGAGAACCCTATTCCGGTTCAAAGCGGTTCAAGCGTCGGCGCGACGTTGCGTGGCGACGCACGTAAGAATAGCCTCGCCCGCAGGACGCGTGGACGCGCGATCGTCGCGCCGCCAATTATTCAAATCAATATTTACAAGCAAAAGCGCGTACATTCACTTTCCGCGGACGCATAGTTTCACACAGTATTTCTTTCGGCGCGGATGTACCTCCGCGGCTGGCAATGGGCGTATCCAAAAATACATTTTATTGTGTGTTCCCCAAGGGCGGAGCGAGTTGTACTGCAGCGAGCTTTTATGAAGAGATTTTAATTAATTTTCCGTTGTAAAAGCTAACCGCGAATGGTTCCATGTTTAAAGGTCGGGTTTCTTTTATAAGCCATGGGAGACGCAAGCAGGCGACGAGGCGCGTCACACGTCTGCGCCCGCGCCGCCCAGCTGAGCGACAACAGACGGACGGCCACAGTGACGCTTCATGATCATGTCTATTCAATGTTATATTGTTCAAAGAAAATCAATGAAAACCCCGATCGCTCCATTCAATACTTCATAAAATAACGTTGTGCACTAACAACGACGCCGCGCCCTAACTAATTACAAAATCAGTTTCATTACATCGAAACCCAATTAAAATATTCTTGGAACGCCAATTACTGTTTTAAAACAGCATTCATTTACAGCCATCGTCATCTTGGCTGGATTCACTGAATCATTTCGAGCCTCTACAGTTTTGCAACAGAGTGGTCTAAGCGGAAACAGGAATGTAAACCTAAAGGCAATAAGTCACGGACTGAAAATTTTCTATATACGAAAGTGCGGCAGTAACGCCCACGCGTCGGCGACTTATGCACTTACATCGGCGATTTGTCAAAACCGTGTAATGTGACTGCACCGCGTTTACTGTTATAGCCTACCGCGCTGCTAATTAAAAGGATACGGCATCTATACCCGAGCTCACTAACCAAAACCGGTTATGTAATAATCCGCTGCATTGGATCTGCGTTTAATGAATCCCAGAAGATACATAACACAGTGTTTGGTCCATTTGATACAGTTACATTGAAAGCGAAAGCTACTATTATAATTGCCGGTTGCATAATGCTAACGCTGACTCGGATTTTGACGTAATGCAGGAATAGTAAAACATTAACTGCCCATTCGGTGCTGACGAAACTACGGACGTTGAGTGCCTTTTTGCTTTGAAGGAGTTTCACAAAGTTCAAAGCGATATTTACTAACAAGGCAGTGAAATCGTGATATATCAACAGGTAGGCATAATTACGAGTCGTTGCCCAATGGCCGGTGAGAAAATTTATGTGGATTGACACGCGACCGAGCTTTGCGTAATGGGGAAAATCGATAGCAGGTGAAGCCAGGCGCCGAATGGTACGTCCCAAAAAATAAACAACACTAGCCGTTACTGTGTTTTCATTTATTTGCAGTTGCTATGGGGTTTATCAGCATGCAAACTACCTGGAATTGGTATGTTTGATTTGTTGTAATTCAATACTTGGTGGTGTCCCAACAGAAATCAACAAACAACAACAGTAGTACGATCGTATCGTACCATTAGTCAGCTGTGTGATAATCCACTAGAAAAACGTGCGGTTTAAAAATAGTTGTTTCGATTAAATACCGGTCGTAACCCTGACACATTGTAAACCATTCAATCGGGGTTCGTTCGAAGATTAATGGATCTAACATTATTGGAGAAACCAATTAACTGCAACGTATACTACAGTTAAATCCCGTTTTCGTTCCAAAACGTGCTGTTCTTGTGAGCCTGGAGCAATGTATTAGTTTTTTGGAGAGTAAGAAATAAATAGAACATATCTAGTCATAGATATTTAAACAGAATATATAATTGAAGTATACAACCTTAGTCTAGGTATTCCAAATAAGCATAATGCTGAGATGGTAACCCTTTCGGTATAGGCACGCTCAGCTAGCGGCTTGCTAGATGATTGTTGAGCTTTGTGTTTTGTTGCTGTTGTGTTGTGTCTGTATCGAATAAATGTTTTCTATTCTATTCTATTCTATTCTATAATGATATTGTGAGGGATGACCATCTCCATCAAGGATGTATCTGCAAAAGACACTTAAAAGCATTCGCCAACCCTGTATCTATTCAAGTGTATGTCGAGAAATAATTACAATGTAACAAATCACTGTTGAAGAAGGGCCGCTTGTCACCCTTCGGTTCGAGGTCTTCACCTTCAAGATCAGTCAATAACGAACCAAACGCAGTGCCCTGATTGATGTAACATATTGCCGCACAGGTTGCCTTTTTTTTAAGGATGGGAAATCATCAAATTAATTCTTCCGCTCTGGGTGGAGCGGAAGGGCGTATCAGACTCTTACTGACTAAAACCCATCCGTGTTCCTTCTAAAGCCCTTTGCGTTCCAGGGCCGCGGTGACTCTTTCGAACAAATTCCGCAACCCTGGCAAGTTATAATATACACACGTTGCCTTACAATATGTATCAAGAAAAGAAACAGCGACATTGCTTGTCACTGTTCCTAAGTTCCTCTCCAAGGCGTTATATGGTACACGGAGAAAGTTCAATTATTGTAATGGCAGATCCAAATCAATTAATCATATTTATAAGTTTATTATTTTAGCATATATATGTATTTTATTAGTATTATATATATTATCTGTATATTCTTTCCGAAATGTTAAAATTCAATTTTGAATCTTATTTTTATTTATTGTACACCTACCACAGTATAGTCTTTATAACCCAAAGGTTGACTGGTAGAGAATGCCTTGATGCATTAAGTCCGCCCATGTACCACTATTGTACATAAAGTTTAAATAAATAAATAAATTAAGTACACAAACGATACTTGACATTGACACTTCACCTTATAAAATAATCACGTAATAATAAAAATAATCTGGATGCTCGAACATTTCATGAAAAAATAAAAATACGTCAAATGGTGTAAAATTATATGACTTTTCCACTAATAGTAAGTACCTACTTAACTTTCCATGGTTATGTGATAAAGGACACAAGTGGATAAATGCAGTAAAAAACATATGTAATATGTGTGTGTGTACATTTACAAATTTCTAATAACATTATTTGTAAACACAGCTAAGTTTTTTAGGTATTGGTACTATTCAATACAACCGAATTTGTAAGTAAACATAACCTCCAATTATTTTGTTTCAGTAAACATAAATAATATTATAGACAAAATATTTACGTGAAAACGAGTTCAGAAAATTCTTTATAGTTATTTTGGCAACATAAACGTTAGATATATTCGTTTGCGCTACAATTTGGCCAGTTATTACTGCATTTTCATGATTCCTAACTATTTCTTCTACTTCTAGTCTCAGAAGTACCCGGACGAGTATAATTTTAACCCTTTTGACATATTCTGGCCACGCTGACGCGCCTAAAACCCATAATTTTATGATTTTAATCTAATAAAATAGACATGTCTGATGACAGGATTGAAAATGTTCTTTTTAAAGCACATTGTGGCTCTCGTGTCGATTTGTGCTGTCACCTATAGTTCGTGGATGTTCCCTATAAAGGTATCTTTGAAGGCATATTATGTAGTTTCAAATCCGACTGTTGATAGCTAACATGGATCCTAAGCATTAAGTTTAGCTGAAGTATTGAGTACCATTCTATTATTGTGATCAAGAGCCAACCAACATTAATGGGCGTAGATATCTCAAACTTAAAATTTGTATGTAGCCTTAAACCTGAAGACAGTCATGACCATCTTATCGTAATTTGCAACATGTCTTCCCGCATCATCCTCCCTCATCTCAATAGTAAAGTCGACCCTGGTCACAAGTCCTATACGAATGCCACCTCCACACGTCAACGCTCCTTGCTCCCATCGTTAAACGTATGTTTGGTGCTTTCCGCGCGCAGTAAACACCTTAGCGTTGATAGCCACCTGAGTGCCGCTGAACGGAACATTTCATCGTTATTAATTATTTATTTATTTAAACAACAATCCACGATCACTGAACTAAACTCGAACACAGCTCGTTATCCTCTAAGTTCCACGTGCGATTGTGTGCCAGGGCTTGATTTCGTCTTTAATCGGAGATTGATTCTTGATTTGTATAATGCATGGTGATACGATTATGCTCCAGCTGTTAAGTATCTTTCTTTTATTTCGCATTAGTGACTCTGTTGCTAGTTTTTAATCGCGATCTCCTCCCGCCTCCGACGTAGGTGTAATAGTCGCACATAATATTCGGTTGAAATCGGAAAATCGATTTGGTGAACTAACATTCAACGAAGACTGTTCGCGCACACTTTAAGTTATATCCATCTAGGTCTTACGGCGTACACTTCAAAGTGAGTGGCAATCCTAATGATGCCCTATGTTTAGAAAGTTCCCTTATTATAAAGTCCTGTTAACTTCCTAAGGTTTCAAGAAAACCACACCCTATAGTTTACTGCGACCCCGGTACAAGTTATATAAGATTTCTCATTAAAACTATCTCTGAACCAACTCGTACAAGCGTTTAATTTCGAAATGTCGTCATTTCTGAGAACGCAATGCGCAGGGTCCTATTAACTCGACCAGCTCAAGTTCTGTAGGTACAGGTTAGGATCACAATTTCTGAGAAATATTCATTTCTCGGAGTAGTGCAGTCCAACAGAAAACAAGCAATAATAATAAAACTTCTTTAGTTGGAAGTAGTCGGGCTTGAGCAGCATCTAATTAAGCTGCGCACACGAAGGACGCTTGTTAAGTAACTATCACGGGCGGCTCAGCGTCAGACATCCTTTTATATAAAAGAAAAATAGTGGAATAGAAAACACTGCTGCATTTTCATGCGAAGAATGGCCGTGGCCTTCATATTGCGAGCTAAATGTCAAGGGTATAAGTCCTGGCGGGGCCCGGCGCACGGGAATATTTTAAAATGAAATCCAGGCCGGTCTCGGAGCTGAGAAAGCTTTTACCGCTCAAACTGACAGCCTTTGGTGCGCTCCACTCCTGTGTATACTAAATTGACGCCTGCTCCCGGAGTGGCGAGATGCAAGTGTTTCTCATATTACATCCGTATTCATATATTTCAATCGCAGACGCAGTGTGTAATGAAATACGTGTCCATTTGAAGCCTTACGTGATCTTGACTAACGTGACCCGCAATCGATAACTACGTGAATAAAATATCAGGTCTAGTGCAGCATGACGTTTACAATAGCCATCTATTAATAGAGAACTCGTTAGGGACCAATATACCTCGGTTCCAAACACTTCAAATTAACTAAAGCTAATGTATTCGAGAAAAATGTTCGACAGAACGACTAGGTAACTATCGTGTCGTTATTAATACTTAATGATTGAACAGTAATAATGACAAATGAGACTTTCTTAGAGGCAACTATCAGTAGAAAGTTCCAGGTACTGCTATTTTAGGATTCAATATTTCTGTAGGTGTTATAAAATTCTTGTAAGCGGATTTTCAACCTACTTTCCACGTTCTATATAAAAGCACACCTACAGAGCAGAAATTGAATACGAAGGAATCCTTAATACTCCTCATATTCCTTTCCTAGAATTTTGTAACAGGAATAAAAGATGAAAGAACGGATCCACTTCCCACGGCAGTTTCCACATAAAAACTTTAAAAACGAGATAATAAGGATGCTCGCTAGAACGCTATTCACAATATTTTGTTTTGTTTGTATCAATATATCACATAAGCAACGAAGAAATAATATCGATGTTATGCTAAATATTAGTTCGTTCATAATTCCTGAGTCACTCGAGGTGCTTGTCGGAATGTCGGTGTCTCGAACCGCACTGTTTCAGCCGGTATTTTTTCCTTTCCATTTTCAAAGCATATATCAGATTTTGTTTTATCAAAATACATACGTAAGGAAGCACACGACGTGTAAGAAAGTAAAGATGTGTCTCAACCAGAATCAACATGTATTGTGTTAGTGGCGAGGATGGTGTTACGAGGTCATTTTTATATTCATGAATACGAGTGGACACTATAATTATTGGTTGAGCCTAGCTCTCCTTCATTTTAGCGACATGATAAGCGTCGCTTGCAGTGTGTGCTTAGCTTTAGGTTTGAGAGCAGAGTACAACAATGGCCAAAGATTACGTCCTTCCGGAGTATTTTGGCCGTCCATGTATGTATGAACTGTGTGTGTGTGTGCCTTGTACCGTATGTTTGTGTGTGATATTTATAGAGGGATGCCAAGTGAATTATGTTCTACGATTATTATTATCATGAAAACGTTAAGTAGGCTAAATCTTGTTATATTTTAGTACTTGTTACTGATGATGAATTTTCGAAAGGTTTTGTATGTGTGTACGGTAAGTTCAGTCTTTTATTTCAGGGATGCTAACATACCTGGTGACATAGTTTCAGGCTGAACTAATAAAAGCTCGTTAAAAAAGAGAAATATACAGAGGCCAAAAACATATTGAAATGTGAGACTTGTGTATGTGCGTGGATTTGTGTTTTTATTATTGTATACGAATGATATGTTTGTGTGTTGTGTGCATGATTATGTGTGCGGGTTTACTTTGTAGTTGTAATGTTGAATTTATAATTCCTTATTTTTGGAGATTAATATTTTTGTGCCAGAAGCTTTCGAAGATAGACCAGTCATTTAAAACATCGTAGGCCACCAAACATTGCACTGTCTTGATTTTTGGGACGTTTTGGGGATAGATGCTAGCGTTGTACACCCAAATTTTCAACTTCGAAAGACGTGTGCTAAGTTCGTGATGCTCGGTAAATTTCAAAATTTTTGGTCATTTGTCAGATTTTGGCTTATAACTTTTAAACGGTGAATTCTACGTAAAAAAATAATCGGTAAATATTTAAAGTTGACAAAATTTGCTACAATTTGAGCAAAACTGTAGCTATGTAGGCTGTATTTGTATGTATACTTTAAACTTGAGCAATTTCTCCAAAAATCGACATTTTAGTTTAAAATGAAATAAAACGAAGTTAAGAATATTTTGCACTCTTACAGCCATAAGATATACATAGTTGGAAAGAGCTTTTAAGAATACCCTTTACTACTAACACCGCTTTTCCCAATCATAGCTCCGGTTGAATGACTGAAATAGGCAACTACAACGCAGCGTGAGGTGTTGGCACATACAAAAAATTGCAGACTCCGTAAGATTGTAACAAATCTTTATTAGATTGCAATTTCTCGAAAAACGTTTTGTGTACAATAAATCCCATCCAAATTCAATAATTTATAATATATCCCTGTCTAATTTAGAAAAAAATAGTTACGCAATATTTTACAATTTTACAGCGTTTGCTATTTTCTGATGACATACATATATGTATATTCTGACCAATATTACCTTTTCTGTATGTGTACTTATATTACTGTGTTCATACGCCATTAAAAGGGGAGGAAATACAAAAAGTAACCTTGCGCGACCTAATAATTAAGTATTGATAATTTTTCAACGGAAATAATTATATAAGTATATGTACGTCAAAAAATACGGTAGTGTAGCGATAATACCTCTCCGATTGTAACACTAAAAAAATACTTATTTTTGAAGTACTGTACCTCAATGTCTATGAAACCGAGTTGCGGTCACATTCAAGTTGTAGCAAATTTTATCTTCTTTAAAAGTGTACTGATTGACTTTCTTCGTGGAAGGCACCGTTTAGGCGAAGTAAACCTAAATCTGATAAATCACCGAAAAGTAAGAAGTTTTCCGAGCACCACGTAGCTACCACAGGTCTGACGAAGTTGAAAAATTGTGTAAACACTACTAGCAATTTACTCAACAACATACTAAAAATTAGAACAGAACAATTTATTGCGACCTAACGCGTTTAATCTGCCTATGGGGATGGCCTAAGTGGGTTTTGTAGGAATATGAAATCAGTTTATGCTCTTCCGAATTACCAAAATAAATATTGTACAATTTTAATACCTTTAATGTACCGATATTGAATGTGGTGCATCATAATATTGATAAATATGTAGATAGATATAAGTAGTCGAAACATTGGAAACATCGGACAAATTGGCAAAAGATCGGAATGTGAAGCGAAACAACAATGAGTTCAGTGGCCGCACCGACGGAAAATAATGTCGATTCTGGTCAAAACCGTGATTTATGTGAAGCGTTTGAAGATGTTCTGGTACTGAGACGATAGTGAGAGGCGACTTTTCGAAGCAGAATTTCACAAAGTTAACGTAAAAAAAATACTGGTATTCAGCTGAATCCGGTTTGACTTGAAACCGACCCCAATATAGTTGGAAAAAGGCTAGGCAGATGATGAATTGGTGTGCTGTGACAGTTGGTATTATACATATGATTGTGATTAGAACTATCCAGTTTGTATAAAATAATTGTGTAACTATTGTTGGTGGACAATTGAGTATGATCTATGTATGTCCCTATGTTTATGTGGTGGTTTGTGTTAGTGACGTTAGTGACGTTCGTGCTTGTCTCGTCACTGATAATGACGTTGTAAATGGTGGCCTAAGTATTAACTGGGTCAGTGTATTGTTAATTAGTGTCAATCTGATGTTGTTTTGCTTCAATGCTTTTAGCAAGATTACTAAGATTTAAAACTGGGAAGCTATCTTTCCCATATCATATTTTAGGATCGATGCCGTGAATGTATTCATATTATCGCCGAGTTAGGAACCTTTTTCTCCTAGAACAGCCGGTCAATTTTGTAAACATGTTGAAGTGAAAGCTTGGGTGAAGTGATCACGAGGTGAGCTGTCAATCCATCTTGATTGTAGGTATGGATTGACAGCTCACCTCGTGATCACTTCACCAAAATATTTTTTTCTTTGTTTGTCGTGACTATGACGAAAAAAAGGCATACTTATTAAACCTATCTGCGGTAATCTTTAGAAAGACATACAATGATGAAGATGGAGATAAACTATATAATATAATAGTAGGTATATAGGTACTTACGTTGATAACCACTCTCTCGCAGAAGTCGTGGTCGTGTTGTATGGGTTCGAACGTCACCACCCCTCCGAGGGGCGGCCGTCCGGGCTCTTCTTCCTGGTTGCACAATTTCGGCAGTGACCTGCAATAGAAAGGTGACGTTAGACACATGTTCAGCACAGAATTTAACTTAGAGCTAAGATTTTGGTTGAGAAGTTGGAGGGAGAAGTTGAAACGCGTGTTTTATTTTTTCAGGATGTGAAATCATCAAATGACTTCTTCCGCTCTGGGTGGAACGAAAGGGCGTGTCGGACTATTACTGAATAAAACATAACTGTGTTCCTTCTAAAGCCCTTTGCGTTCCAGGGCCGCAGTGACTCTTTCGAACAAATTTGTGAAGAAACGCGTGTTACTCACACATCATATAGGTACTTGCATTTAATTTGTGATGAGCCGTTATTTTTTAACGAAACTACTTGGTTTCGTTAAAAAATAACGTCTTGTTTAATTAACTACCAAAAGCTTACACTTGTAGTTAACTAAACGAGACGTTCCCGAAATGATACATACGTTTTAATATTAATTAACATCAAAATAGGGTGACACAACTATGTTGTTTAAAATGCAACACTTCATTATAAACAAGTCAATGAACGAAAACAACACCTATTTATTTAGTTAAAGGAATACGTGACTAAATACGGTCATAACGAGCACAAAAATTGAAATATCGCTCTTCATTAGTAACCGAAGCTCCAGGTCCTACACACAAGCTAGCCCTCCGCCCATTCACGACCTCTCAAGGTTGCCTACGAGGCTGCGACAATGTATGAGCCCCGGCTTCGCCCGATCAGACGTGCTCAAACATGCCACTCATGTCCTCTTAATAGCCCCAGTTTGGCGGAAAGCTGCTAGCCTTAATAACTACCGTCACCAGGGTTGACGGGCATATACTTAGGCATGTGAGGAGGAATCGAAGTTGAACCAAGCTTTAGACATGTTGAAGAGCTACCGAAGCATCTGAAGTTACATGGGTTCTTGCATTGATTGGATCGTCTAGACTTGTTCATAACATATTAAAATGATTAGATGGAAAACCAGATTAAGTTCAGAGTATCAAGGGTTTTCTACTCTAACTGCTTAGCATGTCACATAAGGACCCGTAAGAACCAGCCGTCACACCTTATCCCGCAAAATATGCAAGTACCATTAAAATCAAATGTCAAAGCGATAACCCTAAAGCGGAGAGGTTTTGTAAAACCGCTGGGGTGTTCGTTGCCAGCTCTCGGCGAGAAATTATCGTTGTTTTTCTAAAACGTTCGCTTATCCGATCGCTCTCCAGCCTCACAAGCCCTCCACACGAGATGGCTTGACGAAGACACTACAAATATGCCGATTACAGGCACTCACGCCGTCGCGCCCTTTTATTACTCTTTTTTAACTTCCTTTCTGGTTCGAATTTGTCATGATGCTATAGATATAATAGTTATGAGTTACACCAAAACAAATGCAGGCGCTAAAACTACTATATGAGGAAGCTATACAAGCGACCTTCGAAACATCAAAGTGAATTAAAATAAAATACGCTTTCCGCCGTGTATCCAACTATTAACCCTTTCATTTTCTCGAAACCTAGACCTAGAAACGCAGTTGAAATGATTAATAATTCAAGACTAAACCATTATTGTATTAAATATTCACGAAGAAATGACCGAGTGCGGCGTAAGTCAAGGTGGCGTGCCACGACTTTATAGATAAATATTGAATGTAATTGGCTGCAATTTGAAAGAAAAAAAAGAAAAAATATCGATGGGGGGCCTGCAATCATCCTGTCACGGGCACGCTCTTGAACTTGACAAGGTTGTTACTAATGTTACGTTATACCTGCGGTGACCAAACAGTGCCACTTACGATAAACGAAGGCCAGCCAATAATTGGCATTTACTGTGAGAAGTCCAAGCTGCTCCAAACATTAGAGGTACAATGTAAACATCACTTTATTGCATGTTTCTTTTACTTTTATATTGATAACTTTGCTGGAACGAAATTTAATAATTGTTTGGAATTTGTATCAATAAAATATTAAATGTGTTTTCATTTCAATTTAAACCTTTATTTGTGTCGGTACAAAATTGAAATGATTCAATTCAGCTTATCATTCTGTGACGCAAATTCGAAATCTCTCTCCTGTAATTATCACACATGGTTTAATTAAAACTGTGGAACGGAGCAAAATAATAATTTCAGTTATGAGTTTCCAAGTCCTGATATTAAATACTGGTCATGTCGAATACCTTTAAAAGAGCAATTCTTGTATAAATGTAAATATATAATCTAAATCACGGAAACCGCTCCAACGATTTTTATGAAATTTAGTATGCAGGGGGTTTCGGGGGCGATAAATCGATCTAGCTAGGTATTATTTTAAGAAAACGTTTACCAAAAAAAAAAAGAGCCGAACCGAGTAAGCCTCGGTCATCCGGGTACGCTCATTGATATGGGAGAGCGTGGTGGGGGGTGCAGTTTTCAGTATTAATGTTAGTGAACCAGAAAAACTAAACTGTATACACCAGCTTGTGCCTAAGTGTAAAATGCAACCTTTACCGTTACTCGAATTTGGTCGATACAATAGAAAACCAGTTCAGCAAATATAAAATAGCAGAATCTTTTTTTTACCTTTCAAATTTTTTTATTCAAATAAATTCAAAATTAACTATTACTTAAATAAAAACTCTTTACTAATTAAAACTTACTTAAATATAATGGCGTCGAAAAATTCGTCCGCTTCGCTGGCCACTGGTAATGTGCCACGTTGTATGAAAACTTAGAATCTTATTTGTTTTTTTCTTTTCTTTTTGGTGTTTTTCCCACTGGTTGCACAATTTAACATAAAAACAAACTGTATTGTGCGGGAGGGCCTGGTAATCCGTGTGTCAGGATTTCCTAGTGCAGATACCAGTCTCCCTCAAAAGAATAATATTTATCTGATGATCTACTTATATTAAGTTGGTAACTTTATGAAAACAAAAGTATTAAATGTTATGTAGTCACTATTTGGCCCTCACATATTATCTCAAAACACACTAAGGACATTGCATTTTGTGAAATGGATCTGGCTAATAAACCTGGAAACTAGGCCCTCATTGGTCTGTTCAGATATGAGCTCACACCCAAAAATACCAAGTTTCCAATTTAACTATCACACCAAAACAGATAAATTGTGGACTTGTGCTCCGATTTTATATAATTTTATGACAGTCCACAATTTCTCGGAATGACTTCGAGATATTATAGACTATAAATTTTGATGCGTAAAAAAATATTCTAAACGAACAGTGTCGACTGATCGTTTGGAATACTTTTTTACGCATTAAAATTTATATTAAAAAAAAAAATATCGAGAGTTAACAATCTCTCAAGCTATTTTATAATCTTACGGAGTTTGCCATTTTCCGGTGACATATCTATACGTTAGTGCGCAAGTTTGTCAAGTACCACTTATCCTATATATTATAAGGATATAGATATTCCCTATCTTGCTAGGTTTAAGTAATACTTGATAATTAAGAGAGCGGTTAGTTTTCAATAACCTTATGGAACAAAAAGACCGGTACCGAAGGATACGGAAATAAAAAGGACAATTTTCTTCATCTAAATCGATAGCGCACATAATCTTATCTCAAAAATTTTGAGCGGTATTTGACGTACGTACTTTTTTGATGAACGCATGTTGTTTTTTTATTTTTTATCTAAGCAACATTCAATGTTAATAACGATATATAATCATTATTTGAAAAGAGTAACTATGGGATGTCTTGTCCGTACTTCTCCATAAGAATCTACCTTTCCGAATGGACAGTAGAGTCACTTTATTAATGTAATATTATTATTTTACTGAACTGTAATTGCTGACGTTCAAAAGTGCCGTTTAATGGCCTAATTGAAATAAACGTTTTGAATTTGACTTTCGTCAAAATGTTGGAAAATTAGTGACGTTTTTAACAGTTTGTGATTTCAATACAAATGCGAACACTTCTTAAAAATACGAGAATCTCACCTCGAGAAACTGCTCACCATCAGCCCCCTGCTTTTATCTCAATCTACATGGGGTCGGGTCACCATGTCTCGATACTAATTTACCAGCAGTTTATTCACAAATGAAAATTTAGATCACACTGTTCATCACTGTTCACATTACTGTAATGCCCGAGACTAATTGATAAGACAGCTGTGTGTTTTCGGAACTAATCTTCCTCAACAAATCAAACCTTTTCAGTAACTGTCAATTTGATTTTGAAAGGGTTTTATTCTTTCTTATATTAAAAAGTAAATAATTATATCTTATTAAAAAAAATATTTTTATTCTTTCAACTACTCTAATTGTGGGAATGGTGTTTATAGTTTATGTTAAGAAAGATATTAAAAAATATACCAAAAATAGCAAATTATCACCAACGACGTCTTTCCCGAAAAAGCTGGATAAAACATCGTTAATGAAACTAAGGCCCCCACAAGTGCTTCCTACTCGAGCAAATTATTATCTAAAGGAACACTCGGACTGACTACTTATACTGATATCACTGAGATAAGAACTGGAGGTAAGAAAATAATAATCACATTTAGTTTTCTATATTTCCTTGCCAACCGATCTTCTAACTCTCTGCTCAAACAAACTAACTTCTACCTCAGTACACTCGTGCTATCTCAATAATTACACAAACAAAACGAATCCCAACAATTTATTTTATTTGGAAACTTTCGAAACACTCGATATATTTTGTAATAAAAGCTGGAAAAAACACCACTGAAATGTTAATAAATTATTTCCGTCAGCCATGATTACACTTTGCTGCACGCCTGTACGATAAATGATTTAATTGATCACTCACGGACTGAGGTTCGGGTAATTAAGTATTTGCTTTCGTAAAATCAACACTTTGGTAAAATTTTCAATAAATGAAATATGGTTGCTATTTTTTTTCGTAGTATTCCGCCAGAAAAAAAATGATAAGTCTTTTCTGAAATGTGAACTCATTTCCAGGAAAATATAATGTTTTCATAGTTTTCAAATCAGTTAATAATATTTATTAATTTATCCTTTTCAACTAGAATATTACTTCCGCTTAAACCTACCCGTTCCGTTGGATAAATCTATATGCTTCCATTTTATGGGTCTTAAAATTGTAACGAAAAACGTCCTGCAATGTTTTGTAACTTCCCATAAATTCACTGTCACTTCCGGTAAATAAATGTAAAAGTCACTTGTAATATTTAATAAATAAAAACAAAACCTTATTAAATAATCATAATCGAAAACTAAAACCATTTAATCTAACCACTGACTACGAAAGAAAATAAAATAAAACACTAAAATAAAATAAAACAATATTTAATAAAAATAAGACAATAAAATAAAATAAATGAAAACCAAATTCCTAATTCAAACTCACGGTTGTTCTTCATCAGAGTCATCTTCGTCATCATCAGCGGCCCCCGGCTTGCGGCACCGGAAGAAACGGCAGTACGTCGACATCTCCATCATGGCTGGGCCGGTGTGTTAACTTGCGGAGTGATCGCGATGGACTAACAGCCCTCGTACCGAGAGCGATGCATCCACCCCGACCCCCTGCGAGAGGGCCCCCGCTGCAGCCTGACCACTTAAACTACCTCCTACACCTACCATTACCCACACTTCTAGAACTTACCTAATCATTTTCAATATCGAAAAAACACCCTATTGTTATGAATTTTTCTCTTGATCATTTATTTTAGTCCCGACATTTTCATTATTGATCCGTCGTCCTACACAACTTAGCTTTGTATGAAATGCTTGAAAAAAATAATCCTTCGATATTATATAATATTACTACAATTCTAAGGAAAAGAAGGTTCTATTCATGTACTTTATTCAGCTCTGATTTATCTATAGACTTCCAATTTTAATGTCAGAAGTGTATTTCTATGTCATGGTGCACGTTTCGTTAGGCTGCGTTATTAATTTGACACGTAATATATTTTATTTTCCTGTTAAATTTCTAGAATCTACGTTATATATTTTGATGGTTGGTGTACCTACTTAAATGGGTCATTATTGCACGCAATAAAGACATGGTCTTGTTTAAAATATCTTGCTTATTTTAATCCTTATATCCTTGTTCTGCCGTTATTGCAACTTGGCACTGTTTCTGATTCTTGCCATTTGCGGTTTTTTTTGAAAAACACAATTAAGTTCGGCAAATATTTACGTGACGTAGGTACGGTAGGTACTAGGTACGTACGGTACCTGAATAGATCAGAAAGGAAGGGAGGACTTTTCCCTGCAGTGTCCCAACACTACGGGCTACTTATAATAATATTAAGGTACTAGGAGTGTAAAATTGTGATATAACTCAGTTCATCAGAAAATTGGTTAGAACCCGTAAATATCGCAAAAAAAAAATCGTTTCGCGACTGTAACCGAAATATTGGAGCGGGAAAAAATTGGCACAGTTCATTTCAACGCGGTTTCGTTGGATGCTGTAAAACATATAAAATCTTTTTTTTAGTCCACTCTGTTTGTGAATGAATGTGGTGACTTAGAGTGGATTGGAGTGCGAATGGCGAGGATTAGAAACCTGTTAGATCCGCGGGCCGTGGTTAAACGATTTCATGTAATTGAAAGGGTTTCAAATATTGAACTAGAGCAATCCAATTTTTAAAGTGCACATTATTTGAAAGGTTTGTGTTTGATTGGAGATTTCAATACTCAAATGATATGAAATGATATGATTGAACCAATCCTTTTACGAGCGTATGTGCCTGTGCATAGTTCAAAGGATTTATGGGTTACAGAATGGTTTGTTTTGCGCTACACTGAAAGAGAATACCTTTTGGGGAACAAACTGCATAGAGCCGTCGAAATTATGCATCAAGCGGTCGCCAGAGAAGTGGGTGAGTGTTTGTTTGTACAGCGGCACTTTGTCACGAATTATGAACAATAGTGATCATTACACGTTTGAGAGGGCAATTTAATAGAGCAATAAATAGCAGTACAAGTGTATCGTGTTTGAGGCGTAAACTTCGATTGGAACAACAGTGCCGGCGGTGTGCACACACAGCGGCCGTGCAATTTAGCGTATTGGCCGCGCGCTAATTAACAAATGCACTTCATTAGCGAGATGACGAGCTCGGCTTTTTGGGAAGGAAAGGTGTATTTTAGCAGGATATCTATGACACCTTTTTATACCCTAAACTACATGTCTTGACGGCTGACATTAACACATTGACGAATAAACAAGTAAACAACTACGTATATCTGCATCGTTATGCAATGTCGGGAATGTATTAAAACACGCTGTTTAAAATACTCTCACGTCTAAAAATAGGTGATGTATTCAAAATTCCGACGACATAATATCGTGTGAAGACCAGTATTTCCCACTTAACGTGTGTTTGTGCGTTTGCGCACTAAGAGAGTTTCCAGCCAGCCTCTAAAATAAGGTTGTGCTAAGAATAGGCGCGTGGTGTGCGTACGCTTTGGTAAATCATAATAAATAGAAATACGCGTAGGCCCGCAGTGACAAAACTTACTGAGCTTACTCGGACGTGCGGAACTCTTGCACAATATGTACTCTCAATCAATCCGACAGTTATTGCAATCTCTGCAAACAGAGAGCCAATTCTACTAATTATTACACTGCTGTTTGTTGTCCCTAAATAAATAAATAAACGTTCGCATTCGCATGCCACTCGAAAACTGTCAAAAATGTATCGAGATTGAAGCTTTTTTGACACATTGCGACTGAGATGCAAATGCGGACGTATTTTAAAAATGAGTAGAATTGGCACTCAGATCGACAGCTGTGTCTCCAGACACGCACAATAAGAAAAATGGATGCAACAATCGGAATTAATGTAAATATTTTATAAAAATCGATTTTCCATGTAACGTGACATACAACAAAATCAAATGATAATTTCAGGGAGCAACACATTTAGCAACACATTTTATTTTATTTAGCCGTGTTTAGTACTCCGAGAAGTGTGATGATTTCGCCACATAAACAGTATGTATGGGAATGTTCACACATACACGTTCGTACGGATATTTCCATCTAGTTTATAGAAACAACATATAAGGGGTATATAACTGTACTATGTTTCGTGTTTGCAATTTGAATAGCTGGTACATTTTGGTAGGTTTAGACTTTTCGCTGTGCAGACAGTAAATGTACACATTATAGAAGTTGCATCAGATTATACGATGAGATGTGTTTAAGCAGTTTTGTTCGCATACAGCTTAGAGGAAAAAATGTTAGAATTATAAATTAGTGTTACTAAATCTCCACTTGTCTCCATTATTTGATATTGCTATCGTATGGTCCGAATATCGTCATGGAAAATACAATTTCATTAATACTTATAAACTGGTTAGTTTTCTCAAGATCAATATACATTGCCGACTAGCGTGCCAGTTAATTTGGGAGTGCAGTGAGTGACCAGCATTCTTCGCGACACAAATTTAGATGACACGCTTGCGCGCTTTGTTCAATGTCGGTCGGGCACCCGCTCTTATGTTTTCAAGGTTTCATTAAAATCAGTTCAGTTGTTTCGGAGATTAGCACCTAAATATAAACGTAATAATAATATGTTAATTGTGTGAGTTGGGTTTGTTTGGATTCGCTTGGCGGATGTCAAAATATGATGATATTGTTATGGGTATTTATGGCTTATGGCGTAATTCTTGATAGAATTGTTTTAATTTTTATTTAGTCAGTTCTCATGAATCATTTAGCCAGTCGTCCAGTCCACCAAGAATATTTCTCCTTTTCTAGTGTCATACACCGAAAGAAACAAATAAGATATTCAAATATTCCCTAAACTATCAGTTAACGATCTCCAACGTATTCAAATCTCAGTCGAGATAAAACAAACACATCACGCGCCCATCTGCATCTTTTGAAACGCGATTTTTAATTCGTCGTATTGACGTGGGCTGTCACTCCAGCGTCACGCAACATCCTACTCACAACACTGTCAATAATTATATTTCTGAGCAATTTCTTCGAAGCGACTGATTTTTCATTTCCTTTAGGTCTGTAGTGTGTGTGAGGGAGGTACTCCTCAAGTTCAGGAAACTAACTTTAAAATGTTTCTCTTGAGGTGAAGTTTTGTTATGATGGATGATCTTGAACTTGAAATTTTTCTCAGGTGAGGGAAGAGTTAGGAGCTGGTCTAATTGTGATTGATCATTGTTGTGGTTACCGTCTTAAATTTCAAAGTCAAAGTCAAAGTTTTATTATTAGTCCGGTCATAATATTGCACCTACGAGTAAAGTTCAGGAGAGTTATCAAGGTCATTGTTAAAATCTGTGATATTGAACTGAGAATCTTGAAGAACCTCCCGCGTTGCGTTTTTTTTCTAATTGTGATTGATTATTTTTGTAGGAAGTATCACAGAGTGTTGCAGACATTAGGAAGTTATCAAAACGAAAGGTCAGTATGTTTCAAAGTGTGGACTTGACCTTGAAGACTTTTCCACGTGCAGGTCGAAAGAGTTAGGTCCTGGACTTATTGTTATTGATCATTTTTGTAGGAAGGAGTATTGCGAACTTTAGGGGAGTTGTCAAAATGAAAAGTTCAGCTGATTTTGCTAGTGAACTTGATCTTCAAAACTTCACGTGAAGGTCGAGAGGATTTTTCTTATTGTGATTGATGATTTAGAAGTGACGAATAGTTGCAATGTATCACAAAGTTTTCAGTGTGGGAAGGTCAGCTGTAAATTAAGGTGTCCTTCATTTTGGTTTTCCACGTGTAAGTAGAAGGAATGGTATTATTCTAATTGTGATTTATGGCAGTGCCTAATATCTTAAGGATCTATGAGTGACTTACAACACGGATCCTGAGAGTGGTTTAAAAAACTTTAATGGAAGGTCACAGAATTTTATAAATTAGTTTCTCAGGGTGTAATAAACTAACACTGAAGAAGGAGTCCTTTCTAATGTGAGTTTTTTTTTAATTTGTTATCATAGTTTACGAGCCAAACATCGGGCAGCACATGAAAGATGGAAATATGGAGTTTTTCGCTTAGATATGAGCGTAACGGACTCAAAAGAAAATGTTAGACAGAAGAAACTTGGTGTAAATGTTTCATGTCTACAACATGGTGGCACACAAAACCCGCGTATTTAATTCAGACGACAGAATATTGAGAAGGAAGTAGAAACACGCCTTTGTAATGGCTTTCAATGGCTAATAGTGGTAGAGGATAAAATGATCATAGTTGCATCATGAATACTAAACAATCAGTAACAAGCGGATATTTCAAAACAAATAGCGATTATAGCGAAGATGGTTTTGTTTAACAGACCCGTGAGCCATGGCAATATTCAGATTAGTAGATTCTACTAATTTTCAACAAACAGGACGACCAGCTGTCAATATTACTCGTTCCCAGAGTACGGGACATTTCCCTGCTAATAAGTATTAGAAACACTAAGCTTAGTGCATCGCTGCGGGGAAGGTTATTGTTTCATCGCCAAAGTATAGTTCTGTATTCAAACGGAATTGAATACAGGGTGTACAGATTATACATTGTACGCAATTCGTGTCAGCTTGCGAGCGGCGGGTCTTACAACACTGCTCGATCCGCCTAAGCTGTCGGGTAAGCGGTCTTATGACGCAAGTATACTGTGGACCGGATTTATGTACTTGGCTGTATTAATAACTTATGTTTTGATTTTTATCTCGGGCTTAATAATTTTGAATTAGATGTTTATAATACATAAGTACGTGGCGTGAGTATGCAGTTGTGTTAATCTTAACAGTTATTGGTTAATTCGCACCTTTAAAGTAAAACCGTTACTAAACGAAAATTTTCATGAATTGAGGTATCAATGCCATCTATCTAAAAACAGTGACTATTTTCTAATATTGGCTCCCCTATAAAATTTCATAATTTCGTTTAGTAACGGTTTTACTTTAAAGGTGCGAATTGTTCGTCACTGTCGATATGTTTTTATGGCTTACTAAAGTATCCTTTAATCTTTAACTGTAGGATTTCAAAGACTCGGTATGCATTCCTAAAATCAATTTCAATAGTGCTTCGGGAAGCTATGTCAATCCGTTTTATCTTCATTTCAAACATAATAGAAAATGAATCGTGCTTCGTGCAAGTCTTTAATGATATGTAGGTACAACATATTACTCGTTTAGTTGAAGCTCAATAATCAAAGTCAAAGTCAAAACGTTTATTGCGAACTAAGTGTACAATGTTGCTGTTCTGTTATCAATCAATCAATCAAATCGTTTATTTGTGATACATGGGTTACATACACGTGTTCATTACATAAGTATATACTTAATAATGTTCATTTGTTATTAGTAGTACTTATGACTTAGCAGTATTTTACAAGCATTGCAAAGATCATTCGCCTGCCATCATTCTAAATAAGCATCCTCGAAGGAGAATGCAATATTTTGACTGGCCTGTTGGTCGAGTGGTTAGTGACCCTGACTGCTTAACCGGAGGTCGTGGATTCGATTCCCACCCAGAACAAATCTTTGTGTGATGAGCATGATCATTTGTTCTGTGTCTGGGTGTAATTTGTCTATAATATGTATGTATTTAGAAATATATCAGTATGTTTATCAGTTGTCTGGTTGCCATAGCACAGGCTCTGCCTAGTTTGGGATCGGATGACCGTGTGTGAGTTGTCCCAGGATATATTATATTATTATTATTATATTAATATACGTTCGTTTCAGCACAAATTTGTAATTTCACGGTTGTAATAGCTAATCTTGCAGCTGGTAATGACGGGCGGCCTTATTCGTTAAGTAGAGGAGGTCGGAATGTTGGGACAACCGAGGGGAGAAGTGACACGATCGACCCATTTCCAATTTAAGTGGGTAGTATCTTTGGTGACGTCCGCGCCGCGAGCGGCTGACATCGTTAGAACTGTCCTTCAGTTGCTGCAGCGAAATGGACCGAAATGTTATCGTTGATAAGAAAGGAGGATGATTATACAATAGGTAGAATGGATTATTTATTCGTGATTGTTACAGGTCGCTTATTAAGGAAAGCTGAGAGGCAGTTTTAGTAATTTCAAGGAGTGTTTGAGTTTGTAAGCTGTCAAAAACACCTAATTTTTTAAATAAATTTGTACGCTTTTTATGTACGAGAATTGGCCTTTTGGTGCGAATGACAAATATGATTAAGATATTTGTGTTTTTAGTTTGAAATCGAAGTAAATCAGTTTGAAATTAAAAATAATACTTATTGTTTAGTTTTGAAGCTTTCATACAGCTTTTGAGCATGGATGCCAGCAAGCGAGTTTCGGAGAACTTTGTCCTGTTCTATCAACTTGAAACTTTGTGTGGTCGTTCCGTGACGGTGACAATTCGTCTATTTGTTAGAGATGACCCAGATTTTGAAGCCGGGATCGTTCACAACTTTGACGCTTGCAGGTATTGTTTTGAACTTTAGCCACTTTGAGATGGGATAGCGAAACGTTATTGTTATGAAGATATTATGCAGCACTTTGATGAATTCGTGAATTTATTTATTTTATAATGCCTACCACCAACCCACACCAGGCCCACGCGGTGGGAACGTTACGGGTTCATTATGTTTTTTTACCTACAAATAGATGATGTTGCCCACTCTGTCTTATTGGTGAAAATGAATTCTTGGCTATGCAAAACATTATGTAACGATTTCTGAAGCAGGTTCTAAAATATAGTTTTATATTCACAAAGTCTTACAGCGACTTACCGGGGCGGGGCGGTGGCAAAGCACGCTCATTGGCTAATCTCTTTACAGGCAGCGGCTTGACTTGCCTATTAGCCGTCTCACGCCGCGGCGCCGGCACGAGATGAGATTAATGTAATCGTGAACAAGGAGGCTTCGTCTTTCAGTTATTAATTTATAAAGTTCTTTCAGGTGGCCGCTCGGCCTGTATCGATTAAATTGTTTTTCAACCCGTGACTTCAGGAGGGAGTTTCCTTTGAATATTTATTTATCCTAGTTTTACTGAGAGTTACGGGTATCTACCACGATAAGTAACATTTCGGTCTGGTTCCAGAAGATTATGAGTTTGTTTTTTGTTCTAGTTATGGAAATAGAACTGAGGGTCTGTGTGGTAAATATTGAGTCTGTTTTTGTAATTTTGAGTTTCCAAATTGTTTTTTTTTACTCTTGATAGGCACGCGTTTGACCACTACCTCACCTGATGGCAAGCAATGATGTGGTCAAAGATGGACAATGCTAGCCTAGAAGTAACATATTCACTCTTGACTTAAACACTTCAGGTTGTAGCTATCGGGAAACACAGACTGGCAGGGAATTCCTGCCCTTAGCTGTGCGCACAATTAATGTGTTTCCAAAACGTTTTGTGCGTATGAGTGGGATGTCCACCATTTACTGGTGGCGCATACGTCTCGTACACTACTGTCGGAGACAGGTAAGTTTATCTCTTTTCTCACTATTATAAATCACAATTTTTAATATACTAGCCTCCGCTGTGGTGTGATTTGCGTTATTTGTAAATATGTGAGTACCATGTACCTATTTTTATTTACAAAATGTATAAGTGTACCTCTGCTAGTAATTCTTTGTTCTTATAAGTAGAATACTCTGGGTGCATCGTCCTCACATAGGTAATATTAAATTATTTTTTTATTACAAATATTGTAAAACCATTATTTGAAAAGAGTGGTGACGGGCGGGCGTTTTGGGGGACTGTCTTTATGTTGAACTTTGGCGTTAAAAAAGTGCTGGCATTCAGCCTAATTTGAATAAATGACTTGATTTGATTTGATTTGAAGTAACTATGGAGTTTCTTGTCCGTTCTTCTTCATAAAAATCTACCTTTCCGAATGGAGTCACTTTATTAATTTAATACTATTATTTTACTGAACTGTAAATGATGACGTTCATAAGTGCCGTTTAATGGCCTAATTGAAATAAACGTTTTGACTTTGACTTTGAATGTCGAAAATTACTCGTGGGATAAAAGTGTCATATGTGTTATTCCAGACTATAATCTACCTCTGTGCCTGTGTCAGTCATACTGAGTTACAAATATCCAAATTTCGCATTTATAATATTATTAAGTATAAAAACCCCTTGCACAGTCCTATAGAGTTTCGTAGTTACTATAATAATCATGGAAATAACACCCATGACAAGAAATGTGCGTCACTGGCGCCAACTTGTAATTTGATTTCGAGCCCATTTTCGTTATTGGGAACTCGAAAACCATGACAATGACATACAGGATAAAAAAAAAAGATAAATCGTTCGTTGGAGAGATGTTTTTGTTTTTTTTTGTAAAACAACTATAGATATATGTTCCCTTTGCGGGGTAGGCAGAGAACTAAGACCTAGAAAAAGTCGGTTAGCGGACGATAGTTTAACGTGACAAATTTTATATAAAAATCTTGGATTTTAATTTTGAGTATTTTTTAGGCCATCTAACTTATCTGCCTAACCCGTAAAGAAAACATATTTCCATGGTTGTTTTACACTGTACAACATCATGTGGATTCATGATAAAGTGTTTTTTTCACATGTTGCAATAACATTACAAAGTTATAATGTACCTAGTTTTAAGTCATTTTATACTATGAAATTCTACGACTATTACTTGTTAACTCGTAAAGACTAATGCGCCCAGCTATAGCTGTTTGTTATACGTTATTTTGTAGTCGAGACTTATATCTAAAACTATGCCTTATTACGGATTCGCAGCATCAATAGTATCAGAACCTGAAATGGAAGGTATATTTATGACCTGGTGATAACTTAATTGGATTGTGATAGGTAGATTGCTTTAATATATAACCTTGTGATCGTTGAATACCGTTGGATTCATAGAGAGACCATTTGAATAATTAGAAACGTTTCCAGATGTTATCAGTGCTTTGAATTCCAATGTGTGTGTTCAAAGGCCTTTCATAACAGACCTTTGCTGGCAAGATGTACGTCATGTGTCCGACTGTTCCTTTGAGGTAAATACAAGAGGTTTCTAGACTCCATCCTTTCGTCATTCATGCATTAGAGCTGCAGCTTAGTAATGGTAACGTGACCCTCATCGTGAGTGGGAGGATGTCTGATGTGGTCTTTACTTCTCTGAAACACTCGCCTGTGACACTAGCCGCCATCTTGTTTTCAAAAGTGATGCGCCACTCCGGAATAAAGCAACTCTCGCGAACATGCTCAACAATGATAACGAGTTTGTCCCTCAACATACAACTCCGCCTGAATGCAGTTAGTTACAGTTAGCACTTTCCATGTCCCTTCATACGAAAATAAAAAATGTTTTACAATTTTTCAACGACGCTTTAATTCGCTCTTTATTAAATAACCCTCACATACGTGATAATGAAGAGCGCGCGCCAACTGAGAGAGCAGACGCCATTCAAAATTATATTTTAACTTCCTAGAATTAAAATTATTAAGGATTTAAAACTGGTTGAACACAGTTTCTGGTTTGCTGCAGAATCAAATGTAGACGCGACTACTGGCGCAGTCGGAACAAATTAAATCAAAATCTCCAGTGCCATTACTTATTAATCTTGCAGAGCGCTCTAGAACCGTACTCTTATAATTTACTCAGCTATCCACTTCCGAAGGCTGTGAATTTTTTCCTTATTTGAAATAAATGGGAAATCTGACGACTTCAGTCAAAACGATGCCAGTAAATACTGTCAGAGTAGGTAGAACTAGACGGATGAACCCATGGAAGATTTGTGTCAACATAAGTATCACAAACTTTAGGGGACAGTCCCCAAAAAGAAAAGTTAGCGTTGAGCGACAATTTCTTGAGAAGTAAGAGTGATGTTGAAGGGTGGGAGAAAGTATACAACGGACTCAAAATATATGGAGCTCAAGACACGATATAAGCGAGCATTTGTAAAAGAAACAAACAAAAGCTTGCGAATGAATGAGAACACGCGATGCGGATCTCTTGGTCCATATGCGCCGCGCCATTGTCGAGCTGAGACGCTTTAGACTTGCAGCATAAGTAACTTGCCACCATGCTTTGGAACGTTAAAACGTACCATTACTAAATAAAGGAGTGTAGTCTTTGTATAATTATTATAACCGGTCTCTTGTTCCTTTCGAACGGTGTGGCTGAGCGAAATCGAGTTAAAAGGAGCAAACTCGATTCCGTTGGCACATTTGCTACACCGTTGGATGCGGAACAATGCGGCGCGTTAGATAATATCTAGGATGGCTGGCATTACGCGAAATCGGGCTTGCCGGCAATGATGTAGGGTTTATACTGATCATTGTGGCCACTGATTGTTACTTTCAAGCGATTTTGAGAATACTCGAATTTGTGTGGAGTGTAAGCGTATTTACTGACTGAATTATCGACGCAAAGCGTTCGAATGCTTGTTCCCTCTTTCGGGCGAGTGGTTACGCCAAGAGATGGGCTAACTCCTAATTTTTTTAAAGAACTCTGCGGTCTTTTCGTCTACTTTTCTTTGATGTTCTTTTTCTGTAAGTTGGGTCAAAGAGTCAATTCATCATGAGGATTGTACCGTCAGTTTAGACGTGGTGTATGCAACCAGCCTAATCATAACAAATACTTACGTAAACTGTTTATATGTACAATATGTTACTCACTCATGTCAGGGAGTGGCGAAATGAAACAAAACTTCGCGAAGGGTTCCCACGTCAAGAAAGCACATTTCGACGGGTTTTTCTTGTCTTGTTATTCCCACGGGAAGGAGGGTGAAATGTCGATCCTTTTCGTGATTGTATTATCTCGAGAAGGATCAATACTTTTGTTCTGTGCATCTGCGGATGGAACTGGTTCGACAAGCCCGGTTTTCAAGTCTGGTTCAGACTATGCGCAAATGTGAGAAGATTTTATTGCGCAATTTCGATGGGGTGAGAGGTGCCCCCCATGCTCGGTGATAAGCCCAGCATCTATTAATTATTATTAATTAATGGTGCCTCGTAATGACCGAATGTTCGGCTCGTAATGGATTCAACGAGTGTTCCGCTCTCATTAAGCTCATTTGTGTGATACACTTTAATTTGATAAATCATTATCGATTTCATTAATGGGTGTTACTGGACTTTGGCGGTTAATAACTTTATGTCAATCTGTACTAATATAATAAAGCTGAAGAATTTGTTTGTTTGTTTGAACGCGTTAATGTCTGGAACTACCAGTCGGATTTGGAAAATTATTTTTGAATATGATAGCCACATTCATGAGGAACGGGAAAAAATGGGATATGCGCGTACGTAAGGCACGGGCAAAAGCTAATTATATAATATAATAATTAGTTATACTATAACGAAACTGTTTTGTCCTGTTTGTTGGAACTTCACGTCATCTGATTGATATAAATCTACATCATTTTACGCAGCCTGGCATAATGAGGGCTATCGTTTTCATGCTCACCAGTTGGCGCCACTGGCGGGTAAGGTCCTTAAGCATAACATTAAAGTTGTTATTACGCGCACGTGAGCAAAGTTAGAAGTAAAATAATGTAAAATGTCGTCAATTCGCGATTTAATACAAAACAGAAAGTCTCGTAGTGTTGTAACGCGGATACAATATAATATAATATATATGATATTTTGTTCGTAAAAAAGGACATATACATATTTTCACCAAAAAAAAATCTCAATGCAGTGGTCGGTAGAATCGTAACTTAATCTGCCATGTTAAGGCGGTTTTAGTTGAGTATTCAAAAAGTAACAATATATAAGTAAATAAACTCGTGTCAAATGCTAACCTACAGTGAAATTTGACATTTCGAAAACATCGCGCAACACTAGCGCCTCTAGCGGCTAATTGAGGCGCGATCATTATCATCCGCTTAGCACTGGAGTGAAGTCCTTGTGATGCCAATATATTTTATCAAATGAACTGCCGTACTTCATAAAGATATAACAATAAAACTCATGTAACATATTGTTAGCGAGCTAGCGCAATATACACGATATCAATCAACATAGTTTGAAACGTTTACGTTACTCTCCATATTCCTCTCCGCGTGTTATCCTCAATATCACAGCAAACTCTTAAGGCGTCATAATAACTTCCATGAACAAAGTAACGGAAGCCGATCGTTTTTAATATTGCTATTGAAATTCGCTGTTCCGCGTCGATGGAACATCAATCTTCTTTCCAAAACACGTGTTATCGAGGCCGAATCGATGCGTATGAAATAGAAGTCAGTACTGCTGCTCGTGAAGACGTTATAATAATAAATGCAAGGACAGCCGCAGTGGCCGGCGAGCGTTAAGACCCACTGCGATAGAGTCAGCTTTAAAATGGAATCAAACTGAATCGTGAGCGAAGCAAGCGGATCAGCGCCAGCGGTGTGGCCACAAGCGGTAATCCGGAGCGGAGCGATGAGCAATGCAGCCGCCAGGTACCGCTGAGCCGAGCGATGCAGCCGCCGTGGGCTTCAGACGCCATTCCCACTTCTTATTGGCTTTTACGGATAGCAGCGACTCGGAATATAAACTCAATAATCTCAAATTGACATTTCCTTTTGCCTGCAGTTTGCAATATTTCGAAGGTATCAAATAGCGCACTCGTAAAATGAGTATCGACAACTAAAGATTAATTGATATAGATTTGTGCGAGCTCACTTTAAAGTAATCCACATACATATATCAATTTGATTGAAAAATTTATTGTCTACTAAACCTATTTTATGACCTATATTTCAACGTCTGCGTTTAGCCGTCTGTTGGAGCATGGAGATGGTTTAATCCACACCGCATTATAAAATGTTGTCAGTGTAGCGAGGCGCCCCCTGGCGGCGCGCGCTGGTGTTTGTGCGACATCAACAAATAATCACAGTAATGTATGGCGATTGGCGCATTAACTCAATCATTTCCTACGAGTGGCGCGTCGGCGCATGATACGCGTAGTGCTCGTGAGTCATGCTTGTTATTATAATATCTTTATTGATCCCGATTGAGAGCTGTAATTCGAACGTAATTCCGCAGAGTGTGGCCGGTCACGGCTGCAGCATCCAGGGCGTTACGGTTACGACCTAAATCATCGATATTTTTACAGCTCCCGGAGATAGTGTAGCCAAACAATCGTTTGTTGTCCTCTCGATCGCTTGCGATGCCGCAGTGAGGATACCCAATACAAACAACGCCTGGAATCCAATACAGCGATGTGCGGAAACAAGAGGAAGCGAGTGGAGGTGCTCTCAGGTGCGACGCCGGTGTGACTGCAGCTGCGGTGATGTTACCGTCTGAGACGCTCGGGCGGCCGAAGATGAACGTCTTGATGACGGAGATGTATTATGAATAATGTGGAAACGCCGTGGAAAAGTAGGGGGGGGGGGGGGGTGTGCTGCGGACAATAACGGAATTCCTATGACTACACTCACCGGATGTCAGCTCACGAGGGTTAGTTGTTAGTAGCGGCGTCTGCTGCAGCCGCCCGGTCACTCACCAGCACATAGCGAAGTAATCCATCCCGAGCGGCGCGCGAGCGGCCAGCACGACGTGTGCGCCGCACGCGCGCGACCAGCCACATGTATGTGACGTCAGCGACACATCCTCACCGCAAACCGCTTTACGACCGATGACTGGCTGCCGCCCCCGTCGCTGCCGCGCTACTCTAGGCCGATGATGCTGTGGCTATTCTACTGCCGGTACATACCTTTGGTCTCCACCTTCCTCTGGGGCCCGGGGGCATTCCTGCCTCGGCCTGAGGACAGGCGTCAGCCCCCATTTCTCGACCAACTCTATGCGAGCAATGGTGGCTGCTCAACGACAATGTGTCATCGGGTCGGTGCTGTTGCGCTGCAGCGGGGACGCGGCGGATAGGCCGGCTGGCCCGCGGCGCCCCCCGGCCGGCTCGTGGCGCGCGCCGCCCCCGCCACCTTACGCGCGCGCCATGCTGAGACCCGCGCGTGCTGCGCGCTACACCCGCTGCCGCGCGCCGCTCATGTCGCTCACAGCGGCGGGCGCATCGCCGCCACTGCGGCACGCCTCCCGCACGCCGCCCGCACCGCGCCGCGCACTGCCCGCGACCTGCGCAACTTTACCGCCGAATTCTACCGCCCGAGCGCGCGACCTGCCGCGCGAACTTTTATCGCTGGCGATGGACGACTAACGTTAACTAGTGCCTATTACGATGATTATGCGAGAACGATATATATTTTGGATATGTGTGATACGGCGACCGCCGGTGGAACGTCGGCGGCGACGGTTCCTTACGTAACGTGTGGTCGAGACACGTGCGGAGGCGCCTCACCGGGCGCGGCGAGTCATGTCTCGGCGGAGTCCGCGTGGCGGTCGCAAGATTCGTGCCGACGAGTGTGTCGCCGTGGCGCGGCGGCAGAATACTGAGGCGGGCGCGCGTGCGTGCTCTCGGCGCGCCCGCGTCCCCACTTCGCGCGCGCCCCGCCCGCGCCCCGCACGCGCCCCGCACGCGTATCGACAGCGGCCGCCGGGCCGCAGCGGTCGGCGCGGCCCGCGCCTGCCACGCCGCGCCGCACCGCTGCACGCTCACCGCCGCACCGCCGCACCGCACCGCCACACGCAACCTTACCCTACACACCACTTCCTAGGAAAACATTCGCTATCCTTGCCCTTATTAGATCGCGCTGGAATTTAATTCACTTTCCGATGTTTATCGTCGACGAGGCTCCGCGCAGACGATGCGGGGACGCGCTCTGGCGTGACGATGTATAAGATTACTTATTAGGTAAAGCATGAGGTACCAGAGATGGTAAAGCTGGAGTAGTTACATAAGAAGGGTTTAGATGGGCTGCGAGTTCGGCCACTGTGGCTGGTCCCATCAGACGGCGGAGGCTGGTGCTGCAGACCGCTCCGCGCCGGCTCGCTCACTGATCTAGATCAGAACTGGCTGCGGCTCGCACTGCAACTTGAGCCAAGTAGCTGACCTTCATGTGGACTCAACAACATTTAATCAGATCGTTACGATAGCTTCACTTTTAGATATTTAACTTCAAATGCAACGACTGCAGACTGCATTTCTTGAAAACAGACGTGGACTGCGAGGCGGATCGAATATGCTAATGCTGGAGAAAGTATAAATAATAAAGACAATTTGCTTGTTTGCCAACTGCATAAGGAAGGCGTTAAGGAGCTCTCTTGTTATATTTTATGGAGGAAAGAAACTCGAGATTTAAGCACTGCATATAGGGTAATTTTAATGATGCTTAAATAATAAGTAGTACATGATGTAGTTAGTCAGGTGTTGTAACACCTCGGGGTCAGGCTCCGCTGCGCTGGATGCAATTTGGGAAATTAATCAAGCAAATCAAGCAGCCCGACCCTGCCTTAGTGAACAGCGACACTACACCGACATAGAGGGCAGTCTCGAGCGAGGCTGACACATACTATAGTTGCTAACGACGGATTCATTCTCAAACATTTTTGACTTATCTTAAAAATAATACGTTGCTGAAACCTCTTTGCTTACCCTCTTTGCCTGTGCAGGAATACATTCCAAAAACTCCACAGCAAAAAAATGCATAATCTACAATAGACAGAGCACACAAGGAAGCCGATACCTTTCAACAAAAAAATCAGCTCCACGTTATGTATCGCCCTAACCGTCCTGTCGTCGCCTGTAATACCCCGCTATCGACACCCATACCTGCCGTGTCACGGGCGCACCTCGCTCTCATTTATACCCATCAGTACCTACGTGCCAAACAGCACTCAAAGGTGAGATGCAAGGCTAAGCCTATTTATTGACCTCTGCGGAATTCAAAATAAGCGCTCATATCTTTGCGCGTGCGCGGTGCACAAAACGCGGGGAGAATGGACAAATGGAATTCCATTCCACCTGAACACTTATTATTGTTTTCCTCTCTGATAAACCCTATTACGCAAGCAAAGAAAATACTGCAATAACAAGCACAGTTGGTAGTGACGTATCCTCATTGAAGGTACATGGCGTATTTTCCCTCCTTACAGAATAAGTAGGGCACGGGGGGCGCCGCGCCGGACTTAAGTGTGTCAGTGCCAGGCGGGATTACGCAGGATCGAATCGATGCTTTTGTTCGTCGAGATTCGCATTCCCCACCGAGCACACTTCGAACACATTCCTTTCATTGACTATTGCTGTTCATAAGCTCGTGTTGTTCAAAATTCAAATAGAACAAAGTGAAAAATACCTTAATACACTTTATTTAAAGATACCAATAAGTTCGGAACGAGTGCTTTCGGGAATACATAACAACCACGACAGATAGTCAATTCTTAGCGCACGAAAATACGAAAGCGAGCCAACATTTCCCCAAACTCTTTGTAACATAAAATTTTACTTTATCTACTGACTCCCTCCGAACAGCTGGCACTCAACAACTACTCCAATCAAAAATATAGTTCTTTGTAACTGCGACGAGGGGAGACTTGGAAATATTTTAAGCTATTTTATGAGCGCGATTCATTGAGTGAGTTGTGGACAGGAATAGGGCTGTTTGTCAGTACTGGACTGAGGGGCCAAGCTGATGTGTCGGGCCGCGGAGGCCCCGCTCGCCGCAGGGTTCCGTCCGCGCAGCGATTTCGCTGGACTTGCGTATTGCGGGTTGGCCCCACTGAAATGTATCTGTTCGAGCGAAAGGTTTTTTGAACTATATTTATTTTGTTCGTAGACTTTTGATGTTTTTGTAATGGTGGTTGGTGGAAAATACTTTGATATTGTGTATTTATGCCAACAAAGTTTTATTATACTTACAGTAGTATCTTAAGAAATAAGTATCAGAAGAAAGCTAATCTTAAACAATATGACGCAATTTTTAAGTGAAAGTTATCAAAAACATAAAATTGTCAAAAATGAACCACGAAACAAAATCCTTCACTCAAGTTAACAATACTTGAAAGTCTCCATCAGAACTGCGAGATGTAGACAGACAGTTTAAAAGAAATAGTCTCAAACCGTCGCGCGGGAAGTTGGATCCATCAGAAGTTAGAACAAATGTCGATTGCAGCGCGACAACGGAGCCAGACCTGTCCATCAACGTTACTGGTAGCTATCGGACTTGTCTCGTGTCAGCCGCTGAATGCCGCAGCTGTCGCGCTGCACAGCGCTAGCACCGCTTCACTCAGCGCTTTGACACTAACTTTCTGAAAAGCTTTTTACTAAAATCTTTGTTCTTTCTGTTTATTTTCACTTGTTTTCGAGAATATTTTGCTGCTTTATAGACTGAAACTACTTAATAACCCAAGGTGCAAGATTCCGCATTACATAACTAACAAACGAATCTTCTACACGAAACCGCATAACTCAGATGCAAATGTGACTTGAAAGCCTCGGAGAATTCCGAATTCCGACTAATTGGCTTTCAGAAATGCATTGTATTATTGTAGGACTGCGTCGCCAATGATTGTGTTCCACCGACTATGCAGTAAAGGATTCCAAGGAGGTGAATGTTGAGCTCCGGAATGCGTGGAGCGCCTGCCGGATCGCATCCGGAACCTCGCCGTGACATTCATAACTTATTATTCGTTTTTCAATTTTGGAGAAAGGAAACTGATTTCCATCGCATGGAATTGAAAGAAAATATTACCTACTGTAGCGAAATAAAAGCACTTCACTATTTCAAAACGTACAATTCTATGCCTTAGTTAAAACATTCCGAAAATTAGACAAACATATAGAAAGTAAAAAAACTCGTAAATAGTTGAAATTGGAAATACCAAATGTGGAACACAGAGCAAAACAGACGTTAAATTTTCTTGAGTTTTATTCTTAGATAATATTTCTCCAAAAATACGTGTCTAACCTAAAGATAGTTGCAACCGGTTTAAATCAAGCATTCGGTTAAAAAATATTCTTAATGACGTGAAGATAAGTTATAAAATTTCCACGCAATCAACGGGTTCATTCAAGAATAAAAATTAAATACAGTAAAACAGGGCCACGTGAGCCATTCCTCGGGAGATCCGTGAAGGCGAAAAAAAAGTTCGCCTTCCGTAACAGCGCTCCAATGCTGGATTACGGGCAGGAAGATACCCGCAAATCCAGAAGCAGACCGTAGCGCCTTCGAGACCTTCAGACTCGGTAGGTACACCAGAGCTCTCATCTCACGCTCCTATGATGTAGGCACGGAACCAAAATGGTTGCAGGCTCCAAAAAGGCTCGGCGTCCAGCAAAACCGGAGTCTGGTTTCGAAGATTAAATATAATACCGCTCGCTTAAATACTCGCCATCTTCGCAAAACAGCACAACAACGGTCGATTTATAGTTTTACTAGATAATTTTGCATAATAGCTTATTCCAAAAGAAAATTCAATCTTTTTTCTAAGACACCTTTTTTCGTAATGACAACTTTACCCATCAAATTCCATGTCCTTTTCATCGATCGAACTTTAAAAGTTTAAGAAAAAATATATTCCAACCCAGTCGGACTGATAACTCAAACAGTCTTGTAGCGTATAACGCTGTAATACATACCTAAAAGGAAATATGAGATAGTTCGGAGATTGGGTTTGTGTCGGAGCTAAAGAGCCATATTTTATTTATGGCGAGGAAACTAGTACTGAATATGATTTTGAAAAATACTTTTAGATTTAAACTCAAGAAAAAACCCGTTTCTAAATGATCAATTTTCCATCCATCGAAAATTCCTTCCGGAAATTTTTATTTACATATATATTTACAACTGTTTTAACAAATACTTAACTAACTACATATATACACTAGAAATAAAAATGAGATCGAAAATTAGATGAAGCAAAACAAAATGTCGAACACGCCAAAGCAAAGCATGTTAAAAGTAGCGTGTTTTCTCAACACAAATATCTACTTGATTCGAGACTAGCAGCGGCGGGACAACATCGCAGCATGCAATCTGAGCGAGCCGAGACCGCTCTTTGAGGCCTTTTATCGAACGTGGCTCGTGCAAACACCGCCTTTATGTCCCGCGAGAGGCAGCCGGGCTTGTTGCGGCCCGCGACACTATCTGTGTTATCAAAGTCGCATGAAAGGCTCCCATTGTGGACACCGCACCGCAGCCTCACTTTTTTCGCTAGATTTCATTTTCATTGTTAAAAATTATGTGAGGTACGAATGCTTGCCTATCCAGTTAGTTTCTATTTTCCGTTTTACAAGCTTCGTGCACAGGCAAGAGTTACAAACACAATTATCGTTGGAGAAAGCATTCAGTTGCCAAACATTTTGAAATTCAGACTCTTCCTCAAATTAAAATGTACGTAAACTTATTTGAAGTACAAAATATTCAGTAATTATAGCAAATAACAAGAGTTCCCATTAAGTTGACAGATCACTCTATTTATTTATATTATCATAGCGATGCCCAAGAAATAAACAAACACGACTCCCCTAAGTCCGTTATAACATATTTTTAATTAACACGACTGCAATTATTCATAAAATTAATATTTCTCTTCATTTTGCAGAGCGTCGAGGACTCGGTAACCAGGCAACCGACCAATCAGCCTTATTAGTTGTTGCTGCAAGGCTACAGTAAACCTGACCTGTGAGCCTGGGGCCTGCCCTCATTATACATAAGCCCTACAGGATTATTTAGTATCTGTGACGGGACAGCACAAACAGACTGTGAATAATAAACGGCACTTATTGTGAATTTGTGATATCGTTGAAATGCTCTCTGGAGTGCAGAAAGAATGATATTTTGATCGTTTGAAATGGGTCACGGGGTTCCAATAAGATATTTTTATTCTAATAACAAGTTATAGTAAGAATAACAAGTAACAGTTTCAGAAATATTTAAAAATATGGGTAAGCTTGCTTAAAAAATAATATCTTTAAAAGCTAAAGTAAGACCTAAATATGTGCCGAAACTTAACGCAAAGCCGAAAAAACACATTTGTCATCATAGCGGAACATCACTAATTCAAAGGGGATCGAACTGTCGCGCGGCTGTACTGCAGGTCAGGTGACGTCATGGCGCGGTGGGATGCCCTATTTTCGGCTGAAAAAATGGGACTTTGTCCTCTTAATACGGCGCGCGACCACGTCGCTAGCGGCCGCGGGGCCACCCTATAAATGAAGGGCCTCGACGGCTGTGCTTAGCAGCTACGTTTTTATGTCAGCTCGAAATAAGCGTCGTGTTCTTCCGACTGCGGCTCTTGACATTTTGTGAGGTCGCAGTTTAATTTGAATAGGTTCTTGGGTAGTAGTCGATGATGGTGTAAATATAGCTGAGCTTCTGTGTAGGTACATACGTTCTTGGAAAAAATAAATTTTAATTGTTTTCTGTTTTTTCCCTTCTACTCTTTACGCATGGTATCTACGTTTATTTCTTTTTGTTTTTTTGAAGTGAAAACTTCTTTAGCGGCGTTGTGCACTTTTTGGGATGGGTAAAAAATGTTATACTCGCGTCAGGACACGTGACCTGATCGAAAATTCGTAAGAGAGAGGGAGAGTAGACCCCCGCAAAATGAATATATTTTATATCCGCAAAATATCAAAAATGCACAACGTTAATGTTCAAGTTTTCACTTCTACCGACACTCCCGGAGTGCAACCCGTTGTTTTTTATTTATTTAACAGTTTATGTACACACATTTAACAAATAGATAAGAAGAAGGTAACAGAAAATAGAGATGCGAACGAATAAAAGAGATGTAGACATCGTGTGTGAAAGTTATGCTAACATAAAAAGACAAAAAAAAAACTTTAAATATAGCATACTATACATAAATATGACTAAAATGAATATCATACTAATACATACCTACTACTTAAATAATAACATAAGATAAATAATAATATATACTTTTTATTTAAGTACTACTGTTTTAATTACTGTCTATTTTCCAAAAGATATCAAGTGTTTCATCCTTTACTAACATAGAACATTCATATACGAGTAACAGTTTCTACTACACCATTTTCACGGCTGTTTCCTTTACTTCGATGAGTGATATTGCGTGATAACGTCACCTTTTATTATTAGCTCAGCATTGTTTTAGAGATCCATGCCTCGGAAAGCGCGTTAAGCTATTATTTGTCCCGGCTGTCATGTGCAGATTTTTGACAACCGTTATGGATAGTAGAAGCTCGTAAATCTGACATATTTTCCAGACTCTGGCTTCTGATTACCATAACACTAAATATTGCATTATACTACCCAACTACAGATGGAGTTAGTTAGAGTCGCTTCATGAATACCTACTTGATTATCCAGTTGCGTCCGTGAAGGTTGGACGCCATCCTCGACATATCTAGTTTGTAAGAGGCACACCATAAAATTAAATGAATGAACCAGTCGACCCGGATGACGACTGCCTATGTGACCTCTACTACCCAGTAGCTGGGTAACACGATACCCATTGGAAAAACGTGCAGCTAAAACGTGCTTTCCGAGGCGCAGATGTATCTCGGCATGTTAAAATTATCACCCATCCACGGAACGATTTCAGCAAGCATTGCTTAAGCTTTTAGTTGTATCCTCGACACGCACTCCTGGCCCTGTGTGTCAATAATAACAAAACCGTTTTAATCTCCACCCAGCACAAAACGCGGGATAAAACCAACACAATCTAGATCAAATGCAGTCGAAGCATGCCGGCCGGGCTTGTTTGTTTTTCCAGTCAGCCGCGTCGCCCGAGCGGCTAATGAAACAGTCGGCAAACTAGAGTCGGTGCTTATGTTATTTCTCTTTTTAATGATAAACTGTTATCTCGCTACTTGGAGATTATTCGCGACTGCGGGTGACTGCAAGAAGAAGGACTGCGGGGATTGTGCAGCGCCGGATACTTGTTAAAGTTTTAAGTTATTGCAGAGCTTTCAGTTATGTTATGGTATAATTAAACAATGGAAGATGCCAAGTTTTTAAAGTAGAAAGAGTGAATTTATTATCCCAAGAGCATATACATACTCCCGGGATATAAAGTATCCTATGTTCTATTTCAGGACGTGGCCTACCGTGCACCAAGTTTCATCTAAATCCGTACAGCCGTTAATATGTGAAGAGGTAACAAACAAACTCACATTCGCATTTATAATATTATTTGAAGTAGAAGAAGGATTACCTTTTAGTTTTCAGGCTAATTCATAGCCTTTTTAATAAGTAAGTAAATTTAAAAAGTCGACCTAATTTCTGTATTCACGATCGATTTCCAAGAGCGAAGATAACGATATCCCAGAGGTTGTAGTCGAGCAGGGCCTTCACAAAGTGCGTCAGCAAAAATACGATGTGTTGCCAAGCAAGCACACTCCATGCGGAGTAGATTTTGGCAGAGGCGTACTCCTCCACTAAGACATTATTTGACTAATATTTGTCGATAATGTTACAGATTTTCATACGTTTCGATATTTTAGTAGAATGTTGCGCAAGCAGACGTTATCAGTGGCTACAAATACATTGGAAAATGAATACTGTCCGCTAAAGATGGCTGATAACGATAATGTCGCTTCGTGTAGCAGTTCCCATTATTAAACAAATGAGCTTATTTAACATGCTTTTGTAAATAAAAGAAATAAACCTTTAATTTTGTGTATTTTGTAGATGTGGGACTAGTATATACCTAATTCACTGATTGTATAGAATGCCTGTGTGGTGTCGGACGTAAAAGAATAGCACCATCCCATCACTTCCCGTGGGTGTTGTCAGAGGCGACTACGGCACTCACCAGAGAATGGGCAGCAGCATTCTCTGTGTATTACAACAGCTACACTGCGATCACCAACCCGCCTGTCAAGCGTTGTGATTATGACAAACCTCTCTTTGGGAAGGCCTATGTCCAGCAGTGGCGTCTTTCGGCTGGTATGATAATAGAATGCCTAGTTGATATATCTCTAAATAATGACAAGCTTTTCTAAGTAAGTATTGTATAAAATATTCTGCCTAGTCGATGTAGGCAATGCCTAGGGATTTTATAGAATGTCAGTCCGAGATCAGGTAAAGTATAAATGAAGGGGGCCGGTAGTGGAATTCTATCTTGGTCTAATGTTGATACTGCGTGGACGATAACTGAACCCAGATAGCCCCCGAATTAATTAGACCAACAGCGAGATCTTAGGAACTTCGACACCGAGAGGTCAGATTCAAAGGGGATGACGAGGGTTTTCTTTTTCTTTTTTAAGGATGGGAAATCATGACTTCTTTCACTCTGGGTAGAGCAAAAGGGCTTTTCAACTCTTACTTACTAAAACCCATCCGTGTCCCTTCTAAAGCCCTTTGTGTTCCAGGGTCACAGTGACTATTTCGAACAAATTCCGCAACCGTGGTAGGTTCTGGCCCTTTTTTTTAAGTCTGGGAAATCATCAAATGACTTCTTCAAGGGCGTGTCAGGCTCTTACTGACTAAAACCCATCCGGGTTCCTTCTAAAGCCCTTTGCGTTCCAGGGCCGCGGCGACTCTTTCGAACAAATTCCGCAACCCTGAAGGCTCTGGCCCTAGCGGGCCCCGTCTCCAATGCTAACATTTCTTTAAGGCGCGCGTGGAATGTTTAAATTGTATATTCGAGTACTTCTTTCTTTCTTGCTTTTCTTTGGCCTCCCTCTCTCTGTCCATCCATCCACATTTATATTCATAACTCTTTTAGATACATGTATTTCATTCCTCCTCATCACATGACCACACCAAGATAAGCGGTTTCCTTTCAACTTTATGTCACTGGCCTCCTAATTCCTCACTTTATCCATTCTTGTTACTCCACACATCCATCTCAACATTCCTACTTCGAGAGATTCTAGATATATTCCTCATTTATTTTAGATTACTAAGATTATAGATATCAAATTATGATGCGTAAAAAGTATTCCAAATGTTCAGTTGACAATTTATCGAGAGTTTACAAACTCTCAAGACATTTTATGTATAATATTACGGAGTTTGCCATTTTCCGGTGACAAAGCTATTTGTTTCGCGGGTAACGTAATCTTATCTTTAAAGATGTGGCGGTTTACTAATAGTCAAAGTATATTTTGCATATTGGTATTGTATATAATGCCCATGCTAGGCAAATTATAGAATAAATAATTTTGCCTGCTTTGCCTGACTGCTTAATTTAAAGTAGAAATATTAGTTTAATAGTAACTTGCATTCATAAAAGAAATCTCAGCGTATTTTCAAGTCGTAAAACCGTGCGAAGCCGGAGCGGGTCGCAAGTATATTTTATAAATAAAATAAAGTTGAAAGAATGGGGATATCCGGCAAGACGTCGCGCTGGAGCACTGAATATCCGGCTGCCGGATACTCGCAAACTCACCGCGTTGCAAGCCGACGAATGCTGCGCAGGCGCAGGAGCGGGAATATTCTGCGATCGGATGGTTCACTGAAAGTGAAGTGTTCCATATGTTTCTACTCATTCCTACAGTCATTGTTATCATTTCTTTTCGATATGTTCTTTCATGGTATGGTATGGTGCATCGATTTATCATTAATTGATTTAGCCTGTTTGGTGTTGTCTATCTCACGCCCTCTTAGGATTAGCATGATGGTAGTACTAAGAGTCTTAGTAACTATGCTTTTACTGACTTGCCAGTACCTAACGTGACACCCTTTCTCTCGAGACCCTAAATAGTACTGATTAGTCAAAACAAATTCTGAAACTGTTCAAATATTCATATATGTTAATGAGCGTATTATGATAAAGTTAATAACCTACAAACTAAGCCTATACATAAAGTTGCCATCCATACACACGATTAAATCGCAGGCATCGTTACCATCCTGTCCCATGGAGCGATCCCTGCTGACCCACAAAGCGGGTCGCTGGCGCCGGCGCGTCTGTCCTCTCCCTGTGAGGCCGTCGCACTGCTGTATCATTCCCGGAGCGGGGTGGCCCCCCCACTACTTGCGCCCCCAACCTTGGCAGGCGAGGCGCCACGCCGCCTACTGCTCCAACTAAGCTCGAATTATTTTGCGCTCCGTGACGCGATTTAGATCCTGTGCGGCATTGCCGGCATTCGATCGGTTTGAGAGCAGTGGTCTTCAATGAAATCTGTCTGTCTGGATTTTATTTAACTTATTGCTGCACACGTGACTAAATGTAACGTTGCTGAGGTGTCTATAGTGACGTGACCGTTTACATTAATGGCTTTTTTCGGGGGAGGCCCACGCCCATCATTGATAGTCAGGGCAATTTGATTTGTAAAAGATTGATGGGAAGTGGAACCACACAACTGTGATCTATCATGTTATCATGGCGTCTACTCATATAAATATTATTGGACGATGTGTTCGTTCAAACAGGGGTTAATGCAGTACTTTGAGAGAAGGCGTTGCCAATCGATGGATGAAGCATCGAACAGATCTGCCCGAATGAACAAAGGGTAGTTAAAAGCAAATACTTCTATGTTTTGATTAGACTGTACGAATGGAAGAATTTAAATGATTTTAATGTTTATTTTCATATAATTTATATTCTAGCCCTCTCAAGATGCGTTTGGTACATATTATAAAAATATGTCGAAAAATAGTAATAGGTGATAATTATTCGTTTCATAAATTATATGAGTAGGTGTATAATAATCAATTAATCTTTATGTATGTTTGCAAATCCAACAAAGTTTCAATACCATTTATATAAATGATAAATATTGCTGAAACCACTAAACTTTTTTCTCTTTAAATCATATCCTTATGTATGACATTATTCCGCACGGGAGTCGGTCTTGGCTTGATTTAACCACTGCGCCAAAAAGAAGCGCCAACGACGCTGAACTTCCTTACCTTAGCATTATTGGCGTGTCTTATGTTATAAAACGTTTAATTTTCCAAACTTTCTTTAATGTTATTAGTTCTGATATTATATTTTTCTAATACTATAGAAGCGGCTCAACGCATTTGGGTGTAAGACACCGCCGGTAGACCACAACCTGAATTAGGACTTTGTTTTCTTTTTATCGCAGTAGTAGTAGTACTACTATTTTAGAGTAAAAAAATGGTGTGTATTGTCAATGCAAAACTGTATGTTATTATGCCGAGCGCAGTATTGAAACTGTGGTTATTTAATCAACTTCATCAATGGGCTCTGAAGGCACCGGGAAGCCATTACACAATTTCCTCGTCAATGAAGCTATTTCCTCCTAGTTAATCGAATTAAAAGTGTGAAAACGCTCCTGTTGAAAGTTTATGTAACTCGATTACTTGCTACGGCGTAGCTCCGTAGCGCGCTCGTAGCACACATTTCCGCTGGTAGGAAGCTAGTAGCTCGACAATTTATTGGAAAACTGGATCAAAGGTAACTTTTTCATCATGCTATTACTGAAAATGTTCGTGTTTTTAAAAGCGTAGTGCTTCGTTATGCATGCAGGGAAGGGAAGGTTAGGCTTTTATAATGTTTTTTTTTTCAGTATTCTTTGTCATTTTTTATTTTATTTCAATTTATTATATATACGGCTATGCTTCTATTACAAGCCTGATATTAGACTGGGTGGGAAAGAAAACGGACCAGGCTGATGATGACGGCTTCACAGTGCAAAAGAGGAAGCGCCGTCAGAGTAGCTGTAAGAACCGCTGCGGCAAGGTTCCAATGGAGCTAAACGAAAAACTGCGTGCTGCAAAGCCGAATACACCCCCAGTGTATATTTCCCGTCTCCTCTATGCCACTGACGTGGAAGACATTGTGAAGTACGCGCGCCAGAGGCTGAAGTATGCGCCGAGAGTGCGGCTACTGGAGTGACGTCAATTTTAAAGCGTTTGTGGTGCGCATACAAAGCTTTCTTCTATCACCTGATGCAGGTGATGGAAGAAAGCTTTTCGCCACAGGATGTGCTATTCCGCCATGTCACGGACAAGTGCCACCGGAAAGCACAATAAGTGTAACAAAGTGATACTAACATAGTTTTAAGTTGTATTTACTAACACAAGAATTGGACTGGGGTGACTTGGATTATCTTGTGAAGCCGAAGCACAAAAAACATTGGAAAAGTTGAGCGAGATCTTTTCCTAGCTGTGAGACTAAATAGGTTATTAAAGAAAATCTTTGTGTTATCACGCATTGATTGGATAAAATGTTGTATTTGTAAAACAACATGTTGCAGTGATCACTCCCGACTTTAGACGTGCAGTACCAATGGTACATCACTCAACTGGTGCGTGGTACAAAAAATAATAATATATGTTGGCATTAATGCAACGTTAATTTTACGGGAAAAGTGAACGTAAAGTCTAGATTTCCTGAAAATGTATGTAGCGTAGGCTCAGCTAAAGTGCACTGAAGCATTACATCGGCTCAGGAAATCTACATTATACTAATATCATAAATGCGAAAGTTTGTATGAATGGATGTTTGTTATCAACCATGTCGGAAAGGCTGGATGGATCTTGATGAGATATGGAACAGAGGTAGATTATGGTCTGGAATACCACATTGTATACTCTTTATCCCGGGAGTATGTTCACTGGGGATAATTTTCAACATCCACGCGGCCGAAGCCGCGGGTGGCAGCTAGTATTTAATATTCTTAGCTTTATAATATCCGTAAAAAGGCCAATACTTTAATTACATATTTGTACATACATCGTGTAAGAGAATGAACGCAAAACCCGGAAAGCAGTAAGGAGAGCAGATTGCAGTAATGATAACTTTTACAATGGGATAAACCCTGAAATCCTGAAAGAACTGGAAAATTGGCTTTGCAGTCAATTTGATCAAGTTATGCAAACATAAATATATGGGGCAGTTTATATTACATACACAAAATCAAAACGACGCTTAAATTCTAACACCGCGGTAGTCTGATTTCGATGGGAATATGTTTCGTATGTCATTCGGTAGGGAATCGCAAGACGCACCGTTTGACGAATCAAACACAAGAGTTTGAACCAAGTTTGTACCAGTTACGTGCTGTTAAACAGTTTATTTGCTCTCCTGAAAAGTTACAGATTTCGACATCCGTGGTGTTAGGCGTCGTCTTAATTGGCTAACGATTTTACGACTTAACGAACGATGTGATTTCGTCACAAGACGAGATTAAACACACAAATTTATTTAGAGTGTCCTAATTGAAACTTGTAAATCATCGCGCGAGCACTGGATCATTTTCACGATAATTTTCATCGCGCGACATAATCGCATCGTTAACTCGTACGATCGTTAGCCAATTAGGACGACGCCTTAGAACTTAAGCGACGAAAAGCCTTTAGTGTGAAACATTTTGTCAACCCAGTGACGATCAAATGCATCACATTTCTTGCATTTAATTTGTGATGCATCAAAACCGGAGTATAATTTTAAATATGCAACGGTTACTTTGTCAATCCCACTGATGGAATTAAAAAAAAAAAACCTTCACGAACTTATAAACACTGTTGCATTTAGCACAACTTATTATTGAAATAAACATGTTTGTTAGGTATTTAAATAGTAAATATGATCACCAATAAAACTTGCTGTGTATTACGTAGGTACTACCTACTATAAAATTATTGGTTACAGTCAGTACTGGACCAAATTTTGAGTTCATGAGCGGTCCACTCTTACAGTTGCCACGGATTTTATAGAAGTTAGGTTTCGCTTAATAGTCTCCAATCTTTCACAAGATTTTTTTAGTAAACCATCCTAAAGTATACAAATAAACATAATTATGCGAAGAACATATACCCAATTTAATACTTGGGTATATGTTGTTGCTCAGCCAAAGCTCAGATCATCTCAGATCTCACAAATAAGATCGGTTTTGATATTTCAGAAAAGTAAGCTACTTAGTTTCAAATAACCGCCTGAAGATATAATATTTATTTCTTCTGTTAACCGGTTTTTCGGAAAAGTTTAGCATTTCAAAGTCAAAATAATGCGATATGAGAAAGCAGAGGCCTACGGCCAAGCCTACCCTACGACGAAGTAGAAAATTACAGGGATAACATTATCGCGTACAACTGTACACCATATAAGTTACAATGCAAATTTTAGAAAGGTCGAAACCAAGCCTGTCCTATTTCTAAAGATAACGTTTGGATGAATAGAAATAGATTAGAATAGTTCTTTATTTGCTTTGAATGTAGGTACATAAAAATAAGTTGATAAATTATATAATAGGATCCATGTACATTCTGCCTTAATATAGCATGCAAATGAATACACAGTAGAGAATAATAAAGACGACTAATACTACGTCATTACAAAAGATTATCATTTAAGTTTTTTAAATTTTTGCAACGGTAAGTTTTTAATTTGGTCAGGTATTTTATTAAAAATAACAGGAGCCATGCAATTTCTTTTTAATAAACTAGTTTTGAACTTCGTTTTCTAGTAAAATTGCAAAGAGGCATCGGTTTGTTATTACAAATATTGCTAATTCAAGGATGTAAAGTCATGGGAATGTTAACAATTCATGAGTCGTAAATATAGGTACACAATTGTCTGTTACTTTAAGACCAAATAAAGCTCTCAGTGAGTTTTAGGTAACTTATTACTTAGTTGGTACGTAGGAGTTAAACAACTTCTTAATGCATGTTCTTGTTAATGCAAGACTCAAAGAAAACTTAGCGCAACCTATCTCGTCGCGGTTGAGCGGTTGAGATCGTTTTGGGAGAGAATATCTTGACTAATGATATTGGAAGCACAAGGCGCTTTTCGTTGCCACGCCAGCGCCATCTGGTTTGAAATGATGGAACTATATTGTACAGTGCCATCTAGCGGCTGTATGTAGATGGAGACGTGGAACTTACTGAGCCACATCATAGTTTCTTAATATTCCGCTAGAGTACTGAATGCTGAGCGCCTGAAAGCTCTGGCGGCTGAAACGAGAACTGAGTGGCGATGTTAGTTCCGCCATCCACCGCCAGGTGGCGAGCTAGTGAGTTTTCATTTATGTTACAAAGTTTTTGGTTCGTTCAAAGTGTTATTCAATAATTCAGAGGATTTTTTTTGACACTCTTTATTTTATTTTACGAATGTCGCCGAGCCATAAACATTGAAAATATTATCAACAATACACTGGCATTATAAAAACCGCTTTGCGTTAAAAGTTTTCTGTGTGTGAAACAAAATGCCGACAAGGATAATTAGCTGTAGGTATTAAATATACTATGAAAGTGGGGACAGGACAACAGCTTCAATGTTGCGATGTTTCAATGTACTCATTATTGAAATCTACAAAATGGTTTTAAAGTAGGTACGTTTTATCTAGAACTATTATTAATTTTAAAAGTAATATTTTACTGTAGGATATTTTATATATTTTTCAATTAGTTTGGGTTTTATCCAAATTGTATCAATGATTTACATTTATATAAGTTTATGGGCAGATGGCAATTTTCACGCATTTCTATTTTTTGCACTTACACGTAAGTACCTATTTTGATTTTGAGAAAAATCAAACAATAATATGAGTCTTACTGATTTTCTGTAAAGTAAATAGGTACATAGGTACAGTCGACCTCACTTCAGTGGTGACACTTTGACCTTGAGCTGGCCTAACGAAGCACGGAGAGATCACAAGAAGTAAGTTTGTACAGTTTTAGTGAAAACTGACGATTGCACAACCCTTTTTATTCTAGGCTCTAACTAAATAAAATTCTACATTTATTAGTAGATATCTAAATGAATGGGACTTTAAAGTGGTGACAAAAATCAGTTTTCGATAAATTTACTACATGCATGCACACGCCATCTTTTTCGTTTTGATAGTGGGTGCATAGTCTCAGCAAATCGCCAAGAAGTGAACCAGTAAGCCGAGGTCTATTCAGTACAGAAAAATAGTCGATGTTTCAATGAAATTGCTTCTAAGACACTGAGTCGATAAAGCACCAATAATTTGCTAGGCTGGCACAGTCCCCACTGAAAAGCTTTGCGGTTGAGCATGGCTGGGCTGTAGCTACTAAACCTACTGCTGCTTCACATTTCCCAGCTCTTGCTGCTTAAACAAAGCTGTCAAAAAATGAGTTTACTCTTGTTTACGACTGCTTTCTAAAAGCACTATGCTGTTTATAGCGCCACGCTATCTTAAACTTAAACTACACCATGACCCAAACCTCTCGAGTTAAACGAGTGCATGTTAAAGGCAACGGCCCCGAATATTCAATTTTCAGAATATGCAATTTACAACTGAGTACTTGGTTTTATGTTATTTACCATATGTATTTACCGAAAACGTTAAAACCAATGTACATGTACTGCTGCTGGGTTAGTCAAATGGTCTTTGACTACTACTACGGAAAGCGAAGATGTGGTCGATATAGGAGCGGACTTATTTATAGGAATCCTATTCACTCTTGACTTAAAGATCCTCAGGTTGTAGTTATTTTACACAATGGAATAATAATGCATAACTATAATATATTTTACCAAGGAATCAGAACCTAAAAAACGTAAGTTTAAAACAAGAAGTAACGAATCTATCCTGGCGCATTAGGAGCGGCTGCGGCATGTATGCAGCATCTTTTGTCAGAAATCGGCATTTAAATATCTGTTTCTATGAGGAATTCGTTTTCTGATTAAAAATTTGTTCGTATTGATTTTTTTAATGTGACAAAAAGAAGTATGTGGTCGTTCAATACTGGTACCTATGTAGTAAAGTTCTGTTACTTCTAAATAAGTCTGCCTATCCCTTTGCCTAATATTTGGCATGGAGCGACTCCCAATACAACCTGCAGAACCCAATAACTTAGTAGTACAACACCATGGCTAGACTGGATTCCAGACTTTTAGGTTTCTGAGTTCTAGGTCATAATGATTATAATATCGATAACATGAACTTACATAGAAAGTAAGCATATATTTTTTTGGGTGGGTTTTTCTTGCTGGATTACTGCAGTTAAAATAACTCACTCTATTTTACGCTATAAGCCCATGAATGAACTCGTAAGCGCGGAACTAAAACATATGCGACGCGCGGCATTGCAGGTATTTTTTTTCAATGAATACCGTACTGCATCCACGTCGGTAGATGTTACTTGTATGCGGGTATATAACCTAATGAATATAACCAGAAATTTCTGAGTTAACTACATAGTTTAAAATAAAACTAAACAAAAATATTAAGATCTAGCGGACGTCACGCGGTTTCACTCGCGTAGTTCCCGTTCCCGTGGGAATACGGGGATAAAATATAGCCTATGTTACTCGCTGATAATGTAGCTTTCCAATGGTGAAAGAATTTTTGTAATCGGCACAGGAGTTTTTGAGTTTATTTATTACAAACATACACACACAGAAAAACACAATTTTTTCCTCTTTATAATATTATTATAGTGTAGATGTAACACCAAGCTTGTATCAATTGAAAAACAAACCGCATTAAGAATCATAATAATTAAACTATCATTTTGTTAGCATTAAGTAGCTTTTGAATTTCCAAAGAAAATTCTAATTTCCACTGTAATAACTTGATTCAATCTAGAAGGAGATTAGATATCTAAGTAATTGGACACTATGGGCCGAATAATTATGAATTGAGTGTTTCGTGTCAAATTTAGATAGTTTTCAGACTTAAGTAGACTTTAACAAATACCTGCTCAACTCCAAATTATTTACAGAAATTATTCCATCCACGTTCCATAACGTTTATCTGCTAATGAACTGCAACATCCATTACCATATCCATTAATTATTCATTATAAATTGTGGAATTAGCTCGCAGCTACGTTAACTTCACGCCACCACACTCCCGAGGCGTTCAGGCATATAATTTGTACACAAATCAGTCACGTTAAAGTAAAATTAAGTTTAGTGGAATTCGCAGGTCACTAGCCAGACGTGTCAGACGCGTCAGAAGCGTCAAAAACGACACGACGGGTCTCATAACGTCAATCTATCTACTACCTGAGCGAGTTAACTTGACACTTGGCTCGAATGACGTTTATGCAAGGTACAGGGTGCAAAAAGTTTTTGTTTCCATTTCATATTGTTTTACGAAAATTATTAGTATTTTTATTTTTTTACTTGTAAATGTATATTATTAAATCGAATACATAAATCGGTATTAGGTAGTATTTTGTATCTACCTAGATAATATTTAGCAATCAAACCTTAATATATGATATCGCGACCTATTTTCAACGAAATATTGATAGTAATCATAGAAATATATGTTACAGTAGAATAGCAAATCAGTACTGTGAATCTGTAACTGGAACCAAGATTCAATATTGATGTAATTAATGTATTCAATTTATATCTTTTTTAGCAATTCAGGAAACTAGTTAGGTAAGATCATTTAATTGTTTCATTAACTTGAGTAGGTACTCAAGTTACGATTGTTCACCCATCCATGGACAGGCCTAGGCAAGCGTTGCTTAACTTCAAAGAATGATCTGAGCAGCTGTTATTATTAAACCACAATATCCTAGTGTGAATGAACTTTTGTACCACAAATATCTACGTACACAGTGCAACGCTGTACGGCGTATTTCCGCGAATTCACTACAGACCGGGCCGGGAGTAATTCTGCGTATCTCGACTGATGCAGGGCCAAGGTCACCATACGTCAACAATCCGAGCGGAAACTGTAACGTGACCTGAATTGATACTTCGCTGAAGTGCAGAGGGTTCGTTTTACATTGCGCGTGTCTGTTTTAGGTCGCTGGTATACACAGTGCACATTATACAAAATTTATTGTAATGTGTTTTAGAATGATTGCTGGTAAATACTCATTAATAATGGGATTCAATTATCATTACATGTATGAAAACCTTAAAATAACTGGGTGTGGATTGGTAAGGAGCCTTCTCGGCCGCATTTTTTTTTTATATTTATGTTTTTTTTTTGTGTTAATGGCAATGAAATAGCCTCGATAATGGGAATGAAGCGGTCAATAATGGAGCACACTTGCGTTCACTTATGACCTAAATATCCTCAAGTTGTTGCTTCAACTTTTTTTTTAAGAAGTTAAATATAACACTTTTACTTTCTTTCTTTCTTAAATATTCTGAAGATATTTTGGTGGGTAATTCAGTATTACTATTGAAGCTTTCAGCGCAGCCGGCTGTTATGTTACTATCATCTGGCAATTTATTGGGGCCTGGAGGAGCCACTCTCGTTTTATTACCAACAAAAACAAGCAGCAGCCTCTTTCTGAACTTCAGTAAGTACAAGTTTAGTTACGAAATGCTTCTGTTAATGAAAAGAAAAACAGAAATTCATCTCTCAAGATTTAGATTAAATAGTGAAGAACGTGTTTTTTTTTAACAAGCTGGGGAATACTCAACTTCAAATGCTTAATTTAGAAATCTAGGATAAAACTGAATTAACGAATCAATCACAAAGATAATTTGTACGTCTACAGAGGATTTTATAAATATTTAAAGATTTTAATAGCATTGATGGAACAACTGCCAGTTTCATAAGAATTGTACTTTTATTTAAATTGTAATGTAATTCAATAATTAGGCGAAGTTTTTGACAAAATTAACCTTTAACATGCCATTGTCACTTGGAATATACTCTGCTAATTTAAGATGCTTTCTTTTTACATAATCTACACAATAAAAGTTCTTGAGGAGTAAACTCCAGTCGTGCGTCGGAGCTGACACACACACACTTTTTCTGTAGTAATGCAATAGTTCTAATTCATTTCTTTTCCAATGCCTGAAGTATATTAATATATTCCAATTCCTGTACCCAATAAAAACACAATTCAATTAGTTGACTCGTACGAGAACAGAAGTTAACAGTCGCAAATGAAGCATTACTAGTCGAGGGGTAGGCGCCACACTGTCTACGCACTGCTACGCGTCCGGCGTCCGTAGCAAACATGCGGCTACGGTGCTACGAATCCCAAAAACTATAATATTATTTATGGCTTTTCGTTTTTTTTTTCAATTAGCACCGTTTCTTTTTGGATTGTACATAATATGTTAATTTTTACAGTATTGTTTGATCATTTTATACAAAATGTTTAACTTGTACATTAAATAAATAAATAAATATCAATTTCGTAATTTTTGGAGGTTGCCCTATTTTTAAAACAGACTCTGATATGTACAATTATGAAAACAAATATTATATTTCAAAATAACGTTTTTATTAACGCATTACTTTATTATAATTATAAAATAACACAGACCCTTCGTAGACCGTCTACGTCTTCGCTTCTCGCGTAGGTGTTCGTAGCTCGCCTACGCGGCTACGGCGTAGCGCTACGAATAAAAGTGAGGAAGTCACTTATACGGTAGCAAGCGGTTTATAGGCGCTTATGACCCGGAGTGAGGATTGTTTTTATAGTGGCTACTAAGCGCTTTGAGGGTTTGCTGTTCATCTGATTTAAATCTGTATTTACAGTGAGTTTAGTTTACTTTGTCGTTATTATCATTTTGTAAGTCATTTTCTTTATTAATTTTTAATATTTTAGGAACTGTGTCTTAGGTTACTTCGAGATTGTAATTTAAATCGAAATATAAATCAGTTAATACTTGCAAAGTTCCCTTTGCGCAAGAAGGAACCGGGTGGGTACTTTAGCTTATTTTATCTGTTTTTTTATATAGTTGTCGCGCTTGCACACTTTTCTAAGTGGGACATAAATCAAGATATATACGCATGGCGCATGCGTATATATCTTGATTTATGTCCCACAAATAACAAGCTCTACTTAAACAAAACGCTTAAAGTTTTAATTGCCAAACATAGTTCGAGCTAGATTACACATTATACTAGAAGGCACTAGCTCCACAACATTAATTTAACAGATAGTGGATTACTATTATTCTATATATACATACAAGAGTGTTTAGTTTCTTTAAACATTAAGCATAAAAGAATTTTCAAAGACTTTCTGCACTAGGCTAGTCCTGTCCCGCAGGATGCTCTTATTAATTAATTATAATCTGTAATATTACTGGTGTGGGTTTTTCGCGATCAAAGGTTTCCGAACAAATCATATTTTTTTAAAATATTACTCTTTAACTAGAGGTTCTTATTATTTTCGAGACGGACTAAGTTTAGACTAAGTTTCTTCGAGAGTTCCAACAAATCTCATTTTTGTAACATGTTACTTTCAACCAAACTTTTTATAGGATTTCCTGTAATCTGTAGGCCAAGAAAAAAATATAAATTTATTTATTTTCGTTATACGTGTTTGAGTTACAGAAGATTATATGTGTACCAAATTTCAACTGAATCGGTTCAGTAGATGAATGCTGTGACAGACGGACATACGGAAAACGCAGTGATCCTATAAGGGTTCCGTTTTTCCAAATACAGGCTCAGAACCCTAAAAATGCTATAATCTGTAATTTTAGGCTCAGGTGTTTCGGAGGTAATGCGGGGAATGGCCATATCATTGTCATCATGTTCTAAATAATTTAGAACAAATTATTTATTTATTAAGTATAAAAAAAAATTGTTACCCTCACTTTCATTGTGAAATTGCATGGGACAGTTTGAAAAACCGAAAAATAAATGGTTGACATTATTTTTTGTAATTAATTAACTTAGTAGCACAAAGTATTGCCCCCTCTAAGAGCTACAAAAAGGCCAGCCCTGCAGACAAGCGAGCCAGTGTGCCGCGTCTGTCGGCGCCACACTCATTACAGCCGCCTTGACCTTGCGCCTTACGTAACCTGGCCGTGTGCCGGGCATTGCCGGGATAGGGGCTGAACACAAGCGTGGGGGCGAGCCCCAGGATGAGCTATTTTTGTGGGGCTGCAGGTTGAGAGTTATAATGTATACGGGCTATTCGTATTTTTTTTTGTCACAGAATATTAGCAAAAAAAAAAATATTACTAGGTGGACCTGTTATAAGCACAAATTCTATCAAAATCTAAACAGCGTCCCCTCTCTGAGAGCCCCAAAAGGGCTAGCCCTAAGTAGACAAGCGAGCCAGTTTGCCGCCACTGTCAGCGCCTTGACCTTGGCGCCTTGCGTAAGCAGGCCGTGTGCCGGGACAGCCGGGGCAGGGGGCTGGACACTAGCGTGGGAAATACCATCGTGGTTATCCTTAGTATACACGTTTGTGGGGGCTGAAGGTAGGGAGGTAATTTTAGCTTATAAGTGGTTTGTTTAGTGGTTTTTAGTAAAAAAAAACAACAGCAATGTTACTCATGTTGTGTTTGTGAACGGATTTAAATTTACAAAAATAAGCAAAAAAACTAAGCATTTAATATTCTGTTCTGTTTTATATGTAAGATTTTAAAACAGATTTTTTTTTAAGCCAAAATCTGAAATTTAACCTACACAAAATAAAATTAACTTTTACAGCAATCCCTCTACAAATATTAAAAGAGCTTGCAACTCACAAAGTTAAACACAAACAACAATAAAAGGCAAAACACGCCGACCACACACTGTTTATAATTATACCTAAACTAAAATACGTGAAACTTAATGTACATACATTAAATAAAAATAAATTTCTAAAAAAAGATTCTTCAACTTCTCTTTTGGGAAATCGAAATGTTAATTGCGACAGGCGCCGAGGTAACCTCTCGTTTCAAATTGATTCTCAATAAAAGCATGTGTCTCTTTCTGTCGCGTTAGCAAGAAATGTGTGTAAGTGAGAAAGAGCAAAGATTTCGAGGTCACCGGGAGTATCACTTGATCTTGTTACGAAGTTTTAGTTTGAGTTCGCTATGAAGCGGCGAGATGAGCTGTAACTTTGAATTTATGTTGCTACCTCCTTTATTTAATCCCCGTCAGACAGCCGCTTCGTTCGCCATTTTATTAAGAATTATACTCTTCGTTTTAAGATGATGGACAGCTTGCTAACTTCTAACGTAAATCGGAAATGAGAATGATTATGGAATTTCCCATCGGTTCCTGAAATCCCTTAAATATTGCTTGCTCCATTTAACATCTTTAGGAAATTTTACAAAATTTGTTTATAGCCTTCGATATATCTATAAGAAAATCTTGTGCCATGTTTCTAAGCTAAGTGGTGTGGGATGTTATTTTTTTTGGGAAAATTGATTTTTTCAGTTCAGTTTCAGTACCTTATTTATGTGTGCCTAAGCTAAAACAAATGGTCATCATAAAATGATTCAATGGGTTTCTGCAAGTACAGTCAACATCATTTTAGTCTATCTTGTCACTAACTCGTTCGATTACCTGTCGAAATATTAATCGAATAAAATTGCCAACCAAAATCAGTGACAAGATAACAATGCCATTTGATTTGGACGCAATGTTGCTCAAGTCTCTGAAATTTTCACCAGCTTTAAATTATTGAGCTAAGCAAACCGCAATGCAGGCATCACATTATTACTGCTGAGACCAGTTTAGAAATGTTAGCTGTCCGAATCAGTGATTGATATAAACGCTTACGTAACTTAACGTAACGTGACGCCGGTATTCCACAAAGGGTTAGGCAGGGCTGTACCTGTCTGTAGACGTTCTCTTTCATCAGGTTCACGTTCCCTTTTAGAGGTTTTGGAACACATATTATGAATAAAAAGACGTAAACACTAATACGAATTTTATAATAGAGACTGAAGTTGGATGGCAGTCAAATAATAATTTAGTTAAAGTTTAAATAATTATGTAAAAAAATAACAGAATATTCAATTTACTATTATAAGCCCCTCGCCCCGTCTTTATAGTAGGTACATCCATATTTGGTCAAATATGTTAAAGCCCCAACCGGCCAAGTGCGAGTCGGACTCACACGAAGGGGATTTCGTAGGGAGTTTCTTGTATGGGAGCCCTCTTTACTTTTTAACTTCTAAATGGTAATAATTTAAAGTCAATTATAACCATTTTCTTCAAATCTTTTGTTGTTTGAATTAACTTCTGGCAGAAGTTCGCATTTTTCTACTTCTAAAAGAATCTAATATCCATCGAAGTACACACAAGTACAACTCTCCACATTTGAACAACGTTGTAAAGTCACCCTTTTAGATCGTTCTTATTCACAGTTCTTTGAATTGTTTATATAAACTCGAAGAAGAGAGCCGTTAGCGCCAAAGCTTTGAAGGTAAAAGTATTGTTCCACCATTTGGGAGGAAAGTTGCAAGTATGGTGTTGGACAACTTTTGGATACAAGTAGTCGTAAACTACGTCTTATGTCAGACCAACTTGTTCAAATTCTACAACACACTCTGGCCTAATTAAAACTTTGGATCTGAATTATAGTTATTATTACCGGGGTTTCCGGATTCATTTGACTGATGTTTGTAAAAAGCTTACCTTTAGGGTTTTGTGATGGCGATTAACTATTTAATAATCAAACATATTGTAACTGTAACACCATTTACAAATATCTAATGAATATAGATTAAATAAAACATGGTTACAAAAAAATAAATGCTTCCGTAAAAAAAATAATGAATGTTAAATACATGCACTATTTTTTTTAACGGATACAGCTATTATATTGTTTATTAAAGGTAATGATGTGATACAGTTTCTCCTTCATACCGCGACTTACTAAGATGGGAATCCATGACTAAAAGAAAACAAAAGAGATTCTCATAAATATGTCGTATTAAGGGCCTATTCAAACCCCAAATAACTTATATTGCACGAATAAATACGTCGGTTTATTAGGTTTTCTACAGAAAATATTTTAAACCGTATTTTTTTTATTTTATAAGGTAAAAGTTTTCTAACGGTTTGAAAATCAGCGCCTTGGCATTTTGAAAACAATTTGTTACTATACTAGAGCGATATAAGAATATAAAGTGGATGCCTGCGCGAAGACAACAGGCAAAAAACCCCGCGGTCGCTTTTGTTTAAAACAGCCGTTTTAAATTCACAAAATGCTAATAGTTGCTGAGTGTTTTTTAACCTCATTTCCTTTTATGCTGGAAACTATGCAGGATATTTTATTTCTTTTATTTTGGGAGTTAAACCTAGCCATTTAGTTGGTGAAAAATGTGTGTTTGTTACTCTTTCACTCAAAAACTACTGAACGGATCTAGATGAAATTTGGCACAGAGGTAGATTATAGTCTGGAATAACACATATGATACGTTTTATTCCAGGGGTATGTTCCCTTAGGATAATTTTAATTTAGGCGGCAGCCAGTAATAACATATTTTAAGATGAAACATGTACAGATGTGACTATCTATATACCTAAGATATGTTTCTAGTCTTTCTCTTCTTCTTTCTCCTGTTTCCAGTCAAATGTTAATCTTAATATTTGTATTCTCTAACATAATTTAAGTACTACTAATACTATCGTTACTTTTATTTGTGCATGTCTCTGATTGTAAATGTTTTTTTTTATGTTTGAACAGAGGGCCTATTTTCCTTATTTTTAAGCACCGTTCGTATTTGCATCTCAGTCAATAACTCCTCCAATTTCTCAACATTTTGATAGATTGCAACTGAAATGTGAATGTAAATGTTGCTAAAAAATGAGTAGAATAATTGCCTCTCAGATAAAAACATTTCCTCGAGAAGAACTAAGCTGAACAAGCAGAGCTTAGATCACAGTGACGTGTCGAGTACACGAAACTATCAAGTTAGTTAAACAGTCGCTAGTCGCCCCAGTGAGCCGCGGTGTTAGGAACTTCTCGGATTAACGCAAGTGTCAACCGCTTACCGGACTCAATACGGTGGATAGATTCGTGCCAATGAATTTTCTAGTTTTGATTAGGTATGGCTTGAATGTGAACGGTGTGCTTTGAATTAATTAATGCATCACAGAAAGTTATAAATAGTATCTTTGTAGTAACCTTTATAACTCACTAATTTTAATAAATTTATTATGAAAATTTTAGACACGCGCATTTTATAGACAAACAAGTTTAAAAACAAACATTTAGGCTTTGCAAACTTAAGGACACAACTAATTTTAAGTGTAATACTCCGTGACTGACACTTACATTCTCGAGAGATTCCATCGTTTATCGAAATTTATATGACTGACCACGTGATATTTCTGTAGCACTTGTCAATCCCATTTATTTTAGACTATTTTTACAATCGCTTTCGCCGATACAATAAATTATTTTTGTATAGCTTGTCTCTTGTTTATTACAAACTACAAATGTAAACAATTTCTATATAGTTTTACATGTATTTATATTTTTAACAAAAATTTTAACTTTCGTTCACGAAACAGCGTTACACCGCAGATTACCTCCTTTTTGGTTTGCAATCTATCTACCTAATAGTAAGGAAAGCAAAGAAAACTTTTGGCTTTATTTTACCTTAGCGATAAATCAACTGTCCCACTTATTGTAGGCACTTACACAATTATTTCAGATCGTCCAATGCAAATACACAGGCTGATCGGGCCGCCAATGCAATAAAACGCCAGGCGCGGCGGCACCGGTATTCCGCTGTCGGAAATACCACGTCATGTTACATCTGAAACGAACTTAGCCGCTCATTAGCGATACTAACAATATTATCTCGGACTGGAAATTATTTGGCAATGAGATTAGTACGATTTTGTTCGGTTTTGAGACCCTTGTTGTTTAATTTTGTTGTTTTTAGAATTTGTGTCTTTTTCCCTGTAGTAGTAAAATTATGAGCTGTGTTAGCTTTAGGTACTTATATTTACAGCTTTTAGATCATTCGGGTTGGTTGATTTTAAAGTCCTTTTTCTGTGTGTATCAGTTTGGCCATTTTAGACTTGCTTTCTACGATAGTTAATACGAGTAGTTAAAGAGTGATTTAGTATTCAATATTTACAATCGATAGTTTTCATTTTTTTATTTAATTTGGATGGGTTAATTAGAAAGTTTCTTGTATGTGTTGCAGTACACTTTGGGTATTTCAGAATTTCTGCTTCCTCTCTGTGATGATAGGTAATAATTTAATTTATCTTCAACTCTTCTGACCGATGACGTTGAAAATATAACAATTGTAACTGTGGGTATATTTGTTTTTGATTTTATTGTAGCAGTATTATTTATTAATTGAAAAAAAGCTCGTGTTTCAACTTTAAAGTCAATATCACTAAGGTCGTGGTACCGTAGTCGATTATGCCCGAGCACGAATGTTCTCCAATGGCGGTCCACGTAATTTAATAAAGCGTCTCAAAGTGTTATAATGTCCATTTACTGTGTTGTTTTTCTTTTTATTAGGTTGGTAATGGCCTTTAAAAAAACACTACCTGCAACATCAAGAAAATGAGCCTGCGAGGAAGTTTTTTTTTAAACAAATCCCTATAATTCTTGCTTAAGGTGGATTTCAATTGATACCTAAACAAGACGAGGTATTTAGGATTGGGGATCAAAATCAAAAATTGAAACTTTTGGGGATCAAATTCAAAATGATTTTGTACTGTTCAATTATGTTTACTCACGAAGCGACAAAAATAAACTGAAGGAGTATTAAATAAATACTCATGTTTCTATAATAATTTAATCAAAAAGACACTGAGAAAAAAAGGGAGGGACAAAAACTGTCACGGTGCATTTTTTTGAAATGTCATTATTTTAAATATTTGAATGTGTTCACACTTTAACTGTTACAACTTTAAAATTAAATTTTAATGTTTTACGAAGAGCTGCCTGGTCTCCATGAGCTACTACTGGGTGAGACTATTTCAACAAATAGCAGAGAGTAACATATAATTTTAAACGTCTTGTACGTATAGATATAAACGGCGTAAAACGTTCGACGACGGACTTCAAGCGGTCACCAACACCAACAGCTACAGGAACACGATGTTTAGCTAAGGGAGTTACTCACGCCTCAGTGTTGTCGTCTCGGGACTCGGAGCGCTCAGCATTGGCTTGGCCGCGGCGGTGCCTGGCGCGCTGCTCGTCGCCCAGCCCGTACAGGCCGGCGACGGCCGCCATGCTGCTCCTGCTTAGCACCCCCACTCTCACATACTCCACCGACACCCACTCAAACAAAACCTCATCTTCGAAACGTCAAATGTCATCACACTGATGTCCACTCAGCTCAGCTGGCTAAATACCTAATTATTACCCTACAAGAAAAATTTGGACGCATAATTTGGTACAGTACATTAATTTTTCTTCTTCTAATAATATTTTAATCACAATTTTTATTATTGTATCTCGTCATAAGTTGGATTTATAGCTAGGCTACATTTGTTTTTGTTTTTATTGTTATCGTTGCCGTTGCGAGGCGGTGTGTGCGCTCGGCTTTATATCGGTGATACGCTGCATCTGTCGGTGTGAGGGGATCTTTAATATATGCGTTGTTGTGCCGCCTCCGGGACCACAAAGAGCGAGTTGGCTTAGTTTACGGTGCACGGCGGGTAAATTATTTAGGATCCGAGTTTTGTATAGAATGCGCAGGGACGGGTGGTAGAGGACAGGATTCATGTGACAGAAAAAGGCGAATCATTTGATTATTTACATAGGTCAAGAAATCCATAATTGAAGAGATACGCCCCGGTAGATGTGAGTTTCCCACCATGTTCCTATCAGGTGACAACTGTTACAAAACTTGCTAGATTTCTAGCGTACCTTCACCCACCTTAATGAACCATTATCTGATACTTAATACTCCAGCCTACTTCCACTTTCTCAGAAGATCTCTCCTATCGTCCACAGTGAAAACTAGTGGCGCGGTCAAGTGGCAATTGATAGCGCTCTGCCGCTATCGTCATACATATTTATGTAGCCAGCGCAGCTGAGGGCTCTATTTAAAACCTGAGGGGAGAGCAGTGATGAATTGATTCAAAACTTATGCGTGAAGGGACAAAAATTGTCTGTGTTATTTCAAAATACAGAACTGAAATATATATGGTATAAAAATAATAATCCTTTCGATTTTTCTTTGACTGCTGTACCAAGTAGGTTCTACCTACTATGCATAGAATTTGTTTATTACTCAAAGCCGGCTGCAATAATTTATAAAAAAAGACAGTCAAAGGTGGGTGTTTTTTTTTCATAAAATATGTTTTACTGGACGTTCCCTGTCAGCGGCCAACTATGCTAACACGCTTTAGTGTGAACGAAACTTAACATCTCATCCTTTGTCAAAATATTAACAATAGCGGAAATATTAAATGTATCAATAAAGTTACAACTTTGCTTCCCAATCGCTACCTACGTACTTCGTAAATACGGGAAGAAGAGTAGTCTTAACCATAAACGATTAGAAACCATTACCTAGAAGTCGGTAAGTGTTTAACCGGTGTTTGCTAAATGCTTGTTCCTTGATCAAATCAATGTTTGTACACGGACGGGCAGACGTGTGGACGGTGTTGTGCCGCCAATCAGTGAGCTTGTCTTGTCCAACCCTCGGGGAATGTCACTGAATGGATTGTGTTGTTAAACGGTACAAATCTGTGTAGTTTGTGCCATGTTCTGTAGGCAGTATGAATTTTAATAGTACTTTGCAGCTATTGAGAGTTGATTACAATTTTAAAGAGGTGCAATTAGAATGGAATCTTATGGGTTCTGGAAGGCTGTGCTGACCTCCAATTTGTTGAGTGAGTCCTTCCAGGAACCCGAGCCTCCTCTAACCAGGTCGTAGTATACAGGGTTATTTTTAATGATCATTCAATTTTTTTCCAGGTCTCAATCAATCAAAGATATAAGTTACGCAAAATTACACATCTAAAATTGAAATGAAATCAGCAGTTCCTTACGTTTTGCCGAATAAAGCGAGCACAAGTGTACGACTACTGATCTTTTCTTGCAAGAAACGTGTTTTTATTGACATGTCATACCAACCTGAAAAATATAGGCTGGTCATTGAAAAATTACGATGTATACACTGGTTTATGTCAAAAAAAAAATAGAAACAAAATAGAAATAGTCTGGGATTCACACGTGTCAATCCTACATCTCGAATATCTTGTCGAAGTTCAGAGAACACAGTGCTGTGTGTGTAACCAAGTGACCATTGTGTGTGGCATCCCTGTGGAATATGGATGCCTGCCCGTTTCCCCGGGCACCTCACGGGAATAGTGACCGTCATGCTATCTTATTGGCGAGGACTGTTCCTCTGTGACGGAGCTGTCACGTCTTGTCAATAGTAACGAAGGACCTAGATCTAGTAATAGGTCTCTTGGTTCGAAGTGAACTTAACGCGTTGTGCTGAAATGTAGTATGGACGGCACTGACGCCTGGGACACAATGTAGTATGGACGCATTGCTTTAATTATCAGTATAAAAGTCATTTATGTGGTAAAAATACAATATTCATTTATTGCGCTATCGTACACAAACATGACAATTTATATTACATTAAAAATTTAACACTTCAGAACTTTCCCTCCGTCTTACGAATTTTCCATCAGGTCACGTGTCCTGACGCGAGTTTAGCATTTTTTACCCATCCCAAAAAGTGCACAACGCCGCTAAAGAAGTTTCACTTCAAAAATAAATAAACCATAACTTTTTACCGTTCAAGTTCAAGTTTCGTTTGCCTCACGGAAACAATATTTGTATGGTCAACAGATACTTGGCAAAACTCAAAGAGTGTTTGTGTCTAAACACACTTACGACAGGTGCAAAAACGATGCCTACCGCGGGTCAAAACTGATTATTTTCATGAAAACTGATTAATTCTAACGATAATTTTCTGAAGATGGATCCTAGGTAGATAAACAACGAGATAAAGTTAAAGTTTACTTAAATAAAAGACAATACCAACGTCATAATATAAAACTTTCACAATTAAACGGATTGCGCACATAATTTAATTGCATTTAACATATTTTAATTGCATTTAAAACCAACTATGCACGGGTTTTGCAATGACAATGCTTCTAATACAAGAATGAGTTATAGCGTCGTTCTGAGTCGAGTCATAACTTCGTATGCAGAGTTTAATGTGGGGTACAAGTTTGCCCCGTTGGGATGCGAGTATGTACCGCTGGGGTATACGAGTGCCCCGTTGAGGAACGACGTTGTATTGTTTGGTTTTCTTCATAACTGTTGGGTTTGTGATTAAACTTTGTGAACTGGTTAATGTCGCTTCTGCTTTGAAATTACCTTGTAAGTGCATCGTTTAAGTTTTAATGAGTGTTTTGTAAGTAGAATGGGGATTTTGTAGAGAAAAAAGTAAGAAGCAACGGACGGATTGGGTGAGGCTTGTATTTTGTTTTTTTTTTCATTTTTAAGGAATGCGTCCTGTTTGGCGCCAAAACGCTCTTTCATTTTTTATCTTTGTTATTGAGATGGAGATCTATGGAGACCTCGAATAAGTTAGAGGAAAATTATTTAAGTGAAATAATAATGGCGTTTTTTAGAAGATTAACTTTTAACTTTATAAATAGCTTACTCAAAAGTACTGGTCATGTGACCAGTTCTTAGTAGCATTAAAAACATTGTTATGGCTAAATGCCAAATAACGAACAACTCTCTTCATTAAAATGTTGGTTTCTCAATTTCACCGTCTGCCAAGATGTAGCTACTGGACCTACTTTAAATTGGCCTGTTTCATTTAAGTCTTGTTTTGACGTGTCTACAAGATATCACACTTAATATTATAAAGGCGAAGGTTTGTGAGTGTGTTTGTTACTTCTTCACGCGCAAACGGCTGGACCGATTTAGATGAAATTTGGTATGGAGATGGTTTGAGTCCTGGGAAAGGACGTAGGGTTGTAATCCGGGAGTATGTTCCCTTGGGATAATTTTTGACATTAGTTATTCTTTATTCGTTATTATATAAATGTGGTTAATTAGTGGTTTATGCGCTATTAAGTCCGCCCTATGGACGCGTGAGCACGTGCTTGTTTCGATAAAATGTATAAGTTCATAAAAATCTAAAATAAGTAGTGTATTATTTTGCGTAGTAAAAATATAAATGCAAGTAAAATGTAGGATTCCTACCGATGATATTGATAAAATCAATCACGCCTCGAGCGAATTCGGATGAGATTCGGAATGTGGGTAGACGGTTAGATAGTTTTCATCGTAGTATTGCGATTTCGCGGGTGATTCTTTAATTTCACGCGGAAGCAGAGAAGCGGCAGCGAAGTCGCTGTAAAATATTTACTATCAGGCGTATAATCTACAAAACGGATTTGCTTTTCATCATCAGAATCAACAAAGCTGGGTCGTAAATAATGTACATTATAAAGGTGCGTTTACACAGGCAGCACACAGCTCGACACGTTCTGCTCAAGGAACAAGGGCTTATTGCTTCACCTACGCAATAAAATAGTGTCCCATTGGTCTCGCGGTTGCAAGTCTATTTCTTGAGTGACTACTGAGTGTGAGGTCCGAGGTTCAATTCTTAGGTCGGTGTAAGGACCGGTTCTGATTTGAGAATTTGGAGTTTATAACGTTTCAAACCTTGATTACTTTCACAAATTAATAGTGAAATTGAAATTGTCCTTTCCAAAATCGGGTAACAATTAGTTTAGTTTGGGATAGGTCTCCACTGATTATAAGTATTGTTTTAATGAAAGAGGAAGATGTTTGAAGGACAGTCTTCAAACAAGAAAATCCTATATTTTGAAGGACAAGAATAATTTTCTTTGGTGGAGTCTAATTAATTATCGTCAAAACTGGTTATTGTCCTTGTCCAGGATTCTTGCATTGTAAGTTAGTGTAGCAACACCTTAACACGAGCAGTCGGCACAATGCCGAAGCGAGCAACGTTCGTGGGCAGGTATATTGGAACCATTTGTAACAATTAATGGCTCAGCCAGATAATGCAATTAATGTTAAACTGTATGAAATAACACTAACTCGTATTTAGCAGCGGTTTCATTTTAATCACAAGGATTTTCAAAGTATTAGGATACATTCAGTTAATACGACTGTAAAGATATATTAGGTACCAAGTCTTATAGACAATAAAAACAACGGGTTGCACTGCGGGAGTGAGAGAAAAGTGAAAACTAGAACATTAACGTTGTGCATTTTTGATATTTTGGAATGGTTAGGGAATAATTTCGACGAATTGCTTTAATTATCAGTATAAAAGAAGTATCATTTATGTGGTAAAATACAATATTCATTTATTGCGCTATCGTACACAAACAAGGCAATTTATATTACATTAAAAATTTAACACTTCAGAACTTTCCCTCCGTCTTACGAATTTTCGATCAGGTCACGTGTCCTGACGCGAGTTTAACATTTTTTACCCATCCCAAAAAGTGCACAACGCCGCTAAAGAAGTTTTCACTTCAAAAATTGAGACTTACAATATTGGAAGTTGGATATTAAAAATAACTGATCTAAATATTTAGCGGTGGTACTTTGTAAACATCTCAACGTGGGAACTTGGGTGAAGTGAGCTCGAAGTGACGTGAATTTAATCCATAGCAAGGACCGCGGGGAGACCGGCATTTCCATTTCGATCACTTTAAACATCAACTTTATACAAAAACACATCGACAACAAGCACAATTTAACAACAAGTTTCTTCGGACGTCACACTAAACAACAAACAAAGTTCGAGGAAACATCGAATAAGCATTTTTTTTCGTGTTACATTTTGACGAGGCCGGCGCGGGCGTGCCGGTTGAAGTTGCTTCGTTAACGTCAAAGTGACAGCAAAACAGTGAAACCGTGAAGCATCGTGCGCGTCAAACGTAACAGTTATCGTATCGAATGAATGGCTGTCAGTTTGAGCCCTAGGTGAGCAACTAACGCGATGCGAGGGATGAACTTGGAAACATTTACCGGATTAAACTTCTCAACTTTTTGTAACTGTGTCAGTGTTTTTAAGTTTTAGTTACAACATAATGTTATTTAATATGGACTAATAAGTACCGGAAGACGCAGCGTTGGAAGGCCTCCCACAGGGTGGACCGATCAACTGGTGAGGGTCGATGGATGCGAGACGCACAGGACCGGTTGTTGTGGCGACACTTGGGGGAGGCCTATGACCAGCAGTGGATGTCTTTAATGATGATGAATAAGTAACTGATAGGAATAAATGTGTACAAACGCGTGTAACAGATATCTTTGGCCTTCAAACATCATTCACATCGCTGTCAATGGGAACGGTGCCCAGGAAATTGATTTCTCGAACGCTGATTCTTTGCCGAAGACAAGCCTAGCCATCTCATCTATAGTGAAGAGTTGACAACTTTTTGCTGATGTCCAGCAAGCTTAATAGTTTGATTGATTTCTTATTTATTTCAGTTGCAATTCAGTTAGATTTTTATTTTATTTGAAAATCATATTGTAATGTAGTTAAAGTTGGTATTCAAACGAATGAGCCAAACCAACTCCAAGCAAAACCGATTGCCAGCCACCACCACCCTAGCCGGCTAATAGTTTTACCACGGTATCAGCATTTAATTACAGTTCTAGTTAAAATTGTTTCCCTACCTATTTCGCTTAAACTCGGAACCATTCGAACATTCTGCCTGTTTAAGAAATACCAACATAAATGATTTCCTGTGGAATTAAAGACGTTCAGCCAAGTATTGGGAAGATAATCTTACAGTGCATTTTAGGTTTGCCCAAGATAGTCTAGGGTTAGGGAAATCTTTACCTTAAAAACATACCCTGTTGAATTTTCAAAGCTATGATCATCGCGTAGAATTGAAAATCTACTGCTCTTTTATTTCAGCATTCATTTAGATGTCACAAAGGGTTAGTCTAAAGGAATTTGGTTGGTTTTGTATTATATGTATGAACGCATGCGAAGTAGTCGATTTGATTGCGCAAGCCTCAACCATGATCGGACTCGTCATTTGTAGGAAATGTTTTGGCGCGCTTTGGAGAGTTGGCGTTTCGATTACTATGGATCCTCAGCTTTTTGGGGACTATAGTTTGTATCTTCTTACTTCCAATACGCTTCTCTATATATCCCATTCTGACATATATTTAGGGGATAAAATACAATTAACAAAGATCAAAGAAAAGACTAAGTTTGGAAAAGTTCAATCAGAATGCAGAAAATTGAAATGGCGTTGGACACGTGTTGAGAAAAAAAAAGGAGAAATGGACCAGAATAATTGCGGAATGGAACCATAGAGAAAGCAGAAGAAGTAGAGGAAGACAGCCAAAGCGATGGGAAGACGATTAGAAGCAAGTAGCTGGGCCAGAATGGTTACGCACAGCAAATGACAGAATCAAGTGGAAATCCTTAGAAGCCTTTGTCGAATAAGAATCTAACAGCGATAAAGGCTAATTTTATTTTATGTTTTAGTTAGTTGTGTGATATTTTTCCTCATTAAATCAAGTCGCTGGTACGTGGCTTGCGTTGGGTCAGATGAAACATAATTAATCACGGTGCGTTGTGTAAGATACCAATATAACCAAGCTGTCGTTATCGATCAGGCGTAAATTAAAATGTTCAAGCATACCAATTAAAGATATTCACAAAAGCGCAACCAAAAAACTTCATTAATTTATTTGTTCACCCGAAAACCCAAAGGGGTAAAATAAATTCACAAGAGCGTTCCAGATTTGGGCAGTTTTAATCAATCGGTTGCCGCAGCGAAAAACCGAATTCGTGTCCACTGTCGAGTGCAGGGTCGAGTGCCCTATAGAATAAGGGTGGCCGCAGACGAACCACTAGCAACACTAGTGGCCGGTGTCGGCCGGAAAACTGGTACGAGGGCTTTTTGTTATATTTTGTAGCAATCGGCGACATTATAACCCCGCTTAGTTTTCTGCCAACTACCTGGGTCGGCTTCCAGTCCAAGCCGATGCAGCTGAGCACCAGTATGTAACATGGAGCGTCTGCTTATCTAGCTGACACAGCTCATTTATGGGAGGTACCACAACACCCTCCAGTAGGTTTGGTGACACTTTCGAGCTTCTGTTATGGGTAACAGCTGACGAAGATCTCGGAATGACAGATTCTCACTCCGTGACACGGAACAAAACGAACCTAAAATAAGTAATAATAATTTAAATTTGCTTCATCCAAAGAGATTGAAAATTGAAAACTGAAATATTGTGTTTAATTTTCATTGAATATAAGTATTTGTGCTTTACGCAAAATGATTTGGAGTGTTTACAATGTGAAATCGTACAGGTATTATCGAGTTCCGCTCGTGTGTGCTCACCGTAAGGGTTGACTCAGTCAATATTGACATTCAGCCAGTGGCAAACAAAGCCATTCCGATACATATTCATATTCATACGTATTTTAATCAAACTTGTATAGATTTACAGATCATGAACTAATACGAGTTATATTCGTGGCCGCGCATTTGCGGTGAGCACAAATTTCGGCTGTCACAGGCCTTGAAGGCCAATTATCGTACTTATAAAGCGTTCAAATGGTCCCAGTATATTGTTAAGGGCCGTCAATATCTAGAAAAAGCTGGCACTCACTGACACGCTGGGTTTGTATTTTCGCGAGGATAATTGTGACATCGCCGGTGTGTCCAGCTGTGCGCGCATATATAGGCTGTCTTTGCTCTGTGTATAAAATGAATCGTTTCCAACCCTTTCATATTTCGTTAAATCGCTCCCACGTCGCGTCGGTTCGTTTAAATACGAGTATTGAAAGATAACATTTTATTCCGATGATTTATCTGTCATGGCGATTGAATTATGCAATTTAATTCGACTGATATAACTTTATTTATTGATATTAATTCGTGCGTCAAAAATAGCTGCAGAGAACTGTGCTTTTAACTACCTATCGGCATAACCTTTCACAGATAAATGAACAGTACATATCGTTAAAAAGTTCTGTTTCCGTAAATTAACTCATTGATATTATTATCTATCTATAAGAATAGTATAAATAGTTGTTATTTTTGGTTTAAATATTTGTAAAAGAATATTCTTTAACTAAAATAATTTTTTATCTCGAAATATGCAGTTTGTGTTAAATGTCAGTGCGGTTCGGGTACAAAACCGCGGGAAAACATGTTCTAAATAATTTGTGCTAAGACGTACATAAAACCGTACTTTGAATCTAGCTTTCATTGAAAAATCTATCGAAAGTTTTGGCTGAAAAGCTAACCAGAAAACAAAAAAAAAGTAGAGAGGAGCGATATTGAGGAATGGTTTTATAACGGCTGGCATTCCGCAGTTATTTGTTATTTAAACAAATATAACGGCCGGGCCAGGCTGTCGCTTTTTGTGCCGCCACATATTTTGAAGGATTGCGTTTCACCCATTGTGTGAAACATTTTTACGCAGCGCTGCAATCCTGTGTCACTTGGTTTTTGATACGGATTGCTCTGAGAATGATTTTTCCGCATGCGGATTTATAGAAACTATGTGTCGTAATTTAGTTTTATTGAACAATCAGTGATAGTATGATTCGTTCGCATATTTTTTTCTGTAGACAATCGATAATCAATTTTGTGAGTTTGAAAAGGTTTCTTTAATAGAACCTTAATCTAAACCTGTCTTTAAGTTGAATAAGCAATCACAACTCAAAGGCTAACCGGATTTGGAAGAAAGAAATCACAGGTATATCATGGCCTGCGTCAGGACATAATTACAGACCTTTTATCCCGATAGTGTATTCCTGGAAGATGCAGTTAAAGAAAAAAAAACAGAGATAGCATGACTTTTCAGAGGACAGAATGGAGGTAAAAAACGTGTTGCACCGACCTCAAGTAACATGGGATAAGGACAGGAAGGTCGGAGTTAATTCCCGAGGGATACTTTTCCATCTAAACGCGGGCAAAGCCGCTGGCATGAACGTGTCCATAAAATCATGTTATTATTTTAATTGACGTTTCATCCTTCCGCAAAAAGGTGCAATATTTACTTCATCCCTTATTCCGCCACCTTCAAAGTAAACAGGCCAGTTAGCCGTATCAAAGACACGTCGTTAAATATTCAAAAGACAGAACGCTACGGAAAATAATCTAATTGTTAAGCGACGAAACCCTAGATCACTTTGCTGGCGTTAAATAAGTATAACAGAATAAATGTTTCCTTTTTATTAGGTTTCTGTAATGTAGACGGAAGCGTTAGTCATTCTTGTGTCTATCACAGACTTCTTACCCTGGTTTTGCACCTATGGCACCTATGGCAACTATGGCAACTATGGCAACTATGGCAACTATGGCAACTATGGCAACTATGGCACCTATGGCAACTATGGCACCTATGGCAACTATGGCAACTATGGCACCTATGGCAACTATGGCAACTATGGCACCTATGGCAACTATGGCAACTATGGCACCTATGGCACCTATGGCAACTATGGCAACTATGGCACCTATGACAACTATGGCAACTATGGCAACTATGGCAATTATGGCAACTATGGCACCTATGGCACCTATGGCAACTATGGCAACTATGGCACCTATGACAACTATGGCAACTATGGCACCTATGGCAACTATGGCAACTATGGCAACTATGGCAACTATGGCACCTATGGCAACTATGGCACCTATGGCAACTATGGCAACTATGGCACCTATGGCACCTATGGCAACTATGGCAACTATGGCACCTATGACAACTATGGCAACTATGGCAACTATGGCAATTATGGCAACTATGGCAACTATGGCAATTATGGCAACTATGGCACCTATGGCAACTATGGCACCTATGGCAACTATGGCAACTATGGCAACTATAGCAACTATGGCACCTATGGCAACTATGGCACCTATGGCAACTATGGCAACTATGGCACCTATGGCAACTATGGCAACTATGGCAACTATGGCAACTATGGCACCTATGGCAACTATGGCAACTATGGCAACTATGGCAACTATGGCACCTATGGCACCTATGGCAACTATGGCAACTATGGCACCTATGACAACTATGGCAACTATGGCAACTATGGCAACTATGGCACTTATGGCAACTATGGCAACTATGGCAACTATGGCAACTATGGCACCTATGGCACCTATGGCAACTATGGCAACTATGGCAACTATGGCAACTATGGCAACTATGGCAACTATGGCAACTATGGCAACTATGGCAACTATGGCACCTATGGCAACTATGGCAACTATGGCACCTATGGCAACTATGGCAACTATGGCAACTATGGCAACTATGGCACCTATGGCAACTATGGCAACTATGGCAACTATGGCAACTATGGCACCTATGGCACCTATGGCAACTATGGCAACTATGGCAACTATGGCAACTATGGCACCTATGGCAACTATGGCAACTATGGCAACTATGGCAACTATGGCACCTATGGCACCTATGGCAACTATGGCAACTATGGCACCTATGACAACTATGGCACCTATGGCAACTATGGCAACTATGGCAACTATGGCAACTATGGCACCTATGGCACCTATGGCAACTATGGCAACTATGGCACCTATGACAACTATGGCAACTATGGCAACTATGGCAACTATGGCACCTATGGCAACTATGGCAACTATGGCACCTATGGCACCTATGGCAACTATGGCAACTATGGCACCTATGACAACTATGGCAACTATGGCAACTATGGCAATTATGGCAACTATGGCACCTATGTCAACTATGGCACCTATGGCAACTATGGCAACTATGGCAACTATAGCAACTATGGCACCTATGACAACTATGGCAACTATGGCAACTATGGCACCTATGACAACTATGGCAACTATGGCAACTATGGCAACTATGGCACCTATGGCACCTATGGCAACTATGGCAACTATGGCACCTATGACAACTATGGCAACTATGGCAACTATGGCAATTATGGCAACTATGGCACCTATGTCAACTATGGCACCTATGGCAACTATGGCAACTATGGCAACTATAGCAACTATGGCACCTATGGCAACTATGGCACCTATGGCAACTATGGCAACTATGGCAACTATGGCAACTATGGCACCTATGGCAACTATGGCACCTATGGCAACTATGGCAACTATGGCAACTATGGCAAGCCGTACCCTTGTTATGTAACCAGGATTTTTGTAAACATAAAATGATTTAAAAGAGTGTCCGTGGAGTTTCTTGCACGTTCTTCTCCATAGAGATCTACGCTTGCGAACGTGCAAATAGCTGCATGTTTTTGACGGACTGACTTTGACAATTCAAAACCTGATAATGTTTTATTTGAAATAAATGCTTTGACTTTCGACTTGGGGCAAGTCTCAAGATACTGTAAGGGCATTTTTTCGGGATAAATAGTAGCTCTGCAATAGTGTAGTTTGCTATTAGTGAAATAATTTTCAGATTGAAAACAAAATGGACTTTCAGAGATCAACTCCAGCAGACATTAAACGAAATAAACATAACCTCTTTAAATTAGACGATTTCATGGAAATGTAAAATTGCATTCGTCGTTTTAGTGAGAGTAAGCCTCGCGTAGTTCCAATGAAGTAATACCAATTTTCTTGTTCACATTCTTCCCAAGGGGGTAAAAAGAGCTGTTCTGTAGCTCTGATTGCGGTTACTGCAATTCCAGTGCAAAACAGACCGTAAGATCCACCTAACCTGCATGAAATTGGTCCAGGTTTTCTCCGAGGAAGTTAGGCGGTATTGACAGAGTTATGTCCTATTCTTTTAAACCGTAACATCACTTAGATATTTCTGATGAACGTGTACCTATACCCGCATTTCAAAAGCCTCATTGAATGTAATATGATAGAGGCAAGCCTATTGCCATCAACCAGGATCAAATTCAAACTCCAGGCTGCCACTGAGGTTGCGGAATTCGTTCGAAAGAGTCACCACGGCCCCTGAACGCAAAGGGCTTTAGAAGGAACACGGATGGGTTTTAGTCAGTAAGAGTCTGACACGCCCTTCCGCTCCAACCAGAGCGGAGGAAGTCATTTGATGATTTCCCATCCTTAAAAAAAAAAAAAGGCTGCCACTGAGAAATCCCAGATGGCTAAACCCTATTAGACTTTACCTGGGAAGTACTAAAGCAAAGCAGATCAGTTTTAATTAATCAAATCGCAGGCAACTGTGGCCTATCATATGGGTGGGTAAATTTACCTATGGACCAAAGGTGCCTGTGAAGGTTTACCCACAGTTTAAAGTTGCAGGTCATACTTCTGATTTCGGGTAAGGCCCGTAAAGCCATTTTAAACAGTGTCGGTGTCACCTAAAGCCATATAACAGTAAATTATTGAGCATTAATAGACCGATAGTGTTCGCAAGTGATAAATATTTGCTATGGCGGCCAACAGTACCGGAATAATTAAAAGTTACTTTATTTGATGTTAATAGTATTGGACGACTACAGTGTGGATTTTCACACAATACTTGTGCCCCATTCCATTTGAAATGTGTAACGGGGCCTCTGCGAGCTGACTTCGGCCCCTCGTACATCTACCAAAGGACCGGGAACCCAGGGTGCCGAGATTTACAAAGAAATAATAATAATTATGTTAAACAGGTGAGGAAAATGGTTCAGCTAATCATTCGTGTAATGCGATATAAAAACTCGCACTAAGCCTATGTATTATTCAAATTGATCCAAACACATCCGGGCCGTGCCCGGTGGGCTGGTTCGTCCGGAGCTCAAAACAATACCGGTGCGTACATTTCGTATGGACTCGTTCACACGCCCGTCTCCGGGCTGAGCCCGGGGTGGTGTTAGGCCACATTGTGACGCGGCCCGGACACGTCCCGGTCACGGCCCTGATATGTGTGGATCAACCTTTAATCTCCGAACCCTACTCAATGTATTTGGAATTGATGACATTTTTACTTTTTACTGTATATTTTCAAAAGCTTACACGTACTATTATCATCTCAACATTTCCCTAATATGTATCACTTCAGTTTTGTACTACCCGTCGTATCGTTGGATTAAACTTTAAAGTTACTATAACTAATAGTTTGTTGGTATCGCAAACCGAGGTTCACGGTCACGACCAGCCAATACACACCGCACGAACTGAACGGTATCAGTTTAACTCAGAGTAACTTCGAGTTCGGTAACTGTGCCACTTTCAGACTTCTACTTTAATTGCGAACTTTGTTTGTTAATTAATATTTCTGCTGCCATGGAAATGCTGCTGCGACGGGTAAGTGGCTTAGTTTAATTAGTTTTTATAGTTGAAAAGTGCAGTCGTTTTCTGGAACACAGGGGTGATGGATGGGATGGTGGTTTAGGAAGAGGTGGCGAGACGACCTCGACGCCTACTGCAAGAGTTGGTACAAGTTGGATTGGCAAAATATTACCTGGAAAGATTTAAAGAAGAAGAAGAATTTTAAGTGTATATACTTAGTTAAGTATTTATTAAAACAGTTGTAAACATCCATGTAAATAAAAAAATATTCCAAGAAGAAAGAAAAAACAAGAGTTTGCGACTAATATGACGCATCCCAAAAAAATAGAATAAACAAAATTACAAAAGTTATGCAAGTTGGGAAGATATGCGTCACATTCGCAGAGGATTTGGAGGAGGTCTTTGCCCAGCAGTGGGGAAGAAGAAGTATGGTAGAAGACGACATGTTGGAAGAGCAAGATAATGATGATGGTGATAGGAACCTTCGCTGATACTTGAACACATTAAATATGACCCAAAAACATTCAATCATCAAATCTCAATTAAATCACGAACCACACTACATCGAAGTTATTATCAGTTGAATCAGTTCAATTAATTTGCTCAGCAATTATTTCGTCTGCGACATTGATCGACCCCCCTTCGTGTCCTGGCTCACACCTCGTTTGAGACGGAACCGTTTCTCCACTTATCTGCGGATCCTATCCGTTTAATCTTGTGTCATCCCCTATCGATCTCGCGAACACATATTGTGAGATTAAATTATAAATCTTTGTCGGCAACTCCATTAGGAATATTGTGTACGATGTAGTACATACGTCTTCGTTTAAATTATTTTTGTGTAATTATTATTTTTGGTGAGCAAGTTAAGTGTTGTTTTTAAACTCAGTCTGCAGAATAGGCACTGAAGGCGAGGATAATGCAAATTAGGCAACTAGGCATTGTTAATTTTCTCATCAAGACTTATTTAAAAATGTGTTCATAGAATAAAGAATTTATGCACTAGCTTGCATATCTATAAAAAAACGGTGCTTTCGGATTTCTGTGCCCGGAGGGAAACCAATGGAGCCCTATTACTAGTTTTCAAAGAGTGTTTATTTACATAGCTTCCTAAAAAAAACTTGAAGATGCTCCCACCTAGTTTTATCACGTTATTTTTCGGTTTATGGTAAGTGTTTTTTGTTAAGTTTCCTATAGTAAATTTCACTTCACTATGCGTGATATTCTATTCCCTATTTAAACGTCCAAAAAATAGGTGGGAAAACGCTTATTGCAAATTCACGAAGCCGTCGAGTAACTTTGATCGAACGTAAGATTAAAAATAAGGCAAACTTTCACGAGAGCTTGCTTATCAACTCGCTTAATACTTAAACTCGATTATAAGCATGCAGGCGGCACAGAGTAGATAGGTTACAGAAGATTTTTTTCTTACAACAAGCGATGGCAAAAACTAGCCTAGATGCGCTTCGATAATAATATGCGCATGAAAATCTCACCGTGTAATTTAAGCGAAGTGAGCTGTTAATCCATGGCTTTAGGTGGAATGACAATTAACTTCACGCTCACACTAACTCACAAAGGCATTGGACAGAATGGACTGGTTATTAAAACGAACGTCGCGGCATTGATTGGGGCAGTTGTTGAATCGTGAAAGAGTGTAAAATAAAAAGAAAACAAGAAAATGGTGTTTTGTTTATACTTTTATGATTGTTACTGCTCTTTATCATTGTATAACTGAAGATAGACAATAGATTCCAGAGGTACATACTTTTTTGGGACATCTGTAACCGCAGTAGATCTCACTCAAATGAAAGTCGTATCAGAGCTTGCACTCTTTGTAAACGAGGCGTGTATGTGTGCGCATGCACTGACTGTCTATGAAGGGTCTATGTGTGCGTGCGTTTCTATGAAACCAGCCTTCTGATACCAATCTATTCTGTGTCCCAAGCAGGCAGTCGGTCCACACGGTGTAATATTGTTATTGGAGCCTCGAAGGCAGAGGCTGATAATCATGTTAGAGCCGGTAACTATATTGTGTTTGACGGCACAATGCATGTCAGTGAATAGACGTGTTGAAGATAAATTGCTGATAGAGGAGCCGGCTTTTCGTGTCCGTATTTTTTTAAGTTTTGGGGATTTATTTTAAAACGTTTATGTTTGGATTGGCACACGAAAAGAGAGGCCTATGCTCAACAGTGGGCGAAGTCCTAAGCTCAGTTTCTAAATCAAAAACTAATATGTTTATTTTTGTGTTTAGGTGAACGAATATTGACAATCACATCACTTAAACAGCATAACAGTTTAGACCAAAAGATTTATCAATAAATGTAAACGAACATAAGCAATCTTAATCCCCTTCACAGCCGAAATACTCAATTCCTAACAAGCAATTCAACGATTCCGAATCTCCGATTTAAAGGCAATGAAAACGCCAATAAAATATAACAGCAGATACATCAAGCGATCGCGCGGTTATGGGCAATCGTCACAAAATGGATTACTTAAAAGATTACCGGTGAGCGTTGCGCGACCTGTCGCGAGTCGTTGAGCCGCCGCTTCGAGTGCCACCAGTACCAGCGGCACTTGACGCTTAATCACTACGAGTTTAGGGTGTTGCTAATCTTTAGCTGCCTAAGTGAATTAATCGGTTTTGTTTAAACTGTGATTGTATACAGTTTAAGTTGTTTGTTTGAAGGGGAACATCACAAGCTACAATAACGCTGAGTGCCGTAAATACTTGACTATGGATCCCGATGAACAGTTCTTGTAGGAAAGGCTGCAAAAGCTAAGTCGTAAGAAAAAGCTAGCTTATATATAGGTGACAGTGATATTGAGTTATGAATAAATCACTGTAAATATATCACTTCATATTATAAAACAAACTCCCCTCGCTACCATTGACGGAGTGTTTCATGAGGACAGTGTATTAATTAAGGTTTTGGTTAAATTGGCTGAAGTATGACTATCATTGTTAAAAATGTTGTAAAACGTACCGATTGGCAACATAAATATACAGCTAGTAAGATGCAGATATTCTACACAAGACGCCCGGGGGGCCGGGAATCGCAGGACGATCCCCGGCCATCGTAGGCGCGGGCCTGCGGACGGCGAGCGTTGGGTGGCTCGCTGTCCGATCACAACCAGGTCCGGGTCGATGGCGCGTTGTGTTCCACACGCGCCTCAAAGAGATGTCAGCTTAGGAGACGGGGCCCGCTGGGGCCAGAGCCTGCCAGGGTTGCAGAGTTTTTTGAAAGAGTCACCGCGGCCCTGGAACGCTTTAGAAGGAACACGGGTGGGTTTTAGTCAGTAAGAGTCTGACACACCCTTCCGCTCCACCCAGAGCGAAACAAGTCATTTGATCCCATCCTTAAAAACTGCAAAGATGCAGATATTATACAAAATCACAGAATATTACAGAACGTAATGTCAGAACTAAAAATTGACGATTTCAAGTGAACTCAAACGTAAAAGATCCATTCCACAAAACAAAAACAACCATTGTCCGTGTATAAAACACATCCAACAAGGATGCAACAGTTCAATCAGCCATGCTCGCAGCTCAGTTGTTCAGCTCGTGGCAGGGTTCCCTGCCTACATTCCCGATCTCGCTCGCTACCGGAGCAGGCGGCCTATGAATCCGAGACCATAAATCTAGTTTAAAGGAAATCACGTGGATTTAAATAATCTTCTTTGTGGCTAGGATAAACTAAAGCGATACATTTTCTTGTTGGCTTCAGAGTCGGCTTTGAGCGGTTATTTACTTTTTATGTCATAATGTTATACCTCTGAGCGTCTATTCACCATTTCTGTTTCTGTTCAAATATTATGTTTTACATTTTGCATTATTTTAGCTTAACACGGAGTTTATGATTTGATTCTTCAGGGCCCGCTTGCATAAACTAGATACTTTGAACTCCGAGTTAATTGCTTACCCGGACCCATCTTTTATTAAATAGTAATGCCTCGTGTTAGCAATTTTATTTATTTATTTAAACTTTATGTACAATAGTGGTACATGGGCGGACTTAATGCATCAAGGCATTCTCTACCAGTCAACCTTTGGGTTATAAAGACTATACTGTGGTAGGTGTACAATAAATAAAAATAATATTCAAAATTGAATTTTAACAATTCGGAAAGAATATACAGATAATATATATAATACTAATAAAATACATATATATGCTAAAATAATAAACTAATAAATATGAATTTACTGTGAGTTTAAAAGAATTCTCAGGGTTATGCAAGCGGGCCCAGAAAATATTTGTATAAATTCCGATTTTCAACATGTTTAATACAGGAGAGTTACATAAGGATCCATTTTTGTTTAGGTCAAAAATTTTGGTTTTAAACGAATTTCTTACGCATTTTCTTACTTGCTACAATAAAAATGAGATTGAATCTCTCTTTTGTCATGATGCGGGGTAAATGTCTTACCTGCACTCAGCCAAGCTTTAAATACCAAGGAATAATTCAACTTTGTACTTTATGAGCATGCTCACGATAAAAGGGTTTAAATACTCGCCTGTGAAAATACCATAGAGTAAGTTCACGCCCCTAGCTGTTTGTCTATCACCATGGTAACCGAAGGAGGGAGCAAAACGAGAATTAAAACAACAACACTATAAGCACGCTGTAATACATTCTTAACACGCAACTTGATACAAACGATTGCTTTCAAACGTTCTCATTTCTGTGGAATTAAAACTTAAATTGAATTAGGTTATTGATTGATTCTGCCGAATTTACGGTTAAAGATATTTATTTCTCAAAAGATTTACAAATTCACTTATAGAGAAAACATAAATAGGTTTAGAAACAGTGTTATCTTAAAACTAAACATTACAATAATACTTCGATTTAACATACATCGTTTAAGTTTTTTTTTAAGGATGGGAAATTATCAAATGACATCTTGAATCACGGGTGGAGTGGAAAGGCGTGTCAGATTCTTACTGACTAAAACCCATCCGTGTTCCTTCTAAAGCCCTTTGCGTTCCAGGGCCGCGGTGACTCTTTCGAACAAATTATGTACGCCATGTATTGGCAAAACATAGCGTATATATATGAGACAATGTACCATCTGTAACCATACCTATGTTCAACAAAATAAATGATTTATTGATTGATTTTAATTTAACAACTTGACTTTGTTACTTCACCTAACAGGTAGGTTAATCACGATTTGCAAAAAAATATTTCACAGATATCACTTTTTTGAAATATTTATTTATTAAACAGTTGAATAATGGATACTGCACACTGGCCAGTATTAGACTGTAGTTGCGAAGTGTTATAGTGAATTAGAGTAACGTTACTAGTATTTATTGAAATCGTCTCTAAAGTAAAACTTTGAGCTGGTGATTTTCTTTTATTTATGTTGAAAGCTAGAAAAACAAGCCCCATATTCATGAGCGCAGAAGTTACCTAAGTAATGCTCATTTCAGCAAATAAAACTCAAGTGCATTTGAGCTATAGATCTAAGTTATGAAATATAGTTTCTGCTATAAATTCTTGGTGGACTATTCAAAACTTCGTATAAACTATATGCTGATAGGTACTCGTATGACATAACTTGCTGGTCGCCGGTGGTAATATTCTCGAGCGCGCGTTTTGTGAAACATTTACAGAGTGTGTGTTTCAACCAACACGTTTTATTTCCCCTTCTTCCTTTATATGTAAAAACACGTCTGTTTTCCCTGAAATCCTATCGCTATTAGGTTAAAATCGCATTTTATATGGGGCAAATATATTGCGAAAAACCAAGCATGCGTTCGTATCTATGCTGCCACTAATAAATACCCCAATAACTCATTGCACGACCTGTGCATAGAGCCTAGGCCAACGAGTGAATCCTTCCAGAGGAATAATAATAAATTGTTTATTCATAATAACAGCATTGTAGTACATAGTAGTTTATAGAGTTGACAAATTGTTAAGTGTACTAAAATTACAATTGAAATGGTGGTGAGGTGCTGCATTCCCAGCTAGGTTACAGAATAACCTGTATAAGGGAGTACAGTGCCAGTCCCCATTGGGTATTACAATAAAATTGTACACAGTATGTGGCAACACTAGTCTTCGACTACAATTTTATTATTATTAGTGAATATGAGTTGGGAATATTTCATGAATTCCAGTTATCATGTTAGGATACAACCATTGATAAAATTAAGGTTGAAGAGATCGCGGAATGCGATAAGGTTGCCAGTTGTAAGTCTTTTTGTTCTAGAATTCCTTTATTTACATATTTGTTATGTAGCCACTTGCGGAACCCTACATTCTTAAGACAATGACTAACACCGCATTGCGCTCTGCACCGTGAGATTCGCCTTCTCAGCAATGCGATGGCGTGGGAACGAAGATCGTGCAATAGCAGTGATTAATATAGATTTACTCTCTTGTTTCTCACATCGAACGATTTTCGCGCATGTTAGTTTTATCGATGTAATTGTAATAGTAACATTAATTATAAAGCCTTGTATATTGTCAGTGGTCAATAGTTCTTCCATAGTATTCGATAATCAGTCCACTAAACTACCCAAAACCCTCTCATCTTGTTTTTCCATATTCTGCAATAGTCCTGCACCAATCGGGGATTGGTGAAGGAGTACCTAACCTTGGGTATACTTTAATAGTGCATACAGGGATAATCGTCGGTTGGTGCCCCATTCCATTTGAAATATCTAACGGGGCTTCCGCGAGTTGGCTTCGGTCCCTCGTACGCCTACCAAAGGATCGGGATCCCAGGGTGCCGAGATTTTCAAAAACATTAATTAAATTATATTGGTTTTATTTACATACTGCAGCCGAACGTAATTTATTAATCCTAGTGTACAACAAAGTTTACGTAAATAAATAACGAAAGACAAGGACGAACGAACGTTGCGTAGTATTCTCATATCTACGTTAACGAATCAGAGGAGTATGTGAGCAGAGCATACTGTTCTTTAGCCTCTGTCTATCCAATAGTTTCCGTTTCCATTCCTCATATCTCAAGACCATGACATTTTCACTTTGAGTCGAACCTCTTTCATGCCCAGCACGGCTCGTATCATCATTTCACTTTCTCGACTCACCGGAGCACTCGCGACTTCTCACACCTCGCTTATTTCGTATTTCACTTGCCATGTCACATGACGGCTTCAAGTTATCAATTTAAACGATTTGATTTAATGGTTTTATATTTATGTTTTAATGAATACAGGTCTTGACAGTTTGTCTTAATTTTAAGTACCTGGATGACCGAGTTTTGCTCGTTTTTTGTTTTGGTAAACGTTTTCTAAAAATGATATCTAGCTGGATCGATTTATCGCTCCCGAAACCCCCTGAATACTAAATTTAATTAAAATCGTTGGAGCCGTTTCCGAGATTCAGATTAAATATACATATTAAATACAAGAATTGCTCTTTTAAAGGTATTATAGATTTATCGGCCCCAAAACCCCCTGCATACTAAATTTCATAAAAATCGTTGGAGCCGTTTCCGAGATTCAGATTAAATATACATATTAAATACAAGAATTGCTTTTTAGGTATTATAGATTTATCGCCCCCGAAACCCCCCCTGCATACTAAATTTCATGAAAAGCGTTGGAGCCGTTTCCAAGATTCAGATTATTATATATACAAGAATTGCTCTTTTAAAGGCATTAGATAGTTTGTGAATTTATTGTTTTAATGATTTATTAAAATCGTGTCTGTCTTCATTTTTTTCGTCTAGTAGTCAGTTACTACATTTAAGATATTTGTATTTAGTTGGACCCCTTTAACATGAAAATCCTGTTAATAGATATCTGTATTGTTTTTGATATCTTTCCAATAAAATGATAACAATGATTTTAATACCTCCATTTTCCATAAAATAAATTCACCAATCGCGTCCATTTCAATTGAAGAGTTCATTGTGTCTATCAATTATTCTACTCGAGAAATCATTTGAGTGAGGTGCTTATTGTTCGGTAAACGACTGTTTTGTTTTATATTGTTAAATTCGTAGTAAAAGCGGTTTCAACATCTTAAGTTTGATTGTGTTTTACCAGAGAAAGCAACACAATTAAGTGGATGGAATGGAATATCTTCTCTTTATTGTAGAATACAATTAATTACAATAAAGTACGAACAGAAAAAAAATCTTTATGGATAAATATATATTTATATCAGGGAGTTCGAAAAGGCCTTTAGCACGCAACGGGACTGTGTTATTTACTAAATAACTGTAAGTACTCAGAAACTATAAAAATGCATTTTATTTCTTGATTGTGATGTTAATTCATCACAGTCAAGAAATAAAATGCATTCAATATTATTTGTGGTTAAATAAGATTAATTTGAAGATACGAATTAAAATAGCAAAATATACAAGAACCAATTTAGAGTGGAACCTTACCGAGAAAGATACCTTTTCACTATTAAATGATACAGGCAAAGGCAGTTTCTTTAGCCGACAAGCCTTTAAGTTGACAACCAAAATGTCACGTGGCCTTTCACAAAAATGTTGGACAATGGGGATTATGCATGAACAAAATATTTATTATCTATACGGCTTATCTAAAAAGATACTAAAATATAATACTAACAGTGAAATGAGAATCAAAATTGATCGAAAAACAAACGAGATTTTACTATTTTAAACAAATATATCTGTCTCTCTCGCGAAGATGCCGTTTTCTATGGCATCTGTATAGGCGACATAGTATTTGACGTCACAGTTCGTATCGGACTTCTCTTTCTAATTATCATCTTTGAAGCTTTATAACTTCATCGTTGATGATGGTATTTTAAATTTGATTTCATAATTGTTTACTAGAGGTAATAAGTGTTTCATTCTGCAATTGAAAAAAATACATGCATATTCCCTATTCTTGTTATTGCTTATGCTGCTGCATTGATTTCTAGGTGAACTCGAGTACATTCTCAAACAACAGATTTTTCCACATCACAGTTGACCCGAAGTAGCAGTTATTCATATTCTTGAATAACATGCTTCACCCCAATAAAAATGAATTAAAAATCTCCCCTTATATAGCAATAAAGTACAGTCAAAACGAAAATAAGAAGACAACGCTACAGATAGTAAAGAATTAAACGACACGGCTGTTCAGCAATCAAGTAAAGTGGGTAATTTAAAAGTGTAGCTTAACTGTCGAGTCATGCACCATGCAAAGCACTGCGGTTAATGGCCCGCTGTTTGCCACAATTGATATTGCACCCTAATGTGGTATCATGCTGTTAGGGCATTCAAATTTCACGTGTTTGCCCAGGGTAATTGCCTAAGATTATCAACTTAGCTGGATCTGATTTGTTAATAAGGTGCAGTTTGAAATATAATATATAATGTAATGTAATATAATAACATATCCTGGGACAACTCACACACGGTCATCTGACCCCAAACTAGGCAGAGCCTGTACTATGGCAACCAGACAACTGATAAACATACTTATATATTTCTAAATACATACATATTATAGACAAATTACACCCAGACACAGAACAAATGATCACGCTCATCACACAAAGATTTGTCCTGGGTGGGAATCGAACCCACGACCTCCGGTTAAGCAGTCAGGGTCACTAACCACTCGACCAACAGGCCAGTCAAAATGGTTCAGTATGCGGGAGTTTCCATGTGTTTGATTGGCCTTAACATTTAGTTTCACAGTTATTCATAACTCGTGTTAAGCTACTGATTTGCGGAACTTTTATACTAAGAGCATTTGGTAGGATCAGCAAAACAGGTGCAAAGTAATAGTTCAAATTAATAGTAGTTAAAACAGTCAATCAATTGGATTTCGATACCTCCACGGACATCATTTACCGTTTGCATTGTACGAAATTGTGCTCGTATAACAACTCGCAATAATATAAATCATTACTATATGGATATGCTACAGTTAACCCCATTACTTCACCGGCACCTATAACGTTCAAACCGGAACACAGCAATGTTGTTTACCGGCAGAAATAAGCGCGTACCCCGGATGGGACCTTAACAAGAGGCCGGTACAAAATAAGGGTAATAAGACTCTCAAAAATAATAATTACCGGCATTATAAAATGCCTTCATTTAATACGGTTATAGATAGAGTAGCAATCTAGCTTCGATATAATATATTTTGTTTTAGAGAAACCAACCATTTTAGACTTATTGACAGAATGTCATTATCTCCAGGCAAAGTCAAATTGACTTTGACTTTGTCTGCAGCGTTTATTTCAATTAAGCCAATATACGGCACTTTTGAACGTCATCATTTACAGATAAAATAATAATATAAAACGTGGAGTCACTTTATTAATTTTATATTATTATATATATCGGAAAGGTAGATTCTTATGGAGAAGAACGGAAAAGAAACTCCAAAGTTACTCTTTTCAAATAATGGTTTTACAATATTTGGTATACAAAAATTTATTTCATGTTAGGTGAGGACGATGCACGCTGACTATGCTACTTACAAGAACAAAGTATTACCAGCAGAGGTAAACTTACTCTACAAATATTGGAACCATTAATTAATTAGCCCGCTTATGATACAATTAATTCCTTTATCAGATTCCCTTTGCTTAATCGCCGTAAGTGTTCCTTCATTTGTACTAACTTCAGCTACATTTCTATTTGTGTAACTACTGAAAACAAACGCGATAAGTACATATTATCTCGTTCACAGCCCGATATGTGCAGCGACTCTAAACCCGTTTCTGTCGGCTTCATGAACCCGCTTTAAACTCAACAATTTCCGTCTAATTATCGACAAACAAGCCGATTGAGTCAATTTGCTGCACACCCTTGAGAATGTTACACACTACTACCGAGTGTGCCTTTTTACAAGTAGTTCAGTAGTTTTTTTCTATTTTCAGTTGCAACTAATTTCTTTATTACCTCCTTTAGTTGGTGTTTTATTATCGTCTTCGTACCTTTAAGCTCTCTATTGGCTTGTTATAAGGAGGTATTGTTCGCCTCATATTGCACCGAGAAATTGACCAATCATATTTTGCTGCACAATTTTTTGCTAAGATCGAAGGAGACGGGGCTCGTTTAAAGCTGCGCTGGAATATTTTAAAAGAAGTTCTATTTATGTTATTTTCTGCGTTATTTACTGAAGTGTCTATGAAGGTGACGACGAAGATTGAGTGGTTCTTACTAGTAGTACTGCTGAATAAATATCAAAGGTTTTTGCCCATACTCCTCCAACCTTAGACTCATAAAAGCATTATTTAAAAAAATGCATTGTTTATGTGCTCGTTTGACCCCATTATCTATAAATACTTTTCATAATTCCAATTAGCCTTACTAATTTACCAATACCACTAAAACACATCAATAATTGATACCCCAACTCGATAATAATCGTCAACTTTTCCGTTATATCCCGCAGCCCTGCACGGCTTACATAAACACGCTCCGTCGAATGCGCGACATGTTCGCCGAACTACCTGTATAATGCACAATTTGTGGCCTGACTCGAATACGATGTCTGATCAATTTTTGTATGCTCGGTTGTTTGCTAAAAGCATGGCCGGTGCTACATTTGAAATTAAAAGCCGGGCTTCCGTTTGATCGGCAGCCGTTAATGATCGGTTTCCTAGGAAATCGAGGGGAAACAGTAATCAGTCAAGACAGTCTTGTTTTTACCTGGTTCTCTGTGTAGGTGTGAATATATTTATTAATGATCACCGTTTGATAAGCAACTAGGTTAGTGGGAGTCGATGGCTTTACATCTGAGAGCCAATTCTTCTCATTTTAAATCAACGTTCGCATCTCGAATGTGAACGTTGATTAAAAATGAGAATAATTGACCCTCTGGCTGTCGTAAAGTTTAAAAAAAAATCGTGGTAACTTTGTATGCACGTAAGAATGCCAATTCTACTAATTTTATAAGCAAAGTTTGCATAACCATCTCAGTCACAATATGTCAAAAATGTAGGGAAATTGAGGCTTTTTTGACGGAGCGCGACTGAGATGAGATTGCAAATGTTACTAAAAGAATTAGTAGAATAAAATTAGCCCGCTGGTATTAGTGACAATAAATACTTTTTCTTCCTTCTATACTTTGTTTATTGTTAAGTTAAAGTTCCCTCTCTGCAATAGACTTCTGATTATCATTAAGTTTAACCTACTATTTATAAATCAATATTTTAATCTTGTAATGTACTTACATATCGCGCTTTCATAGCTTATAAAACTGACGATTATTTGAAGGTAGCTACTGAATATGTTCTGCCAGGGTTGCGGAATTTGTTCGAAAGAGTCACCGCGGCCCTGGAACGCAAAGGGCTTTAAAAGGAACACGGATGGGTTTTAGTCAGTAAGAGTCTGACACGCCCTTCCGCTCCGCCCAGAGCGGAAGAAGTCATTTGATGATTTCCCATCCTTAAAAAAAAAAAAAAAAAAGCTACTGAATATGTTAAAGCCATAGTACTTATCACTATTTAATTAAACACGACAACACACCCCCATTGCAAGCACTTCTCTTAACAACCACCGCTGTGCAAACACAATCAGGTTATTGGTACGGAAAGTCGTATTGTCACGTAACGCATTTGATATTCAAAGCGCGACAGCTTGCTCCCGTCGCTCGTATCGCTCGCTCGCTTGCAAACGCCGCAATAACCGCTTCCGACAGCTGACATACAACGCAGTGCTTGTAAGCCCAGCCTCACGTCCTACGCGATGCCTTGATCAGATTTGATGAGCGAGTGAACAGATTGTGCTAATGCGGAAACAGGATACTATGAGCAATTAAACAACGATACTGCATGGATGTATTGAGAATATGCTATGATTTTTATCTAAAATTTAGAGAAACGAGACAGAAGGTATTTTCCACCGGTTCATATGGCGAACTTTAGTTTTCAGATGCAGCTGTGTACCATATGCATGACTCCATAACCCTGTAACAGGGTACTCCTTGGCTAAATTTGTAAGATTTCTTTTTCTTTTTTGGTCAATCAATCAATCAAATTTATTTTCATAAAACATGTGAACAAAGTTGTTTTTAAGACATTATTAAAGCATACATGTTTTGCCTATATCACAACATACAAATATATGTATATTATAGGTAACATTACAACGAGTTTTCCGTAGTTTTTATGTCGAAAATTCTTTTAAGCAGTAAAAATTATGAGTGCTTAACCATGTATGTAGTTCTTTTTTAAATAATCTAAGATTTAAGGTTTTTATGTCATTTTGAATTTTATTAAACACCCAAACACACATGGCTAAACTGCTTGTATTATATTTAGCTAGTCTTGGTAAATCGTTTAATATAAGTCTGTGAGGGTCTCGCCGGTTTCGAGGATATACTTGCTCTGCCTTTTTGAATAAGTTTTATACTTATATGTATATCTTAATTTCTGACTGTAAGTTTTCCCTGAATACCATCATTTTCACAAATCTGTTACGGTTCAAGCGGTGCGATTATGGAATGCCTTGCCCGTGTCGATAAGGCGTGCTAAATCTTTGTCCAATTTTAAAATTTTGTCAAAAACCACTACCTTTCTCTTTAATTGTTTTTTACTAGAGGTATCTGCTTTTGTTTTATAATTACTATTGTGCATATTAATCTATTATGTATTTATTGTAGATATAAATGGTACACCTAAGACTACCTACAGTACTGTATTTCCCCTTTCTCTCTAAAATCCATCCAAAGGTCGCTTTTAGCGAAAAGGCCACCCACTGTGTCACCCTGTGCAGTGTTTTCCTCATCTATATTTTCTGTAACTTATATGGTGTACATAATAAAGAGTATTATATTATATTTCTCTTGTGAAATCTATATTTCTATATTCTATATATAAAACAAAGTCGGGTTAGTTACACCATTTATAACTCAAGAACGACTGGACCGATGTTGAAGATCTTTGGTTTGTTGGATTTGTATCTGCCCCGAATAGCAGAATAACTATTAAAACATTGGAAAAATTTAAGAAAAAATAAATCATTTTCGAATACAACGCCATTTCTGATACACGACAAAAACAAAACACGGCAGAAATGAATTCCAAGGCGGTACGAAGTTCACCGGGACCACAAGTATTTTATAAATTAGCTTCTAGAGGCTACGAGATCACTCAATAAACTGTTAGTTTAGTTTCAAACGTGGCAGTGTCAACTATGGCGGGGAATGAGAGTTTTAGCGTGTCTTTAGAGACACGGGCAAGGCAATGAAGCGTGCATCGCCCCTTAAGTGACGTCACTTAAGAGACGATGCAGCCGTTACAGATATGTTACAACTGCAGCGTCAGTCAGTCACGTTTGCCGGTAACCCTGGAGACAGGTTACCGCTTTACGACGTATACTAAGGTCCTTTTAGAAGGACTACACATTTTTAAACGCACAGCGCCGTAGACAATCTAAGTACTACTCGCTACGAGTCTTGCATTCCTGTGCTTTGTTCATATTCATACATATTCAACTCAAGCCCATTTCTCTAGTACTTAATTAAAAGCGTTCAAATTCAAGTAGCTAAATCATCAATGTCGTAAGCTTGCCAAATATAGGGAAATTAGAGATGTTCCTGACTGACTGCGATACATACATAATTATGTGAACGTTCATTAAAATGTGCGAACTACCGCTCTAGTCCACGCTCCGGTTGTGAGTACTACGCACCTGACTCCGGGGAACACTAGTTACGTGACCAAACTAATATATTGATAAGTAACTATAGGTTAAATAATATTATAGAGAACAAAATACTAATTCATTATAAGAATGAAGACAAAATGGGTGGGCAGGCCATCGGTCCCGCAAAACGGACTGATGACCTGCTCGCGAGAAATGAGGTTAATTAATGATAATACGATAGGCATTCATTTTCGTAAGTCGCTAAATGTTTCACATCGAAAACCTATCAACAGTATCAACTACTGGTTATTTCAGCAAAAAGTTATTAAATATCTACTATTTTATTTTAACTTCAGTTAAAACTATTGCTGCCAATAAAAAATACCTGACTATTACGAACTTTGTAAATCATTCATTATAGTCATAAAAAAAATTTTTCGAATAGCAATGGGAGACCAAAGAAAATCCAAAAATGAATTTAATGAGAAGCCAAATCGACGCCTGTGTCGATAGCAGTAAAGTATTATTTACCGTGTAGAGACTACAGTCTAGTGTGGGCCGGATTATTTTTAGGTGGGATGATAAAATGTGATGAAAATAATAAGATTGTAAGATCTAAAAGGGAAGATCAAAAGATTATAATTTTTTGTAGCTGCAAGATATTACCGCCAATTTATAACTGTTGGCTTTATGTTAACACGCAAATTACCTGAGAGTTTTTTAAGTGGCGATGTTATCACTATTATTCTCTCAAAGAAGTGTCTAAGGCGTGCAATGAGGATATCCTATTGCCACTAACTGTGCTGAAAATCATCGGGTCACACAATTTGCCCGACCAGGAAATCAAACCCACTATAAACTCCGCAGGTCCACTGGACCATTGACATGGTACCTACTATAATGTACGGGTATACGAGGAAAGCAATCAATGCGAGAATTCTAAAGAGTTTGGACAAAGAAGAGTCCGGTCTAGATAATTGCGAGCAGGTACCTAACTACCTGTGTTCCATGAATCGCAAACGCTGATTGGCTGTTATGGACCTTTCGAACTCCCGGTCGCACTGATTGGCTAATCCGAAACGATGGCTGCATTCCTTCGACGATTCTTTTTTTTTCTTTCTTTGTGATAGTGTAATTATTTATTTCAATACCTAATCTGTTTACCTTTATCAGTGTGACACAGGGACACTGGGTCTGTAACACCCTTGCCAGGGTTGCAGAATTTGTTCAAAAGAGTCACCGCGGCCCTGGAATGCAAAGGGCTTTAGAAGGAACACGGATGGGTATAAGTCAGTAAGAGTCTGACACGCCCTTCCGCTCCACCCAGAGTGGAAGAAGTCATTTGATGATTTCTCATCCTTAAAAAAAAGGTCTGTAACACCAATAAAATTTCAAGTTACCCTTTTGAGGTGGACGCGCTGCACAACTTTATTTGACTTATTTTCTTCTTTGTTATGCTTATTTTGTGACCGTGTCAAATATACCTATGCTTTATTCTATTCAAGGGGTATTAAACACTAAATTTATCTTATCATGTTGTAACAAAATTCTGGAATCACCAATTTGTTTCCCCAGAAAGATTTTTGTGGGAATACAGAAAATATTTCCTCAGAGAGCTTTCTGGGAAGACGACGAAGTTAATTAAAATGTTAATTAATACTTGAAATCTTAATATTTGTGTACATCAATGGTAGTAGAGATAACACAACCTTAAGCTGGATATATTCCAAACCAGTTTGAAGGACTGCCCCATTTTGGCAAGACACCGGGAAAAAACCTTAAATCCATGCTTATAAATTTATATTATAAATGCGAAAGTAATCACGCCTAAACTACAAAACCGATTTAAATGAAATTTGGTACAGAGATAGTCTAGAGCCTGAAAAAAGACATAGAATAGTTTTTTCCCAGAAATCATCCTTTAAAGGGGTGAAAAGGGGGTGGAAGCTTGTATGGGGAATCAATAACCGCTGAACCGGTGTAGATGAAATTTGGTATAGAGATAAATTAAACCATGGAGGAGGACGTATGCTAACTTTTGTCGCGAGAAATGGGTTTAAAGGGTTAGAAATAGGCAATGAAAATTTGTATGGGAGTAAGTCATTATTGAAGATAAAAACATGAACCTTTGTATTTAGCCACTTGATAAAAAATAAATAGGTAAACATAATTATGTTCAAGCGTTTTAAAAAAAATGTATCAAAAGTGCCGTTTAATGGCCTAATTGAAATAAACGTTTTGACTTTGACTTTGACTTTGAGTACGAACTGCAAAATCATAAATTTTATATTTTGCTTTATTAGTATCATACTAAATTCTCTTATGGAGCACATAATTATACAGAAAAATATAGTGGCATCTAAAGTTCTGTCAAAAGAAAATAGCTCCAACCTTAATATATTTTAATCCTATTTTTAATAAAAAAAAAACACAGATTATGTACCTACAACCCTATTTACTGTAAACGGAACACAGTAAAGATAGGGCGAAACAATTAATTACTAGAGGGCGTGGCTTTACCCCGTCACCTTAACACTATCAATAATCCAAAACTCTTCAACGAAAATAAAACGAAGGAAAAAAAATTACGACCAAACATTTTTAGTAAACTATTTAATGTTGTGCCAAAAAATAACGTGGCGGGAATCTGCATTCGTGAAAGTGTAATAGTGGTAATAAATTGCTCTGAGTTCGTAAGTAAATTTCAAAGTTTCCAGGGCGGGAAGTCTGGACATAGTTACTGATCGCCTGCCGACCGCAGTTGGTACGGCCGCCCGTACACTGTCAATCTCGAACGCAATCCACAGATCAGATCATTGATTTTGATCGTGGATTGCGTTCGAGATTGACTGTGTACGAACGGCCTTAGGACTAAACGACCGAATTCTGTCGGTAGGCCACCGGTTTTCAACCCTGGCAGGGTTGCCAGGGTTGCGGAATTTGTTTGTAAGAGTCACCGCGTCCTGGAACGCAAAGGGCTTTAGAAGGAACACGGATGGGTTTTAGTCAGTAAGAGTCTGACACGCCCTTCCGCTCCATACATAGCGGAAAAAGTCATTTGATGATTTCCCATCCTTAAAAAAAAAAAGCCGATCGGTAACAATGCCGAGACTGCCAGCCGGCGGGAAATCTATGAAATGTATGTATGTAAAGGAATGGGGTAAACATTGAAGAAAATTTTAGAAAATATTCATGACTAGTTGCCGACCGCAGCTCCGCACGCGTGATTATCGAAAATTATCCCAAGGGAACATATTCCCGGGATAAAAAGTATCCTATGTGTTATTCCAGACTATAATCTACCGCTGTGCCAAATTTCATCAAAATCCATTTAGTAGTTTTTGCGTGAAAGAGTAACAAACATCCATCCATCCATCCATCCATTCTTACAAACTCTCGCGTTTATAATATTAGTAGGATAAGAGACTGAGAAATCCAGATCGTTAAACCAAGTAGCACTGATCAATCCGGGAACCATATTTAGAATCTCTCAGCAGAAGCGACTACTAGACCAACGAGGTTGTAAATAAAATATTCATTCCAAATCGAATTATTTTGTCAAGCACTGCATGTAGCGTGACTATGCAGTTTACAATTAGCACACAACAAAAGAAATTGGTACCAATATTGAAATCACCAATAATGAAAAGAACGCGCCTCCATACAGCTGCCCCGTATCGCAAACACTTTCATACATATCCCCGAGAGACGGCGCATGAAATTGGAAAGAAAAGGTGTCAAGCAAGCACTGTCATCCCATTTTCTTTAATTCCCAGTCCAGCTTGAAAATCTTAGCACGTACTGCAGAGCAAGACTTTTGCTCCAGTGCCCCAAAAAAATTGTAGTGCCTCCAGTGACAGTCTGCAGAATTTCACGGAAGCTAATAAACTTTTTATAATTAATATCGGGGCAAAGTTACGTGACAACGAGTGCAGGTGTTCCATCTGGAGTTGTTTTAGTACCTACTGGATTTCTTGGAATGTGGAATACCTAATTTGGTGGACATTTTATGGTTGAGTATCGTTCACATTTGTGTTTTTCACAAAATGTCTTTAAGTCTACTAAGTTAATAAAGTCCCCAAGGGTAAGGCAAACCAGTGTACTTAATAGCCTGCCTATTGCCGGATTTGTTAGTTTCCTTCATTAGCCTTTCTTCATTACAAAACCCAATAACCCTTACCTCGACCTCAGAATTGAACCCAGGACCTCCAGTTTAGCACAAACGCTTACATACTACACGATAACCAAGAAGTTTAAATAAAATAATACTTAAGAAGTTTCAAACTAATGAGAGGCTATACAGAAAATGTTTGACTTTGCTTAAGGCTTGACCTTAAATATTTGCAGATCATCTCATTCGCAATTATATTTTAGGTCAAGACTGTATTAAAGATATTTATTTTGTAACTTCCATTTTCAACAACCCAAAAACAATACCAATGAATACCAGAAACAGTTAATTAAACTCAAACAATGATCGAATCTATTAAGCCTGTTAATCTATTAAATAGAATTCGAGTATCGCTCCAGTTACCTCAGAAACCGTCTACTTTCGGGAAGTTTAAAAAAATATATTAAGACAATCGACACAAAAGGGAGAATAATGTAATTTATGCCAAATTAGCCGATGAAAGAACACAATTAAATTGATTAAAATTGCTTTTTAATGGTATAAATGTTAAACAGTCTTCTATGCTATTGAAAACGGGAGTGATATATATGGCTATAATAAATAATACATATATATATATATATTATTTATTATAGCAGCTATAGAAATACACACTCTGTGAAAATTTAAACTGACTACCAATGACGGTTCTCGAGATACAGCCCGCTGACAGACGGATGGACGAACGGACAAACACATGGACGGACAGCGTAGGCTTAGTAATAAGGCCCGCTAGGGCCAAAGCCTGCCAGGGTTGCGGAATCTGTTCGAAAGAGTCACCGCGGCCCTGGAACGCAAAGGGCTTTAGAAGAACACGGATGGGTTTTTTTTCAGTAAGAGTCTGACACGCCCTTCCGCTCCACCCAGAGCGGAAGAAGTCATTTCATGATTTCCCATCCTTAAAAAAAAAGGCTTAGTAATAAGGTTCCGTTGGTTGCCCTTCGGGTACGAAACCCTAAAACGCAGTATGTGCTATTTTGTACTAATTTAACTTGCAAGAAAACATTCAAAAATATGATTTCTCTCTCGTATGAGTGCGAACTAAAGCCTTTCCGCCACGTGGTGAGCTCAGCTGACTGTGTAAAACGTCCGAATTTAAGCATCGTGGCGTCCATTTTAATACAGTCCAATAAATAGGTGCAAGAGCTGTCCCCTTAAGAATGGAATGTGGTACGATACTTGTTGCTCGTTGACGCTGAAGTAGGTTCTGAATAGGTCCTTCAAGTCGACATTCACGGCACTACTTACAATGGGAGAAACTTTCAAAAGATATCTCAGGTCTTTAAGAAAACCGTTTCGCATAAAATTTTTCTTTAAAACTTGGCACGGGTTTAGATCTTTGCCAACTGTTAAGCAAAGCTGGTGTGTGTGATCCGTTTTACTAACAGGAAAATTGGTATCTATTGCTGCTTCGTCTGGTAGATCGTTGTTTCCAATGTCATTATTTTAGTTTAACTCCAGACACTACGACGATCCCTTCAGGCGATACGTTGTCACAGAGCTTCTGGCTAAACCTAAGCACCCTTCGCAACGATATAGACGACGTTAAATTAAACTAAACTAACCTGACATGTCTCGCTAGCTTTTGCCACAATGCTTCTAAGAAACTATGAGAATTCTCTTAACGGAAAATTAGCCGACGATGACACAAAGCAATGTACATGTGTATTTGGCCCAAATCGATTGCTAAGTACTAAGAGACCTGGCCTTTAAATCCTTTTGAAGGATATATCGACTCATTCTTCATGACAACAGAAAATCTCAACAAAATATACCTATATTTTATTTGAAAAGAGGAAATGACGTCGAATATATAGAATAAAAAACAAAAAAATAAATAAAAACCTGACCAAAATCCGCAACAATAAATAAAAAGGCATTAAGCATTACGTCATAAGTTGGGGCTGGCTGAAAAACGCGGCGCAGTATAAAGCCGGGCAGGACAGGCTGTTGGCCCGCTACCAGCGTTTAATTGAATCTAAGGTTAAAGTACAGTCAACTGCAGAAGTCGAGGAATTCCTACGTATTTGGAATTAAGAACCGTAGGAGCCAGTTTTACCAGGCAGGTGCAACTGGCGTAAGCCATTTTTTAATGGAATGTAGCTAGTTAATAATGTGGAAATATCTATTCATGGGCAAAAAGCTGCCAGGCTGGAATGGGACTGAGCGGGCCACACCAACCGCATGCATAGTGACCGCTGGGCAAAAGTCCCCACGCAATGGGTGCCAGAGGATGGACGGCGTCGCCGAGGCCTAAGGCTAGTTCGAAGTGGCGCAAGAAAAGAATGTCTGGAAGGATATGGGGGAGGCCTTTGTCCAGCAGTGGGACACAATAGGCTAAGGAATAAAAAATCTATTCATATTTTTTTTTGTAACAGGTCTGCATTCACGAGCTGAATATTATAGTCTATCAATAAGACTTCGTAAACCTTTTGTTTCAGTTATTTGGGTTCACGTAATTAAAAAACTTAATATTAAGATATAAGCCGTTTGCCCGATGCGTTTTACCCATCTGCAAATATAACCATTTTGCGTGCCAAATTTCATCAGTCTATCGGGTGATGTATTTATGAAATTGGTTGCTTAGTGCACTAACTTAGTATAATGAACTGTAGAGTCAGTGGTTTATGTGGTGCGTTGACTGTCAGTGAAAGAGTTCTAGAGATGTTTATTGGCTAAGTTGACAAAATAAACTCACCTATTTTTGACCATAACACAGCTTTTCATTATCTTTGTCATTATCATTATTTCATAGAAAGACGTGCACTGCTGGACATATGCCTCCCCCAAGTGGTGGTGGGGCCGGAATCGCCACGCTTGGCGGGTTGGCGATCGCAATGTAGCTGTTGCAAGTTGTCTCGTACGACACCCACGGGAAGTAATGGTATGGTGCTATTTTTTTACGTTCAACACCATCCATAACTAAATTAATGCCTTTAAATAACAAGCTATATAACTGAATTTGATGGAGAGAGTAAGATATGAATGGACATTTCCTCCACTCGTCTCGTCACTGATTATTTGCTATTCTGAATACGAAACTATTTTTAACCGACTTCAAAAAAAGGAGGAGGTTATTGACCACAGCCTAACAGTGGGAAGGCTAAGCTGTCGCTTCCCTATGACTTGTGTACAGGACAGTACCTGGTGTAACCGGGGCACACTGGGGCGGCAGTAAAGAGCGTAATGGCGCACTTGACCGCTACTCCTGTCCGATTAGCTTTTTATTGTTTTGAAATTACTGCATTTACTGCGGTTTGAGGAGCCTTGATTTAATCGTCTGCGCTGCAGAGAAGATTTGTTACATGGTAATATTAATAAGACCTTTTTATTATTAGATAAATAAATATCTAAGGGTTTATAAAGGTGCTTGGTGTCTAGGTTCCCATTTTTTATTTTGTTAAACAACGGATTGCAGCTTTAATTTTGTTAACGTTTTTAGTTTTAACAATATCAACTACATTTTTATCTTTACCGAATTCCCATAACTAAATTTCACTAATTTACTGCGTATAAACATGACTATGATTATACAATGTGTAATAGAAAGAAAATTCAATAAATGTTCATAAATAAAAAAATATTGTTTTTTGTCAAAGGCCATTTTGTTTTCTATATTTTAGGGAGTTACATTTTTGGAATCGTCTCCTTAAGCCCTTTATGTTGATATCCCGCATCGCTATGTCACGAAAAGTACGATTTGAGTTTACCTTCTGGGCAGTCGGATAATAATAAAAGACAGCCATCACTGCCACATTTACTTTGTTCCTTCAAACAATTTGTCATGTCATTGTAAAGGCCATGTCAAACACAGGCAGAATGATACCGACAGGCTTAGAGCTTACCTGACCAACGTTACATGTTCGACGCTGCATGAAACGCGATTGACATCTACGCTACGAAATAAAATTCGCAATAAAGTGAGCCGAAAAACTTTTATTCAAACGGTGAATACCGCCTAAGTTTGTGTGGTTAAACACAGGTTTTACTTATTCAAAAACCTTTCAGTTATAAAATTGCGTTTGTTAGAAAAATCTCAATCACTTTAATGATATAAACAAGCATTTGTTACAACTGCCGCTCATTGAAACGCTAAACGATTCATTAATCATTGCGACTGAGATGCGTATGCGAATGTTGCTTTAATATTAGTAGAAGTGACACTATGATGTACATAAACTGTAGTTGCGGTGTTTAATCTCAAGCTGATTTTGAGGCAAGACTATCTTTCTTTGTTATCTTGAAATTATTGTTCTGTATGGTGTCGGGCGTAAAAGAATAGCACCATACCATTACTTTCCGTGGGTGTCATAAGAGACAATTTGCAACAGCTACACTGCGATCGCCAACCCGCCAAGCGTGGCGATTATGGCAACCCACCCCAACCCTTGGGGGAGGCCAATGTCCAGCAGTGGACGTCTTTCGGCTGAAATGATATTAATGATATTATTAAAATGTTAAATTTCATATTAGTAACATGAAATCAAAAATTGTAAAGTGGTAATGGCTGTGTCTGCGTTGTGGTTGGTCGCGGGTTCGAACCAAAGCAGACATTAAAGGTACTTTGTGTGAGTATTTCATCGCTACTGCTCGTAAAACATCGTGAAGTAACCGGAATGTCCTTTCACTACACTTCGAAGACAAGTAATATTCAGCAAACCGCATTTGTTTTGCATGCTGGAGTATGGCTAAGTCCTTCTCACAGTGTGGAGGCCAGCATCATAGAATGATTATAATTTCATGACTTCTGACTTGTATTAGATAAATGCCACTGATCAAGCCCTCATTTATGAAGCATAAGTTTCGCAGCAATGAAGAGACTTTTAATTTAAACTTCACCAATAGAACACAGGCATATGAACGTAAATCGAAAAGTAAATAAAAATAAAAGACTCCATACTGCAGTGAGGGTGACACAAAAAAAGCGAAATCTGAATGTTTCCCGAGCGTCGCCAGTTCGCCATTTTTCACTGTTTTTGGTTTTCGAGCTTGGTTTCATTCGAGATTTTTAAACAGAGTTTTTAATTCCCACGTTAAATGATACTTATGTTTTCGTAATACACGATTTTTATAGATGCCATAATTCTTCAATGATATGACTGAATTAAGAATTTAAACATTATTATAAGCAGTCATGTGTTTCTCGCATTAATTTTAATTAATTAAACTAAAAAAAAAAACATTACAAACTATTATGAGTTCGTAATAGAAATTTTCGAATTTTAAAATAAACATGTAGACATCAGTCACTTCATACCAGAGGTTCTAACCAGAGAGGACAGAACACGTTACTTTTTTAAACATTGTCAATCACCTTACCCTAACAATATGTCATCATCTGCCTAGCCTTTCCCCAACTACATTGGGGTCGGCTTCCAGTCAAACCAGATTCAACTGAATACCAGTATTTTACGTGGAACGGCTGCCTACCAGACCTCCACAACCCATTAACTGGGTAACACGGTACTCCTTGGCAAGACTGGTGTCAGATTATCTGGCTTCTGACTATCCGCAACGACTGCCAAAGATCTACAAATGACAGCCGGACCAACGGCTTAATGTGCCTTCCGAGGCATGGACGAGTTTCGATATATTAAGATGGTCACCCATCCACAGACCAACCTTTGCAAGCGTTGCTTAACCTTGAAGATCGACCCATGTGGCTGTTATTATTTAGCCACCAGCTCCCTAATAATATGTAACTTGTCTAGAGCCTCAGGTCTCCTTCCAATCCTCAATCAACGGAGGTAAACGGACCTCCATTAGGTATCGCATAGCAAATTGATAACCTATCAGCTAAACTACGGTGACTCGTCCAACAGATTACATAATTACGAGTATGAGGCACTCACGTAATTCCTTCTATAAACCTGTCGCATGAATCATGAATGATGAGTTCCATTGAACTTGCAAGAAAATGTCATCGGCAAATTATTGGTGATGTACCGTGCAGGAAAGAATCGATCGCTTAACGATGCCTGACTTGTCAGAAACAGGTTGAATTGCCTTGCATTATTGAACTGCCTCGAACTGATTGGTCTATTAAGTGTTTAACTGTGTTTATGCGCTTCAGGTGGTTATGGTTGTTAGAATTAGTTAGACGAACGCTATTTTAACTGCACAAGGGCGGTTTCTGTTTGATCGAATGTAGTTAACTTAAGTAGTTTTTTTTTTTCTAATCAGGGTCCTATTTAATAAAACCGACAGCTAATAGGTGACAGTTTTGATAAGTTCCTTACATACATGTTCTGCTTAAGTAAACAAAAATTAATTACTAACGTCACATTTGGAGAAATATGTGACGACATTGTCAGTCATATAAACAGAGCCAGGCTTATGTCGCATTGTCCATCATCTTAAATAGCCTGTTTAGTAACTAAAAAAAAGAAACTAACGACGAACATGTTTAACCATAACAAAGCTCATATTTTTTGACATAACGACTCCAAACTCGATTTGGCAAAGGTCCGCCACACGGGCTTGCGTAAGAACATCAATCTATCAACAATTCGGAACGGATACGCGCCAGAGCACTCATCAGCCGCTGAATGGCAGTCCCTTTATATTTATTATGCAGCAAACGTTGCAATAAAAGTTATATCATGCATAAAATCACAACAAACACGACGACGGAATACAATATCGCGTGATGTGGAATTCGCCACGATACAAGTGCAACTATGCAAAGATATATTTGTATTTGTCAAGTTTGTTTCTGTATTTATGTGTATTTGCATCCAAAGTTCAGGAAGGAGTAAATTAACTTTGTAGTTTTAAACTACTTCCTTGCCTATTGTTATTATTCACGTGGGATATTATCATTTGTGCCTTGATTGCCTGTTGATGTCATGTTATAGATTTCTTTTTGGAATTCTACACCCATTACGATGTATGAATCCTTACGAATCCATCGTAGATTTTTCTGGGAACTCTTAAGTACCTATTCCACTAAATCATATCATTTCCATTATTATTTAGTCCACATTCCTCAACACGTTGAAACTCTTTAGTAAGGGCATTTTTCCCAGTTTCTTTATAAAAAAACATTCAAACGCTCGTAAATTTAAATCTTGCACCCTATACTTGAAAAGCTTCGTCGGGGATCTTGTAGCACACTCGAGATATGTGGCCCAAGTATGTTGCCTTGAGGAATATCAGTAAAAGTTGTGATAGTAGTATACATTTTTGTTAAGAAAGGAAAGCTTCAAAGATTTTTCTGTTGGTTTTGTAGAAGGCTTTAAGTAAGCTAAGATTTAAGCTTCATAAGTTAGATGGCAAAAAGATACGTTGAGAGTAAATGTATCATAAACTGTAGCCAAGTAGACGAGGAAAATTTTAATCTAATTATTCGGATATCTATACAAAAATGAATACAATTGCCGTATTGAATATTACTAAGGAAAAAGGTACAGGAAACCCTTTTCAAATCACCACATCAAATCTCATATCTCGTCCAATGAATACGAAAGTTCAATCCGCTAAAATGTTTGACGTAACCTCACAGAGTACGCATTCCATAAGACGTGTTCCCTCAATGTTGTTATACATTTGCTGGGATACGATGCAAGGCTTTCTGGGATATTAAAGTACGATTTTAAACGTGCCTTGCTTGCGTGCTTTTAAATATCCAGGTGTAATATTCACAAATGGCTTGTGCAAGCGAACAGAATTTCTTAGTTATATTAAAAAAAAGTACGCTCCGAAAATCCCTGTAAAGATTTGCACAAATCCGTGGCAGGATCTTTATTTGTAGCAAGGTGAGAACATAAAAGCATTGGATACAATTTAAAAAAAAAAAACATTTCAATCACTGCTCCTATGACGACGATGTTAAAACTGTAGAAAATTTCTGAATAGTTAGGTTACACTAAAAACTTCTTACATGCTTCACTTCTTGCATGACTAGTTTCCACTGAGAGATTGTTAAAATGATGAAACTTTGAAGATATGCGATAAAACGCAATCAAAGTAGCGAAGAAACGAATCCGTAACATCAAACTTGCGGAATACTGAAAAGTTCAATCTTTCCAATGCATTGCAGTCGATTTCCCGGCTAGAAATCTAGATACATTTTGAGTATTTCGCACTTCGCAAAAATAGAACACTAAAAAGCAAGTTTTCCGTCGCCTAATGGTAGACCACATTAATCATGCTAACTTCGACTTGCTCGACTGGCTTTTTATTGACGAAAGCTGCACAAAGAATCGGATTCAGTACGATCCGATTCTTTGTGCAACAGATAAATATCCATGGCGTAGTACGGTGACGATTGTGAATATTTCAGAATGACTGCACAGCAAATATAGATATCAGTCAATCAAGTACAGGTCACAGGCGTGCGCGTCAGCCAGCCCCAGTGGGCGGAGGATAAATCGATTTGTGGAGCGGAGACTAGCAAATCGACCATCGATAATGCTCATGGTGGAACGAACGCCTGCCTACTAATACTAAGGAGGGCTGCATATTTTATGATCGACTTGTCCATTAATTAATCGCTCGAACGCTACTACTTATCTACTGTTCGTATTACTCTGAACAGTAGTAATATTAGTATTATATAGTAGTTGTTTGCAAATGTTGCACTTTTGTAGCTATGCATGCACCAATTCTTGTATGACCCAGTTTGTGCAGTGCAATGCGGCTTAAAACTGGATGTGTATCGCCCCCTTCCGACAACCCAAAGTCAGTTTCGGTCGTCTATCATAGACGACAAGTCTACATTGGCCCATAATGTTACTGAAGAGAAGTAGAAATAGTTGAGTACAACCCTAAACTCACAATTTCGAATCGTTCAAAGTATTGAGCTGCTGAACTTTTGAAAGTAAAACTTTTAATTAAAGATCATATATTGTTAGAATAAAATGCAATATCTACTTAAGTCAATTTGCATTCAGCAAGTGCAAGTAAACGGTGAGCGCGTCCAATCCAAACTTGGTACCTTATTGTTGGAAAGTTCGGCTACGAATGCATCGACATAGAAAGGAAGCCGCGATATGACGGCTTCGATCCCGGGCGCCCGATTCAAACTTACTCTTTGTTTTACGTATAGGTGCCGCAAATTGGAAGAGACGCTAAATTATAAAGTCACGATTCCTTTTATAAACTTTGCCATATTTAATATAGAGTTAATAATCTCTGTGTTGAGTGTGTGTGTTGTGTGTGTTGTATTAGTTATTATCTTTCTTCTTTCCAATTGACTCCGTCTCGATCAATCACATTAATTAGTTGGTGACACAAATATAATTCTACTCGTTTTGAAAGAACAACATGGCAATATTTTTAACTTATAACAGACAATTGAATTATGATAAACTCAAATCGAGGTTTAGTTGAATGAAGAAAATACCTAAGAATACAGTACAATACATAATAAGTAATTATAAAGTTGACTTTTACCTTCGCTCATGGCTGTCCAATTAAAAGTGCCTCTTTGGCTGCGACGCGAATGCGATTGTTCCGTTGCACAAGATACAGTCAGAAACTTATTGATGTGTTAAATCTTCCATACTTAAACAATTACACTATGTGATACAATCGCAAGCAACTATATATGTATATATATATCGCACTGCACACCATTTCCGCGAGGAAATTGTCTTATTCAGCAAACAATAACTCCGCGTCGCAAATGCGCTGTGTTGTGATGTGCGCGGGACAAGATGGGCCCATAATTTTTTGAGTTGTGAGTCGCGACGCAAACTCATTTTACGTTGCCGTGAAGCACAAACAGGACTTTAGTATGCAACCAAATGCAACGTAAATTACGCGCCTTATTTTACCCTCGTTTCCTCGTAAAATACGCTCGTTTGGCCTTGCCCTAATGGATTAGAATTCATCTGCCTAGCCTTTTCCCAACTACATTGGGGTCGGCTTCCAGTCAAACCTGATTCAGCTGAATACCAGTATTTTACGTGGAGCGGCTGCCTACCAGACCTCCACTACCCATTAACTGGGTAACATGCTACTCCTTGGCAAGACTGGTGTCAGATTTTCTGGCTTCGGACTATCCGTAACGACTGCCAAAGATCTACAAATGACAGTCGGGACCAACGGCTTAACGTGCTTTCCGAGGCACGGAGGAAACTCGGTACGTTAAGATGGTTACCCATCCACAGACCAACCTTGGCTAGCGTTGCTTAACCTTGATCGACGCCTAAGCCACGAGCTCCTCCTAATGGGTTGGAATTATGGAATATGAATATGAACGGTATCCAACAACGTAAATAATACCACCCGTGAGAAAAATTGTACCTCTGCAGGGCAAAGGAAGACTGTGAAAACTATTACGGAGATACTGTTATTTTAATTTTGACCCTCACTTTGATCAAGTATTTTTTAAAAAGCCTGATAACACCTATTTAGTAACTGATATACTTACCATTAAAAACAAACCCTATTAATTAACATCTCAATTTAAATGTTCACAGAAAAATCACACCCGACGCTTTGAAGGCGCTGCCTCTTTTTCTTTAATTAAAATCGAGTAAAATAACGAAATAAGATTAATTACCGTTGCCCGCGTTAGGGACACAGAAACTGTGAGTAAAACATGCAGGCGTTTCTGTGACCACAAAGGAATTAAAGACGCTTTACAGTAAATGGTGCAACATTCTTTTGACGTATTCATTTTTCACGTCTTCAGTTCAGCCTGGCTGGGCTATTTGGATGCCTTTGTTTAAATTATGGACACAACATTGATCAGTTTTAACGTGGCTTTTAAAACTCGTGTGGCTGGCGTAGTTTGCGTATTCCTGTCGAGTATGCAGTGAAACGCTCATGGGGACGCCGAAACACGGAATATATCTCCAAAAGAAATTATACACAAAACATGGAAACTACAAAAAACTACCTACATCGAAAGAATTAAAACCAGCAATTTTATGGGCGTTTTTCCATACCTTAACGCAACTAATGACGTTTAAACGTGGCAAATCCGGTGGTAACGTTGCTAACCACCCCATTTATAATTGTTCCTAATTCCTAATTGGTCCTACCCACAATAATTGACTCGCTGAAACCCTTAACCAATATTCTTCCTGAAACGTACCAATAATGAAAGAAGTACACTCATGAACGTACTAAATCAATACACATGAACTATACACGCTAATACCAACATAATATAATCAAAAAAAGCCGTACATGTACCGCCTGATCTTCAACAAGTCGGCCAGGAGTCAGGCTCATCGGTGACCTTAACCTGATGCCAGCAATAGATGGTTGCCATACGAACGAGTCACAAGTTTGCATGTAAAACTATAGCAAGGCATCGATCTTCTTGCTAAGCTCCCACTCCTAAGGCTTCTTCACTCTACACTGGAGAAATTAAATTAAGCGTAATAAACCACCCGTGTTTGTTTTTCTGAAAAACAAAATTTATTAGTCTAAACCTATCGAAAGATCTACTAGCGTCGAAAACGAATCCCTATCCCCGATTTCTGAATAAATCATTTGAAGGCTGGGTTTTTCATTGGCCAAAGAATCAGTCGTAAGATTGTAAAATATCGCGTGAAATTGTAAACTATTTTTTCGATTTTTTCATAATATACCGAGAAGACTGGTAAGTTGGTCGAGTGGTTAGTGACCCTGACTGCTAAACCGGAGGTCGTGGGTTTCGATTCCCATCCAGGACAAATCTTTGTGTGATGAGCACGATCATTTGTTCTGTGTCTGGGTGTAATTTGTCTATAATATGTATGTATTTAGAATTACATATATAAGTACGTTTATCAGTTGTCTGGTTGCCATATAACAGGCTCTGCCTAGTTTGGGATCGGATGACCGTGTGTGAGTTGTCCCAAGATATTATATTATTATTATATTATATTAAATTATAATCTAATGAAGATTTATTACAAAGTATGTAAGGATTTTAAGGTACCTATATAAGTTCGAGATTCGCACCTCGCAGCGTCTGCCCCGTCGGAGTCCCTGTAGCAAACTTTAAAACATACTTGATTTTACACCTGAAACTCTCTGAAGCAATTGATTAAACGGAAGTTAGTGAAGTTAACAAGAATCTCCGGTGATTAACGCCAACTTTAAATCCAGTTTGATGGGGCAAATTGACGGTTTGATAACTTTAGCGGGTAAAAGGGTCAGGTTACCGACTGTTCTTATGTTCTTTGGTTCACTAAGGTCACAGGGTTTTTAGGGAGACAGAGAACCGGATATTGTGGGCTTGAGAGAGTCTGTGAAGTGCGCTAATAACCTAGCTGACAACTGAGAGGTTCATTTACCATGCTCATGTAAATTTATCTATAAATCTATCCATACAAATAAATATAATATAAATGCCTGTTTGTTATAATTATGAAAATAACAGATTTTAACTAAGTACATATTGTATACAAGTTCATACAGTACTGTTAAATGAACTGTCTGCCTGTCGGTATGTCTGTGTGTTCCGGCTAATCTTCAAACCGACTGGAGCAATTTTGACAGGCAGATAGCTGATGTTATAGAGAATTAATTAGGCTACATTTAAATTAGAAAAAGAATTAGGGTTCCGCGCATACAAAAAAACCTATAGAATTCTGAACAGACGCGTACGAAGTCGCGGGCTACAGCTAGTATGATATAAAATATTTAAAACTTATGAGTTAAAATATAGTGTTACATCCTGTCCTTGTTATCAAGTTGTGACAACGGGGAATTGTAATGTGGCCTCAAATAAAATATGCGACATCAATCCCACGGGTATAAATTGTATGAAAATATACCTCTATTTCTCAGAAACTCGCTGACCTTTGGACGAATAAAATAAATAGTTTTATTGTGTGTTTAGTAAGCATTTATAGGTCGGTTGACTGATTAAGGAAGGATTTCTTTAACTTTTATTGCAAAGTAAGCTTGTGAGCTTGGCTTTGGAATAAATGTACATATTTCATTGAAAATGACACAAAACAAAGCTTGGATTCTTCAAAGGTTTAGAGTTTTAGACAGTCACATTTTACCCATTTCCCAAGTCCGATCCCAAAGGGCGCGACCCTTTAGGGAACATTCAAGAACACAGCACAGAAGCGTCAATGTGAAATGTGTAACGCAACAGTTTACGTAGAAATTGCAGTTGGAAAAACCCAAAAACACTTTACCCAAACTGGGAATTGAACCCGGAACCTCATGCTCATAAGTGTTTTTTACAAACACTAGGCCAACAAGGCGGTCCATTCAGAAAATAAGCTAAAGTTTAAACTTACTATCCCACATACACATTTGCTAAAGAAAAAAATAACGCTCGTGGATGCTTCAAAGTAACGAGTAAATTTTTATTAATTACAATAACATAACTAAAAGACACTTTAGAACAATTACAGTTTGAAACAATGATTTTATGTAGTTGCCCACGCAAAGCTAGTTTCATAAGAAATAGAACGGACAAGAAACTCGATGCTTAATCTTTAAGTGATTATTACGGGTAAAGCTTCAAAATATGTAGGGACTAGTTAGATTGCACGGCTTCCAAGCTGTTGTGTGGTCATATTGGTGAAGTGGTTGTACGTGTGAGCCGTGGCATCCGATCAATATGAGTTGATGCATTGCCCTGCCAAGGGGGTTAGCTAACCCTTCACACGAGCGTGTTTCATAACTGCACCAATCATTAAGTTAGCTTAATTAATGTAATTATATTTAGACACATAAACGGGAGAAATATTATGTGTATTGTAAGTTAAAAATCTTAGTGGCCATTGTTTGCCTACAAAATTTCAGAAGCATGTACAGTCAGAGATGTTAATGGTTAATCATCTTAAGATCGAATGTCACTTAATAGGCCAGTCAAATTAACTTTGAATATTGCAGAATTTCCTAACACGATTTTTTTTTGTTGAATCGTGTATTTGACCTTAGCTATAAAGAAAAATTAAAAAATTTCCATAACCATTTAAATAAAATATGCATATTATTTAGTTAGAATGAAATATTTTCACGCACAGAAATGGCGTAACAATAAAAAAAAAGAAAATTTGGAAAATTAGTTCGATGAGTTTAATTATTTTTAATAAGTCAGCTATATTATTGAATCAGCCTACAAATTAAAATACACGCAATTTAATTCAGTAACATTTTTGCCTGAATCGCTATTGCAAAAAAACTGATGTTAAAAACTTGCGTTGGTTGGCTTGTTAAGAAGATATTAAAATGTAGATATTTAATCTACATTCACGAAAACAAAGCAGTTAATTTTTATATTCAGGTACAAAATCAAAAAATTACATGGTTTAAAAATGGGATAGTTAACTACATTTTTTTTTGTCAAAAATAGAAACTAATTCACTCTCCTGACTTACGTAGAACAAAAAAAAAAGTTTTTATTGTTTCTCAAGTGACCTAAAAAAGCAAGGTTATTGTCATCTTATCTAAATAATTCTCATTAACATGTCTAAACACAACCAAATTCGATACTTATTCGTAATGTTGACATAAAAATCGCAATATGGATGCGCGCCAAATACCGTCAAGTCTTTTTCATGGCAAGGCTGTGTTGCCAGTGGAGATAATTACGACAAACGAGGGGAATATTTCCCATTGACTTGTAGGTACAGCGATGTAATGGAAAAAATAATGGCTAGCAGTGGAAATACTGATATACTTAAATGTTACAATAATGAAAAATTTGTCATGCGTAAATAGTTATTTACAAGCTGTTATTTTACTTTTTTTCTGTTTTGTGTTACATGTATAGCTTTTTTTCAATTTACTGTTTCATATGATACATGTAGAACTTGTAGTTGGCCATATTTTGTTTAAACGTTAGCTGTAAGTTTTCCTAAAATAATAATAAAATAAAATAAATAATTCCGCAAATAAACATATATATTATTATTAATAAATAAAATAAAATATCGTCAGTTTTTTTTTTTGAATAAATATCAGCATTAATTTAAGCGGCAATTACATGATTTAAAGAAGGTAAGTACTGAAAAACATAACGAAGGTGTTATCTTCACCTTCGTTATGTTTGATTTCGTCACTTTTAAGTGTTTCTCTGTTTCAGCGTGTACATTCGGATCCCAATAAGAATTTTCTTAAAGTATTTTTGTTCATAATTTCATCCAACATTTAGTTACTTTGGTTTCTTGGATATTTTATACAAGTATAAGAAAAGGTAATAAATGTGTAGGTAGATATTTCAGTCCATTTTAATGAGATTCTATGTTCGAGGAAAAATGTCTATGTGTTTTTATTGTATTTTTGTAACAGAAAACTAAAAGAAAAACGATTGGATCTCATTTATAATATAAAAATGCTGTAAGTGAACTTTAAAAAAGAATGATAACTGAAACATGAACGAATAGAAGTTTGTGTAATCCGCGCAATGTTTTGACCGGTCTGTTGGTGGAGTGTTTAAGTAAGTAAGTAAGTAAGTAAATTTTATTTGTTTAAACATGGTGTACATGATACATTGCATGCAAGATAAAAATGTGGTAAGGAAAAGTTCTAACATGTTCAGCCGCACATCGTGGCGTACAAATTGGTAGGAAGAGATGGTGCATAAACCGTGATACTATTCATCAAAATTACATTTCATCATTATTTACCCTAACTGCTAAACCGGAGGTCGTGGGTTCGATTCCCACCCAGGACATATCTTTGTGTGATGAACATTTTGTTCTGTGTCTGGGTGTGTAATTTGTCTATAATATGTATGTATCTAGAAATATATAAGTATGTTTATCAGTTGTCTGGTTGCCATAGCACAGGCTCTGCCTAGTTTGGGATCGGATGACCGTGTGTGAGTTGTCCCAAGATATTATTTATTACAGATATTAATGGAATTAAATTACTTCTTTTCTTTTACAATAAATTTTACTCAGCTGTACGCTAGAGATAAGCAAATATAATGTAAAACGACGTACAGTGTTGTCTTTGTGCACTGAAAGTAAAAAGCCCTATAACCAAAACTAAAAAAAAACATTTACAAAAAATGTGGGCCGACATAACTCCTGTGTTCGATAGCCTGTTCTATACCTCACTAACAGTTCGGTAGTCTGCCGGACATACAGAATTATCTTAAATAAAAATGAGTCGTATTATTATAGATTAAAACTGCCATGGGAAAACGAAAAAACACAAAAACTATCAGTTTAAAATAACTCTTCGGAGCCCTTGAATATTTTTCTGTTTAATTTTAACAAGTAAAATTAAGCATATTTCTAGATATATTTTGCACTCGTCTAGAAAACTTGAGTATTTGTTAAAGTCAAAAGTTATGTTCGGTTTAGTTTTATACACATTAAAATTGTTAAATGTTTTTTTTAATCGATTTGAATGATTAGTTACATCACTAGGACCGCATTAGAATAAATTTAAATCAAATGTGTGCATAAAAGTTAAAATTAATCTTACTAAAACAAATGTTTGCACTTCAAACTCAAATGTTTACAGATTTATTAAATAAATATGTATCATTTGTATAAAAATGTGTTTAAAAGGAACATTTGCACGTAACAATTGGGTGTGTGAAAACGTTAGCTGAGTCAATACACACAATTCGTCCAGCGTTTTGCTCCCATATTTGAGCTTAAATATTGTTGCCAATGTAAATCTGAACTGTAACAGTGAAAGTTAGGAATGTACACGTACAGTGTACAGTTGGAATTTCAATACGTTTACCTAAAGAGTTTTAATGCACTACTGTTTTATTTAGAAAGGCAACTGCCCAGAAAAAGGAGCGTTGTGTTTCATAGTGCGTAGGTACCTACGTAAAAACTGTTAATTTAATTCCACAAAAAGTAATTTTGATTTACTTAAGCCACCTGGTGTTTTGCAGTTTTTCAGTATAACGTAACGCCATTACTGAGTTTTAAATGCTCTCAGGAATAGTGTAGTTTCTATCAAAATATTTTCGTTATATGATCAGTACTTTCAAAGATACCCTTCCCATAAACAAACAAAACTAATATAATCTTTTTATAATAATGTAATATAATATCTTGGGACAACTCACACACGGTCATCCGATCCCAAACTAGGCAGAGCCTGTGCTATGGCAACCAGACAACTGATAAACATACTTATATATTTCTAAATACATACATATTATAGACAATATTACTAACTTTACAAAAACCTGGAAAGAAATCAAGTAGGTACTTAGAGAAGAGAATAAGGAGTTCAAAATGGTTTACCTAAAATAGTTAATAATAAGGCCAAATTACAGAGTTAGAGATCATAAAAAAACTTAGAATAGCTATTTTATCGTCCTTATTTCCAAATAAGTTAAGCCTTGAGAGTGACCTATATTATTTCCAAATTCTAAACAACTTGATATTTTTAGCCTTATAAATAGGCTCTACGGGTACGTAGTATCTATTTATAGATATTTGTGTAAAGCGTTCAACAGTGGCTCACTTGACACTTCGATTTTATTTGCCTAAAAACCTCCATTCAGTTTATTTAAAAATAAACTAAAGAACTAAAGTTCGTAATGTTTGCAAAACGTAGTTTGTAATGAGTGAAAATTAATATACCTAATATTAAGTCAGATGTTCATCTATATCTTACTGCAAATTACTATGAAAATGTTGAGCCATTATATTTGCTAACAAACAAGATGCAAATGATATTCTTAGTTAAATGTTTCCCCCCGCGACCCCGCAGTACATATAGACAAAGAGCTAGATGAAACATTTATTTTATTACACTGCAGATAGGTGTGAGGGAGCACAAATATATGCTTAGACTGGTTCGTTCTGATTAGAGCCGGGATCTCACTCAGAGCAATTCTCTGCTTTTGTGTGCAGGGATCAGTTTCACTTTCAGATAGTTTCTAAAGCAATCACAAAAGTACTGTGAGATAATCCTTTTATTGAATTCGACAATTGGGTGATTTTTCCGATAGAGAAACGATTTCTTTATTTGTTTAAACATTGTATATGTCACCGGAAAATGGCAAACGCCGCAAGATTGTAAAATATCGCGTGAAATTGTAAACTATTTTTTCTAAATAAGACACGGATATATTGGAAACTATTGAATTTGGATGATTGATTGTATACAAAACGATTTGTTAATAAGATATGGAGAAATTATAATCTAATCAAGATTTATTCCAATCTTACGGAGTCTGAAATTTTCCGGTGACATATGTATATGTACATACAAGAGCATGCAAGATATTACATCGCAGTCAGTTTAAGTTAAATCATGTTTTGCCGTAGGAATAAGCGTACAAATATTTCCACAACATTGAAAAAAATAAGTAATAGGTATAGAATAGGCACTTACAAATTTTATAGTTTAGAAACTATAAATATTCTTATGTTATAATGTCAATATTCCGTAAATTTTGTAATAGTGTCAGAAAGAAAAATAGGTTGACGTTCATCTGATAAGTATATCTCTTCCTTTTTAGTACCTACCTACACCTGTGTGGTTGTTTAGTAGACAGTACGTATCCGCCGTAGGATATTCGGCCAAAGCTACTAAATCTATGTCATCATATTTATTTCTGGGCATTTATTGTAAATATTTTTTTAAGTTATCTTAACTAAAATGCTAGAGTGAGTTTGTTTGTTATGGATTCGAATGAAACTTGGCAGACGGGTAGATCATATTATGGAAGTATATTTCCTTGGGATGATTTCCGACAATACGCGGACGAAGCCGCGGGTGGCAGCTAGTCAATTTTATAAATTTAGTATCTATACTTAACATTCAAATAAGTTCGATATACGAGCGAAACGAAACTTAGGTAAAGTTTTGCTATGACAATAAATAAATATATAGGCAAATACTTCGCTATATTTGACCGCTGAAGGGTCATTCGGCTGTCCGGGAGGACATCATCCCTACATTCTAGTCGGACGAAGACAGATCACATTTATTTTGAATAAAGATCCAAGATCTGTAAATTGTACAAAGTGTTTTGAATCTTTTTTTAGATTTCCTATATCGCAGGAAAATCCTAAAAGATGTTAAGTGAAAGAAAAAAAAAGAACCATGAATTTATACATAAATGTATTGAAAATCTTCAAATGGAATAAAACAACCTGAAGATAAAACAGTAAATGTGGAGCCGATTACATTCATTTCTAACACAGTCAACATTGACCTACCCGATTCGGATTACAAGCAATTCTCCCATTATTTTGTTATTTCAAAACACATCTCAAAATAAACTCATGAATGACCATTCACGTCTTTGTCGTTCGTTAACCCCAAAAAAGTATTAAATTACTGAAAGCCAAAACAATAAACAAAGGCTGAGAGGAAAACCTTACAAAAACAGGAAACACTTTTTTTAGAAGTTATGACTAAGAAGGTTGGAAGGTGATTGGACTTGATACAATTGAAAGAAATATATCGTGGAAATTATACAGAACATATCAATGTAAAAATCGCAATTAGTACTCGTAGATACATTATACTGGTTGGTTCGAGGTGGCTTGGGACAAAAGTATCTGGAAGGTGGGCGAGAACCTTGCCCAGCCTGCAGTGGGATAGTCCAGGCTAAAATAAAAAATACATCATCTAGGGCGGTTTCCATAATAGGAAATATAAAAGAAATAACAAAATATTATACGTTTCCAAATCGGAACAATATTTTAAAGAGAATTCTTGACGTAACATTTAGTTCAGAGTATTTATTGAAGGTGGCTCGTCGCCCCGCGCAGGATGTTTAACAACGGGGGAGGATCCTCAAGGTCACTGGGATTATCGATGTTGGGGGAACTCCACCGTCGATGTTTTGCCAACCTGATACTAGATATACTTTTTTATTTAGATTATGGCAGGTAAAGTGTTGATAAGAAGTCCAGAAATAAAATAAAACTCATTGTGGTAGGTAGGTAATTTGGTCTGTGAGGTAAATCAAAGTGCGGTTGTGTATCCATCTAAGCTTTTAATTATTGTCTGTCAAAGGCAAAAGTTCTTCAATATGAGTTATTTTGAATGGCGTTTATTATGTTTCCGGTTCACTAAACTCACAATTTCATATATAAAAGCCCTGCATAGTGTCGCCTTTATCGCAACAACCATTCCATCAAATACATTACCACAAATAGCATCTGCTTTCATAACTTGTGTTAAATATCTGGGCGTTGTTCCATCTGATACCCCACTCTCGGTACCACAGCATGCGGTACCGAAAGTACCGAAATTCATGTCTGGGATCGTGTAGGGACTTCAAAAATTCATCGGCAGTGACACGTTGTTACACTACGGTACCTACTGGAGTTTAAAACTCGCTCGAGATAGTTCTTAGGATGTTTCTACCAAGTTTTTATCTCTTAAGGAAAACGGGGTGATCTATCTGAGGCTTGTTTTTTTTTGTGGTTTTCGAGTCGAGGTCAGGTGAGATGAGGTGAGATTGTTCTTGTTGTGGATATGTCACCGGTAAATTGCAGACTCCGTAAGATAGTAATAAATCTTGATTTAATTATAATTTCTCGACATATTATAAAAAAATCGTTTTGTTTACAATGAATCCCATCGAAATTCAATCGTTTCTAATATAACGATATTTAAAAATTTTACGGCGTTGCTATTTTCCGGTGACAGATATAACGTTGACGTACGTTTACGTATTTACGTTTATTTCTAAGTAATTTTAAATTATTTTCTTACCATATTTTGTAACTATGGTATCTCTCTATCAGGGACACTACTATTATTTTTCTCATTCTCGATCAAGTCGTTTACGCGAACTGAATTTTGATACGAGTACGTTACAAAAACGTTGAAGAAAAACTCGTTTCGAAAACCTAAACTGGTAACACTCCAAAACTTGAAATTTCTAGTGAAGAGCGCTTCCATTGAACTCGATATACCCTCACACTGGCAGATAAGTTTTCTTTGATATTCGTTCTAGTATACACACACTGATCCGTCTTTTTCACGGGTCGAACTCGGATTTCCCGGAATATAAGCGGCCTAATATCAAACGCGAGAAAATATGTAAACAACACGCGACTGCTTTGTCATGTAAATAATGTATTTTTCTAGTTTAGTAACACGACTTCTTACGGGAGCCGTAATACCGAGGCCGACTTTACTATTAAATCCCTCAAACAGCTTACATTGAAAATGTCGTATCTGTTTTCTATGTAAAAGGAATTGGCTTCGAGACGTAGAGTACAAATAGAGTTCGACGCTTATATTGCTGTGAATATCTTTTATGATGAATCTATTGACTGGGTGGTAAAAATACTTTAGAACGCCATCGTGTCCGATTTTATTGCAATTTTATTGCTCGATAGCCCAACGATGAAATGATTAACGCTACCAGGTGCCACTACAGGCGAGTGTAGGTAGATAAATGCTTGATTTCCGATTTTATATATTTTTAAAATGCGGACGTCACCAGTGATATATGAAAGTTTATCTCAAGGCGCTGGACGGGTGCCCTAAGGTCCCGCGGAGTTGGCGCGGCGCCAGCTCAGAGGGCTCCGCTGAGGAAAATACGCCACCATCGGATACGAACTAGGTACATTCAATGTACGCGTTTTAATGGAGCTTGTTGAATTATTATTTTATTCTGCCGGTTTTGCGGTTCCGCAACGCGCCAATACGGCTCATGTTATAGTTAAATATTACGTCACGGAGCGGTAAGTTGGCGTTATTCGGTTTAATGGAGCTCCAGAAAATATAATCGTTCTTGTGGCGTAATCTTAAAGATTTTCAGGGAGTGGAGGGCGTGACGTAACAAGAACAATTGTTTTTGACACGAGCGATGGCTCCTATTACGCGATTTTATGTTTCTTTGTATGTGTTTTACGTTCTGAGATGATTAAATGTTATTGGCCCTGTAGAGATATTTATTTTGCTTTTGTGTTATACATACTTATTTTTTAGAACACGCAGATTCCTTATCAATTGAATCGTATTAACTGATAACATAGTCAGATGGTAAAAGTATCCGACACCATACGATCTTCGTTGTTTCGTAAATAACAAATCCGCTGACACTTGTAACCGCTCTGCGGAAGCTACAATGCAATCGGAGCGTATTGCCTCGTTTATATCTCTTTGTGGTATTCACCGGTCGGCGCCGGACGACGCCGGACGGTTGTCGGCCGGCTGCCTGTTCAGGTGCCCACTTTGCGTGTGAGGCACGTCGGCGTCGATTCGACTTAACCAATAACGACATTTACTATCACAAGGGATTTGTATCACGATACGAACAGCTGGATGCAACTTTCAACAGAACTGCAAACAAAGTTTATCAAGCGGAGATTGATCTGTTTCAAAATGACGTTCAAAACGCATTTGAAACGAAAACAATCTATTTTTCACATTACTTCAAGGCCGCTGTTAGTTTACTGATCCCAAAGGGGGATGCCAAGCCGCCATAGTGATTTAGGCCCTGAGTACCCACAAGTAACATCGAATGCATTGGGACTTCTATAAACAGAAGGACAAATAAATAAAGTACAATATGTGTAAATGTCAAATCAATGTTTTGCAACAAATCTTTATTTTTTCCCGGATTTTAAATTGGCAACCTAGCAAATGTCTGTTTATTTCGTTGTATCGTTTCAATTTTTATTATTTATTTAAAAATGTTACTGACTTGTTTCGCGTCGTGAATAGAAGAGTTAATTACGTAAAATTTGCATATTTTTTTTTACGAAATTAAATTTCTTGGGCATCGCAAGGCCTAAAATCGGCATTCACCTGGGATCGGAATTTAAAATTTGCATTTAAGAATTTGGTTTTATAGTTAGACTAATTTAGTCTCAAAACCTTAATCAATTCAGAATAGTAGATAAGTCAAAAATTCAACCTTTAGTTAGTTACAAATAAAATAATTCAACATTTGTTTTTTTTTATGAATAAATTTACTAATAACCAGTGGAAATGGCGTCCCTTCAAGCACAAACCTACTTTTCTAAAGACTCCCAACACAAAAATATACAGTATGTATTGATCTTTCAAGTTATGATATTAAGTTATATATAATATATAGGTAATATTTATATACAAGCGTCGTACTGCTAAAATTATTTCTTAGTTTAATTTTATTCACTAAGCGGTCCCCCGACACGATTTGTTCACTTTAACAGGTTTTTGAGTTGGGAGTTTTTTTTAAAATTTCGGATTAAGTAAACAGCCACAAAAGATACAAAGTACCCACATAACGTTTGTGATCACATCTCGCTTTATTGGCTCGTGTTTTCTTAGGTATGGTAATCGATGCCGGCTTGCGGAGCCGCGCGGTTTCGTCAAGCGTTCAAAGATTTACACATCGTTTTTTTCCTGTCTACATATTTAATTTCTCGTTTGCTAGAGGCGTTCTTGTGAATGAAATGATTTAGACGAAAGGACTTTTATTTTTAGGTGGTTTGAACTTGATTGTTTTTAGGGTTCCGTACCTCAAAAGGAAGAAACGGAAACCTTCGTCGTCCGTCTGTCGGTCTGTCACGACCGTTTTTCTCAGGAACTCGTGGAGGTATCATGTTGAAATAAATTTTAAATACGTTGGTCAATGGTACCTTCAAACTCTATATATAGCTATTTGTGCATCATTTTTGTGTACTCGCTAGTAAATCAAAACTTCCCGTTAACCTAGAAACATGAAATTTGTCATGAGCACAAATAATGGAAAAAGTTTGATAATTGATCATTTGTAGTTTTATCATTTAAAAATCATGTTTTGCGATTAAACACTTGCAGTTGATGATGGCGGACATCAATGTACCTGCAACTATAAGTAGTTTTCACCTCAAAGCACCACTTCAAAATCATATTACAGGAAAACTGTTCGTGTCACAATAATTCTAATTTCAGTTCTATGGTACTAAAGCATGTTCTTAACATAATGAGTTTAAAAAAATCTTCTGACACACAACAAGTGTTTTTTGTTGACCAGTGTTACTTTTCAATGATTTTATTAAATATTCATGTAGCTTGGTTGTAATTAGCCTCGTGATTTTAGATGAGACGGTTAATTTGGCGCCCAATTGGTCCCAACGAATCTAATTAGTTTCATTTATTATACACATTCAATCTACATCGGTGAAACCATGTCAAAGCAATCAAATAGGGCTGGCACTGCCTACCCATACAGGCCTACGTACCGATTTTCAGATTGCCTTTTCAAATAAAAAATATATAAAGTCGGAAAAATTCAAATTGCCTGCCATTTCTTCCGTTATTAAAATACTGACTTCTATGATTGCAGTTCGTTTTATAAAACCGGCTCAACTATAAATAATAAGAGAAAAATAAAACAAAACGGATCATTGCAATTCTCGCAGCGTTAAACTCTGTAGTATTATTTTTTAAAGCCAACCTGTTGTTGGCGCTTAGTAGTATTATTAAGAATATTCTTTTGATATTAGAATTTTCTTTGGTATCAAAGTTTGCAGAGATACTTGTTCAACTTTTCCACTTTTCAGATGATTGTTTCGGCGAGAAAACAACCGTTTGAGTGTAGTCTTGAGTGTCTACACTTATTAGCGTTTAGCGATATAAGAAGTAGGTGTACAAGTCGGAACACTATTTGACGCAAATAAATGTTGCCTGAATTGCGTACTTAGAAAAACTAATACCTTCGATGAAACTTCACGCTTGAAAAATACACGGTATTATGACGCAACAAGAAACATCGTACTATCTCAAGACGGAAAACCTTGGTGCCCATTCAAGCAGAAACAAATATTTTGGGCGCTGCATGTAAATATCCCTTCCCTCATTTCATATCATGCCAGCAAAAAATAAAGCGCACATGCTTGAATCGTTCAGATATAGTTCGGTTCATTTTCTATTCAAGCTGTTCGTTATTCTTCCTCCGTTGACACTATTCATCCCGTGAACTTTAAAAACTGCGAGGGAATAACTGCTAACTGCCTCAGTAATGTCGTTCACTCGTTCACTCGTTCTCTATTCAAAACTTTATTCCAAAATGTTTTTGTTTATTTATTTGTGCCAATTTTAATTGGGTTATTTAAGTCGTGGGCCGGTGGTTGACCTGTTTCTTGACGGCTTGGCTGCGACGCTTTTTGAGTAGGCCACCGTATTGTTTATATATTTTTTTGTGTTTTCGTTTCGTGGCACAGCGGTTTGTTAAGGATATTTGCGATATGAGAAATAGAAATGGAAACTTAAATTAATCAGATAATCAAAAACAAAAATTAACCCTTTTTTTTGTAGGTGAGTAGAGGTTTATAATATAATTAGAGATGATGATGATTAGAAGGTAAATAAGGTTGTGCAAATAGCTTATTATGGAATTTAAAATTTATCAAAACTGCTATGTTCAAGCCTATATTCATAACTGTAGCCACAATTTAAGCCACACAACAACACCAAACACGATAAAAACCTACCAACACACAACGCATTCATCTTCAACGTAGCAGACGTTATTACTAAAGGCCAGCAGCACAGCTGATGCTCGAATCGCTTTAGTTCGGAAACAGTTCGATATTGTTGAAAAATTCCTTAAAACGTGACCGAGAACGCTCCGTACTTCTTACGAGGCGTGCGGGGTACTACTTACGAGGCGTTCGGGTACTACTTACGAGGCGTTCGGGGGACTACTTACGAGGCGTTCGGCATAAGCGTCCGTTGCCATTTCGAGCTAGAATATTGTTTAGCTAAGAGACGTTTCGTTGGCTTATTGGTTTTTATTGTTTAGCTAGAGACTAGGTGGGTTAACTTGTTCTGTTCTTTCATTTACTTTGACTTCTCTTCTGAAAGCACGATGAAGCTTAGAAAGCTGACTAATCTCATGTTGGGGGTTCCGCTAATTGTCATAAAATGTTCTGTATCAAATGCTTAAATGACATTATGTCTACTTCATGCAACAATACTTTACCAACATTATTATCTAAAATTCATGTAGTATATTGTCACTGGGTACTTTTCGTATAATAATTATGCCAAGAAAATTATTATCATTTGGTAAAACTAATATTTGATCTAACCGTTGTCCGAAGAGCAAGGGAAGCGAGTTCAAAACGAAAATTACAAGAAATGAAGTTAAATAGTTACTTGTTGTTTTAAAATGAATTGTACCATTCATTACACACCCCATATTGGCTGTTGTGGTTTGTAACATTTGTCTAAGTTGACGTAGGATTTGGCTACAGTTTCATTTGAATCAGCTGTGGACATACATTGGGGGTTGATCGTGAGTTAAGCCCGCGATATAGTGGCATATTGGTGCGGAGGAAAAGAAGACGAGCTGATGAAATGCGCCTCCATTATAATGTGCTTTGGTTTAGAAAGACGGCTAACCTAGGCTTTGGTGAACCTCCACAATAACACTGCTTTTGGGATGGAGAATGCTCCATTTGACCAGAATATTTTTACAGCGGCCAATCTGGTTCCGCAATCCGTTAAGAGATTTCCAGACAGATCGGCCACTGCACTTCGACTTAAACGAAACCGTATAGGTATCTCATAACTGACCGGAAAAAGAGTTAATCAACACGAAAAGAGAGAGAGAAGAAGATGATGTGCAGTGACATATTACGTGTGGCCTATTTATGCTGAGTCTGGTTTCAAAGCGTGGCAAAATCGCAATCACCGCGCTCTCGCCTTGCTCTTACCTCGCTGCCACCTTCACTCATTAAACTTTAATGATACACTTTATGTATTTGATTATACGCGGCTTGTTAACAACCAATTATACTGCGATTATGTGATTTGCGATAGATGGTATCAAAAGCGAGGCATTGATACGAGGCGCAGAGAACTATTATTACCCAATTAATTTGATTTGACCTTACTGCTTGATAGTTTGCTAATAATGTGTTCGAGACTCTAGATATTGATATTAATGCGCGTATGACATTGCTAATTTGTGTTCAGTAATTCATAACCTCATATACGCGTGGTTAATGTCTTCTTGCTATCCGCATTGTTTACTTGTTCTTTAACTGTTCCGTTTTTAAAACGTTGCCCCACACTAGGAACTTCTCCTGTATCGTGGGTGCGTTTACAAACATACAAAGTCACATACACAAACAGCCAGACCCGGAACAACTATCTGTAGGCCATACAAATAATTGGTCCGTGCGGGAATCAAACCCGCGACTCGCAGCGCAGCAGTCAATCGCTCAACCACTGCGCCAACCGTGCTGTCGAAACGTGTGACTATTGTGTGTATACTGTTTTTACTCCTTCTGTGCTGCAATTGTGTATGGTCAATATAATCGTAAGTAGAAGAGTGACTGTTATTTTTCCCGTTCATCGTAGGTACACATACCCTTGCGTACCTAAAAATGTAAACAAGTATAGCCATACACATACATGCTTGAAATAACCATGCAAAGATTTTCATTAATGTCATTGCAAGTAAACTTAACGCAACATTTTATATTTCAACGCAACCACCAGGTCGCGTAGCAACATAAAATGAGTCATTTTGAAGAAAGTACAAAAAACAACTGTCCTAAATGACTGTTAGTTTTGCATCAATGATATTGTGGATGAGGCACCAATTACGGACAACAAAACTAATAAATCATTAACACCCATAATAATGTATGCTTACTGAAAATTATCGTACTTTTGGCGGTTATTTGTGACGTCACACGCGTGGCTGCAACGAGGGCAGTAGTACAGTCGCAGCCATAACTCATAAATTAAAGAGACATAGTTTAAAATTGGCCACTTTTTAGCTATACATAGAATCCAACTGATTTCATGTTGAAACTACCTTTCTAATGCAAAGATACTCTAAATTGCAAAATAGCAATCTCAACAAATATTATAGCAAAAAATATAATAGGTAAAATTTAATAGCATTGCGGGCCCATTCGGGAGCAGCAATATAGCCGAGGACAAAAAGATAAATCATTAGCGAGCCCATTAATGTATGGTGCCACAAAATCACCGGTCGTGTGACGTCACGCGCGCTGCACCGGTACACTCGCACTCATAATTCAAAAGTGTCATTGTCGTCAGCCGGCTTGACTAAACCCGTGTATTTTACCTCATGCGAGGCTGTTATTGATTCGCAACCCGATGATTTAATTGGCTTAGCGATGTCAACTGTCAGGATTACTGTGTCGCCAATATTTCTGTTTGAATATCGAGGTTTTGTTAGGAAAAATCCGATTTAGTTTTATTCTCAAGGGTATTCAAATTGGGTGTTGTCAATTTATTTGGACTCAAACCGGTGCCCCTGTACTAAGGAAACCGATTTTTCAAAGGTCGTCTTGTACTTTATTATTGTTTTCAGACACGTATACCTACCTATCTTCATTTATATTTGGAGTTTATTCCTTAAGAAACTATTTTCATATTCAGCCCGCGGTATGAAAATTTTATGAGGAGTAAAATCGAGTGTTATCTAAAAGTGAGGCGTTACGTTCCTTTGCGCAACGTACTTTGCGCAACTTTCACTTCAAGATTATGTATGTGTGGATATACAAAGTATACTCAGCTTCATTTACCCTCTTTTTACATAATCTACACAATAATAGTTCTTAAGGAGTAAACTCCAGTCGTGCAAACACACACTTTTTTAAAAACACAGCCCATTTTCAGCTTTCACTCTAAACTCCTTCTGGAAATAAATTATCGCCTTGTAAAAGTTAGATAAGAAACAATTTAGTTCGCAACTGTACCTACTTACGACGAGCTGTCAGCTAGCCAATGTTAGTTATTTAAATAATTAGTTTCTCAAATGCAAATCTTCACAGTTTTAGATCAAACAATATGCCTAGCCATTTTCCAACTACGTTGCAGTCGGTGTCAGGTCAAACCATAGAGCGCCAGCCTATCTGGACTCTATAACCCAGCTGGTTAACATGAAACCTCTTGGCAAGACTGGTGGTTCATTTTATGGCGTGTCTTGAAAATATTCCAGTTTCTATAGTTTTAATATATTTTAAGTAGATATGTCATGCTGTTTGGTCTACACTGAATACGCATTGTGTATTTCTTTTTCTTTTAAATGTTTGTTTAATTCTTTTGATATGTAGTAACTGTGCTTTTGTGATATGAGTTTTCTTTTCTTGTTTTACAAAATCTATGTTTTATTCATCTATCTATGTACTTAAACCTGCCTTAAGATTCTACTAGCCAAGTTAGTGGAGGAAGGGGTATCAGAAAGATAATCCTGTACATACAGGCTGTTTTATTTATTTGAGGCTCCCGCATCGTGCCTATCTCCAAATGTGCCACCGAAAATGCACATCCCTCGAACCCGTTTGTATTTGGCGCTGGCTCTGCAGCGCGTCCGGTGTAAAATGGCCGGCATGCGGTCAGAGGTGCTCGCAGCGCGACCATGGGGGCGTTACTTCCCTTTTGAGGCTATCTAGCGCGAGTGCTAAATGATACATGCCTGTTTGCCTTTCCGAACTGGTCTCGACTGTTTGCCAGGTTGTGATCGAGGTCAGTACGTACGTTAGAGTGCAGATAATGAGGCTGGGATCATCCCGGAAATAAATGTTAACCAAGTTGAAGGCATCATTAGTACTTTTTGTAAAGACTTCGTCGCAAACTTGAACCCCTATTTGACCCACTCTCGGGTAAAGGGTATTTGCACATTTTTTTGCACTTCTATCACTTTAGTTGATGTCTAGATGTTGGGTGTATGTATTGTCTGTGATTTAGACTGCCCTGAAACTTAGCCCCGGAATGGTTTCACAGCAAAAATATCGTCAAAAACATTTCCTAAGTTAATAAATTAAGTTAAAAATAACCAAGGCCGTATCATAAAGCCTTTCTTTTCTCTTTAAACCATAAAGACAATGTTGACAAAGACCACATTGTTACCACAAAAAAGCCGTTAACGCGATCGTAAAAATTCAGTGGTTCCTACCACACGCGACCACATATTGACACTGCGCGAGTAACCAGTGACGGAGCCACGTGCTCGCTCGCGACATAACTATACACCCTGTGTTATTGTAAGTACCAACTGCAATTGGATTGTTTCTATTTTTAGGTTTCTTTTAAAAAAGTTGTCAAAGATAGAGGTGTTTGATAAATAGAGGTAAGTATGTTGAAATAATGAGGGTGGTGTAAGCATTAGACTACAACGTATCGTTAAGTAGTGTAGAATGTTATTAAAAAATCTTGATTTTTAAAAATGTTCATTCTTGTGAAAGATTAGGAATAACAAATAAAATTTCCAATATTTCACTAAATAACTTAAACATCAACTGGTTCTAAAGACTACAAGGAGATGGCTATTTAAAAAACAAAATTGATTGTCTGTAAAGTCGGTTTACGGACGATAGTTTAACGTGACATCGTCATAACAAAACATTGATGAAATGATTGCATGTTTTTATGAATAAAATTGAATCGTGCAGCGTTCTCGCTCCGATCGTAACGTTACAATGAGCGTAACGTTACAATGAGTCATCCTCTTTCGTGCGTGCAGCCGGCGTTTATCGATTTATTAGAAGTTGTCACGTCTAAAATCGCGTTTCTCAGCACTTGCCAAAACTTGAACAACAGAGACACGATCACAAAATGTTCCACTAAACTCAAACTACCCAGTAACTACAACTACCTCCTCAGACTAATACGAAGCTTTTGCTTCTTAAAGAATTTTATTCAGAGAAATTGCGGCCCGGGAAACTTTCATGCAAGCGCTCTCCATTAAGAGAACTCGCTAAGAATCAAAAGTTGCAAGTTGAAAAGTATTGTGCTACCTCTTAATGCCACATGTACTCGTGTGTAAGGTACGGGATAACTTTTTGCAACAATTGCCTTGGACTCTCGTATTGTTGCGTCCGAGGCTTTTGAATCATGTTTTTTTTGGTGTATTTTTTTTTCTATTAGCTAACTAACTCACACACTGTAAAATCAATTGTTTGCAATATTTGTAAATACGTGAGTACCATGTATTGTAAAAAAAAATATTTGAAAATAGTAACTATGGAGTTTCTTATCCGTTCTTCACCATAAGAATCTTTGTGAATGGACAGTAGAGTCGCTTTACTTAAATACATATTCTTTCAACTGTAATGTTGACGTTCAAAAGTGCCTTTTAATGGCCTAATTGGAATAAACGTTTTGACTTTGACTTGACTATGACTTTGTTTCTGCCGCCAAGTGGTGCTGTTGTGTTCCAGCACTGCGATTACTGTCTCATTAAAAATAAATCAATCTGACTAGTCTTTTCCCAACTTTACAATTATTTTGGGATTGGTTTCTGGATCAGAAATAAGAGAAAGAAAACTTGTTTATTTGGCACACACAGACACACACAATAAAATAAAACACAAAAGAATTATATTGTGTCCAGTTCAGCAAAATGCCAGACAACTAGACACTGGTTTTCAACTGAACCTTACGTTGAAGTCACGGATTTGAATCAGTTTTGTAATGTTGTTAAATATACAGGTAAATAGATAAATGTAGATTATATATGTAGTAGACAACATATTTATATATAATTATAATAATATGGCGCCCAGTGATAAAAAAAAACATGCGGGGCAGTCTTTGGGGACTGCCGATAGAAGTGAAAACTAAGCGAAAGCTAAAGCGTTCGGTGATGATGACGCGAGTTCCATGATTTTTGTTCACCCAAAAAGTACACATATATACACAGTATACATATAGCTCATGGAAAGCGTTCGGTGACGATGACGCGAGTTCCATGATTTTTTTTTACCCAAAAAGTGCACAACGCGCAAAAATTACGTCTTGTCATTATTAAAAAACCTCGACAGGTTTTTGTTCTTTAGCCGATCGTTATCAGATTATTAAAAAATGAGCATTTTCTTTGAACAGCGAATGATTTTTGGCGTAAAACGAATTTTGCTTGACGGAAATTGTTTTCCAATTATTTTATGCAATAAACAATTTTTTCTGGAAGCGTAGAAATACGAATTTCTTTACTATTTTATAGAAGATTGTTCTTTAAGATAGAACCTTAAGCTACTTAGATTTTGCGGCCATGTTTAGTTATGATATTTTTCCTAAGATTGTTTTCCTAAAAAATGATATCTAAACGTGCCAGACGAAGTTTCTTTTTAACTTCGAAATACTAAAATTAAAGGAAAATGTATCAAGTATAACGAAAAGAAAAAAATATCTGACAGTTGCATTGAGTTAGAACTCGCTTGTAAGATTTAGTATCATATAATCTAAACAACAATCTATCGAACGGGAAGAGTATCTTTCATTCTCCAAATATTGTAAAGGACAACACAATACTGCCATATCAAAAAAGTTTTGTATGTTCGACGCTTAGTTTTGATACAACGAACATATATACACTTATAAAGCATAAAGCTATAGTGTACATTAATATACGCAACCCCATTCCGTCTTGCGCCTTCTAAATGATTCTGTTTGTCAGGGCAAATTGAACTCTATTTCTAATACTAAAAGTACACTTTTACAGATCGACAGGACTAAGTGCTAAGCGTTTAGTTATTTGGAAGTTCCAGCAAGTTGTTGAAGCAGTTGAAAGTTCTGCAGACAGAGATCCACGGTGTATAAGTGAGAACGGTTTTAAGTTTGCCATTAATTATGCTTTTCATAAAACAGGCGGGATTCTTAACTGAGTCTCGAACTAAAAATAGTACCAGGATGCTTTTTTTTTTTGGTACACTTTTTCTAAAAATGAAACCTAGCTAGATCGATTTATCGCCCCCGAAACCCCCTGCATACTAGACTCATGAAAATCGTTGGAGCCGTTTCCGTGATTCAGATTATATATATACAAGAATTACTCGTTTAAAGGTATTAGATGCTAAGACGAGTTTGGTTAGCAGGCAGATAAATAAATAATTGAATGAAACTGCAATCGACACAGTAAACTGATCGTCCAGATAGTCAAAGAGGAAGTCATGAATAAAGCCGAACGGCGACATTACACGACTTCCATTAATAATGCGAGCACTATTGTAAAACCGCCTTTTCCGACAAATCGCTTAGGCCCGTTGTGCACGACAACCATAACGTTAGCAATATAACACTAATTTAGCTGGTTAGCAGCTAAATAGGTATTTCTATTATGAAATTCTAAGAACGCCAGCGCGGCAGCGGTCGTGGGCCGCCTTATATTTCCAGTTTTAAAATCAAGTTCATTTTCACCGGACAGCGATGGATGCGCTTTACTCTGAAGTTTAAACAAAAATGTATAAAGCTCAGTTACCGCCGCTCGCCGGACGATATCGGAGCGCTCATGATATGTGGCTGATATTTTTCTCCCTTAAGCTATTAACCGTCGAACGCCACCCGATGCTGGACCGACGGAATTAAATGTATGATCAATTACTTCACGCCCGAGTAACAAATAGTAGCACTGACGGGTTCGGTTAATAATATATCTATGAGACCCGCAATGGCTGTCGAGTGTTCACCAATGTGGAAAAACATTTCAAGCCTCGACGCTTTGAAATATTTCGTTTAAAATTCTGAGACCCGATGTAATACGTGTGGTCAAGTTCGAAAACGATTTCTGTATTGTGATCAAATGTTTGGTAATGGAAAATGTTGATATGTTTAGCTGTTTCGGAAACCAGCCTAAGTCAAGTCTAAAAAAGTTATATTCAAGAAGAGTCTGATCGTTTTGCGAGAAGTGGCCGCTACATCAACATCAAAGTGACACATTACTCGTCGTCGATGGTAAACATCTTCAGAAGACAATAAGCGAGTGGCCCTTGCCTGAAGAGATATTCTTAGCGGGAACTTCGACCAGGCTAGTGTTCGAAATTGCGATATTCGAAACACATAACCTCTGAGACATACAGTGCACATCTAGGTCAAAAACATAGCGGCGGCGGCCGGAAAATTTAACTTAGCATCACGAATACACTGGCTCGCCTAAAATATTGGATAGACTGCTGGCATTCCAATATATCACTTGTAGGAAATCGCATATAAAAGCTGAATACTTAAAGATTTGTATTGTAGAATTTGATACAAATTGTTGCGGTTTTATGTTCCGCAGTGAATTTATACAGGACGAATTTAAACAAGTCGACCACTTCAAATTATCAAAATATAAAGTGATCAATTTGTTTGTTTGTAGAAAAGAGGTTAATTCTGGAAGTTTTGCTTTGATTTTGAATTTTGTGCTAATTTTATAGGCCTAGTCTTTTTCTAAGTATAGGATTGGGGTCGGCTTCCTCTAACCAGATACCGGCAAGTATAACATGGAGCGACTGCCTATCTAATTATTCATTTCAGCTTTCTGACTACACGTTACGTAAAAGATCTACGAATGACAGCCGCGACCAAATAACACTTTCTCGAGCTAATGATAAAAAAAAACGGATTACTAACAGGTTTTTTTTTTGCAAAACGTTGGACTGGTTTACTCTATGCAGCAACAGGATATTTATTTTTTTAGGAAACTTCTCTACACTCCGTAGAGAGGTCGTCTTAAGAGAGGATTTCCCGAAATTCTACGGGAACGAAAAAAAAAACTAGTAATAAATAAACGAGTACCGTACATGGTAAACCAATCCGTGCATTTCCTACCCACTCCAGCACACTAATAGAATTATCTCGTGTTAGCTTAGCTCGTGTTCCGTTCATTTGCCGCATACCACGCACTGTGGTCTTGTCATTGCGGACGGGGGTAAGCTTGTTCACTCTCGTCTCGAATGCTCCACATTGCCCCACTATGCTCCATCTTGCCCCACTATGCCGCACACTGGTCTGCAATGACCACTCATCGGTATCGGAACTGAATTCCCACTTATGTTGTTTCAGATAGTTTAGCTTTGGCTGTTTAAGAGTATTGGTTTAAATGGTTAAGTTATGAGCTTTATAATGTTTGTACTTAGGTCAATATTTTTGTTTAAAGTTGATGTTCAAATGGTATTTATTTTTGTAAGGTTAAGTTTTGTCCGAGAGGCCGATGAGTGTGTGTAACTCTGTGTGATGTTACTCGCATTCGTCTTAAATAACCTAAGTTGTTTATTCAATTTCATACAACCAGCAAACACGAAATGAACACAGTTAAATATAATTTAAAATATTAAAAACCCGTAAAATGCCATTGCCTTCTTTATTTCAGCAAGAATATTGTTTTCATATTTTATGCTTTTAAAATTAATAATACAGATATTGCAAATATATTTTGTAAAAACGGACATTTTGCTGGTGGTTGTTATAATCCCGCAGACCTTATGGCTGAAAAAAAAAACGGTATTTTATTCTGTTTGAAACAAAAAGCCGAACGAACTCTCTATACATTTTAACAACGACACGAAAAATAATACCTTTGTTTGGATATTAAATAGTCATAATAGTCCATCAGTGGTTTAAATATTTTGATCAAAGATATTGAAAGCATTTATATTTAGTTCGTGTTTTGTACTATACTGATGGCTGTGCTTTTGTTTATTACAACTTAATAGAATCTTGCAACCATGGGACTAGTTTTCGAAGCTAGATAATATCTTGGCTAGTAGGAATTGGTTTACTAGCATGATTTAAACAATGGAATATTTTTGAAGTGAAAACTTCTTTAGCGGCGTTGTGCACTTTTTGGGATGGGTAAAAAATGTTAAACTCGCGTCAGGCCACGTGACCTGATCGAAAATTCGTAAGACGGAGAGAAAGTTCTGAAGTGTTAAGTTTTTAATGGTATATAAATTGTCATGTTTGTGTACGATAGCGCAATAAATGAATATTGTATTTTACCTCATAAATGATAGTACTTTTATACTGAGAATTAAAGCAATTCGTGCGAAATTATTCCCTTACCATTCCAAAATATCAAAAATGAACAACGTTAATGTTCAAGTTTTCACTTCTGCCGGCACTCCCGGAGTGCAACCCGTTGTTTTTTTTACAAATAATATATTTTACGTCGCTTGTTACCACATACATTAATTAATAAAAAATTCAGAACCCGTCACTCCGATAAATATCGTAGTTATCCGAGATCGAGGCGAGACCGTAGCGGTACAACGTCGTATAGTATGATGTAGATGCTAACCGTTGCAGCGGCTCTGCAACTCCACGAACCCCATGGGGCCGGCACATCGTCCACACCGGCCTTAATGGATTTACACGGGTTACGGTCCATCCATTAATTTCGAGCCGATACAGAATCAAATATTCATTTGGTTACTGACAAAGTTTATTTCAATACAATTGTTAACTCTGTTCAATGAACTTTCCGACCAAAAAAGCGTTAATCTCGATCTTGCCCACATTCTCACCCCTCCTACCCTGATAGCCACCCAAGATATACATATGTAGTGTTTACATGCCAACCAATTAACAGCAGCCACAACACAACTAAACGGCTAATAGGCCATATATTGCGCACACATGGCCAAACGTACATGCAATAATTAAGCATGCGTCACCTTGGGCACGGGTCATTTGTCGCCGACAACGCCACCAGCTAACGTTCTCCGGAATTTACGACATTCTTCAGCCACATACATCAAAACATTTTCTCATAGAATCTTGGATTGCATTCTATCTTCTTTCAATTCGCTGAAACATGTAGTTGAATTTCGATCTGGTATCGTTTTCTCAAAATGTACGGGTCCACATTTAAAGTGTACGTTTCAAGGACACGTAAGCTGAATTTTACGGCTTAACTACAATATTGATTTTGGTCGAACAACAGTTTTTGGTGTAAGGTTTGAATGGACGGACGTAATGCCATACTATCACACACACGATCAACTCTAATGACGGCTTTTTTCATGAATTGCCGGTATAATATCGGGAATCAAAGTAATTTTAAGCCGTGTTCACTATCTATTATCAATTATGTTGTAAGTAGAATTTTATATGAATAGGAGAGACTTTTGTTCAACATTTAGAAAAATAGAAACTCGTTGGATGTTTCAGTATCAGTGTGCAAATAGCTAGTTATCTAGATCCAATCCGGCAGAACTCTCAAAGACCATCAAGAACATCTGTTTGACGCCCGAATCTTATCCAGTTGCAATCAAAAATTAAACGAACCAAACCCACTTTAGGCGGATACCTTTTCGCAAAACTATACTTGATTTGACCCACTTCTTATTTAAGGTCGAGGTTAAATAGCATATTCATTTAAAGTGACGCAATTTCAAGTGACCGATGATAAATTTTTGTAGCGACAGTCACTTATAAAATTATTTCATTTTCAGTTTTAATTTCCGAATGTCTTGAACTGATTAGAATAATTAAAACTGTTAGAATTAATTAACTTGTTTTACTAAGAACAATGTCAAAGCGTTGCCGCAACATTCCGCAGCGTGTGTTTCAGACTTCTTAGCTGCGACCGACAGAATTAGTTATTCTAAGGTTTTTGCTTAATTTCCGGTTATTTCAAGAAGTGCAGCAGATCTGCACCAGACTGTTCCTCAACCCGCGCTCGCACCCCCGGGGCCGAAACGACGTAGTGGATTTTTAAAGGGGAATTAAACTTATAATTCTATTGCGAGGTTTTCTAAAGCCACCCTACGGGCTTCGTGTGGATTTACAAGAAAATTGTTCTGATATGCAAAAGAAGGAAATCCCGCGCAGTTCCACAACTCTTAACGACGCGGACGGGAAAGTATATTAGGGAATATGATTCCGCATGTTATTTGTAAATGTCGTTTACGAGCCAAGCTAATAACATGTTCCCGCAGTCGACATGCTTAAGGCTTGTTTGGGAACAAGCTACGCGTCGAAATGGATTTTTATGATTGAAAAGTATAAACGCGACACCGACCAAAAGATTAATAACAAAGTTTTTATGTGTATCGGTACGTAATTAACATTGACCCGTGTGGGTACTACGGGGAGTTCTAAAGGCTGTTTGATACTTTTAAAATCTGGCGTGCTACCAGGCTACCGGGCTACCTACACAAGTGGAGTTGAGTAATTTTCACGCGTTAGCGAAGCTCTTCGCTCGTTTACTGAGGAAAAAAAGCACGGCGTCGTTAGAGCCAGCCGTAATGTATATCTTAATTTGAAGTAACTAGGAAATATTACGAAATCAATGTGTTTTATTTTTATTGCTGTCAGTCTAACTTTGCAGGCACCTCAATCCGATAATTAGAATTTCCGGCTTGAAAAAATATCAGCTTCGTATATCCAAGGATGCACTTTGCATCTTACTTTGCGACGAAAAATGCATTATGCAGCTACGCCCTCGGAATCGTAATATCAGGAATAATGTCCAGTCGTTTATCAAAGTCGCATTTTGTTTTTGTCACGCCAAATACAATTTGAAAGTAAGATTCGTTGTGTAACTGGGTTTCCGGTAGATTAATACATTTTAAGAAATTCTCGTTCCGTCCGTGTCGGTATCGCGGAGGGATTGCGGAGGGATGTCTCGGCTCGCGAGAACAAAAGTTTGTTCAGCAGTTACCTCCCACGTTGATCGGCGGAGCGCTGAACGAAACACCGCAAACGTCAGTCCGTCACAACCCAACAACAGAAATGTTTTAAAATTGATTTCAGTCCGGAATATTTAACGTTGGAAATTCAGAGTTGAGAAACTTTGAGGGAAGCGTGAATGAGAGTGGCAAATTTATTGTAAGTGCGAGCTGGGGGCGGCCCGGGCGCGGGCAGGCCCCGGCGCCCGCTACATCCAGATGTTAACGAATATGCCGCGTCATCCGCAGCTTTCGAGTGCACCTCTCCGTTAAATAGACATTGGCTTTCGAGAACAGCTATCTCGTTTATAATAGAAACTCGGTCGTGTCCCACCAGTTTATGAAGGAAATCAAATGACTACCCCCAGCAGGGACTGTGCATCATAAGTTGGACAGCTGTTCTGGTAATAACTGCATTCACTGTTCTAGTTTTAGTTTGAAAGTACCGTAATATTACGAGTATCGGTCGGCCAGCAAATTGTTTCCTATTCTCTGTAAGCTGGCACCGCAAAGTGCGGAAGTTAAAAATGAAGAGTGATGAAATAAAAGGCGTAAAAATGAATGCAAGAATAGCACAGGCCGTATTCCACAATCAGGTGGGAAAACAATGAAACGGAAGAAAAAAGAATCATTTGCCTAGAGAGCCGATACTCATCAAGCCATTAGAAAAGTGGATAACGGTTGGGAGCGCTGGAACGCGATTGTTTCTGCAAAAAAGGCGCAGAGTTACGAGAAATGCAATCAGTGTCCCCGCACTACTCCGATTCTTTTGTGATCGCTGAGTTCAAAGAAGTGGCTTGCCGTTTTAATCTTTGATCTCAGCCGATTGTTTGAGCTGTTTACATTCCAAGTTCACTTTAGAAATTATACAATAACAATTTAAATATTTTAAGTTGTGTTGGACTTTTAAACGTCTTCGATTTCTTCTGATACTCATGATTGTTTTGATATAAGTATTTGTATTGTGGCACTAATAAATGGCAACTCTATTAGTTCCTTGATACCGAAAAATTGGGTAGCCATTTAACAATAATAACTAACATAATATGTTACGTATGTTCTGCATGATAATCGCATATATATGGCTTTGTTGGAAAAAAAATACGACTTATTACTAGCCACAAACACCAGTATCACAATTATAGAGAATTCTTTCCACTACCTGAGAGGACATACTCAATAGCGTGGCAAAGATCTCTGAAGAAACAGCATCGCCCGATACTCATGAGGAAAACACGCGCAACTGGCCCTGACCCCTTTCAGTGTCACAGAAACATACGAAATTCACGGCCGAATCTCCCATTGACAAATAACTTAAGCACTATTCATTTGTCATAACAAAATCCTAATTTTTAGCATCGTTTCAATAACAGAAGACAACTCAGTGACACAATATTTGGTCGATATATCAACTTTACTAATCTCCGTAATTAAATAACATTTAGTGTGGCACACTGAGACGTCACTTTATTTTATAACATAATTAATTATAATATATATAATTTTAATTAACGGCAAGTTTTGAAGAAGAGGAACTTTCTAATGAGTGTCACCCGTCTGAACGTATTGCAATAAGATTCTCTTGCGTACGATCTATAATTAAAGTAGGTACAGTTATTTATAGCTCCCATTCATTTTTCTCTTAATGTCTCACTCCGGGACTGGAAACCGTTTATTTTTCATAAATTGTTAGGTGGGTTACTATTCCTGTGTTACTTTGAATGATTCAGGCATGTTGACGTACAATCTTGTCGTTGGATTAATTGGATTTGAGAAACAAACATCTTATGCTTGACTGGTTTTTGTAAGGCCATGTTATGTGCAAATGATGAATGGTTTGTTTTTTAATAGGGTAAGTATAATTTAAAACTTGCATTGTGGAATATTTTTTGAAAGAAATGACGTTTAATTTTCAAAATCAAAATCAAAAGTCATTTATTCAAATTAGGCTGAGTGCCAGCACTTTTTGAACGTCAAAGTTCTGCATAAAGACAGTCCCCCAAAACGCCCGCCCGTCACCACTTTCTAGTGTTTTAGCAGTTAGTTTTTATATAGACCTTAAATCTATCAATGTGACGTCAAAAATGAAGCGACACTGTGACTACAAAAGTGTGGACACAAACACAGAATATTAATATTGATAATGTTACACACTCGTTCTATCGTACCGCGTATTCCCTCCCAATATCAAATACAAACTATTAATATGTGAAAAATGTTCCTGATCAAAGAACGTTGTAAAATTAATGGCGTTTCCAAAATGTCTGAGGGATAATAAGTTATTTAAACGACCGTTAAAAAGTTGGACTATTAAATCCAACTCGGATCCCTTTACGATTTTACACAGAAGATCCGCATAATCGGATCTAGCGGATGAAATTATTCATACAAACTGTTTAAATTTTTATTTTATAACTTTTGATTATGACTTCTATTAACTTCTGTTCTATTCGAAAGTGATTGTTATTTTTTACATTATTCAGAGACTACATTATACATCATTGCCTAACTTACCGCCTATGCCCAGCAGTGGGATGATACAGGGTAAGATCATCAGTCAATGCAAGTTTTGAAACTCGATCGCGTCATCATTTAAACGTTCGCTTAAAGTAAAAGTCAAAGTCGATTCATTTATTTCAACTAGACCATTTAAAGGCACTTTTGGACGTCAATTTTATAGTTTAAAAATACAATATTGTATTGACTCTAGTTGTCCATTCGCATAAGTAAATTCTTATGTAGAAGAACGGACAAGAAACTCCAGAGTTGCTCCTATTTTTCATTATATACTAGACTGTGCAACTTAGATTTTAGCACAAATTAACGTTAATACTATACTCAATATATTTATTGCTTTTCTTCATGTAAACTTAGGTGGTAGGTTTTACAAAATTATGATCAATGGTCCACATTGATCATAATTTGTATCCTATCGGGCACAGCAAATGTTAACGCAATCGAGAACGTTTGCATATTGACACTGGCCACTATTTAGTTCTGTCCGCATTTTGATTGTCCTGCTATGGCTCAAGTCTTCAACTGAAATTTGTATTCTTTATGGACTAAAAGATAAAGGTAATTGCGTATCTGAAACAATTATGTTGAGTTTAGATTTCAGTATCTGAATTAATTCTGCCAGGCATTACGATACTCAACTTGTAAACATTAATAAACAGTAGTTATTATGTTTCTACTTATATTCTCTTATAATTAGACTGTTAGGTTACTTTGTAAATATGTATATAAATTATTTTTGATTTTAATTTGAAACAATTTGCATAATTTATATTTAATAGTTTATATGCAGGTCACTACAGAATAAATTCAAAATTAATACGTACGACCTAATTTTAAAATGATGTCTATTCTCACTGACTCCAGACAAGCTGGCTTTTATTAATCGAGTCCAATTCGATCGTCTAATACTGTCTACTCTAGCCAAGGTTAGGGCTTCAGGTCACACCAGCTGCGGCTGACTATCAATATTTTACATGAAGCGCCTGCTCGACTAGCCGACTGGTCTCCACAATCCAATTACTCGGTGGACTCGGTGGACTGGTTGGACTTTGGCGATAAAGTTTAACATTTTCATCTAGATTATTTGGACACGTCTTTATTAGAAAGAAAGAAAATTCTGTTTTAATGGCATTATAAAAACAGAAACACCTAAAAATTATCCAAAATAAAAAATGAAAACCAACAATGCCAAAAGAGCCTCAGCTGAGCATAATGCCAGATGGCAACACAAGGTATACCACCTGACGCTGATTTTCAGCTGCAGCTCACGAGTGCCATACCTACGCTCGAAAACATAGACACACATAAATTATACAAAACTAAAATGTTTTTATATTAGTATTCCCATTGTTTGGATCCTCTGTTAGATTGAGCCAGCAGTAACTCACCACGGGGACCAAGTGCGGGATATAAGATATCACTAGTTTTCGATTTTTTTTTTAAGACTTGCTTTGCCCCGAGGTGTTACCCGCACAGCTAGTATATATATATAAAGTAGCCTAGGATGCCAGCTTCCTGCACACTAATATTATCAAAATTGATCCAGCCGTTTGCGCGTGTACAAGTAACAAACATACACACACTCACAAACTTTCGCCTTTAATATTAGTGTGAAGTGTGATATGCCATTAATTTTGCGAGCAATAGTGATTTAATAAATACAGAAAGTCAAACGCCTGCCTGAGTTCGAACCTGCGATTTACAACTCGGTAAGTTTGACGCTTCCACTGGGCCACCACTGATGCATTGTGGTGTTTATGGACTGGACTATCTTGAAGTCAGTCTTAGTAGGAGATAAGAGAGCAACTACCTACTTAATGATTTATAGCGGCAACTTCTGCTGATCTCGTAGATTTCAAACCGTAGTTGTTATCTACAGTGTAACTTTTACATGATAGACAATCTTACAGGGGGTAAATGTGTTCATCAATGTGAATTACTTTTACAGCGGGGATGAACTAACTGAAATTGCAAACAAACAGCTGTGTGTTGTATCATTATTTTATACTTAAGAGTAGTCCAATGTCAAAGTTTTCCATAGTCATCAGCATTTTCAATCCCAGATTCAATATTGCCAGTCAAAATTAAAGAATCTACTTCAAGTTCATTTCGTTGACAAACCCAACAATTAAGCTCCATAAATAAAAAGCCAGTATTTGAATCCCATGCGATTTATTCCAGATACTTTTCCTTGTTTTCCAACATTGGCTTAAGAACATTTCAAGTGCATTTTCATTTTATGTTTGAGCGGTACTCAATTTTTCTCCGTCAATGCGATATTCTTGGTCTAGGTGCAAGTTTTCAATATTGAGACGGTTGCTTCGCGGTGTATTGGAATCTATAAGCTGCTAGGCTTCTGGTATTAGTTTTAAAGCTGTTGGCTCTTTTCTCGGATAGTGTGATGTTTTGAAATATATTTTTCTGTATTGTTTATTTGTTCTTATCTAAAATTACCTTTGATTTTTATGGATTTTGATTAATTGGTCCCGGTCAAATCTTACTGTAATGCCTAAGATTTAGTGAAGAATTTGAAGTTGAGTATTTGTCATCAATCATCATACTCAACGTTAGCCTGAAAACTTGTCGAACTTGGTATTACAGTAGAATTTGAAAAATTTTCAACTCCAAATTCTCAATTCAGAAACTGACCATTAGTCTAAGAAGAAGATAGGAGCGCCTGGATAAAGTGACATTCTATCAAGGAAAGTGATTGTGGAAATTAGAAAATGTTGGTGTTTGACCACGAGGCAATTCGGAAGCATCGTGTCGATTGTCACTATTTTTTGTCAACGTTGTTTATCCCAGGGTCTAGTAACATCGACATAACCTCATCTATTATGAGTGGTTACTACAAAAAGTTATAAAACTGATGAAGACAAGTTATTTAAGTTTTAGACACAAGTAGATGGTCAATCTAATAATATGTCATGTGTTAATATGTTATGTGCTATTTTTTATTTATTTTTTTACTCACACACGGTCATCCGATCCCAAACTAGGCAGAGCCTGTACTATGGCAACCAGACAACTGATAAACATACTAATATACTTCTAAATACATGCTTTTTAAAACAAATTACACCCAGACACAGAACAAATGATCATGCTCATCACACAAAGATTTGTCCAGGGTGGGAATCGAACCCACGACCTCCGGTTAAGCAGTCAGGGTCACTAACCACTCGACCAAGAGGCCAGTCAACTACTAACTACTGTTGCCATCAGGATGCCTCATATTCTGTTCTAAGGCATCAACTGGTAGCGGAATTTGTTCGAAAGAGTCACCGCAGCCGGAACGCAAAGGGCATTAGCCCGCCAAGAGAGGAAGGAGTCATTTGATGATTAAAAAAAAAAGGCTACAATTAAGAAATATTTAATGAAATCAAGTCGAGGGATTACAGTGATTTACGTGATTTTTTACATTTATCGTTTTAATTTGTGACTTAAATAGACTGATTGAGTTCTCTCGATTTGATAATATCTCAACATAATTTATTTTTTGGCTACACGGTTGATGCAGTGGTTGAGCGAGCAGTGGTTGAGCGATTTACTGCTGCGTTGCGTGTCGCGGGTTCGATCCCCGCACGGAACAAATATTTGTATGGCCTACAGACAGTTGTTTCGGGTCTGGCTGTTTGTGTGTGTCAGTTTATATGTTTGTTTATGCACCCACGATACAGGAAAAAACGAAATTTAAAAATGTTTTATTTTTGTTAGGTCTACAAAAATTTACCCGCGAACTAAACACGTCCTTACAAATCTTTCTTTAATAAAACTCCTCACAATATGAAGACACAAAAAAACTTTCAAGAAAATTCTCCGTTTATTATTCTTATGTAAAATATAATATATTATTCTGAATTTATTAATTATTAATATTAAAGATGTGTTAAAGTTAGTTACTGTGTTTTGAAACATAACGTTTATGTTCAAGTTTGGTTTGGTTATGTTATGTTTATGTTAATAATATATGCTCAATATTTATAAACTAAACATGTTAAAATTACATTATTAATTCAAATCCATATAGTATATTATTATTAGGTATATTAGAAACAAATATCTTACAGAGTTTTTGATTTGTTTTAACTTTCGCAAAGACGAAATAATTTGAACAAGAAAACTTGTACTGCTGAATAAACTGTGCTAAGTGTAATATTATGAAAAATAAGTTAATAATTTGCGTACCAGCTTGGCGGTAAAAATAGTAAAGTTATGCTATTCTTATTATTCCAAAAGTGTCTTCCGTATTTTGAATCGGAAGATACTTGTACGTGTGTACTGTGGTATCTTCAAAAGACCATACAAAAACATAGTGTAGATGTTACCAAAGTTTTTCCCCCATTTACCATTCTAGAGGAAATCATCATTTAGTGAAAACTCATTTCTTATAATTATTTTCTTATTACGAGGACAAAGCTTCGTCAAGTAATTTGCGTACTCCCAAACTAGAAAGGTTGGTTTTGATGCGAAATTGAAAAAGTTCTTTGCATCGATACTAACAACAGATAATACTCCGAAAACGAGGATATTATGAAGGCTAAATATAAGTTTTTTATCCAAAAAATATTCTGCTAAATTTATTAGCAGACATTTTCTTTGACACAGAAAGTGTCAATGAGAATAATGGCAATAACCCAACGTGTCTCCTAACAGCTCCACTTAGTTATGAAGTCAATTTATTACGAAAATAATATAAAGGTATTGAGCACTGGCCGAAATACATTATATAGTGTCACCTAATTCTACCATCGCGATAAAGAATGTCCCCAGCGGAAACCAGCACACAGTTTACTTTTTAATAATAAAAAGGACATCTTAATATATAGGTTAAATTGTGACGTTAGGGGGCTATCTTTGCTTTAATGGCGCATTCAGTGACATTAATATTTGTAGATGGTGCTTTCTGCCGAAATCTTGGCGGCATTTCAAATACTACCGCAAACTATATTTAATATAACAAATCGGTTATATCATTTAAATAAAAGGCGTGACATCGTGTGGTGTCGAGCACGAACTTCGATCCTGGGCGACGCGTTACTTAATACGCTAATTCTAAACTTAAAAATTAATACACACGTCACCCTGCTCTATAGGAACCCATTGGGATTTTATACCCACTCTCCGACCGCAAACAGTAATCTAATGTTCATGGAACATGGTAATTTGGGGACCATTTCCATTTATATAACTTCGAGGCTGGATATTTGGCATAATAACTTCGGCTGTTTGAATTTGCAAATGCGAAACAATGTCACAAACCTTGGAAAAACTGTAAGATTTCAAATGAAAACAGTACAAGAAAGCAAGGTTTTCGGTAATGAGGGGGAGGCAGGAGCGCAACAATGACGGCCGGCTTCTGCAGAGTCGCTTTGTCCACCCAACTCGGATCCTCAAGAATTACTTCATTCAAGCTCACCGAATTTGTACTCGCTCTTAGCAGTAACGAGAGCGACACTTTTAACGCGCTCAACTATCGTCCACATGACGGCTGGCGGCGGTCGGCGTACGATACGCGGGAACCACACCACCGGGAAGTTGGAACTGGGGTCGCGGGCGGTCGGCGCTCGGGGCCGAGGCGACGGCGCGCTCGCATCGGGCGGAGCTGGCGGCGGGCGCCTGTGCGACTGTGCCGAGCGGCCGCGGCGGCGCCTCCACGCTACTGCGGCACGCGCCACCGCGCCGTCCCGCGCTGCCCCGCGCCGGCGACGCATCCCCCGAGCGAGGCCCCGCGCCCCGCCACGCCATCGCCCGCACGCACGCCGCATTCTTGCGTTCAGCCCGCCCTCAAGCGCGGATCCGACCCGCACAAAGAGCCTACACCACTCTGGGGGCGACTACGTCACTTCGACTCTATCCACGCTTCCTGCAGTACGTCGCTCAGGAGCTGCCGCCTTCGCCTGTCGACTACCGCCACATGTTACATTGCAGATGTCGTTAACAATTAAAAAAGAAACTTCGCACCTACATGGGTAGGTGCGAAGTTTCTTTGGTGGGTGCTGAACTTGGAGAAGGGGTACTTTATATGTATTCAAAACGACTGAGCTTAAACAGCCGGAATTCACTGCAGTGCAATTAATTTGACGTCGCGCGTCTAAAAGTAAATTAGTGCTGCTGGATGGTATGCGGAGTGGCAACCAGTGCAGAACCAGAACCGATTGAAAATACAAATGACCGCGGTTTGAGGGTCTCAATGTTGCTCGGTAGAGGGGACACTTCGCGGTGTTGTTGCGAACTAAGTTTATGCCATGGAGTTTGTGGCGGCCAATATTGACGATCTATCATGCATGGTATTCATTACGAACAATTACGTTTGAACACATGGAGCGAGTCCAAAGTTATTGGACTTGGATCAGTGGACACACAGAGTCAATTATACTGCAACGTCCGAAGTTCGAACCAGAAGCCTGTTCTTATTGCTTTAATATCGAAAACATTTTTTAAATTTCCGCAATTGCGATCAGGGCAAACGGCGCTCCAGTATTTGATACGTAAATATAAACTACTCTGCAAATGGTTGCAAGAACCTTGCAAGTACCGCTTCACTTTAATCTAATCATATGGCTTAAGCAAATAGTTCAGAAGCTGGCACACATTACTTAGCAATGAGTTTCCTGATGTGTACCAACTGGGAAACAACTCGTACACCTGACTGGTAACTAGATTATTCGGACGGTATGTATTTTGCAGTTCATTTATTTTGGGGACAATTAAAACAATTGTTGTATTTTAATTAGATGTCCAATGTAGAACCTGGTAGGTTCTGACACAAGCATATAATTTCAAGAGCATGAGAATCGTGTTCTTGTATGCTAACAAATTAATTGTGGCAATGATTATTGTAGCACGATGATCAGTGCAATGATTAAGCAATTATCACATGATCTTTGTGGTCCTATGGAGAAGGCGAATGGACAATTTTAAACAAAAAATTATGATGACAATGGAACACTACCAAAACATTATGCCATTAAACTACTACTAGGTACTAGCTACGCTGACACCCATGACTACAAAAAACATGAGATATTCTTCAAGTTTATACAAAAACTAGCTTACAGTGTTTCGCTATGATAATTGTATGCAATTTTCAAGTCCTTTTTTGTTGTTTGTAAGATGTGGACGTCAGATTGTAATCCTCTAGCGAAGCCGTTTGCATCGTCTGCAGAGCTGGTAAAGCTTACGGCTATGACTCTGAGCCATCGGTATTAATTCGCTTCGCTCTATGTCTGTTTCCCTTTTGGAACGTTTGAATTTTGCTACTGGCGATTGTTCTCTGTCGTTCATGGTGGTTGTATTAAACTTTTACCAGTTCTTCGGGATTGAAAACATATGTTTACTACTTTTACTAATGTTATACTGTTAAATTTATTTCGTGAATGTTATCCTACAAGAGTAGTAGAAGTTTTTAAATTCAGATTAATATTAGGTTTTCAACGAGATACCATAAATATAACAAAATAGATGCTTCCAAGTCTAGACTTCAATAAAGTAGTGATATCTTGAACATTCAAATAACTGAACTCAAACTCAAACTCGACCGTCAAAGTCTTTATGAAACACGTTCGAATTGTATGAAAAAATCCCACAGAATGAACCTTTACGAAACAAAAGTAATCGCCCTTCACCATCATCAAAAGGCTTTTGACAAGGCGGCCCTCGAACATTTAAACTCGATGTAAAAAGATCAAACTCTTTGTTTTTGTTGATAAAACCGCCAATAACAGATGTGAAGCACCTGTGGATAGTCAAGATTTTGTTTACAAAACTGTTGACTTTACTACTACGACCAATTGCAATGAACTAGAGAGTTTTTAGAGTTTTGACGAATGTGACTTGAGGAACACATAAAGTTTAGACCAAAACTTGCGATGAAATGATATAAACTTGGCTTTGCATTGATTAAGTGGCTCAGAAACGTTAGACGTCCCCAGTGCTCTGCACGGTGTGGTCAGTAAGGTACAATGATACCGTGATGACTTTGGAAGGGAAGTGGCTACGGCAGACAACGAGGTCATAATGAGAGATGACGAGAACAAATGAAATTCAACTGATGACGTTAACAACATGACAGCTTTAAGATTGAGCTCTCATTGAGATCAGTTTATTAATACGGAGCTAAGTCTGATTCAAGGGCAAATAAATATCTAGACGTTAAAAAGAGAAAGCGTACACTCAGACGCAGATAAAGTGGGTTGGACTGGCTAGACAGCCAGATTTTTTATATAAAGTTCTATATGAGCTACTGATAGATATGAAGAAAAGAAAAAAGTCGTTGTATCCGCAGCGTCACAGGAACATTTAATATAATAGATGCTGGCTAAGAGTTGACGCGGAGTCTGTGGCGGGGGACTACAGTGTCGACACCACTTTATAAACGTCGCACTCATAAAAATGTTGTATTTCATAATGTAAGGTGGCGTGCATACTGTTGCAAGATTATGAAAATATTTGACGTTTATGGGAACGGCAAGGTGTGAATTAGGTAACCATTTTAGAAATAGCAATCTATGTGACAAGATTTTTTCTTGTTTTATTGGCTTTATGTGAAAAAATCTCATACTGCTAAAAACGGTAAAATATCGTTTAAAATAAACCTAAGTGAAATATAGATTCATTTAAACGTAATCTAAGAAGATTAAGCTCTTTACTTTAAACTAAATAAGCTTAGAAATGACGTCCAAAATCAAGTGAACTGGTGGTAGACAGAAACAATACCTAGAGCAGGTTAAACAGATTGGACATAGTCAACAGTTTAAAATCATCTATCACAAAATCACAATGCCAATTCCATGATCCAATTCCGAACGGGAGAGGTGAATTACGCAAATACCTACAAATTATGTGAACAGCGATTCGTTAATATGACGAGTTGCTTCGCATTCGTATTGAAATCCGACCAAAGTCAACGAAAACAAGCCGTGAAAATATTAATCTTATCATCTAATACCTCTGAAGGATTTAAGATTTGCGTTAAAGAGCAAGAGTGGATGAGTCCTGACTCCTGTCATTCTTTAGTGTTATCTACTACGTTTCGAAATTGGAACGATGTGGTGAATCCGCGAGATGACTTTGAAAACAAATGAGTTCGCATTCGACTTCTATGAAGCCACATGGATTTCGAGAAAACTTAACAGAATAGGACTAAATATATTCCAAGATTGCAAAAGCCTGCATTTTTATCAAAGTTTTATTAACTATGCAAAGAATTTCGCTGAGCCTGTCTCCAGTTAAGTGCAGACTGGAGTTTTGTTAGTTTCTTTCATGTTTTCAGTTTATTCTTGTTTTAGTCATAATCGTGTGTTGGGGTCCAAGTAAAGTAATCAAAATTATACAAACAGTTATAAAAACGATACTTTAAGTGAAAAAACTGGAAACGTGCAAGTCTGACACGCGCGCCGCGGGTTCCGTAAAAACCAAAATATAGATAGTTTCCATTACCTACTGAAGTTCATACTCTGTGAAGGGACCGAACATTACTTTGACCAACAGGTATGTAGGATTGAAGGATAAATTCGACTGCAAAAATCCCCCAAATGTTACGGTGTAAAGATATATTTAATCAATTTGTTTTAAATAACACAGCCTTATTGATATATTTATGCTAAATAAAAATCCTTTTCGAAGTAAAGTTATTAATGTACTAAACAACTTGGATACATCTTGTGGTAACTGACTAGTTTGTGTCGATTTAAAATGTTTCCTTTACTAGCTCAGCGATGAGTTCTTAATTCCTCATCATAGCATATCTCTTTGTTAATATGTGGAAAATGTTGTGGTTTTTACATTGATGTTTTATATATCTTACTGATTAGTGTTATACCCAAATAATAAAAAATAACAGGCCAATGCTATAATATTATTGAAACGTCTATTTACCCATAAGGTTTTCGTTTTTTCTTTTCAAGTACGGGACCCTAATTTTTTTTTTATCGTGGATATTTTTATGCTGTCGCCTGTCAAATTAAACCGTTCTGTAAATACTGTCCAAAAGTTTTTCAGCCTTTTCCAGCGAGCACTTAGTTGGAACATGGACACACACTTCTTGATAATGCAAAATGCAATTATACCGTGGCAAGCGAGTCCGAGTAACTTTCTAATGTCATGGAAATATGGGTGTAAATTGCCGTATTTTTTAAATATTTTTTTGTATCGTGACTTTCTCAAGAGATTTTTCTATTTTCTAATTTTTTGATTGAGCTCAGGTCTCCCCTGAGGTAATCAAACATGAAGCAATGTCAAAAGTTTTCTGAGTCGCTGGAAATGTTGCAAGTGGAAAAATATAGCGAAGTTTGTGTTGTATGGTGGTTGATGTTGGTTTATTTGTTTATAGTCCGGTGTGATCATATTTTTATGTGTTTGGTAACACTATTTATTTACTAATATTAGCATGGTTTAACAAAAAAACCGGCCAAGTGTGAGTCGGCCTCTCACTCGAAGGGTTCCGTACTATAAACCCCCCTTAATTTTTTATTTATTATTTTTTTGCGAAAATTTCAACTGTCTACCGGCTATTTTCTAGCCAGCTGAGAGACAGACGGACGGACGGACGGACGGTTGAACGGACATACAGAGGAGGCTTAGTAATAGGGTTCCTTTGGTTACCCTTCAGGTGTGGAACCCTAAAAAGAGACATCTATCTACAGTTTTAACATCGTTTGTCCTGACTGACGTTCACCGCGCAGCTTAAACTACCAAGTCTAGAAAGCTGAAATTTGAAATAAGGGTTTTTTTTTAGCATTCGCCAAGAAAGGATTTTTGGAAATTTAAACTCTAAGATGGGTCAATGGGAGAAAAGCGTTTCTTCTCAAGAGCCGACACTTTCGAGGACGAAGTCACGGACACCAGCTAGTGTCATCTATAGCAGATTTGCAACTTACACATGCACACATTACAACGATTCAATAATAAAATGGTGTCACAGTACGTTTCTTACAATCACAACATGAATTCGCTAGCAATGGGATTGAGGAACGTGCCCCGCCAGACACTCGCCGTCGCGTCGTATGAAACCACCTAAATAGTGAGCCTTATGGCGGGAATGGCCAATTTCCTGATTTTTTGCCAAACTCCCGCCGCTTTAAGGGCACTAGGCCATAGTTGCGTTATACATAACTCCTCTGTCTTGGCATCAGCCAAAAGGTTTAACTGGGTTATCCCAGGCTAAAATCTAATCATAACATTTTTAAATGGCCGAGGTTTAAAGCAAAAGCAGAAAGCTTTTTAGTTCTAATTGAGCAGATTTATAAAGCACATTTTCAAAGCCACATGCGGCCTCAATATGGTGGATTAAATTTTAATTCCTTAACTTAAACCTGTCTTTACGCTGTCTGCTTTTAAAGTAAATCTCTTTCATTTTGGTAATTCTATTCAGTCCCGGGTAAACTGTTGGCTTTTATGTGAAATTTAAATTCTGAATTGTGAGTGTTGGCTGACAAGTCAATTGCCACAATTTGCCTCGATCGCACTCGGTAAGGGCTCGCGTTTTTTCAAATCTGAGCCTGTAACGCAGCGCTCGTCGAGGAATCAATTAGTCTTGTAAACGTGTTTTTGGCAAGTAGTTTAGATATGTGGCATTTGTCATTTTAACGCCTAGTTTTTAGTACCTACCCTTCTCCTCTCTTCAATGGTCAATAATTACTGTATTCGATATCCAAAACAGTTGTTCCCAAAACTCATTACGTAAATATTAGGTGTCACTGAACTTGTAAAAAACCGGGAAACTGAAAGTCATATTAATCATAATAATTAAGTGATGTCTCATATAATTAAGCTCATTATTTTCAGTGATAGTTTAAACCAACTGACGTAAGGCAAGTGCGATGACGTCATTCCGAACTACGAGGACGCAAACATTTAAAATTTTATACGTTTACGTACTGGTGACTGTGAAGTTTCGTATCCATACGGCCCGCTCCCTGGCGGATTAGAAAAGAAACGGGCGGCAATAAGACCGGCTACTTTCATTGTTTCGAGGATCTCTCTCCATTTTTTTGCAAGATCAAATCAAAATCAAAAGTCATTTATTCAAATTAGGCTGAGTGCCAGCACTTTTTGAACGTCAAAGTTCTACGTAAAGACAGTCCCCCAAAACGCTCGCCCGTCACCACTTCCTAGTGTTTTAGCTGGGAAGAAGAAGTGGCGCAACAAAGTCCCCAGCAACACATTTGTCTGTTAAGTTATAAAAACTTCAATTTATACAGCAGTATACAAAGTTTACAAAACATGACACAGAAAATTATATGTCTACTATGTAAATCAAATTTTATGAAATTAATTGACACTTGTTAGCTAGCACACTCCATTATGCCATCAAAAACAAGTGTAATAAAATAAACTTTTGTTAAAGTAGCACGTTACTAATTGCACCAACCAATTACCGAGCACGTAAATAATCCTGCACGGAGATCGAACAAAATTAATTTGATGAAACTCTGCGCGAAACGGCCATTTTTATTTTTGTTTCATTGATTGGTAGAAGTTGGATGTAGTTCGTCCGTTGGCTGCCGCGGACGATCAATCAGAATTAAACATGTTAATTAAATTCTGTTCGAAATGGGTTTTCTACATAAGTTGTTATAACTCCAATTTTAAACGTTTTTGCTATATTCAAAATGGAAGATCGTCCTTCAAGCGTCCTCCAGCAGAATAAACGCTTGTTTTCGCACAGATTTGACAAACCATTCTCACTGTATTCGATCAGTCTACACATCTAATATGTCATAGCATTCGATTTTTTATTTCAATTTTTTTATTCTAATCGCCAATCCTTTAAAAGTTCAAGTTTTTTTTTAATATAAGGCTTTTTTCACATATTTCTCGCTCTCAACACCCTATTCAGATTCAGTAGGTATGTTATACAGGCCTCCGATTAACAAAACAATCTAAATCGGTCACACAAAGTCAAAATTTTTATATTTCTCGTGCAAGTGTGCCGAGGATAATTAGAAGTCATTTTTGATGATTTCCCATCCAAAAAAGTGTGCTGAGGACGAATTACTGTATTTGCCGGTAATTACGCAGAATGACATCGAAAGAACAAGCAAACTTAATATTTCACAATACATATGTTTGAAAGAAAATCGTACACAACTTTTTAAATAACTCTTCCTTTTGGCTTGCCGTAGTCGGGTAAAAAGGCTTCCAAAGCCTTTCCAAAGCATTATCGCAACATTGTCGCTTTGTAGCGTCGAACCTTCCTGTGGGAGCCAGAACATACCATCACATTTCAAACTTTTGACCACCTCGCGCTTGTGAACTAGCCTTAAGCCACACTTCCCCGTCCGTTTTATTGACATTGACATCGAAAATAATCCGAAAGACAATAATAAAAATAATCTGACTTCGCATATAGACACTCGGCCGGTGTACGCACGACCATATATTATACAAGAATCACGTAATACGTACGTTTTTAATAATCTTGTTTTGATAGAGCTTGCTCGTAAATGTGCAGATCCGACATTCCTTTCAGTTATAACTGACGTTCGTATAATTGATAGCCGAAGCCGGAGTTACAAATTGTAGGTCTACGTCTGTTTGAAGATACGTCGCGTTGAAACATTTCTTTGTATTTATTATATTTTCTTGTCACACTAATGTGTCAAATACCAGTAGTGTCAACACCTGCTTTCCAGGTCAATTTTACAAAACATAACATACTAAACCACTGTGTCAAGGAATGCCTTACAATGGCCCACGTTGGAACTTGTACATCAATTTTATTAATGGATGGTAGAGCGGTCAGAATACCAAACGCTTTCCATACAAATCCATTCTAACCTACCGCCGTACTCTAATCGAGTTATATTTATAGGTTCTGAACGATGACACATCTAGTATTGGCACTCCAGTCAACCGAAACGCGTAGGCAAGTTTATTTATAAAATTATATTACAAATCACGTCTAAGACAATTTTATTGATCTATGGCGATTGCGTAGTTTGGGACACGGTCGCTTTAATGTGTAACCTGGTTTCCGCATTTAAAGTGGAGTAGACATATTGAATTAATTTCGAGAATATTATTTTAATAACCTAGGCGTCTGCGCAGATTGTGAGACAATGTGTATTTTTAAGATGGCGACTGCCAGCCAGTCTGTGACTGCTTTGCTGCACGCTGTAATGATTTCATGAGGTGTGCAGACATATAATCTGTTAATAATTTTATTATAATTACATTCATTTGCGCAACTAAACTACAACTAAGTATGATACAACTATTCATACTTCTCGTAATGTAATATTTGCAGTGTAAATGTGTGTCTCGTAATGTAAATTATAATCATTTAGTACGTTATGAGAAGTTTATAAGTTCGGGTTTATTTATGCAGTGGTTATGATGATGAGGATGAAACAACATATAAAGGTTCAAATAATTCCGATGGTTAGAAATTTTTAGACATATTTCCATATACATATTTGTAAGCTATCACCTCAGGTAAAAGTTATAAGAATTGAAAAATAGTCAGCCATAGTCATAGTTATTTAATGTTAGTAAAGAAACTCAAAAATGGAAATAGCATTCCAGAGACATCGTCTCTCTATCAGCAAACTGAATCGAGTAACGAAATACAATAAATGGACAATCAGTATATTTATACTGCTAGCACCATGGACTAAGACAAATCGTTTGGTTTCCAGTTTCCTGAGAAATGGTTCCACTATTTACTTTATTAGGAATTGAAATATACTAGGTTTGAAGATGGTCAATAAACTGTGCGAGAGGGCTGGGGATCACTTTGCGAGGAACTCGTGGCTAAGTAGAAATAGCCGCAGAGGCCGATCTTGAAGGTAAAACAACACTTGCTGAGTTCAGTCCGCGGATGGGTGACCAACCATCACATAACGAAAATCCTCCATGACTCGGAAAGCACTTTAAGCAGATCTTTGACAGTCGTTTCAGATCGTCAGAAGCCAGAAAATCTGAAGTAAGTCTTTTCAAGGGATATCTTTATAACCAGTTACTGGTTTGTGAAGGCTAGATCGACAGTGGCTCCATGTCGAACACTGATTTTCAATTACATCCTATTAGACTGAAGCCAACCCCGACACACTACTGATGGAAAGGTATACCACGTCGAAGTTTAATTTGAAATACTAGCAATTTTATTTGAGGAGGAGTTCATGGCTAAAGATTAATAGCTGCACGGGTCGATCGTCAAGGTTAAGCAACGCTTGCCACCACAGTGACCATCTTAATATACCGAGTTTCCTCCGTGCCTTGGAAAGCACGTAAAGCCGTTGGTCCCGGCTGTCATTTGTAGATCTTTGGCAGTCGTTACGGATTGTCAGAAGCCAGAAAATTAATGTCCAATCTTGCCGTGTTACCCAGTTAATGAGTTGTGGAGATCTGGTAGGCAGCCTCTCCACATAAAATACTGGTATACAGCTGAAACCGATTTGACTAGAAACCGACCCCAATATAGTTGAGAAAGGCTAGGCAGATGACGACTCACAATTTTAATTTGAGATGGTTTTTTTTTGTTGCTAATTCCATAACTATATCAACATACATAATGCAAATTTTGTGAGCCGTCACGGGACGCCTGGCAGATGTGAAACATCGAAATGTTTTTGTACATGTAATATGCATAAAAGAACAGATTACGACAGGAACTAAATATGGCATAATGAAAAAAATACATAAAGACTGTATATATATACCATCGTATAGCGTGGCGACGCGTCACCATATTAAAGATATAACATACTTTTCATCTATTAAACGAATGGGTAAAGGTTGCTTCCTACTCGGATCCTCTACTATAAGGGATTCAAAACGCAATCTCAAAAACCGAGGTCCTCTGTATTCAATTTCCCGATCTCAACGAAATCTTTTAAAACATTAATGGGGTTGTAAATTAATTACGCAGTCTCTGCAGACTTAATGAAGCGGTATGGCGACCGCTAAGTGTGCCTTACACACAAGGCGTCGCTTTGTTTCCCGCCACAGGGAAAATCTTGGGATGCAGTGCTCGACTTAGAATATTTATCGGATTTCAGGATTGAAATACAGCAGCTACTAACTGACTTTTATTTGAATGTTTTCATTGTCAATGTGTTTAGTTATATTTCGTAGATTCGGTTTTAGACAAAGTGAAACTCGATCCGCGAAATGTAATTAATATGTTGACAACGCTGTGACAAGAAATGTCACGTCATCCTTTTCTTTTCCTTTTTAGCGGTAATTGTGGCTGATAGACGGTCAGTTGGTCTAGGCCTAGACCTTCAGGTCTTCAGAATATCAGTATGATACCAATTAAATATTCACAATAGATAATAACGCGTCCCCAGGTCAGGTGTTGAATTTAATTTTAAAAGATTTTTAATACCTATCTATTTTATTATACCTAATTAAGCCACTACAGTTCATTTTGTCAATCGTGTTTCAGTTTGTTTTTTTGTTAGCATTTTTTTCTGAAACATTTTTAATGCTTCCTCACACTACCTACATACTCACGATAAGAATAAGTCTCACATTATAAAATATTGAAGGATTACGTTAAGCTACTAGATGGGTTCCCAGCAGCCACCAAATAAGACAAAAAAGCATTGCACCAACCGCCAGTAGCACGGGAAAGCCGCAGGAAGACGATGATTTTTTTAAAACGGGTAAGTACCTACCATAAGTGCCGTCTTCAATAAATAAAAGGGAATATAAAATTCAGCATTTCCTTGCCACAAGGCTCCTCTGCGGCTCTTCTCAATAAGAAATCCTTCACGAATGATCCGTTTAACTCGGAATATACGAGTACGTCGAACATTCACTCAGCTAAGATTCCCGATATATTCTTCACATAAAGGAAATAGCAAGGTTTTTTAACTTTCTTTAGTGAGTTAATTGTGTCGCTACAGCATATTAAGAGGTTATATCGTTTTGTAGGTAATCGACGAAACAAAAAGATTTCAAGCAAGTCTGTGATTTTGGAAAAACAAAAGAAAATCATAATTTCGATGCTCAATTTTGGTAGAAATACTGTCGAATAGAAGTGCAATAGACAACCGTCAACGACGTCTGCTCTCAGGTGCTCTCACCAGTTCGGAACACTATATCTACCGCCGCTATAATTATTTGGTTGTGCCAGATGGGTTGCGCGACTTACTTTAATTTTGAGATATCTCCTAAGATATTCATCCAAATGAAATTATGTGAACGGCAATTTTAGTCTAAATTAAACACACAAGATGACTATCACATTCATATAGATAAGGATTTATACTATATTGGTGGAAATACCTTTGCAAATAAAGCAGTACTTTATACCAAGTTTGAATTTTATAAAAAATATTATTGTTAGTCAACCATAAAAGAGACATATGCTATTACAGATTTTTTTTATATATTGATATGTTCTCTAAAACTGTTGTACATCGTTTTGTTCTACCATCAATCATTTTCGCAACGCACGCGATGTACAGAATTTTTTAGGTTATTTTTTTCCGACCTCTTCAATAATAATCATCATATTTCAGCCAATTTACACACAACCTTGAAAAAATTCAATACTTAAATCTTTCCCAAGAATCGTTCTATCTATTGGCGCAAACCGCATGAAAGTCCGTTCAGTAGTTTTTGAGTTTATCGCGACTAGATAGACAGACGCGGCGGAGGACTATGTTTTTGTAATATGTGGTCATGGGCAACTCGCAGAAAGCACGATTCTGCCAATGCCACAAATTGGCCAGTTATCGGCCCGTCTATTCCGATGCGAAGTTGCCATTTCGTGGGCAATTTTTGGAAACGGTTGCATGTACGAGGCATAAAAATCCCGTGTTTCTTGTATGGTGCAGGCAAATAAGAAAACGTTTCTTTTAGCCGACTCCGACATTACGTCTTCTTTCGTAATTATCGGAATCCTTAGCCTAAGCTTACTCACACAGCCAGTAAACAGAATATTGAGTCCTAAGTTTACATATTCGGTGGGGTAGCAATACGAAGCGTGATGCGTCGGTATTGCCAGAGCTTATATTGCGCGGTGGTGATAGGAAGGGTAAATATAAAGTAATATTGAGCAGCGATTGGGAGATGAGAATGGTAATACCAACATGTTTACTATCTTGCAATCGCTTGTTTATCTGACTTAGTGGCTTTAAAGGAAAGAAAGGAAGAATATTGAATTGCCACAGAGCTGACAAAAATGAAAGTGACATTCTTTAGGCGATAGCGATGGTCGAAATGCCGGAATGGTTGAGATTGAGCACGAAAACCTGTGTTATTTCGATAGCGTGTATGTAATATTTTTATCTTGTACTGTAGACTCACTCTCGTATGTCGGTACAAGGGGTACGAGGTACCTAACTGCAGTCTTTTCTGGCCGTAGTTTTGTTGCTGACAATAGTCTTTCTCCATTAATACGTAAAATATTATTGCACCTGATTCGCGGGAAACAGCTGGATGCGAAAACACTCAGGGAAGAAGAAAATGTCTACAGCTTGACAAAAAAGCTGTCGACATTTTCCGGCTACAATGATAATCTATACTTATATAAAAATGAAAATTGTTTGTTTGTTTGAACGTGCTAATCTCTGGAACCAGTCGGATTTGGAAAATTGTTAGTCATATTCATGAGGAAGGCTATAATAGGCTATAAAGGAACAGGAAAAATGGGATATGCGCTTTCAAAGACGCGGGCAAAAGCGATCATTAAATTAATCCACAGTCTTGGGTTCTTAAACTACCTACCCGTACCAGTACTCACGTTTACTCATTTCAATTAGAGCTTTTTTATTTATTTAATTTTTATGTAAGAAACACTAGTTTGCAGAAACATTATTCCATCAACTTTGATCGAAACGGTCTCTAGTGAATGAATGCGTTTAAACTTTACTTTGAACTTAAGAAAGTTTGAAGTTTCCGTAAAGTAAGTGTTGCTGACCATTCAAGTTGAAAGAAAACTTTTAATACTTAGTATTAAACTTGATGTGTAGACATTGTAATGTCTTCTAGCATTTTGAATAGCTCACATGTGGTTAGGGATACTTTTGAATTACATATCACTCAAGAAAGAGCGAGAGCTCTTTATTTTGACATACGAGTAGTTAATTAAGTTTAATTAATTTAAAAATATTTTTTTTGAGTCAATAATAATAATAAATCTTTATTATGAGAAATAATTTTAATAGGTAATCTCCTACCATATTTTAAACTTGAAATTAAATATACATTTTATGTGTCACAGGAGTGCTTTGGCATTCGTACTAGGCTACCCTGTATCACGAATGCCGTCACCTTCCTCTGAGCCCAGTAGGTTATTTCTGTTTTTTTTTTAAATACATATATGTAGTAACTCAATTATAAATGTAGTAGAGAAGCCTAGACAAAACTAAAGCAAATTAAATCTAGCAAAACTAAAAAAAAAAAAAAATGGTTGGTAAAGAAAGAATTTAGATAAATTATGTGTGATAACAAGTTTGTGTAACTTTTATCAATAAGAAGTTATCTTGCGGTGGCTCTGAAAACCTTTTCAATATATTCTGTTGTCTGAAAAGTGAGTGGGCTTTGTTATATTGTGTAATACTATAGCCGGTATAAGATTTGATCCGAAGATTGGATGATCAGGGACGGTTTCCTAATTAATTAGAGGATGTCGGGTGGTCTCATTTTAATTCCTTAATTGATGTGTTTTTATTTAAGAAACTACTACAGTGTTTGTGTTTTGATTACATTATTATTCAAGGAAGAGAATACTGAGAAGATGATAATATGTAAAAACTAGCTTTTGCCCGCGACTTCGTACGCGCACGTCCCGTTTTAGTGGTCTTAAGCCATCTTCGCATTATTGCCTTTCTAATGAATATCTGGTTTGGGGCACATCGGACAAACAACGGACAATGTTTGTGTTTTATATATAGATCATTAGATAAGGGCAAAACTTTATAATCTAAGGGTGATGTTGCGGAATTTGTTCGAAAGAGAAGGAACACGGATGGGTTTTAGTCAGTAAGAGTTTGACACGCCCTTCCACTCCACCCAGAGCGGAAGAAGTCATTTGACGATTTCCCATCCTAAAAAAAAAGAAAAAAAAGGTTGATAAGAAAATGAAATCAACAAAAACTTGAATGCTAACGTCTACACAAGATCAGACATAGTCTTAGTAAGGAAAATCTGTGTACTCGAGATGTTGAACGAACTCCATATGAGCGTCATTCTTGTATTCCCCATTACTTACACCAAAACGTCTTGATTGCTGCCCGGTACCGCGTGTTAGTACCGCCTTTGCATGATGTAGAACATCATGCTCCTAAAATACATTATAATCGTATAATATATTCCTAAAAGAAAGATAGACAAACCTACACTGTCCGTAAATCAAAACATTAATCCATACTAATTTTAAAACTTTGCACATGGTTAAATCAATTCCTGTAATAGGACATAGAGAGCTTCTTATCCCGGGAGTATGTTCCCTGGGGATGATTTTCAACTTTTCCGCGGATGAAGCGGCTGGCAGATCCTTGTTATAAACAATTATTTAACACTAGCTACCACCCGCGGTTCCACCCGAGTTAATGTCGAAAATTATCCCAAGGGAACTTACTCCGGGGACAAAAATAAAAGAGGAATATCCTATGTCCTTTTCCCGAACTCAAACAGTCTCTATACCAAATTTCATCTAAATCGGTTCAGCCGTTTGCCCGTGAAGAAGTAACAAACATACACAAACACTCACAAACTTTGGCCCTGATAATATTAGTGTGATTATATTGTAATAACGTAAAAAGGCGAACACACTGGTCCCTATGATATAATTAACACTAAACTAGAGACCAGAGGATGATGAAAACCATAACGGTCAATAAATGCTTTTCCTTTATATTTTAACTACCTCTCATAATCTGTTACCTAGTCTAAAATGTGTACTGAAGCTAGGACGCTGAGTGCTGCCAGCTCCAGCTCTAGTCCACGCTAATAAATCACGGCAGGCAAGCAACTTAGAAGGTACACAGCTCGGATATTAACTGCACTGCTTTCATTTTTAAAATGGTTTTTATTACGTTTTTGGTTAGGAAATTAAGTGGAGTGAATATCTTCGGCAGCGAGAATGATGGGCAGACGACATATCGCGGCTAGAAAATGAGGCAGGCACAGGAGCGTGGGGTATGTTACAGCAAAATTGTCCTTTTGCTCAGAGGTGGGCGAAGGTGAAATGTGGAGGACGGAAGGAAGTTATTTAGCGGCCGATATCAATGCAACCACATGAAAAACCAAGAAGCAAAATTTGTACGGCAACAAAATGAATCGCAGCGCCATTTACGATGAACTAACATCGAATTCCTGCATCGCGCAGGCAAAGTTCTCCGTGCGATTTGAACATATACAACAGTCAGAATATAAATAACCATCGGGCAGTTGCCCACCAGTCACAACAACCGCCTGGCAGGAGGATCCACCCAACACAGTAGAGGTGTGCGGGACTTTACTCTCTGTTCCGCATACCTCTATAGTTAAATACAGGACCAACAAGAAGATAATTTAGACAAAGTGGCATACCATCAGGGTTAACAATTTTTTCGCACACATGCGCTACCGAAATATAGATGAGCAATCCCAAATATCCTGGCATTTGGGCAGTCGCTTTCGCCGATAGAATGTAACTCTTTGCACACCCATCAAAACCGTGCAGGAAAACAAACCATCTTGAGGAAAGTACCGCAGAACACTCAGTCCTATCCTAGCAATAGGACCAGTTCATGGCTGATAATACTGAAGTCATTATTTAAAAAAAAACAACGGGTTGCACTCTGGGAGTGCTGGCAGAAGTGAAAACTTGAACATTAACGGTGTGTAATTTTGATATTTTGGAATGGTTAGCGAATAATTTCGAACGAGTTGCATGTGCATGCATTGAGGCATACATTTTAACCGCGCGGTAGAAAGAGAGGGGGATATTACTTGTTCTCCTATGCCGCGCCGGCGGTCTACTCTCCCTTAAAAACGTATCACGTGTCCTGACGCGAGTTTAACATTTTTTACCCATCCCGGAAAGTGCACAACGCCGCTAAAGAAGCGTTTATTGATCAACGAATAAGATGACTTACGACCTCATGTCATTGATAACTGAGACAAATCGGTCGTCATTATGATTGTTAAAGATTAGAATTATAAGTGCAGTGTCACTTATAATTGAAAAATAAATACTCTAAATAATGCTTACTGGTAAAGAGTTCAACCAGTCCAGAAGCTTTTCTTAACAATGCCAACCGGCCTCGCTTCACACAAGATACAAGTGGTAACTTGCCGACGTGTTATTTCAAAAACGCATATATTACATACCACACGCTCGACACTACCGTGTTCCGAGTAATATATAACGCGTTACCACACATTACTCATATGTACATTATGACACACCAATAGACTGTTCAGAGTTCGCTTAGCAGAGTGGGAGTGTGAAGCGGGACTGGAACAAGATCAGTTAAACCAAATAATGAAAATTCATATTTTTCAGTAAATACACCTTAATAATGTCACCGAGATATTCCAAGCACTGTTTGATCAAGATTGGAAACTTTTGTCGAATGCCGTATTTGGATGGGATTTACTGTATTTAAATGAAGTTCACGATAAAATTGCTAACTCCGTAAGATTGTAATAAATCTATATTAGATTACCTATCGTCTTATATACAATAAATCCCATACAAATTCAATAGTTTCCAATATATCCATGCCTTATTAAGAAAAAATGTTTATAATTTCACGCATTCGCAATTTTCTGATGACATATATATTATTTTATCTTTGGCCCAGTCCCCAGTAACGGTAACACCATTCGCTGACGTCGCCATTATAATATTATTTCATAATCTAGCAACGTTCATTACAAAATTACCGTTATTTTGTGTTTTCAATAATCTTGTGACATTTGCAAAAAAGGTTTAAAGTTGTTAGTTTGTTTGAGTGTTTGTAAAAGATAATCTCAAGAAGTAACGCGAAGATAATTTATAGAAAGCTACAACGAAAGGTGAAATAATGTTTTCGTTGTAAATACCTCGGGCCAAAGCTGGGGAAAAGATGGCTGTGAACAAATGCTCTCCTGGCTTCATTGATTTTATAAGTTAGTTTCCTCAATTTATATCGTAAATTGAGGAAACATCATTTTTTATAAACATCACATTGTTTATAAAAAAACAGCTTCGATGATGAGGTTTACTATTTCTTTTACTAAAAACAGGATGTTCTTTTGAGATGTATTACTTTAGCGACTTTCCAGACAGACCGTATCAACAGTGGCAACCATCGAAAAATATCCCGGAAAAATGATTTAACCTTCTTGAATCCCGCAACAAAATAAATAAGTGTTAATGCACAATAACTTGTAAAAAAGTAACAGAATGATTTGACATATATATCGTTCTTCTCGATAAAGATCTACGCTTTGGCACCTTGACAATTCAAACCTTGACACCTTGACAATTCAAAAGTGCCTGTAAATGGTCTAATTGAAATGAATGCTTTGAGTATTTGATTTGTGGTATTTCAGCTTCAGGTCCCGCTTCAACGTTTCACTCTGTCGTATTTTATGTGTATGTGTGTGTGTGTAACCGCCGTAAACAGCTGGGTGCCAGTGCCGGGCGTCCAGTACCATCTTGCACTATATTAATGTGACATTGTGTTAAGCTGCAAAGCCAGCTTTAAACGATATGGGAACATTCTCATAAATGTTATAACAGACCTATTATATAGTAAGTGTTTAAAACGAACTCATTCGGGACGTTTTTGACCAGAATTAGTAAATTCGGTTACAATACAATTGTACTAAATCATGGAGATAGCAGAATACTAAGGTACCTTTTGCTAAGCGTGGTGACCGTAACCAAGCCGTTAATATAATTAATTAATCAGCAGTAAGCACCATCCATAGCAGAAATGACTCAGTGGTTTCGCTCGTTACTAACAAGTTATAGGTCGCGGGTTCAAAAAAAACCGAATACTTACGATTGAATACGATACGATTTGTGATATTTTTTTTCACCACTATTCTGGTGGTATATCTTTCGGTAACATGGTAAGGAATGATTTTCTTTTCTTGCACTTGTCCTAGAGCAAACATTCAAAGACATGCAACATCCATCAAAGCACACTGTGCCCGCGTGCTGGTTTACAGCAAACTCACAGAGAGGAACCCGCCGCCGCCGTCCCCGCAGTGGGAACATTATACTATTGAGGTCAATATTCCATGTTTACAAGTGCTAATTTACAAACTATAATGTTTTAGTAGTGATCCCAAGAGTTATGTAGACAATAAACTTTATAGGTATTTAGTAGATGACCTAGTTATATCGAGTCCCCTTCCAAATGTTCTATTTGACATTTCCTGGCTTGGCTGGCACCAACAATCGGTCAGCTGCCGGAACGCGTCTACGTTCTTGGATATCTATATACCTAACTTTTGGTATTATGTAAGAACGGACTTATTTTAGGGCTTTTGTGTCAGATTAATTCTACGAAAATTAATATTGTAAGAGTCTATCGTTTCGACGTTTGATTGTGGGTGATCAGAAGTTCGTTGTCAAGCCCACCTCTGCAGCTGATTTTTTAGGAAAATTGGAACACACGTAGACAATGGCGTTGTAGCCATACAAGATAGGTACTTTTATAACGTTCCCATGAGATTATTTTATACTTCCACGTGGGTAAGGTCGCTAAAAAATCTTAAAATCGTTCATCCTTGGTGCAAAACTTTGAGAGCGTTGGGCAATTCAATTATTTTTAACTATATCTATATTTGATACATCATTCAAGCTGAAATAAAAACTCCTAACTATAATATGGCGTCAAAAAATTCGTCCGCATCGCTACCGACTGGAAGTGAACCCAAAAATATTTGATTGTTTTAATTTTTGCAGATTTCTCATACGTTTAAATAGTAAGTAAAAATCAATAATTCTTTTGTAACTTATCATCACAATACGTATGATGTAAATATTGTGTTGGGACGGTTTACTATTTATTATGTAAATATTGTGTTGGGATGGTTTACTATTTATTTGGGGGATGATTGGTGAGGGTTTCCAAATTGCTATGTGCCCCTGTCTGGACCAAGATCGTTAGCCTCTGAACCATCATGAATCTCAATACTAGTTTGATAATTTGTTTATGTATTAGACAAATTTGTTAAAAACTAAAACCTAATACCAAAAAAATATGTCTTTTTATCATCTTTTACTTCAAAATTTGTAGTTAAGAACGTGTCAAACCCTATTTGAAAGCCAAAATTAATGGTTTTTCTAAATCGTAACTAAGAAATCGAGAGTTTGTGTCTTTCGAGCCTACTTACAGGAAATCTAAAGTCCAATACTTCGCACCGGGTGTGAACTTGGAGCCGCTTCAAAGTTCTACTTGGCTCGTTCGCAGACGGCGCGGCGCGCGGCGTCGCCCCTCGGCGGGGCGGCGCCGGCGCTTGGCGGCCGACGTACGGAGATAATAATTTAATAGCCGACGAACACAGATATATACGGCTCTTTGAGGTTAACTTTTGGTTTTTATACTTATTGTTTTACACATTGACCTACTATTTCTTTTACTACTGAAGTTGAGTCCACGTTTTCTCAATTTGATCTGAATTTCCTATGTTGGAAGCCCCAGTCGGCCCTCCTGATTTTGTTCTACATTTTCACCCTTGTAATTTTAAATTAATTTTGACGTTAGTTTCGTAATACATTGGAATGATGAGAAATAAGACATTCTTGGAAAGAACTCCCCTAGAATAGGCAGATTTAATTTTAGATTAAAGTTCATTTGGTTTTCGTTTGTATTTCCTGTGCTTTACCAAAACATTTTTTTTTTTTACCTTTTTATGATCAATTACAAGACCCAGGTTGAGACCCACTAAAATCTTCTAAAACAAAGGTATGATCTGTTACTATTAATTTCAAATCCCTACAAAACAATAATAGCTTTAGTGAAATATTTAAAGCTCATCAAACCATATTTTGTATGAAAAGTGAAGACAGAGTTTATTCTTAATAAATAATGTGACTCAAAATAGTTTTTTTTACTCGTAAACTAGGTATATTACTTAGTTGTTGGACTGGGTACTTAAACAACCCATAACAAATCAATTATTAGTTCTTCTATTTTATAACAGTTTTTGATTAAATTACTTTAAGGTACTACGGAACTGTAAACTTGTGGGTGATTGATTTCTGATTTAATAAAGCTTGGCTCAAAAGTCGACATTGGGTTTCTCAGTTGTAGAAAATTTCGATTTGCAATCTGTTTATTAACAACTCGGGTTACACACTTGATTGGATTGGCGACATAATACTAAGAACGTTGAATATTTTTGAGGGAGATCTTTGCCAGCAGATGGACAATATAAGTACACTAGCGACTCGCCCCGGCTTTGCACTGGTAGCAGATCATTTTTTTCAAATAATATATAGCCAATCTTACTCGCTAATAATGTAGCTTTCTATAGGTGAAAGAATTTTGAAAATCGGTTCAGTAGGTTTTGAGTTTATTAAATACAAAGAAATAAACAAACAAATCTTTCTTCTTTATAATATTAGTGTAGATTTAGAAAGATAACTATTCAAATGTACTTATCTACACTAATATTATAAAGAGGAAAAATTTGTGTTTTTGTGTATGTTTGTTATAAATAAACTCAAAAACTACTGTGCCGATTTAAAAAATTCATTCACCATTGGAAAGTTTCATTATTTATTTATTTAGGTTAACCAACAATTGTTTACACTATATACATTTCTGATTTAATAACTAGAGTAACATATTCAAGTGCAACAACTAATTACAGGTTAACACCACATGCACTAAAAAACGGCTTACATAACATATTTATAACTTACTGAAATTATAAATTATTCATACAAGGAATAATAATTAAAAGCAATAATAAAGAAAATTATCAAATCATTAAATTTTTGTAAACATCATTAGAATGTAAATTACTTATTTAAATTATAATTGATTAAATGATGATAGATTGATTGATTGAATTTTGAAAAAATATAATGACCATGAATTATAGTAAAATAAAAATTAACTGAATACATTGAAAAAATTTAAATGAAAACAGATATTTAAAAAAAATAAAAATTAATCGCCATGACATTATTTACAAAAGCTGGTAGGAATTTATTAATACTATCGTTATGTACATCTACGATTATCAGCGAGTAACATAGGCTATATTTTATCCCCGTATTCCCACGGGAACGGGAACTACGCGGGTTAAACCGCGTGACGTCCGCTAGTATATTATAAAAGACGTAAAGAAGTAAAGGAAATGTTTATCTTAAAAGAAAATGCTACACATGCATTTTAAGTGAACCTAGCCAAAGTCGCGGTCGCGCGGTCGTGCCGTCTTGTGCATGAACAGAGAATTCTAATTTAGTACGCTTACAGTGCACAATACAACAAGAATGGTTGCAGCATCACAATGTATACGGGTCTCGGCGTAGTTACCTCATTTTACTGTTAGGGACCCTAATGTTGTTAATTGTATGTTTACCTATGTTTACCGCTAGAAACAAGAGGTTATAAATATGGCTAAATATATTACGGAATAATCAAAGAAACAGTCACACCGGATTCAGCTGAATACCAGTATTTTACTTGGAGCGGCTGATTACCAGACCCGACCCGACCTAACACGGTACCTACTCTTTGGCAAGACTGGTGTCAGATTTTCTGGCTTCTGACTACCCGTAACTACTGCCCAAGATCTACAAATAACAGCCGGGACCTACAGTTCAACGTGCTTTCTGAGGCACGGAAGAGTCTCGGTATGTTAAGATGGTCACCCATCCACAGACCAACCTCGGCAAGCGTTGCTTAACCTTGAAGATAGACCCGTGTGTGTTATTATTTAATTCCTATTCGCTCCGCTAGCTCAGTTCGAAGAGATTTCATTTTTTTTCACACTTATTTACGAGTATAAAACTCGAAGACACACGAGACTCACGACAACATGACTCAATGGGACATCAACGACAGAAGTTGAGTCTTTCGTCTGGGCGGCTTTAAGTTTCGTTTATTAGGGATAGTAAGTACATCGAAAGTGACGCCGTTTTTATTGCAGTGAGGCGCTCACTTAAGACACTGCCACGGCGAGACGCCCGCAGGAACTTTATTATTAAATTTTGATTGATTACTTTTGAATATTGAAGAATATTTTCCGTACACAAAGTTACTTAACTACTAAAGCTTTTCCACACTTTCCTGTAAGTCTCATTGGCTCAACACAACAATAACAGTAGAAGTTCTGTCCATCGTGTAGGTGGCTCACAGTTCCATTTATTAGGGATAGTATAAAGAACGTGATGCTGTCTGTATTGCAGTCAGACCCTCAATACAGTGCCGAGCCACGTTTTTAAGCTTCTGTTTCCTTTGAAAATTAATAGAACTCTATTGATATTCAAAGGCAATCTTAGGATTGAGATATAATATCTAGAATATAAAAAATACTATATGAAGTATATTTTGAGATGGTGATGAGACCGAGATTAAAAATTTATTTTTTACAGTTCTGTAGTAAAACACAAACAACTACTATACTCTTGGTCCTATTATAATAAATTCGGGTTTAATAAATCAACATCGAAACTCAAAACTAACCCAAAATCCAAAACCAACACACAGATAGTTTAATAAATGTAGTTATAGATAGTTTTAAAGAACGAAATGAAAATGGACCCAATTTCCTAAATTACTTCACAGAGTTTGTGCATCTCAAATACTAGGCTAGGAACCAAATTCGATTATGCTCGGACTCAAATTCAAGCTGTTTGCGGTAAACAACTGACTTTTGCTGAATATTCCCGACGTTTTAAACTTCAAAATCCTTTGGCTAACCTAGGCTATTCCTCCTTTGTTGGAACATCCAATCCTGTCTAAGTTGAGAACTACTAACTGAGTTAAAATATTCCTTAAGATTTAAGCATCTATTTAAACAAGTTCTGTTTTCTACCTTAGAAAACAGAACTTCAACAAACTCAACGAGATCTTTCTTTTAATTATTTTTGAAGTGAAATTCTTTCGCGGCGTTGTGCACTTTTTGAGATGGGTAAAAATGTTAAACTCGCATCAGGACACGTGACCTGATCGAAAATTCGTAAGACGGAGGGAAAGTTCTGAAGTGTTAAATTTCTAATGTAATATAAACTGTCATGTTTGCGTACGATAGCGCAATAAATGAACATTGTATTTTACCACATAAATTATAGTACTTTAATACTGATAGTTAAAGCAATTCGTGCGAAATTATTCCCTAACCATTCCAAAATATCAAAAATGCACAACGTTAATGTTCAAGTTTTCACTTCTGCCGGCACTTCCGGAGTGCAACGCGTTGTTTTTTTTTAATATCGTGTTATTTGGACCTCATCGTGACTACAATCTCTCCTGATGGAAAGGGATGATGTGGTCGGCGATGGAGCACGCTTACCTAGAAGTCAAGAGTTTGTAGGTTAACTCTTGACTTAAGGAAACACGACTACAGAGAAAGACAACAAACCGGATTCAGCAGAATACCAGTATTTTACGTGGAGCGGCTGTCTACCAGATCTCCACAACCCATTAACTGGGTAACACGGTACTCCTTGGCAAGACTGGGTGTCAGATTATCTGGCTTTTTGACCATCCGTAACGACTGCCCAAGATCTACAAATGACAGCCGGGACCAACAGCTTAACGTGCTTTCCGAGGCACGGAGGAGTCCGGTATGTTAAGATGGTCACCCATCCACAGACCAACCTCGGCAAGCGTTGCTTAACCTTGAAGATTGACCCGTGCGGCTGTTATTATTTAGCCACGAGCCTATCCTATTCTTATAGTCATTAACATTAAACTTAAAATAGTGCTTATCCTTATTATCAAAACTATGTCTTGAAGCCCGACGATCTGCTTGTCGATAATCTTGCTAACTTTGCCACTGAGGTGCGGTCCACACAACCACATTCATAAATTTTCGCTGATCATAGACCTTCCCCATAAACCAAGGCCATGCGCGATTATGAAAGAACACTGCTTTTAACGCTAGGCTGACAAACGATTGCTGCTCGCAGTATGTTATACCCATTTTCTTTTAACGCTAGGCTGACAAACGATTGCTGCTCGCAGTATGTTATACCCATTTTCTTTTAACGCTAGGCTGACAAACGTTTGCTGCTCGCAGTATGTTATACCCATTTTCTTTTAACGCTAGGCTGACAAACGATTGCTGCTCGCAGTATGTTATACCCATTTTCTTTTAACGCTAGGCTGACAAACGATTGCTGCTCGCAGTATGTTATACCCATTTTCTTTTAACGCTAGGCTGACAAACGATTGCTGCTCGCAGTATGTTATACCCATTTTCTTTTAACGCTAGGCTGACAAACGATTGCTGCTCGCAGTATGTTATACCCATTTTCTTTTAACGCTAGGCTGACAAACGATTGCTGCTCGCAGTATGTTATACCCATTTTCTTGACATTATTGCCTCGATTCGGCTGGGCACCGACCGAAATTGCTTTTACAGGAAGAAGATATTCGATAGTATGAGCTGTCATATTAAGTTGGACTTAGACTTTCGAATATGGAGCTTATATGAATGTTACCTGCAACTAGCTTTAGCATGCGGCTTCACCTACGTGAAGGTTGGAATTTGTCCTACGGGAACGTAGAAATTATCCCATATTTTCGTAAGTAAATTTCCCAGCCTGTATTAGCCACTCAAAACTCAAATTGTTTATTTCAATTAAACCATTTACAGGCACTTTTGAATTGTCAAGGTTGGTCAGTCAAGAGAGATGAAGCTATTTGCACGTTCTAAAGCGTAGAACTCTATGGAGAAGAACGTGCAAGAAACTCCACGGACACTCTTTTAAACTAATAAATTAATGTGTTTTTCTTATGGTGTGCATCATGATGTACGTCTGTTCTTATCTTTGTTCTTTAAATATCCTCAACTTGTCGTTTTCCCACATAAACGAAAACTAGGTCTATCCCAAGCACCTTCTTAAACGTCACCAAACACCTGCTTTAAAAAATACCTATTAAAACCCAAACAACAATTTCCCGATCTAAAGGACCCACACTAAATAAACTTGAGCCTAACACACTAAACAATATAGGTAGGTTCCTAGGGGATATTGCCATCCACACTCGGTAAACAGCTGACCGCAGACGAAGTTATTAATATAACTCTGTGTACCGCAAGAAATACCAATTGTTTACTTTGACTCTTGAGAGTGAACGGTATTAAAAATGAAAAAGTCGGGCAAGTGCTAGTCTGACTTATACGGATTTCGCACAAACTCATGTTATCGCAAAAAATAATTTTATGTGATAGATCTACAAATTAATTTTCGGACTTTTCTTTTACTTGTGCTGTGAGACCTTGTTTCTTGCAAATATGATTTTAGATCAAAGGGACTACCCTATACGTTTACAAGTATGTTACGCCCAAAGATAGAAAAACCTCAATGAGCGAAAAAACAACGCGTCGTGGCACATAAGACACAGTTAGGGGCTTATAGAGGTAAAGTGGTATACAGAGTAAAGTCCCGCAAACCTCCATTGAAAAGGGAGGATCCTCCGACAGACGCTTGTTGTGTCTGGTGGGCAACTGCCAGATAGTTGATCTTCGGAATGTTGTATATGTTCAAATCGCACGAAGAACTTTGATTGCGCGATGCTGGATTTATTTGGTAGTTCGTCACTGCCGGATAGATGGCGTTGCATTTTTTGTTGCATGTGGCGGCATTGATGCCGCTACAGGCTTATAGCGCGTCATGGCATTTCTTAATTTCGAAACACTTTCCAGTCCACAAGAGAGTATTTTAGAGCAAGTTGCTGATGGATAATCCTGGCTACAAGGTTATGTACATGCAAGTACTCTCCGTTAGCTAGACGAGAACAACCAGAGAGAGATAATGGGGCGAATTGATTCTCCCGGACGGTGACATGCCTAATTAATCTCAGGTAGTTTTTCTTCATGATAATTTCGTGCATAATTGCACAGACAAAACCTTCTGTTTCTCAAAAGAGATCACCGAAACGCAGCCAAGCTACGGACGCTAATTGATCTACGCCGGGCCCATGTAAGGCCCGAAAAAAACGTCTGTGAAATTCCTTACTCTGCCACACCGTCCTGCGAACGGTGTATGTGTAATAGAACAAACCCAAAATTTCACAGAAATTATACGAATTACGTCATGCAGGAAACCATCATAATTTTTAATATTAGATGGCGCACGCATGCTCACACAAGAACCACCACAAATTCATAAAAATGCCATACACAAAAATGAAATAAAATAAGTTCACAATACAGCCTGGGTTGCAGTAGGATCAGCCATTTAATGCACCGGACACGTATCCGACACGCGACAATTCAGAAGTACTCGCGAATATACCGCGCTGTAAATGAGTAGATTTCTATTCTTTAGTTGTGGTAACTGTGTTATTAAACAGATTCAATTATTTCTAAGTTGAATTTGAAATTGTGGTGCGCCTTTATTATTCTTGATAAAGTTAGAAATGTAAAAGATTATAATTATGAGGATGTTTACACTGTTTTTTTTAAAATTATGTTGGATATCTATTTGTTCTAGGAACCAAGCTCATATTATGATAATGATGATAAGCCGGAGCGAAATGGAGCGACTGCCTGACTGTCTATCGCAACACACAGCTGATACACGCATTTCCATAAAATATCCATAAGTTGGCCAGCAGGCGGAAATGATAATGATGACGATCCACAAGTTCGTAGAGACAAATCGTATAGCCGATAACTATTTGACTAAAGGCATTCGTATGAAACAGTCAATATGCAAATGGTGAATGCAGAGTTGTTGCATAGTCGAATTTATGCAAAGAGAATTTAGCTTAGCATTTGTAAAATGTCGATCACAATAAGAGACACAGCTTAGCATCCATTACGTGCTAAACTGTGAGTAAACTGTGTATGGTGCACACAGTTTAACACGTAATGAATGCTTAATATTATTATTACCGAGTGTTTATGAGGTCGTCCGTCATACCCTCCATTTCTGAATGAAGCATTTGTAGTTGAGTATTTGTCGAATTCTTGAAAACCTGTCCAACTTTGTGCAGAGTTAACGCCAAATAATCTAGTTTAATCTAGTTCAAACAAATTAACTAAATACCTAAAGGAGCTGTATAAAACCATCGTTTTCGTAAAAAAAACACTTAAAGACTATATTTATAAGAAAAATATTGTTATTCCTTTGATGAATTTGTGACTCAACGTAAATGTCGCAGTATTTTAGTTTTAAAGATAAATGTTAATGAAGTCAACTTTTGAATTAATTAAATACTTAAATGAATTTTATTAAAATATTTTATTTTTGACGATTGATGGATTTCAAAACTAGTTATACTTTTAAAATTTAAAATTGGGTTACTATTGGTAACTTATTACTATACGAATTTTAACGATTCTTGTGGCATTGTTATAATATTGAGATTTTTATTAATCTGATTTGAGATGGGTGATGTTTTGAATTTTTATTCAGATATGATTTCAACAATCTGAAAACATTCACACAATCTGAATTGTTATTGCATGAATGAAATGACTCAGTTCAGAAACCCACCCACAATTTATTATTGATAGCAGCGCGATGCCGATAATTCAATTTATCGAGACAGGTTGCATGTTCCAAAACTCGTTTAGGAACTTGCCGATTGGCTGTAACTTCCCACTTTAGCGGAGTTATAGGCTCTAAAACAGTAATTTGCCTCGTTCCTGTCATAGAAACTCAATTTTCAGTAATGGCTTGTGCAACTAGTTTTGTAATGGTTCTGAATTATAATTATTGTAACGTTTAAAGATACTTTTTCGATTCATATTTGCTTTCTTCGCTGCTCCTCACTGACATCAGTGAAGGAAAATACCTTGAGGAAACTAGGACTCTGATGAAAGGCTGAAATAGCCTACCTTAAGAAGTATGAGCAAGCTTGGTGTTTACCTTCCTTCTGTGTGTGAGAAGAGCCGTTTATCCTGAAGTGGCACCGTTACAGACAAGTATTATTACTTCATTTAAAAGAAGAGATTTCACTTTTTTTTTTAAATCACTAAATATATTTCTACTAAATCTTCTTCTGTAGCGTCAACAACTCCACCGCATAATCCATTCTTACAAAAGAAAGAGTCTGAAAATGTTATTTCAGTTATTAATATGCTCCTTAAACCTCATTATGCCCTTGAGCAGTGTTAGTCGGGCAGGCGGCGCTTAGCGCACGAGGCACGTATGCGCTACAGCGAGTAACCCGATCCTGGCATTCTACGACATAAAGGCACCGCATTCGACCTGTATCAACTCAGGGATGATGAGGTTATGAATGTTACGATCAAGTGCTTGACAATTTTAAAAAGCATTATATTGGTTACAGATTTTTTTTTGTATAAACAGTATTTTTAAATAAGTGGTTTAGGTTTGGTGGTGGATAAGTTAGGACTGTTAAAGTCAAAGTCAAAGTCAAAACGTTTATTTCAATTAGGCCATTAAACGGCACTTTTGAACGTTTACAGTTCAGTAAAATAATATAATAATAATAATAAATAATAATAATAATATCTTGGGACAACTCAAACACGGTCATCCGATTCCAAACTAGGCAGAGCCTGTGCTATGGCAACCAGACAACTGATAAACATACTTATATATTTCTAAATACATACATATTATAGATAAATTACACCCAGACACAGAACAAATGTTCATGCTCATCACACAAAGATTTGTCCTGGGTGGGAATCGATCCCACGACCTCCGGTTTAGTAGTCAGGGTCACTAACCACTCGACCAACAGGCCAGTCAATAATAGTACTACATTAATAAAGTGACTCTACTGTCCATTCGGGAAGGTAGATTTCTTATTGCTTACAGCTTCTAGTTTAGATTGGTCATGTTGCAGCTGTATTATTAAGTTTAGCGAATCAGCAGAGGTATTCAATGAAATTTATCATCTGGAAATAGTACTGGGGGTTAAATCAAACGCTGACCATGAAATCATGACCTGAAGATGATAAGGACTTATAGTACTTGAACAGCGGTGGCTATATTTAGTACGTCTTTAGCTACAACTTTTTGCTTATAATGACAATTTGATCTCCTTGTTTTTCAAGAGTTTCAGTTACAAAAATCCAATTATGATATTTATAGGTATCGAAGAAAAGAAAATTTAAATTTAGTCTATTACAAAACTTTAGACAAAGATTTATTTTTGTTTTACTAGAAGCTGTGATTGATATGGATCAATGCTCTGCTCACTGTCCGTCATTTGAAGACTGTTTTTACGGATAGTCAGAAGCTAGAAAATTTGACAACAGCTTTGGTCAGGAAGCAGACCCAGACATAGTTGGGAAAAGGCTTACAGATTGTTAAACAAAGTGCGATTTTAGTCAAAGTCAAAGTCAATTCAATTCCAATTCATTTATTTCAACTAGACCATTAAAAGGCACTTTTGAACGTCAAATTTACAGTTTAAAATTTAAAATATAAGTGACTCTAGTTGTCCATTCGCAAAAAGTAGATTCTTATGGAGAAGAACGGACAAGAAACTCCATAGTTACTCTTTTAAAGCAGTCTTCCGTCTTACAAAGCCGGCCAAAAAATTACCCGACATAAACTAGCTCTAGGCGCGATTTTTTCAATATAACTAAGATAATAAGTACAATAAAAATATATAATGCATGAGAATTATGAAACACCCTGCTAATTATGTTTACGTATCAAATGTCGCCGTTCCATTTCGTGCCGTCTTTGGAACACAATTCTCGGACTGCGGTCGCTACAGGATGTTTCAAACTACGTCATGCGTCGTGATACTGAATATTTTATATATTTTTTTAATAATTGAAATGTTATAAATATCATTATTTTAAAATGAATGTGTAATTGGATAGATGAAGTATTCTGCCGCTGTAAGACGTCTAAAATGGTACCGTGTGTTTAACACTATACTATATATACTTATGTATGTGTTCAGTGTGAAAACTAAAAAACCCGCTCTGGGCTTTTTAAGCTTTAAGCTCGTATGGTTTAGGAATAATAGCACAAGAACTAGGCCAAACTACAGACGTGCTCTGTGTAAAACTGGCTAATGAGTAGGTATATGACTAGTTTTTTTTAAGTTTTAACTTGGTCAACGGCCGGAATAAGTTAGTATTCAGAAAATAATGTTTAACACGATACTTACCCTGTGTTAGTTCATTTGAACAAAAGTTTTGCAAACTCCGTACCGGGGAAATATTAAGCCCACAGCACCAATTCGCACTTATATCTATATTATACCAAACTCTAAATTAAGAATTTCAAGTTGAGTATTTGTCAAACTACTTTAGCGTGAAATCTGTCAAACTTTGGCAAAAAAGTACCTAGTGTTTGACACGTTCTCAACTCAAAAAACTCTATTCAGAAACCCGCACTAAATGCAAAATTTTGAGAAATACTTAATTCAGAAATAGGAAGTTAGTAATACAGTTGATTGTAAATCAACACATAATAATATAATCGTGAGAACGCACACTCCGTGACGCAACTTAAGAGCTGTCTTAGAAGCCATTGCCAGTCTTAAAATTTATTTAGGCAAATGAGAGTTTAGGGAGGATTTACAGCCAAGGGGAGGCTCCCCCCGGGTGACGTCATAATTGGAACCGTTGGTCGTGTCGACGGCTCCCCCTTTATGTACGATTGGTTGCATATTTTGCATAAAGGGGACGTAGGATCAGCGGCAGTTAGCCATGAAAATGTGTGTCATGACGAAAATCTTGAGGTAGAATTAGAGTATGTTTTGTGGTCTAGAAGTTTAAGACGAAGGTAGAAACATGAACATGAACATTTGGTTTAGTAAGAATGTTATCGACTCTTATATTTTAGGTGGCTTGGATATTTTTCCCTTCACAATAAAATTGGTGAAAACGACTTCACTCCTAAAAAAATGTTAGAAAAATTCTTTGGCAAGTAATTGGATAATATAATATTATTATCAAGGGCATTCAGATAAGCAGGAAGATTACCATTATAAAGTGAGGTAAGTTTGAAGTATGAATGTGAGTGGTTACAAGAAGACCCAATGAACGATGGAAAGATAATGAGAAAAGATGAAATTATTGAGATGATGGCAAATAGTGAATAGGATGAATGAGATTTATTTAAAAAAAATGTTAAAAATAACACTTTTACAATTTAAACCAGAGGAGATCGAACAATAAAGACTTCGAAAACCATATCAATCCTGTGATATAGTTTTCGAAGACTTCATAGCTCGACCTCATCTGGGTTAAATTGACGAATCAAATTGACTTTTTCAAATTGCTACACCTTAAACATATTTGATAAGGTGATGCTTTGATCAGAAATCAATCAGGTGTGTCATCCTACTGCAAATACATGTACAAACAAATATTTGTTTCGTTATTGGAAATTCGAGAGCTACACTGAAACTGAAGCTGAAATATTTTCTCTCGGCTAAGTAAAGTCGTGCCAACAATCGGACCCTATTTCAGCTGAATATTGATGCCGTTGGCAAGACCGCAATTTTGTAACATCAATCGGTAAGTTTATATATAGGGTGCTACAGGCTACAGGTTCTGGGAATTGACAGCGGTTTTTTGATCAGCTTTATTTAAACGTTATGAAATATGCCGCGAATGATTTTAGGGAAGTGAAATAACCTATCTTATAATTGACCTATCGCAAGTTTTTTTTTAAAGTTCTGTTATTCTATATTCAATCTTTATCATCTTCAACCTATTGTCCCATGTTACGAGTGCTCGGGATCGGTTCAACAAGTTTTGTTCCAGTCTGTCAACCATTTATTTATTTATTGATTAGGATAGTCAACATTGCATACACTGTAAAATTATCATAACATTATTAATAAATTATTTTAGTGCTGCAACACTTACAGACAACCACAACGTTATCATATAAAAACTTTGAAACAAAAGGCGTAAACGAGAGATTAATTGAAATTCGGATTATCAGTATGAATAAAAGTACATGTAAAATAGGATTAAAATTTAATAGGAACAATATCAGAGAAAAAACCCATGACGTCGTCATTGTAAAAATATTCTTGGATAGTAAAATTAGGCATGTATTCAACAACTTTACAGTTCAATAGATTTAAAAGAAAAATAACGCGTAGATAATATTAACACATATAAAAGAAGGCTGGTCTCCCAGAAGTCATGCTATAAACACGTGTCATTCTATAAACACGTGCATAAAAGATATGGCCTTCGTTGAGGATAGGTGCTTGTACTCACACTAGACCGACTTCATTTTATAATTCTAGATAATTTCGTTGCATCGCCACTAATTCAAGAATCGACTTTAACGTTGGGTATTTGATGTTCATTTTAAAGTGATCTTTTATATTAAAAGGGTCCTTAAAAACGATGAGTGGCAATGAAATTAACGTCATGCAAAACAAAGTTTGTTTATAGTAGGCGCCAGATAATCGTGGAATGTCGGTCATTGACCCACCTTCATTTATTGACATTGTTAATTTGAAAAACGGAATTAATGACACAAAACTGTCCCGAATCATCATCTCTCGTGATCCTTAACATTGTCTAATTATGAAAAACGATTCATATTTAATTGTTCAGGTACCTATGAGCAGTTATTAGGGAAAGGTCAATATACTTTATTCCACATTTATCTGGCGCCTACTATAGCTTCCAAAAATTGAAAAATATGTCGAGTACACAATAACCGCAGTGTTTTAAACCGCACAAGCGAAAATAGAGTTTTTTTTTTGTTTACTGATGCATTTTCAAGTATTTTCACCCTCAAACAAAAAACCCAACATTAATATTATGGGTTCTGTCGCCGATCACACTTTGTGGACTTGACAAGTTTATTAACATTTGTCTTCACCTTTATGTACCTTATACCTCACGTTGCTTATCATCCGCAAGCAATAATTTTATCATTCTTAAGAAAACCCTTAAATCTAAATCCCAAAATCATCTCAGTGACATTCATTGTCATTTCAAAATGAAATAAAATTAGAGTTGGGTTTGACTTTGTTCCATAAAAAACAGTAATTGCCCCTCAGATCTAACAAACCATACTAGCCAGTCGAAGATTTACCAGCTTAAACAATAATATATCTTCTTAGCCACCCCATAAACTAGGTATGTGTTTAAACAGACAGGCTGTTGCAGGCAATTTAACGTCTATGCATAGCACATGGCCGTCTTATTGGCAAACAGCCGCCAACATGCGGTTAGTCTGGCCGCCCGGCAACGCGACTCAACCGCTAAGTACCTAGATAAGCTAGCTAAGTACTTGATTATGATCCCGGATAGAGCCAAAGAAAATAATTTATGGCTGGACATTAATCGTCCATGGAATTGTAGGTACTAATAGCTAAATAGGTCAGTAAGTATGTAGGGTTTTGTGATTTTTCCCAGTGGGTTGGCAGAATCTAGAGAAGCAGCATACTCGTACATTGGCACGTTGCTATGCGCTAGCTAAGCCAGCTTCTTGTAGTTCTTCTGCAAGTTATATTTTTTAAGTGAAAACTTTGCGGATGGAACTCGCGTCATCGTCACCGGACGCTTTCCATGAGCTATATGTATACTGTGTATAAATGTGTACTTTTAAGGTGAACAAAAATCAGGGAACTCGTGTCATCGTCACCGAACGTTTGGGTGAACAAAAATCATGGAACTCGCGTCATCGTCACCGGACGCTTTCCATGAGCTATATGTATACTGTATATATATGTGTACTTTTTGGCTATATGTATACTCACTGTCACCGAACACTTATATAGATAGAAGTGAAAACTAGCTTTCGCTTAGTTTTCACTTCTATCGGCAGTCCCCAAAGGCTGCCCCGCGTCTTTTTTTTTGATAATGCGTATATAGAGCTTTTTTTTTATAGTACTTCTCTGGATGTCTTCAAGACGAAAACGAAAGGTCACTTGTTTTACATCTAAATACTAATATGACAATGCTAAAGAGTTTGTTTGTTTGAACGCACTAATCTCTGGAACTATCAGTCAGATTTGCAAAATTATTTTTGTATGTGATAGCCATTCATGAGGAAGGCTATAGGATATACAGGAACGGGAATTCGCGCGCAAAAGTTAGTTGTAATCATAAGTGAAAGTTTTTATCATCTGATTAGTGTTTTCAAAGGTTTAACCACTTACAAAGAAACAATAGTAATTCGACAACTTACTAAGCCCATCTGAACTTCATAATCCAGTAAGGGTTATGAAGTTCAGGGAGGCTGTACTCTATGTAAAATATAAGTTTTCAGTTGCATCCGGTTAGACTACAGGCCAAACGTTGTTGGAAAAATGCTAGGGAGATCATGACGAAGTTTAGACAACCCAATTAAATCGGATAATCGTTCGCTGCTGAAATTTATACGGGACGTATTTTTTTAATTTATACCGAGTTTTGCACCTGTCTAGCTAACTAATTTGGATCGAATTTGTGCTCGAATTTTTTAACGTTCGCCCAGTAACAGGATTTTGTTGAAATTTCGAACTCACGTGTTTTTGGTGATAAAATAAGAGACCCCTTGAAAATAGCCCAAGAACATTTACCGAATCTCTCGTGTTCGTGCACCAGAGGGCAAATTCTACTAATGATTAATTAAAATACAATAATTAAAAAAAATATTTTAAAATATTTATATTTAATATTTTAGAACACATTACATTATAAAAAAATGTAGGGAAATTATATGTGTTGTTAACGTACATATTTTGACTGAGATGCGAATGCGAAAATTGCTTAATGTTTAGTAAAATGGCGCTCTGATCCACCAAGACTAGTACACAAGTTTAAAAAAATAGTTAAATCTTTTCTAACTAAAAACACAATACGTGTCACAATTTAACCAAACTTCTACCTCCAAGACTCAATCCAACTATCAAACACCCGAAGCTAGACACAAGACGTACCTAAACGAAAGTAGACACACTGTTTGAAACGTCATAGTTCCCGAGCGGGCTGTCACTTTAAGGCCTCGTCCAGTCTAAGACAAAGATAAATGCAGCCCAGTCCAGCGGCCGACGGCTATTTGCAGAGTCGAAGCTCCGATGATTAAATAAACCAATTTCAAATACTACGTTATCTGGAATTCGAACATGTGTAAATATTTGATGGGGTCTAGTGTCAGTTGGATTGCATCTGAGTTTGTTTTTATTCTCATCTATACTAATATTTATAAGAGGTAAAGTTTGTAAGTTTGTATGTAGGGTAGGTAGGTAGGTAATCTCTGGATCTACTGAACCCATTTTTAAAATTCTTTTTGTATATGATAGCCACTTTTATGGGAAATGCTATAGGCTATACGGGACCGGGAAATTCCTAAGGGAACTGGAAATATGCGTGTACAAAGTCACGGGCAACAGCTAGTAGTTTATAATATAAGTAGCTACCGCCCGCGGCTCTCCCCGCGTTAATGTCGAAAATTATTCCAAGGGAACATACTCCCGAGATAAAAATATTATATGTCCTTGCCCGGGGCTTAAACAATCTTTGTACCAAATTTCATCTTAATCGGTCCAGCCGTTTGCGCGTGAAGAAGTAACAAACATACTCATACACACACTCACAAACTTTCGCCTTTATAACATTAGTGTGATTTGTTTCAATTTCTAATAGTTATTTGTGCTCGTTAGAATATAGTAAATGAGCATAATTCCGTTTGTAGAACTATTAGATACTGTAACTGTGATTTAATTATGTAAGTCAACATTTATTTCTGTCAATCATCAAGATTGAACTAGATAAGTTCCATCAACTTCTACGCTTGCGAAGTGATTTGTTTGGAACTTTTTAGTCGTTTTATGATACTAGATTTTTTTTGCAATTGTTCTTTACAACACCCGGAAATGCAGAAAAACATCGTTCCGTTTTACTGCGCAGTTCAGAAACCCTGTAGATGACAGATAGAATAATATTTTAATTACACATATCGTATTATAAATCTAGTGATTGTTGGTGCTAGTTTAGTAAAAAAAAGTTTTATTTATTTATTTGAACTTTATGCACAATAGTGGTACATGGGCGTACTTAATGCATCAAGGCATTCTCTACCATTCAACCTTTGAGTTATAAAGACTATACTGTAAAGTAATAATTATTTAATTGTACAGTTTTGTAGAGCGAATTCGTGCAATACGTCTTTATGGTTAGCATTGTTCAAAGAAGGATTTTTCCCAGCAGTGGGTTATTCTAGTTATGTTGGTAAGGTATCTGCATCAAACAAATAGTTTTAAAATACATTCCTCCTAATTTGAAAGCCCGTAAATCTGAAATAATACCTGTCCAATTTTCCAAGACCCGGATATCCATGAATTTAACTTTGCTTCTTTAAAAGTAACAATATGCGATTCCTCCTCGCTACAGTATTTCTGAGATCAATGGATTTAATGCACTTATGCATCGCTGGAGCTACTTCCGACTCCAAATATTATTCGAGCAAACGACTCCGGCATTTGCATTATTCAGTGTACCTTTACATAGTGGTTGTTGTATTAAACATAAAAATAACAATGTAAAGAGGAGCTTGTTTGTTCATAGCTGGGTGATCATCTTTACATACTGAGATTTGTCAGTGTGTCGGAAAACACGTGAAGATGTTGCTCACAGCTGTCATTTGTAGATTTTTGACAGTCGTTACGAGTAGTCGAAAGCCGAAAAATGTGAACTTGATCTTTTCTTTCCCATTGAGTTGTTTTTGTAATTAGATGTTTTATAAAAAAAACGAACAAGCGGGGTTTAACGTTTTGCGGGGTACATTTTGTTTGGTCATAGAGGGAATGTCTGCAAGTACTGTCACTACAGCGACAACTCTTTCACTGTTGCAAAACTACGTTATCGCTGCGTACCGTAGGCGTACCGTAGGCGTACCGTAGGCGTACCGTAGGCGTACCGTAGGCTCATATCATAAAAAAACATTGCGGATCTTGTAGATTGTGGCCACGGGTGCAAAGCCAAGGAAAAGCAAGTTAATAAATATTTCTAGATTGAAGGAATGAGTAAAAATCGAGTGGCGTTCGTGGTTCGGAAAAAGACGTGAGTTTATGTTAAATTAAACAAACTTTACTTTTTTTGTTGGATTCCTAATTTTAACATACAATCAAATACATTGTTTTTTTCTATATATAGTTTATTCCGTATCAATATTCTTTCGACTTTCACCAGATAAAGGTAGAAGCAGATATTTTTCAGATTGATTTTATTTACATCCACGAGAACGACGGAATGTAAACGTAAATAATACGCCGGCAATTTAAATTCCGATGGGATTTGATCCCGATGAGAGAACGCTTTCGTTTGAGTTTCGTATTTGTTAAGGAATGTAGGACGTATTGGCTTGATAAACCAATTCTATCATGATAGAATGTTTACCTGCTTCTTTATAAATTAAGAGTTAGATGCCTACCTAGATAATAAGTCGTCGTACTAATGATTTTTAAGAGTTAGATGCCTACCTAGATAATAAGGCATCGTACTAATGATTCTTAAGAGTTAGATGCCTACCTAGATAATAAGGCGTCGTACTAATGATTATTGCGCGAATACGTGATTGACGCGATCATTTATTCGTCAAAATTTGAAAGCACCCACTGTCGGTGTGGATGTCAAAGTCAAAGTCAAACATTTATTTGCAGATATTAGTGCAATGCCTACGGTGTTGTCTAAATTGGGACGGCACTGGTCAAGACAAGTTATCTCTGGCCGTTACATTTTGGTCTCCACAAACTTAGACAGTTGGGTCTGTCTGAAATTGTTCAGATATTCTAGAGTAAGCTGGTTACCATTTCTGGTGTTATTTTTAACAAACCGGCAATATTCATTTTTGTGTATTTTGAATTTAAGTGTAGGTTAAAGTAAAGGGGCTAGGATTTAAGCATCAAAAATACGATATGCCTATTTCTTTTCTTCTATCGTTTGAATGCCTCACAAGTGAGTACTAAGAGATGATTTTTTTAAATACATCCTCTAATGGGGTAAAATAGAGGATCAGGTATTGCTATGGAAGATTGCTTTTTTTAGTGATGAGAAATCACATCATGGCTTGTTTATAAGAATTAACATTATCTGGGAGTTGCAGGCTGATATGATCATTACTTTAAGATAGAACTCAGCAGTTTAATAACAAATTGTGTTTGTATTTTTATTATTATGTATTCATTTTTATGTCGCTTTATTCTACACGTTTGAATACAGTTTCCTACATGTTAACGAAACAAGACGCACATAATTATTAAGAATTCTTTGACCAAACGCCGCACGCTGTTATTTGTTCTGATACATTGTAGTAACGCTATGCTTGAAAACATACGGGTGAAGACAGTTTGTGAAGGTGAGCTTGATACTAGTTTAGTCTGTAAACATAACTTATTTGGATGTTTGGAGACGCCTTTTCCTAGTAATGGGCGTCTTTCAGCTAAACCGATGAGATAAAATTTGACTCAGTTAATGTATGTCTGGTTTTTGCCTAGTCATGAACTTTTCACCATGAAACTTTATCAAGTTGCCATTAATATCTAAATAAATAAATAATATCTTGGGACAACTCACACACGGTCATCTGATCCCAAACTAGGCAGAGCCTGTGCTATGGCAACCAGACAACTGATAAATATATTTGTATATTTCTAAATACATACATATTGTAGACAAATTACACCCAGACACAGAACAAATGATCATGCTCATCACACAAAGATTTGTCCTGGGTGGGAATCAAACCCACGACCTCCGGTTTAGCAGTCAGGGTCACTAACCACTCGACCAACAGGCCAGTCAATAATATTACTTAACTTGATTTGGCAAAGGTCTAAAGTATAGCTAACTCATCTCACATAATCGTTTGTAAATATCTACAAGCAAGTCTGCACTTTCGACTACACTCTTTTGTCGACCTACTTGTAGTGTTGCCCCCTCCCGCAATCTCTCGTCAGCGCCTCGAATCAATCAATCAATTTAAGCCAAACTTTGCTAGGCCTCTGTGCCGACTTCACTCACTCGAAGTAGTTATATTCTCATCCCACCGGTCCCCTTCTACCATCGGACATCTAGATGCACTGCAAGCTACCATCCCTACCTTGTTGCTATTCCACCAATTCGCACTAAACGTTTCCAAACGTCTTTTATAATGCGCACAGCAAAGGAGTGGAACTCTCTGCCTGCGTCTGTATTTCCGAACACATACAACCCTAATCACTTCAAAATTAGAGTGAACAGGCTTCTTCTGGGTAAGCTCGCTCCATCGTCGACTTTGTCTCTGTCATTTATGACCTAGACTAGAGTCAAGAGCAAACACATATAAAAAAAAAAAAAATTCGTCACCGCCCAAACCTAGTCCCTTTATGTTTCCCAACTTTGAATGTCATGTAAATAATCGATTCGGTAAGCCCGTGCGTCGCCAGCTATCGATCGCCGCTTACCCCACATGTAACTAATTACTTTTTTTATATTGTTTTACTTATAACTATAACCCAAGGAGCACGCCATTCGGCTGTCTCAGAATATTTGAGGAAACTTGTAAAACCTAATTGCTTTTAGTTTTGTTCCTCGTTTTTATTTGATTGTTCATTTGTTAGTGGAAATAGAATTGATTATTGAATGTGGGTGTTTTTGGAGATATATAGTTTAATTGAAAAAACGGGCTTTATAAGCATATTGTAAGATCAAAGATAAAATGATGACTCGTATTGTACTGAAAAACGTTCTTCAACTTTTTTAGTACTTAATACTTAATTTGCATTCCACAATGTGTACTTAGGTGGTAAATTTAAAAAAGGAATTGTGATCATTATAGACCGTGTCGGGCACAGCAAAAAACAAATATACGTAGGTAGGAGAGGAAGCTTTAAATAGCTAAACTTATATTTAAAATAAATCCAAAAATACCATATTAGGGACTCTTCATACCTTATATTTTATCATTTAAATATTAGAAAGAAGTAAGAGGTACTTTTTGTTCAAGTGCTAAATTCTCATCAGAACTTAATATATTATAAATGCGATGGTAACTCTGTCTGCCTGTAACTGTATGTGTATGAAACTGGACAAACGGATAATATGTAGGTAACGATGTCCTGGAGTATGACATAGAACTTTTTATCCCAGGTATATTTAACCACGCGTGAGCTGTTGGTGATGAAAACCATTAAAAATATAAAGTTTTGGTTTTAAACATTAAAACAGTAGTAGTACAGTCATGTATGCACCTTTTGGTTTATCCGACACTATCCGTGAGGTGTGTTTTACAGAACAAAGCGCGCTACTCTGATTTCAGTTTCAGGAATTAGGCCACTATTGATAATGTAAAATCAATATAAACTCTTCCGCTACTGAGTAACTGACTGACTCAGTGTATGACGGACAACGCACAGCCGAAACTTCTGGGCGTAGAAAGCTGATGGGACCTTCCTTGGGGAGTGTAGGGAAACACTAAAAGAGAATTTCCTGGAATTTCTACGAGAACGTGAAATAACGGGATATGCGCGTACGAAGTCGGGTAATATAAATTAATAGTGTTGATAAAATTGACTTAATTTTAATGAACTGCTTACTAATGTATTTAAACATAATATTATTTAATAAATGGTTTAATATTATGTATTTTATGGATGCTTTATGGTACAAGTATTCTATACATTTCAGATAAATTATGTGTAAGCATTAATTTGATTGTTTCAATACCAAGTTTTTGTTAGAAAAAATGGTAACAATATTATTTACTTATTTTCGGATCATCAAACAAAGCAATTGTTTGATGATCCGATAATCTTACTCTACAAAACAATGAAATCGTAAAAGAAAAATAAAAGACAGAAAAATCCTAAATAATAGTTATCCTTATTTCCCGACAATCCGAAGGGATCCCTTAGGTTAGAGATACCATGTCAATTTAGTTTCGTCATGTCTACTTTATTGTGTTCTGGGATTTTCAGATATACTTCAAACGTAAAATAACGAATCCCCCCGATGCTACCAAACTAAAGAAATAACAGTATTTTGTGTAAAATAAAAATAAACATGTAAATATTTGCTTTCACAGATACGGACTTTGTTATCACCGTTTTAACGGTATTTAAATACCTCAGAAAAGGGTGCGGGGTACCTAATTGATGAAGCTATTTATATATTTCATCAGTTATGTTTAGATCTCATGTAATCTGATAAGAGGCCTACTGCCATTAATTTTAGAATCTAGCTAGTGTATCGCTGAGAAACAAACACACAGCCTACTCTGCAGCGTCTACAATCATTACAATTTTGAAAATTAATCCCCGGATATGAACGCTTATGTTTCCACACGGTAAATCCCAAATTATATTTAAAAACACTATTTTGCGATTGGGAAAAATAAAGCCAGGACCCCGACCTCAGCGGGACTTCCAGAACTTACTAAAGATTTCTACTCATGTAAAAGAAGTATCTCCTCTCTAGAAGGAACATTCCCCAACGTTCCGTGTTAGTATAACATTTAAGTAGGTAATTGTCTCGCTGCATGGCAAACATAGATCAGCTGGCGTGCCCAAACTTGGTTATTTCAGTCTAATAAATCCAAGTTTCCTCGCCATTTTTTCTATCGCCGTAAGTCAGTGGTGTTCAGATTAGGTAAGATTTAATTGTAAGGTTCTACAACCTAGGGTTGCATTTACATATTCATAATCTACAGTTTTCACACGACGTTTTTTTACCCTTTATTTGAGGTTATACTATTTAACTGGCACTTAAAAATCTGATTAATATTTTTCATTTTGTCATGTTTTTGAGTTGAGAATCTTTGGGTTTCATAAAATGTAGAGACCAATAAAAAGTGCTAATGGACTTATTTGTATTAATATTTAAACTTTATATTTTAATGAAAACAGCGTCCCGTGAGTGACTGAGTCCCGTTTCCAATCTCTGTTTATGGAAGTCTTGAAATCAGTACTACAATTATGATCAACAACCTAACTTAAACAATCAACGCAAATCAACTACTGCATTTTCAAACAGCGAACTAGGTACACCACTCACTACTTGCGCCTACGTAACCAAACTGAAATAAATGGCTGTTAGTCCGAACGTCATTAGTGGCTTGTCGCCGGCGATTATCAACGCCAAATAGCTCAACAAATGTAATCGTCACTTCCTCAGCTCTTCCGTTTGGAGCACGCTAGCATAATGACGGGGGCTAATAATTACACTGGTTCTGCTTTGAACAAGTTCATTTTCTGTACAAGAGGGCGAAGGTATTGTGTCACGGTGGGACTGTAAGATGGATGAAAAATGGGGGCAGAATTATTTCGTTGTTATTTTGTGTGGTTTTCAACAGTTTAATTTTTCGTGTTGCTTGGTTTTGAATAGAAACTGTAACTTAATATGTCTGGAAAATTGTAAGGTAATAGTAAGGTAAGTTTTACAGAGGCTTAAATAACTTCAAGCCTTTACTGCGGACTTATCATAGCGACGTGTTTTCGTAAATGTAATTTGTAATCTTAAACTCTTATCGTTTACTATGTAACTCATTTTCGAAAAACGTCAATAGGTCCAAAATATATGAAAAAGACCAGTTTATTTGTTTTTGTCCTTATCAAGCAATCGGATAAAAATCAGTGTTATTTTATTATCTCTCGACTTTTCTAAGAATACCAATAAGCTACGTAAAGTAGGATAATAACTTCTTAACTTTCTGTCTTCAAAGCTTTGAATGGAATCAAAGATGGCTTACGGACTCTCTTGTCGGCTTAAGAAATTTTCCTTCACGTTTATAAAAAAGAATAAAATAATTAAAATTAAAGGTGCAACGATGCAAAATAATAATATATCTCTATTGATGCAATTGAAGAGGAAGCCTTGAATAATATAGGGTTACATAATCGGTGTGATACAATTAAAATTTATCTATTTTTAAATGGTCAAAGAATGTTGTAATGCTTGTGTTGTATACGTATTTTAAGATAGCTTACACCCAAATTGCAATTGTGGAGTAGTAGATCTAAGCTCTAAGAAATTGATTTTCACAACACAACTGTTTCCAAGTCATAAAATATTTAAAAAAACCCTTAACGGATTCATTAATCGTTTGCGTGAATGCAAATAATTCAAATGATGCAGTGCACCAATGAGATAAGCGTTAAGTTATGCGCGCGCGCCACCCAGTGCGTCAGCGACTTATCGTCGCGGTTGTCAGTCGCAACGTCGCGGGCGATGTCACGGCACATGACATGTTAACTATAGCTACTTCAATGGATTTAGGATATAAAGGCTTATAACAGGTAGACTACTAGAAGTACATATTTATTGAAAGTAGTAGGTAGTGTACGTTTCTGTGATTCAGACGTTTAGTTAATTTTCCAGTGAGCTGTAATGACTAGTTGGATGTTAATTTTTAAACAGATCAGATAGCTTAATTTATTTGTTTATTTGGAAACTCAACAGCTTATTATTAATTTACATGAGTTACGATTGTTCACCTCCCTATCAATGAACAGCCCAATGCAGTTGCGGTAAAGTTACTAGCATCTTAGAGTCTGCATACACTGCACAGTGATAGCGAGATGATGACAAGTATCTCTTAAGCCAATAACACAGTTTCACAGCATTGATAAAGCTAGGTTAAAGTGATTTTGAACTTAATTTTTATTTAATATTGAATGACCCTACATTTTTTTTTAATTTCGTTTAAAACCCTATATTTGTAACTCATGTCCTTCAACTCGACTACACCTCGAACCTTTAAATTGGCATTTACCTACCGCTAGTTATAATATTGAATTAAGTTTACGTATTTTTACGACACATCCTTAAGTCCGTTTTCAAAGTCAGTTTAAAAGGAACTAACAAAATGATAACTGTCAATTTGATAGTTTGAGGTGGAGACAAATTTGAAGACTTAACTTGCAATGGTTTGGTACTTCTGTCGTTTAATTTCCGTGGTACTAATGTATGAAGTACTTTGCTCCATCGCGAGCTTCTTGCTTTAATTGAATTTTCAGTGTGAATGTTTGCGCGGTTTTAGTAATACGTACATATTCTACCCTCAGTAGGTGGGTAGGTGCACTATTTCTACTTAGGTAGGTGGGTAGGTACACTACTTCTACTTAGGTAGGTGGGTCTGGGTACACTACTTCGACGTAGGTGGGTAAGTACACTTCGTCTAAATCAGTGGTTCCCAAACTTTATTTGACCCGGGACCACTTTGATTTATTTGTTGTTAGCAGGGACCAGAAATCAAGAAGAAAATTAAACTAAACTTATCTTAAAAGTACCCTAAATAATATATATAATCAAAACTTGTAGCATAAAAACTACTTACATATACAATCAAAGGTAAAGAACATTGTCATAGAAAACTCAATACCTATAAATTTAAAACACATTGATTTTATGTTTGTCATTGATGCAAACGTAAAATCAGTTTGCATCAGTGACATTTTTGAAGAAAAGATTGAAATATTAAAACTTTCACGGACCATATTTTAGCCTTTGCGGACTACCAGTGGTTCGCGGACCACAGGTTGGGAACCACTGGTCTACATCATTAGAACAATGGTTTCATTTTGTACGATAGTGTTATTTTAAATTGATTTGTTTGTAAAAGAGGTTTATTGAAGGTGGTTTCGTTCGGTATTTATTGGTTTTACAGTTAATTCAAATGTTTCCGCTTATGCCATGTACTTACAAACATATGGGCACAATTAAATTGACATTGCATAAACATTACATAAATGAAATAGGTTGAATATTTTCAGATTTATACATAGTCAATTAAACAACTTCAGAAGAAGTTACGCTATCTAGGGCTAACTTTTCAATAGTTAGATAACTTTTAACTGAAGAATAAATATGGCCGTTTGACATATTTTCCGTTCAAAAACTGTCAAACCTCCATTTTTATTCCTCGGATAAAAGTTATCAGACGATTAAAAAATGAGCCCTTAATATTATGTATCGCTGTATTTTATTTACATAAGAACACATTTTATCAAACTAGATGCAAGTATCTAGATTTAACCTGTACAAATTAGAAACGTATACATATTATAATAATAGTCCTTGATTATAAACCATTAACTTTATTCCGATAAGTTGAAGCCGGGCGCTTAGAACTATTTCGAAAAATAAGAGCAAATTGAAACCTGAAAGCAACTTATACCTTATCTTACCTTAACTGTCGAGAACTGTAGTAGATTATAACAGAAACTTACCTGAAAACAAAGCAAAGAATAAGTACCAACATCATTGTTAACGCAACACCCATGTTTTGAGTCATTCCCTCCACTCGCCTCTACCTCGACTCAGCTTCACTTCCTCAAATACACAGTTACAGCTTGTTATTTATAGAGTAAACGTCCTCAACTCGAGAGTTATCTCGTTGGGGCGACTGACTCGAATGGGGGGATAGAGTGGAGGATTTTTCCTTGAACTAAGAATACGGATGTCAGTTACGTTTAATATTTTCTTACATACATTAAAAATAATAATATTATGTGTGTAGTGTTAAGGATTATGATCCCGTGTATAATAACAGTTCGATAGATTAAAGGTTTTTACTTTTATTCGCTAAGGCAAAAAATACTTTACTAAAAACAAAAAACAAAAAAAGTTTGAAATAGTTTTTTTTTTCAGACAAGCATTTATCATAATATCGTCTAAATAAAAACAAAAGAAGAGGAAGTCAGCTCTTGCAACGTATCATATAGTTGACATTCGCATAGGCAAGTAAAATTAGAATACCGGTTTCTAAAATAAATCAGTGTTTAGATATAACAGTTTTTCAGTGTATAAATAGTTTTTCCGCAAGAAAATTTTACTTGACTCTCATACAACCAAGCATGTCTTAGTTACCCCCTATTGGCGCAAGGAACGCCATGTTAAAATAACTAATACATCAATAACAAAACAGTATTTTATAACAACAAGCTACGCAGACTTCGGTTATAAAAATAGCTGAACCGCGCAACCTCGTCTGCGTCACCTTTTTCATTAATGATACGCTCCTATTACTCATATCGTAATGTTATATAGCCTATAGCCTTCCTCCATAAATGGGCCATCTAACACTAAAATATTTTTTCAATTTGATTTAGAAGTTCCTGAGGTTAGCGCGTTGTACCAACCAAACAAACAAATTCTTCAGCTTTATAATATTAGTATATATTCTTCCAAATAATTATTTCTACCATTCGATAAACCCGTCAGAATTAAGTCCATCTCAGTTTGTATATTATAATCCTAGAGCCAGTAGGCGACTGCTCATTTCAACGAAAGGCTTCACAGGCTCATAATACCGAAAGCCTATGCGACTTACTTGGCGACACAGCTGCCCTGCGCTACAGAATCCAGAGTAATCCCTGTAACAATGTCTGGCCCTTGACCTACTATAGTTCAAGGTTAGTACTTCAACCTGAGCTTGAGTTATAACATTTCGTTTAACTAGACATTTCTAAAGGATAAGTTCCAGTCAATAGACTAGAATTGATCAAAATATTTTATGCTGTTTTCTAATCCGATATATACAGGGTGTCCCAAAACTCAACGTCAAGCCGAAACGGGGTGACAGGATTGATCATAACCATCACGAGAAAAATCTGAAAAAAAATCTATCCCATGCAGTTTAAAAATTATGGGCATTTTAAGAAAAACCTAGAAATTTGATCAAACTGTACCATTTTTCGGTTATTGTGGTTATTCTTTTTTATTTTTGTTCATTTGAACTTTGGAAACGTAATCCTAAATAACATTTCTAGAATCCCAATAAAAAATAATGACACAATTGCCTCAAGTTTCCGAGAATTGAGACTATTTGTTAAACTACGAATTTAAAATTTTCAAGATTCGTCGACTTTGACAGGCCCTCCTATAAAAAAAATGTACTAGAGTGCCTTGGCAAGTGGCATTAAAAGTTGGCGCATTTAATCAGAATTCTAAAATGGTACAATACTTGTTAGTTCCATACAATAGAAAAGAGTAAAAAAATTAAAACCTCAAGTAACCCGATTTTTGCTATGTCATTTTACTCAGTTAAAATGTTTTTAATTCACACAAGCTCTAGGTAGGTTCTTAATTTTAAGACAAAATGATGAGAGAGATGGATAATGGGTATGTTTGCCATGAGTGAGCGAGACAGATAGTGACGCCACGCATTGAGACGGAGATGCGTCGTTTAAACGAGTGCGAATGAAACAGATAGATGCTATGGCATCTATCTGTTTCATTCGCACTAGTTTCAGCCAAGCAAATGGCTACGCTACCAGTCCGACACCAACCAGTTAGTACGTTTCGCTCATTCGTCTACTGCGCACGTTCGTATTCGTATTAATTATTTTACTAAAAAGTAAAAGTTTTAGTAAAAGTGGCGTCACTATCTGTCTCGCTCACTCATGGCGAACATACCCATTATCCATCTCTCTCATCATTTTGTCTTAAAATTAAGAACCTACCTAGAGCTTGTGTGAATTAAAAACATTTTAACTGAGTAAAATGACATAGCAAAAATCGGGTTACTTGAGGTTTTAATTTTTTTACTCTTTTCTATTGTATGGAACTAACAAGTATTGTACCATTTTAGAATTCTGATTAAATGCGCCAACTTTTAATGCCACTTGCCAAGGCACTCTAGTACATTTTTTTTATAGGAGGGCCTGTCAAAGTCGACGAATCTTGAAAATTTTAAATTCGTAGTTTAACAAATAGTCTCAATTCTCGGAAACTTGAGGCAATTGTGTCATTATTTTTTATTGGGATTCTAGAAATGTTATTTAGGATTACGTTTCCAAAGTTCAAATGAACAAAAATAAAAAAGAATAACCACAATAACCGAAAAATGGTACAGTTTGATCAAATTTCTAGGTTTTTCTTAAAATGCCCATAATTTTTAAACTGCATGGGATAGATTTTTTTTCAGATTTTTCTCGTGATGGTTATGATCAATCCTGTCACCCCGTTTCGGCTTGACGTTGAGTTTTGGGACACCCTGTATATGCAGTTAAATACAAACCACCACACAGGAAGTTACCTTGGTTTTTTTTTTAATAATAACCTATGGCATAAATGCTTATTTTTTAATGTAATGACATCAATAAAGAATCAACGTTTTAATCTATTTAAAAAAAAGTCCAAGAATCGCTAAATAAAAAACCATTATTTAGATTTAATTAATGGTCTAGGTACTCATTTCGGCTATAAGGTGACTCCTTGGCTTAAGTGGCATAATGACAATGTAAGTGACGCAGTCAGTACCTAGATATCAATTATAAAATTATTGGTAAAGTTGTAATTATCTTAACTCACTTATTTTGCTGTGCCCGACAGGTTCCATATGATCTAAATTATAACTTTACTACCTTCCTGAGAATACCTACATGTGGAATACAATAAAAGTATTGAGTATTAAAAGTTTCAAACAAAACTTTTAATTAATTTAAAGTTCATGGCGTACAAATAATTCAGTTCAATTTTTAATCTACACATTTCAGAACACCGCAACACTATTGAATAAAGTCAAGTAATACGGTATTATACCTTTAGTTTGGCAAGATGAAACCGTAGGTAGTGTGGGTACTCGACCAGTCAATATTATTGCTGCATACTATCAGTGGCTCCTAGCGGAAAATAGCGGCTCTATTTACAGTGGTCAAAGTTTAGTCATGATACCGCCAAGGCAGAGTCACGGATTTACTGCCACCTAGTGCCTAGAAACTGAACTAACTGAACAGCTGTGACGAGCGTTTGATAGGTGGCGCTGTGGCGCGCTAGCGTACTGAACACCTGAAAGCTTTTCAGGAAGTTGCGCCAAACGTTCTGTAGGTGGCGGGCCTGTCGCGTGAAAATGCAATGTTCGCGCTATTTCCGCAAGTGGCGCTGTTCGAAACTCCGAAAATTAATGCATGTTATACCTAGTGACTAGAAGCTGAACAGTGTTAGTTGTGACGAGCGTTTGATAGGTGGCGCTGTGGCGCGCTAGCGTACTGAACACCTGAAAGCTTTTCAGGAAGTTGCGCCAAACGTTCTGTAGGTGGCGGGCCTGTCGCGTGAAAATGCAATGTTCGCGCTATTTCCGCAAGTGGCGCTGTTCGAAACTCCGAAAATTAATGCATGTTATACCTAGTGACTAGAAGCTGAACAGTGTTAGTTGTGACGAGCGTTTGATAGATGGCGCTGTGGCGCGTTAGTGTGCTGAACACCTGAAAGCTTTTCAGGAAGTTGCGCCAAACGTTCTGTAGGTGGCGGGCCTGTCGCGTGAAAATGCAATGTTCGCGCTATTTCCGCAAGTGGCGCTGTTCGAAACTCCGAAAATTAATGCATGTTATACCTAGTGACTAGAAGCTGAACAGTGTTAGTTGTGACGAGCGTTTGATAGATGGCGCTGTGGCGCGTTAGTGTGCTGAACACCTGAAAGCTTTTCACGAAGTTGCGCCAAACGTTCTATAGGTGGCGGGCCTGTCGCGTGAAAATGCAACAGTTCGCGCTATTTCCGCAAGTGGCGCTGTTCGAAACTCCGAAAATTAATGCATGTTATACCTAGTGACTAGAAGCTGAACAGTGTTAGTTGTGACGAGCGTTTGATAGATGGCGCTGTGGCGCGCTAGTGTGCTGAACACCTGAAAGCTTTTCACGAAGTTGCGCCAAATGTTCTATAGGTGGCGGGCTCGTCGCGTGAAAATGCAAAAGTTCGCGGTAGTTTCCACAGGTGGCGCTGTTCGAAACTCCGAAAATTAATACACGTAAAAGCTTTTACCGAGTGTGGAGAAAGTTAAATTGCATCGCTTGAAGGATGCTTTCAGCATTTTTGTGAGAAATCCAATTAGTTAAAATCTCACATTTTCCGACCTCATCCCCAAAATCGGTTTGTGAAAATATTAGAAAGATTTTCCTTTGAAAAAAATAAAATGCAATGCAAGAACGGTTTTACGTTTTTTTGAGTGGCGTTCTATACATATTGCTATGAGGCATAATATGTTTGAATTTCTTTAAAATAACACTTAAACGGATAAATTTTGTGACATTATTTACAACAAATTGCCCAAAAGTTGGAAAGAGCAAACAATACCTACCTAATTTTAAACAAACAATGAAATTGTTTTTGGCACAAAAAGCATATTATAGTATTGCAGATTTTAAACGACTCGTGGTGATTATGATAAATACAAAAAATTACTGACATTGTGATAATTATGGTCATGGAGCAGAAATTAATTATGCATATAATATTATAAATGTTGTTGTAATTGAATGCCTAATAAAAGTGATGTAAATCTTCATTGTGATAATTGTAATCTGTAATATTGGACAAGGAAAATAAATAATTGAATTATGTAAATTATTGAATATAAGATATTTGTTTAACTGTGACTGATATTTAAAATGTAAAATGTAAAAATCATTGATTCAATCATAATTATTGTACCTAAGATATTTGCACGCCATGAGAGATGGCAGACATGTCGTGAGTCACTCTTATTTAAGATCTTGCATGCATGTATCATTTTAATTCTGTTTTGTATAGGTATTCATGTGTGAGTAAATAATAAAAAAAAGTAACAGAATAGCTCTTTGGCCGGAACTTTTTTTTTTTTTAAGGATGGATACTCATGAAATGACTTCTTCCGCTCTGGGTGAAGGAAGGGCGAGTCAGACTCTTAAATATTACTGACTAAAACCCATCCGTGTTCCTTCTAAAGCCCTTTGTGTTCCAGGGCCGCGGTGACTTTGCCCGGAGCCTTGCGCCACTGATTTGTCGCCAGTCTAATTACGTTCAAAAATTTTCGGCCCGATACCGAGGGATTATAATATATCCAATTTTGATCTGTATCATTATAAAAGCAGTGTTCAATTATGATAAATGATATTTATTTTGCAAGTAAGTTAAACATAACACTTTTACACGTCAATCTTTTTTGGTCATTTTAAGCTAGATGAGGTCGGATATTTTATAACCTAACGGAATTAACAATTTAACGGCGACAGTAATAAAATCATTTTCAAATCTGTTTTATGAAATGTATATGTCGTAGGATAATTTGATACTTCGAATCTTCGCGAAAATCCTAGGGGTTTTGCGAAAACGCGGATAATTAGACATAGGCGAAAAATTATCAAATCTTACTGGACAAAGTCAGGATTTTTGCGAAAATACTCGTTACTATAGTAAGATTTGATGTGCTCAACACTGATTGGCTACAATTTTGCTGGCTGACTTCTAATTGGTTCCTAGTTAATAACGTGCGGCAACAAATGATTGACATTTAAGACGTCAACCAATCAGAGACGATCTCTTATTGAACGCGCTGACCGACCAATCAGCGTTCTTATTTCATAACAGCCAGCGTTTCTTTTCGCAATATTGCTATAATAACGAGTATTTTCGCAAAAATCCTGACTTTGTCCAGTAAGATTTGATAATTTTTCGCCTATGTCTAATTATCCGCGTTTTCGCAAAACCCCTAGGATTTTCGCGAAGATTCGAAGTATCAAATTATCCTACGACATATATAATACGAATCTCGGAAACGGCTCCAACGATTTTCATGAAATTTAGTATGCAGGGGGTTTCGGGGGCGATACGTCGATCTAGCTAGGTATCATTTTTAGAAAACGTTTATAAAAAAAACAGAGGAAAGCTCGGTCATCCAGGTACTATTTTTAAATTTAAATAAATCAACTCTAGGTTACAAAATTACTTATTTATCGAACATCGTAATATTACTATACTTGTTGTAAATTATTTTATTAATCGTAATATTATTAATATTCATTAAATACTGCTTGCATGTTATTTATTATGTCAATTTAATGTATTTAATTTAAGTTTGGTGTTTACTTTTTATTTTAATATTTTTGTTTTATGATGTTGATATTTGAACACAATGTATATTGTAACTGAATAAATTGAATTGAATTGACATTGAATTGAATTGTAACGCGAGTCTATCAATAATAATACAAAGTTAGAGGTGTCATGGAAAACCCCCTCGGGACGAAGTTCCGTTCGTTCGTTCTGTATTAAAAAATAGGCACAAATAAAACAAAGTCAAAAGCGCTTTGGCATTCGACAGTCGACTTTTTTTGGCCTAGCTCTCATTCGATTTAGAGTCAAGTATAACATGCGATAAGGAAGTCTTCCCAAGACGAAGTAAGAATTCAAGGATAATCGGCAAATCAGTACCTAGTTAATGTAATTGGTACCTACACATTTGTGTTTCAAGCACGTGAATACAGTGTGTTAAGTGAGCCAGGTAAATGCGCATGGCTAACACAGCAGTGTACACAATGCATGGTTAATACAAGACGGTAGGCCGGCTCTAGCAACGGGTAAGTGCAGCATGTACCTACAATTCCAATTAAGGTCCACATTACTAAGCCAAGAAACGAATGATTGCATTTAGTTTGTAGGCTAATTCGCGGATTTAAAACCAATCAATTCAAGTCTTTCTTTTTTGAAATATTGAGATTTACTCTATACTCTTTTTAGGGTCTCGTACCCAAAGGGTAAAACGGGACCCTATTACTAAGACTCCGCTGTCCGTCTGTCTATCCGTCTATCACAAGGCTGTATCTCATGAACCGTGATAGTTAGACAGTTGAAATTTTCACAGAAGGTTTTTCTTGCCGTTTTAATAGATAATGGCACGGAACCCTTCGTGCGCGAGTCCGACTCGCACTTGGCTGGTTTTTTTTTTCTATTTTGCACCAGGTCAATTCAGCCTCAATCATGGACATTCTCAAATTCAGGGATTTTGAACAAAGCAACATTTCAATGTGACAATATTTCTAACTAATAACAGTCATTTCAATGAGGAGCGCTCAAATCGAGGTTGAGTCGAGCGAAACTATGAATACCAAGGTGATTAGTGGTTTCATTATTTGCAAGTGTCTGCTTAAATCATATACATCACGCCTGTCTTCATCAATGGGATAGGTAGAAGTTTAATGGGATACTCCCATATTGTCAGTTTTAGTCCCATGTCAGGAATAAGGGGAGCTTACTTGGGTTTGAACATTTTTCTATGGGAGCTGGCATAGCCACTCTCCCGCCGCCATTTTGTTTTTTTTTTCAGCATAATGCATAATTGTATGGATAGAGGATACTTCGATATAGGAGGATAATGAATAGGAGTATGCGAGGATAGCAGGTGGCTTTCTATAGTTTTTGTATACTCCCATGAGAAAAATGGGTGAGTTTATTTCTGTTCCTTGACTATTTGTACGTCATAATATTTTTTGTTTCTCTATAAACATATAACAAATTTTAGCAATGTTAAGTTACGATTGAAATTAGTACATGATGTTATAAATAACGTATTTGGAATGTGTTCACCTATTATGAGCTGTGGTAGTAGAATCACAGGCTATTCTATTTTATTTACATTAATTTATAAAAGTTAATATCTGTAAGTACTGAACCCATGACCAAAAAATATATTCCTGATGATAGAAAGCTACACTCTGAGTGTCTAGGGTACTTTTTATTTTAGTTCATGTGAAATAGGTCGCGGAAGAAATGCCGCGGACCAAAGCAAGTACCTAATTAATGCAGGGGTCTATACAAAGCGACGTTTCTATCACCCAGCTACTGATTTCCAGTGCCCGTCAAAGAAACGCAGACAAAAACCGCCTCACCGATTCATCATTATGAATAGCTGGCAACACTCACAGATGGCCAGATTTGTCGGAATTGCCAGCATCGCCTGAAAGGAAATCCTTGTGTGTAACTGTGTAATAAGCTGCTGAGCTGAGATGAACTGTTTGAGTTATGTGTTTGCCTGTTTATGTATTAGAGTCATCGGTACGTGTAACTGGCTTCACAGATTGTAGTCGGGTTTAATGCATTTAGGATTAATATGCTATTATTCTACCTATAGGTGTTTCAGATTTAGCTCTAAGACCTAGGTATTACTAATTGGTGTGCTTATTACGAGGTGTACATTAAGTATATATAATTATAATTATTGTCTTATTTTATTATTGATATAATCACGCTGAGATTTTTTTCTTTTTTTTTAAATGGATGTTGTAATTCCAATGATCTGCCACTTATTTTTTTAATTTATATGTAAAATTGTAAACCTTTGCATGCCCATGTGACGGTTAAATATGGAGAACTTTATAATTATAAAAATAGCTATTTACTATGTTTGCAAAGAAATAAATGATTGATTGATTGAATTAATAAAAAACCTTTCTACAAAATCTAACAAAATGTTTAAACAAAACAATATCACTTTCAATAGCAATATTTAAATGTGGAAATTCACGTTTGCCAAATGCATTAGAATGCTTGAAAAATATCTAGTTTACTAGTTATTTTCCAGACCTTTAATTTGTGTGTGAGATTGACGGGTGCAATGATCGATCATGAGCAATGAAATAAGTAGTAAAAACCCTTATTAATAAATAGAATAAAGAACTCTTAAGTTGATTGATAGATAACAGTTAGGCGCAGGCCTTAGGAATATTCTGCCATTTAAGAAGTAAGAATCTGATAGTAAATATTTAAACATATTTTTTATATTAATAAGGCAAGCAAAGTTTGCACGCTCTTTGGTACAATAAGCAGTACATAGTAGTAACTACCCATTCCATCGTATATTATTATATAGATTGGTTTAATTATCAGCACTTTTGTTAAAAGCGTTTCCATTGCTAATTAAAGCACATCATTAGCCGCTGCACTCAGCAACCCCTTGTACTCGGAGTAGTTAATTTGTAAGATTATATTTCTCGAACGAAAGCGATTGAACCAAATATGATGTTATAGAAAACTTAAAGAAAAAAAATAATAAGTGATTATGAAAAAATAATAACATGCCAGAAATATAAAAATTACTTGAATCCAAAATGCCAAGAATAACTGAAGTAATAGTAATTTAAAGTGGTGTGAAAAAATGAAATTTTATAGATAATGACTCAATACATCGTTTTGAAGACCGCGTATTGAATTTGCAAGATTTGGACTGTATGCGAGAGAGCCAATGTCTGGCAGTTGACTGCGATCGGCGGTGTTGTTTGTTTGCAGGGTTCCGTATCCATAGGGATCTGAAATCTTGTGACTGAAACACCGTAATCCGTCTGTCTGTCATAGGTCTGTGTCTTTCTTTGGAATAAATAGTAACTTGAAATTCAAAGAATATTTGTTATTATGACCGCGTTATGAATAATAAGTTTTCAACGTTTTTTTGCGTTATTTTTGTCTTCGATCTTTCGTTGAAACAGTAATTTACCTCAAACCATCAAACTTTGTATTTTAATATTAATACGAAGTATTACATTACTCGCACTGGGCTGGTATTTATTATTCATTAAAACATATCTGAATATTGAAAATGCCTTTTTCTCAATACATTTTACCACAGCTATGATTTATCAAAAAAAAAAACACATAATTTGTCTATGCAAATGAAACCGCCATGATACTGCTTACTTTTCATATGCTTGCTACGACGTAGCTGGTGTTGAGATTACGCGCTACGCCAGTGCTACGCCGTAGCTTATCTCCGACAAGCTACACGTCGCCCCATAATAACTTTGCGTGTTTCATTTGATAGCTGTGCAGCTGCATTTGAGTGATGGTATTTTTTTAATTTTAAATACTAATTATTTTGTAATAAACCTGATATTCTAACGTAAAGATAGCATATTTGTAAGCTACGAGTAATGGAGGAATTCAAACTCGTGGGACCACTTTAGATAAGTCAGGAGCACACTTTGACTTCATTTTACCCAATGTTGGGCGAAACAATTAAAATATTGTTTTTTTTATTAAGTGTCTTCTCCTTCTTACCTAAAGACCTAAGTCTTTATTGGTTTCCAAAACACTTTTTCGTCAAAAAAAGGCTCGTATTAATAAAATAGTAGCCTTAAATACATTAAGTTTGTTTTCAAACTGTGGCGGCCAAGTTGCTAAGCCAAACTTCTTGGCAGGCCAACCGGCCGAGTGCGCAGGCCGTATGGCAACGCCAGCTGCCATGCCAGTACTTGCCAGTCTAATGGCATATAGATATGTTTTAAATATTGCCATAAAAACTGTTATATCTGCGATGTGAGATTATTAATGGTTTTGACTTGTGCTACTTGCATTTGGAGACGGAAGTGCGATGTTTATCTTTATCTTTATTTAAAAAACGTTGCCCTACACTAGCTATCTCCAGTATCGTGGGTGCGTTTACAAAAATTCAATCTCACATACATAAACGGCCTGACCTGGAACAACTATCTGTAGGCCATACAAATATTTGTTCCGTGCGGGAATCGAACCCGCGACACGCAGCGCAGCAGCCAATCGTTCAACATCTACGCCAACTGTGTTGTCACTGTGTGAACTGCGCCAACTGTGTGTCGTATTTGATGGGATTATATAATGATGGGAGGTTTGGTGTAATATTTAATGGTAAAGAAAATTTTATGAATATAACTCAGCATCATGAGGGTGCATCAATAGTAGGCGGTTGTTCTGACCCGAAACTTCAAGATATGATCCATATTTCTCTGCTTCAATACATACTAAGTATAACATGAAATAACATCTCACATTTATTTCTAAAAAGATTAAGCAGGTGTGCCGCCACAATTTGCCAGTGATGCCCGGGACCCAAGACCTCATGCGCGACAGCACTAGGTGAAAACTCGACCAAAGAACCATTATGAACTTGTTTTCAAATGTTGGTTTCAAAGCAGTTTACTATCGATAGTTAGGTCTTAAATCTCAATGGCGTGAAGTGAAGAGATCTAAAGATAATATAGGGTTGGGGGAACCATTATGTGCCTTGCCAGTTGCGTCGGAAGCCACAGGGTGCCCTACAAAGTGTGCGCCATTTTCTAATTCGAGCTGCCCCTATTTCAGAGGCAATAAGCACAGTTTGAACCGCTAACGTGTTTTGAGGTTTCGACACAAGTTCGGGCGAACTTGTTATTGAGTTTTTTGAGAAAAAACGGCTTGGTTACTGCTCGATATCATCGGTAATTGAAAGTTGACGATATATGGACCTGATACAGCCAAAAAACTGAACTGGACAATATTGAAAATGGCAACCCAGGTTGGGTTATACCGGTAATTTGAATAAATGACTTTTGATTTTGATTTTGATATTAGACATACAGTTTTCTGTGTCATGTTTTGTAACCTTTGCATACTGCTGTATAAATTCAAGTTTTTATAACTTAACAGACAGATATGTTGCTAGGGAGTTTGTTGCGCCACTTCTTCTTCCCAGCTAAAACACTAGGAAGTGGTGACAGGCGGGCGTTTTGGGGGCCTTAATGTAGAACTTTGATGTTCAAAAAGTGCTGGCACTCAGCCTAATTTGAATAAATGACTTTTGATTTTTGATTTTGGGGATGATACGACCAAAGTCGTGCAAAAAGGATCCTTGTACCCAGCCGTGGGTGGTGATATGATGATATTCAAGAATGTATCGAACACGGGACACGTAAGGAACGTACGACTGTCTGGCTTTTTGTGTGGTTCCATAATTAAGTTACCATTGTTGTGCATTCAAATATAAAATAAGGTCTAACAAAGAAATATATTAACTTATTTAGTTCCAGCCCTAGATATTTTGGCTAAATTTTGACTAAGAAAGCAACTGTTTCAGAAGAACTCTGCATCAGTAAACTGTAATAAATATGCCTCGCCGTTTTGACACGAAGCTCAATACCAAAGAGTGGAAGCACTCAATATGCCAATAACGCTGACTCACACTAATCCTTACTTTTATTTATCTTCATATTTTATGAGGTCGTGTTTGAAGTCCATTCGGATACAAAGATGTATTTGCTATTGTTATTTGTAACTTTGTTTTGTGTCTAGGGACGGTTTTCGAAATGAAAAAGTCTATTGAAAGGAACAAAAGTTAAGAGGAAAAACCATACACTGATTGTAAATTTTAAAAACTGTTTTGTAAAAGATTCTTGAGGCAATTCAAACTGTTATAACTTTTTTGTGAGGTTCAGTTAGGCAAACAACCCGTTATTAATGTGATTAGTCATTTGTTTTCATATAATAATCACTGATATCATAAAGGCGAACGTTTGTGAGCGTGTGTGTGTATGTTTGTTACTTATTCACGCGTAAACGGCTGGACCGATTTAGATGAAACTTGGTATAGATATTGTTTGAGTTCCAGGAAAGGACAGAGGATAGTTTTTCAACATTCACGCGGAGTTTCTGATAAACTGCGGCTAACATCGCGGGGCGCAGCTAGTATCACACTAATATAATAAAGGCAAACGTTTGTGAGTGTGTGTGTGTATGTTTGTTACTTCTTCACGCGTGGACCGATTTAGATGAAATTTCGGATAATTTTCGACATTCACGCGGAGTATCTAATAATCCGCGGGTAACATCGCGAGGCGCAGCTAGTTCATAATATGTTAGAACAACAGCTGATAGACGAAGCAGCAAAAGTACATATTATCTATAGAAAAGACCAAGAAACTCTCACACAACAGTAACTTTTCACCAATACTGGAAAACTTCACAAATCAGGCATTACTGACAGAGTTGAAAGAACAAAACAAGTGAAAGCTCAGACTTATATTCACATTTTCAACTGCGGGCAGACCGGGGCTCACTGTTTTGTATGCAAATCCCTACGATGCACATTTGTGGTTTAGTGAATACCAAGTCGACTCAGCTGCTGTTAAATCGTATGGTGACAATACCAATGTGTTACCAGCGGTACATACAACATTTGCATTTGGTAAATCTGGCTTCTGTAGAGTTGGAGTTTCTCTTGGTTTTTGAATATGAACTATAATATTATAAATATTTGTTTTAAAATGATTAGAGGTGGCCTTTTGAATGATATTATGAAATAGATTTTAAAATTTTTGATTGTCTCTAACGGCGATAGAATGTCACTTAGTTTCATGCCATATTTTAGGTGCTTGCAGTGCGCATAAAAGTTCAATTTTATTTTGTTTGGTAACTCCTCATTCAGGGGCTGTCTTTCAAAATATTAAGTATGTACTAATCTCTATAACTTGATGTTCACAAGTCCATAGGTTAGGCCGAGCTTGTCTGTCAGTCAAACACCGTATCGACCTCACCGTACTAGTGTCACGCGAGCCAAGGAAAGAATTTACGAACATTAACCATTTTTAGGAACAAGTAAACTCCAAAACGAAAACCAGTTACCAATTTAACGGCCGGTATACCTTTAACCAACTGTCAAATCAGCTACTGATATTATTGATACGTTATTGAAACCGGCTGTTAGTAGGTAAGTTTTGGGAGATAAATGTAGGGTGGAGCTGTGTATTTTCACCATCCGAAGTTTTGTGAACCAATTAAAAGTCGCACTCATAATGTGATCTAACACCACCTCACTACTTCAATCCCTAAGAAATGCGAACCGTAATGGCTTATATAGAATGTACTCAATCGGTTGAGCACTCAAGTAGGTTGCTGTAAATACAACTTGGCGGAATGAGGTTTTGTAGACCGGTCAGATACCCAATGCGAGTGCCAGGGAGGTGAAGATAAGAATGCTTGGAAACATGCTGGTCCTCCTCCTGCTAGTGTACTTTAATATTTTTTTAAATATGTAATTTAACTCACACACTGATCCATTGTTGTTAATTATAATGTAAATATGTGAGTACCATGTGCCTTGCTAGCAAACTTAATTTTATCTCTGCTGGTATTGCTTTGTTGTACCTATTAGTATATAAGTGTGTGCTGTATATTAGTGTAATGTTAGATGCATTGTGCTCACATAATATAATCAATTGGTCAATGTACCTATGTATACAAAATATTGTAAAACTTGTATTTGAAAAGAGTAACTATGGAGTTCTTCTCCATAAGAATCTACTTTTTGCGAATGGACAACTAGAGTCACTTATTTTAATTTTAAACTGTAAATTTGACGTTCAAAAGTGGCTTTGAATGGTCTAGTTGAAATAAATGAATTGACTTTGACTTTTGACTTTGGTGCCAGGAGCACCGCACTCACTCCAGAACAAGAGCTACACGTTGGAGTGCCCCATGGGCATATACCAGCACTTTGGGGGACTTAATTAAGGTCCTCAAGGCTGCCATAAACGTAGCCACCTATTGGGCCTAAACAATCTAAGCAGTTAACCATCCCATCGATTCAAAAAGAATAACAACGTCTTTGTTTACAAACCCTTTAAACTGAAAACAAAGTAAAGTACATAAAGCAATTAGTAACATCAAGGCCAAAAGATTTGCATAACCATCGAACGTTCTAGATAAAGTTGTAGCGAACGATATTTTCCTCGCCAGTGTAAAGTGAATAACTTTAAACTGCCAAGGAAAATATCGTGCACTTTGTATTTTTCGCTCTACGGTACAAAGTGAGTTGGAAAACTTTGAAAGAAATATTGTGAGCGCTGTGTCAGGTGTGTCACTTCACAGGTCAGTTGGGACCTTAGACTAAGTCACATCCTATCAGTAATCAAGTTTTAAGTTTCCTTTTGGTGTACAATAAAGTACATAATAAATAAATAAATAATCATGATCGTCTAAAATATACAAAATGTATGGGAATGTTTTTAATGAGTCTGTCTAGGCTTTTCTATTATAATAATTTATTTCAATTTTATTTTAGTTTATTTTCAATTTTATTTTATTTTAAGTTCTTGATTTCCATTTTATTCTCAATGATTAATTCAATTAATTTTATTATTTTCAATTGTGAATTTGTTTTAAATGTTATTTAATACCTACATTAATTCTGCTCCTCATTACTAACATAGTTTTAAGATAATGTTATATTAACAAAATATGAACATTTCAATAGTCTGAAACAAACTATTTTTTCCATTTTTCCCAGCTATGTATTTTGAAGGCGGGTTACAGTCTAACCGGATGTAACTGTATAGGTACTAGTATTTTGCATGGAGTGGTTGCTTTTCTGACTTCTCTAACCCAGTAACTGGGTAGATGGTAAGACTGCTGTCAGATTATCTGGCTTCAGATTACCCGTAACGGCTGTCGAAGACACGTTTGAAGCACAATATGTTATGAATGGTCGCCCATCCACGAAGCGTTGCTTAACTTTGAAAATACAACTGTGCGGCTGTTACTATGTGGCCACAAGCTCCTCAAATGTTATGTGGATTATCTTAAACATTTGCATTTTTGTCAATTTTATCGCTTTGTCTGGAGCCCCTGGTAAAGCTTTGAAAGTATGTGATGATGGGTTTAACAGTCACTATCATCATCTCGCTAACCTTGCTCTATATTACTTGGTGTCGGTGCAGCACGGCTTCGTCTTCCAGTCTTGTCTGCAGTTTATAATCTCAAAAAAATTCCATACATTTGAAATCTTTAGTATGGAACTTGCATTGTATCCTTTCTTTCCGCAAATAAATTTTGTTATTATTTATTATTATTATAATTCGATCCCGTTCTTTCATATACATTTCCTTTGGCCTACCTTCCATCATTGTCATCGTCATCATCATCAGCATCCATATTCAACATTCATACAGCCATTGCAATGTCTTTACAAATCTACAAATATTACCGACTGACTCTTTGCCAGATAACGTACAGCTAACCAATTGATATTACAAGAGGTTAAAAACTGCTACGTTGGTTAAAAAAAGGCTAAACACAATTTTATAAGCAAAGAAGTCGCAAGCAATAATAACCATGAAATATGTACTTATTAAGAATTCTATTGCTCATTAAAGGAAAGTTAAACATGATGTTTTAACCCCTTTTTGTAAATTAGATAATAAAGGTACAATATAATTTATTGCCGACGGCTGCCATCGATTGCCCTGACTGGGGCACGGTCACCGGTGAAGTATCTACCTACTGTATACATTTATTAAGTAATTGTATCGGGGGGTGGTTTATTTTCAAAGTGATTTTACTTTTTTCTTTACTCCTTCTTAAGTATTTTGTAAAATTATTACGAACTGTTCAAAAACAACAAACTGTTGAACAAGACACATAGTGTCAATATAAACCTAACCTATTTCTAGATTTGACCAGGTGTGGGAAAACAATAAATTGAAACTAACACTCGATACTGTTTAGGTAGGAATCCGATGGACTAAAAAGTATTTATTTCATCCACAGATACATCAAAATAGCTCAACCATATTTGTAGGTCAGTTGAAACTAAACAAACAACGTTAATAACAACATGCCTATAAACCTAGAACTTCTAAGTGATCCCAGTCAAACACATCACATACAGCCGCATTTGTTTGCAAAATCCAACTCGAAACTTCAAACAATACCGCTCGCCGGATGAGACGAGGCTCGGCTACCAAAGGGGAGGTTACTTTAAATACTCCGACGACAATGTGTGCGCGCCCCTTATCTGTCACCAAACAACTTGTAGCAACCGGGGAACATCCGACCGTGTGCAACGGATTTACGAACTGTCATATAGTTGCTAGTAGCTGTTGCAGCAACGGGTACCGTGCAGCACCGTGCGATTCCGGGCGATAGCGATCTAATCTGGTGCCCCATATCACATGCAACCTACTATTACCTTAATCGAGGAGCTGTGCCGGCCGATGATTGGTGGAAAGACGATTGGTTTTGCAAAAAAACGTTCTTCATTTGTTTTGAAATTGGGTTAGACGACGCGCCAGTTTGGCACTACCACCTACATAATTTTAAATGGTCTCGTGGTGTGAATTATTACAGAAAATTGTAGTAAGTTCACTGTCGCAGTCATTTGATTGAGCTTGGGGATAACTTTAAAGCGCACCTATCATTTTTAACTATCCTGTAAATCTTTGAAGGGGTAAATGTAGAGACCAACTTTTACTATGGGACCGAACCTGAAATCACGATGAAAACAGTTGTTCTTTTGATGTAATTTTGACAGGTTAGGCGTACATAAATGCACATTTTTTTATACAGAGATGGTTTCGTTGTAATAGATATAATATTCATGAGTAGGTTGACACCCTAAAATTATGGTAGTGAAAATTTCACCACTTATCCAAAATACTGATTAGCAATATTGACATTGTCTATGGAGAATTTAAATATAGAATCAGTATTTAAAGTTATCATACGATTAGATTTTTTTTTAATAAGTAATCGTGCGTATACACGGGCAATGAAAAATGATCAATTATAAGCTGATCGATTGTGACGTCACAAATATCAAGAAACTTTACGGCAACGGAAGCAAGCTTCAATTTGACAAAATGTTTTGCAATGACAGTATTGAGTAATTTGGAGAAACTCCAAGAAACAAAGCAATATTTTCACACACGAGTAATTAAGTTGAAAAAACAAAACACAGAGAGAGCAAAATGGAATATACGGTGCAATTCAGAACAATTACGCCGAAACAACAACCACCTTGTTGCCTAGCAAAAATTGTTCAAAAAATTGCCCATGTAAACGGTAAAACTATACTGGACCATCCAGAAACCGATTCCTTTTAGGGTCTCATGGGCCGGCCAAAATATAATGTATTTACAAATTCAACAAAAATGCAACAGATTGTAACTCGGGCAAAACCCAAATGCACCCTAAGACAATAACTAGGAAATTGCACAAAAACGACATTAAAACTTATTCACGAAACTGTGAGAACGCTCGACCCTCGGAATATTTGAGAGACTCTGGAAACAGACGAGGAGACACTTGATTTTAGACCAGGGAGGAGGACAGCGAGCTCAGGACCACCATCGGGCGCAGACGTCATAGTCTAGGCTATGGAAACGGACGAGGAGACAATTGATTTTAGACCAGGGAAGAGGACAGCGGGCTCAGGACCACCATAGGGCGCAGACGTCATAGTCTAGGCTATGGAAACGGACGAGGAGACAATTGATTTTAGACCAGGGAAGAGGACAGCGGGCTCAGGACCACCATAGGGCGCAGACGTCATAGTCTAGGCTATGGAAACGGACGAGGAGACAATTGATTTTAGACCAGGGAGGAGGACAGCGGGATCAGGACCACCATAGGGCGCAGACGTCATAGTCTAGGCTATGGAAACGGACGAGGAGACATTTGATTTTAGACCAGGGAGGAGGACAGCGGGCTCAGAACCACCATAGGGCGCAGACGTCATAGTCTAGGCTATGGAAACGGACGAGGAGACAATTGATTTTAGACCAGGGAGGAGGACAGCGGGCTCAGGACCACCATAGGGCGCAGACGTCATAGTCTAGGCTATGGAAACGGACGAGGAGACAATTGATTTTAGACCAGGGAGGAGGACAGCGGGCTCAGGACCACCATAGGGCGCAGACGTCATAGTCTAGGCTATGGAAACGGACGAGGAGACAATTGATTTTAGACCAGGGAAGAGGACAGCGGGCTCAGGACCACCATAGGGCGCAGACGTCATAGTCTAGGCTATGGAAACGGACGAGGAGACAATTGATTTTAAACCAGGGAAGAGGACAGCGGGTTCAGGACCACCATAGGGCGCAGACGTCATTGTCTAGGCTATGGAAACGGACGAGGAGACAATTGATTTTAGACCAGGGAAGAGGACAGCGGGCTCAGGACCACCATAGGGCGCAGACGTCATAGTCTAGGCTATGGAAACGGACGAGGAGACAATTGATTTTAGACCAGGGAAGAGGACAGCGGGCTCAGGACCACCATAGGGCGCAGACGTCATAGTCTAGGCTATGGAAACGGACGCGGAGACAATTGATTTTAGACCAGGGAAGAGGACAGCGGGCTCAGGACCACCATAGGGCGCAGACGTCATAGTCTAGGCTATGGAAACGGACGAGGAGACAATTGATTTTAGACCAGGGAGGAGGACAGCGGGCTCAGGACCACAATAGGGCGCAGACGTCATTAGTCTAGGCTATGGAAACGGACGAGGAGACACTTGATTTTAGACCAGGGAGGAGGACAGCGGGCTCAGGACCACCATAGGGCGCAGACGTCATAGTCTAGGCTATGGAAACAGACGAGGAAACAATTTATTTTAGACCAGGGAGGAGGACAGCGGGCTCAGGACCACCGTAGGATGCAGACGTCATAGTCTAGGCTATGGAAACAGACGAGGAAACAATTGATTTTAACCAGGGAGGAGGACAGCGGGCTCAGGACCACCATAGGATGCAGACGTCATAGTCTAGGCTATGGAAACGGACGAGGAGACAATTGATTTTAGACCAGGGAAGAGGACAGCGGGCTCAGGACCACCATAGGATGCAGACGTCATAGTCTAGGCTATGGAAACAGACGAGGAAACAATTGATTTTAGACCAGGAAGGAGGACAGCGGGCTCAGGACCAGCATAAGATGCAGTCTAGGCTAGTGATAGATATGTTAAATCAAAATCAATCAAAAGTCATTTATTCATATTAGGCTGCGTGCCAGCAGTTTTTGAACGTCAAACTTCTACATAAAGACAGCCCCCAACACGCCCGCCCGTCACCACTTCCTAGTGTTTTAGCTGGGAAGAAGAAGTGGCACAATTCCCCAGCAACTAATCCTTAGGACACTTGAGTAATGCTGTAGGGCCAGACTGTGTGTCGTTTCTTTGTAACTTGTAGGAGAGCAAGTATCTTGAATTAAGTTAAACATGAGTCAGACTAATTTATTATTTAATGTGTGTTGAGTAACTGGGTGAGTTTTTACTATAAGTATTCATAGGTTGGTTGCTGTGTCCGAGAGGACCCTTAAATAATCATGTATTCCACCTTTGGGCAACTTTATATCTATTTCTTTCTCCATAACTTGGTAGTTATTCTATACTAACGTTTGGTTTAAGGAAACGGTTAAGGCCCCCGTTACACTTAATATTCCCTCACACATACATACTAATACACTGTACACCAACACTGGCCATAATAGACTTCTAGCTGACGCACCAGATACTCGGGGGCAGAACCGTTATTATTCACTTCTTATTTAAACCAGGCTTCATGGCCCACTCGTATAATTGTGTAGTAGGTCAACCAAGCATTGCTGATGACTACCGTTTCCTATAAGGTCTAGCTCGGAATACATTGCGTAGGGTTTGTTGGACGCACATTTCCGGGAGAGGGGTAGGCTTCACACGGTAGGCTTCACAGAGCTCCTCAAAGGGAATAGTTCTAAGAACGCTAGGGACCGTGTCTCGCTAAAACCACACCCAGCCGTTTGTAGGCTTATTACTGAATCGTCACAATTTTGATGGTAGATAGATTTGGATGGTAGCCGCTCATAGCCGCACTGCATATCCAAGAAATCGGCAGATTAAAGAAATGAATCTAATCGATCGATCGATGATCGCAATGAATTCTGCAGCAAACTGAGTTAGTTTGTGTCATATTAATTAGTAAAAAGGGGTAAGCCGCCGTAAATGATTATTTACATTAGTACGCAATTAGAGCTACATAAATCTACACTTGTCTTCTTCACTGGCAGCTGGACTCTACTCTGTCTCAGGATTGTGTGAGACATTTATTTAGAATTTAGGGAACGCGTTCTGTTAGAATTGTTACAGTGTCCAAATAGTGGTTTTGTGGGTTTGGGTCTATCGGTACACGTACGACGAGGCAACTGTTCCATGTCACGAAATGGGTTTATGTTTCTATTTTAAACATATAAATTAAAGTAGAAGTAAATCAAGTCTTGAAGATCGGACAAGGCAGTAGTTTTGGTAATTCTTTTCGTACAATCGGTGGGAGACTGACCAGTTTGGTGACGAGCTCTACAGAGCTGGGTGGATGACGGAACCCGGCTCAAAAAACAATGTATAGAATCAAATATTAAAATGAGGCAGTGGCAACTAAGGGATGACCAGTCTCCATTGACGGCGCCCGTTCACGAACATGACGCGTGCATCAGCACCAATCAGCTGATGCTATAATATTAATACGGATAATTATACTCTATCCATTATCAACTCATTTCACGCTTGACTGAATATACTAGTCCTTGAATTCTATAGACAATAGAAGGCTATTAATGCACGAAGATTGCACGCACCGTTATAGTTAGCCGGCTCACTGAACAGAAAATCTCGTCAAGGATAGAACGACACATATCCCCATGCATTATATTAGTTTAGCTATAAAGTAACTGGCTTTTGTTGGGACTACATGTTTGACTGTAAACTTCTATGAATACTCCATAACGCCATTCCTATTTCTGTAACTTTTTGTTCAAAGTCAAAGTCAAAGTCAAAAACGTTTATTTCAATTAGGCCATTAAACGGCACTTTTGAACGTCAGCATTTACAGTTCAGTAAAATATATTAATAAAGTGACTCTACTGTCCATTCGGAAAGGTAGATTCTTATGGAGAAGAACGGACAAGAAACTCCATAGTTACTCTTTTCAAATAACGACTTTACAAAATTTGGTATACAAAAATCAATTTAATATTATGTGAGGACGATACACCCAGAGTATGCTACTTTTAAGAACAAAGTATAACCAGCAGAGGTAATTATTCCTTTTCTAAAAAAAAAAATTAGGTAAATGTACTCACATATTTACAGATAATCTTAATAACCATTAAATAAAAACACAAAAAAGAAACAGTATATCTATAAAGTTAATTCATAAATCAACCAGTTTGATTTTGTCTACACCCTTGATTGTTCTATGGAGCAGGACCAGCATGTTTCCAAGCATTCTTATCCTGAATGTAATCTTCTAATTTGTTATAGGCTTGTTTACAAAGTGTACTTTTAACATAAGTTTTAAATTTTCTTTCATTTAGTTCTAATATGTCAGAAGGTATTTTGTTGTAACATTTAACACAATACCCCATGAAAGAAGTGTGGACTTTAGCTAATCTAAAAAATGGTTGATCTAATTTGTCTCTATTTCTAGTATTAAAATTATGTCTATCACTAATTTTACTAAAAAGATGTCGATTTTTCCGCACATACATAATATTTTCATAAATGAATTGGCAAGGGACTGTCATAATATTAATCTTTTTAAAAAGTTCCCTAAGAGAGTGTTATATCTACCGATACTCTAACACTAAGAATAGAATAGCCAGTTATTAGTTCGACTACCGAATACGAAGTAAGGTGCTATTTATTGGTGACTATGACATCATGTCTTAATATAAAAAAATGACCAAGTGCGAGTCGGGTTCGCACACAATAGGTTCCGTATCAGAAATAAAGAAATCACGTAAAAGTTTTGAGTTTGAGTATTTAATGTCATGAGATATAGGTACAGGCAGCCCGCTGACAAATAGACCAGACGGACGGACCGATAGTTTAGTTCTTTAATCATGAAAACCTAAACATGGGATAAATTGTATGTTGATATAAGTATTTTTAAAACTTATTCGTCATCTGCCTAGCCTTTTTCCCAACTATATTGGGGTCGGCTTCCAGTCAAACCGGATTCAGCTGAATACCAGTATTTTACGTGTAGCAGCTGCCTACCAGACCTCCACAACCCATTAACTGGGTAACACGGTACTCCTTGGCAAGACTGGTGTCAGATTACCTGGCTTCTGACTATCCGTAACGACTGCCAAGGATCTACAAATGACTTAACTTATTCTTGAATGTTTATTTTTAACTGTCAAAAAGTTACGTTGCCCGAGTACAGATATTCTATTTCACGAAGTCCGTTTGTTGTAACATAGGCTCGATTTTATACCTAAAATAATGCACTTTTCCTGCGGGATTTCCCTTATGTGAGCGAAATCGCTGGAATAAATGTAATCGATAAAGTATAATGAAATAGGACCAACAGTTTTTCAATTCAGACGTTGCAGTCTATTGCAATTACTACAAAATATGTTTAAAACTTTACTATTAAAACCTTGGGTCAGCGTATCGCACACACAATACAACGGTTCCAGCCGTGAACGTATTGGTGCCTCATAACCTTTCATAATTTAAGAGATAACACGTCGTGCTGCTGTTGGTACGTATTACATAAACATACATCACGCCTGCAGTGCCCACAGGGTTAGGCAGAGGTGTGCCAGAGGCTCCAGACAAAGTGCCATCCTATCAGCCAATGTGATAGTCGAAATGATAAATTATAGGGGACTGACCACGGGTCATGTTTGTCACTTCATAAATGTTTGACGTTTTGACAATGTCACTTGTCTAGAGCCTCAGAGCTCGTGTACAGTACACATATCACCAGTCCCATGTAAAACGGCGAGACTACTTCACCATGATTTTGTAACTTAATGTCATGAAAATAAAGATTATTTTCATTTACCACGTCTTTGACATTGGCAATTGACAATTGTAACTCCGCAGAGGCCCCTTTTGAAACTTTCAATGTTTTATAATAATATTTTTAACAACAGCGCTCACATTCAGAATTCGGGGTTAGTACAGAGAAATTCCAGATCTCAAAATACTAATACTTGATCCGATCCGGGGACCGAACCTCGTGCTAAGCAGCACTATCTGAAGGTACAACTCTACCGAGCCTTTCAGTGGTACAGGCGTGATAATATATGTGTATATGTATATGTAAGGTTACAGCGCTTGATCATTACTCAGTTAAGTCTAGATTGCTATAAGAACAAACATTCTACTTGCTTCTTAAGACCACTTACTCCTCATTGTACTACATTCAAACTATCAGAAATGAATGCACTGCGAAATGAATATACCGAGAAAAGGAGATTGATTATTCACTATCTATGAAAAAGTTTAATGGGATAACTCTCACTGTCTCTCAGATCAGTTTTTCGAGAAAGTTCTTAACTAACATTTTAGCCCTATCTTGCGTAGTAAGTTCTTTAACAATCGGTTCACTTATTTCCATGTTAATACTTGTAAAGGGGGATGCCAAGCCGCCATAGTGATTTAGGCCCTGAGTGCCCACAAGTAACATCGAATGCATTGGGACTTCTATAAACAAAAGGACAAATAAATAAAGTACAATATGTGTAAATGTCAAATTAATGTTTTGCAACAAATCTCTATTTTTTCCCGGATTTTAAATTGGCAACATAGCAAAATGTCTGTTTATTTCGTTTTATCGTTTCAATATTTATTATTTATTAAAAATGTTACTGACTTGTATCGCGTCGTGAATAAAAGAGTTAATTACGTAAAATTTACATTCCCCTTTGCATAAAATAAAGTGCGGCGTAAATGCTTGAAAAAAGAACTTCAGCCAATCGTCTTGACTTTTACCATAGATCTATTACATATGGCGTATTCATAGTCCCGCGATGGTGAAAGATATCGTCGCATCGCGTGACTCCGACGAATCTTCGGCTACGTGAGACACACTTCTAATATTATCACCTGTCAATAACACGAGTACGTACAGTCAACCTCACATTTGCATTATCACTTCACAAAAATCTACACTAATACAATAAAGCTGAAGAGTTTGTTTGTTTGAACGCGCTAATCTCTCGAACTATTAGTTGGATTAGGAAAAATATTTTTATATGTAATAGCCACATTCATGAGGAAGAGAGGAGAATATACGGCAACATGAAAAAACGGACTATGCGCGAACGAAGAAGAAATAATCGGTTTCAAACATCGATCTATGAAATTAGAGCGGCTTGAGCTAGATAAAACAGCACTATAATTATCAACTAGAGGTATAACTATTGTTACTCGTAAAATTACAAAACGTGTGATTGACCACTTGACACTTGACATTTTGGTAATTTGGTTCATTTTGAAAATTAACTACAAATAGAATTAATTACCGATTTGTTTTACAAACAGTTCGCCTGTCTTAGACTCTATTTGTCGAAACCAAAACTTGTGATTCAACAAGGTTTTTTTTTAGTTACACTAATTACAATTTTAAAGTCTTTAAAAACTGTTTGACGTGCAAGTGGCATTCAACTTGAAGAGTGGTAAAGCAAATACGACTCCGACTGTACCTAACTAAGTACATACGGGTAATGGTAACCCTCGCAGTCACCTCCGGCCCCACAAATGTGTCCCTCTGCGAACTAATTGTTGTACCGAGCGGCTTGTAACTTAATTTAAAATTTTTGCCTAATGGTATCACTACTTCGTTTACTGTCAGAGGTCAAAAGTAAGTGGTGATTCATAGATTATGTAAGAGGTCTGTTATAAATTGGACCCTAATTTTGTAGGTGTTTTGAACTTTGGCTTTTGACTGGTTGGAGGTTAGTGTTGTGAACATTTTGTGTATTATTATGGGGTTGGGTTGTAATAGTTATTGTGCTGCTGAATCATGTCTTGGAGTGAGACTTTGTTTAACCTCAACATTTTAACCTCCATATACACGTCGTAATATCATCTAAGAGACAATCTGTAAAAAATGTAGGGAAAATATTGACTGTTTCGAGTGCGTTGCAAATGTGATCGCTCTTTAAAAATACGAGAAGTACTGAACCTTTGACATCGTATTTTCCAGGTACCCCTTTTAAAAAGATTGGCGTGTAGCCAGATTCGGTCCTTCGCGCTTGATGCGAAGCTGCCGTCTTTAATTGAATTAAGTACCTGACGCTACAAACTAAACTGCTCATAACATTGTTTGTCTCTGAATGTATTCATTATAGAAACTTCAAATACACCTCTATTACGAAATTCGATTAGTGAGTACTTGAACAGCTTCGGCATTAAAGTTCCTCATAACAACGTTATAATGGGTTCCTAAACCATAACAATGTCTTCGTGCACGGCCTCGGCTGTCTCGTCCGAACATGTCGAGGCTGGCACATGTCAATTTCAGGCGATATTTTCAGTATTAGGTAGTGATTTTCAGAATTATACCTCTGCTGGTGAGTTGAAATTATAACGGAAAAGTTAAAAGGGAACCGCTATCTTAGTATGGTCATGTGAAGAGGAGGGATGAAATGCATGTAACTAAAAGAGTTATGAATATAAATGTGGATGGATGGACAGGGAGAGGGAGGCCAAAGAAAAGATGGATGGATTGTGTTAGGAGTGATATGAATGAAAAGGGAGTTAGTGATAGCGTGACGGCTGACAGGACAGAATGGAAGAAAAAAACGTGTTGCGCCGACCCCAAGTAACATGGGATAAGGGCAGGAAGATTATGATGATGATGAGTTGAAATTATGTAGTTTTGTAAAATGTATTCCCTAATCGAAAGCTGAGTAAGGCTGAGTGACAATAGGCTACTTTTTTAACCCAGAATGGATATATCGGGAGGGTTAAGCAATTTTTTTTTCCGCGGGAAAAGTAAGTAAGCAATTTTTTTTTGTATCCATTTTTCTGTTCTTTATTCTTGTCTGTTTGTTAACAGGACGTACTCTAAACTGAAAGGACATAGGATCCCGGGAGTATGTTCCCTTGGGATAATTTCTGACATTCACGCGGGCGGAGCCGCAGGCGGTAGCTTGTAAATACATGATTTTCTCCCTTCTGATACATTATTTCCAATTCATCACTGACGGCTTAAGTATTAAATGAGTCAGTATGTGAATTAAGATTTAAAATTTTTCTTGTTATCGTTTCTGAATCTTTGTTAACAGCGTGACTAAAATTAATTGAACGGTTGATTCTAAGCAAACAAGCTAGTATTTTGGATTGATGTAAACTGTTAATGTCTTCAAACTTCACTTTAAGCTTTTAAAGAATGAAATCACACTTATATTATAAAGGCGAAAGTTTGTAAGTGTGTGTGTATGTTTGTTACTTCTTCACGTGCAAATGGCTGGACCGATTTAGATGAAATTTGGTATATAGATTGTTGTCGGGAGTATGTTCCCTTGGAATAATTTTCGACATTCACGCGGGTGGAGCCGCGGGCGGCAGCTAGTAACTAATAAATGCCTACTCTTATTTATTTATTTTTTTTATTTAAAACAAAAATAATATAATAATTAGTGTTTTCGGTAAGCTTCCAATTCATGAATTTAGTACATTACAATAGTGTGTTTTACTTGTGTAACGTATCTAACAAAAGCAAATATATTTTCATCTTCCGTGCCACCCCGTATAGTGTGACATTTTTATATATATATTTTAAAGGCTCTGAGGCGAGCTCTAAATTTAGTTCTTCGATGACATTTAAAAAGCATATTCGAGTTATTTAAAAATAGCCCCAAGCTTCGGACCTGGGTATCTATTTCTAATAAACTAACTTTAAAATCGTTTGTTTTTAAAATCTGCAAAGCTGACCTGAGTGTGTTGTAGTGACCTACCTTAAATAATTTATATTTAATAGATTATATAAGGTAGGTCACTACAGTATCTTTTATTTTTTTTTCAAATGCATGTTTTGGTCACACGTCATACTTATGGGATTTTTGATGATGCATACATTTTAATTTCTACATCATGGTATTTCTGGAGAGAAACTTGTACATTATTACACCTGAAAATGGCAAACGCCGTAAGATTGTAAAATATCGCATGAAATTGTAAACTATTTTTTCGAAATAAGACTCGAATATATTGGAAACTATTGAATTTGGATGGGATTAATTGTATACAAAATTATTTTTTCATAATATTTCGAGACATTATACTTAAATCAAAATTTATTACAATCTTACGGAGTCTGCAATTTTCCGGTGACACATACAATGGATGAGTATGTATGGAGTTTATTGTTTAACCATATCCATCCACTCATGTTGGCGGTTAAGCATGAAACAAATTATAAAGTGGTACTATATTGATGATAAGGTCAATTTCTTGGTTATTATAAGCAATAATTTCATGATTTAAAAACTTGTGGCCTCTCACTGGTGGATTTTTGATAGATTTCTCGTAATTTTTTTAGTCAAAATTGTCAAACGCGTGTTAGCCTCTGGTATTGGTAGAATGTATTAGGTATTAGCAACCAGGAATCGCAGCATCCGACTTGCGTTTTTTTGCAGAAATGGACAATATTTCTTTCAAGAACACCACCGAGAGACCATTGACAAACTCTAACAAGAGTTAAAGCCCAAGAATGTTCATCATCTGCCTAGCCTTTTCCCAACTATATTGGGGTAGGCATCCAGTCAAACCGGATTCAGCTGAATACCAGTATTTTACATGGAGCGGCTGCCTACCAGACCTCCACAACCCATTAACTAGGTAACACGGTACTTCTTGGCAAGACTGGTGTCAGATTATCTGGCTTCTGACTATCCGTAACGACTGCCAAAGATCTACAAATGACAGCCGGGACCAACGGCTTAACGTGCTTTCCGAGGCACGGAGGAGTCTCGGTATGTTAAGATGGTCACCCGTGCGGCTGTTATTATTTAGCCACGAGCTCTTCAAACAATGTTGCAAAAGTGAAATTAGAATTAAAATTAATTAGCTTGTGCCTTTCCTGCAAGAAAAAGGTGTGACTGAGAAGTGTGTGATGTGTTCGTGAATATATCTAAACTTACTTTCGTCCAAATGTACACATCCATTGTAGTATTCCGACTGCTTGCGCGAACGAGAGACATCTGTAACAAAAAGATAATCAGTACGTGTTTATGACAAAAGTGATTTATTGGAATGAGTGTTTGACATCGTGTTAGTAATGGGAAAACTCTGAGATGGGTTTGTCATGAAGCGCAGTGACAAGCTGGGCCGGTTAAATACAACCGACAGGCGGTGGGTGACAACCCTGTCATTTTACAAGTTGACACCCCATTTTCAGTAACACTAGGCGGCACCTAACAAAAGAATGACACACTACGTAAAATGCTTAGGAGTCACCTAGTGTTTGTAAAAAGGGGCATACTTTTCTTCTTCACTAAAAGGGACCTGCCGTAAAATGTGACAGTTTTGTCACTATCTGAAAAATATGTCATATTGTCAGTAAATACAGGGCAGAGTTTAGTCGCATGGTATTTGCACTTTTGGAAAAATCAAAGCGTGTGCTGCGATTGAGTAGGCACGTGTTGTTAGATGACTGATTTAAGGATCCTCAAGGCAGACGCGTGGCGACAACGCGACAACGATGCTGTCCTGTTTATAAGGTATTATACTATCCATCGTAGAACAATTTCTATTAAAAAAATTCGTTTTCGCAGTGTCGCATTCCGTCAGTCTGTAGGTACCTTTATGTATGTCACTGTTCACAGCAAAACGAAGGTAGCTTCCTTAATGATAACGAATAATTCTACTTTCTTACCTTAATCTTACCTGAATTATTTCATTATTTGGAGTATCTTCGAGACGATGATGAGCAACTGTACTGGACACGAACCTCAAACATTCAAGGAGTAAATAATAAAAATACATCGATTTCTGGTTTAATCAGCAAAATAAAAAGGGGTACAAGCACATTCATTAATATATTTTTAAAGATCGTTTCAAGATAAATAGACAGATAGAATATACTTTGTTGTACCTACTTATGCGAAAAATAGTTGCACAACTACATGAATTATATTATTATTTAGTACTTACAGAAATAGGTTTCTACCGATTAGGAAAAAATAACTAATTAAATTCGTAAAAATCGTAAATGGATAAACCATTTTAAAATATTATTTATCGACTACCGTAGTTATTCATGAAGCCGTATAATACCCATTTTGAAAAATGTTGATTTCTTCAGTAAAATATATTTTTAATTTTATTTTTCTACAAAAATTTTGCACAATTATTACAAAAAGGCCGCATAATTTAGAATAAAGAGTATTTTTTGGTTAAATGTGTATTCGCAAAAGTTAGTGTCACGCCATTCGCAATGAAGAGTTTTAAAAATTCGTTAGACCTGATTTGTTAATTATAAAAAAAAAAATGTAGTTTATATTAAAATATAGATACTTTTCAGTAGAATATAGCAAAACTTACAGCTTCACAGAATTTTAAGTTCCGTCTTCATTTTAAGGTGGTAATTAAAACGTTTCATAAATTATCAATGAAATATAATGTAATTCAAATCTTATGGGGAAGTTAAGTTACGTCAAAATATTTCACAGATAAAATATTAAAGCCATGAATCTAAAAAGTCGCTTTGATCTACATTTGAAATAATCCAGCGCAGGTTCAAGCCACTTTCAGTTTACGTTAACGTATCTTGTCCAGTACTAGCCCGCTAGAATTGCCACACGACATCAAAATTGGTTATATCCATAAACATAGAGAATGGAGTGAGCATTCCCTAACAACGTGTGTTGTGAATACGGGAAGAAAAGAGTGTCAGAGAAAAAGCGACAGTATCCGCAGCCTGACTTCGCCCACTTGTTCTCTCATTTACAAACTTTTATTCTTTGTCAAAAAAGCCTCATTTTCCGTACATTTTTGACAGATTGCGACTGACATTGTATGCGAACGTTTCTTGAAAATTAGTAAAATTGACCCTCTGGTTTCTGTCTTTAATGAAATCCTGTTATTTTTTTTGTGCCATTTCCCATCGTGCTGTCGATAGATGTGTTTTTAAAAAAATATTGATTCTCTTTACTGCGCTTTTGTCATTACGTAGGTTCACGTAAAAAACATGTCACATTAACTGGGCCTATTGGCCGCGTGGTTGCATTGTCTAAAGAAAAGTAAAACTTGTGAGACCATTATAACTCAGTCCATTTCCCATGTCTATGGTTACTACGTAAAATAAATGTCTTCTATATTGGATGTATGTGGCTTGGAGCGGCTGCACGGAGCATTAACACTGTTCGTTGGAGAGCAGCCAAAGAAATTAATTATTAATTCATAAATACTTGAAATGTGCTTTTTGAAATAAGCTTCACCATAGATTCGCATGACTAGTAGTAACCGTGCGTGGCTACGGTCGCGTTGCAATTATTCAAATGCATATAGAACATAAAACTCATTCAGTTTATTAAACTATTCCCCGTGCATTGACCCGTTTATGTTCATTTATTGCGCTCAAAACGATCACTCAAAAAATCCTATAAGATCTGCACTATGAAAATAGCCCTGAAACCTTGAAATCTTTTAAGTGTCCCACTAAAATATTGACGTTTTCATTATTTTCTATCCATTTTGCCTTATGCGTATCATATAAGGTGGCGAAGACGTTGTTCCAGTATAGTAAGTTGTAGTTATTTTAATCACTTATCAATCATCGAAACATGGTCATCATGGCACAATCTACTCGTGTTTATAGAATGTACAGTTCAGACAGAATGTTAGGTATTAACTGTAGCTATAGCTGAATGGCTTTTGATGTTGGTAAGGTGACAGGTATTTTGTCAACTTTTTATGTTCCCCTCATTCCTACTTAACGAAAACTTTTCTCGTCAACCGCAACTTCAAGGGCTCCAAAAATAATAAAAATCGTCATGGGAATAATTCCCAAGGAAAACACTGTCATTTATCCCAAAAATATTTGCCCTACAAAGCTGCACGTAAAAATAACGCAGCTTTAAAAATCTACTCGTAGCATCCCACTACATGTTATGTGTTGTGGGTGCTCTACTAAAAATGTGTTATTTTTATCAAATAAAAGTACAGCAGAATAGCCACTGAGTCAATCGTTTCGGTCTGATTTCTCACATATCCGGGCCGTCCCGGGACGTGGTCCGTCCGGAGCTCCAAAAAATAGTTGTGCGTACCTGAAATTGGAACTCGCTCACACACGTCCATGATGCGCGTGGACGGGTCGAACCACGTTGTGACGGACCACGGCCCGGTTACGGCCCTGATATGTGTGGATCAACTTTAAATTTTTTAAATATTGTCTTTCATTAATCAGCAAACAAGTCCAATTCAGGTTTGGTCTCTTTATTATTTGAGCCACATACGCTCTCTCCACCACACGGGTATGGTGCACCCTCCATACGTTCACACAGGGTGTGTGACACCCATTTACATAGCGCTTTAGTTTGACGCGTGAATTTATCGCATGTCTGCACCACAATCAGGTAACCGACGATCTTTCGGCTGTCGATTTGATTTGATTCGATCTTTCAGCACGCTCGGACGAATAAATTCATACAATCGCGATGCAACTCCGTCGTATTTCATATTTATTTATTTGCTCGAACAGCTCAATTCGGTTTAAATAAATGTTCGGTGTAAATGTGGATCAATTTTTTAGTTTGATTTTGAGTGAATTTTATTTGGCTTTTTTTTTCTATGTTAATGAGTGCATATAGGTGTGTTCTTAAAACAACAATGTTTAAATAGATTTTAATATCTTCTTCTAGGCAATTTAAAAAAGTCTGTAAACATCCTTATATCTACCTCGTTATCTCCGTATAATTCAGCAATTTTATGTACCTGCAAAATTATTTTTCTCGACCGCAAACTGCAAACCTATAAACAAGTTTACGTCTCTCCTTGGTGCACAATAAAATATAACTTCAATCAAAACTGACGCCAAAAGCAGTGGTTTACTGCTTTTGGCGTCAGTTGTGTCTCGGAAATCCAGAAATGTGGGAATCAGGAAAAGGTTGAATCAAACATTTCTCCTGATTCCAGGAGATCCAATAAGGTGAATGCCTCACAATGCCGCGGACATCGTATCACTTGCAATCCAAGGGACAATGAGACCTTCCGACCTGGAGCTCGTGAAGGTTCGTCTTGACAATGAAATTTTAATAGAAAAGATATTAAGGAAATAATGGATTTTACAATGCAATGACTCGGTAATTGAAGTGTTAATGATGATACGATTTTTGGAATAAAACGTGAGTTATTAACTAGAATTAGTGTTTCGATGATGCAGCTCGTTGGAAAAAACGAGGAGCAGTTTGATCTCATAGTGAAATAATAATGACTATTTGACTAAGAACAAATTTAGAAGAAAAAAAAAATTGTTGTTTGGGTGGCCGCGCAAATGCCACCCAAACAGAAATATACATACATACATACATATATTAGAAAATACTATCAAGTTGTAGATGACCGGAACTGTTAGTTTTTACACAACGTTTCCATTAAAATAATATGCTAGGAGTTAAAAATGCTGAATAATAATGGAAAACCAATAACTTCGTTATGAAACACATTACATAATAAAGCTCGCAGCGCAGACACAGATTAAATTTTTGAAATCATGAACGGTCCATAAGCAGATTCCAGATATGTGATTACCAATATAGATAGGGTGTTAAAATCATTAAGGAAAGGAGATTTTAGTAGATGCAAACTTACTGGTTTGTTAGTATATTTTTACCACGCCATAACTTATTTTCGTGGAGAAGTTATGCGAGAGAAGTAGGTTATTATTATTTTTATAACTACTTTTAAAAAGTCTTGTTAACCGATTTCAATGAAAGCTGGAGAATGTTCACAGTTTTTATATTGGTTTAATCTAAAACTATCTTTTTTTCTGCAGCTTCACCTTGCCTTTTAACGAGATAAAAAGATAGAGTAGTTTTCTAACAAAACAAAATTTTGCCTCGTTATAATATTCGGTTAGAAAAGGTATTTATAGTTGTGGCTAGCTATGTTCAGAATGATGACATCGGCAAGAGAATCTAGGTTACCGACATACCCCGAAGGATCGCCAAACTGAAGATCAGATCGCAGAACAGATAGCCGTAAAGTTCTGGAGTGGTGACTGCGTACCGTAAGACGCAGCGTTGGAAGGCCTCTTACAAGGTGAACCGATGACTTGGTGATGGTCGCGGGTAACCGATGGATGCGAGACGCACAAGACCGGTTGTTGTAGCGACACACGCGGGGAGGCCTGACGAACTGAAAGACGTTTACTGCTGGGCAGCAATGAACGTCTTTAGGCTGATATGATGAAGATGATGACAATAGTGATGTTAGTTGAACCCGAAACTACATACAGTGTTGATTGCTCTCTGACGTAACGTGTAACAGAAAATCAGACTTCGAGCAAACGGTCGAACATAGATCGCTTTGTGATATATCCAGTTCCAAGATGTGCTTGATATTGAAATATTCACGTGTACATAATATTCTGGAGACAGTTTGGTGGGGTGATGGGGCATTATATTACAGCCCATCACCCCGCATACTACATACCGTAGCACATTGGAGTATTGCAGCACTGTATGGAGGCCTCATTATGCCACCCACACACTTAGATTAGAAAGGGTTCAAAAACGTTTTCTGTGGCACTTGGCTTACTCGAACGATCGTACAAAGAGAGACTCCTGCATTTTAAGATGATATCCCTACAAAAAAGAAGAGATTTACTAGATGCAACATTTTTATTTAAAGTGCTGCGATATAAAATAGACTGCCCGCAATTGTTGAGCATGTTTAAACTCCGTGTGCCTACAAAAAGCCCACGAACTCCTATAACCCCATTACGTCCTCCCTTGCGCAGAACCGTTCTAGGTGCTAACTCTCCTGTACCCCGTCTGTGCAAATTATTAAATAACTGCAGTAGTCTGGTCGACGTGCACTCTGACTCACTTAGTAGGTTCAGAAGAAGTATTATGGACATGTGAAATCTTTCTGTGAATTCTTTTTGGTGACATTTTGGTTTTTATTTTTAATTTGTATTTCAATCTTGTTTATGATTTTGATCATGATTGTGTTTGATTTGATTTTTGATTATGTTTCTGTCTAATTTTAATCTCGATCGTGATTTTAATTCAATTTGGTTATGTTATCCGTATAAATTTAGTTCGGTTATGTTTTTCGGTTATTTATTTTTGTTTGTTTTTAATTATGATTCCGTTTAATTCATTTTGATTATGTTTCTGTTGGATTTTAATTTTGTTATGTTTTAATTATTTTGAATTTATTTAATTTTATTATGATTTTAATTCGATTTGAATTTTATTTATTTCTTAATTTTGTTTCTGCCTATGATTTTTAATGTTTTATTTCAATTTTTAGTTTTCAATTTGACTTGAGGAGCCTGATTGTTCTTTGTGTATTTAAATACCCTCTAATTGTTAGTAGCCTTTATATAATTTACATTTAACCAGTATGTAATGCATGATGTGCTTACCTGTAAGGGATTGCCTATAAGGGATACACTAGACCCGAATTTGATTGTATGTAACCCATAATTGTATGAGTGTACTCAATTGTTGGTGAGCCAAATAAAAAAAAAAAAAAAAAAAAAAAAAAAAAATACTGCATATACCTTGACTAAAAAAGACGGAAATAGCACAGCCATTATATGTAGATCTACATAGATCGGGTGTGCACAACTTATAGTAAGCATAATATACTAACTTTATTCGAAAAAACTTGTATCTAGACGTAAGCCAATTAATATTCGAGCATAACTGACCAAGACTGAGTCATACTTTAGGTACATCTCTGCCACCTCTTCTGGGAAATCAGGCATGATGATATTGCATAAGTATATAATATAATATCTTGGGACAACTCACACACGGTCATCTGATCCCAAACTAGGCAGCGCCTGTGCTATGGCAACCAGGCAACTGATAAACATATGTACTTATATATTTCTAAATACATAGGTACATATTATAGACAAATTACACCCAGACACAGAACAAATGATCATGCTCATCACACAAAGATTTGTCCTGGGTGGGAATCGAACCCACGACCTCCGGTTTAGCAGCCAGGGTCACTAATCACTCGACCAACAGGTTAGTCAAAGTAAAAATCTGTGTACAACGGCAGCTTACTTCAGGCACCAGCCGACCTTACGTTATCTGAATAGATTGTTAAAAGCACAGCAGATTTCATTTATTACATATTGTTAGTCAACATTCGTCAGCATCATCAAAACGCATTATCTAATGACTTACCCGCCGCCGGCCACTAGTATCATCTGCATCGTGCCAGGTTCTCTTGCAACCACTCCGTGAAGGTAATACCATTGCTTAAGTCATTTTGAAGCAAATATCACGGACGATCACTTCCATATCTACTAACACTCAATTTTGTACCAATTTTAGTTTTTTTTTATTAATGCACATTGCTTACATTTTAGTTCACACGCACATTCACCAGTTTTGAATTTAGTTTCTTAATTTAATTTGTTAAGTTAGTTTCACACCTAGTGTTTTATTCACATTGTAGTTGGTTTTGCTTGGAAGCGTTAAGAATTAATAATACATATTAGATTCGGTCAAATCATAAATGGATGAACGGTTTTGAAATGGTTTAAGCAGATTCCTTAAAGGCTGAGTCGTCGTAAGTATAAAAATGCGGTACTTTTTTATGAACGTACAGACCTACCTAGAATTACAAAATTTATAGAAGTATTAGATATAGACTTCCAATAAGCTCCTGCATTCAGACTCGAAGCAAAAACTGTGGTTACAAAAGGTATATTCGTAGAGCAATACATATAAGTAGGAACCCATCTGCGTCATGATGCAGTCCTACAAATAACCTGTTGATGGTAGACACTCAGGTATAAGTTATCACCAGGCTTTTCCTAACCAGAATCATGTCAAAGTCAGCATTGTTTGAATAATATCTGTTATTAAAAATGGCATTCCTTTATCTGCAGATATACAAAAAAAACAAGAGGTTTCCGATAGTGCATTCTAATTGACACAAAGCGTTTTGGCTCACTACGGAACCATATATCTTGTAAACTTACAAAAGAGAAAAACGCATGTTATTTGGCAACAACTAGGTGTATGTATCAATTGCGCTGGCGTGTCGTTAGTAAGACTCCGTACTTTCAGAATTTTCGAAGAGTAAACTCACAAACACCTGTTTTTGGTGCAGCGCGTGAGTTTTATGCATCACCCTGTTTCGTCATACCTCTTTTAGTTTTCCGCAGATCTAAAACTAAAAACTTGGTTCACTTTACCGAAATATATTCCTCTCGTGGTTTACGATGCTGAGTAAGAGCAGTTGTTTAAACACGGCGAACTAGCTGCACTCTACCGGCATAAAGTTTTTTATTACGTTCCTTTTCCAGTGTTAAACTACTTCTCTGGAAAACTTCATCAAAAGCGATGCGGTTGTTTAGGAGTTGAAACGTGACGGATGGACTACTATGGTGATTTCTGAATTTTCGATATTGGGGAGCATAATTTTTATGGGCGAGTTTGCGCAGTGCGCAGTGTTCATGTTTTCTTGAAGGCTGATCGACAAAAATGCAATATACAATATCAACGATTAATTAAACTTTGGTGATACGCAATAAAATCCTTGGAAGATAAATCATTATACCTAGCCTCTTCCTGAATGCATAGGTGTCGGCTTCCGGTCCAACCGGATGTATCTGGATAACAGTATTTTACAAGGAGCGGCTGCCAATCTGACCTCCTTGTGGAGAGCTGTCTCAGTAACTGGGTAACTCGATACCCCTTGGCAAGACTGGTATCAGAGTTTCTGGCTACCTAGTCAGAAGCCTAATCAAAGGTCGACCACTTTGGCTGTCGTCCCGGGTACCTATTACGATGATGTGTCATTCAAAGGTGTAAGAATGACATCCGAGACGTCTTAACGTGCTGTCTCAGGCACGGTGGACACTCGCTATGTCGAGGGTGGGCACCCAACCTGGCCAAACTTAGCATTAGCCTATTAGGAAGATAAAATAATCAAAATGGAGACAAGAAGGTACATTCAAAGGAATAAGCGCCAACACTATAGGGTGTACCCCTCTCAAAGCTGTAGGACTGCACTTGCTCGGAGACATTTTTATGGTATCGGAAGTCACCTATACAAAAAAACCAACAAATACTGCTCCATTTATTCCACAACTCTACAGAAATGTAAGAGAACGGTGTATGGCTGGTTACAGATGCAGAGCTATGATGAAACAGAAAATCTCCTAAAGTTGTAATTTCTCTAATTCACGAGCTACACATGAACTCTTCTCAGTGCAACAACTCACACACAACCTCACAATATCACAATGCACCACACTCACACACATAAAAAGGCTGTTTTACAAATGATCACTTGTCCAACTACTGACCTTTTGATGTAACTTATGATGTAAAAAACTAGCGTGAGAATCCTGGTACCCATAACACAAGTTAAATCTTTCCTTGGGTACTAGAATTCAATGCAAATACTACTGACACGATTGTTACTCTCTAATATGTATTTGTTCTTGTTGTAATAGTTGTTCGTAAGTGTTTGATTGTACAACATTTTTGGTCCAATAAATTATTATTATTATTCATTTTCTATACGAGTAATTCCATATTCATATTCCATCGCCACCATGCTATATAGGTATTAAAAGTACGTCTATTAATTTCGCGTGCCCATAAATTAAGACTAAACACAGTTGGCTCAGCGTAAGTTCCATTTGTATAATTAAAACAGCCTTTCATTAGGTACCTGTTGTTCACTATGACGTCATCAGGTATGTTATCAATCACTAGGTACGAGTTATGTCTTTTTATCTTTTTCGATATTGAGAAATGAGTGAGATGCACGTGGCTAAATACTAACAGCCGCACGGGTCGATCTTCAAAGGTTAAGCAACGCTTGCCGAGGTTGGTATGTGGATGGGTGACCATTTTAACATACCGAGACTCCTCCGTGCCTCGGAAAGCAAGTTAAGCCGTTGGTCCCGGCTGTCATTTGTAGATCTTTGGCAGTCGTTACGGATAGTCAGAAGCCAGAAAATCTGACACCAGTCTTGACAAGGAGTACCGTGTTACCCAGTTAATGGGTAGTGGAGGTCTGGTAGACAGCCGCTCCACGTAAAATACTGGTATTCAGCTGAATCCGGTTTGTCTGGAAGCCGACCCCAATATAGTTGGGAAAAGGCTAGGCAGATGATGATGATGAGAAATGAATAAATGCAGTAATTTTGTTATTTTAGCTATGCGTAAGTGAAATCTGGACGTGGTTTGAAGTCCAGCCAGCTAGTTGGTAGTGGTCCTTACTAACGGATTCTGTTTTTATTTACATGGGTCCCGCCTAATGTAGAAGATTGTGTCGTCTCATCATTGATCCTACTTTCAAATCACACAAACACAGCGCACACAGTATCAGTCGGTCTGACATATTGCTGAAATGAACCTTTTTAGTGCAGCCGTGAGACGCTCACTTAGTATTTGGCATAACTACCTTTTTCTTGTTATTTTTACCGTCCGTGTTTCATGTACCTGTGCTGAATAAATTTTATTCTTTCTTTCTTTCTTTAAATCAATAGAAAATAATGTATTTAAAGTGCCATTTTCAGAAGTTTAGTTAAGACTAAACGTGCCTTTTTGTGAAAAAAAAAAACGAATATAAGTTTTTTTTTCACAAATATAGACCGTTATTTCGTAATTTCTATTGGTTAAAACAAGTCGTGAATCACTAAATTTCTTTAGTAGCGAACATTGCAAAGGGTAAATTGCATATATGTCTATTATGTGTCATACTGTTTGCCTCTCTGCACGAATCAGAAGTCAGACATATAACGAGGTCTATGGTCACTAGGTTCTGTGTTATGACAAATGCAGCATTAGTTTTCCTTCACGTCATGAGTACTGTTTCCATGAACCACCGTGCATGTCCTTCTTGGTAAGAAACACTAAAGTGCTGCTATCTGGCACTTTGCCTGCAGATGTTGGGAGTGGTACACATTTGTCATCTTATACTTTTATCATAAGGAGACATACATATGAACATGTGTGTGTTTATGAGTTTATTTCGTGAGCTTATGTGTTTACTGGCTCTGTCCCGCCACGGCGTCGTCTGCATAATCTTCTTTTCAGCGTTTGAATTGTAAGAAGGTTTTCTTGCGTTTTTCCAAAAATCGGGAACGAGTTTTGTGTACCAATTCTAATGTCTCTTCCATTTTATTATTTTTCTTTTATTTGCAATATTTTGTTCAAAATCAGAAGGAGGTATTTATTAATTAAAATTTTAGGCACAAGTAAAAGAATATACAAAGACGGACATAGTGCCTTTGGCACTTTCTATCAGTCATATTTCGATTGTCTGCTTCCGTTTATTTTTTTTCTAACTTTCCATTAAAGTCATGGTGTATTTTAAATCTTTCATCGTCTACTATTAACAAATAACACTAATTGCGAAACATTAATTTGTTTGACAACTGAACTTTGCAATTACACTGACCATCATAGTGTTCCACATTACCATTTCACGTATTATTCTCTGCAGCAGATAGCTCAATGTCACTTATGTCCAACTAATGACTAAAGTAATCGAAAGGCAGTCATTTTGCTCTGATGGATATTGACAGTAATTACTTATTTGTTGTATGTTTTTCCGAATTTACACACGATTTTTAATTGAGTAGGTAGTAAAGTGTAGTCGTTTCTACAGAATGACTTTTAATTTTTATTCGAGGGATTTCAAATAGCTCGCAAACAATCTTATTTGGTCCCCAAGATTTCAGAGTCGAATTCCTTGCAAATTAGCTCAAGTACAACGAATTTCAAGGAACATACTGAATTACCAGTCTCAGTGTCATTTGATTGACAAAATCTAGGGAATTATTGACGATTTCGTTGTTGTTTCCAATAATCATACTTGTGTAGATTCATGAGTAGAAACTAAAAGTGTAACTTTAGGTATAATCGTAAATAGCTTAAAAAAATAAACCTTATCGTAACTCTTGCTAACCAGTCACTGATAGCCATCAGTTAAAAATAACGCTGACATGACCCTGCTCCATAGTCGATGGCGATAAGATGGAGATTAATTCCCAAAGTGTATCCATCGTACATGTACAGTTCACACTGGCTCCAAACGGAAGCCTGTTTTGTCTTGGGAGTCAACATTAGCCTACTGTGTTAAAAGGTTATTTCTTGTTAAGATTTTCATTAAGAAGTTAGTAAGGTTCTTGTAAGTTTATAAAAATATATTTATATCTCATTTTTATAGTTTCGCCATGTCCGTCTGTCTATCTGTCCGTCCGCAGTTTAGTTCAGAGACGATTAGCGCTAGAATATTGAAATTTGGTATGGGTATACATATTTATCACGCCGACAAAATAAAATCTTGAAAAACATTTTTTTTTGGGTGGCCCCCTACATCTCAAGTGGCGATGTTTTTTTTTATCGTCTACCACAAGGTGTGGGATAGGTCGTTTAAAATAATTGAGAGTTTGCTAAAACCATTTTTCATCCAAGGATCCGTTTGCGAAATATTAAGTTTTGAAATGCAAATTTTTATTAGATACAAGTCCCCCCTTCCTCTCTGCCAGCTAAACGGTTGTTTTTGGAGACGTGAAATTCATAGTAGTAGCATAGATAGCGAATTTTGAAGTAAAACTTTCACCGCCACCTAGGCTTAACGAGTTAATGAGTAATAGTCGCCCAACTTAGAATGAAACTGGATAATAAAATTCTAATCATTCCATAGAAAATGACTTAAGACCAAGTGCATTTGTAACTTTGTAATCTTATAATAGTTTAGTACATCTGACATGGTTTAGGAGACGTTTAACTACGGAATCCTACTCTTTGCGTGGTCCGACACGCACTTGGCCTGTTTTTTTATAAAAGTCACATTAATAGGGGCCAGGTTTTGAATTCATCTGCCAGGAACGCTAGGGGTTTTAGAAGGAACACGGATGGGTTTTAGTCAGTAAGTGTCTGACACACCCTTCCGGTCCAGCCAGAGTAGAAGAGGTCATTTGATGTATTCCCAACCTTAAAAAAAAAAGGTTTTGAATTCATGTACCATCACAAATACAGTGCCCGTAAAGGTTTTAATAAAAAAATATTAAGCTTGGAAATGCTATACTTTTAAATAGAATATTTTGTTTATGTCAATAAATAACGGAGCAAATTAAATGCAACTGTTCAAAGTGAATGCTTGACTCCCTGGCTTACGTTACATAAGTTGTTTTTCAACGTTTCGCAAACAAAATGTTCGTAAAACGTGCATGGCACATATTATGTTTGCTATTTGCAGATAAAAATAAATAAACTTCTTTTGAGCCGAATGCTGAAATATGTAAATTTACAGAACCTAGGTTTTCTCCGAAATTAAATGTTAAAATGTTAAAATTTTGGAGGAATATTTATTTGTTTTCAATAGAGATTCATGCTCGAATTTTCGTGTATATAGGCAAAGGATTATTGAGAATGAATGCAAATATGCAAATATTGTACAAAGTGAATTTCAGTTCCGAAAAATTAATAATGAATGTGCACCGGAAACATTTTAAAATTTTCGCCTGAATAATTTAATGGATGTTTTTCCATTCCACTGTTATGTTATTGGAGAATGCAAACCAATTTAAATTATGAAGTACTAATTACTTTATATATATTTTAATATACTGGTATTCAGCTGAATCTGGTTTGACTGGAAGCCGACCCCAACATAAATTGGAATAGGCATAGGCTAGCTAGGCAGATGATGACGCCTTTACTATGAGTACATTTGCAAGAACCACTAAAACGTCGAATGACAAAAAGGGATAATTTGGTGGGAAGATCGTGCGTAGACAGTCGGGGACTAGCATCGAGACGCCGCGGCGCCGGACGGCCAGACTGACTGACGCCGATCCCCCCCCCCCCCTTTCATCCCCCACAACCAGGGATAATCAATCAAGGTGCAGACTTTGAACGCCGTTTTTCAGATGATTACGAAACGATGTCTGCTTTTTGTAAATGTGTATTGGAAAGTACAATTTTGTTTCGTGACCTATTTTTTTTTTGTAGATTATCTAAAGTTTGTGAGTAGAACAAAGGCGGTACTTGGTTAAGTTGTTTGTTTGTTTGTCAATCTCGATGTTTTGCGTGTGTTTTTATTGAGTGAGTACCTTTAGTGCCGATGACGAGACTCGTAAAAAACTTTTATCGATTTCTGACCTGATGTTCACGGTTTTGTTTGTAGAAACCAATTATCTTTTTTATTGATACAGATATGGAGATGGCCGCCATACTAAGTAAGGGCTTGATAAACCAGTTTACTGACGAATCAAATGATATCCATTCCACAGAGGAAACAAAACCATTCCAAACCGCCTCTTTCGAATTAAATCCAAATAAAAAGATAAGACGTCTTGACAAACACGCAATCGAAAGTAATCACTATTCGTAAGAGTTTAAAATTCACTTTCATTTTGCAATCCTAGCTTGCCAGTGTCCTAAAATTTCCATATTTAAATGACGTCATCATGGAGGTTCGCAATAGTTGGTATCATGGTATTTTCAAGGCAGGATTCCGCCTCAAATTGGACTCCAACTTGCGCCAACCGTTTTTACCATAACACTTATTGAATGACTGACACAGATACATATGTTTAGACTCCCCCATGTTCATATTATGCTGAGAAATCCTCCTTTTATGTGGAGGCAATATCATCGTATTTATGAATTGTAACATTTTATTAGCTATAGTAGATGAACATAGTATTTGGTTATTAGGCCAATTTTGTTGGCAGAGCACTTACAAACGATTTATGTGAGGATCGAGATTCTTGTCCCAGCAGAATGATATATTAATTTATTAGCCTCTACGCAGTCACTTTTTGTATGTTTCTATTTGTGTGTGGAGACTAGGACAAGACAAAAACTTGCTGAGCAGTTGTTAATCCTCCCACGCAACTTGTGGAGTTAACTGAGTTAAGTTAGGCCGCAATATTCGAGGCAGTGGTCGAGTCCAGTGTGACCATTCATTCAATACGTAATTAGGAACGAAAACGTTTGCCGTACATGGATTTTGGAAGAAAGAGGTTGGCCGCCTCCTTGTTTTTAATTGGAAACTAGTGGCCCGCCCCGGCTTCGCTCGGATGTAAAATTTTCTTCGTAAGAACCTTCTCCTGACACTAATAAACACAACAAAAAAGAATTAGCGAAATTGGTCCAGCCGTTCACGCGGGATGCCGTGACCAAGGGAAATAGGGATTCATTTTTATATATGTAGATACGACTTTTAGCAAAAACACATAATTGGAACTTTGAAGCAATTCCACAAGCGAAAGAAAAAAAACCATTGATTTAACAACTCCTTTCAGAATAGGTACCATTAAATGTAAGATAATGAAAATTGCTTTTATATTAATTCTTGATATTGCTTATTTTTGTTTTATTAATCCCTAAAAAAAGGGGTTAAGCTTTATAAAAACAAAGCAATCAAAGCTGTCGGTAATCCTTTTCTTGGCACGAATTTTCTTTGAAAAGAAAAACAAGTTCCTTTGAACTGGAATACAAATGCACTGTTGTATTTTGTTAGTTTTAATTTTCATTGTTAAGGTAAAATTATAGATATATTAAGATGACAAAGAATGTAGTAATTTAATGTAGCTGTCGAAAACAGGCAGCTTCTAAAGCTCGTAATTATTACTATTTGTGACGATCCTTGGACAGTTAACTCAACTACTGTTGGATACCGTGTGAGTATATATATACAATCAAGATGTCACGTGATCACGGAGTGAGCTGTCATTCCATCTTGATTATATGGATTGGCAGCTCACTTCGTGATCACCTCACCAAAGCCTTCAATTCGACATGTTTACAGAATCGGCCGACAGGCACTGGTGCAATAGACATGTACACGGCCGGTCGATTCTGTGTACATGTCGAAGTGAAGGCTTGTGTGAAGTGATCACGGAGTGAGCTGTCATTCCATCTTGATTATATGGATTGACAGCTCACCTCGTTATAACTTCACCCAAGCCTTCACTTCGTCATGTTTACAGCCGGTCGATTCTGTGTACATGTCGAAGTGAAGGCTTGGTTGAAGTGATCACGAGGTGAGCTGTCAATCGACATGTTTATTTACAGAATCAACCGGCAGAATTGACCGGCTGGTCACTGTTGACGCAGAGAGCAGCCCTCGTCGCACGGGTTGTGGTTACTAACATCATCCGTGCTCCCACTTCTCATTACGCGGTGCTCTGTTTAAAGTGTCAAACACAAGTCCGGTCTGATTGCCAGAGGTGTACCTGTATAGGGGTTCCGTACCGGCAATCAGGCCGAGCTTGTGTATAAACCTGTGGCTTGTTCTACACAACACTGCGTTCCGTTGACCGTTGATATTGACAGAGCATGACCGTAGCATTCACTTAGTTACAACTGTTTGTACGTATACCTTATTTATTTTGCTGCACATACTAAACTTTGATGAGCCTGTCTCTACCTATAGGACGCCACTAGTAATAAAAATACGTTGTAAAGATTTGACTAAAGGCAGCTCGTGCGTAAAATATGGTTCAGCAATTTTTTGAGATCTTACTTTAAAACGTCTCAAAAAGTAATAAATAAAAGACACGTTTTACTTTTGCCACGTAAACAAAATCAGCCCAGTACAAGTCGAACTCTCAAACGAAGGGTTCCGTACCATAAACCGAAAAAACACGGCTCTTGTATGCCCCCTTTAATGTTTAATGTAATTATTTTTTTTATATTTGTTGTTGTAGCGGCAATAGAAATACACATTCTGTGAAAATTTCAACTCTCTAGCTATTATGGTTCTTAAGATACAGCCCGCTGACAGACAGACGGACAAACAGACAGAGGAGACTTTTTTATGGATGGCAAATCATCAAATGACTCCATCCGCTCTGGGCGAGCAAAGGCTTACTAGTATGGTCCATTGGTTATTTACCCTTTGGGTACGGAACCCTAAAAAAAGAAGACTTTAATTATTAAGTGGCAGCACATCACCAGCCACACCCCACACGACCACACCCACCACCAGCCCACTCGTGAACTTTGATGCGAATATCTAAAAATTAACAAAGATTTTATATTAATTATTCATCATCATCTGCCTAGCCTTTTCCCAAATATATTGGGGTCGGTTTCAAGTCAAACCGAATTCAGCTGAATACCAGTATGGAGCGTTAGCGTTACATGGAGCGGCTGCCTACCAGACCTTCACAACCCATTAACTGGGTAACACGGTGGTTCTTGGGTAGACTGGTGTCAGATTTACTGGCTTCTGACAATCCGTAACGATTTGTGGCGAATATTATTATTATTTTAAAATCCAGGTGACTTCTCTAGTTTTCTAATGAGATTAAAATCCCATTCAAGTGCAACGCTGTTTTATTTACACTGTGTACAATAGTGCGTTCGTATTATTATGCTCCTTACCGTGTCGTCTCTGAACAACGCACCTCGATAAAATCATTTAGTACAGCCAGTGTCAAGTCGTCAGTTTGTCACAAATAACCGTAACCATCCAACCGACAGAAGAGTTGAAATAAGTCGAAAATAAGGCGACACGGTTGGCGCAGTGGTCGAGCGATTGGCTGCTGAGCTGCGTGTCGTGGGTTCGATTCCCGCACGGAATAAATATTTGTATGGCCTACAGATAGTTGTTCCGGGTCTGGCTGTTTGTGTATGTAAGTTTATATGTTTGTAAACATTTCTACAATACAGAAGACATTCCTAGTGTGGGGCAAGGTTAAAAAAAAAATGAATGAAACACTCGTTTCCATCGCGTCACGTTGTAATTGGCGTAGGCAGACGAGCAGAGCCGGGGCTTCAGCTTAACCAAGGAAGGTTTTAAGCGAACGATCGTAGTTGTAAAAAACTCAGTCATCCCCTGATGACTGAGTTTAATAGAATACATCACTATGTATTCTCGGAATACGGACGGGTACCTTTTTTTTAAGGATGGGAAATCATCAAATGACTTCTTCCGCTCTGGGTGGAGCGGAAGGGCGTGTCAGACTCTTACTGACTAAAACCCATCCGTGTTCCTTCTAAAGCCCTTTGCGTTCCAGGGCCGCGGTGACTCTTTCGAACAAATTCCGCAACCCTGGAAAGTAGGTACCTTGGACACTCATTGGCATAATATTTAATTGAATGAATATATTGAATGATTTGAATGATTGAATGAATATACCAATTGGATTTCTGAAAATTACTGATCGATCATCTTTCTATGATCCTGGGTTTTTTAGAGAATCAATTAAACATTTTCCATATCTAGGTCTTCATTATCTAATGGTGTATTTTCAGTCACACTACCTAAACTAACTAAACAGAAGTTAGCGGCACTCAAAACCTACAACGTTCACCGAGAGTGGGTAGTACTGAGAACTTTATATTTTCATGTTGAATGTGAATTAAATACTGGAACTCTCGGAACTAACTAACTAAATGCATTTAGAAGTGTAAGTAGAGAGCGCACGCGCAACTTTCCCGCAGGGTAGAATAAATTAGAGGGTAGAATGAAGAGGTGAAATAACGAATTAGTCGTCAAAGGGCTTATTAAACCAACTCTACAAAATCTGAAAGTTAGTATGTTTCTGATTCTGTATGTTAGTTTATGAAGCACGTTTTAGCTAGCCGGGTTTGTATAATTAGTAGAAATGTTCTGGATAAACACATACGATGCTTTTCAGCCGGACCCGTGGCGTTGTTTTTCTATAGCGATGACTCGCTTATAGGAAAATGCCCCATGTTGTTACCACCGAAGGTAACAGTGATATAAATAGGTAAAACACATTTCCGATTAAGGCCCGGTCGGGACGAGAGCTAAGCCCAAAAGCTGTCAAAATGCAGAGACCCGGCTCTCATTTCTAAATTTTTGACAGTCGTAGTCACACGACCGAAAGTCCGACAGCTGGTGTCACCAAGGCATCGTGTTACCCAGTTACTGGGTTGTGAAGTTTAATTAGACAGTCCATGTAATAAATACTGGTAGTCAGCTGCATAGTATAAGACTGGAACTCGACTCCGACATAGTTAGGGAAACTCTGTAGAAATTCAACACGCTTTCTGTGGTTCGACGTTGCTCTTTTGTTCAACCAATCATTACTTCAGTAAGTTATTTGATACTTTACAGCTAGTTTATTGAACAGACTGCACCGGACTTTTCTTTAGACACAGCTCATGAAGTAAAACCAATTTGTAGGTATCGTTACGAGTGCGCTTCATCCATAGAAGCAGGAAAGAAATCATAAACCTTTTGAACGCCAGAGCATGAACGCATCGGCATGCCGCCGAGACGCCAAGCCAGAAATTCGCCGAAGTTTTTGTTACATATGTGTGACGTTTGGCGTACAGAGCACGCGCTTGTTTGTTATGTATACGTGACAATGGAGTTCAAAAGGTTAAAGCTGAATGGAAAGAAATCCTAAACAGTCCTAAGACCACGATTGCATTCAATAAAAAAATATTAGCAAGGAAACATCAAACGGTGTTGCAGAGAACTTATAGGATCGCTTTTTTCTTTGACTGACTCAAATGGAAATCCAACAGATTTCCATTTGTGAAATGTAATCCAGAGTTCTGTAGCCTTTTCCGGTAACGAGTCTTTAGACTGGTCCATTATTGTTTTAAATAATTTGACAAGTAGATTTAACCTAAAAAGAAATAGAAAGAAAAGTACGATAAAAATTAAAGGTTTGGTTTCTAAGGGATGAATTAAAAAACAAAAAGAAAATTTGCTTTTCATCTAATGATCACCAACACCATATTCTAATGATGCACCAAGCATCATTAAAATTTTACCCTTTGTCAAAATACTAAGTCGGAAACCTAAAAACATAATATCACGACATGTGTGATCCGAAAGGTTTATCCACATGTACCTAAACGACATACATAAATCAAACTGCTGGGTGTCGAGTCTTTTCCCAAGATATCGGGATAGCTTCCATTCTAACTGGAAGCTGAGTGCCTGAATTTTAGTACCCAGTAACAGTGTCAGATTTTTTGGCTTCCGACTGTGCTAAGTGTCAAAAATTTACAAATGGCCGTCGATACTAATAGTTTATCATGCTTCTCCAAGACATGGCGGAGTCTCGCTGTTGTTTACATTTATATTTATAGCCGTGTTAGAACCCAATGGCCTGGCACGCGACGATGGCAAGCGACCGGACGATATGTCTTTATTCCCATGGAAGTTGGGTAGGCCTTTAGTGTGGGACGCTACTTGTGTCGATACTCTTGCGCCATCCCATCTTCCTAGCTTGTCGTGCTGTGCTGGTGCTGCCGCTGCGGCTGCGGAGAACCTCAAGCGGTGGAAATATAATAACCTAGTTGGCAATTATATTTTCGAGCCGTTTGGTGTTGAAACTCTTGGACCGTGGGGTCCGAGTGCTCATGCGTTATATGAAGAACTTATTAAACGCTTAGTTGACACTTCGCGTGACCCAAGGGCTGGCATTTACCTCGGACAAAGGATTACCATTGCCATACAACGTGGCAATGCCGCTAGTCTTTTGGGCTCACTTCCAGTCGATAGCGATGCGGATGAATTTTTTGACGCCATATTTTAGTTAGGAGTTTATATTTTTATTTAAAGTGTATATAGTAAGATTATTTTTTAAAATATGTAATCCTCATTTGAATAAAAATATATGGAAAGTATTTACCAACACAATAGTTGTAAAATCAAAATTTATTTTGTGGATTTTTCAGAAGTAACCGTATGGCCGGGTTTCTGCTGTTACGAGGACAATAAGAGTACCAGCTACCTATTTATTGACCGGATGGCTGAGCCGAGTCCAAACTGAGGCAAATGATATTAAAACCGATCAAGCGTTGGACTGCCGAACGGTATCTAATCTTATTACGACCATGGAGGGAATCTTTTAGCTTCAATTTAACGAAATCAACAATCTTTTACGAAAATGTTTTTGGCTGTATTTTTGAGCGAGCTGCTTGCCTATAAATTATAATAATGTAAGTTTTAGTGATGGCGTCATGGGTGTCATTTGACGTCACCTACACTGGTGTTACTCTGCATTGGTCTGCGGATGTCTGACAACAAAGATGATGATGAGTACTAGATACGTGTATTTGTTCATAACTGTGGTTCTGTCATTCTGAATAGTGAGACATTAGAACCTACAACGATTCCATGTCTCGACTTGTACCTTGTCCTGATCATCATTTTCTAGCCTTTTTCCCAATTATATTGGGGTCGGCTTCCAGTCAAACCGGATTCAGCTGAATACCAGTATTTTATGTGGAGCCGCTGCCTACCAGACCTCCACAACCCATTAACTGGGTAACACGGTAGTCCTTGGCTAGACTGGAGTCAGATTTACTGGCCGTATCTATACGTAACGACTGCCAAAGATCTACAAATGGCAGCCCGGACCAACGGAAACTCGGTATGTTAAGATGGTCACCCATCCACAGATCAACCTTAGCAAGCGTTGCTTAACCTTGTCCTGATAATTATTGTCAATTATCATCGTTTAGAAGAAGGAACAATGAAAGAAAACACAGAATACTTTCCTCATAAAATACTCATTATAAGTACCTACCTAAGTTCCTAAACAATCATACAAACCCTAATATATTCGCAAACGAAAAATATAAAAATTGGTAACCATACCATCGTGTTACTGAAAAATAGGTATATAATAAAAATTGATATTTGCGGAGTTCATGCGGCGTCCCGCGCAGGGCGCAGGGGCTCCGTACCTTGTACCAAATCGTTTCGGCGACGAGAAACAATAAAATACTTTCGTCGTACAGTTGTGACTGCTGTAAGCAAGCCAGGCAAAATGTCTTAATTCTACGTTGGACAGTTTTTGCAAAGTTAGAAGCTAATTGAATGCTCTGGATTCAGTTTTACTTACAGGAACTCTTTGTTCAGAAATGCATTGATTTTCGACATGCAGGGCCTTATATTTTACCATGCGTAGTTTTTAGGATTTCAATTTATTATTGCTTTTGAAAACCTCCTGTTGACAATCGTTTTTGCAGATAGTGGATAAGTAACTTTATCTGGAGGCCAAGGTGCCACAGAATAGTACAAATGGCGCTTTAAATGCTTTTACTCTGTCAACCTGTCAAGGATTGACTTCCTACAATAGTAAGAGATCCGCATCACTGTCAAATGGAAGTGAGTAATTTCGTTTCTTCTGTCAAAAAAAAAGCCAAAACTCCAAAAAAATAAGCCAACCCTTGGGTCACATAAGTGTCATCTAAGCGTTTAGCAAGTTCTTTATATAACGCATGAGCACTCGGACCCCACGGTCAAGTTTTTCACACAATCAAGTTTTTCCACAATTCAAGTTTTAATAACTTGAATTTATACAGAATTATGCAAAGTAAGTTTACAAAATGTCTAATATGGAAATCGAATTTTAAATGAAATTAATTGACACTTGTTAGCTAGCACACTCCATTATGCCATCAAAAACAAACAAACTGGAAGAAGTGGCGAAACAAACGGGGAGTTTGTTGCGCCACTTCTTCTTCCCAGCTAAAACACTAGGAAGTGGTGACGGGCGAGCGTTTTGGGGGACTGTCTTTATGTAGAACTTTGACGTTCAAAAAGTGCTGGCACTCAGCCTAATTTGAATAAATGACTTTTGATTTTGTGTAATAAAACAATTTCAATTTGAATACCTAATTCTGATGTTTTCTAAGTGTAGGCCACGGCCATTTAAAAAACATAAGAAAGTAGTGCATTGTTTTAATTTTCATAATCTTTGTATAACTTCATAGAATATTGCATCATTATAACTTCACAGAACTGCCGATAGCCACCCACACTAACTAGCTAGCTGAAGGCTGCCCTACTTGATGAGCAATTTATTTCCCGAGAATAGAGAACTAGCATAATGTGCCTGATTGTAGTAAACCGTAACAATACTGTAGGGTGACCAACTGGCTGGTTGGTGTCCTTTGTTTTCACCTTCTGCCTACATTCTGATTATGGTATGGTATGTTTTGTTGTGGTGTGTTTTGTTGTTTGTGTTCTGTTGTTTTGTTGACATGAATTGAGCGTCATGAAGACGATGGCGTCCAAACCTACCTCTTTTTTATCTGCTTTACTAATTACTTTTTCAGTGGGTTTATCAAAGGGGAATCTCAAGATTCCCTTTAGATAATCCCATTATCACATCACATCAAAGTTCTAATTTATGCTACTCTAAACAGGGTGAATTTTTCAATTGGCTAAACTATGAAGAATATCGAAAAATACTCAAACGAGGCTCAAGCTCGATTTTGACGAAAACTATATCTTTGAAACATTGAGACACAATGGGAATGCAATAAAAATTTAATTTAAACATTTCAGTATAAAACTTATTCTAATGTTGTCTTCCGAGTTGTACATATATCGTATTGCCACCCCACAGTAATAAGTCGATTTATCGATGTAAGGTAGTTATCTAAATCACGGCGGCCGACATACATAAGTACTGAATGACAGAAGCCAGTCAACAACACAGCTAATGGCACAAAGCATTTATTTTAAATAGCCCTACCCGTCTTCGAGGTATAGGTTCTGTTACAGTGTACCCGGATTAAAAGTATCGTTTATGCTAACTATAGCTAATTCAAGTAAACGTTGTTTTGTTTTTATTTATCTACCTTTAAACGAGCAGTTCTTCTACCTATACATGTACATATATAGTCTGAATCTCGGAAACGGCTTCAATGATTTTCATGAAATTTAGTATGCAGGGGGTTTCGGGGGCGAGAAATCGATCTAGCTAGGTTTCATTTTTAGAAAACGTTTACCAAAAAAAACCAAGCAAAACTCGGACCTTTAAGTACCTACAGGTACATTGGCGGACTTAATGCATTTAGGAGTATGAATAAAGTGTGAAATTATGCCGGTATCTACTGCAGTTTGTACTCTAAAATAAGAGAAAAAATATCTTGAATTTGTAACATTGCAAGCAATAATGTTTGCTTACTCTGTGTTGTTTGAGAGTATATCACTAAAATGTCTCGCTGACAATGGCGCGTGAGTTGAATGAATAGTGCAGCAGTGCGATTCTGTAAACATGTCAAAGTGAAGGCTTGGGTGAAATGAGCTGCCATTCCATGTAATCTAGATGGAATGACAGCTCACTTCGTGATCACTTCACCTGAGTTTTCACTTCACCATTTTAACAGAATCGACCGGCTAATCCACATGTCATGTTTGTGCTCGGGTGCCGTCATTTGAGACTGGTCATGTTTCGACTACCTGGGCCTATCTTTAATCTTATTTGGATTTGTTCTGTCAAATACAACAAACATTAATTTCGTGACCAGGATTTCCATATTACTCATTTCAATAGTTTTCATGAACTTTCTTAAACTTTCTTCTACATAAGCTATGTTTTGGAACGTGCAAATAGTTCCAAATTTCTAAGTGCTCTAAATGCTGCTTCGGTTGAAATAAATGAAAAATATGTATTTTGCTTCTACAATGTTTCAGAAATGTTGTTCGCAATGAATACAAAGCTATAAGAGAACACAGAAGAGCCATAATTACAGATAAGATTTATAATCCCCTACAAACATAGAGAAGAATAGTTCATAAGAAAAATAGAATGAGTTGTTTGTCGTGGCCGGTCGAGCCAACACCACCGCGCCGTCTGGCCCATCTCCAAAATAAGGTTCTGCGATGTTATCTCTCGCTTCAAGTTCATAATATGTGTCTCCGATGTTATCCCCACAAATCCTTCGGGTCTGGGTACTGTGTCTGGCTTCTCTCTGTCTCAAACGAGGTGTTATATCTATTTGTTTGACGCAGAAATAGTGTAATTGGTTTGAAAAACTGATTGGACATTTTTCAGTTCCTTTGTTTGTTCAAAAATACTCTCTTCATGACGGACTGTATGAAAAACACACCAAACTTTTGGCTAGAAACGGGACGACTTCCTAAATATGGAAGAAAAAGCATAATGCGACGAACCCATACGAGATGATGTTAAGAAAAAATGTAAGCGCTTGATTTATTCCACGGAGCAAGATCTCCATAAAGTTTTTTTGGCATACCGCGTTTGTGATAATCCGTCAATTATCCTCCCGAACAGAGATTACGTCCTACAATTATCTTTGATTAGTTTAGATATATTACGCAATTTCAAATTATTTCAAAGCTAGTCTCATTTGAGAGTAACATCACCCAAATAAATAAGTGGTGACGCAACGCTAATACAATGTTATAGATTAATTTTACTGTCTGTTGAAACTTTACGCATTTAGAACAGCATATGCGACTGCATACTATAATTTTGTATTGCGTAAGTTGATTTGGTATGGATGGAGTAGTAGTAGGTACCTAATACTTTCAGTACGTTGTCAGTAGTTTGGAGTTTCCATGCGGGCTCATTGTTTGTTTAGCTGACCCAATACTCCTAACCTAGCCTTTTGTAGGAGATGACTTGCCGCTACGATGGCCGAAATTTGATGGAGATATGAAAGGTACAATTCTACTAATCTTTAAGCAACGTTTGCATTTGCATCTCACGTCACAATCTGTCAAAATTTAGGGAAATAAGAGATGTGTTTGACATATTGCGACTGAGATACTAATGCGCACGTTGCTACAAAAACCGGGCAAGTGCGAATCTAACTCGCGTGCAAAGGTTCCGAACGATTTTTTTATTAAATGATGTTTTGAAATCATAGACTTCTTATAGGTTTTTCTGTTATCTCAGGGTCAAGACCTGTATATTTTTCAAAAGTGTAGGCCCAGTAGTTTTTGAGATGGGGGGGGGGGAGGCGAATGGTCCATTTTTATCTATATTCTGTCGGAACGTAAAAAAAATATTTTAAGACCTTTGATTTGATATGAAACTTCATTTTGTAATTTCTCATTTGACCCCCAAAAAGTGACAAGTTCGTTTTTGAGTCACATAAGTACATATGTGTACTAAATTACAACTGAATCGGTCCAGTAGATTGGGAGAAAATCGGCTGTGACAGACGGGCTGACAGACAGACAACCGAGTGATCCTGTAAGGGTTCCGTTCAAACCGACTAAGGTACGGAACACTAAAAATTAGTAGAATTGGTCATTAAAGGGGCAATTAACGATCGAACTGCAGTCGCAAGCCAAGTCAAGAACATCTCTAATTTCCCTATATATTGTCAAGCGTCTGATATTGATTTGTAGTTGATATGATACTGCGACTTGAATCTGAATGCTTTTTAAGTACTAAAATGGCATTTTGAAAGCAGAATTCTATTTTATTCGATTTGCAGTAAAAATGGTGTCAGCTTAAATGATTGGACATCGTTTTCACTCTACGTGGATTCAAAAGTCTGTCTCTTTTACCGTTTTGGTTTGGAAAACTTTTAACTGGTCATATTAAAGCTATATTAATGAGGTATTTTTTGCATTTTTGTCTCTCAAACTATTGATCGGATTGTAAAAATTCTTTCACAAATAAACATATATTGCTAAATTGCTGCTAAGTTTCATAGGCTTTTGCCCCCGAAAATGCGCGGATCCTGAAGGATTAGCTACTGGAGTAAAGCTCCTGCAAAATACTAGTACCTTTCTAAAATACAATATCTGTAAGTATTCTCACACTAATATTATAAAGGCGAAAGTTTGTGAATGTGTGTGTATGTTTGTTACTTCTTCCCGCGCAAACGGCTGCACAGATCTTGATGATTTTGGCACAGAGGTAGATAATGGTCTGGAATATGACATAGGATACTTTTCATCCCGGTAGTATGTTCCCTTGGGATAATTTTCGACAATCACGCAGGCGGAGCCGCAGGCGGCAACTAGTTCAAAATAAATACCAAATTGTGAATGAACTGTACCTATCCTCTCGAAGAAATAAGGGTGATATCTATTATAAAAGTTTTAAAGTTTAAAATACGAGCCGTTTGGTTTCATGCAAGCGAACCTATCGAGATCTCGAGTCGTGTCTTGAGGTATCTTGAAGTAGAATGAAAAGCGGAAATGCGCCGTGTCGAACTTGTTCACAATTTTGCAGAACCGCCGGTTATGAGGTTGCTTGGAGATAAAGTTTAAATGGGAACTTGGCTTGGGCCCTTGAAAATATTATGACTTTCTATCACCGGCGGATGAAAAATCCACTCTTTTTTATCTGTAAATGGATAGGATTTTAGGACTTTTTATCTTGGGAGATAATTGACGACACGGTTGGCGCCGTGGTTGAGCGATTGACTGCACTGCGCTGCGTGTCGCGGGTTCGATTCCCGTACGGAACAAATGTTTGCATGGCCTACAGATTCCGGGTCTGGATGTTTGTGTAAGTAACTATGTCTATTTATAAATGCACCCACGATACAGAAGAAAATCCTAGTGTTGGACAAGGTATTCTAAAAAAAAAAAAGTGATAATTGTCGACATTTACGCGGGTGGAGCCGCGGGCGGTAGCTATTATTAGATATTGCGAAAGTGACTTTGTCTGACAGTCTTTGGCTTCAGGTCTTATCGGCAGAATGGATTTAGACGACACTGTCACACGATCAAACCATGTCCTGGAAAATGACACAGCACTTCGTTCCTTGTGATCATTTTCTGAGAGTTACGAGTACCTACACCTCAAGACCACCAATAGCAGCCACGTCCCATTTGGCTGTACCCACAAAATATGCAGGTGATACACCCACATTGTTATTATAGAATTTCTGTGGTTGCAATATGTACGTATGTCGGAAGATGCTGAAATAATTCAGTTCACTATGAACAAGAACCGTGTATCGCGAGAGGGAATTTATCTTTATTTGAAGTGGAACTCCGAAGTATTTATATCAGAAGTACGTAGTATTACACTTGTTGCAGTGTTTCCACTTCCACTAGACACGGCGAGCAAAGTACGCCCATTTTATTTTTATATTGGTCTAAGCCCGCTACATCATTCCAAACCACTGCGACTCTTGAGAGCCGGGCTCAATGGAGGACCAGCAGAACAACGCTGAGTTAATAAAGCTCGACGAGTCAAGGAGAAACTACTCAACTGTCTTGCATCACGCAGAGAAATTAAAAGAACAAGTACGTAGAGGAAGAAATAAGATGGAAAAACTTAGAAAACTTGGCCCTGTCCTTCGAAGCCGAGACTTTATGTTCCGGAGTAGTGCTTGATACACTAATGACCAACGTGGCAGTCACATTAACTGCACTGTTTGTTTTCAAAAGTATGTTTTTGTGAGTGACCATTCGGAACTACGTCACCTTTAATATTGTTTTCCACACATTTTGTGTTTCCTTTATGTTGTGGGACACGTCATGCAGCATCCGCTTCCCGGAGCCGATAAATAATTATGTTGCTTCATTAAAGACCTTTGTTTAATGATTTCGTTGAATATGAAAGTTCAAAAAGGTCCAAAAATGGAATCTGCTCGATGTAAATTGCAATTTAAAATGGTTCTGACTTCCGCTCTAGTACTTATATTTAATTATGAGTATGTGACAATGTGGACTTTTTCTCTATTGTTATTTGGGTGGGTATACAGCGTAGATGTAGAATAAAATACTCTTTATTATGTTCACCATATTATGTGACTGGCCTATTGGTCGAGGGGTTAGTGACCCTGACTTCTAAACCGGAGGTCGTGGGTTCAATTCCCACCCAGGACAAATTTTTGTGTGATGAGCATGATGATTTGTTCTGTGTCTGGGTTCAAATTGTCTATAATATGTATGTATTTAGAAATATATAAGTATGTTTATCAGTTGTCTGGTTGCCATAGCACAGGTTCTGCCTAGTTTGGGATCGGATGACCGTGTGTGAGTTGTCCGAAGATATTATTATTATATTATTAATCCCATATTCATTCTTTCAGAAAATACAAACGAAATATTTTGTAGTTTTACATAAGTATGTGTTCATTTCTAGGCGTATGGACTATGTACGATTATGTATGGCTAGTTATAGACAAGTATGGAAGAAAAAGACGTTTTGCCGATCCAAAACAAATTGGAATAAGACATGAATATGATTGCAAATGGCAAACAAACGGTAAGTTTTTCAAAAGTCAGTCATTTGATGACACAAAAGAATCCATAAAAGCAGACTTTTTAAACGAAACATAAGTCTGCATGTGAGTTTAGTGTAGGTATATAATTGTGTTGTGTTCCGGTAGATATAAGTACTAACACTTGTTTCTAAGTTTTTGTATACTAACCAATTAATTGACTTTGTCTGAATTAAAAGATTTTTATTTTATTTTTTCGCATAACCAATAATTCTAAATAGAAAATAATTTCCAGGAACATCCTAAGTAGTTACTCGTACCTACTCACTATTTTTAAAAACACTTGGTCTTGTATAGTAAGTTATAATAGTCATAATTAGAATTATTAGGTACCATAACATAAATAGTTTAATGGTACAGTAGAGTGCTGCATTTAATTCCATCTATACTGTTTGTGGTCGTTAAACATCGTTTCTATTTTATTGTGCTATTACAAACGCATTGAAGTCACTTAAATGTTAATTAATTATGAAAAAGCTCCAGCCTTGTCGTTGCAAGTACGACTGACAAAGGCTTGATAACAACTGATGAAATATAGGTGCACTACAGGAACAGCTCCTTTGGGGGAGGCCTATGTCCAGCAGTGGACGTCTTTCGGCTGAAATGATGATAGCAACAGCTCCGCCCAACCCTTCAGTTTATACGTGTGTTGTATTATGTTTAGTTCCAACTCGTTGTTTCATGATTTTTGTATCTACAGTTCAGTTGTTTCTACTGTCACAATCATTTATTTATTTATTTTAACTTTATCTATAATAGTGGTACATGGGCAGACTACTGCTAAATACAACCCTATGCTATGCCATAGGATAATTATAAACTCTTTAAGATTATAAAATATTTTATTTTTGTTTTTTGTTTGGGTTTACTCTTGACTCTAGTCCAGGTCATAGATGACACAGACAAAGTCGACGATCAATCAATTCAATCCATCAACATCTTACGACCATCTTGTAAACTCTCGATAAATTGTCAATTGAACATTTGAAACATTTTCTACGCATTATAATTTGATCGACTCACTTTACCACGTCACTACAGTAATCTGTGGAATAAAACTAAAAGAGCTGGAATTTCCCGGACAGGTACAAAACAAGGCTATCACCGGTTCAGTGCCGGACCGGTTCCTGTGCACGGTAAATTTTTTACGACCGGCACACGGCGGTTTAACGTGATCCTATTAGAACGTACTTCTACAAGCACCGCTAAGTAATTCTGAAAAACGGTGTTTTAATCCTTAAATAATTTATTCCTACAACTGAATTTCATCTGTTACTTTGATATACAGCATAGGAAACCGTTGTTTACTTTTAATAAAAAAAATTGGTATGAGTGAATTAGGACTTTTAATAATCTACGAATTACTCCAGGGACCAATACTCAACGTGATCTACGAGGTATGGAGGGATCTCTGCAGATGTCCCAAATCTCTTTCTTTTGCTAATGACTGGTTATCCGTCCACCAGCGTATTCTGGCCAGCATTGCTTAACCTTGAACCACAACACGCAGTTGTTGTCATTTAGCTGTGGTAGAGAAGCATCTTCTAAAAGCAACCGGGACTTATCATGGAATCACGAAGTAAGGAAGCGTGTCGAACTTGTAACCGACATTCCTTCTTTCAAATTTTTATTTATATTTTATTATTATTTTCTTTCAAATCCTAATATCCTACCTTGTGCGGCTGATCTGTGTCCATCTCATAAAATATGTTTAGTGTCATATTGTTACATGTTGCTACAAAATATTGATTGGCAAAGCTTATTTGTAGCAAGTAAAAAGTTTCAAGCATGAAGTTCAAATTAAAATACCGCCATTTTGTTTGTTTTCCAAACAAGAGGCTTTACGGGCACGAAATTAATATTTTCGTTTGCATTTTTGCTTACTAACTGGCACTCACTGCTTGTGATACAACCGTTTTTTCTTTCCTTTGCCTGCTACTCGTGTTGTGGCGGAACTGGAGGGAGGCTTATGAAGTGCAGCAAATTTATTATCATTTGTCACTTTTTAGTGCAATGTGATCAAAAAAGCACATAGGTTTATTGAAACTAGTTGACTCGCATGGCTACCTATGGGTATGTAGTCTCGTATGTGTAAAGTACTTAAACGTTTAAAACTTGCCAGCACTTTTTGATACAAGATGGGTTTAACGAAACTTTGCAACAGAAATCCGTGTAAAGCCTGACCAACGCAGATTGAAGGCATACCGGAACGTCACTCCAAAAAAACTAGGAGCATTCTATCGGTGAATGGCGTGAATGTCAAACGTTTAATTCAGCTTCAAAAAAGGTAAAAAGTAGAGGTATGAGCACTATGGATCCGGAACGCTGCGTTTAAACTGATGAAAAAGTGCGGAGAAAAGAAGAATTTTTTTATTAAAAATTACTTCTACCTGTGTGGTGCGGTCTACGGTGTTTAGAGGGAAGCGTGCCTTAATTTTTAGATTTAAAATTAGCACTATGTTTGGTCTGCGACTTGTTTATTTTCTGAATATTACCAGTGGCTTAATTATCCCAATAATATACTTCCGGGACAAAAAATAATGAAATTATTATGTGCTCCTCGAAAGCGACCTAATCTATTTCCATAGATACTAAAATTGACCAAGATTAGTTCAGTGGTTTAGGGGTCTCAGTCAGTTAATGCTACCGTAATGCATCTTAATGACCTACTCAAGTCAGTCTTTAGATGATGTAGACTTTTTCTTCCAATTTAACTATTTTCATTTAATGTTACCATCTTTATACTTCACAACACAATACCTGGTATAAATCAAAGAGCAAGACGGAAAACGGAACGAAAATGAGTTATCGGCTTGAAATCCAGCTGCAAACGAGTCTCGAATTACACCCACAGGTGAATGCATGCGAGGTACCATCGAAAACCGAGGCATCGGGTATTTCGCCAATACCACCTAACTCGAAGCTAAAAGGGTAAAGCGATACCGTTCACGGTAATTATGAGCTCTCGAACTATTGAGAAATACATTTCTGATACCGTACGTTGTGTGGCGCCTTGTTCCGAACCCTGTTCCCACTGAAGTTACGAATAACAGGGGCATTGTTCGGACTGCTGTAGACTTGTTTATCGTGCTCCATTTATTAGAGAAGCTAGGGGAATTCCGCAGGTCCTTGATTTAATTAATGCTGTAAACTGGTTCGTTTCACAAAGAAATTCATATTTTTCTTGCCTTTTTCCCAATTTATTTAAAGAAATAACCCATTCTTTCCTATTTCTCTCGACCAATCTGCCTTGTATGCACGTGCAGTAGGCTACAGTAAGGGTAAGCCAGCTTTTACATAATGCCTAAAAAAAAATTAAGTTCGCATCGTCAGTATCGTGATTTCAACCCTGAATAATGTAGTGAGTTTTTGTTTTTTTTTGGGATGGGAAAAAATTTTTAAACTCGCGTCAGGACACGTGACCTGGTTGAAAATTCGTAAGACGGAAGGCGAGTAGACCGAATATAATATAATAGAATATTGTATTTTACCACATAAATGATGGTACTTCTATACTGTTAATTAAAGCTATTCGTGCGAAATTATTCCCTAACCATTCCAAAATATCAAAAATGCACAACGTTAATGTTCAAGTTTTCACTTCTGCCGGCACTCCCGGCAGAAGTGTGTGCAACACGCTGTTTTTTTTTTTGGGCGTTATGTTGGCTGGCCTACCCTTACTGTAGCCTACTGCACGCCCATGCTGCCTTGTTTCCTAAACTATGTTGTGGTTGGTTCCAGTCCAACCAGCTACAGCTGAACACTAGTACTTTTCAAGGAGCAATTGCATAACTGACCTTCAGAACCCGTTAACCCACTCAATGAGACATAAAACCCAGGTCCGGTATGTAGGTAATAGATTGTAACCAAATCATGGACGTACCTCAGCAAGCATTCCATGAAGGTTGACCTGTGTGGCTGCTTTTACTTAAACATGAGCCGTTATTGTAGAACTGTTTGGGGGTGCCATACTGTTCAACAGTGATGTCTCATCTGAGAAGATGGTGATAAAATGATTCATCATTATCATCATACCAGTCGAAAGACGTCCACTGACGGACATAGGTCTCCCCCAAAGGAGAGAGGGGGTAGCCATAATCGCCACGCTTGGCAGTAGGGTTGGCGATCGCAGTGTAGCTGTTGGAATGTACAGATAATGCTGCTGCCCATTCTCTGGTGAGTCCCTTAGTCGCCTCTTACGACACTCACGGGAAGAGATGGGATGGTGATATTCTTTTACGTCCGACACCATATAGAACGAAAGAAGAAAGAAATGATTACCAAACTATACCAATATGTATGTTAAACGCTTTAAATTCAACATAGATACCTCGTACAATGCCTTGACTAACATAACATTATTTACACTTTCCATTCAAGGTATACGAGTAGGTTTAATTAGTGCCTTGAAGCGAAGTAAATACAAGCTGCGAATAAGTATACACCAAGAATCCGAGAATAGTCGTAAAAGGGATCGATTCGAAATTATTACTTCACAATATGAGAATTGATTGGCATCAAAGACAGTGGTGGTGCAACATGAAAGTTTAAAATTTGACCTAGTTATTTAAGCAGCTATACTAATTAAGATGGGTACTGCGAATTTTGTGCAAAGACACGTCTCGTTGATGTCTTTATTAACACGGAGATACGAAAGACCCGCGACAGCCATGTCCGCTTGCACTGTCTGGACAAGTCCCTTCAAATCTTTGTGGTCCATTCCTCAAAAAACCACCTCAGACGTTAACCTACATGGTTCTCAAATGATTTGACCATAATGTTAACCTTAGTGGACTTTAAAAGATTTTAGACTTTGAACTCTGAGTTTGTTTCGGTGTTTCGTTTTAGTACAGTCAGCTAGGAAAAGCCAGCCTTATCGTTTTATAATTACCAAAAGGTTGTAGTTATTTTAAAAAAGCAAATATAAACCCTTATTAAAATCATAACCAAATCCAAATCAAAAAGAAAAATGTAGTTAAAGTAACAATTTAAACATATTTACTTCAAATCTGTTATTTTGTAAACGTAGTAAACGTTCTAGTCACTGGATTTTAGTGAATGTAATTCTTTCTTGCCGTTTTTTTTATAAGATTACTTTTTATCTAAAACCGCAATTATTTAATAAGATGACAAAAATATCAATATTTTTCAAACGTAAAATATTCAAAAACTTAATACACAACCGAAGCGCACCCATCGATAGAAAAAACTCATATTATTAGTACTTCCCCCCATCTCTGTTAGTACTTCTCCCCACATAGCTGCTTCATGTATAACTAGGTCCAATTAAGACACCCATTTTTTATAAGGTATTGTGCCTCGTCGAATAATATTCTATGAACACCAGTATACTTAATAACAGTGGGACGGACATTGTGATAACTAGATTGTACGTGAGACACAACACCAATTAATGTGAATATTTAATTATGTAATTCTATACTTTGAAGAACGTTTAACTTCGATGTGTGCACTACACTAATAAGGCTTAAGGCCGAATAATTTAAACTGTAGGTCTGAGACCGAACCTCGTTATTAGCTTCTTCAGTACTATGAATTATTTCCTTCATAATTCTAGCAAACAAATCAGTATTTCTAGGAAATAAGAGGCTTGGCGTCAAACAGCCACACTTACTTTTTATTGGAAAAAAGTAACGTTAAGTAAATTCTCTTTGATGTCAGCTTGCAACGATCACACGGTGGGGCGTTTTTATTACATACAAAGAAAAGACCTGCAAGCTGTGATATTTGATCGTTTATTCTAAGTTTCCCCACGGTGTTTTAGTTGACAATTTTTCCGAACTTATAATCGCTACAACGAATATAAAAAGTTTATAAATTGTTATTTTAGGGTTTAGTTATCTATATTGTTGGAATAGTTACGTTAGAATAGGTACGCAAAATTTATGCTGAAAACGCATAAAAAGAGCGCACAGCCTACCAAAAAAATATTTTTTTTGGTCAAACCATTTAAGTTTTCTGGCCAAAACTATTTTTATTTCCGTTTGTATTCAATTAAAACAGATTCGTGCGGTACGGCGGCTTATTTGAATATGATTGGACAGAAACCGCGGCCAATGTTTATACACCTGTAGCCCAAACAGCACAAAAAAAAAAAAATTACAACGGCTGACCAAATCGAGCTGCGGTTTCGAAAACAAAAGTTTAATTGAAATGTTTCCGACTACGTAGTTTGAGAAAGGAATAAGTCGGCTTCATTCCGAAGTTTAATGGAACATGTCAGATTGTCGACTGCACTTGTTGTTTGGCGAAAATTAATAATAATAGGAAATATGTATGCAATTTTTCATTTGCAAAATGAAATACTTATTGGGTCTTGTAAACAATTATGGAATATTTTTTTAAATATCAACAGCGAACTCTGACGTCAAATATCATGTCGCCTATACAGCTGCCATAGGAAACTGCGTCTTCGCGCGAGGGACAGATATATTTGTTAAAAATAGTTACATCTCGTTTGTTTTTCGATCAATTTTGATTCTATTTTTAACCGACTTCAAAAAAAGGAGGAGGTTCTCAATTCGTCGGAACCTTTTTTTTTCTGTATGTTCCCCGATTACTCGAAGATGGCTGGAACTATTTGGATTTTTTTTTTGTTTGAAAGGGTGGTCCCATTATCATTAAGTCAGTTATAGTATATTTTTAGATAAATATTGTGTAGATAGTAAACATTTTTCTCATGCATATACCCTATTGTCACAAAGTGGACGAAGTTAAATGATAATGATAAATGCTATTTATTTTGTAAGTAGGTTAAACATTACACTTTTACACGTCAATCTTTTTTGGTCATTTTTAAACTAGGTGAGGCCGGTGTGTCCTAGCTGACTACCCTGAGAAGAAACACCTTTGAGGACCTACTGGTAAGAACTACCGGAATCTTTTCAAAATCGGAAACCAAAATATTTGATAAATTTTCGTCTTACATGAAGGTAATGACGCAGACAGAAGCTAGTCTGAAATAATCATTTGGCGACAATAGAACGGACACAAAAGTACACATAAACCCTGGAACGCACTATCTGAAAGCTGATTTTGGCTCAGCACTGGTAAGTGACAGTAAACAGTAACGGCAGCAATGAGCATTCTAACAAGTGACACGAGAAAGATAAGACAGATTCTTACTTAAGCTCTAAAAAGTAAAAAAAAAAATGTTTTAATCCATTTACTTGAATATAGGTAATCCCGAGCCTCGTCGCCTCGGGAGATCGCAATTTTTTGCACAAGTACTATGTATTCTTTTATTTATTGGCGGTTGCCCGATGCGATGACGCTTGGGAAAAAACATTCGTACCTATTTTAAACTAAATTAATCTTTTTTGAGTTTTTTTGTCGAGGGTTGTTTAAATTTTAATTTACTTTTTATTTTATGCTTTTTAGGGCTCCATACCCAAAGGGTAAAACGGGACCCTATTACTAAGACTCCGCTGTCTGTCCGTCTGCCCGTCTGCCACCGGCTGTATCACATGAACCGTGAAAGTTAGACATTTGAAATTTTCACAGATGATTATTTCTGTTGCCGCTATAACAACAAATACTAAAAAACAGAATAAAATAAATATTTAAGGGGGTTCATACAACATACAATTTTTTTGCCGTTTTTATATATAGTGGTACGGAACCCTTCGTGCTCGAGTCTGACTCGCACTTGGCCGGTTTTTATACTTTACTTACCTATTAGCTACTACAAAAAAACCCTATGATCTACACTCACCTAAACGCCACTACATCGTAAACCAAAATATTATATCAATCGAACGAGTGAAAGTAACGGAGCCTCTCTCAATTTAGGTAACAGAATACCAAATTTTGCATCGGTCAGACGTGAAAGTAGCTGACATCCCGTCATCATCTAGAAAAGAGTTTATGATCTTCAAACGGCTGAACCAGTTTTCTTGAGTCATAATAATGCTAAGAACATTCTCGATTAAAAAAAAATAAGAAAAACTAAATCAAAACCGGGGCATCCGTTTAGGAGCTACAATGCCACAGACAGACTCACAGATATACACGTCAAACTTATCACACTCCTCTTGTTTGGTCGGGGTTAAAAATATTTATAAAAATAGCGGCCATTCTTCCGGTTGTGGTTCTAAAGGATTTAAAGTATCCTATTCAACGTTTCCCAGTGGTTAGCTCGCTTCGGTTCAAGTAGACCTCGGTTATATGATAACAGAGCAAAATTTTGCTAACAACATGTCATTACGCTAATAGTTGGATGAATATGAAGCTTTCCGCTTAGTACCCTGTACCATGGTACGATTGTTTTCATTTAAAAAAGTAAAGTTGCGTTGTGATGTTGTGTTTGTGACTGTTGACAAGGTCGCGTTTTTCATCTGAACTACGCAGAGAATTGCAGTGCGGTTTACACCATCATTAATTAAGGGAATTTATTCTGAAAAAAAAAACACTACTAAACTAGCACATCGACCTTTGGGGCTCCAAGAGTCTATGTGCAAGTTTTGAGAAGTCGTAAAAATGTAGCAAAGCAGGTCTATAGTTTCAATATAAAATACTAGGAGGGCAGACGCAATGTGCAGTTATTTTATGCTGCCCGCATGCGGTCGGTAGCCCGCAATCGCAACGTCACAATCACGCAGTTTATGCGGTTGAAAGTAGATAAAAGTTACAGTGATAATGTAGTTTAAAACCGCACCGCTACGGATATTATATTAATCCATACAGTAAACTCATTACTCAAAAGTTTCAGGCTTCAATAAAATCTCCTGGAAGAGTATTTAATTATTTTTATAATCTGAAATTTGGATTATATAGTTGTTTCCATACAAAAAAAAACCGCAAGAATCTAAACGGACCGAAACCGCCTGCTCTATTATATATATTTATTTAGGCTAAGGCTATAAAACTATCTACATACTTATTGTTCATCGAACAAAAACCTATCAAATAACTAGGCCATTTCTTAAGATAATTACACCAAAACCGTTTCATTAAACTTTTGGCAGATGTCTTGGTTCAAACTGCTATGCTAATCCAGTCATGAGACTCCTTCGAGATTAATATGGCGAAATATTCAGGCTTCGTCTTCGTACGTCTGGATGGCAAGTGTTCAAATACATTATGTTGATTTTATGGTGCACTCCTAGTGTCTGTGATTGGGCCTTATTTGAACCAATATTCAGATTAATGATCGGAAAAAAAGTCAATAAACTTGGATGAAAAGCGCCGTACAGAATAGTGTCTTTCATTTTATAGGTTAGTAAATTAAGTGTCTGGAATGTGAATTTATCTGGAGTAGCGCCTGTGTAGCTTTGTTTAAATGGCTGAAATACGAATTTGATTCCGCAAATATGTACTATTAATCTGTACAAAATACCAGAATAAGTGTTCAAATTACATCCACTATAGTTCCAGCTTTGAAATGAAAACCAAATGAAATACTTGTGGCATTCAGAATTCCGCTCAAAGCTATGCACAGCAATGCGAATGAGAGGTGAAGTAAGAGCGACACCAGGGCGCCGGCGCCGGCATCATAACTTTAATATAAATCTTTACAAGATTTCTGAAAAGCGGGACATTTGCGTACTCCGCAACGTTGCAGTTATGCTGATACGCTTTGAGACAAAAATCCAATTCTTTAATTTTCTGAATACACCTTGAATTTTCTCAAGCAAATATTTATAAGGAAACTTTTAGTGCAGGCTTTCTACAGAATGTAAGTTCAGGTTACAACATTCTGAAGAGCAACAATGTAGCCAACTATCAAAGTTAAAAGTGTGAACGAACAGAGGCGGTGTGACTGTCTGCCACTTATTCCTGTTTAGTAACAAAGTTCTATTTATTTTCCAATTCTGCACATGGTATCGGGCTACTTTGATTTTAGAGACACATAGGCTGAAGTTTATGGCTTCGGACTTCACTTTAAGTCGGTCACGTTACCGTAATTAACAAAATATTTTAAAATAATAAAACAACACTGGACCTACCAGAAACCGATTCCATTTTATGTTTTATAGTAAAGAAAGGGCCGAAAAAAAAACAAAAATAAAACTATTATTAGGAAATTACACAAAAATATCATCATCTGCCTAGCCTTTTCCCAATTATATTGGAGAGTGAGAACCCAAATTTCGTCGTATTTTGGAGACTCAGACTGCGGAAACAGACGGGAAAGGGCGAGAGACAGTTGATTTTAGAACACGGTGTGGGTGCAGACTCTGTAGTCTAGGCTAGTGATGTATAAGTAAGGAGAGTTGGTTAATACCCAAAGGGCAGTGTGTGTTGTTGCGTTGTAACCAAGACGCACATTTCCGGGAGAGGGGTAGGCATCACACGGCAGGCTTCACCAAGCTTCCCAAAGGGAATCGTTCTAAGAATGTGTCTCGCGGAAACCACACCCAGCCGTTTGTAGGTATATTACTGAATCGTCACTATTTAGCAAAACACGAGATTTGGATGGTAGCCGCTCATAACCGTACCGCATATCCAATTAATGGGCAGATTAAGGAAATGTGAAGTGACGATTGAAATTACGTCGGCGTGCACCAATACCGATCGCAATGAATTCTACAGACTCAGTCTACGATGCGCTTGCGCTGGTTTGTTTATATTAATAAAAGGGGTAGGCTTCCGCTATGGTGTATTTTACATAAGTACGCGATTAGATTGATGTGAACGTAAACTGGACTTGTCTTCCTCAATCGCAGTTGGACTTCGTAGTTCTCTCTCTGCCTTAGGATTGAGTACGACATTATTTAGAGCCTATAAGAAAAGTGTTCTGTTGGAATCGTTGCAGTGTTCAAATAGTCTTTAGTTGCATTTAGTTCTAACAATAAACGTAAGATACAATGTACTTCGCAGACCATCACATAAACTTCATACTTTATTTTATTGTTTTACTTAAATATGTATTACTAGATTAGATTAGATTAGATTAGATTAGATTAGATTAGATTAGATTAGATTAGATTTATTTTGTAAAACATGAGTACAGTAAATAGGTCTTATATATAATGATGATGTTGCTACATGTTTTGCCATTTATGGCGTACAAAATCAGTGGAACAATCAGATATAGTAATTCAATTAATAAAATAAATCAAGTTAAGATTATAAGTATAAAATCAAGTTTCAGTCAGACTTTCCATGTCAAAATTTAAGTTGAATAATTACAATGTCAAAATTTAAGTGGGATTAATATTACAATGTCAAAATAAAAATTAAATTAAAAAGATAGCAATGTCAATATTTAAATTCAATTTTCAGAATGTCACAATTAAAATTCCATTTCTAGATTTTACACAAGCAAAATATCGTTTAGAAATTCATCTACGCTGTAATAACACTTCTCAAGTAATAATTCCTGAAGGGACTTTTTAAATTTGTTTAAAGGCATACATTTTATTTTATCAGGTATTTTATTATAAATATTTGGAGCAATCCCAAAGAAACTCTTTTACTAACAATTAATTCCCAATATTAACAGTTATACCTTGTATACCTTGTCCCTAGTCTAAAAAGTCGGCCAAGGCAGTAGTTTTGGATGGGTTTGCATCATTTCTGAACATCCGAGAGAATGAAGAATGTGACAGTTTGTCAATGGTCAATCGTAGCCTCATTTAATAAAACTTCGAAATAAACACGAAATGTATACTTTACATTGATTACCACAGTCGAATCATTTTGGAATATCAGCTATTACAATACAGCAAAATGGTGCGAGTCAATAATCATTAGCATTGGAACAAATTATCATTCTGTGGAAAAACTGCCGATACAATTGTTGAGACACTACTTCAATTTGAACTGACCTGAATAACTTGAGTTGATGGAACCGGGTTGCACTTTTCATTAAAAGAAACAGCCACGCATTTTGTTCGCGCTAACTTGATAATATTACACACTCGCTACTTGAAACTATGTAGTTATAAGCTAAAGCTGCTTCAATTACCTAGGCTTTTGCGAATCGTCAGCTCATCTTTTAAAGAGATGTCCTTAGTTGTGCTCAAAGCCCTTGTAAATAAACCGCCCGTCGGCTTCGGTCACTTGAACATGAAATAATCTGAGTCTACCCGCCTGCCCGTCTGCGGGCGTTCTGTATGGTCTCCGTAATGCACTTATAAAAACTCAGTCGACCTCATTTTGTCAGACATATTTGACACGAATGTCAATCGAGGGACATTCGCTCCGGAATATATTATTATGTTTCCGTCGTATTGTTGTATTGAGGAGTGTTTGACAGGGTTATGTAAGCCTTGTCTTCCTATTTCTTTAGCGAGAGCTAAATGTGAGTACATTTGTTTTACGAATGGAATGCTCAAAATGAAGATAATATTGGTGGTGGGTGTGGGGAAGCCGCGTCGTTGGCCGCATCTGTTACGCACTCGTGCGGACTTCCGCATCATTTTTGGGCCCGCATCCGCATCCGTGCTCGTTAAACAGTATACGATTCAATGCGAACTTTTTTCTGTTCTCTGCGCTGCCGGTGCCGTAAAAAGCAATGTTTGTTTGTGCGGCTGAAATGTATTGTTTAGGAGTATTTTTGCTGTTTTTTCTATGATTTATGTTTCTGCTAGAACCAGGCCATACGGGTGATAGCGAAGGTTTCTCTGTTTTGTTTTCGCCTTTTAACATCCGCGTTGTGGACTTAAGATATGTTAGGTCACATATTACGCAACGTTTTTTTGTTTTCTTTCAAGACGTTAAAACAAAGAGGTTAAAAACAGCTAGATTTATTTTATACAAGAAAAAAAGCGACGTCGCTGCAACAACATTGTTTTCCAACTATCTAGCGATCTTCAAAGCAAATAAGATAGCTCTTTCATTTGCTTTGCAAGCAACTTTCAAAGTTTATCTTGAACAAGTCTCAGTCATCTTTAGAAAGCAAGGCATTGCAGTATCAAAAATAATTTACTAAAACATCCTTTCAGTATCTTAAGAAACCTACCTTAATCTAAGTTTTTTATTAGAGATCTTAAAGAATATAATAAAAATGTTTCCTGAAAGAGTTTTTAATTACGCAAGGCGATGCAAAAGATTTACACAGTCCATTCATAAACGAGTTCTCGTGTCAAAAACAGAAAAACTCCGACAGGAATAACATTATGAAAAGTGCAAATTACCTGCGACTTTGTAACTGTTATCTTAATATTATTAAATTCTCAACGAAGAAGAATGTCTGACTCGAATAAATTAGGATCTGTTATTTGATTAGTTTAAGTAAGTAGGAGAAGTTTACTTTGAAAGTTGTCAAGTTTAACGCCTACTAGTGTCAAAGTTTGCAGAACAGGACTTCCCTTTCGCAATGTGATCAGAACCAAATACAATGACATTTGAATCAATCAGTCTGGGGCTTTGGACCAAGTCACGTTCTATCAGCGATCATTTTTGTCAGTTAATCTGCATAGCCTATTCTCTAATATGTTGGGTCGGCTTCCCGTCGAATCAGATGTTCGGATCCAGTATTAGACATGGATCAACTGCCTATTTGACTTCCATTTCAAGAACTGGGGAACGCCATTCCTCTTGGCAAGACTGGCGTTTCTTGGCTTTTGACTACCTTAAGAGCGGTTCCGAATGTTTACGATCCGAATCCGTGAAAATACGTTCCGAAGTAGTCATAAAATGATTTGTATGGTAGTTTGATCATTAGATCCGACTTCCGTCATCCGTGCGTCTCCAATTCGAAAGAAATATTGACGGACAGAAGTAGCCGTAGTACATTTTGTGCGAACACTTTCGCATTACCTTGGATTCAAATCGGACATAACCAAACATGGCTTTGAATAGCTTGGATTTGGATCATAGATCAGATTAGTGGGTAAGTAATATCAGAATTTGATCAGGGTTTTTTTAAATTATCCGTATTTTCACGGGTTCAAATCGGATGCAGTGTGTAACCGCTCTAATGACTGTCAAATGTGACAGCTTCCCAGTTGTCCAACCAACCAACAACTTAACAACCACCGGCTTAACGTTCCTTCCGAGGCACGAAGGACTCTCGGTGTGTAACAGATGGTGACCCAGTCCCGGCCCAACCTCTACAAGCGACGCTTACGATCGAACCGTACGGCTGTTATTAATTTAATTGTCAAACATTTAACTGTAAAAATTGTAAAGTCTAGTTATTAAGCGCCACTAAAATGTCAGGTTTTCAATCTCCTACAAAAAAATCGAATCGAAAGAATTGTCAATTGTTCTTGCTGTTAGATACTTTGTCTAGTCGACAGCCTAATAACGAGCAATATTGCTTTCACATCTAGCGATCAGTGAGCTCAAGACGAAAAGTTTCGAAGTTTCGCACTTGCCAAAACTAAAATTAGTGTGAGTCCCGGCTGCAATTGCCAGTCTAAGATAAACTGAAGATGCCGAAGTCAGACACTCAGACAGCGGCATTTGTTTATCATTGAGTGCTGTTTATCTGTGTTTCGGGACAACCAATATGAATGGTTATTTGCCTTCCTGTTTATTGCATTGCTCAATCTTTTGATATTAACGTCTGTTGTCGAAGTAATGTTTTAACGATCGGGGTTGCATAACAGAAGGCCAATTCTCGTACTGAAAAAGCGTTTGAATTCAAGTAACTATTTCTTTGTTAAAACTTGTCAGAATGTAGGAAATTTACTGGTGGATTTGTCAGTTTCCAACTGTGATGAAATGCTCATAAACATTGGAGAAGAGCCTTTTTGATGGATGGGAAATCATCAAATGACTCCTTCCGCTCTGGGCGGAGTGGACGGGAGTGCCAGACTCTTATTGGCTTTAGTCAGTAAGAGTCCATCCACGTTCCTCTTAATGCCCTTTGCGTTCCAGGGCCGCGGGGACTCTTTCGAACAAATTCCGCAACCCTGGCAGGCTCTGGTCCTAGCAGGCCCCGTCTACTATGTCGACACCTTTTTGAGGCGCACGTGGAACACAATGCGCCGTCGACCCGAGCAATCTGTTCGCACGGCGAGCAACCCAACGCTCGCCGGGAATCCCCTGCGACTCCCGACGCCTGGGGCGTCTCCTTCTGTTGCGGCGGCTGGGGCGTGAGGTTTGTCTCTCCATAACGCGGCCCACCTCCTCCTTTGCTAAGATTACTACTTCGCAGAAGGAGGTGACCGCTTCCCATGCCTCCTCACTCCGGACCATGGATTGAACCAGGGCCGGACGCGAGAGGTCTCCGCCGCCGATCTCCTCGACCCCTCAAATGAGTGATTAATATTAGATTTTTGGAATTCATGGTGGTGTTCAACCGAAGCTATTTATTGATTACGTATGACCTGAGTGAGGCAAATGGGTGTTCTGTCAGCGATGGTTGCAATAAATGTGTATAGTTCCAAACATTTTGGATATATATGACTTGACATTTCGATAGCGCATGTTAATCCCACACATTTTGAAGTCTTTGACAATCCTTATTGCTGACACTGAGCAATGGATTGGTGTTAGAAACATCCCGTGCGCAATTGCGCATTTAAAATAACTTCCAAGAGTTGCGATACCTACTTACTTAAATTAAACGTATGTCCGGCGCACTGCAGGGCTTACATTTTCATGACAGACTTATGGTTTTTGTGATGATTAGCAATAAATTAGTTTCTGTAGCTTCATGCACAAATGAGGATAGACAGGGTGACATTCTATATAATTGCATAGAGAATTGGACAGGTAAAATCTCTACAAACTTCTCCTATACTTGTTCTATCACGTCATCTCAATCCAGCTGCCTAGCCTGGTCCCAACTATGCGTCGGCTTCCTCTACCCGGATGCAGGTGAGTATCAGTCATGGAGGAATTGTGTATCTATCTTTCACGACCCAGTGAATGGGTAACACGGTGCCTTTTGGTAAAACTGGTGTCAGCGTTTGGCTTCTGGCTGCTCGTAACGACTGTCGAAGTTGTGCAAATGACCGCCAGGACCATCGGCTTACCGTGCTTTCTGAGGCACGGAAGAAACTCGGTATGTTACGGATGGTCACCCTTCCACGGACTGACTTTGGGAAGCGAATTTCAGCCCGTGTGGCTGTTATCACGCCACGAGCTCCACGTCATAAGCTCTATTCGTTAAAAGCTTATTTGTTACACAACGTGATACGATTCTTTCGGCTTACAGCAATGGTCAATTGAATGCAGCTTTATAGCCTTTCCTCAGGCCTTCCGGGACCCGGGAATCCCGTGCTAAGTGTCCGTATATATCAGAGTACAGTCCGGAACATTTAAGGCCCGGATGCGCCTGCGAAAATGTAGGTACCCAAGCAACAACTTTTTCCCGTCGGGGCATTGCCGGGGTACCTACTGACCTTCATTTCTGTGGAAAAACTTTTGACAAGAGTCTTATGAACTTGAAGAAATGTTAATGACATATTAGAATTGGTCCCTTCAAGTCAGATAGACCTGTCGCCACCGAAGTGTAATTATTTTCAGCTTATTCTTCATTGCCAAACTCAGGCTGCGTAACAAACAGTGAAAAGTCCTTTAACCAGTTACATTTGAGTAACCATCAACTGCGCAAAAGTCAAAGGATAGACGCGCTGCGCAGTTTGTTTTCACCAGAAAAGCTTCTACACACCTGTTTGATGTTAGATATACCTTACTTGTCTCTTGGCTAGCAAGAGGGGACCTTAAGCCATGGGTTAATTAGTATCTCCTATCTTTCTTTCCTAACTCGTAATATATTTCGCGGAAGGCGCTTGGCGCTTCCAACAACTAAAAATGTAGTTGTTGCGGCTAAAATAAATAACAAAAGTACACAAGCGCTTTATAGACGACTCAGCCTTTAGAAAACTTACCTGTCACCAAGAACATCAAACTTTTGGAAACGCAAATGTTTTTAAACTTAAAAATACTAAGAAGATTACCGGCAAATCCATCTACATCGTCTAAAACGGCACAACCGAAGAACATTCTAAACTTTTCCGCGAAAACTTTCACTGTTTTTTTTTATTAAAATTATGATTGAAAAAAAGAAAATTTAGAACGTAAAAGATGTAAAAGAGTACGATCACAAACGACAACTGGAGTCGGAGTAACCGTGGTGTTAACCTCATGGTTCAAAGTTGGCGTAACATCGAAAGGGTGAAATTCGGCACGGCGACGAAATGCCCGCGAAAGTCTCGAGAGGGCAAAAAGACGACCGGTCTCAGCCACTTCAATTTGTTTACTGTCTCACTGTCTTCGCTATGTATGTGAAGCACGAAGTTGGACGGCGCATGCGTACTAACATCCCCATACGATATTTAGTGACGAAACTGGTGTTTTAATTAATAATTTGACCATAATGATCTTTTGTTGTTATAATTATGTTGTATTTATTAACACGTCCATGTCTGTGTTATTGGTTGAATCATTATTAAAATGAGTTTCCGTTTCGTTTTGCGACGTAGTTTCTTTTTCATGTTTTTTTTAAAGATGTTTTGACTATATTTTTGGCTTGTACTGCCAAAAACTATGACATGTTCGTGAACTCTTGATTGGTGGCTTTTGTGATTGGTTCGCCACAATTTCAGCAGAGTCACGTACTTTGAACTCCTCACTTTATTACGCATATTTTGTTTTTAATTTTATTACAATCCCTTATAATATACACGCATGAACTGTTTTAATGATGATTATATGGTGAACATAATAAAGAGTGTTCTATTCTATTATATTTCATGATTAACTAACAACCCCCGACAAAAAAAATAACTGTAAAAAGTAAAAAAATATGTCTTTATTCATTTAAGTTTAATTTAAGTACGAATATTTTGGCCCAAGCGTCGGCTGTCATTTGTAGACCTTTGGCAGTTTAGCCAGAAAATCTGACACCAGTCTTGCCAGAGAAGTACCGTGTTACCCACTGGGCTGTGGAGGGCAAATAGGCAGTCACCCATGTTCAATACTGGTATTCTAGCTGTATCCGGTTAGAAAGTTATCATATCATAACAACGCCTAAGAATTATACTGAAAGTTCAGCATAGTTAAATCTCGATAAGACGTGAAGAACAATTAATTATACTTATTTTTAAGCAACGTCGCATCTCAGTCGTAATCTGTCAATAATGAATGGAAATTGAGGCTTTTTTAACCGACTTCAAAAAAGGAGGACGTTCTCAATTCGACTGTATGTTTTTTTTGTGTGTTTGTTAGGTATGTAATCATTTCGTCAATAATGAATGGAATTTGATGATTATTTTTTTATTTGAAAGCCTGTACTCCAGAGGCCCAAGTCAGAATCTGATGATAGGATCCCAGGGAAATCGAGGGGAATCTTCAAGTTTTAAAGGCACATACAATGTTTTTCATATACTTTCTAAAGCAAATCAGATAATTTTGCCTGGTAATCAACATTTCATCGTGCTGAATTGATGATGGAAGGTATAAGTCAGGATCTGATACTGGGGTCCCAGGAAAAATGTTTGTTCAGCGATTTGGGCAATTGTAAACCGATTTGGATGATTCTTTTTTAGTTTGGAAAAGTATTTTCTCAAACTGGCCCCGTTTCAATTTGGTGAAGATCTGATGAAAAATTTCGGAGGTAGGCAACGGAATTCTTCAATAAATGATAGGAAATCTCCCGAGATGGCAAAAATCGCATGTTTGTTTATTGATTCCACCAGGAAGGAGTATGCAGATGCAAACAAGTCAACTTGAATTAACATGATTTTAGGGCTATCTATTCGGGCATAACTTTATTGTTTATTTACCGATCTTGATGATCCTATTTGCGTTCAGTTTAGTTATAGCAATATTGCATTTGCATTGGACGGTGAACTTCAAAGATAAACCAGTGACCACCTCAACTTATAATCAATATAATCTAGTAAAGTGACATATTGTTAAGTTTATACCAATCCCAAAGCAAAGTAGATAATATATAACTATGAGCTGGTGTGGACTTGGACTGCGAAGGCACACAAAGTAACTCCTTAACGGCAAATAGCGCCAACACTCATTAAGGAAATAATGTCAATTTAGCTGTGGGGTATAACCACTAAAAATTAGAAAAAAAATACAGCCGACTTCCAAAAAAAAAAAACACTTCCGAAATTAAAGTTATTTTTATACTTTATAGTGTTTTTTATTTGGAAGTCGATTGTATTTTTTTGTAAAAAGTTTTTTTGACAGATTGCGATTGAGATGCGAATGTATCAATGAAATAATAGAATTGGCACTCTGTTCCTACGGTATATAGACACCATTACACATAACACATATTCAGCCTAAAATGTTCACACACACACACACACACAGGACTCAGGCACTTCCAGAAGCTTGCTCAAGCGGAAGTCAGAAATTATCCCAAAAGAATGTACAACCGGGCTAAAAAGTATCCCAAGTTCTAATACAGATCGTCAATCCGTACAGACGATCCGGTGAGACGGTACTTCACGCCGGAACAGCTGCTCAAACTTTATCAAGCGCAAGTTCGATCTTGTATGGAGTACTGCTCTCATTTTTGGAACGGATCTGCCAGATACCAGCTTGATGCCCTTGAATCAAGAGGATCATTAGCAATGATAGGCTCGTCGAGTCGAAGCTCCAAAGTCTTGAGCATCAACGCCGAGTTGCTAGCCTGTCGGTTTTCTATCGGTTGCATATTGGGGAGTGTGCGAAGGAATTGCATGATTTTATTCCGCGGCGCCCGTTCCATCATCGGACCACAAGACGTACGGCGATGAGCCACCGGTACATCGTGGATGTCCCACCCACACGTACAAAATGTTTTGGGAACACATTCATTTTGCGTACAGCTAAGGAGTGGAATTCCCTGCCAGAGTCTGTTTCCTGATAGCTACAATCTGGGAGTCTTTAAATCAAGAGTGAATAGGTTACTTCTAGGCAAGCGTGCTCCATCTTCGACCACATCATCGCTTACCATCAGGTGAGTTAGTGGTCAATCGAGTACCTAACAAAAGTAAAAAAGACGTTGAAGAGTGATTGAATAACTAACATCGAGACACGTCTATAATCATTTCTAGCGACTTGCCCCGGCTTTATACAGGTTTATACAGGGTTACAACTTACAGTGGTTTTTCCATAAAATAAAACTTAGATACCTTGTCCTAACAATGAATACAACAACAACAAATCTGTCGAATGAGAGCAGCAGATCTCAAGTTAATGATGATCTTTTATGCGGCAACTGAGTTTTGTCTACATACTAGCGGACGTCATGCGGTTTCACCCGCGTAGTTCCCGTTCCCGTGAGAGTACGGAGATAAAATATAGCCTATATTACTCGCTGATAATGAAGCTACATTATCATTACCAATGGTGAAAGAATTTTTGAAATAGGCACAGTAGTTTTTGAGTTTATTCATAACAAACACACACACACACACACAAAAAAAAACTAAATGATAAATTATATTATCGACCGCCGAGAGTAGAAAATAATTAAAGTACTAATATCGCCATTAACAAATAGGGGTTGGTGATAGAAGTGTGAAAATTTAGGGTTGTATGTATTTTTAAATGCCACTTATAAAAAAATTAAAAATAAAATTTTGTCCAAAAACTAAAAAAAAATATTGGGGGTGGACAACCCTTATCACTTAGGGGTACGAAAAATAGATAGTAGCCGATTCTCAGACCTACTGAATATGTATATAAAATTTAATAAAAATCGGTCAAGCCGTTTCGGAGGAGTATGGTAACTAACATTGTGACACGAGAATTTTATATATAAGAAAGAATATATAGTGTAGACAAGGTTAGTAGAATTGTATATCTTGTAGTAGGATAAAATATTTAGCATTATAGTCCCCACCTACGCTATCCAACAGCTATAAAAGCGTTACTACGCTGATAGCTCATACCAGCTAGTAACACGGTACCTGCAATTACGTAAAGTGGGCTAGCATATTATCGTGTTTAACATGTATTCTATACTCCGTGGATACAGCCAATGCGACGTAATTACTTGCTATAACCAATCGATTGGTACTTGTTTCCCTTAAAAGAGGAGCGTGGCTAAATAAAAATAGCCGCAAGGCTCAATCTTCAAGGTTAAGCAACGTTTGCCGAGGTCGGTCTGTGGATGGGTGACCGTCCATAACGAACAGATACATCTCCGTGCCTCGAAAAGCACTTTAAGCCGTTGGTCCCAACCGTCATTTGTAGATCTTCTACAGTCGTTACAGGTTGTTAGAAACAAGAAAATCTGAAAATCTCCAGTCTTGCTAAGTACTACCGTTTTGCCTATTTAATGGTTTGTGGAGGTCGGATTGGCAGTCACTCCGAAAATCAGTATTTCACAGTGACTGCCCGTGTTTCGTATTTTATGAAGTCAAATCGGATGCGGCTGTATACCAGTGTACACAGCTGCATCGGGTTTGACTGGGAGCTAACTCCAGTATTGGAGACACATAATTAGTGGGATGTTGGTGTGCACTTAAATAAAATAAAACTATTATTATTGAATCTTACAAGAAAGGCATTGCAAGCTTGTGAAATTTTGAGTAACACGAGAGGTTGGCGTCCCGCGCGAGATCGCGGCACGCGGCAACGGAATAAGATTCGGAGGGGAAGTAAGTGAGACTGCATTAATTACTTTAGCTACCTTTCACCAGCTATTCTGCATAATTTCCAGAAAAAATAATGAATTTATCACATTGTCTACATAATTTGTCATCATCATCAACTTATTAGCCGAAAGACGTTCACAGCTGGACATACAACTCCCCCAAGTGTCGCCACAAGAACGGGTCCTGCGCGTCTCGCATCCATCGGCTACACAATTTAGGCATTAAATGTATATAAAGACTATTAATTATGTACGTACAAGGTTCTCCATTACGGTGCACTGTTCAATAAGAGGATTAACAGCTTAAGTATTATTGAACCAATGTTATGTAGTTTAATGACAAAATTATTTGTATTACTAGCTTTTACCGAAATACAGCTACGTGAACATTAAAAATATTCATGCAAAACGTCTACCAGAGATCCAAATTTCATCTTAATACGTTCAGCCAAGCGTGACTGATTAGAAACATCCAAATATAAAAATCTTCACTGAGCATAATTTTCGACATGTAAATGATGGTGGCTCAGTGGTTGAAACTTCACCTGCCAAATTTTAGGCAGTGGGTTCAAATCTGGGCAAGTACCAATTTGTTTTTGTCAATTCATGTCAAAGTCAAAAGTCAAAGTCAGTCGTTTATTTCGATTAGGCCATTAAACGGCACTTTTGAACGACATCATTTATAGTTCAGTAAAATAATAGTATTTAGTATTAAATTAATAAAGTGGCTTTACTGTCCATTCGGAAAGTTATGATCATGAATGTACCCTTCTACCTGCCTGTGCCATTTATGTGTTCTTTAACCTTCTTTTAAAGTTTATTTCGGACACCAGTGTAAGAAACACCGTGGGGCACCATCGTAATGAAACCTGGATTTTTTGCACATGTTATTCTGAAATCGCAACCCATCCTGCTGAAGGTGGAAGCGCCAGGGTAGCACGCAAAATTCAAATTTTCTTATGTTTTTTGCAATTTGCAAGTCAGAGTCAGGCTGTATGTTGATAAAAATACGATTTGCGACCATCAATACAGGTTGTATCACTCATGTAACTCGATTGAATGACTTTTATTATGAAATAACCATTATTTCGAGTTATATGAACTTAGAGGATTTTATTGGTGATTTAATAGTAAATAAATACGTGTTACGGTCGCGAATCATATTTTGTTAACGTATGAAAATTTGAATTTCGCGGGCTACCCCTTTCACCTTAAGCAGTCGTGGTAATGAATGTTCGTTTGACTCTGTTCCAGAAGACTCCTTCGCCAGAAGAGCTACAAGTTGTTATAACACATGTGCGTACAGGTAATAGAATCAAAACTTTTGGTTACTGGACTACACTTACCTTAGTTATGTATTTATTCACTACGTGAAAAATATAATGATCTTTTAGAATAAATAAAGAATATTTAAATTCAATCGTGATAAGATGACCACATTATTTTGAAACGGGGGGAGTATTTTTTTCAAAAATTTGTAAATGAGTAATATATTAATTTATGTTTAAAAGTAAATTTGTTTTGGCATACCCTTGGCTTATACTGGTTGACTGGATAGGTTTAAAATTAAGTATCTTTACATTTGTAAGGCTATGTGAAATTGAATTTTTCTTCAAGTATCAAAATTATGCTTGATAAAAAAATAATTGTATCAAAAAACCCGACGGCAACAAAAACTTTAAATATTAAAACACACCTAAAAGTACCAAACAGTTTTCAAGCACCGTGATGCAGCAGGTACCATCTAAGCTGTGATTAAAATGTTAGTATTTATTAACGTCACCGTACTTACGTGCCACACATGCACTCAACAATATTTCAGACATGATGCATGATAAATTACCTGACTAAGTACTCGTATGCCTTCCCGGCTTCGAGTTACGAACCGAACTCATCCTCATGAATAGGGATCCGTTTAAGTTCGAAACTAGTTCAATACAGCGCCAACTTTTGATCAAATGGCTATGAAAACTGTTTTACTCGAACTTATAATTGATAGCCTGAAACTTTTCCATCGATTTGTAAAATGATGAGGTGAGAGCGAAGTAGATATAACTAATAATAATAATATAATAAATTCACGGCATTTAACCGTCCGGGTTTCTCACGGCCGGTGAAATGCCGTAAATTTTCGCCACATTTTCTCGGGTTGTTCTCGCTAACGGAGATTACTTGCATGGGCACAACTTTGTAGCCAGGATTATCCATCAGCAACTTGCTCTAAAATACTCTCTGGTGGAATCGGAGGTTCCGTACTATAGGTTTGTGCCCGACCCAGTTATCAATAATGGCAATTTATGTCACATAGTACTGGGATCGATCCATCATCACGGACAGGACTATTGTTGCCAATAAGCCTGATATAGTGGCGGTGGACCGAATCGCCTCTCGATTCGGTCCACCACCACTACATCAGGCTGCGTGCAATGATTGTAGACATTTCGCATGACGAGAACCCCGTGAAAGCCGGGAAAAATAAGCAAAACAAAGAAAGCGGTACTTCTGAACACGGCTCGTTTTTTAGGAGGTTCCTCTCTCTGGAGCCCTGACCGCCGTAGTTTGGCGCCTGTTCCCGATACCGGTGGGCTATTATGTTATGTTAGCATGGTTAATGAATAAACGAAATATAATAATATTATAAATGTTAAAAGTTTTTATTTCGGCTGTGTTGTCCTTGCGGTCGCAAGCACAACTGCTGAGCGTCAAGTCCTGGATTTGATTCCCAAGGCGGGTTTTTGGGATTTCCCATTAGAAATTTCTTTGTGACTGCCCGGGGTTTGGACCTTGAGATTGTGATACCCCCGTGCCTCGAAAAGAACGTGAAACTGTTGGTGCCTGGGTTGGATTGTCCAGTCGGGCAAATAACCCTTTGCCCGACTGGGCAATCGAACCCAGGTAGGCGGAGTTTTGCCACCAGAAAAAAAACTAAATGATTGGGCTGTTGGTCGAGTGGTTAGTGACCTTGACTGCTAAACCGGAGGGCGTGGGTTCGATTCCCACTCAGGACAAATCTTTGTGTGATGAGCATGATCATTTATTGACATTCTTTCTCTTCTTCATTACAACATGACCTATTTATTCTTGTTTATCTCATGTGACCATCAGGCGGCTGACGATAAGTCTTTTTTTTTAGGTTGGGAAATCATCAAATGAATCCTTCTGCTCCAGGTAGAGCGGCAGGGAGTGTCAGACTCTTACTGACTAAAACCCACCCGTGTTCCTCCAAACGCCCTTTACGTTCTCGGGCTGCGGTGACTCTTTCGAACGTATTCCGCAACCTTGGCAGGTTCTAGTAGTACCTAATAGCTTTACTGTATGAAAAGCACAAAATAAAAATAAAACTAACTCCGACAAAACAAAACTCTAAATAGAGAAAGATTATATATATGTATTATATATGTGTAGGTATTATTATTTATCTAATAATATTATTTGGTATAATAACCTGACATGGTGGTGATAGACCGACTAGAGCGTCGCGCAATGATTGTTGATATAGCAGGCCCTCATGACGAGAACCTCTTGAAGGCTGAGAAAGATAAACAAACTAAGTATCTTGACTTGGCTCGCGAGGTTGTCGACATGTGGGATGTGAACACAGCAGTCATTGTGCCGATAATCGTGACGGCCAATGGCATTCCCAAGAGCCTCGACCAACATCTGAGGAGGCTCACGTTGTGCAGCTGGATCAAGGGTTTGATTCAGAAAGCAGTACTTCTGGACACGGCGCGCATAGTTAGGAGGTTCCTCTCTCAGAGGCCCTGACTACCGGCAGCTTGGACCCTGTTTCGGATACCGGTGGGCTACAATTTTTTTATATCTTTGTATTTTAATATAAAAAAATGTAATTTATATGTATTTACTATGAATAAAGGAAATTATTTGGTATGTATTGTTGTCATATTTATTTTAGTAATATTTATATATTTTATGTTATATTGAAAGTTAATTGTTTTAATTTTACGTAACCTTTACAGACGGTTTCTACGTCTCTTTTAATCGACTCTCCTTTCGCAGGTATGCTGGAAGAGATTTCTTCAGAAATACACATCACCTTTGTACCTATTTTTCTGTTTCCTTCTTTTTATCTATTTGTTAAATGTGGGGGTACATTAACTGTTTAACAAATAAAATATGTTTTGGTCCTTTTAGTTTTATTTATATTGGTACCTATAATAGACAGTCAACGGCCAGAAGTGCAGGAGCAAGCTAAGGTTTGCATTGCTGTGAACGCGCGGTACAGTCCGTATAGGCATCTGTGTGTGTGAGAGATGTATGTACACAGAAAGCACACCTCAGAATTCACATTGGCGTCAACCGAAACAAAAAACATCTAGCTAGTCGCTTTTTCACACACGCAGAGTATGTAATTACGTATGACCTTGGACGGTTCCTAACATGCTAAAATTCAGAACTTAAATATAAGTTCTGAAAGCTGATAACGTAATGTATAAGATTAAGAAACACACAGGTCTGGGTTCCAATATTCAAATGAGACTTTTATTTTATTTTTCAACAACAATCTCCATCCGTTAATTAATTATTAGATACATTAATAAACGATAATAATTATAAAATAATCCTATTTATTATTATATGTTACTGAAATAAGGGGTTGAGAATAAAAATGTTTGAAAAGTGACTACCAAATGTTTATCATCACACTAATATTATAAAGGCGTTTGTGAGTGTGTGTGTATATTTGTTACTTCTACACGCGCAAACGGCTGGACGGATCTCAACGAAATTTGGCACAGAAGTAGATTATGGTTTGGAATAAGACATAGGATACCATCATCCCGAGAGTAAGTTCTTTAATTACTACTGTGTGTGGGTACTCTAACAAAACACAACTAACAAATCTACCCACGTTAATATAACAAGGTGCAGATTCGTTGTCACAATACAAGTAAATTACTCAGCAATATTACTTTTATTCTACTGCGAGTGAGTTCGTTTTAACTTTAAGTTGCCTATCTCAAACCTCAAAGTTAACAAATCGTATTCATTAGGACTAATTGAGGATATAGCTTAAGTATTAATTTTCATTACGAAAAGAAGATTGAAACTAAACCTCAAAACTATGCGGATATGACACAATATCACTTTTTATATTCTTTTTTCTTTATTTGTGAGCAAGGACTAGGGAATCTTTGTTTTCATTTAGCAGTTATTTTTTTTGTAAAGGTTATCATTTCCGGATAGGCTTATGTCCGACCGATATGAAATTTGTAATTTATAACTTAATACTTTGTTTAACCCCCAATATTTTGTTTATATTTTTCCGTCATATATGATTTTTGAGCTGGTATTTGATGATATAAACCTTCTGCGCGGAGTGCATGGCGCGGCGCACGGTTTGTAAAGACGTGTCGAATGATTCGGTAAAATGGTCGGTATAAAACTGCTAGTTTCATAGATATTAGTTGACTATGTGGCGTCGTTGCGCCTCTTCTATGAACTGTAGTCTTCCACTTCGCTTTCTACTGGCAGTGTTCTTACTCATAATTATATTTTGATCCAACGACTCACAGTATTTCTCTAAAATAAAAAATAAGTACTGTTAGGTTTCTAAGCAAAATAGTAATATGATTTACTTACTGTTTAGAAACGAAATTATATTTAAATAGAAGGGTCACAAATATTATGTTATTTACATGATAAATTTACTTTGAAATTAAGTATAGTTTTTCTTCTAATTGTTTTAAGCCTATGGCAAATATAAAACGTTTAAAAAATAACTACAAAAATCAGCAGTTAAACTTTAAATAATTAAGTCATAAGATATTGGTGTTATATTAAGTCCGCTTTTACGCAATGCAATAATATTTGCTTTCATTTCAATATTCAAATTTCTTTTCATTTCAAAATGAGCCACACCGATATAAGATTAAACACACGTCTCTAACCCACAATATGAACCAACCAACGACGTCCTATTTAGTCGCGATGAATGAGTTAACTGTATCTGTCAACCTTAATCATTTATTTATTTAGGTTTATGTGGGTTTAATCCTAAAGTTTAGTCAATAGCGTGATTATCCGATACATTTTTAAAATATAAAAAAAAACTATTACATTATTAGATTCGAACCCATGACTCACTATGAATGATCGTATTTACCCTAACACAGTAACCACTTACATAGCTATCATACCATATGCTCTAATGGTTGAATTTATGAAATAAAATCATTTGGAAAGGAATGTAAGTGTGTGTGTCTCTATAGTTTATAAGTTACTTATTAAAATAAGGTCGTAACTTAAACCAAAGTGTCAAACCATTGCTTTGTGAGATTACTACTGCACTTTTGACTTGAACTATATCAACATTTTGGCCCAATAGTCAACGCGTCGGGGATCTGCTACAAAATAAAAGAATACTTAGTAGGTAAATAGAAAAAATTGCGGTCTCCCGAGGCGATGACCCTTGGGCCAAAATATTCGTACTATTACACTAAATGAATCGAGGATCAAAACATTATGGTTCGATTCCCACCCAGGACAAATCTTTGTGTGATGAGCATGATCATTTGTTCTGTGTCTGGGTGTAATTTGTCTATAATATGTATGTATTTAGAAATATATAAGTATGTTTATCAGTTGTCTGGTTGCCATAGTACAGGCTTTGCCTAGTTTGGGATCGGATGACCGTGTGAGTTGTCCCAGGATATATTATTATTATATTATTATATTATGTTTTTAGTGTTTGGGTCATTTAATCGAATAAGTACTCAACAAACAATTTTTCGACCCAGATTTCATGCGTATGCGAATAAGGTTACATTGAAATTATTATTATTTATTAATTAACATTATCTAGTGAAAAGCACTGGACTTTTTAAATGCATCGCTCTACGGAATTTTATCAACCGCCTTCTTTTGAACTTGGAGGTTTTCGATCCCCATAACGATCCCATTGTCCCATTGTAATGGGGGACGATAGCATCACTATTTATTGGACGTTTTCAATTTGAGGATCAAACTGAATTGTTTGAAGAACCCCCAATCACACTTTGGACTGGTTATCGCTTAGTTCGTTAGAAGGAAAGTCTTATTGCACAAGTTTTTCAGGGAGTTCAACACGGACAGGTTCTGTTAAAAAAAATATTCCCGGTATATAATTATTTTTAAAGTTAGTCATTGACAAGACGGGGAGTACCTCTTTAGGTTAGTGGGCGCAAGCAATAGGTACTGCTGAACGCAAGGTCTTATGTTCGATTCCTAGGTCGGCCTAAAAGTTACCTATTGGGATTTGAAGTTCCTCAGTGTACTTTCGGCAGTGGACTTTCTATGGGGCTTTAATCATTATAGAAGTACCTAAACCTCTGCCTAACCCTTGGCTAATACAGCTTCGAGATTACATTTCGTATTAAGAAGTGAAAAACCATTTATTTATGCTTACATAACTAGCTTCTGCCAGCGGCTTCACTTGCGTGAAATTTATCAGAAATCATCCCAAAGTACTTTGCTCCCGGGATATAAAGGATCCTAGGTTCTAATTCAGGAAATGGTCTTTCTTTGTGCCAAGGTTCATCTAAATCAGTTCAGCCGTTAACAAGTAAAGAGGTTACAGACAGACCGACAGAGTTGCTTCCGTAGAACATTTATTTAATTAGCTAATGCAGTTGTTTTTTTTCTAAGCTGCCCGTCTGTCCTAGCCTGTATATTTTCCTTCGGATGTAGGAAATTCTAGAAATTGATTAGAATTTAAAGGACACCGGTCCCAAACGTCAGTCACGTACGTTACTTCAAGTATCAGCACAAAATATTCTGTTTTGCTTTGAACACGCTTTTTCAAATCCTAAAAAAAATGTATAATGATGTATATATTTTAGCATGAGTAAAGAAACCTCTTATTTAGTTGAAAAAAAAGGGAATAAATATTATGACCACCAGAAAATACTTCGATACCCTAAGCTCTTTTACCAAAACTATATACTTCACCAAAAAAATTAATTAAAATGTGTAGGTTAGGTTAAAACTGTGACCTCCTACGCCAGAAACGACTTGCATTAATAGAAAAAAAGAGATTGTTTTTAGTAGGTTACCCAGATACTAAATATTTGGCTTATTTGATAGGGTTTATACATCTTGCTAAGATGTATAAACTTTGGTTATAATTTTGGTGATCATTTACTATTTTTGGGTCAACTATGATTTGTTTGGAGTCATTTGCTTTAATAGGATAGCAAGATGTACAAACTTTGGTTATAGTTTTAAATTAAAATGCGGTTTTATATTCTGGTGATCATTTACTATTTTTGCCTGTGATATTTTACTAAATTATATATTAATAATTGTTGCATTTTTTTACCCATATTTATACTTATTATTTTATTTGAATATTTCTGTTAAATATGCTCCGTGAATGTATCCGTGGCACCACTGACTGGCTCTATCAGAATACCAGCGCTGCGTTATTTATTTTTTAGATATCGCAGCATAAGCTGAGATAGGGACCATTTTGGCCTCGCACAGATAATTATTTTATTATACTGTTTAGTTTTTAATTTTATTTTACTGGTTTGTTAGTCTTGTGCGAGTCCCAAATAAACATTTTTCTTTCATTTTTCTTTAAATCAGGTGATCAGTTAAACATAAGCCAAAAAAAAACTGGCCAAGTGCAAGTTGGACTTGCACACGAAGGGTTCCGTAACATAAGCTGAAAAAACATGTTCCTTGTGTGTGGGCCCCCTTTTAGTTTTAATTTTTATTATGTGTGTTGTTATAGCGGCAACAGAAGTACCTACATCATCTGTGAAAATTTCAACTGTCTAGCAACAACTACTAGCTATCTCGGTTCATGAGATACAGCCTGGTGACAGACAGACAGACGGACAGTGGAGTCTTAGTAGTAGGGTCACCTTTGGGAGCGGAACCCTAAAAGCTAAAAATATAGAAGCTATATATATATATTATAGAAATATCCCCTTTTGACAGAAGATTAGAGAAATTTCAGAAGTACGCCTATGTAACCCACATAGTTACCTCAAGTTATGTTTCAGTGCTATGAAATAGGAGACGAGCCTATTGCGACTGCTGAAAAATCTGAAAGACTAGTTGAGATAATTTCATTTCTTGTAAAATTTTACTAAACAAATGAAAAGCTTAAGATAGCTGAAGAAATTTCATTTGAAAATCTATTTTTGAAATATCTGTAATTCAAAAGCTGAAAACATAGTAATAACATAACCTATATCCAAACAATGTTTCCTCCATATTTTAAGTTTAAGTTAACAAACATAGGAGTTATTCTTGGAAACGTTTTGTTAACTGTAGCTTTGACGTCATGGTGCTGAAAATTTATAATCAATGCGTCATCATGTTTGACCACGTTCTTAGCCTTTTCTTCAAGATTCCCGAAAGTAAAAAAAAATAATTAATTGCATTTAACGATGAAACGATAGAACAAAGATGATGATCAATTTTCGTATTTCAAAACAGTATCAACTTGTCTATTACACTTTTAACGGCTCGGGAGTTAAACCCAGGACCCCCGAGACCCCCAGGACTCCCGACACCCCGTTATGCTCAACAGTGGGGCTTGTAGACATAAGCGCTTTACTGTTGAGTAGGTATGACTATTCACCGAATTTCGTTTCTTCTAATCTCCGATTTCGAGTACTCAGTCAGGTCATCTGTAGTAATGTATTACAATTGGACGCCCATTCATGCTAACAAGTTTACCGGTCACAGCATCTCTATTTCGTTTCAATAAGTTCGTTTTTCGTAGATCAAGTGTCCACAGACTTAAGTTTGACCGTGAAAGGACGAAACTCCATCCCTAAACAAAATAATTGTGGTGGCGCGAAAGTCGCCAGGGAAACATTACGTAGTGATAAAGGAAGGAAGGTCACAATATGGCGTTATATGGGACAGCGTATGCTGTTTGTATGTAAGGATATGACTTATAGAGGCATTATAGTAATATTGGACCAAGCAGAGACTTGAATGGTAAACCGAAAGTTTGCTTATACACCATACAAGGTATTCATAACGTTTCGCATACTTGAACGTTTTTAAGTTTGGTCCGGTAAAGTTGGGTATACGGTGGGCTGTGATGTAAGAAAAAGGGTGCGTCCTGTACTAATAGGGAGTGAACCGAAATCCTTCTCTCGTATTGGTAAAAGTCACGTCTTGAAAATGCTAGTATTTATAATAATTCACAGTTTCGAGAGCTATATTATTCAGATTATTAGGTACCTAAATTAAAATAAGGGCATGCTCACCTGAGTTCGAACCTTCAACCGGTAGGTTTTATGTTTTCATCATTGACGCGAAATTTTTTTGCGAAATAGGAGGTTGTTTTAAGAGTATTTTTTTCCAATAAAACGTTGTATTTTTTTTCTAAATATAACCTTATCTACGTTAAACAGTTGTATGTTCCATTCATCTGGAGTACGACTTCAACAAGTCGCTTGACGTGATCCAATGTACTTAGTTTAAAGTTACATTTTACTCAAGATGAACAAAAAAAAAAAAAACAAAAGAAAAAATACATGCAAGTAACATTGGAATTGAATAATATAGCCTGTAAAAAAAACATTTAGATCACATTTACATGCCTTATTTAAAACAAGATTCTGGAAGAGAAGATCCAATTCCTGAGTCGAAATAGCGAAACAAACTCAGCGTTCAAGAAACTCTAGACATATGACATAACGATATAAGCGATAACGATTTAAAAAGTTTGACATTGTATGGAATTTACAAGTGCTGACGTGGTAAAACTCCACTCTATTGGTATTAAATTTGAGCTTTCAAAATCGTAATCGCTAAAATCTGTCTGATAAAGTAACATTATAGCTTCAGCTACAGTGACAGACTATGTCACTGCTCACACCAACTGTCTCAACAGACAATGCAAGCATCTACAAGAGGTAGCCTATCTTTGAGAGCTTAACGACATTATGGGCCTGTTTCACGACCCCCAAATAGCCACTAATCCGCAATAAATTTGAAAGTGGTAAATAATTTGTATGGACTTATCTGCCAAGTAAAACGGGAACTTAATCGTAGGTGGTGAAACAGGCCATCAGGATATCATAATTTTGACTTATTTGATACGTTTTGGCGCAGTGGCTGAGCGATTGGCTGCATTCTTCCAATCAAGGGTTTCATTCTAACACATCACAAATATTTGCATGACCTAAAGACCAGGTTCTGCTGAGGCTCTAGACAAAGTGATATTCTATCAGCGAAAACGTAAGTATGGGATGGAAAAATTAATAAAAATGGTCCAAAAACAAAGAAGTTTTTAGACTCTTAAAGTTAGACTTTTGAAATTATTCTTCTATTCTTGTCACATAAAATGTCATTTGTACTGGATGCTTCCAATTCAATATAGCGGGACTTGTAAGTGACATGAGTCACATGCAGTTATAGTGTGTTCTCTGTTTATTACAGATTTTAAAACGCCAACAACACCGCCATTTTTTTAAACTGTGGGAGGTTCTGAGAGACATGGGTATGCCATGCCACAACACCTTATTGATCTGGTCCAATGCCTCTACATAAACAACTGCTTTTTCGTTAAAATAGACACCGACTGTTCAAATGTGTTCTTCATCAAGAAAGGCGTTAGACAGGGATGCGCCCTTTCACCTCTGCTCTTCAATGTATATGGAGAGTATATTATCCGGAAAACTCTTGAGGGCTGGGAAAAGGGGTTTGCTGTTGGTGGAAAGCGCATTTCCAATCTGCGATATACAGACGACACCGTTCTCGCCTTGTTACAACGTTTGACAACATGAGGGAGATACTGTATAAATTGGAGATGGAGAGTGACAACTTAGGGCTTGCAATGAATAGGCAGAAAACCAAGCTTATGGTGATAGATCGTGCGGGAAAACTAGCGGGCGCCCATAGCATCCAGGGCATCGATACCGTGGACAGTTTATTTATCTGGGCTCTAGTATCAATAATGAAGGCAGCTGCGTGCCGAAAGTAAAACGACGGATAGCTATGGCTAAAGATGCTATGACGCGTCTCCAGAACATCTGGAAAAATCGCGGTGTAAGTTTCAAAACCAAGGTTCGTTTGGTCAAAGCACTGGTTTTCCTGATTTTCCTCTATGGAGTTGAGAAGTGGACAATCCGAGCAAGAGAAAAACAGAGGATAGACGCATTCGAAATGTGGTGCTGGAGGTGGATGCTGCAAATCCCATGTACAACAGTCTGTCCTTTTTCAACTCAATATTAAGACCCGATTGTCCACAGTTTGCTTACAGCGTATTTCGACCTACTTTGGGCACCACAAAGTCAAAGTCAAAAAGTTTATTTCAATTAGACGATTAAACGGCACTTTTGAACTTCATCATTTACAATTCAGTAAAATAATAGTATTACATTAATAAAGTGACTCTACTGTTCATTCGGAAAGGTAGATTCTTATGGAGAAGAACGGACAAGAAACTCCATAGTTACTCTTTTCAAATAAAGTACCTAATGCGAAGGGGAGATAGCAGCCTTGAAAAGCTGGTCATTGTTGGCAATACCGAAGGAAAGAGAGCACGAGGCCGGTCGCCAACACGATGATCTGATCAAGTGGAAGAAGCTATGTCCTCAAGCAAATTCCAGCAGGTGGTGATGGCAACTTTGGACCGGTATCGATGGAGACAGATTGTCCGCTTAAAGGGGTCCAGTGACCACGATTCTCAGAAATGAGGGACCGACTGAAGAAGAACTGAGTGACGTCACACGCAATTAGTGTGGTCTCTGTTTATTCCAGATTTTAAAACGATCGCCATTTTTTGAGATTTTCAAGCATATTTTTTTTCTTGTCTGCTCTCTAGCTTTTGAGAAATGTATTTAAATGAATCCAGTCAATACCCTATTGCATATAATTTTGGCATTTAAGAAGTCGTTTTCGCTGTCAGAACGTCACTGTTTTGGCTGTTTCTGCCTTTTAGATTAGTGTGTGTGACTTGGTCAAGGATAAAGAGAAATGCCCAATCTTAAAAATCATTTTTATAAGAATGACAAAACTCGCTTTACCCACGCAAAATACCATTCTCTATCCAATATCTCCACAATCACCAGGAAATCAGCGTTATCGAAAACACAGCGATATTGTCCGTAACTGAACGAAAATGTCGCAATAAAATTGTGTTCCTGATAAATATGTTCAATAACTCGTGGTGTTTCTCGTCTGCGCGCCGCATCGGCCATCCTACCACAGAACCGGGCCTTGTATGTTAAAATTGGATTTTAACCTGCCTCTGACAGGTGAGATTGAAAATTTGAAAATTTGAATTGGTTCTTCTGTAGAGCACTCAAATTTATATGGTTTATCGCCTTCGGTTCTAGATCTAGAAGATTGGATGGATACTCTAACCGTTTATGTTTTGATCTTCGGAATTGGATGACGAACGATGCCAAATATGATCTAATAAGATTGGCTTTGAAGACTCTAAAGCAATGGTTCCCAACCTTTATCTGACCCAGGACCTATTAGATTTCTCTGTTGTCAGGGACCAGAAATTAAGAAGAAAATTAAGCTTCGTTAATCTCAAAGTAAAGTTATATCACATAGAATTATGGATATTTACTTGTAGCATAACTAATCTTGATATCAAAAGTAAAGAGAATTGTCATATAAAGCACAACATTTCTAATAGAAACCCGGAATTAGTTTGCATCTGCAATTTCTGAGGTGAAAAAATTGGAATTCTAAATCTTTTGCGGACTATATTTAAGCTCTGGCGGACCACAGGTTGGGAACCACTGCTCTAAAGCAATATTATGTTTAACTACGTCATCAAAAGCTAGGAAGTCTTCAGTTTCAGAATGAATAGGTTTAATGTAGACAGGTCTGCATTATCGTCCACGACTGTACCATAGCTAAAGATTAAACGAGATATTTTATAAACACGTGCCCACGCAGATTTCAATTTAACAGGATGCAAACGAGTGGAACTCTCTGCCTGCGTCTGTGTTTCCGAACGCATACAATCCTAATCTCTTCAAAATAAGAGTGAACTTGCTCGTGGCTTCTTCTGGCTAAGCTCGCTCCATCGTCGATTTTGTCTCTGTCATCTATAACCTAGACTAGAGTCAAGAGCAAACCCATATTAAATAAAAAAAAATGTTCACATTAACTTACGTTAAATTGGTACAGTAGCTGAATCAACTGTCCTACAAACCGGAGTAGATTGATTCCACAGGAAGCACTGATTTGAATGGCTTGGCTTGTTGTTTGGTTGTACTTTCAGTAAATATGAAAATTATAGCTCATTGACGCAGTGACTGAACAAATTTCTAGTCTGCAGTGTCTAGTTTAATTCCCGTGCGGGAAATAATTTTATATGGCTCAAGAATGTGTGCCACATAAACGCATTTAAAGCACCTGGGTGACCTCATTAAAACAATGTAAAGTTGATCCTAGGCGGTGCGTTTACAACCTAGGTCGTTGACCGCATCGGGTAACTACTTGTAGCTCTACGACACCCGCGGGACTTAACTAGGTGTTATATAAGGTACCTGACATGAGAGTGTGCAGAGCTGTACGAACCCTGCGCAGTTTTGCAGTGCCTTACTTAGTAACATGGATTTCTCCTTGTTGGGAGGAAAAGGCGGACAAAGTTGGTTATGGGTGGAACGAGGGTCATTTGGGCAGACAGCTGAAGTAGGGTTGCAGCGAAGTTTGTGTGAAATGTAACAATGTTGACGTGAGTGAGACGTGTTGAGCTACTCATCGAAATATGGCTTTTCATTAATTACTTGCTGAGGTGTAAACTACTGATTACCTAGTTTGAATATGGTTGCAAACACTTTGCTAAGTGTGGAGTGCTGGGTTCAATTCCCTGGTTGGGCAAAGCATGATTCGGTTTTCTATCAGCACAGTCTTGAGTGTATGTACTTGTAGTGGTGCTGTATGTCGTCATCTATATCATGGAACTTTTCGTTAGAAATTAAGTGTAATAGAGAGAAAATATTCAAATTGCACAAAATTTCGTCGCAGGAAAGGGGTGGAAATGATCACGAAAACGAGTGAAAGTGTTAGGAATCATGTCACTTACTATAACTGAACATAATTCCTTAAAAATAGGTAATAAGCGACATGTCCAAAAGCAAAGTCATTAAATCCGAACTTTATATAAATAATTTTATGTGAAAACCAAAGTTTGCACTGTATTTACTTCATTATAAGCGATTGGTCAATATAACTAGAGTCATAATAAACGATTTTCACTATAGGTTAAATCACTTTGACACGTCAATCTTTTTTGGTAATTTTAAACTAGATGAGGCCGGTGTTTCCTAGCTGGCTACCCTGAGAAGAAACACCGAAACTAACTCAGATGTCAAAGTCTCTTTAAAGTCCATACAATCTGTACTGGTCAAATCATATGAGAACCATGTAGGTTTATGTCTGAGGTGGCCTTTTGAGAAAAGTGTCACACTGATTTGAGTGGACCTGTCCAGATAGTGCAAGCATTTGTCAGTTATCGTGTAGCTCAAACTTAGAACTTGAAGGAGCTTAACGATTTGACGAACAATACAAAAGTAAGGAGATTTGGGGAGGCCGTATAAATAACTCAAACTGCCAGACTAACTAAAATGAAACCCTAATATTATTATGGCGATCTACAATCTCAATGAGCAGTCGTCATAGACGTCACAATTATTGGTCACAACCAAAATATGGTGAATCTTATTACTGCCTGTAATAAAATAAGTTTCTACCTATCAAGTGTTACTTCAAAATCTATAGGCGCCCAAAAAAAACTCATTTAAAATTGCTCTTCAAATATATGTACTTTTTTGGAAACGCAGCGTGGCATTGTCGCGTCGCAACTGTTTGTAGGAGCCTGTTACACCTCTTGCACGTCAGTCAGTGCCCGAGGTTTTAGTGGAGTGCAATTATTTAATGAGTGCAAGCTGCAGCATTTAAGCAATTTATAGGTAAGTACCACAATCCTCACCCATATAACGTAACTAAAACTGTCCGAGGCTACTGTTAATAACGTTATATGTTAGCCATATAACGTTATTAACAGTAGCCTTTAGGATATGGATATGGATAGGATTACGAATTTTTAATCACGAAATTTTAATTAAAACTACATTAATTATTTCTGATTTGAAATATAATTAAAATCCTACAGAGCGTGATGAAACATTTTATATAAACCTATTTTTCTTCATCAAATTGTGTACAAAGTGAAATGCAACGCTCCAAAATAAGTCTCGAAATTACTTTACACTTGCAAACAAATTATTTTTTGCTCTATAGTGTTTCTCGACAAAGCTTTATGAAGTAACAAAGACGGAATTTAAGCGTTCTTTTAATATTTATTCGCACGGAAAAATCTTTAGGAAATTTACAGTAAAAAGAGCTACGCACTTGCGCTCTTTGTACTTCAAAATGTTGAATTTATTATGACGAACTATTGTTGGGCTTCCTTTAAATAGGCTTAACAACGAGTGCTGGTAAAATACAGGAAGTACAACTGCTCAGGGAACCGAATAGTTGTTGCAGCCTTTGAGCAACTTACCCAGGGAACCTTTAAATCTTAGGTACATATTTTCTATTGTTGCGCATTGCATTCGAAGAATAGAAACGACAGAATTATTATGAATGATGGAAACCTGTGTGTGCTGATACCTTTTTGAAAGAAATAATTTAATTTGCAATGATAAATGCTTCGGATAGACCAAACTCCCAGAGCCCCAAGATGTTATTTTTCTCAGTAACAACAAAAAGTGTGGGGTAGAGTATTGTTAGTGGCTGTGTTCAACTTGGAACGTAGATTCCTGCAAGCTTAGGCCGCATACTCAATCCTTATTAAATATATTTAGGTGGTAAAATACTAATTAGTTCATATAACCCCTGTCGGGCACAGCAAGATAAGTATCTAGGTTAGGAGAGAGGCAGCATTTTATGATATGTAAAATTACTTAGGAAACTCTTCATAGTTATCTATGATGTAAATAGAATTAACAAATCAAATAAAATTTTAAGATTTCAATAGGTACTTAAGTTATAAGTCACGACTTTATTAGTCGATCACTTAGAAATTCGTTTACTGAGTAGTAAGTAGCTCTTATTGAGTAAAATTTGTTTAAGTTCTCTTAAAAATAAGTTAAATTTTTCTTCTTTATTAATATATGATTTAATGGACATTAGAAAAGTACTTTTAGAGTGCATTTTCAATCGAGAACTTGGTAAGTTTAGCCTAGATTGGTGTCTGAGTAGATAGCGTGTCTAAGTGTCTCCACGTTTTGAATAAAATTCCTGATGTTTCCGTACAAATTTGCATGTCTCTTAATATATAACAGGGAAGGGTCAGTTTTTAAAAGAAAGGTTTACAACTGTCTGTTTGCTCAATATTTACCAGGATTCTAACCAATTTCTGTTGAAGGGTGAAAAGTGTTTGTGCATCTGTGCTGAACACGCACCCGAAATCTTATGCGCTACCACCAACGATGCCATGAAATGAAATTGTTTTGCGTCACTGAAATCTAAGATACTGTCGTGCCAGCGACACGAAGAAGAAGAAATATTCGTTATTTACACCTACTATGCCCAAACCTTATTCCTGGTGGCGACTTGTTTTACTGGAGGCTACAGGACTATGCTCTGTTACCTACATAATAAAAAAGGAGTGCACTGTAAACGAGATCGAAAAAACACGGCAATTGCATTTAACTGAGTGCTCAGCCACATACGAATTTCAATAAGCAAACGTGTCGGAGGTGTTTTTCACAAAACGACCCCCGAGGGCGACACAGAAAATCCCATTTCCCTCAGTTTCTCTCCAGAAACAAGGATGCAGCGTCACGAAAAGAATGCGAACAAAAAGGCTTGATTACAAATGGATGGAAAAGTTCGTCAAAAGAAATTCCAACAGGAAAATAACTGGAATCGTATGCAGTGGCTTTCGAAGGTATTCACGGAGTCGATGCACAAAGTAATAAAAAGGTAGCAAGTCCCGGTTGTAAAATTATAATAGACAGAGTGATAGTATAATGTAAGCATTAAGCCAGTGGTGTCCAACGTTTAAAGAGTATGGGCCGCATTTGGGTTAAAAGTAGTCAGTTCGTACCGGTCTGTCAGCATTTTTTATTTTCGCGATAACCATGTTGTGGATTAGTGCTTTTAATGAAACAATTTATCTCAATGTGATTTTTATTTTTTAATATAACTCATTACGTTATGATTTTTGAAGTAAAAACTTCTTCAGCGGCGTTGTGCAATTTTCGGGATGGGTAAAAAATATTAAACTCGCGTCAGGACACGTGACCTGATCGAAAATTCGTGAGAAGGAGGGAGAGTAGACCGCCGCAAAATTAATATATTTTATATCCGCAAAATATCAAAAATGCACAACGTTAATGTTCAAGTTTTCACTTCTGCCGGCACTCCCGTAGTGCAACCCGTTGTTTTTTTTTACGAAACAATTAATTGGAACTTTCGAAAATTTTGTACCCTAACATTTAAAACAGTGATGTTATCGTAACAAGTACTATACATTGGAATAACAATACAATAGTACCATTTGCTACAATTAAATTCCTTAACTCAAGAAACTATCACAATGTTCGTCAAATACTTACAAAGTTGGCATGGAAAGTCTTAGTAAGAACTTCCCCAGCTTTACCACACTTTAAATTAAACGTCAGTTTTAAACAGTCTTTAAAACAAGAAAACTTTTTGTTAAATTGACTAAGTTTTTTGTACAAAGTAACTTTTGTATGTTAAGTTCCAATAGATGTTGTACCACCATTACTCTTTTCTTCGACCTTGGTTAGAGTCAAAACAATCGTAACTACTTTAGTAAATAAGTATCTTGTTATTCGAGATGTTTGCGTCGTAATCGGATCAGGACCTCCAAAAATTTTCTCTCAAAGACACATAATCATCATCTTCTGCCCTGGTCCCATATTATTATATTTCATTCGGATTGGAAATCGTCTAATGACTCCTTCGGCTCTGGGCGGGGTAGAAGGGATTTTCAAACTCTAACTGACTAATTTTGGGAGGTTTTAGTCAGTAAGAGCCGCCCTGGAACGCAAAGGGCATTTGGAGGGGTCCAAATGCCCTTTGCGTTTCAGGGCCGCGAAAACAGTTTCGAACAATTCTGCAATTGTCCATATTACTTGGGGTCGGTGCAACACGTTTTCTCCTTCTATTCCGACTTGTCAACCGTCACGCACTGACTCCCTTTTTAAGGTTCCGTACCCTAAGGGTAAAACAGGACCCTATTACTAAGACTCCGCTGTCCATCCGTCTGTCTGTCCGTCTGTCTGTCCGTCACCAGGCTGTATCTCATAAACTGTTATAGTTAGACAGATGAATTTTTCACAGATGATGTATTTCTGTTGGCGCTTTAACAACAAATACTTAAAAATAGAATAAAATAAATATTAAATATAAACGTGTTTTTTTTGGCCGTGTTGATAGATAATGGGACGGAACCCTTCGTACGCGAGTCCGACTCGCACTTGGCCGGTTTTTCATATCACTCTTCATACATCTTATCTATTCCAATTTTTATTTAAACTTTTTTGTCATCAGTGTCCAACTGTACATTCTTTTTAAGAGCATATAATTTCATAACCAACCTCCTTGTTATGATGAGCCATGAGTTGCAATAAAATAAGGTACAGGGATTCGAACTTAAAACCGATATCTGATAGACAACGTTTTGTCAATAAAGCAGTCTGAAAAGTCAGGGAGCCATATGGCGACAATTGGCCAGAAAGATTGGCATTGCCATCGTGCCAGTGTGCCAGACGAGTCGGCACGTGCCCAACTGGCAGTGACACTCGCTTTGTTCCATAAAAAGGTGTTCTTACTACGTTTAGTTTACTGTATGAAGCCAAATTCCCACATTGAGGGGTCAAAAACCGCATATTGAGTACTATTTTGTTTGTGAGTGGGTTGTAGATGCAGCTGTTGAATAATAAGGTTTAGTGCACATGGATCATTTTTATTGACAAGTGATGTTTTAACAATGTTATGATAAAAACGGAAAAAATAATTCTAAAATGGTTTGGCCATATTGACTGTATCATTCAGAAGGCGACTTAGAAAAGATATTTACTCGATAAAAAGACAGTCTTTAGTTGATGTTATGCAGAAAGACCAGTGTCAATTCTACTAAATAGCAACGTTAGCATTCTCATCGCACGAAGGGTTCCGTATCATCGTCTATAAAAACGGCAAAAAAATCACGTCTCTTATATGGGAGCCCCCTAAAATATTTATTTTATTCTGTTTTTAGTATTTGTTGTAATAGCAACAACAGAAATACATCATCTGTGAAAATTTCAACTGTCTAACTAACGGTTCATGAGATACAGCCTGGTGACAGCCGAATGGACAGCGTCGAGTCTTAGTAGTACGGTCCCGTTTTACCCTTTGGGTACGTAACTCTATAAATGAGTAGAATTGGCGCTAAGATGTGTAGTACTCGCAACCAACGTGCGAGTAGGACTAGATGTCTGAACGTTAATGTCGCTAAATTTGCATCTATGGCACGTGGCACGTAAGCTCCCCCACGGTAGAAAAGCGTGACTTTATGTATGTATGTGAACTAACCACATATGTTTCCCAACTATGTACAGAAAATATAGAATGAAAATTACACTTCCAAAAACTTCCGGATGTCCGCGAACCAGCAAAGGATTATAATTGACAATTACTGGACCCTTTGTGGCACCGCCGCCGTGCGGGTAAAACTAGTTCCGAGTCCAAAAGCAATTTTTTACAGAGTTTTTTGCTTTGATATTCTCATTTACAATCTAATTTCAGTATGTATTCTGTGAGACACAGTGAGCCCGCATACGTTACAAAGGCACCAAAAATAGTTTTCAAAAACTTTTCCCTTGACTATTTATTCCGACAAATATTCGTTACAGGCACAGTGTTTCTTCACTGTTCTTGTTTGTATCATATCTGCGACATACCTACAAAAATCTAATATGAAAGAACAAAGATTAAAAAAAACAGTAAAAAGACTTTCTGCGGAACAACGCGCTGTGAAACTCCAATATCCCTCAAACAAAAGAGTGCACCTCTGAAATGTTTACAAGACTCTTTGTGACAGTAGATGGTTAGTTGTTTTTTGTAGTACAGTGTCTGGAAATGTTAATAAAAGTCTATTAGACAAAGACAGTCTTCTGTTGCAAAGCCAAAAGGCCTGAAATTAATTTTGTATATTTTAACCCGGTACTAAATAAATCTTTTTATTAGATATTGTGAAGCACTTGAAATCCATTCTACAAATAAAACAAAGTTAAAATTTTTCTCAATAAAGAAGTAAGCTACTTTCGTAGACATGGTTGCTACGGCGTAGGCCTTGTTGCTACGCCTGCTACGAATGCTAAGATTTCGTAGCAAAGAATAAAGTACTTTGCTACGAAATCGTAGCATTCGTAGCAAAGTACTTTATTCTTTTGTTTGATAATATGAGCACATGACATTTTGCGGTGATGATAGGTGGAGTAGGGTGGTAAACGAGTGGCATCCACGGAAAGGAAGAAGTCTTCCGGCGGCGAGACGGTCAGAGGGTATTTCTTCCATCGCGCATAGAACCTGAATGAGGTATGCACAGTAAAATGGGGCATCGCACAAGAGAAACGAGGTAAATACTCGGCAGTGGGCAAAGTTGGGCATAGGGATGTAATGCAGGCCATTTTTTACGTCACGGAGAGCTTATTTACTACTGAATACCTACTCTATTATTTATTTGCTCACGTCATATTATTATCAACTGTTCTATAAACAGTTACTATTATAAGAAATAATAGCCATGTTCGCAACCGCTGAAATATTTTTAATTTGCAAACATCCAAAACAAACATTTCGTTTTAGTAAACTATTTGATGCTAGAATTGTTTGAATCAACATTTACTCTTTGTTTCCAACTAAATCTGGTATTACGATAGGTTTTTAGGTAAGTTATAATACAATTATATTTTTTTATATTGGTGTTTGTAGTATACTCAAAACCTTATCGCTTTTATAATAATTCGTATTATAGAAACAAATACTATTGACACTGTAAAAGATATTGTTATCTTCTTAATACTTTATTTTACAACGTATATATGTGAAACATCTCGCTGTGTTAGCTCGTGACTATAGAATAACAGCCGCACGGTTCGATCAAGGTAAAGCAACGCTTGTCAACGTTGGTCTGTGGATGGGTGCCCATCTTAACATACCGAGTTTCCTCCATGCCTCGGAAAGCATGTTAAGCCGCTGGTCCCGGCTGTCATTTATAGATCTTTGGCAGTCGTTACGGATTGTCAGAGGCCAGTAAATCTGACTCCCGTCTTGCCAAGAAGTACCGTGTTACCCAGTTAATGGGTTGTGGAGGTTTGGTAGGCAGCCGCTCCACGAAAAATGCTGGTATTCAGCTGAATTCGGTTTGACTGCGAGCCGACCCCAATATAGTTGGGAAAAAGGCTAGGCAGGTGATGAACATCTCGCCTATGTTCCTCAAAGGGTGAGGTGAACCTAAAGAACATCCACATCTCGCTAGTTATGTTTAAGTTCAATATAATACGGAACAAACCCATTACTATTAAGCGAGCACAGATGCAGACACCTGGCTGTAGAATTCCAGATGAAAACCCTGGACCTCATGTACTGCAGTAGGCATTGCAGCCAGTAAGTTTCCCTTAGCGTAGTTTGAACCAATTCAAGCTTACTAAGTAATGCGATGCTCGCTCAATAGATTAGAATCCTTGAGCGCTAACATGAGTTTGATCTGTTTAAGAGTGGCGTCTCTGCGTGTGGCAATTTGTGTCTACATTATTAGCAAGGGTTCAATAATTGTGTGTGGATATTAATAAATAATCTAAAAAGCTGTACTTCTAAATTAAATACAACCAGGTAACATTTTGGCACAGACTGGCCTGTTTTTTTTATTCCCACCCTGGACAAATCTCTGTGTGATGACCACGATCATTTGTTCTGTGTCCAGGTGTAATTTGTCTATAATTTAGAAATATATAAGTATGTTTATCAGTTGTCTGGTTTCCATAGCACACAGGCTCTGCCTAGTTTGGGATCGGATGACTGTGTGTGGGTTGTCCCAAGATATTATTATTATTTTAAACAGGTACAATACAATTTTGTTAAACATTTCTACGGCCCAAGGTAAAATTAGCTTGTGAGAACGGAGCCCTTAGTTGAATAATTTTACAGCTTTAATCACGAGGTAGATTTTATACAGTTTAACATTAAGTTCTTGAGAGCTTTCATGGCGTAAACGGTCTTTTGATATGCCGTTATACATAATGTGAAATTTTGGTTTACATTAGTACATAACAATTATTAAAAAACTAACCATAAACAATATTTTGTTGCTTTGCTTTTGTGCAATACTTCAACGTTATTAATATTTTCATGAATTTTAGTGATTGAATACGTTGCTTGATAAAAAATCTGTGTCGCACATTCAACCAAGGTGTACCATATTTTAGTCTAATAACTAAAAAAATGTTGACAGTACTCTGTCAGTCTCCATTTGAAACATTGCTTTTGTATGAAAAATGGGGAGACAGTATTCTTTTGCCAAAAAGGCTTTGTACTCCATGACTAAAATTACTTGATTTTTTTTGTGTGTGTTCACTGGCGGCCTGGAATATTTAAATGCATGTCTATTTCAATATCGAGAAAAATCTTTTCAATTAAAAATATGGAATAGTGCATTCATTTGATACACATAGGGCGTTGTTTCATTTTCGATTAACTAATTGCACTGCACAGGGTGTGACTTTAATAATTTCGATGAGTTGTCACTGTTTCGTTTCTTCGAAAATCGATGTTTTCAAAAACAAATCTCACTCGTAATTTCTTAACTCTTTACCTCTTAATAAAATGAAAAATCTCGATTTTCAATACTGTATAAGAGCTGAGTCATAATATTGGGTGTACACTTAAGGGTCTAATTTTCAGTTTATGTCTATAAATACATTAGACAGAAAATTTCTATAAAACTATAAAGCTAACATTAACGAGCTTATCATAACATTTTGAAGAGTGCTCCATATTAATAATTCCATAGACAGGCAGAATTTATCAGAAGAGAATACTTCAACTCTCCCTGAAATGTACAGCAACATTGTATTGCTACTTTGTTGAGTACTTAAGTACCCACTTTATTGAGAGGGAAACTACTAATAAATTGTAAGAAACTCGCAGCTCAGAAATGCATTGCCGATTTGTATCTTTATTTTCTCCACCGATGAAGGATTTCAATTAATTATTTTTTCTGAATGTACATTTATTTATACAGACAAAAAAAGTGATTCATTGAAATTGGCAAACAATGCCATTTGCCGTGTTCTAGACATATTCATGTCAAAGTCAAAGTCAAAGCATTTATTTCAAATAAACCAATATCAGGTACTTTTGAATTGTCAAAGTCAGTCCGTCAAAAAAATGAAGCTTCTTGCACGTTCCAAAGCGTAGATCTCGATGGAGAAGAACGCGCAAGAAACTCCACGGACACTCTTTTAAATAATTTTTATGTAACATGTAACTGTAAAAAACTTAAATTAAAAATTTAAAAAACCCCCGACACAAAAACCTATTTATTTAACAACCTGTACATAAAAACTAAAACACCGCTAAAAATATTAATAATAATTACAACAAAATATTAGTTAGGAAAAATCTAAGTAGGTACATACCTATTAATATTTTTACAAAGAAAACGTCGCGTCGGGGGGACCGCTTTCATTTCCTATTGTATATTCATCTATTTTGTCTAGTTAGGTTTAGTTACAATTGTTGCGTCGGGGGTTAATGATGTCAGTTGGGATTTTATGAATGGACAATTTAAAATTGTCAAAAGTCAATGTGCGAAACGTGTTCGGCCGACCTCAAGAAATATGGGACATCATCTGACCCCAATATTTTTGTGGTCCAGTGCTGAGTATGAAGTCCTGGGTTCAATTCCCGAGTCGGGCAAACTGTTATTGGGTTTTCTATCTGAACTTTCTCAGTAGCTTCAAAGGATTTGGACTTGTGCTCGATTAATGGCAAAAGTCTCGCCCCATGCTACATGGGACCTAAAGACAACTAGCGAAATGTACGCGTAGCAAGACAACTAGCGAAATGTACGCGTAGCAAGACAACTAGCGAAATGTACGCGTAGCAAGACAACTAGCGAAATGTACACTACCTAAACCAAGTGTCAGAAAAAGCCACGCAAATATCTTTTTCCTTGTGGGAATCGATCTACTATTAAATAAAACTCTTAATATTACAATGCTGAGCCACTGCGCCAATAAAGTTAATTTTTATGTCACTATTCCGAAGTATATTTTTTTGCATTGTTTCTTAACTCTTATTAAATTTGATTAACGTTTAGAATCTAACTAGCAGTCGGAAACCTAGCAAAATAATAAATAGAAGAAATAGATAAACACTCATTATATATTTCAAAATCTGAACATATGGGAACGTATAGTAGTTTCATTTAAGCATGGCAATATCGATCATTACCCTTTCCCTAAAATTTGTTAATATGGAGCCGAACAAAAAACTTTATTCCACTATTTTATTTTACAAAATTCAGGATCACGATACATATAAATGTATGTCTTTAATTCCGGTTTTACTAAACTATGGACTCGTAAGAGGGCAATGTCCGCAATCACCATGTTTAAATGATAAAGGTATACTTAATGATTTGCGGCTCATGTTTCTTCTTTCTTCAACGTTCGATGGCCTTGTTGTATATGCAGCTTCCTAGATTAAAATAGGTTATATAGACATCAATTTGTATATGTTACGGTCAAAATGATATGCATACTTTGGGAAATTGAGTACAATTTATATTTATTACTTGTCTTCTTTGTTTTAGCGAATCTAACAAACAATATTCATTTCCAAACAATAATCTCATTGTAAGGTTTATTTATTTTATTATCACGTTGACCCTAACATATATAACACATCTTATTCTAAACTTACCTTTATGCCAAAGTAGACTATCTACGAGTATAATAAGTATCATTTATATTAAGATAGGTAGTGCAGAATCGGTGACTTACCTGAAAAGAACAAAAGGAAAGAATTAATAAACAGTTTTAATTAATAAATAGTTACACAATTTACAACTTTTGCAATTTTGAACTGAGATCTTGGTGAGCGAGTTTCGAACAAGCATGGTTCTTAACACGAACGAAAAATGGTCAGAGGTGGTAGTGCCCTCAAACACAAGCTAAACTGAAATAAGAAATGAGACTAAACATCTTTATTTAAATTTAGATTTTCTGTAATTAGTATTTTCTCTAATTTAGGTATTTTTCTTTCACTTGATAGAAAATACCTTAATATGAGATGTCGACTATGTGTTCAACTTAGCTTTGAGAAGAAAAACATAAAACTAAGTTGAAGACATAGTCGACATAGACATAATCCAAATAGCCCTATTATTTTAGTTTAGCTTATACACAACATAATCAAAACAAATATCTGATATATATATATAATATTTCTATGAGGAATAAGAGGCCAATCACAAGAAATCTGTTAACTGAGAAACAATACATTACGATATTTACAAAACCCTTGTTTGGTTATAAATAACAATACCAGATAAAAGTTGATAAAACCAAAAAAAAATCTTCATTATCATTACGAACGGGTCCAAGCTACGAGCATGCAGGTTCCTGAGCGTTGAACACGCTAAATTCCTAATAAATAAAATAATTCAACGTAATAAACCAACAAATTGTAAAAAGCTGTAAGATAATTCCTTCCGTTGCTAAAGTCACCCTACGTGAAAAATTAAAACCGGCATACAACAAAATGTCAAGAATATTATTATTGTTTCCGCTCGTTTTCCCCCGTCGCCGAAGCCGAGGCAATCCATTAAACTGTTAGAAAGTAAAAACTTTAGTCTAGTATCTACTCTAACTAACCCCTTGAATTAACTACTCAAATGAAGTCCAAATCATTTAAAATTAATCTTTATTGTAGGCATCATAAAGGTGATTATTGTAGTGGGGTGTCCAGTGGTGCCACCCTCAGGTTTATAGTGGTAGTTTTACGAAATAAGGGTGTGCTGTAATAGTTCAATAGTTTATTGATAGATGGCGCTACTTGTTCTGCTGCAATACAAATCCTTTGAAAACTTTACTCGCGGATCCATCATAACTTTTCAATGATAAGCAAAATAAATCATATTTTTATTTCTTTACGTATGTATACAAAATATAAGTTAGTAATAGACACAGAAACATGAAATAGAACATAGTTACATTGTTTTCTTTCATAAACAATGAATAGTGAAACAATACAGATGACTGAGTACGTACATAAATCAACAAAAATAAACGGAGATCAAAGAAGAGAAGGAAAAACTGACGTATTGTTATAACTTCATGAAAAGTGTCTCATTTTGATTTCACGGATCATTTAATTTACTGCTCTATTTGCGTTAGTATCGCAGCATCTTTTCGGCTGACTTCAAAGCTCATTACAGCTGTTTTGGCAAGTGTCCAAATCTTCAGCGATTTTCCGTTTTACCGGCCTAGCTTGGCCTTGGGTGGCCTTGATCTACTTGCATGTATTCCATTGACCCGCGCCCAGTGACGATGCGAATTCTTATTGGTTGAACTTCTCGAAAATCTTGAAATAATTTCGCTTTTCTGCACGGCAACGAATTACCTATGTTATTTAAGCTACCGAGATAACGCTATGTTATAACTGCTTTTTGGCAATGGCCCAAGTCTCAGATTTTCCTTTTAGTGGCCTGGCCTTTCGTGGCCTTCGGCGGCCTTGAGCTACTTATGTACACTTCCTTGACCTCCCGCCAGGTGTCGCTACGAAGGCTACTTGCAACTTTGGCAAAAACTTTTCCAATCGTGGTAGCGCTTTCCGCTTGCTAATTTTTAGACAGACGATTGCTCAAAAAAATGTGGTGGGGAAGCGAGGGATTCGACTCGCGACGGTAGGTGACATTAGTGACTTTCACTTCTGAAGTTAAAATTACTATTCGCTGCTGTTTCACGTAATTTACATTTCTTAGGCTCTTGGCTCACGTGAATCGGAGTTTTTTAACCATTGATTTAAGTTTATGTCCTTAAATCCTTAAGTATGGATCAGAATGTTGGGCTGTGAAAAAAAGACGGATGAGAAAAGATTGCATGTAGCGGAGATGAAAATGTTGAGATGGATGTGTGGAGTATCGATAATGGAGGTAAGGAACGAGTTCATTAGAGGTAGTTTAAAAGTGGCGCCAGAGACGGAAAAGTTAAAAGGGAAAAGCTTATCTTGGTATAGTCTTGGTATGTGAAGAGGAGGGATAAAATGCACGTAACTAAAAGAGTTATGAATATAAATGTAGATGGATGGACAGGCAGAGGAGGCCAAAGAAATGATGGATGGATTGTGTTAGGAGTGATATGAAAGAAAAGGGAGTTAATGATAGCGTGACGGCTGACAGGACAGAATGGAAGAAAAACACGTGTTGCGCCGACCCCAAGAACCTAACATGGGATAAGGACAGGAAGATGAAGATGATTAAAGTTTATGTCCCAAACATTTTTTACCAGTCAACAATGTTTATTGTTTGTCTGAAGGTATTATAAAGATAACGACAATTTTATTCTTCTTTTTCTTTTGTACCTTAATACTAACTTTCGGCACACTGAATAAAATGGCGCCTACAAATCCGCCTGATGAGTAAGCATTGAGACTATCGACCCCATGAACTGGATTTATACAAATTTCGCTATAAACGTAAGTCGTAACATTAATATTTATATCGATTTCAATATTTATGATACGATTTAACAAGTTCAGGTTATGACAAGTTAACCTGAACTTGTTAAGTCGTATCGAGGCTAATGAGATTTATATAACTACTGTTGCGGTAATATTGCTAACTAGTGATCCTGACCTACTGAACTAGGTAAGTAATTGTGCTTTTTTTCCAAGAATAGACGACAGTCCTTTGTTTCAATTAACTCTGCCACCGCTCTTAGTACCACTTTAATAAAAGAAACAATTGCAATGCGTTTTCCTTTAAGGCAGTGGGCTTCTTTCTGTTTTAACTGTATTTACTTAATAAGAAAATAGTTGAATATAAAGACCACTGAAGAAACTACTGCCTCTAAGATTTACTTAAAGAAATTGCAATTAAGATTTCAAATATTTTGATTGATTTCAACATTGGCATTTCTTTCGCAAGTATTCCTAGAAGCTCCTGAGTTGTATTGCTAGGTCGGGTAAACTTTTATAAGGTACCCTGGTTTTCAGCCCGATTGAGAGGAGGAACAGGTTCGCTGTATTTTTCGTGTTAATTTAACTTTTACCTCTACTAGAGGTACCTATTGATTGCTTTACGGCTAAACCCGATTCCGAATCTGCCAGCAGTTCCTAGCTAGATATTGAATTTTGACATTTCTAATTTCAGTTTTGGAATTTTCTTTTTTCAAATATCCAATGTATAACTTTGGCAGTTCGATTTGTTTGCCTTTGAGCTCAATTCTCGCTTAACTTTGTCCACCTATAACAAGCCAAACAAAAAATTACTGTAATTGAAACTCTACTGCTATAAACACTGAGGACTTCCTTTGCTTGGCTGCCCCAGAATGGCAACTCCATTTTAAGGGCATGTCTCGCGTAAGTGTTGCTACACTGCCGAAATTTCGGAACAAAATACTTTTTACATTAGAAGAAGCATTTCCGTATCGTTATATTTTGTGCAGGTGTGCGGCCGGTAATACACATTATGTATCTACAAGACATGTGTTTTTTATTTATACTAATATAAAATAGCTAAAGAATTTGTTTGAACGCGCTCTATAGTCTCTGGAACTACCCGTCGGATTTGGAAAATTCTTTTTGTATATGATAGCCACATTTATGAGGAAGGCTATAGGGGACGGGAAAAAACGGGATATGCGCGTACGAAGTCGCAAAAGCTAGTACTATTACAATATTATAAAGCTGATTAGTTGGTTTGTGAATGCACTAATCTCAGGAACTACTGGTACGAAATGAAAAATTACGTTAGTGTTTGATAGCCCATTTATCGAGGAAGGCTATTTAACATTATTTTTTACCGACATCCACGCGAACGAAGTCGCGGGCACAGCTAGTCTATACTTCTATATTATTATTAATATTATAAAGAGGAAAGATTTGTATTTTTGTATGTAAAGAATTATGTAACTTAATAAACTACTGTACCGGTTTGAAAAATTCTTTCGGCAATGGATAGCTACATTATCAGCAAGTAACATAGGCTAGATTTTATCCCCGTACTCCCACGGGAACGGGAAGTACGCGGGTGAAACCGCGTGTTTAGTATACAGTCAAGTTCTCAGAACTGAACAGACATCATGTGTTGCTGGAGAGTTTGTCCGTAACATCTTCCTGCTATTCCGTAGCTTCTTCTGTTATTTTTCCCTCTGAAAAAGTGTTATTTCTCAGCATAGTTTGAGAAAATGATTTTTAGTTTTGATAATAAAGTTTTATAATCTGTTGCAATAATTTATTTAAAAAAAATATGTTGATATAAAATTCATAATAAGCTGGCCTTTTTAGCCAAATAATTTATAATCAGCATTGTCACGTTGAATGGCATTCCATTGATCGTGACAATTCTGCCAGTCTGTGGTCATTTTCCTATTGTCAGCAATTTGGACGAATTTTTTAAGTACTTTGTGTAAATTCTCTGTTTTTCTATTTTTTTTTCGGCCTAACGATTTTTTATTATTCTAACAAAATATTACTAATTACTGTAATAGTTATAAATATGTATGTTTATATATATATATTTATTTATTGATTATACATCTATATAAGTATAGTATTCGGTATATATTTTATACTTATATTTTCGTATTTTATTTGATTCTTTAGTTTAAGGCTTCACATACTCTTCTTCTCTTGTTTCAGAACAAGAGACACACAGGCAGGTCTGCTGGAAGAAATTTCGCCAGAAATAGCAGTTCCTTTGTACTCATAATTATAATGTTATTCAATACTATATTTCTGTGTGTACATGAATAATAAAATAAATAAATAATATTAAAAATTGTGGTTGTCTACAACTTATAATGCTCTATTCGGGCTTGGAAGATTTCCTCCGTGCATGCATCGATGGAGGCCGACCGACCTTGGCCGGTAGTGTAACAGGATTACTCCGCGGCGCAACAAATTGCATTAGGTGCCTGCAACTGGGCTCTTCAGCTTCTGTTTCACTATTAGCTTTGCACTGTTGTCTTAATGAGGTCCAAGTGTTCGCTCGTTTTTTTATTGGGTAGCTACGGTTTCTGCTCGTTAACTTCATTATTGAGTTTCTATTGAGTTTCGGTACCTAGAAAGTACACAATCGTTATTTAACTTGCATTAAAAACATTACCAAGTTTGAAATATTACGCTGCACTCCAGAACATAGATGGTTAACGTAGCTCAGAAAACTGCCCATCTTAGGACATGGCTGGACATGACTAGAAGAAGACGAAGCACAACACCGAATGGTGGAAGGAATGGAGGGAGGCCTTTGCCCAGCAGTTGGGCAGTTTGGGCATATAAAATGTAATAAAAAAAAAATTACGAGTAACTTGAATTCACATTCATAATAGAATTTGACGACACGGTTGGTGCAGTGGTTGAGTGATTGACTGCTGCGCTGCGTGTCGAGGGTTCGATCCCTGCACGGAACAAATACTTGTATAGCCCACAGATAGTTGTTCCGGGTCTGGCTGTTTGTGTCTGTTTGTAAACGCATCCACGATACAGGAGAAATTCCTAGTGTGTGGCACCTTTTTTTATAAAAAAAAGAATTCAGTTATTTAGTTTGATTTAACTTAACAACTGTCTTTCTCCAAGTGGTATTATCTCCTCACACCAGGTGGTATTTGTCTCGCTCTTACACATAAACCGGCTTCAAAATTCATTGCTGACAGGGGATTTCTTCGCCATGTTTGCCTTTTACAAGAAGTCGCTTGTAAATAAGTAATACTCAACCACGAACGACTTGCAATGGCGAGAAACCTTAAAGTTTATACAAAATGTAAACATCATTTTAAAACTGAGGTATCTTTTATGGCATCTTGTAAAAGACGAATACCAGGAAACTGGGATTTAGAAACATAAAAATGCTCTCAGTCCACTGGATTTACAAATCTTTAATACGAAAATCAAGAACTCGTACTTAGAAATGGATAAATATTATTCATAATATTCTGTACTTATACATTAAAATGTAATGTAGTCTTTCGTCACAGGATGTTCTGCAAATTATTTAATTTCATTGGAAATCAAAAATTAGCATCGTGTTGTGTAATCTGATTATCATTGGTGAAATATATTTTATTTCACAAAGAGAATCCGAACCATGATTTCATGTATGAAAAGGTATTAAATTAAGAGGATTAACGTTACATTAAAATTATTAATATTCATGTTGTTAATGTAGCTGCTAACGAGCACGGCGTGGCTAAGTTAAGCCATCAGAGCAAGCGTCGCATCCAGCTAGTCCGTACAATTTCTGCAGTGTTCAATTTCTGCTAAAAGCGAAATCTTTACCTATATATTACGCCACGAGAACATCAAGGGATCGTTTTTTTATAAATTTTAGGTTAACTCAACATAAAATGTACAACTGTTGTTTTTTATGAGTTGTGTATTACGACTATGGATAGCAAACGTTGTTAATACCCAGGAGTACTTTTTTATTTTTTTAATGATTGGAAATCATCAAATGACTTCTTCCGCTCTGGCTGGAAGGGCGTGTCAAACTCTTACTGACTAAAACCCATCCGTGTTCCTCCTAAAGCCCTTTGCGTTCCAGGGCCGCGGTGACTCTTTCGAACAAATTCCGCAACCCTGGCAGGCTCTGACATCTCATTGAGGCGCGCTTGAAACACAACGCGCCATCGACCCGGACCGTGGTGATCAGACAGCGAGCCACCCAACGCTCGCCGTCCGCAGGCTCGCGCCTACGGTGGCCGGGGATCGCCCTGCGACTTCCGACGCCCGGGGCGTCTGCTCCTGTAACGGCGGTTGAGGCGAAAGCCTTGCCTTTCCCTCGCGCACCCAGGAGTACTTACATACCTCGCTATGTCTCAAATCTTATCAACGAACTTAAAGTTTCTCTATGAGCTGTCTCTTAATATGATAAAAATATAACATATTTTTATATGTATAGGTATATTTTGTAAACCTCATTATAAATGTGATCTTTATATTATTATGAGAAATATCATATCTAAAAATAGCAACACAGCATTTAAAATTATTAACGTTGTAACAAGAAATTATTACTCCATTTCGCAAACATAGTTCCTATTGCAGAAAAGTGTTCAGCATAATGAAATGCGAACAATGAAGTTCTGGCTGCCACTATTTTGATAATAAGTCTGTTGTAGTGTTCGCAAGAATTTGTAGCTCGAGTAGCTGTAGTAGCTGTACTAATTGCCTCACTTCCTGCCCCTAACGAGAGATTATATTTTCAGAAATACTTGCTTCTCATAGTTGAGTGGCAGCTTGTAAATTCCAAACAACTCTCGTTCATTTTGTATTTAGTTCTGGATTCGTTCGTTCCAGGAATATTTAGCGAATTCGTTTGAGATTCAAACTATTCGTTTTTATGTTTGCCTACAAGGACTTTGAATTTTTCGGCGCAACTGTATTTCAATCGATTGCGTTTTAGGAATTTTATGCACCCCGTCGCAATGAAAAAATAAAAAACCAGTGATGGGCCCCTTTGACGACAGGACGTCAAAGCCTCTCTCAACTGGTAGCCGAATGTGCACAAAGTCAAGCACTATACGCTATTGGACGGAATTTTCGAAAATTAACAAGGAGAGAATTTCCCCAGTGGGATATGCCAATCTCAGCTATATTCAAGAGCTGTCTATGTTCTACAGTACTCATGACACTGACAGTACTGACTTCTCTTGAACATGGTTTGGTACGAGTAGCATATCGAAGTAGGTACATTGTACAACCGGTCTCTTCTGCGAAAATCTCTCTGTAGTGTATAATAAAATTATTTCATAAGAACAATGCCAAGTTGGATTATAAGTAGGTCCCATCATCATATCAGCTGACAGACGTCCACTGCTGGACATAGGCCTCCCCGCGCGTGTCGCCACAACAACCGGTCCTGTGCGTCTCGCATCCATCGGCTACCCGCAACCCTCACCTGGTCATAAGTCCACCTTGTGGGACGTATTCCAACGCTGCGTCTTCCGGAAGTAGGTCCTAGTAATCATTAAAAAGCAGTTTTTTTATTTTTATGGATGGGAAATCTTCAAATGACTTCTTCCGCTCTGTGTGGAGCCCCCTTCGGCTCCACACAGAGCGTGTCAGACTCTTACTGACTAAAACCCATCCGTGTTCCTTCTAAAGCTCTTTGCGTTCCAGGGCCGCGGTGACTCTTTCGAACACATTCACTACAATGTTTTAAGAAATAAATAAGAAATGGCGGAAAAGTTAGTTGCATCTTTTTTATTCTGTTTTTTTTTTTTAATTTCGCATTTTGTAGAGAATGTAGTGAGGTTGATTGGTAGCGTGAGTGTCAGACATCCGGTCTTGGCAAGGTGAAGGTGTTATCTAAGCCCAGTCACTGGGTTGTAAAGGTCGCATAGGAGGATAATCAATAAAAAATCCTAGTACCTATTAGGCATACAAAGTCGGTGGGATGGTAATGAAAAGGGAAGTTGGCGGTACTTTAATGGTATACCTAAACCACACATAAAATCTGTTTATACACCATAGAATAATAGTGTCACAAACAAAGCATCCCTTTTTTGTCGGGGGTTAAAAATGACGAGCAAACTTCAAAGTCATGTGCCATTGAACAATGTGCGGAGCTAATATAGCGATTGCACGTTTATGTGAGTAAGCATTCTCGGTGGGCGACACCGCGGCAGGAGGCAAGCATGTATCAGGGAAACAATGGCAGGATGTTTCACATTTTGTATCGATTGCCATCGAGGATGAGCAGCTTATGGAGAAAAGATTTCAGGGCTGAAATTGGTGTCTTATGATAGAGTTTCGAACGTTTTTAGTCATTTTCTTAATTCTCTTACATATGTGGTCCCACTGCTGGGGAAAACACAAAGAGCGTTAGAAAGCAATGGAGAGACACATTGCTTTCTAACGCTTTTTGTGTTTTGCCGTCTGCGGCCAACCCGTCAGGAACGAGTCTAAATCGTCACGCCAGCGTGTCTTTAAGAATAGTGTAAGCACTGAGAAGTGTTGCGGAATTTGTTCGAAAGAGTCACCGCGGCTCTGGAACGCAAAGAGCTTTAGAAGGAACACGGATGGGTTTTAGTCAGTGATTTGATGATTTCCCATCCTTAAACAAATAAATTAAAAAAGCGTGTCTTTGGCCTGCCTCGGCTACGACGCCCGTTCTCACCCACTACGCGACGATCCTGGCCCATGGGTCTTTATGCACTATGTAAGTGTGACCCAGTCCCAATTTTTCAGGAGACTTTTCAGGAGATAGACAGTTTCGAACATACGTATGGAAAAATCTTTTTCTTTTTACCAAATGGCAAGTACACCGCATAAAACTAAAAAATAATCACAGAAATCTGATCAGAAACCTCGGAGTAATAAGTTGTACATACATAAAAAAAACAAACCGAATTTAAAACCTCCTTCTTGTTGGAAGTCGGTTAAAAAACGGCGTTTGGTGCTCTCAAAACATAAAACTTACCGGCGAGTGCCAAACCGTTACCCTACAATAATGGAATTTGTGCAAACCAGAGTTATCTTTTAACTCAGAGGTGCTAACACGAAGTTAAATCTATATAATATTCTTTCTTTCTTTTTTACATTTCATGCGAGTGAAGCCGCGGGCAAATAAATCGGAATGAAAAGATATCTCTGGTTTGTGCACGGGAGCCCTAGCGTGCGAGTATGAATCGCACTTGACCGGTTAAAAAAGCTTTACTTATACAAACAGGTAAATACGCTCAAACCCTTTCATCAAACAGCTCGCAATCGTGGCTCGGGGAAATGATACAATTTCTGTTTACCTTCCTTAAGCAAAATTATTGCTGAACCGAAATTTCGTACTTTTCATTTTAATATTTTAAATCATAAAGGATTCATATTTTAGGTACTTGAAAAACATGGATAATTAATGTTTTACCCCTGTTTCGGTGGGCTACTAGCAAAACTGAAACTAAAATAAAATAGCGAAATATGGATGAACTAAATATCGTTTCGCGAATACATTTGATATGTCTGTCCATAAAACTGACTTTTATATTCAAATAAAAATCCTAATAAACTCTCCCCAGTTGCACATTTTAATTACTCCATGGGATGAAAATAGAAGCTATAAAACTGCAGTGCAACAGGATATGGAAACGGGCAAAAATGAGGTAACGAACAAAATGCAGCTTTAAATTTGTAGAAACATGTAATTGAAACCTGCGCTTTTGGATAAAATAAACGAAAAGCATGAAAACTATGAAAGTTCTGTTATTTTATTTGTTCGCAAACAGACCATTTTAAATATTTCGGACTATTTTAAAAAGTTGAATTTACAATCCCTGTCAACTATATTAATTTGCTGTCCGATTTCAATACGCTCAAAATAATCCTGCACTTTGTTTCGTACGAGAGAGTTCGTCAACCCCATTTTTTGGCTGTAAGGTTCCGCTCCGACACAAAAAGAGAAAACTGAACCACTACCTTACTTAAGAGTATCTCTTTGCCGTCCGTCTATCTGTCTGTCAGTTCAATTATTCTCTGGAACTATACTGTTAGAGGTTTAATTTTGAAGTTGAAAGTCAGTAAGATCTGCGGACTCTTGGCTTTCTTGCACAGAAATCATTCCAGCTGTGAGTTATGTTACATATTAATCTAGATTATATACTTTGTACCGCCCTTTTACGAAAATTTAATAAGATTAAAATAAAATTTAATTTAAAAAGTATTTACGGTTAAAGTTTATTATGGAGAAAAAATTGAGAAAGCTCATAATGTAGTTTTTATAGCAATGTTTAAAAAATACATTTTATTTAAAAATAAATACGGTTGAATTTCAACCACTGGGCGACCACTAGTTTTTATAATTATGTCAGTTTTTAAAACTTCGGCAGGCATCGTGAAATTAGGCGTAAAGGATAGTCACTATATAAGTATATTCTCACTATATAAGTAAAGCTAATCGGTTTTTGAAATTACTTTCTGTAGTTGGTGCATCAACCGTAATATAGAATGATGTACAGGAAAATATTTTTATTCGTTTGCGAAGTTGTGTTTTTAATTCAGATTTACGATTTCATATTTCAGCAGAACACATTTTCAAGACCCAACAAAAGTTGAGCTTCAAATTAAAATACTCTGAATGCATTTGCTGTTAAAATTGCAAAAGAATGCAATTTTAACATCAGATCATTCAGAACCTATCCATGCGATGGATTTCAAAATTACAACATCAGAAATCGCTTTTAAAAATAATATGCAGCTCTCCGTATGCTGTTTAATTGAGAATAGAGAAGGGCATTGTGATGATATATTTTTTCGTTTTAAAATATTTTTTTTTTTTCGTGAATATCGAAATAGTATCCGGGAAGGATATCATTTCGGTGTTCGCGCAAAAAATGTACTCGGCTATTTTTCTTATTTCGGGATTATTAAAAAAATATATACTTAAGCCTATAAAATGGACTGCCGTACCAATAAAATGGCAGTCCATTTTATATCAACACGATCGCTCAACCCTTTCAAACAGCCCTTAATCCGGCACTCACACCTCTAAAGATACTTGCGGCGAGAGCGAAGCCTTACGTTCGACCGCGCGTTTACCTAACACTTGGCACAAATTGTTTCTGTCAATATACTACAAACTAGCGTAAATGGCTGCCGTCACCCGGGAGTTAACTCACACCCTCGATTATACTCGTTACACCCTAGTTTAGAAACCTCAAATCACTTTATTGTCACGAATTTAAACATACATGATCGTCAGAAGTTAGTATTGTTCTAAGTTTTGGAAGTATTTCTATTTTAATAATTTTGTGACTAATTAAAATGATTTTACTTTTATCCTTTTAAAATTCATTTTGCAAAATACTCTAATTTAGCGGAAAATAGTTCAAGAGGATGAAATTACTCATGCGAAAAAAAAATACTATCGAGGGATGCTCTATAGTTTTTTTTCCAACATATTTCAGAATGCGTTTCGTTTTCGTATAAATTGTTTGAGTTCATGTGTGATTTTATACCCTGTCAGATTTCCAATATACAGATCATCAAAGTAACGTTTAAATTGCTTTTTATTAACTCGCTTCGTTAATATGTGTGTTCGGTTGGAAATTGGTGTGCCTTCTACTTTTGTTTATTGCAGTTACAGTAATCTTCATGAGTAGCTGCAGAGCATCTGTATTTGAGAAAAAGCTTCTGACCTAAGAAATAAATGAACTGCCAGTTAAAGTAAGCTCGACTGTCAAACTTATGTTTCCACAATGAAGCCGCACCAGCGCCGGCCGCTCGGGAGCGATCGCTTAGCTCGATGAAAAAGTACATAATTCGATTGGTGCTAGGATAATTTAATATTGCACATGACCGGTCTATTTCATAAAAATCTCTGAACTGTTTAACATCTGCATCTGTAAAACAGAGGCTTGAAGACTTAGAAATGAAATTGGTGAAGGAGCATTACCCCTCACTACAATTTTTCTTCTCCTCTCCCAATAATATATATTTGATATTTATTAGATAGTATATTATTTAGTATTGTGTGTATTTTATTTTATTATGTCTAATTAATATTGTTTATGATGTTTGTACACTGACCGCCCTAAATCTAACTTCTTTCGTTCAGTCCATCCAAAGGTTGTCTGTAAGTGATTGCCCTGTGCGATAAGACCGCCCATTGTACACTTCTTTTTAAACGTTTTTACTGTGTTTATTATGTGGTGTACAATAAAGTATACAATAAATAAATAAATGCCAAAACATAATTTATTTGGACGGAGTTTGTAAATCCCGTACACTTATGACGTTTTGACAGTCGCTTTCACCCGCCACCGTCTATGATTCACATTTGGATTCTCAACAAAAATATATAGAGACAACATCCCAATAACTTACCACAATTTTCTTGAAAACCAAGTTAAATAAAAATTGAAAATAAGAAATATTTATTGTGAAAATCTTATAGTGAGGTTGTTGCACGTTCAAGTCGCCTCCAATTCATTGAAGTGTTTTAATAATATTGTAAGCTTACAAAACGAACAATTTGTGTGAAGGAGGTACTTATTGTTCAACAAGAAACGTTTGCACCGTGAAGGAAGAAAAGCAAGCGTAGTTTGTTTCTTGGTAGTACTTGACACGAATGTTTGAAGCTACCTTTCATTTTAAGAAAACAATAATAAGCTTAAACGTTGGTTGTGCATTTCTCTGTAGGTATTCTACTGGATCTTGCAATGAATTGTTAAACGATTGTTTCTGGGCTCGGAATAGTTTCCTTCAGCTTCAAAAATAGCTACAAGTTTCTTCGAAATTTTGGTTTTCTTGAAAACTGAGGGCCTATCACGAATGTTTAGACGTACCTATAGTTACTTTTTTTTTTTAATGATGGGAAATCATCAAATGACTTCTTCCGCTCTGGGTGGAGCGGAAAGGCGTGTCAGACTCTTACCGACTAAAGCCCATCCGTGTTTCTTCTAAAGCCCTTTACGTTCCAGGGCCGCGGTGACTCTTTCGAACAAATCCCGCAACCCTGGCAGAACTTACGTTACAGTATCGTTATTGTAAGTGAATTTTGAATATAAAAAACTACAACTATTTTGGTTAATTTTATGTGACATACACAATTTGTATCATACAGAATCGTGAATATATAGTATCCAATTCTAAAAAATGTTATTATAATTAAAATTATAGTAAAATTTAACGTTACTATACATCAAAAACGTTCGTGCTAGTCCTTCTGGTTATCATTCAAAATTATAATTAGAGCTGGCACGAAATGTCTTTCACCTAAAATTCAAATTCATGTGGCATCCACCATCCGCACGGGGCGGTGGATTTCAACTACGTCGCTTGTGCATAATTATAACACAGAAAGGAGTCCACGCCGGACTCCGTTCCCAGCGGTGGTGCTAATTACAGTCTCAAATTACAAGACTGAACTAAAAGGCGACCTTAATTATGGTGTCATGTTAAAGGCGAATTCTCGTATATGCTTGAAAACCGTTAAAATTCAAGTCGCAAAGACAACCAATTATAAAAACTCGTCGATGTAAAAATTAGAGGTATTTCCACAGTTTGTGATTGTGATACGAAAGTTCATTAAAAACACGCAAATTAACCCATTGAAAAACACTAAAAAGTATAAAATAACTTTAATTTCAAGTCGGTGTCAAAAACGAAAAAACATGCAAAAATACCGACTGCCGAAATTAGTTATTTTATACTTTTTAATGTTTTTTTATTTGGAAGTCGGTTGTATTTTTTTGTAAAAAGTTTTTTTTTTCACTTTTTAGTGGTTCACATGTGCTTACCCCTTCACAGCCCCTCCAGGATCCGATCATCAGATCTTGATGATTATGGGACCACCTGGGAACCAACCACCCTTTCAAACAAAAAAAAAATCCAAATCAGTCCAGCCATCTTTGAGTAATCGGGGAACAAACAGGGAATAAATTTAAAAAAAATGGTTCCAACGAATTGAGAACCTCCTCCTTTTTTTGAAGTCGGTTAAAATGGCTGTCATTTTACTGAACGAAATTTTAGAAAAAAACTTAAAATTAAAAGTATTTATTTAAATAGAACATTTACACTTTTGAATTGTCAAGATCGGTCGGTCAAAAAGATGAAGCTATTTGCACGTTCCAAAGCTATGGAGAAGAAAGAAAAAAATAAAAAATGACACAGTAACACAGCTAAGCTTCATGAACAACGCTTCGCCGGAGGGGAGTCAAGATCTGACGTCACAAAAGCTACCTCCTCGTAGATATTAGTACAACAAACAATGAAGTTTGATTCCTTTATCTTATTCCAAGATATTCATAAATGGAACCACAAATACCTTAAAAAGAAGGTATTCTATTTTTAACTGTTATGAGAATTGGTCGTTTTTTGTTATCTATATGTTATTTAGTTTCCAAGAGAAATACGATATGTTTTTCTGTTTACTCTGTTATTCTCTATGCCCTTCTAGGAGAGTTATTGTTATGACTTTAGTATGAAATTACATCGCTTCTAGTGTAGTCATAATAACGGTTTCTTTATTTATTAAACAATAATCTGCTTTTTTAGGGTTCCATAGTCAACAAGGAACCCTTATAGTTTCGCCATGTTCGTCTGTATGTCCGTCCGCGGTTTAGCTCAGAGACTCTTAACCCAAAAAAGTTGAAAATTGGTAAACATATTGATCACGCCGACAAGGAGTAGTATAAATCTTGTAAAAATTTTTTTTATAGGGTATCCCCCTACACGTAAAGTGGCGATGACTTTTTTATTATAGTTTATCCCATGGTGTGGGGTGTCATTAGATAGGTAATTTTAAAATATTGAGAGTGTGCTAAAATCATTTTTTGAGTCAAGTGTCCCCCTTCCCTGCCAACTAAACGGTCGTTTTTGGAGACGTGAAAAAAATAATGATGGTAAAGAAATCATATGAGCAATAAACGATCAACAAATAAAATGGAACTGGGTAAGTAAAAATATCCTAAAAATTCCATAAAAAATGACTTAAAACTAAGTGCATTTGTAACTTTGTTATATAATAATAGTTAAGTACATTTTATTATTTTTCTGGCATGGTTTAGGAGGTGGGTAACTATGGAAACACTAAACACTGCCATATTGTTTAGAAGATGTTAAAAATTAAGAGAAAATGAAGAGTTTAAAATTAATGAGAAAAACTGGCTAAGTCCGTTTCGGGCCACGCACAGTGTAGGTTTTTCTCATTAATTTTAAACTCTGATTCGGGTGGTCATCTTCTAAACTACTAAGTATGCCAGTGTTTAGAGAGGTGGTACGATTTCCCTGTCGCTTCATCTATAAATACAACACTTCATCTTTCTACCTGTGTTCGTAACTATCTACACTTTGATTATGCTCAAATCAAATCTCAAATAGTTTATTGCAATCCATAATGTACACATAAACAGGTGGTAGAATTAATAAATAGAAACAATTATGGAACCTGTCGGGCACAGCAAAACTTAAAATAATTAATTAGGAGAGATGAAGAGCGTTTTGTTAACTTTTCTTGTAAAATGTTTGTGTAATTATTTCCTGTTCATCTTGTATCTATTATATGCGTCTAAATAGATCACCAGAAATCGAAAACTTGAGGTAATCTGTTGTCCAAGGTCACAAAGAGCCAGCAGCTGTTGCTTCAGTCAAATTGTAACCCTTAGGGATTGTCGAACAACCAAAATATAACGAGAATCGTGCTCCGCGAAAGGAGAAGTAAAAGAAATATTTATTTTTTATTCCGTACGTGGATCGTGACTTTATTATCGTGCCCACCGCTATTTTGATCTGTTATGTGATTCTTTCTGTTCATTTGATTTTATGTTACGTTCGATGGAATGAATTTAATTGGCATCTTTTTGAAAGTATGTAGAGGGTTTGAATGGCACGTTGGTTATTTGAATTCATCCTTTTTTCTATAAAAATCTAAAAAAGGCTCTGAGTGGACTAGGACTGACTAAAACTCATGCATGTTCAAATGCCCTTAGCGTCCCAGGAGCACGGTAACTATTTCGAACGATTCCGCAGTTTGAATCCATCTTTTTATCGTTTTATATAGTTCGATTTTCCATCACTGTGTGGGATTATATATAAAATTAAGCCTATTTCATGAAAAATCAAGGCTATGGTGACTCGTAGAGACTACCTACTCGATAGGCACTTACACGTCACATAGATAACTTATTGCCTTGTTAAATTCACTGTTATAAAAATATGTTGAGTGTATTTTTTTCTTAAAATAAAACCCGGATCGTACAGAGTTTTTGTAAAATATTGTACGGCACGAAACAAAAGTAATTAGGTACCCGATATCTTACAAATGATATAAATATTTAACCTGCCTAGCCTATATTGATTTATTTGATTTTGAAATTCTTTATTTTCATATAAATAAAATGATATTTAGACTATCCAGTCAAGTCAGTTATGATCATAATTAAATCTTGAGTTCCTTCCGGCTAAGCTGATAACATCATAATTATTATCAACAGTGATTAGTATCGCAGGCACTACGATAACAATACTTATCAATCAACGCCTCACACGTGTTTGCACTGGCCATGCTAAAGCGTGTCTCAGCTGTAACACTATAGTAGGCGCCAAATAAATTTGTTATAAAGTAACGCCTACCATGAACCATTATCGTGTCTTGGGCGTTCATCTGTCAGTTTTATTATATTGGCACCAGGAAATCCAGATTTACTATCTTACAAAATTGTCAAAGACTGAAATGACAGTCATTCCTGCGCGAGATACCAACGACTGGTTTTTATTCGACGAGTCCTCTCCTAACGCAATTAATTATTATTCCCGTTACGTCTTCGGTGGGCGTAAAGTTGTTCCACGCATAGCATTATAGATGACAATGTGATATTTTTTCCTTGTGAACTTTTTTATTAAGACGATTGGGCTGGATATTGATTAGGGCCCCGTGGCGCGAAGTTCACACCTAGCTGTTCAACTTTTGAAACGGATCAAATATAAAAACTTAATTAGGAGCCCAAAAACGACGTGTAACAGAATAAACGTAATACCTCTTAAGAGGTCATTGTACTTATCATTACGAACAACTTTTACTACGGGAACAACCCCAAATCGCGAAATAAAATTCAATTTTTCATTACATTTTGTCGAGTTACATGGTGCAGTCGATTTTGTTTTCGTGATTTCAGGTGAAAGATATTCATAATGATAAGTACAATAACCCTCCCCTCCCTTAAGACGTTTTGCTTTTGCGCTTCAGAATTGGATGGAGACTTTGGCTTTGGAGGAAACTGCTAGTTAATATGAGCACGACTTAAAGTTGTCTCTATTATCATCATTGCCTCAGCATTCGACTCGTACTGTAGTGAACAGTTGCATTTGTTTTTGCGTAGATTGGACGCAGCGTTTCAGCGTATTGAGCTTATAATTGGAAATACATAAATCCGATTTAAATGGAGATTACATGGATGTGTTATTCCTAGCCTTGTTTTATTACCTACGTGTAATTCGATGTGAGCAAAGCCGCGAGCGAGTTAGGTAGCAAAATGCATAATGTTCTGATAACTGTATTTTTGGTGCTCTCAAGTGAACGGGCCACTCTGTTTTGTACTTAAGGTAGAAGAAAAATCTTTGAACCTCTATAATAATATGAAGATTAGCTTACTAAGATTTTTAGTATCCTGTACCCCAGTATTTAGGTCGTAGAAGTACCAAATCCAGAAAAAAATGGCATTCAGTGGCATCTTTGTATGCTAGACTGGGAACCAAACCCAGATATCGAAAACGCTGCTGATAAAAGAATTTATTTCCATAAAATTACGATTTCGAGGTTAGTCCCACAGTAAAGGTTGTGTAGAATGATGAGTAAAATGACCCCGTGTAAGGCATTGCATTTATGTTACACGTTGTACATTAATTATGATATTATACGAGTCAGTTTCTTTCAGGAGAAAAAGTGGACGGGAAATAGAGTTTGTACGAGTATTAGTAACGTCAGGAGTAGTTAGGATGGAGTTACTTCTCCGTTCTTCTCCATAAGAATCTATTTTTGCGAATGGACAACTAGAGTCACTAATATTTTAATTTCAAATTGTAAATTTGACGTTCATAAGTGCCTTTTAATGGTCTAGTTTAAATAAATTAAATGACTTTGACTTTGACTTTGATGCCTGCAGAAGTTTAGAAATAATATCATGAGGAGACTGAGTTGAGAGCAAGCGACGTATGATATCGTCTAGCAATGTTTTATAATCTCGCCTGGTTGGTAAAGTTAGGGTATTTTTTTATTTCTATGTGTTTTCATGTCACTTGCACGTTATGAAACGAAACGGTCTATTTGTAATAGGCTAGGCAAATTAGCTTATGTATTTTGGACCTCAAATACTCAGTAAGAGTTCGCTTGTCTGAGGCCGTAGTTTCCTAAGCCCGCCGTTTTGAAACGGTTTTCTGCATCTGATCCCTTTACGTAAACAACTGATAAGTATTTTGTAGTTTCTTATTATAGAGGTATGCGGTACAGAAAGTAAAGTCCGCATACCTCAACTGAAAATGAAAGGATCCTCCGACCAGAAGGATGTTGTGTCTGATGGGCAACTGCCACGATGGTTAATATTCGGACTGTTGTATGTGTTCAAATCGCACGGAGAACTTTGCTTTCGCGATGCAGGATTTTTTTGTTAGTTCGTCGTAAATGGCGTTGCGGTTCTTTTTGTTGCCGTACAAATTTCACTTCTTCGTTTTTTTCATGTGGTGGCATTGATGCCACTACATATAGAAATGTTGGATAATTATATTATATTTAATCATACAATAGAAATTATCAAGAGTTCTATTATATGTTCAATTTCTACTGCGAAAAATGATAAAGAACATTTACAGACAAACAATTTAATTTAAATGAACTCATGTTTTAAAGTCAAAAGAGAAAAAGAAATGTTTATTTCAGGTTACTAACACCTTACAGGTGGATATTTTTTTTAGAAATAGATAATTAATAACTGTTGATTTCAAAATATAAGATATTGTAGGTATTTGTTTATACTAGGTACTTGTCAGAAGTCCTCCATTGGTACAAACAGTCACTATTAAAAATCTTTTACTCCTAGTATAGCGCCTCCTCCGGTTTTTCGCCAGTCTGGTACATTTTGAACGGCTATATAAAATGGTATTCTTCAGGCCTGCGCTTAAGACCTCTTTCCTTTTTATGTTAATTCTGGCTTATCCGTCCTGTTAGCAATATCGTAAGTCGGTAACTTCAGCGTTTCAAGACTTCCGAAGTTTGTAAGTCTTCTTAAAGTTTACAAGACATACACAAGTAGCGTCTACTATAACGTTACAAGAAAAGACCACAGTAACATAGAAGACTCACAAGACATTCTTATTCTTTTAATAAGAATCTGAAATTAACTCAATATCTGACAGATTAGGCCCAGTTCTTATCAAATATAAAGAATGCAGTTTCAAAGTCTTTTTGTAAATTCATGATTAAAGTTTGTAGTAGGTTTGGGAAATCCGATCAAGCGTACGGCCTAATGAGTGGTCTCGAAATTAATTTTCGTATTCATTTATTTATCGTTGAAAACTAATTGATACTGTATCCATTACATTAAATATCAATAATTGCTTGTAAATTGATTGGAGTCAATTAACTAGCAATTATCTACTACATCTACATCAACTAGCATCAGATTTCAGAGTCGAAATGTTGCATTATTATGAAAATCTGAATTTACCGTGCTCAATAATTATACCGACTAAACAATGGCCAAATAAATATGAAGTGATCATCAAAAATTGTTTTAACCTCATTAATTCACAGATGCTTAAACAGGGTTATAAGATTCGTCTGGTGCTGTCCCCAGTTCTAAATACGTACCGTCCAGTTCGGCTCTAAGTGCTGAGCTAATACAAGTTAATATTTAAGCGGTTTCCTAAACCTAGCCACCTGCTAATAGCTCGATAATGTGCTTTCCATGTAACGCTACATTTGGAAGTCATTGGTCATTCTGTCTGCAACCTATATTAATTAAAACTATTTTAAACTTGGACGGTTGGCAGTCTGATATTTTAATTAATAATCGGATATTCTAGTAATAAAATGTCTGGAGCTCTGTGCTAGTTTTAAACAATTCGATTCTTTGCTTTTAACGTTACAACATCAATCATGGATCATCACTAGAGAGTTAAAATTGAATTCTCTTTAAAGGTTGAAATGTTGCAAAAATAATTTTATAAAAAATGCACGGAAAATTGCACAGACGGAATTTCAGTATACTCAAGCACGTTCTCGAAAACTCATCGAAATGTAGTTTTCGTATTTCTGGATAAGCTTATTTACAGATACCTATCAAATACTTCCATCCGTATATTTTTTCAGAATTCGTTAAAGTTCAGTCAATCGTAAAGATTCAATTATTTTATAGGCCGATTTCATTTCGCTGTATTTACCTACCAGTATTTTATAATGTAGCAGCGTATTGCTACATAGTAAAACAGCTGAGTTACATAGGACTTAAACATAACAAATGGAATGGGTAAATTCAGATACCTAAACCACAAAAAACAAGCGTATTTCTAAGTTCATCATGTGACACAAAAATACCAACACTGTTCTCAATCCCAGGTTCATGGAAATTTTTAGGCCACCCCATCTTCAACTTTCCTTACGGAACAAAGTCTTTTCCCCTTTACCCTAAGCCCATCCACCTGTTATCCCTTATTCACCATTCAAGAAGAAGGGTAGCCATTATTTGCAGAGGCACGAAGCTCCAAGTTAACTATCCCATCCATCATCGTTAGCTTACTTGTTGAATATGTCTCGATTAGACAGCAAGTTTGGGAGAGTCCATCGAAAGGTAAGAATGAATGAAAGAATTTGAAGATTTGGGGAAAATCATCAAAAAAGTAATTACTTATGACATTTCTATGCGTAGTTGGAAAATGGTATGATGACAGTAAGTTCAAGGCGCGATTGACAAAGTGGTGTTGCATGTGATTGACCTCTCGATATTTCGGTAGCACTTATTTATTTATAAAGGCTTTCGAAAATTAACGCAAGATTTGCTATAACTGGAAAACACAGTTTTTATTTTAAAGTTGTAATTTTTTTTATTATATCAACATTATCGGACAAAGGGTCTCTAAAGTTTTGCACACATACCTACGTACTATTTTATCTAAATTTTTCATAGCCACATACATGTGGATGAATTTCTTAGAAACAGTATTCGATCTCCTCCTTCAATGCACGAGTGGTTTTGGGCTTGTTTGAACAGATTTATGATATAAATAACTCAAAAAACAGAGGTGGGGTCCAATTCTGATCACCGAAATCATAGCTTTTCTGAACTTTGACCTAAAATTATGTTCTTTTTAATCTCTCTTTATCTCTACTCTATCAGATACATAATTATTTTTGGGGTTGCCAAAACGTTACCGCAAAAATCGCGGCAAATTCAAATCTTGCGTTAAATTTGGGACACTATATTTACTTTACTGTACAAAAAATTAAAAAACAACGTAATGAAAACCCCATACTAAAAAAAATATATACAATGGCGGCCTTATCGCATTCCGCCATCTCTTCCAAGCAACCAGGAATGGATAGCACTTGACAATCCCATGCATATATTTTCCTCATGTTCCCTTGTCGATGTCTTCTGGGTGAATCTGATTGCCCTCAATTGGTTGATCAGCTTTCAGGCTCCTCGTGCCCAAACAACAGCTAAGGCTGTGAACATACAGACTGCTAGCTGTTCCTTCTTCACACTCAGTGTCACGAGCTAACTCGCCACTGGTTCGCGCGCTCTCCTTGCTCAATGCTCTCCTGGCTTCAACTCCGTATGACTTCTTTGCTGGGATTTGGTTAGATGTATGTCGTGCATGTTTAAGATTTTGTGAGAAGATGGAAGAGAGATGAGTTGTTGTTTTTATTTACCTGATTGAATCATTAAATGAAATATATAAATAGCTTTTTCGTACGCGCATATCCTGTCTATTATATAATATATATATATATATATATGTATATGTATATTTTGTATTTTTTGTTATATTTATTTTTTGATTTTAATGTTTGTCTATCTATATTTATTTAGTTTTACTCATTTTTTAACTTTTTATTTATATTTCTGAAACTTCTTTTTAAGTTTGGTAATTTGCAGTGTATGGCGCTTTAGAAGTATCTATCTGCAATGTTGTTCATGTTTTTGTAAATAAATATATATATTTTGACATTAAAAAAACTCATATTTCTCTAGGTTTCTGCTAGGTTCCCAAGCAGATTGGGATACAAACATAACTCCTAAATATACATATAATATGACTTAAAACTAGTTTGCGCTGAATGTGCGCAAGTATGTATATTACTAATTGAGCTATTTATTATTTTAATGTCCCCAAGTTTTCCCCCTACTATGTCTGGACAGGCTTCTAATCTAACTAGATGTTCATATTAGCCATCTTATTTCCACTACCCTAAGTTAGTTTATCTGACTTTTGGGTTCTGCCTACCCTCAATGTCGGTTAAATGTCTCAAAATCACGGCATCGCTTTATAGCCGCATCCCAAAGGAATATTTTTCGGGATAAAACCCCGTCTTAGAGTGTGGAGCTCTATATTAGTGAAGGAATTGGTTCAGAACTTGCAAATATTACTTATTGTTAACATAAAAACGAACAAATGATATTATTATACTGTTTCATTTTTAACAAAAATGTACATATTTCATGCCAGTGCATGATTATAATTAATTATATTATTATTCCTGTAAAAGTCTTCAAAAAATGTTATGTTTATTTTAACGAAAGTAACTTCAAATATGAATATTGTTTTCAACTACGCATATATAATAATTTTACGTACATTATTAGAAACTAGAAAATATATTTTATCGTTACGTCTACGGTATAGATTTGACCTGCAGTTTGCCTCTTCAAGATTAGATAAGACTGAGGCCAGCTGTAAATTAAACTGATCTTAATGATACTGGGTGACCAAAGATAGAAAGAATACTTTGCATACCTTTGTATAAATGCTAGTTTTTTTAACTCAACAGACAGATGTGTTGCTGGGAATTTTGTTGCGCCACTTCTTCTTCCCAGCTAAAACATTAGGAAGTGGTGACGGGCGTTTTGGAGGACTGTCTTTATGTTGAAGTTTGACGTTCAAAAGGTGCTTGCACTCAGCCTAATTTGAATAGATGACTTTTGACTTTTAAACCCGATATATGCATATGTCACACCTAACTATAGTAGGCGCCAGATAATCGTGGAATAACGGTCATTGACCCACCTACAATTATTGACATTTTTAATTTGAAAAACGAAATTAATGACACAAAGCTGTCCCGAATCATCATCTCTCGTGATTTTTAACATTGTCTAATAATGAAAAACGATTCATATTTAATTGTTCAGGTACCTATGAACAGTTATTAGGGAAAGGTCAATATACTTTATTCCACATTTATCTGGCGCCTACTATAGTTTATTCAGCCGTTTTCATTAAAAGCCTAGCCTCTTCATTGAACTGCGCCGTATCACAAATGTCCAGATATTGTTATATTCTCTGCCTTTTTGCTGCCTTAAAAGGCGTTATCTTTTTGTCGTGTTTTTATCAAATTTTCTCAATATATTTTAGGTTTCCTATTAACATAATAATAAACATTCTGTTTGTAGTGAATACATTAAAATACGCCTTTTTAAATAACTTTATAGAACAATCTATATTCATATTTTTAACAATCTGTATCTATATTTTATGTATATTTATTTTAATTCAAATTTAATGTGAATGTTATGATCTAAAATTGATTGAAATAAATGAATTTGAATTTGAATATCTGTAGAATCTGTTGAGTTCGGCGGTCAAATAACGCTCTCGGTAAACTGCCTAGATAAAGTTCGTCCCAAACTTCAACTTGTGTTATATATCATGCATGTCTTGCGGAGCCGTCTTATTAAAGCCAGTGGTTTTCGAAGCTGTACAGATTTAGTAGATGATTTTTGGATTTGTAGGTATAAAATTAACCCTAGAGTAAATCACACTCGTAACCAGCGTGCAGGCTTCTGCCAACCCACATGTGGGAAGTCTTGGTTCATCATCATCACATATTCTCCCACCATACATAATAGGGGGGTTGACAGTGCAAAATTTGTCTTCTACTTCTAAAGATTTCTGTGTTTTGTTTTTAATCACCATAGATTTTACTTAGCATTAAGGCCAAAAAAAAAAAAAATAGGTTAAATATTTTATTTTATTTTATTTAATATGGGTTTACTCTTGACTCTAGTCTAGGTCATAGATGACAGAGACAAAGTCGACGATGGAGCGAGCTTACCCAGAAGAAGCCTGTTCACTCTAATTTTGAAGAGATTAGAGTTGTATGCGTTCGGAAATACAGACGCAGGCAGAGAGATCCACTCCTTTGCCGTGCGCATTATAAAAGACGTTCTATATTTGTATAGATTTGGTTTTCCTCTACCCCTATTACCATTCACTTTCATACTTAAAAAGTCGTTAAATCTTTAGTTATTTGCCGTATAAATGATGAATGATGGTATATCAACAGGTACGTTCGATGTGCGTCGGAATTTTAGCCGCGTCACCGTCAGATTGTAATGACCGACCCTTTGAGAAAGTTACCGGTGACTTTACAGTCACTGGTAACTTTCTCAAAGGGTTTTACACCAATCTCGATGTAATCTCTAGACAAATCTCATACATGCCAACTAAATTGTTATTTAGATAAGTCAAGCGACTGAAGAATCTAGACCGGTGTTTTGTATTATTTGGTTTATCATGAATAAGGGAAAGTTTCTACTGTTTAGAAGAAAAATAAAGGAAGAAAAATATTTCGCCCATTCCGTCTTACAAAAATGAAGACTACGTCCCACCGGTAGGAACATTTAGTTCCCATCACAATAGGCTCAAAACTGTTTCTATTCGTTAGTTGTTAACGTTCAAAAACCAACTTATTGATCAATAAGATTGATTCCTGAGAAAAAGTATCTTGTTATTTCGATCATACATGAAAGCTATAACTCAGTATTGATTAAAACCATTTCAGTATCAAAGCGTTCCCATCTTTTAAGTTCATCATCATAAATCATCCTCAATTTTTACACTAAGAGATGAAACGAGCTCGAAGTATACCCTATACAATAAAAACTTATTATCAAATAAAAACCAAAAGTACATCACTGTGTATATAAAAAGGCAGAAGTGCGATTCTGTATCCATACAATGTATAAACCAACAAGATGAAATGACAGTCCACTTCATAGTCACTCTACCTAAGTGTAGACGGTGAGCGAGGTCTATAAGAAAAATGCAACAATTCATGCTACACCAACTCAATAATAAAAAACAACCAGACAAGAATTTCAAATCCCGAACACGTGAGGAAATTCCTTTCCGACAGCTGCAAAACAATGAAGGCAGCGCTAACATCGCTTTACATTAACACTGTCTAATGAACGCGCGAGATTACAGCGATTTCCGCTGAGTGGTGGCACTCTAATGAAGGGGCATCCGCTTCATGAAGCGTATGATGTTCCCACTTTCTGGTTTACGCTTCCGAGTTTATCGCTTATTAGTGCAGCGACACTTCAGCTGAACTTACGCCACGAATTTGGTGATACAATGCTGATTACGCGGCGTAATTTCGACCTAATTTATAAAAATATTTGTAAGTAGGTACTCGTTGCATGACGAATTTTCCGTAGCATGTTTTTGTGGAAATGTTTGTGTCCTGATTTTTTTGTGGATAATTTATAGAAAACAATAGATCTGGAACATAGGTAGGTATGCTCAATGTATGGCTAATGTTCCTAACGATATGATAATAATTGATAAGTTACTAAGGTTATTTTTGACATACCTACTTACACACCAAATATTTTGAGCAAAGGTTTATTTTGAAGAAGAACTTTACATAATTGACCATCAATATATCCACGATCAAATATATGTGACGCATATCTTCCCAACTTGCATAACTTTTGTAATTTAGTTTATTTTATTTTTTTTGCTATGCATCATGCTTGTCGCAAATAAACTCTTTTTCTTTCTTTTCTTTTCTTAGCTCCTAGTCTAACCGGATAAAATATAAAAAAACGGCCACTTATCTGACGGAACACCACCCAGTTACATTTGACCAAAGATTATATATATGTCATTCATGATCAACCCTGTAAAATGACCGAAGCGAACTACAAGACATCACTAAAACCTTAATTACATAGTGTTTAGTTAATCGTTATCCGAAATTAACGTCTTCATTTACTGGCAACCCTGCGTAACATTATTGTCTCAATTATGAGCGTCGTTTGTCAAATTACTCGAGCGGGGTACTGGCAATATTAAGTATGCCGTTGTTCAAACCGCTGACTTAATTAAACTCCTAGTACAGTCCTATGTCCGGCAGACGGGCTAGGGCTGACGACGACCATAAACGATGATGTAGAAACCATTATCTAGGATTGCACCTAGATAAGCAGGCAAGCTGATCCATGTTTCCTATAAATCATGGAATATTATTTCCAATTTTCCTTTCAAAATGTATATGCATCCTTGCAGGTTGTTACTGTGCTTCCGATTTCCTAATAGCCAATTTTCTAACGTCTTCAGAATCCAAACCAAGAAATAAGTCCTGTTTTCTAGACAATATTTCAATCATACGTTAACCCGTAGAAAATAAAACTGTCAGTGGTAGCATGGAAAAGTGTTTATTAAAATGTCAAAAAAATATTTTGACAATCGCTAATTGAATGGCACGTCGTGTACAGCATTTAGTTATAATTATGGTCATATTTTTTCTAAACGAAATAGCGACATGAAATATGGCAAAGTAACCTCATACCTAAAGCAAAAAGCGTGAATATTATACAATTTAATTCTTCAACAACGAGGTGTGGAGTATGTAGTTTAATTTGTTTACAATGGCGCCCTTGACAGAAAGGTTTACTGGCCACAAGGGTGGAACTCGCACCTTGGCAAGGCGCCAACTCTGATATTTTGTTCAACTCACTTAATATAGATGAACATTAAAGATACACCGCCAACCGGCCGTATTCAGGGTCTGTACGGTGCAAGATTGCGTGAAAATATTAACATGTTTTCAAGGTCAAAAGACCCGATAATGTTGTAGTTTGCCGGGCCGTTTTGACCCTTAGAGTCTACCCGTACCCGTAGTGCGACAACATACTCTCTTCGAGGTCAGACCGGGCCTTTTTTGGCTCGTATTTATTTCAATGTCTGAATTTAGTACTGATGAGATAATAGAGAATACGAGACTGGTGCGCTATCGGAGTAAACGATACCCTTCTTTATTGACGTCACAGTTTACATTTTCCAATTACAATTTAAAGGTTATTTACATTTAAATTCTTATTGGAAAAATGTAAGTAGTAGTAAATGTAAATACATGCAGTGAAATATTCCACAGTGATTGCACAGCGCTTTGCTTTGACGTGAAACATCTGTTAAAACGAATTTTTTAATAAGTTTGAAATGAAAGTAATTAACAGAACGTATTACGGCTTTTAACAAAAATAATCCGCTCGTCCAATGTGCGACCTCAAAGGCAGGGAGCTGCAGCACATGACTCAAAGGAAAATGTACACTGACAAGGGTAAGTTTCAAGGAACTTTGTCGAGTGAGGAAATGAAAACATGATCTCATGCTGGGCGGGAATATTTGAAGATTCGTTGAAAGAAAATTCTTTTATATACCATCTCGTTTTATGCCTGTAGTCCGGCGTTACGGCATGGCCTAGTGGGTCTGCAAATAGCCGGCTTCCTTTGACCGATCGTAACTCTTAATCGTAGTGACCGATAAAAAAACAAATATTGTTCCGATGGTTCGGAGGTTCTCATGGCGCTCTGAGTTCACTAAATTGTTAATTGCTGTGAATCTTGTTTGCTTGTCTACTGTGATACTTGTATATTATATAACCGATAAAAAAAGAACTTGAAAATCACCGACTGATCAACAGTAGTAACAGTTTTAAAATTGCTTTTCCAACCACGAGTTTAAATACATTGATAAATTCCCGTCAATAACCAGCTCAAAAAGTAGGTACGTAAATAAGACGTTAACAAGATGAACATAAAATGCAAAATTATAAGTATTTTTGAGTAACCGTTGTCAGTATAAAATACAAGTAAAAATGCAACTTTGAGTTTCCTTCTTTTGTCTCTCTTTCTTGTCAGTTGTTTAAAAAATCTCGTAAAATACGTCCAGAAAATACAGTGCTAAACAAAAAGATGCCTGGACCGGACGAGGACTTTATTGAAGCCAGTTTAATAGCCAGTTCATTAACATTCGCTTTGTAAAGCAGAGTGACCGTCAGTTAAGAGGAAAATGGCTTGTTCCGGTGCCCTGTATTATAGGTGCTAATGTATGCAAGACGGGATGCAGTCACAGGCTATTAGAGACTATTAATGAACAGTTCTGAGTCGGGTCCTCACACTGCAGACAGTTACGGTTACTTGTTAACAGGTAATGAAGAAGAATTTATGTAATTTAAATTTTTTACTGTGTTGCTTTATGAGAGACAAAAGCTACATATATATGACTACAATGGCGGAAAAAGTTCGTTCTTTTTAAAACTAGGAAACATCTTTATAGCAAGACTTATTATTATCACAGTGTTTCTCTTTCAAACTTTTATATATGAGCAGAGCGCTGAAAATACAACAGTGGAATTGTATTAAGGTAGGCATTCATAAGAGTAGCTTAAAGTTAATGAACATGCGCATTGACTTTCCTTTCTATATGCGTAGTATCTAGTAGAAAATTCGTGTTACTAAGACGCTTCTGAGTTTGATGTCGATTAAAAATAGCCAATGATGAGGTAAAAATACTCGCAGTGTAAATGAGTTTGTGTATTTTAGTACATCTTAACGGTACTTTCCTTTCATCATCACAAACAGACTCAAATGTTTATGGGTTTATTGTGAAACCATAAATCTCGACTACGTTTAGCCAGTGTAGATTGCATTATTGCAACCATCGACTACACTTTGGCTCCTCTATCTTTTTCAAAGAAAGCAACTGTTAGAAAAATCTTGTTTTATTTTCACACTGTGATATAATTACCCTATAATTTTCTAGATGGAAGGGAATCTGGGAGTACTATAAATAATACCTAATACAGTAGTAAGTTCTTGTGTGTTTGAAGGTGAACCGATTTCCTGGTAAATGCCCCGGGAACACGCTGGATACAAACGCATAGGACCGGTCCATGTGTGACGTCATTCGGCTGAAAATAAATGATGGGGAAGTTCCTAGAAATTGGTGACAAAAAAGTATTTTTCTTTGTTTGATTTTTTGTAGATTTTATAATTATAAATCATTTCCCATTCGACACCAATCTAATTTCAAAGCGTGTTTCGAGAATATGGCTACCTAAATCCAATGTCTCGTTTGTATCAAACTCGCGCTCTAAGTTAATATTAGGCTCCTCAACAGGAAGCAGCTAGTCCGGTCAACCGATATATAGGCAATTCATTCGTCTAGAAATTGGTTTTGCTAGTTCCAAAACAGTATGCCATGGATGTAAGTTAATCCTAAACCGTAACTCGATCCCATCGCTACCGTAGCGTCCCCGTCGTCCGTAAACTCGATCAGTCACAAACATAGCTTGAAGCGCTATTCAAGTAACTGGAGAACAAAAGGAGCTGGCGGCTTTTCAGCGCCTCCGGGACTCTAACGAGACTAAAATAAACTACAGGGTGAGGTTTCACTCATTGGCTTTTACTTTTTTCTTTATCTTTCAGTGGTATAGTAGGTACTCAAGTAAATATATCCTAACTTTTTTTTTGTCGCGGTCAGCGTCAATGTATGCATAACCAGTTGAGAGGAACGTTAATATAGCAAAATGCTACATAACGCCTTTTGCTTTAATAACGTTCCTCCATCTGGCGTTTCTCTATGCCTACCCCCTTTGGGAACAGGAGAGATTTTATGTTTTACTATGGAGTACTCAAAAATGCGGAAAACACCTGTTTAGTCTATTCTATTTTGGAACAACACGAGATTTTTTTCTTAAAAATCATGTGCATTTGTATGTAAGTGTGCTTGCAAGCCAGACAATAAAGAAAGGCTCGTATGCAGTGAGCTACAAATATCAACTGTGATATCTAGCAACTTCGTTCAACAGCACCAGATTCCGATCAAACTGTCAGTTGACGACAAAAGTCGTTCGAAATGTGTCTGGAAAATCTTGCGATGTTCGGGCAAACACTTTGCCGGACGTCTGCCGTCCTGTGTGGCGAAATGGGGAAGAGGAATTTAATGTTCTGGTGTTGACAGAATCTTTACATCTTGCCTTTACCAGCAGCGACGTTATGACACTTGAGTGTCAAATTTCCGACTTCATATAAACGTAAATCTTTAAGCAGGTGTTTACATAAATATTGGTTGTAAGAAATTGGATTTTTGTATAGACTTGGTGATTAAACACTGCGATACACCGATCTGAACTCATTTAGATTTTAAATATTGTCAATTTTTCATTTATGAATAATTTGGTTTGGTCTCCGGAAGCATTCAAATTATTTAATTACTATGAGGGTGAGGAGCAGGTGGCTAAATATTAACGGCCACACGGGTTGATGTTCAAGGTAAAGCAACGCTTGCCGAGGTATATCTTTGGATGGGTGACCATCTTCACATACTGAGACTTCTCCGTGCGGCTGTCATTTTGGCAGTCCTTACAAATAGTTGGAAGCTAGAAAATCTGACACCAGTCAGATAGGCAGCCGCTCCACGTAAAATACTGGTATTCAGCTGAATCCGGTTTGACTGGAAGCCGACCCCAATATAGTTAAGAAAAGACTATAGTAGGCGCCAGATAAATGTGGAATAAAGTACATTGACCTTTCCCTAATAACTGTTCATAGGTACCTGAAAAATTAAATATGAATCGTTTTTCATTATTAGACAATGTTAAGGATCACGAGAGATTCGGGACAGCTTTGTGTCATTAATTCCGTTTTTCAAATTAAAAATGTCAATAATTGTAGGTGGGTCAATGACCGTTATTCCACGATTATCTGGCGCCTACTATAGGCAGATGAGGTGACTGTGCAAAGCAACATTATCACTTTCTATTGTGTTACTAAAGACCCCTAATAATAGTTTTCTCAAATATCTTCCATGTACATACAGCGATCAGTTAGATAGTTATTATATGTTTAGAAGATTTTCATTTTAATATGGGTGATGTTATACGAGTAAGCACGAGTGAGTAAATTACAAAATAACAACAGTGTCAAGGGCCAGTACAATATAAATGAGTGTCACCATTTAATTACAAGTGTCACTTGACCCCACGCTTCAACAACCACACTGTACGCTCGGACCGCTTTCATACCGTTCACACCGCTCCCGCCGCTCACACTGGTCACAATGGACGCTCCGTTGACATTGTGGTGACGGCCGCGTCATTTTACTGAGCATTTACTAAGTAAACCACATTAATTGTTAAATTTAATATTTTCCTCCGAATCATTTTTTTATGCATTTCATTTTAATGTAACCGTTTTGGTCATGCTGACACTGGTAGGTACATTAATTTTAAAAGTTGAACAGCCTAAAATCAGCCAAGCTTAAATGAGACTGGACTTCGTTTGCCGCATGTCGAACGAATTATGAGCAAAATTTTACGTTGCGGAAAATATCCAAGGACGGACATGTCGGTTTAGATAGTATCTTCTACCCATTACCATTGCTCAAATCCAGGAGCAGTTTGAAGCCTTTACTCAGCAGTGGTTAATTTAAGGAGAACAAAAAAAGCTGTGACGAATGCAAATACGAAAAAAAAAGTAATTAAAAGAAAATAACTTCCAACTGTAATTTATTTAACGAATAACTAAAAAGGTAGAAATAAAACTTTTATCTTTTAAATAAATAAAAAAAGTAAATATAACAACTATTTATTTGAAGTCGGAGCCAAACTTAACATTTGAAATACTTACTAGGTAGTATGTCGTATATCGATATACCCCGCCTACTGCGGTTAGGCTGGCACCGACCTAAAAGAATTATTACAATCCAACTTATAGTTTTTGAGATATGCGCGGACAAACATACAGACACTTATGAAATTTAGCACACATGTTTAGAAGCTGACAAGACCAATATTTACAGAAACTGTGCACTTTTTACAATATTACATACATTCGGGACGAATTGGATATCCTCATTTGTTTGAATTCGGTTAAAAAGGGTCGGACAACTATATAAACTTTAAACATAACGTCACTTCTTTCGTAATAAAATAAACATATATATTAATTAAGCACTTATCGGGAAAGAGTCATAAAATGTTGTTTATTGCCGATATTAAACAAGGATCCGGTTGTGAATGGAAGCGAGGGAACCGCTTCATTCATCTCTTGATAAAGCGCCAAAGAGGCTTTTTATGCAGGATTCTGACTTTATGCAGTACTTTGATGCAGGTAGGGACAATTCACATGGAGACTTTAGTACCTATTTTATTTTCTATCTCATGTTGTGTCGTTCATATTTTCTTTTATAATTGCCCGTTGCCACAAACCATCTGGTTTGTAGAAACGGGGAATTAAAATAATTAAAATAGTACTTTGATGCAGGTAGGGACAATTCACATGGAGACTTTAGTACCTAATTTATCTTGTATGTCATGTTGTGTCGTTTATATTTTTTTTTATAATTGCCCGTTGCCACAAACCATCTGGTTTGTGGAAATGGGCAATTATAATAGAACATATGCATGACAATAAGATAAATAATATCTTAATTATCTTCTTGACGAAATATTTGTGATTTAACCTCGTGTTATAAATTACTTCAGGTAAGTTTTATGCGAAATTAGGCCCAAGTCTTAGAATTATATTCGTCTCCAATAAGTTGGTTATCGGAGACGTGTCGAGAAACAAGTGGCTCGAACCGCAGTAGCGTGCAAGCCCGTCGCATCCATTTCCGCTTCACGGCGGCGTCAAATCACGGTGCTAATTAACGTAGTCTGAGATACAGAGGGAATATTGAAATATTACGTCTTCCGAGCCTTTGCGGAACATCGGAGCCAAGGATTTGCAGGAAACTAACAAGGATATTGTCATCGCATTTAATTGGAACTTGCAATATCTTTCAATTAATGATATTTATACACTTGCGAGCAATAAACTGGAACACTTCATCGCGCGTTCCTTAAAACAATTTTTTACAATTTCTGTGAAAAAACTAGTTGTGGTTTATCATTTAAAATGTAATTTTGTTAGCTTTGAAATTATATCAAAAATATTTAAATAAATTTAATTGGAATTATAGCAATAAGTCGAAGACGTCCACACGTCTAAATGAATAGTAATATGAAAAGACAAAAAAATAATATTTTCGATTTATGTTATATTCCGCTCAATATTTTGTGTTAATGACTATAAACGGTTTTTATTGACCGGATAAGTTACCTGATGGAATTTAGGGATTTCTTCGACAAAAGCAGTTTCAGGTCTTCATCGACGCCGGAGCCGGACATCTTCCTCGTACCCGCCTTTTCAGCGCATCCCACATAATTATATGTTCAATCAGAATCAAGTCAGGTCTTTGTACTGGCCAGTCTAGTGTGGGAATTCCTACTTCTACCAGGTACAGTCTAATCACTGCAGCGGTGTGGCAGCGGGCATTATCGTGCATATCCTTGCAACACTTACTTTATATTTGCTTGTTACTGCTATTTAATATTTTTATCAATGATATCTGTTATTCTTGCCGGTTTTCAAATTTGTTACTATGTGAACATAAAGATAATGAGACAAATAAATACCGGAACAGATGCTCATCTATTACCGGCAGACCTTAATAATTTTCAAGGAATAATAATTAGTTGGATTTGAATGTCTCCAAGTGTTATGTTTGATCCTTTACACGGAAACCTATCCCGATCGTCGATAACTGTTGATCTCGGAGTTACCTTTGACGCTTACCTCTTTTTTGATGCGCCCATAGACAATATAGTTAAGAAAGCATCAAAAGCACTTAATTTCATTCTCCAAGTGTCCGCAGAGTTCAAAAATATCAAGACTATTAAAATATTATAACGTTTCTTTTTTTCGTAGTAATTTGGAGTATGCTTCTCAAGTCTGGCACCCCATTTATAATGTCTATATAAATCGTATTGAGAGCGTAAAGAAATGGGGTTTTAAAGGCTCATTCAATATCGGTCTAAAACTTTTTTAACGAATTATACCTACCGTTGCAAATAGGCGATAAAACTGCACTTTTGAACGTCATCATTTACAGTTAAAATAATAATGTAAAATAAAAAAAACTTGAGAGGTGTCAAGGGACACCCGGTTGGAACGAAGTTCCAAATAAATATCATTTATCATTTAATATATAAACTACTCATCGGATTATCAACTCTTCTGCAGATTGAAAGCTTCAGTATCGCTGTGTCATAACTCATAGCACTCATTCTCGTAGCCTACTTGTTATCCTTGAAAAAAACACCATCCTTGTTCTGTTTCTTGATAGAGAAGTGAAACCACATGATATTTAATCAATTAAAAAGTATTTCACAACTAAAAAAATATAAAAGTTTTAAAATATTTGTATTGTTTTCAGCTTCAATTTGTTGCGTTCGAACGATCGACAATTAAGTCTATTACGCTAATAACTGACACGTTTCATAGTTTTAAAACTGTTTGTTCATAAAATAGAGTAGATATCATGCAATTTTTTTTTTTTGATTCGAATGTTTCGTTTGTAGTATTTGAAATTAATACCAACTTTATATCCTGGATGGTGTGTACCTGAGAAGTTTTTGGGTACCTACTTACAATGACATATAAGTTACGAGACGACTTTTTTCAAAATAGTATACTAATAATTATTATAAACGGTAAAATTATTTGTTCCGTTCTACTGTAGATACAGATCCAATTAAAAAAACTCATTCATGTTGCTCATGTTAGTAAGAGGGTATTCTACACTTTCCAGTCTCTCAAACGTCTCCAAAAATTCTTACCATTTCGCACTAAGGTCAGTCTTGCTCAATCTCTTCTTCTTCCACTTATAGATTATGCGGATGTCTGTTTTCTAGATGCAACGGAGGTGCTCCTGGATAAACTTGAACGACTGCAGAACTTGTGCATTCGCTTTATTTTTGGCCTCCGGAAATATGACCACGTGTCGGAGTTCCGGACCAAACTGGAGTGGCTGCCAATTCGGCGTCGGCGAGATACTCACATCCTATCCCTTCTCTTTACTATCCTGCACACTCCTAATTCTCCTCAATACCTTCGTGAACGTTTTGAGTACCTCGTCCCGAGAGGTAAACCATGTCGTACTGCCACTTCTCTTCTCCTTCGTACTCCGCGTCACACTTCCAGCCGCTATGGTGGATCCTTCTCTGTTACTGCAGTGCGTCTCTGGAACTCTCTCCCACACTCCTTACGCGACAGCCCTTCTCTTGACATCTTCAAGAGGAAAGTTAAAGAGCATTTCCTTTCGCAAATGACATAATATTTATAGATATGTATGTATATATTTATATGTTTATGTATATAAGTATATTTATGTATGATACAGAATGTAGTATTGTAAAATGTGTGCACTGGATCCTACCCTCTATTGTGATCTCTCTCTATCACTCAAAGGTTTGCTGGTAGAAAACTCATTTTTGAGTTAAGCTCGCCTTTGTACATGAACTATTTAAATCACTGTGAATTAATATAAGCTGTTATGGTGTACAATAAAGAATTAAAGAATTAAAGAATTCATGAAGAGGCTGTTTTTTGTCTTCGAAAAATCATCATATTCCAATAAAATCTTCTAGGATAGAATAAAAGGAGCTGAGCCGCGGGAAACATTAGTGTCTAATCAATTACTTTTATCAAAATATTTGTATCTTATATTTTGGCGCTTTATTTCGAAATTAAAACCACAATCTTCTTCGAAATTCAAACATAAAAGAAACAAAAGACAATCAAAAAAGTGTCGTTACAACTTTTCGTATGATTTTTTTTCGTCTAGCTCCCTTTCACAACGCGCGATAAGGAACTTCGTTCCAATAAAGTGACTACTGTCGTCCGTTTCACAAAGGTGAAATGGTGTTTTGTTTAAAAAAAAATGTCTTTTGTTTTTACATTTCATGACATAAGGTGAATAATCTTTGGTTATGATATTGAAAGACAAAATATTGAGGGGAATATAGGTAACATAAATCATTTTTTTATTTTTTTAATCTTTTTATATTACTATTCATTTAGACGTCTACAACTTCGACCTATTGCTATAATTCCAATTAAATTAATTTGAAATATTTTTGATATCACTTAAAGCTTACAAAGTTACTTTTCAAATGATGTACCACAATCCAATTCATTGGTGATATTTGCCGAAAAATCAAAAATGCATGGGATTGAAATGTCACGTGCGTCATGTGGTCACTGTGTTCAGAATGTCACTATGACTGTCTAGAGCCTCGAGAGTATTTATACTGCACTGTTTTTAATTTACAATGGTACCTCATACCTACCTACTAACTTAACGTTATCTTCAAACGCTACTTTTGTGATACCGACGAGTAATACTTATTCGAAGACGTAGCTTCTTACAGTTACTAGGAAGTATCCAACATCACTTTGCTTGACTCAAGATTGACACTAGGAATTTCTCCTGTATCGTGGGTGCGTTTACAAACATACAAAGTCACATACACAAACAGCCAGACCCGGAACAACTATCTGTAGGTCATACAAATAATATCTATTGTTCCGTGCGGAAATCGAACCCGCGTCACGCAGCACATCAGTCAATCGCTCAACCACTGCGCCAACCGTGCTGTCGTGCCGGTTTTTTTTTTTTTTTTTTTTAATTTGACATGTGTTCGTACATGACAGAGACAAAGTCGACGATGGAGCGAGCTTACCCAGAAAAAGCCTGTTCAGTCTAATTTTGAAGAGATTAGAGTTGTATGCGTTCGGAAACACAGACGCAGGCAGAGAGTTCCTTTCCTTTGCTGTGCTGTGCGCATTGTAAAAGACGTTTGGAAACGTTTTGTGCGAATTAGTGGAATAGCAACAAGGTAGGTACTGTAATTTGTGCTCGGATTCTTACATTCTGATTTGGTTATATTACAGGAATTCGACTATTTCCAGCGTTTGACAGTCTATTCTCCTTCGTGGTACTAACAAATGTTGGTATTCGTGATCAACAAAGGAGTTCAAGTTAACTACTAATGATTGTTAATAATTATACCAATTATCGACATATGTGGTGTAGACAGCAATCTTTGTTTCAATAGTCGTAGATTCATAAAGCTGTACCTACTTCTAAATAGGGCTCGTATGGAGTTGCGCCTCTCTGGAGCCCTGACTGTTGGTACCTATGAGAATGTTCCCGATACCGGTGGACTACTATTGTAAAACATTTGCAAGGTTTTATAATTTTTTATAATAAAATGTTAATTTAAATGAAATCATTGAATTGTACCCCTATTAAAATGAAAACACGCTCATGTTTTCCACAGATTCGGCGGTCGTGTACAAAATAGTTTATTTTTAAAGTTATGTTTATTTTTAGACTGCGAGAAAGCTTCTGAGAATTTTTAGATGTATTAGTAACTTTTATCTTCAGTATCTACTTCTCAGACCTCAAAGAATAAAACAACTTTAAAAAGAAAAGCAAAAACATCATAGAAAATATTCTTTTCACGTTTATCGCTTTGTTCGGCAGACAAAGAAAATAATCGCCTATTTTCTCTGTGTCGTGTGGATCAGTGACCATGGTCTACTTACCGGTACAATAGAGATTACCTTGCACCGGGAGCAAAACAGATCATTGTGAAGACAGGGACTTTCAGTCGCTTTAAGTTGTTACTTTTGTTAGGCTGCACTATCTCACTTGAGCTGACTTAAATACGATGTACAATGTATGTCTAATGACGTAGATGACTGACGAATAGTGTGTGATTGCGTTACAAACTCTATCTAAAAGTTACTATTTCGCCAGCCTCTTTGGCCAATAGAATACCAATTTTTCTAAAAGCCCTGATAGGAAGTAATCATGTGGTCAAAGTTGGAGAACGTTTGCGAACGAAGAGATAATGTATTCACTCTTGGCTTCGACTTGAGTCCCCTAGGTAGCAGCTATGAGATAGTCCTGAGTCCTGAATGAACAGTTGAATGTTTTCCCAGAACTATTTGTGGATAGCCACGGGTGGATAGATATTAATATTTGCTACGGTGCGGTATTTGCAACGTTCGTCCTTTAGACCGATGATGAAACGGGCTTCGTGGAATTAAACTGTGCAATCCAAACAATAATTTTGGATTGAAATAGCAAAATACGAATAGATATCTGCTCCAAACTCAAATAACAATTCAGCTCATTTCAAATTGTGAAACATGTTTATGCTTTTGACGGGCGTATAATTACCAAAATGATTAAAACTCGAATACCTATACTGCTTATAATACAACAATCTAGAAATTCAATCCCAAAATAAACCGATAAGTGGATATTAGCTTATTATTTCAAGCATGTTTCATTTTTGATTGAAATATGAAAATACACAATATTGAAACTGGATGACGTATAATTTTCACAATTTAATTCAAAGAGATTATAATTAGTAATACGTCATTAGTGATTTGATATATCCAATTATCCCTGCCAATTTAAACCATGTTTGGATTTGAATCAGCTGTCCAAAATTAATTTTAAACATGACATATCAATTATAAATTGAACAAATAATTTAAATTTCCAAAATGTTGATTTCATTTTATTAAAATTCATTGTTGAATTTACTGTAGCGGTATCAGAAATGAAGCATTGTTAAAATAATCTCTGATGGAGCATGATAGCCCGTCATGTCAAAATAATATGCATAATTAATACCGCATACAAAATTTAGGTATTTACTGATGTACTGTTTCTGTTGTCGATTTGTGACCAATTTAAAATGTTTGATAAATTGAAACTGCCCAGTAGACTGATAGACATTTTTTTTATGCTTTGGTCCAACCGGCAGTCTACTGTGACAAAAAAAAACCTAGTGAAACAGCTGTCCAATTAGTGTGAATCCGATTTAAAATATAGCTTCCTAATGAAGTAAAAAAAAAAAGTTGCATTGTCACTTCATTCATAAGTAGCATTTGTGTCTACTAATGCTGGCAAAATAGCTAAGTAGGTGTAGTTGTCAACTATAGCTTTCTGATAGGCCGTCTTTTTTCAATTTTCATTTTCGGGAAAAGCACTTCTTAAGCGCTAGTTAGAAACAGCGTGACATCACATAATTATTGGAGGTTCTAGTTATCATATAGTACATCGCGAGCTTTTGTAGCAGCTTCCGCAGCTTCTCGCTAGCTTTTCCGCTCCAATAATAATTAGGAAGAAACTGCTTCCTTATCTTTTAACTTTGTATCTTTGTAAAAGGCTTGAAAGCCATTTAGTAGATTAAAATTTTCATTAATAATATGAAAAAAGTAATAATCTCTTCAATCCGTTTCTAACCATTTTTTAATCCCTTAATCTACGAACAAATTAATTACTTTCTTGTAGAGACATTTCGTTGACAACTTATATAATGCAGTTCTTTTTTTTTAAATTACAGTTTTCCGTACTCAAGCTTTTAGTATGTGTTAGCTTAGGAAAAGGTCGACACGTCGAATGTAACTTATTGAAAATATGAACAACGCATTCCATTATTTTCTATGGCATTCGTCACTGACCGCACTTTAGGTCAGCGTCATAATCGTTTTTTTAGTACCTAGTTAAAGTTTTCATAATGTAAACGCATCATACCTTACTCCACTTCTCTTTAACCTAATTCCCAGTAATATTATAGATAGACCAAGTAAACACAACCCGACTAATTATCTTAACAACAGTTTCCAGTAATCTAAAGTTCAAGGCGACACCCGTCTACCAGGGTTAGTTCAGGCTGCACGTGACAGGCTGTGGTTCGTACACAAGGAGTCGGTTCGTATGCACTGATAGATGCATGAGGTATCAGTGACGTCGGTGCTTTGTATAGTGAGCAGTGGATTCAAGGTATCGCCTGCCACTTATTCTGATCGGTCTGTGTCACCCCTTTTTGCTTCAGTGGTGTGCAGGTTTTGTAAAGGGGTAAAAATGGATAAGGAATAACAGCTATGGGTTATTACCTGGGGGAAGGTTGACTATCCGTTACATACCGAGACATACCTCCGTGCCCTGGAAAGCACGTTTGGGCGCTGGTCCCTGCTGTCATTTGAAAATCTTTGACAGTAGTTATGGGAAGGTAGAAACTTATAGGTTAAGGGGTATGGTGTCATCCAGATACTATAGGAATCTAATTGGAGGTCTGCTAGAAAGACGCTCCCTGTAATGTAAACTCAGCTGCGTCCGGACAGAATAGAAGCCGACCCCTGAAGTGATGATGATGGGATTATAAAATCTAAGGGTCATAGTTGTAACAACACGTTTGTGGATAAGGTTCAGCAAACGTGTAGTTCCTATTCTTCTAATTATGTCTGTCCTCTTGCTACTTAGTAATTAGTGGTAATTAAACAGTATTTTTTTACATTGTTTGACATTGAACATGAAATCACAAATAATGTATACTAAAAGTTTATAACACGAAAGTTTGCGATTATAAATTCTAATAAGGCTCGAGGTTTTATGACCCTCCACGGAATGAAGCAACATGTGCGTTAACGACGTTTTCACATAATAATACCGGCTAATTTCATAAATTTGTTTCACTTATTTGGGAATATATTGTAATGTTTCTTGAATTTTACCTGTGATTATTGCCGAAGCGATGTGACTTTCTATCATGTATATGTAGATATGAGATTGACCAGACACGTGGTGCATCTCATGTATTCCACCCACATGCCTAGTGCCCAACAGGGCAGACAATACGATAATAAGATCTAAAACATTTGTACAGAGTCCGCCGTATTCAATTTACATAGATTCGATTCAATGCAACGGAATCTTAAATATTAAAATTTTGTACTTAACAAACTCCATTTATAGCTTTAACTCCAGTAAGGAGGTAATCCTTCTTAATAATTATAAATATCGAAGGTTAGTAAGATCTTGACATAGACAGATAATACCTACTTTAACAGATAACACTTACTTTTTTAAAGTCATAATTATGTTCAAGCAAGCATAAAAATGGGGGAACTCGGGCATCGAATAATCCGTACCGCATGACTGTCAATGATAAACGTGCTCAAGCTGGTGTTTCTTTCATTCTATTGGATAAAGCGCTTTCATCTCATAACCCGGTACGGGTTATGAGATGAAAGCGCTTTATCCAGCTCAAGAAATTGGATCTGATAACCTTCAATGGGTGACCACATCTTCACGAGTAGATTTTCACAATCACGTGCTACAGAACCACATTATGATAATGCGAGGCTTTAGTACGAATGCATCGTGACCCTGTGGTACTTGTTGCTAAGGCTAGTTTAAAGCTATTTGTGGACTTAACTGGTTTCGGTGCAAAGTGGCTTGGGACGTTTTGAAGTGTAAGCAGTGTTTGGTTTAAGTTGTCAACAGTAGCGGGTAGCGCCGTGTCAATTAGTGATGATACGCTATTTTTCTTCTGCCATCGTGTCTTTTGTCGTTTCATGTAAATAGTCAAGTAGTTTTGTGATTAAAAATAAAAGAAGAAAAAATACAGTCCATTGAATGGCCAATGATTTAGGTGCGATTTATTTTTTATAATTATTCGGTGGAAAACCGAAAAGACCGGACTTTGAGAATAAGACCGTTAAGTGTGTACTTCTTACTTTACTAAAACCACCCCAAGGCAGGTCACCACTACACGATATCTCAAAAAACCACCCAAAAAACTTACCTACCTACTTAAAGTTTACGTTTATATTTAAACCATCGTATATGATTATTAACCGTCATACATTAGAAGCCAAACTTTACTTAAAACACGAACACATAAACAAGCTTAAATTGTAGTGTAAGTGTAGTTCCAAATCAAATTGTGAGAGCGCGCCGGCTTCGTCACTCCGACTGCAAATTATTTGGCACAAAGTAGTTAGTACCTACCGCTGTCAGTAAAACGCACGAGTGCAAACCAAATTGCTTTTAGAACTGCTTCTATTATATTTATCAATATTAATAACAACATAGATTCTAAGCTTGCCGTATTTTGAAAACGTAAAATTGTATGTTATCTCTGGAAATGCTGATCCGGTTACATTCACTGATAGATCCCTACATTACCGTTTAATTTCATGGGCTGGTTAGTATCTCAAAAATGCTAAGTTCCTGAGGTAGGACACTTGTCACCGCGGCCCTGGAACGCAAAGGGCTTTAGAAGGAACACGTTTGGGTTTTAGTCAGTAAGAGACACGCCTTTCCACTCCACCCAGAGCGGAAGAAGTCACTTGATGATTTCCTATCCCTAAAAAAAAAGGACACGGGAGCAAACCCACAGGAAAAACAATAGTTTCACAGCAAAAAAATATTGCCAATGCCATTACTGCACCATCATTTATAAAGAAAATATCAGTGAATTGTATCATGGAATAAAATTAATTCGAATCACATTTCGAGCAGACAAAGGCGTATTTAATAGACTGTAACATTATTTCCTGTTCGTTGCAGTTTACTCATTTTTTTTTGACAACAATGACATAATTGAACTCTGTATATTGAACAGTGAATGTTTTTTTTTTACTCTTTTCGTTTGTGATATTTTGCAATGGAAATAGTGTTTCACAGTTTTTCCTGAGGCATATTGAGTTGCTGCTCCATTTTTTGCACAAATTTGATTTGCAATAATGTATTTTCAACTATTATGAAACTGAATTGACAAATGCTAAAATGGAAGTTTAAGTTTATGAAAATATTCGAACCAGTGTCGTGTAACCTTTTTATATTTATACAGACATGTCGTGTAAATTGTCACAGATTCACCTCGACGGCGTTTGAATTTGAAAGTGATGGAGAGAAATGTTACAGAATAACCCTGCTGCTTCATAACCATAAAATGGTATTCTCTACTTCAAACACATCATTAGAATCATCTAACAATACCGACATACCAATATATCATCTGTATGCGAGAAGCAATAATATTACGTGTAGTAGGTATGAATGCAAATCCAGACAAAAATGTACAAAAACTAGACTGATAACGACTGAGATATGAAAGCAAACGTCTCTTAAAATTAATATAATTGGGCCTAAGACGTAAAACGTGGTCACTGTTGAACTGCATGGAAACAAAAATAATATTGCGGAATGACACAACACTTAAAATTTGTTACAAAATATGAAGCATTTCATTGACACGAAATTGAGTTGCCATATTAAAAATTAAAACTGAGCTTAGTAGCTCTGCATTAAGATTTCATTTATCAATATTAGATATTTATTTTACATTTGGCAAGCAAATTGGAAGAACTACTAAAGGTTGACTGGTAGAGAGAATGCCTATGGCATTAAATCTGCCTCTGTACATTTGTGTGTAAAATGTTAATAAATAAATAAAGTACCAATTTTTTTTTAAAAGTACCTAAGTTAAAGTGAAGTTGGTCGATCAACTGTTTCGTCATATTTTTTTTCTAAAACGTATTTCGGAAACAATTAAGTTCTTAAAAAAAAGTTAAGATTAACATATTTTATTTATTTAATTGAAAAAAAGATGCACCAAACCAGTAGGTATTATTTGTAGTTTGCCCGAAAAACATCGCCTTTATACATATTGCACAGCATGTAGACAAACACACAAAACAAAGTTATGGAAATTCGTGAGTTAAAACCAGATTGCAAATAGGCTGCTGTCAATATAAACCTGTAACTCAATATCGGCTCCGTTGCCATGAGCAGTTCAATTTAAACAGCCCAGGGCCATGCGAAATTCATCTAGTGTACATTGTATACATTATTTCTATGTTTTGATTTTATATGTTTAGTTTTATTCAGTTCAGTAATTCTTTTTTTCATTTTTGTTACATGTGATTTTTAATATTGTGAATGCCTAAAGCTTTATGCACAAACACGCAATTATAAGAAATACGGTCGGATCGGGTATATGTACACTTGTAGTATCTATGTATACTTGTATAATTAATTTTGTAAAAGACAAAATCAACATATAACAGTGGTAGTCTATGTTACGTACTGATTAAAGCTGTCATACAATAATTGTATAAATCACATTCCTTAACTATTTCACAGATTGACAGATAAAAGGCAACCTCAATTGAGAGACATGAATTCTTATACAATAAATGTCAAAACTCTTATCAACTCTTAAACAACTTTATCGCGCGGAAAGCATGACGAACTTTATAATTTTTTCAATGTGATATCCTATCGGGCCACAGAATTAGGATCTGATTATCTAATGTATCATTGAAATTGCACAACGACTAAACATCATAAGATCTGGACAAACGTGACATCCCTACGTCCCGATGATCCCGTCTCGGACATTGACGCTAAATCCCACCAGGCATTAAGACACACTGACTGTGAGGACTAAGTCGTAAGGACAACTGGCCAAATTCAGAATGCGGTGATGATACAACAGACGGAACTATTCGATTGATTTCTGTTTGTTCGCCTTGATTTGAACTAGCCCCGTCCAATGATGTCTGGCGAAGCGTGTTGAAGCGTCATTTTGAGATATTTAACTAGTAACAGAAACGAGAATTATTACAAAATTAATGTGACAAGGAAGCTCTGACCATTACCATATCCGATCAGCAATAACGATTGGTGAAAACTGAAATATGTACGGAATTGACTTGCACAATTGAAATGAGATTGCCGCTTTGTCTAGAACCCGTTCCGTTCAAACTGTAATGAGAAGGCGAAATGAGATATATAGGAGTGAGGAGAGGCGTTTTGCCTTGGAGAGGGACAGAGCAGACTGCTACATTCTGCAGTGATTGGTTGAATAAAATAGGTCTCTTATTCATAAACTAGAATAGAATACCCTTTATTTTGTACACAGTATAAGTTATAGAGAACATAGATGAAGAAAATATTTCACAACGGGCGGCCTTATCGATAAAAGCGATCGTTTCAAGACAACCTTTGGATGGATTTTAAATAAGAAAGGAAAGACAGTATGGTAGGTGGTCTTAGGTGTATTTGTAAGTACAATAAATACAAAATAGATAAATACGCTAAAATATGAGAATACTGGCGAAGACGTATGGGAAGCCACTTGAGCTTTATGCGGAATTCAGAAATGTGGTCATAATTGCGTATGCCAAATATAAATCTTATGCAAAGGTTTTGAAGACGCTCAAGTATATTTAGTTGTGCCTGAGTGGGATCGAGATAACTGATATCAGCATATGGGAAGTAGAAGGGACTGCGCAAATGCAGTTTTAGTGGCAGTGGGAAAAAGTTTGGCAGGGTTGCGATTTGTTCGAAAGAGTCACCGCGGCCCCGGAACGCAAAGGGCGTAGTAGTAGCGTCTGACACGCGGAATTTAAAAAAAAAGAAAAAGTGGGAAGAAAGTTCCGCAATCGCCTAAGGGACCTGGAAGATGCAAAAAAAAACGGCGTACTACTACCACGCCTATTCTTCAAATATGCTGTTTTTCTCACAATTGATAACAGTAAGTTTCTGCTAATTTTAAAGTCCCATTCATCTTTAAGAAGAGTAAACTAATGAAATTGTACTCGATCTTAACTTATGCTTCTTGGTTATTTAGTTGTATCCGACTTTAAAATAGTGATCCCTGACAGACAGCTGAAATCGACTTCTTTTCGAGAATGACGGGGTTTCAATATCATATTGAGTCCCCAAGCATGTTCGTAAAGAAGTCGACTTGTTAACTTCGTTGCTCGGAGCCCCGAGTACTCACGATGGACGCAACTTTCATGGAGGACTTTTGAGTCTGTTGTACACTTGTTTCCTTGCACTATAAAAAAGACGGAGAATAGAATAAAAAATTACTGGCAGCTAGAGACGGCCATTATCAAATTTTCCATGTTTGGACAATGCGTCTCGGTGCCGCGCCGAGGCCAAACATGGAATTAACGCAGACATGTTTTTACAAATAGCTCGTGGCTAAAGAATAACAGCCGCACGGATCGATCAAGGTCAAGCAACGCTTGCCAAGGTTGGTCTGTGGTTGGGTGACCATCTTAACATACCGAGTTTCCTCCATGCTTAAGAAAGCACGTTAAGCCGTAGGTCCCGGCTGTCATTTGTAGATCTTTGGCAGTCGTTATGGATTGTCAGAAGCCAGTAAATCTGACTCCCGTCTTGCCAAGAAGTACCCTGTTACCCAGTTAATGGGTTGTGGAGGTCTGGTAGGCAGCCGCTCCACGTAAATACTGGTATTCTGTTGAGTCCGGTTTGACTGGAAGCCGACCCTAGAATAGTTGGGAAAAGGCAAGGCAGATGATGATGTTTTTATAAATCAAGCGTTGTGGCAAACGGTAACACGTTTGACAACCGATGATTTCTATGACAGCCGACATTTATGCTTGGCCAAAGAATCGGCATTGCCATCCAACGTGGAAATTCTGTCAGCGTTTTTTGATAGCGTTGCGGATAAGATCGATACTCAATGAGTTTTTCCATGATTTCATATCTTGCTTTAGCTTATGTTTAATTGAAAAAGCTTCGTATGTTAAAAATTAATAATATCAATATCATAGTCGATAGCCTTGGCATAGAGTTCCGTACTCTGTGGCAAAAAACAATATGGCGCGTTCCAACAACAGATGTTCACTGCGTGTCCGCTACAGGAAATCTCTTTATACATACACATGAATATTTATTATTTTAACTGCGCTTTTAAAGCGACTTCATTTGTTGCTTCATTCATTTATCGTCGTTGCTTTTGTTTTGTTTGTAGATCGAAATCTCGTTTGTACACTTCACTTCACCGTCAGGTTTTTTGTCTGTATTTAAATTTTTCTTTCGTTTCCGACTTTTTAACTTGCATAATATTGTTTTAAAATTTATTCGATCAACATTAAATGCTTTTTTTCTTAATTTTTTTAGGCTGTAGGTAATTTCTCAAACCTGTATAGTGAAAGTTAGTGTTAAGCTAGCATCTAGCCAAACAAATATCATAATCGTTTGATTATTATAAATTAAGTCAGTCGGTGACTTTGCTTTGCAACGGTGAGAAACGCAACGAGCAGATTTATTATCAGTTTTTTTTTATAAAAATAATAATTACCGCACGAGTGTTGCATTAACGTTTAGCGCCTAGGCCTAAACTTTGATGCTAAGTATGCTAATTGGTCTTGCGTTTGGTTGGAACAATAAACTCCCTGAGCTAGATTAAGTTACACGATGACTATAAAAAGCCTACCTTTTTTTTTAAGGATGGGAGAAATCATCAAATGACTTCTTCCGCTCTGGGTGGAGCGGAAGGGCGTGTCAGACTCTTACTGACTAAAACCCATCCGTGTTCCTTCTAAAGCCCTTTGCGTTCCAGGGCCGCGGTGACTCTTTCGAACAAATTCCGCTACCCTGGCAGGCCCTAGATAAAAAGCCTACCTACCCTCTTTTAGAGCTAGTCAAAGAATGGAAATTATTTAGTAGTCATTCGAGACGTTACCCTACATTGTTGTAGTAACACAATTTCTTACGACGACGGCGTCTGGATTTTAATAAAGACCTTGACCTCTCAGTTCAGTTTCGTCCGTCTTGTGTGGTCTAAAATGTTCTGGTCTAAAATGGCTTGTAAATGTGAATTTTATTTCGAAATCGCCTCATAGAAATAAATAATAATAAATAAAATAAAAGAGAACAGTAAAGAATAGTACGGGGCGAAAAAAAAAATATTAGCATAAATTATATTTATTTTGTAAGTGGGTTAAACATAACACTTACACGTCAATTTTTTTGGTCATTTTTAAACTAGATGAGGCCGGTGTTTTCTAGCTGACTACCCTGAGAAGAAAGACCGAAACAAACTTGGAGGTCAAAGACATAAAAACATAAAGTCATGTACAAGATGATGTACACCAAGATGGACGACGCAAATGCTAATTATCTAAGTACTATATTGTGCGCCTCGCAGCTTCTGTTGAACAAGATTATAACAATAGAACCTCAGCAAGCTTCCGATCTAGCGAACAAATTGATTCTAGGTAGTACCACCGGATCGGCAGACCACCATAACAGGCTCCGGCTATGCTCTATTACGCAAATTGAAATGCAGCTCACTAATTGCAAACTATATTCTATAGCTATTCTGCGCCCGCCTTACTTGATGCGCCCGAGTAACAGTAATTAACTAGGAAGCATCGAATAGAAAAGCCACATCAAAGACAGGATTTCGTATAAAGCAGACAGGTACACTGTACATTATTCTGTACCTATTCTGCTTGCTTTGCTGGCCGAACTTGATGTAGCTGAATAACAGTAATTTACTGGGAACCAATAAATAGAAAAGCCAGATCAAAGCCAGGATTTAGTATACAGCAGGTACACTGTATATTATGATTCTATTGTCATAATAGCAACGCGATTCAGGTTGCTCGGGCTTTAATCAAGTAAGTAGTAGCATTTTGATTTGTCATTAAAGTCTTGCATTCTACATTCAAAAGAATAATTAAAACAATGTCACATAGTAATGTACTCCTGTGATGTAACGGGGTAACATTTTCAGTATAAAATAAGGTCTTGAAGTATGAGTTTTATGAACGCACGAAATTGTTTTCTTTTGATATGCAAGCCATGTTGTAAGCCTTTATTCGAAAGTTTAATAACTATTTCAAAGATCCGCATATTGTATTTTCCAATAAACGTACGTTTTATGATCGGAATTTTTCTAGTGAAATCTTTGCTAAGGCAGTGCAACGAGAATATCTGGGGAACCTGTTACAACATTATTAAATTTTATTTGATAGGGTTTCGATTCAGTTGAAATTCATTTTCATATTCATCCGCATCGTATCAGTCAAAAGACGTCCACTGCTAGGCATAGGCCTCCTCCAAGGGAGGGTTTGCTATAATCGCCACGCTTGGCAGGCGGGTTGGCGATCGCAGTGTAGCTGTTGTCCATTCTTTGGTCAGTCCCTTAGTCGCCTCTTACAACACCCACTGGAAGTGATGGGAAATTTATATTGATGTGACCCAAATAAAGACCCGTAACGAAAATAAATTAATAAATTTTGAGTATGGGGTCACTGAGTAATAATAGTCATTTGCTCATAGATTACAGGAAACCCTGTTAGAAAACTATGATATTAATGAGGGTTAAAATGTGAGAGCGCACAGAATTGGCTAATTTCGTAGTGAACTTGTGAAAAAAGAGACTTATTTTTCTAGTCGACTAGGAATCCATACGTTTGTATTATAATCAGCTCGTAAAAACCAACTGCTGAACAACTGAACATGGGCCCTCAAATTGACGGCCTCAATCAACGTTTAATCTCCATGAATTAAATTACAAACATGACGAGAATTGTCGGTCATGCTATTAGCTGGGGACTCCCGTCAGGAGTCCTTTTGAATTTTTAAAGGTTAACAAATGTATTTTGAAATCTACAATTCGCTTAAAATTGTAGGTATTGTACACCTTCTTATAATTTATTGCGGTTATTTCTCAGTTATATTTATATCAACTCTGACAAGTTGCACTCTAATTTATTAAAAATATAAAAATCTTTTGTTTACGATGTTTGCAATAGAGGGCTGTACAGATCTGAATAAAATTGGTACACAGTAAAAAAAGTTAGTTAATTTTTGTCCCAGTGTGCGTGGCATAAGCCATAGATAAAACCTAGTATGCAAGACTAGATTTCGATTTAGCACAATTCGTTCAAAAGTAAAGCAGTCTCGTTTTTTCCTCAATTTTTTCCTTTGGAAGTAACTCTTATAAATTGAAATAAAATCATCATCTGCCTAGCCATTTCCCAATTACATTGGGGTCGGCTTCCAGTCAAACCGGATCCAGCTGAATACCAGTATTTTATGTGAAGCGGCTGCCTACCAGACCTCCACAACCCATTAAGTGGGTAACACAGTACTCCTTGTCAAGACTGGTGTCAGATTATCTGGCTTCTGACTATCCGTAACGACTGCCAACGATCTAAAAATGACAGCCGGGACCAACGGCTTAACGTGTTTTCCGAGGCACGGAGGAGTCTGAGAGGCAGTTAAGATGGTCACCCATCCACAGACCAACCTCGGCAAGCGTTGCTTAACTTTGAAGATCGACCCGTGAAGCTGTTATTATTTAGCCACGAGCTCCTCTATAAATTGAAATAAAATGTACAAGTAATAAAATTTTTGAAGAATTTTTTCTCTAAAAGGTTTGCTTGTTACCTTATTGCAAAACACCCAAACCATTGAAAAGTTTAAAAGGTTGAAACCATACGAAATTACGAACTTGCGAAACTTGGCGGCAAGTGGTTATTTGGCCGCACGTGCGCTATTTATTTATCACATTGAGGAAAAAGGCTTGTTATGTAACCACCATTGAAGTAAACAGGTATTTTTTTCTATAAATTAAAAAAATAATAAGTAAAACGTTTTCGTACCTATGTTCCACGAAGCCCAAATAAATTGTTTTTTGAATAGCTGTTAAATGACGTCAAATGTCAATTTATTAGTTAATTGCTTTATTCCGTAGCCTATCCTTTTGAAATTCTGGAATTTTCAGGGATAAAAGTCTAAGTTATATACCCAATAATAGTGTGACATAATGTCGATATTTCCAGAGATTATTTTTTCAGGCGTATTTTTTTTATATTAGTTCAAATGATATAGCTAGCTACTAATCTCATACCTACACACCTACTTACTCTACGCTTCGTGTATCAGATCGTCGTCGTGGAGGCTCAGCAAGATAATATCTCGCCTTTGACAGTATCTAGTGTGATCGGTCTTTAGCGACGACACGTGTGGAGTGAGAACCCGCCCTTATCGGGTCCGGGAACAATCGGATCGAAGCGAGTATAAAAAACATATAAGTTAGAAATCGTCGCTTAATTCATATCATCACGTAAGTCAAAACTAGTAACTATACAGGAGAGGTAACAAAATACTGCATCATATTTTATAGATACAATTAAAAAACTATTTTATTATGAAGCACCATTATTTTTAGTAAAAATTCAAACAACGGGTCTTCAGATTCTCTAGCAGATGCAAAACATGTTTTTGTGATGTTAAAACGAAAACGGCGAAATAATGGCAAATATAATGAGTGTTAGGTTTCTGCACCCCTCGTGCTATTACGGTTCATGAGAAAAACCGCGCGCACCCGCAGTTGAAATTATTACAGATTTCATTTCTATTGCTATAACAACAAATATAAATTCAGTCACATAAAAAAATTAGGAGGCACCAAAAAAGAAATGTAATTTTTTCGACATTAATTTTAAAAATAAAGTAAATAATTATAACTCCAGCAACAAAGAATTTGAAAACATTTTTTGGGTAAAATAAAATGATTAATTATCAGTGTTTCACACAATTTTATGATATGAGCATTTTTCTGTTGATTCGGTTCGGTTCGGGTCTTCGGTTGTTTATTGAGTTTTTGAATATTTTATGTTTGAGCAATAAAAAACCGAAGGACACCCATCGACACGAAAATGCTCAAATCTCTGTTTTTTACTTTCCACGATATGACTGGTTTATGCATCGTCATCATATCAGCCGAAAGACGTCCACTGTTGGACATAGGCCTTCCCCAAAGGTGGGATTGCCATAATCGCCACGCTTGGCAGGCAGGTTGGCGATTGCAGTGTAGCTGTTGCAATGTACAGATACTGTTGCTCAAGGCCCAATTAATTGTTCTTTGAATTTAGAATTATCGAAATTAAATATTTTTAATACTTTCGTCTCACGGTTACCCCCCTATTTTATGAACTTCCTAAGCGTCCGCCAGCTCGTTCATTAAATATTGAATTTCACGCATTGACTGGATGTCATTAAGGCCGCTGATCAAACGGCGCCGCTCAATGAAAAGGCTAGGCAGTCAATAAAACAGTTGATTAAACCATATTTATACTCGTAATAATGCACGTAACTAATAAAACAGTGTTTTTTTTAAATTATATCCCCCTTAAAGGGGATAATAGATAAAACGTTTGTATGGAAGCTCATCAGTTCTGCCAATTAGACACCCCATTGGGCTCAAGACTGTGTTTAAAAAGAATGTGGAGGTACAAAACATGTTTAAAATAAATTTGGTATGACACCGCAGCTCGTTTTGTCTCGACGTGACACACCGCTCTTGAGTGGCGTACGTGTGCCACAAGCTTATAGTAAGTGCCATTACACAAATTACACGCACAAACACGGCCGTGACAAATGCTTACAATGGTTTTATCGATGCGGAAATTAAAACCACACAAGCCAAGTACCTTCTGCTTTATCCGGGTTTGAATGATCCAATAAATGCCCGGAGAACCTTCTCTCCTACCCTTGAAATAGGACCTCTATTTCAAGGGTAGGAGAGAAGGTTCATAAAAAAATATGTAATTTAAAAAACCAAATTGAAAGTAAAAAGTTTAAAACGCTCAATCGCCCCTAAGAGTATGGTAAGAGTTGAACCTTTTACCAGTAATTTTATGTTTCACGTTATAGACGCGAACCTGCTATCTCATATCCGGACTCCGGCCTGCTACTGACAAATTCCTAATCGAAAAACTACATAGCACTTTGCCTGATCTAAAACTTGAACCCCGCAATAGCGCTAAACTTATGAGGCAGTAAAAGTAGTAATATAAATTAAAAGTGCCTACTTACCTCATAAAAATAATTATTATTTTCCCAGTCTATGAATAAATCATTACGATAGTTTTTTTGGTAACTTGAACCGATTACCAATCCTACTTTAATCATGCAAATAGGCTTTCTAAAGTCTGACATTGAAACAAAGAGCTGCAGAGTCAACACGGGGTTACGCAACGGAGCACTCTTGCGTAACGCTACGATTCGGCAACGGTGCTACGCGGCTACGAGCTACGGCGTAGACCACTACGAGACTCGGGAGAATTTTTGAGCAACCAGTATTTTCGTGTATTCTTTTGTTCATGCGTTACTATTTACTGCAGTTTTTCAGTGCAGATTTTAGATGAAAGAGTAGAGAATAATTTTCGCAGCTAAACCTAAACAGAAATCACGAAAAAAAAACACGTGTTACCTTAATTTTGTCGAGTACTTACTAAATAACATAACTTTTTTGTCATATTTGGTGATCCCACAACAAAAGTTGTTTTTCTTAACGCTCATTTTCACTACCTAAAAACCTGCATCTTAACTCAATTTATATACACACAGAATACACACTATTAGAAAACTAGTCTCCCTTGCGCCTTTTGAGCACATTTCCTATAAGGGTTGCAGCTGTAAGTCGAGACGGCTGAAACAGAAAACTCGCTCTAACAAGGATGAGGGCACCGGCCGTGAGTCGTGTGCAGCCTACTAAGTGCATTAGTTCAGGAGCGTTTAGTGAACCTGTAAACGCAAATCTGTACATCCGAGATGTAGACATCTCATGCAAATTGGTATTATTGATGCGTTTTACTTACTTTACTTTGTCAAAATTAAACAGCGTTTTACTAAAAACGTATGATTTTTTTTACATATTAAAAATTAGAAATTCCAATGACACACATCATATCAAGGTTCAAATTCTTCATCTGTTTCCTACTACATTTACCTTCGCGGTCTTGTAAACTTTTACGGTTCTTTTGCTATTCCTCTGAGATTTAACTCAATGTCAAACAAAATCGTTTCGCTTCTTTCGCGTTCAAGTTCTGATATAACTACATTTTTAAATGTAAATGTTAAAATATTATGATGTCTGTTTGTCTTATAGCACAATCACGCGAAGATAGTCGACTTTTTTTAAAGTTCAACCTTTTTATTGAGCAAAAATAATTGACTTTGTTTTGAGCTAGTCCTTGCAAGCGCAACTACTGAGCGTGGGTCTTACGGTGTCAGTTAGGTTTAAGCTACCACACCAATCGGGTAATGTCGATCGATGTCGATGAATATATTAATTTAATTAATTATTATTTTGAATTAGCAGTGTATAGTCTGAATCAGTGCAGTAGGTGAACTTTTTTTTAGCTTCGCATATTTTAAATTCATGTTTTTATATTTTATGAATGTTAGTTCTAATTTATTTTACTTTTCTGTTTGTTTTGTGCGAGACCCAAATAAATATTTATCTTTCTTTCTTTCTTTCCACATCACTGTGCATAAGAAAATGTAAGAGCAACAAATCACAAATGTCATAGTTGAACTTCTAATTGTCCTCCAAAACATTGGAAACTAGGTCGTGTTACTTAAATACAGGTTACCTGCAAATCTATCTATCTATTAAATACCTTTAAACGAGCAATTCTTGTATATATGTATATATAAAATCTGTATCTCGGAAAAAATGTCTGCAGGGGGTTTCGGGGGCGATAAATTGGTCTAGCTAGGTTTCATTTTTAGAAAACGTTTACCAAAAACAAGCAAAGCTCGGTCATCCAGGTACTTGCCATTTAGTGCCAATAAGTGCTCTGATTAATTATGAACACCCGTAATGTGGTTTTATCATAGACTGCATAGTTAATGATACGAGAAGCAGAGTGACCGCAAGTAACACGATTGGTTACCGACCACCCGAATGGAGAATCTGCACATAACATGATGTAGCCCGGGATACTTAGGTCGAGGCACAAGACAATTATCTACATTTTGTTAAAGCGTGTTTCTTGGTTAATATTTAGCTGGACTAAAGTTCAAATAAATAACTATTAGTAATAAACAACATTTAATGGTAAAACGCATTTTAACGAAATTTTTATCACAATTTTAACTTCGGTTGAGTTAACTACGGATGAAAATTCACCCTAAGTTTTCCGGGCTAGATCATTTGATATTGTTAATTTATGAGATTACGGTGGGTAAAAATATGCTGATCGCGAGAAAATCAAGGTGGTTTAAAAATACCTACAGTTTAACAAAATTTAAAAGGTTGCTTTTTTGAGGTCTTATACTGATCGCCAGAAAGTGGAGTTGTTTTAAAAATGACTACAGTTTAACGCACTTTATTTTATTTTTACTCGTTATCATCAGTTTATTTTTATCTTTTTAACATCTTAAGCGTGTATTTGTGGTGAAATTAGAAAATTATCATAAGGGAGCCTACTTACTACTTGGATATAATTTCCATGTCCTAATCCTGACTATAGTATTCTTATATTCCAAGTTCTTCGTAATCAATTTAGCTGTTTTTTGGTATTTTTTTACAAAAATTCAACTAAAACATTACCTATATTTTTTTTGCTAATTTATGCTCACATTTGACCAATATTTCAACTGATGTCAAGCGAAATAACCTATTCACTTAAATACCCCCCGGTTGTATTAAGAAACACAAACTCCGGTAGGGAATTCCGCTCCTTAGCTGCACGAAAAAATAAACGTTTTGTTCGTATGATGACTTGTCCACCAATCACAAAACTACATTCTATCAGCAGTAAAGACTGTCAAAAGTCCAAACGCCTTTGGGATTGACCTCGCAGTTCTTTTATATCCCATTGGTGTTAGTAAATGAGATATTAAAGTTGTTATCCAACGTTTAAATAGTTTCTATTCAGCTTGCAGTATGAACATTTGATAAGTCACATACATATTAGTAACCTGAATTAAATGAACTGTCTTGAAATAAACTTGCAATGTTATATTTGTTTCTTATTGTGAACCATAATATGTCACAAAAGTTTTAGTAAAAGATTCTTATAACAAAAATATTCTAAGAAATAACTACGAAAACCGAAACGAGTCGTAAAGAGCGCCGCCCTCCACTCTGTCATTTAAAATGTAGAATAATAATGTAAGCATGTGGTCATTTGTTGCAGTGCTCCAGCTCTCCGGCGTTCCTGAGAAAACCGTCCACTGTACTCTTATGGAGAGTTCGTATTGTTGTCCCAACTTTTGATTCTAACATCTGTTGCGAATGGCGACCCCAGTCGAGTGGATGCGCTACCAAAATAAAGATTATTATTCTGTTATGCCTCTGTTATCGTGCTGAAAGACCTACTTAAAATTTTAGATGATATAGTTAAAGGATTTGTAGTACTGTTGTACTGCTACTGTGGAGACTGCATAATATAATAAGAGAATTTATTGGGTTGAACGCAGTTTTTTTTGATGTTTTAAGATGATAAGCCTGTTTTGTTTCGGATTTTTATAATGTAGGATCTTGTTAAGGGGAGCAAGTAAACTGTGTACTTAAGTGAGCTTTTTGTATCAATGTATGTAACGTTCACGTTAACAGTTTCGCAATTTTGTTCAACATCTAAATGATTTTGCAGAGTTTTACCTTTGCGACGAATGGCCGATTTAAGGAAGATTTTGAAGAGCGATTGATTCATTCCCCTTTAAACTTTTTGGAAACGATGTGTCATATCAGCGGAATAGTATTACTAATATAATTACAGACATTCGTATCTAAAATTCACCAATTGCGATTGGCAACCAGCCAGGCGCCCGCCATATGGGCAAGAAGGATATTGGCGCTCCCTGTGGCGAAGTAGTCTACTTACCATAATAAATTCTTATATTAATATACGAAAAATACATTTTGAAGGAGTTATGGCTAGAAAGTTCATTATTAATGGGTGAGTGTTGCTGGTTTCTGCTCATTAAGAGACAAGAGCATTGGTCAATACACAGTTTGCGATCTGTGACCATTTAATGTAAAAATAAAATGTTTATTGACGTGACAACGTCTAATATATCGATGAATGCACGAAAAAGGATGACTCATGGTAACGTTACGCTCATTGTAACGTTACGATCATTTCATCAATGTTTTGTTATGACGTTGTCACGTTAAACTATTGTCCGTAAACCGTCTTTTTAATACAATGTTGACATAAAACACGCTGTCGAAATTTTATGTGATCAACCCCGTATATTTTGACTTTTTGCATTCTCGGATAGAACGGCACTTTATCTAGAGCAGTGATTCCCAACTTTTATTTGACCCGGGAACACTTTGCTTGTTTCTAGCAGGGACCACAAATCAAGAATTAAGGAAATTAAACTGTGTTAATCTAAAAATTATCTTATTTCATTAAGATTTTAGAAATTTTAGACCAAATATAATATTCGTTGAAACCAAAAGTAATGAGCATTGATAAAAGCAGAAAATCAGTTAACATTACAGTTATTTTGGAGGTGAAAAGATTGAAATTTTGAACCATTCGCTGACCATATTTTCGCACTTGCGGACCACCAGTGATCCGCGGACCACCAGTTATCCGCGGACCACCAGTTATCCGCGGACCACCAGTTTTCCGCGGACCACTAGTTGGAAACCACTGATCTAGAGCCTGTGGGCAGTCAACCCTGCTACCTTGTTAACTGATTTAAAATGTATGTTTGTTTGTCTCCCACTCTGAGCCGAGCGTAAAAAGTTCTGTCAACTTTTTACTCACTAAAACCACCCGCTGTTCTTCGCACAACATCGCGATTACCTTGATGTATGTAATATAACCTAGTATGTAATAAGGTAAACTGAATTATACCGCCAATATAGTGTTGTTGATTAAGACGGATGGAGGAAGCTGCGACGCGTAATGTAACCAGGATTCAAATCAAATACGCGGTAGTAGCGACACAGTGCTGAGATTTGAACAGTCAAGTGCAGCAACTTGTTAGGAACATATAGTAGATAACTCTTAGGTCGAATTACAATAACATAGCTAATGAAAATGGCAGTTAACATACCTTAAAACTAAATTTTTTAAATCCTGTAAATTGGGGCAATTTACAGGATTTAAAAAAATTAGTTTAAATCCTGTAAATTGCAATTGTTATCTGGACTAATCTTTCTTTAAGACCAACATAATGTGGCAGGTAATTTAAACCGTACTGATTTATAGGAACACTTAGTAAAATCTAGAACGGCATCCAGTGCCCAACTTTAGCGATAGCAATCCTTCATAATTGGAACCAGTTAATTTTGCTCATTAAATACACCTACATTTTAATGCCCCTGACTGTACCGACAAATTGAAACGACGGACAACTAATCATAAATACGTGCCCCGTGTTACACTAAACCTATAACATTTTATCAAACGCAACGACTTTTCCCGTCAGATCTCCCGCTTCAACGTAAAAACTACTAAATAAAAATTTATATTTCAAAAATTCTATTAAATATTCCATGGCTACTGTTAAATTGGACGTCTATGAAACTTTCCTTTCCATATCGCATATCGAGTTCAACTAATTTTATTTTCAGCGTTCAGTGAGCCTGATTGTTTTCAGTTGTTCCGCAATAAAGCTGCACATCCATTACCGTACACACGGTTTACGAGCCAAGCGGATCTAACTGCGTGGTTCTTTTTTGTAGTTCCGATCCCGAAGCCAGCCACTACGCCGAGGGGGCGCATTATAAAACTGCGCGGCCTGGTCCAGAGCGCTGACTAGGGCGAGTGCGGCTGCGATTTAGTGACCACAGTGTTGAGCAAGTTGTTGTAGAAAACAGTAGAGGCTCGACATGTTCGCTCAGGGTAAAACAATAGACGACCGTTCGCTAGCAAGATGGCCACTTGGTCACCTTGCACCGAGCGCCCATTATAGTCCCACTACATGGACGCTTGCGACAGTTTCTTATGTTTTATAAACTGCACCCGTTGTTATCACCGGGCTAGCTCATAGCTATCGTCGAGACCCGTAGGGCCACTTAGCAGTAGGCACACAGTACATTTCACAATTATTTTGGATCAAAGAGAAGTGTCTTGCTATTTTATATATAATATTTTCTATTCCATACGTGTTTTTTATTTCAATGGCAGTTATTCGGTGTATTTTTATGTTTCTGTTCAAAATGGAGCTTTAAATCCAAAAATATATTCACAATACCCATTGTAAAAAGGTGTGTTACGTCTATTTTTGATATAGACCTGTCTACATAGTTTCTAAGCAGAAAGATAATAGCGTGTTTCACTAGATAGAAAAAATATAATACTATTTTTAGTCTGCCCGTTAGATTTTAGATATATAAAATCATCAAAAGGCTGTCCAACTTCAATGGGACTAGGCAGGACAAGCCGGACAAGCTGTGGGTCCACAAAACGCAGAATAGGCGCCTTGAAACAGCAATACGGGGCCGCGGCAGCGACCTAGATGGCTTTCAAAAGAGTTGGAAGGAAGAACCGCAAAATCGAGAACACTAGAAGGAATGAAGGGAGGCCTTTGCCCAGCAGTGGGACAGTGCAGGCTAGTAATAATAAGGGCTTGTTTTGAGAAAGCGGTCCTGGACACGGATCGCATTTTAGGAGGTTCTCCTCTCTGGAGCCCTGAGCCGCCGGTAACTTGGACCCTGTTCCCGATACCGGTGGGTTACTATGTTTTAATTTTTTTAACCTGTTTTGATCTAGATATATTTAAAATGTTTTGAATAAGTCAAAAAGATGAATAAATAAAATAATAATTATAGGAAACTGGGTGTCAGCCTAACAACGTCAAAAACAAACCTGGTAAAATTGACGTCATCGTGTTACGATGTCAGTTCAGAAATATTTTCAAGCCCGAAGTTCATCTAGTTAGTGCCTCGTCGCATATTTTTTACCTGTAGAGGTGCCGCTTGAAAAGTGCAATGTCGACGACCACTTAATTTTTATCGGCCGCTGGACGTCGAGTATCACAAAACTGAGACCTAAGTTGCCAACTGATGCAGAAACTTATCTACTTACACTTAGTAACAAGCATGGTCCCGTATATTCTGCTGGGGTAATAAAACTCATGACTGTGGACAACTTGTATCGACACAAATTCTAAAAAATTACCATCTGTTTCATTAAAATCTACATAGCCAATCAAAATGTATGAGAACGCATTTTTTTGCGCAATTTCAATATTTGACCTATTGCAAAAGTTACTCATATTCACGAGTGCAGTAAACCGGCCGCGAACCACAAAAATAGTCCTTACGGCAACGAAATAAAGCTGTCAGAATGTGAGGGATGTAGAAAAAAGAAAAAAAGCGTGTGTTGACACCACCTTATACCAGTATCGCTTAATATATTTTAAACTATTATTGTTAGCCGTAATATGAATAAAATACTGATTCTATACTGTCTGAGACTCGGGACCCGAACTACTAGAGAAAAGATTCGTACAATTCTTTCAAGGCCAGCGTCTTATATATTGGTCACCATTGACTGACTCGGGAATGATAAATGATGAATTATATTTATTTTGTAAGTAGGTTAACACATAACACTTTTACACGTCAATCTTTTTTGATCATTTTTAAACTTGATGAGGCCGGTATTTCCTAGCTGACTACCCTGAGAAGAAACACCTAAACAAACTCAGAGGTCACAGTCTAGTGAGTAATTTTTTGATAATTTCTTATTTTTTCTTATTCTTTTCAATGTTATGGACATATTTGTACGCCGATACGTACGGCTAAACATGATTGGTCTTAAACTGACTGCGATGTAACATCTTGCATGCCCTTGTATGTAAACAATTTTTAAACAAATAAAGACTGTCTCCGTCATCTATGATCATCTATATGACTAGAGTCAAGAGCAAACCCATATTAAATAAAAAACAAAAAATCTCATCTTATCTTATTGTCTCTTTTAAAGTCCATAAATAATCGTACATGTCAAATCATATGAGAACCATGTAGGTTTAAGCCTGAAGTGGTCTTTTGAGAAAAGTTTCACACAGATTTGAGTGGACCTGTCCAGACAGTGGAAGCATTTGTCAGTTATCGTGTAGCTCAAACTTAGAATTTTAAGGAGCTTAACAATTTGACGAACAATACCAAAGTTAGGACATTTGGGTAGGCCGCATAGTGAACTCAAACTGCCCGACGAACATGTTGAACCCCTAATATTGCAATCTCAAGTACATTCACAAAGCGTTATATGAGGACCATGCAAATCAGAATGTTGTGCAATCTGCTGATTGCATAAAAACCTTTTAATCTTATTTTAATTTTTCTACATACTGGAAGCGGGACTCCTAATCCGCAAGTCTCCTATGCGTAAATATGACTGTGGCTGAACAATTAACAAGCACTTCACCCGTGACTTTTTTACTGAAATCATGATTACCGACAATTTTATTTTTTTATTTAAAATGGTTTTGCTCTTGACTCTAGTCTAGGTCATAGATGACAGAGACAAAGTCGACGATGGAGCGAAATTACTTAATTATTTCATCTTAATTATTAAAATTCCAGAGACAAAATTCCTCTCAATAAATTCCTCAAAATTCCTCAATAAAAGCCTGAATCCAAAAAAAAAAACAACGATAGCTGGCGGTTATTATAAAATAAAATAAGCGTGTAGTAAAAGTGAAGATATGGATGTTAATAGGATGTATTTTGGGATTAAATTTCCGATATTGGTCAACTAGGGATTTATCATAAACATTAAGTTTTTTTTCATTTTACGTAGATTTATGAAAGCCCCATGTGGAAGCTGCCTTTAAGCTACCATTTCATCATTTAAGCTTCCATATTAATAATATGAAATAAAAAACAAAATAGCTAAGTGCGAGTCGAACTCACGCAAATAGCTTTCACCGAATAATATTTTTTTTTAACATTTTATTTTAAAACCCTTTTATATTTTACAGGCTAAATCTAAAAATATGTGAACAACTAATTTTGGAGAATTAAACAAAGAAGGCTTCGATCTGTAGCTTCAAAGCAACCGTTATATAAGTTATATAACTACACAAGGTCCGTACGTCCGAATGAAAAAAAAAGCAGTTCCCATATAGGAAGCCCTGCACCACGAGCGTATTAAACCTATCTCTAGAGATAGACTAACATTAATCGAGTTGTCGGTCGCGTCGCTCCCTGGGAGAGTGGCTTGCGTTCTACGTGACAAGTACGTGTTTACTCAATTTACTACTTATTCCACGTACAAACATCCTCAACACTTTGTTAATAATTAATTAATATTAGGTATGTATTTTGACAGACTACGTCTTAACTATTTATGAAGTGGGTACGTTTTTTGTTTGTGAGATTCTTGAAGTTCATAGTACGAGATACGGTTTAGAAATATATACCCTCATCAGTTATCTGATGATGACAGTAATTTTAATGTTAGATAATACCTATGTAGTTTGAAAAATTGCACATGGGTTGTCTAGCTAGATCGATGAGGGTATATAATATTTCTAATCCGTATCTCCTCGTCTCTTCTCTGCTGTTTTACTCTTAATAGAGCGGTCGTCGTCACGTTGAGGCGTCCACGTCGTATTTTAGATTATTTATCATAACTATCCTATTAAAAAAGAAACAAAAAATAAAAAATACGAGGTTCCTGCGAAAATTTTCACGCGGAAAACCACGTGTTTACTTTTTTGTACAATATTACACAAGCACTTTTCATATTTAGCTTGCTGGTGGACCATTCAAATTGCGTGATCTTCAATTGTTCTTGAGAAAACAAATGTCACGTTGTTTGTTTTGTTTGTACCCCGCACGATTACGACAAATATTATTAAACAAAAAAAAAGTTACACGAAAAAGCTATTGTTTTACTAGAACATTGTGTACCAAACAATTCGTACACAGTATTCGTGGCCGGCTGTTTTTTCCATAAAATTTTCCTTAACACCACTCACGTGTCGGGGATTTTCTATCATTCTTGAGGGCTAAATGGTGTAAACAGATATTTTTGTTAAGAAAAAGTAAGTATCCAATTGTTAAGATCTTAACAATATGAGTGACATTTTTTGTAGTCCTTGAAGATTCTATAGGTACGCCACATTAAATTGATAATTGGAATATTAGACACGTTTCAACAATATATGTTTTGATACGTTTTTTTATAACTTGCGACACAATTTGTTTGTATAAGAAAATTCTCGTTACAAGACTTAGAAATTCAATAAAATTACTTGTTCAAGTACTTTGAAACTACATCTAAACAAAGGCTATACAAGTAAAGTTAAACGGTTGATATATTTTTGTTCGACAACAGGAACTCTGATACAGAATTCGAAAAACGCACGCACCCCCCTTTTATCGAACGGCGACGCATTGAGAATAATAATGGCGTCTCTTCTCGGACAAAGAGGCGAAACTGAACTTTTGTCCCTGTGTTCCATGCTGGATCATTTGATTATTAGTTGGACGTGTTTTCTACCCAATCCAATGAATTCAAGAACGGTTTTATGAAGTGGTAGTCTAGTTTAATCTGTTAATACAATTTATTAAGTATGATATCGATAGTATCTTAGCCTCTATACAAAATTGCAAGATATTAACATTATCTCTAGATATGCAATAATGCTTGGCAAAAAGAGGATAAAGTATGGGATTCACTACGTCAATTGGGGAATCTCAAAAAATTTGGACGCTTTAATGATAGAATTTAATAATTTTGTCTCGCTATTATTCGCTAGGCAATTGTCACCATATCGCAATGCATTTTAGAGCTCATATCATCAAATGAAAAAAGACGTTCGCAATTCATTGCCTTTTATTTACAAATTAACAACTTTTCGCCTTATTTAAATTATTTTTCTCATTATTAAAATAAGGTTTAATTTGCAATATCCATCAACTGTGTGTGTACATAAAAAAATCGATTGGAGTAAGCTTTCAGAATTTTACACGCTGGCTGGTTGGATCACCTCTTGTCATCAATATATCGACAGGACGTGACATTAAAATTTCACGTATGTGCACTACCGATATGTGCGAACTATTTGTTTTATTTGTTCCTCTCTTCTTTTATTTATTATTTTAGAGAAGTAACGTGTGATGCATGGGCGGGTCTATATTTCTAGATTGTTGTGTTGGATTTGAATACTTATCTAGTTTTTAAAACATCATTTACCGCAAATCTATCTACAGTTAGTTTAGGCCTTACGCCCAGTTCTCATTATTCCAGTCCAGTTATCTATTGAATCAATACGAGACTGTTCTGTGTCACTCACCGGATTCAATGCATCTCAGTTCCTGTTTAGATTAGTCTAGTTGCAATCTCTAGGGTTTGATCACTTGGTATTATACTCGCATTATGTAAGCTATGCTTTTAATGTCACCGATACTTTCCACATTAAAGTTAAATACTTTGGTGTAGCTTTAAGAGTCAGTTTTCCATAAAAACAAAACGCTTGATATTTTAAACGCTATGTTACAATTACAGAGATTTGTTTATTGGAATTCTGGATGTCGCATTAAAATATTCGTTGCTTGTCTGTCTGAGTCACGCTAAAAATATCTGACCCTACCTCAGTAGTCCAAATTCCTTAGAGATAATTTCAACGCCATTTATTAAAAGCACTTAATAACTTATAAACACCTCGCAGGCGGTCGCTTGTGAAGCTTGTGAACAGCCTCTCTTCGAACATTTATTAAAGCGCTGGCTACGTTAATTATTCTAATTACAAAATCTGCTATCAAAAAAAATTGAGCATTAATTGGCAAGCTTTAAATTATAAATTGAAGGGTCAGCTACTAAAAAAATAATTTGGCAACGTACTGTATTTATTAACCTTTTAAGTATAGCTCGCTGAAAATGTAACATTCTTGTTAAAAAAGTAGTTTTTTTTCAAAAGAAAATGTTATATTTTCAATTAACTTTTATATGCTATCTACCAACGTCGCATAATCATAGCGAGACCGTTTTTGTAGATGAAACCAATTGTAGTAATTGACCAGTGAACTGAAGAAAATATTTAACTAACAATTGAATCAGAAACATCGCTAGTTTGATGAAATGGATAAATTGAAATAATTGTATTTGCGTAATTAAAGAGCCTAGGTACATGCTATATTATATTAACAACAACAACAGAAAGAAACGGCCAAGTGCGAGTCGGACTCGCGCACGAAGGGTTCCGTACTTTTATCTATAAAAACGGCAAAAAAATCATGTATGTTGGGATGTATGGGAGCCCCCTTAAATATTAATTTTATTCAGTTTTTAGTATTTGTTGTTATAGCGGCAGCGGAGTCTTAAAAAATAGAGTCTCGTTTTACCCTTTGGGTCCGAAACCATAAAAAAGAACATGTCAACGTCAAAGTCAAAGTCAAAGTCAAAGTCAAAACGTTTATTTCAATTAGGCCATTAAACGGCACTTTTGAACGTCAGCATTTACAGTTCAGTAAAATAATAATATTACATTAATAAAGTGACTCTACTGGTACATGCTACATGGTAACGTAATGTGTTGCTGGGGGGTTTGGTCTGTCACTTCTTCTTTCCAGATAAAACAAGTAAGTGCTGACGGCTTGCTTGTGGTCAATATAATCATTAAATTTAAATTTGAAATCATTTAAAGTCTTCAAAATTATTTTTTAAACTCTCCGTTGCTTAATTTTTAGGGTCCGTAGTCAACAAGGAACCCTTATAGTTTCGAAAATGTCCGTATGTCTGTCTGTTTGTCCGCGGTTTAGCTCAGAGACGCTTAGCGCTAGAAAGTTGGAATTTGGTATGGGTATACATATTAATCACGCCGACAAAGTGGTAAAATAATATATTGATAATTATTTTTTTAGGACACGCACAGTGGTGATAATTTTGTTATCGTCTATCCCATGGTATCGTTGTTTAAAGATATTGACGGTTTGCTAAAACCATTTTTCCATCCAAGAATCCGTTTCCGAAATATTAAGTTCTAAAATGCTAATTTTTGTTAGAGTCAAGTGTCCCCCGCCTCTGCCAGCTAAACGATCGTTTTCAAAGACGTGAAAAGTGCATGATAGCAGCATTATAATAAATTTAAAAGGAAACTATTAAAGCTAAGTAGGCTTAACAAGTTAACGAGTAATAGTCGACCAACTTATAAAATGTAACTGATGAGGTAAAAACTTCATACTAACTCCATAGAAAATGACTTAAAACTAAGTGTATTTGTAACTTTGTAATGTTGTTTGAAAATTTAAATTTTTGTCATGGCTTATGAGTCGAGTAACTACGGAACCCTATACTGTGCGTGGCCCGTGGGCAGTTTACTTACTATAGTGGGCGCCAGATAATCGTGGAATAACGGTCATTGACCCACCTCCAATTATTGACATTTTTAATTTGAAAAACGGAATTAATGACACAAAGCTGTCCCGAATCATCATCTCTCGTGATCCTTAACATTGTCTAATAATGAAAAACGATTCATATTTAATTGTTCAGGTACCTATGAACAGTTATTAGGGAAAGGTCAATATACTTTATTCCACATTTATCTGGCGCCTACTATACCAGCTCGATCGAACTTTAAACGGGTGTCAATAAATTTAATTGGTTTTGCATTTAAACTTTATGCTCTGTAAATTGTATGGAAATCCGTCAAGCAGTTAAAAAAGCACGCAGCGAAAGAAACGGGATCAAATTTTTCACAATCTATGTCACACTTCTTTAGCTAATTCAAAGTCAAAGTAAAAGTCAATTCATTTATTTCAACTAGACCATTAAAAGGCACTTCTGAACGTCAAATTTACAGTTTGAGAATTAAACTGACACTTTAATGTGTGATTATTTTTGTGGCCTCAAGAGGTCAAAAAACCGCCCTTTTCGTACAAAATAAGATGTATTCCCAGTAACAATTACGTAGAAGGGTGTATTTCGAACCTGAAAGGTTTATTTACGGTTTTACGTGTGGGTCAGGGTCAAAGGTCTCTTTAGGGTTGACCCTTGAACAAGGTCAGAGCGCTGACAGGTAAGTGGACAGTTGAAGCAATGGTTACGAAACGTTCCGTTTATTTTCCGATAGGACAATTGTATGCGTCACATTTCAGTGGATCTTAAATGTTTGGTTGCGGAAATTTTGCTGGTTTTTGTTGCATGGTGGGGCGATTGATTTCTATGCTCTGAATTTAGTGTTTGTAACGTAGCCATGGTCTTAGACTACCACAGAACAAGAACACACAATTCTATACTAGCAGTACATTGCTGACTACGTGCATTAGATGGTCTTAAAATTTAGAATTTTAAGTTTGTAAGTCCATAAAGGTTGTCTGGTAGATATGGCTGACAGCGATAACACCGCCATTGTATCCGTAGAATTTCCGCTACGGCTTTCTTGTTTTTTTTTTAAATTACTTTTAAGTTCAATGGTTCAAAGAGTTGGGTAACTATTTTTGGTGTAAAAGGAAGTATAATTATTTTATCCATATATCTATCATTGGATGTATTTCGACAAGGAGCATCGACTACCTGGTGAGGGCCCCGGAAGTTCGCTACATGCGAAAGCACAAGAGCTGTCGGTTTCTTTCCACTAAGGAGAAGCATATGACCAGTAGAGGCCGCATTTCTACTGCAACCCTGAGGCTACTCTACATACTATACATCGTCAACACTACTATAGCTGTACCCATGAAATGTGCCCTGAGTATTGTATTCCTTCATTCGAATATAATACTCTGGTGTGGTTCGTCTGGAAGCGCCTTAGTTGCAACGAACCACATCAGTCTGTGACTGACACTGTCACGAGTTTTTGACTTAATCAAGCTGCCTAGACTTTTCTCAATTATATTCGGGTGCAAGACTGGTGTCAGATTTTTTGGTTCCTGACTGTCCGAGTAATTGTCTAAAATGTTAGATGACAGCCAGGAGCACCAGTTTAACGTGCTTTCCGACGTACGGAGGAGTCTCGGTATATAATGGATGGTCACCCATCTACGGACCGACCTAGGCAAGCGTGGTTTAACCTCGAAGATCTACCCATACGACAATAACTATTAAGACTCGAGGTCATTTGCTGAACTCCAAAAACACTTGGCTTTGAAAACTTGGGATATCATAACCGTCATCATTTCAGCCAAAAGACGTCCTCAGCATCGTCCACCTCTAAGCGTAACCACTTCAACCAGTCCTTCGGCTTCTTGCATCCGTTCTTTAGAACGATCATCTACTTTGTGGCGCTTTTAATATAAAACTTGGCACGCTTACTCGCTTACTATAAACATTAAAACCAACATTATGAACGTAATGTCCCTTCATTGTATAAATACCTAATAATCGTTATTCCCCAGTGGCCGTGTTTAGCGCCGCACAAATGAGCAGTTAGTAGCATAACACATGACCTGATTTGTAAAGAATTTAAAATGTGACACACACTGCCCGACAAACTTAAACTGCTTTTAATTACTTTCAAACACGAACGCGGGCTTAATCAAAGGTTCTCATTTTACGCTCTACCTGCATTTAAGACCGTGTATAGCGAAATAGATTTTTTTTAAACAGGGCATGCTAAATTCAAAAGTCATTTATTAAAATTAGGCTGAGTGCCCGCACTTTTTGAAAGTCAAAGTTCTACATAAAGACCAGCTAAATAAAACCGTTTAGTAAAGTTATGGTAGTCCTAAGGCCCTGGTCAAGTAACATTCCATCAGCGACACGATTGGCGTAGAATCCAAAGCCGAAATGTCACACGCTTAATGCCTAATAGTTTCACTTTTTGACATTAGTTAGGTTTCCCAGAAAGTCAATTTTAGTACTTAAAAAGCGTTCAAATTTTAGACGTAATTCATCTTGGCGACAATTAATGTCAAACTTGTAAAAATGTAAAAATACTAAGGTATTTTAGACAGTTTTCGACTGCAATGTGGATGCAAACGCTCCTTAAAATACGAGAATTCCCCTCTTATTTAAAGTCACTTGTTTAATGTTCTAGTGTCAGAGTTTTCACAGCATTTATTTGTCCGACAATGCTGAATTGTACTTTGCTTTGAAAATGCTTAAATAGCATTTCTTTTTTATTTCTTCTTACTAGTATATATGACTGGCCTGTTGGTCGAGTGGTTAGTGACCCTGATGGCTAAACCGGAGGTCGTGGGTTCGATTCCCACCCAGGACAAATCTTTGTGTGATGAGCATGATCATTTGTTCTGGGTCTGGGTGTAATTTGTCTATAATATGTATGTATTTAGAAATATATAAGTATGTTTATCAGTTGTCTGGTTGCCATAGCACAGGCTCTGCCTAGTTTGGGATCGGATGACCGTGTGTGAGTTGTCCCAAGATATTATATTATTATAGTATTTAACGATGCACACTACATACCTACTTGTCAGTATTCTTTTATTTATTTTTTTTAATTCATGGACAATGTTGTGGGTTTCATGTGAATTAACATAAATATAGAGTAGATTGTGTACAAAAATGTATTTCGAAGTATTGTGCTTTAAGAATTTCTAGTTAAGCTTGGCATGTAACTGCTTTTTGTTGCTAACAAAACAAAAATAATTTAAAAGCAGAGTCTTTTCTCGCAAGAAAAGAGACCTTTTAAGAGGTAATAATTTGATTAGATCATGTTCACGATCCGTTAACAAGATAAATAAGCATTAGAGCCGCAAAATCTTTTATGTAGGTGACAATGATGTTTATTTTTAAATGAGCAGTTAATTCTTCTGTCTTTTTGTCAAACCATAAAACAAATAGCTGGAGGCAAATAGGTACTCGAACTAAAAAGTTGTGTCAAAATCAAGAGAAATTGCAGATGTTTTTGACAAATTATGACCGAAGAAAGTTTTTTTTAAAATATTGAGTCCTTGAAATCCGAGAATATATACAACTTAAGGCCATTTATTTATGCCTATAACATATTATTACAACAGCACGCCCACTCATCAAGCAGTGTAATTAGCATCGGTAACAGAATACGACACATCGCTTAGACGTTCAGGTCTTCAGCCCAGGGATGTGCCCTAACAGGCGTTGCACAGAGGGGGTTCCGGAGTGGTCTTTTAAGAGGTAACGGAGCCCCTTCTATGTGCGGATGGTGATCACCGGGGTGGTTTTAGTGAGGTAAAAATCCCACACTCCCTGTTCTTTACTCCAAAAGTCCAGGCGCCTTTTGAAGGTTTCCCCCCGAAAACAAAAAAAAAAAAAAAAAAAAAGGTCTTCAGCCCACAAACACGCGTTACAGTCGCGAACACAACGTTTTTGTAACCGTTACTTTAATATTACATAATTTTTTCAAGCCACGCGCCCGCAGATTTAATGGCCGGGTTAATGTAGGATGGAAATAATGTAAACATTTTTGCATGCGATTGTAGTGACCTTGCTGTGATGGGCTGGTGTCACGAGACGTGCTCTGATCGATACCAAGGTATGGAGCGAGATACGTTGAAGGCTTACCGTCCTACTTATTTTATATCCTTAAGATTACCACTAGGTATATAGTTGTAGGTTAATAACCAGGAAATGGAAGAGATTTGCTTAGTGGACATGCAGATAAAGGAACTTGTGTATACACTTCAGAATGTGAACCACACGTTGGAGTGGCCATACTTTGGGGGATTGTGAATGCAACCAATGCTGCAATAAACGTAGCCAAGTTCTAGTAATAAGGAGTTAACAAAAGACTCAAAAAGAAGAAGACATGCTTAGAACACAACTGAAGACAAACAATAGAACGGTAACATAAACTTCTCCAATCGTCTACTCTTATTATTATTCCAGTAAGCCTCTGGGCTAAAACTAAGTTCCCCGCAGTTCCTATCCTGGTCTTTCACTGGATATCGATTGTGTGAACTTTGTGTTATGAATATCCTGTAGCGCTCCATAGGAAAGATAGTTTTACACGTCAATTAGCTAATTGACGTGTAAAACTCCGTACTGGATTGAAATCGATCGGAGAACGTTGAATATACAAAGTTTGATGAAGTCTTGAATAGCAAGAATATAATATGGTATCCAAGAAACATGTTGCATACAAAACATGAGGGTTTACATTGTCGCGGAAGCTTTTAATTAGCTTCCCGCAAGGGAGGTAATTTCATATTTATCATTAAAGTTGCTGCTGCACTACTAATAAGGTGTTTATTTATTCAGTCCTCCAACAGACTTCTTGTTTTAAATCAAAAGATTTAGGGGCGCTTTAAGACTGTGTGAGATTAATAAAGTCTCTAAAGTGTGTTTCACCATCAAAGAGTTAAACTTACTGTTTCACAACATTTTACATAGATTCAAAAATAAATAGAGCTTAGTAGGAAGGGGCAAGACTAGTAGGTAGTCGACTGGTAGCAAGGGAAGGCAAAATCCCAGGAAGGATTTGGGAGAACCTTTTGCCCAGCACTGGGGCAGTTAAGGTTGAAAAACGAATGTAGAAATAACTAGAAAACTGCGATCCAAAATTCATTTCATCTTACGAAATCCGATCATAGATATCTCGCTAATCTATACTGATATTACAAATGCGAAGGTTTGGATTACTCAATCACGGCAGAAAAGCTGAATGGATCTTTATGAAATTTGGCACAGCGCTAGTCTGGAATAATACATTTTATACCGGGAGTATGTTCCCATAGGATATTTTTCGAAATTTACTCCGAGCCGCGAGCTAGTGGTAAATATTTTGTGACACGACACTCAACTCAGTTTCAATCCGAAACAAATCGAATGAGTAAAATTCCAGTGTGTTTTGCACGGATTTCACGCACTAGCACTTTTCGGTGGATCCATCACAATGCGAATTGTGATCGACAGGCGTCCAGATTATGTTCCATGTTGATTGAGCGGAATCCAGGTTGACGGACTTTATTTTCACATGTAGTTTGCCGCTATCCTCGCAAAAATGTTTGAGAGTAATTGGCGTGGACAGTTTTTCATACGGGTATTCTATTCACTGTTTTTTCCAGTGCATTGTTGACGTGGTTTCACGTTTTTCGGAGTTCATTCAACCTCGCCTGTTCCATATATGTGGAGTCGGCTCCCAGCCCAACTGAATGCTGCGAAATACTAGTATTATTTATACATGGAGAGACTGTCCTTGTTCTCTGTTCTGCAAAACCCAGTAACTGGTTACCACGATACCCCTTGGCAAGATTAAATGAACTGTTTGGTAGTTAATAGCTTTGACCACCACATGTTATCAATCTTGTATATGTGTGGCAAAATAAAAGCCACCCCACTGTAATTAAAGGTTTTTAATTGGATAGTAGTTTACATTATTATCGGTTAGTTATTTATGTGGTTATACAAGGTAAAACCAAGGCCTTAAAATTGTGGTAACCACGGCTGGAAACCTATTTATTATTAACTGTTATAGGAAAAGAACAGAATCAGTTTAAGTTTTATCAGACTAACATTTCGCCCGCAACTTCGTCTTTGCAGATTTACTATAAACTTTATTCCCGCTTTTTATCCCCTTAAAGCAGGGGTTCCCAAACTATTTCAATCCGTGGCGCACTTACACCGTTTAGTATTATGTAGCTAGGGCTTACCATAATAGGTTACATTATACTAGGCACAAAGGTTAAAACAACCACAGTATGATGATGTTGAGTTTTTTTACATATTCATACACAAAGAGGGAACAAATTAATGCTAATAATACTAAAAAGTCTAGTTCCCGAAAAATGGAAAAGAGGAGCATCTTGCGGCGCACTTCTTTACTTTTTACGGCGCACCAGGGCGCCGCGGCGCACACTTTGGGAACCCCTGCCTTAAAGGTTGAATTTCCAAAAATCCCTTCTTAGTGCTCACCTACTTTTGACTTATTTGACTTTTGACTAGAAATCTTTAATCACCTGACCCTAATCCTTTTCAAACCTCAAAAAAAGCTTAAAGACAAACTCTGAGTACTGAAACAGCAGGTTTATTCAATCTGCAATCATAGATCAGGCGGCATAGTAAATCAAGGGACGCGTCTCAGGAATCTTAATAGATATTGGTATTCCTGGATGCCGGGGTACGGGAAACGAAATAGGGTTATATAAGGGAAGATCCATACTTTGCATCCACCGAAGTATTTGGTGGAGCTGTAGCGGAGGTCTATTAAGATAAGTTTCAAGTTTCGAAGAAGTGAGCAACTTTTTAGTGGAGTCGGTAATTATGAACCTTTTTAGAATCACCTAAGTGACAATGATGGCCATATCACTATTGCTACTGCACTAATACTGTTTATTATTGTTTTATTTCCATGTTGTCGCTGTCAGTCAGTCGGGCGTCATGCCATAGACAACTGCTGAACTGTGTTCTGTTTTGTCTGTGGTGTGACCAGATACACGTTTTAATTAATGCCCGGTCCCGACATGGGTTGAGGGTGATGCGTTGTTGTTTTTATTTATATTTGTTATATATTGTAGTTAATAAGTTTTTTAGTTTTTAGTGTTTCTGTGCGTTTTTTCCGGCTTTCTTTCATTCTTTTCTTACTTCACTATGGATTAAGATATGGTTTGAATTTCCGTGGATGATGAAGTTAGCGCTATTCAACATAGCAGGTACCAGCACAGATATTATTTAGAAACGTGTTAAAGTGCTACAGTGTAACACACCAATATTATAAAGGCGAAAGTTTGTGAGTGTGTGTGTATGTTTGTTACTTATTCACGCGCAAACGGCTGGACCGATTTAGATGAAATTTGCTATAGAGATTGTTTGAGTCCCGGGAAAGGACGTATGATAGATTTTATCGCGGGAGTATGTTTCCTTGGGATAATTTTCGACATGAACGCGGGCGGAGCCGCGGGCGGTAGCTAGTACTTCTATAAGCACAAATTAACGAATGACTTAAAATGTAGAGGCTCACCGACCCCACAGTCAAGCCATTACTATGGTTTTGTGGGGCTTATAGTTTATAAGTTAACTAAGAAATATGTTAACTAATAAATAAATAAAATAAAAATAAATTGAGATTGCTCACATTTGACAAAAATGTCTCTAGTGGCGGAGGTTCCTATAAGTTGAAGTTATGATGTTGTTGCAAGAAAGGTGCGACAATACGCAAAAGGTTCGATTATACGACAAAGGTGCGACAATGTGACAAAGATACGGCATTACGGCAATGTTTTTTTTAATACATTCTGTAACTAATAGCTATTTCATGACTATGAAAACGCTATTTTTTTCTTTTAGTAACAGATTTTTTTTTATATCTATATCTACTAAACCCGAAACAACACTAGTACGGAATCCCAGGAGGGGCAGAAGGTGTTTTAATCGAATTATACTACGGATTCTGCAACTGTATGACAGGAATGAACAGGAAAACTAGTTGAGCCAGATAACAACTGACGGTAGGAAGTATTTACGGCTATCTATATTATTGAAAGAGATTTTTGTTTCATCAAAAATGAAATGTCTGTTTTAGGAAGAACTGATACCTATCTAAGAAAGATAGAAAAACTATTCATTGCGTCAGAAAAGACGCACAAAATAATAACCTATAAGTAACAACAATAAATAATAACAAAAAAATTTTTGAAATTAAAAGTGTAAAGCACCCAAACCATGTCAGGGATGGATCTTATATTTAATAGAGAATGAATAGTGTTAAATTATCAGATTCGTTCCTGACATGACTTGGGCATTTTATAGTTTTTACGCCAGGTAAAAGAGAGAGTATTGTTTCCAAAAACCAAAGTTGCCATTACGAAAATATTGCTTATTAGGTGAGATAGTGAGCTAGTGCGAGCCTCTCAATTCAGAAAGTAAAATATTTGAAAAGAGAAAAAAAAACTACAAATATTCAAACAAAAGGAAAAAAATAATGTCGTGGCTCGCTCGGGGCAGACAAAAATAAAATGAAGTGAAATTAATAGACACGTCTTGTTTATTTCAAAATATCAAATCCAATTTATCAACCTAGATAGAATATTGGCCATATTGTTCTGACCTCAAAGCGGTACAGAGAATGGAGTTACGTGCGAACCATCATTTATGCTCGAAAGTGTTTATCTTCGTGTATGACATCAAAGCCTCACCAGGAGAATACATGGAAACGTCGTTTGCAGGCAGCGAGTGCCCTCTGCTAAACTAGATGTGATATAAGGCTATACAATATTCATACATGTACCTACATAGGGAAGTTACATGACAAAGTGCAGCTTTCTACGACCAGTAATTTCGGCTGTGCTTTGTCTGTCAGTCACTCAGTCAGTTGGTAACGGAAGGAATTTATTTATTAGGATTCGTGGGCAACTCAATAGTCCTCTTCAAAGCTCACAGTGTGTGAAGTAGTTCAAAACGAGAAAGTTCACAGCCAAATAAAATTACGTAGCAACCTACGCAGACTTGATGAGTAGACAACAGTATCCAATAGTGATTCATAAAATAAAGGGATTTTTTTTCTATCTTTATTACATCAACGGGTACCCTCCCATTTAAGTCTGTGGGTTTTACCGTTTGATTTTATTTTGATTCAGTATAATTAAAAATATAGGTAGGTATACCCAATTAGCTAGTATTTTGTTGGTACTAACAACTAGCCACAGTAAATGTGCTCAGTTTCATGGTTTAAATAATAATTTGTCATTAATATTTTCAATCCGTAGTTCAAAATGTTTACCATCAGTGTCACCAATAAAAGTGTATTTTTATTAGTTGATTTAGATAAGCTTTAAAAGTGATAATTACCTAAGTACTTACCCATCGGTCCGCGAACCACGTTTAATTACCCCCATACATTTATCGAGCGCTCAGCCTCGGCTAAAGAAACATTAAGTACGCACATTTATATTTAGTTTTTTACTCGTTGTCGGTGCTCAGACTTGGTCACTCACCGAGTCGTAAAAGTTCCGCCTTGGGATATGTCAAAGGGCAATGGAGCGCAGTATTTTAAGTTTAAAAAGAATTGATAGAGTACGGAACACCACGCTGCGCTCCAAAACAGGTATCATTGACGTGGGCAAAAAAGCTGCCAGGCTGAAATGAGACTGGGCGGGTCACACCAGCCGCACGCATAGTGACCGCTGGGCAAAAGTCTCCACGCAATGGGTGCCAGAGGATGGACGGCGTCACCGAGGCCGGCCCAGAAAGCGGTGGCGAGATGATTTGGATGCACACCGCGAAGGCTGGTTCGAGATGGCCCAAGAAAAGAATGTCTGGAAGGATATGGGGGAGGCCTTTGCCCAGCAGTGGGACACAACAGGATAAGGAAAAGTCGCTGTCTATTGGTATCTCCTTAAATTTTACTTTATGTTTTGCTAAGTTCTTTCTTGCAAAGAAATAAAATATTTTAGCTTCTGTATGGCAGGGATGGACTGGAAAACTAGTTTCGTGAGATGATAAATTGAAAACTGATGGAAGGAAGTAAGTTCGTTTTCTACCTAGTTAAATAGAATAGTTCTTTTTTCAAACAACTTGGCGTATGATAACCTTAACTTAATTATAGTTAGGTAACTTCAGTGAAGTTTGCTTGCTGGAAGAAACCTTACAGCAAATTGGATGATAGAAAACTTCTTGGTTTTGAAAACTCATTTGAAGAAAGAAGAAGAGCTAATATTAAGAGGGAGGTAGCCGTTGGCTGACTGGCGTTTTGGCATGATGTAGTCACACTAATGTTATAAAGGCGAAAGTTTTGTGAGTGTGTGTAGTATTGTTACTTCTTCTCAGCAAACGGCTGGAACGATTTGGATGAAATTTGGTATAGAGATTGTTTGAGTCCCGGGAAAGGACAAAGGATACTTTTCCTCCCGGAGCGGCGGCAACTAGTTTTATATAAAAGTGACGAATTTCCTATAACTGAAAACTGGGACTCTAATTCCATATAGAGTCCCAGTTACTTTACCAACGTCAGGTTGTAATACCTACATAATTATGGACCTAATAATTTAATTATAAGCAACTGTTATACAAAATTAGTAGCAACTAAAATGAGCGTTATGACAGCAAGCCCTCGTCAAACAATGAATAACATGGAAGCTGCCTGTCAATTAATTTTGCTCCGTAATTAGTAAACCTACATGACGTTATTACTCTAAAATCAGCATAGTCGAATAGAAATTTATATTTCGAATAAACTGCACAATACATATCCTAAGGCCGCATTCACACGGGATCCGTCATTGACGATTCGTTAAAAAAAAACGAAACGTCATAACGGATGGACGTTCACATCGCTTACGGAATCGTGTTTTTTCATGATTGGTCAAAATATCCGAATCAATGTTCACATTCGTTTCGTAATTCAGAGTTCAGTCTTGGATGAACGACGTGATTTTGATAAGGCTATATACATATAGGTGATTTAAGACGTACCCATAATTTTTCGCGATTCATGTGCGTGTGAACACGGGCATTTTAAAAGCAATACCGCCGTCAAAAAAAAATAATGAATCGTGAAAAAAGACAATTTATCGAAAAACGCGAACCGTCCTCGTGTGTTTGAGCCCTTAAAATGGCGTGTCAAGTGGATAGGCCGCGGCATATGAGGTCCGAAGATTCTTGAATAAAGAACTTGTTTGAACAGCTGAGTTTGCTAGATATTTGACGAACAGAGAGCAAATTTTCGTATTCGCAAAGTTGTCGCAAACTGTTAAAAACTCTTCTGATTTTTGCTGCATTTTGTTTTTTTTTTTAACATGGATTGATACTAAGATAATATTGCGACTAAAATTTGAACGTTTTAAGATACAAGAACTGGGCTTTTGGTCTAAAACGTTCCTAAATTTCATTGTTTTAAATTGAAAAACCTTTTATTTTTGTTAATACATTTTATTAAACAAAGTCCCTGTGTGTCTCTATCTGTGTCTACGCTTACTTCTTCTTTAATAAGGGTTTGGAACATCTGTAAAAACTGCAAGAATTACTCGGGTGTCTGCCTGGGTAGCTGGCTGTCTGTCTGTATGTCCGTCTGTCACAGCCAATTTTCTCTGAACCTACTAGAATCGGGTACACATATGAACTTTTGTGACCTAAATACGGACGCATTTCATAAATACATATCTACACTTTTGAGGGAAAAACTAAAGAATCAAATTGAATAAAGCTATTCAAAGTATACCGTGTGACATATCAAATAAAAGGGCTTAATGCAAGAATTTTAATGATTTGATTTTCATAATTTTAAAGTTATTCAAGAAGAAATGAAAAAATACCATTTGTAAGATAAGAGAGGGATCATCTCCAAAACTGTTGATCTTCATTTTTTTAAATATCCGTGTTATAGTTATTTACCTATTAATAATATAAATCCTATAAAAAGGCTATAGTGTTAAAAAAACATGTTTTAAAAACGAGATTCATTCGGAACCCTTTGCATCCGAGACCGACTCGCACTTGGCCAGTTTTTTATATGATTTGACACAGTTTTCATAAATAGAAAAAGTGATAAAGAAGGAAGGTAGGTATGTGTTAAAATAGGTTGCACCAGTACAGAACCTGTTTGTCAGAATTAGTTTTAAATAGCTTTTTTTAAAATAAATCGGAATAGTTTATGGAAACAAAAATAAGTTATCTCGATAGCTAATATTTGATACAGTAAATATGGGATTAACAAACCTATATTATAAAACTATAAACCTATTGTTTATTCCGTTTCTTCGTAACCCTTTGTGAAAAATACTTCATCATTATATTTGGAAAATTAATTAATATAAATACGATGATTATGGGTTGGTTGGTTAATGCACTCCCTGTTTATCCTGATTTTCAACAAAAGCTCTGATTAGACAATGTCAGAACAGTATCTACTCTGAGCCTTTGTGGAAAATCACATTGAATACATGATCAAAACACAAATGTTTCGGACATCATACGAAATTCACCACAGTTTGGATATACATCAAATTATTAAATTGAAAATACGCGGTTTACGTATCCCGCAAATCATAGTAATATATTTCATAGCAAACTTCGCAGTAGATATTTAGGACATGAAATTATAGTTTACATGTCTATATTGCAAGTTGGTGCCAGAATATTGAAACTGTTACAGTCGGTGTTCGCGTGAATATGGTGACGATATACCTAACTTGATCGGGTGTGACTGCATTAACTGGTGCAATTAATCAAGTTTGATGTAGTGCCAACTTAACGAATGAAAACCAAGATAATTATACTCAGCAGACATATTGGGCGATGATTGAACAGTAATAGTTTAATTTTACCTTCATGGAACGAAGTTCCGTTATCTATTTTAATTAATCTCCCTGTGCATTATTTTGATAACTATCTAATTTAGGTATTTATGGGTGCTATCGGAATTACGTGTCAAAAGAATAAATAGGGCCAAATTAGCAGATAATTTTAAAGTAGTAAGGCACCATTTAAAAAAAAAAATATTTAAATAATATATATGAACAAAACTCACATACTTTATTCTATTCCGCATCTCGAAAATCACTCTCGAACTATATTTTCTCCTATTCATGATTTTTAGTATCACAAACTCACTGTTAAATTGTTAACTGCGCTACAGTGCATAAAACATTCAAACTAATCTAAGTCAATAATATCCTTGTTAGTGTGTTAGTCGTAACGCTAACATTTAGACTGCCCGTAGAAACGTAAATTACTTCAAACGACAAACATATATTTTTTTTATGGTTCCGTAGTAAGTTCAAAAGGTATTAATCTAAATTCCGGCAAGTCCCTTGGAGCTCTAAAACATCAGGTTTAAGAGTCAACGCGAAAAAAAAAATGAGCCATTTGTGCATTATATTTTAATACTAGCAAATAAATCAGAACCTATAGGGTAACAAACCGGCCGTTGTCTTAGAATCATGTATTTTGGCAAGAAGCAAGGCCTCACAGCACAAGTAAAGGAAAGTTCGAAAATCGTATATTTTTAGTTAAAAAAAATGTAATACAAGAACTATCTATATACGAGGTTGTACAGAACTGTCGGTGCGCGAGCCAAACTCGCTCTTGCCCGGATTTTTAAAGTATTCTAAAGTTAGACATCCGAATTGAAAACCGTTACTAAATGTTATTGAGGCCTCTGTTACAAGTCAGTGTCGAGACGAACGTTAGTGGTGTTAACAAAGGCTAGAATCCTTTAACATTCAAATGCTCTTGCGCCTACGGTTAACAATTCACGGAGGTATAGAAAATGAAATTAACATATTAATATTTTTAACAGTATTCGTACGTGCATCGCCATTAGTTTTTTGTTGTTTGAGTCCCTGTATTATCTTAAATCACATGCTTATTATAATTTTGTAACGTAGATAGATTTTTCAACTGATCACAAACACATAGTTGCAATAACAGACGACGTGTGGGACCGATAACATTAATAATGAGAAAACTAACAAAAAATTGTTAACTTTACTTCTAGTAACTACAACTACAAGTACGAGGATAAAGGTCCTCGTATCTTCTTACAATATAAAATAGGACATTTAAAAATAATCTCAGTATACAGTTCTTATTTGATATTTCTTCTCAATAGAAAACGAGCAAGATGGATCCATTTTTGTACTAACTTCGGACGTTTTAAAAGTGCCCATTAATTAATATTAATTTATAAATGGGATTAGGCTGGCCACGTCTGCCGCATGTCTAACGGTTTGTTGGCTAAAGCAACAGAGTAGTGCAAGAAAATATTCGGTGGCATTGCGGCAGATCGAAGCGATGATGCCGGGACGAACTTGACGCCTATCGACAGGATTGGTCCACACTAGTCCAGAGCCGGGGAGAATGGAAGGAAGAAAAGAAGGCCTTTGCCCTGTAGTGGGACGAAATAGGCTAAAAATAAATAAATAATCTCAAATTGTTGTTGTTGTAACAGAAATAAAAAAAAGTGAATTTGAATTTAAAAGATCTTTTCTTTCATCATTTGATGTTGATACCCAACACGACAGCAGGATTTTGTTGGTTGAAATACTATTCAGATTTATTATTTTGAAAACTTTGATCAGACCTTATTTTGAAATAATCTAGCTACGTTACACTTACCTTCGATTGCAGCTTCAGCCAAGTCATGTCTGAGGTTCAGACGGCGCCCGTGGCAGCGGTGTGTAAACTAAAATGTTCTTGTACTTACCGTAGTTGATTCCTGAAATAAAACGAAAAATATAGAATGCATGAAGGAAGCATAACTAAACTAGGTGTGTGGGAAAATGATGTGTCAACAATTTCATGAAAATATCTACAGCTATTCAATTGTTACTAAGCTGCATCTTGATCTGTGTCAACAATGAATTGTGAAGTGTTAAAAAGCCGCAAAGATGTCATAAAACATGAAATGTGATTTGTGTCAACATGATTTTAAAAGTTAATCTAAAGCTGATCCGGTGTTATTAAGCCGCATTATTAACTAAGATTGAAATCTATAGCTTTTCAATTATTGCTAAGCCGCATCCATAAAATATGGTGATCTGTTTCAACAATGATATTTGAAGTTGGTCTATAGCTATTTACTTATGCGTCGCAAAGATGTTATAAAATATGAAACATGTTCTGTGTTATTACTGATTTTTAAAGATTGATCTTAAGCTGATTAGTTGTTAATAAGCCAAATTAATTGTTAAAATTGATATCTTCAGCTGTTCACTTGTTACTAAGCCGCATCAATTATAGTGATCTGTGGCAACAATGTTTTTTTGAAGATTTAAAAAGCCGCAAACATGAAATGGGATTTGTGTCAACATGAGCTGATCCGGTGTTAATAAGCCACATTATTAACTAAGATTGAAATCTATACCTTTTCAATTGTTGCTAAGCAGCATCAATAATAAAATTATCTTTGACATCAATGATTTTTGAAGTTGGTCTTCAGCGCTGTTCATTTGTTAATAAGCCGGAAATATGTTATAAACCATGGAATATAACTAGTGTCAACTATGATATTTGAAGTTAGTCTACATCTGTTTGTAAAAAAGCCAGTTTTTTTTTATAAATCATAAAATGTGATTAAACATGATCTAAGACTGACACGTCTCCAGAATATCTGGAGAAATCACGAAATAAGTTGCAAAACCAAGGCCCGTTTAGTCAGAGCACTGGTTTTCCCAATTTTCCTTTATGGAGTTGAGACGTGGACAATCCGACCAAGAGAAAGACAGAGGATAGACGCATTCGAAGTGTGGTGCTGCAGGCGGATGCTCCGAATCCCATGGACAGCCAAACGCACAAATGTGTCTGTCCTTTCTCAACTCAATATCAAGACCAGATTGTCTACAGTCTGCTTACAGCGTATTTTGACCTATTTTGGCCACATAACGCAAAAGGGAAACAGCAGCCTTCAAATCCGGTAATTATTGGCCATACCGAAGCAGAGAGAGCAAGAGGCAGGTCGCCAACACGATGGTCTGACCAATGAAAGAAGCTACGTCCTCAAGCAAATTCCAGCAGGTGGTGATGGCAACTTTGGACCGGTATCGATACAGATTGACATGGCGAAGACAGATTCTCCGCTTAAAAGGGTCCAGTGACCACGATCCACAGTCATGAGGGACCGACTGAAGAAGAGAAGGCTGATAAGCCGTATTATTTGAAAATTGAAATCTACAGCAACCCAATTTTTACCAAGCCGCATTCATAAAAATGATTGATGCCTTGATGCATTAAGTCCGCCCATGTACCACTATTGTACATAAAGTTTAAATAGATAAATAAAAATTGATCTGTGCTGACAATGAATTTTAAAGTTGGACTACCTGCTGTGGTTTATAAGCCGCAAAAATGTGATTAAACATGAAATATGATTTGTGTCAATATGATTTTTAATGTTGGTCTAAAGCTGACTATTCAATTGTGACTAAACCGCATCCATTAAAAAATATTGATCTGTGACAAAAATGATTTTTAAAGGGTTAAGCCGCAAAGATGTTATAAAACATGAAAATTGATATGTGTCATCATGATTTTGAAAGTTCATCTAAAGCTGATAATTTGTTGATAAGCCGCACGCATATTGTATTAAAATTGAAATCTAAAAGTAAAATATTAAAATACATACGAATCCAACACCTCGTTTGTCCAAATCTTATGAGTAGTTTAGGAGCTACGGAGAAATAGACATACATACACATATACGCAGACCGTCAAAGGAATAATTCTCCCCGTTGTGGACTACAAAAAGGCCTTCAAGATATATTTTTTCAAGCATACCACACGCTTATGGCAAGCTTTTCTCCTTAAAAAGAAAAAGTGAAACAAAGAAAATTATCATATAATAAGTAACATTTACATTTTAAATTGTGACTGCGGAACTCAGGCGTATTATTTTAAACTAGCTCTTACTCCAGCATTGCTTACTTATAAGTTTGTTTTAACCAAAAGCACACGGAACTATGACCCGTAATAATACTACTTTGATCGAAGTAGGAAATTGCACCTTTACTAATCATGGCCCCAGACTTCATCCGACTAAGTTTGTCATAACTACATAATATGTTGATTACATAAAGGCTGATTAATAAGTAGGATTTTCATATTTTACTCTGTTCAAAACGAGCGGAATTTGTAAAGACTCGTCTGTACCTACTTCTGATTACTAAAAGGTCCAAACATAACCTTGATATTTTTATCTAAACAGTACTAAATATTCATAGGTCCCAAATCACCCAAACAAGTCCATTATATAAATAACAAAAAATGACCAAAGTAAATCACTACGACATCACTTGTACACACGAAATGGCGATAGAAATAATTGTTGACGAATGTTTCCTTCGGGTAATTATAATGGTCCAAGGTCATCGTGGTTCACCGTACAAGGTCAAGTGTGATCGCTATCGTAGCGTTCGCCTTGCTACAGTACAGCTATTGGAGGTAGTTATTTCAGTGTTATCACGAAATATGGCAGCGTTACGTGAAAATAACTGGGTTGAACAGATTAAGGTGATTGTGTTTTAATTTAGACCGATGTTTGAAAGAAAATTGGAGGAAATGACGGTGTGGTTCTTTCTTGATAGCAAATAGGTCGAAACTATCAAGAATAGTTTGATTGTAAGAAGTATTATGTTTAAGTACTGATCCCATTATGAAATTGCTTCTGTAATAGAAAGCTGTCGCTGTCACTCTCACTATCTCTGAGCGCTATATTCCAGGAAAATGAACAGTTCTTGTGACAAAGGCTATGTGAGAAATGGCACAGAAGCAAGCTAGTTAGAAATCAGAGAATACCAGAACCACCGACTCTGCAATTCTTGTTACAGTAGGACATATTGGTATGCCTGAAACGTCTGAGTGAAAATTGGGACAGCTCCAAAATATAACCTCGATTAGCATAATATCGACTGAAAGTATCAGACAAAGGTTACTCGTACGAATTCTAACCGACAGTATAAACGCAGTGTCTTAGTGAAAAGTCTAAAAAAATAAACTTAAATTAAATATCATTAACATTGTGTTTTTATTTATTGTTGTTTTTTATTTTTGTCTTTCCATTAAGTTGCACCTAATATGTTGCACCGAACTAAAATTGACTGGTAGAATGTACCGACTGGTAGAAATGACTAAGGCACTAGAACATAAAATTTGACCAAAAAAGAAGTTTATTTCAATCCGATCGAATAAGTAGATCATTATTTATATTTAGACATCTTTACAATTTATCGAGTAAGTTTCAAATCGAGAAAAAAGGACAATAAATTCCGTCCATTTATTTACAACTGTAACATGGACTTTATCAAAGTAACGTAAGTTTACACTTAATGTTGAAATTAAACTATTCAATTCCATCGCACACTCCCCACCATATTTCAGAGTTGATATCGTTGGTCCAAAATTGGGCTTGAAATATGAAAAGTTGGAAAGTAAAGTAGTTCGGACATATAATAATAAATAAACAGTTTATCTAATCAAATATCTTGACTTGGCTCGCGAGGTTGTCGACATGTGGGATGTGAACTCGGTGATCATTATACCGATAGTCGTGTCAGCCAACGGCTTAATAGCTACGAGCCTCGACTAACACCTCAGGAAGCTCTCGTTGGGCAGCTGGATCAAGGGCTTGTTTCAGAAAGCAGTACTTCTGGACACGGCTAGCATTGTTAGGAGGTTCCTCTCTCTGGAGCCCTGACCTGTAGCTTGGATCTTGTTCCCGATACCGGTGGGCTACTATTTTTAAATGTATTTTTTTGTATTTTATTAAGAAAAAATTAAAAATGTAAAAAATAAGTTTCTAAAAATGAATAAGCAGTTGATCTCATAGTAAACTTACACCATTCATGAGTACTTTCACCAGCTGACAGACTGCCAATGAACGTACATACGCTCCATATAATCGGGTAGCTTCGGCAATGCAGCTACAAAAGATAATATAAACGATTTTCACATAAGAGAATTTGACAGGTCGTTTGGCTCAGGGGCTGAGAGATTGGCTTTAGAGCTACAGGTTGCTGGTTTGATTACAGACTGGAGCAGTTATTTTAACGGTTTCAAAATAAGTGTTATGTATTTCGATTATGTTAAAAGTGAGATCTATGTTTTTTTATTAAAATTGTTTGATATGGTCTTGAGTACAGCTTCTAACTCGCAAACTCTTTTCAGGATTTCGTAGTACAGAAAGGAACCCTAATATTTCCTTATTTTCTATTTTATTTAGTGTTGGTACTATATTATTTTTATTTATGTTACTTCCTAGTTGTATGTGCATGCTGTTGCTTCTTATAACTGAAGGATCACACTTTAATATACCACTTGTTTAACTGTGATTTATTATGTTATAACCAGAGGTCGGGATTAGTAATATGGATCTTCCCGGGATTTTTAATAGACCATCCCGTGTGGCCAACAATGTTACAAATAAATACCAAATAATATTTTTTATTTTGTTCTCACAAGCTATGTTGTGCGAATTACAAATGTGGCAACATCGCGCGTGTTCACATTGGAATTTTACAACTTCGGGCATCCGATGTCATTGATGTAAATTTGGCAGCGTCGTTTAAATTGTGTAAAAGTAAGTAAATAACTTTTTTATTTAATAAATCACTGGATTTTTCTGCTCATTAAAATTAATCTTGGGATTTGAGGCATATCCACTGTATTCTTTCGCTGTATGAAATCAGTGTAAGTACATAAATAACTCTTCTTAATTCCGACCTCTGGTTGGAGGTCCAACCTTTGTTGGAGATCCAAATAAACGAGTAGACCCTGATGGTTTCGCAAAGTCCACGGTTTTACTCTGACATTATTGATGCTACGAAGCTGTAATTATGAATGGTCGCAGATATCACATGCTAACAAAATTGAAAAATAAAATCAAGATTTTTTTTTTTAATTATCTCCCGTAAAGTTAAATTATGATGATGAGGTTATCGAATAGTTCTTCTAGAGTTCACCTTTTTAAAAACCATATTAACAAACAAACTATAATTTATCGCCTTATAATATTCAATTTAGTTACAGTCTCATACAACTGAGAGCATAGTTAATTAAAAGGAACACGTGAACTAAAAATTAACGAATATCATTTAGAGTCAGTTAAAGCACAAACAAGTAAATAAACTTTTTAACTTCGAGAAGCAAGTCTTTGTACGACAATTTATTCATCTATAGTTCTATTATCCGGCCATTTGCGCTCGTCTTCCCTTCTTATTATAACCGGATAGGGAAGCTTTCCGGCTATGAACTTTACTGCCTTCTTTTTTCCGGATACCAAAAATGTAAATGTTTGTGGATATTTAGTTATTTAATAACTGAAGTTCATTATGTTGTTACTTAAAGATAAAGAAGCGGATGCTGGGCGTTATAAGGTTTGGATTTAGAATGTTTTTGAGTTTTTCCGTAACGAATTTCTCCTTCATAAAAATGGCTGGATCGCTCCAATAATGTTCACTTTATCATCCGAAAGACGTCCACTGCTAGGCACAAGCCTCCCCCACATATCGTTACATTGACCGGTCCTGTGCTATTCTCCTCCAGCTTGTCCCCGCGGCCTTCAATAGAACATACAAAGATTCACCTTGTGCTTGTACTTAGACTTTCATAACTACTAAAATATAGGTATACCTAAGTAAAACTCTGCTAACCCTTTTGGGGAATCTAGGCGTGATATTTACGTTGTGTACCTTCACTATCTAAATCAGAATATATTTATTTAAACTTTTTGTACAATAGTGGTGGGGCGGACTTAATGCATCAAGGCATTCTCTACCAGTCAACCTTTGGGTTATAAAGACTATACTGTGGTAGGTGTACAATAAATAAAAATAAGATTCAAAATTGAATTTTAACATTTCGGAAAGAATATACAGATAATATATGTATATATATATTACTAATAAAACACATATATATGCTAAAATAATAAACTAATAAATATGATATGTAATAATCATACCGATTAAGCATCCCAGCATCCAGATAACATCTAAGAATGACAAGCTTTTAAGTAGTGTTTTTTAATATATTACTTGTACATTTAAAATAACTGGGTCAACAGGTAGCTATACTGATTTGCAAACCTTTTCAAGGAATACACGCGTGGGGATATAGCATGATGTTTATACACTAACAAAGCTATAATTCAACTTGCAACACAGCTTTTCATTTCAACTGGGAGCCATTAGCTGGTTTCCCTTTCACCGGCACGCTATGCACTCATTGAGTCCAGTTATGAGGCCTAGCGCCCATATAATTAGTTTTCAATACAACCCCGTCCCTCGGGGGAAGGCGTTCAGATTCCAAGTACTGGAATGTACGCCTTGACCCGCTGACCATAGCTATAGTTCTATGCTCTAGTATTTGCAATGATAGAATACCTGGGAACGGGAGGCGATAGTGGTGTGACGCAACCGATCTATGACGTGCTAAATCTATGCTAATATTATACAGCTGAAGAGTTTGTTTGTTTGAACGCGCTAATATCGCGAATTACCAGTCGTATTTGGTTTTTTTTTGTATATGATAGCCACATTCATGAGGAAGGCTACAGGTTTTTGGGAACGGGAAAAAACGTAATATGCGCGTACGAAGTCGCGAGGAAAGCTAGTACGTTTTATATTTAAAATTTTGGAATATTATAATAAAGAGGTACTGAAATAAAGTTGTCTGTTTTATATTTTTGTTACTAAAAAGTGGTCTTTGGATGTTCTGATCCGATTGCAAAAATTGTTTCACAGGTAGAAATTTATACTATCTACATGTGACCTACATATAAGCTGTTGCGGAAAGTCCGTCGTTATCGTGTGTTACAGGAGCAAAGCTTCGGCAATAAGCTGGTTTCAATTAAACCTAAATTTACACATCAGCATGGCGCGACAGAAGTTTAGGTCACGGTTCTATAGCTCGTTTCCTCTATAAGAAACGACTAATATGTGATATATGTGTGTTTTTGCCTGAACTTGTTGGTCCTGCTCCATAGGACAATCAAGGGTGTAGACAAAATCAAACTGGTTGATTTATGTATTTTAACTTTATAGACATACTGTTTCTTTTTTGTGTTTATATTTTTCTGTTAACTCACACACTGTTTAATTAATGATTCCAATATTTGTAAATATCTGAGTACCATTAACCTAAATTTATTTAGAAAATAAATAAGTTTATTGGTTTTACAAAATTTGGTATACAAAAATTACCCACAGAGGTAATTTTTGTATACCAAATTTTGTAAAACCATTATTTGAAAAGAGTAACTATGGAGTTTTTTGTCCGTTCTTCTCCATTAGAATCTACCTTTCCGAATGGACAATAGAGTCACCTTATTAATGTAATACTATTATTTTACTGAACTGTAACTGATGTCGTTCAAAAGTACCGTTTAATGGCCTAATTAAAATAAACGTTTTGACTTTTGACTTGGAGTTCATGGTAGTTCTTAGTTATAAAAGATCTAACATTGAACTGCAAGGACACTCTTATTGAAATCTTATTAAAATAACTGATCGCTAACTAGGTTAACAGAATGAAACAAATTAAATCTTAGTCTTGTTTCCGACAAAGGTCAGAAAAATTATGGCGAAGAAGCTACTCGTATATGCAATATATTGCAGTCTTATTAAAATTGGCGCAGAAATGATTAAAATATAAATCCTTTATATCTAGTTGGATTGTTGGAAGCGATTGGAATTGTGAACGACGTATTGATAGACGGGGTCAAATTGCCGAGCTTTAAAGACTATAGAAAAGTGGATCACTTCTGAAAAAGTGGTAACTGTACAGGTGGAAAATATTGGACAATGATTTATTGAATTCCAGAATGGGATTGAGTTTTCTTCTTAAACCTTTGCACTTTCTTTGAAACGGAATCATTTGTTTGACAATTACCAGGTATGAATTTTTATGATTATGAGGAAGAGTTTCATTGATATTTGCCAATGGGAAAACCTAAGTTTTATGGCGTCCTTAGTGAAAACTGCACTATTTTTGCATAAAATTTCCCTCTTTTTTCTTTATGTACTTATTATTGTATCGTTTATTCATATTCCACAAAAACAAAAATAATATATGTAATTTTAGAAATTTTGAACTCAGTTGTGTGTTCAAAATTTCTAAAATGACATATATTATTTTTGTTTTTTCTTAATTACACAGATAACCAGACAACTCAGTGAATTTACTATGTTAATATAATCGTGCCAGGTCAGGTCCCCAAGACACAGGTTCTATCTAGTTTAAAGACCACCGTCCGAACCAATTGATTCTCAAAAATAGTTAGGTACTGATAAGATCTTGTGGTTTTAAGGTAATTCTGTGACAATCAACAATTTAGTTAAAGTAAATTAATTATCTTATTTTGATTCACAAAGCTGCTTTCACATTAGGACGTTAGCAGTGCGTCAGTCGCGTGGCTGAAGTCACCTTCCTACCAGCGTCATGCATGCGCGATTCAATACTGCCTCTTAGAATGATGTAGTTTTGTGCGGCGACACATTAAAACTGAATTGAAAATGTGGGACCAAAATCGGAAAAACTTTATAAAAAAATTACTGAAGCGAGGTAGTTAACAAATGTTTTATATTTTTCTATCAGCATTTTATTCAGCTTATATATTTGAGGTTAAGTAGGTGAGTGAAAAAGATTATTAAACAAAAAAAAAATTGTGTAGCGTCATCAATGGGAATATTGCCCAAAAGCCATATTTTGAGTTGAAGAAAAACACATTAGTTTTAGGCTTATAGCAGTCAGGACATTTCGGAATTCTAGGTTCCTGTCAACGCATCTAATTCAAGGATATCGTATCACCCGGATGGGGTATAGACATCTGATATGCATTTGCTCCACGTCAAACACTGTATCGGATTAGACTTGAAGCCAGAAGCAAGTACTTGATTGTTTATTATTGATCTTATGAGCAATGGTCAATTAGTGACAAGTGAATAAAAGTACACTTTTTCCTCAATTAGATCACAAAAAGTCTTTAAACGTTCGTATGTACTTCTTGAACAAGCACCTCAAATTATGCTATACCTATTATTTAACTCAACCCGACCAGGTACCTACTGAGTTACATATTCCTATGAAACAGTTTCCAATTTTAAAGATAAACCGGTACTATCTCACGGCAAAAGAATACACTTATCCAGTTTGACCATGTGTATATTCATGACTTTGCATCCTGCATATCTCTACAGGATATACGAACGCAGGTAGCTGTAGCTTTACATTCCAAGACAATACAAATGTAGGATAGTCCAATCTACGTGGACTATGCAAGCGAAGGATATGTCTATGCATATTCCTGGGTATTTGGAAGTGAAGCCGGAATGACGCGGCCGACGCGGCGCATAATAAACTACTCCCCCGATGCACTGCGGTAACACCCTTGACATTGTTAGTGCTTTAATAGCCAATATGTCTTGCGCACCTGTCGCATATTGTTTCTGGATGAGAGGTAGAGGGATGTAGGCACTAATAGATTTTATTGTGAAGTTAGAAGACAAACAAGCATAGGTGAAATTGACTTCATCGATAGAGACATTTATGTAGGTATATTCTGAAAACTGGTATTAAAAATCTTGACCACAAATGTTAATAATGCAGAAAAGAAATACATTTTCTGTTCATTTCTGTTAACAAAAAAGTAGATAAACATTTCTAGAACTAGACAGTGTCAAATTAAAAATTGTTTCAGAGAAATAAAAAAATGAAGCTACACGAAAGGAATAGCGACAGCCGTATCCGTTCAGAAAGTCTTCACATTGTACGAAAAACAATTCAGCAGGAAGAACGAGGTACTCACGATCTTGTTAACGGGGAAATATAACACTAAGTAGCTGAACATCCTTTCTAGATCGCCTTTCATAGCACAATGAGCACAGAGAGGTGGAACATCTGCCAAGAGCCACACAATACAAAGTTAAAGTATAATATATTGGTACGACTGGTTCTTGTACTACACAACATCTTAGACTACTGTGAAAGTCTTAATGTTTGTATATTTGTTCGTTATCTCACGGATTTGGGTGAAAGTTATCTGGATTAATTTTTTGAGTATTAGTTCCTCTTTGTCAATTTTTATCCCAGTAGTAAAAAAATATACTGGAGCGTTTCAGGCGGACCAATTTAAAAAAAAAATATCAAATCAACCCCTAATACCATCGATTTTGAGCAAACAACAGAAGCAATCTAAACAAACAAACCTATAAAATGTGACTATTGACCAATAGTCACATTTTTTATTATGATAAACTCACGTTTGACTACAGGCTCCGGCAAGCATTCCCACTCCTCAGCTGTACTCTCAATGAAAGTATTCTCAAAGCGATTTAATTAAGCGTATGGGTGGCATGTCCAATTGTCCACCATGCATCGATATACGTTTTGGAGCCCGATGTTGGAATGGGCTAGGCGGAATTAATTTTTAATTGAATTATATAGTAAATGTATGACTGTGATATATATTATTTTCTATAGAAACCTGCAAAACCGCCATTTTTATTTCTCAAGAAAATCTTATCTGAAAACGTAAATCGGCCCTTAATATTTTTACTTGTCTACATTTATCGTTTCGAATTGTTAGTTTGTTACATAACAATCTCAAACTTAAATAACATCACAAAACTGCAGCACATCACATATTAAAGTTCCTTGCGGTGGAGACGGTAAATTTGCGAAGGAAACACAATCATGTCTCGCGCAGTTGACAACTATAAGATCAGGATATTATTATCACTATACAGCTACTTGTGATGGAACAGATGGTAGGAGGGGTACCAGTCTTCAAGTTTGATACAAACGCGGTTAGGGTAGAGGAAGACCAGAAAAAAAAGATGTATTTTGTGAAAGATGATATGCCTACTCGTACAAAGGACCATTGAAATAACGGCAAATTCTCCGTCCCTTAGCCCTTTGGGCAAACGCGAGGCAAAACAATAAGTAAATATCCAAGTTTCAAAATACATTACTATGATCAATACAATATTATGATCGTATCTAATAAAATTATTGGGTATCATCGACTAAGCCTGACATGATACGTAATTATTTTACTGATAACATCTAGTGCCTGTTGTCAAGCTTACAAATAGGTATAGTTATTAAACAAGATATTCTTCCAGTTTTTTTTATGCATTCAGTACTCGTTACTTAGTCAAAAGTAGAATTAGCAAAATTAGAAGAAACTCAGTGGGTATATAGACAGCAAAAATTTATATTTGTTATATTTTTGAGATTTTGAAGCTTACTCTGGTTTTACTGACTGTATTTTTAACGTAAGCCTAGCATTCCTTGGGCTGTAACTGTCCCATTTAATATATTTCCAGCCAAACTGAGATAAGATGATGTTAGACATGTAAATTTGTTTGAAAGAGTCACCGCGGCCCTGGAACGCAAAGGGGTTTAGAACGAACACGGATGTGTTTTAGTCAGTAAGAGTCCGACACGCCCTTCCGCTGCACCCAGAGGAGAAGAAGCCATTTGATGATTTCTCATCCTTAAAAAAAAAAGCAGCGATCAGCTACGATCACTGGCAAAAGGTTGCATTGAGTGTGCAGGTGCGCTCGAATCTGTGTGGTCTTTGATCGTAACATCATCTCAGAAAAAATCAGCATCTTCCTCATATGATCCGTTGACTGTGTGACCTGAGTTTATTTCAGTGTTACATTTCAGAATAGAACATGTAATTTCTTGACGTGAAAAATAAATATTATTATTCACCAAGATAAAGTTATACCAAGTCAGGCCGCAGGCAAAACCTTCTTTAAAGTGACACAACCCACTATGATTTTTCATTTTACGCAGAGGCAAGGAAAGAATAATAATGGGTATGCACGTAGCTAGGGACCAATAGGAGTTAAGATGCGGTTTCCATGTTCCCGATCGACCGCTTTGCGGTTGAACTACGAATAGCAGTTGTGGCTACTTTGGTGTTACTTTTGAAACGCTGAAAAATGCATCGTGAAGTCGATAAACGGCTGAAGACTTAGTAACTAGTTACATACTTGGAATAAAGTAAATCGATTCTTTTGTACGACATATCACCACGCTTTGAAGGATATAAGAGTAGAAAATACGAAACAATCGTAGATTGTGAGAAGGATGATATGTCTAGAAGGAGGATGGGAGAAGAAGACTTTTCGCACCGACCCCACGTAAATAAGTATTAATGCGAAAATTTGGATGTTTCGACGAATGGATGGGTGTTTAATCACGTCAGAAGCTGAACGGATCTTCATGAAATTTGGTACAGAGGTAGGTCATAGTCTGGAATAACTCATAGGCTACTTTTTATCCCGGGAATATGTTCCCTTGGGATAACTTTCGACATTTAAGCGGGCGGAGCTGCGGGCTACAGCTAGTGATTAATATATTATCATCACACCTACATCCCTCACAGGGTAAGGCTGAGTTGTACCTTATTTCCGCAGTTATACTAAGTCGCATATTACATGAGGCGAGCCTACTACACACAACAACCTACCTACTACGACAAAGCTATTCAATAATCTCAATAAAAACTAATTATCTACTTTCTGTTGCAATTTGGCGAAACAATTGAACAATAAGTGCTAAATAATTATTGGATGTTAACAAAAGAGGATCGAAGAGCAGTCAACCGTTTAAAACTATACGGGATTGTAAAACTAGTCTCGAAAACAAGGGAACTATTACCGAGTTCATGAGGTTCTAGATTTTTAATAGCCGCTATCGAATATTTCCAGATGAACAGTTTGCCCGATTTGGTAATTAAACTACTAGAACAACTAGGCGGCCGGCGGCCATTAATATTATAGTTTTCTGCCTCTATGTATTTTGACAGTGCATAAAGTTTTAACAAATATATCATATGGGCAACTGTAATGGTGACTATTCAGCTAAAAGACGTCCATTGCTAGACAGAGGTCACTCTCAACATTGACTGTTCCTATTCTTTTTACAACCAGTAATTCTCAGTATCTTCAACAGCTTATCGGTCTACTTTGTGGGAGGCCTAATAGCGCTGCGTCTGTTAATACGTGATCGCCAGCCCAGAATCATTTAGCCCCATCGAACACTCGATCTGCGAGCACTGCGCCCTGCCCACTCCCATCCAAGTCCAAAGACCCACGCAGCTAAGTTGATATTCTTATAATAAAATAGACGACCCCTAAAGACATCCTCTCCAACAAAACAATTTTAAAATTTGAACAGTTTTAGTTCAAACGAAGTTTATTTAAGCAACTACAAAGAGAATAGAAAAATTGCATGTGCATGGGATCACACCTTCATCGAGCGACGTTTATTTCTGATTTCTTAAGGGCCTTATCACACTGGCGATTTGCAAGCGAGTCCAAAACGATGCGAATGCGCAGCGAGCTCGCCGCGAATAGCACCTTCGACGCCATTTTGTACGGCTGCGCGCCCGCCGCGTTTTCGTGGCATGTTCGTTGCGAACTCGCTGCGAGCTCGTTTTGCACTCGCATCGCTTTGAACTCGCTCGAAAATCGCCAGTGTGATATCTGCCTTACAAGGCATGACTGTTCTAGGGAAAGACTGAGTACATTATAAATCACTATTTCTTTTGCTCCCATGGAACACAAGCAGCGTGCTAACCACGGGGTCAACGCCCGCTAGTTATGTATTTACTTAAAGTAATAAGTTAGGATTTGGTCATCTTCGAGGTAAAGCAGAACTTGCCGAGGACGGTCCATGGATGGATGCCATTACATATTGAGACTCCTCCGTAACTCGGAAAATTAGTTAAGTTGTCGGTCCGTTCTGATCTGCCAGAACATCTAACACTAGTCTTGCCGTGGGGCGACCGGGAGTACTACCCAGAATGTCAAAAAATCAAAAAGTCATTTATTCAAATTAGGCTGAGTGCCAGCACTTTTTGAACGTCAAAGTTCTACATAAAGACAGTCCCCCAATACGCCCGCCCGTCACCACTTCCTAGATTTTAGCTGGGAAGAAAAAGTGGCGCAACAAACTCCCCAGCAACACATCTGTCTGTTAAGTTTTAAAAACTTGAATTTATACAATATATGTAAAGATCGATGAGATAGCGGTCTCTCCTCGTAAAGTTATGGTGACTTTGTGAAGCTGCATCCGGATAGAATGGAAGCCGACCCCAGCATAGTTAAGAAGACTTCTATACAAAAAAAAACCGACTTCCATATAAAAAGCACTACAAAGCAGATGTAAAAAAAACTTTAATTTTCTTAGTTTTTTGACGCTTTTTTCATTTATCGGAATACGTAACCACCATTGGAAAGATACAAGAAAGCAAAATACGCCACTTCGTTTCCTTGGACGACATTTTATTTAGCTATTTTGATTAATAACTAAAGTACTGAACCGATTTTGATGAAATTACTATGGGATCAAATCGGTTTATAAATGACGAAGTTATGAGATAGCAAAAATCAACGAAGTCGGTTAAAGACTAGACAGAGGCAGGCAGAAATGACACTCATCATGAATGCTAATTGAAATTAAACTTGTAAAAATACCTCTGCACATCCTCCCGAGAAGTAAAGACCCGTCACATCGTGTAAATAACCAACAAAGTGTAAAATTCTAATAACGTTCATTGCACTCAGGGTGACCTCTCGGTATGTTTTCAAGCTTTCGTTTCACACACTCTTCAATATGCATGATGCATTGTGCGACTGTGCGAATTTCAGTTTGAACTAGACCGAGTTGGGTTACAATGGAAAAGTTTAAATAATAAGCTGAATTGTTAACTTGATAATACACATCCCCTTTTGTTAGCATACATTTTATGGAATAAATATGGTTGTACAGGATATAAGATATTGGAATGTCCAGCGTTGATAAATAAATCAATCGTCAATCGTTATTTCTAATTTTGCTGGAGTGGGTTTAGTGAATTACTCGATGACAGTAAATGTGTCATTTTAAAAAATCATAAAAAGATTATTGACTTGTGGAGTCGACCCATTAAAATTGAACACGTGAAAAAGTAATGACGCAACCGGCCACACTTAATCAAAAATTATCACGAGCACCGTTAGTTATTTTTGTTTATGAACATTAAAGAATTGTGTATTGAACAGTAACTGTGTAATATTTCACGTCTGGCTCCAAGTGCTACCATGACTCACCAACATCTAGACGAACGAATAAAAGAGGAATCCCCTTTTGTCGTCACAATAAATATCTACCAATAGATTTTTTTTTAATTGATTTGTTATGATTTAATTTGTAGATTATACGTTAGGTAACTAAAAACAACGAAATAAATGAAAATTAAAAAAAAAACTGTAGTTAAAGCAGTACGAGTATAAAAATCCGAGCGACTAAAGATACAATTCCGTGCATCGCGATCTATCGCCTGCGGCTGTCGCGTGCGGCTGTCGCGTGCTGATGCGACAATATTCAGAGTCTGAAAATGTATGGCACCGCTTACGAAGTCGCCCGCGCGCGTCTGTCGCAGACCGCGGAAACGGCGCCATACATTCTCATACTCAGACTATTGTCGCACGCGACAGATCGCGCGCGGCTACGATCGGCCGCGATGCACGGACTTGTAGCTTAATACCAAACGCTAGCCATTTGCACCTTTATGCGGATTTCGTACATCATGTTCGAAATCCGCATACAGGTGCAAATGGCTAGCGTGCGTTCTACCATTAGAACGCACCGATGGCATGCGCCGGTCAAACGCAACAATAGTTTTAGGTATTCCCCAAAGGAACAAAGCCCTTTTCCTTAACAAAGACGATATTGGACTGCGAACCGAATCAAATAAATGGGAAAATACTTTGAATATATGCATTAATCCAATTTCAGCTACTAGTCCAGCCCGATGCAGCTGAATTTCTACTAATTACTATTGAATACGACACACCATAGTAAGCTCGTCGGCTTCTGACCACCCTTTACGTTACGAGTTCCAAAGATCGACAATGACAGCCGGGACCAATGGGTTAACGTGCTTTCCGAGCCAAGTAATATGTGCATACTACGAATACTTTCCACCCATAATTAGAATTTCCTCATTAATCGTTAGGGCCAGGAAACTAGTTCATATGCACTATAAAAGCTCCGGCCCCGTTCATTTCATTCCAACTTGTTATTTTATTCAAAAAGGCCGCGTCCGTCTCCCTGAATGTTCGTTAAGTGGCTAGACTTAAAATTGGTTAGCCTACAAAACAGTTTTAGGAAATCTATTCTTTACGGCTGACTGCTTAACTATTCATGCTTGTTGTTTTCTACCTACAGGGAGTGAAATACCCATTACCAAGCCATCGTGTACATAAAACGAAGTAGGTACAATGATAATGATTGCTACGGGAAAGTAGCGCGCAACGTAATCGTCGACGCAAAACATTGTGCTTGTTAAATGTGTGCAACAAGGGTGTGGTGTTTGGTGTGTATACTATGTAATAAATACCCTAATCAAGAAACGTATTTTTCGGTTTAGGAACCCTTAGGTTTTTTTTTCAAATTTTACTAGTGCAACCGTCGAATGAAGAGTGCTAATCGGGTTTTTTAAAACCGTATCATGTTGTCTCAAAGGGCATGAAAACGGAAGGCTGGTCCAGTTGGATGTCTTATTAGATAACATATCAAAACTGATAGAACGTGAGAGTATTATAAACCACATATTTTAGTAAATACACTGGCCACGGAAACACCCGACAGCGTAGTTTTCATTTCCATCTGCACACCAAAGATAAGGCCTAAAAAATTCATAGCTATATCTGTAAGTAAATTAATAATTCCCAAGTAAAGCCAGTCCTGATTATTTCCTACCTTAGCCTTGAAATTTCTTTTCTTCTTAATTATGCAGGAGCCAGACGTAAATGTGTTTTACAATTTTCAAAGTCGAGGTGAACATAAGTTTGCCGAGTTCGTAACAAGGAGGTTCGCGGCTGTGGTAAACTCGAGGAGGTGCTTCCAAATAGTGTGGTCGGAGTTTGTTTTTACTGGTTGTTTGCTTTTCTTCGAAAAATAGACTTTGAACGATCGAATTCTACGTTATTAAGGTTTAAAAGCAAGTTGAAATGATATAACGTCGTGGCTGTATTCGTAAACTAAGATATAAATGTCCACATTTTTTTTATGTAAAAAGTTCATCAGATTTCCCACATAAGTCTGTGATACTGAATTAAATAAGCCGAAAACCGTTCGAAAACCGTATTTTTAACCTCACGCAACCTAGGCATTCAGGAATTATAGAGCGTAAGTGTTGAAGGCTATTTGTAGATAACGGCTCAAGGCTGAAAACCAACATTTGCAAAAATTTGTACAAAGTCACAGTTGGCAAAATTTATATCTACTGAAAAATCTTATCTTAAATCACAATTATTTTGATGGACAAAAACTGTTCTTAACCGATTTTTTGTAATGATTTTCAAGTTAAGGTTTTGGCAATATTTTTTCATTTACGTAGATACTGATATAATCCGTTATTACAAATCGGATTTACGTATTTTTTTTATTTGTAAGGACACATGGATTTGCATGGAATATAAGACGGACTTAAAATACCAATACAAAGTAAAAAATTGGTTTCTACCAGTGGCAAATATTTGAAACAAGTCTAAGAAGATTTACCACTTTGCTTTTTAATAGCAGTTTTTTTATTTATCTTATTTTACTACTTTCGTGACATGTATCAGTTTGTCTCCGCTCCCTATCAAAGCTTCAAAACCAAAGGACTGCATGTGGGACACAAGGACAAGCTGCAGCACCGACATGTTTGTTTTACTTGAAAGGGCTCAAATGAGGACCTTTTGCCGACTCCTGTCAAACGTCTTTTATATTTTAAAAGGCTGCGACTTAAAGGTTGGTGGTCGAGAAAAAAGGGGAAATTTAAACCGAATTCTTTAAACTGTGTAAAATGTGAAAGACGGAGACCTAAGGAGAGTTAAACTTGCTAATAGTATGAAATCCCGTATGTCAGTTTATCACTCGTCAATAGGTAAACTGATTTTTATAAAAATATAGTATATGTAATACAGGTACGTTGGAAAATTAGATACTTTTCAACCCGATAATATGTTTTCATGGAAAAAAGATATTTACGCGCGGGTGGAAGTTATTGTATAGTAAGTTGAGATAAATGAAAGCGCCTCACAGAGTCGTAGTGTGTTATTCCTAGCGCAAGGCTGGTGATTTAACAAGAATAGTGTATATGTATGTCTTTGAAAAACCTGTCAAAGTGATCCCTAATGAATGGACCCCCATGTTAACATAAACTCGCGCTTTTCTCCAAGAGGGATAGGCAGAAACTGAAGAACGCAACCTGCTTCGATCCTAACACCATATGTTAGAAAGAGCTAACAATCTAAGAAAATAAATATAATTTCCAAAGTTTTATACAAGTTCCTCACAAGACAAATACAACCGTATAAACTTAGAACAATATTGTTTGACAAGTTTTCATACAATCTAAGTTTTCGAATCAACATTATTTGATTTAGAATTTGTTCGACTAAGAAAATCCTTGAAAGTAGGTACTGTGCGTTTTACGAGCACTATTGTCCAGGTTCGATTCCTTCTCGATTTTTTTTATGTCCTTTTAAACTATGGTTAACACTCTGAATGGGATAGTACATCAGCTTATTTTAATAACCATCTTGTCAGTGGTGATTATTTTTATTTCTCCAAATAACCACCTTTGAGGTTATTCGAAGAAAAACTATTTAAAAGTACTTCATCCTCGTTTTGTTCCCGATATGAAAACTGGCACAAAACGAGGCTCCAAGAAACTAAGATGCATGTTTCCATTGATCTATCAATGGATACCTGCATCTTAGTTTTTATGACTTCCACTTCCACTTACCTCACCTAAATGTAGGTACTTGAGTATGTGAAGAAGTGTGAGTTGAAGAATAGATTCCTTACGAGTCTCGACTGACGAAGAGAATCAACCCATTTTTTTGCCTTTATGATATCATTATAGCTTCACGCAAATGTCTCGAAAGGTTGGGCAGATGTACACCTACATACTTATATATTACAATCACATTTTTTAGTTATGCAAAATTTCACGGCGTGGGAAAAAAAAAGAAAATACGTTCTGAAAACAAAAAATAAAAAGAATTACTTATCAACTAAATATGAACCGTGGGAGGCGAGCCTATACCCATAAAACATAAATCTCAGATGAAAAAACCCCACAACCTTTTGCTTGATCTGGGAATCGAACCCAAGACCGCAGCGCTTACGACCAATACACCAACGCGGTAATCAAACAGCAGTTTGTCTTAGTCTAGAAATTATGCTCCTGATAGGACTCAGGAGCATAATTTCTAGACTAAGACAAACTAACCTAAGCCTAATTTTGCCAATTTATTGCTCTATAGGTAGTGTAGTGATTTTAACCCAAAGATTTTGAGGTAGCGAATGCCTCTTTGAATTTATTCCGCCTGTATACCAACACTGTTCAAAATTTAAATACAAAAGTTATAACTACCTTACTTTCTCAAAAGTTCTCTATGACGACAAACATTAATAAAATAACGGACGGGCAGAAACAGGTGATAATAAACCAGTTAACCAGTGGTATCTTCTAGGTACCTAATAAATATGAGTACTTATACAACTTAGACTGGCCTGTTGGTCGAGTGGTTAGTGACCCTGACTGCTAAGCCGTAGGTCGTGGGTTCGATTCCCACCCAGGACAAATCTTTGTGTGATCAGCATGATCATTTGTTCTGTGTCTGGGTGTAATTTGTATAATATGTATGTATTTAGAAATATATGAGTATGTTTATCAGTTGTCTGGTTGCCATAGCACAGGCTCTGCCTAGTTTGGGATCGGATGACCGTGTGTGAGTTGTCCCAGGTTATATATATATTATTATATATATATATATATATATATTACGCGCTTTTCCTCGAAATAGCTTTTTCTACCTCACTTACTGCTCAAAGTAACGTGACAAGTTTTGAACCGCGTTAAAGTTCGGACTTTTTTTACTTCCCATTTTTTTAATTTGACAGTAGGTACTCTTTTGGCTCACCCAAAGCTCAAAGGGGTTAAAGTTTATTTTAGGTAACCAATTATGACGAATGAAATCCCCAGTCGGACTACCAAGACACCCAAGTACCCTTACTGGTTATAATAAAATGATTACATTTGGAAATTGCCATTTTTCACAACACTTATGAACTCTGATGAACAATCAACACTCATCGGTGTATGTTACAGGCTGAAGAACAGTGAACTCAAAGCAAAATAAAATTGGTTCCAGTCCAATCCTGCTAATTTCCATTGTGGTAGTCTCTCTCACGAACAATAGCCGCAGCGTCAACAAATCTGTCGGCGAGGGACTCTTCGGGCCGCCGCCGCGCAGCCGCCGCGATCAAAGTAGCCGCAATTAACATAATTGTACTAAACTTAACAACAAGTTACTTAAACATTTAACTAATCAATTAAACCCATCACGGGGCTAAGATTGACTCGGCAACATCTTTTACGTCCCTAACTTTCAACGTTTATAAATAAACTCTTTACTGTCCCCGAACGAACAATTAAAACATCAAAGACGTTAGAATAAAAATGATCCGCAACTAGAGTGTTCCGCACGTTATTTACAAAGTACAATAAGTTTATACCTAACTCGCAAAAAGTTCGGTTCGCGTGTTAAATTTCAAAGGAGTCTCCCAGATTGTTCAGTATGATAATTTAGTTGTAATAAAAAACTTGGGAACAGCTAAGGTGTGGGTATAATGAGGTCTCGGTGAGATCGATCGTCGTCGGAGGCCGATGCGGTACACCCAGCGATTTCGGAAACAGCTCGCTATTCCAAGGTGAACACTACATGAACGTTTTTACGATGAAATTGTTCAATGTCAGAACCACCGCAGAACTAAACTGGTCACAATATTAAGCCCAGCTGGCACGCGGAGCCGTAACTTGAAGTTTCATCGGTTTGTGTCGGTGTGTGGTGTGGTGGTGTGGTGGTGTTGGTACTGGTGGAGGACTCACCGCTTGCGGGGCTTGCGGCGCGGGCGACGACGCTCGCCTTCCAGCTCCCTGTCGAGCCCGCGACGGCGCGGGCCGGGCCCTGCTCGGCGCCGATCCAGCTTGCCGTCGGTGCCCTCCCCTACGTCTTCCACTACGGCCACTCTTGGCACGCACTCATCTTCTTCGATTGGTTTAGGTGTCTGCGGTGCGCCCATCCGAAGATGGCGTTGTCGCCACCACAGCACCCACGAGCTGATGTTATCGCGAATCTTGAAATTGAACGGTCCAGCTTCGGAGAAATCGACGGCTTCACGTCACGGTATCTAGTTGTTATATTTGAAAACATTTCAGTCTTTGCTCTCATGATACCCTAACTTACGACTAACGAAGGCATCTGCAGTGTAAGCGACGAAAGCGATGATTGCTTTATGACAGCTAGGCATTCTTACGGTGAACCCATCGAATGAATTGGTACGGAATCATTTTCACGTACAGTTTTTATCACAATTTAAGCAAAGCGTTCACTACTAGATTTGTTGTAAAAACTTATAAAATTGGCAGGATTGTGTGGCAGTAAGTTGGTGGTAGTTGCTACATTATTTTAACGTGTCGGCGCTTCTGTGTTCTGAGGTAGCCATGGCGACGGCTTGGTCAGTCGCGGTGGCATGCCGTGCGCGCTGGGAGCGGTGCAAGCGTGCGCGCGAGCTCGTACTCAACAGTTAGCAAGCCGAGAACGTTACGTAACGAGTTCGTACCGACGCACTGCGTGGTAACGCGACGACGCCGAGCGCGCGAGTGAGCGCCGAGCCTTCGTCTGCCGTCCTGCTAGAGGAGGGGGGGCACAAACTGCCGCCGCCACCCGCCCCGCCGCTTCACACCCTCTACCTGTTACCGCGCTATTGTCCTTATTAAATAATTTTTTGGTCAGTGTTCCGACAATATTAGTTTTTAACTCTTTCTGAGATGCCGTGTATTGCAGTGATCATAACTTAACCTCTGCAGCGCGCTGGAGACACCGGGGAGAGTCGGCAGTAATGTTTTTATTGGGTCAGACGTGCGATCTCAAGGTCGCACAGAGAACATTAACTTCGATTTAGTTTACGAGTCCTCTTAACAACCAGACGTGTATAATATTGGACGCAATGCGTAACAGTTCAGTTAGGTGGTACTTCTTGATAGTGGAAATATTTAAAGAGCTAAAATAACATTTAATTTTAACCTTATTCCATTAATTTGGTGAAAATGGCGAAGATATCATCTTTACAAGACTAAATCGTACTTTATTGACATTCACGATCATGAAATTAAAGAAACAACGGCCTAGTGCGTGTCGGGTTCCGTAGTTGCTCGTACGTAAACCGTTTTTACTTATCCAGTTTCATTTTATAGGTCGGTCGACTATTAGTCATAAACTTTTTGAGCCTAGGTAGTTGTGATAGTTTTCCTTTTAAATTTGTTATATTTACATGTTTTTTTCACATCTCCAAAAACAACCGTTAAGCTGGCAGAGGGAAGGGGGACACTTGACTCTACCAATAAAAAAAAATGTTTATTGCATCAGCACATACCATTTTACCATTACAATGGGAAACATCCTTTTAAGCAATTAGTATGCTTGTGCTAGGCAGCTCCGCCATTCCCTGGGTTACAACCCTAAATTAGCACTTTATTAATATTTCGCAAACGGATCCTTGGATGGAAAAATAGTTTTGCGCACACCCTAAATATTTTTAAACGATCTTTCCAACGACAGGAATATACCATGGGATAGACGATAAAAATATTTTTTTTCAAGATTTTATTTTACTACTTTGTCGGCGTGATTAATATGTTTATACTCTTACCAAATTCCAATTTTCTAGTGTTAAGTGTAATACAGACAGACGAACAAGGCGAAACTATAAGTGTCCCTTGTTCACTACGGAATCCTAAAATAAATTCTGGTCTAGTAGATGAAGAATGTTTTTGGTTCATGAAATATTAAATAGTTTCTGGCAGTATGTTCCCTCCTACTCTTAATCGTTTATTAGGTTTTATATGTACCTAAGTATTTTTCCTTTTTCCAACTATATTGGAGTCGGCTTCCAGTCAAACCGGATTCACTCAATACTCATATTTTAAATGGTGCACCGCACTTTGGATTTTTTTTTTCATGTCAAAAAAAAAATATAATTCGTAGGTAGTTCGGCCATAAATTCTGTCTTTTTCTTTATTTGTTTAATGTTTTTCTTATTTGTATTTTCTACTATTATGAATTATGTAAGTGTGCTTTTGTGTTTTCTGTTCTTGTGCCAAATAAATGTTTTATCTAGGTAAATGTTATATCTATCTACAACTCCCCCGCCCAGTAACTGGGTGGCACGGTACTTCTTGGCACGACTGCTTGTCAGAATGGCGGGCTTTCTTTCTTTCTTCTTTCTTGTACTTTCAATTCTGCATTTGTTTAAGCAACGCAACGTTCGCATTTGCATCTCAGTCTTCATGTCAATGAGTTTCTTTTGACAGATTGCGACTGAGATTTAAATGCAAACGTTGCTTTATAGTCCAGTCCATCTAAATTTTATTTGTATGTGGTATAAATACAGTTGGACCGCAGCGTTGGGTGGCTCGCTGTCCGATCACCACCAGGCCTGGGTCGATGGCGTGTTGTGTTTCACGCGCGCCTCAAAGAGATATTTATTTATTTAAACTTAATGTACAATAGTGGTACATGGGCGGACTTAATGCATTAAGATATCAGCCTAGAAGACGGGCCCCGTTAGGGCCAGAGCCTGCAAGGGTTGCGGAATTTGTTCGAAAGAGTCAACGCGGCCCTGGAACGCAAAGGGCTTTAGAAGGAACACGGATGGGTTTTAGTCAGTAAGAGACACGCCCTTTCACTCCACCCAGAGCGGAAGAAGTCTATTGATGATTTCCCATCCTTAAAAAAATAAGGGCATGTTATTTAGTTGCGGTGATTTGAACAGTTTGCGCATGGCGCATCACGTGCCCGGCGCCGTTTGACGATCAGCTGGTGGCGAATAATAAATGAAAAAAATTGATTGTGAATAAAGGGAATTATGAAATCTACAAGCTGATGATTTTATATTCAGCAAAATTGCAGAAATTTTCGGTAATAAATAATTAAAGTTCATTTCCAATTTTACACATCAGTTATAAATTAATTATATTTTTTTCCGATCCACGTGCAGTATAAACATTATTATATGATAATCAGGAGATTTGATGTATTTTTCATTCCCTGCGGTCCAACTTTATGAAACATATCTTAATTGACTAGACTATTAAAATTAGTAGAATTGGCCGTCTGAAGATAACTTCAGACGGCCAATTCTACTAATTTATATTTTAATGTCACTTGTCTATAGAGGCAAGTGATATTCTCACTTGTCTATGTACAAATGACATTGTGTTAGCATAAGGTACCACATGACATTTCAACAGCGGGTTTCAATCCCATAGATACATTTTTGTCGATTAGACAATCGCTTTTGCCGCGCTACCTCTGACGGAATCCCACTTGTCTAAAGCCTCTGAGAACTGTCTGTGGCGACAGTCAAAGATCTACAAATGACAGTATCGTTGTAATGGACGGATATTCTCTAACCACGGATAGTGTATTGCCGCTAAAAATAAAACCGGTTACAATAGAACCGTGGAGCCGTGGTAGCTGGTGTGTGCATTCATTAGTGGGGGATGATATTGTTCGGCGATGGCCGAATGCGAGCGCGCCTTGTCCCGCGCTACAAAAAAGGCAGAATTGCAGAAAGTCAGCACCATTCGAATAATTTGAATAAACGGACAACAGCACGTGAAGTGAAGCTCTATTGGCAATAGCCATCATGATTAGGCTTGACCACGTGATATTTCAGTGGCCCATAGTTACCTTTAATTAAAAAAAACTGGCCAAGTGCGAGTCGCGCTCACGTGCACAGGGGTTTGAACGAATCTTTTATTTAAAAATGTTACAGTTTTGAGTACGTCGTGACTCTAATGAGACTTGAACGCGAACCGGCCCACAATTTGGTGAACGAGCGAATGTGCAATTATGCATTTTCACCCAGACACAAAATCAGCACTCAAAGTCACTGTGTAGATAATTTTCACTTACCTCGAGAGCAAACAACTAGCGATGATTTGTGACTAGCACCCAAGACCGCCTCGCTCGTATTTACGCGTTTCAGTGCAAGTTAAGCAGAGGGCGCATTTTTTCGCCTGTTGCATGGAGTTGACCTTGTGTGACTATCACTGTGCTTGCGCCCTTCCATGCGCCCCCATCGTTTGTCATCAAATGTATGCAATTTTATATGTAACGAACGCTTCGCGAAGCATGAAGTCCTGGGATGGAAATCCAGGTACCGGTATGGGTGGAATTTTGAAATTGGGTTTTTCATCGGAAGTTTTTTTGAAGCAGCTGGTTCTGTATCCGGTGAATGTTCAAGAAAAATCAAACCCCTGTTACATGGGAACTAGAAAAACATAACAGGTCACGTTTCTATGTATTAACGTCATTTAAGCACAGATGATTTCGGTAACCCATGTTAATACAATACATTTTGGATGTTTGAGAATCGCTGTAGCCCGAACATTGTAACATTGTCTCGAGTCCTCTATCCTTTTGTATAGAAAATAGGTTTTTCTTGCGGCATAACCGTCTTCTACGTCCCTTTTTTCTCTGTAACAAAATTCATCAATATGAGTGAGTTAGGCGATTCAGGTAAGAAACACAAAACAACAATAAAAAAAATCTACTTCGCATTATTTAGTATTAGTTAGGATTAGAAACAGTGATGATATCCGCAAGAGAATCAAAGTTACCAACATAGCCCGAAGGATCGCCAAACTGAAGTGGCAGTGGGCAGGGAACATTGCTCGCAGAATAGCTGGTCACTGGCGCCGAAAAGTTCTGGAGTGGCGTCCGCGTACTGGAAGACGAAACGTTGGACCTCCCACAAGGTGGAGCGATGACCTGGTGAGGGTTGCGGGTAGCCGATGGATGAGAGATACACAGGACCGGCTGTTGAGGCGACACGCGCTATGCCCAGCAGTGGATGCCTTTCGGCTGCCATGATGATAATGAGAAATAGTAACCCACCCCGGTTTAGCAGATGTGCTACTCGTACACAAAAAAACTTTTTCGTTTATTTGTTTTTCTTTGTGAACTTTTCGATGTGTTTGCGCTTCAGGGATAGAGGCAGGTCACCTTCCTTTCATCAGTGACTTCATGGATGAGTAGCTCTTCCAGGCGTTTTGGACACGTCGGTCGGCCGACATCTTTGTCTTGCCTGTTTTCTAGGAATACTAGCTGGCCTGCTATTGGGACTTAGCCTTTGTACATTTAGACAAACATAATGAAGAAATACTGTCCAAGTAAAAGACGAACCGAATTACATAAGCGCATTATAATTAATTATATTTTAAATACTCACGTGTAACACGAAGCGCGCTAAACTCACGAAATAGTTGTAAACGGGATCCCTTCGCTCGCTCGTCTGATGGGTTGCTTATCGGGTGAGGAGGTACGCTCTATTGTACAGTCGATTTTATTACGACCGCTTTTTTGTTACAGCCTTTGCGTTACTCCCCAGTCTCCCGTGGATAAGCGGACTCCACATGTTCTGCTCGTTAAGACCTTGTATTTTACGACTGCCTTCACTTTCAGAGGTGAATGCATTTTATAGTCAACCATCCTCCTTTCTCAACCGGGCTGTGGACCGGCTTTGGCGGAGTTAAAATACCAACAGACTTTAAATAGCCTCATTGATTTTCAAACTATTATAAAAGTCTGGAAGATTGTCCCCTTAAAACATCCTACTCCAACTCAAGTCACAAACAAAGACTTCCACGCGAACCAGGCCACTGGCAAAAGCTAGTCAACCAAAAACTGTCATAAATCAGTAAATCGCTTCGTAACGGATGTATTTTTTAATACTTTTTAAGCCGCTGATTAACCTGAGCATTCACTTGTTATGAGCATTCTAGCGAATGTTCAAAGTCAAAGTCAATTCATTTATTTCAACTAGACCATTAAAAGGCACTTTTGAAAGTCGAATTTACAGTTTAAAATTAAAATATAAGTGACTCTAGTTGTCCATTCGCAAAAGGTAGATTCTTATGGAGAAGAACGGACAAGAAACTCCATAGTTACTCTTTTCAAATATATTTTACAATATTTTGTATACATAGGTACATTGATCAATTGATTATATTATGTGAGCACAATGCACCCAACATTACACTAATATACAGCACACACTTATATACTAATAGGTACAACAAAGCAATACCAGCAGAGATAAAATTAAGTTTGCTAGTAAGGGACATGGTACTCACATATTTACAATATAATTAAAAACAATGGATCAGTGTGTGAGTTAAATTACATATTAAAAACCTGAAAGTACCTACATCAGTAAATAAAACAAGTTTGACTTTTCTTACTACACCCTCGATTGTCCTATGGAGCAGGACCAGCATGTTTTCAAGCATTCTTATCTTTAATATAATCATCTAGTTTGTAATATGCTTGTTTACAAAGTGTGGTTTTAATGTAAGTTTTAAATTTTCTTTCATTTAGTTCTAATAGGTAGGTATTTTGTTGTAACATTTAACACAGTACCTCATGAAAGATGTTCGTACTTTGGCTAATCTGTAAAATGTTTGATATAAATTATATTTATTTCTAGTATTAAAATGATATCTATCACTAATTTTGTTAAAGAGATGTCGTTTTTTTCTTACATACATAATATTCTCATAAATGAATTGACAAGGTACTGTCATAATATTAATCTTTTTAAAAAGTTCCCTAACAGAATCGCGGCGACGAAGATTATAAATGGCTCTAACAGCACGCTTTTGCAAAATAAATACAGATTCAATGTCAGCAGCACGACCCCACAGCTAAATACCGTACGATAAAATGCTGTGAAAGTAACTAAAATAGACCAAGCGCGCGGTTTCTACATCTGTAAACTGTCTTATCTTTCTAACAGCATAAGCGGCTGAGCTTAGCCGCCCCGCAAGTGATGTTATGTGAGGACCCCATTGTAATTTCTCGTCTAAAGTGATTCCCAGGAAAACCGTCTCATCAATAAATTCCAGTTTTTGTCCATTCAATACGATGTCACATTTTTTGCTTCTAACATTTGGTAAAGTGAATTTAATACATTTGGTCTTTTTTTCATTTTATAGGTACTAAGTTGTTTTCCATAAACCAAAGTTGGACCTGATGAATAGAGTTATTGACATCATCAAGACTTTGTGACCGTCAGTCTATCCTAAATATCAATTATGTGTCATCAGCAAATAACACCATCTTTGGTTGATTTTGAAGCAATTCGGGCAAATCGTTTATATATACTAAAAAGAGGAATGGACCCAATATTGAACCTTGCGGAACGTCCATTGTCGTTCCGTTCTTTTGTTTAAAATAAAAAGGAGTATTTGAGCGACATCTTCGCGAAGAATACATTTAAGATGAGCTCGCTAGAATGAACGTGAAAATATTCGTAGCGATGTTTGGCTCTACGCACGGCTCTGTTCGTTGTACAGATCGACAAATGTAAAAACGGCGAATGCTCGGTGTTCTGTCAGAAGTAGATGCTCAAGTCTATCGACACTTTAGAACACAATCAACATCAAATTGGTTATTATTATCATGTAGAAAATAAATAATAAACATCTTATGTTTAAACTTTGAATATCAGCGACGAATCTTCAAATCCTTTCCTAACACAATGTGTATCCAACAGACGCGTGCCCGAATGGATTCACGAGATGTGGATCCATTCGAGCGAGGGACGGTCAGTGGTGTGGTGAGTGTCAGATTGTGCTTTCTCTCCGTTGTCGAGACACGTGCGCTTCTCGTCTTCATCTCCCTCGTGGATACTTGGTGCAACAAAAGTTGGTTTGTTTGTTACATCCATTTTTTTTTCTGATTAAAATTTGACGCAGCAAACAAACCGACCTTCACTGACCTCATCAGCTCCCTCGATGGACGTTCACTGCTGAATTTCTGATCTGGTTTCATGTGGGAAAATGAAAAAGATCGTTACTTCTTACACCTACATTTTAACGTAGACAGTAACGTAGTCCTTATAAAGTTTGTTACGTAACTATTTGGCAATTTCATAATTACGGTGCATTAGCTTCTACCAGTGGCTTCACCCGCGTTAAAGTCAGATTACCTATCCCAAAAGGGACATGCTACTGAAATTAAAGTAAAATTTTCCCTTGTCCCTTTGCAAGGCCTTATCTTTCGGATATCGCTATACTTTAAAAACATCAAATAAGTCAGTGGTTAAGACGTAAAATCGTGACGTACAGACAGAGTTACACAGTCGATCTACTGTCTTTGTGTTTTTTTTTTATTAATTAACTCACACACTGTTAAATCAGTTGTTGCAATATTTGCATTTAGAAGTGGTTTACTCCTGCTGGTATTACTTTTTTGCTATTAGAAATATACTTTAGGTGTATCTTCCTCAAATACCTGTGTAAAATCATTTATGCTTAATATTGTAAAAAAATATTTAAAAATACTCCTATGTTAAGGTCTTGCATTTTACGACTGCCCTCACTTTCAGAGGTGAATGCGTTTCACAGTCAACCATCCTCCTTTCTCAACCGGGCTGTGGACCGGCTTTGGCGGAGTTAAAATACCAACAGTCTTTAAATAGCCTCATTGATTTTCAAACTATTATAAATGCCTGGAAGATTGTCCTCTTAAAATATCCCTGAGCATTCACTTGTTATGAGCATTCTAGCGAATGTTCTTTTGTTTAAAATAAACAGGAGTATTTGAGCGACATCTTCGCGAAGAATACATTTAAGATGAGCTCGCTAGAATGAACGTGAAAATATTCGTAGCGATGTTTGGCTCTACGCACGGCTCTGTTCGTTGTACAGATCGACAAATGTAAAAACGGCGAATGCTCGGTGTTCTGTCAGAAGTAGATGCTCAAGTCTATCGACGCTTTAGAACACAATCAACATCAAATTTGTTATTATTATCATGAAGAAAATAAATAATACATTGTCAACATTGATAAATCTTTTATTTAATCATTTTATTTATCCAATATTTATTTCAATTATGTTTAATCAATCACCAATTTAAGTATGTCTCCATTTTTTTCATTAATATATATATCTCTTAGTTTAAAAACTAACCTTATGTTAGGCTAGATGCAACGTGGTATGTCTCCAGGAACCGCAAGTCTTCGATTAGTTATAAACTTTGACTGTTGGTAGGTAGGCACATATTAATTTTATGAAAGGTACTTCTCCATTTTCCTTTTACGGCTACTCGTTAGAGTTTATAATATACTCTTTGGATAATGCGTCCACGCGTTGTTTTATATTACAGATTCGTGGGTAGTACTATAAAAGAAAAATCTCTGGACAGTGTAGCAAACACAAAAAAAAAACTTTTGTAATACTTATTAACGTATTCTAATTTATTTATTATTTATTTTTAATATTCAAGTATGAATGTAATTATTTTTCTTGCCCACGTCCGTGTGTCACTGCAGGGTGCCAACTGAAAACCAGCGCTGGGTGTCTGACGCCCAGCAAATGCTGAGATGGTAACCCTTTTGGTATAGGCACGCTCAGCTAGCGGCTGGCTAGATAATTTATTGTTGTCTTATGATTGTTCTCTTTTTTACTTTGTGTTTTGTTGCTGTTGTGTTGTGTCTGTATCGAATAAATGTTTTCTATTCTATTCTAATAAACATATAATGGTTAAACTTTGAATATCAGCGACGACTCTTCATACCTTTCCAAACACAATGCGTATCCAACATACGCTTGTCCGAGTGGACTCACAAAATGTGGATACATTCGAGCGCGGGATGGTCAGTGGTGTTGTGAGTGTCAGATTGTGCTTCCTCTTCGTTGTCGAGACACGTGCGCTTCTTGTCTTCATCTCCCTCGTGGATACTTGGTGCAGCAAAGGTTAGTTTCTTTGTTGAGGAAAACTTTGTTTTCTAATAAAAATTTAACGCAACAAACAAACTGAACTACACTGACCTCATCAGCTCCCTCGATGGACGTTCACTGCGGAATTTCTGATCCGGTTTGATGTGGGAAAATGAAAAAGATCATTACTTCTTACACCTACATTTTAATGTAGCCAGATTATTTAGTCCTTATAAATTTTGCTACGTAACTATTTTGCTTCTACCAGTGGCTTCACCCGCGTTAAAGTCAGATTACCTATCCCAACGGGACATGCTACTGAAATTAAAGTAAAATTTCCCCGTGTCCTTTTGCAAGGCCTTATATTATATCGCTATACTTTAAAAACATCAAATAAGTCAGTGGTTAAGACGTAAAATCGTGACGTACAGACAGAGTTAAACAGTCGATGTACTGTCTTTGTGTTGTTTTTATTAATTAACTCACACACTGTTAAATCAGTTGTTGCAATATTTGCATTTAGTAGTGGTTTACTCCTGCTGGTATTACTTTTTTGCTATTAGAAGTTTACTTTAGGTGTATCTTCCTCAAATACCTGTGTAAAATCATTTATGCTTAATATTGTACAAAAATATTTAAAAATACTCCTACGTTAAGGCCTTGCATTTTACGACTGTCCTCACTTTCAGAGGTGAATGTATTTCACAGTCAACCATCCTCCTTTCTCAACCGGGCTGTGGACCGGCTTTGGCGGAGTTAAAATACCAACAGACTTTAAATAGCCTCATTGATTTTCAAACTATTATAAATGCCTGGAAGATTGTCCTCTTAAAATATCCTACTCCAACTAAAGTCACAACTAAGACTTCCACGCGAACCAGGCCACTGACAAAAGCTAGTCAATCAAAAACTGTCATAAATCAGTAAATCGCTTCGTAACTGAAGTATTTTTAATACATTTTAAGCCACTGATTGACCTGAGCATTCACTTGTTATGAGCATTCTAGCGAATGTTCTTTTGTTTAAAATAAACAGGAGTATTTTAGCGACATCTTCGCGAAGAATACATTTAAGATGAGCTCGCTAGAATGAACGTGAAAATATTCGTAGCGATGTTTGGGTCTACGCACGGCTCTGTTCGTTGTTTAGATCGACAAATGTAAAAACGGCATATATTCGATGTTCTGTCAGAAGTAGATGCTCAAGTCTATCGACACTTTAGAACACAATCAACATCAAATTGGTTATTATTATCATGTAGAAAATAAATAATAAACATCTTATGGTTAAATTTTGAATATCAGCGACGACTTTTCAAACCTTTCCAAACACTATGCGTATCCAACATAAGTTAGATCTTAATAAAGGAGCTGGTCTGGATAGACTTCCTCCTATTTTTATACGTCTCTGCATGGACGCCCTTATTGTGCCATTGCAGATGATATTCGATAAATCCCTTAAGGAAGGTACATTTCCCGATTTATGGAAAATCTCACACGTTATCCCCGTACATAAATCTGGTAGTGTGAATGACGTAACTAACTATAGACCAATCTGTATTATATCACAATTTGCAGAGATGTTTGAGGGCCTTATATACAATGTATTTTACTCTCACCTCTGTCATATAATTTAGTTCGAAGCAACACGGTTTTGTCTCTAACCGTTCTATGTCTAACTTACTTATTTACACTACTTTCATTGGTACCACCTTTGAAGCTAGGGGTCAGGTCGATGCTGTTTATACAGATTTTGCAAAAGCCTTTGACCGTGTTGATCACTTAATTCTTTCTATGAAATTGAATTGCGCTGGCATTCATGGCTCTCTGTTGCGGCGGTTCGAGAGTTATTTAATTAATCGTTCCCAAATAGTTGCCTTGGCGGGATTTGAATTTGTGCCTTTTTCTCCTGGCTCTGGTGTTCCACAGGGCTCTAAGTTGGGCCCTTTGCTTTTTTTGGTATTTTTGAATGATCTTTTAGATTTAATAAATTGCAATTGTTTAGCCTATGCTGATGATTTAAAAATATACTGCAGGATATCAGACCTGGGTGATTGTATGAAACTTCAAAGAGATCTTGATGTCCTTCAACAATGGTGTTTCAACAACAGAATGATGCTCAATGTTAAAAAATGCCAGACTATTACTTTCACGAATAAAGTGAATTACGTTAAATTTGATTATCATATTGATGGATCAGTTCTGAGCAGAGTATCAGTCATCCGTGATCTAGGTGTACTCTTTGATACATCCCAATCCTTTCGTGATCATATAGATACTGTAGTTGCTAAGGATAAAAGAATGTTCGGCTTTATAATTCGCATGTCCAAACCTTTCCGTAATTATAGTAGCATTACTCTACTTTATAACGCACTGGTATGGAGTTCCTTGGAGTATTGTTCCACTATTTGGTCTCCTTTTTACTCTAGTTATACTAATAATATTGAATTTGTTCAGGCCCGTTTTGTAAGGTATCTATGTATGAAGAATGGGATCCGAAAAGCTATACTTTTGATTAGTTTAAAAGAAAGGCGGATCCATTCTGACTTACTTACACTTCATAAAATTATAAATGGTTCCATAGATGCGCAATTGATTAACTATTTTAACTTTAGGACTTGCCAACGTAGCAAGCGACATCATCGCATTTTTCAATTGCCTATATCTACCTTAAATACCACCTTTAATAGCCCCCTTACACGTATCGCAAGGTTATATAATGAAAGGTCCAATTTGACGGATTACCCTATCGAAGTTTTCTCTATGAGTTTTGCTTCATACAGACGTTCCCTCTTCAATAATCAAAATAAATAAATAAATAAATAAATAATATGCTTGTCCGAGTGTATTCACAAGATGTGGATCCATTCGAGCGAGGGACGGTCAGTGGTGTGGTGAGTGTCACATTAGTGACACGTGCGCTTCTCGTCTTCATCTCCCTCGTGGATACTTGGTGCAACAAAAGTTGGTTTGTTTGTTACATCAATTTTTGTTTTCTGATTAAAATTTGACGCAGCAAACAAACCGACCTTCACTGACCTCATCAGCTCCCTCGATGGACGTTCACTGCTGAATTTCTGATCCGGTTAGATGTGGGAAAATGAAAAAGATCGTTACTTCTTACACCTACATTTTAACGTAGACAGTAACGTAGTCCTTATAAATTTTGTTACGTAACTATTTGGCAATTTAATAATTACGATGCATTAGCTTCTACCAGTGGCTTCACCCGCGTTAAAGTCAGATTACCTGTCCCAAGGGGACATGCTCTGAAATTAAAGTAAAATTTCCACGTGTCCTTTTGCAAGGCCTTATCTTTCGGCTATCGCTATACTTTAAAAACATCATACTTTAAAAACATCAAATAAGTCAGTGGTTAAGTCGTAAAATCGTGACGTACAGACTGAGTTACACAGTCGATCTACTGTCTTTGTGTTTTTTTTATTAAATACCTCACACACTGTTAAATCAGTTGTTGCAATATTTGCATTAAGTAGTGGTTTACTCCTGCTGGTATTACTTTTTTGCTATTAGAAGTATACTTTAGGTGCATCTTCCTCAAATACCTGTGTTAAATCATTTATGCTTAATATTGTAAAAAAATATTTAAAAATATTCCTACGTTAAGGCCTTGCATTTTACGACTGCCCTCACTTTCAGAGGTGAATGCATTTCACAGTCAACCATCCTCCTTTCTCAACCGGGCTGTGGACCGGCTTTGGCGGAGTTAAAATACCAACAGACTTTAAATAGCCTCATTGATTTTCAAACTATTATAAATGTCTGGAAGATTGTCCTCTTAAAACATCTTATTCCAACTAAAGTCACAAACTAAGACTTCCACGCGAACCAGGCCACTGACAAAAGCTAGTCACCCAAAAACTGTCATAAATCAGTAAATCGCCAGCCGCTGATTGACCTGAGCATTCACTTGTTATGAGCATTCTAGCGAATGTTCTTTTGTTTAAAATAAACAGGAGTATTTGAGCGACATCTTAGCGAAGAATACATTTAAGATGAGCTCGCTAGAATGAACGTGAAAATATTCGTAGCGATGTTTGGCTCTACGCACGGCTCTGTTCGTTGTACAGATCGACAAATGTAAAAACGGCGAATGCTCGATGTTCTGTCAGAAGTAGATGCTCAAGTCTATCGACGCTTTAGAACACAATCAACATCAAATTGGTTATTATTATCATGTATAAAATAAATAATAAAAATCTTATGTTTAAACTTTGAATATCAGCGACGAATCTTCAAATCCTTTCCAAACACAATGTGTATCCAACAGACGCGTGCCCGAATGAATTCACAGGATGTGGATCCATTCGAGCGAGGGACGGTCAGTGGTGTGGTGAGTGTCAGATTGTGCTTTCTCTCCGTTGTCGAGACACGTGCGCTTCTCGTCTTCATCTCCCTTGTGGATACTTGGTGCAACAAAAGTTGGTTTGTTTGTTACATCCATTTTTTTTTCTGATTAAAGTTTGACGCAGCAAACAAACCGACCTTCACTGACCTCATCAGCTCCCTCGATGGACGTTCACTGCTGAATTTCTGATCTGGTTTCATGTGGGAAAATGAAAAAGATCGTTACTTCTTACACCTACATTTTAACGTAGACAGTAACGTAGTCCTTATAAAGTTTGTTACGTAACTATTTGGCAATTTCATAATTACGGTGCATTAGCTTCTACCAGTGGCTTCACCAGCGTTAAAGTCAGATTACCTATCCCAAGGGGACATGCTACTGAAATTAAAGTAAAATTTCCCGGTGTCCTTTTGCAAGGCCTTATCTATCGCTATTCTTTAAAAACATCAAATAAGTCAGTGGTTAAGACGTAAAATCGTGACGTTCAGACAGAGTTACACAGTCGATCTACTGTCTTTGTGTTTTTTTTTATTAATTAACTCACACACTGTTAAATCAGTTGTTGCAATATTTGCATTTAGAAGTGGTTTACTCCTGCTGGTATTACTTTTTTGCTATTAGAAGTATACTTTAGGTGTATCTTCCTCAAATACCTATGTTAAAATTGTAAAAAAATATTTAAAAATACTCCTACGTTAAGGCCTTGCATTTTACGACTGCCCTCACTTTCAGAGGTGAATGCGTTTCACAGTCAACCATCCTCCTTTCTCAACCGGGCTGTGGACCGGCTTCGGCGGAGTTAAAATACCAACAGACTTTAAATAGCCTCATTGATTTTCAAACTACTATAAATGCCTGGAAGATTGTCCTCTTAAAATATCCTACTCCAACTAAAGTCACAACTAAGACTTCCACGCGAACCAGGCCACTGACAAAAGCTAGTCAATCAAAAACTGTCATAAATCAGTAAATCGCTTCGTAACTGAAGTATTTTTAATACATTTTAAGCCACTGATTGACCTGAGCATTCACTTGTTATGAGCATTCTAGCGAATGTTCTTTTGTTTAAAATAAACAGGAGTATTTTAGCGACATCTTCGCGAAGAATACATTTAAGATGAGCTCGCTAGAATGAACGTGAAAATATTCGTAGCGATGTTTGGCTCTACGCACGGCTCTGTTCGTTATACAGATCGACAAATGTAAAAACGGCAAATATTCGATGTTCTGTCAGAAGTAGATGCTCAAGTCTATCGACACTTTAGAACACAATCAACATCAAATTGGTTATTATTATCATGTAGAAAATAAATAATAAACATCTTATGGTTAAATTTTGAATATCAGCGACGACTTTTCAAACCTTTCCAAACACTATGCGTATCCAACATAAGTTAGATCTTAATAAAGGAGCTGGTCCGGATGGACTTCCTCCTATTTTTATACGTCTCTGCATGGACGCCCTTATTGTGCCATTGCAGATGATATTCGATAAATCCCTTAAGGAAGGTACATTTCCCGATTTATGGAAAATCTCACACGTTATCCCCGTACATAAATCTGGTAGTGTGAATGACGTAACTAACTATAGACCAATCTGTATTATATCACAATTTGCAGAGATGTTTGAGGGCCTTATATACAATGTATTTTACTCTCACCTCTGTCATATAATTTAGTTCGAAGCAACACGGTTATGTCTCTAACCGTTCTATGTCTAACTTACTTATTTACACTACTTTCATTGGTACCACCTTTGAAGCTAGGGGTCAGGTCGATGCTGTTTATACAGATTTTGCAAAAGCCTTTGACCGTGTTGATCACTTAATTCTTTCTATGAAATTGAATTGCGCTGGCATTTATGGCTCTCTGTTGCGGCGGTTCGTGAGTTATTTAATTAATCGTTCCCAAATAGTTGCCTTGGCGGGATATGAATTTGTGCCTTTTTCTCCTGGCTCTGGTGTTCTACAGTGCTCTAAGTTGGGCCCTTTGCTTTTTTTGGTATTTTTGAATGATCTTTTAGATTTAATAAATTGCAATTGTTTAGCCTATGCTGATGATTTAAAAATATACTGCAGGATATCAGACCTGGGTGATTGTATGAAACTTCAAAGAGATCTTGATGTCCTTCAACAATGGTGTTTCAACAACAGAACGACGCTCAATGTTAAAAAATGCCAGACTATTACTTTCACGAATAAAGTGAATTACGTTAAACTTGATTATCATATTGATGGATCAGTTCTGAGCAGAGTATCAGTCATCCGTGATCTAGGTGTACTCTTTGATACATCCCAATCCTTTCGTGATCATATAGATACTGTAGTTGCTAAGGCTAAAAGAATGCTCGGCTTTATAATTCGCATGTCCAAACCTTTCTGTAATTATAGTAGCATTACTCTACTTTATAACGCACTGGTAAGGAGTTCCTTGGAGTATTGTTCCACTATTTGGTCTCCTTTTTACTCTAGTTATACTAATAATATTGAATCTGTTCAGGCCCGTTTTGTAAGGTATCTATGTATGAAGAATGGGATCCGAAAAGCTATACTTGATTACAATGACAGGATAAGGCATTAAAAGATGATTAGTTTAAAAGAAAGGCGGATCCATTCTGACTTACATACACTTCATAAAATTATAAATGGTTCCATAGATGCGCAATTGATTAACTATTTTAACTTCAGGACTTGCCAACGTAGCAAGCGACATCATCGCATTTTTCAATTGCCTATATCTACCTTAAATACCACCTTTAATAGCCTCCTTACACGTATGGCAAGGTTATATAATGAAAGGTCCAATTTGACGGATTACCCTATCGAAGTTTTCTCTATGAGTTTTGCTTCATACAGACGTTCCCTATTCAATAATCAAAATAAATAAATAAATAAATAAATGAATAAATAAATAAATAACTAAATAAATAAATAAATAAATAAATAAATAAATAAATAAATAAATAAATAAATAAATAAATAAATAAATGAATAAATAAATAATATGCTTGTCCGAGTGTATTCACAAGATGTGGATCCATTCGAGCGAGGGACGGTCAGTGGTGTGGTGAGTGTCACATTAGTGACACGTGCGCTTCTCGTCTTCATCTCCCTCGTGGATACTTGGTGCAACAAAAGTTGGTTTGTTTGTTACAACAATTTTTGTTTTCTGATTAAAATTTGATGCAGCAAACAAACCGACCTTCACTGACCTCCTCAGCTCCCTCGATGGACGTTCACTGCTGAATTTCTGATCCGGTTAGATGTGGGAAAATGAAAAAGATCGTTACTTCTTACACCTACATTTTAACGTAGACAGTAACGTAGTCCTTATAAATTTTGTTACGTAACTATTTGGCAATTTAATAATTACGATGCATTAGCTTCTACCAGTGGCTTCACCCGCGTTGAAGTCAGATTACCTGTCCCAAGGGGACATGCTCTGAAATTAAAGTAAAATTTCCACGTGTCCTTTTGCAAGGCCTTATCTTTCGGCTATCGCTATACTTTAAAAACATCAAATAAGTCAGTGGTTTAGTCGTAAAATCGTGACGTACAGACTGAGTTACACAGTCGATCTACTGTCTTTGTGTTTTTTTTTATTAATTAACTCACACACTGTTGAATCAGTTGTTGCAATATTTGCATTTAGAAGTGGTTTACTCCTGCTGGTATTACTTTTTTGCTATTAGAAGTATACTTTAGGTGTATCTTCCTCAAATACCTATGTTAAATCATTTATGCTTAATATGGTAAAACTAAACAAGTTCTCCTATGTTAAGGCCTTGTATTTTACGACTGCCCTCACTTTCAGAGGTGAATGCATTTCACAGTCAACCATCCTCCTTCCTCAACCGGGCAGTTGATCGGCTTTGGCGGAGTTAAAATCCCAACAGACTTAAATAGCCTCATTGATTTTCAAACTAATAAGATGTCTGGAAGATTTTCCTCTTAATACATCCCACTCTTACTAAAGTCACAAACTAAGACTTCCACGCGAACCAGGCCACTGACAAAAGCTCGTCACCCAAAAACTGTCATAAATCAGTAAATCGCCAGCCGCTGATTGACCTGAGCATTCACTTGTTATGAGCATTCTAGCGAATGTTCTTTTGTTTAAAATAAACAGGAGTATTTTAGCGACATCTTCGCGAAGAATACATTTAAGATGAGCTCGCTAGAATGAACGTGAAAATATTCGTAGCGATGTTTGGCTCTACGCACGGCTCTGTTCGTTATACAGATCGACAAATGTAAAAACGGCAAATATTCGATGTTCTGTCAGAAGTAGATGCTCAAGTCTATCGACACTTTAGAACACAATCAACATCAAATTGGTTATTATTATCATGTAGAAAATAAATAATAAACATCTTATGGTTAAATTTTGAATATCAGCGACGACTTTTCAAACCTTTCCAAACACTATGCGTATCCAACATAAGTTAGATCTTAATAAAGGAGCTGGTCCGGATGGACTTCCTCCTATTTTTATACGTCTCTGCATGGACGCCCTTATTGTGCCATTGCAGATGATATTCGATAAATCCCTTAAGGAAGGTACATTTCCCGATTTATGGAAAATCTCACACGTTATCCCCGTACATAAATCTGGTAGTGTGAATGACGTCACTAACTATAGACCAATCTGTATTATATCACAATTTGCAGAGATGTTTGAGGGCCTTATATACAATGTATTTTACTCTCACCTCTGTCATATAATTTTGTTCGAAGCAACACGGTTTTGTCTCTAACCGTTCTATGTCTAACTTACTTATTTACACTACTTTCATTGGTACCACCTTTGAAGCCAGGGGTCAGGTTGATGCTGTTTATACAGATTTTGCAAAAGCCTTTGACCGTGTTGATCACTTAATTCTTTCTATGAAATTGAATTGCGCTGGCATTTATGGCTCTCTGTTGCGGCGGTTCGAGAGTTATTTAATTAATCGTTCCCAAATAGTTGCCTTGGCGGGATATGAATTTGTGCCTTTTTCTTCTGGCTCTGGTGTTCAACAGGGCTCTAAGTTAAGCCCTTTGCTTTTTTTGGTATTTTTGAATGATCTTTTAGATTTAATAAATTGCAATTGTTTAGCCTATGCTGATGATTTAAAAATATACTGCAGGATATCAGACCTGGGTGATTGTATGAAACTTCAAAGAGATCTTGATGTCCTTCAACAATGGTGTTTCAACAACAGAATGACGCTCAATGTTAAAAAATGCCAGACTATTACTTTCACGAATAAAGTGAATTACGTTAAACTTGATTATCATATTGATGGATCAGTTCTGAGCAGAGTATCAGTCATCCGTGATCTAGGTGTACTCTTTGATACATCCCAATCCTTTCGTGATCATATAGATACTGTAGTTGCTAAGGCTAAAAGAATGTTCGGCTTTATAATTCGCATGTCCAAACCTTTCCGTAATTATAGTAGCATTACTCTACTTTATAACGCACTGGTAAGGAGTTCCTTGGAGTATTGTTCCACTATTTGGTCTCCTTTTTACTCTAGTTATACTAATAATATTGAATCTGTTCAGGCCCGTTTTGTAAGGTATCTATGTATGAAGAATGGGATCCGAAAAGCTATACTTGATTACAATGACAGGATAAGGCATTAAAAGATGATTAGTTTAAAAGAAAGGCGGATCCATTCTGACTTACATACACTTCATAAAATTATAAATGGTTCCATAGATGCGCAATTGATTAACTATTTTAACTTCAGGACTTGCCAACGTAGCAAGCGACATCATCGCATTTTTCAATTGCCTATATCTACCTTAAATACCACCTTTAATAGCCCCCTTACACGTATCGCAAGGTTATATAATGAAAGGTCCAATTTGACGGATTACCCTATCGAAGTTTTCTCTATGAGTTTTGCTTCATACAGACGTTCCCTCTTCAATAATCAAAATAAATAAATAAATAAATAAATAATATGCTTGTCCGAGTGTATTCACAAGATGTGGATCCATTCGAGCGAGGGACGGTCAGTGGTGTGGGTGAGTGTCACATTAGTGACACGTGCGCTTCTCGTCTTCATCTCCCTCGTGGATACTTGGTGCAACAAAAGTTGGTTTGTTTGTTACATCAATTTTTGTTTTCTGATTAAAATTTGACGCAGCAAACAAACCGACCTTCACTGACCTCATCAGCTCCCTCGATGGACGTTCACTGCTGAATTTCTGATCCGGTTAGATGTGGGAAAATGAAAAAGATCGTTACTTCTTACACCTACATTTTAACGTAGACAGTAACGTAGTCCTTATAAATTTTGTTACGTAACTATTTGGCAATTTAATAATTACGATGCATAAGCTTCTACCAGTGGCTTCAACCGCGTTAAAGTCAGATTACCTGTCCCAAGGGGACATGCTCTGAAATTAAAGTAAAATTTCCACGTGTCCTTTTGCAAGGCCTTATCTTTCGGCTATCGCTATACTTTAAAAACATCATACTTTAAAAACATCAAATAAGTCAGTGGTTAAGTCGTAAAATCGTGACGTACAGACTGAGTTACACAGTCGATCTACTGTCTTTGTGTTTTTTTTATTAAATACCTCACACACTGTTAAATCAGTTGTTGCAATATTTGCATTAAGTAGTGGTTTACTCCTGCTGGTATTACTTTTTTGCTATTAGAAGTATACTTTAGGTGCATCTTCCTCAAATACCTGTGTTAAATCATTTATGCTTAATATTGTAAAAAAATATTTAAAAATATTCCTACGTTAAGGCCTTGCATTTTACGACTGCCCTCACTTTCAGAGGTGAATGCATTTCACAGTCAACCATCCTCCTTTCTCAACCGGGCTGTGGACCGGCTTTGGCGGAGTTAAAATACCAACAGACTTTAAATAGCCTCATTGATTTTCAAACTATTATAAATGTCTGGAAGATTGTCCTCTTAAAACATCTTATTCCAACTAAAGTCACAAACTAAGACTTCCACGCGAACCAGGCCACTGACAAAAGCTAGTCACCCAAAAACTGTCATAAATCAGTAAATCGCCAGCCGCTGATTGACCTGAGCATTCACTTGTTATGAGCATTCTAGCGAATGTTCTTTTGTTTAAAATAAACAGGAGTATTTGAGCGACATCTTAGCGAAGAATACATTTAAGATGAGCTCGCTAGAATGAACGTGAAAATATTCGTAGCGATGTTTGGCTCTACGCACGGCTCTGTTCGTTGTACAGATCGACAAATGTAAAAACGGCGAATGCTCGATGTTCTGTCAGAAGTAGATGCTCAAGTCTATCGACGCTTTAGAACACAATCAACATCAAATTGGTTATTATTATCATGTATAAAATAAATAATAAAAATCTTATGTTTAAACTTTGAATATCAGCGACGAATCTTCAAATCCTTTCCAAACACAATGTGTATCCAACAGACGCGTGCCCGAATGAATTCACAGGATGTGGATCCATTCGAGCGAGGGACGGTCAGTGGTGTGGTGAGTGTCAGATTGTGCTTTCTCTCCGTTGTCGAGACACGTGCGCTTCTCGTCTTCATCTCCCTTGTGGATACTTGGTGCAACAGAAGTTGGTTTGTTTGTTACATCCATTTTTTTTTCTGATTAAAGTTTGACGCAGCAAACAAACCGACCTTCACTGACCTCATCAGCTCCCTCGATGGACGTTCACTGCTGAATTTCTGATCTGGTTTCATGTGGGAAAATGAAAAAGATCGTTACTTCTTACACCTACATTTTAACGTAGACAGTAACGTAGTCCTTATAAAGTTTGTTACGTAACTATTTGGCAATTTCATAATTACGGTGCATTAGCTTCTACCAGTGGCTTCACCAGCGTTAAAGTCAGATTACCTATCCCAAGGGGACATGCTACTGAAATTAAAGTAAAATTTCCCGGTGTCCTTTTGCAAGGCCTTATCTATCGCTATTCTTTAAAAACATCAAATAAGTCAGTGGTTAAGACGTAAAATCGTGACGTTCAGACAGAGTTACACAGTCGATCTACTGTCTTTGTGTTTTTTTTTATTAATTAACTCACACACTGTTAAATCAGTTGTTGCAATATTTGCATTTAGAAGTGGTTTACTCCTGCTGGTATTACTTTTTTGCTATTAGAAGTATACTTTAGGTGTATCTTCCTCAAATACCTATGTTAAAATTGTAAAAAAATATTTAAAAATACTCCTACGTTAAGGCCTTGCATTTTACGACTGCCCTCACTTTCAGAGGTGAATGCGTTTCACAGTCAACCATCCTCCTTTCTCAACCGGGCTGTGGACCGGCTTCGGCGGAGTTAAAATACCAACAGACTTTAAATAGCCTCATTGATTTTCAAACTACTATAAATGCCTGGAAGATTGTCCTCTTAAAATATCCTACTCCAACTAAAGTCACAACTAAGACTTCCACGCGAACCAGGCCACTGACAAAAGCTAGTCAATCAAAAACTGTCATAAATCAGTAAATCGCTTCGTAACTGAAGTATTTTTAATACATTTTAAGCCACTGATTGACCTGAGCATTCACTTGTTATGAGCATTCTAGCGAATGTTCTTTTGTTTAAAATAAACAGGAGTATTTTAGCGACATCTTCGCGAAGAATACATTTAAGATGAGCTCGCTAGAATGAACGTGAAAATATTCGTAGCGATGTTTGGCTCTACGCACGGCTCTGTTCGTTGTACAGATCGACAAATGTAAAAACGGCAAATATTCGATGTTCTGTCAGAAGTAGATGCTCAAGTCTATCGACACTTTAGAACACAATCAACATCAAATTGGTTATTATTATCATGTAGAAAATAAATAATAAACATCTTATGGTTAAATTTTGAATATCAGCGACGACTTTTCAAACCTTTCCAAACACTATGCGTATCCAACATAAGTTAGATCTTAATAAAGGAGCTGGTCCGGATGGACTTCCTCCTATTTTTATACGTCTCTGCATGGACGCCCTTATTGTGCCATTGCAGATGATATTCGATAAATCCCTTAAGGAAGGTACATTTCCCGATTTATGGAAAATCTCACACGTTATCCCCGTACATAAATCTGGTAGTGTGAATGACGTAACTAACTATAGACCAATCTGTATTATATCACAATTTGCAGAGATGTTTGAGGGCCTTATATACAATGTATTTTACTCTCACCTCTGTCATATAATTTAGTTCGAAGCAACACGGTTATGTCTCTAACCGTTCTATGTCTAACTTACTTATTTACACTACTTTCATTGGTACCACCTTTGAAGCTAGGGGTCAGGTCGATGCTGTTTATACAGATTTTGCAAAAGCCTTTGACCGTGTTGATCACTTAATTCTTTCTATGAAATTGAATTGCGCTGGCATTTATGGCTCTCTGTTGCGGCGGTTCGTGAGTTATTTAATTAATCGTTCCCAAATAGTTGCCTTGGCGGGATATGAATTTGTGCCTTTTTCTCCTGGCTCTGGTGTTCCACAGTGCTCTAAGTTGGGCCCTTTGCTTTTTTTGGTATTTTTGAATGATCTTTTAGATTTAATAAATTGCAATTGTTTAGCCTATGCTGATGATTTAAAAATATACTGCAGGATATCAGACCTGGGTGATTGTATGAAACTTCAAAGAGATCTTGATGTCCTTCAACAATGGTGTTTCAACAACAGAACGACGCTCAATGTTAAAAAATGCCAGACTATTACTTTCACGAATAAAGTGAATTACGTTAAACTTGATTATCATATTGATGGATCAGTTCTGAGCAGAGTATCAGTCATCCGTGATCTAGGTGTACTCTTTGATACATCCCAATCCTTTCGTGATCATATAGATACTGTAGTTGCTAAGGCTAAAAGAATGCTCGGCTTTATAATTCGCATGTCCAAACCTTTCTGTAATTATAGTAGCATTACTCTACTTTATAACGCACTGGTAAGGAGTTCCTTGGAGTATTGTTCCACTATTTGGTCTCCTTTTTACTCTAGTTATACTAATAATATTGAATCTGTTCAGGCCCGTTTTGTAAGGTATCTATGTATGAAGAATGGGATCCGAAAAGCTATACTTGATTACAATGACAGGATAAGGCATTAAAAGATGATTAGTTTAAAAGAAAGGCGGATCCATTCTGACTTACATACACTTCATAAAATTATAAATGGTTCCATAGATGCGCAATTGATTAACTATTTTAACTTCAGGACTTGCCAACGTAGCAAGCGACATCATCGCATTTTTCAATTGCCTATATCTACCTTAAATACCACCTTTAATAGCCTCCTTACACGTATGGCAAGGTTATATAATGAAAGGTCCAATTTGACGGATTACCCTATCGAAGTTTTCTCTATGAGTTTTGCTTCATACAGACGTTCCCTATTCAATAATCAAAATAAATAAATAAATAAATAAATGAATAAATAAATAAATAACTAAATAAATAAATAAATAAATAAATAAATAAATAAATAAATAAATAAATAAATAAATAAATAAATAAATGAATAAATAAATAATATGCTTGTCCGAGTGTATTCACAAGATGTGGATCCATTCGAGCGAGGGACGGTCAGTGGTGTGGTGAGTGTCACATTAGTGACACGTGCGCTTCTCGTCTTCATCTCCCTCGTGGATACTTGGTGCAACAAAAGTTGGTTTGTTTGTTACAACAATTTTTGTTTTCTGATTAAAATTTGATGCAGCAAACAAACCGACCTTCACTGACCTCCTCAGCTCCCTCGATGGACGTTCACTGCTGAATTTCTGATCCGGTTAGATGTGGGAAAATGAAAAAGATCGTTACTTCTTACACCTACATTTTAACGTAGACAGTAACGTAGTCCTTATAAATTTTGTTACGTAACTATTTGGCAATTTAATAATTACGATGCATTAGCTTCTACCAGTGGCTTCACCCGCGTTGAAGTCAGATTACCTGTCCCAAGGGGACATGCTCTGAAATTAAAGTAAAATTTCCACGTGTCCTTTTGCAAGGCCTTATCTTTCGGCTATCGCTATACTTTAAAAACATCAAATAAGTCAGTGGTTTAGTCGTAAAATCGTGACGTACAGACTGAGTTACACAGTCGATCTACTGTCTTTGTGTTTTTTTTTATTAATTAACTCACACACTGTTGAATCAGTTGTTGCAATATTTGCATTTAGAAGTGGTTTACTCCTGCTGGTATTACTTTTTTGCTATTAGAAGTATACTTTAGGTGTATCTTCCTCAAATACCTATGTTAAATCATTTATGCTTAATATGGTAAAACTAAACAAGTTCTCCTATGTTAAGGCCTTGTATTTTACGACTGCCCTCACTTTCAGAGGTGAATGCATTTCACAGTCAACCATCCTCCTTCCTCAACCGGGCAGTTGATCGGCTTTGGCGGAGTTAAAATCCCAACAGACTTAAATAGCCTCATTGATTTTCAAACTAATAAGATGTCTGGAAGATTTTCCTCTTAATACATCCCACTCTTACTAAAGTCACAAACTAAGACTTCCACGCGAACCAGGCCACTGACAAAAGCTCGTCACCCAAAAACTGTCATAAATCAGTAAATCGCCAGCCGCTGATTGACCTGAGCATTCACTTGTTATGAGCATTCTAGCGAATGTTCTTTTGTTTAAAATAAACAGGAGTATTTTAGCGACATCTTCGCGAAGAATACATTTAAGATGAGCTCGCTAGAATGAACGTGAAAATATTCGTAGCGATGTTTGGCTCTACGCACGGCTCTGTTCGTTATACAGATCGACAAATGTAAAAACGGCAAATATTCGATGTTCTGTCAGAAGTAGATGCTCAAGTCTATCGACACTTTAGAACACAATCAACATCAAATTGGTTATTATTATCATGTAGAAAATAAATAATAAACATCTTATGGTTAAATTTTGAATATCAGCGACGACTTTTCAAACCTTTCCAAACACTATGCGTATCCAACATAAGTTAGATCTTAATAAAGGAGCTGGTCCGGATGGACTTCCTCCTATTTTTATACGTCTCTGCATGGACGCCCTTATTGTGCCATTGCAGATGATATTCGATAAATCCCTTAAGGAAGGTACATTTCCCGATTTATGGAAAATCTCACACGTTATCCCCGTACATAAATCTGGTAGTGTGAATGACGTCACTAACTATAGACCAATCTGTATTATATCACAATTTGCAGAGATGTTTGAGGGCCTTATATACAATGTATTTTACTCTCACCTCTGTCATATAATTTTGTTCGAAGCAACACGGTTTTGTCTCTAACCGTTCTATGTCTAACTTACTTATTTACACTACTTTCATTGGTACCACCTTTGAAGCCAGGGGTCAGGTTGATGCTGTTTATACAGATTTTGCAAAAGCCTTTGACCGTGTTGATCACTTAATTCTTTCTATGAAATTGAATTGCGCTGGCATTTATGGCTCTCTGTTGCGGCGGTTCGAGAGTTATTTAATTAATCGTTCCCAAATAGTTGCCTTGGCGGGATATGAATTTGTGCCTTTTTCTTCTGGCTCTGGTGTTCAACAGGGCTCTAAGTTAAGCCCTTTGCTTTTTTTGGTATTTTTGAATGATCTTTTAGATTTAATAAATTGCAATTGTTTAGCCTATGCTGATGATTTAAAAATATACTGCAGGATATCAGACCTGGGTGATTGTATGAAACTTCAAAGAGATCTTGATGTCCTTCAACAATGGTGTTTCAACAACAGAATGACGCTCAATGTTAAAAAATGCCAGACTATTACTTTCACGAATAAAGTGAATTACGTTAAACTTGATTATCATATTGATGGATCAGTTCTGAGCAGAGTATCAGTCATCCGTGATCTAGGTGTACTCTTTGATACATCCCAATCCTTTCGTGATCATATAGATACTGTAGTTGCTAAGGCTAAAAGAATGTTCGGCTTTATAATTCGCATGTCCAAACCTTTCCGTAATTATAGTAGCATTACTCTACTTTATAACGCACTGGTAAGGAGTTCCTTGGAGTATTGTTCCACTATTTGGTCTCCTTTTTACTCTAGTTATACTAATAATATTGAATCTGTTCAGGCCCGTTTTGTAAGGTATCTATGTATGAAGAATGGGATCCGAAAAGCTATACTTGATTACAATGACAGGATAAGGCATTAAAAGATGATTAGTTTAAAAGAAAGGCGGATCCATTCTGACTTACATACACTTCATAAAATTATAAATGGTTCCATAGATGCGCAATTGATTAACTATTTTAACTTCAGGACTTGCCAACGTAGCAAGCGACATCATCGCATTTTTCAATTGCCTATATCTACCTTAAATACCACCTTTAATAGCCCCCTTACACGTATCGCAAGGTTATATAATGAAAGGTCCAATTTGACGGATTACCCTATCGAAGTTTTCTCTATGAGTTTTGCTTCATACAGACGTTCCCTCTTCAATAATCAAAATAAATAAATAAATAAATAAATAAATAAATAAATAAATAAATAAATAAATAAATAAATAAATAAATAAATAAATAAATAAATAAATAAATAAATAAATAAATAAATAAATAAATAAGTAAATAAATAAATAAATAAATAAATAAATAAATAAATAAATGAATAAATAAATAAATAATATGCTTGTCCGAGTGTATTCACAAGATGTGGATCCATTCGAGCGAGGGACGGTCAGTGGTGTGGTGAGTGTCACATTAGTGACACGTGCGCTTCTCGTCTTCATCTCCCTCGTGGATACTTGGTGCAACAAAAGTTGGTTTGTTTGTTACATCAATTTTTGTTTTCTGATTAAAATTTGACGCAGCAAACAAACCGACCTTCACTGACCTCATCAGCTCCCTCGATGGACGTTCACTGCTGAATTTCTGATCCGGTTAGATGTGGGAAAATGAAAAAGATCGTTACTTCTTACACCTACATTTTAACGTAGACAGTAACGTAGTCCTTATAAATTTTGTTACGTAACTATTTGGCAATTTAATAATTACGATGCATTAGCTTCTACCAGTGGCTTCACCCGCGTTAAAGTCAGATTACCTGTCCCAAGGGGACATGCTCTGAAATTAAAGTAAAATTTCCACGTGTCCTTTTGCAAGGCCTTATCTTTCGGCTATCGCTATACTTTAAAAACATCATACTTTAAAAACATCAAATAAGTCAGTGGTTAAGTCGTAAAATCGTGACGTACAGACTGAGTTACACAGTCGATCTACTGTCTTTGTGTTTTTTTTATTAAATACCTCACACACTGTTAAATCAGTTGTTGCAATATTTGCATTAAGTAGTGGTTTACTCCTGCTGGTATTACTTTTTTGCTATTAGAAGTATACTTTAGGTGCATCTTCCTCAAATACCTGTGTTAAATCATTTATGCTTAATATTGTAAAAAAATATTTAAAAATATTCCTACGTTAAGGCCTTGCATTTTACGACTGCCCTCACTTTCAGAGGTGAATGCATTTCACAGTCAACCATCCTCCTTTCTCAACCGGGCTGTGGACCGGCTTTGGCGGAGTTAAAATACCAACAGACTTTAAATAGCCTCATTGATTTTCAAACTATTATAAATGTCTGGAAGATTGTCCTCTTAAAACATCTTATTCCAACTAAAGTCACAAACTAAGACTTCCACGCGAACCAGGCCACTGACAAAAGCTAGTCACCCAAAAACTGTCATAAATCAGTAAATCGCCAGCCGCTGATTGACCTGAGCATTCACTTGTTATGAGCATTCTAGCGAATGTTCTTTTGTTTAAAATAAACAGGAGTATTTGAGCGACATCTTAGCGAAGAATACATTTAAGATGAGCTCGCTAGAATGAACGTGAAAATATTCGTAGCGATGTTTGGCTCTACGCACGGCTCTGTTCGTTGTACAGATCGACAAATGTAAAAACGGCGAATGCTCGATGTTCTGTCAGAAGTAGATGCTCAAGTCTATCGACGCTTTAGAACACAATCAACATCAAATTGGTTATTATTATCATGTATAAAATAAATAATAAAAATCTTATGTTTAAACTTTGAATATCAGCGACGAATCTTCAAATCCTTTCCAAACACAATGTGTATCCAACAGACGCGTGCCCGAATGAATTCACAGGATGTGGATCCATTCGAGCGAGGGACGGTCAGTGGTGTGGTGAGTGTCAGATTGTGCTTTCTCTCCGTTGTCGAGACACGTGCGCTTCTCGTCTTCATCTCCCTTGTGGATACTTGGTGCAACAAAAGTTGGTTTGTTTGTTACATCCATTTTTTTTCTGATTAAAGTTTGACGCAGCAAACAAACCGACCTTCACTGACCTCATCAGCTCCCTCGATGGACGTTCACTGTTGAATTTCTGATCCGGTTTCATGTGGGAAAATGAAAAAAATCGTTACTTCTTACACCTACATTTTAACGTAGACAGTAACGTAGTCCTTATAAAGTTTGTTACGTAACTATTTGGCAATTTCATAATTACGGTGCATTAGCTTCTACCAGTGGCTTCACCAGCGTTAAAGTCAGATTACCTATCCCAAGGGGACATGCTACTGAAATTAAAGTAAAATTTCCCCGTGTCCTTTTGCAAGGCCTTATAATTATATCGCTATACTTTAAAAACATCAAATAAGTCAGTGGATAAGACGTAAAATCGTGACGTACAGACAGAGTTAAACAGTCAATGTACTGTCTTTGTGTTTTTTTTATTAATTAACTCACACACTGTTAAATCAGTTGTTGCAATATTTGCATTTAGTAGTGGTTTACTCCTGCTGGTATTACTTTTTTGCTATTAGAAGTTTACTTTAGGTGTATCTTCCTCAAATACCTGTGTAAAATCATTTATGCTTAATATTGTAAAAAAATATTTAAAAATATTCCTACGTTAAGGCCTTGCATTTTACGACTGTCCTCACTTTCAGAGGTGAATGCATTTCACAGTCAACCATCCTCCTTTCTCAACCGGGCTGTGGACCGGCTTTGGCGGAGTTAAAATACCAACAGACTTTAAATAGCCTCATTGATTTTCAAACTATTATTAATGTGTGGAAGATTGTCCTCTTAAAACATCTTATTCAAACTAAAGTCACAAACTAAGACTTCCACGCGAACCAAGCCACTGACAAAAGCTAGTCACCCAAAAACTGTCATAAATCAGTAAATCGCCAGCCGCTGATTGACCTGAGCATTCACTTGTTATGAGCATTCTAGCGAATGTTCTTTTGTTTAAAATAAACAGGAGTATTTTAGCGACATCTTCGCGAAGAATACATTTAAGATGAGCTCGCTAGAATGAACGTGAAAATATTCGTAGCGATGTTTGGCTCTACGCACGGCTCTGTTCGTTGTACAGATCGACAAATGTAAAAACGGCGAATGCTCGGTGTTCTGTCAGAAGTAGATGCTCAAGTCTATCGACGCTTTAGAACACAATCAACATCAAATTGGTTATTATTATCATGTATAAAATAAATAATAAACATCTTATGTTTAAACTTTGAATATCAGCGACGAATCTTCAAATCCTTTCCAAACACAATGTGTATCCAACAGACGCGTGCCCGAATGAATTCACAGGATGTGGATCCATTCGAGCGAGGGACGGTCAGTGGTGTGGTGAGTGTCAGATTGTGCTTTCTCTCCGTTGTCGAGACACGTGCGCTTCTCGTCTTCATCTCCCTTGTGGATACTTGGTGCAACAAAAGTTGGTTTGTTTGTTACATCCATTTTTTTTTCTGATTAAAGTTTGACGCAGCAAACAAACCGACCTTCACTGACCTCATCAGCTCCCTCGATGGACGTTCACTGCTGAATTTCTGATCCGGTTTGATGTGGGAAAATGAAAAAGATCGTTACTTCTTACACCTACATTTTAACGTAGACAGTAACGTTGTCCTTATAAATTTTGTTACGTAACTATTTGGCAATTTCATAATTACGGTGCATTAGCTTCTACCAGTGGCTTCACTCGCGTTAAAGTCAGGTTACTTATCCCAAGGGGACATGCTACTAAAATTAAAGTAAAATTTCCCGGTGTCCTTTTGCAAGGCCTTATCTATCGCTATTCTTTAAAAACATCAAATAAGTCAGTGGTTAAGACGTAAAATCGTGACGTTCAGACAGAGTTACACAGTCGATCTACTGTCTTTGTGTTTTTTTTTATTAATTAACTCACACACTGTTAAATCAGTTGTTGCAATATTTGCATTTAGAAGTGGTTTACTCCTGCTGGTATTACTTTTTTGCTATTAGAAGTATACTTTAGGTGTATCTTCCCCAAATACCTATGTTAAATCATTTATGCTTAATATTGTAAAAAAATATTTAAAAATACTCCTACGTTAAGGCCTTGCATTTTACGACTGCCCTCACTTTCAGAGGTGAATGCGTTTCACAGTCAACCATCCTCCTTTCTCAACCGGGCTGTGGACCGGCTTCGGCGGAGTTAAAATACCAACAGACTTTAAATAGCCTCATTGATTTTCAAACTACTATAAATGCCTGGAAGATTGTCCTCTTAAAATATCCTACTCCAACTAAAGTCACAACTAAGACTTCCACGCGAACCAGGCCACTGACAAAAGCTAGTCACCCAAAAACTGTCATAAATCAGTAAATCGCCAGCCGCTGATTGACCTGAGCATTCACTTGTTATGAGCATTCTAGCGAATGTTCTTTTGTTTAAAATAAACAGGAGTATTTTAGCGACATCTTCGCGAAGAATACATTTAAGATGAGCTCGCTAGAATGAACGTGAAAATATTCGTAGCGATGTTTGGCTCTACGCACGGCTCTGTTCGTTGTACAGATCGACAAATGTAAAAACGGCGAATGCTCGGTGTTCTGTCAGAAGTAGATGCTCAAGTCTATCGACGCTTTAGAACACAATCAACATCAAATTGGTTATTATTATCATGTATAAAATAAATAATAAACATCTTATGTTTAAACTTTGAATATCAGCGACGAATCTTCAAATCCTTTCCAAACACAATGTGTATCCAACAGACGCGTGCCCGAATGAATTCACAGGATGTGGATCCATTCGAGCGAGGGACGGTCAGTGGTGTGGTGAGTGTCAGATTGTGCTTTCTCTCCGTTGTCGAGACACGTGCGCTTCTCGTCTTCATCTCCCTTGTGGATACTTGGTGCAACAAAAGTTGGTTTGTTTGTTACATCCATTTTTTTTTCTGATTAAAGTTTGACGCAGCAAACAAACCGACCTTCACTGACCTCATCAGCTCCCTCGATGGACGTTCACTGCTGAATTTCTGATCCGGTTTGATGTGGGAAAATGAAAAAGATCGTTACTTCTTACACCTACATTTTAACGTAGACAGTAACGTTGTCCTTATAAATTTTGTTACGTAACTATTTGGCAATTTCATAATTACGGTGCATTAGCTTCTACCAGTGGCTTCACTCGCGTTAAAGTCAGGTTACTTATCCCAAGGGGACATGCTACTAAAATTAAAGTAAAATTTCCCGGTGTCCTTTTGCAAGGCCTTATCTATCGCTATTCTTTAAAAACATCAAATAAGTCAGTGGTTAAGACGTAAAATCGTGACGTTCAGACAGAGTTACACAGTCGATCTACTGTCTTTGTGTTTTTTTTTATTAATTAACTCACACACTGTTAAATCAGTTGTTGCAATATTTGCATTTAGAAGTGGTTTACTCCTGCTGGTATTACTTTTTTGCTATTAGAAGTATACTTTAGGTGTATCTTCCTCAAATACCTATGTTAAATCATTTATGCTTAATATTGTAAAAAAATATTTAAAAATACTCCTACGTTAAGGCCTTGCATTTTACGACTGCCCTCACTTTCAGAGGTGAATGCGTTTCACAGTCAACCATCCTCCTTTCTCAACCGGGCTGTGGACCGGCTTCGGCGGAGTTAAAATACCAACAGACTTTAAATAGCCTCATTGATTTTCAAACTACTATAAATGCCTGGAAGATTGTCCTCTTAAAATATCCTACTCCAACTAAAGTCTCAACTAAGACTTCCACGCGAACCAGGCCACTGACAAAAGCTAGTCAATCAAAAACTGTCATAAATCAGTAAATCGCTTCGTAACTGAAGTATTTTTAATACATTTTAAGCCACTGATTGACCTGAGCATTCACTTGTTATGAGCATTCTAGCGAATGTTCTTTTGTTTAAAATAAACAGGAGTATTTTAGCGACATCTTCGCGAAGAATACATTTAAGATGAGCTCGCTAGAATGAACGTGAAAATATTCGTAGCGATGTTTGGCTCTACGCACGGCTCTGTTCGTTGTACAGATCGACAAATGTAAAAACGGCAAATATTCGATGTTCTGTCAGAAGTAGATGCTCAAGTCTATCGACACTTTAGAACACAATCAACATCAAATTGGTTATTATTATCATGTAGAAAATAAATAATAAACATCTTATGGTTAAATTTTGAATATCAGCGACGACTTTTCAAACCTTTCCAAACACTATGCGTATCCAACATAAGTTAGATCTTAATAAAGGAGCTGGTCCGGATGGACTTCCTCCTATTTTTATACGTCTCTGCATGGACGCCCTTATTGTGCCATTGCAGATGATATTCGATAAATCCCTTAAGGAAGGTACATTTCCCGATTTATGGAAAATCTCACACGTTATCCCCGTACATAAATCTGGTAGTGTGAATGACGTAACTAACTATAGACCAATCTGTATTATATCACAATTTGCAGAGATGTTTGAGGGCCTTATATACAATGTATTTTACTCTCACCTCTGTCATATAATTTAGTTCGAAGCAACACGGTTATGTCTCTAACCGTTCTATGTCTAACTTACTTATTTACACTACTTTCATTGGTACCACCTTTGAAGCTAGGGGTCAGGTCGATGCTGTTTATACAGATTTTGCAAAAGCCTTTGACCGTGTTGATCACTTAATTCTTTCTATGAAATTGAATTGCGCTGGCATTCATGGCTCTCTGTTGCGGCGGTTCGAGAGTTATTTAATTAATCGTTCCCAAATAGTTGCCTTGGCGGGATATGAATTTGTGCCTTTTTCTCCTGGCTCTGGTGTTCCACAGGGCTCTAAGTTGGGCCCTTTGCTTTTTTTGGTATTTTTGAATGATCTTTTAGATTTAATAAATTGCAATTGTTTAGCCAATGCTGATGATTTAAAAATATACTGCAGGATATCAGACCTGGGTGATTGTATGAAACTTCAAAGAGATCTTGATGTCCTTCAACAATGGTGTTTCAACAACAGAATGACGCTCAATGTTAAAAAATGCCAGACTATTACTTTCACGAATAAAGTGAATTACGTTAAATTTGATTATCATATTGATGGATCAGTTCTGAGCAGAGTATCAGTCATCCGTGATCTAGGTGTACTCTTTGATACATCCCAATCCTTTCGTGATCATATAGATACTGTAGTTGCTAAGGCTAAAAGAATGCTCGGCTTTATAATTCGCATGTCCAAACCTTTCCGTAATTATAGTAGCATTACTCTACTTTATAACGCACTGGTAAGGAGTTCCTTGGAGTATTGTTCCACTATTTGGTCTCCTTTTTACTCTAGTTATACTAATAATATTGAATCTGTTCAGGCCCGTTTTGTAAGGTATCTATGTATGAAGAATGGGATCCGAAAAGCTATACTTGATTACAATGACAGGATAAGGCATTAAAAGATGATTTGTTTAAAAGAAAGGCGGATCCATTCTGACTTACTTACACTTCATAAAATTATAAATGGTTCCATAGATGCGCAATTGATTAACTATTTTAACTTCAGGACTTGCCAACGTAGCAAGCGACATCATCGCATTTTTCAATTGCCTATATCTACCTTAAATACCACCTTTAATAGCCCCCTTACACGTATGGCAAGGTTATATAATGAAAGGTCCAATTTGACGGATTACCCTATCGAAGTTTTCTCTATGAGTTTTGCTTCATACAGAAGATCCCTCTTCAATAATCAAAATAAATAAATAAATAAATAAATAAATAAATAAATAAATAAATAAATAAATAAATAAATAAATAAATAAATAAATAAATAAATAAATAAATAAATAAATAAATAAATAAATAAATGAATAAATAAATAATATGCTTGTCCGAGTGTATTCACAAGATGTGGATCCATTCGAGCGAGGGACGGTCAGTGGTGTGGTGAGTGTCACATTAGTGACACGTGCGCTTCTCGTCTTCATCTCCCTCGTGGATACTTGGTGCAACAAAAGTTGGTTTGTTTGTTACAACAATTTTTGTTTTCTGATTAAAATTTGATGCAGCAAACAAACCGACCTTCACTGACCTCCTCAGCTCCCTCGATGGACGTTCACTGCTGAATTTCTGATCCGGTTAGATGTGGGAAAATGAAAAAGATCGTTACTTCTTACACCTACATTTTAACGTAGACAGTAACGTAGTCCTTATAAATTTTGTTACGTAACTATTTGGCAATTTAATAATTACGATGCATTAGCTTCTACCAGTGGCTTCACCCGCGTTGAAGTCAGATTACCTGTCCCAAGGGGACATGCTCTGAAATTAAAGTAAAATTTCCACGTGTCCTTTTGCAAGGCCTTATCTTTCGGCTATCGCTATACTTTAAAAACATCAAATAAGTCAGTGGTTAAGACGTAAAATCGTGACGTACAGACTGAGTTACACAGTCGATCTACTGTCTTTGTGTTTTTTTTTATTAATTAACTCACACACTGTTGAATCAGTTGTTGCAATATTTGCAATTAGAAGTGGTGTACTCCTGCTGGTATTACTTTTTTGCTATTAGAAGTATACTTTAGGTGTATCTTCCTCAAATACCTATGTTAAATCATTTATGCTTAATATGGTAAAACTAAACAAGTTCTCCTATGTTAAGGCCTTGTATTTTACGACTGCCCTCACTTTCAGAGGTGAATGCACACAGTCAACCATCCTCCTTCCTCAACCGGGCAGTGGACCGGCTTTGGCGGAGTTAAAATCCCAACAGACTTAAATAGCCTCATTGATTTTCAAACTAATAAGATGTCTGGAAGATTTTCCTCTTAATACATCCCACTCTTACTAAAGTCACAAACTAAGACTTCCACGCGAACCAGGCCACTGGCAAAAACTAGTCAACCAAAAACTGTCATAAATCTGTAAACCGCTTCGTAACGGAAGTATTTTTTAATACATTTAAGGCCGCTGATTGACCTGAGCATTCACTTGTTATGAGCATTCTAGCGAATGTTCTTTTGTTTGAAATAAACAGGAGTATTTTAGTGACATCCTCGCGAAGAATACATTTAAGATGAGCTCGCTAGAATATAGTTACGTGAAAATATTCGTAGCCATGTTTGGCTCAACGCACGGCTCTGTTCTTTGTTCAGATCGATAAAATATGTGAAAAACGGCGAATGCTCGATGTTTTGTCACAAGTGATTGCTCAAGGCTATCGGCGCCTTTAAGAAACAATCAACATCAAATTGGTTTTTATAATCATGTAGAAAATAAATAATAAACATCTTATGTTTAAACTTTGAATATCAGCGACGAATCTTCAAATCCTTTCCAAACACAATGTGTATCCAACAGACGCGTGCCCGAATGAATTCACAGGATGTGGATCCATTCGAGCGAGGGACGGTCAGTGGTGTGGTGAGTGTCAGATTGTGCTTTCTCTCCGTTGTCGAGACACGTGCGCTTCTCGTCTTCATCTCCCTCGTGGATACTTGGTGCAACAAAAGTTGGTCTGTTTGTTCTGTCCGTTTATTGTTTTCTAAAAAAAAATTGACACAACAAACAAACCGACCTTCACTGACCACATCAGCTCCCTCGATGGACGGTCACTACTGCATTTCTGATCCGGTTTGATGTGGGAAAATGAAAAAGATCGTTACTTCTTACACCTACATTTTAACGTAGCTAGATTATTTTAGTCATTATAAATTGTGTTACGTAACTATTTGGCAATTTCATAATTACGGTGCATTAGCTTCTACCAGTGGCTTCACCCGCGTTAAAGTCAGATTACCTATCCCAAGGGGACATGCTCTGAAATTAACGTAAAATTTCCACGTATCCTTTTGCAAGGCCTTATCTTTCGGCTATAGCTATACTTTAAAAACATCATACTTTAAAAACATCAAATAAGTCAGTGGTAAAGTCGTAAAATCGTGACGTACAGACAGAGTTACACAGTCGATCTACTGTCTTTGTGTTTTTTTTTATTAAATAACTCACATACTGTTAAATCAGTTGTTGCAATATTTGCATTTAGTAGTGGTTTACTCCTGCTGGTATTACTTTTTTGCTATTAGAAGTTTACTTTAGGTGTATCTTTCTCAAATACCTGTGTAAAGTCATTTATGCTTAATATTGTAAAAAAATATTAAAAATACTCCTACGTTAAGGCCTTGCATTTTACGACTGTCCTCACTTTCAGAGGTGAATGCATTTCACAGTCAACCATCCTCCTTTCTCAACCGGGCTGTGGACCGGCTTTGGCGGAGTTAAACTACCAACAGACTTTAAATAGCCTCATTGATTTTCAAACTATTATAAATGTCTGGAAGATTGTCCTCTTAAAACATCTTACTCAAACTAAATTCACAAACTAAGACGTCCACGCGAACCAAGCCACTGGCAAAAGCTAGTCACCCAAAGACTGTCATAAATCAGTAAATCGCCAGCCGCTGATTGACCTGAGCATTCACTTGTTATGAGCATTCTAGCGAATATTTTTTTGTTTAAAATAAACAGGAGTGTTTTAGCGACATCCTCGCGAAGAATACATTTAAGATGAGCTCGCTAGAATGAACGTGAAAATATTCGTAGCGATGTTTGGCTCTACGCACGGCTCTGTTCATTGTTTAGATCGACAAATGTAAAAACGGCAATTGCTCGATGTTCTGTCAGAAGTAGATTCTTAAGTCTATCGACACTTTAGAACACAATCAACATCAAATTGGTTATTATTATCTTGAAGAAAATAAATAATAGACATCTTATGTTTAAACTTTGAATATCAGCGACGAATCTTCAAATCCTTTCCGAACACAATGTGTATCCAACAGATGAGTGTCCAAATGGATTCACAAGATGTGGATACATTCGAGCGAGGGACGGTCAGTGGTGTGGTGAGTGTCAGATTGTGCTTTCTCTCCATTGTCGAGACACGTGCGCTTCTCGTCTTCATCTCCCTCGTGGATACTTGGTGCAACAAAAGTTGGTTTGTTTGTTACATCAATTTTTGTTTTCTGATTAAAAATTGACACAACAAACAAACCGACCTTCACTGACCTCATCAGCTCCCTCGATGGACGTTCACTGCTGAATTTCTGATCCGGTTTGATGTTATAGTATAGATAGTTAAATTTTCCGGTGTCCTTTTGCAAGGCCTTATCTATCGCTATACTTTAAAAACACCAAATATGTCAGTGGTTACGTAGTAAAGTAAAAAGTAAACGTTACGTACAGACAGAGTTAAACAGTAGATCTGCTGTCTTTGTGTTTTTTTATTAAATAAATCACATAGTGTTTAATCAGTTGTTGCAATATTTGCATTTAGTAGTGGTTTACTCCTGCTGGTATTACTTGTTTCCTATTAGATTAGTATACTTGCGTTAGATCTTCCTAAAATCCCATTTATGCCAAATATTGTGGAACTTTATTTAACAAATAGTAACTATGGAGTTCTTGTCTGTACTTCGTCATAAGAATCTACCTTTGCGAGTGGACACTAGAGTCCCTTTATTCTTTTAACTTTACAGTTATAGAATAAAGTGACTCTAGTGTCTCTTGTCGTTTAAAGTTGAGTTTACGTTTAAAGGTTTGTTTTTATTGGTCTAATTCAAACAAATGTTTTGAATTTGAAAAGAAATTCTGTGCAAGTAAACAATTTAAAGAAACATCCGAATAATATGCATAACGTATTATAATTGACTTAGTAAGAAATGCTGACATGGAACCTGAAGCGCGCTCGATTCATTCAACAGTCAAAGACGGGCTCGCTTCGCTCGGTCGTTAGTTTTATAAGAGCGCTTGCTTCGCTCGCTAGTTTCTCGTGGATAAAGGGACTCCACATGTTCGGCTAGTTAAGGCTTTGCATTTTACGACTGCCTTCACGTCCAGAGTTGAATGCATTTCACAGTCACCCATCCTCCTTTCTCAACGGACGAACGGACGATCTGATTTATTGAGTTGTTCTCTAATAAATATCCTACTCAAAGTAATGATACTTTATGGTACACATGATATTGGCGTTTTATCGAACTGGCCAGTTTGATCTCAAGTATACTTGCATTTTGTTAGGAATTTTAAGTTCTTATATTTACATTTAATCGTACGTGTTTGGGTGTTTGGTAATTATTACATGATATAATTTCAAAAGGTATTATTTTCATTTGTTACAGTCATCTATTTTTATAACAGCTTAGTATACAAAGTAACTTACTGCTCCGATGATATCATGGTCGCAAGCGTGACTGCCGAGCTTGGAGTCCTGGGTTCGATTCCCAGGTCGGGAAAAAAGGGTCATTGGGCTTTTCCAATAAAAACAAAATATTTTTCTAATAAATTGGAATTTCTCAATACCAGCCCGGACTTTGGAAGTTGGTGGTGTGACACCCCCCGTGCCTCGGAAAGCCTCATGTCCGTCATGCGCCAGATCTCTCTCCGATCGTATTTGGTTGCCATCCCATTATCATAAAAAGGCTTGGTATTGAGCTGCTTCAATGATGTACCTACATGGCCTTATGTTAATAATAATATAATATCTTGAGACAACTCACACACGGCCATCCGATCCCAAACTAGGCAGAGCCTGTGCTATGGCAACCGGACAACTGATAAACTACGATATCTAATATATATTTCTAAATACATACATATTATAGACAAATTACACCCAGACACAGAACAAATGGTCATGCACATCACACAAAGATTTGTCCTGGGTGGTAATCGAACCCACGACCTCCGGTTTAGCAGTCAGGGTCACTAACCACTAGACCAACAGGTCATATGAGAGTGAAGGAAGAGGGAGTGCACCTGTGTTGCACTATAATACGTCCCGCGCTGATGGCTTGTCTCGGTTGGCATTGGCATGGCCAAAATCGGTCAGGAGGACTATATTTATGATATAAATCTCTCCATTCGATATTATTTTATTTCATATAAGCTTCAGTGGAAATAACTTACACTGAAACTAATGAATAAAAGTTATAAGTTCATATTATATAACCTTTCATTGATCTAATAATCATAATTCAGCTTAAATCACGGTCTTGACCAAGGTAAGTCGACGAAGCCTCGCTGCTTGGGGCTCATATTTCTGTCTGCAGGATTTTACATGAATGAAATTACGGGAGCCAAGTTCGCTCGCTCTACTCGCTCAAGCTAGTTCCCGCCACCCCATTCAAACTTAACCTGTCGGTTGCGGGGTGCCCTCAGTTTCCGAAGTGGCCCTGCTCGCTCTTTGTTTCGTGGTTAATTCAAATGTTAGTTATACAAAATTTAATTCGATCAAAAGAACATTATAGAAAGTAAAAATATACTAGACAAAAGTTATAGAATGTGTTGGTATAACATATTATTATGTTGTTTTACAAACTGAACGTTATCATCATCTGCATAGCCTTTTCCCAATTATATTGGGGTTGGCTTCCAGTCAAACCGGATTCAGCTGAATACCAGTATTTTACGTGGAGCGGCTGCCTACCAGACCTCCACAACCCATTAACTGGGTAACACGGTACTCCTTGGCAAGACTGGTGTCAGATTATCTGGCTTCTGACCATCCGTAACGACTGCCAAAGATCTACAAATGACAGCCGGGACCAACGGCTTAACGTGCTTTCCGAGGCACGGAGGAGTCTCGGTATGTTAAGATGGTCACCCATCCACGGACCTACCTCGGCAAGCGTTGCTTAACCTTAAAGATCGACCCGTGCGGCTGTTATTATTTAGCCACGAGCTCCTCACAAACTGAACGTTATATTAACTGTTAATTATATAACACATTTTTGTCATTTGAGCGTTATAGCTTTTGAAAATAGAGCAAATAACTAATCTTATACTAAATGAGCGGCATCCTATGTACATATTTGTGTTTAGAATTTTGTGATTCACTATAGAAAACTTTAAATATCGCGTTATTCGTGAATACCACTTCCAGCTCTTCCTCTGTGGTTATTTAAAACATGTTGTTTGTTTACATAAGCTACTTCATTTCGGTCGCTGCCCAGATTAAAGTATAATAATGTACCGGACACAAGTGCATGATCCCATCGTTCTGTTTCTACCTGCCAATATTGCAGCTTTTCTATCAAAACATGATTGGTATTCATACAGTCAAAACAACTGAAGACCAAAACAATGACTTATTGACTTCACTTGAAAATATTTTGATTTTTGGTACGAGGGCTTATTAGTTGTTTCCGGTGTATTTGTAAGGTTCTGTTGAAAACCATCACCAAGCAACAACTAGTTGTCTAGTTTTTCAAAACTGGACTGATTGGTCGTAGCCGTGAAGCACACAGTGTTATTGTTTTTTAATATAATATGTTAAAAACTTCAGGAGCTAGGAGGTTAAATAAAGCGCAGTATACTTTCCAATGCTTCGTTATATTTTTCAAACAGACTTTGATGATTTAAAATACCAGTAATAGGTCTGTTTGAAATAAAGGATTCTGATTGATTGAATGATTGATACTATCAAACAACGAATAACACACGAGAGAATCGTTAAATGCAGAATGACCGACTGTTATCTTTTATTATTTTGCTGATATTCTATTTTTAAATCTGAACATACAAACTACTTAAAATGAACAAGCATTAAGTAGTTATTTCGGATGTTCCATTTTTAATATCGTTGAATTTAAAGTACTCAAAGTGAATGAGCATTAGTTTTATGTGGCGAGGATTTTTAATCTGTGGCATTCGTGATTGTTCCCGCCGTGAAACGTCAACATGTTTTGGTTGATAATTTTAATGGAGTATTATGAAAAATAAAACGAAGCATTGGAAAGTATACTGCGCTTTATTTAACCTCCTAGCTCCTGAAGTTTTTAATAGTGGCAAATAAGCATATTTAATTTGTATCTTAATGAACATTAAACTATCAAGTCTTTAACGCCAAGTGAACAATTAACAACACATTTATATAAAAAAAAAGAAAAAATAATCAAAATTAATAATGTATATTCACTGAAATCAACCCACTGAATTCAACCCATTTTGTGAATGTAAATAGAAAAAATAAATTCAAAGACATACGAGTTTTATAGCTGGCTCCCAAAAGAATGTCAAGCGGAATTCCCTCATTATCTTTTTTTGGAGGTACGTATGTATTTGTTAAAAATATTAAATATAGTAAGAACACTAATCGAGTATAGGTCAATTTTTGGTTTTTATGTGTTTCAATTGTTCACAACAGAGTGAGTTGCAAACTGATTCTGTTTTGGTAACTAAGACCTGCGCTGTTAACATTACCCCATCAAAATGGTTGGTCAGTGCAGGTTGATCCTTAAGAAAGATTTTTTGAAAGATACTTAAGAATAACACAAGTACACACTGATTAGCAACAGTGATGTCAGATGGAGTGGTATGTGTCTGACGGTGCTTCCTCCACGCTACCGGAATATGTGCGCTTCTCGTCTTCTTCTCCCTCGTTGACTCATGTTGCAGCGATAGTCCCAGTGCCACAACCGGAGATATCATTACTTAGTAGTAGTTGGAATATAGGGTATTCAGATCACAAATCGTGATCTGAAAAACCCTATATTCCACAGTTTAACCATTCGAGTATTCCTATATTTCACTATTCGAAATGAGACTTTGACTAAATACATTGAAAGTAGTTTCATGTGAATGAAAAGAGCAGTCACTTCATATCAATCAATGGATCATTCAGTAGGAATGGTCTATTCAGAATGAAAAGAGCAGTCACTTCATATCAATCAATGGATCATTCAGTAGGAATGGTCTATTCAGAATGAAAAGAGTAGTCACTTCATACCTATCAATGGATCATTCAGTAGGAATAGTCTATTCAGACATCAACGAGTTTGGAGTGGAATGTGCACAGATGTGTTCCTCCGACACCTTATATAGGGTAGCATCTAGTTACCTGTGTAAAATGCAGGCTTCATGTATAGTTATTGTGTAGATAAAATTATATTGTGTTCGAATTAACACACACTTCGTTGTGAAATGGCTCTTGTTCTCAAATCTTATTTGTTTATATAACATACTAGATTGCGTCCTAGTTTTGGTATAAGAAGTATATTAAGATCATGCAGACCAAATCGAGGTAGGTATTTTGTGTAAATGAAACAATAAATATCGTAGAACATAATTTATTAGAGGATATTTACATTGTTTTGGTCAATTTGCAGAACGCACTACACAACATTTAGCCTATCTTTGACAGCTGGCATCAGGTTTTTTGTCTTTCTGTTACACTGTTACAGTGAAGATAAAACGGTTTAAAAGAAAAAAAGTTCATTTCCTGGTTGAATCTGGTAGCATAAAACATCTTCTGTTGCTCGGATTCCTGAAACATAAGAATGAATAAGATAAGTTAATATACAATTATGATTACTTATTAATATCGGCAGCCCAACTTCATTATTCATAAAAACTAAAATTATATTTCTATGTAAGTTATCATAGAAATTGCGAAAAAATAATTAATTTAATAAAAGTGTCGCTAATTTACTTACCGACATTATTGGTGAAGAAACGCTAGCGATGATGTGATTATTTTTTTCGAGATTGTACTGATTTTATACTTGTTCAGATTTATTTGATTTTTGTAATAAGGTTCAAAATTATAAGATAAAAACAAGATTATTCTTGTATACCGAAATATGAGATTCTGACTCGTCATATCTCCACTTCTCCACATGTCTAGGAGTTGCATGCGAGCGTGCAAACCGCAGCGTTTGTACCGTCGCCGTCATCGACGTCGAAAACATTCAGCAAAAAAACAACAACCTACAAACATTTTTTATAATTGTAAGTAGGTATGAGCTTCCCCTATTGTTGATTTAAGTGAGTACCTACACAAGATTCAAAATCGCTTTTTTATTTGTCTTATATAAAACGCTGTAAACTTAAAACCTTAACCGCTACGATAAATACGCTCGTGTACGCAATTGACAATTTTTGCAAGTATGCAGTTTTACAAATTTGGACTGAATGACGTGATTTTAGGCCTATAAAAACGCTTCGCAAATTAGTCTCCGGCACAATTCCTCTCTGGAACGAAACCTGTCTGCAAGGAATCAACGCTCCGAGCCCTAGAAAGTCAATAACCTGTCATAAATGTAAAATTGAAATACCAGAAAATCAGTATTCCTATCATATGAGAACGAATATACACAAAGCAAACTGTTTATTGAATACCAAGTTCACAGATATTCATATTATTGCAACAGCATTCAAAAACAGATTAATGACATACAGATTGAATGTCACTCAGGAAGACGAGTACCTCGGTTTAGAGGCGTTCCTGGGTGATCATCTAATAAATATAACAGAATTGATAAAAATGTCACTTAATGAACACAATTGCATAAAATTGAATTTCGAATTGTTTGCCTATTTTATGTTATCAAAATCAGACGAACAACAATTAAAGTTGTTTAATACCAAATATGAAATTATTTATAAGAACACTGATTTGAATGAATTATTAATCAAAGTAATAAATAAACTAAATAATAAATTAACCGAGTTCCAGCACTGTCAATCTGGTTGGACATTTGTTTCTATGAGTCATCTCGAAATTAATGTAAACAAGTATTCCCCTATGAGAGGTGGGTCTTATATACAACTGCCGTCAGCTATTAAGCAGTCTAAAAGTTGTATAAATATTAAAAATAAAGATAATTGTTGTTTATTATGGAGTATAGTTGCTGGATTATACCCAGCTAAAATTAATGTATGCAGAACAAGTTCATACCCCCATTATACCTCTGTTTTAAATATTGAGGGAATGTCATTTCCTCCTACGATTAATGATATTAAAACGTTAGAAAAAAATAATCCCAACATCAGTTTAAATATATATGGCCTACAAAATAATACTGTGACCGGACCTCTTTATGCAACGCAAAATAGAAGAAAAAATCATTTTAATTTACTTTATATCGAAAAAAATTCTATCGGACACTACTGTCTAATTAAAGATTTAGTACAATATTCTTCATACTTTACTTACAAGTTAAGAATTAGTTAAAAATAAAACATAGCACCTTTTAGTAAAATAAGAAGTATATATACTCGGGGCATGTCTTATTTCCTCACATTTCACAATGAATTTCGTTAAGCAATCACATACTTTTAAAATAAATAATATAAAATTAGAAAATCATTCACAAAAAGTGAGACATAGCACACTCTTACCTAACACTATAAGATGTATTATATGCGGTCCATCTAACTGTGGAAAAACTAATATAATGCTTAATTTACTATTACATGAAAATGGAGTAAAATTCAAGCATATTTATTTATACTCGAAGACAGCTTTCCAGCCAAAATATTGTTTTTTAAAACAGGTCATCCGGTGCATACCCAATGCAAAGTTATTTATCTTCCATGATAATAAAGAAGTTATACATCCTAATGACGCCTTAACCAATTCAATAATGATTTTCGACGATGTCGCATGTGAAAATCAAATAAATATTCGTAACTACTTCGCAATGGGGAGACACAAACAGATAGATTGTTTTTACTTATCACAAACCTATTCCAAAATACCTAAACAACTAATACGAGATAATGTTAATCTTTTGTTAATCTTTAAACAAGACGACATAAACTTAAAACATATTTATAATGAACATGTAAATACGGATATGGAGTGGCTTCAATTTAAAAAACTTTGCTCTACTATATGGCAAGATCGGTTTGACTTTGTATTGATAAATAAAGATTGTTCTCTAAATGAAGGTAGATATAGACAGGGGTTTGACATATTCGTAACTTTTGAGCAAACATAATAAAAACCATAATACTGTAAAAAAAATATCAATCGTAGTCTACAATCTGTAAATAACGGTTGGATATTGTCGGGAATCATTATGGAGGTCAATATAAAAGAACAATTGATAAAATCCGTAGATAGTATAAAAAATAAAATTAAAACAATACAAAATGCAGAAGATGTCGATAATTTGAAATTTAAGAAGCTTTTTAAGCCAATAACAGATCCTCTAGAGACTTTAATTAAAGTTAATGATAAGAATAGAACTATATTGGATACGAGTGAAGGTGATAATAATATAATGAGAAGATGTAGCTCACCCGTAGATTTTGAAAATTTCAAAGGATTTATAGAGAAACATTCAAATGATGGTTCTGCATCCTTTAGCTGCACAGGTGATGATAGCGAGAACGATACATTTATGTCACTTAATAAAGAAGATATGATTGAAATCTATGATAATAACATGAATGTACCTTTCGGGATTCGAAGTGAAAACAAAAATTTGATGATGGGTAACTCTAAAGTATCATTTTCTTTTACAAACAACGTTAACAATTCCCTAAAATCAATTATAGCCACAGTTAATGACAAACATTATGAAATAACTCCTGGACTTAAAGAACTTTTACTACGTAATAGACCTGACCTCAGTCTGGTAACTGAAACTGATAAAATTGTTTACAAAGATATGCTCCATAATACAAATGCTCACAAACGTGACTTTAATCCAAACGGCCAATTAAAAGGTGATAAAGGTTTGAAATACCGTCAAATCATAAAACCTTTGTTTTCTGAACAAAATTACATTCAACATGCAGAACAAGTCATTAAGTCAAAAAGTGGTGGCTACTTACCTAAATTGAAAAAAAAGTATAAGAGTAATACAGATTATGTTTATTGGGATGACCCTAATGAATTAATCGATAGATTAAGACTATTAATGGCTTCAAAAAACGCTGGTAATACTAATCATGACAATGAAATTATATCAATTGTTGAAGAGTTAAAAGAAGCCGGTATAATAAAATAATAAAAAGCATTGTATCTAATTTTATATTTAGTTATTAAGAGAGTCTGAACCATGAAGGTTCATACAAAACAAACGTCGCTGTCTTTTAATGAAATAAGCTCTGAGCATATTGAGATCTTAGACAAATCAACCGAAACTGAATGCTGCAAAGATATTAATAAATACAAAGTTGAAATATTAATTAAAATAGAACAATTGAACAAATTAATTAGTGGTTTAAATAGCAGATTAAATAACATTGAAAAGACCATTGATTTAAAAGAAATAGCAGGGAAGTTAAGCAAGCATTATGAGCAAAATAGACGTCATAAATGAAATCCATAAAAACGCTAGAGTTAATTTCCCAAGAAGAAGTGTAATACTTAAAGATATAGATGACCTTTGGCAAGCAGATTTGATGGATATGCAAGCAATATCAAAAGTGAATGCAGGTTATAAATACATACTGGTGATTATAGACACTTTTTCAAAATATGCTTGGGCGATTCCACTTAAACAAAAAAATAAGCAACAGGTATCAGAGGCGTTTAAAACGGTAATAGAAACAGGACGAGTTCCAAAAAATTTGCAAACCGATCTTGGGAAAGAGTTTTACAATGATCAATTTAAAAGTGTTGTTAATAAGTATAAAATTAATCATTATTCTACTTATTCTACTAAAAAGGCCTCAATTGTTGAAAGATTAATAAGAACGTTAAAGAATAAACTATACAAGGAATTTAGTTTGAATGGAAATTATAAATGGTTTAACGGTATGTTAGAAAAAAAGTTACATGAGTACAACAATGATGTTCATAGAACTGTCGGTCAGTCACCTGCTTCAATAAATCAAAGGAATAAAACAAATATACTTCAAAGATACTTAGACGCAGCTCAGTCTCGAAAAAAAGTGAAATGTAAGAAATTTAGTGTAGGAGATTTTGTGAGAGTAAGTAAATATAAAGGATGTTTTGATAAAGGTTATTATCCCAACTGGTCCACTGAAATATTTAAAATAACAAAAATTCAAGGAACAAATCCAACAACTTATTTAATAGAAGATGGTAGATGTCGACCAATACTAGGCGCATTTTATGCACAAGAACTTCAGAAAACCAATCATCCCGACATATACCTCGTTGAAAAAGTTTTGAAACGAGAAGGAAAGCGAGTATATGTTAAATGGTTGGGGCTGCCGACCAGTGAAAATAGCTGGATTGATAAATCAAATGTATTATAACTCCTGAACAATATTTAAGCATTTTACAAACAATTATCTATTCACTTCCACTTTATTCTTAATGCAATAAAGACATACTTTATAATTCAGGTTTATGTAAAATAATTAAAAAATATAATAACAATGAAAAAAGCACGAGGACTATGTACAAGCAATAAAGAAATGGCTGGTTTATCATCTTTCAAAATGGATAAAGTAAGATCTGGAGCGGGGTTTAGAAAAACCCTTAAAAATATTGTATCACATACCAAAAAACACATCAAGAAACTAAAACCCACCTGTAAGAAAGCGTTAATGGAATTAGCCTGCGCTGCAGCTCATGAATTTGCATCTGATTTACCCATAAAATTACCCAGAATTATACCAGTACCTAAAACTGGAGGATTTCTTCCTTTAGTACCAATATTTGCTGGTTTATCTGCCGCTGGAAGTTTGGCTGGGGGTGCTGCTGGGATTGCGAAAGCTATTAATTCATATAAAACAGCTAAGAAACAGTTGCTTGAATCGGAACGTCACAACAAGCAAATAGAAGCTTTAATTATTGGAAAAGGATTACATCTTAAGCCTTACAAAGAAGGTTTAGGAATTTTTGTTACAAAGAAAAAAAACTAAATGGTCGGCTACCCAATAGAGCTTTAACTAATATTGATATATTGAAGCATTCAAATAGTATCCCATTCTTTCGAGGTGTATTTATGAGAGATGAATTACCAGGTAACCCATTACCATTAGAATGTGGAGTGATTAATCTTGATATTTCTCAAAACTCTGGCACTCATTGGGTAGCCTATACCAAAATATACGATCACATTGAATACTTTGACAGTTATGGTAACTTAAAACCACCTAAAGAATTAATAAAATATTTAGGAAAAAATATTCAGTACAATTATGAAAATGTACAACATGATCACTTGTATAATTGTGGACACTTATGTTTAAAATTTCTTAAATTATTTTGGAAAAGTAATAAAGGAATTTATTAATTAAGTGAGTGATTTTTATTTCTTACGTCTCCAAATTTCGTTAAACTATAAAAATATAAATGACATTGCTAGTTCATACGCATACATTCTTTCGTTGTTGGTGATAAAAGTCACTAGTGTTGAAAAAGGATTTTTTATTACCTATTTAAAGTAACCTCCTGCGTTTTATTCATACCAACATCATGCTTGTTCTTAATAAAACTCCTAATGAGAGAGGGAAATATAACATAAGACTGCCAATATCCAAAGAAGTGAGACGTGTCAGTGCAGTGAGAATTAATAAAGTTTCAAAGGAAAACAAAAGATTTCTTCAAGATATCGGTTTTAAAATATAATATGCTTCAAATTACAGATTTACCACAATATGATACCTCTATTGAGGGTTATGAGATCCACAGTTACAATCCATACAATAATAGCTTTAAAGAAAATGATGAAATTAGAATACCCATACAACAGCAAGATTTATATGTATTGCCGTCAGGTAGTTCCATTTACATAGAAGGATATGTAAATGTGTCAACTAAAGATGCAGCGGGAAAATTAGTAAAAAAAGATGTTGATTTTATAAATAATCCCATTTCATATTTGTTTCAAGATATTAGATACGAAATAAATGGTGTTGAAATCGATCGGATTAAAAATGTTGGTATTACAACCACCTTAAAATCGTATATCTCAATGAATGAAGGTGAAAGTAAAGCTGCAGCAGTCTGGGGATGGAACTTAGGTGGTACGAAATTAAGAAACGAATATTTTAGTGTTATCGTGCCATTGAACAGAATACTGGGATTTGCAGAAGATTACAACAAAATAATAATCAATTGTAAACATGAACTTATTTTACAACGAAGCAGCTCAGCATTGAACTGTGTGCTTATAGACAAAAATGATAACGTAGAAATAGATATACAAAAAATACAATGGCGTGTGCCGCATATTAAAGTTTCTGATCGTAATAAATTGTTATTGCTCAAAAGCTTGGAGAGAGATCGTTCTATACAGATAGCATTTAGAAATTGGGATTTGTATGAATATCCATTACTTCCAAGAACAACAAAACATTCCTGGTCAGTAAAGACAACTTCCCAGCTAGAAAAACCGAGGTTTGTAATATTTGGTTTGCAAACAGCTCGAAAAAATAATAAAACTAGAAGTTCTTCTATATTTGATCACTGCAATGTAAGCAATATTAAATTATATTTGAATTCTCAATACTATCCGTATGACTCACTTAATCTGAAATTTGATGAAGGTAAATACAGTATATTATATGAAATGTATGCTAATTTTCGTCAGTCGTATTACAACTTAGGCATTGATCCATTGCTTAGCTTAGACCAATTTAAAGAAATTGCTCCACTTTTTGTGATTGACTGTTCAAGACAAAACGATTCACTTAAAACTGGACCAGTTGACGTGCGATTAGAAATTGAATGCTCTGAAGATATTCAAAATAATACATCTGCCTATTGTTTAATAATAAACGATCGACTGTTCGAATACAAGCCGTTGAGTAATATTGTGAGAAAACTATCATGAATGTCATCGTAGATGTTCAAGGGTTTAAGAGTGAAGAAAATGAGTTTATTCCAAAAGAAATAGCAATAATGTACAAAGGACACGTACAAGTACTGTTGATAAAACCACCACGACCATTTTATGACTTGACGAGGAAAGAACGGTTACAAGTGGCTTGGATTGAAAAAAACAGAGGAATAAACTGGAACGAAGGCTTTGTACCATATTTTAATTATCAAGTAATCTTTGGGGATTTTTTAAAAAATAAATCTATATTTACGAAAGGAAACGAAAAAGTGTTATGGATAAAAGATATATTCCGAATTAATAATGTATACAATTTAGAAAGTAAGAACTGCCCGAGTTTGTTGACATTATATAACAATTATTCAGATTCATCTGACATTATAAGTTGTATGTATCATACCAATATATGTGCCTTAAAAAATGTGTTTTGCTTAAATAAATGGTGTAAAGAAAATCAAGTGTTTTGTCAGTAAGATAAAATAAGAACGATCTTAGTTTTACGAATAAATGATTATAGAATGTTAAACCTACAAACTTACTTACACATATTCTATTATTTAGGTTAGTGAAAATGTAAGTAATAGTAATGTAAGAAATGTATCATTGCTTATAAAACAATATTTGAATAATATAGAAATAAATATTTAAACTTGACCTACTTGCGAGTTTTATTTCTTTAACACTAAAAATATTAATATAGTTAACCACCTGCCAACCACATATTATAGTTCGACATCGAAAGCAAAAACAGCTTGTTATAATGAGCAGTTCATACTGAACAGCTTGTTAAAGGTAATGAGCAGTTCATACTGAACAGCTTGTTAAAGGTAATGAGCAGTTCATACTGAACAGCTTGTTATAATGAGCTGATCATACTGAACCGCTTCTTATAATCAGCAGTTCATATTGAACTGCTCTGTTTATTTACACACTCGAACAGATGCTACTGATGAGTATGCGACTACTATACAGGACTTTAATTAAAAAAAAAAAAATATGTTTGAATAGAAAACTATAAATGTTATTAGTAGACCATTTTATGACTTGACGAAGAAAGAATGGTTACAAGTGGCTTGGATTGAAAAACAGAGGTATAAACTGAACGAAAATTTTGAATAATTAAGTATATTATGGGGTTACAGAGGAATAATCTGATACTCGAATGGTTTAACTGTGGAATATAGGGTTATTCAGATCACGATTTGTGATCTGAATACCCTATATTCCAACTACTCTTAGTAACCAAGTCACTGCGTTTGTGGAACTTTGACTTGCGCTGCTAACATTATCCCCATCAATAGTTGATCACTGCCGGCTGATCATGTTACATATTAGAAAATAATGTGTGAACATATTCGAACTCGTGACAGACAGCAAAACACAAGTGCACAATCAGATACAATCATCATTTGAGATGTAGGATGTCCAATGCTGGACATAACCTTAGCGTCTTGCAACCAGCGGATTCCCGCGGCCTCCATCAGATCATCGGTCCGCCTTCGGTCAATGTTTCAGCGTAGGACACATAACCCCAACCAAACCAAATTCTGTTCGACATTAGAAAATAATGCAAGAACATGTTAACCACATGTACAATCAGGTGTAGAAAATTATAAACATGGATTTCGAGCAATTGTTTTTAAGTTTTACCTCGAAATAGCATCTCTGAGAAAAATCTTCAAATCCATCAAACCACAATATGTATCTAACATACACTGTAACATACCAAATTGAACTTGAAAAATTACATAAAGTTCCGTGTCTATGGTACACACAGCATCTGACAGCCCCTCAACCAGACGAGTGTGTCTGGTTGTGCTTCCTCCTCGCTACCGGAACATGAGCGCTTCTCGTCATCATCTCCCTCGTTGACTCATGTCGCAGCGTAGGTCCAAGTTTCACAGGCGGATATATCATTACTTAGTAACCAAGTCATTCCGCTTGTGATACTTGGACCTGCGCTGCTAACATTATCTCCATCAATAGTTGATCCTGTTAAGGCTCCTGTCCACGTTGGCCGAGCCCGTTGGCTGAATCCGCTCGACAAACTTTAAGCACGCTGTTCACACGTTGGCGTGTTTCATTTTGCATTGCGTTGACCGTGAAGATGGACGTGAAGGCAATGTAAATTTTATGTTCATTTGTTTGTTATAATAAATAATAATGCATGTAAGTAATCAATAAATCTAAAATTTCTCGGCTAGTCCTTATACCTATGTTCGAAATAAATACTTATTTCAAAGTTTGTAAATCAATTAGGTACTGTCAATGCCGATGCGTTGCTGTAAACTAAACGCTCGGCCAACGTGTGATTGCTGTTTGCGGCTTGTGCCAAATTCTCTTTGACTCGTGCACGAAAAACCGGCACTCTCACTCACGGCGAGCGTTGGTGGCAGTCGGCAAATATACGTAAAAAGGCCCTGTATACGTTGGCCGAGCGCGCTCGGTCGGTCTTCAAGTTGTCACGTGATCATGTAGTGAGCTGCCATTCCATCTTGATTATATGGATTGACAGCTGATCTCTTGATCACTTCACCCAAGCCTTCACTTCGATATGTTTATATGTAGAATCGACCGGCTTTTCGATATTAGTAATAATAAAAGGACATCTCAATAATAAGAGAATATGTTTGTTAAAACATATAAGTACGCGATTTTGCGCATTTATTATAAGGTTGTATCTCAAAATAGCATCCCTTGGAAGAATCTTGAAATAACATATACCGTTTCTTACTGTGACTGTCCGCCATCTACTATTTCATAATAAAATATTATATTTATTTCTTATCGCTGCGCAAAGTGTCAGACCACTTGGAAAATCATAAATTGTCCTTTTAATTGTAAAGGAATGTTAACAGTGAGAGTTGGACTCGCGTGCCGAAGGGCTCCGAACGAATTTCATTTGGGTAACATGTTATTTCAACGCTATAGACTTCTTATAGCTTTGCCTGAATCTATAGGTAAAAAACTATTATGTGATTTTTAATTCAAATTTTGGGCTGAGCAGTTTTGGAGATGAAAAGAGAAGAGGGGGGAATGGTCATTATTTTTTCGTCTAATTGTATATCTAAAATAACTTGAAAACAAATAATTTTAAAATTATTAGATATGTCCCCGTGGAATAACTCCTAAAGTTGTCATTTCTCTAATTCACGACCTACACATGAACTCTTCTCAGTGCAACAACTCACACACAACCTCACAATATCACAATGCACCACACTCACACACATAAAGGGCTGTTTTTCAAATTATCACTTGTCCAACTACTGACCTTCTGATGTAAAAAACTAGCGTGAGAATACTGGTGCCCATAACACAAGTTAAATCTTTCCTTGGGTACCAGAATTCAATGCTATTTGCATTGAATTCTGGTACCCAACCCCACCACAACTGACACGATTGTTACTCTCTAATATATATTTGTTCTTGTTGCATAATAGTTGTTCGTAAGTGTTTGATTGTACAACATTTTTGATCCAATAAATTATTATTATTAAAAAATATAGTCAAAACCCTCACAATAAGCCCTTTCATTTGATATTTCTTACGGTACAGTTTGAAAACCTTTTTTTTGTATTTTCAAGGTTGTCCCCCAAAATTGCCCCCATACTCAAAATTTATTTATTTTTGTAATGCGTCCGTGTTTGGGTTACAGAAGTTTTTGTGTATGAAATTTCAAGAGAATCAGTATAGTAGGTTTTTGAGAAAATTGGCTGTAACAGACAGACAGACAACCGAGTGATCCTATAACGGTTCCGTTACGGATGTTCGGAACCCTTAAAATGTTCTCTAATACGTCAATGTATGTCACGATCAATTCTTCAACCGAAAATATTAGTTATCAATCACAATAATGTTTTTTTTTTAATGGTAATACTACAAAATCCCAATTTTTAGACTATTTCCTTTACTTGTACTGTTAGAACTATCTTCCTGCCAAATTTCATGACTCTAGGTCACCGGGAAGTACCCTATAGGTTTGATTCCTTGAGCATAAACGGCCCTATCAATTGCATTGACTTAAAAGTTTGATTTTTTCACTGCTCCAAGGGGAGCAGACCTGAGTATTCGATATTAATTTCAAAGTCAAAGTCAATTTATTTGTTTCAACTAAACCTAAATGGTCTAGTTGAAACAAAAGCACTTTTGAACGTCAAATTTACAGTTTGAAAATAAAATATTGCAGTAACTCTAGTAAAGTTGTCTATTAGCAAAAAGTAGATTCTTATGGAGATGAGCGGACAAGGAACTCAATAGTTACTTTTTTCAAATACAACTTTTACAATATTTTGTATACATTAATCAATTGAATAATGAAAGGAATGTTTAATAACCAAACACAAATCTCGCGTGACTTACGGCCACGCGCACAAAGGTATTTAAATCGCCAATGTTCGGCCATGAGAACAGTGACAACGTTTTAATCAAAATAAAAACAAATTCGTTAGGAACTCGTGGCTACATAATATTCGAAGTTAAGCAACGCTTGTCGAGGTCGGCGAGACACCGCCGGGCCGTGGGTTCCGACTGACATTTGTAGATCTAGCCAGAAAATCTAAAACCAGTCTTGTCAAAAGGTATCGTGTTACCCAGTTACTGAGTCGTGGAGTTTAATATTAAGAATAAAAGTTTATTTCGGAACAGTAAAACAAAACTAAGTACAGCAAGTAAAACGATAATAGCTGCAAAAGTATAAACTGTAGCGCAGCCATCTATTCTCCAGATACAGAACGGAATAATGTTCCATGCAAAATGCGCTTAAGTAGGTAATTAAGTTAATTTAAATTTCATTTATTGATAATAATGACAGGACATGTGATTTGGGATGTATTATGTTGTTGAGTTAATGTGGTGAGTGGTAGTGAATGGGTGTGTAGTGACTGTTAATGGGGTATGGTATGTGTGATGAGTATTTTACACTTCCACAAGTTTCTCTGTGTCATCATAATTTTGATATTAACCAGGAGCCAAGTTATATTTGGCATTTGCTCTTGGTTAATGGGTAGAGGCGTAAGCTTTTGTTTAATTTGTTTTGAAATATATTATATAAATGTATAATAAATAAAAAAAAAGATAGATATACAAATATGTAGATTTTCTATTAAAATAAGCACTGCACAAGAAGGCACATAGTAAAAATAAATAATCGCCCAGCCTTGTCCCAACTATGTTCCGACGGTTCCAGACTTTTTTGTATTTTTTTTTTAAGGATTTGAAATCATCAAATGATTTCTTCCACTCTGGGTGGAGCGTGGGGTGTCAGACTCTTACTGGCTAAAACCCATCCGTGTTCCTTCTAAAGCCCTTTGCGTTCCAGGGCCGCGGTGACTCTTTCGAACAAATTTTGGAACCCTGGCAGTTGGCTTCCAGACTAACCGGATGCAGATGAATTCTAGTGCTTTACTTGGTCCTACATTACTAACTTAAACACCCAATAACTAAGTATCACAAAGGATGGCTGTTAATTTATATTGGTGGGTACACACTATACAGGCAGGTTTTGTCTGCACAGAATTTAAACTCTGAATAAAAAATTCTATCACACCGAAATTTTCTGGAAGACCATTATATGGACCATCTACACGATACAGACTTCCATAGCAAATAGCCAGCCATAAGAGCAGTCATAAGAAATTGGTAACTGTTTAATATGGGTTTAGAGAAAATAAGATTGCCGCTTGCAAAAAATAATCCATTATACAAAACCAACAAACGGTTTTGTCTGAACTAAGTCCGTCTTTTACCGCTAAGAACACAATGCGAGTCCGCCGCAAATCCCCGCCAACCTTGCGGCCGCACTGGCACTAAGCGACCGTGGCCCACTTCAGGCAGCTGTTGCTCTGCCGTATTCAGGCTTTCGTACCACTTTCAGCTGTTATAGCAATAAATAGGTGTAACAGGAGTTTTATGCATCTCTTTTGAACATAAATGGTGCTTCGAAAACATGTACACAGATTGAATTCATTTCAATAATAGGTACTAATATTACAAATGCGAAAGTAACTCTATCTCTGTCAAATTACTTCCAAAAATAATAAAACAAAAGAAAATACTCTTGAAAATAACAGTTAATTGTAAATTGGTAATTATTGCTGAGCTTGAGGACTTTTTACCGAAATGAGTAAGTCCTCAAAATTGATCGTCGTTATTTGTTGCAAATTGATGGCAAATTCTCGTCCCAAGTAACGTGGAAATAAATGAGCGAACTGAATGTACTTCTTGTCCTACTTTCCAGAGTAAAGTTGCTATAGTTTAGTTTAAGCAAAATTTGTTACTATAACTACCCGGTACTCACAGTACTCAGTGCAATATTCATTTTAAGAGCGTTTACTCCAAATGGTATTTCATAAACACAACTTATAAAAAGTTAGTTAAGAACTTCTTACAGAAAAAAAAAACGAAGTCTTTATTTTTCGTTTTTTTTTTCACTTTCTATAGAAAACTTGAAATTGCTCTCTATGTTTATAAAGTAGTACAGCTCTCAAGTATCGAGACATCGACGTCATGAACATACTAATTAAATTTTAGTGGTTAATAGACCGACCGGTTTAAGTCTGAATAACTAGTAAGCCGGCTTTTATTTCCAGCAGTGTTACATGCTGCGGTCGGATTTATTTATGCGATCTACTCAGCTTCTGAGTACCCGTAACGACTGTCAACGTGCATTCCGAGACTCGGGAGAATCTCGGAATGTTAAGAATGTTTAGATAGACCGATCTAAGCGAGCGTTGCCTATCCTTGAAGATTGCGCTGCGCGGCTGTTTTGTTTCAGCCATATATTTTAGTAGTACCTATCTATCAATAATAATATTATAATGATTCACAATCAACATCATATCTGCTCTGCTTGCAGAACAGATGTTCGATGGAAAAGTTCTGGAGAGGCGTCCGCGTACTGGAAGACGCAGCGCTGGTGAGGGCCGCGGGTAGCCGATGGATGCGAGACACACAGGACCGGTTGTTGTAGAGACACTTGGGGAGGCCTATGTTCAGCTGTGGACGTCTTTCGGCTGATATGATGATGAATCAACATCATTGCAACCGTAAGACGTACACTATTGAGTACAGGTCAGCACACGTATTGGTCCTGTGCTTCTCGTATTCAACTGACTCCCACCCACAGCCCTCAACAGTCGCTGTTCCGAGAGAGGCCTTCCTACGCCAAGCTTTCGGTACATATTTCACTATATTCCCTTTACAAATATTTCTTTATAGGTAAGCAAAGAATATCTGAATGTTATTTTTTTAACAATCTACTGAAACAGTCGGTCTTATTAAATTATTCAAGAAATCAAACGTGCCATTACGTATAAAATAATCGTGGCATGCAGGTATGAAACAGCTAGACCTTGTATAGAGTGAGGAGCGGAGGCTGAAGTGGTCGCGGGCGCGACTAGAGGCTCTAGACAAGTGACATTCTGTCAGCGGTAGCGTGGCAATGGTGATTATCAAAACGACACAATGTATGGGATTGTCAAACACTTTCATTACTTGTGGTTCCAGTCACAATCCTATTGTTAGATTACACCATTGCACGTGTAAGCGGGTATTGCACGTGTAACACCATATATGCTTGGAGGCTTAATTAGTTTGATTTGCTTGTTAATGCTTGATTTTGTTTGTTTTTGATGGCATAATGGAGTGTGGTAGCTAACTAGTGTCAATTATTTTCATTGAAATCTTAACACATTTTTTATATACAATTAGGACATACTTAATTGGATTATAATTTCTCGATATATTATTCTAAATTTGTGTTACTATATACTATCTTAAAACTATTTACATCTACTAAACCTAAGTATTACATATACAAAAACAAAGTACACTCAGGTGTCAAAGTATTCCTCCGCATCGCCGTCGTCCGGAAACGTGCCCAGAAGACTGGCAGCATTACCACGTTGAATGGCAATTCTTATTCTTTGAGCAAAGAACGAGCCAGCCCTCTGGTCACGCAAAGTGTCGATCAGTCGGCGAGATATGTCCTTGAAAAGGAGAAATTTTGGTATAATAATTTATTGTATTTTTCTGTGTCATGTTTTGTAAACTTATTTTGCATGCTACTGTATAAATTCAAGTTTTTAAAACTGACAGACAGATGTGTTGCTGGGGAGTTTATTGCTTCACTTCTTCTTCCCAGCTAAAACATTAAGAAGTGGTGACGGGTGGGCGTTTTGGGGGACTGTCTTTATGTAGAACTTTGACGTTCAAAAAGTGCTGGCACTCAGCCTAATTTGATTTGATTTTGTTTTTTTTTTTATTTTGACTGTCAAAGCGTCACGTGATCAACGCCTTATATTTTGGTATTTCAACAATCATGGCACTATTTCTAGAGCCTCTACAGTAGATCGCGAGTTGTTAGAGTCAGTAGGTACTAAAGAGAACATGTCCTTTGGGAAACACAATAGACCATCGCTAGCTAGCTCGGCTGCTCCGTCACTCCGTCTGACGTCATAGTCCGTCGTGTGACGGAGCAATCTTTAGTGTGGACGCAACCGGCGGTTTCATATGTTTGATACTTCGCGCCCGCCTCAGCAATCGCACTAGCTCGTTACACTGGATGGGGCCTTAGAGGTACGCCTATCCACTTCCACGCCACTAAACAATGCAATGAAGTTTACTAGAAAACCAACTTACTTCGTGTATTGATCGGTATTCTTTGTATTTGGTTCATTAAAACAACAGGATTTCTCGATACATGGTTTTCAAGTTGCAGCTAGCAACAAACATGATATAAAATAGTTAATGTAGTACCTAGAAATTCACATTTTACTACATTCCCAAAAACGTAACCAAAGTGTACCTTTAGCGAACTTGTACTCTAACAAAAGGCCTTATTTACAAAGAAACTTTGAACGGTTTAGGTGGAAGTGCTAAGCAGTTCAGAGATTGTATGTAAAAGACTAAAATTATGCCATCAGACTCCACAGAACGCATACCTACAGGTATCAATTCGTCTCAAAACAAATGTTACGCCTCAAAATATTTGCGTCACAAATGCGTCGATCACCTATTCGCCTGAAGCTGTAAAGTAAAGCCTAACCTAACCTCTGGAAATAGGTCAAAAAGTAAAAAAATCTTGAATTTGACAGTTGCTCTCTCTGATCGCTGAAATTTCTTAGTTCATCAGATAACTTGAGACTAAAAATGCCAATTCATTCCACCACATTTTTATATAAGTCTTTTACAGTACAGGCCGCTCGTCTATGGCATGCATTGTCAGTATCGATTAAACGTGCACAATCGCTACCTGTTTTTAAACGACTTGTTAAGGAACACTACTTGTCACTGTGATTCCTTTCTCATTGTAATTTTAAGAATAAATGTTTCATACTTTCTTACTTATATATTTAATATGTTTGTATTAATATATCTATTTAAGTATATTGTATTGCTCTATTTCTATTCGTTCGTGTTCTATGTTAACTTTATATTTGCACCAAGTGCCCCCATTTCGTGTCCAGGCTATCTCTATCTATTCCAGGTTGCCTGGAAGAAATCGCGGAATGCGATAAGGCACCCAATTGTATGTTTTTTTTAATTTAAGATTTTCTGTGTGTGTTTTATTTGTTGTACAATGAAGTAATATAAATAAATAATGAATAAAATTGCTAACGTTTACAAACTACACTTACTGAATAAATTTATTATTATATTCCCTTTTGTTCGAAAATCTCATCACCCTGGGGTCCCGGTTCTTTGGTAGATGTACGAGGGACTGAAGCCAAACCGCAGAGGTGCGTTAGACATTTCAAATGGAATGGGGCACCAACCGAACGATGATTATCCCTGTAAGCACTATTAAAGGATACCCAAGGACAATCCCCGGTTGGTGCAGGACTATTGCAGAATATGGAAACACCAACATGAGGGGCTATGGGTTTTGGGCGGTTTAGTGGTCTGATTATCGAATACTATGGAAGAACTATTGGTCCCTGCCTGACCACTAACAATATACACGGCTTTAAAATAGCAGGGGCTGACTTGCACACTCAATAAATGGGCTCCAGAAAGCGGTCGCTAACACAAAGTGAAGTAGCGCCAAAGGGGCAACATATTATCCTGAGGTGTCACGGCCATGAGAACAATCCCGAATTACGGTCAAGATCCTTACCAGCATCTTACTGGATTATAAATCCTTCGCCCAAGCACGTTTGTTCTTGCAAATCTTCACTCAGACCAACCAATAAAGGCAATAAAGAGGTGGGAGGTCCGTTCCCCGTCAGTGTTCACTCTGGCGAGCCAATAAAGGCAAGCCGGAGATGAGGAACGAGACTTCTTCCGGGAGATCAGGTCCGTGGGGTCGCTACTGCCCAACAGTTTGCCTCAAAACTGTCCTACGGATTGTATATCTTTTTGTCTGGCCCCACACCCTAGGTATGATCTAAGGTTCATTGAATTTATCCTGTTTATTTATTTCCCATTGTTACTAAACATTTTTAAATATTTCTTAAAAATTACAAAACAAAAAGAACATTTAAAATATAAAAAATAGTAGCCCACCGGTATCGGGAACAAGGTCCAAGATACAGGTCAGGGCTCCAGAGAGAGGAACCTCCTAACAATGCGAGCCGTTTCCGGAAGTACTGCTTTCTGAATCAAACCCTTGATCCAGCTGCCTAACGAGAGCCACCTGAGGTGTTGGTCGAGGCTAGTGGCTATTAAGCCGTTGGCTGACACGACTATCAGTACAATAATTGACGAGTTCATATCCCACATGTCGACATTATTATTATATTTATTATGTTTTGAAGAAAATTATATATATTACATACAGCTTATATTTTTCACTTTAAACGTTCTATTACGACAACAATAGTCCTAGGTACCTAGTTGTATTAGTTACAAGGACTCGGTCTACCGCAGTCGACTAACTATCGCTACACAGAGGCGACCGCTAAATAGCGTCAGAACACCCGCAAGCTGCGATGGCTTGCGGGTGTTCTGACGCTATTTAGGTGTACCCGACGATTTCGAAAAACAGACCCGTTATAAAATGGCAATATAGCTTATATGGCCATTTTATACATATTTTGAAGATACCAACCAAAAATCAAAAAGGTTTAATGATGTTTCAAAAGGCCTACATGGGCACTTAAAAATACAAAAGATAGTGCACGATTCAAATTGGGCGTTTCCGATTGAAAACAAATAAAGGATTATACAATGCTAGCGCAATAGTGCAATACTAGTACTTTATGACTGGCCTGTTGGTCGAGTGGTTAGTGACCCTGACTGCTAAACCGGAAGTCGTGGGTTCGATTCCCACCCAGGACAAATCTTTGTGTGATGAGCATGATCGTATGTTCTGTGTCTGGGTGTAATTTGTCTATAATATGTATGTATTTAGAAATATATAAGTATGTTTATCAGTTGTCTGGTTGCCATAGCACAGGCTCTGCCTTGTTTGGGATCGGATGACCGTGCGTGAGTTGTCCCAAGATTATTGTTATTATTACTTCGCCCGCGACTTTGTCTACGCAGATTTAGTACAAACAATTTCCACCCCCTACTTCACCCCTTCACGAAGTTTTCTAAAATCATTTCTTAGCTGACGTATCCTATTCATAATCTACCTTTGTGCTTTTAATTTTCATAGCTCTAGTAGTTTTTAAGATTTCGTGATTAATCAGTGAGTGAATGAATGAATGAGTGACCTTTCGATTTAATATTATGTTGTGTAAACTAGTCCATAAAGTACTAGTTTAGTTCGTAACAAAAGCTAGATTGAAGTAAAAAGGAATTTATGAGTCAATGGAGTCTGCTTTCTGTCTGTTTTCAGATTCACATTATGAAAGATAAGCAACAAAAAATAGAATCAAAATATTTAAAAACAATAATTGGTTACCAATATGAAAACAGGGCTAAACATAACTAGTTCAACTTGGATCTCTAGAATCCACCGACTTTTTGAAAGCATTAAAAATAAAATGTAGGCGCCCGTCCAGTAATGTACCTATTAATAGAAATTAACTTTCTGAAGACAACAATAGATCTAAAATAACCCTACCAATAGCAATAAAATCATTAGAAGCAATAAGTTTCTAGAAACTGACGGCAAAGGCATTCCTACAGTGGCGCATAAATAGAAATTTCATGCTAAAACCGATTAAAAAGGCAAAAGTCATTTGCGTCACTACCTATGTCCTAGGCTAGGCAGGTAATGTGTGGCGATGTCCTAGGCTATCTGCCAGGTAACTGTGTCAGGGATGCCAGCCTCGAGGCCATTCTGCCATGCAATCGCTACCAGTTTATATGCAGATATTTTTTTTCCGCAAGTACAAAATAAATGTCGATCGATTTAACTGTCCTACTAACTCCTTTGGAACTGGAATTGTATGAAACCATTTTCTGGTTTATTTGGTACTAGTTTTTGCCCATATCCCGTTTCTTCCCGTTCCCGTTGAAATTTTCTATTGCCGTAGCCTTCCTCATGAATGTGTGGCTATCGTATACAAAAAGATTTTTTCAAATCTGACTGGTAGTTCCAGAGATTAGCGCGTTGAAACAAACAAACTCTTTAGCTTTATTGTATTATTAGTATAGTTTTTTTTTTCTATTTATTTAAGGAATTTTTATAAATTTAGTACATGCGAATTCCATCGTAACCTAACTTAAACTTAAATATGTACATCTACTTACTAATTATGGCTTACGACTAAATAACATACACAGCGCTTTAGCGGCTTTAGACAAAGGAACATCTGATTCTGAAACATTTCTCCAAATATTCGTTTCGCCGTTGAACGGTTCACCAACAGAACGATTCACTTTACATTTTTTCACCCATACCCACATTAGTTCTGCTCAAAATGTATAGATGTACTTGAAGATATTCAGATGAACATCGGCTATTGACAGATAATTTACTAAAAAAATGTTTGAAAATCTCTCTTTTGTACACGTCTTATCAGGCTTCGACCCAGTGTCTTTTTCCTTAGAATCTGTCAATTTTTTAAATAAAAAGTAGAAAGAATTAAAAAAGAATTTTCAGAATCGGTTGAGTAGAAAAAAAAACCTCTTTATGACGGGTAATTATAGTTTAGTCAGGTGGAGTAACAGCTGTGAGGACTTATGGATGCAAAGTACTCCTGATTTTAACCCACCCTGAAATTCAACCCCCATTTCCCATTGCAACGAAAACGGATGATCAATATTTGAATTGTTATGAAAATAGAAAGTTATTACCTCTAACTTTTATTCCATAAGTTGACGCCATTTGCAGTTTCAGAAATAAGCAGTTGCAGCAGATATACAGACAAAGTCGCATCGTAAGAAGGAACCCTTACAAATTAGGTTCGGAACCCTTCATAATTGCATTGTTACAACCGGCGCGAAAGTAGACGATGGTAATACGGAACCGTACCGTTTAGCCTGTCAAGTAGAAAGCTCCATGTAATAGAAGCGCGCCATACGTCATCTAATAGACTCACACTTGCAAACAGACAACGTGGCGCGGTGCTAGGATTAGGATTTCAAAGCAAATCATTGTGGAATTAAAAAATATAATATTTACTTGCAAGCGTATATATTATTGTATAAAAAATTACATCTACAAAAACCGATTGACGACAAAACTACCAAATCACCATACTATGCCCATCGTTTCCAAAAAATGTTGCTATCCTAATGTCCTAATGGTTGGGCTCGGCTTCCAGCTTCAGTCTGACCACCACGGAACAGCTGATTACTAGTATTTTACTTGGAATGACTGCCGTTCTAACCCACACACTGTTTGTCAGACATTCGGACTCAGACCACCCGTAACGACTGTCAACAGCTTTATGTACTTTCTTAAGCGCGGAGACGTCTCCAAAGCATGGTCCTCCGCAAACATTACTTAATCAGGAATCGACTCGTATGAATAGGTATTATTATTCACTAAAAGACCTCGAGCCTCAAGCGCCTGCCCCCCCAAATCTGATCGTATAATTAAAATTCATTTAAAGTTCGCGAGTGTCTGTGACCATGACCCTTTGGCGCCTGGCGGGGTCAACCCACCAGCGACGAACGAGGTGGTCGACTTTGTAAAGCTATTCTAAACCAGTGCCACGCAAAACTAGGACTTACCACCGTATTCGAGCTTAGCTTGATTTTCAGATTATTATGCAACACGTATGTAGTTTCTTTTGAAAAATGCTTGTGCTTTTGTGCTTGTGCCAGTGGTGATAAATTATTGTCATGACTTGTCCAGATAGAAGTATTGACGAGGGACAGAATCTTTTATTTTGACAGTAACTTATTATCTCAGCCGAAAGACGTTCATTGCTAAACACAGTTGGCTTTCTTCTAATCTACATTACTTTTTTAGGGAATCTCCGGTATATTGCCAAACTACTGAAAGCCGGAATCAAAAGTAGCACCCACCAGAAATGTGGTAACACAATGAAGTTCGATGAGTACCGGGGAAACTATTCAACCATCTTGGATCCCACAACGAAATATATCAAAAAAGCACAGCGGAAAAGTAAGAATCATTTCACACTTCAATCTCTGTATTACAATCACAGTAGCACATAGAGAACACGTGATTCAGTACAGTGTCGCATTGTTCTCCACCGCCCACTACCCAGACCCCCTCTCGCGTCCTTCGGTCACGATCCTAAACCAGAGTTGACGTGCATTCGAAGGCTGTTCGAGATTATGATAGTTATTAGTTATTAACCTAATTAACAAGCGACATTGAGTGTTGGCATTTATATTAATTATAACTAAATTAATTTCATAACGAGAAAAAAAAAAGTTTGTAAAAGGTCTTTCTTAAGGTATAACCAGAGTGGACTCCTTCATTGGTTCGACTGGAAAGTTCAAAATAAATATTATTGGGTTTTTCCATTACGAATTTCTCTTTCCTTACGAACTGCCCAGAGATTAGAAGTTGGTGGTGTAACAAATTCGTGCTTTGGGAAGCACGTCAAGCTATTGGCCCTGCGACAAACGGTTATTTTACTAATTATTTAGCAACGTTGCATCGCATGCCAGTCACAATTATGTCGAAATGAAGTGATATTAGATATGGTTACTACGGATTGCGAATGATATGCGATGCAAACGTTGCTCAGAAATCAGTAGAATTGGCCAGATCTTATCTCTCACCAAATTTGTCGGATTGACATCAAGTGTTATATGAGCATGAAAATACATGTTTTTTTTTCTGTTAGGTAATTTGATTGGCACGTGTAATTGTATAACTCGAAAAAACTCTTTTACAAAAAAACACAACCGAATTCCAAATATAAAAGAACACAAAGTATAAAATAATTTTAAATTTCGGCAGTCGGTGTCAAAAAACGAAGAAACAACCATAAACATCGACTGCCGAAATTTAAAGTAATTTTATACTTTGTATTGTTTTTATTTAGAATTCGGTTGTATTTTTTTCCTAATTTTTTTTTTATTTTCCACTTTTAAGTGGTGATACCCCACAACTAAGTGACATTATTCCCATAACGAGTGGTTTTACTATTTGCCGTTAAAGAGTTACTTTTGTGTACAAGCCTTATCAGTACAAGTCCAGACCAGCTCATAATTAAATATCTACTTTGCTTTGGTACTAGATTTGATTGATTTTAAGTTAAGGAGGTTTATCGTTGAAGTTCACCGTCCAAAGCAAAAAATGCTAAACTCAACCCAACGCAAAAAGAATCATCAAGATCGGTTAATAAACAATAAAGTTATGCCCTAATAGATAACCCCAAAATCATGTTAATTCAGATTGAGTTGTTAGCATCTGCGAGATGAGATGATGATTACCAGGCACAATTATCTGAATTGCGTTAGAAAACATATAAAAACATTGTATGTGCCTTTAAAATTTGAGGTTGGCCTCGATTTCCCTGGGATCCCATCATCAAATTCTGACTTAGGGCCAATGGGACCTCATCAGGAGTATTTATAGATATTTAATATATACCATTGAGGTGAATTGATAGCACTTCTCACTTATTATATCGAAATATTCATAGCGATTTTGATATGCTAGTCAACGAGTCAAACGGAACTCCTTAATGATAAGTTTTTCACAAGTGATGTCCGATAGGGAAATAAAAGAGATAAGATGAAGATAGCAAGCGGGAAGAAAGTTATCGTTATATCGTTAGTTATTCTAAAAAATCTGTAACCATGGGATAGACACGTGATACGGAGGAAAGAGAAAATGACGTCAAGGTCATCGGTCGACGGAGCATAGGGGCGAGACACGCTACGCTTGCTGATACGCGGTACTCCGATAAAATTAAATACTAATATAAGGTTATCAATTCGAACCGCACTTATTTTTAGAGTTGCTTAATTATTTGAACGTAATGGTGATGTAAGTGAGTCTGTGAATTGGCTATTACATCAAACTTTAACGCTATGCTGAAGCTCGGAAATGGAATGATTAATGAGTTTACAAAGTTATTTTAAATAGATCACACGTAACACAACATCTCTACGCTAACTGCGGCTTCCCCCCTTAGGGGGAAGGGAATGTGCCCCTCCCCGCACAGTCCTGTAGAGCTCGACCACGACTTGAAACTCTTCCACCGATTGAACGAAATTAAATTTGTTTTTTTTTTAATATTAGCTTTTAAAAATCACATTTGTCTTTTTGGACTCCTCTAACCCAATAACTCACAATGTTCACTCTTACTTGCCTCATAAGTGACTGAATGCCTTTATCTCCCTTTCCCTTTCGACAGAAATTCGCCTCAGACAATAATCTCCTGGGATTTGTAATAATACGGTTTTATTAATGCCAATTCATGTGCATCGTACAAGAAGTTTAATTGGCTTTATATTAAAATGCGTAATCAAAGAATTTATAAGCGCAAAAGTACGTGTTTTTGTTTGTGAGCTCAGCAGAAACACCTTTTACAGGTACTAATGAGTAGTCCCTAACAATAAGTTCTGATTATTTGCGATTACTTTTATATCAACGAAGAGATTATTGTCTGTGCCCGGGGTGCACCGGCCCGACGACTGCTCATCCACACGGACACGTGTCAGAAGAGGATCAGCAGCCTGTGAGCACACGAGGAGGTTTTCTGAAAGCACCCCATCGGCTTCCCGAAGGGAGAAGGGACTGCGCCCCGCCAGTACCGCGACAGTCCTGTAGAGCTCGACCCGGACGGGACACTCTTCCACCGATAGGAAACATCACGAATTATAAACCAATTGTGTTGATGTAGGAAGACTAGAGAGACAATCATTATATCATTGAGGGGAATTGACAGCCTTCTCAAATATTATTTTGAAATATTCATAGCGATTTTGGCGTGCTCGTCAACGAGTCAAGTATAGCATTGAGAAAGTATCATTTAGTGAAGTGGAACTGATGAGGAAGACTACACATGGCCAACGGATCTCCTCAATGATATGGTTTTCGCAGGTAATGTCCGATAGGCAAATAAAAGAGATAAGATGATGATAGCAAGCCAGAAGAAAGTTTCCTGGAAATCAGTTACCATAGGATAGATACGTGATACGGAGGAAAGAGAAAATTACGTCAGGGAAGTATTGTGTACGAATTTAAATAGTTCAAACCAGAAGGGAAGGCCAAAGAAACTACGGATGGCCTGCGAGTAAGGAGGCGATTACATGAGACGACGACTTCGACTGTAAAGAAAAAGAAACGTCGCGCCAAATCTAAATAAATAATTAAATTTGGTTATATTCAAACAAGTGCGAGTCGGACTCGCGCCAAAAGAGTATCAAACGAATCAAATTTCTTCGAAGATGTCATTAAACTAACACCAGATAACCCAGGAGACGTCACTTCTTTACGACAACTTCTTTTAGGTTTCACTGTCATGATGATAACATGATATGACAGCCGGAGCATGGACGAAACTCAGTATGTAATGGATGGTCACCCATCCACGGATCTACCTTGGCAAGCAGAGTTTAGTTTGAGAGTTCGACCTCTGTCGCTGTTATTATGTTGCCACGAGCTCTTCCACGTAGAATAAAGAATGCAAGCTTATAAACATGACGATTCTAACAACTGATATTGTCAAACAGTTTGTTTGAGTCGTCATGCACCAAGCTGTCATTATGCTTCAGTTGTCGCTTGCATGTTGCAGCGCACTGCTATGCCAAGAGGTCTTCCAAGCTGTGCCACTTAACCACTCCTGAGTCAGTCTGTCCCTGCGTACTGTTCAAGGTCATCGGTCGACGGAGCATAGGGGCGAGACACGCTACGCTTGCTGATACGCGGTACTCCGATAAAATTAAATACTTATAAAATAAGGTTATCAATTCGACCCGCACTTATTTTTAGAGTTGCTTAATTATTTGAACGTAATGGTGATGTGAGTGAGTCCGTGAATTGGCTATTACATCAAACTTTAAGCGCTATGCTGAAGCTCGGAAATGGAATGATTAATGAGTTTACAAAGTTATTTTAAATAGATCACACGTAAGAAAAAATCTCTACGTTACCTGCGGCTTCCCCCCTTGGGGGCAAGGGAATGTGCCCCGCCCCGCACAGTCCTGTAGAGCTCGACCCCGACTTGAAACTCTTCCACCGATTGAACGAATTTTTTTTTTTTTTTTAATATTACCTTTTAACCCAATTGACTAGTGACATTGAGTGATGGCATTTCATAGACATGTTAATAACAAAAACCGAATTTTTCATAAGAAAGCGTTGGCAATATTTAAGTTTTCACTATAATTGTTGGCACACAGTAACGGATAACCGGCAGAGTTAAGAAACATCATAATATTCGAGACCGCAGCAACTGCGCTGAGCACAAGTTTCAGTCATGGTCTCAATAACTTCTTTGGCTATCAACTTCAGTGAGGAAGCGGTGACACTTACTAAAACGCTAGGTTCCTGTGGAAAGTTTTTACCAACGGCCACCGTGGTATCTTACTGCTCTCTAAGCTGACTCAATAAAAATCACATTTGTCTTACTTGCCTCATAAGTGACTTAATGCCTTTGTCTCCCTTTCTCTTTAGACAGAAATTCGCCACAGACAATAATCTCCTGGGATTTGTAATAATACGGTTTTGTTAATGCCAATTCATGTGCATGCATAATCACAGAATTTATAAGCGCAAAAGTACGTGTTTTTGTTTGTGAGCTCAGCAGACACACCTTTTACAGGTACTAATGAGTACTCCCTAACAATAAGTTCTGATTATTCGCGATTACTTTTATATCAACGAAGAGATTATTGCCTGTGCCCGGGGTGCACCGGCCCGACGACTGCTCATCCACACGGACACGTGTCAGAAGAGGATCAGCAGCCTGTGAGCACACGAGGAGGTTTTCTGAAAGCACCCCATCGGCTTCCCGAAAAGGGAAGGGACTGCGCCCCGCCAGTACCGCGACAGTCCTGTAGAGCTCGACCCGGACGGGACACTCTTCCACCGATAGGAAACATCACGAATTATAAACCAATTGTGTTGATGTAGGAAGACTAGAGAGACAATCATTATATCATTGAGGGGAATTGACAGCCTTCTCAAATATTATTTTGAAATATTCATAGCGATTTTGGCGTGCTCGTCAACGAGTCAAGTATAGCATTGAGAAAGTATCATTTAGTGAAGTGGAACTGATGAGGAAGACTACACATGGTCAACGGATCTCCTCAATGATATGGTTTTCGCAGGTAATGTCCGATAGGCAAATAAAAGAGATAAGATGATGATAGCAAGCCGGAAGAAAGTTTCCTGGAAATCAGTTACCATAGGATAGACACGTGATACGGAGGAAAGAGAAAATTACGTCAGGGAAGTATTGTGTACGAATTTAAATAGTTCAAACCAGAAGGGAAGGCCAAAGAAACTACGGAGGGCCTGCGAGTAAGGAGGCGATTACATGAGACGACGACTTCGACTGTAAAGAAAAAAAACACGTCCAGCCAAATCTAAATAAATAATTAAATTTGGTTAAATTCAAACAAGTGCGAGTCGGACTTGCGCCAAAAGAGTATCAGACAAATCAAATTTCTTCGAAGATGTCATTGAACTAACACCAGATAACCCAGGAGACGTCACTTCTTTACGACAACTTCTTTTAGGTTTCACTGTCATGATGATAACATGATATGACAGCCGGGGCATGGACGAAACTCAGTATGTAATGGATGGTCACCCATCCACGGATCTACCTCGGCAAGCAGAGCTTAGTTTGAGAGTTCGACCTCTGTCGCTGTTATTATGTTGCCACGAGCAGCTCTTCCACGTAGAATTAAGAATGCAAGCTTTTAAACATGACGACTCTCGAAACTGATATTGTCAAACAGTTTGTTTGAGTCGTCATGCACCAAGCTGACATTATGCTTCAGTTGTCGCTTGCATGTTGCAGCGCACTGCTATGCCAAGAGGTCTTCCAAGCTGTGCCACTTAACCACTCCTGAGTCAGTCTGTCCCTGCGTACTGTTCAAGGTCATCGGTCGACGGAGCATAGGGGCGAGACACGCTACGCTTGCTGATACGCGGTACTCCGATAAAATTAAATACTTATAAAATAAGGTTATCAATTCGACCCGCACTTATTTTTAGAGTTGCTTAATTATTTGAACGTAATGGTGATGTAAGTGAGTCTGTGAATTGGCTATTACATCAAACTTTAACGCTATGCTGAAGCTCGGAAATGGAATGATTAATGAGTTTACAAGTTATTTTAAATAGATCACACGTAACACAACATTTCTACGCTAACTGCGGCTTCCCCCCTTTAGGGGGAAGGGAATGTGCCCCGCCCCGCACAGTCCTGTAGAGCTCGACCCCGACTTGAAACTCTTCCACCGATTGAACGAAATTATTTTTTTTTTATTTTAATATTAGCTTTTAACCAATAGAATAAGGATAGGATAATATTAAAGTTTTCGCTTTAAGTTTCAGTCATCATCCGAATCACTACTTTGGCCATCTACTTCTTTGAGTGAGCAGTGACACTTACTGACACATTAGGTTTTTGTAGAAAATTTTGTCGACGCCATCGCTACCAACGGTCACCGTGGTATCTCACTGCTCTTTGAGCTGACTCAATAAAAATCACATTTGTCTTTTTGGACTCCTCTAACCCAATAACTCACAATGTTCACCCTTACTTGCCTCATAAGTGACTTAATGCCTTTGTCTCCCTTTCCCTTTAGACAGAAATTCGCCACATACAATAATCTCCTGGGATTTGTAATAATACTGTTTTGTTAATGCCAATTCATGTGCATCGTACAAGAAGTTTAATTCAAAGAATTTATAAGCGCAAAAGTACGTGATTTTGTTTGTGAGCTCAGCAGAAACACCTTTTACAGGCTCTAATGAGTACTCCCTAACAATAAGTTCTGATTATTCGCGATTACTTTTATATCAACGAAGAAGCATTAGCATCGAGAAAGTATCATTTAGTGAAGTGGAACTGATGAGGAAGACTACATATTATTATGGCCAACGGAACTCCTATGATTTTCGCAGGTAATGTCCGATAGGGAAATAAAACAGGAACTGTCTCGCCAACCCTAAATAAAAATGTAGGCTAAAGGAAAAACAAGTCTTAGTGCGAGTCGGACTCGCGCCCAAAGGGTTACGAACGAATCTTATTTTTTAACATGTTACATGGTAACACTAGAAAACCTTGAAAACATTTTAATAACGTTAAATTATGTTAGGAAACAGATGATTAACCATAGTTATTCATCTATTTTCTCAAATAATTTATCCTCACAATAAATTGTCATCGGTCATTCGGAACCCTTAAACGTGACGATTATCGTATCAGCCTTATGATAAAATAATAATAATAATATCTTGGGACAACTCACACACGGTCATCCGATCCCAAACTGAGCCAGAGCCTGTGCTATGGCAACCAGACAACTGATAAACATACTTATATATTTCTAAATACATGTGTACATATTATTATAGACAAATTACACCCAGACACAGAACAAGTGATCATGCTCATCACAAAAAGATTTGTCCTGGGTGGGAATCGAACCCACGACCTCCGGTTTAGCAGTCAGGGTCACTAACCACTCGACCAACAGGCCAGTCAAAATGATATAAGAGAAAAGATTTAAACCATAAGAATTAAGGATCAATCAAATTGCGTAGCCTTTTCCGCACAACGAGGATGTTACAGTTGTAATGGTATTTCACATGAAGTGTTTGCATTTCTGACCACCGCAACCCAGTAACTGAGCAAAGCGAAACCCCTCGCCAGATTGTTGTCAGATTTTCTGGCTTCTGACTATCCGTAACCACTGTCAAAATGACAGCGAGGGATGAAGGAAACTCCCTATGTAATGGATGGTCACCCATCCACGAACTGACCTCGGCTAGTGTAGCTGAACCTTGAAGTTCGACCCGTACCGCTGTTATTGTATCGCGATGAGCTCTTCCACGTAGAATTAAGAATGCCAGCTTTTGAAACTGAAAGCTCACACAACTGACATAGTCAAACAGTTGTATGAGCTGGCAGACACCAAGCTGACATTATGCTTCAGACGTCGTCTGCATGTTGCAGCGCACTGTTGCGCCAAGAGCTCTTGCAAGCTGCGCCACAACACTGCTCCTGAGTCAGTCTGTCCCTGCGCACTGTTAGAGGTCATCGGCCGACCAAGCATAGGGGCGAGACACGCTACGCTTGCCCATTCGCAGGACTCCGATCCTCTTTTCGACAAAGCTGTGATGTTGTTTAACATACTAATGAAATAAGGTTATCAATTCGTCTCGCACCTATTTTTCGAGTTGCTTAATTATTCGAACGTAATGGTGATGTAAGTGAGTCTGTGAATTGGCTATTACATCAAACTTTAACGCTATGCTGAAGCTCGGAAATGAAATGATTAATGAGTTTACAAAGTTATTGTAAATAGATCACACGTAACACAACATCTCTACGCTAACTGCGGCTTCCCCCCCTTAGGGGGAAGGGAAAGTGCCCCGCCCCGCACAGTCCTGTAGAGTTCGACCTCGTCTTCAAACTCTTCCACCGATTGAACGAAATAAAGAAAACTGATAAAATATAAGTTTTACTTTTAGACTCCTCTAACCCAATAACTCACGATGCTCTTGATTGCCTAATAAGTGACTTAATGCCTTAACCTCCCCTTCCCTTTCGACAAAATTCGCAAGAGCCAATAATCTCCTGTGATTTGTAATAAAACTGTTTTGTTAATGCCAATTCATGTGCATTGTACAAGATGTTTAATTGGCTTTATAATAAAATGCGATTCCATATTATATCGAAATATTCACAGCCATTTTGGTATGCTCGTCAACGAGTCAAGCATTAGCATTGAGAAAGAATCATTAAGTGAAGTGGAACTGATGAGGAAGAATACACGTGGCCAACGGAACTCCTCAATGATATGGTTTTCGCAGGTAATGTCCAATAGGAAAAGAAATGAGATAAGATGAATAAAGCAAGCCGGAAGAAAGTTTCCTGGAAATCTGTAACCATGGGATAGACACGTGATATGGAGGAAAGAGAAAATTACGTCATGGAAGTTTTGTGTACGAATTTAAATAGTTCAAACCAGAAGGGAAGGCCAAAGAAACTACGGATGGCCTGCGAGTAAGGAGGCGATTACATGGGACGACGACTTCTACTGTAAAGAAGAAAAACACGTCCAGCCGACTCTAAATAAATAATTAAATTTGGTTAAATTCAAACAAGTGCGAGTCGGACTTGCGCCAAAAGAGTATCAGACAAATCAAATTTCTTCGAAGATGTCATTGAACTAACACCAGATAACCCAGGAGACGTCACTTCTTCACGACAACTTCTTTTAGGTTTCACTGTCATGATGATAACATGATATGACAGCCGGGGCATAGACGAAACTCAGTATGTAATGGATGGTCACCCATCCACGTACCTACCTCGGCAAGCAGAGCTTAGTTTGAGAGTTCGACCTCTGTCGCTGTTATTGTGTTGCCACGAGCTCTTCCACGTAGAATTAAGAATGCAAGCTTATAAACATGACGACTCTAAAAACTGATATTGTCAAACAGTTTGTTTGAGTCGTCATGCACCAAGCTGTCATTATGCTTCAGTTGTCGCTTGCATGTTGCAGCGCACTGCTGTGTCAAGAGGTCTTCCAAGCTGCGCCACTAAACCACTCCTGAGTCAGTCTGTCCCTGCGTACTGTTCAAGGTCATCGGTCGACGGAGCATAGGGGGCGAGACACGCTACGCTTGCTGATACGCGGTACTCCGATAAAATTAAATACTTATAAAATAAGGTTATCAATTCGACCCGCACTTATTTTTAGAGTTGCTTAATTATTTGTACATAATGGTGATGTAAGTGAGTCTGTGAATTGGCTATTACATCAAACTTTAACGCTATGCTGAATATCAGAAATGGAATGATTAATGAGTTTACAAAGTTACACGTAACACAACATCTCTACGCCAAGTGCGGCTTCCCCCCCTTAGGGGGAAGGGAATGTGCCCCGCCCCGCACAGTCCTGTAGAGTTCGACCCCGACTTGAAACTCTTCCACCGATTGAACGAAATTAAATTTGTTTTTTTTTTTAATATTAGCTTTTAACCCAAAGGACTAGCGACATTAAGTTTTGACATTTCGTATGTAATAATAATAATAATATATCCTGAGACAACTCACACACGGTCATCCGATCCCAAACTAGGCAGAGCCTGTACTATGGCAACCAGACAACTGATAAACATACTTATATATTTCTTAATACATACATATTATACACAAATTACGCCCAGACACAGAACCAATGATCATGCTCATCACACAAAGATTTGTCCTGGGTGGGAATCGAACCCACGACCTCCGGTTAAGCAGTCAGGGTCACTAATATGACAAAAACCAAAACTTTCATAAAAATTGTTGATAATATTAAAGTTTATGCTTTAAGTTTCAGTCATGGTCCAAATCATTAGGTACTTTGGCCATCTACTTCTTTGAGTGAGCAGTGACACTTACTGACACGCTAGGTTTTTGTAGAAAGTTTTGTCGACGCCATCGCTACCAACGGCCACCGTGGTATCTCACCGCTCTTTGAGCTGACCCAATAAAAATCACATTTGTCTTTTTGGACTCCTCTAACCCAATAACTCACAATGTTCACTCTTACTTGCCTCATAAGTGACTGAATGCCTTTATCTCCCTTTCCCTTTCGACAGAAATTTGCCACAGACAATAATCTCCTGGGATTTGTAATAATACGGTTTTGTTAATGCCAATTCATGTGCATCGTACAAGAAGTTTAATTGGCTTTATAATAAAATGCGTAATCAAAGAATATATAAGCACAAAAGTACGTGTTTTTGTTTGTGAGCTCAGCAGAAACACCTTTTACAGGTACTAATGAGTAGTCCCTAACAACAAGTTCTGATTATTCGCGATTGCTTTTATACCAACGAAGAGATTATTGCCTGTGCCCGGGGTGCACCGGCCCGACGACTGCTCATCCACACGGACACGTGTCAGAAGAGGATCAGCAGCCTGTGAGCACACGAGGAGGTTTTCTGAAAGCACCCCATCGGCTTCCCGAAGGGGGAAGGGACTGCGCCCCGCCAGTACCTACCGTGACAGCCCTGTAGAGCTTGACCCGGACGGATCATTGAGGGGAATTGACAGCCTTCTCAAATATTATTTCGTAATATTCATAGCGATTTTGGCGTGCTCGTCAACGAGTCAAGCATTAGCATTGAGAAAGTGACTACACATGACCAACGGAACTCCTATGGTTTTTGCAGGTAATGTCCGATAGGATAATAAAAGAGATACGATGAAGATAGCAAGCTGGAAGAAAGTTTCCTGGAAATTAGTTACCATGGGATAGACACGTGATACGGAGGAAAGAGAAAATAACGTCAGGGAAGTTTTGTGTACGAATTAAAATGGTTCAAACCAGAAGGGGAGGCCAAAGAAACTACGGATGGCCTGCGAGTAAGGAGGCGATTACATGAGACGACGACTTCGACTGTAAAGAAAAAGACACGTCGCGCCAAATCTAAATAAATAATTAAATTTGGTTAAATTCAAACAAGTGCGAGTCGGACTTGCGCCAAAAGAGTATCAGACAAATCAAATTTCTTCGAAGATGTCATTGAACTAACACCAGATAACCCAGGAGACGTTGTTACGACTTCTTCTAGGTTTCACTGTCATGATGATAACATGATATGACAGCCGCGGCATGGACGAAACTCAGTATGTAATGGATGGTCACCCATCCACGGACCTACCTCGGCAAGCAGAGCTTAGTTTGAGAGTTCGACCTCTGTCGCAGTTATTGTGTTGCCACGAGCAGCTCTTCCACGTAGAATTAAGAATGCAAGCTTGTAAACATGACGGCTCTATAAACTGATATTGTCAAACAGTTTGTTTGAGTCGTCATGCACCAAGCTGACATTATGCTTCAGTTGTCGCTTGCATGTTGCAGCGCACTGCTGTGCCAAGAGGTCTTCCAAGCTGCGCCACTTAACCACTCCTGAGTCCGTCTGTCCCTGCGTACTGTTCAAGGTCATCGGTCGACGGAGCATAGGGGCGAGACACGCTACGCTTGCTGATACGCGGTACTCCGATAAAATTAAATAATTCTAATATAAGGTTATCAATTCGACCCGCACTTATTTTTAGAGTTGCTTAATTAATTGAACGTAATGGTGATGTAAGTGAGTCCGTGAATTGGCTATTACATTAAACTTTAACGCTATGCTGAAGCTCGGAAATGGAATGATTAATGAGTTTACAATGTTATTTTAAATAGATCACACGTAACACAACATCTCTACACTAACTGCGGCTTCCCCCCCTTAGGGGGAAGGGAATGTGCCCCTCCCCGCACAGTCCTGTAGAGCTCGACCACGACTTGAAACTCTTCCACCGATTGAACGAAATTAAATTTGTTTTTTTTTAAATATTAGCTTATAACCCAAAGGACTAGCGACATTGAGTGTTAACATTTCGTACATTTATGACAAAAACCAAAATTTTCATAAAAATTGTTGATAACATTAAAGTCTACGCTTTAAGTTTCAGTCATGATCCGAATCACTACTATGGCCATCTTCTTCTTTGAGTGAGCAGTGGCACTTACTGACACCCTCGGTTTTTGTAGAAAGTTTTGTCGACGCCATCGCTACCAACGGCCACCGTGGTATCTCACTGTTCTTTGAGCTGACTCAATAAAAATCACATTTGTCTTTTTGGACTCCTCTAACCCAATAACTCACAATGTTCACTCTTACTTGCCTCATAAGTGACTGAATGCCTTTATCTCCCTTTCCCTTTCGACAGAAATTCGCCTCAGACAATAATCTCCTGGGATTTGTAATAATACGGTTTTATTAATGCCAATTCATGTGCATCGTACAAGAAGTTTAATTGGCTTTATATTAAAATGCGTAATCAAAGAATTTATAAGCGCAAAAGTACGTGTTTTTGTTTGTGAGCTCAGTAGAAACACCTTTTAAAGGTACTAATGAGTAGTCCCTAACAACAAGTTCTGATTATTCGCGATTGCTTTTATACCAACGAAGAGATTATTGCCTGTGCCCGGGGTGCACCGGCCCGACGACTGCTCATCCACACGGACACGTGTCAGAAGAGGATCAGCAGCCTGTGAGCACACGAGGAGGTTTTCTGAAAGCACCCCATCGGCTTCCCGAAAAGGGAAGGGACTGCGCCCCGCCAGTACCGCGACAGTCCTGTAGAGCTCGACCCGGACGGGACACTCTTCCACCGATAGGAAACATCACGAATTATAAACCAATTTTGTTGATGTAGGAAGACTAGAGAGACAATCATTATATCATTGAGGGGAATTGACAGCCTTCTCAAATATTATTTTGAAATATTCATAGCGATTTTGGCGTGCTCGTCAACGAGTCAAGTACTGCATTGAGAAAGTATCATTTAGTGAAATGGAACTGATGAGGAAGACTACTCGTGGCCAACGGAACTCCTATGGTTTTCGCAAGTTATGTCCGATAGGGAAATAAAAGAGATAAGATGAAGATAGCAAGCCGGAAGAAAGTTTCCTGGAAATCAGTTACCATGGGAAAGACACGTGATACGGAGGAAAGAGAAAATGACGTCAGGGAAGTTTTGTGTACGAATTAAAATGGTTAAAACCAGAAGGGAAGGCCAAAGAAACTACGGATGGCCTGCGAGTAAGGAGGCGATAACATGAGACGACGACTTCGACTGTAAAGAAAAAGACACGTCGCGCCAAGTCTAAATAAATCACTAAATTTGGTTAAATTCAAACAAGTGCGAGTCGGACTCGCGCCAAAAGAATATCAAACGAATCATATTTCTTCGAAGATGTCATTGAACTAACACCAGGTAACCCAGGAGACGTTTATACAACTTCATCTAGGTTTCACTGTCATGATGATAACATAATATGACAGCCGCGGCATGGACGAAACTCAGTATGTAATGGATGGTCACCCATCTACGGACCTACCTCGGCAAGCAGAGCTTAGTTTGAGAGTTCGACCTCTGTCGCTGTTATTGTGTTGTCACGAGCTCTTCCACGTAGAATAAAGAATGCAAGCTTATAAACATGTCGATTCTAACAACTGATATTGTCAAACAGTTTGTTTGAGTCGTCATGCACCAAGCTGTCATTATGCTTCAGTTGTCGCTTGCATGTTGCAGCGCACTGCTGTTTCAAGAGGTCTTCCAAGCTGCGCCACTAAGCCCCCCCTGAGTCAGTCTGGCCCTGCGTACTGTTCAAGGTCATCGGTCGAAGGAGCATAGGGGCGAGACACGCTACGCTTGCTGATACGCGGTACTCCGATAAAATTAAATACTTATAAAATAAGGTTATCAATTCGACCCGCACTTATTTTTAGAGTTGCTTAATTATTTGAACGTAATGGTGATGTGAGTGAGTCCGTGAATTGGCTATTACATCAAACTTTAAGCGCTATGCTGAAGCTAGGAAATGGAATGATTAATGAGTTTACAAAGTTATTTTAAATAGATCACACGTAAGAAAAAATCTCTACGTTACCTGCGGCTTCCCCCCTTGGGGGCAAGGAATGTGCCCCGCCCCGCACAGTCCTGTAGAGCTCGACCCCGACTTGAAACTCTTCCACCGATTGAACGAAATTTGTTTTTTTTTTTTTTAATATTACCTTTTAACCCAATTGACTAGTGACATTGAGTGATGGCATTTCATAGACATGTTAATAACAAAAACCGAATTTTTCATAAGAAAGCGTTGGCAATATTTAAGTTTTCACTATAATTGTTGGCACACAGCAACGGATAACCGGCAGAGTTAAGAAACATCATAATATTCGAGACCGCAGCAACTGCGCTGAGCACAAGTTTCAGTCATGGTCTCAATAACTTCTTTGGCTATCAACTTCAGTGAGGAAGCGGTGACACTTACTGACACGCTAGGTTCCTGCGGAAAGTTTTTTCGACGCCATCGCTACCAACGGCCACCGTGGTATCTTACTGCTCTCTAAGCTGACTTAATAAAAATCGCATTCGTCTTACTTCCCTAATAAGTAACTTATTGCCTTTGTCTCCCTTTCCCTTTAGACAGAAATTCGCCACAGACAATAATCTCCTGGGATTTGTAATAAAACTGTTTTGTTAATGCCAATTCATGTGCATGCGTAATCAAAGAATTTATAAGCGCAAAAGTACGTGTTTTTGTTTGTAAGCTCAGCAGAAACACCTTTCACAGGTACTAATGAGTACTCCCTAACAATAAGTTCTGATTATTCGCGATTGCTTTTATACCAACGAAGAGATTATTGCCTGTGCCCGGGGTGCACCCGCCCGACGACTGCTCATCCACACGGACACGTGTCAGAAGAGGATCAGCAGCCTGTGAGCACACGAGGAGGTTTTCTGAAAGCACCCCATCGGCTTCCCGAAGGGGGAAGGGACTGCGCCCCGCCAGCACCGCGACAGTCCTGTAGAGCTCGACCCGGACGGGACTCTCTTCCACCGATAGGAAACATCACGAATTATAAACCAATTGTGATGATGTAGGAAGACAGGAGAGACATTCTCTATGCCAATGAGATAAGAAAACAGGCGCTCCACCTGATTGATAAGCAGTCACCGCTGCCTGCGATCATCTGTTAATAGTATTGCATGCAGAAGCACTACAGAAGACGCTAGTGTGAGAGTTATAGTTGTATTGTCAAATACAAGAGCTAAGTTCCAAAATCTGTCATAAGTGCATTGTAATGACAGATTTAAGAATGCTGGGTTGGTCATATGACCAATCTACCATTGAAAAAGTGGCCAAAAATTTTTAAGCAACTTAAGAGGTACTTTGAAACCGACTAGGAATGGAGAAAACTTTTCAAATATCATAAGCGAAAATGGCGATTTTGGTGTTTTCATCAACAAGTCAAGAAAATTATTCAGAGAGTATCGTTTAAGAAGAAGAACGGATGATTAAGACTACACGGTTGATTCCATAAACATGTCTTAGTGAAGGCTCTTGGTTCTTGATAATATGGTTTGACAGCTCAGTTCGTGAGGACTTCACCCAACCCGACATGTTTACAGAATCGCACGCAGAGTTGGCCATCAGAAATCCTCAATGATAATTATACCTCAAGTAAATGGCATATCCCTATATGACATTACAGCTAAACCTTAATAGTGTGAAGTTTTATACCAAAGTCCCTGCTCTGTTATAAAACTTCACAGTATTTAGGTTTAGCTGTCTGGTACCACAATTAAAACAATTGATGCAAAGATAAAAGCACCACGAGGTTCAAAATAAGTTTAATTTCGGTTATCGGTGCCAAGTAAAGAAGAAACAAAACCAGAAACACCGACTTGTGAATTTAAAGTTATTTTGCACTTGGTAGTGTTTTTGTTCGGAAGTGAGGTTTTAAGGCGACGCCTTTAATATAGCCGAGATAATGCAAAGCGACAAATGACCATGTTTCAAACGACGGTTTTCAATTCCTACACTTCCTCGAAAAAACTGGCCAAGTGCACGGCCAGTTGGACTTGCAGACGTAGATCTCCGTACCATACATTTTTCTTGTATGGGGCCCACTTTAATTTTCAACTAGATTGTGGGGCGGTGACAACAGTATTCTGAGGACAGTGGCGGAGAATATCTACTCTCGTATTGTGAGACGTTCTGTGGGGGGGATGAACGAGTGAAATACTTTCCTCTCACTCGTACCTCGCCCACATGAAGCGAACTAAAATAACATTGGATTTATAAATAAAATAATATATTTACTAACATTAATTATAAGAAATTTACTAACAAAGTGGATCGTATGTTGTCTTAATTAAAGAATTAATTATTATTATTTATTTTTTATAATTTTTCCTTTATTTATTCCTCTGCCAAATCTTTGTTTTTTGATAAAATTCGTGATTCTAGGTCAACGGGAACCATATAGGTTTTAGACCCAAAACCTATAGGGTTCTTTCGGTTGACCTAGAATTGTCAATTTTAGTTAAAAGCAAGGTGTTACAGCACAAGTAAAGGGAAAACTCCGAAAAATTCAAAAAAGTTTGAAAACGAAGGTAATATTTGGTACTAATAAGTTTTCGCGGAAATCTAAATTTGCCCATAATTTTTTATCGTGTTGACTCAGGATGTTGATTTTGACTATAGACCTGAGTATCTGGTATAAATTTCAACTTGCTAGGTCCACCCGTTCCTTAGAAAATCGGTGGTGACACACGGACAGACAGACGGACATGAGAGTGATCTTATAAGGGTTCCTTTTTTTACCTTCTGAGGTACGCAACCTTAAAAACAAACAAAACATTAAAATAATATGTTGATTCTCAATAATTTTGTGACGAATGCTTGCAGATTTTTTTCGTGGGGCGCGTTTTGTTTTCAAGGAGATACATATTGCTAAACAACTACGTTGAACATAAATCAATTTGATTTGTGGACTATAGTTAATAAATAATGAAAAATTAAATTTAATATTTTATGATTATTTGCAATTTATTAGCCTATTCTAGTTATTTACAAAACTGTAAGGATTTCCATGGCTGTCATCTCGACAGTAATTTAAAAAAAAATCGCTTTACTACCCGTCAGAGGTGAAAAAGAGCTTGGAATGACAAATGCAAAACCAAATTGCTCTAGAATGCAAGATTCTAGATGATAAAACACGTACGACTGGCATTATTGTCAAACAGTTTGTGTGTGCATTATAATCTCCAAGCAAGCATTAAGTCCTAAGGCTGAGTTGGTCAAACTCATCCTCTAGTAGCCCACCGTTGGGCCAAGATGTCTTCTAAGCTGCGATACAACACCCAGTCCTGTGCCAGTCTATCCCTGTGCACAATCTAAGGTGATTGGTCCGCCAAGCTTTGGGGCGCTACAGGCAGCGCTTGCTGATACGCGGTCTCACTTCACTTCCTTGTTTTTAGAACAATCTGGATAACTTCCTTAATGGATTTATTATTTTAATTGATGCTTAATCCTCGAAAAAAAAAAGTTTCCATAAAATTGGCCCATGGGTCAACGAATAATTGCTCTTTCAATTTAAACATAGCTGGGATGACCCAAACGAAGTACGTAAATATCTCACGTACTTTGTTTTGGTCACCCTCGTGATGAACTGGAGTTCTCCCAAAGTGTGCCTGTCTAAAGATAAATCTCTAGAGATAACTTTTGAAATATTAAGACCATGTGAGTCGAAATGTCGAATGATTATCTTTAGAGTAACTCTTAAGACTTAAGATTGCACTTACTTTTACAAGATTTCGTGTTTCTTGTGTCCTTGTGGAATCAAAATACAAATAAATCACGGAGTACTGATTATATTGTTTACATTTAAGTAGGTAAAAAGTAGGGACCTTTATTAGTCACAGGGACACACACAAGGACTAATTTAAGTTAGTTAGTACTTACTTGAATTATGGTAGGTAAATAAAAAGAACTTTCGCAACAATCGTTGATTTATAAGAAGTGTATAGTTGTAGTTCAAGTATTTACTTAATATTAGAAAACTGAAAGGGGATAGAACTTTTGTGGCATAGCCCCGCCGGTCCTTTCGTCGAGCCATCTTGGCCTTGGTGTACTGCGATGCCTTTTTGCATTTAACGGGAACCATTTGTTGGTTCTTTTTGCTAATATCTCGTCTGATATGTGGCAGACATTTCCGGCCTAGTCTTTTTCAAAAATAGTCCAATCAAGCCGGGTTTTTTAAATTTGAATACAATCTCCTACATTTATAATCACGTGATTAGTTTATTTTTAATGATTTTCATTGCTCTTACATGGTGACATTATCTCTAAATATATCAGCAACGTGACACCCTGGTGCAGCATAATCCTTACATTTTTGTTTTTTCTAATAATCTTGACGTGAAAATGGTCGTCTAAGGGGAAAGGTAATTGCCACAGCCTTGTAGGGCTCGACCCCGACTTGAAAATCTTTCATCGATTAATCAAAGAAATTAACTAAAAATACAATTGTTTAAAACTGAACAGAAAAGATGGAAACCATATCATGTACAAAATAACCTGAACACGCAGTGTTGATTTTAAAACCTCTATTCAAGTCCCCCAGTCGAGTCAAAAGATGACACCCTGGTGAAATGAGTATTCTTACTTAATTGACATACATATAAATTATCAATAGCATAACAAAATCTCTACGTTAGCTGCGGCTTCCCCTCTGAGGAGGAAGGGAATGTGCCCCGCCCCGCACAGTCCTGTAGAGCTCGACCTCGACTTGAAACTCTTCCACCGATTTAAAAATGCTAAAAAATGGAAACCAGGCGTGATTCAGATCACACTTCAATCATCATAATTCGTAGTTGCATCCGGCTGATTGGCTGAATGTGAAAAAGGTGAACAAGCAAAACAAAATCTCTACGTTGACTTCGGCTTCCCCTCTGAGAAGAAAGGGAATGTGTCCCGCCCCGCACAGTCCTGTAGAGCTCGACCCCGACTTAAAACTCTTCTACTGAATAAAAAAAGCATAAAAATGGAAACCTGTTGTGATGAACAAGCAAAACAAAATCTCTACGTTAGCTGCGGCTTCCCTTCTGAGGAGGAAGGGAATGTGCCCCGCCCCGCACAGTCCTGTAGAGCTCGACCCCGACTTGAAGCTCTTCCACCGATTTAAAAATGCTTAAAAATGGAAACCAGACGTGATTCAGGTCACACTTCAATCATCATAATTGGTAGTTGCATCCGGCTGATTGGCTGAATGTGAAAAAGGTGAACAAGCAAAACAAAATCTCTACGTTAGCTGCGGCTTCCCCTCTGAGGAGGAAGGGAATATGCCCCGCCCCGCACAGTCCTGTAGAGCTCGACCCTGACTTGAAACTCTTCCACCAAATAAAAAAAGCTTAAAAATGGAAACCAGTTGTGATGAACAAGCAAAACAAAATATCTACGTTAGCTGCGGCTTCCCCTCTGAGGAGGAAGGGAATGTGCCCCGCCCCGCACAGTCCTGTAGAGCTCGACCCCCACTTGAAACTCTTCCACCGAATAAAAAAGCTTAAAAATGTAAAACAGTTGTGATGAACAAGCAAAATAAAATATCTACGTTAGCTGCGGCTTCCCCTCTAAAGAGGAAGGGAATGTGCCCCGCCCCGCACAGTCCTGTAGAGCTCGACCCCCACTTGAAACTCTTCCACCGAATAAAAAAGCTTAAAAATGTAAAACATTTGTGATGAACAAGCAAAATAAAATATCTACGTTAGCTGCGGCTTCCCCTCTAAAGAGGAAGGGAATGTGCCCCGCCCCGCACAGTCCTGTAGAGCTCAACCACGACTTGAAACTCTTCCACCGAATAAAAAAAGCTTAAAAATGGAAACCAGTTGTGATGAACAAGCAAAACAAAATATCTACGTTAGCTGCGGCTTCCCCTCTAAAGAGGAAAGGAATGTGCCCCGCCCCGCGCAGTCCTGTAGAGCTCAACCACGACTTGAAAATCTTCCACCGAATAAAAAAAGCTTAAAAATGGAAACCAGTTGTGATGAACAAGCAAAACAAAATATCTACGTTAGCTGCGGCTTCCCCTCTAAAGAGGAAGGGAATGTGCCCCGCCCCGCACAGTCCTGTAGAGCTCAACCACGACTTGAAACTCTACCACCGATTGAAAGAATAAAATATATAAATATATATATAAAAGTCCATTTAACAATGTTAATAAGAAATAAAGTAAAATTAACTAAAATGATATGAATAAACGGAATGTAAGAGAAATAACCTGCAGGTGGAGGCTGCTTCGCAAACTTTCTGACAAAAAACATACGAGTGCGATAAACTAATATATAAAATTCTCGTGTCAGTGTTTGTAACAAAACTCCTCCGAAACTGCTTGACCAATTCTTATGAAATATTATGTGTGTTTTCAGTCGGTCTGAGAATAGAACGTAAACTATATTTCTTACCCCTGATGAAAAGGGTGGAACACACCAAAAAAAAAAATTATTTGGCATTAAAAATAAATATAATCCTAAATTATCACCCTTCTACCACCAACCCCTATGTTTTAATAGCGATAGTGGTACATTAATTATTACTAGAAATTATTTAAATGACTCATTGGGAGTTGGATTCTCACACGAAGAGTTACGTACCATATACCATATAAAACACGTTTCTTGTGTGGCCCCCTTTGACTTTTAATTTTATTATTTGTTGTCGCTATAACAACAAAAATAATAATAGAATATAAATAGAAATAAACTCTGGGTGAAAATTTCAACTGTCTACCTATGACGGTTCTTGAGATACAGCCCGCTGACATTCAGATGGACGGACTACGGACGGACAGCGGAGGCTTGGTAATAGGGTTCCGTTGGTAACCCATCGGGTACGGAACCCTGAAAATGATACAGAGTTATGTCCTTATTAGAAACTTAGTAATCTTAGTAATACTATCTACCTACTCTCCATCTCGATTTTCCGATGCCCATAAAGTCACTCGTTCTCCTCCATACAGATCTTCGCATTGGAAACGTGCTTTTTTTGACTTTGTCAATTCAAAAGCGCTGGTTTAGTTCAAAAACTGAGGATTGGCTTCGAATTTTGTATGTACAAATTGCATGATTGTGACTAAGAAAAAAAATATATTCATAAAATAGAGGCAATAGTTCAAAGAACCCGGTATAACATAAGGACTATCCCGTCCTATCTCAGTTAAAAAACAACTTGTCGCGCATGTGGTTGTTGTAACAAAGTGCTTCTTTTGCTTGGCATAAAAATGTTTCAGTAGAAATTCTGCGGCCTTCGAAATGATTCCGTGATTCGTTATTTTGGAAGAATTGTCAAGTGTAAGACTCGGGCACGTTATGGCTGCAATGAAGTTTTGACGTTAACAATATAAAAAATATAAACTCGTTAGCCTCACGGTTACCGTTACGTTTATATTATTGTCATCAATTTAGATTAAAACGTCATAACGTCATTCGAGCCAATTGTCAAGTTAACTCGCACGAGTACCTAGTAGTTACCAACAAGGTCTTAATGGCCAGTAGATGAGAATCAAACAGTTTCGTAATAAAATAATTTTAATGAGTTCATGGTTTTTCTACGATACTTAGATGCAACCTGTTATACATAAAGTGCAATATTAAAAATCTTTTGATTTTCACATGTTTATATTCCAAGCACTTTTCCTAATACTACATAACTCATAGGAAAATATCCCGCATGAACGTAACAACTTCAGATAAGTAAAACAGTTACTTTGTTTTCAAGAACGGCAAAAAACGTACTCGCCAAATCCTTCAAAATTAAGGAAGGGATACCTAACATAAGTTAGGTTTACATATTAATTAGATGGCATTCCGGATACATAGCAAAGCACGCCACCTAGTGACCGTTGATGGAAGCTTCATAGCGGCCACAGTGCAGACAGCCGACTGCCTGTACTTTGCCCGCGATAGCCATGCAACGTGCGTAGATGGTGCTACAAAAATCCTCGGAAAATAGAGGTCGCTCCACGAAGCCTGTAGAACCCCAGGAAACATCTGTGTCGGACAACACGGGAGTCTCATTGACGAAAATAGAATCCGTCATAAAAAAGATGGCGCTGTTATCGCTGGGTACGCGTGATTCCGCCACCCTGCGATAGATGGCGGTTGGAGTAGTAAGGGAAGTTCGGAAAATATTCGCCAAATTAGAGGGCCGTAGTGATGTTGATGATATATAATCCCGAAGGGGTATGGCAGAAGTGTACTTATTGAAGGTACAATGGACTTGGACAGTGGAAACCTTAATTTTTCTAGTTATGTTTATGTAAAATGTTAGGGACCGGGCCAACTGTCACCAAACAGAGATAGTGACTAATTAATGTGAGGCCTTGTGTTGTATCAAGGCGGACCCACCAATAATATCAACATTCTTGGAGGCCTCTACAAGTCAGACAGAGCATTCTTCTACTGGTGGAACCCATACAGGCATTTTAGACTCCTCTAATGTAGCGTGGAGAGCACTCCGGGTAATACTTTAAATTTAATCTGAACTGCAAGACAACATCTTGCAGATATTAAATTTCGATTTGAAAGATCAATTACCGGGCTTTTATTAGTGAAAAATAACATGGTATCTTCTGGCAAATTTGCTCATTGTAAAAACCCCAATACAGTTTAAAATTATTTTACGAGGCTATTCAAGGTTCCTTTTAGAATATTTTTTTTAATGTTTTGGAAGGATTTATTTTTAATGTTTCTCATTTTTGTTTTATTTTTAATTAATTGCCATTATTATTACTTCAGTCTTTAAATTTGAATAACTTCTTAATGTGTTTAATTTGTTATTTATGTTAAAAATTAAAATTAGATGTAGACGTATTATTTAGGGCAGCACTATTATTCTGGTGAGCGCTATGTACGCCTTAATTGTAATGTGTGTTAGTTATTTTGTTATTGAGCTTGTTCTGAATTGTGCAATGTATGTGATGTGGCTGTACTTAACTGAAATAAATAAATTGAAAAAAAAAACAAGTTGGATGTAGTTTGCCTTACAGAACATTGGTTAAAAGCCCACCAAGTAAGGTCAATTAATTATGAAAATTATTGAAAGGGCATTGTTACACTGATAATGACGGTTGAATATATGTACAATTGAATTGTCCTGCATTGAGCTTATAAGCATATTATAATAACTCTGCTCGGCTGTGTTGTGCTCTTTTGTATTGCGAAATAAAAAGTATTTGTAGTATAAATTTGGTTAGTTCAGAGTACTCTATGCTTGTCAGCCAGACTCAAGTGATGAGCGATTACTAACACTGAAACACTATTATCGGGGTTATGTTAATCGATACGATTCTCAATTTATAAATAAAAGGACATTTTGAGGTAGGATCACAGCCAAAGAGCTGTGAACCCCTGGTGAATGGGTCCCGCAATACCGTTGCAAATAAATCTGCTATCACGAACATGACACAGCGAGTCACAGCTATCGTTTCTATGCTGGCCATAAAATCATCGTGTAATGAAACGGAATTTGCCAATCCGGAACGCAAATTAGATAAAATCAAGTTGAATAACGGATCACTATCCCGTCAATAACAACAATATTAGAGTTTCATATGCGGACTCGTTGAAACATTTTAATTCTCTTGATTCTTAATTGTACACCAATGCAACTTAAATAATAATATGCAGTCATAATAAAGTTCAAAGAAAATGTCCAAAGGCGAGCCATAAGTGGTCCCAGCGATGGAGGCACGTGCTCCGCCTGCTTGGTTGCATATCCTACATCGGCCTGGTCAGCTGATTATACCACTTCATCCGTGACAAAACAAGCGCTTATGAAAGCAATTAAGTGTAGTGACGACGGTTTTCTAATTGTAAACGTGAATAAAACAACAAAGTCTACGCGTCATAAGTGAAAATCAGCTTAAAAAATTGGAATCTCTGGATGCAATCAAGGCCTCTGGTTTACGACTAGGCAAGCCAAAATGTGATGTACCATCATCCATTGAAAATGGTCAAATATTAAAGATGAGCTGCAAATAAAAGAGGACGACTTTATAAAGTCAACCAAAACTATCCGCAGGCATTCTTTAGACAACGGTCGGAAATTGATGGCATTGAAATAGAATTTGCGGCACGTAAGCACTTTAGTATCTACTAAAGATACATTATTTATTTATTGATTAAGTTCCCTGCCGTTTTATTTATAATTAGCCTTTGCGCGCGACTACGTACGCGCATATTTCGTTTTTTCCAGTTCCCGTACTTCCTCGTGAATGTGGCTGTCACCGGAAAATAGAAAACTCCGTAAGAGTATAAAATAACTTGAGAGATTGTAAACTCTCGAAAACTTGTCAACTGAACATTTGGAATACTATTTTACGTATCAGAATTTGATAGTCTATAACCTCGCGGAGTCATTCCGAGAAATTGTGGACTGAAAACATTCTTTAATTCTTTATTGTACACCATAACAGCTTATATTAATTCACAGTGATTTAAATAGTTCATGTACAAAGGCGAGCTTAACTCAAAAATGAGTTTTCTATTCCGAGAAATTGTGGACTGAAAACATTCCGAGATATCGTGGACTGAAAACATTCCGAGAAATTGTGGACTGAAACCCTTCTCAGCTTTATTATATTAGTATAGTATAGATGTTGAAGTAGTTCGGTGCCTATATTGTCAACAGTTCGGTCACGTTAAGAAAAACTGCGACAGCTGTTAGGAGGCACACGAAACAAAAGATTGCCCGCATTAAGACAACTTAAATTTTACACCGACTTGCGTGGCGTGTAATCGTTTTAACAAACCGTGCGATCGTCGTACGTATCCTCAGACTATACTACCTACTAAACACTAACTACTAATAATGGATAGTTTAACCATAGTACAATTTATTAAATCTCCATACGATGGGGAGGCGACATCTGAGCTGGATAAGTTGGTTTGAGGTTTTGTCTTGTGGTCTGTCTTTTCAAACCTTAAAAACTATTTATGAGCCGAGCCGACTTACTGAAGTTATTTGTGCTACGGGGCACCTGTTTGGGCCGATGGGGCCACTATATGGGGTGGTTCAACGTGAATTGCTTCAAAGCCAGCGTTTGGCTTTGATATTCTTCTGAAGCTTTACCTCTACTTGCAGGTATGCAGCCTGCAGGCCCTGTCGATCTGGAGGTCCAGCAATGTGCTGGAATGTACTACTCCGCCCTAAAGATCTGGTACCCAGAGTTTTTACCGCAACGCGATCTCTAGATTAATTAAACCTAGACTCACGTCTGGGAGGAACTTTTATCCGAATGGCAATGTAGGTGGGAAAGTTCCATCAAAGGCCGTCACCTCCACCAGTTCTTCCCATCCGTTCGTGAGCTGCTGGATCGGACTTGGCTCGAGGTGGATCACTGTGTTGCCAAATTTCTTACAGGTCTTTATCTTGTTATTTATGGCTTCGCCTCTGTAAATATTCTACATCTGACCATGAATACGAACAATCCGAACATCATATCTTATGGGAGTGTATTCTTTGGCAATCTAAACTAATGATAGATGGTATTAAGGTAACATCTGGAGTTGTTAACTGTACGGACCTTGTAGAAAACAAAACAAAGGGGATGGAACCTTTGTGGCATAGCCACTATTTTTTTTCAAAATCACGGCGGTCTATAAAATAGATATAAATTGGTACAGGACATTCAAACAAAGAAAAAAAGGCAGAGCAGAAATATGGTGCTCTAAAGTGTCACATTGTAGAGATATTTGGAGGTAAAGTTGCAAGGTGAGAACATTGAAAATCATTAAAACTAGACCGGCTTTGATTCCCTTGCGAGCTTCAAAACATGCGCCATAAACGGAGCATAAACAGCCTTTATATCTTTAGATTGCGTTGACTTAAAAGTTTGATTTTTTCACTGCTCCTAGAGGTAGTGATTATATGATATTAATTTCAGCTTGATTGCTCCACGTGTTCCTGAGAAAAAAGGTAGACAGACAGACGGACAACGTGATTCTAAAAGGGTTCCGGTTTGATTTAACAATTTCTATAAGTAAAACACCATTTTTTGACCTATTATTTGAAATTAAATTGTTTTAATGATAGGCATTGTTCGCACATGGCGACTTTATGTCGGCAACGTGAAATTTTAGGGCACCATGTTTTTAAACATAATGGGGAATGCTCGGGGAGTTTGACCTCCGAATCCAATAACTGTGAATGTGTTAGATTTGTTCAGTTTTCGCCTAATTTTGTCACCCACTTGTGGAAAAGAAAAAAAAATCCTTTTTCGCCGCATTCTGAACAAAGTTCCGTTTTCGCCCACATTTCATCACACTAATATCACTAAGGTAAAGGTTTGTGAGTGTGTGTGTATGTTTGTTACTTCTTCACGCGCAAACGGCTGGACCGACTTAGATGAAATTTGGTGTAGAGATTGTTTGAGTCCCGGGAAAGGACATAGGATTTTATACCGGGAGTATGTTCCCTTGGGATAATTATCGACAATAACGCGGGTGGAGTCGTGGGCAGTAGCTAGTTTGTTTATCAAAGTACAGTCAGTCAAATATTAATGTGAAAATTCTGAATTGTGTTTTATAGACAAAATACTGTTGTTGTTGTTTCTTTTTTTAATTTGATTTTATTTAACAAAGATGAGAAAAAATGGTCTATCTAACAGCAATGAACTTTATATTTTCTGAAATATTAAATTCATTTCATTTATCTTTTAGGCTTTGCTATTTCAGTTATAGAAGCTGCGACTAATAGTTGTGTCCCAGTTTTGAAATATTGGGGTTGACGTTAATACACTTCTATTCTTAACGAGTTAAGATAAACCAAGTTACGAATAGTAATGAGGGAAATGTTTTCTGAAAGGGCTTTTCAAGATCTTATTTTATGTCAACTACGAACAATTAAGTCCCAGTTTTGAAAAGGAACAAGAGCATTGAGGCTGATACTTTCTAAAGTGGTTTCTTAATGATGTATTTGTACTAAGTTTGAAGTTTATTGGCCCAAGGAATAACATTTTTCATACAAACTTCCACCCCTCATTCTAACCCTTTACGGAAGACTTTCCTAAAATAATTTCTTAGCTAACGTCTTCTACTTATAATCTACCTACACGCCAAATTTCATCACCATATATGAAGTCGTTTTTAAGATTAATTGATTAATCAGTGAATGACTTTTCACTTTCATATTATAGAAGATAGCTTCCACCAGCAGTTACGCCTGCGTTAAAGCTGAAAATTATTCACCCAATTCCAAGTTTGTCCCTAGTGCCAAGTTTCATCCAAATCTTTTCAGCCGTGAAGATGTGCCGTTGAGACGTGAAGATGTAACAAACAGACAGACAAGTTACTTTCACATTTATAAAATTAGAATGTATTTTTGGCAAAAACTATTCCAATAAGCCGATAATGCATCAGATTATATAATTATGTAGGTATACACTATGTATTCTTTAAATAAAGAGCAACGAATTTTAAAGGGTATTTTTTGTTATATACCTTATTAATAATGCAATCCAACAGGTTTCATATTATACGTTCACAGTAATTGGACCCATTGGCGCTAAAGGCACTCCACTATAACAGTATTTGGAAATACTCCGTAAGTTCTTACGTTTCTCTGCAAACTGGCATAATTTAAAATCTGCCATCGCTATTTTGATTTTTCTGCAAAGTTATGGCGAACGATGAAACTGGTATCTGTAATTGCTCCGTTGATCTCGCAGTCGCAGGCGCGCCGTTGGTCCTGCATCAGATTTCTCCTTGCTCCTGTCGGATTACTGTCCCATAGGAATATGAGAGTGATGAAAGAAGGAGTGCACCTGTGCTTGCGCACACACGCCTGCACTATAATACATATGTCCCTCGGCGATGGTTTGTCTCTGTCGAGATTAGCTGCCGTGGCCGATATCGGTCAGTAGGGTGAATTTTTAAAATGTGCAAGGATGACTAAATCCGAAACTATGAGGAATATCGAAAAACACTGAAAGTGTCTCGAGCCCGATTTTGATGAAATATAAAACTGAATCAATGGATATTTATAAAGTTTTCTAAAGTTTTGAGTTGCTTAGATAATAAATAAGTACCGATTCTGTTCAACACCTTTTGATAGGTACCATAAAATTCATCATCATCAGTAAAACCGAAAGACGTTCACTGCTGGACATAGGCCTCCCCAAGTGTCACCACATCACTACCCTCCTGTTTGCGAATTCTCGTGGCCTACAACACGTCATCGGTGTACCTTAGGGGAGGCCGCACCATGGCTGCGTCTTCTAGTACGCATGACAAAATATTGTATTTTCAAACTACGAGCATGTTAAAATTCGTGTTTAGGTCGGTTTCCCCTTAAGTTGATGAGACTACGATCTTCTAGAGCTCGTCCCATAAAGTATAAAGAAGTTCAACTTCATTGAGAGGACAAACAATGGATTGAAAGAAATACTAAATCATCGTCATCTTCCTGCCCTTAATAAATAAGATTTAGGAATTCACAGTTATCACAGCCATTATGAGGTTAAGTGTCATTAGTGAGATTCTAGATTGTATCTGCTAATCTTAACTGCTCTCGTTTGGTGGAGGGGACACCACTCGGGCTAGCCACCATCAGCTCAAACCTTTATGAAGTTTGTCTACCCGACACAAATATTGGTATTGCTGATGATTGAGGAGCACAGCTCAGTCAAGATAAGCTACTAGCTTGAATAGCATTTGATTTGATGATTGTATATTGATAAGCGTACGCAGCCTACTATTATAACATGCTACTATACTAAGTGAAACCCTACCTTAGACTGCCGCGGCGTGGTTGTCGCTTTAACGAAGTACCTCTTGTAAGCTCTTAGAGCACATCTTCAAAAGGATGATGATTCGGATGAATGGATGAGCGACATATGTATAACCACCGGCCAAGTGCGAGTCATATTATTTTTGCCACAGCCTTTTAATTGGTTTAACTGCAATGTTTACGTTAAAAACTATTTATAGGTATTTTTTTTGGTAATAGTCTGTCTTCATCTCACAATAAGCAATTTCCATTGAAAATAAAATTGTGGTCTATCGTATTTCCCGCAAAAAATATTTGTTAACATTCAGTGTCCGTCTTTGGGTCACAATAGTTCACATGTGTACCATATTCAACTTGAACGGGTCTCGTAGACTCGGAGAAAACTACCTGTGACAGGCGGTCAGACACGCGAGTGATCTTATTGATAAGATAGTGATAGGGTTAACAATCTTTCATATTGTCGGTTTTCTATCGAAAATGAGCCGCAAGTTTTTTATCGCGAACAAAATGCTTACCGCGTTAAGTTAGAAAGTTTAGAATACAGGATTAAATAAACAAAAAGTAACGATACTTATAATAAATAAACAAGTCGACCTGTTGATAGTCAAAGTTTATAAGAGGCAAGGTATGATTTTTCTGTAAGACTGGTAATACCGGTGAAATACGGTTAACGTTTTAGCACTCTGTTGATAACAATTTTTGTAGTTTTCCCCCTAAAACCTATCAACTACCTAAAACTATCAATTGATTTTCCTTTTCCTGATTTACACTGAAAACAACACAAAATGGAACCACAATTTTCAAAGCAATAACGTTTAATTATATAAAACAAAAAATGGACCCAAAATATTCTTCACGTTTTGTTTTGTTATGATAAAAACGTTTTCCCTTAAAAGCATGTTGTTGTCAAATCGACAGTAAAAATGAAAACATTTGGTCGGCGTATATTATTGAATATTGTGCACAAATAAGTTTTACATCAACATGCATTTAAGTGTAGGTAAGCTTATAATTTAGGACTCACCGATTGTACGGGATCTCAGCTCCGGAACTGGCCACATCCCATGGAGGCTTCGACTGCTTCTGGAAGCCGGCGCCGCCCCCCGCAAACATGCTCACTGATAACACTCACTGGTAACACAAAACAACACTCACAGCACGCACTTTATGTTCGTCACACACAACACTTATTCACTTATGCACACTGACCACAGCGCGTTTGTTTATATATTTTCGCGTATTTTTTTCCGCTGAAGCGATCTCTGCGTCCGCGTGGACGCGCGCTCTCTCGCGCTATCTCTATCTTTAAATATTTTCGGAGTACGTAAAGTATTCGTGGATTACGAAGCGCGTCCTACCGCACAGCCGCAGTCACAGACTGCTGAGTTTTATTTTTATACTGGACAGTTTTTCTGCTCAGATTTGCGTAATTACTAAAACTCGGTTTAGAAGTGGACAATTAAATAATATGGTTTGTATCATTAACGCCGCGAGTTTGGAATAGACGGTGAAGTTAATAATAAACTCATTTATTATAACAGTTTTCGCGTCTTGCATCGCGCATTAGGTCAATGTCGAGATTAAATAGCTACAATAAGAACCGTTCATAAAATTACGGACGAATTTTTACGTTCAACAAATTAAAATGTAATTGTTATGAACACTAATCATCATTTAATTTTTAAATCATCCAATTTAGAATAATAAATGTGTGTTTACATTCGTATCATATTCGTGATGTTAAAAGTTTGTCCGTGACATTCAATCGTTGATTGGTATGTTGGAGTGGGTACCCACCCAAACATACGTATACGTATACAGTAGGTACAGTCCCCTCCACTTCATATATTACTCTTGCTATATTATCGATACCGGAAGTTTTAATAAACTTAACACACAAACACATGGATCGGTTCAGGACAGCCAAAAAACGATTTTTGTTCTAGATAATTGTCTATATCTTCCGTATGAAGGAAGGAAGTTCTTCTGTATGGAAAACAGAACCCTTGGAGCGGTTACGCACTGCATCCGATTCGTGAAAATTTGGATCTAGAGTCTTAAAACTCGGACTGAATTCGGATATTGCTTGTGCACTAATCCTATATCTGATCTAAAACCGTGCTATTCTCTTTGGATATGTCCGATTTGATTTCGGGGTAACGCGAAAGCGTTATACAAACAGTACTACGGCTACTTCAGTCCGTCAATATTTCTTCCGAATTCGGAAGTCGGACCTAGTGCGTACCATACAAAAGTTCTTTGACTACTTCGGGACGTATTATCACGGATTCGAATGGGATGCAGTGCGGAACCGCTCTAATATAATCACTCGGTTTTTTTTTGTGAATTTTGGATAATTTTACCGGTTCATCGTCATTACAATGTTAGCGAGCTGGCAAAAAAATACGAAAATTATTGCTGTTGCACCACATGATGCCTCTTATGCCCGGTTTCTGAAGTACTTTGTCAGTAGTTTATCTGTCCGTTAGCAACTAACCGACGAATGGCGTTATGACAAATAGCGTTAACGGACAGATAAACGACTGAAAAAAACCTCAGAAACAGGGCATTAGAAACTTTGTCTATCAACTGATCAATTTTTTTATTTAGTTAACCTTCTTCCTTAATGCGGTATTAGCATTTTGTTAACGATAAAAAAAAAACTCGCGTCTCATTTTCGGGAGCTGAGGCAGGCTTAGGGATGATTCTGACTGTACACATGAAAAAACGGAAGGACTATATATTATATCGATAGGATCACTTGTTTACCGTCTGCTAGTCTGTCACAGCCGATTCTCCTGGACCGATTCTCAATACTCAATACTTTTATTGCATTCCACATGTATTCTTAGGTGGTAAAATAACAAATAGGTTCATATGGACCCTGTCGGGCACAGCAAGATAAGTATCTAGGTTAGGAGAGAGGAAGCATTTTATGAAATGTAAAATTACTTAGATATAGTTACCTATCTATTGAGAGATGTAAATAGAATTAACAAATCAAATAAAAATTAAGGACATGAATAGGTACTTCAGTTATGAGTAATGACTTTATTAGTCTATCACTTAGAAATTCGTTTACCGAGTAGTAGCTTTTATTGAGTAAAAATTGTATAAGTTTTCTTAAAAATATGTTAATTTTCTCTTCTTTTTTAATTAATACGGGTAGTTTATTATATAATTTAATGGACATTACATAGGGACTTTTTAAGTGCATTTTTAATCGAGAACTTGATAAGTTTAGCCTAGATTGGTGTCTGAGTAGATAGCGTGTCTGAGTGTGTCCACGTTTTGAATAAAATTCCTGATGTTTCCGTACAAATTTGCACGTCTCTAGAATATATATACAGGGAAGGGTAAGTATATTATGTTTTTGAAAGAAAGGTTTGCAACTGTCTGTTTGCTCAATATTTACCAGGATTCTAACCAATTTCTTTTGAAGGGTGAATAGTGTTTGTGCATATGTGCTGTTTCCCCAAAGGGTGACACCATAGCTAAGCAATGAATAGGCATAAGCATAATAGGTCGTAAGAAAATTCTGTTTAAATTATGTACACATTTATAATTTTCCATAACCCAAACATGGCCGCGTAACGAAAATAAATCAATTTTAAAAATGCTGACACTTTTTTTAAATCGATCCTCAAGTAGAGATCTGTACTGTGTATGCATCGTGTTGTTTATGTTTTTTGTTTGTCTTTGTTCCTCAGTGCTGCCCCACTGGTGAGCAAAGGGTTCTTGCAATTTTTTTCAGTTAACTCGATATCACTGTTTTAGTTTTTGTCACTCATTTTGTACCATATCTTTTGAAAACCTGAGTCCTGTGCGTCTCTTAAACATGAGATATTGCTAAAGCTGCTTTACGTGTATTTGAAGCTTTATTAACGATCTACTTATGCATATATATTAATGAATAAAATAAAAACAACAATATTTAACACGTGCCAACGCAGATAAAACTTAAAAAGAACCAAAAAAATCTTGATAAATGATGCTCAAGAGCGGTCTCGACCACACTTGGGAGATTAGAGATCCGATCACTGCTTGAGTTCGATTTACGAACTAACTAACGATCTAACATTAGGCCAAACTCAGCTGAACTATACTCAATGAATACATGCTTTAGGAACATTCTTAAACTAAAACATTACTCGAAATAATTTTAAACAGAGAACCAATTTTTGAGTTTCCTTTTGTATGGGCCTTAGATTGTTCGGTTCTATCAAGCCGAATTCCAAACACACTTCTCCCTTACGGGAAAAAATCTAATTTGGCCTCACGATACTCAAAATCTAATTTGGCCTTACATAAACATTTTGATGGAAATGTATGTAGGAAAGTATAATTTTATGCTATTAATAAAAAGGTGTTGTTGTATTTCAATGTCAGATGATTTTCCAATTAACAAGCAATGGCGGTGCCATTCTATAAACATGTCAACGGGTAAGGTGAGGTGAAGTGAACATGAAGTGATCTGTCAATCCATACAAAACAGATGGAATGACTGTTCACTTCATGCTCACTCCACCTAATTGTACATGTTGTGACGTTGACAGAATAGACCGGCTGAAGAAGTGCCGGCCGGCGCCGGTGAAGGCATCCGTGCTACCGCGGGTATCGCGGGTAGAACCTGGGTGAGACTGAGACAGCAACATGGGGATTAGCACAAGAGAAGCCTACGCTCAGCAGTAGGCCATGTCGGGCAGTGGTTGATGATGGTGAACTAGTATTACTAAATAGGCACTTAAGGTAGAATTAAAAAAACAACTCTTTGGTATTTAAATATATATATATATTTAAATTTTCAACAATAAGTATACATATTATTCTATTTTACTATTACATTATATATTTAAATTTTTAACAATTTAAAAGAGCAAAAATAACTTTATCTTCTTACTTATTTTTTTAACTATAGGTATAATTATACAAAATTAAGTAAACATATTATTCTGTTTTACTATTTTAATAGTAAAACAGAATAAAATAATAATAATTTTAATTTATTAAATATTTTAATTTTTGACCCTTTTTAAAAAGCAAAAATAGAATCTTTTAACTTATCTTTTTTTTATGTACATATTTCTGTTCTTTTTTATAAAATTATATATTTTAATTTTTTTAAATTTAAAAGAGCAAAAATAACTATATTTTACTTCTTTTTTTTAACTATAGGTAAAATTATTCAACATTTAATTATACATATTGTTCTGTTTTACTATTAAATTACATATTTAAATTTTTAACAATTTAAAAGAGCAAAAATAACTTTATCTTCTTACTTATTTTTAACAATTTTAAAGAGCAAAAATATAATCTTCTATCTTATATATTAAACTTATGTATCCTTCTTTTAACTTATATATATATTTCTGTCCATTTTTATTAAATTATATATTTCATTTATTTTTAATTTTTAAAAAACGTTATGAAGACAAAAATATCTTTATCCTATGTACATTACTAGAGCCTTTGTAGTTTTGATGAGATGCCTCATAGTGGGGCTCTCACCAAACCAATCCGCATTTACTTTCAGGAGGCTGTTGCTGCTGTCACGCAATCTGGTGAGAAGAGTCGCACCCTTCTTGCGCACAACAGCTGAGAAACTAGACTCTGGTTTGAGTAAACATCTCTAATGCGCTGCAATAACGTGGCAGCCCCATCAGCGTCCTGAAAGCGGTGGCGGCTCGTTTGGTACAGCTGATCCATAGGGGCTCGAGTACAGGGATGTGCTGTATGCTCTAAAGAGCGTGTGTTTCACTTCTTCTGTACATCGGGTGAACCTACAGGCCAACATGTTCGGCCGAACCGTCAACCTCCCGTACCATGCGACATCATCCTTAAAGTCGTATTTAAAGTGATGTCCCAATCGGGACGTTGTTGATTTTAACTAGGTATAAGAGAGAAAGAAAGAAAAGTTTTATATTTATTTGTTTGGCACACGCAGAATAATTACTGGCACATTTAATGGACTTTACTTGCCAATGGCCTTAAAGCCACGAGTTCCGATTTTTTGACATTATACGTGAACCCGTGGCGCGCAGCGTAGGTACATATTTTCCTTTTGCAGACTTGGGCTCTGACCGTGTTTGTCATCTAGACACATAGCTGTTTACGCCCCCTCAAAAATAACAAAAACATAAATTATTAAGTGGTTTGCGCAGGTCAAGAATTTCATTGAATGATAATGTCTGCAGCCATATTGTGGGCGTGCGCATAAAATTTAATTTTACTCTGGTTTGTTTTTATTTTGTTATTATTATTTATTCATAATCAAGTTACAAGACTATCTACTAAGAAATGTAATTATTGTGCGCACAGATAATATATATATTTATATATATTTTTTTGTATTGTGCGCGCCACTCTGCGCAACAATCTGTTGCCGTTGTATTTATTATTTTTTTTAACCCTTTTATATTTATTTAATTCATTTTAATTACTTTTTATGGTGCCCCGATCAACGTCATTCTGTCAACGACGGTTGTCGCTGAAAACCAGCGCTGTGGTTCTATCTCGCACACGAGTCCCAGCATTATGCTGAGCGATGGCCGTTTTGCGCGAGTGTGACGCAAGTCTTCCCAAAATTGCATTACTCTTGTAATTTTGACAATTTTCTTTTTGGTATGCGTCATGCTTGGTGCAAACAAACTTTTTTTCTTTCTCTCTTTCTTATTTCAACTAGTTTTAAGAGCCCTCAGCAAGCAAACAACAGCCCCTTTGCGTCCCGATCAATTCTTTCACGTACAAGTTAAAAAGATTATAACATAGTAATATATTTCTAAAAATACGCTGATTCAAAAGCAAAAAATACTCCAAAAAGCGTGTAAATATTGAATGTGACACTTATACATTGCAACATATAGAGAAGAGCTTAACTATAAGTAATGTTCAAAATACTCGTTTCTCACTCACTATTAAACTATTTTTTTCTTTGAATTAGCATGCTACAATCTGTATCGGTTTCAACTTTTTACAGATTAAAATGACGTCTTACCAAGTTGCAAAGGAAAACGGCGATGTTTTTCAGCACTATAAACTGGAAACAAAAAACACTACACTTGTACATGATCAACAAAGATTTTTTAAATATTGCACTTAACTAGTGTAAAGTGCAATATTTAAAAAATCAACTAATTCAAAATAAATCAAGGAAGATTTAGTAATCTTCGTTGTATTTAATTATTTCAAAATTAAATAAATTAACACTGATAGTGGAACAATTATTATTCTCTAAAATGTTGTTGAATTTACAGTAAAACCCGTTAATGATGTTTTCAAAGGGCCGATCACGTATTAAGCGAGAACGCACAATCTTTAAATAGCAATATTTTTTATATAATACAGAAATGTTCTAAAACATCTTGAGAGGGTAATTTTGAAAAACGAATAGTTTCAACCTTAATAATTCACTTAGTTAAATATTATTTCCAAGTTTCAAGTAAATTGGCCCAAGAAACAAGATTTTTCATACCAACTTCCTCTCCCTATTTCACCTCTTTACTCTTTTAATCTCTCTAATTTTCGATGAAATCTCTCATTTTTCGGAAATATATTTTAGCCTATTTTTTAAGTTAATAATGAAGCGTTCTAATTGCGAAAGAATTTTTAAAATCGGTTAAGTAGTTTTGAGCCAAATCGTAACAAACGAACAAATAACCTAATCCGCCATTGGTGTTTAAAATACACCGCAGTACATTCCTCGCTTTAGATTACCTACTCGACAAAAAATCAGGATTTGTGGAATCTGGTGAGCTCGTCCAAGCTTGTGTATCATAAATTCATGATTACAGATTTTTGCATGCAAATTTTCCTACAGTTAATTTTGGGCAAACATATTATGGAACCGGTTTCTTTGAATATCTAAAAAAAAAAATAAAACCGGGATTCCGGGATTGCATAACAAATCGTAAATATAAAAACATAAATTAATATATTAGTAGAACCCGCTTAACACAATCACGCTTCATACGATTTCCCGCACAAACCGCCATTAGGTCAGTCCCTGCAGCTTGAGCCATGATTTCACACTTTTTCTGACACAAAATTACGTTGTAACAAGGTAACTGTCATTTATTAAATGTTAAATCGGGTCTGTTACATCTCACGGAGGTTTGTTAGGCTACTCTGACCAAAAAAACAACGGATTGCACTCCGGGAGTGCCGGCAGAAGTGAAAACTTGAATTTTAATAACGTCGTGCATTTTTTGATACTTAGGAATGTTTAGGGAAAAATTTCGCACGAATTGTTTTAATTATTAGTTTAAAAGTACTATCATTTATGTGGTAAAATACATTATTCATTTATTGCGCTTTCTTACACAAACATGACAATTTATATTACATTAAAAATTTAACACTTCAGAACTTTCCCTCCGTCTTACAAATTTTCGATCAGGCCACGTGTCCTGACGCGAGTTTAACATGTTTTACCCATCCCAAAAAGTGCACAACGCCGCTAAAGAAGTTTTTACTTCAAATATAACTAAGAAAACATTCACGTTCACGACACAAGGAAGCAAAGTGAATAGATAGGTAGTTTGTTTTGTTTGTTATCATTATTGGTTGACAGACGACATCACTGGTGCTGCCAGGTGAAAATTATTTGATTTACGAAATTGATAATAATATCAATATAATAATTAGATATCAAATGATAAACAGATAAAAAAAATATGAATTTTTTACCAAATGATTGTATAAGTACGCAAAGGTACTAGAAATTGATTTTTTATTATGTAATCGCATTGTCGTTAACGTAGTAACCTGGAATCGAGCCTGCAAGGCTATATAAAACTTCGTCATTTTGAAATAAAACGAAGGGTAAATTTTCAGACAGTTATTGAACGAAAGAATTCCTAAAATAACAAATTATAAGAAGAATAGCCATACCTTTGGAAATGGAGGATCGTAAAGTCTTTCAATTTGTTGAAACCACTCGCGGTTATATATTGAGGCAGTGAACTCGAAACAAATGTATGACACTTGACGTACAAAGTAAAGGAAACACTCGCCCTGTATACCTACAGGTATTTAAGTCATCAAGTGGATCAAAATTGGAGATGGAATTCATTCGCTATGCATTTTCATAGGTTCACGATACAATTTAGCTACCGAATACTTATATCGCAAAATATGCAGTGGGCGCATCAGACTAATTTAAAATCAAATTCCAACAAAATTTGATGTTTCGTCGCGTAATTTCTTATTCACAAAATATGCTTAGCGTATTTTTTATTCGCCAGATATCCATTTTTCGCGTAACTTCTCACTTTGCAGCATTTTAAATATTTCTATTCGCTATATTCTATTCTTTCTAATCGCTATATTTTAATCTTTCTATTTTTAGTTCTGCTTAAAAACGTCAAACTTCGCTTAAATGCGCAATAAGTTTATTTGATAAGCAATCTTATGGATAAAAGGACGCGAAGAGACGCCACACATACACTGAATGTTGAAGGCATCCGAGAACGCTCACCTATGCCCTATGGCTTTGGCTAACTTGTCTCGCCGGAGGTCTCATCTTTTCAATGTGAACCTTCAGCATCAGATAGCCTCACGCGCCCAAGAAAAGTTTTCCGGCTTTTAACTCTCTGGGGCACCTGTGATTATTGTATTGACTGGCGTGAGACGTAAATAGTTTCATCCTTTCTAAGTTACCTTTATATAAACTAGTGGCAATTTTATTAGCATGTCTCATTTAGGGCTGTATGCACAAATTAGTGTGCAATAAAATGATAACATATTAATTTCATGAGTGTAAATGCGCTTTGCATACAGAACGCGAAGCTAATATTGAAGGGACGATATAAACTAAAATAATGCCTTATTCGATCTCATTCTTTCGCGAAAAAAGCAAAATACATATATTTTTTGTTCAATTTGCACCAAAAAATAACTCTATCAAAAATAAATACCGCTCAAATCTCGAATGAAAAATAAAAATAGGTAATATTAAATACCTACTTTTCAATTAATTTGTTTCCACAAACACTGAAGGAATCAAAATTAAACTGAAATAATTCATAAAACCTATGTTTGGCTCATCGCCGAAAGGTTGCCTGCTTGTCGGTCTTCTACAGATTGTACTTCGGGGAGAGTGTCCAAGAACTCCACGACGTTTGCCAACGTCTTTTACAATGCGCACAGCAAAGGAGTGGAACTCTCTGCCTGCGTCTGTGTTTCCGAACGCATACAGCTCTAATATCTTCAAAATTTGAGTGAACAGGCTTCTTCTGGGTAAGCTCGCTCCATTGTCGACATTGTCTCTGTCAACTATGACCTAGACTAGAGTCAAGAGTAAACTCATTTCAGATAAAAAAAAAACATGGTGGCAAATCAAGTAAAGAAAGACTGTCCTGGACTATGTTAATTCTGATGGGTTATAAAAGTTTAATTCGCTGGTAATTGATAAGTTGAAATATCCATGTTACATCAAAATCTTAAGATCGCTCCCTGTAACATGATAATGATGCCCAATCTTGAGCTCGGATCATCATCATCTGCCTAGCCTATTCCCAACTATATTGGAGTTGGTTTCCAGTCAAACCGGATTCAGCTGAATACCAGTATTTTACGTGAAGCGGCTGCCTACCAGACCTACCCAACCCATTAACTAGTTAACACGGTACTCCTTGGCAAGACTGGGGTCAGATTTTCTGGCTTCTGACTAAGTAACGACTGCCAAAGATCTACAAATGACAGCCGGGACCAACGGCTTAACGTGCTTCCCGAGGCACGGAGAAGTCTCAGTATGTTAAGATGGTCACCCATCCACAGACCAACCTAGGCAAGCGTTGCTTAACCTTGAAGATCGACCCGTGCGACTGTTATTATTTAGCCACAAGCTCCTAATCTCGAGCTTGGATGACTGCCCTTTATTTCATCGACTTGTTAAGTTTCAAATAAAATTGTAACTAGTAGGTGAGTTTTAGGAACTCTTTCCCGGTTATCGTTTTCTGGCTAGGTCCTTTTGAAATCGTCATAAACTGGTTTTACTGTAGGTATTCATTCTATAAAAATGCAACTAATAAAATTGCATTTTAGAGACGAAAACCATAAAACGAAGGGGCCAATATTATTCTTGTGGTTAACCACCCTTGGAAAATAGTTCGCTTTAAAAACGGATTCAACTATGTCTGGGTTAAAAGGTTCTAAACAAAATGACATTCTATCAGCGATAGCGACTGCCAGAAAGCTCCAAATTTATGGGATTTCTTCTATGCTGCTGAAATGCCACATCAACGTCAACCCCTTACATTTTGATGTTTCGACAATCGCTATCGCTGATCATCATCATACCAGCCGAAAGACGCCCGCTGCTGGACATAAGGCCTCCCCAAGAGGGAGGGCGGTTGCCCTTTAACCCGCCTGTTAGTGATCGCAGTGTAGATAATGCTACTGCCCATTAGAATTTGCCAGCTTAACATGAAACGCACAGCTTAAATCAAATATTACATTCGAAAGAATTTAGATAAAAGTTGTATATGCATGGTATATGTATAGTATATGCATAATATATGCATGATATGTGCATAGTTCACTTTTTATTCCGTGGTTTCATTCGTATCTCAGTCGCAATCTGTCAAAGATGAGATGAGTTGCGAAGGGAAACGTGGCTTAAAAACGAATGTAATTGCCCCTCTAGTTTTGCCAAACAATTGAACGCGACACTGGCGGTAATCTCTCAGTGAATTTAAAAATACAATGGTGCCAGCCTATAGAAATATTAGTTTTCGGTTGTCAGTACACGTTCAAGTAACTTGTCTAACAGGCTGGTTCAAACTGTTTGATTAAATAGAAATGAGGAATATCATATTTCTTCATGCCATTTGACAGCTAGTTTTTGATAAAGTTTTCTAACAGACATTCATGACAATTTTGACTAAAAAAAACTATTGGAACCCCTGTTTGATCAAATTATTTGAATGTCTATGGCCTGCATAGTAACCAGACTTACTAGGTAGATCAATATCCAGACAAAAATTGGCAGCGCTACACAAATAGCTACCATCCAGGAGGCCCAGTTCCACTGCAAAAAGAAAAAAAGCATTATTGCAGTTTCTGTCGTCTCATCATCAGCCAGGCCACTTCCTATACCCAACCTTAGAAACTGCTGTGACCACTGACCAGCCAGGCCACTTCCTATACCCAACCTTAGAAACTGCTGTGACCACTGACCAGCCAGGCCACTTCCTATACCCAACCTTAGAAACTGCTGTGACCACTGACCAGCCAGGCCACTTCCTATACCCAACCTTAGAAACTGCTGTGACCACTGACCAGCCAGGCCACTTCCTATACCCAACCTTAGAAACTGCTGTGACCACTGACCAGCCAGGCCACTTCCTATACCCAACCATAGAAACTGCTGTGACCACTGACCAGCCAGGCCACTTCCTATACCCAACCATAGAAACTGCTGTGACCACTGACCAGCCAGGCCACTTCCTATACCCAACCATAGAAACTGCTGTGACCACTGACCAGCCAAGCCACTTCCTATACCCAACCTTAGAAACTTCTGTGACCACTGACCAGCCAGGCTTAGGGTTAGAGAAATGCAATTATTCCACTTTTAATTTGTTCAAACCAATTCCCACGTTAGTTGAAGTAAGCAATAATATCTTCCCCTAAAAGCGGGCGTTGAAGTTTGTGGAGTACCTACTATATCCGCGCGCACAAAGTCGCGGGTGAAGTGCTAGTGTAATAATATCTTAATCCAAGCGTAGTCTAGTCAGGTCAAGCGGCCGCGAAATATTAAAATAAAACGTAATATTTAAAATTAGCGGTCTTCCAACGCAACGATGCTTGGATAAAATTTGTCTACTTATATTAATATTACAAGTTTATTTTAATTAAAAAAACATACCCCTGTCGGCTCGTTCCCTGGGATCATACTAGTGGGTATTATAGTAGTACTGTCACTGCAGTCTTTGTTACCAGACTGAGGCCTGTGTCCCTGTTTATACTAAAAGAGAGAAAATACATTAATTCGCGTCACCGATAAAAAAAATGCATAAAAGTAAAAATCCAGCACCATGAATAGATAGTAAAATAACAGAAGTGAGTATTTTTAAAGTATTTAGAGAGTTAATTTTGAGTCACTTTGATCATACGATGTTGGTGATCTCGACGTGTGATTTGATACTTTCAGGGTCAAACAGGGATAGAATGTAATGTAAATATGACCTAGACTAGGAGTCAAGAGCAAACCCATATTAAACAAAAAAAAAAGAAAAAAAAAAGAATAAGGTATTTAGCATGCGGTGGAACTTGTCGGTGAAACTACGGATCTTATCAGATAAACTCCAAATAGGTGAAACAATGTACCTCAAAAATAAACGGACAACTAAAATACGTAAGTCTCACTAAAAAGTTCTAGTAAAATTAAAATCAAAATGATTATTATAATTTAACTTCTCTCACCTGTTTCTCGGGTTTGTTTGCTGGTATCGGCGGACCTGGGTGGACAGTTAGCTGACCCGGTAGATAATGCTGAAAAATAAAATTATGATACGGGACCCGCAAAATACATTCTCTTAAAACAAAAACGTTATTTTTGAAGTAATAACTTCTTATGGGAGGGTAAACCGCTTCGTAACGTAACGCGTTACGGCGCCAGTCTGTCTGGATTCCCTTTCTCTCACGCATACGGCAGCGGTAGGCAGGCTCTTCCTCTCTCACCCTAACCCACAGCTAGTTCAACTTAGATGAGTTTAAGTTATCACTTCTGTCGGGCGTCCCGAGACGCACACGTGTTTTTGTTCGTTAGTTAATGAAAAGAGTGCCTTGTGAACAATATTCTAAAGAAATAATGTCAAATGAAAACTTATTTCAAACATTAGTTCCATTTGCCCACACAGTACTGCGATTCTGTTAATATGTCGAAGTGAAGGTTTGGGTGAAGTGATCACGAAGTGAGCTGTCAATCTATGTAATCAAGATGGAATCACAGCTCACTTCTTGACCACTTTACCTAAGCCTTGACTTCGACATGTTTCCGAATCGACCGGCTGAGACGAGGTGCTCGCTTTTTAAAATAGCGATACAATAAAGAGCTTTATTTACTACACTAAAGGTACATATTTCAGGGGCACTGTGAAATGCGATGGTGCGATGCCTCGCCGATAGACGTGGCATGCAAGAGTCCGCCATGCTCGTGAATAAATAATGTGTTTCGTGGCGCCGCGCTGCCCAGCTAAACAACTAAGTTAAGTAAGCTCCCGTGTAATTTTAAATACTAAATTTATTTGTTTCTATGGCCTACTTCCAGTTACTCATCAAGTAAATAGGATACTAATGTGTATATAGTGTTAGTTTCATGTGTTAAACTTGAAATAAGTGTAAAAAAATTAAAGTGAATCGGGACAGTTTAGAGGACCTACCTATATGATGTCTATTTTCGTCAAAATAAAACGATTAACAAAATGTAACTGTTAACATCTATTAAATGAAATAAACTGCTTTTACAGGTAAGATTATCCAATGTCTTATTAATGTTAAATCTATGGTTTTTAAATAAACTTTTGCTATAAAGAAAAATAAACAACATATTTTTTTTGTTAAGTTTATGTTGCATAGGGACCTATGATATTGGAGTAGTTTTCCTTTATTTACGTCACCGGAAAATAGCAAAACTCCGTAAGATAAAATATTATGAGAGATCGACTATAAAATTTTGATGCGTAAAAGCATTCCAAATGTTCACTTGACAATTTATCGAGAGTTTACAATCTCTCAAGTTATTTTATAATCTTACGAAGTTTGCTATTTTCCGGTGGCATTTACATTAGCTCTATTACAAGCAAATGTTAAAAATGTCTTGAATGAATATTATCACTTGCGGCGCACTCAACTTTATATTTGCACCAAGTGCCCCCATTTCGTGTCCAGGCTAACTCTATGCATTCCAGGTTGCCTGGAAGAGATCGCAAGGCACCCAATGGTATGTTTTTTAATTTAAGATTTTCTGTATGTGTGTATTATTTGGTGTGAAATAAAATATATATATAAAAAATAATTTTCGCAGTCTATACCTACAATCATCAAATCAATCCGTCAAAAACGCACATTGATTGACGCCATGATGATATTGCGACTTTAATTTTAACCATTTTTTTTAATTAAAAAACCTCGGTATCAAACTGATGGACTGTACCACTCGGTAAGGATCAGTGGATCATTTAACTAAGAGGGTTAAATGGCCGCGTGTAGTACCACTGGTTAGGAGGGAATTCACAATTTTCTATCATGACTTCGATTCTTACAAAGATATAATTACTATCAAATCCTTGCTAAGGAGCTACTTGACAAGCATGACGCATATACAGAATCAAAATAACTACGAGTATGAGTCATATCCGCGCATATCTACGAGTATGTATCGTATCCGCGCATATCTACGAGTATGTGTCATATCCGCGCAAATCGCAAAATTAAACGCCTCTTTATCGGTTTTCACGAGGAAAAACGTCTGAAAGTTGGGCGATTTATCCTGAAGCGGCGGAACCCCGCTGAATGAGCAAGCACCGCCCACTTCAGGCGCAACGGGTGGTTGTTTGCCGCGATTGCTCTGTGAAAACTCCGGGGTTGACCTACTCCGGCCTACTGCTCTAGTAGGTACGATGTAGGTATACTATGTGTACGGAACTTGCGTTAAGTATTATGTTTTGTGCCGATGTGAAGCTGGTTTTTGAATTAAGAATTTTGAAGTCCAGTGTTTTCCAGACTATTCTTTAGCTTCATAACTTTGTCATTAGAGTAGAAAACTCGTTCTTACCTCCAAATTGTCAATTCAGAACCAATGTGTAGGGTTTTGCTGGAAATTTGACGCTCTGGAGCCTAAATGGCTGATTACATTTTAACAATTTAGGGATCACTAGCTGCCGGCCGCGGCTCCGCTCGCGTGACTGTCCAAAATTAGCCCAAGGGATCATACTCCCATGATAATCCTATATGTTATTTCAGACTATAATCTACCTCTGTGCTATATTTCAACAAGATCTGTTCTGACGTAATTGAGTAACAATCATTCTATCTTTTGCATTTATACTATTAGTATAGATTCGGTTCGTCTTAATTATCGAATCAGTCAAAAAATGTAAATCTAAAATGTTTGAAATAATATTTGGTAACTAGCCTTCCGCGGATCCAGTCGTTTGATGGGATCTTCTTCAGTCTCAGGTTTGTAGGTTGGTGCTGCTGAAAGAATTAAGAAAACAATGCAAAGCCATAAGGCTGTCAGTAACAGGTCAAATCGCATTCTGAAACAAAAATATTAAATTATTATAATGTCCAACGTATAGTTCATACCGCTTGAACCGTGCCTTCTAACAGTTGTAGAAACTACAACACTCCGACCCAACACACTCGCAGAAATACTTTTTTAATTTTTTTTTTTAATCTATAACGCGATGATGATAACATTACCTACTGAGATTCGGTATAACTTTCATGATGATTGCATCAATATTTTAATTATTTATGACATGGTTTCAAAATCAAAATCAAAAGTCATTTATTCAAATTAGGCTAAGTCAAAGGTCTACATAAAGACAGTCCCCCAAAACGCCCGCCCGTCACCACTTCCTAGTGTTTTAGCTGGGAAGAAGAAGTGACGCAACAAACCCCCCAGCAACACATCTGTCTGTTAAGTTTTAAAAACTTGAATTTATACAGCAGTATGCAAAGTTTACAAAACATGACACAGAAAATTATATGTCTAATATGTAGATCAAATTTTATGAAATTAATTGACACTTGTTAGCTAGCACACTCCATTATGCCATCAAAAAAACAAACAAACTCAAGCATTAACAAGTAAATCAAACTAATTAAGCCTTCAGGCATTAATGGCGTGCCCGCTTACACGTGCAGTGGTATAATCTAACAACAGGATTGTGACTGGAACCACAAGTGATGAACTAGAGCCAACGTAGTTATTATTTTATGTATGATTGTCCTGTTCTTATTATGTGGTGTACAATAAAGTATATATATAATATATATATATATATTATTAACTGTAGGTTTATCGTTATAACAATAATAAAGAAAAAAAAAACAATGAAAATTACTGTCTTTGTTGCGAACGAAATGTCTAAACAGCGACGACAATATCTTTTTGATACAAATGTTTTCGTAACGTTAGATTTATTGTAGGCAAAAGAAGATGTGAATTCCTACAACCAGGCAAGGAAAAAAAGGCGAGTTTCATCGGAATTATGAAGAACAGAGACAATGTTCCGGTAAATTTTATGACTATACCAGAATGCATTTTGGAATGTCGGTCGTTAAAGCAAAAAATAAAATGCACAACACTACGTCAATGCAGACGCGTTTATATGTATGCATATAAACGCGTCGCCACCACCGACTGCGCCCGCCGACTTTGTGTCCGTAGCCAAGAGACTGCAACGGGACCAAAACATTTTAGGTAATCATTGATTGCGGATGTCCTGAATGGCACTAACACTCGCCAACGTCTGTTACGTTGGCGAGTAAAATATCTTCTGGGTATGCTAAAGTTTATGAATAAAACATTTTAGGAAAATTACTATGGCTGTGCAAATAGATGTGTAATCTAAGGCCCATATTACAAGTCACATTGTAGGACCTCTACTCGACCCAGTTGCCAGTTACCTAACAAGCTATTACTGTGAATGTTGATAATTTGAGGTGGAATAGAGTTGGAGAATTTGACTTGTAATTGACTATGTGACGTTTAAAAGTAGCCTTCTAATGGTGTTTTTGAAATAAATGAATTGACTTTAACGTTTTCGGAATGACATGACTTCCGCGTACTTGAGTGCCAACTTTACCATTTTTAGGGTTCCAAACATCCGTAAAAATGGAACCCTAATTGGATCACTCGGTTATCTGGTTGTCTGTCTGTCCGTCTGTCACAGTAAATTTTCTTCGAAACTACTAAACCGATTTGGTTGAAATTTGGTAGAAGTTTATATGTGTAGCAAATTTAATTTACATTTACGTAAATAAAGAAATGTTCAAAATAGGGGACACTTTTGAGGGACAAATTACAATTTAACTTTATAATCAAACAAAATAGTCTTATTGTGAAGGTTTCAAATTTAATATGGATTAAAATTGACCATTTCCTCTCCCTAAAAACTACAGAGCCCAAAAAAAAAATGCAGAGAATAGTTATTTACCTATCATTACAGGAAAACCTATAAGAAGGTCATGCCTATGTTTTAAAGTAACATGTAATAAAAATGGGATTCGTTCGAAACCCTTTGCACACAAGGCCGACTCGCACTTGGCCGATTTTTAAGCAACGTTCGCATTCGTATCTCAGTCGCAATCTGTCAAAAATTGATGAAAATTGATGCTTTTATTACAAATTGCGACTTAGTGAGAATTGACCCTCGCCTGTGCAGGATGTGATCGGAGGAGGCCGCCGCGCTGGCTGCGCGACTCATTTGTTTACCAGGCATGCGGGGCATTGCGGGGTGGCACGGGTGCCCAGTGAAGCGTGACCGAATGTCGTACCCGCTACATTTTATTAAATTAAATAGTCTTCCTAACCGATTCAGTAACCACTCTTTCAGCCCTTCTCTGGATGTGAATACAAAAGGAAAATTAAAGTGCACTTTCTTTCACTTTATTGAACTGATTTAGTATGAAATAGAGAATAGACACTGGGGTCTCTCCATTTTTATACATATTCTTTTAACTATAAATTCAAATTCAAATTCATTTATTGCTTGTTACAGGTGTATGGTCAGTTCTTATAATTATTTGTAATAATATCTCTGTAACATACCCATAAAAAAATAATAATTATTAAAATTGAATTAAATTAAATACATCACTGGTCATAATTACATTAACTACAATATATACATGTTATTTTCATTTAAAAATAAAATAAATTACAATGTTGACGTTCAAAAGTGATTTTTAATGGCCTTATTGGAATAAACGTTTTGACTTTTCACTTTGACTTGACTTGACTTTGAAATAAATAAAGTCAGTCATCCAATCTGAACCAGGCAGTTCTCTCCATCCCGTTTGGCATATGTTTACTTTGTTTAAGAGGGACGTTATTACGTCACTCGAATGAACGGTAGTTGCTGAAAATCAGCGCCGTCGATTTTTGGATTTGCCCATAGTCACGCGTTTATGCTGAGCAAATGACCGATTCTGGTTCGGATACGACGCACAACTTGAATTTAAGTATATTTCCTACATTACTTTCATTGTATAAAATGTTTATTATTGTTGTTATTTCCATGTTGTCGCTGTCAGTCAGTCGGGCGTCATGCCATAGACAACTGCTGAACTGTGTTCTGTTTTGTCTGTGATGTGACCAGAGACACGTTTTAATTAATGTCCGGTCCTGACATGGGTTGAAAGTGATGCGGTTTCTTTTTTAATTTATTTTTGATATAATTGTAGTTGTTTAGTTTATTTTTTAGTGTTTCTGTGCGTTTTGTCCGGCAGAATGAACTGATTTTCTTTCTTTCTTTCTTTGTTCGTTCTCTGCCAATGTTTGGCCACCATAATGTCAAGCATGCTAATATTTACATATTGTTTACTTATTTTTTCTCTTTGATTGGCATGTTTTTATTTTTCATAACTTCGCTGAGAGGTTTCGTATATGCACAAGCCATTATTTATTTATGAAATAAAAGAAGTAGGCCCATACTAAGATTTCTCCAGTTTAGTGGGAGCGTTTACAAATATATAAACTCTCATACACAAACAGTCGGAACAGGAACGACTATCTGTAGACCATCCAAATACGTGCGGAAATCGAACCCGCGATACCCAGCGCAGCGACCAATCGCTTAACGACTGGCCAGCTGGTCTATTGTACCTACACTTCATCCAACATCCCAGTGTGGTCTCTATCACTCAAGGATTTGCTGGGAAAAAACTCAACTTTGAGTTAAAGCCTCTTTTGTAGGTACGAGTACTTTAAAATTATTTAATAACTGTGTATACATTCATGTGTAATAAATGTCTTGTTTGTCAATTTTAGTGCTTAATTGATAAGAAATAACATTAATTTTGATTGATTTTTTGGCCGAAGAAAAGCCCAGCCAACAGTCGAAAAGTTGTTTGCGGTCCCGAAAAACTCGACGAGCACTGGGTCCAAGTCCTCGTCGTGTCTTTGATCATGGCCCTAATGTTAAAACCCCAAACGGCTAAAACACAAAGCTCCCAATAAAGCTGTTATTAAAGTCAGAACTATACCGAAATGACACATTATATTTTGAATATTCGAATAATGTTTATGCAGCACCGTATTAATTGACAAATTGGCCCTATTACACGTCCCTTGCCAAACCGTCAGCAGCTGTGGAAGCCTTGCGTATTGAATGGAATCATTACGGGATTAAACCATTATGTGAAATTGTGGACTCCGGACTAATCCTATAAATTAACGTCGCGTTACACGAGACCAATAAAAGCTCATTCCGTAATTTGGATGATAGCTTTCGCTAGAAATCTGTCCAAACGTAGTGTGTCCATTATCTTCCAATTTGAATAACAATCCGATCGGATTCGCAGCAGATAGATGGAATGCTTTATAAACCATCAGGGCGCGTTCCCAATATGTCGTGACGATTTTATCATTGGACGACTGTCAAATACATTTTGAATGTAAAAATTCGTGGACGACGGTTAATCGTGTCGTCATATATGTGAACACCTCCATTTAAATACACAAGTCACGACGCTTTAAACGACACGATAATCTGTCGGCGCAACATAGTGGGAACGCGCCCTCACAAGATTATTCACTTTTTTTTAAATAATCGCTTTTATTTGATTTAAAAACAACCTTTTGATATTCTGATAACACGCTCGACGCTGTTCCTACGAATATTGAATGAATACGACAACTATATATTCCCAGCACTACACTACATGTAGGCATATAATGTATTTTTTTAATCAATAGTAAAATAATAAAAACAATCCCTAAAAATATCCAAGTTATTTATTCGAATTAGGCTGAGAACCAGCACTTTGTGAACTTCAACGTTTATTTAAAGGCAGTCCCCCAAAACGCTCGCCCTTCGCCTGAGCTTGAGGGCTGAGCAGCTCACTAAACTCCCTAGCAAAACACCTGTCTGTTATGTTAGGAGAACAAGAATTTATACAATTGTATGCAACATTATACGCGAAAAGAAAAAATAATATATTATAGGGAATATCTAAACCATACACATGCACACTCCATACCAGTCTTGCGAGTGATAGAATCTAACGAATCCACAAGTGATACAGAAAATATACCAGAATATAAACAAAGTAGTCTGTAACCGCGGCTTCCACATTCCTCTTCTGAAAGAAGATAGTCAAAGCTAGGCGCTGCCTCTCCTACTCGAATGCTAATATTGAAAATCAAATCAACAAAAGCTGCGATATCAAAGACCTGAAGAGCTCATCATACAAAAAATAAAGCCTGAAACAAATAACTTGCCCTTTTATCATACGAACTCATAGAAGAATCGTTTTTACCTGTGCACAAATAGAAACGTATTTGGTTTGATTTATAAAGATGGAGCCAGGATTTGTATGAAATCTGAGCCCACCCTCCAATAGCTATGTGTATATATATCATCGGATAGGTAGTTTTTATATCGCCAAGTTGCGAATACCAGTCCGTTCCGACTGTTCCGAGCTATTCTTTCGCGTATCCCGTTTTTCCCGTTCCCGTTAGAATTTCCCGTTCTTGTATAGCCTATAGATTTCCTTATGAATGTAGCTATCATATACAAAAATAATTTTCCAAATCGACTGGTAGTTAGCTAGAAATTAGCGCGTTAAAGTAAACAAACAAACGAGCTCTTCAGCTTTATTATACATATAAGTATACATTAAAAATCTAAATCTAACAATAGCTATATATATTGTTTTTCTCGAATACAATTCACTTTTTGAATGAATACTATTATCATCGCCCTGCCTACCTTTATCATCATAGTCGTAAGGAGTTCTTGTTAGAAAACACAGTGTCAAGATATTGACTGTGTTTGTTTTCTAAAAAAAATAACTCTTCGGCAGAATGCGTGCGTTGCGTTGCGGCGGAAAAAACCCGGCCGAGTGCGTGTCGGGCCACGCACAGTGTAGGGTTCCGTAGTTACCCATCCCGTAGCCATGACAAAAAATAAAAAAAATTACTATGACATTACAAAGTTACAAATACACTTAGCTTTAAGTCATTTTATATGTGATAACATCGTTATATTTACCTAATCAGTTACATTTTATAAGTTGGTCGACTATTACTCGTTAACTTGTAAGCCTTCTTAGCTGTGATAGTTTTCTTATAATATGTTACTACCATTATTTCTTTCAACAACAACCGCTTATCTGGGGCAGAGGGGACAATTGATTAAAAAAATTTGAACTTTAAAGCAATAATGACTTATTTTATGTATGTCCTGTTCTTATTATGAGATGTACAATAAAGTATATAATAAAAATAAAATAAATATTATTTATTTATTTTATTTTTATTATATATATTTTTTTTTATATTATATATAGGTATAAAAAGGTAATATTTCGCAAACGGATCCTTGGATGGAAAAATGGTTTTCGCACACCCTCGATATTTTTAAACGACCTATTCTACGACACCCCACAGCAAAGGATAGACGATAAAAAAACATCACTTTACAAGGATAAAGGGTACCCTAAAAAAAAATATTTCAAGGTTTTATTTTACCACTTTTTCGGCGCGATTAATATCTATACCCATAGCAAATTACAACTTTCTACTGCTAAGCGTCTCTGACCCAAACCGCAGACAGATAGACGCACATGGCGACACTATTAGGGTTCCTTGTTAATTACGAAACCCTAAAAAGGCATTGGCGCGATATCTTTAGATTTTTTCTCTAATTATGAATTGAATTGGTGACCGCAGTTAATTTTACAACAGTGAAAATGTCATCATCTAGTGAGAATGGAGACCCTAATTTGCAGATGGAAGAGAAAGGAAAGTAAATAATTTTCAATCTGTTGCTGTTAAGGTCACAACACATTTATTTAATGCCAATATAAAGAAATATGGAAACGGCTTTTCTCAAGAAATCATTCACCGGCTACCAGACCAAGAAATTCAAAGTTTTCAAGAGAAAAGATCTCGACACTTTCGTAAATAAGGCAACAAATGAAAAATACTTCCACATTAATTGTAAACGAGTTTCTATTACTTCCGTCAAAAAAAAATGGTAGGTATCAAACAAAATACAGTTTTAACACACTTACTTTTTGTTTTACAGGTTACTTTATAGAATGGCGGCGCCTGCAGAGAGTTGGAACTGGCCAACGTAGCTAGTAGAAGATGTGTAAACTGATACACATCATTAAAATATTCAATAAATTGCCGAGGCCTCAGAGACATTTAATCTAAATGTACTTTAAAAAATTAATTAAACAATTTATAATGGAAAAATCAATTTCCCTAAAATAGTATCGAGCCACATCCAGTACTCGCTGATCTGTGTTGTACGTAAACTTGTTTACGTACTTTGACGGTTGAGTTCACACTTTAGCATAGTGGACTAACACTTTTAATATTATTTGTAAACTACCCTCAAACCATTATAATCGATGCCCAGGTTTTGTAATACGTCCAACATTAAGTTTTATATGTTTAGTTTTAATATTTTCATGTAAGTGAATTGTAATTCGTATGAGAATAAATGATCTCTAACCTCATCTTCTAGCCTTAAATCTGCCCAATACAAAGACAAATAAGGGGAGGAAATCCGTTACAACTGGAGAAATTCTAAAACCTACCAAGATTTACGGCCGAGTGGAGTGGGCACGCCGAGATTTATCTCAACTACCAAAACGGAAAAGGCACAAGTTACAGGCAAAAATAAATGTAGCAACATGCCAAAAGAGATCGCCACCTGTCTTAACTTACCTAATCCATAATTTTAAAAAAAAACATAATTTACATTAATGATATTGGTAACTGTTTTCTCAATAGTAAATTCTTGTTGTACGTCGACGACCTAAAAGTTTTCAAATCAATCAAAACCGTTTACGAGGTACGACATCAATCTTCTTCAAGATGATCTGAATAGTAAACTTCAGTTAAGCCTTACTAAATGCAAATTAATTAATTTACTACAAATAAAAACATTAAATTCAATTACTCTCTATGCCACGCACTCCTCACTAATGAAGCTCAAATTTCTGATTTAGGTATACCGTTGAACTACAAACTTCACTTTTTACATATAGATAAAATGACTGCCAAAGTATTCCAGATGTAAAACCAAGTCTTTAGAGCCACTTCTGATTTTCAACGTCCCGGTACATACCTATATCTATTTAGTTCTTTGATTCGTCCACAAATAGAGTATGTCTGTATGGGATCCGTATTATACGAAATAATTATGTTAATTTAATTGAAAGAGTTCAGCGAAAGTTTCTAAAAAGAATACTGCATTCTTTGTCACATGACATGACAAATGTCACATGGTTCGTCGGCGGTATGAAGAGTCAATTAAGCTGTTTAATTTAATGACGCTACAGTCAAGGCGCCAATTACTACCAGCCATTATGTTTCATGGAGTGATTCACAACAGGTTTTATTGCTCAAATTTGGTTAATAACTTATTTGATGTCGTGCACGGACGGTTCTGAGACAAGGGGCGCGCGTCTACCCTCTTGTCGCGACTACCCCATGTCGTATGAATACGGGTCAGCGGGCGCCGCACCAACGTTTAGTTAGAACGTTTAATAAACACTTTGATAAAATATACATAATTGCCTAACTAACAAAAGGATCGTTGATAGCGGTCTTAGCAATTATCATTGTAAAGTAGCTAGTAATAATATTAATTTCTAGTTTAATTATATTTATTTATGTTAAAAGTGTTTTTTTTTTCATGTTAATTTGATTTAATTAACAAAATTGTAACATTTTTTTTTTAAATTTTACATATTTAATTCCTTATTTTATATCTTCACTGTAACCAACCCAATACTTAATTTAATTTAAATTTATGTCATCGTCACTGTACAATTGTTTGCCTTCCCAAATAAATAAAATAAAATAAAATCCGGGACAGTGAACTGGCCATGGTTTCCAAGAAACATTTGCAATTCTCCTGGCGGATTCTGGTGCAAATAAATAACAACGCTAAAACGCCACGGAGTATGGAGATCCGATCAAGTGGCGGAAGGCTATATAAAACAAATTTGATATCACCCAGCGTATCACAGAACGCATCAATATTATCCCAACTAGTCTACGACCATCGACATCAAGGATGTGTCAACCTGCTGATTCTCTATTCAGAATATTCGAACGAGAGACCCTAAAAAAACGTGTAAATCCCACGTTTACCCCACAGACAACTCAACATTAATCTTCAAATCTCGTTAAATATCTAGAATTGTACAAATTGTATAATTATTATAATAGTATAGATTAACATAAAACCGGTTCGTTTTCCAATAAATTTATAGTGGAATCCATTTATGCGATAGTTTAATATCAACAAAAACACTGCGGTCGTCGCATATTGCTCAGCGGTGAGATTCATACAACTGCCGCTAAATAGACGGATTGTCAAAGCTTTGAAACCCGTGTTTAAATTGACCCTTTGATGTCTAGTTCTAGCTGCAGGCTAGTCCAGAGTGCGTGCTGTGGAGATTTTCCGATGTAGGTAGGTACTAAACTCGACATACTAGAACTTATGTACCGGAGCTTGAACTCTATACTCAGTTGGTTGTCGATGGTTTAAAATAAACAGATTCCTGCAATTTCGGTAGCGCTTGTCAATAGACCAGTTGCCAGTTTTAGACAATCGTTAACGCTAATGAACGTCGTTCTCTGTACTGAAGCTCCTAAACGGATGAACGATTTTGATTTAGTTTTTTTCTACTTTTTGGAGTATTTTAGTTGTCAGGGGTTGTTTAAATTTTTAGTTTAATAATTTTGAAATACATTTAAATGTCTGGTTCGATATCTAATCTATCTATAATCGTAACCGGCAAGCTTATTAAGTAACTATGTTATTAAATGCCTCCAAGATAATTTAATTATTCATTGAGCTACAAAACTTAAAGTGACTAGTGAACAAGGTACCTCGTGTTTTATTACAAACAAGTAAAATCAATCTGCTATGGAAGTTCCACCTATGTTGAAGTTAGAGCCAATTCGACAAATTTTAAGCAACGATCGCATTCGCATCTCAGTCGAAATCTGTCAAAAAAAAACCTGCCAAGTGCGTGTCGGACCACGCACAGTGTAGGGTTCCGTAGTTACCCGTCTCCTAAATCATGCCAGAAAAATAGTAAAAATACTCAACTATTATTACATTACAAAATTACAAATGCAATTGGTTTTAAGTCATTTTCTATGGAATTATTAGGACTTTTTTACTTACCCAGGTTCATTTTAAAAGTTGGTCGACTAACCCTCATTAACTCGTTAAGCCTAGGTAGCGGTAATAGTTTTCCTTTTAAATTCGTTATATATGCTACTACTTCAAATTTTTTTACGTCTCCATAAACAACCGTTTAGCTGGCCGAGGGGGGAGGGGGGGGGACACTTTGACTCTAACAAAAATTTTCACTTTAAAGCTTAATATTTCGCAAACGGATCCTTGGATGAAAAAATGGTTTTCGCAAACCCTCAATATTTTTAAACGACCTATCCAACGACACCCCACACCATGGGGTAGACGATTAAAAAAGTCATCTTTAAATGTAAATAAGGTATTTCAAGATTTTATTTTACCACTTTGTCCGCGTGATTGATATACCATACCAAATTTCTTTCTAGCGCTAAGCGTCTCTGAGCTAAACCACGGACGGACAGACAGACGGACATGGCGAAATAGTAAGGGTTCCTTGTTGACTACGAAACCCTAAGAAACGCCTAATAACAATCAAACCTTATTAATTACATTATCAAACGCATGTGATCAAATCATAAACCACCAAAATACTGTGTTAATAAATTCACCTCACCTGCACAAAGTCTGTGCAATGAACTCCCCTCGCGATACTGCCCAAACATTGTAATAATACCTGTCTGCGCCACCCTCGTGTCGAGACAACTCCATAGGCAGCTAATAACAAATTTAACCGGCTACGTATCATAGACTGATCAATACGGTGATACTCGCAAGTTACAACAGAAGGTTGACTTAAAACTAATTGAAATTTTTGAAGGGAAGATTATTTTCATAGAGTTTGAGTAATTGAAGTACGACTATTTATATGACTAACGATTTTCTAAAGAATGTAATCTGTGTTTAAGGTAATGTGTAAGCCTTCTGCCGACATACTTCGACAGCCTTCGCCTAGGATCTATGATCTATTTGTTACTGTCCCGCCCCGCCAACGTTCTCCACTGATTAAGCTTCTAACCTTTATAACGTTCGACTACAAAGACATCGAACAGGAATATCAATAATAGGTTCGCTTCTGTTATTTTCTCATTTCTCAGAATCTATCACCGCAATGTTGCTAATTGGTATAAATACCCACGTACACAATAAAATACGCCCTCGCTCGAAAACGATTATATTTCCGACGACACGAGTAGGACTTCTGACATCTTCAAAAAAAATTGCGTCTCATTTATATTTTGATTTGTATTTAGGGATAGGGTGCTCTCTCTGATCAGTCCCCTTTCCGACTCTGGCCGAGGCGGTGGATGGGCCCTTCCGTGCTCAATAATTAGCCGCTGTAGCCGGCCGGTGCGCAAATATGCAATAAGTTGCAGCGATCAAATTCCGATTCATTTTTCCGGAAAATAGTTTAAAATCGTGGATTTCTATTGCGAATTTTATTTTCCAACTGCGATATTAGTTTTTCTGTGAATTGCTAACGAAGTGAAACAGTGCGAAGTGTTATTAATTGACGTTACTATTTTATAAATTTGATTTTTTTAAATGAAGCGGTCGATGGTCAAGCAGGTAAGAAATTAATAGAAGGATTATTTTTAAGTTTTAACTGTATCTTGCTTGTGCGTGGGTGACTATTTAGCTGAGAGGAATATGTCCGTGTACATTTTGGAACTTTATGAGCGTGCAAACAAAGAAAAGCGGCGCGCGGCATGGCGATTTAAATGATTAGTTTAGTCGTTTGCGAAGTCCCGCTTAATTTTATTATCATTAACGGTTTGGTAAATACATACGAGCAGATGCGAATAAGCGCGGCGCAAATACTTACTAATATTAAATTCAGCAGACATGTACATATTAGGTATAATTAGTTTAATCTCAGTTTAGCATAAATACGTATTTTAATCACTTTTTTTTTACAAAGAAGAACGGTTACGGCCCTTACAAAATGTATCCAACTCCGACAGAAATCGCGCACATTTTAGTTTCTTTGTCGTCTGAAATATAAGAGAAATACCTACTTTTTTGCAATTTTGCTGGCGAACATAAATATACATATATGGTTTTGAGTGTTCGTTGAAGTGAAGTATAGAAATACTATTTTATAATGGATCTTAATTGACTACTAGTATAACCATCGTGTTTGGGCTCATTTGAATCGTTCTGAAGAGCACGTACGATTCATGAACCCAAATACGATGGATATAGGAGTAGTCAACTAAGAGGCTCGCTACTCATCTTCTTGATTTCCGTCATTAGACCACTGTTAATAACTACAGTGAATGGCACCCATCAGTACCATTCAAATGAGTGCAGACACCACAGGCGTACTTGTAACAGTGGATGAAGAATTACTGTTGTGTGCGTTGTGTAAAGAAATACTCAAGCTCACATAATAATATATAAACGTTAACCATCAAAATCGAAAAAAGAACTTATTCTTGCTCTTCTTCAAACGACAAAAAAAAATCAATAGGTCTCAAGTCTGTCGGTGTCTGGTCAGAAATGGCGACAAACACGTTTGACCACTTTCAAGCTTCCATAGCAACCATGCATAATATCCATCGGGAAGATTCACTTGAGCTCAAACACGACCGGTATACTTATAATAATGGATCAAAAAAAACTTTTTGATACGTCGTTTAAAGACATATTTAAGGTCATAGGTAATTTTTGCGTTAGCCATCGAAATCGGAAAAAAGAACATATTCTTACTCTACTTCAGATGACAAAAAACTAAGGTCTCAATTCTGTCGGACTCTTGGTCAGACATGAGCATTCTTCTTTCTTTGTAATGAAAAACATATTTCAGCAACGATCCGATTAATAGAATTATTCTTTAATACCTAAGAGAAAATCCGAGAAAATTAAAATGATTACGAAACGAGGAAATGAAAACTAAATATTCTTTAATTAGAATAGTTCGTGGAATAAGCCAGCGATTTAATTACTTGACGTTTTGTTATGTCAGTGTATTCTAGGTAAAGGCCTTCACTAAAATATTCATAGAATTAACACGATTCCAATTCTTTTCTTTAATGTTTTATGGAATCGATTTGTAACCGGATAATTGCAAACTCTTTTGAAAATGTAAACTCTTTTTTTCTCAATAAGACATGAGTGTATATTGGAGGATTTACTGTATTTAAAATGTTCTGTTCGAAATATATCTAGAAAAAATAATCTCATAAATATTTAGTACAATCTAACGGAATTTTCAATTATCCGATGACAGATATATTTCAACGAATTTTATGTTTATATTTAGTACCAGCGCAACGGTATAAATAAAAATGTTTAAACTTTAAAATGTTGATTGATTTCAATCATTTTTAGTACAAATATTAAAAAGATTAAGAGATATAAGAAATGTTATACAAATATTAGGGCTACTATAATATTGGCACACAATATCTGAGCTTTAGTAACCGATTTTAGTAAATATTTAAGATCATTATGTAAATGGGTTCGAACTTTTTTCTACGGATGTTGACATACCCAAATCAAAATGGCGCCTGACGCCATTTTGACTCTTTTTTAAATCGTGGCGCACTGTAAAACATTTATATATGGGAAGAGGACACTTAAACAAATAAAATTTTAGGAACATGGTGCCCAAAAGTGTTACGTTGCAGAGATATTTAGAGGTTTTATCCCACTTAGTATTTTTATGAATGATATTTATTTTCCATGGCGTTTTTATGTAATTCAATAAAATCTTGGTTTGCATTTCAGATCTCGTATTGAAAAAATAGAATTGCAAAAAATGTAAGCGTCTAACGAAACAAAAATTCATTTTAAATTGAGATGTATTGTTCGGAGTTATTTCTCGTTTCTTTAAAAAATGTTTTTAAATAATAAAAGAAATAGTCTTCATCTTCAAGACACTTAAAACGAGCAATACTATGTTCTTCACAAATATAATTTTAGCACATTCTTGTCATCCTTCTAAGTTTTGAAGAACAAAAAACGCAGGAGTTCCTGTTTTTTGGTGAGGGCACATTTGTAGCTATTTTTCTTAAAATTGCGGTGACTCCTTGGTTTTTCTTGTTTGCGCAAAACTTTGTGACAGAACCTATGTGTGTTACTTTTATCTAACTTATAATATAATTATGACTACTACGTCTAACTAACTGTTGACTACTACTTGTTGGTTCGTACTGTAAGTGCAGAGACTAATTAAAGCTAAATAAATAAATAGGCATTAACTTAGGCCGTTTTTAAATTCTCATGAAACATGGCATAGGTCATCTATTCGTTTGACTTTGTGACCTATAAATATGAACATTCGTAGCTGGAGGCGAGGGCCACCTCTATTTTATTTATTTAGTATTTATATTCAAATTCTAATGGACTGTCAGCAAGGAGCAATAGTATTCACCTATTCAAAAGTCAAAACGTTCATTTCAATTAGGCCATTAAACGGCACTTTTGAACGTCAGCACTTCATCTTCATATCACTGCAAATTTCAACATATTAGCTTTCTCAATCTCGCAGTTGTATTGTATATTTGCAATAATCGACATATTCGTTCGTCATTTAATGTATTTTGTGATATCTTGATGTTGTTCTAAAATTCACTTAACACTGAAAAATAAATGTAAATGTTAACCGTATAAAACCTTGATGCATTAAGTCCGCCCATGTACCACTATTGAACATAAAGTTTAAATAAACAAATATAAATCTAATAAAAGCATGTCTAGACACTAACACAAAATGTAATGTAAGACAAAATCATACGTCGTAGTATCGACGTCCGATAGGTCTATGAAAATAGCGCACTAGCCTGGCAACATGTGTTGTATGTCCTGAAAGATGTTGGGGACCACTGAGTTGATTGAAAAGAAGACCGCCATGTCGCGGCTCCAAACGAGGAAAATACTTTTAAAAATAGGCGCACGTCGATGCGATATCTATGGTCGTGGTTGATTTTTGATGTAGGTAGATTAACATTTCCATGCAGTGATGAAATTCTTTTGCATGAAAGTTTCGATAAAAAAAAAATGTGTAAACAAGAAAATCATTTGCAGCCGATATTTGCATTTTTTTACGGTATCCCTAAAATTGCCTTTACGCGGCACTGAAAAAGCATATTTTTATATGCTATATCACAAAACAACTCGGCTATATTTTATTTTCTTTTTTTGTTACGGATCAGTTTTTTCCCGAGCGAGTGACAGGATAGGAACGGAATAAAATAAACACGATCTTTTCGTAAAGCGGTCACTGCCGGCATTTGTTAATTAGAGATGTAATGAGATATGTTGGTTGTCGATGTTATATACAATCCTACTTAGTACCTATTCAATGACTATGTATTGTCTGCTTTGATTAAGTAATAAATGTTTTTGTTGATCGAATGAAACATATATTTTTAAGAAAGGCTACTGTCGTTGATTAGTGCTTTTTGTTTCCCTCGGGCACGTTGATTTATAAATCCGGTTTGAAGCTACTCGCAGTAGAAGTGATATAATAATTTTCTCAAATGAAAAAAGTATTGGACTGTTGAATTGATCTTAGTTTCGTTTTCGCAAAAAAAAAAATGTCAAAACTCAGGTGGTTGGCGTTGAATAGGTAATTTTTGGAGTAGATTCGTTTGATATAGGAACCGGTTGGATTTTTGAGAGGGGACCGTAAGGACAGTTTCCTTAACCGTTATAGTTACTTTAAGGGCACCTTAACCGTTCCTAGGAGACCATCCATTACTTTTTGAGGTATTCTAAACTGCATTCACAGATTTTGGAAAAAAATTACAGTTAGCGAAAAAAGAAAAAAAAATACCAAGAAAAAATATTTATGCCTATAGATCCTATTTCTTGTAGGGATCAAAAGACTATATAGGACCATTTAAGGTTTGAGTGCTAGAAATGACAGAAATCGCCTAAAAGTTTTCTCATACATTTACCTCTTAGAATTATAAAAATAAGGTTATTTAGGGCACTGACTGTATCACCACTTCCGTATAAAATGCCGACCAGTCCTGATATCTCCTGGTACCTCCTGGTATCAAGTTGATTCATAATGACATAGGTACTACTAAAAATTAATTAATAATTGAAAAAAAAGCTCATGACTTGAATAATACATGGATTGATTTTTTAGGGTAAACAACGCTTGGCGAGATCGGATGGCTGACCGTCTTAACATACCGAGACTTCTCCGTGCCTCGAAAGGTACGTTAAGCTGTTGATCCCGGATGTCATTTGTAGATCTTTGGCAGTCGTTACGGATCGTGAGAAGTCAGAACATCTGTACGTCTTGCCAAGAAGTACAGTTAACACTGTACTTCTTGGCAAGACGTAAAATTTATTTTATTTAATTAAAACGTTAAATTAAAAGCCCAAACAAAACCCGATCAGGCCGGACGCTGTCTGATTTGGACGGTCCTAAAAGCCTATGTCCTGGCACCATTCGATCAGTATTTAGGGCTCAAGGCTTAGTTCCAGCTGTGGTTCCAGCGAGCACGGGCGATGCGCCGTGATAGGCCCGTCCCGACCTTCTAAGACAAGACCAATCTTTGTTGACTCTAAACTTTGCCTTTTTCAAACTAATTTGGGGTCGGCTTCCAGTCAAACTGAATTCAGCTGAATACCAGTATTTTATTCGTAAGAATAGTGAAATTAGTCCGCCTAATTAGTCAGTTGAACTGGATTTAGGGATCTTTCATGGATCAGTAAATAGATGCTCTTCCTTTCAACGGTTTTTTTAGAAAACCTCATTTTGATTATTGTAATGGGATACGATACACGAAAAATCGTCGTTTAACAATATTTTTATGAACTTTTGGATTAAATTACTGAAATAAGTCCAGTGTCCTGACCTTAAAAAACAATCCGAAAGAAAATCGCGACATCTTTAACGAGACAAAGTTCTATACATCCGATTTGGCCACCCCATGTTATTTACACTAATATAATCATTTATTCAGCTTGCAATGATATCACTATCTTACTTAATTAAATAATACCTAGACCACAACTTCTCAACACTTACTTTAAGTTTAATTCAACAACTAGTTAGCATAATATATTACTTTAGTGTGAAGCCGTCTGACATATTCATTAAGAACAAACAAAAAAGAGTAACTGGTGTAAAATAAGCTAAATAAAAATATAGAAATATTTTATTTAGCTTCCCGCTCACTGGCAGGTTCAAAGTTCAAATCTTTTCGCTTAGTACTTTCTGAATTACAACATTTTATTTTGGAGAACTTCTTATCACACAGACCTTATATTCTAATTAAACATTGGGCACAGTTATAGTTTATAACCAGATCGTTGTTTTAAAGGTTAAATCGGTCCAAAACATCGTTATGATGATGTCATGAGGTCATGATTTGGTGCCCAATCTAGTGTGGGGTTCCCACCCCACGTTACTAAGTTTCTGGTAGTCTTTTATCCATAAAATATACACTACTGAAGAGAGCTTTTCCAAAATAACTTTTCCTACTCAATGACTTACAAACAGAGAACTGACGGAACAGACATGACGCGCGGCAGGCGGTAGTAACAAAGTAACGCTTTCAGCGACCACGATTACCGTAAGGACAAGGGTTGAAAATGAACAAAAAAGTACATAAATCTACTAATGCTATAACAAAGAACATATAGTTAATAAGTATATCATATGCACGTCCGCTCTGTGACAATGACTCGTACCTAAGTAATAAAAATGTAAGTGCTCGCCAGGAAACAAAATACTGTTCTCTTAAATGTCAAAAAATAACCTCGTGAAATATATTTTACTACTGCAGCGACAGTCTAAGATTCGTTGCGACTGACCACTGCGACAAATGAAATACATCATCATTAGCAACTGTTCAATTTCGCCCCCAATTTTGCCCCCCGTCCTTCACATTCGAGTACGCCACCCCACCCACAACCACCCCTAAATAAAAGCCAAGGGATTAAAATGCAAATAAACCCCTCCAGACATAGGTATAGGTATAGGTACCTACAAATTTTAATAAAGTCGGAAAGCTGGAACTTAATATCTCTTTGAACCCCTTTGATTTGGTACTATCGTTGCAAGTTATTAATTAATTGCACCCCTTTGAACGAATCGGTTGCATACCCAAAAACATGCGTATCGGATATTAATTGCGGAGCTACACAAACAGTGGGCATCCCCTTCAGTTTACATGAGTTAGCCGAGCGCAGCCATGCGAAAACATTCTTCCGATTGGTCCGAAAATTAAAATCTAGCTTAATTAAATCATCCAGCTCTACAAATTCAATGCATTTAAAGGGTTGTGTAGTTTTTATGCAAAAACGAGTGGGGAGTCACTGTAATGGATTTTTTTATCTAAGTCTAAGTTAGTCTAGTTTTTTGTTGTTACTTATTTTTAACCAACTTTCGACTGTATGTACTATTTTATGTATGTTCACCGATTTCTTAGCCGATTGTGGACCGAGTTACAAAATTATTTTGATATTAGAAAGCCAATACTCTTGAGGTAGTCATATTGTCACGAAGTCAGAATCTGATAATGGGATCCCAGGGAAATTGAGGGCAACACTCAAATTCTATATTCACATACAATGTTTTTCAATACTTTCTAACACAATTCAGATATTTGTGCCTGGTAACCATGATCTCATGTTGTTGAGCTGATGATGTAAAGAAGTGTAAGACAGGATTTGATGTTGGGATCCTGGAGAAATCGAGGGAACTGCTTTGAAGCAGTTTTGGTATTTTTTAGAAGTGAAGAAGTGTATTTTCTCGGAGGGGGACATTTGGTGAAGATCTAATGAAGAACTTCGGAGATTGGCAACGGAACTCTTCAATAAATGATAGCAAATGGATTGCTAAAAACGCGTGTCTGTGAAGGGGTGACATGTGAAGGTCAGTTAAGTTGTGGAGTATAACTACTAAAAAAAGCAAATAAAAAAAAAACCTATTCTCAACATGTTACTTTAAAACGATCGAATTTTATAGAATTTCCAGCCAGTAAAGACCTATTGGCGGTTTTAGTTTTAAAATGTTTGGCTCAGTGAGAAAAGGGTGAGATTTTAAAATATTTAAAAAAATATGAAACCCTCTTAGTTAGCCATTTCATTTGAGATGTCACAAGGACATTTATATAAAAAAAGAATATTACATTTATTTATTTGGGACTCGCACACGGCATTAACAAAAATAAACAACCGACTTCCAAATAAAAACAGTAGAAAGTATAAAATAACTTTAATTTCGGAAGTCGGTGTCAAAAAACGAAGAAACAAAACCAAAAACACCGACTCTACCTTTTCCTTCTTTCAAACCTTTATACTTCGTTAGAGAGCTAAAAGTAGGTTCCAATATTTTGATTATGAGTTTTCTAACGTCCAAATGTAAATGTTTGCAATTATTTTGAACAGAAAATATAAAAAAAGATTTTGACACTCCCCCATTCGACAGGATAGACGTTGCTTTGAGACACAAAACAATGCTTATTGACCATTTTTCTTTGTGAGTGCTTTTCTGTCGGTCCTTTCATTTGTGAAAAAAGAAAGGTTCGCAACGGATTCCAAAACCAGTTTACATTTTCATTGTAAATTTTATTTTACTGGTTTTTCAAAAACTGAACTAAAAAGATGGGTAGCCGTAGGTGGTATGGTAGTAATTAAGATAAACCTTGCCGTGGTTTGTCTTAATTAGCAGCAACTATTAAGATTCGTAAGTGCCTACATTTTTTAAAACATAGTCGACAGGTATTTTTAAAGGCCTCATAATAAAAATCTTTACAGGAGTCTATGTTTTTTACATTTTAGTTTTCCATCCTTTATCTAATTAGTACCTATTAGACAGAATGTCGTATTCAGTTATGGTAACAACAATAAACAAACCATCCCCGATAGGAATAACATCTGTATCAAAGCTTGTAAAGCAGTAATTAGGGGTCCCTCTCGTCACGAGAGAACCCTCGCATGCCTTTTCAATACCCCCGGGGGTGCGAGCTTTTATGAAGTTCAAGAGCAGCGAATCAAAAGCTTTGAAGAGATTAATAATAATCTCTTTCGCGACTTGATTTAGATGTTTTGTGAGGTGCTTGCGCGTTTTCTTTGTTATTCTTCTTTTGACATGGGCAATTTGGACTTATTTATTGATTTGTGTTTATGAATCACTTATCTAAGCGTCAAAAATAAAAAAGTTGGAATGCTAGTGCTCTCTAAATAGACACACTGTTTCATTTCACTTAACAATATCATTAGTTTATCAATCGATACTGCATCCAAATATGTCTCAGAATTTCAATAAGTCTTTGATTGAACAACAATTCCCGGAACGCGCTCAATTATTAGTTTCTGATCACAAAATTGAAGTCATACTTTAGCTGTTATTGGTTTACGGGAACAGCGACGAGCAATGATACTCGACGCAGAATTTGTCAACGTATTAATTAAATGCGCTGCGAGCCGAGGGGAGGCGGCGAACCTGATATCTATGGTTACGCATATTACTGATGGTTACAAATTCGTTACGGTTTTTTTATTTAGTGAGCTTACGTTGATATTTTGTAGTCTATTAGGAGGGGTTGCGTTTGTGACTTTATTAACCACAGATTTTTATTTGACTTTTTTAACTTGTAACTTGACGATTCTATTCTTCTCATTATGCTACTTGTTGTGACTACATTTTAAATAATTAATTACGCGCGCGTATTGTACACTTCATAATAAGCACAGGACAAACATTTATAAAAATAAGTTTACAGTCTTATCGAGGGCAATCACTCGCAGCAAACTGACGCAACCCGATGGTAAGCGACGAAGCTGAATGGCCATTAAATTAGAAGTAAACTATTCTCTAGTGACTTGAACCTTGTCTTCATTGTAAAGAGTAACTTTTAAATCATCATCTGCCTAGACTTTTCCCAATCATATTGAGGTCGGCTTCTAGTCAAACCGGATTCAGCTGAATACCAGTATTTTACGTGAAGCGGCTGCCTACCAGACTTCCACAACCCATTAACTGAGTAACAAGGTGCTCCTTGGTAAGACTGGTGTCAGATTTTCTGGTTTCTGACTATCCGTAACGACTGCCAAAGATCTGCAAATAACAGCGGGAGAAACGGCTTAACGTGCTTTCCGAGACACGGAAGAGTCTCGGTATGTTAAGATGATACTCGTAAATATGAACAAATATATAATCTAATAGAGGCATAAACAATAATGAACTGTTCCCCATATTTTGTCAAGTTATAGGAACATTTTAATGAACTGAACATTTATTTATTTTACCCACAAAAGTTATACGCATAAAATAACAATTGAAGCCACAATGCATTTCACTCGCCATATCATTTCAGAGTTGATCCCTCTGTAAAAGATAATATTGCCCCTGAAAGAGCAACCTTTCAAATTAATAACGTCGAATTAATAATTATCATTTGTAAAATGAATATAGAATTAAAAGTAAGTATAATTAACTAGCTTTTGCCCACGACTTTGTACGCGCGTTAACTGTCAGTCACTCAGTAAAGGAATAATTTTATAAATTAACATGATGATTGATGCATAAAATCACCCTGCGGGTTTACGCGTTCCAAAATATACATCACCACTTGCGTCAGTCTGATCTCAAACAGCATCGAGGTCTAATAGTCTCAGTTTGTATGTCAAGTTCAATCCTCGAGAGAGCATCTTAGGGGTGGTGAATGGAGCCGCCCCTTTGTTTGCACTGTTTTGTAGTGAACCCTTAAAGTCAATAGGCTGGCATTCGAACGGTTCATTAGCTAAACGGTAGCGGTGTTTAGGTTGGTAAACTTGAGTATGATTTGATGATAAAAAATCACACCCTCTGAAAATACCGATACTGGATGAACGTGCGATACACGTTAAACATTGAGTTTTATTTTTTATTTCAGTTTGACATATTGCCATCGTAATCTTTGTGAATTTCTCAATTTCAAATTCTCACTGCTGATAAATACAGAATTTAACAAATGTAAATGTAGAACAGAAATCTTTAGTATCACACTAATATTCTAAAGGCGAAAGTTTGTGAGTGTGTGTGTAAATTCGTTGCTTCTTCACGCGCAAACGGCTGGATCGATTTAGATGAGGTATAGAGATTGTTTGAGTCTTTATCCCAGGATAAATGGGATATTTTACGACAGTCAGGAGGGCTGAGACGCGGGCGGCAACTAATCATATTACGTACCTACCTACGTTACACTGGCGGAATGCTAATGTATGTAGAAGTACTTAGTTTGGTAATCCTCTATATATGATCAACTGAAGTACGCAGGTGAAGTATACGACGGATATTTTAATATCCGTTGATTACTTCAATTAATTTGTGACTCGTTGTACCCAGAAACCAGACAAATGAAAATTCTTCAGGTCCTGATTAAAAATTCCAAGCTACAAAACAGTGTAGGTGGGTTTTATCAGTCTTTATTAGTCTCAACTTAAGTCTTCGTCTTATGTCTTTTTTTATCTTCATGCAACGCCTAAGACTTAGCGCAAATTGCTTTTTCCACATAATATTGAAAGGTAAATCCTGGTAAAAGTATTAAATTGGTTTTGAAAATTGTAACAGCGACATTTATAGCAGGTATTCGCAAGTGTATGTAGGTAAACTTCAGTTTGTTCTTACATACCTTACGAAGAACTTTAAGTCGTCAAATTATAGTTAAATTAAATGTGAAAAAAATGTTTTCACATTGTTTTCGTAACCGGGTACCTATTACATTGGCGCCAGTGAGTGATAAAACAGTTGAAAGGGCGGTTCCCTTTCAACTTCTCTTGGTACGCTCATATGTATGGAGAGGGAGAGGGAGGTCAAAGAAAGGTGGATGGATTGCGTAAGGACCGATATGAAAGAAAAGTGACGGTTGACTGACAGGCAAGAATGGAAGAAAAAATGTGTTGCGCCAACCCCAAGTACCATGGGATAAGGCTGATCTAGGTACTTAATTCATTAAAATTAAATTCAAACAAACGCAGAAAAAATAAATAAAATGGCATTCAACGTGCGGCAAAACAACCTTTCAGTTTGTTTGATGCAAAATAAATTATAAAATGTGTAAAGCATTCCATGCCTAAAGCTCTGTATTGGTTTACCATTGTCTAAGTACGAAGACAGGGCTGTCCACACAGCTCAGTAGTTTGGAAAAAGGCTCTCCATTCATATTTAGCAATGTAATATGTTTCTGTACACACACACATTATTTTATAATAACGTGGAGCATTTCTACAAATTAATAACGACAGCAAAGGCTTTGACTAATGTAAATTTATACATTAATTATGGTTTATTATAAGTCCTATTGAATTGGTATTTCGGCTCCGACTGCGTAAATGTAATTAATATGCAATAATTGAAAATTCTGTGCCTATCAATTTCAAATAGTATTGCAACGATTGAATGCCACAAGAACGCGAGCATATTTCAAACAATCCTTTAATTAAACGTGGCACGTGTAATTACTGAATATTATTATACTGCAGTATTGGGACTAAGCCTTTATTTGCGTTTTGTTTTTGTGTATTCAAATGTAGAGGAGCTCGTTGCTAAATAATAACAGCCGCATGGGTCGATCTTTAAGGTTAAGTAACGCTTGCCGAAGTTGGTCTGTGGATGGGTGACCATCTTAACATACCGAGACTCCTCCGTGCCTCGGAAAGCACGTTAAGCCGTTGGTCCCGGCTGTCATTTGTAGATCTTTGGCAGTCGTTACGGATAGTCAGAAGCCAGATAATCTGACACCAGTCTTGCCAAGGAGTACCGTGTTACCTAGTTAATGGGTTGTGGAGGTCTGGTAGGCAGCCGCTCAGCGTAAAATACTGGTATTCAGCTGAATCCGGTTTGACTGGAAGCCGACCCCAATATAATTGGGAAAAGGCTAGGCAGATGATGATGTTTTTGTGTATTCAAATGTGCTCGGTGTGTTTATACATCTTCTATGTAAAAATGTTTAGGCAGGAAATTGAACAAATTGTAGTACCTAGATAGTTACAAAAATCTGATAGTAGGTACATTTCTGTGGGCTTTTTGTAATTAGGTAAACAAGATATAGTCTGTCGGGTCAGCTATTGTTGCATACAAATTGTATTAGTGACGCGCCAATTCGGCTTTTACTCTTGTTCGACGAAAAACATTTTCCAAAAAAATACAACCGGCTTCCAAATAAAAAAACCCTAAAAAGTATAAAATTACTTTAAATTCGGAAGTCGGTGTATTTTATACTATAAAATAACACTACATAAGTGTTTTTTATTATTTGGAAGTCGATTGTATAAGTCGATATGTATATATATACTTTTTAGTCGTATACCCACACCACTGGAAAGATTCTCAGATTGTTTGACATATCAACTGAAAGGGGCTTATTGTGAGCGTTTCAACATTTTTTTCAGTTTTAAAATAAAAAGTATTATAGTTTCCTCTTATCTCGGAAACAACTAAAACTAAAATTTAGACAAAATTTGAGATAATAGTTCTTTACATCGATAACCTGCATTTTTTTCATAAGTCTATGGTTATAAAATAACATGGTACAAAAATTAGATTCGCTCGGAACTCTTTACACGCGAGTCCTACTCGCACTTGGCCGCTTTTCACGCCTGATGACATTTTATTTTTATTTTATTTTATAAATACTTTGCACCTTTTTAGGAATTTCTCCTGTATAGTCGGTGCGTTTAAAAACATGTAAACTAACTTACACAAGCATCTACAACAGTGCAACTTTTTGTTTCATGTAAATAGTTCAAAAATTATTGTTTGTCGTTCATTCAATTGCGTCCTTGCCTCTTTTTCTAAAGGGACCCTTTACAGTACGCTTGCGAAAAGTTAGTCAAAGCTAAAGGTATGGGAATGCATACAGAATTTTCAGTAAAGCAGAAGAGCTTTCATTGAAGACTTTATTATTTTCCTTAGAACCATGTTAACTGAACAGCGCTTTGAGCTTTACATGTTTTGAAAAGAGACGATTTTTTTGACTGTACGAATGATTTCAAAAAGAACCCGAGACGAAAATTCAACGTGTTTTTAAGAGGGTGGGTGACATTGTAATGGAAAAAAAAACAAGTTAAAATGTTGAATACTTCAATCAGTTTGGTTACCAAATTATCATCATCATATTATAGCATAGACGTTTTTAAAATTCTGTTGTTTTGACATCTTAAAGCTAAAGACAAGCTAGACAAGACTAGCAAGAAGCTTAGCTTAGCTACCCGAGAATGATCAACATTGCCTTACTCTCTAAAGTCTTAGTTATACTGACGTAAAAAAAATATTCAATTATTTTTTTCCGTTCGGAGAAAGACATTATCGTGAAAAAAAAAACTTGAAAATATTATTTGACTTCTAGGAACTATTTTCAGTGTGATCAGCGGAGGTGTATGGGGTGTATTTTTTTTTTTTTTTTGTAAATCTTTGCTGTTTTATAACGGTGCTGTTTTCATTTAGCGATAGCCTCATTTTACTTTAGTTTCCGTACCTTACGCCGTAGTAGCGTGTTGGTCAGATCTATGCCACCAATAAAAATCTCTGACGAATATTTAAATTCGTTCGTGGTCGTGGTCTTAAAATTATAATGTTAAGATATACGTATGTCAAACGTGAGCAGCTGTTTTTTTTAGTTTTTTTGCTGTTTATCATATTACTTAGTGAATTTACCTTGTTATAAGGTATGATGGGGTTGACATATCCTTATTGGACAAGAACCCCAAAGTAAGATAAAAAAACGTATGTCAAACAACATGCGTCCTTCTTAGTAACAAAATTAATCACAGTTTTTATTAACTTGTTAGTCAGATAACTTGAGACAGTGCTTACTTAGTGAACCGCCTCTTGTACATATATTGTACCGCGTTCTACATTTTAAATAGTTCGCAGTGTTTTTATTTGCATTTTACAAATGAACAATGATGTAAGTTCAAATATTTCTTCCAATAAGGTTTTGCGAGATAGGTACTAGCATTTATATGCGATGAATTAGTTTTATTTTTTTAATACAGCAGCATTTTACAATGCTTGAATATTTTCTTTCTTTGCCACGTTCCGACGTGCGAAACTTGTCTTTCAGGCCTTGGTAAAAAAAGTTTTTTTTTTGTCGGGCTTCTTTGTTCCATAATATCGGTTGGACTTGGAATTTTAAATTCAAATAAAATTTATGTTTGGGGCCTTTTTTCATTAATTTCATATATTTTGTGTTGACATGAAATTAATGATATTTTTTGTAAAAAATTAAGGTTCTCTTGTAATGGTGTACTTAGGACGTTTAAAATTTTGTAGAAACTGCGAGCATGTCAAAACGGGCCTGTAGCTGTGTTATTTTAGCAGTTGTACTCAATGCCGTATTTTCTGTTTTGTTTGACCGGGAAATGTTTTGAATTCGGAATGAACTGTCGGTGAGAATTCTTGGCATTTAGAAAGAAGTACCTGCGGAACAATTTATTAAAAATAATTTTCAAATGTTTATTTTTATAAATATTTGCAAAATAACTATTTCGATTTTCAGCAATCGAAATAGTTACTTAGCAAAACGTTTTGCGTTTTGTTATTTTGCGTATTTCTAATAAAAATAATTATCCCAAATAGAATCCATCACGTTCATATCAATATGGTGGCATGTCATTGAGATGACAGCGAGATGGTAAACTAATTGTCACGGTATTATGTAATCGATAAATAGGCTGCCAAAGAGGAAAAAGAACTGGTTTGTTGCTAAGGAAAAATATGTGTTTATGCAAAATTTGACCTCATTTTACTAGAATGTCTAAAGGAAAAACGTTTACAGAACCTTTATATTTGAAAGGAAAGTCTGTGGATAATAGTTATTTATGATACTAATGCGGTAAGTTGGTTTTGACTAACGAGCAGACGAATTACCATAGTTACGAGTTTGTAAAAAACAATTTCTGCACGTGTGCCAGACAACAGATTTCAATATATTTGCGAGAAAACAGTACATTTTAGTAATGAAACAAAATTTAGTTTTTAGATATCAGTTGGAAAGTCGTAACAATCTTTGACGTTCCATAGGTATATGAAAATAGCGCGAATTTGCAAATGGCGCCACAGGCGCGTGGTGATAATTAGAACTAAATTATTTCGCCTTTGGTTCTCTTTAGTTTTAAAATGAGACAAACGTATTGAGCAAAAGCACTTTCAAGGAGGTTTGATCATTCATCCTATTTTTTCCACTAATGTGAAACTCCTTGATAGAATTCTTATGTTTTTAATTGTAATTTAAAAAAAAACGTAAAGGAGACGCACGGCGCTGTACAAAGAGGAGTGCGGTAAAATAGGTACTTAGATGAGAGTATCTATTTTACCGCACGTTCCATTGTGTGTTTCGTAATTTTTAACTTTCGAACAATGTATATAGGCTTCAAAAATGCATTTTTTGAGCAAATGTGTTGAAAACTATATTTCGTAGTGTAGCAGAATCAGCTACAAGACTTTTCGCCCTTATCTTTTTTTGAAATTGTCAGAATAACTAGAAAAACATGAAGACAAGGGGGTTTGAACTTTTTTGTATGGGAGCTGGCATGGCCGTGGAGTTTCTTGCACGTTCTTCTCCGTAGAGATTTTTGGAAGGGGCAAATTGCTTCATGTTTTTAACTGACTTTGACAATTCAAAAGTACCTAATTGTAAATGTTTTATTTGAAATAAATGCTTTGACTTTGCCACCCGCCGCATTTTTTTTCAAAATTGCGGCGCCCTATCTAACCTGCATATATGGGTAGAGGATACTTAAACAAAAAAAAGTTGTCAAAAAGTGCCCTAAAATGTCACGTTCGAAGTTCTTAATAATGTGGTTTTTTACTTTTTACTTTCTTCCAATAAATTAAATCAAGCTCGGAATTATTATTTGAATTTAATCTAATGTATACAACGTGTACCAGAATAAACGCAATACCTCTTAAGGGGTCATTGTACTCATCATTAGTAACAACAGCATGACATGGTGACTTAACCTCGAAATATATACGTCGTACGTTGTCCTGTTCTTATTATGAGGTGTACAATAAAGTATATAATAAATAATAAATAAATATATAATATATAACGTCATAATTTAGGGCACCATGTTCCTAACAATTTTAGTTTGTTCGTGTTCTCGAAAAAAAAAAATCAAAATGGCGGTGGAGGGATTATATAAAAATCTGTGTCAGAAATCAGTTATTTTTTTCTTTGGTCTTATTTATAGGATAAATCGTTAATAAATTATTTTGAAAGAAAGAAAGAAAGAAAGAAAAATGTTTATTTGGGACTCGCACAAGACTAACAAACCAGTAAAATTAAATTAATAACTAAACAGTGTAATAAAATAATTATCTGTGCGAGGCCAAAATGGTCCCTATCTCAGCTTATGCTGCGATATCTAAAAAATAAATAACGCAGCGCTGGTATTCTGATAGGGCCAGTCAGTGGTGCCACGGATACATTCACGGAGCATATATAACAGGAATATACAAATAAAATAATAAGTATTAATATGGGTAAAAATGCAACAATTATTAATACATTTATAAATAATAAAAAAAAAAATAATCGGTACATACAAACAATAAATAAGCTGACACCCAATAGCCCAGTGCTCCAGCTTCATTTGTCGATATCATAGACAAATGAATAGAGCGCGCGGGCGCAAGTGGGAGGTTATGGTCGGCTGTCACAAAGAAAAGATGGTTGAACTCGTTGAACAGAAACATAAATGTAAATAAACAAAACAAAAAGCTATATCGACTTGTAGCATCTAAATTGCGTTTAATTAAAAAAAAAAAATGATGTAAATGTACTTCTGGTGTTTTGTGATGTACACCAGTACATCAAGCTACAACAATCTGTCAAATTTCTTTAATACATTTTCAATTTTTCCACTATAGCATTAGGCTCAAGGTTAATTGGGAAAATTTCTCAGTTTCGGGTAGCTTGATGTGCCTGCGTCTGTACTGAGAATGCTGCTGCCCATTCTCTGGTCAGTCCCTATACCTACTACTCAAACTTAGCTTTACGTAATTATGTTTTTTTTTACCCGAAAGCCTAATTTAACAGGTTGCTAGTGTGTTGGGGTCGGGCACGTTATTTTCGGTGTAAAATTTTCAAAACCCAACAGTTTTTGTGTTGTTGTCTTTAACCATTGGGATTTTAAATTTCAACAAGCATATCTGCGGCTTTTATATATTTCATTAATATTTTATATATCATAATGTTTTCTTGTGACTTACCTGCTTAGGAGTAAAACTCCGATCGCAGCGCAATTAAGAAAGTAGGATGTCTTCGAAGTGCTTCGTAAAGAATAAAGATGAATCTGAAACAAAATAATAACTACTTTAGAAAACTTCTCACACCACAGTATAACATACAACTACGCCCTTCTTAGGGTCTAGTTGTATCTCCGAAGGTCTATCAAAAACGGAACACATAAAGGATCGCTCGTGTTTTTGAGTAAGTTCGTCTGTCATGGCCAATTAGATTAAATTGGCCATGACAGACGGACTGACTGATCCTATCTACTGAACCGATTCTGTTATTATGTACTTTAAAAACGATGTGGACGCGTTACATGAATAAATATTGTTTCGGTATGGTGATACATAACTACTTAAGCTTCTAGACCGTTTTCACATTTAGGCGACTTTACTTTGTTTAGCTTTCGTTTCTATAACGTGAAGGCATGTGCTACTGTCGCGCTACTAACGTCCTAATGCGAAAGCGGCCTTAGGGTGGTAAATAGAAAAATTAAAAGATTTTTATCAGTGTGACATATCAAATGAAAGGGCTTACTATGAGGAAATTAGATGAAAATGACCACACCTTATCTCCAAAACTAATGAATCTACAAGAATCCCAGAATCACCTTTTGAAAAAAAGGAGCTGGAAAATAATATTACCAATAGTAAATGTACTAGTACTTGCTCACGTCTGCCAGGTCCCACGTCCAGGAGAAATGGAGTGACGAGTTAGACTCCTACCTAAAAGATTGGCCAGATGTAGCAAAGGACAGAGAAAAGTGGAAGGGAGGGAGACCTTTGCCTTGCAGTGCGACACAACAGGCTCTTAATAACTCGCCCACGGTTTCACCTACATAGCCGCCATTTTTAATATTTTAATAACTAGACTCATTGTTTTCAAAATCGATTTCTGAGCAACCGCGCAAGTCCAAAACTCAAGTCAACATTGAGAATAATGGCCGCCATTTTTATTTTTTTTAGTTACTGGGCCGATTACTTTCACAATCGATTTCCGAGCATCCGTGCAAGTCACAAAGTCAAATCTGTAGTCACCATTGAGAATAATAGCCGCCATTTTTAACTTTTTAGTTACTGGACCGACTGCTTCCAAAATCGATTAGTGACCGTCCCCGCGTATCCCAAACACGAATCTATAGTCTCAGAAAACTTTAACGAGTTCAGATATCTCTATGTTATATAGCTTCTGTGTATTTCAATATTTATCTTCTCATTGTATTTTAAAACTGTGACTGTTATTTAACATAGCACAACGGTTACCTTTTCTCTTATTCAGCCAAATACAACAAATAACCATAACTACATACAAGTATACTCAGTGTGTTTCACTATTTATTTTTAAGTCCCGCGTAGGTAAAACATAGGTTGGGAGCGAGCCTGTTACCAGCAATCGAGCACAAATCTAAACTAAAATTTTTAGTGATACATTTTAATAACACTCGGACCGACCTGGGAATCGAACCCAAGACCTTAATAACCTCAGCAGTGATACATGCAACTCTAGACTTCTAAATAATTAAACCTGAATCCTGCAAACGCATTCTGCACCTAAAAACCTGCACACGAAATGAAAGACCAGCCCACTGACCTATTTTCATGAAAGCTCCTGTCAAGGTCACACGTGTACAATGCACGTGTAACCTGGTAATTGCAGCTATACCGAGAATTATCTCCCTAAATTGACTGCCTGATTATCTTATTCACTAATTAGTGGCCAAAACGAGGCCGAGGTTAACTGTTTCAGTGCAAACCACGCGTTAGTACAGCCAGTGCAAACACGTGTCACGTGAGAATTGATTAGTAATTATTTTATGATAATTCGACCTCTACAACTCGATCTTGTTACAATTCAATCCCCAAGAATGCTCGTGACAACTCATATCCGATCACTCGAACCCAAGACAACTCTATTCAAAAACAACTCTGCGGGTATTGATATACAAGGAACGGAAAAGAAGAAATTTACACGTTTTGCGTTTGCAGAAAGAAACGACAGCAGAAAGCATAGGAAAGTTACGGAATTTGTTCGAAAGAGTCACCGCGGCCCTGGAACGCAAAGGGCTTAAGAAGGAACACGGATGGGTTTTAGTCAGTAAGAGTCTGACACGCCCTTCCGCTCCACCCAAAGCGGAAGAAGTCATTTGATGATTTCCCATCCTAAAAAAAAAGCATGGAAAAACTTGTAAAAAAAATATATGCAGAAGCCCGTTTAAATTGAGCAAATCAAACACAAGACTGAAAGCAATTATATAAAGAAGTTCCTGGAAGCAAATACGAAAAGTTATGAAAACCTGAAAGCTGGGCAGTTAATATTAAATTTGCAGAATCGGTGTGGTTTCGTAGAGCAAGCTACCCGAGATATCCAACATAACTCTAGAAATATTTTATCAAAACGTACGAAGGCTCCGAACAAAGTAAGAGGAATGGAAATTACACAAATATTTCAATCGGAAGTGCAGACTTGTTTGCCTTAACGGAAACAGGCTGCAATGACTCTGTCTATGACGCAGAAATAATTCCACCAGGTTACACCGTTCTACGTGCGACCGAGCGGACGGGCGCAAACAGGGGGGCGCGTGTCTCGTGGCCACACCGCGTTTTGAGTTGCGGCGAGTCTCACTGTCTGATGAGAACATTGCTAATCATGTATTTGAACTGGTTTGTGCTACTGGTTACCGACGTAAAAGATTTATGTTTTTGATTTGTGTTGTTTACATTCCGTCAAACAGTAATGATAATGAATACATGTTATTATTTCGCATCATTGAACAGTATTATATGTAGTAAGTAGGGGGACATAGTGGTTATAGGAGACTTTAACTTGTATTCATGTTCACTTTCACACATTTTGTGGATTCACTCATAGTAACACGGTGGGAAATTGAAATGGTCGTTGTTTGGATTTGGTGTTGAGTGCGTTGGCGGAGGGAGGGCGTATGAGTGTGCGCGCGGCGGAGGCGCCGCTCTTACCAGTGGATGCTTACCACCCGCCGCTCGAGATCTCGTTAAGTACTTGTACCAGTGTCGGCTCCCCGGCTCGGCGAGCCCGGCTGCAAACTGCAACGAGCTCGGCACCCGTAAAATGTTGGAACTTTAACAAAGCCGATTTTGAAGTGTTTGCTAGGTAGAACGCGTATTAAACAGATGATGGTAGTCGCACATGAACAATATCGCGACCGTGTTCAGAGTCAAATGCTGAGTGACCCTAAATCTTTTTTGAATTACGCCAAGTCCAAGAAGTGTAGGAGAAGTCCGCAGGAGATTGTGAAAGATGGGGAGGTATTGTCTGGTCAGCGGTGTGTTGAAGCGTTTGCGGAGTATTTTTAAGTGGTGTATAGGTCAGAGCCACCTGTGCTGGATGTGGACGCAGCTATAGCTAAAGCAGGTAGTGGAAACTGAGCGGCGCGAGTACACTTGGACCAATTATCGCTGGTAGACGTCACATTTTCAAAGATTGTTGGTCGAAACCACTTCTTCACATTTATAACCAGTGTTTACAAGCTGCCTTGTGCCCGAAGAGGTGGAAAGTGACTCGAGTTGTTCCGGTTTCGAAGGGGGGGCTGGCTGCTGCAGAAAGGCTTTTAGAAATTTAGGTTTCATTTGTACTGTCAAAGGGTACGAACGTAAAAGCTATCATTGCACTATATAAATAATAACGCACTGGTTAGGAGCCATCTGGCCATCTGGTTATGAAGCTAAATAAATGTAGTCTCATGCTGGAGAGAGTACAAAATAAATTTAAATTAATTAATGGTGTCTATCCATTTTATCCGTTGATATATCCCACCTTATTTGTTTTAGGTTTGGTGGGATACAACGAAATAATGGTTGGGAGGGATTTAGAACTCACCTCACATATATTCAAAATATTGAGAGGGAAGTTGAATAATCCAATTATTTTAGGGCAGGTGAGCCTGTGTGTCCCTGACAGGTACGTGTGGCGACGACAGCGACCGCGCCTGCTGGTGGAGCCGCGCAGTCGGACCAATCTTCTAAGAGAGGCGCCGCAGACGCGTGCACTTCCCACGCTCAACCTGATTGCTAATGAGACGGACCTATTTTGATGTACTCTGGGTGAACTCGCAAGGAATGCATTATTTATGATTTGTTACAGATGTTAGTATAAGTTAGGATAAGCGCAGTTATCGTATTGGGATAAACCTGTAACGACAGATGTAAGTTGAAAAAACAAAAGCGCGAGCCCGACCAACCTTTGATTTCAGTTGACTCATTGTCATCGCAGTCGTATAGTAACACCGAGGCACTCATGTTAATTTTCCATTCGGCTCAACTTCAACTCACTAATATTGTCACAGTTATTAATTTAGCATATTTTTCATTTGTTGTGGCAACTTGCGTTAACATTAACTCATTGAGTCGAACCTAAAGATGCGATTAGCCAAGTGGGCTACACGCGTAAGAATTCTGAAACGAACTGTGAAAAAAGGTTTATTAAAATGTATAATCTGTATACAAGCTCTACAGAGATAAAAAAATCTAGTCGCTATGGAGTTTTTAGGGCGAAATGGAACTGTGCCATAATGAAAATAATAAGATAACTAGGCTGGCTGTTCTTCTGTATCACGGATTACGCCTCTCATAAAGGCTCCCACAGATAGGCGCGACGCAACGATGTGACACCATTGTGCGCAACGTGTTTTTAGGTGGTGCGGGCGCAGATGTACCGCAGCGGCAATGACTCGTGTATAAGTTTAAAATCACCGTGTCTTTTATCGCATGCTGCTTTCTTATCTTGTAGCGGCATCAATAAAAAAAAAACTAAGACGCGAAATTTAGAAACAACTAACAACGGAATCCTGCATCTCGCAAGCAAAGTTCACCGTGCGATTTGAACTTATACAACAGTCCGAATATCAACTATGGGCAGTTGCCCACCAGACACAATAACCGTCTGGTTCGGAGGATCCTCCCATTTCCAGTGGAGGTATGCGTGACTTTACTCTCAGTTCCGCATACCTCTATAATCTTGCAAAAAAGATAAGAGAAAAACAAAATCAATATTGAGGCGACTCATCGTAACAAAGAAAATGGTCGAATAATTGTAGCACGCAGTTCGATACACTAACAATACTGCGGTGGCTGCACGTTCGTCGCAAGTTGCTTGCGATGTGACCATAGACAAAATACACTATTGTAATTGTTGCGCCGCACGACGGCTCAACGCATCATGTGTAATTATTACGTATGTTAAGATGGTCACCCATCCACAGATCGAACTCGGCAAGCGTTACTTAACCTTGAAGATCGACCCGTGCGGCAGTTATTATCTACTCTTCTATAAAGTATTCGTCACAATGAAGTTACTTGATATTGGTTCACTGCGTCATAATTACCTATAAGCTTTCCGAGAATATTAAAAACATGGACGTTTAATCAGCCTCGAGTACGGATAACGATGACAAAATGACGCAACGGATATTAATTAAAAAGGATTTCAAAAGAATTTTTGACAGCAATTTTTCTGCATGCATACGCGATACAGATTTCCAAACATCAGATGTATGTAATGGAGATGTGTCATTTATGAAAAAGCGACGTCATTTTCGGAAACGATGCATTGTACTCAGAACAATACTCGTATCGCCTTTGAACTTTATCCCACGGAAAATATTCTACTCAGAAAAATATAAATCCTTTCTCAAGGTATACCGTGGCCAATGTCCAAACATTGCTAACTGATATTAACTAGCTCAACCGACAGACGTTGCCATGCCTTGACCTTTTGCGTTCATCAAAAACCTCAAAGAAGAAAAACACTGTTCTAGTTTTCCTTTAACTTTTTAGGAAATTTTTCGTGTTATTGTTCTCCTGTCACCGTCGTTTGGCAGGCCATTGAGTTCTAATACAGCTGAAACGCGGTGACAGTGACAACAGCACGATGAGATTAAGTCAATAATATTCGCATGCCGCGCTATGCGACCTGCGTTTCGTCTTCATGACAGGCTGTAGTGACCGAGGCTGTTTTTGTCACCAATAATTTAAATAGCTATAAAAATAGTAATGAGTCTAGTTGCGATGCATCAGCTGGAAAATAGTTATTTATTGCTAATTTTGCGTCGCACTCTTGAATTTTAAATTAGTTATTAATCGAAGTATATATAATAGTTCGATTCGTATTTAAAATAAAGATATTTTAAATACGAATCGAACTATATATACTGACACACATGAACAAACAAATCTTTCCTCTTTATAATATTAATTAAGATTTCTTAATCTTAGATTTTTTTCTTTTTTAACTCAAAAACTACTTTACCGATTTTAAAAAAAATCTTTCACCGTTAGATGTTACTCGGTCAAGAAGTAGCTTACACCTTGACACATAGGCTATATTTATTTCCAGAAACCGGATAGTATTTTATATATTTAATAATTGATAAGCTAGAAAAAACTTGCCTAGAAGAGAGATAGAGAATTTGCAAAACATTTAGAGCTTAAACGTAGGATTACATGTATTATATTAATCCAGGTCAAGCTCTGGCCTTGTGCCAAATTCCGAACAACTCCAACTAGGTCGCTCAGGCTTTAACACATTCAATCACATTCACATCTATAATTATTGGGATAATTCCTCCTGATTTTGGCCTCCCTTTGTTTACAAAACTATTTTCAAATAAAAAAATCACTTCTCTTTTCAATTCAGTATCAGCACATTGAACAACAAAAACAAAAAAAAAACAGTCCCTCAAATCTCGCGTCCCTCCCTAACAAATAGAAGTACCGCAACGACTCCCCAGTGTGCTGCTAGGGTTGCATAATTATTGTGTGAAAGAGCAACCGAGGCCCTGGAACCCAAAGGGCATTTTGAAGGAACACGGGTGGGTATTATTCAGTTAGATTCTGTCTCCCACCCGCTCCGCATAGAGCGGAAGAAGTCATTTGATGATTTCCCATCTATAAAAAATCACACGTACCTATTACTTTATGTCCCATGCAATCCATTACTGAGCTAGCAACGATTCTGAGAATCCGTCGATTGCCCAACAACAATACAACGAACATGATATTACTCGGATATAATGTTTCGTCGTCGGCTTACTTAGACTGACAGGACAATATCCTGAATATCATGCTTCAGTCGCCTCCCTAGTTAGCCAACCAACACATGGCCTGCTAGGTATATAATGCTCATACATGTAGAGTAGTGGTACCTCGTTCCAAGAAGAGGGTATGTCTAGCTTAATTTAATGGGAACATTTTATGCTATTTTCAATTTAATCCTGGGTATACGTATGTATTATTATTTTGTTATGTAATCTTAGTTAGTAGTTAGTAGCGCACGTAAATGAACCACTTGTATCTCTGTGACTTATATTATAACTGAAATAAGCTTTGTTGGAGATCCAAATATGTAAATAAATAAAGATTTAGTCTGGATTATAACCGGAATAATACAGGCAAATAATTTACGGATTCTGAATACACTTTACACACGCACTTAAGTAGGCTTCACAACAATTAAAAAATCAAAATGAAAACATGGAAAATCACTGAAATGGTAAAATTGTGGGCAAACTGGAGAATTTGCCCACAATTTGACTCGATAATCCATCCACAGCGATATTATTCAGATTCATGTGAATTCTGTTTAATTTCATACAGTAAAACATGGGGTTTGCACACACAAGTGACCCTTGATAAAATAATTTATACGGGAATTTCGATGGCTTTTCCATCTAGGTATTCAGTTAAATTAAACAGCCAATATTTACACAGTAGCTAACGTATAATTAGTAAGTTAGTAGTAAAACATTAGTTCGTTATTAGTGCCACCATTTGGTTTTCGTAGAATTTCAGATTTGCAATTCGCACTATCCACATGTAGATAATCCTTTCGGCTTAGCACAAACCTTTCAGTCTTACAGGTGCTTCTAGCACCTCTTCCTATTTCGGATCTATGAGTAAAATGTTTTACTGAATATTACCATTAATGTACCGGTATTAGTTGTACAAGCTTGATAAAAACGTAATCCTACAGATTCCTGGTAAAGTTGGCTACGAGAAAAGCACAAACTAGAAACCTAATCCAAACTGCTAAGGTTCCAAGGTCATTCCAACCAGCACTTAAAAGATATCATAGTGTCTAATATGTACAGTAGGTAACATACAAGGATAATTCGTAACGTTCACATTCTAATCTCATTCGACATCTGACAACAAGACTTCACTTCCGTACATTTTTGAAGAGACAACTTCATTAGGCGCGTTGAGCTGTTATTGGGTGAAAAAAGAATCATGGAACTCGCGTCATCGTTACCGAACGCTTAAGCTTTCGCTTAGTTTTCAGTTGTATCGGCAAGCCCAAAGACTGCCCCGCGTATTTTTTTCAAGTTCGTCTCCGTACAAGGACATTTTTTAGTAGTACTGTTAACATATCAATATTCAAAACCCATAAAAACTATGATTTAACCAAGATCTGGTGCAGCAACCATGTTATAATATTGTGTATGAAGACAAGAAAGAAACTATAACAAATGTTTAACCAAAGTTTGAACGCCGCAGTCTTGTTTTCTGTTCAGATAAAATATAAAACAAAAAAGATTGAACTCGCTCTTTCATATGAATTTCAAAAACTGCTGTACTTAATTAAGTTTTCACGAATTACTTAAACAAGAGGCTCAGTCTGCAAGACCGACATCTCAAGAGTGTTCACTACTGACATTACAAACTGGCAAGACCTTATTCTTTTAAATGATTGATCCAATTTAATTAAGCTTAAGACACACCAGCAAGACTCTGAAAGAATAATTTCAAGTTTTCTGTGAAAAATCACTTTCTTTTTTCCCGAGCTAGTAAAAAAATTAAAAAAAACTACTAATTTTTAAGTAAAGGTCGCATTCACATCTCGATCGCAATCTAACAAAAAAACCTCAATTTCCAAACATTTTGACAGATTGCAACTAACATGCGAAGGCGAACGATTCTTTAAAAATATAGAATTGGCTCGCTGAACTGTTTCTCGAAAAAGTTCTTAACTATCTTTACCAGGTAGCTGGCGCGAGACGTACAGGAGCGGTTGTGGTGGCGACACCTAGGGGAGCCTACGTCCAGCAGTCTGTAGGCGGATATGACGATGATGATGCGAACACGTTTCAAGCTTTAGTATATTCAGAACTAATAAGAACAAAACGAATAATAACCAGCCAGTTTGTGTGGTAAACTGTGAAGAATAAAGGCTCTGAATGCAGTTTCTGAGGGACAAATGTCTCAACACAAAATGGAATGTCAAATCGATATCCGTGACGTTCTTGTTTTTCTTGTTTATTAAAGGACCTGTGCGGCTATTACGTAGCGGCGAGCACCGTGGGCGAGTGTATCACATCCTTACACGACTTCAGTTATATGATCGGTTGAACGGAATTAAGTTTTTTACAAGCGCATTTTTCTCACGGTAGAACTCATATTTAAAATAACACCATTATGGCGATATTATATAAAAATGAACCAAAACAAAGAAATGTTTTTGACAAAAAGTTTTTTTATTTTTCATTTTTTATTGGTACTCCACACTTAATAATGCCACTGTAAAGTCACAAGAAAGCAAAATACGCAATTCCGTCATCATATTTTTTCCAGCAATTTTGATTTAAATCCCAAACTACTGAACCGATTTTGATAAAATTTCTAAGGGACCAATCCGAAACTGTATCCGATTGGTACCATAGAAATTTTTAACATAATAAGAGATAATTTCAAATCGGTTCAAAAAAAAAACAACCTAATTGAAACCTCTCTTTTTGAAGTCGGTTACAAAGGATTAAGATAAATTTTAATCGAACTTGAACCAAGTCAAACCGTACTTATCGTTGTTCAAAAACTCGAAGTGACCCGTTTCTTAGAACGGCAATTTCATAAAAAAGTCATCAAAGTCATTATCACATTAACTCAACGTCATACATTCCAATCATTTGTGTCCTGTACTGTTTATTTTTGGCTAATTATTTTCCAGGCAACCAACAACTTAAAGGGCGACTAACTATTTGCTACTAAAAAAATAACTTGCCAGCGATTAAATATTTTAGCAATAATTATATTAGATGAACTTCAAAATGAAAGGAATTACACATAAACTAAATAATGGCTGCTACTTAAGGTAGCGAACATATTAAACGGAGCCAAATTATAGGAAAAGTACTGTAAATAATGACATGGCGACTATTGTTGTGATTTATTACAGCAAACAATCTTTAGACAATAAGCAGTTTGTCAAATTCGAACCAGCTATGTTAGGTTAGGTTAGAACTGTGACCACACAACGATGCCAGTTCAAATTAAAACAAAGCTGACAATTTATTATTAAGCTGCTACTTTCTACTTTAAATTATCCTTCTAACCCAAACCTCTAACCCAACCTACTATTTTTGCTACCGGCTTTAATTATTTTTAATTCGCAAAATCAGATGAATTTGTCGCCGCGTTAAATACGTGCCTTTATTTTTATCTTATTTTTTGTTATGAATTAACTAAATTGAAATGAACTGAATTACCTATAAAACACTTTTTGCATAGAACATCATTCCGTTCTGTACCTGGAGAAGGGCGTTGTTAGCTGCGCTACAGATTATGATTTTGCAGCTTTCATAGCTTTTTTTTTTTCCTTCCGCCGTGATGCCTTATGATGCCTTCTTCCGCTCTGGGTGGAGCGGAAGGTCGTGTCAGACTCTTACTGACTAAAACCCATCCGTGTTCCTTCTAAAGCCCTTTGCGTTCCAGGGCCGCGGTGACTCTTACGAACAAATTACGCAACCCTGGCAGATCATAGTTTTACTTTCTGTACTAAGTCTTGTATTACTGCTCAGAAACAAACTTTTACAATTTCTTTTATTTAATCAAAAAGACTGAGGGCAGCACCTGTTGAACGTCAGTTTTATATACAGAGAGTCCTCAAAGCGCACGCCCGTTCCCATTTCCTAGTGTTTTGGCAAGGAAGAAGTGGTATCAAACTAGAAAGAATCTGGCTTTTAAGATAGGAAATACTTGAATTTATACGATAGTGTGCAAAGTTATTAACATTACATGAGACAGTAATATTAAATATCACAGATATACTATAAAATTAAATATAGCACACTCCATTACGCAATCACGAACTGACAAAATAATAGTACATGTGCTATGGTAATCTGACCATGAGAAGTGACAAACTAGAGCTATCATAGTAAAATCAATAAACAGTCGCGGACAGTAACGCAAAGGTCAGCCATTTATACCTTGCCATATTTGAGTGATATCTAAGGGAGTGCTCCGGCGAGAATCACGTTCACTCATTTATTTATTTATTTAAACTTTATGTACAATAGTGGTACATGGGCGGACTTAATGCATCAAGGCATTCTCTACCAGTCAACCTTTGGGTTATAAAGACTATATTACTCATTCATTCATTCATTTATTCATTTTGTGAACATAGGTGATTACAGGTGTTTTTCAATAGCTACCCGTATGTTAAAATATTAACAAATTAGCTTAAAAAATCTTTAAACGAATTTACCTATACAGTCTGATTAATAAACAATTATTATATGAACTCATACAATGTGTCGTAAACTAACTATAGAGATGTCTTGGATCCCATAACTAAAATAATAAGAAGAAAATAGCGAAGAAAAAAATACACACACACATACACGACATATATGTAATTTTAATACTATAGACTTCTTATAAGTTTTACTGTGTTCTCTATAGATTACAGTAAAACCAAAGAATCTGCATTTTTTTTTCAAAATTGTAGGCTCCGTAGTTTGGAAATAAGACGGGGATGGTTATTTTTCATCAAATTTCTTGAACAATAAGCCCTTTTATTCGATATGTCGCACGGCATTGTTTAAAAACTTTTAATTTTAATTTTGTAGTTTGTCCTCCAAAAGTAACCCCCATTCTAACATTTATTTATTCCTATTAGGGTTCCGTTTCTTACATATGTAAGGAAGCCTAAAAACTTATATACACAACGAATAAACAACGTTTTTTGATGGAAAAGTCGTTTATTTCTTATTCCATTGAAATGGAATGCAAAACAAATCATTCTGATCAAAGCTATGAGGCTGCACCTGCATCCGTCACAAATTAATTTGGCCACGAAAAAAGAAACCTGGGAGTCTGCATCCGTCACAAATTAATTTGGCCACGAAAAAAGAAACCTGGGAGTCTGCATCCGTCACAAATTAATTTGGCCACGAAAAAAGGCAAAAAAAATATGATCCAATTTTCCACCCGCGGTACGTTATCAAAAGGACGCGCGGACACACGTACAGTCTTTTAATTTCAGTTGGTATTCCGAATACCTGAAATTAAAATACTGTACCTACGCCGAAAACATTGGAATCTCTTTTAACTGAACTATAGAACCGGACATATGGAGATAGAAAACTACGAAATTAAAAAAAAATACAGTAAGAAATCCAGTTTGAGTTATACTTGAGAAGGGCGGAAATGAGGAGGGAGGAGGTGATTTCCAATGCTTGGTGACAAATCGGTGCACCTTCTCATATAAAAAAGCAAATTGGTCGGATAGAACGGCCGAGCAGACTCGCAATAGTTTTTTTTTTATGTCGCGGATAATGGACTGTCAAGCATGTCGATAATTTTATTGTTGATCGTTGGGTTTAATTTAGTTTGTTTCTCTGGATTACCAGAGAATTAAACTTGAAGCATAAGCTTGAGTTTGTTTAATCGAATACTTCAACGTTTCTAATCTATAAAAATGAATCCCTAATTCCCTTGGCCACGGCATCACGCGTGACCAGCTGGACCAAATTCGCTAATTCTTTTTTTGTTGTGTTAGTTATTGTCAGGAGAAGGTTCTTACAAGAGAAATTTTTGAAAAGAAATATACATCCGGGCGAATCCGGGGCAGGCCACTAGTTTTAAATAAAAACACGGAATACGGGTGTCTTGTTGAGTCGACACATTTAAATTGAGCCCGGGTTGACAAACAGTTAACTGGAGTGTAATGACCAACCTCTCTACAGAACTTTCAGAAATTATAACGTGCACTGTAAATAATTGTGTACTGAGCAGTGCCTGTGTATTATTTCACTTTTGACTTAAAAGGCTTCAGATACCAAATAATCGTAATATCAAATAATTCAGCATTCCGATCAAATCAATTTGTCAAACACACCTCTGATTTATCTACGATTTGTCAAGTTTTTTGAACTGAAATGACATAGCGACTTAAATATCTTTTAGCACATAAATTATATTGGACTATGATCCTAGAGCTGCTAGACCCCCCTTATCTTCTCACTAACAAAATGTGTGGGATAGAGTATCTAGCGTTAGTATGTACTATTAACATACGCATATCTGCTAGCATAAGCCGACGGCCGATTTTTGGATTTTTAAGTAAATAGCTTTAAAAAAGCCATTCACTTAATAGTGATTAAGTCTGGGTGCTGATTTTTATACATATATGTTTTACAGAATATTGTTATATAATATAAAATAATTAAATAGTGAAAATGGTGAATAGTCTAAGAGCTGGTCGCTACCTCCAATGAGATCGTATTCACAAGGCTTTAAGGCTTTTAAGGCATATTTTATTTAGTAGGTGCAAATAACTCTAGCTAAAGCCTTCCAGGATTTGGGAGGATATAGAACAACATTCTTGACTACTGAAATACCATTGAAACTTCACAAAAAAATAAAAAGATATCGGCCGTCGGCCCAATCTAGCAGGTATGAGTATGTTAAAAGTACATACTAACACTACTATATACTACGTATTTTGTAAGTGAGAAAATAAGAGAGGTCTGGCAGTTCTGGGATCTCAGTCTATATAACGTTTATGAGAATTTATAACCGAACCCAAAAAACGACATATTTTTTGACGATTATACCAAATGGACGAATTTATACAGAAAAGATTTTCTAAAATAAAAATGGGTGAGAGTTCAACTTAACGTAGTTTTTGCAGATCTATAGGTACAATAAACCAACTAAAATACTTTCAATAAACCAAGTAAAAAAGATAAAAGTCGCAGAAGTCAGAAAAATGGAGCTTTAAGATTTTGTTACTTCTAGCTTCATCTAGTCTTACTGACATGCTGATAATCCAAATCTGTATTTAAATGTTTAAACTGAAATAAATTCTTTTAAGGAAATTTCGAACCATTGTCTCTATTACAACTGCCAAGCCATTATCTGACCAGGAACTGAACCCACGACCCCTACAAGTGAAAATGAGAGGATAAACGAACTCGCGCCGTCTACAATGAACAAACACTCAAGTGTTTTACAAAAAATGCATAAATCCCTAAAATTTTATGAAAACATAATAAAAAGGGGTTATTTACGACAATTAATTCAGTTTCTCTTCAAAGTGAAACAGACAAATAAACAAACCTTAAGGAAATTGAAGAATTGACCTTTCGACACATCTGCGACGCAATTAACAAGTAATTTATTTGTGACGGAATCCGCTTTAAAATCAGTGTTATTTAACAAAATATAGTTAATGATAGCAATGCCTGAATGTAGTTTATAATAACCATTCAGTTTCCGAACGCAGAATCAGTTCCGAGCTCCATCATATCTGTGTGATTACCTGCGTTTCTGTGGGTGCCCAAATGTATCAACGGCCTCGGCTCCAAGATCTCCTGTACCTTCTGAAAAGTGCTCTCAACTAAACTCAAACTTAGGCTGTAGGTACGTAGTAGCCGACGTGCCGCCAAGTTTAAATTTTTGTTTCTATTGAAATAAATAATTATAATACTTACATTTATATGACTTCCCACTGAATTTTGGCAAGATATTTAATATTTCAAAAATTTTATCATTGTAAACTTTTTGTCACTTTTTAAATGCTGGTCGGATCAGCGGCGCGCGTGTGAGCGTCCACGGCGACAGCTCTATTATGCCAGAGACCTAGTGCTGTACTGCGCCGCGGGTGACGGTGCAAGTTCCCCGCACCCTCACTACCTCACCCCCGGCTGAAATCTATACTGATGTTAATTATTTTTCCACGTATTGAAACACATTCAACGGATTCAACTATGGAATAGAAAATGATAGCTTTGTTAATGCGTTTCATAATTTTAGGAGAATCAGGTCATTTTAATCGAAGGTCTTTGGGAATCGGTGCTGATTTTATTTAGAGTTTAAGTTTTAATTTTATCAACAATGTGAAAATAAGTAAACATGGTGTAAATAATCCCATCAACAAGCGGAAATCTGCGGATTATGGGAATCTAAATTAATGACACGTTTGAAGACGTTGTGAAGGGGTTTTCTATTTTCTAAATGGAAAACTGATGTTAACTTGTCCGTTTATTGTTACGCATACGATTTACTGTCACTTGAATGACAGTTCTTTTAGTTTTAACACAGGATGTGACAGCCTTTATGAAAAATCTACGTGGTAAAAGGTAAGATTTAACCTCGAATATCTCTATAACCAGCAGTTTTCCAGGTGTGGTCCATGGCAAAAAAAAAATGGTATGACGGTAAAATATACGAGACACAACTTGGTGGTCATTTTTATTTTACTATTGTTTATAAATTGATAAATTTAGAAATGCTGATATCGGGTAATCCCCCATTGGTCGGAACAACTCATGTACAAGAAGGCTCCGCCTTCTTCAGTTTTTCTATGGTAAACACAGAAAGCCGACGGAATTTTAATTTGGGCAAAAAATATTTAAAAAAAATGTTACACCAAGACTAAAAAATGTATTGATGTTTTACGCCTTACATTCGTTCAAGTGCGCCATTCCTAATAACCTATGTTAATATGGTTGGTATGCTATGTATAGGGTTTGGTATTAGCCCCCCCCCCCGCGCGCAGAGTATTGTATGCATGCCTTATGCCTTGCATGGCACAGGCCATAGGCATGGAACGAAGTTATCGTTGTTGAAGTAAGCTCCTTGGCGCATGTCTTCCGACTAATAACATCACTATATGGAAAAATAAATTCAATTTATCGTGAAAGTAGTGACATCATAATATTTACTGAGAGTGCTTTCCAAGAAAACGTAACCTTGGCCCGGATTGAATGCGATCGGTAGCCAGGCATGGCAGTAAATGTAATAATTGAAATTGAGTTTAAATAAGTTAAGGCCGAATGAAAATACGTCAACAGCAAAAATATACACAAATAGGTCAAATAAATGCGTGGACATTTATTTTACATTACGGGCATCGTTCAGAATTATGCTTAACTCGTGACGTGAGACCGAATCAAAGTGCTGACTTAAAGCGACAGCGGTTGACTTGATGACGTCAACACGTGTGAACACGTAGGTCACACAGAGTCAATGTTCATTATGAATGTGGATTGGCTCGTATTTCAGTGAACCATTATCTGATGAGTTCATACTGTCAGTGTATCAGATGCTCTCTAACATTGAATCTGCCTTTGATCTGTGCTGGTTCAAGTTGAGACGTAGGCTTTAGTGACGTTAATATTGAATAGTTTCTGTATTCGGTCAAGGCTGAGGTTCCTCAAGAACCAATTCACTTAGGCTAAGGCAGTTCCAGCAGTGTGCACACACAGGGAACCACGACTGATAATGTAATGAAAATGTACGTTTGGTATTGAGTTTGTGCTTTCTGGTTTTTAAACCGGATGGGTACCAAATAGTCTGAATAGCTGCTCCCGTGCTTTATAGCGTAATATCATAAGCTTTCCTTAATTAACAGGCTTAGAGAGCCGCAGCAAGAATGTTTTAAATTGTATTAAAAGACTAAACGAGTTCGCTCAAACCGCAACATTATTCTTTCTTGGAGCGTTTTTATACCCGTCGTAACTTTTAAACAAAAGTTCTGATTTGAATAATGTATAGTGTCGTTAACATAAACATAATGAATTTTAATCATTATAACACCATCTAAATGGATAAGGATTAATATCCACCCGAGTTTTGATTGAATCATTTGAACAAAAGTAGTCATTGTGACTTAACCATAATAGTTACATAATGCGTATTTGAATGATGTAGTACTTTTTTTAAATTATATTATTTTAATTTATTAGGCAAAACTTTGTTACTGTTTTTTTCTAAAATAAAATATAGCCTATGTTTTAAGGTAATAATGTAGCTTTCTAAATGCGAAATAATTATTACAATAAGTATGTAGGTATAGATAGAGATATACTCGTAGATAAGTAATTATAGAATTATAGAAATAGGTTTAGAAGTATAGATATAGTTTTCACAGAAATAAAGCGAATTGTATTTTCCACCGAAGTCCTTGATATCAGTTTTTAGAGGAATGGAACGTCAAATTTAAAATTCGTTTTTCCGTTTGAAAGTGCTGTTTTTTTTTAAAAATTTTTGCGTTCGTATGTGAGTCCGGTAACAAACTAGAAATCTGTTTTCCAATTACTCAGATAAAGCTGAAACTTGTGTTAGGTACTTTATAACTCGAAAGATAATTGCAATAAGATAACAATATGGAATTGATTTGATGCAGCTGGAAGCATTCTGGGAATTCGTTACCAAACATGATAGCAACATCGTAATTAGGCAATAGATATGAATTGACAAAGGATATTATATTAGCTTTTGCCCGCGTTCTCATATAAATTTCGGGAAATCTTCTCTTTGTGCTCCCCTACACTCCCCAAGACCTAAATGCCAGATTTCAGCTTTCTACAACCAATAGCTGTGCGTTGCGTGACTCTCAGTAACGGAAGAGTTTGATATATAGTGATTTTTTTGATAAGAACTATTTAAAAATAAATTGAAATAAGGCCGTTGTTTTGCCTTCTGCGAACGCTAAGATAACAATTGACACAGTTAATACTACTAAGTTTCTAGAACTGACAATAGAATAATAAAAACTTGTTTCCGCGAATGGCACATACATTCCATTAAGAACAGATGAGATCAGCCAGCTATGCCTTTATAGGAAGAGGACTTATGACTTATGCGCAAAAAAGTTTTTTGCATAGCTGCTAAAACCAACCAAAAAGTTGGAGGGAGCTTAATTATGTGAAATTGAAGAAAAAACTAAAAATGTTAATAGTCAACAAAGCTTAGTATTTACCAGTGATTTTATAGCACAATAATTTATTTCAACATTATCATAACTGTGTAATTTTGACATTTGATAGATATTTAACATTGGTAAATCTGACATAGATTATTATATTAATGTTTTTTTTTTATAATTATGTCGTAAAATGTCAATCAAATAATGATTGACGTTTTACGACATATTTTTGGTTTTTATTGTACTGTAATTTTGGACATTTGATTAATATTTTCACATTAATAATTTTTACTTTTTTTTCTAATTTTTTGTAACTATCATGTTTTAGTTAAGCAGTGCACTTAGGTGAGATCGCCATAGAAAATGGGAATACTGGATTAACGATTGTCAGTTTTTTTTTAAGTTCGTGAACGCTGGCAGCTATAAGACAAAGCTAGACAAAACAAACAACTAGTGGTTCATTTTTTTGTGGTCTTCATTTGTCTGGCATTTTGCTGAACTAAACCTCTTGGCGCAGCCGTGAGGCACACAATGTTATTGTTATAAAATTAAGTTTGTATTACAATTTGTGCATTTGTGTGCGTATAAACAATTTACTTTCGAAAAAGTTGGAAGGCTTGGGGAGAGGCCTATGCTCAGCAGTGAGATGATATCAGGGATAGACCAATAGTAATGTTGCGGAATTTGTTCGAAAAAGTCACCGCGGCCCTGGAACGCAAAAGGCATTAGAAGGAACACGGATGGGTTTTAGTCAGTAAGAGTCTGGTACTCCCTTCCGCTCGGGAGTGTAGAGTCAGACGCTGGAGCTCGGTCGTGTACTCTGCGTCGAGACTCGCAAACGGAAGCGGGTTCTGCCATTCTGACGGAGTTATACATTTCAAATCTGATTTTGTCTGCTTATTCACATTACATTATTGTATTTGGTGAATTACAGAGTAGAGAAAATTGGTGGAAGAGCTTAAGTTTAATTATTTTAATTAATATTTTTGTACGTTCTAAAAATAACTTAGTTTTAGTTTTTTACTTTTAAATTAACATTAGAATCTTTACATTCCAATTTTATAAAAGCAAATATTTTGTTTATACTTGTATACATATAAATGAAAGTATTTTTAAGGACTTGTTATAATTGTGTTATTTTATTTTCAAATGTTTATTTATATCTTTTGTTAAAGTTCCTTAAATAAATAAATATAATAGAAAAGGATAGAAGTATATACTAAGTGTCTTAACCATTATTATTAAGGTCCACCATTTCCACCCATTCCGATAACGAACCTTCGCTTAATTGATATGAGACCAATTTGAAAACAATCGGAGCCATAAATTAAATTGTAGTCAAAATTTGATTTGGCATGAAATCATCTCAGATAGTAGTAAAGTATAATTTCAAAATGAACGTAACCATTATTTTGTATCTACGCACTGGTATAAAATAATGTATGTTGAGTTCCTTGCATGGTTTTCTCCATAGTCTCTCTATATCATAAATTAATTCCATACCTTTTAGAGAATGATTTTTCCATACCTTTTACAACATGTCGATAGACGTGACTTTGTCTAAAGCCTGTCATCTGTATAAAATATACAGACCCGATCAAAGTTATTATACCTCTGAAAGCATCCCAAGCTACAATCCATTTTGCAGAATATGTTCGAAAGAGCTTCAATCCATTAGGAACCTTATAGCAACCAGGGCAATGATCACAAGGGTTTTGACAGTAATGCCCAATCGGAGGTAAAATAATTGTGAACGGCGGACTGTAGCGACTACTCGCCGAAATCAAATGACGGAAAGCTTGTCATGATATTGTGCGGCATGTGGGTTGCTACGGCGTAGCGCTACGACGTAGCTCAACGTAGCGCTACGAGGATTCGTAGCGTGCATTAGGTTATCTCCCTTGACTGACGTTGAATTATTGAATCTATCTATCGGGGTTTGGTTTTCATACTTAGTCCTGGTGTTGGAACATTGTACGTAAATACGATAAAATTTAATAATGTCCTTGGAAGGTAGATTTTGCTGCTAACCGTAAATGAGAAACGATGTGCTACATAAAAATATATTAGTGAGTAAAACAAGCAAATGTAAAAAATCGAAGTAAAAATGTTTGTCAGCTGATGGAGGCTGATAATAAGCGATGCAGGCTGGAGACCTTAACGCGTGACGTGTGTCAACCGTTCTCTTCACAACTTGTTTATGTCTCGGTGTTAGGCAGAAACATAGGCTTCAGTCGATCTATGCTGACGGTAACTTGTAGATTATAGTATTTTTAGAATTTGACTTGAACTACATACACGTTGTTTGTCTTTTCAGAACTCGGTGTGGGCCTTCAAAGGTCAGCGTCAACGGTCTGCGTGAACGGTCGACGTCAGCGGTCGGCGGTAAGCGTCTCGGTATAATAAATATATGTGATCGTATGTGTAGCTCATCATGAATGAACATGGCACGGTAGTCAAAAATCAAATGTTAAAAAGTCAAAAGTCAAAACGTTTATTTCAATTAGGCCTGAACTGTAAACGATGACGTTCAAAAGTGCCGTTTAATGGCCTAATTGAAATAAACGTTTTGACTTTGACTTTGACAATTAGGCTATTAAACGGCACTTTTGAACGTCATCGTTTACAGTTCAGTAAAATAATAATGTTACATTAATAAAGTGACTCTACTGTCCATTCGGAAAGCTAGATTCTTATGGAGAAGAACGGACAAGAAGCTCCATAGCTCAGTCATCTTATCACTCCTAAATCAAGGTTCATTAGTAAACCAGTATCAGACAACATCCGTCTGGCAACATTGAAATGAACCATTTTGGCGCGTTTTTGCTGTTTTTACTGTCACTTCACGTAATGCTCGTCTAGAAAAATCTGGTGGTTTTGTCGTATTTTTTGTGGCAGGTAGGGAGAACCGTATTTCAAATTTTTCGATTAAAAAAGAGGAATTTATTTAACACACGAAAGCATAAAATTAAACGAAGGTATACTACCTACTACAGGTAGTGGTGGTAGTTAGGGGATTTTTTGGGTTTTTTAGTTTTCAAGTGAATAAAATATAATCTTTGTTTTTTTTAAGGCGGTGCTTTTTAACTGGTTCGCTTGTGTAAAGGGAGTATCGACGCTCGAATCGCAGTGTTTTGTTTTCGTGACGTCACTCAGCTTTTTGTCGGTTTGTTGATACCGCGCTAACTTGTAGCTGACAGTCGTGGATGAGTTGTGATTGCTTTGATTCTGATCGCAATATTGTATTTTCGTTCAGTATGGTGAATTGCCGTCGTAAATTGGCTTAAGTATATAGTGCAAAGTATCTTGTGCTCTGCGGTGTTTATGTCTTCTCACGAGATTTATGTTAACGGCTTATGGTCTGTATAACTATCCGCCTATGAAGATGCTTCCAAAATACAAATAATTAAAAAATCACAATCAAATGTTCTGTCACCTTTTTGAGAAAAAAACGAGTAGTATCTTGCAGCAGCTTACATTACACATGTTGCAGAAGTGTGGCTTTGACATATGTAGGTGTTTGAGGCATCGCACATTACTGATAACAGTCAGTGCGTAATTGAAGGGTCTCTTTGATGCTATTCTTGCATCTTTAGAAGGCTTTTGTTCCTCAATGGTTACGTTCACCTAGTCTTATCGGAGTTCTCGTTTGATCGAAGAAGATGTCTCATTTGCAGTATTGCTATGGCATGACTTGAGGTCTTAATAAATTTTTCATAAAATAATGTAAACACCTCTGAAGTTTGGTTTTGTATAAGTTTATGTTTTTTTTTTCATTAAACAATATAAATAAATTATGCCAGTTCATTGTGTATATTATATGGCATCGTATGACGAATATTAATGTTTCAAATTAAAATTTAATTTCATAAACTATCGTGTATTGTTTAACGGGTATGTTTGGTAGGTTTGTTTATTTGTTTGTTTGGTTTTCGCTTCCATGCGGTTTCTCATGGAACGTATAAGATTCACAATCTTGGGTTGTGGGATGTTATCCCGCTCTTTTTGTTCAGCTGTTTTAACCTGGCCAAGTGTCTCTGGAGCAGGATCCTTCGCCCTGACTCGTCTCTTCAACCCATCTCATAGGTGATATATGGGATTCATATCCGAGCTTCTTGCTGGCCAGCTCAATAACCGTAATACCGTCGTGCACGTATTCGTTAACAATGCCTGCGGTATGAGCTCTGGCTTTGTTCTGCATAGAAGTGAACTCTTCGCCAATAAAGTGTGCGTAGGGTACCACATGAGGTTCCAGTTTTCACTCTTCGATGTAACGTGACCCAATTAATGACGAAAAGCGAGGTCCAGATACAACAGCAAGTTCGGTTTTTCCATCGGCGCTTATGCCTCCCCAAACCGTCCATGAACCGCCACCGTAACTTCAATGCAGCACTGTGCAAAACGCTCTCCCTCACTTCGATACACCGTTTCTCTTCCATCGTTACCATGCAGCATGATCTTGCTCTCGTCAGAAAAGAGAACTTTGCTTCGTTGAAGGTATGATCAATTTAAGTGGTGGTCTATCGTCAATTTTGGGCCATTAGCTGGTTTATGAGGTTTCAGGCTACGTTTCGCCAATCTTCTTCTAACAGTATAATCGCTCACAGTCAATCCTCGAACCTCACGAAGCCACTGCTATAGTTGAATAGAGCTCAAGCGACGATTTCTTAGCGAAACTGACGCGATGTAACGGTAATTTTGCTCAGACGTGACTAGATATCTACCAGATTCTGGACGGCAAGTAAACGGACCAGTCTCCCGATAACGCGGACACACTCTATTGACAGCAGAGAGGCTAAGATGCAATCGTGCAGCAACAACACGCTGACTATGCCCTGAATCCAGCAAAGCCACGACTTGGGCGGCATCCGTGTGCGAGTTATCCATATTTCTTAGGAAAAAATCTCTTTGGTAGGATGTAACAGACCTTAGTTAATCATATTTTTTTTTGCATTAAACTATTTTATTTGCAAACAAAATTTTGATTAAATACAGAAATTCCGACGGAATACATATTGAAAACAATCTCTACATTCATTTTTATTGAACATTCATGTCTAATTTGGGACAATAAAAATAAAAAAATTATCTATGAATATACTCTGCTATTCACAGAGTATATTCATAGATATTTTTTAACATACACAGAGTTTAAAATGTAACAAGTTATTGGATTTTGCCATTTATTTTTGCAAAATTGCGAATTGGGTACATACGTAAGTTTGTTGTGGGCCAAATTTAGCGAATGCACTTATTGATGGATGGATTGGTGATTGACTAGACCGAAGTACCACGATTCCTATTTCATAAATTAGAAACTTTACAAATCCAGAATCGGTTATAGGGGCTCATTTGAAAACTCAAAAAAAAACACAACGCGTTGTGGCTTGTGGCATCTTTCAAATGGCAATATTGAGAATTTTTCGTCGTGATACCTTCTTAAAAAACGGGCTACACGGCAATGAAAAAAAACAATGACGTGTTCGAGCCCTAACTGATGTTACTACCAATGATGATTCCACAAACGATTGTGGGAATCATTTCACACAAAGTAAACAAGGGTTAAAATGTAAAAATGTAATGTAACAAAGTAACATGCTTTAAAATACACTGCATAGTAGACGTTTCATGTACAGCCACTGATTCAGTAGGACCCACATGACGCACGCATATCTAAACGGATCAGCAGTGCGATTCTGTAAACTTTTTTTATCCTGCCCGTCTTTTACATCGTTCTCACATATATGTAAAATTTTAACATGAATGATGTAACCATAACTTTGTAAGAAGATATTATTTTTAAAAGAGTGTCCGTGGAATTTCTGGCACGTTCTTCTCCATAGAGACGCTTTGGAACGAGCAAATAGCTTCATCTTTTTGACCGACCGACCTCGACAATTCAGAACTGCCTGTAAATGGTCTAATAGAAATAAATGCTTTGAGTTTTGAACTGCAGTGCGATTCCTTATAAACTTTAACATATTATTTCATGCTCCTTCGTCCGCGTAATTTCGTAAAAAGGGGTACAAAGTTTTTGCTTCACGTATTAATATAGATAAAATTAATACACAGTTATAATACAACAGAAAAACACGCATCGATTGAATAATAATAAACTCAACAAACATTCAAGATCGCTTTTAGCGGTAAGACCGCCCATTGTTACACCCGTTTATTTTAAGCTGGTTATTTATTTTCTGTTTGCCGTACCATTAAAGAATTTCTCTTGTATTCCTTTCAATATTATTATTTCTATTCTATTCTTTCCCACTCGTCGCTTTTATGAAATAAATTCCAAACAAACTCCCGTAATTTTAAAGCAAACATTACATTGCAGTTGCAATCTGTCAAAATGTAGGGAAATCAGCAGTGTTCTCGACAGTTGCGACTGGTATGCTAATGCAAACACTCCATTACAAGTACGAGAACGGCGCCTCTGGCGTTGGAGCTTTTGAAAAAATATTCAACAAACCGAATGCTATGTCAGCCTAACTGCCAACAACACGGAAGTAAGCGGCTGATTCGAGGGGAACAGCGGTCGCGGTAGCATCCATCAACGCTTTTTGTAGAAAAAAATCTTAATGTTTCCAACACAACCTAATTGGAGTGAAAATAGTTATTAAAAATATTTCATTTGATTTATTTCCTCCTTTTGAACTCATATTCGTGATCTTTTCTATGGACTACTTTTTGTTTGTTTGTACGTACAAAAAGTACTGTAGTCGCAATAATAAAATACATAAGTAGCGTAAAGTTTTAAAGTTAATAAAAAATGTTGTTGTGGACTTGAAGTGTGAACAGATCAATAGTGCAAAATAACTGTATTATTTATATTATTATATAAACAACAGTGTTTTAAATTCAAGTAATAGGTAACATTTAAACCCTTTTGCGAAAAAAGAACGGGAAATATAGATTTTTTCCTCTATCTAACTAATATTACATGAATGTTTTATTAATGTGACGGTGATATTTGAGGTATCCTGGCTGGAAAGCATACGCTCTCAATGTAAATCGATATCAGCCGTTTCCCGGCCCGGGGCCCTAAATTACTCCATGAGTACCGAGTTGTCCGACTGCAGCTTGCTCGAAATTGTGCTTTGTAGACTCTGGATGACTGCAACGAAGTATTATTTTCCGATGAAGCTAGAATCTCTTTATATGATGAGGATGGACGCGAATGCTGTGTGCGGTCATGTGTTTCGAAGCAATAACTCCTTATGGCAGAGGCTCCTTTATGTTTTGGGTAGCGACTATTTCTACGGAGCGAACGGAGTTAGTGTTTATAGAAAATTGAGTATAAAAAGACATCGATACATAAGGTAAGTCTTAATTCTACACAACCCGCATTAACTGCTCTTGAAGAAGATTCCATTAATATGGACTCAAAAAGTCAAAAAGTCAAAAACGTTTATTTCAATTAGGCCATTAAACGGCACTTTTGAACGTCAGCATTTACAGTTCAGTAAAATATATTAATAAAGTGACTCTACTGTCCATTCGGAAAGGTAGATTCTTATGGAGAAGAACGGACAAGAAACTCCATAGTTACTCTTTTCAAATAACGACTTTACAAAATTTGGTACACAAAAATCAATTTAATATTATGTGAGGACGATACACCCAGAGTATGCTACTTATAAGAACAAAGTATAACCAGCAGAGGTACTTATTCGTTTTCTAAAAAAAAACAAAAAATTAGGTAAATGGTACTCACATATTTACAGATAATCTTAATAACCACCAATTAAACAGACAATAAAACACAAAAAAGAAACAGTATACCCATCTATAAAGTTAATTCATAAATCAACCAGTTTGATTTTGTCTACACCCTTGATTGTCCTATGGAGCAGGACCAGCATGTTTCCAAGCATTCTTATCCTGAATGTAATCTTCTAATTTGTAATATGCTTGTTTACAAAGTGTACTTTTAACATAAGTTTTAAATTTTCTTTCATTTAGTTCTAATATGTCAGTAGGTATTTTGTTGTAACATTTAACACAATACCCCATGAAAGAAGTGTGGACTTTAGCTAATCTAAAAAATGGTTGATCTAATTTGTCTCTATTTCTAGTATTAAAATTATGTCTATCACTAATTTTACTAAAAAGATGTCGATTTTTCCGCACATACATAATATTTTCATAAATGAATTGGCAAGGGACTGTCATAATATTAATCTTTTTAAAAAGTTCCCTAAGAGAATCACGGCGACGCAGATTATAAAGGGCTCTGACAGCTCTCTTTTGTAAAATAAATATGGATTCAATGTCAGGCAGCCCGACCCCACAGCAAAATACCGTACGACATAATGCTGTGAAAGTAACTAAAGTAGACCAAACGTGCGGTTTCTACGTCTGTTAACTGTCTTATCTTTCTAACAGCATACGCGGCTGAGCTTAAACGACCCGCAAGAGATGTTATATGAGGCCCCCATTGTAATTTCTCGTCCAATGTGATACCTAGGAAAACCGTTTGATTAATGAACTCCAGTTTTTCTCCATTCAACATGATGTCACATTCGCTACTTTTAACATTTGGTAAAGAAAATCTAATACATTTAGTTTTTTTTTTTATTTAGAGCCAAGTTGTTTACCGTAAACCAATTTTGGACCTGATGAATAGAACTATTGACGTCGTCAAGATTTTGTGAACGTCGGTCTATTTTAAATATTAGTGATGTGTCATCCGCAAATAATACCATCTTTGGTTGATTTTTAAGTAATTGGGGCAAATCATTTATGTAAACTAAAAAAAGGAATGGACCCAATATTGAACCTTGAGGAACGCCCATTGTCGTTTCCGACCCTAGTGAGTTTACACCGTTTATCTGAACTTTAACCTGTCTGCCCATCAAGTATGAACTAAGTAAACCAAGGGCTCTATTCCTAATCCCATAGTGCTCAAGTTTCAACAAAAGCGTCTCATGGTTAACGCAGTCGAACGCTTTCGAGAGGTCGCAGAATATTCCAATGGCATCTTGCGACTCTTCCCAGGCGTTAAAAATGTTCTTTATTAGGGTGACACCGGCGTCAGTTGTACAACGCCCTTTGGTGAAACCGTACTGGTGTTCATGAAAGATGGAATTTTTATTAAAGTGACGTAACATCTGACTAAGCATTAACTTTTCAAACACCTTACTGAGAACTGGCAGAATTGACACCGGCCGATAATTGTTGCGTTCTTGAGAATCACCCGATTTGAACAATGGAACGACTTTACTGTGTTTCATGAGATCCGGAAATTCTCCTTTGTCTACACTAGTGTTAAATATGACAGCCAAGTAGGGGGCAATAGTTTCAATGATAGATCTACAAACTTTTACAGATATTCCCCAAAGATCTTCTGTTGATTTAATTTTAAGATCTTTAAAAGCTTTTATAATGGCCTGGGGGTTTGTATGTTGAAACTTAAACTCCGATGGGCATACCTTTACATTCTGTCTAAGTAAGTCAGCAGAGAGCGCGGATGACGAGTTGAGAAGCTCTGTAGTTTTAAGAGGAATTTTGGCAAAGAAGTTATCAAATTCCTGAGCTACCTCTGCGTCCAAGTTTATTTGGCCATGTACAGTATTTAAGTTAAATTTAGTTTCACGCTGTTTCTTCCTACGTGTTTCGTTATTTATTATTTTCCAAGTAGTTTTTATTTTGTCGTCTGCTGATTTTATTTTATTGCTAATATGCAGAGCTTTTGCTGTTTTGCATACACTTTTATATGTTTTTGAATATTTTGCAACACTACAATGCTCGCGCTCGCCGTTCTGGCGACGTGGAAGCATATCTATAAGAAGTTGAGTTCCGTCGTTTAGATTGGCCTGCTTAACATCCTAAATCGAACTAATCATGTCTAGGATGTTCTAAAGAGACGGGTAAGATCAGTGTTACCTGCTCCATAAAACATTAAGAAGCTAAAAATAGCCATTGTAGAAGAGCTGCAAGCTGTGATTTTGTTAACAACACGACGTGCTGTCAGAGTCGTTTCACAAAATGGCCTTAACTTACCGCACCTTATGTTTTTGGTGGTGACGACGAAAACAAAAAAAAATATATTTGAAAAGTTCGATTACAACACCCAATTTAGCCCCCAAGTCATCGGAATTAAATTGGCTTTAAAACATGCCTTTTGAAAGAACGCTCTTAGGAACAAGTCACTGCGGCGAAGTTGTCAATAGCCTCGGACACCACGGCCATCGACGAGCGCCATTAACGACATCATCCGACGAGCTCTTGTCACCGACGGCGTTCCGGCTGTGTTAGAACCCAATGGCCTGGCACGCGACGATGGCAAGAGACCGGACGGCATGTCGTTATTTCCATGGAAGACGGGTAGGCCATTAGTCTGGAACCCTACTTGTGTTGATACTCTTGTGCCATCCCATCTTCCTAGCTCTTCGTGCTCTGCTGGCGCTGCCGCTGCGGCTGCAGAGAACCTCAAGCGGCGGAAATATAATAAACTTGTTGGTAGTTATATTTTCGAGCCGTTTGGGGTTGAAACTCTCGAGTCTTGAGGTCCGAATGCACATAACTTGTTTAAAGATCTCTCAAGGCGCTTAGTTGACACTTCACGTGACCCAAGGGCTGGCTTTTACCTTGGTCAAAGAATAAGCATTGCCAAACAACGTGGCAATGCCGCCAGTCGATGACGATGACGAGTCGACAGCGATGCGGATGAATTTTTTGACGCTTATTTTTATTTCTAGTGTATATAGTTAGTTAAGTATTTATGGAATAAAAATAGTTCATCTTAGTATAGAAAATCACTTTAATATTGCTTGAAGCACTTAAACTTATGTTTAGGTGTGTGTGCTTACGTTAGTGCTTACGAAAAGCTATAAAGCTTTACGTAAGTACCTCAACGCAAACTTCATGTTTGCTGCTGAAGTCGCATGCTTGGTTAACCTAACAACAAATTTTGAAAGCTATTAAAATGCATCTCTCTCTTACAATAACATCAAATTGATTTAAAAAGTAAGACGATGAACTTTCTCGAAAATAGTTGTTTTAAACGAAACGCTAAATGATTCAACAAGCATTTTATCAAGACATAACAAGAATCCGCAAAACAAACAACAACGACAAAAAATAATGTTCACGGATCGAATTACTAAACTAGAACGCATATTATGAAACTGATTCTCAACGGCAAACAGAGACGGAAGGTCTGGAAATCCAAAAAATACAATACGAAGTAAAATTCAGTGAGGCAAAGCCTAGATAGAAGCATCAATATGTCCGTTTTTTCAAGGGTCACGACGCGAAATTTGCGATGCGGAATTTCGGGACAAGCCACTATGCGTAGTGAGCTGTGAGTTCTTTTCAGCTTCCAAGTAAAATGGTTGTTAGAAAAGTTATCGGTGTGTGTCTCAAAAACGAGATCCGTATTATTATTATTATTATAATCTGCGTCGCCGTGATTCTCTTAGGAAACTTTTTAAAAGATTAATATTATGACAGTCCCTTGCCAATTCATTTATGAAAATATTATGTATGTGCGGAAAAACCGACATCTTTTTAGTAAAATTAGTGATAGACATAATTTTAATACTAGAAATAAAAACAAATTAGATCAACTATTTCTTACATTAGCTAAAGTCCACACTTCTTTCATGGGGTATTGTGTTAAATGTTACAACAAAATAGGTACCTTCTGACATATTAGAACTAAATGAAAGAAAATTTAAAACTCATGTTAAAAGTACACTTTGTGAACAAGCATACCTATTACAAATTATAAGGTTACATTCAGGATAAGAATGCTTGGAAACATGCTGGTCCTGCTCCATAGGACAATCAAGGGTGAAGGTCAAACTGGTTGATTAATGTATTAACGTTATAGATATACTGTTTCTTTTTTTTGTGTTTTTATTTTTCTGTTGACTCACACACTGTTGTTTAATTAATGGTTCCAATGTTTGTAAATATGTGAGTACCATTTACCTAAATTTCTTTAGGAAATTAATAAGTTTACCTCTGCTGGTGATACTTTGTTCTTATAAGTAGCATACTCTGGGTGCATCGTCCTCACATAATATTAAATTAATTTTTGTATACCAATTTTTGTAAAATCATTATATGAAAAGAGTAACTATGGAGTTTCTTGTCCGTTCTTCTCCATAAGAATCTACCTTTCCGAATGGACAGTAGAGTCACTTTATTAATGTAACATTATTATTTTACTGAACTGTAAACGATGACGTTCAAAAGTGCCGTTTAATGGCCTAATTGAAATAAACGTTTTGACTTTGACTTTGACTTTGACTTTGATTTTGAGACTTTACAGAAAATGCCTTGCCTTTTTCCCAACTATATTGGGGTCGGCTTCCATTTTAACCGGATTTAGCTGGCAACCAGTACCTTACACAGCGACTCCACAAACTTGTAACTGGAAAACACTATATCCCCTTGGCACTGGTGTAAGATTATCTGCCTGCTTGGTCAGCAGCCAGATAATCTAACCCTAAGAAACTCGCGAAGACCGACAAAGGTCTACAAACCTCGACAAGCATTGCTCAACCTAGAAGATCGAGCCGGGCGGCTGTTATTATTTAACCACAAGCTCCTCTTAGAAACATAACTATACGCTAACTACAAAATCTAGCTATTTGTCCCCAAATTATATCACCCAGTGTTACTGTGAAATAATTATATCACCAAAACACCTACAGAGGAGAATTCTTTTTCTAAGTACCAACAAAACCACAAAAACAAGATCAATAACAGAAATTACCTTCCACAAATTGAACGAAATATTATGTCAGTACCTGTCCCCCCACAATACTACCTCTACTCAGATAATAGGTACCCGGTATACATCGATACCTAATAACTATGAACAAGTTTTACATAACTCTAGTTTGTGAACATTTTCATAGATTTTTACTTAGAAAATCTTATGAAAATGCAGACAATTTTCATAAGATTTTCTGAGCGAAAATTCTGAGAAAAAATTGTGCTCGTCTTTCAGATTTCAAAACCAAAAAACCTCTCCCACGTCTTTATTGGTGACGCTTCTAGACTTAGCCCCCGTGCGGAAACCAGATATCTTGTAACTCATGTAAGTGGCTAACAACCTGCCAGGGTTGCGGAATTTGTTCGAAAGAGTCACCGCGGCCCTGGAAAGCAAAGGGCTTTAGAAGGAACACGGATGGGTTTTAGTCAGTAAGAGTCTGACACGCCCTTCCGCTCCACCCAGAGCGGAAGAAGTCATTTTGATGATTTCCCATCCTTAAAAAAAAAAAAAAAAAGTGGCCAACAAGATCTATATCTAAATCTCTAAATATATAAAAAAAAATGTATAGCCTAAATGTATGTACGCGCATAACTTGGGAACCACTTGAATAATTTAGTCAGGGCCAGGTTTGTATGAAAAAAAATATACATATATATCCGGCCGTAGCCGGGGCGGACCACTAGTTTATAATAATAATAACTTTATTTCCGGTGGCATAGACCCATAGAAACCTTAACCTAGTACATACTTATTTCAATGTTTATTTGCCTTGACTGGCCACATTGGGTTTTGAAAGGGTCAGCCAAAACGTACAGCTATTGCGTTCAGAATGCCGTGGTTGCTACCCTACGGCTACATACGTGCCAGAAGGAGAGCTGCTGTTTTGTGCATAATGGCCTGGAAACCCTCAGTGAGGGCTTCAGCAAACATCCCAGACGCGCTGCACCGCCACGGCACACAGAACGACATCCTGAACTCATTATTATACTGAGGGCGCAGGCCTCTGTAGGCTCGCTGCGTATATCTCATCCACAGTCCGCTTAAGTAGAAGGACTGGCAGTACGCTATGAATAGCGCGAATTTCACACTTTTTTATAATTTAACTATACCAAAATTTGTTCGAAAGAGTCACCGAAGCCCTGGAACGCAAAGGGCTTTAGAAGGAACACGGATGGGTATTAGTCAGTAAGAGTCTGACACACCTTTGCGCTCCACCCAGAGCGGAAGAAGTCATTTGATGGCATCCCATCCTTGAAAAAAATAAATAAAAAAAGGCTATGCCAAAGATACGAGTAACTCTGCTTTATGCTGTGTGTGGGTTAAGTAAAATTTCTCAAAAAATTAAAAAAGTGAAAACGGTTATTATGTTTTTCAAAATTTAAACTCCTCTCGTATCGGTGTGAAAGATGTACCACAATATGTATGAAAACCTCACTCCCCCAGTTATGAAACATATCTCAAATAGATATTGATAAATAAATAATTAGATAATAACAGGTGGTTGCCTGTAAATCAGCGTTGTGGTTAATAATACATAATATGTTGTGCACATATTTCATCTAAGATAAGATATAATTATAATAATCAGATCTAATATGGATGCTAGTAGTTCTTTCTTAAAAATCCTATTTAACAGAAAGAATTACTTTCTGTTAAATAGGATTTTTAAGAAAGAAGAATTAAATAAATTGAAATTGATTTTAATTGAATTGAATAATATAATTAATTAATTCATGATAATCAAATAACTGTAAAACAGAATGAAAAAAATGAAAAATAATAAATGACTTATTTATTATTGTTAATATATGGGTGATTATTTAATGAACTTTCAAAATAATCATGCAATATATTATTTTACCTTCGTCTTGCCTTAAAGAGCAGCTTAGTTCAATTATGTAATGTAGCACTAGTCAGATCACACAACTCGGAGCTTCGGCGGTACGCGTGAGAGGGCCGAGCGCGAACTGCACCGCGCGTTTGATTACGGCCAGCAGCGTCGAGGTGCGAGGTGCAACTGGTCTTGGGCCGCACTACCCCCCTGGCATCAAGGCTGCGTGTCCTTCGGATCTACATAGGTGCTAACCTTGACTTAAATTATGCTCACATGTACCTGTACCTGAGCTAATGATCTATCTGAAATAGGTATGAGCTGAATACAACACGTTAAGTTATTGTTACGTTGAAATGATTAAGTTAAAAGATTTTTAATAGAGGATTTTAAGTTAAAATAGTGTCAAACTCTATTTTTTTGCCTAGGGCTATCAGCTATACAAAAAGTGCCTAAAATGAACAAAAGTTAAATATCCTATCTAAGTTTTACTTCAAATCGAAAGGGTTAAATTACCCATAAAATTTCAATAATTTATTTAAACACGTTTTTTTTTTCTACAGTATAGTTTAAACCCGATATTCCAAAACATAAAACTACAACATGAGTCTGAGAACGTCACAGAAAGCTTGTCTAAATTGACGTTTTCGTGCTCAAGAGATGAGTATGGAGTTAACTTTGGAGCACATTTTCTTTAACTGCCCCAATATTAACCCGTCTCATAAATTGTAAATCTTTCCTATCAACTTTCCGGCTTTATTACCTCACTTCTCAGTAAAGCTTTTATTGCTTTAATTATTTAAATGGCACTAAATTATAGTTACAAGAATTACCCCTCTTATTGCAAAAATCCCTTTTATTCATATCTGTTCTATCTGGCTTTGATTTTTATTTCTGATTTTTAAACTCATTAACAAGGCTTATTCTCCAAAATTTTAAAAATCTTTGTTTGTTGTCTTTGGTCTCACATATTTTTCCATAGCACATTAAATTTGACAATGGCAGAATTGTCGACATCGGCTACATTGTCATAAACAAAAATAGAATAGAATAGAGTTTGAAGTTGAGCAAGCGCGTTTACGTAGCACGTTACATAATAGAGAAAAATGGAGCTATTTTCGTTTTCTAAAGAAAAGTCTTCGAGAAAGATATTATTGACTTTTTGGACGTTTGTGTATCTATATTTCATACATAGTCATCACATCAGCTGAAAGACGTCCACTGCTGGACATAGGCCTCCCCCCCGGGAGGGGGGAGGTTTGCCTTATTGACGATTATTCGTCAATGATTAAAATCGGTTTATTCTTTTCCATTTTGGATTTGGAGCTTGTTTATGTTATAACCTGCTTTATAAATGGTTATTGACTTATGTAGCATGCATGGCTTTAATAAGTACATCTAAGAAGGCGTCCCTGACACGTACATAAAAAAATACATGTATTTGATCAAAATCTACGATTTAAATTTGATCATTACCACCGAACGTTACAAGTGATTGGTGATCCATCTAATAATAAACCATTGTTTAACACATATTTTTCGATTGTACAAACTAAAAAGAGATTTTTAAGACTACAGAAGATATTTAATTTTAGGTATGGGTGTCCGCCTAATTTTTTGATAATGAAACGCAGGTGTAATATTGTAACGATTCGGTTATGACAAAATATTACTACACATATATAACAGCGATAGCGGAAATTTTTGCTATTCACTCGAAAAATAAAATTAGTACAAGATCGAAAACCTTGGCGCCTTTCAACCTGAGGATCTAGACAAAGTTCAATTCTATGAGCGAATGCGATAGTCAAAATGCCACAATATAAGGGATTGATCACGTGACATTTCGACAGGTTTTGTCAATCCAAATTTCATACATATTTGACGTTTTGACAATCGCCTTCGCCTCGCAATTGCTGACAGAAAGACACTTGTCTAGAGCCTCTGGTCAAACTAAACACTGTCGCTCTAGGCACAATAGTGTTGTCGGTTTATAAAGGTCCAAAGACATATTTTGTTTCACCACAAATTTATTTTAAACTCATTATTATTGTATAGGAGACGTAGTGGCAAGTAAAACCAGCGGAAGATTCCTAAAATTGGCAATGCAAACGAAACGATAGCCAAAGTTTCATTTTCTTCAGCTCCAACTTTTTTTTTATGTTTTTAACTTTGTCCCACACTAGGAATTATTTGAGTATCGTGGGTGCATTTACAACCATATTCACATACACAAACAGCCAGACCGGAACAACTATTTGTAGATTAAGTCGATATGAAAGCTGAATTTAAAAAAATTGTATAAGTGTGCATAGATATATTATGTAACGGAAAGATTTTGCTACAAAATATAACTGGTTGGTATCATCAACCGGTCTTTTAGGGTTCCGTAGTCAACAAGGAACTCTTATAGTTTCGCCATGTCTGTCTGTCTGTCCGCGGGTTAGCTCAGAGACGCTTAGCGCTAGAAAGTTGAAATTTGGGATGGGTATACATATTAATCACGCCGACAAAGTGGTAAAATAAAATCTTAAAAATATGGTGGCCTTAAAGAGGCAATTTTTGGCCGGTTTTCAAACATCCCTATCTGGGGGTACCTGCCATGACATATCACGATGGTCATTATGTTTAAGTAAGTAAGTAAGAAGAAGAGATATCTTCGTAATATTTAAGAACCTAATTTAAATGATACAACACTATTTGTGTGGTGATTGTGACTCATGCTTGTCTTCGGATGTTTGTTTCTAAACATCTCTTATGATCGTTTCCGAAGCTCCTTACGAAGAAATGTTCATGTCCTATTTTCCTAATTAAATAAATCTGGCCAGTGGCCAAACACAAACCTGGGGATGGAATATGACTCCTACAGGATGTTTTATGTTCCTCCGAGTGATGATGGGACACCAATGTGATGTGACAACAGCTACAAAAGCGTACGATGGAGCTCGTTGAATTAATGTTAGAAGTCCGACTTTGAAGTTTCAAGTTCTATGCATCATCTATTTTAAGCGTGTTCCTCTTTACAAAATGTATAATATTAGTAAATAAGCGGGCAAAAGATAGTTTGTTCATAAATTGTATTTTCGTCGGAACAATTAACTAAAATATGCAGTTTCGTGGAAACATATTATTTGTGTTATTATCCTAATTACCTGATGTGTAATACGACATCGCCTCGTGCAACTAATTAATAGGCCCGCTTGATTGATTAGTTCGCCACAAGACACTCGATCTGACCAATATTCATGCTAATGTTAATTGGAAGGCTTTGTCTTAAGCGAATTCGTGGCTAAACAATATCCCGCTTGGGTGAAACAAGCGTTGAGCATTTGATAATCTGTGACAGTCGTTAAGGGACGTCAGAAGTCAGAAAATCTGACAACGGCCTTGTCAAAGTGGTGTCGTGTGTCCAGTTTCTGGGTTGTCAAGCAGTCGACCTAAATAGGAATGCGAATCATTGAGTAAAGTCCCGCAAATTTCTATTGAAAAGGGAGGATCCTCCGACCGGACGGTTGTTGTGTATGGCATATGTTCAAATCGCACGGAGAACTTTGCTTGCGCGATGCAGAATTTGGTTGATAGTTCGTCGCTGACAGGATAGATGGCGTTAAGGTTTTTTTGTTGCCGTACAAATTTCATTTTTAGTTTTCGGTTTCGGTTTTAACATAGATGGAAAAAGGCTAGGCTGTTAGTTGATCCTAATCGAACGAGCGGTGAATAGAGCGCTAGAGCTATAACTATTAACTTTTTATTACACTTACCACCATTCTCTCCATCACCCAAGTGTTGACTGGAAGAGATTTCCTACGGCATTAAGTCCGCCTCTGTACATTTCTGAGCGTACAGTGTAAATAAAATAAACAAAATATGAATGTGGCCGAACATACGGCTATACGAACAATAATAGGAAATACATATTATAACTTCACCCATCATTTCGTATATATTTACTTTAATCCAACCACTCTGATTAACATTCTTGCTGAAACCAAAATGCAGGTAGGGAATGCAGATTGATTTAATTATTTTAACATGTGCACATTACAGTTTTGTAAATCCATAATAATCACACTAATATTATAAAGGCGAAAGTTTGTGAGTGTGTGTATGTTTGTTACTTCTACACGCGCAAACGGCTGGACCGATTTAGATGAAATTTGGCATAGAAATAGTTTGAGTTGTAGAAAAGGATATAGAATAGCTAGAAATGTAAATTATCTCAGAAATTATCCCTTGAGGGTGTAAAAAGAGGGGTTGAAATTTCTAAAGAAAACCAATAAAAAAGGACTATAAGACTTTTATACATTTTTGACCAACTACTCATATCTTAAGGACAGTTTAGGGGGTGAAAAGAGGGGCGGAAGTTTGTATGAGGAATCTCAAAAATCTACAAGTTCTTAGGTAAGGAATAAAACTAAATATTATTTCTCCTATGATTTAAATAATTTTACTGCAGTTTTATAGGTTAGAAACATGACCTTACTCCTCTAATATTATGTTATCCACACTTATACTTACGTCAAAGTGTATAATGAATTGACAGCTATTCGATTTCCAAATTAATCGCGGTCTCATAATAGGTACTTCGACACACGACAAATACTTGTCCATATCCATACTAAACCACACTAATATCATAAATGCGAAAGTAACTCTGTCTGCCTGTTATGTTTTCACGCCTAAACCGCCAAACCGATTTTGATGAAGTTTAGTACAGAGATAGATTAGAACTTGGAGAAGGAAATAGGCTAGACCTTTTGTCGCGAGAAAAGGACTTAAAGGGATTGAAAAAGGGGATAAAAGTTTGTATGGGAGTCAGTTATTATTAAAGCTAAAATAAATAAACATAATAAGTTCAAGCGTTTTAAAAAAAAAAAACTATTCCACGGGGAGGAATTCACGGGCAAAAGCTAGTAGAAAATAATTCTACATTCCCTGCCTGTATTTTAGTTTCTGCAAGAGTTTCAAAACAACTTAATTTCATTTTCACAATGCACAAAATGCTGAAGCTTCGTGTAGCCATGAAGGTGTAAAAACAATTGGAATTCCATGCGTACAAAACTCAATAAATCCAACTTATTTGTGTACCGCCCAGTCACCCTCGCATTCATTTCGGGCTCCCGCATTTAAACAAAAACATCAGTGCATATTAAAATGATGCCTTTCTCTAAAAGTCAGGGGTGAGATAAAACGCACTAGGTACACACAATACTGTATACTTGCTGCGTACTGCGATGCAATCATATATTTTTGTGAGATATATTTGTCACCGGATAAATGCAAACTTCGTAAGATTGTAATCATTCTTTAGGTAGAATCATATTTTTTTCTATTAAATAGCTTTTTGTGTTCCACTGCCGGGAAAAGGCCCCATATATTTCCAGACACTCTTTTCATGCACCTTCGTGACGAGCGTCCAGGTCACCGCTTTGCAGGCCGGCCTCGGCAACGTCGCGCGTCGTCCAAAAATAGAATAAATATTTCTTTTGAGAAAAATTGTTTACAATTTCACGCGTTACATAACATCTTACGGAGTTCACAATAATCCAGTGACTTTTAATTGTGTTTATGTAGATTATACTAAATGCCTTTGTTTGAACCAGAATTTAAACCTGGTTAAAAATGAATTATACAGAAACAAAAACTGCACTTTTTTCACAAATCTAATGCGGATGCAAGTGGGCAAACTTCGTCATTTCAGCCGACGCGAAAAGTGACTTTGACAGAAACATGACGTTGATATCAATTTAACATTGTTAAAAAAAATGCGTTTCGATAGGCGCCTGAACCTGAGGCTTGAGTGCTGCCACTTCGGATACGTCATTTCAGAAAACCTTCATTCAAAGGATTCTGAACCTTACACTCAGAGTAACAACAGAGGTAATAAGATCCAGTTTTCGAGGAAGTGTCTTGAAAAAAAATATTATCGTTATGTACATTATAGCGTCCTATGTGTCACAGCTTTAATCTCCAGTTCATCCATGTGAATACATTCAGTGCTTTATTCCCATTCTCTTTGTAGCTGGTTAAATACATTTCCAGTATTGGTTTATAATGTGGAATTACCGGTACTTGTGTTCCAAATGTTGGTTGATTCAATTATATTATTAATTTTAATTACATTTCGTAATAACTGATTGGTAGAGTGAATAACAGAATTCAGACGCGGTCGTGTTCCCCCGAATTATATAATGCAACGCAAGTAATTAATTTGGTTCAACTGTTTTATCAACTTTTTTCTTTTATTTACAGTGTGTCCGCCTGCCTGTCCTGAGTTTGAGGTAAGTAATTTTAAGTTTATTGTTAAACCGACTGCTACTAACCTTGTTTGTCGCCCGCTTATACCCTTAGCTCTAGGAAAGAAAGAAGGTAAGACAAGTTATACCTACTTACGATTTTATAGAATCGGGTCGTTCTTGTGTCATTGACACTTAATTTTTGTCTTAATATTATGTTGGTTTTAGGGTTTAGTGCCGCAAAAAGAAACCCTTATAGGATCACTTCGTTGTCCGTCTGTCGGTCTGTCACGACCCTTTTTCTCAGGAACGCGTGGAGGTATCATGTTAAAATTAATCATATCAAATACATAGAATTGTGGTCCCTTGAAGCTCTGAAAAAATCAAGCTTCTGAGACAACTCAATAAAAGAATATGAGATAAAGGGATACTATTAAATAATATTTTCCAGATACTATGCATTTGGCCGGCTATACATATTGATAATAATTAAATCAATATTGCTACAAATGGTATTTGTAGTAAACAATGTTGATATTTAAGAAAATGTCCAAGGATATTACAAATTACTGTGTGAGCTGCTGTTCTCCTTGCTAGATTGCTGAGGAAAACAGTTTGCCTCCCTACATAGGTGTACTATTATATGCTACGTGTTGATTGTGATTCCTTACAAATTGGTTGTTTACTTTAACAGTATTATAAATAACTGCAGCTAAAACTACAAGAATACATGCATTTAAAATTAAAAATAAATTGTTTTAGAGAGTCGTGTGTGTGTGAGTGCTTATGTGTGTAGTGAATGTGAACTGATGGTATAGAATTGGGCCAATAAAATACTAAATAAGTTTTGTTGTTAATGACATTTACGAGAGAATTTTCAACAGTGCCTCAGTCTAAGTTAATAATAATATTTTAGGCCATATTTAGGGTTGTATTGCGTCAGTTGTATAGATAAGAGTCGAGATAGTAAAAGAATCTTTTGGTGAAACTGAATGACTTAAACAAAAAAAAAAACAAGTCATTTATTCAAATTAGGCTGAGTGCTAGCACTTTTTGAACGTCAAAGTTCTACATAGAGACAACCCCCCAAAAGCGCCGGCCTGTCACCATTTCCTAGTGTTTTAGCTGGGAAGAAGAAGTAGCGCAACAAATTCCCCGGCAACACATCTGTCTGTTAAGTTTAAAAAACTTGAATTACTACAGTAGTATACAAAGTATTTTACAAAAGATACGTGACTTAGAAAAATAAAATAGTTAATCTGTAAATCAAATGAAATGAAATTAATTGACACTTGTTAGCTAGCACACTCCATTAGGCCATGAAAAACCGACAAACTCAAACATTTACAAAGTAAATCAAACTTATTAAGCCTCCAAGCATAAATGGTGTGCCCGCTTTTTTTTGTGAATGGCGTCTCGTAGATCAGCCTATTAGGTTGTCGACTGCTTAACCGGACTTGCCTGTGGTGGCCTTAATATAATTTTTAATCCTCCAGCCAGGGCTTATACCTCCAGCCAGGGCTTATATGGTGTGCCCGCTTAGTATAATATGCCTTTTATACTATCCTTACGTCGTTTCGAGATTGTTATGGATGGGGTCTGCCTGTCCTGTAATAGTACATTGTTCACCGAGAGGAGAAAGTGACCGATTACCGTCGAGGGTGTCGTTTGAAGCCCGAGCCGTAGGCGAGGGCTTTAAAACACCCAAGATCGGGAATCGCAGTTTCTCTCGAGTGATACATAGTGCTTTATACTACACCTAGAAGGAAAATAAAAAACGAAATCTTTACTAATTGAAATTTATATTGAAATTGTTGCAGTTAAAACTGAATCCTCAAACAACACACAAATTGGAAATGGCGCCAATGGCGTCTGCAATTTTCACATGTTCTTTTTTCAAATTGTTTATCCTGCCGCCGCAGGGTCGCACTGCCAGCCCGACACCATCCAATACACAGCTAGTGGCCAGTGTCATTTTGCGAACTTGGAGATAAAAACTCACTGTAAAAACTTTTTGGCTTTAGATATTTAGGTTACCGGCGCATAGTCTTACCCAAAATTAAAAAAGAAAAACCACGTAAGAAATGGATTTTCATACACTTTTCTCTCCCGCTCAGATGCGTTTTCTCCCCGCATATTTGTTCGATATGCAATGACGTACTTTCTACCGTAAATTTGATAAAGTATCAAGGTACTTTCCAAGCAGGTGTAGTATAAAAGAACATTCTGCAACATACGAAAGTTGTCTGACGTTAAATACATTCCAATTTTTGTAAAGCGTTGTGGTAGGGGAAATAATGGGTTCAAATGTGGCTTCTTTCAGTATTGCTCTATGTGCTATTTCCAGTGAACGGAATAAGGTGAGCTAAATAATTAATAATACATAAAGTTGGAAAAATAACAGAGAAAAAGTGGAGACCCCACATGCCTAAATATTTTACCGGGACTAATATCCCGGGTTTTGGGATATTACATAAGTACAATTAAAATTAATACAGTAAAAAGACTATCGAATTCGTTCCTGTTTCTTTTAAAAAAAGAACAGTTTAATTCAAAATCTCATTTATGTGGACCTCAGTAAGACCGCTATCTTCGTTTGAAAGATGTAAGTAAGCGCGGAAGTTAATGTTAACAAGGTAAAGGTAAAAACAAAACAATTTCATAGCTTTTCGTACAATTTATTCATTTTGTACAATTATAGGAACTAATCGTAAATAGAAATTAATTTCAATAATGAAGAAAGTCACCAATTTAGTCAGAATATTATATCCGTTGATGTTGAAAGTTGTCCCTTAATCTGAATCGCTACAGTTTTCATCAAGAACGCAGTTTTCCTTGTCATCGCAAGTATTATCTTTAGTTGGAAAATTAAAATAAATTATAAGGAGTTTTTACAACAAATATCCCGGAATATATTTTTAGTCGTAAGGAAGTCTCCACTTTTTTTGTCTTTGTTCTTTAAACTTTAGGTATTTTAACTCACCTAATTCTGATTACGGGCTAGAACTAGCGGTTTCAATGTGGTTTTAACTGCGCCACCCCAGCATGCAATACAAAAACCAACAAAAGATTGGCACAATGTATGAAAGACACTACGTATTATAGTTGAATTGTCGACATGGCGCAGATTTAAAAATATATTGCAGGATAGTCGTCCAGTTCTGTTTTAAAATTTTCACGTTACGTTGACTTTAAATCAAAGTTATGGTGTGAAAGACTAGTAAGTACTAGCAATTTATTTAATATCCTGTTTTCCTTTAGCTTATTAAGTGCCGACTAGTCGTCAGTTTTTGCCAACTAATCGCTGACTCTAAAATGTGTCCGGATGGTCGTAGCTACTTCGACTAGTAATTGCATATCTAAAATACTATCGTCATTAAGTAAACCGAATAAACTCGAAGCTGCCGCCACTTAAAAATAAACATCTCTCAGACGGATACCTGCCTACATTTTTTAATATTCCCCCGGACGTGTTCCCCTTTGCTTCCTCGTGCCCATCAGACGCTCCCCCACCCTTCCTCTCTCGAGTATTAGCATTGCCCTGGCAACACCCTTCAAGGCCAAGGTTAGAGACACCAAACTTTATCGATTTGTTTATGTCGGGGTCAAGGGAAAAGTTCGCGTTTGTTTTCTTAAATAACTTTTTGAACCTTTATTTTTAGAAAGGCAAAGTTTGCTTGTCTGTTAAATCTTTTTAGGGTTTCGATTCTGTTGTCTGTCGGTCTGTCTGTCCGTCTGTCACAGCCGTTTCTCTCCGAATTTACTGGACGAATTCAGTTGAAATTTGGTAAACATAATCTTCTGTTTGCAAACAGAACGCGTAGTTTAGACGCGTAGCGGTAATAAATAGGATAAAAAATAAAGTTTACAAACTGTAATCCGATTGCTGAAAAATAAAAGTGATCTAAAATGTGTGAAAAAGTAATTTCTTCAATGTATATACAGATTGCGTTGAATCAAAAACTAAGTTGTACTTGAAGTTACGAAATGGTTAGAAAGGAAAAAAAAAACCTACATTGGTTTTGGACTTTCTACCGTGATGCGTGTACAACTAAGCAAACAAACGCGATAACGCCAAAAAGATTTAAAAAAAGTGCTGAAAATGGGTTCTGTTAATTCTGGCCATTTTATTTGGACATATTTTTATTATATGCACAAAAATACTCCTCTACAGATGTATTAAACTTTTCTAGTATAAACCGCTTCCGAATTGCTAACAAACGTTAATAAATTTAAACATAATTTATTAACTGAGACAATACGAGATATACAAGGTGGAGACGACGATACGAAAATAAATCAAAACACTGGCAATACTAGTTCATACGAATGTTTTGTCTGTATCACAAATTTGATGTCACTAACTGCAATAATAATAATAATAAATTATTTATTCAGAGCAACGAAGGCTCATTCAGTGTTAGTAACAATAAATAAACTTAAAACTATGTTAGTGAAACACTCAAAACATCAATTAGAAAAACGCACACAACAAATAAAATCATTACTTCAGCATTCCAGCTGAGATACTGGAGCAACGACTTCCAATTCGGCAGTCCAGCCTGCCAGCAATCATGCCCAGTATGCTGTTGGAACTGGCCCGCACCCTGCGCACCAAGGACGCACATCTTTTACGCATTAATGCATAAAAGCAATCAATATGCATCTCCGCGAACATCCCTGATGCGCTACAGAAGCGAGGCAGCCCCATCAACACCCTGAAAGCATTATTGTACTGTACGCGAAGGGCACTGTACGATTTCTGCGTAAAATGTACCCACAGGCTACAGGTGTAGAATGAGGAACAGAAGGTTCTAAAAAGTGTTTTTTTAACCTCCGTAGAAGCACGCTTAAACCTGCGGGCAATCATATTCGCTCTGACCGACAGCGCCCTCCGCTCTCTCTCAATATCGTCATCGTCCTTAAGGCTAGTGGTCAATACACTGCTTGGAATATTTCATCAGAATAGTAGTCACTCTCCTTGACTACACTTCGGTGACTGGATTTATAATAGTTTCAAATATTCCTATGAACAGTATTGCCAGTGTTTTCATTTATTGTCTTATCGATGTCTCCACATTGTATACATATTTGGAACGTGCTCGTCAAGACCTTCCTTTTGATACCAAACATGTTATGATTATCTCAATTTAGGTTTTTTCAGGATTAAAATTTCACTTTTGTGACAAACAAATTGACATAGCCTTTGTCAGTCGAAGTATTTTCATAATTTTTTGATACCCTTTCATTTCTTTCATTCATTAAAATTGTTTAAGTTGTTTAGGCGCTAAGGTGAAACATACATACTTAAACAACAGTCGGGCAAAAATCAAAAATCAAGTCAACTTGTGAAAAATAGAACAGGCCGGCTTGAAATTATAAACTGTTCGTCGTAAAGGGTGAAAGGCAGGACGGGCCATCGTGATGGTAAACCGAATGGTATTATTATTATCTTTTTTCTTTCAAGTATTTTTAACGATGTCTGTGCAACCCGCACTTTGACTGCATGACAGGCCGTGGTGTCCAAGGCTGTTGACTGCTTGCTCGTAGTGACAGCGATGAGGAGAACAACAGGATGCGCCTAAGCGAAGGGAAGCAGCGAGGCGTAAAGTGGTATCGTCAAACAAGGTGCCTATGTTCGACGACGGCAGTGCGTGAAGCCAGAGGCCTGACTCCCACTCACACGCAGCCAACAGGCATGCACGCTCCGTAGAGGTAGCAGAACTGGCAATTAGATTCTTTTGAACTTCTCTGCAGAGCGGCTCATCCCACCGTCTCTGGTATTTTTGGTTGCCGGGTGAATTTTCATTCGGGCAAGCGAGTGTCTATGCATTCACAGCCTCGGCAAAGATCGGGACATCAAAATAGTGTGGAAGCTAGAATATTCCTGATTAATTTATAAGCCCCGTGAACCGAGGATATAATAGCCGGTAAACTAATACCGGTAATTTTGCGCCATATTTTAGAGTTAATTAAGTTAGGAGTTTTTATTTTTATTTCTAGTTTCTAGTTAGATGAGTACCTATTTATTAAAACAGTTGTATATTATCTATGTAAATAAATATCTATTAAATCTCAAACTCGAAAAAGAAGTTACGTATTCAATATGAATGATGATAGCGATGCAACCATAAAATGTGAAGTAGGTGGCATCTAACTAAATTTTCTTATAGATTCTGGATGCAAATTAAATTTGATTACTTCGTGGGAAAATCTTAAGAAGAAAAGGAATTTCTGCTCACGTAAAAGGATCTTTTGAAACTGTAATTAAGGTAAATGAACATTCTGAAAGAGCTACTAGTTTCGTTATTAAATAAGGATAGAGAGATTTACTGGGCAAAGAAACTGATATTCGTTTAGGAGTTGTTATAATTAGGTGCTGGGATTAATGAAATCAGACAAAGTCTTCAACCCTTTCCAAAATTTAAAAATGTACTTTTTAAAATCCCTAAATAAGAAATAAGTAAACCCGTTTTACAACCATATCACAGAATTCCAATTTCAAAAAATCAAATAAAAAAAGGGTTTACTGAAAGCGATTTCATAGAAGAAATTAAATGACCTAATCGTTAAATTTCAGGGGCGGTTCTATACAGGGTATGCGGAACAGAGTTTAAAGTCCCACAAACATCTATAGAAAAGGGAGGATCCTCCGACCGAACGGGTGTTGTGTCGGTGGGCGGCTGCCCAATGGTTGGTGTTCAGACTGTTGCATATGTTCGGATCGAACGGAAAACTCTGACGCCGGGCATGCAAGTCCGACTCGTACTTGGCTGGCTTTATTAAGCTTGATAGGTATCTAGTTGCTAGGCTAGACAGCGCTACATCTGATCGTGAATACGAGTTTAGGTTACATCTACAATTTTTTGCTACACTTGTAGAAACTGGAAAACTCTCTCTCTATATGCTAGTTATGGTATGTTTTGTGTTGACATGAAATCTTGATTTTCCTCTCAGTCCTATGATATCACTAACTGCTTTTTTTTTAACTGACTTCGATAAAGGAGGAAGGTCCTCAATTCGAATGTATGTTTTTTTTGTGTTTGTTATGCGATCTTCAATTATGAATTGATTTTGATGATTCTTTTTTATTCAAAAGCCTATACTCTTGAGGTGGTCGCATTCGTCAGTCAGAATCTGATGATTTAATCCCAGGGACATCGAGAGCAACCCTCAAGTTTTTAAGGCACATACAATCTTTTTCATATAATATATGAAAAAGATTGTATGTGCCTTAAAAACTTGAAAATATTATTTTCTAACACAATTCAGATAATTGTGTCTGGATATCAAGATTTCAACTTGCTGAGCTGATGATGGAAGGTATAAGTCCGGATCTGATGCTGAGATCCCAGGAAAAATATATATATAAAATAATTTTTTCCTGGGATCATAAAAATATATGATGTTTGGAAGAGTATTTCTCCAAACTGGTCCCATTTCCACTGGGTGAAGATCTGATGAAGGGTTTCGGAGGTAGGGAACGGAACTTTTCAATAAATTATAGCAATTCTCTCGGGATGGCTGAAATTGCCTGTCTATTTATTGATTACACCAGTTCATAACATCGTTCATCTGTGAAGGGGTACGCAGATGCAAATGCTTGTGGTGACTGGTCGTCTTGCTGGTCATAGTATTTTTTATTTTTTTATTATTATTGTTGTATTAACGTTAAACTACTGTTTATTATTAGTATTATGTTAGCTCTAGTTCATCACTTGTGGCTCCAGTCACAATCCTATTGTTAGACTATACTATTGCACGTGTTAGCGGGCACACCATTTATGCCCGGAGGCATAATTAGTTTGGTTTACTTGTTAATGCTTGAGTTTATCTATTTCTGATGGCTTAATGGAGTGTGCTAGCTACCAAGTGTCAATTAATTTCATTTAATTTGATTTACAGTTTGAATATTTCATTTTCTGTGTCATGTATTGTAAAATACTTTGCTAACTATTGTATAAATTCAAGTTTTTAAAAGCTTAACAGACAGATGTGTTGCTGGGGAGTTTGTTGCGCCACTTCTTCTTCCCAGCTACAACACTAGGAAGTGGTGACGGGCGAGCGTTTTGGGGGACTATCTGTATGTAGAACTTTGACGTTCAAAAAGTGCTGGCACTCAGCCTAATTTGAATAAATGACTTTTGAATTTTGAATTTTGAATTTTCAAACAAATCAACCTGAATTAACATGTTTTTGGGGTTATCTATCTGGGCATATCTAACTTTATTATTTTTCAACCGATTTTGATGATTCTTTTGCATTAGGTTTAGTTATAGCTATATTGCATTTGCACTGTACGGTGAACTTCAAAGATAAACGAGTGACCTCCTCATCTTAAAATCTAGTAAAGTGACATATTGTAAGGTTTATGTCAATCCCAAAGCAAAGTAGATATTTAACTATGAGCTGGTCTGGGCTGAACCGACAAAGGCACACAAAGTAACTCCTTAACGGCAAATAGCGTAACCACTCATTATGGGAATAATGACACTTTAGCTGTGGAGTATCACCATTAAAAAGTGGAAAGTAAAAAGCTTTTTACAAAAAAATACAACCAACTTCCAAATAAAAAACACTACAAAGTATAAAATAACTTTAATTACGGAACTTGATGTCAAAAAACGAAAAAACAACCAAAAACACCGACTGCCGACATTACACAACAAGTCAGTTGTTGTTTAACCATTTGTTCGATTAAAATTGTAATTCGCTGATATGGTTGTGCAACGGGCTTACATTTTTCGTCTATAGAGATTACAATAGCCTCATGCAGTATATAATTAACAAGATGGTTTGGTGGTCGGCGGAATTCCAGAGGAGTTTTTAAACAATAATCATTTTTTGCTTGCCGAAACTTCTATACCCATTTCCTAATCCAAACCTTGGCAGTTGTTCGTCTCTAGCGCTGGGTTATAAGGAAACGGCGAAGGTCCCTCGGGACACTTAACATTCCCTCATCCATACCGTCTTGTTCGTCCTAAGGTCACTAGGGACCGTGTTTCGTTGAAACTAACGTGGCTACTGGTAAGCCACGCCTTCGACACTATTTCTGGACCGTATATCCAAGAACTGAATCGATCCAGAATTTCAAATGTGAAATGACGATAAGAACTATTTCAGCGTGTACCAAGAACGATCAAAATGAATTGTGCTACGGACTGAGTCTCGGTGCCTTGCGCTTGTTTTGTCTTATATTAGTGCAAAGAAGTAGGCCGCCATTTAAGTTAATTTACGTTGGTGTGTGTTACGTTAGAGCTACGTAAAAATAGACCTGTCTAGAATCGTTACAGTGTCCAAGTAGTGGTTCTGTAGGTTTAGATCTAACAGTTATATATATAAAAATACGACGAGCCAACCGTTCCATGTCACGAAATGGGTTTATGAAACGTGTAACATATTAAACGCAATACCTCTTAAGGGGTCATTGTACTCATAATTATGAACAACTTTTACTATGGGACCAAGACCAAAACAAAAAAAACAGCTGTTCAGTAAATTTTGTCGAGTTATGTGCACATAAATGGTTTATTGACAACATGGTTCGCGCTGTGGTCGAGCGATTGGCTGCTGCGCTACGTGTCGCGCGGGTTCGACTCCCGCACGATACAAACATTTGTATGAACTACAGATAGTTGTTCCGGGTCTGGCTGTTTGTGTATATGAGTTTGTATGTTTGTAAACGCAGCCGCGATACAAGAGAAATTCCTAGAGTGGCAACGATTTAAAAAAAAAAGAAAAAAAAGTCCTTTAATACTACAAAAAAAATGCATACGAGCTGTATGTAATTTCCAATCAAGGGACACTTGTAAGACATATTTTGAATCCTTGAAGCTTCTAAAATTCCCGTCATTATACATCTTCGAGGGGGCAGTGTTAGTTAAGACAAACCTACAGCTTTTCAAAACAAGAGCCCGAGCTGATCCACGGTTAAGAAAAAGGGAATCGAACTGTCTTTATGTTGATCGCAGTAAAACAGCTCTCCTATGTAAAAGTATTTAACGAATGGTCCCATACGACGGACATGTTTAAAAAGAAACTGAAACAATTTTTAATTCATAATTGTTACTACTCCACAACTGAGTTTATGGAGGACACAACTGACATTTAGCTGATATAATATTACATTTAGATTATTATCATTATTCGGACATTGGTAATTGTTTATTGTTAGTAATTTAGATATTTTATGTTCAATGTGTGTCTATTGTTTCGACACCACCAACATTATTATTATTATTTGTATGCTCTCGAATAAAATTTTGCGAAGTGACCATATTACTGTAACATCCTGTTGTATTGAAACCTACATTTACGAATAAATTTGATTGATTGATTGATTAAAAAAAAAAAATAACTTCGAACTAAAAATGGTAAATGTGTCACCAAATAAATCGGTTATCGTCCTCAGACTGCAACTTGTTTTGGTTTAATTTTGTCTCCAGTACAGTAGTTACAATTTCAATTCAATTGATTAAATAATAAAATCCGTTACTAATTTTATAATTCAGTTTATAAATTTAATGAAAAAATGTTAGGGGCGAAGCCAAATTGGTGCGCTATGCTAATTGTATTAATATGTGCACTGAATGTATGCCACTTGAAAATATGAAATGTTGTCAATCATCATTTTCAGTTTTTAGTATTACACTTGTCTAGTCAACACTGAAAAATATCAGATTTGATTAATATTATTTAGCAATCAGGATGCCTAATGAAACATACCTGCAAACATTTTATTTTCATACGAGTATCATAAAATCACAGCGTGTTACATTTTGACGGCAAGATAAATAAAAAGGTGCAACGAGCCTTTATTTAAAAAATAGAATATAATGTACCTATAAAATGGTATATTTCTTTTGAGAATTAAATTATTTTAAACGTTTTAAGTCTTTTTATTAACATAAAAGCTTGTTCTTTATTTTTTTTTCTTAAAAAAGCTTTTTTCTTTTTTTAATTGGTTATTATTCTGGCCTAACATCGCAGGAAGTAAAAAATACTGCTACGATATAAATACTGTTGTCACGTTATTTTATTTGCTGATCTCCAAAATATAACGTGCGTGAATCTAAAACTGCCAATTTATTTTAAAATGGGCCTCTTAATAGTTAGCAAGCTTTTTGAGCATAAAAGTTACGAATATTCCCGAATTGACCGCATTTTTTTTAAGGAAGACGTTTTAAAACCACTTTATGTTTGACTTCAAAATCACATCATCATCATTCATATCTCCCGAGTCCCAGTGAGAAAGAAGTGTCAGTCAATCCGAAAAAAATATCTAATTGCTTTTCATCATTTAAGATTAGGGTTTGTTCTACAAAACGTGATTTTTCTAGGTGCTTTTTTCTGAAAACTGAGATGTGATGGAAAACTTTTAATTTTGCATTTGTTTTGTCTTCACAGTACAAAAAAAAAATGTAATATAAGAATCATAGTAGGAACTCAGATAATTTCAAAAGTTTAAAATTTGTTGACTAGTGTTGTCAGTTTGGGAACTTAGGGCACCCCGACACGGACAGGTTAGGTTCCTTTAAACCTTGCAGGCAGTGATAGTCGCTTTCAATTTTCCCTGGTCACTATCGCAATTTAAGCCAAATGTACATTCGATTAAATTATCTAAAGTGATTAAAATTATTTTCAACTATATTTAATTTTTTGATTATAGTTTTAGTAGTAATTAATTTGATTATACTGTGATCAGGACAAACCTATTACAGTAAATAGATAGAGAGAGAATAAATAGGTATGGACCTATTTATTGAAAAAATATTATCCCGATAATCATATGTTTATTATGGAATTGTTTAATATTGTTTGGCAACTACATTTCGTGGCAGATCTACTATTTTGGGTATAAATCCTACTAGTTAAGAAATTAAAAATCAAGTAAATTGGTGATAGCTTAAATCATACACTTATTGTTTTACTTACGTATCACTAACCTTGAATTACAAAGTTAAAGTTCGCGAACATATTCGTAAGAAGTTGGCAGTAGTATCATCACATCGCTAATGTTTTCCAATTACCTATTTGTTGTAATTGTTTAAGTATTTCGTGTACCTATTTATCTTGTTAATTTGAGTATTTATTATATATTTATATTGTGTGTATAGTTTATATATTCGTATTACTTATTTAAATGTTTATATGTATTAATTAAATATCAATCGCTTTTTATTCACCATATTGCACCTACCACCATTCTCTGCATCACCCAAAGGTTGACTGGTAGAGAATGCCTATGGCATTAACTCCGCCTCTGTACATTTGTGTGCGTAAAGTGTAAATAAATAAATAAATAAATTACCAATTTCAACTTCACTTCGAAGTTCTTCCTTGTCCCTGAACCTTCCAAAGGGCAAGCAGTTGTTTTGGGAATTATGTTCATACAATTGGTGGGAGAGTGACTATTTTGGTGACGAGCTCTACAGAGCCGGGCGGATGGCGGAGCCCGGCTCCTTCCCCCCAGGGGAAGCCGATTCTAACACTATGTTTAGGATAATTTCAGGAAAAACGAAAGTTTTATCAGTTTAGGGTAGAAGGAACGGTCACATTGTTATAAGAGTGGTCAATACGCACTTTGTCTGCGGGGCCTTAACTAAAGAAGTTCAGATTCAAGACAGTTTAGTACGTTCCGATCAAAAAACGCTTTTCGTATTATTTTACCATCTACTCTCTAAACACGAAGTCCGTAGTTTCGGGCTTAGTTGCGTGCGTATACTCCGCATCACCTACGGACTTACGACTAGTTCCGAACCCGAACTAAGAATGAATGATCGCGATTTGACAGTAACAGTCAAATCGTGTTGTCATTAATTCTTAGTGGTTAGGTGATAGGGACTAGAATACGCCCGTAACTAATCCCGAAACTACGGACTTTGGGCTTAGAGAGTAGCCCCCCAGATACGGTCACTACTTGCGAGCAAAATTGCAAGATACAACTGCAATGTGATCAATGCGTTATGGCATTATTTGAGTTACCTCCAAACTACTGCTTGCTTGAAGTAGTCGTGAGGAGCATAATGTTATTGTTTTAGAATAAAGATTTGCTGAATCTGTATTTAGTACCTATGTAACTCGATTCAGCTTCCGAATTTAAAAATTGATGTCAAAACTTGCCATACTTGTAATACTTCAATTTGACAAGTTTTCATGCTAAAGTGGATTTTGAGAGGTCCTTAACTTTGAATTATCAGTCTCCCCAGTATATATCGCACGTGCAACACTACGACACACGTGTAGCCAATGAATACGCGTGCAAGCAAGATGCAATAATAAAATTGTTGGACCATTGTCAAAGGAACTTTTCAACAGAACTCGAACAGGCACTTACTTTTCCACAGATAATCGCTTTATATTACAGGTTCGTTGAATTTCTTTGATATTAGGCCAGTCATTTAAAATATCGTAGATCGCAATAAATTTCATTGTCCTGTTTTTTGGGATGTTGGATTAGATGCCAGTAACTGTAGTACACAATTTTTATGATATAAAAGCATGTCGCGAGATTTACTTGTGTAGATAAACAAGTAAATTAAATAACTTGATGTGATTGATTTTCACTATTAAAATTTTAATAATAAGTAAATACGAGTACTCATATATCTCGCGACAAGCTATTATATCATATAAATTCTGTAATAACGTTATATGTTGATAGTAAAAGTATTTTTTTTTTATTTTTGGTGCATTTAAATATAAGCCTGTTTTTTACAAAGGTTTTTTACTTTTAATTTATTAATGATATTCATTGTTATAATAGCCATGACGCCAAATATCTCGACAACGTGACACTTTAGCAGCACCATGTTGCTTACATTTTTGTTTATTAGAAGCATATGTAGGATAGCTCAACGTAAAACGGTTCTTATGAAATCGAGCACAATCAATGTATACCTACATATAAATTTATTAATCTTTAATATTACAAATATTTTGGTTTTATTAAAGTTTGGTGGACCGTTAAAAATTTTTATTAAATTTATGAAATACATGCCACAATTTAAATTTGTATTCATATGTATGTAATGGTAATCCAACTATGGGAAGATACCCCAGTGCTCAATAGCCATAAGATATATTATACCGTTAGAAATAACTTTTCTAAAAGAACATTAATTTGCTACTGAATCGACTTTTGTCAATTGTAAGGCCTTTCCAAGTTAATGACCTGAACGGGTTACTAATTTTGAACATCTGCTATTAACATAACTTTTGCTATTTGTTTGTCCGATTGAAGTTAATAACTTAAATATGTAGAACTTAGACAACGAATTAGGGTTTCTGTTCGGCAACGAATATCTATAAGCCACCTCAATAGAACCAACTTTTCAAGAAGAATTTTTCCTACTACAACGACTTTTGCTAATTGTTACTTCGTTCGGAGTAAATGGCCTAAACAAGTAACCTTAAATATGACATAAGATATTTTTGAAGAAACAATTGATTTACAAACAAACCTAGTTAATAAGTAAAGCATATCTTTGGATATAGACCAGTCATTTGAAAAATTGCTGGTCGCAAAAAAAAATTGTTTTGTGCTATTTTTTGGGATGTTGGTATGATGCAATAGTGTACAACCGAGCGTAACTTGACGCCAGCTAAAATAAAAACGCAACCTACAAATTATTGATAATTTCTGAACGGAAACGGTTTTATTAGTTATACGTCGTCATGGTTGAAGTATTCTCAGAGGTTTTATGGAAAACAAATACGGTCATGTAGCGATACTACCTCCCCAGATTATAAATCTTAAACGAAAATTTCGTACCGTTTGGGAAAAATGACCTTTGTTTGAAGTGTTGTATCTCAATACATTTTAAACCTACATAGCTACAGTTGCCCTCAAATTGTAACAAAGTTTGTCTTCCTAAATGTGTACTGATTGATGTTCTCCGTGAACACAGCTTTGGCGTAGAATTAAGTCAAAATCTGAAAACTTGAGCGAAAATTAAGAAGATTTCCGAGCACCACGCAGTTAGCACAGGTCTTTCGAATTTTGGTGTACACTATTGATATATATACTAACAAAATCCCAAAAAATCAAGACGGTGCAATTTACTGCGACCCAAGTCTGCCATACTGAGAAAACCGTAAACAAAGTATTGGAGAGGTATTGAAAATTTAAATAAACGGCCAAATCAAAACTGATTTGGATGAACACTATTTTAGTTGCACGGCAAGTTGGCACGTCCATTCATCCACACACACGCTATTGTTGGGGCAAGTGATTCTAATGATATTGAAAAGTAATTTTTATATATATTTTAGGGTTCCGTAGTCAAATCCGGCGGTGTTGTCACCCGATTTAAACAGTTGAACGACTTTATTATATTTCATAAAATCAAGAAATACTCCTTGGTCTACACATGAGAAATATGAGAGCTAAGTTCCCTAAAGCATTCCCTAAAGATCTTCTGTTGATTTAATTTTAAGATCTTTAAAAGCTTTTATAATAGCCAGTGGGTTTGTATGTTTAAACTAGAACTCTGATTGGCATACCTTGACATTCTTCCTAAGTAAGGCAGAATAGAGCGCGGGTTTAGAGACGAGTTATGAGCTTCTGTAGTTTTACGAGGAATATCAGTAAAGCAGTTTTCAAATTCCTAGCTCAGAAATTTTAAGACTTCTTTGCTGATATTTCTCTGCCTCTGCATCTGAGTTTATGGAGCCAATTACTGTTTTTAAATTGTGATTGGCTCCATAAACAATAATAAGTAATAATAATTTTCAGTTTTAATTCACAGTTTTAATACACTGTTTCTTCCAACCTGTCTCATTACTTATTACTATTTGCCTCCCGCGGCTCCGCCCGTGTGATTGTCGAAAATTATCCCACGGGAACATATTCCCGGGGTAAAAAGTATCCTATGTGTTATTCCAGACTATAATCTACCACTGTGCCAAATTTCATCAAAATCCATTCAGTACTTTTTGCGTGAAAGAGTAACAAATATCCATCCACCCATCCATCCTTACAAACTTTCGCGTTTATAATATTAGTAGGATTTTCTAGGTAGTTTCTATTTTGTCATCTGCTGATTTTAAAAAACTCGGCGTAAAACTCATTTGGGTCACCTTTGTTATTAAAACTTTGAACACATGTTACTATTATATTGAACACATATTACTATAAGTCTAAATCTGTTTGAATCTTTTGTAATGATATGTACTCGTAGGTGCAACACGTTATTGTTTGACCGCTGAGATAAGAGAGCAACTTTTTGCAATTTATTTATGTAAGTAATCAAAATTTTAAATACGTTGTATATACAAGTCGCAGATGCAGCTGTTACTCGAGTAGGTTCATAAATATTTGACAAATTAAATGATTTAAATGGACTCAAGAATCTGACACTGTTCGAGTTTGTCTAATAAGTTTAAATAACAGTCGCCACATACAATTATTGATTTATTGCTAGTACTATTTTTTAACACATTTTTCATTACAGAATCCAACACAGATAGATTCTGGTAACTTAGAGGTCTGAAGACAACATGCTTATCTAGCTCAACACAGGACAATTCAATGGTGTGTTTAACCGACAGTTCAACAATGTCTTTTTTTTCTTTAGATTTAATATAACTTTTTTTTATTTATTTATTTGAGATGAGTTTACTCTTGACTTTGTCTAGGTCATAGCTGACAAAGACAAAGTCGACGAAGGAGCGAGCTTACCCAGAAGAAGCCTGTTCACTCTAATTTTGAAGAGATTAGGGTTATATGCGTTCGCAAACACAGACGCAGGCAAAGAGTTCCACTCCTTTGCTGTGTGCATTATAAAAGACGTTTGGAAACGTTTAGTGCGAATTGGTGGAATAGCAACAAGGTAAGGATGGTAACTTGCAGTGCGTCTAGATGTCCGATGGTAGAAGGGGGCCGGTGGGATGAGGTCGTGGAGTAACTTTTAATTAAAATTAATGATCCTCTATGTATCTAACATTATCGGCTGAAATGGCTAACTATACAATAATTTTCAAAATTAATGGATCCGACTTGGTGATCTTTTAACCAATGTTCAGTTAAGCAAACTACATCAAACTTGGTTTTTTCTAAAAACATTTCTACTTCGAATAATTTTGAAGAACAGCCTTGAATATTCCGATTTAATAATTAAAAGTGTGTCGCCGTCCCTTAGGACTTTTACCATGCAATAAATTGCCAGAAGATACCTTGTTATTATTCACTAATAATAATTGGTTATTGGAAGGGGTAACTTCTGTTGTCTTGCAGTTCAGTTTAAAGTATTATCCGGAGTGATCTCTACAGCTACAATTGAGGAGCCTTAAATGCCTGTATGGGTCCCATCAGGAAGAGAATACTCGATCTGATTGGTTGGGGCCTGCAAGAATGTTGATGTTATACCTGAAGTGGGTATGCGTGTGTGATGAATTACGCTATTCCGGCCCACTTACTGTGCGAGCACTAGCAAGTAGTTGGACAGGCAGGTAGGTACTTGATGGTTGCGAATGAGTTAAATGACAAATGCAATAAGCCAATACGAATATTATATTGTAATTAAACAAATAAGCAACAAAGCAGGTGAACAAAAACAGAATGGATAATGAGTGAGTATCGATACAATTAGGACACAGTATTTATAGTAGCCGGTAAACAAATTACGTCACCGTTAGGAACGGTCTCAATGCGAGCGTCATCATCCTAGACAAAAGGATCGCAGGCGCCGTGTGTGCGCTTCACTACGCACACATAGTTAAAATCCTTATCTCTGAGGCGGAGCTTAAAAGGTGGCGTGATTTCGGTGCTGCGTTCTAGTGTGCGAGTTTACTTGCCTACTCGCCACACCACTCCCCTGGTGAGTCGTAGCCTGGCTACGGACGATAGTAGTCTGGGAATCTGACTGTGCGCCCACTCTTCGTTTTCTTGACAGTGACCTGGTCTTCTGGAAGCGGCTGATGTGTCATCATGACGGGTTGCTCATTGGTTATGTATGCTGGCTTTAGCCGGTCAAGTGTGACTTTTTGCTTCTTTCCTTTCACATCAAGGTCGAAAGTCTTCTGGTCTCGATGCAGGACCTTGTATGGTCCTAAATAGGGAGCTTCTAGCGACCTTCGTGCGGGACCTTGCCGCAAGAAAACATGGGTAGCTGTGTTTAGGTTCTTGGGCACATAGAACGGTCGAGTGGAACTAGTATGCCAAGAAGTAGGCTGAGGTGTTAGCTTAGGAGTGGAGGTGAAGAACTGTCCTGGCAGACGGAGTGGTTCACCATACACCAGCTCTGCCGCGGATGCTTGCAGGTCTTCCTTGTAAGCGCTGCGTATGCCCAGTAGAACCCACGGCAACACTTCAGTCCAGTTCGAATTTGCGTGACAGGTGATGGCGGCTTTCAGCTGGCGGTGTAGCCTTTCCACCAGGCCATTAGCTGCGGGATGGTAAGCTGTGGTAAGGTGATGCGATGTCCCGATTAAGGTAGCGAGTTCCTTAAAGGTGCGGGACTCGAATTGCCTGCCCCGATCGGTAGTGATGTGCTCGGGGCTGCCGAACCGCGCGATCCACCCTGACGTTAAGGCGGCTGCGCAGGTCTCCGCCGTGATGTCTTGCAGCGGGTATGCCTCAGGCCAACGTGTGACGCTCACCATAGTCGACCACTATGTTGAGGCAGTACCTATAGCCAGAACATAATGGTAAAGGACCTATTAAGTCAATGTGAACGTGGCGAAAGCGTGCTGAAGGCATCTGGAAAGCTGTCAAAGGTGCTGACGTATGTCTGGACACTTTGCTTCGTTGGCATGCTTGACATTCCTTGGCCCATTGTCGACAGTCCCTTCTTATGCCGGGCCATACATACCTTTCGGTTACTAAGCGGACTGTTGCTTTACCACCAGGGTGACTCAGACCATGAAGGGTATTGAATGCCTGTTTGCGAAACCGTTTGGTGAGAAATGGGCGTGTCCCCAATGCTATGTCGCAGTACACCTCCACTCCTGCTTCTGGCAGTCTGATTTTCTTCAGTTTCAAACTGGAACCATTATGTATGAGGTCTTGGAGTTCCGCATCGGTTTCCTGTTCGCTGGCCAGGGACTGGTAATCTATGGGCAAATTGATTTCGTGTATACGTGACAACGTATCTGCTACCACGTTGTCTTTGCCAGCCACGAACTTTATATCTGTTGTGTACTGGCTGATAAAATCGAAATATCTGAACTGACGTGGGGTACAGTTTTGACGAGGTTTGCTAAATGCAAATGTCAGTGGTTTGTGATCGGTCAAAACTGTGAATGTTCTCGCTTCAACCATGAATTTGAAATATCGTATTGCTTCGTATATAGCCAGAAGCTCGCGGTCATATGGGCTGTACTTCGTCTGGGCAGGGCTCAGTTTCCTGGAGAAAAATGCCAAGGGTTGCCATTCTTTACCCTGCTTTTGCTGTAGCACAGCTCCGATTGCCGTATTTGAGGCGTCTGTCTGCACAGCTAGTTCTGCCGTTGGGTCTGGATGAACTAGCAGTGTGTCCTCTGATAGACTTTTTTTACATCTGTTGAAAGCCTCCAGGTGCTCCGGTGTCATTTCTATTGGTTGTGATCCCTTAATTTTGAGGCCCGTTAAGAATTTGTTTAAGGGTGCCTGTATTGAAGCTGCTGCTGGTAGGAATTTCCGATAAAAGTTTATCATTCCGAGGAATCTTCTAAGGTCCTTGATGTTTTTGGGGACCGGGAAGTCCTGGATGGCCTGGACTTTTGTGCTTAGAGGCTTGATTCCAGCTGATGAAACCTCGTGGCCCAGGAAATTCACTTGCGCTTGCCCGAATGTGCATTTGCTTGTGTTAATCAGCACTCTGACAACCTTTCAAAGAGTTGCCTGAGGTGCTGTTGATGCTGGTCAACGCTGCTACTGGAGATTAAAATGTCATCCAGGTAAGTATAACAGAAGTCTAAACCTCGGAGTACCTCGTCCATAAACCGCTGAAACGTTTGTGCAGCGTTGCGAAGTCCGAACGTCATGAACGGGAATTCGAACAACCCAAAGGGTGTCGTTATGGCGGTTTTGGGGATGTCTTCTGCTGCGACTGGTATTTGGTTGTAAGCTTTAACCAAGTCGACAGTGGAGTAGATTGTACTCCCAACCAGCTGATGTACGAAGTCGTGCACATGCCGAACTGGGTAACGGTCTGGGATTGTACGTGCATTCAAAGATCTGTAGTCTCCGCACGGTCTCCAGCCGTCGTTCTTTTTGCGTGCTAGATGAAGGGGCGACGACCAAGCGCTCTCGGATCTGCGCGCTGTTCCTTGCTGTAGCATTTCCTCAAACTCTTGTTTGGCTATTTTCAGCCGCGTAGGGTCAAGGCGGCGAGGGCGACTGTATACGGGTGGGCCTGGCGTAGTGCGTATATGGTGCACTGTGATGTGCTTTGTGACGCCAGGTCTACCAGCTGGTCGTGTGAGATCTGGATATTCTCTCAACAGCTGTTGGAAGTCTGTGCCTTTTGTGGTTGTGCGGACTGACGATATCGCCGGTTGGTTTTTGAAATGTCGCAGCGACTGTTAGTGCAGTGATATTGTCGATTCGACAGATAAGATAAGTAGGACCCAAGTGGGTCCTCCGTCGTACACAAGGAATCATAATAATTAGTCACTATGTTGTTAGTAGAACTAGACAACAAAGACTCGTCACTGATCCTAATAATTGTTTTGTATTGTATGTGTATTGATCGGATACCCTTATAAGAAATAAGCGTGTTATTGAATAATAGTCTATTTCGAAATATAAGTAGCAAGATTGTATAAGAATGTATTTATCTCGTATAACACAATTGTTACAATTGTTTTTAATGAGGTCAGAGCGCCGGCTCAGCGGGCGCTGCAAGGTGCAGTTGGTGTTATTATCGGTTGTCTAAGTTTTATAAATAATTCGTAAGTACCTTTAAAAACGATAGAAACGACCGTTCATCATGGACCTTATTCTCCTGCGAAGAAGAAAGTTAAAATGTTTGTTCTTATTATTTTTAAAGGTGCTCAGTGTCACCGAACAAAATCGATTGTTTGAAAAAATTTCGAATCTTAGTAATTCCCCGTTTGCTGATTTTTTCCTTTGCATATGTCACCGGAAAATTGCAAACGCTTAATTGTAAAATATCGCGTCAAATTGTTAACTGTTTTTTCTTAATAAAACACGGATATACACTTCTCATCAAAAAAATCGAAACACTTTCGTTTTTATTGTTTTTGTCCTAATTTTTTACAAAAGAGAATTAATTTTATGAAAAAAAAACATTATTGTGTAGCTGGCAGTTTGGTCATTACAGTAAGAAGAAAAAAATCAAAATTCGAAATTAGAATTTCATTTGTTTATCCTATAAATGAAATTAATCACTGTTTTGAGACAAATGTGTATTTAGGGTTGGAGTACGTTTCTCGTTTAAAAACTAAAATTAGCGCTTGTCTTTAAACTTTTTGTTTCTTATTTCATTTACTGTGACTTTGGGACGTCTGAAAAAACTTTTTTTTCTAAAACATATGGATACTTCGCCCGCAGAAGCCGCCCAAGTGGTGGCATTGCTGGATTCTGGACTTAGTCAGCGTGTTGTGGCTGCAAGATTGCATCTAAGCTTATCATCTGTTCATAGAGTCTACAAACGCTATCGGGAGACTGGTTCGTTCACGCGCCGTTCAGGATCTGGCAGGAATCGGGTCACTTCTGAGCGAGATGATCGATTTATTATAACAACCTCTTTACGAAATCGACGCCTTAACGCTTTTCAACTGCAGCAGCAGCTTCGCGTTGTACGAAGAGTAGCTGTAAGTGACTCTACAATAAGAAGAAGGTTGAAGGAACGCGGATTGGCACCGCATAAGCCAGCGAATGGGCCGAAATTAACTGCAGACCATCGAAGAGCGCGCCTTAACTTTGCACGCGAGCACCTAACTTGGTCATACCTTCAGTGGAGCAAAGTACTGTTTTCTGATGAGTGTAAAATTATGCTGTATGGTAGCGACGGAAGGAACAAGGTCTACAGAAGAGATGGAGAACGCTTTGCACAATGCTGCATTGAAGAAAAGGTCAGCTATGGTGGCGGTTCGTGGACGGTTTGGGGAGGAATCAGCGCCGACGGTAAGACAGAACTTGCCTTTGTATCTGGGCCACGGCTGCCTGCACTAAACTCTCATCGGTACATCGAACAGTGTCTTGAACCTCATGTGATGCCCTATGCACATTTTATTGGCAACGACTTCATATTCATGCACGACAATGCTAGAGCTCACACCGCGGGCGTCGTACGAGATTATCTTACCGAAGTCGGTATCTCCATTATGGTATGGCCAGCAAGAAGCCCGGACATGAATCCCATTGAACATCTATGGGATGAATTAAAGAGACGAATTCGAGCAAGAGATCCAGCCCCAGAAACACTTAGCCAGCTGCAAAATGCAATCCAAGAGGAATGGGATAATATACCACAACATGTGATCGTGACTCTCATCCGATCGATGAAGAACCGTATGGAAGCAGTAATAAGAGCTCGCGGAGGGAATACAAGTTATTAAATAAACGTTTCTTACATTTTTTTTCATTTACGCGTGTTGTTTTACCCATTTCCTTCATATTCCATACAGGGTAAAAATTACTCATTATACAAAATACGAAACCTATGAAGACTTAATTTGAATTTAAAACATTAACATTAGGATTTAAAAACCTCATACTACTCACTATTAAATGACATTTTACATTTATTCCTAAATATACACATTTTTCTGATAATCCTTATCAAATCATAAACTGCGAGGTGTTTCGATTTTTTTGATGAGAAGTGTATTAGAAACTGTTGAATTTGGATGGGATTTATGGAATACAAAACGATTATCCTAAATTATAATCTAATAAAGATGTATTAAAATCTTACGGCGTCTGCAGTTGTCAGGTTGACATAAACACACAATTACCTAGCTGGATGACAAATTTGAACTTTCTAGGTCATCTGGAAGTGGGTGAGGTTTTCAAGTGAGTGAGTCAGTCAGTCAGTCATAAAAATGCCGGTTTTTAAACGTTAATAAGTATATGTTTCATGGATTCTAGACAAACTAAGGGGCTATAATAAATGTGCCAACTATCGTCATGTAAGTTAAACTTGAACCTGGCTAGACACGTCGCTGCGTGTTTAGAAGTTGCTGGCTAACTAAATAAATAAATAAAATATAGGTACTGTAGATTTAACTTGTAATTTTACTACTGATTTTGACTTGTAAAATTAATTTGGATGAGTGGGACACTGACGTAACGAGTACTATAGCTGAGACATTCTACTCCTTTGTTTCGAATTTTTGTAAAATTGTAATATAGCAATAACCTACTGTCCTTTGTTGTTGTAGTAAACTTGCATATGTTATCATTTTGACTGTTTTTTAAAAACAATATATTTTCTTCATAAATATATAGACAAAAAAAAAGGAAAACCATTTGACGACCAATCATTCCCTTTGTATATTTCATTAAACTATTGTTAGTTTAAAATACTGCCCTCTCTTTTCCGTTGGTAGCACTACAATAATAGTTTTTCAGTGTTTCAGTGCGAACCTAGCGACCTCACCGGCTTATTGAACAATTCGCGCCCGTGTACCGGCAACAGGTTCGCCTCGCTCCCTTAGATGTCACTGCTTGCAGCGTCGCCTTTGTGTAAATTGTGTTGTGTTATTGTGCTCCAACACCGCTGTTATGGGTGAGAATATGTGTGATTGTTGTGAGTGTGATACATAGTCTGAGTGAGTACATTCAGATACATTTTATATAATTGAAAATTACAATTAAATCATCAATTTAACATTAGAAATTACAATGTTACAATAAAAAAAGGATAAAACACTATAATTATATTCCATCTTAGTTTCAATAGGTTTGGATATGGAGTGCTCAACATGCAGCCTGGTCCAGTAGGTACCGCATTATTAGACAATTCAGATCCATCCTCCATGTGAACAGCCAAGGGTAGCTGTTGGAACTGCCTCGTATGCGGCGCATCAGGGACACAACTGTGGTGCGAATAATCGCCGCAACATGTACCCGATGCGTTACAGTAGCCAAGCATCTTCATCAGCGCCTTGAAGGCATTATTGTAGAGATTACGATTTTGTATGCTTGACCTATTATGGCTGCACGTGTAAATCGATTAGCAAAATGCGCGCGAACCTACGAGCCAGCTTATTAGCCCTAACAGACAAAGCTTATCCATGTAAATCAATATCATCGTCAAGCGTCTCGGTGACTCAGTGGCCCGGATACTGAACTGCGAGGCTCTGTTAAGGACACTGCTATTCAGCATGACCTGTGGGACAGTGACATAAGTTTAAGATCCTGCCCTGAACACCCTGAGCTCGCTTTTAATGGCGTTATATCTGAGTCCAGGGTCCGCACATGTCGCTCGCAGATCGAAATCTATTTTCGAAGGGCGTGTTGATAATGTTATGTTTAGGAACTGGAATTAAGGAAGAGTGGATTTCAAAAAGTCGAATCATGAAGACGGTAGGTATCTGGAGGCCTATACCTCCAACTTTCAATTTGCAAATAGATTTGCAAATAGTTTTCATTTTTTACTTTTCTTACTTTTTTCTTTTTAACTAAACATGGTTTCCAAATAAATACACTGCTTTTTGCTGTTACAAATTAATTTCATACTGAAGCTTTTTCAAATAAATGACTTTTCACCACGATATCTACCATACATCTTTTTTTTTTTTTTGATTATTTTTAATACTTATTCAGACCATGTTATTACGCTTTTATCACTGTGAAAATATATAAAGACTTTAAAACTAATAATTAAAACTCCCGGAACCTTGCGTCCATTTCGTCCATTTCCTACTTAATTAAACGTGAAATACTTGGAATCGTGACAAAGGCACCAGTCCGGGCAAAATGACAAAATGACGTAGTGCATTTCTCGGAATTACTGTCCAAGCACATAATGCAGTTTCATTCGTCCCCAAACTAATGAATACGGAGAACTGAATCCAAATATTGTGTCGGAAATAAAACTACAAAAAAGCGAGTACATAAAAAGCGACTGGTTCGATTTTTAATATTTGAAAACACGTATTTGTGTTACCTAGAAATATGTATGTCGGAGCTTCAAAGGCTTTATATATAAATTTTTTTATCAAACGACATGTTGGAAACTTTACACTAGAGCATTTTAAAGGTTGTTTTTTTGTTGGAAAAAAAAACATAAAAACTCGCATTATTAAAAGGCTTAATAAACTGGCATTTAGAGATTATGAACTTTCTTAATATTTTAGGAAATAGTGTCCGTTAGTAATAATTCCATAAAAATCACAAACAGGTCAAATTATTTACCGACTACAAAATTTGACTATATAACAAGTAAATTAACTAAACCCCATTATTTAATAATTGTGTTATAAGAAAAATTACGCATCCGGAATTAACGCATATTTGACATATAGGCAAAATTATCTAAATAGAAAAAAAAAACTTCTCTGCCAGAAAATTTTAATCCTAGTACAAATTAAATAAGGTTTGTGTAGGATTTTTTGAACAAGTATTATATTGGATATATTAATAGATTTTGGTACACAAAATCAAAGGCTGTCGGACAAAGGTTTCCGACGGATATTGTCATCATCATCATCATCATGACTGCCCACTACTGAGTGTAGGCCTCCATCTGATGAGCCATGAGGGACGAATAAGAACGCACTCCACCACGCTGCTCGAGTGCAGGTTGGTGGAGGTTAAAGGCCAGTGACTAACCCTTTGTTAAAGGTGTCTATAACTCTATATAGACCTCTATAAGAATATTGCAGCCAAATCTCTCGCAACGTGGACAGCTGATTTTATAAAGAATGTGGGCTGTCGTTGAATACTTCATCATCATCATCAAATCAGCCGAAACTTTTTCACGTTCACTGCTGGACATCCAAATGTCGCCACAACAACCGGTCCGCTACCTTCGACCCTCACCGGGTCCACCTTGTGGGAGGTTTGAATATTTAGGATAGCTTAAATCAACTGTTTGTAAAAATAAACTAAAATAAATTAGGCATTTCAATTTTATAGGTATTTATTAGTAATTTCAAAATCAGTGTCTACAGGTAGGTAAATCACAATTTCAACTAAGAAGAAAATCGGTACCAAGTTTTTAAATACGACTGTTACAAAAAATGCAAAATTTGAATGGGTTTCTGGTACACTACCTATTCATTTCAGAATTATACCAAATTTAAATCAGTCCATTTACATCAAGAGTTAATGTTTCAGATCAGTCTTTTTCAGCAGTCTAACATTGTTGTTACTTAGGAATCTCTTTTGAACGGACATAATAAACCACATAATATTGAAAGTTACAAATTTGAGACACAATTCTCAAAAAATATTCTAAACTTGCAAAAACGTTGCACAATCAAAACAAGATGAGTGAAAATACTTAGGTAAACTAACTATTAAACAACACTATTAAGATCAAATCCTCACAATATAGAGCTTCAGTTACTACTTATAACACTTCACACTAATATTACAAAGGCGAAAGTTTGTGAGTGTGTGTGTGTATGTTTGTTACTTCTTCACGCGCAAACGGCTAGAACAATTTTGATAAAATTCGTTATGCAGGAAGCTGACACCTTGGATTAACACATAGGCACTGGCTGGCTTTTTATTCTGGGAGTATGTTCGTTTGGGATAATTTTCGACATTCACGGAGGCGGAGCAGCGGGCAGCAGCTAGTTATATAATATAAGGTAAGCTTATCAATAAAATTTAAAACCTTTAATATCACAATTAAATATTGAGTAACTTATTTGAACTAAGTCCAAACGAGCGAGGTAGATGTAGGTTACGAACTGAATAATAATATAAATTTAGATCCATCCATCGACTTTGGAAATCACAAAATTAAGTTTACTTTCTACATAGTTAGTTCTTCACTTACTAGGAAATTTCATAAAAATATAGGTATCAAAATGACTAAGTGAAAGTACCGCTAAAAATATTGAAAACAATTTTGCTACATTTGCAAGAGGTTTGCTTTGACTCTAATGTAGGTCATAGATGACAGAGGCAAAGAGATTAGGGTTTTATGCGTTCGGTAACAGAGACGCAGGCAGAGTTACACTCCTTTGCTGTGCGTAGTATACGTTTGGAAAACATAAAAGATAAAAAAACAGATAAAGATAAACATTAAAGATAATAAACAGAAATCATCAATCACTTTCCAAATATTTATGCATCATCAGACTCCATGTCTTCGATGTCTGATTCTGGCAAAACATCTTTTGCGGATGTAGAACAAGGTTTCTCGGTGAATCTTCTTGGAATTGAATAGGAAAAAAAAACAAAAATCCAATAGTTGCAGATTTTTAGGGTTCCGAAGGTAAAAAGGGGACCCTTATAAGACCACTCTCTTGTCCGTTTGTCAGTCTGTCTGTCCGTGTGTCACCACCGATTTTCTCAAGAATGGCTGGACCAAGCAAGTTGAAATTTATACCAGTTACTGAGGTTTACAGTCCCTATTAGGTGCATAAAAATCCTGAGTCAACACAGTAAAAAGATATGGGAAAATTTAAATTTTCGCGAAAACTTATAAGTACCAAAATTTAAGTTAATATTCAACTTTTTATTTTTCGGAATTTTCCCTTTACTTATGCTGTAAGACCATTCTTTTAACTATCTATAGATTTTAGATCGAAAACCTAAATAGTAGTTTCCGTTGACCTAGTTAGACTCACGAAAACTAAAGGGTGTCCCCATACATTCATAGTTGACGCCTGCCAGCAATAAAAATTATACCAATTTTATTATGGCGATATTATCTCTCTCGGCGCACGAGTTCGACTCACACTTGACCGGTTTTTATCTTTGTTAGACGAGTATATTCTTGCTATATTGGCCCCTTGAAATAAAATTTAATATTACTTGTTTCTAGTAGATACAATTGAGAGAATAATGATTTAGTATTTAACTAAGCAGGTACATTACCAAGGTCAAATCTCTGCTATCCACACGCGAGTTTGACATAGCATGCTTCATAATGTTATCTTTTCGCTTGTTGCAATTTGTTATGTAACAAAAACAATAAATGTAAATCATTTTATAAAATGCGTTCTAAATAAGCTAAGAACACATAAAATCCTTATCATGAAAACACTTGCCGAGTAGTTATCTTACTATATATAGCTACGCGACGTATATTGTGCGATGGGCGCCAGCACGTTGGTTGCCTTTGCGATAGTCCAGTGAAGATTAATCGATATTTTTTTGCCAATAGTCATTCAAAATCTGCTTTACAACGCATTTATGCGACAAAACAAAATAGGTGCAACAGGGATGAGCTCAGTTTTAGGGTTCCGTACCCAATGGGTAAAACGTTTGTTATATTTATGTCTCCGCTATAACAAAAATACTAAAAACAGAATTAAATAAATATTTAAGGGCAATATTAAACGGCAAAAAAATCACGTTTATCGCGTCTATGGGAGCCCCCATACAACAAACGTGATTTTTTTTGCCGTTTTTATAGAAAATGGTACAAAACCCTTCGTGCGCGAGTCCGACTCGCACTTGGCCGGTTTTTATATAAGTTTCATATTAGAAATAGTTATCTAAGTAAAAAAACAGTAAAACACCGGCCAGGTGCGTGTCGGGCCACGCACAATGTAGGGTTCCGTAGTTACCCGTCCCGGAGGCCATGACAAAAACAGCAAATTTTACTATGACATTATAAAGTTCCAAAAACACTTAGTTTTAAGTCATTTTCTTACTACGATTTTTATCTTATATATATTTTTATCTTTCACCTATTACCTAATAATTACATTTTATAAGTTGATCGACTATTACGCTTTATACTATAGTAGGTGCCAGATAATCGTGGAATAACGGTCATTGACCCACCTACAATTATTGACATTTTTAATTTGAAAAACGGAATTAATGACACAAAGCTGTCCCGAATCATCATCTCTCGTGATCCTTAACATTGTCTAATAATGAAAAACGATTCATATTTAATTGTTCAGGTACCTATGAACAGTTGTTAGGGAAAGGTCAATGTACTTTATTCCACATTTATCTGGCGCCTACTATAGAAGCGCCGCCGCCCATTTTTGTCCCACATACAAGTTTGATCGTCTCTAACTTTTAAATTGTTTTACTTAGGTCGGTGAAACTTTTTGACTTTTAATTACAATTTTTTTTTATTGAGATGTTTTCAATTTAATAATAATAATGAAAAAAAAAAACGCGATTTAGCTGGAACTGCCGCTGGGTCATTTATGTCCCATCAGTATGCTAAGCAATTAAATTCGATGTAAGGATTGGGTTATTGCGCGGGTGGCAGGGTGATGTGTGCATGAATCAACAGCTGAGCATCGTTTACATATATCAGTCAGTTTCATGTCGCTTTGCATAGAGCAGTGGTTCCCAACTTCTATTTGACCCGGGACCGCTTTGATTTCTTTATTGCTAGCAGGGAAACTGTAGTAAACTAAAAATAAACTTATATCTTTAGATATTCAAAACTTGTAGTATAACTATGCTTTGAAATCAAAATTAAAAAGTAATGTCAAAGAAGACATATTTCTTAAAAAACTTTAGAATCAGTTTGCATCAATGACGTTTTTGAGGTGAAAAGAGTGAAAATATTATCGTAGGTTACTGATAGCCAATTACAAGTTTTCACTCTTAAGTAAATAACCCTAAATATCATATTTTCATCTCTGAAACATTAAATAGCGCTTTATCTTTATTTTTGTAGTTACAGCATTAGCTACGCTATTTTTATGTTTTAGAAACAAAAAAAAATATGCAGAGACTTTATTGGAACTTGGGAACATTTCGGCCCCATCGACCATCTGTTCTGCGAGCAATGTGCCCTGCCCACTGACACTTCAGTTTGGCGATCCTTCGGGCCATTTCAGTAACTTTGGTTCTCTTACGGATATCATCATTCCTGATTAGATCATGGAAGGAAACTCTGAACATTGCACTCTCCATTGCCTTTTGGATGACTTTAAGCCTTCTGATAAAGCCCATTGTGAGCGACCACGTTTCGGTTCTATAAGTCATCATTCACGCACTGGTCACAGACAGCGGCAAATGGTTAATACACGCAGAATGCCAGGCTTGTATTAACCATTCGTCCATTTACATACTTCAATCAAGAGCCTAGCAATATAAAAAACATAACACCTTTAACAATGTCCGAATTGATAAGAACATCAACTTTAAACTTTGCATTCATTTTTCGCTACGGAGAGTTGCAGCTCTGCATCGCTGCTTCGCGGTGCTTTCGCGTAATGCCGATGCGATCTCGCTCTAACACTATACATAAGAAGAGCGGAGAACTCTGTGACACGATACTGATGCTTTCTCGCTCAGACCCATTGGCTTCTGTTTTTGGCTTCTCGGACCTCTCATTTTTGAATACTTAACGATTGAATATCTAATAGCATGGGTAGGTACATTTACGCCGGGCGTTAGGAATACGCATGAATGAAATGACGTATGTCGTGTGTAAGTTTTCGAGTGAAAGATGACATGCGCGGAAAGCGGCGCAGAACACGAAATTTGAAAAAAAAATGTAACTTTACAAATTTGTTTTGAACGGTTACTGTTGTATGTTTTTGTTGACAAATTTTTAAGTTTTCAGTGATTTAAGATTTTTATATAAAGTTTTTGCTAAAAATAACTCGGTTTCGGAGGGTTTAAAGTTTTTTATCGTTAAAAAGAATTCGGTTGCGCATGCAATTGTTCCTCGTGATGGATTGTTATTGTTTTTTTTATTTGAGCGGTTACTGTTGCATGTTTCTGTTGACAATTTTTTAAGTTTTCAGTGATTTTAGGTTTATTGATAAGTTTTTGCCAAAAATAACTCGGTTTTGGAGTGATTAAAGATTTTTATCATTAAAATCGATTCGGAAGTGCACGCAATTAGTGTTCCTTGCGATGGATTGAAGTGTGTGCTAACGCTAGTCGGAAAGGTAAGTGGCCCTGGCCTTCCGTGTGCGTTGTTAAAAGAAGCGAAGAATAAGGAGTTAAGGCTGTTGTGAGTACTAAATAACTGTTATCAATATCGTTAACAATGCGTAGTTAGGAACTAATCAATTTTTAGAGCGTCATCTAGTGGGTGGTTAATTTTTTATATCCTACCCGAGCGACCGATTGATGAATTATTTTGAAAAGTTCAATTGCCTGAACTATGTCAGTAGATGGCATTTATATCGTTTACGTTATAACATACTGATTGGTTGAAAAAAGTGTGATCTTAAAAAGCAATTTATTATCATTGTTGTTTTTTAATATTTCAATGTTATTAATGATAAGGAATGATAAGGAATGAATACGTAGCAATTTAAAGTCACTACATCACAGAATTCGGTACAGAAACAGCACGGTGCAGCGGTGGGGCGGCGAGATAGCGATGAGTTTTGCATTTTTTTTTAAATCCAAATATTACTTGTCTATAGCTTGCACTCCTTAGGAATCTACCGCGAAGCACCAGTGCCGGGCGGTAAGTCAAAGTCAAAGTCAAAGTAAACTTTACAACGTAAACTTTACGAAAGTCTGTGACCAGTCACTTTTATTATTAACTATTAATTAATTCTAATTGACGAACCTGGTGAGCTACAAGCTAACGATTTAAACAGGTACTATAGCTTTTTTCGACATCATCATTTTTTCAACAGTAATAAATTTAACATAAATTAAATAAAATTAAATGCTGATACTGTGCATGCCTCAATGAATCATTTGATAATTTTCACAAGTAAGTGAGTTTTATAAATACAAAGATACTAAACGTAACTCTGAATACCCTTCAGGGGAATACCTTTTCCCTTTTCATAGTAACGGTGTAAAAACAAACGACCCCGCCTACCCCCAGAGTGTACTTTCATGTAGGTGTGTATAGGGTAGAACCGTTGTCATGAATATTAATGTCTTTTGCTCAGCCAATCCTCGTACCCTGCTGTTTGTGAAACTGGTCCCCTCTGAAGGGGATACCTACTCGTACATTGGTGCAAATCGTTTTAAATTCCAAGCAGTTTTCTCATTGGATAATACTGCCTGAAATTGACTTTCTGGTATCGGGGTAAAAGGGATGTAACCAAAGTCATCTTAACGAAGGCGGACGTGGATGCGCGAGTCAATAACCAAAATGTTGAACATTTGGGTACAAAAACACTCTTAAGAGAAAAATCCAACCTATTTGTAATTGAAATGTAGAAGAGACAAAATGTATCTCACAAATATGTTAGTAAAATATTTTTAAACTACCCAGTAATGGTAATACAATGCCAGTTGGTGCTATGCTTCCGAACCAATAAGCATTCAGTTCATTCAGAACGTTCTTTAAAACTCTTGTGAAAACATAAAAATCATGTAATATAAACCGAAATCAAAGAGAAATGGAAGAAGAATCAAAAGAGTTTAGCAGCTTTGTCGTATTTTCATAGATAAAATATTAGCATCTTCATAAATCGAACCAATTGAGGCATGCGGCGCGGCGGCGGGTGGTGACTTGGAAGCAACAACTTGTAACTTTAAGTTAGTTGTACAACCACCGACTAAATACTTACGAAGACGGGTTCAGAGGTACGTTTTCTTGGGGAAGTCTCCGTAAAGAGCAAATCTACATATAACGTGATGTCGCTATCTTCTCTGTCTAACATTGCAGTAGCTATCTTCTATCAGTCTTAAAGAAGAGAAACGTTCTATAGGACAACATATAGGTGGCGTTTGTGAACGAAACTTAAGATTAGAACAATATAGGCTCCACATTTGGCTTTAAAGAAAAAGCGATAATGTCAAAAAGTAGAAGTGAAAGGGATTGACACCCAAAGAGATACTTTGTTTGTTTAAGGCTAGTTCAATACCTGAAAGGGATTGACATACGATGGATATACCTATGTACCTACTACATGAAGGGTGGGTCTCTGCAGGTCATATGTTTACAAGCTCGAGATAGTAACATGCAAAAGTGACACGCAAGTGTAGGTCGCGCGAGTAGCCACGTGTACAGTCCATCTTTCTTTTACCAGGGCTCCTACCATAACGATTTGTAGGAAAGGACAAGTTGACAGGTAATATTTGTGGCATATGATCTCACTGAGGTAAACTTTGGTGGAGTGAGCACGAAGTAAACTGTCAATCCCAATCAATCAATCGGAATTACAGCTCACTTTATACACACTTCACTTAAGTTATCACGGTAACTACAGAATCGACCGCCAGATTTAATCTGCTATTAGGGGTACAGTAATCCCTCTACACCGCATCGTATAGGGCTGCTCAAATCGAGACAGTGCGCGACGCGGCGAGTCATGCAGATTTTACAACGATACCATTTATTGTATGTAAAGGTAGACATTACTGCTACAGTTATTGATTTCACCCTGCAGCGTGGCGCGGGGTGAAATCGCCATGCGGTGTTGTAGGACGTCGCGGCGCTTTTTTGGCAGTAGCCGCAACGTGCTCGAGCTCTCGAAGCCCGTGCAGCGCTCGCGAAGGCCCCGGGGTTTCAGGATCGATTTCTTAGCACAGTGCTGCACATTTCACCTCGTGATCACTTCACCCAAGTCTTCACTTCGAAATGTTTACAGAATCGACCAGCTGTAATCGCCTCACCGTGTAAGTTTAGATGAAGTGAACATGAAGCGAGTTGTCAATCCATACAAATAAAAGGGAATGACAGTTTACTTCGTGCTCACTCAAAGCATTGTGATCGTTTTTATAAGTTTTAAGTATCAAGTAAAGTGGACTATCTCTGTTGTGTTTTTGTTTCTCATAAAGGAAGTGGGCACTAAGTCTGTGTGATCAAAGCTAGGTTTACTAACTTTTCTATGACACTAGCTAAAAATATTCTTCAATCAACGAAATGGATGATCGGACTTCACTTATGTTTATAAACGGGCACTCTCGGAAGCAATTTCAATTTGTGTTTCTGTACTATAATCCTTACTTCCTTACTTAATATATTATAAACGCAAAAGTTCATGTTTGTTACTCAACCACATCAGAATGGCCGAACGAATATTGATGAAATTTGGCACAGACGTAAATTATAGTCTGGAATAACACAAAGGATACTTTTTATCTCGGGAGTATGTGACCCTGGGATATGTTTTATATTCCCGCGGGCGGGGCCGCGGGCGGCAGCTGGTATATTACAGGACGAAGACAAAGAGAATTTATAAACTGAGCGATACGTTCGATAAATTGACTTATAAAAAGGCACACATGAAAGCCTCCGGACAGCGTTGCAAAAAAAGAGACAAAGTGGCTGCGCCGTAACCACTTATCGTTTTATGTAGATACGAGAGATGAAGGTGTCGTTGCAAGCTATGGCAGCCCAATCAGAAAGGCAAGTTGACACTTTTTTTAAATAGGTCTTAAACCGATCACTATTGTTACATTAGACTCTATTTTTCGGCCATGATGTCCTATTAGTATTATAAGCGCCATGACGCTAATGATGCAGTAAACAAAAACGTTCAAAAAATGAAAAAAAAAAAAAAAATCTTGAAAATAACTAATTGCTTTCAGATAGTCAATATGGGTTTAGGCCCAAAAGATCAACAAGCCAAGCACTTCACCAATTAACAAATTATATAAGAACAAATCTGGATAATGGCATGGATATCATTTGGATCTCATCATCTCTCATCGTCATGGACCTTGCCAAGGCGTTCGATACTACATATTTCTTGTTCTATACTATTACATAAGCTTGAAACGATTGGGACAAGAGGAACACAACTTCAACTTTTTTCTGATTTTCTTAGTGATCGTTATCAATGTGAGAAAATTGGTCAGTTTATAAGTTCTGAGCTTAAAAAATAGCTGTTTTCCGGAAGGCAGTATTTTGGGTCCTACGTTGTTTTTAATTTATGTAAATGACCTGTGCAGCTGGACACTCAAATATGGTGTCATGCTGTTATATGCTGATGACACGGCTTTATTGTTCTCAGCTAAATGAGCTTAATCAAGAATTTATGAACACGCTCAGAATGGTTTCAATATTGTGTCTAACTGGCTTCAAAACAGTTTTTAAATTAAATTTAGATAAAACAAAATACATTTTATTTAGGATTAGAAATTATTTCCGCTTACTAATTTAAATATTTTTACACATAATTTTAGAACATACGCTGATAATGCTTGCATTTGTTCCACTTTTGCTAAAGCTGACCATATGACAAACCTATGTGTCACGATTGGCATAAATCTAAATTTTTGTAATGTATTAAAGTTATTATTTAAAACATTACGTAGCGTACCCGACTGTAAATTAATAAAACAGGTTTATTTAGCTTTGTGTCAGTCCATTCTTACCTTTTGCATAACTTCCTGGGGTGGTACTGCAAAGTCGACTTTACTTCCTCTAAAACGTGGTGAAAGAGCAGTTCTAAAGGTTGCTTTTGCTTTGCCCACACACCAGTTTTATACGGCTTGTAAGGTACTAACAATACATCAACTCGTTTTATCGTACTGCATCAGTACGCTGAACTTCCTTATGGTCGAGTACCTTCAGACAAGAGAAGGAAACATTTGGTTTGTTTAAAGTCTCAAAACAAACATGCTTTTGCTAATAGAGTTTATGTGTTTTTAGGACCTTACGTATATAACAAGCTCAACAAGTTACTAAACATAAATAGATTAAGTTATAAAAAATGTAGTTCAACGCTTGCGGAATATTATTTTATCGAAACCTAATTACACAGACAGAAAAATTGCTAGAAATTTTTGTATGATAATTACTTCGTAATGGTTTTATTTTGTTAATTGCTTCATTGTTTAGAATAGTTTTTAATAATCTATGCAAAGTTTTCTTATTTTTATAGTCAATGAAAATGTATTGATCTTGTTTACATAAATTACTGTCCCATTTAAATTGCGATGAAGTGATGGCCTGAAACACAGGTTTGAATAAAACTAGATCGGGCGGGTCGCTACATATAATTTAAATTCTTGGTTAAAAATATCTTGTACTTGTAATTAATATAATTTAGCCTCACACTAGTTTTAATTCAGGCACTAATTTAACCATTGTACAAGACTTAACTATATCTGGGGACACGGCAGTGCCACCAGATATTTATAGTTAGGCCATTTTCGACCCCCTTATAACTTCGTTGTGGATAAAATTAGAAGTCTGCATTGTATAAACACGGTATATTTCAAATTTAATTCAATTTGAACCAGTAGTTTAAAAATTATAACTTGTCAAAGTTTCTTAATTTTGTCACTCACTCACTGACTGACTGACCGACCATCAAACTCTAAGACACTTCTAGCAGACATGGAAGCTTAAAATTTAGAATACAATTAGTGTTTAGTGTATAAATCAAGGAAAAGATAAAATATTTTGCAATTTCGGTCTAGTTGTCTAGATACATCAACTGCATAAATAACTTTGTAATCCCATACAAATATATTGGATTACAAAGTTATATTTACATTTGCAGCGAATGAATCAGTGTACCTGTATATGGGCTGGCCTGTTGGTCGAGTGGTTAGTGACCCTGACTGCTAAACCGCAGGTCGTGGGTTCGATTCCCACCCAGGACAAATCTTTGTGTGATGAGCATGATCATTTCTTCTGTGTATGGGTGTAATTTGTCTAAAATATGTATGTATTTAGAAATATATAAGTATGTTTATCCGTTGTCTGGTTGCCCTAGTACAGGCTCTATTTTGAGATCGGATGACCGTGTGTGAGTTGTTCCAAGATATTATATGTATAATATAATGGAATAATAGGTGCAGATAGGTATCTAGATACAATTATGTTCAAAGGTAACTTGTAAAATGAAAAACAAGAATGGGACATGCCTTATGAAGTTGTACCAAAATCCCAAAAAAGTATTAAAGTAGACTTAATTGCCATAGCAGCCCGAAATTGCCAAAACAGAAAGAAAACTAATAATCAAACCGCGGCCGGCGGAGGTGGCTAGCCCGCGCCGCGGCTGCCACGCTTCCCGACCCTCACAGAAAACTAATAATCATAACCGCGGCCGGCGGAGGTGGCTAGCCCGCGCCGCGGCTGCCACGCTTCCCGACCCTCACAGAAAACTAATAATCAAACCGCGGCCGGCGGAGGTGGCTAGCCCGCGCCGCGGCTGCCACGCTTCCCGACCCTCACAGAAAACTAATAATCATAACCGCGGCCGGCGGAGGTGGCTAGCCCGCGCCGCGGCTGCCACGCTTCCCGACCCTCACAGAAAACTAATAATCATAACCGCGGCCGGCGGAGGTGGCTAGCCCGCGCCGCGGCTGCCACGCTTCCCGACCCTCACAGAAAACTAATAATCAAACCGCGGCCGGCGGAGGTGGCTAGCCCGCGCCGCGGCTGCCACGCTTCCCGACCCTCACAGAAAACTAATAATCATAACCGCGGCCGGCGGAGGTGGCTAGCCCGCGCCGCGGCTGCCACGCTTCCCGACCCTCACAGAAAACTAATAATCATAACCGCGGCCGGCGGAGGTGGCTAGCCCGCGCCGCGGCTGCCACGCTTCCCGACCCTCACAGAAAACTAATAATCATAACCGCGGCCGGCGGAGGTGGCTAGCCCGCGCCGCGGCTGCCACGCTTCCCGACCCTCACAGAAAACTAATAATCATACCGCGGCCGGCGGAGGTGGCTAGCCCGCGCCTCGGCTGCCACGCTTCCCGACCCTCACAGAAAACTAATAATCATACCGCGGCCGGCGGAGGTGGCTAGCCCGCGCCGCGGCTGCCACGCTTCCCGACCCTCACAGAAAACTAATAATCATAACCGCGGCCGGCGGAGGTGGCTAGCCCGCGCCGCGGCTGCCACGCTTCCCGACCCTCACAGAAAACTAATAATCATAACCGCGGCCGGCGGAGGTGGCTAGCCCGCGCCGCGGCTGCCACGCTTCCCGACCCTCACAGAAAACTAATAATCATACCGCGGCCGGCGGAGGTGGCTAGCCCGCGCCGCGGCTGCCACGCTTCCCGACCCTCACAGAAAACTAATAATCATAACCGCGGCCGGCGGAGGTGGCTAGCCCGCGCCGCGGCTGCCACGCTTCCCGACCCTCACAGAAAACTAATAATCATAACCGCGGCCGGCGGAGGTGGCTAGCCCGCGCCGCGGCTGCCACGCTTCCCGACCCTCACAGAAAACTAATAATCATACCGCGGCCGGCGGAGGTGGCTAGCCCGCGCCGCGGCTGCCACGCTTCCCGACCCTCACAGAAAACTAATAATCATACCGCGGCCGGCGGAGGTGGCTAGCCCGCGCCGCGGCTGCCACGCTTCCCGACCCTCACAGAAAACTAATAATCATACCGCGGCCGGCGGAGGTGGCTAGCCCGCGCCGCGGCTGCCACGCTTCCCGACCCTCACAGAAAACTAATAATCATACCGCGGCCGGCGGAGGTGGCTAGCCCGCGCCGCGGCTGCCACGCTTCCCGACCCTCACAGAAAACTAATAATCATACCGCGGCCGGCGGAGGTGGCTAGCCCGCGCCGCGGCTGCCACGCTTCCCGACCCTCACAGAAAACTAATAATCATACCGCGGCCGGCGGAGGTGGCTAGCCCGCGCCGCGGCTGCCACGCTTCCCGACCCTCACAGAAAACTAATAATCATACCGCGGCCGGCGGAGGTGGCTAGCCCGCGCCGCGGCTGCCACGCTTCCCGACCCTCACAGAAAACTAATAATCATACCGCGGCCGGCGGAGGTGGCTAGCCCGCGCCGCGGCTGCCACGCTTCCCGACCCTCACAGAAAACTAATAATCATACCGCGGCCGGCGGAGGTGGCTAGCCCGCGCCGCGGCTGCCACGCTTCCCGACCCTCACAGAAAACTAATAATCATACCGCGGCCGGCGGAGGTGGCTAGCCCGCGCCGCGGCTGCCACGCTTCCCGACCCTCACAGAAAACTAATAATCATACCGCGGCCGGCGGAGGTGGCTAGCCCGCGCCGCGGCTGCCACGCTTCCCGACCCTCACAGAAAACTAATAATCATACCGCGGCCGGCGGAGGTGGCTAGCCCGCGCCGCGGCTGCCACGCTTCCCGACCCTCACAGAAAACTAATAATCATACCGCGGCCGGCGGAGGTGGCTAGCCCGCGCCGCGGCTGCCACGCTTCCCGACCCTCACAGAAAACTAATAATCATACCGCGGCCGGCGGAGGTGGCTAGCCCGCGCCGCGGCTGCCACGCTTCCCGACCCTCACAGAAAACTAATAATCATACCGCGGCCGGCGGAGGTGGCTAGCCCGCGCCGCGGCTGCCACGCTTCCCGACCCTCACAGAAAACTAATAATCATACCGCGGCCGGCGGAGGTGGCTAGCCCGCGCCGCGGCTGCCACGCTTCCCGACCCTCACAGAAAACTAATAATCATACCGCGGCCGGCGGAGGTGGCTAGCCCGCGCCGCGGCTGCCACGCTTCCCGACCCTCACAGAAAACTAATAATCATACCGCGGCCGGCGGAGGTGGCTAGCCCGCGCCGCGGCTGCCACGCTTCCCGACCCTCACAGAAAACTAATAATCATACCGCGGCCGGCGGAGGTGGCTAGCCCGCGCCGCGGCTGCCACGCTTCCCGACCCTCACAGAAAACTAATAATCATACCGCGGCCGGCGGAGGTGGCTAGCCCGCGCCGCGGCTGCCACGCTTCCCGACCCTCACAGATAGACTTTCTTTCTTCAACCTTTGGGTCTGACTGCGATATTGCAGGTATACACATAAACCACGTTTTATTTAACTAACGCAAATTGTATCAGTCAGTATCGGTATAAAAATTTAAATAATCTTTATATAAATCTAATTCTATAGAAAAATTAAAGGTTGTCTTGAAAAGATCGCTTGTAGCGATGAGGCCGCCCATTGTAATCACCCTATGTAATGTTTTTCTCGTTTACATTTTCTGTAATTTGTATGGTGTACATAATAAAGAGCTCAGAGTTCTATTCTGTTTAAAGTAATTTATTAATTTAATTAAAAAGAAAAAAAAAGTTTTTTTTTATTTTATTTAAAAAAATATTTTAAATAAAATAAAAACAAACTTTGACTGCGACAGTGAGTGCTGTACATTAGTTCAAGTTAATCCTCTGTTAAGCTTGATGTTGTAATTTTCTATTAGGTCATTGACAGTATTTATAGTGAACTAGCTTTGGCCCGCGACTTCGACCGCATGAAATAATTACCTTGGGTAGCCATTTTTATTTTTAAGATACTCTTTTTGAGAGTGACAAGTCTAGGCGGTTTACATCTCATTAATGTCGACTTTGGAAGTATTAAAGCGCAGAAATCCTCAATTTGTGAATACAATAGACTTAGAAGCATTTGCCGTTCAGACTTGACAAAAATTGTAACATCAAAACCTCCGAAAAAAACCATAGAGACAGAGAGTGGGCTTTAAGACATTCCTTTGTTGGTATTGAAGAAGAAAAGGTACCGGAATAAGAAAAGATTGACTTGGTCATCGCATGAAAACACAATGTATCTCACTAATAATACATATTATATTAAATAAGATTGTTTAGTGCAATTGCCAAGTCAATCTATATAATAATATTTAAAACACAAAAGATTTTCAATATTGATATGGTCACTATAAGATGTTGATAGGTTAGCTAATTACATAATAACTTAAGACAAAAGGTCCCTTAAGTAGGGACTGAATTAATTAACCGACTTGGTATTACATGAACCTCACAACTTTTACGGTAGAAGAACTGAGTTGCGAGATTTGGTTTTTTTACAAGTTATGTTTTTGATGGCATATTAACTTTCTATGGTTATCTAAACACACCTCTTTGTTTAGGTTTTTATAAATAAAATATCATTATTATAAAATTATTATTATTACTACATCCTCAATATAAATCATGTCGGATAACTTTAACACACAGTTACCATCTTGAGCAAAGTACTGGGGGACACAGTGTTTGTTACCAATTAGCAGGGGATCCGGACCTCCTTTTCCCTGAGGGTCTCAGGGCAAGGAAAAACCACCGGGAGCAAACCCGAGTAGTAAAACATTTTCAAAAACATATTAATGTATTGGTTTTCTATACCCATATTCTTAATGTATCTATTAACATATGTAATTTAATTAAGGTTCCTTAAGCCTAAGGGTGCATTTTCACCAGAGATGTGCGAGGATGCGTAGCAAGGGATGTATTAGTTAAGAACCAATATAATGGCTTCATTTAACTAGCCCCGCTTTTCGCAGCTCCAAAAGAAACGGCTGAGGGGTGCAAGGTTTCTGTACGTACAAAACAATCGAAGGATAGGTTTGAGGGATGTGTGCGAGAAATGTGTGCGAGGGATGTGTGCTAGGGATGGAAGCGAGCGAGAAACTGATAGTATCACTTATGAAAAGAGTCCACTACACATCCTCGTACCGGTCATCTGCGCACCGTTTCACAGCGACGCTACGCATCCTTGCGCCACTCATTTTCTCGCACATTTCCGGTGGAAACGCACCTTTATTCTATTTAATTGAAAAAGGAGAAGATTTTAATTAATTAAACTTATTTTAATATTACTCAAACGCCTTTTGTAGATGAAACAAACTGGTCACACAATGGCTTTGTCTTTGTAACACCTTACGGTTCGTAATCCCGTAATACCTGAAAAGGAAAAGCTCAGGATTTCCTCCTTGTACTCGTGCATTAATAATATGCAATGTTTAGAACGGTCATGCAAAAGACAGCTTACAATGCGTTTTTTGCCAGAGAAGCGACGCCGAACCCTTGCTTTGTCCGGTAAAAGGAGAAATGGAAAACAAACAATAGAAATCCTCCTACACAATACCCCTTACATAACTTCGAGATTTTTCTGTTGAATAAAATTAATAATTTTATCTTCATTTCTAGTTAATTAAAATTGTGATAAAAAAATCTGCGGGAAAAAAGAAACTACTTCTGAAAGAGGCTAAGCCTTAAAAGATGAAGCTTTACATATGTTTATTGAAACCATTGTAGTTGAACTTGTTAATGTGCACTTTGAAGATAAGCGCGGGCCCCACCGGTCCTGGGCGCACTATTTACTAACATTAACGCCATCAGGATTCAGAACTCTCCAAACGCATCTCATTATCTCGATTCACGCACTTTTTTCTCGCGGAAAGAATACATTTAAAACTAAACGCACATAAAAAGCATTCGAAAAAGGGTTTTCATTTGTAAAGTCCTTTGCTGTGCCCGAAAGATGTAAAATTGTTTCTGTTTATTAATATTTACTATCTGCGTGCATAGCGCGTGTGACGGCGCGACGTAGTCAGCGTGTCACGCGTGCACGCTACGTGGGCTTCTCTGTTGGGGCAACGTTTATAGATAAATTTTGAGGATTTGGAACGACACGCCGAGCGCAGTGCTTGAGCGATTGGCTGCTACGCTGCGTGTCGCGGGTTCGATTCCCGCACGGAACAAAAATTTGTAGTTCCGGGTCCGGCTGTTTGTGTATGTGAGTTTGTAGGTTTGTTAACGCACCCACGATACAGGAGAAATTTCTAGTGTGGGGTAACGTTTAAAAAAAAAATGTCTCTTGCCTAGACTCAATTAACAATAACCATGGGACTTAAAAATAAGAATTCAACCCAAGTCAGATGTTTACGCTTAGGTTAACCGAACCTACAAAGTTATAAAATAAAGGAATGATAATATAAAAACAGTGACACGATGATCGTTTTTGCGAATAAGTGCGACGAAAGGCAACATTCATCCCCCGCTACTGAAGCTTGCATTCACCAAAAACCGTAAGCAAATATTAAAAAAAATACTAGTTATGTACTAATAGCACTAGTATTTTTTACTGGAGTATGAGTGAATCCAGCAAAGCAAACAAGTAATATATGAAAATTCGACCTTAAAATGAATTTTGTGACGGGTATGTTCCGTGGCTATGCGTTGGCCAATATGGGTGTTTGTGTTTATACGTAGGCATATTGTCTGCTCCGCTGTTGCTACCCCTCGTCCTTGTAATCGATAAAAGGTACTCGTCATGAAATTGAAAGGTATGAACCGTATGCAGATATTTTATTTGCAGTTGTAGAACTTTAGGGGAACTTTTTGAAATGAATTATTTTTTGTTAGAGTTACGGAGCCAACTAGGTACACATCAAGTAAAGTTTATGTGTTTATAAGTTGGTTTGTGCTTTAATCCACATTTTGTTCTTTGTTAAAAATATGACATTAAAATAAAAACTTATTTTGTTTTTTTCACGTCTGTTTTTTGACGCTTTTTCTTACTGTCTGCCGGCAACATATTTTAGTCGCTGTATTTAACTGAAACAGTGTTGTTGAACAAACCTAAAACCAAGACAAGTGAAAAAGCCCGCAAAGTTACCTCTGATAATAATAATACATAAAGGTTGACATATTCGTATCGAGTCACTATCAGTATAATTGTTAATTAGCGTTAGTTTTAATTTTGAAACGATTAGTTAGTGGGTGGATCCGTGAATTCCAGCTATTCGTGGAATCCCTCGGCAGTAATATTACCTCGCTTTATGAAAGAAGTCCTTTTGGCGCGTTGCCAACCAAACGGGGCGCTACGCCGTAGCTCCGTAGCCGTAGCTCCGTAGCCGCAGCTCTGCTACGAAGTAGCACTACGTAGTGCTCTGTAGAACTACATACGTACTCGTAATTTTAGTTTATAGTAAGAGTTGACCCTGTCCTGTGTTTGACTCTGCACTTACTCCTATTTAATAACAAAATATTATATTTATTTCTAAACACTGCACATCGTATCGGGAGCACTTATAAATAAACTAATACCTATATATTTATTACCAATACAATACTCATCAAGTTTCTTCTTAATGGTAAATGATCGTGAGAAAAGGGCCAGCCGTCAACTCAAAGTAATATTTCAACTATATTCTAAACAAACGAATAAAATAACTGGTTTCTAAAAGCAACCCAAAATAGCAGCACTACCCAAACAGAGTCATGAAATAATTAAGTAATTGTACAAAAACGTCGATAAAAGCGAAATGTCTGTAGAGGTTGGCTCTACCACCGGACCGAGGTACTTAGCTTGGAGCCACGGCAAAGGTCGGTCGTTTTGGGACCAATAGTCAATAGTCTTGGAGGACCAGTCAATTAAGTTAGAAGACTTGATTTAATACCAAAAGTCAAGTCCCGTTGTAACTCTTAGAAGTTTATTCAGTTCAAGTTAGACCAAGTGCAGTTTAAACTAAAATAGTTCTTAAAATATGTATATGTGTTTGTTGGTGCTACCGGGGGTCTTTGAATATTCTGACTTATCCTAGGCTGATGATCTCGATGCACACCGCGAAGGCTGGTTGGAAAAGAATGTCTGGAAGGACATGAGGGAGGCCTTTGCCCAGCAGTGGGACACAAAAAGCTAAGCAAAAAAAATACCTAGGCTGATATTGTGTTTAAGTATTCAAAGCCACGAGAGTGGAGCCGTGGGAAAAGCTAGTTGTCTAAAGTTCTTGTAACTATACCGACAGAGACGTGTTGCTGGGGAGTTTGTTGCGCCACTTCTTTTCCCCGGCTCTAACAATAGAAAGTGGTGACAGGTGGGCGCTTTTGTGACTGTTGTAGGCACTCAAGAGAGCCGAAGTCTCATTTCTATTTACTTCTTAAGTATAATTTGTCTCTCGACTATAGTTTCTGTTTTATCTGTTTATCCATCTCATATTATACAGTCCAACGACTGTTAGGGACCATGTCTCCATATCACATTGATGCCGACGCAATGTCGTTGGAACTAGCCACCCCGTTGCTGCACAAGAACGGTCGCACGGTTGCCGCAGGGAAAGCCGCTTCGTCACGTTAAACAATTCGAAAGAACTGCTGGGGACCATGTCCCCATATGAGCATGTTGACGACCCATTGCCGCTGAAAAGCCGCCTGTGTCACTTAAGGAAGTATTGCTCTAAGTGCTATGGGTGCAGTTGTGAGGTATCGTCGTCACACGATCTATTAATAAGTCAAGTTATTTACATTGCATCATCATTAGTAATATTTTATAACCACTCTGTTTAAAACCACAACTAATGTATGTATAACTATGAATTCCTTAGTCCTTTTACTATGTCTTTCAATCCTTACCTCGTCCTAACATTGTGACAAGACATTGGACTATTTCATACTTTTGGAATTCACTCTATAATCGGCGGGAGAGTAATTAGTCTGGACCAAGACCCTCCGGGGCCGTCCGGCTGGCGGCGGCCTCTTGCCCTTAACACGTACTACAGTCGTGGTACGTGTGAAACAAGCCTTACCCGCGAATAGCATTTCATTTTTATTTGTAGAGAAAGATTAGAAGATATATTTTATAGGTTGATTGTTGACCTTTACAAGCAAGATAATCCCACCGTGTAACTGCGCAAAAGGGTTGTAGCAAAAAGTAGGTATGTCAGAGGCCCACGGCTCCCCAAAGCACAGTTTGTCTGGAAATGGATTCATTAAGTGCTATTAGGGTGCGGGGCGACGCGCCGTTCACGCGCCCTAAGGCTGTGCTTGGTCGACGTGGCTACCGACGCGCCGCAGCCGCGCCGCTGCCGCGCAGACGGTATTAATTATTTCGTTGTTATGTACCTGTATTGTCCATTCCATTACTAGGCTTCGAACGCTACACGGACGATGTTCGGGGCTAGCAATGTATTACTAAAACTGTACGGTGTTATGGTAAAATCAATCGGCGGGCGCCGAGCTGCGCGGCGGCGGCGCCAGAGGGCGGAGGGAATTATGGGGTCGATGCATTTGTTTTAATTGATTTTATTTATACGATAATAAGATACTACACACGCAGTGATTGTGTGAATACCTATATTTAATTGAACATTGTTGGCACTTTCGGAGACTACTACAAATATATTTTGTTGGTTTTGTTTCCGACTACATTTTATGTCAAAGTCCAGTCATTTATTTCAACTAAAGCATTAAAAGGCACTTTTGAACGTCAAAACAGTTTGAAAATAAAATATTACATTGACTCTAGTTGTCCAGTTGCAAAAAGTTGATTCTTATGGAGATGAACGGACAAGAAACTCCATAGTTACTCTTTTACAATATTTTGTATACATTAATCAATTGATTATATGTGAGGAAGATACACCTAAAATAACACTACCTACTATACTAATTATAGGTACAAAGTAATACCAGCAGATTATATGTATGATTATTATATTCTTGTTCCTAGTTTATCTGAATCGGAGTATGTTTCCTTTTAACCGGTGGTTGCAGAACTCTGAACGCCCTTCCACACACCTCAAAAACGCTATAATAATCCACAGCTCAATTACGGCCTCCCTAAATTAATATACATATCTACCCTTTTATTGCATCTTGGTTTTGTCTCAGATATTCTTTTCTTGCGTCAACCTGATGCGCACTATACTCGTACAATGCACGTGAAGAGGTGCTGGCAAATGTCAAAACACTAAACATGTTTAGGTTTGACCTCGTGTTATTTCGGAAGCTCATGTCAGTCACATACATTCATTTTCGACATTAATTATTATCGCTGATAAAGTCCTTTTTGTCTGTCTTTTGCTTCTTTGTACCTGCCAGTATTTTGTGTCCAATTTTAATATCCATATTGAAGTGCAACATTCTCTCTGTGACATACAACATTCATCGCTTTATAAAAACTCCAAAATTAATATTTTGTGATTCTCCGTAACGTAGTTCCAGGCTGCCATTCTGTTAAATATTTACGAAGTATTTCAAAAACAATTTCATAACTTTAATGAATATTCCATATGGATTGAGCGAACAAGAGAACAAAACATTCGTTTTGTTCTTTGATCGAACCAAATCAGCCTCCACGTTTGCTTCCCGTCCTTAATCCTTAAGGGGCGTTAACCAAAGACAAAAGACGTGTGGAACTTTTGAAATAAAGTCGCCTTCTTTTGTAGCCTCAGAGCAACACGTAGCCTTGCAGCCAATCCTCAACTGCCGACGATCGTTAAGACAGTAGGGCGTAGCCACGGGGACCATTAGAGGGTTATATGTACTATTCAGTATAAAAATGCTTTGAAACATGCTGGTCCTGCTCCGTAGGACAGATCAATTAAGTTTTGCAAGAGTAATATTGACATTACGTGTTTTTAATGATATTATATATAAATAAAATGAGGTGACTTTGAATTCGACAAACCGCGAAGAATATTGGTCACAGTTAATTCAATGTATGTCTATGTTTGAGTCCGAGACCGAGAGTTAATGAAAAATGACTGGCTTGAATTCCTGGAAGCTTAGAAAGCGTGCACTCAAAGCTTGGAATAGATAGTAATTATTACGAAATAATTATAAATTTAATTTAAATGTGGTGACGTAAAGCAACGTTCCTGCACGAACGGATTTACTCAGTACGCCTGATGGTGGAGTGCCCGGGAGTTTGACCTCGGAATCCAATTACGGTGAATGTATTAATGTAAATACCTTCTGAATAATGTTTTATAGACAAAATACTAAAATGTTTATCATTTTGTTTTTGTTACTTCTTTTCAGGGTTTCGGACCTCAAAAGGTTAAAAAAGGAACCAAAAGATCACTCTTTTGTCTGTCTGTCCGTTTGTTTGTCCGTTTGCCACCACTAATTTTCTCAGGAACGGGTGGACCTTGAAATTTATACCAGATACTAAAGTCTATTGTCCTTATTAGGTGTATAAAAATCAAGGTCCTGCGTCAACACCAAAAAGATATGGGCAAATTTGGATTTTCGCGAGAACTTGTAAATTTTGGTACTTGAACTAAGTACCAAAATTTACCTTCATTTTATTTTTCGTAATTTTTCCTTTACTTATGCTGTAGAACCTTGCTTTTAACGAAATTTAACAATTCTAGGTCAACCGGAAGTACGGAAACCGGAAGTAAGGTTTTGGAACGAAAACCTATATGGTAGTTCCCGTTGACCTCGAATTAAGAGGTTTCGGAAAAATTCCAAAAAATAAAAAAATGTTGAACTTTATAGGGTGTTGATTATAGGGGTGAAAATATATGGGATTTACATAGTTGACGCCTTCTACCAATAAAATGATACCAATTTTATTATGGCGGTATAATGGGTGAGTACGGAATCCTCGGCGCACGAGTTCGACTCGCACTTGACTGGTTTTTTCAATGGATTTTATTTATTTATTTATTTATTATATACTTTATTGTACACCTCATAATAAGAACAGGACAATCATACATAAAATAAGTGCACAATGGGCGCATTTTACTAAATGAAGATGAGAAAAAATGGCCCATGTATCCAACAACATGAGTTTTATATTTTCTGAACAGGCTTTTTTGGCTTTGAAGTATATTGGCCCAAGGAATAACATTTTTCCTATACACTTCTACCTCCCATTCTACCCCTATAAGGAAGGGTTTCCTAAAATCCTTTCTTAGCTGACGTCTCTTACTCATAATCTGCCTACGCGTCAAATTCATCTCCATCAGTCAAGTAGTTCTCGAGGTTTCTTGATTAATCAGTGAATGAAGTTCCGCTTTCATATTATAGAAGATAAGCTTCTACCAGCGGTTGCGCCTGTTTTAAAGCTGAAAATTATTCCAAGAGAACATGGTACCAGGCTAAAAAGTATCATGAGTACAATTTTTTTTTCCTAGTGCCAAGTTTCATCCCTGTTTTGCCGTTGAGACGTGAATAGACAGACGGAGTGACTTTCACATTTATAAAATTAGAACGGGTTCTGCACAAAACTATTCCAATAAGCCTGTAATGCATCAGATTATATGTGTATTTCTGTGTCATTTTTTAATTTTAAATAAAAAGCAACGCATTTTAATTAATAATGCAATCCGACAGGATTCGTAATCATACGTTCACAGTAATTAAATTCCGAGGTTTTCATACTGTAAACGCTGAAGGCATGATCATGGTCGTTCATTCGGAATACTGTTTTATCACACTATTATTTTATCTGTGACTTACCTCACATTGGTCTTAATGCTCTTTTCAGTGACGAGACTAAAGACCAATGTGATACAATATAACAGATAAAAGAACAGTTCAGAGGTATAATAACTGTAAGAAATGTGTGTGGTTTAAAACGTACTGGTATTTTTCACATACTCCATAAAGCTTATTTATTTTGTTAGTAAAAATTATGTAGGTAGGCCTTTTGTACAACACGTTGATTTTAGAACTTGCAGAATGGTGATTTAGAAAGTCAAGTATTTTTTTATGACTAGCTTTAAACCGTTATGGTTAATTCGCTCGGATCTCGCGTCTTATTTTTTTAGTTTTAAATAAAGTACTGTGAAAGTGATCAGTCCGCAAGTTCCCGGAAAGACAGGGAGAGAAAACATGTTCCGTTGACAATTTATAGAGAGCTTACAATCTCTCGAGATATTTTACAATCTTACGGAGTTTGCAATTGTCCGGTTACATACACATAAATAGATAGAAGATATTCTAAAACTGCCTTCGAAAGGGGTGAATTTAAGAATATGAAAAAATCTAATGAAATTCATGATGCAACCCACACTCATAATGAAACCAATAAAAATAATTATGATGGTTACCTTTCATTTATTTTTCATTAACTACCTACCCCGTAGAGGGATTGAAAGGGGTACTTAAGTTTTCAAAGAAAAGTACTGAACCCGCACAGACGGAGTTGCGGGCGAAGTGTAAGTAAGCTCGACCTACATTGTTTACGTGTATGTTGCTGTAGGCAACTTAGTCAGGGACCAAGTATTCAGTGCCTCAGAATGATTTTACATTGGAAATGGCAAAAAAATTACATGAATTAAAACGATAATGTCTAAGCATGATCTGCAAAAATGTTGCTATTCGGAACAGTTTTGCAGATGTTTATGATGTGAAAGTCAAAGTCAAAGTCAAAGACAAAGTCAAAGTAAATTCATTTTTTTTCAACTAGATCATTAAAAGGCACTTTTGAACGTCAAATTTACACTTTGAAATTAAAATATTAGTGACTAGTTGTACTTGTACATTCGCAAAAAGTAGATTCTTATGGAGAAGAACGGACAAGAACTCTTTAGCTACCTACTCTTTTCAAATAAAAGTTTTACAATATTTTGTAAAAATACATTGATCAATTGATTACATTATGCACATACTTAAATACTAATAGGTATAACAAAGCAATACCAGCTGAGATACAATTAAGTTTGCTAGCAAGGGACATAGTACTCACATATTAACAATATAATTAACAACAATGGATGAGTGTGTGAGTTAAACTACATAATTAAAAAAACAGAAAGTACACCAGTTTATATGACCATCGTATGCCCAGTAAGGGTTTCTGGAAGTTACGTGTCTTACTGTTTTCTTTTTCGTCAACACTTAAAGAGCAATGCCGGCTTAGAATCGAAACCGCGACCAAAAACTCTGTACCCCTAGACACCAATATTCCAAATGTAACAAAATAAACAAAAGTCAATTAGCGTGCACAATAGCCAAATTAGCCGGATTGTTTTAGAGTGGGCCTAACTGCCGTGGCTTTTAACGAAATTGCCGGATTAGCTGCCATATTCCGACTCCCGAATACGCTAGGTACGGTTGGGGCAGATTAGCAAGGGTGGAAACATGTTTGGTATTGTTTGCTTCACGAAACTAAATTTGAATTTCAATATTTTTTTAAGCGAGATGGCCAAGGTTTCATTCAGGTGTTTGTGTTTGACACCTGTTAAACCTTTGTAGGTGTTGTAGCAAAATAAAAAACTTCACTGTTTTGCATAAAGAAATAGTAAAGTTTTAAAGAGCATAATATGGTAAATGCAGCTATTAACGACCCATCGATAATCCGCAGGTGTTAGCGATCCATTCCATTAACTTGCATTTCTTACGCTATCACAACGATTTTATGGTAAAGAGATTGAACGAAACAGTCACGTGTGTTCAATGACCATTGCATACATTTTTATTTGTGTATGAGGCATTCCGTAAAAGAGACAAAATCCGTTAGTTTCTGTGGTAGCAGTGAGCTCACCGGCAATCACATACAAGTCCTATTTTCCACACGTAAGCATTATTTTTTTTTTACAAACATGCTCGACTCCAGACGCATAAGGTCTGATGTCAACATTAGGCCTTTTTGATTTTTTGCATAAGTAGAACAGACTTTCTGTTCTCTTTCTGACACACTGACAAACATATTTCTATCTCTTTCAGTTCCGGAGAAACACAGATGCATAATGTTCTATGTTAGGAGTTTTCTAATTCATTACGACCCAGAAAGTCTTATTTTTATTTATGCATACAAATTATTGAAACTCTAGATAAATGTATGTTAGAATGTGTTTGTAAACGTGGGATGTTATGCTTTAAAATATTAATACAGCATGCGCAAGTTTACATAGAGTATTCTGCTTCTATAAATGTATGCCAATATTAGTTCTAACTTTATGTGTAGCGTTAAGCTTCTTACGTTTTAAGTTAGTTTTTATTTTCGCATTTCAACATAAGACCGTGTGCGAGTTCTATTTAAAGATGTAAATTTATGCTTTTGATTTTTTCTTCAGACAGCGCCACGAATCGGGTAAGATCAAAAATTATCGCCCCTAACAACGCACGCGACCGCTCGACATAAATAAAAGCCATGTGAAGTGGGCAGGGGCGCTGTCAGATGAGTACAAATTGGAATGTGACGTTAGGAAAGGTGGTTTAAGCTCTCCTCTATTATTTAACATTTATGTTAACCAGCTCGTCGAGCGGCTCAGTAGCATAGGTACATGTCCGCTGCCATGATGACACTTGATTTAACATTATTAGCTATGCAGACGATATGGTGCTGCTGAGCCCTTCGGTATACCTTCAGAGCGGCCATAACAGTAGACACCTTAGTAAAACAATGGCGTCGCCACCGATTAAACCCGCTCGGCCCTCGAGAGGATAAGCCGTCCAAGGACTTTTGTTTACTCATCTTTTTTTACGTACAATTTTATATTTATAAATATTGCTTTTGCAGCAGTTTTCCGCCGGTGTCGGAAGCAGGGTCCAAGCTATCGGTGGTTAGGGCTCCAGAAAAAGAAACCTTCTTACAATGCTAGCCGTAGAGTACTGCCTTCTGTATCAGACCCTTTACCAAACCCAACAATAATTTGGTTTTAAATGAGAAAAAAACCAAGTGCATTAGGTTTGCCTTACCAAATGTCAAAATTAGTAATTGCGATATAGTATTGAACGGGGAGAAACTCGAATCCGTCGATAAAACGGTTTTCCTGGGGATTACGCATGACTCAAGGCTACAATGGGGTTCACATTTGTCATCTCTTGCAGGACGGCTAAGTTCAGCAGCATATGCTGTTAAGAAAATCTGCCAATTTACAGATGTTGATACCGTGAAACTAGTTTTTTTTTGGTTAGTTTCATAGTATCATGTCTTACGGTATCTTACTATGGGGACGGGCTGCAGACATTGAGCAAATGTTTATTCTGCAGAAAAAAAGCCATAAGAGCCATTTAAAATTCCCGCCGACGCGATTCCCTAGGGGAACTGTTTAAGAACATTAACATCATGACGGTGCCTTGTCAGTATATCTATGAAAACATCATGTACATTAGAAAAAATCTGCATCTTTTTAAAAAACGAGGAGACAGACATAACTATGTCACTATAAATTGGAATCAACTAGTTCAACCGGGTTTCAGACTTGCTAAAGTAGCTACATCTTTCATGGGGTACTGTTTAAAATGTTAGAATAAAATTTCTCCCCAGATATTAGAACTAAATGAAACAAAAGGAGACGGGGACTTCTGGGCCTAATTGTAATAAGTTGAGGTATGGCTTAAAAAAAAAGGTTATATTTTTCTATTTCAAAATGTGAAAAATCAACTCAATTTACAATCTGGAAAATGAGAAATCCAATAATTAAGTTAAGGTGTAATTGGAATATCGATTTTATTAAATTTTATTGTGCACCGAGTTTTAAAATAACCCTCGGCTACATTATTAGAGCGCCATCCTCCATGGCGTTTCAGTTCAATGATGTCGGCTCCGGAATTCGCTAGTAATGTTTCAGCGGTCCTTCTAAAGCTGTGACCGGTATAACTAGCCGGATTTTTTTAAATATCAAGAACGTGGCTATTTATTTTGATGTACTACCGATTTTGTTAACGCCAACGACTTGCCGCTTGCATTTACCGTTTTGGTACTTCTGAAAGAATCTGTTACTCTTTGCGTTTCTAATTCGTAGAGATACTTGACAATTGCGTAAATTTATTTGCTATCCGCTCGGATTTTTTTTTTATTTTTTTATTGTGTTGATTTAAAAAAAAACATTTTATACTGTTTGCTCTCTATTCTTTAGGTAAGATCAGAAGCCATTCATTAGTTTTTCACGAATGCCTATTCTTATATATACAATTGTACTTTGTCGTAGGCTTTGGTCATATCTAGGCATCAAAGTCTAAGCCTACTGCATATTGTTTTTATCTTCTAAATATATGTATATAAAAATGAATCCCTATTTCCCTTGGTCACGTCATCACGCGTGAACGGCTGGACCAATTTCGCTATTTTTTTATTATTGTGTTTGTTATTGTCAGGAGAAGGTTCTTATGAAGGAAAATTTTGAAAATACACATACATCCGGGTGAAGCCGGAGCTGGCCACTAGTTAATTATATTAAGCGCTTCTTGAACAAATTTGTAAACTGCCAAAGTTATTGAGCGGTTTTTGCGAAAATCATTTTGGCATTCATAAAAAAATATATTTTTCGCAGAGTTTGTATATTCGGTCACACATGGCTTTTTCAAAGATCATTGAGGCTGCGGTTAAGGGAGTTATGGGGCGGTAATTGTTTGGATCTCATTTTGATTTTATTTTGTGGATCGGTTTAATAAGTGTCTTCTTTAATAGATCGGGGAAGGCTTCTTCAATTCAATTCAATTCTTTATTGAATTGTATTGAACACATGTGTTTACCAAGATCTTACATTTCTTCAAATGATTGGTTCAGTAGGAGGTAGACCGGTAGCGTCAGTTCTTCTGCGCATTGCCTTAATAAGATTGGCGGTATTTCATCTATCCACTACTTTAATTTTTTAAATGTTTTATTATTTGGTTTACTCCCAAAGGGTCTATAGGGCTAAGAGACATGCTATTTTCTGTGGGATTAAGCTCGGACGTGCCGTCAGGCTCCCGGCTGCCAGGGATACTTGTTTAGGTTCGGATGTTGTGTTGTTTGTTTGCAATTGGATAATGCTTGTTTTTATTTCTTTTTCGCTTTCTCATTTATGATACTCCAATTTGTTTTTACCTTATTATGTGATGTCTTAATTTATTTTTTGCTTCCGTAGTTAATTTTTTTTAATTTTTTCTTATTTTTATAATATTGTCTAATTAATTATTGGATTTTTAGTTTTAGTGTTAGTATCTACTAAGATGAAAATACCTATTTTATCACACGTTCCATTTTTTGGTGCGTATTTTTTACATTTACGAAGCCTATATACATTCGAATAATGTATATAGGCTTCGTAAATGCATTTTTTGAGCAATGTGTTAAAAAAATATTACCCACAATTTGTCAATTAAATTACATATGTGCTCGTATGTAATGTGTTGTGTGGTTAGATATTTAATCTTTATAATGAAACAATAAGCCGAATCGCTGCTCTGTTACCGAGAGAATTCATTTCATTAAATACAACGCTAGACTACAATATGAACACAAAATAACTTCTTGTTAGCTAACTTACTAATTACAGATTAATTACACAACATTTAAAGCTATAGCTTCACTTAATTGCTCACTAGCGTGGATAATAAAATTTTCAATAATGCCATCTAATCTAATACCTTTAAACGAGCAATTCAATCGCGGTTTCGGGGACGATAAATCGATCAAGCTAGGTTTCATTTTTATGAAACGTGTACCAAAAAAAACGAGCAAAGCTCGGTCATCCAGGTACTTAGTCATTGTTTCAGAGTCAATCCAGAAGGTTCACCCTTGTTTGATAGAACAACGTTTGATATAATATTACTAAATCGAACAACGTTTAAGAAAATCATCACTTTGTATAATATCGTTTGACAGAATTATCAGTTTATCGAATATTTATTTGCTATAACAACATTTGCGCTAATGATCAAAAGGTATAATGTTCATTTGATGTAATGTTCAGATGGTATAACCATGTATTTAACACTTAACCAAACATTAAAATATTCTATGCATGGTCGAGGGTGGGCTTGGTCGACGGAGCCCCGCTTCGCGGGGCTCCTACTTCTGGGTGGTTGATAAAAAAAATCGACCGAGTCGGGGTGCCCTAAAGTCCAGATTGCATCCAGTTTCTCCTGGTAACAATAGTTGAGGGTGGCAGGTGTATAGGGTATAAAGAATAAAATTAGTGCATTTGAAAATTCGGCGAAATGAAATTAGTTCAAATGAAATTAGTTGAAATAAATAATTACGCTAAATAAAAATTTACCAATGAATTATTCGGTCAAATGAATAATTCTTCGAAATGACTTTATTGCAACTAAAATTCGATTTAGTAATATTATATCAAACGTTGTTCTATCAAACAAGGGTGAACCAATCCAGAATGTATATACTAAAAATAATATAGAGTTTAATGGAAAATAAAAATTCTAAGTGCATGGAATTTATAAGCAGAAAATTCAAATGAAGGCTTTAATTATTTTCATTTACATGTGCACGCAGTGTGCAATGTCTTATTAAATTTAAATCTAGTGAGGGTTTCTTCCTGTGGCAAACTTTGACTGTATGACAACGTAAACATCACATTTTTTCTTAATCTATGGTTTCTTAAAGTTCTATAATACTGGAGCAATTCTGCTTTTTTCACATTACCATTTTATTAAGTACCAATAAAAAATAAAATTTTGGCATCCGTGTTAAATTTACATTTTATATTTTTTTTTCATGATGCCAAATAATGAACAGCCAGGCATACAAATGTTAATTATTGGACGTCCTGGGTATTCATTTGTCAAAACGTGGCCTAAATCCCTTCCTATTTCTTCACGATAAAGGCACACATATTAACTCGGAAAGGTATCATCACCGTATCGCCTTTCACATCACCGTCAAACAGGCGTCAACCTAAAGTACGCACGTTACCAAAGCGGATCAGCAGCTCCGGTACGTCAACTCGGCTACGGCTAGGCGACGCCGCGCTTACGGCTCGATCGGGAGGGGTGAGACTGAGAGGGCACGGAGAGAGTAAATGCGAGGACGACGAGCCGTAAGTGCGGGAACTGCAAGTTGACCACGCACCACACCGCGGTTCATGAGCTTTTTGCGTGGCGAGGCGATTTCTTTACGATTCCGATTAGTGTGTGTTGCAGTAGGCAGTGTCATACAAAGAATACTCTGCACGGCTCCAGTTGATAACGTCACGATCCGTTTCCGAGTTGATATGTGAACTATGACCTTACATAACAACTTTTTGTATAAAATCTGTTGCGGTAAACAATTACTAATGTCTACTGGCAATCCCTTTAATCCGAAACAGGTACCTCCCAAAACAGCCGTGTCCGGTAAGTGCCTGCGTCAGGCGGAAGGTGAGGACGCCGTGGCGCCTCTCCAGCCACTCTCCAATTACCGCTGCGATTGTGGCGTGCCCAAAGCTGACACAAGACTGCGGTTAGGTTCTTTAGCGCAATTCCGCCATAAGAAAAACTAATGAAGCGAAATTTGGCAACAAAAATAACGGCAACGCCATCTATCCAGTCAGCGACAAATATCAACAAAATCCTGCATCGCGCAAGCAAAGTTCTCGTATCGGGCAGTTACCCACCATACACAATAACCGACTGGTCGGAGGATCCTCCCTTTTCATTGGTGATTTGCGATACTTTACTATCTGTTCCACTGTTATAAATTTAATCAGAATGATCGTTTACATGAAAAATAAGAATTTTATACGAATTATGTTATAGTGTAGTAGAATAAATGGCTTTTTTATTTTATTTTATTTACTCTCTGTTTGTCTCCATATATTGTCAATGAATGGTTCGGTGCTGATGCAATAGAAGGTTATTCACATCACTCACAGTTGTTTTTTTGTGAGTTTACCAGCTCATTCATTGCCAACACAATCCCTCATTTGGTTTTCAGAGGCTGTGTATTTAATTGTCATTGAACTGAGTTTCTGTTCAAGTGTCAAGCTCATGCAAGTCGTCATTGTCAGTTTGGTATTCTCTAGTGCTTTTTTCTAAGTTTGATGAATTTATTTATATCTACTTAAGTGTTTTAATAGATTTAGTTTTACATTTTTTATGAAGAACTTTTATTTTTCTACCATTTATCTTGTCATTTGTAGATAATTGTTATTTTTCATGTCTTTATTAAGTTTTTTTTTGCTTTAAATCAATATTTTAGTAAATATCTTAGTTTTACCTGATTTAAATTCATCATCACCAGTCAAATCTATAATATTAGAAGGGCTAAATTGAGGAACCATTGATGGGGCAATATGACCCAACACGCCTGAAGAGACTTAACGCGGCTGGGATGTTACGATTTGTTCTCTCTAGTTGTGAATTGTCTCGTTTAACTTTAAGTTCCCCTACATAGTATTAATACTATGATGAAATAGCCGTTAATTGGCCAGCTTCCACATCATTATACAGTCAATCAATGAGAGTGTCACTGGCAGCAGTAATGTGGGTAGGGGTTGTGACCGATTGAATTAGGGAGAGGCTATTCAGAAACTCGTTAATTTTCTTTTTTTTTTATTCCATTTGAGTCCAGCAGGTTTACATTAAAATCACGGAGAAATATATGGTGGTCACAATGCCCTCATGAGCTTAGGGAATCTATTATGTTACGCAGAAGAAGTATAAGGCCAAAAAAAATGCTATAGGTACCGCGTAACGTACACCACGTTACGCTGTACCAATGGCAACTTTTTTGTGGTTCACTTAGAGCTTTAGCTAGGTTCGAATCGGTTGAACAAATGTTTGGTCAACCGATTAAAACCTGTGAAGCCCACCACGACCAGAACGCACACGAGCGGCCGGCGAGCCGCATCGTGTGATGCAGACGATAGCCCGGAAACACGGGCGCGCGGCCCTCCTCCCCCGGTCGCAGCCAAACCTCGTCAAAGCGCCACATAAGAAACACAAATCACACACATAAGAAAGCCAACTTTAAAAACTTGTCTCCCATACCCATCATCGCAATAATAGGTATAAAATCACTTTCAATTTCAAAATTATTCCAGCACATTCAATCATTTCGATTATAATTTCATGTAATAGTAGTATTTGTATTGGTCCAATTGTGCATCATATTAATAGAATGCAAATCTATACATAACATATAATATTATCTATATCTATACATTTAATAAAAATGTAACGGATCGCTGTCTGTACGCAACGCAAACAGCAGCCAAAGCAATGATTGTTAGAATTTTTGTCTGTTTATCTGTTCGTCTCTGCGTTTGTGCTCGCTAATCTCAGAAACGGTTAGACGTTAGCACGATAGTGGTTTTCACTAATACATCGTGGTAAGCTTCACTTAACATTTAGGGTTTGTTTCATGTCAATCGGTTCATAAATAAAAAAGTTATGCCAATTTAAAGATTCACGTCGAACATTTGTTAAATTCTATAATAATATCTATGTATATCGATCTATTCTTTCTCTGTTCAGTAGCATTGACTGAAACTTTACTAAACTCTGCCCCAAGTAGGTAACTATTCCACGAATAAATCAAAACAACAAAAAAAGCTTGTATAAGTAAATAATGAGACTTACATAAATTGTACGTAACATGTTTATGAAATGAAATTGTGGTTTTAAGGTAGGTGTAGATAAATATTAAGTGTAGTGTTAAAAACTTGGTTTACGTTTACTTTATTGTGGTGCGCCGCGAGACGAATCTATAAATAAAAACCGGCCAAGTGCGTGTCGGGCCACGCACAGTGTAGGGTTCCGTAGTTACCAGTCTCCCAAATCATGTCAGAAAAATTTCACTATTATTAAATTACAACGTTACAAAAGCACTCGGTTTTAAGTCATTTTCTATAGAATTATTGGGATTTTTTACTTACCCAGTTCCATTTTTAAGTTGTTCGACTATTACTCGTTAACTTGTAAAGCCTACTTAGCTGTCCTTTTTAATTCATTGTCACGTCTCCAAAAACAACCGTTTAGCTGGCAGAGGGACACACACCTGATTGTAACAAAAATTTGCACTTTAAGGCTTAATATTTCGCAAAAGGTTCTTTGGATGGATAAATGGTTTTATCAAAAAATATTTTGAAACGACCTATCCAACGACACCCCACACCATGGGGTAGACGATAAAGTTCATCGCCACTTTTGCATGTAGGGGGTGCCACCCTAAAAAACATAAGTATTTCATGATTATATTTTACCACTTTGTCGGCGTGATTTTTAAAGATACCAAATTTCAACTTTCTAGCGCTAAGCGTCTCTGAGCCAAACCGCGGGCGGACGGACAGACTGAGAGACGGACGGACATTGCGAAACTGTATAGGGGTTACTTGTTGGCTACGGAACCCTAAAAACGAAGAAGGTAGTAGCAATACAAACACAATCTATATCTATACTTATAATAAATCAGCAACTGATCCACGAGTATCTGACGAACTGAACAAATGAGAGAGATGAAAATAGTATAGTATGTCATTCAGCCGAGTGTGTAATGAGCAGAGCTCACGACTTTGATACGACGTTTTTCAACACATTTGCGAGGAAAAACCAAACATGTTTTGCTCGTTCACAAGGTACCAAAGGTATACAAAGATTTGAATATTAATTAATAGTTTTATTAAAAGCATGAAGAAAATTTTAATAAATAAATGTTATTATAATGTTGAAGAATATTTGAATGACGTAATTTAGACATTTTTATTATTTTTTTACTAATTTAATGTGACTTTTATTTTTGTATTTTGAATTTTATTATTATTGTATTGTTTTATTTTTTGTAATCGTTCGAACTGATTTTAAACCTACACGTGTTTTTGTCAAGTAAAATTTATCTTATCTTGTCGTTTAATTATTAAAACAATTGGAACGTACAATTTTCAAAATGATATTGCATATGGCAATTCACAGTTTGTGTTGTATTGGTGCTTGCTTCTTAATTAGTACCTTTTTTCTTTTCTTCTTTTGTAAATTTCGGCGCCAACGGCAAATCATAGAAATTACTGCAAGCAGTAGGCACCACATAACTTATGCTACGAGATGTACATTGTTCTGGTTCGGAGCAAAACTTCATTTGTATGATGAGATTTGTAGAATCTTCTATGTATGATTCAGCGACTGCGTCAGGTCGCCATCCGCCATGTCACTTTAAAGTTAATTTATCCGCCGTCAAATCATCAATCACATTTTAGCCGAAGTTCCTCTAAAACCGTGTCCAGTGTAAAAATCGGCCCCAGGCAAACCTAATATTCGAATTTCTCTTACCATGTTACTAAATTTGTTAATACCGATTGTTTGTGCGGTACCAAAATTTACATTTTTGAAAGTTTTGGAAAAAGTAGTCCTTCTTTGTTTTTTGTTGAGTTTTTGTTGAAATTGAAAATTGATATTTTTTCACTATTTCACTAATCATCTGGTGACAAAACTTTAGATTTACGACAAACATTTCCGTCCGAGCGTCTCTTCAAAAATACCACCAGGTTCAGTACGTGTTGACATCAACACCATGTTTGAGCTTAACCATGCTTCTTAACCTGGAATAGATTCACAACAGGGAACTGGGCTTGTATGTATTGGCGAGTTCAAAGAAATAAGCCGAAAAATACATTTTCAGAAAATTCATCCATTTCAAGAAACACATTCCATTGTAAGAAACTATCGTAGGCAGCTAAGTAAACACATTCCATTGTAAGAAACTATCGTAGGCAGCTAAGTAAACACATTCCATTGTAAGAAACTATCGTAGGCAGCTAAGTAAACACATTCCATTGTAAGAAACTATCGTAGGCAGCTAAGTAAACACATTCCATTGTAAGAAACTATCGTAGGCAGCTAAGTAAACACATTCCATTGTGAAAAACTATCGTAGGCAGCTAAGTAAACACATTCCATTGTAAGAAACTATCGTAGGCAGCTAAGTAAACACATTCCATTGTAAGAAACTATAGTAGGCAGCTAAGTAAACACATTCCATTGTAAGAAACTATCGTAGGCAGCTAAGTAAACACATTCCACTGTAAGAAACTATCGTAGGCAGCTGAGTACTTTTCTCTACATTTTGCGGGGATTAGGCTTTCGTTTGCATTTTGTGCTTTATTTAGTGTTTCTGGCGGGGTTAAACTCTATAAATTCTTCTGCTGCACTAAAACTTAACATTTCTTAAATATTTAATTTGTGGTAAATTAAATATTTTAGAAATCAGTAGTGAGAAATACGATAAAAACAAAATGTGAAAATTTTGGGAAATGGCGCGCAAGTTTTTTTTCACGCGCCAAATGAACGGTGAGTGAACATACGTGCAGCCTACTTCAAAATTATAATTTTAAGTTATGCAATGCAAAAATTTAATATTTTACAACAAAGAATTGTGAATTTTGAATAATTTGATAATAATAAATGTTTGTTTAACTTAATTAAGGTCGTACAGTACATCATTTATTTAAAAAAATGTAAATGCATTTTTAGCAGCATAAACCTCTTTGTTGTTGTTAAAAACAATAACTGTATTACCTACCCGGTTAAATTTGATGAAATGCTCTGTTAACTGGCTTATAACTTCTAGTAAGGTACTTATTTAACTTTGTAGGGATAATTGTTTTACGCACTTGTGTATAATGTTATTACGCACGTGTGTGTTATAGCTCGGTTTATGGCCCTAAAAGCGATGTATTTAGGCTCACTTTACGAGCAAGTGTGTTGAAAAAAACATAAATCCGGTCGGGACCATGTCGTTCATTTATGAACCAGAACTTTTCCAAAAACAGTTTTAAGGAAACCTCCTATTTACAAAATATGTGTGATTTAGTTTTTTTCGCTTATTTACTCCATGCTTGAAATACGCGCTAAAAAAGTTGTGGACCCTGTCCGACGTACAATACAATACCATATTACGTCAGCATATAGTCTACTATTTCAAAACCTAAGCTGGGATACGTATCAGGTGGCTTTACCCGTTACTCTTAATAACATTAATAATAGAGATAGATTATATCTTATTACCTCATTGCAGCCAATTAACACCTTAACTACATTCAAATTAACCCTCGAACAACGGACGGAATGGGAGTCTTAATTCGGAGTACCTGAGTTAGAGTAGAGACTCTGACTGTTATGTTCAAAATATTATGACGGAATAAAAATAACGGTTCCCGCACAAGTATTGTATAAGATAATGAATGCTGCGCTGGAATTCGGAATTCAAAGGTAAGTTGTCTTATTGGTAGTCAAAAGGTGAGTTATCATTTTATTTTATCTTTATTATTCTATACTAGTGTTTTCTACCCCGTCGCATTAAACAGAAGCGCGTGCCAGGTGCCAACATATCTAAAAATAAAACAAAATGGCGATGGATCCATACTAAAAATTTCTATTGTAAAATAAAGTAAGAACCCTGCAAAAGTTTTGCAGGTTCTGGCATGTTTCACAATAGCTTGCATCTCATAATTTTTTACAATAAAGTGGAATGTGGTGTAAGAAATAAGGGGCTTAGGAAACACGAGGAACTTTGAAGTAGGATTTAAAAGCACCCACGCACTCGTGTTACAGACTAGTCGGAATGAATTCAGCAGAACTGCGGGACCGCCACGTGGCTCTCTATACATAATCTTCAAAGCAAGTGGCAAATCATATTTATATTATACTGTTTGAATAGACGGGTGTTTTTTACACACTAGTCACTACACGTCACGTTACGTCTGAACGTTTGAACGGATCTGGATGTTTGGGACAGAGATAGATTTTAGTCTGGAATAGTTAAAACTATTCCAGACTAAAATCTATCTCTGTATGTCGTATATTATCTATCCCAGGTGAACATACTCCCAAGATGAAAACATCTTGGTAGTATGTTCACCTGGGATAATTTACGACATTTTCCTGAGCGGAGCCGCTGACAAAAACTAGTGACAAAGGTGCATGACGCGTTGTTTGTCTACTCTTCAGTGTCAACACTGTCATCTGCCTTCAACCACTTAGTCTTATAAGAAACCAATCAAATGCATCTATTTACGTCTAAATTAGATCTTCACTTAGATCATTATGAGTCTGCACTTGAAATGAGACATAAGCGCCTTGTTTATTGGTGTCGGGCGGATTCTGGGGAGTTGTGTCGGTTTGGATCATAGAAGAACAGTGATTGTTCGAAAATGGTGTTTCCTTTTAAGTTCAGAGTACTAGTACTATAGAAGTTGACTCTATGACATATAAAATGTGAAGACGTTCATAAGTTATTTGTTTGGTTTCCGGTAACACAGGAGTACACGCAAAATAACCCTTTGTGGCATTGTGGTTTCTGTTATATCTTTATATCCTTTGTTGAAGATCTAAATAAAAGATGTTTGAGGAGATGTCATTTCATTTCATTTATTTCATTAACAATTTTTACACTGTATTATAAATTTAAAATTAAAAGAATTAACACAAAACACTATAAAAGATTATTAAAACAAATAATTATTAAAAATATTATACAAATGTTATTTAACTTGTCTTGTTCCTCGATAACATGAGATCGGTACAAAACTGTTCCGCCGGAGCTATTTTTATTTTCCACGAAGCCTGAACCGATACGATATTATTTCTCCTAAGTTTTATGATATACTTTCCAAACATGAGAAATATACCGGTAAGGAATTTTCTATTTCGTTTTAACTGTTTTTTTTTTAACGATTCAAGTAGTAGTGGAAAGACGATACAGAACATTTCGTTATCTTAAGAAAGTTTTTACTAAGACTGGCTTTTTCCAGCGACTTCGCTTGAGTGAAAAAGGAAATGATCCCAAGGAACATACCTATATGTGACAGGATCCAGTTTTCATAGTCCAAACTATGAAGGTACATATTTCCCGACAAATTGCATCAATTTCTGTTCCTACGTGTACATAAGCATGTTTGCTTGTAGTAGAAGGACGCCAAAGCTCTGCAGCTGGTGTGTGACCCTCCTTTTATAGGACAGGCTGTCTGATAAAAAGGGGCATACAGTATAAACAAATAACATACAACACAAAGCCTGTCTGAGACACAATTTAGTTTGAAGTCAACACGAACACTCTCTTTCTTTATTTAATGATGCAATCAGTGTTTTAGCTTGCAGGTGATATTAAACATTATCTTATAAATTAAGTCTCTGTAAAGTACAATACAACCAGATCGTATAACACGCCGCACAGATAAATGCGCGCCGGATTGAAAACGCCGCTGTAATATAATGCAACTCACGTTCTACCGGATTTCCATTTGGCTGTAATAAAGTACGCCGCATCGAATTAGCACTTCGCGTTCGTCAAAGCGACCAGCCCAGATACCAACGGACGCGTGGTCGATACGGCGCTTTAAAAGGTTTAGTTCCAATAACTAGCTGAATCAGCCATATTATTGGCAGCCTAACGTTTTCATTGAATGGCGCCGTTTATTCAGCGGCTTAATTGACATCCGGGCTTTTAATTGAACAGCTAGGCGAATAACTTTGTTCAATATCGTTTAATGAGTTGCCTAGCAACAATGGAACATGGAGCACAGGGAGCGTAGGGCACCCCGACACGTATCGGTTAGGTTCGAATGATATGACGGGCGCTAGAGTGAGCGAACAAAGCGAGCGAACCCTGCAGACAGGAATAGGAGCTCCGAATTTAGAATTCCAAAATTAACTATTTCATATATTTTTGTCACCCGGTTACCCTATTCTAAAAAAGGTGCAAGCTCATTTACAAATTGTTGTATTAGGCGCATCGGCTGTTATACAATATGGTGACAAATGTCGCAGCCATATTGTATAAAAAAAAGCTTAACGTTTGCCCCCGCTTTGTAGAACGTATCGCCACTACAATCGGGCTGTACTTGAGTTAGCCGCATTACATTACAGCGGCGTTTTTCAATTCGGTGCGTAATACGGCCTGTTATAAGATATGGCTGTGACATAACCATGGTGACATCCTTCATCCTTCGCAGTGGAGTATTGTGTTGTTGTCCTTTGTGTGCTTTCACGCAAAATATGTTATTTATTTTGATGTACAGAACCCTAAGACGATTTTTTGGAACGTCGACGTGAGTTGCTCGTTACTATTTAGGGTTATTTTTATTTATAAGCTAGGCTTATAATCATTTTATAAGAAACTGAACTCACAGTTTCTTATAAAATGATTATAAGCCTAGGCTAGTGACGAGCACGACACACTTCACGAGGGCGACGCGAGGCAGACAGCGTTGGACATCCTCGTCAGGAAAGATTCAAAGAGACGGGACGAGACGGTGATATGGATACATCACTACACCCTGATAAACAAATCATAAAACCTCATAATGTTTCGGCACTTGCCTAGCCAAGTAGCGGATTATACGGATCATATGCTACATAGGCGTAGGGCTCGCCGACACAGAAAGGTCATAGGTTCCGCGCAGCGGGCTCCGTCGTCGAGGTTAGAATTTTGAAATTGTATATGTCACTGGATAATTGCAGACTCCGTAAGATTGTAATAAATTTTATTATAAAATATTATGTCAAAATCGTTATGTATACAATAAATCCCAACCAAATTCAATAGTTTCCAATACATTCGTGTCTTATTGAGGAAGAATAGATTACCACTTCTCGCGATATTTAAGTCTTACGACGGTGACTTATAATATACTAAACGGTAAGGGTAACCAACGGAACCCTATTACTAAGCCTCCGCAGTCCATCTGTCCGTCTGTCTATCAGCGGGCAGTATCTCAAAAACCGTAATAGGTGGACAGTCAAAATTTTCACAGAGTGCGACAGTAGAAATACACATTTCTATCGCCGCTAGAACAACAAATTATAAAAATTAAATTTATTGGAAACGTATTTTGTTCACTTATGATCAGACTTACCCTTGGCCGGTTTTTAGTATTCGTTGATTTTCATGTATTGAATATTAGGATTTTAGGATGCAAACATTAACAGTCACTTTTCACTAGCGAAATTAATGAGTAACACATAATTTTCTTCCGCACCGGATCAACGCAGGGTGGGTGAAATGGCGACAGGTCACTGGAACAACTTGTGACCCACGGATGCCCCTCAAGTTAAAAGGGAAAATCTATAAGACCGTGATAAGACCTGTCGTACTGTATGGATCAGAATGTTGGGTTGTAAAAAAGACGGATGAGAAAAGAATGCATGTAGCGGAGATGAGAATGTTGAGATGGATGTGTGGAGTACCGAGAATGGATAAAGTGAGGAATGAGTTCATTAGAGGTAGCTTAAAAGTGGCGCCAATAACGGAAAGATTGAAAGGGAACCGCTTATCTTGGTATGGTCATGTGAAAAGGAGGGATGAAATGCACGTAACTAAAAGAGTTATGAATATAAATGTGGATGGATGGACTGGGAGAGGGAGGCCAAAGAAAAGATGGATGGATTGTATTAGGAGTGATATGAAAGAAAAGGGAGTTAGTGATAGCGTGACAGTTGACAGGACAGAATGGAAGAAAATAACGTGTTGCGCCGACCCTAAGTAACATGGGATAAGGGCAGAAAGATGATGATGATGATGACATAATTTTCTTCCATATTAAAACAGAAAGCACCAGCTTCCGGTATGGCTAGCAACATCTTTAACGGCTTACCCCCACACATCAGAGTATTGCCCACTAATAAATTCAGGAGAACAATATTTACCTGGCTTTTAGATAACTGCTTCTATTCAGTTCATGAATTTTCTAATTTAAATGTTGGCATTACATTAAATCAATACTTTGTGTGTATGTATAACTATTGACTTGTATTGTTTTTATTTTTTTAATATTTTTTTTAAACATTTGACATTATGTAATAAGTAAATTTTGACATTTCAATACTAAATATATAAATGCTTATAAACCTTGACATTGTATGACAAATTATCAATTTTCATCTAAATTTAATTATAATATTAATGGGGAAATCTTAGCGTGTCGATGGCGAACTAACTACATGCTATAATTAGATATCTGCGGCCAAAAAATTTGAATTTGTAAGTTAATTTAAATTTTTAATATTTCTACACCGACAACAATGGTGTATGTGAAAATGTTTTATTTTAAGAGCTTAATGTACCATATACTCAGAAATAAATAATTATTATAAATCATTATCATTAAAATTCTCTTTATTTATTTTCCTTACATACTAATTTACATTTTTAAATAATTTTAAAAAAAACATTTAAAAATATAAAAAGTAGTAGTCTGCCGGTGTCAGGAGCAGAGTCCAAGCTACCGGTGGTTAGGGCTCCAGAGTAAGGAACCTCCCCACAATACGAGCCGTATCGAGGAGTACTGCCTTCTGTTTCAAGCCCTTTACCCAACTGCGTAACGCCAGCTTCAACAGATGGTCGTCGAAGCTTATTATTATTACTATTCCATTATTACCTTTAATGCTGTCTCTCCCTTCAATTCCGAAACATCGGCAAAGGATCACACCTAATTTTCTTTATATACATTTCTTCAAAGTATTTCCCTTTTGAGAACTTTTCTTTGGTGAACTAGCACTACGCTATTCTAATCGACACTATAGATTGACATGATCGAATAGAATATATGTACATTACGATATTTCCTTGAAATTATTTTTTTGTTTACTTACTCTTCTTAACCACAAGTTGGCACTGTCATCGCGTACCCAGCGATAACTTTGTTTTGGGAATGTTAAAAAAATACACAGTAAATATGCTAGTACTAAATACCTACTTAGGAAGCACTTACGTATGTTACGTAACTACTTACTCGTTCTTTATAATCGTTTGCCGCTTTCAGCAGTGGGTGTACCTTTATATAGCAGCGTTGTATATGTTATAGCGGAAGATCGATATTTAGCGTGATGACCTGACTGGTATGTCCTATGTGTGACTTATACCTTTCGGAAAACCTAGGTTTTGATCAAACTTCGACACAAAATTAACTGTTTCGGATATTGCGACAAGCGATTAAAACAAATTCATCAAACGTTGATTTGTACTACACAGACAGCTCCTTCAATGGATTGTAAAACGTTTGTCCGGCACACGATGTTCTGATACGTTTCGCCGACTGAGTGCTTCACTTTTCGGTGTTTTGCCGGTAGAACGTTTTTCCCACACATAGTTCGCCGACCCGGTTATTGTTCAACTATCTCCTCGTTTATACTAAAGCATGAAACATGTTTTCCACATGTACTGCCCACTGTTTTTAACCGACTTCAAAAAAAGGACGAGATTCTCAATTCGATTGAATTTTTGTTTTATTTAATTTTTTTGTATGTTCCTACAGCGATATTTTCGACAATTGACACCGATTTGGATGATTCATTTTTTGTTAGGAAAACTATGTTTCAATACTGGTCGCATTTCAATTTGGTGATGGTCTGAGGTAGAACTTCGGAGATAGATAACGGAACTCTTCAATAAATGATAGCAAATCTTCTGGGACTGCTGAAATTGCATGCCTGTTTATTGTTTACTTCGGTTTATAACATAACATTACGCGAGTACGCTGTGAAAGAGTGTGCAGATGTATGCAAGTCAACTATGTTTTTGGAGTTATCTATTAGGCCATACCTTTATTGTTTATGAACCGGTCCTGATGATTATTTTTGCGTTTAGTCATACACATATATTGAATTTGCATTGGACATTGAACTTCAAAGAAAACATGTGACCCCCTCAACTTAAAATCTATAAAATCTAGTAAAGTGAGATATTGTAACGTTTATGTCAATCCCAAGGCAAAGTAGATGTTTAGGTTACTATGAGCTGGTCTGGACTTGGACTAAGAAGGCACACAAAGTAATTTCCTTATCGGGAAATAGCGCAACCACTCATCATAGAAATAATATCACCACTACAAAATTTAAAAAAAAATGTCAATATCGATGTGGATCCGAGATCTGGAAGCCTGTCTGAGATACCTTTGTATGCTTTAGCCACCGTTTTATACACTCCGTTCCCTTATTAGTAACTATCTAGTACAACACGAATCTTGGTCAATCAATGGTGTTAAAGTTTGCAGAAATGAAAAAATATTTACGCTTAGTCTGAGGAAGCTGTAATAATTATTACGCGTAAAAAAAGTATAACGCGTATTTAGAGTTTTCGAAAATCAATAACTAAAGGAGTGAAAGGTGTGATGAAGTTTTGAGGAGAGTATTTTACTGCTTGCTCCAATTAACTTGAATATTGATATAATCATCTTAAAGTGTAATAAAATGATACATTCAAATAAGACACTTTTAGGAATATACGAATTTTATATAATCAACCGTATTGGGGTGAAAGGTGGATAAACTGTTAGTTACTTTAGTTACACTTGGATCTAATATCTACTTATGGTAAATGATGAAGGTTGTAATGATGTATCACGAGGTGAACTGTCAATCCATATAATCAAGATGTCACGTGATCACGAAGTCAGTCGTCATTTCATTTTGATTATATGGTGTTCTCGACAGTATTTATTTTATTTTTAAGATAAATAGACGTAGTAATAATCTTGACGACGTAAATAACGCTCTTTTGCAGGTCCAGAATTGGTTTACTGCTAGTAATTTAGTTTTAAATGGGAGAAAAACTAAGTGCACAAGATTTGCCTTACCAAATGTCAAAAGTAGTAATTGTGAAATAGTGTTGAACAAAGAGAAATTGAAATTCGGCTTTAGAACAGTTTTCTTGGGGATAACGCTTGACTCTAGGCTTCATTTACCATCTCTTGCAGGACGACTAAGTTCAGCAGCATATGCTGTTAGAAAAATCCGCCAATTTACGGATGTTGATACCGCGAGACTAGTCTATTTTAGTTACTTTCATAGTATCATTGTCTTACGGTATTTTACTTTGGGGACGGGCTGCAGACATCGAGTTTATTTTTATTCCGCAGAAAAGAGCTGTAAGAGCCAAATACAATCCCCGCCGGTACGATTCTCTAAGGGAACTGTTAAAGGATATTAACATCATGACGGTACCTTGTCAATATATCTATGAAAACATGTGCGTTAGAAAGAATCTACATCTTTTTAGTAGACGATACGACAGACATAGTTATGTTACTAGAAATAGGGATCAACTAGTTCAAACTAAAGTAGACTAAAGTAGCCTCATCTTTTATGGGATACTGTTTAAAATGTTATAATAAGTTACCTCCCAATATATTGAAACTAAATGAAACGATATTTAAATCTTGTGTTAAACCACACTATGCAAGAAAGCGTATATTATTTAGCGCATTTTATTCTCAATATAATCCCCCAACTTATAAGTTGGGGGATTATATTTAGAATAAAATGCTTGGCTCAATGCTGGTCCTGCTCCACAGCTACTAGGGCGCACAAACAAATTTTTTAGCATTTACAAACAATGTTGGACCCGCTGAAGATTGTAAGACCATTATATTTTCATTGTATAGACTCAATTTAATTAGCACTGTATAATTTCATGCATTAACGGCATATGTGTGAGTACTGTGTACCTAAAACTATTATTATATTTTTTTCTTTGACTTGAAAGTCTAACTGATGGTGGCGCATGTGTTGGATCATTTGGCTCCCGTCAATATGGTTGAGCCGAATGGTGCTGGCGCGTGCGTCATGTTCGTGAACGGACGCCAACAGTTGAGACTGGTCATCTCTCAGCTGCCATGGTTTATTTTAATGATTTGATATTTGAATCGTTGCTCTTTCTATTCCGGACGCTTTTATCGTGCATTTTTTTTTACATCGTTCTCACATATATGTAGGTATGTTTAATTTCAACAAGAATGATGTAACCAAAACATTGTAAAACAAAAATTATTTAAAAGAATGTCCGTGGAGTTTCTTGCACGTTCTTCTCCATAGAGATCTATGCTTAGGAACGTGCAAATAGCATCATCTTATTTTACTGACTAACCTTGACAATTCAAAAGTACCTGTAAATGGTTTAATTGAAAGAAATAATTTGAGTTGTGGCGCCGGGGACTTTCAATACAGCTTTTACTTATATCCACACGCATAGGTACAATAATTAAAATAACGACATGATTTGAGCAATACTTAAAAATGACTGAACGAGACTGAACCCTCTCCCCCCTTCTTCGTAATCATTTCTATAATAAAAGAGAGAGGAACGGCGCTTGTCAGTAAAATCGGCACACTCTTTCGCACGGCAAACTCACTTGGTTAGCTCGCTAACGGCCGGCGGACGGCAAACTCGCGTTTTTGCTCATAATTGGCCGGAGGCTGGCCAGCGGACCACTATTTCCAAACATAATACAAAAACAATAGAATAACAATGGTTAAATTACAATTTACACAATCAATCATCAATCTTAATCAGTTGGTACATATGTGTTTACATGGGTTATAAATGTTATAATAATTATATTGATATTGCATCGTGCACATATGGATTGCGGCTTACCTTGTTATCACTTTACCCAAGCCTTCACTTCGACATATTAACAGAATCGACCGGCAAAAACATGTCGACGTATTTCCGGGGCTGGGACTATGAGCGGTGGAAACTCATAAACTAGCAGAAGATACGCAAAAAAGAATCGTTTAAAACTGTAATCTATTTAAAAAATAAATATGATTACGGATAATTGTGTTTTTGTTCTTTGTGGGTTCTTAACACTTACAAAGTTCTGTTCTGGATTGACCAAACAATGAGTGTGTAATAGATACATTAGACGAAATTACTGAAAACTTAATAATCCTCGGTAGTAAGGAATAAAGTGAAACAATAGCTTTAAATGTTTGTGTAAGGTATGTAATTAATCTGTATATTAATAAGTTAATAAACAAGAAGTGGTTTTGTGTTTATATTGTGATCTAACATTGTACTTATTAAAATCTTTTGATTACAGAGCAAAGATTCGGCTTATTGTTTCATTATAAAAAGTAAATACCTAACTACACAACATATTATATGTACATAAAATAATTGTGTGTAGTAGCTTCCTGCATTTTTTTTGTTCAGATTCACAAAATTCGGGATTCGAATTCAGCTAGTGTGGGGGCCAAAACACACTTCACGAGGGCGACGCGAGCCAGACAGCGTTGGAAATCGTCGTCAGGAAAAGACTTCAAGTGTTCTGAAAGGTATACATCCTTGCCGATAGCCGAGATCATACAACCAACATAATAATTAAGTGGGTATATTACTGCGATTTTGTTTGTGAGTTTTCATTGTTTTATTTTTCAGTATCAAAGTCCCCGTGCCGTGGAACGGGGTTACTCTGTAAAAACGAAACGCACCTCAACTATCGAAAAAGTACGTTTACTTCTTGCAGAAAAAATATTTTAAATGGTACAGTCAGAATTCACTAAAAACTTCGAAGAAATACCTTCTGTGCTGGAAACGTAAGTATTATCTTTACATTGAATTGCATTGGTTACAAGAATTGTGTATTTCTTTACAAATTATAACGACATTACGTTTCATTGCTACGACCGCCATTTTTAGGGTTCCGTACCCAAAGGGTAAAAACGGGACCCTATTACTAAGACTCCACTGTCCGTCTAGCGAGACAGTTAAGTTTTCACAGGTAATGTATTTCTGTTGCCGCTATAACTTTTTTTTCCTTAGCCTATTTTGTCCCTCAGCTGGGCAAAGGCCTCTCTCATAGCCTTCCAGACATTTTTTCTTGCGCCACCTCAAACCAGCCTTCGCGGTGAAATAATAAAAATTTAATTAATAAAATTAAAAATTAAGGGTAGCTCCCATACAAGAAACGTGTGAGAGTCCGACTCGTACTTGGCCGGTATTTTTTATATATCTAATAGCTTTTATACAACGTGGCTGCTTGATAGTTATCAATTTTGCACCACGTTTTATCGCGCATGATTTTATTTTATCGCGGAAGACTTATCAAACTAACCCCGTAACGGTTTTGTCGTATATGTAGGTCGCGCAAGTGGTGCGGACTTACAAGAAGACAGCGGCCACCCGCAGTTACAAGAACTACTACAGTTTTACTGCTAAAGTTATGATCAAGGAGCTGTGATGTTGGTTTATCTTTCAATTAAGATGGCTTTTGTTGAACGGATATTTTATAGATATTTTTTTTTTTGGATTTAATATTAAGTAATGCTTCTGATTTGTTAAAATGTATATTTTGTTGTGTGTTTCTCAAATTATATTAGGCTGATTTTAAACTGATTATAAGTGTTAAACATGTTTGGTTGGTGACCTATAAGTAGGTATTGGCTATTAGAAAATAAGCAAAACAGTGGCTGATAAGTTTATTTGTATTTGTTTGTTTTTTTTTTAACTTAGCACTTATCAGTTGTACTCATAGTTGCCCCGAAAATAATTTTTTGTTTATAAATAGACATTGAAATTGCAAAAAAAACATTTCTTTCTTTTGTTACGTAAATTGAGGCTACTTTAATCAAACTAACCCCATTTTTATTTCAACTTTGATAGGCCCGTTTTTATTTTATTTTCTTCCAAACTATCGAAAAAAATATTATTTTCTATTAAAGAATATAAAACTTAAAGTAATGTCGCCAGCACAGCATTTTTCTTATATTTTTCAAAATCTAATTGATGTAGTTATGTCAATTTTAATTTCAAAATAAATCAATTTAACCCCGTTTTACGATACCAAAAATCGATAAAATAATTTCAACAATACCACTCTAATTTTACGAAAATAATTTTTTGTTAAGAGATTTTATTAATAGTTGTTTTCCGAGATACTCAATTTAATTAAAGGCGTTTTTATTTTCGCACAGTGTCGTTTTAGTTTCGAGGTGATAAATATTCTGTAATAAATTTGTTCCAGCATCTCTCTCTAGCCATAACACTGCAATTCGAGATCGTCGAAGTAATGCTCTCTAAATCGAGTGATGGAGCTTCTGTGTTTGTTGATTGAACGTAAAGCTTACAAAGACAAAGTCAAAGTCAAAACGTTTATTCCAATTAGGCCATTAAAAGGCACTTTTGAACGTCAACATTACAGTACATTCCGTTCACAAAAGAAGATTCACAACACAAAAGGAGAAGAACGGACAAAAAACTCCATAGTTATTTTTTTCAAATAAAAGTTTTACAATATATGGTACTCACATATTTACAAATATTGCAAACCATTGATTTTACAGTGTGTGAGTTATTTATAGAAAAATAAAAAAATCCTAAAAAAAAACTGTATAGTAAAATACATTATGCCAACCAGTTAGATTTACTCTACACACTTAATTGTCCTATGGACCAGGATCAGCATGCTTCCAAGAATTTTTATCCTGAATATAATCGAATAATTTGTAATTTGCTCGTTTACAAAGTGTGCTTTTAACATAACTTTTAAATTTTCTTTCATTTAGTTCCAATATGTCACAAGGTATCATTAAGAATTGACATCTGAATGAGTTCTGTAGGTAATCCTGAATAAGATAAATTAAGGCTCAAGATTCGACTTGGCTAGTTTTGACACATGTACCTTATATTGTGTATCTTATATTTGGCTTTACTTATAATTTTTATGTTATACGCAAGTTGCAGTTTCTATATTGAACGGTCAATATATCTTACTGTTCTCGAATTTTGATTTCCTGGTAAGAACTAGCCAAGTTTAATCTTGAGACTTAATTTTATCTCTTGTCTTAACGGTAGAGTTAATTCCAAACATAATGCTTTGGAGTTTTTTTTTTTTTAATTTATTTATTTATATTTATTTATTTACTTTTATTTATTCAGTTCACAAGTTAGCTCTGCCCTCTTCAGTGAAGGTTCTCACAGAGTTTGTTTAACTGGGTTTCCTGCCTACCTCATGAGTCCAGTGGCCCGACCACAACGAGCATCATCTACCAGACTGAACCATCAGGAATGTTTAAACTATATTTGTCATCTTGTGTTATTATTTTGTTTTTGTTTACTCTTCTAAAATATGTTTGAACGAAAGAAAGTTTATTTTTAATTTCACAATGCCTTTGTTAAGTCTAGTGTGACAACAATATTACACATATTATGTTAGATTGTTTCAAACTCTGTTTTTGTATCAAAATATATAAATATAATTCTGATGCACAGAACTCTAACGGCCGGTCTCAATAACGTAACTACATTTAACCAACTGTCAAATTAGCTACCATGAGTAACTGAAACGTCGTGTTTGCGTTTCAGTAACACATGATAGATAGTAATTACAATATTTACTTTTGATCCACCTTTGGGAAAGCTTTGCACTGACCATAGATAGGTAGAGCCATAGAAAATAATGTAGAGCGTTTCAATAACGTTGTGACAGGTAACAGTGGATTGTTTAAAATACTATCTGTCAACAGAAGATATAAAAATAATTGTTTTTGTGATGAAGTGATAATGCGATGTATGCGGCTGGTATTGATTCTGCTGCAACTACAGAATCTGTGGAACGCTAAGAGAACAATTATATTTAACATGCCCAGTCATAGTTTGTGTTAGCTTTGATGTATTTCGGAAGTTGTCATAAAATTTATTTTGGTGGTATATCGCCACTACATCAGTGGTTGCTGAAATTCTATGCATTGGTCACAATGCTAGTAAGTATCTGTTGCAGACTCCATTAGAGTTTCAAAAGCTACAGCTAACGGAATAGTGTCTGATGTATCTCGTGCAAGAGCTGGCATATATCCTGATTATGAATAGTTTTAGAAATCACAATCTAATAACTATAATCATCTCCTTACATCGGATCCTTGAAGACATAATTAATACATAGGATGTGCATTGTCGAGACAGTTCCACTAAAATCTGGGTGGTTCCTCAAAATACCACTTCAGAAGTGGTCAGATCATGTGAGTACCACCTCACATGATCTGAACACTTCAATGTTATTGTATGAACTATAATAACTACATTAACACAGCCTGAGATTTGCTGGTGTTTCTTTTCAAAATAGCCGATTAGGAAACACCTATGCAGTTGAAATTGGAAGGAGAAAAAAAATGTCAACACACAAATGAAACACTTATTATTATTTTATGATAAAATATAGTTTTATTTGTGTTTTTACACACCTATTACTTTATTAACTTTCAAATAGGTATACAGTTACATTCATAACAGATTTTGAAAATACAGTCCCTTATACAAAATAATATGGATATGTAGGTGCCACGATGTAACCTCCTTGGCTGCAGGTCACTGGCAGACAAGTTAGTCGATCTATTTCTTCTTTCCGTGTCAATGCTAGCTCCTTGTATTATAATTATTATTGGGCCCAGTGGTTATGTTAACCGCAGCATCGGTTGCATTAATGAAATCCCCCAAAGTACAGGTGTATAGGTACTTGGGGCATTTCGCCAAGTTGTGTCTGTAGCGGCCTACTTGGGTGCGCAACCGACTTAGTGCTTTCCATAAAGGCCAAAGTAGATCACGTCTCACGATCAAGTAGTCGGCTGGTGGTAGGTGAAGTTCTTCCCACAGCTTGCTTAATTGAAGGGTCTGGCAAAATATAAATCATATTTAAATTAGGAATGTAAAATACAGGTAGATTGTTTTTGTATAGCAGACATGTACGAGTATTAGCTCTTTTTGAAAGCAGATGCCCTAAATAAACAATCTCTTAATTCTAATAAAGGCTACAAACTTTTTCCCACGACTTTCCATAGGTATACAAAAAGAATTTTCCAAATCCGACTAGTTCAGAGATTAGCACGTTCAAACAAACAAACTCTTCAGCTTTATTATTATACGAATATACCTGTGTAATAACGGTGTTCAGTCCCAATCATTTATTTCCAATTAGTTAAGTTCTGTTGAAAACTAATCCAATCCATTATCAATATTATCTGATCAAAATCCTTTTCATACCAATTCAATCCAGTTTGTAGTTTCTCACAGAGTTATTTTGGTAATTTGAAAACACATAATAAAAATTAATAGTCTAATATTGTATTTGGAGGATATTTTGTGGTGTCTCAGCAACAATTGTTCTACGCACATACTAGGTACACGTCATTCAAAAAGAACATCTTATGGAACTTCGATTTTTATAAAAAAACTCTATTTTATCTTCAGTGGGCTCCAATATAGGCAGAACTGATTTAAAAGGTGAAATTTGTTAACATTCTTGTCATCATATATAGATGTATGCGGGGATGTGTGCGAGGGATGTGTGTGAGGGATGTGTGCGAGGGATGTGTATGAGGAATGTGTGCGAGGAATGCGTGTGAGGGTTTTATACGAACAGAACAAAACTACACCGGATTGGTGCGAGGAATATGTGCGAGGGAAGAAAGCAAGGAAAGTGTGCGAGGGAATGTGAGCTTAAATATAGTACAATACTCTTTAATATAGTTCAATACGGTAATGTGGTAATATAATATAGTACGGGTGGCAACTCTACTCAGAACGCATCTGAAAACGAAATCCGATTTTATGTGTTCAAGTTCACTAAACTCGGAAATCTATATTAGCAAGTGTTGGGCTCGACACACTTAACGTCGGCGAGGCGAAGCAACGTTGAACATCCTCGTCAAGAAAGCCTTACACATACCTTACTCCTCACCACACACACACACCACATGCCTTACATTACTGCAACTAGTAGCAAAGTATACATAAAATATTTTTAATCTTCATAACCTTAAGAACACTATGGTTGGGCGCGTTTAGTAGCTCGATACTGCTTGGAAGTGAAGAATATGGATTTAAGTGTTCAATTTCAGTAGATCCAATCGTCATGGCCAGTTAGTGTCGACGCCTTAATTGCCATGTGCAGTTGTATGTGTATTTTGTAATTGAGCTTCTTTTAAATTGTACAATGTATGTAGTACAAACTCACTTATACATTATTGAACAGTATTGGCAAGTTTGTTCTGATATAGGCCAGAGCTGCACTATTTAAAGTATAGCTATGGCCTGTATGAGTACATGTTCGTTATTTGTAACGAACATAAACCGGACGGGAGCACCACCAATTCATTTTTACAGACCTTTTTCTGTACTTTGTATTTTTACATTCACATAGTGCAGGCCGTGACACACTTCACGGACCCTATCAGATATCGTTTGAATCGAATCCTAGCATAAAGAAGAGCATAGTTATAATAATTGGGCCAATTTCATGTCCTTAATTTTGTCATTGTTTATCACAATGGTAAAGATTGTCCGATTTGGAAGTAGTTGTAGGCACTATCGAGATCCACATGAAAAGCCTCGCCTTTTCTAAAAAAGGTTACTTTGTAGGAGAAAGTTGCAATACAGAAGATACATGAAGATGTACTGTGAAGCAGACTGGGGCAGCGGAAACAGCACTGCAAAACTCAACTCGAGTTCGTCGAAGATATGTTCTGCCCTTCGCTTGGTTGTGAAGATTTCACGTTTGTTTGTTTATATGTAAAGCTTCATAACCAAGCAAAGGCCAGCGCTACACCACTGCGAGCAGGGAGTACCAGACCGAGGCATGGTAAGTTGTCGAATAATTTAACATCACAAGAAATCATATATTGTTTGCGTAACCTATCATTTTAAAACAAAATTAATTGATTTTTTTTCCAGTATAATGTCCAACCCACTGCTTGACAGAGGGCCGCCCTTCTTGTTCCACATCCTTCCATCCTGAGCGACCGTTTTGTTACATTATGTTTCCTATGAAATTGAATGGTTTTGATCTTCATTCGGTATTATCATACGTGAAGCGTACCAGGAATACAAATAAAGGCAACCATAGCATGGCGCCTTAATTTCCCATAGTTCTGGAAAAAGTTTCAATAATTAAGTCGTTTCCTAATAAGTAAAATTTGTGCTTTCCTTTCTTTAAAAAAAATGAAATTTCAATTCTACAAGATTAAAATATTTGCCTTCAAATACACGAGTTTCACAGTGAGTCAGGAAGAATTAAGTATCAGTTCATTAGTCTTATTTCTAAGTATCTGTCCTGCCTGACTGTGCTGACCTATTTGCTCTTTAGTAACATGTAGCTGAGCAAAACTTGCACGACAGAGGCGCAATACAGGCAAAACCGAGACCGTTAAAGATCAAGCTCTGTGCTCTTCAGCTGAGGTAATGTATAAGAGAACTCTTCGCTTCCCTCATCTAAAGAGTGCAGTGCTCGACTATAGTGAGTATCATGTACCGGACCGAAACATCAGGAATGTCAAAACTTTTGAATTTCGTCATTTGTTATTATTTAAGTCCTTTTTCTTGATTGAAGACAATTTTGAATACCTACAAAGAAGTTTGATTTTGTATCAGTTTTTTGTTTTATTGAGGAAAAACAGCAGTACAAAACGTTAAGAAGACGTTAGGGTTGTGTCCTTTTTGTGTACAAACTTATTACTATTTTCTTAAATACAATAGTAGCGAATTTGTACTCACATAGGCCATAGCTGCACTACAACGAACATGAAGACCAGACTGGAGCATCGGATCTGGAAACCAAACGGCATGTTGTTATTTAAAATGTAATTATAATGTACCCTTTTCCAGGCCTGCTTTTGGTCTTATTAAGATTTGAAATTGGGGCAGACGTCTCACTTCAATTAATATGAGTAAATATGCAATGTTATAAGGTATAAAAAAATAAAATCATTAAAAAACAATTGTTCATGCAAATCAAGTGACCACAATTTAATTTACAGAGAACAAGAGCAAACACGTTTCACGATTACTTCCCGGGGCATCGAGAGAAGTTGCTCAATACTTTAAGATTATGTTTTTTTTAGTGTCATGTTCAAATTCACGACATTATGAATCATCATATTCAGATAGAATAGAGCGAGACACACATCACGACGATCAGCAGACTACGTTGACAATCCTGGACACAAAAATGTTTATATTTATGTACACAACAACCTGATAAAAAAGAATATAGTTACAATCAAATGATCCAATCGAAAACATGGCTTGCTTTGTTTTCACACACATCTTATCTTGTATTTGGCTTGACTTATAATGTTTATATTATACGCAAGTTAAGGTGTTATATTGAAATGTCAACATAATGTTACAAAAAAATTGCTGATAAAGAACTAGTCAAGTCAAATCTTGGACCTTAATTTTATCTTGACTCTTCATTACAGTTTTAACTTCAAACATAATTCATGGGAGTTCAATTCGAGTCTTCGAAGTAATGCTCTGTCCTTCGCTTGGTTGTGAAGGTTTCACGTTTGTTTGTGTAAATGTGAAGATCCATAACCATGCCAAGGCAAGCGCTACACCACTGCGAGCAGGGAGTACCAGACCGAGGCATGGTAAGTTGTCGAATTATTTTAACATCACATGAAATAATATATTGTTAGCGTAACGTATCATTTAAAAAAAAGTGATTGTATGTTTTTTCCAGGATAATGTGCAAAAATGTTCAACCCACTGCTTGACATAGGTCCGCTCTTCTTGTTCCACATCCCTCCATCCTGAACAACCGCTTTGTTACATTATTTGTTTCCTATGAAATTTAATGGTTAGTATATTCAATCTTCATTCGGTATTATCATACGTGAAGCGCTGCCAGGAATACAATCAACCTTTAGATCTGGACGAAGTTTGACATGTTATTATTTTAGTCCTTTTTTTGTTTGAAGACAAGTTTGAATACCTAAAAAGAAGTTTGATTTTGTTACAGTTTTCTGGTTTTAATGAGGAAAAGCAACAGTATGTCCTTTTGTTCACAAACTTTTGACTATTTTTTTAAAAACAATAGTGGAAAATTTGTGCTCACATGGGCCATAGCTGCACTACAACGAACATGAAGACCAGACTGGAGCATCGGATCTGGAAACCAAACGGCATGTTGTTATTTGAAATGTAATTATTATGTACCCTTATCCAGGCCAGCTTTTGGTCTTAATAAGATTTGAAATTGGGGCAGACGTCTCACTTCAATTAATATGAGTAAATATGCAATGTTATAAGGTATAAAAAAAATAAAATTATTAAAAAATAATTGTTCATGCAAATCAAGTGACCACAATTTAATTTACAGAGAACAAGAGCAAACGCGTTTCACGTTTACTTCCCGGAGCATCGAGAGAAGTTGCTCAATACTTTAAGATTATCTTTTTTTTAGTGTCATGTTCAAATTCACGACATTAGGAATAATCATATTCAGATAGAATATAGCGAGACACACATCACGACGATCAGCAGACTACGTTGACAATCCTGGACACAAAAATGTGTATATTTATGTACACAACACCCTGATAAAAAGAATATAGTTACAATGATCCCATCGAAAACATTGCTTGCTTTGTTTTCACACACATCTTATCTTATATTTGGCTTGTCTTATCATGTTTATATTATACGCAAGTTAAAGTGTTATATTGAAATGTCAACATATTTAAACAAAAAATTTGCTGACAAAGAACTAGTCACGTCAAATCTTGGGCCTTAATTTTATCTGGAGTAATCATTTTAAAACAAAAGTAATGGCATGTTTTTTCCAGGACAATGTTCAACCCAATGCTTGACATAGGTCCGCCCTTCTGGTGTCACGTCCCTCCATCCTGAGCGACGCTTTGTAACATTATGTTTCCTATGAAATTTAATGGTTTTGGATAGTATATTCAATCTTCATTCGGTATTATCATACGTGAAGCGCTGCCAGGAATACAATCAACCCTTAGATCTGAACGAAGTTTGACATGTTATTATTTTAGTCCTTTTTTTGTTTGAAGACAAGTTTGAATACCTAAAAAGAAGTTTGATTTTGTTACAGTTTTTCTGTTTTATTGAGGAAAAACAGAAGTACTAAACGTTAAGAAGACGTTGAAGTTATGTCCTTTTGGGCACACACTTTTTACTATTTTCGTAAATACAATAGTAGGAAGTTTGTACTCACTTAGGCCATAGCTGCACTACAACGAACATGAAGACCAGACTGGAGCATCGGATCTGGAAACCAAACGGCATGTTGTTATTTAAAATATAATTATTATGTACCCTTTTCCAGGAAAGCTTTTGGTCTTTATAAGATTTGAAATTTGGGCAGACGTGTCACTTCAATTAATATGGGTAAATATGCAATGTTTTAAGATAGGTATACAAAAATTAAATTTATTAAAAAGAAATTGTTCATGCAAATCAAGTGACCACAATTTAATTTACAGAGAACAAGAGCAAACGCGTTTCGCGATTGCTTCCCGGAGCTTCGCGAGAAGTTGCTCAATACTTTTGGAACATGATTTCCATAATGTCATGTTCAGTTTCGCGACATTATGAATAATCATGTTCAGATAGAATAAAGCGAGACACACTTCACAACGATCAGCACACTACGTTCACAATCTTGGTCACAAAAATGTGTATATTTATGTACACAACACCCTGATTCAGAAGAACATAGTTACAATGATCCCATCAAAAACATGGCTTGCCTTGTTTTCACACACATGTTAACTTATATTTGGATTGTCTTATTATGTTTATGTCGTACGGTATTTAGCTGTGGGGTCGGGCTGCTGACATTAAATCCATATTTATTTAACAAAAGAGAGCTGTCAGAGCCCTTTGTAATCTGCGTCGCCGTGATTATCTTAGGAAACTTTTAAAAAAGATTAATATTATGACAGTCCCTTGCCAATTCATTTATGAAAATATTATGTATGTGCGGAAAAATCGATATCTTTTTAGTAAAATTAGTGATAGACATAATTTAATACTAGAAATAAAGAAAAATTAGATCAACCATTTTTTAGATTAGCTAAAGTCTACACTTTTTTTATGGGGTATTGTGTTAAATGTTACAATAAAATGCCTTCTGACATATTTGAACTAAATGAAAGAAAATTTAAAAATTATGTTAAAAGTACACTTTGTAAACAAGCATATTACAAATTAGAAGATGAAAATTAGGATAAGAATGCTTGGAAACATGCTGGTCCTGCTCCATAGGACAATCAAGGAAGTAGACAAAATCAAACTGGTTGATTTATGTATTATTTTTATAGATGTACGGTTTCTTTTTTGTGTTTTTATTTTCTGTTTATTAATGGTTATGATTATCTGTAAATATGTGAGTACCATTTACCGAAATTTCTTTAGAAAATGAATAAGTTTACCTCTGCTGGTAATACTTTGTTCTTATAAGTAGCATACTTTGGGTGTATCGTCCTCACATAATATTAAATTAATTTCTGTATACCAAATTTTGTAAAATATTTATTTGAAAAAGTAACTATGGACTTTCTTGTCCGTTCTTCTCCATAAGAATCTACCTTTCCAAATGGACAGTAGAGTCACTTTATTAATGTAATATTATTATTTTACTGAACTGTAAATGCTGACGTTCAAAAGTGCCGTTTAATGGCCTAATTGAAATAAACGTTTTGACTTTGACTTTGAAAGGTTTTATATTGGAATGTCAACATATTAAAAAAAAAAATCTGCTGAAGACCTAGTCAAGTCAAATCTTGGACCTTAATTTTATCTTGACTCTTCATTACAGTTTTAACTTCAAACATAATTCATGGGAGTTCAATTCGAGTCTTCGAAGTAATGCTCTGTCCTTCGCTTGGTTGTGAAGGTTTCACGTTTGTGTGTTTATACGTAAAGCTTCATAAACAAGCCAAGGCCAGCGCAGCACCACTGTGAGCAGCGAGTACCAGACCGAGGCATGGTGAGTTGTCGAATTATTTTTAAATCACATGAAATCATATATTGTTAGCGTAACCTATCATTTAAAAACATAAGTGATTGTGTATTTTTTCCAGGATAATGTCCAACCCACTGCTTGACATAGGTCCGCCCTTCTTGTTCCACATCCCTCCATCCTGAGCGACCGTTTTGTTACATTATGTTTCCTTTGAAATTGAATGGTTTTGATCTTCATTCGGTATTATCATACGTGAAGCGCTGCCAGGAATACAAATAGAGGCAACGATAGCGTGGCTCATTAATTTCCCATAGATCTAGACAGAGTTTGAATAAATATGCTGTTTTCCTAATGAGCAAAATATGTGCATTCCTTTCTTTAAAAAAAATTAAATTTCAATTCTACAAGATTTAAATATTTGCCTTTAAATACACGAGTTTCACAGTTAGTCACGAACACTTAAGTATCAGTTCATTAGTCTTATTTCTAAGTATCTGTCCTGCCTGACTGTGCTGACCTATTTGCTCTTTAGTAACACGTAGCTGAGCAAAACTTGCACCACAGAGGCGCAATACAGGCAAAGCCGAGACCGTTAAAGATCAAGTTCTGTGCTCTTCAGCTGAGGTATTGTATAAGAGAACTCTTCGCTTCCCTCATCTAAAGAGTGCAGTGCTCGACTATAGTGAGCATCATGTACCGGACCGAAACATCAGGAATGTCAAAACTTTTGAATTTCGTCATTTGTTATTATTTCAGTCCTTTTTCTTGTTTGAAGACAAGTTTGAATACCTACAAAGAAGTTTGATTTTGTATCAGTTTTTTGTTTTATTGAGGAAAAACAGCAGTACAAAACGTTAAGAAGACGTTAGGGTTGTGTCCTTTTTGTGTACAAACTTATTACTATTTTCTTAAATACAATAGTAGCGAGTTTGTTCTCACATAGGCCATAGCTGCACTACAACGAACATGAAGACCAGACTGGAGCATCGGATCTGGAAACCAAACGGCATGTTGTTATTTAAAATGTAATTATAATGTACCCTTTTCCAGGCCAGCTTTTGGTCTTAATAAGATTTGAAATTGGGGCAGACGTCTTACTTCAATTAATATGAGTAAATATGCAATGTTATAAGGTATAAAAAAAATAATATTGTTAAAACGTAATTGTTCAAGCAAATCAAGTGACCACAATTTAATTTACAGAGAACAAGAGCAAACGCGTTTCACGATTACTTCCCGGGGCATCGAGAGAAGTTGCTCAATACTTTAAGATTATGTTTTTTTTAGTGTCATGTTCAAATTCACGACATTATGAATCATCATATTCAGATATAATAGAACTAGACACACATCACGACGATCAGCAGACTACGTTGACAATCCTGGACACAAAAATGTTTATATTTATGTACACAACACCCTGATAAAAAGAATATAGTTACAATGATCCCATCGAAAACATGGATTGCTTTGTTTTCACACACATCTTATCTTATATTTGGCTTGACTTATCATGTTTATGTTATACGCAAGTTAAGGTGTTATATTGAAATGTCAACATATTTAAACAAAAAATTTGCTGGTAAAGAACTAGTCACGTCAAATCTTGGGCCTTAATTTTATCTGGAGTAATCATTTTAAAACAAAAGTAATGGTATGTTTTTTCCAGGACAATGTTCAACCCACTGCTTGACATAGGTCCGCCCTTCTTGTGTCACATCCCTCCATCCTGAGCGACGCTTTGTAACATTATGTTTCCTATGAAATTTAATGGTTTCGGTTAGTATATTCAATCTTCATTCGGTATTATCATAGTGAAGGAATACAATTACGATTACGATTTCCAAAATGTATGAATAATCATGTTCAGATAGAATAGAGCGAGACACACATCACGACGATCAGCAGACTACGTTGACAATCCTGGACACAAAAATGTGAATATTTATGTACACAACAACCTGATAAAAAAGAATATAGTTAAAATCAAATGATCCCATCGAAAACATGGCTTGCTTTGTTTTCACACACATCTTATCTTGTATTTGGCTTGACTTATAATGTTTATGTTATACGCAAGTTAAGGTGTTATATCGAAATTTCAACATAATGTTACAAAAAAATTGCTGATAAGGAACTAGTCAAGTCAAATCTTGGACCTTAATTTTATCTTGACTCTTCATTACAGTTTTAACTTCAAACATAATTCATGGGAGTTCAATTCGAGTCTTCGAAGTAATGCTCTGTCCTTCGCTTGGTTGTGAAGGTTTCACGTTTGTTTGTGTAAATGTGAAGATCCATAACCATGCCAAGGCCAGCGCTACACCACTGCGAGCAGGGAGTACCAGACCGAGGCATGGTAAGTTGTCGAATTATTTTAACATCACATTAAAATCAAATATCATTAGCGTAACCCATCATTTTAAAACAAAAGTAATTGTGTGTTTTTCCAAGATAATGTGCAACCCAATGCTTGACATAGGTCCGCTCTTCTTGTTCCACATCCCTCCATCCTGAACAACCGCTTTGTTACATTATTTGTTTCCTAAGAAATTTAATGGTTTTGGTTAGTATATTCAATCTTCATTCGGTATTATCATACGTGAAGCGCTGCCAGGAATACAATCAACCCTTAGATCTGAACGAAGTTTGACATGTTATTATTTTAGTCCTTTTTTTGTTTGAAGACAAGTTTTAATACCTAAAAAGAAGTTTGATTTTGTTACAGTTTTCTGGTTTTAATGAGGAAAAGCAACAGTATGTCCTTTTGTTCACAAACTTTTGACTATTTTTTTAAAAACAATAGTGGAAAATTTGTGCTCACATGGGCCATAGCTGCACTGCAACGAACATGAAGACCAGACTGGAGCATCGGATCTGGAAACCAAACGGCATGTTGTTATTTGAAATGTAATTATTATGTACCCTTTTCCAGGAAAGCTTTTGGTCTTAATAAGATTTGAAATTTGGGCAGACGTGTCACTTCAATTAATATGGGTAAATATGCAATGTTTTAAACAAAAATTAAAATTATAAAAAGAAAATTGTTCATGCAAATGTAAACGTGTTTCGCGATTACTTCACGGAGCGTCGAGAGAAGTTGCTTAATACTATTGGAACATGATTTCCACAATGTCATGTTCAGTTTCACGACATTATGAATAATAATATTCAGATAGAATAGAGCGAGACACACTTCACGACGATCAGCAAACTACGTTGATAATCCTGGACACAAAAATGTTTACATTGATGTACACAACACCCTGATTAAGAAGAATATAATAACAATGATCCCATCTAAAACATGGCTTGCCTTGTTTTCACACACATCTTATCTTATACTTGGCTTGTCTTATCATGTTAATGTTATACGCAAGTTAAGGTTTTATATTGAAATATTAATATATTAAAAATAATATTTGCTGGTAAAGAACTAGTCAAGTTAAATCTTGGGCCTTAATTTTATCTTGACTCTTCGTTATAGTTTTAACTTCAAACATAATTCATGGGAGTTCAATTCGAGTCTTCGAAGTAATGCTCTGTCCTTCGCTTGGTTGTGAAGGTTTCACGTTTGTTTGTTTAAATGTGAAGCTCCATAACCAAGTCAAGGCCAGCGCTACACCACTGCGAGCAGGGAGTACCAGATCGAGGCATGGTGAGTTGTCGAATTATTTTTAAATCACATGAAATCATATATTGTTAGCGTAACCTATCATTTAAAAACATAAGTGATTGTGTGTTTTTTCCAGGATAATGTCCAACCCACTGCTTGACATAGGTCCGCCCTTCTTGTTCCACATCCCTCCATCCTGAGCGACCGTTTTGTTACATTATGTTTCCTTTGAAATTGAATGGTTTTGATCTTCATTCGGTATTATCATACGTGAAGCGCTGCCAGGAATACAAATAGAGGCAACGATAGCGTGGCTCATTAATTTCCCATAGATCTAGACAGAGTTTGAATAAATATGCTGTTTTCCTAATGAGCAAATTGTGTATTCCTTTCTTTAAAAAAAATGAAATTTCAATTCTACAAGATTTAAATATTTGCCTTCAAATACACGAGTTTCACAGTTAGTCAGGAAGAATTAAGTATCAGTTCATTAGTCTTATTTCTAAGTATCTTTCCTGCCTGTGTGCTGACCTATTCGCTCTTTAGTAACATGTAGCTGAGCAAAACTTGCACCAGGGAGGCGCAATAAAGGCAAAGCCGAGACCGTTAAAGATCAAGCTCTGTGCTCTTCAGCTGAGGTATTGTATAAGAGAACTCTTCGCTTCCCTCATCTAAAGAGTGCAGTGCTCGACTATAGTGAGCATCATGTACCAGACCGAAGCATCAGGAATGTTTCACTTGTTATTATTTTAGTCCTTTTTTTTGTTTGATTTTGTTTCAGAATTCTATTGCATTTTGTTTTTGTTGATCTAAGCATATACATAATATCACCCAAGTAAATTTATTTATTGAGAAAAACAACAGTACTAAACGTTTCGAAGACGTTGGAGTTATGTCCTGTTGTGGACATACTTTTCAACTATTTTCTTAAATACAATAGTGAAAAGTGTGTGCTCACATAGGCCATAGCTGCACTACAGCGAACAAGAAGACCAGACTGGAGCATCGGATCTGGAAACCAAACGGCATGTTGTTATTTAAAATGAACATCATAGTTTGATTATTATGTACCCTTTTCCAGGCCAGTTTTTGATCTAAACAAGATTTATAATTTGGATAGACGTCTCACTTCAACTTATATGTCTAAATATTAAACGTTTTAAGATAAACAAAAATTAAAATTATAAAAAGAAAATTGTTCATGCAAATGTAAACGTGTTTCGCGATTACTTCCCGGAGCGTCGAGAGAAGTTGCTTAATACTATTGGAACATGATTTCCACAATGTCATGTTCAGTTTCACTACATTATGAACAATAATATTCAGATAGAATAGAGTGAGACACACTTCACGACGATCAGCAGACTACGTTGACAATACTGTACACAAAGATGTGTATTCTTATATACACAACACCCTGATTAAGACGAATATAGTTAGAATGATCCCATCAACATCATGCTTTGTTTTCACACACATCTTATCTTATACTTGGCTTGTCTTATCATGTTTATGTTATACGCAAGTTAAGGTTTTATATTGAAATGTTAAGACAGTAAAAACAATATTTGCTGCTAAAGAACTAGCCAAACCGAATTTTGAGCCTTAATTTTATCTTGAGTCTTCGTTATAGTTTTAACTTCAAACATAATTCATGGGAGTTCAATTCCAGTCTTCGAAGTAATGCTCTGTCCTTCGCTTGGTTGTGAAGGTTTTACGTTTGTTTGTGTAAAATATGTGAAGCTCCATAAGCAAGCCAAGGCCAGCGCTACACCACTGCGAGCAGGGAGTACCAGATCGAGGCATGGTGAGTTGTCGAATTATTTTTACATCACATGAAATCATATATTGTTGACGTAACCTATCATTAAAAAAAAAAGTGATTGTGTGTTTTTTCCAGGATAATGTGCAAACATGTTCAACCCACTGCTTGACATAGGTCCGCCCTTCATGTTCCATATTCCTCCATCCTGAGCGACACTTTGTTACATTATGTTTTCTATGAAATTTAATGGTTTTGGTTAGTATATTCAATCTTCATTCGGTATTATCATACGTGAAGCGCTGCCAGGAATACAAATAGAGGCAACGATAGCGTGGCTCATTAATTTCCCATAGATCTAGAGAGAGTTTGAATAAATATGCCATTTTCCTAATGAGCAAAATATGTGCCTTTCTTTTTAAAAATAACGTAATTTCAATACTACAAGATTCAAATATTTGCCTTCAAATACACGAGTTTCACAGCGCGTCAGGAACAATTAAGTATCAGTTCATTAGTCTTATTTCTTAGTATCTGTCCTGCCTGACTGTGCTGACCTATTTGCTCTTTAGTAACACGTAGCTGAGCAAAACTTACACCACAGAGGCGCAATACAGGCAAAACCGAGACCGTTAAAGATCAAGCTCTGTGCTCTTCAGCTGAGGTAATGTATAAGAGAACTCTTCGCTTCCCTCATCTAAAGAGTGCAGTGCTCGACTATAGTGAGCATCATGTACCGGACCGAAACATCAGAAATGTCAAAACTTTATATTTTCGTCACTTGTTATTATTTTAGTCCTTTTTCTTGTTTGAAGACAAGTTTGAATACCTACAAAGAAGTTTGATTATGTTTCAGTTTTTTGTTTTATTGAGGAAAAACAGCAGTACAAAACGTTAAGAAGACGTTGAAGTTATGTCCTTTTGGGCACACACTTTTTACTATTTTCGTAAATACAATAGTAGGAAGTTTGTACTCACTTAGGCCATAGCTGCACTACAACGAACATGAAGACCAGACTGGAGCATCGGATCTGGAAACCAAACGGCATGTTGTTATTTAAAATATAATTATTATGTACCCTTTTCCAGGAAAGCTTTTGGTCTTTATAAGATTTGAAATTTGGGCAGACGTGTCACTTCAATTAATATGGGTAAATATGCAATGTTTTAAGATAGGTATACAAAAATTAAATTTATTAAAAAGAAATTGTTCATGCAAATCAAGTGACCACAATTTAATTTACAGAGAACAAGAGCAAACGCGTTTCGCGATTGCTTCCCGGAGCTTCGCGAGAAGTTGCTCAATACTTTTGGAACATGATTTCCATAATGTCATGTTCAGTTTCGCAACATTATGAATAATCATGTTCAGATAGAATAAAGCGAGACACACTTCACAACAATCAGCACACTACGTTCACAATCTTGGTCACAAAAATGTGTATATTTATGTACACAACACCCTGATTCAGAAGAACATAGTTACAATGATCCCATCAAAAACATGGCTTGCCTTGTTTTCACACACATGTTAACTTATATTTGGATTGTCTTATTATGTTTATGTCGTACGGTATTTAGCTGTGGGGTCGGGCTGCTGACATTAAATCCATATTTATTTAACAAAAGAGAGCTGTCAGAGCCCTTTGTAATCTGCGTCGCCGTGATTATCTTAGGAAACTTTTAAAAAAGATTAATATTATGACAGTCCCTTGCCAATTCATTTATGAAAATATTATGTATGTGCGGAAAAATCGATATCTTTTTAGTAAAATTAGTGATAGACATAATTTAATACTAGAAATAAAGAAAAATTAGATCAACCATTTTTTAGATTAGCTAAAGTCTACACTTTTTTTATGGGGTATTGTGTTAAATGTTACAATAAAATGCCTTCTGACATATTTGAACTAAATGAAAGAAAATTTAAAAATTATGTTAAAAGTACACTTTGTAAACAAGCATATTACAAATTAGAAGATGAAAATTAGGATAAGAATGCTTGGAAACATGCTGGTCCTGCTCCATAGGACAATCAAGGAAGTAGACAAAATCAAACTGGTTGATTTATGTATTATTTTTATAGATGTACGGTTTCTTTTTTGTGTTTTTATTTTCTGTTTATTAATGGTTATGATTATCTGTAAATATGTGAGTACCATTTACCGAAATTTCTTTAGAAAATGAATAAGTTTACCTCTGCTGGTAATACTTTGTTCTTATAAGTAGCATACTTTGGGTGTATCGTCCTCACATAATATTAAATTAATTTCTGTATACCAAATTTTGTAAAATATTTATTTGAAAAAGTAACTATGGACTTTCTTGTCCGTTCTTCTCCATAAGAATCTACCTTTCCAAATGGACAGTAGAGTCACTTTATTAATGTAATATTATTATTTTACTGAACTGTAAATGCTGACGTTCAAAAGTGCCGTTTAATGGCCTAATTGAAATAAACGTTTTGACTTTGACTTTGAAAGGTTTTATATTGGAATGTCAACATATTAAAAAAAAAAATCTGCTGAAGACCTAGTCAAGTCAAATCTTGGACCTTAATTTTATCTTGACTCTTCATTACAGTTTTAACTTCAAACATAATTCATGGGAGTTCAATTCGAGTCTTCGAAGTAATGCTCTGTCCTTCGCTTGGTTGTGAAGGTTTCACGTTTGTGTGTTTATACGTAAAGCTTCATAAACAAGCCAAGGCCAGCGCAGCACCACTGTGAGCAGCGAGTACCAGACCGAGGCATGGTGAGTTGTCGAATTATTTTTAAATCACATGAAATCATATATTGTTAGCGTAACCTATCATTTAAAAACATAAGTGATTGTGTGTTTTTTCCAGGATAATGTCCAACCCACTGCTTGACATAGGTCCGCCCTTCTTGTTCCACATCCCTCCATCCTGAGCGACCGTTTTGTTACATTATGTTTCCTTTGAAATTGAATGGTTTTGATCTTCATTCGGTATTATCATACGTGAAGCGCTGCCAGGAATACAAATAGAGGCAACGATAGCGTGGCTCATTAATTTCCCATAGATCTAGACAGAGTTTGAATAAATATGCTGTTTTCCTAATGAGCAAAATATGTGCATTCCTTTCTTTAAAAAAAATTAAATTTCAATTCTACAAGATTTAAATATTTGCCTTTAAATACACGAGTTTCACAGTTAGTCACGAACACTTAAGTATCAGTTCATTAGTCTTATTTCTAAGTATCTGTCCTGCCTGACTGTGCTGACCTATTTGCTCTTTAGTAACACGTAGCTGAGCAAAACTTGCACCACAGAGGCGCAATACAGGCAAAGCCGAGACCGTTAAAGATCAAGTTCTGTGCTCTTCAGCTGAGGTATTGTATAAGAGAACTCTTCGCTTCCCTCATCTAAAGAGTGCAGTGCTCGACTATAGTGAGCATCATGTACCGGACCGAAACATCAGGAATGTCAAAACTTTTGAATTTCGTCATTTGTTATTATTTCAGTCCTTTTTCTTGTTTGAAGACAAGTTTGAATACCTACAAAGAAGTTTGATTTTGTATCAGTTTTTTGTTTTATTGAGGAAAAACAGCAGTACAAAACGTTAAGAAGACGTTAGGGTTGTGTCCTTTTTGTGTACAAACTTATTACTATTTTCTTAAATACAATAGTAGCGAGTTTGTTCTCACATAGGCCATAGCTGCACTACAACGAACATGAAGACCAGACTGGAGCATCGGATCTGGAAACCAAACGGCATGTTGTTATTTAAAATGTAATTATAATGTACCCTTTTCCAGGCCAGCTTTTGGTCTTAATAAGATTTGAAATTGGGGCAGACGTCTTACTTCAATTAATATGAGTAAATATGCAATGTTATAAGGTATAAAAAAAATAATATTGTTAAAACGTAATTGTTCAAGCAAATCAAGTGACCACAATTTAATTTACAGAGAACAAGAGCAAACGCGTTTCACGATTACTTCCCGGGGCATCGAGAGAAGTTGCTCAATACTTTAAGATTATGTTTTTTTTAGTGTCATGTTCAAATTCACGACATTATGAATCATCATATTCAGATATAATAGAACTAGACACACATCACGACGATCAGCAGACTACGTTGACAATCCTGGACACAAAAATGTTTATATTTATGTACACAACACCCTGATAAAAAGAATATAGTTACAATGATCCCATCGAAAACATGGATTGCTTTGTTTTCACACACATCTTATCTTATATTTGGCTTGACTTATCATGTTTATGTTATACGCAAGTTAAGGTGTTATATTGAAATGTCAACATATTTAAACAAAAAATTTGCTGGTAAAGAACTAGTCACGTCAAATCTTGGGCCTTAATTTTATCTGGAGTAATCATTTTAAAACAAAAGTAATGGTATGTTTTTTCCAGGACAATGTTCAACCCACTGCTTGACATAGGTCCGCCCTTCTTGTGTCACATCCCTCCATCCTGAGCGACGCTTTGTAACATTATGTTTCCTATGAAATTTAATGGTTTCGGTTAGTATATTCAATCTTCATTCGGTATTATCATAGTGAAGGAATACAATTACGATTACGATTTCCAAAATGTATGAATAATCATGTTCAGATAGAATAGAGCGAGACACACATCACGACGATCAGCAGACTACGTTGACAATCCTGGACACAAAAATGTGAATATTTATGTACACAACAACCTGATAAAAAAGAATATAGTTAAAATCAAATGATCCCATCGAAAACATGGCTTGCTTTGTTTTCACACACATCTTATCTTGTATTTGGCTTGACTTATAATGTTTATGTTATACGCAAGTTAAGGTGTTATATCGAAATTTCAACATAATGTTACAAAAAAATTGCTGATAAGGAACTAGTCAAGTCAAATCTTGGACCTTAATTTTATCTTGACTCTTCATTACAGTTTTAACTTCAAACATAATTCATGGGAGTTCAATTCGAGTCTTCGAAGTAATGCTCTGTCCTTCGCTTGGTTGTGAAGGTTTCACGTTTGTTTGTGTAAATGTGAAGATCCATAACCATGCCAAGGCCAGCGCTACACCACTGCGAGCAGGGAGTACCAGACCGAGGCATGGTAAGTTGTCGAATTATTTTAACATCACATTAAAATCAAATATCATTAGCGTAACCCATCATTTTAAAACAAAAGTAATTGTGTGTTTTTCCAAGATAATGTGCAACCCAATGCTTGACATAGGTCCGCTCTTCTTGTTCCACATCCCTCCATCCTGAACAACCGCTTTGTTACATTATTTGTTTCCTAAGAAATTTAATGGTTTTGGTTAGTATATTCAATCTTCATTCGGTATTATCATACGTGAAGCGCTGCCAGGAATACAATCAACCCTTAGATCTGAACGAAGTTTGACATGTTATTATTTTAGTCCTTTTTTTGTTTGAAGACAAGTTTTAATACCTAAAAAGAAGTTTGATTTTGTTACAGTTTTCTGGTTTTAATGAGGAAAAGCAACAGTATGTCCTTTTGTTCACAAACTTTTGACTATTTTTTTAAAAACAATAGTGGAAAATTTGTGCTCACATGGGCCATAGCTGCACTGCAACGAACATGAAGACCAGACTGGAGCATCGGATCTGGAAACCAAACGGCATGTTGTTATTTGAAATGTAATTATTATGTACCCTTTTCCAGGAAAGCTTTTGGTCTTAATAAGATTTGAAATTTGGGCAGACGTGTCACTTCAATTAATATGGGTAAATATGCAATGTTTTAAACAAAAATTAAAATTATAAAAAGAAAATTGTTCATGCAAATGTAAACGTGTTTCGCGATTACTTCACGGAGCGTCGAGAGAAGTTGCTTAATACTATTGGAACATGATTTCCACAATGTCATGTTCAGTTTCACGACATTATGAATAATAATATTCAGATAGAATAGAGCGAGACACACTTCACGACGATCAGCAAACTACGTTGATAATCCTGGACACAAAAATGTTTACATTGATGTACACAACACCCTGATTAAGAAGAATATAATAACAATGATCCCATCTAAAACATGGCTTGCCTTGTTTTCACACACATCTTATCTTATACTTGGCTTGTCTTATCATGTTAATGTTATACGCAAGTTAAGGTTTTATATTGAAATATTAATATATTAAAAATAATATTTGCTGGTAAAGAACTAGTCAAGTTAAATCTTGGGCCTTAATTTTATCTTGACTCTTCGTTATAGTTTTAACTTCAAACATAATTCATGGGAGTTCAATTCGAGTCTTCGAAGTAATGCTCTGTCCTTCGCTTGGTTGTGAAGGTTTCACGTTTGTTTGTTTAAATGTGAAGCTCCATAACCAAGTCAAGGCCAGCGCTACACCACTGCGAGCAGGGAGTACCAGATCGAGGCATGGTGAGTTGTCGAATTATTTTTAAATCACATGAAATCATATATTGTTAGCGTAACCTATCATTTAAAAACATAAGTGATTGTGTGTTTTTTCCAGGATAATGTCCAACCCACTGCTTGACATAGGTCCGCCCTTCTTGTTCCACATCCCTCCATCCTGAGCGACCGTTTTGTTACATTATGTTTCCTTTGAAATTGAATGGTTTTGATCTTCATTCGGTATTATCATACGTGAAGCGCTGCCAGGAATACAAATAGAGGCAACGATAGCGTGGCTCATTAATTTCCCATAGATCTAGACAGAGTTTGAATAAATATGCTGTTTTCCTAATGAGCAAATTGTGTATTCCTTTCTTTAAAAAAAATGAAATTTCAATTCTACAAGATTTAAATATTTGCCTTCAAATACACGAGTTTCACAGTTAGTCAGGAAGAATTAAGTATCAGTTCATTAGTCTTATTTCTAAGTATCTTTCCTGCCTGTGTGCTGACCTATTCGCTCTTTAGTAACATGTAGCTGAGCAAAACTTGCACCAGGGAGGCGCAATAAAGGCAAAGCCGAGACCGTTAAAGATCAAGCTCTGTGCTCTTCAGCTGAGGTATTGTATAAGAGAACTCTTCGCTTCCCTCATCTAAAGAGTGCAGTGCTCGACTATAGTGAGCATCATGTACCAGACCGAAGCATCAGGAATGTTTCACTTGTTATTATTTTAGTCCTTTTTTTTGTTTGATTTTGTTTCAGAATTCTATTGCATTTTGTTTTTGTTGATCTAAGCATATACATAATATCACCCAAGTAAATTTATTTATTGAGAAAAACAACAGTACTAAACGTTTCGAAGACGTTGGAGTTATGTCCTGTTGTGGACATACTTTTCAACTATTTTCTTAAATACAATAGTGAAAAGTGTGTGCTCACATAGGCCATAGCTGCACTACAGCGAACAAGAAGACCAGACTGGAGCATCGGATCTGGAAACCAAACGGCATGTTGTTATTTAAAATGAACATCATAGTTTGATTATTATGTACCCTTTTCCAGGCCAGTTTTTGATCTAAACAAGATTTATAATTTGGATAGACGTCTCACTTCAACTTATATGTCTAAATATTAAACGTTTTAAGATAAACAAAAATTAAAATTATAAAAAGAAAATTGTTCATGCAAATGTAAACGTGTTTCGCGATTACTTCCCGGAGCGTCGAGAGAAGTTGCTTAATACTATTGGAACATGATTTCCACAATGTCATGTTCAGTTTCACTACATTATGAACAATAATATTCAGATAGAATAGAGTGAGACACACTTCACGACGATCAGCAGACTACGTTGACAATACTGTACACAAAGATGTGTATTCTTATATACACAACACCCTGATTAAGACGAATATAGTTAGAATGATCCCATCAACATCATGCTTTGTTTTCACACACATCTTATCTTATACTTGGCTTGTCTTATCATGTTTATGTTATACGCAAGTTAAGGTTTTATATTGAAATGTTAAGACAGTAAAAACAATATTTGCTGCTAAAGAACTAGCCAAACCGAATTTTGAGCCTTAATTTTATCTTGAGTCTTCGTTATAGTTTTAACTTCAAACATAATTCATGGGAGTTCAATTCCAGTCTTCGAAGTAATGCTCTGTCCTTCGCTTGGTTGTGAAGGTTTTACGTTTGTTTGTGTAAAATATGTGAAGCTCCATAAGCAAGCCAAGGCCAGCGCTACACCACTGCGAGCAGGGAGTACCAGATCGAGGCATGGTGAGTTGTCGAATTATTTTTACATCACATGAAATCATATATTGTTGACGTAACCTATCATTAAAAAAAAAAGTGATTGTGTGTTTTTTCCAGGATAATGTGCAAACATGTTCAACCCACTGCTTGACATAGGTCCGCCCTTCATGTTCCATATTCCTCCATCCTGAGCGACACTTTGTTACATTATGTTTTCTATGAAATTTAATGGTTTTGGTTAGTATATTCAATCTTCATTCGGTATTATCATACGTGAAGCGCTGCCAGGAATACAAATAGAGGCAACGATAGCGTGGCTCATTAATTTCCCATAGATCTAGAGAGAGTTTGAATAAATATGCCATTTTCCTAATGAGCAAAATATGTGCCTTTCTTTTTAAAAATAACGTAATTTCAATACTACAAGATTCAAATATTTGCCTTCAAATACACGAGTTTCACAGCGCGTCAGGAACAATTAAGTATCAGTTCATTAGTCTTATTTCTTAGTATCTGTCCTGCCTGACTGTGCTGACCTATTTGCTCTTTAGTAACACGTAGCTGAGCAAAACTTACACCACAGAGGCGCAATACAGGCAAAACCGAGACCGTTAAAGATCAAGCTCTGTGCTCTTCAGCTGAGGTAATGTATAAGAGAACTCTTCGCTTCCCTCATCTAAAGAGTGCAGTGCTCGACTATAGTGAGCATCATGTACCGGACCGAAACATCAGAAATGTCAAAACTTTATATTTTCGTCACTTGTTATTATTTTAGTCCTTTTTCTTGTTTGAAGACAAGTTTGAATACCTACAAAGAAGTTTGATTATGTTTCAGTTTTTTGTTTTATTGAGGAAAAACAGCAGTACAAAACGTTAAGAAGACGTTGAAGTTATGTCCTTTTGGGCACACACTTTTTACTATTTTCGTAAATACAATAGTAGGAAGTTTGTACTCACTTAGGCCATAGCTGCACTACAACGAACATGAAGACCAGACTGGAGCATCGGATCTGGAAACCAAACGGCATGTTGTTATTTAAAATATAATTATTATGTACCCTTTTCCAGGAAAGCTTTTGGTCTTTATAAGATTTGAAATTTGGGCAGACGTGTCACTTCAATTAATATGGGTAAATATGCAATGTTTTAAGATAGGTATACAAAAATTAAATTTATTAAAAAGAAATTGTTCATGCAAATCAAGTGACCACAATTTAATTTACAGAGAACAAGAGCAAACGCGTTTCGCGATTGCTTCCCGGAGCTTCGCGAGAAGTTGCTCAATACTTTTGGAACATGATTTCCATAATGTCATGTTCAGTTTCGCAACATTATGAATAATCATGTTCAGATAGAATAAAGCGAGACACACTTCACAACAATCAGCACACTACGTTCACAATCTTGGTCACAAAAATGTGTATATTTATGTACACAACACCCTGATTCAGAAGAACATAGTTACAATGATCCCATCAAAAACATGGCTTGCCTTGTTTTCACACACATGTTAACTTATATTTGGATTGTCTTATTATGTTTATGTCGTACGGTATTTAGCTGTGGGGTCGGGCTGCTGACATTAAATCCATATTTATTTAACAAAAGAGAGCTGTCAGAGCCCTTTGTAATCTGCGTCGCCGTGATTATCTTAGGAAACTTTTAAAAAAGATTAATATTATGACAGTCCCTTGCCAATTCATTTATGAAAATATTATGTATGTGCGGAAAAATCGATATCTTTTTAGTAAAATTAGTGATAGACATAATTTAATACTAGAAATAAAGAAAAATTAGATCAACCATTTTTTAGATTAGCTAAAGTCTACACTTTTTTTATGGGGTATTGTGTTAAATGTTACAATAAAATGCCTTCTGACATATTTGAACTAAATGAAAGAAAATTTAAAAATTATGTTAAAAGTACACTTTGTAAACAAGCATATTACAAATTAGAAGATGAAAATTAGGATAAGAATGCTTGGAAACATGCTGGTCCTGCTCCATAGGACAATCAAGGAAGTAGACAAAATCAAACTGGTTGATTTATGTATTATTTTTATAGATGTACGGTTTCTTTTTTGTGTTTTTATTTTCTGTTTATTAATGGTTATGATTATCTGTAAATATGTGAGTACCATTTACCGAAATTTCTTTAGAAAATGAATAAGTTTACCTCTGCTGGTAATACTTTGTTCTTATAAGTAGCATACTTTGGGTGTATCGTCCTCACATAATATTAAATTAATTTCTGTATACCAAATTTTGTAAAATATTTATTTGAAAAAGTAACTATGGACTTTCTTGTCCGTTCTTCTCCATAAGAATCTACCTTTCCAAATGGACAGTAGAGTCACTTTATTAATGTAATATTATTATTTTACTGAACTGTAAATGCTGACGTTCAAAAGTGCCGTTTAATGGCCTAATTGAAATAAACGTTTTGACTTTGACTTTGAAAGGTTTTATATTGGAATGTCAACATATTAAAAAAAAAAATCTGCTGAAGACCTAGTCAAGTCAAATCTTGGACCTTAATTTTATCTTGACTCTTCATTACAGTTTTAACTTCAAACATAATTCATGGGAGTTCAATTCGAGTCTTCGAAGTAATGCTCTGTCCTTCGCTTGGTTGTGAAGGTTTCACGTTTGTGTGTTTATACGTAAAGCTTCATAAACAAGCCAAGGCCAGCGCAGCACCACTGTGAGCAGCGAGTACCAGACCGAGGCATGGTGAGTTGTCGAATTATTTTTAAATCACATGAAATCATATATTGTTAGCGTAACCTATCATTTAAAAACATAAGTGATTGTGTGTTTTTTCCAGGATAATGTCCAACCCACTGCTTGACATAGGTCCGCCCTTCTTGTTCCACATCCCTCCATCCTGAGCGACCGTTTTGTTACATTATGTTTCCTTTGAAATTGAATGGTTTTGATCTTCATTCGGTATTATCATACGTGAAGCGCTGCCAGGAATACAAATAGAGGCAACGATAGCGTGGCTCATTAATTTCCCATAGATCTAGACAGAGTTTGAATAAATATGCTGTTTTCCTAATGAGCAAAATATGTGCATTCCTTTCTTTAAAAAAAATTAAATTTCAATTCTACAAGATTTAAATATTTGCCTTTAAATACACGAGTTTCACAGTTAGTCACGAACACTTAAGTATCAGTTCATTAGTCTTATTTCTAAGTATCTGTCCTGCCTGACTGTGCTGACCTATTTGCTCTTTAGTAACACGTAGCTGAGCAAAACTTGCACCACAGAGGCGCAATACAGGCAAAGCCGAGACCGTTAAAGATCAAGTTCTGTGCTCTTCAGCTGAGGTATTGTATAAGAGAACTCTTCGCTTCCCTCATCTAAAGAGTGCAGTGCTCGACTATAGTGAGCATCATGTACCGGACCGAAACATCAGGAATGTCAAAACTTTTGAATTTCGTCATTTGTTATTATTTCAGTCCTTTTTCTTGTTTGAAGACAAGTTTGAATACCTACAAAGAAGTTTGATTTTGTATCAGTTTTTTGTTTTATTGAGGAAAAACAGCAGTACAAAACGTTAAGAAGACGTTAGGGTTGTGTCCTTTTTGTGTACAAACTTATTACTATTTTCTTAAATACAATAGTAGCGAGTTTGTTCTCACATAGGCCATAGCTGCACTACAACGAACATGAAGACCAGACTGGAGCATCGGATCTGGAAACCAAACGGCATGTTGTTATTTAAAATGTAATTATAATGTACCCTTTTCCAGGCCAGCTTTTGGTCTTAATAAGATTTGAAATTGGGGCAGACGTCTTACTTCAATTAATATGAGTAAATATGCAATGTTATAAGGTATAAAAAAAATAATATTGTTAAAACGTAATTGTTCAAGCAAATCAAGTGACCACAATTTAATTTACAGAGAACAAGAGCAAACGCGTTTCACGATTACTTCCCGGGGCATCGAGAGAAGTTGCTCAATACTTTAAGATTATGTTTTTTTTAGTGTCATGTTCAAATTCACGACATTATGAATCATCATATTCAGATATAATAGAACTAGACACACATCACGACGATCAGCAGACTACGTTGACAATCCTGGACACAAAAATGTTTATATTTATGTACACAACACCCTGATAAAAAGAATATAGTTACAATGATCCCATCGAAAACATGGATTGCTTTGTTTTCACACACATCTTATCTTATATTTGGCTTGACTTATCATGTTTATGTTATACGCAAGTTAAGGTGTTATATTGAAATGTCAACATATTTAAACAAAAAATTTGCTGGTAAAGAACTAGTCACGTCAAATCTTGGGCCTTAATTTTATCTGGAGTAATCATTTTAAAACAAAAGTAATGGTATGTTTTTTCCAGGACAATGTTCAACCCACTGCTTGACATAGGTCCGCCCTTCTTGTGTCACATCCCTCCATCCTGAGCGACGCTTTGTAACATTATGTTTCCTATGAAATTTAATGGTTTCGGTTAGTATATTCAATCTTCATTCGGTATTATCATAGTGAAGGAATACAATTACGATTACGATTTCCAAAATGTATGAATAATCATGTTCAGATAGAATAGAGCGAGACACACATCACGACGATCAGCAGACTACGTTGACAATCCTGGACACAAAAATGTGAATATTTATGTACACAACAACCTGATAAAAAAGAATATAGTTAAAATCAAATGATCCCATCGAAAACATGGCTTGCTTTGTTTTCACACACATCTTATCTTGTATTTGGCTTGACTTATAATGTTTATGTTATACGCAAGTTAAGGTGTTATATCGAAATTTCAACATAATGTTACAAAAAAATTGCTGATAAGGAACTAGTCAAGTCAAATCTTGGACCTTAATTTTATCTTGACTCTTCATTACAGTTTTAACTTCAAACATAATTCATGGGAGTTCAATTCGAGTCTTCGAAGTAATGCTCTGTCCTTCGCTTGGTTGTGAAGGTTTCACGTTTGTTTGTGTAAATGTGAAGATCCATAACCATGCCAAGGCCAGCGCTACACCACTGCGAGCAGGGAGTACCAGACCGAGGCATGGTAAGTTGTCGAATTATTTTAACATCACATTAAAATCAAATATCATTAGCGTAACCCATCATTTTAAAACAAAAGTAATTGTGTGTTTTTCCAAGATAATGTGCAACCCAATGCTTGACATAGGTCCGCTCTTCTTGTTCCACATCCCTCCATCCTGAACAACCGCTTTGTTACATTATTTGTTTCCTAAGAAATTTAATGGTTTTGGTTAGTATATTCAATCTTCATTCGGTATTATCATACGTGAAGCGCTGCCAGGAATACAATCAACCCTTAGATCTGAACGAAGTTTGACATGTTATTATTTTAGTCCTTTTTTTGTTTGAAGACAAGTTTTAATACCTAAAAAGAAGTTTGATTTTGTTACAGTTTTCTGGTTTTAATGAGGAAAAGCAACAGTATGTCCTTTTGTTCACAAACTTTTGACTATTTTTTTAAAAACAATAGTGGAAAATTTGTGCTCACATGGGCCATAGCTGCACTGCAACGAACATGAAGACCAGACTGGAGCATCGGATCTGGAAACCAAACGGCATGTTGTTATTTGAAATGTAATTATTATGTACCCTTTTCCAGGAAAGCTTTTGGTCTTAATAAGATTTGAAATTTGGGCAGACGTGTCACTTCAATTAATATGGGTAAATATGCAATGTTTTAAACAAAAATTAAAATTATAAAAAGAAAATTGTTCATGCAAATGTAAACGTGTTTCGCGATTACTTCACGGAGCGTCGAGAGAAGTTGCTTAATACTATTGGAACATGATTTCCACAATGTCATGTTCAGTTTCACGACATTATGAATAATAATATTCAGATAGAATAGAGCGAGACACACTTCACGACGATCAGCAAACTACGTTGATAATCCTGGACACAAAAATGTTTACATTGATGTACACAACACCCTGATTAAGAAGAATATAATAACAATGATCCCATCTAAAACATGGCTTGCCTTGTTTTCACACACATCTTATCTTATACTTGGCTTGTCTTATCATGTTAATGTTATACGCAAGTTAAGGTTTTATATTGAAATATTAATATATTAAAAATAATATTTGCTGGTAAAGAACTAGTCAAGTTAAATCTTGGGCCTTAATTTTATCTTGACTCTTCGTTATAGTTTTAACTTCAAACATAATTCATGGGAGTTCAATTCGAGTCTTCGAAGTAATGCTCTGTCCTTCGCTTGGTTGTGAAGGTTTCACGTTTGTTTGTTTAAATGTGAAGCTCCATAACCAAGTCAAGGCCAGCGCTACACCACTGCGAGCAGGGAGTACCAGATCGAGGCATGGTGAGTTGTCGAATTATTTTTAAATCACATGAAATCATATATTGTTAGCGTAACCTATCATTTAAAAACATAAGTGATTGTGTGTTTTTTCCAGGATAATGTCCAACCCACTGCTTGACATAGGTCCGCCCTTCTTGTTCCACATCCCTCCATCCTGAGCGACCGTTTTGTTACATTATGTTTCCTTTGAAATTGAATGGTTTTGATCTTCATTCGGTATTATCATACGTGAAGCGCTGCCAGGAATACAAATAGAGGCAACGATAGCGTGGCTCATTAATTTCCCATAGATCTAGACAGAGTTTGAATAAATATGCTGTTTTCCTAATGAGCAAATTGTGTATTCCTTTCTTTAAAAAAAATGAAATTTCAATTCTACAAGATTTAAATATTTGCCTTCAAATACACGAGTTTCACAGTTAGTCAGGAAGAATTAAGTATCAGTTCATTAGTCTTATTTCTAAGTATCTTTCCTGCCTGTGTGCTGACCTATTCGCTCTTTAGTAACATGTAGCTGAGCAAAACTTGCACCAGGGAGGCGCAATAAAGGCAAAGCCGAGACCGTTAAAGATCAAGCTCTGTGCTCTTCAGCTGAGGTATTGTATAAGAGAACTCTTCGCTTCCCTCATCTAAAGAGTGCAGTGCTCGACTATAGTGAGCATCATGTACCAGACCGAAGCATCAGGAATGTTTCACTTGTTATTATTTTAGTCCTTTTTTTTGTTTGATTTTGTTTCAGAATTCTATTGCATTTTGTTTTTGTTGATCTAAGCATATACATAATATCACCCAAGTAAATTTATTTATTGAGAAAAACAACAGTACTAAACGTTTCGAAGACGTTGGAGTTATGTCCTGTTGTGGACATACTTTTCAACTATTTTCTTAAATACAATAGTGAAAAGTGTGTGCTCACATAGGCCATAGCTGCACTACAGCGAACAAGAAGACCAGACTGGAGCATCGGATCTGGAAACCAAACGGCATGTTGTTATTTAAAATGAACATCATAGTTTGATTATTATGTACCCTTTTCCAGGCCAGTTTTTGATCTAAACAAGATTTATAATTTGGATAGACGTCTCACTTCAACTTATATGTCTAAATATTAAACGTTTTAAGATAAACAAAAATTAAAATTATAAAAAGAAAATTGTTCATGCAAATGTAAACGTGTTTCGCGATTACTTCCCGGAGCGTCGAGAGAAGTTGCTTAATACTATTGGAACATGATTTCCACAATGTCATGTTCAGTTTCACTACATTATGAACAATAATATTCAGATAGAATAGAGTGAGACACACTTCACGACGATCAGCAGACTACGTTGACAATACTGTACACAAAGATGTGTATTCTTATATACACAACACCCTGATTAAGACGAATATAGTTAGAATGATCCCATCAACATCATGCTTTGTTTTCACACACATCTTATCTTATACTTGGCTTGTCTTATCATGTTTATGTTATACGCAAGTTAAGGTTTTATATTGAAATGTTAAGACAGTAAAAACAATATTTGCTGCTAAAGAACTAGCCAAACCGAATTTTGAGCCTTAATTTTATCTTGAGTCTTCGTTATAGTTTTAACTTCAAACATAATTCATGGGAGTTCAATTCCAGTCTTCGAAGTAATGCTCTGTCCTTCGCTTGGTTGTGAAGGTTTTACGTTTGTTTGTGTAAAATATGTGAAGCTCCATAAGCAAGCCAAGGCCAGCGCTACACCACTGCGAGCAGGGAGTACCAGATCGAGGCATGGTGAGTTGTCGAATTATTTTTACATCACATGAAATCATATATTGTTGACGTAACCTATCATTAAAAAAAAAAGTGATTGTGTGTTTTTTCCAGGATAATGTGCAAACATGTTCAACCCACTGCTTGACATAGGTCCGCCCTTCATGTTCCATATTCCTCCATCCTGAGCGACACTTTGTTACATTATGTTTTCTATGAAATTTAATGGTTTTGGTTAGTATATTCAATCTTCATTCGGTATTATCATACGTGAAGCGCTGCCAGGAATACAAATAGAGGCAACGATAGCGTGGCTCATTAATTTCCCATAGATCTAGAGAGAGTTTGAATAAATATGCCATTTTCCTAATGAGCAAAATATGTGCCTTTCTTTTTAAAAATAACGTAATTTCAATACTACAAGATTCAAATATTTGCCTTCAAATACACGAGTTTCACAGCGCGTCAGGAACAATTAAGTATCAGTTCATTAGTCTTATTTCTTAGTATCTGTCCTGCCTGACTGTGCTGACCTATTTGCTCTTTAGTAACACGTAGCTGAGCAAAACTTACACCACAGAGGCGCAATACAGGCAAAACCGAGACCGTTAAAGATCAAGCTCTGTGCTCTTCAGCTGAGGTAATGTATAAGAGAACTCTTCGCTTCCCTCATCTAAAGAGTGCAGTGCTCGACTATAGTGAGCATCATGTACCGGACCGAAACATCAGAAATGTCAAAACTTTATATTTTCGTCACTTGTTATTATTTTAGTCCTTTTTCTTGTTTGAAGACAAGTTTGAATACCTACAAAGAAGTTTGATTATGTTTCAGTTTTTTGTTTTATTGAGGAAAAACAGCAGTACAAAACGTTAAGAAGACGTTGAAGTTATGTCCTTTTGGGCACACACTTTTTACTATTTTCGTAAATACAATAGTAGGAAGTTTGTACTCACTTAGGCCATAGCTGCACTACAACGAACATGAAGACCAGACTGGAGCATCGGATCTGGAAACCAAACGGCATGTTGTTATTTAAAATATAATTATTATGTACCCTTTTCCAGGAAAGCTTTTGGTCTTTATAAGATTTGAAATTTGGGCAGACGTGTCACTTCAATTAATATGGGTAAATATGCAATGTTTTAAGATAGGTATACAAAAATTAAATTTATTAAAAAGAAATTGTTCATGCAAATCAAGTGACCACAATTTAATTTACAGAGAACAAGAGCAAACGCGTTTCGCGATTGCTTCCCGGAGCTTCGCGAGAAGTTGCTCAATACTTTTGGAACATGATTTCCATAATGTCATGTTCAGTTTCGCAACATTATGAATAATCATGTTCAGATAGAATAAAGCGAGACACACTTCACAACAATCAGCACACTACGTTCACAATCTTGGTCACAAAAATGTGTATATTTATGTACACAACACCCTGATTCAGAAGAACATAGTTACAATGATCCCATCAAAAACATGGCTTGCCTTGTTTTCACACACATGTTAACTTATATTTGGATTGTCTTATTATGTTTATGTCGTACGGTATTTAGCTGTGGGGTCGGGCTGCTGACATTAAATCCATATTTATTTAACAAAAGAGAGCTGTCAGAGCCCTTTGTAATCTGCGTCGCCGTGATTATCTTAGGAAACTTTTAAAAAAGATTAATATTATGACAGTCCCTTGCCAATTCATTTATGAAAATATTATGTATGTGCGGAAAAATCGATATCTTTTTAGTAAAATTAGTGATAGACATAATTTAATACTAGAAATAAAGAAAAATTAGATCAACCATTTTTTAGATTAGCTAAAGTCTACACTTTTTTTATGGGGTATTGTGTTAAATGTTACAATAAAATGCCTTCTGACATATTTGAACTAAATGAAAGAAAATTTAAAAATTATGTTAAAAGTACACTTTGTAAACAAGCATATTACAAATTAGAAGATGAAAATTAGGATAAGAATGCTTGGAAACATGCTGGTCCTGCTCCATAGGACAATCAAGGAAGTAGACAAAATCAAACTGGTTGATTTATGTATTATTTTTATAGATGTACGGTTTCTTTTTTGTGTTTTTATTTTCTGTTTATTAATGGTTATGATTATCTGTAAATATGTGAGTACCATTTACCGAAATTTCTTTAGAAAATGAATAAGTTTACCTCTGCTGGTAATACTTTGTTCTTATAAGTAGCATACTTTGGGTGTATCGTCCTCACATAATATTAAATTAATTTCTGTATACCAAATTTTGTAAAATATTTATTTGAAAAAGTAACTATGGACTTTCTTGTCCGTTCTTCTCCATAAGAATCTACCTTTCCAAATGGACAGTAGAGTCACTTTATTAATGTAATATTATTATTTTACTGAACTGTAAATGCTGACGTTCAAAAGTGCCGTTTAATGGCCTAATTGAAATAAACGTTTTGACTTTGACTTTGAAAGGTTTTATATTGGAATGTCAACATATTAAAAAAAAAAATCTGCTGAAGACCTAGTCAAGTCAAATCTTGGACCTTAATTTTATCTTGACTCTTCATTACAGTTTTAACTTCAAACATAATTCATGGGAGTTCAATTCGAGTCTTCGAAGTAATGCTCTGTCCTTCGCTTGGTTGTGAAGGTTTCACGTTTGTGTGTTTATACGTAAAGCTTCATAAACAAGCCAAGGCCAGCGCAGCACCACTGTGAGCAGCGAGTACCAGACCGAGGCATGGTGAGTTGTCGAATTATTTTTAAATCACATGAAATCATATATTGTTAGCGTAACCTATCATTTAAAAACATAAGTGATTGTGTGTTTTTTCCAGGATAATGTCCAACCCACTGCTTGACATAGGTCCGCCCTTCTTGTTCCACATCCCTCCATCCTGAGCGACCGTTTTGTTACATTATGTTTCCTTTGAAATTGAATGGTTTTGATCTTCATTCGGTATTATCATACGTGAAGCGCTGCCAGGAATACAAATAGAGGCAACGATAGCGTGGCTCATTAATTTCCCATAGATCTAGACAGAGTTTGAATAAATATGCTGTTTTCCTAATGAGCAAAATATGTGCATTCCTTTCTTTAAAAAAAATTAAATTTCAATTCTACAAGATTTAAATATTTGCCTTTAAATACACGAGTTTCACAGTTAGTCACGAACACTTAAGTATCAGTTCATTAGTCTTATTTCTAAGTATCTGTCCTGCCTGACTGTGCTGACCTATTTGCTCTTTAGTAACACGTAGCTGAGCAAAACTTGCACCACAGAGGCGCAATACAGGCAAAGCCGAGACCGTTAAAGATCAAGTTCTGTGCTCTTCAGCTGAGGTATTGTATAAGAGAACTCTTCGCTTCCCTCATCTAAAGAGTGCAGTGCTCGACTATAGTGAGCATCATGTACCGGACCGAAACATCAGGAATGTCAAAACTTTTGAATTTCGTCATTTGTTATTATTTCAGTCCTTTTTCTTGTTTGAAGACAAGTTTGAATACCTACAAAGAAGTTTGATTTTGTATCAGTTTTTTGTTTTATTGAGGAAAAACAGCAGTACAAAACGTTAAGAAGACGTTAGGGTTGTGTCCTTTTTGTGTACAAACTTATTACTATTTTCTTAAATACAATAGTAGCGAGTTTGTTCTCACATAGGCCATAGCTGCACTACAACGAACATGAAGACCAGACTGGAGCATCGGATCTGGAAACCAAACGGCATGTTGTTATTTAAAATGTACCTAATTATAATGTACCCTTTTCCAGGCCAGCTTTTGGTCTTAATAAGATTTGAAATTGGGGCAGACGTCTTACTTCAATTAATATGAGTAAATATGCAATGTTATAAGGTATAAAAAAAATAAAATTGTTAAAAAATAATTGTTCATGCAAATCAAGTGACCACAATTTAATTTACAGAGAACAAGAGCAAACGCGTTTCACGATTACTTCCCGGGGCATCGAGAGAAGTTGCTCAATACTTTAAGATTATGTTTTTTTTTAGTGTCATGTTCAAATTCACGACATTATGAATCATCATATTCAGATATAATAGAACTAGACACACATCACGACGATCAGCAGACTACGTTGACAATCCTGGACACAAAAATGTTTATATTTATGTACACAACACCCTGATAAAAAGAATATAGTTACAATGATCCCATCGAAAACATGGCTTGCTTTGTTTTCACACACATCTTATCTTATATTTGGCTTGACTTATCATGTTTATGTTATACGCAAGTTAAGGTGTTATATTGAAATGTCAACATATTTAAACAAAAAATTTGCTGGTAAAGAACTAGTCACGTCAAATCTTGGGCCTTAATTTTATCTGGAGTAATCATTTTAAAACAAAAGTAATGGTATGTTTTTTCCAGGACAATGTTCAACCCACTGCTTGACATAGGTCCGCCCTTCTTGTGTCACATCCCTCCATCCTGAGCGACGCTTTGTAACATTATGTTTCCTATGAAATTTAATGGTTTCGGTTAGTATATTCAATCTTCATTCGGTATTATCATAGTGAAGGAATACAATTACGATTACGATTTCCAAAATGTATGAATAATCATGTTCAGATAGAATAGAGCGAGACACACATCACGACGATCAGCAGACTACGTTGACAATCCTGGACACAAAAATGTGAATATTTATGTACACAACAACCTGATAAAAAAGAATATAGTTAAAATCAAATGATCCCATCGAAAACATGGCTTGCTTTGTTTTCACACACATCTTATCTTGTATTTGGCTTGACTTATAATGTTTATGTTATACGCAAGTTAAGGTGTTATATTGAAATTTCAACATAATGTTACAAAAAAATTGCTGATAAGGAACTAGTCAAGTCAAATCTTGGACCTTAATTTTATCTTGACTCTTCATTACAGTTTTAACTTCAAACATAATTCATGGGAGTTCAATTCGAGTCTTCGAAGTAATGCTCTGTCCTTCGCTTGGTTGTGAAGGTTTCACGTTTGTTTGTGTAAATGTGAAGATCCATAACCACGCCAAGGCCAGCGCTACACCACTGCGAGCAGGGAGTACCAGACCGAGGCATGGTAAGTTGTCGAATTATTTTAACATCACATAAAAAAATCAAATATCATTAGCGTAACCCATCATTTTAAAACAAAAGTAATTGTGTGTTTTTCCAAGATAATGTGCAACCCAATGCTTGACATAGGTCCGCTCTTCTTGTTCCACATCCCTCCATCCTGAACAACCGCTTTGTTACATTATTTGTTTCCTAAGAAATTTAATGGTTTTGGTTAGTATATTCAATCTTCATTCGGTATACGTGAAGCGCTGCCAGGAATACAATCAACCCTTAGATCTGAACGAAGTTTGACATGTTATTATTTTAGTCCTTTTTTTGTTTGAAGACAAGTTTGAATACCTAAAAAGAAGTTTGATTTTGTTACAGTTTTCTGGTTTTAATGAGGAAAAGCAACAGTATGTCCTTTTGTTCACAAACTTTTGACTATTTTTTTAAAAACAATAGTGGAAAGTTTGTGCTCACATGGGCCATAGCTGCACTACAACGAACATGAAGACCAGACTGGAGCATCGGATCTGGAAACCAAACGGCATGTTGTTATTTGAAATGTAATTATTATGTACCCTTATCCAGGCCAGCTTTTGGTCTTAATAAGATTTGAAATTTGGGCAGACGTGTCACTTCAATTAATATGGGTAAATATGCAAAGTTTTAAACAAAAATTAAAATTATAAAAAGAAAATTGTTCATGCAAATGTAAACGTGTTTCGCGATTACTTCACGGAGCGTCGAGAGAAGTTGCTTAATACTATTGGAACATGATTTCCACAATGTCATGTTCAGTTTCACGACATTACGAATAATAATATTCAGATAGAATAGAGTGAGACACACTTCACGACGATCAGCAGACTACGTTGACAATACTGTACACAAAGATGTGTATTCTTATGTACACAACACCCTGATTAAGAAGAATATTTTTAGAATGATCCCATCAACATCATGCTTTGTTTTCACACACATCTTATCTTATACTTGGCTTGTCTTATCATGTTTATGTTATACGCAAGTTAAGGTTTTATATTGAAATGTTAAGATAGTAAAAACAATATTTGCTGCTAAAGAACTAGCCAAACCGAATCTTGAGCCTTAATTTTATCTTGACTCTTCGTTATAGTTTTAACTTCAAACATAATTCATGGGAGTTCAATTCGAGTCTTCGAAGTAATGCTCTGTCCTTCGCTTGGTTGTGAAGGTTTTACGTTTGTTTGTGTAAAATATGTGAAGCTCCATAAGCAAGCCAAGGCCAGCGCTACACCACTGCGAGCAGGGAGTACCAGATCGAGGCATGGTGAGTTGTCGAATTATTTTTACATCACATGAAATCATATATTGTTAACGTAACCTATCATTAAAAAAAAAAAGTGATTGTGTGTTTTGTTCCAGGATAATGTGCAAAAATGTTCAACCCACTGCTTGACATAGGTCCGCCCTTCATGTTCCACATTCCTCCATCCTGAGCGACACTTTGTTACATTATGTTTTCTATGAAATTTAATGGTTTTGGTTAGTATATTCAATCTTCATTCGGTATTATCATACGTGAAGCGCTGCCAGGAATACAAATAGAGGCAACGATAGCGTGGCTCATTAATTTCCCATACATCTAGACAGAGTTTGAATCAATATGCCATTTTCCTAATGAGCAAAATATGTGCATTTCTTTTTAAAAATAACGTTATTTCAATACCACAAGATTCAAATATTTGCCTTCAAATACACGAGTTTCACAGCGCGTCAGGAGCAATTTAATTATGACTGGCCTGTTGGTCGAGTGGTTAGTGACCCTGACTGCTATACCGGAGGTCGTGGGTTCGATTCCCACCCAGGACAAATCTTTGTGTGATGAGCATGATCATTTGTTCTGTGTTTGGGTGTAATTTGTCTATAATATGTATGTATTTAGAAATATATAAGTATGTTTATCAGTTGTCTGGTTGCCATAGTACAGGCTCTGCCTAGTTTGGGATCGGATGACCGTGTGTGAGTTGTCCCAAGATATTATTATTATTCTCTTTATTTATTTTCCTTACATACTAATTTACATTTTTAAATATTTCTTTAAAAAAAAAACATTAAAAAATAAAAAACATTTAAAAATATAAAAAGTAGTAGTCCGCCGGTGTCGGGAGCAGAGTCCAAGCTACCGGTGGTTAGGGTTCCAGAGAAAGGAACCTCCTCACAATACGAGCCGTATCGAGGAGTACTGCCTTCTGTATCAGGCCCTTTACCCAACTGCGTAACGCCAACTTCGACAGATGGTCGTCGAAGCTTTTGGCCATCAGGCCATTGGCCGTAACGACAATCGGCACAATGACAGCCGATTCCACATTCCACATGTCGACAATCTCGTGTGCCAAGTCGAGATACTTGATTTGTTTCTCTTTCTCAGCCTTCACGAGGTTCTCGTCATGTGGGATGGTAACATCGATTATCATTGTGCGGCGCGCTAATCGCTCTATCACCACGATATCCGGCTTATTGGCAACAATAGTCCTATCAGTGATGATAGACCGATCCCAGTACAACGTGACATGGTCATTTTCGAGAACTGGGTCGGGCACATACTTGTAATACGGTACCTCAGAATCCACAAGATTGTATTTCAAAGCAAGTTGCTGATGGATAATCCTGGCCACTTGGTTATGCCTGTGCAAGTACTCGCCGTTAGCCAGACGAGAACAACCAGAGATAATATGTCTGATGGACTCACCCGGACGGTGGCATGCCCGACACATGTCAAACGTCCCGTCCTTCATAATATGTCTCCGGTAGTTATTCGTCAAGATAACTTCGTCCATAATCGCACAGACAAAACCTTCGGTTTCCCCAAAGAGATCTCCGAAACGTAGCCAGGCCACGGACGCTGAGAAATCTACATCGGACCCATGAAGAGCCCGATAGAAGCGCCCGTGAAGCTCCTTACCTTTCCATACCTCCTTGCGGTCATCTGTAGTAAGTATCACAGGTGTGCGCCAGTTCTCTTTAGCCCTGGACAACGGGGTGAGTCCCTTGTCCACTGCGACCACATCTCGGTGCATACCCACATCGGCTTTGAGAAAATATTCTCTGAGACTGCACATCTCGCGGTTGTGGAGAGTCTTAGCATTTAAAAAGCCTCGACCTCCACACTTCCGCGGAATGTACAGTCTCATCACCGACGATCGTGGGTGATGCATCCGGTTTGCGGTCAGCAGTGTACGGACCCTTCTATCCAGGGCGTCGAGTTCGGTTTGAGTCCATTTGAGTATTCCGAAAGTGTACATTAATACCGGCATGACCCAACCGTTGAAGGCGCGCACCTTATTTCCGCCCGACAAAAGGCTGTTTAAAACCTTTTTCAGGCGGCCAAAGAAGCGCTCCTTCAGCGATTGCTTCATGTCAGTACCGTTAATGCCCAACGCTTCCAACATACCCAAATACTTGTAGGTTTCGGTTGAGCTGAGGGATCTAACCTGTATGGAATCCGAGAGGTGAATTCCCTCAGATTCCATAATCTCCCCTTTCTTTACATGCATGACTGCACATTTGTCCACACCAAATTCCATCCTGATGGCACTACTGAAGGTTTCAGTTACCTTTAGTAGCTCCATCAGTCGCAAATTGTTGGGTGCAAAGAGTTTCAGATCATCCATGTAAAGAAGGTGAGATATGGCCTGACCACCTCTTCTCAACCGATAGCCTAGGCCTGAATCCTCCAGCAGTGTGCTTAGAGGATTCAGAGCTAAGCAAAACCAAAGTGGACTCAAACTGTCGCCCTGAAATATTCCCCGTTTAATCCATACAGGCTCATCACTCCCTTGGATCGGTCGACATCCTGGATAGCGAAGGACTGTTTTCCATTGCCTCATACATGACTCAAGGAAGGTGCGTAGAGTTGCGTCTATTTTGTACAACTCCAACACCTTCATGAGCCATGTATGTGGCACAGAATCATAGGCCTTCTTGTAATCTATCCAACATGTCGACAGATCCTTGCGGGATCGACGAACCTGTTGGCTTATGGCCATGTCTATGAGGAGTAGCTCCTTAGTACCGCGGGACCCCTTCCTACATCCATTCTGAGAGGCGGACATAATTGAGTTACTCTCAATGTGCTCATTAATTTTCGCTCTCAGGATGGATGTAAGAAGTTTATAGACCGTCGACAAACAAGTAATCGGTCTATAATTCTTGGGTTCCGTGGGACTACCTGTCTTATGGAGCAGGTGGGTAACGCCAGTTGTTAGAAACTGTGGTAGCGACCCAGAATCTAAGGATGACTGGAATTGAGATGCCAGGAGCGCGTGTGAGCTGCTATACCACTTAAGCCAGAAGTTGTGCAGTCCGTCCGGTCCAGGAGATTTCCAATTCGGTAACGGACGGACTGCTTTGGCTACATCCAATGTTGTTATGGTAATTTTTTCCATTTGTGGTATAGCTTCGCACACGCGCTCAACATCGCGCATCCAGCCACCTTCAGCGTGACAGATGGGCACCGACCAGATGCTGCGCCAGAATATACTCGTGGCGACATCATCCGGGCGGCACACGTCTGTCACACTTTGTTCAGGTCGCTCCCAAGCTCTGTATACCCACCTCTCATCGCTCTGGAACATGCGATTCTGCGAGTATCGATCAACCCGCCGCTTGTACCGCCGAATACGGCTTGCCCATGCACAAACTTTCTGCTTCAGGAAGTCAATGCGCTCTGTGACACGGGACGTGAAATCTCGAGGGCTTATTTCAGTCCCCGAAAACGCCCGCCTCACAAAGCGCATCACACGTGGTCGTGTATTGCCCTCCCTGAAGCAGTATAGTTTGCCGATGAGTGCCCTAGTCTCATCGATACGCCGCTCGATCCTGCGCTGCCAGGCTGGTGCAGCTGGCTTTGGTCGTATAGCTTCGTCACACCCAGGAAACTTTACGTTCGCTATACGACATGCCGCAACAGCCCCGCAATACAGGATTGAGTGCGTATCAACGAGGCTCTCGCTGCTTTCGAAGATGTTTTGCAGCAGCGAGTCCAAAGCACACACCAGCGCCCTATTCTTTTTGTGCATAGGCAACCGTGGTAATCGGGGCCGAAGTTCGGTCGGAGTTGATCTATACTCACGAAGCGCATCCTCCAGCGCGCTCCTCAGTCGATCGTTGCACTGGCTACTTACCGTGACAACCCTATCATCTACCTCATCGCTAACATTATTGGGCCGCGGTGTGATCCTACCATTAACTGGTGCTTGTACCGCGGTCTGTGTCGGGGTCGAGATGATAAGGTTGTTCAGTATCTCTGAGCGCAGCCTATCAAGTGCGGCATCGTCCAACCTGTGATTACGTTGAATGACCCGCACCTGATCCGACAATCGTTGGGCCGAGACGTTAACAGTTGGTTCCAAGTCCTGAAACAGAGACAGCATTCTGACACGGTACGCAGTGAGGTTAGTTCCCCCCTCTGTAGACCCATAGTATGCGCGCATGACGTTTTCATTCATGGACTGCGTCCATCTCATGCGCTGCACACAACCACCGGTAGCGGGGACCCGGCTCGGAGCCGGTTGGCCCCTAGGTCCCAAGCCCCTCGGTGGCCGGCCTCTCCCTTGCCGACGTACAGGTGTTGGCGACGTCGGCGGGGAGAAATACTCGTCACTCGAGCTCGACGCAACTGCAACCGCCGGTGACAATGGTGATCCGATGTCCGGCGGCGGCGAGGCGGAGCTGAGCGACGGGTCCGGAGGTGGTGGGCGTGCGCGTTGTAAAGCTGCTCTCGTTAGCATAGTTCAAGCATTCCTTTCATATTTTCGTTGTGTGTCGTCGTGATTTAATTGTGACAGATGTCATAATATGTCGGTCGTATAATAATTTTCTTTTTCTTCTCGCATATTGTTTGCTTTTTGGATTTGTTTAGGTTCTATTGCTTATTTTACTGGTTCTTGGAATTTCTTTTGCAAAATTGTGGATGTGTGAGACCGAAAAGTATTATTTAAAGATGAAATTACGATTACGAAAAACAGAGGTTGATCTGACAGCCAGAGTTGCCAGCTTATTATTATTATTATTTCGTTTATTCATTTTTTTTTTCTTATTTATACATTTTTAAATATTTCTTAAAAATACAAAAATAAAAAACATTTAAAAATATAAAATAGTAGCCCACCGGTATCGGGAACAGGGTCCAAGCTACCGGCGGTCAGGGCTCAAGAGAGAGGAACCTCCTAACAATACGAGCCGTGTCCAGAAGTACCGCTTTCTGAATCAGGCCCTTGATCCAGCTGCCTAACGAGAGCCTCCTGAGGTGCTGGTCGAGGCTCGTGGCTATTAAGCCATTGGCTGACACAACTATCGGTACAATGATTGTTGAGTCCACATCCCACATGTCGACAACCTCGCGAGCCAAGTCAATATATTTGATTTGCTTATCTTTCTCGGCTTTCACGAGGTTCTCGTCATGCGGAACGGTTATGTCTACAATCATTGCACGCCTCTCGATTCGGTCCACCACCACTATATCAGGCTTATTGGCAACAATAGTCCTGTCAGTGATGATGGACCGATCCCAGTACAATGTGATATTGCCATTATCGAGAACTGGGTCGGGCGCATACCTGTAGTACGGCACCTCCGATTCCACAAGAGAGTATTTCAGAGCAAGTTGCTGATGGATAATCCTGGCTACAAGGTTGTGCCTATGCAAGTATTCTCCGTTAGCTAGACGAGAACAACCAGAGACAATGTGGCGAATCGATTCTCCCGGACGGTGACATGCCCGACATATGTCAACCGTGCCGTCCTTCACAATAAATCTCCGGTAGTTATTCGTCATGATAACTTCGTCCATAATTGCACAGACAAAACCTTCGGTTTCTCCAAAGAGATCACCGAATCGCAACCAGGCTACGGACGCTAATTGATCTACGTCGGGCCCATGTAGGGCCCGGAAATAGCGTCCGTGAAGTTCCTTACTCTGCCATACAGCCCTGCGATCGTTAGTGTCTAGCACCGCAGGTTTGCGCCAGTTCTCATTTGCCAAAGAGAGCGGGGTGAGTCCCTTCTCCACCGCCACTACATCTCGATGCATACCCACGTCGACAGCTAGGAAATATTCCCTGAGACTGCATATCTCGCGATTGTGGAGAGTCTTAGCATTTAAGAAGCCTCGACCTCCACACTTTCGCGGGATATACAGTCTCATTACCGACGACCGTGGGTGATGCATTCGATATGCAGTAAGCAGTTTACGGACCCGCCTATCCAGGGCGTCAAGTTCCGTTTGAGTCCATTTGAGTACGCCGAAAGAGTGCATCAATACCGGCATGACCCAACCGTTGAAGGCGCGCACCTTGTTTCCGCCTGATAGAAGGCTATTGGATACCTTCTTCGGGCGGCCAAAGAAGCGCTCCTTCAACGATTGCTTCATGTCAGTAACATTGATACCTAACGCTTCCGACATACCCAAATACTTGTAAGTTTCAGTTGAAGAGAGGGATCTGAGGTTTATGGAATCCGAGAGTTGAGTTCCCACGGATTCCATAATCTCCCCACGCTTTACATGCATGACCGCACATTTGTCCACACCAAACTCCATCCTGATGGCACTACTGAAAGTTCCAGTTACCTTCAGTAGCTCCATCAGTTGCAGATTACTGGGGGCAAAGAGTTTCAAATCATCCATGTAAAGGAGGTGAGATAAAGCCTGACCACCTCTCTTCAACCGATAGCCCAGCCCTGAATTCTCCAGCAGTGTGTTTAGAGGGTTCAAGGCTAGGCAAAACCAAAGCGGACTCAAACTATCGCCCTGAAATATACCCCGCTCGATCTTTACCGGTTCGCTGTTCCTCTGGATATTTCGACATCCTGGATAGCGAAGAACTGTCCTCCATTGCCCCATACACGACATCAGGAAGGTGCGTAGCATTGTATCAATTTTATACAATTCTAGCACCCTCATGAGCCATGTATGAGGCACCGAGTCATAGGCCTTCTTATAGTCTATCCAACATGTCGACAGATCCTTTCGGGAACGCCGAACCTGTTGGCTAATGGCCATATCAATGAGGAGTAGCTCCTTAGTACCGCGGGACCCATTCCTACATCCATTTTGAGAGACAGACATGATGTTGTTGCTGTTAATATGATTATTAATTTTAGCTCTCAAAATAGATGTAAGAACCTTATAGACCGTCGGTAGACACGTGATCGGTCTATAATTTTTGGGTTCCGCGGTACTACCCGATTTGTGGAGCAGGTGGGTAACTCCTGTAGTAAGAAATTCGGGTAGCGAGCCGGACTCTAAGACAGTTTGGTACTGAGATGCAAAACGAGCGTGCGACCTTTGTAGCCACTTAATCCAAAAATTGTGCAGTCCGTCCGGCCCTGGAGATTTCCAATTAGGCAACGGACGGACTGCACGGGCTACATCTTGGGGGCTGATTGTGATTGCCCCCATTTCTGGCAATGGATCGCACGCTCGTTCGACCTCTCGAATCCAATCACCTTCGGTGTGACTGACAGGCACCGACCAGATGTTGCGCCAGAACGAACACATGGCGTCATCATCCGGCAGGCGCGTGTCAGTCACACCCTGGTCCGGTTGCTCCCAAACCCTATATACCCACCTTTCATTACTTCGGAATGTGCGATTCTGGGTGTATCGCTCCACTCGCCGCCTATACCTACGAATACGGTTTGCCCATGCATACACTTTCTGCTTCAGGAAGTCGATGCGCTCTGTGACACGTGACATATAATCTCAGGGGCTGATATCAGTCCCCGAAAACGCCCGTCTCACAAAACGCATCACTCTAGGGCGAGTGTTGCCCTCCCTGAAGCAGATTAGTTTGCCGATTAGCGCTCTGGCCCCACCGATACGACGCTCGATCCTGCACTGCCAAGCCGGTACGGCTGGTTTTGGTCGTGTAACTCTATCATTACTCATTTTGACATGAGCTACACGACATTCCGCTACAGCCGCGCAGTACATAATCGAGTGTGTATCAGTGAGGTCTTCGCAGTCATCAAAATAATTTGACAACTGCGAATCCAGAGCAGCTACCAGCGCCCTATTTTTGTTATGCATGGACAAACGAGGTAAGCGTGGCCTTAGTTCAGGCGGTACGTAGCCATATTCCCGAATAGCACACTCTAAAGCACTCCTCAATTCCTCATTGCACTGGGTACTTACGTTTGTAACCCTGTCATTACTCTCCTCGTCAGCTGGGCTGGACATTTGCGACTGCGGTGGTGACACAGTCTGCGACAGAGGAGTAATGATATGGCCACAAATTTCCATTCGGAGGCGATCAAGCACACTGTCATCCAACATACGGTTACGTTGGATGACGCGCACCTGATCCGACAGTCCTTGAGCCGAAGCGTTGACAGCTGGTTCAAGTACCAGAAACAGAGAGAGCATCCGACCACGGTACGCAGTCAGGTTAGTTCCCCCCGCTGTAGCCCCAAAGTATGAGCGCATGACATTTTCATTGATGGATTGTGTCCATCGCATGCGCTGCACACTTCCGCCGGGAGCTGGGACCCTACCAGAGGCCGGTGGGCCGCGAGGTCCTAAGCCGTCCGGCGGCCGGCGTCCTCTTCGCCGACGTGCAGGTGGTGGCGTCGTGGGCGGTGAGAAGTACTCGTCGCTCGAGCTCGACGCAACTGCCACGGCCGGTGTCACAGCACTCACAGTGGGGCTGGGTTCCGGCGGCGGCGAGGCGGAGCTGAGCGACGAGGCCGAAGGTGATGGGTGTGTGGCTAGGTGACGTGCCCGGCTTCTCGTCAGCATGTCATCAATTACACAGTTTCTGCGCCATATGTTAAATGTTTTTCAGTTCTATTGTTTGTTAGTGGTTTTTTTTTTGTGGTTTTCGGGTTCAAGTTGTTCATTTTGTTGGTTTTTAATAGTTTGGTTTAAATAAATCACAATAAAAATCGACGAGAAAAAATTTCTTGACTGTCTTCTTGACAGCCGGGCCACAGATTATTATTATTATTATAATTAAGTATCAGTTCATTAGTCTTATTTCTAAGTATCTGTCCTGCCTGACTGTGCTGACCTATTTGCTCTTTAGTAACACGTAGCTGAGCAAAACTTGCACCACAGAGGCGCAATACAGGCAAAACCGAGACCGTTAAAGATCAAGCTCTGTGCTCTTCAGCTGAGGTAATGTATAAGAGAACTCTTCGCTTCCCTCATCTAAAGAGTGCAGTGCTCGACTATAGTAAGCATCATGTACCGGACCGAAACATCAGAAATGTCAAAACTTTATATTTTCGTCACTTGTTATTATTTCAGTCCTTTTTCTTGTTTGAAGACAAGTTTGAATACCTACAAAGAAGTTTGATTATGTTTCAGTTTTTTGTTTTATTGAGGAAAAACAGCAGTACAAAACGTTAAGAAGACGTTAGGGTTGTGTCCTTTTTGTGCACAAACTTATTACTATTTTCTTAAATACAATAGTAGCGAGTTTGTACTCACATAGGCCATAGCTGCACTACAACGAACATGAAGACCAGACTGGAGCATCGGATCTGGAAACCAAACGGCATGTTGTTATTTAAAATGTAATTATAATGTACCCTTTTTCAGGCCAGCTTTTGGTCTTAATAAGATTTGAAATTGGGGCAGACGTCTCACTTCAATTAATATGAGTAAATATGTAATGTTATAAGGTATAAAAAAAAAAAAAATTATAAAAAAATAATTGTTCATGCAAATCAAGTGACCACAATTTAATTTACAGAGAACAAGAGCAAACGCGTTTCACGATTACTTCCCGGAGCATCGAGAGAAGTTGCTCAATACTTTAAGATTATGTTTTTTTTAGTGTTCATAATCATATTCAGATAGAATAGAGCGAGACACACATCACGACGATCAGCAGACTACGTTGACAATCCTGGACACAAAAATGTTTATATTTATGTACACAACACCCTGATAAAAAGAATATAGTTACAATGATCCCATCGAAAACATGGCTTGCTTTGTTTTCACACACATCTTGTCTTATATTTGGCTTGACTTATCATGTTTATGTTATACGCAAGTTAAGGTGTTATATTGAAATGTCAACATATTTAAACAAAAAATTTGCTGACAAAGAACTAGTCACGTCAAATCTTGGGCCTTAATTTTATCTGGAGTAATCATTTTAAAACAAAAGTAATGGTATGTTTTTTCCAGGACAATGTTCAACCCACTGCTTGACATAGGTCCGCCCTTCTTGTGTCACGTCCCTCCATCCTGAGCGACGCTTTGTAACATTATGTTTCCTATGAAATTTAATGGTTTTGGATAGTATATTCAATCTTCATTCGGTATTATCATACGTGAAGCGCTGCCAGGAACACAATCAACCCTTAGATCTGAACGAAGTTTGACATGTTATTATTTTAGTCCTTTTTTTGTTTGAAGACAAGTTTGAATACCTAAAAAGAAGTTTGATTTTGTTACAGTTTTTCTGTTTTATTGAGGAAAAACAGAAGTACTAAACGTTAACAAGACGTTGAAGTTATGTCCTTTTGGGCACACACTTTTTACTATTTTCGTAAATACAATAGTAGGAAGTTTGTACTCACTTAGGCCATAGCTGCACTACAACGAACATGAAGACCAGACTGGAGCCGATGCTCCAGTCTTTTCCAGGAACGCTTTTGGTCTTAATAAGATTTGAAATTTGGGCAGACGTGTCACTTCAATTAATATGGGTAAATATGCAATGTTTTAAGATAGGTATACAAAAATTAAATTTATTAAAAAGAAATTGTTCATGCAAATCAAGTGACCACAATTTAATTTACAGAGAACAAGAGCAAACGCATTTCGCGATTGCTTCCCGGAGCTTCGCGAGAAGTTGCTCAATACTTTTGGAACATGATTTCAATAATGTCATGTTCAGTTTCGCGACATTATGAATAATCATGTTCAGATAGAATAAAGCGAGACACACTTCACAACGATCAGCACACTACGTTCACAATCTTGGTCACAAAAATGTGTATATTTATGTACACAACACCCTGATTAAGAAGAACATAGTTACATTGGTCCCATCAAAAACATGGCTTGCCTTGTTTTCACACACATGTTAACTTATATTTGGATTGTCTTATTATGTTTATGTCGTACGGTATTTAGCTGTGGGGTCGGGCTGCTGACATTGAATCCATATTTATTTAACAAAAGAGAGCTGTCAGAGCCCTTTGTAATCTGCGTCGCCGTGATTCTCTTAGGAAACTTTTTAAAAAGATTAATATTATGACAGTCCCTTGCCAATTCATTTATGAAAATATTATGTATGTGCGGAAAAATCGATATCTTTTTAGTAAAATTAGTGATAGACATAATTTAATACTAGAAATAAAGAAAAATTAGATCAACCATTTTTTAGATTAGCTAAAGTCTACACTTTTCTTATGGGGTATTATTGTGTTAAATGTTACAATAAAATACCTTCTGACATATTTGAACTAAATGAAAGAAAATTTAAAACTTACGTTAAAAGTACACTTTGTAAACAAGCATATTACAAATTAGAAGATGAAAATTAGGATAAGAATGCTTGGAAACATGCTGGTCCTGCTCCATAGGACAATCAAGGAAGTAGACAAAATCAAACTGGTTGATTTATGTATTAACTTTATAGATGTACTGTTTCTTTTTTGTGTTTTTATTTTCTGTTTAATTAATGGTTATGATTATCTGTAAATATGTGAGTACCATTTACCGAAATTTCTTTAGAAAATGAATAAGTTTACCTCTGCTGGTAATACTTTGTTCTTATAAGTAGCATACTTTGGGTGTATCGTCCTCACATAATATTAAATTAATTTCTGTATACCAAATTTTGTAAAATCATTATTTGAAAAGAGTAACTATGGAGTTTCTTGTCCGTTCTTCTCCATAAGAATCTACCTTTCCAAATGAAAAGTAGAGTCACTTTATTAATGTAATATTATTATTTTACTGAACTGTAAATGCTGACGTTCAAAAGTGCCGTTTAATGGCCTAATTGAAATAAACGTTTTGACTTTGACTTTGAAAGGTTTTATATTGGAATGTCAACATATTAGAAAAAAAATCTGCTGAAGAACTAGTCAAGTCAAATCTTGAGCCTTAATTTTATCTTGACTCTTCATTATAGTTTTAACTTCAAACATAATTTATGGGAGTTCAATTCGAGTCTTCGAAGTAATGCTCTGTCCTTCGCTTGGTTGTGAAGGTTTCACGTTTGTGTGTTTATAAGTAAAGCTTCATAAACAAGCCAAGGCCAGCGCAGCACCACTGTGAGCAGCGAGTACCAGACCGAGGCATGGTGAGTTGTCGAATTATTTTAACATCACATAAAAAATCAAATATCATTAGCGTAACCCATCATTTTAAAACAAAAGTAATTGTGTGTTTTTCCAGGATAATGTGCAACCCAATGCTTGACATAGGTCCGCCTTTCTTGTTCCACATCCCTCCATCCTGAGCGACTGCTTTGTTACATAATGTTTCCTATGAAATTTAATGGTTTTGGTTAGTATATTCAATCTTCATTCGGTATTATCATACGTGAAGCGCTGCCAGGAATACAATTAAAGGCAACGATAGCGTGTTGCATTAATTTCCCTTAGATCTGGACGAAGTTTGACATGTTATTATTTTAGTCCTTTTTTTGTTTGAAGACAAGTTTGAATACCTAAAAAGAAGTTTGATTTTGTTACAGTTTTCTGGTTTTAATGAGGAAAAGCAACAGTATGTCCTTTTGTTCACAAACTTTTGACTATTTTTTTAAAAACAATAGTGGAAAGTTTGTGCTCACATGGGCCATAGCTGCACTACAACGAACATGAAGACCAGACTGGAGCATCGGATCTGGAAACCAAACGGCATGTTGTTATTTGAAATGTAATTATTATGTACCCTTATCCAGGCCAGCTTTTGGTCTTAATAAGATTTGAAATTTGGGCAGACGTGTCACTTCAATTAATATGGGTAAATATGCAATGTTTTAAGATATACAAAAATTAAAATTATGAAAAGAAAATTGTTCATGCAAACCATTGACCTCAATTTAATTTACAGAGTAAACGCGTTTCGCGATTACTTCCCAGAGCGTCGAGAGAAATTGCTCGATACTTTTAGATTATGATTTTCATAGTGTCATGTTTAGTTTCACGATATAATAAATAATCATATTCAGATAGAATAGAGCGAGACACACTTCACGACGATCAGCAAACTACGTTGATAATCCTGGACACAAAAATGTTTACATTGATGTACACAACACCCTGATTAAGAAGAATATAATAACAATGATCCCATCTAAAACATGGCTTGCCTTGTTTTCACACACATCTTATCTTATACTTGGCTTGTCTTATCATGTTAATGTTATACGCAAGTTAAGGTTTTATTTTGAAATATTAATATATTAAAAATAATATTTGCTGGTAAAGAACTAGTCAAGTTAAATCTTGGGCCTTAATTTTATATTGACTCTTCGTTATAGTTTTAACTTCAAACATAATTCATGGGAGTTCAATTCGAGTCTTCGAAGTAATGCTCTGTCCTTCGCTTGGTTGTGAAGGTTTCACGTTTGTGTGTTTATAAGTAAAGCTTCATAAACAAGCCAAGGCCAGCGCAGCACCACTGTGAGCAGCGAGTACCAGACCGAGGCATGGTGAGTTGTCGAATTATTTTAACATCACATAAAAAATCAAATATCATTAGCGTAACCCATCATTTTAAAACAAAAGTAATTGTGTGTTTTTCCAGGATAATGTGCAACCCAATGCTTGACATAGGTCCGCCTTTCTTGTTCCACATCCCTCCATCCTGAGCGACTGCTTTGTTACATAATGTTTCCTATGAAATTTAATGGTTTCGGTTATATTCAATCTTCATTCGGTATTATCATACGTGAAGGAATACAATTATGATTACGATTTCCAAAATGTCATGTTCAGTTTCGCGACATTATGAATAATCATATTCAGATAGAATAGAGCGAGACACACTTCACGACGATCAGCAGACTACGTTGACAATCCTGGACACAAAAATGTGAATATTTATGTACACAACAACCTGATAAAAAAGAATATTGTTACAATGATCCCATCGAAAACATGGCTTGCTTTGTTTTCACACACATCTTATCTTATATTTGGCTTGACTTATAATGTTTAATGTTATACGCAAGTTAAGGTGTTATATTGAAATGTCAACATAATGTTACAAAAAAAATTGCTGATAAAGAACTGGTCAAGTCAAATCTCGGGCCTTAATTTTATCTTGACTCTTCATTATAGTTTTAACTTCAAACATAATTCATGGGAGTTCAATTCGAGTCTTCGAAGTAATGCTCTGTCCTTCGCTTGGTTGTGAAGGTTTCACGTTTGTTTGTGTAAATGTGAAGATCCATAACCATGCCAAGGCCAGCGCTACACCACTGCGAGGCATGGTAAGTTGTCGAATTATTTTAACATCACATGAAATAATATATTGTTAGCGTATCCAATCATTAAAAAAAAAAATGATTGTGTGTTTTTTCCAGGATAATGTGCAAAAATGTGCAACCCACTGCTTGACATAGGTCCGCCCTTCATGTTCCACATCCCTCCATCCTGAGCGACACTTTGTTACATTATGTTTCCTATGAAATTTAATGGTTTTGGTTAGTATATTCAATCTTCATTCGGTATTATCATACGCGAAGCGCTGCCAGGAATACAATTAAGGGCAACGATAGCGTGGCGCATTAATTTCCCATAGATATGGACAAAGTTTGACATGTCATTATTTTAGTCCTTTTTCTTGTTTGAAGACAAGTTTGAATTCCTACAAAGAAGTATGATTTTGTATCAGTTTTTCTGTTTTATTGAGGAAAAACAGAAGTACTAAACGTTAAGAAGACGTTGAAGTTATGTCCTTTTGGGCACACACTTTTTACTATTTTCGTAAATACAATAGTAGCAAGTTTGTACTCACTTAGGCCATAGCTGCACTACAACGAACATGAAGACCAGACTGGAGCATCGGATCTGGAAACCAAACAGCATGTTGTTATTTAAAATATAATTATTATGTACCCTTTTCCAGGAAAGCTTTTGGTCTTAATAAGATTTGAAATTTGGGCAGACGTGTCACTTCAATTAATATGGGTAAATATGCAATGTTTTAAGATAGGTATACAAAAATTAAATTTATTAAAAAGAAATTGTTCATGCAAATCAAGTGACCACAATTTAATTCACAGAAACAAGAGCAAACGCGTTTCGCGATTGCTTCCCGGAGCTTCGAGAGAAGTTGCTCAATACTTTTGGAACATCATTTCCATAATGTCATGTTCAGTTTCGCGACATTATGAATAATCATGTTCAGATAGAATAAAGCGAGACACACTTCATAACGATCAGCACACTACGTTCACAATCTTGGTCACAAAAATGTGTATATTTATGTACACAACACCCTGATTAAGAAGAACATAGTTACATTGGTCCCATCAAAAACATGGCTTGCCTTGTTTTCACACACATGTTAACTTATATTTGGATTGTCTTATTATGTTTATGTCGTACGGTATTTAGCTGTGGGGTCGGGCTGCTGACATTGAATCCATATTTATTTAACAAAAGAGAGCTGTCAGAGCCCTTTGTAATCTGCGTCGCCGTGATTCTCTTAGGAAACTTTTTAAAAAGATTAATATTATGACAGTCCCTTGCCAATTCATTTATGAAAATATTATATATGTGCGGAAAAATCGATATATTCTTAGTAAAATTAGTGATAGACATAATTTAATACTAGAAATAAAGAAAAATTAGATCAACCATTTTTTAGATTAGCTAAAGTCTACACTTTTTTTATGGGGTATTATGTTAAATGTTACAATAAAATACTTTCTGACATATTTGAACTAAATGAAAGAAAATTTAAAACTTACGTTAAAAGTACACTTTGTAAACAAGCATATTACAAATTAGAAGATGACATTTAGGATAAGAATGCTTGGAAACATGCTGGTCCTGCTCCATAGGACAATCAAGGAAGTAGACAAAATCAAACTGGTTGATTTATGTATTAACTTTATAGATGTACTGTTTCTTTTTTGTGTTTTTATTTTCTGTTTAATTAATGGTTATGATTATCTGTAAATATGTGAGTACCATTTACCGAAATTTCTTTAGAAAATGAATAAGTTTACCTCTGCTGGTAATACTTTGTTCTTATAAGTAGCATACTTTGGGTGTATCGTCCTCACATAATATTAAATTAATTTCTGTATACCAAATTTTGTAAAATCATTATTTGAAAAGAGTAACTATGGAGTTTCTTGTCCGTTCTTCTCCATAAGAATCTACCTTTCCAAATGAAAAGTAGAGTCACTTTATTAATGTAATATTATTATTTTACTGAACTGTAAATGCTGACGTTCAAAAGTGCCGTTTAATGGCCTAATTGAAATAAAAGTTTTGACTTTGACTTTGAAAGGTTTTTTATTGAAATGTCAACATATTACAAAAAAAATCTGCTAAAGAACTAGTTAAGTCAAATCTTGAGCCTTAATTTAATCTTGACTCTTCATTATAGTTTTAACTTCAAACATAATTTATGGGAGTTCAATTCGAGTCTTCGAAGTAATGCTCTGTCCTTCGCTTGGTTGTGAAGGTTTCACGTTTTTGTGTTTATACGTAAAGCTTCATAAACAAGCCAAGGCCAGCGCAGCACCTCTGTGAGCAGGGAGTACCAGACCGAGGCATGGTGAGTTGTCGAATTATTTTAACATCACATAAATAAAATCAAATATTATTAGCGTAACCCATCATTTTAAAACAAAAGTAATTGTGTGTTTTTCCAGGATAATGTGCAACCCAATGCTTGACATAGGTCCGCCTTTCTTGTTCCACATCCCTCCATCCTGAGCGACTGCTTTGTAACATTATGTTTCCTATGAAATTTAATGGTTTCGGTTAGTATATTCAATCTTCATTCGGTATTATCATACGTGAAGGAATACAATTACGATTACGATTTCCAAAATGTCATGTTCAGTTTCACGATATTATGAATAGTCATATTCAGATAGATTAGAGCACGACTCACTTCACGACGATCAGCAGACTACGTTGACAATCCTGGACACAAAAATGTATTTATTTATGCACACAACACCCTGATGAAGAAGAATATAGTTACAAAGATTTTTCACACACATCTTATTTAATACTAGCTGTTGCCCGCGACTTCGTTCGCGTGTACGTTTGAAACTAAAAAGCTGTCAGTGAAATAAGATAAACTAACCGTCAATATCTTGCATTACTTGACCCCTCTTAGAATGAGGAATTTGGAAGAGTGTTATGCAAGACACTGACTGTATCACCTCTTCCGTTTAAAAAACCGAAATTATAAATGAAAATCTTTTTAATGATAACGCTTCTGTATGGGTACACGATGTTAGCTGCGGAATCACCTGGAGCCTTCTCATAGAGTGATAGAGCTACATAAAGTTGGCCATTGGAGAAGGCTCACTGGGAATTGAACACATTTGAAACTAAACAGACAAAGGATCGCGCACATTCAAACATTCGGGTCAAATACAAATTCTCCTGTTTTGAAGTCGGTTAATTATTGTTTAATATTAGGTTAGTCTTATTATGTTTATGTTTTACGCAAGTTAGGGTTTTATATTGAAATGGAAACATATTTTAAAAAAAAATTAGGTTCAGAACTAGCCGAGTCAAATCTTGAGCCTTAATTTTATCTTGAGTTTTAATTATAGTGTTAATTTCAAACATAATTCAGGGGAGTTCACAGTTTTGAGAGTTAAGCTCTGCCCTCTTCGGTGAATATTTAATAGAGTATCAAGGTTTAATAGAATTCTCTGCATCCCTCGTCTTAGAGTACTGTGTTCGACTCCAACGAGCATCGTGTACTTGACCGAAGCATCGGCAATGTTAAAACTATTATAAGTTTTAATGAATTGAATTACTAAGAAAATGGATTACTCAAGTTGATTACTAAGTAGTTCGGTACCTTAGGTTTCTTTTAATTTAATGCGTTCCTTGAAATGGTTATACGACAGCAGATTTGCCACATCTTTTATTTTCTGCCTCACGATTAAAAACTACAAATGATGATAAATTTGTTTACTCTTAGTTGTCATCTGTTATTTTCGAATAGCTATTGAAGAAATCAATACTTCGATGAAAATTGAAATAAAAAACAGCCATATCTTTGTAAACGACGCCTCGTAAAGTTACTTCGTACGGCAGCGTGTCGAGCACTGCATTCATTAGAAGACGGAAGCAGATTTTATTAAACAAACTCGGTGAGAACATCATCAAAGAGGGCAGAGCTTTAATCTGTGACGATCTCGTTTGTGCTCTCGTTTTCTAAGCGGTGTGCGTGCGTTTTACCAAGTTTGCTCAGCTACGTGTTACTAAACAGTGAAAATGTCACAGTCAGTCAAGACAGCTAGTTAAAATAAGGCGAAGTATTGAGGGCTAAGGCGCTAGTGTAGCATGAGGTCTTCAACATGTCAAATTTTGCTGCGGTTGGCTATCGACACGAGGTTATGTACTCATTTGTCGTGATTTTTGTGAATATTTTACAAAAACCGCCTATTGGCAGATTAGTTACGGTTCTACCGACCACTGCATTGAGATTTTTTCTGGCGGAAATATGTATTAGTCCTTTTTTTACGAACAAATGTGTCCGCGTAACGCCACTACAGCACTTTTTGTTTTGTATTTAATCGCGAATTTACGGCATTATACATTATTTTTTAATACATTTGCACAAAAAATGCATTTACGAAGCCTGTATGCATTGTTTGAAAGTTAAAAATTACGCACAATACATTGGAACGAGCGGTAAAATAAATACTTTCATCTAAGTATGTACCTATTTTACCGCACTCCGCGTTGTATCGTGCCGTGCGTATTCTTTAAGTTCTTTTTTTAATTACAATAAAAAAATATAAGAATTCTACTAAGGAGTTTCTGATTACTGGAAATCATAAGCTGAAAGATGGAACCTCCTTGAAAGCGCTTTTGCTCAATACATTTGTCTCATTTTAATGCTAAAGAGATCATGAGGCGAAAGATGTAGTTCTAATTTTCACCACGCGCACGTGGCACCATTTGCAAATTCGCGCTATTTTCACGTAAGGAACATCAAAGATTGTTTAGATTTATCGACTGATATCTAAAAACTAAATTTGTTTCATTTTCTATATACTGTGCTATTGTGTGCCCTTCACACGGGCTTAAATTCATCTACTCGTTTGTAAAAACCAACTTACCGCGCTAGTATCTTAAATAGCTTTTACTTCGAGCTTTGCGTTCGAACGTTATGCTTAAGGACGTTACTCGCCAGTGGCGCCAATTGGTGAGCATGAAAAATTGTAGCCGTCATTGCATTCTGCCTGAAGTTTTCCTTTTCATGTTTTTAGGGTTCAGTAGTCAACAAGGAATTATCCCTTATTGTTTCGCCATGTCCGTCCGTCTGTCTGTCTGTCCGTCCGTCCTCGGTTTAGCTCAGAGACGCTTAGCGCTAGAAAGTTGAAATTTGGTATGGGTATACATATTAATTACACCGACAAAGTGGTAAAATAAAATCTTGAAACAATTTTTTTTAGGTTTAAAATATTGCCAGTGTAGTGCCAGTATTGTAAGTGGCAATTTTTTTTTTATCGTCTCTCCATAGTGCGGGATGTGGGATGTCGTTGAATAGGTCATTTAAATGACAGAGATAGACGACTGTTGCTCTCTTTTTGACTAACGCGCGCGTACTAGTTGGTACCGGTAAAGTGTTCAGTTGACTGATGCGACGACGTTGCTCAAGTTAAGATCTCGGAAGAAAGTTAATAATTCGGAGTCAAACGAAACAAGGTCGGTGTTTTAATATCAGGTGATTATTTTACATTCTTTTATTTATTCAAAAAGTGCAACTGTTTGACTTATTTCACTTTATTAGAAAATTAGACGTAATTTATTTCGAAAATATTATATATAAATATATAATAATAATAATAATAATAATAATAATAACGTCTAGCTAACGGAGAATACTTGCATAGGCACAACCTTGTAGCCAGGATTATCCATCAGCAACTTGCTCTGAAATACTCTCTTGTGGAATCGGAGGTGCCGTACTACAGGTATGCGCCCGACCCAGTTCTCGATAATGGCAATATCACATTGTACTGGGATCGGTCCATCATCACTGATAGGACTATTGTTGCCAATAAGCCTGATATAGTGGTGGTGGACCGAATCGAGAGGCGTGCAATGATTGTAGACATAACCGTTCCGCATGACGAGAACCTCGTGAAAGCCGAGAAAGATAAGCAAATCAAATATATTGACTTGGCTCGCGAGGTTGTCGACATGTGGGATGTGGACTCAGCAATCATTGTACCGATAGTTGTGTCAGCCAATGGCTTAATAGCCACGAGCCTCGACCAGCACCTCAGGAGGCTCTCGTTAGGCAGCTGGATCAAGGGCCTGATTCAGAAAGCGGTACTTCTGGACACGGCTCGTATTGTTAGGAGGTTCCTCTCTCTTGAGCCCTGACCGCCGGTAGCTTGGACCCTGTTCCCGATACCGGTGGGCTACTATTTTTATATTTTTAAATGTTTTTTTTTATTTTTATTTTTTTAAGAAATATTTAAAAATGTAACAAATAAGCTAAAAAATGAATAAACGGAATAATAATAATATCTTGGGACAACTCACACACGGTCATCCGATCCCAAACTAGGCAGAGCCTGTGCTATGGCAACCAGACAACTGATAAACATACTTATATATTTCTAAATACATACATATTATAGACAAATTACACCCAGACACAGAACAAATGATCATGCTCATCACACAAAGATTTGTCCTGGGTGTAAATGGTTTGGTTTAGCTCATATTTTATAGGATAGCGGATTTATTTGCCTATAATTATTAATAGTAGATACTACATAAACAGGTAGTCGAACGAACTCGCGCCTGGCGTGTGTGCGTGACGAATTCTACGAAATTTCTTTTTATTATTCTTAGAACTCGCAGGTGCACACGTGCGTGCTAAGGTGAGTTGGAGGACGTCCCGTGTTCGATGTCCGGGTCGGGTCAAAATAGTTGAATATTGGTATATCAGTCAAGAAATTCTTATTATAATTTATAGTTATTAATTACAGAAGTCTCAGTTTGAACACACAGAATCAAACAAATGATGTCTGGTGCCTGATTATGATAGTGAAACCACCTTTTCTAACAACGAAAATAAAACTACACAATACATACTACAGTGGCAGCAAACAAAATTAATGAAGAACATTATGTTCGTCAATCTTCATCATCCTCAACTTCGTCTTCGAGCTCATCGTCGTCAAGTTCAGACTCGGATAGTTCGCAATCATCGCAGCAACCAAACCCTTGCACCCCTACTGACCGACTATTGATGAAACAGAGGACGACGATGACGTTACTGAGAATACTCCTCCGCAGTATCTTGAGAATAGAAGGATTGTAAGTATTATTACTTTGTAGAACGCCCAATTTTTTTTTTAATTTTAATTTCAATGTCAATTTATCTTTCAGTATTGAAATCGTACTCCTAGGTAATTAAAGACGACTCGAACAAAATACACTCATACACCTCCAGCATATCAATACATCTCCAGCATGTACCGACGAAAGTGAAGTAGACCTCCGACATTCACAAACATCGAATCAAAAGAGGAACTATTTCTTTGGCCAATCAAGCTCATGTTCGACTTGTTCGTCAAATTCAAGAATGGTTCCGAAAAGACAGATACAGACACGAAAAGAAAAATCTTTCCCAATGCAAACAGAATAAAATTAAACGTTTGCGTAATAAGGGTAAATTATATGTTTTCATGTCGAAAACTCAAAATAGTGTTCCAGCCATTTCAATGAACCTTGCACGGAAAAATGCATTTTCAAATGCACCATAAAGATTAATACAGATAGCAGATACGAACTTTTTCGGAAATTTTGGGATTTTTGAGTTTTGACATTGCAAAGAACGTAAAGCAATTATTGCAAGTGTAGTGCAAGTATTGTTAATATTCAGCCTAAATACAGATACACGGATGCTGAGAGGCCCAGGCACAATAACAAAGCATTTCATTCTATAGTCGACAACACTACGATTAGAGTTTACAAAACTTTTATGAGGCCACGTTGGACATCTCGGACCGTATGATATTAACGGTACAAAATAAAATAAATGAAAATGATTTATCACTTAACGATTTGAGAGGAAGATATCAAAATCATAGAAAAGATTATCCCGAAATACGTGCTGCGATCATGGAGCACATAAATTCAATCTCTAAAATTGATCCTCACTACGTACGCGCTTCTACATTAAAGAAATATATAGAAGGCAGCAAAACTATTAAAGATTTGGACAACGATTTTAAAGAAGAGCAACAACAAAATAAGAAAGACGGTCTCAGGACATATATATCATATTATATAATATTTACAACTGAATGTAATCTTGCCTTTTTCTAACCACAGAAGGATCCATGTGATCTATGCAACTCCTATTATAATTCTAATGCTAATCAAAAGAAAGACCTAGAAGAAAAATACCAACACATTTAGAAGAGAAGAATTGTAGTAGGGTTGAGAATATCAATGATCGCATAAAAGCTAACAGAAATCTCAGAGTAGCTGTATGTGATTTAGATGGCCCCAAGGTGACATTTCCTCCTTTTACTATAAGTCAAAAGTAAATTGCTATAATTTAACCATTACCGAATTAACGTCAAAGGAATGTAAAGTAGCCTATGAAAATGTCCATTATTACTTTTGGTCAGAGTGTCATGCTCAACGTAGCGCTATAGTGATTGGTTCATATATGCATATTTGAAAGCTTTAAACGATAAAGACGATGTTGGAAAGGAAGTGATATTTATTCCAACAGTTGCTGTGGCCAGAACAAGAATAAATACATCGATCACATCTCTATATTTATACGCTGTGCAAACAATGACCATAAAGAGCATTGCGCATATTTTTTTTAAACGGGTACACACGCAGAACAAGGCTGATAGCGTGCATAGCCTCATCAAGAGGGAGGTGAAAAAATACTTGAAATCTCGTCCAATACATACACCCGCAGTATATTCCTCTGATTAAGAATGACAAAATGTGTGAAGCTCCGTTAATTGTGCATGAGATGAATTATTATGATTCGTTTTATGATTTGAAAATATTTCAAGAAGAATGGGGATACAATTTAACGAGCAATACATCTGTATGCTCATGTATGTGTCCATCTGGACACATTGTTAATTGGAATGAATTAAAATTTTAAAAATGAAACCCTACCTTTTTCTATAAAACATCCTACAAGGATGAAAGCTACAAGGAAATTAATGTAAGAAATAATAGAAAGAAGATGAAAACAGGGTTTTATAATTCAATATTTTAATTGAATTTAACAGGTACCTACTTGATTTTTAAATCATAATTATTTCATTGTACAAACCTTTATTCAGTTTCACCTGACCCGATGTTTATCTGTAATATATCTTGCAAGTTCAATTTGATCCACTTCCCGGTTATCGATTGAGCTGAAATTTTGCATGCATGTGTAAATCAGATTATGCAAAATTATTATGACATGGAGCTGATCTGATGACGGAGCTGGAAGCTGGAAGGTGGCCATAGGAACTCTGTAATGAAACGACGCAACCCTATCGAGTTTGGACTCGTTTGATTCGTCTTGAGGAGTACTTTGTTTCTAGATATTATCCAGGGTCTAATGATGGAGCTTGAAGTTGGCCATAGGATCTCCGTAAGAAAACGACGTAACCGCATCGAGTTTGAGCTCGTTTGATTCGTCTTGACGCGTACTTTGGTTCTACATGGTAACCAGGGTTTGTTGATGAAGCTGGACGGTGGCCAATTCGCCGTCTCCGGAGAATAAAATGATAACTACAAAAATGTAACTATTTAGGAAAAAAATACGTTTTCGTCGATTACTCCTAGACAAATTATGGTCAGCTTTTAATAAAGGTTATTTTTCGTTTGTTCTAAATGTTTTAGTGAAATATGCCTAAGTATCAAAATATAGATATTATTTAAAAAATAAGAAGTAAGTCAAAATTAAACATCATCTGAGGGCTGATTTTTAACTAAAGACATATTTTCCGTTCAAAAACTGTCAAACCTCTATGTTTATTGCTCGGATTAAAGTTCTCTGACTATTGAAAAATCAGCCCTTTTAGTTGTTCAATTTCGTCTATCATTTTATTCTCCGTACAGCCTGACCAGAATCAAATATATCACTCTTCACTTATCATTTTATTCTCCGTACAGCCTGACCAGAATCAAATATATCACTCTTCACTTATCATTTTATTCTACGGTTTTTTTGGAAGCAAGTGATACTGATAATACTTGAATATCGTCTTACTCGTAACTAAGTAAATATTGTAAAAACAATCTGAAAATGACCCGCTTGTTTTTTATTATTCTGACAGGCTCTGTATTTAATTGGGAAAAGTCGGAATCAAAGTGGTATTTATATTCTAAAATTGATGGATTTGATCTCTATTAACTCCTTTATATTGTAAAACTCTGTTTGAGTAATCTCTTTTACTTGATATTTTTTCCACGTATCTCCGCGTTCATAATGATTGTGTGTGATCAGCCGTGTATACAACTCTGCGTTTTTATTTACGTTCAATGTTGGAATGCATGGAATCTCCCACACTCTGGCCGGTGTTCGGTTTCAAATATGACAGAAGGGGATGCTATGAAATCTATTGTGTTCAAACAAATAGTTGATGGTGTTTTACTATTTTCTGGCTGGCTGTTTCTATGTAATCTGAGTTTCCCCCAATACTTGAGGATCTTTCGCTTTTCTGTAAAATTTTCATTCTTTCCGGGCTCGGCAAATACTCAAATGCATCCGTTGAGAAATCTTCATTTATTTTATTTTCGTTTTTCTCGTAGTAAAATGCTTTTTCGTTTCTCGTAAAATATATTAATGAGTTTTAGTAATTACTGCTTCAGATGTCGTAGCAGCCACGTCGTTATTTTCTCCCTGATGTTGTTCTAAAAATAATAATAGTATGATAATAAATAAATAACAGTAACCAGACGACGACGCTAAATAATTGCATTCATATTTGCGAAACTAAAATGAATTCAATGATATCCTATTTATTTAAATATCAAAACCGATTCAGGCTTCCTTAAAACGGATGAATTTACAGGATAATAATAAGAATTTAAAATAATAAAATCAGCCAAGTGCAAGTAAGACACACGTAGGGTTCAGTACCACCGTTCTATTATATTTGGACGGGCCTGTTGGTCGAGTGGTTAGTGACCCTGACTGCTAACCCGGACTACCTGTTTATGTAGTATCTACTATTAATAATTATAGGCAAATAAATCCGCTATCCTATAAAATATGAGCTAAACCAAACCATTTCCACCCAGGACAAATCTTTGTGTGATGAGCATGATCATTTGTTCTGTGTCTGGGTGTAATTTGTCTATAATATGTATGTATTTAGAAATATTTAAGTATGTTTATCCGTTGTCTGGTTGCCATAGCACAGGCTCTGCCTAGTTTGGGATCGGATGACCGTGTGTGAGTTGTCCCAGGATATTATATATTATTATTATAGGATATATTATATTATTGTAGTAGGTATTGCACTTACGTATTTAGTCAGTAAAACAAGTTGAATGTGTCGCGGGACACGCGTTTGGAACGAAGTCAAAACTAAAGAATACCGAAAAGTAATCAGACATCGATAGTGCTTGCAAAAGTAGGAGCAAGCGATTTTCGACCTTCTTGACTTTTGTTAAATAATCGGTATTTTAAACATAAAAAAGGTAATAGAGCAGATAGTTATATACCTAATAACAAGCAATAATAATAATGTCAATAAGGTCGAAAATCGCTTGCATCTATTTTTACACCTTAAAGTCGATTAAATAATGAAACCCAACTATCTTTTCGTTCCAAAAATCTCACAGGGTATTATGAGGTATTATACCATCATGATTTCGTAGCGAAAAAGGAATGGTGCTATCCGTCATGTATAACTGCGTCACTCTCTAGCACCAACATCATGGTGGCATTATATCGTCATAATACGGCACCAGGTATAGAGTATTAAAATCGAAGGAAAATATTATAATTACAACAGCACTATAACTAAGATATGGCAGTTATCATTTTATTCTCCGGGGACGGCTTAGGAACTCTGTAATGAAACGACGCAACCCCATCGAGTATGGGACTCGTTTGATTCGACTTGACGAGTACTTTGTGTCTAGATGGTATCCAGGGTCTGATGATGGAGCTGGAAGGTGGCATAGGATCTCCGTAATATAACGACACAATCCCATCAAGTTTGGGTTCGTTTCAGTCGTCTTGACTAGTACTTTGGTCCTAAATTGTAACTAGGGTTTGATGATGAAGCTGGAAGGTGGCCACAGGATCTCCGTTTTAAAACCACGTAATCGTATCGAGTTTGGGCTTTTTGATTCGTCTGGATGAGTATTTTGATCATACATAATATCCATTATGCAACCCCATCAGATAATTTTGAAATGGATAGAATGAGAAACGTTACAAACAATAAACCAGTTACTACATAACTATTTGAACACGATTTTACTATAATTTACAAGTCCCACTTAATAAATAAATAGATGTAAGTTGTTTAAATAAATATAAATGACGTAACACTTTAAGTACTCAAAACATCACATATGTGTGCGTACTATGAATTACTACGGGCTACGAAAAACCGCTACGCGCTACGAACTACGCCGTAGTAAATCCCGAATCATAAATTCTAAAAAGTTAATAATAATTTAATTCTGAGTATAAATATACCATTTTATAGGTACGTTACATCCCATTTTTTTAAATAAAGGCATGTTAATTTTTTTTTCTTTGTTTTTATTTGAAAATTACTAAGATTTTTGAGATCGTAAAACCAAAATAATGAAGTCTGTTTACGGCTGGTAGGTATCAAACAATTTTCTTAGTTTTTAAATCAATAATGGTATATTTTGTTAATTTCATTATTAAACTTTAGAAGAAGAAGATTTCAAAGATCTTTGTTTTGTTTTATTATAATTTAATAATTATATCTACTAAGTACAGAGGATATTGTAAGTTGTGTTTTATAAGGTTCTACTTTCCAGTTTAACCATAATAAATAAGGATAAACAAAGAAGCACGTCTTTTTTATGATTAAAATGTTTGGAATTATTTGTTATTTAAAATTAACACACAAAAAATTACGAATATTTCTCTGTAATTTTATTACGATAGGTTAACAATGCAAATAATCGAAAAATTTCGTCTACTTGCAAGATGATTTTAATATAAAACTGGAACATTTACAATTACTCCGTGCGAATCTAAATTTTTGTTTACATTTCTATTTTATTGAAAAAGTGAAATAACAACCAAGGTTTTTTTAGTTATATTTTTTTTACGATAATCTTCTAGTGTTACCAACGCTACCTATTCCTACTTTTGGAATTGACCTAAACCATTTCTTTATTTTTGTGATAAAGCCATTAAGGTAAACATGTCAAACTTAGATTTTTGCGAAAACTTGTAAGTACCAAAATTTTTCTTAATTTCCATTTTTTTTAATTTTTTGGAATTTACTTCTCTATTTGTGCTGTAAGACCTTGCTTTTTGCCAAATTTTGTGATTCTAGGTCAACGGGAACTACCATATAGGTGTTCGACCTAAAACCTATAGGATATTTCCGGTTGACCTAGAAATGTCAATTTTGGTTAAAAGAAAGGTCTTTGAAAATTTTGGTACGTACAAGTTTTCGCAAAAATCTAAATTTGCCCATATTTTTTTACGTGTTGATTCAGCACCTTGATATTTATACACCTGATAGATACTATAGAATTCAATATCCGGTATAAATTTCAACTTGCTAGGTCCACCCGTTTCTAAGAAAATCGGTAATAGACAGACGGACACACGGACAGACGGACAAGAGAGTGATCTTATAAGGGTTTCTTTTTTTACCTTTTGAGGTACAGAACCCTAAAAACATTTTAAACTACTTTTTAAGTAGTAGTCCACCGTCGAGATACTTGATTTGCTTCTCCTTCTCAGCCTTCACGAGGTTCTCGTCATGCGGGATGGTAACATCGATTATCATTGTGCGGCGCGCTAATCGGTCAATCACCACTATGCCAGGCTTATTGGCAACAATAGTACGGTACCTGAGAATCCACAAGTTTGTATTTCAAAGCAAATTGCTGATGGACAATCCTGTCCACTTGGTTATGACTATGCAAGTACTCGCCGTTAGCCAGACGAGAACAACCAGAGATAATACGTATGATGGACTCACCCGGACGGTGACTTACCCGACACATAACAACCGTCCGCTCCTTCATAATATGCTTCAATAGTTGCGACGAATTGTGGTCAGCAGTGTACGGACCCTCCTATCTAGGGCGTCGAATTCGGTTTGAGTCCATTCTCTGCTAAGGGATATAAGCTGTATGGAATCCGAGAGTTGAATTTCCACGGATTCTATAATCTCCCTTCGCTTAAACTCAAAACTCAATGAATTTATTTCAATTAAACCATTACAGGCACTTTTGAATAGTCAAGGTCGGTCTATCCAAAAAGATGAAGCTAATAACACGTTCCAAAGCGTAGATCTCTATGGAGAAGAACGTGCAAGAAACTCCACAGACACTCTTTTAAATCAATATATAATATAATATAATATCTTGGGACAACTCACACACGGTCATCCGATCCCAAACTAGGCAGAGCCTGTGCTATGGCAACCAGACAACTGATAAACAATTTTTTTTACAATGATATGGTAACATCATTCGTGTGTAAATTGTACAAACATACACATATGTGAGAACGATGTAGAAAGACGCGCGAAATGATCAAGCGTCCGAAGTAAAAAAAACTTTACACGCATGACTGCACATTTGTCGACGCCAAATTCCATCCTGATGGCGCTACTGAAACTTTTAGTTACCTTCAGTAGCTTTACAGTCGCAAATTGTTGTTATTGTGAAATAAAATTAAACTTTATTTCATTTAAACCTATTTTCAAAGAGTAAACGAACAAACTAATAACACAAAATGGCAAATATAGTTTAACATTTCTGATGCTTCAGTCTGGTACACGATGCACGTTGTGGTCGGGCCACTGTTCTCTTTAGATGAGGTATGCAGAGAATTCTGATAAACAAACTCTGTGAGAACCTTAATTGATGAGGGCAGAGCTTAATTTCTAACGACTGTAAAGTCCAATGTATTACGTTTGGAATTAATTCTATAATTAAGACTCAAGATAAAATAAGACTCAAGATTTGACTTGGCCAGTTTTTACCAGCTTATCAAATTTTTAGAACAGTAAGAAATGTTGACCTTTCCATATATAAACTGTAACTTGCGTATTACATAAAAATGATAAGTAAAGCATAAGATGTGTGTGAAAACTTATCTACAGAACCCATTTAGATGTCACTTCTTTTGTCGCTGAAGTCGACAATCACGCATATTCTTAGCTGACTTGACTCCCATTTCCATATTTGTGTTCTTAATGGGATCACTATAACCATATTCTTCCTAATTTATTTATTTATTAAGTAAGGCGATGTGCCTTACAATTTTAACAAAAAACAGGAAATAATAAGTATTATTTTCTGTGCAAATACATCACTTATAGGTATGCACAACATTCTCTATAAAAGATTAACAATTCATACCTGCCAGGGTTGCGGAATTTGTTCGAAAGATTCACCGCGGCCCTGGAACGCAAAGGGCTTTAGAAGGAACACGGATGGGTTTTAGTCAGTAGGAGTCTGATACGCCCTTCCGCTCCACCCAGAGCGGAAGAAGTCATTTGATGATTCCCCATCCTTAAAAAAAAAAAACAATTCATTAGTACATTTGAAACAAAATAATAATAATAAAATTTAAACAACGCATTACAAAATAAAATATATTACACTTATACAATTGTTAAAAAAAATGTCGTTTATAAATATAAGATGTCAAATGTAGGTATGTCACATAGCGAATAAGTTAAATTAATTACAATAAAATAATTAAAACAATTTCAAAAGAACAGTTGTATTAAATTAAATTAAATTCGAAACAAAAAGAAATCAAGTACATCGATTGTCAACGTAGTCTTCTGATTGTCGTGAAGTATGTCGTTTATCTGAATATGATTATTCATTAAATCGTGAACATGACATTGTGGAAATCACATTCCAACGTTATTGAGCAACTTCTCTAGACGCTCCGGGAAGTAATCGTGAAACGCGTTTGCTTTTATTCTCTGTAAATTAAATTGTGTTCACTTGATTTGCATCTTCTATTTATATCTTTAAGATAAGAAGATACGCATTTGACGTCTGTCCAAATTTAAAAACTTAAAAAGATCAAAAGCTGGCCAGGGATAGGGGTACATTATAATTAAACTATGACGTATATTTTAAATAACATTATGCCGTTTTGTTTGCAGATACGATTCTTCGGTCTGGTCTTCATGTTCGTGGTTGTGCGGCTATAGCCTATGTGAGTACAAATTTATTGTATTAAAGAAAATATTGGAAAGTTTTTATACAATAGGCCATAACTCCAACGTCTTCCGACCGTTGAGTACTGATGTTGTTTCACAATAAGTCAATTTACCTGGTGATATTGTTTAAATGCTGAGCTCAACAAAAACAAAATGAAATAAAATTCTAAAACAAAATAGGTCAGCACAGTTAGCCAGGAAAGCTACTTAGAAATAAGACAAATTAACTGACTGCTACCTGAAATTTTTGTGGTCAAGTTTAGGCCGGGCGCATACATACTGATTCCTGATCAGAAATCCTGATCAGGTTTCCTAATCAAGAATTCCGTGTGGAGAGCGCACACATTCTGTTTTTTGCATTCGGAATTTAAACGATCAGTTCGATCATAGACGCTTCTGATAACGCACGAGTATGGACGACGAAGACGAATTGATGCTCATTGCTCTTTTATTGGCGCTAGACAAAAAGGACATAAAACGTCGGTATTGGGTGCATCCACAGAATACCCAAAGATTAACTGAGAGTCAATTCTATGTCAAAAGAGCAAAGTTACGGGCATACCCAGAAGAATTCTTCAAATATTACAGGATGTCAATGAAGTCCTTTGATGAGCTTCATAATAGCATACGTGATAAAATAAAAAAGCAAAATACGCACATGAGATTGTGTTTGGATAGGTACAGAAGAAAAATTGACCATAACATTAAGGTATGTATGTATTTATTGTAATAAAAATTAAGATATTGTACAAACATTACGCTTTAAATTTACTTAAAGTTTAAGAATTCTTGCATTGTTCCCTCCTGTGAATCTTGAGGCTGGAGAACTATAAACTGTGTAGCCTCATTGTCTTCAACACTAGTATTTGGTAAAGATATCTCAACAGGTACAGGTTTCCCATGGTAATCTTTTTTACCAATTGAAGCATACCGACTTTAAAATCAATTTTTTGATGAGCATTCATTGTTTTCATATAGCTTCTGAAACTAAGAAGATATTTCGTGTCGTCATCTTCGTCAATATTAACAGAAGGTTTTTTCTGTTTTTGTTGCAACATACTTAGTATTTGATTGGGGACATCTTTCTTTTTTTTCTGACTGACTATAGGTAAAGTAGGTACGGGTGACTCCATACGACGATTGATATCTTCCGGTTCAATATTTTGTTCTTCAGTTTCTGATTGTTGTTGTGGTTGAGTAGATTCTGCATCTTCGGTCGGATAGTTCCCTTCTGATTTTCTACTAGCAAACACTGGTGTAAGGAAGTAAAGCAAGGAACTATAAACATAAGTTTTGGGCTTTTTAGCAGCACTGCCAGTAGGAAGATTTTTGGTTTTCTGAATTTCTTTGCGATAATAGTCTCTAATGTTGTTCCATTTCTTCTTCAATTCGGCACCTGAAATAAGTTAAAATTAAACTATAATGCTTTTTGTTTCAGATTTCTGGCAACTGGTTGCAATTTTGAAGAAATGAAAACAGATTTTCTGGTGGGAAGCCGAACTGTGTCTGCACTAGTTAATGAAACCTGTGAAGCTATTTGGGAGGTGCACCAACGTTCAGAAATGAGGCCACCGTCATCAAAAGAACGTTGGATTGAAATTGCGGACAGTTATTATAGAAATGCCAACTTCCCAAATTGTGTAGGGGCAGTTGATGGGAAACATATTCGTTTGATTTCTCCCCAGCGCAGTGGGTCTGCTTTTTATAACTATAAAAATTATTTCTCTATTGTTTTGATGGCAGTAGTAGACGCAGACCTACGGTTCATAGCTATTGACGTGGGTGCTTTTGGCAGAGACAGTGACAGTAATATCTTTAAAAATTGGGCTTTTGGGAAAATGTTACAAGAAAATCGCCTTAATTTGCCAGAAGCCAAACCTCTGCCAGGAAGTAATGGCCTACCTCTACCATTTGTATTTTTAGGTGATGAGGCCTTTCCACTGAACAATAATTTTTTGAAACCTTATCCAAGGCAGAACCTCAATAATCAACGTCGAATCTTTAACTATCGATTGAGTCGAGCTCGAATAGTTGAATGTGCTTTCGGCATTCTTTCAAACAAGTGGAGGATTTTTCATACAAGTATGACAATTCCACCAGATTTTGCTGTTCTAATAACGAAGACAGCATGCGTATTGCATAATTTTGTATGCAGACGAGATGGTTATAATTTTAAAGATACATTAGCACATTACTTCGAGGATTTTCAATTCCGTTCTGAACGACAATCTACAAACCGAGGCAGAACTATACGAGATAATTTCGCCGAGTATTTCGTCTCGCCGGAAGGAGAACTGTCATATCATTACAATGAAAGTATTATTAATCCAAATTGATTCAACAATAAAGAAATATTAAAATACTTACATTTGTTTACTTTATCTATACTGAATAAGATCTTTACATATCTGTTCCCAGGCCAAATCTTTCATATCACGGTTATGATAATCCGCGTGATTTATATCCCATATGCATGGGTGTTTTTCAACACTCATTATTAAATTCTCGGCATCGCACATTTTTTTTGACAGCTGACGGAGAGCGTTACACGTCGTACGTCTACTCGGCACAGCGCCAACGCGATTCTGAATGATTCTGAATGAAAATTTCCGTACGAGTGCGGCGATCGAGCCAAAATGTACGCGAATGCTGCGTTCGGGATGACGTCATCAGGTTTTTTTCCGTTCTTCCAAAACGAACGCACGGAAAAAATTCCGAACCGAACGTCAGGTTTTTTCTGTCCGGAAAAAGTAAGAACGGTGTGCGCCTTGTCGAACATTTTGTATGCACGCGGACCATTCAGGTTTCCGAATCTGAAACCCTAATACGGAAACCTGATCCGGAATCAGTATGTATGCGCCCGGCCTTATTGTTCCTGATTCGCTGTTACATTCGTGTATTTGAAGGCAAATATTTGAAACTTGTTAATTGAAAATAGTAATTTCAATTCTACGAGATTCAAATATTTCAGTCATGCAGAACAGCTATTTAGAAATGATACGAATTAACTGAAACTGAATTGTTTCTGACTCGCTGTGAAACTTGTGTATTTGAAGGCAAATATTTGAATCTAGTAGTGTATATTAGGCGCCAGATAATCGTGGAATAACGGTCATTGACCCACCTACAATTATTGACATTTTTAATTTGAAAAACGGAATTAATGACACAAAGCTGTCCCGAATCATCATCTCTCGTGATCCTTAACATTGTCTAATAATGAAAAACGATTCATATTTAATTGTTCAGGTACCTATGAACAGTTATTAGGGAAAGGTCAATGTACTTTATTCCACATTTATCTGGCGCCTACTATAGTAGTGATTACTATTTTTTTTTTTAATTGAATGCACACATTTTGCTGAAAAAAAAACTTATTAGGAAAACAACATGTTTACAATCAAACTTTGTCCAGATCTATGGAAAATTAATGCGCCACGCTATCGTTGCCTTCAATTGTATTCCTGGCAGCGCGTCACGTATGATAATACCGAATGAAGATTGAATATACTAACCAAAACCATTTAATTTCATAGGAAACATAATGTAATAAAGCGTCGCTCAGGATGGAGGGATGTGGAACAAGAAAGGCGGACCTATGTCAAGCAGTGGGTTGCACATTATTCTGGAAAAACACACAATTACTTTTGTTTTAAAATGATAGGTTACACTAACATTATATGATTTCATGTGATGTTAAAACAATTCGACAACTCACCATGCCTCGGTCTGGTACTCCCTGCTCGCAGTGGTGCAGCGCTGGCCTTGGCTTGGTAATGTCTTTCTCTGTCTTTAAACAAACAAACGTGAAACCTCCACAACCAAGCGAAGGACAGAGTATTACTTCGACGAACTCGAATTAAGTTTTGCAGTGCAGCTGCCGCTGTCCCAGTCCGCTTCTCTATGCATATTCATGTATCATTTCTATTGAAGCACTCTTGTACTATACAACGTTTTTTTTAAAACCGAGCCTTATTCATGTCGATTTCGATACTGCCTTCAACTACATACTTCCAAATTGGAAAATCTTTAACATTATGATAAACAGTGAACTAATCATAATAAAAATGCTTTTCTTTATGTCTAGGATGTCAAACGATATCTGTTAAGCTTCTTGAAGTGTGTCAGCCCCGCACTATATGAATATAATCTATGAGTATGAAACTGAACACAATATCATCGACAATTGAATTCAAAGAGAAGAGAGAAAATCATCTTAACGTACCAAAAAGTGTTGTTATTTTCAAGCGAGCTGAGTACCTCGAGCACAGAAAGTAGAACTTACAAGTATAAAGTAAAAGGGGTTTTTGGTAAGGGTGGAAAGTTATTAATTTGGTTTTGGAGTAGTTTATCTCGAGGTTATGTTCGTTCATCCAGTTGCATGTTTTAGTCAGTATGGAATCGAGAGTTTTTTGTATATTGTCATTGTTTTGGCATGAGACTAATATGGATATGTCGTCCGCGAATAAGACACATGGCTTTTCAATGGTCTTAGGTAGGTCATTAACATAAATTAAGAATAAGAGGCATCCTATGACGCTTCCTTGAGGGATTGCAGCGTTAATTGCTTTAACATGAGACCGAATTTGTTCAATCTCTTTATTTTTATGGTTGGTTTTTTGGTGGTTGTATGGTTTTATGGCAGTTAGTTGAGATAGAATACTTAAGTATTCTATCTCAACTAACTGTTTCCTGTTCTTTAGGTAAGATGTTAACCATTCATGAGCCTTTCCGCGTATACCTATTCCGTATAATTTGTTAAGCAATATCCCAAATTGTACTTTGTCGTAGGCTTTGGTCATGTCTAGTAATATTCCTACAGCGTATTTTTTGTTATTAATGATGTTAAGGGCTTCTTGGATATACTTATAGACTGCTAAGGTGGTGGATCGTTTTTTTTGAAAGCCATTCTGGCTTTCATCAAAAATATTACTTATATTTTTCGCAAAATTTATAAATGCGGTCACAAATGGCTTTTTCGAAAATTTTTGAGGCTGAAGGCAAGAGAGCTATTGGACGATGGTTGTTTGGATCCGTTTTCGTATTTTTTTTTGAGGATTGGTTTTATTATTGATTGCTTTAATAAATCTGGGAAGATACCTTCGTCGAATGACTAGTTCAGTAGCGGCAAGGTAAGTTCATCTGCGCATTGTCTTAAAAGCAGTGGTGGTATTTCGTCAATCCCGTGACTACTTTTATTTTTCAGGTTTTTAATTATTTTTTTTACTTCCCACGCGTCTATTGGGCCAAGAAACATCGTGTTCTCTGTGGGATTTGGTACAGAGGTGCTCCCCGGTGTGCTACTAGATGAATTGGCGCTGTCTTCCCCAATGGACGCAAAGAAATTATTAAACATGTTGGCTACTTGTTTAGGTTCAGATATAAGGTCGTTACCTATTTGCAATTTAATATTATCACGCTCCTTTTTATGTTTTTTGTTAGTTCTCTCATTTATGATACTCCACATGGTTTTGACTTAATTCTTTTTTTATTTTTTTTATTTGTGTATTGTATCTTTTTTGATGCATTAACTAGATTTTTTAATATTTTTTCATAGTTTTATAGTAATTTGTAATGATAGAATTTTTTGTTTTAAGTGTGAGTATTTTTAAAAATCTTTTGTTTTTACAGGAGATGATAATGCCGGTCGTTAACCAGTGTTTTTTTAAATTGTTTTTTTTTTGACTTTACATATTAGTATACAAAGGTTAAGGATATTAATTTGTTAGTGTATCATGGAATGCCTTGTAATTATCATTAAAATTTTGATTTTGAGGTAGGATTTTTTTCCAATCATGTTCATTTAATATAGACTTAAACTTTTAAATGTTCGTATTGTTAAATAATCTTTTTTTAACATACCAAGTTGTTTGTGTAGCTAACTGTGGTGTTGGTATGGTGATGTGTACACTACAGGCTGTATATATTTTATTTTTGTTCGTGTTTGTAAATATTAAGTCCAAACATGTAGATGCAGTTTGTGTTATTCGCGTGGGTGTTTTTATATAATGTTTTCAATTTTTAACATTTCTCTCTAAATTATTACATTAAAGTCTCCACCTATAACAATATTATTTTTTATAATACTTATTTTATATAATTTACGATACATTTTAACTGACTAATAAATATTTTTTCCTCTCTTCTATTCCAATACATTGTCACTAATAATATGTTTTCTTTGGGTAACTCGATTGCAGATAATTCCAAATTATATTCTATGGACATATTCGTTTTATCTTTGATCTTGAATCTTGCATCTTGCAGGAATGAATGGACATTAGAGTCACTTTATTGTTATATTATTATTTTACTGAACTGTAAACGATGACGTTCAAAAGTGCCGTTTAATGGCCTCATTGAAATAAACGTTTTGAATTTTGACTTTGACAGGAGGATGCAGACGGCGCCTCCTCCTCGCGTGCTGCGGCAGTATGACGCTGCTATTTTATATCCACTAAAATCTATCATGCGTAATTTTTCTCTCAGTAACCAAGACTCTGATATACATATCGCATTATAAGTCGGGTTATCTACGATGACAGTTTCAAGTATGTGTTGTTTATTGTAGAGACTCTGAACATTTTGAAACAGAATTTTAAATAGTTGGTCTGTGTTTTCGAAAGGAATTATTGTCAGTCTCTTCATTACTGACTGTTGGATCTCGTTGGTAGGTGTCGCGAGAAGTCGAATTACTATTTTTCTCATTTTCTGTGTAGCTGAGTTGACTTTTGTGTGTTTCATCTTTCAAAATGGTGACTTTACCTTCTATTTATAACTGATTATTTCTTATTATTGCGTATAAGCCTTTCTTTCTTGCCTTTATCATTTCCGCTCGCATTAGTTGTTTTTCCGTACGTGAATTTCTAAAAATTCAGATACAGAGAATTGAGTGCCCTGAAAGTACGTTTACGTACAATAGTGCAGAAGACAAACAGCTGTTTCACCGTGAGGACTTCACATTCTGTATAGAAAGCCATTGTATCAAGGCAAGAGTAAACACGGGTTGGGAGAAGATGTGTCGGCTGGAGGCCATGTGAAGCAATGAGGTTTACGTACTGATTAGCTTGTTGGGTCAGAGCATTCGGATTAATATCTATATTAATATCCCCCATAATCACTATATATTTTTGGGCTGACATTTGAGTAAGAGTAGTGTCTAATCCATCAATAAAATGATCTAGTTTTCGTATGGAGGGAGAACGATAAAGTGCCAAGAGCATAATATTGTGAGATTTGAAGTTACAGATTAAACAGCTAGCATCAGACATAGTTCCGTATAAATATGAGATAATTCTGATTTCACGTATATTATCTTACCATCGTTTTGGTTTCTGAGTTTACTCGTGTGATAAGAAACATAGTCCTCCAGTGGTGGAATCACATGATTTTTTTATACTGACAAGTAATATTCGAAACTATCCAAACTACAATTCACACTGCGTATGTTTAGGTGTATTATATTTAACGACTTGACATTGTTATTAATGAATCCGCTGCAGAACTCAGGTTGGCAGATATGTGAATCACTACCGAAAGAGTCAATTTCATCTAAGCTATCATTACCGAACATTGATGGTAAGTGCATATCGATTTTGATCATGAATACATATTACGTGGAATATTTAAAAGTAATAAATGAGTGTTTGCTGACATTTCTTATTTTTAGTGATTTGGATTTGTTAGCTGGTGGTGTGAGGCGTACAAATAAGAGGATCGCTTGTGTACATATACAAACAGTCATCATGATCGATTAATTATGAAGTTTAGATTGTATAGTGTATAGTGAAGAGGCTGACATTTACGGGGTGCAATATGAAAAATGGCAAATCTTATAGTAATGCAAATAATTATATTATGCCAAACATAATAAAAAATAAATTTGGAACAGACTGAATGCAGTAGTGTTCGAGATTTCGTCAAAGGCAATAGTAAGGTTACACATTTATGCAGACAATATGTCTATGAAGATAATTTGTCTTAGATACATTATTTAGGTGTGAGCAATTTTATAAGACATGATGTTATGTTAATAATAACAGAGTCCATTCCTTCACATTCTCGTAGAAAAATTTCGCCATTTTGCGACCAACGAAATTTATATTTATTAGCTTTGGCAAATGAACGAGCCTCGAAAAAAAAATTGTCGCAGGGTGCGAGACAGGTGATCAGCGATGTAGACTGGTCTTACTTCTCCGGGAACACCAATGTGACTCATGTTTAACGTTTCAGTTGAGGGTAGACCCTTGTTGAACGTACGGCAGTTATCCAGTATTTGATGTTTTGAGGAGACAGTCAGGAACTCTGCCACTATCGGTCAATTGGAACCTTTTCTACCGGGCAAACGATAAACGTCACATAACTGAGGAGGCTTAACCGACGGCTGGATAGTGTGACAGGTTTTCAAAACAATAGATGTCAAGACACTAGTAGATTTCTGTTCGTTCACTAGAACATTCCTTTTCTCGATGCAGGATGATCGCGAGCAAAGCTGTAGGTCAACCAGTTTTTTTTCCAGATCCCTTATATAGTTGCGTTGTTGACAATTTCATTTTTCCAATTGTTGCAGTGACGTCTTAGTAGAATCATAATCATTACTTAGAAATTCTATTGTTTTTAAGGTTCTGTGTCGATTTTTGTATCTCCACATTTTGTAATTTAATTTCCGTCAACTCCGACGTAAGTTTTCCAAGCAGAGCATCTTGCTCAATTTTCCAAGTGGTAAGCAACTTCATTATCTAATCCTCAAATTTCTTCCATTCACTCTCTGAATAGAAGTCTGGAATCGCTTGGATCGCGAGGTAATATTGGAGGCTCATTTGGATTATTAAATATGTCCGGAGTTGAGAAAATAGGTTGATTTTCCATCTCATGGGCAGGAGCGGTTGGAGACGAGCGCTCAAACCTCGGCATACTGGCGACTTGTCTATGGCTCGGTATTCACAATTGTCGTCGCACGCAACCAGGTGCAGAGGCAGCACTAAGCCGGAGATCCCTAGAATTTTTACGCACGCTCCAAGTTAAGGCCGCCTCTATCGCTTAGAATCCGCGGGTTGTCGTAGGTCAGTTTTTAGTATTGATTGCAGGCAAAGACATTCAATTTAAGTTGTAGGGTCATTTTTTAAATGTATGTCTTAATAAATTGTTAATATTAAACTGTGTAGCTGTAATTCACTGTTATTGAACGCGAAAACGAAGCACTGGTGTAAACACTGTAATTCTGAAACCCAATGATAACTGTTTGACTCGTCAATAGTGTGTGGCGCATCTGGGAAGATTATTGGATTTGTAAAACTAGACACAATGTCATCGGCAGTCATTTTCATACAGTATTAAGCAACTCATCTTATCGTTCTTAAAATGTTGACTTGACACTGATATTATAATTATTTTTATTAAGGGGATAATATGTAAAAAGTATCTGATTATTTACGCTCACTTCTCGGAAGCTTCCTCGTGGAAGGTTAAAAAAAATGGAACACAGCGGCACTCTGTCAACAAATTAAAACCGGTAATAGGGTTTTTTTACTGAAAAAATAATATTTTACTGAAAAAATAAATTAAAAACTTTTATACCAAAAAAATACAACCATCTTCACAAAAAAACGTGTAAAATAACTTTGATTTCGGAAGTCGGTGTCAAAAAACGAAAAATCCTGATAGGTTTCCGTTTTGCCGAATGAGGTGCGGAACCCTAAATATAAAAAAAATATTATTATTTTATGTTGGGGTGGCTTGCAACTATTTGTACAAGAGTAGTACTAAGGTAATTCACAACAAGCCAATTTCAAGCCTCCACAGTTAGCAATAAAATATTATTGTACAAGTTGTAAAATCGATTAACTATTCACTAACACTTAATAAGTTTAACATTAAAGTAACTATTACATTAAACTAAGTACCTTTTTTTCCCAGAGTGGAAGAAGTCATTTGATGATTTCCCATCCTTAAAAAAACAAAATATAAAAATAAGTACCTGCGTAGATAAAACTGCATCTATAACCACTATTAGAGAGCATCAGAAACCATGTAGTGTTTGGAAAAACAGCAGGAATGGTCGCTAAACTGCTTGCAAACAAATCTGTTGAAAGGTGTTCATCCTTAACAATTCTGTTGAATGCTTTTGCTGAGCGAATCATGTAAGAGTTGAAGGAGCATGAAGAAGATATCTTAAACGAAAATGTCGAGGAGGAACATTCTAATTCATTTTTTTATTTTTTCTTTCAACTTCGTAGTAATATTATCATTAATCACTACAGGACAAACACTAAATCACAAAGAACGCATTGTTTGCTTAGAACCAAAACAGTGCATAAATGTTATATGACATCTCATGTTAAATGTTACAATAAGATACCTTCTGACATATTAAAACTATATGAAGGAAAATTTAAAACTTATGTTAAAAGTACACTTTGTAAACAAGCATATTACAAATTAGAAGATTACATTCTGGATAAGAATGCTTGGAAACATGCTGGTCCTGTTCCATAGGACAATCAAGGGTGTAGACAAAATCCAACTGGTTGATTTATGTATTAACTTTATAGATATACTGTTTCTTTTTTTTTTGTTTTTCTATTTTTCTGTTGACTCACACACTGTTTAATTAATGGTTCCAATGTTTGTAAATATGTGAGTACCATTTACCTAAATTTCTTTAGAAAATGAATAAGTTTACCTCTGCTGGTGATACTTTGTTCTTATAAGTAGCATACTCTGGGTGCATCGTCCTCACATAATATTAAATTAATTTTTGTATACCAAATTTTGTAAATCATTATTTGAAAAGAGTAACTATGGAGTTTCTTGTCCGTTCTTCTCCATAAGAATCTACCTTTCCGAATGGACAGTAGAGTCACTTTATTAATGTAATTCTATTATTTTTACTGAACTGTAAACGCTGACGTTCAAAAGTGCCGTTTAATGGCCTAATTGAAATAAACGTTTTGACTTTGACTTTGACTGGTTGCACAGTTTTTCATTAATGCACTGTTTTAAATTTTTATTTAGACATAAATTTACAACAGAGGTTTAATGTTTCCCATTCAGTTTAATATACAATGTATGCATGAGATCAAGAAGTTACTGGCTGAAAATAAAAATCGGCTGAACAAAACAGACCGGATGAACAAAAAAAAAAAAACGCGCGTTTTATACCATTGTAAAACTTTGGATACTTCATATTTAGCAAGAAAAGTCACAAAAAAAATGAAAAAAGACGGCGAAAGAGATATGAATTCAACTCCAGAAAGTATAAAAACAGCTGCAAATGAAATTGTTTACTTACTTACCTTACCTTTTGACGCAAAAGTCGCGGAATAAATATTTGAAAGTTTATACAATTTTATTGAATGGAGAAACGAAAGATGTAAAATCACTCTCTGTAAATGTGTTTGTAACGTATTTCAGTGAGATGTACAAAAAAATGAGACCATCTTCATTGTGATCTATATATTCAGTTTTAAAAAACACAGTTAATACCAAGCACAACGTAGATATAAAAGAATACTCTAGATTAACATCGCTTCTGGAGCGGTTATCAGATGGGTAATATGGGTATATGAATAATAGGCGAAAGTGCTCACAGCTCAGGATATAGAAACATTTTAAATGAAGCATCAATACATATGTAGCAACAGAGCTAAGTTTTACTTTTTTATAACTAGACGTTGACACGTTATGACCGGTATAAACGCTGTTCAGTGTAAATGTTTAATAGAAGTACATTGCCAGCTAAGTAGAATAACTACTCACGACATGTTTGAAGTTACTCTAATTACCCGGCAATGTATTTTTACTAAATAACTAAATAATAAAACAATGTATATATCGGCCATCAAAGAAAACAAAGAAAGACCGTCAATTTGTAATACGTGACGATTTTTTTAAATGTAGTGCAAAAATACATGGCGCTACCTCCAAGTTCTATATCTAAATACAAAGCGGTTTTCTTAAATTACCAGAATGGAAAATGCACAAAACAAGCCATCGGCAGAAACAAATTTGGAAAATTGCCTTATGAAATAGCCAGTTATCTGAAGCTACACAACCCGGAAGCCTACACTGTTGTGTTTCCGCCGAACGTCAGCAACGCTGCTGGCTGATTCCGGTGCTAATTTGACGACGCTCAAGCGACATGGGGGATGGAAATCGGACCGAGTAGCAGCAGGTTACATAGAGCCATCGGTACAAAGTAAAATCACTCAAAACATAACGGAATCAATACATTTGCACCGATCAACATCACCACGTCCGTCCATTTCACATGGAAATGACTTGAAATTGAGCCCACGTCTACCTGTATCGTCTGATTCTGATAATAATTATTATTATTCACAAATAAACCAAATAAATACTAGAATACAAAGTAAAAGTGCAAATTTCACTTTTTATAACTGCTGTTTGAGGAGAACGTGAATTAAACTTTGTTTTCATTAACTTGAGTTTTTAGTTTGATTAGGTATATTTTGTCAAACGTAGATTACCCACCTTGCCAAAGTGAGTAATTAATGAACTCGTGTTAATTTAGTGCCCTCGAAAGCAACATAACACTCGTGTATTAATAATTCACTTTGCGCTCGATGCAACAACCAACTATTATTGTACGTATTATCTTTATGAATTATTTAAAAAATTAATCGAGTCTGGATGTAGTTTATGTCGGGTACATTGAGTGGCCGCCGACGCCTAAAATAGCACCGTCTATATGTAAATAAGTTTAATTTTGTTTCAGAATGCCTTTGTCGAGCTAAGCATGTAAACCAATAAGTACCAGTAGACCAGATTTCCGGGCTAGAATCCTAGAATAGATATATAAAAACAAAGAACGGTAAGCCAAAAAGAAGAACTAAGGATCATCATAACTTTCACATTTGTAATAATACAATTTTTATCTGGAGATAGTTCTAAATTTGTGTGGTCTTATGGTGGATTTAGGTGTTCCCCAAGGATCGCTGCTAGGTCCACTATTCTTCTTAATATACATAAACTCCATCCATAAAGTTCCAATACACGGTCATATTTCGCTATATGCGGACGATACCTGTCTTTTTTATTTTGGTGGTTCCATAACAGACATGATAAATCAAGCCCAACAAGACTTAAACTCATTGTCCATCTGGTTTCAACAAAATCTCCTAACAATCAATGCATCCAAGACAAGCTACGTTATATTAAAGCCAAAAATAAGAAAATACCACCTCATCCACCTCTTGAAAAACAAATACTCGAGCTCAAACAATATGAGAAGTACCTCGGGTTAAGACTAGACTGCCATCTAAATTGGAAGGTTCAAATTGACTACATCAGATGCAAAATTACATCTAAATTGGGCTCACTACGTAACATCGTACACTGTCTACCATATAGTGTACGCCAGACAATATACAACTCCCTAGTAAAGCCACACATACTGTACCTAATCGAAATCTGGGGCAATGCACCTAAAACAAACTTAAAAGACCTACAAATTGCATAAAACAAAATGATTAAAATGCTTTTTCACTACGACTACCTAACACCTACAATTAAAATATACAAAGACACTAAACTCATGAACATTAAACAACTTCACACATACTGTACCAGCATACTCATTCAAAAGATACTTAATAAAACAATACATACACAAATCTCATTCACCAAAATACATCAATTACATAACCGTAGCAGTCGTAGAAAAGACCACATTGTACTTCCTCGAGTGCGAACCACTCAAAGTAAAAGATCACTTGGTTATGAGGGAGTGCAACTTTTCAATAAATTACCAAACGAGATAAAGGGTGCGAATTCGATGACATATTTTTGAAACCAAACTAAAAAAATACGTTCATCAAAATATTAATATTAAAAGACCAGAAAAGATTATTGCTACTAATTTAAAGTAAAATCAATGCAATTATTAAATAAAATCTTAAAATTGCAGCTGTATACAACAGTTGTCCTACTGGCTAAAATATGTGCATTGTGACAACGGGACCGCACTCTTTATCGTCAAGCAGGGTATTTTCGAGTAGTGGCACAACTTAGATTTTTGGGAGTACCCACAAACCTTGTTAATTTAAAAGTAATGTGGGTTAATAATAATATATAATTATAACAAGTTACATTAATTGTAAGTCCGAGTGTCGAAGGAAAATTATTAGTTTTTATATTTCAATTTGTTCTCATGTAAGTGAAATGTAAATTTCTTTATGAGAATTAAACGTCAGAAATCAGAATTTCACGCAGACGAAGTCGCGGGCAGAAGCTAGTGTTATAATAAAGTACTATCATTATTGTTCTCCGCTGCTGCAAAGATAAGTTGATTTAGGGAAACATGACACAATTTTAGCAGGGGTAGGACAGTAGGACAGTCCTTTTTTATTTGAGATGGGTTTGCTCTTGACTCTAATCTAGGTCAGAAGTCAAAAGTAAAAAAAGCCGGTTCACTCTAACTTTGAAGAGATTATGGTTGAATGCGTTCGGAAACACCGATCCGACGCAGGCAGAGAGTTCCACTCCGTTTGCTGTGCGCATTTTTAAAGCCGTTTGGAAACGCTTGGTACGAATTGGTGGAATAGCAACGAGGTAGATATGGTAACTTACAGTGCGTCTAGATGTGTGCGATGATAGAAGTGGGGTCGGTGGGATTAGGTCGTGGAGTTTTTGCACACACTCACCGAAGTACAATCAATAGAAGAAGGCTCCGTTTACGGTCCCGATTTAGGACCCGTTTAACGTTTGCTAATGAGCCTCTTAGTTCTGCGTTCTACCGAGTCAAGCGCGGTAAGTTAGTATTTAGCTGAGCCATCCCAAAGGTGGCTGCAATACTCCATGTAGGATCGGACTTGTGCTTTGTAAAGGGTTAAAAGCTGCCCATTCGTGAAGTACCGCTGCACTCTATTAAGAGGCCTAGCTATTTGGCCGCAGTTTGGGCTTTGTACTCAATGGTGAAGCCGAAGTTGAGACTGGGTGTCAACTCCATGCCTAGGAGCTCGCGCCGATCAGTTACAGGAGCAGATGTACCCCGAAAAGTAGAAGTTTCAGTCTGTCTAAAAAAAAAACAATGTTTTCATGTAATAACAACTTTATTTGTGTTCCGTAATGGACAAATCAGAAATAGTGAGAATGTGATGAGAGATTTAAGATAAAATCAAAGTGTAACCATTTGTATGACATCATTTTTAGGGTTCTGTACCCAAACGACAACGACTACTAAGCCTCCGATGTCCGTCCATCCGTCTGTCTGTCAGCAAGCTGTATCTCATGAACCGTTATAGGTAGACAGTTGAAAGTTGCAATTTTCACAGAGTGTGTATTTATGTTACCATTATAACAACAATTTTTTTTTTTCTGCTTATGGTGCGGAACTCTTCGTGTGCAAGTCCGACTTGCTCATTTACCGCTAAGATAAAATGTTTGATGACTTATTTGCACAACGTTAGAGAACTGTTGAGGTTTGTAAGATTATAAAATTTTATAGATTTTGATATTTTCGCACTATCGCAATTTTAATTAACAAAATGCCTTCAGAACTCCTTGCTAGTCGCTGCTGAGCCGAATGATCTTTACAAGTGCTTCTTTCGATTCATCATTACGTTATAATTTTTCTATAATACGCGTCCGTTATCTTATTCCAATGTCATTTTGCGGACACCCCACTATTATAGTGGGGGCTTTATTTCTATAATGGTGTAATGTATAACTGCTTTTTGGCCCAAATCGTACTAATATTTTAAAAAAATGTATACAATGAGGCTAAAACGGTTGAAGGGATTTGGTTTGGCACACTTATAGTGCATATCCCGGAATAACACATAGGCAACTTTTTATCTCGGTAAATGGCATGGCTTATGGAGACTGAGGAGGAAGTAGAAATTCAGAGCCGCTGCTGGTTTCGTTTTTCAGATTCACAAGTACCAGGACACTAGAAACATCTAGTACCAGGAGGCCAGAAACATGCCGAAGTATCTGCGGGGCTGGAATTGTGAGCGCTAAAGTCTCACAAGTACCAGGAGACCAAAAACATACCGAAGACGTATTTCCGGCGGGAATTGTGAGCAATCAAGATTCACAAGTAACAAGAAAAACTAGCTCAGCGGCGGTCAGAGCCGGTCAGCTTGAGAGTCATCGACGCCAACAACATGCCCACTGTGTGGTGTCCCAGCGAGCTGCTGAGATGCCAGTACAATCAGTACGATTCAACATTTTAAATTTCTCTCTGGAGCCAGCTCTAAAGTTCACGCAGGCGAAGTCGCAGGCAGAAAACCAGTTAGTAAAACAAAAAGTATTGTTTGAGAAATTTCAATAATGTTCTCTGTGCATGAAACTTGATCATTTGGCTTGTCAGTTAGACATTTGTTATATGATATCCCTAGTTTGGCACAGCTATTGTTAATGTTAAATGATCTTGATGCAACACGTTACATTACATAACTCGTGTTAGCCCACCGGGCTGGACAGCGACGCTGATAGACGGACAAGTGACAAGTCAAAACATAATGACAACCTTTTAATGATGCTGGCAGAATAGTTGACTTCGGCTCAATGGCAGTAGTGGAAAAATAAAAACCTTTTGTTTCGAATTGCGTGAAATTATGTATGTATTTTCTCGGTATTTACATAAATGATTCAATCAGCCTAACCTTTCTCCAACTAAGTTGGGGTCGGCCTCCTCTCCGATCTGAGCTCCACACCCAGTCTGGGTATACTCCTTGGAAAGACCGGTTTCAGATTTTCTTGCGTCTGGTTAACCAGAACGACAGTCAAATGACGGCCAGTACCAACGACTTTACTTGCTGTCCGAGGCACGGAGGAAACTCGCTAGTTATGTAATAGATGGTTACCCATTCACAGACCATCCTCTACAAATTTTTACAACCGATTAAGTACACGAATATGGCAATTTCAAGTACAGTACAACAGGCTAAATTCTAAGAAAACGGTGCCCGAGAGCGGAAATTGGCGCGCTCTGGTTGTAATTGAAACGCGTGGAAATTTTTTCACGTTAAACATGCTAATACTAAAAATGCTATATAAAAAATTATACGGACGATATAGACATGCGTTTCATTACTAGATAAGCTTCACAGCTGGTGGTCTGATCTTCAAAGATCTTAAATTAACTCCACGAACAAGTTGTAAAATACAAATAACATTATCAAAGTGAAACATACCTACGCAGTGATCGAACACAGCCCTGCGCGTGCGCACTCAATACAATAATTGATGATTTACTAATTCACCTGTAGGCTTAGTGCGAGTGTCATACTAAAATTCGAGTAACGTCTCAATCGCGTAAATCGAGTTAACGTCAAACGCATCGACTGTCGTTATAATGCGAGTCTGAGTTTCTAATAAAATCATTCACCAAGTGATCATTATTTATCGAACGTTGGTAACACGTATACCTACATACCGGCCAAGATAGACATTTGTAGTTTGTGTTCTTAATAGAATCGACTGCCTATTCAAATAGTCGGGTCAAGTTAGAAGTTTATTTTGTGATTATAAGAGTTTGCTTATAATGTGATTTGGATAAAGTTGTAACATTATTGTATAAATTAAGACTAGACCGTCCCAATTTGAAATGCCGGTGAACTAGTGAACCAATCCGTGAACTTTGTAAAACTAAGTTTGTTACTTTAAGGCATGGAGATCTAAGCAGATACTTCTGATGCCCCAGTAGAATAACGAACATATGAAATTGGAAGCAATTGGCTATATTATTGCCTGATGCTGCTGCCATTTAAACTACGGAGAAATGGAAGAATGTTCCTAAAAAGATTTATTGCTAATCCATTTTGGTTTAAACTGGTTGTGGTGATCTAGGCTTGGAGTGACTTCAAAAATAGTACATAATAAAGCTGCACATTTTCATCAAGCAGCTTGTGGTACTGGTGGTGGGCTCAGCTAAATTAATAGATTTAGAGCAGAGAGTTCTAAATAATATTATGGGTGTGCAAGTAGCTACAGGCTTGACAGTAGAAGAAGCTCGGATGTCAGAGGGCATGCAATATCGCAAGGTTCTCAATTCCGGAACTGAGTTCCAATACTGGGTATCTGATTCCGGAATTCCGAAACTGGTAACTTTTAAAAATGTTTCAAATCAAACAAGATTTATAATTATATCAGTCTTTAAATTGTTACAAAAAATTAAAAATTTTAAACACTAAAATTAATAAAGTTTATTTATCAGACAATATAATTAAACATTTGTAATATGAATAAAAACATACGATATTTTAATCGTAAATTACATACTACATAGTCTTCTTCCAGTCTTAACATTTTCATTACTAAACGAGATATCATAAAACATTTAAAAACAACATAAGATCAAGTAAATTAACATCATCTGCCTAGCCTTTTCCCAACTATATTGGGGTTGGCTTCCCGTCAAACCGGATTCAGCTGAATACCACGTATTTACGTTTCGCAGTATTTTACGTGGAGCGGCTGCCTACCAGACCTCCACATCCCATTAACTGGGTAACACAGTCATCAGAATTATTAGTATAATATAAGTAAAAAAATATATAAGTCAATATAATTAGTTCTAGGCAAGACTGGTGTCAGATTTACTGGCTTCTGACAATCCGTAACGAATGCCAAAGATCTACAAATTACAGTTGGGGCCAACGGCTTAACATGCTTTCCGAAGCACGGAGGAAACATGGTATGTTAAGATGGTCACCCATCCACAAGAAGAAGAATTAAGTTAAGCAACGTTTGTCAAGGTTGGTCCTTGGCAAGCGTTGCTAAACTTAATTCTTCTATATTATTTATTTATTATATTTATATTCTTCTTAATTCTTTAGTCACGAGCGTAAATCACGAAAACAAAATGATTTATTCTTTGAGAGGACTCGCTGTTCTTGATAATAATTATGTTCTCAAGAACAAGTGAACTTCGTATTTGGTTACAAAAGTAGCCAGCACGAGGAAATACTCTGTCACTCTCGTTGGTAGAACGCATAAAATGTACTCGTAAGCTCATCAAAATATCGAAAATTTATGAATATCGGAATTTCGATATTACTCCTCTTAATTCCGGAATTGAAATATCAGAAAAATTGTTAGGGAATTCCGGAATTACGAAATTCCAGAATTCCGGAATGCATGCCCTAGATGTCACAGATAGGTTTTCAATTCCTACCTTATACCTTATATATTAATATATTAATATCACATCCCTGTATTGGGGTCTTATAAATTGTATTCTGTTACAGGAGGTTCACATTCAGCTCAGTCCCAACTATGATGATGAACATTGAACAATTAATAGATTTATTAAACACTGGGTAACACAGAATTACGCTTATATACTTGCGAAAACAAAAAATTTTATGTTTCCATTGTCCATGAAGTTCGAAGATATTTACGTAAACACACATGTAATTGTAGTGAAGGAAAGTCCATGTTTGTGGAATCAAGGGTTTATTCCACATAACATGATAAATTAAAAAAAAAAATAATAAAATATTCTTTATTTCGGTCAATTTAAATCCATATTAGGTACATGGGAAATTTTACAAAAATAGAAAAATAAGCTTAAAATTAAATGACTCTGCGAACCAAGGACCTCCACAATGGGGAAGAGATCCTGTCCGCTACAGTCGTCAGGATTTTATTGCGGCTGCCACGCATTCTGCAGATCAGGGATGCCGTTTTATTTGCAAATGACGGCATGAAAGCCATCAGTGTGATATAGCGCGAACATCCCCGATGCACTACAGAAACGAGGCAGCCCCAACATCATCCTGAAGATATTATTGTACTGGATACGCAGGTTGTCCAACGACCTTTTGGTGTGATTGATCCACAGATTCCCAGTGTAGATGCTCTGACAGTATGCCTTAAAGAGCGTACCTAACCTTAACTTCTTCAGAGCATCGGTAGAATCTGCGGGCCAGCATGTTACCTCTTACTGCTAGACACCTGCGCTCCCACTCTATGTCTACATCGTCCTCAAGGCTGTCGGTAAGGAAATGCCCCAAGTATTTAAACTTCGTGACACGATTAATGCTTAAGCCATTCAAAGTTATATTAAGCGAGTGTTCAGGACATCTACCGGCAGCCTTAAAGACCATGTACTCACTTTTCTGTACGTTATACAAAAGACCATGTGTATTAGCATAGACCTCACACACCTTTAGCAGCTCTCCGAGACCCCCCGTCGTCGGGCTCAGCAACACAATATCGTCCGCGTAGCTAATATTGTTGATACTAACGCCATCTATTGAGCAACCGACACGCTTGCTACTGAGCCCGACGATGAGGTCATTTACATATAGGTTGAAGAGCCTAGGAGATGTCAACCCTCCCTGTCTCACCCCGCTCTCCAGCCTATATGCTTCGGAGAGTGTATCGGCCCACCTCACAAAGTTGGTCGGGTTGCTATACCAAAATTTAAACACATAGATCACAGCAGCCGGCACACCCCCGTCCCTCAACTTGCCCCAGAGCACATCATACGACACAAGATCGAAAGCCTTAGAGAGGTCAAGGAAAGCCGTTGTCAATGAATAAGTGAGCATAGAGCTAAAAAAATGTATGTCGCCAGTTAATACATTCATCTTAGGGTAATCTAACATATGCATCGTGTTAATGTATTGCACAAAAGGTACTGCTACTGATTCCCAAGTTTAGCTTAAGCTTGTATTTTGGAAAACAGTGTTCAGCCGCTGGAAGTATCACATAGTAAAATACGAATACATTGGTTTGAATTTCGCTGCAGTAGACTTACAATATTTTTAGGATAACTTTCGGTAATTCTTATTCTATAATCTAATTTTATTTAAATTTAACAAATGTGTGGTGTGAGTGTGTGTTTGATATATGCTACGCAATATATGCCAGTAGGTCTTCCGTCTTCTGATAGTCTAATAGTTGAAGCCATTCAGAAACTTTACCCGTAAGTTCGTGTCTACAAAGAGAAGTAATGTTGAGCTGTTTGTTTATGGTGCTGTATAGCTTAAAACTTATGACTTTGTACTATCTCCTTGCGAAAATGGTCTTGCAAGAAACATGTCGACTAAATTTAAAGCGGTTACTTATGTAAGTACATAAGTAACATACATCATTATTGCCCCCTATGTTTTGTAGTCCTGAAAATTACTCGGTGGATACCGGTTCCATTCCGATTTCGATTCCGACGAGATTCCGAAGAAAGGTGTCAGCGGCAAATCCTCCGTATCATAAAACTCTGTCGTTAGAATCTTCAGCGCATTCGCCTCTAGGTGCTAAGTGTTTATTGGACACCATTATTTCTCGTCCGTTTGAGAAACGTACTCTACTGCTCATTGAAGAGGGTTCCATCATTTCTACTTCTTCTGCAAGTGGATCATATTTGTTTCGGACGTGTTTCTTTAATAGGACAAGAATTGTTGTTCTTGAACCAGGATGGCAGTGATTAACCTCAGGATGATAGTCTTGGGTGCACAAACATTCGCTCATGTGGAGTCTCATTAATATTGCCATTGCATTGTCAATATGTAACAAAATGTCTTAATCTTTAAAATCTTGTGCAAAAGCTCAAGAATAGCTGCGAGTATATCCAAATAATTATCGAGTTTGTCATGTTAACTGCAAGGTCTACTGGCCGTCTCGTCATCACAGACTCTAAGGAATATGTATCAACCTTATTTTGCATACTGATTCATTTTCAGCATTAAGAAACCTGTCCAAAACGGGAGATAATTCAATTGGCAAATTCATAAACTTATCGTAGTTTTAATAATCTTTAAGGTTTAGGTATCCTCTCAAAGTCCTTATATACAGCCAGCCGCAGTCCACGGCTTGACATGCGGATATTAAAAGTCCGATGAAGCGAGCAAAATCTCCTATTATACATCGCTGAGCTCCCTTCATCATAATAATTCTGTTTTAATTTTGTTGTTCTTTTATAATCGGGTAACCTAACTTCAAATCTTTTAGAATCTACAACATTTCCTAAAACCTTGAAACAATTTGTTGGCATAACATAAATGTTGATTATGAACTCTTACGATTTTAATGTTTAGTGCCATTCATATTTTGCAAATAGTCAGTATATGATTCACCAACCAGAAACAAATCATCTAAATAAAAATGTATCGACAAATATTCCAAAGACCTCAATAGTTTTGCGACTGGTTAGAAATCTTTTGTAAAAATTTAGGGAGACGTGTTTAAACCGAACGGTAACACGTAAAACTCGTATGCCATTAAAACGCAAATATTTGATGAGTTTGGATGTATGCTGATTAAAAAAGGCATCTTTTGAATTTCTTGTTGACATATAACAGTCGTTTGAGACAAGTTTCCAAGCTGTTCCTGAAATCTTCAAGTTTGAAATTAATTTAATTTAATTTCGATGTAAAATGAAACGTCGTTTGCCGTTCGGCTTTGGACCAAGAAATAACTGATTATATTGACACGCACATGGTTGATAAGCTATGGAGTTCTCGTATTGAGCTATGTTCGTTAAAAAACACTTCAATTTATTTAAAACCCTGATGAGTATAATTGTCATCGGGACGGAAAATTTACGTTATGCCTCATAAAGCAGCATAATACGTAAAAAGCTTTCTGGGATTGGCTCTAAAAATGTATAGTATAAATACACGAATATAAGAGCTGAGAATGATGTTAACAAATTCAAAACAATGCTGACAGACTTTAAGATTAAGAAAGCGTAGATAGGTACTATTCCATTGGTGAATTCTTAACCGACAATTTAAATGAATAATAATAAGGTATGTCGTTGTGTAATTCAAATGTCCAATTTATTTAAGCTTAATTCTGATCCTGGCATCAGAATTAGATCTTATTACATACCTACCTATGTTTTACAAATAAATAATTTGCATTTGATACTTTAAAGGTGTCGTGATCGCATTGTGAATAAATAAGCTCTGAGGGAATAGTCGTCTGGATAACAGGGTCTATATTAATCAGGGAATATTTTATACCGAGTAGATAATTCAAGAGAGTACCTATAGAAACACGAAAGACGGCCCACGCCCGAAACGTTGTCGTGCGTTCCCCTACTACTGCCTGTGCGGCGGCGGTGGGAACTTGGGGGCTCGATAATTTAAAGGAATGTTGACTGCTTTTACCAGTTTATGAGTAGTAGACTTCATTGCCGAACTTGATCTCAGACCAGCTCCTGATTTTATAATCGTTTTCGCTGATTTTAAGGTTTCCGATAGGCTACTGCCAAAAAGCATTTAATATATTTTGGTTTTGTCTAGCTAATCTTTTAATTCCTTCTTGACATTAGAAAGAATGAATGCTCGTCGTGAAATCGTGGGGTGGGGGACTGTGCGACGGAGTCGGACTTTACCAGGGCCGGGATATGTGGATATGTGGCACAATCGTCATTGATTGGAATTGGTTCGCACTTTGCAAGTATAATTTGTATTTTGCTTGCAAAGTAAACAACTTTTAAATAAACCTTTTTACGAGTGGGAAGTGAGACTCCTTGTGAGAAACACGCAATCCTATTACGCGAAATTATATTTTTTCCACTAGGAATAGCGTAGGTACATGCTATGGAAAAAACCCACAAGTAGATGTAAGCAGCAAGTACTTTAGTTATTTAATAAAAAAGAAGAAGAAGTTATTTGAATAGTGAAAGGCTCACAAAGGACAATCCGATTTTCCCATTTAATTATTGTTATGAATTTAAACGCAAAGAACACTTTTTTATAACCGTATTTGAATAAACCAAGCCCTCTGAACACGAAGTAAGACGGTGAATGATGCACCTACAGGTTGTACCTACAAGGCTTAGGAAAATCATTATTCGAAGACGTCGAACTTTCATAGCGCGTCGCCTACGTTCTACCTTTGTAAGTTTTTAGGGTTCTGAACCTCTATACGGAAAAACGGAACCCTTACATATAGGATAACTCGGATGTCTGTCTGTCTGTCTGTCCGTCTATCACAGCCGGTTTACTCCGAATCTACTGGACAAACACGGACGTATAACCAAAATATTTTATGAAAAGTGCGGTAATTTTTTGGGGTGTTAATAAGAAAACTAAAATAAAGTTTATTAACTGTACTGTGTGACATATCAAATAAAAGGGCGTATTGTAGGTTCAATACCTATATTTTTTTAATAATTTTGAAATAAATGGTTTTGAAGTTATTCAAGAAATTAGATGAAAAATGACCACCACCCTCATCTCCGCAACTACTGAGTCTTAAATTTTGGGAAAAAAAACACTTATTTCTTTGCCTGTACATTGCAGGAACGGACATCTTTTGCCTTAAGAAAGACCACAGGAAAGACTATAAAAAGTTTGTAAGTAATATGCGTGTCCAGTGCATGCAAGTCCGCATCAACTATTATTATCACGATTATCACTGTGTTTTTCCGCACTATATTACTTACTTACTGTAAAACAAAGAAATAGATGCGAAACAGATACGTGAATGATTTGGCGGCGTGAATGTCAAAGTCACGAACAAAAGTTTACCTTACATTGTATCGCACGTGCAATCGCGGAAAAAAGTGTTAGCGCGGGAAAATATTTTTGTTTTATACGTATGATATTATGTATGTTCTTGAATAGTGGCATTTATTTTCTCCTAAAGCCAGTGCGAAATGGTGGGTCTATGTATAAGTGGAACTAAATGTTCGCTAATATCGAGCACGCTGTCGGAGCTGCTGTGACTTTGCAGCGCGTCAGGGATGTTTGCTGAAGCTAACTCCTGCTGCACCGTCTACGAAGCAGTGCCACTGGCATCCTGAGAACTATTGAGACTGCTCTTTTAAAAGTCATTGGATGAGGACAGCCTACGCATAAGTGAGAAAGAGATAGGTACTAAAAATACTCACATAGTATTAGGTACAATTTGGATACTAACACCCTAATATCTAACATCATATATTCTTATGTTTATATTAATAATAATGTATAAAAATGGCACTCCGATTTTCTCCGAATCTACTAGACCGATTCAGTTGAAATAAAACAAACTTAGAAATTAAAAAAAAAAAAAACCGTGACACATCCAATTAAGGAGAGCATCGTAACAGTCTCAAAATTATTATTTTTTAAATAAACCATATATCAGTTAAGGATTTAAAAAATGTATATAAAATAAAAAAAAAAAACAATTTCATTCTTACAATCCTGTGCTGAACAAAACAGCCGGTCGATTCTGTAAACATGTCGAAGTGAAGGCTTGGGTGAAGTGGTCGCGAGGAGAGCTGTCAATCCATATAATCAAGGTGGAATGACAGCTCACTTCGTGATCACGTGACTTCATGATTATATGGATTGACAGCTCTCCTTGTTATCACTTCGCCCAAGCTTTCAATTCGACATTTTACAGAATCGACCAGCTGCACGCGTCTTGTCTAGTCTTACACTCACCCACGCATGGCTGGCTTAAGTATTTCAACTGTCACGGTGTTCGATTTATTTGTTGGAAATTATATAAATTATTGTGCGTCATCATCATCATCATCCACAGCCCGACTTCGCCCACTGCTTCCTGTGCCAGCCTCATCCACCTTCTAACCGCGATCGCAATAATGTCGTTCGCCCATCTCGCCACCGGCCAACCAACGCTTCTCCTCCCAGTCCTCGGACACCACTCGGTCACTGCCTTACTCCACCTATCATCACCGCGCCTTGCCAGGTGTCCAGCCCAACTCCATTGTGCCCAAAATTATTTTAAGATACAAGGAAAGAAAAAATCCTTGTTTTATTTTCACTGTTCACCTGACTGGGTTATTTGGACCACTTGGCATGTTTAACACGATGATATTATACGATGTCCGTCGAAAATCTACACCACAGTATAAAATATTTGCAGTTGACCTTCTGACCAGTTTTTCTTTTACACAGTTTTTCCTGTGGAAAATTTTATCGGAACTGTTTACATTTAATGCTACCTGGCGGCCAGTCCTGGCTTTTCCCTAGTTGAATAATTAAATATAGCCTATGGCCATGTAGACATTTGTCTGTGATTTTACCAGGTACTTTGGTACTGCAACTATTAAAAATAAAAATTCAACAACCACACCAAATAAATAAATAAATTACATACAGGCTACGGATGTGTAACGTTAGAGGTAACTATTTTTAATATAACAACGAATGATATAATTTCGTTTCATATAATTTTCATTTGTTACATCCATCTATTGTTATAATTATAACTACTTATGATGTACATACATCCAAGTGATAAAATATAATTTCAGATAAGATATTATTGATATATCATACACTTACACTAAGGATTAAAAAATATTATTTTCATATTGTATAACCGTCAACATGACATGCAAAAAAGAACGGGAGCAAAGTCAACAAAGCTGTTTGGTATACCTACAGGCCAAAATACTTTTCTTCCACTGTACTGCCAATGTGCATTATAACTTTTTAAGCTTACGACATACTTACGAGTCTGGTGTACAATAATAATTGTGTACTCAGCACACTTACACATTGTTTAAAAGTAGTTGCAAGTAAGCTGCCTGCATACCAAATAGCTTTGTTGACTTTACATTTGACTTAATTTAGGAGCACTGCTGCGCGGGGCTCCTATTTCTGCCTGGGAACCTTACATGATGGGATCATGAGAGCTATGTAAGTTCGCTTGCTTCGCTCGCTCACTCTATGTCCCGAGATCCTATTCGAACCTAACCTAAATGTGTCGGGGTGCCCTAAGTTTTCGAGTTGATGCGATCGCTCTATGTTCAGCGGTTTATTTAAATGTTAATTAAACAAGATAATTATAAAATCAAATTAACGTTATACTAAATAAAAACATATTAAACGCACGAAACTTTTGTTATAACTGAAAAGTTCAGGAGCTAGGATGTTAAATAAAGCGCAGTATACTTTCCAATACTTCGTTATATTTTTCATAATACTCAATTCAATAAAATTATTTACCAAAACATGTTGAACTTTTCATGACGGGAGAATAATCGCGAATGCCACAGATTAAAAATCCCCGCCACATAAAACGAATGCTCATTCACTTTAAGTACGTTAAATTCAACTATATTAAAAACTGAACATCCGAAATTACTAATGCTTGTTCATTTTAAGTAGTTTGATATTCAGATTTAAAAATATAATATCAGCAAAATAATAAAAGATAACTTAACATAATGTTGTTACAATAATCTCTTCTTACATATAAAATTCTCGTGTCACAGTGTGTGTAACCAAACTTGAAAATTTGTGTGTGTATATTCAATAGGTCTGAAAATAGGACGTAAACTATATTTCATACCCCTAAGTGATAAGGGTGGTCCGCCCCAAATTTCTTTTTTGTGCAAATTTTTTTATTTTTTTTATTTATGATTTGGCATTAAAAATACCTAATCACCGGAAAATAGCAAACGCCTTATGATGATAAATATCGCGTAAAATTGTAAACTATTTTTCTAAATAAGACACGGATATATTAGAAACTATTGAATTCGGTTGGGATTTATTGTATACAAAACGATTTTTTCATAACATAACGAGAAATTATAATCTTATCAAGATTTATTACACAATCTTACGGATTCTGCAATTTTCCGGTGACACATACAACCCTAAATTTTTACCCTTCTACCACCAACCCTTATTTTTAACAGCGCTGCAGCGATATTCAACAAAGTCGGGTTATTTACACCATTTATAACTCAAACCGGCTGGACCGATTTTCAAGATCTTTAGTTTGTTGGATTTGTCTCTGCCCCGAATAGCAGAATAGCCATTAAAACATGGGAAAAAAATTACGAAAAAAAAAATTTTTCTAATACAATATTACGTACGCAACGCCATTTCTGATACATGAAAAAATAATTATGATGCGGTACGAAGGTCGCCGAGACAGCAGTTACCTATAAATAAAAATGAATCCCCATTTCCCTTGGTCACGGCATCGCGCGTGAACGGCTGGACGCGGACCAATTTCGCTTTGTTCTGTTTGTGAGAAGAAGGGAGTAAAAGGTTCTTGTGAAAGAAACGTTAAAAAACAAAATGTACATCGGGGCGAAGCCTGGACGGGTCACTAGTGTTGTTAATAATTAATAAATAATTTGTAGTCCTGAAAATTATGTAAAGTGTTGTTTTATGAAGTTAACGTTATGTCATTTGAGCGTTATAGCTTTGGAAAATAGAGAAAATGTTCTTATATTACATGAGCGGCACCCGGTGGCTACAGCTATTTATTTATCGAATTCAAAGACACCAAGATGTTTGATCTTTTTTATAAAAGCTGACTGAACCACTCTGAATGATTAACAACTTATATTTAAACTGCTGTGTATGGATTGAGGACACTTAAGCAAACTACAAATGTTTTGAGATAAGGTGACTTAAAGTGTACGAATTACTTAAATACCAATACCTATGCAACATGGGATTTTAGGACAAAATAGCCCTGAAGTTTTTCCAGCCATATAATCAAATATACTATACGCTGTTAGTTAATAAAAAAACCCGACCGGAAAAACTGAAAAGTTCCATGCAAGCTCGTTTTTTGGTGACATCAAATCTGTGATTGGATTAAAAAATACCGCCAACTGCATAGGACTGCTTGAAAATTGGTTTGTTTGGAACTTTGAAGTTTCTGTTTCTGTATTTTTTGACACAGTTAATTTTTTATTTATATATTTATGGAATTTTCTCCTCGACCCCTTTATTTTGATGTCCAACATGACTGTGTCACAAAAACATGTAGGTGAAAATGGTTCGAAACACAATTTTATGAATTGTTATAAACCCGAAAATGTCATTCAAAATGATAAAATAAAACCTAAAATGATACCAATGATACACCACTCAATATATATCTACATATTGAGTGGCGTATCAGAGTCGACTTTCATTATTTTCATTTTTACAATATTGCGTCTGGTAGTTACCATACTGAATTTCCATTGCTAGCATGTCCTTTCATTAAGACCAAAGTCCTTCCAGTAAGAATTACCAAAATCGACACACGTTTGATATCTAGTGCGCCATAAATGAACTTACATACTACTTAAAGGCTGATAAACACATTAAATCCTTTACGTCGCGTAGTCGGGTAAATATAGTCCATGCTACTCACGGTGAAACTGGCAAATGCGGTTGCGGCCCACAGTGATACCTACTGCCATTCATGGATAGAGCACACTTCGAAAAACAAAATTTGTCATCAGCTCTGTGATTCCAAACGCATACAACCCTAATCTCTTCAAAATTAGAGTGAACAGGCTTCTTCTAGGTAAGCTCGCTCCGTCGTCGACTTTGTCTCTGTCCTAGACTAGAGTCAAGAGTAGAGTACCCATATTAAATTTAAAAAAAGCAGAGATGGCGATTTTTTGACTATTCCCGTGTAAATTAGATTGCCGTTTCATCGAACGAACATTCAAAACAAAGATATTAAAGGCTCCTACACCCTCAGGCAGGCGTGACGCGATATAGTATACTATTTTGCGAGATATATGCAATATTTACTGTTGAACAACATCTGTAAATACGCTCGGGACACGAGTCCCATTGTTACGCTGCAGTTGTTTGCGGAAGCTTTAAAATTATTTTTAATATTTAAGTACCAGAATCGGATTAATCGGATTAATCGGATTAGTCGGAATGTTTTTCATTACATACAACTGAAAAGACTTACAAATATGAAATGATTGTTTATAAATAACTGGTAAAGGTTTTGCAAATTATTTTTCACATATTTTTTTATGTGAGCCTTGCTGGTTCTGATTTTAGTGCAACCCTTTGATTTGTATTTTGATTTATTGCAATGGGTCCGGTTTAGTTACGTCAGGCAAGATCTGCCTCTACTAGATGTATCTTTAATCTGATAGCATAGGTCAAGATCAAAGTAGAAAGCAGTCGGTACTTATAAGCGGTACTTTTTTTAACACGCTTTTATTAGCTTCACCTGTATGTATGTATGTATGTATGTAACCGACCCCTTTGAGCTCGATTTTGTCCTACTTTGAACGATCAGATTTAGTTCAAATTTTGCACACCTGTCAAAGATCGATGACAATGCAAGAATTCAATTAAAATATCCGATTATCCTAATTAGATTCGCCAGGATTAATTAATTCAAATTAAAAAATATTCTAACAAAGCAAAACATTATCCATAAATACACACTTTTTTATTGTTCACATAAAACACACATATTCTATGTACCACGTTTTTTTACAATAATGTACATTCATTCCTTTTTACATTATTCTTTTCTGTTTGACCGTCGTAGCTTGAGTGAGATCGAGACCTAATGTAAGGTGACTAAGTAGTTTTCCTCCAAACAAAAAAGAAATCCTATTCCAGAAAAAACGAATCTCCTAAGATAAACCTCTGACCAAAATGATTACTGAATGACAGGCAGAGCAGTACCTGACCCAGAAAATCGGTAACGTAGCAGTAGAGGCCATAGCTTCCATGCGGATCCTGTTCCTGTTCACACGATGACAGTCAAACAGAAAAAATCTGTTTATTTCACACAAGAAGTAGTTTTTAATTAAAATCACGCGTACAACCTCGCCATCAGTTTTGTGAAATAGGTCTTCTATTTCACAAAACTGATGGCGAGGTTGTACGCGTGAAATGGTAAAATGTTTCTTTTTTATAATCTTTGCACCTAAATCATAATTATGCATAAGTTTAATTAAAAATGTATTGAAATACTTCTTCATGGTAGCTACTACTTTAATTTATCGATAATTATTTGAAATGTGTCTAACCCTATTGTTAGAATGTCAAAAACATATTTCTGGAATATTTTGCCTGAACTTCCCATTTTTTGTGAATAGCATCTTCTTCCTTTTGTTGGCCATCTCTTTTTACACAGCTGACCCGCGATTTAAAAAAAAAATACATGACCGGTTCAAACACGTCCCGCAGGACTCTGCGGGGCTCTAAGCGCAAGCTATTCCACTTTATTAAAAGCAACACAATTTAAAGTTTATAAAAAAATATATTTAAAGGAGACAAAGGAGGAGGTTCTTATTTTTATTTATATTTTTTATTCGGATTTTTTTGTTTTCGAAGTCGGTTCAGTAGTTTGGTTTTTAGGTGTGTTGTGAGTATGTCGTTGGTACCTGTTGGACTGTCGGATATCACTAAAGAGTGAAAATTAAAAAACTGTACTTTTTTGTAAAAAAAAATATTGTAAGTAATAGAGAATTTGAAGTGATAAAAATTTCGTGTTTTGGCTTCCCCTTGCCACCAAAACAAGGATATATATTTATTTCCGGCTGAGTGACTAGCCAAAATTCGGATAACGCCCCGTGAAACTCAACAAGTTGATTGTTTTAAGCTAAAGTACTCCGATTTGATTTAAACCCGGCTCATTGGATGGAAAAAATCGCTGATTCCGAATAAATATGTAATTCAATATCGGTCACAATGGGGCTTCAGACATATGTATAGTATATTATGTATGATACAAGTGAGCTAATTTGCTCATTACACCCGATGCTGTGGGTTGCAGCCCGACCCGTAGGCGAGGGCGTAATTCAGCCGAGTGTGTAGTGAGCACAGCTCACGAGTTTCATACGACGTTTTTCAACACATTTGGGAGGAAAAAACAAACATGTATTGCTAATTTCGCTAAATTGTTAAAACAATTGGTGAACGTACAACTTTCAAAGCGATATTGGATTGATGTGGATGGCAATTTGACATTTTGTGTTACATTGGTGTTTGTCACTTCTTTAGTACTTTTGTTTTCTTCTTGTGTAAATGTCAGCGAAAAAAGCAAATCATAGATATTACTGGAAGTAGGAGGCACCAAATAACTCATTCTGCGATACATCGTTGTGGTTCGGTTAAAATGCCATCAAGTTTCAGTCCGTTTTGATATCAACACTATGTTTCACACATCCACTATGTTTCAACATGCTTCTTAACCTGGAATAAATGCACCACAGGGAGCTGGGCTTGTATGTATTGGCGAGTTCAAAGAAATTCGCCAAAAACACGTTTTCAGAAAATGACTGGGTTTTTTCTCCATTGTAGGAAACTATCGCAGGCAGCTAAGGACTTCTCTATGGATTTTGCGGGGATTAGGCTATAGTTTGAATTTTGTGCTTCATTTAGTACTTCTGGCGGGGTTCACTCTATCAATTGTTCATCTTCTGCACAAAAACTTGTCATTTTTTAAATAATTGATCACACAGCGACAAATACGATAAAAACAAAATATGAAAATTAAGGGAAATGGCGTGCAAGATTTTTTTTCACGCGCCTAATGCTAGGTGAGTATTTATATATTTATTTATTTATAAGGCTCGTCAACAATTACTAACACAAAAATATTACAAAACACTTAACTTAAAACAATAGTATAGTGTCACAATTTTTTACAGCATTGTTTACCGCTGTGCTGGTGACATTACTGCTGCTGTCAGGATCTTCGACAAACCTTGGAGAGGCGGTGGCTCGAGGATTCCTAGGGATTGCTTGTGCAGGTAATAACTTCTTATATAGTTATCCACATCAGTTAATATCGTCAGGAATGACAATATCCGCAAGAGAACCAAGGCTACCGACATAGCCCGAAGGATCGCCAAACTGAAGTGGCAGTGGGCAGGGCACATTGTTCGCAGAACAGATGGTCTATGGGGCTGAAAAGTTCTGGACTGGCATCGGCGTACCGGAAGATGTAGCGTTGGAAGCCCTCCCACAAGGTGGACCGATGACCTGATGAGAGTCGAGATTAGCCGATGGATGCGAGACGCACATGACCGGTTGTTGCAGCGACACTTGAGAGTGGCCTATTTCCAGCAGTGGACTTCTTTCGGCTTATATAATTGTCATTTTAGCTCATAAGCACTACATGTGCCAAAATGACAATGGGCTTAACTTAATTGTAGAAATAACTTATTCTAAGTGATACAATAAATACATCAAAATCAAGACAAAACAACAGGCCAGTCACATCGCATTGGCTGTATATACATATATACAGCCTACTTCAAAATTGTAATTTTAACTGATCCAATGCAAATATTTTTGTTTGACTTAATTAAGGACGTACACTTTTATTTATTCCAAAAATGTACCTACATGGATTTTCAGCGGCATAAAAACTCTTTGTTGTTTCTAAATAAATAACTATATTACCCAATTAAATTGTAAATGATCTGCTTACTCATATATAACTAGCAGTAAAGTACTAATTTAACTTTGTAGGAATAATTCTAAATAAATACGCACTAGTGTATAAAGTTATTATGCACGTGTGTGTTATACCTCGGCTTAAGAACCTAAAAGCGATTTAATAAGGCTCGCAACTGTGTTGAAAATAAACTTTGTATGCAAGCCTGAAGGCTGGGTAATCCTAAAAAAATAATTGTGCACTTGGTTTGAAAAAAAAATATCGACTGTTGCAATAATTCGAGAAATTAAGTATCATTTTTCTTACTCATTGCAGGAAATAAGTAATTTCGGGTATATTTTCGATATGAGCGACTCTGAATAACATGGCAATACACAGATAACGGGAAATTATTAACACTACCTACAGATAAACAATAATAATTCATTAGCCATGACCTATTTACTCACTGGGACGAAAAAATAAATAGGACTGTAAAAGTACAAATTTAACTTTTCTAGTTGAAAAAATATTCTCCCATATGTCACGGTCAACGGCAGCTTGAGACAACTGCAAAAAGAAATTTGTAATTGCAAACATATATTTATGTGTTGATATTGTATGCATTTTTCGAATGTGTTTATATGTGATTAAACTTTTTCGTTTGCTTTTGCTGTGCGACCTAGCTTCTTGCATGATTCTAGGTCAACGAGAAGAATCCCATCTACCCCTTGATTTTATCACAAAAAAACACATCACACCAGTACACACAATACGATATCATCAACGGCTCATTCTCCTTTTCTATCTTTCTATAAAAAATAAACAGTTTAATACATTACACACAAAGATATATTTGCACTCGGAGAATTGGTCGTGATTTATATCGATATATGGAAGAACAATTGTACAAGGTTTGTTTTGTCCTACACACACACAGTACATACAGTACAATCCTTCTAATGTTTTGTCCTACACACACACAGTATAGTACAGTCCTTCTTATGTTTTGTCCTACATACACACAGTACAGTACAGTCCTTCTAATGTTTTGTCCTACACACAGTACAGTACAGTCCTTCTAATGTTTTCTCCTACACACACAGTACATAACAGTCCTTCTAATGTTTGGTCTTACACACACACAGTACAGTACAGTCCTTCTAATGTTTTGTCCTACACACACAGTACAGTACATAACAGTCCTTCTAATGTTTATGTCAGAGAAATGTATGAAAGGTGCTTTCATAGTTTTACAATTTTAATAGTTTTATGAATGTATTTCCCGTCATCGGATTTTTCATAGTTTTCAGGGTCGTTACAAAAATGAGCCCAAAATCATTTAATTTTCTTTCATGATTGAGAGACAGAAAACTTCAAAACCTTACACTGTGCGTGGCCCGACACGCACTTGGCCTGTCTTTTTTCTGTTTACTATGTATTTTAATAATCCGCTACCTTCATTTTATATAGAAAGATATTTTACAGCGTACTAAGTATTTGAGTTATTGCAACTTCAATATATATTATATACATATATACTGTAACCGAAATCTGTGGTATTCGGCTCACGGCTAACGCCTCAGGCTCTCCACTATAGTAGAGTGCCTGGAGTGGATACTCGGAAGCCATATGCAGCTATTAATATTAACCCATATATTTATTAGATAGAAATCAGCGATGTGTGATTTTGTGCACAGAGAATTGTGTAAGTGCTTCCTACGCGTATGTATGTATCGAACCACTCACACGTACATATACGTACACTCCTACATGTAACCTACATGTACAGCATACGTGGCCGGGACGGCGCGCTTGCATCAGGAGGGGGTAGCTCAGATTGCAGCGAGCCGGGACGCGGGTAGCACGCCGGCACTGCACCGGCTGGCTCACGAACTTTTCGCCGCGAATAATTTGAATAGAGTCAAAAAAAATACTAAAGATGTGGGAGTGTTACGATTGCAGGTATACACAAACCTACGCGTTCATCAATGAGTTTCCGGAGACATCCAGCGCAATATTATGGGAATATGTGTACCGCGAAACTGATAATTATCAGTACAACTTGGGTAAGTATTTTTAAGTTAGTAAGTTTTTCAGTCGCTTATCACGATTACCGTCGTTTACCATTTTAAATTTACGACGGTAATTGTAAATAAGTCGTACATTACTAAGAATGAGCAAGTTGAAAGTGTTAACTCTCACCACTTACTTAATGCAAGTTCTTTATTTATTTATTATTTTAGCCAATTGTATCCCACTGCAGGGCAAAGACCTGATTAATATTTATGTTTCATTGAAAAGCTTGAACTAGGACAGCTATCGAATTAGCTTCGGGAATAAAATATCTAGGAAAAGGTGTAATCAAGTAATAAGCAGTTGATATATTTGTTTAAGAATAAAATACGTTAATCTGTTATATTATGAGCAGTTCAACAACTTTATCAGGTTTTTAATACAGCTATGTACTTTTATAAAACACTGGTTTTCTAAAAAAATTCAGTTATTGTGCTTGTCCAGGGTAAACGGGTAAAGGTGGGGTGCAGTGCGGTGACAGGGGACAGCATTGGCGCGTGGCGGCCAGGACCTAATTGAAATAAAAAAAAAAAAAACTTATAGTATTCGATAATCCTCAATTTGTGGTTTTATCACTCGTAATTAAATACTAACATTTGCAGTTCGATATGTTATCAAACATTTTTCTACTACAAAGTGAGGTTTGTCTTTCAATCCTATTTTGTCTTCGTCGGAGCGCTGTTCGGTGTTTTTCTATGTAAATATCAAAAAGTTCATAAGGTCTTGAGTAGGTTGTGTAAACTCGGTAGCTCGCCGCGCTCGTCACTATGTCGCAGGCCGCGGTTCTTGGAGTCCGATTACTCGCCCGCTGTCGCCCCCGCATACGCGAGTAGCGTCTGCGCTCGTTGAGGCCATTCCCTTCATGTAGGCTTATCTCAAAAGCTCATTCTGAGTAATCATTTTCATTTATTGATTTCGTTAAATATTAAAATAAAAGGCAACTTAACATAACCACGGACATACAATATACTCACCAACTGTACTTGTACGTAGCTTGCTGAATTTCATGATGCTAAGTTATCAGACAAACCCTACAGTTTTTAAAATGTGAGAAAAAGATCAAAATTTGTGTCCCCAATGTCCAAATATCTTGATTGCATTGATTTTGAAGTTTTAATTTTTCATCCATTTATGGCGCCTAAACCGCAAACTAGTGCAGACCTTAGTTTTTAAAATTCATATCAATTTGACGAATGACCTCTGACCGTCACTTAGCTAATGGACCTTGAAAGTGAAGAGTCAAAATAGATTGTTACGTCACGTTTTCATTAAATAGGTGCATATTTCATTATTAGTACCTGGATGACCGAGCTTTACTCGGTTTTTATTGGTAAACGTTTTCTAAAAATGAAACCTAGCTAAATCGATTTATCGCCCTCGAAACCCCTGCATACTAAATTTCATGAAAATCGTGGGAGCCTTTCCAATATATTAAATATATACAAGAATTGCTCGTGTAAAGGTATTACACATAGATAGATATGATTTGGGAAAATTCTAGGTAGATGAGATGAGGTGCTCATTTCACGAGAACTGTCGGGTGGAGCCGCCTTTCACCTACCGGTTTTACAATTAAACTTCCTGGAATATTTCACACGAACTGAAATACCAAACTGATTTCCCCTAATTCCTTTATGTATGGTGCGGCCCAGTCACTTTGTGCTTGGTGCGGCACGCATCTCTCATGTGCACAGAGGAAGGCAGACTCATTAGGCGCTAGGGGCAGTTGCACTTACAGAAAAATATCCATAAAAAGCAATTTTCGAAGCGGGTTCTAAATTTTAACTAGCAATAGCAACATTCATATTTAGTTCTCAAGTTGTTCTGCATAAATAAACATCTCTGTATGAATGGGCAAAAGAAAAACTAGCTTATTGAAGGTGGGGAGTGTTTTTGTACTTAAGGTGCAATGTACTGGGGCCCCGAGGTATATAGGTTTTATTTTTAACTCTATAGTATATTATCTTAAACTAATACACTTTGCCACCGACTTCGTCTGCACCGAGTAATTAATCCATGGATTTCAACGCCCTGTCACTTTCACTGGTAACAAAGCAAAATTGTATTAATTTAGCCAGCCATTTTGCTTCTGAGAAAACAGGATCAGTGAACAGTTGCACTGATCCGGTTTTCTTATAATTCATTTAAGCCAAGAAATTTAAGAAAATTGTCTTTTTTATGAAAACGATATTCGTGCTCACCGGTTCTGTGTCAATCTTGGGAAACTAAATCAGGAAACGAATTCAATCACTTTCTGTGTTAATAATATTAATATTTATCCTTTAGTGATATCCCGAAACCGGGACAATTTTCCCGAAAAAAAATGTTGTCGTAAGAAAGTCTCCACTATTTTCTCTGTTCTTTGAAGTAAAGGTAAATTAGCTCACCTTTATCCCATCACTGGTTATCATTTACACGTTTCTCATTGCGAATAATTAGTTGGCTGACCGGTTATTTAAATGGAAGAAATTATATAGTGAGTGCCTTGCCTATCACTCTTCCAAATTCCCAATTCTAAGAGGGGTCAGGTAATGCAGGATATTAACTGTTTGTATAATTATGTTATCTTAGCGATCTTTTCTAGCAACATTTTTATTTTCCGATATAATCGCGGACGAAGTCCCGGGCAACAGTTAGTTCAGTAATATAAAATATTATACTATGCATATCGCCGTATTTCGAGCCACGTTTCGTATTCGGTCTTTTCAGTTTCAACTGTATGATAACTTCATTAAGAAAAGCTTTTTGACTTTTTGGCAGTATTTTTAGACCTAGATGATATTTATTATTGTCTCCCTAAAACCACAGTCTATATCACATCCCAGAGAATGTGGTGTTGTGTGGTATTGTGCGTGTGTACAATACATTACTGTAAACTGTTGACTGTTAATTAATTGTTATTGGATATAATTGTGCCACCAACGTGTCCTACAATGATATCAATTACGCGACGCATAATCCTTACGCCCAATAAGACGTAGCTTTACCAAAGTTCGACACATCATGTCCTAAGTACATGTTCTGTAGTTTCTACAGTCAGATGACATTATCGGTGAATTAAAATTGACCATTGTCAGTTTTGAACGGAAAATGAAACTTGGGCACCTATTAAATATATATATTGCTTTCAGATATATTTGCATTCTGCTAAAAGCCTCATTTCCTGTGAGCATTTCGCTACAAATGAAATTATTTAATGAATCCCACGTATCTGAAACAAAGCTCCCTTATTATTTTACCTGTAAAATTGACTATTTCAAACAACGCAATGAAACTGAGTGGAACCTTCGACTGCTTTACTTTTATTTTATTTTTGCTTCGAGCTTCGAAATTTCATTTTTTATTATTATTGTTATGAATTTCTGACGCGCGATTAAAAACAGCCCTTAAAGACATTCCTCTCTCGCAAGAACCACTTTTTTGCCTTTTCAGTTCATTGCAGTTATTGGTTTTTTCACCAGCCTTGGACTCCAGCTAAGTTACATTAATTACATTTTTTTGTTTATTGATTTTATAAGATTCAAATCATCTTCATCGGCACCGATGTCTTTCGGAAAAAATGTTTAGGATGGTCACGTGCTCAACACCTGCTTCGCGGCCATCTTACTAGAGATCAGCGTGGTTGTAAAGTGTAAACTACGACACAGATTTTAATGTTTTTATTTATTTTTGCGTTTTAATAAGTAGTTAGTTTCTATGAATTTCTATTTCCCCAGCATAAGCTGACCTCGCATAACATATGCTTTTGTTACCACGGGAAATCAGCTTACGCTGGACATTCTGCCTAAAGCTTTTTATTGTTTTTTTCTTTTATTGGATCTCTAATCCAAATTCAACTGAGGGTTGAGTTTTTAAAATATACGGAACGTTGCTTCGCCCACGTGAAACTAGGAACAAAGATAACGTGTGTAGTTACACGTTTCGGGTATAGTAATGTCATAATCCTAACCATGGACTACCTACCCGCGTTTCAAGTTTTATCCAAATCGGTTCAGCCACCCCGGCATGATTATTATCAATCATTGATACATGGAAATTTATTATAATTGTATTATATTAGGTCCTTTCAGATAAAAATGGCGTTTTATATTGAAAAAAAAAAAACAAACTCCTTTCTTTCTTTCAAAAAGCAAAACGATTACAAAAAAAGTAATCAATCAAAGTATGTATCATTATTATCTATACAGTTTTACCTTTTTATATGTAGTTCGTGTGTTCCTTTGTTGAGAAAATTGTGCGAGCGAGAACCAATAAAATCTTTAAAGGCGGTCAAGGTTGGAGCAAGTTCCGGGAAATATTGTAGCGACCATCGGTTGTTTGATCTGGTACAGCAGTGGTCTAGAACAATAACCCAGCCTCGGTTGTTCAACGGCTAGCTTTTGCTTTATGCTTTGCAAATGTCGGCACTACAGATTTGGCGAAGTCGTCTGGCCAGATCTTAGGAAGCTGTAGTGGACGACACCGACACTACTCCACAGGATACTTACCGGTGTCACACTTGCGGTGTAAGGGCGCGTTCCCACTATGTCGTGACGATTCTATCATTGGACGACTGTCACATACATTCTGTATGGAAAAAGTCATGGACGACGGTTAATCGTGTCGTCCTATATGTGAACATCTCCATTTAAATACACAAGCCACGACGCTTTAAACGACACGATAAGCTGTCGTCACAACATAGTGGGAACGCGGCCTAACTCGTATTCGTAAATAACGTGATATTTTAAGTTTTCCATATTTGAACAAAACGATGTCAAAAGAAAATCAAGTGGCGCGGAAACAGATTTAATAAATCAATCAATCTGAACATTTAACAAGGATTAATGTGAAATTAATTTGAACGTGGAATACCTAGCAGTACGCCAGAGTGCCAATGAGGGCAATCGCATTTGAAATCGTCACTAGAAGCGCTGGTGTAGCGTGACGTTTTCGAAATGTCCAATTTGACTGTTGGTTGGATTTTGTAAAGGGTTTATTAACTGATTTGTGAATATCTATCTAATAACAATTCTTGTATATATATAATCTGAATCTCGAAAACGGCTCGAACGATTTTTATGAAATTTAGTATGTAGGGGATTTCGGGGGGTTGCGGAATTGGTTCGAAAGAGTTACCGCGGCCTTGGAAAGCAAAGGGCTTTAGAAGGAACACGGATGGGTTTTAGTCAGTAAGAGTCCGATACGCCCTTCCGATCCACCCAGAGCGGAAGAAGTCATCTGATGATTTCCCATCCTCAAAAAAAAAAAAAATGGGATTTCGGGGGCGATAAATCGATCTAGCTAGGTTTCATTTCTAGAAAAGTTTACCAAAAAAAACCATCACCATCCAGATACTTTTATTAAAACAGCCTGACTATTATTGGCAGATTATGTTACGGTCCTCCGAGCACTGCATTCAACTTTTTTTGTCCCATTCTACTATTTTTTAAGCAACTTTCGCATTTGCATGTCAGTCGTAAGCTGCCAAAAATGTATGGAAAATGAGGTTTTTTTGACTGATTGCGACTGACAATGAGATGCGAATGCGAACGTTGCTTACAAAATAGTAAAATTGGCTCTGATATTGGAGACCAAAGTAACAAACGCTAAATTCCATAATATGTCATTTATAACCTAATATTATTAGAAGGAGAGGAGGCAGGATTAAAGTTATGCGTTTACAAATTCGGGCTTATACATGAGGCTTAGTATTCATTAGAGGGCACGTTATACTCTGATCAGTTTCTACAACTAATATAACAAAAACCAAAGAAGCAGTTACTTCATAATTAAATGAAGACATTGGAAAAACAAGTCCTAAACTGAAAAACAAACAGGCCAAGTGCGAGTGGGACTCGCGCATGAAGGGTTCCGTACCGTACCACCCGCATTTTATTATTTTGTTGTTATATCGGCAACAGAAATACATGTCTGTAAAAAAATCAACTGTCTACCTATTACGGCTAATGATATGCAGCCTGCTGATAGACAGGTGGACGGACAGATGAACGGACGGACAGTGGAAGCTTAGTAATAGGGTCCCGTAGAACAGAAAGAAAAATAAAATATTTAAACTTGCCAATACTACTTGTTAATAAAATAACTAAAACGTTAAAAATAATTTCTTATTCTTTATATTTATTTTAACTTTTTAGTATTTATGATTCGGTACTTACTACGGCGTAGCTCGAAGCGCGTAGCGGCGTCTTTCCGTAGCCCGTAGTCATTCGTAGTAGGTACGCACACATATGTGATGTTTAGAGCACTAAAAAAATATTGTTTTTTCTTACTTTCACTTAAAGTGTTGTCATATACATTATTTAAATAACTTACATCTATGTTATTAGTAGGACTTGTAAGTTCTAGTAAAATCATGTTCAAATTAATTTGTAACGTTCCTCATTCTATCAATTCATAATAATCTGATCTCGATGCGGTTACATCGTTCTATAACGGAGATGAGATGAGACCCTGGATACCAGCTAGAGACAAATAACTCGTCAAGACGAATCAAACGAGCCCAAACTCGATGGGGCTATGTCGTTTTATAACGGAGTTGCTAGGGCCACCTCCCAGCACCATCATCAGACCATGGATACCATCTAGAGACAAAGTACTCGTCAAGACAAATCAAACGAGTCCAAAGTCGATGGGCTTGCGTCGTTTCATTACAGAGTTCCCATGGCCATCTTCCAGCTCCATCATCAGATCAGCTCCATGTCATCACAATATTGCATTGTCACGCGGTATACTTTTAGATATGTCAAAAAAAAAAGTCAAAGCATTTATTTCAAATAAACCATTATCAGGTACTTTTGAATTGTCAAAGTCAGTCCGTCTAAAACATGAAGCTATTTGCACGTTCGCAAGCGTAGATCTCTATGGAGAAGAACGTGCAAGAAACTCCACGGACACTCTTTTAAATAATTTTATGTTTACAAAAATCCTGGTTACATAAACTTTGTTGCTTCTATATATGAGAACAATGTAAAGAAAGAAAAAAAAACAATTTATAGTATGAAATATTAAAATGAGGCAGTGGCAACCAAGGGATGACCAGTCTCCACTGACGGCGCCCGTTCACGAACATGACGCGTGCATCAGCACCATTCAGCTCAACCATTTTGAAGGGAACTGAATGATCCGATACACGCGCCACCATCAGCGAGACATTGGAGTGAGCATGACACACCCTCAACTGCCCCTGCTATTTCATGTCAAACAAGGAAACTATCTATTAACATAATGGTCCAGGGTTCTCACATTTACAGAACTTGAAATAAAAATTGCTTCTAAATTATATAAAACTATGAATATCAATCTGAAAATACAGAAAAAGAAAAGTTTATTCCAAACATAATATAAGATTATGCGGAATAGTATTATTATTAGACATAAAAGAGGGTGAGCATCTCTTCCAAATATAAAACCTAACTAGTGGAACCAAGCGGCTGAGGCTGTGGAGCAGGACCGGCATTTAGCCAAGCATTTTTATCAAGGATATAATCTTCCAGTTTATAATATGCCTGTCTACATAGAGTGCGTTTTATGCATGTTTTAAATTTTTTCTCATTCAGTTCGAGAATCTCACGTGGTATTTTATTATAAAACTTAATACAATATCCCATAAAAGAAGTGTGTACTTTAGCCAATCTGAATCGGGGTTGATCTAATTTATTCCTATTTCTAGTATTAAAATTATGCCTATCACTAATCTTACTAAAAAGATGAATATTTTTCCGAACATACATAATGTTTTCGTATATGTATTGACAAGGTACCGTCATGATGTTAATATCCTTAAACAGTTCCCTTAGGGAATCGCGCCGACCAAGATGGTATATGGCTCTGATGGCTCTTTTCTGCAGAATAAATATAGACTCGATGTCTGCAGCTCGTCCCCATAATAAGATACCGTAAGACATTATACTATGAAAGTAACTAAAATAAACCAGCCTCGCGGTATCTATATCAGTAAATTGACGGATTTTTCTGACAGCATATGCTGCTGAACTTAGCCGTCCTGCAAGAGATGTTAAATGAGGACCCCATTGTAGCTTTGAGTCAAGCGTGATCCCTAGGAAAACGACGAATTCAAGTTTCTCTTTGTCCAATACTATGTCGCAAGTATTACTTTTGACATTCGGTAAAGCAAATCTGATGCACTTAGTTTTTTTCCCATTTAATACTAAATTATTCGCAGTGAACCAATTTTGGACCTGCTGTAGCGCATTATTTACGTCGTCAAGACTTGTAGAACGTCTATCTATCTTAAAAATTAAGGACGTATCGTCAGCAAATAACACCATCTTTGGTTGATTTTTTATGCATTGACTAGTCGAGGTAGCTACGACCATCCGGACACATTTTAGAGTCAGCGATTAGTCGGCAAAAACTGACGACTAGTCGGCACTTAATAAGATAAAGGTAGTGCAAAATGTCAGCTCAGTCGAATACCGGGAAGTGTTTCAGATTTATTTCGCAAGAGCGATTACAAACGGGCAACGGGACAAGTGAAACCAAATAAAAGCTTGTAAAATAGACGAATATTTTACTTTTGTGTGTGTCCACTTCAACAAGTTTTAGTTTGAAACTGAAATGAAAAGTCCCGTTTGAAATATTATTGCATTGTTTTTCGAGGAAATACTAAAGCTGCGACTGAATTCAATGGCTATTTCACCATAACTCGTGTTGCACAAAAAATGAATCGATGCAAAACAATTAGGTAGGTCCCTCGCTTTTGTAGTCCGTTAATATTTTGATAAAATGATTTTTGTTCATGGGAAGGTATTTTGTTTCCGTGTCAGAATTTCTTAGTGGTTGAGCACAGCCGAAATTTTAATTACACAAATTAATATTAAAAGTGAAAAATAAAGTGTGTGTCAGCTCCGACGCATGACTGGAGTTTACTCCTTAAGAACTATCATTTTGTAGATTATGTAAAAGAGGGTAAATTAAGCATCTTAAATAAGCTGAGTATACTTTTCATATACATACACACATACATACATAATCTTGAAGTACGTTGCGCAAAGGAACGTAACGCCTCACTTTTAGTTAACGCTCGATTTTATTCCTCATAAAATTAAACGCTATTAGACGATCAGCTGATCGTTTGGCAAAAAATTAATGAAAAAAAAAACTTTAAAAAAATATATAAATAAACGGTGCATTATTTTGGCTGCATTTCTAACTCCGTATCAAAGGGAATTATTAAATCTACAAGCTGATATTTTTGTTTTCACTAAAAACTTGCAGACATTTCCGGTAATTAATTTTGCAAATAAACTCTTTTTCTTTCTTCTATCTTTCTATTGAACACTGCAGTTGCACTATACCCGTGTTAAGTAACGCTCAGTCCAAGTCCCTACGTTGAATCTCGGCAATCAGAATCACAAAAAAGAATAACGGCTTTTTGGATTTTGAGAAAATTAACCCCCAAAGGGGTGACAATGGGTGATCAGGTCTTGAAGCACGGCATGCTTTCTTCATATTGGGCGCAGTTTTGAGCCACATATTATCATTGTTTTAAAATTAAGACTCCTTATTATTGTACATTGTGTGTATATTATCTGTGTCAAATAAACGTTTTTCATTCTTCTGCCTTTAATTGACTCAAAAGTTAGTCTAAACATGATAGAAGTTTAAAACGTTTTTGAAAATCATGATTTTAGTAAACCAAGAAATCATTAAATCGGTTTCTGAAAGTGATTAGTTTTGTAGGACTAGCGAGGAAAATAACCTAATGCGACCTATCTCCCATATATTTAATTAATAAAAAAACATCAAAAAACAACAAAGGAACAAGCCGCGGAAAGTAGAAACTTGATGAGAAAAATAAAACATTAGAACAGGAATCAAGAGCAAAGATATATTCGTCGATATTATTTGCTACAAAATGTTTTTGTAATCTATTCCTCTTTTATCATTTTTCAACAAAATGCATAATTCAGTGGATACGATTGTAAAACTATGGTGTAGGTATGTTTGACTTCATAAATACATTTCACTTTTTAGAATTCTATATATCGCACACGATGTACAATTTTAATGAATAACTGTAAAATAAATAACTTTGAACTTATTTATAAAAAAATATGTTGCCATCCATATTCGAAATAACTGACACTTAAATTTCGAAACAAATACAAATAATGTTCATTACTAGATTACAGAAAATTTATAAGGAGTTCTATATTTTAGAGATAAACTTAGTGGTTCTCGGCAACGGTGGCTAACCTCAACGGAGATTAGCTAGTCTCCGTTGAGGATGGCCAGCGTTACGATCGTAGACAGGAGATATTACGAAGTGTGTGTGGAAACACAGGTACACTCTCTGTACCTTTACTCACACAGTCCAAAGGGACGGCAATCCAACTCAACCGAGGAGAGATCAAGGCGCGCCCTACGGCTTTACGTGCTTTCCAAGTCACGAGGTTATCACACCACTGGCTACTACTGAGAAATACCTAGGCTAAATAGGCAGTCAAAAAAAACAGTGGCACTCTGGGAGTACCGACAGAAGTGGAAACTTGAATAAAAATGTCCAACGCGCCTCGCGATCCGCTACCGTCGCCGAACGCGCGCTGTGTCGTATGGTAGCGAATCGCGTAGCGATCGATTTGAGATATAAAATCTTAAATATCTCGAAAACAGTAAGTCCAATCGCAAAAATGACCAAAATTTGGGCTCCCTACATTAAATCCCGCAGAAAGATCTATAAGACCTAAATTCATAAAAAAAATCTTAAAATAACCCACGATTCTCATACTATTAGAATACTACGTTATAGAGGTGTCGGTAACGGTAACAGTGTCGCGAGTTAGATAGTTTTTTCCCACCTCAAAAAATGCCCAACGCGCCTAAAGAAGTTTTCACTTAAATAAACTTTTTGCTAATATACGGTACGAACTCATCGGGCGACTGTCTCGGACGTTTGGCTGTACTTTTGCCGACATCGGACTTTGCCGGTCTTGATGTGTATTCTGACTGTGCAGGGTACAGAGTGAAAACGCGTTTTAAAAAATGGAGGATTTGAAAGAAATATATTTTAGAAAATTTGTAGAGCCACTTAATTTATCGACGTCATAACACATAACCGTTACCGACGGCACATTACCGTTTTGCAATCTCGATTATTGTAACATAATTATTGAATTTTTGTCTCACCGTGGTGGCCTATTCTAAATGAACAATTTTTTTTTATACCCATTTTTGTAAATACTTTACTACTTAGCGACGTAGTAGCCGGCAAATTGGCAGGAAATCTCAACAAGTTTGGAATTGGTTGATTGACTATTTTCGGGCGTCATCAGACGATGGCGGTTGTTGTAGTGTCCGAGCTCTCTTTATTTTACATACATTTGATTCGATCGGCCAAGTTTAGCCGATGACGCCCGAGCATACTTCGGCCGATTACGAATAAGGAGTACGCGAGTCGTTAGGGGCTAGCTCGGTGGCTGGTGGTTGTCTTGTTTTTTTTTAACGAATTTATTCGAAGAAATTGGCAGTACAAAATCTCTTTGGTCACTTCACCGCAGCTGTTCACTCTGGGCGAGCACATTGTCTCTGCGATTGTGGATGAAGTTATGATGTCGAATAACTACCGGAAATAAATTGTGAAGGACTGCACGGTTGACGTCTGTCGGGCATATTACCGACCCAAAGAATCAATCTGACACATTAGGGTCTTCTCCTAGCTGACGGGAACTATTTGCATAAGTAGCCAGGATGCTCTAACATCCTCCATATTCCACCAGCAACTAGCTCTTAAACACAATTTTGTAGAACCGAAAGTACCGTACTGTGTATGTGCCTGACTTAGTTCTTGAATGTCACACAGTATTGGTGATCGATCTATCGTCAGTAACAGGACTATTGCTGTCTGACATGGTGGGGTTACATCGACTGGAGCTTTGCGCAATGATAGAATAGAATAGAATGATGATATAGCGGTCCATGTCGAGAACCTCGTGGAAGCAGAGAAAGATAAGCAAACTATGTGTCTTGACCTGGCTGGCGAGGTTGTCGACATGTGCCATTGTATCGATAGTCGTGATGGTCTATGGCATAGTAGCCAAGAGCCTCGACGAAAACCTGGGGAGGCTCTAGTTGGGCAATTGAATCAAGGTCTTGATCCAAAAAGCAGAATTCCTTGACCATGTCAGGAGATTCCTCTCTCAGAAGCCCTGATTTTATATTTCTTGAATGCTTTTTTTTATCGCTGTAATTTAATTCGTACTTAAAGCACCAAATCATATTTAACACTTTGCTGGACTCAGGAATCAAAACGACGTTCTCATACTACTAACCTGGATACTAAGATAAAAGCTGCTTGCTATAATTTGTTTCAACCACATGCGAATTTATTTAAATAGGGCATTGGCGAATACAATTAATTTAAAATAGTATTAATTTTTCTTATTTTTTAATATCATCGTTGGAATGATCCGCATACTAAGTGCGGTTGAATATAAACTTTTGTAAACTATTTTTTGTTCAAATAAATATTTTTGTAACTGTATTTGTAAAAATGAAAATAACTATCATTGGAATTTCGGTCTAGATATCAAAAACAAACAAAATAAGTATATGAAACTGAGCACATTCCTTAAACATCGTTTTTAAATGAGTACCTATTTCAGCATTGTCAACATTGCTTTATAACTTTGGCCTGAAAAAATACTTTCGTAACCGTAACCCCTTGGAGAACCGATACTTCCCCTTACCTAAAGAGCTGAGATAGCCGCTGAACCGTGCCGCCAGTCCAAATCCATCGCTGTTCGTCCGAGTTCGCCATAAGCGGCGCTGTATCAAGCAAGAGCCCAGGTGGGACAGAGTAGACTAGATACATCGTCACGAAGCACCGCTCTAAATTTTCAGCTATTTATGCGTAGTTAATCCGTGACTGTTCGCGTTGAAAAACTTGATTCTTTTTTTAATGATAGGATAGGTAATTTTTATATACGTATGTGCCTAAGTAATTTCGCGTTCAACTACAAGTTATTTTATAATCCGCTCCTCGTTCCTCTCCGCTCCTTTTATCGTGTGATTTTTTTAACGGATTTTTATCGTTTTATATTTTCGGTGTATATTTTATAAAACAAAATTATACGTACCTATTCAATGCGACGAATGCCGAAATTTTTATTTTGCTACACTATGTATAGGCCCTCTACATATGAGTACCTTAGATTATGATGAATCAGAAACGCTTGTCAGGAATGTAAATTGAAAGTCCAAAATAGTCGTTTCGAACACCAGTATCTGAATTCGCAAATAATCAATATCTCTAGGTAAATAAAATTGTTTCGGCTGTAGCAGCTGAGCTTCCTGACATTTACTAATTTAATCTAGGATCGAGCTCGACACACCGTCAGCTGAAACAGGCTTTCGTTATTGTCAACGTCCCAAAACTGAAATTAGATCGGCAGTAATCTCTTTGGTATGGACTGATTCTGTGGAACTATGCTTGCAGCTGGCGAATTCTCTGCTAATGCGAAAAGAAATGCAAAAAGCTATTTTCAACTCAACTGCGTACCACAGTAAGGAAAATAAAATAAAAATAAGAAAGAAGAGTATTTATTCATTGTTACAGATCTGAGATGCATACAAAATTATAAACGTACTAGCACTTCGCCCTCGACTTCCACGGCGTCCACGCGGATATAGCAGGCACTCCACAAATTTCAACGCACAAACACAAATTAAGCACGATTTTCATTAAATTACCCAGCCATTTATGCTACTGATTCTGTGGTCTCAGGATCAGCGCAACTATTCACCCCGTTCACCCCGTCAGGGGTTGATTATGGAAACATTAGATCTGCTGTAAATATTCTTCTTTTAGTTTGTTCATACCAGTTTCCACAAAAATTGAAGTAAGCAAAACAGCTGTCCTCACTTAGAACTTTTCGCCGTTTCAGGGGTTTATTTTCGAAAAATCTAAACATCCCGTTATTTTTTGTTAAAAAAAAACTACAACGTACTTATAAAATTACTTTAATTTCGGAAGTCGGTTTAAAAATACAAAGAAACAACCAAAACGGTGACTTCCGAAATTAAAATTATTTTATACTTTGTAGTGTTTTTTTTTTTATTTGCTTGTATTTTTTTAGAATAATAAATCATTTTATTTCAGGCATTGTAAACTATACACATACATTTCACCCAAAGTACTTAGTTATTACAAATTAAATGCATACCTACGTTCGTTGTTTTACAGATAATTAGGTAATTAATTAGTAAATTGTGCATACGTACACACTATGTTGCAAAATTATCATTAATTAAATTAATTCGTCATTATTACTACCTCATATATCAAGTACGAAACAAGTACGAGTTAATTTAATTAATGATAATTTCATCATAGTCAATGTTGAATTGTTGAGTTTAAACAATCCGGTTCTATCACGAAAATTATGCGGAATACAGTATTAATATATTTTTACAGTTTACTATCGAGTTCGAAATGAAGCTCTCGTCCTTTTCAGAACGGAAAAGAAGTCACCCACTCGGTTTTCAAAGAACATACCAGACGCGCTCCACCGCCCATGCAGGTTAAACATGGCCCGAAAAGCGTTGTTGTACTGTACACGAAGTGAGCTGTAAGCTGTCTTGGTGTACTGGTACCAAATGTTATAAGTTGTTTTTTGGGTGCTCAATAGCAAAACTGAAGCGAAGTTAAATAATAATTTATTAATTCACAAAATATTATTAGTATTTAATTGTGAATTAAGTTTATGGTATTTGTGTGTACTTAGTGTGTAGAGTTGATGTGTTGCGAATGTGGTGTTAGATACTTGGAATGAGATTTACTTGCTTAGTTTGATTCGGTGGAAGCAGACATGTATTCTAAGAATCGAAGCACAAAGAGTTGCCGTACTGTTGTACCTGTAGGGTATTTAGTTATAACTTTGAGGGCAAATAGCACAAAGAGCCATACTCTTCGTGCTCTTTGTACTCTCAAAACACTGTCTTTTGGTGCACCACCCTATGCGGCTATGTAATATCCAAGAACTGACTGGCACAGAGTCTCTTCTTAGAGACTCTGTGCCAGTCAGTTACTTTTTCACATGTTTAAGTCAAGAGACTTATTTCTTCATTCATTAGTCCCATCTTAGTCCGCTATCATTCGGCTCTCCAAGATGCGTTGCGCTGTCGGCTATGCAGAGTGCTGGACAGATACAGGGCCCGGGTAAATTTGAACATGAGTGAACAATTGCAAAAAAGTATGAGAAGGTGCAGTGTTACGTCGGGTTGCGAAAGCGACGTTCGTGGTTTTGTTTAAGTTGAGCCATTGAATTATATTGGACAGGGCTTCTTCTGCAGCAGTCTTGACCTACTTGGGATATCACAAGTAGGTCCGTAAACGAGGATCGCGTTATGGTCAGAGTACGCATATATTACCATTAGTGAGGTACATCCTGCACAGGTCGTTCACAAAAATTTGGAAAAGTGTAATTCCAAACATGTTTCCTTGTGGGACGCCATAAGTTACTGGTTCCTCACCGCTGTAGTAGGTATCAATTTTGACCAGTTGCGTTCGCAACAACTCAAGTGGTATTCCACGTACACCAACGAGTTCCAGTTCAGCGATAAGTTTGGGAACAGAAACTGTGTCAAATGTTTTGGCAAGATCTAGACAGATAGCCAGACATTTTTTTCTAACTTTCTTTTTGTCAAACTTTCATAGCAACCTGTTGCGTAAGATCCAATACGGCCTCTTCTGTCGACACTCCTTGTCGGAATCCGTACTGATTTTCAGCAATTATTTTATGTTTGTCAAGAAAGTTCCCTAGACGTTTCTTTAAAATTCTTGGAATTCGATATTGGCCTATAATTTTAACACAGTTTCTGCTTCCTCCCTAGTAATAAGGTGTATTATTGTTTTTTTAAGAGCATCCGGAAGTAAACCTGTTTGGAAGCAACGATTGCAGTGTTAGGTTAGTTAGGTGGGACCAGTACATGACGGCATTTTTTAGTGGTAAATATGACGGCATGAGCCCATAAGAGGCATTTATCGTGAAATATTCAAAGTTTTGATCATTTATATTCCTTGGGCTTATATCGATATTTAGATCGCCTACGAGAACAATGCTATCACAGGTGGATCATAAGGTGGATCATAAGTTTTAACAAGGCTCGCAGTGAAATTCTCAATTTTTTCTTTTGAATTATATGATGGAGAGCGATATACGGCAATAACGCCCAACTTTTTATCGATTTGGCGAACAAGACAATACCCACCTACAAAAGTTGGCACAGAGATCCTTGTTAACCTTAATTCGTGTAAATTATAACACCATAGAAGAAGAGGTAAGTTGTTCTCTTACAAATACCAGCAAGCGCTTTCCTGGTGCACCGACCCGTTCTGTATTCAATTTGTCATCCTTTGAATTTTTATGTTTGTTGAACGACTGAATAGGAGCTCGTGGCTAAAGAATAACAGCCGCACGGGTCGATCAAGGTTAAGCTATGCTTGCCAAGGTTGGTCTTTGTATGGATGACCATCTTAACATATCAAGATTCCGCGCCTCGGAAAGCACGTTAAGCCGTTGGTCCCGGCTCTCATTTGTAGATCTTTGATAGTCGTAACGGTTTGTCAGAAGCCAGTAAATCTGACTCCAGTTTTGCCAAGAACTACCGTGTGGCCTAGTCAATGGGTTTAGGAGGTCTGGTAGGCAGCACTCCACGTAAAACACGTAATACTGGTATTCAGCAGAATCCGGTTTGACTGGAAGCCGACCCCTTCCCCGAAGCCGACCCTGTTGGAAAAAAGCTAGGCATATGATTATGTACGATCGGATAGCCGAGAGAAGGTTCTGTTTGGTTTGTACTTTTGCAAATTCCGCGAAATATTTGGCGTGAAATCGATGTCGAATTGGGTTTTCCTGGAAGACGACACACGTCGCGAATTTCAGAATCTGGTACAGGCGTTCCATTTACCTTGGCGATATTACAAATCAGCAGAAGAGTGGGATAAGATACGTAGACACTGTGTGTAAAGAGACAGAGAAGGAAACTTAAAATAGACTATACTAACTTAACTAAAACATATTATTGTCTAAAAATAAATATATCAAAGTACAATAAACACACAAACAAATATACACAAATACATTAAGCTAAATACATATCTATAATAAAGTAATACATACCTATTATAATATATACCTATTTACCATATATATCATTAATTAAATATGTGAATATTCTTACTATAAAACTTAAGAGCGAATAAAAAATCACTTCTGCAGAGCGCCGACAAGTTATACTGGTGTAGCCGATGCAATATTCGTAGCAGCTCTGTAGCACGTCGTAGCTGCTCTGTAGCACGCCGTAGCCGCGCCGTAGCACTGGGCTCTGACGTCAACCTCACGCATCAGTTTTTTCGGCGCTCGCCGGTACTTGCCTGGTGACGCAGTTGATCGACGCTCGAGTTGCTCCTCCGCCGCACGCGCCGTGGTTTCGAGTTCAAATGTCAACCAATCAGCCTATCGATTCTGTAAACATATCGAAGTGAAGGCTTGGGTGAAGTGAACACGAGGTGAGCCGTCAATCCATATAATCAAGATGGAATGACAGCTCACTCCGTGATCACGTGACATCTTGATTGTATGGATTGACAGCTCACCTCGTGATCACTTCACCCAAGCCTTCACTTCGACATGTTTACAAAATCGATCGGCAGATATCACACTTTGGACATGTATTTGAACTAGGCTGTCGGAAATATCCCTATCTAGGATCGCCCAGTGGGATTAAATGGCTTAGAACACTTAAAGGGAAATAAGGAATCGAATATCACGTATTAAGTTTAACCAATCACATAGCGAAAGAACGTATGAAGTCGGTAAAATAGAAATAAATTCGGTTAAAACGACGTGAAATCAATTAAAATGATTATTTCTGGCTTTCTGTCAAACCAGATGCAGCTGGATACTAATATGAATGCCTATCTGACTTCCAAAACTCATTAAACTTGTCAACTAGCAAAATTGGTATCAGATTTCCAGGTTTCCAAGTCTACCAAATACAGACGAGATGTAGGTCTCGTCTGTATTTGGAACCTTGCTTCGAAAAGCACGCTGAGCAAGTAGTCGCTTAACGTGTTTTTCGAAGCAAGGTCCCATCCAAAGAATCCTCAGACGATCTCGGGAAGCATGGTGTAACCTTAATAATCGAGACGTGCGCTTGTCATTATTTACCCACCCTCGTCACCCATGCAGCCCATTTACCTTCCTGCTCAAAAAGTAAAATATACAGCAAATAATTAACAGGTGCATTAAAATTTAATATGAAATCATACATAACTATTAAGCCTGCAGGTGGGAGGAGGCGTGAGGGGACTCGCGTGCTGTCAACAATCTGAAAATGATTGAAAAATCATTCAATAAAATACTTGTATGCGTTTTCTTTGTTACGTAATTCATCGACTGAGTGTATTCCCATTGTCGATGGGTCGACTTCCAGTCTCACCGTAGGCATCAGTACCTACTTTAGATCAAGCCTGCGCCAGCCAGTTACTGGGTGTCACCTTAGATTGGTTTATCGACAAATCGTTACGATTTTCAAATATCTTTCGATTGACAGCCGGGACAACTGGATTTACAGGATTCCATGGTACGGAGGCGTCTCGGTATGTTATGAATGTTCAACCATTCGCGGACAGGGCCAGTATTGATTAACCTTGAACATCGACCCGTGTAGAGATGTAATTATTTAGCTGAGAGCCCCCATTTGTTACGTAACATTATAATATCATTGAAATAAAAATACGAGTACACGAAAAATATCCAGAATGTAGGTACGCAAAATATTAAAAATAATATTTTATTTGTAGTTTGTAAACGTGAAGAGTGGGCGCAGAATTTATTAATTAAGATGGATCCGAGCGTGGGACTTCACTCCTTTTTTTTAAAGTAAATGCATTGTTACTATCCAATGGTGTAGGTACACCAACATAGTGGATAAATGATATTTATTTCGTAAGTAGGTTAAACATAACACTTTTACACGTCAATCTTTTTTGGGCATTTTTGAACTAGATGAGGCCGGTGTTTCCTAGCTGACTACCCTGAGAAGAAACAGCGAAACAAACTCAGAGGTCAAAGTAAATCGTAAACAAATAATGAATGATACTTTCCAAATACTGGTCGCTTCAAATTTATTTCACGAACCTACATTCTACGTTTAGTTTTACGTTCTTCTTCATCTTCCAACAAACAACTAATAATAATAATATCTTCATAAGTCTCCATGACCAAATACGTCAACTCACGACAAGAAAACACTCGAAAAAAATTAAAAATCCGGATACAGTGGACGCATGTCATCGGCAAATCCGTTGCGTGCCGTGCGTGCGTTGCATCCGGCGCGGGCCAATGGACGCGTACCTTTAGACTACAACTTGGATATTCACATACAGTCTGTATTTATCAAAGTTTTGATACTGTTCAATCCGGGGTTGTTTTGGAAAGTGTTGGATTGTTTTTGAGAAGTAGATTGTGGACTGATATTACTGGGGGATATTTTGGTAACATGTTATAAGAACTGATTTTTCAATTAGATCTTCAGTGTGTACCCGAGCACAAGGCTGAAAATGTAGTGAGCATTGTCTGACAACTCGGTCAAGCTGTCAAGTTTCCCATAAATGATGGCAACAAATCTTATTATTCACGTGTTATCAAGTCGAACCCTATATCTTCTCGCCCATGAACAATCCTTGTGGAGTTCTACACCTCACGCATCCGGGATTCCCTGCTTGCGGCTACAATACAACTAAGATTACCTAAATGAGAAGCTGAACACCAGTGTACTAGGCCTGGATGATAAGAAGGTTGCGGTATTTATGACTGCGAGTCACTGAATGCAAATTAAAAACCTACACGCCGCAGACCGACTTCAAGCTAAAGAACTTAATTATAAATTTGTGTGGGTACGCAGAAGACGAGATTATGTGCGCAAATCAAACGTTATTGATTCGTAATATGGATTAATTTAATAAATTAACTTAATCTATTTTTATTTATATTCTTTGGTTGTAATCGGTGCTTACTTTATAATAAATTCTTGAAACGATACTTAACTATTTTCATTCTATAATATAATTAATTTTAATCAAAACGTATGAAGTTTGAGGACAAGAACTGTTTACCTTCCCTCCTTGAATCGAACTGCTGCATAACTTGCACGAGGAAACTTTACGAACTAACCAGAAGTCAAATGTAAGTTCTATAAAGCTGATTGGAGTTAAATTATTCAAGAATTTATAGAGAAACTTGTTTTCACAATGTTGCAATGTTGACGCAATGGTAAACTCATATTACTAAGTTATTTATTGAGATATACGCACCAAAGACTAAGCCTAAAACTTGAAAATATCCAGCTTTTTTTAATGTTAAGCATTTACAAACATGCATACTCACATACACAATACAATAGCCAGACCCGGAACAACTATCTGTTGGCCATACAAAAATTTGCTCCGTGCGGGAATCGGCCGAACCTGACGGACTGCGCTCCCATTTTTGCAATAAAATGTTGTGACTTTTTGGGGAAACCTCTCTCTACGATTTATAATAAATCACGAATAGTGCCGATTTAAAAGTCCGCCGCGAATAAATTTAGATCAGTATCGATTTTGTCTATTTTTGGCAAGATGTTCGAACCTTTAGCATATACCCTATACTTTCGTGCTTTATATTGGATTTAGTCGACGCCGTAGACTGTGGATCACTTGTATATGTAATCTACACTGATTATAGCAAGGCGTACGCCTTGCTATAATCAGTGTAGATTGTGTATATTTTGTGATCCACCTTGTCATACGACAAGGTGGATCACAAAATATACACAATAGGAATTGCAGTAAACTTTTTGGACCTTGTTAAACGCACATCTTAAGTTGTGGTAAACGGTTATTCGTCGAATCTGTTTGTGACACCCTTAGGTGTACCCCAAGGCTCGCATCAGGCCCGTTGTTTTTCAATATATTCATAAACGACGTGATGTCCTATTCTATTTATACTCAAACATATTTTTACGCGCCAGAATTAATGTCGGGTACATTAAGTTACTACTAGCGCCATCTAGTATCGACTAGCAGAACTAGTAGAGTCAAGTACCTTCTAGACATTTCTTTGCCAGAACATTCTACACTTCTCGATATCTGGTCAGTCGGTAACGCTACCGCTACCGACTGACCTTACGAGTACATTCCAGATGTTTCGAGAATAGAAGTTTCTAGAACTAACTGTCCTATATAAGGAGTGCGTAGTCCGCGACCGAGTCAGTATTGGATTTGCGATACAAGCGAATACTTCGGAAGCGATCTTCAAGTGCGATTAAAGTGATCAGTGGTGAAGTTGTGTTTTATAATTAGTGAGTTTAAAGCTGTAATTAGTGTTAGTAAATTAAAGTGTCATTTTGGTTATTTAATCGGCTGTTTTTATTGTCACGAACCCCAAGCTCGTAACAATATACTTAGATGATGCGCGGATGATCTAAGGTTAAAGAAATTTATTTCTCGCAAAATGTGATCCTTCCTACGACTGCTACAATTATGTTCTTGATGTATTTTTGTGAAGTGCATTTGTGTGTGAATGGACTTGTTCAGAATTTTTCTTATAAGTATGCTGGTACAATATGCATGGAGTTGTCTAATGCTCATAAGTTAAGTTTCCCTGTAAATTTTAATTGTAGGTAGGTAGGTAAAGTAGTCGTAGTGGAATAATAGTTTTGTAATTTTATTTTGAGCTATCTGTAGGCCCTGTAGGTTAGTTTTTGGCGCGTTGCGGATTTGATGCGGCTTTACTAACAAGTTGTAATGATCTAAAAAATATGAAACGTATAAAGTGCAATTAGGATCCATATAAATTCCATGAAGACTTAGACCGTTTTTTCGAGTGGTGTTTGGTACCACAGTGCACAGCTGTAACCGCCACACAATAACATGTTACATAAGCACAGGAATCCTCCTAGTTTAAGCCCAGTTGCACAGGTTTTGTATCTTGCCACTAATTAAAAAAACATGTTATTTAAGGTGCTACAGTAATTGTAAGGTTTAAGTCTGGAACAAATAAATATTGTTTATTGTTTACTTAATGCTGACATTCTAGGAAAATAGGACCGGTTCCTTCGTTATTACAAAATTAATGATCAAATTATTTACGAGAAAGAAGTAATTCGTGATTTGGGTGTTTAATTGAGCTTTGGTTTGATATTCACATTGACAAAATTTCTATTAAAGGGTTTAAGATGTTGAGTTTCATTCTGCCCAACTGTAAAGATTTTAAACGCGCCTCTACTAAAATTGCAATCTTTACCTCAATAGACAGGTAAGGCTTCCACTACTGCAGCATAGTTTGGACTCCATTGTTATATCACTGCAATATGGTCAGAAATTTAACTAGCTCACGATTGAAACCTTTCAAAATTATGAGTCTGGAAAATTGCTGTATGATCCGAAATCGCTGTTGCCTATCTCCTATAAAATAAAAATTAATCGCTATATGTGTTGCTAAGCGCAATACTTGAGAACGGCTGGACCAATTTCGCTAATTCTTTTTTTGTTGTGTTTGATATTGTCAAGTTCTCCTGACAAACACAACAAAAAAAAGAAAATTTTGAAAAAACATTAATATCAGGGGCAGTCCACTAGTACAAAAGAATGAACACTCAAATTGATTGTCCGCGGATAAATATAAATGTACCTTACAAACTTGCTCGTAAGTCTAGGCATCGGTTGCTTTGCGCTAGGGCCTTGAAAACCAATCTGGGTCATTTCTCCACCATTCATAGAATGCAGGTTTAATTTACTCGCCCGTCACGCTCACTGCTTTTATTTTTAAAAGATAAAGCTTTTATTACTACATTTTTATTTATGAATTAAATAAATCAAAGTTTTGAAGTCTGTTTATTTTTTTATTACTTTATGTTTTTAATTTCAGTTGTAATTGAAACTAATTAGTTTTTTTTACATATTTCGAGTTGACGCAAAACAAACAGACTGTTGGGGAAGTATGGAGAATAACGTATTTACCTTATCTAAACGCCGCGGCACCGGCGTTCAGTTAAGACAGCGCGGGAGTAGCCTAGACCTTTGAAAGCTCCCCTCCGCCCGTGACCCTTTATATTTAGAACGTCGTCGTTTTACGATTCGCCGAAGAAGCTGTTCATCGTTTGTTTTTGATGCTTGCCGGCTCATCTTGTAAATATTGACGGGTATGTATGAAGAAACAATTGCCGTACTTTATTATCAATAGTGATGTACTACTGTAGCTATAATTTATAGTCTTGACCACAACTAAGGGGTCTTTCGACTTAGTTGCGACGCACGATAAAACTAATATACATATTATATGGAACGAAGAAGTATTCCCGTTACAGCACCGATTTTAAGACTATCTATGTTTAGAGCACCAAAACTATTCCCATTATAGCACCAATCAATATTTTTGCTTGGTGCTTTATCGGGAATACATTAAAAAATACATTTTATTCCCTTAAGAGCACCAGCGGTGCATTTTAGTGGTGAGATTGATATTAAAACATATCGATAAAAATGTAATATTGGATCCAGACGACACAGGCTTTTGTTTGCACAGGCTTCGAACTCTGATTAAAAAATCAATCACACCAACATTTGTCTGCAAGGACTTAGTTGCACAGACAAAATTCTATTGAAGTTTATGGAAGTCTGTATCTTGTAGACGGTCCATAAGTCACAACTCAAAATAATTTATTTCATCTAGACCAGTGGCACTCAATAAATTCTAAAATAATTTAAGAAGAAGAATAGTCCCAGCACTTACAAAATTTATCTCTGAAATAGAAGAAAAATATTTTCTTTTGTCCGATATCGTTGGCTAAATCATCAATATAATATTTAGTAGAGTATACTATTCATTTTATTTGATAACAATGTTCTGACTATGGTTACCAGAAGAGTGAATCGTGGATTTGTGATTGATCACTGGTATACCTATAGCGGCATTGATACCGCCACAAAAAGTAACGCAGTGAAATTCAAACCGCCAACAACTACGTTGAAGAAATCTTGCATCGCGGTATCAGCGTTTTCCATACAATTTAAACATAAACAGCCCAAATATCAAACATCGGGCTGTTGCCCACCAGACACAACAACCTTCTGGTCGGAGGATTCTTCCTTTTCAATGGAGGTTTGCGGGACTTAACACCCTGCTCCGCGTACCTCTATATACTCACGATGTTTTAGTTCATTTGAATCGTCCTGATAGGACTAATAATTAAAATAATCGTAATTGCCTGGCTAACGGCGAGTACTTGCATAGGCAATTGGCCCGGATTATTCAGCACCTTGTTTTGATATATTTCAAAGCAAGGCGCTGAATAATTCTGGTCTTGTGGATTCTGAGGTATCGTATTACAAAAATGAGCCCCTCCCAGTTCCCGAAAATGACAATTCCACCGGGATCGGCCTATCATCTCTGATAAGACTATTATTGCCAATAACCCGGATATAGAACCACGAGAAAGAAGATATCTTGACTAGGCTCGCAAGGTAACCGGTATGTGGGATGTGGACTCCGCAATCATTGTACCTATAGTCGTATCAGCCCATGTCTTAATACTTTAATAGTCGTGAGCCTCGACCCACACCTTAGGTAGCTCTCGTTAAGCAGCTGGATGATTGATTCAGAAAGCGCTACTTCTGGTACTAAGCTCCTTTCTCTGGAACCCTGACTGCCGATAACTTGGACCTTGTTCCCAATACTGATGGGCAAGTATTTTTATATTTTAAATGTGTTTGATTTTTAAAAAAATGTAATTAATGATGTGAAGAGAAAAAGTAATAAACGAAATAATAAAATGTTTAGCGGTGCCTCTGCGAGTTGGCTTCGGCCCCTCGTGGGTCTACCAAAGATCCGGGACCCCAGGGTCCGAGTATTATAGTGATACTATTGATTTCAGTTTATCATCAGTGGTTTGATTGTTGTTTGTTTGATTGCTTTATTTTAATGAAATTAAGGTCTAGACTGGCATCTCAAATGAAATCAAATAATATTACTGTTTGTGCTGTTTTTGTTGTAATTTTGTCGTGGCTGTTTTTATTATAATTTTTCGGGCTATGATTGTATTATGTTACTTGGGTTCCATTTTGACATTTCGCAAAATTTTATACAATGTGCATGATGTTGATCATTTCTGTAATTCATTTAATTTATAATTCTGATGACTCACATACTCAGCACCGAGCCATCGTGCGTTTGTTTGCGGTGCCCTAACAGGGCTTATGTGGCAAACCGACAATAATGAAATTGTAACATGTGTTTTGTGCATGAGAGCAAATAAATAAACCCTGAGTTCTAAAACTAGGTGATCCTGTGACATAAGAGTCAGTATTCTGCTGTCACTGTGATACCAACAACCTTTTATGAATAATAAAAGTCAAGAATAGGTACAGGCATAAGAAGACTAAGTAGCTTATAACTACTACAGTACAAACTATAAATTTAACCATATATATGTATATTGGTATAGGTATTTGGCAATAAGGCTTTCTCATGTATTGGACCATACCTGTATGAAAAAGTTAACGAAAAGCTCAAAATCTATTCCTTGACGAAGTTTGGGTGCAAGAAACAGGTTCAGGAATGGTTGCTTGGGCTTAACTATACTGAAACAGAAAACCTTTTATCCTTCAACTGTTAAAGTATTCATCCTCTCATACACACACTCATCACATGCACACTTACACTCAACACGTAGTCGTACATAAACTCATCGCATAGACGCATACTTATGGTTACCTTTTAGTCTTAGTTTTAGTGAATTATATTAAACCGTCGCATTTGTTAACTTAAATTCTATTTTTCACATTATCTGTCGAAAGAGGCTTGATCCTGCGACACAGGGTATCCTAGTGCGGGATCCAGTGTCTCACCTTAATATTGTTACACTTTTTATGACCCAATAAACTATTATTAAATATATATATATTTATTTTATCGTAGGAGAACCAACAGCTGTAACAGATGAATAACAATTGTATGAGACATAACAATTGTATTGAAAACCAACATAGAGCTTAAATTTATAAATGTAGAACAAATTTTGTTCAACATAGAGCTCAACATAGAGCTTAAATTTATAAATGTAGAACAAATTTTGTTCAACATAGAGCTCAACATAGAGCTTAAATTTATAAATGTAGAACAAAATTTGTTCTACATTTATAAATTTAAGCTCTATGTTGGTTTTCAATACAATTGTTATGTCTCATACAATTGTTATTCATCTGTTACAGCTGTTGGTTCTCCTACGATAAAATAAATATATATATATTTAATAATAGTTTATTGGGTCATAAAAAGTGTAACAATATTAAGGTGAGACACTGGATCCCGCACTAGGATACCCTGTGTCGCAGGATCAAGCCTCTTTCGACAGATAATGTGAAAAATAGAATTTAAGTTAACAAATGCGACGGTTTAATATAATTCACTAAAACTAAGACTAAAAGGTAACCATAAGTATGCGTCTATGCGATGAGTTTATGTACGACTACGTGTTGAGTGTAAGTGTGCATGTGATGAGTGTGTGTATGAGAGGATGAATACTTTAACAGTTGAAGGATAAAAGGTTTTCTGTTTCAGTATAGTTAAGCCCAAGCAACCATTCCTGAACCTGTTTCTTGCACCCAAACTTCGTCAAGGAATAGATTTTGAGCTTTTCGTTAACTTTTTCATACAGGTATGGTCCAATACATGAGAAAGCCTTATTGCCAAATACCTATACCAATATACATATATATGGTTAAATTTATAGTTTGTACTGTAGTAGTTATAAGCTACTTAGTCTTCTTATGCCTGTACCTATTCTTGACTTTTATTATTCATAAAAGGTTGTTGGTATCACAGTGACAGCAGAATACTGACTCTTATGTCACAGGATCACCTAGTTTTAGAACTCAGGGTTTATTTATTTGCTCTCATGCACAAAACACATGTTACAATTTCATTATTGTCGGTTTGCCACATAAGCCCTGTTAGGGCACCGCAAACAAACGCACGATGGCTCGGTGCTGAGTATGTGAGTCATCAGAATTATAAATTAAATGAATTACAGAAATGATCAACATCATGCACATTGTATAAAATTTTGCGAAATGTCAAAATGGAACCCAAGTAACATAATACAATCATAGCCCGAAAAATTATAATAAAAACAGCCACGACAAAATTACAACAAAAACAGCACAAAAGAAGAAGCATTATTGATAATATGTCATGTCAAATTATTGTTAAAAGTAAATTATAGTAAGTCAGTTTTCAATAAAATACAATAAAATACAAGTAGGTACGATTAAAATATATTTCAAGTCACAAAGTAGGTACATGCCATTGTAAGTACATGTCATTGTTCTCACCGGGTCGCTCAGACTACCTGCATCTATAAGGTTTTATCAGTCATGAATTCGTCTATTGTGTAGTAGCATTTTTCCATCAATATTGATTTTAATTTGCTATAAAATAAACTGGTGTTTTCTTCATCTTTTACCAGATTTGGCAATCAGTTATAAACTAGCGGTCCCGGCGAACTTCGTACCGCCTCAGAATAAATCTTTGCCATGTTCTTGGTCGCGGCATTGTTAACGATAATATCGGCACGATAAGCTAATATAAACTCGAAACAAACACATCAACGGGTCAACTTCAAAACTTCTTACTGTCAAATTTTCAATCATACTTAACCATAGATAACATTACGTTTAGCTGTCACGTTTTGTTATACCATTTTTAACAAATGAACGGCTAGACTGATATTATGTTTTGACTGATACATTTTTCGTTTTTCTGTTTGTTGCGTTTTGTAATAAAACGGGATAAAAAGTACTCTATGTCCGTCTCCTGGTTCTAAGCTACCTCCCCACCAATCTTCAGGCAGTTGAGTCGATTCAGCCGGCTTGAGTTATAAGTAGTGTAACTAACACGACTTTATTCTATATAAATGTAGATTGTCGCGATTCTATAGTTGGGGCTATTTTTAGTTTTGTTGTGGGTGTAATCAATAAGTTTATTTCGTCGGCTATAGGTTGGGTTTGCTTCTATGTTTGATCGGAGCGGAAGGTCATATCTTTCAGGAATATTTAGATTGTTAATGAGGGTGTCTATGTTAAGCGGTTTTCGTTGGTATATCCTAAACTGTAGCATGTTTTTTTGTTTGTATTTATTTGGAGGTTGTGCTTCTCTAGCTAAGATTTAACAATTTTGTAGCAATTTTCGATAAAGGTCAAGGTTTCGGTGTTCTCGGAACTTTTAAAAACTAAGGATACGTCGTCCTCGAATAAAATGCATTTAGCTTTTATTATTTTTGGTAGGTCGTTTATGTATATCAAGAATAATACACTTTATCCGGACACTAGGTATAATTATTTATTGTACCTTCACCTGTACAAAAATTATCAACAATATTAGATTTTAAAAAGTGCGATGAGTCAAGTTGAAATAAATATACTTTTTTAAATTGACTTATATTTTATCGATATTATGTTTTAATACATATAGATACTAGAACCTAATGTACCGCCTGGTGCCCTAAAGGTTTTTTTTTTAATTCCCTGTAGAGCACCAATAATATTGATTGGTACACTAATGGGAATAACTTTGGTGCTCTAAACGTTTATGCTCTTAAAATCGGTGCTATACCGGATCGAGGACACTTAATAAACATGTTTAGAAATATTTATTTAGTAAATTTAAATTTTCTTATCGAGATCTTCTTGAATTTATTTTTGTTAATGTTGAAAAAAGATTTAATTTGCCTATGATTTCACATCATCATTCAGCTGAAAGATGTCCATTGCTGGACCTAGGCCTCTTCAAACGGGGGTTTGCCATAATCGCCACGCTTGCTTGGCAGGCGGGTGCAGTGTAGCTGTTGCAATGTACAGAGAATGCTGCTGCACATTCTCTGGAGGATTCTTAATTCAAATTTGAAAAAATAGCAGTTAGGCCTACTTCCATCCAGTTCTCCTTTTGTCGGGCTTTTTCACACCAATTCTCTAAGAAGTTATCGAATGCGTCCTGCCTTCACTAGGTCTGCCACGACCCCGTCTAGCTGTAGAAACACTTCGATGGTATCCGGCAGACGTGGTCTGCCCAGTCCTACTTCAGTTTTTCTGCAGTGTGAGCTACATCGGCAATTTGCGATCTGGAGCATAGCGGACCGTTTAACGTTAAGGCAAGAACCCAACTAGCAAAGAGATCGTATAATCAATTACTCTCACAACTATGGATCGAAAAGATCCTATCATTTCTAAAAGCCGCTTAGAAGCATATTTTTGCATTCAACGCTTTTTGGGTCTATAAACACGTCTAGTGAACGTGGTCTCCACGAATTCATATCGCATTTACTCGAGAATTGTATAAATATATCTCTCGATCGCCCTTATGCAACCGTATGTGTTATGACAGCTCTTTGAAAGCACGTCAAACTAGCTTTAACAGCACTCTTTCGATATTTAATTATTACAGCATTATTTATTTTAGAGTAATAACTGTTTATTCAACAAAATTGCAACTCAGTTACCGACCTTAATGTCATATAATGCTTTCTGCAAGGTTTTCATTCCACATAACGCACCCTTAGAATGAAAGTGACCTAACTCAAAATTTCTGTTACTTATAATTTTGATATAAACTGATCTTAAAAAGCATACTCTAAAACCCTGTGGTGAAAAAGAGTCCAAATTATGAATGGGAAAGGGCAGCTTATACATAGGTCACGGGAGAGATTTTTCTTGTACCTACTCGTAACGCTACTTTTTTACGATTTTCTTGCTTGTTGCAATTTTTGCGTTAGGTCACTTTCATTCTAAGGGTGCGATAACTATTGATATCATGTTAAGAACACGACAAAATGATCTATTACGGTCCCAAAGGTGCTTTAAACAATATTTGAGAGTCATCATGTAGCGTTATAGTGGTATGACAGCTCAGTAACATCACTTGCAGCACTCTTAAAACCATTTTGTTGAATTCATTTTCGTTTTATTTTGCGGAAATGGATAATCGGTGGAAAATAAATGAAAGAAGTCGTGGTTTCCGACGGAAAGTATATACGCTTAAGTGAACACGATTGAAAAATCAACATCCACATTGGTTGTAGCTACGGTTGGAGACGAGCGATCAAATAATATTCGTACGGGTTCTGTAGGAAATATTCACGTTTCTACTGGTTACGAAATTTGTGAACTCATTTTCCGATAGTAATTCTGTATATAGTATATACCACCCCACCGCCATGGCCGAAATCGGTCAGGAGACTATATAGTATATAGTCTCCTGACCGATTTCGGCCATGGCGGCCAATCTCAACCAAGATTAGCCATCGGCGCGGGACATATTATAGTGCCCAAGTGTGTGCACAAATACAGGTGCACTCCCTCTTCCATCACTCTCATATTCCGATGGGACGGCAACCCTACACGATCGGAGAAAGATCTGGCGCAGGACCAACGGCTTAACGTACTTTCCGAGGCACGAGGGTGTCACACCACTAACTACCAAACTCCGGGCTGTCACTGGGAAATTCCCATTGGGTTCGATTTACAAGTCGGGCAATAAGAACTCTTATTGCCCGACTTCAGGACTCCACGCTCCGAAGTCGCGCTTGCGACCGCGAGACCAACGGAGCAGCACCCCAACCAGCAGAACAACGAACCAACGGGGCTGTATATAGTAGTGATAATAACAACGACTGATCAGAGTTTGAAGACAACAGAAGTTCAGAGTCTGGAGACAATGAAAATTTAAATGATTTCAGTCGATTTTTATAGAGTGAGCACTCCAATCAACATTTCTCATAATGCCTTAACAAAAAGTATTTTTACGGCAGATATTTTTCAGTTAATTCGATGGTAGGCAGTTTTTATTAATTTGATTTTCTGCTTGTTTCATCGACTCATGTAGGTACCTACTCGTTTGACTACGTACTGGTGTAAGTACACAAGTACATATAAATGTAAAAAAAATATTAAGTCACTAAAACATTTTGTCTATATTTAAAGACGTCCTTAGTAGGATTACATAATAATTGATATCCTATTTCGAGCTGTCATATTATAATAATACTACAGAATGGCGTAAAATAGACATTAAATTAGGTAACGCATTACCGGTGATCTCTAGATTGTCGAACTGCTGTCGGTCAATAATACACAAAAGGTCATTCATTGGGCACCTTAGTATTGAAACCATACCCATGGCGGACACAAACGAAATATAGCAGTATATGGCTCTGATTTACTATGGCATTAATCACATTAATGTGAGCCACGGGAATCTCGAGAAATTCAAGTGATATAGGGAAGATGAATAAAATGCTAATTCATTTATATATTTTTTTAATTTGATCCAAATCAAGCATAAGATCATTTAAAAAAGCAACGGGTGCGTCTGTTGCTTCCTGATGTCTGGCCCAAGACAGATAATAAACTATGCTAGCGATATGGGCGCAGCTCCCGACAGTACGGCGGCCGTGTGTACATGAGCAAAGACAAAGTCAAGTCAAAGTCAAAACGTTTATTTCAATTGGGCCATTAAACGGCACTTTTGAACGTCATAATTTATAGTTCATTGAAAATAATAATATTAGGTACATTAATAAAGTGACTCTACTGTCCATTCGGAAAGGTAGATTCTTATAGAGAAGAACGGACAAGAAACACCATAGTTACTCTTTCAAATAAGGATTTTACAAAATTTGGTATACAATAATTAATTTAATATTATGTGAGGACGATGTATATCCACAGTATGCTACTTATAGGAACAAAGTATTACCAGCAAAGGTTAACTTATTCATTTTCTAAAGAAATTTACGTAAACGGTACTCACATATTTACAAATATTGGAACCAGTAATTAAACAGCAATATAAGACTAACGAACCTCCGCTTTGCCGACGACATAGTCCTTTTTGCCCCAACAGCTCTGGAACTGCAGACCATGCTCCAAGATCTGAGCACGGCTAGCCTCAAGGTGGGAATCGCGATGAATCGGTCAAAAACTAAAACAATGGCGAACAGCAGCAAACGTAGGGTCGAGGTAGATGGGCAGGATATACTCTATGTCGATGAGTATATCGACTTGGGCCAGTTAGTTTCTTTCGAAAACAGGCAGGAAAGGGAAATCGATCGTCGCATTGACAACGCCTGGAAAAGCTACTGGTCCATGAAGACGCTAATGAAGGGCGATCTCCCGATGTCCCTGAAGCGCAAACTCATCGACATGTGTATTCTGCCCGTTCTAACCTACGGTGCGACCTAGTCACTCACCGAGTCGCAAAAGTTCCGCCTTGGGGTATGTCAAAGGGAAATGGAGCCCAGTATTTTAGGTTTAAAAAGAATTGATAGAGTACGGAACACCACGCTGCGCTCCAAAACAGGTATCATTGACGTGGGCAAAAAAGCTGCCAAGCTGAAATGGGACTGGGCGGGTCACACCAGCCGCATGCATAGTGACCGCTGGGCAAAAGTCTCCACGCAATGGGTGCCAGAGGATGGACGGCGTCACCGAGGCCGGCCCAGAAAGCGGTGGCGAGATGATTTGAATGCACACCGCGAAGGGTGGTTCGAAGTGGCGCAAGAAAAGAATGTCTGGCAGGATATGGGAGAGGCCTTTGCCCAGCAGTGGGACACAGGCTAATGAAAAACAAAACAATAAACAGTGTGTGAGTCAACAGAAAAATAAAACACAAAAAAGAAACAGTATATCTGTAAAGTTGATACATAAATCAACCAGTTTGATTGTGTCTACACCCTTGATTGTCCTATGGAGCAGGACCAGCATGTTTCCAAGCATTCTTATCCTGTATGTAATCTTCTAATTTGTAATATGCTTGTTTACAAAGTGTACTTTTAACATTAGTGAGCAGTAGTACTCTTCTATACTTTGTCTTCCGTGTTGTGTTGGGTTTAACAAAATATATGTACATATAGTACTGTTTCATTCGGATATGATGTGACTAGATTCGCCCTCTGATCAATATCTTATCCTCGTTTGGCCGTATGTGCTCGTAATAATAAGTCCTTGCGATTCTCAAATGGTATGAGCCCAACTTGAATAAGATTAAATCTTCAAAGGTCAGCTGTGGAAAATCCCCAAAGTCTGGACTGTTTCCATCCAGAGGCACGAATGCTACTCTTTGCCTGTTCAAGTTATTTGTTGATACGTATTCCGCCAACTCATTTTCTCTATTTATATTTTAATTTATAATATCCATAAACTGCTCGGCGTATATATTATCTTCGTATCATCGTATTCTTCATCATATTTCACATCGTAAAATATGAATGTCGAATATTTTGAAACTTTCTTAAATCGTCCATGAATTGTTTCGATCACCCAACGGCACATTGTTATTAACCGAGATTTATTAGCATCAGGTGAAGATAACTGTTCTCCTTTTCCTCTAATTGGCGGCATGTGGGGATTACATCCACGTTGTTCAATAGCAGGGATCGAAACCAGAAAGCCACGGTCCAATAGAAACACGTCGTTACGTCGCTGAATACGGTCCTACGGCCTAGACGGCTATATAATAGAAGTATTATATAGCCGTCTGTACATACGATTAGAAAAGGCTTTACCAGGTTACGGAATTTGTGAAGGCTGTGGGTGTTTCTTAGGAAATGGAAATTTAATTGCACTCTTCGGAAGATATATTCAGTCGAACACAAGAATGGCTGCCGGTTCATTTTGGTTACCACCAAAAATATGAGTTGCGATACGAAGATTTAGTGCCACCACTTGCTCGCTATTTTTAACTTCCTCTCTAATGTTCTTCTAGATATTTTGAATTTCGTAGCTAAGCGCTCATTAGATTGACCAGTTCTTACTTTAGTGAAATAAATTCCTAAAGTGATAGCAGGACGATCAGACCTGTTACGAAGAGACGGTGTTTGTTCTAAAATAGTCATAAACTGATTTTTAGTTAAAGCTGTCCAAAATGGAAGTGATTTCATCAATTGTTTCAGTATTTTCAAAATCCAAATGGATTTATTTTTAAAATATTGAAACAATGAATAATAATTAATTATTTATAATTGGGGATTAGAAAGCAGGTCTGATGTCAGACCTGCTTTCATTACAAGTTGATTATGTCAAGTATATGAGCATTATTAAAGCTCTCATGTGTTGTCGGGGCATTCATAAGTTCTTCCCAATAATTTTGAACTAAATGAGGGTGGCAAACTCGAGCAAGTTCCGGTATTTACAAATTGTTATTGTGCAACAGATAGAACTTGGCGTAAACGATGTGTAGTCACACCTCTGCAGTTTATAAATATACCGCGTCTCGTTGTATTTGATAAATGTCTATATCCAGTAACAGTAATAAAACCAGGACCTTGTTGATCCCCGACTTCTATTTGTTGGACGGCCTTCACCTCACCAACTTCTTCTTGATTTGCACCTTCTTGTGGCTCCACGGGCTGGGGTGGCACATCATCTAATTGCTGGTTATACAATTCTTGACATATTTCTACCAGCAAGGGCGGCATAAATCTTATGTCATCAAAAGAAAGATAAAACATTCTGTACATATCTATAAAAAACATCAAACATCGAGATTATTTTAAAGTAGTTTCGAAGAATAATGTTTTATTTCACTGAATCCCTTAATTGCTGTTCTTTATGCAAAAACAATAAGTTGTCACAGCATCAGAAAGATTAACTGGTTTAGGTAAAATGATTAGCATTACGTTCGCTAAGCGTTTTCCCTATACCATATATATTCGGTTATAGTCGGTTGTCCTTTAAGGTGAAGGCACGTGGAGCACATTCGCAAGAAGTTGGTAGAATCATCACAGCGTTAATTCGTTGGATTCGTTTTTTCTTAATAACTTTGTTTAAGTGTATGTATGTATCTATGTATTTGTAATTTTATTTTATTTTTCTTCTCTCTATTTTTAGTTTTTTTTTTTTAAGTTGCACCTGCCATGTTGTCTCTGCACCACCCTAAGGTCGACTGGTAGAAAATGCCTTAGGCATTAAGTCCGCCTTTGTACAGTGATTTTACTTGTGCATAAAGTTTCAATAAATAAATAAATATTATATTATAATAATTGTCAAGATTTTGTAAAATAAAGTATAAATCAATAAACAATAGATTGGTCGACAAAGGCTCGCTTCTTACTACTGTTTTCTTAGTAAATAGGATAGATAGACGGTGTACTGACAGAGTACTTACCTCGCGTGGTATGATTTATTGGTATAACAACACTACGAAATCCCGGTACCATCGAGAAACACTGCATCAAGACTGTGGTTTCTTTGACGTAACACAAATCAATTGCACGACACACAACTGTTTTGTCTTTCCATATCAAAGAAAATCCAATCCAAAAGCAAAAAACCAGAGTCCATGAAACACGCTTGTGTACTCGATATAACAATAGACAAAACAAACCGTTTGTCCTCTGAAACCGTTTGTTCTTTATTTTTTTAAACGATCCTGTACATTTTTCTCCATGCATTTTTAATTAAATTATTATATGCAATGAAAGGTCAATTCCTCTTAGCAGAACTATTTTGGTCTATGTCCGCTTTTCTTCGCAAAGCGGGTCAGATACATGACCTTTATTATTAAATTGTTATTCTTCCAAATTTATTTTATCGCCTTCACAATATGCTCCTTTACAAATGATACACTTACGCCAACGAATAATCTAATCATCGAAACATTTTTAAACGCTTTTTCTGGAATTGAGCAAATTCTCTTTTATACCTTCTACCGAATAAAAACGGGTGCCAGGAACTGGTGAAACTGGTAGTTTAGCAAATAGAAAGAAGTTGGCTGGTGGTTGCTCGATGGTATTTGTTGAGATTTGGTAAAAAATCGATTATCATGATGGCCTTGTGCGAACGCGCATCATCGTGGTTCAAAATCGAAGAATTTTCTTTCCACAAATCTGGCCTTTTTCGTCGAATTTGCTCTCTTATACGCCGCATAACAATCAAATAATATCCTATTATTTACCGTTTGACCTTCCGGCAAGAATTCCAAGTGCACAGCACCGCGATAGCCAAGAATACAGTCAACATGACTTTGACATTTGATCGACTTTGGCGTGGCTTTTCGGTTTCGGTTCAGTTGGAAGACGCCAACTCCGAAGCTTGTTGACTGTTTTGCTCAAACTCAAACTCGTAAACCCACGTCTCGTCACCAACACTGCTTTCATGAATGTTGGGTCGGAATCGACTCGTTCCTGCATGTCTTCAGCGACTCTTATGCGATTGAGTTTTTGGTGAAAATTCAGGTCTTTGGGACTAGTCGAGCGGCAACATGTTTCATACTCAAACGGTACGAATCAACCCGTGAAACACAGAAAGTTCAGCAGCCATGTCTCAAACTTGAATGAGGATTTTCAGTCACTATTACCTTCACTTTCACGAGTAAGTTCACAGCAACTTCAGTTGAAGATGTTGATGGCCTACCAGAACAAGGGAAATCTTCCATCACATGTCAACTACTTTTAAACGCATTATCCACTCATAAGCAAGTGTTTTTCATAAAGTCAATTCACCGTAAGTAAGCCTTCTGTAACATTTTCAGCAACTCCGAACATAAAATTCCATTTGCGATGAAAAATATGAGACAAACTCTTTGCCCGATGTTTTTGTCCATTATGAAATTCGCAACACACGCTAGAGATGATCCAACAAAATGTATTTGCACTGTATTTAATCTAAATAGCAGATGCAACTCAAACTCCGCGCCAAAATGGAAAACAGTTGTGCCAAACTAGCAGCAATGATAAAAATAATAAATTAAATTTGGAACAATAAACAAATCACCAGTTCCCGCTACTTTTTTGACAGAATGTATGTCTATGGGCTAAAGTAGCCTGAAATAAAGATGTTAATATTATTCTCTTTATTCATTTTCCTTACATACTAATTTACATTTGAAATATATCTTTAAAAACACTTTAAAAAAACTTTTATAAATATTATTTTATAATCATAATAATATTTATAAATAGTTTTTTTTTGTATGGCGTGCATTTTATAGTTTTCTATGTTGTAAATATCTCAAGGAATATATAACATAATATAATGTAATATAATATATCCTGGGATCCGATCCCATACTAGGCAGAGCCTGTACTAAGGCAACCAGAAAACTGATAAACATACTTATACAGGGTGTCCCAAAACTCAACGTCAAGCCGAAACGGGGTGACAGGATTGATCATAACCATCACGAGAAAAATCTGAAAAAAAATCTATCCCATGCAGTTTAAAAATTATGGGCATTTTAAGAAAAGCCTAGAAATTTGATCAAACTGTACCATTTTTCGGTTATTGTGGTTATTCTTTTTTATTTTTGTTCATTTGAACTTTGGAAACGTAATCCTAAATAACATTTCTAGAATCCCAATAAAAAATAATGACACAATTGCCTCAAGTTTCCGAGAATTGAGACTATTTGTTAAACTACGAATTTAAAATTTTCAAGATTCGTCGACTTTGACAGGCCCTCCTATAAAAAAAATGTACTAGAGTGCCTTGGCAAGTGGCATTAAAAGTTGGCGCATTTAATCAGAATTCTAAAATGGTACAATACTTGTTAGTTCCATACAATAGAAAAGAGTAAAAAAATTAAAACCTCAAGTAACCCGATTTTTGCTATCTCATTTTACTCAGTTAAAATGTTTTTAATTCACACAAGCTCTAGGTAGGTTCTTAATTTTAAGACAAAATGATGAGAGAGATGGATAATGGGTATGTTCGCCATGAGTGAGCGAGACAGATAGTGACGCCACTTTTACCAAAGTGAAAAAAAGTTAGTAAAATTAGTAAAATAATTAATACGAATACGAACGTGCGCAGTAGACGAATGAGCGAAACGTACTAACTGGTTGGTGTCGGACTGGTAGCGTAGCCATTTGCTTGGCTGAAACTAGTGCGAATGAAACAGATAGATGCCATAGCATCTATCTGTTTCATTCGCACTCGTTTAAACGACGCATCTCCGTCTCAATGCGTGGCGTCACTATCTGTCTCGCTCACTCATGGCAAACATACCCATTATCCATCTCTCTCATCATTTTGCCTTAAAATTAAGAACCTACCTAGAGCTTGTGCGAATTAAAAACATTTTAACTGAGTAAAATCTGATAGCAAAAATCGGGTTACTTGAGGTTTTAATTTTTTTACTCTTTTCTATTGTATGGAACTAACAAGTATTGTACCATTTTAGAATTCTGATTAAATGCGCCAACTTTTAATGCCACTTGCCAAGGCACTCTAGTACATTTTTTTTATAGGAGGGCCTGTCAAAGTCGACGAATCTTGAAAATTTTAAATTCGTAGTTTAACAAATAGTCTCAATTCTCGGGAACTTGAGGCAATTGTGTCATTATTTTTTATTGGGATTCTAGAAATGTTATTTAGGATTACGTTTCTAAAGTTCAAATGAACAAAAATAAAAAATAATAACCACAATAACCGAAAAATGGTACAGTTTGATCAAATTTCTAGGTTTTTCTTAAAATGCCCATAATTTTCAAACTGCATGGGATAGATTTTTTTTCAGATTTTTCTCGTGATGGTTATGATCAATCCTGTCACCCCGTTTCGGCTTGACGTTGAGTTTTGGGACACCCTGTATATTTCTAAATACATAAATATTATAGACGAATTACACCCAAACACAGAACAAATGATCATGCTCATCACACAAACATTTGTCCTGGGTGGGAATCGAACCCACAACCTCCGGTTTAGCAGTTAGGGTCACTAACCACTCGACTAACAGGCCAGTCAAATGACGATACGTAGAAAAATTATAAAAATTATCATCATACAATAATCAAGTATTATTAAATGAAAAATTTAAAAAACCCCCGAATTTAAAAAGTTAAAATAAAATGTATTGATCCTTTTAGTTTAATATAGGTATGATTCTTTGGGCCAAGAGTCTTCGCCTCGGGAGACCGCATTTTTTGTAATTATGGAGTATAGTGTTAGCGGTCCCCATATTGAGGGAGTTATTTTCGAGGGAGCTTTGCGCGACGAAAAATTGTATTTAGGGTGTCTCTTGTGACGTCTTTTTTCAATGTTCTAGACCATTTTTATAAAATATCTTTGTAAAATGCTTAACTTTAAAGACTTGGCTATACACTGAAGTTTTATCCGCTTGAAAATGATTACCATAACGGAGATCTGTGCGACGAAAAAAATAAAATTAATGTAATGAATTATTAAACTTTCAGTACTTGGCTAAGCGTTATAATTTTGTATGCTTAGGTACTTGTTTCAGATAATGGAATTTCAAGCATTGAATCGGTAGTTATTGTTAAGTAAGGTTTCTCTGGTAATGTTTGAGTGTGTTTAGTAGATGACTCGATGACAGTAGGTAAACGTTTGTCATTTCAAAAATTATAAAAAGACGGATTGCTTAAATGTCGCCGTTCAATGAAAAGGCTAGGCAGCCAATTAAACAACCGATTAGGCCAGTTGGCTGCGAAAGTAACACTCAGATCGTCGCGGATACAAACAAACAAAATGTACTTAACTTTCTTGTATTGCGAAACACTGACTGACTTTACTTGTGCTACCTGCTAACGCGTCCTGCAGTCCTGTTGAGTTTTAAACTTATTAGGAAGCTAGCGATGCATAATTTTGTCGCGAATATTAACTACACAGAACATGGTAGCATTTTTTTATTGCAGGTAAATCACAGAGGTCTTTTAGCTGTATAAAATAATTATACGAATAAGTAGGCACTATCAGCTAATTATGCGAAATACATATTACATCCGGATTAGTTTGTGTCCCTCATAATGCCAGAGCGAAAAGTTTATGCGCTGCCGGTGATGACCTAATTAATAAATAAGCACGGTAGAATATTATAATTTGTGTATCCCATAGCTCGTGGCGCTAGTGCTTGCGATATGTTTCATCGGTACCTCATCTAACAAAAATGCGGCGTTCAATAAATCAAATGTTAATCGATAATATTGATTCTTTCAATTGTCTGTTTGACCGGATTCTGAATATCCGAGTATTGAGTAAGGGACGACGAGACACGACGAGGCGCCAGTATTGAGGACATCTCCACGATCAGTCTTGGACGTGTTCATGGTAGCAGAACGCTAAAATTACCAGTGGCAGACTAAGGCTATCGGGTCAGAAGCAGCAACGCGAGCCCGGCCAGCAAAGGGAGTGAAGCAAGCTCCTATACTTTTGCTCCTCACCTCAAGAGGTTAGGTTTTCCTTTGACTTTTTACAGAATTAGAAGATAATTTGCTACTCGATGCTATTTTGACTTAGTTACTGTCGAGAATACAGGATTAAGGACGAACAGTAGGCACCCTATTTTTAATAGCTGTTTTATATTGGAAGACACCTACACTTGTTCGATTTAACATTATATAGAATGCAAGGACGAAGGAAGAGAGCGATACAATTTTAGCACGCCGCCTCAGTAAATATGACACTTCATAGAAAGATTTACTTTGACTGCAGGACACAAGAGCAAGCTAAGTAAGTACGATAATTTTAACAACTACTACTACTACTTTTACTCAGGGTGGCCAAAATCGATGTAGACAACAACAAAGTCCGTTGTTTTTTTTTAAATTAAACAATACCTCCAGATATTTTTCCTTGATTGTTATAACCTTATTAACCACCTCCTTTTTAGAAGTCGGTTAGGTTAGGATTTGCAATTTTCCGTGGTATCATCATCTATCAAAACCACTGGTTTTTTAGCTCAATGGATTAATTAATCTGAAATAAGAGGGAGTGGCTTCACGAATAAAAGCATCGTCATTACTCATTATGTTTTATTTATAAATCACTTTTTATATAATTTAATTAAATAATTTATAATACTTTTATTATATAAAATTAATTTCAAAATAATATAAATAAATAATTCACTCCGTCTGACGTTCGACCAACTCGGAAGTCTAGCGATCTCCAGCCAAAGTTACAGCAGCCCCTACCATGTGGGCTATTTAAAAAAGAATATCACTCCCCCTAAGCAATCAGTCGAAATGGATCAAGAGACCAGCAAAGGGTGCTCTTCCATCCGACCATTTCTTTTGCAACTCTCAATTTGGCCACCAAAACGGAATTCATTACACGAAAAATGTATTGAAATAAGTTTGGTAATTTTTTTACAGTCTGTATAGAAACTTTCAAATTAAAGTACAGAAATTAATTAAAAATTCCTATACAACTATTAAAACAAAATAGCAGCTCTTTCACTAAAAAAAACGGGCCATGCGCGAGTTGGACTCGTGCATGAGAGGTTCCGTACCATCGCCAGTATTATAATCCACTATTCTGCCGTCAAAATCAAGTAAAAGTTCAAAAACGTCTCATGTATGGGAAACCCCCTTTTATTTTTAATTTATTTTGAATATCGGCAACAGAAATACATACTCAGTGAAAATTTCAACTATCTGACTGCTTGACTGTCTAACTGTCTGCTGCCAGACAGAAAGACGAACGGACGGACGGACAGCGGCGCCTTAGGATAGGGCTCCGTTGGTGAACGAGGTACGGAACCCTAAATAGTAGTTAAGCAGCAGCAGTAGTTACTCGAAAGCTGTACCTACCATAGGTTCCAATTTTAAACAGTCAGAATAAACAGCAAAAAGTAAGAAAACCAAAGCAAAAAAGAAATTCTTTCATTAAAATTCAGGGAAATGTAAAAATAAGAGAAAAATATTGAAGCTCAAAGAGACCGCGTTACTTCCGGTCTAAGTAACGTGGACTTGATTGCACGGTATTATTTATTTACGCTTTACCCACTATTAAACACTACAAATGCAATGTTTGGCCACCATTTCAAGTTAGTCATTTTTGTGTTACATACACATTATATTCGGTTAAGAAATCCTGAAAAGGACACCAACGAAACTGAAAAAAATGGCTCTAAATTGAAATGAAAGCTGTGTACATCCGATTTGAGATTTGATTTTCCCACTGGTATTGGGAACAGGGTCCAAGCAGGCTAAGGTCAGAGCTCCAGAGAGAGAACCTCCTAACAATACGAGCCGAAAGAAGTACCGCTTTCTGAAACAAACCCCTTGACCCAGGTTCTTGGTTAAGGCTTGTGGCTATACTCAATATTATTTTATTCAGACATGATGACAAAAGGTAACTGATTAGGAAATTCTCTCAGCAAAAGAGTATTTGTGTTTGCAGCACATGAACAGTATTGCTGTAGTAATCGAGAGAGCTGTAAGTAACAAAATAAAAGCTATATACTTGAATTTCAAGTTGAATATTGTCGCTCAACTGAAGTCATTTAAAAAACCTTTACAGTAGAGCGAAAAATCTGAACACTTTACTGTAACCAAAGAACAAGAGCGTCGTGATAACCATTTGAGTCAGTGCGAATTCTACTATTTTTTTTGTATACAGACGTCGCTTTTATTCAAACTCAAAAGACAGCAGAATAATACAGACGCCGTAAATGCCCTTACGACTTTAGTTAACTGGTGGCAATAATCTTCTACTTAACGAGAAAAAACGAAATGCAAAAGTTCACGTTACCTCAGGTTAGTCAAGTGAACACTAGTGTGTCAATAAAGGGGAAAGAGTGGAAACCCGAAGATACCACAATGTTCTTAGGAATAGCTTTGGATGAGAAGCTACAGTGAGGCTCCCATATAGATAAACTGTCCATAAAACTTAACTTTGCAGCAAATGCAGTTAGAAAAGTTCATGGCTTTACTGATTTAGAGACAGCTCGTTTAATATATTTATTTTGGGTTGTGGGGAAATGCCGCCAATATTCAGACAGTATTTGTTTGTCACAAAAGGTCTATTTGTGCAATTTATAAATTACCTAAGTCCTAGACACTCCCTCAGAGACGAGTATATTTATGAGATTTTAATATGGACATAAAAATATAAATGTATTTAAAATATACAGTGTCACAGTGATATCCATAACGTAAATACTAAGAAAAAACACGATTATGTCATTCCTAAAGCCAGTCTCAAGAAAATAGGTGGTTCATTTAGATGCGAATGTATGCGTTTTAATACTAAACTCCTTAGCAATATTCAAGACCTTAGTATTAATAAATTCAAATCATTTATAAAAACGTTAGAACAACAACATAATTATAATCTTCATGGTTCAGAAAAATACATGAATCACTGGATTCCCTGTGTCGTGGAGGCCAGTCTCTTTCATCGTGGTTCGAAAAATAAAATGTAACATACGTTTATCAAACATATATGTAATATGACCCAGTTAAAGACTATCTTGAAAATAAAAAAATAACTTGGGATTCAGCTCTTCTTTCTCCTGTTTTCTTTTTCCTGTATCCTTTTGACATGAATATTTACTTTACAGTTTTTATTATTTTATTTTATTAATTATGTTTGACATGAATATTTGCTTGTTGAAGTATTTTATTTTAGAATTTAATTTATCTTTGTGAAAATGAGGACTATATGAGTTATATTCTCTTTTTCAAGTATTTTTCACGAGTGCTGGCTGTTTAATTACTTTTGCGGCTTACCCAAATGTCCTTTTTTGGCATTGTTCGTTTAGTCGTTGAGCAGCTCCTTATTGTTTCTAAGTTGAGCTACTCGACTTCTAACAAAAGCTGGCACTGACTGGACAGGTCCACTCACATCTGTGTGGTTCTTTCCTTAAAAAACATTTTAGACACTGATCTGCATGGTTCTCATTTAACGTATTGTGAATTTGGGGACCATGTAGATCTTTCCATCAAGATTTTTTATTTATTTATTTCAGTTAGTCTGGCAGTTTCAATTATTTATCCAGCTTCCCAAATGTCCTTACTTTGATTTTTTTTTTTTCAAATCGTTGAGCTAAAGTTCTAAGTTTGAGCTACGCGATACCTGACTAATGCTTGCACCTGTCTAGTCAGGTCCCATCAACTCTGTTTGACAATTTTCTCAAAAGATCACCTCAGACATTAAACGGTTCTCATATGGTTCGAATAACGTTCGCGTTTGCAATTCCATACATTTTTGACAGATTGCGACAGAGATGGGAACGTGAACGTTATTAAAATCATATAGAACTGTGTACAAATAAAACGTAAATAAAGAGTGTATTGGTGATCTTTTTTATTTACACGAAAAGAAGTGATCGTCTTTTGTGAAAATCTTTGAATAAATATAATCGTAAAAATGAAAACCACTTTCATTTTATTGCAAGAGGGGAAAGTTTGTCATTGCAGCTGAGGCGGAGTTTTTAGGAACGTTTAACACTTTCACGCGATGGAGCGTTCATCGCCGCTCATCGGAATCGCCACTTTGGCCACAAGCGGCGATTTCTTTTGTTTGATATTTCGCGCCCGCTGTCGCGCCCAAGCTAGCCACTCACTCTGATTGTGACCAAGGAGTTCCATACAATGACATTCAAAAGTAAAAACCGCTACGACTCGAGTTTCACACAAACAATCTATATTAGAATTTAACTGTAAATTGTTTACTGTGCATTGTTTTTGTTCTGTTCAAAGCTTTCATATTTGACTTACGGCCGGTCTCAATAACGTATCTACCTTTAACCAACTGTCAAATTAGCTACCAACAGTAGCCGAAACGTCATGTTTGCCTTTGTATCATGACGTTTCAGCTACTGTTGGTAGCTAATTTGACAGCTGGTTAAAGGTAGATACGTTATTGAAACCGGCCGTTTATCTTTACTACCAAAGCCAAAAAGTAGTATTCCACTTTGTCAAGTTTACTCAAGATCCGAGAAGAGCCGAATAAAGTTGACCCATGCCTAGAATGAATACTCTAGGTATGAGTCAACTTTATTCGGCCTTTGAATGATCAGTAACCACTTAGCTCCATAGCAACCAAAATTGTTGCCTTCTTACTAGAAGGCAACAACCAGTAGTCTTTCTTAATGTAAACCTTTTCCTCCCACATTTAGTAAAGAGTTTCGTTTGCTCCCTTTCTAAGGCAGAGGGAATATTTTTACCACCATATTTCACAGTTCATAAATCGATTATAACATTACCATTAGTTATTATTTTGTATTAAAATGGTATTTTCAAGACATATCAATTGTTCATTAAATATTCAATTAGGATGAATAAAAAAAATGTTTTATCCATAATGCCTACCAAATTATGACGATTCTTGGCATATTTTTTCGATATCATATTGTCTTCGGAAAAAGGCACACTCTGATTTTAAATATCTTGAGAGATATATGTTTTATCGAGACTTTACAACTCTCGATAAAATGTCAACTGAACATTTGAAATACTTTTTGATGTATCAAAGTTCTATAATCTCTCGAAGTAATTCCGAGAAATTGTGATATAGATAGTTGAATTGTGGATTGTATTGCGAAAAAACACTTCCGGTTTTGAGTGACTGACAGACAACGCACAGCCGATACTACTGGGCGTAGAAAGCTGAAATTTAGACTGGCCTGTTGGTCGAGTGGTTAGTGACCCTGACTGCTAAACCGGAGGTCGTGGGTTCGATTCCCACCCAGGACAAATCTTTGTGTGATGAGCATGATCATTTGTTCTGTGTCTGAGTGTAATTTGTCTATAATATGTATGTATTTAGAAATATATAAGTATGTTTATCAGTGGTCTGGTTGCCATAGCACAGGCTCTGCCTAGTTTGGGATCGGATGACCGTGTGTGAGTTGTCCAAAGATATTATTATTATTTGGCATGTAGGTCCGTTTGAGGAGTGTAGCCAGTGTAGGGGGGAGCACTAAGACAGGATTTCCCGAAATTCGTACGGGAACGGGAAACAACGGGATAAGAGCGTACGAAGTGGCGGGCTAAGTTAGTATTTAATAAAAGAAATTGTGATCTGTTTTACAACGATAACCGATTTTAAAATGGTTTATTGACTTTTATTATAGATTACTAGCTTATGCCTGCGACTTCGAACGGGTTTTTTGCCGTTCCCATATAGTAATAGTCAATCTAGATGTCATGGTTATTGATTTTAGTGCTGGTACCCCCCCCAAAAACTAAAACTCAATAGTAAGCAAATACTGTGGTAGGTAAGGTACCTTAAGGATCTCCGTTGCGTTGCGCGCCTTTGCGAACCAAATCCAGCCCAAAATACACAAAATGGTTAAGGTGTGCCGATAAATTTTGAAGATTTCCTTCGATTCCATCATCAGATCCTTACCTGATAACCATGAAAGTACTTGGAAAGTATACCCTTTCAAACAAAAGGATTTTTGCAAATCGGTCCTGGTGTCTTTGAGTAATCGAGGGTCATAAACATGTACGCAAAAATTACATTATCCAAGTAAGCAAAAATGCTCATAAAATAAAAACCGGCCAAGTGCGTGTCGGACCACGCACAGTGTAGGGTTCCGTAGTTATCCGTCTCCTAAACCATTTCAGAAAAATTTTAACATGTTCTTCACTATTATTATATTGCAAAGCTACAAATGCACTTGGTTTTAAGTCATTTTCTATGAAATTATTAGGATCTTTCTACTTACCCAGTTTCATTGTTTAATTAAGTTGGTCGCCTATTACTCGTTAACTTGTAAAGCTTACTTAGCTGTGATAGTTTTTGCTTTAAATTCAATTAATATGCTACTACCATGAATTTTTTCACACTTGACTGAAACAAAAAATTGTACTTTAAAGCTTAGGTAATATTTTGCAAACGCAAACAGGAAACGAAAAATGGTTGTAGCAAACCCTCAATATTTATAAAAGACCTATCCAACGTCATCCCACACAATGAGGTAGACGATTTAAAAAAAAATCTTTACTTGCATACACCTTCAACACCCTAAAAAAAAAGGTTTTTCAAGAATTTATTTTTTTCTTTGTCGGCGTGATTAATATGTAAACCCTTATCAAATTTCAACTTTGTAGCACTGAGCGTCTCTGAGCTAAACTCCGTCCGCGGGCAGACCGATAGACGGACATGGCAAAACTATGAGGGTTCATTTGTGACTTAAAACAAACAAAACTGAACCACACTGAATTAAATTTTTACGATATACCGAATGGCAAGTAATGGCAAACATCGAACTAAAAAATAATCACAGATTTCGGATCAGAAACCTCGGTGTACATACATTAAAAGTTTTATACCAACTAAATTGAGAACCTCCTCCTTTTTGGAAGTCCCAAAAAACCCAGTTCATTATTGGTTTGATAATATTATCATGTAAAATTATACAACACAAAGGATAAACTGGTCACAAGAACAATTTATTGTAGCGGGGAAGCGACCTCGCGACATATTGTAAAAAACTGATATGATGTAATATTGCTCATCCTCCATGGCAAATAGCGTGATGAGTGTAACTTGAGCCGACCCATACGGACTAATTTATAATAAGCCCAACACTCAGCAACGGTAACACGATCCTTCTATACGATATGTTCACTTACAATAAATTAATATCCTGAAATTACCTACGCTGAACTCTGCGTTACGGAGATTAACGGTTATTCGCGTGTAAATACGTGTATTTGCTGCAAATCGGTGACGTGGCCACGTTCGAGGGACATCTGGCTAGTCTCAGCTGAACCCTATTTGATTTGTCCGACCATAATTATTATAGAAGTGAGCTCAACTTACATTGAAATAGCTCAATTTCCGAAACTGTCATATTTTTAACATTGGTGTGTTCATATAAACTTCCCGATCCATTTAGCCGTCTCATTACTTCCCGTGGGTGTCGTAAGAGGCGACTAAGGGACTCACCAGAGTAAGGTTTAAAGAACTTTATTTCTCAAAAGAACAACATAGTTCACTTAAAACGAGATTTATAAATTAACTTAAACTAAGATACACTTTTTTTGTATACAAAACAAAAATATTTTTGTTAAGTAGGTATACAAAATAACATGACAACTTACATAATTATATTAACTGTCGTAGGTACAGAAGGTACTGACAATGTGCGATTTTAATTTATTTTTAAATATTTTTCATTTAGTACATTTCTTTATGTCGTTTGGCACGTTGATGTACACTTGCGCTCCCTCATAAATAATGCTTTTTGCCGTATGTGGGTGTGCGCGGCTGGGTCAGTCAACGTGTGTTTATCTCTTAGGTGATACGTGTGTGTCTTTTGAGTGAATGTTATGTTTGAGTGTATATTGCCTGTAATTATTTTTTTATCACGGACCAAGTATTGAACACGTATAATTGTGGAAGGCTAAATAGTTTAGTCTTTGAATATACTTCCTTTTCACCTGCAAAAGACAAAGACAAAAAAACAAAAAAACACTAAAAGACAAAGACAAAGACTAATTAAGTAATTGTAATGAAATAGTGTTTTTATGATTTTGTTTTGTGTAGTTTGTAGCTGTCTCAAGTTAGTTTTGGAAGCTGAGCCCCATATTTCAATCAAGTATTCTAGGTGTGTTTTACAAGTGAGTTGTATATCATTGTGCGTACTTTATCTGGTATGCAGTTAGCGACTTTCCGAAGCGCTCCCAAGACTGAGTTCAGCTTGGATCTGATATGGTCAATGTGTGCTTCTCATGTTAGTTTATCATCTAAGTAAAGACCAAGATATTTTTCTTTACGAGATCTTTGTATTACATTGTTGTTTATTGTTAGTGGTGTAAAGTTCTGTATTTTTACATTTTTTGCAGTGGAAATCGTACGAGGTTTATGGTTGTATTAATAGTGAGTAGGTTATAAAGGAACCACTCATTGAGCGCATCTAGATCGGTCTGGGCATCGTCTATAATATTTTGAATTGAATGACCAAAGTATAACAAACAAGACAAGTATCGTCTGCATAAACGGTCAAATGTCCAGTTAATGCTATATTTTTTATGTTATTGATATAAATAAGGAATAATAACGTTCCCAAAACTGATTCTTGTGGAATTCCCCAACAATTTTTTTGTAGATTGCTGCTAAATTCATTTCTAATTTTTACAGTTTGATATCTGTTTTGGAGGTAGGAAGAGAATATGTTCAACGCATTTTTAATTTATGAAGTAGTTTTACATGGATAACGATGTCGAAAGCTTTTTTTATATCAATAAATATACCGAGTGCTATTTGTTTTTGATCAATGTTTGTTTTTATTCATTTCGATCGAAATCCATACAGCTATTCAATAATAAAGTTTATATCTGTTAGATATTTGTCCAAACGGCAATTATTTTTTTTTAATTGGATATTTCGGGTAGCACAGATACAGGCCTATAGTGAATAGTTCCCCGGGTCAGTTTTTAAGTGAATCGGGAAATACGCCATCTTTAAGACATCTGTTGATGCAATCTGTTAGTCTTTAAGCAATTATATTTTAATGCATTTAATTGATTTGGTACTGATTGCGTCAACACCAGTACTGGTATTATTGTCCAGTGTGTCAATAATCACTGTAACTTCTTGTAAGGTGCACGGCGTGATTTCGTCGAGTGTTTGTTTTTGTGAGTGATCGTCCTTGTATATAAGTGTGTTTATTGAATTAGTGTGGTATTCTATGTCTATTTGAAGAAATTAACCTGTTGAATGCATCACAAAGAGCATTCTGTTAAAGTATTCTGGAACAATTTGTACTAATATTTCTTTTTACTGTCTTTTATAATCAAATTTAGTTTTTATCGTTCATTTTCACATTGTTTCATAATATTTTTATTATCAAATTATCTTTTTATTTCTTTATTTGCTGCCATTGGATATTTCTCTTGTTTATAGAATCTATTACATTTCTATTATTCCGGTATTTTTGAGTTGGGCTTAAGATTTTAGTTTTGGTAACTTTGTTTTTAACACATGTTGTTTTACAAAATCTTCCAGGTATCATTATGGTCATCATTGTTATATTCTGCTTCAGAAGCGCTTTTATATAACCCGCTGTAATTGAGCGCGTCATACTAAACCCGCTCCTTTAACTGCGTTGTAGATTTCAGTAGCTCGAAGAATACTTGTTTGTGATCCGATAACGATGATTCAATCAATGATAACCGAAACTCTCGAGAATTTCGGTTACTTCGGTTTCGGTTACGGACTATCTTCGATCATGCGTGCACTAACATCGGTTAGTGCACGCATGATCGAAGATAGTCCTTGTTGTAGCGGTCTCTCGAGTACAGTACTTTATATCTGTTTTGTTTAAATTCTCTATATATGTATGGGCAGCATGCATTCTATGTGCATTGCAACAGCCTGCTACACTGCGATCGCCAGCCCGCCCCCTTTACACAATTTTTTAATAAAAATACGGGTTACTATCATGGTTACTTCGATTGGGTACAAATGTCCGTGGTATGTCTCGCACTCGACGGTCTCTATCGCTTTGTGTCGCCGCGCCCGGAAATCTAAGCCGCAGGTTAATACTAAGATGTTGTGTTATTGTTCTAGTTGGCCGTATACACTGAAAACCGTTTATTATGACTCGGGTTATACTGACCAACCGCTTACTATGAAGTAAATACAGCGTTGAATTTATTTTTCACATAAAATTCTTTATTAAAAGTTCGGAAATAATAACTTCGCTTATGGACAGGTCGCTTGTTATGACCTATTTTTAAGCAATTATGTTCAGTTACAGTGACTGACATGATTCCTCACACCTTCACTGGTTTTCGTGACCATGTCCAGCCCTTTCCCTGCGACGATATTTCATGCAATTTAAATGGTTTTTCTCTATTAAGTACACTAAATTTCTATCAAAAATAGCAAGTTGAGTAGTTATCTTAAGATTATGCTTTGTATGACGTTCGCTCAGTATGACGTGTTGTTCACTTCGATTCAATGTCATTATAAGCGGATTTTACTGTAGCTTGTTTCGTTTCTCAAGTATATATTTCTCAAAGTATTTATTAACACATTACCCGAACACAAACACATTCATACTTTTTATACATCTTCCTAACTTTTATTTTATTTTTCAGTAAAATTTGCTTCATTGTTCAATTATATCTTTTGAATTAAAATCAAAATCAAAAAATCAAAAGTCATTTATTCAAATTAGGCTGAGTGCCAGCACTTTTTGAACTTCAAAGTCCCCCAAAACGCCCGTCCTACTTTATTGAGATGATATATATACAACGTGTCCCAAAATACAACGATAAACGGCACCAGAGGGTGGACCTGCTCATAATTACTCGAAAAAATAAAATTAAAGAAAAACAAAATCTAAATCGTATTCGAAATTATAAAAAAAAATTAAAATTCTTCGATAATCGACACACCTTATGGTATTTTTAACCCACGACCAAAATTTTTCAAATATTTTTTTTTTTGTATCGGCAACGTAATTAGCACTGCTATCCACCACAACCCTTAAAAATACCAGGATACATGTAGTTTTTCATTTTTTTTTATTTTCCTAAAGTTTTGAAAGATTTTATAAATAGTCCACTTTCACTCATCTAATGTATAAAAAGTACTGATGGCCAGTTTTTAAAAAAAATTACGCAACTTACCAATATTCTAAAATGGTATATTACTACAGGAAAACTAGGCACAAAAAAGCCTACTATTTCTAAACAAGAACCGTAAATTTTAACGTTTTTGTTGCTGTTAATCACTTTTACTATGTGCCAAAAAAGCTATTTTTCTTGTAACAAGTTCATAGAATTTGAATTGGAGATGTGTGTTGTCAATAAAATTAAGAAGTTAGAAAGAGATAGATAGAGAGAAATTATACGTTAGAGAGATAGACGATGTTCGTTGTTGAATAACAACAGGGTAGGTAGACTTGTTGCCGTTCGCAACAAGTCAGTACGCTCTGCTCCTTTGTTTACTGTGCACCTTCCGTATTAATTGATGAGGCTCTCGCTAACGACCTTTGGCTTCGCATTTTGGACTGGTCATCTGCAAGCTAAACTGACCTGGCATTATTTTGGACTGTGATTGGGTGTTTTGTGAGTTGGACTTTTGGCGTATTTTGGACTGTTCAGCGTTTATATTGCCGCTACCGTACACACCGTTGAAATCGCATCTCATTTATGCAGAATGCCGATAGAATGCTAACGCTGCTAACAGATTGTATCGAGAAAGGTATCCAAATGCTCAAAAATACCCGGAGTATCGAGTATTTATTAATGTGCATCAAGCGTTTGCGGAGTATCAGGAGAAATGCTAGAAGACCTACATTGGAACGCGATGAAGAGGGACTCAATGTAATAGAAAACGATTCGACTACCTCGGTACTTGCCATAGAAATTGCGACGTGAATCCCAAAAAGTTCTGTACATCGAATTCTAAAACGTTCGAGGCTTCACTCATCTTATTTATTATAGGCGTGTGCGGACGTTATTACCGCGGGACTATCCACTACGGTTTGCATTTTGCCGTGTGATGCTGCAAAGGCACAGGGAAGGTATCCAATTCTTAGATAAAGTGCTATGGTTGGATGAAATAACCTATGGCTATTTAAATCTTCACAACTTACTGAGTTGGAGCAAAGAAAATCCCATCAAATCAATTCTAGGTTAACTTATGGACTTATAGACTATACTAATATTAAATAGAAAAGTAATTGAGTTCGTTTGGTTGGTTGAGTTACAACGAAACTTAGATGACAAGGGTTATTTGAACTTTTTACAAAACGATTTTCCAGAATTATTAGAAGACGTGCCTTACGTGATTTACAAAACGTGTGGTTTCTAAATGGTGGTTGCCCAGCTCACTATCTTGTGCGAGAATACTTAAACCAAGAGTATCCAGGACGTTGGATCGGGCGACTTGGTCCTATCTTATGGCCACCCCTTTCACTCGACCTAAACCAGGGGGTTTAGGTCGAGTGAAAGGGGTGAGTAGACTTTGTCTTTGAGAGTCAGAGTCTACTCAAAACCCATTGCAACATTGGACGAGCTTCGCCAAAAAATCACTCAAGCTGCGGATCATATCAATGGTATAAGATATGCACGACGAATAAAAATCCCTTTTTTAAGGCGATGCCGTGCCTGTATTAATGCTGGTGGCAAACAATTCGAACATTTACTGTAATATTAATAATGAAATCATTTGTACCATTTATTTTTATTCATGCAACATTTTAAACAAAAATCCTTGTTTGGGCACAAAGTAAAAGTGATAGCTATCAACGTCAACACATTTTTTTAAATTTCGGTTCTTGTTTAGAATTAGTAGGCATTTGATTGTGGTTAGTTTTCCTAGAGTAAAATACCATTTTACTCTAGTACTTTCAAACTTACTATTGTAGTGTCATTACATTTTTATACACCACGATGAGTAAAAGTGGACTGAAAGTAAAAAACTTTCAAAGTTTTAGGGGATAAAATAATTTTGATTGATTTTTTGTATAAACTACATTTGTATTTTGGTATTTGTAAGGATTGTTGCAGATAGTAGTGCTACTTGGGTTGCTGATACAACAAAATCAAATATGAAAAATTGTGGTCATGGTAGTTAAAAATACCATAAGGGGAGTCAATTTTCGAAGTTTTTTTTTTGTAGTTTACAAAAAGATTTAGATTTTTTTTCTCGAGTAGTCTTGAGCACGTTACACCCCATGGTGCCCGCTTATCGTTGAATTTTGGGACACCTTGAATATATAGATATTTTTTTTCGTGAATTTGGTTTCGTCATTGCCCCGATTAGCTAGTCTGCTAATCGGGGCAATAAAAAATCCAACAAATCAAAAAGAACAAAGAACTTCAAAATCGGGCCAGTCGTTCTTGAGTTATAAATGATGGTATTTAATTGTAGTCCGTTTGAAACTATTGTTCAAAATAATTAAAATAAATGGAAAATAATTTATAATCATAGTCACTCAGCAAGATTAGGATAGGTAGTCTTCTATAATTATGGTAAAACCAATTCCAACCCAAAACTTTAATTCTTGGTGAGTTTAATGCCCATCACATCAGCTGACCACAAAGATAGTCATACTCACGCCTCGATTGTACACAGCAAAATTATTAAACAATAATTTTGCAAATATTAAGTTAAATATTTGGAATCTACGGAATGATATTGCGCTGAACTACAATTGGACCATTTTCAATGAAAATCTGGGGAGCGACCACCTCATTCCTAAATTTCAACATTGTGAACGTCATACCTTTGTTTAATTATTAAACGAAACTTTAGCAAAGCATATTATTATTGGAATAACAATTTTGCAATTTATGATTTGAATTACCCTCGAAGCTCGATTTATTTTTGGGTATTCTGAGTGACGCGGCAGAGAAATTCATCACTTTGATAACATTTAAACAAAACCAAGTCACACATCACAGCCGTATTGGACTGCCGAACTGTCACGAGCTGTGACTCAGGAAGGTAAATATGGATTTAAACATATTTACGCGTAATCCGTCGAATAATATTGCACAAGTTAGGGCGTTGTTTGATCCGTAGTTAACTCTACCAAAATGTAAACTCAAACTAAATTTACATTAAAAAAAATGTTAAAATTTCTTCTTGCCAATTATGTTTATCAATTATTGTTGGTTATTAAGTAATCGTTATTTTTTATTGCTACTATTTATTTGACTTTTGGGGAAAATCCTTTTTCGCCACCGTGTTTTAAGGATAATAATATGAAAGTAATAGATGACGGGGGAACTAGTTAAATATTCAAATACAAAATGGCGAATCTTGTGTATTAAAACTTTAAAAAACAAGAAATTCAATCTGTCTCGACAAATCCTTAAACAGTCAACATGGTATGACAGAAATCAAACCGGCCAGACCTAAAGAGTGCATGGAAACAGTTAGTGACGTTTGGAATCGGCACAACCTTACAGATTAGCACTTAAAAGAAAATTAAATAAAACATCTACAGGTATCTTACGGGTTGATGTATGGCAGTTGCCACCGGCGCTGGTAATGTTGTGGCAGCGAAGGACTGCTGATGGTTTCTGTGAGGTCGGCGTGCCATCATGAGAGTCGAAGCAGATGTAGTCCGGTTTTGTGCGGTCTATGCTGAAATCTCGTTGTTTTCCTGCAACAATCAGTGCCAGATTTTTATAAACAAATAGCTTGGGTAGTGCGTGACAAGACGCAGGTAAAGGGCGAATTTCGGCCATGATCGAACGTAGACGAGCCACGAAATCATCGGTGACGTCTTGTTGGGAGCTAGTTACCAGGAATTTGCCTGGTTTACAGTTTAATTTTAAATCATCCTTGACAGCAGTTCGCACGCCTAATAGCACTAAGGGCAGTGCTTGGTTCATATGACGCCACATGAGTGCCGCTTTAAGCTGACGATGAAAACCAAATTACCATCCACAGGCTAACGGCATTGTCGAGCTCGTGTCGTGACTTTGCTCCGTTGACAGGCGAGGCACTGGCGCGACCCCTTGCGTCAGTCGCCCGCAATACATGGCCACCCACGTGGGAGCTTGAAGCATGTGTCACAGGCCCAGACGGGTATTCTATAGGTATGTCATCGGGCCGGGGAATCCATCTGCCACATTATTTCCGGTTTTCTAGTCTGGCTAACGGAGACTATTTGTACTGGCACAACCTTGTAGCTAGGATTACCCATCAGCAACTTGCTCGTAAATCATCTTGTAGAATTGGAAGTACCGTACTATAAGTATGTGCCCGACCCAGTTCTCTAAAATGGCAGTTGCACATTGTATTGGGATCGGTCTATCATTACTGACAGAATTATTGTTGCCAATCATAAGCCTGACATAGTGGTGATAGACCGACTAGAGCAATCGCGCAATGATTGTTGATATAGCAGTCCCGCATGACGAGAACCTCTTGAAGGCTGAGAAAGATAAACAAACTAAGTATCTTGACTTGGCTCGCGAGGTTGTCAACATGTGGGATGTGAACACAGCAGTCATTTTGCCGATAATGTGACAGCCAATGGCATAATTGCCAAGAGCCTCAACCAGCATCTGAAGAGGCTCTCGTTTGGCAGCTGGATCAAGGGTTTGATCGAGAAAGCAGTACTCCTGGATACCGCGCGCATAGCTAGGAGGTTCCTCTCTCAGGGGCCCTGACCATCGGGTAGCTTGAACCCTGTTCCCGAAACCGATGAAAAGGGATTTTGGATCTCATCACCTAAGGATATGAATTTAGAAGAAGAAGGTTTGTATAAAAATCTTATGCCTGGGACCAATTCACTTGAAACTACGTACAAATACTAGCCAAAGTAAATAGAGATTTTTATTATTTGTCTCTGAAGTAAAAAATATCAAAAGACGATTTAGGGGGTGTTAAAGTTTTTATGGAAGATTCCTTGGGTTAATAAAACAGAAACTTTGAACCTAAGAAAATGATTATGGTTTTAGTATGAAGGTCCAGGCACACAATTTTACACAGTTTTACTTTATGACGAAAATACGGGACTATGAAAGAATATTTCGTCAAGTGAACCCTTAAGGAAATGATATGGGAAATTTTGTATGGAACATTTTTATTTGTGGTTAGATCTACTTAGATCTTTCTAAAAATAAATAAATAAAAAATAAATGTTTCTGATGCCTGTTTCAGCATTTTCCGAAATTCAACCCTTTAAAGATTGATACGGGGTAGCATCACATAGTGATGTAGACCACGCCCTGGGATAGGACATACGATACTTTTAATACCGGGAATATGTTTCGTGGCAAAATTTTCGATTTCACGACGGCGAGCGAAACCGTTGGCAGAAGGTCTACTAACTTCTGCCAACGCTGTATAAAGTAACATTTTGTTTGTGTAATATCTAAAAAGAACTAACTAAAAAAATTAAGCACAGATTTCATGATAATTGTTCAGTTGTATTCAACACTTTAAAGGTTTTTTTTTATATATATCTCAATTGAAAATACCTTTTTATTAAACCATATATCTTTGAAATTAATAGTTTTCGATCGAATCAAAATCATAAATAGTTTTGTCCAGCTAGGCTGATCAAATACCTGTATGTGCAGCGTCTGTCTGACGCTGGATTTCATGCATCAGAATGTCTGATATACCTTTAGAAATGGACCTTTTCAGTGCAGCCATAAGATACACTTAGTATTCGGCATACCATTCTTATTCGCTCTCACTTATCTCGCATTCTTGTCTCCAGTTGAACACTATATCATATAGTGAAATGTGGCGTGATTTTTTTTTTAACTTTTTTACTCTAGGAATTTCTCCTGTATCGTGGGTGCATTAACAAACATACATTATCTACACAAACAGCCAGACTCGGAACAACTAACTGTAAGCCATACAAATATTTGTAAGCTTTGTTCGATAGTTAAAAAACGACTTTATACCATCAACGAAAAACAACAAATACGTCAAGAGAGACCTAAGCCCTCATATACTTATACTTTAATTCCGCCGGTCACCCGTGTGCCTTAGCTGAGATCGGGTATATAAACCCAAATTGGTCCAGCGAGTCGTATTAGGTCACACGCTAGGAATCAAGGGATTGCACTGTTGTCGAAATCGGCAAGGAAGACTATATATACCAAGCTCTTATCTTCATTAGTTTAAGACGTACTCAATCTTGGTCAGAATATTGGCTTTGAGGCTTTGAGGCTCCGATCCGGTCACATCCCGTTCAATAGTTCCGAATTCATGATGCGCAAAGTTGATTCACCCATTTGCTTTGTCTGTGGAGTTATAGAAGACGTGCATCACAACTAGTCGGAGTGTGTTCGTATTGGAGTCCAAAGACGTTTCGCTTTTGACAATAGCTTTCATGTACGCTTCTATAATAGCGTTCTGGCCTCACCATTACCGGATGAGGCTGGAGCACCTTAATTTTATTACGGGTATAAGGTTACAGATAGGCTAGTTTATAATACCTACTGGCACGCCCGGCTTCGAACGAGCTGAGCATATAATTACAAATCTCCCAATCAGCTTGATGTTTCCCTACATGTTCAACAATCATCGTCATGTTTTAGCCTATTTACACCAAAATTATACACCTTCGTAATGATTAATTTCATCCATTTGTGAAAATCGTATTAAAATCCATTCGGTAGTTTTTGAGTTGACAGCGTACATACAGACAGATGTAGCGGATGGGCTTTGTTATATAATGTGTATACAATCATCGGGGTGACAAATTCTTTTTAGAAAAAAATCAGATAAGTAGGTAAAGATTTTAAAAATCCATTATACTAACAATAATTACTGTTTCTTATTTTCGGAGCAGGAAGTTCTTATACTTTGTCAGTCCAAGACCGTCATTTGAATAAAAGTGCAAAAGAACGCTTCTCTATCTATTGCATTAATTTTCACCTATTTTCCAAAATAACTTTAAACAATTTTTATTACAATATTGTGAAAAATATATTTGTGAGCCGCCCAGCCGACCAGACGATCACGAGTGCACCTGTATGGGTTCCGTATTCCATCGGACGTTCGAAACTATACTTATGGGCCAGCTTTTGCCTGCAGTTTCGCTCGTGTTCAAGTTTAATTTTTGCAGAAAAAAAACTCGTCTACATCCGTCGCTTGTTCTTATCTCTCTGTAACGAAATTTATCAAAACCAGTAAACATACTCACTTTCGCATTTATAGCACCTGGAAATTCATTTATTTATTTGAGATGGGTTTGCTCTTGATTCTAGTCTAGGTCATAGATGACACAGAAAAAGTCGACGATGGAGCGAGCTTACCCAGAAGAAGCCTATTCACTCTAATTTTGAAGAGATTAGGGTTGTGTGCGTTCGGAAACACAGACGCAGGCGGAGAGTTCCACTCCTTTGCTGTGCGCATTATAAAAGACATTTGGAAACGTTTAGTGCGAATTGGTGGAATAGCAACAAGATAGGGATGGTAACTTGCAGTGCGTCTAGATATCCAATGGTAGAAGAGGGCCGGTAGGATGAGGTCGTGGTGTTTCTGGACACTCTCCCCAAAGTACAATCTGTAGAAGACCGATAAACAGGCAACCTTGCGGCGATAAGCCAAGCTGTGAAGCTCCGCATCCACCAGTTTTATGTCTCTTAGCTCTGCGTTCTACCGAGTCAAGCGCGGCAAGTTGGTATTTAGCTGAGCCATCCCGATGGTGGCTGCAATACTCCATACAGGATCGGACTTGTGCTTTGTAATGTGTTAAAAGCTGTCCAGGCGTGAAGTATCGCTCCACTCTTTTTAGGACGCCCTGCTTTTTTACCGCAATTTGGGCTTTGTACTCAATGGTAGCACCAAAGTTGACACTGGGAGTCAACTCCATGCCTAGAAGCTCGAGCCGATCGGTTACAGGAACAGATTTACCCCGAAAAGTAGGAGTTAGGTCGAAACGACTCCTTTTTGCGATAAAAAGACAAGCTTGTGTTTTGGTGGCGCTAAAGAAACCAGATAGTCATAACCCACTGGGAGCCAAGATTTATGGTCAAATACGTCCGCTCTACCATGGCCTCAAGGAACGAACTTCTTCCTCGCTGGTTTTTGCGCTGGACAAGTATCTTTCTGAAACCGACCTGTCATCTGCGTACCCAAAAATACCAGGCTGAAGTAGGTCATCTGTGTGCAGCAGCAAAGAGTTTCAGAGAGAACAGACCCCTGAGAAACTCCGGCATCAATAGCCATGAGGTCAGAGGAGCAGCCGTCAACGACTACTCGGATCGACCGTTCACTAAGGAAGTCGGATATCCAGCTACAAAAATCAGCTGGGATGCCATAAGCAGGAAACTTGCTTAGTAGACTTGCGTACCAGACCCTGTCGAAGGACTTCGAGATATCAAGCGATACAGCAAGTGCTTCATCGTATTTCTCGATGACTTCGCCCCAGCAGTGCGTAACATACACAAGAAGATCGCTAGTTGATCGTCCCCGGCAAAAGCCATATTGACGGTCGAAGAGATCATTGTTGTCAACTTACTGTTCAGTACCCTTTCCATAACCTTGCACAGAATGGAGGTAATGGCGATCGTTCGGTAATGAGCAGGGTGTGCACGGTCGCCCTTTCTCAGCTCAGGTTGTACATTCGCAAGCTTCCAGGATTTTGGCACCGTTATTTTTTCAAGAGTGAGGCGGTCAACCATGTCAACACAGGAAATAGTTCAGGCGCACACTGCCTCCGTGCGATCGATGGCCCTTTATGGGGCCCCGATCTGGGCAGCTGACCTGACGGCCAGCACCATCACTGTTCTACGGAAGCCGCAGAGGGTGATGGCCGTCAGAGTCATCAGGGGATATCGCACGATCTCCTACGAGGCGGCTTGCGCACTGGCCGGATCTCCGCCGTGGGACCTGGAGGCAAAAGTGCTCGCGTCACTGCACAGGTGGCGCGAGGACGCGCGGGCGCGCGGCGAGCGACTGACGCAGCGACACTTGGAGTTGCGTCGGTCGCAGCTGCGCGACGTCCTGGTGGCGGAATGGCGGGACAGGCTTTCGAGCCCTTCCGCCGGCCTCATCAGCATCGAGGCCATCCGGCCAGTGCTCGACCTCTGGCTCGGGAGAAGGCACGGCTCCCTGTCATTTCGTGCGACGTAGGTCATCTCGGGGCATGGCTGCTTCGGGAGGTTCTTGTGTCGCATAGGCAGGGAGCCGGACGCTCGATGCCACCACTGCGTCGACTGTCGGGAGGACACGGCACGGCATACGCTTGCAGAGTGTGCCGCTTGGGAGGAGCCGCGCCGTACCCTCATCTCTGTAGTAGGCAGAGACCTCTCGCTGCCGGCCGTAGTTCGTGCTATGGTCGGCGGTGAGGAGTCCTGGGACGCGGTGGTCTCCTTCTGCGAAACTGTTATGGCGCAGAAGGAGGCTGCGGAAAGGGAGAGGGAGATCTCGACCGCTCTCCCGACCCGCAGCAGGCGCATCGGGCGTCGGAGGAGGGCATATGCTGCCCTCTTCCGGCCCCCCTAACTGGGTCCAGGGGCGGCGGACTTGGGGCTGTCCGTCGCCCCCCATTCATCCGGACCCGAGGTGGCGGCGCGTGGTGTTCCCGTCACTCACTCACTCCCCTCGCCGACGCGGTGGCCCGCAGTGGCGGGCTGGCACCAGCCGGGGATTGCGGAAGTCGCTTACGTTCCCGCGATCCCCGGCGTAGGTGGGAGATGGAACACCGGGGTGGTTTTAGTCAGTAAGAGTCTGACATACCCCTCCACCCGCCCCAGGGTGGAGGGTGGAAAAAAAAAGGCGCACACTGCCTCAACACTCACACTGGAATGCCGTCAGGCCCGCTGGCCTTACTCTTCGGACCTCTTTAATGTGAACTGCTATCTCAGGCATCGAAGAGTCACAACGAGGTACAGTTGGTGGTTGCTTGGAGCCTGTATCCAGACATGAATTGCTAGCAAAGAGAGATGCAAATAAATTTGCTTTTATCAGGTTGCAGCATTGGTGGTAAAGTGGGCTGACACAAATTCGTTTCAACCGCTTTCGATGGGACCAGAACTGTTCACTACCCGGATGGTGTGATGCTAGTTTGGCCCCGATACGTCCGACATGGGCAAAACCGTAGGGATACCTGTAACTCATGAATCGATGTATTAATACTGGTCTTTATTAGCAAACCATTCAATAAAATTCTATGACACCCACACTACACCTCCCACATAACAAAATAAAAAAATACATGTTTTTTTATTCTCATGTTCTAAATCTACTAAGTACAATATATCTTAGTTCTATTTTTATGCACGACATCAATTTTACTTTTCCTTATTATTTCTATGTTTGTTGCCAAGTCCCTTACAACTACACAGGGTCCTGAAAAAATGAAACTGAACTTGTTTCCCGTTTCATTTTTTAAAAGGATTTGATTTGTTGTATCAAGTTATTTCGTACTTCAGACTGTGACACCTGTAATCTATATTTCAACTCAAGTGGGTAACTCTCATGATTATAAAGTGGTTCAATTGTCTTTGATAAATTAAAAACCAGTTCAAATGGAGTGTGCTTTGTAGCACTTTGCACCGAAGTGGTATATGAGAAGCACCCATGATCACACACATGATAATACTAGTTAACAGTAAATCTGTTGCCGGAAACATTTGGCTGGTGCTACACATGGTATGCTTAGTTCAAATATTTAATTTGTTTTTTTATCAGCTCCGGTTTTTGAGTTTCAGATTTTCTGGTTCTCGCCAAATAGTTGGTGTTTGAAATTTGAAATCACTTCTTCTGCCACTTTTACATGATCTTAAATATTTAATACACGATTTACATACATAATCAGGTGCCCAAAGCATGTCATTTTATCCAAATGCATCCCAAAATACAGAAAATAGGTATTTCTAGCGAACTCCGATATAACTTTTACACTTATTCTCCATAAATATAGCAAAACGATTAGGAATGGTTAAACAACATCTGCTTGAGCTGTCATGTCATGTTCATGTTGCAAAAACTTAGATATTATTTTTAACACAGCAAAAAATGTACGTTATCAATGAAAATATGTATAAAACTCTCCCGTTACTGAGTGACTGACAGACAATGCAAAACCGAAAGTCGTAGAAAGCTGAAATTTTACATGTAGGTTCCTTAGTTCCGTTTTGTTCCTACTCTCCAGTAGGAACGAAACGGGAAAAAACGGGATATGCTAGCTAGTAATTTATAAAATTCAGAAACTAAGCAATGAGCCGCACAATTTTTTTTGGGGTATGTTTGAAAAAAACATGACAAATATTATCAACTACAAAGTCCGCGGCAACAGAGAAAAGGTTATATTTTATAAAGTAGTGTTATCCGTCTAGATTCTCCAGAATGCTCCTAGGTGTTTATGAGATTTCTCCAATGACCTATACTTTCGTAATGGTAAGCTGTGGAATTAAGCTTTTTTATATCTAGCAATTTACATACACCCGTCATTGTTGTGCTGATAATCTCCGCTCCTCGATCGGTCGCTCCTTATGGTGTTTGGAACACCATACCTAAGAATTACATTTTCTACAATGGCTTTTGCAAATTCTTCTGATTTTTTAGAAAAAAGTGGACAAGCGATTATATGATTAGTTACTTCACATTATACTCAATACTCAATACTTTATTTGCATTCCACAATGTGTACTTAGGTGGTAAATTTAAAAAAGAGATTGTGATCATTATGGACCCTGTTGGGCACAGCAAAAAAACAAATATATGTAGGAGAGATGAAGTTTTAAATAGCTAAACTGATATTTAAAATAGATCCAATAACTCTTCATACCTTATATTTTATCATTTAAATATTCCTTAATACTATAATAGTATTTTTCAATTAAATATTGTTTCAATTTTTTTATAAATAAGTTTATTTTATCTTCTTTTTTTATTAGTTCAGGTAGTTTGTTATATATTTTTATGGACATCACATACGGACTTGTTGAATGTATTTTTAGTCGAGAACTTGGGATGTTTAATCTTGATTTGTGTCGGAGTGTGTAACGTGATTGTATGTCCTCGCGTTTTGTATAAAACTCCTGATATTTACGAACAAATTTGCAGGTTTCTAATATGTATATACTGGGGAGTGTTAAAATATTATAATTTTTGATCGATGTTTACGAGGATTCTAACTAATTTTTTTTGAAGAGTAAATAGTGTAGGTGCATCTGTGCTATATACCCAAAGGGTAACTCCGTAGCTTAGCCATGCAAAAGCATACGCATAGTAGGTGGTGAGCGCTGTTTGTAGATTGGTGGTTTTTTTTATTTCACGGAGAGCATACGAAAATCTTGAAATTTTCGATCTAAGTTTTTGTATGTGGGATTTCCAATTCTGTGGTTCAAATATACGAAAAATTATACCTATCCTTATCTAAGGTCCCTACTATATCTAAATAGACCTTCTGAAAGGCTGTATAAGCATGAGTCATCACCATTGGCTCTTTATTGTATATAAGCGTTAACAGAAGACAGACAGAATGCTAATGTTTGTGTTTGGCATTTATGACATTTCTTCACAAAGTCATGGACATCTCGTTCCATGCTAGGCCAATAATAATGTTTACGTATATTATTTAACATTCCTCTCATACCTGCGTGGCCACTCGTGGGTAAGAGATGAAAATCATTAATTATAACTCTTCTGTCATCCTTGTCATATACTCTTTCTATGTCGTTTAATACACATAATCTTGGACCAGACCATTTTACATCTTTCTTTATCTCGAATATCAACTTTTAATTAAACGAATTATTTGTACAATGTTTAATTAAATTTATCTGAATCAGAATGCTTTATTTGTAAACATAGGTCAAATAACAACAGAGTGTGAGATGTTACATATAGGTAGATCTTCTATGTTTTGCCCAGAGGTGTAAAAATTTATTTAATTATGTTTAATAAACATTCAAATGTTTACTTTTCAAAACAAAGGTACATTTAACTTTTAGAATATCAATAACAATTTAAAATACAATCAATTTCAATAAAAATGTCAAATAGATTAAGTTTTTTTTTTTGCCCATACAGAAGATACTTTTATTAATTAGTGCAGTTTTGCCATAAGTCACTTCGAGTTCTGACTTATCTTTATCGCGTAATTTTCTGTAGTAACTTTTCGTAGCTATTTTATATAATGAGATGTTAGATTTGACAAACACATTTGTTTCGTAAATGTACAATGATGGCAAGGTAAGAATTTTAAACGTATAAAGAACGGTTGATAACTGTCTGTGCTTTTAAGGCCACACATAGCTCTGACACATATTTTTGGGCTCTAAATACGAGTTCTCTATCTACTGAATAGCCCCAGTATATTACGCCATATTGAACAGCTTGTCTGTCGACAAAGGCCTCCTCTAAAGATTTCCACGTATTCCTGTCTCTGGCTACTCGACTCCATACTGGGCCAGCTATTTTCCGCAAGTCATCTTCCCATCTTTTGTTTTGTCTGCCTCTACTTCTTTTTCCATCCCTTGGATACCATTCTGTTACTAACCTACTCCATTTTTCTATATTTTCTCTCGACATATGTCCTGTCCAACGCCGACAAGCTGTTCAACAAAAGCAACCAGTTGCCGATCACTTTAATATAAATTAGAAATAGAATGTACATTTAGTTTTTTTAGCAAGTAGGCATGTATTAAGTTATTGTAAAAAGAAACAGCAATAAAGGCTTTATTTATTTCGCCATATCTGAGTGTTGATGCAACATAGCCGTGATAGGCTGTTAGTACGGATTCTAGGCGCACTGTTTTCGATAGTTTATAGAAAACATAGGCAAATTTATTAAGTCTTTTGCATATTTCGTCTGTCTGGGGTCTCCAAGTCAAATTGTTCGATATTAATACTGAGAAATTTAGTAGCAGTAGTTGGTTCTATTTTTGTCCCTAAATAGGTAATATCAAATATTATTTTTATTTATATTATATTTATCTCTTTTATATCATTAATATTATAATACTCCCCGAACTCCCTCGCAAATGTGGCTGGCATCATGGTTTATAAACATTGTAATCCGAGATGACACAAAACACAATGTACCCTGGCTACTTAACTGTATATTATTATTTTCGTCTCTTAATTTATCCCAGTTATTTCTATCCACAAATCTCATCTCAACAAAGTCCTTCGGTTAACTATTAGTTCCCACAACTTTTAGTTGACCAGGCCAAATGTCAGTGTTAAGCATATCTTCCGAAGAACTGCTCTCCAATAACTTTCGCTTTTGTCCTCTCGTCATAATGTTTACAACACACTCATGTATTTCTTTCAGTTCCTTTGATGACACACATAATATAATAATAATATAATATAATATCTTTGGACAACTCACACACGGTCATCCGATCCCAAACTAGGCAGAGCCTGTGCTATGGCAACCAGACAACTGATAAACATACTTAAATATTTCTATATACATACATATTATAGACAAATTACACCCAGACACAGAACAAATGATCATGCTCATCACACAAAGATTTGTCCTGGGTGGGAATCGAACCCACGACCTCCGGTTAAGCAGTCAGAGTCACTAACCACTCGACCAACAGGCCAGTCATACTTACTTTCGATAATGGGCCTGCAGACACATTACTTTTACGTGGCACGTATTTGATATCAAAATCGTTGTCTTCCAAAACCAACCTGAACTTTAGCCTACTAGAAGGATCCTTTAAATTTAAATAAATAAATTAGAAGTTTATGGTCTGTATAAATCTTAAATAATCGACCATATAAATATGGACTAAATGTGTAATGTTTAATACTCCAAACTATAGCCAATAATTATTTTTCTACTGTGGGATGGTTTCGTTCAAATTTATTTAAACTTCTGCTTGCACAAGCGATTGGCCTTCCATTCTGGTTAAACAATACGGCGCCTAACGCGTAGTAGTATATAGTTTGTAGCTTTCAAATATTGTCATTTGAAAAACATGGGTATTTCAAAACTGAGGCAGATATCAAACGCTGTTTTAATGCATCAAAGCTATCCTGGGAAGACTCCAAGATAGCTTTGATACATAAAAACAGAGGTTTATTGAAAAAAAAATAACATTTAAATGGAATATAGACATATCCCATTTAAATGTTACATTTTTCCTATACAAATTATTCAAAGGATAAACTATATCTGCAAACTTTTTATGAATTTCCTATAATAACTGGCAAACGCTTCGAAGTGTTTTACCTCATCTATCGTTTTTGGAATGGTATAATTTTTCATAACACAAATTTTGTCTGGGTCTGGTAAAACACCGTTGCCAGAGACTACATCACTCAAATATAACATCCTTTTAAAAAAAATCACACTTGGACGGAATCAATTTAAGATTCACTTTCCGAAGTCTTTAAAAAACGTTGATTAATTTTTTATTATGTTTACTGAGACAACTTCCATACAAAATTAAATCGTCTCGATGAACGAGGTATTTTGCATAATTAAGACCTGCCATTGCCATGGTCATCATCCTTGAAAATGAACTAGGACTTGTTTTAAGCTCTGTAGGCATCCTAGTCATTTGATATTGCCCAGAATCAAAGGCAGTATATATCCTACTACTTGGGTATAAACCTACATTATAATATGCTTGATGAAGATTTCAGTGTGAGAAGTAGATACATCCCGATGACGAGGTTAAAATTTCTATAATGTTAGGAAGAGGGAAGTTAGCACTTTCAATATTATTATTCTGTTTGCGGTTGTCAATAACTAATCTCCACCTCTTTTGTCCATTTGCGTCTAACTTCTTGGGTACCTACCAGCAAAATTGGACTAGACCAGTCACTTACTCATGGCTCTATAATGCCATCAAGTAACATATGTTTATGTATTTCATCTTTCTGTGAATGGGGTAACCTATACGGCTTAACAAATACGGGTTCTACATTGGGCTTTACGCGATTCGAATGTTGATAAATATGCGTAGTTATGAGGTGTAGTAAGTACTACCTATAGTATAAGGTATATGACCCTATCTATATAGGTAATGTGTCTTCTATTAATATATAGCACACTTGTACTCTTTAGTCAGTTATTAAAGGTAATCGCTAGAGAACAGTTGTTTCAATAACACACCATCCCCACATGTTGTGTTATGGCGACCCTTGCCATTTTTGGGACGCGTGACGCGATTGATATCTCGGCGTAGTGTTACGGCTCCAAAGCAAAGTAAATTAACTGAATTAAGTTTGTGATAAATAAGCCTGAAAATGAATCGAGAACATTTAATAACTTAACCGAACGTTCGGAAATCAAGTGAAAATATGTCGTTCAAATGTAGAAAAGTCTTTGTGAACCTGAATTCTGCGGGCTCAAATATGCACACATCGAAGAATTGAAGACACGCATTTCGATGATCAGTGTAATCTTAATAGTAATGTGCGTTTTACTGGCTCTTGGCATTATATATTTTGCGTGGAAACAATACGGGAAATGCCATCATTCCTAGATCAGGGACCAAATTTTGCAAAACAGCACGTGACGATCGTTCAGCTGTACAAGAGCAAGTCAATCTTCCAATGAAGTAGAAGTACAAAGGTTCATCTGCCTGCTATGCGGTATAAAGTGTTTGTGCGTATCAAGTGCATTGTACGTAGGTATATTAGAGCGTAAATTACAATAAATACGCTGCGTCGCAAGTCATCACATAAATTAAGAGATAATAAATATTATAATAGACATTACGAATTACATAAAGAACTCTAAGTTAAATTAGCAGTTTTGTTCACGTATTACTGTTATGAAGTGATAGCATATCGATGTGTCATCTTGCGCGCTATGTTCCCTACCACGGTAACTCACTGTAGGAGTTTGGTATGTATTTCGATATCACTATGGTTTAATTATAAATTACTTTTGCTTGTGGGAATGAAGGATGAATTATTACATTGTTTAAATGAACTTATACTACTAAGGAAATATTTAATTAAAAAGGGAAATCTCGGTTTAAGAGTAATGGTATTAAATTTAAATTATGTGAGGTTGAGACAGTTTATGGAAAAAAAAACAAAACAAGGACTGAAATCAAAATTATTAGAATCATTATCAGTTATGAGAAATTAAATAGAATAGTGTTATTCACAAATTATTGATTTGTGTACTGTAACTAAACCCGATAGCGGAAATGACAGCGAAATTTCTGAAGCGAGTCTAAATTCAGAATTTATCAAGGAATTTGATTTAAAAACGGCGTGTAGCTTGATTCCTGGTATCGCAAATAATATCAGAGGTATCATTGAAATCGTAGAAATGTACGCAGATATGTTATCGGAAACGGGGAAAAATTACTAATGAAATTTGTTTTGAAAAATAGATTTTCTGAAAATGCAAAATGACGTATAGCCAATGATTACACAAAGATTTTAGTTTACACTTCTGTCTAAAAAATCGTTTACCGCAATATAATTCCTCTTACAAAACGCACCGCAAGGCTAACTTACAATCTACGTGTTTGGGACAGAACTAGAAAAGTTATTTACTAAACTCACAATATCGCAAGCAAACGGTAATTCAGACAATTATTCCGTACTAAAGCCGATCAACGAAAAATTGGCGATTAAACGATTCGCAGATAGATTGAGGGAATTGAGACTAAGTACTATTATTGGTGCGCGAAATTGCGATAGTTTAAAGGACGCGATCCAGGCAGCAAATTAGGATCAAGAGTTAACATCGGCTTTGACTTCGGCGAATGAAAATGTCATGCAGTTTTCATGTCGTATTAAGAGGTCAGTTTCATAATGATAACAGTTTTACAGATGGCCGTGGTTTTAAACAGCAAACAAACCAACGCGGCCGAGGACATTATTATCATCGTAATTCGAGAGGTAATTTTAAACATCATTCACATAATAGCCGATCATCCCAACCGTAGTAACGGACGGGGACGTGGTTATCAAAATTGGAACGAGAATCGATCGACTAATGAAACTCGTTGTAAAAGCCGTACCAATTGTAAATTTCATAGTAACAATGAATCTAAAAACAACGAAAGTATGAATACAAATACAAATTAAATGCAGTTTTTTCTATCTTAAACATAACATTTTAGCATTGCAAGGCAAGACAAAATTTCTAGTATCACGGCAAGTCTACGATTTTATTTTATGTATAGAATACTATTAATTGATTGTAAAGCAAGTGAAAATCTAAATTGAAAAATAATAAAAAGCTTCTTGTAACCACCCTGTTGTATACTAGCACCTTGCCCGCGACTTCGTCTGCGCGGATTTAGTAGGTACTTCAACGCAGGGGGCGTTGAACTTCGTGGAGTACCTACTAAATCCCCACTACTACATACTACCACTACCCCCTTTGACGAGTAGTTTTGGATTTAGCCATCTATGCACGATTTAATAATTTACCCTGTATAGATTACCAACGTAACATTGCACTTCTTATATTACGCGAGCTAAATAATAATTTGCTATGGAGCGAGCCGTACAAAATATCGCCCACGGGCTGCAGTTCGAAGACCACTCAAAACGGTTCTGCAAACTGTTTCTGATTGAAGAAACTATAAAGCAGCTTGTAACCGTAAAGCCTGCGGATCAGTTAAATGATAAATGATATTTATTTTGTAAGTAGGTTAAACATAACACTTTTACACGTCACTACCCTGAGAAGAAACAAACTCAGAGGTCAAAGTTTATTTTAAAGTCCATACAATCGTACTGGTCAAATCAAATGAGAACCATGTATGTTAATGTCTGAAGTGGTCTTTTGAGGAAAGTATAGATTACCGCATAAATTTGAGTGGATCTGTCAAGACAGTGCAAGCATTTGTCAGTTATCGTGTAGCTCAAGCTCAGATCTTTCAGGACCTCAACGTTTTGACGAATAATAACAAAGTAAGGACATTTGGGTAGGCCGTATAAAGAACTCAAACTGCCAGATTAACATGAAATGAACCCCTAATATTGCGATCTACATGGTCCTCACATACACAATACGTTATGTGAGGACCATGCAGATCAGTGTCTGAAATGGTATTTTGAGGAAAGAACCACAATTTTATATGTTCAAAGGCTCTGTTTTCTCACATATCTTATTCTGTCAACAGTGCTAAGGCTTATGACGCCGACACCCAGAATGAACCCGATAGATCCAAGAATGGGAGCATTCCATCAGCCTCGTTATATGCCGCCGAACTCATGGGTCTTCCGACCTGAACCTATGTATCCACCTAGTTTTGGTAAGTAATACCACAATATCGATATCTTTATTTTATTATGGGTAGCAATAAAACGAGTGACTGTAAATTACAATTTTAAGTGTCAAAATTAATTAATTTGGGTTATATAATTACTAAGTGAGCGACTGACTGTAAGTGACGAAAAATCAACAGAACAGTATCTTACAAACATTAATTTGAGTTACTTAAAATACAAAATGAGCAGCTTCATAATATTTGAGCGACTTAATATTTGTTTGAGTGTCAACGTTACGTCCTGCATTTTTTTCAATATTTGGCAAATGTATTTTTTATACTGAGCGGCATTTTATCTTAAATGAAGTGTTTCGAATACAAAAACCATTTTGAAAAATACACTAATGAGCAGAGTATAAGGAGCTCACATTAAAAAAATAATAATATGAAATAACTATTTGAAGAAACACTATTCTATTAGCTAAGTAATTTTATTATTGAAATTTAAGGGTAATTAAATAAAACATACTCCGTAAAAACTAAAGTAGTATGCAGTTACTTAAATCAAATGAACAAAAATAAAATAAACCTAACCTAACCTAACCAGTGGTGCGAGCGCATGGCAATGGTAAACACGCAACGCTATTGGTCCGCAGCCCAACTCACCTGACAGCAACGATTCGTCTTCCCGCCCCCATTTGAATTCGCGCGCATTTAACAATCTAGTTTTCATTAAAAAACGTATCAAAATAAAAAACATAAGCCCTCAAATAGAATATCAGGAACTAATAATCATTAATAAAGCAGCTTACAAAACTTTGCTCAAAGTGAACTTTTTAGTAGTACGTTATGTATAACCTCACTTAGAAAAATCGATTCTATCTTAATATTGAAGTTGCCCTCTCTGTATTTCCAGTCGCTCACTTAGTAATGTAGTCGCTCGGATAAAATTTTAATATATGAAATGGATTTATCACAATCCACTTTTTGTAAGCTCGTTCTGGATTTTATTATTAATCAATATTCGTCGTTAGTTTAGTTAATTTTTCGCTTACTCAAATTCATACCGCTCAAGTTATTAATACAGCATGTCATCATCAGTCGCAAAGCTTTTTTTTAATCGCTCGTTTTATAATTCCCCTTTTATTATCATAACATAAAGTACCTCTCTGTGTAGGTACAAAAGAACAGAATGATGAAAGCTTTGTGCCATAAATTTATACATGTACTTTACAAGTTTTATGTGTGCCAATTAATTGACACACATACGAGGGGGGACCAAAACAAACAACAACAACAATTTCATCATAACATCTTTATTTCTTCATATTTTTAAACCAAATTTTGATCACCTTCAAAGTATTCTCCATTGTCTACAACGCATTTCTCCAAACGATCCATTCATTGTTCAAAACAGTTTTTAAATTCACTTATCGGGATGTTTTAGGCCTCCTAGCGATTTTTGTTTTGCCTCCTTTACTGTGTTTTGCCACAGTAAACGGCTTTCCTCTCATGTCCCTTCGCCGTCATATCCATAGCACCACGATCCATCACCAGTAATAACTTTGGAAAAAAATCAGGGTCCACTTTGAGCTGATTTTGAAACTCCAAATATGCCTGAAGTCGACGCTTCCTTTTGCTCGTCTGTAAGAAAGCGAGGGACAAATTTGGCTGCAAACCTTCTCATGTGCAAATCTTTGGATGAAATCCTCTGCATTGAACTCTATGATATTCCAGACATCTCATAGAATTGATCAATGGTTCGGCGACGGTCTTCACGTACAAAGGCATTGATTTTGTCGACGTGTTCGTCATCTCTTGACCTTAAGGGGTGTCCTGAACTGGGTTGGTCTTCAATTATCATTTCTCCATCTTGCTGCCCCCGGAGAATAAAATTATAACTGCAAAAACACTATTTTTCATGAAAAATAATAATACCGGTTTTTTACTTTAACTCGCTATACAATAGATGTAGAAAGATAAAAAAAACGCTTAATATTTTTAAACTTTCATGATGGTTTGAAATATTTTATACTAAGGTTAATCGAACAGAAGCTATTTTGTATTTAAAAAAATACAATACAAAAATCTAATTTAAAATTCTCAACAATTTTCATTTTAATCTCATTACTTTCAAGAGATTGTGAGTGTTGCAATACTATTTTACAATAATACTCAACGATTAATAGATACTGAATTAACGGAAAACAATATCACTTGGCATTCTATTCTAGTCAACACTGAAAGTACATTAAACGGTAATAGAACCCTGAACTTTTATTCCGGGGTTTATAATAAAACAATGTTTTTGTAATCAACTATTGCTTTATTGAAATAATAATAGAACATTTCAAAAAACGTCCTCCTGAATTTCTTCGTAATCATTGCAATAAACAATATAAAAGTGCCTAATCGGCTTTGAATTACTTGACTTTAGAAGCCTTTAGCTTATGACCCCTTAGCTGGGGCTGAGGGCGTCCACAGTAGTCCTCCATCGCGAGTGGTCTTGAGCTTCACGCTTCACTTCACTACAAGTCATTCCGATACTCGTTGCCATTCATCGCCAGGTTTGACGGGGACGGCCACGCTTCTTTTTCGCTCCACGATTCCAGTCTATGGCCTGTTTGGGAATGTATCGAAATCCCTCCAAAGTGAGTGACCAATCCACCTTACACTTACTTAGTCTTACGTTTGATCTGGTGGTTGATTGGGCTCTCGTGGTATTTCTCCAACTGCTCTAAGTTAGTTTCGGGCTAGTAAATCCCGAGGATGCGACGAAGGCATCGGTTAACGAAGTTTTTTTTGGATATGGCGTGAGATGTCCTTGATCATCTTCCACGTTTCGTACCCGTAGAGCACCACGAATTTGACATTAGACCCGAATATTTTGAGTTTGACAATCGGAAGAGCTCGTGAAAATGTTGGCGCCTGCCAAGTAGCTTAGTGGCTTTGTATAGTAGCTCTTTCAAGTTGCCGGTGTTTGCAGCATGTTGAAGATGATCAGCAATATCATCAGCCACCACCTCATATTTGCACGTGTACTACGGTAAATCGCCGTGCGATTCTGCCGGTTTTGAATTTTGAGCTTGGCTCGTTCGGCAACATTAATGATCTCAAGCAGTTTAAGGTGCAGATTTCTTCTGTCCACAATAAGGCTTCAAGTCTGTTGCGCCATCCAGTCCTCGCGAGAATGAGATGGCGATCCATGTCCAAGAACGACGGAGTTGATCTCTGTATAAGTCATTTTAATGCAGATGCACTCTGCGTCTATTGAGTCCGTTGCATCTTCGAGTACAGAGAACCGATTACGTAGCTCAAGCTGAAACGCCTTACGGGTCTCCAATTCAGGAAGTTTGCCCACGTCAAACCTTTTCCTCATGTTTCTGGGCCCTCCCGTTGCGCCGGCTACTGCTATTGCTATTTACCTGCGTTTGCGGAAGTCGAGCAATGAAGAACGCCATTTGGAGAGCTAATGGCAAGATGAGATATTTGTGTGGCATCGCTCCGCAGTCCATGGCCCACCTCTTATCTTGCGCCCTGTCACCTGTACAAGTGAAGATCTTATGGCTGCGTCAGCGAACAGTGTTGCCGTTGCTGACGTAGACTCCGGTTTTACTTAGGGCAGCATCCCCATAAGCAGTCTTAAACATTACAATAGTTTCCGCGGCCAATTTCCTCAACAGGAAACAAAATTTCACAGCCGCGCGTTGCTCTCGATAATCTGCCATCACGTTTTCGGCAGAATGGAAAAAGTTAATTTACAAAAAAAAAAAACTCACAGGCGAACCGATGTACTCACAGCAACACAACTTCGCACACGGACTCAGGAGGCATGAACCTTACAGACACCTCATCCAACAATAGGTTTCCCCACTCTCCCTCCCCACCATAGCCCCATTCCCGTTACTTTTGGGTTCCCCTCGCAAGTGTGTTAATTGAAATTGTAAATTAACATCATTTATTCATACCTATGCGAGAGGTAGGTACGTAAGACAATTTTACACATTTTTAAGCAATAGTCCGGGCGGCCGCTGCAAGATTACTATCATCGAGTTACTGGAAACCACGAGAAGAAGACCTAAAATAGGTAGGAAAAAAATTGGTCTACTGGGGCTAAGCTAAGGGATCCGTGGCGGTGAGAAGTTGTGTTACCCACTTTGGACCATCATTACCTCATGTGGTTACTAAAACCTTTTCGATGGTTTTAGTTTCTCTTAATAGAGTCATTTCTCATTCTCTCACTCATTATGGCGGCCGAGCGCTGTGTTGGAGGTTTCGCGCGCTCGGCCGACATCATTCTTAGACTGGATATCATACTCGTAACTTCTCACCGCCACGGACCCCAGGCTCACCCCCGCAAACCAAAATGTTTCCTACCTTTTTCAGGTCGTCTTCTTCTTTCGGGGAAGGTGGCATTTCCATTAAGTCCTACTAGTTAAACTAGTCCACCTAATTTTAAGTGTTGTGCAAATTGTTCAGCATCAATCGACAATATTGTAATGCATGATGTGCTTACCTGAAAGAAATTGGTACACTGGTCTATCAGTTTATTTGATGTATCTCATCCTTGTACACGTGTATTCAATTGTTGGTGAGCCAAATAAATAAAATAAAAAATAAAATAAAATAAAGTCGATACGAAATGCAACGTTCGCATTCTCGTCTCAGTCGCAATCAGTCCAAACTTTATGAACATTTAGGCTTTTTTAACAGATTTTCACTAAGATGCGAATGCGAACGTTTTTAAAAATTGTAGAATTATTATTAGGCCTCATAACGATCACAAAACATTTTTTTTCATGCAGGTACAGCTCCGATATACGATCAGAGTCGCAGAATGCCGACACCGCTCTACTTCTCACACCAACGTGGTCACACGCCATTGAACTTCGGTGCTGCTCCTTCACCATCATACTTCGCAGTTCCAGAGTAAGAGTGTTGCCACACCAATCGATCGATCGTCGATCGATACCATCAATCAATGGTAGAATGGATTAACTAGTCGCCGTCGATCGTTATTTTCTACTTCCTTTTTCGATCAGACAAAGTTACCACACGATTTGATCAACGTCGATCGATGATATCGATCGATTTAAGTAGTAAAGCCTAAGACATTTATTAAACCAATATTTAAATATGGCTAGCAATACCGATTTTTCAAAAATCTAATAATGCAGTTTTAGTTTTCATCAAAATCGGGCACGTGACTCACATTCAGATACATTTATTTCCAAAAACATGTGTACCTACATTATATATAGGTACATGGTATTATTATTGGTGTTTTAAGGTACGTATTTTATTGGCTCAACATATTTGACCATGGCTGGTCTACAAATTAGGTCGAAGATAATAAAATTACAAAACAAAAATACAAAGAAAAACACAATAAACAAATCAACAATTAACATTAATAATATTAAATTAAAAAATAGGTCAATGGATATGCGATTCAAAAAAGTATCTTCAGAGCGATTATTTTAAGGTTAAGGTTATCATTTAAAAATTCATTGACATTATAATAGGCTTTTTCAGTCAGTATTCTTTTTAATGTTTTCCTAAGCTGGTCTGTATTTAACTTCTTAACATAGTTATGGGGGTTATTTCTGACAAATATGGCTATTTCCAAAATATAAAGTGACGGAAGTGTTAGTATTTTATGCTTTGTAAAAAGTGGCTTACAGCTCTCAGTACTTTGGATACCGAACATGGCTCGTAGGCATCGCTTTTGCATTATAAATGCCATATCTTTATTTGATGAGTTGCCCCAAAAAATAATGCCATATCTGAGGACAGATTCAACAAGTCCATAATAAGCCGAGTGTTACTCTCATCAGTGTTGATGGATGGAGCAAGTTGGTACAAAGCATAATGATTGACTACTGATTTTTTTACATAGTTTGTCAATGTGTTCTATCTATAATTAAACCGAGGAAACGAGCATTAGTTACTTCATCTATAGTGTAATTCTCATAAATCAAATTTACATTTAATGGATTATGCGATCTTTGTCCAAAGTGCATTATATTGGTTTTTGATACATTTATTTTTAAATTATTATTATCAAGCCAAGAAATTATAGATGTCAGTGAATTATTTATGTCAGATTTATAATTATGCAATTGAAACTGTACTGTCATCAGCAAATAAAGTCATAGGTTGAATCGTTGCCTTTGGAAAGTCGTTGATATAAATAGTAAACAACGGCGGCCCCAGCACACTGCCTTGTGGAACACCGTTTGTGACATATTTCCTCACGGAGCTGAATGTTTTTTCTTTTTTTGTTTTAGGATTCACTCTAGTTATTACCGTTATCTGTTGTCGATTCGTTAAATAGGATCGAATCAACATCATATATTGTGATCCACGTAATCAAACGCCTGTGACATATCACAATAAATAGCACAAACTGGAACTCTTTTGTCAACGTGGCAGATAACATTTTGGATGAATTCATAAATGGCCATATTTATGGTTTTGTTTTGTCGAAAGCCCTTTTGTTCATCACACAAAATGTTATTCTTTTCAAGATATGAATCAAGTTCACCAAAAACATATTTTTCAATTTTTTTTGAAAATATCAGTGATTTTCGATATTCCTCATAGATACGGATTTACTCCTTTCAGTGTTTTTCGATATTCCTCATAGGTAAGGATTTAGTCATCCACGCAAACTTTAAAAATTCACCCTGTATAGGTACGTAGTACGGTAGGTAGTAGGTACGGATTCGATTACAAAAAATATTTAATTAATACACAAATACACTACAGCTGAGTGTAAGATGCAACGTACCTATTATCTCGGATAAATGCACGGTTTTCTTTCTTTCTTTTCTGTCTCGAGAACACTACATGGGATGCGATCAAACTTTATTTGTTTATCTTTTACTTCCCCAACAGATATCTTCAAGAGTATTCAGTAAACGGTCTACGCAGCGGTCACGCAGACCTTCCTCATACCCGCAGAGAGCCAGAGAGCGCACGCCTACCTACAGCCCATAACCAGCCGCCAGTTCCAGCGCAGGAGACGGTAACACACAATGAAGAACAGGTTACTCGAGGAGACCAAGAAGCTACCAGCAATTACTACACTCTTCCAAGGGACAGAAAAGATAACATTCCCATCGTACATGGGGCAGGAAACGAACAGGAACGTTCGTCAAACAACGTACACGATCGATCACGGAACCAAGGAGATGGTGCACGTAGCGCTCCGAGCACACATCGGTACCGGCGCGGTGTGCCAATGTACCCCCGCGCGCGGTCTCACAACAACCGATCAAGCCACTCAACCTCAGCTCGGACCAATCGGAGAAACCGCAGAAATGTTAGGGCACGACGCCCCCGACCCGTTTACACTACCCATACTGAGGACAGTGGAGATACAACCACTGGCCCTTCTGAACAACGGCGGGGATTTCGACATGCACGTGACTTGCCACTAGATCTCTCTAGTAACAACAATCCACCACATCGTCTCCCGTACTCCAGTAACCTCGTGGATACCTCATCACAGAACAGGTAAAGGAAGAAACTAAATTGTATTCTATAGTACCTATCTCAGTTATTACAGAGAAACAGTCATGGTCATATGTGTGGTTTTGGCAAAGGAAAAGTCACACTTTTCCTAGTTTTTTCTAGCTAGTGTAGTCAAAATCAAAACGTCTAGTCAAATTAGAGGATTCACCTCAGCTGTAAACTTGTATGAACTTTTATTTAGCTGCAAAAGTTTGGTTCAACAAAATTGAGTTTTTACGTTTATAATTGTCGTGTATTTTAAGAAAAATCATGTGAGTCTATGGTTTCACCGAAGCATTTTGCAACAGGTACACATTATGTTGTTTTCTTGCGCAGACCGTCACTGCGGAATGCGCACCCCCTGCACGGACCGGGGCCCGCCTCGCTGCACCCGCCACACCATCACGGCCCGCCGGGACGCTGCACCAGGTGCCCCGACCAGAGCTCCAGCCATGCCCACTAAATATCATCCAAACGATTCGATATTAGGTAGGTGAACGGGACACAACGACTTAGGAATATATAATTGTACGCACAGCTAAGGTACATGCTGAAGCCTTTCAGGACTATTCATAAAACAATCCTAATATATGATTAGTATTAATAGTGATTGTCGGATTCTTAGCTCAAATTCTCCATACAAATGATTAAAGCATCTGCTAAATAGTATTGAACTCAGTAGGTACATGTACATCTTTGGCAGTCGTTACGGATTGTCAGAAGCCAGACGCTCTACCAGCAGTCGCCCACAAGTACTGTGTCACCTAGTTACTGGGCTCTGTGTAGGTCACATAGGCAGTCGCTTTACTTAAAGTACTGGTATAGAAAAAATAAAAAAATGCAAAGAATATTAACTCTTTTAAAAGTTCTTAAGTATTTTTCCTCGACAAGCGTGCTCCACCGTCGCCGCGTCATCACTTACCATTAGAGGCTAAGATAGTGGTCATACGCTAGCCACGCGATAAGAAATTAAGAATAAAATAATTGGAAAGAAAGAAATAGTACATTTTGATGCAAGTGTGGAAAGTTTGTCATTGCAGCCGAGGCGAAATAGACAACGTTTTTCAAAACGCTTACTCGAATAAATAACTCAATTTCATGGAAACATAATTTAGTAACAATTCTGTTGCCACCAGTCCCTTGTAATAATGTGTAATACAATCAATTGAATAGACAGCTGACCAGCGACTTTTCCGAACTAGTGCGAAATCTACTTAATTTCGTACCTAAAATCTGGCTGTGCTAGGAGCCAGTTTTCTATTAAGAGTATTAGAAAAACCTTCACCCATTAAAAACATAAATGTGAAAATCGGACCCAAGTTTAATGTTAATGTTAAAAAATTGAGATCTTAATCATCTTAATGGATGACAAGTTGTGTAGATAATTCTGAAATAATATATATTAAGGCTCAAGATTTGACTTCACTGGTTTTTACCTGCAAATAAAATGTTTAGAAGAGTAACATATTATTTATTTAAACTTAATGTAGGTACCGACAATAGTGGTACATGGGCGGACTTAATGCATCAAGGCATTCTCTACCAGCCAACCTTTGGGTTAAAAAGACTACACTGTGACTGTATTATGTTGACCTTTTAATATAAAAACTGTAACTTGCGTATTTAGTCGTGACCGATTTCGGCCATGGCGGCCAATCTCAAGCGAGACATTTTTTATAGTGCACAAGTGTGTGCGCAAACATAGGTGCACTCTCTCTTCCATTACTCTCATATCCCGATAGGACAGCAACCCGACGTGTCGGACCGGAGAGAGATCTGGCGTAGGACCAACTAACGGCTTAACGTGCTTTCCGAGGCACGAAACTTGCATATAACATGTAGGTATGTGAAATCCTTGTTGACTACGGAACCCTAAAAAGTGTTAGTAAAATCAACAAAAAACAGTGTGTGCCTCACGGCTGCGCCTTTTCATTTCAACAATGTTGCCAGAGAGATGCTGTCGGACGCTGTTCTCCCGATGAACATTGATTGACGAGTGACGGACCAAACAGTTGAAATCGCAGATAGAACCTGGGTAGTTTTTTTCTGCTCTTTTTTGGCCTCCTAACTTCCGTATAAAAATGGAACCCGTTTCCCTTACCTTTCAAATATTTTCAACACATTTGCTTAAAAAACGCATTAAAGAAGGCTTCGTAAATGCGTAGGTACACAGTGTTCGAAAGTTAAAAATTACGCACCATACAATGGAAAGTGCGTTAAAATACGTACTCTCATCTAAGTTATACCTATTTTACCGCACTCCTCGTATAGCGCCGTGCGTATCGCTTACGGTTTTTTTTTTAGTTACAAAAAAATATGAGAATTCCACCAAGGAGTTTCAAATTACTAGAATAAATAAGCTGAATGATCGAAACTCGTAAACGCTTTTGCTCAATACGTTTGTCTTACTTTAATACTAAACAGAAAATGAGACGAGTAGAATAGAATAGAATATTTATTTTGCGTAAAATATGTACCTACATGCTCTGAAGTTAAAATCATATTTTGCTTACTCATCTTAAGCATGCAAAAAAATAATTAAAATAACAACAACTAAAAACTACGTACCTACTTTTTTTTAAGGATGGGAAATCATCAAATGACTTCTTCCGCTCTGGGCGGAGCGGAAGGGCGTGTCAGACTCTTACTGACTAAAACCCATACGTGTTCCTTCTAAAGCCCTTTGCGTTCCAGGGCCGCGGTGACTCTTTCGAACAAATTCCGCAACCCTAGCAGGCTCTGGCCCTAGCGGGCCCCGTCTTTTATGCTGACATATCTTTGAGGCGCGCGTGAAACACAACGCGCCATCGACCCGGGCCTGGTGGTGGTCGGACGGCGAGCCAAAACAGAGATCATTTTAAAACTTTAATTAACATTTTTTTTTCTGAGACAATACTAAAAGAATATTTTAAGACTATAATACACTTCAGTTTTTTTCTGAGATTATGCTTAGCAAAACAAAAGAAAGACGAAAGATGCAGTTTGACGATTCTAATTTTCACAACGCGCCTGAGGCGCCATTTGCAGATTCGCGCTATTTTCATACATGGAACGTCAAAGATTTTTGCGACTTTCCGACTGATATCTAAAAACTAAGTTTGTTTCATTACTTACTTACCTACCTAAAATGTAGGTACTGTTTTCTCGCAAATGTGTTGAAAAACGTTGTCTGGCACACGTGCGGCAATTGGTTTTTACAAACTCGTGACTATGTCTACTCGTTTGTAAAAACCAACTTACCGCACTAGTATTATAAATAACAAACTATTCCTCGTTGCGACTGTCTGACTCAGCCAATTTGCTTCGAATCTACTGGACAGTATCAGTTGAAATTTCATAGGTAGGTAGGTAGGTTCCTACACTCCTGTGCAACTCCTGTGACCCACCCACGGACGCGCTACGTTAATAAATTAATTAATGTGGAATATGGCATCAAGTTTTGCGGGACAAATAAGAGAAATAAAAAAAAAAATGTTTTCAACCTATGTCGCGTGATATGAAAAATTAAAACATAGATACAATTTTAATGAATAGGTAGTTTCGAAGATATTTAAGAGATAGATAAAATTCTCCGGTTCCACCCTTAGATACCTTGTATATAATAAAGTTTTGAAAAATAAGTGTTTAATACCTACCTACAAAAAAGAGTTCTTTGCATATACTTACCTATAGATATTACAGGAAAAGCTATTAAAAGTAGGTACCTATAGGTACTTAGGTAACTATGGTTTAAAAATTAAACTTTCGCGTCCGATTTCACTCGCACTTGTTTATAAAAAATGTGCATAGTACCTACTTATACTTTTTGTTTCTTGTCGATATTCATAGGTACATCGCAATCTTACTAAAGTACCTGAGTACCTACCTACTTACCCAATTATTTATTATGTTACTTACAGGCCCAATCTGAGCGACCTGGTCACGAAAGTCGAGTAAAAGTGGAAGCTGGAGGGCGATCACCGGAAGCCGAGAGAAGCATTCAATTTGTTCAGCCGTGCCAGCGTCACTCAAAAGGCCTATTCTATATAATTGTGTAGGTAGTTTTATGTAGGTACATAATTTATGTGTGTAGGTACCTACATAATATTAGGAATTGTTGTCGATTGGAGAATAGTAGTGCTAAGTGAAAAAAGTTGGCACCAGAAGTTTTTCCTTAAAGGAGCGCTGTGTTTGTAACTTTTCAAAGTAATATTTCAGTACAGTCAGTGCCATCTAACGACTTGGCGAATGATTACAGCAAGCATAAAATATGTCACTAACACTCAACTTAGCGCCATCTACACCAAACAATCTGTACTAAGAATTTGTCAGTGACCATACCAAAAGCAAAAAAAATAAAAAAAATACTGTTATCGATGTTTTTAAAGTATAATATTAGATATTGTTGTTGTATTTCTGTGTTTCTCTCTATGTTTAGATTAAAGCCGTTTGATTATAAATGTTGTGTATGTAATAGACGGGTCCTTGCTAGTCATAATCATTCCATGTTTTAAGCGTCATTGCTGAGGCGTAATATATATTTGCGTAGGTACCTTATCTATTTTATAATTATTATATTGTCATTAATTTATTTATTATTAGTTACTTTACGTTAGTTGATATTGTGAATTCATTAAAATATATTATCTTATCTATTTTAAAATGATTATATTTTCATTAATTTATTTATTATTAGTTACTTTACGTTACCTGTTTATAATGTGAATGCATTTAAAATATATTATACCTACAACTGTATAAGCACCTTCAAAATTAAAGATAGTACCTAATATAATCATGAAATATTAAATAGATATATTTACCTAATGTTTAAATTACTAATGCATAAAATGTTTAAAAATTAAGATGAATATATATGACAAAAACAAAAAAAAATATTGATGTTTGTATGTTTATGTATATATTATAGTCTTCCTTGCCGATTTCGACAACGGCGACCCCATGACACTGCTTCCGGTAATGTTTCCAATGTTGTATAATTAGTTAGTTACCTACATTATGTTTTCTATAATTATATTGTTTTTTATTTAATTAAAGATAGTACTTTAGTCTTGAAATATTAATTTAGGTAATGTTATACTTACTTATGTATTTAATGAACAAACATTAAGATCAATATTGACAAAAACATAAAATTAAAATATAATTTATGTGTAGGTAATGTTTATGATGTTGTGTAATTAGTTAGTTACATTGTTTTCGTTTTCAATATATTATTCTCGTTGCTCTTCTGTTCATCATTATTTCCTTTTCTTTTTATAAACAAGCACGAGCGTACCCCAACACCTTAGGAGGCTCTCGTTCGGCAGCTGAATCAAGGGTCTTCATTCAGAAAGTCCGCTCCGCTGCTCCGTGTCGAGAAACCTAACGCAGGTTTCTCTCTTAATTTAGATTAGCTTTGACCCTAATCCCGATGCCGGTGGGATTTTCGATATTTTTATCCCTCAAATATTTATAAATGTCATTAATAATAGTGTAGGTATGTTAAAATGAATAAAACAAAATAATAATACTTAGATCTTTATTTTCTCGCCATCAATATTACATTAAATCATGTGCATAATCTTCGACAAAAATGTTTCCGAAGTAGGACAGTCCCGCGAGCTGTAGGACAGTCCCGCGAGCTGTGGTACAGGTCACCCGGCTTCCTTTGCTTACAATGATACATTTTAATTTAAAAAAAAACAATGGTTTAAACAAAGATAGCAAATCCTACATTGTAAGTGTATTGAAAAACTATAAAATTACTAGAAAGTTTGACAAAATGCTGTAATTTTAGACAAGACAACAATATCGGACTGTCACGCGTAGGGTTCCATACCATAAATCGAAAAGAAAACAGTTTCTTGTATAATTTTTAATACAATTTATTTATTTTTATTTGTTGCTAAAGCGGCTATAGAAATACACACTATGTGGATATTTCAACCGACTTCATAATACGGTTCTTGAGATAGGTTCCAATTTTACAAAGTCAGAATAAACAGTAAGACAGAACGAAAACCATAACAAAAAAAGGAGGAAGGATCTATAATTAAAATTCAGGGAAGTGTACAAATAAGAGACAAGTACTTTAGTCCAAAGAAGACCGGAAGTGTAAGCCAGTCATCATTGCACATTATTTATTAATTAAAGTTTTACCCACCATTAACAACACTATTGTTTAGAGTTTAGTTTAAGCAAAATTATCTTATGTATGTATATATGAATTATTGTTTTGGAAATAAATAATTTTTCGTTCTTTCTTCTTTCTTTTAAAACCCCACATTCCATACATATTATATTCTATGTATCTAGGTTCTACTGAGCTTCACAACAATGCTCTCAAGTTTCTCTTCTCATTAATTCTAGACCTATTCTTAATACCAAATCATACTTAACAATACCTGTTGAATTTCAAGTAAATACTTACTTAAAATTGCTCTGAATACAGTTACGTTTCCCAAATATCGATTTTTCAAATATTCAAATATCTGAATAGTCAATCAACCAATTTGGCATAATTATGAAATTTTCTTTAAAGAATAAATATTAAGAGCCTTTTATAAAAATACATTTTTATTATTTGCCGAAACTTTATAGCCGGTTCGTTTCCTGTCTACATTTTCCGTAGCTAGTACACAAAGGGATTGTATCACTAAGTCTGGTTCCCAACATGCTCCTTCATGTTGGGAACCAGACTTAGTGATACAATCAGAAATTCTGAAATAAGAAGGAAAACTGAAGTTACAGATATAGAGCATTACATCACATATAATAACTGGTATAGAGCATTTAAAGTGGGGTCGGACAGGACATATGTATGTATGTGTATGTGTGTGTATGTATGTTGTCTTCTAGTGTATTCTCTTCACTAGAAGACAGGGGCGTCCGAAAGCAAGGATTTATTGGACCAGAGTAGCAGAGGATAGACCTCAGTGGAGAGAGCTGGAGAAGGCCTATGCTATAACAAATAGAATTTGAAAATATTATGTATTTCCAATTTTGTAGCGAATTCGGAAGAAAACGTCACACAATGAAATACATAAATTACATATGTAGGTATATCTACAATATTACAACTTATTATAATTAAATTGTTTTTAAAGTAGGTCCTGAAGAGCCATTGCTATTTATGACAATCACCAAAGGATTATAAAGACATTGATGAGCTTTCACCAAAATAAATGTTTCAAAGTAAGGTTGCAAATGAAAGGTGCCGTGCACAGTTTTCAATCAACGCCATCTAGCGAATTACATAAGAACTACAACTACCAAACTACTACATCACGAGTAATCTCCGCCAGATACATTCTGAGGCCGCCGCAGGCCAATCCAGAAACAGCCGACGTCCTCCTGGATTCGCCATAATTTAAAAAAAGCAGTTAAGTACATTACAACGTCAAAACTCCCATAACACGCTATTGTTGGTTGAAAAGGGGCCAGAACCTTTATGGCATAGCTACCCGACCACCATTTTAACTTTTTCCCAAAGTATGAAGACATATTTTGTGGAAAAGTCACCGATAGAACAATGGCAAACATTGAAAATGAATTGTTTATTGCCAGATTATCACCCAAATAGCACACATAAATATGAGTAAATAATAAAAAATAAGTTGCAAAAACATGACAAATGCAAACTTGGACGCCGCGAATCATGTTGTCATTATTAAAATGAATTAATTAATAATGACGCACAGTGTTTTATGAAGCCCATTTTGCGCTGTGTGACGTGCATAATGCGGATTGTAAGATACGACCGACGGAGCTTGGCGAGGCCGAATTTCGCGCAGAAGGTTGTGAATGTGCAAAGTCAAAGTCAATTTATTTTTTTCAACTAGACCATTAAAAGGCACTTTTGAACTAGTTGTTCATACGCAAAAAGTAGATTCTTAAAGGAGAAGAACAGACAAAAATCTCCATAGTTCCTTTTTTCAAATACCTATAAGCTTTACAATATTTTGTATACATACATTGATCAATTTTGATTATAGAATTTGAACGTTATTATGTAAGGCAAAGTTTGTTGTTCTATTTAATAATGACTCGTTTAATAATGACGTCGCGCCCGCTACCCAGCCCCCCCCCCCCTTGACTCTGTTTGAGGTCTTAAGATTTTGCACAACGTCATTGAAGATATTAGTTTAACACCGAGTCCTGGAACAGCTGATTACACAAGGTTTACTGGACCTGAAATCTTTCACCACAGCCGTCAGATTTTCTTCCAAGGATGCAGCTCTTCGGATCTACATGTGGATAGGTCGGCTACAGCGGGAACCTGTAATTTGAGAAGACATAGTTAATGACTAAAAACGAACGTGAACGTGGAGGAAGGCGTATTTTCTGTTGTTTAGTATGTCACATCCGCTAGCCCCTCACTCTGAGACCAATCGGGGATGAGATGGTGTGAAAGTTTGTATGAAAGAATCTGAATGCATAGTCTGATGAATTAGCTCAGCTTTAATAAAATCTACTATGGTACAAACCTGATGATATACCGTTGAACAAATTTAAAGAGGACATGGACTCTATGAATTGGCTTGCGACAGCTGCGTTAGGTGACGAAAACGCAAGAATGACTCAACTCAACTATATACAGGTGAATTTTTAAAGTGTGCGTGGGTAGCCAAATCCGAAACTATGAGGAATATCACTGAAAAACACTAAAACTCCTTTCAGTGTTTTTCAGTTATATTCTTCATAGTCATCAGCTCTCAAGCCTGATTTTAATGAAAACCAAAACTGCATTATTGGATTTTTGACAAATCATTGACGGAATGTGTCAGATTTCAGTCCGAAACAGAAGACTTAATTAACCAATTAGAGGTATGATGTGGGTATATTCCACCAGATCTTGTCTACACCCAGTTCGGAGGCTGCCTTCAAAGTTTTTAAGTTCGCTAAGTTACGATTTAGTTAAGTAATCTATTGCATAAGGTCAGAGCGGCATAATACATGCTTTGCTTTAATTTAAATACAAATTATGAAATACTATCTCGCATGTATTTAAAACTAGCTTCCGCCCGCGGCTTCGCCCGCGTGAAATTAGTTTTTGTCAATTCTGCTTCCTTATGTCTAAGAGACTCTTACAGGGGCCAGCCTCACGTAGTGTGCAAAAATATTTTTAAATTACCTATTTTAAAACATTTTTGTACACAACGTTTGCTGTTTTGTTAACATTTGTTAAAATGTGGAGATTGTTTGGACTTGACACTCGCGAGCAGGCCACGTAAAGTTGGCCATGCGAAAAACAGTTTTTCTCTAAATGGACACCCGCTACTTTAAGTGTTTGCCCTTGCGCTTTGTTAATGGTCATTGCGAAGGCTGGTATGAGGGGAAACTGGATTCTTTTAAACTGAAACGGTAAATCTGTAGGGATCATGGGTATGCGTGGAATCAAAACTTCTTCATCTTTCGCTATACCTGTCATTATAATTGCTCTAATAATATTGCGTCCTAGCTGCGTAATTTGCAATCGAGTCCCGTTGCATAGTCTCGGCGCTTCGAGATTTCTCATTAATAAAACTGGAACCCCAACTTTCAGTCTCAGCTTATGAGACGGCACTCCTGACAGCTCTAAAGAGTTTAGAAACTCGGTAGGATAAGACGTCACCTGTTCACTGTCCATGACAATATCTACCGACAAATATTCGACAACATCGCCTTGCACATGTGACATCATTCGTTCATTGATCTGTCCCACGATTTCATTGGTCGGTGCTAATATTGCCCTTTCACACAGCCATTCTCTATTCCTCATGTTATGTTCTAAACCGGGATAGACGTTGTTCTTAAGATCTTCCAAGTTGTGGACAGCATTACAAAATTCTTGATTTAATGTAATCATGCCGTTAGCGTCCGTAGTCATTCGACCTTCACCGATTTTCAATAGAGCAGCTGCATATTGCCCCGATTGCGTATCATTATGTAGTTGTATCTACTCGCATGTTTTTAGTGAGACAAAATTTTTTTACATGGACCCATAATGTAGACGCTTTCAAACATGCATTTATCTCATCTGCTGGAGTGCCTCTAGTAATGACAGGTAGTGTCTGTCGAAAATCACCAGCAAGCAGCACTACCATCCCACCCATTAAACTCGGGTTACTTCTGATATCTTTCAGAGTCCGATTGAGCGCCTCGATCGCTTTTTTATGCGACATTGTGCACTCATCCCACACCAACAGCTTGCATTGCTGTAGCATTCGGCCACGATCGCTGTTTTTTGTTATGTTACAAACTGGAATTTCCTCATGATGTAAATTTAATGGGAGTTTAAGTACTGAATGTGCCGTGCGGCCTCCATCGAGCAGCGTCGCTGCAATTCCAGAGGAAGCTACAGCAATAGCTATTCCTTTGTCTTTGCGAATTTGGGCTAAAACTAAATTTAATAGAAAAGTTTTTCCAGTGCCTCCTGGCGCATCTAAGAAAAACAATCCACCCTCACCATTATCGATTCTTTGCACAATAATATCAAAGACAAATTTTTGTTCCGTGTTTAATCGAGGAACTGACTCTGATATTTGTTGCTGTAAAGAAGAGACATTGTAGTCCAGTTCTCTTATTAAATCACTACTGACTTCTCCGATTCTTTGTGGCCGGTTCATTCCAAAATCTGATAATGTCTTCCCAGATATAACCATCACTTGGTCTTCAATCTTAGTTAGCGCCTCGTTATATATTAAATCATTATATGTGACATTGGGATTATTTTGTTGTGGTCTGTGCAAAATATCGTCAGACATATCATTTTGGTACTTTTCCCATAATATCTGAGGATTTGAAAGACCACACGTAGCTATGAGAATGGCAAAAAGATCTCTCACCTTAGCTGCTGATCTACATTGTGCAGCCTCTTCTAATGTCGAGTCCCAATGATTATCATTCTCTAACAATCCTCTAGTTTCACAGGCTTCTCGGAAGGTAACAAACGTTTGACCATTGTAGTTCTTGAGATCATTGAACGAAGTTGGCCCACGCACGTGGTGTAGCAGTAGTCTCAAACAAAAGCATTCAATGTTGCTAACGTGGACAGTATAGACCCGTCCTAATGCATCTCCAGATTTAACGCCAGGCCAATCTAGAACAGCAGTTCCTTGAATTCGGCATTTCCAACATTTTCTACCTGCATCCCACGTGTAATACCGAGGTACCTGATCGTACAAAAGTGTTTTTGCAAATTCATCTGATCTGCAAAGGTCAAAAAAGGCGGTCAAAGTGGTTTTTGGTGGTGTTATCACTCGCTGGTGAAAATTATTTTCATTAAAATAAATTCGTTCACCATTCTCTAGATGCACACTGAGGTGCGTAACAGTAGGATGCCTTTCATGCAAAGGAAACCCTAACAGGCGCCAGACAGCTTCGTTGCTGCTGACATAGCGACCAGACTGAAACGTTTGTACTTCGTCTACTGGGTTTGAGGATTCTGAGCTTCTGAAATTAAAAATAGCTTGATCGCTGCCTTTATTAATATACTTGCAGATGTATTTGATTGCACGTACGGAACCGCAAGCTTCTACATTTATATGGGCGTTAAAAGTTTTTAATAGAACAGGCGAATATGGTACTACCCAACTATTATCGACAGAAACTTGACTACCATTTCGGAGTTTAACAGATGCCGTCCGGCCTCCGTCTTCTGGTGCTCTTCTACGATACATCGGGTAGCCATTCTCATTATGGAGAGTCTCTTTCAGTAGGTTGCGAGGAAATTTTTTTGTGCATTTACGGTCTTTCATGCACGGGCACTGAGGGTTTTCAGCCCCGCATGGACCATGGATCATGTTTTTCATAACAATATCATAAAGTGCCTTGTCATTGTTAGGATCTGGTATTTCAGCGCTTATAATTTTATCGATTTGGTCAGGTCGCAATTTATCTTTTAACCAAAACAAAATGTGGGCATGTGGGAGTCCTCGCTTCTGCCACTCAATGGAATACATAAAGCATTGCACTTCTCCAAAAAACCTTCCTTTAGTTATTACAGTCATAAGCTTTTTAACTTTTAACCTAAACACTCTGGCAATGACATCGTGCCTATCGTTGGCGCTTTGACCTGGCATTAATTCATCAACTATTTCAGACCAAGATGGATTGCAGGTGAAGGTTACAAATAAATCACTTCTAAATTACATGTTCCTAGATTCAGTGGTTAAGATTTCGTATACAAAAAGTTTGGATTTGTAGTTCTCGTTCCGAATCCGTTCCGTTCGAATTTCGGGAATTCCGTTTGTAGAAAAACTCTGCACATCCTATGAGACCTAGGTACCAAGATTCGTGGTCTTATCTTCAATTCAACCCCTATTTCACCCCCACACTGGTAAATATGCTAGAACAAACGATTTTTTGTTTCTTATAACGTGATATTTGACGACCTTGCATACTAACTTTCAACCCTTATTTCACCCCCTAGCTGGTCGAAATTTCAAAAATGCTGGAACAAATGTTTAATGATTTCATATCAAGCGCTTAAATATAAAGTTTCATGGTTTTATCTTTTAAAATTAAAAATTCCCATACAAACTTTCAACCCCTATTTCAACCCCTTCATCCCTTTTTTTTTAAATAAAAAGTAGCCTATGTTTTGTCTCAGGGTCTAAAGATTGTCTGTACCAAATTTCATCAAAATCGGTTGCGGGGTTTAAGCGGGAAAGCGTAACGTTCAGACAAACACACAGACAGACAGAGTTACTTTCGCATTTATAATATTAGTTGGGATACGAAATACAAAATACTTTTAAGTCGTGTATTTTAAACATAAAATACTGTATTTTAACTATTTTTATTTAAAATGCAAAATACTATTTAGAAAATATTGTCAGGTATTAGGTTAGGTTAGCCTTTTTGCTTACGAAAGCTATGGACCGCTGTTTTCTGCAGAACGCACCCATTAATAAGATTGCTCAATGTATTTTTGTTCAAATGTGTTTTGAATTATTCGAAATACTAACTAAAAAATACCTCAGCGTCATGTATTTCAATTAATACAAATTACATTTTTAAGAAGTAATTTAAATACAAATTCCAAATACGTATTTGTATTTCAATTACAAGTAATACAAATACTGCCCAACCCTCTATAAGGTACGATGGGACTGGCATACAGTCGTGTAAAAGTCCCTAATTAAAAATAGAGAGAAAAAAAAAGATTGGACTGTGGAATTTGCTTTTGAAAGGATTTTGCTCCAAAGCTAAAGATGACACCAACATTGATGCTATGGGCCTTTATAAAAATGCATGCTTCTAGAATGCCCACGCACTCGCCCGTAAATTCTAACAATTGTACAGGGTATTTCAATTGCATAACAATTTTGGAGTTGTGGTAGTAGACCGCCACAATAGTGCAGCTGGAGTCCGATCATTTGGAGGCATCGGTGAAAAATCTCTCGAAATTGTATCATCGCTACACAGCGCTTTGACTCAGCCCGTGGACATTTAAACATCAATTTAAAGCGTCCAGAGACACTCGAAGAGATGACGCAGCGTCGGCAATAGTTATTGGTGAACACAGATTTAGGTCATCAGCATATTGCAAAATACGACAATCATCGTTAAGGAAAGCACCAAGGTCAGCTGTATACAAATTATATCGTAACGGACTGAGAACACAGCCTTGGGGGAGGCCCTTCCATGATTCCGAGACATCAAATTGCTTGTTGCATGTTTTGTCCTCGTGTCAGTCATGCCAATGTCAGTCTAATAAAGTAGCAGTTGATTGCAATGCGCAACGGTGGTTTTATTTGGTAGCTGACAGAAGGCCAATTCTCATTAAAAGCGTTCAATATCATCTCAGTGACAATTACTTGTAAAAATGTTGAATTTACTCAAATACTTAAACTTTATTTGCATTCCACAATGTGTTCTTAGGTGGTAAATTTAAAAAAGAATTATGGACCCTGTCGGTCACAGCAAAAAAACAAAAATATGTAGGAGAGGAAGGTTTAAATAGCTAAATTTATGTCTTAAATAAATCCAACAATACTATAAAACAATGCAGTATCAACAACATTAGTTATGCTGACGACATGATGCTGCTGAGCCCAACGGTCAGGTCGCTCAGGGAGCTACTTGCGTGTTGTGAGTCCTATGTTCAGGCACTTGGCCTACTGTACAATGTTGCTAAGAGCGAATTCATGGTCTTTAAGGCGGTGAGTGGTAAATGTCCAGATTCTGTACCTGCAATTAGGCTTAACGGTAATGAACTAAATCGTGTTTACCAGTTCAAATATCTGGGACATTACTTGACTGACGACCTTAAGGATCATGCTGATATTGAGCGGGAACGTAGGGCGCTGGCAGTTCGATGTAACATGTTGGCACGCAGGTTTGCACGTTGTAGCAAACAAGTTAAGGTAACGCTTTTTAAAGCGTATTGTCAAGTGTTTTACACGTGCAGCCCGTGGACCAACTATACTTTGCGGACTATCAGCGCCCTGCGAGTCCAATATAATAATGGGTTCAGGATGTTGATGGGACTGGCCCGGTTCTGTAGTGCTTCTGGCATGTTCGCACAGGCACACGTTAATGACTTCCATGCCATCATTAGACAGAAGTCTGCCTCGCTGCTCTGCAGAGTGCGGGCCAGTTCCAACTCCATCCTGAAAACCATTGCAGGGAGATACGATTCACCTATATTGTATGATATTGTGCAAAGATGTATCTCCAACAATAGGCTTGTAACGTTATAAAATACTAACATAGTTTTTTAAGATATCTTTTTTACTAACCCCTATGGATGTACTTGTCCGAAATAAAGATTATTTTATTTTATTTTATTATTTATTTTTATATTAGGGACTCTTTATACCTTATATTTTATTATTTAAATATTCCTTTATACTATAACAGCATTTTTCAATTAAATATTTTTTTAGTTTTTTTATACATTTGTTTATTTATCTTCTTTTTTTATTAGTTTAGGTAGTTTGTTATATATTTTTATGGACATCACATACGGACTTGTTGAATGTAGTTTTAGTCGAGAATTCGGAATGTTTAATCTTGATTTGTGTTTGGAGTGTGTAACGTGCTTGTATGTCCTCGCGCTTTGTATAAAATTCTTGATATTTACGAACAAATTTGCAGGTTTCTAATATGTATACTGGGGAGTGTTAAAACATTATAATTTTGGAAATGAGGTTTGCAGCTGTCAGTTTGATCGATGTTTATGAGGATTCTTACTAATTTTTTAGAAGAGTAGGTAAAAAGTGTAGGTGCACCTGTGCTATTTCCCCAAAGGGTAACTCCGTAGCTTAGCCATGCATAAGCATACGTATGGTAGGTGGTAAGCGCTGTTTGTATATTGGTAGTTTTTTTTAAATCAATTTTCGATTTAAGTTTTTGTATGTGGGATTTCCAATTTACATGTGTATCCAAATCTAATAAATACTTCTAAACTAAAACTACTTCACAAACAACACACAAACTTCTACCTAAATTCTTTAACAATATTTATTTTTGAGTTATTAAAAGTAAAATCATGTTAAATGTGTTTTAGATGGGGATGAAAGGTCATTAGTTTAGTTTTGGAGAAGTTTACGTCGAGGTTGTGTCCAAGTAATGATTTTTTGAGTATTGATTTTAGTTCTTCGTTTAGGTTTAAGTTGTTTTGATATGAAACTAATAAAGAAATGTCATCAGCGAATAATACACATGGTCCGTCTATGATGTTAGGTAAGTCGTTCGCTCTCTGTTCTTCAGTGGGTAAGATATAAGCCAATCATGAGCTTTTTCACGAATACCTATTTCTTATAATTTGGAAAGCAATATATTAAATTGGACTTTGTCGTAGGCTTGGTCACATCTAGTAATATGCCTACTGCATATTGTTTTTTATTAACTAGGTACATTTATTTAATGCTTCTTTAACAAATTTGTTTAACTACCAAAGTTGTTGAGCGGTTTTTGCGAAAATCTTTTTGCCATTCATCAAATATTTTATATATTTTTTATTGTATTTGTATATTCGGTCACACCTGGCTTTTTCAAAGATCTTTGAGGCTGCAGGTAAAAGAGCTATTGAGCGGTAATTGCTTGGTGGGCGGTGATCGGTTTAATTGTGACTTTTTTAATAGATCGGGGAAGGCACCTTCAAATGATTGGTTCAGTAGGAGGTAGACCGGTAGCGTCAGTTCTTCTGCGCATTGCCTTAATAAGATTGGCGGTATTCCATCTATCCCATGACTACTTTTATTCTTTAAATGTTTTATTATTATCCCCAAGGGTCTATAGGGCTAAGAGACATGCTATTTTCTGTGGGGTTAAGCTCGGCCGTGACGTCAGGCTCCCGGCTGCCAGGGCTACGTGTTTAGGTTCGGATGTTGTGTTGTTTGTTTGCAATTGGACGTTGATCTTTTTGTTTTTTGATTTCTTGTTCGCTCTCTAATTTATGATGCTCATACATTGGTTTGACCTTATTATGTGATTTCTTAATTTTATTTATGTATTCATTCATTTTTGCTGTCGTAACTAATTTTTAAAATTATATTTTTTTTGTATTTTTTATAATATTGTCTAATTTTTGGATTTTTTGTTTTTAGTGTTTGTATTTTTAACAGTATTTTATTATTGCTAGAGATTTTAATGCCTGTAGTCTTGTAGTTTTGTAGTTTATATCTAAGTTTAATTTTACGTGAAGGAATGGATTGATTTAAAATAGTTATTAATGTATCGTTGAATATTTTGTAGTTTTCATTTATATCTTTATCTGGTAGCAGCAGATCATTCCAGTTTTGTGTACTTAGTATGAATTTGAAGTTTTATATATTTCTAGTGTTGAATATTATTTTTTTAAGTGTACCAGTTTTTTTTTTTTTTGTATAGGTAATATTTAGAGATTTTGTTGACAGTTCGATGCGAATTGAATGTGAAATACGAGAACTTTTGAAAGAAAGAATTCTATCTACTTCTATTTACAAAAAAAAAGAAAAATAAGTGCGTCTCTCGGCTGTACTACAATTGCTGCTCCGATTGAACTTACTTGTTTTTGGATTGGACCGATTGTAAAACCTCTACAGTTATGACGCTTGTTTCTTCTTGTTTTGTTTAAGTCCGGACCAGTCCTGAACGTAGAAGTTGAGCTCGCCATGCCGTCTTCGCTTGGAGCTGTAGTGATATCGCCGGATATTTTTCAGGACCCCCTGATGTCTGAAAATTCCAGAATTGCATATTTACAAGGACATTTCAAATTTACAGTTATTTTCATAGGAAGTTTATACTAAAATTCATAGATCGTTACGACTACTTATTTGCCATTCTCAGATTTTATTTATAAACTACTAGCGTCTGAGTGCGAATTTGAGTTCGGCGACTTCAAAATTGAGTTCAGCAAGAAATGAAAAATGTGGGCTAAAATAAAAACTCATAAGTAACTGATATAAAGCTAACCTGCATGAACACAAGAGGTGAGTCCAAATTAAATGGCAGGCTTTTGAGTTGCATACGGAAATTATATTACACTGGTGTTCAAAGATTAACAAACTACAATTAAGGTAAGTCGTGAATCGTAAAGTACTTGTTGATCAAACTATGGTCTCTACCCAGAAGAACATGTTCAACCTTTTGTGGAAAGCAACAGTTTTGGCAGCGATCTACAACACTACATGAAATTATACATCAGGTAATTACAATGGAGGTAGAGACTGTAGAGTGTCTGTCACTTAACTCTGTTCCGCCAAGCAGATAAAGTCATTGGAGTTTTTTATTAAGGTTGGGGAATCATCAAATTACTTCTTCCGCTCTGGCCGGTGCGGAAGGGAGTGTTAGACTCTTACTGACTAAAACTCTTCAAATGCTCTTTGCGTTCCAAGGCTGCGATGACTCTTTCGAACATATTCCTGAACCTGTACCCGAGTGGGCTGGATGCTGACATCTCTTTGAAGCGCGCGTGGATCACAACGTGCCGTCGACCCGGGCCTAGACTGGCTGAGAAATTACTCTGCGGCTCCCGACGCCCTCCTTCTGTTGTGGCGGTTGGGGTGTGAGGTTAACCTCTCCCTAACGTGTCTCGCTTCCTCCTTCAATAGCATTACTGCGTCGCAGTAGGAGGTGGTTTCTTCCCATGCATCCTCGATTTGTGATCGTCGCTGCCGATCGCCTAGACGAGGACACGGCGGTGCTCCGCCCAAGCAGGGCAGACCTCCACCGTGTCCTCCGGGCGATCCTCACAGTGCTGACAACCGGGCGTGTCCTCCCACCGAATCCGAAACAGGTACCTCGCGAAAAGACATCTATCCCGTATTCGAGGTGTTGGTTGAATTTGCCAGTTTATTTCTTTACTAGAAATTAATAAATAAGTATTTGCCCGCGATTTCGTACGCGCATATTCCATTTTTCCCCATTCCCGTAGTAATTTCGGGAAAACCTCTCTGAGTGCTCCCCTGCGGAGTACAGGGAAGCTACATGCTAAATTTCAGTTTCGGCTGTGCGTTCTCAGTCACTCAGTCACCAGTAACGGAAGAATTTCATATAATTATATTGGATTAAAGTTTAGAATCAATATTTAGACTTTTTTTAATAAGCCTTTAGCCTTTTAAGAATACTTTTTATCACTAGTTCGCTATTGCATCACTGCAAAATTAGCCACGGGCGCGCAGCCTACTTTCCGCTGCTCTGTGTCACCATGGAGTCAATCAGGTCAAGAATGCAATTTATTGTAGGTGTTGGCATAAGTCTTGTCGTTTCGAAAAAATTCTAATTGTTTTTCGAAACAATTTCCGCCACATTCAAAACACTTCCTCATCAAACAAATGCTCCCACTTCTCTCTCTCAACGGAATCACATAAAGTTTCCCAGGCTGCGATTGATTCCTCCTCTTTGCAAATAGAAAAAAACAAAGTCGCATGAAGCCAAGTCAGGACTCGATACTCGCAATATTCGGATACCAAATTTTTGTAAAATCTTTTGAATAAGAGCGCATAGGGGTCTCAGATTTTTCAACGCTGTAAATAATCACTGTGGCAAACAAACTTCTGTATGCCAGCGAGCTCTGACTATTTTCTGTTTATCTGTTTATCTACAGCACAACATTGCCGTTTTACGTAAAAAGGCACGATAGTTTTTCTTCTGATTGAAAGTGTTTTTTTTTTCATTTGCACAGGATGCTCTTCGTCTTCAAAGACCCGCCTCAACGGAGATCGTCTTCCAAGTTGAACAGCCCACACAATGGTTCCGCTAGCTAGTCTAACACACGTTTCAGCAGTCTGCAGTCTCGCACAACTACATGCTTTATTCATTCTCACCATTTTTAGAAGCTTGTGGCTGCGCTAGTCGAGAATTGCATCGTACTCGAATACTGCGCGTTCAAAAACTCAGCAAGAGTAACGAATGAATTATCTGCACCACCCTGTCAGCAACAGTCTGTCTCCAAGCTTCTGCTTCCTCCACAGGCTCAGCGGCTCTCTGAGATGCCAGATATTAGGCAAATCGATGACGCGATCATCCACCTGCTCCGGCTGTTTTAAGAATATTTCCTCAGCTCCGCTGAAGGAAGTCCTTTGACTTCTGACGTTATGTTTTAAAATTGGGAAACTCCAAATTCGGATCAGTGTAAACACAGGTTTTCAACGCAGCAGGTAGTGCGTTGACAGGTAGCACAGCAAAAATTCTTGCTGAAATGAAATCCGCAAGATTGTACCACTTTGGTGTTTTCTAAACGATGGGACAATACGCCGGTTTTTAGAGCTAGTTTACTAGTGAAGCAATAGCTTACCATTAATAGATGATCCGTTATTAGGAGCTGCGTGATGCAGATACACGTAGCAGTCGACTGCAGCCGAGAGGGGCCTGGAAACACATGGAAACTGTTGTTAGTGCCAAAATATATGTATTTGTTTCTTTAACAAAGGATATTAATATTAGATCCCTAATCAACTAAAGAGGGGAGAGTCTGACCTTTCAGATTCTGACGTAAATAAAATATTCATAGTGGTGTTCAGAGGATAGCCGTGTTCGTATGCCACTTTGCCCTAAAGCTTATGATCGTGAATGTGTTGTTTTCTTAGGGTACGTGGCATATGACCACGTACGGCCAACCTCATTTGTACAATTATTTTAAGCAATTAAAGTAATGAGAGAACAGATGAACATACAAACATACAGGTCAATTATAACCCTCCTCTTGATTCGCTGTAGTCGGGCGATTACCATCAGCAGAGGTCCACTTTTGAGGGGCTGGAAAATACATTGTAAAGTTGTCAGGGGTGAAGTAAATAAACTGATACTAATATTAATGTGGAAGTCTGTATTTGTTGATTGGTTAACAAATAAAGCTCAAAGCCCAAGGCTTTGGACTAAATTCACATGGGTACGCGCCTTGACCTGGTAGGCAATTATAATCCGGGCAGTACATTCCCATGCGTGCTTGTGTTTTACTTTCAGATGAGTAAAGCTGCTGCGAGAGCTCGTAAATGTTAGTACATTTACGAGCTCTCTTAGTTTCAACCTTTATTTCCTGTTCAACTGCAAAAAATGGGGTGTGGCTATGGCATGGACATGGCCGGGTGTTGTGAGAATGAGACAGCAACACATCTGCTTCTAGGGTAGCGCCAAGATAAATTTGCATTGATCTTTCTTTAGTATCTGTTTCGAGGTACCCGAAAAATAACTTATGAATCGTTTTTCATTACTAGAAAATGTAAAGTATCACGATAAATGCTTATCGGGTCAACTTTTATCTTTATTTCCGTTTTTGAAATATTGAATGTCAATAAATGTAGGTGGGTCAACAAACCTCTTTTGCAAGTTTATTTGGTGCCTACCATAAGCTGCCCGGTAGTCGCTGATTATAGGGCTAAGTACTTCGGAAAGCCAGGTATTTTCTGTGAGATATTTAGTAACACCAAGGAGTTGCTGGATTGCAGATTTACAGTAGAATACATTGGGTCTTAAGCCTTTACCTACAAGGTTGATGTTAACAGACGCTTATCAATAAAAAATAGTTTACCATTTAAACAGATGAACATCTATGACGACCCACGGGATGCCGGATACACGTAGCAGCTGCCTGCAGCCCAGAGGGACCTGGAAACACATTGTAACTGTTGTTAGTGGCCAAGTAACTAATGTTATTGAGGTTCCTGAAGATAGTATAAGTGAGCTAGACTCAGTGTTACCGTGTGCTAGACAGCCAGGTTGCTACTTAGGTTAGACAAACTAAAAATGAACTAGACTTCCCCCATGACCATGTCTGCAGATTTAGTTTAAACAATTTTCTCTCTTTTAACCCTTTAAAGGCTGAATTTCTAAAAATCATTTCTTAGTGCTCACCGTCATCATAAAGCCTTGTACAAAATTTCATGATCTTAGTCCAAGTAGTATCAGCTGTGGGTTTAGTCAAAAAGAAGAATTGGGCCAACGCGTTACTGCCCAATTTACCCTCTGAGAAGAAGAGATGTACCTACCTAAATATTTTCTTTCATTATTATTAGTTAAGGGGTAAGTTCTTGTATTGCTTCACTACTACCATAGGTCCATGGTAAAATCATCCAGCTTCTAATAGCGTTTCTGAGTTGTGGTAATATGTAGTTGCAGCCCAATTGTTAGTGCTCGGAGGTTTTGTCCTTATGTGTTTCTGAAAAAAAAGCATTAGCAGTCTATGAAAGGTAATTTTGTTTCATTACCATCGTAATTTTAGCTGCGTTCGCAATAAACAAGAACATATCATAATATTTGCAACTAATATGGTTATTATATTCTGTTCAATGTAACAAAAATGTACACTTCAGCTTACCTTAGAATTGATAGATGGTCGCTTCTGTCATTTCAGCCGAAAAACTTTCACTGCTGCACATAGGTCTCCTCCAAGTGTCATTACATGGATCTTATCTGTGCTTCTCACATCCAACTGCTTTCACTCGGTCATCAGTCCATCTTTTGGGATGTCTTCCTTGCTTCAACTTCCGGTATGCGGTCGCCACTCGAGAACCTGTAGACCTCACGGACTATCTTCCTTCTGCGAGCAGTGTTCCTTGCCTGCGGTAAACTTCGGTTTCAGTCACGAAAGAAAACACTGAGCACAGCGCTTTCCATTGCCCTTTGGGTGACTTTAAGCCTTCTGACGAGGTCCACATATTCAAATGTATACAAATGAAATGGATCAGAGCTGGAATTAATATCCCAATAAATGTTTGTTTATTTTGTAGATCGATGAAACTACTTTTGACAGTCTTTGTTGACATTGATAGTGACACTTGACGTTACCATCACACGTTTAGAAATATTTATTTGGTAGCTGTGATATTCCAATAAAACTCTTCAGTGATTTGTGATCATCATCCTGTAAGGTAATGTCACATAATTATTTCATAAATATTTTATCAATTTGCATATTGATTAAAACCGTTATTCTAATGGTATCGAGTTCCACATCGAAGAAATGAGAGCATTGGAAGAATACATTTGAAATCTTTCTTATGGCTTCGGAAGGCGTCTTGACAGGAGAGAAGGTACTCACTTTCTCGAAACTAGATCTTCTCATAAATCACGTTTCATGAAACGTTTTCACGTATGTCACCAGTGTACTACTTTTCTATCCGCAATCGATACCCTGGGAATATCATTCAAAAAGCCTAAAAATTGTTCTCGAAGCGTTCTACAGATTCTCTAGTGGTGTTACCGGAAAATTGACACAATTCACGCGATATTTTACAATCTTCCGGCGTTTGCCATTTTTCGGTGACAGTGGCATCATTATGAATAAATGCATGTCAATCACTACATAGTATAAAACGAAGTCGTTTCCCGCTGTCTGTCCGTCTAGCGACGCCCTAAGCCGAGTCCCGTACCCCACAGGGGGTGCCCTTAGCGTATAGTCGCTTAGTTTGTAAGTTGTTTATAAGCCCTGGCTGGAGGCTTTAATATTATTTAAGGCCACTACAGGCAAGCCCGGTTAAGCAGTCGACAACCTAATAGGTCGAACTGCGAGACGTCACTCACAAAAAAAAAACTGTCTGTTTTGATCTTTAAAACTACAGATTGATACGGTTTTTTTTAATAGATAGAATAATTCAAGTGGAAGGTTTATATGTATATAACATGCATAATATAGTAGAGAAAAACTGATAATTTTAGAGGTTTCTAATCTGATGTCGTTAATTAACACATTTTAATGCGCTTGCATTGCAAACGCTGGCTGAACCCTACGAGATAAATCAAAATAATGTAATATCAGTATTGTAATAATTAATTGGATAAGGATTAACCTTAACCACTCAGAATTTAACAAATTGCGTCAATATAAACATTGCTGCCTACATTTTGCACCGGTCATTTACTTCCGTACAGAGCGATAGATGGCGGTGATCGGATTCCTGAATCGCGGTATGGTTTCGTTACCATCGTCCTTCATAAGCGGAGTAGTATCTAGTGGTAGATAAGGGGTTTCCCTCTTACCGTTAATCTCAACGATTGGTCTTGGAATTTTTGAATGAAGCGGTCCTTTTAGAAAGGTAAGCTTCTTATTATGAAAAGTAATGAATAAATAAACAGAGTTACTAATAACTCGTCTCACATAACTAGGTAGGTATTGTTGACAGGACGTGATAGTAACTATTCTTAATTCTCAATTCTTTGTTGCGTACCATAATGTATAAAGTTGTTAGGAAATAATTATATTAATCACAATTATGGACCCTGTCGAGCACAGCATAGAACAAGTAGGAGAGAGGAGGAAGAACACTGAGTGTTTAATGTGATAACTTTTATTAGATATTTGTTAGTTTTACTGCTTTATTAATGCAGAATTTAATTTAGAAATTATAATGATTGTTTTACAATTTATATAGGTACTTTAATTAATTAAGTAACATTGTAAAAACGATTTTTTATTATTATTTTACTAACTTATTATCTATTATTTATTACGTCATTATTATTTATTATCCGTAAGGTACCTAAGTTATTTATTGGACGCTTCGTATTTATTTAGAAATTTATTTTTACGTTTAATAAGTAGGTCGGCCGTATCTTGAATACACAATATTTATAGATATAAGTAGAGTTGTGAATTTTATAATTTATCACTTAAGTATTCGCTTATACTGTGGTAGCATTTGCTCATAAGGAAATGCTTCAATTTATTGACAAAGACATTATATTTATCTAAATTCATGATTATTTCGGATACTTAACATATATTTTTTTATGGACATGACAAAGGTAGGTACTATTGGAGTGCATTTTTAGTCGTTATGTTGGTAAGTTTAGTCTATTTTTATGTCGTAACATAATTTTCGTTTGTATGTCCTCTCTTTTTGTAAAGAATTCTGGGTACTTATTCACGAACTTACAGTCTTCACATATATTGAGACAGGGTAGATAAGGGTAGAATCTTTAATTCCTGAAAGTGAGGTTTACAGCTATCAGTGGCTTCAATATTTACTATGATTCTAATTAGTTTTTTTTTGTAGGGTAAATAGCGTAGCGCGTCGGTGCTGTTACTCCACAAGATTACACCGCATTTTAACCATGTGTAGGTGTACGCGTAGTACGTTACGAGTGCAGTTTTGAGGTCGGTAGTTTTTTTGATCTCGCGGAGAGCGTATAAAAATTTGGATATTTTTGCTCTTACTTTCTGGATGTGTGACCTCCAATTTACATGTGTATCAATGTTTAGGCCTAGTAGGGTGAATTTATCAACTTACTACTTCTAATTTATTATTTTTAAAGCTAAAGTTTATATTTATTGGTATGTTTTGGCGAGGGTGGAATGATATTATTTTAGTTTTATTAAAATTTATTTCTAGATTGTGTTCAGTCATCCAGTTTGTTGTCGAATCTAGTATGGAATTTAATTTATCATTTAAATTGGAGTTATTATCGCATGAGGTAGAGGAAGCCGGGGCATTACGGGCCCCCGGGGAAAGACGGGCACCCCCTCTTCCCCGCAGGATAATAAACCGAGACGCTCGGAACTAGTCAGATCGCGTTGCAGTCGACCTCGCGCCAGCGAGTAAAGTGGTTGTGTGCGTGTAGATGTCCGTCGTACGTCAACAGAACGAAATTACGTAAGTTGATGCATTTGATATAATTTTTTGGTTTTAAGTCTGTGCTATTGCTAATTCGTGTTTGTGTTAAATGCCCAATTATTAAATAAATTGCTACGTTCAATTATGTGTCTAAATAACTAGAAAGAGTTGTGAACTAACCACCACATATTCGTTTGATTTGGATATCATTTGTTTTGTTTGACCTCGGGGGCATTTTGGGCGGGGCAAAATGGGCAGGGTGCCCGTTTTGCCTCGGGCAATCTTATTAAGTTGATCTTTTTTCTGCAGATATAATTATGGTTCGCCACTACCAAAGGAAGACAGAACGTGCCAAATGGAGCTTGGAGGATATGGAAGCAGCCGTAAAAGATGTGGCTAGTGGCAGATTAAGCTGTAAACGGGCCGCTCTTGAGTACAATGTGCCACGATCAACTTTGCAGCGAAAACTCGAGGAGTACAAATCAAAACAGTACTTATCACCAACAAAACTAGGTAGTTTTAGACCAATATTTTCAGCTGCTCAAGAGGAAGAGTTAGCTTCATATATTAAAGACATGGAAGGTAGATTGTTTGGTTTGTCTCCAAAAGAAGTTCGTCAGCTGGCCTATCAATTGGCAACAAAAAATAACATCCCACATAATTTTGATCCGACGACTCAAACCGCTGGCGAGGATTGGTTGTCAAATTTTCTGAAACGCAATTCTTCTTTGTCCCTGCGCAAACCTGAAGCCACATCCGCTGCTCGAGCCATGGGCTTCAATCGCCAAGCTGTGGAGGCTTTCTTTAAAATTTTAATCGAGACAGTCGATAAGTTTAAAATTACAGCGGATAAAATTTATAACGTTGATGACAACTGTTGCAAAAAGCCTTGGAAAAGTAGTGGCCACCAAAGGCAGGAAACAAGTCGGATCATTGTCATCGGCAGAGCGTGGGCAACTGTTTACAGTTGAAATCTGTATGAGTGCTACAGGGGTTTTCATGCCGCCAATGTTCATTTTTCCCCGCCAGAGACTCAAGCCTGAATTAATGGATGGAGCTCCTCCCAATTCTTGGGCAGAATGTAATGAAAAAGGATGGATTACAAAGGAAATCTTCTTGAAATCGTTTAACAAGTTTGTGACCTGGTCCAGAGCTACGCAGGAACAACCAGTTTTATTACTCCTAGATGGACACGCTAGCCATGTTAAAAATTTAAAACTTATCGATATTGCCAGATCAAGTGGTGTTCATATTATCTGTTTCCCACCACATTGCACGCACCGGCTTCAACCGCTGGATGTTAGTTTCATGAAACCACTGAGTGCTTATTATGGAGAAGAAGTTAAAAAATGGCTCCGATCAAATCCAGGGCGTGTAGTGACACATTATCAAGTAGCAACCTTATTTTGCAATGCGTTTTTAAAATCTGCTACAATGCTTGTAGCAATCAATGGATTTCGTAAAACAGGCATCTGGCCAATTAACCCAGACATCTTTGGTGATGAGGATTTTTTACCTGCTGACACTACAGATTTGCCTATGGATGATGTAATTGTACCACAGTCATCTTTGAATCAAGAATCCCAACCACAACCGTTGGCTATGCATAATCCCACACAAAGTTCAACTGGTTCCCTGACACAGCCAAATATCGAGCAGCTTCCTGTATCACCTTCTCCGGGTCCATCAACAATACTACAGCTATGTGCAACTCCACCGCCTGGAACATCTTTTCATGTCATGTCGCCTTTAGATATCATGCCAAAACCCAAAGCACGTGTCCAAAAACGAGTCACTAGGAATCGCGGAAAAACGGCATTAATAACCAGTTCACCATATAAGAAGGATATAGAAGAAGCCTAGATACGGAAACCAGTGGCTAATGAGAAGCAAGGCAGGAAGAAAAAGACGAAGAAAATTGAAAAAAATAAAGAAAACGAATCGGAGGAAGAAGATGCAGAATGTTTGTACTGTGAAAATTTGTACTCAGAATCTACTGAGGGTTGGGTCACTTGCCGTGCATGCCAGAGATGGGCCCACTGTTCTTGCGCCGGTGAAGAGGATAATGATGACGAATCCCTTCACATTTGTACTTTTTGTGCTCGGTTTTAAACGTACATGCCTATTATGCCCCGCATATGACCATTTTACCCCAGACACGGGGCAAAACAGGCAGCTTTTTTATTTTTTTTTAAGTTATATTAGCACCAAAGACTGGTAGCCTAAGATATTTTTTAATAATTAATGATAATAAGTAATAATGAGACCAATAAATGGCTGTTGATTTTTTTCATTATCTTGTTTTTCTCAGATTTTATTCATCATTTCCCTTAAGGGGCCCACATTGCCCCGGTTTCCAAGTATTGAAAAGTCATCTGCAAAAAGGACACATGGCTCACTTATATTAATAGGAAGGTCATTTACGTAGACAAGAAATAAGAAACACCCTATTACGCTTCCTTGTGGGATTGAGGCGGTGATTTGTTTGCTCTCGGATCTGATTAATTCTATTTCATTTTTGCTGTTGTCATAATGTTCAATTTCTATCTACTATTTGTTCCCTATGTTTCAAATAAGAAACAAACCAGTCATAACATTTGCCGCGGAGTCCTATACTGTATAGTTTATTTAATAATATTTCAAATTGCACTTTGCAATATGCTTTAGTCATATCAAGCAGAAGTCCTATCGCGTACTTTTTATTATTGATGATGTCTTGACATCATCAAGCCCTTGGGCTTTTTGAGTATATGTATTTATAAACGGCCAAGATAGTGGAGCGGTTTTTTCGGAAACAGTTTTGGCAGTCATTAAAGATATAATATTTTTCACAAAACGCATATATACACATGGCTTTTTCAAATATTTTGGAAGCTGTCGGTAAGAGGGCAATTAGAATAGGTGCAACAAGTCCATGATAGGCTAAAATACTTTCTGTGTTTACCATCTTCGAGACTTTGTAGAGAGCAAACGAGGATTTATTAACTTTTTCAAAGTATTATCCGAGATGGAGCCGAACATTAAGTCTAGTGCTACGTACGGGGTATTCAGTCTCGTCAATGCTTCCCTGAGAGCGTCGCGGCCCCCAGTGTGAGGCTGCTGTGAAGCGGGTGATGACATCTGTAATTTGAATGCAAAAGCTCCTCATTAGGATCCAAGAAAACAATATCTGACATGAGCATTCTTTTCAGCCTTGGAAACCAAGGTTGGCCAGGCCAATAAGAGAAGACTAGAATGCCGGTGGCTGAGTCGGCAATGATTTTTCTCAGATATTTTAGGATTTAAGCAAACGGTGGAAAAGCGTAGAAAAAAGTGGATTGCCAACTAACTGTAAAAGCATCAAATTTTGTAGAATCAGGGTCCGGTCTCCATGAAATGTACTGGTTACATCTGGTATTGGTGCGGGAAGCGAATAGATCAATTTTTGGTTCACCTAAAGTTTGAAGGCCCAATCCGATAGTTCCCATTCTGTGTCTACATTAATTTTCCGAGATTCTTCATCGGCTTCTATATTGTCATGTGTATTAATGTACGACGCAAATATAAATATATTTCGCTTTTCACACCATTGTTTTGGTCAGTTCATTTAAATGTGGGAACCGAACTCCTCCCATACGGTTAATATAGCTGATAGCAGTTGTATTATCCACGCGAAGCACTAGAAAAACCGCTATCAATTCGAGGTAATTGATGTGGAATGATAATTCCTGTTTTTTCCAGCCCCCGTTTGCTCGATTTCCATTACAGACTGCCCCCCAGCCGGTCCTGGAAGCGTCAGTGTAGATTTCTAAATCGAAATGTTATATGTTAAGTTGATGTTCCGTCTCCACCATTCTAGGTCAGGTAAGATGACTTCCGACAGTCTTATTTTTGCTTCAAAGTCACCGTACTTTTGAAGGGCTAAATATTTCTGACGTTCGAGAGTTTTTGTGTATAACCAACCATATCTGACTGCAGGGCAGGCTGCAGTAAGTACTCTACGATCAACTGTGACAGTTCTCTAATAGAGCACTTAGGAAGAAAAGAAAACTTAATGACCAATTGCATAATCCCTGTTCGTTTGTCATGTGTAAGGCTAAGTGACATATCGACGCTATTAAATATAAAACCTAAAAACTTACAAATTTGTCGAGGTTCAAGACAACTTCTTTCATAATTAATGACAACACCTAAGCACTTGAGCAATGTTAATGTTTCATTAACGTTGTCAGGACATTAATCGTAAGTATTACCGATGCAAAAAATGTCATCGAGAAATATTACTGACCTATAACCCCTGTGTCTTAGATGGTTAATAACCTCCTTCATTAACTTCGTGAAAACTCTAGAAGCAACAGGTAAACCATAGGGCATTGCGTTGAACTCGTATGTTTGATCAAACTGGAAACGTAAGTATTTATGATGTTCTTTGCAAATAGGAACTAAAAGGTATGCTTCCTTTAAGTCAATACTTGCCATGAAACCATCCTTAGATAAAAGTCTAGCTGCAGTCCTATGGTCCTCCATTTTAAAGTGAGCAGTGGAAACAAACTTATTTAAAGCTTTTAAATTTAAAATAACCCTTAGCCTCCATTAGGTTTAGGAGTTTTTAGAATCTTAAGCCAACAATTATAAAAATGCTGGATTCTACCAGCGTGTACCTCTATTGCTGAGCAGCCGCACGCTGCTTGCTCTGGACAGATGACTTCTGTTGAGCTGCGCCTGTCTGGGGCTTGCGAGGTGCTGGGGCAGTCCTCCTTGGCCCTCCCCTTCCCCCTCTGTTCGATGAGAAGCGAGAAGGGCCTCCCCAGTTTCCCTGGGAGCGCGGCCGGTTCGATGTTGACTGGTATGAAGTAGAGGCTCTGGCCTCCGTTTCTTCGAAGCAAGCGACTGCTGTTGCTTAAAAATTTAATGGCCTGAACTTTGTCCTTACCATCGTCAAGGAGCAAGTCTAAACCTTTACTAAGAGCGGCTATTCCGTGACCTAATTGCTGCTGTAATCCTACTCTTTTCTCACGAACACGGGTACCTTCATTTACTGCGGCCGAAATTTCTGGGTTTAATTTAGGCGCTTGTAATAATGGGCAATTCTCCGGAATTAGGTACTCTTTATGAAGTCTCTCCGTTGTCTCCTTACTCATTCCTTTACGGAGAATAGGTAGCCAAACCCGTTATAGGTTTTCAAGAACTTTAGGGTCAAACTTTGGCGTCTCTTCCGTGGTCTCACCTAAGGCGGAGAGAATATCAGGATCCGATTCCGGTACTGGGGTTAATTCCTGGTGACATGTCGCTCATGCCAGTCTGATCTATTAACACTATGGGGCCAGACCCCATCGGCGTCATTACGACGTGTGTCGTCTAAAACAATTAAATAATAAAAGTTAAAAATGGAGGGTGAACTCGCGGTTAATCTCTAAGGTAAAGCGGTACAATAAATAACCGTCGTGAGGATACACGATCCACCTCCAGGCATTTTATTTGTTTTAACGTAATCGTTATTCACACAATTACAGATTACCTTTATGCTAACACGCAGTTACCTTCGTGATGACACACGGTCAACTCCAGGCATTATAAGTTTTAAGAGATAATATTTCTCTAAAATATTTTGCAACCATCGCACATGTCACTTAATAAATAATGATTTACTAACCAGAATTTAATAATTCTTTTATATTTTCTTTGCTGATCTTCCAGTTTTTTTATTTTACGTTGATAACGTTCAATTCTATCCTGATTTCTTCTTTTCGGCATTATAAAATAATGATGATTGTTGAGCACGAAATATTCACTAGTTGTTAGGAACGTGCGAACAATGCCTCACAAGAAAAAGGAATGAAGTTCACAGCACGAACATCAGGCCACACTAGTGAAGTCGACAACAAAAAGATTGTTTAAAAGTGCGAATAGAGCCTTGTAGAATAAAGGCACTACACGGTTATTTGTATCTGAAGAATGAAGCGACGAAATAAATAAAATATGCCAGCAAAACCTTTTCTGAGAAAGTTTTTGCTCCTTTAGCAAGTCGCCACGTGCTAAGTGCTAAACATATCGTACTGTTTCAAATACCTCTTGACTTCGCGTCATTGTTGAGGGAGAAAGCTCATTTGCGCATTATTAACAGTTTCAGTCAATTCTGTTGGCGTCAAATAAACTTCCTCGTCGCTAGGTCGGTAGGTAATTTAGGTTTTTCACTTGTTTTCAAGTTTCTCGTTTTTAACCTAAGGTTTTAACAATATGACGTGAAAAGAAAATGGCGCGCGCTAAGCAAATTAAAAAAAAGTAAGTACACCAAGAAGGTTCCGAGTCTGAGTTTTTAACAAATTACAAAAAGGTTGTATGATAAATTCGGCTCCAAGGAGGTAGAAATAAATAGGTTTAATGATGTTTTGAATTCTCAAACTTAGTGCACAGAATGTTCTAAATTTAATTTACTTTATCCTCTAGCGGTAAAAAAGGCATTTGCACTCAGATATCGAAAAAAAAATTAACACAAGCAGTTATTTGTCTGCGGTCAATATTTATTTTATTCTACGTCTAAAATCATAGTTTATAAGAGTTCTGATTTCTATTAATATTTGGCAGAAGAAGTTGATGAAGTTTGCGTGCGAGCAACACTAAATTAGTTTGGTTTAATTTTAATTTAAAATATAAAAAAAATTGGTTAGGTTTGAATTAATTTGGTAGTGTGTCTGAATTTCAAATTTTCCGAGCAGTGAAATCTGTGCTTTTGAGCTATCATTTATTTTCGAGGTACGACCTTAAGGTGAGGCATTTACTATAAGGTCGGATATAATAATACTTTTTATGTTATGAAATTAGTAAATTCATTTCGACACTTACGTTTTTTTTTTTTCCGAGCACACTCTTATTATCGTCATCTCATAAATGAATTGCATCTCTCTCGTTTGTTAAATTCTTCAGATGCTCCGTGAAGCTCTTCCAGGCAGGATCTGCGTCACTTTTTTGCAAATCGGATCTTACAGATTTTCATAATTTTAATAACTGTTTTAAATAAATAAATGCTAGTAGTTCAGCAGTTTAAAGTTAAATTTAGTGTTAAAAAAGTGTCTGCACCATGTGAATATGTATTCGTATGACCTTGAACAATATACTACGCAAAGACATTAACTTTGGTATAACGTAATGTTTTTATATACATGCCAACTTTTGAATTATGTGTTAAAATGGTACGAAAAAAATAACAAAACTAACTAAATTAAATAAATGAACTCGTTTTCTAGGAAATGAATAGTAACGGCTTGATGAAAATAGTGACTTCTTCTTACCATTTTCACTTGGATGTACGCACAGGATCCTCCGATGTTTTCATCTCACAAAGCAATATTGGGTAAACATTTTAATTTCTATATTGGAGTGTCTGTTTTTATTACTGTCATCTCATATTTCATCTCAAAAACATGCTAAATAATTAGACCACATCGGGGTGTATTCACACTAATATGTGGAAATCCAGAAAGGTTTTTAAAGACAAGCTATGTAAAATATTGCCAAGATAATGAGCAACAAATTAAAATCGATATTAAAAATCAGTCAGACAGGCAATTTGGTGCATTTTGGAAGGCAACAAATAAATTTAATCCGCGGTCGAGATTTCCGGTGAGCGTGGCGGGCGTGCACGAGCCAACAGAAATAGCAAATTTATTTAAGCAGCACTTTAAGATTGGATCACCACTAAGCACGGCACGGGTTGTCGATGCTGAGACCATGTCTGGGGACGTTAACGTTCGGTTTACCCCTAAGGAAGTTGCGTCTGTGGTAAAAGCAATGAAAAGAGGGTCCCCAGGAAGTCCCCAGGTCACGATGGGCTCAGCATCGAACATCTGAAATACGACGCACTTGACACGCGTACTTGCTATGCTGTTTAATTTGTGTGTCAGTCACTGTTATTTACCATATAGCATCATGTTTACTGTTGTGGTGCATATTATTAAAAATAAACCTGGGGATACCTCTGATGTCTCCAATTACAGGCCTATATCCCTGACCACGGTTTCAGCCAAGGTGCTGGACCGTCTGCTTGACGTAATTAGCTAAGCATCTCGAGCTGCATGGCGCTCAGTTTGGCGCAGTGGTTGAGCGATTGACTGCTGCGCTGCGTGTCACCGGTTCAATTCCCGCGCCGAACAAATATTTGTATGGCCTACAGATAGTTGTTCCGTCAAAGTCAAAGTCAAAGCATTTATTTCAAATAAACCATTATCAGGTACTTTTGAATTGTCAAAGTCAGTCCGTCAAAAACATGAAGCTATCCGGGTCTGGCTGTTAGTGTGTGTGACTTTGTATGTTTATAAACGCACCCACGATACAGGAGAAATTCCTAGTGTGGGGCAACGTTTTTTTTTAAATAAATAAAATAAAAATAAAATAGTTTTCGAACATGTACCGGTCTGAATGCGGAGTGAAGCGGGATTAAGCTCGCCTCACCTGTTCAACCTGTACATAATAATGCTGATTGCTGAGCTCGGCAGTCCCAAGGTCGGATGTCATATTAACGGAGTGTATGTTTACCAATAATCTTATCCAATAATCTTGGTTAGGCAGACGGTAAGGTGTTGCCGAGTCCATCAATCAGTGCCATGAGGAGACTAGTATCAATTTGTGAATCATATACGGTGGCTCATGGGCTCAAAATATAATGTTACGAAGAGTGAACTAATGCTCTTCAAAGCAAATGGTTTTTCTTACCCTGAGTTTCCAAATGTGTCACTTTATGGCACTCCACTGCGTAGGGTTTCTAAACTTAAATATTTGGGTTACTGGTCACCGATGATTTAAGTGATAATGTTGATATTGAAAGGGAACGCAGGTCGCGGGCTGTCCGTTGTAATACGCTGGCTCGCAGATTAGCACGGTGTACGAATTCAGTGAAGATTACGCTGTTTAAAGCATTTTGTCAAAATCTCTACACCTGCAACCTGTGGATCGGTTATTCGTAGCGGGCATACGGCGATCTGCGTCTCCAATATAACAATGCACTCAGGGTACTGTTGGGGCTACCGTGGCGATGCAGTGCGTCAGGGATGTCTGTTGAGGCGCGGGTTGATGATTTTGGCGCCAAAATCAGGAAAAGATGCGCCTACTCTTTCGCGTTCGTGGCAGCACCAACACTATACTGAGTGTTTCTGCAGATAGGTGGGAGTCCCCCATGCTGCAAAGATGGGTGCGGCTTCATGTCGTAATGTGGTAGTGCTGTCAATACTAACATTAATTTTTAGGTATATTGTTACTAACACAATATGGACAACATAGTTTGAAATAAATGTTTATTATTAATATTCCTTATATTTATTTAAAGTTACATACAATTATATTTTTAAATATTTCAATATAAATTATAAAGAGAAAACATTTAAAAATAGTAGCCCACCGGTATCGGGAACAGGGTCCAAGCTGGGCTCCAGAGAGAGGAACCTCCTAATAATACGAGCGGTGTCCAGAAGTACCGCCTTCTTAGTCAGGCCCTTGATCCAGCAGCTTATCGAGAGCCTCCTGAGGTGTTGGTCGAGCCTCGTGGCTTTTAAGCCATTGGCTGACACGACTATCGTTAGTATGATTTCCGAGTCCACATCCCACATGTCGACAACCTCGCGGGCCAAATCAATATATTTGATTTGTTTATCGTTACGGATTCAACGAGGTTCTCGTCATGCGGAACAGTTATGTCTACAATTATTGCACGCCTCTCGATTCGGTCTAATACCACTAAATCAGGCTTATTGGCAACAATAGTCCTGTCATTGATGATGGACCGACCAGTTCAATGTGATATTGCCATTATCGAGAACTGGGTCGGGCGCATACCTGTAGTACGGCATTTCCGATTCCACAAGAGAGTATTTCAGAGTAAGCTGCTGATGGATAATCCTGGCTACAAGGTTTCCATTAGCTAGACAAAAACAACCAGAGAGAATGTGGCGAATTGATTCTCCCAGACGGTGACATGCCCGATTTATGTTAACCGTGCCATCCTTCACAATAAATCTCCGGTACTTTTTCGTCATGATATCTTCGTCCATAATTGCACAGGCATAACCTTTTGGTTTCTCCAAAGAGATCACTGAAACGCAGCCAGGCTACGGACACTAATCGATCTACATCGGGGCCATATAAATGTTTTTTTTTTTAGGATTGAAATATGTACATCAACATCAATGTGACAAAAATTTTAAAAATGTCAAAGGCAGCAAGCCGTAAAAAATCGTATTAAATAAATACTAGCTTCTTGCCCCGATTTTTCTGCGTGGGTTTCAGCCGGTCGATTATTTGTAGACAGCTCACCTCGTGATCACTTCACCCAAGCCTTCAAACCGACATGTTTACAGAATCGAATCGACCGGCTGAAGTTCACCAAGAAATAAATTATGAAAAAGTGTAGACCTACTAATTTAATAAATCTTAATCAATATTATGTGGGCCCCAATTTAACTTTTTCATGATTTTATCCTCCTGATAATTTGTAACCCCTTATCATTCCAGCCCTACTTCATCACGTACCACAGACATGCTTTAGTAAAACTAAGAAACTAAGACCGAATACTGGCTCTAAAGACGGTACTTCCATAGTAATGAATGGATAGTAAACTGCACAAATTTGCAACATTTAATTGTTCGAACGTTAAGCGTTCGATCGACTGCATATGTGACTTGTGTGAATATGTCGACGTCATAGCCTTACAAGAAACTTGGCTACTGTCGCATGAAATATCGTACCTAAACGCCATCAGTGGCGATTTCAACTGTACTGGGACGTCGGCAGTGGACTCCACAACTGGGATGCTACAAGGAAGACCTTATGGTGGTGTGGCGCTGTTGTGGAGGAGGAGCGTCTACACAAACGTAACTGTGAAGAAATATCAATGTTAGTGTTTAGCATTTATATGCCGACTGATGCGATTTGTGTGTGATGTAATTTGACAGATTTCACGGACGTCCTCAGTGCGGTGAGTGCTATCATTGATTCCAACAGAGATTTGAATGCTCACCCAACAGAGCGTTTTTATGATGATCTTATTTCGGTTTCTGTAGTGAACAGGACTGGTCCTGTATTGACACTGAACATTTAGGTGTAGCATCAAATACGTACACGTTTATAAGTCAGGCTCACGGGTCGTCGAGGTGGCTTGACCACTGTTTGGTTACTAGGGCAGCTCAAACTGTTAATAGGGTGTTTGTTTGATATGATGTTGTGTGGTCTGACCACTTTCCGTTAATTATTGAATGTAATTTGGATGTAATTGTACCAAAAAGATGTGTATCTAGTCATCATCTAAATGACAGGATTGTGTGGGGTGAGCGAACTTAGCGCTTTCAAATCGGGTGATTCTCAAGAACCCAACAATTATCGGCCGGTGTCAATTCTGCCAGTTCTCAGTAAGGTGTTTGAAAAGTTAATGCTTAGTCAGATGTTACGTCACTTTAATAAAAATTCCATCTTTCATGAACACCAGTACGGTTTCACCAAAGGGCGTTGTACAACTGACGCCGGTGTCACCCTAATAAAGAACATTTTTAACGCCTGGGAAGAGTCGCAAGATGCCATTGGAATATTCTGCGACCTCTCGAAAGCGTTCGACTGCGTTAACCATGAGACGCTTTTGTTGAAACTTGAGCACTATGGGATTAGGAATAGAGCCCTTGGTTTACTTAGTTCATACTTGATGGGCAGACAGGTTAAAGTTCAGATAAACGGTGTAAACTCACTAGGGTCGGAAACGACAATGGGCGTTCCTCAAGGTTCAATATTGGGTCCATTCCTTTTTTTAGTTTACATAAATGATTTGCCCCAATTACTTAAAAATCAACCAAAGATGGTATTATTTGCGGATGACACATCACTAATATTTAAAATAGACCGACGTTCACAAAATCTTGACGACGTCAATAGTTCTATTCATCAGGTCCAAAATTGGTTTACGGTAAACAACTTGGCTCTAAATAAAAAAAAAAACTAAATGTATTAGATTTTCTTTACCAAATGTTAAAAGTAGCGAATGTGACATCATGTTGAATGGAGAAAAACTGGAGTTCATTAATCAAACGGTTTTTCTAGGTATCACATTGGACGAGAAATTACAATGGGGGCCTCATATAACATCTCTTGCGGGTCGTTTAAGCTCAGCCGCGTATGCTGTTAGAAAGATAAGACAGTTAACAGACGTAGAAACCGCACGTTTGGTCTACTTTAGTTACTTTCACAGCATTATGTCGTACGGTATTTTGCTGTGGGGTCGGGCTGCTGACATTGAATCCATATTTATTTTACAAAAGAGAGCTGTCAGAGCCCTTTATAATCTGCGTCGCCGTGATTCTCTTAGGGAACTTTTTAAAAAGATTAATATTATGACAGTCCCTTGCCAATTCATTTATGAAAATATTATGTATGTGCGGAAAAATCGACATCTTTTTAGTAAAATTAGTGATAGACATAATTTTAATACTAGAAATAGAGACAAATTAGATCAACCATTTTTTAGATTAGCTAAAGTCCACACTTCTTTCATGGGGTATTGTGTTAAATGTTACAACAAAATACCTACTGACATATTAGAACTAAATGAAAGAAAATTTAAAACTTATGTTAAAAGTACACTTTGTAAACAAGCATATTACAAATTAGAAGATTACATTCAGGATAAGAATGCTTGGAAACATGCTGGTCCTGCTCCATAGGACAATCAAGGGTGTAGACAAAATCAAACTGGTTGATTTATGAATTAACTTTATAGATGGGTATACTGTTTCTTTTTTGTGTTTTTATTTTCTGTTTAATTGGTGGTTATTAAGATTATCTGTAAATATGTGAGTACCATTTACCTAATTTTTTTTTTTTAGAAAAGGAATAAGTCCCTCTGCTGGTTATACTTTGTTCTTATAAGTAGCATACTCTGGGTGTATCGTCCTCACATAATATTAAATTGATTTTTGTGTACCAAATTTTGTAAAGTCGTTATGTGAAAAGAGTAACTATGGAGTTTCTTGTCCGTTCTTCTCCATAAGAATCTACCTTTCCGAATGGACAGTAGAGTCACTTTATTAATATATTTTACTGAACTGTAAATGCTGACGTTCAAAAGTGCCGTTTAATGGCCTAATTGAAATAAACGTTTTTGACTTTGACTTTGACTTTGACTTAGCGCAAATTTAATTGTACAATACTGAGTGTCATAAACGTCTGAGACTAATAGATTTTTCTAAGCAATTCCGCTATTGTTGTGATCATATAGGAATCAGGGTCACTGCCAGAGACATTGCGTCTATAATACAGTCAATGTCAAGGGGGAAGTCTCCTGGCCATGATGGGCTCAGCATCGAGCATCTTCGGTATGCCTCACTTGACGCGTGTTTTGGCTTTATTGTACAACCTTTGTCTGAGTCATGCGTATCTCTCCCCAGATATGTTAAAAACAGTTTTTGTGCCCGTATCTAAAAATAAGACTGGATTATTGACTGATAGGAATAACTACAGACCTATTTCACTGGCTACGGTTGTGTCTAAGGTATTGGACAGCGTGCTTAATGCGCAATTAAATAAACATTTTAAATTACATGACAACCATTTTGGGTTTCAGCCTGGTTTGTCTACCGATAGTGCTTTATTGGGCTTTAAGCACGCTGTGGAGTACAACACACGGTCACCGCGGTTTACGCCTGTTTCTTTGACCTATCGAGTGCTTTTGATCTTGTTTCGAACGACACTCTCTGGAAAAAACTTAATGATGCGAAGCTACCACCTGAGATCATAAATATTTTTAAGTTTTGGTACAGGAATTAGGTCAACTGTGTAAGGTGGAACGGAGCATTCTCGAGTCCATATGGTCTTGAGTCAGGTGTGAGGCAGGGGGGTCTGAGTTCTCCTACACTCTTTAACCTGTACATGGACCAGTTGATTGGGGAGCTGAGTAGCACCAGAGTCGGATGCTATATTGATGGCATATGTGTCAACAATATTAGCTATGCAGATGACACGGTGCTGCTCAGTGCCTCAGTCTGTGGTTTGAGGAAACTGGTGAGTGTGTGTGAGAGGTACGCCAGTGCTCATGGCCTGTTGTACAACGTGAAAAAGAGTGTCGTGATGGTGTTTGGGGCTGGTGGAAAATGTCCAGAAGCGGTACCTCCAATAAGGGTGAATGGTGTACCGTTATTGAGAGTGCACACATTCAAGTACCTTGGGCATATCTTGACCGCTAGCCTTAAGAACGATGACGATATTGAGAGAGAGCGGAGGGCGCTGTCGGTCAGAGCGAATATGATTGCCCGCAGGTTTAAGCGTGCTTCTACGGAGGTTAAATATACACTTTTTAGAACCTTCTGTTCCTCATTCTACACCTGTAGCCTGTGGGTACATTTTACGCAGAAATCGTACAGTGCCCTTCGCGTACAGTACAATAATGCTTTCAGGGTGTTGATGGGGCTGCCTCACTTCTGTAGCGCATCAGGGATGTTCGCGGAGATGCATATTGAATGTTTTTATGCATTAATGCGTAAAAGATGTGCGTCCTTAGCGGGCAGGGTGCGAGCCAGTTCCAACAGCATACTGGGTATGATTGCTGGCAGGCTGGACTGGCGAATTGTAAGTCGTTGCTCCAGTATCTCAGCTGGAATGCTGAAGTAATGATTTTATTTGTTGTGTGTGTTTATCTAATTGTTGTTTTGAGTGTATCACTAACATAGTTATAAGTTTATTTATTGTTACTTCCACTATATGAGTCATCGTTGCTCTCAATAAATCATTTATTATTATTATAAGTTCAGTTTACTTTACAACGCCGTCATTTCAAAGCCGTTAACTGCATTTTAATTTTAGACGATCATTTAAGTTAGAGAACAATATTTAAAGTGCCCGTTTTTTATTATTACTAGTTTATTTAGAAACTAGTAATAATAAAATTTAGTTTCACTTATCCCGTTGTCTCTCTGTAATCAATGTTATGCAACCCCATCAGATTGTTACAAAATGGATAGAAAGCGAAACGTTACAAATAATTAACCAATATTACAACTAATTTGAACATGATTTTACTAAAAAATATTGCGACGCACGTACTGAGCGGATGTCTTTTTCGTTAAGTTTTCAAAAATTAAATCGCTATACTCGAAAAAATTACAATGAAGAAATGAATGAATGAATGAATAAATTGACTTTGAATTTGATTTTGATGCTTCACTGGTAGAACAGAATCAATAGGTATGTCCTGACTGTCTTACCTTCAAACATAAGCCTAAACGAGATGCTGATATTCCGATCTGTAGGGTATCAGGAATACGGGGCCCGCTTAGGAGACGGGGTCCGCATGGGCCAGAGCCTGCCAGGGTTGCGGAATTTGTTTAAAAGAGTGAAAACCCCAAAAAAACCTACAACGATTGCTGAGGTGGTACTTAATGACAATGTTATCTGTGGATTATCCACAGATAACATTGTCAACTTTAACACTGCTTACGTACAAAAAGCAGGTGTGGCCACGAAACCTATGGAGCGAGCCGTGATACAAGTGAGCAAGGACAGGCAAATCAACAATCGTGCGCAAAAAAATCGGTTGAGTGGCCAATGGTTCAAGTGGGAAATGAAATTTTACAGGCAAAGGAACAGTCCTTTATTATAACCGATGATGGAATGAACGCAAAGGAAGAAAATAACGAGTTTTGGACAACAGTTCATAAGAAAAAAGGAAAACTTCAGTCTAAATATGTTAAGAGAGGCAATAATGCAAAAGTAATGGAAATACGAGTAACGAAGCGGAAGAAACATCTCCATTTATGGAGGTTGCATCCGGAAACTACGGTTGAAAAATTAGCAACTCATGTAAAGAATATTTGCGGCTCTGAAGTTATGGTGCAGATTGAAAAGATAACGCATAAGACGGAGACAGACTATGCTTCTTTTATTTTTGGCATTTCGGAGGGATTCTATGCCAAAATATGCCAACAGGAAGTAAGGCCTCTAAACGTGGAGTTTAGCGAATGGATCTGAAGTCTGCGTGCCTGGGTGCGTGCTTGCGTTGGAACTCCACATTGGTGTCAATGAGGTGAAGCAGTCGACCGTCTCGGACAACATGGCCTGTCCTACAGTAAGAGCGCTGGCAGCAGGGCACTCCAGTGCGCGCCGTGCTAAACGACCAGCGCTCCTAATGTAATGTGTTGTAATTAATGGCATCATTAGTCGGACTCTTGTCACCCTCGGGTGCTGCTGTTTTAGAATCTATCGGCACGTGACGTGGGAAGAGGCCCGTGTCGACACCCTTGCGCCATCCATCTTCTAAGCACATGCGGGCTAGGTTGGGGCGGCTGTTGCAGGTGCAGAAAATCTCGAACGGCGCAAATATAACAAACTTATTTGGAGTTATACATATATTGAAACCGTTTGGGGTTGAAACATGAGGCCCATGGGGTCGGAGTTCTCATCGAGTCTTTTGGGACATCAGCAAACAACTTGTCGACTGTTCACGTGACCAGAGGCCTGGGCTTTTCTTCGGCCAAAGAATAAGCATTGCAATTCAATGCGACAATTGACGTGAATTGCGCAGTTTAAGAACTTTCTTCATTGCATTACGTCAAGACATTCCATCGTCGTCGATCTGCAACCATTTTATAAGTTGGCATGGAATTAGTTATTGCCGTGTTTTTGTCCGTAACTGCGCATAGACAAAATAACATTTCTATAGTCGCGCGCCACTATTTGGTTCGGCCACGGTCGATTGTCTGTACAACAGTACGTTGCCAACTTCGAACTGCCTTATTTATAATTTTTGCATAATTATATTGCTACTGGTATTTTCTGTTTATATATTTTTAATTTTAATTACTTTAATGCTGCTCCGGCCAAAGTCTCTTTGTCAACGCCGGCTGTCACTGTAAACCAGCGCTGTGGCTCTATCTCTCACACGAGTTCAAATATTATGTTGAGCGATGGCCGTTTTACGCGGATGTGACGCATATCTTTCTACCTTGCTTAATCCCGACTGTATTTACGTCTCATCTGAAGTTTGGAATCCAGACCTTTGTGTTTCTAGTTATCAGAACTTATTTTCAGTTGTGAATTTTAGCAATGCTATACTTAAACCGACCAAAGTCATACGTCTAGCTAGCTAAATGTTTTTTATTTTGTTCGACGCCAGTGTGAATTGTGAGGTGTGCGTTCTGTGTTCCTGTATCGTACATATATGTACCGCGCGTTCAAAGCAATACAAACCTTAGCATGCTTGTGCACTTCTGGCCGTTGACTGTACATACCTAATGTATAAAATATTGATTGTATAAATAAACAACTCCATATATAAGGTTTAAAACACCTGATACAATATCGGGTTCATTTTGATTGGGATTTTGATTGGGTTCACTTCCTGGCTGGGACAGGTCCACCGTTCACTTCATATTCACTTCACCTAAATTAACACTGTGACATGTTACCAGAATCGCAGTGCTGTCATTTAATTCTATACAAACTTGACGGAATTAAATTAATTGAAGTGAGTTGTCATTTATTATCCGGTCGTAAGACATCTCGCTTCACCAATTGTAGGTTTCTTGTAACAGAAACAATCGGTTAGTAAATATATATTTATGTTGTTTTTATCAAGTATCTAGCACTATTCCACTCTGCAATATTTATTCCCCTCCGTTACGATGTGCTTACGCCCTTCCCTGTTTCTCGAAACAAAAGATCGATAGCAAGCTACTGTAATAATATTAATTGACGTCAACACATTGATTTTGGAACACACGACACCTGGCCGCTTTAGGGTTAGGTGTGGCCAAATATTGGAAAATACCAGTGAAGCCCCAAGGAGCACGCAAGCGTTTTCAACATCAATATGCCAGCCTATTTAGAACTTAGAGTGGTTTTAGAGACGTACAAGAGTGTCAAACATTATTTTGTCTTTGTAAGAGTACTTTATGAGATATTATTAGAGATCGAAATTGGTAGACTATTATTTACCTAATGTTCGTAAAATTAAGTAACATAGAGTTGATAATACCTTCTGTAAAATCCCGGAATCCTTAACATGACGATTTTATCCCGGGATTTAAGAAACAGCAATTTACTTATTGCGCTTTGAATACATTTGAACAAAATTATTTTGTATTTAATTTTGGATCTACTGTAAATAATTACGTAATTTGAAAATGTGATTTTTTGTTGATGGTGATATTGTTTTAGAATTGGTGTCAAATGAAAGGTTTTTAAATAAAAACAACTTTTGAAATATAAGGAAGAATGTAAAATGAAAATTTGTCACAGCGAAAATTTGTAAGTTTTTGTTTTAGGATTTCGAGTTATGGTTTTATATTATAGAATAAGGTCTTAGAAATGTAACCATGTACATATTGTAAGGGTTTAATGGAATAAACAATAAATAAGGGTTCCAAAGGTTTTGGCTTAAGGTAAAAATAACATGCAAAATTAGGCGTGGGCGTCTTTAATACCTTAAAGACGCCGTCGACGTCGCCGACGACGTCGGCCCATATAAAAGGCAAGCCGATTTCCGGCTCAAACACCGAGCCCGATCACCATGTTTGGTAAGCCGATCCCTTGGGAGAAGCAAGCCAAATATTTAGGCGTGATCCTCGACCGACACCTTACGTTCGGTGAGCACATAAAGACGGTACGTTCGCGTGCCGCTTTCGCTCTCGGTAGGCTTCATTCGATGCTGAATGCACGCAGCAAACTGTCCCTAAGATGCAAACTGCGCATCTACACAACCTGCATACGTCCGATAATGACCTATGCGTGTGCCACCTTCGCGCACGCAAAGTCATATCATATCCATAGGATGCAAATTCTCCAAAACCGGTTCTACGGAAGGCCACAGGCACCCCGTGGTTTGTCAGGAATGAGCGACTCCACGTCGATCTCAAGATTCCGACAGTGAAGCAGTTCATGAAACGTCTATCCCAACGTTTCATCGAAGCTGCTTTAAAACACACCAAAATCCCCTAATCGTATCGGCGAACACTCCATCGCAGATCAGTAGGATCCGCCATCCACGGCATTCTCTCGTCGAACCCGACGATGCCATCACTCTGATCTAGGAAAGCTGTAGGGAAACCAGCACGCTTCGCATACACCAACACAGACCGCATTCGGCTTTCCGGCCTCGCCGTGAGGTCCGTCGCAACGCCCCCGTTAACACCCTCCCGACCTTTGATTACCGAGCCAGCATGTGTCGCTGAGCCAGTAGTTTTAAACTCCCCAATTAATGTTATGACCCAGCCTGTCCCTTGCTGTTCCTTCCAAAATGGCGCCGCTAGCCGAGGTCCATATCCCACAGGGGATGCCCTTGCGAGCGGTCATTTAATTTAACTTAGTTCGTAAGCCCTGACTGGGGGCCTTAGATTCATTTAAGGCCACCACAGGATAGTGCGGTTAAGCAGTAACCAGCCCTAGCGTGCTGAACAGCGAGTGGTCATGTCCAAAAAAAAAAATCGGCTCAGACACAGTCGCAACACAGCCGTCGAAGAGGCAACAACAAGGAAGAAAATGGAAGCCGAAACCTGCGCAACTAGAAACCCTAAAGGAAGAGCTAAAGAAGAGTGGTGGGGAGGTGGAGTTTCTGGGAGCTCTTCGGGAGGAGGACAAAAGTGTCCTCCTCCCGGAGAGCTCCTCCGGGTTACCCATCTTTTTCCCGAGGTCCTAGTGGACCGTGCTGCGCTTACATACGCATTCAAGGGTGCGTGGTGACGTGCGTAACAAAGCACAAGGAAGTAAGGAGTGTACGTCAATCCAAGTGGGAGATTGTCTCAGGACGACTGTGCGGGCACTGGACCTGTCACTACCGTCCGAAACAACCCTTCTACGACAAAAAATAGGTACACCTTAAATCTATAAAAAATACTTCAATGTTGATGTATTTATGTATTAAAAATCACAAGCAATCACAAAATAAGATACTATTTTTGTATAAACATTGAAGTCAAATTTTTCGGTTTTTAGTGTTTCGAATCTCTGTATCAAATGAAGGGGCTCATCGTAAGCATTTCAAAAGTATTTCCCCTTATCATCGAAACGACTGAGCCTAAAATTTTAAAGGTTTAGTCCTAGTACCTATAAGATCTGACAGTAGCATGTTATAAAAATATTATCAATTCGAAAAAGTACTACTGGATGGAGAAAATTCTGTGGTAATGGTAAGTCTAGCGTCGCTCGCGCCGTCGACTAGTCGCGCTGTGTGCTGTTCGTCTGCGTGGGTTTTATAAGTCGTTGTGTAAACAATGGTTACTAATGTTGTAAAGTGTGCTAGCTGCAATGTCGTCATAAATAAGACATTGACGTTTATTTGCAATAAACTGGACGTGATGGACGAGCAAAGTATTGCCCGCATTTGTGTCAGTGCAATTTCGGAAAGTGTAATTTTGAACGCCAAAAACTTGTTCATTCATTCTAATCCAACAGCAAAGCGCAAAAAGATAAGGAAAAGACAGGGGAAAACATTACGTGACATAGTTGATATTGTCTGCCTGTTAAAAAAAATAGATCCCGAAGAAATCCCTATCTTTGTCGCTCGGGATTTACAAAAACTACCCCCGGTTTTGTTTGACGATGTAGATGTGACGAGACTTCTCAAGGATCTGTTGTTGATGCGAAGCGAGATAGATTCTATTTCTGAGGAGTACGCGACAGTGAACTAAGTTAAAGAGCTGGCAGTAGAAGTGGAAGCACTTAAGAATGCGTCTATAGTTAACATGTCTGTGGAAACATTAACGTGAGACGGGGTGCCTGTGCATTGTCGAATTTTGAGCACGAAAGTGGACCTATAGGTTTATCACCCGTATGTGGCGCGTCTTATAAGTCCGCAGAAAAACAGGCGACGACAACACCCTTAAAAAAGCAGTAGCAAACACTTCGTCGGATGTGGGTAGCACGATAAAAACACCGCGCGTTGTGAACGAAGCGACGCCTGCGAGTGTGAAGTTAACAGCTGATCGCGCTATGTGTAAAACGGTGAGTCACACAACATTACTGACCTCTACCGCAAACTGTGCGCAGCATTCTGACCGACCAACTAGTCAACAGTCACACGTCGAAAACAAAAAGAGTTTCTCTGTTTTTGTGCAGGATGGAGTGCCGGATCCACGGTCCAAAACTCAAGTGTCTAATGATGAATGGAGCCTGGTTCAGAAAAAGAGATACAGATTGAGAAACCGGTTTATAGGAAATACAGGGAAAGCTAATAGTTGATTCGAACAATAATTTCAGGGCAGTGAGAACTCAAATGTTTATAAAGTGTCTAAAGAGATGTCTGCAAGTGATATAAAATCTTATCTGATGAAGAAAACAAACTTAGACATAAAATTAGAGAAAATGAGTATGAAATCAAACAAGGATTACAATGGATACATTGTTTTTGTGCCTAAATGCAAGTTTGATATGTTTATGACGGATGACTTTTGGCCCACCGGGGTACTATATCGACGTTTTGTTGATTTTAGTCGCAACGGGGGCAGACCTACCTACGGGTAATTAAATGGAGTATTATTGTCAGCTTGTTACTTTCAACTGCAAGAGCTACACTACGTCGGTGGAATGTTGAAAAACTTATCTCAATTTTTGTATTAACTTGGCTACAGGTTTTACTCCAAATTTCCTTATGTTCGGGGGCCATTTTGTAGCGTTTTGTTGTGTAAAAATAAAAAAAACAATGAGCCCCATTCAATACGTATAATTTTGTTGAAAAAAATCGAAAACGTATTAAAAAGATAAAATTATTTAAAAAAAACTTCCTCTGCGGTTAACGTGCAAATTGAAAAAATACTTATTAGGATAATCGAAGAACAACTTAGGCACAAATTTTAAAACGTGTAGAAAGAGGAGTGCCGATTTTAGGCCTTGCGATGCCCAAGAAATTTAATTTAGTAAAAAAAAAAGATGTAAATTTTACGTAATTAACTATTCTATTCACGACGCGATACAAGTCAGTAACATTTTAAATAAATAATAAATATTGAAACGATACAACGAAATAAACAGACATTTGCTAGGTTGCCAATTTAAAATCCGGGAAAAAATTGAGATTTGTTGCAAAACATTGATTTGACATTTACACATACTGTACTTTATTTATTTGTCCTTTGTTTATAGAAGTCCCAATGCATTTGATGTTACTTGTGGGCACTCAGGGCCTAAATCACTATGGCGGGTTGGCATCCCCCTTTAGGGAGTAACCAAGCTTTTACTCAAGTAACGAATGAAGTTGCAACGACATAAGCCTAGAGAGCGTCTCCATATTAATTATTCGCTTAAAAGATGCGACTTCAGCTCTCTATAGACAAATGTGTAATAAACTTAGTGTACTAAAAACTAAAAAACGTACAATTTTGGAATTAATTGCGTAAAGAAAAATACAAATGCTAAATGAATGACTTAATTCCTGTGCGACGAGGTGTCAGAGCTCTGTCGCGCCAGATGGTGGTGGCTTGGCTGCCTGCTGTTGATGGCAGCACTCGGCCTGGCGGCGCGGCACAGCGTTGCAGCAATTACACGTATTGAATGTGTCTGATCGTTTTTTTATTTTTACACAACAAAAACGCTACAAAATGGGCAGAGATGTTGTTTAGATTTATCATCTTGTAACTTTAAGATTTAATGATTACCCTCATTTGCAGTCCAGTTCCTTGCTTTTACTACTTATTGGATTTTTTTCACTTTCGTCTTTTGAATTACTCGACTTATTTTTTTTTTCTTTGATTTAAGCCGTCCTTTTTCTTTGACTTAAGTCATATGTTTTCGTTCTAAGGTTTGACCTTATGTATTGAACTTGTAGTTTTATTTGGATTTAAAGATCTCTGGTATTTTTTTTCTTGGTCTTTCCTTCTTGGAAGGAAGGAGCCTGTGGACCAATTTTACGCAGCGGGCGTACAGCGCTCTGCGCGTGCAGTACAACTTACGCGGTTTGTAGTGCTTCGACAGTTTGCTGAGGCCAGTTATTTTTTCGCGATCATAAGGAAGCGGAGCGCTTCACTATTAAGTCACCTACGAAGCAGCTCGAACAGTCTCCTGAGGGTGTTGTCCGAGCGGTGGGACCTGTCCCTGATAAAGAGGTGGATGCAGCTTCATGTTAGCGCCTCTCCTCGTATTTTGTGACATGATTTTATGTTTTGTATTGTGTGTCTAATTATGTTATAAATTGTTTGTGTAAAATATTAATTTACATAATATTTATTTCAATTGTGACATTTTTTATGTAATTATAATTTATTGTTGATTGTTTTATTGTGATGTGTTTTATTGACTTTAATTTTTACATAATGTATGGACAATTTCTGAAATAAAATGAATTTATTATTATTATTGAATCATGCCAAAAGGGTAAGGAAAATACTGGCGCAGCAGAACTAACCTGGGGCCGCCACGCTCCGAAAACCCGACACCAAGCTGACCACGTCACCTGAAGAAGCGAAACGCGTCCTCGTAGAAACTCACTTCCCTGGAAGAAGATTCGCGCAAGTAACAGAATGGCTACACGTTATCCAAACACTATCAGAAGATGATTAGCTTTATGCGAAGAAGATGATTACGCTGGAAAAACTCCAGTAGGCCATCAGAAGCTTCCAACCTTTCAAGGCACCAGGTCCCGACGGTGTGTTCCCTGCGTTACTTCAGTGGGGGGGAAACTCCGTTGCAACAAGACTGGTACCCTCAATGAGAGCGTGTCTGGCTTTTAGATACGTTCCTGAAGGATGGAGGGAAGTGGAGGGAAGTGAAAGTCATATTCATTCCAAGGCTAGTTAAGAGTGACTGCACAAATCCTATCGACCAATAAGTTTGACCTCCTTCCTTTTAAAGAATGGAGATACTGTGCGAAAGGAAAATACGAGATGGCGCTTTAAAAGCATTACCATTGCATGAAAACCAACACGCATACAGCTCGGGTAAGTCAACAGAGGTTCTTCATCTGGTGGTGAGCCAAATAGAGGAAGCGATTCACCAGAAAGGTTCCTACTTGGGCACTTTCATAGACAAACTTCTCCAGCATAAGTGCCGCCCTCTCCAATCACGTTGTAGAACAGGTAATTAATTAATAACATTAATAATATGTTAAGCAAACGAGTGGTTCGCCTTGAGGAGGAGCAGCAGTTGGCCTGGATAGCTAGAAGTTGCCCGTAGGGAGAAGTGCTTTCCCCTCTTCTATGGAATCTGGTGATAAATGACCTCATTACCAGACTCAACGCACATCGATACTACACAATAGGTAATGCAGGTGATCTAGCAATTCTCGTGCCTGGGAAGGTGACTGGAACGATCTGCAACCTCACTCAACAAGCACTACGCAGGTGCGGAGAAAATGATCTGTCAGTAAACTCCATTATAACTGAATTAGTCGTGTTCACTCAAAAACGAGCACTACAAGATCTGAATTGGAAAGCACATCTGGATAATTTGTGCAGTGGGATAAATAAGTTTGTTTATGCTCTCAGACAAATAAGAATGTAACCAACAAAAGAACAGCAATTACAACATATCACGCTATATACAATCCATCTTACGATACGGGCTTATTTTTCGGGGTAACAGCACGGATAGGCACAGAGCATTTATTGTATCAGAAAGAAATGTATCAGAGCCGTTTGTGGTATCCGTCCTGACGAGTCATGTATGAATGTCCTTTAAAAAGCTAGGTATATTACCACTTCCGTCACTTTTCAATTACGAAATCTGTAACTATGTTTATAATAATAAGGGATTGTTCAAAAAAGCCTATCAACTGAACTCTCGAAATACAGATCCATGCAGACTTGTATTGCAGGATACTCCTAAATCAGCCAAGTATGCGATAAGTTTCCTTGTCATGTGTGAACGCATTTATAACAAAATTCCAAAAGAAATCAAATTATTGTAAAATACCAACATATTTAAAAACAGACTATTAAAATGGCTGAAACAAAATATGTTTTATGACATTAAAGATCTTTTTAACGTTAAACTATAAATTTCTGGACTTTTGTCATTGCGGCTACTGCTGAAATAAAAGTAACATATTTGATTATTGTATTGACCTTAAATATCTGTGACATTGAATAACAATTAACTCATTAGGTATTACTATTTTGCATGCAATTGATACATTCTGTATGGCTAAACATGTGGACTTTAGATTAATACCTGACTATTACAACTTTACACCATATTTAAGGAAAATAAAGACTTATCTATCTTATCTATCTAGGCCACTACCGCCTAACTAAGCTCTTCAACACAGAACTCCAGTTGTCTAACGAAGTTAAGTACCTGGGAGTAATCCTAGACAGTAAGTTAAACGCGAGTAATCTAAAACCTAGACCAGTGTTCCGCAAACTTTCTGTGTTCAAAGTACATCTAGGCAATCGGAAAATTTTGGAGGTACACCATATATGAAAAATCTGTTTTTACGTAAACTTAACCAACATTTATTGTTATCCACAAAACAATATTTATTTATAATAAACAAACCTAAACTTTATATTGTTGAAAAGGTATTTAATGCGAAACATGAACTTGTTTAATTTTGCATTAGAGGTCCAAATTTGGAGGAATCGTTGACAGGGCTGCTCTCATCTCAAATTGCTGATCTAAAAGCAGTTTGTTATTTCCCAGATATTTTACTAGTCTGTTGTTAATGTTTCTTTCCAAAACTTTTGAAAGCCCCGTTAGTACTGAAATAGGTCTACAGTTGGTCACACAGGTTTTGTCTCCAGATTTGAAAACACTGCCACATTATTAACTGGTTTACTAACATATTAAGCAAACGAGTGGTTCGCCTTGAAGAGTAACAGCAGTTAGTCTTTGTAGCTATAGTAGGCGCCAGATAATCGTGGAATAACGGTCATTGACCCACCTACAATTATTGACATTTTTAATTTGAAAAACGGAATTAATGACACAAAGCTGTCCCGAATCATCATCTCTCGTGATCCTTAACATTGTCTAATAATGAAAAACGATTCATATTTAATTGTTCAGGTACCTATGAACAGTTATTAGGGAAAGGTCAATGTACTTTATTTCACATTTATCTGGCGCCTACTATAGAGGCTGCCCGCAGGGAGGAGTGCTCTTCCCTCTTCTGTGGAATCTGGTGATTAATGACCTGATTATCAGCCACCAGAATATGATCTGTCAGTAAACCCCAATAAAATTGATTTATTCATGTCCACTCAAAAGCGAGCACTAGACCACTAACGCCTACCTAAGCTCTTCAACACAGAACTCCAGTTTCTCCAGTCTCACGAGGTTAAGTTCTTCGGGGTAATCCTAGACAGTAAGTTAAACTGGATTAATCACCTAGACTACAAACTAAACGGCATGCATTACTTTCTGGCAATGCAGGAAAATTATAGGTCAGACGTGGGGCCTATCTCCCAAACTTGTACAACGCAGTAATTCGGCCCATGATCACCTACGGGGCCGTGGTGGGGTAGACCCGCACGAAGCTAGCAATAGCCGTTAACAAACTTCAACACATGCAAAGACTGGCCTGCATGGCGACAACGGGCTGCATGAGGACTGTGGCGCTGGAAGCCCTACTGGGACTGCCCCGCTCCACTTGTTCCTTCAACAGAAAGCGTCGATGGCAGCAGTCCGCCTTAAAACACTGGATCTCTGGGGTAAGAGAGAAATACAACACTCCGCTCTGCTTGAGGAGCTCAATATTGAATTCCCCATAACTAAAGCAATTAATGACCGGGTACTCAAACAATTTCTCTTTGATAAAAAATACAAAATCCAACTGCATGAGGATCACCGCTGCGAGGGGCGGAGCCCCGCTGAGTTGCGGATCTTCACCGATGGATCAAAAACAGGTACTGGCACGGGTGCGGGAATCTTCTCAGAGGATCTCAACATTCACATCTCTATACCACTAGGGGTTCATAACACAGTGTTTCAAGCTGAGTGCATGGGCATTTCCCTGGCGGCTTTAGCCATCCTAAACAGGGAAGTTAAGGACCACTCAATACGTATACTATCGGACAGCGTGGCCGTCCTGCAATTTGTGAACCACACAGTTGACTCTGGGCTGATCCTCGACTGTCACCAACGTCTGAACCAAACCAGCCCGATTTACATATACATATATAAGGAAGGCTTTCAACGCCCGGGGGTATGTTTCCACAAACGCCTACCAAAATTCGCATACAGTTCAATGTTGAGGCTACGTAGATAATGGCTAAACGTTTATTAATTTCAACCTTTGTTGACCGGCTAACTTCTTTTGTAAATATTGTCAGATTGTTTGAATAAAATTGCACGTTCACATCAAGCAATGTATTTTTTCAATATTCCCGTAATTATACCTGGATCAATCCCACACAAAATGTTTACAGAATGTACCGGCTGAAAGTCTTCGGAGGCTTTGTCTGTCTTAGATAAATAACTTTGAAAAGAGGATACTTCAACGTTGTGTTGTCTAGAACGTAACAATGCAAATTCGAGGTAGTCCCTGAGGTTACCATAATTTTTCCATCTTTTGTGTACTTTAATTTTCTCACGAATGACTATTATAAGTGCACAACTATACCAAACAGGGTTTTATGACTTTTCGTTTTATTATAATTTTGATGATGTTAATAACGCTCTACTGCAGGTACCTACATAATTGGTAAACGGCTAATAATTTAGCATTAAATGAAAAAAAAAACGGGACGCCTGGCAGATGTGAAACACCGAAATTATTTTGTACAAGATGCATAAAAGAACAGATTACGCCAGGAACTATATATGGTATGATAAAAAAAAACATATAGACTGTATATAAATAATATACCATCGTATAGCGTGGCAACGCATTTCCACGCCATGCATCGCCACGCCACCAATCGGTCTTACCCGCGGCTATAGATGATTCACATAAAAACAAAGTACATACGATTTCCTTTACCAAATTTCAAAAGTAGCGATTGTGACATAGTATTTAACAGGGAGAACTTAGAATTCGTCCGTGAATCAGTTTTGACGAAATGCTTGACTCAAGGCTACAATGGGGTCCGCATTTTGTTTGTTGTCCTGCAAGACAAACATCTCTTGAGCAAGATTAAGTTCAAAAGCATACCTAATTATGCTGTTAGAAAAATCCGCTAGTTTACAGATGTTGAAACTGCAAGACTAGTTTATTTTAGTTACTTTCATAGTATCATGCCTTACTTTTACTTTCTATGGGGAGGGGCTGCTGATATCTCTTTTCATTCTGCAGAAAAGAGCCATCAGAGCCATAAACATAACTCTGCCGCCGCGCCGGCGCGATTCTCAAAGGGACGACGGTGCCTTGACAATATATCCATGAAAATATCATGAACGTTTCAAATCTTTTTAGTAAACGAAGCGACAGACTCACTCATATTACTGGTAATAATAACCAATTAGGTGTATTTTCCAGCTTACAGGTTCTTGCTAAAATAGCAACATTTTTAGTAAAATGTTGCATGCAATGCAGTTATAATAAAACTAGCTTTTGCCCGCGATTTTGTACAGCCTATAATAGCCTTCCTCATGAATGTAGCTATCATACCTATATAAAAATAATATTCCAAATCCGACTGGTAGTTCCAGAGTTTCGTGTTCAAACAAACAAACAAACTTATGCAGCAACGAAAAAAAACATCACAGTACCGTCATCGTTTTGAGTTATGCGCTTCACATACATAATAATATGGACGAATTATTTTTCGAGATTTTAGTGTTGGTCCCATAATAAAAGTTGTTCATAAAACCGGGTGCTGACCAGTGTTACGGGGCGCAACATGTAACAAAACAAGCATTCGTGCAGTTAGTACGTGGAAACGAGCACGAACACGCGCATGTCACTCGGATTTTAGGACACGGTGTATCGTAACATGTTCGCTGTGAATGATTCATTACGGCCCGTAACACCGGTCAGTACCCACCGTTATGATGAGTACAATGAATTTATTCTATTAAACGTTTTAATTTGCATTTAACGTGACAATTTATAGAGTTTAGATATTTTAGTTTTTCAGAGTATGCAATTATCCGGTGACATGGCCATCAACGCCTAGATCTATCGGTTTAGACAAAGAGATTTCCTGTAAGAGAAGAACAGATCTTAGTCCGTAAGTACTACTACCTACTACTTACCTACTAAAATGCTATGATACATTGAAACTGAGGAATTGGCGTTTCATTGCAAATCATGGAAAATCACTAAATGCACGAGTTGATGTAAGTACCGAGGTACCTACCAGGTAAGTATTTATACAAGTCTCGAAGGTACAAAACGTCACCACGTGAATAATAAGTATTTAAAAAGCGCTGAGCATTAGTCGTTATCGCCCAGAGGCGTTCAAGAGGGTGGCCCGACCCGCCCCGGGCGGCCCCGGGCGGCCCCCGCGATTACAGCCCGTTCATTGAGCTTCGCTAATTACCTACGCCTGGCTTTGCCTACCGACCGGTCTCACTGCCAGTCGAACTGATAAATTACAGGTACATTTTGTCACAACAGACGTTGCCCTGTCCAAATTCTTAGACCCGATTTTTTAAAATGTTTTCCACAATCTATTACCTATTATTATAATTAATTTTTACCTTAAAACGTTTTCCGGACAAATTACGAACATTTAAAGCAATACAAACTTTTTAATAAAACCATTGTGAAGTGAGGCTACCCAAGGGCTGGCTTTTACTTGCATCGAGCTACGACCGTCAATTATCTTAGCAACACACACGCAGTACAATCTCAGAAACGTGCTCTATGGTTTCAGCGTACGAATAAATTATGTCACGGAGATCGTGGTCACAGCGACATTCTATCAGCGATATACTGATCACACTACTACATTCTATCAGAAATATGTCAAAAGTAGAAAATGTTTATGATTGACCAATCGACATATCTGTAGCACTTGTTAATCTTATTAATTTTTAACAGAATCCTATTTGTCTAGTCCAAGTGTAACCCGTAAAAGCAAACATGAACGCTAATCAAATTAAAGCGGTGGCGATTTCACAATGTCATGACCGCGGTCTTCCAACGCCCTCCGCCTTACGACTTAGTTCTCAACCAAAGAGCAGAAAGTTCGGCTTCGTCGCTACAAGCTGAAGGCGGCTGACACCTCTGTGACGCTCTGACCGAGTCGCCTTCGGTACCTAGGAAGAAGTCAGTATACGCTAATAATAATAAATCCCCGAACGAATCTCGACAGGTGGCCAATCTCAGAGGAGATTAGCCACGTACGCAGAACATATTATAGTGCACAGAAATGTGCTCAAACTCAGGTGCGCTATTTGATCCTTTACTCTCATAGTTCAACTCGACGGAGAGATCGGCTCCACGTGTTGTCCGAGGGATGGGTGTCACAACCACCATCTTCCAAACCCCGGCTATTCCTACTGATACTGGAAAAACGTAATTACACTTTTTGCTCAACTTGCAAAACAAACCCAGGGCCTCACGCTCGGCAGTCGCGCTTGAGACCACGAGACTTATGGAGCAGTTTAAATACCTACACTAATATTATTATTATAAAGAGAGGTTTCTAATACCCCGGAAAAACATACCGGGCACGGGAGCGAAGATGGGGAATATGGGACATGCGTCCTGAGAGAGACGAAGACCTTCTCTTCTTGAAAGACCTTCAGTTTATTATGACTCCTTGCGGGATACACGTGGAGCGTCACCTGTGAGCTGCCGCCGCGCCGCCTGCGATCTACGTTGAAGCTGGTGTGCTAGTATGTTGCACGCTCCAGGTGAATCCCGCAGGTAGTCATAATAAACTGATATCCTTAGCTCTCATAAAATGCAAAGGAAAATCTTCTGTTGGAAGCTATTTCGAACGAAGTTGTAAGTGTGATTCAGTGGTTGTAGCGTATGTATGAAGTGCGAACCCCATTGTCTTTGACTCTGATCATGTTTCACTAAATGATGGAGAATATTGAATAAAAGTAGGTGTAAAATATACCTACACGAAACCTGTTGTATAGGCTAAACAGGTCAGAAGAGCAATGCGGCTCACAAACGGCATAAAGTAATACTTACTTTCATGATTATTAAATTAAACCGCTATTAAACCTACTTAGATATTAGATCATGCCTTTTAGAACGATGCTAGGGAACCCGTTGCTACCCGCGCCCGTCGGGCATCGGCGCGCGACGTTACCGAATGTAAATCTAATCTGGTGTTACCCGCTGACTTGTGGACGTATTATTATATTTTATAGTCATATTTTACTAGTCTGTTGTTAATGTTTCTTTCCAAAACTTTTGAAAGCCCCGTTAGTACTGAAATAGGTCTACAGTTGGTCACACAGGTTTTGTCTCCAGATTTGAAAACACTGCCACATTATTAACTGGTTTACTAACATATTAAGCAAACGAGTGGTTCGCCTTGAAGAGTAACAGCAGTTAGTCTTTGTAGCTATAGTAGGCGCCAGATAATCGTGGAATAACGGTCATTGACCCACCTACAATTATTGACATTTTTAATTTGAAAAACGGAATTAATGACACAAAGCTGTCCCGAATCATCATCTCTCGTGATCCTTAACATTGTCTAATAATGAAAAACGATTCATATTAAAATTTAATTGTTCAGGTACCTATGAACAGTTATTAGGGAAAGGTCAATGTACTTTATTTCACATTTATCTGGCGCCTACTATAGAGGCTGCCCGCAGGGAGGAGTGCTCTTCCCTCTTCTGTGGAATCTGGTGATTAATGACCTGATTATCAGCCACCAGAATATGATCTGTCAGTAAACCCCAATAAAATTGATTTATTCATGTCCACTCAAAAGCGAGCACTAGACCACTAACGCCTACCTAAGCTCTTCAACACAGAACTCCAGTTTCTCCAGTCTCACGAGGTTAAGTTCTTCGGGGTAATCCTAGACAGTAAGTTAAACTGGATTAATCACCTAGACTACAAACTAAACGGCATGCATTACTTTCTGGCAATGCAGGAAAATTATAGGTCAGACGTGGGGCCTATCTCCCAAACTTGTACAACGCAGTAATTCGGCCCATGATCACCTACGGGGCCGTGGTGGGGTAGACCCGCACGAAGCTAGCAATAGCCGTTAACAAACTTCAACACATGCAAAGACTGGCCTGCATGGCGACAACGGGCTGCATGAGGACTGTGGCGCTGGAAGCCCTACTGGGACTGCCCCGCTCCACTTGTTCCTTCAACAGAAAGCGTCGATGGCAGCAGTCCGCCTTAAAACACTGGATCTCTGGGGTAAGAGAGAAATACAACACTCCGCTCTGCTTGAGGAGCTCAATATTGAATTCCCCATAACTAAAGCAATTAATGACCGGGTACTCAAACAATTTCTCTTTGATAAAAAATACAAAATCCAACTGCATGAGGATCACCGCTGCGAGGGGCGGAGCCCCGCTGAGTTGCGGATCTTCACCGATGGATCAAAAACAGGTACTGGCACGGGTGCGGGAATCTTCTCAGAGGATCTCAACATTCACATCTCTATACCACTAGGGGTTCATAACACAGTGTTTCAAGCTGAGTGCATGGGCATTTCCCTGGCGGCTTTAGCCATCCTAAACAGGGAAGTTAAGGACCACTCAATACGTATACTATCGGACAGCGTGGCCGTCCTGCAATTTGTGAACCACACAGTTGACTCTGGGCTGATCCTCGACTGTCACCAACGTCTGAACCAAACCAGCCCGATTTACATATACATATATAAGGAAGGCTTTCAACGCCCGGGGGTATGTTTCCACAAACGCCTACCAAAATTCGCATACAGTTCAATGTTGAGGCTACGTAGATAATGGCTAAACGTTTATTAATTTCAACCTTTGTTGACCGGCTAACTTCTTTTGTAAATATTGTCAGATTGTTTGAATAAAATTGCACGTTCACATCAAGCAATGTATTTTTTCAATATTCCCGTAATTATACCTGGATCAATCCCACACAAAATGTTTACAGAATGTACCGGCTGAAAGTCTTCGGAGGCTTTGTCTGTCTTAGATAAATAACTTTGAAAAGAGGATACTTCAACGTTGTGTTGTCTAGAACGTAACAATGCAAATTCGAGGTAGTCCCTGAGGTTACCATAATTTTTCCATCTTTTGTGTACTTTAATTTTCTCACGAATGACTATTATAAGTGCACAACTATACCAAACAGGGTTTTATGACTTTTCGTTTTATTATAATTTTCATGATGTTAATAACGCTCTACTGCAGGTACCTACATAATTGGTAAACGGCTAATAATTTAGCATTAAATGAAAAAAAAAACGGGACGCCTGGCAGATGTGAAACACCGAAATTATTTTGTACAAGATGCATAAAAGAACAGATTACGCCAGGAACTATATATGGTATGATAAAAAAAAACATATAGACTGTATATAAATAATATACCATCGTATAGCGTGGCAACGCATTTCCACGCCATGCATCGCCACGCCACCAATCGGTCTTACCCGCGGCTATAGATGATTCACATAAAAACAAAGTACATACGATTTCCTTTACCAAATTTCAAAAGTAGCGATTGTGACATAGTATTTAACAGGGAGAACTTAGAATTCGTCCGTGAATCAGTTTTGACGAAATGCTTGACTCAAGGCTACAATGGGGTCCGCATTTTGTTTGTTGTCCTGCAAGACAAACATCTCTTGAGCAAGATTAAGTTCAAAAGCATACCTAATTATGCTGTTAGAAAAATCCGCTAGTTTACAGATGTTGAAACTGCAAGACTAGTTTATTTTAGTTACTTTCATAGTATCATGCCTTACTTTTACTTTCTATGGGGAGGGGCTGCTGATATCTCTTTTCATTCTGCAGAAAAGAGCCATCAGAGCCATAAACATAACTCTGCCGCCGCGCCGGCGCGATTCTCAAAGGGACGACGGTGCCTTGACAATATATCCATGAAAATATCATGAACGTTTCAAATCTTTTTAGTAAACGAAGCGACAGACTCACTCATATTACTGGTAATAATAACCAATTAGGTGTATTTTCCAGCTTACAGGTTCTTGCTAAAATAGCAACATTTTTAGTAAAATGTTGCATGCAATGCAGTTATAATAAAACTAGCTTTTGCCCGCGATTTTGTACAGCCTATAATAGCCTTCCTCATGAATGTAGCTATCATACCTATATAAAAATAATATTCCAAATCCGACTGGTAGTTCCAGAGTTTCGTGTTCAAACAAACAAACAAACTTATGCAGCAACGAAAAAAAACATCACAGTACCGTCATCGTTTTGAGTTATGCGCTTCACATACATAATAATATGGACGAATTATTTTTCGAGATTTTAGTGTTGGTCCCATAATAAAAGTTGTTCATAAAACCGGGTGCTGACCAGTGTTACGGGGCGCAACATGTAACAAAACAAGCATTCGTGCAGTTAGTACGTGGAAACGAGCACGAACACGCGCATGTCACTCGGATTTTAGGACACGGTGTATCGTAACATGTTCGCTGTGAATGATTCATTACGGCCCGTAACACCGGTCAGTACCCACCGTTATGATGAGTACAATGAATTTATTCTATTAAACGTTTTAATTTGCATTTAACGTGACAATTTATAGAGTTTAGATATTTTAGTTTTTCAGAGTATGCAATTATCCGGTGACATGGCCATCAACGCCTAGATCTATCGGTTTAGACAAAGAGATTTCCTGTAAGAGAAGAACAGATCTTAGTCCGTAAGTACTACTACCTACTACTTACCTACTAAAATGCTATGATACATTGAAACTGAGGAATTGGCGTTTCATTGCAAATCATGGAAAATCACTAAATGCACGAGTTGATGTAAGTACCGAGGTACCTACCAGGTAAGTATTTATACAAGTCTCGAAGGTACAAAACGTCACCACGTGAATAATAAGTATTTAAAAAGCGCTGAGCATTAGTCGTTATCGCCCAGAGGCGTTCAAGAGGGTGGCCCGACCCGCCCCGGGCGGCCCCGGGCGGCCCCCGCGATTACAGCCCGTTCATTGAGCTTCGCTAATTACCTACGCCTGGCTTTGCCTACCGACCGGTCTCACTGCCAGTCGAACTGATAAATTACAGGTACATTTTGTCACAACAGACGTTGCCCTGTCCAAATTCTTAGACCCGATTTTTTAAAATGTTTTCCACAATCTATTACCTATTATTATAATTAATTTTTACCTTAAAACGTTTTCCGGACAAATTACGAACATTTAAAGCAATACAAACTTTTTAATAAAACCATTGTGAAGTGAGGCTACCCAAGGGCTGGCTTTTACTTGCATCGAGCTACGACCGTCAATTATCTTGGCAACACACACGCAGTACAATCTCAGAAACGTGCTCTATGGTTTCAGCGTACGAATAAATTATGTCACGGAGATCGTGGTCACAGCGACATTCTATCAGCGATATACTGATCACACTACTACATTCTATCAGAAATATGTCAAAAGTAGAAAATGTTTATGATTGACCAATCGACATATCTGTAGCACTTGTTAATCTTATTAATTTTTAACAGAATCCTATTTGTCTAGTCCAAGTGTAACCCGTAAAAGCAAACATGAACGCTAATCAAATTAAAGCGGTGGCGATTTCACAATGTCATGACCGCGGTCTTCCAACGCCCTCCGCCTTACGACTTAGTTCTCAACCAAAGAGCAGAAAGTTCGGCTTCGTCGCTACAAGCTGAAGGCGGCTGACACCTCTGTGACGCTCTGACCGAGTCGCCTTCGGTACCTAGGAAGAAGTCAGTATACGCTAATAATAATAAATCCCCGAACGAATCTCGACAGGTGGCCAATCTCAGAGGAGATTAGCCACGTACGCAGAACATATTATAGTGCACAGAAATGTGCTCAAACTCAGGTGCGCTATTTGATCCTTTACTCTCATAGTTCAACTCGACGGAGAGATCGGCTCCACGTGTTGTCCGAGGGATGGGTGTCACAACCACCATCTTCCAAACCCCGGCTATTCCTACTGATACTGGAAAAACGTAATTACACTTTTTGCTCAACTTGCAAAACAAACCCAGGGCCTCACGCTCGGCAGTCGCGCTTGAGACCACGAGACTTATGGAGCAGTTTAAATACCTACACTAATATTATTATTATAAAGAGAGGTTTCTAATACCCCGGAAAAACATACCGGGCACGGGAGCGAAGATGGGGAATATGGGACATGCGTCCTGAGAGAGACGAAGACCTTCTCTTCTTGAAAGACCTTCAGTTTATTATGACTCCTTGCGGGATACACGTGGAGCGTCACCTGTGAGCTGCCGCCGCGCCGCCTGCGATCTACGTTGAAGCTGGTGTGCTAGTATGTTGCACGCTCCAGGTGAATCCCGCAGGTAGTCATAATAAACTGATATCCTTAGCTCTCATAAAATGCAAAGGAAAATCTTCTGTTGGAAGCTATTTCGAACGAAGTTGTAAGTGTGATTCAGTGGTTGTAGCGTATGTATGAAGTGCGAACCCCATTGTCTTTGACTCTGATCATGTTTCACTAAATGATGGAGAATATTGAATAAAAGTAGGTGTAAAATATACCTACACGAAACCTGTTGTATAGGCTAAACAGGTCAGAAGAGCAATGCGGCTCACAAACGGCATAAAGTAATACTTACTTTCATGATTATTAAATTAAACCGCTATTAAACCTACTTAGATATTAGATCATGCCTTTTAGAACGATGCTAGGGAACCCGTTGCTACCCGCGCCCGTCGGGCATCGGCGCGCGACGTTACCGAATGTAAATCTAATCTGGTGTTACCCGCTGACTTGTGGACGTCAGACAGGTACAAGTGTGTTCTAAGGGTCTCTATATCGAGATAGGCAATGTGAACTGAGTGCTATAAGCGTTGAGCGCATCAATATAAAACAGTACCTTAGCAACTATATCACTGTCTTACCGAGTTACTATTCGTAAAAACTCAAGAGATAGATGCTTTTCGAAATACCATAGTTATTTACGTTATGTACAGTCAGTGACAAAGATAAATAATACAAAGTTTAACTTTCAAGTGTGTAAGTTCACCTTCAAAGATAGAGCGCACAATGCGTACCTAGAAGTACAAAGAGTCCAAAAAGTTGGCGATACTTGCTTGTACAGTCGGCAGCAGTCGCTGAGCGGAACGTCTCTGCTCAACTACATTGAGCCGTCCCGGGATAACCCGCGCAGGCGAGGGTAGGCCCCGCCCCGGGGCGTGGCCAAGCTTCCGGCTGCCACCCCGCGCCCTGCCTGCGTCTCCGTCGACCGGACGAGGCACCTCGCTTTTATCCCGGTTTCCTGTCGGTGGACGCTCGTTTTGCTCCGGTCTATCGATTTGTTTATTTTTTTAAACTGACAAATAGGTCAGACGCGACCCTTCCGAGTGCGGTGTCGTGTCCGTGTCGCGTCCGGCGCGGTGCCGGTGTCGTGCCGAGTGTGCGTGATGTGTCCGGGGCAGCTGCGGCGGCTCGCGCTCTTCGCCGACATGAAGCCTACCCAGTAAAGGTGAGTGCTCCAGGCTCCTCCAGGACACCGATCTCGCTAGTAGAGGATCATTCGTACTGTGAAGTGTGATGTATGGGCACCACTTTGTGGGGCTGAAATTTTCCGACGTACTTGGACCATTTTTTGCGAAGACCAAAAGTTTGTAATAAATCTTAAAAGATTTTAAAATAGTGATGGTATATTGCTGACAAATTGTTTCAAATAGCCGCTAGAATTGAAAAGTTTATATACGTACTGTGTCCTATCTAGAGAGTTTATAATCTCATACCATTTATTATTACCCTTTGGTGTTTGCAAAAACCCGCTGTCATTGAATACCGAAAAAGTGTTATACTTAACCGCAATGTAAAATCGCAATCATCCGAGGTGCCATTTACAGCGTTATCTTTTATCCAAACTAATACTATTACTTATTTGTTCTACATAACATACTTAGTACTTTGTTATATGTAAGGGCTGTAAAAAAATACCTTAAAGTACTCACAGTAGCAGATGGCAAGGTTTCATTCTGTAGCTTCTGTGTACTGTCTCATAGGAAAAGTCGTGAATTTAATCCCAAAAATATTTTATTTTACCGTCGCATGTTATAAACGTTCTTACGTGGGAAAGGTTCATAAAAGTCTAGCTAGCTTATACGTCCATGTTCGAGCGCGTAAGGGTCTGTCAAGCTGTTCAGCTTATCTTAGCAGCAATAAAAAAAAATATTCACGGGTTCAGCTGGCAATGCTAGAACTTGAACACTGAGCATTTTTTTTAAATGCGACGGGAAAACATTTTAAATTATTATAATCTAATCTTGTTCTACTTTTCCATCATGCGAAATAGCTATGCGGCGAGAGCTATGTCTACCTGTGCTAACAGCAGTGGGAAAGACTTATTTATTTAATATTATGTTATATTGAAACCTTGACCGAAACATCCGCTAAATGTACTATGAAGATGCATTGCACATATGTAACTTAGTTTGGTCAAACTCTTTTCTACCAAGCTTAAGCTTTGCCAGGCTGAAATATGAGAATTAAACGATCCTATTGTTTTCACCCGCCGCTACTCAGCTACGCACATCTCTCATGGAAAGACACCCGCAAACAGTGTTATCATGTTGTGAAAAAAGATTTACATGTGTATCCCTAAAACACATGTAAATCTATTTTTTTATTTTCTTGCGTTTGTCCACATTCTCACCTGATGGAAAGCGATGACGTGGCTGATCACGCTTACCTAGAAGGAACCTATTCACTTTAGAATTAGAGATCCACAGGTCGTAGCTATCAGGGAACAAAGATTCCGGGGAATTGTACTCTTTGCTGTACGCACAGTGAAAGTGTTCTCAGAACGGTAAAACCTGACAGTCTTTTCTGCAAACATCTTAGACCAGGTGTGTGTCACAGGAAGGCTGGTAGACAGTTTACTTGATGCTCACTTCACCTAAAGTGAGCTGCAAGTGTCTACCAGTCATCACACTGATTTTAGAGAACAGCCTTACCTAGTTAATATATTCAAAACTAAATATCACCATCATTATCGTCAGTGAGGTTGTAGCATAGGGCTAGAGGTCTAGGACTCATCGCCCCTAACTGGCGCAATGCAGATGTACCTGCTACATAGTGGGAATACGGGCCTGATCATCTTCCTGCTACCCTTATTCCAAATACGTTGTGGTAGGTGCAGCATGTCTTTCTCTTCCATACATCTCAATTCGCTGCCATGCCAATTGTCTTCCTTTTTCGCCTCAGTATTTTTCAATTGACTCGATATTATGATATTTTGTTTTGCAAATTGGTTTAAATAACATTTTTACGCAACGTCGATTTTCGTAAAATTAAAGTCAGTGTATGAGGTAGGTTATCATCTACAAACCATGTGCAAGGTTTCCAAAACTTTCCGCACAAGTCATGCTACACATTACGCAATGAAGCCGCATTCAAGAGCCATTAAAATAAATTGCGAACAGAATCCAGGGCTTGCATTCACTTTGATGAGGTGGATTGTGCGAAGTCGATGCAACTTTGGCTCTTATCCGGTCGTGCTGGCCACAATTGAGAGACAGTTTAGTTACCTACTTCGGCTCTTACTGCTGGAGTTTAGGAGTTAACGTTTTGATAAGTCAAAGCGGTGAACGAAGACAGAAATGGCTTTTAACGTTTTGGGAATACTTCTATAGTGCGTAGTAGTAGTAGTAGTACAGCAAACAGTAGAATTCCCTACCGCAGCACAGTACTGCATATTCGGCTGAACGCTAACAGAATCATAAACAATGCCTGAGCAAAACAAAAATATAACTGCGTGTGCATACACTTGGTGTGTGCAACAAATACGTTAAGCATGTTATTAGCATGCCAGTTACTGTGTTTACGCCAGTAATGTGGCAGCTTGGCACACTCCCTGCAAACAGAATGAATGGCAAATGAATGGCACGCGAGGCACCCGTCGCAAGTCGGCGTGTTTAGCTCGCTAGGAAATGTCGAAAAATTTCAGTTTCTTACAATAACTCTTTTAAATTGACTCGTGTAGTGGTAGTGGTCTTTTGAGTCGGACAAATAACAGCACCTATAAGAATGTATGTTAACGTTATAACATATCACGGCCGTGTAAGGCAAGTCAGGCACGTTACAGTTCATGGAATTATTCGCTTCGTGTCGAAACATCACGCCTGTTATCCGTGGAGGGTTGGGCAGAGGTGCGCCACGCATCTAGCTCATATTTCCCCGTTATGTTTGTAATTGGAGATGAGCCTATCGTCATCAAGTGCTTCAAGCTGCTGCTGCCAAAATTGTAAAACCGAACAGCACTAACAACAATTTAAAAATTTATTCACATTTAAATAAAGGAGAGTAGTCAAAATAATATGGGTAATGCCATGTTTGTCACCATCATCTGCTGAGACTTTTCCATGCGTTATACATACCCTCATAAGATTAAGTACTGGTAACCAGACGTATTGCCGCCAGGACGTGACAATGTGACACATTTGCAACAGTTTGGAGAAAATCCAAGATTTATGTGTTATTTTAATTCCTGATTTCGTTACCTACTTAATATCATATTTCTTTAAAACTGCTAATTGAATAACTCTTCATTGGTCATTGAAATGATAACATATACTTAACTTGTCTTAATAGAAAGTTCCAGTAGAAAACCTGGCGTAGACTGTGCGTGTCCGACCCTCCTAATTACTTATTTCTGTCTACATTATGCCATAAAACACATAAACTCGCAAACAACAACACTAATAAGCGAGTGAGTTAAAATAAATCACAGAAATAAAAATGCACGTGAAAACGAATAAAATTTTAAAATCCGCTCAGCAAAGATAACGTTGTAGCGTTTTTATTTAAATACGTAAATATATTCCTTGTTACATCAACACGGATTACCATAGATGCATAAATCTAACAAACGGTAGACACTCGAGCTGGGGCCGACTGTACATGTATATGCTCGCATAATATTCGCATAAATCACTTGCGAATTAATTATTGCTTCTGACTGTACTACGAGTACATGTGGGGTGAGGAAGATTAAGCTTGTTTATGATGTCGTGTTCATCTCTTTTCAAGTGTTGCTTTCCAACTGAGGGAAATCCTCGATTCTTCCAAAGTGAGGCTTCGGATGGGCTACGTTAGAACCGCAATCGTAACCATCTCATCATCAGCCAAGCCTTTTCCTAAAGATGTTACAATCAGCTTCAAGTCTTCACGGATACAGCTGAGTACCTACTAGTTTCATGAAGCGGCTTCCTCTGATACACAACACACAATAACAATACACAATACACAATAACACTCCTCGGCTTGTAAGACCAAGCAATTGTTTAAGTAGTTATCTTTGAAAATATTTCTATTTAAATTTACTCTGAAGTTTCTAAGTGAACCCAACGTAAGAAAATTCAAAAAGGTTACGAGATTCCAACATAGTGATTGAGAAATGTACGTGAAAGGTGGACTTCTTTTGTGCGAAACCTAAAAACAATATGAAAGAAACTTCGACGACATACAAGTATTCCTAGCTCATCATCGCCCTTTAAATTTTGCCAAAAAATTAACAAGATTGCATCTTCTACCACCGATGATTGTAGATCAGCGCTGTCAGCATTGCATGTTTGCCTTCTATTATTGTCGTTCCCGCTACAGGGCTTGTCGTGACATTCTCTCGAAGATAACAACGAAAGCAATTTTCAAAAAGTTCAAAATGTGCAAAGACATTGAGATCGACATGCGCTATTGAAATTGAAAGTGATCTTGACATTTTTTATTTTATTTTAGGCAATAGTTATCGCTGATATAATTTAACATGGTCTGCGGCCTTTTTCCAGAATTTCGAACATTTTGCAGCAGTTCATGACTTCTGTCCACTCGCAAATTTAACTTTACCAATCCCTGTTCCTATTGCTAGCAAGAAGCTGCACCTATCAATTTTGTGGATTAGACGCCTTTTATAGGTGAATAGAAAATTCAAATCTATCTCATACCTCCGGCCATGCAGCATCCCTTTTATTTTTGGGACAAGGCGTCCTCACTTCGCGTTATGAACCACTGATCACTTAAATTCCTAAAAGCCTGAATCAACTGACATTAACTACATGGTTCCCATTGGTTTTGACCGATACATGAATTGTGTTGACCTGAAAAAAGACTTTGACCTCTGAGTTTGTTTCGGTGTTTTTCCTCACAGTAGTTAGCTGGGTAGCACCGGCCTTATCCAGTTTAATGTGACGAAAAGGATTGATGTGTAAAAGAGTATTTGCAAAATAAATACCAGCACTACCATAAAATTGTGCAAACTCTCCACAACGTGGTATTGTGGAAGAACCACTACATACGTAGCCATAGCACACCATTCAGCCCGGCCCCAGCCCTTTCAAAATCAATACCCTGCCTGTTTTCCAGTGCAAACAGACTCAAAGGGGATGACGTGTTTTACTTCGTGTGTCTACCAAAATAGATGAACCTGTGTGCTGTATTGAAAGCGAAGTATTGCCAAGTATGGGCCGATTTCCCGCTCGATTAGGCCTGTGATAAGTAGTCGTTGGTCCTATCTATGGGGTTAGGGGAACATCACTGTGACTGCTATTTTAGTAAGTTTTGCTAAAGAAACTCGTAGCTAAGAATACATTTTATATAAGTATCTAAATACCACGAGTTCTTGCTCTCCAAATTAGTCAATACGTTTACCAGTAAACATAGTGAAAATATCATCATGTTTTGCGATCTTTGAATGATTGAAGAAACAGAACGGTGTGTTAACGTTGTTAGCGAGCCCAAATGTTTTTAAGTGACGCAAAAGATGTCACGAATTGGACCAAGCACTGGTGTTCAAATGATTAGCAGTTATCTAGACGATAACTGACACATGTGTGCCATCAGATGTGTTCCAGGGCTCTTGAGCAAGGAGTCAAGAAGCTACTTCAGACAATATGTAGAGTGAGGTACAGTTCGCATGACTGAAGGAGGAGGTGACAAATATTTATTTATTTATTCATTATTATAACACTTCACAGATACATCCAAGACGATGCTTTCTTGATGGCAGTCTTATAGGACAATCAGCAAACCACTAAGAAACATGCAGTGTATTTTATGTAGATCAATTGTCTCTTGTGAAGGCCGCCACCTGTTTGGCAAACAAGCGGATGACACTTTTACGGGATATAATAAGGTAATGTATAGACTTCCTGCAGCTAAGTGGCGCGCGCGCCGGCCGCTGCTCGCGCCCACATGCGCGCGACAATTTGATATGTTCATTTGACGACCCGTGGGGTTAGCAGTGGGGACATTCAGATCATGTCTTTTTGCGTTTCTAACAGGTAAATCTTGTTGATGCTAGTGCAATTTCTCGTTGGTTTAGATTGTAGGTGAATTTGTGGTGTCTTTTCGAATGGCTGCAACTACTCTAAGTAGCATTGTCTTAGTATTTAAAAGGTATGGATGCTGGTGTGGTGGAACTTTATAGAACACGAGGCCTATTATCTCGGTTTTAATGCTGGCAGAGCAAAGCTTGTGTGAAACATCTTCCCCAATTCAATGACGCTTACCATTTTCTGAGCATATCAGACTGCAAGTTGAAAATTCAAAAAACAAAACCACTTCACCAAAATGAATTAGAACAACAAAAACGCGTTTGCACCATAATTTTACGACCGTGGTCAAATCGAGTGGTACATTTAAATTGATTGTAGGACATATTTCCTTGAAGCCGGATGCATTCAATTGGCATCAGCGTTGTGCGCAAGCGGTGAACAGTTCGCGATCGGCCGTCCCGTCACTCTCACCATATCGATACTTCGGCACCGAAATATCGATGTGCCGCAATGAGATCGGCAAACGTGAATCTACATAACGATCGCATCTTTGATTTATAAAATAATTATTCTACAAACTTTAAGTGTTTTTTTTTTAAGTGTTAGTGTTAATTTTTCGGTTTAAAAATAAATGTATATCACTAGGTGGGACAATGGAAATGAAATAAAATTTACAAAAATGTCCCCTCATGAGATTATTCGTTTTGTGGGTCAGTAAAAAATATCGTAGCAATCTAAAAAAGTGCTAAATAGTCTGCGGACTGAGTTTGTTAGAGGTGCGTGGTATCACTGACATGTGATACCACAAGACAGCTACCACGACGGAAAAAAACGGGAAAGACAAAAAGCGAGCGAAAAGGAAAAGAATATCCGACATGAGGTGAGAAAGCAAAACTGTGTTCAGCAATAAACAAACTGAAAAAACGTTCTAGTTCAGTTTGTTTATTGTTAAGCACGCTATTTTGCTATGTAGACTTTGCCTTTATCCTAATTTATTAGTATTCAGCGCTACGGTCTTCCTCTGCCATACTTCTCAATGAGTCGTCCACTCAGTCGGGAAATCTTTTCTAGACGCACTGTTCATCCAACGTTTCTTTGGTCTTCATACTCTAATTGCCATCCATATTTATATTTAAAACTGTATCCAGATTTATGTGCTTCAATATTTCAATATTATCAACTCTTTATTACATAATAAACATATTATATATTAATCCTCCTTTGAGATTAACTTGAGTGATATTTATTTTCATCGTGATTACCAGTACTTCCTGCAAACTGACTGCACTAACTCTGCAAAGGTCCTTTATCAGGTGGTAAATTGAAAAAACAACATATAACAGGCCAGGTGCTAGTATTCTGACATCTTCATCATCATATAGCCCTCCTGTCCTTGCTGCCATGCTTCCCGGTTCTGTGCGACCCCTCGAGGTATATACCGCGACTTTGGTGATACCGTCCATACTATCTGGTTATTTTAAAGCAGGTTATTGTTGAAGCAGTCCTTTTTGCTTCTTAGTCGGTTTATATAATTGTATCGTGGAGAGATGCTATAAACACATTAACATGCCACCGGATGCATTTTTGTAGGCTTAAAACCAGCTAGAAGAGGATAACAGACTGAGAAGCTACAGCTATATCAGTACTAGATTAGAGTTGTATCTAGAATTAGTCGATTTGGTGAAGCTCTTCAGTCTTCCCAACGTACGAGGGTACGAGTACTACCTGTCTATGTCTTTGTTAAGTTTTGAAATAACACGGGCTACGAAGTTTGAGAGCTACTTGGGATTATTCCTGCTAGTGGTAACTACACAGTGCAAGTTTAGACTGCTGCAGCTGCTAAAAAAACTATACGTAACCAGAAAACTAGCCCCGGACAAAGAATCATTATTGCCATACAACGTGTCAATGCTGCCAGCCTAAAGGTACTTTACCTGTAGACAACTATGAAGATAAATATTTAATCGGCTTCAAATCAAGGAGGAAGGTCCTCAATTCGACAGATGTTCTTTCCAAATCAACCGTGTTTTGGTAATTTGTATGGAAGAGTATTTTCTCGTTTGGTGAGGAATTGATTGAGAACTTCGGAGATAGCCAATGGAATTCTTCAAAAAATATGTCAAAACTCCTAGGATCGACAAAATGGCAAGTCAGTTTGTTGTTTAGGTCAACCATTTCAAAACATAACACGCCATAACGCCGCGCGCCGGTGCGCTCTGAAAGGGTACGCTGATGTGTACAGTTCAACTCAACAACGTATACTTTTATTTCGTAAAATGAAGAAACGATACCAGAGACCCTGACTCCCGACCATATGTTATGTTGTACATGTAATATTGTCAGAATTGCACAGTCGTATAAATGTTAGTCCATACCAGCTTCTAAGCATGTGTGCCAAATTTCATAACTGTATGTTTGTATATCCCAAATATAGTCCAGCTTAGGGAACAGTACAGGTTTAATTAAAATCGGTACAGATTTTTTTTGAGATGTTTGTTTTTTATGTTATGTTTGATGTTTGTTTGAGAGTCACTAAGAAATTATAACACTTACCATTATGTCTGTTATTTCAATGTTTGCATGCAGTTCTTATAGCTAAATAATGTCGAAGAAAATTTCAAAAAGCGGCTGCAATTTTAAATGTAATCGTGTAAATGTTAGATGGCAACATAAAACGGTTCGTCACTTCATATATCATCATAGTAGATATTGATGGAGGAATAAGTACATGTTATTTTTTAAGTAATTTCCGCAAAATTACCAGTATTAGTTTACCGGCTTTTATATTCTCTCTGTAAATTAACCAGGAATATCCTAACTTCCACACTGATTGATTTTGATGTGCCGTGCTTTGCCGAGGCTGTGAATGCCTGGAGACTCGCTTGCCCGAATGAAAATCCACCCGACAACCCATTACACTAGAGAAGGTGGGATGAGCCACTCTTCAGAGAAGTTTAAAATAACCTATTTGCGACTTCTGCTACGTCGGCGGAGAGTGCGCGCCTGCTGGCTGAGTGGGTCTCTGGATTCACCTTGTTCGACAATACTTCCGCCTCGCTGCTTTCCTTCGCTTAGGCGCATCTTGTTGTTCTTCTCATTGCTGTCACTGCAGCGAAGCTGTCAACAGCCTCGGGCACTACGGCCTGTCATGCAGTCGGTCTCATAGCACGGCACGCAAACATCAACGACATTGTCTGACGCGCTCCTGTCGGTGTACCAGCCGTGTAAGAACCCAATGGCCTGGCACGCGACGATGGCAACTGACCGGACGGTATGTCTTTATTCCCGTGGAAGATGGGTAGGCCTTTAGTATGGGATGCTACTTTTAATCTTCCTAGCTCGTCGTGCTGAGCTAGTGCTGCGGCTGGGGTTGCGGAGATCCTCAAGCGGCGGAAATATAAAAATCAAGTTGGCAATAATAAATCTTTTTTATTGAGAAAATATCACGAATTAAACTAATATGTAACTATTTCGCATTGAGTCGATAGATATCATTTGGTAAAATAAAAGTACTACTTCCCTACCTACTTCAAAAGCCTTTGGAAAATCTAAAGTATCTACCTATGCCAAAAATTTTTTGAGGTCAATGCCAGCCTAACTGCAGTAGGCGGGATATACAGATATACGATATACGATATACGACTGCCAAGTGACAACGTTTACCTATTCCAAATATTAACGCTAGCGCCGACATCAAAAATACTTTAGATTTTTAAAAGATATAACTTTTATTTCTTCTACGTACTTTGCTGTATTTTTTTGGACATCGTCGCCGACTCGGTTATATATTTTGTACAAAAGTTGTTTAGATTAGAAAATTAAGTAGTTTAGAAAAGCTATTGCTATCATACGGTGTGAGGCTCATATCGTATCATAGCTAAAGGTTAGCCATTGAATCGTTTCATAAAATCATTTGACACTTTGGATGGCTAAATCAGCCTATCCTATAACCCAGTTCTCACTGCTGGGAACTTCCCTCTGTGAGACAGTACGGGCCGTAATCACGACGCCGGGCGGCGGCCTAGCGTGGGTTGATACAATGTCGTCGTTGGTATTTGCTTCTAGTACAAGACATGTAAAACAAAATAGAACAACAAATAAATAGGTTATAGTTAAATGGGAAAATACAAACAGTAAAAAATAAAGAAAGAAATGTTTTTTATAACAAGTTTTTATTAAGTAAGTACTTGTTAATAAAAATAACTTAAAAGTCAAAAATAATTTAACTGACAATAAATATACCATTCTATAGCTACATTCCATCCCATTTTTTTTTAAATTAAAGCGTGTTACATTTTGACGGCAAGAGAAATAAATAAGTGTGTTTTCCGAAGCCCGTAGTAATTCGTAGTACGCACACATACATATGTGATGTTTTATGTCATTTATATTTTATTTAAACAACTTACATCTATTAATTAAGTAGAACTTGTAAGTTATAGTTAAATCATGTTCAAATTAGTTTCTAATTCTATCCTTTTCAAAATAATCTGATGCGGTTGCATATGGATACTATCAAGTACCAAGTACTCATCCAGACGAATCATACGAGCCCAAACCTGATGCAGTTACGTCGTTTTATTACGTAGATCCTATGTCGTCCACCTTCCAGCTCCATCATCAGACCCTGAATTCTAAAGACAAAGTACTCGCCAAGACGAATCAAACGAGTCCAAACTCAATGGGGTTGCGTCGTTTCATTACAGAGTTCTTATGTTCCTATGTAAAAATGGCTTGACCGTTTACATGTAAAATCTAACCATGAGCGGTGACCCGAAGTGTTTTCGTATTGGTTTCTCTTACCTTTCCAAGATGAATGATCACTGAATTGGAAAGTGCATCAGACTGCTAGCTTTAGTTTACTTGAACTCCATCAAAGAAGGTCCTGCACGTGGGCTTCATGCGCAAGGTCCCTTCGTGCATGGCCAGTTATCAAACATGCAGTCATTATTTAATCTATCTACATAAATAGATTAAATAATCGCTACATTACCTGCGCTTCCTATATGACCATAACAGCTCACTTCTGGTTGTTTATTGTTCTTAATCATTTCACTGTTGGACATTCACGTACGACAAGTGGAGTAAATAGGGATGAGGAAGAACTCATAGGGCATCGAAAAATTCATCCACATCGCTGTCAACGAGAAAAGTGCCCAGATCACTGGCCGCATACGTTGGCCAAATAAAGAGCCAGTCCTCTGGTCACGTGAAGAGTCGGCTAACTGCTTGCTGATTTTACGAAAAAATGAATAAGCACTCGGACCCCCCTCCCCTAGTGTTTCAACCCCAAACGGCTGAAATACATAATTCCCAAAGCCTACCCAACTTCTAAGACATTATGGTCATTCCATCTTTCTATCGTCTCGCGCCAAGCCATGCGGTTCTAATACAGCTGGCACACCGGCGGTGATAAGAGCCCGACGGATGATGTCATTAATGCTGGCGTGCCGTGCCATCCGACCCGCGCTTCTAGTGCAGGATAGGCCATGATGCCCGAGTCAGTCGACTGCTTCACCACATTGACAGTGATGTGAAGCTCCATAGGAGCACCCACACGCAGAAATGTAGCGATCCGGAAGGTGGTGTCACTCAGCATAGTACCTATGTTGGGTGACGGTAATGTCAAACAGTGATGGAGCTAAAATTCTTGTGGTTAACTTTTCAGTGCTGCAGGCCGAAGACAGGAAGGCCGGTAAACTCACACTAGAAATGCCAATCCCACCGAAACGAATGGGTAGTGTGGCTAGCGGCCACGCTCGGTCCAATCCATGGCCACATTTAAGATTGATGTAGAGTGCATCGAATAATTTGGTCAATTTTGTCCTAGAGATGTGATTACTTCCATAACGGGGAAGAGCGGAGGAAATACTTGAATGTTTAGGTGACAGTGTTTTCAGGTTCCGTTATGGTATTGGCACATTGCAAGTCACTCAATCTTTTGCATTTCAAGAGGCTCTTTACAAAGTGATATTTTATCAGTGAAAATGTCTGTCAAAAAGTCTAAAATGTGTCTATTGACAAGTGCTACCTATACTCACGAGGGTAATCCCAAACATTTTGGACTCTTGACAATCGTTTTTGCTGATTGAATGTGATCTTGTATAGAGCCCCAGAAGGCACTGCTTAGTACTAAATTACTTAAAAACTGTGCACAAGTCAGCCTGTCTGCGTTTTTTGTACCTATGCCTTATGAAAAGAGTGACTAATTTTCAGAAGACAATCCGAAACTTTCTTAACTCAAAGTTCTTTTGTCCGCAGGGTTGATCTCCGCAGTCTAAAGTGTGCGTCTGCACTTCGCGCTGGCCTCAAAGCTGCGATGTACGAAAGCAGCTGCTCCTACGCAGGAGCATTAGAATTAAAAAGAAGCGCGCTAAAGGAGGAGCCATGGCCCGCAGCCGAGTGGCCCCCGTACCGCCTGCACCAGTCCACGTTCGAGCAACTGAAGCAGAGCGTGGAGAAGGCCAAAGCGGCCTTGCAAGACAGGTCAGGTCTGTTGGGCTCTGCCACCGCCTTCGGTGACTTCTATGGAGGGCAGCTGGGGCAGGACGCCACCAGCTCCACGCTGGGCTTCGGAAGACCAGCCAGGACCGACGACTCTATGCTCGGGACTATGGACAAAAGTAAAAATATTGGTGAGTAATTTTCGATCTTTTGTTTTACCTATTTGTATTTGTTTTTACAACATCATGTTCCAATATAATTAAATGGTCCAATTATATTGTATACTACAACTGTATATATATTGGATTACGCGTGTGTGCATATACCCAGTGTAAATATTAGACGCTCCTCGTTTCGCCGCAATCGGCCACGTTACCATTATGTCCCATAATAACTGCACTACGTCAAGATGATAAAACTCACACAAAACTTTTACTCCAACATTTTACATTGATATCAGAATTTAAGGGCTTTTGTCACATGCCTTAACCTCGCACGATAACGCGGCGTAGACACGGCTGAATATCGATTGCGCGCGCCGCCAGCGCAAACTCGCCCTTAAGATAACAATGCACGATCACATTTCGCGTGTAAACTAAACCCTTTTAGATTACTTTGATGTTAGTAGAAAAGGGGAGGAATCTTCAGATAACAATCAAGGGAGAGGGGCGTACGGGATTCATCCCCATGGTTGCTATAGAGACGCGCCCGCCCCTTAACGCCCCACGATGATCGCGTGCTTGGCTAAATAGTGGCGAAAATATTTTTTTATTATCCCACCGTTCGTTATTGTAGATGTTCGCCGACACTCTATTCTCTTAACGAGGGTAGACTGAAAATTCTATTGCATTTTTCGTGCATTATCGTTTGTTTTGAGAATTTCTGGCGTGATCGAAAACACTGCTTTCTACATTTTTTTTTGAGGCTTCTTGTACTAGTGCTTTTAGATAGTTACGAGAGCAGGCCTCTGCCAGCCAAGGGATGGTGCAGGCTAACATAGGTCAGTGCGGGTGTTCGAGGTCTTCACTTATATAAATTGCTATACATACCTAGAAAAAAATAACAATATCTAAACTCCTTGCCAATATCTTAGATTGCTGTCTTAATGAAAACGTAAAACAAACTAAGGCATCGAGATAAATTCGTCATCGTTGCCGAATGATTTGACGTCGAATGGTAGTAAAAGCAAAAAAAACTGCAAAGTTACCTAGACATCAACACAAAGGGCCTATTCATAGCTTTTTCTTTGGAATAATAATTGGAAATTGCCAGCTTTTTAAGTACAGACGCACCAGCACATCAAACTACAACAAGCTGTCAAATTTCTTTCATAGATTTCAACAGAGAACCGTAACCGTAACAGTACCTATATAAGTACCTTTTCTTTTTTGTTTTCCGGGGAAGCCGTCAAGAGGCGCCTGGACTATTGTGGTAAAGACCAGGGAATGTGGGATTTTTATCTCACTAAAACCACCCCGGTGATCACCATCCGCACAGAGAAGAGGCTCCGTTACCTCTTAAAAGACCACTCCGGAACCCCTTAGGAGCCTTTGGACCTAGAATAATATATAGGTACAGTCCTCCTTGCCGATTTCGACAACGGCGACCCCATGACACTACTTCCTAGCGTGTGCCCTGATATGACTCGCTAGACCGAATTTGGTTTTAAATACCCGATCACAGCTAAGGCAATACAGCTGACCACCCTGGCTTCGGAGATACCTAGAATAATATAATTATTAAGGTATTATTATAATGGTACTTAAGTGATTACGTACATAGTTCATTTATTAACTTAGCTCTAGACATTTTCTAAAAAAGACGAAGGAAACATAAAAAAGGTAATTAAACCCAGTACATTCTAAAGTGGATTAATGTACCTAACGCAGATTAACGTAGACATAAAGAAAGAAAGACACAGGTAGATGTAGAGCAGTGTTTTCCAACCTTTATTTGACCCCACTTTGATTTCGTGGTTGCTAGTAGGGATCAGAAATCAAGAATAACATCAAACTGTGTTATCTAAAAATTTACTTATATCATATTTATAGATATTCAAAAGTTGTAGCATTAACTATTCTCTGAAATCAAAAGCATTGTCGTAGAAAACACAACATTTCTAATAGAGACTTAGAATCAGATTGCATGAATGACATTTTTGAGGTAAAAAGTTGAATTTAAAAAATTTCGTGGACTATATTTTGGACTTTGTGGACCACCTGTAGTCCACGGACCACAGGTTGAGAACCACTGATGTATAGGGAAATATTCTATCTAATACTGTGAAATATTGAGTTAACATTCCGTTGAGGGCTACTCGTGTTTCAGTTTGGGCTGGTTGCACGTCGCAACATTTGCTACACCTTTTGCAAGACATATTTTTGCGAGAATTTGACGGATTGCATATAATTATAGTAATTGAATTGTAAATATTTATTATTTTGATGGATTTCCGTAAAGTAACACTTGATTCTATAACTGAGGTATCCCAATACCTACGATGACCTTTCATGAGACGAATTACCAAAACTATTTTTATTCGAAGTTAATGCGGATACTAAAAATTGCGTCACTGCTGTGAACTCAAGTGAAAATTCCTTCAATAATAATAAGAAACAGTCCTAGATCCACACAGCAAACATATTCCAATTGTTAGAAAAATCCTTTGTCCCCGGCAGAGGTCGCCGCTCGCCACAAAAGCGCAGGGACAAAGGAGTTGCTCTCGAAAAGACAATAAAGTTTTTACCATTAAAAAAAGTAGCGCAATTCATAAAAAAATGTAAATTCGAAGCGGGCGCGCATTGTCTCCAGTTCTCGACTGCGCTGCGGAGGAGATCGGGCCTTTCCGCCCTCGTTAACTAGATGGAAACTCTGCGTTTTGGGACGCGCTTTTTCTTATGATATTTTATTTTCGAGTAAAATGTCATTGGAGTTCTAAAGTTTGATAGTGTTCTCTGATCGCGTGTGTCTTGCTTGGGTTTCGGATTATTTAAGAACATGTTTTTAAGCGAATGTTGATTATGTTTGTGTTACCTAAAAAGTGATTCCATCTACTTTTAATTATATCAATTGCAAAATCCAGTTCAAAAATACGTTCGACGTTCGGCCCATGTTTTCGTCCTACGTTCCGAAACGAACCATATTCGTTCAATGTTTTATTTCATACTTCAAGCACTACAACGCCAGGTAATTAATACATGTTTAGCACTATTTACCACTTAAAACAATGTAGTAACCTCATTTAAAAGAAATTAGGTAAGCCTCAAAAACCATCAAAATATTTTCAGAACAAATAACTCTTTGATGAAATTTCTCATTCAAGACTAAGTTGCCGAGTTAATCGGCTTGCAACAACATCCATTACGAGCTTGCTTTGATAAACACGTGAAGCGAGCCAAAAATACCAAGCAATGGCTGCCTATTTACATAATATTCAAATAAGTGCAAAAATCCACGCGCTGCCGCTTAATCTTAGTCATTAAGAGAAATGTATTAAACGCACCCCCCTCCCCGCGATCGGTAAAGAGCTGTTAACACGAAAATGATTGCAGGACGCCCCGAGTACCAGTTGCTAGTATTTTACAGGGCTATCGCGGCGCGGGATCAGTTTGGTACAAATGTCATCAATTATGAGGCCACACTTTAGATGGTATCGCGATAAAATATATATCAATAAATCATGCTCCAACTGCTCTGATACGAGCTTATTGATTTTTTAAATGTGTATTGCCAAAGGGCTAGGGTTGTTGTTTCACGATTTATATTCATTACGGGAGGGTCGGTGTGAGTAGCGTAGATTACTATTAGATTACACCATTTAGGAACTGCTTTGTTTTTGTAGTTGGATAAGTGCATTTTTCTGGGGTGAAAAGCCCTGAAGACTTTAGTAAGTATTTAAACATTCACACAGATAGTTGCTGATTTAATCTTTCATTCTAGTTTGTTTGAAGTAGTCGGTATTCAAAATACCAAAGAGAATACCTTTGAGTCGGGGTTTGAGAAGGAAACCCCCTCACAATAATATGTGCCATACATGTTAATAGGTACATGTCTCAGCGTCAAGCGTATATCTAACCCATATTGTCATAAAATTCTAACTTCTTCTGCTGGCAAAAACATAATTCTGTATTATTGTGTAAGTAAAAAAAAAATGAAAAATTTTGGACTGAAGTGAGCTTACATTTTCCATCGCGGTGAAACGATTAGCCAATCGTCGTCGATGGCTCAGGGGGCGCCGGACGTATCAGACGTTGGCAAGCTCGGCGTTCGGGCAGGTTCCTTTCAGATTATGGTTATTGAGGCGTCTAAACGAAAGTACAAAACTGCATATTAACAATGCTCGACTTCGGCTTTCATTACGTTGGGCACAGCATAAAATTGTGCTGTGATTTCAGAAGTTTGTTACCATTTTTCGCTTCTTCGTTATCGCTCAAACAGTATGGTATTTTAATAGCTCAACAGATAGGTAATCTACAAAGTAAAGTATGGTAAGCCGTTGTAACGAGTGTGAAAGTGACTCATCACGGGCCCCTGGGCCCCTGCCGTCTGCACAAACTTTATTATGTTTAATGGTCCCGCGGCCCCAAACGTTTGCCTTTTAATTAGTAAGCCTTATTGTATTATTATAATCTGACTCACGGATGTTTTGTAACGAAACGTTTTTTATAAGGGTTGTTTTGATTTTTTGTTGGGTAACACTACAATGTTCACAAAATATTTGTTTAGCAGAACGGTTTTAAATTTTTTTTACTATTTTTTTAAAAGTTTTATGATTTTAATTACTCACTGGAACGAGACTCTGAAAAGTGTTTTTTTTTTTTCAAATAGCAGGCGTTCTTACAAAGCAAAATGCCAAAATTAAGTAACATTAACAAATATTTAGTACCTATGTTAAGAATGAACAAGAATTAAATCTAAAAAAAAATAGATAAAAACAAAAACATAGCCGACTAAACAGACACATCATAATTGTTATTCATAGTTTCAAATTGGATCATCACTCTGTAAAGCCACTAACCCTCTCGAGCGACCCAAACACTTCACATTAAGCCAATAAGCTAAATTCCCAGTCCCATGGGGTGCTCCAAGTACTAGCAAACAAACAATTATTGCACAATCAATGGCCATTCGCGCGCGAATATTATAAATCAGCGATAATGGCCGCGTTACGGAGAGTGACATCGCTTTTAGTTCGCCGCGCCAGACAATAGATGGCGCGCGGCCGACGCGCGCCCGCGCATCCCATCAACACGGCGCGGGCTTGAAACCAGCGGGAAGCGAAACTGAGCGGGTTTTGAAGGGTTTTATGTATTGTGTATATGATACTAACTAACAAGTTGCCTTAAATATAACTATTAGGTCTAGCAATGCGATTCTGTAAACATCTCACCGTGTAAGCTTAGTTGAAGTTAACTGTCAATACCTATAAACAAACAACATGGAATGACAGTTCACTTCATGCTCACTCCACCTAAGTTTACAACAAAGCAAGTTGACAGAATAGACCGGAAGATTCAGACAATTAGGTACCTACCACTGAAAACTACGGAATCTGGACGGAATATTTGCTCAGGATTATTGATGAGCTGGCTGGTTTTTGTCACTACTATCTCAACAAATATCATGTTTTTATTTTCACATACCTGTCTGCAATGAAATTCCAAAACAAACTTCTATGACCTTTCCCAAAAACAAAATCGAGTTGCTCGCTGATATGGATTCACCCTCTGTGTTCGTAGCCCCGTCAATGTTGCTTACCATTTCATGGGAACCATGGCCGAGACAATGCCAGCTTAATTGTGCGACAGATACTAGTAATGATGATACCACCCCAATTTTTTGTTGGATTTATGGATATGCCGTGACCACGCGACCCACCCCAGCGATATTTTCAACAAATAAATTGTTCAAAACATATTGTGTTGGGCAATTTGATACGTTTGACTTTAGCGTGGGACAGCAGAGATTTTTTTGCAATTGTATGTTTTCGGGGTCGTTGATAACGTGTGTTGTTTATTGAATTATGTTGTTTACGGATTCACATCTTTTTTTACTAACATTCAATTTTATTTAGCCTTTACCTATTGTTTGTTGGCAAAAATAATACTCACTTGGAACTTACTGTATGTTGTAGACTATTTGTTTGTCTTTGTATATATTATTGCAATACCCTTGAGAGAACACCCGTACATTATATAAATCCCACTTAAAACCTACTTACTACTGATAAAATAAATGCAACTGAGCGTTTTAGTATATTTAGGTAGTCTCACGTTTACCCTTTTAAATTTGATAACTCCTCTAAAAAATTGGTTTTGTTGAACAGTCCATCGTTATGATAAGTATTTATTCTAATTTCAAGATTGCATTTGTTTGAATGACAATAATATAAATCAAGATTTTTAGAGGACTTTCTGTGCTTCTTTTAGTTTTAGTCCCAAATAGAAACCCTTTTATTTTAGTAAGATCCCTTATAGTTTGGTAATAGTTATGTTATTTTGGACGCGACAGGTTCAGACAAGCTGTCGGCCGGGATCGGTAAGGGCTACTCCACTCCGACCCTGTCCGACTCGCTGCGGGCCTCCAAATGTTCAGGTATGTTGCTTTAAAGCTCTGCGAGAACTAAGCTTTGTATTTGCCTTCCACCGGAGACGTGCTCAGAGATTTATGTGCATGGTATCAACCAATATGATCATATGACTTTCTGAGAGTAGCTTGGCCCGGTACTGGTAGAAGAAAGTAAAGTTCTACTCTCGTAGGAACATCTTACTCTCTCCACTACAGCTGCTACAGCACTCATCTTATGTACCTAGTAGCTTAGTTACCTCAAACATTTCTGGTGGATAGACATCTTTGGGGCCAAAGTTAATATAAAATGACAGCGGTTTTTTTGTATTATTAAATAATAAACCTTATTTTAAAGTTTTTAGTCGGATTTTTACCTCGTCAGGCACGGTTAATGCTCGCTGGATCCGAAGAAACTACGATATTGTTTTAGGCTTCGTAATTGGGTTACGTTGCCATTACCCTTCGGGTATGGAACTCTAAAACTAGCCGCTATTTAACCCCATAGTGCAATATTGCTTTATAATTTCGTCGGGCGGTGATCCTAACTGGCTGGCCCGAAATTCCTTGAGCCTATTGTTTCACGCTTGTAGATAATTTTAATTCAAGATTTTGTCTTCAATCTAACAAAAATAAACACACTCTCCTGAACATAGCAAATTCTATACGCCGTACCTTAAACGACCTGCATGACCTACAAGAAACAAAGCCCTTCAAAAATTCTGTACAATTTAACTTGTGACAGTAGCGATGTCAGACGAGGCGTGAGTTCAAAGGCTGGCCACAGAGGGCGCTGGAGAGCTGCAATTAAAAGTTACTGCTCCAGCATCAAAGCGACACTCATTACGCTCCGTAAGGCGGGGAAGTTATCGAGCACAGGGCGATAGTCTATCTGCATCGGTAGAGCGAGATAACTGCTCCGTTGCAGTAAGTGCTCTGAGATTTAAGTGCTTTCAAAAGTTATGGCCAAGAACCCAACCACCACCCAACACACCAACACCAACAACACCCAACTTCTGTATGACAGGAACGAGTTGCAATAAATCAGTGCATACACTTTTAACATAATTTAAAACATCATACTTATTTATGTATAATTATTTACCTTTTCTCATGATGAGAACGTGATTTGCAAAACCCTCACCCTGCGACCCCATAGTTACATAGCTATTTTACAACAACACTGTGAATCACGGAACGTTCGCATTACTCAAAAAACGGCTTAAATGAGCGACATTATAATTCCGAGTACCCTGGAGTACTCCTAGTACAATGCACTAGTGCCGTGACTAAACCCGGCACGCGCTCGAACATGTTACGCTCTTAATTAAGAGCTCTCCCGGTCCTTTCGACCATTTTGTATGACGCGATTCGATACCGTTTCGGATATATCCGCGCATTTCCATTCATTGATACGCGCTCGCCGATGTAATCGATAAGGCCTGTGTTCGTTTGCTGTTATTGTTTTATACGCAGTCTGGACGTTCTGACAGACGCCTGATACTATGACGTTAGTTAGGCGTAGTTTATTTCTATTTTGTATTGCCTGCTGGTATGATGGCTGTCAAGGGAGAGAATGATAGTGGTTGGTGTAGATTATTTTGTAACACTTTTGTTCTAGGGCTAGTTTCCAATGTACCTTTTATTTTTCCTTAATTTTCAATGCTTATTTTTAATTTTGAGTTTCCTACCACAAACCTTAATTGCCATTCCAACAGAAAATAAACCTACCTAATAAAAATTATAACGGTCCATGCAAATAAGTTTCTGAAACCTTCAAGTATCTAAATTGAGGGGTCTGATGGACCCCACGTACCATATCGAATGTTCGCGCGTGCCGATAACCCTGCGAACGTCGGATCGTCGATTAGAAATTTGCGGTGACAACCGTGCGTTACACAGATTTTTTCTCATCGGGTACAAAAGAACACCGAGCGATATCATAGGGTTGAGTGCGTGCGGTAATTGTGACAATCATTACTTGAGTTCTCATCTATTATGAAGTTTATTTTAGGAACTGTTTTTGTTCAGCATTGTTAGAGATAGCGCGCACGAGCAACTTTTGTCTCCGCAACTAATTTGTCTCTCACATCATGTCTATGGGTTTATAATTATGAAGAGACTCCCGGCTGTCGAGTCGCTACACGTACTTTCATACAAAGTTTATGTGAAAGTACGAGTATTTATATTATAAACCTAAAGACATGATGTGAGAGACAAATTAGTTGCGGAGACAATAGTTGCTCGTGCGCACTCTCTCCGGTGCACACATTCTGTACCATAGGTAAGAGAAAAATATTTTTGTATCACAGTACATGTATAGGTAGATTAGTACTTACAGCCAAGTAAACATGTACACAAACGTAGTAGGTAAGTACGTACGTTATTAAAGTGTGTGACCGGCGTTACATAAATAAAAACAATCTAAGATACCATTAATAATATCACGTAAAATCAATTAATAACGCAAGCAACACAAACAAATACTTTGGCGTCCAATATTTATCTACATCACCAAGATAAATACATCGGTGTCAGGCATCACCCCTGCGGCTCTGCGCGCTCCAGTCTATTTCCCAGTCAATCATTGTGCCGTTCGGTTCCGGTGGTGGCACGTAAATGGGTGGGAGGGGCGAAGCCCTGGCGTCACTAATTCCTGGATTATCCTTACAAAATAATAAAGATGTTACCCCGTGAGAACGTAGAAGGGGCTCTCAGTAATGAGGCGGTTACGGTCATACTTTATAAATGAACGAGTCGAATCATAATAATAATTAATGACAAATTAATTCAAAAACTTTTATTATCAGGTACCCACTAATTCAAAGAGAGGTTTGCAAGAAAAAAGGTCATGCACCTAGCAGTTGGACAGAATTAGGCTCGTAAAAAGTTATTCAGAGGTATTTGTACTTATTTGAAAAGCACTGAATGGATTGTCTCAAATAAGCCGCTGCAAAGATACAGGCAAAATGGAGTGTTTTCCTATTTTATCGATTAATTCAATACTCAGTGCGAATGCGGTGCCCGAATCAAACTTCACAAGCTCAATTTGGAGATTCGCTGAAACACGCATTCTTGACGATCTGAACAACACCGCAACACCTTCACATGCCCAATGTTCCGTCCGCAACAGAGTAGGAAGACATGACATTTTAATAATATACTTAAATGACAAAGATAGTTGGTCAATCAGTATTGTTGTCGTATTCATTTTTAATTTGGTTAATCTTGTTAATCTAAATAATTAAGAGAGAAAAACTACTACTAAAGCAACAATTGAAATATTCATACAATCATTTAACCATTAAGATTACAAACTACGTTGGCATTGATCCCTTAACTCACCCCCCCAGCTAGTTTATTGCCAGCACCGAGTTAACAAAATAAATGGCTTAAATTTCTACACCAGTAATGAATACAGCGAGGGTTGTAGAATAAATCATTGTTACATTGCATTTTGGGGATGCTTAGGGGTCCAAGATAGAGGAGACAGCGGAAACACTATACGTACTTACGAAATACATGCGAACCCTTCCTGGCTTATCTCCGTGGCCTACCCGCCGGAGCAGATTGCTATGACAATCAGCAGTAGTGTACCATTCCATCGATCGGAAAATTAACAGTAATCTGATACTTATGCATGTATATCCAGATAAAACTTTTCACACCAATAAACAAACCAACAGTGGAATGTGTGTATATTTCATGCCGATTCTTGTTCATAGAAAACGCTCTATTGTAATCGTGCACAAGCTTCAGACGTTTCATTATTAAAAAAAAAAATATTTAGAATTAGAATTTGGAGATAAACCTTAAGCAAAAATTTGAAATTGATAAATGTAAAAATATTAAGAGAGCACAACGCGGGGCTACCAGTCCGCTGCCGCTTATCTGTAGCCCTCCCCCCCGGGCACGCGGCACGCACCGGACGTACGTACGTACGCGACGAGCGGGAGCGTGTGCGCACCATTCGCATGTTCAATGGAACGTACGGAGGCACACTTAAAACATTTTTACTGTTACACTCAATTGTTATGCAACCCTTAGAACTTTAGTATACGGAACTTTAGGCGTCATACTTCATGTTACATTAATACGTAATCTACATCTAATAATATAATTTTATAAACAGGAAATATTTATTTGTTCGTTTATTAGCCCAAAAAATACTCAATCGAATTTAAAACTTCTTTGCCATTAGAAAGTTACATTATTAACTTAAAACAGACTATGTTTTATGTGAAAAAAAAAAATAGAAAACCTACGAAAATTGCAATAATGTAACCCAAAGCAGCAAAATGTTGCATAATTACTTCATTATTTGGTGTACGCTGAGAAAACTATTAATGATACATAAAAATAATGTACTAAATGATATTACCTATAACAAAGCGCGAGGACTGACTATATTATGAATGACACAATGAGCGCTTTTTGTTCAAATTATTCATAATAAACCCAGGTGGAATATATGTAGAATAGTGGTAATTTTGGTATCATGATATTAATTTTTATCCATTTTAATAGTTTAGGTTTAATTTAGGTTGATAACGTGCATGTAAATTATACTGTAAATTATTGAAGTCGGACCTTTCGTTTAAAAGTTACGACGAGTATAAAAATACTCTAAGTAAGAAAAATATTGCGGTTTGAGCGAACGTTTGTCCTGCGTTTAGTCAATTTATAATTATACACATATACGTTTCTGTAAACAATTTATATATATTTATATATATTCAGAAACTGATTTTTAAAAGGAGTGGATCTTATGAATATGGAAAGGACTAAGAACGCTTATGAATTCATGAGCGTCCTTAGTCCTTTCCATATGATGCAACCAACACTCATAACTAAACGAATAAAAATATGATTTATATGATATAAGAATATGATTAAAATTATTATTTTTTCCTTGACTACCTGACATTAACACCCTTTTAAGGGATTGGAAGTTTGTGGAAGTGTTTACGTTTGTAAAGGAAAGTATATCCACGCGGACGATGACGCGGGCGAAATGCTAGTCTGCAATATTCTGGTTCAGTTTATCATGATTGATAAATAAATAAAATAATAATCAATGTTATTACATCACGTTAAAATCAGTATTTTAGCATTTATTTCTTTAACTTTAGTGGCTAAGTAATAATAACCACACATGTCGATCTTGGAGGTTAAGCAACGACTGCTGAGGTCAGTCTGGTGCCGACTGAGTTTACATAAGCACGAATGGCTCAGTGGCTCATTGAAAAGTTTGTGAAAAAATACTTACATATAGGTGCATAGATTTAAATAGTATTATTATTTGATATGCTCGTGTACTTATAATTTTCTCGAGTGTCAACCACGTCTGTTGCGGGCATGATATTGAAATGCGGTATGAATACTCTTTGCTCTTATTTGATATTGGTCTGACGTAAAAAGCTCTTTGCGTTTGAGACACGTCAAAATATATATGTCTTGTTATGCCTAAAAGAAGAGCGTGAAATAGTTTTTTATGAATAACCCAAATGTATCAAAAATTATTAAGTATTCAAAATGTCTAATAAAGACTACTATAGACGATGGCTTGAACTTAAGGAAGAGTTCAAAACTGCATTAGCAGAGGATGTGCGCTTACAAGAACTGGCAATCAACTGCGTCGGCATCAAGCCTCAGGGAACTGCTGTCGAAGTCGTCAGTAGAGTTTACAGCAAGTATTGTGAGTTGTATAACAGACTATGCGATTGCTATGATCAAATGGAGCAAGTACAAAGAAGACCATGCATAAAACAAATTATAGATAGTATTACTTGTCGGATTATTGAGCTTAAACAAACACTAGAACTAGTAGAAGTCTTTGAATTTACGTATCCTGATAACGCATTCCAGCAATTGTTAATACAACCCCAAGATATAGAAATTCTTTGTCCATTCTTTTATCCGTTCGAAATACGTGAAGCTGAAATGCAGTACATCATGGACCAAATATATGCTGGCAATCGATTGGGAGACCCACCTCTTACAGAGGAACAACTACAGCAACTAGAAGAAGAAAAACGCGAAGAAGAGGAAAGGTTGGAAAGAGAGAAAGAAGAATTATTAACTAAAAAAACATATACCGCTGACGAGAAAACAGTATATTTAACACCAGCAGAACAAGAAGCAAAAAGACTATTAGACATACTCAACGGCCATGCATATAATATTCAGAGAATGGAAAGGTCACGAATTGTAACATATGCTCTTGCAAAAAAGGCTGTTAAAGATGAAACCTTATACCTAGACGTAGCAGGATTAAAAAAACCACCGCGACCCGAACGTATCAGGAAAGCAGCTGCGTTGCTTATTCAAAAAATTTACAAACATTTTATGGAGGTAAAACGCAACCATTTTCGAGAGACTAAATTGAAAGAGAAGCTTGGTATGGTTATTACATCTCATCGACCGCCATCTGCCAAAGTTCAGTTAGAGAATGTAAAAGAGGCCAGACGGAAATTCCGACGTGCATACTATGAGGATTTTTTAAAACAGAACATGAAAGAAAAATCACGCGTACTAAAACTAAGAGAAGGAGACATAATGGACGATATTACCGCTGAAATTAGGCAGTGGTTTGAGGAATGGTTTGAAGGTGTTCGTGTGTTCGATGAATTTCCCTGGCCTGACGAAGGCGGATCCATTTTGATTGTAAGAGGTGAAACATTCACTATTGAAGAATATATTGACTGGCGTACTATCGAAGAAAAGAGGTTAAAAGCTGAAAGTGGAAATGCAAAAAGTGCTGATCAGATAAAAGCTGAAAAAATAGCAGCGCGTGAGGAAAAGAAAAGGATGGCGGCAGAAATGAAAGAAAGAGAAAGAAAAAAGCTGGAGGAGTACAAAAAGTCACGAATGAATCCTGACAGTGATCCCGGTGTTTACATTTTAATAGGCAAACACCACGATAATTTAAAATTTAATTGGCTCGATTATGAAATAAAATGGGCTGGCTTAGACGCAACTGATGCGGGTCCAGATGTAATAAGAGGTCATCTGATGCGACTTATTACAGAAGACGTCTATAAGGACATACAACTCGAACTGCGTCCAATTGCGGATGAAATTATGAGACTAGAACTAGAGATTTTAAAAAATGCCTTAAAGCATGACTATGAAAGCTTTGATTTGAAAATGCCACTGACCAATAAGAGGAAAAAACCTAAAAAAATTAAGGCACCTAAACCTGATAAACTTACACCTGAAGTCATGTTCCAACATTTAGCTGATAACGGTATTGTGAGAAAATATCCTCGAATGACTCTCGACGACTACTGGGGTGACAGGAACTATGCTGCTGCTGATTGCAGAGCCATAGTATGGACACCGACGTTTCCACCCGCTTGTATAGGCGATTTAAAAGAGCAAGTTAGGATTCGATGTGTTTTGACTCTCGGATCTAGCTGTCCAAGCGCACAAAGATCACAATTATTTGTTGGTCCTAAAGGTACCGGGAAGAAAACTTTAGCATATGCCGTCGCTACAGAAACCAACTCCCTTCTGATTGATCTCTCGCCTTTTAACGTATACAATAAATTTGTCGGTACTAAAAATCAAAAAAACATGTTTACATACATAAACAAAATCAGTCGATTAATGCAACCGACAATAATACTTGTCGACAATGTAGATAAATTATTTTACAAGAAAGTACCAAAAGAGGAAAAGATGTTTGATCCGACACGGTTATCAAAAGATTTCTACACTCAAATAGTCAAACCACTTTCGGACCAAGATAAAATAATGATCATTGGTACGGCTACAGAACCGTGGCTGTCGAAAGGCGGGCCCATGTCCAAAGCGTTTCCATCGACGATCATGATTCCTAGTACTGACTATGGTAGCATTTCTTATGTTCTGACACGTATGCTGATGAAGTACCACGGCGTCAGTCGTGACTTTAATGTGAACTCCGCAGCGCAAGCTTTGAGAGGATACAGTATAAGCGTCATTAAATCTGCTGTAGATAAGTTGATGTCTGGGAGACGGCTGGCGCAGCTTTATTACAGGCCTCTTGATCCTACAGAAGTTGTGAAGTGCGTGTTAGATGCTGAAAATGCCGAGTGCATGGGCGAGTTTGAAAACGAAATGTATAGATCTTGGTATTTGTCTTACACGCCTTGGGGACAGAGGTTGCTGGATTATATGCTCATGTTAGAGTCGCAGTACATCCTCAAACAGAAAGCGGACAAGAAAAAGAAAAAAAAGTAGTAGTTTGGTTTTTTTTCTTAACATTCTGTAGAAGCGGCCAGAAAGTAATAAACGAATCGTTTTCATAAAATACTTATTTTTTTACAAGTTTTATGGTTCCAGTTCATTGATTTCTCCAGTTTCTCATTACTCGTTCAGAAAACGTAAATATTAAAACGATGCTCCGTTATATAAATGAGAGTAGTTTCTAGTCTTATCAAGTAAAACTGCCCGTAATTAATTTTTAGTGTTGGGATTATTCAACTGTAGTTAAACAACAGTCAAAACTTGTAAAACGCGTTCGTACAATTTAAGTTATTAACTAATTGTTTTTTGTTTTGTTGTCACTGGTCAAGCTAACAATTGACCAAAAAGCGTGTTTTATTGAAAGGAGTTTTAACATTTTTGAAAGGGAGCTGGCATAGCCACTAGGCGCTTTTTTCAAAATCGCGACGCACTATGAAACACCATCAAAAATTTTATCAATATGGTGCTCTAAAGTGTCGCATTACGAGGTAAAGTTGCCATGTGAAAACAATGAAAGTCATTAAAATCACGTGCTTCTAATGCAGTAGATTGAATTCTAATAATGGTTCTAGGCTTGATTTAAACATTTATATAAATTTAACGCTATTATTTTGCAAAGCTCTTAATAAAGAGGTTTTCACGTGTTCTTTGTTTACTTTCTTTACTTTGTTAACTATTGAATTTATTCTATAATAATAATAATAATAATAATATGGTTTATTTCTCTCATAAAGGTACATTGTTACAGTAATTTATTTTTCTTATTCTGCCTTATGCTAGAACCTTTGTGAGAGCTGGAGTCTGTACTAGGTTCGGGACCTGTATGACAGATCTCCAAGCTCACACCCCTATGAACATGGTCATATTTTACGGCATCTTAATTCCGATTATACATACACTGTTGCTTAATAACAATTCTGAAAGAGAGATACCTTAATCTATAATAGAAGTATGGTTATATTTGTGAAGTGTTATTATTGTAGGATTGTGTGTGTAGTGTGTGAATGTGTGAGGATGTTTTGTGTTAGTGCATGTAAGTCCTGTGCAAATATCTGCTTTTTAGTAAAATTAAGTGGGAGGTATGTTAATTTTTTATATTTTATTTTATTATTTATTTAATAGTTTTGATGATACTTTCTGTACCTTCATAGTCCAAATCCAGCAGCCAGTTCCTTACAGTAATTTTGCATTTAGATTTGACCATTGAGTACATATGTAAGATTGTATTAACTTTGTTGTACACATAAGGACCAAGGAAATAGAAGAATCGTTGAGCTAACTTAGAATGAACAAAATAAGACGAACACACTGTATGCTTTCGTCTCAAGGCTTCGAACTTTTCGGGATTATATGAGTTTCGGGAGTGGACTGTTAGAATTAAATTTAAAATGAACAATTTCCGAATAGAGAGGACCTTACAAGTTTTATAAAGTTCGGTAGTAGGAAATTGATAGTGGAGGGACCAACCCACTTTAAGGATTGCTCTTTGGGCACGTTCCAGTTTTAACAAATGTGTTTTTGATGCCCCACCCCAAACAACTATGCAGTACTGTGCAACTGACTGACAAAGAGCAAGATAAACTTGTCTAAGCACCTGTGTGTCGGCCACATGGCGAAGATTCTTAAAAATAAATATCAATTTGCGCAGTCGGGAGGTAAGTAGGTCTATATGATTATAAAATGATAACGAGTCATCAATCTGGACACCCAAATACTTAACACTCTCTATGCGACTTAGATCGGGACAGCTGCATGGTGCTTGTAGTGATGGATTACAAGAATGTGCAATCAATGAAAAATGTGATGATGAAAGTTTACCTATTTTTGACAGGGAAAAGGTAAGATATTTAGATTTGTCTACATTTAGAGTGAGTATGTTTTGTGACAACCAGTCAGTAACAATGTCGAGTCCCAGTTGTGTGTATTGAAATGTCGACTCCCAAGAAGACACTTCTAATGCATATAAGTACGAAATTAGTTCATTTTTAAGGACAGTAATAATTGTTGTCACATGCTGACTTTACCTCCGAATATCTCTGCAACGTGACACTTTAGGACCACCATGATGCCAATACTTTTTGTTGGTTTAGATAAGACGTGTCTACTACGCACATATACGAATCAAGGTGAGCCGCAATTTTGAAAATAAAATGGGGACCAGGGAGCTATGCCACAATGGTTCTATCCCTTTTAACCACAATTTTAACAATTGGTTGAGTTAACTACGGATCAAAAACTCGCCACAACAATTTTTTTTGGAAAAAGTTCGTATGGGAAAAGCTAAAGAAAATACAAATAGCTATTTAAAGATGTTTCTATTCGAATTTTCGTTGTTGAAGTTGTGGAAAAAACAACTTCTATACTATATTTTACGTTTTTTTTCTAATAAAAAAGAACTTATTTCAATGTCACCCCATCTACCCTTACAATGTCGACACAATAGCACGAATGACATAGCTCGGGGGTTCCGCCAGTGCCGGGTAACGTCGGTGTTGTTAGTTCGTGGCCGCTAACCTAGAGGGCGCTTCGCTCTTGACAAGAACTGCTGTTTTCGTAAAGTGTGCATTTCTCGTGAGATGGCGTTTTTGTAGAAAGTATAAGAATAGTGTATTAGTTCATGGAACTAAGTACCTACTAATCTATCTATATAAATAAAAAAAGAAACGCTAAATGTGTTGCTAAGCGCAAAACTCGGGAACCGCTGGACCAATTTCGCTAATTCTTTTTTTGTTGTGTTTGTTATTGAAGGTTCTTATGAAAGAAAATTTTGAAAAAACATTAACATCCGGGCGAAGCCGGGGTTGTCCACTAGTATGGTATAAAAATAATCATAGAATTGGGCATAGATCGAAACACACAAGTATGAATTCAAATTGTTTAAGTAAACTAGCTGAGTCCCGCGGCTCCGCTACAGTATCTACTCCGTCCCCGCAGGAGGTAACCATGTATTTTTTGGGATAATAAGTAGTCATTGTCTGTTAGCCATGAAGTGTAGCGGTTGTGACGAGCGGCGCGCGCCGGTGCGAGGGCTTTCGTACTCGGATTGGAACTTCCAGATTCATTACAAAATTACAAGTTTCTTATAATACCTACTTACATAATGTAAGTACCTACCTAGACTTGTTATCATCGAACAATTTAATATTTAAGCTAGTTTGAACCCAAAATGAGCATAGGTACTTAGATTACAATGTCAAGTGGATAGCATAAGATCTCATGAACATAATTAAATTTCTAAGAAAAAGGTTAACTTTGTAAAAGGAAATCTCTGAATCTCTCAGAGATTTCCTTTTTTCCGAGTACAAAAAAATATTGGAGGGTGAACTTTCAGCTGAACAAAAGTTCAAAAATAAACTAAGCTATTGGTGTATACAGGAAGTCTTCATTATTATTAAAAACAAATATAATTTAAAATAAAAAATGTGCATTAATGGAGTCCAAAAATGCGTCGTAATCCGTCAGAGAGGCGGATAATAACGGCTATTTCCAAAAGTGGGTCGTAGAGTCGTAGGTGGGTGTTGGTGACAATACCCGGGCTTACTGTGAACCGGGCACCGCTGGCTTCACCTCGGCGGATGCCGCTGTCTCCGCTGTGCGCCGCCATTTCCGCGCCCGCCGCCCGAGCCGCGCCGGGGAGAGCCGAGCGGTTCCGACGCCGCGCACTACAATGGACCCTTTATATCTTCCTACCGCTAATCTAAGAGCTGATAATATGATTAGGCTCTTTGTACTCCCTTCATATGTTAATCGTTTGGGTGTTCGAGCTTCCGCGGTTCGTTTTGTAAGGCTATTTTTGAGGCAATAGATGTTGTTTTTTTTGTTTTTGTCTTTATTTTTTCTTTTATTTTACTGTTTTTGGCATTACTTAATATCAGATTTAACATTAGAAACACAATTCGCCAATGTCACACAATAAGCAGCAAAACTAAAGTGGGACTGGACCGGACACCATAATGTGGGTCCCAGAAAATACCCGGCGACATCGCGTTAGACCCAGGCAAAGATGGCGGGACGAGATTGACGCCTATCGGCAGGATTAGCCCAGAGCCAGAAGGAACGGAAAGAAGAAAGGGGGGCCTTTGCCCTGCAGTGGGACACAACAGGCTTTAAATAAATAAAAATAGGTTACGAAAATTGTATACAACGTCTTATGTCTGAGAGCGCATACGCTCTGCATATGATCCGAGAGAAATGTCGCTCGGGGTGCGCACTGTATCCGAATTACTTCCGTCTGAATGAAGGAACGTTCGAAGACGGATCGGATGCTTTAAGTCAGAATCAAGCTTAGACAAATACGACTCACCAATAACATCATGATTGTCAAAAGTTGCCCTTGAGTAAAGCGTATTTTATAAACAAATATTCAAGATAGAAGACACGGAATAAAATTAAATTCATTAAAGTTTTATCATTAAGTTCTATTCAAACAGCTAATAAATACAGTTCCAAAGTCATAAAATTATATTCGCCGAACTAAAAGCAATTCGGGGCTTGATCCTAACTGCCTTTGATAAAGCTGTCCCTGCAGGCCGAGCGGCTCCGTCCAACTCGGGCTGACTGGAGGCGCTTCGTCGCCGACGCTGCGTAAACTAATTTAAGTTTTCACAGCTAAAACTTTTTCAATAGAGCCAGGCTTTTGTCTGCGAGCCACCAGACTGTTATCCTCTTTTTTTCACCCCCGAGGCTTATACTCCCTCTAGGCTTGCACCTGCAGGTACATAGGTATTCGTCTAATTGGGAAGTCTGGGGCAGCCCGGTTTTCTATGTGAGGCCTCTCTTTTTACCGTAAAAGTTTTCCTTGAATTTTTCTCGGATTTGAATTGACACTATATAAATATTAGTGTGTACAAGGCAGTATGAGTCGGAAAAGTAATTTTTGTCTTCAGTAATGATAAACGGGAAACTGTTATTCAGCAGCACCTGTTTTGATTAAAAATAATTGTATCACAAAATAGGTATGGGTAGGAAAATAATAGTGTAATTAATTAAAACGTTGCAACACTCATCCATGTATGTAAGTGGAGTGTTTGTTCCGCTGGTAGTGCTATAAACACGACGTACAGTGTATAAGCATAAAGTATTTGTTCCGCTGTGTTATGGAAACATGATGTAAAGTTCATATAATAAATACATGCTTTTCATTAACTGGCCTGCTTAGTTTTCAATAAATTAAACATATTGAAAAAACGTTTGCACTCTTGTAATCCTACCCTGAGTAGGTAACATGAAACGGAACCTTTATTCCCACCATTCATCGGTATAAGTAGCTGCAGAAACTGAACAGAACAGTTTTGTGAGTGCCGCGTTAGTTGTCATTCATTAGACTGTAGCCAATTTTCGACGGATATCCAGCAAAAAACGACGCCATACTCCTAGTTAGCCGCATCATTTAGCCATGGAATGGTAATGGGATCGGATCGCAAGGCACAGCTGTGGAAACGACTATGTATGGCGTCTCGGATACAATCGCTAATAGGGATGTCCGCCCAAGAATCAAACAACTATGCTTCCTGAGGACTCATGAAGTGGTGCAATTAGGATTGAAGATATGAGAGTGATGATTGAAAGTCATGGTCATGGTGATAATGCAGTAATTGGAACACGTTGTTGCACTTTACGGGGCCTTTTAAAATTACCTGGTTTGTGGTAATATCAGTCGGAAGAGCCGGTGTTGGTATGATTCAGCTCCTAAACACAGCTCTAGCTGCTACTCAAAACCAGGTGATTTAGATTTAGTTGATTCATTACACTTGATATTAACAAATCTAGAAAGAGGGTGATTATTGAGATTACAACTAATAGAGAAGTATGAAATAAGACATGTTGCGCCGACTCGGAAAAAAAATGGAAAAGGGTCTGAGATAGATGATAAGTCACTATACGATTCTGATTGGCGACAAACCATTCAGTTTGGAGTTGTGGGCGGTTAAGGACAGTTTCTTGTACTTCTCTTCATGTTTTTTTTATGTCGAGGTACGTAACACTTTAGAACAACCAGGTCGTAGTGTAAGGACTCATGACTTCTAACGGTATAGTGGATCACTGTCTCTGATAAGCTGCTTTTCACAACATGACTTACTTTAGCACATTGCACAGCTCTTCACAAAACTATACTATATGCATGTATACTCCAACAAGCCTTATCTCATACAAGCATATACATAGATTGCTTCCGACTGAATGGACCGAACCACTGCCTATGTCTGCACTGAAGATTCAGATATTATTGAAAGCAAAGCCTGCTGCGCCAACCAGCGATGGAACCCGTTCGATAAGACGTCGTGTGTTCCGCTCGGGAAATTATTTGTTGATCTTGATGGGGCATGCGCGTTCTCTGGTGAATGCATGTGAATTTGAATCGCCTGCAGTAGTTTCCGATTCAATAATTTGATAACATAACTTCATGCTTGCATTTCCCGTAGGTTTAAAACAGGGATGTACCCAATGAGCAGTTATGTTCATGAAGTAGAGGGTGAGCCTATTGTCATCAACTGGGCAAATGTAGACTGCGGGCTGCTACTGAACAGTTACAGATGGAAAAATCCAATAACACTTTCTCACTCCGGGAATTTAATGTAAGACCATGTTCAGCAGCAGCGCTTGCGATCGATTGAAAAATACCAATCGGGCAGAAAAAATTAAATAGTAATAAAAGCAGCAGCTACAGCTATGAGGCAGTTCACTTCTTAATGATGATCCTTGAGTCTCGCCAGGGAAATCCTTCAAAGTCTGAATAGCTGTGAACGTCATTATGAACAAAAACCTTCAGACGGTTCCCTTTAATATGATGTTCGAAGTCTAACTGTCTTTTCAAAAACAAGATGAAGTTAGTAACAACTGCAATACCTACCTATATTCGGTGCAACGATGTTGTTTTAATTTTAGATAAAGCAATGTTGAATGTACGCGTGGAACTGATAAATGAGATGAATTGACAAAATTGTGAGTCCGGTGCGATCTCTTACGTTCATCATTTAATTTAAACATCCCAAGCTACTTCGTAAATGAGTAAATCTCTCGCATCGGTGCTTCATTGTGAAAGGTTAATGTTGCTAGTGTGATGCTCGCCGGAGCCACATTATCCAGCAGATTTCCTCATCGCTCATTGGGCACATTATTCATGAGAACGCCTGCTTTGTTAAAAATGCTTCATATTTTAGGATTGAATTCAATTAGCGAGTTGTTCTACAAACTAAAAATCGGCCTCGCACATACAGGGATCCGATATTATTTATTTATTAAAAATAGGTATGCTTTAAAACCGCTTACTTACTTCTTCCAGGTTTTTCTGTAATATACCAGTAAACTAATATATTATTATGTACCTATTTTTTTGGCTCGGTTGGGTTACCATACACCTATGGTAACATACACCATTAATTACTAAAAAAAAAGAAGGTTAGAATGCGAATATCACGTTTATCCATACTATCCATATTCAAATTATAAATGCGAAAGTGGGATAGAGATTAGACCTTAGAAAAGGACAATTGCTTCTGTCGTGAGAAAAGGGCTCGAAGAGTTTGAAATAAGGGATAAAGTTTGTATGGGAGTCCGTCATTATTGAAGCTGAAAACATAAACCATTTTATGGCACTATTTAGGCACTTGATAAAAAATAAATAAACATAATATGTTCAACGTTGGTTCAAAAATGGCTGCCCAAAGTGACTATCCCACGCGGACGAAATCGCGGGCAAAAGCTTGTTATTAATAACCTGTCGTGTTGCGTGCTTTTCTCGCATTTCATCGAGATTTGACACTTTCAAATTCAATCGATACAGTAAAGGAAATATAATTCAGATGTTGTCACCAAGTCTGCAACGTTTTTTTACATAAAAAGAAAAGTTAAGCTCTCGGGCGTGTTTGCATCTTGTATCTATCAGTAAGCTGCCTTGAAAAAAAGGGTGGTGGACAATGAATGACAATCCAGGCGGATTTACCGTTGCGGATTTTGTTCGAAAGAGTTACCGGAGCCTTGGAACGCAAAGGGCATTTGAGAGTCTGACATTCCCTTCCGCTCCGCCCAGAGTGACTTCAATCATTTGATGATTTACCATACTTAAACAAACCGGACAAGTGCGAGTCAGACTCGCGCACCGAGGGTTTCGATCGAGTCTTGATTTTTTCCGATTACACATTACCTACGGAAGTTTATAAACTATGAAAGCAAAATATAGCAGGTGAAATCGAAGAACAAACTTAATTTTATTGGTGCAAAAATGTTTTTCCATTTATCAATGTACGTCACGGTCAATTCTTCAACCCAAAATATAAGTTTGTAATCGTGAAAAATGATTTTTTATATGACACAACCATACATTCCCAATCTTCTGACTTTTTCCTGTACTTTTTAATGAAAAACATGAAAAAATATTTATTTAAAACAAACTTGTACTCTAAGATCTATCTTGTTGCCAAATTTCATGAATCTAGGTCAACCCTAGGAAGTACCCTATAAATTTTGATTTCCTTGAGAGTGTCGAAATATACGTTTTTTGAGGCTTAAAGGACCGTATCTTTTTTTACCGTTAACTTAGAAGTTTGATTTTTTCACAGATTCAAGGGACTGTAGACTTGGGTATATGGTTTTAATTTCAACTCGATACCTCCACGAGTTTCCGAGATATATGGTCTTGACAGACAGACAGGCGGACGGACAACAAAGTGATCCTTAAGGGTCCCGTTTTTCCCTTTTGAGGTACGGAACCCTAAAAAGGCAGATTTACCGTCTTTTCTTTACAAACATTTGAGGCAGCCTCGTTGGTGTAAAGGTCGCCGCGTACTGCTGAAAATGAGGACTTTGGTTCGTTTCCCGGGTTATGCAAAGTGTTACTGCGCTTTTCAATGTAGAGTTCCTTAGCTGCAGCCCGGAGTCTGGCTCTGTGCCCAGTGGTGGGCAATACACTCACCGGCTAGTATATGGGACTTAAACAATACTGGTGGAATGTGGGGATACTATAGGTAGGTACAACTAAACCTTGAAGGAATATAGATACGTCCTTATTTTAGTTTTCCAAAAAAGGACCATGTGAAAACAAAACAGCATTCATCGATAATCCAAACGCGACTGTATATCTGTATTTCATTAACTGGGAGAACAGAATCCTACAGTAGAACATCCTGGCCTCGCCTTTACTGTGAGAACTCACTCTTGAACTCACTTCGAGTATCCATTCGGTGGAAATTCACTTCTACCTTGAAATATATCTTTTGCGACCTTAAATAAGTTCTGATTGATATTGAGAACTGGCAGTGTGGACTATAAATTTTGTGATGATAGGAACTCCGTTTTTAAACAAAACAACAGACTGTTTCGCTTCAAAACTGAGTACATTTTGCGTTTTTTTCCCGTAGATTAATGGTTTGAATTTACTTTATATTATTATTATTACACGTAATGTACACGAAAACTCTTTGTGTGAACCAGCGTTGAACGTTTCTTGGCAGCGGTTTTCCAATCACTCAAGCGCTTCCCGGCTGTGACTGCGTATGTGGTTACATCCCTCAGTCAACAGACGTGCGCCAATGAGGACAAAGAGCTTTAAATTTATTCTGGTTTTATATTCTTGTTTCTATACTTATTTGTGTACAATTTTATAAATATCCATCCTGGAAAATAATATCCCATGTGAGTATTTGGTGCGACATAGGCAATGGTTATCAAATTATACGTCGGCTCCGTCTAATTCGGAGGTCGGGCTCCCTCGCCCCCCCAAGCCCATTGCTTCCCCCACCCCCCAGTACCCCCCCTTCAGCTCTAAGCTCATTTCCTGTGTGCCGGCTGGTTGTATTAATTTTAAATTAAGTACAGATAGAGCTCGTCGTCGCGTCGATCCGGTGATGTAAACAAAAATGTATGTACCTTCGTAACAGGTGCGCCAGTGTGTGAGTGTTGACGTACGTGGCGGTACGTTGGTAGTCTATCTCGATGTTACGAGTATCTCTCGTTCTTATGTAAGCCTGCCAACGCCGCGATGTTCAGGCGATTGTTGGCGTGGACGTCAGAGCCGTCTGTCGAATAATTACACTCACAGACAGTATTTATATTGTAGTTGTGATTTGAAAACCACTGGTAGATTTGGGTTCCAGTTCATTCTTACTTAAACTAAAGTGTCTAGGAACAAAAAAAAAATCGGCCAAGTGCGTGTCGGACCATGCACAGTGTAGGGTTCCGTAGTTACCCGTCTCCTAAACCATGGCAGAAAAATAATAAAATGTACTTCAGTATTATTAGATTATAAAGTTAGAAATGCACTTGGTTTGAAGTCATTTTCAATGGAATTATTAGGATTTTTTTAATTTACCCAGTTTCATTTTATAAGTTGGTCGACTATTACTCATTAACTCGTTAAGCCAAGGTATCGGTGATAGTTTTCGTTCTAAATTCGTTATATATGCTGCTATTATGATTTTTTTCACGTCTTCAAAAACGACCGTTTAGTGACCATATCAAATTTCAACTTTGTAGCGTTAAGCGTCTCTGAGCTAAACCGCGGACGGACAGACACACGGACATGGCAAAACTATAAGGGTTCCTTGTTGACTACGGAACCCTAAAAACAGCCAAGCACGAAGTACTGACTAAGTCGCGTTTATATATTAAAAATTTAAAGACGGCGGCGCTTTCAATTTTAATTGTTTGTAATAAACATCCGTCCATATCTTCTTAAGTTATTTTGTAATTTAGTTTATTTTATATTTAGGTATGCGTCATGCTTGTCGCAAATAAACATTTTTTTCTTTCTTCTACAAGAATAGCAGTCTCTCAACTGTCAAGTATAGTTCATCAGATAAGGCCCTCTGACAGACAGGCGGACGGATGGATAGCGAAGGCTTAGTTATAGGGTTCCGATGGTTACGTTTCGTGTACAAAAACCAAAAAATAACCGTTTGCGGGCAAAAAACTGAGCCTCCATGCTGGGCAAAGACCTCCTTCTTTTTTCTCCATCAGAGTACACTAAAGGTTAAAAATTAGAAGGCCCACCTGCCCATTTAAGGCATCAATACAATTTAAAATAAATGATTAACACTTAAAGGATGTTGTGAGAATACTATTCCGTATTCCAGATTGAGTTTTGTTTACCAATCCCGGCGCTGCAAGCCAAGGTTTTATCGCTCCGCACAATCATCCGCTGGCCCACTTCTTGGCAACTCACTTACGTCACTTACCTCCGCAAGGCAAGCCGCTGATTTCATTTTCTCGACAGTTGCTTAAGGCCGTGAAGCCTACTTCTAGACTTGCATTAGTATTTTTTAGCTAATTTTGTTAATTGAGTCATGCCTTTGTAAAACTTTGCTGACGATAAATTAAACATTTTTTGAATTAAACTGTGTACATTTTTTCGGTGTATAAGCGCCATCTAAAGCCGCATGTCTCTCAGGAAAATAATGTTTTTTTGTAGGTAAATGGCAGGAATTCTGTTATAAATTCATATTTTATAGAAAATTAAATTTGTTTCTCGTTCCGTTATTCCATTAGTTTCCGGTAGGTTTAACAACAATCAAGCTCAAAAGCTCTACATTAGGATAGACTGCGTTAGGTACCACACATCTCTTATATATATCAAAGCTCAGTAACTGCTTCCAGATGCAAATATTTTCCAGGCAAACAATAAAATTTACTGAAGAAAGTTTTGGAATGTGATCGTGTGTTGGGTAACTAAATAACATTTAGACTTTAATAACATTTAGAATACTAAACAAGGGATAGTGTGTCCCTAAATAATAGCACAATGAATAATACATGTATATACAATACGGCGCATTGTTATGAAGCTCCTCTCTCAGGAGCTCTGACCACCACCGCACCGGTAGCTTGGACCCTGCTCCCGATACCAATGGACTACATTTTTTTCTAGACATATTATGACACACGCACGATTACTTATTTTAATCATCTTTATTCTTAGCTTTCATATAGGGGCTTTTTGTTATTTTTGTGCCCAAATAGTTACCTCGAGACACTAGCGCTGCTGCTCTTCTGACATCAGCACCAGAGTGCGAGCTCTTCGTCAAATGTGGAGACGGATAGATGTGTGTTGGATGATCAAAATTGTATTTTTCTTATATTTGATTGAATTGTTTGTTTATTTTATACCTATCTAATAGTTATTTTGCTTGTTACCTTCTTGTTTTATACTATTTTTTTTTTAATTTCACTCTAAACGTTACAAATTTACATTTCTTAATTTAAGTATGTATTTTTTTATTTCACTGTGTACCGTTTTAGGTTGTCCTGTATTGTTATGCACTATATATATATAAATATATACATAAATAAATAGGCAAAATAACTGATTTAATATTATTGAAGATATTGGACGCGGCTAAAACATCAAACATTGAAACAACAGTCACACCGCAGCCCCTTAAGCAGTTCGCTCCAAGTTTTCAGTGAAATTGCTTGAAGGCGGTAAATATGTAAAAGTAGGTCAATATTTTTCTTAAAGCCTGTAAATGTTTCACTGTAGGGCAAAACACTCCTGTTACATGGATAAGTAGCACTTCGCCCGCGACTTTGTCCGCGTGGATTTAGAATTCACTACACGAACTTCAACGCCCCTTTTGCCCATTTTAAAGAGCAGCTTTGGAAAATTAATCACAACGATTTTCATTAATTACTCGGGTTTTTTTTTGCTGCTGATGCCACATGATCAGCGCAATTGTTACGCCCTTCATCCCGTTGCGGGTTGAATATGAAAAAACGTCAAATCCGTTTAAGCTTTTTACACCCCTTCAGTGGTTGATTTTAGAAAAATCCAAAAACACGTATTTGTCATCTTTTATAAAGATTGTCATAGCCGAATTTTAAATTTATCAAACCAAGCGTTAAAATCTTTCCATACAAACTTTAACGCCCCTATAAACCCAGGGGGGATGGGGGGTTGTTTTAAAAATGATTTATGACATTATTTATTTTTCATTTAGGTCAGTATTCGTGCCAATTTTGAAGTTTATAAACCTGACGAATTAGATTTTTCATACAAACTTTAACCCCTATTTCACACCTTTACAGGAGAGTGTCCTAATATCCTTCTTAGCTGACGTCTCCTGCTTCTATTCTACCCCCATGCCAAATTTCATCTTGAAACGAGTAGTTTTCGAGATTTCGTTATTAATTAATTAGTACATGAATGAATGAATGAGTGACTTTTCACTTTTATATATATGTTACTGGAAAATAACAAACTCCGTAAGATTATAAAAAAAAACTTAAGAGATAGTAAACTCTCGATTAGTTGTCAACTGAACATTTGGTATACTTTTATACTTACATATCTAAATTTGATAGTCTATAAATCTCTCGAAGTCATTCCGAGAAACAGACTGACACAAAATACGAACATAAAATGGCGACCGATCGGAGTACAAGTTTACAATTTATCCGTTGTCGTGTGATCGTCAACCCTGGAAACAAGGCTCTCATTGGTCTGTTCAGATGTGAGCCCTCACCAACAAAGATCAATGAGGGGCCAAGTTTCCAATTTAACTATCACACCAAAACAGATAAATTGTAGAGCAGTTTATGTCAGTCCACAATTTCTCGGACCGGCACGGAAATATTATAGAATACAACATTTTGTTTCGTATAAATTGTAGAATAAATGTTCATTCGACAATTTATCGAGAGTTTATAATCTCTAAAGATATTTTGTAATCTTACGTAGTTTGCAATTATCCGGAGGCATATAATAGATAATGCCCAAGTGCACATATTAGTCCCTACATATACTGCATGCTGTGGATTACAGACAGGTATACATTCAAAAAAATGGTGGTTTGACAGTTTTTGTACGGAAAATATGTCAAACGGCCATTTTTATTCTTCAGTTAAAAGTTATCTGACTATTGAAAAATCTGTCCTTAGACAAAATAAAATCAGTTAGCCGAAAACGAAAAGTGTTCAGACTAACCCTACAAAATTACTTTCTGATTTTGGAACAGCAAGAGGATCTGACAATTCGATTGGCGAGCCGGCGTTCCATTTCCGATCGTTGCACAGCTTTCATTTGGATGCCTGAACATGTGAATAAAAAAAGGAAATACATTTTACAGTATTTTTTGTTTGTTTTATTCACTTCAACCATTCCTGGCAAATTTGAACATTTTAAGCTCGTTACACGCTTTCACTTCGTGGAATCCAAAGGACAGCAAATCGATGACAGTTTTTTTAAATAAATAGTCAGTAACAATAAGTAGCAAGGGTTATGCCTTTTTTATATTGAAGCAATGTCTTTTTCGGACAAATGACCTAACTCAGTATTTAATTATTATTTATACACTGCCTTTTCAGTGTTGCAAAATAATACTGAACCTTCTGCACAACACGTTCTTACTGCACTATGACCAGACAAATATCTACGATCTATTAAAATAACATTCCAAAATAGATGGGTCTATCTCCCAAAAACTGGACTGCGAATATAAAAAAGCACGAAAATAAAAAAAGTAGGCTTTAATCCATAATTTGAGTTTTACGCAGCCTAGCGCGGGCTGGCGGCGTCGCACCGGAAGCGCGCGGAGCGGCAACGGCGCGCGGCATCGATCATGCCTCGCACGCACACAGACGTAAAGTGCTCACACACACACGCACGCACACGCGCGCGGCTCGCGGTCGCTCCCAGCCTTGAGGTGTTTGCTTGTTGTTTAAATTATTATTTTTAGCCCTCCTTTGATATATGGGGTGAAACAGATATAGGATACGATCTGAGCAAATAATAAGATGCTGCGTGATTTGTGTGCGTTTTTAGGTAGTTGCGTAGATAATTATTATGATGGTATGCAACAAAGTTATAATTTTTCACTGGATACTTGTTTTAATTACCTGTCATGAGTAATAAGATGATGAATAAATCATCAATCATCATTAAACAATCAATATAGCCATAAAAGGTGCTAAAGTGTTTTCAATTATTAACTTATTAGGTACCTACAACTACAAATTATAATGTAACCGTTTCACAGTGTTATCAATATGGCGCCGCTATCACACGTATATCTTCTTGCTCCACTGCACAGATAATAGAAGTCCGTCCCGGTACATAACGCCTGGGACATAACACCAATACAATTGATGGAAGTGTGTCATCGCAGATACATACATTGTGTATGTTATAGACACAGTGTTCCATTATCTTTGTGGTCCAGATCAATTCTGGCGTGTTTCTATGCTATCTGTATGCTATGCTTGTCAAGGTCAGGTCGTGGATAGGTGACCATCTTTAACTCATTCTCAGTGCCCAAGAAAACATTTTAAACTTTCTGGTTCGGCTGATATTCGAAGATCTTTGTTTGTCGTAACGTAATGATGCGCCAACAACCTGACCAGTAGTCGCGCGCGCGCGCGCGACGCGGGGTACAATCAGGCTAAGTCAAATATCTCACCAGTAGGTAGCTAGCTACCAGCACAGTTGGGAAAAAGCTATACAAAAGAGTTGAAAAAACATTCTAGAATTACCTTTATTCAATTTTTCGAATTTATTTTCTCTAAGTATCAGGTATCATAGTTTGTATTTTCAAACAATATACTGCGGGGACAATCATAGCTCAGAGTGTAACTATCCCGAATATCCGGCCATCTAATTCTGTTCCCTTCTTCTTATCTGTTTGTTAAGTGTGTGTACAGATGTAAACTGTTAAATAAATAAAACAATTACAGATCCGTTTTTTGAAGTTGTACATTCCTAAAGCCAGAATTTGAGACAGTAGAATTAATTAGCAAACTTGGTTTTTAAGGCACCATCAACGAAAATCAAGCCGGCCTGCAGGCAGCGGACGACACTGATTCGATTTCCGTCCAGAACCAATATTTGTGTGACCAATATTGTTCCTGCCGGCTTGTTTGTGTCGAGCACTCACGATACTGCAGTGCGATTCTGTAACTCTCTCACCGCGTAAGCTTAGTTGAAGTGAACTTGCAAGCTGTCAATCCATTCAAATAAGATGGAATGACAGCTCACTTCAAGCTCACTTCACCTGTGTGTGTACACGGTGAGATGTTGACAGAATGTCAGGTGACAAGTCCAGTCTCAGCTCAGTAAGGGCGCATTTCACCAATGTGCGCGATCAGCACATTCAATCCACTTTCAGAAGATGCCAGAGTCAACATCCCACATGAGCACTTTCCTAGTTTACTATTTGTTATTACTTTCCAGAATTTGATCCTTAGTAGCGACACTTTCGGACGTAATAATACAGGGTTTTGTTTTATTTTTCAAAATCAACCGGCTTGATTCCAGACTAGGAAAACCGATTTATCGGAAATATAATAATGCTGTTTTAGTTTTCATCAACATCGGGCTCGAGACTCCTTTCAGTGTTTTTCGATATTCCTCATAGATTCGTATTTGGCCATCCACGCACACTTTAAAAGTTCACCCTGTATTATTATTATATATTATTCCTGTATTCAGAATAAAAAAACACATTATCAGGCTTCGTTGGCAATCTACATATTAGAAATGAAATTCAAACCAACTCAAAACCTTATTTTTGTATTATGGGGTATACGGGTTAGATATCTTGTATTTTAGCAATTAAAATAAATGGTATAAAAGCTCGGACTTATTTCCTTATCGACAATACATGACTGCGGTTAAAATAGGTGCAGTAATACTAGGCGTCGCGTTATATAGCACGGCAGGGGACAAAGGGTGATCTATGGCGAAGATAATGCGTGCCGTATAGAGCAACATCCATTAATGCCACTTGAATGCAGAACCCCACTCAATTAGCTTCATAACTTCACGGGGGAGGAAAGAAGGTGAACCAAAGTGGGGTTTAAAACTATGCTTGTAGAAATGTCTATGAGAAGACTTTTGTTCGTGTTCTGTTTGTTCAAGTAAGGAGGAAATACAGTTGAAGTGCGACAAAAGTGTCAAAAATACCATAAACATGCGAGATGGTGAGATCTCCCATCATGCAATTGTCACAATTACAATTTTAAGGAGTTAATCTGCCTGCCCTTTCCCAACTGGGTTGGCTTAGTACTAGAACTAGTACTTAGTACCTACCTATTTTACATTACGACTTCTTGGAACGAATGTCCAAAAATCCTTCCTCGGTGATGACGCACATGACTCCATCTTCCTCCTACAAATAATAGTTGTTTGTTTGCCTGTGTATTACATTACAATTGCAAATAGATGTGCATGCGTATATTATTTCTACCCCCATAGGCCTTTGCTGTATTTATAACTCACGTTTTAAGATATTTTCAATACGACTTTAAAAGATGTTATTGACAATAGTGGTGCTTATTCGCAAAGTCACCATTTCTAGTTCATTTATTTAAAAATTAGAATTCTTGATGCAAATCTTGATCTAATTCAAACCAAAGGAAATTCTATTTAAAGTGCATGTTTGAGCGGAGTGAGAAATAGCTCACACGCACTTATAAATAGAATTTCCTATGCCTTTTTCGATTCTAATGGTTATTAAGATTATCTGTAAATATGTGAGTACCATTTACCTAATTTTTTTTTAGAAAAGGAATAAGTACCTCTGCTGGTTATACTTTGTTCTTATAAGTAGCATACTCTGGGTGTATCGTCCTCACATAATATTAAATTAATTTTTGTATACCAAATTTTGTAAATCATTATTTGAAAAGAGTAACTATGGAGTTTCTTGTCCGTTCTTCTCCATAAGAATCTACCTTTCCGAATGGACAGTAGAGTCACTTTATTAATATATTTTACTGAACTGTAAATGCTGACGTTCAAAAGTGCCGTTTAATGGCCTAATTGAAATAAACGTTTTTGACTTTTGACTTTGACTAAAATATTTATTTATTTAATACTAATGATTCAATGGCAAAAGTGTCATGTTACAAAAAAATGTAAAGGATGGGTGTTTATTTAATATTATAACTGTTTAACTGTTGGCTGATGGCTAAACTGTGACAATAATAACACAGCATTATGCTGTGTTGGTCGAGCGTCCAGTGGTCCCATTGTATTAGTATTCAGACGTACCCCCGACGAGGGGTACCTCATCCCTACCAAGCGTAGCTCCGGTTTGAAGTCGACTGATAGGACTATATTCTAACTCTAACTAAATAATAACAGCTGCGCGGATCGACCGAAGGCTCAGCCATTACGCTTGCCCAAGTAGGTTCGAGTATGGAGACCATTATTACATCTATACAGCTCCAGAACACAGAATAATTATTGGTCCCGGGACTTATTCCAAGATTTGAAGAATACAGTAGGAATGGGAATATTTAAACCTAGTGACCAGGTCTGGCGCTCACACAGACCGCTGCTTCATGTATGACGCTGTGTACAGCTGCATTCAGATAGACTGGTAGCCAGTTGGGAAAAGACTCGCAGAAGATAAATACTTGATACGATAAAAAAATAAAATAAGAAAATACATAGGTATCATACATAAGTATCATTTTATTATTTTTCCTTAAAAATAACGTTTTATAGTCGCAAAAATAATTTAAGAACATAACATTTTACAACACACATTGAATTTTGAAGCATTCGATTTGATTAATATTAATAAACTATATATAACTAACAAAAATAAAGCTCCTAAACTGATGCTCTACGGCGTAGCACCGTAGACTTCTCGTAGCCATCTTGCTACGGTTCGCGGCGCACTCGTAGCGCGCCTACGATACTGTTCTATTCTCTATTGTGCGACATTAGGACTATATTGGTGTGTCTAGACGCTTCACTGACTTCGGAATGGAAGATAAATGTCTTTTAGATTTATATTTTAAGAAAGAGACTTTTCTTTCAACTCTTTATTACGAGGAGTACTCAAACGATTACTTATATCATTAGCGTAAACGATTGTTATAATAACAAATAATTAGGTTTTTTTGTACATCCTTTTTATTTTCTATCTACCTACCTCATAAAAAACAATCAATTAGGTATTTTTAATCTGGCGTTGCTGTCTCACTGCTGGGCAAAAGGCCTCTCTCAAGTCCTTCAGGGTACTCTTTCGGCGCTAAATGGGGCTTTGCCCATCAGGGGGCCATTCAGGATTAGATAAAAATCTAAGTAGGTTTATCGTCAATGTTTCTTATGAAGACGCGCCCTAAATCTACAAACTGTACCTACCAAGTTATTTTTAAAAAATAACTTTTTGTAGGTACCTGTAACCGTTATAATAAACGTTTCTGTCAATGTTTGGGTAAACATTTACCGAAACGTTTATTACAAACGGACCAGGCGGGCGATCAGTGGCGGCACGGCTCGCGACTCTCACCTTGAGCATTACTCTCACGTTGAGCATTACTCCATGTTGAGCATTACTCTCACGTTGAGCATTACTCCATGTTGAGCATTACGTTATCGTGACGCGGCTTACTAATGATTTGTTCAAGACTGGGTTAGGTTGGCTGATGCAGACCTATTTGTGTGATAGTTTTCAGTCTCGTTATCAAAAGATCACCGCGCGAGACGAAGCATTTCATATTATTTTCATTTTTCAGAACATTATTTTTATTCGTGCATAAGTACAATAAATTATTCTTTTACTGCTACCATTGTTCAAAATGAGATATTGATGCCCAAAACGGGGACAATGCTAAAACAATAATGTTTATAGCAACACCTGAAAAGCATTGTGCCAACATTCAGAACACAATATGCCTAAACCCAGCCAATTATATGGACAATTATCGAGATAGGAAAAGGCGGGCAATTTATAAAAATAATACAAAAGCGGTAACAGAGGCGGCCATTGTTCCACTGAAATTCGAGCGTGAATTAGTGAAAAGAATACAATATGCGAGTGACAAACAAGCGGGCCGAGCGCCAGCGCCGCCGCGCCGTGCCGGTAGGCAATAGACTTTTAATAAAAACGTTCTATGCTCTTTGTAAAAAAGGATCGAACGGTTCAATTTTGTCCAAAGTGTGTCGCTCGACAGTTCGGGACTCCGGAGCTCCGGCGGGCGGCGCGCGCCACAAAGGCTGATTATCGCCGCTCTGCACGTCATTATCTACCGCCCACCGTGTTTATTTTTCTCAGATAAAGATTAGCCGGAGTGTTTTGCTATTGGCGGGGTGGCGTGGGGGAGCGCGCGGGGCGTGCGGGGCGCGCGGGGCGTGGGCGTGTCCGGGCCCGCCCCGCAGCGCGCACTCGCGGCGCTCCGTCATGTGGCACTGCGCGTGAACCATGCTCGATATCAAAAGCTCCGCCGACTATCTGAGTCGGTCGGGCACTTTCACCAACTTCTCTATGTTATTTGCGGGTGAATATCTTGTTTTCCTTATTTATAATATTTTCGTTGTGTTGTGCAGTGACACGTGAAGTGTTGTGTTGCTCAAGGTTTGCTCAGAAGGTCGTAAGTACAACGGCAAGTGTGAATGGATTGGAAAAGTTCGTCGGAAATTTAAAGTCGGTCGTAAACTTTTTGATATTCGTGTTCACACCATTTAGAACTGTAATTCTATCGAGACGTAAACTATTCTAAAAGTTGACTTCTTAAAAGGCTAACAGAAATACCTATATTTTAAACTTAGTATGATTTAGTAATTTCACACAATCGATTAAAATAAACAAACATACCTCGCCACATCCTTACATTCTAAAGCTAAGGTACATTTTCGTTGTTTTTCATTACGAACTGATATGTGTTGGTACAAACACGTAGGTACTACGCCTACTCAGCAAGTTGTTTGTTTTTAAATTATCTGCCTCCATGTTAACAATAAGATCTTTTAAAATAATTGCAAACGGGATTGTTTGAACCACTTGTAACTTATTTTTCAACTGTCTCCAAACTGTAGGAAGTTATACTATTATATGTTTACTGTATAGTTTCAGTTACAACTCGACCCTGCAGTTTTATATTTGTCATAAAGTGTTTTTTCCAATAGATTATTTTTCGGAAATTAATTGGCTATAATAAGAGTCGTGTTTACTTATCCATGCTTTGTCCATTTTGTAGGAATCTAAAGTAAATGTAACAATAACAATCGTCTTTGAAATAAAATTGGGAATGCGCGTGATGCTGATCTGACACAATTGAATAAAACAATCGGTTTCAACTTTCATACAACTCTATGAAAACTATTCAATACAGTGATAACTATCTCAGTTAGTAGTAGGTAGTGATAGCAAAGTTGTTCTCCGGCTATTTATTATTTATTTGCTGTGGTGTAGGTAGGAACGAGTTAGGTGTAACGTTGATAGCCGGACTTTTAAACTACTTCAAGAGAAATCCAGATTATCGAACATTTGGAGAAGTAGCCGCGCGCCTCTATCGTAACCGAATAAGCAGTGTTTCTTCAATTTTGTAGTTCTCTGAACTCCTGAAGGAACTTCCTCGAAGGTTTTAGCTGGTATACAAAACAGTTTACCGAGAAAACTTAATCGAAGTGAACTGTCATTCTCACTCAATACAAACTCTCTCCATCATGTTGCTAAATATTTGATAGATATAGGTACTCACGTGTGGTTACATTAGTTCGTAACCTCGATGTGTTTCGGCAGCTGATACAGTAAAGCATTTGCAATTATTAAGCGTGCGAGCAAGCCCAGACGGAAACTTTATTTAAATTAATTGAATGGTCTTGGTTGTTATTCACATTGGTAGCTAATGCTTCAACGGAGCTTTGACGTAAGAAAATACTCCGAATCATGAAATAATTATGTGAACTAAAAGAAAATTAAACAATTTTGAACGTCTACAACCGTTGACTTCGAAATTATTTATCTCAAAATTTTCCTACGGATTTAGACGCATCAATTAGATACAGATCGGCTCAACCTTCTCCAACATCTAATTTAATCAGTCAGAACAAGAAACTAGTAGCATTTTTCTGGTCGCCTGCGTGTAGCCCTTCAGTAGGCAACCTTAACGCCGTTATTTATTACTAGTTACAACGATTGCTGTCTGTGATCAATGTCTTAAAGGTCATCAGTTGGGCGAGATGCAGCGCACAGACCTCGCCAACACTTCATCTCAACTAATAAGTGATCATCACTTTGTCTAGCCCTCACCCAAGTATTGTGAGGTCGACTTCCAGTTAAACTAGTTGCAGGTTTTTAACAGGTAATGTTGTCTGAATGTGCGACACGTCAACAGCACAACGTTGCTCTAATTGTACCGAGCACCCAAACTTAAAGCCATTCCACTCATAAATCAATCCTCCACTTTCCTCATTCGCAGTCTTCGCACCAAGTGTGGAGCTCTTTTCGTCGGTGTGCACTACGAAGTATAACACGTCTTCCTAGTAAAAGTGAAATATTCTAGTCTCGCTCGTTCTGGCGAGATTGAAGTATAGTTGGCTCTTTGTTTTATTTGATATCCATTACAGTTTCAAATATACTGGTAAGCAGGGTTCCATTGCAAATGATATGCAAGTATTTAATAATAATAGGTACACGGGTCGATACCCGCTTGCAGAGGTCAAAAGACGGGTGAACACCCATAGTGAGGCTCCAGCTCGCCTCGGATAGCACGTTGAGTCGTTGGGCCCGACTGGAAGTTTTAGATCTTGGAAAGGCGTTATGGTAGTCAGACGCTAGAAAACCTGATACCTGTCTTGTTGAGTGTAATCACGTTAGTATTACCCAGTATCGGTCGCACAGGTCTGATTGGAAGTCCCACCGTTTGAAATATACAGGTACTGAGAGGCATCCGGTGAGACGTGAAGCCGACCGCGACTGCAGATCAATTGTTGCGAGTTTTTACAAAATGAAGCCTTTTCTTGTAAAAACTGTTTTCTCTTAGCTCTTAAAATAAAGTGACCACGTTCAGTTTCAAGCTATAAGTGTGACCTTTGAAGTTAAGACATTGTGACATTTGCCAACCAGCACTGGGCCCGCGGTGTGAAACCGACTGTTACATACTGTAGCGAAAGGGGATAGAACCTTTGTGGCATAGCCCCCCACCGCCAACCACCTAACATGCATATATGGGTAGAGGATACATCAACAAACCAAAAATATCTGAAATATGGTGCGCTAAACTGTCACGTTGCCGAGATATTTTGAAGTAAAGTCGCCATGTGCGAAAAATAACTATTATTAAAAATTAATTATTTTTGTGCTTAAATGTATTAAATTATATACAAATAATAGTTCCTAGTTTAATTGGAGCACTTATTGAAAGAAAGTAAAAACACGTGAAAACCACTTTATTAAGAACTTGCCCACTAACTCGCATTGAAATCACAAAAAAATGTGTTTTATTTATATAAATGGTTAAATCAAGCCGGGGAACTATTATTTGAATGCAATCTACTACTGCATATAAGCACGTAATAAGTTCATTTTTGTCATTATTAACATTGTTCGCCCATTAACATCATGTTGCCAACATTTTTGAAAATGTGAATTGACTTCTGGTGAGCGGTCCCGCGAATGTAGCGAAGATTTAAGCGAAATTATCACAAATTTCGGAATGTAGGTATTTTGGTTTATTATAAATTTTTAATTTGAGTTCCCCTTTCTCTGATCTCTCAGACTCTTTTTGTACCTACACTGGTGTTGAGTAGTAATTTCTTTGTCTGTAGATATCACTTATTTTAAACCCGACTCCGTACGGGCCGAACGCCTGAGCCTTTGTCGTCCTGCAGACTTCCTGGATCCGTGCTTACATCGTGCGGGCTTGCGTCGAGAATCCTTGTGTACCTGCCGGGTCCGAAGATCCCGAGCGTCGCTACGGTCTTAACTCTGCTCCAACATTTGCGAGTCTCATTCTGTCCGTAATCCAGCATTGAAGCGGTATAACTGAAGGAGGATTCTTCTCGTCCAGCGAGAATTTCCGACGAGTGTGGCTTACGTATATTTTTTATTTTTATTAAAAATTTCTACTCAGTAATTTAGCTTTATGCCAATAAAGATTCTTATCCACCTGAATACTTAATTTAACCGGTTGTAACTGCGTTGAGGTTAAGCACGTGTACTCGGAGTAATACTTTCAAAACCTAACAAAACTTCACTCATGTTTTTTTTTTTTCTTAAACCTTACCGGTGATTAACTCATAACGGTGTTTGAGGTCTTTTTCTTTTATATAATCAAGTGTTTGTTTACCTTTTTATACTTTAGCCATAATTTCAGAGATTTTTTAATAAAACAAATTACCTATACATTTTAGGGTAGTGAAGGTTTTTATTTCGCTACAATAGGTACCTATAACAATGAGAAAGGGATTTTCTGCCAGCGATGATTTCGACGGTGCTGGCTCATGTCAAGTTGCTTGGCGGTTAAGGGGTGCTTTTTACAACCAAAGAATATGTACGAGGCAGTGAGTCGGTGCTCGAAGTCAAAGTCAAAGTCAATGTGAAATTTTATGATTTACATCTCTCGAAGAGTGTCTGGATTAACTGGTTCTGCAAATTCAAATGAAATAGAAAATCGCAGAGGGACACTTGACTCTAACAAAAATTAGAACTTCCAAGCTTAATATTTCTCAAACGGATCCTTGGATGGAAAAATAGTTTTCGCAAACCCTCAATATTTCTATACGACCTACACCTACTCAACGACACCCCACAATAAGAGACAGACGAAAAAAAAAAATCATTGCCACTTTACGTGTAGTAATGTATATACCCATATTAAATTCCAACTTTCTAGTGCTAAGCATCTCTGAGCTAAACCGCGGACAGACACACAGACAGACGGACATGGCGAAACTATAAGGGTTCCTTGTTTACTACGGAACCCTTAAAAACACAAAACAACAAGAGACTTAAATAAAAGTAAAAAAAATAAATGTTTCATCTATTCTACTTCTCTCGCAGAGAAACCACAAAAACTTTTCTGTCTGAAAAATAATAACCTGCCAAAATAACGACACGTTCTTTCGCAAAATATAAAATCTAGATTCTAGCTCTATTGTCAGTGATGGTACACCATACAGTCCCATCGCGACTATGTGCAGAAAAAAAACTGTGAATTTGAATTCGTGCTCACAACGGAAATAGAGCGTCCGCGTAGACAGCTGTCATTGCCCAACAAAGGAACCGTACATGTTTTGTAAAAGGACAAACTTTCTGAAATACTCGCATTGAACCTACCTACTCGATTTGAAATCCTCCACTGCTTTGTGACCGTGCCTGGGTTTCCAGTGCAGCAAAATGTAAAAAGCATATAAGACTGCTACAACTTAGTTCTCAATTTTATTTTCATATCTTAGGTCTGTATAATTTTTTCGTAGCTGTAATAGTTAGCTCATAAGCTGCACGCGTCGGTCTTCAAGGTTTGTAGAGGACTGTCCGTGGCCGAGTGACCACCTCTTTTTATTGTATATCGAAATCCCCGTGTACTTCTGAAAGTACTTTACACCGTTGGTCTTGGCTGACATTTTTAGATCTTTGTCAGCCATAACAGGTTTAAGTTTACGGAGTAGGTACAAGGAGTATCGTGGTTCCTAATTAGAATTGCATAGTTTTTTAGTTATATAGTCGTTTTTTAATAGTCGTAATTTCTTACGTTCTACAGCTGATAGGTATTCCTATAAATATATAAGAAAATGATATAAAGCTTGTATTAACACAAGGCCTAAGCCACTGTATTGTGGCGACCTATGCAGCCTCAGAGATTGCGATGTGATTGATATCTGCGGTCTGTTCTCTGTTGTGGTACTTGGTAAAATTGTATCTTATTCCTCCGCCATTACTTGTCGATTAATTTCGTTGCGGGATCCAACACATTTACCTAAATCGTTTCGGGACACATTGACGCGTAATTGTTCTGGTGATTTCTCCCAAACGTTTCTATTCGCCACCATCGCAACAGTCACCTCTCTAGCCAATGCAAGTCCTACACGATGCATTAAACGCTTCTTTGTACTTTCTCTTCCTCTACAACAAGCATCCACGACACGCGACATCACTCACTATTGTCTTGCAACATTTCATCAAAGCCTTCGTACCACCCTCTACTACGTACAGCCCCTCTTGCATCATGGTACTACAATCTATCTTCCCACTATCTAGTTGCTTATTATTTTCCCGTCGTTGTCGCGGATAATCGTCAGTCGAGCTTTTCATCTCCTGGGTACTTAAACGTCTACTTAGTGGTATTTTGGCACCTTTAAAGGAGTGAAAACCCTTAGGGGTAGTTTCCCCGGTTTGAAGGGGTTAAAGCTTTCAGTGAAGTAAGGGATGAGCAGTACTGTGATACAGTCTCACTTCGAACCGTTGGATGTTTTGTGCTGCGGCTAAAAAAAAATAAGTATGGTGTTAATAATAGAGGATAAATTGCTGTTGAAGAAAGTAAAAAACTGGCCAAGTGCGCCTCGGACTCGCGTGCAAATGGTTCCGAATGACTAAAATTTTATTTAACATGTTACTTTAAGTCGTCTTATAGGTTTAAAAAAAGTCGAACCACAGCATGGAAAAACAGAACCCTTGTAGGATCACTCGCGCATCTGCCGGTATGACTTTCCGACCGTCATAGCTGATTGTCTATGAACTTACTGGACCGATTCAGTTGAAATTTGGCACTTACACATATGAACTTTTGTGATCCAAACGCGGATGCTTAACAAATTGCTGCTGTTTGGGCAAGTTTTATACATGCAAGCAATGGTTGACGATTTATGGACTCGTAATATAGGCATACTATTATAATCAGTAACTATTTGTTACGCGCGCGCATCGGCTGTGTCAGTTGGGCAGCGCATGGAGACGTGCTCCGTGCTTGTAAACAGACTATATTTGCTTTGGAGTGCAGTATTGTGTTCCGATCGAACACGGTCCGTTACTAACTTGTTTTAATGAGTAGGTACTCGAACACGAATGAAGGCGGAAAATACAAATTTTCAACTGAGAAAGCTGCAGAGCTGTTTTAGTATTCAGCATCCAATCAAGCGTAGCATCGTCACCTTACAAATGCGCACACTTAAGTCAGCAGGGTGCCTAAACTGTGTTACGTTTTAACGTTGCTTCACTAAACATGTTTACCTGAAAACTCTTTGTATTTTTTCCAGATGCCTCATACAAAAGTACTTGGTCTACACACGCCACATCACAGGGTTCACAAGGTAATTTTCCAACCTATTTTTATAATGAGCTTCGGGTAGAACAGCTTCATCGTAGCCTGCCGTCCGTGGCGGCTTGTAACGCATGTCCAATTTAAATAACGCTGAAAGCGTGTTATTTTTAATGTTTTGCAATGTTGAGTTGGAAAAGAACATTTTTATTGTGATACGAAAAGTTAGCAGTCAGAGTTCTTGAGATCATAACTGCTTCGAGAGTTTAAATATATTTTGTTCTTTTAGAGCAATTCTGTTGTCTATACCTACGTAATTAGCGGTCGGCGCTATCGCACTGCTGGGCCAAGGCCTCCACAAAGTCCGTTCAAACATTCTTCTCCACCAGACGCAAGGCTCACGTCCAATCTATACTAATTTAAATCGATTGTGTTAAACGGATCGTGGTCGAGGCTTTCGGTATTTCACAGGCAACGTTATCTGCCTAAAATGGATATCTATCACTAGTATATCAGATTTATAATCACAGTGACGACAGCCTAATCCACGAACAATGTGTTACGACTAGTTTTGATTGGCACATTGTATTCAGAGCTGGTCACTGATAGGTAATCCTGACTAGCGCGTTTCCTCCGGTGATAGTGACACCTCACCTCAGCTAGATTTCATGCACAGTAGCATATCGACAGATGTCAATCCTGCCACCCTTTCCACTAATTGATGAACGAAATAATATTGGTATAGCTTATCTGAATTAAAAACATGACAGATCCCATTTCTGCCTGATAGGTTTCGGACCACAGGGCAGTTGACAAGTCATTTCCGCTTGTGATCGGATGCCCAATGAAGCGGCTGTGCATGACGTGTCATCATCAGGTGTCATCAGATAACAGAATAATGGACATGTTACACGACCGTGTTATGTTGCACCTCGCAACGCGCTAATTAATTGAAAATGTTGTTGCTACTGACGTGAAGGTTGACGTCATTATGGCGTCGCTTCGTGTTATGGTCGGATTAATTATAATTTGGCTTTTGAATTATGAGTCCGAGTGCGCATTTCGTTTCCAAGGATATTTTTCGCCGACTGATGGGCTGATCGACTGATTGACCTGAATTTTAAAGTTACTTCTGACGTAATGTATTTTAATTATGTACTTGATTGGATGTTTCAAAACATTAATGATTGACGTAATATAAAATTGCATTTGATAGGTGCCTCGAACTAAGGGTTAACAAATGACCTACCAACCACAAACCGTGGCATATGCCTCGCGTACGTATCCCTGAAGCCAATATGACGTATCCGTGTCATTTCACGCGCAAAAATCAAAACAAAAGGCCCCTAAAATGTTGCATGCGAGCGCTCAGCGAAGCGTAGCCGCGCGTGGCCGGCGCGTGGCGCGACAATACAGACTTAATTCTTTGATTGACACTTACAATATTTCGATAACTGATGCAATATTTTGATGATTATCACTTTAGCGCTGCCGTCGTATTATCGCGTGCACGGTTGAGTTCGTTCATGTTGATTGACTTCTGAATGCAAAATTTAATGTATTGTTTACATGTAGCGTGGAACCTTAGTGTGACGCCATTTTAGTGGCGATTAATTACCCAATATAGGACTTTGAACAAAAAACTGTAAAAGTAGTCGTGTTAGGTGCCTTTATGTCTTAACTTAAATTACAAGGCAAACTTTGATGCGTCTGGACCTCTCTGAACTCATGAATTGAAAGTTTAATCAACAGTCTGTTCTTTCCGCAATTGTGTCGAGTTATGCCAAACGCGTATGTTTTTCTTATTTAAAATTTGTTCTGATGAAGTTAAATTGAAGCCAAATAAATTAAATATCACCCTGTAGGTATATGGTTTGCCTTAGATAAATATATCACCAACATTAACTTTACTTGATCGTTAGTTGAACCTTCTAGAAATCTTCTACTTCAGAAGTTAGTAATGTGTGAACATATTGTGTAGGTAAGTAGGTAATGTAAGCTATCGTAACGATTTAATAAATAATACGATATGAATAGGTATTAAGTAGCACAGTATTGTGTTTTGATGTCTGCACACCGTTGCACGCGAGACAACACCCCTTACATCGTGGTCTAAATAATTTGGTCACACCCTGGCTGCCTTAGGGAATACTTTAATAGCTTACATTAATATTGTTCGGTAACGTATGTTTTGAAACCAGTATAAAGCTCGAGTTAGCTGGAAGAATAGGATGTCTGTTATTTTATTACATCACAAGTCATGTTCCCGATAGATTTTCCTTCAAGAAAAAATATGTTTCAAACAAACTTTCAACATTTTTATGTTTGTTGTGTTGTTTAATTTTTTTTTTAATTCTTCCTTTTTGCTCATCTTCGTCATCTTACACTTCACGACCTAGGGCTTTGTCAGTTAGTCAAGATCGTGCTAAAACATATGAATAAATTCATATGTTTTTGTTTTTGTTACATTAGTGCTACGCAAACAAGAAGGTGTTTGTGCCTGTTGTGATATGTAGAATTCAAACAAGACACATTGACTCAAACTCTCTTATGCCCGGTTTCTGAGGTAACCATGAACCAGCCAATGGCGTTATAACAAATAGCGTTAACGGAAAAATAAGTAATAAATCTTATTAAAGCTTGGGCCAGTAAAAAAGCATTAATTTTAAGAAAAGGTTCAGTTTTTAGAGTGCTATCAGTTTTCGAGTACCTATTGTACCTAGCAATAAATCTGCCTGCCTTTCAACAAATTTGCTGGAAGTCGGCTTCCGTTCTAGCCGGGTGCAGCTTAATGCTAGTATTTACATGCAGCGACTGCCTCTCTGTCCTCCTCAACCAACTTACCCACTTAATTTATTAACACGATACCCTTTGGCAAGACTGGTTTTCACACTTTCGCTTCTGAAAACTGTTTACATTACCTTCCCTGAAGCGTTAAATTTATTATTGTCTGTATCGATTACTTGCTGCCGGCGCCGCTGTCGCGTTGTAGCGAGCGGTCGTGTCGGATCGTGTCGGATCGCGTCGGGTCGCCTCGGGTCGCGGCGTTCCGGCGTCGATTACAATGGCCGCAAATGATTTAGCCGCACCCAAGGGGACGATTACGTTTACCTACTCGACGCCGTAAGGGAGCAATATTATTACAATTAATTCGGGATTATTTTGATCGTTCCTTTCATTCCGGTTATGGCTAATATTACAATTATTTATTTGCTGAGAGCTGAGAGTCCAGAGACTCTTACTATAGATCAGACGGTATCATCAGGATCCATAACACCAACCGTAGCACACAAGCAGCAGAACTGGGTGATGGACGGCACTCTATTGCTTGTTAAGGAACGTCAGTCGAAGATGAAAGAAACAGAAGAATCAAAAGTCTGCCCAGATTCAGAAGCAATGCAGACAAGACCACGATCTGCACGAAATATGAAACTAGATTGAAACCCTAAAGCGCTACCGTCCAAAACCTGCTCGGTTCACTGACACGCTATTTGTAGATACACAGTCGGAAGCCTACAGAACCTGAGAGTCATAAACTGGAAGCAGACATTCTTGAGTCCGAAATCAGAGCTGTCATTAGGCACTTGAAGAATGGAAAGATACGGAACATTTGAGCATTTGATGAACGCGACTTTTTTCAAATCATCTGCAACGAGATACGAATGGCAGGAAAATGACCGTCTGAATAAGCACACATGATTTTCATTCCCATGCTCTGATTAGCCAAAGAAAATAATCAACAAGCACATTCTCAACGAATGGCTGCAGGCACACCTGTCGAAATAATTCGCATAAGAATGAGTTGGGTTTTCGAAGGGCAAAGGAACTCGAGAGCAGATTCTCATTGTTCGTCAAGTTGTTGAGAAGGCGCGAGAATTCAACAAGCTGACCTTATCATCTGCCTGCCTTTTCCCAACTATATTGGGGTCAGCTTCCTTCTAGGCAAACCGGATTCAGCTGAATACCAGTGTTTTACGCGGCACGGCTGCCGACCAAACCTCCACAACCCATTAACTGGGTAACACGATGCTTTGTAGAGTTCTCAAAAGCAAGTGACTCCATGAAATAGCCAATCAGCTAAAGAAAGTATGCAAAAATCGTAATAATATAATAAAGCCACTAAGAGCAGGCTCGTCCATCGACTTGTGTTTCCCATATTTCTGTACGCAGCTGAACATGGTCAATTCTTTGGTCATGCTTCGAGGCGGAGTAACTACTCCATAGAGCGTCTGGTAATACAGGGCAGAGTAGAGAACAGTAGTCCGATCAGATTAAGTATGCGGTTGGATGCTCTGTTCATAAATTTTCCCCCCTATCTTCTAACAGAACTATATGTAATGAGAACGTAAGGCCAGTAACAAGAAAACCGGCGATTGGTCCACCACAACTGCTCAAGCTGTCAAGAGCGAAGTAAGAAAAACAAATGGGTAGTTTTGAAACAACGACATTACATTTTTCTTAATTTAATTAATTCATTGACAGAGAACCCACAGCCTGAACTACTGGCTTTAGATGCGTGGAATTTTCCAAAATAAATAATTTAAACCCATAGAATTAGTTAATAGGGGGAAAGCTCTCGATGCTGTTGGGACCCACTGAGCAAACGGCTTGAAGGAGTTGAAAATAATAATAAAAACATTACCCTCCTTCTGGGACAGACGGAAAACGAAATGAATAAAAAGTGTTGTCAATAAATAATTGAATAGAATACTTTTTATTTTCTACACCATACTAGTAGTTTAAGAAAAGATAGTTGAAGAAAATATACATAGGGTGACATAATGGTTCTTTGTCGCTAAAAGTGATATTTTCAAGACAACCTTCGGAAGGATTTTAAAGAGGGAAGATAGTAGTGGCTACACTACTGTCTACACCCAAGACAACCAATAGTCTTGTGTGTATAATTTATATATACAATAAATACATAAAAGATTATATTAAATAATAAATATGAAACAAAAAGCATAGAACCCAAATAAATATGATTAAAGAGAGGGTGATTTTTACCATTGTTTTAAAAGAGGACCAAGATTGAGCACGCCTTACCGACACAGGCAAGGCAATCATAACCGCACCGCTTGAACCGCAAAAGATTTTGTCGTAAAAGCTGGTGGAATACATCGGCACCTCCAGTCTGGTTTTCCAATGACCTCAGATATCTAATATGTGTATCATAAAGGAACCTGAAACGTTATTGAAGTTAAGAGGGAATTGAAAGGATTGTTTAGATTTAATAAGTGGGGTTCAAGAAATGGAGCCAGTGGCAAAACTTGCTGTCTAACATGCTAACATTAGTAAAAAATAACTACGTCAATGTATTCCAGCCACGATTCTCTCTATTGGTCTTCAGCTAACTAAAAATATGCATATATCACCGGATAATTGCAAAACTCCGTAAGATTATATAATATCTTGAAAGATTACTTGAGAAATACTTTGTTCTTATAAGTAGCATACTCTGGGTGAATCGTCCTCACATAATATTAAATTAATTTCTGTATACCAATTTTTGTAAAATCATTACTTATTTGAAAAGAGTAACTATGGAATTTCTTGTCCGTTCTTCTCCATAATAATCTTCAACCTTTCCGAATGGACAGTAGAGTCACTTTATTAATGTAATATTATTATTTTTACTGAACTGTAAACGATGACGTTCAAAAGTGCCGTTTAATGGCCTAATTGAAATAAACGTCTTGACTTTGACTTTGACTTTGATTGTAAACTCTCGATAAACAACTGAACATTTGGAAAACGTTTTTACGCAACAAAATTTGATAGTCTATCTTATAAACTGACCACATGTTGGCGACCAATCTGTGAACGGTTTTACAATGTATCGGATTTTCTTACCTAGCCAAGTAGCGGACCATAGGACACAGGGAGGTTAGGGCACCCCGACACGGATAGGTTAGGTTCGAACAATGTGGTGCCATTCATGTCAGGTTCCTTGAAACCCTGCAGACAAAAATGCAGAGCCCCGCCGTCGAGGTTAGAATGTTGAAATTGTATATTAAGTATATAAAATTGTTTTGTTACTTACTAATCCACAATTTCTCGGAAAGGCTTCGAGAAATGATCTCTCTTCAGTCGTGTACTCATGACAGAGTAGTCGTGGCTTATGATGATTTCGGACTGTCACGGTTCCTCTGCGAGTACGGCAGCCCTCGCAATGCGTTTCCAACGGCTTCTGTAGTAGGTGTCGCGAGAGCGTTTCACAATGGAGCATTTTATGGTGCTTTTAATAAGGGCGGTCCAGCGTGTAGGTGATCTGTCGTGTGAACGTCTCTCCTCCGCCTTGGATGATGAGGCGCTCCATGGAGAATGACATGAAATATTCCAAATGTTCAATTGACAATTTATCGAGAGCTTACAATCTCTCAAGTGTTTTATAATCTTTGCCGGAGACGGAGTTTGCCATTTTCCAAAGACACATTTAAATTAAAAATCACTAATAATATATATACTTTAATGAAACACTAAATTTCTAAACATAAGTTAGAAATGGCATGGGCGCTTGTCGTGTAAAATATTGTTTCTCTCAAAATTGATAAATTTTTGAAAAGTCGTTTAATTAACTGTCTTGACACTTTTTCAATTAATTAAAAAACTTTTTTACAAAAAAATATAACCGACTTCTAAATAAAAACACTACAAAGTATAAAATAACTTTAAATTTCGGAAGTAAAAAATATCGCTGAATAAACATTTTTCCTGGGATTCCAGCATCAGATCCTGACCTGACGATGAGAGACCTGAGATGTGGATTACCGCAAAATTATCTGAATTGCGTTAGAAAGAATATTAAAAACATTGTATGTGCCTTTAAAATTTGAGGGTTGCCCTCGATTTCCCTGGGATCCCATTGTCAAATTCTGACTTGGTGCCAATGGGACCACCTCAATAGTTTTCGAATAAAAAAGAATCATCAAAATCCATTCATAATTGACGGAATGATCGCATAACAAACATACAAAAAAAAAGAAAAAAAAATACAATCGAATTGAGAACCTCCTCCTGAAGTCGGTTTAAAAATAGCCTGCTAGTGATATCGGACATTTTGTAACGTGCCTTTGGTCACATTCACAAATTAAAGTTTGCTGGTAAAGTGAAAAAACGATGTCATTAATTTGAAGTTTATTCTATAAATGCAAAACATGATTCCCAGATTTGAGCCTACCATCTTCTCTCTTCTTCTCAGCTGTTTCCAACCAGTCTGGAGTAGGCCTCTTTTAGATTGAACCATCTCACCCAGTCTTGTCGTCTACTCTCATCCAATTCGTGCCTGCAGAATTCTTGACGTCATCTTTGTGTGACATTACTGGTCTTTCGCTAGGTCTCTCTCCACCGCAAAGTATCCATTTTGAAAGTGCGTTCACATTTATAAAAGTCGATACTAAAAACAAATGCAATAATAAAATACTTAAAATATCAAGCTGCGTAGTGGATGTTATAATTTAATAACTTTAAAACGTAAAACGTTTCATCATAGTTAGCACATTAACGATTATGGAACTATTACGACCCCTCGCCGTTCGCCCCTAAACTGAACCTTAACCCGCCGCCACCTAAATGTTAACAATTAACGCCCCAAACTTAATCACCAACGCTTTCGATTTGTTTTACTATTAAAAGTTCATCAGAGATTTAACTGTGATATAGTAAACCCTTTTATTCTGAAAATGTGCTTTTTGGTTTTTTAATAGTATCTTCTTATGGAATATCTCTTAGTCTTCTTAAGAAGGTACGATTCGAAGGTACCTACTAAGAGATATTCCATGAGTAAATGTTAAGCAATTTCTAACAACTACCACTGTTCTTGTATTTCTAAAAGAGGAAAGAAGGGGTAGTAGTTTGTTGTGCACTAAGTTAATATGGGTATATTAGGAAGGTGCACAAATGTGAATAGAACAATTATATACGCATCTGGTCGCATACGACCATTCGGTAGTTTACATCATCGACTAAAGCCTGTTCGGTATCTATCTATACTAAATACTATAGGTACTATAATATACTATTATCTATACTAATATAACAAAGCTGAAGAGTTTGTTTCTTTGAACGCGCTAATCGCTGGAACTCCCAGTCGGATTTGAAAAATTATTTTTGTATATGATAGCCACATTCATTAGAAAGGCTATAAGGGAACGAAAAAAAACGGGATAGGTGCGTACGAAGTCGCGGGCAAAAGTTAGTAGGTACATGAGCCTCTTTCTGCGAAGAAGTTATGTCTTCTGCCTATTTAGGCTCAGTTTCGGCCTCTGTTATACTGGTGATATCGCAGTTTACTGACTGTTTGAACGCCGCGGACGCGCACAAACGCTTTCAATCGATTCTAGTCTAAAATAAGTCTAGTCAAGGTGTGTTACTGCCGGTTTTGACTTTGTAAAACTACGTAGGAAGCTGTGAGGGTTAGTTAACGAGAAAAAAAACCATATCGAACCACCCACAGTGTATTGTTTGGTGTACAATTTCGAGGTAAGGAACCTTAAAAGAGGTAAAATTGATCGAATCCGAGAAATGACGATCTCAAGTAGTTGGAATAAAGTTAGATCTTGATTGCTGATTCAGTTAGGATATAAGCACACACGCTCTAAGAGGTAGATAAAATCTTTCACTGAAATAAAAGCTACGTTAATACCGAGTGCCATGGGATTCGTTGGAGTATAGTGGCCTGGCATGTTGGAGTATGGACGGAAGTCGTGGGCTTCCTAAAAGTATTATGTTAACTACAAGCTTTTGACCACATTTTTGCTCGCAATCATGTTCTTCGTGAAGTAGCCTATTACTGTCTCTAAAATTAATCAATATCGGTGATTCAGGAGTGCAAGCGTAACAAACAAAAAAAATCACTAGAAGTTGATGTATATTTAAGGTAAGTATTTAGAGTGCTTTCTTACGTCTGAAGTTAACCAGTTTCCCTCTGCTGTTCAGTTTTTCGCGATCAATTTCATAAAATACGGACGTTGGAAGCTACTATTGAGAATGTGTACGCGCTTTCGTGGGATTATGTTTCCTTCAATGAAATACTGATTTACAAGATTATAATGACTTTTACTTGATCTGAGGCTATAGATTCTTTACAAAAGTCGCTGGACCCGTTAACTATATGATTCGTTTCTTCGTCAACTGGTCGCTGCTGGCGCGCGTAGGCAAGGCGGTGGAGGCCGGAACAGAATATATTATTAGCTTCTGCCCGCGACTTCTCGTCTGCGTACATTTCTTGAGAATTCGGTATAGAGTGTAATTTAAAAAAAAATTATTATATTGCCAGCAACTCCTTCCGAACTTTTTCCAATAATTCTGATGTAGTGGTGGTGTAAGTCTTTTACTATTAATGATAGTCCCAGCTCAGGAAAAACTTATTTATGATCTGGTCTCCTGTTAATTAGTGGTTCTTTAACGCTCATTTTTACAGCTCTAAATCTTCTTCATAAGTTCTGGTCTCCCAGTAATTTGTGTGTTTTTGCAGCTTTAGAATTCAGAACTTCAAAGATCTTTTGCTTCTACCGCAGTCTCCGCCTCTGTACTTGGAACATGAGATTGTAAAATGGTGTCGACACAGGTTGTGTCCACACCAAATGTACTTTTGAATTTTAATTTTTAAATAAACTAAATAATTAGCATAAAGAAACCGATTCCTCAGCATAACATTACTTTGAAATTAAGACATTCAGCTAACAGTACGTCCTTCTAACAGGACGTTCTGTTAATAGGACGATTTGGGAATAGGTCGTTTTGCTCTTAGGACGTATTGATACGGAGGCATTCTTTTCACTTCTTCCATTTAGTTCTTTTATCCGGAAAAATCCAATGTAAAATTATATTAAAGCTTGACTAAATTTATTCTATTTTGCACGTGTCAGCCATCAATTTTATATTGATTGGTAAAATTTAAATTCTCCTTAGCCAAATCTGCAGTTCAAAGTCAGAATCAGAATAAAAGTCACAAATCACACCGTCCTAAACACAGAAAGACAGTTAAAAAACGAACCAATATTTTAAGTCAGGAGTTTGCACGTCAACGAGAACCGGCGAGCGCCGGCGAAAATTAGCTGAAAGTGGCTTTCGTCGCCGTCATCCGTACTCCTCGCACTTACCCAGCGAACAATGCGAGGGAGCGGGCCGGGGGATGCAGGAAAAACCGCTTCAGGCATCAGGAGGGAAGCGGTAAGCACCCTATTGTTTTGCACTCCCTGAAGCGCGAATCGTTTGTAGTTATACGGCTGTAGAAGACGTGTAATTTAGAATGAAAATTTTTCGCTTATGTATCGCGTACTCGGGGTACGGCGCAATATATAGTTTTGGTTACGGCAAATGTGCGAGATATTAACTTCATTAGCATTTAGATAAAGCTGTTAACAAACTTTAGATCGAGATGTTCTAATGAATCGAATAAAGGTTTTTCGTGCGTAAAGAGTTTCTAAAGGAATTTTATTTTCAATTTATAATAAAGTATGCATGTCAATTCTGAGATCCAAAACACTAGCGCACCTACAAATTGATTTAAACTTTAAATTCACTTTGTTTATTAGTGTTAGGATCATTTTAATAACCTAAAACTATTTGCGCCGTAATGTTATTCGTACAATGTTTTTTTTTATTAAAAGTCGACACCTTTGCAATATAGATGATTGAGTTAATATTTTTTTTTTTTTTTTTTTTTTTTTTTTTTTTTTTTTTTTTTTTTTTTTTTTTTTAGTTTTGAAAATCTTTAGGGCATTGCTAATCTTGTTTTATCGGCATTGGAATATCAAGCTCCATTGGTTCCTTCGGCTGTGTTACTGACCCTGTAGGCTTCTTCATCTTATCGTGTTGATGGCATTTATTATTTGGGCAGTGAGTGACCACGTTTGTGGCTTCAATAGCATTCTTTATTTCTAAATAGGTTCCTACTGAGGTGCAGGTTTCACAGAACTAAATTAAAGTTACCTTTTCCGTTACCTTTCATAATTAAAATGTGCAATGCACTGGAAATGCGTGCCTTTTGTATTTCATCAAACTTGAATTCAGAATTTCCGAAAATAGAGATATTCGTCTAACACTGATCGTATTTAATTAAATAAATTGCTCATTGTATCGTGTCCTCCGGTATCTTTTACATTTCAGCAGGATGAGTTCTAAATAAACGCTGGTTTTAATTAAAAGTGAAACAAATGAAATTGATCTGTCTTCGTGTGTGCAATGTATGATTGATTGAAATCTGCTCAAATTAGTTTTATTTCATTTATTTCAGTAACAGTTTTTACATTGTATCGAAATTTTACACTGTTATAAAATTGGAAGAATTACAAAACAATCACTATAAAAGATTATTAAAACAGATTGTTATAACAGTAACCAAAATAAATTTATGCTGAAATAGTAGCTGGTTATCAATAAAATAAATCTAGGGATGGTAACTATTTGCTGTTTTAAACTTTATCATTTGTGAGAAGTCTTTATTTTCTCTTACAAAATAAATGTTCGGGCTATACTGACCATGTACCAAGTATAGTTGCAACTAAGCAATGAAATAAATTCAAAAAGGCGAGAAGACAATCTCGAATCAAAGGTTTGACGGGTAGATAATGTCTATGGCTTTAAATCCGCCTCTGTACGTTTGTGTGCGTTGCATAAAGTGTTAATAAATAAACAAATTACTGTAGAATAATTTATCAGATTAGTTAGTCCTTAGCGAGTATGGATGCTACAAGTCTTGTCAGACTTTCCTCCTTTGTACAACTATAACTAGTTTAATCTTCTTATTCAAAATCCACTTAAAAAGAGTTGGAAGATATTGTTGTAAAAGTTTAGAAAAATCGTTTAATTAGAGATAGCTACCGTTATGCCAAGGCATTTGAGACCATAATTATGATGAAACATAAATCACCTGAGGGTCAGCAAATCAGCAGACGACAAAATAAAAACTAACTACTTGGAAAATAATAAATAACGAAACAGGTAGGAAGAAACACTGTGACTCTTAATTTAAATACATGGCCCACTAAACTCTTTGCCTTAAAACTACAGAATCTCTCAACTTGTCATCCGCGCTCTCTGCTGACTTACTTAGAAATAATGTAAAGGTATGTCCATCGGTGTTTAAGTTTCAACATACAAACCCCCAGGCCATTATAAAAGCTTTTAAAGATCTTCAAATTAAATCAACAGAAGTATCTTTGAATTTCTGTAAAAGTTTGTAGATCTATCATTGAAACTATGGCCCCCTACTTAGCTGTCATATTTAACACTAGTGTAGACCTAGGAGTATTTCCGGATCTCATAAAACACAATAAAAGTGTTCCATTGTTCAAATCGAGTAATTCTCCAGAACCCAACAATTATAGACCGGTGTCAATTCTGCCAGTTCTCATTAAGATGTTTGATAAGTGAATGCTTAGTCAGATGTTACGTCACTTTAATAAAAAATCCATGTTTCATGAACACCAGTACGGTTTCACCAAAGGGCTTTGTACAACTGACGCCGGTGTCACCCTAATAAAGAACATTTTTAACGCCTGGGAAGAGTTGCAAGATGCCATTGGAATATTCTGCGACCTCTCGAAGGCGTTCGACTGCGTTGACCATGAGACGCTTTTGTTAAAACTTGAACACTATAGGATTAGGAATAGAGCCCTTGATTTACTTAGTTCATACTTGATGGGTAGACAGGTTAAAGGTCAGGTAAACGTGTAAACTCACTAGGGTCGGAAATTACAATAGGCGTTCCTCAGGGCTCAATATTGGTTAATTCCTTTTTTTTAGTTTATTCATATAATTTTCCCCAATTACTTAAGAATCGACCAAAGATGGTATTATTTGCGAATGACACAACATTAATATTTAAAATATACCAACGTTTACAAAATATTGACGACGACGTCTACCAAGTTGTTAACCGTAAACCAAAAATTGGTCCACGGCAAACAACTTGGCCTTAAATAAAAAAAAACTCAATGTATTAGATTTTCTTTACCAAATGTGAAAAGCAGCGAATGTGACATCATATTGAATGGAGAAAAACTGGAGTCCATTAATCAGACGGTTTTCCTAGGTATCCGATTGTACGAGAAATTACAATGGGGGCCTCACATAACATCTTTTGCGGGTCGTCTAAGCCCGGTCGCTTATGCTGTTAGAAAGATAAGACAGTTAACCGACGTAGAAACCGCAAGTTTGGTCTACTTTAGTTACTTTCTCAGCATTATGTCGTACGTTATTTTGCTGTGGGGTCGGGCTGATGACATTGAATCCATATTTATTTTACAAAAGAGAGCTGTCTGAACCCTTTATAATCTGCGTCGTAATTCTCTAAGGAAACTTTAAAAAAAGATTAATATTATGGCAGCCCCCTTTTTTTTAAGGATGGGAAATCATCAAATGACTCTTCCGCTCTGGGTGGAGTGGAAGGGCGTATCAGACTCTTACTGACTAAAACCCATCCGTGTTCCTTCTAAAGTCCTTTGCGTTCCAAGGCCGCGGTGACTCTTTCGAACAAATTCCGCAACCCTGGATGGCAGCCCCCTGCCAATTCATTTATGAGAATATTATGAATGTACGGAAAAATCTACATCGTTTTGGTAAAATTAGTGATGGTCGTAATTTTAATACTAGAAATAAAGACAAATTAGATCAACCATTTCATAGATTAGCTAAAGTTCACACATCTTTCATGGGAACTGTGTTAAATTTTACAACAAAATACCTTGTGACATATTAGAATTAATGAAAGAAAATTTAAAACTTATGTTAAAAGCAGAGTTTGTAAAAAAGCATATTACAAATTAGAAGATTACATTTAGGATAAGAATGCTTGGAAACGTGCTGGTCCAGCTCCATAGGACTATCAAGGGTGTAGATAAAATCAAACTGGTCGATTTATGTATTAACTTTATGGATATACTGTTTCTTTTTGTGTTTTTATTTTTCTGTTGACTTACACACTGTTTAATTAATGGATCCAATATTTGTGAATATGCAAAATTTATTTAGAAAATTATAAGTTTATTTCTGCTGGTAAAACTTTGTTCCTATAAGTAGCATACTGTGGGTGCATCGTCCTCACACAATATTAAATAAATTTTTGTATACAAAATGTTGCAAAACCATTATTTGATGATAAGATGATAAAGAGTAACTGTGGAGTATCTTTCATTATATCGCAGAGAAAACGTGTTATATTTAGAATTGTTTGCCAACCTTCAGGAGAGGCATCAAAAGAGCAGAAGAATTTAAACTTATCGCAGAAGCTCCCTTTGTAAATTAATATTCAAAGTTTTGTATAAAGTACAAGCATTATTTATTTCAAATGCTGTAAATGTGCGTACCCTGGAGCCAATTTTGTTAAAAAATAAAGTTTTATTGTTGGACATGAAAGCGCAGGGGCAGTTGAGGGAGTGTCATGCTCATTCAATGTCTCATTGATGGTGGCGAGTGTATAGGATGATTTAGTTCCCTTCAAAATGGTCGAGCTGAATGATGCTGATACACGCGTCATGTTCGCGAACGGGCGCCGTCAGTGGACACTTTCTTAACTGCCGATGGCTTATTTGGTATTCGATACTTAAGCATTGCTTTTTCTTTCTTTACTTTGTTTTCACATTTAGAAGTAACAAGGAAAATGGAAATCAGGATTTTTATAGAATATACCACCAAGGTTTGTTTGAAAAAGTTTCCGTAGTGTTTCTTCCACGTTCTTCTCCATAGAGATCCAGGCTTTGGGACATGCAAATAGCTTCATGTTTTGGCTGACTTACTTTGACAATTTAAAAATATCTGGAAATGATTAATTAACATTAATATTATGAATGTGAAAGTAAATCTGTCCACCTCACTTACCTTTTTTACGTCTTAACAGCTGAAGGGATTTCCACTACCATGTCCTGAAATAGGACATAGGATACTTTTTATTCCGGTAGTAGGTACACTCCCTTGGTATAATTTTCAATCTTGAAGATAATAACCTGCCAAAATATACAAACCACACAAGGCTGGGTTATTTGGGCCTGTTGGCATTGGAAACGTAGCGTTTTCTACCTCTGCTGGCGACCCCTCCTACATAACACGACGATACTATACGATGTCAGCCCAATGACTGTATAAAATATTTGCAGTTCATCTTCTGGCCTTTTTGTCAATTTTTCTTTTGACTTTGACTTTTTGACTTTGACTTTGACTTTATGATACCTAGCGGTTAGTCCTGGCTTTTCCCTGGTTGAATAATTAAATATAGTCCATGGCCGTGTTGAATTTTTTATATGTCAAATGGTGAAATCACTTTTCAAATAGGTCTTACAGAATTCGCACTCTCTATTTATACTCGTTATATGAATTCATTGAATATGTCTTTTATTCAATTTAAAACACTCATAAACTTCATTTTTGTCTATTTTAATAATAAATAATTATAAAAATTATTGCTCACCGGTATCGGGCACGGGGTCCAAGCTACCGGCGCTTAGGGCTCTCCTAACGATGCTAGCCTTGCCCAGAAGTACCGCTTTCTGAATTGAGCCCTTGATCCAGCTGATGAGAGCCTCCTAAGGTACTGGTTGAGTCTATTGGCTTATTTAATGAGACAACTATCGGTAAAATTCAATTTATTGCAGAGTTCACATTTAACATGTTGACAACCTTACGGACCAAGTTACGATACTTAATTTTCATATTTTTCTCAGCTTCCACGAGGTTCTCGTCATGTGGGACGGTTATGTCTACAACCATTGCACGTCTTTTGTTTCGGTCCACTACCATCACCACTATATCAGACTTATTGGCCACAATAGTCCTGTTAGTGATTATGGACTCTGGATCCCATGTGATATTGCCATTATAGAACTAGACTGGGTCGGCCACACCCCTGTAGTACGGCACTTCTGATTCCACAAGAGAGTTTTTCATAGAAAGTTGCTGATGAATACTTCTGGCTACAAGGTTGTATCTACGCAAGTAGTTGCTCTCTATTAGCTAGACGAGAACCACCAGAAATAATGCGGCCAAGTGACATGCTCGATAAATTTCAACCATGCCGTCTTATAAAGTATTTATATAATACCAAAGTATACATGAGCGAAATTGTCCCACTGCTACGTTTACACTGTGGCCAAATCCTATTTTTGTTTATGTGTGTCCTGCTTATGAAGATACGTAAAAAGTTGCAGTCATATTATATGAAGAAACAATATTACTGTACTTTTTGGTTGATAGTGTCGTGCTGGCTACAGCTAATTATTTACAGAATTTTCAAAGACAACAAGGTGTTCGAACTTTATCTATGAAAGCTGACCGATCCATTCTGAATTCTTAACAAGGTGCAATTAAACTGCTATGGATTGAGGACACTTAAGCAGGCTAAAAATTTATTAATGACTAACTTAAATTAGAAATACCTGTGTAACTTATGCAACGTGGCAATTAATAACAGAATAGTCCTTTTTTTTATCCTATATTGTCTCTCAGCCATATAATCTAATTTACCAGGCCCCGTTGATTAACAAAAAACCGGATCGCAAAAACTCAAAAGATCCAAACAAGCAACTTTTCAAGCATTCTGATGTAGTTGGTGGCACTTTGTTCTAATTACAATTTGATGTGATTGAAGACCAACTGCGTCACAATGCTTGAAAGGTGGCTTGTTTAGAACTTTTTAGTTTCTGTGTATGTGTTTTTTGACACAGGTATTTTTTTTTACATTTTTGGATTTGTGTCCTCGATCCGTTTATGTTGATAACCAACATGACTGTCACGAAAAAATGTAAGTAAAATGGTTGTAAACCACCAGAAATACCCAAAAGGTTATTCAACATGAAAAACCTGCCAAGTGCGAGTCGGACTCGTGCATAAAGGGTTCCGTACTTCGAGCATTTCGAGCGTCTACCTGTTGTCATTATTAAGATCGAGTCAAAAACGTTCGAAACAAAAATGTTAAGGGCTAAGGCAGGCGTGACGCGATATTGTGACACAATTTTGCGAATATGTAATACCTACTGTTGAACACTATCTGTGAAATATCCGCGGGACACTACGAATCGCATTGTTGCGCTGCACCAGTTTGTAGGAGCTTTACAATTATTTCAAACATGTAAGTAAGGGAGACTGAAAATGTTTTTCTTTCCATATAACTGAAGAGAAATTTTACAAATGAGTAAATGATTCAGTTCAAATTAATTTTCATATATTTTTGCAGCCCTTTGATTTGTTTTTTATTTATTGCAACAGGTTAGGTTAGGTTTTTTAAATTATTGAATGACTAGGTACATTACTTTGTCGATGAATATCTGAATGAAAATTTTTGATAAGATTGTTCAAATTTAGCACAATTTAATTCAATTATGACAATTTTAATTTTGATTATTTTATTTTATATTTCAAGAGATTTGATACGCTTATTAATAATTTAATTTTGATAATTTTTAAGTAAGCTGACATTGTATTTTTCATTACATTTTGTTTTATATAAATTAATTTAATATTGATATTTTATTTGAACATAGGATGGACCAAAAATTATATAAAATATCATTGTATCTTGTGTTCACAAAAATAATAAATGAATATGAATATAAACAGGCCCGGTTTAGCCACATCTGTCTGTACTAGATGTATCTTCATTCTGATAGCACAGGTAAGGCTCAAAGTAGAAAGCAGTAATTATAAGCACTCATTTTTTCTGTTTGTCTGTCGTAGTTTGGGATTGAGGTTTAGTGTAAGGTAACCAAGTAGTTTTCCTATAGTACCAGGACAAAAACATTCGAGAAAAAACAAATTACATAAAATAAACCTCTGACCAAAATTACTACTGAATGGCAGGCAAAGTAGCCTAGGAAATTGGTAAAGAAGCAGTAGGCTAAGGTAGCCTCCATGCGGGTCCTGATTCTGTTTAAACTATGCCAGTCAAACAAAAAAAAACTATTTCTTGTGTGAATTACACAAGAAGTCGTTTTTGGTTTATGAGTGTCAGTTTCTACTATTTGTTCTTTTTATTGGTCATCTGTTTTCTTCATATTAGTGCCACTATTTTTACAAAACTAGTGACACAGATCTGGTTCCAAACACGTCCCACAGGACTCTGTTGGGCTTTAAGCGGAAGCTAGCGCAAGCTATTCCACAAATTCGAAGTTAATTAAAAAACTCAAAATCTCGCGCCATTTGGTCCTCCGAAATACGATTACCTTTCAAGTCGTGCAATTTTCAAATTGTTTGGTGCTGTAATGAGACAGAAAATATTTTTTTTAAATTGACCCTTTTCAAATTTAAAAATAACGATAAATTTGGTTTTTGATCGAGAAATAAATAATATTTCGTTTTCACTCCCATTTGCCACTAAAACAAGAATGTATCCCTCACATATATTTTTCCGGGCTTAAAATGTTTTAATTAAAAAAATAATTTGACATACATTTTCAAACAACCAAAATTCGTAGAACGTTCAGCATAAGCAGATCCTCCTACAAGTCGCCACGAGACAAACCACTCACTCAGTAGAATGGAGTGCAGCTTGCAGGATTTCATTACGTGCGCGTCCTAACAAATAGTTTTGACGCAAGCCTTTGATGTGGTGTAATGAGATATCTAATCTGCGGCCGGGTGTCGGCTTGTCGGGCACTCCCAGAGGCAGCGCTCGTATTTAAATTGTTTTTAGTGTAAGTTTTGACAATGGGGGTGTTTGTAACCCGGTGGCGTGTAATGTTAGGGGCGAGAGTGTCTGATTCTGTAGTTATTGCTGTGACTTTTTTGCTCGTAAATGAGAAGTGGAATGTAGGTAGGGCGTGATTTGAAGATGAGTATTTAAACATGATAGTTTTAACGTCATATTGTTTGATTTCATTAGGTCAAATTGTAAAAAAAGGTGCGAGTTGAACACATAGCCCAAAAAATTTACTGCTATTTTTATGTAGCTAGCCAGACTTATCTCCGATCTCCGGCTAAATTATCTACGAAGATCCCCAAACAGGTTCTTCTGGGGTTCGAGACTCAGTGAAATTTTTTTGTTAGGCCCTCTGCTGATTTGTTGCACAAAATAAATAAGCTCTGTTTACCCAGACAACGGTTTTAACATCTCCATCATACTCATTCAAGTATACTGAAGAAAACTTCAATCAAAGCAGTAACAATCGCCAATCAATACGAAATGAACGACAAAATAACGACAAATTACCGTATTTTTTTCAATCATCGTTCCCAGTCGGTGCCAAAAAGATATTATTGTCGAACAAAACAAAGAACCGTTAACTCACAGAATTTTAAACCTTGTTAACTCTATATACTTTGCGATCATGACTAAAGTCGCTTGCAATGACGAGGGTAGGAATATTTTGGTAAAGCGATTAAAAGTATTGCCAATTATTGAGTAACATTTAGGGTTTATAAGATACTATAATAATTTTACAAACCCATGGATTTATATTTTGTGATTTATTCTTAACACAAATAAATAGATATAAAAGAAATATTGTGTTGTTTTTTTCAAAACTGGTATTTATACGTAATAGTAAGTATTATCATCATGTGTGTATAATATTTAGGTTACTATACAGATTATTGCAGATCTATTGTTTAAATAACAATCCTTCCGGTTTTCCTATTATTTTAGACAGTACCTCGTCAAGAATATTCTAGTTCATCTTAACTTTGTGTCAACCGTGACAGGAATATATTTGCCATACTCGATTTAGTTTTTTTTATCTCTAAATCGCTTCGTAATTAACCAGCAGTCGTCGGACAAAGCGGCAGAATGTTCATTGACGATGTTAGCCATTTGTTTCTTAGGGGCGAAAAAGGGCCCAAGGCGTTTGTGTGGTCACAGCTCTTCTATTTTCAACTTTGTTAACCGAAGATACAGTTTGTTTTTATTTGGCTCCAATTTCAGAGGATTAGATTCTCTTTGATGCTCTCAATAGGATTTCACGCATAGTTAGTGTTAGAGCTATATTGTGGAAAGGTCTTTGATTTTGGGTGTATTTTTGATTCCATGTTTCACGGTGTTTGAACCTCTTTGAGGGAACATAAACGTGATAGTGACGGGAGACACAGAAATTGTTTTAGATCATTGTTTATTTTTTTTGTTACCGTTACGTTTGGATATTTTTGGATTATGTTCAATATTTTCTAAACCCTGGAGTTAAAGGACTGTACAAGATTTTCCTTTTTTTTACTAAAGGCAACATTCTAGCATCTGCAACTGAATAATTTAGAACTGGATTCTGGATTATATCTATATATATTTTGTACTCCACTCTAAAAAGTGCAATATCTTGTAGTAACACTTGTTTTTAAATCATCATGTTACTTGGAATCATCGCAACACGTTTCCTTCTTCCATTCTACCCACTTGTATTCATCCAAAAATACATGTTAATATAGTCGTCAATAATTTCTAACTGAAGGCGTTCACAGGCAATCTCCACAGTCTGCCAGTCCCGACATTGTTACCCAGTGAAGCGTCCGCGACACTCCGGTCATATTCGAGGACATCGATCATTCGTAACGCGATCCATGTCGACTCGAGTAAAAGCACTATCTCTGAGGGATTATCTTTTAGTTGTGCGATAGTCAAGGCCGATGCTTTGGTTTTGTGTTTTATCTGTCTAGGCGGGAATTCCCGACAAAGTTACCGATCGCCTACCGACCAAATTTGGTCGATAAGTCCTGATCACATACTGAATGGTTCACAGTTAATGATTGAACACACTTCTCGTGAGAATGTTATTCTTTATAGCTAGTTAGCTTAGGTCTTCATTTTCAACCGACTTCCAAAAGAAGGAGGTTATCAATTCGACTGTATGTTTTTTTCTTTTTTTTTTGTATGGTTGTTATGCGATCATTCCGTCAATTATGAATGGATTTTGATGATTATTTTTTTATTCGAGAGCCTATAGTCCTGAGGTGGTCCCTTTGACACCAAATCAGAATCTGATGATGGGGTCCTAGGGAAATCGAGGGCAACCCTCAAATTTTAAAGTCACATTCAATGTTTTTCATATACTTTCTAACACAATTCAGATAATTGTGCCTGGTAACATCTCATCTTGCTGAGCTGATGATGGAAGGTATAGGTTAGGATATGATGCTGGGATCCCAGGACAAATGTTTGATAAGCGATATTTTCTTCAATTGTCAACCGATTTGGATGATTATTTTTTTGTTTGGAAGAGTATATTATTTCCAAAATGACTCCATTTCATTTCGGTGAAGATCTGATGAAGGATTTCGGAGGTAGGCAATGGAACTCTTCAATAAATGATAGTAAATATCCCGGGATTGCTGAAATTGCGTGGCTGTTTTGATTACACCAGTACATAATATCGTCGGTGTCAAAAACGAAAAAACAAACAAAAACACCGACTGCCGAAATTAAAGTTATTTTAATCTTTGTAGTTTTTTTTATATGGAAGTCGGTTTTTAGTTTTTGTAAAAAAGTTTTTTTACGTGGATAGTTGACTTCTGGCTAGCGTGCCACATTGTTCACCCCTTGTGTTTTAATACATGGTTGACCCACATTATCACTTACCATAAGATAGACGACAGGGAAAATACAGAGTTATCACATATAATGCTAATTCGTAATAATTTGTAAAGGAAACAAGTTGGATTATAATATGTTGTCAGAACGGTTTTGAGGTGCAAATGAATAACACAAAAATAAACATAAGCCTTGAAGCCTTAAGTACTATGTCGTGTAGCCATCTTTATCCCAGTGTTAGTAAGAGACGGAGCTATACACGATAGCACTTCCTCTTTTTTACAACGCAATCACGATAACACTGTTATGCCATATTACGGCCTCAGGAAATGTACACAGAGTGTCATTCCAATAGCGATAAAACTTGTCGGACAGTCAAAAACTTATGGAATTGAAATACATTGCCAAAGTACCCTCTTGTCACATTTTGAACTAGTGGCAATCGTTTGCGCTGATAGACACTGGCACTTTGTCTAGTAGAGGAGCTGTTCTCAGTCACAGGGATCTAATCAGTAACACTATCTCATGTCATTAACAACTTTATTTGTTCCAGGCTATGGCACCAATTCGTTATCGGCTATGTCGAAGTCGACGCTCGACGCACACACGCATCTGCGTCAACCAGGTCAGTGAATGTCTCACAGAATTTACAACATTTTTCAACAAACATGTAGGTCTATGCAGGTTGGAGCACTATTTCTACTCTGTGACAAGTCAGCACATCTGCACTTTTTCTTACTTCGTTACCATGGCTTCTTTTGTCATCTGCAACAACTGTTTCTATTATATGCCATACTGAATGCCCGTGATCACAAGACCTGCATTCACTTACAACACAATTCTTTGAAAATCTAACGAAGTGTAAATTTTCGAGCGACTGAACGTGAGAACTCAGCCAATGTTTGTTGTCCACGGTCAGTTACCCAGCGAACACTCCGTTTATTTGGTGACCGTACCTTGCTTAAAGCCGGCACAAACTGAGCATTTTCATGTATTTGGACATTCGCGCTGACGGCAACACGGGCGGGCGGCACATCTCGGATAGACTTTCAGGATAATGTAACATTTTTAGGGTTCCGAATGGATACATTTACGGAAAAACGGAACCCTTATAGGATCACTCGAGTGTTTGTCTGTCTGTCCGCCTGTGTATCACAGCCGATATTCTCCGAATTTACTGGACCGATTCTGTTGAAATTTGGTTTACATTATAATCTTCTGTGACTCAAACACGGACGTGGAAAGAAAATAAATACATTTTGAAAATAGCTTCACTTTTTGGGGACAAATAAGACAATTAAAAAATAAAGTTTGTCCAACGGTATCGTGTGACATATCAAATGAAAGAGCGTATTTTGAAGGATTCGATTTTATTTTTAATTTTAAAATTAATGGTTTTAAAGTTATTCAAGAAATGAAATGAAAACCGACCATTCCTCCTTAACTCCAAAACCACTGAAACAAAAATTTTGAAAATATACATATTTTTGCCTACTAATAAAAACCTCTAAGAAGTCTTATAGTTTGAAAGCAACATTTTTTACAAAAATGAGATTCGTTCGGAACCTTTTGCATGCGAGTCCGACTCGCACTTGACCGGATATAGAATCAAATACTTTATTTCATTCTGACTTATTAAATTATTCCAGATTTACATAATATACAAATCTATCGACAGAAGAAGGCGTACCCATTTAGCTCATTCCTATATTCTAAGTAATATCCTCCATTCCACTGGGGTCAATTTCGATTCGTCTAAGAGAGATATTTTTCCACTGCCATGGCGGCTGAGTCGAGTAAAGTAGAGGAAGTTTCCTTCAAAAAGAACAAGAATGTAGGTACCTATTCGTTTTTGTAAGCTAAAAAGCATATTAATGCTTACTGACTAGCATAGAATATCTAATATTGTAACAAAATCATCTACAAGTAGTCAGAAATGAGGAAACACTCCTTCACTAATGAAGATAGCTACTCAAGAGGCTTCAGATATGGACCCCAAACACGTGACTGTCATACCGATTAGCTGCATATGAACGATAACGAGCCTTATACTGGTAGAATACGAGCAAAAATGAAAAGGTAGGTAGGTAGAAATAAAATATCTAAAAATGTAATGGATGATGGACAATAAAGTTACAGTTGTGTAAATCATATCAGTTGAAATAATGAAAAAAATGTTACTTAACTGATTTAACGATTTTACTTTTTGCAAATTTACAATACTTTAAAGTTTCTACGCACAAGTAATTTCTTTCTCTCTCCCTTACCAAATATTGTATCATCACTGGTCAAAACACTTGGCACTTGGCAGCACTACCAAACACGTGAAAATGAAAAGCTTGCTGCTCTTCTACTCCAGGCAATAACATTCACAATAAAACAAAAGAAGCGTGAACCGAAAATCTCACACGGTTAGAGATCAAAGTATACACAACCGCAATATAGCTGAAGCAACTGAGCACGGTAACGTCGGTAAGTCGACCCCAGGCAGTCGCCGGCACGCGACGCCGGCAAACAACGCAGCCAATGTTTTCTAATGAAATCGAGAAGTGACGCGCCTGTGCGCCGTCACTCGCTGCTGTAAGGGATCCTAGACAGGTCTGACTGATGTTTGGGAAATAGTGTAATGGACCCATGTCATTGTTGTTTGCGATACATCCGTCCTCACTTTTGGCAAGTTTTTCGCACACATGTTTTCTGCAACCAATTTTGCCGGTCCTTATAGCACCCACTGATGTGGGCCCTAGGGTCGCTCACTCCTCATCGTTCGTTTTGTAAAGTAGTTAGAAAATCAAGACTTCTCAGGTAACAAAGGTTTTATTCACGGTTATTTCCAAAACCATTTAGAAATTCGGAGAATATAATGCCACATTAAATACCACCGTAAAAATTCACAGTTTCAATGTCTGACCCAATCGAACAATGTCGGTGGCATACATTCAAAATATTTGTAAGTCAGGAATGCCTTGTTCAGCCACTTTCCAACGTGCTTGAGTGAGAACGACTGCACCAACTGCTTATTAACATGCGATCTCTTATCGGCCGCGTAGTTTTCTTCGATTTATGTGTAAGCTATGTGTTACGGAATTGTTTTGGTTTTAGTAAGTGTTGGGGCTGGGAGTTACAGGCTTTCTACGATGTTTTTGGTTTAGTTGATCTTAGGTGTTTGTAACATTTAAAATTAGATTTTAATACTTGGACGACCATGACGACCGTTTTATGATTCTAGTCATCATGCTAATGCCTCATTTCCACCACTTTATGAGACAGTTTCCTATCCTCATTATTGTCTTGCCTTTATGCCAATTTATTAGAAGTTGGCACAACATTTCGATACTTCTTTAATCCAAATTTATACTCAAAGTTTTCCCCAAGTCATTTTCCTCCTTAAGTCAGAAATGAGAAGGTATTGAATTGTATTTGTCTCTTATTCCATTGGTTCATATTCAGTATCTAGTCTTATTTTCTCGTCAACCCAATATTATTCCCAAAAAAAAAACACAGGCTGCTTGCGAAACATGTTTGCTTGGCGTTTGATCGGTCGCACCCATCTCACGCAAACAGGGGTAAGTAAAATACGAAAGAAATCAAAACGTTGTTTTCACAAGCGTGCGTGCGGTGACGGCCTACATTGTCTTTTTGTGTTCCGAACTAGTGTTGTAGCGCATAGTGAGGGGCCCACGTCATGCGGAACTTATCGCCTTTGAGGCTAGTCAACTGAATGTGGAACTACGAAGGAATTTACTAGGATATTTTATGGAGTCGTTCCAAGGTTTTGTTTACGGGGTTCTTTATGGGGTCATTTAACTTTCTTTTTGGGTTGGTAAAAGATAAGGTATGTATCTAATTTTTTATCGAAGTTTGACTCTGACCTGCAGGAATTTCGCGGAAATTAAATAGGCTTTTGAAAGAAGAATCTATTCACAGATGTAGAAAATAGTTAATTATTTTTCATTTTGCTAAAACATTATAGTATCTTCTTGAGTAGTTTACCGGCTAGATCAAAGCAACAGTTGGAATTGTCGAAGTTCACCACACCAATGTTGAGATGGATGCAATACTCTTTTTACACCATGTCGCCATAACATACCACCCTGCGCCATAATGTGCCCATTATGAAGTGAGTATTGGTTCGAAATGTATCTAGACTTAATTGAGTTTTACAAGTAGTTTAAACTTTACAGAAGAGAGCATGTCTTGAAGGTCAAGACTAAAGAAATACAATGGTTGTCCAATCTCATGCACTTGTGAAGGCGTGCACTAACTCGGTTTAAATTGGCGCATTGTGTGGATCCAGGCCAGCCTGAATTGAATAATAATAATCATAACTGGGATAGGTTAGGACCTGCGACTCTCAGTCATTGATATGATAATCCAGGCAATTTCGTTTTGGAAGTCGTTGGAGCTATAAAAAAGTTTTAACTACAACCCACTAATCCTAACTTTGCAAGCAAAACAAAATCTTAAACGTAAAAGTTATATTTCGGTGTTATTTAATCATTTTTGAATGGGTTCTCAATGGACTGAACTATGATGTAGGATTGTTATCCCGGTAGTACTATCCTATGGAATCACTCTATTTTCTACAATCACTCGGGCTAACCCGCTGGCACGACTAGAAACTGACTTTCAGTGTCCGTGTAACATTACCGACTGGGGCCGAGTGGAACAAGACAATGTAATAGAATCTTCTGAAACAAGATTTCCCGATTGATCTCAAAAAACAATTACTAACCAATAATCATACGTCTTAACAAATAGAAACGTCAAAATAAATCTGCCGGGGTGAACATTATTGAATCCGGAGTGGGGCCCCAGGATTGCAATCAAACGGCTAATGCCACAGGGGCCCGGAATTGCACTAACGACGCACTGGGGGACTGGTAATGCACTGAAATCGATTAATTATCCTTTTATTATTATTTTATGGGTCTTTTGCCACTTCTGAAATCTCTCTGAACTACTCTTATTTTTCTTGGCAATGATATGTAGGATTTCTGTCGAAGATATCTGGAACGTATACAAAAGCGTCGTCTAAAGTATTTTCTGAATAGTATAAGGCTAAGTTTTTTTTGCACGATGCGTTTGTCTGAAACTCTTGATAAAGTATGCAAATAGAACAGACTATGGCGCCAGACATACTAAAATAAAAAATAAAAACTGCCTTCAAATGACCACCTTTTATTGATCGACGGATGTCTATGCTGGCGTCATAATTGGAATACAAATTCGCTCTTTGACGCCGCGGCCGCACGTCGGGCAGTGATTTGGCCCTTTGTGCCACACGCATTAACTCCTTCAGGCGCCGAGCAACACCCCACAGAACATCACGCCCTAGCCGAATAACAACTTTAACTTAAAGCAACAAGACACAAAATGGCTACACAACCCCCGATGCCACCGATTTTCGATTTTCAGCTAACGCAGTAAGAACTATTTCTCGTTTGTCGTATGACGCACATAATTGGCTCTCAAAGTCCCCGTCGAAGGATAAAGCTTCCTATTCCGTGTGAAAAAGAGTTTGATTTAGCTGTTACACATATTTGTACTGCGAAAGATTAGTGGTAATGGCTCGTAATTACAGTAGAAAAGACTAACACCGTGAGGTTCATTTGGCGAGCACCAATCAGTTGTAATGTGAAGGGGTTTCGCTTTGAGTGCCGCTCTGCGCACCGCCTGATTCACTTAACGGCAAACACTTCGGACCACTTATTCGGACGACTCAGGAGTTTCTTTGACCTTTACAAATGATTTCCACAAATAAAATAGAAAAATGAAATATGTTGATCGGTTCGAGATTAAACCAGGCTTGGGTACAAACCAGTTAATCATACTGCAGTAGTCACGTACCTACATCATTATTTCAAAGCACGTACGGATTTCGTAGTTAGGTACGCAAGAGTGCAGTGAAATCTTAACACATACTTAATCCAGGCATATAACGAAAACATTTAAAAAGCTAGAAGCTTCCCAAAAAACTCGACGAAAATAATAAATTGGTAAACGACTAAAAGCCTGGACAAATATTCTACATTTCTGTCAAGAATATTCTCGACATTGGCACAATAAATTTTATATGGAGTTCACCATGTTTGCTATAAGAATGTATTGTTGACAGAGTTTCGAGGGGAAGCGACAGACCGGCCCGGCAAACAGCGGGGGTCATATTGTCCACTGGCGTAAATAAAAACGAGAAATATGTTCGTCTTAGTTTATCATTTCGAAGATAATAAAGATTGAGAAAACATCTAACGTCCGTGAAATCCGTGCTCCAGCTACTCAGTTGAGTAGCTGGAGCACGGATTGAACTCGCAGTTAAAAGAAACAAAAGCATAGCAGATAATAAACCATATCTACTTTTACCTGATAGATTTAAATTGAAAGACTGCAATTTTATTATTAAAAATATTCGTGAAGAATACTAGATTGTTTCGAGTTCTCGTCAGTATCTCAAAGGAATGAAAGTCTAAATCAAATCACAATATACCTATAGAATCAGAAATTAAATAAAACAGACAAAAACAATCACGGGAGCAATAAGCGGCGGCAGTAGCGACGCACGGCGGCGCGGCGGCGGCGGCGGCGGCGGGGGGCACATCCCACCAATTTTGATCGCAAATGGAAACTGTTATCGCTTTTCGACAATTCTATTTGGGACGTTCCAGACTAATAACTTCGTTTCAGGTGATTCAGTTGATGAGTTTTAGATTAGAAATCAAATGTTTTTGACTTTATTCAATTTCAATAGGGTTTGGTAAATTCTTTAGTTGTTTTGAGACTTTACTGCGCGACTAATTTTTGGTTTCACGGCTATCCTTGAATAATCTTGCGTTTTAAATGTGTCTTGATTCATTTCTTGTTTAACTTCAAATGAAGGTATATTGTGTACATTATATAATTATGTTGCAATAGAATATTTCTAGGTTATGTCAAAACTTTGTACGACCACTGTGACTAGAGATTATGTAGTATTCACATTGTTAATGCATTAATTTAGGTATGTCTATATTTCAAGTCTTACTTAGTTTTTTTGATTTAATGAATTCTGTCCAAGCCAAACCAATGATTATTTGGATATTAATTCACGTCGTAAATTAACTTATTCACGCAGATTCCGAGAAAATTTCTACTTCTAAAAATATAATCATTTCATTCACCCATCTGCAAGCGAATCAAAACGGGTGTAACGGCAAACGAATGGAAATTGGTCACCGTTGTGAAGGGGTGGCATTACAACAGATTATTAACTTGTGTCGAGATATAAATTATGATTCAGAAATTATGGGGCATTTTAGAGTTCATAAAGAAATAATTGAATGTAATAATGATTTGATTTTCATCATGATTAGTTTAGTAGGATAATACTCCTCGATGAAAGCAGTAGAAGTAAAGCTATTCAGGTGGCTTTAAATAGGTTTATAGGTGTCATGAACATGTGAAAAGGAAACCTTCTTAACGGTTGTTACTTATATTGTGAGCATGCATATAAATTCCAAATTGCTGCACTTTTTTACCTTCCCATATCGTGCACTTATATTTAATTTGATCGAATTATTCACTTTTTGCTCGCATCATCGTACCCGCACCCTATACAGATAGCATGTAACAGTAACGGCTCGTGCTAATTCAGCCGCATCACTTGGCGCGCTCCGCAACGCTTCGCAACGCTTCGCAACGCATCGAAACGCTCAAAAACGTTCTTCGATCATTTATCATAATCATCTCGATTGGATCGCGCCTCGCCCTCCGAGCGGCTATTTACCCACCCTCGATTTAACTATTATTGTGAACATTTTTTTATGCCCAACTTGCCTTTTGACAGTAACAGTGAGTTGCAATATTCCAAGTCTTTCATCTTCGTTAATAGTGCTTTGACAGACTTTAATAGGCTCTTCTTCCGCTGCATTCATGTTGGTAATCACCTCGTATTTAGCTTTATGTTTGGTTACAAGGGCTATTTTAGACGTGTAGGTGTAGGTACCCATTTATATTTTTAATCTTATGACTAACTGGAGTATTTTATGTTATGCATGAGAGAATAGCTTACCTAATACAATCTTAAAATAAATTGTAAAAACCGTTGTCGTTTCGTACTTAAACACTAATAATTCGTAATAACAGACAGCTTAACAATTAGTTAAATGTTATATCATTAGCAGCTAACACTGTATTATTGCGATTACTACATAACTATGTAATGAGTGTGTTCAAGCCGCCGCGCCGCCGCCGCCGCTAGCGTGTCCGGCCCATACGGTATCATTACTGGGAGCGGGATGGAGCACAAGCGACAGCGTTTTACGGTTCTTGAAAATCAGCTTCTGTTTGACTTTAAACCCTTGTATATTGGTGTTATTATCTCCATTTAAATAGTGTAATAGAGATAGTTCTTAATAATATCCAAAGTACTTTTAAGCGACTTGTGAAAATTCGTCAAACGTGAACCCTCAAATAAAACTTTGTAGTGATTGAACTTGGTCAACATGAATAAGTAGGTACTTTAAAAGGTCCTATTCGAAAACGCAGGTATTATGTAGTTTATTTTTTTAAATAATACCGTTTTAAATGTATGTAGTTTCTTAATCAAGCTTCCTCCTGGTCTATGCTCGCTAATGACATGGACCGATAAAAACTTGGCCACATTATTTTTGTTGCACTATGCAAATGCATTGACTCAATGTCGCGCAAAAAAAAATACAAATTTATTAATCCGACAGGAAATGTTGCTTTGCTAAATACGCGTTAAGTTATAACTGTTCCCTTTCATTTTCAATATAGTTGTGTGTTTGATGTATCGTACCGCGCGTATCTTACTTTTATTTTTGGAAGTTAGTGGCTTTAAAGTTAGCTCTAGGTCTGTCTGTCTCTGTCATCATAGCTGCCATACATAAATGCAAGAGTAAATGGTGGAAACCTAAGAATCGACCACAACATCTTTCATGTAACGTTCGTCTTTGTTGCCGACATCTCTAGTATGAATATGTTTTAAATAGTTTGAGCTGGGGTGTCGATTCGTTACACTCAGCCTGCTTTATAGTCCAGCTCGAGTGGTGTTACCATTGCCACTTCATTATAGCATTAACAAAAGGCGAGAACTGTCGTTAGGGGGCGCTATTGTTTCAATTTGAATGTGCCATTGGAATTATTACTATAATTTGCATAGCTGCCGCTTGTATGTACGGAATTATGAGGGCGATTTTTTATAGTCGGTTCTGAGAGGGAGAGACGGCGACCGACTACAATAGTTGAATGAGTGGCGGGTTTTCTTGGAGTTGCGTTGTTTTATAATAATTTTATGGATTTAGGAATTTACAAAGTTACCATTGTTAAGAGGCTCCATAGAGTCGTTAGAGCCGAATGAGGCAACGGAACTCTTCAATAAATGATAGCAAATCAACTGGGAATGCTAAAATCGCATGTATGTTTATTGTTTACACCAGTTCATAACATAACATCACGCCGGTACGCTGCCGCTGTGAAGGGGTACGCAGATGCGAACAAGTCAATCTAAATTAAAATGTTTTTGGGGTTATTTATTCGTGCTTCACTTTATTTTATATTAATCGATCTTGATGTTTTTTGTAGCGTTGGGTTAGGTTAGCTATATTCAGCCGGGGATTGCGGAAGTCGCATACGTTCCCGCGATCCCCGGCGTAGGTGAGAGATGGAACACCGGGGTGGTTTAGGTCAGTAAGAGTCTGACAGACCCCTCCACCCGCCCCAGGTTGGAGGATTTCCATTAGGATTTGCCCCCGAAATAAAAAAAAAGAAAAAAAAAGGTTAGCTATATTGCATTTGCACTGTACGGTGAACTTCAAAGATAAGCCAGTGACCTCCTCAACTTAAAATCAATAAAATCTAGTACCCAAGCAAAGTAGATATTTAACTATGAGCTGGTCTGGACTTGGACTGCGAAGGTACACAAAGTAACTCCTTAACGGCAAATAGTGCAAAAACTCATTTTGGGAATAATATCACTTAGTTGTAGGGTATCAATACTAAAAAGTGGAACATAAAAAACAGTTTAACAAAAAAATAGAACTGCTTCCAAAAACAAAACACTACAAAATAACTTTTATTTCGGATGTCGGTGTCAAAAAACGAAAAAACAACCAAAAACAAAGTTTCCTACGAATTAAGACTGGGTGTAACTTCTTCAAGCTGTCAAGATCCAAACCACATAAATACCTGCAATGTATGAAAAACTCAATAAAATGTGCCACAAAGTCCTCGAATAATTGTTCGCGTATAAGGCTGTCGACACCGACGCGCGACGTCCAGTCGACGGCCGACTATCTATGCAAATTAAGATAGTTGCACAGCCGGCTCATTATGCCTATTTGTAATGCAATCTATGCAATGTATCTGGGTTTTTTTGGTCGGCATTGTTGGCGGTTCCGTCGCCACGGCAACGGTTATCTTTTACGATGCGAGCTGATCTACGGCGAGGCGCGATTGCGACAATCGGTGTCGTGATTTGCTGTCTTGAGATTGTTGTCGCGGGCTGCCCGCCTGAGCGCCCGATTGTAGATAGCTTTAAAATATATCTAAACAAAAAAAAACCTCTTCACTACCTGAACCTAAAAAATCTTATACTACCTGCCGCCCGCGACTCCGTCCGCGTGAATGTCATAAATTATCCCAGGGGAACATACTCCTGGGATAAAAGTGTCCAATGTGCTTTTCCAGACTGTTATATACCTCTTTGCAAAATTTCATCAAGATCCGTTGAGCCGTTCTGACGAGATAGGGTAACAAACATCCAGCCATCCAAACTTTCGCATTTATAATATAAGTATTAGCACAGATGTTATCCAGCAAATATTCAGACACACTGTAATAAGCATTCCCTAACAACAAACGTTTTCGTGCTTTGACGAATATATTAGGGGTGAACTCTTTTAAAGATTTTCTTCTTTCTCTTTTAAAGTGGTTGTATAAACGGGGAGCCATGCAGAATACGGATATTATTTAAAAGCGTGGTTTTATTTTTAGACATCAAATTTTTATGATAAGTAGTGCCAGTACAAAGGGCACTCCTTTGTACTGGCACTACTGGCCATGGTATGCAGACAATACCGTAGATATATCCGCCATTTTGATAACATATTACGAGATAGTTCATTCAATTTTAGCATAAATCTCAATGTCCGTTTTCCTACTTAAGTTATGTCAAGTTTGGAATCCGAGATATGCAGTGCATTCGGACAGATTGGAACGAATACAAAGAAAATTCACCAGACACTTGAGTTACAAATTTAAAATCCCTTATCTGAGTTACAACGATACATGCGCTCTTTTCCACTTCCTTCCACTTGTAACTCGGAGGAATACATCTAACATGACGTCATGACGTTTGAGGCGGTGCAGATGATCAGGTCCAGGATGGCGTCCTGGCAGTGTCGGACCGAATCAGTTATCTCCATAAGTCGCCTGGCATGTACGCCGAGGCTAGTACAAGATCTGGGATATCTCTGTCAGTTTGAAGCCTGATCACTGTCAGGTCTCTGGAACAGAATTGAGTTAGTGGCGTAATAGGTACGTCTTTAGGTGGATATATGCAGGTTCGTGGTTTATCGGTGTTGAACAAAATTAAGTGTTTCATAGGTGTTTACCCTAATGTATAAACGGCCTCAGAATCTGCTCGTTCATTAAATGTTGTATTGGACGCATTGGCCGTTTAATAAATAACATGGGCCTTGTGTGACTCATAAATACACGTACCTGTTTTCTGATTTAAAATGTATTCCTTTATTTATCTTTTAGGCATACCATAGTGATTTGGGTAAACTGTATTCTATTGCTAAGATTTATGATTAATATGAACCCCGTACATGGCTTATTACTGTTAAAGTTTTTTTTTTATCAATCGAATGCTTTGCTGAGATCCATGTAGGTATAATGGAAGATGATGGATTTAAACTTAGTAATTTCATATAGGACACTGTTTTATTTTATGAACTGAGATCTATGGCAATTTTGCCTGCTGGCATGACCAATTTCGGTCTACGTAGCCACCACAATACATATCTGAGAATTGGACTCTTTTTCTCCTCGAGGTTTTCGTTAAAGACGACCAAAGAAAAACACAAAAAGTCGAAACCTCTGTCAATTCTGTCTAGAAAAACCGAACAAGTCAAATACCGACTGGCATTTGACTTGTTGCCTTTTTCTAACTTCAGGCAGATTGGTGCTGAGGAGTTGGTGTGCCGAGCACTACTTCTTCTTCCCAGCTCACTTTACGAAGTGGTGTAGGAAGGTCGTTTTGGGAACTGTCTTTTGTAATTTTATAATAATGTTTTTGATTTGGATTTTTTACTGATTATTGAGAGGTCCTATCATGATCTTTTAAAGTAAACTGGGAAAAAAAAAAAATCCTAAGTTTTGTTAATTTTGGTTAAATTACTTTAACTATTATCATTTTACTGGTTACTAATTAGATTTATCGTTTTCACCCAAAAAGGAGAGCAGATACCCTGGCAGCATTGTAAGATATTATTTTATTTAATTTGTTTATAATGTGTAGGTGATGTCACACATTGATTTGTTTTATAATTACATTGTTACAGATCCATATCAAATGTTCGGCCCAACGAGCAGTCGGCTAGCTAACTCAGGTTCGTACAATATTAACTTCTTATTACTTTCGAGTGTGTTTAAATAGTTACCTATCTTCATAATAAAAGAAAACAAGACAACCTAATAATCAAATAAAAATGGCAACTCAGAAGATTTTTTACCGATTTGTCTGGCTTTAGGGAAATATAACCGAAATTATATTTTAAAAAGAACTATTAATTCGATTCAGTGAAGCCACGGACCACCTCAACCACCTATTAGGGTGGTAATAGGTAGGTACATATATTTAAATTTTAAAGGACATTTGTTTACTAACTGTACTCAAGTATTAGGTCCTTTAATTCTTCATCGTTCAATAGAACACCACTAGACTGTCAATCAAAACACTCCCTCTTCTGACTTGCCTGACTAACAAGCAATGCTGTACAGTGTAGCATATTAACATTGGCTCCCAGGGGTGACAGGGTCAGGTGCGCTGAGAGAATGGGGTGACCAGCCCGCGAGCTAATCACGCGAGATCTCGATAGCGGCCCCGACACGTGGGCTCGTGGGGCTCGGCGACAGGGTCAAACTGGCATTAGCTGTTACTTGTCACTGCGGGTTAGTAACCCTAACCCTTAACTCAAGTAACAGCTAACTTGTGTGCGGGTACCATGAACTGCCGTGACGAGATTGTACACCTAGTTAGTGTAGTGTACAGTTAATGTACTGAGATAGGATTTTAGCGTTGTAATTGTTGTTTATGCGTTAACTTTATTTCCTCAGGCGCTTTACAGATTAAACACCTTAATACCAAAACGAGCGAGCAAGGCGTCTCGGCAGCGTGTTCGTGCTCATTGCGATCACGGACACGTCGGGAACCGTGTCGTGACTGCTTCTGGAAGGAAATAAAACAAGAAATAAGGGGACAGGAGAGGAGAGGGGGTCTTTTTAGTATAAAGGCATTTTGAGTGTCAAAAACATATGAGTATGTTGCATAAGGGCGATGCAAAACGAGCGTAATTTTGTGAGACATGAGTCGCGTATTTTGAGTTGCGCAATTTACGTTCCACTGAAATTCGGTTAGGCTGCCAGACGGACGGACGTAACTTTAGTTACTATCCAACGTTTATACGGGGTGTTTGTATCGTTTAATGGATATTAAAAATATTGTATTGCATTTACGAAGCTTTAGAAGCTGTCAGAAAGAGAAAGCGAAGTTAGGTAAATCCACTAAACAGGGAAAGACTGATGTGTGGACCAGGACCTTATATGGACTCACTCCACACGCAATTCGGTCGATATAATGCGTGTGAGTCAGCAGACAACTCATTTTGCGTCGCCGTGTGGCACAAACAATACTTTTGTATGAAACCGAATGCAACGTAAATTCCCCGACCCATTTTACGCGACTGACAACAAAAAATAACGCTCGTTTGGCCTCACCCTAAGGAACGTTCATAGATATTTAAGCAACATAATTCCCCACACTAGATAGGCGCCCAGAGCAAACTACTGGTATTTAGCTGCTGTATCCAGTTGGACTGCGAGCCGTCCCCGACATACTTGTGAACGATTCATTGATCAGCGTTAAGACTGATACTAAAACAATCTCGTTGACGTCCTGTTCTCACTGAGACTAATCAAACAATGTGTAAGGGGGACAGCAGCCGGTCACTCGTGTCTCCAGAACTAATTAATTAAGGATAAGTACCTGGATGACCTATGATAAGATATGATAAGTAGCTAGATCGATTAATCGCCGCCAAGAACCTCTGCATACTAAATTTCATGAAAATCGTTGGAGCCGTTTCCGAGATTCAGATTAATATATACATAAATACAAGAATTGCTATTTAAAGGTATTAGATTAGGAACAGTTGAGTTTTCATTTTTTTATAATCTAGCCGAAAACAATACCTATTCAGTAGAGCCACACATAGTTGGGACCATGCTAGTCACATGATGACCTGTGCTTCTCAGGGTGCAGGTATCAAAATAGCTTCCTAACAAAAGGGTCCAAATGATCAGGCGAGTAGGCCGCCACGCGCTGTCGATACGATCAGCCCTCCGCGAGTCAAACGTTAACTGTCTAGCTGCCACGGCACGGGGGCTCGCAACACTTACATTTATGTAAATCGCACGTTATTACGTATGGCAATATTCGAGGGAAAATTATTTATGTAGGGTAACTTTATACTGTTAGTTATCAATGTTAAGTAGAATTAAATAGTTGGGGGTTAGGGAGAAACTTTTTCATGGTTTGATTTGGGCTGATGCTTTTATTAATGAAGTCAACACGATATAGGTACTGGCATGTGTTACTGCTGAAGTTGACTACGTATGTATATGTCACCAGATAATTGTGAACTACGTAATATCACAAAATACATGTTTCTACAATTATAGGTACTAATCAAAATCATGTATTCTATAATATCTCCGTGCCTGGCCGAGAAATTGTGGACTGACATAAACTGGCGACCAATCAGCACTCTGGTCTACAATTTATCTGTTTTGGGGTGACAGTTAAGTTGGAAACTTGGCCCTTCATTGGTCTTTGTTGGTGTGAGCTCACATCTGAACAGACCAATGAGAGCCTTGTTTCTAGGATTAATATCACACGAAAACGGATAAATTGTAGACTTGGGCTCTAATTGGTCGCCATTTTATGTCAATATTTTGTATTAGTTAATTTCTTTGATTGACTTCGAGAGACTATTAAATATTGATGTGTAAAAAAGTATTCCAAAATGTTCCGTTGGCAATTAATTGAGAGTACAATCTCTCAAGTTATTTTATAATCTTACGGAGTTTGCCATTTTCCGGTGACATATAATTATGTTGTACGAGAGGAGACTCAAAACACAATATTCGTACAGCATGCTTGGAAAAAAAGATCAATAAAAGGTGTCAGTCTACAGAGACATCGATGAGTACCCTCGTGTAATGAGCTTAAATCATTTTAGCTGCCTACTAAGTGACTTGGTAAATTAACTAAATACTATAAGGCATGGTGTTTTGTATTATTTGTCTATTGTATTAGTGAATTCATTAGGGATAGGGCAGCGGACTATAGGTATCTCTTGTACATACTACATATAACCCAGTGAAATTTTCATAGATTATGCATTTTTCACCAATATACTACTACACGCGAAAACAAAAGACCGTCGATAGCCAGGCAATTATTAATAATAATTTGATTTGCTCCAATTAAAGTACCTGCAGGGCGCGGGGTGGTCGCGGTAAGAACTCGTTCACATTAGATCGAGGCAGCGATTACACATGTTCACGGGTCGCCGCACTCGCTGCACCTCTAACTCAGACCGTATAATTTACCGCCAGTAAATCTTAGCTCAGCGCACGCGCCGAACGAAAAACAATTAGCGCCACGTGCCAGCCCTGACTCGTGTTCACGGGCGCACCTTACCTGTGCTCGCCGCACGCGACTGCGCCACCGCTAGATTGCTTACATTGGGTATTGATTGGGCCCGGTTTACCTTTTCACTGAGAACACTTTTTTCAGTGAAAAGTAGAACAAAGTGATTTTACAATGACATTCAAAGAAACTGCACCAAAGCACAGAGTACTTTCAAACTTTATTATTTTTGAAAAATAATTAATTAATGCAAAAGTAAAGACTGGTTTAAAATCAGCTGAAAAGATTATTTTTTTTTATAAAGTCCAGGACGTTTTTCACTGTGCGCAATTAAGTTTTAAAAAATAACGGGTCTGAAAAAATCACCGGTCGAAATAAAATAAAAAAAACCATTACAGATTTCCGCACAATTACATTTGCAACAAAACTATAAATTCATAGAGCTTATGTTACCAAACAAGGGGCTCCATCCCACACCCATCCTAAGGCAGGGAGTACAATATTTTGCCGATCGACGAATTAATTGCGAGTCATAAAATCGATGAGCCATCCTGCCAACAATGGATGAAGCGAGGCGAGATGCGACGCTACAAACGCTGTGACGTCAGAGTCGCTCCGCGGATAAATCACGCGATGGCACGCTTGTGTGCGCCGCCCTTAGTACACGCTCCGGAGAACTGATCGGCGGCGGGGCAGGAAACATATCTGGATCTTAGATACATTTATTCGTTGGACAACAGTGATTTGTTTCTGTAGTTTCATGAAAAGAAAAAACTTAAAAAGGCTGTCGTAACGTAACGTAAACGTAAAAAGGTTGATTCACACGTATCCGGGCCGTACCCAAGACGTGGACGGACGTAGTTCATCAAAACGTGGTCCGACGCATCTGGCGTGTGTAGATTAACCTTTAGTGAACTTGAAAATATAATTTCTTCATTAATTTTTCTTTTATTTTTGACGTGTGCAAGTTGATGTCTTTTTATCTGAGATCGCCTAATTTCTATCAATCTCTTGAAGACGTGAACGCATCTAAACCAAATTATAGGTTTGTAACGTAAGATTTTCAGTGATCCCAAAAAAAAGGGGGAGACTTTCCCAAGGCTCATTGCGAAAATAACCGTATCTGAATGATTGCGCTGCCCTTACAAGGCTGGTTCCACACGAGTGCCCGCGCGTCGGTCGTGCGCGGCTGTAACACACCACCCAATAACGCCGCGCGACCCTGCCCATGCCCCGACTACCCGCCGGTGTGGGACGCGCCGCTGCCGCTGCCATTGTGCCACTCTTTTTGTTACTTCAATGAGCTAACGTGTGATGTTTTCTAATAAGTCAATGTGCTGTTATATCTTTAGTTGACACTAAAATATTAAAAGGCAAAATAAGCTACAGCACCAAAATACTTCGTTGATATCGATTAATACATCAATGGTGGATATATGTAGTTTTTCTGGTTGAGAAGGCCCGGTCCCGCTTTTCCTTGGCAAAAATAATTTAAAAAAATTTTAAAAAGTTAGCCTGAGTAGTGCTTGTACCACACTTCTTGACATAAAACTTTGGCCTGTCTCATTCAAAACATTAATTTCTAAAACGTGTTGACTGCAGGATCAGGGCAGATTCAGCTGTGGCAGTTCCTCCTGGAGCTACTGAGTGACTCCAGCAACGCCGGCTGCATCACCTGGGAGGGCACTAACGGCGAGTTCAAGCTCACGGACCCCGACGAAGTGGCGCGGCGCTGGGGCGAGCGCAAGTCCAAGCCCAACATGAACTACGACAAGCTCAGCCGCGCCCTGAGGTAACCACCACCGCGTCCGCGAGCCTAGCGACTGCATGGGTACCCTTTCTCTCCGAAGCGACTTTGTGTTGCCATGCGATTTTATACCTTAACCATTCATGCGACCGTCAGCTTTCGTTGACCTAAACACTTGTTTGATAACTGTTTTTCGATCACACAGATATTACTACGACAAAAACATAATGACAAAGGTTCACGGCAAGAGGTACGCCTACAAATTCGATTTCCAAGGCTTGGCGGCGGCCACGCAACCGGCGGCCAGCGACCCGGCGTACAAGTACCAGAGCGACCTGTTCATGAGCTCGTACCACCACTCCGCCAAGCTCTCGTCCTTCATGGCCCCACACGCCGCCATGCCGACATCCACAGGTAATACTAACTTACAAGCGATGTGCTTTAGCGATGGTGTGTTGTAGTTTATTATTTATATATTGTTACAGTGAAATGTCAATATTTTTAGCTCAGCCTGAAACTATCTCCAATCAAGCTTCGGTTTCTTTAAATAGCGATATTAAAACCGCTGCTTTGTTCGTGACAGATTCTTGCCGGTGTTTTGATTTGTTCAGTGTAGAAAACCATCTTTATGAATATAATCTATACCTACCTTCTTTAAGGTCGGATGCAATCTTTACGTCGCTTTTTACGAAACCAAAGCTTATTGTTCAATTGAACAAAATGAATGTCGAGTTTAGTGCCTGCGTGGTTTAGCACCAACCTCTGGAGTGGTTGTTTTTTGGTTGATATCGTTTGGTGGTTGGTTTACGATCACCGATTTAATGATACGAACTTAAATGGTTTTAAACTATATTGAATACTACAATTGATTATAATTATAAAATGGTAAATCTAAGCTTAATTAGCTCTAAGATGGTTTGATTTCAGTAACGCGATTGGTAGTCGAACACGTACTAACTGGTAAAAGTGCACAATGCACGCAGCCAACGGCGCTGAGCTGTGTGGTTGCAAGTATTGTTCCGAACCATACCGAACAATTAATGTCACGTCATTAAAGGTTTAGAAATAAAGATCACCTAAATATTGAACATAACAATGGATGAATAAACCCGAGTAATTCCAATTCCGATCCCAAGTCAGTATTACGTTAGTATTACAATTAGAATTTGTATGCACCAAAATCTCGAGAGCGTAACACCAGCCCCCGGCACAAGCGCGAGCGCGCGGCGTGCGCTCGACAGTGTACACAGGTTGTGCTGGTAATCTGCATTTCTCTGCTAATGCGTCGGTACACTTGCGCGCACAAATATTTGCACGCCGCTCGAAAGGGGTTGTCATTGGCACGGAGCACACTTGACTTAATGGAACATACTATTTAAACTCAGCCATATCGGTGCCGTATTGGAATTGTTAAAAGGAGGATTGGAGTTTCACTTGTAAAACTTTGTACGCTGGGTACTGAACTTTTGGTTGTAGAGTCAATTTCAGGACATTCTTTTTTTGTTTCTTAATTATGTTTTCTAGGAAAACACTTACCCCTTATTCATAAAAAAAAATATTAAACATTACTTAGGTAAAATACTGTTTAAGAGATTCTAAACTCAAATTATCCATAGAAAACATTGGATAAAGAAACTGCTTATCAGAATTTTAGCATTATTTTTTTCTGGGTAAGCTCGCTTCATCGTCGACTTTGTCTGTGACATTTATGACCTAGACTAAAGTCAAGAGCAAACCCATCTCAAATAATAAAAAAGGTACCTATGTAATGTTATAACGTTTTTATGAATAAGGCTGCAATTTAGTTTAAACATAAAAAAGTATTTAGTCTGTATACCATATTTTCGTGATGCCGCTTTAAAACTGTAGGAAAGTCAGTGTGTTCTCATAACTGTGCTCTCCTAATTTGGTATTATGACTGTTTCAATATTTTATTAATGCGCTCACTGCTAAATGGCGGAATTTCATTATTTTCATGTTTCCAGGAGACCTACAAGAGCATATTTGGAGCCAAACATAGAACCTTAGAAAACTAGGTAGTTGTTGACAAATTCATGCTCTTTTATTGCATTACTAAAAGTTTAATCATTACAATTCTTTGTAACGTTTCTCAAAAGTCCGATACGCCCTTGTATGTCACCTCCAGCACTTAATAAGTGAGGTAAGAAAACGTGTTGTTCCAGCGTCAATATTCCCGTCTGCGTCGTGGGGCAACTGGGGCGGCGGCGGCGGCAACCTGTACTCGCCGCACTCCATGGCGCCGCCGCACGTGACGTCACACCTCGGCTCCTACCCGCACTACGCATGACCACCATACCTTCACACGCCGATTGATTAATTTTCATATTTTATTTACTGTGACCCTTTTTTTTGGCTGATGGCTTACGAACGAATATTTGTTTTAATACGAGTTTACAAAAATAATTTGGATGATCGATTTAAATTAACTATGTCCTTTTAACAACATTCATATTTATTTCTAAATATTATATCGATCGTGACAGTTTGTTATGACCCTTTTCGCTCACTAGCATTCCTTTGAAGACACAATGTTTTAGAAATATATTTTATTGTTATCATTAACCTCAGTTAGATGAATGTAATTTTAAAATTTCATGACACGAGTCAGGTGGACCGCATCCCTAGTCTTTTATCAAAGAATGATGTAAATAATAGATACTCATACCAATTAAGTAGAATTATTTATTTAGGATAACAAAATAATGAAAAAAAAATATTGGTCGTATGAAAAGTATTGTGAAAATAACGAATACTTCTCGCTGGTAACTGATCAGTGTTTTGCAATAATATTTAATTTTATTGAGTTGGAAAAGCTAGTAACATTTGAGATGTTTGTTTTGTTCAAATATGTGGAAACACACACTTTCTTCGATTTATTCAATTGCGTTTTACTTTCACAAAATAAAATAAAATAATAAATATTTCTGTACGACACTAAAATCTTGATGCCAACAAATGTTTATTTAATAAAGTTATTGCAAAATTAGCTTGGAAAAGTATTCGCTACTCAAAAAAATTAAGCACTTTCGCCTCGTATAGTTAACGATTGGTGATAATATACTCAGTATTAATAAACATGTAAAATAAATTTTACTTATAAGCAAAGATATGTCAATAAGTCCCAAATGATACCAAAACATCAAAGTAAGCTCGTTTTGAAAAACTAAAACTAAGCTCAAAAATGTTGTGCCATGATAAATATGCAAGAGTATAGATCGGCCGATTTCATCTAAGGCAGATAACAATGGTTGAATTAGTACAGTGACTACTCTTTTCTGTACATATTATTATATCATCAGTATTATAAAGAAGCAATACGTTTTATATTTATGCTAATTCATTTATCTAAGTAATTTAAAAATACATCTATTGTCATTTATATTTTCATTTATAATTAATATTATATTTAACAAGATATTTATTTTTTGACATTTATAATGTTTACAGTTCAATTTGTATCGGTACTTGAATCACTAATGATAGAGTCTACATTTATTTAACGGTTCATGTAGCTCCTTTCCTTATTTGTACATTCCCGAACCAAGCTCTTTTTGACCTATATAAATACTGAAACAGTATTACTCAATGTTATATTTTTATTACAATCATCAGAATAATCCTGATGTATTATATGTATTACCAGTTTTACCCCCTAATGTACCTTATTATTCCAACTGTTAATTATAATAGATGTGTATATAATATTAGGTTATTTTAAAAAGTGCAATCGTAATAGTAATAGGTCTAGTTTAGATTTAAATTATTCGTGTATTTTATTGTTTACATAAAAGTATTATACCATTTACATAATAAACTTTTTAGTAAATAATTTGATTTAAATGTTTAGATTTGGTCTGTTTGCGGTTTGAACTGATTTGATATTGGGTATCGTCATGCTAGTTTTTTTAACACAGTATTGACGGTTTAATAATTAACTCGTAAAAGTTTTCTTATGGATTCTTTGAATAGAAATAGATCTTTGGAAAGATGTTTGTATAAAACGCGTCTTTAAGACTGGTCTCTTTACAACTAAGCTCAGTGTGAAGCTGTCGAGCCTGGGTTCTGTATGATATGCTTACTAGCATGAGGTGCCCTGTTGAGTGAGAAATAAATAAGTATTGCATAAAATTCGTCGAATTAAATATGTCAGCTAAATATTAGAGATGTAACTTTATTTTAATAAAATATTTTTTAGAATAATTTTAGTCATTCTAAGATTTACCTACCTGCTTGGGTAGGTATAGTGATTTGCAAAGAGATTCCAGTCAATAGATTTTATTTATTTACATTGTGCTGTTTATTTAGTGTTTTCTCTTCAATATAATATATTTTATTTTAATGCATGTGTCAATAATAATGAAAAACATTTAGTCGTAGAATACCATTGTATAGATGTTATTGTATTTGAAAATAAATAAAACAAATTAAATGTCTTTTTGTTATTTTATTTTCCTTTATTCACATTCAGAGCCAGAACCCAGTTGAGCAGTACAAAAGTTCCACACGAAGTAATACAACTGAGGATAGTATCTTCATTAAGACCGTTGTTATCTGAGATGTCGAGTCATTTCTTCTTCGACGGTCCTGAGCCCACAGGATCGAAACCGGACTAACTAAATAAGCCTCCGCTGCCCGTGCGTCTGTCTGTTACAAGACTGTATCTTTGGAACTGTAACTGGAAGACATTCCCGATGTAAAACTATTGAGGATGAATTGTAACGATGTGATTTCATGACCTAGTAAGACAACGAGTGCAATGACAGATCGTGAGTTGGGACCCAGGAAACCGCTTTGTTTACATTATTTCTTCACTACTGCCCCAAAATGGTGAAGGAAAACATCGTGAAATAACAGGCATATCTAAGAACAACCATTATTTCAACGACATGCGACATACGACATACGGAAGGAAGGACAAACCTTTTGTAACTGACGATATTGACCCAGACAACAACGGCCGTATTTTGATCTATTTCTCCTTCCATTTAATGAAGTTTTGGAGTCATGCAAGTTTTAGTTCATGACTGTGTCTTCTAGAGAGCGCCATATTAAATTTAAGTTTAAATTTATTGTTAATGTTGATAGATTGATTCTTAATGAAAAATAATTAAATTTATTAAGTTTACGATGCCTTATCGCACCTTTAAATTAAAATCGTTACTAATCGAAATTATGAAATTTTATAGGGGAGCCAATATTAGAAAATAGTAACTGTTTTTAGATAGATGGCATTGATACCTCAATTCATGAAAATTTTCGTTTAGTAACGGTTTTACTTTAAAGGTGCGTTATGTTAAGCAAGTGGAAACTAGTGTGCTCATAAAGGGTAAAGAGTTGAGTCCTGAAGATACTACTGTGTTCTTAGGCATAGCCTGAGACGTTTAGCTTCAGTGGGGCTCACAAATAGACAAATTATCGAAAACAATGCTTGGTAAGCTGCATAAACTGTCAGAAAAAAACGAAACAACTGATTTAAAGACAGCCCGTTTAGTTTACTTTAGTTATTTCCGCAGTATCATGTCGTGTGGTATTCTGTTATGGGGGAATGCTGCCGATGTCCAGACAATTTTCGTTTTGCAGAAAATAACTCAATTTATAAATTAAGTCCCTTATCAGAGATAAATTTCAAGATATTAATATTATGACTTTGCCTTTTTAGTATATTTTTGAAAATATTTTGTATGCATATTAAAATATAAAATTGTTTAAAAAATACAGTGAAGTCCATAATGTTAATACTAGGAAAAATCGCAAATTTATCTCATTTAGGCTTTTTTATAATGTAAAAGACTACCCTGAAGACAAAAAGACGTGAGATCGAGCTGCTCCAGTGGAATATACACTAAGTTATTGTATTTTTTTTTCTCTATGATTATTGGTGTTTTTTTTTGTATGTCACAGTATTTAGGACTACTTTGACATATTTAAAAACTTCAGGAGCTTGGAGGTTAAATAAAGCGCAGTATACTTTCCAATGCTTCGTTACATTTTTCATACTACTCAATTTAATAAAATTAGTAACCAAAACATGTTGAACATTTCATGGCGGTAGAATAATCACCCATCCACGGATTAAAAATCCCCGCCACATAAAACTAAAGCTCATTCACTTTAAGTACTTTAAATGTAACTATATTAAAAATGGAACATCCGAAATAACTACTTAATGCTTGTTCATTTTAAGTAGTTTGGTGTTCAGATTTAAATAAAAAAAATTCTTGTTGATTTATCAAAAAATTAAGTTACTTGGAAACTGGTACAAGCAATCTAGAAGGAGAATCATTGAAGCGGATCTAACGATTTTTTAATAATCAAACCTCAACAGGTGGAAGAGCGCCCACGTTTACGTGGAGGCACTTCACCGGAGCGAAACCTCAACAGGTGGAAGATCGCCCACGTTTACGTGGAGGCACTTCGCCGGAGCGAAACTCCGCTGCCATGGCAAGTCACAGTGTGGCGGTCGGAGTTCCGGCAGGATACCATGGCGGTATAGAAACAGCGACTGTTCACGCGCTGGGCACGCCACAATTGCCACGATAAGTCCCTTCTTTGAGGAGTGGCTCACCACGGCGGCCTCACCTTCCACCTGACGCAAGTACTCACCGGACACGGCTGTTTCGAGAGATTTCTGTTTCGGATTCGGCGAAAGAACACGCCCAGGTGTTAGGACTGTAAGGATCGCCATGCCATGCCATCACCGTATGCTTCACCGTGTCCTCCACACGGTAAAGCATACGGTGGAGGTCTGCCCTTGGGTGGAGCGCTGCCGTGTTCTCGGGGCGGGCGTTGGCTGGCTTGCTGTCCGATCACAACCAGGCCTGGGTCGTTGGCGCGTTGTGTTCTACGTGCGCCTGAAATACATAGATGTTAGCATAGGAGACGGGGCCCATTAGTCGCAAGCCTGGCAGGGTTGCGGAATTTGTTCGAAAGAGTCACCGCGGCCTTGGAACGCAAAAGGCTTTAGGAGGAACACGGATGGGTTTTAGTCAGTAACAGCAGACTCCCAGAAGTGGAAGAAGTCATTTGATGATTTCCCATCCTTAAAAAAAAACACAGGTGGAAGAGGGCAACAGTTTTGCTGATCCTGTGTTCTCAACGGCTGCAATGGCTGGGAATTTACACTGAATTATTTTCAAAAACTACTCGTCGTATGGGTCGCGTGGTCGTTGAACTTTGAATAGTATCTATCTACTAAATTCGCGAGAACGAAGTCAAGGGTGAAGTGCTAGTTTACTATAAACAACGTGAAAAAAAAAGAATAGAAAAGTATTTCATGTGGATGGATATCGAAAGGAACACGTTGTATACAGTTTTACTTTTAGTTTTTTTTTTTAATATTTTATTTAACTCACTGATCCATTGTTGTTAATTATATGAATCAATGGTTGCAAAATTTGTAAATATGTGAGTTCGATGTTCCTTACTAGATTATACTTGTTTATATAACCTCTGCTGGTTTTACTTTGTACCTATTATATATATAGTTATATTTTGCGTGCATCCTCCTCACATATAATAACCAATGTGGCCATGAACGACCGAGCTTGGGCGCAAGCTACGCTTCCCATCCGTATGGGAGTCCTCGGCGTCCTCAAAGTTACCAGTACTAGCTTACCAGCTTTAATATTATTGGTTCACGGCACTGATTCATTAATCAGGAATATTCTAGTTTCCACACTGATCCGTTTTTTTTTTATGTGCCGTGCTTCACCAAGGCTGTAAATGCCTGGAGACTCGCTTGCCCGAATGAAAACAACCCACCATACCAGAGACGGTGGGATGAACCGCTCTGCAGAGAAGTTCAGAAGAGCCTAATTGCTACTTCTGATACTTCTGCAGATCGTGTGCGCTTGCTGGCTGAGGGTGAGTGGGAGTCGGGCCTCTGGCTTCACGCACTTCCGTCATCGAACATAGGCACCTTGTTCGACGATACTACTTTCCGCCGCACTGCTTCCCTTCGTTTAGGCGTCCTGTTGTTCTCCTTATCGCTGTCACTGTGGCGAAGCTGTCAACAGTCTCAAGCACCACGGTCTGTCATGCAGTCGAAGTGTAGGTCGCATACCGCGGCACGCAAACATCAACGACATTATCCGACGAGCTCTTGTCGCCGTCCGCGTTCCAACCGTATTAGAACCCAATGGCCTGGCACGCGACGATGGCAAAGCGACCGGACGGTATCTTTATTCCCATGAAAGTTGAGTAGGCCTTTAGTGTGGGACACTACTTGTGTCAATACTCTTGCGCCATTTCATCTTCCTAGGTCGTCGTGCTGTGCTGCGGCGGAAATGTTATAACCTAGTTAGCAATTATATTTTCGAGCCGTTTGGGGTTGAAACTCTTGGACCGTGGGGTCCAATTGCTCATGCGTTATTTGAAGAACTTGCTAAACGTTTAGTAATAATAATAATAATAATAAATAGCGTTTATTTATCTCCTATCACCTAATTAATAATTAATGCATGCAAACTGTTTCGATGTTTATTTTTTTCTTTTAATTTTTTTTCTTTTGAGTTGTAAACCGATATATTTAACCTATATTTGTATTTGTAACAAGAAATAAAAGGCTTTTTTATTTTATTTATTTATTTATTTATCTCCACCTGAAATGCAATGAAAATCAGTTTATAAAATTATTAGTGGACACTTCACGTGACCCAAGGGCTGGCTTTTACCTCGAATAGAAGATTTTGACGCCATATTTTAGTTAGGTTTTTGTATATGTTTTTTCGTTTTTAATTATATAAATTAAGGTATTGTATTAATTTGTACAAAATATTGATGTTTATTTGAAAAGAATAACAATGGAGTTGCTTGTCAGTTCTTGTCCATGAGAATCTACTTGTTGCGAACGGACGTCGAGTCACTAAGTAATATCTTTTATTTTCAAACTGTTAAGACGTTCAAAGGTGCCTTTTAATGGTCTAGTTGAAATAAATGAATTGACTTGTACTTGACTTTGACATTGATTACAATGCTAACGTTCTTAAAAATACGGGAATTGATCAGAGAGAATCAGAAAACGGGCACTCGGAATTGACAAGTCCGTGAGCCTACAGGCTGTACTCGATGGACAGAGCCATCTAACGGAATAATACTGAACTAGATCTAAACACGCAAGATAATTCACCAGAGTTCACCCCTATTTGTGCGCGTTTCGCATCCGACCGTCTGTAAGTAGAAGGTGATATCACGTGGTGTGAGTAGATGGAGTGTTTGTGTCGATGTAATCAGATTTTGATTTGTGAGCCGCTGGTCTCTTTTGCAGTCTGCTACCGATTGATTTGTTTGTAACCGACTCATATGTTAATATTAGTTGGTTACAAACACTTCAGAATATTAATGAAACCATCTAATATCGTATATTTTATAAGATCTACCTTCAAGACATCAATTAACCATGTGTGTGTGGGCACACCTACGAAATAAGAGGTATAATGGCATGCGACGGCTTCAATTTGAGCATTCATTATCTGTCTTGATTTCTTTCGGTAATATTTTCTTGTTTCATGCTTTTTAAAAAAGTAAAGTTTAAAAAACCGTAATCCAAATACAGAAAAATAAATGTGATTTTATTTTTCTGTAGTCGGATTACAGTTTTATAAACTTTATTTTTTTAAAGTACATATAAGTACTTTTCTGTTTTAAACATCGTTACTTCGAAAGAAAGAAAGAAAATTGTGTTTATTGGCATTTTAAAAAACAGAAACACCTTAAAAAACAAAATAAATAATGAAAGCCAACAATGCCAAAAGGGCCTCAGCTCATCATAATGCCAGATGGCAACACAAGGTATAGCACCTGACGCTGATTTTCACCTGCGCTCGAAAACATAGACACACATAATTTATGCAAACTATTTTTTTTACTATTTTTTTTTGTGTACAAAAAGCAACTAAAATAAAAAAGTGTTGAGACTCTTAATTTTAAAACAAAAAGAAAACTAAAGATTTATGTGTTTAAAAATAAAAAAGAAATAACAGATATTATTGTATTCCGTCAGCGGGGGCGGGTCGCTAGGCTAAAATAAATGTTAAATTATAAAATTGAAAATTTTATAAAATTTATGAAGACTACTTATTGAGGTTTGATTAACTGCACATTGCTATCATTTAAAGCATGCTTATTATTGTACAACTAGATGTGCTCGCAACTTCCTTCTCGTGGATGTCGGTGAAAAAAATGATACCATGACCCCTCTTAGAATTACGAAAATAAAAAGAAGATTATGCATGACACTGACTATATCACCTCTTCCGTTTTAAATGCCGACCAGCCCTGGCGTCTCCTGGTACCTCAAATCCAGATGATTCTTAATTTCGTACTACTAATAATATACGACCCACTAACAAAAACGAAACAAAGTTAATGAAAACACACCCGAGACTTTTTTGTGACGCAGAAGATTTTGAGGAGCTCGTGGTTTAATAATAACACCCGTCATCTATCTTCACCCCAGCCGCCGCAACAGAAGAAGACGCCCCGGGCGTCGGAAGTCGCAGGGTGATTCCCAGCCACCGCAGGCGCGGGCCTGCGGACTGCGAGCGTTGGGTGGCTCGCCGTCCGATCTGAACCAGCGGACGGCGTGTTATGTTCCGCACACACCTCAAGAGATGTCAGCATAGAAGACGGGACCCGCTAAGGCCAGTGCCGGCCAGGGTTGTGGAATTTGTTTAAAAGAGTCACTGCGGCCCTGGAACGCAAAGGGCATTTGGATTAATACGGTTTTAGTCAGTTAGAGTTATAAACTCCCTTCCGCTCCACCCAGAGCGGTAGGAGTCATTTGATGATTACTCATCCTTAAAAAAGGGTCGGTCTGTGGACAGTTGACCGTCTTATTTTACGAGTATCATACCAAAACTACTGCGTGCATCGGAAAATACGTTAAGCCGTTGGTCCCGGCTGTTGTAAACCGACTTCAAAAAAAGGAGGAGGTTTCCAATTCAGTTGTATTTTTCAAATATTTGTTACCTCATAACTCCGTCATTTATGAAACGATTTAAAAAAATCTTCTTTCATGTGAAAAATATACGTTCCGATCGGTTCCATAGAAACTTTATCAAAATCTGTTTAGTAGTTTGGTTCTTAAACCAAAATAGCTGGAGGAAACGGAAAATATATCATCCAAGTACACGAAATTGCGTGTTTTGCGTTCCTGTGACTTTCCTGTAGTTGTGTTAGGTGTGATACCCACATCTAGGGGGTCCAAACGCCTCCTGACGGAGGCTCTATGCGGGGATCGTGCGTTCCATGGCCCTTTATGGGGCCCCAGTGTGGCACTTACGTTGAAGGGGCGACCTGCCCGCCAGCTCAACGCGTCCTAAAGGGTTATGGCCATCCGGCTGGCCCAGGGATACCGCACGGTCTCCGGCGAGGCGGCGAGCCTCCTTGCCGGATTAACGCCATGGGATCTGGAGGCAAGAGCCCTCGCGCACGTTTACGCGTGGCGCGTGGAGGCAAGTTGCATCGCGGCGGATGGAGCTCCGGCAGAATACCATCGCGATATGGAAACGGCGACTGTCGCAACCCAGCGCTGGGCACGCCATAATTGCGGCGATAAGACCCCTCTTTGAGGAGTGGCTGGAGAGGCGCTACGGCGTCCTCACCTTCCGCCTGACGCAGGTACTTACCGGACAAGGCTGTCTCGGGAAGTACCTGTTTCGGATTAAGCGGGAGGACATGCCCGGGCGTCAGCACTGTGAGGATCGCCCGGAGGACGAATGGAGTTTCTTGTCCGTTCTTCTCCATAAGAATCTACCTTTCCGAATAGACAGTAGAGTCACTTTATTAATGTAATATTATTATTTTACTGAACTGTAAATGCTGACGTTCAAAAGTGCCGTTTAATGGCCTAATTGAAATAAACGTTTTGACTTTGACTTTGGACACGGTGGAGATCTGCCCTGCTTGGGCTGAGCACCGTCGTGTCCTCGTCGAGGCGATCGACGGCGACAACCTCTCGCGTCGGGCCCTGGTTGAATCCACGGTCCGGAGCGAGGAGGCTTGGGAAGCGGTCACCTCCTTCTGCGAAGCAGTAATGCTAGCGAAGGAGGAGGCGGGCCGCGTGAGGGAAAGGCAAGGCCTTCGCCCCAACCGCCGCAACAGGAGAAGACGCCCCGGGCGTCGGGAGTCGCAGGGCGATCCCCGGCCACCGTAGGCGCAGGCCTGCGAACGGCGAGCATTGGGTGGCTCGCTGTCCGATCACCACCAGGCCCGGGTCGATGGCGCGTTGTGTTTCACGCGCGCCTCAAAGAGATTTCAGCATAAAAGAAAGGGCCCGCTGGGGCCAGAGCCTGCCAGGGTTGCGAAATTTTTGTTCGAAAGAGTCACCGCGGCCCTGGAACGCAAAGGGCTTTAGAAGGAACACGGATGGGTTTTAGTCAGTAAGAGTCTGACACGCCCTTCCGCTCCACCCAGAGCGGAAGAAGTCATTTGATGATTTCCCAACCTTAAAAAAAAAAATGTGGACACCCACACCTACCTAGTTTTGTTATTGTTGTAATTGGCCGTGTGGCTTGTTTTAGTTTCAAGTATTTGTTTCTCTAAGTATTCATTAACACATTACACGCACACAAACACATTCATACACATAGTTTTGTTTTCAATTATATCTGTTTATTCTTTTTTTTAGATGCTATAAATATAATGTAAGAATATTACAATATTAGAATGATTCAAATGAACCGCCACTCGTCCAGCATCAGTCTGTCTGACATATCGCTGAAATGGACCTTGCAGCCGTGAGACACACTTTTCTGAGCATACCTACATTTCTTTTTTTATTTCTATGTACCGTGCGTGTTTCATGTACTTAAGTGCTAAATAAATATTATTCTTCCTTTCTTTCTTTTTTTTTTTCTAACACAACCACACTGGCCAAGAAGTACCGTGTTACCCAGCTACCGCGCCGCGCTCCTCGTAATATATATTGGTATTCAGCTGAATCCGGTTTGTCTGGAAGGCGACACCAGTATATTTGGGAAATGGTCGGGCAGATGATGAAGATTTAGAGCATAGATAGACACCCGATCAAACACAACATTTAATGTCTTGTCTTAGAAGTCGCGACGAGCCTCTCACGGGGTTTCGCCCCTCACCGAGGGTGCTAAGCCGCTGAGGCCCATGGGTGACCCATGGCAATCCTATCCTCCTATCTCGTAAATACGCACCTAGTGTTGCCAGGTTTCCGTCACACGACATTTGATTTTCACAGTCAGTAATACTACGGCGTTGTTGACCTTCCTTGAGTATAAAACGCAAAATACGCGCTTGAACATGGTGTTGGCGATACTAATCCGACTTACATACATACGTTCACACTAATTATTATTATTATTTTAAAGACACAAAATTCGAAATATCATAAGTTGTCTGGCCTTTTCAAATGAGAAAAGGCTAGGAGAGGCGGATATGTTCTTTAAAAATTGTAAGTAATTTTATTGTAAATGTGCTCTATTTATAAATAAACAAAATTATTCATAATGCTGTGTTATAATTTGTCCATCTATTTGAATGGAACCTTATATATACATATTGTATCGTGAAAACAACAAGAAAAACACTGAATTTTCACTACATGAATGCGTTAACAATAAATACACCCAAAGCAAAAAAAAAAAAAAAAAATCGGTTAAAAAATCACATGATAAAAATTGGAAAGATCGACCGGTATTGGGAGTTTGATGCGGAAATACTTAGGTACGGATAAAATAACGTTTAGAATCTTAGGAGTTTTACTTCAGAAATTAAAATGTGGTTGCAACTACATATTAGTCTAAAGAGCGTCTACACTTAGATAGTGTTTAGAAAGATGCCTGTAAAGATGCAGTGCCAAGTGATTTCTCGTTTCCCTAGACAAAATAATTATGTAGGTATAAAAATAAATATAAATCTTATCGTACCCTCAGAACGAGAATAAAAAAAAATATTACGCGAGCTATTACAACTAACTACTAAAAAGGGTTTCGTTTAAGTGATATATTGTCCAGGCAGAACTTGGTGACGACCAATCCTATTCTGTCACACCGCCTGAGGCTCGTTATTGTCAGCGCATGTTAAAGTTTAATTCTTCAGTTACAATGTAATTATTACAACAATGTAATGATTTTTATCCTACTGGCAACTTCGCACTGGTAAAGAGTAATTTCGACACCTTTTTTTTTCTACCTCGGGGTAGGCACTATGTCGACTCGTCATTATTTTTCGTGCTTAAAAATGAAATATTTATTTTAAATATTAATTTATTTATTATAAAATTATTGATGATACTTAAAAATGATGTACTACAAAATTCAAGTACTCATTATTACCAATAAAAAAGTCCACGTAGCTACGTGTCTTACTATTGTGGTTAAGTCTTAATGACCGCTTTTTGCTCAAATTATTCAATCAAAGCCCGGTTGGAATGGAAAAGTGGCGATTTTGATATCATGATATTAAACGAGCACACCATTTATGCCTGAAGGCATAATTAATTAGGTTTACTTGTTAATGCTTGAATTTGTCTATTTCTGATGGCTTAATGGAGTGTGCTAGCTAACAAGTGTCAATTAATTTCATTTAATTTGATTTACAGATTGAATATTTTATTTTTCTGTGTCATGTATTGTAAAATACTTTGTGTATTACTGTATAAATTCAAGTTTTTAAAACTTAACAGACAGATGTGTTGCTAGGGAGTTTGTTGCGCCGATTCTTCTTCCCAGCTAAAACACTAGGAAGTGGTGACGGGCGGGCTGGCGACTGTCTTTATGTAGAACTTTGACGTTCAAAAAGTCCTGGCACTCAGTCCAATTTGAATAAATGACTTTTGATTTTGATTTTTATCCATTTAAATGGTTTGATAATTAAGGTTGATTATGCGCATGTATAACAGTTTAAATTATTCAAATCGGACTTTTTGTTTAAAAGTTACGACTCGCTCTAAGAAAAATGTTGCGGTTTGAGTGAACTGGGGAGAATCTTAATGCTTGGTCCGATGAAATTGAAACACGGTATGAATGATTTCGATAAAAAATTAGAACAACAGATTTTTTCGAAAAAACTCATTTTTTCGAAAAAAAAAACCTATAAAGGGGTGATGATGTGCTTTCTTCAATTTACGTGAAATTGGAGTGAACAAAATAACAGTGGGATAATTGAAACAGATCTAACATTTTTTTGCATAATCAACCCCTGAAGGGGTGAACGGGGTGAATGTGTGCTGATCATGAGATTAATGCAAATCGTTGTGCTTAATTTTCTAAAACTATCCTTTAAAACAGGGGTAGAGGGGGCGCTCAAGTCGCGGGCGAGGTGCTAGTTTGTTTTAAGCTAAACTCTTTGAACCGTTACTAACACATCTAGAATCTAAATATGTTGTAAAGCACTCTTACTGTCCGTGTATGTGACCACTTTACGACCGCTTTTGATTCCAAAACATATTTCAAAGCTTCAGAAAAAGCTAATTGTTCGGCTGTTTTAAAGGAAGTTTAATTATTTATTTTATAAAATCTGTGACTTTTTTTGGCTTAATAATATGCTGCCCCGACTACATCTGAAGTTTTGTACTCATCTGTGTATATAACCCGCCAGCACGTGTTTCCTTCACGTAATTTATTATACTAAAGGGAATCCATGTCATAAAGTTATTTTGGAGCAGTGATGCTTTTTAAATCACATCTAATAGCATCCTTGGACATCCAAGTTTCTAATGTAAACATTAAGACTGGATACGAAAAAAACATCTACTCAGCCTTCAAAAAGCTTAGTGACATAACGAGAAGAGGTTTCCTCTTTCCATTCCAGTATCTATTTCCAGTCATGTTACTTAGTTGTCAAACCGGTTGAATTATCACTAGTCTTTGATTGTAGTTTCAGACAAAATTTAAGAGAAAGATACTGTCTTCTTATTTGTAAAGCAGGAATACTTAACTCTTTCTCCATGACTTGTCTCGGAGTCGTTTTAATGAAACCGCCAATTATTCTTAAGGCCAGGTTTTGTAATTTGTTTAATTTATAAGTGTGACTTTTTGCAGAATTTTCGTCCAAAAAAATCCGTGATTAATCTTATGTACTTCTAATAATAATATGTTTATTCCAAGCAAGCAATACATATCTTAGTCACTAGGATACAAACACTTTGAGATACAGCCTATGAACAAATACAATTCTGTGAATATCTGTGTCTGAACGAGATAACTAAATATCTGTATTTCAGACAGCAGCGCTCCTCCGTTAAAGATTATACATTTCACTGTATACAAGACAGATCACTATTAATCGCAATAACAGAAATAATTTAAAGTTATAAAGTGTAGTAAGGCCTCCCTGTGTGCGGAGTGACAGTGTGTGTATGTGTGCGGGAGGGTGAGTATAAGATTTAATTAGGTACATTAAGTAATTGTTCAGTTTCATCATAGTTAAGTTTTATGCATGTATTCAAATAGTTTTTTGAGCTCTCTAATATTTAAACTTCGCAAATCGATAGATTGGCTGATTTTGTTATATAAATATGGACCCAAGAAGGGAAAATATCTGTTCGCGAATCGGTGTTTAAACCTTGGTCTGTTGGGGAAGGTTATGTCTCTGCGGCGCTTTGGAGTTGTGGCGCTTGTATCAGGAGTGTGGCTTGAGTGTTGTTTCATAACAGTGAGAAGGATGAAAAGTTGCCGTACTGAAAGGACTTCACAATATTGATAAAGGAGATGTGTAGGGAACATGTACGGTCGAAATGGAGTTGAATAATTTAAACTGTTATACATGCGCATAATCAACCTTAATTATCAAACCATTTAAATGGATAAAAATCAAAATCAAAAGTCATTTATTCAAATTGGACTGAGTGCCAGGACTTTTTGAACGTCAAAGTTCTACATAAAGACAGTCGCCAGCCCGCCCGTCACCACTTCCTAGTGTTTTAGCTGGGAAGAAGAATCGGCGCAACAAACTCCCTAGCAACACATCTGTCTGTTAAGTTTTAAAAACTTGAATTTATACAGTAATACACAAAGTATTTTACAATACATGACACAGAAAAATAAAATATTCAATCTGTAAATCAAATTAAATGAAATTAATTGACACTTGTTAGCTAGCACACTCCATTAAGCCATCAGAAATAGACAAATTCAAGCATTAACAAGTAAACCTAATTAATTATGCCATCAGGCATAAATGGTGTGCTCGTTTACAGTCGAAATGGAGTTTCTTGTCCGTTCTTCTCCATAAGAATCTACCTTTCCGAATGGACAGTAGAGTCACTTTATTAATGTAATATTATTATTTTACTGAACTGTAAAGGCTGACGTTCAAAAGTGCCATTTAATGGCCTAATTGAAATAAACGTTTTGACTTTGAAAAGTGCTGACCTTAAGAATAGCTCGTTGAGCTAATTCAAGCGATTTATTAGTCGTTTTGGGTGCGCCGCCCCATACAGTGATGCAGTATCCCACTATAGATTGTCCAAGAGCCAGGTAGATCTGTTTAACCAATTTAGGATTAGCCACATTCCTTAGATTTTTAAAAACGTATATCAGTTTCCTCAGTCTTGCAGTCATTAAATTAACGTGAGGCTAAAAAGAAAGATTTTTATCTAAAAGGATACCAAGATATTTGACTTCATTTGTGGGAATCAGCGAAGGACAATGGCACACATCAACATTGCAGCTACCATGGGCAAACAAAGAGTACGAGGGAGCTGAAGAGGGGGTATTTCTCATAGTAAAAGGTATGAACGTGGTTTTTTCTGCGTTTAAAGTCAACAGATTGCACTTAAACCAGTGACACACAGTGTTAAACCCCACCTGCGCTATTTTATAAACCTCTTCCCAACTGTCAGCTGAGAACAAGATGGCAGTGTCGCCCGCATACGAAATGATTTTACCACCCTCTAGACGTCATTTAAGTAAGCTAGGAAGAGGGTGGGTCCCAATATACTGCCTTGCGGGACACCATAAGTAATAGGTAGGTCACCACTAGTAATGTCATCAATTTTAGTGCATTGACAGCGATTTGAGGGGTAATCCTCCATTAATTTTAGCTGATTACCCCGGATTCCCAGCTTGTCTAGCTTTGTAAGGAGCAGTGGTATTGAAACAGTATCAAAGTCCTTCGCTAGATCCACAAAATGCCTATTGTTTTTTTGCCACTGTCAACATTCCTTACCACATGATCAACAAGCTCGTGGGCCGCATCACACGTTGATTTTCCGGTTCTAAAGCCAAATTGGTTATTTGATAGTAATCAATTAGCTTCTAAGTATTTTATAATTCTACTGTTGATGATGCGTTCCAAGAGCTTAGAGATTGAGGGCAGTATCGAGATCGGCCTGTAGTTTGAAACTTTGATTTTTATCGCCAGTTTTATAAATAGGTAGGATCACTGATTTCTTTAGTACCGTAGGAAATTTGCCTTTATGTAGACCTAGGTTAAAATGTGAACTAACACTGGGACTAAAACGTGTCTATTTTTTTTAAGAGGTGGTTAGGGATGGAGTCCCATCCTACTGAACAGACACTTTTAAGATCCAGAATCAAGCGTTCCACTTCGTCCTCATCAGTGTCCAACAGAACAAGAGACTTTAAAGACAAGGTTGATTGCATTGAGAGATCATTAACGTGTGATGGATTCTCACAGACTGTAGTCTTTTCAGTCAAAGTCTTGCCAACCGAAATGAAGAACTCATTAACACCTTCCACCGATATTTTTGGGAAAGCCCTGTTTATTAATTCCGTAGCCGTACTTTTAATTTTAGTTGTGTTAGTGATGTTTTTTATTGCGTCCCAAAGTTTTTTATTGCTATTACCAGCTGCCTTTAAGATATACATAGTTATACCATATATACATAGTTGACGCCTGCCACCAATAAAAATGATTCTAATTTTAATCTGGTGGTATAATGGGTAGGTACGGAATCCTCGGCGCACGAGTTCGATTCGCACTTGACCGGTTTTTTGCTGCGCCTATCATATGGTTTGCTATAATTGCCACACTTGGCTGGCGGGTTGGCCATCGTTGTGTAGCTGTTGCAATGTACCATGCAATGTACAGAGAATGCTGCTGCTCATTCTCAGGTGAGTCCCTTAGTCGCCTCTTACGACACCCGAGGGAAGTGATGGGAGGGTGCTATTTTATTAGCTTGCACGTCCGACACTATAGAGAACGAAACATTTTGATTTATTACTTGATCATTCTAAAACCAAAAAATATTTATGGAGGAGACCAGAAAATCCAAAGCCCACTAGATTATTTATAATATCTTGCAATTTATTGTAATTACAATATAGCTCCAAATTGCGTACTGAGTGATACCAACACTGTTTATATTTTAACAAATATTTGTTGTGATTATATTAAAGAGAAGGGAGGAAAGAAAGTTTTACAAGTTCAATTTAATAGTTCTGACATCACTTTATCTGATCTATTAGCTGCGCCCCGCGGTGTTACTCGCGATTTATCAGACACTGCACGTGGATGTCAAAAATTATCCGAAGGGAACACACTGCCGGAGGAAAAAAGTAGCCTATGTGTTGATTAACACCTAGGCTACTTTTTATTCCGACACAATATCAGAGTTTGCCTTTTCCCGGTGACATATATGTATATAACTGTCGTGAGCCTAACTGCATGCACACATTGAAATGCCAAATGACATCAACGACACGTTTTCCTAGTGACTGATACACACTTAGCTCTCTGTTTCAAAAATTACAGAACCGATTTTGATGAAACTTGCACTGTTCCTTAAGTTAGATTGTACCTAGTCCAATTAAAAGGTTAGGTTTTTCAATCCCAGTTATATTTTTTGAGATATACGTGGACAAACATATAGACAAACATACATACACATATCAGATTTGGCACACATTTTTATAAGCTGGTATAGACTAACATAATTAACTGTGCAATATTCCATACATGCGGGTCGAATTGACAACTTTTTTTTAAGTCAGTTAAAAGTGACATAAAATAATTAAAAATAAACTTAACTTGGCAAATATAGTTGTCAGTGAATTGACAGATAACCTTGTTTCTTAGCCTTAGACAACATTTACAACAAATAATAATATTTAATAGGTTAATACGAACAGTTTCACATGAAAAAATATGAATAAATTTTAAGAGAAAAATAATAATTCATAGTGGAAACACGCGACGATCACATTACGGCTCGAACCGTGTGGTGTGTGATTAGTTAGTGCGGCGCAGGCAGCGACATCAACAACATGGGCGACGCCAAGCCCAGCGGCTCCAAGAGCAGCACGCCGCGGCGCAGCCCCAGCCTGGCCAACATCTCGATGTCCAAGGTGCCGTCCAAGGTGGCGTCCAAGGTGATGTCTGCCGTGGACCTCACCGCCACCAAGGCGGCGCTCATGCAGCCGCTGCAAGTACTCACCGGCCACCCCGGGGAGGAGTACGACCCGCACAAGCACCGCAATGTGCCCAATCCCACCTCGTCAGTATTGATCCCTTGTCATTACATTTTTTAAAGCAAAACTAAAGTAGGTACCGCATATTATTTAGTGTCCTTACATTTTATAAGAGCCCTTTTGGTTTGAGACTGATTTCTGAGCTTACACTGTGATTAAATTATATAGTCGACGGCACCTAAAGCAATAGTGCCCAACGAACAATGAGGACCTGACTAACATAGTAGTGTTCTTCATTAATTCCTCATTTTTCAACTTTTTAATTTTTGCAGTCAAAATTAATATATCGTCTTGTTTTTTTTGCGGTCTTACTCGATGTAGCAGTTGTGTTTGGGTGGGGGTCGGAAATCAACAAATGCAAGCTGCGCATCGAGGATCCTCGCTGGGCGCCTGGTGGCGGCTGCTGAGGATGGTTGCTGACGATCGCATTAATACATAATAATCTCGAGCCCAAAAGCATAAGGTCTGATGTGTGTATTGCTAGGTTTTCAGGAGAGCCGCCTGATAGTTATTTATTTGTAACCCATTTAGTTATAGTTGCATTTCGACCACAAAAAAGGAGGTTCTCAATTCGTTTGTATTTTTTTATGTGTACCCCTTCATTCCGTTATTTAATTTTATGAAACGAAAAAAAAACTTTTATCATGTGAAAGGATATACTCGTACGTTCCAATTGGTCCCAAGTGAACAAAATCGGTTCGGTAGTTTGGTTTTCAAATCAAAATAGCTGGAGAAAATAGAAAATATCAAGTACCAAGTAAGTAAACGAACTTACGTGTTTTGCTTTTCTGTGACTTTTCAGTGGTGTTGTTAGGTGTGGGTTACCTACCAGTAAAAAGTGAGAAATAAAAACTTTTTTACAAAAAAATACAACCGGCTTCCAAATAAAAAACAGGACAAGTGCGAGTCAGTCTTGAGAGTGTCGAAATATACGTTTGTTGCGGCATAAACGGCCGTATTTTTTGTACGTTACCTTAAAAGTTGTTTTTTTCTCAGCTTCTAAGATCTGTATATGGTTTTAATTTCACCCATCTTAACATTTCGAGGTTCCTCCGTGTCTCGAAAGCACGTTAAGTCATTGGTCTCGGCTGTCATTTCTGGATTTTTGGCAGTCTTTACGGATTGTCAGAACCCAAAAAATCTGACTCCAGTCTTGCCAAGAAGTACCATATAACCTATAGTTCGGCCGTTCAGAGAATGCGTTCCTGACACGCCATTACAACGCCATTACAAAGTTACGTCGTCAGTTCAATCGCGATTGAACTGACGACGTAACTTTGTAATGGCGTTGCAGTTACGATAAAAATATTTTTGCTGGTTGTTTACCGTTTTAACAATTGATGAGCATTAAAACAACATTATTATATCAATAATCAATGAATGTTATAATTTTGTGCCAAACTGAGTGTCAAATAACTTGGTAAACAATATTTTTCAAAATCTATACTGCGCTATTACAAGGTTATGTCAGCGCTTTATATTTGTAGTGCTGTGCTAAAAATAACAGGCAAGTATCGTAATTTGTTCTTATACAGTTATACTTATAATATAAAATAATACGCTTTGTTTTTCTTTTTAAGAATTTGAAAATAATGGACTATAAGATAAATTTTATGAAATATAAAAATAAAACTATGACCAAACCGAACGCGCGAAAGAAAGTAGCATTTTTATATTTAGGTTGAAAATGGTAACCCCAAATGGCGTTGGGCCGCCATTTTGTGTCGAAAACAGAAAACAGTCGTCTGTTGTCGTTTCGTGCGCATAGACCACGTTCTTCAAGTGTTTTCGATCTGTTTTTATTTGATTACCCGGCTTTCGTTTAATGGACTGTTTCTGCTTTTCAAACTGACATCGGCGCTAAATCGGACTTCGATTGCGTTTTTTTTACTTTTGGTGCATAATAATGCCTAAACGTGGACAAACATTGAAAAGTGGAGCCCGTGAGTTAATCATCAAGCTGCAAGATTACTTTGAGCGGTAGCGGCAAAATTGCGGACCCCTGGTACCTGTCGAACAAGTACAAGAACGCGTCTCTCAGGCGCTTGGAGTTAGCAAACGAACGATAACAAATATTAATAAAGAAAAGTTCGGCTCGACTGGCATGGAAGATAATATTTTACGTACTCCGAAGAAGAAACGTAGAACTAAACCCGTGACAGATATTGACACCTTTGACGCCGATGCAATCAGAAATCATATATATGGTTACTATTCCAGAAATGAATATCTCAACAGGAAGAAGCTTTTGGCATCGTTAAGAGAAGCTGGACTGTTTAGCGGGGGTAAAACTGCTTTAACCAAAATCTTAAAAGATATTGATTTTTCGTATAAAAAACCGACAAAACAAAAAAATTATTAGAACGATACGACATAATTTTAAAACGGATAAGTTTTTTGAGAGAAGCAAAAAAAATTGATAACTGGGATAATGTAGTGTTCATTGACGAGACATGGCTAAACGCCAATCACACGGTTTCCCGTTCTTGGACGGATGATACACAAGCGTCGACGTCAAAAGTACCAATGGGTAAGGGGGCCCGTCTGATAATATGCCACGCAGGTTCTGCAAAATACGGCTTTGTAGAGAACGCGTTACTGGCATTTCAATCAAAAACCACAAATGACTACCACGAGGAAATGAATGCCACTACATTTAAAGAGTGGTTCCAGAACGTGCTTTTGCCCAGCCTACCGGAGCCTTCTGTAATATTCATGGATAATGCCTCCTATCACTCGGTTCAAATACAGAAACCACCTACCCAAGCTAATAAAAAAGAAGAAATGGTGGCTTGGTTACAAGCAAAAGGCATTGACGCAAATATGCAGATGCTAAAAGCAGAGCTAATTAAATTAGTTAAAGAAAATAAAGCGGCAAATGTGCGATACGAAATCGATGAACTGGCTCTGGAGTAAGGTCATCGCGTTCTAAGAATTCCACCGTATCATTGCCAATATAACGCGATCGAGCTAATCTGGGCTCAAATAAAAGGTTACGCCGCCCGCCACAATACTTCCCCGCCATTCAGCACAAAGTCAAAGTCAAAGTCAAAACGTTTATTTCAATTAGGCCATTAAACGGCACTTTTGAACGTCATCGTTTACAGTTCAGTAAAAATAATAGAATTACATTAATAAAGTGACTCTACTGTCCATTCGGAAAGGTAGATTTTTATGGAGAAGAACGGACAAGAAACTCCATAGTTACTCTTTTCAAATAATGATTTTACAAAATTTGGTTTACAAAAATTAATTTAATATTATGTGAGGACGATGCACCCAGAGTATGCTACTTATAAGAACAAAGTATCACCAGCAGAGGTAAACTTATTAATTTCCTAAAGAAATTTAGGTAATGAAAAAGATAAGAAGATAAAGAGAAAGAAGAGAAAAAAACGAAAAAGATGATGACCCTATTAAAAGAAGCCTGCGGGGAAGTCACAAGAGATGACTGGGCAAAGGTTGTTGAGAAGACTAAAAACCTGATTTTGGAACATTTTGACCGAGATATGAGGATTGATTCTGTTATTGATAATAATATAATTATACATGTAGGCGAAGATGATGAAGACACGTCCACCTCCTCAAGTGAATCGGAGTCTGATTAATATTCTGTACGCACATTCAATTCAATGTACTTACTTTATTGCATAGAAATACAGATTGTAACTTTGTAACAAAGAATAAGTAAAACAATTTTATTATATGAATATTACCTTTTTTTGGTTTCCACTTAAATAACTAAAATATAAATTTTAAATGATTCCGCCAATTTAAAACGAAAATAATCTTAAAATAATGCGGCGGTTCATTTTGGAGGAACGGTAACGAACTCAGTGTTATGTTGTGCCCATCACTAGTCGTGACTAACTGATAGGTGTCAGGAACGCATTCTCTGAACGGCCGAACTTTAACTGGGTTATATGGTACTTCTTGGCAAGACTGGAGTCAGGTTTTGTGTCAGGTAAGCAGCCGCTCCACATAAAATGTTGGTATTCAGCTGAAACCGGTTTGACTAGTAGCCGACCCCAATATAGTTGGGAAAAGGCTAGGCAGATGATGACAAAATATAAAATAACATTAATTTTGGAAGTCGGTGATAAAATACGAAGAAACAGCCAATAACACTTCAAGAAACTTCAAGAGACTTCCGAAAAAATATTTTATACTTTGTAATGTTTTTTATTTTTTTATTTTGAAGTCGGTTGTATATTTTTGTAAAAAAGTTTTAAATTAGAGTATACTATTTAGCTTTATAATATATTTTTGTTTTTATTGATCTATCTAACTAAAAACCAGAAACACAGTACTTATAACTTTATGCTTCTTCATTTACGTAACAATGCCATTGATAAAAATCCTTTGGCGTACATTAAGAAATAACATTATTTACTCCAATTTTAAATCAGATGTTTACACAATAGACCTTTATGTCGCACTATAGTTAAGAAAATCAATGAGATATATTCACAGATACAGCTCTGTACTTATAACTTTATCAGTCATCGACTCTAAAATAAAGATAACGCGTCATAACTTCTTTGTCTAAAATAAATACTTTCTAGTCTTACTGAGCTTGATTGCAACACTAATCAAAACACTGCTGACCACAATCCGGATGCTTCATCCACAATCGTCGGTGATGAGATTGTACCGCTTCTTCCTCACTGCTCAATTAGATTGCTCAACTAGTTGAGCAGTAGGACATAGTTTATTTTTCCGATCATTTTATGCTCTATAGTTCAAATATTTTTTGCTCAAATTGGTTGATCAGTAGGTCATCCTGTTATAAAATCGAACATATATTATAACCTACTGCTCAACTGCTCTTGATGCACTGGCCATTTATAGTTGACTAGCTTTTGCCCGCGACTTCGTCCGCGTGAAATAGTTACTTTGGGCAGCCAATTTTATTTTTAAGCTACTAATTTTTCAAAAACGCTTGAACGTTATGTTTATTTATTTTTTATCAAGTGCCTAAATACATTGTACATGGTTTTATCCTTATCTTTAAATGTCGGACTCTCATACACAATTTAATCCCCTTTTGCAACCCCTTTTAGCCATTTCCTCGTGACGACAGGTAGCTTACGTCCTTTTCCAAGGTCTAATCTATTTCTATACCAAATTTCCAACTGTGTACAACTAACCTACCTGACAACGAAAGTTAAATAATAACTGGAGAGGGACATTAATCCGCGGAAAATCTTAACACCGCGATTCAGAAAGTCAACATTTAGAACTAAAAAATATTTTGTTCGTCTTAATTTATTCGTTCCATTAGGTCCTGATAGTTCAAACTAATACATTTATATCCTCCATCATCCCTTATTTTATCCCCATGGGGGTTGAATTTATCAAAATCCTATTTAAGCGGACGTCTTCATCATAGTAGCTCCAATCTTTAATTTCAGTTCAATCAGTCGAAAATCTAAGAAGATTTATACAAACTTCATAGTAGCTGTAAACGTCATAGTAGCTATATGCATGCAAAGTCTCAGCCCGATCGGTTTAAAATTGACAAAGTTTCATACAAAGTTTCATCTCCTATTTTATCCCCTTGGGGGTAGTCTTAAAATTAAAATCCTTTCTTAGGGGATGCCTACGTCTTGTTGCGGAATTTGTTCGAAAGAGTCACCGCGGCCCTGGAAAGCAAAGGGCTTTAGAAGGAACACGGATGGGTTTTAGTCTGTAAGAGTCTGACACGCCCTTTCGCTCCACCCAGAGCGGAGGAAGTCATTTGATGATTTCCCATCCTTAAAAAAAAAAAGGGGGATGCCTACGTCATAGTAGCTATATGCATGCAACGTCTCAGCCCGATCGGTTTAAAATTGACAAAGTTTCATACAAACTTTCATCCCCTATTTTATCCCCTTGGGGGTAGAATTTATCAAAATCCTTTCTTAGCGGATGCTTACGTCATAACATCTACCTGCATGCCAAATTTCAGCCCGATCCCTCCAGTGGTTTGGGCTGTGCGTTGATAGAGCACTATATCAGTCAGTCAGTCAGTCACTTTTGAGTTTTATATATTTAGATTTAGATTATATAGATTATTGACATTAAGTGCGAATATAAAAATACGAAACTTGCAATGCAGCCCTTTATGACGCATGTGGACAACATTTAAAGAAAAAGGACTTTATAAAAATAATCAGCATGTTAGGAGAGCGACATAGAACCAACAATGTGCTCGTAGGTTGTCATTTAAAAATAAACAAAAACACATTGACGAAGAAGACATTGATGTGAAACAGCGAACAGGAGAAGAAAGAAGTATATATATAATGATGGTATAATTATTTACATAAAAATGTAAATAATTAATTCAAAAATCTCAATTAGGCACGCTCTCGAAAAATAATTACGATATAACATTAAAAAAAAGAAGAAATTAAATTTGTTTTTACTTTAAAAATTCATAGTAGTGGGTGACGCATATTAAGGGTAATTAAAGTTTTTTATCAAACTCGTTAACATTTATCTTAAGAAGAAAATAGAAATAGTTTTTTTTTAATTTTACGATATCCTAGTAGTGGGTGAAGTATATTAATTATGAGATTTGTAGTTTTTATTTCTAGTCTATAAATATACCTGGTTGTGCAGTTTTGGTTGATCAGCGGGTATTACCCAATGCTCAACTATTCATAGTTGGGCAATTACCAGTTGAGCCGTTGGTATTACCCACGTGTCGGTGTTTTTGAGTATAAAGTAAGTGTGTTAGTTTGTCTTTCAATCACAGCTGTTTATTTCAGAGACGCTATGATATCTTCTTGTAACAATAGTTCTTATACCCAATAATTTTCCATTCAGTAATATTTTTGTTCGGCTAGTCTATACTGTAGTGATGTGTCTGTGTGCAGGTACTCTGAGACCATGACGCACATGCTGAAGGCGTGCTTCGGTGTGGGCATGCTGGCCATGCCGTACGCTTTCTCACGCCTCGGCCTCATCTTCGGCACTATCGGCGCCTTATTCCTCGCATTGTTTGCCACATACTGCATACAATTACTGGTAGGTTGGACTTTGTACTTTAATGATATCGTCAACCCAAATCAACCTACAAATGTCGTCTAGTACAAAACTGTAAAGCCGAAGCCACACCCTTGCCGAACCTCATCAAACCATAAAAATCAAAACGTTTGGATACCTAGGGAGTTTGTAGCCAACCTCGACTGTCTTTTTATGAACAAATGGAACATGCCGCATGTGCTTGCGACGCGTTTGACGTGTTTGTTGTAAAACGAGTTCGAAGTTTGCGGCAAGTGGCAAGCGTGTGGCTCCAGCATAAGATGATACTGGTTTGCCGGAGTCAAAAAAAAGTTACACAAATCGAATCCGAGCGCGCTTGTTGACGCTGTTTCGCACAATATACAGAAACTGCTGACGCTCGAGCGCACAGGCTATCTCTGCGAGCCGTCGCTACCGACCGCTGGAAAACCTGTACCAGTACCTTTTTACTTTGATGCACATTATTGGATCAATACTGTGTGGGCTGGATATGTCCAGGGGTTTTTATTTATATGAAAAGTCATCAAATGACTCCTCCCACTCTGGAAGGAGCAGAAGGGAGTGTCAGACTCTTGCTGACTAAAACCCACCCGTGTTCTTCCAATGTCTAGGGGAACCATTATGAAATTTGAACTTGATAGGTAGTAGGTAGACCAAATAGAGGACGTGAAGGTATTAGATTTTAGCTGTATTATTATTTACCAATGATTAGCTATTGCTTTATAAACTATTTGTTGTTATACCAGATTATGCCCGCGACTTTGTACGAGCATATCCCGTACGTAAGAATTTTGGGAAATCTTCTTTTAGTGTACACTAAACTGACCTAAATGCCAAATTTCAGCTTGCTATATCCAGTAGTTTCGGCGTTGTCTGTCAGTCACTCAGTAACAAAAGAGTTTCATATACACGCTGAAATTTTAATGGTTGTATCCCGCGGCAGAATGATTAGCCATCAGTAGTACTATCGAAAAATAAAGTTAAACTTAAAAAAATAAAATGTTTTGTATTAAAATATTAAAAAAAAAATATTCATAAACTTGAAAGCGTGAGAAGCAATAGTAACTCACTAGACATGAAGTAGGTACTTTAGGCTGTCCGCCAATAAATCAGGAGTACCTATCAGCTGGTTGATACGCGAAGGCCAACGACCGCACTTTGCGCAAAACTATAGATCTATAATTGAAACTATTGCTCCCAACTTAGCTCTCATATTTGACTCTAGTGTGGATCAAGGAGTATTTCCTGATCTCATGAAACACAGTAAAGTCGTTCCACTGTTTAAATCGGGTGATAGTCATGAACCCAACAATTATAGGCCGGTGTCAATCCTGCCGGTTCTCAGTAAGGTGTTCGAAAAGTTAATGCTTAATCAGATGTTACTTATCTTTAATAAAAATTCCATCTTTCATGAACAACAGTACGGTTTCACCAAAGGGCGTTGTACAACTGACGCCGGTGTCACCCTAATAAAGAACATCTTTAACGCCTGGGAAGATTCAAAAGACTCCATTGGAATCTTTTGCGACCTCTCGAAGGCGTTCGATTGCGTTAACCATGAGACGCTTTTGTTGAAACTCGAGCATTATGGGATTAGGAATACATCCCTTAATTTGATTAGATCATACTTGAAAGACAGACAGTATGAAGTCCAGGTAAACGGTGTAAACTTACTAGGGTCTGAAATGACAATGGGCGTCCCGCAAGGTTCAATATTGGGTCCATTCCTCTTTTTAGTATATATAAACGATTTGCCCGAATTGCTTCAAAATCAACCAAAGATGGTGTTATTTGCTGATGACACATCATTGATATTTAGGATAGACTGACGGTCACAAAGTCTTGATGATGTCAATAACTCTATTCATCAGGTCCAACTTTGGTTTACGGCAAACAACTTAGTACTAAATGAAAAAAAGACCAAATGTATTAAATTTACTTTACCAAATGTTAGAAGCACCGAATGTGACATCGTATTGAATGGACAAAAACTGGAATTTATTGATCAGACGGTTTTCCTGGGAATCATTTTAGACGAGAAATTGCAATGGGGACCTCACATAACATCTCTTGCGGGGCGGCTAAGCTCAGCCGCTCAATTATGCGGTTAGAAAGATAAGACAGTTAACAAATGTAGAAACCGCGCACTTGTGCGCGGTTTCTACATCCTATAACTAAAATAGACCAAGGTCTATTTTAGTTACTTTCACAGCATTATGTCGTACGGTATTTTGCTGTGGGGTCGTGCTGCTGACATTAAATCTGTATTTATTTTGCAAAAGCGTGCTGTTAGAGCCATTTATAATCTTCGTCGCCGCGATTCTCTTAGGGAACTTTTTAAAAAGATTAATATTATGACAATACCTTGTCAATTCATTTATGAGAATATTATGTATGTAAGAAAAAATCGACATCTCTTTAACAAAATTCGTGATAGACATCATTTTAATGCTAGAAATAAAAATAATTTAGATGAAACATTTTATAGATTAGCCAAAGTACGAACATCCTTAATGGAGTACTGTGTTAAATGTTACAACAAAATACCTTGTGACATATTAGAACTAAATGAAAGAAAATTTAAAACTTACATTAAAACCACACTTTGTAAACAAGCATATTACAAACTAGATGATTATATTAAAGATTAGAATGCTTGGAAACATGCTGGTCCTGCTCCATAGGACAATCGAGGGTGTAGTAGAAAAAGTAAAACTTGTTTTATTTACTGGTGTACTTTCAGGTTTTTAATATGTAATTTAACTCACACACTGATCCATTGTTTTTAATTATATTGTAAATATGTGAGTACCATGTCCCTTACCAGCAAACTTAATTTTATATCTGCTGGTATTGTTTTGTTGTACCTATTAGTATATAAGTGTGTGCTGTATATTAGTCTAATGTTGGATGCATTGTGCTCACATAATATAATCAATTGATGAATGTACCTATGTGTACAAAATATTGTAAAACTTATATTTGAAAAGAGTAACTATGGAGTTTCTTGTCCGTTCTTCTCCATAAGAATCTACTTTTTGCGAATGGACAACTAGAGTCACTTATATTTTAATTTTAAACTGTAAATTTGACGTTCAAAAGTGCCTTTTAATGGTCTAGTTGAAATAAATGAATTGACTTTGACTTTGATTGATTCGAAGTCGCTTTCGAGTTTTGTTTATCACAATTGATATTCTGTCATTTCTTGATTTTAAATATATTATTTTTCATAAATCGATTGTATTACCTAGACCAACACATGAAAGAAAACAACAGGAAAACAACCATTAAAATTTCACGCTGTATATATTGATTGAAATGGGAATCGCTTGTCTGGGTATGGTCATGTGAAAAGATGGGATGAAAAACATGTTACTTAAAGAGTCATGGATACAAAATATGTGAATGTAGAAATAAATAGGAGGTAAAAAAAAAACTGGCCAAGTTCGAGTTGGACTCGCGTGCAAAGAGTTGAAAACGAATTTCATTTTTCTAACATGTTATTTTAACACTATATGTAGACTTCTAATTGGTTTTCCTGTAATGTATAGGTAAACTCTCGTCTGCTTTTAATTTTCAAAATATTAGGCCTAGTAGTTTCGTAAATAGAGGGTAATGTTTGTTTAATTTCTTGAATAACTTCAAAACTATTTATTTTCGTAATGCGTTCGTGTTTGGGTCACAGAAATTCAAATGTGTACAAAATTACTACAGAATCGGTTCAGTAGATTCGGAGAAAATTGGCTGTGATAGACGGACAGAAAGACAGACACTAGAGTGATTCTATAAGGGTTCCGTTTCTTACGGATGTTCAGAAACCTAAAAATGGATGGCTTGTGTGTTGTGACAGGAATATAGCATGTCAGTCAGTCATAGCATGACAGAATGGAGGTCTAAAAGGGTTGCCTAGACGGCGAGACGTCAAAGAACATGGGATTGGCAGGAAGATGATGACGATAATTTAGAAAGCCATGTATTCTGAATCTCCTCTTTTTTTGCATATTCTCGCAGCTGTTTAAACTATGCTTGTTCTTGGCTTGCAGGTCCTCGCGCAGTACAAGGTGTGCAAGAAGCACAAGGTCGGCTACTTGTCGTACCCCAAGACCATGAGGATGGCACTGAAGGACGGCCCGCCCATCATGCGTTGGACCGCCACTCCCTTCGCCATCGCTGTGGACGGCTTTCTCATTATCTGGCAGATAGGCGTCTGCGCTGTCTTTTTGGTTTTTGTTGCTGAAAATATGAGAGAGGCAAGTGACGACTCCTGCGTTGTGTTTCGTCGGATAAAAGGTCATGTATTTAATCGTATCCCAAATAAATCCCATTTTCACCACTTTAAAATATTTATCGACATTCAATAACATTATTGAGCGAGTTTTTGTGACTAAGGTACCATTCCGATCTTGGCGAGCGTGACGCGCGATTGCGACTGGCGCCAGCGATGTGCGACCACGACCCACAGCTTTGTATGAATTACTATAGGACACTTACGGGTTCACGCGACCAATGGGCGTGAACTGCGAGCGAAATGGCGACCGCGACGCTGTCGCGCCGGGAGCAGTACTGACTCGCGACGCAGACAAAAGCACATCAAATGGTGGCGTTTCCTTCATACGAGGACGATAGTTGGTAGAATTTAGACGTGATATTAATAAAAACCCACTTATGTATGATGCAAGACTTCAATCAAATAAATATTACATCATAAGAAAATAGATTTGGGAATAAGTTGATTATTTTCTTTAATATGACTTCACAAGAATGTAAATGGTTAAAGGCAAAGGCTTCACCGACTAAAAAGCCACTAATAGCCTAGTTAAGCAACTGCAAGAGTACACAGTTTAGCACATAGTTAAGCAACGACCGAGCCGCGGCTCACGCGGCTCGGTCGCGTAGATTTGTATGCTATGGGTTGCCTGGCGACAGATAAACATGATCACCTGGCCGTCTAATCACGGTCGTGCTTCGCTGTCGCAGTCGAAGATCAGGATTGTACCTTTACGGGTGCAAGCGACCGAGTCGCATGACTACCAGGCGTCGCCTTAGAGCGGCCTAGCGACTGCGATGCTGTCGCATCAGGAGTAATGCCGTTGAGCTACGCAGCCGAAAAGCGTATCATATGGCATGTTACCTTCATACGTGGACGAGATGTTGATAGAATAGGTTGATGTAGAACCCACCTACTTATGATGCAAGACTCCAATTGTAAAATGGCTTCATCAAGATTATGTAAGTCAAGGGCAAACGCTTCATCACCCACCAAAAAGGTATAAACGACCCTAGGTTGGTACAATTTTCGTTTTTCCTTAATTATCGTAGATTTAGTGTTACGGTCGGTTTTCATGGACCCCAACAGTCCTTGGACTGTATAATATGAGATAAATATGGTCAAACCAACCCCAGGAAGCGTACTTTTCGTACAGCAAGACAGTGATCGTATCTGACCAAATAAGTGGCCGCAGATAGAGATTATAAATTCAAAAATTAATACAAATACAAAAAGTTACTTCTACCTGGATAGGCAGATGAATTGGGTGAAGCACACTGAATACATCACCACAATAGTTATTATATGAATGTGGCAATGCATACGCATGCTAGGTAGGAAACTGGGGCATTAGTACCAATACAACCCACTGGCTATACACCACAGTTATTAGACCAATAGTCACATATGGCTCTCTAGTCGGGTGGCCCAGAACCGACTTGAGCACGGCACAGAAAGACCTCTAAAAGCTGCAACAGCTTGCCTGTGTGGCAATCACTGGCAGTATGAGAACTGCACCCACTGAAAGAAGCGGCCCTAGCAGCTTTCAGGCTCTGCACATCTGGCACTTGAGGAACTCTAGAATCAAGCTCATACGCATCATGGAAGATGCCGTCAAACGACAACCCATATGACATCACCCGATGAAGCGTTAAAAGACGCTCCATTTCAAAAAGCACTATAACATAGTACTAACACAAGAATTGGATGACCACTCAGGTTCAACACAAGTGCCGGAACTGGAGTTTGAGTTTACTCCAACGACCTCAACATCGAAATATCCAGACCGCTAGGAAAGCTTAACACCATCTATCAGGCGGAATGCATGGGCATTATCCAAGCGGTCCATGCCATTGAAGCCAGGAGAGTTACGGATACTCACATTCATATACTCTCCGGCAGCGCCTCAGTTCTCCAATCCCTGGAGAAAAATCACACAACCTCGAAACAAATATAAGAATGCCACAATGCACTTGAACGCGCCACGGTGACCCAGCTGCGTACGTGGCTACAAGAGCATACCCACACCCAAGTAGAACGCTGGTGGGGCTCGGCACCAGGTTGCAGGCAGTCCAAAGAGACTATGCCGTCCCTAGACAGGAAACTTAACAGGCACCTTCTGCGACAGAATAAGGGCAGCCAACGAATGGTGACGGGGACCATCACTGGACACTACTCACTGAAAAAACATTTCTAAACGTTTTTTTTTATGCACAGAGGGCTGTCCGTTATACCTAATGTAAGTATAATGGACAGTCCTCTGTGCAAAGCATGCATGGAGGAGGAGAAAACGGTATCGCATGTGCTCCTTGAATGCATAGGCGTCGCCGAAATACGGTGGCAAACAATAGGGACACCTAATTCACTCACAGATATCCTGAACTGACGAAGGACTGATCCCGTCACCACTTCCTAGTGTTTGAGCTGGGGAGAAGAAGTTGTGCAACAAACTCCCCAGCAACACGTCCTTATCTGTTTAGTTATAAGATTTTAGACAACTAGCTTCGCCCACGGCTCCCCTTGCGTCACTGTGTATAATTAAACATAATATCAGCCTTGGGTTAATTGAAATAATGAAAGACTCGCCCAGTCGCACCAACATATTTTATGTACTAGATTAGCCTAGCCTGAACTATAGTCCGACTGTAATTAACTTAATAAACTCCTAAGAGTTACAACGGCACTTAGATCATTGGTCTTTGGTATTAACCAAGGGGAATAAATCTTATGACCACCAGAAAATACTTCGATACCCTAAGCTCTTTTACCAAAAATATGTACTTAACACCAAAAAAATTAAGCCTAAAAAAATAATAGTTCGAGCTGTTTTAGTGGTCTCCTTCTGCGAGACAGTTATCGCGCAGAAGGAGGCTGCGGAAAGGGAGAGGGAGATCACAACCGCTCTCCCTGCCCGCAGCAGGCGCATCGGGCGTCGGAGGAGGGCATACGCTGCCCTCTTCCGGCCCCCCTAACTGGGTCCAGGGGCGACGGACTTGAGGATGTTCGTCGCCCCCCATTCATCCGGACCCGAGGTGGCGGCGCGTGGTGTTCCCGTGCGCCCCTCTTTGACGTAGCGAGGGGAGTAAAACACCTCACTCCCCTCGCCGACGCGAGGTGGCCCGCAGAGGCGGGCCGGCACCAGCCGGGGATTGCGGAAGTCGCATACGTTCCCGCGATCCCCGGCGTAGGTGGCAGATGGAACACCGGGGTGGTTTTAGTCAGTAAGAGTCTGACAGACCCCTCCACCTGCCCCGGGGTGGAGGATTTCCATGAGGATTTCCCCCCGAAATAAAAAAAAAAAAAGGTTAAAACTGTGACGCCAGAAACGACTTGCATTAATAGAAAAAAGAGATTGTTTTTAGTAGGTTACCCAGATACTAAATATTTGGCTTATTTGATAGGGTAGCAAGATGTATAAACTTTGGTTATAATTTTGGTGATCATTTACTATTTTTGGGTCAACTATGATTTGTTTGGAGTCATTTGCTTTAATAGGATAGCAAGATGTACAAACTTTGGTTATAGTTTTAAATTAAAATGCGGTTTTATATTCTGGTGATCATTTACTATTTTTGCCTGTGATATTTTACTAAATCAGGTGATCAGTTAAACATAAGCCTTAACCAAGCCTCCTCACTTAACTAACTGGTCGTTGTCGACCAAGTCCTATAGCGGTCTCAAACCGACCGACCTCTACCGTGGTTCCAAGCTAAGTGCTCTTGCTGGGTCTTGCCAACCCACTCCAGGAAACCTTACAAATAACGTCCGGCCGCGCTCGCACAGTTTCGCAGAATCGGTTTTTATTTTGTACAATTACTTAATTGTTTTAAGGGCCTGTTTGGGTCCGACCCGAGCCTCGGTTATGGTTTCCAGATGTGGCACAAGTATTGTGAGTGCTATTAAAAATCAGATAATTTACTCGTTTCTTTAAAATTTTGTTGAAATATTACTTTGAGTAGACGGCTGGCCCTTGTCACTAGTCCCTTACCATTAAAAGGACAATTTATGATTTTCTAGGTGGTCTGACACCATGTGCAGCGTTTCAAAATAAATAAATTATTAAATAGGAGTTAGTGACGGACAGTCACACCAACTAATGTTTAGTTTAGCAACTCCAAGAGTACTGAGTCAATTTTACGTCGCGTACCTCGGTCGCAGAATTTCAAATGCTTTGGGTCGCCTGGAGAGAGGACATTGATCGCCTTATCGTCTGGTCACAGTCGTGCGTCGCGGTCGCCAAGATCAGAATCGAACCTAAAGAGTGCATTTCCACCAGAGATGTGCGAGGATGAGTAGCGAGATATGTCTTTTATTATATTTTTTTATTTTTTATTTATATGTCTACTGCGCGTTCGAGCGTATGGTACCCGTGGGCTGCAGCTGAAAATCAGCGTTAGGTGGTAATAACTACTGTTGCCACCTGACATTATGCTGAGCTGAGGCCCTTTTGGCACAATATTGCTATATGTACTTAAGTTTTGATATTTTCTTTTTGTAAGGTGATTTTTTTATTTATTTATTATTATTATTTTATTATTGTGCCAATAAATGCAATTTTCTTTCTTTCTTTCTTTCTTTCTTTGTTTAGAACCAAAAGAATCGCTTCCGCTGGAAGCTGGAAGCTCCGGTGGAAACAGCTTAGCAGCGTGAGGTTTCGACGGATGTGTGCGAGGGACGCGAGTGAGAAACTTCTAGCATCGCATCGTAAAAGAGTCCACTACACATCCTCGCACCGGTCATCTGCGCACCGTTTTACAGCGTTGCCACGCATCCTCGCGCCACTCATTTTCCTCACACATCTATGGTAGAAACGCACCACACACGTGGGCGGGCATAATTACATACGAGTATGTGGTAGCCCCAGTTCACACCTAACTATTGAGTTAGGTTTATATTTAGGATACTGTTATTTAAATACTCTGTATAGTCCACTGCTACGTTTTGGATACTCCATGGATAAATACCATATCTTTGGAAGCGTCGCGTCGTAAAGCACAAGCTATACAAATTTCCTTTTACATTTGTTGAATACGGAGGTCGATTACTCGAAATAAATGTTTGACTTTTGACGTCTGACTACAAAAATACAGGAAACACTTCCATATTTAATAAGCTTCCTAAATACTTTTTTTCTTAATTTCGATATGTGATGATAACTGTTTGACTTACAGCGACGGATTCTGGTCGATCAGACCAGGCAAAATCTGTCACCACCAGATGTTTTTACTTATACTATCAGACGGTGAAAGCAGTCATTCCCGTCCATATTTGCCGCCAATTACCTTGGTTTGAGTGCGATGAAAACCTACAAGGTGACTTGAGTAGCTTTCCTCTGGTTCCGGCTGAAAATAACTACAAACTGACACTGAAGCGTGCAAAAACGAAAATATAGGTAGTGTCAGTTAGGGAGAGCAGCGCGTAGTCAAAGAGACTGGTACAGGGGCAGTGGCGGACTAGGTCTCCATGTCAGTCAGGGAGAGCAGCGCGTAGTCAAAGAGATGGGTACGGGGGCAGTGGCAGACTAGGTATTCATGCTTCTCCCAATACTGCTTAAATTACAACAGTGACACAAAATAAAGTTTCAGTTTCACATAATTTTAGAGCTCCGAAAGAACCTCCGAAACCGAGCATTAGTGATGTGTTTTGCAAGTGGGCCTATTACCTCTTAAGCTCTTTCCGTAATTTAAACTGCCTTCTGTACTCTATTTTTTTTGTTATAAGTTTTTAGGGTAAGAATTCTTATAATGGTAGGTATTTAAACGAGTTTAACTTAAAACGTATTTCTGTTGACAGGTGATACATTTTTGCGGCCAAGATCTATCGGTGCGGATACTCATCTGCTGCATGTACCCGCCCCTGTTGCTCATGTGCTTGACCAAGAGCCTCAAAGTGATGGCGCCGCTGTCCACGTTCTCAAACGTCTGCAACATGTTCGGAGTGGCGCTAGTGTTCTATTATTTGATACATGATGACATCGATGTCGACGACGACAAATATAGGTTGAAGTCATTAACGGACATCCCGGTATTCATCGGCACCGTACTGTATGCGCTGGAGGCAGTGGGCGTGGTGAGTGAGTAGTATAGTGTAGAGTGTAGTAGAAGTGCGTAGTGGTACTCTCTTTCTTCTCCTAAAATTGTTTGTCCGAAAATCATTATCCATAAAACGTTTGCTATAAACTTCAGTAACCATAATGTTCAAAATCCCGAAATTTTGTTCAATATAAGTATCTTTGTTCTAAAAGTATTCTGTCATAATATCGAGTACCATAATAATTGAAACTTCTAATTTTACATAACCTAAAGTCATATTTTATGTCCTAAGTATTGTGTTAAATAATGTGTATTATTCCAAATGTTCATTTATAATAATTTTTTTAGTCCTAAAACATTTGCTAAAAATTAGGTTTTAGTGACAGAAACGAATCGCTGTAAATAGAGCTCTACCCCTAGAGTGTTATTTAAAATCACCTAGCCGCGGAGGGGTGAGGCGGCTAGCGAGTTGAGGAGCAGGTGGTTGTAACACTCGCCGCCGCGGCTGAGGCTGGCCAGCTTCGCAGGCCTGCTTGCATGCTGCGTGCTGCATGCTGCGTGCTTGCTTGCTTGCTGCATGCTGCGTGCTTGCATGCTGCGTGCTGCATGCTGCGTGCTTGCTTGCTTGCTGCATGCTTGCTTGCTTGCTGCTTGCTTGCTTGCAAAAAACATTATTATGTTCACAATCAATTGCTTTATTGAGAACATATATAATATATTTATTTATGTATAATAAAAAAAATAATGCAAAATCAGATATTTTTTGATTATAACAAAATGATACATAAACGTATACAATCATTATTAAATAATTTAGTCTTAATTTAATTATTAATTTTAATTCGTCGACAGATTCTAAGCTAATTTTATATTAGCAGCGATTGCCTTAAAAAAAACACATTTTGTAAATTATAATTGTTTTTTTTTTAATGTTTTTGTCTTTTGTATATTATTGATTGTAATATTTATGACAAACGGATATAGGGCATATTATATTTAGGGATTTCAATTTTATGGCATGTGATATTAAGTTCGGGTAAGTTATCATTCGGACAAATGATAATTAGGACAAAAAAAGTTATGGCACTTTAAATTATGGATAAGAAAGTTAGGTGACACAATAGAGAACCGTGCGTAGTACGTGCGAGCGAGACAGCGTGAGCTAGCTCTGACGTACTTCTCGGTGCAGATCCTGGCGCTGGAGTACAACATGGAGAACCCCAAGGAGTTCACGGGCTGGTGCGGGCTCTTCAGCGTGGGGATGACCGTGATCGTCATGATCTACATAACGCTGGGCATCTTCGGCTATCTCAAGTACGGCATGGAAGCTAAAGCGTCCATTACGCTAAATTTGCCACAAAGTGACAAGTAAGCTTTCATATAATTATGTAGGTTAGTTCCTATTCATTTGAAATCAAAGAAAATTATATTTTATGTCTCCATAATAGTATAAAAAATCGGACAAGAGCAAGTCAGACTCGCGCACCGATGGTTCCGATCGAGTCTTGATTTTTTTCGAGTAAGTATACGTTACCTTATGAAGTTAATAAACTATGAAAGCAAAATATATCAGGTAAGATTGAAGGACAAACTTAACTTTGTTGTTGAATAAACGTTCTCCCATACATCAATGTGCGTCTTGGTCAATTTTCCAACCGAAAGTATTAGTTTGTAATCATAAGAAATGATTTTTTTTATAAAAAAACCATACATTTTCAATTTTCAGACTTTTTCCTGTTTTTGTACTCTAAGATCTATCTCGAAATCTCCCTCTCCCGTTCCACTGCCACCTTCTGCGACATGACATTTCCGCAGAAAGAGATAACCGCGTCCCACGACGCTGCACTGCCGACCATCGAACGAATCACGGCCGGCAGCTATAGGTCGCTTCCCATTCCTGAAACGAGGGCACAACGCGGGTCCTTCCAAGCTGCGCACTCTGCAAGCGTGTCCTCCCGATAATAGACGCAGTGATGACACCGAGCGTCTGGCGGCTCCCTGCCTATGGGATGCTGGAACTTCCCTAAGCATCCACGCCCCGAGAGCACCTGCGTCGCCTTGAATGTCAGGGAGCCGTGCCTCCTCCCGAGACAGTCGTTGCCTCGATAATGACGAGGAGGTAGGACGCAGATGTCCCGCCATTTCGCCACCAAGATCTGACCGGTGCAGCAGGATCTGCCGCTATACGAGTACCTGACCCCTAGTCTGCGCCTCCTCACGCCACCGTTGTAGTGACACGAGGGCTCTTGCTTCTAGATCCCACGGCGGGGATCCGGCTAATGCGCATGCCGCCTTGAGGAAATCGTGCGATACCCTCTGATGACTCTGACGGCCATCGCCCTGTGTGGTGCTCGCAACACTGCGATACTACGGGCCGTCAGATCAGCTGCGCTCTGGGGCCCCGTACAGGGCCATGAATCGCACAATCGGTGTATATATTTGTATGTGGGCCCCCCAAATTGGGAAGAGGAGAGGAGCTTTGACAGCGCGCCCGCTGCGCCCATCAACTTGGGTGCCAGCCACCGAAAGTAGGGGCCAAAGTCCCAACGGCTATCGAGCACCTATCCCAAGTACTTACATGATTGACTCGACAGTGATTTGGGCTCCCCGACCACGATATGTGATACTGGCGGCGGCACCCGTCGAGGGCTATGTAAGGTGATGGCCTCCGACTTGTTGAGGGCCATCTCCAGGCCCAGGCGCCGGTTTCTCACCACCTGTGAGACCGCTGCCGTAGCTAGCAACGCTGCCTCCCTGTGCACGCCCCCCAGAGCTGTGATCTGCTTGTCGTCCGCGTAACACGTTAGGTTCACCCCTTGCTAAAGCTGGCCCTTCAAAACCCAGTCGGACCCGGCGGAACACCGCGTGACATCTCGGCATATCGGCCTGTACCATCGCGTCTCCTGTGTCACCCACAGGTGTGTCACCTACCGATGATATGCAACTCCAGGGCAAGGAGTTAAAAGCATTAGAAATGTCCAAGGACTCCATCACCCCGCCCCAAGATACCGCTTTCTCCGCCAGGACTCTCATCCGCAAAGTTGCACCTATAGTGGAGCGCCCATGCCGAAAACCGAATTGGTTGTCGTAAGTGTCCTTCCCCTCTGCCAGTTAAATGTAAGCCTTATTAAGTAAGCCTTATAAGAAGTTCTTCTTAGCGTGTCGGTGTCAAATACAATATCAAATTTTATGCTTGGCCCAGTACTCAGCAACGGCAACACCGTTCGCTGACGCAGTCATAAGGTCTTCACATGTACAGGTGACATGGCATGCGGCGTAAGACAAGAGGTGAGCCATAGACTGCGGAGCGACGCCATCGCCATCGTGCATCTCGCGGAGCCATCTGAAAACCTCCACTTGAGGAGGTTATCTTTAGTGCGACCGACCTGGGTGCGGAATCTATTTAGGGTTTTCCAGGTCGGGCACGGAAGAGTTAACAAGTAATAGTCGACCAACCTTTGAAATGTTCGTAATTATTCCATAGAAAATTATTAAAACTAAGTGCGTTTGTAACTTTGCAATCTTAAAGTAAAATTTTCTATTTATTTTTTTAGTTCCAGAATATCTGTGTATGGATAAACGGAACCTTATAGAATCACTCGGTTGTCTGTCTGTCCCTCTGTATCCAGTAGATTCGGCGAAAATCGGCTGTGACAGACCGATTCAATTGAAATTTGGTACACGTATGTATTTTTGTGACTTAAAGACGACCGTGTCACAAAAATGAATACATTATTTCAAAGGGCTCATTGTAAGAATCTCAAAATTATTTTTTATAGTTTTAAAATATTCCGGTTCGAAGTTATTTAGGAAAATAGATAAAAATGGACCATTCCCCCCCTTATCTCCAAAAATACCAAGCCTAGAATTTTGAAAAAAATACTGATAGTAGTATATTTATCCATAAATGTATAAACTAATCTTTTAGCAGTTGTTAGTCCCGCTAAATATTATAAGAACAGCCAATTTCATTGTATATACTCAATTAATTTAGCATTTTATAATTTCATGCATTAACGGCACATGTGTGTGAGTACTGTGTACCTTAAACTATAATTTTCTTTGACTTGGACCTTTATGCACACTTAAAAGTCTGACTGGTGGTGCTAGATCATTTCTTTCTTCAGAGTGGTTGAGCCGAATGGTTCTAGCGCAGGTGTCATATTCGTGAGCAAGCGCCGTCAGGTAGGACTCAGATAATTTCATATTCATATTCATTTATTGCATTTCATGTTGTTTACAGGTTGTTACATTGTGATAGTTCCAAACAATGAACCCTGCTAGGGCACAGCAATGTATAGGCGACAGGTTTTAATTAATTTAACATGCTATCAATATTCATTATTCACATAATTTGTTGATATAGAATAATTAAAAAAAAAAAAATATTATTATACATTATGTCATTCTTATAAACTAAATAAGTAAATTATCATTTTCATATTACAATCTCATACTACAATGGAGATTCTAAAATGTCTTTATTATCTCAGTTAATTTAATGTCAATAGATTAGTTTTATATATAATATGTCACTTTTTCAGATAAAAAAAATAAAAAAAGAAATAGAAAGTAATCACTAAAAATACAGGAGTGAGGCAGTAGCGGACTGATGTCTTATAGAGTACCTAGTTATGTATATGTAATGTGTTCAAGTCGATATTAATTTATTTATTTCTCAGTTAAAAAATCTTTTAGGCTATAATATGAATTTAAGTTTAAGTAGTTTTGTAGGTCATTTTTGAATTTGTTGTCGTACTCTGTATCCTTAACTGAATTCGGGAGTTTATTATAGATTTTAACGCACATGGCCAGAGGCCCAGAACGAAACGTAGCTAGTCTTGAAGTTGGTACCGCTAATTCGTTTAGATATCGATTTCTAAGACTGCGTTGCTGTGGGCGTTGCTGTTTTGCTAGCGGAAAGAGCGATGGGTATTTTCTCACAAATTTACTAGCTTCTAGGATATAGATACCTGTTAGCGTTAGAATTTTATGTTCTATAAAGTATTGTTTGCAACTTTCCGTACGTTCTATATTTACTAGGATTCGAACGCATTTTTTTTGTAAAATAAATAGTCGCTCTATATCTACACTATTTCCTCACAATATAATTCCATAGTTTAGCCACGAATATGCGTATGCGTAGTAGGCTGAAAGAGCTGTTTTGAAGTCGGTTGCTTTTTTTAGTTCTTTTAAGGCGTATGTAAAGCTAGCCAATTTATTTGATAGGGTTTGTATATGACCTTTCCAGTTTATATTTGTATCAACGGTCAGGCCTAGCAGTGAAAAGTCGTTTACACATTGTAATTTTGTATTATTATATGAGAAGTCGATATCTACCTTTTCTTTCTGATATGGTCTATATTGCATCAGCTTCGTCTTCGAGAAATTTATTTCTAAATTATGGTCTTTCAACCATGCCACTATATTAGTAAGAATATCATGTAAGATTTCATTTAGGGTCCCGTTATTATCATAAGGAAGAATTATTGAAATGTCGTCAGCAAATAGGACGCTGTATGAATTTATTTCGTTAGGGAGGTTATTTATATATATTAGGAACAATAGGCACCCTAAAACACTACCTTGAGGAATCGACATGGTTACTTTTGCTCTATCAGATTTAACACGCGTTATCTGGCCAATCTGTGCATCTTTATAATCTACTTCTACATATTGTTCCCGATTTTCTAAGTAAGAGCAAAACCATTTGTAGGCTGTGCCTCTGACACCTATTTCATATAATTTATTTAGAAGGATCTTGTAAGACACTCTATCATAGGCTTTGCTCATGTCTAGTAAAATTCCTACTGCGTGTTTTTTATTATTTATTATATTTAATGCTTCTTGTATGTATTTGAATATTGCCAGTGTAGTAGATTTATTTTTCCTAAAACCATTTTGACTATCGTTGAAGATTTTGTACTTTTCACAAAATGAGTAAAGTCGTTTCGACATTGCTGTCTCAAAAATTTTCGCGAATGTAGGTAATGCGGCTATAGGCCGAAAATTGTTTGTATCGGTCTGATCTCCCTTTTTATGGATCGGTTTTATTACTGCTACTTTAAGCAGGTCGGGAACACATCCTTCGTCGAGTGACTGATTTATAAGTAGAGTCAGTGGCATTAATAATTCCTCAGCGCATAATTTTATCAGTGTTGGCGGTAGCTCGTCGTGTCCATAGCTTCGTTTATTTTTAAGTTTTTTGATTATAAGTTTTATTTCGTTTGGGTCCACTGGGCTATAACTGTAGATAGAATTTTCGCTTTGTGAGGGCCCCGGGCGGCCAGTTGCAGCATTATCTCCGATTGGACTGTCCGATTTGCCAACTGATATGAAATAGTCATTGAAAGCGTTTGCTATGACTTTCGCATTATCTGTAAGGTTATTATTCACGCGCAATTGCATATTACCTGTTGTTTTTTTGTTTTGTCTATTTGTACGCTCTTTAATTATTTGCCACATTGTTTTGGTTTTATTTTCAGATTTGTTTATTTTTTTAATATAATTTAGTCTTTTGGAGTAGGTTACCGTTTTCTTGAGTATTTTTTCGTATTGTTTGTAATGTTTATGTAGTATATCATTATTGGTTGTAGTTATTAGTGCTTTTAGTAACCTTTTATGTTTGCATGCCACTTTTAAACCAGTAGTTAGCCACGTTTTAGGGGGCGTACTTTTATTTTTTATGTTTTTCTTCGGGATGCACTGGTCTAACATTTTTTGTAGATGGTTATGGAAGGATATGTAATTTGTGTTAGTATTTTGATCTGTGTCAATTTTATTACTCCAATCTACTTTCCGTAATTCAGCTTTGAACGCTTCCATATTTTGTTTATTGTAAAGTCTCTTTTGAGTTGTCATTTGTGTCGTATTTTTTATTATAGGGTCGTTAGTAGGTATTAAAATCGTTATTCCTGTATGGTCTGAGAGTCCCAGGTTTAAAACTTCTAGGTCAAATTCATGAATGTGGTTGTTTGTGAATATTAGGTCGATACATGTTGAGCTCGTGGCTGTTACTCGCGTAGGTTCCGTCACTAGCTGTCGGAGGTTGTAGTTAGTCATAAAGTTCAGGAGAGCAAAAGAATTTCTATTTTTTTCTAAAATATTTATGTTAAAATCTCCTCCGATGATTATATCTCTTTGTTTATTCTTTACGTTAAGTTTATGTAAGAGTTTTTCTAGGGAAGTATAAAATATTTCAGTTTCCCTGTTCTTCTGCGGCCAATAGATAACTATAAGTAAAAGATTAAGTTTAGGTATCTCCACTCCACAGGTTTCAAAGATGCATTCAACTGACATGTCTGCTATGTCATGTCGGACCTTAAATTCAATATTATCTTTTAAAAACATACAAACACCACCTCCCGTGTGGGTCGCGCGACAGTATTTAGCGGCTAAGTTATATCCCTGTAATTGTAACAGGTCTTTTTTATTATTGTAATCCAAGTTTCTGTAAGACAAAGTGCTTCTATTTTGTATTCATATGTAATTGATTCCAAAATGTAACGTTTATTTTTTAAGCTTTGTATGTTTTGATAAACAATATTTAATTTCTGTGGATGTAGGTGTATAGTATTGGGAGTGGAGTTTTTAGTGGCGAAAAAACTTTGTATTTGCTCGTGTTGGTGAGTGTACATCTGCCGTTTCCTGATACGAAATTGGATTATTTAAATTCCTTATTGATAGTACTAAATCTTCCAAATTAGATATTATAATTTTTTTACCAACATGATTTATTGCTCCGGAACGCTGATTATACATATCGAAATCGTACGAAAGGTTAAGGTTGGAGTCCAATATGTGTGCGTACTCGTACGTTTGCGCATCCATGAAAAGAAGATTGTTGAACGTTTCTAAACGGCTATTATACAAAGAGGTGCTATAGTTTAACTGGTGTTCAGCATAAGAATAATTAAATTTATAAGTAGGCAGACAAATAACAATGTTGGTATGGGTTAACATTAATAGTTTTTCTCTTATAAACATAACTAAATCTACATAGTTTTGAGTAGTACGGAAATCCTCTTCACCGATGTAGATTATGCAGCAGTCCTCAATCGTAAAGTTTTGAAGTTTTGTCTCAATTGTTTCTAAGATTTGTTTTATTCCACATTTAGGTTTGCGATAGTGGCAAATTGCGTATTCTCGAAGGCTAGTTTCTTCTGTAAGAGCGTATAATTCATTGGAAGTTTCGCTACTTAGTATACTTATTTTAGGTTTATTATTCGAAGAATTGCGCGGCGGTTTTGTGTTTGTAGTTTGTATGGCAGCATGTTTCGGTACATCTGAGTCCTGATTCTTTGGTGACATAATTTGAATAGCCTCGTTGTTGACCGTAGATTGAGTGTTAGATTCCGGGACAGAGGGTGATTTCTGCCTTGTGAGTGGAGAAGCTTTGAAGGAGTCAGTGAGCCTTCGTTTGGCAGTATATTTATTTGCGGAGGAATGAACTTTACGTAATGTCGATAAAGGGCTTCTACAGATCTGTTTAAGTATTTCAACCTCTTGTGTCAATTGAAGGATTTGTTTCTTCAAGTCAGAATTTTCGAGTATCACATTTTCTAATTCATGTTGAGTGCTTTCTAAGTTAACATTTAATCTATTTATTTCACTTTTCATTTCCTCTCTACACAGCGCTATAATATTGGAGGATACATGTAGACTTTTGCCCAACAGCTCCTCCGAACAAGAAGAATTTATAGACACGCTCATGTCTATTTGATCCAATGATTCGCATTTTTGCATTGGTCGTCTTTGGGTTACGTTGTTGAGCTCCGCCATATCTTTGCTGTTTATGTTATAATATTATAAGTTTGGTAAATTTTTTGTTCCGGTTTACTCAATTTAATTTACTTTTCTACCCCAAGGAAGATTATTTTGTGAACTGGTATCCCCAATCACTATCTAGCGCCCCTAGTGGGCAGTAGCGTTATTATTTTAGTTCACTTTTTCGCCACGTGAACCGTTTTGTACGATGTTATGGCGCTAGTGGTCGTTTCAACTGCGCTTAGGTTGGTAGAATTGATATGCTCTTGCTGTCACTTTAGTACGTCCATTCGCCACTTAGGCGGTTACATATGTCGTTATGGCGCTAGTTGTATGTTTTTAAATAAAATAAACGAACTCACAAAAGTTAAAGTCTTACTTGAGGTTGATAAAGTGGTTTCGTTCACTAGCTATAGTTTTCTATTTCTTCTTTTGATGCACTAAAAACGTAATAATTGATAAGAATTTGCAAAAGTCACTTTCCACTGTTTATTACTGAGTTTTGGTATTCACTATTGTTCTTTTCAGTAACTGTCCTGGAACTCGATAGTTTCACATTGAAAACGTTGTCACTGGTTTATTATGTTGTTAAGACTTTAATGATATTATTTTTCGAGTATAAACGCATATTAAAGATTTTAATTCTTTTTTAACTAAGGAGCCTATGTTTTACATTTGCCGGGGTTGCCAGCAGTGGACTGGTCATCTTTCAGCTGCCACGGTTTATTTTAAGTATCTGTTCTTTGAATTCTTGCTTTTTTTTGCTTCGGACGCTTTATCGTGCAAGTCTTTCTACATCTTTCTCACATATATGTACATTTGTATAATTTCCACTCGAATGCTGTAACTATATATTATCATTGTAAAAATATTGATTGAAAAGAGTGTCCGTGGAATTTCTTGCACGTTCTTCTCCGTAGAGATCTACGCTTTGGAATATCAAATCGCTTCATCGCTTTCGACTGACCGACCTTGACAATTCAAAAGTGCATGTAATGGTTTAATAAAATTGAAATAAATGCTTTGTGAGTTCTTCCCCTCCCCTTTTTACTCCGCTTGTATATTTTCTACTAGCTTGTATATAGTATCTATAAGTTTTCTTTCTTCTTTATATATTTGTAAATATTGTCTGAAAGTAAAACAAAATGATGAAAAAAAATATTTAAAATAAATGATATAAAAAAATGAAATTAATGATTTTAAAATATCTATGTATTTTTTTTATTAGTTAGGAAACTTTTGCACGCTAATTCGACTCGCACTTGGCCGGTTTTTGTCATGATTTCCGACACGGGTAACTACAGAACCCTTCACTGGCAACTCCACAATTCTTGAAATTCTAAAAGTAGATATCCCTTCCTGACCACGGGGCTCTTAGGTCGCATTTAAAACTTATCAGGAATATTCTCGGTTTTCTTATCTTCCTGGATATGGTAGCTCATAAACACTCTCTCCCCTTACAAAATTGCTTAAAACACACATATACACACAATTTATGTACAAAAAAAAACTTAATTTTAAAACAATTATATTGTTGCCCCGCGACTGCGCCAAATAGGTCCAGTTCAGCAAAATGCTAGACAACGTAGATCCCTGACGCTGGTTTTCTTGTCTCATAATCGGAAAGTACTTGTTGTTTGTTTGATCCGAGTAGCGGGTGAAAAACGCTGCTTCCTACCATAGGGCGGGAAAGATCATAGTAATTGCTTCCCTACCTAGAGCGAGAATGAATTTTAAAAATAGAACTAAGGGTTAGCTAGTCGACTACGAACAATTACATATTGTAGGAACCAAATAAAGCTTACAATAGCCACCTACATCATTTTAAATGTTTTATTCCAAAATCGCAACAAAAGGCATAAAGCGGTCCTGAATCTACATGTGTATCGAGATCCTTTACATTTTCTAGTAATGCACAACCGTTCATAATAAAATTAAATTATACAAAAATCTTTCATGTTGTCAGTGTTGTGAGTGTAAATGAACAGCCGTAAATGTATAAGTAGGTACTACCGCCGCGGCGGCGGTGACGCAATGTATTCCATACTTATTTAAAATTTTAAAAACTATAATTTGGCGGGATACGATCTCTGTAATCTGTACCGAAGTTCAAAATCTCGGTTTAATAATATTTGATTAAAATATGTGAGCTCAAGCGTTTTTGAAATGTTTACCCCCGGTTCGGTTAAAGACGGGGCAATTACAGTAATCGAAAATCTATTGCCAGTAATTTCAAAGAAAAGAAAAGATAAAAAAATACAATGATTGTCGAAGTGGTGAGCACGCAAGAAAATATAACTATTATTTGTTACTTTCCTGTTCCTTGTATTCGAAATGAAAAGTACAGTGTTTAACACGGGTGAAAGTCACCAACTCCTACTCGGACTGTAGCCGAGTCTAAATACCTCGTATGGAAATTGATTATTTTTGACCCGTAAATAACAATCTACTATACCTACTTTGCCTGCTTTCGTTGACTCCAAAATGTGAGTCTAAAACTTGTTTTTTGTTTTATCTTGTTCGGTTACCGATAACCTTCACTGGTGTGAAGTATTTCATTTAATTTCGCCCTTTACATCAGTATCACGGGTTATGTATAATTTTGAGTTAGACAAAACATTATGTCATACCGAGCTACCGTATGATGCCCCCTAATTCCGTGAACAAACAACGCGAGTAACATAAAGTCTAACATATTTACAGAAAGGCGCAGGTGGCGCATGCGGCATTTGCTGCAACAATTTTTACGTCATATCCGCTACAGAACTATGTGGCGTGGCATATCATCTGGGGCATTATCGAGGACAAGTTCGCCGACGACAGAAAGTATTCGGCCGACATGGTGCTGCGAGTGATGTGCTCGACCGTTCCCTGTGAGTAACACGTTAAATTCACATTACTCTGAAATGTTTGTCATTTGCATAGTCATTACAGGGACACTTAGCTGCAAATGACCTCCTCTACATCTCCTTAACGAATACTATATCATCAGGTAAATACACCATCTATATTAATATATATCAAATTCTTCCGTTAATGTTGAGTGACGAATAGACAACGCACAGCCGAAACTACTGGTAGTAAAAAGCAGAAATTTGGCATGTAGCTTTATTGGGAACTGCAGAAGAGCACCAGGAGAGGATTTCTCAAAATTCCTACGGGAACGGGAAAAAACGGGATATGCGCGTGCGAAGTCGCGGGAAAAAGCTAGTATTATATAAAAGCAGAAACAGACTGCCATGCTTAGTATGATTTCGTAAAAACATTTGGTCGGGGCTATAACCCATACACTAATTGTTCTTGTTTGAACAAGAACAATTTGTCTGATCTTGTCGGGGCTAGAACTTTCTTAACCTCGTCACGCCGGGCCTATTATTTATTTTTTTTATGTCGGGGGAAATCTTCATGGATGTCCTCCGCCCTGGGGTGGGCGGAGGGGTCTGTCAGACCCTTACTGACTAAAACCACCCCGGTGTTCCATCTCCCACCTACGGCGGGGATCGCGGGAACAAATGCGACTTCCGTAATCCCCGGCTGGTGCCAGTTCACCTCTGAGGGCCACTTCGCGTCTGCGGGGGGAGTGAGGTGTTTGTCCCCTACTACGTCAAAGTGGGGCGCACGGTAACGCCACGTGCCGCCACCTCGGGTCCGGATGAATGGGGGGAGACGGACATCCCCAAGTCCGCGGCCCCTGGACCCAGTTAGGGGGGCCGGAAGAGAGCAGCGTATATCCTCCTGCGACGCCCGATGCGCCTGCTGCGGGCCGGGAGAGCGGTCGAGATCTCCCTCTCCCTTTCCGCAGCCTCCTTATGCGCGATAACTGTCTCGCAGAAGAAGACCACCGCGTCCCAGGACTCCTCACCGTCGACCATAGCATAAACTACGGCCAGCAGCGAGAGGTCTCTGCCTACCACAGAGATGAGGGCACGGCGCGGCTCCTCCCAAGCGGCACACTCTGTCAGCGTATGCCGCGCCGTGTCCTCCCGAAGTAGACGCAGTGGTGACACCTAGCGTCTGGCTCCCTGCCTATGCGACACAGGAACCTCCCGAAGGAGCCATGCTCCGTGCGTCGCACGAAACGACAGGGAGCCGTGCCTTCTCCCGAGCCAGAGGCCACACATTCCACCACCAGGACCTCGCGCAGCTGCGTCCGACGCAGCTCCAAGTGTCGCTGCATCAGTCGCTCGCCGCGCCGCCGCGCGTCCTCGCGCCGGTGCAGTAACGCGAGCACTTTCGCTTTCAGGTCCCAGGGCGGAGATCCGGCCAGTGCGCAAGCCGCCTCGTAGGAGATCGTGCGATAACCCCTGATGACTCTGACGGCCATCAGCCTCTGCGGCTTCAGCAGAACAGTGATGGTGCTGGCCGTCAAGTCAGCCGCCCAGAACGGGGCCCCATATAGGGCCATCGATCGCACGATTCCCACGTACAAATGCTCGGGTCCCCCAGATTGGGAAGCAGCGTTAACAGCGCCCCTGCCGCGCCCAACAACTAGGGCGCCAGCCGCCGGAAGTGGGGGCCGAAATCCCACCGGCTGTCGAGCACCAATCCCAGATACTTCATGGTGGACTCGACAGTGATACGGGCCCCCTCGACCACGATGTGCGATCCCGGCGGCGGCGCTCGCCGGGGGCCATGAAAAACTATGGCCTCCGACTCCTGGACTCCGACCTCCAGGCCGAGGCACCGTATGCGGCTCACCACCTGTGAGACCGCAGCCGTCGCCAGCAACGCTGCATCCCTGTGCCAGCTGCCCCGGGCAATGACCAGCGTGTCGTCAGCGTAACACACCAGGTGCACTCCCGGCCGGAGCTCGCCCCCTCAGCACCCAGTCGTACCCGATGTTCCACAGGAGCGGGCCCAAGACCGAACCCTGCAGAACACCGCACGACATGGGGCGCTGGTATTTACCATCGCGTCCCAATTAGGTGACACACCTCACCGCCAAAAAAGCCCCGACGACGCGGCGTAGGTAGTAGGAAGGCACTCGATGATATCGTAGTGCCTCCCGAATACAATTCCAGAGCAGGGTGTTGAAGGCGTTGGAGATGTCCAAGGACACCGCCAACATCACCCCGCCCCGCGACACCGCTTCCTCCGCCAGGACTCTCACTCGCGATATCGCCGTGATAGTGGAGCGCCCGTGCCGAAAGCCGGTCACGCCAAGCCTGCCCGATCCAAGCTTATGAAATGTGTCATCTATATCTAAACTAATATTATAAAGAGGAAAGATTTGCTTGTTTGTTACGATTTGTCTCAAAAACTACTAAATCGATTTTAAAAATTCATTCAGCGTTAGAAAGCTACATCTTCACTGATTAACATAGGCTATATTTATTTCCAGAAATAATTAGGGATCTCTACTAAATCTTGAATAATGTAACACAGGGTGTTAAAAAAATTATCATAAAATTTATTTCATTGCATGCGCTGCGAAAATTATTAAATAGATGATAGAACAAAACAATGTAAGTACTACAATATTAAAGAACATATCAATCTATAAAAACGTCTGGGAAAGCATATGTCTATCTCCGACGGATAACTCACAATAGGTAACTGCTTTTACTACTATTTTTTTAGTTTAAAAATAATTGCGAAGCTTATTTAAACCATAAATGATATTAATCTATAATATCGAAATAAATGTTTTTGTTAGAACGAAAATTTAATATAGAATATTTGTTGCCTTTTAACTCTATATAGTTTAAACAAATATCTTAGAAGATATCGCAAACTAAAAAATATTCGCGCGACAAAATAATTCTAAGTCATTCGGTCCGGCCGTCGCGTCCTCGAAGTAGGTACCTCGTAATGTAGGTACGTGAAGATTCGGGCCTTCGGGAAATTCAAATTCAAAATATTTATTTCAGAATGATGTTTACAAATACAAGGTCTTATTGTATATGTTGGAGTATTTCGCCGTTGACGATCCTCCAGTAGTTGTTGTAGGTTGTAAAGGATAAACACCAAACCACTAAGTAACACTTTAAAATGTTTATTTGTAAATATAGAAAGTTATGTTTAGTTATCTGAGCCGCACTTATTATTTACTGACACAATACCGCGTGACGGAGGTGTAGTTACGACTAATTAAAATGTAGAGTTTATTATGCAAAATGTATTTCGCTGTATGAGCATTATTGGCTCGTACATGCTCCCGAGGGAAAGATAATAGGCGTACTCAGATTGCTAAAATTGCGTTACAAGTTAAAAGAGTACAAAGTAAAAAATAAAAACAATAAAATAATAAGTAAAAACAAAGTTTAAATTACAAATGACTATAGTTTGAATCTAGTTCCCATTGGGTACTTCGAATGACCATCATCTGTTTCAGATTTGTTTGCAAATTCCTTCAGTTCTATACTTTCTAACTTCTTTTCTGGAGGTGTTGACGAAAGTATCTGTTGAGTCTTAGTGTTGGTGGAGATGTTGCTTTTCTTGCACGACGGAAGATATCTTCTTATGAGCCATACTATAATAGCAACGACGATTCCTCCCACCAGCAAAGAACTTATAGTATAGTTGCCGATGTCATGGATACTCAGTTCGCTGGGCAGATTTTCTCGTGCCTTTTGTGCAGTTATCTTGTTGTCCAGTTGTTTGTGCTCATCAGATAAGTTTAGTTTCGGTAGCACAATCTTCGTATTCTTTAGAGTTTTCCAGATGTCATTTGGTGGATCAATAGTTGGTACCTCTAAAGTCATTCCAATATTTGTATGGCTACTAAAAACGTTGTGTGAGTATATAGTAGCGTCTTTGTGTTGTAGTACACAATCCTGACCTAGGGCCATGAGTCCTGACTTAGCAATCGTCAGCGTTGTAATACGATTCTCGCACACCATTCGTGGCGCACACTCCTTGATACAGTTATACAGCCATATGTTTAGTCTCTGAAGTTTTATCCATTGGTCAGAGCATTGCTGTGGTATCCAATCGCATGTGATATTGTTTACATTTTGACTAAGCATTTTTGCTTCACAAGATGCTGTGGCTCCATGTAAGTTGCTAATAGCTGTGTAGGCGTGGCAGATGTAGTTGTCCGCCCCCATTGTCGTACATTGTTGAAGATCAGCCTCTTCCATCTGTATATAGGTATTTTTTACGAAGTTCACTCCGATGTACTTTGTTGTTATCGCTATCACTTGACATTGGTTATTTGCGTGCTGTTTAGGTATAGGTATGTTGCGATATAATGTGTATTCGTCATCGCTTAGTAGTGGGATGTGTAGTTCGAACAGTAGGTATTGTTCTGTGAGCCGTGCTTTGACGTAAATGATCTTGTAGATATCTTTAATATTTGCTCCATTTCTGTTTGTAATGGGTAGCGTTAATCTTTTCGATATAATTCCAGCAATGAAGTGGAGTTGTTCAGACAGTTGTGCCGGTGTGAATAGTTCCATATCCAAATTGCCTCTGTAGATATCTGTCAATGCGTTTAGCAGCATTTGTTGGTTTCTTCTCAATACTGTCAGTAGTAAGCTGGCAGTCAGGGCTCCAGCGTTGAGGTCATTCATTGTTTTCATGATTTGAAATCTGTTTTCTATCACTGCTGTATTGTATCTTGTTTCGTTCATAAATTGCTGAATTACTTCTAGTTGCGTTTTCACAAAGTCTTCATTTTTCTTTATGATGTTGTTTTCTGCTTCGATGATCAATGTTTGATTTCTTATCAGCTCCAGCAAATATTGTTCGTTTGTTTGGATTTTTTGAATGTCTTGAGAGTATTTTTCGGCGAAATCGCTATCAAGGACTCCAAACAGGGCTCGTGCAATGTTTCCTACGCCGTTGACGTAGCCGCGACGCCTTCGTTGTTGATGTTGAGAACGTAACAATACGTTATATTCGTTCAACTGGTTCAGTTCGTACTGAAGTTGTTTTGTCGTCGAGTGACATGGCTCGTTGGGCATTGTGTCGCATAGTTGAGCTAGACGATTCACAAATTTCTCGACCTTTGTTGTACTTCGCCAGAATGTTGTCAGATTGTAGTATACTAGTAGTTTCCATTCATCGTGTATAAGTTGAATATTTCCAGCAGGATCGAAGTAAATGGGTTGATTTTCAACTAACTGTGTTATTTTGAAATGTTGCAGGGGGGTTGTTTGTCCGCATGATAGCATTGTAAACAGTAGGTACTAGTAATGCCATGAGCAAGCTGTTAGCCCCTCTCTGGGTTTTACTGGCCCCTTTAGTTTTATTGCATTGCTTCGATTCAGGAATCTCTTTCTGTGAATCCATGCCCTCACATGCCTCGTTGATAGGTAGTGGGGCTAGTTTGACAATAGGTCTTTTTAGTATTCCACTTTGTGTCTTGAGCGTTACTACACGCACTAGGTTATCGCTGCCTGGGTGCAGTTCTACGACGCGGCCCATAGCCCACCTGCACGGAGGTAGATTATTTTCCTTGACGAGAACTAGTTGCCCTTTTTGTATATTTTCTCTGGTTCGTTGCCATTTGTTTCGGTTTTGAAGTAAATGAAGGTATTCTTTCGACCAGCGATCCCAGTAGTGGCGGCGCATAAGCTCTATGAGTTTCCAATTGTTCCTGATGTCTATTGATTTCATTTCTTCAGGTTCATTAAGTGGTAGTGTGAGCGTCGGACTTCCCGTGAGTAGGTGCCCAGGAGTGAGATAGTCCAGATCTTCTACATCCTCAGATAACGGACTCAGCGGTCTGCTATTCATGCCCGCTTCGATTTGTGTAAGAAGAGTTGCAAATTGTTCGTAGGTTAGCTTCTGTTGTCCGATTACGCGTTTCAGGTGTGTTTTCATTGAGCGTACTGCAGCTTCCCATAATCCACCTGCCGATAGCCAGGATGGAGCGTTGAAATGCCACTCGATTTCTAGGTCATTGATCTCTTTAAAGAACTCTGAAGATAGCATTGTTCTGTATGTTTGGAACTGCTCATATAATACCTTTGCTGCTCCTACAAAGTTGGTTCCGTTGTCGGAATACATATGCTTTGGGGTGCCTCTTCTGGCACACATCCGTTTTAGTGCAGCGATGAAAGTTTGCGTTGATAGGTCCGAAACAAGTTCTATATGTACTGCTTTCGTCCACATACATATAAATATGGCTATATAGCCCTTACAAGTTTTTATTCCGCGACCTTTGTTTATCTTCACATCCACGTGACCTGTAAAGTCCACGCCAGTATGTGAAAACGGTCTCGACGGTGTGATCCTTTCTTTAGGAAGGTTACCCATCAGCTGTTCAGTTGGAGTTGTTGCGTATCGACGGCACCGGATGCATTGCCGCAGTCTCTTCTTGACAGTTCGATTACCACCGATGATCCAGTATTTATTTCTAGTGTAAGCTAGCGTTAATCTTGCTCCACCATGTAGTGTCCGTTGATGTGCCTTTTCAATTAGTAGTTGAGTGAGTCTTCCGTCTCCCGGGATGAGGATGGGATGTTTAGTGTCTACTGGCAAGTTTGAGTGATTTAGACGACCACCGACGCGTAAAACGCCAGCAGAGTCCAAAAATGGGTTGAGTTTCAAAATGGTGCTTTTGGTAGGAAGTTTTCCCCCAACGTTGAGAGATTTTATTTCTTTTTCAAAATAATTCCCTTGTATTGACTTGATGATTACTTCTGTAGCGTTATTTATTTCATTCAAGTTTAGTTCATTACACTCATTTGACCTCCTTTTGTTTCGTAATACATCAGCGAAACGTATTATCCAAGCGAGTATTCTTGTAATACGATCTATGTTGCTATGCCGCTCAAGTAATGAATCGATTAATTCATTTTTAATTGGCATGGGTTCCGTACTATTTGTCGCGTAACAGTTTTTTAGAAAACCCTCAGTTGTAGTATAAGTTTCTTTTAAGTTATTGTCCTGTTTTTCTTGTTCCTTAAGCCATTTAGGACCCTCCCACCACAGGGAAAAGTTCACCAGTTTTGATGGTGGAAGTCCTCTTGTCGCACAGTCGGCAGGGTTTTCGTTCGTTTTTACGTAACCCCAGTTTATCGCAGGTACGATGTTTGTTATTTGTGTCGTTCTGTTTGTTATGTATTTTTCATATTTTGATTGACTTCCTTGAAGCCATGCTAAGACTACTTTAGAGTCGGTCCAGCAGTGTATCCTTAGATCATAATCTGCTAGGATCTTAGTTATCTTTTCTAGTAGCTTCGCAAGCAGAACTGCGGCGCATAATTCCAGCCTCGGTGTTGTAGTTTTCTTTTTGAGTGGTGCCACCTTAGTCTTTGCTGCGAGTAGAGTGGTTACGTAGTGGCCTGTAGGTGACGTAGTTCGGCTGTAGATAACGCATGCGTAGGCTTTCTCGCTCGCGTCACAGAAGGCTTGCAATTCGATCGTTTTGTTTACGTTCTTCAACCATCTTGGTAAAGTGATTTTGTTTATATTTGGTAGATCGGAAATAATTTTCAGCCATTCTTTTTCGATGATATCGGGTACGTTTTCATCCCAGCCAATATTTTGACAGTCGTCACTCCACAATTTTTGAAATAAGAGTTTAGCTTGGATGGTCATTGGAGCCAACCATCCTAGCGGATCGTAGATCTTGCTTATCTCTGACAAAAGCCTGCGTTTAGTGTATGGTGTAGTTTTGTTATTGGCAGGCACTTCGCTAATAAAATGGAATGTGTCGCTTGAGTCATTCCATGTGAGTCCGAGTGTTTTGCTGAACTCTTGCTGCTTGAAATTAAAATCATTGTTGTGACTTTTCTCTTCCCCCTGTAGTTCTTTAAGAATAGATGGTTCATTCGTGGACCATTTCCGTAAAACAAAACCACCTTTCTTTAATAGTTCGCTAAGCTGTTTTTGCAGCAACTTTGTTGTTTCTATGGTATGGTGTCCAGTGATGGCGTCATCCATATAGAATTCGTTTTGCAGCGCCTTTTGGGCCAAAGGGAAAGCGTCGCCTTCATCTTCAGCTAGTTGTTGGAGAGTGCGCATCGCAATGAATGGTGCGACTTTGGTACCGTAAGTAAGAGTACACAGCTGCATCTCTCTGAGGGGTTCTCTGCAGGATTCTCTCCAGATTATCCTTTGCAGATGTTGTTGATCTTGATGAATAAGGATTTGACGATACATTTTTTCGATGTCCGCCGTTAGAACATATTTATAGCTCCGCCATTTTATGATCAGAGATAAAATGTCCTTTTGAAGGTTGGGCCCTTTTTCCATCAGATCGTTAAGACTGTAGCCGGAGTCTGTCTTCATGGATGCATTGAATACAGCTCGCAGTTTAGTCGTTGTAGAGCAAGCCCTTACCACGCCGTGGTGTGGAAGGTAGGCTTGTACTCGACTCTCGGATTCTGTCACTGGTTTCATGTGACCTAATTCGATGTAGTCTCGGATGAACTGTTTGTAAAGTGTAGCGAAGTGTTCTTGTTTCGCCATTTTCTTTTCTAAATGAAGAAATTGTGCTATAGCTTGAGGCTTGGATTTTCCAAGGTTTTGTTCATAGTTGGTGTTCATCGGCATCTTCACGACATAACGCCCGTTGCTTAATCGCTCTGTTGTTTCTGTGTAATGTTTTTCACAGACTTCGTCTTTTGTTGTTGTTTCAGGTTCTGAAGGAATGTCTTCTATCTCCCAAAAGGTTGTTATTTTATCTAGCTCCGTTAGAGTAACTAGACAGTTAAATTGCTTTGTAGCACCGCACAGTATCCAGCCTAACTTCGTCTGTTGCGCTACAGGAGAGTTAATGTTAGGTTTTAGTACTCCTTCTAAGATCACCTCCGAGTAAATATCTGCTCCTAGAAGTAAATCGATGGGCCCTGAGATGTTAAAGTCTGGATCGGCTAACTTAATATTGTGTAGATGTGTCCAGTTCGATGTGTCGATTGAAGAGTTCGGCAGATTGTTGATGAGTTTACTCATCACTAATGCCTCCGTTTGGAATGTATACTCAGAGTGGATGGATTTACATTCCAATTTAATCATCCCTTTACTGGAACCCATTATAGTGCCCACGCCAGTGATAGCCGCGTGCATTTTGTTTCGGGGTAAGTTCAGTCGTTGAGCAGCGTTTTCTGTAATCAAGGTTACTTGAGAGCCTTGATCCAGTAATGCTCGAAGGATGACGTAATCTCCTTCTTTGTTTTTGACCTTGAGTTGAAGAGTCGTTAAGAGTATCTCTTGTTCACCGTTGATGTGATTAGATGTTCGCTCAGCCGCCGTTGAGGTGGTTGGCTTTGATTGTTGCCCTTTCAGATTGTCATCATGAAGAAGGGAATGGTGTTTAAAATTACACGTGCGGCATCTTTTCGTTGAGTTGCATTTGTTGTCGCCGTGACTGAATAAACAATTTTTGCAAAGGTTCAGTTTACTTGTTGTTTGGTTTCGCGTTGCAATATCCATGTTCAGGAATGTCGAACATTGCCTTAGCGCGTGATCATTTTTGCAGAGTGGACATTTCCGTAGCGATGCATGGTAGGTTTTCGTCCATTTTTCTGAGTCTTTAAAGTTCGTTGACTTATTGTTATTATAATTTTTATGTTGGTTATTTGATGAATTATTTTGTTTTACAACGTTTTTCTTAGTTCGCGATGTTTCCAGCGTCATAAATTGTAATTCCAGGAACTCCATAAACTCATCTAAGTCTGGAAGCTCTCTTGAATGTTTCATGTTTTTAATGTAGTCTCCGTAAGTGACATCATCCAGTTTGGAAGACAGTAAGTGCACGATAAGTGGACCCCATACTGGAACATTGATGTCAATGTTCTCTAGGCCATTCAGACACTCTTTGGTTGTGTCGTATAGCTTTTTCAAGTTAGTCGAGCTCGGTTTGTCGATAGATGATTGATTGAGAAGTGTGTCCACGTATGTTACGAAAAGTAGTCGCTTATTGTCGTAGCGATGCTGGATTATATTGAGGCATGAGTCGTAGTTCTCAGCACTCACAGGTAGATGTTTAATTAACTTTTCGGCTTCACCTTTCAATTTAGATTTTAGGAACTTCATCTTCTGCGTTTTGTTTAGCGTTGGATTGTTATGAATCATCTCAATAAATAAATCTCTGAAAGAGATCCAGTTGCTGAAAGCGCCATTGAACTCCGGCAATTCCATCCGTGGTGTTGTTTTTTCGTAATGAGATGTTTCAAAGATTCTTCTATTCAAATCTGCCTTTAGGTCGTCGTAGACTTGTTCCCAATGGTCATATTCTGCTTCATAATCCTTGTCGTTTCCTTGCAGTAAGTAACTTAATTCCCAATGTATTTTGTCAATGGATTCCCACTTAGCGCTTAGTACGTTTAGGTGATCTTGATGTTGCCACTTCTCTTTCATATCATCCAGATTCATTTTGGAGACTGCTCGCTTAAAGGCGTTGAAGTTACATGTTTGGTTACGTAACAGCATTGATACGCGTTGGTTCATCTCGATTTGTTGGTTTACACCAGCTGTATCGAATAGCGGGGTTTCTTGTGGTTGTGGGGTTCTCGGTTTTGAGAAACCCGAAAATCCCGGTTCGTTTAGTAAGTTATCTCGTAGTTGATTCATCGATTGCATTGTTTCATTGAACATGCTTCTTGTTATTTCGAAAATGTTCTTCTCAAAGTAGTCATGGTCGCTCTTAACTGACTCATACTTCTTCAAGACCTCATGATTTGTCCGAAATTCATCCCAGAGGGATTGCAAAGCTTCGATGCGTTTGTTGAGGTAATCTATGGACTTTCTCTTCGCAGAATCCTTTTTGTAGTTAGTTTGCAGAGCCTTGATGTTCTCGTAGCTGCTTTGTTGCTTGGTTATAAGTTCTACAAACTCGACGTAGTCTTCTTTCGACATTGTTACTAGATAGTAGTTGGTTATAGGTGTTGTGTAGTTTCAATCGCAGTGGACGTTATCCCCGCAGATTATTCCTTGTTTACGGTTTTGTAGCGGCAGACGTAATCCCCGCAGGTTTGTAGCAGTAGACGTAATCTCTGCCGGTTCGTAACTTCGATGATTCAAATATTGATTCGACTCACCTTTGTTTGTTGCTCGATGGATCGAAAGGACCAGTGAGGACCAAATGACCCAATCCGGCTCGAAGGACCAAAAAGATGTTGGAGTATTTCGCCGTTGACGATCCTCCAGTAGTTGTTGTAGGTTGTAAAGGATAAACACCAAACCACTAAGTAACACTTTAAAATGTTTATTTGTAAATATAGAAAGTTATGTTTAGTTATCTGAGCCGCACTTATTATTTACTGACACAATACCGCGTGACGGAGGTGTAGTTACGACTAATTAAAATGTAGAGTTTATTATGCAAAATGTATTTCGCTGTATGAGCATTATTGGCTCGTACAGTATATTTATAATTTAAATTAATAATAATCTAAACTAATATTTTAAAGAGGAAAGATGTATTCATTTGTTTGTTACGATTTGGCACAAAAACTAATCAAACGATTTTAAAAAATCTTTCACTATTAGGTACACTGCTTCTAGTGGATTGTTACGCTCTTCACAGAGTAACATAGGCTATATTATATTTTCAAAAAAATTAGAGATCCTTACCTAAATTGGCACAATGTAACCCAAGGTATCAAATTGTTACCTATAAAAGTCATTATTTTGCGTGCAGTGCGATAACTATTGACGATATATAGATTGTGTTCTATATAATAATTGTACTCATGATTGCTCATAAAAAGTCCGCGATGGTATATGCCTAGCTATTATAGTTACGCCACATTAACAGTCTTTATTTAAATTATGAAGTTCAAATACGGGTGGAATGAAATAGTGTTGATATTAGTATCATGATATTAGTCCGTATCCATTTAAATGGTTAGATAATTAAGATTGATTATGTACGCGTAAATTTCACTTTAAATTATTCGAATCGGACTTTTCATTTAGAAGTTATGACGGACATAAAAAGTCTCTAATTATAAATTGTACTTCTTTTTTTTTTTGGATGGGTAATCATTAAATGACTTCTTCCGCTCTGGGCGGAGCGGAAAGGCGTGTCAGACTCTTACTGACTAAAACCCATCCGTGTTCCTTCTAAAGCCCTTTGCGTTCCAGGGCCACGGTGACTCTTTCGAACTAATCGCGTTTACACTTTCTGTAAAAAATATCAAATATTTGACGAATGCCAAAACGGTTTTCGAAAAAATCGATCAACAGCATTAGCAGTTTATAAATTTATACAGGAAACCCTAAGTATAAAAATAATAAAAAATACGCAGTAGGGTTAATGCTTCATATGACCAAAGCTTATGGCAGAGTGCAATATGACATTTTATTAAATAAATGATATAGATTAGGGATCCGCGGGAAGGCATATGAATGGTTCAAATCTTATCTGGAAAACAGAGCACAGCTAGTAGAGATAGAATACTTCAATAACTCTATAAACGAACTTCAAAAGTTTTGGTCTCACATAAAGGCGATTAGCGCATCAATACCACAAGAAAGTGTTATTGGATGTCTTTTGTTTCTCATCTATATCAATGATCTCCCAAAATGTATAGCAGAAACCGGACCTTGCGTTTATTTGCGGACGACATCTCCATTCTCACCCAATGTCACGACAATATGAACTTAAACAGTGCCCTTAATGAAATTCTCGGCAAAATAATAACCTGGATGAACGAACACAACCTTGAAATAAACTTCCAAAAAACTAAACTCATAGCTTTCCATCCCCACCAAAAAACTCCTCTAAATGTACTCTTTTCCTTTAATAACCATATAATAGAAACAGTTAATGAATTCAAACTATTAGGCATAACCATAGACAAAAATATAAATTGGAAGGCACACATACAAAACATAAAATCAAAACTATCAAAATTTTCATATGCTTTCCGGGAAGTCAAAAAATCCACAAATTTACAGACTGCCCTGGTTACGTACTACGCCTATGCTTATGCATGGCTTAGCTACGGCATTATTATGTGGGGATACAGTACAGATGCACCTACACTGTTCACCGCTCAAAAGAAACTTATCCGTATCCTGGTAAATATACAACAGACAGATAGCTGCAAACCCTATTTTATAGAACAAAATATTTTAAGTCTGCCTTGTATATATATACTGGAAATATGCAAATTCGCTCACAAACACCAAGAATTTTACACTAAACGAGAAGACATACAAACAAGATACACACTCCGACACAAAACACGACTCAACCTACCATCATCCCGCTTAAAAATACATTCTACAAGTCCTCTGGTAATGTCAGTAAAAATATATAATATGCTACCTGAATCAATAAGAAATGAAAAAAAACTCCATTTATTCGCAAATAAGTTAAAAAAAAAGTTATTACTAAAAAAATTTTATTACAGTGTCGACGAATATTTAAGTGATAAATCTTTAAAACTTGAAAAATAAAGTCTTTTGCAATGTAAATTCTAATGTTTATGTAATTTTTTTTTTTTTTAAGCATAATTAGATTATTATATATAGGTATTTAAATGATAAGTCCTCTCCACATACTTACTTTTGCTGTGCCCGGTCCACGATAGCAACAAATTGTACTACGTTTAGTCTATTAACAAAAAACTAATATACGTACATATTTACGTTAAATAATAGTTTTTGAATTCGAAACTTTAATTATTTACTTTAATCTAAACTAGTATTATTAATAGGAAATATTGGTTTGTTTGTTTGTTACAAGGCTACATTTAATTCCAGAAGTAATAAGGAATCCCTATTAACTTGAAATATGTAACCCAAGGTGTAAAAAATTTAGTCATAAAATATCTTTCATCGCATGCGCTGCGAAAGCTATTGATGGTACGGTACATACAAATACAAATCCGCGCGGACGAAGTCGCGGGCGAAGTGCTAGTATCTATATAAATGATGTGATTAACTTGGTACCAAATTTAATCTTCATGGACTTAGTGGTTTTTAATCTTTCGTGATAAATCAATGAGTCAATTTTATGTGTACGTCGCAGTCAACTAGCTTATCAGCCGTTTTCTTAAAAGCCGTTTCTTAAAATCGGCGCAGTTAAATGAAAAGGCTACTTTTCATTTAACTGCGCCGATTAATGAGCGACCGTCATCTTTGGTTCAATATCGTTTAATGACTTGCCCATGTCACTTAATATGTCGCTGATTAATCAGCGAGTTCAATGAAAAGGCTAGGCTTTTAATCAAACGGCTGATAAGCTAGTTGACTGCGACGTTCCTCCTTGTTACCTGCGACCCTCTTCGCGCGGTGTTTGGATCAGCCACTAACTAAAAAAAAGTTGAAAATTAAAGGGTGTCCCCATACATATTTGACGCCTGCAACCAACAAAAATGAAATTCATTTTTATTATGGCGGTATAATGGGTAGGTACGGAGCCCTAGGCGCACGAGTTCGTTTTTTATTTGGAAGTCGGTTGTATTTTTTTGTACAAAAAGATTTTTATTTTGCACGTTTTAGTGGTGATACCCCACAACTAAATTGACATTATTCCCATTATGAGTGGTTGTGCTATTTCCCAATAAGGAGTAACTTTGTAGTGCAAGTCCAGACCAGCTCATAGTTAGTTACTTTAGCGTCAACTTTGCTTTTTGAGATTGACACAAACCTAACAATATCTCACTTTACTTGATTTGAAGTTGAGGGACTCACTTGTTTATCTTTGAAGCTCAACGTCCAATGCAAATTCAATAAATATAACTAAACTCAATGCAAAAAGAATCATCAAGACCGGTTCATACACAATAAAGTTAAGTTAAAAATACTTTAATTCAGACCTTGATCCATATTATGTTAGTATTATACAAACTTATAAGCTCCTGTAAGTACAAAAAGATTAAAAGTATTTTTTTTTAATTCATTATATCATTTGCACTCACCTGACGCACCGGGTACATGCACATGTACCTACATGAACCGAATGCGCCATGATGGTGCAACACGGCTTATCACTAATGACCCCCAGAATGCTGTTGACGCTCCCACGCACTCTGCGCATCATGGACGCAATCCTTTTTCACTGTATATGTTGAAACCATCAGTATGTGCTATGGCAAAAATTTCTGACGCACTACAGTAACGTGGAAGCCCCAACAACATCCTGAAGGCATTATGTTACTGAACCCGGAGAGCGCTGTATGCCCTTTGCGTATATCGAACCCACAGAGTACACATGTACAACGATTGGCAATAAGCCTTAAAAAGAGTTATTTTTCACTTGTGTTGTAAACGTGCAAACCTGCGGGCCAACATATTGCATCGAACAGCCAACGCCCTCCGTTCTCTTTCCATATCAGCATCGTCTTTTAAGTCCTCAGTGACTATATGCCCTAAGTATTTAAACTCACGCACCGAGAGGGTGCGTGAGTTTAAATACTTAGGGCATACCTTACAGGGGCACACCTTTAATCATTATCGGTGGGACATGCTCTGGCTTTTTTCGCTTTACCCTGAATACAAGTAATTTGCTTTTCTTAAATTATAGATAAGACCGTGCGTTTCTGCATAGCCCTCGCAGAGCGCCAACAACTTCCTGAGGGCGCTAATTGACGGACTCAGCAGCACCATGTCGTCTGCATAACTAATACATTGACACACAGACCGTCGATAGAACAGCCAACATGTGTGCTACTGAGGCGGACAATCAGCTGGTTTACGTACAGGTTGAAAAGCGCTGGCGAGGTCAAACCACCCTGTCTCACCCCACAGTCCAACCTATACTCCTCGACAATTCATTGGCCCATCTTACGTGATTTGTTTGGTTGTCATACCAATACCGAAACATATTTGTTATGGCATCAGGTACTCCCGCTTCGCGTATCTAACACTACAATGTGCCATACTTAACCAGATAAAATGCCCTGGAAAGGTCCAGAAACGCCACATATACCGGTGTGTTTCTATCCGTGTACCACTTCGTAGTATGCTTGAGGGACAAAATAGCACATTCAGTCGATAACTTTGGCCTAAAGCCGAACTGAGCATCGTGTATTTTTAAACGCTTACTAAGTTGTCTCTCAAACACACCGTCAAGTATTTTAGCAGTTATAGTCGCTAACGAGATCGGTCGGTAATTTTCTTTGTCACTGACGTCACCAGTTCTATTCTTCAATATTTGTACAACCACTGTTCGCATCAACTCAGTGGGTAGGTAAGAGTGTCGGATACAGAACGTAAACAATAACGCAAGTAGTCCCGGGAGATGAGATCCTGCATGTACAAAATGCTCAATGCTAAGGCTGTCATGTCCCGGTAATTTTCCACGTCTCATGTTTTTCATTATGAAACTAAACTTTGCTTAGCTGTAATGCAAGCAGGCACTTCTAACGCAACAGCCTCAGCAATGACGCCTTCAACATTTGACTTTGCGGGTACTTGCAAATTAAAATGTTCCTAGAACAAGTTTGCAATCTCCCCGGGCGTGCTTGCACCAGCGACACTCACTGGAACACCAGGCTTGGGGTTCAATTTCTTGGTATGTTTCCAAAACCCACGAAAGTCTTTCTTTTCGTGTCTTGAAGCCAATATGTCCATTTTAATTCATCCTGTTTATTTTGACAAAACTTAAGTTTTTGTTTGAAAATATTTCTAGACTCAACCATATTGTTATAAATAATTCCAACGCATGGTTTCCCGTGCCAAACCCAGTTTTTAAACTTCAGCCTTGAGTTCCGGTGAGTGTCCCTCACGTATTTATTCCACCCCAAGATAGGTCGACGTTTTCCTACCCCACCTTTAGAATGACTATCATAAGAGGACTCAGTAGCCTTCCGTATCGACAAAATAATTTTCTGATATAAATTGTCAATTACTTCCCTATGTTAGTACTACATAATATGACACATATTATCACAACATTGTCTTAATTTACAAGGAAAATCAATTTGTCTCAATTTAGAATTACTTTCTTTCTTTTGAATTAAATTCCCTCTATAAAACATGCGAGTTTAATATGGAGATTGGCAAGCGGAGCGAGCTTTTCTTTTCGCTGTACATAATTTTGGAAGTTGGTAATGACCATAAAAACAAATTAATGGCATTCCTTGAGGTTTTAATTAACATAAATTAAATAGGTTAACACACTTCTCGAAGTTTTTTCAGTTTGTAACATTTTTAAATAAATTAATGTAGTGCCGCGTGTGCGCTTGTGCGTGTTGTTGCAGTCGTGCTGGCGGTGGCGGCGCCCACTTTGGGCCCCTTCATCGGGCTGCTGGGCTCACTGTGCCTCACCACGGCCGCCATCTTGTTCCCCGCCGTGCTGGACATCAGCGTCTACTACCCCAATGAGTATGGCTTTTGCTGCTACAAACTCATCACTGACATCTTCATCATACTGTTCGGCGCCTTCTGTTGCTGCTCCGGTTGTTATGTTAGTCTCCTAGAGATGATAGACACACTTTCATAGTTGTTTCACCGTTTGTAGGGTCCAAATTGTGAAAACGTGACCCTACTGATACTACTTACCCTCTGCGACTCGACACGTTGACGACTGTGTGGACATCTGTCAATTTGTCTGACTTATGCCCGGTTACTAAGGTTTCAATCGGTGGTTTATCTCTCCGTTAGCGCTACTTGTCATGCAACCATTTTTTGGTTGGTGGTTAACAGACAAATAAACGACCGATAAAATACCTAGGCAAAAAAGATAGATCTCTGATACCCATCAGAGATCTATCTTTTTGAATTGACATAATTTCAGAAAACTAATATGTATATGAACATAATCGGGGCTGTTAAAAAGATAATGTATAATAATTTTGATGATATATACATACGTAGAACACTCAGGGCCACCTCTACGAGTGAGTGACCGCCATAAGGCTGTACTGCATTATTTCGATGCTGTATCGTCGGGTGATCATCATGACACCATCACTGTTCCGTCAATGTACCACCGCACTCGCAACTCGCGAGGAATTGCCGCATGTCCACAACAAATCGTTGTGTAATTTTTTAATATGAATGTTGTGTTCTGACGTGCAAGCAAGTTGCCTCTCGTTATAGATTGAAGTTACAGGACACATCCCCGCGATACACTTGCTCATGGAGGTAGCGCCTTAGTGCGCGACTCCAACACGCATTTTTCTAAAGTTTCTTTGCAATCGCATAAACGCCGCAAAGAACCTGTAGTTGATAATTTTATAGAAGTTACAATTTTTTACATTGCACATGTTCAAGAAGCTTTAAATGTTATTATCTAAATGAAATTACATCATTTTAAAATGAAAAAAAAATATGTTTGATTTGTTTAAATGAGGGGCTTATTTTATGGGAAACTCAGCAGCAGCTGAAAGCACCTGTAGCGGCATCAATGCCGCCATAAGAAAACTAACGAAACAAAATATGTACCGCAACAAAAAGAGACGCAGCGCCATCTATACCACCAGCGATAAAGAAAGAAAGAAAAAGTATTAAATTGCCACAAAACGACATACATACATAAGTGGATTTTGCCTAAAGTAAACCCTAAACGATAGTGTTAGTAGTTCTCAAATTATGTTAGTAAAGACAAACAACTGAATAAAATGCTTCATCGCGGTATCAGAGTTTTCCGTGCAATTTGAACACATACAACACTCTGAATTTCAACTATCGGGCAGTTACCCACCAGGCACAACAACCGTTTGGTTGGAGATCCTCCCTTTTCTATTGAGGTTTGCGGGACTTTACACCTTGTTTCACATACCTCTATATACCTACCACATTTTTTTAGGAAACAAGCCGACTTCAAACACGAGTAAACAACTTCTATTATCTATGCTAGGAGGAAGATGTATGTATGAAAAATCTTATTCCTTGAGCTAATAACTCGAAACTTGGTACAAATACTGACCCAAGTGAATTATAAAGGTTGATACTATTAGTTTTTTTCAAAACTACCCCTCAAGACATTTTAGGGGTGCTAAAGTTTATATACCTACCTACAATTTATTCCTTGGGTTTCTATCCCATCCATCCATCCCTTGAGTCACATGAACTTGTCGATAACAAGTGGAATATTTCCACAAGATCTGCAGTTATAAAACCTTTATTCAAAAAAGGAAGTAAACAGTCTATGGTGAATTATAGGCCTATTGCATTATTATCAATATTTTCAAAAAAATTCGAAAAATATATTTTTGGTGGTTAATTCATATCTTAAAAAGAATAAAATTTTGTGCAATGAACAAAAGGCCTTTCGACTAAACAAAACCATAAATATGGCAATTTATGAATTCATCCAAAATGTTATCTGCCACGTTGACAAAAGAGTTCCAGTTTGTGCTATTTATTGTGATATGTCACAGGCGTTTGATTACGTGGATCACAATATATTAATCAGTAAACTTGACGCATACGACATAAGAGGCAATGTTTTAGATTTAATTCGATCCTATTTAACGAATCGTCAACAGATAACGGTAATAACTAGAGTGAATCCTAAAACAAAAAAAGAAGAAACATTCAGCTCCGTGACGAAAAATATGTCACATACGGTGTTCCTCAAGGCAGTGTGTTAGGGCCGCCGTTGTTTACTATTTATATCAACGACTTTCCAAAGGCAACGATTCAACCTATGACTTTATTTGCTGATGACAGTACAGTTTCAATTGCATGTAATTACATTAACAATTATTATTATAAATCTGACATAAATCATTCACTGACATCTATTATTTCTTGGCTTGATAATAATAATTTAACTAATGCCCGTTTCCTCGGTTTAATTATGGACAGTAAACTAAATTGTAAAGAATTAAAATTGACAAACTATGTAAAAAAATCAGTAGTCAATCATATGCTTTGTACCAACGTGCTCCATCCATCAACACTGATGTGTTACTCTCGGCTTATTATGGACTTGTTGAATCTGTCCTCAGATATTTTCGGATTTCTGCAACTCTCGACACTCCATCCTTCCCTGGAAACAGATTAACGATCCTACCCATTTTCTACTTGAATGGTGGCAGGTTGTCTTCTTTGATGACCACAAGACTGTTAAGGACAGTCTTGTGGTCATCTTTATTGTGTGTCCACTTCGTTCTGCGTTGTAACTCTGACACATATTCTTTGGACCATCGTTCCCAAAAATGTTGTCGCAGCTGTTCCAACCGATGGTAGCGATGATCGATGAGCGATGAAATCCTCAGTGGCAGGCGCAGTCAACGGCCGGCCAATAAGGAAATGTGCAGGTGTGAGTGGAAGGTAATCATTTGGATCTGTGGACATAGGTGACATAGGACGGGAGTTCAGGACGGCCTCAACCGTACCAAACTCCTCGTAGGTTAGTTTAGCATTACCTACAACACGTCTCAAGTGATATTTGCACGACTTCACTCCTGCCTCCCATAAACCACCAAAGTGAGTAGCATAAGACGGAATGAAACTAAATTTAATATTATTACTACTAGCAAAATCAATTATTTCGTTGTTTACATACAACAAAATTCCTACCGTTATCGGTAAAAAACTTGACACGGCTTACTGCGTCGTGATATGAATCGTTTGAATGCCAATAAATGTCCTGAGTCGACAATGAACCAACTAATTCTAAATGCACAGTATTCTACCTACTATCGAACTATTAATCTCGCTCACGGTCAATGAACCGGTTTTGCGACCTTGACCGACACGCGATGCACGTAAGTTAAAAATGTACCGTAAGACATACGCGACTGTTCTTTGCAAACGATTAAAACAAGAAAACCTTTCAAAATCAACTATAATATTATTAGTTTCTACAGTTAGTAAATGAATAGTTTTAGAACATTTTAATTCCGGTAACTTAATCAACTCAATTTCATTAGTATTTGTTGTCAAGCAACATGAAGTCGGTTCACCAAGAAAAGTCGGGCCACACCACCACAAACTAGTGTTGTCTCCCTTTAATGAATCAAAAGAGCGCCTCGTGATAAGGTATCAGCAAGATTCTCCTTACCTATAATATGCCACCAAGTAGTGTAGTTTGTTAATTCGTTGATTTGCACAAGCCAGGCTTGAACGATAGTGGAGTCAGTCCAGAAATAAACCTTATCAAATTGAATCCTAAGAGAATTTATAATTTTATTTAGTATATAGTTTAGCTCCAAGTAAAGCTCCACACAGTTCAAGCCGTGGAATAATATACTTAACGCTTTAATGGGTGCGGAAACGAAGCAATATTGAGAAGATATCATTTTGTAACCTAGGGTCCACGCATTGAATATCATTCAACGAATTATTATTAGAAGTGGTCGCGCTTGCATCGAAAACGACACGCAATTTTGTCGTTACGCAACTTTCACGATATACCCCATGATGTGGTACAATATAATACGGCTTATTTAAATGATTAAATCCTCAACATGCGTCATGTGACCTAATTGCTCATACTCGTGCATAAATTCACAATATATTTTTTATACTGTGGCAAACGATCTAGTTTCTTCCCCTAAGATAAAAAACGCTGTTTAGCAGAATTATATAAATCACCCAAACAATCAGGTGATTGTTTAAATGGCATTCCTACAGAAAACCTACCGTGCTGATCACGTTCAGTAGTCTGCAAAAACAACTCTTCACAAAAACGATCTTCCTCAGTAATAACGGAAGGGATAAGTACTTCTTCAATTTCCCAGACCTTTCGTAATTTAGAATCAACTAGAGTCAAATTGCACTGAACTTCAGACATGCTGGCCGCTAATAAACGATTATTATTACAAACTGGACCGGATATTATCCAACCTACCATAGGATCTTGTAGGTAAGGACCGGAGTGAAGTTTTATTTTCTTTTCTTTTAGCAAATCCCAAAAGACATCGGCGCCTATTAATAAATCTATGTCACTCGGTACATAAAATGTGGGATCTGCAAGTGAAATATTACTAGGTATACTTATAGCATCACTATTAACATGTGTTGACGGCAACTTTGAAATGATACTAGGCAACACTAAACAATGTAAGGTTATATAAAATCATACACCTTAGAACGCATATTAATTTTGCACTTGTGACTGGACTGTGAAACGGTTTGTCCAACGCACAGTGGTTCGAAATCGACGCTCCGTGGACATTGAAATCAAAATGTCTTTAGGCGATAAATAAAAATCGGAACGGCTTTATTTCAGTATTATTTATAATATTTGGTAATATGACAGCTATAGACAGCACCATATCCGAAAAAAAAAATATGTAATATTTTTTTGTATGAAGAAAAACACAAAAGTTGTTTTTTCTCACAACTTAATAAAACTTAAAGTCTGCGGCTTACATGGGGTGTTGTCCCACATGAGGCGATTCCGAAATGCTATAACACGCACACCCATGCGCGCCGCTTCACTCACAGCAGAGTGTTTATGATTTTACGTTGATTTAGGTGTTATCTTGAAAAATATACAAAGTAATTGACTTTAGTGTGCTAATTTTATTATAAATAATGAGAAATAATGGAATATACAATATAAAAATACTAGAAAACACTCAAGTAGAGACCCATTTACAATAAAAATATTTTTTTAAATATTTCTTAAGATAATTTAATTCGTTGATAGTAGATTATGTCAGTAGATAAAAAGTTTGACTTCTTAATTAACATTAAAAAAATATATTTTTATTAGTACAAAAACTTATAACTAATACAGAAAAATACTAAGAATAGGCAATTTTATTGTATAAATAAGAAATATATTATTTCACCACTTCAGTCAGATCAACTTCAAGAAATTCAGTGGATATCTCGAAGGAATTTAATACATATTATTTGATATCTTTGGGATACGTACACATACCAACTGGAAACGATAATTACATAGTAATGATTGTTTGTTGTAAGCTGTTCGTAATCTCAAGTTTAACAGGAAATCAATGCTAAATGCATGCTAATTAACTTTTATATTAATGATAGTAATTTAGTTTCATCTCATTAGTGCAAATTGCAAATATTGTTAACGAGTTAAGATACATTAGTTAAGGGCTATTTTTACGAAGTGTTTAACTAACTACTATTAATTAAAATACGATTAAGAGGGTACTTTATATAAATAGGGACAACAGCGTCAAAATCATTAGTTTTTGTCAGCAACTGTTCGCGCTATAACATAAACTTCTTGCTTACGTACTTACTTATTATCATGGAAGGATTTTATACAAATTTGGACATATTCATATTTGTGAAAAACAAAAGTTGCTTTTCGCAGCCCAGTATTTTGTTAGAAGCACTTCTAACCAAAGCGACAAATTTTTCTGAAGAAGAACAAAAAAAAATAAAACAGTTTCGTCAAGTGTATTTGTGTGTTTTGCATAGAAATTGGAAATCGTGTAATCGAACGATGCATACATTCGTCAAGAAGTATGAGACTTGGCTAGAAAAAGAGATCAAATGGCCCAACTTCATTAAAGACAGATTTGTACAAAGTGAAGAAATTGGATTGGTATCAATCGACTCTGTTACTGATACTGTTGAACCTTCAACCTCAAGTGCTAGTGGTATAAATAAAGGTGCATCCACGTCCAAAGTAACTACATGTACTGTTAGCACTACAACACTAAAAAGGAGCCCAAGAAAACCTTTCTCAGAATTATGCCAAAAACAGAAGAAGAGAAGAATAGAAGAACTTTTAACGCACGACTCTCAGGAACTTGCATATGCTGCTGCAGTGAGTTGTGGTGAGGAGAATGAGGACGTGAAAGATTTAATAAAATATATTACCGAGCATCCTGAAAAAGCAGCAGAGATCAAGAATTTTTTGAAAGGCAAGACAACTATTAACAAGTATTCATCAGAGAAAGCGTTGGGTATATTGATTTCTTTGAAATTGTCGAAGTGGCAGTATATAACTTTAAGGGAAACTGCGAAAGAAAGTGGAGTAGATTTGTACCCAACATATTATTCAGTTTTAAACGCTAAGAAGGCATGCTATCCTCCTGAGAGCGATATTGAAGTGACCGAACGAGGAGTTAAAGTAAAACTTCAAGCTATTTTGGACATCACTGTCACTCGACTTGCCAAAACATTAAACTTGGACCATTTGCAAGATAAAGAACTCATCTTAATCTGCAAATGGGGCTTCGATGGTGCGTCAAATCAAAGCAACTACAAGCAATGCATGAATGTAGATGAAGATGACTCTAGTGTTTTTATGTGCTCTTTTGTGCCCTTGCAATTGATGTGTGGTGACGATTTGGTCTGGGAAAACCCAAAACCTTCTTCTACAATGCTTTGCAGACCAATTTATTTCAAGTTTGTCAGCGAAAATAAGTTGGACATGAAGGAGGAAATGGGTTTGATCGATGCTGAAATTAAAGCATTAAAGCCATCTATCATTGAAAATAATATACAAGTTAAACATTCAATGTTAATGACCATGATAGATGGCAAAATAGCGTCTCACCTGTCACAAACCTCTATGCAAACATGTAACATCTGTAAAGCTGTACCAAGTGAAATGAATGATTTGGAGAAGATTCACATGTAAGTTGAATATTGGAAATCTATGTTAAAATATATATCATTTTTTTTATTTAATTGAAAAACACTTTTAACCTTTTTATTCATACATATTTTAGGAAATCTGTATCATCTGATATTTACAAGTACGGTTTGTCGACTTTGCATGCATGGATCAGATCCATGGAATGCCTGCTGCATATCGCTTACCGATTAGATTTTAAAAAATGGCAAGCCAGAGATGAAGCTAGTAAAGCAGCTTTGAAAAGTCGCAAACAGACGATACAGCGAAAATTTCGAGAGGAAATGGGACTCCTGGTGGATATCGTAAAACAAGGTTAGTTGATTTATTTATTTTGTATAATATCAAAGGGTTTTCTAGTTAGTGGAATATTATAAAACTTATCTAATAATGTTCTCATGTCAGTATTTTTATATAAAGGTGCTGGAACCACGAATGATGGCAACACGGCTAGAAAATGTTTCCAGTGTCCTGAGAAGACTGCAAATATCACTGGATTGAATCAGGAGCTCATCCAAAAATTCGCAACTATTCTCCGTGTTGTATCATCAGGACAGTCTATTAATATTGATTTGTTTGCCAATTATCTCGACGAAACTGCGCAGCTGTATGTGGAACTCTATGGCTGGTATTTCATGCCTTCCAGTATCCACAAACTTCTGCTGCATGGAGCCGAAATAATAAAACATTTCAACATTTTACCTATAGGAAAGCTATCAGAAGAGGCATCTGAGGCCCGAAACAAAGATTTTAGAAAACTCAGGGAACATCATACGCGGAAATTTTGTCGCAGAGCGACAAACCAAGACATCTTTAATGGTTTCATCGTATCCTCAGACCCATATTTGTCAAGCATTCGACCTAAACTGATAAATAAGAGTAGAAATGATTTAACTGAAGAAATGAAGTCGCTTCTTTTAATTGACCCGGATACCATGGATAAGGAAAACATTGAATTTGCTGAGGTGCCAAGTATGGTGGATTCCGATTTTGAATTCTTTGATAGCGATGACGAAACTCAGTAGACCAGATTTTAATGTTTGATGTTTTTGTGTTAATTTTATATATTTCTCAATTATACAATTGCCTATTCTTAGTATTTTTCTGTATTAGTTATACGTTTTTGTACTAATAAAAATATATATTTTTTATGTTAATTATGAAGTCAAACTTTGTATCTACTAACATAATCTACTAACAACGAATTAAATTATCATAAGAAATATTGCAAAATCTATGTATATTGTAAATGAGTCTCTATTTGAGTGTTTTTTTTAGTATTTTTATATTGTATATTCCATTATTTCTCATTATTTTTAATAAAATTAGCACACTAAAGTCAATTACTTTGTATATTTTTCAAGATCACACCTAAATCAACGTAAAATCATAAACACTCTGCTGTGAGTGAAGCGGCGCGCATGGGTGTGCGTGTTATAGCATTTCGGAATCGCCTCATGTGGGACAACACCCCATGTAAGCCGCAGGCTTTAAGTTTTATTAAGTTGTGAGAAAAAACGACTTTTGTGTTTTTCTTCATACAAAAAAATATTACATATTTTTTTTTTCGGATATGGTGCTGTCTATAGCTGTCATATTACCAAATATTATAAATAATACTGAAATAAAGCCGTTCCGATTTTTATTTCTCGCCTAAAGAAAATTTGATTTCAATGTCCACGGAGCGTCGATTTCGAACCACTGTGCAACGCCACAAACACGTATAGAGGACTGTATGATAGGTATTTTCAAACTATTACATAAGCTTTGAGCTATAAAACAATTTTGACTGCCGCTGTCAAGCAGAGCGCGCACTGTGTGATAACTGTTATCAATATCAACAGTCTCAACTAACGCCGTAGACAGCAAAGCAGTCTGTAACGATTTAGCATTATCTGTGAAAGCGTCCCCGCTACGATTATCAATATTGTCAGCTGTTTAACTAACGCAGTGTAATACAGAAGACTGTAGCAACGCATTATTGATAACGGAACGATGTGGTGACGTATTTGGAATACTGCTATTATTTACATGAATTAACGCGTTATGTTTTTGTTGCCATAATTTGCAATGACCGAAATTACAATTTTCAATTGTGTTAGTGTTTGAACGTAAACAGTTTAGACAAACGCCTTTTGACTGAACTAAATTTAATCTTTCTTGTACCGACATATTTAAAAACTGAACACACGAATATAACGTATGTTTACCACTACATAGCGGTCATGTCAAACTGTGTTTATTTGTTTTACCTTTTGTAACTGATGAGACTTTATTATTAGGTATTATTCGCACTCTCATAACTAAGTGTAGTTTGAGAATCGGACTGCCTTCATGATCAGCTGATTGTCTATCCTCCTGTTTACTTTGTGAATATAACTGCTTAATTTTACTGTTACTCAATAAAATATGAATTAATCATGTCAACATGTCAGACCTATTGTTTACAAACGTTAATTTAGTCTTCTAGTTTTATAGGTTTAGAGGGTTTGTTAGAATCAGAGATAAGTGAGCTTCTGTAGTTCTCCCACTCGCGTTTAGTAGCAGAATCAAGTTTACTGACAACTAAATATAAGTAAATCCTCAAGTAAAGAATCTGGTTCTTTAAGAGAATTTAGGGCTCTTAAATTACGTAAAACGCAATCCACCAACGTTCTGATCTGTGCCGGACATTCTTTACCCAGTGAACGTGCCGCAAACGTCTTGACACGGTTGTGTATCAATAGCCCATTATTTTGATACCTTGCTTCAAGCAGGTCCCACGCGTTACAGTAGTTAGCTGCTGTAACCTCTAACGAAATTATTACATGTAACGCAGATCCACTGAGCGACGACTTTAGGTATTGAAATTTCTGTATAGGATCTAAGTCGTCGCAATCATGTATCATTGAAACATACGAGTTCCTAAACTCTAACGATTTATCGAAGGAACCGTCAAAGGCAGGTAACTTTATCTGCGGTAATTTAATAGACACAGGTTTACCGGAATTTCCCTGAGAATTATTTAGTCCGTTTTTCTTACAGTCGCCTACCATGTGCTTTGCTATTGCTACAATTGAATAATATTGGCACTCGAATGAATCTCTGTAATCTAAATGTGAATCTAAGTGTAAATCTTTTTCATCCACAATTCTTTCTATTTTGGATTGCACATCGTTAATCTCGGCAAAGAAAATGGCTGCCGAATGAATACGCACTTGCACTTCAGTTTTAGTCACAGAATCCAAACATGATCTATCTAACTTATTGATATTATTTGCAAACAATGTTAATCTACCTTTAATAACACCACGTTGTTTTTTAAGATCAACTAATACCTAGTCAGAACGAGAAATAGTTTCATCATCGCTAATTTTGGTAGTTTACGATAGTACACTTCTGGACACATCTATTGGCCCACCTTGTATTTTCAGTTTCGTTTGGTCCTAGCTAAAATTTTATATTAGGTCGAGCAAAAAGTTTTTATGCAGTTTTGAACCTGGCACATTCACAATTTCATTCAATAGTCTTTTTTTGAATTTCGAACACAGAATTTAAAGAAACAAAAGATAATTTGGAGCCTGTTTGTTGATATCAAACAATCGAATACTAAGAAAACTTGGTTTTATTGGTTTACTTGGATTTAATTATTGACAAAGTGATTGATATCTTTGGTTTTGCAACAAACATTACTTATTCTTAACATTAAGGTGAGGTCTATCAATAATCTATGGATACTTCACCTGAAGTCGCCGCCCAAGCTGTGGCACTTATTCAGGCCGGACACAGCCAAAGAAACGTGAGTGATCAACTTAATTTAAGTCGATCTGCGGTCCGAAATGTTTATCGGAGGTACCTAGAGACTGGCGGCTTTGTTCGTCGCCAAGGAAGGCCACGATCTCGGGTCACAACTGAAAGGCAGGATCGATTCATCGTGACGACCAGCTTGAGAAATCGTCACCTTACCTCCATTGAGATACAAAACCAACTTCGCGACTTCCACGGAGTATCTGTGAGCGCTCGAACTGTTCGGAGAAGGTTAAAAGAACGCGATATGGTACCACACAAGCCAGCTAATGGGCCCAAACTAACGCGAGCCCACCGAACAGCGCGCCTTCATTTCGCACGCAGTCATTTAAATTGGACACAGCAAAATTGGAGCCGTGTACTCTTTTCTGATGAGTCTAAAATTGTGTTACATGGCAATGACGGAAGGAAGAAGGTCTACCGACGTAAGGGAGAGCGTTTCGCACAATGCTGCTTTGAAGAGAGGGTTGCTTATGGCGGTGGCTCATGGACTGTCTGGGGCGGTATATCCGCGAGCGGCAAAACTCAACTTGAGGTTGTTACAGGACCACGGCTGCCAACATTAAATGCTGAAAGGTACATTCGTGAGTGCTTGGAACCTCACGTGATACCATACGCGGACTATGTGGGCCCAAATTTCCTTTTTATGCATGATAATGCAAGAGCCCATGCGGCCGGCATCGTCAAGGAATATCTTCGGGATGTGAACATCACAGTTATGGACTGGCCAGCCAGAAGCCCAGACATGAACCCCATTGAGCACATGTGGGACGAGCTAAAAAGACGTGTTAGGGCTCGTCAGCCAGTTGCCCAGACGATGCAGGAGTTGAAAACTGCCATAGAAGAGGAATGGGAGATGATCCCTCAAAATTGCATAGAGCGGTTGATAAACTCTATGCCTAATCGTATGAGAGCTGTGGTAGATGCCCATGGAGGCAACACGCGTTATTAAATTAAACCTTTATTTGATAAAACATGTTTTTTATTCAAAAATCAATTGCCTTTAACAAGGCGCATATCCGACTTGTTAGGCGTAGCTCCATGTCGTATGGTATTCTGAATTCAAATTTAAAACAATACGATCGAAAAAGATGGTAAAATGTATCAGGTTTAAAACTGCATCAACAGTTTTTGTTCAATCTAGCAATCATATTTCGGTAGGGGCCATCGAAACCTAAACTCTAAGGTGGGCCAATAGATGTGTCCAGAAGTGTATAATATCTAATAGTCACCGGTGGTTGCAGTTGCGTCGAGCTCGAGCGACGAGTATTTCTCCCCGCCAACGTCGCCAACACCTGTGCGTCGGCAGGGGAGAGGCCGGCCACCGAGAAGCTTGGGATCTAGAGGCCAACCGGCCCCGAGCCGGGTCCCCGCTGCCGGTGGTTGTGTGCAGCGCATGCGATGGACTCAGTCCATGAATGAAAACGTCATGCGCGCATACCATGGGTCTACAGAGGGGGAAGCTAACCTCACTGCGTACCGTGGCAGGATGCTGTCTCTGTTTCAGGACCTGGAACCAACTGTGAACGTCTCGGCCCAACGATTGTCGAATCAGGTGCGGGTCATCCAACATAATTACAGGTTGGACGATGCCGCACTTGAAAGGCTGCGCTCAGAGGTACTGAGCAACCTTATCATCTCGACCCCAACACAGACCGTGGTACAGGCGCCAGCCAGTGGCGCAATCACACCGCGGCCCAACAACGGTAGTGATGAGCTAGATGATAGGGTTGTCACGGTAAGTAGCAACGATAGACTGAGGAGCGCACTGGAGGATGCGCTTCGCGAGTATAGATTAACACCAACCGAGCTTAGGCCCCGACTAACACGTTTACCTTTGCACAAAAAGAATAGGGCGTTGGTGTGTGTTTTGGACTCGCTGCTGCAGAACATCTTTGAAAACAGCGACAGCCTCGTTGATACGCACTCAATCCTGTTTTGCGGGGCTGTTGCGGCATGTCGTATAGCAAACGTTAAGTTTTCTAGTTGTGACGAAGCTATACGACCGAAGCCTGCTGAACCAGCCTGGCAGTGCAGGATCGAGGGGCGTATCGATGAGGCTAGGGCACTCATCGGCAAACTATACTGCTTCAGGGAGGGCAACACACGACCACGTGTGATGCGCTTTGTGAGGCGTGCGTTTTCGGGGACTGGAATCAGCCCCCGAGAATACACGTTCCGTGTCACAGAGCGCATCGACTTCCTGAAGCAGAAAGTTTGTGCATGGGCAAACCGTATTCGGCGGTATAAGCGGCGGGTTGACCGATACTCGCAAAATCGCATGTTCCAGAGCGATGAGAGGTGGGTATTGTAACACCAGGGACTCCGCTAGTGTTACTTATTGTGATTATTATAAAATGAAACGATATTGGAGATTTATAACTCTAAATATATTTTGGCATCTGCCTTTAGTGAACGTTGGAACCAGAGTCTCTTATAAAAAAACAAAACATATTTTCACATTCGTATTTCAAATTCTTTTAATTTTCACCTGACGCTTCCAAAGGCTATCTTGTCTGCCAGAGACCTGCAGACAAGGATATCCTCCTTACAGTATACAGAGCTTGGGACCTGAACAAAGTGTGACAGACGTTTACCGCCCGGATGATGTCGCCACGAGTACATTCTGCCGCAGCATCTGGTCGGTGCCCATCTGTCACGCTGAGGGTGGCTGGATGCGCGATGTCGAGCGCGTGTGCGAAGCTATACCACAAATGGAAAAAAATACTATAACCACACTGGATATAGCCAAAGCAGTCCGTCCGTTATCGAATTGGAAATCTCCTGGACCGGACGGACTGCACAACTTCTGGCTGAAGTTGTATAGCAGCTCACACGCGCTCCTGGCATCTCAATTCCAGTCATCCTTAGAGTCTGGGTCGCTACCACAGTTTCTAACAACTGGCATTACCCACCTGCTCCATAAGACAGGTAGTCCCGCGGAACCCAAGAATTATAGACCGATTACTTGTTTGTCGACGGTCTATAAACTTCTTACATCTATCCTGAGAGCGAAAATTAATGAGCACATTGAGAGTAACTCAATTATGTCCGCCTCTCAGAATGGATGTAGGAAGGGGTCCCGCGGTACTAAGGAGCTACTCCTCATAGACATGGCCATAAGCCAACAGGTTCGTCGATCCCGCAAGGATCTGTCGACATTTTGGATAAATTACAAGAAGGCCTATGATTCTGTGCCACATGCATGGCTCATGAAGGTGTTGGAGATGTACAAAATAGATGCAACTCTACGCACCTTCCTTGAGTCATGTATGAGGCAATGGCAAACAGTCCTTCGCTATCCAGGATGTCAACCGATCCAAGGGAGTGATGAGCGTGTATGGATTAAACGGGAAATATTTCAGTCGACAGTTTGAGTCCAATTTGGTTTTGCTTAGCTCTGAATCCTCTAAGCACACTGCTGGAGGATTCAGGCCTAGGCTATTGGTTGAGAAGAGGTGGTCAGGCCATATTGATGGAATTTGGTGTGGACAAATGTGCAGTCATGCATGTAAAGAAAGGGGAGATTATGGAATCTGAGGGAATTCAACTCTCGGATTCCATACAGGTTAGATCCCTCAGCTCAACCGAATCCTACAAGTAAAAGGGTATGTCGGAGGCGTTGGACATTAACGGTACTGACATGAAGCAATCGCTGAGGGAGCGCTTCTTTGGCCGCCTGAAAAAGGTTTTAAACAGCCTTTTGTTAGGCGGAAATAAGGTGCGCGCCTTCAACGGTTGGGTCATGCCGGTATTAATGTACACTTTCGGCATACTCAAATGGACTCAAACCGAACTCGACGCCCTGGATAGGAGGGTCCGTACACTGCTGACCGCAAACCGGATGCATCACCCACGATCGTCGGTGATGAGACTGTACATCCTACGGAAGTGTGAAGACCGAGGCTTTTTAAATGCTAAGACTCTCCACAACCGCGAGATGTGCAGTCTCAGAGAATATTTTCTCAAAGCCGATGTGGGTATGCACCGAGATGTGGTCGCAGTGGACAAGGGACTCACTGCGTTGTCCATGGCTAAAGAGAACTGCGCAAACCTGTGATACTTGCTACAGATGACCGCAAGGAGGTATGGAAAGGAGCTTCACGGGCGCTTCTATCGGGCTCTTTATGGGTCCGATGTAGATTTCTCAGCGTCCGTGGTTTTGTCTGTGCGATTATGGACGAAGTTATCTTGACGAACAACTATCGGAGGCATATTATGAAGGACGGGACGGTTGACGTGTGTCGGGCATGCCACCGTCCGGGTGAGTCCATAAGACATATTATCTCTGGTTGTTCTCGTCTTGCTAACGGCGAGTACTTGCACAGGCATAACCAAGTGGCCAGGATTATCCACCAGCAACTTGCTTTAAAATACAAACTTGTAGATTCCGAAGTACCGTATTACAAGTATGTGCCCGACCCAGTTCTCGAAAATCGCCATGTCACGTTGTACTGGGATCGGTCTATCATCACTGATAGGACCAATAAGCCAATAAGCCTGACATAGTGGTGATAGACCGATTAGCGCGCCGCACAATGATAATAATCGATGTTACCATCCCGCATGACGAGAACCTTGTGAAGGCTGAGAAAGAGAAGCAAATCAAGTATCTCGAGTTAGCACACGAGGTTGTCGACATGTGGAATGTGGACTTGGCTGTCATTGTGCCGATTGTCGTTACGGCCAATGGCCTGATGGCCAAAAGCCTCGACGACCATCTGTTGAAGCTGTCGTTACGCGGTTGGATAAAGGGCCTGATATAGAAGGCAGTACTCCTCGATACGGCTCGTATTGTGAGGAAGTTCCTTTCTCTGGAGCCCTAACCACCGGTAGCTTGGACCTTGCTCCCGACACCGGCGGACTACTGCTTTTTATATGTTTAAATGTTTTTTTTTTGAATGTGTGTGTGTATTTTTTAAGAAATATTTAAAAATATAAATTAGTATGTAAGTGAAATGAATAAAGAGAATAATGATATAATTAGTCTATCAAAACTACCCCCAAATGGAGTTTAGGTGTTGTTAAAGTTTGGATGGAAGAATCTTAACTTAGTCCGATGAAGTTGAAACTCGACACAAAAGATTTAGATAAAAAAAAGAATTTGTATTTGGATGAAGACGAGTGACGAAGTTTTTAGGGTATAAACAATCTAAAAGTGGAGTAACTGAAATGGATCTAACGATTTTTGTGATCAACCCCAAACGGTTGCGCTGATCCTGTGATCTTAGTTCTCTACCCAACCTACCCATTAAAGGGTTGTTAAAATTCCAGAGGAGGCGTTGAATTTCGTGGAATACCTACTAGAATCTCGCGCGGACGAAGTCACGGGCGAAATGAAACTCGACAATAATAGCGTAGTCGTCTCGGTCATGTTTTGGGTCACACTGCTGAGCAGAGAACGAAATATTCAATAACTCCAGTGCAACCACCGATAAAGTAACTTAGGCATATACAAGTCGTGGTAGTCCATCGTTGACCTCAGCATCGCTTTCCATCAGGCGAGATTAAGAGGGGACACTAGTGCCGACGAATTTGAAAAATATTTACTTGAAGAAACTATTGCCGTCGTGCTACGCCCGACCAAGCGAGCTATGTGTGAACGAGTAGTGTATTTGTGCACGTAAGAGCCGGCGCGGCCGCCCGATTCCCGCGCCTTCCAAGCTTGTACCATTCATGTTACCGATTCGCTTTTTGTGCGCCTCAGTCGGATCGGAGATATTTTTGTTTGCAGCGTGCGTTATTTGTGATACCTACTTCTTCCTTACCCACCAACACTTATTATTGAGTTTGACTTAGCTATTGTTTATGGACTCGATTCTTTGGTACTTATGAAGAAAGACATAAAAAATGCAGCAAACCACATAGGTATTTGGAGACCATAGTAATTGCTATGCTTACTTTTGCAACCAAGAAAAATAGAAAAACCGGCCAAGTGCGAGTCGGACTCGCGCACGAAGGGTTCCTTACCATTATCTATAAAAACGGCAACAATATCACGTTTGCTGTATGGTAGCCCCCCTTAAATATTTGTTTTATTTTATTTTAATTATTTATTTTTAAAGTGAATATATATCTAATATCCTGTGAATATTTCAAGCGTCTACCTGTTGCCGTTATCAATAGCGGGCAAAACCGAGCAAAAAAATCACGTTTGTTGTATGGGAGCCCCCTTAAATATCTATTTTATTCTGTTTTTTAGTAATTTTTTTTAAAGCGGCAACAGAAATACATCATCTGTGTAAATTTGAACTGTCTAACTATCACGGTTAATGAGATATAGCCTGGTGACAGACGGACAGACGGACATTGAAGTTTTAGCAATAGGGTTCTGTAATAGGGTTCCGTACCCAAAGGGTTAAACCCTTTGGGTACTGAACCCTAAAAAAAACTCGAATTTGGTTCCAGATCTGCAAAAAAGCGGTTTATGGACTGATGTCCAGAATCACGCGAAGCATTTAGCGTCAAATGCAGAAAGCCTCATACAAGACGATAATACGGTTGAACAATTTAACAATGTTATTGCAAAATTTATTGGTAGGAAACAAGTAAATCCAAAACCAGAGGGTCCTATCAAGCACGATGCTTTGGCACGGTCACATTGTGGAACAGCGACTTGGCTATACATTTGCGCTTGTCGAAAAAAATTAAAGGTTCAGCCCTGGAGTACACACTAAGAAATTTATTGAAAGGAAAAAAACGATCGAAACAGAAAAGAGTAAACTACCGAAAGAGAAAACTTTCGTTTGGCCAAAATGAAACATGCAAGAGACGAAAGGTTTCTGGGCCTGATGACAATTATGGTTGGCTAGAATTGAAGCCAGACATGCCTACAGAAATATTTGAGGGCAAGAAAAATATTTTTCTTTCTGATTTAAAACTTACAGAGGTAATTGCCAAAGAGGTCGAAAAAAATACAATTGGCCAGAGTGAAAATGAGCTGTGTGCAATGGTAAGGTGCAAGCGTATCACGGCGTCAAACTTTGGTAAAATATGTAAGCTTCGGAAAAAGCCCTTCGTTGCAGGATTATTAAAATCCGTATTGTATTCGCAATTCAAAGTCACTCCTGCGACTAATTATGGAAAGGAGAAAGAAGACGAAGCCATTAACCAATTTTCAGAGAAAACTGGCTTGTCCGTTGTCAAGTGCGAGTTGTTCGTTGACAATACTAAAAGTTTTCTATCTGCAAGTCCTGATGAACTTATAAATGAAGATTCCACTATCCTAGGTTCCTTTCTAGGTTAAATGGCCATAAAAGATTGCGGAGATGATTCCACAAGAAGGAATACAAAATAAACTAATCATCATCGACAGCTGTATACTTCAGAATAACACATTAAAATTGAAAAGAAATCAGAACTATCACTATCAAGTCCAAGGCCAGTAACATGTAACACGTCGAAAATATTTGATAAGAAACAAAAATTTTGTTTGTATGATACTGAGTATATTCCAATCGAACGAACGCAAATCAGCAGACAGGACGTAAGGTGACCGAAAAATTCAGTACATCACACCCATCAGCGATTCGCTTTCACTAACGTTTGTTTGTCCGTTCGGTTCCTGGACCTTGGCTTAATTTAGCTGTTTTAACTTGTGACAGTGCAATCGCAACTGCACTTACCAGTTCTCATGCATGCTTAGAAGTACCTAAGTAATACTCACACGAATTAAAAATTAAAATTATTGTATAGTGAAGAGAAAGAGTGGAACTCTCTGCCTGCGTATGTGTTTCCGAACGCCTATGCGTTCGGAAACACATACGCAGGCAGAGACTCTAACTTTGAAGAGATTAGGGTTGTACCTATGTACAACCCTAATCTCTTCAAAGTTAGAGTGAACAGGCTTCTGGGTAAGCTCGCTCCATCGTCGACTTTGTCTATGTCATCTATGACCTAAACTAGAGTCAAGAGCAAACTCACCTCAAATAAAAAAAATAAAAAAATCGACGTCGGTGTACATAACTAGAGTATCGATAAAAAAAAATCGACAATTGCCACTTCCCTACTAGTGTACGTATAAGTCTTACCCTCCCTCACCCCCAACCTTCCCCCGTAAAGTGCGAATGGGACAACTGCAGCTCAGGCTGATTACCTACAAAAATCTTGACGAAAAGGCGCTTCGTATTCTGCTGTTTTCTTCTCCAAAACTGGACTGATCTGAAAAATTCTTATTTCAAAATTTATTGGAAAAGTATATCTATGCTTCTATTTTTTTCTTTTTTGATAAAAAACCTTTTAAATTCGTCTGATAGTCGTCTGAACAAGGCCGTAAAAAAGGCTTGTTTTTCAGATTTTTGGAGGGTCATATTTCTTTTTGTGATTATGTTATGGAAAAAAGGAAAAAATAGGGGCACGCACTAGGTTAACCTTGATTTTTAGGAAAAATTTCGTTGTTCTAGAAGCATAATCCACGAAGAAAACAGCGGAATGCGTTTGTATGGAGAAAGGCCCACTAGAGTCCCCTCTTAAGGTCAAACGCTAGACTATCATCAATATATCAATAAATATAAAACTCTTCCGTTACTGACTGACTAAGTGACAGACAGACAATGCACAGCTGAAACTACTGGACGCAGAGAGCTGAAATTTCGCGGAATTCCTGCGGGAACGGGAAAAAACGGGATACGCGCGTACTAAGTCGCGGGCAAAAGCTAGTGATTACACACACATAATATTGTCAAGATGACTTTCTTGGCTGCAGGTCTCTGGCAGACAAGGTAGAACTTTGGAAGCAAAGTTTAAGAGTTTTTGAATTAGAAATGTGAAAATTTGTTGTGTTTTTATATGGTACTCCTGTACCAGCGCTCGTCCAAGGCAGATTTATTTATTTATTTACTTTATTTTTGGAAAGCTTACAGCCTAATATCATTATAATAACAATAATTCAAATAAAACAAACAAACAACAATTTAATATACAACAAAATTGCTAATAATAAGCACACACCTTATCAATCTTATCTATTCCATTCTATTTAGTTATTTATTCCCTCAAAACTGGTTCATTGCGTTCAATCATAAGCAATTTTTTTTTCAAATTTTAAGTCAGATGCCGAATGTACATATTACGAAGTTATATCTCAAACGAGCTTTTATTTATTACTTAAGTAGTACTAGCGTGAGTCCGCTAGTGTAACAATATGTATTTGAATTGGATACTATATTCATATTGTGTATTAGCTGATGCCCGCGACTTCGTTCGCATGAATATTGGAAAATAAAAAGCTGTCGCTAAGATAAAATAAACTAACAGTCAACATCCTGCACTACCTGAGCCCACTTACAATTAGGAATTTAGAAGAGTGTTATGCAGGACACTGACTGTATCACCTCTTCCATTTAAAATACCAGGACTGGTCGGCACCAGTCCTGGTATTTATTGGAAATTGAAACTTTTTAATGATAGCGCTTCTATAGGTACATGATGTTAGCGGCGGAATCACATGGAGCATGTATGTGGTTACTACGAATTGTTTACCTAATCAGTTACATTTTTTAAGTTGGTCGACTACTACTCGTTACCTTGTAAAGCCTACTTAGCTGTGATAGTTTTCCTTTTAAATTCGTTTTGATTGTATGCTACTACCATGAATTTTTTCACGTTTCCAAAACAATCGTTTAGCTGGCAGAAGGTAGGCCTCGTAATTGTATTTCGCAAACGGACTACTACTATTAGAGCACTTTCTCAATATTTTACGACCTATCCTACGACATCCACTATGAGATAGACGAAAAAAAAAATCTGCGCCACTTTACGTGTTTTTAAAAAAATATATTTTTAAGATTATATTTAACTACCTACTTTGTCGGCGCGATTAATTTGTAGCAACTTTCTGGTGCTTAGCGTCTCTGAGCTTTACCGGATGACTTATATCATTTTCTTCATCATCATGGAAATAAATTCCCTACTTCCCCAAAAAAAAATTTGTCAATATTTTGGGTATGGTTGCCGCTTGGTTGTTACGAGGGGTCAAAATGGTTCAATGGATAAATTAATTTATTCTGTGAAGTAACGGGACAACACAGGCTCTCTACTAAAATAGCCGAACCATTTTTTTGATTGCGGTGTGTGCCGTCACAATTGTTTAACTGTAAATTGTACTATTCCTGCGTGTTGCTATTAATTTTTAAACATTTTTCTGTACTTGTTATGTAAGATCTATTTTCTTGCCAAATTTCATGACTCTTATTTTATTTTTATTTTATTTGTTTGGGACAAAAAACAGTTACACGTTACATTTTAACACAGGTGTTTAAAATAATAGAAATAACAAACATGTAACCCACACTATTGTCCGCGAATTTGTAAAAGAGACAGAGATTGACCAACGTGCACATATTGCTCATCAGATTAATTTAAAAAATATATGAATGATTTTATTATGTAAACATTATGTGGAACAACAAATTAAGATTTTACCCTTACGGGGATTCGGATAGAAAGGCGAGAACCTGTTTTTTAAATTCATTTTGCGTTAAAGCGAAAATATCAAAATCGATAAAGTGGGAGTTATATGTAACTACGAGGCGGCGGAGAGGTGCCCGCTCGCCCGCGTGTGTTCTGCACTTTTTAGTGTGGAACAAACAAGGAACGCGCACCCCTCGCCGCATGACAGTTCTAGGTACTACGTAACACAAATTGTTCGTAAGACTATTGCAATCAAACTTGTTGTTACAAATACCGTGTAGTGTCATGACCATTAGAAATGTTCGCCTGGACTCCAAGTTTAATAAATTGTAAAGTTTTAACAGCTCGGTGTAATGGATTCGAGTGCGAAGACATCTGTAATGCATACTACGCAAGAATTTCTTTTGTACCATTTCAATGCAGTTTTTGTATTTATCATAAAATGGGCTCCAAATCGGAACAGCGTACTCTAACTGAGATCGTATCAATGATTTATATAGAAATAAGTATGTAGAGGGCTTTTTAAAATCGTTAGAGGATCTCATGACGAAACCATACATCCGAAACGCTTTTGTCGTTATGTTGTCAATGTGTGTGTCCAAGTGAAGGTTTGAGTCCAGCAGCACACCAAGATCTCGCGTGGACTGGACTTTGTTTAAGACCACTCCATTAAGGGTGTAGGGAAAATTTAACATCTTTTTATTTTTAGTGAAAGAGATGGAATTACATTTTCCTAAGTTAAGTTTTAGCTGGTTAACCACACAGTAGTCAGCTAGCCTATCGAGGTCCTCTTGTAGTAGCAAGCAGTCGTTAGTACTTCTGCAAGATCTATATATTTTCATATCATCAGCGTATAACAGGAAATGGGAGTTGTTAAAACAAGATTTGACGTCGTTTATGAAGAGTATGAAAAGCAGAGGACCCAAAACCGATTCCTGTGGCACCCCAGATGCAACGAAAATGTAGTCGGACTCAAACCCATTCACGACAACTTTTTGAGTTCTGTTAAATATATAAGATGCAAACCAACGCAATAGGTTTCCTCGGATGCCATTGAATGCTATTTTGTCCATAAGTAGTTTGTGGTCCACCTTGTCGAAAGCCTTCCGAAAGTCGGTGTACACAGCGTCTACTTGGACACGGTTGTCCATATTCTCAAACAGGTAGTCGGTAAAAATCATAAGATTAGTTGTAGTAGATCGACATTTGACAAAGCCGTGCTGTTCAGGTAGGCAATGAGAACCCCCCCACCATCCCGTTTGTTGGTTGCGAGCCGGTCTCGGTCATCTCTAAAAACAATGTATCGGTTGTCAATAAACTCGCTGTCGGCAATGCTAGGTATAAGCCAGGTCTCGGATAGTATGATCACGTCAAAAGAAAACGACAGTATATTCATATACAATGTGTGTAATTTAGTTCGAATTCCTCTACAGTTTTGACAGTATAAAGATACTCTTTTCGATAGCATTACAGATTAGTCGTCGTATAAATAAAGTTTGCAAAGATTATTTGAGAGGAGCGTGGGTATATTAATAAAAAGAAAGAGTTAAAGCCAGTGAGGTTAAATTGGAGCCAGTGGGTCATTGACGAGTAACAATGATAGAAATCACTTAATTTGTAAACAAGTTCATTTGCATTACCCAATAAGTATGTTCCCATCCTCATTGGTCGCTCACGGTACATTAAAAACACACAGAAAATTACATAAATACAACTAAAATGATCACACTTAAGCACAATACAACAGAGTAATTTTATAACATAAACAAAAACAAATAGTGTCGCAAAAGTTATTGTTGTGGGCGAGGAATAAGTGGGGACCGTTACTACGTTTGCAAACCGGTAATTATATATATATGTTTTGATCTTAATGACAGTAGGTATTAACGTAGAAATAATTGTATGTAAGACAGTTATGGTTATTAAACATGCATACCAAGCACAAAGTATATCAATCAGAACACAACACAAAAACAAGATACGAGTTATGAGAAGTAAACTTTCGAGATGAATTATAATATTACAGGTAGGGAAATTATTTACGCTGGGATATTTTATTAACATCGTTAAGACAACGTACAGCAAAGGTATTGGCATTATCAGATTCCTTGACAAGCACAGTGGTGTTTTTAATCCAAACATATTTGAAATTGTGTTCTTTAGCCCTAGCGCGGCATTCACGAAATAAGTTTTTATTGTACAACGTTAAATGCTCATTAAGATAAATTTTTTGAGAAGTACCTGCTATACCAATCATTTCGGTTTTTAGTGATTTATTTAGCCGAAATGCACTTAAGACATTGTAGTAAGTACTACATACTAACTACTACACGCGTACTCGACTTTCTGAGTACGCGTGATGAGAATTTCACTATGATGTTTTTTGGTCGGCTGCTGTCTTGGCTGCGTGCAGGTGGAACACGATGAATTGCCAGAGCATCCTGACGAGATATGGGGCATTTTATGGCAGCGCCAATGGATTCCACAATCGTAAACAAATCCTCGTCGCGTTTTTCGGGCACATTGCAGATCTCAACGTTGTTCAGCCGCGCTTGTTGTTCAAGTGACTCCATTTTGAGCTCAAGATTGGATAGCTTGTCATTCATTGCGCCGAATAATGTGGTACGAGCGTCAATTTGCTCCACACGTTTCTGAAGGTCGTCCTGCTGGTCCGAGTGAAATTGTAAGGAATTCTCAAATCGCAACAAATCCTCTTTGAAGGTCGAATGTTCCAGACGCAGTGCGCTTACCTCGTTCTTTATGTGAGATGAGGTCTTTCGAAGAATTTCTAAATCAGCTTTGATTGTGCCAACGATGCTTTCGTTCATTTTCATAAACTTGTCGTCCAGCTCACGGCGAAATGCATTTAATGCATTAGCCACGTCCCCTGTTGCCGATGAGTGAGAAGCGCAAATCGCCGAAGAACAGTCGCAATCCGGGTGTTTTCTTTTATGCACAGTCACACACGGGTCTCGTGATTCTCGAGCACTGGGTAGATCAGGGGTTGAAACAGTTTTGCTTGGCGAGTGAAACATTTTAACAAATTAATGTGACTTCAATGAACCACACGACACCTGATTTTTAACCTTAAACTCACTTGTGAAGGTACAGTTTACTTTGAGAGGTTTGTCGTGCTTAACACTTATGAGTAACAAACAAGCGAGGCTAATGACACGTCTGTAGTCAATCGCTGCGCGCGCGCGTTTTAGTAGTTTCGTTCTTGATCAAATGTGTATGCTTTGATCCCCTTGCGAGCGTCAAAACATGCACCATAAACGAAGCATAAACGGTCTTATCGTTAAATTGCCTTGGATTAGAAGTTTTTCACTGCTTCAAGGGGTAGCAGACCTGAGTATTTAATATTAATTTCAGCTTGATTCCTCTACGCGTTCCTGAGAAAAAGGGTCTTGACTGACAGACAGACAACAAAGTGACCCTATAAGGGTTCTGCTTTTGCCGCTTGAGATACGGAACCATAAAATCAAACCATCGAACGATTTGTGCCAGTCTTGAAATTACTAAGTAAAGAAACTACTTATTGAATCAAGTTAATTCATAAATTATTTCGAACCAGCAACGCACATCGAAAAGATTTTATAGCACCGAAGACTTAGAACATAGAAAGACACCCGATCACTGAGTTGACTCAACTTTTAAGTCCTAAAAGTCGCGGGGCCCCTATAGCAGGGTTCCATCTTCTGCCTGCGGTTAATGCCGTGGCCCTTGGCACGGCATAAAGATGGACCTCTAGTTGTGTAACTTTACCGTATAAATATGTTGACGAAGATTTATCATTATCCAGCATGAGAGAATGACATATTAATGCGGGAAATCATAACATCACGACTCAAAACATGAGATCAAACGCATAACCCGAACATAAAGTTGAACTGCCAAAGTATTAGTTCGGGCAAAATAGCCCTAATGTCACATAATACAATATGTAACAGAATGGTCGTGATTCCTGAAAAAAAATTTTTTCGTGATTTTGATATGTGTCTCATAGTAAAAATTATTCATAATAATGAGTGCAATGACCCCTTTTTAGGTATTGCGTTCATTCTGTTACACACGTCATGCACCCACATCACAGCAGCTCAAAAGAATAGTGTAAGCACTGGGAAGTAATCGGTAGCAGACAGGTACGTATGGTCGCGCGTGGTACAGGCTCGCGGCAATTGCCTTTTTTTATATTGCCATTTCAGCTGGCGGGCAACGTATCTACAGTTTAGATTTTATTGAGTAGGTAACTCACAATTATGTTTGTAAATTTTCTGTTTAGTTTCAAACCTATTCAATTCCCAGTGAGCCTATGATACGTCATGACCAATCTATGGCCAAACATTATCCGTTGCGGGGGTAAACTTCTCTTCTGGTTGCTTATCCCGTGGTCAAATTTATTTAGCTCCATCGCGTGTTCATTACCCCAGCATCTTTATTGTTTGTGTCCGGGTGATACCGCCGCTCATGTAAAGAGAAGCTTTATCATTTCAACATGATAAAGTCAGTGCTTTGCATAACTCTTCCGAATTTTCAATTCTACGAGGTGTCTGGTAATGCAGGATATTGACAGTTCGTATATGTATATCTTATCTAAGCAATTTTGTGCAACAAAGTTGCGGGCGACCTAGTAGAATAATATTTTCATTCAGATCTATTTTTTCTAAGGCATTTACATAATTATTCACTTTTCATGTACTTAAGAAGTATTTTCGCAAATAACTAAACATCATGTTTTGGTGAATAGCTATGGCGCTGTGTGTACCTGCTTCACAGGATCGAATAATCCTATGATCTGCCACTTATTTTTTTAATTTATATGTGAAATTGTAAATCTTTGCATGCCCATGTGACGGTAAAATATGGAGAACTTTATAATTATAAAAATACCCATGTACTATACCCATTTTTGCAAAGAAATAAATGATTGATTGAATAACCTGTAATTTTTATGCAAAATTGACAATTCACAGAAATTATTTCTTGGTTAAACATGTGTGAGATATACATAATATGTATACATGTAAAAAATTACAATTTTGTTAAAAAGTATTCAACAAACGATTATTATCGAAAAATATGTATTGCAAAAGTGCAAAAGTAAATTCATTATAAATAAAAAAAAAGATGCGAGAGTTGGGGTTCGAACCAACAGCGTATGTATTGAAAGGCAGTCACTAAACATAGTAAAATCATGGTTCCTCTCTAGAAGTTTCAGTTCTTCACTGGATCTATAGGATGAAGGTATAAAATATAAGTGACCGCAATTGAAGCAAAATTCCAGTGTGAATGTGTGTTACAAGAAAGTAGTGCTTTACACATCTCACCTATGGGAGGCATGCGAAAATGTAATATGAGGTATTTACAGTTTTATACAGTTCACGGCGCGCGGCGCGGCCGAGTGTTGGCGTGGTGGTTGAGTGATTGGCTGCTGCGCTGCGTGTCGTGGGTTCGATTTCCGCACGGAACCAATATTTGTATGGCTTACAGATAGTTGTTCCGGGTCTGGCTGTTTGTGTATGTGACTTTGTATGTTAGTAAACGCACTCACGATACAGGAGAAATTCCTAGTGTGGGGTAACTTTTAAAAATATAAATATAATAGATCAATACACATGGTTCTCTATAAACCATGATTTAATTTGCTTTTGAAACTTATATCAGGGCAGTTCTCTCAACAGACCGGGAATATGGTTGTAAACTTTGATGGACATCCTATGGCTATTCTTTTTATGCAAGGCGCTTCTACAAGAATTATTAATTTTAAATTAAGTGAGGTTTCTTGACTTATACTTACAGTTTTCATTACTGTCTACAAATAAATGTAATTGGTTTCTAATATACATCCCAGTTTCCATTATGTACATAAATACAAGAGTAACTACTCTTAGTTTTTTCCAAAGCAGCGCATGTTCACGTTACTTACTGCTCGGATACACTTTATCTGTATAATGAAAGCTTTGCTAACGTGTGGTGTATTGCCCCATAAGCATAACACATCCCTTAACATAGAGCTTACGTGGCATAATGAAAGCTTTGCTAACGTTGGTGTATTGCCCCATAAGCATAACACATCCCTTAACATGGAGCTTACGTGGCATAATGAAAGCTTTGCTAACGTTGGTGTATTGCCCCATAAGCATAACACATCCCTTAACATGGAGCTTACGTGGCATAATGAAAGCTTTGCTAACGTTGGTGTATTGCCCCATAAGCATAACACATCCCTTAACATGGAGCTTACGTGGCATAATGAAAGCTTTGCTAACGTTGGTGTATTGCCCCATAAGCATAACACATCCCTTAACATGGAGCTTACGTGGCATAATGAAAGCTTTGCTAACGTTGGTGTATTGCCCCATAAGCATAACACATCCCTTAACATGGAGCTTACGTGGCATAATGAAAGCTTTGCTAACGTTGGTGTATTGCCCCATAAGCATAACACATCCCTTAACATGGAGCTTACGTGGCCGTGATAAGCAGTGAGCTGCTGTCTCACTTACTGTTTTCTTTATTGCGGCGTTGATTATTTCGTCCCTATGGAAGTCGCCATCGGTCGGCTCCGTGAGAAGAGGTGGGGCCTACTGTTCACATGGTGAGCGACGGCCGGCCATGCGGGAACTCAACTAGGATAAACTGCAGAGCGCGGCATTTTAAACCCCCGGCATACCCACACATGGACGGGTGTAGGGAGCGACTAGTGCGCTCTGTGAAGAAATGTGTGTTTAGAATATCAATACAAATTTAAAATACAATCAATGTCAATACGGACGGACAGACGGTCGATGGAGCAGACATGTGGTAGAGTGGAGACCGCGTGTGGGCAAACGTAGTGTGGGACGCCCTGCGGCACGATGGATGGATCGATGATTTGAAGAAGGTGGCTGGCAGCGGATGGATGCGGACCGCTCAGGACCGGGATGGTTGGCGATCTTTGGGGGAGGCTTACGTTCAGCAGTGGACGGCAATTGGCTGATATGATGAAGATGAATGTCAATAAAAATGTCAAATAGATAAAGTTACGAGTCATATTAATGTTAATGTCGAACAAAATTCAAGATCGTCAAAATAAGTGAGGCGATGAACAATTTTTTGAGGCAGTAATTATAGAATTGTCGTCCAAATAGTCCTATAAGAGAAGAAATTTTAAAAAAATGCCATAAGTCACTTCGAGTTCTGACTTATCTTTATCGCGTAATTTTCTGTAGTAACTTTTAGTAGTTTTTTTTGTATAATGAGATGTTAGAAAGAAGCGAGGTAGAAATTCTTGGACGTATAAGGAACGATTGACAGCTTTATGTGCTTTTAAGGCCACACATAGCTCTGACAGATCTTTTTTGGGCTCTAAATACGAGTTCTCTATCTACTGACTTGCCCCAGTATATTAAGAGATTATGTAATAAAATAATAATAATAAGACCGATTACTTGTTTATCGACGGTCTATAAACTTCTTACATCCATCCTGAGAGCGAAAATTAATGAGCACATTGCGAGTAATTCAATTATGTCCGCCTCTCAAAATGTATGTAGGAAGGGGTCCCGCGGCACTAAGGAGCTACTCCTCATAGACATGGCCATAAGCCAACAGGTTCGTCGATCCCGCAAGGATCTGTCGACATGTTGGATAGATTACAAGAAGGCCTATGATTCTGTGCCACATACATGGCTCATGAAGGTGTTGGAGTTGTACAAAATAGATGCAACTCTACGCACCTTCCTTGAGTCATGTATGAGGCAATGGAAAACAGTCCTTCGCTATCCAGGATGTCGACCGATCCAAGGGAGTGATGAACCTGTATGGATTAAACGGGGAATATTTCAGGGCGACAGTTTGAGTCCACTTTGGTTTTGCTTAGCTGGAGGATTCAGGCCTAGGCTATCGGTTGAGAAGAGGTGGTCAGGCCATATTTCACCTTCTTTACATGGATGATCTGAAACTCTTTGCCCCTAACAATTTGCGACTCATGGAGCTACTAAAGGTAACTGAAACCTTCAGTAGTGCAATCAGGATGGAATTTGGTGTGGACAAATGTGCAGTCATGCATGTAAAGAAAGGGGAGATTATGGAATCTGAGGGAATTCAAGTCTCGGATTCCATACAGGTTAGATCCCTCAGCTCAACCAAAACCTACAAGTATTTGGGTATGTCGGGAGCGTTGGGCATTAACGGTACTGAAATAAAGCAATGGCTGAGGCAGCGCTTCATTGGCCGCCTGAAAAAGGTTTTAAACAGCCTTTTTTCGGGCGGAAATGAGGTGCGCGCCTTCAACGGTTGGGTCCTGCCGGTATTAATGTACACTTTCGGCATACTCAAATGGACTCAAACCGAACTCGACGCCCTGGATAGGAGGGTCCGTACACTGCTGACCGCAAACCCAATGCATCACCCACGATCGTCGGTGATGAGACTGTATATCCCGCGGAAGTGTGGAGGTCGAGGCTTTTTAAATGTTAAGACTCTCCACAACCGCGAGATGTGCAGTCTCAGAGAATATTTTCTCAAAGCCGATGTGGGTGTGCACCGAGATGTGGTTGTCCATGGCTAAAGAGAACTGGCGCAAACTTGTGATACTTACTACAGTTGACCGCAAGGAGGTATGGAAAGGAGCTTCACGGGCGCTTCTATCGGGCTCTTTATGGGTCCGATGTAGATTTCTCAGCGTCCGTGGCCTGGCTGCGTTTCGGTGATGTCTTCGAGGAAACTGAAGGTTTTGTCTGTGCGATTATGGACGAAGTTATCTTGACGAATAACTACCGGAGGCATATTATGAAGGACGACGAATTGACATGTTTCGGGCATGCCACCGTCCGTCTGAGTCCATCAGACATATTATCTCTGATTGTTCTCGTCTGGCTAATGGCGAGTACTTACACAGGCATAACCAAGTAGCCAGGATTATCCATCAGCAACTTGCTTTGAAATACAAACTTGTGGATTCTGAGGTACCGTATTACAAGTATGTGCCCGACCCAGTTCTCGAAAATGACCATGTCACGTTGTACTGGGATCGGTCTATTATCACTGATAGGACTATTGTTGCCAATAAGCCTGACATAGTGGTGATAGACCGATTAGCGCGCCGCACAATGATAATAATCGATGTTACCATCCCGCACGACGAGAACCTTGTGAAGGCTGAGAAAGAGAAGCAAATCAAGTATCTCGACTTAGCACACGAGGTTGTCGACATGTGGAATGTGGACTCGGCTGTCATTGACGTCTTGTTTCTCGTTACGGCCAATAGCCTGATGGCCAAAAGCTTCGACGACCATCTGTCGAAACTGGCGTTACGCAGTTGGGTAAACGCCTGATACAAAAGGCAATACTTCTCGATACGGCTCGTATTGTGAGGAGGTTCCTTTCTCTGGAGCCCTAACCACCGGTAGCTTGGACTCTGCTCCCGACATCGGCGGACTACTATTTTTTATATTTTTAAATGTTTTTTTAATGGATTTTTTAAAGAAATATTTAAAAATGTAAATTAGAATGTAAGGAATAGTACATTGTTCACCGAGAGGAGAAAGTGACCGATTACCGTCGAGGGTGTCGTTTGAAGCCCGAGCCGTAGGCGAGGGCTTTAAAACACCCAAGATCGGGAATCGCAGTTTCTCTCGAGTGATGCATAGTGCTTTATACTACACCTAGAAGGAAAATAAAAAACGAAATCTTTACTAATTGAAATTTATATTGAAATTGTTGCAGTTAAAACTGAATCCTCAAACAACACACAAATTGGAAATGGCGCCAATGGCGTCTGCAATTTTCACATGTTCTTTTTTCAAATTGTTTATCCTGCCGCCGCAGGGTCGCACTGCCAGCCCGACACCATCCAACACACAGCTAGTGGCCAGTGTCATTTTGCGAACTTGGAGATAAAAACTCACTGTAAAAACTTTTTGGCTTTTGATATTTAGGTTACCGGCGCATAGTCTTACCCAAAATTAAAAAAGAAAAACCACGTAAGAAATGGATTTTCATACACTTTTCTCTCCCGCTCAGATGCGTTTTCTCCCCGCATATTTGTTCGATATGCAATGACGTACTTTCTACCGTAAATTTGATAAAGTATCAAGGTACTTTCCAAGCAGGTGTAGTATAAAATAAATAAAGAGAATAATAATGATAAAGTTTATTTCATAGTGGGATTGCAAAGTTTACAAATGTTGCATATACATATGTTTTTAGGTTCATGTTACAATAAAGATGGGTGGAGTACTGGTCTCCTAGATAGGCTAAAATATAGCCTGTGTTAAGGAGAAACAGTGCCATTCCCCAAATTGGTTGAATATTATAAACATAATTTGTGCTTAATATAAATTTAAAACAGCATCTGTGCAATCCGAGTTTAAAGTTTTTACCATTATTAATTTAAAACATATCTATAGTGTGTGTGTGTGTGTGTATGTGTGTGTAATGGTGTATGCGATGGTGTGTAGGTGCATTTATATGTTGAGTGCGTGTGCTTGTGTGAGTGTGTGTTTACAGGATTACTGTGTTAGGAATAATTAAGTGTCATCATAATTGAGGTCCAAAAGGAGTGTCCGTACAGTTTTATTACAATTGTAGAATGTCAGTTTAAAGATTGGGCATTTTGTATTTATTTTATTGTAGAGGGATGGAGCAAGATATGAAGAAAATCGTTTTATAAAAGAAGTCCTTGGAGGTGGAATGGTGCAGATTCTGTCTTTCCGACGTTTAGGGATGTCTATATGCTGTTATGGAATGTTGGAGTAAAACTATATGTAAAATGTACTGTTGTCGCACATTTAAAACGTTCCAGGATTTATAAAGTTCGGTCGTTGGAAATGTGAGAGCGCACTCCTCGTGAGGAGGTCCTATACACCCTCCTCACTGAGGTCGAACAAATCATCAACAGCCCACCTCTCACCTATGGGAGCAGGGGTGTGTAATGTTTGGTATAATAACAGATAGTATAACATCACTTGAAATAACATTCACATGATATAATTTGCATATGCTATAAAAACAAATAACAAAATTTCATATGATATAATGTCATATTTCATATCACCTATGATATAATTCTTCTCTGCTATAATAACATTTATTATAAAGTTCATTTCATATAATTTTCAAGTTGTATACCTAATGCTTTTTTTATAAAATGGTTATATGACCTAATTATCATATTAACTAATTTTCTAAGGTGACTCACCATTCTTGAGAAAAACAAATTATTGTAACCTTATTATCTCAAACACTAAAGTTGCAGGAAGTGCAACCCTTTCGCCCCTACGTAACAAAGGATACGCACACATGCTCTTCTCCGCAGCTTCGGCTTGCAGGTCGCCTCCGGTGCCCCGCCTCAGCCTACGGCTCGCACGGGTGCCTATGCTTTGTTACAATGAGCGGAGGTTGCTCTCTCTTCGCGCCTCCGGTTTTTAAATACAGTGTAGGTGTAGCAGCCAAAAACTACATGAGTTCGGGGTGCCCCGATTCGGTTTTGGAACAGATTCGACCTACATACTCTCAGACTCTAAGAGATGTCAGCATAGGAGACGGGGCCCGCTAGGGCCATAGCCTGCCAGGGTTGCGGAATTTGTTCGAAAGGGCTTTAGAAGGAACACGGATGGGTTTTAGTCAGTAAGAGTCTAACACGCCCTTCCACTCCACCCAGAGTGGAAGAACGTATTTGATGATTTACCATCCTTAAAAAAAGGGCACTCCACTAATTGATCATTCTTGTTTATTTTTTAAAGATATTAGAAAGAACACGGATGGTTTCTAGTCAACACTCCCTTCCGCCCCGGCCAGAGTGGGAGGAGTCATTATAGTTTCGCTTATTATTTAGGTTCCTGAAACGCAGTAAATAAAAACCAGGCAGCTTTGTTATATAATCTTCTATAATCTCAAATGAACTAATCGACAATGGCTGACTGGCTATGGCATGTGAACACTTTCCCGCTCTTTGTGGCTGGCTTGTCATGGCTGTAGTAAGTGTTGGCATGGCTACAGGAAAGTGTCTCGTTGGCTGGCATGCCATTGGCGGCTGCACAGTGGCAGGCGTTACATTCCACTATACAAAACTTCTGTATGGTGTCGGACGTAGTTCTGTATGATGGCAACATCCCATCACTTCCCATTGGTATCGTAAGAGGTGACTAAAGGATTCACCAGAAAATGGGCAGCAGCCTTCTTTGTGCATTGCAACAGCAGCTACACTGCGATCGCCAACCCGCCCGCCAAGCGTGGCGATTACGGCAAACGCCTCCTTTGGGGGAGGCCTATGTCCAGCAGTGGATATCTTTCGGCTGATAATAAAACAAGTTAACGAAAAAAACTATTGTTAATGTTAGTCTTATATTTGCTTTATTGATACATTTAAAAGATAAACGATAAGTACTAAAATACAAGGTGATTTAAAAGAAAATACATATTTAGTGGGCCACTAACAAAAGCTAGCCGAACTCGCACACGATCGAGGGCTCCTTACCGTATACCGAAAAATCACGTTTTAATGTTAAATTTATTTTTAATATTTGTTGTTAAAGCAACAGAAATACGCACTCTGTACATCACGGATCCGTTCACGCAGCAAGCCAAACAAACATAAACTTCCTTTTGAGACACCTTGTACATTATGATATCTATAAAACTCTTAGAGGCATCAAATTAAAGTTATTAAATATCATACGATTCATACATTTCTAATAAGCTGGTATAAACGCCGGAGCCACAACAGACGAGACCGAAAAGAATTATAAACATATCCACTAACAACTTATAATTGTAAGGTCCGTATTGGTCGGGGTAGTAGACGCAGATGTCCATGACGGCGGGGAACAGAATGGCCACCATGGTGAGGCACAGCGCGCCCAGCAGCCCCATGAAGGCGCCCAGGTTCGGCGCCGCCACCGCCATGCCGACTGCAAGCACACGTCACTCGTCAGTGGCTTGCACCCGCCGACAGCCACGCGCCGAGTGCGCCGGCCAAGTGTCGGTGGACCCACCACTAACTATATATATGCTTAATCATACCATGAAAGCGTTCCTAAAATAACTATTGAGCTGTTTGAACATTCAATAATCTTCAAACAGCTATTTGTTTAGAGTCGCTGCTCTTTTTTAGTTAATGAAGGGATATGAGCAAATTCCAATCGGTCCGAGGTATTCTGTTACTTCAATGATATTAATAGAACATGATACTCTGACCAGATGCTGCACCAAGATTTAAAATCGGGCGATACAGAAAAACTTGAATCCTGTTATCACTTATTTAAAAAGTGACAGACAGTCTCGCATGATCTCCTTTGTTTAGGAGGGTTACATTATCAATAATCACACACAAGCTGAAAAACTACCTATGATTTCTGTAGCTAGCGGATTATTGAATGGCTCACAGCTTCGCCTCCTTGTACACTTGTACAGCACGCAGTGTTTCCGAGGAGACAGTCTGCAGCTATACTCACACGGAATTGTCGCAATGAGCACTCGGAGCGCGTAGTCCGCCGCCGGGTGTTTGTTAACGCGTTTATTCGTCAAACGCCAGGCTATCTGCCACGCTACGAAGTTCTGCAGCGGGTACGACAGAAACAGTGCCACAGCAAATGTTAACTTCACCACCTGCGCTTTCCTGTAATACAACATTCCAATGTTACATTATCTTTAAAACAACATAAAAAGAGAGTGAACAGGCTTCTTCTGGGTAAGCTCGCTCCATCGTCGACTTTGTCTGTCATCCTAGACTAGAGTAGAGTCAAGAGCAAACCCATATAAAATAAAATAAAAACCTGGCACGTGTGAGTCGGTCTTGCGCGCAAAGGGTACCAAACGAATGTTACCATACACTTTTTATAATTTTTCTTTGAAATTTGTAAGTTAAGAGCTGTTGTATCTGATTTTTTTCAAAAGCTGTCTCATTAGGTTTTTTTATAACTTCAGAATGATTGAACTTTACAATTTTTGAAAAACTTTCAAATGTTATTTGTTTACGTAGTGCTTCCGTGTTTGGATCACAGAAGTTCATATGTGTACGAAAAGAGAACGGGCGATCCCGCCCAAAGCCTAAGCGCGTTTACATTATGCCAGTGATCTCTTCAAAGGGAATATTAAAAATGTTTAGGACGTTTTCACTGGATTGTGTGTAGGTAGATGGGAGTGCTCCAAATATAAGTAATGCAAGCTGTTTTTACCCGTCTGCCCAGGAAGGATTATGTTTTTCGCGTGATCTTGTATGTATGTATGTTTGCATATAATATTTTTTATTACCTCAAATCTTCAGAACCGCTGCACGGCTTTTTTAATAAACGGGTTTTAATTAATGGGTTACCAAGAATCGTTGGATTGGTCTAGGTAACCCAAGTGGTTTTTACATAGGTGACGTGAAAAATACCAACATGACGACTGTGAAACGTTATAGCTTAAAGTAAAAAAAAAATGGATTATATCATGATCATGTTTTAATTCTTAATCTTATTATATTCGTAACTAAAACGTGTAAAATAAATATATATAAAATAAAAAACCTGACTACGTAACATACAATAAAACAAATAATAAGTTCTAATTAAAGAAAAGTCGGGCCCCATATTGGATAGATGATGTAATGGGTGCCGACTGTTGTTGTTGTTGAGGTGTACAACTGTTTTGAGTAACAGCCTTCCTTTTGCTACTCAAAACAGTTGTACACCTCACACTTCCTACCAAAGCATAGTATAATTAATAACTGAGTATGAATACGATCCAAATACTACTATTAGGTACTGTATTTGTAGGGAATAGTGCATTCATGTCAAAAAAGATGATATCACTGATAATATCACTAAAGTATTGAAAATCATTTCTTAAAAGATAATTATGTGTGCTTAATTTCCATACTTTGAGCACTTATCTTTTAGGCAATTTTTATTTAGTTAGTCACCATAGCAACGATTTTTTTTATTTTTTGACATCAACAATTTTGTTGTTTAACTTGTTGACTAGGAACATTGTGTATTTTAATAACAATAATTAATATTTATTGATTAACTTGGACTAGATTTTTTTTTTGCACGATTGAGTTATACAGGTATATATTTTTCTAAATCTAGGTAGTGGGTGCAGTACTGTTCTTCTAGATAGGTTACGAGATAACCTGTGTTTAGAAAAGACAGTTCCGATCCCCTGTGATAACATAGTGGTTTACTTATACCTAGTACGTGCAAGTCAGAATGTATCAAATTTGCAAAGAGAAGTAATATTTGATATCTAAACAGCGTAAAAACCAAAGGTATTTAAATCAGATTGCAGTTTTATAGAAATACAAAACAAAACAAAAAATAAACAAAGTAAAAAATAAAGAACATGTTCAATAGTGTGATGTGTGTAAGGTTTTTTTGTGTGTGATGCATGAATGTGTTTAAATCAGTTTTTCAGGAATTCTTCCGTTTCGTTGTTTTTTTTTATTTAATATGGGTTTGCTCTTGACTCTAGTCTAGGTCATAGATGACAGAGGCAAAGTCGACGATGGAGCGAGCTTACCCAGAAGAAGCCTGTTCACTCTAATTTTGAAGGGATCAGGGTTGTATGCGTTCGGAAACACAAACGCAGGCAGAGAGTTCCACTCCTTTGCTGTGCGCTTTATAAAAGACGTTTGGAAACGTTTAGTGCGAATTGGTGGAATAGCAACAAGGTAGGGATGGTAACTTGCAGTGCGTCTAGATGTCCGATGGTAGAAGGGGGCCGGTGAGATGAGGTCGTGGAGTTCCTGGACACTCTCCCCGAAGTACAATCTGTAGAAGACTGACAAGCAGGCAACCTTGCGGCGATGAGCCAAGCTGTGAAGCTTGGCATCCACCAGTCTTACGTCGCCAATGAGCCTTTTAGCTCTGCGTTCCACCGAGTCAAGCGCGGCAAGTTGGTATTTAGCTGAGCCATCTCAAAGGTGGCTGCAATACTCCATGCAGGATCGGACTTGTGCTTTGTAGAGGGTTAAAAGCTGTCCAGGCGTGAAGTATCGCTTCACTTCACTCTTCACTCTCCAGTAGTACTATTGTAGTTTAGGTTAAGTAAGTAGGAGCGAGTCTTCTTACAAATAGATATTTTAAACCGTAAATCTAATGGGCATATATGTATATATGTATATGTATATGCCCATTAGATTTACAGCCGGTCTCAATAAGCTACCAAAAGATTGACCCGACCTGTTACAGCCGTTTCATTAACAAAATTCTCGCCACTCTTACTCTAGTCAAAGACAGATTAGAACCCTCAGCTTCGGTTATCGTGTTCCTCCAAAGCGTTCTGGTTTTTCATTTTGACCAAATTTTCAAATAAAATATTTGTCCAAATAGTTTTAAAATATCTATAATGTAACTGATGTATGAGTGTGTCCTTATCTATTTCTAAGTAGATGCATATACAGTCCCCACGATAGAAGCAGTAGATTTTTTAGTGACAATATATGGAGCGTACAGAAAGGACATTATTTCTGTTCAAAAAACCCCTCACACAAGAATCAACCTAATCCTCTAAAATATATGGTCCTTCGAGCAGGATTGTGTCACCTACGATTGAACGTGGCCGCCGCCGCGAGAACAAAAGAACGCATTCCCTAGATAAGGATTATACTACTACTAGAAACTACTACTAGAAACAAATACAATGGAGAATCGTATTGCATTAGAGGATGAGTTCATGAACAATTTGAAGATATCCGAACGGAATTTTTAGAAAACGCCTAAAGATAGAATTAAGAAACCTTATTTAGAAACAAGACTGGAGGTATTTGAGCAACCGTATAAAGAATTTAAAGAGGGACATAAGACTATCCTTTTGGAGATTCCAAAAGATTAGAAATAAACAAACTTCACTTAGGGTTATTACGAACAATATGAAGAACTGTACGTGCAATACAAAACTAGTTTAAAAGAAGCTTTGGAGCTTATTTAGTAACGTCAGTTTCGTCCGCGCAAATTTAGGTCTTAGAAACGATTGATTCCACCACTCGACGATCAACACAAACAGTGAAACCTGCACAGAAGGCAAAACATTTCACATGTCAGTTGAAAAAAAAAAAAAATCTACTGAAGTTGAATGTGCAGTGTGTAAGGAGAAACGTTATTTTTACCACTACAAACGTTTCGGAGTTATGATACCAAAGGCAAGACAAGAGTTTGTGCAAAATGAGAGATTATGTTTCAACTGCCTGTCACGTACACATTCAGTCATCAAATGTCGTCGATCAAATTGCAAGAAATATGATAGAAGACACCACACTTTGCTACACTTCGACCGAGAGAGTACCGAGAGCATCAAACCATCAAGTGAGGTAACATTATCTTATCACTGAGTGAACAACATGAGAAGCCGTGCACATCACGAGGTGATACCCACATCACTACTACATTTACTAGGGAGGAGCTGCAGCCTACCGGGGTTCTGCTTGCAACGGCTAGAGTTAAGGTATTTAATTCAAATAGTTGTAAACAAAATATTTGAGCTTTATTAGATCAAGGGTCACAAGCCTCGTTAGTTACAGAGGCTACTGTTCAGTTACTTGGGTTAATACGCATACCAGTAAATGGTTTTACGTTAGGGCTGGGAGTTGGTTTACGATAATAAAATACAGAGTTTCACTTCAAATAGAATCACGCCATATTCCAGCAAATTCAATTCAAGTTGACGCTTACTTAATGCATTTTTTGACGTCTATGCTTCCCACAGCCAACCTGAGTTCACATGAGTGGGTTGAAATTAATAATTTACCTTTAGCGGATCCTACATATGCAACACTAGCTAATATCGATATACTGTTAGGCGCAAAAATGGAGATATATTGCTTGACGGTATTGTTAGACAATCTGAAGGTAATTAGACAGCACAAAACAGTTTTTGGGTAGATTATTTCAGGAAAGGTGTCAAGTGGATGCCCTTAGCAGAAAGTAACTTACTAGTTTGAATGTACATTTAGAAGATAATGATTTACTTCTGCGATTTTGGGAAATGAAAAATGAATCTAATGACTAAAAGCGAGAAAGTATGTAAGGATTTCTTTGATTTGACGACAACTAGAGACAATAGCGGGAGATTTATTGTAAGATTACCTTTTGCAACTGATGATCCGCAGTATCAGTACGGTTGTTCAAAACAGAGCTGTCAAAATATTTGAGAGTTTAGAGAGAAGGTTAATACGTAATAGTTGAGAATAGAGTATAATAAAGTGTTTGAGTTTAAATCACATGATGGAAGTAAGTGAGAACGATATAGAGAATCATATCGAGAGCTTCTAAAACTGAATTAAATATTTTTTCAGATGCCTCAAAATCGATATTGTCTTGTTTTCCATAAAATAATTTGTACTATTATTGTTTTCCATAATCGTCCCCCTCATAATATTTACTTGCACTATTATCATTTATACTGATAACGCTTGTCATATCACTTTATTATTCATAACTTTTATTTGCCATAAAATAAGTTTCCATAACAACATATTGTGTTATAATCATTAGTTATTATAAGTAACACATTACAGAATCGATACTTGACATAAGCATCACTTAATATAATTTAGAAACGTTTATTTTTTTGTACAAAAATATATTGTCATTTAGGCATTTGGTCAAATGATTTATTACAGCAAACAATCTTTAGACAATAAACAGTTTGTCAAATTCGAAACGGCTAGATTAGGTTAGGTTAGAAGTGAGACCACACAACGATTTCCTCTTTTGCAAAGCAAGCATGCATGGTAGATTATGTATATTTTTAGGTTTCCTTGTGAATATAATATAATTCAATTAATATAACAACATTATTTTCATGGAAAACAACATTATTTTTAATTTAAATTGGTAAATGAATATTATGGTGAATAAATGTTACGGAAAACGATTTTATTGAAAATGAAAAACATAGAAAATTATTTTATGTAATTTCACGATTATGGCAACTGAAGCGATATTTCTAATGAAATTATGGCAAATACAAGTATGGTATATAAGATTAATGAATTTTAAATTATGGAAAAATTAGCTTTTGCAGCTGCAGTTTACCAACGAGTTACTGACGACTCAAATAATGTATATATGCATTTAGTAACTGCAAAGACCAAGGTTGCGCCAATTGTGGGTCAACTTTAGCTGCCAAACTGATTTTTGAAGTGTCACAGGCAATGGATATACCTAAGAAGGATTTATACGGAAAGACAGACTCACCTGTGGTCCTAGCATGGCGAAAAGGAGATTCAATTAAATGGACCACTTTTATTAGTAACAGGGTTTCTACCATTTTAAATATTTTGGATTCGGAGCAGTGGGGCCATGTTTCGTCAGATACGATTGTGCGTCGCGAGGCATGCAACCACAAGAGTTAAAAAACCATTCATTGTGGTGGAGAGGACCTCAATGGCTAGCAGAGTTAAATATACAAAGGGACATGACTACACTTGTTATTGATACACAGGAAGAGTTGTTAACGAGTTCTATGTTTCGTTAAGGTTTTCATCATTATTGAAGTTATTAAAGGTAATATCATACTGCAGGAGAATATTGACAGTTGCCTAAAAATGAACGACCGTGTTTACCAAAATGTATTACAGCAAATGAATTAAATGAGACTTTAATGGCTTTTATTAAATTTATTCAAGAACGTGAGCGTTTCAGTTGAGATGAATCAGTTAAAGACTCGAGGATGTGTACCTAAGAAGAGTCCGTTAAGAACTTTTTGTCAATTTTTAGATCAAAAAGAAATTTTAAGAGTAAGTGGTCGCATGATACAAGCAGGCACGAGTTATGATACGAGACATCCTATAATAATGTGCGCTAAACATTATTTTAGTATACTTATTATTACTGATGCTCATCACAATACATTACACGGAGGTCCACAGGCTATGCTGAGTTGCTGCCGATTGTTTAAGATACTCCAAGAAGATGTCGTTACCATTAATGGGTCTGCTTCCAGAGACATGGATAAGTGTGGTCCTGTTAGTGCTTTTTTTTTACTCCAAACCTTTGATCGAGCAAGTCTTTCTACATCGTGATGTTAAATTTGCGCACGAATGATGTCACCACATCATTGTAAAAAAACATTGATTTAAGTGTCCATGGAGTTTCTTGCACGTTCTTCTCCTTGGAACGTGCAAATAGCTTCATCTTTTTGGATAGACCGACCTTGACAGTTCAAAAGTGCCTGTAATGGTTAAATTGAAATAAATGCTTTGAATTTGAGTATTCGGTTCTCACCAGGTAGAGGAGCAAAGAGAAAAGAGAACAGTACATCTGGAAGCCATAACTGCCTTGACTGCTAAAGGCTTTACGCAGCGTTCAAATGTTTTACCTACTGCTAAACGAGGCCACTGTCAAGACCTATTCAGCAATGCAGACAATGGCCCAAATTTTGTTGTGCAGATAAAAAGTTGAGAGATAGATTGAGAGATTCAACAGTGCCAAATCTACCCTTCCTAACTTTGGAGCGAACTACGTGGCACCACCACCCCACCCACCAAATTTTGGCGGGTGGGAGGCTGGCGTTCGAAGTACTCAGACACATTTACGTAAGGTTGTCAGTAATGTTAAACTTACCTATGAGGAGATGGCGACAGTTTTAGCACAAGCCGAGGCGTGTTTGAATTCACGACTTATAACCGTACTTAGTGACAAACCCAATGACCCACTACCCTTGACACCAGGCCATTTTTTAGTAGGTGAGCTGCCTTTAAATATTGCGGATGAAGATTATTCAAAATGTGATGTAGGTAGTACGTTTAGATCGATGGTGGCTTACACAAAAATATTATTATTATATTTTATAATAGCTCTGCTGTTATAAAATATAATATAGATACATCTGATATATTTACAACAATCAATATCAAGCAACCCACGCTTTATCTCACCTCACGCTTACCAATATATTAGACTGGGTGGATTTTTAAATACAATGGCGGAACCCATTTTGAACTAATTTTTTTCGAAAATTGCAGTCACCATACTCTGCCGGAGCCAGATATCCATTTTTATCCCAATCGGAGAACATATACATGTAGGGGATAAACGCGGCTCGGACTCGGCCCTGCTGCACGAAAACGCACTTGGGAGGAGGGGTCACAGGGTGGGAGGACATTTAAATTTTTGTTTTGTCATCGGTCTTTTATACGTGTGCAAATTTTCAAATCAATTAGACGTCTCGATATGGGTGAACATTACGTTGAAAGTTTCCTTTACAAAGATACATACTTACAGGTCAAACTAATAAAAGCGTGTTAAAAATAAAAACTAATGACTAAATAAGACATCCGCATCGCTGTCAACTGGAAGTGTACCTACCCAAAAGACTGGCGGTATTGCCACGTTGTATGGCAATGCTTATTCTTTGACCAAGGTAAAAGCCAGCCCTGGGTCACGCGATGTGTCAACTAAGCGTCTTGAGATATCTTTAAACAAGTTATGCGCACTCGGATCCCCTTACCCGAGAGTTTCAACCCCAATCGGCTCGAAAATATAACAACCAACAAGGTTATTATATTTTGCCGCTTGAGGTTCTCCGTAGCCGCAGCGACAGCGCCAGGACAGCACGAAGAGCTAGGAAGACGGGATGGCGCAAGAGTATTGACACAAGTAGCGGCCCGCGCTACGGCTGCATGACAGGCTGGGGTATCCGAGTGTTGACAACTTCGCCACAGTGGCAGCAATGAGCACACGCAGCGTAGTGGAAAGTAGTATCGTCAAGTAAGTAGTACTGTGTTGACACGTTTGTTCCGCCTCTTTCTTCAAAACCAATCCGTGCCGGTGCCAAAATCCTGGAAGCTTGTTAATGTACAATATGTGCCGAAAAAGGGCGACCGTGCAGACCCTGCCCATTACCGACCGATCGCCAGAATAGAGGAAATCCATTCTGTACAAGGTTATGGAAAGAGAACAGTAAGTTGCTGACCTACCTTGAAGTCAATGAGCTCCTCAGTGACCGTCAATATGGCTTTCGCCGGGGACAGTCAACTGGCGATCTTCTTGTGTATGTCTGCTAAGCCATCGAGAAACACGGCGAAGCACTTGCACTTCATATCTTAACGGCCTTTGACAAGGTCTGGCACGCAAGTCTACGCAGCAAGCTTCATGCTTATGGTATCCCTGCAGATTTTTGTAGCTAAATATAGATTTTCTGAACGGTCGAGCCAAGTAATCGTTGACGGCTGCTCCTCTGACTTCAAAGCTATTGATGCCGGAGTTCCTTAGTGGTCTGTTCTCTCTGCAAGTCTTTTCCTGCTGCACATCAATGACCTGCTTCAGCCTGGTATTGTTGGGTACGCAGATGACAGTTCGGTTTCAGAGAGATACTTGTCCAGCGCAAAAACCAGCGGGAAAGAAGTTCGTTCCTTGAGAGAGGCCATGGTAGGACAAATTTGACCTTAAGTCTTGTCTTCTAGTGGGATGATGACAATCTGGTCTCTTAACGCCACCAAAATACAAGCGGTCTTACCACAAAAAGGAGTCGTTTCGATCTAACTCCTACTTTTCGGGGTGCATCTGTCCCTGTAACCGATCGATTGCTCCTAGGCATGGGGTTGATCACCATTGAGCACAAAGCCCAAACTGAGGCCAAAAAGCTGGGCATCCTTAATAGAGTGAAGCGATACTTCATGCCTGGATAGCTTTTAACCCTTTACAAAGCACAAGTCCGATCCTGCATGGAGTATTGCAGCCACCTTTGGGATGACTCGGAACTCCACGACCTCATCCCACCGGCCCCCTTCTACCATCGGACATCTAGACGCACTGCAAGTTACCATCCCTACCTTGTTGATATTCCACCAATTTGCACTAAAATTTTTCTAACGTCTTTTATAATGCGCACAGCAAAGGAGTGGAACTCTCTGCCTGCATCTGTGTTTCCAAACGCATACAACCCTAAGCTCTTCAAAATTAGAGTGAACAGACTTCTTCTGGGTAAGTTCGCTCCATCGTCGACTTTGTCTCTGTCATCTATGACCTAGACTAGTATCTAGAGCAAACCCATATTATATAAAAATTAAAAAAAACTGTTGAGAATACTGTCAGTTGAACATTACATGAAATGTCCTGTGTTGAGCTAGATAAGCATGTCAAAGCGTGTGTTTACAGACCTCGTAATCAATTATCAAAACTTTTCTATTTTTGAGTCAGTGATGGTGTTGCGGCATCCAAGCCACCGAAAGCAAAACCAACGAAGCGAAATTTGGACGGCAACAAAAAGAACCGCAACGCCATCTATCCTGTTAGCGACGAACTACCAACGAAATCCTGCATCGCGCAAGCAAAGTTGTCTGTGCGATTTGAAAATTATACAACCCACCAGATACAACAACCGTCTGGTCGGAGGATCCTCTTATTTCAATGGAGGTGTGCGGGATTTTACTCTCTGTACCGCATACCTCTATAATGAAAGATGTTTTGGCAAAACTTCCAACGGATAATAAACTTTTAATTATAATTATGTTTTTATAGAACCAACCCGAATAATAAAAACAACTGCTGCATGCATTGATAATGTTTTTTGTTGCTGCAACTACTTATAAAAAGCCATTGTAAATTGTCTCCCTTCTGATCACAATTAGTCTAGCGGTAACTTTTGAGTCCAACATACCAATACCGCAAGTGCAGATACAATCCACATTCGGTTATTTAAATACATTTAATAGCATTCTAAATCAGTAATTTAAGTGATTGGCATCTTACAATGGACAATGGTAATATTTTATATATAGTTTAATTTTTTGTAGTCCAAACTAAGTTCAACAATCTAAAAATATCTGGCCTAAGTTTTCATTTAGTGACTAGGCGACAAAAGAACTCCGAAAAAGTAGGAAAAGACGTGACGAGCTGTATTGTCTTAATCCTTATTTTAACACTGAAACTTTTAATAATTATGTACTTACTCAAAAAGTTATAAAATATTTGTAAGCTAAGGCTTTATACATAAGCAAAAAGGTTAAATCAGCAGAAAATAAAATAAAAACGAAACGAATAGGAACAATAGACATAATAGGTACTGATTACACATTGAAGTTGCTAACGATTTTGCAATTAAAACTTCTGAAAATTAAATTCCTTAAATTAAAATCCTCGCCTTCGCTTGCTTTTGATTTATTACAGGCGAACCATTCAGCCTGCCCAACTCGATTTAATTTTAAGTATATAACCCCCATAACAGTAAAAAAGCTTTCAAATAAATCAATATTAACCTGTCCTGTCAGGGACTTTACTTTGTTAACTCGGTGCTACAAACGTCAACAATATGGTCATGCAGCCAAAACGTGCAGAGAGGCCAACTCTATGTGTGGTCATTGTGGTGAAGCAGGACACTCGATGTCAGAATGTGCAAAGAAAGCTGAGATGCCGAAATGTGCAACTTGTTCACGCTTCAAAAAAGCCAGCAGTGTGCCAGAGTGCCCTGCAAGGAAGATAGCGGAATTTTATGAGGGCGCCCAGATTTCCGTACTTACACGTGATGCTGCTTCAACAAGAACATACCACTGCGATGACCTACTTCCCCTGAATTTGATGCTGTCTTAGTGAATCAGCCTCCCAGTGTAACATTCAAATACAATAAAACACATGAGTTGCTTTGAACAAATTGTGCAACATTGACTTTAACTCAGTTAGTATTTCTGCTGACGCTAATAGTTCACCTTGTGTATAATGTAATAATTAGGTGCTAGAAACAATTTAACGAAACTAAACTTAGCTAGGAATCACCTATTTACGATCTTTATTGTTAATTTTATGTGATTTATGTTTAATATTAAAGTAAATTAGGTTAATCTAATAAATATAACTCAGTTAAGTACTATTTTAATACTAAGTAAATATGGAAACATTTTTATACGATTATTAGTACATTGTCAAGCTCTTGCCGCCTGTGATACAAGACCCTCCTAGTACAGGCATCTATCATAGTTCTACCTGTATTATTATCAAAGATTTATTATTCTATTGTTCAAATTTGATTTTTCCAAGTATTTAAAAAGGTGATGCAATTTTAACACGAACGACATCTTGCGCTTGTTCCGTAAGTTGTAGAACGTAAAAGAATAGCACCATCCCATCACTTCCCGTGGGTGTTGTGAGAGGCGACTTCGGGACTCACCAGAGAATGGGCAGCAGCATTCTTTGTATATTACAACAGCTACACTGCGATTGTCAACCCGTCTGCCAAGCGTGACGATTATGGCAAACCCTGAGGGGGTTATGATCCGTACATCAAAACATGGCCCCTAGTGTGCGGACGCCCGTCTACCCTTTACTCCGGTAGCGATCAGGTCCCGGAGTGGATCTGGCTACCCGAACAATCACCGACGACTGGACTTGACAACACTAAACACAAGAACACTCCGGACCGGTAAAAAAACACAGAACTTGAGGAGGAATTGAGCAGGTTGCGATGTAGTAGGTATTGTGGAATTTTCTGAGGTCCAAAGAGAGGGGGAGGACACGATAACTGTCAAATCCGACAATCTGCTCTATTTCCGGGAGGGTGACAAGAAGTCCCAGGGTGGTTTCGGGTTTATTGTTCACAGGTCCCTTGTGTCCAATGTGGTGAGGATCGAGAGTGTGTCGACCAGGGTGGCGTACCTTATACTCAGAACATCGTCAAGATGTTCGTTGAAGGTCGTACAGGTTTACGCCCCAATCTCGACACACCCCAACGACGAAGACATTCTATGGACAGTTATACATGTCAATGACCAAATCCGCTGCGAATCTTACTAACGACCTGAAAGCTAGATTGACCCGGCACTATACCGAAGACATTCCGGACGTCAGCCTGTATGAGATTAGACAACAAGGCGTCAGGTGAGGACGGAATTACGGCCAGACACCTGAAGGCGGGTGGGAAACCGGTTCTTAAGGCCCTTCAGAAACTGTTCGATTCCGTCATACTCGAGAGGAAAACGCATGCATGCGAACATCGAAGGCATGGAACAGAGGTGTGGTGGTACTCTTCTTCAAGAAGGGGCGACAATGTCTTGCCAAAGAATTACAGGCACTTCTGAGCATGTCAACAAGGTGTTTTTCGGAGTCATCACAAACATTCTCGCGCGGATGATTGACGACTTCCAGTCTCCAAGCCGGATTCCGAAAAGGCTTTGGCACCGTAGACTACATACATACACTGCCGCAGGTTGAACAGAAGATCGAAGAGTATAATCTGCCCCTCTGCTTAGCATTTATGGACTACGAGAAAGCCTACGATTCGATCGAGACTTGGGCTGAGCTGCAGTCTCTCCAACGGTGCCAGATCGACTATCGGTACATCGAGGTGCTAAAGTGTTTGTACGAAAACGCCTCCATGTTAGTTCGATTTCAGGATCAGGCCTGGAACCCATCTTCCTGCAGCGGATTATGAGGCAGGGAGACGTCATTTCTCCGAAACATTTCACGGCCGCAATGGAGGATGTCTTCAAGGTTTTGGACTGGAGAAGGCTAGGCATTAATTTCAATGGTGAGTTCATCCCTCACCTTTGATTTGTACCTTTATTATGTACACCATATAAGTTACAGAAAATATAAATGAGGAAAACATTGCACAGGGTGATACAGTGAGTGGCCTTATCGCTATTTAAAGCGATCTTTTCAAGACCTTTTTGGATGGAGTTTAGACTGTAGGTAGTCTTAGGTGTACCATTTATATATACAACCATCGACCCGCCCCGGCTTCGGCTGGATGTATTTTTTATGAAAATTTTCTTTCATACAAACTTCGCCCTGACAATTACATACCTACACAACAAAAAAAGCTTAGCAACATATTTGGTGATTCATTTTTATTTATATAGATAGATAGATAAATACACAATAGACAATTATGAAACAAATACAGATAATTTCGATAAAAAAATAAGAAAAACAAATAAATGGTTTTCGAAAATAAAGGAGTGAAGAGGTGATTAAGTTGATATGATATTATTGCTTACTTCAATTTACGTGGAAATTAGTATGAACGATCTAAAAGTGGGATAGTTGAAGCAGATCTAACAATATTTGCATAATCAACCCCTGACGGGGTGAACAGTTTCGTTGATCCTAAGACCATGAATCAGCAGCAGAAATAGCTGGGTAAATCGTTGAGCTTGATTTTTCAAAACTAACCTATTTGATGGGGCTAGAAGTTTGTGGAGGGCCCACTAAATCCGCGCGGACAGAGTCGCGGGTTAAGTGATAATATATCATGACGATTGGGCACCGAACAGAAACCGTTACTTATAGGTTAAATTATTTTCATTATACATTAACAGCAAACGGATTTGAATTGGCGATGGTTGTGATAGTATCATAGGTTATTCTTGAAAAGCTCTTCCCAATATGTATGTACGGTCTCATTCTCACCGTACTCTGCGATCTACTTAAGACTTACGATGTCGACAGATGAACGAGTTTCATCATAGTGAGTTCATAACTGTGTATCAAACATTTCAGAGAAATAATAGCTTTCCTCTCAAGTACTGTCACTTTAGTAAACTTAACTATTGCATCTTAGTTTTCTGAACTTACAAACCTTCACGACCAATCGGTTTACGGACTTAACTACAATTTATCTATTTCTACGGGGCGCTAAAAAATAACTAAATTTCGGTTCTCAAAATTACATAACATTAAATTACCTACATCAGTCACTATCTGTAACCGATCCATTAGGAAAAGTTATTTCTACTTGTGTATATCTCATAGCACTTGTGTATATTGGGTGCTAAACAATCCTTAACTTCGGTGATCTAAATTAGTTGCCGACATAGGCCGTCCGGTCGATCTCCGAACGAACTAACAATTATTGTGTAGGAAGGCAAAAGTCGTGTAAGAATAAAATGTTCATTTTGAATAGCTCTTTGTGATGGTGTGTATTTTTTGGGCATAGAGCTTGTGGGCAGATTCCCATAGATCGATGCCCATTCTCTTTTCAACTACATCGGTATAACGGGTTCGAAAGAAAATTGGAAAAATGGGTGTGACAGCCGGACAGATAGACAGACAAATAACCAGCGTCCGATAGACTAATTACTACATGAGTAATCCTATAAGGGTTCCTCTTTTTTCACTTCGTCGTTTGGAACTCTAAAAACAAACTAGGTAGCCTCTAATTTTAAAGGATATGAAAAAAAAACAGCCACTGAATTAAAATCCATCCTCCATGGTGAACCATGATTAACACTCACTTCTCATCTTGTGGTAGATTAAGCGTTATAGATCCCTGGCAGTCTTTCCCGTACTTAAGAAACCCGGAGACTCCCAGTACGACATAGATACCAAGAATTATGGCCATCCCGATGCTGAAGAGTCCACACCAGCCCGTGAACTCTCTGGGTTTCTCCATGTTATATTCCAGCGCCAGGATCTGCACAGATAAGCACGTCAGAGCTGGCTCGCGCTATGTTGCTCGCACTCACTACGCTCTACTCGCTTACCACACCCACTGCCTCCAGCGCGAACAGAGTGATGCCAATGAACACCGGAATCTCAGCGACATGACTCACTGCAACCAGCTTTCCTTGATCAATTACAACATCTTCTTCGATCAAATAGAAGAAAGTGAGAAGCAGTCCGATCATGACACATAAATTGGATATCGTCGAAAAAGGAGTTAACAGTTTTAAATCCTTTATCAAACTCATGACTAGTGCAAACGGGTAACTATAGCATATAAGTAAGCGCACTGCAATTGTGTCTTCGGGGTTATAAAAATCAACTATCTGTCAACAGAAAGAAATGGCAATTAGTAAAGTAGTAATTTGTTGAAGTGCATCCGACCGATGAGAACAGGGGCCGTTAATTACCTGTTTTACATTCTCAGCAACGAACACGAAATAGATGGCACAGATACCAATCTGCCAAAAAAGGAGGAAGAAGTCCACAGCGTTGGCAAAGAGGTTGCTGGTGCGGCGCATGAACACGGGCCCCCGCGCCACTGCCACGCGCATGCTCTTGGTGTACGCCATGTAGCCGCGCCGCTCCTTCTTGCACAGCTGGTACTGCGCCAGCACCTACACACGAGCGTGTCAGCTTTGTCTGCGTGCCGCGATTTGAATGGGGAGCACACTGACGCTTGACGCCTGAAGTGTGGTACCCATTCGACGCGGTACAAACTAGTATTCCATTTACTAATACTCGGTAAAATTATTTGTTTGTAGGAAGTAATTTCTATAGACACAGTTCACCATATTATGTAAAAACACGAGGAAGAAGTAAACAGTAATGTAAAGGCACAATAAACGAAAAAAGAGACTTCAATTTGTACAAAGTATTATTTTCAAAGTACAATTTTACCACAAAAATGAAGAAGCATTCTAACTCCCATTATATTTAACGCATACGAAAAATATTTAATAAAAGCAGTATGCGAGGATTGAAAAGGGAGAAGGAGGCTTTTGCCCAGCAGTGGGACAAAACTGGCTAGATTAGATGCCACCCTCCCAACCTCGCATCTATGCGAGGTTGGGAGGGTGGCATCCCAAAAGGTGGTACTAAATGAACAAATTTCCACTACGCAAATGACACTATGGTTCCAGCTGCAAATGGATGGAAATGGCGCGTCTCCTTGCGTGAAAAGAGAACATAAGTCTGTACTTGGGTCTCAAAACCAACCATGCCAAAACCAATTTAATGGGTGCGCTTGACCTGGAAATGGTAAATGATTTTATTTACCTAGAAACCAACATTAGCAACACAGGATCTTGAGAAAAATAAATAAGATTGCGTATTAGCAATGAAAATGCGTAGTCGCAGCTGCTGGATATAATATTATTTAATTAGTATAATGAAGAAAGAAAGAAAAACAGTTTATTCACGTGAATGACTGAGTCAGTGAAAAAGTATTTTTGTTGCCATGTTGCATAAAATAAATGTTTATCTATGTATCTATAAAATATAGAGAGTCCGACAAAAATACCGCTAATCAACACCCTGGTATTCTCCATATTCAGTTACGGACGGAGAAAAGACGTACAAAAAAGCTAATAGAGACCTCAAAGACGCCTTCAAAATACATATAGTGTTAGAGGAAATATCTGCACATTCCATTGCCTGCCTTCTGCACCAATACGTCCATTCTGCGGGGACTAAACAGTTTTGATCTATTAACTGAAGGAAATTAAGAAAAAAAGAGACGATCCACATTATTAAAAATAGTATAAAAAGCTCGGAAAGTAGAAAAACATGATAAAAATAAAACCAAAAAACTAGTAAAATTAAAAAAAAATAGAGGATAAAAAACCTTAATAAAATCAACATTGGAGAGTATAAATTAACAGATAAAAAAGTTAAGCGCAGCATCAGAAGAAAGAAGAAATTATAATACAAAACAAATTCAGACTGCATTATAAAAGAATCGATCACTGAAAGTAGCAAAACAAGGTATCACCAACTGATAAATAACGTGTCTAAAAGCCAAAAAATAAAAAAGATAACGTTCTAAAGATCTGCCCAATGTTCTATAAGACTGTAATTCTAATAACCAACCAACATCCAAATACTCATGTTCCGAAAGTACATATACCAGTAATACCAAAAGTGGAGGTGCGTGCTGTACTCCATTAATGAAAATATAACCAATCTTGTGGCGAAGATGGTATAGTATAAGCTCTTAAAATAGGTGAAACATCAAAGGGACACATGCGTTGAAAGTACTTTTGAACTCCTTTGTACGGAGTAGCCTAGAATACGCTTCTCCAGTTAGGAGTTCAATGTACAAAGTACACATAAACCGCATCAAATGAGTCCAAAAGCATTTCACCAGGTACTTAAGATACAAAGATCAGAGCTGCCCTTACAGGGCGGACTACTCTACTTTGGTTGGCATTCGCTTGAACAGTGTCGCATATATATTAGACGACGTCACGACTATTTACAAAATTCTGAATGGTCAGATATCCTCGCCCAAACTTCTTGATAATCTCTTCCTCAGTATGCCCCGTCAGTGTCTAGTCAGGTCGTCACGAAAACTCGACACTTTCTGTCACTGTCAAATCATCTCGCACAAATCTAGGCCGATCCGCACCGTTAAACCGAATGATGACGATTACTAACAGGGTTACCTCCACTAACACCGATATTTGTAGGTACCTGCTGATCAACCAAAACTGCACAACCAGATATATTTACAGACTAGAAATAAAAACACCAAATCTCATAATTAATATACTTCATGCACTATTAAGAAATCTTAAAATTGAAAAAAAAACTATTTCTTAAGATAAGTATTAACGAACTTAGAAAACAACTTTAATTACCCTTAATATGCGTCACCTACTATGAAATTTTAAAGTAAAAACAATAGTACATTGTTCACCGAGAGGAGAAAGTGACCGATTACCGTCGAGGGTGTCGTTTGAAGCCCGAGCCGTAGGCGAGGGCTTTAAAACACCCAAGATCGGGAATCGCAGTTTCTCTCGAGTGATACATAGTGCTTTATACTACACCTAGAAGGAAAATAAAAAACGAAATCTTTACTAATTGAAATTTATATTGAAATTGTTGCAGTTAAAACTGAATCCTCAAACAACACACAAATTGGAAATGGCGCCAATGGCGTCTGCAATTTTCACATGTTCTTTTTTCAAATTGTTTATCCTGCCGCCGCAGGGTCGCACTGCCAGCCCGACACCATCCAACACACAGCTAGTGGCCAGTGTCATTTTGCGAACTTGGAGATAAAAACTCACTGTAAAAACTTTTTGGCTTTTGATATTTAGGTTACCGGCGCATAGTCTTACCCAAAATTAAAAAAGAAAAACCACGTAAGAAATGGATTTTCATACACTTTTCTCTCCCGCTCAGATGCGTACTTTCCAAGCAGGTGTAGTATAAATAGAATTTATACTACACCTGCTTGGAAAGTACCTTGATACTTTATCAAATTTACGGTAGAAAGTACGTCATTGCATATCGAACAAATATGCGGGGAGAAAACGCATCTGAGCGGGAGAGAAAAGTGTATGAAAATCCATTTCTTACGTGGTTTTTCTTTTTTAATTTTGGGTAAGACTATGCGCCGGTAACCTAAATATCAAAAGCCAAAAAGTTTTTACAGTGAGTTTTTATCTCCAAGTTCGCAAAATGACACTGGCCACTAGCTGTGTGTTGGATGGTGTCGGGCTGGCAGTGCGACCCTGCGGCGGCAGGATAAACAATTTGAAAAAAGAACATGTGAAAATTGCAGACGCCATTGGCGCCATTTCCAATTTGTGTGTTGTTTGAAGATTCAGTTTTAACTGCAACAATTTCAATATAAATTTCAATTAGTAAAGATTTCGTTTTTTATTTTCCTTCTAGGTGTAGTATAAAGCACTATGTATCACTCGAGAGAAACTGCGATTCCCGATCTTGGGTGTTTTAAAGCCCTCGCCTACGGCTCGGGCTTCAAACGACACCCTCGACGGTAATCGGTCACTTTCTCCTCTCGGTGAACAATGTACTATTTCTTCTTCTGTTTTTTGAATGTGTTATCGTAATTTTTCGAGAGCGTGCCTAATTTAGATTTCTGAATTAATTAGTTGCATTTCGCTGTTTTATCTACAGCAAGCACATCAATGTCTTCTTCGTCAATGTGTTTTTGTTTATTTTTGAATGCCAACCTTCGAGCACATTGTTGGTTCTATGTCGCTCTCCTAACATGCTGATTATTTTTATAAAGTCCTTTTTCTTTAAAAGTTGTCCACATGCGTCATAAAGGCCTGCATTGCAAGTTTTGTATTTTTATATTCGCACTTAATGTCAATAGACTAAAACGATATAATAAATAGACTAGGTATTATAAATGGCCAGTGCATCAAGAGCAGTTGAGCAGTAGGTTATAATATATGTTCGATTTTATAACAGGATGACCTACTGATCAACCAATTTGAGCAAAAAATATTTGGACTATAGAGCATAAAATGATCGGAAAAATAAACTATGTCCTACTGCTCAACTAGTTGAGCAATCTAATTGAGCAGTGGGGAAGAAGTGCGGGTATTACCCACTGCGCAACTATTCATAGTTGGGCAATTACCAGTTGAGCCGTTGGTATTACCTATTGCTCAACTTTATGCAGTTGAGCAATCTAGTTGAGCAGTGGAAAAGAAGGGATTGACATAGTCTGTGACAGCATAACTAAATTTAAGCAAAAATTGTTAGAAATTAATTTGTAGTCAACTCCTAGTCACATTTAATTTTTTTATTATTATTTTCAATATTTTTAAAATAAATTTAATTCAATCAATTTGTAAATTAATCTCAACTACCTATTTATTACTATTTATTTTCAATAGTTTTAATAAGTTATGTTATCAATTCAATTAAATTTAAATTATTTAATTATTTTAAGTAACTTGCTTGGTTTCATTTATTTTCAAATCAAATGTAACCATACAATCACATGTAAAAATGTTAATTTAAATTTATGATTTATGTAATTTCTATTTGATGTAATGTAGTAAGCGACATATTTACACAAAACAATGTACAATGTAAAATTTACGTAACATCTTTTGTAAATATGTAGTTAGTGTTTTTCAATAAATAAAATAACAAAATAAAAAAATAATACAATAGACGATGTAAAAAAATATATTTCAACAAAAAATTGCACCCTCAATCTCTTGTCACAACATATTTGTAGCATTAACTGTAACATGCCTAACCTCGCCATACTTCTCCATAGGTCCGAAATAACTTGGGACATTTTAGTCCTCTCCGAATGTTGGCTACCTTCAGCTCGGAACATACCTAACCTAGATAACTATAATTTTGCATCAACCACTAATCACAGAACTTAAAATGAAGGAGTGGTTATCTACTTTAACAGAAACCTCAAAGTAACTACTGTAGAAACCCAGATAGATGACGCCAACTGCCTACTGCTAAAATTAGGCACAGAAACGTGCATTATCGGAATCTACCGTCCGGGTCAAGCCAACACCAACAACTTTATTAGCTCATTAGACTCATGACTCTCAAAATTAAAAAGTTTTAAAAATATAATCTCTGCGGTGATATAAACATCAATGTAGCCCCTAACAGTCCAGACAATTGCTCACACTATTGACTACCTTAACGTACTAGCAAGTCATTGTTTGCTCCCAGGCTATACGGCACTTACCTACGCATGGACACACATGCCTCAATCATATTATGCTCAAAACAAAATTAGACGCGTTGTTTTTACTTTAAATTATTCGAGTCATCAACTATAGACCACGAAACTGTTGCCGTAAGTTTAAACTTAAATTCCCGATTGAATTACTACATTAAAACGGCCAACAAGATTGACTACGAATCTCTCGATGAAACTATTCAAAACACTTCCTTTCGCCCAATATTTGAGTGTTATGATGTTAACATTGCAACTGACCTGCCTGTGCCGTACCTTACGACTGCAATAATAATTAACTCGAGTTTGGTAAAATTCCCAATAGAGTAGGTCAGTAAGCCATGGATAACTAAAGGGTTGGGTATGAAGAAAAGAGATAATTAAATAAAAAACTTCTGAAAATAAATAACTGAAAATGAGATTATCAAGCTAACCTATAGAAATTACTGTAACTATATTATTAAAAAAGCTAAACGAAACTACGATTAAAAAGAGAAAGTAATAAAAAGCAGCTATGGGATGCAATTAAAAAGATAAGTGGCCAGCAGACTTCTCTTCCTGTTTTATTACATCCCAAAACAAAGATGAGGTTTTAAATAAAGGTAAAAGTTTCTTTGCCAACGTGGACAGAAGGCTGGCGGAGCAAACTACCGCTACAACGCAAACCAGTCCTTTGCCACATGACTTTTCATCTATTCCGACTCCTGATTAAGAAAAAGTATTTTCGCTCATTTTTTCGCACAATTTTCCTTTAATCCATTGGATCCATTGGATTAAAGGAAAATTGTGCCGTAGGAATCGACCATAATTATATCTGGCAAGATCCTAAAGAGGTATATATAATGACAGGTGTTTTCCCTAGAGCATTTAAATTGGCACTTATCAAAACTATACACAAGGGAGGGGAAGAGGACTTTGTAGATATCAACCGGCCTATCTCCATCTTACCTACTCTGTCCACCTATTCCATCATTACTAAACTAGACCGTAGGAGTTAATGCATAACACTGTTCCTAGATCTTGCAAAAGCCTTCGACGCAGTCTCTATCCCACACCTACTCAGAAAGCTGGAAAGGCTTGGTGTAAGAGGTGTTCCTTTAGACCAATTCCTGACCTTCAAACCGCATATAAAAGCCTTGGTAATCCGTTTGCGTAAGCTAATCTACATCTTTAAAACTCTTAGACACGCAGCAGAACGACGGGTTACTAAGATGGTCTACGGTGCCTTATGTCAATCCCTTATCGACTATTGTATTACTTTATGGGGAGGTGCCGCCAAGACTCACCTAATTGATGTCGAGAGGGCACAGCGAGCTATTCTCAAAGTTGGCGTTGGGCTTCCTTATTTATTCCCTACTGTAGACCTTTTTAAGAAGTGGGATGTGCTTACTGTAAGACAGTCCTTTGTTTTGCGTACAGTGCTGAAAGAACACTCCCTATTGCAATTCAACCCGAATCTCCAAAAAGATAAGCGCCGAAAAAGCAGGGTATGCCAAACACAAGCTTGCAACTGTTCTCACTCCCATAAATTCTTCTTGTTTCTCGGACCATACCTGCATAATAAACTTAATATATACTTAAAATATTAATATATATCCTGTAACGAAATTTAACCACAGTATCTACATATTTGAAAACTCGACTATCTGGGAACAGAAAAACTGTTAATCCCTCTCAGATGGACAATCTCTACTAACTAACCATACTCTCTGCTTCTTTTAAAACTGCTTATAAAACTATTGTACTCGAACCACAGTCTTTCTTCTATCATGCTCGCTCTTAATATGTTATCTACCTTCCTCGCACCACAGCCACTCAAGCAACCTCTTACGCATTGACAACTAATCACATCTTGTTCATAGACACTCTCCAGCTACTCACACGCGTTCTAATATTTCCTCAATTATTTTGTATTTTTAATTTGTTTTTTCTTTATGTCTGTTTAACTGGGCTTCCTGCACTCTTCTTAGTATGCAAAAAGTTGGCTAATGGCTGCGGAAGGGCCCAGGTGACTTGTATTATAGGTTTTTATGAAGACCTACTTCAAACACCAGTAAAGAAACTATAGCATTAAGTAACTTGTGTAGAGAAAATAAATGATGTATTATTATTTCCTTTATTCATTTGTAAACAAACATATAAATTACATTTTTAAATATTAAAATACAGAGATATAAAAATATTTAAAAATATAAAAAATAGTAGCCCACCGGTATCGGGAACAGGGTCCAAGCTACCGGCGGTTAGGGCCCCTGAGAGAGGAACCTCCTAACTATGCGTGCCGTGTCCAGGAGTACTGCTTTCTGGATCAAGCCCTTGATCCAGCTGCCCAACGAGAGCCTCTTTAGATGTTGGTCGAGGCTCTTGGCAATTATGCCATTGGCCGTCACGACTATCGGCACAATGACTGCTGTGTTCACATCCCACATGTCGACAACCTCGCGAGCGAAGTCAAGATACTTCGTTTGTTTATCTTTCTCAGACTTCACGAGGTTCACGTCATATTATTATCAATAACCTCATGGCTATTTCTCAGCAGATTCATAACGATGCGACATAAATGACCTAAACGATTATGCCATACCTCATAACTTGAGATAGAATCAGATTCACATCATAGGCTCTAAATTGAGGAGTTTTTACCGCATCCACATCCTCCTCCATACCTCCCACCACAGAGCGAGCCATGTAAATCCGCATCACCTGTATAGGAAAAGGTTTTTAAATTAAATAAATTACAACTGCACTTATCAAACATTACAGTAAACCCTTACTGCTGTCTTCACAGATAGAAGATTTGCTTACGGGTTAGGTACATAAATCACATCACTGATCCTGTTGCCGGTGCTTTCGGTATTTATAAATATTTTATCGATGCGAATCGAAGCTTCAATCTTAGTCCCATTTGCAACTGTTACCTTGATATCAATAGGCTTTAAGTCGACAAACCAATCTCGTTTTAAAGTCATTTGTTGGTAGCGCCTGAATCAACATACTATTTATCAATATTATTATCATTTGTGGCTTCTAAAGCAGGCAAAGAGGTCGAGTCCTTATCAGTGGGATTCTTCCTTTTTATAATCTTCTTTTTCTTCAAAGGACAGTTTGGTCTCTTGTGACCAGGTACTCCACAATCATAACACACAAAAAATTCTTTGTCTTTGACTCAGTTTTATCGAGCTTTCCTTCGACATTTCGTTTAGTAATTTTTACTTTACCAGTTCGGTGGTAACATTAACGTTACTACTTTCGAGGGCTATAATCAATGTGTCATATCTCGACTTTAGACCTCCCAATAAAATAGCAGCAATGGACACATCATCAATTACTTTATTTATATCCGCCAAATCTTGGGCAGTGGAAATAACAACATTGATATCGACGACTCAATATTAGTATCATAGTCTTCAAGTCTCAATCTGTATAACTTCCTTTCTAGATGTAAACGCCGACCCATACCTTTGTCTTCATATGCATATTGTAACGCTTTCCACGCTTCAGCTGCCGTCGTAGCATTTCGAACATGCGTAATTGCAAAAGCTTCAAAGGTAAGGCAAATTTTTGTTAATGCTTTCTGATCACTTCTGTGTCTTTATGACATTCGAAACGTTTTGTTCTAATTTTGTACAAGTAAATAGGAAAAGACGTGTCCATTCTAGTTTTGAAGTAATAGGTAACCTGGTTACATAGAATGATTAGAAGAATGTTGAATACTTAGGGGCTGTTAATGTGAATTGTGTGCGGGACGCAGTGGGAACTTTTCAATTTTGTATTTATTGCTGAATTGACTCAAAATACTTTTTTTACACGTATCAGTTAACTGTAAACGCATAGTAATTAGGAAGGGACGATGCTAACGCACGACCGTCCAGAGGATCTTGCAGACGACATGATAACGTGCACGGCGATGATGCGAAGTGCGTGAAGTTTGAATGTGGAGCCAGGTGCCAGGGTTGCTTGTCGCGCTCCACAGATGGTGCTAGCAGACGCTTTTAAACATGTCAGCTGCCTCGGAAGAACCATTCTAACACGAAGAACACGATCATTGTGTAGGTAGCGGGCAGATCTTTGAGAAGGCTCTGCATATTATGCCAGATGCTGTACGGATGTCATTGACACGTTAAATTCCATCCTTCCTAGGAAATATTTGCGTGACTCGTCCCAGTTTCCATTGGAAGGGCGAAAGTTTTTCTTCTTTAATAAGAACGAGGCTGTCTTGAGCGATGTCTTCACTGTCAACTTTCCGTTTTGTTCGTTGCTGAAGTTCGGAAACGTACTCCTTGGACCAGCGTTGCCAGAAGTGTTGCCTCAGTAGTTCCACTCGATCATAGCGCCCCAGCCGTGTAGGCGTGGCTATCGTCAGGTCTTCGCAGGCAGGCGCAGTCAGCGTTCGGCCGATCAGGAAGTGAGCTGGAGTCAGCGGCAGAAAATCGGTCGGGTCGGAGAAGAGAGAGACAAAGGACGGGAGTTGAGGATAGATTCAAATTGTGATAACAGAGTTTCAGACTCCTAGGGTGTCAGCCGCGCATCACCCAGTACACGCCGCAGGTGGTACATGCAGGACTTAACTCTTGCCTGCCACAATCCGCCAAAATGAGGACTATAATGAGGTATGAACGTAAGACGAATTTGATTGTGATTGACCAAATCAGAAATATCATTTGAATTTTCAAAAATAACAGATAATTATTTTTCCGCGCCTGCAAAATTCTTTCCATTGTATGAAAAGATTTGAGAAGGCTTACTGCAACGTGATATAAAGCGTTTCAAAGCTAAGATGTAATCGCGTGTGGATAGGCTACCTAGCTACTAACTCTAAATGTATGGCTCGAGTGCTAAAACAAATGTATGCTTTTATTAACTTGGCACCTCTGCCTTTGCGGTCCGATATGAGCAATGGCGCTGCGTAATTGACACCACACTGCATCAAAGGAAAGTTTGGTTCTAATCTTTCGAATGGTAAATAACCCATAATCGGGGTCAATGTTCTACCTTTCATGCGTGTATATGTAACGCAGTTATGTACGACCAGCCTAGCCAAATTTTGAGCTCCCAGTACCCATCACCGTTCACGCATGGAAATACTAGGAGCTGAGGTCCTGCGTGAAGTAATTTTTTTTTTGTTCATGTTCACACAGCTACCTGGTAAAAAGATGTTTATCACTTAACAATATCGGGTATTTCTTATCATAACTAAAGTCAACCGCGTTATATAACCTACCACCTACACGAATAATATTTATTTTGTCTAAAAATATATTTAAACCCGCTGAAGTGACCTACTCTAATATAAACTACACTTCTGGACACATCTATTAGCCCACCTTAGAGTTTAGGTTTCGATGGCCCCTACCGAAATATGATTGCTAGATTGAACAAAAACTGTTGATGCAGTTTTAAACCTGATACATTTTACCATCTTTTTCGATCGTATTGTTTTAAATTTGAATTCAGAATACCATACGACATGGAGCTACGCCTAACAAGTCGGATATGCGCCTTGTTAAAGGCAATTGATTTTTGAATAAAAAACATGTTTTATCAAATAAAGGTTTAATTTAATAACGCGTGTTGTCTCCATGGGCATCTACCACAGCTCTCATACGATTAGGCATAGAGTTTATCAACCGCTCTATGCAATTTTGAGGGATCATCTCCCATTCCTCTTCTATGGCAGTTTTCAACTCCTGCATCGTCTGGGCAACTGGCTGACGAGCCCTAACACGTCTTTTTAGCTCGTCCCACATGTGCTCAATGGGGTTCATGTCTGGGCTTCTGGCTGGCCAGTCCATAACTGTGATGTTCACATCCCGAAGATATTCCCTGACGATGCCGGCCGCATGGGCTCTTGCATTATCATGCATAAAAAGGAAATTTGGGCCCACATAGTCCGCGTATGGTATCACGTGAGGTTCTAAGCACTCACGAATGTACCTTTCAGCATTTAATGTTGGCAGCCGTGGTCCTGTAACAACCTCAAGTTGAGTTTTGCCGCTCGCAGATATACCGCCCCAGACAGTCCATGAGCCACCGCCATAAGCAACCCTCTCTTCAAAGCAGCATTGTGCGAAACGCTCTCCCTTACGTCGGTAGACCTTCTTCCTTCCGTCATTGCCATGCAACACAATTTTAGACTCATCAGAAAAGAGTACACGGCTCCAATCTTGCTGTGTCCAATTTAAATGACTGCGTGCGAAATGAAGGCGCGCTGTTCGGTGGGCTCGCGTTAGTTTGGGCCCATTAGCTTGCTTGTGTGGTACCATATCGCGTTCTTTTAACCTTCTCCGAACAGTTCGAGCGCTCACAGATACTCCGTGGAAGTCACGAAGTTGGTTTTGTATCTCAATGGAGGTAAGGTGACGATTTCTCAAGCTGGTCGTCACGATGAATCGATCCTGCCTTTCAGTTGTGACCCGAGATTGTGGCCTTCCTTGGCGACGAACAAAGCCGCCAGTCTCTAGGTACCTGATAACCAGATAAACATTTCGGACCGCAGATCGACTTAAATTAAGTTGAGCACTCACGTTTCTTTGGCTGTGTCCGGCCTGAATAAGTGCCACAGCTTGGGCGGCGACTTCAGGTGAAGTATCCATAGATTATTGATAGAACCTCACCTTAATGTTAAGAATAAGTAATGTTTGTTGCAAAACCAAAGATATCAATCACTTTGTCAATAATTAAATCCAAGTAAACCAATAAAACCAAGTTTTCTTAGTATTCGATTGTTTGATATCAACAAACAGGCTCCAAATTGTCTTTTGTTTCTTTAAATTCTGTGTTCGAAATTCAAAAAAAGACTATTGAATGAAAATGTGAATGTGCCAGGTTCAAAACTGCATAAAAACTTTTTGCTCGACCTAATATAAAATTTTAGCTAGGACCAAACGAAACTGAAAATACAAGGTGGGCCAATAGATGTGTCCAGAAGTGTATTAAAAATAAATTATGCAATTGTTTCAAATAAAAATAAATAATAATTTATGGACATATTTACAAAGTAACCTCACAACTAGTCTTATAATATAAAATTCTCGTGTCACAATGTTAGTCACCATGCTCCTCCGAAACGGCTTGATCGATTTTTATGAAATTTTATATGCATATTCAATAGATCTGAGAATCGGCTACTATCTATTGTTCATACCACAAAGCGATAAGGGTTATCCACCCCTAACATTTTCTTTTTATTTTTTGGACATTTTAATTTTTATTTTTTTGTTATATGGCATTTAAAAATACATACAACCTTATATTTTCACTCTTCTATCACCAACCCCTATTTTTAAAAGCGATATTAGGGCTTTAATTATTTTCTACTCTCGGCGGTCGATAATATTGATCATTTACCACTCGATCAGTTAGTTATTCTTGACTATTAGTTTGGTAGAACGCGCTAATCTTAGGAAGTCTATTTATTGAGGAAGGCTGTTGCCAAGAGTGGCCAACTTGACTAGACCCAAGATCTAATTTTTACTAACGAAAACCTGTGCGATCTACCAATTACATACTTCTTAAAATTTTAATTTTTAACAGTTTAGTTTAGTATACAAGTAGGATGTATTTTTTATTTTTTTAACCCAACCTATTTATATAGTTGCACAGTCCGTTATACGTATTTATATTTTTGCCTTGCCGCGATCGACTGGACTAATAGCCCCGGTCGATCGCAATCGACCGGTTGGCCATCCCTGCTATAGGCTATATAACACCACGCTACGACCAATAAGAGCCGAGCATTCATGAAAAATGTGACGCAGACGAAGTTGCGTCGATCAGCTATTATAGTATTATATAAATTCAAAAATCAAAATAAAATAATTTAATGTAACTAACAAGATATTTTGCATTAGTACATAATTTCTTATCAGCTAAGTAGCTATGACGCGTCTTTTGTTCTAGCGGCCAGCAGGCCTAGAGAAGTAAATTGAGTTTTTTTTCACAATCTTCTTAAAAAAACGATTAAATATTGTTGTTTTATTTTTTCACCATTTAACTGAGACACTAGCGAACCCGATTGCGTTTCCCACTCGCGTTCGGTGCCGGGTCTAGTTTTTCTACAACTAAATAAACGATAACGGTATCCCAATTATCAGATGGTTCATTTAAATATTTAAGTGTACGGAAATTTCGAAAAGTCGAATCAATAAGTTTTCTAATCTGGTCACTCGATTCATTTTAAAGCAGTTTGAATTTAAACAGCGATTTCATATGGTTTTGCACCAGTAAACGATTGTTATGGAACCTGTTTTCTAATAAATTCCACGCTTGAACGTAATTTGCACTTGTAAACTCCAATGCGCTGATAACTTGTAAAGCAGAACCAGTAAGTGATGATTTAAGATAGTGGAATATTTGTATGCTTTCCAAATCATTGTAATTATGAATCATGGTAATATACGAGTTTCGAAATTCAAGCCATTGATCAAATTTACCGTCACATGCACGTAATTTAATATCTGGTAGTTTTATTGACAAAAGATTAGAATTACCACTACCGACTTGTTTAGTTAGGTTATCGTTCTCGCTCAACAAACACTTCGCGGCAGCTATTAGAAGAAAATATTGTTCTTCAAACGTTTCTCGATAATCTATCTGATTTGCTTAATTTCATCTTGCACTAAATGAAATTGTATGGACATATCATAAATTGACTGTATTTGTAACTTAAGTTCTGTACGTGTAGCAGTATCTATATAATGAATCTACCTTTTCTAATTTAGAAAGAAACTTCTCGAAAACTGTTTTAGCGTCTTCGGCTTTTTTTCAATTGCACGAGCTTTTGCTTTTGACGATCGGATTTAACGGGTTCCTGGCCAGCATTCTGGTAAGCTTCATCGTCACTAATTTTGGCGACTGAGAAAGGCAAAAGTACTTAGTTTTTCTGCACAGCACGTGCCTACGGCGAAGCAGAGCAAGGCAACTGGATAACGCACAACTGAAACACGAGAAATTCCACTTATTAACACTAATAGTTGAAAAGACGATTTTTTTTTTGTGAGTGGCGTCTCGCTGTTCAACCTATGAGGCTGTCGACTGCTTAACCGGGCTTGCCTGTGGTGGCCTTAACATAATATTAAAGCCTCCAGCCAGGGCTTATAAAAAACTTACAAACTAAGCGACTACACGCTAAGGGCCACCTGCTGTGGGATATCGCTAGGGGGAGGACAACTAAGAACGGGCTGGATTGAACTAGAATTATTTGGAATTTTAGGTTTGCGAACAGTGCTGGTCTCTTTACGACTCTCTTGCAGGAGAGTGGTAGAGTCGTCGGGCGTGACGAGGGTATACCGCGGTCGGCGTACCTTGGAGATGCGGGAGGGTTCGTATCGGGCGGCCGATGCGATAAGGGGGTTACGGTGTTTCACAGCAGTGTCGAAGAAACGTTTGGCTATGCGTTTCATGAATTCTGCTAATGTAGAGTCATTTCGGACGTAGTAGGGGGCACCCTGATTTTGCGCAGGAAACGGTTTTGGGGCGTCTGCATCCTGTGGAGATGACGAGGCTTTGCGTGTGCAAAGACGGCGCAAATTAGGCGATTGTGCCAGACTTTGTCGAATGCTTTCGCTATGTCGAAGAACAAGGCGCCCGTCATCGAACCACGCTGGGACTCTAGACTGTCGGCTAGACATTCCGCTTTTTCAGAGTTGTCGAAGGCGACACTCTTGTCGGGGCGGATGAGAGGGGGCATTGGGGCCTTTTCTTTGGATCATAACTTCCTCTGAAGGTGCCAAAAGGCGTGGTGGGTGAGCTCGAGCTCGCTAAGCGTCTTGTCCCAGCGCGCGGTACGCAGATCAGCAGTGCGTTCTCTCACAGCACGCTTTAAGTTGCGCATGTGAGCTTTGTTCGCGTCGCAGGGAAAACCGCAGTACGCACGAATGCCTGCGTTCTTCTCGGTTATCAGATTCCGTACATCGTCCGGGACTTTCCAGTGGTAGTCTTCCACCACTGGAACCTCCCTTGAACATTCGTTCAGGACGGATTGTACGTGGTCCGTAAGCGAGTCGATCGCCGCCGTCGTGTCAGCGACTGAGACGATGTGGTCAGGGATGTTGTCTAGGTGAGGCGACGTAGTGGATTTCAGCCTTTCGCTTCCTTTCCACCAGTCAGTGATCACTTGAGACTGGGTATGCTGGTCGAGATCGAGCTGACCCGAGCGGGAGCCTAGGCGCATGATCACTGGACGGTGGTCAGAGTTAAGCTCGTGTATCGTTTCTATAGATTGCGAACGGAGGTTTACGTTCTTTGGCAACGCCACATCTAGAACATCGGGACTTTGGTTGGGATCGTGTGGGAAGTGAGTTGGCGTCATCGGAGCGATAATGTCATAGTTAAGGGTTGCACCTAGGTTAAACACCACCCTGCCTCTTGCGTTGGTTGTATTGTAATTCCACGCGGGATGTACTTTGGCGTTGAGATCTCCCGCTAAGATAACGGAACGAGTTCGAGGGCGGTGGGTAATAGGCAGAGATGATGGTGATTGGTTGATGACCAGTCATACCTAGCCGACAGGCTGAGCACTCGAGTAACTAGTGGGGGCAGAAGGGATCAAGGGGATGCAGTACAGCTCCTTTTTGTAGTAGATCAGGGTACCTCCGCCGTGACAACAACTATACGGTAGTTGGCAATCCTAAGGTCGCTGCGATGGGGTTTCAAGAAGGTTTCCTGAATAAGGAGGACGTCCTAGCTGATGGTCGTGGAGGAATTTGGCGATCTCATCTCTTTGGTTGTTAATGCCATTGGCATTCAAAATCCTAATTTTAGGGATTGGGGCCTGTTACAGTTTATGCGTGACTTATCCATTGATTAGTCATCAATCGCAGCCATTTTGTCTAACTGGTCCAAGATGGACTTGTGCGCGTTGAAGATTTCTTACGCCTTATCCGGAGATAGGTGCAAAAGCCCATCGTTTCCTCTGAACTTATTAAGTTGAGCACTCATGGACCTTGCCGCGCGGGTCATGAACAACAGGTCAGCTTCGATGATTGTTTTACCCACGCTAGGCCAGTTGTTCTTGGTGAGGGAGAGTGTGAAGCGCTCTTGCACTGCTGCGCCCGCAGCAGTGTGTTGGAGCTCAGGCAGGGCAGCAGCCGGAACCACTGGGGTCTCGGGCGAGGGGATCGTCTTTGGGACGGGCGTGTCCATTAGCGCTGGTATGGGCTGGGAAGTGGTGGCCACCAAAGCTGGGAACGCTTCCTGGTGGTTCAGCTGGTTCAACGGAGAGGGCCTTTGTGGAGCGAGCCGTTCGGGCATTTCTGAGGAGGGAACCCTTTTGGATGGAGATTCGCGTTGTTCGATTGATTGATACGAGTTTGGGGGCGATTCTGGGGTCTTGAAAATCGGGTGATGACCCTCGGTGGGGTCGCATACGCCAAGGACAATGTTGTAGTATTCTCCTCCTCTCGCTTTGTGTAAGCGGTGTACGGTGGAGATGGGGATGGACTGAGCTAAGAGGTCATCCTTGATGTCCTCTGTGCTAATTTTCTTAGAGACACGTCTTATCACCACTTGGGTGGGCGTTTCTTCTGGGAGGGAGTAGATGTGAAAGGAGATGTTCCTTTCACGTAGGGCGCGGACAAGGTTGCGGTAGTTATTTGCTGACGGAACGACTACTTTGATCCCAAGTTGGCAGGCCTTGGCGTTTGTGTAGCTGATCTTACGAGCAACACACATCTTAGACACTTCGGTCCATTTCGCCTTGTCCTGAATATATAAGGATGGCGGAGGGCGTTGCTTCTTTTGAGAAGCTGATGCGGGGGCGTTGGGGCTGCGCGGACGGTTGGCCTGTAAGGTGGGGGCAGCGGAGGTGGAGGGGGAGGAGGAGGGGGGAGGCGCAATGGACTTCTTGGCCTTGTTTGATTTGGAAGATTTTCCCTTCTTCCTCTTTCTTCCGGCGACTTCGTAGCCATCGTCGGAGGAAGAGGCGTCGTAGGACAGTTCTTCCGATTCGAAGGGTGAATTGGAGCACGGCACTGATGTGTCCATGTCCGTTGAGGGCTCTATTGTCTTAAGGACAATAGGCTGTTGGGGAGCGGTCGGCGCGGCGTCTATTGTCCTCGGGACAATAGCCGATTTCGACTTTGATGAGAACGAAGCGGCTGCGGTGACTATTGTCTTATGGACAATAGCTGGTCTCGCGGAAGGGGCAGCGGCGGCGTCCATAGTCTTGGAGACAATAGCCGGTTTTGATTTCACGGAAGGAGCGGGGACTGGGACTCTGTTGTTGGGTACCGGTTTCGGTACCCAATGTGAGGCCACGTTTTGCTCAGCAGGCGGAGGAGACAACGGGCTGTCAAGGACGTCCCTGAAAACAGCAACAGACGCCTCTACAGCCGGGGTTGAGGGAGCGGGAGTTTGCTGCATAGCAGCAAGTTTCGTGCCATATTTGGCGTGTAATTCGGGGTCCTTTAAAAGGACCTCCTTGACGAACGCTACAATAATAGCGTCCGTCATCGTGACCTATATGCGCAGAGTGGTGGTGGATTAGTTCCCGCGAGGGACCTAACAACCTAGCTCCCCGGGTGGATGAGCCCGGGGATGTGTGACCCTCCCAGTCGGGTATAGACTGGGAGGTGTGTACCTACTGGTGAGGTTGAAAAGAGGAGAGGATGGGACGGGTCTTATACCACTCCTGACCGTGACACGCTACCTTATCAACGATGTTCTTCTTATTGTAATGTGACGCCAAAATGACTGCGTCCCGCGTCGTCCTTTTGAAGTGCAGCTCGAAGGTCCAATGTTAATTTTTAACACGAGCAATAGAAAAGCCAGTATTATTATACCCAACACGGGACAGTTTGTCAATTGATGAGTCGTAACTTGTCTATTTTTTACTGCAAACCACAAACATACAACTGAATTAAAATCTTTACTACGAAGCATAACTGAATTACATTATAATCACCAAATTTACTTACCAAATGTTTCAAAATTATGTTGTCAAAAAACACGTTCACTATCAATGAAACAAACACTTGTTTTCCACGAAAACGCTTACTTGCGTCTGAAACTAGATCGACTCAGCTACACTGACTCGAGCTAGAATCGACTCAATAACTGTGACATTTGACACTTCTGAGTTCAGGAACAAAATAAACATGTTTTCTTAAATTTTTGATGCTGTCGCATTATTGAACTGTGGCACGTTTCGGATTTTTTTCAAAACTTGTCCTGCCGGGGGCCATTTTAGATATAAACTTAAAAAAAAAAGTATTTTGCAACTTTTGCGAGTATGCCATAGTGAATATAAAAAAAATACTTTTCACTCCACCCTTTGGCTGGGTTATCCATAATTCATGGTCGTCGATGAAGTTGCTATCTACAAAATCCGCGCGGACGAAGTTGCGGGCAAAGTGATAGTAATAATATATAACTATTATTATATTTACTTTTACATGTCTTTGATAATCCCTGGTGTTCCCACATCTATGGTAGGCGTACGAGGGGCCGAAGCTAACAATTCAAATGGAATGGGGCACTAACAGACGACTATCCCTGAGTGCACTATGAAAGTATACCCAAGGCCGATCCCCGGTTGGTGCGGGACTGTTACAGAATAAGGAAACAAACAAATTGGACCATGGGTTTGGCTGGCTGAAGTGAATTGGTTACCTATGATTATGAACGTTTAATTGACCCAGCCTAATCGATGTTATTGAAATACACGGATAAAATGGCAGGGTGTGAATTACACACTCAATAAATGGGCCCCTATAAACGGATTATTATAATAATACTTAGTGACCCCAAGTAGCAGAACTGTCAAAATGGATACTTGCAACAGTGGACTAAGCCGTCTTGAAACCTCAATTGTACTCTATGGACTTTGTTTAAAGTAAAAGAGATTTTTACTGTCCACACACACACGTGAGTCTAGGCCACTTTTTTGGTGGATAACATTTGTTTAAGATTTTGCTATAGAACATAGTGTTAACCGACCAGAACTTGTATGCAGTAAGTTGCGAACATTCCAATTCCGAGGATGCCCAAGGTGCCGAACACGATGCCCAGGCGCGACACGGCGTTGGGCATGGCCAGCAGGCCGGCGCCCAGGCAGCCCTTCAGCATGTGCATCATGGTCTCCGAGTACCTGCACATACACACACAAACATATCTCAATTCAGATGCAACTAAATATGACCCACCGAACCTTCGCAGTGCTTGACTTCCGCGGAGGTTACCGAAGGTGATAGTTGAAAATATAAGGAAAACCGGCCAGGCGTATGCATATAACTAGGCCACGCCGAGAGTAAGGTTCCATGGGTACTTCTCCCGGAAAGCATGATCATGAAGTAATTATTATCGGTCGGCGCTATATTTGTTTATCTTGCTTCGAGCCGTTGTCGGTCTCTCGGCGATCAATCTTCTCTGCCTAGCTCACAAAAGATAAATATCTTTATATTAATTTACGATCAAAACTACAATGAAACGGATACTACTAAGAATAACTTTTTATTCTTAGTAGTATACGTTTCATTGTAGTTTTGATCGTAAATTGTTTTATTTTTACATCTAACAATCACGTTACGAAGTTATAATAGATAAAAGTATTTTTATTGGATTTATTTTTCCCACTGACTACCAAAATGAAAGTTGCTTCCCTGGCGTCAACCACACGACGCTATTTTCGCTGAGGTCCATTGAAGTCGGGTCGCTCAGGTCGCTTGTAGTCGGCTCGCTCAGAAGAGACTTGCTCTGACTGCTGTAATCTGGCTGCGGGTGTTCCACGGTGGCGTCCTTTCTCCTCTTATTCTCTCTGTTTTTAGGGTTCCGTACATCAGTCGGCAAAAACGGAACCCTTATAGGATCACTTTGTTGTCCGTCTGTCAAGGTCCTTTTTCTCAGGAGCACGTAGAGGCATGGGTGTGCAGTGGGCCACAGTAAGGGTAGGCCAGCCCATACATAATGCCCAAAAAAAAAACTCACCACATTATTCAGGGTTGAAATCACAATACTGACGATGCGAATTTTCGTCCACTTTGAAAGTGGACGAAAATATTTTTTTGGGTATTGTGTATGGGCTGGCTTACCCTTACTGTAGCCTACTGCACGCCCTAGAGGAATCAAGCTGAAATTAATATTAAATACTCAGGTCTGCTTCCCCTTGAAGCAGTGAAGAAACTTCTGAACCAAGGCAATCTAACGATAAGGCCGTTTATGCTTCGTTTATAGTGCATTTTTGACGCTCGCAAGGGGATTAAAGCATAAACATTTGATCATGAGTCATGAAATTTGGCAAGAAAATAAATCTTACATCACAAGTACCTACAGAAAAAAGCTTAAAAATAAATATCAACACGCAGAAATATCATCAATGCGCGTTCGATTTTCGCTGAAAGCAGATGTGTTGCATGCGATCGCGCGCGTACCACAGTGTTAAGTGCTTACGCATCAAAATAACGCCGTCAAGTCGGCTGCAGCGCAATGACCTAGTTATTGCATAATGCTGACGGCTGACAGCGAATATTATTGTTAAGGCGAAGTTAATACTCGTTTAAATCTTATAATGGATTCGAGAAAGGATACGCTGGGTAATACCAGAGTGAACATAAAAACAGAGACGGAACATCTGTTGTACAAGTTTTATTGCGAAGAAAAAAATGAGCGTCTAAAGCTCCAACAGAACCTAAAAGACTTAAAAAGTCAAATAGAAAGCCTCCAGCAACAGCTGAAACTTCAAGCGGAAAACGCACCGAAATCAGCAACAACCGCCATTGAGACTTCTTCACCGCCTGTCGAATATACAACGGATGAAGAAGAACTCGCTCGAGAAACAGAGTGGATACGGCAAAAGAGCAGGAAGAAAAGAAAATTGAACACCTCTCCTGACCAACCCACTCAAAATGAACAAGGAAGAGACGTGAACAGAGGTAATGGTAAGAGTATCAAAATTCCTTTGCCACCACCCATTGTTGTAGATGGTATCCAGAATTACCAAAAATTTTTTGATTTTCTATGTGAGAGACAATCAGCTGACGCGTTCAGCATCAAAATGATGAATGGAAATACTGTTAAAGTTAATGCTAAAAGCGAAGAATCGTACAGAGCAATCTCAAAAGCCCTTTCAGATAACGATTGTCTTTGGCACTCATATGAAAACAAGCAAGAGAGGCCAATAAGAGTTATGGCAAAAAAATTGCATTCCACTTGCATCCCGGAAAGAGTAGTCGAAGACTTGCGCTGCAAAGGCTACAAGATTCTAGAAGCAGTCAACAAACTGAGTTGGAAAACCAAAGAGCCACTCAATATGTTCATGCTGACATTCTCAAATGATGAGGAAACTAACAAAATATTCAACATTAAACACATTTTAGGATGTAATGTGGAGATCCAACCGATAAAATCCACAAAACTAGTACCTCAATGTAAAAGATGCCAGGCGTACGGCCATACACAAAAGTATTGCTCCAAAGAACCGAGGTGCGTAAAATGCACAGGTAAACATCTCACCAAGGATTGCAAAAAACCAAAAGAAGAGAAGCCAAAATGCGTCCACTGCGGAGCCCCACATCCGGCTAACTACAGGGGATGTATTGTAGCCAAAGAAATACAGCAAATACGACTGAAAAAATCGAAAACAAGTAATACGATTCTTCAACAAAGTACATCTGCTGGAAGAGGTGAAGACCCTAGCCAGTTCAAACCAAGTCAAAGCACGATGCAAACTACAAGCAAAAACATCTCATACGCTCAAGTAACTACAAGAGGCATAGCGAAAGCGCCTTTGACTGATATGAACAGCAACAAAAAGTTGGATGAAATCTTAAAGTTAATGTCATCATTCGACGAGAGATTAAAAAAAATTGAAAATAGCAACAAAACCGCTACTTCTAAAACAAAAAAATGAATACTACACTTAAACTTATGACGTGGAACTCAAATGGGTTACAAAAACATCGGAATGAGTTACAAGTAGTATTAGAAATAGAAAAAATTGATGTGTGCCTGATATCAGAAACGCACTTCACAAAGCAATGTCATATTAAGTTTAAAGGATACAAAGTATACCATGCACTACACCCAGACAATACTGCAAGAGGCGGAAGTGCCGTTATTGTTAAAGAAAATCTGCAGCACTATGAAGTGTTTATTTACGAAGAGAAAGATATCCAAGCAGTGGCAATTTGTCTACAAAACAAAAAACACCCCTTGACAGTGTGTGCCATCTACTGTCCACCACGGCATATGATAAAAAAAGATCACTATATGTGTTTCCTAGCCCGCCTTGGTAATAGATTTGTCTTAGGAGGTGACTTCAATGCTAAAAATACGTATTGGGGTTCCAGACTAACAACTACCAAAGGAAAAGAACTACTGAGTGCCATTAAAGAGCTAAAATGTGATGTTATATCTACTGGAAAGCCCACCTATTGGCCAACAGATCCAAATAAAATTCCGGACTTAATCGATTTTTTTGTAACCAAAAATCTATCGACTAGTTACATAAAAACGGAACAAAGCTATGACTTGAACTCCGATCACTCTGCAATTTATTTAGAAATTAGCGAGAGTATACTATACAAAGAAAACAGACTCACTCTTGTTAATAAGTGTACGGAGTGGGAGAGCTTTAAGGCCAGATTAAATGACCAAATAGATCTTAAAGTTCCATTAAAAACTCCCGAACATCTAAATATCGAAGTTGAAAAGTTCATAATGCACATCCAACAAGCAGCATGGGAAAATACACCTGACTTCAACAAAAGGACGATGGGAAATGTTTACCCCATCAGAATCAAGCAGCTCATTATGGAGAAAAGAAGACAGAGAAAAACGTGGCATCAATCTAGGTGTCCTGAAGACAAACGTAAATTAAACAAACTTACAAAAAAAGTAAGAAGACTAATCCAGGACTATAAAGACGACTCAACCAAAACCTACCTTCAGAATCTAAGTAACGACCAAAGGACAGACTACTCCCTTTGGAAAGCTGCTAAGCATCTAAAGAAGCCGATAGCCCAAATCCCTCCCATCAAATGTGAGAACGGGCAATGGGCACTTACTAATGGGCAAAAAGCTATGAGGTTTGCAGAGCACCTAGAAAATATTTTTCAGCCAAATGAGGGGGAAATCATTGAAGACCGCACCCTGGTTAATATAGCGATGTCAGATCATGTAGATGACATAAAACTAGTAACACCGAGAGAAGTCGCACTAGAAATAAAACAGAACATAAGCCCACGAAAATCGCCAGGTTACGATTTAATAACAGGGGAAATACTTCATAACTTACCAAGAAAGGGTCTGGTTAAATTAACAACCCTTATAAATGCCGCACTGAGACTTAAATATGTACCAGACTTATGGAAAGTTGCTGAAGTAATAATGATAGCAAAGCCTGGAAAACCGGCCCACGAAACAACATCGTATAGACCGATCTCCCTGTTACCCATAATGTCAAAGCTGTTTGAAAAGCTGCTACTTAAACGGCTTAAACCAATAATATATAGCAGGAACATTATACCAGAGCACCAGTTTGGTTTTCGAGAAAAACACTCCACGATCGATCAAGTGCACAGAATCACAAACGTAATAGAAGACGCGTTAGAAAACAAGAAAGTTTGTGCTACTGTTTTTCTGGACGTAGCTCAAGCGTTTGACAAAGTATGGCATGAAGGCCTTATACATAAACTAAAGAGCCTGCTACCGAAACAGTTTGTGGAAATATTAGAATCCTACATTCTAAACAGAGTCTTTAGAATAAGACAAGAAGACGCTTATTCAGAACTGAAACAAATAAAAGCTGGCGTACCGCAAGGAAGCGTGTTAGGTCCGGTCCTGTACCTTCTATACACTTGCGATATCCCTGAATCAGAACACAATACTATTGGGACCTTTGCTGATGATACAGCAATAATGGCCGTTGGAAACAGCCATGAAGAAGCAGTAGAAAAGGTTCAAATGGCTGTTAACCAAGTTTATGACTGGACAAAAAAATGGAGGATTAAATTAAATGAATCCAAATCTGTACACATAGACTTTACTAACAAAAAACAACAGTATTTTCCAGTTTATATTAATAACAAACAAATCCCATATGAGAATACAGCCAAGTATCTCGGTATGACCCTTGATGCAAAGCTACGCTGGAAAGCCCACGTAAAGAAGAAAAAAGATGAACTCGACCTACGGTTCAAAAGAATGTATTGGCTGCTTGGAAGAAACTCCGTGCTGTCCGTGCAAAACAAATTGTTGTTATACAGACAAGTCCTGATGCCAGTTTGGACTTATGGTATTCAGCTGTGGGGCTGCACTAAACAGACGAATGTTTTAATCATCCAACGATTCCAGAACAAAGTACTACGGGAAATTGTAAATGCACCCTGGTATATACGAAATGATGATCTCCATCGGGACCTAAAAGTTGAGTTCATCGAGAAAGTGATACGAAAATCTGCAGAAGCTCACGAACAGAGACTTCATCAGCATGTGAATGTCGAAGCGATCCGGCTTCTCGACCACACGGACATAGTGAGAAGACTAAAAAGAACAAAACCGTTCGAGTTAGTGTTTAGTGTTTGTGAAAGTGAATAGTGTAATGTAGCACAAGTGTTACCAAATAAACACAAGAACGAAGTGTATTCGCCTTAATAGAGACAATAAGAAAAGTGCCATTGGACACATTCTTAGTAAAGACAATAATAACAGTTTAAGTTTTAATTAAATTACTTATTAGTCTATATACAAGGCTAGATTGTAATAAGATTAGGGTCCATCCATTTGATGAACACTAGGATAAGTGAAAAAAAAAAAAAAAAAAAAAAAAAACGCAGAAATAGTACAATTTATTGTTAAAAAATTGTGACGGCACACACCGCAATCAAAAAGATGGTTCGACTATTTTAATAGAGAGCCTGTGTTGTCCCGTTACTTCAAACAATAAATTATTTTATCCATTGAACTATTTTGACCCCTCGCAACGACCAAGCGGTAACCATCAGTTTTATTTATTTATTTATTTATTTAAACTTTATGTACAATAGTGGTACATGGGCGGACTTAATGCATCAAGGCATTCTCTACCAGTCAACCTTTGGGTTATAAAGACTATATTACTAGTTTTCGGGGAAGTAGGGAATTTATTTCCATGAACATGGCCATGGAAGAAATTGATATAAGTTATCCGGTAAAGGTCATAGACGCCAAGCACGTTAGAAAGTTGGAATTTGGAATGGGCTCGTTGTCCGATCACCACCAGGCTCGGGTCGATGACGCGTTGTGTTTCACGCGCGCCCTTCATGATGTCCCATAATTAAAAAAAAAGGTGATTGGACTCGGATACCAGAAATGAGGACAATTACCATCAGCCCCCAAGATGTAGCTCGTGCAGTCCGTGCGTTGCCTAAATCAGGCAGTACCGCGGAGCCTAAAAATTATAGACCGATCACGTGTTTACCGACGATCTATAAAGTTCTTACATCCATTTTGAGAGCAAAGATTAACGATCACATTGAAACTAATTCAATAATGTCTCCCTGTCAGAATGGATGTAGGAACGGGTCCCGCGGTACTAAGGAGCTGCTCCTCATCGATGTTGCCATTAGCCAACAGGTTCATCGTTCCCAAAGGGATCTGTCGACATGTTGGATAGATTACAAGGAAGCATATGACTCGGTGTCACATACATGGCTCATGAGGGTGCTGGAGCTGTGTAAAGTTGATGCAGTTTTACGCACCTTCCTGATGTCGTGTATGGGGCAGTGGAGGACAGTCCTTCGCTATCCAGGATGTCGACAGATCCAGGCGAACAGCGACCCGATAAGGATCGAGCGTGGTCAGGGCGACAGTCTGAGTCCACTGTGGTTTTGTCTGGCCCTCAACCCTCGCAGTACACTGCTGGAGGGTTCGGGCCAAGGCTACCGGTTGCGAAGAGATGATCATGTCATATATCACCTCCTTTACATGGGTGACTTCAAACTCTTTGCCCCCAACAACTTGCAACTGATGAAGCTACTGAAGGTAACAGAAACCTTCAGTAGCACCATCGGTATGGAATTTGGTGTGGACAAATGTGCGGTCATACATGTGAAGCGAGGGGAGATTATGGAATCCGTGGGAACCCAACTCTCAGATTCCATACACCTTAGATCCCTCACACAACACTCACTGATTACCACAAATCGGATGCATCACCCACGGCCATCGGTGATGAGGCTGTATATCCCGCGGATGTACGTGGGTCGTGGCTTCTTAAATGCTAAGACCCTGCACAATTGTGAGATATGCAGCCTTAAGGAGCACTTCCTAGAGGCCGACGTGGATAGGCATCGGGATGTGGTAGCAGTGGACAAAGGCCTTCCTGCGCTCTCCATGGCTAACGAGAACTGGCGCAAATCTGTGGTATTAGATACTAATGACCGCAGGGAGGTATGGCACAGCAAGGAGCTTCACGGACACTTTTACCGGGTCCTACATAGGCCCGATAAAGACTTTTTAGCGTCCGTAGCCTGGCTGCGTTTTGGTGACAGCTTCGGAGAAACCGTAGGTGTTGTTTGTGCGATTATGGACGAAGTTATGACGACGAACAACTACCGGAAATACATTGTAAAGGACGGTGCGGTTGACATATTTTGGGCACATAGAAATATAAAAAACAGGAGAAGTGGCAAGGGGGCGTGTCGGTGTCCGCGCGACATGGGCCAGGTGACCATGTCATAGGCAAATGGCCGTCTCTGTGAACTAGTGCGCTTTCGACCGCGATCGAGACAAATTATAAGAATGCCGTGTTGTTTAATGGTTTCTCGTAAAAACTGAAGCCTAAACCAAAACTTTGTACATCATGGAATTACTTACCATATATAAATATAAGTATTTTACTATATTTGTCTTTAAAATCAAAAAAAAATTGTTTTCAAAAATCCCTTCGACTGTACCATTTTGCAATAAATACATTGCTCCTTAACCACTACCTAAGTTTGCCGCTAAGTGACTGGACAAGCAATGTAAAAATCACAAAACGATACTCTATTAAGCAGATGCATCGCATAGAACGGCCGCTGCTTCTTGCGACGAGTTAGTGATGTGTCAAAGTCAAAAGTCAAAGTCAAAGTCAATTCATTTATTTCAACTAGACCATTAAAGGCACTTTTGAACGTCAAATTAACAGTTTAAAATTAAAATATAAGTGACTCTAGTTGTCCATTCGCAAAAAGTAGATTCTTATGGAGAAGAACGAACAAGAAACTCCATAGTTACTCTTTTCAAATATAAGTTTTACAATATTTTTTATACATAGGTACATACATTGATCAATTGATTATTAAAATAAGTCAACATTTATTCATGCTATTTATTTGTTATGCATGAGTGTGTGACCCCAAAATTTTTTTTGTACAATAATTAATATAAGATTCGATAACTTTTCGATTTAGTCAATCACTAGCGTATATGTAAAATAAATTGCTTTTGCACAGCACGTCGAAAGCGTCCGTTGCTTTAGTGTGAGTAAGTTGTACGGTGCATGGTAAATACACGCTACGTTTGAAGGGATAAGGTTTATAATTGATTGTGTAGTACGTTCTGTTTTAAGAAATGCGGGCGTGTGCGCGACTGCGTATCTATTGCTTTTACTGAATTGCATGTGTAGTAGTTGCCGTATGGCGGGGATAATATGGAGACATAGGGTTCCGATACATTATCGTCTACCGGGCATATCTCCTTGTTTATTATATCTATGGTTGGGCATGTCACCGGCCCGGGGAATCCATTCGCCACATTATTTCCGGTTGTTCTAGTCTGGCTAACGGAGACTACTGCCGGTCCTGCTCCACAGCCTCAGCCGCTTGGTTCCCCTAGTTAGGTTTTATATTTGGAAGAGATGCTCACCCTCTTTTATGTCTAATAATAATACTATTCCGTTTGGAATAAACTTTTCTTTTTCTGTCTTTTCAGATTGATATTCATAGTTTTATATAATTTAGAAGCAATTTTTATTTCAAGTTCTGTAAATGTGAGAGCCCTGGACCATTATGTTAATAGATAGTTTCCTTGTTTGACATGAAATAGCAGGGGCAGTTGAGGGTGTGTCATGCTCACTCCAATGTCTCGCTGATGGTGGCGCGTGTATCGGATCATTCAGTTCCCTTCAAAATGGTTGAGCTGAATGGTGCTGATGCACGCGTCATGTTCGTGAACGGGCGCCGTCAGTGGAGACTGGTCATACCTTGGTTGCCACTGCCTCATTTTAATATTTCATACTATAAATTGTTTTTTTTCTTTCTTTACATTGTTCTCATATATAGAAACAACAAGGTGTATGTAACCAGGATTTTTGTAAACATAAAATGATTTAAAAGAGTGTCCGTGGAGTTTCTTGCACGTTCTTCTCCATAGAGATCTACGCTTGCGAACGTGCAAATAGCTTCATGTTTTTGACGGACTGACTTTGACAATTCAAAAGTACCTGATAATGGTTTATTTGAAATAAATGCTTTGACTTTGACTTTGACTTTGACTTGACTATTTAATAATAATAATAATATGCTGGCAACTCTTGCTGTCAGATTAAGCTTTGTTTTTCGTTATCGTAATTTCATCTTTAAATAATACTATTCGGTCTCACACATCCACAATTTTGTAAAAGAAATTCCAAGAACTAGTAAAATAAGCAATAGAACCTAAACAAATCCAAAAAGCAAACAATATGCGAGAAGAAAAAGAAAACTATTATACGACCGACATATTATGACATCTGTCACAATTAAATCACACCAACGAAAATATGAAAGGAATGAAATAATGCTTGAACTATGCTAACGAGAGCAGCTATACGACGCGCACGCCCACCACCTCCGGACATCGGATCACCATTGTCACCGGCGGTTGCAGTTGCGACGAGTATTTCTCCCCGCCGACGTCGCCAACCTGTACGTCGGCAAGGGAGAGGCCAGCCACCGAAGGGCTTGGGACCTAGGGGCCAACCGGCTCCGAGCCGGGTCTCCGCTGCCGGTAGATGTGTGCAGCGCATGAGATGGACGCAGTCCATGAATGAAAACGTCATGCGCGCATACCATGGATCTACAGAGGGGGAAGCTAACCTCACTGCGTACCGTGTCAGAATGCTGTCTCTGTTTCAGGACATGGAACCAACTGTTAACGTCTCGGCCCAACGATTGTCGGATCAGGTGCGGGTTGCGCATCGACTTCCTGAAGCAGAAAGTTTGTGCATGGGCAAGCCATATTCGGCGGTACAAGCGGCGGGTTGATCGATACTCGCAGAATCGCATGTTTCAGAGCAATGAGAGGTGGGTATACAGAGCTTGGGAGTGACCTGAACAAAGTGTGACAGACGTGTGCCGTCCGGATGATGTTGCCACGAGTACATTCTGCCGCAGCATCTGGTCGGTGCCCATCTGTCACGCTGAGGGTGACTGGATGCGCGATGTCGAGCGCGTGTGCGAAGCTATACCACAAATGGAAAAAATGACCATGACAACATTAGATGTAGCCAAAGCAGTCCGTCCGTTACCGAATTGGAAATCTCCTGGACCGGACGGACTGCGCAACTTGTGGCTTAAGCGGTATAGCAGCTCACACGCGCTCCTGGCATCTCAATTCCAGTCATCGTTAGAGTCTGGGTCGCTACCACAGTTTATAACAACTGGCGTTACCCACCTGCTCCATAAAACAGGTAGTCCCACGGAACCCAAGAATTATAGAAGAGAATTATAGAATTATATTATATATTACTTGTTTGTCGACGGTCTATAAACTTCTTACATCAATCCTGAGAGCGAAAATTAATGAGCACATTGAGAGTAACTCAATTATGTCCGCCTCTCAGAATGGATGTAGAAAGTCCCGCGGCACTAAGGAGCCACTCCTCATCGACATGGCCAAACAGGTTCGTCGATCTCGCAAGGATCTTTCGACATGCTGGATGGATTACAAGAAGGCCTATGACTCTGTGCCACATACATGGCTCATGAGGGTGTTAGAGTTGTACAAAATAGATGCAACTCTACGCACCTTCCTTGAGTCAATGTCCGAGAGTCCTATCCAGGATGTTGATCGCTTTAAGGGAATGATGAGCCTGAATGGATTAAACGGGGAATATTTCAGGAGGCCAGTTTGAGTCCACTTTGGTTTTGCCTAGCTCTGAATCCGCTAAGCACATTGTTGGAGGATTCAGGCCTGGGCAAACAGTTGAAAAGAGGTGGTCATGCCATATCTCACCTTCTTTACAAGGATGACCTGAAACTCTTTGCCCCGAACAATTTGTGACTGATGGAGCTACTAAAGGTTACTGAAACTTTCAGTAGTGGCATCAGGGGAGATTATGGAATCCGTGGGAATCCAACTCTCGGATTACATACAGCTTACATTCCTCAGCTCAATCGAAACCTATAAGTATTCGGGTATGACGGAAGCATTGGGCATTATCGGTGCTGACATGAAACAATCGCTAAAGGAGCGCTTCTTTGCCGCCTGAAAAAGTTTTTAAACAGCCTTTTGTCGGATGGGAGTAAGGTGCGTGCCTTCAGGGGTTGGGTCATGTTGGTATTGATGTTCTCTTTTGGCATACTCCAATGGACACAAACCGAATTCGAGCCCTAGATAGGAGGGTGCGTACACTGCTGACCGAAAATCGGATGCATCACCCACGATCGTCGGTGATGAGACTGTACATCGCGCGGAAATGTGGAGGACGAGGCTAACGGGCTCGTCATGGGGCCGATGTAGACTTTTTAGCGTCCGTGGCCTGGCTACGTTTCGGTGATCTCTTCGGGGAAACCGAAACGTAGCCAGGTTTGTTTGTGCGATTATGGACGAAGTTATTTTGACGAATAACTATCGGAGGCATATTATGAAGGACGGGTTGGTTGAGTTGTGTCGGGCATGCATGCCACCGTCTGGGTGAGTCCATCAGACATATTATCTCTGGTTATTCTCGTCTTGCTAACGGTGAGTACTTGCACAGACACAACCAAGTAGCCAGGATTATCCATCAGCAACTTGCTTTGAAATACAAACTTGTGGATTCTGAGGTACCGTATTACAAGTATGTGCCCGACCCAGTTCTCGAAAATGACCATGTCACGTTGTACTGGGATCGGTTTATCATCACTAACTGTAGGACTATTGTTGCCAATAAGCCTGACATAGCATATGATAGACCGATTAGCGCGCCGCACAATGATAATATAATCGATATTACCATCCCGCATGTCGAGAACCTCGTGAAGGCTGAGAACGAGAAATAAATCAAGTATCTCGACTTAGCACACGAGGTTGTCGACATATGGAATGTGGACTCGACTGTCATTGACCTCATGGCCAAAAGCTTCGATGACGTCGAAGATGGCGTTACGCAGTTGGGAAAAGGGCCTGATACAGATGGCAGTTCTCTTGGATACGGCTCGGATTGTGAAGAGGTTCCTTTTTCTGGAGCTCTAACCACCGGTAGCTTGGACCTTGCCCCCCACACCGGTGAACTACTTTGTATATTTTTTAATGTTTTTTCTTGTTTTTTTTTTAAGAAATAATTTAAAATTTAAAGTAGTGTGAAAGGAAAATTAGTAAAGTGATAATAATTATAACAATTTCTTAATAGATTAAGTAACATGACTCAATTGTGTTAGTCACAAAATTTCTATGTTAGTATTCCTAATCTAATCACTTACATAATAAAATTATGGTTTTAGGTTATGTAAGTGATTAGAACCATAAATACATGTGAATCACTGCCACACGCCTAACACTGAGGTGTAGAGCTTGCAGCAGTGATCCACACGAAGCGGGGCAACCCCATCAATATCCTGAACGCATTATTATTTATTGAATGCGAAGGACGCTGTACGATTTCTGCGTATAATCGGCCCACAGACTGCACGTGTTAAAAGGAGTGCAATATGCACGAAACAAGGTTATTATATCACCCCGTGAGCAACGTGCATATCTGCGAGCTATCTTACTTGCCCTAACCGACAGTGCCCTTCGCTCTCGCTCAATATCGTCATCGTCCTTCATGCCCGTGCTCAAGACATATCCAAGGTATTAAAACCTGTGAACCCGTGTGAGCGGCGTTCCGTTCAAATGAACAGGAACGGTGTCCAGAAACTATACCGTATAAGTTACTGCGCAACCTTCTGTGCGAAGTTCGGGCTCGCCAAGGCCCATCGGTCGTATTGTTGTTCAGTTAGTTGTACCTACGCATTTGTGAAGATTTAAAATCTTAAGGGCCTACCACCGCTTTAGAGCCGTAGAAAGGTAACTTTCTAAAGCCTACTCCGCATTAACGGCAAGGTCAAAAGATTGAAAAAACATATATATATTTATTGTAGATTCATGTACAACAATACGAACATTTGTTCGTAATACGAACACGCGACGGAGGTAGGTCGGCATCCAGTGATACTGGAGTGCCTTCCTAATGCAACTCCAGGGCATTAAAGGCATTGGCGATGTCAAGAGACACCGCCAAGACGACCCTGCCCCGGGACACCGCATCCCCGTCGTGAAGGCTCTCACGCGCATGATGGCGTCCACCGTTGAGCGCCCCGTGCGGAAACCGAACTGGTTCTCCGCCAGATTCGGCCCCACCCTCACCAGGTGCCCGGCGAGGCGGTTAGAACTTACTCTTTCAAAGAGCTTACCCACCTCGTCGAGCAGCACGATGGGCCGTTAAGCGGACGGTAAGTCCGCAGGGCACCCAGGCTTCTTAATGAGGACCAGTTTCCCCGTCTTCCAACGAACTGGCCTCTCTCCAAGCAAGCGCTTAAGAACCCCCTAAGTCGAGGCCCGAGAGCCTCCAAGGCCAGGACCCAGGCTTTCCCAGGTATTTTTGGCCTTCAGCCTGATTACGGCCACTCTCAGGTCTACCTCAGTCACCTCCGGAGCGTTGTCATCGTCGTCGCCGTAGTTGGTGTGTCCACATCGGGCACCGCAGGTGGTGGAGCCATAGGCGTGGGAGTATGCTCCCCTTGCGAAGGGAATAGAGCGCTCGCCCAGGTGTGGAGTTTATCCCGCACCATTTTATAAGGGCGTCTCCACGGGTCCCCGTTCAGAGACTCCAGCATCTCCTTACGAGCCACATCTCTGGCCCGCAGGATCCCCGCTTGGAGGGCGGCCTTCGACTCTCTGTATTCCTCGTACAGCTCCGCCTCCCTGGCCTGCGCATCCGGAGGCCGGATGCGGAGCCTGCGATGCCTGGTGTACTTGGTTGCCTTGCAGCAACGCATGCCTCGCGCTGCCAACTCCCGTGGCTGTGCGTACTGGTGGTACACCTGGCGGCGGGCGCGTCCTGGCCGGACCCGGGGCATTGCCACGTCACATATTTTGGACATGGCCTCCCGGAACCTCTCCGCCTCGTCGATGATGTCAGCAGGCCTGTCCAGTGGTGACACCCAGGCCTGCACGATTGAGGCTTGCCAAGGCTGCCAGGAGAAGCTCCCGGTCCAGCTGCTTCAGCGCCCACTGTGGACCACTCGGGGCCTCTCGGAATGGCGCGGTTGAGGTCTGGGCGGAGACGTTGAACCGGATGTACCGGTGGTCCGGATACGTCTCCACCTCCTCCGAAATGTCTACCACGGACTCACCCTGCATACCGCACACACGTGGGGATAGAACCCCGATTTAGGACGATTAGACCTGTCTCCAGAGCCCAATCCTCCACCATCCTACCCCTCGTGTCCGTATAACGGGAACCCCAAGCCAAGTGCTTGGCATTGAAGTCCCCGAGAACGAGCACGGGGAGCGAACAATACCCGGCGACGACGACAACTAACTCCCTAAGGGAGTTGTGGAACTCGGCAAGAGGTCGGTTCGGAGAGAAGTAGACCCCCACTACTACAATCTCCCCAAACCGTGCTGCTATGCACCCCTGTCCTCTCCTGATACTCTCGAGGGACGGGGTACCGGCGGCCGTTGAGTTCCTCGACCCAGTCATCTCTGAGCGGGACAAAGTACGGCTCAGCGACCACGGCGATGTTGATCGACCACTGCGCCATGCTCTGGAGCAACAGGTGCTGAGCGGCGGCGCAGTGGTTGATGTTCGCCTGGAGGAGGCGTAATAGGGCCGTTATTGCCATTCCATTACGGCCTCCTCCCGGGCCCCTTGTGAGGGCTTCACCGCGGTATTCGCAGTAGTGGCGGCGGCAGCGGTGGAGGCAGCGGCGGGGGTGGCGGTGGCGACGGCGGAGACGGCGGTGGTGGAGGGCTTCCTTTTGCTCCCAGCTTTGGCGGGTGGAGCGCAGGCCTTGCCCCCAGCCAAGTGATCGGCCGGCTTGCCAATTGACCGGTAGAGCACCCCCCAGTCCTGGCGACGGCGGCCGCCACCTCCCCTCGGTGATGCAGTCATCCAGGCCTAAATGCGCAAGTCGACGCGCATGGTAGGCCTGGACACTCGGGCCTCATCTGCATTTAGACGCCCTTAGCCTTTCGGCCAGAGCGTCAGCGGTCAGGCCACTGGCTGCACCGGGGATCTCCAACATCCGGGCCCCAGTCAATGTCACCTTTAGTCGGAGGCCCCCGGCGATGCTGAGCTCCCCCAGATTGACCGCCTCCTTCGCCTTCGAGAGCACGTCGCGGTACGTCACGCCCCTATTTTCTGGGTCCGGCAGTACTGTGATCGCTACAGCTGCGGATTACGGGGCGCGAAGCCTAGCCGCGACGCTACTCTGCTTTTTACGCCGCTTCCTCACTCGCTGCCTGCCTTTTTCTTCTCCCCGGCCATTTGCCATCCGGCTTCGGCTGCAGGAGAATTTAAAGGCGGGGACTTTGAAGGCGGTGGTGGCTTATGCACCGCAGGCTGGCGCCTTTGCCACTTGTGCCTATGCAGCCACCCCGCTTGTCTTCTGCTTGGCTGGTGCCGGTTTTCCCAGAGCCACCCCGGCCCCTCGGTTCGCCTTTCCGGAGGGCCCCGGTTTGGCAGCCACAGCGGCTGCGTACCTTTTGGCCCGAGGCTATCTGGCTCGCCGCCAGCTAGGGGCGCAAGACAAACCTCTCCAGGGTAGTGAACCGGTCCTGGAACCTCCCCTGAAAGGCAGCCAGCTCTTACCGCACCAGATTCAGGAGCTGGTCCTCCGCAGGCAAGGTTTGGCTTGGCCCACGCTTGCTTCCCCCTTGAGGTGCCTCCTTAGAGCCGGCTCCTCGGAGCCCGGCCAGGTCTGCCCGGAGCTTCGCATTCTCCTTTTGGAGAAGCTCCGTGGCGGCTGCCAGGCGGGCGACCTCCGTCCGCAGCTTAGACATTTCTTCCGTCGACGAAGGCCGCTGTAGTTGGACGCCGCGCTTATAGCCTTGTTTTTAGAGGCCTGGGTCCTCTTCAAGGCCACATCGCGGACCTCACCCTCCACGGCCTCCGCAAACCTGGCCTGGCGCTCCTTATCAGAGCCAACGCCAGCAGTGTCCGGCTCACCGCCGGAAGATGCCGATAGGAAGACCTTCCGACCAGCCAGTCCAGTTACGCGCTCCTCCTCGGCGCTCGCTGGGAATCCTCCTGAGAGGCGAGCCCCCTCCCCCTGCCTCCTTCTCGGCCCTTACCCCATCAGCTGGTGGGTTTTTCCGAGCCGAGGCCATCTCACCGTTGGAGGTCGACCCTTGGTCGTCCTCCGCTCTAAGGCGCTTGCGGAAGAACTTAGAGTTCTCCGCAGCAGCCTTGACTTCCTCTCGCTCCAAGCTCGGTGAGCTGACGCCAGATGCAGAGTCAGAGTCTGACCCCACATCCCCCCCACACGTCAGTGGGCTCTTCCGTCACAGTTTGGCCGGATCGTTCGCGCCACGTCCGCCCGACACCGCGTCAGGCGTTTTAAAATTGTATTGGATCAGGTCCTCAAAGGACGCTGATCTGGAGCCTCCTCAGCTCATGTTGCCACTGGCAAGCGGTTCAAGACCTACGTTGCAACCCCCAGAATACGAGGGGCTTGACGATCCCAAAGGGAGCGTGGCGGATTCTCCAGCTGCTGAGCAGCTGGTATCGCCCTGGAGTAAATCTCTTTCGTTAGTCTTACTCATTTTTGTTCCTGTCAAAGGTTGTGGTCCCTTTCCCCTACGCCCTTTCACAGGACCTCTCTCACGCTGCCTGCTCATTCTCCTCACAGTAACGTCTGATGAGCAGACGCGTACCAGAGAACAGTGAGCAAGCTTCCTTCTGAAACACTCACCATCCCAAGACCTGAACACTGCTCAGGCCTCCGAACGGTGTGCCCCTCTCTAATGTCCCGCTTTGTCTGGTCTCTCACTTGGACCTTTCCGGCATGAGTAACTCTACCGGCAGAGCTTTTTTTTTTTATAAAACGTTGCCCCGCACTAGGAATTTCTCCTGTATCGTGGGTGCGTTTACAAACATACAAATTCACATACATAAAAATATGTGATGTACATTACCATGCAAACTTCCACCGAAAATTGGTTTGAACGAGATCTATAGTAGGCGCCAGATAAATGTGGAATAAAGTACATTGACATTTCCCTAATAACTGTTCATAGGTACCTGAACAATTAAATATGAATCGTTTTTCATTATTAGACAATGTTAAGGATCACGAGAGATGATGATTCGGGACAGCTTTGTGTCATTAATTCCGTTTTTCAAATTAAAAATGTCAATAATTGTAGGTGGGTCAATGACCGTTATTCCACGTTTATCTGGCGCCTACTATAGTAAGTAGTTTCATCTAGTTTGTAGTGATTTTTAGGGTTTCGTACCCAAAGGGTAAAACGGGACGCTATTACTAAGATTCCGCTGTTCGTCCGTCTGTCTGTCTGTCCGTCTGTCACCAGGCTGTATCTCATGTACCGTGATAGTAAGACAGTTGAAATTTTCACAGACGATATATTTCTGTTGCCGCTATACTATATACAACAAATACTAAAAAACAGAATAAAATAAATATTTAAGGGGGCTCCCATACAACAGACATGATTTTTTTGCCATTTTTATAGATTATATACGGAACCCTTCATGCGCGAGTCCGGCCCGCACTTGACCGGTTTTTAATAGTCCATTGGCATCTAGTTTCTCAAAAAACTTCAGAAGATATTTAAACAATGTCACACGGTGAACATGAAAAAACTAATTTTTGTTCGTTTCTTATTTTTCCCCCAAAAGTGACTCCATACTTAAAATGTATTATTTACGTAACGCTCCCGTGTTTGGGTCACGGAAGTTCATGTAAATGTACTAAATTTCATCAGAAGCAAATTGGCTGTGACGAACAGCAGGGCGGACACACAAACAGACGGTCAGATAGATGGAAGGATCCTGTTTTCACACGGACGTTGGGAACCCTACAACTGCTTTACAAAGTTAGGTTTTATTTGAACTATTTTGTTTCAATAATGTTTACCTATACTCGTATAAAAAATAATGAGACCAGTTAGAAAAGTCTGCGTAACGTATGTATCTAAAAAAAAATCTTCTGGAGTCGTAGGCAAAAATGCTGGCTAGGCGCGCTTGTCTGCGTCCCTGCGTAATCTTTGATTCTATATTGAGGTAGCGCGTGCGTTACGGAAATGTTCATGTGTGCGGCGCAGATACGAAAGTGTGCGCCCAGATCCTCAAGGTTATTGAGGCAACTATGCCTTAATAAAAAGTGATTTCCAATCCATGTGCTTTACACCCTTGTGTCTTAAATCTATACCCACACAGAGTATTCGGAATGTAGGTACGCAAAAACATCGTAACGTATGGTCTACGTGTAAACGGAGCCTTACGCTATTATACATGTTGAGTATCCTAGGTATAAGGTATTAGTTGCACTTACGTAGTAGGATGCTGTATCTTGCGATATTCATGAGGGTCAAAATCTTCGTCTAAGTCGGAAACTGCAACAGAAGTCACAGATGAGAGGAACAGCCAGGCGCGGCGGGCGACAAGGCGACAGTGCGCACTACAGGCGGCCGGGGCGAACGTACGCGCGCCCCGGCCGCCTGACGACGGCGGTGGTCCTCACGCGCTGTGATCACGTCGTCGTAGCCCGACTGCACGAACTCGTAGATGAACATGCTCGCGCCGGCGCTGCCTCACTCTCGTGCTTTTAGTCAGAGCTTGAGACGCGCGGCGACGGTCTGCTTCTGTTTACTGTCTTGCGGACACTATGATAGTTGCTAAAAAAATAATGTCATCTGTCAGTGGTTCTATGATTGATGTAAGAGTACTAAATGTGTACCAACCTTATTTATTCCATGGTCTGATACAAGAACTAAGCATGGAATTACTCTGTACGTACTGTACCTATTTGATTTACAGCAAGCATTAGGACATGGACATATCGGACTGGACTAGCTACTAATCTGTGGACTGGACTAAGTTTTAGCATCGCTCCAGCAACTCTTAGTTGTCAAATAAAAATGGCCAGAAAAGTGTGAGAGAGAGGCAAAAGACCACCTACTGTTTTTTTAGGTTCAAAAATCAAAAATCAAAATCAAAATCCTCTTTATTGTGGACTATAGGTATGCATCATAAATACAGGTCTTAAATAATTAAAATAAGGTCAGCTATGTCCCGCCGTTAAGGCATACAATAATAAAATACAAATCTGAATTTAAAACACAATTAGTCATATTAGTCTCGATAAATTATTAAAATATTCCAAATTATAGATACATACAAATTCAATTTCAAGTCATATAAGTCATAATCATAATTCATTATTACACATTGCAAATTATTCTTACATAAATATTAAAAAGTGGAAAGACAAGCAATTTAAATGTTTCAACTACAATTCACACTATTAGTATACTTATTTTTCCTTTCTTGTCATTGGAACACAATATTTTTGTCACACAAGTAATCTTTGACATCATAATAACATCTGTCTATTAATAATGAATGTAGTTTCTTTTTAAACTGGTGGATTGGTAATTGTTTAATGTCATCAGGCAATTTATTATAGATTAATGATGTCAAGCATAAAATACTTTTATTTAATAGTGCCGTTTTACCATAAGGTATTTGTACCTCTAGCCTTTTTTTGTCCCTTAATTTTCGATAATAGCTTTTTACAGCAGTTTTATAGTAGCTTAGATTTGATTTTACAAAAATACTTGATTCGTAAATGTATATGGAAGGCAATGTGAGAATTTTTAGATTTTTAAAATAAGGTTGACAGCCAATTGTACTATTTATTTGGCACATTGCTCTAATGCACTTCTTTTGAGCTTTAAATAGAAATTCCTTGTCTACCGAATTACCCCAAAATATAATGCCGTATCTCAGTAATGGTGCCACCAGTCCGTGATAGGCCGTTAAAATCGCTTCCTTGTTAACCATTTTGGAGAGCTTGTAAAGAGCGAAGGAGGATTTGTTGATTTTTTTGGAGAGATTGTCTATATGGGTTGTCCATGAAAGTCTATAATCAATATTTATACCTAGAAATTTTGTATTTGTTACCGATTCTACTGTCTGCCCGTTATAATTTACATTAATACTTTTTTGTTGAGTTCTTTGGTGAAAGTGCGTTTCCGAATGGTAACCAACGGAACCCAATTACTAAGCCTTCGCTTAAAACCGACCAAGTGCAAGTCGGACTCGCGTGCAAAGGGTTTCGAATGATTTTTTTTTACGGTACTTTTAAATCATAGACTTCTTAGTTTTCCTGTAATCTTTAGATTGAGTCCTGTATTCTGTATGTTTACACAACTGCCCAAAAAAAGGAGTGCTATGATTTTGGGGTTCATATGTGTATGTTTGTGAGTTTCTTTATTCCACCATAACTTCTGGAAGTAGCTCTCTAAGGTTAGTGAACATTATAAGAATAACAATAGGGTAACTATGGTTCATTAATAAAACGGACATCATTTATTTTCCATGAATATTGAAGTACGTATACTTTCATTGTCTATACCGTGCTTAGTAGAGTTAAAAAAAATATACATTAGTAGTGTTCTATATCCTTCGTTCGCTTATATTTAATTTAAATAAGTGACACTAAAATAACATAATACTAGATGGATGTTGCATGAAAGGTTTAATTTCTTTCCCTACCGGAAAATAAGCCTATTTAAGACCATCAGAGTGGTGATCGGAGGCACCCCGAACGAAGGAGATCCCTTAATGACCTCTTAGCCCAAAATGTCCCCGTCTCCGCCGTTTATGACTTATACAAATCGAGAGGTGGATAAGTGTACAACGTGATGCTTGTCATATGTAACCCCCCGAGGGCTAGCACCCAATCTTTAAGATCAAATCGGACCGTTCCCTCTCCAGCGTCTTAATAGAAATTCATTCGGTAGGTAAGACGTTGTTTCGAATTCAGCGGGAGAACACGCCCGGGTGTCAGCACTGTGAGGATCGCCCGGAGGACACGGTGGCGCATATGGTGGAGGTCTGCCCTGCTTGGGCGAAGCACCGGCGTGTCCTCGTCGAGGCAATCGGTGGCGACGTCTCGCGTTCGGCCCTGTTTAAATCCATAGTCCGGAGCGAGGAGGCTTGCGAAGCGATCACCTCCTTCTGCGAAGCAGTAATGATAGCGAAGAAGGAGGCAGGCCGTGTGAGGGAGAGACAAGGCCTTCGCCCCAACCGCCGCAACAGAAGAAGACGCCCCGGGCTTCGAGAGTCGCAGGGCGATCCCGGCCACCGCAGGCGCGGGCTTGTGGACGGCGAACATTGGGTGGTTCGCTGTCCGATCACCATCAGGCCTGGGTTGATGGCGCGTTGTGTTCCACGCGCGCCTCAAAGAGATGTCAGCATAGTAGTCGGGGCCCGCTAGGACCAGATCCTGCCAGGGTTGCGGAATAAGTGAAGGGTTAATTAGATTAGCTGCAGGACCTTGTCTCCAGAACACAAAGCTGGGGCGGATTGTATCCGGTCCAATACAACCAAAGAATTTGATTAATGCACTAATCAGATTCAATGTAATTTTACACAAACGCTCGTTTAGCCCAGTAGCGAGGTTGGCAACCATAAGATCTTTGCTCAGCGTTGCAGCAAGAGAGAAACTTCATCTTATTCAGTTGATGTTGCAACAGCCTTCCTCAATGGAAATTTAACTGAAGAGATTTACATGATGCAGCCAGAAGGCTTTGAAGATGAAACATCCAGAGTATGTCGTCTAATGAAAAGCCTCTATGGTTTAAATCAGGCACCACGCTGCTGGAACTACTGTTGCAGAAACAATTGAATCTTTAGGCTTCAAAACAAGCGACGCTGATCCATGCCTATATACCAAATTCATAGGAGATGATAAAATCTTAATAGCACTCTACGTTGATGATGGTTTAGTTGCAGCGAGAAATGAAAACCTTGCACATAGTTTCATCAATGACCTAAAAAAGAATTTGATGATAACTAGCAAACCAGCTTCATACTATCTTGGGTTAGAGATAGAACAAATGAAGGACGGCTCGATTTTCATAAAGCAGGAAGCTTATGCAAATAAGGTCTTAGAGAGATTCAATATGAAAGACTGTAATCCAGTATCAAGCCCTTTACAGAAAGAAGGAATTATTAAAAAAGGGAAAGCTGACAAAGAGTCACAGTCATTTCCCTATCGAGAGCACACGCCCTGATCTAGCTTATGCTGTAGGATTGGCTTCGAGGAGCTTAGAAAAGCCAACTTCTAGCGTCTGGTGTATGGTTAAGCGCATAATGAGATATTTGAAAGGCACATTATCAAAAGGAATAATGTATGTTCATGCCACAAATTCTCCTAACCAAATAAAAACCTAGTGATGCTGATCATGCTGGATGCTTGAAAACAGGTCGCTCTACGACTGGAGTATTGTGTTTATTTTCAAGAGGAGCAATCTCCTGGATGAGCCAACGACAAGCTTCAGTTGCCATTAGCACTACAGAAGCTGAGCTTGTGGCAGCAAGTGAAGCTGCAAGAGAACTACTTTGGTTAACGAGACTGTTCAAAGACTTGAATGGCCAAAAAGAAATTCCAGTTTTGTGCATGGACAATGAAGCCGCGGTGAAATTGGCACATAATCCAGAGTTTCACCGTCGCACCAAACATTCGTGTGAGGCACTTCTTCGTGAGGGAGCTTGTGCTTCAAAACGACATCGTGGTTGAGAGGACTGTTCTGCTACCCAGTTAGCAGACCTCCTAACTAAGGCCCTGCCCAGACCCAAACGGTCGACTATCAGCTGTGGGAAAGTGTTAAAGCCTCTTTGGCGTTTTTCAGCTGCAGTGACATGAGTCTTCTTTTTATAAGACTTTTGACTGTCACAATTCAATTGTCGTTTAGTATACATTTTCTCAGATTATATTTCCAGGTATCCCAGTTACTCTTGCCTTGAAGTGGTATGATATGCACCTTTATACTTAAATTTTCCACGTTTTCGCTCGTTTCCATTTTTCCGCTAGCACATAACCTGTAGCAGAGTGCTGACTATGCGGTGAAGCGTCTCAAGCGAAACTTAAAGGATTGTAATGAGAATAATAGAAAATATAATCTGAGAAAATGTATTCTAAACGACAATTGAATTGTGACTGACAAAAGTCTTATAAAAAGGAAAGTCATGTCACTGCAGCTGAAAAACGCCAAAGAGGCTTTAACATTTAGGGAGTTAGAAGAAGTTATACCCCCCCCCCCCCCCCACTAATATTTATTCCAAGGGGGAACGTGCATATGAGTCGCATTAATTCATATTCTTCTCCTACCTACTGTTTGCCGCATCACGTTGTCTTCAGCAAGCAGTGGTAAATCTCTAAATGAATTATTCAATTATCAGGTCCTATATTGCAAAAGGACATAGATACATTGCTTGTAAAGATGTCGAAAAAATGTTTAGGCAGGTACTTATACAGCCAGACCAACGTAATTTGCAGTGTATTTTGTGGAGAGAAAATCCTTCAGATCCGCTCGGTATATATCAGCTTAACACGGTGACGGTCAGCATGCGACGCATTAGACAGCTCGCTGAAGAATGCAATGATGACGTCATCTCGCAAGTAATCAAGGAAGATACATATATACATCGATGACCTCACTACGGGTCATGATAACAAAAATACATTAAGAAATATATGCGACGGTGCGTTTAAAGTCTTAGGCTTGGGATGTTTTATGATACGCAAATGAGTATTTAATCGCGACGCTTCAACATAATTGAAGCAAACAGTTCATCAAAAGAGTTATCTTTAGGTGAAAACTGTCAAAATAAAACTTTAGGGTTAGGTTGGTTTAGCACGAGCGATAAGCATTTCATAACAAAACTTGAAGATCAACAAGGTACAGTCATAACCAAGAGAAGTCTTTATCGATCGTCTCACAAATTTACGACCCATTAGGGCTGTTAGCACCGATAATCAAGGGCGTACCCAGGATTTGAGCTAGGCGGGGGCAACTCATACCTGTTTCGCTGGTTGTTGTGATTCATGGCCGACGACTATGCACTGAGCCGTCGATGAGTGCTGGTGCGGGCGGGGCGTTTGTTTACGCCCATCGCAAATATTCCCAGTCGCCTTGGATTGCCACCAGGTTGCAATCGGGCATAAAATTTGCGATTTAAAATTTTCGAAGTTGCCACTGGGTGGACTAGGAAGTTATTGCTCCCTCTTCAAATCGCTGCTACACTGCGGCGTGGATCGCCAACCCCCTCATCGCTGTCTGTCTAATAACCGCGACGATGGGGATGGCGGTTAGACTTTTTCAATCAAAAGTCAAAGTCAAAGCATTTATTTCAAATAAACCGTTACCACTTTTGAATTGTCAAAGTCAGTCCGTCAAAAACATGAAGCTATTTGCACGTTCCAAAGCGTAGATCTCTATGGAGAAGAACGCGCAGGAAACTCCATGGACACTCTTTTAAATCATTTTACTTTTATAAAAATCCTGGTTACATTAACCTTGTTGCTTCTATATATGAGAACAATGTAAAGAAAAAAAAAACAGTTTATAGTATTAAATATTAAAATGAGCCAGTGGCAACTAAGAGATGATCAGTCTCCACTGATGGCGCTCGTTCACGAACATGACGCGTGCTTCAGCACCATTCAGCTTAATCATTTTGAAGGGAACTGAATGATCAGATACACGCGCCACCATCAGCGAGACATTGGAGTGAGCATGACACACCCTCAACTGCCCCTGCTATTTCATGTCAAACAAGGAAACTATCTACTAACATAATGGTCCATGGTCCTCACATTTACAGAACTTGAAATAAAAATTGCTTCTACATTATATAAAACTATGAATATCAATCTGAAAAGACAGTAAAAGAAAAGTTTTTTCCAAACGTAATATAAGATTATGCGGAATAGTATCATTATTAGACTTAAAAAAGGGTGAGTATCTCTTCCAAACATAAAACCTAACTAGGGGAACTAAGCGGCTGAGGCTATGGAGCAGGACCGGCATTTAGCCAAACATTTTTTATCAAGGATATAATCTTCCAGTTTATAATAATTATGTTTGTCTACATAGAGTGCGTTTTAAATTTTTTTTCATTCAGTTCGAGAATCCCACGTGGTATTTTATTATAAAACTAGTAGACCGCCCCCGGCTTCGCTCGGATATTAATATTTTTCAAAATTTTTAACTTCTCCTGACAATAACAAACACAACAAAAAAAGAATAAGCGAAATTGGTCCAGCCGTTCTCGAGTTTTGCGCTTAGCAACACATTTAGCGATTCATTTTTATTATATAGATTTAACACAATATCCCATAAAATAAGTGTGTACTTTAGCCAATCTGAATCGGGGTTGATCTAATTTATTCCTATTTCTAGTATTAAAAATATCCTATCTTACTAAAAAGATAAAGATTTTTCCGAACATACATAATGTTTTCGTATTTATGTATTGACAAGGTACCGTCATGATGTTAATATCCTTAAACAGTTCCCTTAGATAATCGCGCCAACCAAGATGGGATATGGCACTGATGGCTCTTTTCTGCAGAATAAATATACACTCAATGTCTGCAGCTCGTCCCCATAATAAGATACCGTAAGACATTATACTATGAAAGTAACTAAAATAAACCAGCCTCGCGGTATCTATATCAATAAATTGACGGATTTTTCTGACAGAATATGCTGCTGAACTTAGCCGTCCTGCAAGAGATGTTAAATGAGGACCCCATTGTAGCCTTGAGTCAAGCGTGATCCCCAGGAAAACCGTGATTTCGACGAATTCAAGTTTCTCTTTGTTCAATACTATGTCGCAAGTATTACTTTTGACATTCGGTAAAGCAAATCTGATGCACTTAGTTTTTTTTTTCCATTTAATACTAAGTAAATATTCGCAGTGAACCAATTTTGGACCTGTTGTAGCGCATTATTTACGTCGTCAAGATTTGTAGAACGTCTATCTATCATAAAAATTAAGGACGTATCGTCAGCAAATAACACCATTTGTGGTTGATTTTTAAAAGATGGAGTAGATCATTAATGTACACTAAAAAGAGGAAAGGACCCAATATTGAGCCTTGTGGTACCCCCATTTTGACTTTTAAACCCCTTGAATTAACACCGTTTATCTGAACTTGGTTTTATTAATAGACTAGCTATTGCCCGCGACTTCGTACGCGCAAATCCCGTTTTTTTCGCGTTCCCGTATAGCTTATAGCCTTCCTCTTGAATGTGGTAGTTCCAAAGATAAAAGCGTTGAAACAAATCATAATTGCTTTTAATCACTTATTATTTTGTAAACTATTAATAAAGAGGAAATATTTGTTTGTTTGTTTGTTACGATTTAGCTTAAAAACAACTCAAACGATTTTAAAAGTTTTTCGCCATTAGGTAGCTACATTATTAACTTAAATCATAGGCTATATTATATTTTAGAAAAAAGTAATAATCCCCACGAAAATAATGTAACCCAAAGTAGCAGTAAATAAATTTATTATTTGGCGTGCGCTGACAAAACTATTGATGGTCCATAAAAATAATGTACTACACGATTAAAGAACTTATTGTGTTGTACCTATAAAAAAGTTCGCAAGGGTATATGTCTTAACAATTATGGTTAGAAAGTCAGAATGACCGCTTTTTGTTTAAATGATTCAATCAAACCTCGGGTGGAATGGGGAAGTGATGATTTTGGTATCATGATATTAATCCTTATCCTCTTAAATAGTTTGATAATTGAGGTTGATTTTGTACATGTAAATAACACTTTTAATTATTCAAATCGGACCTTTCGTTTAAAAGTTACGACGAGTATTAAAATGCTCGAAGTAAGAAAAATGTTGCGATTTGAGCAAAGTCAAAGTCAAAGTCAATTCATTTATTTCAACTAGACCATTAAAAGGCACTTTTGAACGTCAAATTTACAGTTTAAAATTAAAATATAAGTGACTCTAGTTGTCCATTCGCAAAAAGTAGATTCTTATGGAGAAGAACGGACAAGGAACTCCATAGTTACTCTTTTCAAATATAAGTTTTACAATATTTTGTATACATAGGTACATTGATCAATTGATTATATTATGTGAGCACAATGCATCCAACATTACACTAATATACAGCACACACTTATATACTATAGGTACAACAAAGCAATACCAGCACAGATAAAATTAAGTTTGCCAGTAAGGGACATGGTACTCACATATTTACAATATAATTAAAAACAATGGATCAGTGTGTGAGTTAAATTACATATTAAAAACCTGAAAGTACACCAGTAAATAAAACAAGTTTGACTTTTTCTACTACACCCTCGATTGTCCTATGGAGCAGGACCAGCATGTTTCCAAGCATTCTTATCTTTAATATAATCATCTAGTTTGTAATATGCTTGTTTACAAAGTGTGGTTTTAATGTAAGTTTTAAATTTTCTTTCATTTAGTTCTAATATGTCACAAGGTATTTTGTTGTAACATTTAACACAGTACCCCATGAAAGATGTTCGTACTTTGGCTAATCTATAAAATGTTTGATCTAAATTATTTTTATTTCTAGTATTAAAATGATGTCTATCACTAATTTTGTTAAAGAGATATCGATTTTTTCTTACATACATAATATTCTCATAAATGAATTGACAAGGTACTGTCATAATATTAATCTTTTTGAAAATTTCCCTAAGAGAATCGCGGCGACGAAGATTATAAATGGCTCTAACAGCACACTTTTGCAAAATAAATACAGATTCAATGTCAGCAGCACGACCCCACAGCAAAATACCGTACGACATAATGCTGTGAAAGTAACTAAAATAGACCAAGCGCGCGGTTTCTACATCTGTTAACAGTCTTATCTTTCTAACAGCATAAGCGGCTGAGCTTACTGGTAGAATCATAATCCTTCTGAAAAATGTTTGGATTTTAAAATAAACTTCAAAAGGGGCGAAAAGGGGTGATGAAGCTTTTTAGGAGAGGATTAAGCATTATTGCTTGCTTGAATGTACGTGGTAATTGGTATGAACCAACTAAAAGTGGGATTGAAATAGATCTAACCATTTTTGCATAATCAACCCCTGACGGGATGAGCGGGGTGAATAGTTGCGCTGATACTGAGACTACAGAATCAGCAGCAGAAATAGCTGGGTCACTGAGTAATTTATGAAAATCGTTATGCTTAATTTTCCAAAACTAACTTTTTGAATGAAGTTTGTGGACCCTACTAAATCGCGGGCTAAGTCGCAGGCGAAGTACTAGTTGTATCACAGATAATCAAAGTATTTGCAATCATTAAAATACACAACAAAAGCTATTTTTTTTTTTTTTTTTTTTTAATAATTTAATAATTTGATTTATTTCTCTCAAAAGGTACCGACATTGGTTTGTGACATATGATTTCAATCAAATTTGTAACCTTTGTGAGAGCTGGAGTCTGTAGTGGGTTCGGGACCTGTATGACAGATCTCCAGGCTCTCACCCTCTTAAAACAATACTATTAAGCACTAATTTGTAAACATCCAAGCCTTCACGTACATAGAGGAATATTTAAAAACTAAAATAGAGAAAATGTTAAAACTAAAAATGGTGTGTCTGTGAATGTGTAGTGTATTGTGCGTGTTGCGTTTGTGTGTGTGAAAGTATATTTGTTAGAGTGAGTGTAGGTGTGTGTATTAAAATGAAGTCTACTAATTTACTATCTTATTTATTTTAAAACAGCTAAAATATTTTCTGTCTCAGAATAATCCAAATCGAGAAGCCAATTTATTATTTTTGCTTTACATTTGGATTTGCACAAGGGGTATATGTTTAAAATTTTGTTAGTGTTATTGTACACATGACTGCTAAGGAAGCGGAAGAAGCGTTGGGTCGAGGCACAATTTGTACGAATCGAGGGACAGACCGAATGCTTACGTCGTTGGGAGATCAAAGAAGGATCGTAGGGAGTGTGGCCGTGAGTTGTCATTAAAATATATAATTTACGAACAGTTAGAACCTTACAAGTTTTGTAAAGGTCTGTGGTAGGAAAGCGATAGGGTAACAGCCAACCAACCTTCAACAGTGCCCTTTGGGCGCGTTCTACTTTCAACATGTGGGACCTTCCCGCACCACCCCAAGTAACTATACAGTAATGGATGAGGGATTGGCAGAGTGCTAGATACACAAGTTTAATCACCTTCGAGTCAGCAACGTAACGGAGGTTCTTAAAAACATAGATTAACCTGCGCAACCGTGAAGAAAGTGTTTCAATGTGAGAACTAAAGGTTAAACAGTCGTCAATCTGCACTCCTAGATACTTTATGTAACTTACCCGATTTAGGTGGGGGCAAACGCAACCCATATGGTGAGTTGAAATACAGGAGTGAGCGATTAAAGCAAAAGAAGAGGATTGAGGCTTTCCAGCGGCTGAAAGTGAGAAGGCGAGATAATTTGTTTTATCAACGTTCAGTGTGAGCAGGTTCCGTGCCAACCAGCTGGTCACAATGCCAAGTCCAGACTGTGCATATTGAAACACCAGATCCCATGTATCCCCGGAGAAAATTAGAGCAGTATCATCGGCATATGTAAAGATGGAAGCATTAGGAAGCTTTAGCTGGCAAAGGTCATTTATATAAATGAGAAAAAGAGTGGGACCGATAATACTGCCCTGGGGAACTCCGTATGTTATTGGGAGTTCATCACTGGTCCAATCTCCTATCTTGAGACATTGTCTTCTGCCAGTGAGGTAACTACTGAGAAGGGATAGTTGAGTGCCTCTTATACCAATTTTTTCCAGCTTGGCAATGAGGGTGGGGACAGAAATAGTGTCGAAGGCTTTCGCTAAATCTAGGAAAACGCCTATGACCTTCTGTTTTTCATCAAGTTTGGTGACAATAGTATTTGTTAGGTCTAATACAGCATTATTAGTAGAAATTCCGGAGCGAAAACCATATTGAGAAGAAGAGAGTATGTGAATTTGATTTAAGTATTGAACTAATCTGTTATTCATAAGCCTCTCAAGTAATTTCGATAGTGTAGGCAAAATTGAGATAGGTCTATAATTGTTCAAACGATCTCTTTCCCCTCCTTTATGAATTGGGTGCACTACTGCCAGCTTGAAAGCGTTTGGAAAAGTGCCTGAACTAAAGGCAAGGTTACATATGTAGGTTAAGTGAGGAATGAGTATATTTTTGTTATTTTTAAGAAGAGCGGCTGATATGTCATCGGAACCTATCGCACAATCGCTCCTTAAAGACATAATTAAATTATCCAATTCAGCTTCATCTGTATCTAGAAGGACAAAGCAATTATTGTGCGCTTGGAGAACATCGGATTGAGGAGGTATGGTTGCAACGGCAGGTATGTATGTATGTAATTATCACAGTCACAGATAATTAAATAACATTTTGCAGTCGCCACCCGGTAGCAACTGAGAATTTTATTTCCGAATGCCACCTGGTGGTCCATGTGGGAATATTCGGTCCATCCTACGTAGTGTAGTACGTCTACTAGGCAATAGATGGACGGCCCTTGGATGCCTTTGATATGCACGATGCAATTCCATACTATATCGAATCGAATGCCGTGGAATATTCTAGATATGATGTAATAAATAAAAATAATTAGTGAGTGGAAAGATGTTAATTTCCCTTGCCAAGAAAATTTATGGTTTATTTTTCTCTTCTAGGGGGCAGCTGCTCCCCCCCCCCTGCCCCTAGTACGCCCTTGCCGACAATCATTATTGCAAAGGTTATATTACAAAACTATGGTTATGTAAAATTTATGGGACGATCCTATTTTGTAGTGTTTTTGTCTTTATGATGACATGGTCGAGGCATGAGCCGCTCTGATGCGTCGGGTAATAATGAGCTGTAGAAGTCCATGAAATGTGCAAGTGTTCAGATAGTTTTATGCATTAGTATCGATTTTCCCGGAAGCAATATTAATGTTAATATCACCTAAAAGTATAATGTTTTTAAATGATGTCATTTTCCCTAGGTTTATGTTTAGCGAGTCCAAGAATCTGTCAATATTCTGTGATGGTGGTCTATAAATAGCCATAACTACCGTATCGGGGGCATTTTAATTATCAAGCAATTACAGTCTTGAAATAAGGGTTCTTCTACCATTGCTTCTATATTATTTTTAATATACACAACTAAGCCACTATTTTGGTTTATATGGCTATTGGTTTTGTGTAAATTGTACCCGTCTAGACATGGTATATTCGTTGTGTTTTCGGAGAGCCAACATTCTGTTAGTACAATAATGTCACAGCTTTACGTCACCGCATAAGAAGTACTTTCCGGTTGCGTTATCTTTTTTTCGACGACCTCTTTGAATTGTTGCAGTGAGTGTGCAACAACCTGCTGTTCTTGAAGAAACTGTATGGTGCTGTAAGCCTGGATGGATTTTTGCTTCAGGGATTGGTAAAGGATAGCCATTTGAGACGTCCCATGTGCGACCTTTTGACAAACATTGGTGACACGGAGCTTCTGATCGGAGTTCATTTTTCCTTCGGCAACCGTAGAACAAACTTCGTTTAAAATGATCTCTATGGATCCTGACCATTTCTGGATCTCCGGCGTAGCGACGACTTCGGTAAGTAAGTCATCCTCCGTGGATGCTGGTGGCGCTGTTTCTCTTGGTTGATTTTGGTCAGTGGGTGTTGGAGTAGGCGGTGGACTTCGCTGCATTAACTGGCTACGATCAAAAGGGCTAAACCCTTGGTTAGCCATTACTGATACAGAAACTTACTATTTTTGTGTATAAAAGTAATTAGTTCATTTTACTCTATGAAAAAGGTGTTACTTGTGCACAATTAACACTTTACTCAATTACTGGCCCCGCAAATTGTTTCAATATTATTTTTCGTAATTATTTATAAAAAGGAAATTCATTATACACACGTCCGCTTAGTAAGATAATTATTTAGGACTATATTATATTTCTTTATGTAGTAGCCCAGCGGCCAGCGGCAACATAGCCTTTTTGAATAGGTAAGCCTTTAATCATGAAGAAATGTAAAAAGAAAATAAAAAAAGATTATCTTAATCAATGTTTTTATTTGTAACCATCATAAGCAGAAACTTGAACAAAGTAAATTGTTTTTAACAATATACAGTGTGTCCGGGCATGGACTAGCGATATTCTAAATACTTAAATATAAACTATTTTAAAGTACAATTACACTCTAGGCTTGGGTCCAATACACTTCCCCGCTATGTGGCAACCATTTTGTTTTTTTTGTTGAAATATGCTCTATGCGAGTACAAAAAAAATCATAAATCTCGAAGTTTTAGTCATACTGAGATAAAAATAGGCTTATTCGAAAGGTAATAATATTGTCGACCATCTGCAATACAAAGCAATGTGTTCACAATTCCATAACTTTTGAAAAAAAAATGTGAAAGTCGAAAAAAAACACAAAAATTATGCAATTCAACCAATAACTGTTAATTACTACAAAAACATACCCGACATTTTTTTTATTTTTTTTTTACTAGATCGACAGATTTTGAGCTAAGCTACAATACAACATAAAATTCACAACTGTATGTCTAATATTTTAAGAGTTATTGTTGTTTGAACATAGCGTATGCGCAAGCACAAAAGGCCTTTGTCGGAACCCTAAACAGGAAATCATTAAAAACACATAACATTCATATTGAATTTTATTTAAAGTTTTTTTCAATATTAAACTATGATTAAAATATCTAAAGCAGTTGCTCAAAGTGGCCACCTCCAGCTTGTAGACACACTACGGCTCTCTGTGCCACCTGGGCTGATGAGCGCCTAATTAAATCCAAATCGGATCTAATTTCTTCGGCGACTGCCATAATTCTTGCGACGAGTTCTTCCCTGGTGTTCGGAACTGTAGCGTATACTTTTTGCTTCATATGACCCCACAAAAAATAATCTAAGGGTGTCAAATCGGGTGACCGAGGCGGCCACGCTACTACACCACCGCGACCGATCCACGGCGATAAATTATTGTTCAAATATTCTCTCACTGCTCGAGAAAAATGCGCGGGTGCACCATCGAGCTGAAACCACATACGCCGACGGTATGATAGAGGTAGGTCCATGAGGCTGTCCGCAAACTGTGTCTCTAAAAATTCTAAAAATCTAGCGCCGTTTAATGTAGGTGGCAATTCCAATGGCCCTATCAGTCTATCGTTGATTATGCCAGCCCACACATTTACTGAAAATTCATGTTGAAATGAGCTTGGGCGCACCGCCCTTGGATTTGCGGAGCACCAGAGACGGTGGGTGAGGCCTTTTGTGCTTGCGCATACGCTATGTTCAAACAACAATAACTCTTAAAGTATTAGACATACAGTTGTGAATTTTATGTTGTATTGTAGCTTAGCTCAAAATCTGTCGATCTAGTAAAAAAAATAAAAAAAATGTCGGGTATGTTTTTGTAGTAGGTAATTAACAGTTATTGGTTGAATTGCATAATTTTTGTTTTTTTTTTCGACTTCACATTTTTTTTCAAAAGTTATGAAATTGTGAACACATTGCTTTGTATTGCAGATGGTCGACAATATTATTACCTTTCGAATAAGCCTATTTTTATCTCAGTATGACTAAATCTTCGAGATTTATGATTTTTTTGTACTCGCATAGAGCATATTTCAACAAAAAAAACAAAATGTTTGCCACATAGCGGGGAAGTGTATTGGACCCAAGCCTAGAGTGTTATTGTACTTTAAAATAGTTTATATTTAAGTATTTAGAATATCGCTAGTCCATGCCCGGACACACTGTATAATAGATGGTCCAACATAAGTCTATAAATCCACTGTATAGCTTCAGCTAGTCAGGGTGTCGATGAAACCTCTGTTGTGCGATCAGCAAACGAGCCCAGTAAATAGGTGCAGTGTAAAAGACCGCTCGGCGCCCATATAGCGGCACAATCAGTTTTTATGATTTTCACTATTATCAAGCACAGTTGATAGGTACAAAGGTTTCAAGGGTTCAATATACCCTGAATACTCAGATTCCTCAAGGGTAATACAGACGCTGAAAGATTCTGTGATGGCTAATATTCCTACTTCGAGAAAAGCTCTTTCTTCCATTGAGAATGCAATACATATTTACATAATAATTTCAGCCGAAAATTTGAGTATAAGTTGAGTTTAATCTTATATATAAAATAATCGTGTCACAATGTTAGTTACCATACTCCTCCGAAACGGCTAGACCGATTTTTAAGAAATTTTATATGCGTATTCAGTACATACATTTACTTTTTAGACAAAATTTTATTCTTTTATTTTTTTATAATATAGGGTTGTACGTATTTTTAAATGCCACTTAAAAATACGTACAACCCAAAATTTTCACCCTTCTATTTTTAATAGCGATATTAAAGCTTAACATAATTATTTTCTACTCTCGGCGGTCGATAATAATTGATCATTTACCACTCAATTTGTAAGTTATTCTTGACTATTTGTTTGGTAGAACACGCTTATCCTAGGAAGTCTATTTATTGAGGAAGGCTATAGGCTATATAACATCACGCTATGACCTATAAGAGCCGAGCATTCATGAAAAATATGACGCAGACGAATTTGCGTGGGTCAGCTAGTAAAACATAATATTTTGACCTTAGCAATAATGACGTCTCCTTTTGACATCTTAAATCACCCGCTACACGCCTGCGCGATTCGTGTACGTGTACGTTCCAAATCCAATCGAGGTACATTTTCGATTAAATATTTTTTGTTTTTGCAGTCGCAGTATAAATTTATTATTAAAAGGAAAATAAAAATATTGGGAATATGAATTTAACTAAGTCGCATAATTTGGATATACAAAATTTATATAAGTAATAAAATAACGTTACTTAAATAGTAATTATCACAATTATCGATAATTATTGTCTGCATATATTTAAGTAACCTATTTATCCATAAACTCCGAACGAAGTAACAATTAGCAAAAGTCGTTGTAGAAGAATAGATTCTTCTTGAAAAACTCGTTCTATTGGTGTAGCTAATGGCTATTGCGCGTCGAACAGAAATCTTAACTTCGAGGTCCAATATTTCTCAAACTTAGGGTGTTGATGATTCTCAGAGGTGGCAGAAATAAAATAGCGGACAGTAAATATTATAGGTTCGTATATTCGATAGTAAGAACGCGCGCCTTTGGTCCATGTCGTATGAGTAATGGCGGAGCTTCTTCGCAGCGGTGCGGACGGCGGCGCTCCGCCCCTCGTCCCCCGCTCCCCGCAAGCCGCTGTCGCCCTGGTCGTTGCAGTGGCACACGGTGCTTTAACTTTAATAGGACTTACAATTAGCAAAATATGTTAATAGCAAATGATCCTCTTTAAAGCTCTTTCTAACGGTATATAGGTACCTACCTAATGGAGTCATGTGGGGCAAGTGTGCGCACTTAAGGTTTGAAGTGTCATAAAATAAAAAAAATGTGAAGTTGAATGAAACAAAACAAGGTATTTTAGTTACAATATTTATATAAAAATCAACAACTTAAACACAAAAAAAAAACATTATCAATGACACAAATTCTTTGGAAATCAACAAAATCAAAATAGTCCAAATACGTACACTTACCCAAGTATAGGGGTAACTGTGCGCAGTAGTGCGGGTAAGTGCACGCAACATATAACATACAACTGGTAAATCAACATCCTAAACCTAATAATAAATCTGTGATATCAATATCTTATGTCATAAGTATTATTAAAGTAAGGGAACAAAATTTAACACTTTATATACCTACTCGTAGATTTCATCTACTTGTGCCTTAGAAAATGTGTTGGTATATCTTCCCACACTTGTCACAGTCGATTGAACCTTCAACCGTTTAAGTGGTGTACTCTTCTTCAAACCAACTAGAGATGCAGCTTTTCGTTTGCTAGCACCCTTTGAAATTAATTGTTTAGTAGCTTCCAGCTGTTCCTCCGTGACAAAATTTCTATCACCTTTCTTGTGAAATCTCGAGGCATTTTTTATGTATAATTTAATAATACTCTGAAACAACGAATTGCATCATAAATACAAAGCCAAAGCGATGCGGGATAAGTGTGCTCATGCGCACACTTACTTGACATGCGCATGCGCACACTTGCCCGAAACCATCAAAACGAGATTCAATAAAAACTGAGAAATTTTACGTAATCGTCACCACCAAAGATTAACCACAGCTTAGATAAGATATTATGTATTGTTCGATGATATTAGCATAATTTCAAAACATGGACATATTAATAAAGAATGAATCCCTAATTTGATGCAAAAATCGCAATAATTCAAGCAAAAAACAATACTCACCTGTGAAAACATAATGGCGCGCCGGCGGACAGTGACATAAGTGACATTCGTGCACTAAGTACGGCGTTGCGTGCGGTACTGAAGAGGGGGGTTGTCAGTTCGTACATATAAACCGTTTTCGAGATACTTCGAGTGCGTACATTTAATCGCTGCGCAAACTTGCCCCACGTGACTAGGAACAGGGTGCTTTAAAATCTTTAACTTCACAACCTTTCAATTAATAACGCCCTTAAACGATCCGCCAAACTTGAATAGGTATTACCATAATATGTGTAGGTAGGTAGGTATATTTACGATTGATAAATTTATACTTTATTATTAATTGTAGGTACCTACTCGATTTAATTTTACATGAACAGTACCTACGTATTCTTCTGAGCTATCCTTCATATTCTTTTCGAAACTCGAACAATTCGCAAGGATCAATTTTTTTAAACTACAATTTCGAATTATTTGGGAAAAATGCTCAAGATTGAAGTGCTATTATACCTCCATACCTATTAAACCGACAGAGCTTGGTTGCACTCATACCTACTGTAGCAAATTTTGTCAACTTTAAAATTTTAGGGCTTAACTTTTTACGTAGAATACACCCTTTCGAAGTTGAAATCCAAAATTTGAAAGATTAACCAAACTTTTTAGATTTCCCGAGCGCACGCAGTTGGCACAGACACATAGGTTAGGTTATTTTAGGTGCATCTATTCTAATAACATCCCAAACAATAAGGTTTAAACTGTCTGGCCTAATTAACTTTTTCTATATTTTGAAACGTGTAATTAAGTCTCATTGAAGGAAACTTCCCCCAGTCGACGCAGCCGCCATGACAAGGGAAAAAGCAAACTATAAAATTATTGACAATAATAATAATACACTTCACACCTCTTAATTTAAAAGATAAAAATGAACAAAAAAGTGAAAAGGTGACCGATGATAAAACCAAAATTATAGAATGGACGCAGAAGTCTTTACACGGGAGACATCACCAAGATATCGACACCTCCATGCAATAACATCGTAACTCACTTTTTGTGATTTTACAGGAGAGCGATTTTAAAGTTTGAAAAATTATAGCAAACTCAAAACACCCCGTACAATATTTGAAGCTGGCTCTATTTAATATAGTTTAGGCGGACTATAAATAGGTATGGTTAAGTTGTAAAAGAAAAATTGTTTTCATGGGTTTTCATGACTTACGTGAAAAACAAAACAGTGAAATGACATATAAGTTACGAGGACAAACATTGTATGTCTGAGTTACAATTTAGTTTTTTTGTAGTTTAATTTATTTTTGTGGTCAGATAATTGTAACTCCAAGGTGTTAAGTTACCTAAAATGTTTTTATATAGTAAAAATTAAGTTAATTCATGCAATCCAAAACAAATCTGTAAATACACATCTCATAATCATAATGCGATAATGTATTATTATTATACCTATTTTTGTGTTTGTTATTATGTTGTCTTATTAATTTGAAAGATAAAAGAAACATTTTGTAGTACTTAAATATTATTTAATGAGATCACAAAATCAGAATCAGAAATTACAAAATAGCAGAACTTAACTGAATAGCTTCTTATATTATTCAACATAAAATTAAGACACTAAGTATTTATCTTTTAAACGTAAGTAACAATTTTTTAAACATATAAAAAAAAAACAAAAAAAAACTTATTAAAAATATTAATTTTCTTCATCACTGTCATTGTCTGTAGCTAGCTGAGTGGAATGTGGAAGATTTAAATAATAACTACCTATGATAAATATCTGGTATTGCCTTACATTGACACAAGCTTACAAGGTCCTTATACTTTGCTGTTGATATTGGGAGCACTTTATTGTACAATAAAGGAATACTTTGTCTTTCGTTTAACTGTTCACACTGAACAGTCTCTTGTGCTCTTTTCGTTCGTGTGATTCGTGAAGTAGGTTTCATAGCAAGGTTAATAGATAAGTACTGATCACTGAGAAAATCGTATTGAAAATAAATTAAATCAGGGTTTTCCTTTTCTATTTTAATGTGTTGTATTTTAGTCCATGTCATCTTTTTTCCAGAACTATTCCAGTCCCAGTTTAGTTTTTTCTTTATAAGACATTTATAATCAAGAATCAGGTTTTGATCTAATTCAGTAACATCATAAGGAGTCCCCGTAGTTTTAGCACATCTGATCAGGGTGATCCATTGTTCTGGTACAAAAATAATCTGATTTTTCTTCCGGCGCTCTATCAACGCGTGCATAGCATCCCCTTCAGATTGTGAGTGTCCTACTTCAAAATAGTTATGTGTAATTGTTATTCCAAATAGTTTACATGCTTGCGAGTACATAGCTATTATTATTCGATTGCGGTTTTGTCCGCCACAGCAATCGGAAAGGAAATTAAATATACGGAATCCTTCTTCGTATTTCTTTTTAATAAAAAGAAACACAGCGCTACTAATTTCTGAGGATCCTTTCTTGCCAATTGTCTCATTCCAGACGTACGAGTATCCTTTGGCCTTTCCTATATCATATATAGTAAAATTATATACAGCAAACTTCCTTTTGTAGTAAAAGAGCGAAACTTCAGACTGGGGACTGGGGGACTGACTTTCTGTAAGTCATATGAGGCTGTAACAATTAAATCCGATTGTTTTGACTGAGACTTACAAGTGTCTTTCACGTCTCTTACCACTGTTTTGTTCGCAATATGCAAGGAATACTCTAGCTTCATGTCTTCTTTTTCGTTTTCAGTCCCTCTCTCATAGCGGTCGCAAAGAATACAAAGGTCCTTCTTAGGCTTGTGGAATTCAATATTATATTCAGTATAAAATATATGTCCTTATATTGCCTAGAATTTGCCACTTGTTCCAACGGACGATTTTCTTTCATCCAATCGACGTAAAGCCTGTACAATGCAGGGTATGTTAAAGTTTCTTCAAAGTAGAGCTTTCTTTTTCTTACATAATGTGAATCCACTGTAGGGATTAATGAAATATGAGCCCTAACAGATTCTTTAACTTCATTTGGTATCACATTTTTCCGATTACTATGTCGCCCCCTCAAGTCTCCTGTCATCAGTCCGGTTCCGTCTTTGTCTATTTTCTTGTAAATTGTTTGTAGCCTCAAATTGATTGTATGAGCGGGAGTAAACTACTAAATAGAACATCGCAACTCGTCTTAACTTGTCGTAATGCACTAAAAACTAACGTAAAGATCCGTGCAACATCATTGTAACTCAACTTACAATGCAGTAATAGTACATTTTATGATCATAAACCGTAATTTTATCACGTACATAGATTGTATCTAATGTTACAATATTTTGTTGTACTTGATAAACAAGCTACTCATAATATTTTCTATAAATTGTAAATCAAGTTGCAATTATATTGTCGACAAAAAATATTTTTTGGATTAGTTACCTACAATACTTTGACGTTGGTTTATTTTAGAAACGAAAGGGAATAGAATTACAATGATAGTACTAGTACATGCATTTTTTTTTTACATAACAATGTCGTTGTAACTCAATATTTTGAAAAAAGTGAGTTACGATGTTATTGCATGGAGGTGTCGATATATGCCAAAAAAATGTCGATAAAGAGGCGTCGAACGCGTGGCTTAATCGAGGTGAGCTTTTCCCTGAGACTGAAGGCTTCATGCTTGCAATACAGGACCAAGTAATTGAAACCAAAAATTACAGAAAGTTTATTATTAAGAATTTAACCACTGACACTTGTAGAAAATGCAATAGTTCTCCAGAAACGATCCAACACATTACAGGCGCATGTAAGTCAATAGCCCAGACAGACTATAAACATAGACACGATCAAGTAGCTAACATCATTCACCAAAAACTAGCTCACCAATTCAAAATAGAATAGACTCTGTAGTGCCATACTGTACCTAAGTACAACCCCGAATCGGTGTTAGAAAACGCAAACCCAAAACTGTATTTTGATCGTGCCATTCTAACCGACCGAACAATTCATTTCAATAGACCGGATATCACAGTAGTAAATAAAACAAATAAAACAGCATATCTAATAGACATAGCTGCCACCAAACACCCATAACTTACAGACTACAATCGCAGAAAAACTATCCAAATATATTGGACTAAAAGACGAAATAGCCCGACTTTGGCATCTACAAAAGGTTACAATAGTCCCTATAGTATTATCTACAACTGGAGTAATACCCAAACAACTTTATCAGTCTCTTAACTCTCTAAACCTACCTTCAAGCACTTACCAACTACCTACTGCAGAAAGCAGTGATACTAAACACGTGCAGACTAGTAAGAAAGTTCCTGCAATGTGAATCCGATAACCCGCACCAAAATATCCATACCAATACACCCCCATCTATCATACAGCCTACTGCATCTACTCTTATCCCAATTGATGAACACTTGGCTTAGGCCCGTGCCATCAATTCTTTCCGGTTCGCCGAGGAAAACAAATGAGAAACAAAAATAATAATAGAAAAGAACTTAGAACTGACAATTTTACTGAGGAAGTCTGAGTCGAGTGGACAAAATTAGACATCAGACTTAATTATAAAGTCGAAGCATTATTATACATTCTCAGGTTTTTGCAAACCTTTCAAAAATTGATAAGGAAACGCCTTATCGGTTTAGTAAGAAGTGAGCTTTTTTTAAAGCTTGTTTTAATTTAAAGCTATTTTTAAAGCTCGTGTTTCCTATTGCCCTACTATCACATGAAGATGCTTCACTCGAGCTTTGGTCTAGTAGCAACGCAGGTAACGAAACCATAGCGCGATTCAGGAAATCGACTACGCCATCTATCGAATCAGGAGTTCAACTTTTGGCTGCAAGAGTTTTCTCTCAGAATGAATAAAATTATATAAATTATAGTCAAATTGTACAATTTTATGTTCTTGTTATTCATATTGTTTTTTTTTGTACTGTGTAGTTTTTTGGATAAGAGTAGTTAAAGGTGCTAAGCGTCGTAGTGTGAATGTGAGCTTAGAAACTTTTGGTGTTGGCTCTAATATTATATCGGCACACTCATTAGGTACACATCTGCACACCTATCGGTAACTCATTGAGCGAGTAGTAGTAATCATTTGTAGATTTATATAATACTAGCTGCCGCCCGCGGCTCCGCCGGCGTAAATGTCGGGTATACTAAAAAAAACCAAAGTATCCAATGTGTCATTGCAGACTATAATCTACCCCTGTGCCACTATTTGGGACAGAAGAGCTGGATTGGGTTGCTGATTTGGAGGTGGTGGTATGGCAGGTAGGTGGGGGATCATGCTTCCATTGTTTGAGAATGTCTAACTCGGTAGTACCTACATAAGTAGAGTAATAGTATTTGCTGTATAAGCACTATAATAGTTCCTTTGGCCTCCTAAGAGGAACATTAAAGAGAATTTCCTTTCGACATGATGGCAAAATGTGCTAATTCGTTTTCATTAAGACTTTATTTTCATTTATGTATTTACATACTTATAATTTTCAATGTATTTGATTTCTTACTGATAAATATCTCTTTCCAGTGAAATATAATAATCAATGGTTTATTTAGCTGCGTGTTTATGTAAATTAAGGGAAGAAGAAAAATTAACAGCGCGCCGCTATTAATTTTTCTTCCCTTGACGACAGTAGGAACAGTATTTCCAAAAATAATGTAGTTTCAACATTGTACACGTTTCCTCTCGGAGCTAAGTACTCACAGTCAGAACCGAAAATATATTTTTCCATATTTCTTGTACCGTTCAGTTACCTCGCCACATTCATTTACAATGCATAAATAGTTACTAATTCCAATTGCCATCTAGGAATCTAGCTACAGTAAAATTAAGAATATCTGATATACACTCGGCTTTTGAACATTCAGTAGCTAGTTGTTATGAAAGCAAACCGCGCGCTTTTTGTTTGACACATTTTATTTTCCTTTACAATTTACACAACAAAAAAAGAAATTTACAAAATGCAGTAACGTCATCTGAAACACTACGTTCACAGTGTGGTTACTTATAATATGTATCATATAACTAGTAACAATATAGTGTTGTAATTTTCAGGACTGACATATAAGGCATATTAAGGTATATTTTTGGAGTCGCGAGAAAGCATTTGAGGACTTCAAACAGTTTGGAAAGTGTTCAAGTGAAGATAACTCCTATTGCTTAAACTTTAAATATCAACCTTTACTAAAAAGGTTTTTGACGTGACAACGTCTAATAAATCGATGAACGCCGGCTGCACGAAAAAGGATGACTCATTGTAACGTTACGATCATTTCATCAATGTTATGTTATGACGTTGTCACGTTTTTTACCTTCACTTAATGTAACTTTATTAGATGTTTATATTTCCAGGACAGTTAATTTACATCGTAGAGTAGGCTCTAGCTGAAATATATAAGTAGGTATATTATTTATTCAGACATATTTTGAAACATTGCATCCTGTGAGCTAACGGAATGACTAGTTCTAACATTGCCTGCACTTAAGAACACTAATTAAATATTGAAGAACTAACCGGCCAAGTGCACGCAAATTCTTTATTTGTTGGTAGGTATTGCGGCAATAGAAATACACACTCTGCGAAAATTTCAACAGTCCACCGATTTATATTGTTATTTATTACGGTTCATGAGATACAGCCCTCTGACAAACGAGCAGCAGCGGCCTTCATAGTAATAGGGTTTTTGAAATTAAACAATTCAGCAAGTATCTACCTGCCTTTTCACTTTTCAATAAAATCCTGTTCAAGTTAAGAAAATCGAAATGAACTTGATTTATGAATGCTATTTCTTTAAAGCTATTAATTTGCAAATTGGCTGACCTGACACAGCTATTCTCGGCTAATATTGTTCCAAGCTTTATACTTTGTTATAAATAACTTCAGGGTTTGGGTACGTTTAGGTGATACACAGTCCCAAGTGGTGCCTAAGCGTATTTCCTAAAAATACAACGCTGCATCTCGAACAAATTATATCTACGCTCTTCATATCTTCATTTTGATATTATACTGCTTTTGGTTTCAAACTTTCAGTTTTCAAGTTCCCGCTGGAAAAAGGTAATGACCTAATATTAAAAGCCTACAAGTACCTCAGTAGCTAGTAGCCGTAAACTCTCTATTTGGTAGTTGCATTTTTTTATCTAGATCTTGAAGAAGCAACGCGGTGCTGAAAAATGTTTTCCGCCTAATTTAGTAATAATAGTAGTTTTAGATTGTGATGACTAAGTTGACTTTACAGACTTTAGACAATTGAGAATTTAAAGTTCAAGATAGTATATTTTTTTGTTTCATTAGAAGGTTGTTTACTATTTAAGAGTGTTATTCGTTTTAAGTATTTTAATTGTCATGGTATCAAACACCAACAGGACCTAATGTGAATAATAAACGAAGATACGTAAACTGAAAATAAGAACTAAGTAAAGTTTTCATTAAAAATAAACTGTAGTGGAAAGTCTGCTTTGCATAAAACGTTTGCATCTTACAGGTCACGACAATAAACCGGATTTGCATGGACGCTGCCTTGAAAATCTTTTATACTCATATTGATCCGAAAAAAATACATAAGAAAAAGTGACTATATATCACAACTTACGAATAAATTAAGCTTTCTTTACAAACATGGCGTGTTGAGGAGAAGCCGAGTAAACGATTGTCCTCATCATAAATTGAAACAAACAAAAAATCTAATTCGCGTCCAACAAGTCCATCGAACTTAAAACTAATTCGTAATCTACAACGTAAATTGAGTTAGAGCAATATACACGATGAGGCACCGAGATCACGGCTTTGCGTCTGGAGGGTTGAAGCACTCCCAGTGGTGATGGTGCATCGCCCGGCTGTCGCTCAGCCCCGCAATCAGCACTAGGAATATAACCATCGCCATCTGGATGTCTTACTTGTCTTCAGCGCCACTAATGTACGACATGAAGGAGTCGAATATACTCCGTATAGTTCTGGTGATCGACGAGTGGCAGACGCGCAGAAACTGCGCACCTGCTTCGGTTATCGTGGGCTCATCTCACGGGGATCTCACGGGGGGAGCGATGCGGCGAGGGGACGGCCGGGGTTTACCCTCATCGGAACTGGATTCTGAATGAAGAGCTGCGGGTGTCCTCTTAGCTCGTCGTGTTGGCGGCGGTGGAGTCTGGTGTTGAGGGTCATGAAAATCACAATGAGGCCGCTCTTACAACAACCGAGCTGGGAAGAAAGATGCCGGTGGGATGGTTGTCTTGGAGATATGAATACAACAACGGAATCAAGTCAGGAGGAGGTGGTCTTTGGGGCGGGGCCCCAGCTTCCACTGCACTAGAAGGCCTAGGAGGGGGTGGCGTTTGATGTGACTCTTCTTCAAGAGGGGTTTCCACTTCCGGTTTAATATCGTCCACTTTCTCAATAGGCAGGTCATCTGTTTGTGTATGTTCCTCTCTATGTGTCGGTGTTGGAGTCTCAATAACTTGTGGAGTTGCTTGTACGGGTAAGGGTGGCGGTGGCGGTGGAACGTGCGCTGTAGATATTTCAGCAAACTTAACGATCTCGTCGGTTTCTGAGTGAGAAGATTCAATCCCACTCACAGAAATGTGCCCGACTTAGAATCTAATTGTGAAACTTGCAGCGTCATTCCTTCTATATCTGACACCAAAATGTTATTAGCTAGAAGCTCGGATACGTTAAGCCGACCGACATCTAAATCTTTCACCAGAAGCCTTTTTTATCTAACTGCACTTCTCTGCTTGTCACTCACTTTTTCAAGAGCGCGCTCTTCAGCAAGATGTGCGGTATTTTTAGGTCTCTGTCTGGTGCTTGAAACGCGTCGTGACCTTGGAAGTGAAGTAACATCTGGGATTCGAGATTCATCAATATCTATGGGTTGAACGGTTAATGAAGCCTCCGCTAGCATTACATAACGCTCGTTGATTCATGTTGGACTCGACGCGCGTCTTTCAACCGATATAACTGTAGGTGATGTTCGCCCTAGACTTGGTTTAGATAATTCAGATATTTTGGGATCAAAAGTTTTAACGATTTGTCAGTGCGGGATGTAGGACGCGACTCACGAGGTGTCTCAGCCAAGTTACCCTGACTTTTAGAGAGCATTGAATCTTCATCAATAATGTGTCTTAATGAGCTTGACATTGACAATTCTAAATTGTTATCCATACCTAAACGTCCACTCCGTCTGGTAGAGGATCAGTCTCGAGTAGATACTTCAATCTCTGATACATCTTCTTCTTTTATTTTATCTTCATCATAATCGCGTGGAACTCCCATTGCAGACTGCATCTGTGGATATGCTCCGCTGCATAGCATTTTTTTTCCTCTTTCTTCTCCTGCATCCTCTGGGCTGACGTGGTGGAGGAGGAAGAGGTCTATCTTACATTTTATTTAAAACTTCCCCAGATTTTAAGTCTTTATGGACCTCTTCATGAATATGGTTCGTCTATTTCAACGTATTGCGTTAAATCTCCACTCACCGAGCGTTTGGTGAAGCTGTCTAAAGTCATCAGACTAGTGGAGGACTTCTTTGTAGGTGGTCGATCGGGACTGACAGGTTTGGTGGGTCCGGCCGTATAATATTTACGTTCTGAGTTATTGCTTTTGCGGCGTCTCGGCGGAGTCTTGTTTTTAGAACGTCGTACGCCTTTGCTCTGTGCGTAGAGGCGCCTTGGTCAACTGTTGCATATCCGGGGCTGTCGTGACGGATTTCTCTTTCAATATCGATGTCTTCATGAGATGGTATGTTAGTGTCGAGTATGAGGGACTCGGCGCCGTGTGAGGTGCGGTCGTCGTCGCAGAGCGAGGTGCTCCGGGAGCTGCCGGAGCGGGTGCGGCGGGGAGGCACGGGGCTGTGCCCCGTCGTCGACTGCACGATGTACTCATGTTCAGTACGATGTACGATTATCTGGAAAGTATAAAGTATGATGTTAATGCCTCGTTTGCTATCAAACAATACAAGAAAAGTAGCGTATAATAAAGTCGCATTTATAAAGACGGTAGTATGTACGAATTTAAAGAGTTCATTCAAAAGAACAATCGAATAAATCAAGTTGGGTCAAATCATTGAATGTGGCTAGTGCCGACAGCGGCGCCTTGACCTTGTATTTGAACTAACACAAAATGATAGGTAATGGGAGCAATAATGTAACAGCAGTGGGGCTTAATACGGAGCATACAATATTTTCATGACGTGTTTACAGTTTGTAATATTAAAAACAAGTTTTAAAGATTTAAGAAATTTGGTATTCCCGCAACTTCGATCGAATAAAATCTTAAGTGCCGGTTTCAAGGAAGAAAGATTTCTTAAAGAATCCTTGTCATTACTTGCATCAGTCTGTGTGGTTGAGATTTTGTGATAAGTAGATTGGAGAATCGGATGCATAAATTATTTACCTAAACTTTGGCTAACATATTATGGAAGCAGCTTCTCCAAATATTTTTATTAGGAATAAAATCCCGGGATCCCCCGGGATTGCAAAACTGATCGAATTATTTTTAAAAGCTTTTATTTAACTTTACTTGTTCAATCAAAATTTCAACTACTTCCACTGAAGCTATCGAGCTATAATTTGGCACATATTTGGTTCCGATGACAATGCACGATTCATTAATTGCCGCCATTTTGAATCCAATATGGCGGACGTTACAAAATGGCATTTTATAATTTTTACAGCAACCCCTATGATATGGGTATCAAATGAATGAGCTCGATGAGCAGAACACAACAAGTGACATCATTCTAAAACACAGAAACCGAGCTACACATACAAATTTGGATCGTGTAACGAGTTTTTAATCTCGTCACATGTGATTTCATTTTTAGGCGATTTCTAAACAACACGGTTATAGTTTATCTACGTTTGTGGTTATAGTCGATTAATGAACGACACCTTGTTCCGGTTGTTATCTGTGATAGCCGCTGCGCTTGACTTTACGATCCTCACTCAAGATACTGTCGTCAATATTTTGATAAATCCGTAAGTATCTCGGATAATTTCAGCCTAATAATGGCAAGACTACGGGGTGAGACAGGGTGGTTTGACCTCGCCAGCGCTTTTCAAACTGTACGTAAACCAGCTGATTGTCCGCTCAGTAGCACACATGTTGGCTGTTCTATCGACGGTCTGTGTGTCAATGTATTAGTTATGCAGACGACATGGTGCTGCTGAGTCCGTCAATTAGCGCCCTCAGGAAGTTGTTGGTGCTCTGCGAGGGCTATGCAGAAACACACGGTCTTATCTATAATTTAATAAAAGCAAATTACTTACAAGCCAGAGCATGTCCAACCGATAATGATTAAAGGTGTGCCCCTGGAGAGGGTGCGTGAGTTTAAATACTTAGGGCATATAGTCACTGAGGACTACGATGCTGATATGGAAAGAGAATGGAGGGCGTTGGCTGTTCGATGCAATATGTTGGCCCGCAGGTTTGCACGTTTACAACACAAGTGAAAAATAACTCTTTTTAAGGCTTGTTGCCAATCGTTGTACATGTGTACTCTGTGCGTTCGATATACGCAAAGGGCATACAGCGCTCTCCGGGTTCAGTAAAATAATGCCTTCAGGATGTTGTTGGGGCTTCCACGTTACTGTAGTGCGTCAGGAATGTTTGCCATAGCACATACTGATGGTTTCAACATATACAGTGAAAAAGGATTGCGTCCATGATGCGCAGAGTGCGTGGGAGCGTCAACAGCATTCTGGGGGTCATTAGTGATAAGCCGTGTTGCACCATCATGGCGCATTGGGTGCATGTACTCGGTGCGTCAGGCGAGTACAACAGATACATGAATTTAAAAAAAACTTTTAATATTTTTGGACTAACATAGCTTATAAGTTTGTATAATACTAAAATAATATGGATCAAGATCTGAATTAAAGTATTTTTATTTTTTATAGAATATTGAAATGCTTAAAATGTTGCCAAATGACTAAAATAGATATATTAGATCAAACATCATATCTATAATTTAAAAAGACTAAAAAGTAGAAAATCTTATTAAAAGTAAAATAATAATTATATATAGAATTTATTTAATTTGCATGCACTTTTTATAAGAATCCTAATTAAAGATTAGTTTTTGCCATGTATAACAGACACTAAGGGAAATGATGAGGCTGCGAAAAAGGAGCCATAATAGGGCACAAGCTACTAAAGCATTCAAGCAGATTGAATCATATAGGGAGCTTAAATACCTGGTTAGGGCTGCTGTCGCAAGTAAGAAGTGCGCATATTTCAAGACTAATATAACTCAAAACATTAAACAGCCTAAAAAGTTATGGAGTCACATAAAATCTTCCTTAGCCATCTCTAAATAGCCAGAGCCCACCTTGCCACACTTTAGTGATCCAGAAAAAAATAATGAACACTTTTTGGATGTCCGGTAGTGGTATAGTTCCTACTTCCAACTCATTGTACTTTGAACACCATAGATTTAGCATTTCCAACATGAGCCAGTCCAGGAGGACATGGTGCTGAGGCTTATGCATGGTCTGAAGTCCAATGCTCAGGGGTCTGACTCTATCTCATTTGAGATGCTGATGATGGCTCTTCCTCACACTATTGGAGCTATAACAGCCATCATCAATCTTTCCCTCACCACATCCTCCTTCCTTCCCAGATCTGTGGAAATTGTCTATAGTTAGACCTATTCCTAAGGTACTTAATCCAACCACTGTAAAAGAACTTCGCCCTATTAGTCTCTTGACTTAATGTCTTGGAGAAGGTTGTCTCCAACCAACTTCAGGCATACCTTGAGGAGCAAAATATATTGTCGCTTGTACAATCAGGTTTTCGCAAGGGACACAGCACAGCCCTTCTTGACATGGTTGGAAACATCCTGCAGGCCAGAGACAATTAAGGGCATGGGTACCATGCTTGTCCTACTAGGTTTTTCACATGCTTTTGAATCTATTTCACTTCTCCTCTCTAAGCTGTCTTACTATGGATGCCAATCTGAGACAGAACAATGGTTTCAAAGTTACTTGACTCACCAATCTCAGTTAGTCCAGGTTACAAGCGATAGTGATGGAGCCTTTAAGTCCTCGGATCCTAAGTGCGTGAACAGGGGTGTGCCATAGGGATCAATCAATGGCCCGCTTCTTTTCATCCTGTACAGTGCTGACATTACAAACTGCTTAACGCCAAGTTCTGTTCTCCTATATGCTGATGATCTGCAGATGTATTTGCTATTTCATCTTCAGCAGGCTGTTGCCACTGCAAACAGAATGAATGAGGATTTGGATAGGATCTCAGCCTGGTTGGTGAGAAATTTCCTGGTTTTGAACCCAGTTAAATCTAAGTTTATGGTTATGGGAACTATTTTTTAAGTAAAATAACTAGTGTTAGCTTGGACTTGAGGATCAACGAGTGATCCATTGAAACGGAGCAGGAAGCCCGTAATCTTTGAGTGGTATTTGATGAGCAACTACATTTTGAGACTCATGTCATAGAGGCTGTGCGCAACTGCTTTTGCCATCTCAAACTCTTGTACCATGTGCGTCCCTATATAAGTGTGGCTATGCGTGTCATGCTCTGTGAGTCACTAATTGTATCCAAGCTGAACTACGCTGACACTGTTTATGGGGTGTGCATTCTTGGCAGGTACAGAATACTTGTGCAAGATTTTGTTTTAATGCCTAGATCTCATGTAACACCATTTTTAAATAAGGGTAATTTGATTTTGCGCAACTGCTTTTGCCATCTCAAACTCTTGTACCATGTGCGTCCCTATATAAGTGTGGCTATGCGTGTCATGCTCTGTGAGTCACTAATTGTATCCAAGCTGAACTACGCTGACACTGTTTATGGGGTGTGCATTCTTGGCAGGTACAGAATACTTGTGCAAGATTTTGTTTTAATGCCTAGATCTCATGTAACACCATTTTTAAATAAGGGTAATTTGATGAGAATGTCAGACCGGTGAAGCTTCATCTGGCTACCCAGCTATTTGGCATAATTCTCACAAAAAAATTTTTGGCTTGGTCGCGAGATATGAACAAAGTAAAAACAAGAGGATCTGCTTACCTCCTGTTGACCTTGCCCCATGTTCTATGCTGCATTGAGTGAAAGTTTTAAATTCGCAGCTTCACGTTGCTGGAACGACCTGCCACCACCGTTTCGTGCTATAAAAACAGTTGGAACATTTAGTTTTAAGTTCAAGCAACACCTATTACGCATTCAAAAGAATACTACATGAACTTACCCGAGCTCTGCACGCAGTTAGTGTTGGTGACTCAGTTTCATGTTATCAACATAACTCTTTCTTCTTGCGACAAAAAAATACACTACACAGTCCGCAACTATTCAATATTATTTATTTTAGTTATACTTAAACGCTTTTTTAGATGTTAAATGTTAAGTAAAAGTTACGGCTTTTGTTTCGTTTTGTTTACCTATTTGTTTCTATTTATTTCTTTAGTGTTTCTACCTTTTTTTTGTTTTGACAGCCTCCGTCATTTGTCTATGACATCGACAATTGGGACTGGAGCACTGGGCCATTGGGCTTTGGTCGATTTCATAGTAATTATCATATTATGTACAGACGCCAGCACATCAAGCTACCCGAAACTGTAAAATTTTCTCAACCAGCCTTGAATGTAATGCTATAGCGGTAAAGTTGAAACTGTTAAAGAAATTTGACAGATTGTTGTAGCTTGATGTGCATTGGGCGTGTGTATGTCACCGGAATATAGCAAACTCATAAAATAACTTGAGAGATTGTAAACTCTCGATTAATTTTCAACTCAACATTTGAAATAGGTAACTATTTTACACATCAAAATTTGATAGTCTATAATCTCGTGAAGTCATTCCGAGAAATTGTGAACTGACATAAACTGGCAACCAATCAGCTGTCTGGTCTACAATTTATCTGTTTTGGTGTGATGAACTTGGCCCCTCATTGGTCTTTGTTTTCTCTGAAAAGACTAATGAGAGCTTTGTTTACAGGTTTGCATTCACACGAAAACAGATAAATTGTACACTTGTGCCCTGATTGGTCGCCATTTTATTCTGTCAAATAAAAGGGTTTATCTTCTCCCCAAATCAAGGTATATTTTTTTGAAGAGAAAAATTCTTTTATCGCGGTACGCATATTTTTAGATGAGATAAATCTCTGGACTCGCGACACCGTTACAAGACGCAGACGGTAAAAATCTACCATTAATTGAAAGAATAGAGAATTTGATTTTACTATGTCCAATCAACGCAATATTAGCACAACGAGGTATAAAAGTACAATTGATGCGGTATTCACGAGATATTTAAATAACTTCGAATCAAAATTGTTTATTTCCTATTTTAGTTACCATGAACCTATACTTAGTTTCTATTTTAGATTGTTATAATTTTAATGATAATGATGATGATACAGGAGTTGTCGAAATTGTTAACGATAATTCATAAAATAATTTTAATATTAAATGTATTTGAAAGTATCTAATAATTAATAAAATACAATTCATAAATAAAATCCGATTCATAACCCAATAACCCTAGTACCTACCCATCTAAAAAATGTCTAACGCGCCAAAATAAGTTTTCACTTCTGTCGGCACTCCCGGAGTGCAACCCGTATTTTTTTTATTTTTGTACTCATCATGCCTCGAACAACTCGCACACCGCCGCCTAATACTTACTTCTAATCCACTAGCTTGTACTTCAGCTAGTGGATTAGAAGTAAGTATTAGGCGGCGGTGAAGTACAGTCGGGACCCGATTTACCTGGACTCAGTGACGGCACATCTTAAATGTAAACACCAGAAAGCGAATGCGAGTAGAAGAGACGCGCTTCGACTTGACCCAATTTGAAGACCTGAAGTCTACTATACTTTCATGGCATTATACTTAAGAAACTTGTCGCTGATGTTGCCGAACTAAAATTGCAAAATCAGAGCATCAAAGATTCAAATGCTGAAATTGTCAAGTCAATGAAGTTCATGAATCAAGAGTACGAAGATAAGAAGAAGAAATTGGGGGAGTATGAGAGGGAAAAAACAATCTCCACGAATGCATTCTTGGGCTGGAAATTAAAGACTTCCACTTTATGTCGCGTACCTCCAGCATCGAAATTAGGAATATACCAGCCAATGTCCCTGTCTATAACCCTGTCGGAGTTGACGTCTTTAGTCACTAGAATAAGCACAGCCGTGAATGTTGTAATTGACTTAGGTAGGTACGAGATTTTTATCGCATACCCGGAAAAAACACGAATAGAGGCATTGTCGCCGAATTTGCTACAGTCAATATGAAGACAAGTTTACTTTCTGCGGTGAAAAAGTATAACAAGAACCAAAGCTCAGAAGGTAAACTGAACACGGAGATGATAGCTGTACCGGGGAACCATTAGCCTATTTATGTTACAGAATTCTTGCCTCCTTCCACAAGGCAGACTTTTTATGCAGCAGGAAACTTCGCTAAGAATAATAAATACGACTTCTGTTGGATATCGAATGGCATAGTATTAATTCGAAAAGAAGTAGGTGCCAAACATATACACATTGAGTCTGAAAAGTGCCCACTTAAGTTGGAACCTCGACTCTGACTATGTAACCTTAATAACTGTTTTTATTATTTTCATTGTTTATTGTGCAAAGTAAAAGTTAGCATGTCCATAACTCTCCACTAAAATTTTCGAAAACTTATTTCTTTAACCTTAATTTTTGGTATTTTTTGTAAAGCGCATGGCATACCCAAAGCTATATTAACCCATTACACATACACTTACTCATGCATATCCTGGCCCAAACTGCAACTTATGAACTTCCGTTATCACTTGTACTTTAACGTACTCCTATTTCCAATTTATCATCGCGTGCCGCATATTTTTGTATTTTATTTTTCACTTTTTTTGTCTACCTACAGTGCTTAAATGATTAAAGAATTGTAGACAAAAAAAGTGAAAAAACGTTGATAATAATATTATCAACGTTTTTGCTATTTTTCTTGTAGATACTCATAGCAAATGGCTAATCTGGATTTTATAAATAGTGAATTGGGCTCGCTTAATATATCTCAATCAATAAAGTGTCAACCTGAGAGATGCTTACAGGTCCAAAAAAACCAACAAAAGGATTTAAAATATTACATCTAAACATACGAAGTATTTCAAGGAATTTCGATGAGGTTTCGGTGCTCATGCAGGCTTCCAGTATGACGTGCTCGTACTGTCGGAATATTGGTTAAGCAAACTTTCACACTTGCCAACCCTGGATGGCTATACGTCCTATTCAACTAAAATATATGTAATCAAAATGGCGGGTGCGCTATATTTGTTAAATCTTCCCTCAAAGCTGAAGTACAGGAACCACATTTTGCTGATGCAAATTGCCTTATTTGTTGCATAGAGGACATTACAATAGTGGCTATTTATCGCTCTCCTTCTTTTAAAAATATAAAAAATTTCTTTGATAGTCTCGATAACGTTCTTAAAATCGTACTCCTACCGTGGTGTTGATCGGTGATATCAACATTGACATTAAGATGGATAATAATGATAGTCACTCACATGAGTATCTAATCTATGCTGCTTCTAATGGACTTTTGCCGGCTCATTTGTTTCCGACACGACTCACAAACTGTTTGGACCATATCCTACTAAAAACAAATAAAAATGCTACGTCCTTTGTAATAGAATCGTCCATTACAGATCACGAACCGCTGCTACTATTTCTTCAAAGTGGAAATGCAAACATGGATTACATTACATTACATTACATTACATGTACTAGGTCAAAAATCGATTACGATACGATACGAAATCAAAATTTATGACTGGTCTCCAGTGATGGCAATCTGGGATCCTAATCAAGCTGCTGATACATTAGTAGAAATTCTCTCATCTATCATAAAAAAGCACACACAGGAATATACCGTGTCTAGGAGTAAGCGTAACCTGAAGCCCTGGATTACACCTGGCTTACTCCGCTGTACCTATACGTCATCGTGATCGCATGCATGCCAAACTCAAAAAATTGCTTGTGACCGGTATCGCAACTTCTGCAATGCCCTCTTAAAAAAACTCAAACGCTCGTACGAAAAAGAACAGTTTAGCAAGGCAAAAAATAATATTAAGGAGACATGGGATGTTAGTAAGAAAGTATCAGATCTACAAACACGTGGCCCTCCCTCGTTTGACCTGCTGCAGACCCGTCCTGGGACCCAAACTTGTGACGAACTCCAATTCTTCCAGTATGGACGAATTGGACTTCTTCCTCAGATACCTCAAGGAGAGCCATTGAGGCTCTCCGTGACGTATCTGAGGAAGAAGTTGATTTCATAATTTTGATTCTCAGATCTGAATGTGCAACTGGTGGGGACTGTTTACCCTCTAAAATTATAAAAGCCTCACGATATATTTTAATTCCGATTATTACTCATGTCTGTAATATATCTATTGGTGCTGGTGTCTTCCCAAAAGCTTTTAAAAAAACAGTAGTTCACCCCATTTATAAGTCTGGGCACAAAAATGATGTCGGTAACTACTGTCCAATTTCGATATTAACGGCTATGTCAAAAATCTTAGAAAGCATATCGAATAAAAGTCTGACTAATAAAATTATCTCAAGGCGAATAGTATCTTGGCCGATAATCAATATGGTTTCAGAAGCGGAGTAAGTTCCGAAGACGCAGTTACGGCTTTATCCGATCATGTATAAAGAGCGCTTGACAGAAAGCTCAAGTGCTTGGGAATTTTTCTTGATCTGTCGAAGGCATTTGACACCATTTCTGCCCCAGCCTTACTGAAAAAAATAGAAATCATAGGAATTCGAGGCCTCCCCTTTAAAATCTTTGCAGACTACTTCAGTGATCGTACCCAAAAGGTGAAAATCGGTTCGCATGAAAGTGAAGACCTACCCATCACGTATGGTGTTCCGCAAGGCAACATATTGGGTCCTACCATCTTTCTAATTTATATAAATGACCTATGCAAACTGCCTCTCGAAAGCTGTCGGATTTTTACGTATGCCGATGATACCGCCCTTATAATAGATGGTTCTGATTGGTTGCAGACATATCACAACGCCGAGGCTGCGCTTTCCAGCGTGACGAACTGGCTGGCTGATAATTTACTTACTTTAAATCTTGACAAAACGGTGTACATTCCCTTTTCAATTAGGTCCAATCTGTGCCAACCAAATTCTCTTACCCTGCAAGCGCACACCTGTATGCCTGTAACGCAATGTAGTTGCCTATTCCTTACTAAATCTTCTTGTGTAAGGTACCTAGGAGTACTCATTGATCAGCATCTAAACTGGCACCCTCAAATAGAAAAAGTCACGTCTCGAATACGAAAGCTGATCTACGTTTATAAGAAGCTTCGAAACTCTGCTGAGCGAAATACCCTTAAATTAGTATATTTTTCACTGTGTCTGTCCGTCATATCGTACTGTTTACCTGTTAGGGGAGGTGCCACTTAAAACGTCTTCATCTGCCTGGAGAGGGCGTAGGGAGCTGTCCTGAAGGTAATGCTCTTTCGTCCACGATGATATCCTGTGCAGCTTTATGCTGACTGCAAAGTGCTCACAGTCAGGCAACTTTATGTGCTGCTGACGACTCTTCGCAAACACTGCACGTCCCTCTACGGAGCCGACTGGCAGGCATAAACATAACGTTTTGCCATCGGAACGCCATAGAACAGCCTTTGCCAAACGTCAGTTCCATGTTACTAGCGTTAACTTGTATAACTCTCTAAACAAAAAATAAACATTTATTCGTTCACAAAAACCCAATGTAAAAATAAACTTAATGATTATCTTCAAACACTTAATTTTGATTACACCAACCTTCTGCTGGGTAACTTATAAATACCTCCTCCACAGACAAATCTCACACACAAATAATCAAACGCTTAACTTTAATTAAATGTAATGATATTATTATATTATTTTTTAATTTTTAAACGATTTTTTAAATGAATTATTATTGTTATATATATATATGTAATAGTTTTTTTTTGTGCACCATTTATTGTGAAAACTTTATAGTGTATATTTTATGGTTAAGTTACCACGAAGGATCATTGACTCCTAAGTCACAACCAAATACACCTAGCTTAGGAGTCAGGGTATTCAAAATGTTTATTCTTAAAGCCTTCAATGTTTATAGGCCCTAATGAGAACTTTTGTGTTTGTGTTTTTGGAAAAAAAAAATATTATATTTATATTAAATGTATATAGCCGTTAGCTCCCTCTCATACATGCTCTATTACCTTTGAGCGTCGTTGAAATTCTTGGAAAAGAATTCCTCCAACGGCCTTGAATTTTTTGTTGAAATACCGCCCTCGCGCAGGTGTCGGATGCGTCAGTCGTAAGTGCGAAAGGCAGTGTTGACGATGGGTATGACAACAAAACAGCGCTGGTGATGTCGTCTTTGCTGTTTTCAAACGCCTGAATCGCTGTCTCGCTCCACATCATTTTCGTCTTGTCGTTTTTCTTCGACTCTTTCAGGTAAGCATTCAGCTCCTTTTGATATTCGGCAGCGTGTAGGGTATTCATTCGATAAAAGTTTATCATTTCCAGGAATCGACGTAATTGTTGTACTGTTTCTGGTTGATTTTATGGCTTCGACCTTGTCGTCAGTGAGCTTAATTCCTTCGGTGGTTATTGTGTAGTCTAAAAAGTTGAGTGTTTGTTGGCCAAATGTACACTTAGCTACGTTTAGTTGTAACCCATTGTCTACATCCTCTAGTTCGCTTCTGTGCTGTTCTTTAGTTTTAGAAGCCAATAAAAATATTATGTCGTCAACGAACGGAAAAACTGGGAGTCCCCGTAGAACGTTGCTGATGTGTCGTTGGAACGTTTGCCCAGCGTTGAGCAAACCGAAACACATACTCGGGAATTCGAATAACCCGAATGGTGTGATAGCGGCAGTCTTCTGTATATCCTCTTCGCGAGTCCTCACTTGATACTAGGCCTTTTTCATGAGAATTTTATGGAGAATTTATTTCCCGGCAAGTTGTAGGTAAAATCATGCAGTCTTGGAATGGGGTACCGGTCTGGCACGGTCACTGCATTGAGACGACGCTAATCTCCACAGAATCTGTATTTGCTATACTTCTTGAGGACAAGGTGTATTGGACTGGCCCACGGACTCTTCGACGGCCGACAAATACCGTCAAATTCAACAGCGTCAAATTATGCCTTTGCTGCCTTGTACCTACTTGTGCGGTGCCAGCGGTCGTGATTTCGCATATATTGGCGGACCGGTAGTCTGTATATGGCGTTCCACATCGCTGTGACAGAGCTTCAAATTCGGTCGGGTGATGTCTGGGTACTTTGCGAGTAGGTCGTGGTATGGTTGCTGGTCATCTACGGCGTTGATGCTGGAGTCTGAAGAAGAGGTTACGTAGCCGACAAAGGAAAGGCTTGTTTTTTTATCAGGTAGCGTCCGTCTATATCTACCGAGAGTTGGTGCTTGTGTAAGAAATTGGCTCCCAATATCGGTCTGGTCACTTTGGCGACGACGAAATTGCACATATACGGTCGACGTAATCCGATATTCAACGTCACAGTGCGTTCGCCATAGGAGGGTATTCGTGAGCCGTTGGCGGCGCAGAGATATTCGGTCGGCGTCGTTTTTTCTTTGCGTACCCTCTTGACAGGTAACACAGACGTTTGCGCCGGTGTCCATGAGGAAATACAGACCAGTTCCCAACTCTTATGACCAGACGGTGTGGGGTTATGTCGTTGACTTCGGCTCCCGTCGTAGCCAAAGTCGTGACTAGTTTTCCTGGCTCGTATTCGTCTTGCTCGCAAAGTTACAGGGCCTCTGACAGCGATATGCCTACTTGCCGGCTTGCGATGGAAATAGCAAATCGATGTGTCACGATTCACGGACTTGGAACGAGATCTTGAACGGTACCTGCCTCGCTGCGGTCCACGGTGGTAGTTTCGCGATCTGTCCATTTTCAACGCAGCGACTTCTTTCGTAAGTGCCGCGATCATATTCATCATTCGATCGTTAGGCGATGGTGTCAATGATTGTGACGCGGTGCTAGCGTAACTGCAGGAACACACGAAATTGGCCTCTTTCGTTTGCTCACTCATCTTGTCTGCCATGGCCGCTAGCGAGTCTAGTATTTACAGCTTTCGTCGATGAATGAGCTACCTACCCTAGGTAGCTCATCCATAACATTCGAAGGGTTTCATCGGGCATCATGTCACGGGCCAGATCACGCATACATCGCAGCAGGGAAGGACGCTGGTCGCCTAGTTCAACCTCGTTGACCGACTCGTTGAATTTTTGTAGTTGCTTATTCTCTGACTCCTCGTAGACGGATAATAATCGGGTCTTTAGCGTTTCAAATCTACCCGTCCTGGCTGATGATAATATGATGTCACTGATTTGTTCAACATCCACCTAGTCGAGTTGTGTCACGGCAAGTCCAAACTCCGCTTCTTCGCTGAGTTTTTGGGTCGCCACATTGTTTCAAATTGCGCGAACCATAATCTGAGTTTGTCTCGCCAGAATGGAGGTATCCGAGACTGGACGGAGATCATCTCTGTATCTTCTTCAGACAGCGTGGTTCGTGGCTCTTGACTTGCGTTCTCCATGATTTTGTTGAATCACGTCGGTGTCACCAATTTACAGGTTGCTTATTGGCGCGGCTGCTTGCGCCTACACTTCAGAATAGCAACATGTGACGATAACAAGTCGCATCGCATCGGTATCAGGCGTGTGCTGTTTCTTCGTCTACCGACCGTGATTTATATTTTGTACTTGTACGTCCACCGCCGACAGTGATCGAGCTTTTTTATTCACAATTTTCAACACCTCAAGTAATTATCACCCTGTTTATGTAGAAATAATTGTTATTTATTTAGCGAACATAATTCCTGAAATAATCTTAACGACCTTATCGTTCAAATTCATTTCTAACAATTTTGATTACCTAGACTTTGTTAGCTTTCCATATTAGTTATTTCTCGCTTTTCACCCTTTCTGCCGAAATTTCCAGGATTGGCGAAGGAATACGACCTGCAGTCTGCTGTGCGGAATCGATTTCTTCGCCACAGGTGTCGGTCGTCGCGCTGGCGGGAGCAAGATAAGCTACTTACGCATAGTAAACAAAATGCAGCTAAGTGAACAAGTTTCTATTGCTTTAGGTATAATTTTTTTCAATCATATACCTACACAACAATGACTACGGAGTCAGACAAACATAATAGTATGAAGTAGGTACCTATATAAGGAGTGAAGTTTAAGGCGTAATTCTATTAAGGGCCAAATAACAAAGTTTAAAAATTACATATCAACATTAGGCTCAGTGCAACTGTCTAGCACAGAGCTTGTCGAGTTATCATTAAAGTTAAGTAAGTTTGAAGGTTTGTCTACTATCTAAGCTTGATGACCTTCAAACTTCGATGGAAGTATAAATCATAAGAATTTGAAATATATAAATCAAAGATTGATGATAGCATCGAGCAAGGTATCAATTCATGTGTAGCAACAGCAAAGAGAATCTTAATTGAAAACCAATCAATCCGAGGCGCGACATAAGTCTTCAGCGTTCTCATGTCATCACCATTATTCTGATCTTAGCTAGCTATCCTCCTCGATCACGTCGTCAGGGATTGATTATGCAAAAATTGTTAGATCTGTTTCAATTATCCCACTTTTAGTTTGTTCATACTGTTACGAGCTTGGGGTTCGTGACAAATAAAAACAGCCTATTAAATAACAAAAATGACACTTTTACTAACACTAATTACAACTTTAAACTCACTAATTATAGAACACAACTTCACCACTGATCACGTTAACCGCACTTGAAGATCGCTTCCGAAGTATTCGCTGTATCGCTAATCCAATACTGACTCGGTCGCAGACTACGCGCTCTTAGGTCAGTTAATTCTAGAAACTTCTATTCTCGAAACATCTGGAAAGTACTCGTAACTACCGCTGCCGTCTGACCAGATATCGAGAAGTGTAGAATGTTCTGGCAAAGAAATGTCTAGAAGGTACTTGACTCTACTAATTCTGCTATTCGATACTAGATGGCGCTAGTAGTAACTTAATGTACCCGACATTAATTCTGGCGCGTAACAATACCAATTCCCACGTAAATTGAAGTAAGCAATAATGTCCTCTCCTAAAAACTTCATCACCGTCTTTCGCTCCTTAAAGGGTTTATTTTCGAAAAATCTATTTGTTATTTTTTTTTTATCCAAATCATTAATGCCGTGTTTAAACTTCATCGGACCAAGCTTTAAGACTCTCCGCAGTTCGCTCAAACCACAACATTTTTCTTACTTAGAGCATTTTTATACCCGTTGCAACTTTGAAACGAAAAGTCCGATTTGAATAATTTAAAGTGTAGGTAATTTACATGTACCTAAACAACCTTAATGATCATTTAAATGTATAACGATTAATATCTTGATATCAAAATCATCCCTTTTTCTTTCCAACTGGGCTTTGATTGAATAATTTTAACAAAAAGCGGTCATTGTGACAACCATAATAGTGAGAAATATTATCTCGCGGACTTTTTTCTAGGTAATAATGAGTACTTTAATTATGTAGTACATTATATTTATGTATCATCAAAAGTTTCGCAGCGCATGCGATGAAAGACATTTTATGTCATTTTTTTTGGTTGGGTTAAGTACATAATTCAAGTTTTAGTAGGGATCCCTAATTATTTCTGGTAAAGGTTACTAGGTAAAGATGTAGATTTTTAACGATGAAATAATTTTTAGAATCGGTTCAATAGTTTTTGAGCCAATTCGTAACAAACAAACAAACAAATCTTTCCTCTTTATAATATTAGTTTAGATGACAGCCAAATTAGAAAGTCAAAATTTAATGAAGTGGGTTTTATCACAAAATACATATTTTAATTCAGTGATGATCTGCCAACCTTAGCTCAATTTCATAGGTTCTTTCGTTTCATTAATCGTACTGTGTTTTGGAAGCCCTGAATCGTCAGTCAACAAGTCTGACAATGTTAATTGGCCAGAGTTCTCAAAATTAACATTCACATCCAAACAATATTATAAACAAAGTACCTAATTTTAGTTCCAATAATAAAAACAATAGATCTCACCACGTCAAATCTTTTTTTTTGCTAAACAACGGATTCAGAAGGGAATTGATTGCGTTATTCGTAGTGCGTCACACAGAATTTACTCATGTCCCACATTTAGTTAGGTACAGTACAAATAAATGATTTTGCTTTGCTTTGCTTTGCTTTACAGAATCCTGCAAAATTACACTCAGTTCGATGAACAATTCATATATTTATTTATTTATTTATTTATTTATTTATATAGCGTTACCTTATCCAGTTTAGTGCTTGATGAGCTGACAGGAGAACTACCTAAGGTGCCTATAAACAAGAAACATATTACATTACCTGACTACATAAAGTTGGCTGACCCTATCTTTAACGTACCCACAAAGGCAGACTTTATTCTTGGGGCAGATACGTATATTTTGGGATGTTGTAGGTACATCAACAATCTTCTCTGTCCAAACCAACCTAAAATTAATAAGCTCTAAATTTGGCTGGCTCGTAGCTGGTCCCATGTTGTCTAGTTATTCTAAATACACGTAATGCAATCATTCATAATATGTATGTATTTAGAAATATATAAGTATGTTTATCAGTTGTCTGGTTGCCATAGTACAGGCTCTGCCTAGTTTGGGATCGGATGACCGTGTGTGAGTTGTCCCAAGATATTATTATTATATTATTATTATTATTATTCAAGCACTTCAAATGACACATAAGTACCAATCAGATTCAATTACAAATATTGATCAGAAGTTAACTAGCTTTTGGGAAGTTGAAGAGCTTCCCCAAAGGACTACTTTGACCCTGAATGAAAGGTTGTGTGAAGAAAATTTTATCGCTAATACCACACGACTAAGTTTAGGTAGGTTTTGCATCAAGCTACCATTGCTTGACAGACCTAATACTCTCGGTGATTCATACAATTTAGCCAAAAAACGTTCTGCTTGGCTGCTTAGTTTGTTTTTTAAAAATCCAGAACACAAAACACAATACACAGAATTTATTAATGAATACGCCGAGTTAAGCCTTTAGAGGAGCGGTTGGAGAGTCTTTGGGCACACGTAATAAATGAAAGACTTGTTACTCGTTTCGATGTCTCTTTTACTGATTTTAATAATAATATTTATTTAAATCAAACACAAGTGATTCATATTTTTTTTAGTAAAACTTATAAAACTAGGTTAGTAGCACATCTTATCATAACAAAAAAATACAAAATAACAAAACCATTCAGCTCATTCAAAAACTTGTTACAAATTCCGCCTCCTGCCGCACCAGACCTGCAGCTGTGCATACGGGTCCAGTGCTCCAGGATCGGGCAATCAGGCTTGTTCACTATCACCTTTAGAATGCTGTTGGTGCTTTCCCGATTCCTTTGCATCAGAGATGCTGCTCTTTTTCGCATAATAGCTTGAAAGCTGTCTGTCTTTGCTTCAGCAAACATGCCCGATGCGCTACAGAATCGCGGTAGCCCCAACAGCACCCTAAAAGCATTATTATACCGTATGCGAAGAACGTTGTAGGCCCTCTGCGTATGCCTAACCCACAGGCTGCACGTGTAGAAGGACTGGCAAAACGCCTTGAACAGAGTGAGTTTCACTTCTCTAGTGCATCGCGCAAACCTACGGACTAGCATATTGCATCGGATCGACAACGCTCTTCGCTCCCTTTCCATGTCACTGTCATCATTCAAGTTCTCGTTCATTATATGACAAAGGAACTTAAACTCTATTCAGTGGCACACAATAAAGGTATACCGGAGGAACTGTCTTAGGTTTTTTCGTACCTACCCTAAACACCATTAGCTCACTCTTTCGTACATTGTACAACAAACCATGAGACGTGGCGTATCTCTCGCATATCTCAAGCAATCGTCTGAGTCCATCAATTGAGGGACTCAGCAGCACCATATCGTCTGCGTAACTTATACTATTAATACTCTCACCGTCAATAGAGCATCCAATACCAGTGCTGCTGAGCTCCTCAATAAGATTATTGACGTACAGACTGAAAAGCGCCGGGGAAGTTAAACCTCCCTGTCTCACCCCACACTCCAAACACATACGCCCCAGACAAAGCACCCGACCATCTGACCTGGTTGATTTGCTGGTCATACCAGTAGCTTAAGAGCTTAACGAGCTCATTAGGAAGACCCTGCCCACGTAATTTCGACCACAGGATATTATAATCAACCAGGTCAAACGCCTTGGAGAGGTCCAGGAAAGCGGCATACACAGGTGTGTTTCTATCGGTATAGTACCTGACCGTGTGCTTAAGCGCCAAAATAGCAGTTTCAGTGGACAGCCCAGCTCTAAAATCAAATTGAGTACCATGTAGATTGAGCTGTTCAGTCACTCTCCGCTCAAGCACACCGTCAAGAACCTTTGCTGTTACAGTCGCCAATGATAGTGGCATATAATTATCTTTGTCTGAAATATCACCGGTCTTGTTCTTGACTATGGGCACAACTATCGTCCTCATTAGATCAGTCGGAAGATACGAGTGCCCCACACAAAGATTGTACAGTATAGATAGAACTCGTGGGAGATGCGGACCAGCATATTGAAAATGCTCTATGCTGAGGCCATCGTGACCCGGAGATTTGCCCCTGGTCATCGACTGTATAATGTTCCGTATCTCTTTTGATGAGATACTATCCGGAACACCAGACAGTCCACTCTCAGCGACACCCCCCCGGGCCTCCGACTGAAGCCGCGAGGTTACTACAAAATGCCGCCTAAACATGTCCGCAATCTCCTCAGGCACAGTCATGCCACTAACGCTCACAGGAACCGCAGGTTTGGGGCTCAACCTGTGTGGATTTCCAAAATTTTTGAAATTGCCTAGTCCTATGCTCTGTTGCCAAAATATCCATCCTAATTTGATCCTCATTACTCTGACAAAACTTTAACTTCTGCTTAAAAACCTTTCTCATATCCTCAAACTGCTGCCCCACGTGTTGTTTTCCATGCCACACCCAGTTAAGAAAGGCCCTTCTCGCGTTCCCGTGAGCGTCCCTGACATACCTGTTCCACCCAATCACTGGACGCCGACCCTTCCCATTCCCCAATGCGCTGCCCTCAGCTGCTTCCCGAAGCGACGTTACAATAATCATTGTACAATGCATCAATTATTTCCCTTTCTATTATTTCTTTATTATAAAAATTATCACAACAGATCCCGAGTTCAGATGGGAAGTCTACATTCCTAAGTTTCTCCATACGTAACCTGTAGTAACTGTCTATTTGTGCTGCATCTCTTTTACCCCATACAGCCTTATCAACTACCTTATTTCCTAGTTTAGCTGATGGAATCATTGGCCTAACCATTCCAAGGTAAACCTGAAAGGCAAGTGGAAAATGGTCAGACCAGTGTAGCGGCATCAATGCCGCCACAAGAAAAAAGCAACGAAGCAAATATACATCGCAACAAAAAGAACCGCAGCGCCATCTACAACTCAACAAAATCCTGCATCGCGCAAGTGAAGTTTACATTGCGATTTGAATGTATACAACAGTCCGAATATCAACTATGGGGCAGTTGCCCACCAGACACAACAACCGTCTGGTTCGGAGGATCCTCCCCTTTTCAATGGAGGTATGCGGGACTTTACTCTCTGTACCGCATACCTCCAAACTGGTGACCCTCGACATTGAACGTCAGCGCAGCCTTCGTGCAACTACCTCAGAGTGACGTCATCATCACTTCCCATCGTGACCTCAAGCTTTCGAGCAGCGAGTCATACAGCCAGCCAGTACCCACGGCTTCTACGGGTATCCTGACCACCAGAATGCAGCTGACGCGCATTCCTGGTCAGCATCCTCAGCCTCTCATCATCCTCAACCTCATCAGCGACCTTGGCAAGCACACTGCACCTTCGGCCAGTCACATGAAGAGCCACGAAGAACCTCTCCTGGTCGACCCCAAGCAGTCACGTCAATACGTCGCACAGCTCCGACCCACTGGAGCCAGCAGCACCACTCCGACTCACTGGAGCCTGCAGCATCATCCCGACTCACTGGGATGACATCACCCCGACTCACTGGGGCACCGCATACAGTTCCGACTCACCGCGAACTCTGCGACTTCCGGTTCCGACCCACTGGAACCAACCTTCCACTGGCCTGGCAAGCATCTCAAGATGTATGAACGACTCATCCACTATCGACCTCCGGTCTCAGGAGGGGAGTGATGTAGCGGCATCAATGCCGCCACAAGAAAAAAGCAACGAAGCAAATATACATCGCAACAAAAAGAACCGCAGCGCCATCTACAACTCAACAAAATCCTGCATCGCGCAAGTGAAGTTTACATTGCGATTTGAATGTATACAACAGTCCGAATATCAACTATCGGGCAGTTGCCCACCAGACACAACAACCGTCTGGTTCGGAGGATCCTCCCCTTTTCAATGGAGGTATGCGGGACTTTACTCTCTGTACCGCATACCTCCAAACCAGTAAATATCATGAAAAATTTCAACCTTCCCTAGTGTTTTCCACGCTGCTTCAGACACCAAGCAATGGTCAAGCCAACGTTTGCTCCCGCACACGTCACTAACAAAAGTATAAGTATCAGAGTCTATACCGAACTTAATATAATCAGCACAGTGCCAACCCTGTTCATCACAAAAGTTCACTAGTTCCCGACTAAATAACTCCCCAGGATGCGCATTAAAATCCCCGAGCACACAAGTTATCGTCCAAACTACCAAGTATTGACACCTCATGTGGCAACAACCCAGTTTCCTGCAACGCAATGACATCCACAGACTCACAGAGATTTTGTATACATCCGAATGACCTCTTTAAAGACTTACAGTTGTAACTTACAAACTTACTAAACAGCTTATCGCTATCATTAACTTGCCTATTTATATTTACATTTATTATGGTGCAACTAGTGCTAAGATGAATCTATTTACAATATACAAGTCGTTAGAGGGCGCACGCATGTACGGCATGCCGACTCGCACATAACTATGGGCCAGCGCTAAGTACCGATCTTTCCCAAAAGTAAAAAGGCGCAGTTGGACCTATTTGCCGACGACACCGCCATTTACTACACCGGTCGCGAACCTGACCCTATCGCTCGCACTCTCCAAACATCCGCAAATATCTTGGGCAGATGGGTCAGGAAATGGAGAATCGAGGTCAACCGCGACAAGAGTCAGGCGGTCCTCTTCCTATGGAGGTGTAGCACTTCTGTGGCGGAAGAGTCTGTTCTCGAAAGTTAGTGTTATAAAGTGCAGCAGTGTTCGTATCGCGGCCATAAAAGTGAGTTTGTGCGACAGAGATATGCTAGTGTTTTCAGTTTATATGCCTACCAACTCCAGTGACAATCTCGCCGAGACTGACTGCTTGAGTGAAATCGCGAGCTATAATCGACAGCAATAGTATAGAAACTGTATTTATTTTAGGTGATTATAATGCACATACTGGAGAGCTATTTCATAGTGAACTACTTAAGGTCTGTGAGGAACAACAATGGGTATGTGCTGATATTGAGTGCTTGCCGGGTGACTCATACACTTTTGTGAGTGACGCGCACGAATGTAGGCGCTGGCTTGACCACTGTTTAACGACAGAGGTTGCGCAACGGACTCTCGTTAATGTACGATACGATAAGGTACTTTTGGTTATGTGGTTGGTGTGTGTGGGTCCACTTACTGGGTCTGGAGAAATGATAGTCTGGTGCAGTAGTCCGACACTTTAATGTTTCTCTCCACACAACAACAGTTAATTGAAGGCACAGTAAATAACAAGCGAGGTGCGCAAGCAGTAAGCAGAGGAACACAGATTACACAGCGGTTCAGCGCGGGTAGGTCGAGATCGCAGAAACAGTGTAAGCGAACGTGCGTCCGGCAACTCAGGTAGGTCGGGACTGGCGATCGGCAGGCTCCGAGTCCGCAGCGAAAGAATGCGTGCGCGCATACGTCATACGATGCGTTACGTCACGCGCCTTAGACAAAGGGACTCAGCAGGTGACGCGCGTGTCCAGTGTACTTATGTAAATGACGGATGGACCGTACGGTAAACTGGATAGTGTGTAATGTTTATTTTATTTTGTGTATTATAATTGTCTGTTTGTGTTTATTAGTGAAGATTGTATAAATATTATATATATATATAAATATATATATGATAATATAGTTTAAATATAATGTGAGTCACCTACATCACTCCCCTCCAGAGACCGTGCTACGGGCGATAGTAGTCCGGAAAATGGACTCTTCTGCCGGAACGCGTGGTTTTTACTGTTGGAAAGGAACGTGGTGGCTCGGGAACTGGTTTATTTGGAACAGGTGTGACATGGGTGTCGGTCAGTATGTAGGCTGGTTTTAAGCGGTCTACGGATACTGTGACGGATTTTCCCTTTACCTTTATTTTAAAAACTTTGGCACCTTTTTCGATCACCTCATAGGGACCAGTGTATGCTGGTTGGAGTGCACCCCTCAACGCATCGTCCCGAAGAAAGACATGGGAACATGATGACAAATCTTTGTGTATAAAGATTTTTTGTTTTGAGTGGTGCGACGTGGGAACTGGCTGTAAATTGTTGGCAAATGATCTGATACGGGCTGTGAAGTCCGTTATATCAGTCGTGCATTTGTCAACTTTATGGCCGAAGAATTCTCCCGGCAGCCTTAAAGGTTCACCGTATACTAACTCGGCGGAAGACGATTGAAGGTCTTCTTTAAAGGAACTTCTTACGCCGAGTAGTACAAATGGTAAAGATTCGGTCCAGCTGCTATCGGCATGGCACTTGATTGCTGCTTTTAGCTGCCGGTGGAATCTTTCGACTAAACCGTTGCACTGGGGATGATATGCTGTGGTCTTGCGATGCCTAAACCCTATCGTCTTTGCAAGATGTTGGAAGATACCAGACTCGAATTGTCTCCCACGATCAGTGACAATATCGGTTGGGCAACCAAACCGTGCTACCCAACCCAACAAAAACGCTTTGGCCACAGTTTCCGCTGTAATATCGGTAATAGGGACGACTTCAGCCCATCGCGTGAAGCGATCGACGAGTGTCAGGCAATACCGGTATTCGTTGGATGGGGGCAATGGACCGATGAGGTCTAGGTGGACATATTTGAATCTCGCTGAGGGCAAATCGAGGGTACCCAAAGGGGTGTTAATGTGTCGATTCACCTTCGTGCGCTGGCATGCCAAACATGCCTTAGACCAATCTCGACAGTCTTTCCGCATCTGTGGCCAAACGTAGCGCTGTGCTACAAGTTTTGCGCTTGCGTTTGCACCGGGATGGCTAAGCGAGTGCAACGAGTCAAATATTTGTTTACGCCATGGTTTAGGAACGATGGGTCTAGGAGTCGTGGTGCTGACATCGCAGTACAATTCGATACGGCTTCCTGGAACAATAATTTTTTTAACGCGCAGGGATGAATCTCCTGTAAGCAGTTGTGCGAGTTCTGAGTCAGCATGCTGTGCTTTGGCTAGAACATCTAAATCTACTGGGCTTTGCAATTCTTCAACTCGGGAAAGTGTGTCTGCTACGACGTTATCTTTTCCAGCGATGTGTTGTATGTCGGTTGAAAATTGTGAAATGTAGTCTAAATGTCTATATTGTCGTGGCGCGCAGTTACGTTTCTGCTGTTGGAAAGCGTAACATAGCGGCTTATGGTCAGTATAGATGGTGAAAGTGGTAGCGGCTAACCAATGCTGAAAGTACTTAATGCTTTCGTAGATAGCAAGAAGCTCTCGATCGTAGGGTGAGTGTTTTTGCTGTGATGGGCTCAGCTTGCGGGTGAAAAATGCCAATGGCTGCCAATTACCGTCTTTGAATTGCTGCAAGACTCCGCCGATGGCGAAATCAGATGCATCCGTGACCAGGCCCAGTTTGGCATTTGTGTCTGGATGTGCCAACAAAGCTGCATTACAGAGGCTATCCTTGCACTCCTCGAAGGCCTGCAACGAGGCTCCGCTTATGTCGACAGGGTGAGAGGCTTTCACGTTCCCGGTCAGCAAAGCATGTAAAGGCGCTTGGGCCTGGGCAGCTCGTGGTAGAAACCTTCGGTAAAAGTTGATCATGCCCAGAAACCTTCTTAGCTGCCTAGCGGTTTTAGGCACTGGGAATTCCCTAATGGCTTGCACCTTGCTTTCCAAAGGCTTCGTTCCGTGTTGCGAGATGTGGTAGCCTAAGAAAGTTACTTCTGGTGCACCAAATACGCATTTGGCGGTGTTGACGAGCATGCCATATTCCTTCATCCTTGTGAAGAGTTGGCGAAGGTGCTCCTCATGCTCTGCCTCGTCCCTAGAGTACACCAGAAAGTCATCCAAATATGGATAGCAGAACTCCAGGCCACGAGTCATTTCGTCAACAAATCTTTGGAAAGTCTGGCCGGCGTTCCTCAGACCGAACGTCATGAACGGAAACTCGTATAGTCCGAAAGGTGTAGTGATGGCGGTCTTTGGTATGTCCTGCTGAAATACTGGTATCTGATTGTAAGCTTTTACAAGATCAATAGTGGAAAAGATCTTACAACCAGATAGACTGTGGGCAAAGTCATGTATGTGCCTGATAGGGTACTTATCTGGTATTGTCCTTGCGTTGAGCAGCCTGTAATCCCCGCAAGGACGCCAGCCATTGTCTTTCTTTGGGGCGAGGTGGAGAGGCGACGACCAAGGGCTCTCTGACGGGCGAGCTGTACCATTTGCCAACATTGCCTCGAATTCAGCCTTGGCAATTTTCATTTTATCCGGGGCTAGTCTGCGTGGTGAACAAGATACTGGGGGGCCTGATGTGGTGCGAATGTGGTGTACTGTGTTGTGTTTTGGTGTGAATGGTGCACCTGCTGGCCGTATTATTTCCTGAAACTCGGATAGGAGATTTTGGTACTTGCATTCGCCAGTCACGACCTTTACACTTGAGATTTAGCTATCAGGAGAAGCGATAGAAGCTAAAGCTGACAAATTAGTAGTGCCGTCTATGAGGCGTTTGTTGCGAATATCTACTATTAAATTAAAATGTGATAAAAAATCTACCCCTATAATGGCTTTGGTGACGTCAGCAATAATAAAGCGCCAAGGGAAATCCCTACGTAGGCCTAAATTTAGCAAAACCTGGAGGTAACCGTAGGTGTCGATTGTTGAACCGTTGGCCGCGCACAGCTGGTACTCGGTCTTCTCACGACGTTGCTGTGGGAGCGCAGATCGAGGGTAGACGCACAAGTCACTTCCTGTGTCCACTAAGAATTGGACTTTCGACCTGCGATCAGTCACGAACAGGCGACCAGTTGTGGATGGGCAATCTTCAGCCGCCATTATTGACTGCCCGTTTCGTTTCCCGACTTGTAATCACACGGGCGGACGCATTTCTTCGCGTGGCTACCGAATTTGTGGTGGTACCAACACTTCGGAAACTTCCTGTAGTTGGACTGCGATCTTTGTGATGGGCTGTGACTTCTGTGGCTGGAGGTCTTCCTGGTGCGTGGGCGGGACCGATCGTACCTTTCAGTGGTCAGCGCGTCGACCTTTCTCGACAGTTCCATAACGAGCTTCATCAAGTCTACCTGAGGATCTGCTCGTGATGTGGATGCTGCTGCGACGTGTGGAGTAGGAGGCGCGATGTCGTGAACTCTATCCGCGAGGTCGGCGAGCTCGGTGAGGGTCAAGGTCATCTGCGATGCGATGATCGTCTGCAGGTTACTTGGCAAGCGACTCGTCCATATAGTGCGCAGAAAATCCTCTGGGATCGTTGGTCCCGCAAGGTGTTGGAGGTGCCGCAGGAACTGAGATGGTTTACGGTCACCTAGTTCCTCTGACTGCAGAAGCTGTTTCACCTTCTTTTCTTTGGAGACGGACAGGCGCTTGATCAGCTCACTCTTCAGCTTCTCGTACGCGCCAGTAGCAGGAGGCGCAGTTATAACGTCTTCGACTTCCACGGAGTACTGTCGATCCAAGTGAGCGAGGACGTAGTGGAACTTGGTGTAATCGTCCGTTATTCTGGCCAGCTTGAATTGGCCTTCTATTTGGCAAAACCATATAGTAGGCTTCTCAGGCCAAAATGGTGGTATGCGAACGCCTACGCGAAACAACTCCAATGACGGATGTTCGGGATCCGGGTCAGTGGAAACGCGCGCACATTTACTCGGCCGGCGGGTAGGGTGTTGGCTACGCTGCGATGTTTCTGTATCACTGCCGTCGCTGCTCATGTTAACTTCTAACTCTCTCTGCACTCGCTATTACACTAATGCTCTGAGTGGGGTCACCAGTTTGGTTATGTGGTTGGTGTGTGTGGGTCCACTTACTGGGTCTGGAGAAATGATAGTCTGGTGCAGTAGTCCGACACTTTAATGTTTCTCTTCACACAACAACAGTTAATTGAAGGCACAGTAAATAACAAGCGAGGTGCGCAAGCAGTAAGCAGAGGAACACAGATTACACAGCGGTTCAGCGCGGGTAGGTCGAGATCGCAGAAACAGTGTAAGCGAACGTGCGTCCGGCAACTCAGGTAGGTCGGGACTGGCGATCGGCAGGCTCCGAGTCCGCAGCGAAAGAATGCGTGCGCGCATACGTCATACGATGCGTTACGTCACGCGCCTTAGACAAAGGGACTCAGCAGGTGACGCGCGTGTCCAGTGTACTTATGTAAATGACGGATGGACCGTACGGTAAACTGGATAGTGTGTAATGTTTATTTTATTTTGTGTATTATAATTGTCTGTTTGTGTTTATTAGTGAAGATTGTATAAATATTATATATATATAAATATATATATGATAATATAGTTTAAATATAATGTGAGTCACCTACATACTGTACGATATATATTGGTCGGATCATATGCCTCTATAGGTAGAATGTAATCTAAAGTTAATTACACCTAATATAGTATTACCTAAACCTAACAGTAATAACATTGTTTGGGGGCAACGTGACTCGACTCAGATACGTATGTATGAGGATATGTGTAATGTGGGTTTACGGGGAATAGATTTTCCGCACGCATTTAGTCACTGTGCAGACTTTCGGCGTAGGAATGTGAATCATAAAATTGTTCTAGATGATTTATACAGTAACATAATATGTATTCTCCAACAGTCGGCGGCGAATAAGCCCCGAACATATAAACCTGTGCCAGGGTGGAATAAACATGTTAAAATAGCTTACGAGAAGGCCCGCTTGGCTTTTCAAAGTTGGCAGTTATGTGGTAAGTCAGATACAGGTTTTGAATATAATTAAATGCGTGATACGCGGAGATATTTCAAAAGTAAATTAAAATGGTGTCGTAATAATGAAGAACAAGTTAAACTAAATTTAATAGTTCAGATCATAAATCTAAGGACTTTGTAAATTTTTGGAAAAACTCAAATAAACTGAATCCTAGGTCGATCCTCCCCGTAAGTGTTGGTGGTGAACATGATCCCACACAAATTGCTAATATGTTTGTAGACTAATTTAAAGTGAAGCCATTGGCAAATTTTTCTGCTGGTTATGAGACGCAGGAGGTGACTGATGCTGATGTGAGCATGGCGCGGGGATTGAATTTATCTACTAAAAATGTCAAGAAAGTGATAAAAAATATGGTTAGAGGCAAGTCCCCGGGACATGATCACCTTAGTGTGGAGCACAAGCTAAGCAATGAGATAAAAGTAGATTTTGAGGTTACGTCATTGTTAAGATTCTGGTATGTAAACCAAATAAACAATTTTAGGTGGGCTGGGGCTATGTCTGAAGAATATAGATTGGAATGTGGGGTGAGGCAGGGGGAATCACCTCCCCTCGCCTTTTTAATTTATATATGTATAAACCAACTGATTGTTGAGCTCAGAAATACTGGCGTCGGCTGTCATGTTGATGGAGTTACTATGAACAACATCAGCTATGCAGACGACATGGTCTTGCTGAACCCATCAATCAGTGCATTAAGACGTCTACTGAAGGTCTGTGAGAACTATGCGGTGACTCAGCGGTTTAGGTATAATGTTACTAAGAGTGAGTTTCTTATTTTTAATGGTGGTGCTAGAAGATACTTTAATGTTCCTTGCATCTCATTAGCAGGTACACCCTTGAAGCAAGTCTCAAAATTTAAATATCTGGGCCACTGGGTCACTGAGGACTTGTATGACGATTTAGATATCGAGAGAGAGCGTAGGGCGCTGTCTGTTCGAAGCAATATGCTGGCCCGTAGGTTTGCACGGTGTTCTTACGACGTTAAAATGACGCTTTTTCGAGCCTACTGTCAGAATTTTTACACCTGCAGCCTTTGGGTCAAGTATACGCAGAAGATATACAACGCCCTGCGTGTGCAGTAAACAATGCTTTTAGGATGCTTGTGGGGCTGTCGCGGTATTGTAGCGCTTCGGGTATGTTTGCCGATGCGAGAGTGGATGATTTGTATGCCATTATGCGAAAACGATGCGCTTCTCTCCGGCACAGAACAGATACCAGCACCCAAGGCATGTTGAGAGCATTTGAGTGACCGGTGGGACTGCCCGATGCTTGGTCTATGGGTGAGACTGCACACACAGGTCGGTTATGATAACTGTACGTGCATTTATTTTATTTTATCTTTATTACTATCATGTTATTATTATTCTGCCTATTTGTGATTTTTATGTGTGTGTATTGTGTTGTAATTTGTGTTATTCTATGGACTTCGATGTCTGCAAATAAATTATTATTATTATTATTTACGAAACCGCGGCACAAACCCTCTCCCCCTCGTCCGATCACCATGTATGGCAAACCGATCCACTGGGAGAAGCAAGCCAAACACCTGGGGGTCATCCTGGACAGCCACCTAACCTTCGCTGAGCACATAAGGCAGGCCCGTTCTCGCGCTGCCTTCGCTTAGGGAAGGCTTCATTACATCACAACCGCCCGTAGCAAATTGTCACTCAAGTGCAAATTGCGTTCGTCATTTCCACAGGATGCAGACGCTCAAAAACCGTCTCCTGCGCAAAATCACGGATACCCCCTACTTCATCCGAAATGAGACTACATGTGTAGATCTCAAATTGCCCACCATACAGCAGTTCATGAAACGTATAGCCAAACGTTTCTTCGACACTGCTGTAAAACACCGTAACCCCCTTATCGCATCGGCCGCCCAAAACGAACCCTCCCGCATCTCCAATGTACGCCGACCGAGGCATACCCTTGTCACGCTCGACGACTCTACCTCTCCTCCAAGAGAGTCGCAAAGAGACTAGCACTCTTAGCAAACCACGACCGCCGTTCTTCCACCCTCACCGCCGAGGCCCGCCGCAACTTCCCCGTCAAAATCCGCCACTACCCTTGCTCGAGCCAGCCCGCGCCGCTGAGCCTGTAGTCTTAAATTTATCCCCTAATAAAAAATCTAGTTCGATCCAGCCTGTCCCTAGCTGTCCTCCTCCCAGCGACGCCCTAAGCCGAGGCCTTTACCCCACAGGGGGTGCCCTTAGCGTGTAGTCGCTTAGTTTGTAAGTTTTTATTAGCCCTGGCTGGAGGCTTTAATATTATATTAAGGCGACCACAGGTCAGACTGGTCAAGCAGTCGACAACCTCATAGGTTGAACTGCGAGACGAGACTCACAAAAAAAAAAATACCGATCCTTTTCGCCGGGCGTCGTTGAAGAGTTGAAGGCTCGGCCCCCACTTCTTCTGGCCGCTCGCTCAATGATATTCTCATGCTAGGCCCTAATAAACAAGATCCTCTTTTTTCCATCTTAATCAGGGCTAGTAGGTACAAATTTTACTCACTGCTGACGTTGAGAGAATGTTCCGCCAGGAGGCGTGTCACAGCGATGATCAAAATCTACACCTGATCTTATGGAGAGAAGACGAGTCGCAGCCAATCCAAACATACAAATTAAATACAGTCACTTACGGCACAGCAAGTGCGAGTTATTTAAGTACACGGTGTCTATGGCAGGCCGGAGAAGAATGTGGGGACGAATTCATAAAATATATCATTCAAAATGACTTTTACGTGGACGATCTAATCACTGGGTGAAATAACGAAGATGAATAGCGCCGCATAAAAGATTTAGTATCAAAGGCGTTAAATGCAGCTTTTTTCCATTACGGAAATATAAATCAAACTCAATAAACATTTTTCAATATTCCTTGTAGGTAACACTGATAACCAAAAGGACAAGTTAATAAGCAGTGAATCGTCAGAGTCAAAAAGTCAAAGGTTATGGTTTCTCTGAGTTGATTGGGATGAACCTGTTCCCCAGGATATTCAAGAATCTTAGGACGAGTTTGGAAACAATTTACACCATTTAGCCCATTTACAAATACCTAGAAATGTTATTTGTGATGATGCAAAGCTTATCGAAATTCATTCTTTCAGTGATGCATCGCAAAAAGCCTACGGTGCTTGTGTTTATGTTATATCAATAAATCAAAATAATGATGTTATTATTAACTTGCTTTGCCTAAAATCCAAGGTTACAACTTTAAAACCAATGACGATTCCTCGTTTGGAGCTCTGCGCCGCTTTACTCGCTGCCAGATTGACCAAAACTGTTTGTGATGCCATAAACTACAAACCTTCTCGCGTAGTCCATTGGTGCGATAGCAGCGTAGTCCTCGCCTGGATTCACAGCGTGCCTAGAAATTTAAAAACATTTTTAGAAAATCGCATAGGCAAACTCATAGATCTAACATAACCATCATCATGGCGATACGTACCTACTTCAGAAAATCCAGCTGATCATATTTCTAGGGGTATTAATCCAGGTCAGCTGCCGAAGTTAAACCTGTGGTGGTACGGCCCACAGTTTTTATGTAAGGATGAATCAAATTGACCTCTCTTTCATTCTAATATTACAAATAAAGAAAACTTACCCGATGTGACCCATTTGTGCACTACTATTTGTTGAACCATTAATCAATTTTGCAACTTACAGTTCCTTTAAAAAACTGATTAGTGATTGCTTTAGTCAAAAGATTTATTTAGAACATTTAACTGCTGATTAATTAAATCAGTCTTTCAGTAGCCTCTGTTTCATGGCTCAACAAGTCAACAACAATCATTTTCAATCGAGTATAAACTTTTAAAACAAAACAAGTCGTTACACAGTAAATCCAAAATATTATCACTATCACCGTTTACCGACAATAATAACATAATAAGAGTCGGTGGCAAGCAAGTCAAGCTTCTGATTTTCCGTATGAGAAGAAACATCAAATACTTCTTGACTCATCTCACATTCTAACAACATTATTTTTTCACCGCGAACACATTCGTCAGATGCACGCCAGGCCACAACTCTTGCTAACAATTTGGCCTATTAATGGTCGTCATCTAGCTCGTCGCATAGTACACAATTGCGTAACATGCAGACGCTTTCAAGGCAAGACCCTACAGCCTAAAATGGGGAATCTTCCTACTCAGCAAGTTACCGTCGGCTTGCCTTTCGCTTCGGTTGGTCTAGACTTTGCTGGCCCATTCTTTATCATTAACCGAAAGGAACGAGGAGCAAGACTGTCGAAATGCTATCTGTGTTTATTCGTTTGCTATAAATGCGTACATTTAGACGCAGTAAGTGGCCTATCTAAGGATGACTTTCTTATGACATTGACGTTTTATTATACGTCGCGGTAGGCCAGCGGAATTATTTTCTTACAACGGTCGTAATTTTGTCGCAGCGGCTAAAGAATTAGGATCATATCTAAAGACCAATAAACGCTTGTTTTCTGATTTCGCTGCACAAGAAGGTATTTAATTCAATTTCATTCCTGCTTACTCCCCTCATTTCGGCGGCATTTGGGAATCAGGCATCAAATCCGCTAAACATCCCATGAAACGAGTTGTAGGCAATCTTTACCTGTCTTTTAAAGAATTACAGACTTTATTTACACAAGTGGAGGCAATATTAAACAGCCGTCCCATGTGTCCCATGTCCAATGTCCAATTCTAACGATTTCCTTTCTCTCTCTCCAGGACACTTTCTCATCGGAAGAGCGCTAACCATGTTCCCATTTCTTTTTAATGAAGATTTGGATCCCAACAAGCTGAAGCGGTATCAAAAACTGGAGCAAGTCTGTCAGCATTTTTGGCATCGTTGGCAGAATGAATACATCAACGAACTACAGAGACGACAGAAGTGGATGAAGGACACTCCGCAGCTCAGGGTGGATGATTTAGTTTTAATAAAGGAAGAAAATCTGCAACCTCTATGTTGGCGACTCGGAAGAGTGACAAGGCTATTTCCGGGATCTTATGGCGTGGCAGATGTAAAAACCTCAACGAGTTGCATTCAACGAGCGTAGGTTCACTTGGGCTGAGCACCGCCGTGTCCTCGTCGAGGCGATCGGCGGCGGCGACCTCTCGCGTCCGGCCCTGGTTGAATCCATGGTCCGGAGCGAGGAGGCTTGGGAAGCGGTCACCTCTTTCTGCGAAGCAGTAATGCTAGCAAAGGAGGAGGCGGACCGCGCGAGGGAAAGGCAAGGCCTTCGCCCCAACCACCGCAACAGGAGAAGACGCCCCGGGCGTCGGGAGTCGCAGGGCGATCCCCGGCCACCGTAGGCGCGAGCCTGCGGACGGCGAGCATTGGGTGGCTCGCTGTCCGATCACCACCAGGCCCGGGTCGATGGCGCGTTGTGTTTCACGCGCGCCTCAAAGAGCCTGCCAGGGTTGCGGAATCTGTTCGAAAGAGTCACCGCGGCCCTGGAACGCAAAGAGCTTTAGAAGGAACACGGATGGGTTTTAGTCAGTAAGAGTCTGACACGCCCTTCCGCTCCACCCAGAGCGGAAGGGCGTTTCTCAACCCTAAAAAAAAAAAGGTTCGCTTGTGCCCACTTCTAACTCCAGATGAAGAGTCCAAGTTGAAAGAGGAGCCTTTCAACAGGGGGAGCATGGCGCGGCTGCATGCACCTTCACTTAAAATAGCAACATGTGACGAGAACAAGTCGCGTCGCATCGGTATGAGGCGACTGGTGTATTTCTTCGTCTACCGACCGCGATTCATATTTTGTATTTGTACGTCCACCACCGACAGTGATCAAGCTTTTGAATTCATAATTTTTAACACCTTGAGGTGTTAAAAAGTTGTGTTTGTGTTGTTGTTGTGTGTGTGTTGTTGTGTTGTTGTGTCGCGACGGGGACGAAGTCGGTGGGACGAACGGGAATACACGACAAACTTAATATTATTTTTGTAAATTCCCGTTCGTCCCACGACGGGGACGAAGTCGGTGGGACGAACGGGGATACACGACCTCAACTTAAAATTAAAATCAATTAAAATCAATCAAAATAAAAAAATGAAATCGGTCTATAATTCTTGGTTCCGCGGGACTACCTGTCTTATGGAGCAGGTGGGAGCGGAGCTCCCGCCTTAGCCTTCGTGGTTATTTTTTTTAAAACCACCCAGAAATAGGAGCGCCGTGAAACGGGGCTCCGTCAAACTATCTTAGCGCAGGTGGTAATCAGTTACTAGTTATGTTTTTATATCTTTTGAGTGGTATGTCAAATGATTTAACATGTAATGTATGTTATGCTTATAAAAAAATGTTATTTTAAAATTATATCAATCGTTTGTTATATTAACTGATCGTTATATTAAATAATATCAAATGCTGAAATCTGCTATCCCTCGGAGCAGTGAAAAAATCAAACTTCTAAATGAACGCAATCTAAAGATAAACAGCTCCGTTTATGGCGCATGTTTTGACGCTCGCAAGGGAATCAAAACATATAGCGTACTTTCCGTTGATCAAGAGGCATGAAATTTGGCAAGAAGATACTAGATCTTACATTACAAATACAGAAAAAAGTCTGAAAATTGGGAATTTGTTATTTCATCATACAAAAATCAATTAAATTACAAATTAATATTTTCAGTTGAAAAATTGACCGTGACGTACATTGATGTATGGGGAACATTTTATCAACAACAAAATGAAGTTTGTCCCTTAATCTTACCAGCTATGTTTTTGTCGGAGTAATGAGAGTGCTTTCATTTTAATTTTGATTCAAAATAATACGAAACTAAGCTGAGACTAATTAGTTCGCTCTCAATAATCAAAATGTTTTTTAATCATTTGGAACGGGTTATGGAAGCAGCAGACAAGCTTTGCGGGTAATTGACAGTATATTTTTGGGGAAGTAGGAAATATATTTCCTTAAACATGGCCATGGAAGAAAATGATAATCGTTATTCGGTAAAGTTTTATGATTTCTACTGAGCAAGAGGCTGAAAGTCACATTTCTCCAACAAAATGTCATCCAAGCTGGAATACTAACAGGTTGCCCTTATGATGTTTTATTTCATTCCCAAGATCCGTCTCATTCCCAATAATTAACCGACTGCAAAACAGGAGATTCTGTATTTGACCCGTATGTTTGAATGTGCGCGATCCTTTGTCTTTTTAGTTTCAAATGTGTTCAATTCCCAGTGAGCCTTCTCCAATGGCCAACTTTATGTAGCTCTATCACTCTATGAGTAGGCTCCAGGTGATTCCGCCGCTAACATCGTGTACCCATACAGAAGCGTTATCATTAAAAAGATCTTCATTTATAATTTCGGTTTATTAAACGGAAGAGGTGATACAGTCAGTGTCTTGCATAACACTCTTCCAAATTCCTAATTCTAAGAGGGGTCAGGTAATGCAGGATATTGACGGTTAGTTTATCTTATTTCAGTGACAGCTTTTTAGTTTGAAACGTTCACGCGAACGAAGTCGCGGGCAACAGCTAGTATTCAATAAAATTATAGCTTCCGTTGTTATATCATGTATTACTAACCCCTGTGACACGAGACGTGTATTCTCGAGGGCTGATTTCAGTCGCCGAAAATTCCCGCCTCACAAAGCGCATCACACGTGGCCGCGTATTGCCCTGAAGCAGTATAGTTTGCCGATGAGTGCCCTAGCCTCATCGATACGCCGCTCGATCCTGCACTGCCAGGCTGGTGCAGCAGGTTTTGGTCGAATATCCTCGTCACAACTATGGAACTTGACGTTTGCTAAACGACATGCCGCAATAGCCCCGCAATACAGGATCGAGTGCGTATCAATGAGGTTCTCGCTGCTTTTAAAGACGTTTTGTAGCAGCGAGTCCAAAGCACACACAGACAGGGCGCTGGGCCCTATTCTTTTTGTGCATAACTGTGTTAGTCGGGGCCTAAGTTCGGTCGTAGTTGATCTATACTCGCGAAGCGCATCCTCCATAGTTGCACTGGCTACTTACCGTGACAACCCTATAATCTACCTCATCACTAACATTATTGGGCCGCGGTGAGATTGCGCCACTAGCTGGCGCCTGTGCCGCGGTCTGTGTTGGGGTCGAGATGATAAGGTTGTTCAGTACCTACCTCTGAGCGCAGCCTATCAAGTGCGGCGTCGTTCAACCTATGGTTACGTTACGCCCCTGATCCGACAACCGTTGGGTCGGGACGTTCACAGTCGGTTCCAGGTCCTGAAACAGAGACAGCATCCTAACACAGTACACAGTGAGGTTAGTTCTCCCCTCTGTGTAACCAGTAATATGCGCGCATGACGTTCTCGTTCATAGACTGAGTCCATTTCATGCGCTGCACACAACCACCGGTAGCGGTAACCCGGCTCGGGGCCGGTTGGCCCCTAGCCCTAGCCCCCAAGCCTATTGGTGGCCGGTCTTTCCCCTGCCAACGCACGGGTGTCGGCAATGTCGACCCGGCGGCGGGGAGAAATACTCGTCGCTCGAGCTCGACGCGACTGCGGCTGTCGGTGACAGTGGAGATCCGATATGCGGCGGTGACGAGGCGGAACTGAGTGGCAAGCCCGGTGGTGGATGGCGTGCGCGAAGGGCAGCTGCTCCAGTCAACATCATTTGTACATTATTTCATTCCATTTTATTTCGTAGCATTGATTGTTTGACGTCCTTGACAGACGTCATCAGGGACTCTTTCATAATATTTCTACTTATTGTCTATTTCGGTCTTTGTTTTATGTATTTTAAGATTTTCGTATCTTCATTTTTATCAGGCTTCTTTTCAGGAAAAAAATATCGGACTCATGTTGTTAGAGAACGGATACGCGCGCAACTTCGCAAGTCACACGTATGCCCGTGAGCTCTGTCTTAAAATAATCTAAAGTGGTCAAAAAGTGAACTGTTCCAGTATTAAATAGTATCAAAACAATCTGTGAATTGCATGGAACATATTGTGATAAAACAATACTGTAATCATTTGTGTTAAAACGTGTAAAAACGGAATGAAGTGGACTGACTCAATCAGTTAATAGTGCTAATACCCACAGTGGCCCGTTTACTCAAATCGCGCAAAACAATTAACTGACCTTGAACTCGTCGACAGCGATCTCACTAATCGTTTGAAGCTTACTTAAACAGTTACCAATTTCAACTACAATATCGTAGAGATTGTGGCGCAACGGTTTCGCGTCTGCTCTGCAAGCTACGGGGTCCGAGTTCGATCCTAGGTCGCAACAGTACTTTTTGTTAATGTTTTTGTTGGCTTCTCAATTTCATTTATAAAATTGTAAGCTGGTATTAATAATTGGTCAGGAGAGAGTTGGAGATAAATTAAAGTAAATTAATTAAATAACTATCATGGTTCGCACTCCTCCAAAAGACGGCGGCACCTGTGTTTTACCCCAGGTGCAATCAGAGCCCAACATACCTGCAGTCCTTGCAGGTTCTCCGAGCGCATCAAACATTAGCGTAAGATCTAAGCGGCAGCGAACTGAGTACTCGCTAGAAGTTGATTCTTCCCCTGAATTTTATGGGCACTCCAAGGCTGAACTATTAGATACAATTCGCAATGAAATACGTTCTGTTCTATCTTCTGAGATTTCAGCGAACATAAAAACCTGTATAACTGGTGAATTGAGTGGCATCAAAGATATGTTGCAAGGCTTGGAGAGCTCAGTCAATTTCATGAGTTCTGAATTTGATCGCATGAGGATGGAACTGGATGCATGCAAGAGCGTAAACATAAGTCTGCAAAAGGAGAATATGGAACTTAAGTCCTCAGTTTCAGATATGGTTCTTCGAATCAATCTCATCGAACAAAGCTCGCGCCAGCAAAATCTGGAGATCAACGGTATACCAGAAAATAAAGCCGAAAACTTGGTTAAGACGGTGGTACAACTGGGCAGCGCTGTTTCGACTACGATCAAGGAAGACGATATTCTGTCTGTTGTGCGCGTGAGAAAATTAGACCCCGAAAGCAAAAACCCAAGAGCAGTCGTTGTCAAATTACGAAGCACATTAGTAAGAGATACAGTTCTGGCATCTGTTCTACAATTCAACAGAACTCATCCTAAGGAAAAACTCAGTACTCAAAACTTGGGCTACGGGGGGGCTATCAAGCCTATTTTCGTATCGGAACACCTATCACCGTTGAATAAAAGAATACACGCGGAAACCAGAAAAGCTGCACGTGAGAAAGGTTATCTTTATGTTTGGGTACGCGACGGCAAAGTCCTCGTCAGAAAAGCGGACGGTCACCAAGCAAAACACATTAAAAGTCTCGAAGCCATTGCACTGTTATAATTATAAGTATGTTTTTATGCAGCAATACCATGCAATAACTTAAGTTTTCACCATCTATTATCAGAACTTCAGAGGAATAAAAACTAAACTGAATACTATTATGTTGGCGGCACAATCGGGCGTCTATGATATTATAATAGGAACCGAAACATGGCTGGACGATGGTATAAAGGATGGTGAAATTTTCGACTCCAGGTATCGTGTCTACCGCAGAGATAGATTCTCAACTTCTCTGGGAACCAAAAAGGGCGGAGGTGTTTTGGTTGCAGTATCTAAGCTCATCGATTCCGTACGCATGCCAAAATGGGAATCAGATATCGAAGATCTGTGGGTCAAGCTCAGAATTACTAAAGGGAAAAGCCATCGCATCCTGAATATTTGCTCTGTATACCTACCCCCGCCAGTCCAACAAGAGGCACTTGACGCATTCCTGGAAAATGTATCGACCGTAATAGATTCTACAAATGAAGATACATTTATTGCCGGAGACTTCAACCTTAGCTTCATAAGTTGGAACATAGACAATACACTTAGCCATCCATGTACAATTCCCACCAACTACAACAATAAGTTAGGCTACTCTCTTATTGATTTCATGTCCGAGAATAATATGTTACAAGCAAATATTGTGAAAAATTGTTACAATAAAACCTTGGACTTGATTCTATCCAATTTATCTGTAAGTGTTAGCGAATGCAATAACCCGTTGTCAAAAGTTGATGTACATCATCCTCCCCTAGATATCATTATCACTCACAGTTCACTAGCACCGTTACACACCAAAATAACTTCGAAGTATAATTTCAGACGTGCTGATTACGTGTCGATAAACGCGAGACTTAGAGTAATAGATTGGACACATCTATTTTCTGAAATAACTGATGTGGACAAAATGGTTAATATTTTGTACGAACAACTTAATAATTTAATTAAAGAACTGGTGCCTGTTTCGAAACTACCCAATAATAAATTTCCAAGATGGTTTTCTAGGCCGTTAATTAAACTTTTAAACGAAAAGGAAAAAATTAGAGTTCGCTATAAAAAATATAAAAATCCCAGAGATAACTACGAATACAAATTGCTAGACGAGCGCGCAAGACTCATGGTAAAAGATTGTTACAAAACTTATTTAAGCAATGCTGAAAAAAATATAGCGAAAACCCCAAAACTCTTCTGGTCATTTGTTAAAGCTAAAAGGTCCCAGTCGAGTGACATTCCCACTACTATGCGTTTGGACAACAATACTGCTTGTGCGGGTGAAGAAATAAGCAATCAATTTGCCTCTCATTTTTCATCCACATTTATACCATCTACTTATTTGACTGCTCCTGATACGTGCTCGCATAACTACTTTCAATTTTTTCTAAGCAGAATTGCGTTTACAGAAGCAAAGGTTTTGAAAGAATTAAAAAAGCTTGACACATCTAAAGGTCCGGGACCCGATGGCCTACCTCCGCTCTTTGTCCAAAAATGTGCTTTCAATCTGTGTCTTCCACTTAAACTTATTTTCAATCGCTCAATTGAGTCTTCTAAGTTCCCCACAGAGTGGAAAATGGCTAACGTGGTACCTATTTTTAAGAAGGGAGACCCCAGCGACACTTCTAATTATCGCCCCATATCTCTTCTTTCTATTTTTGCAAAGCTGTTTGAAGCATTAGTCTGTCCAGTACTGTCTTCGCACACTAATGTGCAGTTGGCCTCTGAACAGCATGGCTTTCGAACTCGAAAATCCACTTCCACTAATTTGGTTAACTACATCAACGACATTGCTAAATCTCTAGATTCCCGTGTACAGGTTGATTCTATCTACACAGATTTCAGCAGTGCTTTTGATAAGGTTAATCATAAAATACTCTTAATGAAGCTGAAACATTTTGGCATAGCCGGTCAACTGCACAGATGGTTTGCTTCGTACCTGACGGGGCGGAAGCAGAGAGTGGTCGTGAGAGGATACGAATCAGTGCTCTATTCTTCCACTTCTGGAGTACCACAAGGATCGCATCTTGGGCCCATCTTGTTTCTTATATTTGTAAATGACATTATATGCTCAATAAAACACAGCAAATGTTCGATGTTTGCAGATGATTTGAAACTGTACAGAGAAATAAGAACGGACTTGGATGTGTCACTTCTCCAGAAGGATTTAGATGCAATACACGAATGGTGTCGGTTAAACATGATGACTCTTAACGTAAGTAAGTGCTATCATGTAACTTTTACGCGAAACAAAAAAAGCATACCTTCGTCTTATGAAATAAATGGAGTTTCACTGCAGAAGGTTGACACCATCCGTGACTTGGGAGTCCGGCTTGACAGTAAACTTTCTTTTATTCCCCACATCGACCTAATTGTTTCCAAAGCGACAAAAATGGCAGGTTTTGTGAAGAGAACTTGTTCGGAGTTTCGTTCCGTTTCGACCCTAAAACTTCTTTTCAACACGCTTGTTAGAAGTATACTGGATTACGCATCCCCAGCATGGAATCCTACATATCGCGTCCACATTGATAGAATAGAACGGATACAAAAAGCCTTCACCCGGTATCTGCGCTTCAGAAGTGCTAGTTGCGAACAAGACACCAGTTATTCTGAAAGACTCAATCATTTCAATATGATATCTCTGGAACAACGCAGAAGTCACTCTGATCAGATATTTCTATATAAAATTATTCACAATCGATCCGATGTTCCAGAGCTATTATCCGAACTCAATATCTCTGTACCTAGGCGTACTATAACTAGATCTATACGCAAATCAGATATACTTGCTATGTCCCCATCAAGAACAAACCTTGGTCGCAGTGCCCCTATGAACCGACTTATGGCTAATTATAATAAAATCAACTACAACAGCACCATTGACATCTTTGCCGATACTTTTTACCAATTCCGTAAAAAACTTATGCTTCCTACCCCCTCATAACATTTTGTTATCGTTTATTGCAGTCGTTTCAAATCTAATCACCCATTGTTATTGGTTGAGAAAGTCGAATATTTTTCTAAATTTATTTAAAAATATTGTCCTACTGTAATGTGAAGTTGATCATACCTATCTTTTTAATTCTAATTTGAAACAGATCTCATAGTTGTGTATGTATAATTTTATGTTTAAGCTGTGTACTTCTATAAGTGACAAATTCACCATGATAATTCATGTGTAAGTTGTTTATGTAATATGTTATAGTGAATAAGTCGTTGGAGTACCTTATATAATAAAATAAAAAATAAAATAAAAAATAGAGTAGATTACCAGGTTTTTATCATTATGCTCTTTATTCATTTTTAATACATACCATTACATTTTCAAATATTTCTTCACAATAAAACATGGAAGAAACCTTGCCTGCTGCATCTTTTTTTTGTCACAGTTCCGGCGCTGCGGGGCTCAGGCGCTCGGCGGTCCCACACGAGCTTACCGTCGCAGAGGTTTTAACGCTCATCACCGCAGCTTCGGCTTGCTGGCCAGCCTCAGCCGCGGCGGCGGGCGTTAATGCACGGAGTGGCTCGGCGCCTACGTGGTCTTAAATTACACTCTAGGCATAAAAGACTACGTGGAGTCGGTTTTGCAATGATTCATTTCTGTCACTAAATTTGTGCTTAAAGAAATTAGCAAGCCATTTGCAATAATTATGTTAATGAGAGTTTCTTTTTTATAAAATTGCGTTATAATAAGTCAATATGTGTAATGTGATAATTCCAAACGTTGTTTTATAAGATAAAATGAAAAAATAATGAATTGTTTATATTAAATAAAAGTTTATCAGATAATAAAATAGAATACTCTTTATTATGACTGTGCACCATACAAGTTACGGAAAATATAGACGAGGAAAACATTACATAGGGTGACACAATGGAGGACACGGTGGAGCATACGGTGGAGGTCTGCCCTGCTTGGGCTGAGCAACGCAGTGTCCTCGTCGAGGCAATCGGCGGCGGTGACCTCTCGCGTCTGGCCCTGATTGGATCCATGGTCCGGAGCGAGGAGGCTTGGGGAGCCCACCTCTTTCTGCGAAGCAGTAATGCTAGCGAAGGAGGAGGCGGGCCGCACGAGGGAAAGGCAAGGCCTTCGCCCCAACCGCCGCTACAGGAGAAGACGCCCCCGGCGTCGGGAGTCGCAGGGCGATCCCCGGCCACCGTAGGCGCGGCGCTCGCCGTACGGCGAGCGTGCGGGTCGATGGCGCGTTGTGTTTCACGCGCGCCAAAAAGAAATGTCAGCATAGAAGACGGGGTTTGCTAGGGCCAGAGCCTGCCAGGGTTGCGGAATTTGTTCGAAAGAGTCACCGCGGCCCTAGAACGCAAATTAGAAGGAACACGGATGGGTTTTAGTCAGTAAGAGTCTGACACGCCCTTCCGCTCCACCCAGAGCGGAAGAAGTCATTTGATGATTTCCCATCCTTGAAAAAAAAAACAAAAAGCATTCCCACGCGCAATCCTGTACGCTCCTAAGAATGCGCGATAGATTGGCTGTGTAAAGTGGGCTTATCAGTTGCGCGCGACAGTCGCACGCGATAGATCGCACGCGGCTGCGATCGGCCGCGATGCACGGAATTGTACCTACCTGTATTACCTTGTCAGTGCACGTCAACTCTGTCACGTCGTCTCTGTGGTGGTGAGTTGATAAAACAGCACAGTATTTACCTTAATTTCATTAGAAATATACTTTGGGCTTTCATAAATACAATTAACATTGAAAGATTAACGAATTTAATTGAATGAATCGATTCTTTTGTCATATCACTATTTGAATTTCATTTAGAAGTGGTAACACATAGGTAAGCTGTCACTTGACTGCAGCATCTATTTATATTACTCTATGACTGCCCGTAGTAAATACTCTGTGATAAATTATTACATTCCTCTATATATAATATTACTCTTTGTTACACTCTTTAGTCAGTTTTAGTTATTAAACTCTTTGGGTCAGATCAAAAGCCAGACAACGATTTGGAGGTTATAAATTGATTGTAAATCAGTGGTGTTGAGGTTTTTATGCAGCACACGGCCCAATCGTGGTACTAATATTGAGAGCGATAGGAACACGAGCACCATGAAATTTGACGAAATCCTGTAAGATGCCTTTACTTTATTAATTATAAACCTTACTTCATCTATAAATGTGATACAAGAAAGAAAAGATAAAACCATTTGCGAAATATGTTTTTATTAAGTTTAAAATTATGCAGATGATAATTATGGTGACTTCATTTTAAAAAGGTTTTAGAAAAGACACCTAAAATGTGCCTTTTCTAATACCTATTTAAAATTCGTATTCGATTCGTATATTATACGATAGTATCAAAGAGTATTTACACCACATTCACCCCTCGCGTCAGAAAACGTAGTCCAGAAGACGAGCTGGAGCTCTCTTCTCTCATGTAGAGCACCGAGGGGCTACAGCATCGTGAGCGAGAGACTCCTCAGCTGTTGATAATCCTGGAGCATTTCCAGCTGTGTCACCCTCGGTGTCCTCATAGTGATCTTCCAAACCGTCGTCACTTTCTAGCGGCGACAATGGAAGTGGTGCTAGCTGCCTGTTTGATATGGTAGTTTCACGGCCATCCGGTAACCTCACGTGAGAATATGATGGCTAATCCATCATAAAAAGCTCCACTACTTTCACTTCGGGATCGTATTTGGATGCTCTGTGTTTCTTACGCATTAGTACAGGGCTTGATTCTAAGAGCCATGTCGGCATTGATTCCCCATTTGCAGTTCGACGTGATGAACAGTCTTTTATGAGGTGTGGCATTGGTGGCCTTGCTCCCAGCCATTAAGTATAGTTTTATTGTCTTCCATTTTTTTTCTTTCTTAGATTCCGTTAGGGCTGATTCCATTATATCAGCCTTCAGTTTTTGAAAAGAATCGACAGCGTCTTTTCCGAGAAGAAATTCAGAAACAAGGGGCTTATCCTTTCCGAGAAATTCCAAATCCATTTTGAGTAATGGGCGAACATGCCCAGCGTCCTTTTAAGTGCTCGTGAGTCTGTTGGCACGGGTAAGTTCATTAGAGGATTGAGACGGTCATCATCAGGTTGAATGGTATACTCTTGTCCGTCTATGCATTTGTCCTCATTTAGAGTCAGATTATATTTAGCCACAACCTCCTTGAATTGAGACAAATTCTGATAGTATTCTGCTGCTGTTTTGCCACAAATATGAGTAGGTGCCTATCATTTTTCCTTTCTTTATAATATAGTTAAGCGTTCCTTGAAATGCAGCGACTCCGTTTGTAAATCCAAATGGTATTCTTATAAATTGGTGTAAATTACCGCAAGCTTCGAAAGCCGTATACTTTTTTCCGTTGGCATAATAGGCACCCGATGATATGCACTTCGTAAATCAATTTGACTAAAGACGTTGTATTGTGCCACCTTCGATACGATAGATTCTATGTTTGGAAACGGGTACGCATCCAGTTCCGTAAATTTGTTGATCGTCAACGAGTAATCAATAACGAGATGTTTGCGGTGCGTTGTACCTCCTGTTGCCAAGACTTGAGCTCGCCATGGAGAGTTACTGGGTTCGATGATCCGATCTTTTGAGAGCTTACTGATTTCATCTCTTATGAATTGACTATCAGCTTCTGAATGTTTTCATGACTTTATTGCAATGAGTCTAATATTATATGAAAGATTACTAAAAAGTGATTCACCGCAAGTGGGCACCACAGCTTCCATTATCTTGCATATCTTAAGGGGTTTTGCGAAGCCTCCGGACTTGATTTCTACTGATGAATGGTCGCTTAGAATGTCATGACCAATGATCACATCAGCACAGAGATCTTCTAAGGTGTAAAGAGGCTTCTCCTTGTAAATGTGCTCGCTTAGCTTGATCGTTGCATAGTAAAGTCCTTCAATGAGCGAAGTCCGATTATTCGAAGCCAGCGGTTTCCTTCCAGGGATAGCGTTTCAAGTTTTGAGATAGAGCGAAATTTTTATCTATGAAGCTCGTGGAACTCCTATGCATGCCGCGTGCTTCTGACGCGACCCCGTCACCTCGTGCCGTGTGATGCGCCCCCTTGACCCCGTGCCGTGTGTTGTGCAGGTGCGAGCGCGCCGTGGCGGACGGCAGCTCGGTGCAGCGCGCCGGCCGCGGCGGCGGCGGCCAGGCGCGCGCCTGGACTCGCCTGCTGTCTGCGCGGACCGAGTCGGGTCAGTTATCTTCACAGCACATAGCTTCTACTAAGTCTATTCAATAACACAATTACAATAAACTTATTCAGTAATTGTGAAAAAATATTTGAAACATTCGAAGATGGCGACGTAGTGTACACAAACAAAAAGGTATTCTACGAGAAAATACTATAAAGCAACACTTTTAGCAGAGCTGTCACTGATCTAATAATATGTTATAAGTAGACCAAGTAATAAATTGGGGCAATATCATAATGCCCGGGCATTATGAATAAAAACAACTAGGTACACTACCTTATTTATCACATCATCGTCTAGACATTTATATATATGTCACCGGAAAATGGCAAACTCCGAAAGATAATAAAACAACTTAAGAGATTTTAAACTCTCGATAAATTGTCAACTGAACATTTGAAATAGGGACTTTTTTTAAATTCGAATATCAAATTTGATTGCCTTTAATCTCTCGAAGCCATTCCGAGAAATTGACTGACATCATATGGCGACCAATCAAGTCTACAATTTATGGGTTTTCGTGTGATGGTAAACCTGGAAACAAAACTCAATGAGGGGAGTCACACAGTCTCAAGATATTATTTTGTAATCTTAAGTAGTTTGCTGTAATCCGCTTACGTGTAACGGATTAAGCGCATTACCTCAGACAACCTAATTAGAATATTAAAGGCGAACGGCAGGGTTGTATGGGAGTTTCGTACACCTAATAAAATATCGTGTTTTAGGATATTTTTTGTTTTAATTGGTAGTCAATACGATAGGCAAGCCCTTTTAAAATTCTTAGATTTTTAGAAGTTGGGACCTAAAAGTTATAACCAGTTTTATTTTTGAGGTTATGTCCCAATAAATATTATTACGTGTAGGCACATAACATTGTTTTGGTGAAAAAGGATATGTTCTAGATAGCTGGTGCTATCTTTGTAGTGTTTTGCTTATCATTAAGTTGGCAAATTGACATGAGAATTGTAACTATTCAGTAGGGTGCTTAAGGAGAGACCTACGTCCAGCAGCGGTCTGCAATAGTTTGATGATGATGATGAAGTGCTGATGGAGTTTTGAGTGTGGGTAAATAAAACAACTTTGTTTTTGTAGGAACTTACATATTTTATTTTATTGTTCTTATAATTACTTAATCGATTCTTAATTTTATTTCATCTAAGAAAGGGGCAGGTAGCTCAGCTCAACGTAAAAATTACCAGATAATTTGCTTAATTGCTCAGATGCAGTTACAAACCACAATCCAAAACAACAGCAAAGAACTGAACAGAGACTCGGAAAGATTTTCCTAACCTGTCAATAAAATAATTGCCAATACAAAAAAAAAACATTGATGGCGAAAATAATTCCTATAATTAAATGGTTAATTATTAAGATTGTATGCAATAATTATTCATTGTAAGGTATAATGTATAATTGGTTAATTATATTTACTGTTATTTCTGTTTTTAAATATTACTTAAATCTTTTAATTGCTATAATTAATTAATCCGGACTTCTAAAAATACTAATGTTACATGAAAATGAATGGTTTAGTTGCCTTAATAAGTGGTACAAATTCTATCACAGAACTACAAAAAAAGTATGTTGTACGAATTCTGCCGTTCGCCTTATAATAAGTCTTAAAAAACCCGTAATTAAATTATTTCAAAGTAAACCTAGTTTTTTTTATAAATTAGTTCCTTACTAAACGTAAAATCATTACTCTACACACTACTCTACTACACGTCACAAGCTGATATGAATAACTATTAATATCTTTATAATTGATTTTACCGTATTGATAGATATCTAAAAAAATCCCTTGGATGATGGTAAAAGGGAAGGCGGTTAATTTATGCATCTTACTTTTTCACATTATTCACCGGTGGTACCATAAAATTGTCCACAATTTGGATATTTCTCAACAAATCAATGTGTGAGGATTACAAATCGTATCACACAATCGTGCATTTAAATAAGCCATATTGCTTGGACAGAAGGATTAAATTCTCTTAAATCATGTGTGTTCAATGTTAGCGGCGCGAATTTGAACTTCCGGCGCGAATTTGAATTGAGACATTGTATATGACCGAGAATTCAATGACCTAACATTACTTTAGTAAATTATTTTAATATATTACTAGCTGTCCCACGCAACTTCGTCTGCGTCACATTTTTCATGAATGCTCGGCTCTTATTCGCATTCTTATTCTCTCTCTCTAGACTCTACTCGGCGTGCCTGGAGCAGGGCCAGTTTCCCGCTCAGTGGAAATCTGGTCGTCTGGTCCTGCTCAGGAAAGCGGGGCGCTATGCGGACTCGCCGTCCGCGTACCGGCCCATAGTGCTGCTCGACGAGGTGGGAAAGCTGTTTGAGCGGATAGTCGCAGCCCGCCTCGTCGGCCACTTGTGCGGAGAGGGGCTGGATCTGGCCGAATGCCAATACGGCTTTCGGCAAGGGCGCTCCACTGTGACGGCGATATCCCGAGTGAGAGTCCTGGCGGAGGAAGCGGTGTCGCGGAGCGGTGTGTTGTTGGCGGTGTCCTTGGACATCTCCGACGCCTTCAACACCCTGCCCTGGAGTTGTATTCGGGAGGCACTGCGTTATCATCGAGTGCCTCTCTACCTCCGCCGCGTCGTCGGGGCTTATTTGGCGGAAAGGTGTGTCACCTATCTGGGACGCGATGGTAGATACCAGCGCCCCATGTCGTGCGGTGTTCCGCAGGGTTCGGTCTTGGGCCAGCTGGTGTGTTACGCTGACGACACACTGGTCACTACCCGGGGGAGCTCGCACGGGGAAGCAGCGTTGCTGGCGACGGCTGCGGTCTCACAGGTGGTGAGCCGCATACGGCGCCTCGGCCTGGAGGTGGCCCTCAACAAGTCGGAGGCCATTGTTTTTCATGGCCCCCGGCGAGCGCCGCCGCCGGGATCGCACATCGTGGTCGGGGGGGCCCGTATCGCTGTCGAGTCCACCATGAAGTATTTGGGATTGGTGCTCGACAGCCGGTGGGATTTCGGCCCCCACTTCCGGCGGCTGGCACCCAAGTTTTTGGGCGCGGCGGGGGCGCTGTCAACGCTGCTTCCCAATCTGGGGGACCCGAGCACCGCCTGTAGGCGGTTGTACGTGGGGATCGTGCGATCGATGGCCCTTTATGGGGCCCCGATCTGGGCGGCTGACCTGACGGCCAGCACCATCACTGTTCTGCGGAAGCCACAGAGGGTGATGGCCGTCAGAGTCATCAGGGGATATCGCACGATCTCCAACGAGGCGGCTTGCGCACTGGCCGGATCTCCGCCATGGGACCTGGAGGCGAATGTGCTCGCGTCACTGCATAGGCGGCGCGAGGACGCGCGGGCGCGCGGTGAAAGACTGACGCAGCAACATTTGGAGCTGCGTCGGTCGCAGCTGCGCGAGGTCCTGGTGGCGGAATGGCGGGACAGGCTTTCGAGCCCTTCAGCCGGCCTCATCACCATCGAGGCCATCCGGCCGGTGCTCGACCTGTGGCTCGGGGGAAGGCACGGCTCTCTGACGTTTCGTGCGACGCAGGTCCTCTCGGGGCATGGCTGCTTCGGGAGGTTCTTGTGTCGCATAGGCAGGGAGCCGGACGCTCGATGCCACCACTGCGTCGACTGTCGGGAGGACACGGCACGGCATACGCTGGCAGAGTGTGCAGCTTGGGAGGAGCCGCGCCGTGCCCTCATCTCTGTTGTAGGCAGATACCTCTCGCTGCCGGCCGTAGTTCATGCTATGGTCGGCGGTGGGGAGTCCTGGGACGCGGTGGTTTCCTTCTGCGAGACAGTTATCGCGCAGAAGGAGGCTGCGGAAAGGGAGAGGGAGATCTCGACCGCTCTCCCGGCCCGCAGCAGGCATATCGGGCGTCGGAGGAGGGCTTACGCTGCCCTCTTCCGGCCGGATAACTGGGTCCAGGGGCGACGGACTTGGGGATGTCCGTCCCCCGCCGTTCATCCGGACCCGAGGTGGCGGCGCGTGGTGTTCCCGTGCGCCCCTCTTTGACGTAGCGAGGGGAGTTAAACACCTCACTCCCCTCGCCGACGCGAGGTGGCCCGCAGAGGCGGGCCGGCACCAGCCGGGGATTGCGGAAGTCGCATACGTTCCCGCGATCCCCGGTGTAGGTGGGAGATGGAACACCGGGGTGGTTTTAGTCAGTAAGAGTCTGACAGACCCCTCCACCCGCCCCAGGGTGGAGGATTTCCATGAGGATTTCCCCCCGATATCAAAAAAAAAAAAAAAAAATGCTGTTCGTAGGTTAAAGTACCCGATTTTAAAACCAACCATTCACTCTTATCGGTACTGTATTTGAGCCCGTGAGCCACTGCACAGATTTTAAGAAGCCATTTCTCATTGCACCGATAGATGGGCTCAGCAGCACCATATCATCAGCGTAGCTGATGTTGTTCACGCAAACACCGTCTACGTGACAACCGATTTTAGTGCTACTGAGCCCACCTATCAGTTTGTTTATGTATAGGTTAAAAAGACGGGCAGGGGGGGCTGAGAGAAGCTCAGCCCCCCCTGCCTCACCCCACAATCCAACCCATACATATCAGAATATGAGCCTGCCCACTTAACTGTATTCTTTTGACTACTGTACCAATATTTAAACAGTGATATTACATCAGCCGGGACAGTGGTGTCGTGAGTGAGCTTATGCCAAAGCAGGTCATAATTGACCAGGTCGAAAGCCTTCGATAAATCCAGGAAACAAGCCATTACAGGAGTCTTTCTGTCTGTATAACATTGGACAGTCTGCTTGAGGCATAAAATTGCAGTTTCCGTGGATAAGTTCGGTCTAAAACCAAACTGACTATCCTCGAGAACAGTATGCTTAGCTAGAATTGTATCAAGCAGACTATCCAACACCTTAGCACAGACAGTGGCAACCGATATCGGCCTATAGTTGGAGATATCGGAGGCGTCACCAGTCTTATTCTCAAACCTACTGAATATGCATATAACATTTTATAAAAATCGGTCAAGCCGTTTCGGAGGAGTATGGTAACTAACATTGTGATAAGCGATATCACCGTGTTAGACCGTGTACCTAAGATTAAATCTATCTATCACACTTCAGGCTTTGTTGGACTGCTTTCAATTATTCTGTTATCATGAGGCTCTGCGCACCTTTGCGTGCCGTTTTTATTAACTATTTCAGACACGTAGGTATGTTTCTTTCGCAATTTCACGCCGTTCCCTTTGATAAGTTGTGTTTAGGTACAGTTAAAAACTATTCAAACGATATTAAAACTTTTTTCGCCATTAGGTAGCTACATTATTAACTTAAAACATAGGCTATATTTTATTTTCTAAAAAAGTAATGATCCCCACGAAAATTGCAATAATGTTACCCAAAGTAGTAGTTAATAAATTCATTATTTACTAATATACTATCTGAACCATGCCGATTACTATAACGCATTCGAAGCTTTAACGGAAGTAAATTACAAACAAAGAAGTAAAAAACACTATTTCACATCTATCTTCCAACAGGGTTAAAACGGTTGACAAATTGAAAAATAAACTATAATAGCAAATATTTCATTCGTCAATCGACATTGTTGTCGATAGCCTACGTTAGTGTATCTGCACAAGCACATCACTAACTCGTCGCAAGAAGCAGCGGCCGGTCTACGCGATGCATCTGCTTAATAGAGTATCGTTTTGTGATTTTTACATTGTTTGTCCAGTCACTTAGCGGCAAACTTAGGTAGTGGTTAACGAGCAATGTATTTATTGCAAAATAGTACAGCCGAAGGGATTTTGAAAACAAAAATAACATAGTAATATTTTGATTTGTTGTTTTTCATGATTTTAAAGACAAATATAGTAAAATACTTATATTTATATATGGTAAGTGATTCCATGATGTACAAAGTTTTGGTTTAGGCTTCGGTTTTTACGAGAAACCACTAAATAACACGGCATTCTTATAATTTGTCTCGATCGCGGTCGAAAGCGCACTAGTTCGCGGAGACGGCCATTTGCCTATGACATGGTAACCTGGCCCATGTCGCGCGGACACCGACACGCCCCCTTGCCACTTCTCCTGTTTTTTATATTTCTATGGGCCTACCCTTACTGTAGCCTATAGTACTGCGCGCCCATGATATAGGACATCAAATTTACTAAGCCAACCCTCGAGCTCAATGCACTGCAAGCTAGAAATTGATTCGCAACTCATGAACACGTTCACATAATTTCAGAAATTCGTAAGCTTTGCTTTCATCGCACTGCGTTTTCGTGCTAATAATTCCTGATTAGCCGTTATAAGAAATTTGGTTTTAAATAGGAAGAAGCAATAGATAAGACGCAACTAAGTAAGAAAAATTGTGTTAAACAGATAGATTTTATAACTAACTAGTAGCACGCCCCGGCTTTGCCCGGATGTTTTTTTTTCTTTTTCAAAATTTTCTTTCATGAGAACCTTCTCCTGACAATAAAAAACACAGTAAAAATGAATTAGCGAAATTGGTTGAGCCGTTCACGCGTGATGCCGTGACCAAGGCAAATAGGGATTCATTTTTATATAATACTAGTAAACCGGCCCGGCTTCGCCCGGATATTAATGTTTTTTCAAAATTTTCTTTCATAAGAACCTTCTCCTGACAATAACAAACTACCCAAAAAAGAATTAGCGAAATTGGTCCAGCCGTTCTCGAGTTTTGCGCTTAGCAACACATTTAGCGATTCATTTTTATTATATAGACTAGCTGACCCACGCAACTTCGTCTGCGTCACATTTTTCATGAATGCTTATTGGTCGTAGCGTAATATTATATAGTCTCCCTCAATAAATAGACTTCCTAGGATTCAATTCAATTCAAATATTTTATTTCAGAATTACTTCCATATATTGTTAGTAGTTGTACAACTTAGCCTAATGTTAGTATTAAATTAAATTTACAATAATAAACAATAGTGTACACCAGATTATTTTGGGCACGCCACAATTGCGGCGGTAAAACCCCTCTTTGGGGAGTGGCTGGAGAGGCGCCACGGCGTCCTCACCTTCCGCTTCACGCAGGTACTCACCGGACACGACTGTTTTGGGAGGTACTTGTTTCGGATTAAGTGGGAGGACACGCCCGGGTTTCAGCACAGTGATGATCGCCCGGAGGACACGGTGGAGCATATGGTAGAGATCTGCCCTGCTTGGGCTGAGCTCCGCCGTGTCCTTGTCGAGGCGATCAGCGGCGGCAGCCTCTCGCGACCGGCCCTGGTTTAATCCATGATCCGGAGCGATGAGGCTTAGGAAGCGGTCACCTCTTTCTGCGAAGCAGTAATGCTAGCGAAGGAGGAGGCAGGCCGCGCGAGGGAAAAGCAAGGCCTTCGCCCCAACCGGAGAAGACGCCCCGGGCGTCGGGAGTCGCTGGACGATCCCCGGCCACCTTAGGCGCGGGCCTGTGCACGGCGATCGTTGGGTGGCTCGCTGTCCGATCACCACCAGGCCAGGGTCGATGGCGTGTTTCACGCGCGCCTCAAAGAGATGTCAGCATAGAAGACGGGGCCCACTTGGGCCAGAGCCTGCCAGGGTTGCGGAATTTGTTCGAAAGAGTCATCGCGGCCCTAGAACGCAAAGGGCTTTAGAAGGAACACGGATGGGTTTTAGTCAGTAAGAGTCTGACACGCCCTTCCGCTCCACCCAAAGCGGAAGAAGTCATTTGATGATTTCCCGACCTTAAAAAAGAACACCACTTTATTTGGATAAGTGTGTCTGAACACTTACCCTTTCCTTTCTAAGAGGGGAGAGTCCCACCAATCCGCAAACACATTCAGGATGCCATTGGATGAGGAGCGCAAGCGCGCCATCATGGAAGCGCATCGCTTTCGCATGCGACGCGCTACATCGCCACGGCAACCTCAAAAGCACCCTGAATACGTTATCGTACTGTACGCGCCGGTCGCTGTATACCCGCTGGGTATACTTGGTCCACAGGCTGCATGTGTATAACGACTGGCAGAAAGCCTTAAAAAGCGTTATCTTTACCGATTCAGTACAGCGTGCAAACCTGCGGGCCAGCATGTTGTAACGGACGGCCAGCGACCTGCGCTCCCTGTCTATGTCTACATTGTCTTTTAAGTCATCAGTGACCCAGTGGCCCGAATACTTAAATCTTGAAACCCGACCTAAAGGAGACCCAGAGAGTGTGAGTTCCAAGAGAGCCATACGTGATTATCGGTCTGATAACTGTGGCGTATAACCAGTGGGTTGTGTTGGGGCTGATACCCCAGTTCCTACCTAGCATGCGTTTGCATTGCCACATGCATATACTGGCTTTTGTGGTGGTGTATTCAGTGTGCTTCGCCCAATTCAAGTGCTTGTCCAGATATATGCCCAGGTATTTTGTTTCAGTTGAAAGGCTGAGGGTGGTTCCGAAGAACCGTGACAATTCTAGTGTTGGTAACTCTTCTTGGTGAAGAGGACAAGTTCAGTTTTGGCAGGGTTCACTGCTAGCTGATATTCTTTGCACCAATCCTCTTCGATTTTCAAGGCTTGGCGCATGAGGTTGGATAGCGTGTTTTCGTATTTTCCGTTTATTAATATGGTTATGTCATCTGCGTTGCCAACGGTAAAGTATCCTTTATCATTGAGTCTTTTAACTAGGTTATCTGCGACGAGTTTTCATAGTAGTGGTGAAGGAACGCCCCCTTGGGGACAACCCTTCGCCAGAATGGTCCTTGTTGTGTTATTTATTGTGACTTGTACAGCTCTTTGCTTGAGCATGTTTGTGATCCAGCCGCTCAGGGTTGTGTCCACGCTTTCCGAGGGCTTTGCTAATACTCTGAAACATGGTTTTGTCAAAGGCGCCCTCGATGTCAATGAAGACAGCTAGTGAGGAGCATTTATGGTGTATAGGGCTTTCGTGGAGTGGGTATTGGCGCAGGGGTCCATCCCGAATGTATCTGTCACAGAGCCTCTCCAGGGTTTTCAGTAAAAAGGATGTCAGGCTTATTGGTCTGTATGCTTTGGGTTGTTTGTAGTCTGTTTTTCCCGGTTTGGGGATGAAAATGACTTTCACTTCGCGCCATGCTAGGGGTACGTATCTGTAAGCTACGCAGGCTTGGTAAATTGCTAGCTCCCCCCATTGTAGCAGGGCTGGGAAGATGGCATCCAGTCCTGCGGATTTATATGGTTGAAAGGTCTTTATAGCCCATGCTATTCGATCTTCTGTTACTATATTCCGGGCTGTAGACCAGTCTTGGTTAGCAGGGGTTCGTCCCGATTCGCCTGCCTACACTCTGTCTGGGAAGTGTGTTTCCAGAAGGACTCTGCTGTTTCTTGGTCTGTTTGTGTGTATGAATTATCTAGTTTCTTCTGTGCGCCGAGAGTGCGATCCTATTCAGTTGATAGGATCTTCCTTACTCGGGCGGCGTCGTTGTTTGATTCTATGGGTTCACAGAATTTCCGCCAAGCAGTTTTCCTGGCGGTTCTGATTTGTTTCTTAAAGGTGTGTTAGGTTTTTTTGTGTTTCCCAGTCTACTGGGAGTCTAGTGTTCTTTGCTCTATTGAATTGTGTGCGAAGTGTACTTCTGAGTTTGTTAAGTTCAGTGTTCCACCAGGGGTTACCCTTACCCATGGTGTGTGATGCTGTTAGTTTACAGCACGTGTGATATGCTTCGGTTATGTTATCGGTTAGTTTTGTTACCGTGTTTTCTAGTTTTATGGGGTCTGTAATTGGAGCTTGATGCAGCTGGTGCCCAGTTAGCAGAGAAGCTAGGAAGCGTTTAAATTGAGGTATATTTTTTCGGCGCAGATTTCGCTTGGGTGCGGGCTTTTTTGTGTTGGCTACTAGTGTAAAACGAATTCTCCTGTGGTCAGAGCAAGAGGGTTCCTCGGACACACACCTATCTGAGATGATTTTGTCGCATTATCTGTGACCAGCGTTAGGTCTATGATCGTCTGTCCCCTAGGAGTGACCCAAGCGGGTTCAGAGCCGCAGTTTATGATGTTAAGGTTAGTCGAGAAAAGATATGTGGATAGTGCCTCAGCTCTGGTGTTCAATAGTTCACTGCCCCAGAGTGGGTGATGAGCGTTTGAGTCGGTGCAGATGATCAGGTCCAGGTTGGCGTTCTCGCAGTGTTGGACCAAATCAGTCATCTTTTTAGGTGGGCAGTTCTCGTCGTCGCCTGGCATGTACGCCGAGGCTAGTAATCATAATCATAATCATAATCATAATCATAATCATTTATTTGCTAATATGGGTAATTACATAAAGTTGTTAAAAAATAATAGAGTACAGTTCAACCATATTACGCCTTGAGGCATGCAAATGTCGAGAATTTGCTGCACAACATTGTTACAATACATGCATGCGCTAGTCATTTAATAATTAATAATAACACAATTTTGGTCACCGCGGCAAACAATAATGATTAACTAGCAAATATTTATGTCACAAAAATAATTAAAGAATAACAATGTCATGTATTAAGTGAGAATGTCAAAATTATATTTATAAATGAATGTCAAAATAATGATAATAGATAATTAATTAAAGCATAAATCTGATGTCACATTAACAAAAAATATTACTGAGAACAATTATTATATGTCCTTACATTTTCTCTCAAATAATCATGTATACTATAATAACACACAACACAACAACACAACACAAGTAGTACAAGGTCTGGGATATCTTTGTCGGTTTGAAGCCTGATCACTGTCAGGTCTCTGGAAGAAAATTGATTTAGTGGCGTAATAGGTACGTAATAGGTGTATATATGCAGGTTCGTGGTTTATTAGTGTTACTTGTATTGAGTGTTAGTTTACCTCCGATGTTTCCAAGTCCGCATATCACCAGTCACTTCTGATCCACGGCTCTTGTATCAGGGCAATTGTTCGTGGTTTCACCTCCAGCGCCCTACGTTGGCTAGCGGTGGCAGTTTGGCTATACTGGAGATTTGCCTGTTCCAGGCCAGTTGTCTCGAAACGGCGAGGACTCTCTGGATCGGTTCGATGGTCTCAGTCACGGTCTTGGGGTCAGTCCTGACGACAGCGGGCTGGGCCTTGGGGTAAAAATGGACGTATATAGACTCAGTGTACGTATATAGGCACGTATATAGGCAGTGGACGTATATAGGCAGAAGGCCTTGGGGCGGGAGCGACGTATATCGACGCAGGCTTCATCGGTCGGGATTCCCAGGGTCAAATATGTCCCGTGGTTATCCCCACCGATAGAAGTTGCCCTGTACAGTGACCACCTCCCGATGTCGTACCAAGTATTCTGACGAATCAGAATGCTCTGGAGCTGCGCTATGTCCCCATTGTACCTGGGAACGAAGAGCGCAGCCCTGACACGGGTACGTACGTCGGTCTGTCGCATGACGGTTAGAGTCAGGTCAGTGTCTGGAAGCCTTATTTCGGGCACATTCAGGGTAAGCCAGATCAGGGCGTTGTCGTCCTCGCACCACATCTGCACGGTGCCGTCCGCTACCTGAGGGCAGCCGCGGAAGGCAGGGAGTGGTTTGGTCGGGTCGGTTTCCATAACCAGTCTTTCTAGTTCAGTCCGAATGTGTGTCACCTCAGTGTGTGTCAAGGAGGTCTCTGGAGGGGGTGGGGGGGAAGCAGATCGCTACGGATAGTCGCGCCGGAATGACCTTTGTGGTTCGCGCGTAGGTTCTCTGCTCCCCTTGAACAGCTTGGGTCCTCACACGTTTCGGGTTTCCCTGAAGCGTGCTCGGCGAAGCCGTATCATCCGGACGTTCCCTCTTTGCCGCACCCAAGCCACTAGGTTCAAGTTGTGGTTTGGAGGTGTCTAGAAGATTTCTAGGCTCCAGGTTACCCCCGCGTGAGGCCCGAAGCCACTTCCCCCTCGCCTTTCTCGTTGGTAGTCTCTCGGTGTCGCGTCTTCGTTCATCGGTCTAGGTTCTGGCCTACAGCTCCGGTGGGTTCCAACGCTTCCGGAGATTATTCGCGCTGGGTTCCCCTTCGTGGACTCGTCCCCGGTCGCGCGTTTCCGCGTCCGGCCGTTTTTCGCGCTGGGTTAAACCCTCGCGGACTCGGAGCTGGGCTATGCGCAACCCACCCACCCGCTCGGTTGCATGAGAAGAAGTGCCTGGCGGTCCAAAATCGTCCCGCCGCGTGGGTACGTGTACCCACACGTCTGGACGACTCAGCCGACCCCGAGTTAAACTACCTTAAAATCCTAGATAACGCCAGTACTATGGTGCATTAAAAATAGAGGCACTATGCATTTTAAAACTAAAAAAGAACCAAGAAATTAAATCTTAAGTATAACATATAAACGCTATAAGAACTATTGCTAGAAACTTCTTAAAAAAATAAAACTACAATATGAACAAAACCAACTTAATATTGCTAAAGGTAACTCCAAATTGTTATGGGACTCCATTAAAACCATAAAAAGTTATAAAAAAACCGTGAATCTATAATGGACCCGGTATGTCGGGTTTCCGACGCATCTACGTCAACTTCGATAGACAGCCGCAAATCTTTCAAAGACCTATCAAACAAACAAAATGGAAAACGGACAGAAGCAACTTGCAGCATCAACAGTACGGAAGAAATCGTCTTCTCAGCTCAAACCTTAGCCTTAAATCGTCTGGAAAAAAAGTTGTAAGTGTTGCTGAAATACTGCAATACCTTATGGAAAACCCAAACCAAGTTTCCAAAGTGAAACAATTTGTTCTAATTGGATAAATGAAAGACATATCAACCCTAAAAGCATTAGCATTATTTATAACTTTGAGATTATCAAAGTTTCCCTACATAACACTAAGAGATTTCAGTGAAAAAGAAGGAATTTGTAAATATCCTATTTATTATAGAGAAGAGAAGAAAAAGTGTTACCCTGATGACGAAGTTATAACTAAAACAGAAACCTCAGTTAAAATAAAATTACAAGCATTGTTGGATTTAACTGTAAAGAGAATTATTCAGTCTTTGGGCTAAACTGTTGGCAAAAGTAAACTTCTGCTAATAAGCAAATGGGGTTTTGATGGAACCTCAAACCAAAGCGTGCATTGTTTCTAATATTTCTAAACGGCCGGCAATAACCCTTTGTAATTCGCGCCGAAAATATTTTCTAATTTTATAAATAAACAACCGTTGCGAGTACCGTTCTACCCCCACTAAGCGGGGTGAAACTGACGCTAAAGACCCATATAAAAGAGGCCTGAGGGTCCAAACAGATCAGTTCAAGGATTATGTCAAAGCCAAGAGCCTAATTCCCCCCGAGCAGTTCGGCTTCAGAGCCAACCATTCTTGCGCCCAACAGGTCTTCCACATCGTTGAGCACATCAACGACCGCTACCAACGCGGCCTAGTGACGGGAGCCCTGTTCTTCGACGTGGCGAAAGCTTTCGACAAGGTCTGGCTCAACGGTCTGATATACAAGTTATATCTTACGAGACTATTTGTCGGACCGCACCTTTCGGTACCGTATCGAGGGTGCGCTTTCAGCCCCCCACCCTGTTCGCGCCGGAGTGCCCCAGGGCAGTGTGCTCTCGCCCCTAGTGTTCACGCTATATACCAGCGACATCCCGACCTTCCCCGGGACGCACTTAGCCCTGTTCGCCGACGACATCGCCATATACCGCTCCGGCAGCAGCGAACAGTACATAACTCGAGCCCTCCAACGATCTGCCGACGCCCTAGGCGTTTGGTTCCGGAAATGGAGGATCGAAGTTAACCCCGAAAAAAGCCAGACGGTTTTGTTTGACAAATAGCGGGGCCGCTTTTCCAGACCCACTCCCAGCCCGATCATCATGTTTGGTAAGCCGATCCCTTGGGAGAAGGGAGCCAAAAATCTAGGCGTGATCTTCGACCGACAACTTACGTTCGGTGAGCACATAAAGACGATACGTTCGCGTGCCGCTTTCGCGCTCGGTAGGCTCCATTCTATGCTGAATGAACGCAGCAAACTGTCCCTAAGATGTAAACTGCATCTACACGACGTGCATACGCCCTATTATGACGTATGCGTGTGCCACCTTCGCGCACGCAAAGTCGCACCATATTCATAGGATGCAAGTACTTCAAAACCGATTTCTCCGAAAGGCCACGGGCGCCCCGTGTTTATTAGGAACGAGCGACTCCATGTCGACCTCAAAATCCCGACGGTGAAGCAGTTCATGAAACGTCTATCCCAACGTTTCATCGAAACTGCTTCAAAACACCAAAATCCCCTTATCGCATCGGCTACCCGATACGCTCCCTCACAGATTAGTAGGATTCGCCGTCCACGGCATACGTACACGATACAGGAGAGCCGTAGGGAAACTAGCACTCTGAGAAAATACATAAACAGACCGCGTTCCGTTTTCCGGCCTCGCCGCCGAGGCCCGTCGCGACGTCCCAGTAATAACCCTCCCCGACTTTTGATTACCGAGCCAGCTCGCGTCGCTGAGCCAGTAGTTTTAAATCCCCCAAATAATAATGATATGACCCAGCCTGTCCCTTGCTGTCCTTTCCGAAATGACGCCGCTAAGCCGAGGTCTGTATCCCGCAGGGGATGCCCTAGCGAGCGGTCATTTAATATAATTAGCTAGTTTGTAAGCCCTGGCTGGGGGCCTTAAATTCATTTGAGGTCACCACAGGATAGTCCGGTTAAGCAGTAACCAGCCTTAGTGTGCTGAACTGCGAGTGGTCATCGTCAAAAAAAAATACAAACAGAACGGCTTTCATTTTGACTTTCCGACTAATCACGTACTGCGTACTATGCTCAACATGAACCATGCCGATTACTATAGTAGGCGCCAGATAAATGTGGAATAAAGTATATTGACCTTTCCCTAATAACTGCTCATAGGTACCTGAACAATTAAATATGAATCGTTTTTCATTATTAGACAATGTTAAGGATCACGAGAGATGATGATTCGGGACAGTTTTGTGTCATTAATTCCGTTTTTCAAATTAACAATGTCAATAAATGTAGGTGGGTCAATGACCGATATTCCACGATTATCTGGCGCCTACTATATAATGCATTCGAAGCTTTTAAGGAAGTCGCACTAGGATAATATACGATAATTCAAAGTCAAAAACACTCCACCGATTACTCGTATTAGACGAAATAAGTAAAAAACACTATTTCACATCGATCTTCCAACTGGGTTAAAACGGTTGACAAATTGAAAAATAAAATATAATAGCAAATATTTCATTCGTCAATCAACATTGTTGTCGACAGCCTACGTTAGTGGATCTGCACAAGCGCATCACTAACTCGTCGCAAAAAGCAGCGGCCGTACTACGCGATGCATCCGCCTAACAGAGTATCGTTTTGTGATTTTTACACTGCTTGTCCAGTCACTTAGCGGCAAACTTAGGTAGTAGTTAAGGCGCAATGGATTTATTGCAAAAATAGTACAGTCGCTGAGATATTTGAAAAAAAAAATAACATAGTAAGAGCAAGAAATATTTTAGGATTGGTTGTTTTTCATGATTTTAAAGACAAATATAGTATAATACTTTTATTTATATATGGTTAGTGATTCCATGATTTTAAAAAGTTTTGGTTTAGGCTTTTTTTTTTACAAGAAATCACTAAACAACACGGCATTCTTAAAACTTGTCTCGATCGCGGTCGAAATCGCACCAGTTCGCGGAGACGGCCATTTGCCTATGACGTGGTCAACAAATTCATGTCGGACACCGACACGCTCCCTTGCCACTTCTCCTGTTTTTAAATTTTTCTATGGAAGAACATAAAGTTGTTTTTTTTCAATATAATATATGTCGCATCGAGGGTGGCCGAGGTGCGAAGCATTGGGTCTTCTTCACGATCCGACATAATTTTAGATGAACGTGGGCACTGTGTGGGTACTCGAGTGAAATACGATTTTAATTTTAACTGACTTTATTTAAAGTAACGATTTCTATTAAAACAGCAAAATCAAAACAAACACGTGCGTTGGTACTGAGCGTCTGCCAAGACTGTCCGAACTAGGCTGAGCTAACATAACGCTCGGTCTCTGTCGGTCTTCGCTGCATCCCCTCTACCGACGATCGTGTCCAAGCCGTAGGGCGCGCTTGCGTTTCCGATCACATGATGTTTTAGTTTTGAATTGAATTGATAGATGGCGATGTACGTTGTACGGTAGCGACATCTATCGACGACACGGCCATCCCTGACTAGAACCCGTCCTCGGGTGTAGTACCTGTGGACAAAATACACTCAGAGAGTAAACATAGCTCGGCTATCCTGCCAATAGAAACTAAATGACTCATTTTCACTGCAGTTTATTTCTACTAAATCTACGTACACACAACCAACTATCATGATTTACAATGCCCTGTCATTAAGGTTTCTACACAGTGCTTCCTGCACAACAAGTAATTGAAAGAGGTCCGATCAACAAGGTAATCAACGGAAAACTATTTCCACAAATCTGAAACTGAATTTCAAAGGCAATGCATACTCAACTCATCAAACTTTCGTCACTATCTGTGCACCAACACAGATCAGAATCGCACCAACGATTCTTTTCATACTCACTGCCACATGTGCTACAACACATGAGACACTCTGTGCACCAACACAGACCAGAATCGCACCAACGATTCTCAAAACATCTTGCGCAAAATGTGCTACAACACATAAAGCGCTCTGTGCACCAACACAGATAGAAATCGCACCAACGACCTCTCATAGACCCATCGCCACATGTTACTCATGAGGTGCGGTCAAGAGTTTCGAGTATGAGTACACACGCCATTCCTAATCGGCTGTGGTTTCACTACCACTGTCATCAACTATGACATCTAACTCTCGAGGCACTTGGTGATCAGGGATCTTCCTTACACGGTCATGGGGGTACTTGTACGTTCGCTTAGAGTCAAGCGCCTTAAGTAGGTATCTATCCCCGTCTAAAACGTCAATAATCTTAAATGGGCCTTTGAATTTGGGATCTAATTTAGTCTGATTCCTTTCCTCATTTTCGATCAAAACATAATCATTAATGGCTAACTTAGACACTTTGGCCTTATTTTGGTCAAAACGATTCTTATCATACTTTGATATTTTCTCAATGTTCTGTGTCGCGTGCTCTCTAGTCTCATCTAAATTAATGTCAACCTCATCGTCATCAGCGGTTACTAAACTAAGCGGACGTGCTACCCTTCCTATCATCAACTCGAGAGGGCTAGATTTAGTCACCCTATTAATAGTAGAGTTCATGGCCAGCTGAACTTCCCCTAATGCATCCTGCCAAGAGTGATCACGACTAGTCTCTACAGCTGTCAACATGCTCTTGAGGGTACTCATTACTCTCTCGACTTGACCGTTTGCACGACTGCCTCCAGTAGCTATTAAGTGCAACTCGATGTTGTTAGTAGCGCAGAAACTAGAGAAGTCTTTGCTCGCGAAACAACGACCCTGGTCTGCTATTATGCGTTTCGGAGCACCAAACAAAGCTACACAAAACTTAATAGCACAAATACTACTGTTCGTGTCAATATTGAGTGAGTGACGAAGTAAAACAAATTTGGTGAATGCATCTATGATGACGAACACGTATTCCTTGATATCGTTCTTTCCCGACAGTTTACCCGAAGCATCCACATGGATGGTATGCCATGGGATATTAAATTTGGGAATTGGGTGAAGTTCTGCCTGAACTTTACCCGAGTGAGGCTTGGCGACCTTACAAGTGACACAATTATCCACAAATTTCCTCACGTATTTGGACATGCCTTCAAACCAATAATGCTCATAGATCTTTTCGAGAGTTTTCTCCCATCCCAAATGCATAATCGACTCATGGACGTTATTGATCACGGACCACCTGAGCGCTCTTGGTACAATAGGCAGGCATCTGGTACGACCGTTACGCTGAATCTTACGAACCAGAATATTTTTCCGTATTTCGTAGGTTTTGCGAGTTTCCTCGGGAAAAACTTCGTTACGAAGATCAGACACAATCTTGCTGATCTCTTGGTCTTTTTCCTGTTCAGCTTGCAACCAGTTACTAGAAAGCTCAGCTAAATCAACACGCTTCTGTTCTACACGAGAGATAGCTACATTAGAAGTAGGAAGAGGATTTCTTGAAAGGAAATCTACGTGACTCATCCGACTGCCTTCGCGATAAACAATGTCAAACTCGAATGACTGCATGTAAGCCCACCAACGATGAACTCTCGGAGACAAGTCAGTTTTATTTTTGGAAGCTTTGACAGCACTGCAGTCTGTCACCACCGTAAACTTACGACCTAACAAATAATGCCTGAAATGCTTTATCGCGTTAAAGACAGCTAAAGTCTCCAACTCGAACGAATGATACTTCGATTCGGCTGGGGACGTACGACGACTATAATAAGCAACCACGTGCTGTTTCCCATTAATCTTTTGAATGAAAATTAACAGGGTCAAAAATTGTTAGAACTGGCTCACTGGTTAACTGGGAAATTATTTTTTGACGAATGGCCTCATGACTGGGTTCCCAACCAATGGACCTATTCTTACCACTCGTTAAACGAAACAGAGGAGCCATTACTTTTGAAAATTGTGGCACAAATTGTCTGAAATAAGTTGCCAGACCTATGAACTGTCTCAGCTGAGTGATGGTTTTAGGTGGCGGAAGTTTGGACAAAGCTACAATTTTATTTGGGTTGGGTCTAATTTGCCCATTTTCTACAACAAACCCCAAATATTCAACTCGGCGTTTAAGGAATGAACACTTAGAGAAATTCAAGGAAAAGCCAGCTTTTGTCAATTTATCGAGTACAGTATGAAGACGAACTAAACTCTCCTCTACAGATGACCCTATCACCAAAATGTCATCAACGTATGTAACAGCATATGCAAGGTCACCTAACGCTTTCATAACAGCCCGCTGATATACTGAGCTTGCATTCTTCAAACCGAACGGCATGGTCAAATATTCCCACTGACCATCAGGTGTGACGAATGCAGTTCGCTCTATTGATTCAGGATGGACTGGAATTTGGTGATAACCTGATAACATGTCAAGTGACGTGAACCATGTAGCACCGCCTAACCTAGAGACAAGATCCTCTATCAATGGAAGTGGAAACCTATCCGATACCGTGTTGTCATTTAGTTCCCTATAGTCGACGCACATACGATCTGAACCATCCTTCTTCTTAACGAGCAACACTGGACTGGAAAAAGGCGAACAACTTGGCCTTATTATACCTGCTTCCTCTAATTCCCGAACTTTAGCAGTAACAACTTCGCGTTCACAAGCGCTTAGCCTATAAGGGCGACGATTGACTGTACGACTAGGGTCTATTAGTCGAATTTGCAACTGTCCTGTTGTAACGCGGGATCTAGAAACACCACTAGAAAGTGACGATGCATATTCTGACAGAAGAGCAATTAGCTGGGAACGAAACTCCGTCGGAACGTCTGTATTAACATTATCGAAATCAATTTGAAAAGTAGAATCACTTTCGAGCTTATTTGAAACGTCACATAATTTAACAATCTTTTCACGACACAAAACAACACTATCAGACGTCATACTAACGTTAAAGCCCTGATCTAAAATCTCGCGACCAATTAAAATATCATTTTTAAGACAACTATCCGGTACAACATGAAATAAAATCTCTAATCGTAGATTGTTTATCATAACCTCAGATAAAATTTGTAGGGTACTTTGTACACTACCGTGACCGATTCCCGTTAAATTTACTATATTTTTAACACGTTTGCCACTAAACTTTGACGCAACATTATCTTTGACTAGAGAGCATTCGGCGCCAGAATCATAATAAAATGGAAATGACTCACCAGAGTTCATCAACACACCACTAGGATTGCTGACGTAGCAAACTTCAACGCGTCGCTCGCTGCTCGCTGCTGGTGTAGGTGCTGCCACTGAACTGCTCGAACCACGTGTGCCGTTGCCCCCGCCATTGCTTCGTGGACATTTAGAAGCAAAATGTCCGGCGTTGCCGCATCGAAAACAGATGACATCTGGACGCTGCTTCGATCCCGTAGAAGTTGATGCAGAGGTCGCTGAATTGGCTGCCTTACTCTTCACTTCACCCCTTGATCGACAGTCAGCCGCTCTGTGACCTGGTTTACCGCAGTTGTGAAACTTCAAAGTTGACGGCTGAAACTTCGATCGCTTGACATCTGGTGCAGACTCGGTTGTGTTACCATTCGAAGCTTTCCTTTTCAAAAATGAGAACGCTTGAAGTTCACACTGAAGCTTGCTCCTGTTGCTGACATCGGTAGTAAAAGCCAGTCTTTGAATACGCCCATCAAATTGTGCCATGTGAGCCAGCACTGTGGAAATGGCTATTTGCTCGGCGCTCATATTTTGCCAGCGTGACGTGAGTGTAGAAAGCAACCGGGCGGCGTAAGCAGCATAGCATTCATCTTCCTTAGGCTTGCTACTCATTAGTTTGACAAGCGTAGCGGCTGGTGTATCCACGCAGTCGTAACGGGATAAAAACAGGCTTTTAAAGTCACACCATGTCATCCCCGCAAACGACACTTGCGCCAGCCAACGTGAAGCACTTCCTTTCAGGGCCTTGCTTAAGGTGATGATAAGTGCACTTCCCTGAAGCGGAACTTCCGATAAGCACAGATCCGCTGTAGTGCACCAAGCACGTGCGTCTACATCCGGCTTATCCGGGTCAAATTCAGGCAAAGAAATATGCTTGGTACCTGCTGGACCACTGACGGCTTCTATGAGGGACATCATGTTCTGGTTTTGGGCCGCCAACAGCGTACGAAGCAAATTCTCGTCACAGCGTGACGTCATCGCTCCATTCTCCATATGTTCTTCAGCTCCAGTGTATCCCGCTGCTGATGTCGCATCGAGGGTGGCCGAGGTGCGAAGCATTGGGTCTTCTTCACGATCCGACATAATTTTAGATGAACGTGGGCACTGTGTGGGTACTCGAGTGAAATACGATTTTAATTTTAACTGACTTTATTTAAAGTAACGATTTCTATTAAAACAGCAAAATCAAAACAAACACGTGCGTTGGTACTGAGCGTCTGCCAAGACTGTCCGAACTAGGCTGAGCTAACATAACGCTCGGTCTCTGTCGGTCTTCGCTGCATCCCCTCTACCGACGATCGTGTCCAAGCCGTAGGGCGCGCTTGCGTTTCCGATCACATGATGTTTTAGTTTTGAATTGAATTGATAGATGGCGATGTACGTTGTACGGTAGCGACATCTATCGACGACATATATATAATTAACCAAAGTATGTACCATCGCTATCTATTACACGATCTACGACACGATTGGTGCAGTGGTTGAGCGATTGACTGCTGCGCTGCGTGTCGCGGGTTCGATCCCCGCACGGAACAAATATTTGTATGGCCTACAGATAGTTGTTCCGGGTCTGGCTGTTTGTGTCTGTGAGTTTATATGTTTGTAACCGCACCCACGATACAGGAGAAATTCCTAGTGTGGGGCAACGTTTTTAAAAAAAAAAAAAAAAAAAAAATCTATGCCCTTTTGCCATCTCATAGGTAGTTTATTGATCCCTTTGCTAAAAAAACCATTCGGACGGGCATCAATAAAATCTTTGAAGGCGGTTTGGACTGCCCCATCGGAGTTGAATTTTTTCCCTTGCAAGAAGATAACCAAATTTCGAAAAAAATGGTAATCTGTTGGAGCAAGGTCTGGAGAGTACGGTGGATGTGCTTCACTCAATTCGTGAGGCTTTTTCACCTTCTCAATTTGCTTCAAGTGGTTTAAAACAATTTTATCACTAACACCGTAGCCTGCAGCTAAGGACGTGGTTTGCGATGGAGCCTTCAATTCTTCATTATCAACTTTGATCTCCGGCCGTCCACGGGGCTTGTTCTGCAGGTCGAAATTTCCAGAACGAAAACCTTGGAACCAAAAACGCACTGTGTTTTATTTTACGACACCGCCGCCATACACATCATTAATTCGTCGAGCCGTTTCTGCAGCACTGGTGCCACGGTGGAACTCGTACTCGTAAATAACCCGATATTTCAAGTTTTACATTTTGTAAACAGAGTGACACAAAGAAAAAAATCGAAAAGAGAAAAAGACAACTGAATTATGGTTTTCGAAACAAAAATGCATGAGTAAATAGCTGTATAAACTTGAATTTGGAATTCCTAACCAGTTATTTGAGATCAAAGTGGTCAGTGCGACAAAACGCAATATTAGTTTATAAGTGTTATTTGTGGAAGAAAATAAACAGTTTTATTATTGTTTCTGTTTATTCATTTAACTTACATACTAATTATATTTTTAAACATTTCTTTAAAAAAATGCTCATCAAAAAAACTTTAAAAATATGAAAAGCAGTATTCCGCCGGTGTCGGGAGCAGGGTACAAGCTACCGGTGGTTAGGGCTCCAGAGAAAGGAACCTCCTCACAATACGAGCCGTATCCAGGAGTACTGCCTTCTGTATCAGGCCCTGTAGCCAACCGCGTAACGCCAGCTTCGACAGATGGTCGTCGAAGCTTTTGGCTATTAAACCATTGGCCGTAAAGACAATCGGCACGATGACAGCCGAGTACACATTCCACATGTCGACAACTTTATGCGTCAAGTCGAGATACTTGATTTGCTTCTCTTTCTCAGCCTTCACGAGGTTCTCTTCGTGCGGAATGGTAACATCGATTATCATTGTGCGGCACGCTAATTGGTCTATCACCACTATGTCAGGCTTATTGGCAACAATAGTCCAATCAGTGATGATAGACCGATCCCGGTACAACGTGACATACTCATTTATGAGAACTGGGTCGGATACATACTTGGCATACGGTTCCTCAAAATACTCAAGTTTGTATTTCAAAGCAAGTTGCTGGTGGATAATCCTGGTCACTTTGTTATACCTGTGCAAGTACTCGCCGTTAGCCAGACGAGAACAACCAGAGATAATATGTCTGATGGACTCACCCGGACGGACCCTTTAACCCATCCAAAGTAGGGAGTTTAAGTTGTATTGTTGTAAAGAACAATTGGTTGAAGCATGAGATGATGAGCATGATTGTAATGGGCATAGTAGTGCCTGAGTTGACTTAATGACATGTTCGCAGGGACGAGTTCAGAGCGGCGCCTGCGCCCACGCTCCTCGCCAGTCCGGTGAGTGTCTTCAGCGCATGCGTACCACACTACTCGCAGTGCCCCCGGAGCCGCGGGCTTCTGCGACCTTTGCTTAGTCGTCTATCACATCGTATCTACTGCAGCTAAGGTAGACTTATGAGCCAACCGTTACTAACGGGTACCTGTAGAGCCACCACCGCTGACTTCGGCACGGTCTAAGTGGTAGACGGACATTTCCCCTCTAATCATCTAAGCTGCTGACATCCTAAATCATAGTTTACTTATTTTACCACACATTCAAACTGTCATTAAAACTGGCTATTGAAACTCTCTACGCTAGGCCAGCTCAACATCTGGAATGTTGCGCATGTTTCAGTGATACCGTTCGCGCCATTCAAATGGGTTTAGCTATAAATAATAAAATGTTGCACGTGTGAAGTTGTGACAGGAGCTTGGTGCGCACAGCGCGCGACGTCCGCGACGAGCATGAGTGCGCGGGCGCGTACTTCTCGCTGCGGCCGCCCGTGCTGCCCATGTTCCTGGTGGCGCTGACGCCGCCCCCCTCGCTTCCCACGCCTTTGCCGCCCTGCGCCGCGCTAATCTCGGCACAGCTCGACGAGGTAAAACACTTTATTAAAAAAAATATGATCATCAAAAATATGAAATAATGGGTATTATTACAAGGATTAAATCATGCAACTGAATTTAAAGCAGTTATCAACAACCGATCGGGGTGTAATTTTGCACAATACACGTTTAGTTTGGATCCATGGTTATTATTTTTTTTTCATTTATGTATTCGTGCGTGACCAACTCAAATGAACGGTTTACACCACACATACAAGTTATAAGCTTACAATACCATACATACTTTTAAATAGGATACATTTACAAACAAAAGACAATTTTACAAAATGAAAAGAAATATGTAAAAGTATTAAAAATTAAAACCGGATCCAAAAAAACAACCTTGTCATTAAGATTAAAAGAATAATAATAAAAACAATTTGTCATTTTTGCTATGTGAGACGGGCATTTTCGAGACTATATATGTCCCGTGTCACCGAGCACATCGACTCCCTGAAGCAGAATGTGTATATAGGGCTTGGGAGCGACCGTAACAAGGTGTGACTGACACGCGCCTGACGGATGATGACGCCATGTGTTCATTTTGGCGCAGCATCTGGTTGATGCCTGTCAGTCACACCGAAGGGAGTGGATTCGAGAGGTCGAACGGGCGTGCAATCCAATAGTCCTAGCGGGCCCCGTCTTCTATGCTGACATCTCTTTGAGGCGCGCGTGAAACACAACGCGCCATCGACCCGGGCCTGATGGTGATCGGACAGCGAGCCACCGAACGCTCGCCGTCCGCAGGCCCGCGCCTACGGTGGCCGGGGATCGCCCTGAGACTCCCGACGCCCGGGGCGTCTTCTCCTGTAGCGGCGGTTGGGGCGAAGGCCTTGCCTTTCCCTCGCGCGGCCAAACCTCCTCCATCGCTAGCATTACTGCTTCGCAAAAGGAGGTGACCATTTCCCAAGCATTACTGCTTCGCAGAAGGAGGTGACCATTTCCCAAGCCTCCTCGCTCCGGACGGTGCTCCGCCCAAGTAGGACAGATCTCCACCGTATGCTCCACCATTTCCTCCGGGCGATCCTCATAGTGCTGACACCCGGGCGTGTCCTCCTGCTTAATCCGAAACAGGTACCTCCCGAAACAGCCGTGTCCGGTAAGTACCTGCGTCAGGCGGAAGGCGAGGACGCCGTGGCGCCTCTCCAGGCACTCCCCAAATAGGGGACTTACCGCCGCAATTGTGGCGTGCCCAGCGGTGGGTCGCGATAGTCGCTGTCTCCATACCGCCAAGGTATCCTGCCGGAGCTCCGTCCACCGCGCTGCAATTTGCCGCGGCAGCGGAGTTTCGCCCCGGCGAAGCGCCTCCACGCGTAAACGTGCGAGAGGGCTCCCGCCTCCAGGTCCCATGGCGAGGAGTTGCCCACCTACTTCATAAATCTGGTAGCAACCCAAAAATTATAGACCAATCACGTGCTTACCAACGGTCTATAAGGTTCTTACATCTATTTTGAGAGCTAAAATTAATAATCATATTAACAGCAACAACATCATGTCTGTCTCTCAAAATGGATGTAGGAATAAGTCCCGCGGTACTAAGGAGCTACTCTTCATTGATATGGCCATAGTCAACAGGTTCAGCGTTCCCGAAAGGATCTGTCAAGATGCAGGATAGACTAAAAGAAGGCCTATGACTCGGTGCCTCATACATAACAATGAGTGTGCTAGAATTGTATAAAATAGATGCAAAACTACGCACCTCCCTGATGTCATGTATGGGGCAATGGAGGACAGTTCTTCGCTATCCAGGATGTCGAAATATCCAGAGGAATAGCAAACCTGTAACCTGTAACTGAAACTGGAGTTTGGCGTTGAAATATCCGAGGGAATTCAACTCTCGGATCCCATAAACCTGTGATGCCTCTCTTCAACTGAAAATTACAAATATTTGGGTAAGTCAGAAGCGTTAGGTATCAATGTTACTGACATGAAGCAATCGTTGAAGCAGCGCTTCTTTGGCCGCCTGAAGAAGGTATTAAATAGTCTTCTATCGGGCGAAAACAAGGTGCGCGCCTTCAACGGTTGGGTAATTTGGGTATTGATGTTTTGGCGTACTCAAATGGACTCAAACGGAACTTGACGCCCTGGATAGGCGGGTGCTTACTGCATATCGAATGCATCACCCACGGTCGTCGGTAGTGAGACTGCAAATCCACCAAGTCAGAATTTGCTGATGGGATCCTAGGGAAATCGAGGGCAACCTTCAAATTTTAAAGGCACATACAATATGTTTCATATTCCTTCTAACGCAATTCAGATAATTGTGCCTGGAAATCAACATCTCATCTTGCTGAGCTGATGATGGAAGGTATAAGTTAGGATCTGATGCTGGGATCCCAGGACATATGTTCGATCAGCGATATTATCGCCAATTGTCAACCGATTTGGATAATTCTTTCTTTTTTGTTTGGAAGAGTATTTTTCCAAACTAGCTCCATTTCAAATTGGTGAACATCTGATGATGAACTTCGGAAATAGGCATCGGAACTCTTTAATAAATAATAGCAAACCTTCCGGGACTGCTGAAATCGCATGTCTGTTTATTGTTTTCACCAGTTCATAACATACCACCACGCCGGTATGATGTGAAGGGGTACGTAGATGCAAACAAGTCAACCTGAATTAGCATGTTTTTGGGGTTTTCTATTCGGGCATAACTTTATTATTTATTAACCGATCTTGATGATTCTTTTTGCATTGGGTTTAGTTATAGCTATATTTCGTTTGCACTGTATTGTGAACTTCAAAGATAAACCAGTGACCTCCTCGCCTTAAAATCAGTAAAAACTAGTACCAAAGCAAAGTAGATATTTAACCATGAGCTGGTGTGGACTTGGACTTCGAAGGCACACAAAGAAACTCCTTAACGGCAAGTAGTACAACCACTCATTATGGGAATTATGTCACTTACTTGAGGGGGGTTTTTTATTTTCCACTTAAAAGTGGAAAATAAAATACTTTTTTACAAAAAAAGACCGACTTCCAAATAAAAACACTACAAAGTATAAAATTACTTAAATTTCGGAAATCGGTGTCAAAAAACGAAAAAACAAACAAAAAACACCGACTGTAAAATAAAGTCATTTTATACTTTGTAGTGTTTTATTTTTATTTATTTATGATAATCACCATGTTAAAAAATCTGCAATACTATAATATGCTTTTTGTGCCAAAAACAATTTCATTATTTATTTAAGTTTAGGTATAGCTCTTTCCAACTTTAGGGTAATTTGACAACTGGTGCCATGCAAAACAAACTCTTGCGTTTAAGTGCAGTTTTTGATGTATGTACATAATAAATAGTTTGCTATTATCACGTCTGTTTCTTGGAAATTTGTCGGCCATACGAGGAAACAAATGTTGATTTGTTTATACGAACATTGCTATTTCTAATATATAAAGTGAAGATAATGTTAATGTTAGCCACCAAAGTCAGGCTCGTGCGAACGCTTGTATTCCCCATTTTTCTTTACGCGGCAGAGACGTGGACAGTGCGCGAGTTGGAAAAGGGGAAGATAGATGCGCTGGAAATGTGGTGCTGGAGGAAAATGCTCGGGATATCGTGGACGCAGTTCCGCACAAATGAGTCCATCCTCCAGGAGCTAGGCATCACGCAGCGTCTGTCGGCCGTAGTACAGTTGCGCATATTGCAGTACTTTGGTCATGTCTCTAGGCAGGTAACGACTCCATAGAGCGACTGGTCGTGCAGGGAAGAGTAGAGGGAACTAGATCGCGCGGCAGGTCACCTATGCGTTGGACTGATCAAATTAAATCCGCACTAGGAAACCGCGTATCTGATTGCGCCAGACAGTCTGCCAACAGGGAGAGATGGCGAAAGATCGTGCGGAGAGCTGTGTCCGCCTCTGCCACCGACGTGGACGCCTCGACGTGACCACGACCGCTCTGTCAAGAGTGAAACGGCAGAGAAGAAGAATGTTAATATGTGATATTTAGTGAAATAATTTTTACAGCTATCGATAGTTTTGAGATTAAATATAGATCGTAAGCAGCACTTTGTCTTTTAAAGATGATATCTCTATCGGTTGAGTTACTGCAGAAGATATCACCATACCTAAAGACGGATTCGAACTAAACCATGATAAACCGTTAATAGCACTTCAATATTTATAGTACGTGATAATTTATAGAACGCATATGCACCACTGCTTATTCTTTTGGCTTTGCTTATTAATTTGTTTCTGTCGATTGTTAAGCCTAAAAATTTTGCTTTTTTAGCTTTCTATATTTTATTATTCTTATATTAGATGTCAACACTAGAGAATAATGATGATCGTTGGCTATAGTGCATAATCAATGTGTTATTTATATTCATTTTTAAATTATTAATATACAGACACTTTCCGCTTCAATTAATGTATTCTTTATGTCCGTTTCATGCATAGATATAATAAAGAAGGAGATATTCCCGGTAGATGAAAATATATCGGAAAGTTGTGTCCCAAGTTCCCCTTACTACACGGCAACTACTACACATACAGTTCAGTAAAAGCAATAGAAACGCAGTCGCGCACACACACGCATTTCTTAAAACAGTACATACTACACAATCAATTATAAAACTTATCCCATCAAACACAGCGTGTATTTATCATGCACCGTACAACTTACCCACACAAAAACATCGGACGCTATCGCTGTGCTGTGCAAAAGCAATTTATTTTTTAAGTTACCGAATGTTACATTTACTAGTAGTTTTTCTTTTTCTTGGATTTCATTAAGCTGTTTTAAATGACACCATTTTATATGTCTGCCTTGATCGTCGACCATAATGCCATATGCTTCAAACGCATTTTTTAATAATTTAAGCATATGACAAGGATCGGGAAATATAAAAATTGGTTTATTTGTTATGGGATGGTAAAAAAAGGATTTAAAATTTTCTATATTAAGTGAGCATCCGAGTTTCTTTGCCATAGAAATATTTGCTGGACAACCGTCAAAGGTCAGCAAAGTTACTTCAATGCCAGTTTCTTCCAGTAACTCTAAACACTGCCTTACTAAGCTAGATCGCTGTTCTCCTGTAACGCCGGCTAAAGAAAATACCCTACTGGTATCTTGAATGCTCCGTTAATAGCAGTATTAGTACCAATATCAACATATCCATGCATTTTTTTACCGTCCCACTCAATACGCTGCCTGATCGCCATTTCGTCCGTTACTAAGTTACATAACAATTTATAGTTAGTATTACGAGCCTTATGCTTTAATGCTTTAAAAGATTCCTGTGTAAAACCTGGCTGCGCATCGACTGATTCGTACCATTTTTAATAATGCGTGAGTGAGATTCTGAATTTTTTTTCGTACATATTCGTATGCTTTCGGCGAATAAAAAGCAAACGTTCTAAGAGCTGGCGAATACTTGGTTTTTATGTTCTTATTACTTAATGTTTTACTTTCGTAACGAGCTATTAAATCATTTACACCGAGGTTCTCTTTTGCGGATTGGTCTGAATTCATAAACTTTTGTTCATGAATTTCTGTCAAAATATCTTTTAAATTTGAAATTTTTACGATATGATTTATAATGCTTTTTTTGTAGTCGTTTAATTTGTAAACTTTGTTTTTTGATCATGTTTTCTTTCTGAATAATTATGATGCGCATTCTCCGTTTTCGGGATGTTTCTATTATTTGGATGTTATCGGAAGCATCTGCTGGTGTCTAAAATATTTTAACATTAAATTATTAAATGTTACTTACATAATTCATTTAAAAGTAAAACAGTTTAAAAATTGCTTATCAAATCCTGGTCCTGGGGTTTCTGACTGTCTTGTTCCCTTTGGTGAATATTAAAGCATAATATGCGTATTAGAGATGGCTCATCAGATTGTCCGTTAGGCGATTTTGTGTGTTCAGATAACTCCAAAACATTTAATTCTGGTAATGGCTAAAAGAAAGAAACACACAATGCTCTATAATACAATGTAATTGTTTTCTGATGTTCGATTTAAAATCAAGCATGGTCAGAATGATTCTTATTTCAGAGGGATGCGCGATATAAGATTGGGGCTTGAGGGGATTGAGGCTAGTGTAAGATTGTATGTTGATCAAAATATGTTTCGCAACCGTTCAAATATGTATTTACACAATTAATCATTAGTTATTCAATAGATAATAAATGTCATGAGTTATTCCATAGAGTAATCTAAAGGTAGAGACATGTAAATGATTTAAATGATTATTATTCTCTAAATACATATTTATTACGATCGTGAATAATATTTATCAACATACAACCAAAAACATAAACCAAAAAGTAAATAATACTGATCTGCAAATTGCAAAAAAGGTAAGAAAATTTAGATTTCGTAGGCTACCTTGGCACTTTCGACTTAAGTCTTAATATTAAATTATCATAGTGATAGGTCAAATTGAAGTTGATGTTTACTTACATTACGATTTTGATCGGGACATTCCGGCCGTATAGGTTGTATAGAATCCTAAAAAGTTGAATGACTAATTTATGACTGCCCTAATACATAAGAATAGCTTTCAGTAATAAAATAAAATTTAAACCACTTCTGCAAAATCTGGTGCACTCTTAATCTTGGAATTGCCCATTCAAAAAGCCTGCGAGTTTTCTTTAGAGGCTGGAACATTTCTGCCTCAAAGTGACCCGAGCATATGGTGCTATTTTTTGTAGGGAACCAGTAAGGTGGCCTGCCTGTGGCATCAATCCATTCCTTTTTATATTCGCATCTTTTGGGAAGCTGAAAAGATACAAAAATAACTTACCTGTTCTATTATAGTTTTTAATTTGCATTTGTTTCCTTTTTATAATTTTACTTTAGTTTATTTGTTTCAATTATGTAAATGTAAAATAAGGGAAGTAGCGAGTCGGCCCCAACACAAGTATTGTAAATTACTTAATGGGGTTGCCTCATAATACACTTATGTACTGATTTTGAAACTATAAACAATTTTATTATTATTCCATTCATTTATTTTATTATACATATTTAATTACATTTTTAAATATTTCTATAAAATTAAAAAATAAACATTTATAATTATAAAAATTGTAGCCCACCGGTATCGGGAACAAGGTCCAAGCTACCGGTGGTCAGGGCCCCTGAGAGAAGAACCTCCTAACTATGCGCGCCGTGTCCAGGAGTACTGCTTTCTGGATCAAGCCCTTGATCCAGCTGCCCAACGAGAGCCTCTTTAGATGTTGGTCGAGGCTCTTGGCAATTATGCCATTGGCCGTCACGACTATCGCCACAATGACTGCTGTGTTCACATCCCAAATGTCGACAACCTCGCGAGCCAAGTCAAGATACTTCGTTTGTTTATCTTTCTCAGATTTCACGAGGTTCGCGTCATGAGGAACTGCTATATCAACAATCATTGCGCGACGCTCTAGTCGATCTATCACCACTATGTCAGGCTTATTGGCAACAATAGTCCTGTCAGTGATGATAGACCGATCCCAATACAACGTGCAATTGCCATTTTCGAGAACTGGGTCGGGCACATACCTATTTCTTAAACTAACCGAGTTAAAAAAAACAATATTTTAATTTATAACGCTGCTTGTTATGTTGACTATTTCGCTTAGCGGCTAATAGCATAGTGGTCACGTAACGTGAACTGCGCCGTCTGATAACTCAAGGAATCGCACTCAACTTCATGAAACCGGTTTCTGTCTGTGTTGCGGAACGTTTTTTGTTTTTGTGTGGTTTGACATGACTTATATTGAACTTTATGGTATTTGTTGTGCAAACTGCTTTCTTTTATTTTATTTTGTTTGTTATTTACAATAAATTATATTTATCGTTTACTACACGTTAACATTTATAATTATATTTATCTACTTTTACATTTCACCCCTACAAAACTGATTTACATCCGTACACTTCAACGAAGGTTCAATTGAAAACCAGCGTCAGGCAACTCCTAGTTGTCTGGCATTTTCTGAACTGGACCTATTTGGCGCAGCCGCGGGGCATACAATGTTTTTGTTTTAAAATTAAGCTGTCTTTTATTTGTATCTACAATGTGTGTCTGTGTGTGTGCCAAATAAACTAGTTTTCTTTCTTTCTTTCTATAGTACGGTACTTCCGATTCCACAAGATTGTGTTTAAGAGCAAGTTGCTGGTGGATAATCCTGGCTACATGGTTGTGCCTGTGCAAATAGTCTCCGTTAGCCAGACTAGAACAACCAGAAATAATGTGGCGGATGGATTCCCCGGGCCGGTGGCATGCCCGACATATGTCAACCGTTCCGTCCTTCACAATATATTTCCGGTAGTTGTTCGTCATCATAACTTTGTCCATAATCGCACAGACAAAACCTTCGGTTTTCCCGAAGAGGTCACCAAAACGCAGCCAGGCTACGGACGCTAAAAAGTCTACATCAGGTTCATGTAGGACCCGGTAAAAGCGTCCGTGAAGCTCCTTGCTCTGCCATACCTCCCTGCGGTCATTAGTATCTAATACCACAGGTTTGCGCCAGTTCTCGTTAGCCAAGGAGAGCGCAGTAAGGCCTTTGTCCACTGCTCCCACATCCCGATGCTTACCCAAGTCGGCCTCTAAGAGGAACTCCCTAAGGCTGCATATCTCGCGGTTGTGTAGGGTCTTAGCATTGAGGAAGCTACGACCCCCGCACTTCCGCGGGATATACAGCCTCATCACCGATGACCGTGGGTGATTCATCCGATTTGCGGTAAACAGCGAGCGTACCCTCCTATCCAGGGCGTCAAGTTCTGTCTGAGTCCATTTGAGTATGCCGAAAGAGTACATCAATACCGGCATGATCCAACCGTTAAAGGCGCACACCTTGTTTCCGCCTGATAAAAGACTATTTAGTACTTTGTTCAGGCGGCCAAAGAAGCGCTCCTTCAACGATTGTTTCATGTCATTAGCATTGCTTCCGACATACCCAAATACTTGTGAGTTTCGATTGAGTTGAGGGATCTAAGGTGTATGGAATCCGAGAGTTGGATTCCCACGGATTCCATATTTAATCTCCCCTCGCTTCACATGCATGACCGCACATTTGTCCACACCAAATTCCATACTGATGGTGCTACTGAAGGTTTCTGTTACCTTCAGTAGCTTCATCAGTTGCAAGTTGTTGGGGGCAAAGAGTTTCAAGTCATCCATGTAAAAGAGGTGAGATATGACCTGACCACCTCTTTTCAACCGGTAGCCTTGGCCCGAACCTTCCAGCAGTGTACTGAGCGGGTTGAGGGCCAGACAAAACCATAGTGGACTCAGGCTGTCGCCCTGAAATATACCACGCTCGATCCTTTTTGGGTCGCTGTTCGCCTGGATCTGTCGACATCCTGGATAGCGAAGGACTGTCCTCCACTGCCCCATACACGATATCAGGAAGGTGCGTAAAACTGCATCAACTTTATACAGCTCCAGCACCCTCACGAGCCATGTATGTGGCACCAAGTCATAGGCCTTCTTGTAATCTATCCAGCATGTCGACAGATCCCTTCGGGAACGACGAACCTGTTGGCTAATGGCAACATCGATGAGGCGCAGCTCCTTAGTACCGCGGGACCCGTTCCTAAATCCATTCTGAGAGGCAGACATTATTGAATTAGTTTCAATGTGACCATTAATCTTTGCTCTCAAAATGGATGTAAGAACTTTATAGACCGTCGGTAAACACGTGATCGGTCTATAATTCTTAGGCTCCGAGGTACTACCTGATTTGGAGCAGGTGGGTTATTCCTGTAGTTAGGAACTGGGGCAGTGACCCTGACTCTAAGGCAGACTGGAATTGAGATGCCAAGCGAGCGTGCGATCTTTTGAACCATTTGTTCAAAAAGTTGTGCAGCCCGTCCGGCCCTGGGGATTTCCAGTTAGGAAACGGACGGACTGCATGAGCTACATCTTGGGGCTGATGGTAATTGCCCCCATTTCTCCCAAGCCCTATAAACCCACCTCTCATTGCTTTGGAATGTGCGATTCTGAGTGTATCGCTCCACTCGCCCCTTGTACCGACGTATACGATTTGCTCATGCATAGATTTTCTGCTTCAGGAAGTCGATACACTCTGTGACGCGGGTCAGATAATCCCGAGGACTAGTATCAGTCCCCGAGAACGCCCGCCTCACAAAGCGCATCACTCTACGGCGAGTGTTGCCCTCCCTGAAGCAGATAAGTTTGCCGATGAGTGCTCTAGCCTCACTGATACGACGCTCGATCCTGCACTGCCAAGCTGGTACAGCTGGTCTTGTAGCTCTGTCACTGTTGGGAAATTTGACATGAGCTACACGACATGCCGCTGCAGCCGCACAGTACAAGATCGAGTGGGTATCGGCGAGGTCTTCGCTGCTATCAAAACAATTTGTTAGCTGCGAATCTAGAGCACACACCAGCGCCCTATTTTTATTATGCATGGGCAAACGAGGTAGACGGGACCTAAATTCAGGCGGTGTGAAGCGATACTCTCGGAAAGCAAAATGCAATGAGCGATTGAGGAGCGCTTTGGAGGACCAAAGCGCTCCTCAATCGCTCATTGCATTGGGTACTCACGGATATAGCCGCATCATCATCATCTTCACCGACGTTGTTGGGTCGCGGTGAAACACTAGATTGTATTTGCACCGCGGCCGGTGTTGAAGCAGCTGAGACGCGGCCTGTTCGTGATTCGCATTCGTGAAAAAGAAATGAATGTACATTATTGTTAAAAAGCGTGGGGTGCATTTAAAGTGAAAATATTATCAAAGTGATGATTCTTCTACTCATTATCTGTCAATAAAATATTTATAACTATTGACACTATGCACCCCACGCTTTTTTACAATAATGTACATTCATTTCTTTTTTACATTATTCTTAATCAAATTTATTAAATTTTAGTTTTCTGTTTTTTAGTTGGATTTTTCCATAAAAGCTTGTTTTTTTAGTTTTTTTAAACTATTTTTTTTTATTGTCAAAGGTTATTTAAATAGAATATGTGTGTTTTTGTGAACAATAAAAAAGTGTGTATTTATGGATAATGTTTTGCTTTGTTAGAATATTTTTTCATTTAAATTAATTAATCCTGGCGAATCTAATTAGGATAATCGGATATTTTAATTGAATTCTTGCATTGGCATCGATCCTTGACAGGTGTGCAAAGTTTGAACTAAATCTGATCGTTCAAAGTAGGGCAAAATCGAGCTCAAAAGGGTCGGTTACATACATACATACATACATACAGGTGAAGCTAATAAAAGCGTGTTAAAAAAAGTAAAAAACATTATTTCACATCGATGTTCCAACCGGGTTAAAACGGTTGACAAATTGAAAAATAAACTATAATCGCAATATTGTCGATAGCCTACGTTAGTAGATCTGTTTAAGCACATCACTAAAACGTCGCAAGAAGCAGCAGCCGTTCTACGCGATGCATCCGCTTTATACAGTATCGTTTTGTGATTTTTACATTACTTGTCCAGTCACTTAGAGGCAAACTTAGGTAGTGGTTAAGGAGCAATGTATTTATTGCAAAAATAGTACAGTCGCTGTGTTATTTAAAAACAAAAATGACATAGTAAGAGCATTCAATATTTTACGATTTGTTGTTTTCAATGATTTTAAAGACAAAAATAGTAAAATACTTGTACTTACATACCTATGATTATACATATTACATACATATGAAATAAAAATAAAAATAAATTACAACGAAGACAAGCTCGGACAAACTAAGGTAAAAAAACCATATTGTTCGAAGGAGCACAGCTGTTTAACGACCTACCAAATGACGTAAAAGATTGTGATAATATTAACAGATTTAAACTAAAGCTGAGAAATTACGTTTATGAAATGTAGTCATACCGCATATTAAATGTTAGCAATTACATGATTCCCATATATTTGTTTTGTATAACTTCACCAACACGCATCGGAGGCAAAATGTATTTATTTAGATATAAACAATTACTTTGTATCTCATTGTAAGTGAACCTATGTATTGTTCTTATGAGAATAAATTCTTTAAACCGATGATAAGTGATTCCATGATTTACAAAGTTTTGTTTTCGGCTTCGGTTTGTACAAAAAACCACTGCACAACACGGTATTCTTGTAACTTATCACGATCGCGGTCGAAAGCGCACTGGTTCGCAGAGACTGCCATTTTTGTCTATGACATGGTCAACGTGACCATGTCACGCGGACACGGACACGCCGCCTTGCCACTTCTGTTTTTTTATATTTCTATCAGCTTTCATGTGTATTTCTATTATGGCATGGAAAAGTTATCGTACTGTCATCCGCAAACAGTGGCATGGGATGTTTAATGGATTTAGGGAAGTCATTAATATAGAGAGTGAACAAGGGTGGTCCGAGATCATTTTCCTTTTTTTTTAGGATGGGAAATAATCAAATGACTTCTTCCACTCTGGGTGGAGCGGAAGGGCGTGTCAGTCATCCGTGTTCCTTCTAAAGCCTTTTTTGTTCCAGGGCTGCGGTGATTCTTTCGAACAAATCCGCAACCCTGGCAGGCTCTGGCCCTAGCGGGCCCCGTCTTCTATGCTGACATCTCTTTGAGGCGCGCGTGAAACACAACGCGCCATCGACCCGGACCTGCTGGTGATCGTACAGCGAGCCACCCAACGCTCGCCGTCCGCAGGCCCGCGCCTACGGTGGCCGGGAATCGCCCTGTGACTCCCGACGCCCGGGGCGTCTTCTCCTGTAGCGGCGGTTGGGGCGAAGGCTTTGCCTTTCCTTCGCGCGGCCCGCCTCCTCCTTCACTAGCATTTCTGCTTCGCAGAAGGAGGTTAGGCATCACTGCCTTGCGGAACTCCATGAGGGACGTACGCTCGCATGACGTGAAAATCTCTTCGCGTTTGGAGCTCATACATTTATTCTACTATTTTGCGTTACTTTTTTTTCTGTCTTGTAGGTATGATTGTATTAGATTAAATATATTTCCTCTCAAATATATTATGTTGGGCATAAATCAAATCCCTGTATCATGTCGCAGAAAATGGCACAGACTGGTGTATTTTTATCCATGTTTGCCATCACAGTTTGCAAAAAGTCGTATATGTCCAAGTTAATAGTTTTTTTCTCTCCAAATCCTTCTTGTTCATCACAGTGTAAGTATATGATTTTTTTCAAAACGTATATTAAGGTCCCTGTAAATATGTTTTTCAATGATTTTTAAAATTATTTGTGTTAGTGATATTGGCTTGTAAAATTCCATTAGCTCCCTATCCTGTTTCTTAAATAGTGGTGTTACAATTTATTTTATAGCGCATTCGGAAATATAACTTTACTAATGCTTAAATGAATAATGTAGCTTATGGGCACAGTTGGTTTCATACGCTATTTGTGAATGTTGTGAGATGAATGTGAGAAAATGTTATAGTGAGAGTGTAAGTCAGTGCGTGTAAGTGGCAGTGTCAAGCTTTATTTTATCAATTTAACTACTATTTCAGATTTTCAGCTTCGTCGTATGATATGTTTTGCAGCCAGGAAGTCAGTTTAACTTTGGTTTGTTTCCGAGTGAGATTTATTATTTTGCACTTTTTGAGCACATTGTTGTATACATGAATGAGTATGCAGATAAAGTGAGAGTCTTTTTAGTTGTTGTTATGTAGTTGGATTCCTAAGCTTTTGTTTTGTCAGTAAAAATCTTAAATCACTCCTTTTTAAAGTTGAGATGTGTCGTTGTCTTTGATGTTACGTACAATATATACAATTTCCTTACGCTGAGCAGCGTAGATTCTAAGTATAGTGTTTGTGTAGGAAAACGGTATGGCTTGTGTAGTAGTGTTTTGAGGACTGCGCGTTGTGCTCTGAGCGAGTGTTATTATGTGAGATTTTGCAGCTTCTCTCCAAATTCCTATGCAATATTGTATCAGCGACTGACACAGGGCTATATTATATACAAGTCTTTTTATGTTCACTGGTGCACAGTCTCATATCATTTACATTACATAGATTTGCTTCCGTACGCGTTTAGCAAGCTCCATAATTTGTGGGTTACAAGATAGTTGTTGGTCGATTATAACTCCCAGGTATCTTATTTTTTGCCAACTCTGTCAATATCACTGCATGAGCATTGGGTGTCAATGTTACGTGAACTACAGCAAAATTTACTATGAATTTTCAAGCTCCGCAGTGGTATTTTTGTAGCCAATGTTTTCCTGAAAGCTATGTATTTAGTCTTTTTGACGCTCAGTGTCAGCAAATTCATGTTGAGCCAATTCGCGATCGTTTTAAATCCTGTTTCTGCCTTATCGTATAAGTCTTTCCAATCAGTTCCGTAGAACAGTATTATAGTGCCGTCTGCGTAACAGATTAGGTCAGCGTTTGGGATGGTAAGTTTGAGTATATTGTCCATATTTATTGTAAATAGTGTTGGACCAGGTATGCTTCCTTGCGGGACTCCAAAAGTGATTTCCTTTTCTTCGCTGACTATATTTTCAACTCTGGTACGTTGCCGTCTCTTGGTCAGATAACTACGAAGTCAGCTAAGAGTTCTGTTGTTCCTCTTATTCCTAACCTTACAAGTTTTCTAAGAAGTATAGGTATAGAAATGGTGTCAAACGCCTTAGCAAGGTCTAAAAATATTCCAAGACAACGTTCGCCAACGTCTGTATGTTTGGCCACAATGTTTGTCAGGAGTTCGACAGGTTCAGTTATCGATTTTCCTTTTATAAACCCAAATTGCCTTTCTGAGAGAAGCGAGTTATTTTCTAGGTAATTTACTGTACGAATATTCATTAATTTCGCCAGAACTTTTGAGAAAATGCAACACAGAGAAATAGGTCTATAATTATCTGGAGAGTTCGTTGGTCCGGCTTTATGAATCGAAGACACTAGTGCCAGAGACCTGGTGCCAAGGATATCCTCGCCACATGAGCTACGCCCCTACGAATAGAGGATTAGAGGAAATGCCTCGCAATCACCTATTCCAAATCTTTGGAAGGGTCAAGCGTAACCTACCTATATCTAATAAGACCCCTCCCTAATAAGATCCCTACCTATAAGCGGACGTGGACGAACAGGGGTGCGTATGCTTCTATAGAAGCAGCTTACGCCATGGCGTGCGATTTTAGTTCGACTACGATTGTAGTTTTAGTTATATTTTAATTATCTTATTAAAATTGACTATGCACCACTTGTGCTTATTAACAACGCAGTCATACCAAAGCCCTGCCGGGGTAAAACCGCTAGAAAAGCACATCGCGGTTACTTTAACAAACAATGCGACAATTCACATTCATCCAGATGGGATTTACATCTATAATTTTTAATATTATAACATTAAATCACTCGGACGCTATCGAGTCAGAGAAAAAGAAGGTCATACTAATACAAAATATACCTAGCTCTTGAACCCACTCCGCAGATAACAAAGAAAATCAAATAGATACATTAACTGACATCAACGAAGAACTGTGGGCCACCAATATCAGTTGAGCGTGTTAAAAGAGAAAGGTTTTAATATTTATGTTTATTTGTGTCAAGTTTACAAAGTAAATAGATTCTTTAAATAAAACAAATTTTGATTATATTATTTAGTTTATTCTTGGATAACATTTAAAATACCCTATTAGTTTAAATTTACCTATACAATAATAAGAACATAGTAAACAAGTATACTTATCTATAGTTTATTCCACTTCAAGTACAGACCGACGTCCGTTCTCGACGACCGACACCCGACAAGTCCCGTTGATCAGGCGAGGCAACGTGTTTTATACAACAATCCCCACTATTCAACAGTTACAAACGGATAAACTATTTAAATGAAGAGTTCTCAAAAACGGTCGTTAAAATCTCAGTTTAGCTTAAAAATACATGACTTAGTTTAAAATGACAAACTTATTTTAGATTGATAATAATTGAGGATGTTTACAATTTAAATAAATTCAAAAAGTAACGTTCCTCAAATAAACAACAAATTTCAAATTCAATTTACAAAAATCGACAGTGTACGTTAGAAATTCATGTTAAATAATAAATTAACTTTAAAAAATAATTGAGTATGTTTGGAATCAAAATAACAATATTCTAACAAGCGCATGGTGACAACTAGTCACCCTCTGCGAAAGGCTATGTATGCCCTATAAGTAGAGTTGGTATCAACCTCCATGACGCCCTCTTACTATCCTCTCTTCAGGATGGACCATAGTTCCCTAAAGTTGTATGTATATTTCTCAAACTGGAGTAACTTCAGCCAATCTGACCATAACATTCTGTCTTCATCTTTGAATAAGTGACCTTCTCTTCCTCGCCCGGCTGCATCTCTCACGCACGTACCAGTCCATTTTCAGTATCCACATGAAAAAGAATAAACCAATTAATAAACTATTTAAAAAAACTAAAATAATGGTTTGTTTACATGAATTCAATAACAATGCAATTGACATTTATTTTGACATCGCATTTTATTTTCTAAAAACGATAATTCGGCCTTTCTAATATGGAACCTATTTACATGAACGATATCTAAGAAACTTATCCGAACTGTCAATAAATATTTTTTTAAAGTTCCCCTATACAACCTACGTAGTTTCATACTCCTAACTGTCTGTCGCCTAAAATTATAAATAATCACTTCCATTCATGGAATTCTGTCTAACCTGTACTTTTTATATAAACTGTGGCACAACATGACAGATTTTTTTCATATTATTTATTTATTGCACACAATGTACGCACAGTTACAGACTCAACTAAACTTTGTGAGTACATTACCCTGTTAGGGCGCAGCAATCAACTTATAGCTAATGATAAAATAATAATCTTTATATAATAACAATAAAAGGAATACACAACGCTAACATTATTATTAAGAACTATAGCTGTCAATTTTTGGGTATACGTTTGGTTATTTTTTACTTAAAAATACTAATGTAGTTATTATATAAATATTTGACAAAACTGTTGCTCTGTAGGTACAAACTGTTATAAATAATATAATTTACAAAACACTAAAAATATATAGGTAACATGCTCTATTTTAAGGTAATATCATCAAAAAATTATTTAATGCAATAATAACTTTTTTCTAAGAGTATTGATTAAAGTCTGGCTTTAAATATACATAATGTTTTTATGGACCGTATTGTTTCGGGTAATCTGTGGTATATTTGGATGCTCCGGTATTCTGGGCTATTTCTGTACATATCTAGTCTCGGTACTGGTAGAAATAATTTGGTTTTACGACGCTCATTCAAAGTCAAAATTAAATAAGTTTATGTTCTTTTTAACAAATGTAGCTCAAAAATCCTAACATTACATTAACATTATTTATATACTCGAAGTATATAAATGCAAGGTAATGTTGGGAATTTTTCTTGTATGAAGTAGGGTTTGCAACTATTTCTATGTTTAATATGGAATATGATTCGGAGACGTTTCTTTTGGGCGATAACATAAATAAGTCTTTCGCACCAACACTGTGGCCCCACATAATGATGCCATAGCGCAGCCACGTAGGCATACGCGTAGTATGCAGAGAGAGCGCAGGCAGTCTTAGTGTTTGTCTTGAGTACACTAAGAACATCGGAACATTGTGATAGTTTAGTTTTTATTTTGTCTACGTGTTTTTTCCAGTTTAAATGAGTATCTAGGGTAATTCCTATTAGATTAAATTCTTCTACTTCTTCAATTTTTACATTGTTTGTTATAGTTTATTTTTTTTTTGTTATTGACTTCTAGGTTATGGTTTTGTAGCCAAGATTTTGTTATATTATAAGTTTCAATTATTTGGTTATTATACTCTAGGTTGTTTGTAGGACTTTTAAAAAGTATAGAGATGTCATCGGCGAATAACACACATAGATGCTTGCATATTTTTGGTAGATTGTTAATAAACATAGATAAGAAAAAGTATACACCCTATCACACTACCTTACGGAAGCGTACGATCAGGGACGTTTGAGTATCTGTTACATTTAACACTGCAGCTGCTAGAAGACTATGCATTTATTTATCTAGTCACCTATATAATAAGATAAACAGAACCCAGATCATTACTTCTATTACGACCAGGGAAGCCAAATTTAAAATTAAGTCGTGGCTACTGACACCAGATTATAAAAAAACATAAACCATTTTGAAATAGGTTTAAATATTTATTTAGCTCAAATAACACAGCATCCACGTGTGCACCCTCTCATTGGCCTCCATAACTACATTCACATACACACCATCATACTCATACGTTCCTTACTCTCCACACTAACTCATGTAATGAAATTGTGATATTTGTGTGGGAGCTAGGTTTCGGCTCCCACTTTGTGTGCGCTGGATTGGAGAATATTTACTTAAGTTCTAATAAAAGACCCCCAATTCACTTGAAGAAGACTTATTTATTTCCGTATTACACCACATAGATTTAAATACACAATTATTTACACAATACTGAACTTATACTGAACTGACATTATTACTTCTAAACAAGTATTATAAGAATCTGGATCAACTGTGTCGTTCCGTTTTTTTTTTTTTTTTGTGAGTGGCTTCTCGCAGTTCAACCTATAAGGTTGTCGACTGCTTAACCGGGCTTGCCTGTGGTGGCCTTAATATAATATTAAAGCCTCCAGCCAGGGCTTATAAAAAACTTACAAACTAAGCGACTACACGCTAAGGGCACCCCCTGTGGGGTACGGGCCTCGGCTTAGGGCGTCGCTGGGGAGAGGACAGCTAGGGACGGGCTGGATCGAACTGGAATTATTATTAAGAGGCGAATTTAAGACTACAGGCTCAGCGGCGCGGGCTGGCTCGAGCAAGGGTCGGGGCGGATTTTGACGGGGACGTCGCGGCGGGCCTCGGCGGCGAGGGCGGAAGGACGGCAGTCATGGTTTGCGAAGAGTGCTGGTCTCTTTGCGACTCTCTTGGAGGAGAGTGGTAGAGTCGTCGGGCGTGACAAGGGTATGCCTCGGTCGGCGTACCTTGGAGATGCGGGAGGGTTCGTATCGGGCGGCCAATGCGATAAGGGGGTTACGGTGATTTACAGCAGTGTCGAAGAAACGTTTGGCTATGCGTTTCATGAACTGCTGTATGGTGGGCAATTTGAGATCTACATGTAGAGTCTCATTTCGGACATAGAAGGGGGCACCCGTGATTTTGCGCAGGAAACGGTTTTGGAGCGTCTGCATCCTGTGGAGATGACGTGGCTTTGCGTGTGCAAAGACGGCGCAAGCGTACGTCATGATGGGACGGATGACCGCAGTGAAGAGTCGCAATTTGCACTTGAGTGACAATTTGCTACGGGCGGTCGTGATATAATGAAGCCTTCGCTGAGCGAAGGCGGCGCGAGAACGGGCCTGCCTTATGTGCTCAGCAAAGGTGAGGTGGCTGTCCAGGATGATCCCCAGATATTTGGCTTGCTTCTCCCAGGGGATCGGCTTGCCATACATGGTGATCGGACGAGGGGGAGGGGGTTTGAGCCGCGGTTTCGTAAACAGAATCGCCTGACTCTTGTCGGGGTTAACCTCGATTCTCCATTTCCTGAACCATCTGCCCAAGATGTTTGCAGATGTTTGGAGAGTGCGAGCGATAGCGTCAGGTTCGCGACCGGTGTAGTAAATGGCGGTGTCGTCGGCGAATAGGGCCAACTGCGCCTTTTTACTTTTGGGGATATCGCTGGTGAACAGCGTAAAGACTAGGGGGATAGCACTGAGCCCTGGGGGACTCCTGCTCGGATGGGGTGAGGGGACGAGAGTGCACCCTCAATGCGGTAGCGAAAGGTGCGGTTCGACAAAAAGTCTCGCAAGATGAGCACGAGACGGTCTGGCACGCCGAGTTGGTAGAGCTTGTAAATTAAGCCATTGTGCCAGACTTTGTCGAATGCTTTCGCTATGTCGAAGAACAAGGCACCCGTCATCGAGCCACGCTGGAAACCAGCGCTTAGATGCTCGACGATGCGGTGAACTTGTTGGATGCACGAGTGTTCGGTTCGAAAACCAAACTGCTCGTTGGGGATAAGACTCTTTGCTTCGGCATAATCCTTGAGCCGCTTATAAATAAGCCTCTCGTAGATTTTGCCGAGAACGTTGAGTAGACTGATGGGACGGTAACTGGCGGGATCAGACTTAGGCTTGCCTGGTTTGGGGATGCCGATAACGGTGGCCTGTTTCCATGCTCGGGGGAACATGTTATTGCTTAATGCGCCATTGAAGATGGCAGTCATAAGCACTATTAGTTGGGCGGGGAGGAGTTTAAACACCTTGTTGGTGATGCCGTCGGAGCCTGGGGCTTTCCTAGGTTGGAGCCTTTTGATGATCTCCTGTACCTCGTCGGGCGTGACGGGGGGCAGAGGATCATCAGGATCTTCGACTGGTGGGAGGGAAGCTCTACGTTCGACTTCAGCATTCACCATGTCGAGGTGAGCTTGGTCTACTGGTTGAGAGCTAGGAGAGCATTGAGCCTCTAGACTGTCGGCTAGACATTCCGCTTTGTCAGAGTTGTCAAAGGCGACACTCGTGTCGGGGCGGATGAGAGGGGGCATTGTGGCCTCTTCTTTGGAACGTAACTTCCTCTGAAGGTGCCAAAAGGCGAGATGGGTGGGCTCGAGCTCGCTGAGCGTCTTGTCCCAGCGTGCGGTACGCAGCTCAGCAGTGCGTTTCCTCACAGCTCGCTGTAAGTTGCGCATGTGAGCTTTGTTCGCGTCGCAGGGAAAAGCGCTGTACGCACGAATGGCTGCGTTCTTCTCGGTTATCAGATTCCGTACATCGTCCGGCATTTTCCAGCGGTGGTCTTCCACCACTGGAACCTCCCTTGAACATTCGTTCAGGACGGATTGAACGTGATCCGTAAGCGAGTCGATCGCCGCCGTCGTGTCAGCGACTGAGACGATGTGGTCGGGGATGTTGTCTAGGTGAGGCGACGTAGTGGATTTCAGCCTTTCGCTTACTTTCCTCCAGTCGGTGATCACTTGAGACGGGGGAGGTTGGTCGGGGTCGGGCTGACCCGAGCGAGGGCCTAGGTGCATGGTCACTGGACGGTGGTCTGAGTTGAGCTCGTGTGTCGTTTCTATAGATAGCAAACGGAGGTTTACGTTCTTTAGCAACGCCATATCGAGAACATCGGGCCTTTGGTTGGGATCGTGCGGGAAGTGAGTTGGCGTCATCGGAGCGATGACGTCATAGTTGAGGGTTGCACCTAGGTTTAACACCACCCTGCCTCTTGCATTGGTTGTGTTGCAATTCCACGCGGGATGTTTGGCGTTGAGATCTCCCGCTAATATAACGGAATCACTCAAGCCAAAGAGGGTGGTGAAGTCGCTACTGAGTGCGATGGGGTCGTCAGGCGTGGGAGACGAGGTCGAGGGCGGGTAATAGGCAGAGATGATGGTGATCGGTTGATGACCAGTCATACGTAGCCGACAGGCTGAGTACTCGAGTAACGAGCGGGGGGCAGGAGGAATCAAGGGGATTTTTTTTTTTTTTTTGACGATGACCACTCGCAGTTCAGCACACTAAGGCTGGTTACTGCTTAACCGGACTATCCTGTGGTGGCCTTAAATGACTCTAAGGCCCCCAGCCAGGGCTTACAAACTAAATAAAACTAAACTAAATGACCGCTCGCTAGGGCATCCCCTGCGGGATAAGGACCTCGGCTAGCGGCGTCATTTGGGAGGAACAGCAAGGGACAGGCTGGGTCGTAACATTATTTAGGGAATTTAAAACTACTGGCTCAGCGACGCGGGCTGGCTCGGTAATCAAAGGTCGGGGAGGGTTATTACTGGGACGTCGCGACGGGCCCCGGCGGCGGGGCCGGAAAACGGAACGCGGTCTGTGTCTTGTATGTTTTCGAAGAGTGCTGGTTTCCCTACGGCTCTCTTGAATCTGGGTGATGGGGTCGTCGGGCTCGACGAGGGTATGCCTCGGGCGGCGAATCCTACTGATCTGTGAGGGAGTGTATCGGGTGGCCGATGCGATAAGGGGATTTTGATGTTTTGAAGCAGTTTCGATGAAACGCTGCGATAGTCGTTTCATGAACTGTTTCACTGTCGGGATTTTGAGGTCGACGTGGAGTCGTTCATTCCTAATGAACCACGGGGCGCCCGTGGCCTTTCGGAGAAATCGATTTTGAACTACTTGCATCCTATGGATATGGTGCGACTTTGCGTGCGCGAAAGTGGCGCACGCATACGTCATTATGGGGCGTATGCACGTCGTGAAGATGCGCAGTTTGCATCTTAGGGACAGCTTGCTACGTGCATTCAGCATGGAGTGGAGCCTACCGAGAGCGAAAGAGGCACGAGAACGTACCTTCTTTATGTGCTCAGCGAACGTAAGGTGACGGTCGAGGATCACACCTAGATATTTGGCTTGCTTCTCCCAAGGGATCGGCTTACCAAACATGGTGATCGGGCTGGGAGCGGGTCTGGAAAATCGGCCTCGCGTTTTGTCAAACAAAACCGCTTGGCTTTTTTCGGGGTTAACTTCGATCCTCCACTTTCGGAACCAGACGCCTAGGGCGTCGGCCGATTGTTGGAGGACTCGAGCTATGCACTGTTCGCTTCTGCCGGAGCGGTAAATGGCCGTGTCGTCGGCGAACAGGGCTAAGTGCGTCCCGGGGAAGGTCGGGATGTCGCTAGTGTACAGCGTGAACGCTAGAGGCGAGAGCACACTGCCCTGGGGCACTCCGGCGCGAACGGGATGGGGGGCTGAAAGCGCACCCTCGATACGGTATCGAAAGGTGCGGTTCGACAAATAGTCTCGTAAGATGAGCACGAGACGATCTGGCACACCGAGTCGATATAACTTGTATATCAGACCGTTGTGCCAGACCTTGTCGAAAGCTTTCGCCACGTCGAAGAACAGGGCTCCCGTCACTTGGCCGCGCTGGAAGCGGTCGCTGATATGCTCAACGATGCGGAAGACCTGTTGGGCGCACGAATGGTTGGCTCTAAAGCCGAACTGCTCGGGGGGAATCAGGCTCTTGGCCTCGACATAGTCCTTGAGTCGCTTATAAATAAGTCTCTCGTAGACTTTGCCTAGGCCGCTGAGCAAACTGATGGGACGATAGCTGGTCGGGGAGGACTTGGGCTTCCCTGGTTTGGGGATACCGATAACGGTAGCCCCTTTCCACGATTGTGGGAACATGTTGTTGGACAGAGTGCCATTGAAGATGGCCTGGCATGGTCATCAACATCATCAGGGAGGCGGGGAAGAGACGGATCACCCTGTTGGTGATGCCATCGGACCCAGGGGCTTTCCTGGGTTTGAGTTTGCCTATGATCTCCTTTACCTCGTCCGGAGTGACGGGGGGCAGGGGGTCATCGGGGTCCTCGACGGGGGGGATGGAAGCTCTACGTTCGACTTCAGCATCCACCATGCGAAGGTGAGCTTGGTCTACTGGTAGAGAACTGGGAGTGCATTGAGCCTCCAGGCTGTCGGCTAGGCACTCGGCTTTCTCGTCGTCATCGAAGGCGACGGTGTTATCTGGGCGCGTGAGGGGTGGCATAGAGGTGACCTCAGCAGATCGTAATTTCTTCTGAAGTTTCCAGAATGCCAAGTGGTTGGGTTCGAGGTCGCCCAGCATCTTATCCCAGTCAGCGTTGCGCAGTTCATTAATGCGATTACTTACTTTACGTTGTAAGTAGCGCATGTGAACTTTGTTATTCTGACAGGGGAAGGCGCTGTAGGCACGGACAGCCGCGTTCTTCTCCGTCAACAGGTCACGCACATCGTCTGGGAGCTTCCAGCGATGATCGCTCACCGCCGGAGTCTCCCTCGAACACTCGTTCAAGACGTATTGCACGTGACCTGTGAGAGAGTCGATCGCAGCCGTCGTGTCGGCGGCGGTCTCGATAAGGTCGGGGATTTTGTCCAAATGAGGTGACTTTGTGTCTTTCAGCATTTCGCTTACTCGACTCCAGTCAGTGATCACTCGGGTCGGTTGTGCGGGGTCCATGGGTCCTGATCTAGGAGCGAACTCCATGACCACGGGCCGATGGTCCGAGTTGAGCTCGTCGATCGCTTCCACAGAATGCAACCGTGTCAACTTACGGTTGCATTCTTCATTCTTGAGGGGAGCTACGTCGAGTACGTCGGGGCGGTGGGTGGGATCGTGAGGGTAGTGTGTAGGATGCATCGGAGCGATGACATCGAAACATAGGGGCCCGCATAGATCAAGCACGGCTCTGCCTCTGGCATTGCTCGTGTGACTATTCCAGGAGGGGTGTTTGGCATTGAGATCCCCCGCCAGAAGGATGGAGTTACTCATACCGAAAAGTTTGGTAAGGTCATCTTTTATGGCGGAGGTGTTCTCCGCCGGGATGGCAGGTGGGACGTAAGTGGAGATGACCGTGATGGGTTGGTGGCCTGTCATGCCCAGCCGACAGACGGAGACCTCAAGTCTAGAGAGGGCGGGCGGATCCATAGGGATGCAGTACAGGGACGACTTATAGTAAATAAGAGTCCCTCCCCTATGACATCGAGTCCTGTCGTTGCGAACTATACGATAGTTCGCAATTTTCGGGTCTCGATGGTAAGGTTTGAGAAAGGTCTCCTGGACCAGAAGAATATCTAACCTATGGTCGCGGAGGAACGTGGCGACCTCGTCACGTTGGCTTGGAAGGCCATTGGCGTTGAAGAACCCTATCCGGAGGGGCTTCGGTTTAAACCTACGCGCGGGGGGAGACCTATCCATTAAGTGACGCGTAAGTTTCTACGTGGCGCACTACGTCGCCAAATTGGGCAAAGACAGAGGCGTGGTCGCCTCTGCACACCTCTAGGGCCCGGGCCATTGCCAGGGCTCTAGGGGAGTAAAACGCGTTGAATGTGACCAGGATGATGTTCCTGGTCACATCTCCGCCGGCGGTTGCCTTAGGAGTAGGTGGGGGGAGGGCCGGTGCCTGGAGCACGGGGCGCCCTGCGAGCGTTGCCCGAGTCGCCGTCGGCGGGGAGAAGGGCGGGATGGCCATGTCCAACTTCAGGTCCATGAGGGCCGGAATGGCCCTTGTGGCCGGGGCGAGTGGAGTCGCGGTGTTGGGTTGTGGGGCCTGGCGAGCGGCAGTCCTTAGGGCCGGAAAGTGGGCCCTATGGTTGCCGTTCCATGGGTTCGGACGCTGGGGGCCCGAGGCCCCCGAAGGATTTCCCACTAGTGTGGGGCACTCCCTCTGCTGGCGCGCGTGAGCACGCTTCGCCAGCTTGGGGGCGGAGGATTTTGGCGCCTTGGGGCAACCCCGGTAGTTAGCCGGGTGCCCTGTTGCGCCACACAGCACACAGCTGGGTGGCTCGGCGCACAAGGTACGGTCCTTGGGGCGAGGGCAGTCAGCGGTGCCATGACTCCCCAGACACTTAACGCAGCGGGGTTTGCCGTGGCAATTCCCCTGCGAGTGTCCGTATAGTTGGCAGCGATGACACTGTCCAACTATGCCACTGCGGGCGGGGGTCTCCACCTTGAGGCGAGAGAGGCCACAAATTTTGGAGAGGGCGAATATGGGGTGGTGGCCCACGGTGGGGTCGCAAACGACCAACACCATGTCGTATGCAGCGCCCCCACGGCGGTGCATACGGTGGACCTGTGCCACCGGAATGTTCTGCGACTCAAGGTCGCGGCGGATATCCTCCACTGATATCTCGCGCGGGACGTTGCGCACGACGGCGCGGGTTTGTTTCTCCTCCGCGAAAGCGAAGGAGTGGAACGGGATGTTCCTGGCTACTAAGAGCCTGTGGAGTTCCCTATAGTCGGTCGCAGTGGGGACCGTGACCTTAATGCCCGCTTGGACGGCACGGGCATTAGTGAACTTAATTCGGCGTTCATTGCACGCCGTGGAAACATCTGTCCACTTCCCCTTGTCGTGAATGAACAAGGGGGGGGGTGCGGACAGTTTCCGGGGGAGGGGGGCAACCGGGGCGGCAATGGCCATTGGGCTGTTCGGGCGGCTGGCCTGTTGGGGGACACCAACAGGTGAAGCGGCGCGAGAGACGGGGGCAGAGGGGGTGGGGGAAAGAGCGGGGGGAGAAGGTGCCTTGACGGCAGTCTTCTTAGCTGCGGGTGCAGCTTCCGTCTTCGGGTTTCCCCTCTTCTTCCTATTTCCTCCGGCGGCAGCGCCGCCGTAGGAAGAGTCCGAAGAGGAGGAACTCGATCCGGTGGAGGGGGTGTCGGAGTCATACTCCATGAGGGGGGGGGGGGTGAGCTCGACCTCTGGGTGAGGGAGAGTTGGGTGTCGGCATCGCTATGTGCGATGTCGATGATGGGCGAAAGAGGATAAGCCGCTGAGGCTGAGTCCTGAGGGGGTGCGGGGGGGGGGCGTCTCGGTCATGGCCTTTAATTGGGGGCTTAGATCGTTCGCAACGCGGGGGTCGCAAATGTGTGTGAGCATCAGCTTACACATTGACATTAGGCCCTCGATTGAGGGGCCTACGGGGGCGGGGGGGGTGACCACCTGAGGGGCGGCCATGTTGCTGAGCAACTAAGAAGGGCGGGGGGCAAGAGCTTGCCTACCTACACCTCGAGGAGACACGTCAGACGTGAGCTCCCCGAGTGACAGTTTCCCCCAAAGCTCCCTTCCCTTGGGTGTTTCCTACGTGTTATAGTCGGTGAGAAGAAAACCCAAACAAACTCACCGACAACACAACTGTCTGGCCTGAAGGGCCTCTATCCTATCTTCCCGGGTGGGAGTACCCGGGAATGAGTACCCTCCCTGTCGGGTAAAGACAGGGAGGTGCGTACCTAAGGTGTTCCCTAAGCTTGTCAACCCGTTGCCTATCTTAATGTGCAAACGGGGCCCTAGGGTCTCACGACCGGTCCGGTTCGTTGGGGTTGAGACACCCAACCGACCCGGGTGAATGCTGGAAGAGAGCGGGGTTAAGCACTGGGCGCGACTAGGAGATCCCCCAAGGCCGCGATTCCAGTGCCCTTCCGACTTTACCTAACCCTGAAGGGGCTAGGTAGGTGTGTCATGTCCACACCACTTGGGTTCGTTGACACCGTAAGGTTTCCCTCAAGTACCACCGAAAGTGGGTTTCACTCAGGAAGAGCAAAAAAAACGACGAAACGATTTGTAAATATCAAATGTTTGCACACTTGATACCTACAAAGCGCGTAGCAACAGCTGAATGTTACGACAATGTGCGTAGGCACAAAGCGTAGCAAAACAAACTGCTGCTACGAAACCGTAGCACACTCGTAGCAGTGCTACGTAGTGTCGGGCGGGCGACTCGATGCGGCACAGGTGGCGCGCGGCCGCTGGGGCGTAGCGCCGGGTGGCTCGTAGGCGAGTTCGTAGCACAGAGAGACGTGCGTTCGCTCGGAACGCGCGAAGCGGAATAATCAAGGGGATTTTTTTTTTTTTGTGAGTGGCTTCTCGCAGTTCAACCTATAAGGTTGTCGACTGCTTAACCGGGCTTGCCTGTGGTGGCCTTAATATAATATTAAAGCCTCCAGCCAGGGATCAAGGGGATGCAGTACAGCTCCTTTTGATAATAGATCAGGGTACCTCCGCCGTGACAACGCGTCCTATCGTTGCGAACTATACGGTAGTTGGCAATTCTAGGGTCGTTGCGATGGGGTTTTAGGAAAGTTTCCTGGATGAGGAGGACGTCTAGTTGATGGTCGCGGAGGAATTTGGCGATCTCGTCTCTTTGGTTGTTAATGCCATTGGCATAAAAGAATCCTAGTTTGAGGGATCGGGGTCTGTTAGAATTAGTGCATGGCTGCGATTGATGACTAATCAATGGATACATTGATTAGTCATCAATCGCAGCCATTGCGTCTAATTGGTCCAAGATGGGCCTGTAGGCGTTAAAGATCTTATTCGCCTGAACTGGAGATAGATGTAAAAGTCCATCGTTTCCTCTGAACTTGTTGAGTTCAGCACTCATGGACCTTGCCTCACGGGTCATGAACAACAAGTACGCTTCGGTGATTGTTTCACCCACGTTAGGCCAGTTGTTCTTTGAGAGGGGGAGTGTGCAGCGCTCCTGCACTGCTGCGGGTGCAGCGGTGTGTTGGAGCGCAGGCAAGGGAGCAGCCGGGACCACTGGAGTCACGGGCACGGGGATCGGCGCTGGGACGGGCGTGTCCATTAGCGCTGGTATGGGCTGGGAAGTAGTGGCCACCAAAGCTGGGAACGCTTTCTGGTGGTTCAGCCAGTTCCATGGAGAGGGTCTCTGTGGAGCGAGCCGTTCGGGCATTTCCGAGGAGGGAATCCTCTCGGGTGGAGATTCGCGTTGCTGGCGGGCGTTGTGGCGCTTAGCCAGTTTGGGGGCGATTTTGGGGGCCTTAGGGCATCCCTTGTAATTTGCCGGGTGACCGGACTGGCCGCATAATAATACGCAGCTGGGAGGTTCTGCGCATTGTGAGCGGTCTTTGGGACGCTCGCACTCGCTAGTGCCTTGCTCGCCCAGACACTTAACGCATCTGGGCGTCGCATAGCAATTGCGCTGGGAGTGTCCATAAAGTTGGCAGCGGTGACACTGGCCAATTGCAGTCGGGCGATTCGGCTTCTCAATTTGGATGCCGGTAAGGGAGCACACTGATTTTATCTTGAAGATGATGATGTGATGATGTGATGACCCTCGGTGGGGTCGCATACGACAAGGACCATGTCGTAATATTCTCCTCCTCTCGCTTTGTGTAAGCGGTGTACGGCGGAGACGGGGATGGATTGGGCGAGGAGGTCATCCTTGATGTCCTCTGTGCTAATCTCTTTGGGGACGCGTTTTATCACCACTCGGGTGGGCGTGTCCTCTGGAAGGGAGTAAGTATGAAAGGAGATGTACCTTTCACGTAGAGCGCGGACAAGGTCGCGGTAGTCATTTGCTGACGGAACGACTACTTTGATCCCGAGTTGGCAGGCCTTGGCGTTTGTGTAGTTGATCTTACGAACAACACACATCTTGGACACTTCGGTCCATTTCGCCTTGTCCTGAATGTACAAGAGCGGCGGAGGGCGTTGCTTCTTTTGAGAAGCTGATGCGGGGGCGTTGGGGCTGCGCGGATGGTTGGCCTGTGAGGCGGGGGCAGCGGAGGTGGAGGGGGAGGGGGAGGGGGGAGACGCAACAGACTTCTTGGCCCTGCTGGTTTGGGAAGATTTACCCTTCTTCCTCTTTCTACCGGCGACTTCATAGCCGTCGTCGGAGGAAGAGGCGTCATAGGATTCTTCCGATTCGGAGGGAGGGTTGGAGCACGGCACTGACGTATCCATGTCCATTAAGGGCTCAATGGGCTGTTGGGGAGCGGTCGGCGCGGCGTCTATTGTCCTCGGGACAATAGCCGGTTTCGTCTTTGATGACGAGGCGGCGGCGGTGTCTATTGTCTTATGGACAATAGTTGGTTTCGCGGAAGGGACAGCGGCGGCATCTATTGTCTTGTGGACAATAGCTTGTTTCGCGGAAGGGGTAGCGGCGGTGTCTATTGTCTTGGAGACAATAGCCGACTTGGGTTTCGCGAAAGGCGCGGGGGCTGGGGCTCTGTTATTAGGTACCGTTTTCGGTACCCAATTTGAGGCCGGGTTTTTTTCCGCAGGCGGTGGAGATAGTGGGCTGTCCAGGACGTCGCTGAAACCAGCGACGGAAGCCTCTTCAGCCGAGGTTCACGGATTGGGGGTTTGCTGCATAGCAGCAAGTTTTGTGCCATATTTGGCGAGGAATTCGGGGTCCTTTAAAAGGACCTCCTTGACGAACGCTAAAATTATAGCGTCCGTCATCATGAGTGGGGGGACCTAATATCGCGGAATGGTGGTGGATTATTTCCCACGAGGGACCTAAACCCTAACAACCTAGCTCCCCGGGTGGATGGGCCCGGGGGTGTGTGACCCTCCCAGTCGGGTATAGACTGGGAGGTGAGTACCTATTGGTGAGCCCTAAGCTTGTAACCGGTCGCCAGTCTTATTGTGCGAACCGGGCCCTATTTGGGTCTAGTGCAAAGGGGTAGACACACCCAACCAACACTAGGTGTGTAGCTGTGAAGAGAACTCGAAGACTTAGGTTTGACTAGGAGATCCCCCAAGGCCAAAACCTAGCTCCCGACGCCAATTCACTGCTTCACCCTGAAGGGGATCAGCGGGTGTGTTGGGTCAACACCCCCTTGGTTTCGTTGGCACCGTAAGGTTTCCCACCAAGGACCACGAAACTGTGGTTTTTCCCTGAAGGGTCACTACGTTTTTTGACTTTTCCGTTACGGAAACAGGATAATCGTCCGCTGCCTTGAAAAAGGCGGCTTCGGATCTAGAGTTGTAGTCAGCGACCACAGATGACGTCACGGCGAGAGCGGGACGGTACGATGTAGAGCACAACACAACACGATAGCGGGCGAGCGGCGGGGAGCGGCACGTCCGTCACGGGCGAGCGTCGGGCGAAGAGCGTGTCGTTCCGTATTTTTTTTTTTTTTGTGAGTGGCTTCTCGCAGTTCAACCTATAAGATTGTCGACTGCTTAACCGGGCTTGCCTGTGGTGGCCTTAATATAATATTAAAGCCTCCAGCCAGGGCTTATAAAAAACTTACAAACTAAGCGACTATACGCTAAGGGCACCCCCTGTGGGGTACGGGCCTCGGCTTAGGGCGTCGCTGGGGAGAGGACAGCTAGGGACGGGCTGGATCGAACTGGAATTATTATTAAGGGGCGAATTTAAGACTACAAGCTCAGCGGCGCGGGCTGGCTCGAGCAAGGGTCGGGGCGGATTTTGACGGGGACGTCGCGGCGGGCCTCGGCGGCGAGGGCGGAAGGACGGCGGTCGTGGTTTGCGAAGAGTGCTGGTCTCTTTGCGACTCTCTTGGAGGAGAGTGGTAGAGTCATCGGGCGTGACGAGGGTATGCCTCGGTCGGCGTACCTTGGAGATGCGGGAGGGTTCGTATCGGGTGGCCGATGCGATAAGGGGGTTACGGTGATTTACAGCAGTGTCGAAGAAACGTTTGGCTATGCGTTTCATGAACTGCTGTATGGTGGGCAATTTGAGATCTACATGTAGAGTCTCATTTCGGACGTAGAAGGGGGCACCCGTGATTTTGCGCAGGAAACGGTTTTGGAGCGTCTGCATCCTGTGGAGATGACGTGGCTTTGCGTGTGCAAAGACGGCGCAAGCGTACGTCATGATGGGACGGATGACCGCAGTGAAGAGTCGCAATTTGCACTTGAGTGACAATTTGCTACGGGCGGTCGTGATATAATGAAGCCTTCCCTGAGCGAAGGCGGCGCGAGAACGGGCCTGCCTTATGTGCTCAGCAAAGGTGAGGTGGCTGTCCAGGATGACCCCCAGGTATTTGGCTTGCTTCTCCCAGGGGATCGGCTTGCCATACATGGTGATCGGACGAGGGGGAGGGGGTTTGAGCCGCGGTTTCGTAAACAGAACCGCCTGACTCTTGTCGGGGTTAACCTCGATTCTCCATTTCCTGAACCATCTGCCCAAGATGTTTGCAGATGTTTGGAGAGTGCGAGCGATAGCGTCAGGTTCGCGACCGGTGTAGTAAATGGCGGTGTCGTCGGCGAATAGGGCCAACTGCGCCTTTTTACTTTTGGAGATATCGCTGGTGAACAGCGTAAAGACTAGGGGGGATAGCACTGAGCCCTGGGGGACTCCTGCTCGGATGGGGTGAGGGGACGAGAGTGCACCCTCGATGCGGTAGCGAAAGGTGCGGTTCGACAAAAAGTCTCGCAAGATGAGCACGAGACGGTCTGGCACGCCGAGTTGGTAGAGCTTGTAAATTAAGCCATTGTGCCAGACTTTGTCGAATGCTTTCGCAATGTCGAAGAACAAGGCGCGTGTCGTTCCGGTCAAATGTTCCGGGTCTATGCTAATTTAGGTGGGTACAAGTAGTGGTAGAGTTAACCTTCTGTTTATCTACCAATCAAAAATTACCGGACTGAGCTCGATTTTAGATCAACCAATCACAGTCCTCCGCCTCTCAGACAGGTTCGAACAAGTTCAGACTTGTCGAGAGGCGGTCCTGCTCGTGGTTCCTAGCGTAACTAACATTACAATAACAAAGTTATATCTAAAATAATGTTTCTTATATAATGACTATCAATTTGGCTTATAACTAGATCAATATTAAGTAGTAAATCTTAAAACTTACAGAGATCAAAACAAAACAAAATGAATCAAAGGTAGGTAAATTAAAATTGACATAATAGAAACTAATCATGACAAAAAGCTGTACGGGACTACATTATGTTGGCGTGCGTGGGCGTCCTGCACAGTTTTAATTTAAGTTTATTTTTCTATTCATTTCAATTTTAATTCAATATTTTCAGAAATATTTGCATGATTATTATTTTTAGTTTTAAATGCAATATTATTTTAAATGTATTATAATTCGTAGAAAAATCTAATTCAGGAGCTAAGATTCAGACAGGGCTTCGATTTGTTTCTAAGTACATATTTTTTATAAATGCCAATACATTTATGTTATCTTAATCTGAAACTAAAATAACAAAAACTTCACAAAATAATAATGCAGTCAGCCTAAGGATCATCAACGGTACTATTAATGTAATGTTCATATTGAGTGCTGATTTCACCAAGTTCGCATAACATTTTTAACCGTGGATTCGAAACTGACGTCTGGCAGTATTTGTATGGAAATCTGCATACATTTTAGGACTGTTTATATAACTAGATTTAAAAGTTTGGTCCAACTAGCCTCAGAATGTTATAAATGGCAGGAGCGGTGTAAGAACGCGGTGCGCAGCGTGCTGTATGAGCTGCTGGCAGTGCTGCCGCTGTCGGCGCCTGCTTCGCCGCGCTTCCGCACGCCCTCACCGCGCGCGCGCTCCACGCGCCAGTCGCACGCGCGCCGCTCAGCGCGATCCCCGCGCCACTCGCGCCACGCTCCCTCTCCGGGCCGCCCCGGCTCTTCGCACCAGTCGCGCCGCATCGTGCCCGCGCGTCGACCGACTCTTGCGCCAAGCACGCCTGCTGCCCTTCACTCGGATGGACGTAACCGGTGGGTCAGTCACATACGGTTTCATAACATAGACAGAAATGTTAATGTTTTTACAAGGTTGGCGTTGTTAGATTTTGCTGCTGTTGATGTTTTTAGGGTTGCAAGCGTAAGCGAACCTCACTGTAGTCCGTGCTAGCTCTCTGCCAGCCGCTTCTGAGAGCTCATGAAACACGAACGCAGTAGTTAATGCTCACTGGTCTCCAGTGTATTCCCTTATCTCTTGTGCAAGCGTGATGCTCGCTCGTTTTGAAGGTGGGTTTGCTCCTCTCTCTCTTACCTACTGGGGGATCATCATCGCGCTCTGCTAATCTTTTTCATTTGTCACAGCTACAAACGACACAAATCAGCAGACTCTGCACCCAATTTTTGGTTCAGAAGGGTTTTCCGTTTCAATTTCTCTTTTTAGCCCCCGACCAAAAAAAAGGGTTGTTACAAGTTTGACCGCTATGTGTGTCTGTCTTTGGCACCGTAGCTCTTAAACGGGCGACTTTTGCTGGCTCCCGAGGTGACGACGCTTGGGCCAAAATATTCTTACCTATAAAAACTAAACGGATCAAAACTCATGATTTTTATTAACTTTTTAACGGACTCCCTATAACTGCTCAATTCGACTGTATATGATTTTTTTTTGTGTGTTTGTTATGCGATCATTCCGTATTCGAATAAAAAAAGAATATTTTGAATGATTCTTTTTTTACTTCTGAGGTGGTCCCACTGGCACCAAGCGTATCGGCTTGATATTATGTTACGGACTGGTGTTACCAATAAACAGACATGCAATTTTAGCAATCCCGTTCCATTTGCTATCATTTATTGAAGAGTTTCGTTACCTAACTCCGACGGTCTTCATCAAAATCTAAACCAAATTGAAATGGGACCACTCCGACTTCCAAAAAAAAATCCAAATCGCATCAAGTGTGTCTATTTATTGACACACTTGATGCGGATTTGAAGAGTTCTCTCGATGTTTTCGGAATCCTATCATCAGATTCTGACCTGATGACCATGGGACTACTTTGAAAGTATACTGTTTCAAACAATTTCCATAACAATTGAGGCTTGCCCTTATTTTTCTGGGATCCCATAATCAGATCCTAACTTATATCTTACATCATCAGCTCAGCAAGATGAGATGTTGATTACCAGGCACAATTATCTGAATTGCGTTAGATAGTATATGAAAAACATTGTATGTGCCTTTAAAATTTGAGGGTTGCCCTCAATTTCCCTAAGATTCCATCATCAGATTCTGACTTGGTGCCAGTGGGACCACTTCAGGAGTATAGGCTTTCGAATAAAAGAAGAATCATCAAAATCAATTTATAATTGATGGAATGATCGCATAACAAACATACAAAAAAGAAATAGTCGAATTGAGAACCTCCTCCTTTTGGAAGTCGTTTAAAAATTACAGGCCTATATCCCTAACTCCAACATTTTCTAACATAATTCAAAAATGTATTATGTAATGTATGACTACTTTGAAAGGAATAATACCTTTACGCCGGATCAGCAAGACTTTCGTAAAAATATGTCCATCAATTTAGCCATATATGATTTCTTAAGTTTAATATATCCTAGAGAAAAAAAGGCAGTTTGTATATGGATATGTCATATGCCTTCGACTACGTTGATCATAAAATACTATTGAGAAAGCTAGAAACGTAAGGTGTTCGAGGCAACACTTTAGACCTGCTAAAATCTTACAACAGTAATAAAACTCAGACTACGAGTATTATCAAAATTTGCCCTAATACTAAACATGAAAAAAAACAAAAAAGTTGAATTGACGAGTAAAACAAAATTTCTCGACGTATACATAGATGACAGTTTGAAATGGCAAAGTCATAGTTTGTTTGCAAAAAAGTGTCACAGTCATCTTATGGTTTAGCGAAAAAGGACAATATTAACACATTACTCGTAGCTTGTCATGGTAATGTTACTACTAGACCTGAGTCTAGTAGCAACATTACCATAATAAGCTACGATATCTGAATATGCAATCATATTCTGGGGAAATACTACAAACGGGGATAAAGTTTTGAAATTCAATAGAACTGACAGCTGCAAGGAATACTTAAAAAAATGGAAATACTTATCGTGCCTTCTTTATATATTTTAGAAATGGCCTTGTTTATTGAACATCCTCCATCACTATTTCCATTAGAACTACCTACCCTCTTTGGGAAAAGTGTGTTTGCCATGGCCACAAAGATCTACGATAAGATTCCTGATGACATAAAAGAATGTAGCAAGTATTCAGGTCTTTCAAAATAAATTGTTCCAATTGTTATTACTCTGTTGCCGATTTTTTATCGACTAGAATTTATTAAATGTTTCATGTCTGCCTGACGACAATTTATTGTTGTTGATTCTTTTGTGTCTGTCATGCATTACTAATAGTATTAATGGAATTTATATTTAATCTGAAATGGAATATTTGAAATCATTAGAACTTTAAAATCATATTTTATTTAATAGTTGGTGGCTGATCATGGAATGAACATTATTAAGTATCATCATCATCATCATATCAGCCGAAAGACGTCCACTACTGGACATAGGCCTGCCCCAAAGGGAAGGGAGGGTTGCCATAATCGCCACGCTTGGCGGGCGGGTTGGCGATCGCAGTGTAGCTGTTGCAATGCACAAAGAATGCTGCTGCCCATACTCTGGTGAGTCCCTTAGTCGTCTCTTACGACACCCACGGGAAGTGAGAGGATGGTGCTATAAGTATATAATTATGTAATGAACACCTGTATGTAACCCATGTATCACAAATTGAAATATGTATAAATGAATGGATATATATATTTCTTATTGTTTTTATTAATTGATTGGTTGATTGAACAATTATGGATCCATAACACTTAGTCAAAATAATGTGACATGCAAACATTTGGGTTAATAACCATTAATAGTTACACAATATTATTGAGTAGTTATGATAAGTAGACATGACAATAAAATTGAGAAATTGATAATATTATTAGATATATTAAAAGAAAGTAAATGTATTATTTATGTCCGAATTGTAATTGTTATTAATTTTTCAACCTCTTATTAAATCTATTAACTGGTAAGATTTTAATAGTGTCAGGTATAGCATTAAATATGCGACCACACATTGCATAGCTATTTTTATTATATACTTAGTGCTGTCTTGGGAATTATGTTCAAAACTTTTCCATTCTTGTGCCTACTACTTTTTGGATACATTTCATGAGCTTTTTTAAATAGCTCCAGGTGCAGTTTAACAAATTTTTCGCATTCAAAGATATATAGACTGGGAAGGGTTAGGTTAGGTTTTTTGAAAAAGGGTTTGCTTGACTCCCACTATGAGCGTATTCCCGCTATGGAGCGGATGCATTTTTTCTGTGCGATGAACACTCTCTGACTTTCTGTTGAGTAACCCCATGTAATAATACAATATCTCAACACAGAATCAACGTAGCCATAGCATGCAGATAATACGGTATTTAACGTTGATGTTTTTGAAAGTTCGTATAGAATAGATTCGATTTTTTTTGCAAATATGGGTTAAACAATAGTTGCAATGGTATGTCAAAGTTCAGCTATATTTTACAATTCGGCATGCATACATTTACATTATTTTATAAAACATGAACTTACATTTTAAAACCAGATCAACTATTAAATTATTATCATTCTGTAGAACAATTTTAAAATCAATTATCATTACAATTCCTTGTATTCATTTCAACTTACAAACAATAATATTTTTAAATATTTCAATATAAATTATAAAACAATAAAATAAACATTTAAAAATATCATCACAAAAAGGTGCATTAGGGCTATGTTCGGTACGGTGGAGGTCTGCCCTGCTTGGGCTGAGCACCGCCGTGTCCTTGTCGAGGCGATCAGCGGCGGCGACCTTTCGCGTCCGGCCCTGGTTGAATCGATGGTCCGGAGCGATGAGGCTTGGGAAGCGGTCACCTCCTTCCGCGCAGCAGTAATACTAGCGAAGGAGGAGGCGGGCCACGCGAGGGAAAGGCTTGCCTTTCCCTCGCGTGGCCCGCGAAGGTTGCCCGCGGTGGTTGGACCACCGCTACAGAAGAAGACGCCCGGGACGTCGGGAGTCGCAGGGCGATCCCCGGCCACCGTAGGCGCGAGCCTGCGGACGGCGAGCGTTGGGTGGCTCGCTGTCCGATCACCACCAGGCCCGGGTCGATGGCGCGTTGTCTTTCACGCGCGCCTCAAAGAGATGTCAGCATAGAAGACGGGGTCCGCTAGGGCCAGAGCCTGCCGCGCTACCTGCCGATGTGATCGTAACTATGGCGGCATATAATTTATTAGGTGACACTGTTTTTCTCCATGACGTGATCATGGCTGATAATCATACAGTTTCGTGTTGTAACGTAATTATAACCAATGACTCTAAAATACACAACTGCACCTGCAGTATACGATTGTTTCGTGTGATAACTGGTGTGATATAACTGATGATACTGTAGTTTTAAGTTTTGTAAGGGGTTTAAAAATTCCCTTCGCAAACCCAGTTGTTCAAACAGTTATAAGTGCCAAAAAATCAAAATTGTAGTAATTTCGAAATAAATAACATAAAGGCCGAGATATCAAAATTACATTCGTCCGGTGTTGTTATGAAGCGTGCTGCCGTGCCTGACCAATTTTTGTCAAAAATATTTTTTGGCTAACAAAACTGATGGATCATTCCGATTTATCCTAAATTTAAAGAATTGAAATAATTATATTGCCACACAACATTTCAAAATGGAGGATATTAGAACGGTTACAAAATTATTTACAAAGCTTTATGGCTATAGACCTCAAAGAAGCATATTTCTTAATAAAAATCGAAGAAAACGAGTAAAAGGTATTTAAAATTCATGTTCGAAGGGGAAATTTTTGAATTCCAGTGTTTACCGCTCGGTTTGTCTATATCACCGTGTATTTTCACTAAACTTATGAAACCGGTGGTGGCCACGCTAAGAAATAGAGGCTTAATGTTAGCTATTTATTGAGATGATATTATTTGTATCGGTAATAATTACGAAGAATGCCTTAAATGCGTTACTGACTCAAAGATATTATTAGAACATTTGAGTTTCGTCATAAATTTTGGCAAAAGTAAATAAGAACCAAAACAATTCCAAACTTTTCTTGGTTTCGAACTGCATTTGCAGGAAAAACGAGTTTAAGTTCAGAAATGTGTCGCAAATATTTATAAACAAAACAATATCCATAAGAGATTTTGCTAAACTCCTTGGAATACTTTGTTCCGTATGTCCGGCAGTCTCCGGCTGGGTCTATACCAAACTCTTTGAACGTGAAAAATTCTTAGCTTTGAGAAACTCTGACAATGATTATGATGAAACTATGATGTTACCCATTAGCCTAAAACCGGACTTGATATGGTGGATAAACAATATTATAATGCGTACAAAAATCTAATACGAAACGGACGTTATGAATTAGAAATATTTTCCGACGCTTCTTTGACAGGCTGGGGCGTATTCTGTGAGGGGGAAAGGACAAGTGGGTTCTGGAATAATACAGAACTCAATTATCACAAACTTGTTAAAATTGAAAGCCGCCTTTAACGGAATTAAGTGCTTCGCCAAACAACAACGCAATAAAGAGATATTGCTGCGGGTCGACAATACAACAACAATATCTTATATAAATAGATATGGTGGAGTACAATATTCAGATCTAAATGAACTAGCTCGCGAAATCTGGCAATAATGCGAAAAAAGGCAGTTGCATGTATTCGCATCATATATAAAGTCTAAAGACAATGTTGAGGTAGACGAAGAATCGAGGCGAAAAAACATCGATACTGAATGGAGTCTATCCTTGTTATCTTTTAAAAAAAGTCGTTCTTAAGTTTGGTTGTCCTGAAATCGAATTATTTGCTACTAGAGTAAATGCCAAGTGTGACAGGTATATCTCATGGAAACGAGACCCAGAAGCGTTCAACATTGACGCGTTCACTGTAGATTGGGGTTCATTCTTCTAATCGTTTCCTCTGTTCTCATTGATTTTAAGATGTCCACGAAAAATAGTCAATGATAAAGCTACGGGAATAATGATAGTACCACATTGGCCGAGACAGCCTTGGTACCCGCTCTTTTTGAAGTTGTCACAAGGCGACCTTGTTTACTTTAAACCTGATCCTAATTTACTAGGTAATGTCTCCTTTCAGAACCATACACCCACTTTGGCACGACTTACCCTCGGTTCTTTAAGGGAGTATTTAAAAAGAACCCAATTTCCCTAAAATTAAATATCAGGCAACTTGGAACCCAAATCTGGTCCTTGAATATATCTCAAACTGGTATCCAAACGATGAATTACCACTAGACAAACTTACTAAAAAGCTGGTAGCTCTACTTGCGTCGTCGGTTGCACAACGTGTGCAGACGCTATCATTGATTCGTATGTGTAATGTTAGAACTTTGAAATAATTATAACTGATGTTACTAAAACTTCAGCACCAGGACATAACATGCCACGATTATTCATACCTTTTTTCCCTCATAAAATAGAAGTTTGACCTAGCAAGACTTTGTCCTCATACCTAGAAGCAACTCAGAAATTTAGACATTCTTCAAAAACTGATAAACTCTTACTAACTATTAAAAAAAAAATAGTTTAAAAAAACTAAAAAACAAGCTTTTATAGAAAAATCCAACTAAAAAACAGAAAATAAAATTTAATAAATTTGATTAAGAATAATGTAAAAAAGAAATGAATGTACATTATTGTTAAAAAGCGTGTTAAAAATGAATGTACATTATGTAACCACATACATACATACATACAGGTGAAGCTAATTAAAGCGTGTTAAAAACCTGTACACAATGCAAGTGCCTCTTCTATTAGCCGTTGTATTAAACTAGTACTAACTGAAAGCGGGGTAGACACGACCATTTTCCGCGCATAGTACGCGTCACGCGTCTACCTCAGCGGCTAAAAGAAAAGGCATTTCTAGATCTTATTAAGAAGTCGGCGGGTTGGTCTGGGAACTCACTAACGTTTGAAAAGTTCTATGACAGACCCCTTATAAATAATGATGACGAGGTTTTTGCAACTTCTATTTGTAAAAATTGATCTGCCAAATAATCTTAGTAAAATTATATGATTATAATGATTGTATATCATAGTGGAGCTAAAGATTAATGAATAATATTGTTAATACGAAAATATAACAGAGTTTCTATTTCAAATCCTCCGCGCTCCTCTTTTATGGTTCACCTATTTCACTCCAGGTTCTAAACATCAACCAAGTAAATCAAATAAATCTGAAGGATGTGATGTCGTAGTATAATTGATGGTTAAACGAACTTACCTTAGTGATGCTCGACCATAATTATACCAGACGTCACACCCGAAAGATTTATTTGATTTACTTGGTAGTCCACTTTCTAATGTAGGTACTAGGCATCGCACAATTTTTAGAGCTAGAAAAATTGAAATATATTTAAAGTTTGTAAATTGACTATCCCCCACTATGTCACCTGCGCCCGCGCCGCCATTACTCTTGTCATTGTTTTCAGAGAAAAAGAGCCTATTTCACGACATGATTCAGGGAGTTTTATGATTGATCTTGGAATCATAGGGTTTGGGTGGGTTGTAAATCTATCGGATGTGACGTCTCGAATAATTATGGTCGAATATCACTTAAGGTAAGTTCGTTTAACCATCAAGTTTCGCCTAACAGAATATTATATATTATGATCGTACTTAGTTTCTATCATCATGACATTTCTCTGAGCTAAAAACTTTTGTTTTAAAATTTTTCATAAACAATTTTTTAATGGACACGACGGCGCGACAGTAGACTAAATTATTAGGTACTTTTATAGTTGCGTAAAAATTCAAATGGTTAATATGACCAAAAACAATTGTATGCTCCGTAAATGGATAAACATGTACTTAGATCCTGTTCCCAAATTTTATTTTAAGAGCATGCAAATTTATTGTATAATAATATTATGTAAGTACTCGTGTTTTTTCAAAATTAAATATCTTATCTTATCTTATCAAAAAGGAGGAGGTTCTATATTCGACTGAATGTATTTTTTTCTTAACCGACTTCAATAAAAGAAGCAAGTTCTATGTTCGACTGTGGTTTATTTGTGAACCGATTCTCAAAATTATTTTTTTATTCTCCTGAGGTGGTCCCATTGCCACCAATTCTGGATCCGATCATGAAATTCCATTTCATTCCATTTTGATATACTTTCTAACGCAATTTAGATAATTGTGCCTGGTAATCAACATCTCATCTTGCTGAGCTGATGATGGAAGGTATAAGTTAGGATCTGATGTTGGGATAAGAGGAAAAATGTTTTTTCAGCGATATTTTCGCCAATTGTCAACCGATTTGGATGATTATTTTGTTGTTGGAAGAGTATTTTTCCAAACTGGTCGGGTTTCAATTTGGTGATGATTTGATGAAGAATTTCGGAGGTAGGCAACGAAACTCTTCAATAAATGATAGCAAACCTCGCGGTATTGCTGAAATCGCATGTCTGTTTATTGTTTACACCAGTTCATGACATAACATCACGCCGGTGCGCTGTGAAGGGATACGCAGATGCAAACAAGTCAATCTGAATTAACGTTTTTTAGTGTTTTTCGGGCATAACTTTGTTGTTTACGAGCGGACGTCACGCGGTTTCACCCGCGTAGTTCCCGTTCCCGTGGGAATACGGGGATAACATATCGCTCATTTGGAGCGACAGTGACACAACTGCAAAAAAATGCGAAACTGACCTAATTACACCAAAATTATCTGCCTGATAATCTACGTTAGGAGTAAAAATGTCTAATTTGTAAGTTCAAAAAACGACCGCTAGAGAGTGAGAAGTCGTTGTTGAAATATTCCATTTTGGCGCGCGGATTCCGGAAAAAGTCTTTAAACTGGCGTAGTGTAAAATTTACAAATTTGCACTTGTGTCACTGTCGCTCCAAATGAGCGATATATGCCTATGTTACTCGCTGATAATGTAGCTATCCATTGCTGAAAGAATTATTCAAATCGGTCAAGTAGTTCTTGAGTTTATTCATTACAAACATACACACACACAAAAATACAATTTTTTCCTCTTTATAATATTAGGGTAGATTAACCGACCTTGATGATTCTTTTTGCGTGGGGTTTAAGTAATAGCTATATTGCATTGGACGTTGAACTTCAAAGACAAACCAGTGACCTCCTTAACTTAAAATCAATCAAATCTAGTACCAGAGCAAAGTAGATATTTAACTATGGGCTGGTCTGCTCTTGGACTGCGAAGGCACACAAAGTAATTCCTTAACGGCGAAATTAAAGTTATTTTATACTTTGTAGTGTTTTTTATTTGGAAGTCGGCTGTATTTTTTTATTTGGAAGTCGGCTGTATTTTTTTGTCTTTAGTGGTTCACATGTGCTTACCCCTTCACAGCGTACCGGCGTGATGTTATGTTATGAACTGGTATAAACAATAGACAGACATGAGATTATTGAGAAGTTCCGTTGCGTATCTCCGCAGTTCTTCATCAGATCTTCACCAAATTGAAATGGGACCATTCCGAGAAAGTACGCTTCAAGTGTGCCTATAAAATTTGAAGAGTTCTCTCTATTTTTCCAGGATCCCATCATCAGATCCTGACTTGATGATCATGAGACCACCTGGGAAAAAAACAAAAAAAAAACCAAATCGGGCCAGCCATCTTCGAGTAGGTAATTGGGTAACAACATAAAAAAGGTTCCGACGAATTGAGAACCTCCTTCTTGAAGTCGGTTAAAAAAGTGTGTTAAATTAAGATCCTTGCTTAGCTCACACACAGATCCTCGGATGGTACTTCCCTGGCGGGTTTTCGAATGTATGTAGGTAGGTACTCGGATTGTTTATAGGAAGTCACACCAAAAAAAATGAGATAGCACTATAAGAATGGGCTCATCAGCCTAAATTTTGTTTTCTCTTTCTTTCTGTCTTCTTGTTAATAAAGTCGTAAGTCGTCGTTAACCTGGTTTTCTAGGACGTCCTCTGATGGTGACTTACAGCCTCGATATAGTCCTCGCACAGGTGTCTGTACAAGTAATGGTGTGTTTACGCATGTTATACATTAAAGGTCAATTGGAAAGTGAGTTTAACTTGTTACGTATGTTTCTAATTCTTCATAAGTGAGTGTATGAAGCCATTTATCCGTGATCCTTCGACATTCTCGCAAGGTCAGTGGATTTATATTGAGCTGTTTATTTACTCGATTATACAAAGTGGAGCTAAGAAAGTTATATTGTCGCCGAACAACTTGGACAACTTGTTCGGCGGCAATACCACTTTCTTAGCATAGTAGCATAGTAGGGTGGACTCTCGTCGGCGACCCACTCGGTCGTGGAGGCGGCGTCGACTGCGCTTGCGTAAATAAAGTACAATTAAGTTCCTGTGTTTGCTTGTTGGGAAAGGAGGTGCTGTGTTGTTTTCAACAATAAACCCTAAGCGAGGACAAAAGCAATCGCCACGGACCTTTGCCTCATTTTGATTAATACTGACGATTGATTACATTATTGATATTTTTAACAGGAAAATATCACTCCTGGATGACAAGGCAGAGAGCTTGGGTAGCTTTGGCAGCCCTGGTGGCAGTGGCAGCGCGGGCAGCGTGGGCGGCGCGACATCCGCGAGGTCCGCGGGGGGTGCGGCGCGTGAGTGGCACGACGGCGTTACGCGCCACGTCGCCACGCAGGCGCAGGCTCCGCGGTGCGCGTATCTGCCGCTCCTTACACGACTCCTGCCGAACACTACACAAGAAAACCTGACCACTCACAGCTCTTTGACACAATCTGTATTTATTAGGACATCACAAATGTAGGTACTAGTGGAATGAACAAATTCATAGACCCGACGGTTTTCGGGAGACAGTAAAATATACTATTTTGCCGAAAAACGGATCCACTAAAAACGGTCCTGTGCACGGGCTACCCACGCGAAGTCGCGTTACACTTGCTCGAGCAACATAACCTCCTTTTCGTTTACTAGAATGTAGTTGATTGGACCAAGTTTCAGTAGCGCGCCAGTTCATTACAACTATTCATCAACACCTCGAGTAGCTGTAAGCATTTCTGGATTCAATTCATATCCACGCTGAGCAAGTCGCGAGTAGACGGTACCTATAAGTATAAATATCGCTCAAACATAAAATAAACAAAATATCAATTAATAACCAAAGATCAACCATCGATAGAAATCGGCAGAAAAATGCACACAACTATGGTTGTACTTCTCCCGACTTGACTACTTTCCGCATACTTTTATGAGTAATGGTCCAATTTGAATCGATTGTTTTTATTCTGCGCAGGTATGTTGGACGCGACGACGGCGAATCAGGTAAGCCAGTTGTTTAGAATAATATGTAACACAATAAGCTCCGTGTGCATACCAGCACGACTAAAACATTTGTGTGTGCAGACGAGTGGCTGGGCGGCGTGCGCGCGCTACGCGACTCGCACGTGCGGTTCGTGCTGCGCCAGCTGCGCCACATCGAGCGCCTCAACCGCGCGCTGGACCGGCCCGCGCGCGCGCTCCCCCCTCCCTCCCCGACCTCCCCGCCATCCTGAACGCGCTCACGATTACTAATTTACTTCATTAAACGGATCATTACAATTTATAATACCACTGGTTTTTATTTTTTCTACTAAATCCAATAGCTCCACAACCAGCTCCACTCAATATTCTTTTAGTCTGAGAATCATCACAATGATGGATTTTTGGTAATTCAACTTCAAAGAGACAGGCTGACGACACCGAATGGTTGGACCCTTTGATTTCAGTAAATAAATCCACGTTTCGTGTTTTTACTTTATGTATTATCAAATTGTGTGTGCACAGTGTTCCGTGGTACGGTTCTGATTGAAACCCGCCGTGACTGTGACGTAGAAACAGGCGATGTTTCGTAAACTTACTTCGTCCACCACATATTCCCAACCACTGCAACTCCTGAAAGCCACAATCAACAGTGGCGACCCCCAGAAAAAACACCAATTCAATGAAGCTCGACTCGTTACGGAGAAACGATTTAACTGTATCATATCTCGCAACGAAATTAATCAGAAAAGCAAAACGAACGAGTAGGAAAACATATAATTTCTACTTCTATTCAAGCAGGAGTCAGAATTGAGCTAGGCCAATAGGCACCAAGAGACATTACAACTGGGTTAAGCCCAGTTGCCAAGCACCACGTATTATATATTAACACTAAAACTAATAGGTCCTAAATTGTGGTCCTAAATCCTAAAGTCGCTTGAATCTACGGAAATTTGTTTTGGTTTCTACGAGGTCCGTATAGTAAACAACTCCAGATGTAACCTGAATACCTACTATTAACATAATGTTGCATTCAGTTTGCCAAAGAATACACTCATAGCATGTGATCAGCGGATTGTTCGAAGTCAATGTCAGATGTAGAACATTGACAAAAAGGCGAAGACACAATTTTAAAAGAAATTATTAAAATTTTAAAAGACATTGTTAATGCCTTTTAATTCTTTTTTAATTTAATATTTTCTAAAAGTTACAGTGACCTGTGAGAAATTGGGCAACATAGTGATCCACTTCCAGCCAAGTCCCGCCGCTCACGAACGGATGGGAAGAACTGGTGGAGGTGACGGCCTTTGATGGAACTTTCCCACCTACATTGCCATTCTGATAAAAGCTCTTCCCAGACGCCAGTCTGGGGTAGCAATCTAGAGATCTTAGCACGGTCGCGTTGCGTTAAAAACTCTAGGTCCGTGATCTTTCGAGCATAGTAGTACATTGCAGCACGTCGCTGTACCTCTAGATCGGCTGGAGTAAACCTACCAGCACTGGTAAGGCTTAAGTACTAACCGTCCTATACGTTTTGCATAAGAATGTCAAAGTCAAACGCTAGCTTTGAAGCAGTTTATGTCGTACCGCCTATATGGTAACCAAATGTCTAAATCCGGGGACAGTAAAGACACAAATAATTATAGACCAGTATCTATCCGTGTTGCCAGTGTTCAGCAAGATATTTGAAAAGGTGATACTTAATCAGATGCTTTATCAAATGATAAAGCATCTGATTAAGTACACACAAATAACATCTTCCACGATAAACAGTATGGTTTCACCAAAGGACGTTGTACAACTGACGCTGGTGTAACTTTACGTCCTAAGATGGTGAAATTGCGGATGAAACTTTTCAAGAAAGTACGGACAAAAAGTTTTTACACATATTCACAGTACTGGACAAAAAGTTTTTGAACTCGAGAACCATAACCTACTTTTTTTTGCCCATGTAAAAGCATCAAATGACTACTCCCGCTCTGGGCGGAGCAGGAGGGAGTGTGAGACTCTTACTGAATAAAACCCAACCGTCAAATGTCCTTTGTGTTTAAAGGCCGCGATAACTATTTCGAACAAATACGTAAACCTTGCCGACATTGGCCTTCGCGGGCCCCGTAAATTATGCTGACACCTCTTTGAGGCGCGCGTAGAACGCCACGCACTATAGACCCGAGCCGGGTTCTTATCGGACGGCCAGCTACCCATCGTTCGTCATCCACTGGCCCGGTCCTACGGTGGCCGGATCGCCCTGCGACGCCCAAGGCGTCTCCTACGACGGCTGGGACGTGAGGATTGCCTCTTCCTCACGCATCTCGCCTCCTCCCTGCTTGCATTACTGCTTTGCAAAAGGAGGTGACTGTCTCTCATGCCTTCTTGCTCCGGACCATGGATTGGACCAGGACTGGACGCGAGAGGTCGTCGCTGCGAATCGCAGTTACAAGCACACAGCGGTGCTCCGCGCGGCAGAGTTTCACCGTATGCTCCACCGTGTCCTTCGGACGATAGACACAATGGTGACAACTTGGCGTGTTCTACCGTGTCCGGTGAAGACCTGCGCCAGTTGGAAGGTGAGAACGCCGTAGCGCCTCTCTAACCTCTCCTCAAAGACTTTTTCGCCACGATTGCACGTGCGCAGTGCTGGGTTGCGACAGTCACTCTTTCCATACCGCCATGAGATCGCGCGGGAGCTCTCTTTGCCCTTCCTGCTCCCCTAAAATGATTGTTAAAATCATTTGTAAGTTTTTTATTATGCTAAGGTTTATTTAAAGCGTCCGTGTATTTATGCGGGATGGGGAGTCTTAGAGGGTCTTCTCTCAGAGGAGATTAATATCGTCCCTTCGTCTCACCTTCGTCCTTGCACCCCAAACAATACACATAATCTGAATCTTGGAAACGGCTCCAACGATTTTCATGAAATTTAGTATGCGGGGGCTTCGGGGGCGATAAATCGATCTAACTAGGTTTCATTTTTAGAAAACGTTTACCAAAAAAGAAACGAGCAAAGCTCGGTCATTCAGGTACTTTATTTAATACCAGCTGGTGCCCGCGACTTAGATCGCGTGTATATTGGAAAATAGAAAAGAGGAAATCAAAGAAGAAAGAAAGATAGATAAACTACTCATTCAAAAGCTGTTGCAACGAAAAGATAAATTAACAGTCATCATCCTGCATTACCTGACCCCTCTTAGAATGAGGAATTTGGAAGAGTGTTATGCAAGACACTGACTGTATCACCTCTTCCGTTTAAAATGTCAACCAGTCCTGGTATTTATTGGAAATGAGATTTTTTTTAATGATAGCGCTTCTCATAGGTACACGACGTTAACGGCGGAATCACCTGGAGCATACTCAAAAACCGGCCAAGTGCGTGTCGGGCCACGCACAGTTAAGGGTTCCGTTATTACCTGCCCCGTGAGCCAAAACAAAATATTTTTTTACAATGTCAGTACAAAGTTACAAATACATTTAGTTTTAAGTCATTTTCTATGTGGTTACTATGAAGTTTTTACCTAATCAGTTACATTTTTTAAGTTGGTCGACTACTACTCGTTACCTTGTAAAGCTTACTTAGCTGTGATAGTTTTCCTTTTTAATTCGTTATGTATGCTACTACCATTTTTTTTTTTCATTTCCAAAAACAACCTTTTAGCTGGCATAAGGGAGGGCACTTCTCTCATTAAAAAGATCTGCGCTACTTTACGTTTGTGCACAATTTTTTTTTTTTTTTAATATTTTGTTTTACCACTTCGTCGGCGTGATTTATTTGTAAACCCATACCAAATTCCAACTTTCTTGTGCTTAGCGTCTCTGAGCTAAACCTCGGACAGACAGACAGACAGAGAGACGGACATGGTGAAACCATAAAGGTTCCTTGTTGACTACGAAACCCTTAAAAGTGATAGACTACATAAAGTTGGCCCCCACGTTACAAGAAGTCAACCCCCACAATGGATGATGTCTGGCCCTGGGCTGATCATGACGTATCATAGGCATATCATAGAATTGAACACGTTAGAGAAAGAGTTTGTGTACTTATGTACACGCGTTAGAAGTTATACTTCTTTGGCGTATGGAAAAAAAATAACTAAAAAAAACATTCACAACTAAAAAAATATAAAAGTTTTAAAATATTTGTATTGTTTTCAGCTTCAATTTGTTGCGTTCGAACGATCGCCAATTAAGTCTATTACGCTAAATAACTGATACGTTTCCTAGTTTTAAAACTGTTTGTTCATAAAATGGGGCAGGTACCATGCAATTTTTTTTTTTATTCGAATGTTTTGTTAGTAGTATTTGAAATTAATACCTACCAACTTTCTATTCTGGATGGTGTGTACCTGAGAAGTTTATGGGTACCTACTTACAATGACATATAAGTTACGAGACTCCTTTTTTCAAAATAGTCAATACTAATAATTATTATAAACGGTAAAATTCTTTGTTCCGTTCTACTGTAGATACAAATCCGATTAAGAAAACTCATTCATGAAAAGGCTGTTTTTTGTCTTCGAAAAATCATCATATTCCAATAAAATCTTCTCGGATAGAATAAAAGGAGCTGAGCCGCGGGAAAAATTAGTGTCTAATCAATTACTTTTATCAAAATATTTGTATCTTATATTTTGGTGCTTTATTTCGAAATTAAGACCACATTCTTCTTCGAAATTCAAACATAAAAGAAACAAAAGACAATCAAAAAATACTAGAATATACAACTTGAACATAGTTATCGATTTTCATGCCACCTAGAACTAACTTCACGATGTAGAATTCAGATGTCGGTGTGCGCGCGCATCGTAAAAATTCACTCTCATCAGTTTTCTCCATTTCGCCATAAGAAGTATAACTTCATCAAAGGATTGCGCACATACAAACATACATAAATACGGGTCAAGTACAAACCTCCTGTTTTGAAGTCAGTTTATTATTGGGAAACAGCACGGAGCAAGGCGGATCTTGGGAATTTCCAAGATCCATCTCATTGCCAATGATTAACTGAGTTCAAAAATATTATGTAGTATTTCATTTAATAAAACATCATAAGGGTAACCTGTTAGTATTTTGGCTTGGATGACATGTTTTGGAGGTTTGTGACTTACAGCCGCTTGCCATTGCAAAGTTTTAGAGAGCTTGAATATCTGAGAAGAAGTCATAAAACTTTACCGGATAACGTATTTAATTTTCTTCCCTGGCCGTGTTCATGGAAATAAATTCCCTACTTCCCCAAATAATTTGTCAATATTTTGGGTAGTGATGGTTGCTGCTTGGTCGTTGCGAGGGGTCAAAATAGTTCAATGGATAAATGAATTTATTCTGTGAAGTAACGGGACAACACAACTCTCTACTAAAATAGCCGAACCATCTTTTTGATTGCGGTGTGTGCCGTTACAATTGTTTAACAGTAAATTGTACTATTTCTGCGTGTTGATATTAAATTTTAAACTTTTTCTGTACCTACTTGTAATGTAAAATTTATCTTCTTGCCCAATTTCATGACTCTTGATCAAATGTTTATGTTTTATCCCCTTGCAAGCGTCAAAACATGCACCATAAACGGAGCATAAACGGCCTTATCTTTAGATTGCCTTAGTTCAGAAGTTTTGTCAATGCTTCAAAGGGTAGCAAACCTGACTATTTGATATTAATTTCAGCTCCCCCTAAAAAAAAGGGTCTTGAGAGATGGACAACAAATAGATCCTATTAGGGTTCCGTTTTTGCCGCCTGAGGTACGGAACCATAAAAAACAAACCATCGAACGATTTGTGCTATTCTTGAAATGACTAAGTTAAGAAACTACTTGATGAATCAAATTGATTCATAATTTATTTTGAACGAGCAACGCACATCGAAACGATTTCATGGCACCGAAAACTTAGAACATAGAACCAATCACTGAGTTAACTCAACTATTTTTGTCCTAGAAGTTGCGGTGCCCCTATAACAGGGTTCCATCTTCTGCCTGCGGTTAATGCAGAGAGATAAAGAATAAAGATGGACCCCTCTTTCTGTAATTTTACCTTATAAATATGCTGACAAAGATTAATCAATCGCGACTCAAAACATGAGATCAAACGCACAACCCGAACATATAGTTGAACTGCTAAAGGATTAGTTCGAGCAAAATAAATAGGCTCTAAAAAAAACCAGTACCTAATGGTCGTGATGCCTGAAAATATATTTTCGTGATTTTGATGTGTGTCTTATACTGAAAATTGTTCATAATGATGAGTTGCACTCATCATTATGAACAGGTGACCCCTTTTTAGGTATTTCGTTTGGTCAGGTTTTTTTTTTTTTTTTTTACTTATCCTTTTGTACTTATCCTATATAATTATTATATAATTAAGTATCCTACTTGCTTAAACTATCTTATTTCTATAAATCAGCAGTTTTCATATTTCTATACAATAATCTATGAACTTCTTTCGCTTTCAACCTCTCATCAAAATTGGTAAGTTATCAGCTGTTAAGCTGGTGTCCAGTTCTTGCTCCGCCTCCTATCGCGCTCGAGCTGTGATTGGCACTCGAGCAGAACATGAAGGACTGTCTCATCGATTCCGGGCTCGCAGGCGCACGATGAATTCTCTTTACACTTGAAGCGTTTCAGGTATGCAGAGAATCCACCGTGCCCTGTGAGGATTTGGGTGGTCACACTTGTGAGCTCCATTTTTCGAACCACACTGTACGCCGCAACCGCGTCAGGGAAAAACAGTTTTGTGCCGGAGGCTGTTGCCCCCGACTTGTATCTCCCGTTCCATTAGTCAAACGACCCCATACGGATCTGCCGTTTGACGAATGAAGCGGGGCACAGATCGTAGTCCGGCCTCTTCTTCGACCCCAGGGCGGCTTCCTTCGCGAGTTGGTCAGCTCGCTCGTTGCCCTCCAGTCCTGCGTGGGCTTTGATCCAAAACAAGGAGACACTCTTGTTCTGGAGCTTGCAGCGTCTTATAGTGCCCCTTGTTTCCACAGCTAGAGGATGGAGGGCACTGAAATTGGTGATGGTCTGGAGAGCCGCCATAGAGTCACTGAAGATGCCGAACGTGCTTTCCCTGTGTTTGAGCGCCTCCGCAGCCGCTCTTTGCAGGGCCAATAGTTCAGACTGATAGAGGGTACAGTACGACCGACCGCAAGGTAAGTTTGAGGGCCTTTGTTTCGGTGGCACTATTCCACAAAGATAGCGCCGCTCCGACCTTGCCCTCAATCTTACTGCCGTCTGTGAAAATGCGCACAGCGAAATTTCTGTGGTCCTTATATTGCTCCTCGTCTATCAGGCTGCCGAACTGCAGATTAGTCTGTTCCGCGTGGTGAGGGGCTCCCACAGCCGGAGCCATCCGCTCAACCTCCCTGTCTCCTAGTACTGGCTGGGGCACGCCCCTCTTGGCTTCGTAAAGTGAAACAACTTCCCTTATCCGAAGGCCAAGAGGGAGTACTCCAGACAGCACCAGTGCCGAGTTGAGGGAGACTGTGCGGTAAGCTCTGCACAGCTTCTGGGCGAACCCTCTCTGCACCACATTCAGCTGCTTGATTGCCCCCAGTTTTTTGGCGGCTGGTGCCCATGCGCTTGCGGCGTAAAGTATTGTCGGCTCCACTGCTGCGGTACATATGGTCCTAACCACTTCCGGGTGCAGACCCCAACTAACTCGAGGTGTTTTTATATAGCTATCACCTTCTTACAGGCGATAGCTACGTGTTTATTGAAAGTCAGATTTGAGTCAATGGTTAGACCCAATATTTTGACATCTTGGGACATTCCAATGTCGATCCCTCCCATGCTCAAGTGTGGCGTGTCGTACTTGAGCCTCCGCGTTAATACCATGGCACTAGTTTTGTGCGGTGCGAATTTGAGCTTATTTCTGACATCCCACGCTCGAACATGTTTGAGAACGGCATTGCAACCAGCCTCTTCATCTCAGCGAGTTCCTCGGACCACCACGGCAGGGTAAGTATTTCTTTTGACTTCTTTAACGGTATTGTATCTATGCATGTATCTGTTATGGCTTGTGTGTATGAGTTTATTGTTTGATCTTTTTTGTTTATATTGTTAATAACCAACCTGCTAGAGCCAATCTCCTGCACTGTTCGCTGCAAATGCTCCAGGTATAGCTCCACAGGCTTGTTGGGTTCGAAATAGAAGGACACCAGCGTGATCGTCCAGGCTCTGGTTCGGACTCCCACCACAACGATGTTGTTTGTGTTGAGTTGCGGGTACTGCAAGATGTCCAAATCGTGGTTAAGAACGGCAATTGCCACCTTTACAGTACCTTCTCCTCCCTCAGAGCTTTGGAAGACCCTTACGCCCCGGTAGCCCTTCATTCTTCTTACCCGACCCACGTAGGGCTCCTGGAGCAATGCAACGGCCACTTTGTGCGTTTGTGCTTCCAATAGGAGTTCATTGGTGGCGAGTTGTAGGTTGGCCTGGGTAACTTGATATCTTGGGGTAGCTGTGGGGACCACCTTAGCAGTACGCTATAGAGGCTCGTGCTAGCGAGTCCCACTTGCGGCGCACGGGGCACTCAGTGCTGAAGGCAATGTGCTCTGATTTTGGCTCTGGTACAGTTAATGCACTTCGCTGCTTCGCCGAGCTGCCTATCCGGGCAGTCCGCCTTGAGATGCGGACCGCCACAGTGGCTACACAGATCAGCTGGATCTGTACAGAATCACTTGCCGTGTCCGAATGCTAGGCAGCGTGTGCACTGCACCAAAGGCGTCTGATCTTCGACGCGTACAATCTGGAGGTCTATACGGAGCTTCCCTCCTTCAATGGCCCTCCTCCAGATTATGGGAGAAACACTGAGCACAATGTGATTTAAATGGGGGTTGTGTGTCCTCCTTCGGAACTTTTTGGTCATTCGTTGATCCTCGCCCTCGAGGCCGTGACACAGCTTCCGATTCTGATTTCTGAGGGCTTTCAGGACTTCTTCGTCACTATGAATGAGTAACACATCCCTCAGAATCAGAAGCGGGTCTCTGTTGGTCACTTCCTCGACGACGAGGTGCTCCCCGACTGCTTCAAGTCACTCCTTTATTTTCCTCCGCTCCTCCTTGGTCCGGCACCCCATGATGACCTTCCTGTCCTTCGCCTTTCGAACCTTCTTTACCTGCACTCAGCCCTCCTACGCATCCACCGCTTTCCTAACTCGCTCCAGAATTGCAGCGTCGCTCGCCCCGGCGCCTGAACCCCGGTCTGGCTTCTATGCGTTGCCGCCACAGACGCGTATGTTCTCTCCTCAGCAGTGTTGTGTGAAACTGTTAGGTTAGCTCACTTTTTTTTTTTTTTTGAAGACACCCGTCATCACAGGGCGTTGCGTGTTTTTCCTCTGACGTGATCAGAGACCTTTTTTTTTACAATTTGGTTGGGATGGGTTCTACTGGTTTCTTTATTTTAATTTTCACACTCTTACATTATTAGTTTATATCTTAGCTTATTCTATTCAATTACTTATTCTAGTTAAGACATTAAACTTCATTTTTCTTATGCTAACATTTTCTTTTTTATCTAGTTAATTCTATTGTCTTAATGTTAACTCCTTATTTTACAAATTTAGACACGTTTCTTTTTCTATACTAAGTGAATATATTCTATCAAAATATATATCTAGCGTTCATCTCTTATTCTATTTATTTCTCATTATTACGGCTTTGGCAACATCTTTAAAATACTCCACAAATATTTCTCTAGATTTCTTGTTCGAGATAAGCTCTTGAAAATTTTCAGCAACCATTCTACAATCCAGATTGTTCTCTACGTCATATCTTTTCTAGGCGTGAACGGAGCATTCGGTCAAGATGTGTTCTACCGTTTCGGGTGTCCCGGGTTGGCAGATGCACGATTCAAGTACTCCGAGAATCCATCGTGGCCCGTTAGTACTTGGGTGGTAATGTTGGTTGGTACCATCTGTCGGACTATTTTATGAGAAATGGTTATGTCGGGGAAAAACAATTTAGTCACTTTTGCTGTGGTACTTGCTTTGTACCTTCGGTTCCATTCATCAATCGACCCTTTCCGGATCTGTCGTTTGATGAATGATACCGGGCACAGGTCGTAATTGGGTTTTGTTTTCATTTTAAGAGCCGCGTCCTTCGCCAGTTCATCCGCCCTCTCGTTTCCCGCAAGTCCCGCGTGTGCCTTGATCCAGAACAAAAACACAGTTTTGTTCTGGCTTTCAATCGCCCTTAAGTTCTTCCGGGTTTTAACTGCCAGGGGGTGCGTTGTACTGAGGTTCGTGATTGTCTCCAGGGCTGATCTGGAGTCGCTATAGATTCCGTAGCTCTCCTCGCTTCTTTGCCGGATTTCCTCGGTGACTCTGCATACCGCGAGGAGTTCCGCCTGGTATACCGTACAGTATGGGGCCAGCTTGAGTTTGATCGCCTTTACCTCTGCTGCGCTATCCCATAGGGTTAGCGCTGCTCCAACCTTATTCTCAATCCGGCTTCCATCGGTAAATATCCGAATAGCCTGATTGTTGTGGCTATCTACTTGCTCTTGGTCCACCAGGCTCAAAAATCCGATCGCAGTATGCTTCCCCGGGTGAGGTGTACTGGAGTACTCCACTCTACGCTCGACCTCTCTATCTACCAGCTCCAGCCGGGACACCCCTCTCTTCGCCTCATACAGAGCGGCTGCCTCTTGTATGCGGAGGTCAAGTGGCAGTATTCCAGCCAGTACCAGCGCTGAATGAAGGGAGGCCGTACTTTACGCCCCGCACAGTTTTTGAGCAAAACCCCTCTGGACAGCATTAAGGTGGCGTTGAACACCCAACTTTTTTGATGCTGAGGACCAGGCGGCAGCCGCATACGTTATGATGGGTTCTACCGTAGCGGTGTAAATGGTCCGAACTATTTCCGGGTGGAGACCCCAACTCACTTTAGCAGCTCTCGACAGCTGGTTGTAGACACCAAGTGCCTTTTTGCAAACGTTAGCCGTATGGCTTTTAAAGGTCAACTTGGCGTCCACTGTGAGTCCTAAGATCTTCATTTCCAAGGACATTCCAATGTCGATCCCCCCCATGGTCAGGTGTGGCGTGTCATATTTAAGCTTTCTAGTGACTACCATGGCGCAAGTTTATGCGGCGCGAACCTGAGCTTAATCATGACACCCCACCCCCGGACATGTTCAAGAGCGGCATTGGCCTGTCCTTGGATTTCCAGGGCTGTCTCCCCCGAAAAAACGAGCACCACATCATCCGCGAAAGCCTGGCAATAGTCGCTACGCTGCATGAGGCTCTCCAGCAATGGGTTTAACACGAGATTCCATAGAATGGGGCCGCCTATTGATCCCTGGACACACCCTTTATTAGTACTTTTTGCGTACTCATGGCCTCATGGCTGGTAGATAGCTGGCTATCATCCTCCTGAGATTCGCAGGGCACTTCTCCTCCGCCAGCCTGACCTTTATGGCTGGCCACCACGCACTGTCAAAGGCTCCCTCTATATCCAGCGAGACCATGGTGATGAGCTTCCTCTCTTGGAGTTTACCTCTCACATGGGCCAGCAGGTCATAGAGGGCGTCTTCTGTGCTACGCTGTGGCATGAATCCATACTGGCGGGGGCTTATCCGGGGCACCAAGTACCAAACTAGCCTTCTAACCATCATTTTCTCCAGTATTTTACCCATCACCGCTAGCAGTCCAATTAGTCTATAGGACTTGGAACTAGTATAATTGTCCTTCCCTGGTTTCCTCAGCACCACCACAGTGGCTTCTTTCCACGCCGTGGGGAAGTGCATTATTTGCCAGCACTTATTAAATATAGCCAGGTGCAGTTCCACGTCCTGCGATATTACCCGCTGGCAGATATCAGCTGTAAAGCCGTCTACTCCGGGTGCCTTCTTCGGGTTGAAACTCTCCGTCGCGAACCTGAGCTCCTCCGTCGTAAACTCCGGGTCATGGTCTCATTATGGCTCCAGTCGTTTACTCGGTCTGCAAGAGCTCGAATCCGACGATGGTCTGGGGTATCCTCCTCCTCTGTGTCCTCCGGGTAGAATGTTTCTGCCAATACTCTTGCAGATCCTTCCTGCCCTGCTTCCCTCCCATTCCATACCAGTGTGGCAGATCTTCTTGCCTTTTTGTAGTGTTCTTAATGACCCTATAAATTCCCTCCCAAACCCCTTCCCCGGTTTGTTTTCCACAAAATTCCTTCCAACTCTCTGTAGAGCGTTTCTCAACCTCTAATTCGTATTTCTCTTTCAGGTACAACACAACCACACCTTCTCTACGCGATGGCGCAGCGCATCGAATTCTTCTCTTCTTAGTGGCAACATCGTGCTTCATTGCTTCGAGTTCATTGGACCACCACGGCATGGTAATTCATTTATGAAAATATTATGTATGTGCGGAAAAACCAACATCTTTTTAGTAAAATTAGTGATAGACATAATTTTAATATCAAAAATAAAGACAAATTAGATCAACCATTTTTTAGATTAGCTAAAGTCCACACTTCTTTCATGAGGTATTGTGTTAAACGTTACAACAAAATACCTTCTGACATATTAGAACTAAATGAAAGAAAATTTAAAACTCATGTTAAAAGTACACTTTGTGAACAAGCAAATTACAAATTAGAAGATTACATTAAGGATGAGAATGCTTGGAAACAATGTCCTGCTCCATGGGACAATCAAGGGTGAAGGTCAAACTGATTGATTTATGTATTAACTTTATAGATATACTGTTTCTTTTTTTGTGTTTTTATGTTTCTGTTGACTCACACACTGTTGTTTAATTAATGGTTCCAATGTTTGTAAATATGTGAGTACCATTTACCTAAATTTCTTTAGGAAATTAATAAGTTTACCTCTTCTGGTGATACTTTGTTCTTATAAGTAGCATACTCTGGGTGCATCGTCCTCACATAATATTATATTAATTTATGTATACCAAATTTTGTTAAATCATTATTTGAAAAGAGTAACTATGAAGTTTCTTGTCCGTTCTTCTCCATAAGAATCTACCTTTCCAAATGGACAGAAGAATCACTTTATTAATGTAACATTTTAAACTGTAAACGATGACGTTCAAAAGTGCCGTTTAATGGCCTAATTGAAATAAACGTTTTGACTTTGACTTTGTTTGGATTACTTTTTTTTTTTTTTTATTAGTTCTTTTTATCGCGGACATAGTCGTCTGCGCCTTTTTTTACGATTTTACATTTGTTTACTTTAATTTAATTCGTTACAGTATGTGCTCCTACATTGGACACAATTCTCTTAATCTACGCTTAAAACTACGTTGTGGCTTACAATCCACGTGAGTCCATCATTTTTTTTTTTTTTTGATATATGTTCTATATTGTATTCTATGAATTTTACGGTATCTGAATATTTCAACTACAGTTTTACACACACTAGACACTAGGTATACGCGGTGAGCTGCATGGCAGTGCGAGCCGACCAGCCCCGACTAACGGCATCCGTTCACGGACATGACGCGCACATCTGCACCGCTTAATTCAACCATATCTTAGGGAACTTAACGGCCAAATGCGCCCGTCACCATCGACAGGACATTTACGTGAGTATGACAGACTCATTCTGCCATGCAGCTTTACACATTATATTTTATTATTTTAAAACAGGGTGGAATTTAAGGGAGGGAGTTTTTTCTGCGGGACTTTTAGGTGTTATTTAGATGAGGTCTGATGACCAGGGACTTCGCCAGCCTGAGCAAAGCTTCCATAACAGCTGCGTCTCGATGCTGCATGGCCGTTTTAAGGTTGTAATCGACGACCGTTTTAGTCGGCGCATCCATCGCTCTCTTCGCAAAGCGGCCCGTGGCGTCATCGGCGTCGTCGGAATAATAGACGCAACTGACTGTATGTCTCGACACCGCCACTACCGCGTGGGAGATGCTGTCATGAATTTGGAGCCTCCTGGACTTGGTGTTAATGATAATAACGCTGTCGTAGGTCAAGCCCTGAGCCTCGTGAATGGTTAATGTGCGGGACCCCTCGCCCGACCCGTATCCCTGGCTCACAAGAGAAGCTTTCTCTTCCTGTGTGTGAACCAGGAATAGGGTATTTTGGGCGTTTCCTGGTATTTGCGCACCAGTGTAACCTTCTACCCTCAGGGAGTGAACCCGCGACAGCGACGACTTGGAGGAGTATATACCGGAGTATATTTCGCTCAGAGCAAATGCCACATCCATCGGATTGCGATGAGTGCAAAGGAGCTCCTGGGCGATGCCAGCCGACATATTTGGACGGGTATACCTTAACTCGAATAGGTTCTCTCTGTCCAAGAATGGTAGCTGGTTTATGTCTCCGATAAGGACAATCTCGCTAGCTCCTGACAACTTAACTGCCATAACTATGGCCCCAAAATGGTTCATAAGAGCCTCGTCCACCGTGAGGCGGTAGCACTTCTCTTGCTTCTTGAACCCGTTGACTAAGATTGAGGACATAGTGCGCACCTTTGTCTTTACTCTGTCTCCTAAGCGGTGCGCAAGCTTCTCTCTGAGATCTTTGGCAGCTTCAGTTGTCGTGGTGGCTACGACGTCCTTCTCCTCATCGAAGTGTTTCACCACCCAGGTTGTCTTGCCGCAACCCGGAACTCCGTTCACCCACCTGATCCTGGGTACTGTAACACCAGGGACTCCGCTAGTGTTACTTATCGTGATTATTATAAAATGAAACGATATTGGAGATTTATAACTCTAAATATATTTTGGCATCTGCCTTTAGCGAACGTTGGAACCAGAGTCTCTTATAAAAAACAAAACATATTTTCACATTCGTATTTCAAATTCTTTTAATTTTCACCTGACGCTTCCAAAGGCTATCTTGTCTGCCAGAGACCTGCAGACAAGGATATCCTCTTTACATGAGCTACGCCCCTACGAATAGAGGATAAGAGGAAATGCCTCGCAATCATCTATTCCAAATCTTTGGAAGGGTCAAGCGTAACCTACCTATACCTAAAAAGACGTCCCTACCTATAAGCGGATGTGGACGAACAGGGGTGCGTATGCTTCTATAGAAGCAGCTTACACTATGACCTGCGATCAATAATCTTATTAAAATTTACTATGCACCACTTGTGCTTATCAACAACGCAGTCATACCGAAGCCCTGCCGGGGCAAAACCGCTAGAAAAGCTCCGGCACATCGCGGTTGCTTTAACAAATAATGTGAAAACTCACATTCATCCAGATGGGATTTATATCTATAATTTATAATATTATAACTTTAAATTCCTCGGACGCTATCGAGTCAGAGAAAAAGAAGGTCATACTAATATAAATATACCTAAGTCTTGAACCTACTCCAGCGATCCGCACATAACAAAGAAAATCAAATATAAATTATTAATTGACATTAACCAACAACTGTGGGTCACCAATATCAGTTGAACCAATGGTGACAACTAGTCACCCTCTGCGAAAGGCTATGCCCCGTAAGCAGAGTTGGCATCAACCTCCATGGCGCCCTCTTACTCCCCTCTCTTCAGGATGGGCCATAGTTCCCTATAGTTAACTTATATTTTTCAAACTGGAGTAACTTCAACCTATCTGACCATAACATTCTGTCTTCATCTTTGAACAAGTGACCTTCTCTTCCTCGGCCGGCTGCGTCCCTCATGCACGTACGAGTCCATTTTCAGTATCCACATGAAAAAGAATAAACTGATTAATAAACTATTTAACAAAAAACACTAAAATAATGGTTTGTTTACATTAATCAATGTCAATGCAATTGACATTTCCCTTTTGTCATCGCATTTTTCTAAGAACTGGAAAACTGAGCCTTTTCGATATGAAGTTAAACATTCAATGTAACTTTATATCTACAACAGTGTTCTAATATAAAATGGTTTTAATCTATTTACATGAACTTGAAACTCATCCGATGATAGTTTCGGATACAAACAAATATTTTTTTAAAAGGCCCATATACAACCTACGTAGTTTGATACTCCTAACTGTCTATCGCCTAGAAGTATAAAATCATCACTTCCATACATGGAATTCTGTTTAACCTATGCTTTTTATTAACTATAGCACAACATGACAGATTTTTCATATTATGACAACCTATGAATGCAAGAAAATAAAATTATTTGTAAATCGATAATGTTCGAACTTGATAAAGTATAATGCTAAGAGATCAGCAGAAATCTGGAAAAATATCTAACATACTAAATCTACCTAGTATAAAAAGTGGAAACTCAAATAGTTATAAAATTCTCAAAACGTTACGTTTCCTGACTTTATAATTGTATACAATTGTTTCGAATTTCTTTCTAAAACATTTCCAAAATTTACATTTATATACAAGTGACTGTTTTATCAAATCATCCGTAGAATATTTTTTATGATTTGAAGAAAATGACTTTAGTTTATATGTATAAATATGTGTGGAATACTTCCGTGTCTTTCTTCTCACCCTTATCTTATATATTTTAGCTCGGGCATTAAGAGAAAATTTGATTTTAATATTCAAATACATATTATTTTGTTTGCGTGGTATGGGTGGGTGTTCGTGCTGTCCCCATCGAAAAAAATCCAAATTACTCGAAATTATTGTTTTACAATCATATGGCTCAACGGCTGAGTCTACTAAAATGACCGATTCATCCAAATCCATGGACACCATGGGGAATTGAACCTCGTATTGGACCATCTCCTTCGGTTCGGTCTGCAATACAACGGATTCTTCGACTACCTTATCCTCAAACACGCGATCCACTTCAATGCAAGCATTGGTGTTGTTGTCGGGATTACGTAGAGGTTCCGACAACAGTTTCTCTTGCTTCTCTGGAATCAGATTATAATTAAATATTGGAATGGACACACCCGCTTCCTTATCTTCATCCGTCAAATCTTGCTCAAATGTTGTATCATGGAGTAGGCTGCTTTCTCCACAGCTCTGTTCATCATCGTCACACTCGTCATCATGGTCATCATGGTTGACGTTCGTCATCATGCTAGAATATAAGGGTGTATTATTATCGACATTAATAAAATCTGGCTGTTCGCACTCGTCGGACACATCCTGAGCGATCGTTTCCTCAATATAATAAGATTTTTGTGCATGTTGTTTGCATGACATGCATTTGCACGGGAATTCGTTTCTAATTTTATCGCATAGCGACTCAAAATCAATACCGTCGTGGTATGTATAATTATAAAAATGTCTTGCTGCACTTTGCAAGAATGCGCCTAATATGAGCGCGTAATCGCTCTCTCGCCATTCACCGTCGGTGGCGATGAATCTAAACTCTACTAAAAAATCTTCAAAACAAACTCGGTCTATGCCGGTAAACATTAACATTTTCACGTTTTCATTCAATAAAATCTTTTCACACTTAAATCATCATTTTATTCAAAACCACTTAGCTTTATTTTCCTGGCGTTGGTCTCGCCTGATCATCAAAACATACAGCAATCCTCTGAGATGCTTTTATTATATGGGGGGTTTCTTCATGCAATGTCACGCCTTGCACACGCGGGAAAAAACCGGACCTCCACCATTTGTAACACCAGGGACTCCGCTAGTGTTACTTATCGTGATTATTATAAAATGAAACGATATTGGAGATTTATAACTCTAAATATATTTTGGCATCTGCCTTTAGCGAACGTTGGAACCAGAGTCTCTTATAAAAAACAAAACATATTTTCACATTCGTATTTCAAATTCTTTTAATTTTCACCTGACGCTTCCAAAGGCTATCTTGTCTGCCAGAGACCTGCAGACAAGGATATCCTCTTTACATGAGCTACGCCCCTACGAATAGAGGATAAGAGGAAATGCCTCGCAATCATCTATTCCAAATCTTTGGAAGGGTCAAGCGTAACCTACCTATACCTAAAAAGACGTCCCTACCTATAAGCGGATGTGGACGAACAGGGGTGCGTATGCTTCTATAGAAGCAGCTTACACTATGACCTGCGATCAATAATCTTATTAAAATTTACTATGCACCACTTGTGCTTATCAACAACGCAGTCATACCGAAGCCCTGCCGGGGCAAAACCGCTAGAAAAGCTCCGGCACATCGCGGTTGCTTTAACAAATAATGTGAAAACTCACATTCATCCAGATGGGATTTATATCTATAATTTATAATATTATAACTTTAAATTCCTCGGACGCTATCGAGTCAGAGAAAAAGAAGGTCATACTAATATAAATATACCTAAGTCTTGAACCTACTCCAGCGATCCGCACATAACAAAGAAAATCAAATATAAATTATTAATTGACATTAACCAACAACTGTGGGTCACCAATATCAGTTGAACCAATGGTGACAACTAGTCACCCTCTGCGAAAGGCTATGCCCCGTAAGCAGAGTTGGCATCAACCTCCATGGCGCCCTCTTACTCCCCTCTCTTCAGGATGGGCCATAGTTCCCTATAGTTAACTTATATTTTTCAAACTGGAGTAACTTCAACCTATCTGACCATAACATTCTGTCTTCATCTTTGAACAAGTGACCTTCTCTTCCTCGGCCGGCTGCGTCCCTCATGCACGTACGAGTCCATTTTCAGTATCCACATGAAAAAGAATAAACTGATTAATAAACTATTTAACAAAAAACACTAAAATAATGGTTTGTTTACATTAATCAATGTCAATGCAATTGACATTTCCCTTTTGTCATCGCATTTTTCTAAGAACTGGAAAACTGAGCCTTTTCGATATGAAGTTAAACATTCAATGTAACTTTATATCTACAACAGTGTTCTAATATAAAATGGTTTTAATCTATTTACATGAACTTGAAACTCATCCGATGATAGTTTCGGATACAAACAAATATTTTTTTAAAAGGCCCATATACAACCTACGTAGTTTGATACTCCTAACTGTCTATCGCCTAGAAGTATAAAATCATCACTTCCATACATGGAATTCTGTTTAACCTATGCTTTTTATTAACTATAGCACAACATGACAGATTTTTCATATTATGACAACCTATGAATGCAAGAAAATAAAATTATTTGTAAATCGATAATGTTCGAACTTGATAAAGTATAATGCTAAGAGATCAGCAGAAATCTGGAAAAATATCTAACATACTAAATCTACCTAGTATAAAAAGTGGAAACTCAAATAGTTATAAAATTCTCAAAACGTTACGTTTCCTGACTTTATAATTGTATACAATTGTTTCGAATTTCTTTCTAAAACATTTCCAAAATTTACATTTATATACAAGTGACTGTTTTATCAAATCATCCGTAGAATATTTTTTATGATTTGAAGAAAATGACTTTAGTTTATATGTATAAATATGTGTGGAATACTTCCGTGTCTTTCTTCTCACCCTTATCTTATATATTTTAGCTCGGGCATTAAGAGAAAATTTGATTTTAATATTCAAATACATATTATTTTGTTTGCGTGGTATGGGTGGGTGTTCGTGCTGTCCCCATCGAAAAAAATCCAAATTACTCGAAATTATTGTTTTACAATCATATGGCTCAACGGCTGAGTCTACTAAAATGACCGATTCATCCAAATCCATGGACACCATGGGGAATTGAACCTCGTATTGGACCATCTCCTTCGGTTCGGTCTGCAATACAACGGATTCTTCGACTACCTTATCCTCAAACACGCGATCCACTTCAATGCAAGCATTGGTGTTGTTGTCGGGATTACGTAGAGGTTCCGACAACAGTTTCTCTTGCTTCTCTGGAATCAGATTATAATTAAATATTGGAATGGACACACCCGCTTCCTTATCTTCATCCGTCAAATCTTGCTCAAATGTTGTATCATGGAGTAGGCTGCTTTCTCCACAGCTCTGTTCATCATCGTCACACTCGTCATCATGGTCATCATGGTTGACGTTCGTCATCATGCTAGAATATAAGGGTGTATTATTATCGACATTAATAAAATCTGGCTGTTCGCACTCGTCGGACACATCCTGAGCGATCGTTTCCTCAATATAATAAGATTTTTGTGCATGTTGTTTGCATGACATGCATTTGCACGGGAATTCGTTTCTAATTTTATCGCATAGCGACTCAAAATCAATACCGTCGTGGTATGTATAATTATAAAAATGTCTTGCTGCACTTTGCAAGAATGCGCCTAATATGAGCGCGTAATCGCTCTCTCGCCATTCACCGTCGGTGGCGATGAATCTAAACTCTACTAAAAAATCTTCAAAACAAACTCGGTCTATGCCGGTAAACATTAACATTTTCACGTTTTCATTCAATAAAATCTTTTCACACTTAAATCATCATTTTATTCAAAACCACTTAGCTTTATTTTCCTGGCGTTGGTCTCGCCTGATCATCAAAACATACAGCAATCCTCTGAGATGCTTTTATTATATGGGGGGTTTCTTCATGCAATGTCACGCCTTGCACACGCGGGAAAAAACCGGACCTCCACCATTTGTAACACCAGGGACTCCGCTAGTGTTACTTATCGTGATTATTATAAAATGAAACGATATTGGAGATTTATAACTCTAAATATATTTTGGCATCTGCCTTTAGCGAACGTTGGAACCAGAGTCTCTTATAAAAAACAAAACATATTTTCACATTCGTATTTCAAATTCTTTTAATTTTCACCTGACGCTTCCAAAGGCTATCTTGTCTGCCAGAGACCTGCAGACAAGGATATCCTCTTTACAGTACCGCCCAATGTTCGTGGATGTCTGAAGTCTCCAGGATGGACTGAGCCATTTCAAGGATCTTGTCATCCAGCATGATTTTGGTACATTTGGCGGTAACCAGTACTGGGTCAGTGTTCGGTGCTCTGAACTTGATTTTGCCTGAACGCTCCGTTTCCTCCTCGTCCAGGGACACGAAGCCACTCTCCGAGCTGAACGCTGCCATGTACGACCCCGTCATTTCTCCTATAATGACCTGAGATTTGACGTTGTCGTACACGGCCGCCCCGGCCTCCTCGAGCAGTACCCCTAGCAGTCCTTCAGTTTTTCTGTGGAAGGTCTGCAGGATCTTTCTGCATGTCATGAGATTGACCTCTCTGGTCGCTCTCACGATTGCTACGTACTCGAGAAAAGCGCTCTTCACGTGGTCCGTAGTGCCTGACTTGACTGCGAGGGTCGGCGGGCTGACTTGCCCTTTGTCGGCTCTTGTTGGCGTGGGCTTCTGCGGTGCTGGTTCTTTCGGTGATTTTCTGAAGAACCTTTCCACTGCTGCACCCTGCTTCTCCACTGGTGACGAACGGCTGGTGCTAGGGAGCAGAGAGCTGAGGAAAGTGCCGAATGCTTTCAGGCGACTTCTCGTCCGAGCCTGGTCCTCCGGGCTGGTTGTTTTGCTCTGCTCCTTTGCAGCTTTTTCGGTGGCTGCCTTCTGCTGGGCCCTCTCAGATCCGCTTTGAGTGGTCGGGCTTGATGTCGGGATCGTCTCGCTGACTGTTGGGTCTCTGGGGGCTCTGAGGAAGCTCAAAACTTCCCCTCTGTCCTCATAGACGATTACCTCATGCTGTTCTGAGGCTTTTAAACAGCCAAAGCGGTCTGCGACGTCTCCTCTTTCCCCTCCGACCATCATCGCGTCAACACTTATGGCACGGGCTGTGACTGCCGTGCGTTCTCCTACCTCCCTGATCTTTTGAAGCAGTGAGCTTGCCTGGGCAAATGGAGTCTCCTCTCTCCACTCGAAAAGTGCGATCGTCTTGCCTTTGGTTCGCATTAGACGGCATCGGTGAGTGGCAACTACCATTTGGGGCAGTGCAGCATATTTGCTGCCTTTCATGCTCGTTTTGCTGGTACTTCCGTTGATCAGGGCGGCAAGGCCAGGTGATATATGTACTCGGGCCCGAGCTCGGCTTGAGCCTATGCAGAAGCTTATGCCCAACTTTTCCCTTTCTCTGTTCATGAATAGAGCGACACCTCGCAGTCTGACGCCTGGGACTCCGTCTCCTCCGCATGCCAGGAATTGTGTGATGGGCATGGTACTACGGGCTGGTTGCAGGCTGGCTTCTGCTGGTGCCGCTGCTGGCATGACTTGTGTAACTTGTGTAGTGGTTGATGGTGTGCGTGTTGTATTATGTGCTGTTGTTGACAGTGCTGTGGTTACCGAGGTTGTTGGTGTGGTCGTGACTGGTTGTGTGGATGGTAGTCGGTTCCGCGTCTGTGAGGTTGCGTCTGTTTTGTTAGCCGCAACTGCGACTAGGGCGACTTTGCTCGCGAATGCCAAGAATGGTTTCCGGGTAGCCGGTTTCCCCATGATGGTGTGGAGTGTGGACTGGCTTAGCTGGGTTTCGATCTTGATTTCCAGCTCCATTCTATCATGACTGAACCTTGGGCATTCGAAGAGTAGGTGCCAGACTGTCTCGTCGCAACTGGGATCACAGACGCACGAGGGACTATCTTTAAGATGGAAGCGGTGGAGATACGCTGAGAATCCTCCGTGTCCTGTTAGAACTTGTACATGGACCGGCTTGAGAACAGTGTCTCTGAGTGTCCTCTTTGCCTCAAGGACGTCTGGGAAGAACACTTTTGTAACCGCTCCTGTGCTCGAGGACTCGTATCGCGCTTGCCACTTCTTTATAGTTTCCTCGCGTATCTTCTTCCTCACGAATGATACCGGGACCTTGTTATAGTCTGCCATTTCTTTTGTAAGAGCTGCCTCTTTGGCTAACTCGTCCGCTCTCTCATTCCCGGCAGTTCCCACGTGGGCTTTGAGCCAAAAGAACCTCACTTCTCTGCCCTCCTCTCTTATATCGGAGACGAATCTCTTTATTTGGAGTGCCAGATGGTGAGTGACAGACGGACTCCTCAGCAAGTCAAGTGACGATCTTGAGTCACTCAAAATGCTTGCGGAGGCCGCCCGGGATTCTCTCACCATTCTGACAGCTCTGAAGAGAGCGTACATTTCCGATTGGAAGACTGTGTTGTGAGGTTCCAGGCCAAAAGTGCTGAACTTTAACTCCTTTCCGTTTTCCCACCAAGTTAGGGCAGCGCCGACTTTCCCCTCTATCTTGCTGCCGTCGGTATATATTTGAGGGCCGGTTACTTGATGGGTTTGCAGAGTTTCGGGAGTCAAGTCCTGTAGGCGTGCATACTCTGTTGTTGTGAGTAACGCTGGGTGGGGATTTTTGGAGTGGGGCACGTTGCACTCCAGCTCGCGGCCCGGTGGTATGAACTCTTGGGAATGACCCTTTTTGATTTTGAAAAGGGTTGCGGCCTCGATTACCCGGAGGTCTAGGGGGAGTTGGCCTGACAGAATAAGAGCCGATGACAGAGACACCGTGCGATATGCTTTGCAGATCTTCTGCGCGAACCCTCTCTGCAGTGAGTCAAACTGATTCCTTGTCATCAGTTTCTCAGCTGCCGGGGCCCACGCACTCGCTGCATACATCACGATGGGCTCTATCACCGACACATATATCGTCCTTATAATCTCTCTGTTAAGACCCCATGTCACCTTTGCCGCACATGCCAGCTGCTTATAGATGTCTGCGGCCTTTTTACAGGTCGCAGCCACGTGTGCGTTAAAGGTCAGTTTGGAGTCTATTGTGAGCCCTAGCAGCTTGACCTCTTGGACCAGGTTCAGCCGCGTGCCCGACATGTGGAGCACCGGAAGGTCGTATTTAAGCTTTTTCGTTAACACCATCGCATTGGTCTTGTGCGCGGCAAAACGTAGCTTATTTTTGACGCCCCATTCCGATACTATCTCTAGCGTGTCGTTGGCTGACTTCTGCAGAGGACCGGTCGTATGGTCCGAGAATACAAGGACAACATCGTCTGCAAACGCTTGGCAGTATACCCCCATTCTAGCCATTCTGTGTAGGAGCGAATCTAGGATTAGGTTCCAAAACGTCGGTCCGGCAATTGAGCCCTGGACGCATCCTTTCGTGGTACCTTTTTCACTAGTCGCTCTGGCGTAGTTGACCCTGATGTTCCGGTCTTCCAGGTATGAGGTGACGAGAGCGTAAATATTCTTGGGGCAGTTCTTGACTACCATCTGTCTTTTGAGTGCCGGCCACCACGCGTTGTCGAAGGCCCCCTCTATGTCCAATGAAATCAAAAGCACGATCTTTTTGGCTTTGATTTCGGCACGTATGTGTCCCATTAGGTCATAGAGGGCGTCCTCGGTTCCGCGTTGTGGCATGAAACCGTATTGTTTTGTGTTGAGTGTTGGGAGGAAATGCCACTGGAGCCTGCCTACAAGGAGCTTCTCGACGATTTTTCCTAGAACCGAGAGCAGACCTATCGGTCTGTACGACTTTGCGCTGGTGTAGTCGTCCTTACCGGGCTTGCGGAGTATGCACACGTGGGCGACTTTCCACTGCTTCGGGAAGTGTGACAGCGACAAACACCGGTTGGCCATCGCTAAGAACACCTCCCTATCACAGTTTATTGCCGCAGTGCAGATGTCTGCCGTTAATCCATCGGGACCGGGAGCTTTTTTCGGATTTTGGTTTTGGAGGACCATTTCCAGCTCCGCTGTTGTGAACGGTGGATCATCGGCAGTCAATCCTCGAGGGGTTTTCTCCTCCGCTAGCCTCCTCAGTATGGTGTGGTATGGCTGTTCGGCATCCGTTGAGTCGTCGGGGTAGAAGGTTTTTGCCAGAAGATCCGCGGACTGCTCTGGACTGAGCGTCTCGCCTGCGGTATTTCTCAGGAGCGCATCGTCCTGTCTTCTGCTTGTCTTCCTTAATACCCTGTAGATGCCATCCCACATGCTCTCTCGGTTCTGCTTCGAGCAGAACTCCTTCCAGTTGGCCGTGGCTGCTTCCGTCGCTGCTGTAGTGTAGGTGTGTTTTGCCAGCACGTATTCCTGGATGGTGAAGTGTCTCCGGCTTGCGGCTGCATTTTGGATCCTTCTCTTCTTCCTCGTTACGTCTTTTTGAAGACGGTCCAGAGAAGGGTTCCACCACGGGGGCTTGGCGTTGTGTTTAGGGGATCCCAATTTTGGGATCGCTTTTTCGCATGACTCGTGTATGTTTTGTGTGTACATGTTGATAAGAGACTCCAGGTCCTCTGGACTTGAGACTTCCGAGACTCTGACTGGCGTGATGTCGTTTTCCGCCAGACTGGTTTTGAAGTGCGTGATGAAGTCGGACCACTTTGCCTTCTTAGTGTTGTAGATGCGCGTCGAAACTGGCCTTAAAGGTTCCAAGGCCTTTTCTAGACGCATCGAGAAGGTTATTGCGTTGTGGTCTGAAGTTGTTACTTTTCTTTCCACTCGCCACTCCTCAACCTTGCCTAGCAGCGACAGACTGCATGCCGTCACATCGACAATGCTTGTGCACCACCTGTCTCCTCTATAGGTCTCGAACGTCGGCGTTTGTCCCGTGTTAAGGATCTGGAGATCGCGTTCATTGAGGAATGCGTTGTACGCTGCCCCGCGATGGTTTTCAGAAACACTTCTCCACCACTGGCTCCATGCGTTTATGTCTCCTCCCACCAGGATGTTGTTTGTGTGTAGTTTGTGAATTGTGTTGTGTGTTACAGAAGGTTAGGTTAGGTTAGGTTAGGTTCGCACAGGGAGGCAGCGTTGCTGGCGACGGCTGCGGTCTCACAGGTGGTGAGCCGCATACGGCGCCTCGGCCTGGAGGTGGCCCTCAACAAGTCGGAGGCCATTGTTTTTCATGGCCCCCGGCGAGCGCCGCCGCCGGGATCGCACATCGTGGTCGGGGGGGCCCGTATCGCTGTCGAGTCCACCATGAAGTATCTGGGATTGGTGCTCGACAGCCGGTGGGATTTCGGCCCCCACTTCCGGCGGCTGGCGCCCAAGTTGTTGGGCGCGGCGGGGGCGCTGTCAACGCTGCTTCCCAATCTGGGGGACCCGAGCACCGCCTGTAGGCGGTTGTACGTGGGGATCGTGCGATCGATGGCCCTTTATGGGGCCCCGATCTGGGCGGCTGACCTGACGGCCAGCACCATCACTGTTCTGCGGAGGCCGCAGAGGGTGATGGCCGTCAGAGTCATCAGGGGATATCGCACGATCTCCTACGAGGCGGCTTGCGCACTGGCCGGATCTCCGCCGTGGGACCTGGAGGCGAAAGTGCTCGCGTCACTACACAGGTGGCGCGAGGACGCGCGGTCGCGCGGCGTGCGACTGACGCAGCGACACCTGGAGTTGCGTCGGTCGCAGCTGCGCGAGGTCCTGGTGGCGGAATGGCGGGACAGGCTTTCGAGCCCTACCGCCGGCCTCATCACCATCGAGGCCATCCGGCCGGTGCTCGACCTGTGGCTCGGGAGAAGGCACGGCTCCCTGTCGTTTCGTGCGACGCAGGTCCTCTCGGGGCATGGCTGCTTCGGGAGGTTCCTGTGTCGCATAGGCAGGGAGCCGGACGCTCGATGCCACCACTGCGTCGACTGTCGGGAGGACACGGTGCGGCATACGCTTGCAGAGTGTGCAGCTTGGGAGGAGCCGCGCCGTGCCCTCATCTCTGTTGTAGGCGGTGACCTCTCACTGCCGGCCGTAGTCCATGCTATGGTCGGCGGTGAGGAGTCCTGGGACGCGGTGGTCTCCTTCTGCGAGACAGTTATCGCGCAGAAGGAGGCTGCGGAAAGGGAGAGGGAGATCACAACCGCTCTCCCTGCCCGCAGCAGGCGCATCGGGCGTCGGAGGAGGGCATACGCTGCCCTCTTCCGGCCCCCCTAACTGGGTCCAGGGGCGGCGGACTTGGGGATGTCCGTCGCCCCCCACTCATCCGGACCCGAGGTGGCGGCGCGTGGTGTTCCCGTGCGCCCCTCTTTGACGTAGCGAGGGGAGTCAAACAACTCACTCCCCTCGCCGACGCGAGGTGGCCCGCAGAGGCGGGCCGGCACCAGCCGGGGATTGCGGAGGTCGCATACGTTCCCGCGATCCCCGGCGCAGGTGGAAGATGGAACACCGGGGTGGTTTTAGTCAGTAAGAGTCTGACAGACCCCTCCACCCGCCCCAGGGTGGAGGATTTCCATGAGGATTTCCCCCCGAGATCAAAAACAAAAAAAAAAAAAAAAGGTTAGGTTAGGTTAGGTTAGGTTAGGTTAGGTTCCACTCTGCCAGGGCTCAGGATCTCTTACTCCAGAGCATGGCAGAGTGGTCGATCCATGTGGCTGTGGTCGCCGAGCCGTATTACGTCCCCCCCCGAGATGATTGGGTGGGTGACCTGGACGGCTCGGTGGCCATCATCGGCGGGGCTCTTGTCGACCCGTCCCGAGGTCACGGCTGGGTGGCCGCCCTCGCGGACGGCGTTGGCATTGTTGGGGCGTATTTCTCGCCCAACAAGAGCCTCGCCGACTTCGAGAGCTTCCTTGTCGAGTTGGGTGCCGTCGTGAACCGGTACCACCCTCGCCCGGTGCTGCTGCTCGGGGATCTCAACGCCAAGTCTGCGGCGTGGGGATCCCCGGTCACCGATGCCAAGGGCGAGGCGTTGGAGGAGTGGTCGGTCACGACCGGCTTGACCGTCCTGAATCGGGGCTCGGTCTACACGTGCGTGCGACAGCGGGGTGGTTCTATAGTGGACGTTTCGTTCGCTAGCCCCGCCGTCGCAAGCCGTGTCCGCGATTGGCGTGTCGCCGTGGAGGTGGAGACGTTGTCGGATCATAGATACATCCGTTTCGACGTCTCCTCCCAGACCGCGGGCGGCCGCAATCCAACGGCCCCGCGAACGGACGGTCCGCGTTGGGCGCGCAAGCGCCTCGACAGGGAGCTACTCGAGGAGGCCGCTATTGTGCAGGCCTGGATCCGGGAGTCGGCAACGACCGGACCCGTCGACGTCGAAGAGGAGGCGCAGTGGTTCCACGGGGCGATGACGCAAATTTGCGACGCGTCAATGCCCCGGGTTCGCACACAACCCAGAAGGCGCCAGGTGTACTGGTGGTCCGCCGAGATCGCGCAGTTGCGCGACTCGTGCGTGGAGGTCAGGCGCCAGTACACCCGATACCGGAGAAGACGTCGTCGGGTCCCTGACGAAGAAGCCGCGCGGTATGAGGTGTACCGCGCGGCTAAGAAGGCTCTGTGGCTGGCCATCGGCGAGGCGAAGACGCGAGCCAGGGAGGAGATGTTGGAGACTCTAAACGGGGATCCGTGGGGGCGTCCTTATCGCTCGGTCCGAGGTAAACTCGGACCATGGGCGCCCCCGCTTACGGAGAGTCTCCAACCCGAGCTGCTGGAGGACGTGGTAGCAGCCCTCTTCCCGGCACGAGCGGAGCACGCTCCGCCGCCGATGGCTCTGCCCACAGCCGCAGAGCCCGAAGAGGACGCCAGCGTCCCAGAGGTGACACAACCAGAGTTGAGGGCGGCCGTGACACGGCTCCGGGCGAAGAACACTGCCCCGGGGCCCGACGGAATTCACGGCTGCGCGTTGGCCCTAGCTCTGAAGGAGCTGGAGCCCCGACTGAGAGGACTCTACTCGGCGTGCCTTGAGCAGGGCCAGTTTCCCACTCAGTGGAAATCTGGTCGTCTGGTCCTGCTCAGGAAAGCGGGGCGCCCTGCGGACTCGCCGTCCGCGTACCGGCCCATAGTGCTGCTCGACGAGGTGGGAAAGCTGTTTGAGCGGATAGTCTCAGCCCGCCTCGTCAGCCACTTGTGCGGAGAGGGGCCGGACCTGGCCGAATGCCAGTACGGCTTTCGGCAAGGGCGCTCCACTGTGACGGCGATATCCCGAGTGAGAGTCCTGGCGGAGGAAGCGGTGTCGCGGGGCGGTGTGTTGTTGGCGGTGTCCTTGGACATCTCCAACGCCTTCAACACCCTGCCCTGGAGTTGTATTCGGGAGGCACTACGATATCATCGAGTGCCTTCCTACCTCCGCCGCGTCGTCGGGGCTTATTTGGCGGAAAGGTGTGTCACCTATCTGGGACGCGATGGCAGATGCCAGCGCCCTATGTCGTGCGGTGTTCCACAGGGTTCGGTCTTGGGCCCGCTCCTGTGGAACATCGGGTACGACTGGGCGCTGAGGGGCGAGCTCCGGCCGGGAGTGCAGCTGGTGTGTTACGCTGACGACACACTGGTCACTGCCCGGGGGAGCTCGCACAGGGAGGCAGCGTTGCTGGCGACGGCTGCGGTCTCACAGGTGGTGAGCCGCATACGGCGCCTCGGCCTGGAGGTGGCCCTCAACAAGTCGGAGGCCATTGTTTTTCATGGCCCCCGGCGAGCGCCGCCGCCGGGATCGCACATTGTGGTCGGGGGGGCCCGTATCGCTGTCGAGTCCACCATGAAGTACCTGGGATTGGTGCTCGACAGCCGGTGGGATTTCGGCCCCCACTTCCGGCGGCTGGCGCCCAAGTTGTTGGGCGCGGCGGGGGCGCTGTCAACGCTGCTTCCCAATCTGGGGGACCCGAGCACCGCCTGTAGGCGGTTGTACGTGGGGATCGTGCGATCGATGGCCCTTTATGGGGCCCCGATCTGGGCGGCTGACCTGACGGCCAGCACCATCACTGTTCTGCGGAAGCCGCAGAGGGTGATGGCCGTCAGAGTCATCAGGGGATATCGCACGATCTCCTACGAGGCGGCTTGCGCACTGGCCGGATCTCCGCCGTGGGACCTGGAGGCGAAAGTGCTCGCGTCACTGCACCGGTGGCGCGAGGACGCGCGGGCGCGCGGCGAGCGACTGACGCAACGACATTTGGAGCTGCGTCGGTCGCAGCTGCGCGAGGTCCTGGTGGCGGAATGGCGGGACAGGCTTTCGAGCCCTTCCGCCGGCCTCATCACCATCGAGGCCATCCGGCCGGTGCTCGACCTGTGGCTCGGGAGAAGGCACGGCTCTCTGACGTTTCGTGCGACGCAGGTCCTCTCGGGGCATGGCTGCTTCGGGAGGTTCCTGTGTCGCATAGGCAGGGAGCCGGACGCTCGATGCCACCACTGCGTCGACTGTCGGGAGGACACGGTGCGGCATACGCTTGCAGAGTGTGCAGCTTGGGAGGAGCCGCGCCGTGCCCTCATCTCTGTTGTAGGCGGTGACCTCTCGCTGTCGGCCGTGGTCCATGCTATGGTCGGCGGTGAGGAGTCCTGGGACGCGGTGGTCTCCTTCTGCGAGACAGTTATCGCGCAGAAGGAGGCTGCGGAAAGGGAGAGGGAGATCACAACCGCTCTCCCTGCCCGCAGCAGGCGCATCGGGCGTCGGAGGAGGGCTTACGCTGCCCTCTTCCGGCCCCCCTAACTGGGTCCAGGGGCGGCGGACTTGGGGATGTCCGTCGCCCCCCACTCATCCGGACCCGAGGTGGCGGCGCGTGGTGTTCCCGTGCGCCCCTCTTTGACGTAGCGAGGGGAGTCAAACACCTCACTCCCCTCGCCGACGCGAGGTGGCCCGCAGAGGCGGGCCGGCACCAGCCGGGGATTGCGGATGTCGCATACGTTCCCGTGATCCCCGGCGTAGGTGGGAGATGGAACACCGGGGTGGTTTTAGTCAGTAAGAGTCTGACAGACCCCTCCACCCGCCCCAGGGTGGAGGATTTCCATGAGGATTTCCCCCCGAGATCAAAAAAAAAAAAAAAAAAGGTTAGGTTAGGTTAGGTTAGGTTAGGTTAGGTTAGGTTGCCCCAAAGAAGGGCAATAAGAAGGGAACAACTAAGGCTGTCGGGGGCTCTTTACACCCCCCTCAGCCTGGTTGCTCTTCGGCCGACTCCCGGCCTAAGAATGGTGCCGAGGAAATGGGTTGTGTATAATGGCACAATACCATTTCCTCCAGGGCAATATCAACCACTCTGCCAGGGCTCAGGATCTCTTACTCCAGAGCATGGCAGAGTGGTCGATCCATGTGGCTGTGGTCGCCGAGCCGTATTACGTCCCCCCCCGAGATGATTGGGTGGGTGACCTGGACGGCTCGGTGGCCATCATCGGCGGGGCTCTTGTCGACCCGTCCCGAGGTCACGGCTGGGTGGCCGCCCTCGCGGACGGCGTTGGCATTGTTGGGGCGTATTTCTCGCCCAACAAGAGCCTCGCCGACTTCGAGAGCTTCCTTGTCGAGTTGGGTGCCGTCGTGAACCGGTGCCACCCTCGCCCGGTACTGCTGCTCGGGGATCTCAACGCCAAGTCTGCGGCGTGGGGATCCCCGGTCACCGATGTCAAGGGCGAGGCGTTGGAGGAGTGGGCGGTCACGACCGGCTTGACCGTCCTGAATCGGGGCTCGGTCTACACGTGCGTGCGACAGCGGGGTGGTTCTATAGTGGACGTTTCGTTCGCTAGCCCCGCTGTCGCAAGCCGTGTCCGCGATTGGCGTGTCGCCGTGGAGGTGGAGACGTTGTCGGATCACAGATATATCCGTTTCAACGTCTCCCCCCAGACCGCGGGCGGCCGCAATCCAACGGCCCCGCGAACGGACGGTCCGCGTTGGGCGCGAAAGCGCCTCGACAGGGAGCTACTCGAGGAGGCTGCTATTGTGCAGGCCTGGATCCGGGAGTCGGCAACGACCGGACCCGTCGACGTCGAAGAGGAGGCGCAATGGTTCCACGGGGCGATGACGCAAATTTGCGATGCGTCAATGCCCCGGGTTCGCACACAATCCAGAAGGCGCCAGGTGTACTGGTGGTCCGCCGAGATCGCGCAGTTGCGCGACTCGTGCGTGGAGGTCAGGCGCCAGTACACCCGATACCGGAGAAGACGTCGTCGGGTCCCTGACGAAGAAGCCGCGCGGTATGAGGTGTACCGCGCGGCTAAGAAGGCTCTGTGGCTGGCCATCGGCGAGGCGAAGACGCGAGCCAGGGAGGAGATGTTGGAGACTCTAAACGGGGATCCGTGGGGGCGTCCTTATCGCTCGGTCCGAGGTAAACTCGGACCATGGGCGCCCCCGCTTACGGAGAGTCTCCAACCCGAGCTGCTGGAGGATGTGGTAGCAGCCCTCTTCCCGGCACGAGCGGAGCACGCTCCGCCGCCGATGGCTCTGCCCACAGCCGCAGAGCCCGAAGAGGACGCCAGCGTCCCAGAGGTGACACAACCAGAGTTGAGGGCGGCCGTGACACGGCTCCGGGCGAAGAACACTGCCCCGGGGCCCGACGGAATTCACGGCTGCGCGTTGGCCCTAGCTCTGAAGGAGCTGGAGCCCCGACTGAGAGGACTCTACTCGGCGTGCCTTGAGCAGGGCCAGTTTCCCGCTCAGTGGAAATCTGGTCGTCTGGTCCTGCTCAGGAAAGCGGGGCGCCCTGCGGACTCGCCGTCCGCGTACCGGCCCATAGTGCTGCTCGACGAGGTGGGAAAGCTGTTTGAGCGGATAGTCTCAGCCCGCCTCGTCAGCCACTTGTGCGGAGAGGGGCCGGACCTGGCCGAATGCCAGTACGGCTTTCGGCAAGGGCGCTCCACTGTGACGGCGATATCCCGAGTGAGAGTCCTGGCGGAGGAAGCGGTGTCGCGGGGCGGTGTGTTGTTGGCGGTGTCCTTGGACATCTCCAACGCCTTCAACACCCTGCCCTGGAGTTGTATTCGGGAGGCACTACGATATCATCGAGTGCCTTCCTACCTCCGCCGCGTCGTCGGGGCTTATTTGGCGGAAAGGTGTGTCACCTATCTGGGACGCGATGGCAGATGCCAGCGCCCTATGTCGTGCGGTGTTCCACAGGGTTCGGTCTTGGGCCCGCTCCTGTGGAACATCGGGTACGACTGGGCGCTGAGGGGCGAGCTCCGGCCGGGAGTGCAGCTGGTGTGTTACGCTGACGACACACTGGTCACTGCCCGGGGGAGCTCGCACAGGGAGGCAGCGTTGCTGGCGACGGCTGCGGTCTCACAGGTGGTGAGCCGCATACGGCGCCTCGGCCTGGAGGTGGCCCTCAACAAGTCGGAGGCCATCGTTTTCCATGGCCCCCGGCGAGCGCCGCCGCCGGGATCGCACATTGTGGTCGGGGGGGCCCGTATCGCTGTCGAGTCCACCATGAAGTACCTGGGATTGGTGCTCGACAGCCGGTGGGATTTCGGCCCCCACTTCCGGCGGCTGGCGCCCAAGTTGTTGGGCGCGGCGGGGGCGCTGTCAACGCTGCTTCCCAATCTGGGGGACCCGAGCACCGCCTGTAGGCGGTTGTACGTGGGGATCGTGCGATCGATGGCCCTTTATGGGGCCCCGATCTGGGCGGCTGACCTGACGGCCAGCACCATCACTGTTCTGCGGAAGCCGCAGAGGGTGATGGCCGTCAGAGTCATCAGGGGATATCGCACGATCTCCTACGAGGCGGCTTGCGCACTGGCCGGATCTCCGCCGTGGGACCTGGAGGCGAAAGTGCTCGCGTCACTACATAAGTGGCGCGAGGGCGCGCGGGCGCGCGGCGAAAGACTGACGCAGCAACACTTGGAGCTGCGTCGGTCGCAGCTGCGCGAGGTCCTGGTGGCGGAATGGCGGGACAGGCTTTCGAGCCCTACCGCCGGCCTCATCACCATCGAGGCCATCCGGCCAGTGCTCGACCTCTGGCTCGGGAGAAGGCACGGCTCCCTGTCGTTCCGTGCGACGCAGGTCCTCTCGGGGCATGGCTGCTTCGGGAGGTTCTTGTGTCGCATAGGCAGGGAGCCGGACGCTCGATGCCACCACTGCGTCGACTGTCGGGAGGACACGGTGCGGCATACGCTTGCAGAGTGTGCAGCTTGGGAGGAGCCGCGCCGTGCCCTCATCTCTGTTGTAGGCGGTGACCTCTCGCTGCCGGCCGTAGTCCATGCTATGGTCGGCGGTGAGGAGTCCTGGGACGCGGTGGTCTCCTTCTGCGAGACAGTTATCGCGCAGAAGGAGGCTGCGGAAAGGGAGAGGGAGATCACAACCGCTCTCCCTGCCCGCAGCAGGCGCATCGGGCGTCGGAGGAGGGCTTACGCTGCCCTCTTCCGGCCCCCCTAACTTGGTCCAGGGGCGGCGGACTTGGGGCTGTCCGTCGCCCCCCATTCATTCGGACCCGAGGTGGCGGCGCGTGGTGTTCCCGTGCGCCCCTCTTTGACGTAGCGAGGGGAGTCAAACACCTCACTCCCCTCGCCGACGCGAGGTGGCCCGCAGAGGCGGGCCGGCACCAGCCGGGGATTGCGGATGTCGCATACGTTCCCGCGATCCCCGGCGTAGGTGGGAGATGGAACACCGGGGTGGTTTTAGTCAGTAAGAGTCTGACAGACCCCTCCACCCGCCCCAGGGTGGAGGATTTCCATGAGGATTTCCCCCCGAGATCAAAAAAAAAAAAAAAAAAAAAAAAAAAAAAAAAAAAAAAAAAAAAAAAAAAAAAAAAAGGTTAGGTTAGGTTAGGTTAGGTTAGGTTAGGTTAGGTTCCCGAGTGAGAGTCCTGGCGGAGGAAGCGGTGTCGCGGGGCGGTGTGTTGTTGGCGGTGTCCTTGGACATCTCCAACGCCTTCAACACCCTGCCCTGGAGTTGTATTCGGGAGGCACTGCGATACCATCGAGTGCCTTCCTACCTCCGCCGCGTCGTCGGGGCTTATTTGGCGGAAAGGTGTGTCACCTATCTGGGACGCGATGGCAGATACCAGCGCCCCATGTCGTGCGGTGTTCCGCAGGGTTCGGTCTTGGGCCCGCTCCTGTGGAACATCGGGTACGACTGGGTGCTGAGGGGCGAGCTTCGGCCGGGAGTGCAGCTGGTGTGTTACGCTGACGACACACTGGTCACTGCCCGGGGGAGCTCGCACAGGGAGGCAGCGTTGCTGGCGACGGCTGCGGTCTCACAGGTGGTGAGCCGCATACGGCGCCTCGGCCTGGAGGTGGCCCTCAACAAGTCGGAGGCCATTGTTTTTCATGGCCCCCGGCGAGCGCCGCCGCCGGGATCGCACATCGTGGTCGGGGGGGCCCGTATCGCTGTCGAGTCCACCATGAAGTACCTGGGATTGGTGCTCGACAGCCGGTGGGATTTCGGCCCCCACTTCCGGCGGCTGGCGCCCAAGTTGTTGGGCGCGGCGGGGGCGCTGTCAACGCTGCTTCCCAATCTGGGGGACCCGAGCACCGCCTGTAGGCGGTTGTACGTGGGGATCGTGCGATCGATGGCCCTATATGGGGCCCCGATCTGGGCGGCTGACCTGACGGCCAGCACCATCACTGTTCTGCGGAGGCCGCAGAGGGTGATGGCCGTCAGAGTCATCAGGGGATATCGCACGATCTCCTACGAGGCGGCTTGCGCACTGGCCGGATCTCCGCCGTGGGACCTGGAGGCGAAAGTGCTCGCGTCACTGCACAGGTGGCGCGAGGACGCGCGGGCGCGCGGCGAGCGACTGACGCAGCGACACCTGGAGTTGCGTCGGTCGCAGCTGCGCGAGGTCCTGGTGGCGGAATGGCGGGACAGGCTTTCGAGCCCTACCGCAGGCCTCATCACCATCGAGGCCATCCGGCCAGTGCTCGACCTGTGGCTCGGGAGAAGGCACGGCTCTCTGACGTTTCGTGCGACGCAGGTCCTCTCGGGGCATGGCTGCTTCGGGAGGTTCTTGTGTCGCATAGGCAGGGAGCCGGACGCTCGATGCCACCACTGCGTCGACTGTCGGGAGGACACGGCACGGCATACGCTTGCAGAGTGTGCAGCTTGGGAGGAGCCGCGCCGTGCCCTCATCTCTGTTGTAGGCGGTGACCTCTCGCTGCCGGCCGTAGTCCATGCTATGGTCGGCGGTGAGGAGTCCTGGGACGCGGTGGTCTCCTTCTGCGAGACAGTTATCGCGCAGAAGGAGGCTGCGGAAAGGGAGAGGGAGATCACAACCGCTCTCCCTGCCCGCAGCAGGCGCATCGGGCGTCGGAGGAGGGCATACGCTGCCCTCTTCCGGCCCCCCTAACTGGGTCCAGGGGCGGCGGACTTGGGGATGTCCGTCGCCCCCCACTCATCCGGACCCGAGGTGGCGGCGCGTGGTGTTCCCGTGCGCCCCTCTTTGACGTAGCGAGGGGAGTTAAACACCTCACTCCCCTCGCCGACGCGAGGTGGCCCGCAGAGGCGGGCCGGCACCAGCCGGGGATTGCGGATGTCGCATACGTTCCCGCGATCCCCGGCGTAGGTGGGAGATGGAACACCGGGGTGGTTTTAGTCAGTAAGAGTCTGACAGACCCCTCCACCCGCCCCAGGGTGGAGGATTTCCATGAGGATTTCCCCCCGAGATCAAAAAAAAAAAGGTTAGGTTAGGTTAGGTTAGGTTAGGTTAGGTTAGGTTAGGTTAGGTTTTTTTTTTTTTTTTTTTTTTGGCAGGAGGGGAAATCCTCATGGACGCCTCGACTTCCTCACAAGGTGAAAAGGTCGAGGCAGTGCCGGACTCTTACCGGCTAAAACCCGCTCCTGCCTTACACTTTTACCACTGGCTTGGAGAAACCAATGCTCATGCTCTATCGTATTATTTTTCGATTACAGATTCAATGAGGGCCCTGTCCTTAAACTATCTCTACATTCTAAGTTCTTTTTGTTTGATTACACAAAATTCACAGTTCTTGCTTGGTGCTTCACATGCAATTTTTTTTTTTTTTTTTTTTTTTTTTTTTTTTTTTTTTTTTTTTTTTTTTTCCACTTAATATATCTATTACAGATATTGCTTATATCTACTACATTTTGCTTATATTTACGGTGTTTTCTGTCTTACGTTATATATACACTGTTCATTTAAATTGGACTACGTTGGTGTGGTTAACTATTTTTATATATTACATTATATAATTAGTTATACCTATATGTGCTATGTTTTGTTACGTTCAATTACTGTTTTGGCAATAATTTCGCAAAACTCTATAAAATCACCCCTCATATCTTTACTTGCTATTATTTCTGCTATGAGTTGAGTTTTTAAATTTTTATCAATTTTCATTTCAAGGTTGAGTCTTAGATTTGCATACATTGGGCACTCTACTAACAAATGCTCTATATTTTCGTTTTTGCCAGTATCACAAGGGCACGCCGGACTCTCCTTGCGCTTGAATCTATTCAAGTACTCGGAGAATCCGCCGTGCCCCGTTAAAACTTGTACCAATAGTGGATTGAGCGGTAACTTTTTTATTAATGTGTAAGCCTTAAGGGCATCGGGGAAAAACATTTTACTGGTTGATGCGGTAGTTCCTGAAGTGTATCTACGTTGCCATTCCTCCAGTGTGTCCTCGCGGATCTGTCGCTTGATGAAGGATACCGGGCATCTATCATAATCCGGCTTTGTCTTCAATTTCATAGCTGCCTCTTTTGCCAATTCGTCGGCTCTCTCATTTCCCTCCAGCCCCACGTGTGCTTTAATCCAAAATAATCGAATAATTTTGTTCTGTTCTGAAATTTTCAGGATATTTTGCCTTATCGCAACCACCAGGGGATGTAGGGAAACACCGCGTGTGACCGCCTCAAGGGCCGACCTAGAGTCGCTGTAGACGTTGAAGCTTCCACCGGATCTTCCTATCACCATTTCAGTAGCCTTCACCAGCGCCAGTAATTCCGCTTGGTAAACGGTGCAGAACTGCTCCAGTTTGAGCTTTTTGTTCTTGGTCTCTGCGGCACCATCCCATAAGGATATCGCCGCACCGACTTTATCGTCAATTTTGCTGCCGTCTGTGTAAATTTTAAAGTTTGCTTCCTCTTGCTGGGCCAGTTCTGCATCGTTCATCACCAATTTAAATTCGATGGTCTTTTGGGCGACTGGGTGTGGTGTGTGTGTGAATGGTGTTGGCTTCTCCACTCTTCTATCGCCAACTACTCTCAGGGAGTGTCCTTTTTTTATTTCATAAAGAGAGGCTGCTTCCTTGATCCTAAGGTCCAATGGAAGCATCCCCGAGAGCAGTAATGCCGCGTTCAATGAAGTGGTCCTGTACGACTTAATAATCTTTTGAACAAAACCGCGTTGAACCTCATTCAGATGCCTCCGCGTCCCTATTTTCTCCGCCGCTGGAGCCCAAGCACTTGCTGCGTACATAATAATAGGCTCCACCACTGCGACGTATATTGTTCTGGTTATCTCCGGCGAGATCCCCCACTGCACCTTGGCTGCCTTCGCCAGTTGTTTATAGACATTCAATGCCTTGCGACAGACGTTTGCCACGTGTGTGTTAAACGTCAGCTTGTTATCAATAGTCAACCCAAGTATTTTTATCTCCTTCGACATGGCTATGTCGACGCCCGCCATGTTCAGAAGTGGTGTGTCGTGCTTAAGCTTGTTTGTGATAACCATTGCCTTTGTTTTTTGAGGCGCGAACTTAAGCTTATTCACTTCACCCCACTCCTGGACATGCCTTAGGGCCGCATTAGCCTGTCTCTGGACCTCAAGTGCAGTCTCACCGGAGAAAACCAGAACAATGTCGTCCGCAAATGCCTGACAGTAGTCACCTCTCGCTTCCAAATTGTTGAGCAGCGGGTTCAGCAGCATGTTCCAAAAGGTGGGTCCTCCTATGGAGCCCTGGACGCATCCCTTAGTGGTCGTTTTCGAAAATTCTGCTCCCGCATACCTAACCTGGACTCTTCGGTTTGACAGGTAACTATCCAGAACTCTACGTATGTTTTTTGGGCATTTGGTCTCAGCTAGTCTGCATCTTATAGCGGGCCACCACGCGCTATCGAAGGCTCCCTCTATGTCCAACGATATGACTACTATCAACTGACGCTCTTTGAGTTTTGTTCGTATGTGCTTCATAAGGTCATAGAGGGAGTCCTCGGTACTGCGCTGTGGTGTGAATCCATACTGCCTATCGTTCACATACTCAATGGTATGCCACCTGACTCGCCGTATCAACATTTTCTCCCAAATCTTTCCTAAAACCGGCAGCAGCCCAATTGGCCGGTAAGACTTGGGTTTGGTGTAGTCATCCTTCCCGGGTTTGCGCAGAACCACTACCACTGCTACTTTCCATGCTGTGGGGAAGAGAGATAGACTTAGGCACTTGTTTAGAAGCGCCAAGAACAGTTCCGGATTACAGTTGATGGCCGCTCGGCAGATGTCCGCTGTTAGCCCATCCAGTCCTGGAGCCTTCTTGGGGTTGAAGCTGTTTGTAGCCCACTTGAGTTCATCCAATGTGAATGGGGGGTCAGATGACTCACCATCTTCCCCCTCATTCACTTTCTCTGCTTTTTCCCTCACCAACTTGTGGGCCACACTGTCTACTTGAGCTTCATCTTCAGGGTAGAAGGTCTCTGACAGAGCCCTGGCTGACTGTTCGCCTTCCAAAACTCTGCCATTATGGACTAGGGGCATGTCCTCCTGCCTGGTGGTTGTACGGCCTATCACCCTATATATCCCGTCCCACATACTCTCCCTATCTTGTTTTCCGCAGAACTCTTTCCAGCTGGTTGTTCTGGCCTTTTCAGCAAGCTGCTTGTAATCTTCCTTCGCTTGTAGATATGCTTGTACGACCATGTCTCTACGTATTCGTGCAGCATTTCCAATACGTCTTTTCAGCTTTTTGAGCTCTGCCTTCTTTTGTGTCAGTTTTTCTGTCCACCAAGGCAATACTGCTCGCTGCTTTTGTCCAGTTTTAGGTATATTTTGTTCGCATGCTTCTTCTATAACTTTAGTGTACTCTATTATTTTACTGTCTAATTCTTCAACTGTCTCTATTTCTGCTATTTTTTCAAAGTTTACATTACTTCTTTCCCAATTTTGTGTTACATAGTTTTTAAATTCTGACCAATCTGCCTTTCTGGTGTTAAACTTTCTTGTAGTTCTTTTTATGTCTATCCCTTTCGATCTTTCCAGATTGACCTCGAACAGAATTGCCCTGTGATCCGACACTGTTAGATCTCCGTCTACCCTCCAGTTCGCAATTTTTCCAAGCATATCCACTGTACAGACTGTTATGTCTACGCAGCTTGTGAATCTCCTGCCTCCTCTGTGGTAGTCGTATGTGGGCTGGGATCCCCGGTTTAGGATGTGAAGTCTCAGTTCGTCCAGCGCTCCCGCCAGCTCCTCTCCCCTTCTATTCGTTTCCCTACTTCCCCACCATATGTTCCAGGCGTTCACATCCCCACCCAGTATCGCGCGCTTGTTTCCGGTTTCATGCATAATCTTGTTGATATGTGTTATATCGGACTCTATTTGTCCGTCCCCTTCCAAGTATACAGAGACAGCGATAATTTCCCAGGCCTCAGTTCTCAGTCGCACCACTGCGATGTTCTCTGTGGTCAGCATTGGGCACTGGGTTATATCGATGTTGTCGTCGAATACCGCAATAGCGGACTTGATGGTTTTGTCCGTATTTCCTTCACATTGCAGTATTCGGGCTCCCTGGTAGGACTTCATTCTCCTGCTGGCACCGGTATATGGTTCTTGCAGCAATGCAAACGTTACTTTCCTCTTCACTGCCTCCATCATCAGCTCGTCTGTTGCTTGTTTGCACCTTTGCAAGTTGGCCTGTATTGCGCGATACTGGTATCTTACTGGTTCTGTTGTTCCACTGTTCTCGTTGTTGCCCGTATCGACTTCAGCAATAGGCTACAGTGGACCTCGCTAGGGTTTCCCATCTTCTCCGGACAGGGCAGTCTGGGCTGAACGCGTTGTGCTCGACGTGGTCCATTTTGGCTTTTTGGCAGTTTCTGCATGTTGGTGCTTCCGCTGCGAGGTAATCCGCACATTCCATTCGGAGGTGCGGGCCTCCGCAGTGGGCACATCTATCTTCCTCTTCATTGCAGGTTTTCTTGCTGTGTCCATAACCTAGACATCGTGAGCATTGGACCAGTGGCGACTGGTCCTCTGCTCTGAGTCTCTGCATGTCGATATGGACACCTTTTGCTGTTGTCAGGATGTTCCAAACTTGCGGGGACACGCTGAGCACTACGTGTTGTTGGTGTGGATTCCGTGCCTTCTTTTTGTACCTAATTGCGGCTCTATATTCTTCTTCTCTCACACCTTTCAACAGATTTTTGTTTTGAGTACGGAGCGCCTTCAGAATGTCATCTTCGGTATTGTATGTATTGACATTCTTGATGATAATTAGAGGGTCTTTATTTTTGACATCCTCTACTCTCAGGTTTGCTCCTTCTCTGCTGAGTTTATCCCTTACCCTATCTACTTCTGTCTTGGTCTTACACCCGAGTATTATTTTACGGTCTCTTGCCTTGCGTATTCTGTCAATTTGGAATCCTTCATCCTTCGCGTTTACGGCTTTTCTAATTTTTTCCATGACTTGATCACCTGTCTCGGTCTCATCGGTAGATGTGATTACTACTGAGTGCACGGCCGCATGCTCCGGGACTTGCCTCCTCAGAGGACCGGCCGCTACACTCGCGTAGGTCACCTGTGCCTCTGTCTCTGTCTGTTTCCTTACCATTACTTCCCTGAAGCATTCCATTTCTATCCTGTACTTCTCCATTTGTTTGCTGTGGTCTGTGATCTTGTCTATTAGTTCTCTCTTGAGCTTGGTCGTCTCTGTTTCCACTTGAACCTCGGTTTCCCTTTCATTTTGCGGCTCTTTATTTTGTGACCAACTTTTTTCGAATGTTTTGTCTACCTCCGCTTCTTTAACCAGCTGATAGAGCCTCTCCACCGCTTTGGAGATCTCGTCCTTTATCTCTTTTTTTAGGTTACGAGAACTCACCAGCTGCATTTTAGCTTTTGTCAGGCAGGCTTTTGCCTCTGAGGTTCTATTGTGGTAACGCGTGGGTTGTAAATCTGCTGGTGAGACATCTCCGGTTCCTCGTGGTGATTTTTGTCCGTCAGATTTCGCCTCTTGCGAGAGCGCCGTCTTGGATTTGAGTTTAGGCGGGAAAGCCGTTGGGGCCTTTTTCGGTGGGGTTGGTGTTTTGAGAGGCTGGGCTGCCTTAGGCCGGTCAGCCTCCCACTCCCCAATACTGCGTCTCACTGACGGGCCGGCCTGTACAATGTGTGATCTCCCCGTATCTAGACTCTCCTCTCCATCTTTATTCTTTTTCACAACCGGAGTTCTGATACCGAACATATTGAAATTTAACTTAAAGAAAAGTCAAAATATACTAAATCCCTGTAAAGTGGGGATCAACAACTGTTTATGTCAACAAGGTTCTTAAAAAAAGTAGTTAAGTACGGGTCAGGTAAAAATGTATAAAAAGTACAAACTTTAAATTGTCAAAAACAGTATTAATTTTACGACTCAATGAGAGCAATGTCAGTGAGTCCAATGCGCTTGATAGACCTTTTCTCCAGTCCTGTTCCAATTCAATTGTCACAAGCAAAGTAATGTTGAGCTTTTAAAGAGTCTTGCTCTGTCAGTTTTTCCTACAAACTAATTTCCCGTTCACTGTCTGGTAGCAAAAAGCACTCAGGGCCGTCTCACCTCAAATAATTTGTAAAAAAGATTTGTAAAATTTCCGACTCCATGTAGAGTCAATCTCTATATACCAGAGAACAGGTCTCCCCGAGCCCTTCCTGGCGAACCCAAACACGGCAACCCTAGCCCTAAGGGTTTCCGAGATACTGCTACCCGAATTTCAAGTTGCCGATCTAAGATGGCGCTCGAAACACCGATACCTGCAATTATCTCCAAAACCCCCAGCCCAAACACCACCGTGCCCGGACTCCCCTGACTGGGCCCAACGCAATCTATCCTCCCGTGCAACTTTCAGGCTGAAAAATTTCAGGTCCTGAAAAACCCCTGAAAAGGTGCTTGCCAGGTAGGGAAAGGTTTACCAACGTCCCAAAAGAAGACCCGAGCGCTCCACGACCTCCGGTTCAGGAGTTATCCGAGTTTGAAAATCCGTTTGACAGTTCGAGAACTGTCAAAGTCAATCTCAAACCCGGGCTAACTTTCCTTCCAATGATCGTAGAACGTCCGTGTTTGGCCTTAATTGGCTTGTTTTCACCCACTCTGGCGCGCAAAGTGGTTTTCAGGATCCTGAAATTCTCCAACGCTAAAACGCTGAAAACTTAGTGGACCGGATGTATATTGTCTTCTTAATTACAACACAGAAAACGGCAGCTTTCTACGACCACCGAGTCCGGAGTTACGTTGGGTGTAAATTTTTCAAGATGGCGGCCAAAATGGCGACTGCTTGCATAAAATTGGCCCCTGTTGGCCAAAACTATCCGAGTTTGGGCTCTTTGAATTGGGCTTGAAGAGCTCAGTTCAGATCTTAAAGTTTAATTCTTGAAAAACTTACCCCCGATTTATCCCAGCCAAAAAACCCCCTAAATGAGGATTTCCCCCCGAGATCAAAAAAAAAAAAAAAAAAGGTTAGGTTAGGTTAGGTTAGGTTAGGTTAGGTTAGGTTGGGGTGCGTGCAGAAAACCTCCTCGTGTGCCTGACGGCTGCTGGTTCCTTACGAATGCGTTCGGGGGAAAGAGCAGTTGTCGGGCCGGTGCACCCTGGGCACGGCCAATAGTCTCTCCATGTCGGAGGGGCTATTGTCTGTGGCGGATTTCTGCGGGGGAGGGGGAGCTTTTGTTGCTCCACGACGGTTCCTCCACGTGTCCCTCTGATTATCAGAGGGCACTGTGGAGGAACGTCTGAGTTGGGGTCGCTCCTGTCCGATCGACAGTCGTCGATTGGCGAAGGATGCGACCAATGCCGCTGCGGTGCAGGCGCACCAAAGCGGCAGTTCCTCTCTCTTCACGGAGCAATCCTGAAGAGAGAGTTCCCGACGGGTCCGCTGAGTCGGGTTGTCCGGACAGCGGACGGAGGCATGTTTAATGCCGCCGTCGGGGGCTCGGCTTAACCGCCCGGCCCAGAGGAAGGATACCTCTAAGATAAAAAACCCCCAATCCTAAGCTCAGAAGCGCGGTGAGAGGATGCATGGCTGGAGGGAGTCCAGTCGTGAGCGCTTCCCCTGCAGAGCACCTGCCGCACTGCCCGGTGGACATGTAGTACCTATATCTACTCGTGGGATTTATATGGATACCCAAAACCCCAAAAACCCAAACAACGATGATGGGCCAGCAATGGCGGAGATTGACGAGTCGTCTGCCGGTAGCGGCAGTGAGACTCAAGGAGGTTCACGCGCTCCCTCAAAATTCTGGGGGAAGCGTTCGCGTGGGGCGAGCTTAAACCCCTCGTCAAGTGAAGAGGAATTGTCGGCTGCCAAGATGCCGACATCTCGAAGAGGTGGTCGCGTAGTGGTGGGTGGACCATCCACCCGGCTGCCACAGCGCGACCAGAAAGGTCGGTTCTTGCGGCCCGCTACGCCAATCCCGGCGATCCGCAAAGATCGGCCCGAAGAGGTGCAGAGCGACGAGACCATGCTCGCTGACCTGAGCGGAGATTCCGCTGCGTCCCCGCTGTTGCTAGATAGCAACAAAGCGGAGGTCAACGCTGCAAAGCGGGCGCAGCGGAAGGCGGTCGCGGCCGATGAGGTCGGCGAGCTGGCTCGACAAGCTCGAGAGCGGCGGGCCGCTCAGGCGGCCTCTGGAGCCGGCGTAACGGCGGCGACACTAAGTCGCCAGGTTCTGGACGCCGTGGACGTTGTCCTGAAGGTTGCCACGAAATCGGGCAGCTTGAAGGGCACGTTCACGCGCGCCCTGAAAGAGGCGGCTGACGGTATCAAGGAGGCAGTTGGGGTCCTCCTTGAACGAACTAGCTCTGAGGAGACGGCGAAGCTGTGGGAGGAGAACGGCCGTCTCCGTAATGAGCTGGAGGACCTCAAACGGGAGGTTGCTGCACAGAGGGGGTCTGCCCCTCAACAGAAGCGTGTGGCTCCCGCAGCTTCCGGCTCTCGGGCAGTTGCGTCTCCGCCGTCAGCCCTTGCCCCTGCACTGTCGCCTGATGCGGACGTCGAACGGATCGTCCGCATCTGCATGCAGCAGTGCGGGGGCATGATGAATGCCCGCCTGGAGGCCTTGGAAACAAGGCTCCTCCCGGCCCAGAGCCTCCGGCCACCGCTAGCGGCGGACAGGCGGAGGATGGAGGAGACCGCAAGGCCAGGGCCGTCGAACGTGGCAGCTGGAAAGGGGGGTAAAAAGCCCGCGGAGGGGCCCAAAAAGCCCGCGGAGGGTGTGTCAGCACCCCCTTCCTGCTCAACTGCGACCCCGGCGACCGCGTCCCAACCCATGGAGGCTTGGACGACGGTCGTCAGAAGGGGTCGGAAGAAGAAAGCGGCGCCACCAGCAACGGCTCAGCCCAAGCCCGCGCCGAGGAAAAAGAAGAGGAGGTCCCGAAGGGGTAAGGCCCCACGCTCCGCGGCTGTGGTATTGACACTACAGCCTGCAGCCATCGAGCGGGGTCTTACTTATAAGGAGGTCCTCGCGCAGGCGAAGGCCAACGTCGCGTTTCCCGACCTTGGCACACCGACCGGCTTCAGGATGAAGTCGGCGGTTACGGGGGCGCGGCTGTTCGAGGTGTCTGGCCCCTCGGGCAGTGAAAAGGCGGACATCCTGGCCACCAAATTGCGGGAAGTCCTCCGGGAAGAGGACGTCCGAGTGTCCAGGCCAGTGAAGACCGCTGAACTGCGAGTCGAGGGCCTGGACGACTCGACGACCCCAGAAGAGGTCGTGGCGGCCGTTGCACGAAGCAGTGGATGTCCGCTGGGTGATGTGCGGGCGGGCGAGATCCGCGCCGACGCTGCCGGGCTCGGCGCCATTACGGTGAAGTGCCCGGTAGCGGCGGCGAACAGGATCGCCGTCAGTGGCCGGCTTTTGGTAGGGTGGGTTGCAGCACGCGTCAAGCTGCTGCAACCCAGGGCTATGCGGTGCTACCGCTGCCTCGACGTTGGGCACGTCAGGGCACGGTGCGCCGCCGCAACTGACCGCAGCGAGCAGTGCTATCGCTGCGGTAAGCCCGGCCACAAGGCGGCAACGTGCTCCGCGACGCCAAACTGCAGCCTCTGTACGGATGCAGGGAGGCCCGCGGGGCACGTCGTCGGCAGAAAGGCCTGCCCGCCCGCCGCGAAGAAGGGCAACAAGAAGGGGACAACCAAGGCTGTCGGGGGCCCTTTACACCCCCCTCAGCCTGGTTGCTCTTCGGCCGACTCCCGGCCTAAGAATGGTGCCGAGGGAATGGATTGTGCGTAATGGCACAATTCCATTTCCTCCAGGGCAATATCAACCACTCTGCCAGGGCTCAGGATCTCTTACTCCAGAGCATGGCAGAGTGGTCGATCCATGTGGCTGTGGTCGCCGAGCCGTATTACGTCCCCCCCCGAGATGATTGGGTGGGTGACCTGGACGGCTCGGTGGCCATCATCGGCGGGGCTCTTGTCGACCCGTCCCGAGGTCACGGCTGGGTGGCCGCCCTCGCGGACGGCGTTGGCATTGTTGGGGCGTATTTCTCGCCCAACAAGAGCCTCGCCGACTTCGAGAGCTTCCTTGTCGAGTTGGGTGCCGTCGTGAACCGGTACCACCCTCGCCCGGTGCTGCTGCTCGGGGATCTCAACGCCAAGTCTGCGGCGTGGGGATCCCCGGTCACCGATGTCAAGGGCGAGGCGTTGGAGGAGTGGGCGGTCACGACCGGCTTGACCGTCCTGAATCGGGGCTCGGTCTACACGTGCGTGCGACAGCGGGGTGGTTCTATAGTGGACGTTTCGTTCGCTAGCCCCGCTGTCGCAAGCCGTGTCAACGATTGGCGTGTCGCCGTGGAGGTGGAGACGTTGTCGGATCACAGATATATCCGTTTCAACGTCTCCCCCCAGACCGCGGGCGGCCGCAATCCAACGGCCCCGCGAACGGACGGTCCGCGTTGGGCGCGAAAGCGCCTCGACAGGGAGCTACTCGAGGAGGCCGCTATTGTGCAGGCCTGGATCCGGGAGTCGGCAACGACCGGACCCGTCGACATCGAAGAGGAGGCGCAGTGGTTCCACGGGGCGATGACGCAAATTTGCGATGCGTCAATGCCCCGGGTTCGCACACAACCCAGAAGGCGCCAGGTGTACTGGTGGTCCGCCGAGATCGCGCAGTTGCGCGACTCGTGCGTGGAGGTCAGGCGCCAGTACACCCGATACCGGAGAAGACGTCGTCGGGTCCCTGACGAAGAAGCCGCGCGGTATGAGGTGTACCGCGCGGCTAAGAAGGCTCTGTGGCTGGCCATCGGCGAGGCGAAGACGCGAGCCAGGGAGGAGATGTTGGAGACTCTAAACGGGGATCCATGGGGGCGTCCTTATCGCTCGGTCCGAGGTAAACTCGGACCATGGGCGCCCCCGCTTACGGAGAGTCTCCAACCCGAGCTGCTGGAGGACGTGGTAGCAGCCCTCTTCCCGGCACGAGCGGAGCACGCTCCGCCGCCGATGGCTCTGCCCACAGCCGCAGAGCCCGAAGAGGACGCCAGCGTCCCAGAGGTGACACAACCAGAGTTGAGGGCGGCCGTGACACGGCTCCGGGCGAAGAACACTGCCCCGGGGCCCGACGGAATTCACGGCTGCGCGTTGGCCCTAGCTCTGAAGGAGCTGGAGCCCCGACTGAGAGGACTCTACTCGGCGTGCCTTGAGCAGGGCCAGTTTCCCGCTCAGTGGAAATCTGGTCGTCTGGTCCTGCTCAGGAAAGCGGGGCGCCCTGCGGACTCGCCGTCCGCGTACCGGCCCATAGTGCTGCTCGACGAGGTGGGAAAGCTGTTTGAGCGGATAGTCGCAGCCCGCCTCGTCGGCCACTTGTGCGGAGAGGGGCCGGACCTGGCCGAATGCCAGTACGGCTTTCGGCAAGGGCGCTCCACAGTGACGGCGATATCCCGAGTGAGAGTCCTGGCGGAGGAAGCGGTGTCGCGGGGCGGTGTGTTGTTGGCGGTGTCCTTGGACATCTCCAACGCCTTCAACACCCTGCCCTGGAGTTGTATTCGGGAGGCACTACGATATCATCGAGTGCCTTCCTACCTCCGCCGCGTCGTCGGGGCTTATTTGGCGGAAAGGTGTGTCACCTATCTGGGACGCGATGGCAGATGCCAGCGCCCTATGTCGTGCGGTGTTCCACAGGGTTCGGTCTTGGGCCCGCTCCTGTGGAACATCGGGTACGACTGGGTGCTGAGGGGCGAGCTCCGGCCGGGAGTGCAGCTGGTGTGTTACGCTGACGACACACTGGTCACTGCCCGGGGGAGCTCGCACAGGGAGGCAGCGTTGCTGGCGACGGCTGCGGTCTCACAGGTGGTGAGCCGCATACGGCGCCTCGGCCTGGAGGTGGCCCTCAACAAGTCGGAGGCCATTGCTTTTCATGGCCCCCGGCGAGCGCCGCCGCCGGGATCGCACATCGTGGTCGGGGGGGCCCGTATCGCTGTCGAGTCCACCATGAAGTATCTGGGATTGGTGCTCGACAGCCGGTGGGATTTTGGCCCCCACTTCCGGCGGCTGGCGCCCAAGTTGTTGGGCGCGGCGGGGGCGCTGTCAACGCTGCTTCCCAATCTGGGGGACCCGAGCACCGCCTGTAGGCGGTTGTACGTGGGGATCGTGCGATCGATGGCCCTATATGGGGCCCCGATCTGGGCGGCTGACCTGACGGCCAGCACCATCACTGTTCTGCGGAAGCCGCAGAGGGTGATGGCCGTCAGAGTCATCAGGGGATATCGCACGATCTCCTACGAGGCGGCTTGCGCACTGGCCGGATCTCCACCGTGGGACCTGGAGGCGAAAGTGCTCGCTTCACTACACAGGTGGCGCGAGGACGCGCGGGCGCGTGGCGAGCGACTGACGCAGCGACACCTGGAGTTGCGTCGGTCGCAGCTGCGCGAGGTCCTGGTGGCGGAATGGCGGGACAGGCTTTCGAGCCCTACCGCCGGCCTCATCACCATCGAGGCCATCCGGCCAGTGCTCGACCTCTGGCTCGGGAGAAGGCACGGCTCCCTGTCGTTTCGTGCGACGCAGGTCCTCTCGGGGCATGGCTGCTTCGGGAGGTTCTTGTGTCGCATAGGCAGGGAGCCGGACGCTCGATGCCACCACTGCGTCGACTGTCGGGAGGACACGGCACGGCATACGCTTGCAGAGTGTGCAGCTTGGGAGGAGCCGCGCCGTGCCCTCATCTCTGTTGTAGGCGGTGACCTCTCGCTGCCGGCCGTAGTCCATGCCATGGTCGGCGGTGAGGAGTCCTGGGACGCGGTGGTCTCCTTCTGCGAGACAGTTATCGCGCAGAAGGAGGCTGCGGAAAGGGAGAGGGAGATCACAACCGCTCTCCCTGCCCGCAGCAGGCGCATCGGGCGTCGGAGGAGGGCATACGCTGCCCTCTTCCGGCCCCCCTAACTGGGTCCAGGGGCGGCGGACTTGGGGATGTCCGTCGCCCCCCACTCATCCGGACCCGAGGTGGCGGCGCGTGGTGTTCCCGTGCGCCCCTCTTTGACGTAGCGAGGGGAGTTAAACACCTCACTCCCCTCGCCGACGCGAGGTGGCCCGCAGATGCGGGCCGGCACCAGCCGGGGATTGCGGATGTCGCATACGTTCCCGCGATCCCCGGCGCAGGTGGAAGATGGAACACCGGGGTGGTTTTAGTCAGTAAGAGTCTGACAGACCCCTCCACCCGCCCCAGGGTGGAGGATTTCCATGAGGATTTCCCCCCGAGATCAAAAAAAAAAAAAAAAAAGGTTAGGTTAGGTTAGGTTCCGCGAACGGACGGTCCGCGTTGGGCGCGAAAGCGCCTCGACAGGGAGCTACTCGAGGAGGCTGCTATTGTGCAGGCCTGGATCCGGGAGTCGGCAACGACCGGACCCGTCGACGTCGAAGAGGAGGCGCAGTGGTTCCACGGGGCGATGACGCAAATTTGCGATGCGTCAATGCCCCGGGTTCGCACACAACCCAGAAGGCGCCAGGTGTACTGGTGGTCCGCCGAGATCGCGCAGTTGCGCGACTCGTGCGTGGAGGTCAGGCGCCAGTACACCCGATACCGGAGAAGACGTCGTCGGGTCCCTGACGAAGAAGCCGCGCGGTATGAGGTGTACCGCGCGGCTAAGAAGGCTTTGTGGCTGGCCATCGGCGAGGCGAAGACGCGAGCCAGGGAGGAGATGTTGGAGACTCTAAACGGGGATCCGTGGGGGCGTCCTTATCGCTCGGTCCGAGGTAAACTCGGACCATGGGCGCCCCCGCTTACGGAGAGTCTCCAACCCGAGCTGCTGGAGGACGTGGTAGCAGCCCTCTTCCCGGTACGAGCGGAGCACGCTCCGCCGCCGATGGCTCTGCCCACAGCCGCAGAGCCCGAAGAGGACGCCAGCGTCCCAGAGGTGACACAACCAGAGTTGAGGGCGGCCGTGACACGGCTCCGGGCAAAGAACACTGCCCCGGGGCCCGACGGGATTCACGGCTGCGCGTTAGCACTCGCTCTGAAGGAGCTGGAGCCCCGACTGAGAGGACTCTACTCGGCGTGCCTTGAGCAGGGCCAGTTTCCCGCTCAGTGGAAATCTGGTCGTCTGGTCCTGCTCAGGAAAGCGGGGCGCCCTGCGGACTCGCCGTCCGCGTACCGGCCCATAGTGCTGCTCGACGAGGTGGGAAAACTGTTTGAGCGAATAGTCTCAGCCCGCCTCGTCAGCCACTTGTGCGGAGAGGGGCCGGACCTGGCCGAATGCCAGTACGGCTTTCGGCAAGGGCGCTCCACTGTGACGGCGATATCCCGAGTGAGAGTCCTGGCGGAGGAAGCGGTGTCGCGGGGCGGTGTGTTGTTGGCGGTGTCCTTGGACATCTCCAACGCCTTCAACACCCTGCCCTGGAGTTGTATTCGGGAGGCACTACGATATCATCGAGTGCCTTCCTACCTCCGCCGCGTCGTCGGGGCTTATTTGGCGGAAAGGTGTGTCACCTATCTGGGACGCGATGGCAGATGCCAGCGCCCTATGTCGTGCGGTGTTCCACAGGGTTCGGTCTTGGGCCCGCTCCTGTGGAACATCGGGTACGACTGGGCGCTGAGGGGCGAGCTCCGGCCGGGAGTGCAGCTGGTGTGTTACGCTGACGACACACTGGTCACTGCCCGGGGGAGCTCGCACAGGGAGGCAGCGTTGCTGGCGACGGCTGCGGTCTCACAGGTGGTGAGCCGCATACGGCGCCTCGGCCTGGAGGTGGCCCTCAACAAGTCGGAGGCCATTGTTTTTCATGGCCCCCGGCGAGCGCCGCCGCCGGGATCGCACATTGTGGTCGGGGGGGCCCGTATCGCTGTCGAGTCCACCATGAAGTATCTGGGATTGGTGCTCGACAGCCGGTGGGATTTCGGCCCCCACTTCCGGCGGCTGGCGCCCAAGTTGTTGGGCGCGGCGGGGGCGCTGTCAACGCTGCTTCCCAATCTGGGGGACCCGAGCACCGCCTGTAGGCGGTTGTACGTGGGGATCGTGCGATCGATGGCCCTATATGGGGCCCCGATCTGGGCGGCTGACCTGACGGCCAGCACCATCACTGTTCTGCGGAGGCCGCAGAGGGTGATGGCCGTCAGAGTCATCAGGGGATATCGCACGATCTCCTACGAGGCGGCTTGCGCACTGGCCGGATCTCCGCCGTGGGACCTGGAGGCGAAAGTGCTCGCGTCACTACATAAGTGGCGCGAGGGCGCGCGGGCGCGCGGCGAAAGACTGACGCAGCAACACTTGGAGCTGCGTCGGTCGCAGCTGCGCGAGGTCCTGGTGGCGGAATGGCGGGACAGGCTTTCGAGCCCTACCGCCGGCCTCATCACCATCGAGGCCATCCGGCCAGTGCTCGACCTCTGGCTCGGGAGAAGGCACGGCTCCCTGTCGTTCCGTGCGACGCAGGTCCTCTCGGGGCATGGCTGCTTCGGGAGGTTCTTGTGTCGCATAGGCAGGGAGCCGGACGCTCGATGCCACCACTGCGTCGACTGTCGGGAGGACACGGTGCGGCATACGCTTGCAGAGTGTGCAGCTTGGGAGGAGCCGCGCCGTGCCCTCATCTCTGTTGTAGGCGGTGACCTCTCGCTGCCGGCCGTAGTCCATGCTATGGTCGGCGGTGAGGAGTCCTGGGACGCGGTGGTCTCCTTCTGCGAGACAGTTATCGCGCAGAAGGAGGCTGCGGAAAGGGAGAGGGAGATCACAACCGCTCTCCCTGCCCGCAGCAGGCGCATCGGGCGTCGGAGGAGGGCTTACGCTGCCCTCTTCCGGCCCCCCTAACTGGGTCCAGGGGCGGCGGACTTGGGGCTGTCCGTCGCCCCCCATTCATCCGGACCCGAGGTGGCGGCGCGTGGTGTTCCCGTGCGCCCCTCTTTGACGTAGCGAGGGGAGTCAAACACCTCACTCCCCTCGCCGACGCGAGGTGGCCCGCAGAGGTGGGCCGGCACCAGCCGGGGATTGCGGAGGTCGCATACGTTCCCGCGATCCCCGGCGCAGGTGGAAGATGGAACACCGGGGTGGTTTTAGTCAGTAAGAGTCTGACAGACCCCTCCACCCGCCCCAGGGTGGAGGATTTCCATGAGGATTTCCCCCCGAGATCAAAAAAAAAAAAAAAAAAAAAAAGGTTAGGTTAGGTTAGGTTAGGTTAGGTTGGGGTGCGTGCAGAAAACCTCCTCGTGTGCCTGACGGCTGCTGGTTCCTTACGAATCCGTTCGGGGGAAAGAGCAGCTGTCGGGCCGGTGCACCCTGGGCACGGCCAATAGTCTCTCCATGTCGGAGGGGCTATTGTCTGTGGCGGATTTCTGCGGGGGAGGGGGAGCTTTTGTTGCTCCACGACGGCTCCTCCACGTGTCCCTCTGATTATCAGAGGGCACTGTGGAGGAACGTCTGAGTTGGGGTCGCTCCTGTCCGATCGACAGTCGTCGATTGGCGAAGGATGCGACCAATGCCGCTGCGGTGCAGGCGCACCAAAGCGGCAGTTCCTCTCTCTTCACGGAGCAATCCTGAAGAGAGAGTTCCCGGCGGGTCCGCTGAGTCGGGTTGTCCGGACAGCGGACGAAGGCATGTGTAATGCCGCCGTCGGGGGCTTGGCTTAACCGCCCGGCCCAGAGGAAGGATACCTCTAAGATAAAAAACCCCCAATCCTAAGCTCTGAAGCGCGGTGAGAGGATGCATGGCTGGAGGGAGTCCAGTCGTGAGCGCTTCCCCTGCAGAGCACCTGCCGCACTCTGCAGTATATAGGCTTACCGGGTATCTAGGCTCTGCCCGGTGGACATGTAGTACCTATATCTACTCGTGGGAACTTAATGGATACCCTAAATAAAAAACAAAAAGATGTCGCGCCAGTAATGGCGGAGATGGACGAGTCGTCTGCCGGAAGCGGCAGCGACTTTCAAGGAGGCTCGCGCGCTCCCTCAAAATTTTGGGGGAAGCGGTCGCGCGGGGAGGGATTGAATCCCTCCTCAAGTGAAGAGGAGCTGTCGGCCGCAAAGGTGCCGACATCTCGGAGAGGTGGTCGCGCAGTGGTGCCACAGCGCGACCAAAGAGGTCGGTTCTTGCGGCCCGCTACGCCGATCCCGGTGGCAGCGGTCCGCATGGATCGGCCTGAAGAGATGGAGAGCGACGAGCTCCTGAGCGGAGATTCCGCTGCGTCCCCGCTATTGCTAGAGAGCAATAAAGCGGAAGCTAACGCTGCAAAGCGGGCGCAGCGGAAAGCGGTCGCGGCCGATGAGGTCGGCGAGCTGGCTCGGCAGGCTCGAGAGCGGCGGGCCGCTCAAGCGGCCTCCGGAGTGGGCTTAACGGCGGAGGCGCTCAGTCGCCAAGTTTTGGACGGCGTGGACGTTGTCCTGAAAGTTGCCACGAAATCTGGCAGCTTGAAGGGCACGTTCACCCGTGCCCTAAAGGAGGCGGCTGAGGGAATCAGGGAGGCGGTTGGGGTCCTCCTTGACCGAACTAGCTCTGAGGAGACGGCGAAGCTGTGGGAGGAGAACGGCCGTCTCCGAGCAGAGATGGAGGACCTCAAAAGGGAGGTCGCCGCACAGAGGGGGTCTGCCCCTCAACAGAAGCGTGCGGCTCCCGCAGCTGCCGGCTCTCGGGCAGTTGCGTCTCCGCCGTCAGCCTCTGCCCCTGCACTGTCGCCCGATGCGGACGTCGAAAGGATCGTCCGCATTTGCATGCAGCAGTGCGGGGGCATGATGAATGCCCGCCTGGAGGCCTTAGAGTCGAGGCTCCTCCCGGCCCAGATCCTCCGGCCACCGCTAGCAGCGGATAGACGGAGGATGGAGGAGACCGCAAGGCCAGGGCCGTCGACCGTGACGGCCAATGCTGGAAAGGGGGGCAAAAAGCCCGCGGAGGGGCCCAAGAAGCCCGCGGAGGGTGCGTCAGCACCCCCCTCCAGCCCGACTACGACCCCGGCGACCGCATCCCAGCCCACGGAGGCTTGGACGACGGTCGTCAAACGGGGTCGTAAGAAGAAGGTGGCGCCGCCGGCTCAGCCCAAGCCCGCGCCCAAAAGAAAGAGGAGGTCCCGGAAGGGTAAGGCCCCACGCTCTGCGGCTGTGGTTATCACACTGCAGCCCGCAGCTATTGAGAGGGGCCTTACATATAAGGAGGTCCTCGAACAGGCGAAGGCCAAGGTCGCATTTCCCGACCTCGGCACACCGACCGGCTTCAGGATGAAGTCGGCGGTTACGGGGGCGCGTCTGTTCGAGGTGTCGGGACCCTCGGGCATCGAGAAGGCGGACATCCTGGCCGCCAAACTTAGGGAAGTCCTCAGGGAAGAGGACGTCCGAGTGTCCAGGCCCGTGAAGACCGCTGATTTGCGCGTCGATGGCCTGGACGACTCGACGACCCCGGAGGAGGTCGTGGCGGCCGTCGCCCGAATCGGTGGATGTCCGCCGGGCGACGTGCGGGCGGGCGAGATTCGCGCCGACGCTGCCGGGCTCGGCACCATAACGGTGAAGTGCCCGGTAGCGGCGGCGAATAAAATAGCCGTTAGCGGACGGCTATTGGTGGGGTGGGTTGCAGCACGCGTCAAGCTGCTGCAACCCAGGGCTATGCGGTGCTACCGCTGCCTTGACGTTGGGCACGTCAGGGCACGGTGCGCCGCCGCAACTGACCGCAGCGAGCAGTGCTATCGCTGCGGTAAGCCCGGCCACAAGGCGGCAGCGTGCTCCGCGACGCCAAACTGCAGCCTCTGCACGGATGCAGGGAGGCCCGCGGGGCACGTCGTCGGCAGAAAGGCCTGCCCGCCCGCCCCAAAAAAAAAGGGCAACAAGAAGGGGACAACCAAGGCTGTCGGGGGCCCTTTACACCCCCCTCAGCCTGGTTGCTCTTCGGCCGACTCCCGGCCTAAGAATGGTGCCGAGGGAATGGATTGTGCGTAATGGCACAATTCCATTTCCTCCAGGGCAATATCAACCACTCTGCCAGGGCTCAGGATCTCTTACTCCAGAGCATGGCAGAGTGGTCGATCCATGTGGCTGTGGTCGCCGAGCCGTATTACGTCCCCCCCCGAGATGATTGGGTGGGTGACCTGGACGGCTCGGTGGCCATCATCGGCGGGGCTCTTGTCGACCCGTCCCGAGGTCACGGCTGGGTGGCCGCCCTCGCGGACGGCGTTGGCATTGTTGGGGCGTATTTCTCGCCCAACAAGAGCCTCGCCGACTTCGAGAGCTTCCTTGTCGAGTTGGGTGCCGTCGTGAACCGGTACCACCCTCGCCCGGTGCTGCTGCTCGGGGATCTCAACGCCAAGTCTGCGGCGTGGGGATCCCCGGTCACCGATGTCAAGGGCGAGGCGTTGGAGGAGTGGGCGGTCACGACCGGCTTGACCGTCCTGAATCGGGGCTCGGTCTACACGTGCGTGCGACAGCGGGGTGGTTCTATAGTGGACGTTTCGTTCGCTAGCCCCGCCGTCGCAAGCCGTGTCCGCGATTGGCGTGTCGCCGTGGAGGTGGAGACGTTGTCGGATCATAGATACATCCGTTTCGACGTCTCCTCCCAGACCGCGGGCGGCCGCAATCCAACGGCCCCGCGAACGGACGGTCCGCGTTGGGCGCGCAAGCGCCTCGACAGGGAGCTACTCGAGGAGGCCGCTATTGTGCAGGCCTGGATCCGGGAGTCGGCAACGACCGGACCCGTCGACGTCGAAGAGGAGGCGCAGTGGTTCCACGGGGCGATGACGCAAATTTGCGACGCGTCAATGCCCCGGGTTCGCACACAACCCAGAAGGCGCCAGGTGTACTGGTGGTCCGCCGAGATCGCGCAGTTGCGCGACTCGTGCGTGGAGGTCAGGCGCCAGTACACCCGATACCGGAGAAGACGTCGTCGGGTCCCTGACGAAGAAGCCGCGCGGTATGAGGTGTACCGCGCGGCTAAGAAGGCTCTGTGGCTGGCCATCGGCGAGGCGAAGACGCGAGCCAGGGAGGAGATGTTGGAGACTCTAAACGGGGATCCGTGGGGGCGTCCTTATCGCTCGGTCCGAGGTAAACTCGGACCATGGGCGCCCCCGCTTACGGAGAGTCTCCAACCCGAGCTGCTGGAGGACGTGGTAGCAGCCCTCTTCCCGGCACGAGCGGAGCACGCTCCGCCGCCGATGGCTCTGCCCACAGCCGCAGAGCCCGAAGAGGACGCCAGCGTCCCAGAGGTGACACAACCAGAGTTGAGGGCGGCCGTGACACGGCTCCGGGCGAAGAACACTGCCCCGGGGCCCGACGGAATTCACGGCTGCGCGTTGGCCCTAGCTCTGAAGGAGCTAGAGCCCCGACTGAGAGGACTCTACTCGGCGTGCCTTGAGCAGGGCCAGTTTCCCGCTCAGTGGAAATCTGGTCGTCTGGTCCTGCTCAGGAAAGCGGGGCGCCCTGCGGACTCGCCGTCCGCGTACCGGCCCATAGTGCTGCTGGACGAGGTGGGAAAGCTGTTCGAGCGAATTGTCGCAGCCCGCCTCGTCAGCCACTTGTGCGGAGAGGGGCCGGACCTGGCCGAATGCCAGTACGGCTTTCGGCAAGGGCGCTCCACTGTGACGGCGATATCGCGAGTGAGAGTCCTGGCGGAGGAAGCAGTGTCGCGGGGCGGTGTGTTGTTGGCGGTGTCCTTGGACATCTCCAACGCCTTCAACACCCTGCCCTGGAGTTGTATTCGGGAGGCACTGCGTTTTCATCGAGTACCTCCCTACCTCCGCCGCGTCGTCGGGGCTTATTTGGCGGAAAGGTGTGTCACCTATCTGGGACGTGATGGCAGATACCAGCGCCCCATGTCGTGCGGTGTTCCGCAGGGTTCGGTCTTGGGCCCGCTCCTGTGGAACATCGGGTACGACTGGGTGCTGAGGGGCGAGCTCCGGCCGGGAGTGCAGCTGGTGTGTTACGCTGACGACACACTGGTCACTGCCCGGGGGAGCTCGCACAGGGAGGCAGCGTTGCTGGCGACGGCTGCGGTCTCACAGGTGGTGAGCCGCATACGGCGCCTCGGCCTGGAGGTGGCCCTCAACAAGTCGGAGGCCATTGTTTTTCATGGCCCCCGGCGAGCGCCGCCGCCGGGATCGCACATCGTGGTCGGGGGGGCCCGTATCGCTGTCGAGTCCACCATGAAGTATTTGGGATTGGTGCTCGACAGCCGGTGGGATTTCGGCCCCCACTTCCGGCGGCTGGCGCCCAAGTTGTTGGGCGCGGCGGGGGCGCTGTCAACGCTGCTTCCCAATCTGGGGGACCCGAGCACCGCCTGTAGGCGGTTGTACGTGGGGATCGTGCGATCGATGGCTCTATATGGGGCCCCGATCTGGGCGGCTGACCTGACGGCCAGCACCATCACTGTTCTGCGGAGGCCGCAGAGGGTGATGGCCGTCAGAGTCATCAGGGGATATCGCACGATCTCCTACGAGGCGGCTTGCGCACTGGCCGGATCTCCGCCGTGGGACCTGGAGGCGAAAGTGCTCGCGTCACTGCATAGGTGGCGCGAGGGCGCGCGGGCGCGCGGCGAAAGACTGACGCAGCAACACTTGGAGCTGCGTCGGTCGCAGCTGCGCGAGGTCCTGGTGGCGGAATGGCGGGACAGGCTTTCGAGCCCTACCGCCGGCCTCATCACCATCGAGGCCATCCGGCCAGTGCTCGACATCTGGCTCGGGAGAAGGCACGGCTCCCTGTCGTTCCGTGCGACGCAGGTCCTCTCGGGGCATGGCTGCTTCGGGAGGTTCTTGTGTCGCATAGGCAGGGAGCCGGACGCTCGATGCCACCACTGCGTCGACTGTCGGGAGGACACGGCGCGGCATACGCTTGCAGAGTGTGCAGCTTGGGAGGAGCCGCGCCGTGCCCTCATCTCCGTTGTAGGCGGTGACCTCTCGCTGCCGGCCGTAGTCCATGCTATGGTCGGCGGTGAGGAGTCCTGGGACGCGGTGGTCTCCTTCTGCGAGACAGTTATCGCGCAGAAGGAGGCTGCGGAAAGGGAGAGGGAGATCACAACCGCTCTCCCTGCCCGCAGCAGGCGCATCGGGCGTCGGAGGAGGGCTTACGCTGCCCTCTTCCGGCCCCCCTAACTGGGTCCAGGGGCGGCGGACTTGGGGATGTCCGTCGCCCCCCATTCATCCGGACCCGAGGTGGCGGCGCGTGGTGTTCCCGTGCGCCCCTCTTTGACGTAGCGAGGGGAGTCAAACACCTCACTCCCCTCGCCCACGCGAGGTGGCCCGCATAGGCGGGCCGGCACCAGCCGGGGATTGCGGATGTCGCATACGTTCCCGTGATCCCCGGCGTAGGTGGGAGATGGAACACCGGGGTGGTTTTAGTCAGTAAGAGTCTGACAGACCCCTCCACCCGCCCCAGGGTGGAGGATTTCCATGAGGATTTCCCCCCGAGATCAAAAAAAAAAAAAAAAAAGGTTAGGTTAGGTTAGGTTAGGTTAGGTTAGGTTAGGTTAGGTTAGGTTTTTTTTTTTTTTTTTTTTTTTTTTTTTTTTTTTTTTTTTTTTTTTTTTTTTTTTTTTTTTTTTTTTTGGCAGGAGTGGGAAATCCTCATGGACGCCGCGACGGCCTCACACTGTGAGACGGTCGGGGCAGTGCCGGACTCTTACCGGCTAAAACCCACTCCTGCCTTTCTAAGTATTCCCCTGACATGGTCAGAGACATTATATAAAATTGTTTTAATTGTTCTTTAAATTTTTACTGTTTTTTACTGAATTTATTGTTAGACTTCCAATTTGTGTACTGTTTTAATATTCCTTATTTAAACCTGTTTAGCCTATGCTTGTCGCGTGATATAATGCTATATAAGGAAAGCATAGTTTACGGTGCTTTATTTCTTTTTATGACTCTACTTACGATTTTAATGCAAAACTCTAATAAACTTTTCCTAGATTTTTTATTTTTGAATAACTGACTAATATTTCTTAAATTAATTGTTGTCTCCAACTCTTGTTCGAGTTCAAGTCTCTCCCTTTCGAACGCAGGACATTGGAGAACTATGTGCGGGACTGACTCCAGCACGCCCGGCTCGCAGATGCACGATGGGCTCTCCTTACACTTGAAACGATGCAAGTATTCGGAGAACCCACCGTGCCCCGTCATAAATTGGGTCACTACCCCGGTTGGCCTCACCTGAGCGACAATCTTAAAGGCCTCGATCGCGTCTGGGAGGAAAATCTTTGTGACTGAGGCTGTTGCACCCTCCTTATACCTCCGGTTCCATTCGTCGAGCGACCCCATACGGATCTGCCGCTTGACGAATGATACCGGGCAGCGGTCATAGTCCGGCTTCTTTCTGCTATGCAGTGCAGCTTCCTTCGCGAGGTGGTCTGCGCGCTCGTTTCCTTCCAGTCCAGCGTGTGCCTTTATCCAGAACAAGGAGATATCCTTGCTCTGGGATAAAGCCACGTTGAGGTTCGCTCTTGCCTCTACTGCCAGGGCGTGGAGAGAACCCTGGTTCGTGACTGTCTGCAGTGCGGCTTTTGAGTCACTGTAGATACCGAAGGTTCCCTCCTTGCGCCGTAGTATTTGGCGTGTCGCTACGCATATGGCCAGGAGTTCTGCTTGGTAGACAGTACAGCACGTCGGCAAGCTAAGCTTGAGGGACTTTATCTCGGCTTCCCTGTCCCACAGGGACAGTGCTGCTCCGACCTTGCCCTCAATCTTGCTGCCGTCGGTGAAAAACCGTATATCCTGGCTGTTGTGGGTCTCCACAAGTGACTGGTCTACCAAGCTCACGAACTCCATGGCCGTATGTTTCGCCGGGTGCGGAGTCTCTGCAAATGCTACCACCCGCTCCACCTCCCGGCCCGCAAGTGATGGCTGGGGCACCCCCTTCTTTGCCTCGTATAGTGCGGCTGCTTCCTGAATTCGGAGGTCAAGTGGGAGTATCCCAGCCAGCACGAGCGCGGAGTTTAGTGAAACGGTGCGATAGGACTTGCAGAGCTTTTGAGCGAAACCCCGCTGGACTGAATTGAGGAGTTTCTGAACTCCGACCTTCCTTGCTGCTGGCGCCCAAGCGCTGGCCGCATACAAGATCACCGGCTCGACCGCAGCGGTGTATATGCTGCGTATCACCTCTGGATGTAGACCCCAGCTCACTTTGGCTGCTCTGGACAACTGTTTGTAGAAGTTCAGAGCCTTCTTACAAACGTTTGCAGCGTGGGTGTTGAAAGTGAGCCTGTGGTCTATGGTGAGCCCCAGTATTTTTATTTCCTTTGACATGCCAATGTCGACCCCGCCCATGCTCAGGAGTGGGACATCGTGCTTTAGCTTTCTCGTTATGAGCATGGCACAGGTCTTTTGTGGAGCAAATTTCAATTTGTTCCTGATGCCCCACCTCCGAACATACTCGAGGGCGGCATTGGCCTGTCTTTGGACCTCCAGTGCTGTATCCCCGTCGAACATGAGCACCACATCATCGGCAAACGCCTGGCAGTAGTCGCCCCGCTCTTCGAGCCCCTTCAGCAGGGGATCCAGCACCAGGTTCCACAGGATCGGACCTCCAATTGACCCCTGGACACACCCCTTGGTCGTCTGTCGCTGGCATTCTGCCCCAGCGTACCTGACCCGGACGTTTCTCTCATTTAGGTAGCTGTCTAGCATCCGTCTAATGTTCACCGGGCACTTTTCCTCAGCCAGTCTGGTTTTGATGGCCGGCCACCATGCACTGTCGAAGGCTCCCTCTATATCCAGTGAGACAACAGTGATCAGCTTCTTTTGACTCAGCTTTTCGTTGATATGTTGTATCAGGGTGTAGAGGGAGTCCTCGGTGCTCTTCTGGGGCATGAAGCCAAACTGGCGAGTACTCAACCGCGGGATTAAATGCCACTTTAGACGAGCTACCGTCATTTTTTCGAGGATTTTGCCCAGGACAGGTAAAAGGCCAATCGGCCGGTACGACTTTGGGGTTGTGTAGGTTTCTTTTCCGGGCTTTCGGAGTATCACAACTGTAGCCGCTTTCCAGGCCCCAGGGAAGTGACCCTGCTCTAGACACTTGTTGGTCAGTGCAAGGAAAACCCCCGGATCCCGGAGAACGGCTTGCGCACAGATATCGGCTGTGAGACCATCCGCCCCAGGTGCCTTCTTCGGGTTGAAGCTTTCCACCGCGGATCTCAGCTCCAGAAGCGTAAACGGCGGGTCATGGTGTTCATCATGCGCCCACTCGTTTACACGACTGGCCGCTTCTCGCGTCCGACGGTGGTCCTCATTGTCTCCCTCTTCCAGGTCTTCGGGGTAGAAGGTCTCAGCCAGCAGCAGAGCCGAATCTTGCGGGCTGAGTGACACTCCATCCCTCACTAGAGGCAGGTCCTCGTGTCTTTTGGCGGTCCGCCCAATGATCCTATAGATTCCCTCCCAAACCCCCTCCCTGTCCTGTTTTTCACAGAAAGCCTTCCAACTTTCAGTCTGTGACTTTTTTGCGTGGGACTCATATTTTTCTTTCGCTTGCAGGTACTCTTCGACGACTTTTTGCCTCCGCACCGGTGCAGCACATCGTATGCGGCGTCTTTTCGTCTTGACGTCGGACATCAACTTGGCGAGCTCGGTGGACCACCACGGTAAGGTGAGTACTGGTTTACTTTTAATTTTAGGTATTGTTTCTTCGCACGTTTTTACTATTGTGTCTATGTATATGTTTATATTATTTTCCAAATCTATTTTATTATCAATTTTGTTTATTTCTAGGATGTTTAAATTTCTAACTGCTTGTAATTGGGCCAATTTCTCATGAAACTGGCTCCAATTTGCCTTTTTTGTGTTGTAAATCCTAGTGGTTCTCTTAATATTTGTGCCTTTTGACTTTTCCAGATTAATTTTGAAAACAATACCGTTGTGGTCCGAGCTAGTGATGCCTTCTTCAACCTTCCAGTCCTCCACCAGCTCCAGCATTTCCGTTGAGCAGGCTGTTATATCAACGAAGCTGGTGTAAGACTTGCCTCCCCTGATGGTGTCGAAGGTTGGAGTATTGCCGACGTTGAGCACCTGCAAGCCCATCTCCTCGAGAGTTCCTGAAAATTCTTCGCCCCTGCCGTCGACGACCGAACTACCCCACCAGGTGCTTTTTGCGTTTGCGTCGCCGCCCACGATTATTTTAAGCTGGTGGAATTCCTCGCGAATCCGCTTGAGGTGCTCCAGGTATGACTCTATGGGCTGGTCGGGTTCAAAATAGAAGGAGACCACTGCGATTTCCCAGGCGCGGGTTCGGATCCTCACCACCGTGATGTTGTTGGTGGTGAGTTTCGGACACTGTGTCACGTCTAGTTCGTTATCAAAGACGACTATTGCCGCCTTCACCGTACCACTTCCTTGTTCCGCGCACTGGTAGACTCTCGCTCCACGGTAGTCTCGCATCCTTTTGATCCCGCCCACATAGGGCTCCTGGAGCAGTGCGAATGCAACCCTGCGCTGGCTAGCCACTATCAGGAGCTCTTGAGTTGCAAGATTCTTCCTCTGCAGATTCGCTTGGATCACCCGGTAGTTTATGTGGCCGGTTGGGTCGTTTCCAGATGCCACCGAGACCACCTCAGCAATATGCCACCGACAGGCGCGCCAATGCGTCCCACTTGACGCGGATCGGGCACTCACTGTCGAAGGCATTGTGGTCTGTTCTGGCCATCTTTGCCAAGACGCAGTTACGGCACCTCGGTGTCTCCGCCGCCAGCCGTGAGGGGCAGTCCACACGTAGATGGGGGTCTCCGCAGTGGATGCAGAGGTCGGCAGGTTCCGTGCACAGTTTACGGCTGTGACCGTACCGCAGACAGCGAGTGCACTGCACCAGTGGTGACTGGTCCAGTACACGCACCCTCTGCAGGTCAATGTGCACTCGACCCGCCGTCGTCAGCCTCTGCCATATCGTTGGGGACACCTGCAAGATGATGTGGCACATGTGGGTGTTTCTCGTCCTGCGACGGTATTTGACAGTCACCCTTACATCCTCCACAGGGGTGTCTCCAATCAGGTGGTGGTTTTGACGCTTCAGAGCTGCGATGACCTCCTCGTCTGAGTGGCAGGAGAGGACATCCTTGATAATGACGAGTGGGTCCTTGTTTCTTATCTCCTCCACCGTCAGATTCCCTGACCTCTTTATACGCTCGGTCGCTTTCATCATCTCCTCCTTGGTCTTAAAACCTATCACTACCTTTTGGTCCCTGGCCTTTCGTAGCCGCTCGACCTGCGTGCCCTCGTTTCTGGCGTCAACCGCCAGCCTCAGCTTCTCAACGACCTCTTCACCGGTGTCCTGATCATTAGTTGATGAAACGACCACCGAGTGAAGAGGCCTTTGGAAATGCGGCCTTGCGCTGGCGACTTCTGCGAAGGTGGGGCCCTGGCCTGGGACGTAAGGTGAGGCATGCTTCAGTTGTTCCGACAGAGCCCGCGTATGCTGTTGGCATTCCTCCAGCGCCTTGTTGTGGTGTTGGAGGTTCTTCATGAGCTGTTTCACGAGTTCTGTCGGAACATCTGCTCTTGGCAGCGGGTCCTGTTGACCATGTGCTTTGTCTTCCGACTCGGCACCGGTTCCTCTCTCGGCCTCTGCCTCTTTCACCAACTGGTAAAGCCTCTCCACCGCTTTAGTGATTTCGTCTTTAATCTCCTTCTTTAGGTTTCGAGAGCTCACCAGTTGAATTTTTGCCTTGGAGAGGCAGGCTTTCGCCTCCGAGGTCCTATTCAGGTACCGAGTGGGTTGCGAGTTGGACGGCGAGCTAATTTCGATCTGCTGCTGCTGTCGGTCGTCAGATTTCGCCTCTTGCGAGAGCGCCGCCTTGGACTTCAGTTTGGGGGGAGAGATCATTGGGGCCTTTTTAGGAGGGGTTGGGGTCTTGAGAGGCTGTGCCGCCTTACGTCTGTCAGCCTCCCACTCTCCAATACTACGCCTCACTGATGGGCCCGCCTGTTCAGTGTTTGACCTCCCCGCATCCAAACTCTCCTCCCCAGCTTTGGTCTTCTTAACGACCGGTGTCCTGATCCCAAACATTTTGTGAATTTAGAAGGAAAGTCCTAAAGTACGCCAGAGGAAACTTAGTATGATCCCTGTAAAGGGGGGAATCATAAAACTGTATACTTATATAAAATAAAATCGAAAAGATATTAAGATAGCTTGATTAACTATCAGTTAATTCTGTCAATAGGTGAAAAGTAAAATCTAATACGGTCCAATCACCTGAAATTCGAGTCCAATACAGTACTAAATTTATTTTTATTCCTTGTCACTCTACAAGAAGCCAGGTAATTTTCAATAACCGAGAATTTTATAAAAATATTTTGCCTGAGGTGAGAAGTTTACCTGGCCAATGACAAAAGGGAGGGTGGGAGGGCAATTTTTTGACGTTCTATGCGAGCCAGCCGCACGTGTGAGGTGTCAGAAGATGCGTCTCGGCGCGGGCTAGCTAACTAGAGCGTTTTCAGAAATTTAGAAAAAGAAAATTTTGCACAGTGGTCAAAAAACCACTTTTTTCAGGAAAAAATCGAGTTTTCAGCGACCAATCAAAATTTCAGACCGCGCTATGCGCCTAGAAATCGAGGTAAGATAGGCGAGAACCCGATTCTGCAAAAAGAACGGAATTTAATTGAAGGGTTATGTGGATAAAAATTTTGAAGTGTTTTAAATTTTGAAAAAATTACGTAAGTACTGTGACTGAAAATTCCTTTCAGGTGGGTCAATTAAAATATGTCACAAGGTAAGCGGAGACCTATTGGACAACGTTTCAGTCAAAAACCGCGTGATAATAGCTATCCTAGTGTCAAAGTTATTGCAATTTTTGTTTTGACAAGGCTCCTACAGGTGGATTTTGGGTATGTACTTGCGTAATTAAATTATGGATTTATTAAAAAATTTTGACGTTCTATGCGAGCCAGCCGCACGTGTGAGGTGTCAGAAGATGCGTCTCGGCGCGGGCTAGCTAACTAGAGCGTTTTCAGAAATTTAGAAAAAGAAAATTTTGCACAGTGGTCAAAAAACCACTTTTTTCAGGAAAAAATCGAGTTTTCAGCGACCAATCAAAATTTCAGACCGCGCTATGCGCCTAGAAATCGAGGTAAGATAGGCGAGAACCCGATTCTGCAAAAAGAACGGAATTTAATTGAAGGGTTATGTGGATAAAAATTTTGAAGTGTTTTAAATTTTGAAAAAATTACGTAAGTACTGTGACTGAAAATTCCTTTCAGGTGGGTCAATTAAAATATGTCACAAGGTAAGCGGAGACCTATTGGACAACGTTTCAGTCAAAAACCGCGTGATAATAGCTATCCTAGTGTCAAAGTTATTGCAATTTTTGTTTTGACAAGGCTCCTACAGGTGGATTTTGGGTATGTACTTGCGTAATTAAATTATGGATTTATTAAAAAATTTTGACGTTCTATGCGAGCCAGCCGCACGTGTGAGGTGTCAGAAGATGCGTCTCGGCGCGGGCTAGCTAACTAGAGCGTTTTCAGAAATTTAGAAAAAGAAAATTTTGCACAGTGGTCAAAAAACCACTTTTTTCAGGAAAAAATCGAGTTTTCAGCGACCAATCAAAATTTCAGACCGCGCTATGCGCCTAGAAATCGAGGTAAGATAGGCGAGAACCCGATTCTGCAAAAAGAACGGAATTTAATTGAAGGGTTATGTGGATAAAAATTTTGAAGTGTTTTAAATTTTGAAAAAATTACGTAAGTACTGTGACTGAAAATTCCTTTCAGGTGGGTCAATTAAAATATGTCACAAGGTAAGCGGAGACCTATTGGACAACGTTTCAGTCAAAAACCGCGTGATAATAGCTATCCTAGTGTCAAAGTTATTGCAATTTTTGTTTTGACAAGGCTCCTACAGGTGGATTTTGGGTATGTACTTGCGTAATTAAATTATGGATTTATTAAAAAATTTTGACGTTCTATGCGAGCCAGCCGCACGTGTGAGGTGTCAGAAGATGCGTCTCGGCGCGGGCTAGCTAACTAGAGCGTTTTCAGAAATTTAGAAAAAGAAAATTTTGCACAGTGGTCAAAAAACCACTTTTTTCAGGAAAAAATCGAGTTTTCAGCGACCAATCAAAATTTCAGACCGCGCTATGCGCCTAGAAATCGAGGTAAGATAGGCGAGAACCCGATTCTGCAAAAAGAACGGAATTTAATTGAAGGGTTATGTGGATAAAAATTTTGAAGTGTTTTAAATTTTGAAAAAATTACGTAAGTACTGTGACTGAAAATTCCTTTCAGGTGGGTCAATTAAAATATGTCACAAGGTAAGCGGAGACCTATTGGACAACGTTTCAGTCAAAAACCGCGTGATAATAGCTATCCTAGTGTCAAAGTTATTGCGGGTTAGGTTAGGTTAGGTTAGGTTAGGTTAGGTTAGGTTAGGTTAGGTTAGGTTAGGTTGGGGTGCGTGCAGAAAACCTCCTCGTGTGCCTGACGGCTGCTGGTTCCTTACGAATGCGTTCGGGGGAAAGAGCAGTTGTCGGGCCGGTGCACCCTGGGCACGGCCAATAGTCTCTCCATGTCGGAGGGACTATTGTCTGTGGCGGATTTCTGCGGGGGAGGGGGAGCTTATAGCTCCACGACGGTTCCTCCACGTGTCCCTCTGATTATCAGAAGGCACTGTGGAGGAACGTCTGAGTTGGGGTCGCTCCTGTCCGATCGACAGTCGTCGATTGGCGAAGGACGCGACCAATGCCGCTGCGGTGCAGGCGCACCAAAGCGGCAGTTCCTCTCTCTTCGCGGAGCAATCCTGAAGAGAGAGTTCCCGGCGGGTCCGCTGAGTCGGGTTGTCCGGACAGCGGACGGAGGCATGCTTAATGCCGCCGTCGGGGGCTCGGCTTAACCGCCCGGCCCAGAGGAAGGATACCTCTAAGATAAAAAACCCCCAATCCTAAGCTCTGAAGCGCGGTGAGAGGATGCATGGCTGGAGGGAGTCCAGTCGTTAGCGCTTCCCCTGCAGAGCACCTGCCGCACTCTGCAGTATATAGGCTTACCGGGTATCTAGGCTCTGCCCGGTGGACATGTAGTACCTATATCTACTCGTGGGAACTTTATGGATACCCAAAATAAAAATCAAAAAGTTGTCGGGCCAGTAATGGCTGTGATGGACGAGTCGTCTGCCGGAAGCGGCAGTGAGACTCAAGGAGGTTCACGCACTCCCTCCAAATTCTGGGGGAAGCGTTCGCGTGGGGAGGGTTTAAACCCCTCCTCAAGCGAGGAAGAGTTGTCGGCCGCCAAGGTGCCGACATCTAGAAGGGGTGGTCGCGCAGTGATGCCACAACGCGACCAGAGGGGTCGGTTCTTGCGGCCCGCTACGCCGATCCCGGCGGCAGCGGTCCGCATGGATCGGCCCGAAGAAGGAATGGAGAGCGACGAGCTCCTGAGTGGCGATTCCGCTGCGTCCCCGCTATTGCTGGAGAGCAACAAGGCGGAAGCTAACGCTGCAAAGCGGGCGCAGCGGAAGGCGGTCGCTGCCGATGAGGTCGGCGAGCTAGCTCGGCAGGCTCGAGAGCGGCGGGCCGCTCAAGCGGCCTCTGGAGAGGGCTTAACGGCGGCGGCGCTCAGTCGCCAAGTTTTGGACGGCGTGGACGTTGTCCTAAAAGTTGCCACAAAATCTGGCAGCTTGAAGGGCACTTTCACTCGTGCCCTAAAGGAGGCGGCTGAGGGCATCAGGGAGGCGGTTGGGGTCCTCCTTGACAGAACAAGCTCCGAGGAGACGGCGAAGCTGTGGGAGGAGAACGGCCGTCTCCGTAATGAGCTGGAGGACCTCAAGCGGGAGGTTGCCGCACAGAGGGGGTCTGCCCCTTCAAAGAAGCGTGTGGCTCCGGTAGTTGCCGCCTCTCCGGTGGTTGCCTCCCCGCCGTCGACCCCTGCCCCCACAATTGCACCCGATGCGGACATCGAACGGATCGTCCGCATCTGCATGCAGCAATGTGGGGGCATGATGAATGCCCGCCTGGAGGCCTTGGAGTCAAGGCTCCTCCCGGCACAGAACCTCCGGCCGCCGCTAGCGGCGGACAAACGGAGGATGGAGGAGGCCGCAAGGCCTGGGCCGCCAGCCATGGCGGCCAAAGCTGGAAAGGGGGGCAAAAAGCCCGCGGAGGGGCCCAAGAAGCCCGCGGAGGGTGCGTCAGCACCCCCTCCCAGCTCGACAGCGACCCCGGCGACCGCATCCCAGCCCACGGAGGCTTGGACGACGGTCGTCAAACGGGGTCGTAAGAAGAAGGCGGCGCCACCAGCAACGGCTCAGCCCAAGCCCGCGCCGAGGAAAAAGAAGAGGAGGTCCCGAAGGGGTAAGGCCCCACGCTCCGCGGCTGTGGTATTAACACTACAGCCTGCAGCCATCGAGCGGGGTCTTACCTATAAGGAGGTCCTCGCGCAGGCGAAGGCCAACGTCGCGTTTCCCGACCTTGGCACACCGACCGGCTTCAGGATGAAGTCGGCGGTTACGGGGGCGCGGCTGTTCGAGGTGTCTGGCCCCTCAGGCAGCGAAAAGGCGGACATCCTGGCCGCCAAATTGCGGGAAGTCCTCAGGGAAGAGGACGTCCGAGTGTCCAGGCCAGTCAAGACCGCTGAACTGCGAGTCGAGGGCCTGGACGACTCGACGACCCCAGAGGAGGTCGTGGCGGCCGTTGCACGAAGCGGTGGATGTCCGCCGGGTGACGTGCGGGCGGGCGAGATCCGTGCCGACGCTGCCGGGCTCGGCGCCATTACTGTGAGGTGTCCGGTAGCGGAGGCGAACAGGATCGCCGTCAGTGGCCGGCTTTTGGTAGGGTGGGTTGCAGCACGCGTCAAGCTGCTGCAACCCAGGGCTATGCGGTGCTACCGCTGTCTCGACGTTGGGCACGTCAGGGCACGGTGCGCCGCCGCAACTGACCGCAGCGAGCAGTGCTATCGCTGCGGTAAGCCCGGCCACAAGTCGGCTCAGTGCTCCGCGACGCCAAACTGCAGCCTCTGCACGGATGCAGGAAGGCCCGCGGGGCACGTTGTGGGCAGAAAGGCCTGCCCGCCCGCCCCAAAGAAGGGCAATAAGAAGGGAACAACTAAGGCTGTCGGGGGCTCTTTACACCCCCCTCAGCCTGGTTGCTCTTCGGCCGACTCCCGGCCTAAGAATGGTGCCGAGGAAATGGATTGTGTATAATGGCACAATACCATTTCCTCCAGGGCAATATCAACCACTCTGCCAGGGCTCAGGATCTCTTACTCCAGAGCATGGCAGAGTGGTCGATCCATGTGGCTGTGGTCGCCGAGCCGTATTACGTCCCCCCCCGAGATGATTGGGTGGGTGACCTGGACGGCTCGGTGGCCATCATCGGCGGGGCTCTTGTCGACCCGTCCCGAGGTCACGGCTGGGTGGCCGCCCTCGCGGACGGCGTTGGCATTGTTGGGGCGTATTTCTCGCCCAACAAGAGCCTCGCCGACTTCGAGAGCTTCCTTGTCGAGTTGGGTGCCGTCGTGAACCGGTGCCACCCTCGCCCGGTACTGCTGCTCGGGGATCTCAACGCCAAGTCTGCGGCGTGGGGATCCCCGGTCACCGATGTCAAGGGCGAGGCGTTGGAGGAGTGGGCGGTCACGACCGGCTTGACCGTCCTAAATCGGGGCTCGGTCTACACGTGCGTGCGACAGCGGGGTGGTTCTATAGTGGACGTTTCGTTCGCTAGCCCCGCTGTCGCAAGCCGTGTCCGCGATTGGCGTGTCGCCGTGGAGGTGGAGACGTTGTCGGATCACAGATACATCCGTTTCAACGTCTCCCCCCAGACCGCGGGCGGCCGCAATCCAACGGCCCCGCGAACGGACGGTCCGCGTTGGGCGCGAAAGCGCCTCGACAGGGAGCTACTCGAGGAGGCTGCTATTGTGCAGGCCTGGATCCGGGAGTCGGCAACGACCGGACCCGTCGACGTCGAAGAGGAGGCGCAGTGGTTCCACGGGGCGATGACGCAAATTTGCGATGCGTCAATGCCCCGGGTTCGCACACAATCCAGAAGGCGCCAGGTGTACTGGTGGTCCGCCGAGATCGCGCAGTTGCGCGACTCGTGCGTGGAGGTCAGGCGCCAGTACACCCGATACCGGAGAAGACGTCGTCGGGTCCCTGACGAAGAAGCCGCGCGGTATGAGGTGTACCGCGCGGCTAAGAAGGCTCTGTGGCTGGCCATCGGCGAGGCGAAGACGCGAGCCAGGGAGGAGATGTTGGAGACTCTAAACGGGGATCCGTGGGGGCGTCCTTATCGCTCGGTCCGAGGTAAACTCGGACCATGGGCGCCCCCGCTTACGGAGAGTCTCCAACCCGAGCTGTTGGAGGACGTTGCGACAGCCCTCTTCCCGGCACGAGCGGAGCACGCTCCGCCGCCGATGGCTCTGCCCGCAGCCGCAGAGCCCGAAGAGAACGCCAGCGTCCCAGAGGTGACACAACCAGAGTTGAGGGCGGCCGTGACACGGCTCCGGGCAAAGAACACTGCCCCGGGGCCCGACGGGATTCACGGCTGCGCGTTAGTACTCGCTCTGAAGGAGCTGGAGCCCCGACTGAGAGGACTCTACTCGGCGTGCCTTGAGCAGGGCCAGTTTCCCGCTCAGTGGAAATCTGGTCGTCTGGTCCTGCTCAGGAAAGCGGGGCGCCCTGCGGACTCACCGTCCGCGTACCGGCCCATAGTGCTGCTCGACGAGGTGGGAAAGCTGTTTGAGCGAATAGTCTCAGCCCGCCTCGTCAGCCACTTGTGCGGAGAGGGGCCGGACCTGGCCGAATGCCAGTACGGCTTTCGGCAAGGGCGCTCCACTGTGACGGCGATATCCCGAGTGAGAGTCCTGGCGGAGGAAGCAGTGTCGCGGGGCGGTGTGTTGTTGGCGGTGTCCTTGGACATCTCCAACGCCTTCAACACCCTGCCCTGGAGTTGTATTCGGGAGGCACTACGATATCATCGAGTGCCTTCCTACCTCCGCCGCGTCGTCGGGGCTTATTTGGCGGAAAGGTGTGTCACCTATCTGGGACGCGATGGCAGATACCAGCGCCCCATGTCGTGCGGTGTTCCGCAGGGTTCGGTCTTGGGCCCGCTCCTGTGGAACATCGGGTACGACTGGGTGCTGAGGGGCGAGCTCCGGCCGGGAGTGCAGCTGGTGTGTTACGCTGACGACACACTGGTCACTGCCCGGGGGAGCTCGCACAGGGAGGCAGCGTTGCTGGCGACGGCTGCGGTCTCACAGGTGGTGAGCCGCATACGGCGCCTCGGCCTGGAGGTGGCCCTCAACAAGTCGGAGGCCATTGTTTTTCATGGCCCCCGGCGAGCGCCGCCGCCGGGATCGCACATCGTGGTCGGGGGGGCCCGTATCGCTGTCGAGTCCACCATGAAGTACCTGGGATTGGTGCTCGACAGCCGGTGGGATTTCGGCCCCCACTTCCGGCGGCTGGCGCCCAAGTTGTTGGGCGCGGCGGGGGCGCTGTCAACGCTGCTTCCCAATCTGGGGGACCCGAGCACCGCCTGTAGGCGGTTGTACGTGGGGATCGTGCGATCGATGGCCCTTTATGGGGCCCCGATCTGGGCGGCTGACCTGACGGCCAGCACCATCACTGTTCTGCGGAGGCCGCAGAGGGTGATGGCCGTCAGAGTCATCAGGGGATATCGCACGATCTCCTACGAGGCGGCTTGCGCACTGGCCGGATCTCCGCCGTGGGACCTGGAGGCGAAAGTGCTCGCGTCACTACATAAGTGGCGCGAGGGCGCGCGGGCGCGCGGCGAAAGACTGACGCAGCAACACTTGGAGTTGCGTCGGTCGCAGCTGCGCGAGGTCCTGGTGGCGGAATGGCGGGACAGGCTTTCGAGCCCTACCGCCGGCCTCATCACCATCGAGGCCATCCGGCCGGTGCTCGACCTGTGGCTCGGGAGAAGGCACGGCTCCCTGTCGTTCCGTGCGACGCAAGTCCTCTCGGGGCATGGCTGCTTCGGGAGGTTCTTGTGTCGCATAGGCAGGGAGCCGGACGCTCGATGCCACCACTGCGTCGACTGTCGGGAGGACACGGTGCGGCATACGCTTGCAGAGTGTGCAGCTTGGGAGGAGCCGCGCCGTGCCCTCATCTCTGTTGTAGGCGGTGACCTCTCGCTGCCGGCCGTAGTCCATGCTATGGTCGGCGGTGAGGAGTCCTGGGACGCGGTGGTCTCCTTCTGCGAGACAGTTATCGCGCAGAAGGAGGCTGCGGAAAGGGAGAGGGAGATCACAACCGCTCTCCCTGCCCGCAGCAGGCGCATCGGGCGTCGGAGGAGGGCATACGCTGCCCTCTTCCGGCCCCCCTAACTGGGTCCAGGGGCGGCGGACTTGGGGCTGTCCGTCGCCCCCCATTCATCCGGACCCGAGGTGGCGGCGCGTGGTGTTCCCGTGCGCCCCTCTTTGACGTAGCGAGGGGAGTCAAACACCTCACTCCCCTCGCCGACGCGAGGTGGCCCGCAGAGGCGGGCCGGCACCAGCCGGGGATTGCGGATGTCGCATACGTTCCCGCGATCCCCGGCGTAGGTGGGAGATGGAACACCGGGGTGGTTTTAGTCAGTAAGAGTCTGACAGACCCCTCCACCCGCCCCAGGGTGGAGGATTTCCATGAGGATTTCCCCCCGAGATCAAAAAAAAAAAAAAAAAAAAAAAAAAAAAAAAAAAAAAAAAAAAAAAAAAGGTTAGGTTAGGTTAGGTTAGGTTAGGTTAGGTTAGGTTAGGTTAGGTTAGGTTAGGTTAGGTTAGGTTAGGTTAGGTTAGGTTAGGTTAGGTTAGGTTAGGTTAGGTTAGGTTAGGTTAGGTTAGGTTAGGTTAGGTTAGGTTAGGTTAGGTTAGGTTAGGTTAGGTTAGGTTAGGTTAGGTTAGGTTAGGTTAGGTTAGGTTAGGTTAGGTTCGCTCGGTCCGAGGTAAACTCGGACCATGGGCGCCCCCGCTTACGGAGAGTCTCCAACCCGAGCTGCTGGAGGACGTGGTAGCAGCCCTCTTCCCGGCACGAGCGGAGCACGCTCCGCCGCCGATGGCTCTGCCCACAGCCGCAGAGCCCGAAGAGGACGCCAGCGTCCCAGAGGTGACACAACCAACCAGAGTTGAGGGCGGCCGTGACACGGCTCCGGGCGAAGAACACTGCCCCGGGGCCCGACGGAATTCACGGCTGCGCGTTGGCCCTAGCTCTGAAGGAGCTAGAGCCCCGACTGAGAGGACTCTACTCGGCGTGCCTTGAGCAGGGCCAGTTTCCCGCTCAGTGGAAATCTGGTCGTCTGGTCCTGCTCAGGAAAGCGGGGCGCCCTGCGGACTCACCGTCCGCGTACCGGCCCATAGTGCTGCTCGACGAGGTGGGAAAGCTGTTTGAGCGGATAATCTCAGCCCGCCTCGTCAGCCACTTGTGCGGAGAGGGGCCGGACCTGGCCGAATGCCAGTACGGCTTTCGGCAAGGGCGCTCCACTGTGACGGCGATATCCCGAGTGAGAGTCCTGGCGGAGGAAGCGGTGTCGCGGGGCGGTGTGTTGTTGGCGGTGTCCTTGGACATCTCCAACGCCTTCAACACCCTGCCCTGGAGTTGTATTCGGGAGGCACTACGATATCATCGAGTGCCTTCCTACCTCCGCCGCGTCGTCGGGGCTTATTTGGCGGAAAGGTGTGTCACCTATCTGGGACGCGATGGCAGATGCCAGCGCCCTATGTCGTGCGGTGTTCCACAGGGTTCGGTCTTGGGCCCGCTCCTGTGGAACATCGGGTACGACTGGGCGCTGAGGGGCGAGCTCCGGCCGGGAGTGCAGCTGGTGTGTTACGCTGACGACACACTGGTCACTGCCCGGGGGAGCTCGCACAGGGAGGCAGCGTTGCTGGCGACGGCTGCGGTCTCACAGGTGGTGAGCCGCATACGGCGCCTCGGCCTGGAGGTGGCCCTCAACAAGTCGGAGGCCATTGTTTTTCATGGCCCCCGGCGAGCGCCGCCGCCGGGATCGCACATTGTGGTCGGGGGGGCCCGTATCGCTGTCGAGTCCACCATGAAGTATCTGGGATTGGTGCTCGACAGCCGGTGGGATTTCGGCCCCCACTTCCGGCGGCTGGCGCCCAAGTTGTTGGGCGCGGCGGGGGCGCTGTCAACGCTGCTTCCCAATCTGGGGGACCCGAGCACCGCCTGTAGGCGGTTGTACGTGGGGATCGTGCGATCGATGGCCCTATATGGGGCCCCGATCTGGGCGGCTGACCTGACGGCCAGCACCATCACTGTTCTGCGGAGGCCGCAGAGGGTGATGGCCGTCAGAGTCATCAGGGGATATCGCACGATCTCCTACGAGGCGGCTTGCGCACTGGCCGGATCTCCGCCGTGGGACCTGGAGGCGAAAGTGCTCGCGTCACTACATAAGTGGCGCGAGGGCGCGCGGGCGCGCGGCGAAAGACTGACGCAGCAACACTTGGAGCTGCGTCGGTCGCAGCTGCGCGAGGTCCTGGTGGCGGAATGGCGGGACAGGCTTTCGAGCCCTACCGCCGGCCTCATCACCATCGAGGCCATCCGGCCAGTGCTCGACCTCTGGCTCGGGAGAAGGCACGGCTCCCTGTCGTTCCGTGCGACGCAGGTCCTCTCGGGGCATGGCTGCTTCGGGAGGTTCTTGTGTCGCATAGGCAGGGAGCCGGACGCTCGATGCCACCACTGCGTCGACTGTCGGGAGGACACGGTGCGGCATACGCTTGCAGAGTGTGCAGCTTGGGAGGAGCCGCGCCGTGCCCTCATCTCTGTTGTAGGCGGTGACCTCTCGCTGCCGGCCGTAGTCCATGCTATGGTCGGCGGTGAGGAGTCCTGGGACGCGGTGGTCTCCTTCTGCGAGACAGTTATCGCGCAGAAGGAGGCTGCGGAAAGGGAGAGGGAGATCACAACCGCTCTCCCTGCCCGCAGCAGGCGCATCGGGCGTCGGAGGAGGGCATACGCTGCCCTCTTCCGGCCCCCCTAACTGGGTCCAGGGGCGGCGGACTTGGGGATGTCCGTCGCCCCCCACTCATCCGGACCCGAGGTGGCGGCGCGTGGTGTTCCCGTGCGCCCCTCTTTGACGTAGCGAGGGGAGTCAAACACCTCACTCCCCTCGCCGACGCGAGGTGGCCCGCAGTGGCGGGCCGGCACCAGCCGGGGATTGCGGATGTCGCATACGTTCCCGCGATCCCCGGCGTAGGTGGAAGATGGAACACCGGGGTGGTTTTAGTCAGTAAGAGTCTGACAGACCCCTCCACCCGCCCCAGGGTGGAGGATTTCCATGAGGATTTCCCCCCGAGATCAAAAAAAAAAAAAAAAAGGTTAGGTTAGGTTAGGTTAGGTTAGGTTAGGTTAGGTTAGGTTAGGTTAGGTTAGGTTAGGTTAGGTTAGGTTAGGTTAGGTTAGGTTAGGTTAGGTTAGGTTAGGTTAGGTTAGGTTAGGTTAGGTTAGGTTAGGTTAGGTTAGGTTAGGTTAGGTTAGGTTAGGTTAGGTTAGGTTAGGTTAGGTTAGGTTAGGTTAGGTTAGGTTAGGTTAGGTTAGGTTAGGTTAGGTTAGGTTAGGTTAGGTTAGGTTAGGTTAGGTTAGGTTAGGTTAGGTTAGGTTAGGTTAGGTTAGGTTAGGTTAGGTTAGGTTAGGTTAGGTTAGGTTAGGTTAGGTTAGGTTAGGTTAGGTTAGGTTAGGTTAGGTTAGGTTAGGTTAGGTTAGGTTAGGTTAGGTTAGGTTAGGTTAGGTTAGGTTAGGTTAGGTTAGGTTAGGTTAGGTTAGGTTAGGTTAGGTTAGGTTAGGTTAGGTTAGGTTAGGTTAGGTTAGGTTAGGTTAGGTTAGGTTAGGTTAGGTTAGGTTAGGTTAGGTTAGGTTAGGTTAGGTTAGGTTAGGTTAGGTTAGGTTAGGTTAGGTTAGGTTAGGTTAGGTTAGGTTAGGTTAGGTTAGGTTAGGTTAGGTTAGGTTAGGTTAGGTTAGGTTAGGTTAGGTTAGGTTAGGTTAGGTTAGGTTAGGTTAGGTTTGGGGTGCGTGCAGAAAACCTCCTCGTGTGCCTGACGGCTGCTGGTTCCTTACGAATGCGTTCGGGGGAAAGAGCAGTTGTCGGGCCGGTGCACCCTGGGCACGGCCAATAGTCTCTCCATGTCGGAGGGGCTATTGTCTGTGGCGGATTTCTGCGGGGGAGGGGGAGCGTTTTGCTCCACGACGGTTCCTCCACGTGTCCCTCTGATTATCAGAGGGCACTGTGGAGGAACGTCTGAGTTGGGGTCGCTCCTGTCCGATCGACAGTCGTCGATTGGCGAAGGATGCGACCAATGCCGCTGCGGTGCAGGCGCACCAATGCGGCAGTTGCTCTCTCTTCACGGAGCAATCCTGAAGAGAGAGTTCCCGACGGGTCCGCTGAGTCGGGTTGTCCGGACAGCGGACGGAGGCATGTTTAATGCCGCCGTCGGGGGCTCGGCTTAACCGCCCGGCCCAGAGGAAGGATACCTCTAAGATAAAAAACCCCCAATCCTAAGCTCTGAAGCGCGGTGAGAGGATGCATGGCTGGAGGGAGTCCAGTCGTTAGCGCTTCCCCTGCAGAGCACCTGCCGCACTCTGCAGTATGTAGGCTTACCGGGTACCTAGGCTCTGCCCGGTGGACATACTTACCTATATTTTCTCGTGGGAACAGCATGAATAGAAACACCCAAAAAACGAAACCAAAAGATGATAGGCCAGTTTTGGCGGAGAGTGAGGAGCAGTCTGCCGGAAGCGGCAGCGAGAGCCAAGGAGGCTCACGCGCTCCCTCAAAATTTTGGGGGAAGCGTTCGCGTGAGGAGGGTTTAAACCCCTCCTCAAGCGAGGAAGAGTTGTTGGCCGCCAAGGTACCGACATCTAGAAGAGGTGGTCGCGCAGTGGTGCCACAGCGCGACCAGAGGGGTCGGTTCTTGCGGCCCGCTACGCCGATCCCGGCGGCAGCGGTCCGCATGGATCGGCCTGAAGAAGGGATGGAGAGTGACGAGCTCTTGAGCGGCGATTCCGCTGCGTCCCCGCTGTTGCTGGAGAGCAACAAGGCGGAGGCCAATGCTGCAAAGCGGGCGCAGCGGAAAGCAGTCGCGGCGGACGAGGTCGGGGAGCTGGCTCGGCAGGCTCGTGAGCGGCGGGCCGCTCAGGCGGCCTCCGGAGCGGGCTTAACGGCGGCGGCACTCAGTCGCCAAGTTTTGGACGGCGTGGACGTGGTCCTGAAAGTTGCCACTAAATCTGGCAGCTTGAAGGGCACGTTCACACGTGCCCTGAAGGAGGCGGCTGAGGGCATCAAGGAGGCGGCTGAGGTCCTCCTTGATCGTACCAGCTCTGAGGAGACGGCGAAGCTGTGGGAGGAGAACGGCCGTCTCCGAGCAGAGTTGGAGGACCTTAAAAGGGAGGTCGCCGCACAGAGGGCAGTCCGGCAGCGTGCAGCTCCTGCAGCTACCAGCTCTCCGGTAGCTGCGCCCCCGTCGTTGGCCCCTGCCCCTGCACTGTCGCGCGATACGGAGATCGAGAAGATCGTCCGCATCTGCATGCAGCAGTGCGGGGGCATGATGAATGCCCGCCTGGAGGCCTTAGAGTCGAGACTCCTCCCGGCCCAGAGCCTCCGGCCGCCGCTTGCGGCGGATAGACGGAGGATGGAGGAGGCCGCAAGGCAAAGGCCGCCAGCCGTGGCGGCCAAAGCTGGTAAGGGGGGCAAAAAGCCCGCGGAGGGGCCCGAGAAGCCCGCGGAGGGTGCGTCAGCACCCCCTCCCAGCTCGACTGCGACCCCGGCGACCGCATCCCAGCCCACGGAGGCTTGGACAACGGTCGTCAAAAGGGGTCGCAAGAAGAAGGCGGCGCCACCGGCAACGGCTCAGCCCAAGCCCGCGCCCAAGAGAAAGAGGAGGTCCCGAAAGGGTAAGGCCCCACGCTCTGCGGCTGTGGTGATAACACTGCAGCCCGCAGCTATCGAGAGGGGCCTTACCTACAAGGAGGTCCTCGAGAAGGCGAAGGCCAAAGTCGCGTTCCCCGACCTTGGCACACCGACCGGCTTCAGAATGAAGTCGGCGGTTACGGGGGCGCGGCTGTTCGAGGTGTCGGGACCCTCGGGCAGTGAGAAGGCGGACATCCTGGCCGCCAAACTGAGGGAGGTCCTCAACGATGAGGACGTCCGAGTGTCCAGGCCCGTAAAGACCGCCGATTTGCGCGTCGATGGGCTGGACGACTCGACGACCCCGGAGGAGGTCGTGGCGGCCGTCGCTCGAAGCGGTGGATGTCCGTCGGGCGACGTGCGGGCGGGCGAGATCCGCGCCGACGCTGCCGGGCTCGGCGCCATTACGGTAAAGTGCCCGGTAGCGGCGGCGAATAAAATAGCCGTCAGCGGACGGCTATTGGTGGGGTGGGTTGCAGCACGCGTGAAGCTGCTGCAACCCAGGGCTATGCGGTGCTACCGCTGCCTCGACGTTGGGCACGTCAGGGCACGGTGCGCCGCCGCAACTGACCGCAGCGAGCAGTGCTATCGCTGCGGTAAGCCCGGCCACAAGGCGGCAACGTGCTCCGCGATGCCAAACTGCAGCCTCTGCACGGATGCAGGGAGGCCCGCGGGGCACGTCGTCGGCAGAAAGGCCTGCCCGCCCGCCGCGAAGAAGGGCAACAAGAAGGGGACAACCAAGGCTGTCGGGGGCCCTTTACACCCCCCTCAGCCTGGTTGCTCTTCGGCCGACTCCCGGCCTAAGAATGGTGCCGAGGGAATGGATTGTGCGTAATGGCACAATTCCATTTCCTCCAGGGCAATATCAACCACTGTGCCAGGGCTCAGGATCTCTTACTCCAGAGCATGGCAGAGTGGTCGATCCATGTGGCTGTGGTCGCCGAGCCGTATTACGTCCCCCCCCGAGATGATTGGGTGGGTGACCTGGACGGCTCGGTGGCCATCATCGGCGGGGCTCTTGTCGACCCGTCCCGAGGTCACGGCTGGGTGGCCGCCCTCGCGGACGGCGTTGGCATTGTTGGGGCGTATTTCTCGCCCAACAAGAGCCTCGCCGACTTCGAGAGCTTCCTTGTCGAGTTGGGTGCCGTCGTGAACCGGTACCACCCTCGCCCGGTGCTGCTGCTCGGGGATCTCAACGCCAAGTCTGCGGCGTGGGGATCCCCGGTCACCGATGTCAAGGGCGAGGCGTTGGAGGAGTGGGCGGTCACGACCGGCTTGACCGTCCTGAATCGGGGCTCGGTCTACACGTGCGTGCGACAGCGGGGTGGTTCTATAGTGGACGTTTCGTTCGCTAGCCCCGCTGTCGCAAGCCGTGTCCGCGATTGGCGTGTCGCCGTGGAGGTGGAGACGTTGTCGGATCACAGATACATCCGTTTCAACGTCTCCCCCCAGACCGCGGGCGGCCGCAATCCAACGGCCCCGCGAACGGACGGTCCGCGTTGGGCGCGAAAGCGCCTCGACAGGGAGCTACTCGAGGAGGCTGCTATTGTGCAGGCCTGGATCCGGGAGTCGGCAACGACCGGACCCGTCGACGTCGAAGAGGAGGCGCAGTGGTTCCACGGGGCGATGACGCAAATTTGCGATGCGTCAATGCCCCGGGTTCGCACACAACCCAGAAGGCGCCAGGTGTACTGGTGGTCTGCCGAGATCGCGCAGTTGCGCGACTCGTGCGTGGAGGTCAGGCGCCAGTACACCCGATACCGGAGAAGACGTCGTCGGGTCCCTGACGAAGAAGCCGCGCGGTATGAGGTGTACCGCGCGGCTAAGAAGGCTCTGTGGCTGGCCATCGGCGAAGCGAAGACGCGAGCCAGGGAGGAGATGTTGGAGACTCTAAACGGGGATCCGTGGGGGCGTCCTTATCGCTCGGTCCGAGGTAAACTCGGACCATGGGCGCCCCCGCTTACGGAGAGTCTCCAACCCGAGCTGCTGGAGGACGTGGTAGCAGCCCTCTTCCCGGCACGAGCGGAGCACGCTCCGCCGCCGATGGCTCTGCCCACAGCCGCAGAGCCCGAGGAGGACGCCAGCGTCCCAGAGGTGACACAACCAGAGTTGAGGGCGGCCGTGACACGGCTCCGGGCGAAGAACACTGCCCCGGGGCCCGACGGAATTCACGGCTGCGCGTTGGCCCTAGCTCTGAAGGAGCTAGAGCCCCGACTGAGAGGACTCTACTCGGCGTGCCTTGAGCAGGGCCAGTTTCCCGCTCAGTGGAAATCTGGTCGTCTGGTCCTGCTCAGGAAAGCGGGGCGCCCTGCGGACTCGCCGTCCGCGTACCGGCCCATAGTGCTGCTCGACGAGGTGGGAAAGCTGTTTGAAGCTGTTTGAGCGGATAGTCTCAGCCCGCCTCGTCAGCCACTTGTGCGGAGAGGGGCCGGACCTGGCCGAATGCCAGTACGGCTTTCGGCAAGGGCGCTCCACTGTGACGGCGATATCCCGAGTGAGAGTCCTGGCGGAGGAAGCGGTGTCGCGGGGCGGTGTGTTGTTGGCGGTGTCCTTGGACATCTCCAACGCCTTCAACACCCTGCCCTGGAGTTGTATTCGGGAGGCACTACGATATCATCGAGTGCCTTCCTACCTCCGCCGCGTCGTCGGGGCTTATTTGGCGGAAAGGTGTGTCACCTATCTGGGACGCGATGGCAAATGCCGGCGCCCTATGTCGTGCGGTGTTCCACAGGGTTCGGTCTTGGGCCCGCTCCTGTGGAACATCGGGTACGACTGGGTGCTGAGGGGCGAGCTCCGGCCGGGAGTGCAGCTGGTGTGTTACGCTGACGACACACTGGTCACTGCCCGGGGGAGCTCGCACAGGGAGGCAGCGTTGCTGGCGACGGCTGCGGTCTCACAGGTGGTGAGCCGCATACGGCGCCTCGGCCTGGAGGTGGCCCTCAACAAGTCGGAGGCCATCGTTTTCCATGGCCCCCGGCGAGCGCCGCCGCCGGGATCGCACATTGTGGTCGGGGGGGCCCGTATCGCTGTCGAGTCCACCATGAAGTATTTGGGATTGGTGCTCGACAGCCGGTGGGATTTCGGCCCCCACTTCCGGCGGTTGGCGCCCA